>OY282513.1:0-9589307 GCA_958296145.1 Hydrotaea cyrtoneurina | reverse complement strand
ATTAGTATTAGTATTAGTATTAGTATTAGTATTAGTATTAGTATTAGTATTAGTATTAGTATTAGTATTAGTATTAGTATTAGTATTAGTATTAGTATTAGTATTAGTATTAGTATTAGTATTAGTATTAGTATTAGTATTAGTATTAGTATTAGTATTAGTATTAGTATTAGTATTAGTATTAGTATTAGTATTAGTATTAGTATTAGTATTAGTATTAGTATTAGTATTAGTATTAGTATTAGTATTAGTATTAGTATTAGTATTAGTATTAGTATTAGTATTAGTATTAGTATTAGTATTAGTATTAGTATTAGTATTAGTATTAGTATTAGTATTAGTATTAGTATTAGTATTAGTATTAGTATTAGTATTAGTATTAGTATTAGTATTAGTATTAGTATTAGTATTAGTATTAGTATTAGTATTAGTATTAGTATTAGTATTAGTATTAGTATTAGTATTAGTATTAGTATTAGTATTAGTATTAGTATTAGTATTAGTATTAGTATTAGTATTAGTATTAGTATTAGTATTAGTATTAGTATTAGTATTAGTATTAGTATTAGTATTAGTATTAGTATTAGTATTAGTATTAGTATTAGTATTAGTATTAGTATTAGTATTAGTATTAGTATTAGTATTAGTATTAGTATTAGTATTAGTATTAGTATTAGTATTAGTATTAGTATTAGTATTAGTATTAGTATTAGTATAAAAATAAGCGCTACCAAGTATTTCGCAAGTAAATGTTAGCACAACCAAATGTTTGTGCATCCAAATGTTGGCGCAACCAAATGTATGTACAATATTGAGTTCAGAAAATGGATTTTCTCAAAATTAGAGTTTCGGAAGTGAGTTAAAACTATTTGGCCAATTTTTCAGCAACGGAAAGAAATATCGCCACAAGAGTAGGACCGAATTAGAGCTAGACATTAGTACTATTATTAAACTACTATGAGTTGTAAGATTCTATAATTTTCACAGTATTTATTATGTATCCTAGGGTGCACTTTCACAATGTATTTTTGACCTTTAATCTGTAATGGCTAATGCTATACAAACGATATGTGGTTATAATTACATCATTTTGAAGTCAGAATACACCAGAGACCAAGAAATTTGGAAATTCGAAAATAAAAATTTTGACCCAAAAATCAAAATTTTAGATTTTTTTTAAAAAATAGATTTCGTTGAAATTTGGCTCATCCACAGCGGATCTTATTCTGAACAAGAATGTGTTTTCATTTTTTTGATTGAACAACGAGTTTGGGAGAAATTGGGTTCAGAAATTAGGTTTTCTCAAAATTAGAAATTCGAAAGCAAGTTAAAACTATGTGGCCAATTTTTCAGCAACGGAAAGAAATATCTCCACAAGAGTAGGACCGAATTAAAGATAGACTTTAGTACTATTATTAACCCACTAAAATGTTAATGGTACGATCAGTTGCACTGCGGTTATCAGGTATCAAAATGTTTGAGAAGCCAAAAATAAGAGCTACCAAAATAGTAGGCAACCAAATATTTCGCAACAAAATGTTTGCACAACCAAATGTTGCCGCAATCAACTGTTTTTGCAACTGAAATTAGTATTAGTATTAGTATTAGTATTAGTATTAGTATTAGTATTAGTATTAGTATTAGTATTAGTATTAGTATTAGTATTAGTATTAGTATTAGTATTAGTATTAGTATTAGTATTAGTATTAGTATTAGTATTAGTATTAGTATTAGTATTAGTATTAGTATTAGTATTAGTATTAGTATTAGTATTAGTATTAGTATTAGTATTAGTATTAGTATTAGTATTAGTATTAGTATTAGTATTAGTATTAGTATTAGTATTAGTATTAGTATTAGTATTAGTATTAGTATTAGTATTAGTATTAGTATTAGTATTAGTATTAGTATTAGTATTAGTATTAGTATTAGTATTAGTATTAGTATTAGTATTAGTATTAGTATTAGTATTAGTATTAGTATTAGTATTAGTATTAGTATTAGTATTAGTATTAGTATTAGTATTAGTATTAGTATTAGTATTAGTATTAGTATTAGTATTAGTATTAGTATTAGTATTAGTATTAGTATTAGTATTAGTATTAGTATTAGTATTAGTATTAGTATTAGTATTAGTATTAGTATTAGTATTAGTATTAGTATTAGTATTAGTATTAGTATTAGTATTAGTATTAGTATTAGTATTAGTATTAGTATTAGTATTAGTATTAGTATTAGTATTAGTATTAGTATTAGTATTAGTATTAGTATTAGTATTAGTATTAGTATTAGTATTAGTATTAGTATTAGTATTAGTATTAGTATTAGTATTAGTATTAGTATTAGTATTAGTATTAGTATTAGTATAAAAATAAGCGCTACCAAGTATTTCGCAAGTAAATGTTAGCACAACCAAATGTTTGTGCATCCAAATGTTGGCGCAACCAAATGTATGTACAATATTGAGTTCAGAAAATGGATTTTCTCAAAATTAGAGTTTCGGAAGTGAGTTAAAACTATTTGGCCAATTTTTCAGCAACGGAAAGAAATATCGCCACAAGAGTAGGACCGAATTAGAGCTAGACATTAGTACTATTATTAAACTACTATGAGTTGTAAGATTCTATAATTTTCACAGTATTTATTATGTATCCTAGGGTGCACTTTCACAATGTATTTTTGACCTTTAATCTGTAATGGCTAATGCTATACAAACGATATGTGGTTATAATTACATCATTTTGAAGTCAGAATACACCAGAGACCAAGAAATTTGGAAATTCGAAAATAAAAATTTTGACCCAAAAAAAACAAAGGGGTTAACCCATCAAAATTTTAGATTTTTTTTAGAAAATAGATTTCGTTGAAATTTGGCTCATCCACAGCGGATCTTATTCTGAACAAGAATGTGTTTTCATTTTTTTGATTGAACAACGAGTTTGGGAGAAATTGGGTTCAGAAATTAGGTTTTCTCAAAATTAGAAATTCGAAAGCAAGTTAAAACTATGTGGCCAATGTTTCAGCAACGGAAAGAAATATCTCCACAAGAGTAGGACCGAATTAAAGATAGACTTTAGTACTATTATTAACCCACTGAAATTTTAATGGTACGATCAGTTGCACTGCAGTTATCAGGTATCAAAATGTTTGAGAAGCCAAAAATAA
Source organism: Hydrotaea cyrtoneurina (assembly GCA_958296145.1). NCBI lineage: Eukaryota > Metazoa > Arthropoda > Insecta > Diptera > Muscidae > Hydrotaea > Hydrotaea cyrtoneurina. The sequence goes on along the minus strand of OY282513.1, from coordinate 9,586,142 downwards.
GAGCTACCAAAATAGTAGGCAACCAAATATTTCGCAACAAAATGTTTGCACAACCAAATGTTGCCGCAATCAACTGTTTTTGCAACTGAAATTAGTATTAGTATTAGTATTAGTATTAGTATTAGTATTAGTATTAGTATTAGTATTAGTATTAGTATTAGTATTAGTATTAGTATTAGTATTAGTATTAGTATTAGTATTAGTATTAGTATTAGTATTAGTATTAGTATTAGTATTAGTATTAGTATTAGTATTAGTATTAGTATTAGTATTAGTATTAGTATTAGTATTAGTATTAGTATTAGTATTAGTATTAGTATTAGTATTAGTATTAGTATTAGTATTAGTATTAGTATTAGTATTAGTATTAGTATTAGTATTAGTATTAGTATTAGTATTAGTATTAGTATTAGTATTAGTATTAGTATTAGTATTAGTATTAGTATTAGTATTAGTATTAGTATTAGTATTAGTATTAGTATTAGTATTAGTATTAGTATTAGTATTAGTATTAGTATTAGTATTAGTATTAGTATTAGTATTAGTATTAGTATTAGTATTAGTATTAGTATTAGTATTAGTATTAGTATTAGTATTAGTATTAGTATTAGTATTAGTATTAGTATTAGTATTAGTATTAGTATTAGTATTAGTATTAGTATTAGTATTAGTATTAGTATTAGTATTAGTATTAGTATTAGTATTAGTATTAGTATTAGTATTAGTATTAGTATTAGTATTAGTATTAGTATTAGTATTAGTATTAGTATTAGTATTAGTATTAGTATTAGTATTAGTATTAGTATTAGTATTAGTATTAGTATTAGTATTAGTATTAGTATTAGTATTAGTATTAGTATTAGTATTAGTATTAGTATTAGTATTAGTATTAGTATTAGTATTAGTATTAGTATTAGTATTAGTATTAGTATTAGTATTAGTATTAGTATTAGTATTAGTATTAGTATTAGTATTAGTATTAGTATTAGTATTAGTATTAGTATTAGTATTAGTATTAGTATTAGTATTAGTATTAGTATTAGTATTAGTATTAGTATTAGTATTAGTATTAGTATTAGTATTAGTATTAGTATTAGTATTATAAAAATAAGCGCTACCAAGTATTTCGCAAGTAAATGTTAGCACAACCAAATGTTTGTGCATCCAAATGTTGGCGCAACCAAATGTATGTACAATATTGAGTTCAGAAAATGGATTTTCTCAAAATTAGAGTTTCGGAAGTGAGTTAAAACTATTTGGCCAATTTTTCAGCAACGGAAAGAAATATCGCCACAAGAGTAGGACCGAATTAGAGCTAGACATTAGTACTATTATTAAACTACTATGAGTTGTAAGATTCTATAATTTTCACAGTATTTATTATGTCTCCTAGGGTGCACTTTCACAATGTATTTTTGACCTTTAATCTGTAATGGCTAATGCTATACAAACGATATGTGGTTATAATTACATCATTTTGAAGTCAGAATACACCAGAGACCAAGAAATTTGGAAATTCGAAAATAAAAATTTTGACCCAAAAAAAAAACAAAGGGGTAACCCATCAAAATTTTAGATTTTTTTTAAAAAATAGATTTCGTTGAAATTTGGCTCATCCACAGCGGATCTTATTCTGAACAAGAATGTGTTTTCATTTTTTTGATTGAACAACGAGTTTGGGAGAAATTGGGTTCAGAAATTAGGTTTTCTCAAAATTAGAAATTCGAAAGCAAGTTAAAACTATGTGGCCAATTTTTCAGCAACGGAAAGAAATATCTCCACAAGAGTAGGACCGAATTAAAGATAGACTTTAGTACTATTATTAACCCACTAAAATGTTAATGGTACGATCAGTTGCACTGCGGTTATCAGGTATCAAAATGTTTGAGAAGCCAAAAATAAGAGCTACCAAAATAGTAGGCAACCAAATATTTCGCAACAAAATGTTTGCACAACCAAATGTTGCCGCAATCAACTGTTTTTGCAACTGAAATTAGTATTAGTATTAGTATTAGTATTAGTATTAGTATTAGTATTAGTATTAGTATTAGTATTAGTATTAGTATTAGTATTAGTATTAGTATTAGTATTAGTATTAGTATTAGTATTAGTATTAGTATTAGTATTAGTATTAGTATTATTATTATTATTAGTATTAGTATTAGTATTAGTATTAGTATTAGTATTAGTATTAGTATTAGTATTAGTATTAGTATTAGTATTAGTATTAGTATTAGTATTAGTATTAGTATTAGTATTAGTATTAGTATTAGTATTAGTATTAGTATTAGTATTAGTATTAGTATTAGTATTAGTATTAGTATTAGTATTAGTATTAGTATTAGTATTAGTATTAGTATTAGTATTAGTATTAGTATTAGTATTAGTATTAGTATTAGTATTAGTATTAGTATTAGTATTAGTATTAGTATTAGTATTAGTATTAGTATTAGTATTAGTATTAGTATTAGTATTAGTATTAGTATTAGTATTAGTATTAGTATTAGTATTAGTATTAGTATTAGTATTAGTATTAGTATTAGTATTAGTATTAGTATTAGTATTAGTATTAGTATTAGTATTAGTATTAGTATTAGTATTAGTATTAGTATTAGTATTAGTATTAGTATTAGTATTAGTATTAGTATTAGTATTAGTATTAGTATTAGTATTAGTATTAGTATTAGTATTAGTATTAGTATTAGTATTAGTATTAGTATTAGTATTAGTATTAGTATTAGTATTAGTATTAGTATTAGTATTAGTATTAGTATTAGTATTAGTATTAGTATTAGTATTAGTATTAGTATTAGTATTAGTATTAGTATTAGTATTAGTATTAGTATTAGTATTAGTATTAGTATTAGTATTAGTATTAGTATTAGTATTATAAAAATAAGCGCTACCAAGTATTTCGCAAGTAAATGTTAGCACAACCAAATGTTTGTGCATCCAAATGTTGGCGCAACCAAATGTATGTACAATATTGAGTTCAGAAAATGGATTTTCTCAAAATTAGAGTTTCGGAAGTGAGTTAAAACTATTTGGCCAATTTTTCAGCAACGGAAAGAAATATCGCCACAAGAGTAGGACCGAATTAGAGCTAGACATTAGTACTATTATTAAACTACTATGAGTTGTAAGATTCTATAATTTTCACAGTATTTATTATGTCTCCTAGGGTGCACTTTCACAATGTATTTTTGACCTTTAATCTGTAATGGCTAATGCTATACAAACGATATGTGGTTATAATTACATCATTTTGAAGTCAGAATACACCAGAGACCAAGAAATTTGGAAATTCGAAAATAAAAATTTTGACCCAAAAAAAAAACAAAGGGGTAACCCATCAAAATTTTAGATTTTTTTTAAAAAATAGATTTCGTTGAAATTTGGCTCATCCACAGCGGATCTTATTCTGAACAAGAATGTGTTTTCATTTTTTTGATTGAACAACGAGTTTGGGAGAAATTGGGTTCAGAAATTAGGTTTTCTCAAAATTAGAAATTCGAAAGCAAGTTAAAACTATGTGGCCAATTTTTCAGCAACGGAAAGAAATATCTCCACAAGAGTAGGACCGAATTAAAGATAGACTTTAGTACTATTATTAACCCACTAAAATGTTAATGGTACGATCAGTTGCACTGCGGTTATCAGGTATCAAAATGTTTGAGAAGCCAAAAATAAGAGCTACCAAAATAGTAGGCAACCAAATATTTCGCAACAAAATGTTTGCACAACCAAATGTTGCCGCAATCAACTGTTTTTGCAACTGAAATTAGTATTAGTATTAGTATTAGTATTAGTATTAGTATTAGTATTAGTATTAGTATTAGTATTAGTATTAGTATTAGTATTAGTATTAGTATTAGTATTAGTATTAGTATTAGTATTAGTATTAGTATTAGTATTAGTATTAGTATTAGTATTAGTATTAGTATTAGTATTAGTATTAGTATTAGTATTAGTATTAGTATTAGTATTAGTATTAGTATTAGTATTAGTATTAGTATTAGTATTAGTATTAGTATTAGTATTAGTATTAGTATTAGTATTAGTATTAGTATTAGTATTAGTATTAGTATTAGTATTAGTATTAGTATTAGTATTAGTATTAGTATTAGTATTAGTATTAGTATTAGTATTAGTATTAGTATTAGTATTAGTATTAGTATTAGTATTAGTATTAGTATTAGTATTAGTATTAGTATTAGTATTAGTATTAGTATTAGTATTAGTATTAGTATTAGTATTAGTATTAGTATTAGTATTAGTATTAGTATTAGTATTAGTATTAGTATTAGTATTAGTATTAGTATTAGTATTAGTATTAGTATTAGTATTAGTATTAGTATTAGTATTAGTATTAGTATTAGTATTAGTATTAGTATTAGTATTAGTATTAGTATTAGTATTAGTATTAGTATTAGTATTAGTATTAGTATTAGTATTAGTATTAGTATTAGTATTAGTATTAGTATTAGTATTAGTATTAGTATTAGTATTAGTATTAGTATTAGTATTAGTATTAGTATTAGTATTAGTATTAGTATTAGTATTAGTATTAGTATTAGTATTAGTATTAGTATTAGTATTAGTATTAGTATTAGTATTAGTATTAGTATTAGTATTAGTATTAGTATTAGTATTAGTATTAGTATTAGTATTAGTATTAGTATTAGTATTAGTATTAGTATTAGTATTAGTATTAGTATTAGTATTAGTATTAGTATTAGTATTAGTATTAGTATTAGTATTAGTATTAGTATTAGTATTAGTATTAGTATTAGTATTAGTATTAGTATTAGTATTAGTATTAGTATTAGTATTAGTATTAGTATTAGTATTAGTATTAGTATTAGTATTAGTATTAGTATTAGTATTAGTATTAGTATTAGTATTAGTATTAGCGCTACCAAGTATTTCGCAAGTAAATGTTAGCACAACCAAATGTTTGTGCATCCAAATGTTGGCGCAACCAAATGTATGTACAATATTGAGTTCAGAAATTAGGTTTTCTCAAAATTAGAAATTCGAAAGCAAGTTAAAACTATTTGGCCAATTTTTCAGCAACGGAAAGAAATATCGCCACAAGAGTAGGACTGAATTAAAGATAGACTTTAGGACTATTATTAAATTTCAAAATGTTTAGCAACTAAATGTTTGCAAATCCAACTTGACTGCGCGTCAAAATGTCCTATGGTCCAGTTTTAATTTGTTACTACTCTTGTGGCGTTATTTTATTGCATAGCTGAAGAATAGCTTCAACTGCTTTCGAATTTCCAAAACGATTGAACGTGTATGTATTCGGCCTTCGATATGACGTTATTATAATGCTTCATCTCAAAATCTTCTGTTCCATAACTTATTTTTGTTTTAACCAAATTACATAACACATGCTTAGTATCACGTTGTAAATATATTTTTATTCAAAATCCTGTAAAATGTACAAACTATACCTTATGATCTCCGCAGTATAGCGAATTATAGAATCTGTATTTACTAGACAACTCTCGCGAGATTTATGCGGCCCTCACACGTTACAACTTTTCGTTCAACTTAGACGAAGACAAGCGGCAATTGTTGATTCAATATGACAACATAGCAGAGTGTCATCAGTACACTTACCACAGCCTTAGTCATATAATCCATTCGCAAATTATATACGGAATCATAATCGGAATCAAAATACTTACCTTTTCTATTCCACATATTCAATAAAACTCAGATGCATTTTTTTTTTATTTACACATCCAATAGAGAGAAATAGAGACGTTACTTGTTTATTTGTGATTTGTTGTTGCCTTTTTGTGTTATAATCTTGTTGTAAATTAATTTTGTTGATATATATATATATATATGTGTATGTATGTATGTATATAGATCTGATAAATCTTTGAGTTGAAATCAACATGAATGGCTAATCTTTTATAATTTAAGTTCAAATGTACATTTGCTGCCTTGGCAAGGATTCTAAGTATTCAACTAATAATTTTCACATATGTATGTATGTTTGTTAGTCAATATATTTAATTCAATTGTACGTGTATGTGTATTTATGCACATGTATGTATGTGTGTGTATATCGGGTAGATAATCTTCTTAATGATACATTTAACTAACATTTCGTACATACGTACGCAACTTAGTTGGTTAGTTTCATATGTTTGCAAGTATGAATGTCTGTGTGAGTACTAATACTGCTGTAACTTTTCTAATTAAATAAGTTTTATATTAATATTAAGTATGTTATCGTACGTTTTGGTTTTTGGTGGTTGTTTTATATCCTTAATCATTAAATGGTAATATGCGTATTTTCCCTTTTCCCCCTTTTTGTTATTTTTTGCTACACAAACTTAATTGGCGTTGTTGTTGTTCTTCATCTTTGAAAGTGTGTAACCAACTATTCTGGTTGCAATCGACGACGACGAATTGTTGTTTGCTAATAACGATTTGGGTTTTATTCAAACAAAAAAAAAAAACACAAACCGATAAATAAATTAAATTTTTGTTAACAATTTTTTGTAAGCTGTTTTATTTTGTAACATTGAGTAGTTTAAAAGTAGGTATTTGTAGTTTATGAATGCGAATCTTAGTATTTCATTAATCTTAACAAGTTTTATTTAAGGTACAGTGGGCTCAAGAGGTAAGTTTCTTTTTTTGTTTTGTTCAAGGACAAGTTTTGTTTTTTCTTCTTTGTTGTAGGTGGTTTTGTTTTCATACTTTTTGATTAATTACATTTCTGGAAAATTAAAATGGATTGCGGTGGGATATTAAAATGATGTTATGGAAAATGTGCCTTAAGAACTCTCCAGAAGGTCAACGTAAATTCCGCACCTGAAGCAAATGCAATCAAGGTATATTCTTGAGGTAATAATTGAAAACCTTAAAAATCGGAAGGGTCTAATAGGTTTTTGAAGAAACCCTAAGAAGGAATCGACAATCAATTAATTTATACAAAAATATTACACGACGAAAGCTGCATATTCCAGGCTAAATGAGATATAGCCAAATCTGGCCAGAACTATTTAAAAAAGTGTGTACAAACATTTCAATGCTTATAATCCGTTAGATTTGTTTTTCTTCAATTGCATTAAAAAAAATGTATAATTGCATGTGATTCGATCTACGAGCCCCGACCACTATTAATTCGTACGGCAAGCATTTTTACCCGTATGCAATGTTTAACAGGTGATATTTTCAATACTAATGTAGTCAGCGCATGCAAACCTATTTTTTTCTGAAAGAGCATTTTGATCTCTTGATTTTAAAAAAAAAAAATTTTATTGTACCTCAACAACAACAACAACAATATTTATTTCTTTGAATGCTTCGCAAAACAGAACAGTGCCAGAATTTATATGAATCTATGCCAAAGCGATGTAAATGTGTTGTAGAGGCAAAAGGCGATGTTACCCAATATTAATATTTAAAGATAAATTAAAGTTTTTATAAAATAGCAACAATTTAACCCACCGTACGAATTAATACTGGTCACATTTTGTTAATAGTTTTGCGAAGCATTCAAAGAAATAAATATTGTTGAAAATATCACCTGTTAAACATTGCATACGGGTAAAAATGCTTGCCGTACGAATTAATAGTGGTCGGGGCTCGTAGAGAGCGTGACCAACATTCATTGGGTCTTGCGGTTGTAGATGCAGGTTGCGGCGCCATCTACAGGGTCCGCCAAATATTTTTTTTTTTGAAAATGCTATAAAAAAAACTACTTTATATTTTCTCAAATTTCTTAATTTTTTTATTTGAAAGTACAATCCTTCCGGTTAATAATGGAAAATAATTTCATTCGAATGGCTGCCTCGGCTGGCCATGCAGTAGCCTAACGACAAATATAAAATTTTCCCTTACACTGGGAAAATTCACTAATCTCCTTTTTAAAGTATTTGATTAAACTATAAAAAAACAACAAATCCCTATGTAGTTTTATTTATCAGATTTGCCCTTATTTGCAGTTGGGACTCTAATATTTAACCAACTGCATTGTATGAAAATTGTGGTTTGAACATACCAACCTGCTCTCTCACTCGCAAACTCACCTATGCAATGTCGTTTTGGCAACAAACAGCAGGTGATTACGCCCGATCGATGATGACCCTATTAATGATTTTTATTCGATGTCGAGTTGCACACGATCTTCGAATTCGTTGGGCGGGTATTTCGGACATGTATTTCGGACATCAGCATTAATTATAATGTCCTGTAGCTCCATGCAGTGGACCGTATGATTGAAGTGCTTCTAAAGTGAATGCAGCAATCCTATCGAAAGAATATGATTATGAACTTTAATTGAAATAAACACCTGACTTTGATTACACAAATGGCAAAACAATTTTACTTTCTAGAAATGTAATTCATTTTGATTTGATTGTTTTGGAACATTTATAATTGTAAATACATATGTATGTATTTAGGATTTAACATTATAGATTTCTTACGTTAATAGAAAAATATATAATTATGTATGTATGTTTGAGTGTATGTACTCGTATGTACATATGTATATCCATGTAAAGTTTTTCTTCAAAAGGATACTTTTAACAACACTTACAATTTGTATTCGGAGAGATTCTGCAAGAGATTACTTCAACAGAAAAACGTCTATTTACAATTAAAGAGGAAATTATTCAAAAAAAAAACGTTGGTATTGTCTTGGTTTGTGTGTATGTTTGTTTGTTTTTCTCAAAGGTATTTTAAGTTTTCTTTTATTTGTACACTGTGCACGTTTTGTTCGGTTTTCGTTTGTGTCTTCTCACAATTATCTGACCTACTTTAACATTTATTAAAATAAAATAAGTATTTGGATTGGATTTTTCTTTTGGCAACAATATTTCAATATTTTGAATATTATTAATAGTAAATAGTTTTTGTTTTCTTTTTCTCTTTCACAAAATTTGGTGGTTTAACATTTGTTTTTGTTTTTGTCATTAGTTAACTTTACATTACAGTTGATTGATATTTCATGTGTCATTAGATCGTTTTCAAAATTTCCACAAAGATGTTCAATGTTTGCTTAAGATTGTGAGGCAATGCATGTATGTATGTACGACTATATGTGTGAGTGTTTGTCTGTAGGTTTCATTGTAGTTTCAAAGTAAGCAGTTTGTGCATGGATTTAAACAAAACAGTTTCGGTGTGATTTCATAAATTTCGGGTTTGATTTCGTATTTTTGTTTTCTTTTTTTGCAGTCATTATATCTCTCCATGACCTTTGCTACACTGAGTCAGCAGTACTTAGTTATTATTTTTTTTTATAGCAAATTTGAATTCCTTTAAGGTTTACAAACAACTTTTTTATTCTGGGTTTATTTTTTTATGTTGGTAACAAACACATCACATCGAGATATTCCATTTTATGTTAGTTTACAAAAAAAAAACCCTAAATCGTGTACACATATTGCGAACTTTCTTGGGGGGATTGATAGCAAACATTGATGTACAAAAATATGACGAAATTTGCGAGTATTGTTTTTGCATGTATTTGATGATTCATTTCATTTAATTAAGTATTGCATTTGGGTTCATAGTATAATTTGTAATGTTTTAACATTGGTTGAAAGAAGATATAGCGAATAGAAATTAATAATCTACAGCCGTGTGTTCAATGCCTGTGTTTTTGTTGATGTGGAAATCTAAAGCAGAACATCAAATTGATGTGATTGAAACTCTATCGAGAATATTCGAGGAATTCTATCGGGTGAACCGTAGTGATGCAAATGAAAAATGGTTACTTTGGCGTAAAAATTACTTTTAGAAGAACGAACGAGAATTTACTATGGCCAATTTGAATATTTGTTGCATGAATGCCTCCTTGAACATTTCTTCAAATTTAAATGGTAATGTCATAAAAAAAAAACGTTTCCGTTCACCCCAGACCAATTCGTTTTAATAAAAAAAATCTGTAAAATGTCCTTTTCGTCACAAAAAACTGACAAAACAGTATCACAAACATGCACACTGTAAGAAAATAAATCGTGGTTGTCGTTGTGTTTACATTGCTGCAACAGTTATTTCTATTCAAATAAACACCACATTCATATAACAATTTACGCCTCAGTACTACCAACGATTCATACCCGGTATTTATTATTTTATTACTTTCCAATTTACGGGTATCCACCAAAAAAAAATGTCTTATCCAAATAACATGGGACAAGGACATTTGTAGAAGCTGTGTAGATGAAGAAGAGGAGGAGTTAGTGTAGCAACTGTTATGTTCATGTAAAGGACTGCAAGATTATCGTCTAGACAATTTAGGGCATATGCTCTTTGACGAACATAACGAGCTAGCGGATGCTTCATTTAAACCCCTCGTCAAAATCATAAAGTAATCTCTTTGGTTCAACAAATCCACAATGAACAAGTAAGTTCTTTGCCTACATCCTCTACTTAAGGGAACCACAATGGACCGAATCGTCGGCCTCGAGTGAACTCGTTAGTTGTATATTTTAAGTGGCAGGGCATCCCTCTCAACTTAACCTCAACCAAATTCCGATAAGAGAGAAATGGTTTGAAACCAGAACTTGTACGTTATTGCAAAAGAACAATGTAAAAGGCCACACCCACCTCCCATATGATCCAATATCAAACGAAATAGTGCGAATCATCGTGAAGACAAATATAATTTACTTCGGGCTAAGCGTACAATTAAGGAACAGAGCCCTCTATAGAAAACAACGCCAGAGGTCATATACCCATGTTTGCGAAATCAGATGAAGCTGTGCTGGGCGTTTTTGAGACAACATCAAAAGGGCATCAAAATACAGAGATTGCGTTGGTTGGGCCATGTCTCCAACCAGAAAGCCGTTGGCCTCACGATTGACTTTATTGAAAATATGTTCAATGGCCTGATGTTTTCCTATGTATTCCTATCTCTTCGTACTTGCACAATTACATATTAACTTTGGATTGCAGGGATGGTCCGTTGCCCTCTTTTGTCCGCTTCCTTTATTATTCCCACTCAGTTCTCGCTGCATCGTCCTGAAGCGGTGCGTCATGGGCAGTATTTCTCTTTTCTGTAGAAACCCAGGGGACAGTGCTCGATGTCAAACTTTTTGCATGCTGCTTTTAGAAAATTTCATCAGAAGTTTGAATATTTTAGGGTGACAACTTACTGACTAAAACTTTGCGGCCGCTATATTTTCCTTTTCGAAGTGCAAACTTTCGGTGTCCCATGTAATGGTTAATGTCTACATATCGTCTATGTAGAACAAAAACTCATCATCTACATTTTCATAGTTTTGAGTTATAAGGTGTTTTATGTAAAAGTTATCATTAAAAACCCAATATTTCGATAACAAATATTTTGAATACCACAATTTGTTAATTATTAAATACAACATTTTATCCACCAAAAATTTCTGCATAAGTTGTATAACAAAAACCTTAGGTAGATAATGATGTTTTCTTCACAAATTTTATCGCAAACCTGCAGTTAGTGAGTTATAAAAAAAAAATCTTAGTAAATAAAATAGATATGCGCATATCGATAAGCGCAAAAAATAAACAATGAAAATTATGAAAAGAAATGCAATAAACTCATTTTTCGCAAAAGTGTAGTTGATGACTTTTTCTTCTACATAGACGATATGGTGGTGCAACGAATTCCATATACACCAGATGCGAATCTACCACTTCTTTGAGGTGATGTGTATTGGTTTGTCCATGGGTGGGAAAAACTTGAAACATCTGTTGGTACTAAACATAAACATAATTTTTTAAAAAAAAAAAATTCGTTGAAAGTGTTTAAGGATATTCAAGGATCAAAATTTCAAAGGACATTTTTCTAATTATTCACTCCTGTTAAAAAAAAAACAAGAAAAGTAATCTAACAGCTCAGATTCTTCGGTTTCATTTGATATCCAAGTCGAAAAAAGTGGTAAATCCTTTGGAAATTAAAAGTCCTATAAGAAGGACAAATCATCACGAATTGAAAAACTGAGTATGCAGTTCTACTACGTGTACATAATTTCGTTAATGGTTGAAAAGTTGTAAACTTTTTCATTATTTAAAAATAAATCGTATTTCGAACCGTTTAATTCATTTCCCTAATAACATTTCCACAACACAAACACACAGGCTAAATTGAACACCTGCATAGACACGGTTACTGACTACTAAACACTTTGGTTTTTTTTCTAAAACTACAGACATATCAACAATTATTATGTTTACTTTTACATTTTGTTAACAATTCTAAATTACTTTTGTTTGAGTGGGTGTTCAAAAAATGATTTGTTTGTTTTTTTTTTATGAAAAATAGTTTGTTTCCTTTGGTTAGATTTGGTATAATTACTAAATTTAAATTTGTATTTATGCTAAAGCTTTCAATCATTCACTATTATTGCCTGACCATATCAACAATGAAAAGAAAATCGAAAAAAAAACTCTCACACTTACGGCGAATGAAACTTATGCTGGAATGCCGACCGCTAAACTGTAACAACTAAACGGGGATTATTTCAAACTAAATAAAGAATTCCCCGGCAATTATTTAACGAACAGGTCCTTGAGTGTCGAGCAGAGTGAAGCATCACATGTATCCTTCGAATCATCCTCGTCACCCTTGCCAAACCAGTTGAGCGTGGAACGTACCGCATTGGCTGCCTGTGCTTGGGTGCGACTGCGCCGAGATGAACCATAATCTTTGGGTACGGCACCTTTTGGGGCGCTCTTTGTGCTACTGGAAGCGGATGAATGCGGAGCACCGGGAGCACTTGTACCGGAAGGGCCCGAGCCAGAATTCTTTCGCAGAAACCCCTCTATGGCCGAACCAATGACCGTCGCATCCACAATGGTCCCTTTGGTGTGATCTGTCCAACTTTTTTGTTTGCTGCGTGGAATAAGCTTTGGCTTATTTTCACGCAAAACATCTTTGGCCTGTAGTTTTTCCAATACATCCTTGGACAGAGCCATGGCCGTACTCTTGCTGCGTATACTCTTCTTGCGATCCATGGGCTCATGTCGTTTGGCAAACCAGCCGGACAGAGCAGCTGAACTATTATCCTGAGCATCAGTCACCAATTGCTTGGCATTGTTGAGTATGGAAACGTCAAAACTGTTCGAACGCGTCGAACGTCCTGCATTGGGATCCAACAGATTGGAACTACTGAGTGAAGGGGCCTGAATGTTGGAGGTGTGGGTTTTCGATTTTGCAGCCGCCGATGAGCTGGCTGGCGTTGGGACATCATCGCATCGGTGAATTTCAATGGCCGATGATGTGAGATTGCTGAAAATGGAACTGATGTCGGTTCGACTGCCCAGAAATCCAGTGCTTTTCTTTCGCCTGGTCGATGAACGATTGCTGGTCGGCTGTGTTATGCACGGCGATATAATGGCGGGATGTTCGGAGGCTCTGCGGAAATTGGGCGAGGGCGTGGGCTGAGCAGAGACGCATTCCGAGTAACGACGGTTGGTGTAACGCTGTGGCGTAGTGCCACCCACCTCATTGAGTGTTTCCACTTCACAGACCTTTTCGCTGCTGGTGGTCCACAGTTTCATGCGTGCTTTACGAGATTGTACAATATCATCCATGATGTCCAATTGTAAATTATGTATACTACCTATTGGATCCGTGGATGGTGGTCCAGTGGATGTGTTGCTCTCCCTTCGAGAACCCATTAGACGGCTGGTGAGATGGAAAAAAGGTTGAGATATTAAAAAATTGGCATTGATGCCTATAATAAACCAACCAACCCCCTTCCCCAACTCACTTGTTTGGAAATGCCGCCACCGATTCGCGGCGCGAACGTCCGAATATTGTCGTTGGCACCTTGGAAATGGTCACCACCGAATGACGTCGACCCGATGGCGCCGGAGCCTGTGACAGTGTGGCCAGAAAGGCGGCCTCCTTTGGCGACGGCCCTGAACCTTCGCCGCCACGTTCCGACAGACGTCTTACCTGACTGGCCGTAATGCCTTCGGTGACTTGTTGTGAGGGCAGAGAATGCTTGCGGCTTTCTCGCGGATCTCGCCATGGCGAGAGGAGATACGGATTAACCGGTGAGTCAATGTCTAGGCTGGCTTTGTTCGATGGTGTCTCGGAGCTTTCCTGGTCATCCTCTTCGACAATTTGTGATTCATCAACGACAATTAGAGGTTCTTGCTTGGCCATCGACCCGAAACGGGATATTGAGGCGCGTCTAATGCGAAATGTATCTGAAATGAGATCAATTAATGGAAATCAATTAACGGTTATCAATTGAATTGGACGGTATATATGAGAAATCTAAATATAAATTGAAGATTTCTATGAAAGAAGAAACACGTTAATAATCCACCATGATAAAAATTAAAAAGATCGTAGAGGAACAATTTAATGAATCAGCAGCATCGATATAAAACTTGTGGCAGCAGCTAATGCTATTGATATGGGATACTGAATACATTAGCAGAATGGGCTATGAGGGTATCGCATGTCGATTTCCTTAAATTTCACTGGAATTTCATGTGGGTATTATGTTAAACTTGAACTAATTCTAGCGCATTTCCTCAATTTAATCATAATTCCTGCTGACTTAACCTCTAACAAGGCACTAACGATTTCGTTTAAAGATTTTCAACATTTGGGCAGTTAGAGGGTTAATATCTGGCCTCATACGTTACTTGACGACAACAATTCCCTATTTTATATTCGATAAATCCCATGACGGCAGCCTGGTCTTTCGCCAACCTTGTTAGTTGGTGGAATTGTAAAATATATTTGTTTAAATGTATATACGCGAGCACTATACAATTGCTCTCTAGATAGACAAATTCTTTGCATAACATCCAATTGTTATCCAAAATACGTCTGCTTGAATGGCATTATAGTGTTCCAATTCTCGACAGAAAATACAAAGAAAAACACACAACCCTTTGCCAATCCTGCATCCATTTGTGTTGTTGGGAAACATCATCGCCTTAGAAAATCCAAGGATTAACAAGGAACATTTTATGCAGAACAGACATACACATGTACAAATATCGATAAATCAAATCAATCATATTGAAAAAACAATTTTTACATAACAACATATTGAATTACTTTGGGTATCTACGCACACAAGTGCAGATGTAGTGCACAAAGGATTCGTGTGCATACGCATACATGCCGACACATTAGGGAGCCTGATGAAAAATATTGTGTTGGCACCATCAATTGTCTGTCTGTTAAGGCCGTACCATTCCAACGTTTTTTAGACCGCTGATCCTTCCTCGAATGAAACGTCTCAACATTCAGAAACTCAATTATACCAGCCAGAGGGGCACCAAGGTTTATTAGTTTTTAATTAAGATAAGTATTGTTTTAACTGAAATTCGGGTTCGTTAATTTTTGGTAGATGAGAATGAAATGAGTGAAATTAAGTAAAACCGGCATCAGTGCTGGTCAAGTGTCTCAGTCTAAGAGTTATCTGTAGTGTTATTGTGGTCGGCAATTTTAAAAGGTGCTATCCTGAAACGAAAACACTTTTCTCCAGCAACGACAAACACCTTAACTGCCTGTTTCCATAAAATTGAAGGCGCAATAAAATGGATGTTTGTCAGTAGTGAGAGCTCATTCTTTTGAGATTGTGTTCCAAATGTCCATTTCTAACATATATCCGAAAACCAGAATTGAATAATGTCTGAAGCCCATTTTATAACGCTTCCAATATTGACGATTTGTAACGAACGAACAAAAACGTTTTATGGAAACAGGCAGTTAGTCACACTTCATTTTGTGCTGGTGACAGCGGTAATCTTTTTGCAATGCATGCATGACTGAGGCATTCTAATATTTCCAATATAGATACATCATCCTATGCAATTCTCTTAACAAATGGTTTTAAAATGTCAAATACTTACACATACGCATTCACATACATACAGACCGGCTATGTAGGTAGTTTGTAAACACCCATATACTCTCACATCGACAATTGCATGGAATTATTAAAATTTAATTTTAAAACATCCCAAAGCCATGGAGACACTCGTTTGCACAACGAATAATTTCCAACGAATGGGGAGTGGGGTCGGGGCGGGATGTTTATCACCTTAAGGGGCCAAAAATCTTGCATTATTAAAATGCAAATGTGTGTTACACTGTTAAGGGCAAAAATACACACACGTCGTTTTTTTTTTTAACATGGCTTTAAAAATACTGATACCAATACGAGGAACGTTGGGAAAGTATTGGGAAGCGAACAATGCAACGTACTGTGTTTTCGCGATTGGAAATAAGTGTTTGGCAGGGGAGGAAAGAGATATTAGTGCTTGATGAGGTTTGTCTTTTATTTGAGAAAGTCACCACTGACCGGTAAGACACTTGCTGAGAGTATTCCACATACGAACAATTCGACATTTGTTCCCTGGTAATAAACGGGCACGGATTAGAGTCGCTGCATTGCAATGCAATTACGGCTACGTGTTCTAATATCAGGGTCCAGAAGAAAAATATCCGAAGAGCAGACACCATTAAAAATATCTACAGAACGGCGATAGGCATTCCACTTTTCAGCAATGATGATAATATAGTTGGATAGATTAGCCATAGCCTAGATTGGTCGCCAATGAAAATACGAAATGTAGAAGGAGAGAGGACAGAACCTTGTGGCACCCCTGCGATCAACCTATGCTCGTTGGGTAAGGCCCCATCTATAACAACTCGTATAGTGCGATCTCTGAGAAAACTCGAAATGAATCGATACAAGGAATTATCCATACCGTCCCTACACGCTGAAAAAAATGGCCATTTTAACAAATTTCCATACCACAAACATTAACTTGTTTGTAGGTGATAAATATCGAATATATATGTATGCAGTTTTGAGTCATTTTTTATTTTTTTTTTTCAATTTGTGAATTTCTATATAACAATACATCTCATTCTCTCGGTATTGATATTATTTTAATGAGCGTAAATGCAAAAAAAAGACGTATTTTTCAGCGTGTATGGAACGCAGAAATACACAATACCACGATGTTGCTTTCCCCAAGAAGGTGAATACGCTGATCTGGTATCCAGTACACTAAAACAGTACCTCAAATCAATGAAAAGGATTCTTCAATTGCTCTACATAAAATTGTTGAATAAGTTCATTGAATTGATGAATAAATTCTTAAATTTGAAGTACTTAGTTTTTTGTGGCATTTTTCTGCGTTCATCAAATTGAAGTATTATTTTACATCAGAAAAAACGCTATGAAAGGAAAAAACTCTATGCAAGAGTGGGTCCTTTTAAAACGTTTATTGCTTCATAAGAACAACAAAAACATTTTTTCTGGCGGCATTCCACACAACGAAGAAGGTTCCGCATGTGTTTGTTTTGGCTTTACCGCTTAACTTTTTTCGGGATATGCACTGCTATAGAGTAATTCTCGTTTAAACGAAAAGAACTATTGCTTATTTTATGACGATGAAGACGCGAGGTAGCTACCTCTTCCGAAATGGTTTCGTATACCTTGGGTATATAAAGAAAAAAATAAAACATTTTTATTTGCAATATAGATTTATTTTTATCAATTTTTTTTTTTTGCATAACAGAAATATTTTATTTTTTGCAGAATTTTTTGCTAAATAGAAATGTATTATTTTTTATATAGAAATTATAATTGATCGAACTGTTAATCGAAGTGGTGTAGAGTATTCATCAAATTGATGTACAGTATTAATCAAATTGACGTTCAATGTTCATCAAATTGATGTACAATGTTCATCAAAATGATGTACAATGTTCATCAAATTGATGTACAATGTTCATCAAATTGATGTACAATGTTTATCAAAATGATGTACAATGTTCATCAAATCGATGTAAAGAATTGAAGAAAAATTAATGAAAAATGTTACATCAAATTGACGTCAAAGTGTAGTAGGTTAAGAAATTATGTCCAAATTCATGAAATTGATGTAGGAATTCATCAAATGAAGACATACTGTCGATCGTTCCACAGACCGTGAGAGAGACTCCAGATACTTCACCAGGTGGTGGTGTAGCATACATTCCATAACCTTCGACAGGCCTGAACATATTGCACTTTCTGGGGGATCGGCTGAACGTTGGCAACTTTCCAACACAAAGATTATGGAATGGACTGTCTAGTGTCGATGAACACTTACCTAAGACAAGTGCTGAAATACCATGCAGGTCTGGAGTTTTGTTTACTTTAAGTTGAGCAGATTTTCACTAGCTTCAAAAGAATTCCCGTATTAATATTACTTACTTATTTCCCTTAACATTTCATGAAGGAACAGGCGGGGAACTTCTATCGAATCAGTGAGCTGTGCACTATGGTGGAGTGAAAACATGCTATTTTTTTAATTTGAAAAAGTTAACCTCGGAAAGAGATGTAGTCTGGGGTCCTAATGAGGGGAAAAATAAAGAAAAAAAATTTTAGGGGTCGCGCCACTCCCTTGAAATTTGGAAATTATCGCTATTTTGGCGTTGATTTTAGAAAAATCCTAAAAAATAACGACTTAACTTATTCGAAATTTAAAAGTTTGAGCTTGTTCAGTGCCCAAACAAACGTATTTGAGGCAAATATGAGGATAATCGACTAATATTTGTAGCTTTGGTGGCGATTTCATTGTTCAGTCAATTTTCTGAAGAAGGGACGATTTGACTTATTTTACTTTTTGAAATTTTTGAACAATGAGAAAATTTTTTTTTATTTTTTTCATGCCTTATTTCATTGTTTACGCTATTGCAAACATTTATTGACATACAACTTTTTAGGATTTTTCTAAAATCAACGCCAAAATAGCGATAATTTCCAAATTTCGAGGGAGTGGCGCGACCCCTAAAATTTTTTTAAAATTTTTTTCTTTATTTTTCCCCTCATTAGGACCCCAGACTACATCTCTTTCTGAGGTTAACTTTTTTTTTTGAATTTCACTCCACCCTACTGTGCACGATATAATTTGTATACTCACTGACCGGGACCTACTGGTCAAAGCCGGCTACGAATGGCTAATGCTTTTCTAGAGAAGTTTTATATGGCTTAGAGATTACATACTTGCTCGTAAAATCGCCAACTGAAGCCGCCGAAAAATGTTTGATGGTCTTACCCGGTTTCGAACTCGTGTTCTTCTGTGTGATAGTCGCACACACTGCCTACCACACCAAGGCCGTCCACATAGGACATATTAAATTCAGAAAGGAGTCAATTATTTTAGAGCTTCTAAGAATCCCTGGATGTCTTCATAGGTTCGGTTTAAAGAAAATCCTACATAGAAGTCACTTCATTTCTCATAAATCTCATACAGCCTTAATACTCGTTATATTGCAAGCAAACCGGCAATTAATTTGCCTACAGAATTTTCATATTAATGAATCTCAAATGAAAGACCTGTTCATTCGGTCCCCTCTGTACTGTTTCCAGCATCATTGTCTGACAGGATACCAGGAATAAAGTGAGTATTTTATTATGAAAAAAAAAAAATGAATAATCATCCCTCTTGAAAAAATACAGGATATCATCACAGCTTTGCTATGCATACATATTTCAGTATCCGGATTATTTTTTGGGTATAATGCAAACGATGGCAGAATTATGAATGGAGGGGATTGCTGTGACTGGGGTAGGCTTTCAGTGGCATGTGATATATACTTTGAAATGATCATAAAAAAAATGAAATTACACAATATTTGCATAATTTTAATATTAAAAATGTTCAACTCTCCTAATACTTTGTGGCCAGCAACATATCATTTTACAATGGCAATGGCATACATAGCAATGAGGCCTAAATACCTCCGAAATGAGTCATAACTGAAATAAATCTCTAGAGAAAACTCGAGAGTTTTTGCTCTAACCACATAAGGACATTTAGCAAAGTCTCTCTAAAGAATTCCGGCGGCACGCATAATT
This sequence comes from Hydrotaea cyrtoneurina, assembly GCA_958296145.1. Taxonomy (NCBI): domain Eukaryota; kingdom Metazoa; phylum Arthropoda; class Insecta; order Diptera; family Muscidae; genus Hydrotaea; species Hydrotaea cyrtoneurina. Next base: position 9,566,289 of record OY282513.1, on the reverse strand, counting down.
TCCAGCATTAATACTTAACGCATTGCCTCAATTCCCCTTAACAATATTTCATTGTAGAAATTGTTTGATTTGAATGTCTCATAATTAGGAATTCAGTGTGGTTCTCCAAAAACCGTTTACTGCTTCGATTTCATCTTTATGTAATTTCTCACTTTTCCCCAATTACCATAATTGTTAATACATTTTCTAATTCTTCCATTCCTGCCATTCGGAAAATTGTGTGCCTGTATAAATACTCAAATATTACACGAGTATTCTGCCGTACCTAATATTATTATGAAATCAATTTTTGATTATAACATTGTCACGTTTTGCAAATGTTTTAACATCCATCTGAAGAGAGGACAGCATATAAAGTGGCTGTCGACAATGCAATCATGATTGCGGTTGGGCAATGTCTGTTGCTTCGGTGAGATTTTACATTTTCACCATTTGCATTTCGATTTTAAAATTGTGATTATGATATTAAAATGTATCTGCAGGGATTTAATAAATATGTGTGTGTGATATGTACGCATGTTTTGTTCCATACATTTTGTTAATTGCATTAAAAATCACGAACATATGAATATTTAATATATCAAACATTATCACCATGGATCTTATCACATTTTGAAGTAACTACTACTCTCGTAGACATTTTCGAAGCATTTTTTAAACTGACTACTAAGTGGAACCCTCTGATGCACCAATTGGAATCCGAAGAGATGTTTCTATGGCTCTATACAGAATACACCAGCTAGAATAGTCTTAGAAGTTAAGACATGTTTCGCTTCATACCATTGACTAGATCAAGCGGACATTGTACATATACGAAAAGGCAAATTGGGCCGATCTCAACGATTTCTATCAGCACATGAATTGGAAATTATGTTTCCTAGACAATACTGTCGATGAAATGGTCGAGAAAATAATTCTTCTTGGAATAAACACGTTTATTCCCCCGAAGACTAGTTCGATTAAACCTTCAAAGAATTGTTGGTTTAATCAGACATGCAAAGAAGCTGTCAGATCCAAAGAGGAAGCGTTCAGAAATTGGCGTTTAAATAAAAACGTCACTACTGAGCTGCTACGTAAGCAGGAAGCACATCCAATTGTGCCAGAGTGCTTAGGCGCGAAAAACTTCTCCACGAACAACCCCATCGTGCTAAAGTTCTTTCTTCTCCCAGGGGAAGTAAGAGATTTTGGGCATTTATTAAAAGAGTAAGAGACACTTATTCGTCTTCTATTCCAACTCTCGTTAACGATGACCAGATATTCACTGACCCGGTTTGACAAAGCTAACCTTCTGGCTGAAATATTTGCAAAGAATTCATCTTTGCCAGACAGCAGTCAACCACTCCCCGTAATCGAAAACGTATCTAGTTCGATGCCCCAGATATTTTTTTGATCACGTGGGGTCAAAAGGGTTCCTTCAGATCTCCGGGCCCGGATGGCATTTCAGCACTTGTCCTATGTAAGTGCTCTTCGACTCCAGCTCGTCCATTGCGCAATCTTTTCAACATGTCGTATCGTGCTGGTATTTAGCCTTCACGTTGGAAAGTTGCCAATGTTCAGCCGGTCCCCAAGAAAGGTGAGGCAACAAATCCTGCGAATTACCGCGCAATATGTTCTGCGCTCTCACAGGTTATGGAGAGCATGGTTAACCACCATCTTGTTAAATACTTAGAGTCTAATAGCCTTTTAAATGATCGACAGTATGGCTTCCGTTGAAATCGATCTACTGGAGACCTGATGGCGTTCCATACGGAGCGATGGAGTCGATCTATTTGTTGCTCTGGATATTTCCAAGGCGTTAAGCACTCATATCAAAACTTATTGCATTTGATGTCGGTAATATCTTATCTCGATTCATATCGAGTTTTCTCAGGGATCGCTCTATACGAGTTTGTATAAATGGGGTCTCTAATGAGCATAGGTTGACCGTAGGAGTGTCACAAGGCACTGTCCCCTCTCCTTCTCTATTGTCATTGACGATCTGTAGGGTCAGACTGTGAAACCAAATTTCTGCTTTGCGGATGACAGCAACCATTCGTATTCATTTGATCATCGTCCAAGTACTCTGCAGTTCGGGGACAAAAGGGGAATTGGCAACGATGGGATCATTTAAATGGCTAGAGCTTCTTGTTGTCACACAAATGTTCGATATAAATATCGACGAATCAGACACTCTTTATGTTCTGAATATGAAGGTACAGTGCGATACTAGTTGGTCGAGTCATATTTCCCAAGTGTCGAAAGAAGCATTCATGTGTGCAAGAAATACTTTATACCTTCTGGTATTGTGAGATAGATCTAGAGACTGTCACCAATTTCTTGGAAATTTGGGATTTCAGAATGATCTACTGATACTGCCAGTGCGACGCTGACTCACATGAATGAAATCGTGTTCCCATCGTGTAAACAATTTTTATTTTAACCACCCTTTATGAAAAGACGGCTCGGAAACATGTATGAATCGCAAGCTTATCAATCACAATCTTATCTTCGAACTCACTGAAACATATTCTTAACATTTAAAAGTTTTCCCTTTAAATTATCTGTTACATTTTTTTTCCGATTTTTCATATATATTTTATGGATTTCCCCATATAATTTGATTTACTTTTGTTTACATTTAAATTGTCTTATTGTTTTCTTTTGAACTGACTAATTAGTTGTTATTGATTATAATGTCTACGAATAAACGTTTTTCTGCGAACCAGCAGATACGTTTATCAATTTTGTCGGCATCGATAACAAGCTTATCTTCAACTGCAATTAAACAAATACTCACGTTTGGAAGATACAAATCAGTGGAGATGTTTTGTATACCCTACTTTAAGGTTAGAGTTTGTAAGTAGTTTGCTAGTCTGTAAGTTACACCTTCAATTACTGGGTGCTGCAAACATAAAGTGGACTTGAAATATTTTGTATTGGCCTACCTAGCGTAACATTTGGTATTAAGTATTTGATGTGCTATTAATGCTGTGAACATTTTTTTCAAGCTGGGCTTTTATTTTTGATCTTTAGCCTTTAAAATCACCTAACGTGATGTGACTGCCACTTCTACCGAACAGAACTAACCCAAGTATGCCCAAATGATCTGTCATGTGTTGAACGGTCGTGGTGTGATAGGTAGTGTGTGCGATGATGGTGGTAAGATCATAAAACATTTTTTAGCGGCTGCTTCCACCTTGTAAATGCTGGCGACTTTACGAGTAAGATGAAAATCTCTAGGCCCCTTACTCTGAGAGAAGTTCCCCGTCAGTACTTTCATGACATGTCAAGGAAGATAAGTAAGTAATAATTTAAAAAAAAATTTACTAACATCTCAGAAATTTACTAACATCCCCACTCCGAACAAACTTGTAGACCACCCTATTTCATAATATCAGCTCGAAGAGACCTTAGCATCTAATTTTGCTTTTTTCGACAATGCATCGCTAATACTATGTACTAAGGAATATGATGGAGGGTGTACATGATTCGATCTGATCGAACTCAACACAGTATTTGCTTGACGCAGATTTTGTATTGGCAATTGTAACGGTTGTTTATACTCCTACAAAAAAAAAAAGTAATTACCAACATTTGTACTACACTCAAATCATTTTTTTTTGTAAGGGAATACCCAATGTGAGTCCGCCGACGAGCTATAAAAATGCTCATATTTCGTTCACCAATCAATAGGCGAACATGTCTTCGCTACGCCAACCACTCGGAGTATCAAGTGCAATGTTTTTAAGGTTTTTGGCATTTTTAGCCGTAATTGCGGGTAAAGGGAAAATCGGAACTCACTATCCTTTCACAAAGAAGATCAATAATTATTCTCTTTGTAGGTATTGTGGCCCAAAGATGTCAGCTGACTGGAATTCAGATGGATCGACACTGGATTTATGCCACCGAAAATGCTGGGAAAGGATATGATCTTTTGCACACCGACTTCTTAGAACATCAACAGCCCTTACATCTGATTTGCAATGAAACCTACATTGTAACATCGGTTTGCAATCTGGGAACGTTACAACCACCTCTGCCTCCAAATGCTGTCTGTAAACACCGTCTAAAAGCCACCGTGGATCTGTTGCCCATTCCAAATGATTGTTATGCCAACAACATGACTGGGAAAATGTACGAGGTACACTACAAATGGTCCGATGGCAGCGCTGCCTTCCTTTATGATGTATGTTACAGTCAGAAAGATGAAGTGCCATTGTATGCCCGTCATCATGCCTATGGTTTTAATTTGCCATCAAAATACGAGGGTCCCAGTTTCACGCAGGATGGTGTGGTCTCAAAACAACGGGCTGATTCTTTTTATTCCTACAATGTTTATGATGCGTTTAGACGTCAATTGGGTCCCGGCCAATCGTATGTTCGTTCGAGGACGACTCAAATTATAGATCGTGGCCATTTGGCCAATGCTCTGGATTTTCTCACCTTTGATCAAATGGATGAAACATACAAGTTTGTCAATATTATGCCACAGTTCAAGCGAACTAATAATGGCAACTGGAAGCGTGTAGAAGAATGGACTCACAGATTACCGGCTAGTGGTAAATATGCTTCAGTTGTATCGGGCACCCACGGCATATTGGCTCTGCCACATTCTCAACAGCCTCATCAGATGGTTCCCATGTATCTGATGACCGGTGGAAGGAATCCCATACCAATGTGGTCATATAAGGTGGTAGAATACCAGAACAGGTGTCATGCCTTTGTTACTTTAAATAATGACTTTAACACAAACAAGGCAATCAGTACTCCCATTTGCTCACCGATTACCTGTCCGTCGGACCTAAAGATCAATACGGCGACATCGTATGGTATTACGTATTGCTGTGATTATATGCACATGGTCAGGAGTGTGGGATCACATATCAAGTTGTGTTAATGACGGCTATATATATATACGTATATCACTGTGTTAATACAAAAATCAAATATAATTGTAATAATACATTTTTTTGTCAAAAAAATCTATGGGTCTTCGATATACTACAATAAAAAAGAAATAATAACAGATTTTCGAAACAAGATGATTTAATGCGGTAATTCACAAATCACAAAAACGGATGAATCAATAAATTTCATACTTGGGATGTACAAAACAATATAAATATCTTAGAGAATTTTATTTTCAAAAATGCTGGAAGAGCATTGAAATCACCTAATGGTTACGGCCGGGGTGAGGTATTTAGTGTCTGCGACTACCACACAGCAGAACACACGTTCGAATTCTCAAATTCTCTGCCTGTATCCATTATTGTGTTATGGGAGCTGGTGAGACGTAATAGTTTACTTAAGTTGACCATACGACGTGTTGCTGTTCCTAGCTTTCCAACATATCGGCATTTTGTCTGCTTTCCCCAATTCGATTTGTATGTCTTGTTGTACTTGGTCCTTTCACCGGAGAGTTCATCCCAGTCTGCGTCTACCATGGGAACTATCTGGCAGATAATAAAATATTCTTTCAATATTTATCATTCAGTATGTCGAAGAAGTTGCACGATAAGCTGCCACCCGATCGAAGAACTCTTGTAGAGCTGAACGATACGGAGAGGTCGCCTCCTATTTGTTGTGAGAATCTAGTGTCACCCAAAGTTATACTACAAAAAGCGTACAAGTTTTGCTGGGATCTCATACGCAGGCGTGATTTGAACCAAGTTTTCTCTAATAGGAATATAGAAGGAAGAGATGATAGGTATCGTTGCTTCTCATGGGTCTTTTTCGGGATTTGGCAGAGTCGGATGATTTGGTCAATGGTTTATTTATACAATAATAAGTTACACTAATATGGCTGAATCAATGCATCATATTTGGGTTTCAGTATATTATTAAATATGATTGCAATGCAATGGATAGGAGAGTTAGTCAGTGATAGTTGGCACAGAAGGTTTGCTCTCCATTTTGTGAAAACAATAGAAACAATTACCAAAATGTTCAACAAAAGAGAAAAAATCCGTTTTCTTTGCCCTGGTTTATACACCAAAATAGTCCTTAGGTCCTTGTTTATATTCCTATTTCTCAAAAGTGAGTTTTGGAGAAAGAAAATCGATTCCGAAACCACTGTGCGATGATATACTGTCTCGGTTTGTTTCCCCTGTCACACGCAATTGTGACATATGAAATTTTTTATAAATAACATCACTCATACGCCCCTATGTGAAAAAGTTTGTTTTGAAAGATTTATCAAATGCTCGAACAAAGCGACTTTCGAAAGAATAAACTCTCATGTACACATACCAACATATGTATATGAACATATTATGTGTTTAAACCAAATTGTTTCTGTTGTTGTTTATCCATTTAAATTTTCAAAAATGTTCTTATGAATTGCCGAAAACGTCTTGAGGGAGACAGTGCTTCGGGGGTAAAACATTTAAAAGCAATTAATATTTGAATAAATGTACATATATGAACAAATGCGTCTGCGTGTAAAAATGTATGTGTCATAAGGATTAATTAAGGTAATCCTTAAAGGTGTATGTCCGCCTGTGTATGCGGGTTTTCGTATGTTTAATTGTTTGCCAAAGATTAATGCAGATTTTTAAATTTAAATATTTATAGAATTAAATTTAAGATAATCCCTTTAAGGTACCGTAAATGAGGATGACAATGGAATTTAATGAGTCGGGTAGCCTGAATTGGAAAAAGTGTTTCTTAATGACATTACTACTAGTTAATGAGTGGGTATGAAAAGGAGTTGGTTTGGGTTTTGTATTAATTGTGACCGTATTCACTAAACGGATGAATGTGACAAAAATGAATGATTCAATGTTTAAAAAACAAAAAATTACAATATGCTATGCATGTCCCCTGTAATACAAATTATACTAGAGAATTATAATTTAGTGTCTGGAAATTTGTTAATGAGGTCCATATTAATATAAACCTAATTGATTATAAACCATTTTTGTAGTTTGTACTTTTCCCCCTAGGCACGTTAAAGTACACTAAAATGTATTTAAATTGGATTACTGAAAAAAAGTTGTCTTGAAAATAGAGTGGTTTATCAATGTTTTTTTGAAATACTAGTGTAAATAAAATTAAATAAATATTAAAACAAAATATAAAAAAAAACATTAATGTTTCACTCATGCTTTTCGATTTATAAATAATATCCTTGTAGGTCCTCCGAAATTATCTATAAAATGTGATAGCAATTCAGATTTCGCGAAGAACTTGGTCCACAAGGGGAAAGTCTTATGTAATATTGATTGGCTATGGTCAACTAAAAATTAGTTTCCTTACTTGGACTTGGACAAACAACAAACATTAATCATCGATTCCTCCTAAGGGTGACATCCAATTAAAAAAGGAGGAAGCGAAAAGCCGGACTCCAGTTGACTAAAAAAGTTTATCTCGTTAAGTGATACGGATATCGTTATTCTGACTATGTATTGTATTATTAAAACGCACTCATACATTCTCATATATGTACGTGTCTTCGTCTTCCTAGGATTGTTGAACACATGTTTAGATATTTATTCAACTGTACACATAAGTGTATAACATCATTATAATTTCTGTTATTGACAAATGTGTCATACGTTAGGAGGGGTCGAATTTTTTTAAAAAAAAAATATAAAAAAAAGGAATTAAAATAAATGTAAAATATTATTTGTCTCTTTCCTTGTCACAAAGCCCACGATACAGTCAAAATTTTGAGAATGTCTCGGCGGTGATACTTGACCATCTCAAATGCCGCTAAATGTGTACGTTAACGTAAGGGACCGATGTCATCCATTAACGATTGAGAAGCGAATATCGTACGAGTTATTTGTGAGTTAAGGCCAGAAACCGTCACGAACGTCTAGGGGTATTGACAAATACGGCTATATGAAAAACACCCCAAATGATTAAAATATTAATTTTAACATTTATACATTAATAGTAATTATATGTATTTGTTTTCACACATAAAGTGTCAAAAAATAGGCTCTATGAAAAATGAAGCAAAAAAGAATTCCGCAACAAGAGGTGTTATTTTGGTATTCAAAGAAGAATGGAATTTTTGGAGATAATTGATGGGATGTTTATTTCATAACTAGTAAGTTGTAATGCGCCTATGGCGCCCGATGAAATATGGAAAACAAATTTTTGTTGAAAAAAAAAATTTTGTTGAAAAAAAAAATTGTTCTTGAAAAAAAAAATTTTGTAGAAAAAAAAATTTTGTGGGAAAAAAAAAATTTGTTGAAAAAAAAATTTGTTGAAAAAAAAATTTGGAGGAAAAAAAAAATTTTGTTGAAAAAAAAAATATGGAAAAACAATTTTGTAAAAAAAAAAAAATTCTGTTGAAAAAAAAAAATTGTAAAAAAAAATTTGGGGAAAACACAATTTCTGTAAAAAAAAAAAATATTTTTTTTTTTATTATTAATTATTATTATTTATAGAAAATTATAGAATGCCTATTTAAATTCCTACGTACTGCGTGGCAGAGTCAGTGAATCAGTGTCGAGGGTAAATATATATTAAGATAAAGACGAAGGTATGCTGTTAATAATGAAAAACAACATGAGCCAAATGGCCACCACGACCATGCTTGCACGACCATATCCTTTTCATGAAATTTTCCATAACCAAATCGCAAAGTGGCTACCCTATGTCCTCGATAGCCCCACGAATTCTATCTTCGAGGTCTTGAATCGACGCTGGCCAATTGGCGTAGACCTTATTTTTCACGTGGTCCCAAAGGAAGAAGTCGCAAGGTGTTAAATCACAAGATCTCGGTGGCCAATTGTGATCACCTGGTTTTAAGGGCATTTTTGCGCTATTTTTTTATTATATTGTGTTTTGAGTATTTTTTCATAATATTTGGGGGATTTTTCATAAATTTTTGGGAGGTTCTTGCAAAACATTTAGGGAAATTTTCATAAAAAATCACCACAGATTTTGGTCAATGTAAAATGTTTGGGCAAATTTTCATTTTTGAATTAGGCCCATTCTTCAAATATGATAATTAGGGTCGTAACCCTAATAACGAGGAATGAAATATTATTTTAAAATTATGAACAACTCAACTAATTTGGAGAATTTTTAATTATGAGATTTTTTTTTGGTAATTCTTAATTTTTTTGGGGGCATTTTTCATAGAGCCGACAAAATACTGCTTAGTCATTCGAGGCAGTTAGATGAATGGAAAAGTGTACCATAAACAATGAGATTGTTTGTCTTTAGAATAAAAAAAATGGAGTATTTATTAAACTCAGATTTAAAAGTTTTAGATGGGATTCATTTAGGTAGTTCTGACAACAGAATGGGACACTAATCTGTTGAAATCTATTTGGTGAATTTCCCTATGTCTGGAGCGAAACCTGGCTGCTATAGGGCTTTGCAATCTAACATATGTCTTGAGAATTTGTCCACAGTCTTGAGAGGAATATGAATTCAAAGCCGAACCGCCCTAATATGTATGTATAATCTTACCTATGGCTACCTTCCCCGTATGTACAGACTATATGTGTATTCACACATAAAGTTCTCAAATTCCACGCTCATACATTCAATGTATCTGCTATATACATACTTAAGTATATGTTATTATTGCATATATTTGTATACTTAATTAAAGAATATGTATGTGTTTATGATAATGACACTTGAGCATCGATACTCTCGTTATGATGATAATTGTTTCCTTTCATCAGTAATTACACGTTGGATTATCAAAAGAATATCTAAATGCAAAATGACACATAAACAATTGACAAGAATCCGTACTCACCCATGTTTTCCGATGATGTTTCTTATTCCTTGTATTTCTATTTATTTTGCCTGTGTTGTCTGGGGGGTAAATTCACACGCCGTGAAAATCTGCAAAGACAACATAAGAAAAGAAGAATTAGAAAAGATACACACACACATTATTAACAACATAATTTTATTTATTGTCGGCATAGAACTTAAGGCTATTTGCTTATTGATTCCAAATTAAACATTGTCTTCCAATAGAGATGATGGTCTGCGTTTTTCTTATCTTCTTCTTTTTCTATAGCGGGTTTGTATGGGGTGTTTGTGTTGTAGTCGAAATTAGAGCTCAGGGCATTTTATACGAGAACACAAGCAAAAGTTTGTTTTTTCTTATATAAGTATCAAAGTAGATTTATTCATTCTTTATTATGGTACTTTGTTACCTTTCCTGTAAGGGAACGTGAAACGCGCCAGGGAATCTGTAATAAGCGTTAAAGTGAGTGGGTCGTTCACACTTCGAGAGAGAAAAAAACACCCCCCAGCAAATTGTTATTCCTGTATGGACAATCAAAATTCTGGCTGACACATTTCATCATTTATAGGCAATTGCAGTGTAAAGTGTTTTTGTATTTTATTTTTATGACAAATGAAAAGTATTTTATTTATATGTAACATTTATAAAGTTTCAGCTAATAAGACTTGTTTGTGCAAATTATTTTATGAGCTCAACAGTACATGCGAATATAATTCGGTGGAAATGTGGCCATTATAAGTTTTTTTTCTTGTTTTTTTTTTTATATAAAATTAACACTCTGGAAACAATTTTGACGACCAGACATTAAGTACCAACTCTGGACTGCTTAAATCTATTTTAGGTTCAGCTAATATATTTACGAAATGGGCCAGCAAATAACGTGGTCGTAAATGAGATATGTTCCAAAATTGAACATAATTTTAAACCGAAGGCAGGAGTTTTATGTGAAAAATACATTTTCATGGGCAATTTGTTGCTCATAAATGCAGGCCGGCATTAGAAGGGGAGGCCACAGTTGACAAATGTGTTGGCGGTCCAATAAAAAACAGGATGAATAATATATACACAGTTGTTGTACATAGCCAAAATGGAATGAACCTTTATGGAATTTGCTATACGTTGGTTGTACAGAGACTGCTGACTACTCCATAGGAATTGCGTGCGTTTATGAAACAAAAAACAGTACTGGCAAAACACTTGGTGCCGGTGGTAGATAAAAAATATGTTCCTTTAAATCATTTGTCTTCAGTGGTTGGTACGGGAATATGTGTGAGCAGTACGTGTCTCAACTTGCCAATTGTCATATAAAACAAAAGGTTAAAAAGCTATGGGAAAGTAAAATTCGGTTAAAAGGGTGTGTCGTATATTGAAAATTAGTTTCTCGTTGTAAGTAATATAAATGAAGAATAACAGTAAAAGTATTTTTTAAATTAATTAAAACTATGAATTATTTTTTTTATTATTTTGTTTTAAATAAGTGAATTTTTTTTTATTATTTTGTTTTAAAGGGCTCAACTGCAGTTTAGCAACATAGCTCAGATATTGATCAAACTTATACCAGTAGTTGAGGATTGGTTGCGTGCTTGCCTTTTTTGCTTGGGGGGTTCTGGGTTCGATTCCCACCAGACGCCTTTGTCTGTCTCTGCCATATGGCCTGTGTCTTCCGGTTTAAAGTTGGACCAAAAAAAAATAACATAAATTCATTTTGTATTGTAATTAATAATAAATAAATAAGAGGAAAAATAGCTAAGAGGTCAAAAAATGAATCTTGTTAACAAAGACTTATTTTTTGACCTTTTAGCTTAAATTTTCCATTGATGGTAAGAATCTGCCCGCAGCAGACCTTCTCGCTTACTTTTTGTTCAGATATTTAATTTTATTTATACAAATGTATTAATTGACGCCTCAGCGCCAGTATGGCATTATAGAGTCTAAAAGGCAACAACTAATAATTAAAATGACAATTTGTATTTCATTTAATTTATTTACCAATTACGTGAGAAAAAAAATATTGTAAAAACTTATGATACTTACAGATAATCTCTAGAAGTATTTCCACATTAACAATCAAATATTTCTGTGACTCATTTTGAAAAGTTGACAAAACTTATATTTTCTTCAATTTGGTAGAATTATAGAATAGAATAGAATTATAGAATAGAATTATTTCCTAGAATTGTATTATGGGCAGTTACAAGCTAGCGCTGACTATTTTGGTCGAGTTATTGACCAAAAAAAGTCGCATTACCGAAACAAACCTGACAAAAGCGTTTACATATTTGTAATACCTCGAAAGTGAATCATCGTTTAGAGATGACTTTAAAGTTAAGAATTAGGTCAAATACGGAATTTTTTTCTTTTGCAAAGGCTTTCTATGGAACCTAACATCTGCTGGGGACAAAAGAAAGTCTAATCGTACATGCCCACCAATATGGATTCCATTCAATAGTACCACAGTATACGAGGATTACGATCACATATTAAAAAGCTTATGATGAACTTTTAATTTCCCGCACTGTAAAAGATAACAACATTTACAATATCCCGCGTTTATACTTCGAGAAAATTCAGTTTTTGGACTATCCGGATATTAGCAACTTATACAAAAAGTGTATTAATATAAATACCAATCTTAAAAAAAAAAAAAAAACTACCAACTTCCGGCGCAACTAATTACAATGTATTAATTTCCCACTTCTTCGTAGACGAGCTGTAATCATTTTCGTTTTTCTTCTCCATCCAATGCAGCAAATTACATTTTTCATAATCTGGGTCGTTGTCGGAACCGAATGCAGAATATTATGGTAAATATAACTAATGAGTATCATCAAACGAAATCCTGCCCAAAGTAGAAAAAAGAGGTTGCCATCAATCTCCATAGATGGCGAAGTTTGAGAGCGACGGCAGCAGCAACTTTGTAAGGTTAGAAGAGCATAGAAAAAAAGCGAGTTGGAAAAAGTTCCCAAAAAAATAATACAATACCCTAAAAGAAATTAGCATACAAAGGATTCATTGTCATTATTTTCTCTCATTTGTAGCGTATGAAAATTATGGGGGAAAAGAAGTGTAGAAGGTGTGAAGCAGCAATAACCACAAAAACGCCAAATGAAATTAAGAAAATATAACTTTAAGTTATATGCTCCGTTTCTGGAAGATCTTTTGTCCTTACAACAGCAAGGATGTAGAACTGGCTGCCTATTGCTGTAAGAAATTTTGCTCTAACTGAAAGTAGTTTCAAAACCTGCCTTTTATTATATTTTCAGAGTGATTTGTTAACTTCCCACATAAACTTTGGAGAAACAGGGTCTACTGTCTACTAGAATTTGTAGACCAGACATCTTTCACCTTAAGTCCAAAAAAGCCGGGCAAAGACTGGTGTCAACGCAGTCGTGATTGTTGCCATTATTCCCACCTTCCTCATTGTCAGCCTGGCCGACTGGGGAATTCCGGGATTCTTATGGAATCCTTAAGTTTTTATTTTATCATTGTTTATAAATAAACAGAAACAACCAAAAACCACTGCTACAATAACGAGAAGAAAAAAAGTACATTTCAACCAGAGACAATAGAATTCTCCAACCACAAAAGCTTATTCAGCTTGACGAGGCAAAGACGAAGGACAACGGTGTTTATGTCTTCATGAATATGAATTACATGACAGTTGGCCAGACATGAGAACAGCGCGGCCAGGGCTGACGACACTACCTCCGCCTGTTGCCCCGAATGACTACAGAAACGCATCATTAACATGCCATTATTTGGAGTGACGGCAAAATACTCAAAGTTCTGATCATTTATTAAGACTTATTGTCCCCCCCCCCAACTGTTCGTTCGTCCTTCGTTTAAACAGGTAACGAGACAGGGACAGAGAAGAAAATGGTAATTTTTTATATCATTTTTGCTTTTAGCCGAAAAGCGAAAATAAAAACAAAAGGCACTTTCTTTCGAACTTCTGGCAGTAAAACGGAAATTGTAACTTGCGGGGAGTTTGTGGTGTTCTTTAATTTATGCATTTTAACACTTGTTGAGTTTCGTTTGATATTCCAAATCCTGGCAGAATGATAATTTATTTAAATGAATTCGGTTGTACGTTCACATTTCACTTAACTGCTGGCGCTAAATACAATTGAGGATGTGGATGTCCTAATGAAGGTTCGTTTTCACATTTCTTTCAAATTCAGTTCACTTTGAATTCTTTCGAAAAGAGGATATTGTAGAATAATACACTTAACGGCGTCATAATTTTATAACATTCGGTGGTTATTATTCTGTTGGAATTTACAAAGTTGACATTGGGCTGCTTTCAGTTTAACTGTCAGCAATGACATGTGGCAAGTTTATTTAGTTAACATAAAATTCTGGGTGTTCACAGGGGCGATAATTAAGGTAATACAGGGTTTACCAACAAGAGGTGTAATTTTGGCATTAAAAAAAAAATTAAATTTTCTGAGATAAATGATCGGATGTTTACTACATCATAAAGATGAAGATATGCCGTTAATAACGAAAAGCAACATCAGACAAATGGCCACCACGGTCCATAACCAAATCGCAAAGTGACTGTCCTATGTCCTCGATAGCCTCACGAATTCTATCTTTGATGTCTTGTCAAATGTCAAAGAATAATAGCTTCAAAAGTGACAGCTACCGAAATATCGGGTAAATCGAGAAATGAAAATTGAAAATTAAAAAATTAAGAAATTTAAACACCAAAATATGAATTGATTTTTGATATTGATAACTGATGTTGCGAAAATAATGTTTTCTTTATTGTTGGCAGACGCAGCTCAAATTCCATCAAAATCGGAAAATTGTCAATTTGCTAAGGCCTTTCTGCACATAATTCATCATTACCCAAAAACGACTTGTCCGATTTGGTTGAAATAAATTTAAAAATATAACTTAAACTACGCATTTATTTGCATTTAATCTGACCAATACTTTCAAAAAATTGTGGTGGAAAAAATGGTTTTTCGTAAAAATCGTTTAAAAATACTTGACAACAATCAAAAACGACAAAGGATTGTTTAATATTATTACTTTACTAGTAAGTTGTAATGCGCCTATGACGCCCGTCGAAATATGGAAAAAAAATTTTGTTGAAAAAAAAAAATTTTTGTGGAAAAAAAAATTTTGTAGAAAAAAAAAAAATGTTGTTGAAAAAAAAATTTTTTTTGAAAAAAAAAATTTTGTTGAAAAAGAAAATTGTAAAAAAAAAAAATTTTGTAAAAAAAACACAATTTCTGTACAAAAAATTTTTTTTTTTTTTATTATTATTATTTATAGAAAATTATAGAATGCCTATTTAAATTCCTACGTGACAGAGTCAGTGAATCAGTGTCGAGGGTAAATATATATTAAGAAGAAGATTGTTAAGCTAAATATCTCATGCATAAATTGAGACATGGATAATGCAAATAGATGGATTCATTTCGCTTTTATTCATAATTTAGTGAAGGTATCGCATTTTGACAGGAATTTCGATTTTGTTTTGCGAATTATGACTACTTTCAGAAACTGCAGTCCAAATATAAATCACATTCGATGACTTCGAAAATGTTGTGATGTGTAATTAAAGAGCATACAAAAGATTTGTAAAAATTAATGAAATACTTATATGGATTTCGACGGGTATCTCACCAATGACATGTGTAACGTTTTGTTCCTAGGCAGTTTCTACAGACGAGAGACTTCACCTGCCCCCACCAGAACTAGTCCTGAGGCGTAAAATCGCACGAACTTCAATAATGTTCGACCTACAGCACCACTGGTAAGTAGGTTCAGCTTTGCCAAACTATTTAACAGTGGAATTTCAACGGGATTGATAAGCAGTTCATGCTGCCACTGCCTCAATTACATATTCTGCGAACGTTCAGTTTTAACACTTAAGGCCTTTTATGTGGAGAATTTTATTTGCTGTGTTATTTTCAGATATTACTTTGAGAATATAAATAAAATTGTAATGCATATAAAATACTCCGATAAAGACAATTGATTGAATCCTTGCAAATACTTTGGCATTTGATAGTAAATCTTAGTAATGTTTCAGCGAACGTTATACTTGTATAGAAATAAGAGGTATTTACTATTATTTAAGATTTCCATTTTCAATATAATTAACTCTTTTCTACTCAAATCATATCAATGAACAGTTCAATACTTCCACAATGAGTACTTTGAAGATTATCGGTACCAATTCATTCAGTCAATCTTCTTGTTGGCCCATTCAAATTCCATTCAAGGGGATATTCCCGTTTAGTAGTTCTTACCCCCTAAGTGTGTTCATTAATCAATACAATACTGCACGAGCATACGACAAAAGTACTTCTGCCACAAAGCATAATGATGTTGTTAAATCTCTACTAGTCATAATCTGTGCTGTGCCATGTTGATGTGTTCCGAGGAACAAATTGGTCACCTTTGCACTTATTCTAAGAAGCGTCTATCCGCCACAACAACGAGTATTAAATGTTTTTTTTTACATGTAAACTGCATGCACTTTCATATTTCAAACGTGTGGGTGGAGAGTTGGCAATACGACAAGTCTTACATGTTCCAAAGAAGAAAAAGCTCAGCACAAATCCAATGTACGGAGAATTTTGTTGTTTTCATGTGAATTTCACATTTGATGATTTACAAAGGATGAAATCCAGTACTTCTATACTGCTCAGTGTAGAAATATGGGTCGAATGTTAGGTTCACTGGAAATCAAAATCAATATTTTCAGTGTACTTTACAATGTTGGAGTTTAGGAAAAAAATGTTCGAAACAATAAAATATTTCAATCTAGGAAATTTTAATTCTACTATACGTTTTTGCGTTTATTTTTCACAGGGACGACAATTCAGTAATATTTGAAATGCTTGTCATTGCAAAAAATCGCCTCAGTTCGAAGACAATGCTGCCATAAATACTGATCATGCTAAAGGTATCTAAAGTCGAATTCTGTTAAGCAGAAATGAAAAAAAATGGGTTTTTTTCACTAAAAAGGACTTTGGATAATTGAAACTTCTTTCATTTAAACGAAAATAGAAAAATAGAAACAATTTTTAAAATACATGTATGTAAAATTTAAACTCATTATTAATGAGTCACTTATTTTCATTTGGATGAGATCGTTATTTTTTGAGATCGTTTCTTTTGCCTAAGGCTTCGGAATTGTCTCCAAAAAATGTGTTCATAACATATATTGATTCTAATGTCTCCAATTTAGACACAGTATAAAATACAAATAAACAAAATATGTTGTGATATATTCTCCATGTAATGATCTCTGACGAGTTGCTTTTTTTCCGCATACAATAGCAGAAAAGTGAGGCGGGCAGTAAGCGTTCATTACGGGTTTATAACGAATCTGAAACGTAGTAATCCAGTTTGTTTAAGTGCCAGTGAAAAGTGCTTGAAGCCGAAACGAACCTTCAATGAGCAGAAGTATGAATTTGTGATTAATACTACTAAAGTGTTTACCCGCTAAGTGCAATGAAGCCCAGAGCAAAGCCGTGAAAAACTCGCATTAAAAAAAGAGACTCACGGCAATTGGAAAGATCGCAGTCACTAAAGCGAGAGCACTTCATTTTTGGCCCATCGACACTGACATAAGCGCCTGATCTACAAGACAATTAGCCATAGGCGAAACTTGACCTAAGAAGAAATTAAGCTGCTCGGGGTAAAAATTGAGTTCTAAACACAGTGTGGACCGAATTCACCATGAAGTGACATTTTTATTTTTTATATAATTTTGTTTTATTTTATTTTTTCCCATTGAATTAAACTTTTTAAATTTTAAAACCGCATGGTGACTTTTGGCCTATCCTGTACTTGCATCCGTGGTCCCGACAATTTCTGGCACCATTAATCAGATCCCTTGCTGTGGACGCTGAGAGTGAGGCTAACCCTACTAAAGGGTTTTCCAACAAGAGATGTTATTTTAAATCACCCGGTATTTCGGCAGCTGTTACTTTTGAAGCGTTTACTCGTTGACATTAGACAAGTACGCCATTACTAAAAATGGAACGATACACGCTTCAACAACGCATTGTAATTACTAAAATTCACTACAAAAATGGTGAAAATCTTGCAGTTACAGTTGGCAAAACTAAAAAGTTTCCGGACCGTGTTATCTCTCGAAGAGGTTATCACAATTGGCCACCGATACCTTCCGATATCTTTCTTTGGGGCCACGTGAATCCGGTTTGATCCTGATGATTAAAAAAGAAAACTGCAAATATGGACGCTAGAGGCGGAGAGAAGGTAAGGGTAAAGGGAGGAGTGCTCTCGCATGGAGTGGTGAAATAAAAATTATTATTATAACTTGTGAAATAGCATTTTTTAAATCAGTCATTTATTTAATATGTTGAGATATTTCATTATTTTAATATCATAATGAGTCTGGGCACTCTGCCACACTATAAAGTGATATTCTTTAATATTAACGGACATCAAACCCTTATCAGAAATAATGGATTGAATTGTTTTTATTTATAAATAGCCGAAGTCGTTCTATTGTATCTATTATATATGAATTAAAAAAAAGAATATAAATATTTATTTGACTGCTTGAAACAGCTTTTGTAAGCTTATATTCATAATAATAATAACATGTTTAAGTATTTGTTGATAAACGGACTAATGGAAATATTAATGTAACTAATGTAAATACCAATGAACAACTGACATTATGAAACGAATTGATTATTCCATCAATTACGATATTCACATATCGACGTTACTAGTGTTTGCGAATACATTGTGGGTACGTTTGTTTTTCAGTTGTGCAAATAATCAATAAATAGGCGATCGGAATACTATTTATATCCAATATATGTTATATTTTACGTTTCTAATAATAACGGATATTAAAGGTGATTTTTTTTTTGTTATTTGTTTTGAATGAAATGATAAACTGGAAATAACTCCAGAGCAACAGTATATCGTCGCCCTAGTTACTAAAGGGTGTTTTTTATTGAGGTATAGAACTTCGAATTGAAATAAAACACAGGAAAATCGTTTTAATGTCCATCAATTTGGCTTTATTGGAAGGATAATTTTATGCCATTAATGTTTAAATATGATTTCGGGCATGTGGCCGCCGCGGCTGGCTCGAATAAAGCCAATTCTACAGGTCCAATTTTCCAATTGTGATGAAAATCAGCATCGAGATGAATCTCATTTTCGGCCCATACACCAAAATCACCCTTTACAATAAATTCTAATGTTTATTGGAGAGTGAAAACAAATCGTAAAATAATTAAAGCTAAACCGAAATCAATCATCAGTTTCACATATCATTCACTTATAAAGACAACCATGTATTATAATTCAATGTTTTAAATACTTTTGATTTCTACGAATTTGTTTTGGGGTATTTCGGAATAGTTTCCCACAATTATAAAGAAAATAAATTAAATTTTAATAATGACCATTTATCAAATAACCAAATAAAGCCGATAATTAATTTGACGACCATAAAGAGATTATTTTATAAAACTCGCGTTTATTATTGACTTGATAAACACGGCGTTGATTCTATTAATAATCGTTTTTCTATAAAACAACTTCAAAATTGATAACATTTTGTCGGCATCGATAACAAGGTTACCTCCCACCGACCACTGAAACAAATTCACAACATTTCAACATACTGTAAATCTTTTAATCGTTTTTTTTTCATATTAAAATTGTCTTATTGTTTTTAGTGATGTGATTTGAAGTAATTCACTACAGTTTGTCATGATTTTAAAACGTTTTTCTGCGAACCAGTAGATACGGTGTCGATAACAAGCTTATCTTTGCTAGTTAATAAACAAATGCTCACACTTTGAATTCGAAGTGCTACAAAATGCACAGCGGTGCCGATGAATAGAAGCAACAAATCGAAAACTTTGTTATGAAAATACCTTCAGTATTTCGGAGTGTGAGGATTGTTGGTGGGGTAAAAAGCACGAAAGATGAGTATTTGTAGAGATTATAAATGGAATATTCGATGCACGTCAAATGAATTTTATTTTTAATTGAAAAATCTCTTTTTCACAGCGGCAGTATTTAATCTTGAGAATAGGAAGCAGTTGATCGTTCGGAATTGAGCTACGGTATTTTGTACGAACGTATACGGGTTTTCTTTGAAAGACATCTGCAGACGGATTGCGGTCGCCCGCTGTCCTGTAAATTCTCTATACATTTGCTGTGAGCGACGTAGACTTCTCTACATTTTATAGACGTATGTCTGTTAATAGTAAATGTTATTCCACATCCCACATTCTTACTTACTGACCAGGAAACACATAAAAACCGAGGATATTATTATTGATTTAGTTGGACAACATCAAAACATTCATTTTATTTTGATAACTTTGACTCTAATGGTGATTTCGTTTGTACAAAAAAATTTTAAATTTTTTCAGCATGTTGTTCTTTTGTTAAAAAGTGCAACCCTATGAAGAAATTGTAAGGTCGTTTGTCGAAGTGATCGTCTTAATGAGTGGACAAATTGTCGCACAAACACAACATTTAAAAAAAAAAAAAACACAAAATTTTTTTTTTAAGAAAAACATTTTTTTTAAAAAAAAAACACAAAATATATATATTTTTTTTTAAAAATAAATTTTTTTTAAAGCATAAAAAATTGTTTTTTTGAACCCACACTTTTTATTATTTTTAAAATTTTTTTTTATTTATTTTTTTTTTTTATTTTTATTTAATTACAATACAAAGTAAATTTATATTCTAATTTTGGCTCCATGGGTAAACCGGGTGACACAGACCATATGGCTAGATTTTTGCCGCGACAGACCAAAGCTCTTGTGGGAATCGAACCCACAATCCCCACGCTAATAGGCATGCACGCCAGCTCGCCTACCGGGACGCCTTTTAACGTATTAAAACAAAACACAACTAAAAACTTCATGTTTTTAGTCAAACATTATGAAACAATTAAAAACTATCCATGACACCGTGTTACACACATTCTGTCCTATGAACCAAATTTACTTTTTCGGAAAGGGGAAAAAAATAAAAATACACGTGTATCGGCGACTTTTAAGTACACGTCAGAATTTTTTTTTTAAAAGTTTGAAGTATGAAGCTCGTAGTGGCCTGTGTGAACCTTTGGACCGATTTTTAACCCTTTTTCAGTGATCCAATCGAGCTGATTTCTTGCAGGCAGACTCGTGGAGTAGAGATTTTTATAGATTTTTATCAATTCTAAGATTTTCCTAATTTTTTTTTTTTTTTTAAATAGTTATCGTTTTTTTTAAGTTTTCAGTTCAAAAAACATTTTTTTTTCGTAACGCTTAAGTAGTTTAAACTTTTGGAGTCTCTTCAAGTTATGCTAAGAAAAGTGAAAAAAATATTTTTTTTTTCAAAAATAACAAAAATTGGGGAAAATCTGAGAATTGGAAAAAATAGTTTGTAAAAAATTTGACGTGATACAGACATTTCTTCCGGAAGTAGATGCAATCTATTTAAAATGTTACACCATGTGTGGGTAAAATTGTTTTGTACAAACGAATGGCGATTTCGTTTACTGGTACTCGCTGCACTGTGTAGGGTGTATGCGACCAGACCAGAGCATACTAGACCGAACAACGAAGTGTAGATAAAGATATGGTCTTTCACATTATTTTGGCTTGACCCATATCTTACTTTTTTTTGATTGAGTTCTACCAGTTGGTGTATCTCCTACCAATCGGTTTTGTCGGTGCGGACAAGAACGTTATCTTTAATCTCAATTAAAATCTCAAAATAAACGAAACATTGCACATGTGTATACAATTTATAGGAAATTATAAATTAAGTACACATTTTATATTATTTTTTTGATTAATGAAATACAAATACGTATAAGGGGCAATCCACAGAATGTTGCCTTGCGCTACGGCCTATCGTTTAGAATATAGACGATAATCAGAGAAATGTTGAATGGAAAACTAGAACGAATTGGACTTCAACGGATACCTAAAGTTCTTGCAATACTGGGAGAAAATCCTCACATAGCAATTATTGACCATGTGGCACTGGGGCAATTTTATTATTTATTAATTTATTTATTTATTTATTATTAATTACAATACAAAGTAAATTTATATTCTAATTTTGGGTCCAAGTGTAAACCGGGTGTCAAAGACCATATGTTTAGATTTTTGCAGCGACAGACCAAAGCCTCTGGTGGGAATCGAACCCACAACCCCCACGCTGATAGGCAAGCACGCTACCAACTCGCCTACCGGGGCGCCTATAAATGTAATTATATTTAAACTGAAATAAATGAAAAAATATAAAAATTAACGGAAGGATGATCATTATTTCTAATAAATAATAATAATAACATTTAGTTTTCTAGTCAAATCACACATTTTTAAATTGAAGCGATTATATGTTTTCCAGTGCTTGTGTGTGAGTACATTCTTAATTTATGGATGAAGTTTGTCGCAGGCCAGCTCAGGCCTTTAGGAGTCGGATTCTGAAAAATTTGCCCCGAGTTGGAGTCGAACAATTTGCTAGACTCCGAGTGTTATTTACATAAATTTCCCATATAAAATGTATGGAAAAAAAGCTAATATTTTTTTAAAATTTGAAATATTTTCGATTATATGAACTTTTTTTTATCTTTAAGATACAAACACACCTCAGTGTAATATAGAGTATAGGAATACAATTTTCGAAATTTTGTTATTGTACAGTCGACTTTGCAGTCAGAGTCGAGCTATTTAAAAATGCTGGAGTCAGAGTCAGCAACGAGCAATTATAGCTCGACTTTACAGCTCTGGGCCAGCTACCAAAATACTGATATTCCAAAATTTAAAAGTTACGTTTCTCTAGTGGAATTCCTCATACCGGAGAGAAAGGTATAAAAGCGCTCACTTTTGTCATGCTAAACATTAGTAAATACACTTGAGTGTGCAAAAATAAACACGGCGCATTTTACGAAAGGAATACAGCAGAATGTTTCCAAACATTGTAGTGGTTTTAATACTTATTACTGCACAGGGTAAAGTAATCATAAAAAAACATCATCTACAACTTATGAGTTCACCATTTGTTCTATAGGAGTTTTGTCGATGCCATGCCTGCTAGATGACTCTCGCATGAATAAAAGTTGGGTTTTCCGTTACGGAAATGACATTTTACACTCGGACTACTTAGATGATCAAACAACATTAGATCTGATTTGTAATGAAACCCATTATGTATCACTACCGTGTAGAAACGGCTTCTTGGAGCCACTACCAGTAGCGGCAGGCTGTTCGAAACGCTTCAGAGCCTCTGTTGTTGATACGAATACTACATGCGGTTCCAGCAACATGCAGGGAAAAATGTATGAAGTACGCTATGATTGGACAGTAGGCAGACCCTCTGTTCTGTATGAAACATGCTACAGTCACACGGACGAAGCGGTTTTGTACGCACGCCATCTTGCATATGGTTTCAATTTGCCAGCAACGAAATACAAACGGCCACAATTTACACAGGACCGAGTTGTATCCGGAGAACGGGCAACATCATTTCTAGCTGCCAATATTTACAGCACTTTCAACACTCTGTTGGGTCCTGGACAAACTCATGTAACATCGGCCACCGATTATGCGGTACAACGTGGCCATTTGGCCAATTCTCAGGATTTCCTCACCTACGACCAAATGGATGAAACATTCAAGTATGTCAACGTAATGCCAAACTTTAGGGGCAGCAATAATGGTAATTGGAACAAAATCGAGAATTGGATTCATAAATTGCCGTCTAAGAGGACATATGCTTCCGTTGTCACTGGCATGTATGGCATCCTACACTTACCACACTCTCAACCACCTCATCAAATGATTCCGATGTATTTGATAAACGGCACCACTCGGAATCCCATACCGATGTGGACCTACAAATTGGTAGTGTACAACAATATCTGTTATGCCTTCGTTACCTTGAACAACGACTCCAATACCAATTCAATGATCACAACCAACATTTGCCAACCAACAAACTGTCCCTCCGGTTTATTGTTGTCCAATATAAATCCGGGACGAGGTGTGTCCTACTGTTGCGATTGTGCCCATCTTAGCAACACAGTGGGATTACACTGATTATAACCATAATTAGTGTTTTATGAGATTTTTGTACACATATTCATAATAATTAAAAAAAAAAAAAATAATAATGAAATAATAAAATAGTTAATAATTGGGGGAACAAATTATGATTCCTTTTGTTATGGTCAATAAAGAAATGAATTAACAGAAAAGTGCAAAATGTATATAAAAAATTTAATTAAAAACAAAGTGAAAAATAGAAGAAAAAAAACTTCAAAATGGGAAAAACAATAATACCATGTTAGCTCTAATTTATTGGAAGACATGCCCATGTACCGAGCCAAAAGTACAACGATTTTTTTAACCATGTGTCTGGTTAATTTTTTCATGGTAAATATTTGATTACAAAGTCAAAATAACGTTATATAAAGTCAAATTTACATGAAAAATAGTTGAGTTAACTAGGTTGATTTTTTCGGGAGAGAGGCTGAAAAATGTGCGAAATAAACAACAATTCAAAGATCATTCGGCTCTGTTGTGTCGAAGTTCTTGAACTGCTTTGTGTTAGACGAAGTTCAGTATTATGTTGCACGAAGTAGCAGCGAATGCGATTGTGTTTCCCCGCCTCCCACTCCCCTCTTACTTTTCTCTTATCATGTGAGAACGTTATCTCGCTCTTTCAAAAACCCACCACCAAATGCTATCGTCACTGCTTATTGAGCTGTTGGTTTTCAATGCTTTACTGCTTGCTTTTTCTGGGATATGCGCTACAGTAGTTCTCGTTCAATCGCTTAGAGCTAGGACACTTATTACACCAATATTTGCTGCAGAAATCATTGCAAATGGGTAACGATGAAGAACTGTAACAGCTTCCGAAACCTTGCCTGCAATCAAAGCAAACACAATTCGTGAAGCTTTTTTGGAAAATTTATATTTCTGCAAAGAAATATAAAATTGTTAAATTGAACATGCATTGTTTCAATAAATTAACAATGAAATTTTTATATTAACAATTTTCATGGTTAAAAAATTCAACAATGCATTGTTAAAAGAACAATAATTATGTTTATATCAACAAGTTTCATGGTTAAAAAAATTCAACCAGGGAGTAGTTAAAGTAACTATTATTTAAGCGCCCCGGTAGGCGAGTTGGTAGCGTGCTTGCCTATCAGCGTGTGGGGTTGTGGGTTCGATTCCCACCAGAGGCTTTGGTCTGTCGCTGCAAAAATCTAAACATATGGTCTGTGTCACACGGTTTACCCTTGGACCCAAAAATTAGAATATAAATTTACTTTGTATTGTAATTAATAATAAATAAATAAAAATAAAAAACTATTATTATTGTTAAATACCAGTCAACAAGAAGATGTTCAAATTAACCATATATAACGGAGACTCCAAATCATGTTTATTTATGGTTAAGTTAACCTTATATAGGGTGTTTTTTATTGAGGTATAGAACTTCGAATTGAAATAAAACACAAGAAAATCGTTTTAATGTCCATCAATTTGGCTTTATTGGAAGGATAATTTTATACCATTAATGTTTAAATATGATTTCGGGCATGTGGCCGCCGCGGCTGGCTCGAATAAAGCCAATTCTACAGGTTCAATTTCACTGAACAAAATTTTTGATGAAAATCAGCATCGAGATGAATCTCATTTTCGGCCCATACACCAAAATCACGACGCATTGCATGGTCTCGCGGCTTTAATTCTTGCACAAGCTGGATCTTGTAAGGTCGCAAGCCAAGATCTTTGCGCAAAATCTTCCATAAAGTTGATGGACAAAGCTCCAATTGCTGTGCACGGTGGCGAATCGATTCATTCGGACGGAGTTTGCGGTGAACTTCGCGAACTGAACCATTACTTTCGAAATAAATTTGCACGATTTGCAAGCGTTGTTCTTTTGTCAACCTGTTCATGATGAAATGGCAAACCAAACTAAATATTAATCACTTGACAGCTGACAAAATGGCCGCCAGTTAAAAAAGTAATGCCAACTTAAAGTTCTATACCCCAATAAAAAACACCCTTTATAAGGTTAATTTTTGTCTCTGTGTGGGTATAAATTGGGTTTGCGGTATTCCATCTCCTGGTCACTTTTACGTAGGGACCTCAGCCAAAAGCCATAGAATATAAAGCTGATCAGTGTACCGTTGTGTGACTTTATGTGCTACATTTTTTTTATGACAAATTTCCGTTAGAATAGTAGTTTATAACAGGAATTAGTAAAAAAAAAAACTCCATTAATTTCTCTTGATTTCGATGTTAACGAATAAACGGGTTTCTAGGAACCAGCTGATACGTTTATCAATTTTGTCAGCCTCGATAATAAGCTTATCTTGTGCTGCAATAAAACAAGTACTAAACTGTGGAAGTTACTAATTAGAGGAGATGTTTTGTATACCCTACCCTAAAGTTGAAGTTTGTAATTAGTTCGCTAGTCTGTTTGTTTGTTTCACCCTTTTTATTTTTCCTACCTTTGGACCCTTATACCACCTATTGTTGCCAATCGTAGCTGTGGACCAATTTCCCAACAAAAATCACGAATTTCCAAAAACCCGTTTTTAGCGGATGTGTAGAATGCAAGGGCTACATACCCGCCAAACTTTATGATTCTAGCTTCAGCAGTTTGGTCAGGACAGTGATGATATATAGCCTACATCATAATGGATGTGAATTCTGATGAAGGGTATGCACGATTTGATCGCACCGAACTTTACGTAGTATTTGCATATTATCGCCGGAACGTGACTTTCTTCGAGACAATGTTAACAGTTGTTTATAATCAAACAGTTGTTTGTACTCGCACAAAAGAAATTTATTAGAAGCACTTGTACTACAATCAAATACGTCAGGGAATAGCCTCATGGGGTACCAACGACCAGCTATAAAAATGCTCATATTTCGTTCACCAATCAATAGGCGAACATGTCTTCGCTACGCCAACCACTCGGAGTATCAAGTGAAATGTTTTTAAGGTTTTTGGCATTTTTAGCCGTAATTGCGGGTAAAGGTAAAATTGGAACTCACTATCGTCTCACAAAGAAGATCAATAATTATTCTCTTTGTAGGTATTGTGGCCCAACGATGTCAGCTGACTGGAATTCAGATGGATCGACACTGGATTTATGCCACCGAAAATGTTGGGAAAGGATATGATCTTTTGCACACCGACTTCTTAGAACATCAACAGCCCTTACATCTGATTTGCAATGAAACCTACATTGTAACATCGGTTTGCAATCTGGGAACGTTACAACCACCTCTGCCTCCAAATGCGGTATGTGAACACCGTTTGAAAGCCACAGTGGATCTGTTGCCCATTCCAAATGATTGTTATGCCAACAACATGACTGGGAAAATGTACGAGGTACACTACAAATGGTCCGATGGCAGTGCTGCCTTCCTTTATGATGTATGTTACAGTCAGAAAGATGAAGTGCCATTGTATGCCCGTCATCATGCCTATGGTTTTAATTTGCCATCAAAATACGAGGGTCCCAGCTTCACGCAGGATGGTGTGGTCTCAAAACAACGGGCTGATTCTTTTTATTGCTACAATGTTTATGATGCGTTTAACTTTTATTTGGGTCCTGGCCAATCATATGTTCCTTCGAGGACGACTCAAATTATAGACCGTGGCCATTTGGCCAATGCTCTGGATTTTCTCACCTTTGATCAAATGGATGAAACATACAAGTTTGTCAATATTATGCCACAGTTCAAGCGAACTAATAATGGCAACTGGAAGCGTGTAGAAGAATGGACTCACAGATTACCGGCTAGCGGTAAATATGCTTCAGTTGTATCGGGCACCCACGGCATATTGGCTCTGCCACATTCTCAACAGCCTCATCAGATGGTTCCCATGTATCTGATGACCGGTGGAAGGAATCCCATACCTATGTGGTCATATAAGGTGGTAGAATACCAGAACAGGTGTCATGCCTTTGTTACTTTAAATAATGACTTTAATACAAACCAGGCAATCAGTACTCCCATATGCTCTCCGATTACCTGTCCGTCGGACCTAAAGATCAATACGACGACATTGTATGGTATTACGTATTGCTGTGATTATATGCACATGGTCAGGAGTGTGGGATCACATATCCAGTTGTGTTAATGACATTTGACATAGATAGCTCTGCCAATACATTTGATACACATATTATGTCTTTCGCACATTGTCTTGAAATACAGAGGTTTTATTTGAAAAACTGGAATCAAAAATAAAAATTTCATAGAATTTCACTGATAAATTTCTTGCACGACAGAGGATATATAGATTATTTTTAATAATTTCTTGTAGAGTATTAATTAAGATATCATACTTTTTCAACAGAGGAATTGCGATAGAAAATGTTTCAATGCGTTGGCACAGATATTTCATATGACAGCAGATAAATCAATCAGTTTCATATTTGGATTAAAAAAAACAAATAATAATAAATATTAATGTATTAATAATATTAATCTATAAACCATAATCAGGTTTCCAAGGCTGAAAGACCACAGTTTTATTATTTACAGGCCGTATTGTTACGGCCTTGTTGTTCTTTACCCGTTTATAGTATATCTTTTCTTTCTTTAAAATAGACAATTTAGTATGCAATATACGCAGCTATCTCCAAAAATTGGACAAATAGTTTCCTAATGTTGAGAAAAACACATTTTCTGAACGTATTTTTCCGGTGATCAGCTACCCCTTTTTTTCAAATCTAATATTAATAAAAGGGGTAGATTTGGTTTAAAAAAAATCTATAAATGCAAGACAAACCAGAACAAGACTTGGAAGATCTTGTCTACCTTTTTTACCTGACTTAAGACACGAAACATAATCACTGACTATTTGCATTCCTAGCTTACTACAATTATCTAAAATATAAACCCATAATTCCCAGCAATCCGTGATACCAGAAAATGCCTCTCGTCAGACCTAGTAAACGATTTAACTTTCACTGTCAGCTCCTTATGAAATGGACAAGGAAGAATATAATGTTTTAGCTCAATTTATGAAATTTCATTGTCATTCCCAAGATGTGTTGCTATTGAATGAGGAGAAAAACTGGCAGCCATCGTGCTGATAGATTTGTCATACACTCCCTCTCTGTTCATATTTCCCTTAACATTCCATGAGGGAACAGACGGGGAAATTCTCTCGAATCTGTGTACGATATAAAAGTTGTAGGGATTGATATTCAAAAGTGTATTGTTTTCTTAATGTCTTCTTATTTTGGGACTTTATTTTCAAATAGTTCATATCTATATTCCATAATTCTCCCTTCTCCACCCAGTTTATAATACAAATAACAAACTATGGCCATACGTGGGATGGAACTCTAGTGTGAGATTGTCTGCCTGCTGCAGTATTTTTTTTACCATTAAGACTATTTGCTAGGTTTCTTGGAACACAAACAATTGTTGTTTGTTTAACTGATGGCATTCATGTTGTTTTCTAAATCCCTTTTCCAGGTTTTTGTGGGTATGGCCTGAAGAGTTTCAAAAGTGTGCCAAAAGTGTGGCAGAAGTTTTTGAAAAGTAGTTGCAGTGAAAAAATAAAATGAGAATTCAATCAAATTTGGATAGATGTGAACACATACTGTTCAGGTAAATGATTTTCAGATTTTTGTTGTCTTCAGTCGATCATAAAGCTAAAAAGGGAGAAACAATTCAGTGAATGAGACACTTTCAGTTTCACAGAGGTATTTTGATATGTGTGGAGTACTGATGATAAATGGACGAGTGTAGGGAGTAAAAGGTACGACTAAGACAAATTAAGCTTTTTAATGAAAAGTTGTCATAAATGTAAAAAGTCTGAAGTTCGAAGGAATATTGGGCAGAAATTCCGTACGGAAGAAGACATACGTAAGTTGGTGGCTCTTAGGACTTTCAAAGTTCGGTCGGTACAGAAATCGAAGCCAAACAACCATCAGCAACGACGACAACTATTTAATTTGAAATTAATTGAAATTGAAAAACAATCGAATGATTTTGGATGAACAAATTATTTTCTAAAACGAAGCTAACTCTGTTGCCATTGAACATTAATTAAAATTACTGTAGTTAAAATTACTTTAAAATTAATTTAATTAAAATTACCTAAATTTTTAATTAAAATTACTTTAATTTTTAATTAAAATTAATTAAAATTACTTAAATTTTTAATTAAAATTACTTTAATTTTTAATTAAAATTACTTTAATTTTTAATTAAAATTACTTTAATTTTTAATTAAAATTACTTTAATTTTTAATTAAAATTACTATAATTTTTAATTAAAATTACTTTAATTTTTAATTAAAATTACTTTAATTTTTAATTAAAATTACTTTAATTTTTAATTAAAATTACTTTAATTTTTAATTAAAATTACTTTAATTTTTAATTAAAATTACTTTAATTTTTAATTAAAATTACTTTAATTTTTAATTAAAATTACTTTAATTTTTAATTAAAATTACTTTAATTTTAAAATTACATTAATTTTTAATTAAAACTACTTTAATTTTTAATTAAAATTACTTTAATTTTTAATTAAAATTACTTTAATTTTTAATTAAAATTACTTTAATTTTTAATTAAAATTACTTTAATTTTTAATTAAAATTACTTTAATTTTTAATTAAAATTACTTTAAGTTTTAATTAAAATTACTTTAATTTTTAATTAAAATTACTATAACTTTTAATTAAAATTACTTTAATTTTTAATTAAAATTACTTTAATTTCTAATTAAAATTACTTTAATTTTTAATTAAAATAACTTTAATTTTTAATTAAAATTACTTTAATTTTTAATTAAAATTACTTTAATTTTTAATTAAAATTACTTTGCTTTTTAATTAAAATTACTTTAATTTTTAATTAAAATTAC
Source organism: Hydrotaea cyrtoneurina (assembly GCA_958296145.1). Classification (NCBI taxonomy): domain Eukaryota; kingdom Metazoa; phylum Arthropoda; class Insecta; order Diptera; family Muscidae; genus Hydrotaea; species Hydrotaea cyrtoneurina. The sequence goes on along the minus strand of OY282513.1, from coordinate 9,535,679 downwards.
TTTAATTTTTAATTAAAATTACCTAAATTATTAATTAAAATTAATTTAATTTTTAATTAAAATTATTTTAATTTTTAATTAAAATTACTTTATTTTAAATTAAAATTACTTTAATTTTTAATTAAAATTACTTTAATTTTTAATTAAAATTACTTTAATTTTTAATTAAAATTACTTTAATTTTTAATTAAAATTACTTTAATTCTTAATTAAAATTACTTTAATTCTTAATTAAAATAACTTTAATTTTTAATTAAAATTACTTTAATTTATAATTAAAATTATATAAAATTACTTTAACTTTTAATTAAAATTACTTTAATTTTTAATTAAAATTACTTTAATTTTTAATTAAAATTACTTTAATTTTTAATTAAAATAACTTTAATTTTTAATTAAAATTACTTTAATTTTTAATTAAAATTACTTTAATTTTTAATTAAAATTACTTTGCTTTTTAATTAAAATTACTTTAATTTTTAATTAAAATTACTTTAATTTTTAATTAAAATTACCTAAATTATTAATTAAAATTAATTTAATTTTTAATTAAAATTATTTTAATTTTTAATTAAAATTACTTTATTTTAAATTAAAATTACTTTAATTTTTAATTAAAATTACTTTAATTTTTAATTAAAATTACTTTAATTTTTAATTAAAATTACTTTAATTTTTAATTAAAATTACTTTAATTTTTAATTAAAATTACTTTAATTTTTAATTAAAATTACTTTAATTTTAAAATTACATTAATTTTTAATTAAAACTACTTTAATTTTTAATTAAAATTACTTTAATTTTTAATTAAAATTACTTTAATTTTTAATTAAAATTACTTTAATTTTTAATTAAAATTACTTTAATTTTTAATTAAAATTACTTTAATTTTTAATTAAAATTACTTTAAGTTTTAATTAAAATTACTTTAATTTTTAATTAAAATTACTATAACTTTTAATTAAAATTACTTTAATTTTTAATTAAAATTACTTTAATTTCTAATTAAAATTACTTTAATTTTTAATTAAAATTACTTTAATTTTTAATTAAAATTACTTTAATTTTTAATTAAAATTACTTTAATTTTTAATTAAAATTACTTTAATTTTTAATTAAAATTACTTTAATTTTTAATTAAAATTACTTTAATTTTTAATTAAAATTACTTTAATTTTTAATTAAAATTACTTTAATTAAAATTACTTTAATTTTTAATTAAAATTACTTTAATTTTTAATTAAAATTACTTTAATTTTTAATTAAAATTACTTTAATTTTTAATTAAAATTACTTTAATTTTTAATTAAAATTACTTTAATTTTTAATTAAAATTACTTTAATTTTTAATTAAAATTACTTTAATTTTTAATTAAAATTACTTTAATTTTTAATTAAAATTACTTTAATTTTAAAATTACATTAATTTTTAATTAAAACTACTTTAATTTTTAATTAAAATTACTTTAATTTTTAATTAAAATTACTTTAATTTTTAATTAAAATTACTTTAATTTTTAATTAAAATTACTTTAATTTTTAATTAAAATTACTTTAATTTTTAATTAAAATTACTTTAAGTTTTAATTAAAATTACTTTAATTTTTAATTAAAATTACTATAACTTTTAATTAAAATTACTTTAATTTTTAATTAAAATTACTTTAATTTCTAATTAAAATTACTTTAATTTTTAATTAAAATAACTTTAATTTTTAATTAAAATTACTTTAATTTTTAATTAAAATTACTTTAATTTTTAATTAAAATTACTTTGCTTTTTAATTAAAATTACTTTAATTTTTAATTAAAATTACTTTAATTTTTAATTAAAATTACCTAAATTATTAATTAAAATTAATTTAATTTTTAATTAAAATTATTTTAATTTTTAATTAAAATTACTTTATTTTAAATTAAAATTACTTTAATTTTTAATTAAAATTACTTTAATTTTTAATTAAAATTACTTTAATTTTTAATTAAAATTACTTTAATTTTTAATTAAAATTACTTTAATTCTTAATTAAAATTACTTTAATTCTTAATTAAAATAACTTTAATTTTTAATTAAAATTACTTTAATTTATAATTAAAATTATATAAAATTACTTTAACTTTTAATTAAAATTACTTTAATTTTTAATTAAAATTACTTTAATTTTTAATTAAAATTACTTTAATTTTTAATTAAAATAACTTTAATTTTTAATTAAAATTACTTTAATTTTTAATTAAAATTACTTTAATTTTTAATTAAAATTACTTTGCTTTTTAATTAAAATTACTTTAATTTTTAATTAAAATTACTTTAATTTTTAATTAAAATTACCTAAATTATTAATTAAAATTAATTTAATTTTTAATTAAAATTATTTTAATTTTTAATTAAAATTACTTTATTTTAAATTAAAATTACTTTAATTTTTAATTAAAATTACTTTAATTTTTAATTAAAATTACTTTAATTTTTAATTAAAATTACTTTAATTTTTAATTAAAATTACTTTAATTCTTAATTAAAATTACTTTAATTCTTAATTAAAATAACTTTAATTTTTAATTAAAATTACTTTAATTTATAATTAAAATTATATAAAATTACTTTAATTTTTAATTAAAATTACTTTAATTTTTAATTAAAATTACTTTAATTTTTAATTAAAATTACTTTAATTTTTAATTAAAATTACTTTATTTTTAATTAAAATTAATTTAATTTTTAATTAAAATTACTTTAATTTTTAATTAAAATTACTTTGATTATTAATTAAAATAACTTTAATTTTTAATTAAAATTACTTTAGTTTTTAACTACAATTACTTTCAATTGCGACATTCTTGACAATTGCGACCAATCTACAATTGTGAACCTGGACAATTCTGAAATATTATCACATATGCATAATATGGCTCCATTGAACTTCTACTGAGTTATTACCTTTATTAGTTGCATAGTTTTGGGAAATTCCTTGTAAATACATATTCATAACCACAGACAAATGCACAGTATGTCCTTTGCATTACATATGAAATCATTGGACACGAATTCCTTGAACATAACCCATGGCGAAGGAATTTTTACAATCAACCTTTCGACAAATCTATTGTCTGTCCACCCAGAGCCATTCTATAGAATGTCAGTGTTGCTTGTACTTGTTGCTTGAAAATACAAATATATTCAATTGGGGGCTTCAATCAATATTTCATCAAATTTCTCTGTGTCAACAAAGCATTCAAGTATATTCACAGTTAATCTAAAATCGTTCCTATACTAATAAGTTTGTATTTGTTTTTAGACGGATTTGGGGTCGTTTTCTTTTGGGGGGGGGGGGGGGGGGGGACGGAATTGCCAATATTATGAAAAACAAATATTTATTTTATGAAATATGTAGTAAAATTCCACAACACATGTAGCAGCACAAGCAAAGGGCACAACAAGTGGGGAGGGTTGGCATCATCCATCCTTTAGTTCACTTGTTGCATTTGCAGCCCTTTTTTGATGTTTCGGTTTTGTGATAAAACTACTCGAAATTTTGACCCTTCCATCCCTTATATTTAATATTCATGAATATGGAGTGTTTACATTTACTAACAATATGTTTTGTGAAAAGGTCCTCACTTAAGTAGGTGGTATTATGATTAGGGAACAATTTTTAATGCAGGAATAATGTGAAACATAAACTATCGGTTAAAAGTGATTTTCTAACAGTTGATATTGTTGATACAACTAATGATGAATTTCGCCAGGTTATGCCTTCTGGTATGATATAATACTGACAATTCACTGACCTTCAAGAAAATTTGTGTGTGGCTTTGATATTGTTATCTTACTAGTTCAGAAATTACTTGTATTGCTGGATGTTTTTACCGGAATACGAAACTAGGTTTGTTCTGTGCTAGTCACACACAATAAGGTTCATACCTACATCAAGCACCAAACCCGGGCAAAGGACCGCATCTACAGTGGCTAAATGTTTCCAAGACTTCTACGTACTTGCGTATATTGTTTGACCGAGGTTTACAAATATATCTGGTTTTAATTTAGGAAAGCCTGGATCTCCAACATGAGATCCAGGATAGCTTCAATATCAAGCATTATTAAGGGGAAGGTAATTTAATTAAATATAAAAATTTTATCGCATAACGAAATGTAGTAAATTAAATTAAATCTGAATCATGTACCGATGTGGTCGAATTTCGCTGGGATTGGTTTTGTGGTCCCTACACTTCGACCAGAATAAAGAAAGCTCTTCTCAAATAAATGCCATTCTAGTTGGCCCCTCTTACTACTGCTGTGGTCAGCGTTGCCATATATATTTTTCAGAAATCTGTAAATTTCAAAACAAAACACTCTTTTCTTGGTTAAAAAAACTGAAAAGCGAAAACTATAAAACTGCACATATTTTTAAAAATCCATTCTTTTGGTTGAAAATGTCTTTTGTACAAAAACTGTAAAAAACAGATAAAACTGCATATATGGCAACGCCGACAAATATTTTAGTATGTTTGTTTACAATCATTGTTTCAGAGAATCCTTTTGTTGTGTTGCGCTGCTGTTGTTTTGTGGTGGTTACTGTTCAGCTGACATCCCTCATGTATATTCCTTTACACATACACACACATCTATATTCATGGATGGTATACTTAATCCCAATGTATGTGAATACGCATATTCATGCTCATGATATATTTATTTTTTCTCTCTCCACATAGTTTGGCGCATACAGAGTTCACTGCTGTGTGTGTGTGTGTTTTTTTTTGTATGAAAAATATTTACTTTGCTATCATGGGACACGACAATAATGGACGCATACTTGAAATGCTTGTGCGTTTCTCTGCCACAGGATTTCGAAGAAGAAGAAGAAAACTTAAATAGTCGCATGCATTGAAGTCTTACAATGTATGTAGATCTGATTGTAATGGAGGTCATCGTTGTAAATTTCCTCGTTGTTTTTTTATGCCAGCTATTTACTTCACCATTGTTGACCATAGAAGTGAAATCATTGATGATAATCTTTAGATCGGCATTTGAGTAAACACAATTGCATCGGATTATAAGGACAAAGACAATCTTGGTCAAGGTTATGATATGAATGTTGAGTATGTGTCATACAGTCATACTTGTATTTAGAAATAACAGTCGTATTAATACTCTCCACAAGGCGATGGATTTAATATTAATTCTGGCATTTCATTATCAACACCTAGAATATTTTTATTTACATCTGCAGAGAAGAGTCATTTATTGTATGTGTTTAGTATTGAATCGAAAAAAAAAAAATAAAATAAGGTTATGGTATTTTTTTAAATGTGTCTGATGTCATATGGCTTGAATCGTCATATGCAACAACCAAAAGGCGAATGGGATGAAACCAATTGAAAATTAAAGTTAACATTGTCCATAACAAACAAAACATTCAGGGTTTTTTTTAGTCCAGTGCGATAATTTTTTTTTCCAAGAATTTAAAGTTGGTGATTTTGGAACGCTGTCTAACAAGATAATAACATTGAAAATGTGATAAAAATAATGTTTTTTTTTTATAATCCTGTAATGTTGTGGTATCTTACTGTTTTTGGGTGTTGATAATTATTTCTACCTTATATTCACTCTAGATGGCGCTGTCATACTTAACCCTAGGATAGGCGATAAGCTTTCGATCACTAAATTGACCTCTTGGTCTGGCCAGACCACATGACCATAATAGACAGATTTTTGGCTATAAACATACTGTATACCTAATCATGGGGTCTTAATTCATATGGAAATTGTTGATATGTGTTATACATAGTCATTTAAAGCGAAACTGTATCTACATACTTCCAAAATAAGGTAAAAAGGTCACAAAAAATAATATACAAAAAAGGTAAAACATCCTCTTTTTTGATAAAATCAAATTTCATGTTTATTTTTTCTTCTAGATCGATTTCTTCGGTTTCATAGGCAGAACAAAATAAAAATCAAAACAAAATCAAAAATAAAGAGAAAAACAAAGACAAAAGCAAATGAGTAAACTCATAGCTTGATTGCTGTGGTCTACTCAGACCAAGAGGTTAGTTTAGTGGTAATTTTTTTCCAACGGGAATTTCTCCCCATTAGCTTGCAATTTTCGAGTCAAAATTGAATTCGTCCGATTTAGCATACTTCCCTTATAGATATCAACACCCTCAATTTTTTAATTTTTGCCTTTAAAAAAAATTATAAGCGCTCAAAGTCAAATTTGGTCTGGCCAGACCAAGTAGTCTATCCTAGGGTTAAATTGTTCTTCATGAAAAAAAACTTTTTTGCTTGATCATATGGGTCGTTTCTTAAACCCAACTGATCATGTTAAATTGAAACCACACTGCCATATTAAATGCGTATGGCATCAACAATCTCACGTACTTTTACTCTGTCATTGGCCAACACCATATCGTGGATTTTTTTTTCGACATTTTCGGGTGAATTGACCTTAATTGGACATCCAGAACGTCAAGTGTAATTTGTACAATGAATGTCATTAAACCACTTTTGGAAATCGATGGTACAGGGATCCCATAGTATTTATCAAGCATTTCCTTACTTTTATTGGCGATTTTTTTCCCGCAAAAAATAATGTTTCATGAGCACACGAAATTTACTTTTCCATTTTTAACAAAATCCACGAGATTGTATGTTTGGAACAGCTCTTAAACAGAAACTAATTGACGGAACTATCTTAAAGTTTGACAGTAGCCTATTGATGGGAGCAGTGTTTTTTTTCATGCAACTACGAGAGAAGTTGAAAAAGTCAAGGAATTATTGATCTGCTGTCGTATAATTTATTATTTCGTATTGGGCGTGGGGCATGCTGAATTCGAAATTGCGGAGATAGTTCCATTTCCAATTATTTCCACCGGGGCGCCTACCCCCAATTGTTCACTTTGTAAAATCCTCTGCGAACTAGTCCCTTCCCCTTCTATGAAAAGGATTAAAATCCCGTATTTTAACTTTAAATTTTGGGAAATTTTAATCAAAATGTATTCTACCGTCCAACAAGAATAAGGCGTCAGTTTTTCTCTTATGACTAAAACCAAACCATATTTTAAGTTAGAAAACCGTCTACAGAACAAACAAAAAGTTACGAGAAAAAACGTAAATACTTCATATAAACAATTTCATAAGTTCTTAATTTTGCCAACAATACCGAAAATGTATTAGCCCTTCCAAAATATTTTCTCCAAACTTTTTCACTTCATTTCGGACCAACAAACAACCCTTTGATTAAACTCTAATAATGAAGAAAAAAAAACAATGTCAAGTATTATTATGATTACGTTTAAAATAGGCAGGACCCATAGGAACATCAGCAATGTTTCCAATATACAGACGTAAAATCAAAATTAGCCTTAAACCATAGATACGATTATTTCCCCTTCATTAGGTCAGGCCCAATTTGAAAGACTTCCCATCCAACGCAACTGAATAAAATTACCAAATACTTAAGACAACAACGTTGGAGAAAACAGGGATGTGGCAAAGTTTTTAAATAAACAGATAATTAAATAAAAATGTTCAAGACAAATTAAACCTTTTTTGCATGTTCGATGAAGAAAATTTTAATGAAAATCACAAGGGATGCAGGAAAAGGCAAAGATTTAATAATATTAATTCGGCAGTAAAGACAGAGGGTTGCAAGGATAAATGCGGAAAACTCGTGGCGTTATTGCAAATAAAAGAAAGTAAAGTTGTATGAATAAACATGAACCGCCTATCGGATTAGGACCAGCACGTGTGCCATAGCCCATTTGCGGTAAAACAAGTGGGCTAAATACGTAAAGTAAACAACATTGACTTTCTCCTTTAATGTGTTTGAATGAAAGGGCCAAGTGAAAAGACGTATGGAAATATTTGTGGTCCCAAGATATCGGATGAGAACTTGACAATGAAAGATATGGGCGTAGGAGAATAGGGAAAGCCAACACGATATTTCCACAAACTAGTGAACACAACCTGCGGTCACAGTGATGCAAAGTCGAGAGTGTGCCACTCTGACAAAATATCGGCACGCAATCGATCACAAATGTCAACATTTAATGCACCAGCCTGAATTGTTCACTTACAAGCCCAAATTGACAAGGTAATGTAAGGCACAGGACCATCTGCTTCATTAGCGCTCCTCGAGTGAGAATAGTGGTATTCATCATCTCCTTCCTGTTCTCCTGTCTGTTCCTATATATGAGTCTAGCAAAAAAATTAAAATATTTTCATTAAAACTTCATTATCCCATATTTTAAAACAAGGGTGATAAGGAAACCAATTATCTCTACGATTAGTGTGATTTGAAAATCAACTACATATTTCACAACCGTCTTTGCCATTCCGTCATCACATCCACGACTTAATTATGCAGTCAGTAGGAATAATACATTCCATCCATCACTTCCCCTGAAATTGAGTCATTTTTTTTAAATCCTTAGTTTCTTTAAAATGGCAAATGGAGACATGAGAACCGTGCATCAATTCAGAAGGAATGGTATTCCATTTCAAGTTTAAAACAAACACCGAACAACACACAAAATGGCCCAGCCAGTCAATGTACACTGGACACATGAGTACATCCATCCATTTGAATGTTTAGCAAAGTACACATACATTGGAGCAGGCCATGCACGAGTACCTATCGTAGATATCAATACGAAGCTAGATTGCCTACTCTATCATTTGCCTTCGTTCCATGGGTGGAGTGTAAATTCAAAATGAAACGACGTGACTTTGTTTCCAGTGATAGCGAAACGTTGGTATGGTCCCGGCCAAATGGACGACATAGACAGCCTGTGAAAGCCACAACAGGTCGCACCAGTTGCCGCACAGTGGACAAATTTATTGAAATTTAATAGAATTTAGAAAATGTTATAAAGATGTCAGTCTGTTTCCTATATAAATTTTTGGAAAATATTTAATTATTTCTCTTAACATTACATGAAGAAACAGATGAATAACTTTTCTCAAATCTGTGAGATGTGCACGATGTAATTTATATACTCGATCAATGGGACCTACTGTTTAATGACGATTCCGAACGGCTTGTGTTGTTTTTTTTTGAGAAGTTTTACAGTGTGGCCAATATTAGAGGAACTTCCCTACTTTTAGGTTTATTTTTCTAAAATTGTACACTATAGGCACCAATTTTTTTCCTGTAAACTATTTTGTGTGAAATTTACGTTTAAAACACTTGTTAAACACTTGAGGGTGTATACATAATAAACCTCTTAACCCTGGAAAGGTATACATTAGGGTGGAGTGAAATTCAAAAAAAAAGTTAACCTCGGAAAGATATGTAGTCTGGGGTCCTAATGAGGGGAAAAATAAACAAAAAATTTTTAAAAAATTGTTAGGGGTCGCGCCACTCCCTCGAAATTTGGAAATTATCGCTATTTTGGCGTTGATTTTAGAAAAATCCTAAAAAGTTTTATATCAATAAATGTTTGCAATAGCGTAAACAATGAAATAAGGGCATGAAAAAATTTAAAAAAAATTTTCTCATTGTTCAAAAATTTCAAAAAGTAAAATAAGTCAAATCGTCCCTTCTTCAGAAAATTGACTGAACAATGAAAGTTTTATATCAATAAATGTTTGCAATAGCGTAAACAATGAAATAAGGGCATGAAAAAATTTAAAAAAAATTTTCTCATTGTTCAAAAATTTCAAAAAGTAAAATAAGTCAAATCGTCCCTTCTTCAGAAAATTGACTGAACAATGAAATCGCCACCAAAGCTACAAATATTAGTCGATTATCCTCATATTTGCCTCAAATACTTTTGTTTGGGCACTGAACAAGCTCAAACTTTTAAATTTCGAATAAGTTAAGTCGTTAATTTTATAGGATTTTTCTAAAATCAACGCCAAAATAGCGATAATCTCCAAATTTCGAGGGAGTGGCGCGACCCCTAAAAATTTTTTAAAATTTTTTTCTTTATTTTTCCCCTCATTAGGACCCCAGACTACATCTCCTTCCGAGGTTAACTTTTTCAAATTAAAAAAAAAGCATGTTTTCACTCCACCCTAGTATACATATTTACAGCGAAATTAAATTTTAAAAAAATTAATATTATTTAGAAAACGCTTAAAAAAACACTTCAGATTCCTCTGAACAAATTGACAAACAAAAAGGTACAGAAAAAAAAGTAACGGTTCGAGGAAGATTTATGCAGAGGATGGCTGGGCCATGTAATAGGGGCAAATGCAAGTGTATCACAGGCAATAAAACAAAACAATTGGAGGACGCACCAATTAATAAGTTTTACTTTCAAAATAATTTTGGAAATCGGTATATAGTTTGTTTTTTAAAACCACTTGGTGCCAACGTCCTTTTAAAAGACCGGGAAACGGTCAGTAAGAATATTTGACTAGCGATACATTTTCAGTTTAACCCTTTTTTTTTAATCGTTTATTTTAAAGGTTTATTTACATTTTGACGGCAAATATATAAGGATAATATCTAAGATGTTATGGATACATGATATAAGCACCTTCTCTAGGACATATGATCCCAGTTGGGGGACGAATGGGTTAAAACCAAAACAAACAAACAATTTAAAATAAATCCGGCGCTAAATGAACTATATTGAACATCAAATATATTGAAGCGATTCTTGTAGGGAATCGTAGGGAATTTTTCACGGTTTACATCAAAAATTCTATTGGCAACACTGAACACCAAATATTCTCACTTTTGTCTCTCGTAACCCACTGTGAAAAGGACCATGAGACCAACAAGTGGATGCCATTAATGTCCATACCCGTAATAAAGTATGATAGCACCAAAACACTATAAGGGTGTAGAGCGACGAACATCATATAACACAGCCCCGGCAAATTGTAACGTACGTCTGTATGGAGAGAGAGAGAGAAAAGTAGCGGGAATACAAATTGCTTCAATAACTTATTTCGCTGAAAATTTCCCCCGTTTCATGCTTCAATTGACAGGAGAATACTTTGTCATGGCTAACGTTATTATCAGATGCTGTTGAGAGAATTCATACGACTATCATTATAATTAAATTGTGTTTTTTTTTTTTTTTTTTAAATAAAATTTTAGAAACATTGTCCATAGATGAGATTGAATAATTTTAGTGTATGCAGTTTTTGGTTTCATAAGAGAGGGTATTATACGGAATAAACTGCCTGTTTCCATAAAACGAATTTGTACGTTCGCTAGAAATCGTCAGTATTGGAAGCGTTATAAAATGGATTTCAGACATTATTCAATTCTGGTTTTCAGATATATGTTAGATATCGACATACGGAATACGATTCCAATAGAATAAGCTCTCAATACTGTGTCAAAACCATTTTATTGCGCCCTCAATTTTGACAATTTGTCACAAATGAACAAATTCGTTTTATGAAAACAGGCAGAAAATACTTTGAAAATCGGTTGTTGTAGTTATGTATGGCATAGAACATTGTGCAACTGTCAGCCGGGTGTCGGGAATTCTTGATTGACAAATTTTTCGAATCTCTGGAGCCTAAAACCAAGCTGAATTTGAATGGTGGCATAGATTACAATGGCTATTAGTTTATTTGTGGTTTATTCGAATAGAAGTGCAACCTAAGGAAAACCTTCAAGAAAATCACATCTACGTCAGATGACCTTGCCTCAAATTTCTCGTACAAAATGTGCCGTCTTGCTAAAACCAGATATCGTTGGTATCCACCGATAACCCTCTCCGATGACCCCAAAAGCTGGATGTAAAAAAAATGGGACTTTCACACCAGTGGACGCTCTTGGATCTCTTGTGGATTGGGATCGTCTGAAATTCCCTAATTTTGTTGGTTGACACATCCATTCATCAAGAAATGAATTTATGATGGAAATTAGGGTCAGTTTTCAACTACTCCCGGATAATTCAGCGAACACACGCAAATGTCGATGGTGGTTTACATTAAGCTCCAGTGTTAGTTAAATCTTTGTACAGGTACAGGCCCAAGTCACGATGTAAAATTCGACAAATTGTGGTCTGCGTAACGCTGAGTTTGACTGCCTCGGATTCTACACTATTACTGACAGCGGATGTTTTCGACAGATCTTGAGTTTCGTCGACATGGGTGTTTATTGCGCGTTTACTGAAGAAGTGTCTTCTCAGCATTACGACTGCGACCTCAAATGAGTGAAGAACGCGAAACGATGACCGAAATTTAGAAACAAAAATATAGTTTATCATTGGTATGTGTTGTTGAACGCCATATTTGTCCATGTTTATTTGGCAAAACAGACTGAATAAATGACAGCTAATTCGACAGACGTAGCTTTCACTATCTGGCCGCTTTCCACGTTCGGAAGTTCCTGTGGAAAGGGACATTCATTTCGTCTGTACAACACACTGAACAGAATTCATATGGTAGAATTTAAAACAAATTTGTATTAAATGACATTTATTTATTTATTTATTTATTTATTAATTACAATACAAAGTAAATTTATATTCTAATTTTGGGTACAAGGGTAAACCGGGTGACAAAGACCATTTGGCTAAATTTTGCAGCGACAGACCAAAGCCTCTGGTGGGAATCGAACCCACAACCCCCACGCTGATAGGCAAGCACGCTACCAACTCGCCTACCGGGGCGCTTATTAAATGACATAAAACTATCTGTGCAAGAATTAATACATATTTTAAGTAAATATTTTTTGTGTTAGCGGAAGGTAATTAGGGTATCGGAACGAGCAAAGAGGGAGTAGTGCTTGTTGACATTTGTTTTGAATTTCTGAATGTCACAACTGGCAGGAAATACATTTGCTGGAAGATTATTACACATATGAACGATTCGGCTGAAGAACGAGTTTTCTCTAAAGTGCGTCGTCCGGTCAACCGACCATTTCACAATGAACGGATGAGAGACCCTGGATAGCCGTGTATTCCGACTAAATGTTCTAATTTCAGGGACCAGACGACGGATATCTTCTGAACAGATACCATTAAAATATCTATAGAATAGCGATACACATCCCACATTACGACGATGCTGAAGGGAGACAATAGAGTTGGATACCCTACCATCCCCTATCATCACCACCGCTCTCCTCTGTACACGGTCCAGAAGCTTCAAAGATGTTAATGGAGCCCATATATGCGAGTTGTATTCCATTTTTGGCCGGATGTAAGTGGTGTAAATATTTATGAGATCAGATGGAGTATTATTTCTAAGTATTTCTTGCAACGCTTCAAAAAGCCTAAACACTTGAATGCTTCTTTCGACACTTCGAATATAGGGCTAGTCCAGCGAGCATCACCCTGTATCTTCAAGAGTCTCTCAATCGTCGATATACACAACATCCATATAATGGTCTTGAGGTAAATCTTAGCAACGAGAGCGAAATGCTTTGATTCCATGACTTCTGAATGGAACCATCAGAACTATTAGAATAACACAAATAATGCTTCCTATAGATGTAGCGAACAACGTTTTTAGTAATGTCAACCTAATGCAAGTTGGATTATTTTGTCGGCCTGCATGATTTTTTTTTAAATTATTCTACCAACATATATTCACTTTGCTTTCCTACTCACTTGACATTTGTTTATTTGACCCTTAAACCAAAGCAATCCATCTTCCATACAAATAATAAAGTTTCACATAAAATCACTCTCTCTCTCTCTCTATCTTTCGCAGTAGTGCAAATACTTCTCTCTTTTTGTTTGTTTGTTTGCTTATACATAATTCGCTTTTTTATAATGAAATTGTTCATTTGCCACCTCTTATTAGCCACGGGTTTCCATTCTGCCTCCATTCAGAGCCTCCGGGACATGAACGCGAAAAAAAGTAAGATTTTTTTCCACCGAAGTTGAATCAATTTCGTTGTACTTTTCGCCTTGCGCCCTCAGTGCCATCCCCTTTCGATGTTTTCATTATACGCATACAAATTGTATTATTTTTTCGGCTTTGCTTCTTTTTTTTTGCGTTTTTTCCTTGTAAACTGAAAACATTATTAATTCAATAGCCTTAAGCTGTAAATGGCAAACAAAAAATCCCGTATTTCTGAGTGCAATTTGTATAAATTTAACATAATTTCGACACATTTTTAAAAGGAGGTTTTTTTGGTAAAGTATTTGAACGGTGTAAATACTGAAAAGTGGACGGATACGGCTGTCTTGTATTAGAGGGAGGGTTGTTGGGGGAAAGAAAAAAAGTGACAGAAATGTGAAAAGCGAGAATCACAGAGGGGGGGCCAAATGTTTTCTACACTGTCGCACTAGACACATTCTGCAGGCGATCCAATGTTTTCATCACTATCGCTCTACACATAGTCACACTACGAAATAATTAAGTCACTGAACGAAACATTCTCTAGCTAAGAGAGGAATTCGTACGGTATATTCATTGACATTGCAAGTAAGTTACTTCGGGGAGTCTTAGTGAGCTGTACTAAATGAGTGGAACCGACTGTTTTAAGTCGGGCTCCGAAAGGTTAATGTATTTTCTAGAGATGTTTGAAATGGGTTAAGAGATTAGTCTCTAACTCCCAATGTCACTGACATATCCAAAGCGGAAACAACCGCTGAAAAATGTCTTTCTTACCAGGAAATAAGTATGGGAATCTCAGCGTGATAGTCACACATCACCCATAATAAAAATGCATTGGAATGTTTAGAATTCACCTTTCCATTATGGAGAATATTAAAAATTAATCGTAAATAGTTTTGGGTACATAACGTTTTAGATCTGATGATATACGGAACAATTGTTTCAATTATTGTATCATTAATAGATTATTGTTGTGTCATATTTTTCATCTGAAACAATTCCAAAAAAAAAAAATGTATGCCTTAAAGTTGGCTGTGTACGTTTCAGTTTTCTATGAGTTGTAATAGTCCAGCATTCTGTTTCAACACTTAAAACGAAAGAATAGCTAAACAAATAATGTCTGCATAGTGAGTTTACCCAAATACATCGTCCCGAAGCGTAAACCAAAAAATGACTTCCACAACTGCCTTGAGGTTTAATTTCATTGTTCCGACATTGCTTTTGCGAAGGACAAGTCTTCCATGAAATGACTTTGCCTCTCTGCCACCAACCAAATTCCCTTTCCCTTCTTTTTCGTTTAGCCATTTCTTTGGGTTGATAAAAACACCTAAAGTTGCATTTCGTGTTTATTTGCCAGTCAACGTTTTGAAAGACATTTTAATTGGGTCCCACACGTATCGCAGGAATTTCGGTTAAATCTGAAAACTGTTGTTTTTTTGCTGAAAGCATCTTTTGTTTTTTAGCTTATGCGAAACATCATCACCCTTAATTTGATGTCAGCTTAATTTGCCATACGAAATTAAATGCTATTTTTACATAAATGATTGAATTGTTGCCGTTTATTTAACCTTGCAATTAACTGTGAATGAATGGGTGGTTTGGTGGTTCTGAACTCTGCGTTCGTCTGCGATTCAAATATTCATTATGTCAGCTACAGAGGGCAATTAATAATACATATTGTTGTTGACATGTCTATTTAACATATTGATTAAGTTCTTTTCATGTGATCTTGTAATGCATTGGCAGCAGTTACTTATTTACATTGATTTTTGTACGGATGTATGGATGATGTACATGCATACGTCATAGAGCGATATTGATATATTCATGTTTGTTAAGCATAATTAATAAAATTCAGTAAATAACATCTGAAAAAAATGGGGAAATTTCCGATGCTCGACTTAACTGATCATTTTTGTCGAATTGGTTGGTGAAATTTCGCACCCAAAGACTCAAATTTGGAGATAGGACATTTGTTAATTTATAAATTTATATTTTTATATCCTACTTGACAGATAAGATAGGAATGGGAAAACTTTCAACACATCTCCTGCCAGAGAGAAAACAATTTTGTCATTGGCCAACAACATGCCCAGTTTTTATACGACATGCATTGTAAAACACCATGTTTATTTTTTTCTATCTATAATAATTTAATAAATGAAAGGGATTTTTATAAGTATGCATAAGTGAATCCGCGTAATCGACTATGGGTTATTTGAAACAAAAAACAAAATATTTAAATAAAAAAATTCTCCCAATTTTGCATACGTTTATTTAAAAACTCCTCCTAATTGAAATCCTTAATTAAAATCAAAATTAGTCTTAAATATCAGCTTAAAATTTCAATATCAATTCCGCTTTATTAAAGACATTTAATTATTGCCAAATCTAAGCACGTTACGATTGTATGTAGTGACTAATTACACATTAAAACGAATGAATTGAATTGAACGAATTGGGATCTCCAACTAGAGGTGTTATTTTGGTTTTTAAAGAAAAATAGAATTTTTTTAAGATAAATTAATAATAATTAATTAATTTAATAATGAAAAACAACATTAACAAAATGGCCAACACGACCACGTCTACAGGACCCTATCCTTTTCATGAAATTTTCCATAACCCAATCGCAATGTGGCTGCTCTAAGCCTTTTAGGTCTTGAATCGACGCTGGGCTATTGGAAGAAGTCGCAAGGTGTTAAATCACAAGATCTCGGTGGCCAATTGTGATCACTTCTTCGAGAGATAACACTCAATTATCTGCATGTTAAAAAACAGAATTTCAATATAAATTCAAAATTGATATATATTAAGAATTCTATAAAATAAATGAAAAATCCCCTCAAAAGCCGAATACCAAAACAATTTATAAAAATCCCCCAAAATTTTATAAAATACCCCAAAAAACAACATTATAAAAAAAATAAAAAAAAAAAATCCCAAAAACAAAAAAATTTGCAATTTTTCATTGCCCATTTCTTGAAAAATTACCTAAAAATAAGGAAAAACTCTAAATTATTTTTTTGAAAATTTTTCACTTTTATGAGATTTTTTTGAGAAATTTTTAATTTTTTTTTTGGGTCTTTTTTTATTTAGAGCATTTTGCCTAGATCCATATTTTTTGTTTTTCAACCTAATAAATGCTGACGACTTTCAGGTCATCACATCAGTGATTTCAAATATGTTCTCCATCGTACTGTTGTGAAGGAGCTTTTCCAAAATATAATATAACTAGTAAGTTGTAATGCGCCTATGGCGCCCGTTGAAATATGGAAAACAAATTTTGTTGAAAAAAAAAAAATTTGTGGAAAAAAAAATTTGTTGAAAAAAAAAATTTTACTTGAAAAAAAAAAATTTTTGTTCAAAAACAAATTTTGTTGAAAAAAAAAAATTTCTGGAAAAAGAAAATTTTTGTGGAAAAAAAAAATTTTTGTTGAAAAAAAAAATTTAGAAAAAAAAATTTGTAAAAAAAATATTTTTGTTGAAAAAAAATTTGGGGAAAACACAGTTTCTGTACAAAAAAAAATAATATTTTTTTTAATATTATTATTTATAGAAAATTATAGAATGCCTATTTAAGTCAGTGAATCAGTGAATCAGTGTATGAGTGAATCAGTGAATCAGTGTCGAGGGTAAATATATATTAAGATTAAAATTTTGTAAAAGTGTCAACATTACAAACTACTCACGTTCTTTTAGAAATATCTTTCTGCGTTAAACTGAAGCCTTTTCTGAGAATCACACTGTTGGAGGCCATAACGAACTTTGTGCTTGCCTTGGTCTAGTCATTTTATTTACGTTTTTTTTTTTATTATTTCAACGTTTACGTGAATATCCCATCGAAAAGTCATTGTGTAATATGAATAGCCGCAAGCACGGCAACTTCTTCAAGCATCCTGTTTCTGCTGCCAATAGTAATTAAAATTTTAAATTACATACAGATAAACAAGAAAAAAAAACGCCCACACAAGAGCTCAATTAATAATGAAACACAAACAACATACGAGCGATATTTTACTTTTCAATTATCGACTGTGAACCAAAATAAAACAAATTGCCCACCACAATGAAAACGCATGTCCGATCAATGTTATTGAGATTCATGAACATGAAACGGAAAATTTTTCGTAATTTGATGGAAATTGTAAACTTTTCAATGCATTACATACATACATACATACATGTCATTTGTAAATAATTGTTAAATATTCATTTAACGTAGCATGTGTGAAGAATGTTTGAGCCTCAAACATGGTTATGTAAGTACATACAGTGGGTGGCAATACAATGGAAACTGCAAATGATATTTCTGCTTTTCTTACTTTAATAATTATAATTATTAGCCCTCATTTAGAACCATAAATGAAAAATCAACTTATTGAAATTAAATAAAATATTAATATAAATTCAATAAATTTTGAAAACAAAGTAGAATGTGCATGTATTTCATTTGTAAATCATGGGCATAACAATGGAAAGTTGTATCCGTCGTTCGGTCCCTGACGTTAGAACATTTTACATTTTGTCGGAATACGCTGCTAGCCAGGGTCTCTCATTCGTTCATTGTCAAATGACCGGACGACACACTGTAGAGAAAATTCGTTCTTCAGCCGTACTGTTCGCATGTGGAATAATATTCCAATCTTTTCCTGCCTGCTATTACATTATAAAATTGAAGGCATACACTACTCCCTCCTTCCCCCCCCCCCCCTAACACCCTTCTTTCCTATCGATAACACAGTACAGTTCATTCAAAATAAAAGTTTTCTTCCTTTTGTCACGCACTGTATGTGCTTATGAATACAGTGAGGTGTAGTTTGTATGAAAGAAAAAGAAAACAAACAGAAAACCAATTAAATTGTAGTCCATTGTATCGTATGTGTTATCTGATGTCTCTCACATCACTCATACGCCGTAGTGTACGGAATTTTGCCAAAAGGGATTTAAAGTTAAAAAAAAATGTTAAAATGATGTTGTACACTGATACTGGTGTTTAGAAGAAATTTTTGTAATTTATTAAACAAATTGAAAGTAACAACAGAACTTCTTACAAAGATGGAACTAAAGCCAGTTCAACATCTGGTCTTAAATACAAGGGAGTGCTAATGCATTTGATTACACATCAGCAAGAATTTAACAGAGTTTAAATGAACAGAATGCAGCAGGACATGCGGAAATCAAACGAAATGAAAAGCAAATAAATTGCAGCTTCCTGAAAATGCAACATTTCACAAAAGATAATAAAATAAGTTGTACATCTGTTGTTAACAGCTAAATTAGTTCTACTGCATTTGATTACTTGTTTGTATTCTCTGTAACAGTGAGAATTCCGATAAATTGAGTGGATTTTGAAGGGGGTATACAATTACAGCATCCTTTCCATCTTGAATTCTATGTAAACGTTTCAATCCCTTTTGGAAATCCATAACTTTTTTCTACCTCACACAATTTTGTATGAGATAAGGACTCAATGTAAGTTCATCTCTTAGGGTTCTGATATTGTGGGGGGTGGTCGTGGTTGGATAGGTGGTGTGTGGGACTATCACACAGCAAACGCAGGTTCGCATTCTCGTAAACATATGAAACCTTTTCAAACTTGTAAATGCTGGTAAACTTACGAGTGAGGCACAGATCCGTACGTCATCTACAATATCTCAGAAGTATCTCGGAGTAGTTCCCGGTCAGTAAGTATAGTTGATAAACAGCTCATTGATTTAAGACAAATTACCCATATCTTCGGGATATTTCAGCAAAAAAAAATAAATATTTAATATTTTACCATTGTTAATAGAATTATGTTGGCTGTTGGGTATTGAATAAAATTCGGCTATATCTCCGCAAACAATGACTAAAAAACTACACCGCACACAAAACTGTCAGATATTTTTGGATGTTGTAAGTCAACACCATTAACTGGAATTTGAGATATATGATCAGATTTAAGTAAATCTCTTTAATTTATATAAGTTAATGAAATTATTAGTTTCAAAAGATTTTTTTATAAAACTTCAGAACCGAATTGGTCTGAAGCGACTTTATTGATTATTAGTCAAAATGAAAGTAAAGTTAAATTTACAATATAACTTATAATTATACTTCTGCTTTGCATTAGTTCTGCTTGCTCATCAATTGGACGGCATGTCGCAATGTTGTTGTGATCAGCGCTTTATTAATTGTGGCCGGCATGTGTTGAAATTGGTGTGACACATTTCGTTGGTCGGTTGTTGACCGTTGAAATGTGTTAGCTCAGGTTTCGAGGTAAGTAGAGATTTGAGTCAGCATATTTGACTGCTGGTTATTGACTGATGAATGGGTTAACTTGAGTTTGAAGTATTTGTTGTTAACTTATATATTATTATATTACGATGATAACTTCAGGCATATTTAATGTAAAGTAGCAACACAATTTTTTTTAATGAAAATTAAAATGGTCTTTCCATTTGAAAAGAAAAACAATATTTTCTATTTCTGTGAGAATACATTATAGACATTATAAAAATGGTATGGATCGGAGGAGATGAACCAATAAAGTGCATGCATCAATCTAGAAGAAGAACTAATACTTGTCTGATGATACTGCCAAACACCGAGTTATAAGTCTTTTAAGTACCTTGTGTGAAAGACTGAAGTTCGAACTCGATGAACAGATTCAAACCTATCAGGACAAACAAATCAACAGGCGATCAAATCTTTACACTTCGGTAAATCCAGGAAAGGCAAACACGATACATATCACACGGTGCACAACATCATCAGTTATAAGTCTACCTTCGATACTCCGATAAGGGTACAAAGTCACCGTATGCGATCTTTGCAGAATGATTCCTAGTGAAATTAGATCCTTATTGAAATTAGAAAACGACGTCGCCGAACCATTCTAGAAAAGGTGTTAGACAGCTCAACCAACGTGTAAGGAGAATGTTGACAAATCAGACATTAATAATAATAGACACAGCGAACACCAATGGTCATAACTTCCTCTCACATGCGGTCGACATCGGCAACGGAATGGAGAAGCAATCGGAGAAACAACTGATAGTGAAATAGATTGTATTTCCATATCACAGTCCTCCTCTCGACGAACTATATTTTTTATAAAGAGGTGTATTGGTATCGAACGAATGCGTTGTACAGGTTTCTTCAACAAGAGGTGTTTTTTTGAATCACCCGGTATTTCGGTAGCTGTCACTTTTGAAGCTTTTATTCATTGACATTTGACAAGTAGAAACTACGCCATTGAAAATGGACCGATACACGCTTCAACCACGCATTGAAATTATGAAAATTCACTTAAAAAAAAATGGTGAAAATCTTGCAGTCGCAGTTCGCAAAACTAAAAAGTTTCCGGACCGTGTTATCTCTCGAAATGGTGATCACAATTGGCCACCGAGATCTTGTGATTTAACACCTTGCGAATTCTTTCTTTGGGGCCACGTTAAAGATAAGGTTTACGTCAACAGCCCAGCGTCCATTCAAGACCTCTACGATAGAATTCGTGAGGCTGTCGAGGACATATGGCATATGACTTTGCGAATGGGTTATGGAACATGTCATGAAAAGGAGATGGTCCTGTAGGCGTGGTGGTGGTGGCCATTTGGCTGATGTTGTCTTTCATTATTAACGGCATACCTTCTTCTTTATTATGAAATAAACATCCGATCATTTATCTCAAAAATTTTTATTTTTCATTGAATACCAAAATAGAAACACTGTAAAGGGTGTTTTTTATTGAGGTATAGAACTTCGAATTGAAATAAAACACAAGAAAATCGTTTTAATGTCCATTAATTTGGCTTTATTGGAAGGATAATTTTATGCCATTAATGTTTAAATATGATTTCGGGCATGTGGCCGCCGCGGCTGGCTCGAATAAAGCCAATTTTACAGGTCCAATTTTCCAATTGATGGACAAAGCTCCAATTGCTGTGCACGGTGGCGAATCGATTCATTCGGGTTCTCTTCAACACTTTGCTTTACAGCGGCAATTGTTTCTTCGGTGCGCACTGTTCGACGTCTCTGCTCTACTCTAGCTTTCTTATCACATTTTTTTCCTTTGTAGAATTCCTGAACGGAAAGATTTTCCCTTTGTATTTCATGTACTGTAATAGATCATTCCTTCGTATTTTCTATGGGATTCATTGAATGTGTTCAATGTTCCTTCAAAAGTACAGGAACAATTCTTTGAAATCCGATGAAATTTCAATCGGAGACGAAATACTTTCGAACCACAGAGCGGTGTGCTGAAGCAAATCTATAAAGCACACCAACTACTGTTATTGGAGTATTGACTAACTCAACATCCAATGAAGAAATCAAAAGAAATTGTGGCTTCATAAAATAAACCTCTTCTTTCCAAAGGCTGCATTTTTCATTGTTAAGCCACACGATACGAACAACCAAGAGTTGTTTTAACTATTTCAAAGTTTTAAAAAATAACTTTTTTAAATTTGTTTCTCCTTTCCTTTTGGCCTACAAAACTTTTAACAATTTTCGGCTTTTGGCAAGAAAACAAATTAGATCCATAAGGAAATCCCAACATGGTTTTCTGCCAAACTACCACCCCACTGTCTAATTATTGAGCATCGATGCGGAATGAAAGCGATGTTCGTGAAATTATATCACCCACAAGTAACTTAATCTTGGTTATCATTTCCCAAGAAGAGATTTGTGAAAATTCTTGAGAAAAACCAGCCAACAACAATAAGGACATCACAAACACCAATTCCGTACTACAAGTGTTCAAAGATAGACACGAGTATGTGCAAATGAACAGCCAACCAACAAACCCAAGGCAACAACGATAAACTTCAATGTCAACTCAGTTCAAATCACAATTTATTGTACACTTTCCGATGTTGTCTCACAGAAGACTGTACAGATGTACGAATCAGCGTACGCAGCAATGGATGGATGTAAGTGGAATGTGGTGGCAAGCGTTATACAGCTCTAGACAAGCGTAACAAATTGAAAGTAAATGAATATGTGAATGTTTTCTGTATAAAAAAAAATAAAACCAAAAAAAACATGACAACGTAGTTGTTGTGGATATCGAAATACACTCTCTAATTTTTTGCCTGGGGGAGGGTGCGAAAAATGGCATATCCTAAATTTGATGTAAAACGATAAGACAGATAAGCCGAAATAAAATAATAGACAAACGGATTTTTTTCCTGGGAAGCTTAATGGGTTTCTTGTCTTCTAATGAATGAAAGTACTATGAGTATGTCGATAAATATAATTTTCCTAGACGATTTCCCTTAATTACAAAAAGTCGCATATTCCGGTATTACTTCTAAACTAAAGGCGTTATTTGAATACTAGTAAGTTGTAATGCGCCTATGGCGCCCGTTAATTTGCTTGAGAAAGTATTTGTTACTTAATTTTAAAAATTTTGTAAAAAATATTTTGAGAAAACTATTTTGTAAAAAAAAATTTCGAAAAAAAATAAAATTGGGAAAAAAAAATTTGTGGAAAAAAAATTTTTGTTAAAAAAAAAATTTGTTGAAAAAAAAATTTTTCCGGAAAAAAAAATTTGTTGGAAAAAAAAATTTTTGTTGAAAAAAAAAAATTTTGTTGAAAAAAAAAGTTTGCTGAAAAAAAAATTTAGTAGAAAAAAAATTTTGTGGAAAAAAAAAATTTTGTTGAAAAAAAAAAATTTTGTGGAAAAAAAAATTTTGTAAAAAAAAAAAAATTTGTAAAAAAAAAATTTTTGGAAAAAAAAATTTTGGTAAAAAAAAAATTTGGGGAAAACACAATTTCTGTACAAAAAAAAATATTATTTTTTTTATTATTATTATTTATAGAATTATTATAGAATGCCTATTTAAATTCCTACGTACTGCGTGACAGAGTCAGTGAATCAGGGAATCAGTGTATCAGTGAATCAGTGTCGAGGGTAAATATATATTAAGATTGACAAGTAGAGAAATTTGAATATTGTCAAGTACATTCCACAGACATTTAAATTATCTGGCAATGGCATGTGATAACCCACAGCATGAATACGCCGCAAACTGTAATGAGTTATTCATAACGACTTTAATGTGCTTGTCGGTGGTGTAGTGAGTAGAGTACTAAACACCAATTAAGCGGAATTTCCCCGAGTTCAAATTTCCGCAGAAGTTATTCATTATTTTCCCCAACAATTCTGCATCTCTTAAATTATAACTCTCCACTAACATCTCTGCTTAAAAGAAATTCATAGAATGGCAGGATTATACATTCCACTGAAAGTTTGAAAACAAGTTTTAAATCCTGTGCTTTCCACTACATGGAAGGCACTGTAGCAGGATAGCAATAGTAAATAAGGGTATTGGAGGGAGTAGGGTTATATAGTTAAGACCAAAAGTCGACTTTTCGACTTTTCGACTATTACAATAAAATCAAAAGTCGACTTTTAGACTTTTCGACTTCTTAGTATAAAAAAGTCGATTAAAGTCGACTTTTCGAATTTTTTCCTTAGATAAAAAAAAATGCAATATTTTGGAATAAAAATTAATTTTGTGTTCACTTTTCAAATGTGTCATTAGGCTTGTTGTACTTTTATTGTACTTGTACTCCTTTTTGCATTTTAAGCAAAGTACTTTCGTATTATCAATTTTTTTAAAATATTGCCACACTGGACTTGGGGGAACAATATCTCGTGCAATATTTTTTGATATTGCCACAGTGGAAATACAAAACTGTATGATTTCAAAACATAAACACAACCAAAGCGACATTTAATGTAATCGCCAGCCGTCTTTAATTGTAACCATCTTTGTTATAATTTGTGTGTTGCCACTACAATAAAATAAAACTTAAATGTATTTCTCAATCGGCGAAACTAAATGAAAGCGGCGAAGAAATGAAATTACGCAATACGCTTTGTTTGGATGACAAGTAAAAATACATATGGTTATATTTGAAGATAAAATAAAAAGTCGAAAAGTCGAAAAAGTCGACAGGAAAAAGTCGACTTTTAGACTTTTTTAAAAACAAAAAGTCGACTTACCGACTTTGACTTTTTTGTACCCAAAAGTCGATTAATCGATTAGTCGAAAGTCGACTTATAGAACCCTAGGAGGGAGGTAGTGGGAGTAGTGTTTGTTGATGTTGGAATTGAATTTGATGTCATAGCAGGAAGATTATTCCACATACGAACAGTTCGGCTAAAGAACGAGTTATTTCTATAGTGAGTCGTCCGGTCGATCGGCCATTTCACAATGAATGGATGAGAATTTTCATTTGTGTTTCTAGTAGAGTTGCTTATGACCTTCACCTGTCCAATATTCATCATCCACTTGTTTTTGGCCCTCGAACAGTCTAGGGGTTGTCCACACTTGTGTGGTACCTCCAACTTACCGTTGAAAATTTTTAGTGTTTGGTTAATTTTCGCCATAATTGTTGTGTTTTAATGTCGGTAACGAAAAATTGGTTGCTGTCGATATTTCTTTTGAATCGACCGGCTCCAGCAAAGTCCTTTGCATCAGGGCCAGATAAAGGTACAGATCGTATAGATGTATTAAGTGCGGATTGTTTTTCCTATGATACGATATTTATTCCGAGAATAATTTGCAATGCGAGTGTTCTTTAGGTTGCTTATAGGGAATTAACAAAAATCTTCAGCTCGATTCTGAATACTTCCCGGGAGATAATTCCCGGGGAATTTATTTTTCCCGAGAATAAAATCCTCCTATTCTAAACAAACGGGGAGATTGGAATAAGGGAAAGAAGTCAGCTGTATTGTAAGGCTAAAAAATATAAACGGTGTTGCGTTTGCGATGATATCTAGAGCAGAAAACGCTGATGGAGAAGAATGTGCAAAGCATACGAGGGCGACCGCACAACTAACTGGCCTGGCACATTTTCTGTAACAACTTTTTTATTTTTGCAATTATTTTTTAAATGCAATCTTTTATAAGCCATCTGTCAATATTTCCGAAATATTTAATGATTATTTTCTTTGTTGGAGTAAAACAGGTGATTCAAGTAAACAGGTTTTGTAATTTTTAAAAAAATGAAAAATAAAGAGTTTCGTGCGGTAATTAAACACTTTTATATGAAGATGAATTGGATTCTGTTCATGGTGATAATGCACCATCATACTCCACTGTGAAATCCTGGGTTCAACAATTTAAAATGGGTCGTTCCAGTACGGAAGATGAACAACGCTCTGGAAAACCGAAAAGTGCTACTACTCGGTGGCAAAAAAATGTTCGTCCAATAGCGAGATTATTGCTGAAACTGAGGCATATTTTGAAGGTCTTGAAAAATCTTATTTTTCGGATGGAATTAAAAAACTTGAAAAACGTTTGATGAAGTGTATTGAGTTGGAAGGAGATTATGTTGAAAAATAAATAATAATAATTCCAAAAAAAACGGTTCTTTTTATGTTAGGCCAGTTACTTTTGCGGTCGCCCTCGTAGAAAGATATTTATCGGAATGATCAATAATTGATTTTTAACCAAAAATAAAAAATAAATTTGCAGGTCTGTGATCATGACGCAGGTCTGTGATTAGGACGCATCCCAGTGCGTGTCACGACTCAGCCATTTGGTTGGAATGCTATTGGAAATTTCAGATTCAACTTTTTCTGCATATTCTTACATTTTACTAAAAAAAAAAGTTAATAATCCAAAGAAAAAACTGTAAAAAGCAGAATTCCCTTGCAATTTATTAATTTTCAAAAAATCGCATCACATTCTGCCTTTTATTGACATTTATAATGCTTACTTTATTCCCTGGGAGAAGAATCCCATTTTAGCTCGTTTAGAATAGGCGAACAGGGAAAAGGGAAAAATTCCCGCAAACATTTTATTTAGAATATGGGAATAGGGAAAAGGGAACAGATTCCCCAGCAATTGTTTTTCAGAATCGGTCTGTATGTATTATGACCGCTATTTTGAGTTTTCCCATACAAATGACTTTCTGAAAAATTGTAGAAAATTTCCACTTTTTCTTATTCTCGAATTGATAGGGTTTTTCAAAAACAAAAATCCGACAAAAAAGTTATTTTGTCCTAAAATTGTTTAATAAAGTGTATTTATCTTAATATATATTTACCCTCGACACTGATTCACAGATTCACTGATACACTGATTCACTGACTCTGTCACGCAGTACGTAGGAATTTAAATAGGCATTCTAAAATTCTAGAAATAATAATAAAAAAAATAATATTTTTTTTTGTACAGAAATTGTGTTTTCTCAAAATTTTTTTTACTTTTTTTTTTTTTACAAAACTTTTTTTTCCACAAAAATTTTTTTTTTACAAATTTTTTTTTCCAATTTTTTTTTTAACAAAATTTTTTTTTTCAAGAAAATTTTTTTTTTTCAACAAAATTTTTATTTTTCAACAAAATTTTTATTTTTTAACAAAATTTTTTTTTCCACAAAATTTTTTTTTCCATATTTCAACGGGCGCCATAGGCGCATCACAACTTACTAGTTGTTAATAACAATACAAAGTAAATGTATCGATGGCTTAATTTAGAAAGGTCGTAACTCGCATTTTCGTAACGTTGCAGCAGAAGGTAAAAACTTTATAACCTTTGAAAAACTTCAGACATGCAAAATTTTAAAGGATATTTCAAATAAAAATGCGCAACAAATTGAATTCTGAAACTATTTTTTTTTTTTTTTTGGATTTTGGTTACGCCCTTTTGCAAAAGGGCAATAAATTCGGTATTTTTGATCACAAAGCCCTGAAATTTTTGTGGGATGTGTATTTGACAATGGTCTACCAAAATATGTAAAACGCGATTTTGAAAAAAAATCGAGTTACGCCCTTTCTAAACTAAGCCAGCGGTATATTCTAATTTTGGGTCCAAGGGTCTACCGGGTGAGACAGACCATATGGCTAGTCCATATGGCTATGGCTAGACCAAAGCTTCTGGTGGGAATCGAACCCACAAACCCCAGGCTAATAGGCGAGCTAATAGGCGGGGCGCCTTACTGAAAACTATTTTAACAAAATTGTTTCGAGTTACTACAAATTAGGTCAACAAAAATTTTATGAAAGAAAAAAAAATTAAAAAAAAACCTATGGCCACTTTTGAAGATTAAAATTGTTTAGCGATTATTCATTCAAAAACCATTTTTTCTGTCGCCCAATGTTAGCAAGTATTTCCGTGGTCTCACATGTGGTCTTACGAAGCAAAACAGATATGCGGAATTCACTTTTTTTATATTTTTGTCAATATTCTCGAGGTTAGCTGCTTCCAATGGCTGCCAAAAACTAACTGAGATAATATGAGGTTTCGCCTGGTCGAATACTTGCTTAAGCGCAATGAGAATAAAAAAAGGGTCTTTAGGAAAATAAATTAAATTAAAATTAAATAAATTAAATTAAAATTTGTAAACAGAAAATTTTATAGTGCAGTAAAATCATATCTCAGTCTTTGTCATTGCATTTCCTAGGCGAGGGTCTTAAGTTTTTTTAAGTACATCTGCTAGATGTACCATGCGAAAGACATATTCCTTAGAATACCTATGGGATATATTTTTAAGTTTGTACATTGAGATTATGTTTGGAACGTTCAACGCTCCGATCGCTTTAACGGAGCAAGCTACCCGGGTATCACCTCATCTAATTTCAGTATCCCCTTAAGAAGAGGGTCGTCAAGTTAAAATTCGTTGCTTATCCATTATACATTATCCCTAAAGCTTTGTCGGTAGTCTCTAATATAAGCTGTCGTCAAAATTCCATTTTCAAATTCATAAAGAATTAAAATGTTTTTTTGTTTGTGTTTCCTTTTTTTTTTTGTGTACAATCGGATTAAATAATTTCGTAGAAAACATTACCCACAAACAGTTTAAATTCGCTGCGAACACAAATACTTTGTTCCATAAAAATACATTTAAAATTCAAAGCATTTAGAAAGCACATTCACACAATAACAAAACTATGAAATGTGTGTTTTATTCGTTTTATTTGAATTCAACTGACACAATAGAACCATTACACATGAGTATTGTTTTCTTGTTTTACTTATTTTTTTTTAAATCCTTTTTGGAGGACGTGACCATGACATTTGTGTAATTATTATTGTGGGCACTTGTCATTATGCCTTAATTAAAGATTAAATCTCATATGGAATTATGAAATGACATTAAAAACATTGTTAAAATATTCAATTGGAAGGCAATTGCTTCATCACATGTGGTTTAACAACTAGAAGAGCTTTTATAATTGAATCGCAACAACACTCGACAAAAGGCTAATTGAAAACTATTTATGAAATGTTATACATGAGAAAAACACACTCAATAGGATGTTCTAGTTTGTTTTATAACAAAATTGCCATTCGGTTTTATTAACGTTCATATTTTTTTGGCTTCCGATCTCCTGAGTCTGCCTAACTAATAACATCTGGATTACTAGGAGCATCTACAAATAAAACTTGGACAGTCAAATGATTTCCAAAATTGTCTTCTGTGACTTATGCCGTTTATGAGCAAAAATGATTTGAAAACGCCTCTAAACCCCCGTATTCATAAAAATTCAAAACCGCCTTTGTTATGAAAAATGTGAGAGAATAAAAAAAAAATTGTCGCACATCTTGCTTGACAAAGGTTAATAAAGCTGATTTAAATTTTTATAATACAGGGTTAAAAATCTTGTCTTTCATAAGTATCTTTTTTGATGTTTTCCTTTTCCATTATCATTTGACATATAACAATGTAAGGAGAACTCACTGTCGTAACATTTCTCATTACTCTTTTTAACACAGAGAATTTTTTTATGTTCCGGAAAACTGAAGGGTTTTACAAAAGGAACAGTTAAATTTTGACATTCGATTTTACAGAGCAAAACATGCAAAGAACTTATCAAAAGTTCAGTTCACCTGTGGTAACTACTCACTGAAAAATCTGTCTTTTAAATGTTTACACAGAAGTAAATCGCGTGTTTTGGAGGTTGCTTGGTAAAACAACAAGTTTCTTGATATACAACGCTCCTCTCATCGTATACAATTCCCATAATGGACTGTCCCTCTTGGAAAACCCTTTGCATGTATAAAAGCAGATATCATTTTTGCTCCTTAGTTATGTACCCAATACACCTTAACATTCCACGAAGAAGCAGACAGGGAACTGCTCTGAAAGCAGTGAACTGTGCTCGATATAATTTTTTATGTACTCTCAGTTTTTTTTTATGCTTACACCTTAATTAGGAGCACTAATTAAAAGAAGCATAAAATGCAACATTTTTATTTCTGAAAATGTAATTTTCCTTCAATATATTGAAGAGTTTTAGCGCAGTTCTTCTGTAATGTAATGAAGAACTTCAGTTCTTGGATTCTATGAAATGGTTCGATGGTTTCGAACAAGAAATTGTGTGTATACATAAATAAATTCGAGGTGAACATTTGAAAAAACTTGTTTCACAAATTCCATTATGGTTTACAACTGAACCCACCCATAAGTGGAAGCAAAAACATGACTCCACCATTATTCTTTTGAAAATTTATTTTACTCAAAGTATTGTCAATTACTAGTTGTGTACATTTTCTATGCAGCTGAGAGGATACAGAAAACAGTTTGTTGAGACTATGCAAGAATCGACACAATTGTTGTTGGTTTCAATATGATATTCAGAACTGTCTAGACAGGCCGCAGGATACCGGGAAAGTCTGATAGACGCGCATGGTGTGTACAACATCCCCATTTTGTGTTGTCAAGTAGGACTGGATGAGCAGGATATTTTTTTTTCGTTCTTAGCTCACTCTCTTCAATATTGTCCGGCAGAAAGCTCCAGCAAGTCTCAGCCATTAGGTTCAGTTATCAGTTTGGGGTTGATGTTTTGTTCAGGAAGACAGAATCCAGATATTTGATGACCGATTGACTATCAGAGAATATGTATGTCCCACTATGGTGAACATGTTATACGCAACCATTCTGCTACTGATTTTATTTTGTAAAGACGGCGGTGATCCCACAGTCTCAACTAAATGTTATATTAGCTAAAGGTTTTTGTATCTCGCAATGTATATTATTATTTAGTTGAGAGCCGTGTAATAAGTTCAGGATTTCTAGTCTCAGAGTACTGTAGGGTTTTTGTCAAAAAGTGGCACAGCCAAGGTATAGCAAACGATAACAACCAGTCTGACATTATGTATCGTATTACAGTGCCAATATAACCATTGTTCGACCACTGTGACTGTTGTCTCTCTCTCTCTCTCTTTCTGTCTCTCCCTCTATATATATCTGTATCTCTCCCTCTCGCTCACCCTCTATATATCTCTATATCAATCTCTTTCTATATCTCTTTCTCCATCTATCTGTTTCTATATCAATCTCTTTCTATATCTCTTTCTCCATCTATCTGTTTCTATATCTCTCTCTATCTATATATCTCGCTCCGCTTCCTATTTCTCTATCCATCTCGATCCCTATCTCTATTTCTCCATCAATAGCTCGCTCTCTCCCTTCCTCTTTCCCTGCCTATCTCTCTCTTTCTCTATTTCTCTCTCTCTCTCTTCCCCTCTCTTTTCCCTCTCTGTCTCTCTTTTCCCTCTCTCCCTCTCTATTTAACACCAAAGTAGTTTTAGCCATTTGTGCCAACTCTGAAAAAATCTAAAAAAAAACGTTGACAGTTTCAGGAATAAACATAATATTATGCAATGAATGATTTTCAATTAAATTTATAATTGAACTTTCAACACATTGTTTCCACATTCACAAACAAAAGTATGAAAGTCTAACTTCTGTGAGAATTGGCTTCCTTGCCTTCGTTCTATTAAAAATATTTTGAAATTTTTCCTGTGTCATGGCATTTGCAGGTGTTAAGTTACCACAAAATCTACTTAAATTCTTCCAAGTGAATAATCCCATTAGTGTCAACTGCTTCTATATGTGTACAGTTGGCTTTGCCATTTTCATTTTTGGCATCATCTTAGGTCATTTCACGTTTAGAGTCAACGGCCCCCTCCCACCACACATAGAAACGGTTTAAGAGTAGTTAATATTCTACACGTACTTTTGTTAAGTTTTAAATGGCTCTCTAAACTGAAAGTAGCAGGTGTTAATAAAAAATATACCCAACCCAACAAAAAAAAAGAGAAAGTTTTCCATTTTATGTTCGGTGGCGAAAATAACTTTTAAGTGAATGGATACATAAAAAGCACAACATTTGTGTTTGAACTGAGTCAGAGTATGAGTCTATCAATAGGGTGAGATAAATTGTAAAGCCAAATGGATAATACATGATTTTGGCTCGGGCTTTAGTAAGTATCTCTATAAACTCAATATAAGAAGAAGTTGTTCGTAAGAATAATATCGCTAATTTTTTTTTTATTAGATTAAGTTATCTTTTGTAGAAATAAAAATTGAACTCACCGTTTTTCTCACATTAAAACTTTACACACACGCACACCAACAATGGGGGAGGAGGGTTGTTTTGCCTTTAATTCTGCAATGGCAATGAAAAGAAAATTGAAACTATTTAAAAGTGATTCAATTAATTATGATTTATTTATTCTAAAAACCCCTCACACATTCTCCCGTTCATCGTTAATATTTGCACCCCAACACCAGCCGATCTCTGTATTAAAACTAAGCAATTTATATTATGCTATTGATTTAAATTAAATTCATTGATTCAATATTAACGATTGCCACGATTGCCCTCATTGTCAAATGAAATTCAATAAATCGAATAAATTTAATTATAGTCAATCGTTACACTGTGAATTTGATTTATGGACAAGACATTTGACATTTTGCAGACACATTTTTTTCCCCTTATGCAATTCAATTAAATTGAACTGATGAAAACTTGTAGAATCTAATTTTTGAGGCTTTAAATAAATAAATGTGTACCACCGCAATACGAAAGGAAATGCAGACAAGTAAATAAAGACATACAGCCGAACATGAACTCGAACACATTACACAGTCAAGTAACAAAGAACAGTGGGACACAAACCTGTGTTTGTCTTACATATTCAAGCATTTCTTAACATAGCCGAGAAGATTAATATTATATGTTTGTATATTTTTCATACTATAGGCCAGGAACTACTGACAACCCACTGATCAGAGAGAAATTCACCGTCTTTTCCATCATCGTATCGAAGGAACCCTACGGAGAGAATTGGGGTATAATCTAGGGTATCCACACACAGGTTTTCCTTCGAGAATAATATACTGTGTTACAGGTCCAAAAATTATGTTAGTTGGATACTTCGATTCCATACTTTGTACTGTCTGAAAAAAAAATTGTGCATTCATCTTCCCGCTACTGACAATGAAAAGGTAAATAATAAAATGTAAATATAAGAAAATATGACACATTTATATAGATACAGTTATAACATTATGAAGTTGTCGATCGACTCCCACCGTAGGCTTTGGTCATTCGCTGCAAAAATTCAGAAATATGGCCTGTGTTATCCGGTTTACCCTTAGACCCAAAATTAGAATATAAATTAACTTTGTAAATAATAAATAAATGTGTTGTAAATAATAAATAAATGTGTTGTAAATAATAAATAAATGTGTTGTAAATAATAAATAAATACAAATTTAATTAAAGTTTTTCGATTTACTGACTCCACTTTCGTGGAAAGTATTCCATGTTTCGGTTATCACTTTAAAGTAATGGACGTCTTCTTCGAACTAATAATTTTCGGAAAGATACAAATAGAAAATTTCTGGGAAAGGTACCATAATTGCTAAGCCATAAAGTAAATTTGGAATCATATAAGGACTTAGCTGTGTGAAAATAATACCCAATGAAACAGGTGAATCCATTCGATAGTTAACTTGATCTATTTATTTCACGCTTTTTGAGAATCCATGAAACGATTGTTGCCAAAACTCTGTAGAGATTATATCAATGCTCATCATTTTGTTAAGATAAACACGCATGCTGTCAAACTTAAGTTACTTCGATCGATGCCGAATTTTTTACCAAATGGCCCACCATGCATGCTGATGGAAAAACAGTTTATGGAAATACTGTGGTATTGAGGAGGGCAAATACGCCATTGAATGAGAACATGTTGCTGGGGAAAATTGTAAATTAATAACATTTTAACATCCTTTTCGCCTGGATACATTTATGTTTGTTTGCGGATAAGTGTGTATGCAAAATATGCAGAATTTCTTTCTCTCTCTGTGTGAGTGTGCTAGGTGTATATGTGATGTTATCAAAGTTTCCACTTCACAATATTACAGTCGAGTGTAAATATATACAACTATAGTTGTAGTTGATACAAACCCATGCATGTGTGTATACTGAGTATATTGCTGTATTTTCAGAAGCATTATCATCGGTCTTGTCAACAGCATCATCATCATCCTCATCCTCAGCATCATCATTATGTTATGTCAGTTCATCGTCGTCTTCTTTTCATAACATCAACAGTGTGTTCACAACTACATTTGCATACACTGGCACAGCCAAACACACAACATACACACTCGCTTATTTTATGGAAACTGTAAATCAATGTTATTACATTAGAATCCTTCTGGCATTTCGATACGCTACACCACAAGCATGAGGGAATATTACAGTTGGCATTCTATTTGTAAAAGGTTGCGGTCACCCTGGTGTGTGTGTGTGTGGAACAGATTTCTGAGAATGGCTTCAATCTTATGATATGGGGGGAAATCAAAATTTTTGTTCATTTCATGAATTTGATATCAGTTGTCAATGTCTTTGATATTTTTTTTTTTTTTGATTAAACCCAGGAAGCCAGTAATCCTTGTGAGTTGCAAACAATCGGAGCGTTGAACAGTTGTTTTATTATTGGAATATTTTTGTTTATATACACATCCGAGTATTTTTATAAACCACTAAGAAAAGTCAGTAGCGAGTTGAAACATTTAGGAGTTTCGATTTTTGTATACCCTCATCCTACGGGTAGGCGGGTATATATCATTTGATACGGCTCAAAAGTGTAACACATAGAAATATCCACCTTAGACCCCAGGTGTCTTTGAACCAAATTCGATTCATGACTTTCTGAATCGTTTGAGCCATGTCCTGCTGGTACGCACGATAACTGTGGAAAGAGTTAAACAATCGCTTTGAAATTTGGCATGGGTTAATATTTTCCCAAAACAGCTTATGGGATTGCATATGGGCTATACGGCCACACCCCTTTGGGTACCTCCCATACAAATCGTCTATTTCGCCCACTTTAGAAATCCAGTAATAATATCAATTTGACCCACGCGATCTTGCCCAAATTCTGCATTTAGTAAAGTTATAGCTAGACAAAGTTTTGGACAAAAACTTGGAAGTCTGGCAACTCCCCATCTGGTACCTGCCACACAAATGTGCCATCCCGTCCCTTATAAACCGTCCAATACTATCAGTAACACCAACTCTATCTTTCCCAAATTTTGTATTTAGTAAAGTTATAGCTAGATAAAGTTTTGGACAAAAACTTGGAAGTCCGGCAACTCCCCTTTTGGTACCTCCCACACAAATGTACCATCCCGCCCCATTAGAAATCGTGTAATAATATCAATATGCCCAACGCGATCTTGCTTAAATTTTGTGTTTAGTAAATCTATAGCTAGACAAAGTTTCGGACAAAAACTTGGATGTCTGGCAAATCTCCTTCTTAAGTAATCGTGTAATAATAGTACTACGCTCTATGCGATCTTACCCAAATTCCGTAATTTATATATCTATAAATATCTAAAGCTCTCCAGAAAAAATTGGACCCATCTACTTTATAAATCGTTTCATAATATTACAACGCTCAATGCAAACGTAGTAAAGCTTCAACTAGTTTTCGAGAAAAAAAATCTCTGGTATCTCTCATACGCCCACATAAAATTTGACATTTAGCGTTGCCAGATGTAACATCCGAAGGGGTCAATCTATGTCATTTATGGTAGAACTAACACCCTCGTTTTATAAAAGGAATTATCATCAATTTGACGTTTTCGAACGACATAGAACAATTTTTAGGCCAAAAAAAAATCTGAAATAACTTCTTGAATTGAGTAACTCCTCTCCATTAACTTTGAAAATAGTTGTATATGCAGAAATTCAAATTTATTGAACTTCTAGTGAACATAACTAATATTGGGTTATAATCCTTGAATGTCAGTTCGGTGGTTTTTTCCGTAAAATCGTTCACAAGTACAAAATGCGCGAGAACGAAGGGATGTGATGGCTTCGCCTCAACCGCATATGATATTAATACATACAAACAAACACAATTGTGGTTATTTTTATAAACCCATACATTTATGCATCTGGGTGTGTGTGCGTTGGAAATTACGGGAGACTTGTGAATGTCTAACTTCGTATTGGATTATTTCTGGTGCACTCTGGGACTGAGTGACATTTGACAAGCCAAACAGGCCAACGACGTCGCAGGTGGAGAAAGCAACACAAACACGCAGTAAGAAGCTTAAAAACACAGCTCTGTGTGTGTTAGGGCTACGATGGCGTATGCATGTGTGTGCATCGTACCATAGATGGCTAAAATACACGAGTTTAAAAACAACAACATAAGAGAACGAAATGAAGAAATAACTAACAGCACTAACATCGTTTGTTATCCTTGTGTGAGTAGACTTGACGATGGTCAAATGGTGGCTGCAACATATGCACCCTTGCATAGTCGTATATCGGTAGACAAGCAGATGAGGGGGGAACGGGTATACCGGGCTATTTTAAGGACTTAAGTAAAGTCAAGAAAACGGATTTACATTTATGAAACGATGTAAGCGAAATGCAATTTGTTGTGAAAGTATGCGTACACTTCAGTGCATTTATTTCCATAGAAACTGTGAGGATACAGCTGAGCAGCGGAAAGTTCATAATATAAGGGGAGAGGAGTTTCATAATATAATAGGGAACCATTATTAGGAGACAGACTTCAAGCAAAATATTTATAAATCTTGTTGTTAGCAGAAATGGTTTTTAGTATATGGACTATGTGGCATCAAGAAGGAGAATCATTACATTTTAGAAGTATAAATTAACAAATATTTAATTATATCGGGGTACAAGCAACTTTTATAACTTAGTGGCAATGCTTGTAACTCCTCAATTGTCCGAATATTTCTTAGATTGATAACCTCTAGGAAAAAAATTCCGAATGCAATAAATGATATAAACCGGTCCAATTAAATTTACTTTTTAAAAATTAAAGAAAACTCTTTTTTTTTTCAAATACTCCCACTATTTATGGAACAGCCTAGGCTCGCTTCACCGTAACAAATTCTCCCAACCCAACTTTTTTAAGTATTCGCCTTAACGGATTATTCGCATAATATCGGTCCTTCAAAGTACCCTTCAAAGAAAGTCTAACGGCGTCAAATAGCAGCGACGAGGTGGCCAATTGACTTCTCTGAGACAGCCGGTAACACGGTTGCCGAGTGCATAAAATATGGATTGTGGCTTGGGGAGTGTGGAATGGCGTGTCATTTCTTTGGTGTTGCTTTTTTCAAAGAAACAATCGTCATCTTAAATCTTCGATCAAAACGATAGAGTGTCTCGTTTCATAGACAAATGCCAATGATTTCACTAATCTAAAATCTGAACCCACTGATCTCTCTCTGAGAATGCATTGGCTTCACGAGGATCGCGTGTGGCTTTTCCATTACCAAGTTGCGTCAGTTTTGCTTGTTAATATAGTCGGCGAGATGAAAATGCGCTTTGTCTGAAACGATTATTTATCGAGCAATATCGTTGTCCATCTCGAGCTACTGTAAAGCTCAAACTGCGATAACGAAATGGATGGTCATGTGCCTCCAAGTCAACTGAGTCAGTTGGACTTGGTAGCTGAATATTGAGGGGTCCTTGAGCTAAATTCACATCAGGATGGTGCATGAAATGCTAAGGTGTAGATATAGATCGTGAATCGATGTTCCTCGACTGAATCGCACACTCTAGACTATGGCAGCCAGTAGGCTGGTCACTGGACACCATCGATGCCGGCGATCGTGAGTGCTTTATAATATTTCTAACTTTATAATGTTTTCGTAATTTTTTTTTAATTCATTCTCGTAATAAACGGTTTTTTCGTTAATTTTGTATTTCTTTGAAAATCATTTTCATTCTTTTTCGACTTATATCTCAAAAATATAGCAGAGTTTTTGCCATAATATTTTTTTTTATAAGTTTTTGTTTGTTTGAGAATCATTTGCGTTTTCTTTTCGAGTTATGTCGGACAAAATTTGAATTGAAAGAAAATGTCAACCACTTCTGTACATCGGGGACCATAGAACAGTAGATTTTTTTTTGTTATCCATAGTTGTCTACACGACAACGTTTGTGAGTCTTTTATTTTTCCCAACAACATTAGTGTTTAACCTTAGTGACCAACTTAAAGTTAATTTACGAAACCTTCTAATATAATCCCTCTTTTTGTTTTTCTTTATATATATATATTAAGGTCTTTATCCATTTAAATCACATTCGAGTGACGACTCAGCATGATGGACCCTCCATACGCATGATGATTATTAACAGTTGAATATACGTAACTCATACGCACGGTAGACCTCCAGCATACATTTTTCTTGTGCCAATTGAGGACAATAAAAGCGACACGTGTTCTTCGAGCAAAATCATGTATGCGTAACAAGAACCTGCTGTGGAATTCAATTTATAAAGGAAACTGATATATTTCACATTCTCGCAAATGCCATCGAACACTTCCAGGAAAACACATCGCCCATTGGCATGAAAACCGTCATAACTCAAGAGACGTCATTTTAACTAAAATTACTTTTAAGTTTTTATTTTCTATGGTGTGCAGAGCTGAAAACAAATTCGCATCGAAAACAATTGGATTTGAGTTATGTTCATGGATCGATTCGGCCGAACTCACTCAGAAGAGTATGAAAATGTGGTGACGGTCTGGGCATATCAGCTACGTGGCCAACTACTTAAAACTTTTAAAATGTTCAATCAAAAAAATTGGATCGCTTTCAGTTTCAGTTTTCAATTTTTACGAATGAGAATGTTGGAATTTGAAAATGATATGAATTCGTTGAAGAATAACAAAAGTTGGACAAAAAAATATAAGGACAATGATGACGCCGTACAACGGTGGGACGGACGCCAACTCTTCTCCATATTAAATATGAAAAAGTTGTTATTGAACTCTTAGAATACACATTTTTCACATCCTTTTTAGTTGTTTTAAATGACATGAAATATATTCGGATTGATGCCAACATTTGTAGGGATTTTGGTGCAGTTTGTCAATGGCAATAGTTTTGAAAATCCACAACCAAGAATAATCATTTTATTGTAATCTTTGGGCGGTTGATTAAATTATTCGGGTAATTGACCAAAACGGTCATAAATATTTTATGCATTTTCTGCTTGCTCTGTAAAAATTAAAATTTAAATTAAAATTTCTTAAAAGAAATATTTTATTGAACAGTATCATATCCACATTAAACAATAGATCGTATTTAGGGGAGTTTTTAAAATTTTAATCTGGTCCCCATTTTTAAAGGATTTTAAAGAATTAATCAGTTAAGATAGAAATTTCGAAAAATATACTTAAAAATTTCGAACCATTTTTAAAGGATTTCAAAGATTTAAAAATGTATTTAAATATTTCTACCCATCAGTAGAAAAACTGCTATCCACGTTTTTAACTTTTCCCCCTTAATGTTCCCCTTTTTAAAGGATTTCAAAGATTTTAAGATACACAAATTTGTAAAGGACAATTTTAAATTTCCAAATCAATTTAAAAAATAATAAAATCATAACACTTTTAATTAAATATGCACGAAATTATTTTTTATAAAATGTTTTTTAATTGCTCATTGAAGGAAATTCGAACAAACTGTTCATGAGGGGACGTTGGCGGTGATCGGAAAGTTCTGAAATGATATACCCATGGTGGATCGATTTTTACTCGCAAGCAAATTGCCGAGTTCAACATCCTCCAAAAAAATAAGTCCAATTTTAGTCTTACGACCATTTTTATTATTAGGGGGGAGTGAAAACATCCTTTTTGGACTTTATACATTTTACACAAGTAAAGAGTTGTTCAGGGTCCGCCAACTAACTTTTTTTTTTGTTTTGAAAATTCTATAAATTTCTTTTTTTATTTGAAAGTACAATCCTTCCGGTTAATAATGGAAAATAACTTCATTCAAATGGCAGCCTCGGCTGGCCATGCAGTAGCCTAACGACATCAGCTCTGCGGCTGATAATGCGATCTTCAAAAACAGGGCGCAAAACATCAAGTGTAGCTTCGGCTATGTGGCACGTAGCGCCGTCCTGTTGAAACCAAATGTTGCCAATATCCTCCTCTTCAATTTTTGTAAACATAAATTCGTTCAACATGGCCCGATAACGAAAATAACGAAAACGAAATAAGCCTTACTTGAAAAAAAAAAACCTTAGATAGCGGACCCTTCAGTTTGAGTGCTTAACCTTTCACGCCCGAAGTTGCCTATAGGCAACATTGCACTTATATGCTTGTAAGTCCCGCTATTTTGTTTTTTTGAACTGGAGATTTTTTGCATTTTGCAGCATTATGTGTTATCCAAGCTTATAGATTTTTGTTTTATTGTTATCTGTTCACGTGTTGTTTCTGTAGTCGTTCTCTGTTGCCGTTTCCAGTAGGAAACCTCTACCGTCTACCTCGACCGTTTACAGGCAACGTCCTCTAACTAACGAACCAGGATACCAAGGACTTTGAACTTAACACTTACACATATCTGGCATAAAAAAATGCACTTAACACTAACACATATGTGGCATAAAAAAATGTTTAGACCCGCCCATTTTAATTCGGGCATGAGATGGCTAATAAGGGAAAAATAAGGAAAAACTAATTTAGGTGTCGGTTTTAAAAAAAAAGAAAATCCTAAAAATGAATAAATCAACTTTTCAAAATTTACAACTTAAAGTATCCAAATAAAAGTATTTGATGCGAAGAAGAGCATGGCCCTGATTGGTACATTATTGAACAGAATTTCTAAAACACACAAAAAAAAATATTTTTTGAAATTAACACCAAAATTGTAAAAAAATATCCAAAATTCGCGACCTCTAAAATTTTTTTAAATTATTTTTAAAAATTATTTTCCTTATTTTGCTCTTGTTAAGGATCGCAAACTGCATCGCTTTCCGAGTGTGACTTTTTTATTTCACTCCAAAAAACGTCTCTAGCAAAGCAGAGAATACAAATTATATCGTACACAGCTCATTGATTCGAGAGAAGTCTGTTACTTAATGGAATGGGAAATAAGTAAGAAAGAAAAATGGAATATGACACTCATATATGGGCAGGAGCACCAAAGACATCTTTGCAGCTTTTGGACCGTGTTGATGATTGGTTAACGTGTAGGGCATCCAACTCTATTGTCTTCCTTCAGCATCGCCGGAATGTGGTTCCATATATATTTATATATTTTTACCATATATGC
This sequence comes from Hydrotaea cyrtoneurina, assembly GCA_958296145.1. Lineage (NCBI taxonomy): Eukaryota > Metazoa > Arthropoda > Insecta > Diptera > Muscidae > Hydrotaea > Hydrotaea cyrtoneurina. Next base: position 9,494,551 of record OY282513.1, on the reverse strand, counting down.
TCCTCAGATATCCGTCGTCTTGATGTTAAAACATTTAGCCGGAATACGCGACTTTCCAGAGACTCTCATCCGTTCGTTGTAAAGTGGCCGGTTGATCGGATGACGCACTGTAGACAAAAATCTTTCTTCAGTGGAACCGTTCGTATATGGAATATTCGTCCAGCAAATGTGTTTCCTGACAGTTGTGACATTCAAAAGTTCAAAACAAATGTCAACAAACACTACTCCCTCTTTCCTCCTTCCGATACCCCAATTTCCTTCTGCTTTCACAATGCATTGCATTTAAAGGCGGCAGCCTTCCAAAAAAAAATATGGAATTATAGAAAAAAAAAACAACTTCAGCATTATTTTTTTAAACTAACCATGTTGGGGTATTCCTTGAATTTCAATGAATTTAAAATAAAATAATCTGTTCCTTAGTAAAAACATATCTATACATATATCTATGAGTTTTAGAAGCGAAACCTGGAATCCCATCTTGTTGGTAAAATCGAATAAAGTCAGATTTTGGTGTTTTTAGATTTGTCATTGCTCGCATATTACATTTCTCCTAGAAATGGACTATAGAAGAGGCAACAAGTTAAGCAATTTTGCCTCAACAACACAGCTCTCGATAATTGTTGTTAAATGTTCTTTTCTTACACAAGAACAAAATCACTTCTTCAATAGAAAATTTTAATTAATATTAATAAAAAAGGTGTACATCTTGTTTATATTTTCTGGGGCCACAAGCCTGTGACGCATACAAACGAATTGTAAATTCCATAATCACATCTCCCATTTAAATGTTTTCAAACAAATACAATTCGTCTTGAAATGGACCACAATAATATGAATTTGTTACAGTAATTTGATTAATACCAATTGACTGACAGAGACTTCATTGTGGCTACAATTCCCTATGATTGATTCGACTAATTTCATCTCCAGTACGCGCATGAAAATACCACTCCGTTTATGATTGATAGTAAAATGTTCTATTGAGTTTATATCCTGAGATATGCACTATTAGTTTTCCTTTCAATGCTTTGTTGTGGTGTGCCATTTTTTTTTTTTTTTTTTTGGTGGGGTGGATTGCTTTTCAGTCTCAAGTTATTTATTGGTTGTCAGTTAAATGTCAGATACACCTTGCTGCATAACTCCTGCCCTTCCGCCCGCATGCAAAGACAATAACACACGTATTTGTATTCATAAACTTGTACCAAAAAATACGTACCTTCCTACCTTGTCAAAGGAAATATTGGAAAGATATAACGTTAGAGGGAGAAAGGACAAGCGATGAAAAGAGGAAAGTACTTTAAGAAATTGTTTTCTATCTGTGGCAGATTATTTCGGTTACGAAGGAAAACACACAAAGAAATCGTGAATAATAATAACGAACAACAACACCAGCAACTACCATTAAGTAGAAGAGGGGAAGAAGAAGCGTTTATTTTTTGGTGCATATGCCTTTGAACTGAATGGATGAGGAGTTCTCACAGACCTGACGCCCCTGCTCTTGGTATTTGGAAATGATCCCTTAAGTCCATAGACACAGTGGATCTTCTAGTTCGGGAAAATGAGAAAATAAGATGAAACGGTGGTAGGTTGGCCGAATGGTGCCTGGGATAGAAATTCCAGATACCAGAGAATAATTCGATAAATCTCTGCGAACTAGAACTCTTGAAAGATATAAACACATAGATTCGCCACAGTGGAAGGGAAGACCATTTACCGGGAAATATAATCAGTCCATTTAAAAAATTCATTTTGTTTTTGGCCAAAACTTGAATATTGAAAACTATAAACGTCTTACTGACTTCAGTTAGCCCTGGCATTAGTCTTTGCCAGTCTAAGAATTACGCATCCTGTTCGAAGGAAATGGGAACCTAAAATATTAAAAAAAAATTTACATTGGTTTGAAAATATCCACAAAAAAAAACGAAAGTTCAATTTTTGGGGCATTTTTCAACCAACTAATGGAAAGTTTAATCTACTGCCACAATTATACCCTCAGAACCACTGTGCCTCAGTCACTCTCCTACAGTTTTCTCATTTCCCCACATAGAAGTGTACTTGTAGTACACATACACACGTACGTTGCAGACATTTACTAGAATCAAAATGTCAATATTGACATTATTCCACCATCGACGTTATTGACGACAATATCTAACGAAACGCTTGCCAAGAGACTGGAACGGAGAAAAGCACAGATAGAGATTTTAAGCATAATGTTTATGTCAAGTCAAAAGATAGACAAAAGGCGACCTCGTTGGTGACAGTAGGGCTGGTGATGGTAGTGGTGGTCCGATGGCTTACGATGGTATTTCCATGGCTCATTGCTTCCCATTGCCCTCCCTCACCCATTCATCCATCGATACACTCACTACAAGTATAACCACATTGCGTTTAATATTTAAAGGTTATTGGAAGATATTCTTAAGCTTTCAGGATGTACATCGTAGTGGTCGTACTTAATTGAAGGGAGACTTGTTCAATTTCGTCGTCCGGTGACTTGGAGATGTTTTCCCTATTTGGTGTAATCTAGTTATTCGGATGTTTATGTAAGTGGACAATTTCGTGTCAAAGCTCATTTTAGTTTGCGCAGCAAGTGCTTATTTATATCTAAGACAAGTGTAGGTAGGATTTTTTTTTCGTTATAGGGAAATGAAAATATATACGATTTATGTACGCTGCCTCTTAGCTTTAAATTGCATAGATTAGACAGCTCCATGGATATGAGCATACTGAGAATATGATGAATCTCAAAGAGGATTGATTGTAATCGTATTTGATTGAAATATATTGGAAAAAGAATAAAGGGAAGGAGTTATCGCCTGGACAAGTGCCATAGAAGTTAATTGGAGTTTAATATACGGATAGCCTTTGTTTCGTTGCAGCTAAGATGAATGTTGTTTTGTATATTTTAGAGGTTTTTGTTGATTAAAATCTGGGTGTCCATTCGCATCGCTTTCCCTCTTTTAACTGCTAATAGTTGAATAATAAAAATACATTAGGGTTAGCTAGATAAATAAAAAGCCATTTAGACACTATATTGCAATGTTTCGGTCAATTTATTTTAGAAATATTTCCACATTCTCGGACCGTGTTATCTCTCGAAGAGGTGATCACAATTGGCCACCGAGACCTTGTGATTTAACACCTTGCGACTTCTTCCTTTGGGGCCACGTGAAAGATAAGGCCCAGCATCGATTTAAGTACTCAATGATAGAATTCGTGAGGCTATCGAGGATATAGGGCAGCCACTTTGAGATTTGGTTATGGAAAATTGCAGGAAAAGGATATTTGGATAAGGACATTTTGGGTGATGTTGTTTTTCATTATTAGCGGCATACCTTCCTCTTTATTACACCGTGTTACAAAAAATAGATTTTTTTTCTGTCCTATGAACCAAATGCACATATTCGGAAAGAGGGGAAAAAATAAAAAGACACGTGTATCGGCGATTTTCATGTACACGTCAGAATTTTCCTTTTTTTTTTCAAAATGGTTATTGTTTTTTTTTATAGTTTCAGTTCAAAAAATATTTTTTTCGAAACGCTTAAGTAGTTTAAAAATTTGGAGTCTCTTCAAGTTACGCTAAGAAAAGTGAAAAAAATATTTTTTTTTTCAAAAATAGTAAAAATTGGGAAAAATCTGAGAATTGATAAAAATTGTTTTTAAAAAATTTGACGTGATACAGACATTTCCACGAGTCTGCCTGCCAAAAATCAGCTCGATTAGATCACTGAAAAAGGGTTAAAAATCGGTCTAAAGGCTTTCACACAGGCCACTACGAGCTTCATACTTCAAACTTAAAAAAAAAAAAAAATCTGATGTGTACATGAAAATCGCCGATACACGTGTATTTTTATTTTTTCCCCTCTTTCCGAAAAAGTAAATTTGGTTGATAGGACAGAATGTGTGTAACACGGTGTTATGAAATAAACATCCGATTATTTATCTTTAAAAAAATGCTATTTTTCTTTGAATACCAAAATAACCCCTCTTGTTTGAAACCCTAGTGCTCTTCAATTAACTGAAAACATGGGAATGTAAGGATAAACGATACTACAGTTAATACCTTACTTTGAATCATCTAAAGTGGTAATAGTTTTACGTCACATTAAACGTGTAATAACACTGTAAAACACTAAAATTTTTTTTTTCCGGCAAACAGTTTTGTGAAATAAAAGGACATAAATCCTTTAATGTCTTTTTTGAATTTCCCCAAAAAAAGTGTTAATTTGACCTACGAGTCCCAATTCACATTAAGCAATTTTAATTGCCGCAATTCTCAGTTTGTAGGAAAGAGAGGTAAGGGGAATGGAAATGGGAATGGGAGTAACTTGCTCGTACTGGCAATTCCTTTGTGTTTTTCGTATTTTGACATTTGGAAAGTCATTTATATTTGAAAAGGCAATAATGAAAACAAAAATTGCCAAAAAAGAATTTCTTTGTGTGAACACAAGAGTCAAGTTCAAAAGGGAATCGAAAAATTGCCGCAAGTCAAATTTGAAGAGAGGAGCTAGAGGTTTTAGATCTTTCACAAAAATAATCCTTATAAAAATCCACACTACAACTCAGAGAAAAACAATTCAATTAGACATTAACTTACAACATTTTTTGTCATTTAAAAACATTATCCATTCGACCAAAAAGAAAAAAACTTTGACCCCCAGTAAAAAAAAACTATGACTAGGTGGGCTCTAAGTTTAGTCTACAAAAAATATCTACTCAACATGGCCTTTCAGAATAAAAGGGCCGTTATTCTGTAGCAAAAATGCTGTTGGACCGCATAATAAGACCCTGCCAGTACGAACCATTGTGAAAATGTAGAAAACGTGAGTGTTTTTGTACTTCCACACGAAATGTACCAATGTGAAAAACTTCTCCTCGAAATACCAATGAAATTATTTTGTGGCCGGTATTTTACCCGAGCTTCAAAAGAATTCTCATCATAGGAGGCTTGCTGCTGCTTAAATTACTACCATAACAATATAATACATAGCAAATACAGCTGACTTCTAAGTGGTAACTTGTTTAAGTGTTCTAATACCATGAGAGATTGCTATGTCAAACTACGAGTCGAGTTTTGCATTTCCCAATAAAATACCCGTACTATTTTTATATCTAAGCTCTGGAATGTGCTCATCAGGGCTCATACATTTTTAGGCGTTCGTTTTACTTAATTACTTTCGCAAATTGTTCAGACTTTCCTTTTGTTTTTCGCAAGTGCTAGATACAATTTTCATTTATGATGCCTGTAGGTGTGTGTGTGTGTGTTAAATGACATATTTTGCTAATATAACACTTTATTATCAGGAATGAAGAGTTGACCCCATAAAACTAACACATGTACCCGAAAAGTATTCACACATGACATGGCGACAAAATAAGTCTCACTAGTACAAACCCTGTTGCAAATTTCAGTAGTATTATACCACCATCCCCCCCGGTGGGGATACACTGACCAAATAATATACAGCATAGTGATATGCCAACGTCAGTACCGAACAAAGTTGGTGAATAAAAGTTTTAATAGCTGAAAATAAATTCTTTACAAGTATGTGTCAAACATTTTGTTTGAGACTTTATTGTTTGTCGCACAAAGTTAAAGATGTACTTGCTGGCAGTAGGACAAGAGTAAACCAAGTATGAAAACTTTTTATGATTGTCAAAAGGACACTATCCACAAGAAGACAGCTAGTACGTACATATGTATGTATGTTTTTATGGATACATTTATATGAACATGAAAAGAATAACAGATAAAATAAACCACATCTAAAGTTCAACAAGCAGTACGTGTTTGGTCTGCTGAGTTGCCAACTGAAAGGTGATCTTTTGTCGTACTACCATTCATTCACGTCCGACGTCATCTTTTGATGTTCCCCACAAAAACGTAGCACGAAATGTTAGTTAAGAATGAAGTTTGAGTCAGTGGAGAATTGTTCAATAATCGAATGAATAAATCTAGCAGATACGAATGGACAAATGTGTCCGCAAACATTTACCATGAAAATCTTGGTCAGGGTGGGTGGGGGGTACACTACGTTTTTACGCTCATGTTGTAAATATTAACTTTACTGTATTTTATAAGCATTTGTAAGATATTATGTTTTAATCTTAAAGAGATCATGCTCTCGGGCAGTCTATAAAAAAAGAGGGGATATTGTAAAAGTTAGACAAGGAATTAGCTAAATGTGTGAAGTCAAAAGGAAATTTCAAAAAATAATCTAAAAATGTTAAATTTAAAAAAAAAAAAAAATTTGTGATTTGTGGCTCCTACCCCGCAACCTTCTGTGTACCTTACAAACTTGGGCTTAAATTTACTTTATTTGTCTCATATTTTCACACAGAGAAAACTTTTTTTTTTTTGGGTTGCGGCAGATGTAATAATATAATAGTCGAGAGATATACAGCCTATTTTTATAAAACGAATGGGTGCTTCGTTTCGTTACAATAACAAACAGAAATTCGGTTTCGTCAGTTTGGGTTTTTGTAATGCGAAAGTCTCAGTTAAATTCTAACTGACATTTTTTTCTTTTGTATTTTTGTGTGTATTGTCTAATTGGATTCGTTGGAGTTATAGGAACACAATTCAGTTTCGTTTCGGCTACAGACGTTTCTGTTCGTCTCAGACGTATACGTTTTATAAAAACAGGTGTTTGGAGCATTTTTTTTTATGAAAAGTATTTTTTTTTAATTGATGTCACCTCCGAATTATACACATGGACAATATCCATTTTGTCGCATTCCGTAACACCAAAAGTTTGGACATGGGGGATTTTTTCTTTTTGAAATTAATTAATTACAAAAAAAAAAATTTTAAAAAAATTGGAGCAATGTCAGTACCGTAAATTTGTTTCCAAACTTGAAAAATTATTTTAAAATCAAGCAAAAAGTTAAAGTGTAAATCAGGTTAAAAGACTTTGAGAATGGTGAGGCTTCTCAACAATAACGCTTGTCTTTTCCGAGGTCCAGATGCAACAATTTCGCTTGTTGACGTAGCCACCGAAGTGGAAATGGGCCTCACCAGTCAAGATGATTTTTCGATCCAATTCCGGATCATTTTCAAGCATTTCAAGGACCCAATCAGCAAAGACACGACGTTGTGGATGATCGGCCGGCTTAAGTTCTTGTGTTAACTGAACTTTATAAGCCTTAAGATCCAAGTCTTTATGCAAAATACGGTGAAATGATGGAATGTCCAATTCCAAAGAACGACAAAGTAATGGACAAACCTGAGTTTTCGTCAACATTTTGGGCTACAGCAGTAATATTCTTAGTTGTTCTTGAGCGACGTGCACGGGTTTCATTCTTCACATCACTCACTTGTCACAACAGCTCTTAATGCGTCCGACAAGGTGATTCACGACTACCCAAACATGCTTTAGTGTTGCGAACTGTGATTGCAAGATTTTCACCATTTTTGTAGTGAATTGAATGATTTCAATGCGTTGTTGATGCGTGTATCTTTCCATTTTTAGTAATGACGTAGTTTCTACTTGTCAAATGTCTAAGAATAAAAACTTCAAAAGTGACAGCTACCGAAATACCGGGTGTTTCAAAACAACATCATTTGTTGGAGAACCCAGTATATAAAAATATCTAGTTACTAGTAAGTTGTAATGCGCCTATGGCGCCCGTTGAAATATGGAAAAAAAATTTTGTTGAAAAAAAAAAATTTTTGTGGAAAAAAAAATTTTGTTGAAAAAAAAAAAATTTTCTTAAAAAAAAATTTTTTGTTGAAAAAAAAATTTTTGTGGAAAAAAAAAATTGTTGAAAAAAAAATTTGTTGAAAAAAAACATTTTCTTAAAAAAAAAATTTTGTTGAAAAAAATATTTTTTCTTAAAAAAAAAAATTCTTGAAAAAAAAAAATTTTGTGGAAAAAAAAAATTTTGTTGAAAAAAAAAATTTTGTTGAAAAAAAAAATTTTGTTGAAAAAAAAATTTTGTAAAAAAAAATTTTTTAAAAAAAAATTTGGAAAAAAAAAATTTGGAAAAAAAAAATATGGGGAAACCAGAATTTCTGTACAAAAAAAAAATATTATTTTTTTTATTATTTATTATAGAATTATAGAATGCCTATTTAAATTCCTACGTACTGCGTGACAGAGTCAGTGAATCAGTGAATAAGGGAATCAGTGAATCAGGGAATCAGTGAATCAGTGTCGAGGGTAAATATATATTAAGATAACACCGTGTTACACACATTCTGTCCTATGAACCAAATTTTTATCAATTCTCAGATTTTCCAAAAAAAAATTTTTTTTTTTTTTTTTATATGGTTATCGTTTTTTTTAAGGTTTCAGTCAAAAAACGTTTTTTTTTCGTAACGCTTAAGTAGTTTAAACATTTGGAGTCTCTTCAAGTTATGCTAAGAAAAGTGAACAAAATATTTTTTTTCAAAAATAATAAAAATTGGGGAAAATCTGAGAATTGATAAAAATTGTTTTTAAAAAATTTGACGTGATACAGATATTTCCACGAGTCTGCCTGCCAAAAATCAGCTCGATTGGATCACTGAAAAAGGGTTAAAAATCAGTCGAAATGCTTTAACACAGGCCACTACGAGCTTTATACTTCAAACTTAAAAAAAAAAAAATCTGACGTGTACATGAAAATCGCCGATACACGTGTATTTTTATTTTTTCCCCTCTTTCCGAATATGTGCATTTGGTTCATAGGACAGAAAAAAATCTATTTTTTGTAACACGGTGTAATTTGTCAAATAAAAACATTAAAGAAAACCACTTTTCAAAATTCTCAGTGATAACACTGTCTCACAACAAGCCCAATGGACAGCAATTATTGCGAGCTCTGTTAATACCTTAAAACAATCCCTCGTTCCTTTCCTACCAACAACATAGTTTTTACAGAACTCAAAAATGTTTATTAGATCAAAAGTAATAAACATTTGGCCAATGTTGAATTTGATTATGGACCACTGTGCGGCTATATACTCGCCCAGCATTGGCAGACTATGCGGATCTCCTTCTATCATGAGTAGTTGCAGTATTTAGATGGCTGGTGGAAGAATTGGCTGGTCCACAAATGTACGCTGAAATTTCAATTACGTCACAATCTCTGCCTAAGTATTCCGCAATAAATATTCACAAGCAATTCGCGTTCTTAAGAAGTAACCATCATTTTCTTCTGTGTTGTCTGTCTGAGTTGTCGCAAACAAAGTGGACAGTTAACACCATTTAATCAAGTTCTAGTATCCTCGGTCAAGATGACCCAGTTTTGCTCCTCCCTGTTTTATAAAATTTTCTATAAATTCTGATTATTTCTACCCTATTAAAAATTTATTCACGGCTGTGATGACTCTATTGTTTCAAAAAAAAAAAAAAAAAACTGCACAAAAGTTGTATTGTTACTAAACACTTAGCACTTTTTCCAACTTCATAACTCTAAGGAAAACCGTGTTTTTGTTCATTGTTCGTTCGCCGCTCTCGCCTTAACAAACAATGCCAACAAAACGACAATGGCGTCGCTTTATGTGTTCAAGTGTTTGTCTTCACTCATTATTAAAGAAGATTTTATCCGGCATACAAAAGAAAACGGCTTAAGGTAATATCATGGAAAAATTACTGTTAAAACACCTGAAAATTACTTCAAGCCGGCACTGGCAGAACTGGAAACGTGAAAGTTGTTAATATAACATTGAAACTTTTCCAGCGAAATGCATTTAAATTGTTATATTAAAAATATAACTTGATATTTGTTAGGGAAACCAAAAAAAAAAAAATGCCATTCGTTATGGTTTATTTTAACAATAAAGTTGAATGTTGAAACTTTCTTAAGTCAGATTTCATAGGTATTTTGAAAAGTTGACTATTCAAATGTCAATTAGTGCAATGAAGAAGCATACAGAAATGCTGTATAAAACTGTGCTGTGGGCATCATAAATCACACACATTACTGTACTCTCCGATACATCCGAATCTCATGCTTACACCGAAATCGAGATTTTGGAAATTTCTTAAAACCAATTATACCCAATACTTTCAACAGAACATTGAGTAAATTTTAAACTAACTATAGATTGAAGTCAAACCAACCATTCACTCAGTCAACACGACCAATCCAGCAATCAAGCACCCAATCCTCCTCGAAATTCGTAAGAAGGAGAATCCATCCATTGTTGGCATCTGATTTCACAAAACTTTCATTAATTAAGTCTTTTGTGTCTAACGAATGGGTGTCCTATCGTATCGTATCAACGACGTACAAATGTGTCTGTATGTTTACAGCAAACAGTATTTAATATAATTAAATTTCTCTATAAATCACTTGGCAGAGAAATTCCCATGAACATGAAACTGGTCTAGTGTTGAAACATGAAAAATCTCCTCCCTTATGCCTAATGCTTTGATCTTTATTGTATATGCAAATTTATTTTATGCGTTTTTGGCTTTTATTGACATTGAATTTTCCGACGAAAACCCTTTTCCGATGTCCGTCGCTGCTCACATCTGAACACTTTTCAAAACCAAACAACGCCACACAATTCAACAGCAAAAAGGACCTTTCCCGTCGGGTTTTAAAATTGACCCAACTGTAAAAAAAAGGGAAAAAAAGACTCGAAATCAACAATATGTATTTACGATTATGTTCTTATCCAAAGGTCATATCTTTCAGTTTCAGCCAATGCTTTGTTTTTTTTTCTTGTTTTTCATTTTGAAGTTTTTTTTTTTTTGGTGTTCTTTCTCTTTTATTGAATTGTTATTTGCGTTAAAGTAAATCAGAGAAAAGCAAAAAAAAAACTTTGCTTTTAGACCAAATTAAAGGCTCTTTAATGCAACACATTCGAGTAAGGTCACTTATAGTTGATATAAAAACTTCACATTTCAAGGGTTAAATGGGAAAAATATGTTTTTCACATTAATTGAGTGCACAGTGACAGAATTTATGCACAGAGGGAAAAACTGTTGAGTTGGAAGTTCTCATGTGGACGTCGGCTTTTCCCTTAACTGTCCCTGAAAGAGAAACTCAAATCAGTCAACTGTGCCCGATATACCCAGTGACCGGGACCTACGGTTTAAAGACGACTATGAACTGTTAATGATTTTTTTTAAAGAAGATTCGGGTTAATCGTAAAGCGACGGCATTTACCAGGCGAAATATTGTTGACAACCAGGATACGAAACTGGGTATACTTTGGCATACACTACCGTCACAATCTTCTTATAATATATATTTACCCTCGACACTGATTCACTGACTCTGTCACGCAGTACGTAGGAATTTAAATAGGCATTCTATAATTCTATACAAAATTCTATAAATAATAATAATAAAAAAAATAATATTTTTTTTTTGTACAGAAATTGTGTTTTCCCAAATTTTTTTTTTACAAATTTTTTTTTTACAATTTTTTTTTTTACAAAATTTTTTTTTTTACACATTTTTTTTTCAACAAAAATTTTTTTTTTACAAAATTTTTTTTTCCAAATTTTTTTTTTCAACAAAAATTTTTTTTTTTCCACTACATTTTTTTTTCAACAAATTTTTTTTTTCCACAAAATTTTTTTTTTTAAACAAAATTTTTTTTTCCAACAAAATTTTTTTTGCTAACAAAAATTTTTTTTTTAACTAAATTTTTTTTTTGAACAAAAATAATTTTTTTTTCAACAAAATTTTTTTTTCCAGCGAAATTTTTTTTTTTTTCACAAAATTTTTTTTTTTTCAACAAAATTTTTTTTCCATATTTCAACGGGCGCCATAGGCGCATTACAACTTACTAGTTATTAAATATTTAAATGAAAAAACGCAATTTCTTTTTTATAACGCCGCCAGAGAGTATGAGCTGGTTGTCGCCCGTCATCAAATTTCAGATTTAGTGTCAACCAGTTGAGCGTTTGTTTCGACCGTATTCCAACCGACGCATCCACATAACTTACCGACTCCGCCAACATCGGAATTCACCACAAGTACTATGGAGCAAATTAAGGGTCGAAAATACTCGATAAGCCAGACGGCATTAACGAAGTGTCCCATTTGCACAAACCTCGGCTAAAATTAAAACCGATTTAACTTATTCTCGTAGACTCGCAATTCACTCCATTCACAAAGTTTTTGCTACATCGCTTTATGACTGGAAGCGGTGTGGTGGCTATAACTTATAATTCTGATAGCTAACTATTCAAACCCAATGAACTTTATTATTATTTTTTTTTCGAGGTGTATTCCGGACATGTTTTTTGTTACATCAGCCGCCTGTGGGTGGCGGTGTACGTACGTGGGTTTTTTTTCTTATTATTATTATATTATGACGGCTCATAAGAAATGACAGAATAACTGGCAATAGGTTTATGCCCAAATGGCCAGACACAACCCCTATTAGCCACCAGTAGTGAGATGTCTGCAGTCTTTCTTCTCGGTTACAAACAAACCAACAACAGGCAAAACGCAATCAATCGTTCATGACCCAAAATGCCCAAATAGAGTATTGACATTCTTCGACCCAAGAGTCATGCTAATTTTCCACATGCAAAAGTTTTTCCCAAAAAAAAAAAAAAGAAAAAGGTATTCAAAATATCAATGGTTGTTGTGCTCACATAATGTGTCCATATTTTCCTTATAATAAAAAGGAAACGCAGCAAAGTTATATTTTTACATTGAAATGAAGACGAATTACTAAACAAAGAGGGCGTTATGATAATGAGCAATGAGAAAAATATAACTTTTATACATTTTTGTTTCTATCTCTAAGCAACATTTGACTATACAACAACACAAAAAAAAAGTCGTGGCTACAAAAAATTCATAAAGATAAGTACACGTGCAGGAAATTAAGGACACTAAAAAGGGATGGCGATGATAACACACAAAAACTGCAACACAAATATTTAGAACGGCAAGGAAACGTGTCAGTGGACAGTGGGGGCAAATTTATGAAATTTTATAGGTGGAACAGTGGAGTCCCCCTGCTAGGTATAGAAGTATTTTTGGTATAAAAGGGAGAGATTCTGGGAAAACATGGATTGGTGTACTACGTTCGTTTGTTATATTATCGAAAATGGTCAAATATAAATTTATGGTCTAATTTCGTTAGTTGTGATGGTGATGATAATACACAAAAACTGACACAAAAATAGAACGGCAAGGACACAAGGCGGTGAACAGTGGGGCGTAATGCATGCAGTTTATAGAACTCTAACCGCAGGGATAAAAGGGTCTACCTGATAACTCATAGTTGGAGTCCACCTGCTTGGTCAAAGAAGTGTTACATCCTACATTTTTTCAGTGGCCGCTTCCGCCTCGTTGGTTAAGGTAGTGTGACAGTCTGAAAAACAGACACACTTTTTAAAGGATCAGAAGGATCCGATCGAAGGCCCAAATGTAAAGACCTAATACACGTTGAGTACTTGTAAGACACTGATTTTATTCTCCAAAACGCAAAACTCACTTAAATAAAACAGAATCTGAAAATACGTCTAGGATATGCCACTGGCAGCATATACTCAACATATGTACATCGATTTCGCCATACGAAGAATCAATAAACAATATACATTTTTACAAATACAGTACAGACTAATAAAAATTCCAAAAATACATAAACATGCAACAGACGCAAACATTTGTTACAGCGCATTGCAACTCCATGCAGTATTAGAACATCGATATTCAATCGACTGAATGTGTGTGTGTGACTTAGGCTTAAACCATGAAAATTCTGAAAAATCCCCCAAATAGTTTATTAAAAGTTACAAAATCCCCCAAATATTATGAAAATATTCCAAAAAAAAAAAAATAAAACATTCTCCAAACATAAAAAATGGATAATTTTTCATTGTCCATTTTTATGGGCATTTTTCTTATAAAAAAAAATTAAATGTCACCTAAGAATTATATAAAACCATGATACCACGAAAGCTAGCAAAAATCGTATTCCCAGTTCATCCCGTTGAATCATTCTGAGCGTCAATATCAATATCGGCCAGATCGCCTTGGTAAACAATGAAATAACAGCCCAGTGTTGATCTGGCCAAATGCAGCGGTGGTCTATGGACTCATTCTCCTTTCTAACAGCTTCTGCAGAATTTACAAGTCGTAACCTTCAGTCAGATTGAATGAAAGGGTCTTCATAATGACAGCATTATTTGTGACCACGGACCGAGGACTGCCTCGTAAAGGGTGGCAACGTGTAAAACCATTCGTATTAGATCGACGGAAACGACTTCAAAACACTGGGTCAGTGAGTAGACAAATTATGATGTGTACAGTGGGATGTATTGAGAGAAGTTCCCCGTCAGGTACCTTCATCGAATGTTGAGGCAAAGTCTCTATGAAAAATGTCCCAAAAAAATCAAGAATGCCCCCAAATGAAGAATTCCCCAAAAATAAATGCAAAATCCACCTAAAAAACGGACCCCAAAAATTCTGAAAAATCCCCCAAATAGTTTATTAAAAGTTACAGAATGCAAAATCCCCCAAGTATTATGAAAATATCCCAAAAAAAAAAAAAAATAAAACATTCTCCAAACATAAAAAATGGAAAATTTTTCATTGTCCATTTTTCATATGAAAAACAAAAAAAAAGAAAATGTTACCTAAAAATTATGAAAATCTCCCCAATTTTCAATATTGAGATTTCCCCAAAATGAAAAATTACACAATGCAAAATCCCCCAAATATGATGAAAATATCAACAAAAAAAACGAAAAATGTACCAAAAATAAAAAATTGGGGAATTTTTCATTGAACAGTTTTTGGGATATTTTTCATATGAAAAACACAAAATAAAAAATTAAATGTTACCTTAGAATTATTAAAATCTCCCCAATTTTTTTGGGGAATTTTCAATAATGAGATTTCCCCAAAATTTCTGAAAAATCCCCCAAACAATTTATGAAAAATTACACAATGCAAAATCCCCCAAAGATGATGAAAATATCAACAAAAAAAAAACGACAAATTTCCCAAAAATAAAAAATTGGGGAATTTTTCATTCAACAGTTTTCGGGATATATGAAAAACACAAAATAAAAAATTAAATGTTACCTTAGAATTATTAAAATCTCCCCAATTTTTTTTGGGGACTTTTCAATAATGAGATTTCCCCAAAATTTCTGAAAAATCCCCCAAACAATTTATGAAAAATTACACAATGCAAAATACCCCAAATATAATGAAAATATCAACAAAAAACGAAAAATTTCTCAAAAATAACATTGAACAGTTTTTGGGATATTTTTCATATGAAAAACACAAAAAAAAGTTAAAAGTTACCTAAGAATTATGAAAAAATTTTCTTAATGAGATTTTTTTTGGGAAATTTTTTGTAGACCCTAACTGAAATACGTATGAATAGAATAGTTTAATCAATTGTGAAACATAAAAAGGACATGCCGCTGTGACATCACAAATTCACATGTTATCACTCAAATACAAAAATGGCAATGTCTTCTCATCAGATTAAAAATAAATTTGTTGCACACGAAAAACTCTACCGATGCTCTAAGAAAAAGAAGAAAATCAGATTTCATACATTTTTAAATCTTTCCGAAGCCAGCCACGGGAGAAGTTTTTCCAGACCGTGTAGCTCTCAATTCATATACTGAGCTACATTGGACCATAACTCGGATGAGTTCTTTATTGCAGAATATGAAATTACATACAAATAATATCGAACCCACCCATTGTCCCCAAAGCTGGAGTACAGAATTCGTATGTATGAAAATGATACTTGATATTAAATTTAATTAGGATTTTGGTAGATACAAATTATTTGAAAAAAAAATAATTTTCAATGTATTAACCTTTTATCCCCTGATAAATTGTGTAGCAATGCTTTCTCTACTGTAGGATTTATTAGAGCACAATTTATTTTGCCAGCTGAATTTGTAGGAAATTCATTATTTCGGACATTCCTGTTTCATTATAATTTGTTTTTAAAACATAAGCTTTGTTATATCCGCCAGCACGTTTTCCAATAACTAACATTTCATAAGGCCAAAAATCGATATCTGCTAAATGCTACAACAAAATGTATGAAAACTAATTTCCATTTTCAAATAAATATTGTCCATTCGAATGGACCATTGCAATGATTTGTTTGTTTTTTTTTTTCTATTTTTGTAGTTATCACTGGCCCCAAGTGTTGCCCGTGTATTTTCACTCATACAAAAGTTTTTATGGCAGAAATTCAATTTATATCGCCAAAGCGCTTGGCTGTGACTGTGCAGCACATAAAACGGAATGTGATTTTTTGTTGTTTATCTGTGTGAATATGCTGGGAATAGTGTTTGTTTGACTATGACTATGGCTTTAAGTCGCATCCACGTGTGCGAATGGATTTGCCATATGCCATGGTACGTACTAGGGTACGGAGCACGTGGTATATCCACAATACCAGCACGTATAATAGTGCTTCATGATTTAGTATTTTAAATACAAAATTCATAATTTTAGTAATCTGCTGGACTTAAAGTCAGATATAAGATATTCATTGCTTTCAGTTGTGCAAGCTGACCAAAAAGGTAGTCGCGAAGAAAAATGTCTTTAAAGTAAACAGAAAAATGTAAAATCATGGGAAACACATTATAGAGAATGTTGCAATCGGAAATACCAACAGAATAAAATATTTGTACCTCTGATTGTATCATCACCATTCTTTGTCAACTATTTCCTGGTATTTTAGGCAAAAATAACTTAGTGTTATTTGTTGGCCATGGTAATCACATATGGCCAAAAAGGTTGAAGTTTTTTTTTTTATTTTTTTCGGCTTTATTAAAAATCTTGCTGTTCGAGAACGGATTGACCGACGTGTACCCAATTTCGTTCATATGAAAGAGAAAGCTACGGCTTATATTGCTTGAGAACTGTGTGTGTATTTATCAAGCAAACACAATGTCAACTATTGTTTAGAGTCGGCATTGTTTAGAAATCAGATTAATGTTTTGGATTTGTTGGACTTAATTGAAGTTTCAGATGAAAAAAAGAAAAAGAAAATTAAGTTTTTAACAAATATATTAAAAATTCAAGCGCCCCGGTAGGCGAGTTGGTAGCGAGCTTGACTATCACCGTGAGAGGTTCGATTCCCAGCAGGGGCTTGGTCTGTCGCTAGCCATATGATCTCTGCCACCCGGTTTGCCCTTGGACCCAAAATTAGAATATTCAATTACTTTGTAATAAATAATTTGTAATAAAAATTACAAAAAAAAAATATATTTTGACACCGATGCTAGGATTTTTGAAATATTTCCGGTATTTTTTGTTTTTAGTTTTATTTTACACATTTTGCTGTAAGTTTTCATATTTCACGTACATTTTTTTTACCTTTTACAAATTTTGAAAGCTTTTAAAAAATTAGTTTTATTGACTTTGTCCAACTGAATTTCTTATATTTTAAGAGACAGAGTTTTTTTTTATTAATATTAAAATTAAAATTTTTAATATATGCAAAATATAGTTTGGTTGTAGCAACTACTTTAAGAAATATCGACCAATACAGTTAAGAGATGTTAAAAAAATGCAATACCGATTTTGAAAAGTGGAAAGGTTCCCCATTATTGGGCGGTAACATTTATCTGCCTGAATTTAAACACTAGGAACATAGGGCGAAACGTAAAATTCGTTAGTCCAAAATGGGAATTAATTATTTTTTGTCGTTAGCTTTTGAAAAAATGACGAAATTTCCTGTTTCCCTGACAAATTGTATCCCAATCATTAGCAGATGTCTAAAATATTACCGAGTTTAAGGAAATTGTATAACAAAAATATTTACTAGATTAAAAGTTACAGACTTTTGACTGATGGGATTGGAATCTATACCATCTGACTGTGGAGTCGTAGTCGGTGTCTGATAACTTTGCCCGGAGTCGGTGTTTGGAGTCGAAACATTTGCATGACTCCGACTCCTAGTTTTATTTACTTACAATTTCCCGTCAAATAAATAAAATATAATGAAAACAAAGTGAATGTGCTAATATTTTTATAAATTTAAAATATTTCCTATGAACTTTTTTATCTTAAAGATACAAACGCACCTCAGTGTAATGAGTTCAAGAATTTTTTAATAAATAAAAACGATTTCATTCGATTTATTTCTCCAATATTTCGTCAGGGGTCTACAAATAAACATAGAATGAATAACGAAATATTGGAAAAATAAATGATTTTGTTTTTTTTTTTTGAATTTTATTAA
Organism: Hydrotaea cyrtoneurina; assembly: GCA_958296145.1. Lineage (NCBI taxonomy): Eukaryota > Metazoa > Arthropoda > Insecta > Diptera > Muscidae > Hydrotaea > Hydrotaea cyrtoneurina. The sequence goes on along the minus strand of OY282513.1, from coordinate 9,476,406 downwards.
CAAATTCTGGATTTAGAATTTTTAATAAAAATTATTTAATTTATTTTTCCAATTTTTTTATCAGGGAGTCAACGAAATAGTGGAAAAATAAATTAAATCATTTTTTTTTTAAAAAAATATACTCTTCAGCTCGTGAAAAATTCTAAATTCAGAATTTGTTAATAAAAATAAAAAAATAGTGGAAAAATAAATTAAATATTTTTTTTTTATTAAAAAATTCTGAATTTAGAATTTTTAATAAGTTCAGGAATTTTTTGATACAAAAATGTATTTAATTTATTTATTTATTAATAATTACAATACAAAGTGAATTAATATTCTAATAATGGGTCCACGGGTAAACCGTGTGACACAGACCATATGGCTAGCTTTTTGTAGCGACAGGCCAAAGCCTCTGGTGGGAATCGAACCCACAACCCCCACTCTTATAGGCGAGCACGCTACCAACTCGCCTACCGGGGCGCTTGTACTTAAATTACTTTTCTAATATTTCCTTATTTTTTGTAGACTCCCTGACGAAATATTGGAAAAATAAATTAAATATATTATTTTTATTAAAAAAATTCTTGAACTCATTAAAAATTCTAAATTGAGAATTTTTTAATAAAAGTAAAAAAAAAATTATTTAATTTATTTTTCCAATATTTCGAGTTTATTTTTTATTTAATAAATTAAATAATTTAAAAAAAAAATGTTTTCTTCAGTTTAAACAAAAAAATAAATTGATTTTTTTTAAAATAAATTAAACATTTAAAAAAAAATCCTCAACTAAAAAAAAAAATTAAATAAATCAACTAAAAAAAAATAATTTAAATACATTTTTTTATTACTAAATTCACTAATTCTAAATTCAATATATTGAAAAAGATCGAAACAAAATACTGAAACATTTATTCAAATATTTATTTTAACCTTGTACTAACTGGTTAGACAATGTCAATTATTAGGAAGCCATATTTAAGACAGGGGGCAACAGGAAGTACATTTTTAATTTCGGATCCAAGAGACTTATGATTTTCTAGAGAAGTCTAGCAAACTTTTTAAAAATGTTGCATCGACAGCCTGCAAATGTCACTCATATTACACATCATAGTGAACAAATTTAGGTGTAACACTATGAGGCAAGAAAGAAAATACAATACAGCAGAAATGTCATCTTTGTCATAATATTAGGAAGATTTTAAGGCATCCACGATATTGCTGTCTAACAAAAATTAATTGTTTTTAATCATTTTGTTTTTATATATATCATTTCTTCACCACTAATATATCTTCTTAATATATATTTACCCTCGACACTGATTCACTGATACACTGATTCACTGACTCTGTCACGCAGTATGTAGGAATTTAAATAGGCATTCTATAATTTTCTATAAATAATAATAATAAAAAAATAATATTTTTTTTTTGTACAGAAATTGTGTTTTCCCCAAAAATTTTTTTTACCAAATTTTTTTTTTTACAAAAATTTTTTTTCCAATTTTTTTTTTCAACAAAAATTTCTTTTCCACAAAATTTTTTTTTAAACAAAATTTTTTTTTTAAAGAACACATAATTTTTTTTTTCAACAATATTTTTTTTTTCCACAAAAATTTTTTTTTTCAACAAAATTTTTTTTTTTCAACAAAATTTTTTTTCCATATTTCAACGGGCGCCATAGGCGCATTACAACTTACTAGTTTACTATAACTGATAACTTTCTTGTTCGCATAGTATCGAAAACAGAAACATCTGGGAGGTTTCGAAGCCTCCCAACCTACACAATCGCGCCTTCTTTTGCGTTGACATTTTGGGTTTTTTTGGGAAATGATAACACAGTAGAAATCAGCTGTTCATCACTCCTTGGTTGAGTGGAACATGTACAGTGGTATTACTCTTATACTCGTGAAGTCGCCTAAATTAACAAAGTGGAAACGTTCGCAGAATAATATTTATATAGCTCGTACTTACTAATTATCACATTACAATCGAATTTGTGGAATTATAAGTGCCTGGAAAATGTTGAAAGTGTCTTTGATCGATATTGAATGACTCATATATGACCCACATGTACTGACTATTGAATAAATTGATGACATTTTATTTCGGCTTAACTGTCTCGCCATTTCTATTAACGCACACCATTTGTGCGTTAATCGAACATTTACGACATTTGGACATGACCGAAATGGTAGACTATGCTCCAGGTGATGCTCGCAGATTGAGGCGATTATAATAATTATTAACGTATTCCTAATGTGTAAATCTTTCACGGCTGCCTCGTTATGCTACATTTTCTAAATGGGGGTAATAAAATTGTAATAAATAATAACGCAACTCGATTTATATAGAAAAAATAGATGTTTCAGAGAAAAAAGAAGAAACTCGCAACACTCCTTGACACACATACACACGTTGACAATATCACGAATTGTCTATAAATGGAAGAAACGCTGCACGTTACAAATATTGACAATGTTGGTTGGCCCTGACGACAGTAATTATGTTCAAAGATCAAGGTCGTTCATTTCGGTTAATTGTTGAACAACAGACGGTGCACTTGTGCTAATTGCAGACATTTGTTTTGTTTCTGTTTGTGTTACTTTTTGCAATTAAAATTAAGTGCTGCAAAAATGTTCAAATACAACGATAGAGATAAGAATATTTTGTGACTACAAGGGAATTACCTTTTTGTGTTCTGTGAAGGAAATTGTTAAAAATCCGGAAGGTTGGTTGGTATTTGTATTTTCTGTGCTCTAAGAACATTTGACGAAATTTAAATATGTCAGCAATTCAACTAACAATACGTTTTTAGAATATTCTAAAAAAAATCCTGAAACTTTATTTAACATTGAGATAAAAGCATTTTCAAAACGAAAAGTTTTTTAATAGACCTAGCATAAAATTTTATGAATAAGCCGGTAAATGTTTTGGGGCAAAGTTTACGATTTTTTTTTATAATGTGATTCCATAAATATTCCTCTGATTGTACATAAACACAAAGAACTTACAAATACGAAAAAAACACCCGTGAAAAATACTTAATATTTAACAAAAGATAACAATTATTTTAATTTGTTCCCGATCAACAATGGTATTAAGTAAATCCTCATTAATTGAATTTTCATCCCCAATACATCTCCCCCTGCCCCTGTCCCTTCCCCACCCAACACATTCCACTAAGCGTGTATTTGTACGTGCTCCACCCACCGAAACACATGCCCTTCATACGCGCTCATTTAAAATGACATTCATGAATTCGTAGGCGATTGTCAGGCCATCGCCTAGTAAGTATACCCGCCAACGTTGTATGAGTCCCTCGGAATTGTAATTAAATCACATTTGTCATGCAGAAACATGCTTGTAAATAATAGCATAACATTTACTGGCACTGCAATTCTTACTTTTCGCGCATGCATTGCATTTTCCCAGCAGCTTTACAACGAATATGTAACTGTGATTATGAAGGCGTAAATTGATAAAATTGCATTGTATTTATTGGCGGGGTGGGTGGGGGTGATGGATGTGAATTACTGAATGGAAAATATGACTGTCATTAGTGAGTGGGAATAGTTGGGATTAACATGGATCTATTGATTGTGGAAATAAGTTTCAACGAACTGATTAGGGATCCTTTATTAGGGGAACTGTTTTCAAAGTTGTAAATGGGAATGCAGAAGAATTTGAGCACACATAAAAAACCTACAAGTAAATAATATAAAAAAACACATGATAATAGGAAAAACCAAACAACTTCAAAATAAAAAATATTTTATACAAAAAATAAGCCTTGAAGCCTTTCCGGGACATATTCTAAATAATCGAAATGAGTACCAGAATGGATGTGGCTAATATTTAAATTTTCTGATGGATATTGAATCGATTTCGTCTGTGGGTAGTCAAATGATGCGATTAATACGATGACTTTTTGCTTGATTTTAAAATCATGATTTTCAAGTTTGTAGGCGAAAGTTGTTGAGAAGATTGCGGGGTGGAAAAAAAGTCACAAATTTGATTTTTTTTTTTAAATTCTTTTTGACTTCACACATTTTGAGGTTTTCTGTTCAGATTCTCTTTTTGATTTCGATTTTCTCGACTTTTCCGTAATAAAAAGTCAAATTCATTCTACACCATTTTTGTAGTAAAAAGTCGATTAATCCTCTTTTCGTGAGTCGACTTATACAACCCCATATTGGGGCAAACATATGTGTTTGCCACTTAAATCAATTTTCTGTGGAAAAAGTCTAAATCCTTATTAATCGATTGTAAATGGCTCATTTAAAGAATGTGCCCTATCTACGAAGTGGGCAATTTCGGGCCGTTAGTGACCTCTCCCCCCACACAAATTGAAAACCCTTTCTATTTTGGTACTGCTTTCTTGAACATCTCTGGTGGCCTTTAAAAATGATATTTATCTGGACAACTTTACTTTTAACAAGACGGCGCCACACAAGCAACGAAACCATTGGTCTTTTATGGGGAAAGTTTCCGGACCGTATTATCTCTCGAAGAGGTCATCACAATTGGCCACCTAGATCTAGTGATTAACAACTTGCGACTTCTTCCTTTGGGCCCATGTGAAAGAGAAGGTATACGCCAACTATATCGAGAACATAGGGCAGCCACTTTGCGATTTGGTTATGGCAAATTTCATGAGAAGGACAGGGTTCTGTAAGCGTGGTCGTGGTGGCCATTTGGCTGATGCTGTGTTTCATTATTAACGGCATACTTTCCTTTCTTTATTATGAAATAAACATTCGATCATTTAACTCAAAAAATTGCCATTTTTCTTTGAATACCAAAGTTACACCTCTTGTTGGAGAACCCTGTATTTAACATGTTGGTGCATATTGTAAATTCGATTTAATTTGAATTACAATTTAATAAATGGAATGAAACGAAAAAAAAATCCCCCATAAGTGAAAAAAAATCTTGATTTTTGAATTTCCGCTTAACCGAATTTGACTGTAGGTTTGTTTTTTGTTATTGGCGTCCCAATGTAACAACTATTTAGATACAGCAAACCAAACGATAGTATAGAGACTTCGAAAGTCTCAAATGAAATTTAGAAAGTCATGTAGTTGGCAAACATCCGCCGTCACTAGAACACAGCTCCAGAATTCAACAAAGAATCAACAACTACAACTGCTCAATTCAGAACTGTCTACAATGTGATCTGATTTTTTTTTTCTATAATGAACAAAATCCGACTTTAATGAAGTCCAATTCGGCCGGAGAATTCCCGCCCGTAAGAATTGTGTCCATGTATCCAACAATCTGAAACTAACTATCACATTCACCGCAACCACTCTTGCCCAATATTAGCTTGTTGTGATGGTTATGGAATATTTACTAAAGCTTTTCATTAATTTACCCTCATACATGGATGGTTTTTTGGTATTTTCACCGAACACACAATAACATTTGTATTGAGTGTGTGTGTATTTGAATTCGTACACCAACCCAAACATTGTTGTAATGGTGCATTCACTTTGTGTGGCGGATTTGCTGTACCACTGCATGCACATAATAAATAGTGTGTGTTTGTTTGTTAGTGTAGGTCTAACCGAAATAAACCAAAGGCTTGTAATATTATAATGGCAAGCAACAGCACCACTACATGCATGTGGGTGAAAGTACAATCGCCACACCACACAAATACACTGTATGAGTGTGTGGCTGTATATTCATTTACCGAATAGCTTGACTAACTCACTGGTACAAAAATGTATTAGGTACACGCACAGACACACACACACACGCTATTAATGGTGTTAGTAGTAGGTACTTAAATATTTTTGGATTGCATCTCTAAAAACATACATAGTAGGGCGTTTCGTTTTTAATGTGATCGGAACGAGCATAATAGGACACAGTGCATAGGGAAGTATAATTTGCACAATATTCTTCAGATCTTGTAAGACCGAGGTTAACAAAATTTTGAGAATTTTTTATTTAATAAAAAAAAACTTTATAAATAGTTCTTGGTCCTCAAACCTATCATTACAATGGTAAGTTTGACAAAAACCATTTCATTATTCTGTCCATCATTTGAACACAATATTAAGTAGTAACTTGATTGCGACCTTGATCGTTGACACTTTAACCCTTTGACTGTCGCCATACAAAAATCGTTTTTGTATTACGTACGTCCTCAGTAATAATTTGGTAAAATAAAGTGCATCATTTGACCCATCACATCAGAGTTTTTTCTTATACAAATGTTCAGGTCTTATTTAATAAACATACACGCTCAAAGCATTAGATTGATTTGTTCATACAAAATTTTGCTTAAAGAAATTACACAAATTGTGTAACACAATCGTAATGTCTGTCCATCATATGGGATGTATTAGATAGTCAAAGGGTTAAGTCGTTACCCTAATTTTATTATTTAGGTTAGGTTAGGTTAGGTTGAATGGAGGATCGGTCATGCACCATGACCGTCTCATGTCATTGACATACACGTAGGCCAGCAATTCGGCCTGTTGTGCGCTCCTGATTTCGTCTACGAATTTCCTTCCCCCTTATCCTACGTTAGGAATTTGGTCCCCTCTATAAAGTTACTTAAATTCCTTATGTCTATTGCTTTGACGGCCGATAGGTCATCTAAAGTGTCCTCTCCTAATTGGACTTTCCTGACCTGCGAGAAAGCAGGGCAATGGCACAGGAAGTGTTCCGCCGTCTCGGCGTCCTCTCCACATGCCCTGCATTCGTCGGAACATCCTATTCTAAATAGGTGTGCCCTTAGACTAGTGTGCCCTTAATTTAATTTTATTTTCAGAATTATTTTCATACTAGTAAGTTGTAATGCGCCTATGGCGCCCGTTAATTTGCTTGAGAAAGTATTTGTTACTTAATTTTAAAAATATTAGCTGAAAAAAAAAATTTTTGTTGGAAAAAAAAATTTTTGTTGAAAAAAATAAAATTTTTTTGAAAAAAAAAATTTTGTGGGAAAAAAAAAATTTTGTTGAAAAAAAAATTTTGTTGAAAAAAAAAATTTTTTTGAAAAAATTTCTGGAAAAAAAAAAATTTTTGTAAAAAAAAAAATTTGTAAGAAAAAAAAATTTTGGAAAAAAAAAAATTTTGGTAAAAAAAAAATTTGGGGAAAACAAAAAAAATATTATTTTTTTTATTATTATTATTTATAGAGTTATTATAGAATGCCTATTTAAATTCCTACGTACTGCGTGACAGAGTCAGTGAATCAGTGAATCAGGGAATCAGGGAATCAGTGTATCAGTGTATCAGTGAATCAGTGTCGAGGGTAAATATATATTAAGATGATACGCCCCAATACACATGTGTATAGTAACCATTGCATACACAAATACATACACACATCTCCATGAACATACAGCGTTTAAATATTAAATGAAATTCATCCATTCGTCCCGAACAAACATAGAAACACATATTATTTCAATAAATTCCATCTGGCATTGGAACATTTTCATAAAACGACTTTTAATTATAATTAAATACGGACAAATATGCGTATGATAAATATTTATTACTCATACGCCTGATTGCATTAGAACATTTTATTTTTGTTAATGCCACCACTCCGAGCTCAGAGGGAGAGAGTTACTTTTTTGGACAGAAAAATCACATGGGGACAATCGAGATAATCCACGCAATGTTGAACCAAATGCACTCGGTCAGCACCCTTGGGTTGTGATTCAGGATTCAGGGATTATTGTGTGGTAGTCACACCCACACACACCCTGCCTATTACTCCACTACCGTTGGCCGTTTTCGGACAAGGCAACACAATTTGTTTATCCACATATTATCATAAAGAGTGGGTCACTTCAAATTCTCAATTTGAACTACCGATCACTTTGCCTATGAAACGTAGAACAACATTTATTTTTATGAAGAATTTTAACGAAAAATCGTGTTTTCAAATTAAGCTCATTTTCATCTCGGTGGCTATTTCAATAAGCAATATTGCCAGAGAACCCTCACATGACCACTGAGAAGCCAATGCATTCACAATGAGTCACTGTTTGGTCTGGATTTTCGGCATTTTTCTTCGAAAATCAGCGCGCCTTTACCGCCCACGGCAAGCGTTGCGTTGTTTATTCGATTTTGGTCATTTGAAATTGAATCGGAGTAAATGTAGCCCGCTCCAACTATTTTTTTGCAAAACGAATGTGGATTACGGCTGATGGAGATTCGACAATACCCCGCCAGACCGCTGGTTGGCATCCAAGATCTGCTGCGTGTCTTTGTAACATTGAACAGAACCAGCATATCCTCAAAAGTTCTTGTGGTCCTAATTCATGATATGAATTATAAGTCTATTATTTCTACAATATTGATCAGTTATTGTTTCTAACGGTGTCTTCGTCATCCCGTATTGCCTCATCCCTCAAACATTCCATCGCGCAGTGGTCCAGAATCCAATTCCATCGGCCAAACGTCTGTAACTTTTGAAACCTGGATTATTATTAAATTACAAAATTTGAAAATGTTTAATATGAAAATTAAGGCAATTGATGGAATATTGAGCCATTTTTCTTTGAAAATGAACAAGGAGCCGCGTTACCGCCAAGGGTAATGCTCACCCGCGCCATTTTTCTAAAAAATTCAAGAGAATGACAAGGGGATAATGGATGCCTACATTTTATACATCATTAGACTCCCATTTTGTCCAGATCGGATGGACAAAGATATAATTGATTATTTGTCCAAGCTGTGGAAGGCCGTAGCTCGGGAAAGATGTGCTTCCGACAAAAAAAAACAAACAAACGTTGTTTTCGTCTTACGATAAAAACATCAACCATTGGAATAAATTGGAACAAAATCTGAGCTACGTTGTTTAGCTGCAGTTGTAACTTATTTTTTGCGGGGAGCCCGTAAGGATAAATGTTACGCAAAGCATTCAGGGACAATGAAAGCATTGAAACATGAAATCGACCCCAAACAATCGAAAATGACAACGTTCAATCTTTATATGAAAACATGAAATTTGAAAAAAGTATCAGTACCTTCTTTTATAGCCGATTCAAATTTAAAATTAAAATGGCTTTCCCTATACATATTTCGAATTCTCATAATTTTCCCAAGTTTTATTTACTTTACAAATCATTTTTATTTTTAATTTCTTTCTCTGCCCATTATTGATTTACACGAAAAATCTGTAAAAATTTTGTGAGGACCATAGTTATTCAAGCGAAACTTCCCCTATTGATATCGGCTGCACGTTACCCCAACAAAACGTACAAAATTATATTTACAAACTTTTCCGAAAAGTTCAAAACTCTACCCACAGTCCCAGGGATTTCGCATTAGTCTAAACAACTTTGTAGCACGCAAACATAGATATTTTCGAATTTGTTAGAAAACTTGCAACCCTATAGTTTTTTAAAAAAAAAATCATAGAAAACAACACAAAAAATATGTTAATCACTTTGGGGTTACTGGTATTGGTTATTAATAAGGTCATATGAGAGGGCATCCCAGTGTTTACCCTTCGCAAAACCGCTTTAACCCTAATGCAGTTTCTTAGCCGACATCATGAGAAAACTTTGCGACCATGATTGTGGCGAGGAAAATTAATTCGCTGAGTCGATTTTTTCAAGAGTCGGTCACATTAACAAGGAGAGTGGAAACAAGTTGGGCAATAATAAAAGCATTAGAAAACTTATGAAACAATGCACAATGCAATGTGGCCAAAGGAAAAGTGGCTTGCAAAAACTCCTTTCAATCGCTTGTTTCTGTTGTGTGGCGACACAAAGTAGTCTTCTTGTTTTCTACTGGTAGTGGACAATTTCTGTAAACTATTACGGAGTGCCATTTGGAATTAATCTTTTTGGGTCACATACAGACATGTTATTATGAACATTTCATTAAGGAAAGAAAAGGGGGAATTTCGCACAATTCAGTGGATGTGTATGCACGTGATTTATACAACATTCAATGTCAGTGAGATGGGCCCGTTGTCCGTGAAATACTGACCGACAGGCAAATACTTTTCAAAGCAGGCTGTAGACGGATACTGAGTTTTTTTTTTTAAAGTTTCAAATAGCTTTTCGTAAAGCCTTGCCAGTTACGAGGTGGGAACCATAATTTAAAATATAAAAAAACACTACCCCATTTGCAACAAGTTACAAATATTCCATCCGCATTCCGCAGCATAATTACAATCGATAGAGGCTTGAGTTGATTAAATGTTAATTAGCTTCTGTTTATCACACAGGCCGGGGTTGACGTTAATGGAAACATCAACATAAGCTCACAGGATCATCTAAATTGTTAACATTTTCAGTTTGCATACGAGTTGATATGACATCACATGGTGCTGTAAAAGGCAAACCAAAACAACCGTCACCAAAGGATTCACCCTGAATGGGGTATGGAAAATCGAACAGCACAAAGTCCATGTGGGGAATTAATTTTGTGATCAAATGTACAAGAATTCAATAGTCAATGGGAACATGTGGAGATTTTTAGGACAAACACCCACAACCAAAGAGTTTCGCAGATAATTAACTATCTTTCGTATCTGTTCGAGGATACATATATATTTCGAAAATCTTATTAATCTCGGCAGGTTGTAGCAAACAGCAGGACAAATGTTATACACTCCGCATCTGGTGAATTATAAAACAATGCGTTCAGTATTTCGTTCCAATTACATGGACTCCTACAGCGGTCTGTCGTGTTTGTTTGTGTGTGTGTGTGTGAAAGTGATAAAGTTTTTCCAACTAAAGCCACAACTGAAAACTAAAACAAATAATACATTTTAACTAATATGAGGGTGAATGTTGTTGTTGTTATTTGCAAAGCCGAAAAAAAAACTGAAAACATTGATGATGAAATTTAATGCTTGCCACAGACCTCAACATCTTGTGTTGCACTTTAATAATAAACCAAATAGCTGAGTAAGTCATAATAATGAAATGGATTTTTTTGTATTATTTGTAATGAATTTAATAAGGGGCTTTAAAATGGAGCTTCTAAGTGAGATTGAAGATATATTTCTTTTATGAAATAAATTTGGACCGAGGGGGGATTTCTAACACATTCCATATTTCGACACAGTCCATATTTTCGTAAAAAAATAGAGTTTTACGATGCGAGAATATTTTGATCGTAACACTGCACAATTTGGCTTTAGAAGAAAGGAAATTTGTTAATATTTGTATCTGCTTTATAAAGCAAATAATAGTCATAATAATCTGGATTTTATTATTTTTAATAAATTTAATAAGGGGCTTTATAAAGAGGGTTCTAAGTAAGAATTCCGCTGATTGAAGATATTTTTTCGGACTTTTCATTCCACATTTCGACCCTAATATTTCGGGGGAATACAAGCTACACCCCCAGAAATGCGGAACCATTCTGCCTCTTTAACATCTCTTAACTGTAAAAAGTTCAGGTGGTCCAAATTATTTTTCTTTTAAAATCGATATTTCTTAAAATAGTTGTCAAAACAAAACTACCAAACTAGACAAAAAACAACGAGCCCTTACCGCGAAAACGATGTTAGCGCCATTAATTTTGATAAAATTATTTTTAAAAAAATTTTAATAAAATTCTTAAGCACAAAATATTAAAAATTAAAATAGATATATTCACAAAGATATAGAAAATTCAATTGTATCGTGAGCACCTTAAGCTTGAGTGTATTTTCCACACTTTTTTCAACTCTAAGAAATAAAGTCACAAAGTTGAGATAAGGTTAGTTCCGGAACCCTGCATGTGCTAATTTCATAAGAAACATTATGATCTTCAATAAACCGCAGAATCATTTCATAACCCTCCAATGCCAAACTTTTCTTTTGAGCTGATAAAATCATACAGGACTTATTTCGGGTCGATAATGACGAATTTCAATTCCAATCTTTAGTTTGACCCTCAGTTTGTCCCCTAGGAGGCAATGTTCCCTAAGTTCGGCATTACGTTGAAAAAAAAAACATAATTAATAAATTTTCGTTTTCAATAAAACATGTGTTTTTCGTTTGAAATTAATTGAAAAGACGTTATTATAATGAATGTAACCAAAACCATATTCTGTGGCTAAAATGCAATATTAGTAAGAATAATTTATAAAAAATTGTTTTGTATGAAAATCAAATAATTTTGTGCAAAAAGCCTGGATTTCTGATTTGCAGCCAGGCATTATTATACATACTTTTTACCAGAACGATCTAACAAATTGCACCAATGACCAACGTGGTCGTCACGCACTCCATCCACCGGCATGTAACTGGAGATGCAGAATGAGACGATGGTCGGCCTCGACCATGATACTGCACAGAACTCACAGAACAAATGGAATCCGCGACGTCAGATGGAAAATACGGAAGTTGACTCCATTTTTCACTTTTGTTTATGCGGTGTTAAAGAACATATTCGTTTACCATTGCCATATCCAGAAGATGAAAACAAATTACATTTGTCCACTTTCTAGTCTTCATTCGAATATGATAGCGACCAATTAGTGCATCCATCGAGTCTACTCCGCCCCTATGTCAATTATATTCTTTTACAATCATTGGGCAGTCATTCTCAATGTTTTCTTTTTTCTTCCGATGCCATCGAATTGCTTTCTGCGGCAATAAGTTTTGATATGAGTGTTTCGGGCCAGATTGATATGAGTGTTTCGGGCCAGATCCTATCATTCACCAAGGCGGTGAATGGATCGACTCCATCGTTCCGAAAGGAACGCCATCAGGTCTCCAGTAGATCGATTTCTACGGAAGCCATACTGTCGGTGATTTAGAAGGCCGTTAGACTCTAAATACTTAACAAGATGGTGGTTAACCATGCTCTCCAGAACATATTGCAATTGGACGGTAATTCGCAGGATTTGTAGCCTCACCTTTCTTGGGGATCGGCTGAACATTGGCAACATTCCAACGTAAAGGGTAAATACCAGCACGGTACGACTTGTTGAAAAGATTGCGCAATGGACGATCTAGCGTCGAAGAGCACTTACATAGGACAAGTGCTGAAATGCCATCCGGGCCCGAAGTTTTACTTACGTTGAGATCTGCAAGAAGATGGGATCCCTGCACAAACTGAATGCCTTTCGAGAATGACAACGATTGTTGGCGGGTGCATGGAAGATTTTTTATAAATCGAGACCAGTTTGGTATCAGAAAAGGGGTTTTCTACATCTCTCTCTTAGAAAATAGTGACCTCTTTCTCCCACCCAGAAACAAATGGAGTACGCCAGAAATGGGGACAACTACTTCGGAAATATGCAATAAAACCAACCTAAACTTCTTTCGATTGCAATTTATAGTTAAAGTTATTTTTCACAAAGCAAATACATTTTGAGGAGTTTAAGCAAATTGCGTTGACGGGACGGAGTTTTGAATATAAAACGGAGATTTGGGTCGTAGTGCGCCATTAGTCCCGGAAGGGTTAAGCTGGCTGGTATTTCGCTTTTTCGGACATAGTTTTGAGAGTCAATTCAATTTTTCATTTACATATGCAGCCCGATTCTGAATACTACCGGGAAATTTACTTTTTTTCGCGAACAAAATCCTCCTATTCTAAACGAACCGAAAGAATAATAATCAGGGATATACAATTCGGATTATTCGGAGTCAGCTGATTTGTTTGCCTCCCAGTCTGTGTAGAATTTTTTTTTTATTCTCTGAAAAATTTTAATTCCCCGGGAATTATCTCGCCGAGAGTATTCATAATTGGGCTGATGATATTCTTCTTCTTAAATATTAATAATGCGGAGTGATCAGTACAAGCTTTCAAATATTGCATAACATATTCTACGATTAATTCATTTGTATCGGAGTTACCAGAAGGACAACCGGGCAACAAGTATTTTATTCCCATACGTTTTTTTTTTTAAATTTAAAATCGTTTCGAATTTGCCTAACAGACATGACTCAAACGTCATGAAACGGCTTTTGGTAATTTTACTTGCTCAGATTTATTCGTTACAGTTTCCGCCGTCCCTTTATGTAATTCCATTACTTGACAAACATAAATCGCATTTAACACTGAATTGTAAATCGCATACTAAGTTCTTATTACATATTTAATATACTCCAGAGTAGACGAACGAATTTCAATTATTCAAATCAACTGCTGTGTGGATTTAATCGCCCACGTATACTTGAGTTATATGTCCCATTAGATTTTTATGTGATTCTGTAGAAATTGCATTAAAACTCATAAACTCCGAGTTCTCTAAATCTGGCAATAACTTTTGTTTTTAAACAATCAAATAAATAAATATTACTTAGCAAACCTACCTGTTTCGTATGTATGCAAGGACCGGCCATTTATTATTGACCATAAAATCATAAATTGAGTTTTGGTCCTTTCAACTTTGAACTTTGCGAGTCAGTTTGATTTACTGCTGCCAGGGTCACTTTGGTTAGGGGTTCAATTTGTTAATGGCAACCTGAAAAGGTAAGAAGATGAAGAAAAAAACGGAATGTATACTGTCTTAAGTCGTATCAGACAAATAAAACTAAAACTAAAAAGATAAAGGTAAAATATGCGAATGTCATGTCAGAATGGAGTAGGAGATTAATTGAGATGTTTGTCATAAGTGATTAGTTTCCAAATACAGTCGGCCGCATCTCATGGGGCATGTAAAAGGCCGGCAAAAAGGATAAACATACCTTTGAAGATTTTGCCAATTATTAATAATTATAATTATTGAACTTATTTTGTCAATAAGTAATTTGGGCTCATCATATTAAATTCCACCTTTATTTTGTCAAAAAAGAAAAAGAGTTATTATTGTCGTCATATTCATATACAAAAAATTAGGACCATTGATTCATCAGGTATAACATAAAAACAATATCCGTTCCACTTCGTTATGTATGCAATTAAAAATAATCGTCCTTAATAGAATTTTAATTGCCATGAAATGAAAGTTGTACATTTTATGATCAAAAAGCATATGAATACAAATTATGACTGACATATAAAAAAAAATCAATAATAAAATCATACCTCAATAAAAGAAGTGCCCAGTAAACACTGAAATTCCCCCCCCCCCCCCCCCCTACGTCAAATATCAATAAAACATAACATGTTCCTCGTCACTCATACGACCCATAGTACGCCACCCACCTTATGTCTGCTAGATAAGTACGTATCTATACGCTGTTTGCAAAATATTTCATACTTCTGTCGGTTTTATTTGAGCGTAAAATAAGAGGGCTTAACAACATATAAAACGAAATATTCAAAACAATAACCGCTACTCCACATAAATGCCACTTCCACCGAAGTATTTGTATTCATTGCGGCGTTTCGCTTTGGCTTGCCGTTGCCACCACTACAGACTCCACGGTGCGTATACAACAACAACAACAACAAAAAACAACAACTGCTGACTTTGCATCAATATTTTACAAAACTGATATTGATTTATTGAGTGCGATGCTGGGGGATGTGTGAGTGTAAATATCATTCAAATTGATATAAAACCTCAGACTACTGATGGTGTTTGCCAGCGCGTGTGGCAGCAGAAGCCCAAAAATACGTATTCCACGAGAATACTAATAAAATTGTATTCACATTTAGCATGCTGGCAAAATATCGACTGGACTGAGTGATATTTCATGTGCCATCAAATAACTCCGCAACGACTGTTGTGTCAGCGAATGTGTTGCAGCCGTCACACCGGGTGTTTAATGGAAATGCCATTTATTTCTGGTCTCCTGCAAAGGAAGTTTAAATGAAGATTTCTCTTTTTCCGTAAAAAAAAAAAATTGTTTTTTACCTATAGTTACAGAATAATTTTCAAATGTCAATTACAAACACATTTAAAATGGAAATTTATGAGCTATTAATTAATTGTCGAGCCCTAATCGCGATAAAGACGTAAGCGCAATTTATCTCGAAAATCGCTTTTTAATGAAATTCGATAGAAAAATGACAATAATAAAAAAGTATATAGCAAATTTATTTGTATCGTAAGCAACACACTGAGGTGCGTTTGTATCTTAAAGATAAAAAAATCATATAATGAAAAATATTTCAAATTTTAAAAAATATTAACAGATCAACTTGTCAATACATTTTATTTATTTTATGGGAAATGTAAGTAAATAAAAGTAGGAGTCGTAGACGAGAAAACTCCAAGCCTAAAGCGCTAAAAAGAAATTTTTAAGAGTGGAATTTTGAATGGTCGTACACAAACGGGCTTTTTTAAAATTTTCTTTTTGACGCTTAGGGTAGTAAACGTTTTACCATTTCTTTGAATTGATCCTAGAAAGACAACTTTTGCAACATGAGGTCTGTGTCAATTTCACATGCAGTGAATGAATTATTGTACCCTCTAACAGGGCCTGAAAAATTTGCCCGGAGTCTGAAGTCGAAAAATGTTCTCGACTCCTATTTTTTTACCCACATTTCCCATAAAATAAAGCAAATGGGTTAATCCATAATAAAAGTGACCAGAGCTCAGAAAAAAAAAATAAGATTTAAAAGTCAGCTTTATGCCAATTATATAAAAAACATTCCCACCCTTCATGCCTGAATTTTTTTTTTTTTCTAAATTCAACATTTTTTATGTTTTACATTACTTAAAAGTAACGTTAAAAATATAGGCCATGCAAGTAATTTATAAATCAATATATGTCAACACTTAATAAAGAGAAAGCAACCTGTCATCTGTCACTAATTTTTCTTTATAATTGTGGTTGGATATTGAAATTACACAAATCGTGTTAAAAAATATTAAAAAGCCTGCACTAAGCTGTTTTTTGAAGAGTATTTGAAACCGTTGTATCAAAGTAACACCCAAAACGAAAAAAAGGTAATTAGTTGTTTAATTTTTTAGCTAAATGATTTTGGCCTAACATGTTTTGCAAAAGTAAGGTTATGGTGCTAAGCTAATCAAATGTCTATCAATAATTAATAAAGTTTGTGTTCAATTGTGAGTTTTAACTTTTGAAAATGTGTAACACCCGAAACGTTTCGGGTGTTACATTGTTGTAATGACAAACTTATACATATTATGCGTAGTTATTTGGTGCCGCAGCGTCTGTTTTAAAATGCATGCGTGTATAATTATTATGTTGATACTTTTTAGATAAATTACCATGCCTTCAACAGCAAAAGAACGGCTAGCTAAGCTGAGAGAAAACAGAAAGAAGGATCCTGTGAAATATGCCGAACATTTGCGCAAAGAGAAGGAAAGAGACGCTATTAGAAGGAAAAAGAAGAAAGAAGAGACTTGTGCAGAAGATCTTAAATTGGAACATCGTCTAAAGGTGCGCGACAGAGTGCGAGCGTGTAGGGAAAAGAAGAAACTCAACAAAAACAATGTTGTTTGTGATTCTCCAATGGGATCTTACAAATGTATAAACACCTTTGCAAAAGCTGTGAAAAAAGTAAAGAATTCTCTCCCAGAAACGCCATTAAATAAAGCTGCAGTTCTCAAAAAAGTAATAACTGACGTGTTAGGACAGGATTATAATATAAAATCAACAGGGTATTTCAAAAACAAAGGCCCAAGACTTACAATGGAAGCCCAGAAAGCTACGAAGGATTTCTTTTACAGAGATGATGTTAGTCGCCAAGCCCCTGGGAGGAAAGATTTCAAAACCGTTAGAGATCCTGACACTGGTGTGAAGTCTAAGAAGCAGAAACGTACAATGGTTATGACTATTCGCGAAGCTTTTGAATATTTCAAAGACATCAACCCTGAAATTAATATTAGAAGATCGTCGTTTTTCAATTTAAGGCCGACTGAGGTTCTTCCGATAGCTGACACGCCTCATAACGTGTGCGTTTGTATGCATCATACCAATTATATAAACTTGTTAGAGGCTTTGAACAAATGTCTGCCTTTACCAAAAAATTATAAGAAAGTAATGGAAATGATATCCTGTGACATCACAAATGAGGCTTGTACGTCAGGATCCTGTGACCAATGCCCAAAAGGCAAAGAAGATATTGAAAGAGAAACACAGTTTTTAAAAGATCTCTGGGACGATGTTCAAGCTATCCCAATCTTCAGAAGCAGCATTATTTTAAAGTGATCGACTACAGACAGATCATAGCAGCGAAAACATCCAATTCCATTTCCGTTCAAGTTGTAGTTGTAAAGAAAGACATATGGGAGGAAGAGTTTCAGCAACCAATTGCTACACTGAAAAAGGAGCAACATGTTCCTGACTTGGCAGCTGTACCTGGTTCCAAAGGCGATCTTGAGGTTATACCGAAAATAAAAGATAAACTTTCCTATTGTGAAGTTTACAGTGATTCGGAAGAGGATGAATCTCATCATAAGGGATGATTGTAGAACAATAAAACTGGAACATTTACTTTCGTTAATTTTTTAAGTTAAGTTGTTGATACAGTTCTGTAATAGTTTGACTAAAAACGTATTAAATCTTATTAAAATAACCCATCATTTCTGGTAAATGTGTTTTTATTTCGTACTCGTAACACCCGAAACGAATCACATGTAACACCCGAAACAGATAATTTTATTCATAAAAATTAAAGGAAAAAAGATGCTGGCTATTCGTTTAGCATTTAGGTGGGCTATTATAACTAATTTGGCTTGCTGTAAATAAACTGAAGGTTACATATGCAAATTCGCTGAGTTCTGCATTTTGAATCTGATTGCCAGCAAGTAGCGCCAAATTCTGTAACACCCGAAACAGCTACTTATTGGTAATTTTCTCGTTATTGCTCACATATTTTATTAATGTGAGTCAAGGAAAAGAAAATGTTACTTAAATAGTAGACGATCCAATAGTTGTAATAGACTAGTTGCCTTATACAACATCTAATAAAACACTATTTAATGCGTACAAATGTAACACCCGAAACGGTGGAATGACCCAAATGTATTGAAAACAAGTTGATCTGTTAATATTTTTTAAAATTTGAAATATTTTTCATTATATGAATATTGTTCATTCGGAGTCGAGATAAAGGGTTTCCAACAAGAGGTGTTATTTTGAATCATCCGGTATTTCGGCAGCTGTCACCTTTGAAGCTTTTATTCTTTGACATTAGGCAAGTAGACACTACGCCATTACTAAAAATGCAACGATACACGGTTCAACAACGCATTGAAATTATTAAAATTCACTACAAAAATGGTGAAATTCTTGCAGTCACAGTTCGCAAAACTAAAGCATTTTTGGGTCGTCGTAAAGCACCTTGTCGGACAGCAATACAGAAATTGGTGGACAAATTCGAGTTGATGAAATAAGTTAGTGATGTGAAGAATAAAATCAGTGCACGTCGCTCAAGAACAACAGATAATATTGCTGATGTAGCCCAAAGTGTTGAAGAAGACCCAGGTTTGTCCATTCCTCGTCATTCTTTGGAATTGGGCATTCCACAAACATCATTATACCGTAGTTTGCATAAAGACTTGGGTCTGAAGGCTTATAAAGTTCATTTGACACAAGAACTCAAGCCGGTCGATCATCAACAACGTGGTGTCTTTGATGATTGGGTCCTTGAAATGCATGCAAACGATCCGGAATTACATCGAAAAAAAATGTTATGGTCGGAGTTGGATGATATTGATCTGGACAACGTTTACTTTCAACAAGACGGTGCTACGTGCCACACAAGCAACGAAACCATTGCTCTTTTAGGGGGAAAGTTTCGGGACCGTATTATCACTCGAAGAGGTGATCTCAATTGGCCACCGAGATCTTGTGATTTAACACCTTGCGACTTCTTTCTTTGGGGCCACGTGAAAGATATTTTATTATGAAATAAACATCCGATCATTTAGATCAATCAAAGTCTCGCCTATTGTCTTACGTAATAAATTTCTTGATTTTAAACAACGTGGTTTTACTTGACATTCAACATAAAAGCTATAGAGATATTCCCAACTAAAGTAAAATAACACTTCTTCAAAAAAAATAACTTCACATTTAAATCGACGCCAAAGTTCGGAATATCGGTCGGTCATCCTACTCTGTGCCTCAAATATTTTTATTTGGGCACTGAACACGCTCAAACTTGTCAATTTTAAATAAGTTGATTCAATAATTTTAGGGATTTTTTTCAAATCAACTTCAAATAGCAAAAAAATCAAAATTGGATGGAGACACCTAAAATTTTTCGTTTTTTTCTTATTTTTCGAAATTAAAATGTTTTCACTCCACTGTAATATACAGGATCATCTGAGATCAAAAACACTAAAGCTTTTTCTTTAGATAAGTACTTTCACCAGGTAACGCAAGGAGAGTTTTTCGAAATTTCATTTTTTTACATTTCTTAAAACACTTTCAAGTGAAAAACACAATTTTTGCGAAAAACAAATCTTATAATTTCTTAAAGTAAAATGAAAAATACTGACAAATTTGTAGAAACGTATCCAGTGTTAACCCGTAAATTATGTACGGAAATAGTGTTGAACATTTCAAAATGATCGGTGCTTTGAATTTATGAGGGGCACCGACTTTGAAATTGTGACTTGTGGGAAAAACTCATTAAATTTTTGAACACTAACTGAGTCATGTATCAGGCGCGGTTGCCTAATCTGCTGCATCTTCGTTAGTTTTGCTCCAATTCATCTTAATATTTTTGAAAGATTCTCCATTCAGAAAATCAAATTATAAAATACGCAAAAAAAAAAAGTTCAAAACTTTACATTATTGACAATAATAATAGTAATTAGTATTGATTTCTTTCTTTAATCCCACTTATATTTCTGGAAAAATCGATAGATTGAAAAGTTCATGAGAACAACAAACTTATTTCATTTAATTCCTGGAATAGACACGTGTGCGGCAAGAATAAAATTGTCCTGTTCCAAATAATATGTATTTGGACACGTCCCACAGACATACGTCACTTAGTAACGCACTTCATCTGAAGGCTTTTGCTATTTTACGTCAGAGGCAAAGCAAAGCAAATTCCCACCAACCCCTAAAAATAAACTGAAATGTCTGTACATTAAGGTGGCTCTTAAAACGTGTATTTGCCATTATACGAATATAAAATAAATTTATATTTGTAATGATTTCCCAACTCTTAAGCGTTTTTTTTTTTTTGAGATATTTTTGGTCAAAAGGTTTTAGGTGTTTTACTTTGGTCTCAGACGAAAAGGTTTTTGTGAAACCAATTCGTCTGTTAACCCAAGAAATGTATATTTAGTTTTTGAAAGTTACACGAATTCTTTTGTGCTATAGGTTCCACATCCTGGTCCGATTTAATAAATATCTGGACGATTGTAAGCAAAGTAAACATTACAATTGTTGTAAATTCTCCATGAAATTTAGCATAAGTCATATTATGGCCGATACAATGCGTTATGGTCGACCAATAACATATTTTAATGCAGCCCACATTCAAATATGTTCCACACCGTTGCAGTCATCCATTCGTATGATTGCAAGAAAGCGTACGACGATTTTAGCTCTTAAAAAAAAACTTCAAAAAAATGCTGTAGATAGTGAAATTATATTTAAATACAATTAGCTCTTTCTCATCTTAATAAGAATATTGTTTTTGGATTGCTAAATAATTATCAATATTTTTTAAAAAAAAAAAACCATGACTGGTGTTTACATTTCTGGCAATTTTTTTTATATTTGATTTCAATCACTGATTATTCATGTGTAGGCCAACGGATTATGTAATGAAAATGAATTAATGAAATGAAATATTCATATTTTTGGCTTATAATAATTCAATATAGACAGACACACTTAAGGTCACTACTAAGGTCATTACTAAAATTCGTGTATCCCTCCATTTTTCCCGCACAATTTTTGTTAATACAATTATTGTATCCCTCAATTATCATTATGAGGAAAATCACAATAAGAAAGAGAAAAAACCATAACTAATGAAAACTATTTTTTTTAAAAACAGGTGAAGGAAGACGAACTCCTTTCAGTACAAATTTAATTGACCCATTCTAATGTACAAATACACATATCTACCTATGAGTTTCAAAACGATTTGTGTATTTTATTGCATTTGCGTCTCTTCTATCAGCAATATTTTCATCATCATCACAATTTGTTATTGACAATGGCTGGTGTTTTCTTCCAATAATAAATTTGCATACATATTTGTCTACTGGAAGCTCTTTTCGTAGTCGTATGAAATTCATTTGAAATTAAAGTCTGTGTGAAATTTGCATCTCCTCTTGTGTCGGTGGAACGAAGAGGAGCTTCGAATTTCTTTTGATTTATGTTTGCAAAATTTTAAAGGTTTTAAGCTCTTCAGTTG
Organism: Hydrotaea cyrtoneurina; assembly: GCA_958296145.1. Taxonomy (NCBI): domain Eukaryota; kingdom Metazoa; phylum Arthropoda; class Insecta; order Diptera; family Muscidae; genus Hydrotaea; species Hydrotaea cyrtoneurina. The sequence goes on along the minus strand of OY282513.1, from coordinate 9,454,251 downwards.
AATTTTATTCAGCTTTAGTAATCTACGGAAATAAAAAGGCAGAAAATAAAAAAAACGTGGTAATAATTATGTATACTGAAGGTGACCAACTGGCAAGTCTTTGGCGGGACGGCCCCGATTTCTAAGCTTGGGTACATTGGCCTTTTCGGAATTTTTAAATTTTATTAATTTTATTTTTACATCATCATTGGTTGGCAAAGAATATACGTAAAAAACTCCTAGGATATCAAAAAAAAAAAATTTTTTGGCTCTACAGTCATCTTTGAAATAAATGGCGAAAAATGTCAATGGTTGAAAAAATATACTCCTAAAAGCCTACAGATTTTATAGGATTTCTTTCGAAAACCACCTTCACAGCTTTGGCTTAAATTTTTCAGGTAAAATTGTGTTTTCTAACTAATAAGTAAATAATTTATGAATGGTTTTAGGACTGCACTTTGCAAACGACTTATACACAAAGTGAAGGGGATATTGTGTCCACTAAACAGATCGAATTCGGATCAGCTGAATCAGTTGAACAATTGACCGACAGACTGGCCACTGGATTTCTATCCTCCTTTTAAAAAAAAACCAATTGAAGAACGTCAAATAAAAAGTACAAAAAATAAATTTCCTATGAAAAAGTGAATATTTGTTTTGTTTTGTTTTTAAAGAACTCCTTTTATTTCTCTAATAATATAATATAATAATATAGTCCCGCTTTTAGGTTCAAAGTCCCATTTATTCGTATAGACGGTCCCTCTTCTTGTCAAAATACATTTTGGCCACTTTATGTATAATTCATAATAAAATATCAATGAGATATTTCTTGGACTGCCCGGTCCAGCAGTAGGGACTCAAAACCAACATTCCATGAGAGGCGGGAGTTATAACCTCAAAAAAGACGTTGCCGACGAACAGAACATTTTACAGGAGAGGGTTTTTTGTATGGGCAAGCATAATGCCGTGTTGTGATTATGATAAAATTGAATTTTCAATATGAATTAAAAAATATTAAAAACTAAATATTTATTAAAAATTAATCTCCGTTTTCATAAAAATTAAAAAAAAAAAAGAGGAAAAATGTATGAAAACACCAAAAAAAATTTCACACATTTTTCTTAACAAAGGATTTTTAAATTTTTATTGAAACGGAGATTCATCTTTAATAAAAAAATTTTAATTTTTAATATTTTTTGACAATGTTTTATTGAATGTCATTAAAAAGCTAGTTTCAATTTTTTTAAAAAATAGACTTTTTTCAATTCTCAGATTTTCCTAAATTTTTTTTTTTTATATGGTTATCGTTTTTATAAGGTTTCAGTCAAAAAAACATTTTTTTCGTAACGCTTAAGTAGTTTAAAAATTTGGAGTATCTTCAAGTTATGCTAAGAAAAGTGAAAAAAATATTTTTTTTCAAAAATAATAAAAATTGGGGAAAATCTGAGAATTGATAAAAATTTTTTCTAAAAAATTTGACGTGATACAGACATCTCCGTTTTCCACGAGTCTGCCTGCCAAAAATCAGCTCAATTGGATCACTGAAAAAGGGTTAAAAATCGGTCGAAAGGCTTTCACACAGGCCACTAAGAGCTTTATACTTCAAACTTAAAAAAAGAAAAATTCTGACGTGTTCATGACAATCGCCGATACACGTGTATTTTTATTTTTCACCCTCTTTCCGAATATGTGCATTTGGTTCATAGGACACGGTGTTATTTATCATTACCTGGAAACAACTCATACGATTCGAGCGGGCCAACACTGACTGTTAACAGTCATTTCGAAACTTCTGTCGACATACATGTTTGGCAAATCTTTAAATACTATTTGTAATTGGATTCTTTACAGTCACAATTGATTTTTAGAACACCGTATATGTGTGCCACTCAACGAAAACAAACTTGTATTTTTTAAAGTAAAAACCACCGGGCCTATAAACACAAAGCCGATTATTGCTGTATGTAATTGCCCCTAATTGGTGTTACCACAAAATACCGGCAACCGAGAGGAATGGAGAACAACCACAACACAATTATTTCACTCTCCAATTTTCAATCGTAATTACGGAGAAAGAATTATTGGCACTTTTTTCCACGCACACACACAAACATGTAAACCAAAATATTTACATACATTTGTCTGTTGCTCAGGGCAATAAATTCAAGGAATACATGTGGTGTGCAGCCACTTAAGATTTCTCGCCACCCATGCAACGCAAACACAGCTACACAATGGTCGATAAGAAAATCTTGGAACAATGAAAACAATTTCTATGCATGTATGTGTTTCCGAGTCATACAACGGCAGAAAATACAGTCAAACTTCCGTAATTTGAACCATCATTCCGTAGAAAAGTTCGACTTGGAGTTAGGGAATTACTTATAAAAAATGTTTAAGAGCATTTGTCGGAATAACTGCGAGTAGAAGTGCTTCGACTTATGGATGTTCCACTGTAGTTCATAAATACTATGAAAAAGTTATGTGGCATTTAAGTAACAGTGGCCACCACACATATGAATATTCCTGGTGGCATTGAAACAACCGGAAGGACTTCATTCTGTTAGGACAATTGTAGCGTTGTATTAGGGATATTTATGTGTGCGTAAGCATTTCGATTGTACGACTGCAGTACGTGGGTTTGTCGATTGTACATCTAGTAGTTGTGTATTTCAGCAGTGTATGATGGTGGGTGTGCGCGTATGGCTCACATCCTGCCGTATAGAAGGACAACACTGTAGATGATCAAAAGTCACCAAGAGAGTGGAATTAACGAAATAAATACTTTATGATGCTCCAATTAAATGTTGTAAATATTTTAAGAATATGGCCTTTGCAATGATATGTTTCACCAATTAATTTCCATAATAATGCTAATGGATACTTAGAAACCAACACTTTGCATTAACATTGCAAATAAGGAAATATTAGGATTAATTTTGAAGCATCGAAATAAATGTGGATAATAAATTGTACTTTTAGTTTAGTCGAAGACCGACAAATCTAACAGAATCTTTAAATGGTCTTGCACACAAGACCTTCAAGATGACTTTACAATAAGGCCACAAATAAGACAAATTTATTTGGCAAATGGAAACAAACAAGCATTTCGTCAGTGACGGCGATACCTTATCTACACTATTATGCCGATACCTTAGCAAAATAAATCAGCTTTCAATTTTTGTATTTTGCTTTTGGTTTATGTTTTTCAATTTGATATAAAAAAAAATACATAAAGGTGTTAAAAATAAGAGGTGTTATTTTGAATCACACGGTATTTCAGTAGCTGTCACTTTTGAAGCAGTTATTCATTTGAAATGTAGAAACTACGCCAGTACTAAAAAACAGTTACGGTGAATGGATTGCGCTATCGAGAGATGATTAATAGGGTGGAGTGAAAACATTTTTTTTTTTTAATTTGAAAAAGTTAACCTCGGAAAGAGATGTAGTCTGGAGTCCTAATGAGGGGAAAAATAAAGAAAACAAATTTAAAACATTTTTAGGCCACTCCCTCGAAATTTAGAAATTATCGCTATTTTGGCGTTGATTTTAGAAAAATCCTAAAAATTAACGACTTAACTTATTCGAAATTTAAAAGTTTGAGCTTGTTCAGTGCAAACAAAAGTATTTGAGGCAAATATGAGGATAATCGACTAATATTTGTAGCTTTGGTGGCGATTTCATTGTTCAGTCAATTTTCTGAAGAAGGGACAATTTGACTTATTTTACTTTTTGACATTTTTGAACAATGAGAAAATTTTTTTTAAATTTGTTCATGCCCTTATTTCATTGTTTACGCTATTGCAAACATTTATTGACATAAAACTTTTTAGGATTTTTCTAAAATCAACGCCAAAATAGCGAATTTCCAAATTTCGAGGGAGTGGCGCGACCCCTAAACATTTTTTAAATTTTTTTTCTTTATTTTTCCCCTCATTAGGACCCCAGACTACATCCCTTTCCGAGGTTAACTTTTTTTTTGAATTTCACTCCACCCTAATGATTAATGATTTGTTATTGTCGGAGTTAGATGATATTAATTTGGACAACGTATACTTTCAACAAGACAGCGCTACGTGTCACACTCAAGCATCGAAACCATTGTTCTTTTACGGAAAAAGTTTCTGGACCGTATTATCTCTCGAAGAAGTGATCACAATTGGCCAGCGAGATCTTGTGATTTAACACCTTGCGACTTCTTTCTTTGGGGCCACGTGAAAGATAAGGTCTACGCCAACAGCCCAGCGTCGATTCAAGACCTCAAAGATAGTTTGCGTGAGGCTATCGAGGGCAGCCACTTTACGATTTGGTTATGGAAAATTTCATGAAAAGGACAGGGTTCTGTAAGCGTGGTCGTCGGGGCCACTTGGCTGATGTTGTTTTTCATTATTAACGGCATACCTTCCTCTTTATTATAAAATAAACATTCGATCAGTTAACTCAAAAAATGTAATTTTTCTTTGAATACCAAAATAACAGTACCTGTTGGAAAACCCTGTATATACTTTGTTTATTTAACTGTTGTCCATATATCACAAATTTGTAATCTAAATCAAAATTGACCTTTTAAGCGCCCCGTGGGTGAGTTGGTTCGATTGCCACCAGAGGCTTTGGTCTGTTGCTGCAGAAATCGAGCCATATGGCCTGTGTCATCCGGTTCATCAGGACAAATACAGTTCGAAGAGTCAAATAATCAAATACATTTTTTTTTCAAATTTCAAACTCTGAAAACTGCGCATTTCAATACAATTACGTCTTATTTCATATATTCAATTGTGCGATTTTGAATGTGAATACCTTAATATAAACTGTCACTTCATGACTACAACATATTTTTTCCAGACCTTCAAAATGTTTACCCGATCAAAAGTTACAGACTTTTGGCTGATGGCATTGAATTCGGGGCCACTGTGCGCCAACCAATTTCCAAACATGAATATTCTTCAATGTGTTCCCATACTTATATTTTTTATACTTATACTTATTTTTTTTTTTTTTTGTTAATCGGCTGAAACTTCTTTACTCTTCTTTTGTACATTAACTTGTTTATTTCAGCCTCTGTTGGACTATTCATAAAAAATATTAACAATTTTCCGAAATTTGGTTTTCACAGCTTTACCATTTTCGTAGTAATCGAAACATGACAAACAAACAAAAAATAACATAATCTTAATATATATTTACCCTGAATCTGTACTGACTCTGTCACGCAGTGCGTAGGAATTTAAATAGGCATTCTATAATTCTATAAATAATAATAATAAAAAAAATAATATATTTTTTTTTTTGTACAGAAATTGTGTTTTCCCCAAAAATTTTTTTTCCAAATTTTTTTTTTTACAAAAATTTTTTTTTTCCAAAATTTTTTTTTTTTAAAAAAATTTTTTTTTCCCAACAAAATTTTTTTTTTTACAAAAATTTTTTTTAAAAAAAAATTTTTTTCCCAACAAAATTTTTTTTTTCAACAAAATTTTTTTTTCTACAAAAATTTTTTTTCCAACAAAATTTTTTTTTTCCACAAATTTTTTTTTTTTCAACAAATTTTTTTTTTTTTCAACAAAATTATTTTTCCATATTTCAACGGGCGCCATAGGCGCATTACAACTTACTAGTATGTTAGAATAACCAAAAAAAACTACTGAAAAAAAAACCGAATTTGATTCAACCTGTATTAAAAGATGTCCGTATATAAATTTATTGTAATACATTATCCCTCGATAACTTTTTAGTATAAATTTTCCCTCGCTACTAAAAAACCCTTTTCTAAACTAAATATTGGAGGATTTTTTTATTGAGAGTCTTTAAATTGTTCTAGGAGTCTGTTAAAAGCTACAAACCAAAGCTTTTATATTTCATTTCAGCAGGTTTTTGATTTGATCAAAAATTTAATATGGAGATAATGCAGTTAAAACCTTAAAAGTCGATTGGAAAATGTCCTGCTGACAGGCGCCACATTTTTCTGCTGCCATCATATGGGAATTGTTTAATATTTAGCCAGTCAAAGGCTTTCAGCAATGTCTTCCGACACCGGGCACAAGAACACATACGTTGTTTGATAAAGACCATCATCAGCCACTTTTAAAATATTGTCAGGAGTGCTCTTGAAAGGTAAAAGAAATTAGCAACTTTGACAAAAAAAAAAAACGTATTTACAAAACAAAGGGTGGGTGCATATACATATAAGTATGTGTGTACATATGCATACCAGTATGTACATATACCTACGTATTATATGGTAATCAATTATTATTACTTTCTTTCCTTTTGATTGCCGTTTTTCTTTGAACTTCTAGATCTTCAGGTGCTTATTTTGCAGTTACCATGAAATTTACCCCCCTCATGAAACCGGTGACACCTTAGCAAATCCTTTGTTGGCTTTTGGCTTTGGCTTGCGTCAATCGATTTGATTAACCGCCTTTTGCCAGCATCGTGCCCTCAATGTACGTTAACCGTTACACATCCTCCCGTCCTCTCGGCAATCACAGCAGTTGAGGGAATTTTCAATTACGGCAATAGGCAGGCAGACACAGATGTTGGCGCCCATATGCAGTGGGGTGTTATTTTTCATGTGTTTTTTTTTTTTTTTTCATTCTTGAATTTGTGTATAATTTCGTTTTAAAGAAGGGAGCGAATAATTCAATAAACACAGCAGCAGCAGTTCATTTATTGGTGTTGTTGTCATTTTCACAGTTGTTGTTGTTGTTGTTAACATACATATAACAACAAAATGCTTTTGTTGTTCGGAAAGAATACATGCTATGACATGTGTGAATTGTTCGCTGGCTGTTGTCGTCTGTAAAAGACAGTCAGCTGAACTTGGCGAACGTTTGTATGTACAGGGGCCAGACATACATGTAATATAAATATGTCCATACACTACCAGTTAGTTAAATAGGTTCGCCGGAATTGTTAACAAAAGAGGAAGAGAGAATATGTACATATGTTATGATGAAATAAATTTAATTTCTAAAAATGCAGGGCAGACTGTCGTCTACTAACTTGCTTATGCCATGAAGGAACCAACGGTGAAATTCTCTCGAATAAGTGAGATGTGTTTTAGGTCCGGCTCCTAAAGGCTAATGCTTTTCTAGAGAAGTCTTTACTTGGCTTAGAGATTACTTTCTTACTCGTATAGTCACCGGCATTTACGAGGTGAAAACAGTCCATGAAAAATGTTTGATGGTCGTACCTGGTTTCGAACCTGGGTTCTGCTGTGTGGTAGTCGCAAACACTAACTACCACACCACGTCCCGTCCCTAAGACTGTCATCTACTATAAATACAAAATGCGAAGCGTACCTATTGAACATTCCATTAAGAAACAGAAAGGAAAACTTTCGCTCAAAACCGAGAGCTGCATTCTTTGAATTTTTTCATATAATGTTGATTCATGGATCTGTTTAGGAGAGTGGGAAATGGTTTCCGTAATTTTAAAAAATCAGGTTTACTTCCGAAACAATTGTAACACAGTCTTCTCTATCTCTGTATCTGTATCTGTGTCTTTCTCTACTTCTATTTCTAAATCTATATCTATCTCTGTCTCTTTCTCTCTATATTTTCTCTCTATATCTATATCTCTATCTCTATTCTATATATTTATCTCTCTATCTCTATTTATATTCTATATATCTATCTCTATCTCTACATCTCTCTATCTCTATATCTCCACATCTCTCTATCTCTATACATCTATATCTCTATACCTACCTCTATACCTCTATATCTCTATATCTGTACATCTCTCTATCTCTGTCTCTTTCTCAATCTCTATCTCTACTTCTATCTCTGTCTCTTTCTCTCTATCTTTATCTATCTATATCTCTATCTCTATAAACATATCTCTACATTTCTATCTCTATCTCTACATCTCTCTATCTCTATACCTCTCTCCCTCTCTTATCGCTTCAGTCAGTTAATGGCAACCTCTTGGGTGTGAATTATCCGCTCAAATTAAAAACCTAACTGGACTGAGATCGATCAAAAAAAAAAATGTAAACATAGTTTGTGTGCCAATGCAAATGATGCCGAGTGTAACTACACACAGTTGTATGCGTGTTTTAAAATACATACATTTGTATTAACTAAAGAATAATTTGCAAGTATGTCTGTAATTGTATGTGTGTGTGTTCGTTGGTGTTAAAATGTTTTCGTTGACGGCGCAGCAAAGAAATACTACCAATCACGGGAAAGAGCATGTTAAAGTGGCTGTCAAATTCTTTGAGAACAATTGGTGTTAAACAAATAAGAGCACGACACAGAATTCAATAAGAACCTTCACATGTACATACAGCCTGTCTGGAGGCATCATTCACCCCCATCCTCCTGCCCAGTTTTACCATCTTTACCAAAAAAAAAAAAACCCCACAGCCAAATAAACAGTATGAAGTCTATACCGAAACACAGAATACCGAACACACAGAAGAAAAAAGAGAAAAGCAGCAGAAACAGCTAAAAATTTTAAAAGTGTCTGTCAATTTTTCACAATATAAAAGTCATTTTATCACACATTTTCATGGTAACAGCACAAACGGGAAACCTTGAAAGGAGGATGACAAAACGAGAAAATGTAAAATATTTAAGTCTTAAGCAGAAGTTATAAATTTAATAGAAAACATCCATAACACTACGTGAAATCCTTTAAATCTGAAAGACTTTGGGAAAACATTCGTGGCTTTTGTCCATTAGTTTGTTTGCTTTTCTGGGGTTTCGTTGCTGACCAACAAACCTATTAAAGCAGTCATAAAATATTAACCAAACGGAACCAATCGAAACAAAAGAGAGAAGGAGAAAGCGAAAGAAAAAGAAAAACGGATACTGGCGTATGTTCTATGACACTGACACACCAGACCGTGCCCGCCACCTACTCAACAATGACCTCGTAGAGAAGGGGGGACCTTAATTTCATAACACAATGACTGGCGACAACAGAGCGCTGCGTAAGCCCGTGACAATGACAACATCCGTTTCCGTTTTGGAGCTTACGGCATAAGCGAAGAGTAGTAACAAACAACAAAACGACAGTGGCAGTCATTCGGTTGGCCAATAATACAGACCGCAGCAGCAGCAACCGTAACTACAGAAGCAAACAGCAGTTCGGGGAATTAACTTGCACAAGCAGCGTTGCCATATATATTTGTGAAACCTATATTAATTTCTAAAATAAAAGCTGTGTTTGGGCAGTTTTTCTAAGAGGCTCAGCAAAGTAAAATCTGAAGTTAAACGTCATGGACTTACGTTACACGTTTTTCTATTTACACTCTTATTGGCACGATTTTTGCTGTTTAATCTTTGTAAAACTTTTAGTTGGCCGTCTGTGGTAAGTCAAGTAAAATTGGACAAAAATGTATATTCTGGGAGAAAAAATTGGAAAAAAAAGTGTAATTTCAGGGTTCTCCAACAAGAGGTATTATTTTGAATCACACGGTATTTCGTTGGCTGTCCCTTTTGAAGCATTTACATGTTGACATTTGACAAGTAGAAACAACGCCATTACTAAAAATGGAACGATCCACGATTCAACAACGCATTGAAATTATTAAAATTCACTACAAAAATGGTGAAAATCTTGCAGTCACAGTTCGCAAAACTGAAGTATTTTTTGGTCGTCGTGAAGCACCTTGTCGGACCACAATACAGAAATCGGTGGAAAAATTCAACTTCTTCCTTTGGGACCACGTGAAAAATAAGGTCTACGCCAATTGGCCAGCATCGATTCAAGACCTCAATGATAGAATTCGAGAGGCTGTCGAGGACATAGGCCAGCCACTTTGCGATTTGGTTATGGAAAATTTCATGAAAAGGATATGGTCCTGTAAGTGTGGTTGTGGGTGCCATTTGGCTGATGTTGTTTTTCATTATTAACGGCATACCTTCCACTTCATTATGAAATAAACATCCGATCATTTATCTCAACAAATTCCATTTTTCTTTGAATGTCAAAACGTTTATCCCCGGGCACAAAAATTTTAGAATTTTTTTTTTTTAAATTTGTTCTAATGAAATTTTTATTCTATTTTTAATGTTATACGTTATATCTTAAAATACAAACCATTCATAAAAATTTAACCATATTCGGACACCACTAGTTGATAAAAGACAAAAAAAAAATAAAGCCCCGAGTCTCCCAGTTTTTCCCAAAAGTCATGCATTTTTTTTAATGGGCCCCCAAAGAGTTGGAAAAAAGGTGATCATTTTCTCAGGCTCAGATCTTGCCATCCATGTAAAAGTTTAATTTACTCCCTGAGGCAAAGTTGTAACTCTTATCATAAAGAACAAAACATCTTAATATATATTTACCCTCGACACTGATTCACTGACTTTGTCACGCAGTACGTAGGAATTTAAATAGGCATTCTATAATAATTCTATAAATAATAATAATAAAAAAAATAAGATATTTTTTTTGTACAGAAATTGTGTTTTCCCCAATTTGTTTTTTAGCAAAATTTTTTTTTTACAAAAATTTTTTTTTACAAAATTTTTTTTTTCCAAATTTTTTTTTTTTTCCACTAAATTTTTTTTTCAACAATATTTTTTTTTTCAACAAAAATTTTTTTTTCCAACAAACATTTTTTTTTTCTGCAAAAATTTTTTTTTTCGACTAAAATTTTTTTTCCACAAATTTTTTTTTTCCCACAAAAATTTTTTTTTTCAACAAAATTTTTTTTTTTCAACAAAAATTTGTTTTTTCAACAAAATTTTTTTTTCCAATTTTATTTTTTTTCGAAATTTTTTTTTAAAAAATAGTTTTCTCAAAATATTTTTTACAAAATTTTTAAAATTAAGTAACAAATACTTTCTTAAGCAAATTAACGGGCGCCATAGGCGCATTACAACTTACTAGTTATAAATAGTTTGTATTTAAAGATATAATCGGATTTTTTTAACATTTTCCCTGTTCAAAATTCAAGGAGACAATCAAATACCAAAATGTACCAAGATCTCAATAAACACCTTTCTAGAACATATGACCTTCCTAGGAATGATTGTTAAAAGTGTATCAATCCATATTTGATTTCTAGAATAGCATTAGTCAGTGTTTAGTGCGTATGAGTAATATTAATTTGAAAGGCAAAACACATTCGCACGCTTAGCGCTGAAATATGCTGGACACTGTATGATAATTAAGTGGTATAGCCTAGAGCTAACAAAAAATAATTAATGGATATTCCGTATCCAAAATTTGCTATCGAAATAATAGAGATATTGCTTTTAGGTAAATTTGAATTTTTTGTTTTTCATGCTAACTTTACCCTAAGCTGTCTTCTAAGTCTCTCAAGTTCGAGTTTCTCTTTCAAATACAAACTAAACACACATTTGCATAAAAAAAATCATTTTCTATTTATTAATATCTCTGGTAGAACATCTACAAATAATGAACATTTAGTGATATCCGGCAAAGATTTCTTTGAAAATATCTTTGATTTTCAACTTTTGTACAACAGTTTCACACAATTTGGCATCTCACAGAAAAGGTAACTCACCCCAAACAGACAAATAGGCTTATATGGCAACACTATGCCGATGCCCGGAATTACACCCCCGGCCACATTTATACAGATCGGCAACAGCAAATCCTCTTCGTGGCTAAGCTTAAGCACGTAGTGTTACATGATTTTTCACTTTTCTTCCCCTGTTGCTATCGATGCTGCTACACCATTTCGTGTGTATGTGTGCGTGTGTGCGTATTTGAGAGTTATTCCATGTGGATTTCACGTACGGGGATATGTAGTTTCTGGTACGAATTATATCGTCATGTTAGTTTTGAAATGTCAGAATTGTGTCTGTTAATGTACGTATGTCTGACGTAGGTGACATATGCATTAGGGTGGGTCAATTTGTATGGGAGGAAAAAATAATTTACACTTCGACAAAGTGGAAAAATCGAATTAAATTGTTTTAAAATATTATATAAAAATTTGAAAAAAAAAAGTCAACAACTAGGGATATACATTAGACAGTTATTCAGTATTTCCCCACAAAATTCCATGAATGAACTGGCAAATCTGAGATCTGTGACAATATTATGTGTAGACTCATCGATACATATCAGACAACTGAGCAGGTGTAACAGGTGTTTCCTGCCAGTTGTGACATTCAGAAATTCAAAACAAACGTCAACAAACACTACTCCCTCTTTCCTCCTTCCGATACCCTAGTTTCCTTCCGCTAACACAATGCAATGCATTTATAGGGGGCCCAGAGTGTTGACCTTCAAAAAAACAAAAAAAAAAGTGCGCCGAACGTTGGAAACATCAAACAGCTGTGCACATATGCTGTTTGATGTCGATACGATCATAGACAGTTTCGTATTCTCGCTATATAAGTATGTCTATGCAGAATGAGTCTAACTCACATTAGATCTTTAATATATGGTGATCCAATTCGTAGTTTCAAAAGTATAGGACTGGTATTCGACATCTGTCACACTAAGTTGTTAAACCAATTTTTTTCTTCTCAGTTGGAAGTCTGACATTGACGAAAATGGATCGCTTAACTATCACACAACGCGTAAAAATTATTAAAACCTACCACAAAAATGGTGATTCTGGCACAGCCACATATCGTGCGTTAAGAGGAGATTATGGTCTATGGTTATGAAGCACATTTCTCACTCGTTGGATATGTTAATAAACAAAATTGTCGTATCTGGGGTTCTGAGAATCCTCAAGTAATTGAAGAGAGGCCATAACATCCACAAAAAGTCAGTTTGGTGCGCTCTTTGGTCCGAAGGTGTGATTGGACCTTACTTCTTCGAAAACGACGAGGGAACGACAATCGTTTTCTGAACATTTCCAAGAGGGTATTTAAACAGTATTTGGTTTAAAAAGGTAGGTATTTGTTTTTAAAAAAAACACTATTTGCTTTGAAAACCTTTCAAATATTGCCATGCGAATTAGCGACATCGGGAGTGTGCTTCCGAACTAATTCATCAGAAAACGACTTCCGACGTATGTCCTCTCTTTGGTCTTTGTATATAGTATATTTGTATATATACAACAACAACAAATTGTTATGAATGGGTATTTAAAAAAAAACAGATCCGTGATACCCATGTCGAAAGTAGTAATCTGTTTATAAAAACCTTTCGCATAGGTTGAACCAAATTCGAGCCGGAAATTGTACAACCCGTTTGCATGATTTTTTTCTTTTTATCGCATGACCTGTGTAAGCTATTTTTTTTCCAAAACCTATCTCTCTACCTCTCTCTATAGACCGTAACAACTGTCACAGTTACATTATGCCTGAGTATATGAGTGTGCCTGTGATACAGAAGTGAATTTTTTCTCTGAATATAATACACATTCTCCTATGTATTCAAAAACTCTCACATACATATGTATGTATGTACGCAGACAAAGGCCCAGAGATAAATACGTGCATGCAGTGGTGAGGTAAAAAAAAAACACATACAATATGACTTTTATCTGAAGCCACAAAAATGAATGTTGGCATAATTGTTTTTGTGCTCGCCTATCCGTATATGCATACATTAAGGTGGGTTGCGAAAAAAAGTAGCAACAATCACTATGAAAAACTAAAATGTTGGTTCTTTAATGGGGATTTGCAAAATACTTCCGGCTTCAGCCTTTTGTTTGCTAAATCAACAACAATTTTCAAAAAAAAAGTAATTTCCTATTGAGTGTGTATTTACTCAAAAATTTACGAAAAACAATTGCAAAGTGGAAAATTGTAGTTTTGGATCATTTTCAGATTTTTAAATGCACATTTTTTTTTTAAATTTCCTTGGTAAAGAGAGGCTTATGTAAAAAGAGGCTTATTATAAATAATCTTTCTAAGAGCATAAGAAATCTTAAATTGAAGAGACGAATGGTAGCGTGCTTGCCTATCAGCGTGGGGGTTGTGGGTTCGATTCCCACCAGAGGCTTTGGTCTGTCGCTGCAAAAATCAAAAAACCAAATGGTCTTTGTCACCCGGTTTACCCTTGGACCCAAAATTAGAATATAAATTTACTTTGTATTGTAATTAAAAAAAAAAAAAAAAAAATAGACGAATCAAAAGGAATGAAGAATAACGGTACTTTTTGGTCTAATTTGTCTATATGATAGTCATAGAAAAAATGTCACGTTCGACATGTCACGTTCGAACCAACCTAAAAATTAAATGTAAAAAAACTATCCATGATATTTCTATGAAATAAAGAGGATACGAAAGTGAAATTCTTTAATTTCATTAAAATTTGAATATTTTTGTATAGTAATATATTACATTAATGTGATTTTAATAACTTTTAATTTTTTCATCACGGTAGACCTTTTGGTGGAATTACCCACATGCGAAAGCAACAATTTGGAATGAGAAAGAGACTACTGAAATATTTTTTTGCGAATGTGAATATTCGAAAAATGTTTTTTGCGACAGTTAATGTTCAAAAGGAACATCCATCGAGAACACTGGAAGGAAGGAGAAATACACCAGACTATTTTTGAAGAATTATTAACATAAATGAGAAGTCACTGTGTTGTGGCATAGATTGTTTTAACAGTGTGCTTGGAAATGGATACTTTCCAGCAGGTCAACTATGTGGAATGGATTCGATAATTTGCCCTTCCAATATATTTGATCAAATGCAAGTTCCTATGTCGATATGGAAAGAAACTCTTCAGCAAAATTATAAATTCAAATTCATTTCTCCTACTTTTACTGAGCCAAATTAGATATTTGTGGTCTTCTAAAACAATCGTTTGGTCTTCCTAATGATCACCATGGCAAATAATCACCCAAATACATCGATCTTCAGCTTTAAAAATCAAGATTGCATTCAGTGAACTCGAATTGTCCCGATATACATATTCCATATATTACAGTAAAGTAGGACATGTCCTCCTTAAAGCTAATGTAGCATTCATTTCCGTACATTTAATTGTGACAACACAAAAACCAGGCAATCGAAACTGCTGAGCTGCTCAAATGCCTTCAATTTAATGTGAATTTTAATTGCAAACAATAGGGACGATTAAAACAAAAGATGTGAATATAATTTAAGTCTATTAAACAACAACGACATAAAGAAACGACATTGCGATTTCCCGGGAATCTGTACGATGAAGAATAAAAGTAAAAATAACGCAGATTATCAACAGAAAATCGTTGTTATTCAAAAAACAAATTACCACCAGTCAGTTGTAACATTTTAAGTGTTCCTCCTCCGCATGCTTTTGGATGAAATTTATTTTTAAAGCATGTTCCACCTCTATCAAACATTTGACGTCAATCGATTGTCTAACAAATGCCAATTTTAACACGGCCCAAAGAGATTCTTTTTTCCATAAAACAAGAAAAAATCCTACGCAAACTTTTCGTTGTACGAAAATTGAAAAGGGGATTTGTTGAGTTAATGCCAAAATACTTTTAGATTTGTCGAAACAACAGACAATATTAAATTGATACTTACATTTTATCCGATAAACAACGCTTCAATCAAGTATCCGTAACATTTTACTTCAATGTCTGTCTGTAACGAAAAAAAAAAACAAACAATGCAGAAGTTAAGGTTTTGCTAAATATGTGCTAAATCTTGTGAAATTATTCAGTGAATATAAAATTAAATAAAATGGAATCCTAGGCTAAAGCATAGATAGTTGTAAATTTGAAGTGGATTTTCAGAATATTCTAAATCCAAAAGTTAATGTTTGTTTTTGATTTAAATGAAAGCCTGTACTTGTATGGAAACTTTAGTACAGTTGGGATTTATTTGCAGAAAATTTAGTTTAGGGAACATGGAAAATTCGTAGAACAACAGCCGGATTTTAATTCCTTTTGAACATTTTTTATTATTCTTTATTCGAGTTAAAAAAACAAATATTGAAATTTTAGATTTATATTATTTCTAGATGTAAGCCAGTCTGCCGTGGTGTGCGACTATCACACAGAAGAACTCGAGTGCGAAACCGGGTAAGACCATCGAACATTTTTCAGCGGCTGTTTCCACTTCGTAAATGTTGGCGACTTTACGAGTAAGAGACTAATCTCTAAACCATGTAAGACTTCTCTAGAAAAGCATTAGCCGTTCCGAGCCGGCTTTAAACAGTAGGTCCCGCTCAGTGAGTATACAAATTATATCGTACACAGCTCACTGATTCGAGAGAAGTTCCCCGTCTGTTCCTTCATTCACGAACTTTTTCAGAATCTTCATTGTCAAGGAAACTAACCCTAGAAGACGAGTTTATGATTCCAAAAAATCCAATTATTAAAACCTACTAAAAAAAAATAGTGATTCGGCACAGCCACATATCGTGCTTTAAGAGGAGATTATGGTTTATGGTTATGAAGCACATTTCTCACTCGGTGGGTATGTTAATAAACAAAATTGTTGTATTTGGGGTTCTGAGAGTCCTCAAGTAATCGAAGAGACGCCATTACATCCACAAAAGTCACTGTTTGGTGCGCACTTTGGTCAGAAGGTGTGATTGGACTCGTACTTCTTCGAAAACGACGAGGGAACGACTGTCACCGTCAATTCGGAGCGTTATGGTCGTATGATAACCGACTTTTTTTTGCCTGCTATTAAAGAATACGATTTGGAGAATATGTGGTTTCAACAAGACGGTGTCGCATGCCACACAACTCGAACGAATATGGCTTTATTGCAAGAGACAATTCCTGGCCGCGTAATTTCTCGTCGTGGCGACATCAACTGGCCACCAAGACTTTTTTTGTGGGGCTGCGCGAAAGACCCTTATTATGCAGATAAACCTTTAAGTCTTCAGCACTTAAGAACCAACATTCGTCAAGTTATGGCTGAGATACCGAGATTACCTCAAAAGAATCAATGCTTGCAACATTTCGCGTGGTGGTCATTCAAATGATGTAGTGTTTCACACATAATGTCAACTTTCAAACTTTATAATAAGAAAGAAATATCATGAACAAAAATATTTTATGTGTTTTATTTACGTTTACTTTTAAAAGGCAAAATGGATAACCCTTTATATATATATATATATTACTTTTGCGGATAAACCCAAATTATGCCGGTTAACAAATAAATTTAAATTTTCTGCTATTTATAAAAAAAACAATAATGTGAATGACCACTCATTAGAAGTCGAGATTGTATGATTGCAGTTGCTCTTCGAAATCGATTGCATTCCCAACATACATTTCAACTAAATATGTTTTATTTATTTTTTCCTTTCAGGTTCATATTTTTTTTCCATCATATAATGCAATACCTGGAAAATTTAGAAATACATTGAAACGAACCGGTACTGCAAAAAAGCACCTAATGAAGCATTTAAAATTGAAAAGTAATTCCTGTATATGAGTTTGGTATGCCAATAATAATACAGTCTAACCTCGATATAACGAATCTCAAGGGGATCAGAAAAAAAACGTTATATTGAATAATTCGTTAAAATGAGGTTCGTTACATCGAGGTGAAGTTGCACTTCCATTCGTTATAAAGAGATAAATAAATCTTGTTTATTAATCATCATCTACTTACCGTGTTATAGCGAACGATTTCCGCTAATAAATTAAAGCAAATTTGAACATCTCTTTTTTCCCCTGCCATTACAACTTTAAAACTAACAGCAACGACAACTATCAGCGCCTATTTTACTAAGCATCAAACAACTATGATTTTCTATCGAAAAACTTGGAAAACTTTGCTTAAGCCAAAAAAAAACACAATAATTTCGTGTGTGTTTGTGCCACTGCAATGGTTGATAATTCGTTATAACGAGGTTTTTGACAAACGTATTCGTAATAGAGAGGTTTATTTTGTATTAGATATTATGGAGCATTGTTGGGGATTTCAAAAAATTCGTTAAATCGAGGAAATCGTTATATTGAGGGCCGTTATATCGAGGTTGAACTGTATCATTATAAAATTCCTAGTAATTTTGTTCTTGCATTGATATTAAACGCAGCCAACACACTAAACAGAGTTATTTGTGGTCGAAGAGGAGCGTGTAGCTCCTTCAACATTCTATTGAGAAACAAAATGGGAAATTTCTCTCTCATCGTTGACCGGTACACCATAAAACTTGTATACTAACGGGGAAGGAACAACAGATTACAGCCTACAAACTGCTTGTGTTTATTGGAAAATTTCTTAACGGCCTTAATGGCAGGGACTGTTATTAAAAAAGAATTTTACTATAAAACTTACTACTGGTTATTATAACAGGTGGTGCAAAAGTAAACTTCCGATGTTTTTTGGCTGTAATTAAAAAAAATGAAAAACTTTGATGTGGATTATTTTTATTTGGTCTTTTAATTTTTTTTTTTACATCAAGTCGAGAATATGATGTCATGTAAATGGCCGCCGCCAGAGTTGCCACTGACATTAGGGGCCAATCGCAAAATTTATAGCATTTTCTGATAGGAGGATTACTTTTGCGCCACCCATTATTACGAGTTTTGTGTTTTTTTTTTAAGGGTAGTGAATAATTTTGTGTAATAATCACAATTTTTTGGAGAAAAACAAAAAACTCAAAAATACTTTTTTTTATATAAATTGTATTTTTTCGCTCAAAATAAAACTCACTGACAATTTACGACTTTTTTGTGTTTTGTTTTTGCCAATATCGTTGCATACACAAATTCAACAAATCCAGAGGAACCAACCAAGACAAAAAAAATATTAAAAAAATTGTATTATTAATTTTATTTGTATAAATGGTCATACGTGCTTTGAAGCTAAGTTAATACATGTTATCTTTCCTTCATAATGCAATTCCGCCACCTAAATCTAAAATTTAACAATCCTGACGAAAATGCAATTCCCTCCATAAACATTCATTATTTTGACATTATTTTTCTTTTATGTGTGATAGATTTTTTTATATAAAAAAAGAAAAATAATCATTATCTACGGTCTCTGCTTATTAAGAGGCGACCTTCACTGAAAAATGTCATACCTTCGTAGCTGGGTTCGAAACTACGTTGTTGTGGCCCATTGTACAGGGTCCGCCAAATAACTTTTTTTTTTAAAAAAAAATCTATAAAAAAAACTAATGAATATTTTCTCAAATTTCTTTTTTTTATTTGAAAGTACAATCCTTCCGGTTAATAATGTAAAATATTGGGTTCGAAACTACGTTATTGTGGCCCATTGTACAGGGTCCACCAAATAACTTTTTTTTTTTAAAAAAATCTATAAAAAAAAACTACTGAATATTTTCTCAAATTTCATTTTTTATTTGAAAGTACAATCCTTCCGGTTAATAATGGAAAATAATTTCATTCAAATGGCTGACTCGGCTGGCCATGCAGTAGCCTAACGACATCAGCTCTGCGGCTGATAATGCGATCTTCAAAAACAGGGCGCAAAACCTCGAGTGTAACTTCGGCTGTGTGGCACGTAGCTCCGTTCTGTGGAAACCAAATGTTGCCAATGTCCTCCTCTTCAATTTTTGTAAACAAAAATTCGTTCAATATGGCCCGATAACAAAATAAACAAGAAAGAAATATGCACTAGTTGAAAAAAAAAACGATAGATTCGTCAAAATCAGGGCGCAAAACATCGAGTGTAGCTTCTCCCCTTTTATTACCAAAAAAAACATTTTAATAGAAAATTATTTGGCAATACTTGTTTTTGAGTAGTGATGCTTTGCCGAAATTTAATCCCACCATAGCGATTCACCGAAAACTTCTTCGATTGCACTTTGATGGCTCTCTCCGACTTCAACATTATTCAATTCCAAATAAATATTATTGTCAAAATATTATCATACGACTTCATATTGAAGTATGAGTTGAATTTCAAATACCAGTAAGACATTTAACAAAACTCAACATGGGCCGATAACGAAAACGAAATAAGCACTAGTTGAAAAAAAAAACGTTAGATGGCGGACCCTTTATATTAAAACACTGCTCATGTAAAGTATCATGTCGTCGTTCGTAAGTTATAGTGTTCTATAACGCAAAATAGGAAAAATTGAGATAAGACTGATTTTTGGGTCAATTTATCGAGATCTGTCGATCGTGTAATCAGTTTGCTTTTATTCTTTATAGTTTCCGAAATATTATACAACGACTTTGTGCTATACAATACTTTACTGACTTTTTGCAATAAAGAACTAAACTTTAACATGGATTTCCCAAAAAAACATTTTTGTCATATAGAACACAATAACTTGCGAACGACGATGTGTGTTCATTGTAAATCCGTTCCAGACGATGACTGTGCTGAACTAGATGTTATTTTGAACCTTAATATATTTTTCCGGTTATGCTGTTTTGAATATTTCTAAAATTTTAGTGTAATATCCTCTTCATGATATATTTCAAATATTTTTATTTAAAAACTCCGTATCGGCCTGAGTCAATTTTCCAACAATATTTCAGTTATCAAGTAAATGTGACTATTTATGACTTCTAAGTAAGCAGGCAAATGATTCCGAAGAATATCTTTGTGGTATTTGTGGATGCAAATGTGTGATTCCAATTGATGTTTTAACTCAAAGTTTATGTTTGGTTGTTATTTGTATTACTTGGAAAAACAACATTATCCCTTCTTCAGTGGCGTAGTTTCCTTTGAATTACAAACACAGACATACAAGAACCTTTTTATATTATCTGTTAGTTTTTCCATAATTGGCTGTGTTGGTATTTTATATAAAAAAAAGGAGAACACATTAATGTGATAGAAATTGTGCACATAATAAGTGTATACACGGATGAACAACTGTTCTTTATGGAAAAAATGCATGTGGCATAACTCGCATTAAAAACAACATTTTTCAAAGGAATGATAAATTTCATAATTTTCAAATTATCATAAACTCAATTGCTGCCGATTTAATGAATATGTTTTCCCAGGACTTTCTGTGAAAGCAATTTGTTATTTCCTACTGTCCATGAAACTAAGAAGTCCGAGTAATTTCATAAGGATTGTGTATGTAAAAGGACATGAAGAGGAACTATATGCACGGGTTTGATAACTCCTCTCAATCAAATAATTACCAAATTCAAGAAAACTCGTATTCAAATTGAGTAATTTAGGGGGGGGAGGGGGTCGGGCGGTGTGAGCGAAAGCTGGTACCTGGTACCATTTTGGATATACTAACGAACCGTCATAGTGGTTCTTGATTGTGTTTAAAAACTTGTACCACAAGTTTCTATCTTTTTTCATAGAACAATTTCCCAAGTACATTCTAAGTTCGTTCAAAGTCCTTTTTATTAAAAATACTGCATAAAATAAAAAAATCTTTATTTTTTTTCATTCCACTTAAGTTGAAAACTTCAATGTCTAGTTGTTTTAATAAGCCATGTACATTAGAGTGTCCAAAAATACGATTTTTTCAGCTAAGCAGGGAGCCCCTGAAGTGATTTACTTTGATTTCCTGTATTTCTGCGAGCTCCGAGACGAAATGTTGACTTCGAAAAATCTATCACATGAAAAACATTTTGAAATGCATACATTTTTTTACTATCTTCAGACACATATTTATTTGCCTTTCCAGGAAAATCGTGCTTAACTTTAAACGAATCGTTGCTGCAACAAGCATACAATGAAGCATTTGAAAATGAATATAGAAATTGTATGATGGAATTGCAGCACAGAGTTTCCATGTGGTTTCCGGTATGTTCGTTGTCAATGACCACGTGTACTTCAGATTTATTCGTTCTTTTTCTTTCAGTTTATTTTTTGCATAGCATTGATTTTCTAATATTTCCAACAGTACAGTAGTCTATAGAAAACTGCAGAAAAGAAAATAAGTAAGGATTGTATTGTGTCCGGGTGGGTCTTGCCTTCTTTTTAATAACAAATATTTTACAATGATTTTTATCATAAACATAAACACCGCTTTTAGTGCTTATTTGTTCAGTTTTTTTATCCTTTTTAATATTGTTAATGCACTGTTTCGTCTGGGTTTATGCATTTTTAATATCGGATATTCTACGGTGCTTTTTATTTTATTAGCGAGTGCTTTTTTGGGCAGCATTGATTTCGTAATAGTTTCATTGCACTGCCATCATCTGTTGTACAAGAAACGGAATCTTTACTTGTTTTTTTTCGGGTCGAACTTTCATAAGTAGAATTTCTTTAAGTCGAAGCACTTTTGGGGCTTGTTAATGTAACAAATTATCTTAAACAATTTAATAAGTAATTCTATGACTCAAAGTCTCCGTATGTCAAACTTTTCTACGGGATATGGCTGGTTCGAGTTATGGACGTTTGACTCTACTGTACATCCAATGCCAATATATTTTAATTTAATTTTGCCGTCGATTGCCTTCTTACTTACGTTGGCCCTACGATCCGTTGTTGGTCTTGGCCTGTTTAATAACTGTGTAACTTTTTAAGTCATGGAAATATAACTATATGCGGAGAACACTACGTGATAAAAGACCAAAAAAAACCGTGTCTCCCAGTTTTGCCCAAAGTCATGAAATTTTTTTTTATGTGCCTCCAAATATTTAGAATCTTGGTGTAATTTTTTTTGCAAAAAGTGATCACTTTCTCAGGCTCATAACTTGCAAACCTTATGGTTTCAAGGTCAAAATCGCAATAAAAACTAAAAGAAAAATCTTTTTTTTATCTTTTTCCCCATTTGAGGTCGAAACCGTTCAAAATTCAAAGAAACAATCAACTACAAAAATGTACCCAAGAACTCATTAAATAACTTTCTAGTACATATGCACTTCCTAGGAATGATTCTTAAAAGTGTATCAATGCACATTTGAGTTCTAGAATAACGTTTGAAATCGCAGCAAGTTTTACAACGCTGGGTACAAAGCAAAATTAAAAATGTAAACAAAGTACCGTTATTTTTCATTTACCACATGTTTTGCTATTTGATTTTTGTTGAAGTTGATGATTTATTTTGTTTGCAATGTCGTCAAGAAGAACAACCTCGAAAAACCATTTTTTTCGACCATCATCCTAATTGGAAGAAATCCGATATCGTTTCTCATTTTGTAGAGCAAGGAGAAAATCGAAGTTCGGTATATAGAACACTGGCGATATATGAGAAAAGACAAACAACAGAAAGAAACACTGGAAAAAAAGTGTAGTTTGAACGACTCTTCTATGAGAAGCCGACTTCGAAAATTTACCGATGGTAAAGTCGCTAAATCCTGTAGGGAGCTTGGGAAAAAGTTCCAATGAGACGGAAAAACAGTGAAAAAGTATCTGAGTGATATGGGAATTCAGAGAAAGTCGAGAAAAAACAAGCCAAAAGCATCAGAAGCTCAAGAAGTTACCGAAAAGTCTCGACTTAGAAGTTTGGTCAAAAATACATTCAAAGCCAAAAGCGATGAGTCATATTTCACATTGGATGGAAACGAATGGCAAGGAAAACATTTTTTTGACGGAAAAAAAACACGTAGACGATAAAATAAAGTATGTAGAGCATTCAAAATTTCCTAAAAAAGTTTTATTGTGGCTTGCAATTAGTCAGAATGGAATGTCAGAACCAGTTTTTTTTTAATCCGGTTTGGCCGTCAATTCTGAAAGATATATTAATTTCTGCTTACCAAAAGTTGAAGAATTTATGAATAAGAATCATAGAAACTTAAATGTAATCTTCTGGCCCGACTTAGCATCAAGTCATTACGCCAAGAAGACATTGGAAGCCATGGACACCCTTCAAATTCCATATGTATGTAAAGAAGAAAATCCACCAAATGTACCCCAATTACGCCCAATTGAGGATTTTTGGCCAAATTTAAAACGAAAAGTATATGCAAATAACTTCAGACCCAAAACTACCAAAAATTTGATTCAAAAAATTCGAAAGGAGCTTCAAAACATGCCAACATCGACATTTTCAACACACATGGAAAAAGTTCCTCAAAATTGCCGCAAAGCAGCTCGAATGGGACCAAATATTTTTTACATGAAACTAGTACAATGTATTATCTTAAAAAAAATTTAAATAAAATTTTTGTTTTTTTTAAAAAAAAAAATGTTTTTTTTTGTTGCGATTTCATTCCGCATAGCGTTATTAGCCAATTTTTGGAGCGTATGAGTAATATTAATTTGTAAGCCTTGCACTCATACGTTCAGGTGGTTAATAAAATTGCATTGAATTGAGTTCATATGTTTTAGAATGTTGATTATTGAGATGTGACATTTTTAAAGTTGATTATTTTCTTGCATTTTGAACGGGTTGCTACCGATTTTGAACTTGAAGATGAATTTGTTTTGATTTGAAATGTTAACAACTTTTGTTCTTTATGACACGTGGTACAACTTTGCCTCGGAGAGTACAAAAAAGTAAAGAGAGTATAAATTCCAAATGGTTTGCAAGGTATACGCCTGAGAAAATGACCACTTTTTTTGGTTAAATTTAGTGATTTACAAGAAGTTTGATCTTCTGCTTGGCTTTGACATCGATTATCAATAGGAAATATTGACCAGAGCTCCTGGACAGTCAGAAATCGATAGGATGGACTACCTGCTACACCAAATTCTCCAGATTTGCACCACGTGATAATTTTCTATTTGCAAATCTGAAGCTCGGCGGTAAAATATTGAAGATGTCATAACTGAAACAGTTGCCTACTGAGAAGACCTGTTTTTGTGGAAGGAAACAAAAAACGTAAATGTCAAACTGACCTCGTCGATATATTGAGATGTTATACTGGGAATGACAAAATAAATACAAACACTAATTTATGGTGGAAGAAATCCAAATAAGTGTTTAACTTGTTACATTTGGGCTCGGTTTTGTTTTTGTTTTTTTAATTACTTCTTTTTTGTGTAATTGTATTTTATTATGTATTTATTTTATAAATATCATATTTACAGAAAATTATCTACAACCTTAGCACCAATATTGACATTATACAGGCAAATTCTGAGAACTGAAAATTGTGTCGAGTGAAAACTTTCCAGTTCTTGGTTTCACAAACAATGTGGCCGATTTAATTTGGGTTTTCATTGAATATTCGACCATGTGAAATGAATTTTTCCAAATCTCCAAGAAAGGAAATTAAAGCCATAACTTTTAAAGTCACTTCCCTTTGCCCAATCCCTTACCATTTTCTGCTTGGCAATGCTCAATACACATGAAATTAAACCTCCCATCAACTGTTAAAAGTTGACATTATACGAATACAGGGGGGGGGGGGGGGGGGGGGAAATGTATTTACCAGTTATAGCAGGTAAATGTTACAGGTCGTTTATGGTCATGAATTATGAGGAAAAAAGATTAATTTCGGGCATCTTTATTTCGTTATTTACTGAAATTCATTCAGTTTTTATTTATTATGTATGTGTATTTGCACATACGTAATATAATATCATGGGAGGGCAGAAATCTACCATCGACATCGCCATCGGTGGCAGTCAACACAAAGAGGAAAGTAATAATCTTTATAAATAAACAATTGTGACAGAAAAATGTAAACAAACATACAACAAATGTATATTGCATACACAAAATCGGTTTTATGACACTGTGCAACAGGAAATATTTCACTGATTAATCGAAAGCATTTCAAGCTGGAGTCCACCCATGTAACGTCTCAAGAAATTATTTTCCTGGGATTTTATTATAATAAAGCAACTTTAAAAACCGTTGTCTGGAAAAATGTGTGAACAGTTCTAAATTTTATGACTTTAAATTAGAATAAACCAGCCATTGTTAAGAAAAATTAATACATTTGTATGACTACATCGGTATGACTTTACGAATAAATTATAATAAAAAATAGCTTTACAAGCCGTTGTTAAGAATAATGTGTCGAAATGTATACACGGCGGATAATAAATCTTCTGTTGCTAAAATAATGCGCAGCCAAAACTTGTTTGTGCCCTACTTAAAAATTCGGTCGCAATGGCAACTCAAGACTTCTGAATTACGTTTCTGGTCTACGGGTTGTTTGTCAAAGGAAAGTTAGAAGAAATTAGAAAAAATACATACAACAACCAATGGCATATATCAACTGACATTCGAAGGTATGAAAATCGGGGCTAAATACCACGCCCACTTACTTACTTATTTCCCTTGACATGCCATGAAGGATTTGAAGGAGAACTTCCCCCGAGCACGATATAATTGTATACCCACTGATAGGAACATACCGTTCAAAGCCGGCTCCGAACGGCCAATGCTTTTCTAGAGAAGTTTTACATGGCCTAGAGTTTTCTCTCTCTCTTACTCGTAAAGTCGCCAGCAATTACGAGGTGAAAACAGCCGCTGAAAAATGTTTGTTGGTCTTTCCCAAATATCAACTCTGGCCGCTGCTTTTATAAATATCCCAAACATTGTTGGACAGTGTACAAAATTTGTTGGGTTTTCTTCATGTTCCCCTTTCCAACAACACAGTTTTATAGAAATCTTCTTTCCGAATACCAATCAAAAACAAAGAAACAAACTGTAACAACCTTTTTGGATGAGTCCAAAAGAAAAAGCACTTTTCCAATAATTTATTTAAATACCTTTATGTAACTTCTGACGAATTGCCTCAGGTGGCAAGGGGAACATGGCAGTGAGAACAGAAAGCAACCAAATTCCAGTCCTGGCAGTGACATTGATGATGGTTGTTGTTTAAGGCAAAACCTGACAGGAATGGTTTTAAAAAATATATATATTATTGTGTGTGACACAAAGATACCAATGGAGAGAGAGAGCGAGAGAGAAATGGAGCGAGGAGGTTACATTTAAATATATTTCATATAATATTTATTTTTGGTGGCAAAGGTCAGACCGCTAGAACACATCCTATTATTTAGGACGGGCATTTCCGCTACCTCAGTTACGAAATGAAGTAATTCAAGTATCAAGTTTAAAAAAATGCCATTGCAATTGCAAATATTTAAAAGTTATCAGATATAAAACCACTTATTTAGCACTTATGGAGTAATCCGAAATTTCCATATCCATATTAGAGTCTATAGGGATTTTTAAAGACTCCAGAAGGGACCTTTACAAAATTAATTTCATCAAAATCATAATATAAAATGACGAATTTACAACATGGATACTTGATGTTTCACAATGGTGTCTTTTAATTGTTGATTTAAATCCTCTCCAGTCACACAGCGTAAATGGAATGCATTCAAAAAAAAAGTAATTATTTTATGGTTTACATTACAAAAGCCCAACTAGTTTGAGATTATGTAGTCAAATTCAATGTTTGGCAATGTCAGTGTGTACGTATTGGAACAGATGCCCAGCTTGCGAGTCTCGTTTGCCAGCGTCAACTAATAATGTGAACGTCCCTCGAGACCCCCCCCATACAGTTGTGTATGATGTGAGCAAAATGCAATCTAATAAAAATAATTTCATATTTCTGCGACTTAGTTAATTGTATATGAGCAAATCCACCATAAAGACAGCAAAATCGTATCGAAAATTAGACAAAAATAAATAAAAAAAAAAATATATTTCAAATTTGTATACTTTGCTGGAATAGCCCATATAATCTTATCATCTACAACAAAAACGCCCAAAATTTCATTTTGAAAATAACAGATATCATGCGAAAACAAAAGCTAGTCGTTCTAACGCTTTATAGACAAAGACATCGCACGGAGTGTTTAATGTGAATAAAACAAAAAGGAAAGAAAATATGTTATTAAAATCGATTGCTATACTTGTGCTACTGTCCCAAGGTAATAGAATGAAATGTATCTAAAAAGGTGGAAATAATAGGGAAATGTAGGACGAAAGTTTCCAAAAAAAAAACATGTGAATAAACTTACTTACTTAGGTTGGCTCTACAACCTGTTGTTGGTCTTAGCCTAATTAATAAGTGATTTCCAAACAATTCCGTCTTCCGTTTGGCTTTTCCTGTTCGTGATACCAAGCATCTTCATGTCTTCTTCCACTTCTTCCCTCGACCGGAGTCTCGGTCTTTCCTTCTGCGCCTTCCGTGGTAGTTTTCGTTCAACTCATTTCTGGCTGAAGCGTTTGTATTCATTCGACCGACATGACCCAGCCAGCGCAATCGCTGTATTTTCCAAATATCTCACAACTGAGGTTATCGACTCCAGAATTGGGAGACATCGAACGAGTCTTTATTGAGTTATGGCAAATTCTATTACAAAAAAATTAATTTTTAAAACCTAAACTTAAAAAAAAAATTGCACTCAGTAAATGATAGTCCCACTTTATACAATGACTTTTTGGCTTGACTTTCGTTAACCCTTTCCGTGGCAAGTAATTGTTTTTGATGTGGTAAACATCATATGAAGTGTCGAATATATTCTACAAATCCACAGAAAGGGTTCAGTTCTCTTTTGGATTTACTCCCAAATGTCAGATGAATTATGCTTGCGACTTCGTTTGATTTTCTTTTTTTTTGACGTTTATACTTGAATCTTGTTGATTGGAAAAAATGTCGAAAAGCAAAATGTGTGAAGTCAAAAAGAAATTACAAATAAAATTATGTAGAGAAATTATCTTCTCTACACCTTTCGGCTACAAACTTGAAAGTCATGATTTTAAAATCATGCAAACAGTCATTGTGTTCGACAGAGTTGATCCAACATACTAACTTAGATTTACGTATTTACGGGATTTTCCATTTTAAATTAGCATTGTACAGGGTTTTCCAACAAGAGTTGTGTTATTTTGAATCACCCGGTATTTCGGTAGCTGTCACTTTTGAAGCTTTTATTCGTTGACAATTGACAAGTAGTAACTATGCCAATACTAACAATGGAACGATACACGCTTCAACAAGGCATTGAAATTATTAAAATTCTTGCAGTCACAGTTCGCAAAACTAAAAAGTTTCAAGAAGCAACCTTAACTATAATTACATGTCTTCCAAACATGACGGTTACAATCAGTGTTACATCCCGTCTGGAAGGGATCATCACTGCTGAGGAGAACAATACATTAAATCAGGAATTGGTCAAATTTAGGGTGAATGGAAAAGGGGAGATGATATTTTTTTTATTAATTACAATTTATATTCTAGTTTTGGGTCCAAGGGTAAACCTGGTGACACAGACCATGTGGCTAGACATTTGCAGCGACAGACTGCAACGCCTCCGATGGGAATCGAACCCACAACCAACACGCTGATAGGCAAGCAAGCGACCAACTCGACTACCGATGTGCTTAATTTTCTTTGTTCAAGGTTTTTACCCGTTTTTACGCCGTTTTTTAAAGCGCATACCACAATTTTCCTTTTTTCATAATAAATTTTTTCTTTTTTTCAGTTTTTGAAATTAAAAAAAATATTTGATTTTACTATTTTTGTCGAATGAATATTATACATTTTAGAACAATTTTCCTCAATTTATTTCTATTATAATGTTGTTGCGTTTCTATCTTCATTTAGTTGTCAACATTTTGTTTATATAAATTTTACCATCGGTTGCGACAATTGAAAAATTCTCTTTGGACCAACAGATCTTTTTACAGGTGTTGAAGAATGCAAGGGCTCTGCATTTTTGGTGGGTTACTTTTGCCCGACCTTAATCGTTCGCAAAGCATTTTTTAGTCCCAAAATACGAATTAATCACAGTTTTCTCATTAAGTTTTGAAAATAAGGTAAACAGCCAAAATAAGGTAATTTGCCTTCCTACATGCATTCCAGTCGGAGTTTATTTGCCAATATATCCAGCGGAGAATTTAAGGAATTTGTTTACAATATTATTTGGGGGAGGGGAGGGTTTAGAGCCATCAGAGGTCATTTTCCAGTGAAATACTCAAATCTAGAGGAGACTCTATGAAAGAATGCCCAAAAAGTCGAATATAAAAAGTGGGGAATTTTCCATTATGAAAAATTCTGGGGGGTTTCATAATTTGTAGATAATATTTAATTTTTTGCTTTTGGGCAATTTATCATATGAAAAGTTACCCATCATTTTTATTAAAAATTGTTTAAAGCCTACAATGGCTTTATGGGAAAATATCCCAAATTAAAAATGCCCCAAAAAAACAATGAAGAATTCCCCACATGAAGAATTCCCCAAAATAAATTGATAATCCCCCCAAAAGCACAATATGAAAAATTCTGAAAAGTACCCCAAACAATTTATGAAAGATTACCCAATGCAAAATCCCCCCTAAATTATGAAAAACACCGCCATTTTTGAACAAAAAATATAAAGGATCACCCTAAATAATCGTAATGAAAAATTCCCCAATTTTGTATGAGATTTTTTTTGAGGAATTCTTAATTTTTTTTTTTGTTTTTTGTGGGTGAGCATTTTTTATTTGGTACATTTTCCATAGAGCCCAATACAATATTTATTTTAGAAGAAAATAGCCAAGCATAGTGGAACCGTTTCATTGGGAAATGACTTCCGTTTTTGTATATTTATTTATATATTTAATTTATATTTGGAGAAAGTTTGGGAGAAAGAAGTATTTGCAAATCATTTAAAACTGTGCCCTAAGAGTGTTTCAAACAACTTGTCGGCGTTTATTCTGAATACTTCGATGTGGCGTTAAGTTAATATTTTGAAGGTTGCTAGGGCAAATCAAAATTGGCAAATTGTTCATAGATTATTTGGGTGATTTTTCAGATTTTTTGAGACAATTCTTATTTCAAGCCAACTAAAATCCCATTCGAACTAAACATATTTGCTAAATAAGTTCCCCTTTCATTTTTAGATATTTTGGCTCAAAATTGTCCATTGACGGCAGCGCAAATGGATAAACGCTGGATTTACGCCATTCGATCCACTAACAACACGTGGGAACTCTTACAGACCGACTACCTAACGGATCAACAAACGCTCTATCTTATATGTAATGACACTGCGAACCCATTGCCGTTGCTATGCAATCGTGGAGTGTTGCCGACAATTGCACCAACTGCGAAATGTACACGTCGCATTAAAGCTACTGTCGCCAGCCTAACCAATGACACTCCATGCAGCCGCAAAGGTGGTCAAATGTATGAAATACGTTACACTCTCGATGGTGCCGGTATACCACTCTATCGAGTGTGTTACAGTCAGGCCAATGAAGAGGTCCTCTATGCCCGTCATGTGGCCTATGGTTTTAATTTGGCCGCATCCTCGTACCAGAGACCACAATTCACCCTAAGCGGTGTAGTATCCCGAGGACGGGCCGATTCTTTCGAGGGACGCAATATTTACAGCACCTTTGTCAGACTCTTGGGTCCAAATCAAACCTATGCAACGTCGTTCAAGGACTTGATTTTGGAGCGTGGCCATTTGGCCAACACTCTGGATTTCCTGACCTACGATCAAATGGATGAAACATTTAAGTATGTCAATGTAATGCCACAATTTCGCACTGTCAATCGTAGCAACTGGAAACGTTTAGAGATTTGGATTCACAATTTACCCGACCGTATGAAATATGCTGAGGTTGTCACCGGCACATATGGCATCCTGACATTGGAGCACTCTCAAACGCACGCCAAGGTTCCCATTTATTTGATGGCGAATAATAAGAATCCCGTACCGAAGTGGATGTATAAAGTCGTGAGATACGTCAACAAATGTTACGCTTTTCTCACTTTGAATAATCAATTCAATACAACCGGTACAGCTGTAGGCCAATTGTGTCGCAGCATCGCTTGTCCGGCAAGTTTAAATTTTAGCAGTGATCCGGCAAATGGTGTCACGTATTGCTGCAGCTATAATCACTTTATACGGGAAATCGGACGACAAGCTGAATTGTGTTGAATTAGAAAGTGTTTAAAACACTTTCTTGTAGTTGTATGTAGTATGAGTGAATTTAATTCCAAGTTTGTTCTGTTAATAAAGTCACACATAAAAAAATAAAACGGACATTTTAAGTGAAAATGCAGCACCGAAGCTATCGCTATAAGTTGACTAAATGTACATTAGAGGTCGACCGATTAATAGGTTTCGTCTTCGGCGAAAAAAAAACCGAAGAGGTTTTTAGGAACCAAATGATTTATAACAAGTGGACAAATAGTAAGTTCGGCCGGGCCGAATCTTATATACCCTCCATCATGGATTCGTTGCATTTCGATACCCATATGTCCATGTTTGTCAGGGGCCGGTTTTTGGGCCGCTCGTGACCCGATAGTCCCAGGAACCCGATCACAAATTTTATCCAAATCATGAAAATAAATGCATATTTGGGTTCGCGAGAAAATTTCGTTGCATTTCGATACCCATATGTCCATGTTTGTCAAGGGACGGTTTTTGGGCCGCTGGTGACCCGATAGTCCCAGAAACCGGATCAAAAAATTTAGGCAAATCATGAAAATAAAGGCATATTTGGGTTCGTGAGTAAATTTCGTTGCACTTCGATACCCATATGCGCATGTTTATCATGGGCCCTTTTTTGGGCCCCAAGGGTCCACGGAATCCATGAGCACGCCCATTTTTGGGATTTTTTTCCCCATCTATAAATTATATAAACTTAGAACAATTTTACCAAAAAAAATCAGAAAATATTTGAAAAATTTGATTATGGCCGGGATATATTTAGTCCCGTAAAAGGGGAACTTTTTCTTCTTCGCTTCTTAGCGTTGGTCGTTCGCACTCTATCGTGATTTCAACAGACAACAGACGGACGGACAGACGGACATCGCTAGAATGTCTTAGAATGTTACACTGACCGATAATATATATACTTTATAGGGTCGCAGATCACTCTTTCGAGGTGTTGCAAACGGAATGACAAACTTAGTATATACTACATCCTATGATGGAGTGTATACAAATTTATTCGATTTTAATAAGTACGGTCGTCAGTCGCTGTCGATTTCAATTGTGTTTCATCGCTAGTTTAAAAATACAACGCTAACTTATTTCAAAATGAAATAAACGCCGAAAAAATCGCATTCACCTTAATTTATGGTATTTTAAACACAAATGTATTGTATTGATTTCAATTCCGTGTAAATTTATTATTTATTTATTTATTTATTATAATTACAATACAAAGTAAATTTATATTGTAATTTTGTGTAAACCGGGTGACACAGACCATATGGCAAGCTCCTCCAATAAATTACCAATTCCTATTTCCATTTTCATAAATATTAATTTAAAGATAATAAACACAATTTTAATTGGTTTTCATAAATTGGTTCGGGCACTTGTTCCCCATCCGGACAACAACGAGAACACAAAGGAAATTTCCAAATATGTGTTGTGTGTTTTACATTTCCAACCGTTTCCGCTGCCAATTCGTTTTGTCATAATTAAACAACTGTTGTTACTTTAGCATCAATTAACACCATTTGGAATGAACGCCAACACGTCATCTACATTCACATCCTGGCCCTCTGTACCATCATCGCTGCTATCATTATCATTAACATTAAATCTAATTTTACTTCCTTCCGTTCCTAGCACACATAATTGCAAAAAATTTAAATTCATATACAGCCACACAAAATCACAGAGTAATAGACAGGTTGGGCCAACTATATGCTGACAATTTTAAAAGGGGAGTGTCAAAAAAAAATTCCTTGCTCCGCTCAGATGGTCTGGGCTTCTCAATATATCGAAAAAGTGTATCAAAAAAGATAAGTCAAATCAGAACGAAGGATGCATACAAATCTGCGATTAATGAAAATTATACATCAATTTAATGAAAATGTTGCATCAATTTGATGAACATTGCACATCAGTTTATAAACATTGTACATCCATTTGATGAACATTGTACATCAATTTGATGAACATTACACATCAATTTAATGAAAATTGTACATCCATTTGATGAACATTGCACATCAATTTGATGAACATTGTACATTAGTTTCATGAAAATTCTACATCAATTTAATGAAAATTGTACATCAATTTAATGAAAATTTTACATCACTTTCATGAACATTCTACATAAATTTAATGAAAATTGTACATCCATTTGATGAACATTGTACATCATTTTCATGAACATTCTACATCAATTTAATGAACATTGCACATCAATTTGATGAACATTCTACATCAATTTAATGAAAATTTTACATCACTTTCATGAACATTCTATATACATTTAATGAAAATTGTACATCCATTTGATGAACATTGTACATCATTTTCATGAACATTCTACATCAATTTAATGAACATTGCACATCAATTTGATGAACATTGCACATCAATTTGATGAACATTGTACATAAATTTCATGAACATTCTACATCAATTTAATGAAAATTGTACATCCATTTGATGAACATTGTACATCAATTTGATGAACATTGTTCATCAATTTAATGAAAATTGTACATCCATTTGATGAAAAGTTTGCATCAATTTAATGAACATTGTACATCAATTACATAAACATTGTACATTAGTTTGATGAACATTGTACATCAATTTAATAAAATTGTACATCAATTTGATGAACATTGCACATTAATTTGATGACCATTCCATGAACATTGTACATCCACTTGATGAAAATTTTGCATCAATTTGATAAACATTGTACATCAATTTGATGAACATTGTACATCAATTTGATGAACATTGTACATCAATTTGATGAACATTGCACATTAATTTGATGACCATGATACATCAATTTAATGAAAATTGTACATCCATTTGATGAAAATTTAGCATCAATTTGATGAACACTGCACATCAATTTGATGAACATTCTACATCAATTTGATGAACATTCTACATCGATTTAATGAAAATTGTACATCAATTATAAATTCTAAAAAAACATTTATATTTTCTGAAAAAAAAAAAAACATTTCTATATCGCAAATAAAAATGTTTTTTCTTTAAAGAGTTTTATGCTATGTATTTGATATGATTGCAACCCAAGGTATACGAAACCATTTCGAAAGCTTCCTCGCTTCTTCATCGGCAGTCGTTGCAATGCTTTCTTCTACAATTATTGGTATAATATAAACGAGAATTACTCTTTAGTAGCGCAAATCCCCAAAACAAACTCTTGTTGTTGTTATTGTTAAAAAAGTAACAACATTTTGTAAATGGCTTAAAATCACAGTTCGATCTCAAAAAGGTTTTAAGGTTTTTCATTCCAGTCTTCTCGGTAATCCGGTAAAGCAACTATTGATTGGCTTAATGGGGGAAATCTATACATACAAATATAAATTTATGTTTATTTCACAGATTCAATTTATAGGTCGATCAAGAAGAAATGTTAGGATATAACAAATCCGAATTAACTTCGTTACTTACATACCAGCTATTGTCGTATTCTACTGTAGTTAGACTAGCATACCAGTATGGTGCTAAAAATTTACTTAACCTCAATTGGTGAAGTGACTACTGACACACCCTGTACATATACACACAGATATTTATATAAGTAATCTATTGTGTTATTCTTGCTGTTGTCGCTATTGTAGTTTTGTAAGCGATAGAAGTATTCAGGCGACAGCTGCTATGGTTACAAACACCATCAACACGAGCAACAGCACATGACGCGGCTTTGTTAGTTTTTCCTTTTTGTTGTTGTTGTTGTTAAGCTACAAAAATAATTTTCCAGTGTTTTATGCAAATTAGTTCAAAAATGTCACAGCAAATGTAAATTCACTTCGCAGATTTTTTGTTGTTGTTGTTTTTCGTTTGCATCGTCTGTCCTTCTCTTTCGCTCGTATTGCCAACGATCCATAAACATTAAAAATAAGTTAATTGTTGATTTTAGATGAGACAGATTTTCGCTGTGTTTTCTTTTTGTGTCACATAAAAAGGATAATCATCAGATTTAAGAGTGATTTTTAGTGGTGGATTTAATTATGCCATGAGGTTCGTTAATATTTAATTAGTGTGTTTTTTGTTGTTTAATGAACGGATTATTTTTAAACATGCAAAAAATAGGGATAATTATAAACAAATAACATAACAGTTACTGTTCATATAAAGGATTATGCCGTATTATAAACGATAATGGAAGCAATTATCCAATAGAATTAATCAGCATAAAAAAAACCGAATAAGGAAATAACACAGAAACTATGGATGTATGGATGTTTTTACAAAAATGCAACATTCTTTAACATAAAGAAAATATATACGATACAAATCCAAAGGGAGAGCCAAGAAATAAGAGACTGAATAACAGAGAATATTTTCAGGAAAAATAATTAAAATTGCGAGAGATGCCAATCTCGTTTTAAAAAATATATGGTACAGTCACAAAATCGTCGTCTGCCCACAAATGCATGTTATAGACGAATTCTTTCTATTTATACTAATGTTTTAAGATTCATTCAGCACACAAATTGTTCCTGGACCAAATATGGCTGGGAAATATTAATAGTTCTTGTTATTAAATAGATGCCATTAAAGTAATCGCACAAACAGCTTCGCATAACACAAAAACAAAGAAGTGATTCAACAGATAGTCAGTGAGGATAGTTGGAAATGGGAGTTGTAGAATATTTGAACCATTTATGTCAGCAGGATGCGAGGCCATGAATCTATGCGACAGTTCTGCTAGGTAGGTTAAAACATTTGTTTTCCACCTCGTAAATGCTGGCCACTTATGAGTAAGAGAGTAATCTCTAAACCATGTAAAACTTCTCTAGTAAAGCATTTGCCGTTCGTAGCCGGCTTTTAACAGTAGGTCCCGGTCAGTGAGCATAAACAATTATATCTTACACAGCTACAATTTAAAAAAAAATTAGATGTCTAGCCACTCCCTTGAAATTTGGAAACTATTGCAATGTTGGTGTTGATTAAAAAAAAATATTTTTTAGAGTTTCTGGTCAATAAGTTTTCACAATTTTAATACCAAACAGATCCGATTATGGAAATATGAAGTTTAAATTATAATTAAATGTTTTCCCTTATTAAGGATAACATGTCAAAGTATAAATTTAAAAAAATACAGGTTCCTACCCTACACTGAAAAAAAACACTCGTTTTAGCAATAATTCTAGTAGGATTGGAAAGGGTATCGATGAACAAACGAGTTATGTTCGTTATTCGTATACCTTGGCTTGAAATCGCAGCAAATACATCAAAACTCTTTAAAGAAAAAAATAAAACATTTTTTTTGCAAACTAGAAATGCTTTATTTTTTGCAGAAATTTTTCAAAATATAAATGTTTTATTTTTTTATATCAATTATAATTGATGCACAATTTTCATTAAATTGATGTACAATATTCATCAAATTAATGTAGAAAGTTCATCAAATTTGTGTACAATGTTCATCAAATGTATGAACAATGTTCAGCAAATTGATGAATATTGTACATCAATTAATGAAAATTGTACATCAATTTGATGAACATTGTACATCAACCTAATTCAAATTTTACGTACAATGTTCATCAAATTGATGTACAATGTTCGTCAAATGTATGTACAATGTTCATCAATTTACGTAAAATTTGAATTAAGTTGCTGTACAATGTTCATCAAATTGATGTACAATTTTCATCAAATTGATGTACAATGTTCAGCAAATTGATGAATATTGTACATCAATTAATGAAAATTTTACATCAATTTGATGAACATTGTACATCAACATAATTCAAATTTTACGTACAATGTTCATCAAATTGATGTACAATGTTCATCAAATTGATGTACGGAATTGAAAAAAAAATAAAAAAAAGTCATACTTCAAATTGAGGAAAAATTTAGTATTTTGAAAAATGATGTCCAAATGCATTAATATGAAGTAAGAATCCATCAAATTGATGAACACTTTTTTGTGTAATGTGAACCCTTCGTGTGCTCAAGAATAATGGGAAACTGATATCTAGATGGTTAGGCAGCGTTAAAACTCAAGATCCTTAGGTCCTATGACCTAAGCGACACCGAAAGAGAATTGGATGGTCGTGGTGTGATAGGTAGCGTGTGCCAATGTATCTTAGCAAACCCAGGTTTTCAACCTTTTATGACTATCAAAAAAACGTCTCTAGCCGACTGTAATTGGTAGCTTTATAAAGCTTTATGTCCCGCACTGTTCACTTCTCCAAGGGAAGTATCTTGTTAAGGGAAATACGAAACTTTAACCGACTTTTCAACATTTCTATACCAACACTTTCATTGTAGGCTTTATATGAATTTATTTCTTTATTAATTACAATACAAAGAAAATATATCTAATTTTATCTAAAATATGTCTAATTTTTAGGTACAAGGGTAAACTTGTTGTCACAGACCATATGGCTAAATTTTTATTTTTTATTTCATTTCATTTATTAACTGGCAATTCAAAATGTTAAATTCACATTCCATCGTTTTCACCTCCAAAAACGGTATTCATGAATATTGCCTTACCATCATCATCATCAACCAGTCACTTCATCCAGCAATTGCCAATATCCTAATGCCTAATTGGATTGCCATTATTAATTAATTATTTCCAACATTTATCTGTCTTACGCTTTGTAAAGCCCGCGAAATGCCAGCGGTGAGGAGTAAAACTCCTGGCCAATGATGTGATCGAGACAAATGAATTGTGTTGAGTTGCCTATCGAAATACTTGTACAAATTCCACGTAATGCAATGCCATTGTGAAGGCTGACAAGTGTAAATGATAATTGAATGAATGCATTTAATATCAATTAAAATGAGGGGAAGGCTGCGACCGGACGGGGCGGATGTCAGATAAGCGAGGAGGGTAGGCGTTTCAATGTAATTCGATATAAGTTCGATGCTGAAGGATGTTGGAAAGAAATGCCTTAGGAAGAGAGTAACACACACAAAAAAACCTTGAGGATGATAATGAAAAGTGAGACGAAATTCCAAGAAATCATCATTTTAAAAGAATTAAAGAAACATAGTAATTGTGAGATGAAGTTAAAGGACATCAACAAAAAAATATATTTCAGTAAAAAAGGTGCAGCTTTTTTTAAAGATATTAAAATTATTATCCAGTATTTAGTATTTACAGATCGGCATTTTGCTGGTTTTGAAATGCTTTAGAAATATTTTAACTACGAATTCTAAAGTCATCTTCGTCGGGGTGGAAGTTGGTCCCGAAGTTTTTCAAGCTAGAAAGTTTCTCCCCACATGCCAGGGCAATCAATGCATTTTGTCAGACAGTCTTGGCTTTAACCAAGGCATCCAAAAAATAGTCATACTATAAACTCCTAAGGACTTTTTAAAAAAAATTTTTACTTCAGCCACAGTAATGTCGATACATGCCCTCAACTTTGTCTGCTGTACCAAAGCAGGCAAAGACTGATTTTCTCATCAAAAAACGCATAATGAAAAGTTTCTCGGATACAGTTTTATTCTACAATACAATTTGATGTGCATTGCATAACAAACGACTAGGAAGAGGAGTGAGGAGAGTGTGGTGTGGTATGACAAATCACAATAGAACATGTTTATCTAGGCAACATTTTAGTCAAAAAGTTTCGCATACATTTCACACGACTTTCCTTTCTTTTATTCTCATTTTTTCCTCTTCTTTATTTAGTGCTGCTCAAGGGAAGTGTTAGAATGATGAAGTGGAACAGAAATGCTATGTGCTTGTATTAGGGTGGCCATTTATTCAAAACATTTGTTTGTTTAAAAATCCAACTTAACAGAACTCTTCAAGGGTCCATAAAGGTGACGTTTGCAATATTATGAGTCGGTTGAATTACTCTGAGAAGTCGAAATGAAAGGACAAAAAATCTCAATTTTGTGATTTGTGACTTTTTTTCTACACCGCAATCTTCTCTTTACCGTTCGCCTACAAACATGATAATCATGATTTTAAAATTAAATAAAATAATAATTATTTTATATTTTGGAAAAAGAAATGTATTTTATTGGAAGACGTTGAAGAAATTCCCGATTCCCGGAATATTAAAACCTTAACACTGAAATAAAAACTCTATATCAAATCTATAAAAACTACTCTTTAACAGTTATAAATCAAATGATT
Organism: Hydrotaea cyrtoneurina; assembly: GCA_958296145.1. Classification (NCBI taxonomy): domain Eukaryota; kingdom Metazoa; phylum Arthropoda; class Insecta; order Diptera; family Muscidae; genus Hydrotaea; species Hydrotaea cyrtoneurina. The sequence goes on along the minus strand of OY282513.1, from coordinate 9,414,590 downwards.
AAAAAAAATCATTAACTTGATGAATAAATTCTCAAATTTAATGTTATATAACATAAAAAATATAACATTTTTATTTGCAAATTAAATTTTTTTTTTCAAACTTTTTTGAAAAATAGAGTTGTTTTATTTGTTTAAGAAATTATAATTGATGTACAATTTTCATTAAATTGATGTACAATGTTCATTAAATTGATGTCCAATGTTCATTAAATTAATGCCCAATGTTCATTAAATTTATGTAAATTTTTTATTAAATTGATGTACATTTTTCATAAAATTTATGTATAATGTTAATTAAATTGGTGTAAATGTTCATTAAACTGATGTACAATTTTCATTAAATTGATGTACAATGTTAATTAAATTGATGTACAATTTTCATTAAATTGGTGTACAATTTTCATTAAATGTATGTAAAAATTTCATTAAACTGATGTACAATTTTCATTAAATTGATGTACAATGTTAATTAAACTGATGTACAATTTTCATTAAATTGGTGTACAATTTTCATTAAATTTATGTAAATTTTTTATTAAATTGATGTACATTTTTCATTAAATTGATGTACAATGTTAATTAAATTGATGTACAATTTTCATTAAACTGATGTAAAATTTTCATTAAATTGATGTAAAATTGTTATTAAATTGATGTAAAATTGTTATTAAATTGATGTACAATTTTCATTAAATTGATGTACAATTTTCATTAAACTGATGTACAATTTTCATTAAATTGATGTAAAATTGTTATTAAATTGATGTAAATTTTTCATTAAATTGATGTACAATGTTAATTAAATTGATGTACAATTTTCATTAAACTGATGTACAATGTTCATTAAATTGATGTACAATGTTTATTAAATTGATGTACAATTTTAATTAAATTGATGTACAATGGTCATTAAATTTATGCCCAATGTTCATTAAATTTATGTAAATTTTTTATTAAATTGATGTACATTTTTCATAAAATTTATGTATAATGTTAATTAAATTTATGTACAATGTTCATTAAATTGATGTACGAAATTTAAGAAAAAGTTCTACATCAAATAGAAGAAAAGAGTAGTAGATTCGAAAATGATGACCAAATTCATCAAATTGATGTACGAATTTATACAAACAGATGAACCTCTTTTTTTAGAGTATATGACCCACTTCAGATGGATTATCTATTGGTGTAGCTTGGGCTTCAGTGTAAAGTTTATTATATTGTTGTCGGTGCGATATTGCGTATCTAGGTGAAAGTAAGAGAAGAAAATTGCCATCAAGTTGAACTCCTATCATAAGAATGAGTGGAATGTCCCCTTAAACCGTCACCGTCTGGGGAACACTGAATAAAGAACCAATAAGTTTTAAGCTGTACAGAATCAAAGTGCACCATCCTCCAACGATCTTCCTGCGATACTACTCAGAATTATCTGTTTGCTTTAGTTTAACCAAAGCTGCAAAATATGAGCCACCCTAATGTATATTAATATAATGCGTGAGTAGAAGCGATGTGCTCTATGTGCGGGTGTAATACGTCTAGTTATGCACACTTGCAAAACATTCATACACTTACATTTTGTATTAAACAGAAATGAAATTTGAGTTACCCCACACATGCACACTATCATATTCACTTACACCCTGCATTAAAAATTCCTTCATATTATACACACACACACACATATACACATCTTATGGCAATACACACCCTTATACCATTAACGACTCACACTTGTTGTTTATAAGAATCTACTGGTGTTTGCTGACACATGGACTGACGTGACAACGCGTGGTAATGTGATCACGACTGTTTTGACGTCTACGTTGATTTTTTTTAAATGGTGAAGAAAATTGAGTTCTTTATTTGTAGAATACTACGAATTATTACTAGCAATTCGAACAATGTTTTAGTTGTTTTTTTGTTGTTACCAGTCGCAAACTTAACTCTTTAGTGGTCTACCATAACGTACTAAGCCCAATTTGTCGAATTTGTTAATAAATCTCCGTAGATATTAATCAGACTACTATTTTCCTTAACTTTCCCTAAAGGAACTGACAGGGAGCTTCCCCTAAATCAGTGCCCACCATATATGTTGTATATTCACTGATTGTGATCTACTGCTTCGAACGGCTAAAGTTTTTCCTGGAGAGGTACTAGGTGGAAATGGACGTTGACAAATGTTTCATGTTCTCACCAGAATACAAAGCTAGGTTAACTGAGGAATAGTCTCATAGAGTACATATCATGCCATGGACGCCGAAAACTTCGCAGAGTACCAATATGAGCCATCTCTCTTATGCCAAAGAGAGATGGGGATGTATACAAAAATTTGGTATTGTCATTCCAAAATATTTGTGTGACCACCGTCACAACACATTAAGAATTAGCAACGGCAAATCTCCAGTCTTCCAAAGCAAATTAAGAATTTCCTTGAACTTGTAAGAAACTAACGCGGCTCTTGCGTTGCCAACTTCATCCAACTTAGTTCCCACGATGAAACTCAAATGTTGCGACATAAAATGAAAAATGAAAAAAAAAACGAAACGGATGCAAGGAATATAAACAATAGCAAACATACACACACATATACTGAGACACCGACATGGCAACACGAGCATGGCTACATTGTTACCGGAAGTTTACTAATTTCCTCCTCTCCATATGCAACAGGAAATTTAAAAGTGTAGTTAACAAAGCTACTTCAGCTACACACACACACCCATATACACAGGGGCAGGCAACACGTTCAGATATTCATGTGTGTTGCCACATGCAGCTCTACATGCAACACGAAGCCGTTTACATGCGCATCATTATATATGTATGTGTGTGTGCATGTACATGTGTGTTTGTAATACTTTATGGCGTTGGAATAAATTTGGTTGTTGGCAGCAACAGTCCCTGGCTTCCATGGGAGGCTGCACAGCGGAAGGCATCGGCTTCGTACGTGTACTTGGAAAATCATATGTTAAGTTTCATATGTGTGGGAAAAAGTTTCCTTTTTAAATGGAGCACTTTTTTTATATACATTGACTATATAATAGCAGTACTTACTACTGCACTAACAACAAAAACAACAAGGCTAATAACATCAGCGTGAGTGGATGGGGATTCCTGGTATTTTTTTTTTTTTTTTTTTGGTTGTGCCAAATGAGATGTATGGCTCTCAGTTTCAAAGTTACGTGTATGATTTGCGGCGAAGAGAGTATGCCAAGTGGGAAACTAGGACCAACGAGTAGAAAGATTTCCCGAATGCTTTCATTTGTTTTTTTTTTAAAAATAATTGTCCATATTTGTTGCAAAATATATTTATTATATTTGTTAGATTGAAGAGCAATACGATTTTAATTACCCCACGGCAATGCATGTGGCATAACTCGCATTAAAAACAAAATTTTTCAAAGGAATGATAAATTAATAAACTCAACTGCTGCCGATTTAATGAATATGTTTTCCCAGGACTTTCTGTGCAAGCAATTTGTTATTTCCTACTTTCCGTGGAACTAAGAAGTCCGAGTAATTTCATAAGCATTATGGAAAAACTATAATCAATATAAAACGACCGCATTTAGAAAAAAAAAAAATTATTTTTCATCAAGATAATGCTCCTTCAAACACCGCATTTTTAACTCAACAAAAACTGGCCGAATTATGATTTGAAATTGCTCCGCATCCACCATATAGTCCAGATTTAGCTCCTCCTGATTATTTCTTGTTTCCAAATTTAAAAAAATGTCTCGGTGGCAAAAAGTGTTCGTCCAATAGCGAGGTTATTGCTGAAACTGAGGCATATTTTGAAGGTCTAGAAAAATCTTAGTTTTCGGATGGAATTAAAAAACTTGAAAAACGTTTGATGAAGTGTGTTGAGTTGGAAGGAGATTATGTTGAAAAATAAATAATAATAATTCCAAAAAAAACGGTTCTTTTTATGTTAGGCCAGTTACTTTTGCGGTCGCCCTCGTAAATGTTAATTAATATAGTGAGATTATTTTTAAGAATAATCTGCCATATATCATTAACATTACTCAAATAAATGTCCGAGCTTACTAAAATCTAGTACAATTAAGTACATGTACTTGAATTAAATTAATTATCTGGTCTTGTTTATTTTGGAATCAGATTAAAACTCTTCAATGTCCAATGCTGTAATCAGAATTACTTCCGATTACTATAAATAATCAGAAAGAATCCATAGTAATCACTGAAAGTAGTCGGATTATTTTCTGATTACATTTGATTCTTTACGATTATTTATAGTAATCGAAAGTATAGTAATCGAAAGGAATGATAAATTTCATAATGTGATAAATCATAACAAATTATCATAAACTTTAATGAATATGATTTCCCAGGACTTTCTGTGAAAGCAATTTGTTATTTCCTACTTTCCGTAAAACTAAGAAGTCCGAGTAATTTCATAAGCATTGTGTATGTAAAGGACATCAAGAGGAACCATATGCACGGGTTTGATAACTCCTCCCAAACAAATAATTACCAATTTCAAGAAAACCCGTATTCAAATTGAGTAATTTTGATCTTAAGATTGCACCCAGTATATATTTACTCAATTCAATTCATTCAAACTTTATTGTTAAACTATAAATGTTAATTAATATAGTGAGATTATTTTCAAGTAAATGTCCGAGCTTACTAAAATCTAGTACAATTAAGTACTTGAATTAAATTAATTATCTGGTCTCGTTTATTTTTGAAATCAGATTAAAACTCATCAATGTCAAATGCTTTAATCAGAATTAATTCCGATTACTATAAATAATCAGAAAGAATCCATTGTAATCACTGCAAGTAGTCGGATTATTTTCTGATTACAGGAATTTTATACTCACTCCCTACCCGATAAATTAATTGAAACCAACTTAACATAACACCCTCGTGTATATAACCAAATGGAAGTAATACGTCTTCCAACTTCTACGTGAATACTTGTTTCCCCTTATTTCTGTTTAAAGTTAGTGGCATAAAACACACACACACACAAATACTGAAACGAAAGAATATAAAGAAACTACGAAATATTGGATTAGATCTGCTTTAAAGTCTTAAGACAAGCTGCTTAAATGCACATAAAAAAATTTTCCCCTTAATTAGGAATATACAAAACTCATTTCAATGAATTGGTTATTTTGTTTTGGTAAAGTAATTTCTAAAACTTATATTTTTTTCTTAGTTAAGTGAAAGGCTAGCTTCGAAAAGAAACGTCCCACTGTGCAACCACATTGTCACACTACAAACGATTATATCTGCATGTATGCACAATAATCTATCTCATTATTATCTGCATAGATATTCGGATGTATAGCATTACAGGGATACCAACAACATACATATGTACATTAGGGTGTCCTGCCTGATTTTGATTGCCTATGGTGTGAAGTACTTTTGAGAATTTTTTCAGATTTTTGGAAAAGGTTTAGAGGTGCCACAAAAGGGATTGTTGCGAATTCGAGTTTCAAGCACAAGTTGGTCAATAAAAAGCACTTTCAAAGTCGTCGAGTCATCATTTCAAAAGAAAAATGTTCGAGCTTCAATTTGATGTATATAAATGATAAGTTTTGTATTTTTCTTAAATATATATATATTTTTTAGAAATTTTTTGGGAAATTTTACATAGAAAAAACGTTACATAATTTTTAAAATTTTGATGAAAGTGTAAAAAACTAGTTTTACAGCTGGAAAAATTCTAAGTAGTTTAAAAAAAATATCGTTTTTTGGACACTCTAATGTACATGGCTTATTAAAGCAACTAGACATTAGAGTTTTCAACTTAAGTGGAATGAAAAAAAAAATAAAGATTTGTTTTCTTTTATGCAGGATTTTTAATAAAAAGGACTTTGAACGAACTGAGAATGTTCTATGAAATGAAGATAGAAACTTGTGGTACAAGTTTTTAAACACAATCAAGCACCACTATGACGGTTCGTTAGTATATTTTATTTATTTATTTATTAATCCATATACGTAATATAAATCCATCAAGGCCAATGAAATATATTACATTGTAAGAAAAAACCTGAGTATTGATTTAATTAACATTAATCATAATTTAAAATCATTTGGCTCCCCAGCCATAAAGTACATAGAATAAAATAAAAAAAAAAAATAGAATAAAATAAAAATATATCCAAAATGATTGCCTAAAGGATTTTTTCCCCGAGGTACCAGTTTTCACACACATGGTGTCCCACGAAAATTCCAGACATTTAGCAAAACATTTGCAATGATCCATCATCGTGTGACCGCCCCCAAACTGCCACCTGACGTATGATGAACCAAGTTTAAGAGAATGAGAAATTATAACGTATACGCAGCGAATCATAATCACATTTATTATCATAAACTACCGCAAGAAGGCAGAAAGAAAAAACACCGAAACACGTAACAAAATGATTTTCATTTCATTCATTCAAAATGCACAAAATACAATCAGAATAATTGAGGCAACACCCGGAGACTTTGTTAAAGTGCCAGCTTTGGGGCCCAGACAGAGCATGGCTCAGCGGGGGGGCAGGAGGCCGAGCACAACGATAAAAGAACAGCGCTAATGCTGTTTGCATACACAGGCATTTGTCTTCGTTAACACCATGTGGTAAACGACATAAGTAAGATGCCTTCAAGCAATGCCAAATAACTGAAACCACCACTGCCACTGACATGGTGAGACGGTGTCACGGTGGCATGGTGTTGCCAGAACGCGTATAAGCTGCAAAGCTGTATGTGCGGTTTAATTAATTTTAACTGTTTTCCTTCTTTTGTATTTTACGTTCTGCTCGAGCTGTTGCGTAAAAAATTTTTGCAATAAACGATTTAATCTTAATTTAAAGACACTGTGTGGTGTCATAAACTAGATGTAATTTCAATTCAAAAAACATAACTTGAGATAGTTAGCAGATTTGAAGTTAACTGGTGGAAACATCATTTAATTTTAAAAAATTTAATGAAACACCAAAACCCCAACCAGACAGCCTAAGCAGGACTAAAGCAGTTGTTACGCTTGCAGTGCAGAGAATTCGTTCATTTCATGCCGGTAAATCGGATTACGAGATTTTCAAAACAAACAGAAAATATTCTCAAAGATTTACATCATTATAAAGGCGATCAGACAAGATAAAAACGGCACAGAAATGTCAACAGAAATATATGAATTAAAAAGACATTGTTTTTGCAACAAACTGGAGAATCCAGTTCCTGTTAAGAAATTTCTATGCTTTTTAGAAGCCACATGTGTAGATTTGCAGTAATCCATTTTTGGAATTGCCTTGAAATTCTATACAGCTTCAGAATGTTGGTGGTGAAATTATATAACCACAAACAACTTAAAAAAACTATAATAACACCGTGTTACAAAAAATACATTTTTTTCTGTCCTATGAACCAAATGCACATATTCGGAAAGAGGGGAAAAAATAAAAATACACGTGTATCGGCGATTTTCATGTACACGTCAGAATTTTTTTTTTTAAGTTTGAAGTATAAAGCTCGTAGTGGACTGTGTGAAAGCCTTTCGACCGATTTTTAACCCTTTTTCAGTGATCCAATCGAGCTGATTTTTGGCAGGCAGACTCGTGTAAATGTCTGTATCACGTCAATTTTTTTTAAAAATTTTTTTTATCAATTCTCAAATTTTCCCCAATTTTTATTATTTTTGAAAAAAAAATATTTTTTTTCACTTTTCTTAGCATAACTTGAAGAGACTCCAAATTTGTAAACTACTTAAGCGTTACGAAAAAAAAATGTTTTTTGAACTGAAACCTTAAAAAAAACGATAACCATTTAAAAAAAAAAATTTAGGAAAATCTGAGAATTGATAAAAATCTATTTTTTAAAAAATTTTACGTGATACAGACATTTCCACGAGGCTGCTAAAAATCGCCGATACACGTGTATTTTTATTTTGTTATCCCCTTTCCGAAAAAGTAAATTTGGTTCATAGGACAGAATGTGTGTAACACGGTGTAATAGTGACGACAGTGTGAGGAGATGGAAACGATTCTTTCAGCAAGTGAAACGTCAAACGAATGACACGTGTACTGACATTACTTCGTGTAGAGATGAGAATGGAAATCTGGTAACTGATCCGCCGAATCTCAGCATAATCGTTGGGAAACAACATTTCTCCAGACTACTAGCGGCCGAAGATACAACCGAAGATAGTAACCCGCGAACAATCATAGACGACGGTGTGGAATGTCCACACCCTATCCACGATTACCCACGAAAAAAACAGCAATATTTCGGCTTAAGAACCATTAAGGCCGCAGGTGTCGACGGAATACCAGCAGAGCTGTATAAGACCGGAGGAGGCGAGCTAATAAAGTTCGTGCATCAGCTAATTTCCTCAATCTGGATAGATGCAAGCATGCCTGATGATTGGAACCTCACCATAGTATGTCCGATTCATAAAAAAGGAGACAAGAGCGTTTGCGCCAATTATTGCGGTATAAGTCTCTTATCCATCGCATATAAGATACTTTCAAGTATATTGTGTGAAAGATTGAAGCCAAATCTCGACGAACTGATCCGGCCCTATCAGTGTGGTTTCAGGCTACGCCGAAACCGAAACCTGGAAAAGACACATGAAAACCAGATCGATACATACCATCTTTTCATCGATTATAAAACCGCCTTCGATACTCCGATAAGAGAAAAACTATTTGACACCATGTCTGCGTATGAAATACCAGCAAAACTTATACGCCTTTGTAGAATGACACTGAGTGATACTAGACCTTCAGTAAAAAAAGGAAGTGACCTCCCGAGCCATTCACTTCTACAAGAGGTCTCAGACAGGGCGACAATTCAGGAACAGAGCCCTATCGCGACGAAATAAAATAACACTGTACAACACACTTATTCTACCCGTACTTATTTATGGCGCCGAAACATGGGCACCTGAGAAAGCAGATGAGTCAGTGCTGGGTGTATTAAAGAGAAAAATCCTTCGCAAAACCTATGGCCCGATCTGTATTAACGACGAGTATAGAGGTCGAACAAACCGTCAGCTGTATGAGCTGTATCCCGACATGAACATAGTTAAGCGCATCAAAATACAGCGATTGCGCTGGCTGTGACATGGCGGACGAATGAACAGAAACGCTCCAGCCAGAAATGCGTTGAACGACAACTACCACGGAAGGCGCAGACAGGGAAGACCGAGACTCCGGTCGAGGGAAGAAGTGGAAGAAGACATGAAGATGCTTGGTATCACGAACAGGAGAAGCCAAACAGAAGACCGAATTGTTTGGAAATCACTTATTAATCAGGCTAAGACCATCAAAAGGTTGTAGACTCTACAATGTAGAGCCAACCTAAGTAAGTAGATGTGTTATATTCGATATTTTTAAATGTTGACTGCCTTGAAGGACCTGGCTCAAAACATTTTTGTGGATGACAGAATGGTGGCGCCAAATATAAATATAATTTCTCCATAGGGTTTATGGAACTTAACTAGGTCTCATAATTGTCAAATACAACGTCGGGCCATTTAAAAAAACAATCATTGTGACCATATGGAAAAACGAAAATGTATTACTTTCTCTGACTTACTTTTCAATATGGGCATTTCCAGAGAATGGTCCGCGACCAAAATATTAAAAATCGGAAAAAAATATTTCTTTTTAAAACTGAAATTAGAGAATTGCTGAAATCTTATTAATATATTAACATTAAAATATATTTTCATTTTTATTTGGAGTAAATTGATTTGCAAGTTGCATATTTGGTTTTCTTGCTCTTGGCTTCTCTTATTATCATTATTTCCTTGAGATATTATTGACTCTTTAGTATCATAACGATTGCACTCGCCCTATGGAGTAATTGTACCAACAAAAAATAGTTAAATAAAAAATAGAAAAGATCGAACAAAGCCGAATAACGGTAAATTTTTACGATTCCATTTCATGCGATTCCTATGTCCCGTTCGCGATCACAAATAAGCATTTATTATCAGTTCTCCGTGATCAATGATTGGAACACTTTGCTAATTCAAATTAAAAGCTAAAGTAGTGATTTCATTAAAAAAATTAAAAGTGAAACATTGAAGAAGACAAGTTTTTTTTTGTTGATTTTCAAAGTGTGTCCCGTTCGCGATCGTAAGTGGTACCTTTTCCAGCAGTAACTTCGCAACTTTCCACGAAAAAGGTTTTTTTATAAATAATAATAAATAAAACAAGTTTTGGAAATTATGTCCCGTTCGCGAAAGTTACAAATATTTTTTAAAAACTAAGAATTGAAGATATTTTAAAGCAAAAAACTTTATAACAAAGATTTAGTATTCCCTTATAGTTAAAAAAAAGTTGTAGTCCCTATAATGCGACAAAATTCGCTGATTTTTACATTTTTCCACATACTGGCATAAGTGACTTCCATTTTTTGTCCCGTTCGCGATCTCATGTTTATCTTAATTATTTTGAGAACGTTGAATTTATGGAATTTGCTTTTTGCACTCAAAAATAGTACTACTGAAATGCAATTAATCTTTTATAAAGAGCTTTCAAAAAAATATTTTTTCATAATTTTTTTTTTAACTTTAAGCCGTTTAAGTGTCCCTTTCGCGATCCTGGAAATGCCCATATACAGTGAAGACAAAGCCGTAAGAAAAATTATTAGCGCTCCGATTTATGAAGAAGCCTCCAAAACGAGATGACATCACCACCCACACAACTACATAACATTACAGGCCGATTACTGTTTGTCATTCATAATTAAATTATGTTTTAACACGAACGAGTTTAAAAGCAATACTAATAAGTCAAATATCTTAAATACACTTGAATAAATTCATTCGGTATTCAATCTCTTTGTCAAATAGATGACGTCATCTGTCGCCGTTAAACACTTGTCGTTGGAAATCATCACACACAGAACAAAAAGTCGAATTTCAATCAGAAATCACATAAGAAACGTTTTAGCCCCGGCTGTGACCTCGGCAGCTGCTGATGAGATTGTAATCGTCATCCTGGTTGATAGCTACAACAACACCCCAGGGCTGGTGTTGCGTTAAAGGCAAAAGGAAGGACCACATCACAAGAGTGGGTGTATCTTGAGAATCGTCTCGATGGCAATGACAGCGGGGACAGCGACATCGTCACCATCACCGTCGAGTGCCGAGATTGAAATAAGAGCATTTTAAATACTGTGAAGCAGCATTACGAGCACTCACTCGCAAGTAAGAGGAACAATAGCAGCCGCAATTAAAGTCGAAATCAGTAAAAGAAAAAGCTTATTTCAAGCAATTAATGGACGTCTCTGTGATTTTAATAGATTTGTTGTTGTGATTGTTGTTGAATAACATTATTGTTAATTTCATTGTTGTACGAAAGTACCTTAGTGTGACTCATAATAAAAAGTCCGGAATGTTTGTCAGTAATGAGCATTTTAATAATAGCTTAAGAGCAAGGGGTTAGTAACCCGTACAAGTTTATTTTAAAATATCGTCGCCAGGGTAACTTCTCGCCACAATGGTTGCCGTTCGCCGCTGTAAACACATACCCCTGTATTCATAAAAATAAATAACAGCTTTATAAATTTCTATGAATACAGCGGCTAGAGTTTAAAGACGTACTCGTACTGCTGGAAATATCTGATCACTAGATAGTATTCATGGAATATATAGGGTGACAATCGTCAAGCCGTTAACAAATCACCATTGCATTCATTAAAATCAACTGTTTGGTGCGGTTTTTGGTGAGGAAGCATACGTCCAGATTTATTGAAAACAAAAACAGTAAAAAATGGGGCTCATCGAATGGACAATGTAATTGGTAACTGCGGCGGAAATATGCCGGATAATCATATTTAAAAAATAAATGTCATGAAGTTATGTATCGGATTGTAATTAAAAAAATGCATTCCAATAATATTTCTGTGTTGTTTTATAATTTTCTATTATCAATCTCTTAAAAAACACCCGTTATACATGTACAGAAGAAGAAAAAGACAACCCTTAACATTCAACAAAACTATTGGACTCTACGAAAAATGCCCAAAAATAAAGAATGCTCCAAATGAAAAAATAAATGAAAAATCACCCCAAAAGGCTAATATGAACATTTTCTCAAAAATTCTGAAAGATTCCCCAAAGTAATTATGAGAAAATACCCAATGCAAAAGCACCCAAATATCTTAATATATATTTACCCTCGACACTGATTCACTGATTCACTGATACACTGATACACTGATACACTGATACACTGATACACTGATTCACTGATTCACTGACTCTGTCACGCAGTACGTAGGAATTTAAATAGGCATTCTATAATTTTCTATAAATAATAATAATAAAAAAAATAAATTTTTTTTTGTACAGAAATTGTGGTTTCCCCAAATTTTTTTTTCCAAATTTTTTTTTTCTACAAAAATTTTTTTTTACAAAAATTTTTCTTTTCAAATTTTTTTTTTTTTCAACAAAATTTTTTTTTTTCAACAACATTTTTTTCCATATTTCAACGGGCGCCATAGGCGCATTACAACTTATTAGTTATAAAATAATACCCAAAAAAAAACAACATTATATGTGTAACTGTATTTCGATGATAACTCGAAAGCCATAAGCCATAAACCTTAAACCTTAAACCTTAAACCTTAAACCTTAAACCTTAAACCTTAAACCTTAAACCTTAAACCTTAAACCTTAAACCTTAAACCTTAAACCTTAAACCTTAAACCTTAAACCTTAAACCTTAAACCTTAAACCTTAAACCTTAAACCTTAAACCTTAAACCTTAAACCTTAAACCTTAAACCTTAAACCTTAAACCTTAAACCTTAAACCTTAAACCTTAAACCTTAAACCTTAAACCTTAAACCTTAAACCTTAAACCTTAAACCTTAAACCTTAAACCTTAAACCTTAAACCTTAAACCTTAAACCTTAAACCTTAAACCTTAAACCTTAAACCTTAAACCTTAAACCTTAAACCTTAAACCTTAAACCATAAACCTTAAATCTTAAACCTTAAATCTTAAACCTTAAACCTTAAACCTTACACCTTAAACCTTAAACCTTAAACCTTAAACCTTAAACCTTAAACCTTGAACCTTAAACCTTAAACATTCAACCATAAACCTTAAACATTCAACCATAAACCTTAAACCATAAACCTTAAACCTTAAACCTTAAACCTTGAACCTTAAACCTTAAACCTTGAACCTTAAACCTTGAACCTCAAACCTTACACCTTACACCTTACACCTTAAACCTTAAACCTTAAACCTTAAACCTTAAACCTTAAACCTTAAACCTTAAACCTTAAACCTTAAACCTTAAACCTTAAACCTTAAACCTTAAACCTTAAACCTTAAACCTTAAACCTTAAACCTTAAACCTTAAACCTTAAACCTTAAACCTTAAACCTTAAACCTTAAACCTTAAACCTTAAACCTTAAACCTTAAACCTTAAACCTTAAACCTTAAACCTTAAACCTTAAACCTTAAACCTTAAACCTTAAACCTTAAACCTTAAACCTTAAACCTTAAACCTTAAACCTTAAACCTTAAACCTTAAACCTTAAACCTTAAACCTTAAACCTTAAACCTTAAACCTTAAACCTTAAACCTTAAACCTTAAACCTTAAACCTTAAACCTTAAACCTAAAGCCTTAATATCGAGTTTCCACAGTGATCGCTCTATACAAGTTCTTATAAATGGGGTCTCCTTTGCGGATGACAGCAATCTCTGATGTTCTGGACATGGAGACACGAAGTGTCGAAAGAAGCATTAGTCTTTTTGAAATGGTGCAAGCAATTCCATTTAACATCCCGGAATGTGAGTTGTTTATAGCTGATCTATAGAGATATCAATATATGTCTTCTAGTCGCTGATGTTAGGACTTTCCAGCGATTCTTATCCATTTATTGTGAAGTGGTTGATCGGACAAAGCACTATAGAGAAAATTCGTTCTTTAGCCAAACCGTTGCGAAGTGTCTTTTCTGCCAGCTGTGACTTTCTCAAATCGAGTACAAATGTCAACAAACACTATCCCCTCTTTCCTCCTTCCAATACCCTAATTTCGATATCACTAACACAGTACACTGCATTTATATGGTAAAACCCCCTTAGTTTTGGTCAATTAAAAAAAAACATGGCGAAAATAATCGGACTTTGCATTCTGGGCCCACATTAAAATCTATCAATGCCTCTCAAACTTTCGATCTTCAGTGTAACTGTATTTACTGACATTATTTTCGGAACAAACGAAGGGAAAAGCATTAACTGAAACTGAAGCACTAACAACAAAGCATTTATAATTCTAATCGCATTGTGTGTAAGTTGGGGTAATTTATGTGAAATGTAAAGAATTTTTGCTCAGTTATGTGACAAACTCTATGTAACAAAAACGAGTGTTCCTTTTGTTCGATAGTACCAACAGGCCAACATTTGGCTTCTCTGTGATATAGACATCAGCTGCGAAAACCGAGACTTGATAGGTCCTGTTTAGTAAGAAAACAAATAATGTCGAACTCACTAATTTGAAAAAATTTCAATAAAAGTCTGTTCCATGCGGGAATATTTTGGAAAATACATACATTCTTACCAGATGATTTATTCGAATCGATTTAGTTTTGAAGAAAATACCCCCGTGTACTGTGTTCAATGACCGTGGACTCCATAATCTGATTAATATTTTCCCGCTGAATTTGTATTTTTAAATTACTATCTGAGTCCAGACCCCTCTAGGGCATCACCGTAGTAAGCTGCCAGGGTGATGATCTCGTTGGTTGGTGCTCTTCCTAATAACATCACGTTCAGTTCATAAATTTCGCACCAGCAGCACATGATGACTTTTCAATATCAATGATTCCCGATATCTACGTGGCTGGCTTTTAACGTTTGGTGAACGCCAGTCAACAATGACGGTGTAGAGGAAAACTTTCGGAACTTAAAGGGTCGTAAATGTTTGTTTGGTCTTAATGTAATTGCTTTATAAATGGTCGAGTTACTTTTATGATTTTATTTATGCCCAGCTGAGCATTTATGCAACTTTTCAACGAGAACGATAATGTGAAACTGGCAAGTAAATGTGCACATGTGTATATATATGTAAACATTAAGGTGGGTGACGTTATAAGCCAAGGAGATGAAGCTAACATATGCTGTTGTGAACCTCTCTCATATATAAGCTGGATGGATATGTACAGCGTACAAATATCTACATTTATTCCATGAAATACAATCTCAAAAGATACAAACAAACGTACACAAGATACATACACGCCATTCATTCATCCGATTACAGCGCTCTATGTATGTATGAAGGCTATTAGCACTGTATGTATACATACAAATTGTTTAAAGGTTGGCAGGCAATATGCAGGATTATGAGGGTAAGGGGCCTGTGAGAAAAGATCAGGAAAGTAAAACATGTCATTAGGTGGGTAGCATTAACTCAATGGCCGACAATTGTAATCTTCTTAATATATATTTACCCTTGACACTGATTCACTGACTCTGTCACGCAGTACGTAGGAATTTAAATAGGCATTCTATAATTTTCTATAAATAATAATAATAAGAAAAATAATATTTTTTTTTTGTACAGAAATTGTGTTTTCCCCTATTTTTTTTTACCAAAAATTTTTTTTTTCAACAAAATTTTTTTTTTACAAAAATTTTTTTTGTGCAAAATTTTTTTTTTCAACAAACATTTTTTTTTCGACAAAAACTTTTTTTTCAACAAATTTTTTTTTTTTTTTAAGAACAATTTTTTTTTAAAAAAAATTTTTTTTTTTTTTTAAGAACAATTTTTTTGTAAAAAAAATTTTTTTTTTTCAACAAATTTTTTGTTTTCCACAAAAATTTTTTTTTTCCAACAAAACTTTTTTCCCATATTTCAACGGACGCCATAGGCGCATTACAACTTACTAGTATTATAATAATACTGGTATATAAAATGTAAATAATAATCATTTTCCATTAAAAGTCACCTCCAGTTCGTAGTTTAGTAAATAAACTAATGAGGAATTCACTGGGAACGGAGCTTTGTCTCCCAGGCTGGGACATTCAAATGCCAATGCCTTACATGGTTAGTTTACGACCTTCAATGCATAATGAACTCAACCTAAGACAAAGACCTTAAATAACGCAGGACCTTATCTCATTTCCTTATAGGGTAGACAGACAACCGCCTTAATGTTCATTAGCCGACTGAATTTAAATTAACTTGTGCATTATTTCAAGTGGTGGACGACCGTGATTCGAAACCTGGTACTTGTTTAGAATTGACAGAAAAGTAAGTAATACCTTAAATGGAGCCGATGTCGTCCAGCCACTAAGCAAACTCTGGATGTCATTTAAAAATTTTAAAATGTCCACACGACTCTGAAGTGTAGCATAAGTGTGGGATCATTTTGATTTTCAGTTTCATCACAATTTCTGTGGGTGGATGAAACATCATTTCAGTGTAATACGGATGATTTTCCAATTTCCTGTTTCCGGTTTTAAATAATTCCACAAGAAACCAATCAAAACTGTATTAAATATGTGCGTAGGTGGGTGTGTGTTATTTGTCTTAAAAAAAAGATCAGAAGATGAAATGAATTGCTCGACTTTATTTGCCTTTCCATTCCACACCTTTAGAGGCTCTTCGCATATCATGGCTTGCAACAAATGTTGTCGATATCTGAAGCATTTATATATATCAGGTATATATACATATGTATCACATTTATATAGTCATACATATCTCCGTTAATATTTGAAATATACATGAGAAATACCCCCAAACTTGTTACTCGGCTCATGCAATTATTTTACGGCAGGGGGCAAGGCGGATTTGCAAACATTCTCGAGCACCGATAAAAATATCCATCAACCAAATGGATTGTCTATCACTGGAGGATATTGTTGTTCTCTGTGTGTGTGTGTGTCTGTTTTCTACGACTATCTGTGGATACACAGATTTTTCCCTGTTGTTGATTTTCCCATGAAATGATTTTAATTAAATTTTACTTAACGTGAACTTAATCATCGTCATTACCACCACTGACAACAACATCCATGCCCCTACACCATGAACTGTTGCTGTTTTATGTTGTATAAACAATTTGTTGTTTTTTTCTTTCTTTTCATTATCATTATCATCATCATCAACATCATTATCGTTATTATTGTATAGCATGCGAGTAGGAACACGCATTATTCCATATGTGCAAATGTGTATGCGTATGAGTCATTCCAGGCGAGTGAGATGATCATCGGATTGCCTATACCGTCCCGACTCATTATTCGACGGAGTATGCGAATTTCCTTGAAGAATCACCAACATTCAGGAAATCCGACGAAAAAATCATGATGTAAATATTTAAAAAAAACATGTTGAACCTGCCGTGCATACAGAAAAGTGGACCAAGGCACACGTACCACATTCGATTTGTTGACCGATTGTCTTAACCGTTTCGGGACGAGAACTTTTGTGGCCATCAATCTTAAAAAAGAGTTTAGATATAGTCTCCTAATGTTGTTTTAAGAAAAGTAATTTCATAATATATTTTTAGGACGTTCCGAAAAGGAGATATCGTCCTGGGACAAAAACATCCCAAACACACCTGAAAAGCAAAATTTGAATAATAAAATCAGAATATATTTTACTTTATTTCAATTTATTTTATTTATGATATTTATTGTAGCATAAAATTATTTTAATTAGTTTCTATGGCAAGGTGTGAAACAAGGATGATTTTATCCCACGAAACTTACCTTAGCCGCAAATTCAGAAAAATATCTTTTTATTGGTTTTCGATTATATTTTCTATGAAATAACAACTGTTTGAGTAAAACTTTACTAAATGACACTTTTTTCCACAATTAAAACACTTGTTTTTTGAGCTTTTGTCGATGGTCTTATTAGCAACTCAAACCGCGCGAACTGATTTATGACTTTTGACATAAGCTTCATGTGTTATATTGACAGCTGTATTAAATTTTTTGTAGAGAAGAATATAAATAATGATTTGGGACGGTTTTCAACCAAATCGTGTGAGAATTTTCAGAGATATGATTTTTCAAATTTTTCTGGGATAAAAACATCCCTGTCGTCCCGAAACGGTTAAATATTTGAAAAGCAAAAATCCTTTCCTTGGTCCGTAATTCATAGGTGAGATGAAATCTTTATAAAATGCGTTTTTATCTAATATTACTCATTACAAAAATTATAACTCACACTATGACTCCTGTGGTCACATTCCATGGTAATTGCTTGAATATTTTTGGCTGGGATTTTTCATGCTAAACGTTTCATATAAATGAAGCAACACTTGAGTGGCAAAGTAAAAACAGCCCGATTTTCTTAATCAAAATTGTAGTTCAACACTTTTCCGCTCGACACTCAATGTGTTTATATTTCTGAATCTATTAATTTTAATTAGGACTCGCATGTGTACTAACCAAATTAAAATGATCTGTGTTGTTATAAGCGAAATAAGGTCTTATGCGGCCATAGTCATTACCTGATAAATTAATGGAGAATATAAAGGATACAACCTTAAAAGACGCAACATGTCATAGAGGATAATATCTTTAAAGTTGTGCGCAGGGAATTGTCCATAATTGAGGAGATAAAGACGGCATCGAAGGAGCAGCTGAACAAGATCACAAAAAATGATTATTTGATGTGCTTCGAGGATTGCAAAAAACATTGGCAGAAATGTGTATTATATCCGAGGGGAATTACTTTCAAGAGGACAAAATAGATATTCATGAATAAATAAATACTTTTGGAAAAAATACAAAATTGGGGATATTTTTTGAACAGACTTTGTACATACATGGAAAACAATATACATCATAGAACACAAGATATTCCTAAAAAAAATCTACCCCGTTTTTGTTTACTTCTTGTAACTAAACTATTTGAAATCCGATTTCAGCCAAGCTAAGATGGTTAGTTAGATAATAGAATTTTTAAAAAATCCATATTTTGAAAAAAAAACAAATGGAAAAATGTGTTCACTGAGAGAAATGTTACAGTCGTTTGAAAATTTAAAAAAAAATACGAATTTTGCTACAAAAATGGTATATTTTTTAATATTTTTTAATCTAAATTAGAATTTTTTAAAATATTCAAACTCCAATGACTATAACTATACTCTTTATAATTTTTTTATGAAACAGTAATTTTTTGTTATACCCTCACCCTACGGGTTATCATTTGATACGACCCAAAAGTGTAACACCTAGAAATATTCACATTAGAACCCAAGTGTCTTTGAACCAAATTCGATTCATGACTTTCTGAATCGTTTGAGCCATGTCCGTCTGTCCTGCTGGTACGCACGATAACTGTCGAAAGAGTTAAACAATCGCTTTGAAATTTGGCATGGGTTAATATTATCCCAAAACTGCTTATGGGATTGCATATGGGCTATAGGGCCACACCCCTTCGGGTACCTCCCATACAAATCGTCTATTTCGCCCACTTTAGAAATCGTGTAATAATATCATAATATCAATATGACCAATGCGATCTTGCCCAAATTTTGTATTTAGTAAAGATAAAGCTAGACAAAGTATTGGACAAAAACTTGGAAGTCTGGCAACTCCCCTTCTGGTACCTGCCATACAAATGCACCATCCAGCCCCATTATAAATCGTGTACTAATACCAATATGCCCAATGCGATCTTGCCCAAATTTTGTTTTTAGTAAAGATAAAGCTAGATAAAGTTTCGGACAAAAAGTTGGAAGTCTGGCAACTCCCCTTCTGGTACCTCCCATACAAATGCACCATCCAGTCCCATTATAAATCGTGTACTAATACCAATATGACCAATGCGATCGCTTTGAGGTTGCTATTATGGAATATGAGACTTGTATGGTTTTTACTCAGTCGGTTTACCCGACTGCAACTTTTTCACTGGTTTTTAACAATATCTTGTCACATAGTTTTTTGGTATTTGTTCTTTTTTAATGAGCGACTGTGTAAACTTGCTGCATATTTTAAATAATATCTGTCTATCGTTTTGTAAACGTTGAAATAAAACATTCCACATAATTAATAAATAGTTTCGGCATACACTCTTTGGTTGTGTTAACAAACACTATCCGTTTTAATCGGTATGACATTTTTGACGGGTTTTCCCCAATGCAACGTCCATCACGATATGAAACATTGAAATCGTAACGAAAACTTTTTCGATTTCAGTTAACAAATGACTGCTTATTTCCATCCTACACACATTTTAGACGGTGCATGACTCTCATATTCAAATTGCAATGTACACAACTTGTGCAAACCTTCGTTGGTAAAATAAAACAAAGTGAGAATGGAAAACTAGAAAAAATGCTGAAAGCTAAAATGTGTGTAAACATTGGGTTATTTCTCTTTCAGCGGAAAATGAATAAAGAATAATTTAAGGGAAAATTTAATACGTTTTTATGTTGTGGAAAATGTTTGATTGAATTGTAATGGCCAGGAAATTTGTTGATTAATTATCATCAACATGATATTTGGAACTAATACTTGAATCAAATTAGTAGTGACGCTATATGAAAAAAGAACGAAAAACGCCCCAAAAACGAAACGAAGTGGGCACTAAATGTGGTATCAGATTGCGCAATGAAAATCAGCCTCTTCAAGTTGAACCAACACTGAAAGTGTGTAATGGAAATGTTTATTGGGGAAAAAAGGTTTGTAATAACAAACCATACTAGGGGTGGATATCTTCTAGAATAGAACATTTTTAAAATGCTGTCAAAATCGAATTAAAATAGAAAGCCCGGTTCATTCATGAGAAGAAGAACATTTTGTTCTGAATATCTTCTAGAACAGAACATTTTTGAAATGCTGTCAAAATCGATTTAAAATAGAAATCAATTTAAAATAGAAAGCCCGTTTCATTCATGAGAAGAAGAAAAATTTGTTCTGAATATCTTCTAGAACATAACTGTCATTTTCCGCCATCGCATTAAAATAGAAACAATTTGGCAACAACATTGTTTTCGTCTCTGAAACTGTCCATCTGTCATTTTTATCGACAGCATTTACATGCGATTTTTTTTTTTGGCACCAATTGAAGCCCGTTTGCATAAATTAACTGATTGTAAACAGAAATAACCTGTCGCCGTTTATCTTCTTTGGTCATTTTACATTTTTTAGTTAGCATTTTTTGTTTTGGAAAATTGTGTTATTTAAATTGTTTTCATAATTTGATAAATTAAATTGATATAAATTGAACTCATAATTGTTTTTATGTGCAGTTTGACATGAGCACAGAAATCGGTACCGAACTAAGGGGTGGAATATTTTTTTTTTAGTTTTGAAATTGTTGTTGTGTGTTTTTTTTGTGGATTTCACCAAGAAGGTCAAAAGAAGGTAAAGGTTCCGCCATCTAACATTTTTTTTTAACTAGTGCTTATTTCGTTTTCGTTATTTTTGTTATCGGGCCATGTTGAACGAATTTTTGTTTACACAAATTGAAGTGGAGGATATTGGCCACATTTGGTTTCCACAGGACGGCGCAACGTGCCACACAGCCGAAGCTACACTCGATGTTTTGCGCCCTGTTTTTGAAGATCGCATTATCAGCCGCAGAGCTGATGTCGTTAGGCTACTGCATGGCCAGGCAGCCATTTCAATGAAATTTTTCTCCATTATTAACCGGAAGGATTGTACTTTCAAATAAAAAAAGAAATTTTAGAAAATATTCAGTAGTTTTTTTTATAGAATTTTCAAAAAAAAAAAAGTTATTTGGCGGACCCTGTATAATCCGTAGCAATCTACATAAAAAACATTTAGACTGACATAAATGTCCACCATTTTCTATATTCTGTCATTTTTTTTTTTGTTTTCTTTTTTTTTCAAATATCTCCCCTGGTAGACAGTCCGGTACAGCGATAACATCGTTCATCTCCGTGTATGAAATAAAACTGTCCGACATTTTGAAAACTAAATTTAAACATGAATGTTTCGTGATTTTTCATCATCACAAAGCAAGCACAACTAGCACACATCACAGCTTCACAGCGGCAGTAACAGCAACAACAACAGCAGCTCCACTCAATTCATTCAGCATTATCTACTTTGTGATGTGTCAGTTAAGCAATTTGTTAATGACAGTTACACCCACACTCGCACAAAGGAAGCAAACAGGGGAAAAAAATACATTGTGAGCAAAAAACACGCACACACGTCAACATGCCACACACACACACACCGGCACACAGGGAAGAGAGAAAAACTGATATTCAATCCAGGCCAAGACGAGCAAGGAGGAGGCCATGAATAAAGTGGGAGACCGGTAACAAAAAAATTCTGCAACTCGATGTTGCATTGAAATATTTTCTAACTGATTCTTTTTTTTCATTATATTTTCACTTTTTTGTCTTCATTTTCATTTCGTTGAGTTCGCGTTTATTTTACAAACTCTGCTTTACAATAACATGCATCTAGTCGGTCCATCCATGTTGACCATGATGTATACGTCCAAACACACACACACACACACTAACACAAGTAATACCACACTGACCAACAGCCCGAGTAGCCCACAACCATCGAGCAGTGATCACTGAGTGGCTGTACAACAGCAAAATGTCATGTTCCACGAATGAGAAATTGAGAAAACGGAAAATAAAAAGAATTATGTCAATGGACGAGTATAGAAACCGTCGTGGCGGGGGGTGTATTGTTGGTTTTTATGGTTTTTACTTTATGATGTATCAACAAGTTGCGCACAATGTTAGGCAAGCATGGTTACAGGCTAAGCCAAAAGATGCTGTACTACATGTGATGTGAAATATTCACCGGACGTGTAACGTGACTTTTAATTTACTGTTGGAAATTTGAAACTAAAAACTTGAACTTATAGTTTTTTTGGTAAATTTGTACACGTTTTTTTTAAATTTTTTTTTTATTTTATTTATATCTTCTTGCCGTCGTTAAAAATGTTTTCCAAAAAGAGACGTTAATTTGAATCACCCGGTATTTCGGTAGCTGTCACTTTTGAAGCTTTTATTCTTTGACATTTGACAAGTAGAAACAACGCCATTACTAAAAATGGAACGATACACGCTTCAACAACGCATTGAAATTATTCAAATTCACTAGAATAATGGTGAAAATCTTGCAGTCACAGTTCGCAAAACTAAAGCATTTTTGGGTCGTCGTAAAGCACCTTGTCGGACCGCAATACAGAAATTGGTGGACAAATTCGAGCTGTTGTGAAAAGTTAGTGATGTGAAGAATAAAGCCAGTGCACGTCGCTCAAGAACAACTGAGAAAATTGCTACTGTAGCCCAAAGTGTTGTAGAAAACCAAGGTTGTCCATTACTCGTCATTCTTTGGAATTGGGCATTCCACAAACGTCATTTCACCGTATTTTGCATAAAGACTTGGGTCTTAAGGCTTATAAAGTTTAGTTAACCCAAGAACTCAAGCCGGCCGATCATCAACAATGTCGTGTCTTTGCTGATTGGGTTCTTGAAATGCATGAAAATGATCCGGAATTCCATTGAAGCATTATCTTGATGAGACCCATTACCACGCCAACAAGCAAAATTGTCGCATCTGGAGCTTCGAAAACCCAAGAGTTATCGGTGAGAAGCCTCTCCATCCTTAACGTGTGACTGGTTGGTGCGGTTTATGGTCCGGCGGAGTCATTAGACCTTACTTTTTCGGAAATGAGGTTGGTTCAACAGTTACGGTGAATGGATTGCTCTATCGAGAAATGATTAATGATTTTTTGTGGTCGGAGTTGGATGATACTGATCTGGACAACGTTTACTTTCAACAAGATGGCGCTACGTGCCACACAAGCAACGAAACCATTGCTCTTTTTTTATAATTTTGTTTTTGCATTGGGTAATTTTTCATAGATTGTTTGGGGTTTTTTTTAGAATTTTTGTGGAAAATTTTCATGTTGAACTTTTGGGGAGATTTTTCATTTATTTTGGGGAATTCTTCATTTGGGGACATTTTTCATAGTTTTTCGTTTTTTTTTTTGGGATATTTTCATATCAGAAGTCAATCACATATATTTTTTCAGAAATTGTTTGGGTAATTTTTCAGAATTCCGGTCCAGAAGCTGCAAAGATGTCATTGAAGGCCCTGTCCATATATAGGCTGGATCAGTGGATCGTTTGTGTGACAACAAACAGCACTGGGTCTTTTGTGCATTAAAACCTACTCTGTTCATTTGGACCCACTCAGAAATCGTCGCCAAATCACGGTTGAGTGAGTCATTCATTGTTTGCCTTTTGTCCTCTACCTCCGAGGGACTTGGCCGATATTCAAATGACTACGAATGACAGAGGTTGCTGTCAACCGCAAAGGAGTAGATTGGGTTCACAGTCTGCCCCAACAGGTCGTCAATGAAAATAAGAAATAGAGAAGGAGAGAGGACGGAGCTTTGTGGCACTCAAAATATTGGGCTTTTGGGGGGATTTTTCTTTTATTTTTGGGGAATTCCTCAAATTTTTGTTGGGGCATTTTTCATAGAGCCCAACTGGACATAAACTCAGAAATGAAAACGACCACCTACTCTTATGTTGGCAGAAAGCAGCAGATCGAAGAGTTGTTTTGAGAGAGTCCTAGAAACAAACAGCCATTGGAGTGATGACTTTTATACAACCTCGTTTGCCTGTATCATAATTTTAATGAGTTTTTATTTAAGATTAGATAAAATAACCTCACACACAAAATGATTTAAAAATTTGTATTTACCAGCATTTTCAAAGTGGTTTGTGCGTGACCTTTTTCAATATTGAAATAGAATAAACTTAATTTTAGTTATTAAAAGGCAAAAGTGCAACAGGAAATAATTTTTGAGAAAAAATAATCAAAAAATCATCACCCTAATGGTCAACGATATAAACATTCAACATGTAGGTAATTTAAGATAACCTTTGCTCATGTTTTGTTTTATGTTTCAAACCTTGCCCAGTTTCCCCAAAGTGCAGTGACCTAAACTATACACCAACTAGTTTTTTTGGTATATAATTCATTTTATTACAATGAAAATATATTTACATCATTATTTTTGTTTTTAAAAGCCTCAGCGTCCTATTCCTACTCCCCTAACCCACACCCTGGCTTCTCTTCTGTTGTAGAATAAATCTTTCGCCTTTTTTTTGTTTACCCCCCTAACACTTGGATCTCCACCGCATCAAATGTTATGCCACCGCAGATACGTTATTTAGTGACGTACTTTCATATATTTGCCAAATAACTCGTAACTCGTGTTAATTTTATTCCTTTTTCCCTTTAAGCTTTAGTTCAACTTTTCCACAAAAGGTATTTATGTGCATCACTCCATACAAGGGAAGAACGGGGGAAAAAAACCTGCTAGAATTTATAATTTTGTTGGCAAAAGTTGCGAGTTTATGCTGTGGCAAAGGGACTAAGTAAATGCCAATTAAAAGTTCGTTGGCTACAATTTCATCAACAATTTTTTTTTTTTTATCCAACACCTTCGGCACAAACAACATTTGCATGCAGAAAAAAGAAATGTGTATACCCTTTACCGTGGGTGGGGTTGAGCTTGGGTGGTATGCGGCGAAATTCAGAAACTATTTGCGTGAAAAATGTCGCACAGTTTGACATCATGTATCAGTGGTGTTATCATTTTAGCTAAGCAAACAATATTTACCTTAGATTATTGTAAAAGTCAATGTTTAGTTAAGGTAAAAGTAAATTTCGGTAGAATTACTAGTTTTGGTGATTATTTAGTTGTACGGAAGGCTGTTGCAGGGATTTATTAAGTTGGAAGTGTTCTCTATTTTTGGTGTTTAACTTTTTAGATTTAAAGCAAAAATTCAAAATTTTTAATCGAGAAAAAGGCGAATTAGTTTTTTGAAAATAATTTACACATTTATTATGTGCACTGGAACGTCGACTCACCAAACTTGGGAGTAGGTTGTCCGACAACCTTAAAGATCTGGCTTAGAACCATTTGGTAATTTCGTGTCTCGGTGGCGGATTTTCTTGCTTTGTTACTTTGAATGCAAAACAAAATTCTTTCATTTCGTTTATTTTTAGTTACGGAAGTCAGGGGTGCACAACTCTGACGTCTGTTATGAAAATGATCGAAATTACCAACTGATTGTAAGCCTGTACTAGATCATACATATTCGGAAAGAGGGGAAAAAATAAAAATACACGTGTATCGGCGATTTTCATGTACACGTCAGAATTTTTTTTTTTTAAGTTTGAAGTATGAAGCTCGTCGTGGCCTGTGTGAAAGCCTTTCGACCGATTTTTAACCCTTTTTCAGTGATCCAATCGAGCTGATTTTGGGCAGGCAGACTCGTGGAAATCTCTCCAAATTTTTAAACTACTTAAGTGTTACGAAAAAAAAATGTTTTTTGAACTGAAACCTTAAAAAAAACGATAACCATTTTAAAAAAAATTTAGGAAAATCTGAGAATTGATTAAAATCTATTTTTTAAAAAAGTTGACGTGATACAGACATTTCCACGAGTCTGCCTGCAACAAATTAGCTCGATTGGATCACTGAAAAAGGGTTAAAAATCGGTCGAAAAGCTTTCACACAGGCCACTATGAGATTCATACTTCAAACTTTAAAAAAAAAAAAATTCTGACGTGTACATGAAAATCGCCGATAACCGTCTATTTTTATTTTTTATCCCCTTTCCGAAAAAGTAAATTTGGTTCATAGGACAGAATGTGTGTAACACGGTGTAATTTATAAACTTATAAAATACAATTAATCCAAATCTAACGAGCGCTTTAAGAGATTCATTCTCCCTCACTTCGTAGGCTGATCCTAACAACACGTCTGTGCGATTCTTTAACTTTACTCTGTTCAACAACAGCCTCTTTTGAAATAAAACAAAAGACTTAAGATGTTATGATGTGTTGCCATGGCTATTCATGTATATGGAAAGCTGTAACATTTAACGCATTCTGTACACCGAGGATACGAGAAACCAACCGCAACACCGAATATCACAAATAATTGTTCGCCGAATTTCCTTGGGCCTTCACAGTTAATTGATGGTATTAATTAAAAATTCATTGTATTCATCTTAATATGGAAACTATCCTCGAAAGTTGTTCTTCTTCCAGTGTTCATCAATGCCGGCCATTGTAGACAAGTAGTCGATGTGAGCAGATAAAAAAATATTCAGCACGAGTCACATTTTAATTAAAGCCTTTTGTGACTCGGCGATCAAGCGTAATTAGGCCCAATTAGCGAAGAATATAAAATTCTCAAAATATGTACAATGCAAATTCCTAGGCTAATACATGTTATTGGAAATTTGGAATATTTTATTTTTTGAAAAACGCGAAAGGGTTGCCGACGCCCTCAACCACCACCAGCAAACAATCATTCAACAATGCGCTGTTGGCCATGGCTGCTGGTGATGGCGATGCTGCTGTTGCTACCATGGCTACGGTTGTTTTGTCCTAACAAGGTTAATTAGACGTGCCTGTTGTTGTAGCAAATCGTTACAAATTGTTGTACCAATTTAAGTGATAAATTATGCGTAACTAAAAATAAACGAAATGAAGGAATTTTGTTTTGTATTCAAAGTAACAAAGCAAGAAAACCCGCCCCCCACACAACTCCGCTGGTAGCCGGATTTTTTTGTTTTTGTTTGACAGACAGCGTGGAAAATTCTATATTGACATGCAACAAAGTGAAGAGGAAGCTTCAGAAGAAGCAGACACTGATAACGGTGATGGTGATGAAGTGCAGAACAATTGTTTTTCAGAATCTTTTGTCTTTGTGTGTCTCTATTTTAGCTGTTTCCCTGAAGCCACATGCAGACACGCACACGTCCTGGCACATGTCTCTAAATTATAATGAACCGGCGAGATGTATGGCGGGTAATGTAAACCGTAACGTGATACTCAATGAGAATGGGAACAAGATTTTGTTTTAAAAACAATTCAGTCTAGATAAATTGTAAAGAGAGTTAATTAACACCCACTTACCGGACTAAAAGATGACGTTGATCACTTGCAGCTCAAGGGATGACGAGTGATCTGAAATTATTTAAAAAAAATCGGAATTACTCAACAAAGTCAATTTTCCAAAAAAAAAAAAAAAAAAAAAAAAAAAAAAAAATTAAAGAAAATTAAAGAAATGTTTAAAGAAATGAACAGGGATATAAAAAAACTTGAGACTAAAAAAACCAAGGGTCGATAAATTAGATCGCAGTTAAACCACGATTATGTAAAACTCCGTTTCCAATAAAACTTAGCTTAAACTTCAAAGAAAAGTGGCATTTTTTGAGATAAATGTTCGAATGTTTATTTCATAATAAAGAGGAAGGTATGCCGTTAATAATGAAAAACAACATCAGCCAAATATCGTTGATGATCGGCCGGCTTAAGTTCTTGTGTTTGCTGAACTTTATAAGCCTTAAGACCCAAGTCTTTATGCAAAATACGGTATATTGATGTTTGAGGAATGTCCAATAGGGTAGAGTGAATACATGCTTTTTTTTAATTTGAAAAAGTTAACCTCGGAAAGAGATGTAGTCTGGGGTCCTAAAGAGGGGAAAAATAAAGAAAAAAATTTAAAAAAAATTTTAGGGGTCGCGCCACTCCCTAGAAATTTGAAAATTATCGCTATTTTGGCGTTGATTTTAGAAAAATCCTAAAAATTAACGACTTAACTTATTCGAAATTTAAAAGTTTGAGCTTGTTCAGTGCCCAAACAAAAGTATTTGAGGCAAATATGAGGATAATCGACTAATATTTGTGGCTTTGGTGGCGATTTCATTGTTCAGTCAATTTTCTGAAGAAGGGACGATTTGACTTATTTTACTTTTTGAAATCTTTGAACAATGAGAAAATTTTTTTTAAATTTTTTCATGACCTTATTTCATTGTTTACGCTATTGCAAACATTTATTGACATACAACTTTTTAGGATTTTTCTAAAATCAACGCCAAAATAGCGATAATTTCCAAATTTCGAGGGAGTGGCGCGACCCCTAAATTTTTTTTAAAATTTGTTTCTTTATTTTTCCCCTCATTAGGACCGCAGACTACATCTCTTTCCGAGGTAAACTTTTTTTTTTTTGAATTTCACTCCACCCTAATGCCCAATTCCAAAGAACAATGAGGAATGGAAAAATCTGGGTTTTCGTTAACACTTTGGGCTACAGCAGCAATATTCTCAGTTGTTCTGGAGCGATGTGCACGGGTTTTATTCTTGACATCACTAACTTTTCCCAACACCTCGAATTTGTGCACCAATTTCTGTATTGCGGTCCGACAAGGTGCAGCACGACGACCCAAAAATGCTTAAGTTTTGCGAACTGTGACTGCACGATTTTCAACAATATTGGACGATTGAACTGCGTTTGACTGAAAAACTGCATTTGAAGTTTAACTTCAGTTTAAGGGAAAAACGAAGATCAACCTTTACTCATTTATTGGGCATAGGAGGTATAAAATCCTATAAAGGTCCTTATGTCGGCACTATTACAAATATTCTGATTAAATTTTGTTGTGAGGATACATCAACTACAAATTAAGAATATCGTATAATATGAATACTTTCATTTCATGGTCTCATTTTATCATCCAGCAAAGGTTTGATTGTGTTCTAAGCAAACTTAATGATATCCAGTTGCTCTGAAGTAACCCTGCCATTGCATCTTCAACTAATTTATTGCCCGTTGAGTACTCATAGTCTCAACGAAACAAAAGAAAAGTATCTAAAAATCATCTGAAAAAAAAACTGGGGGTCTACATGTCCACGTGCATGTTCATTTGAAAAATATCGTCGCGAGAGTAATTTCTCTCAACAATTGCTGTCGTCCGCAGCAGTAAGCAGATACACATGTGTTGCCCTACACCACAAATTGTGAAAGCATTTGGGGAAATGTATGGACAAGCAAATTTTTTTTTTTATAAATACGTCAATATTTTACTTTTTTTACATTTCCGAAGAATTTTTTATAGACAATAATGAACAAAGTTTAATTTTTTTTAATGCGAAAACTCAATAAAATTTTTCCATAAATTCACACAAAAAAAAATGTGTTGGGGAAGTATAACATTCGTTTCTGTCTGCATGTGTGAAAATTTTCCTGCCAAGAAATGTTCGTTGGCAGTCGGCCAGCCAGTAGCAAAAAACTGTGTGTGTGTGGAAACAACTGTGAGAGTGTTGAGTTTTCCGAACAATCACTGCGATTGAATTTTTACGAAATAAACACATATTTTCTTATCACATTTAGACAGTGTAGTTCAGAACTGAAGCAACTTATATTCTGTAATAATTTTTTGTTTTTCCATTTTCATTCCACGTCTAACATACATGGAAAATTGAGCAACCAAGTACATCGCTTGCCAATTACCCTATGCCCCGATCTTACTTCAGGATGAGGGGCCATACCGAAAGTTTTCACTAAAACATTTTCCAAGAATCTTAAATATTACTCACATTATCACCCATAAATATTTCTCTGAGCCTTTGTATATAATAAGAAAATTCCGAAATTAATATGAACAAAATGCCAGTCATAACCAAACGAAACGACCTTCAAATGCTATTAAAACGAATTTAGTTTGCCAGGCAAAACATGTGCCACAGAAATGACCCTGAAGGCTGTCCACATTTCCAGTTTGACTAAATGAATTTTATTGTTATTTCTTCCCATTCCCTAGACCTGTGCATGGTCTGTACTCGCAACACAATTCAGAAAGAATTACGTTTCAAATTGTTTCTTACATTTTTTGTTTTGTCAAATATTGTTTTTGTTGCAAAGCAAACATCCGGTTAAAACCCAACATAAGGCACACATCACGTAATTTCATATAAATAGAGAGAGAGAGGGAGTGAGAGGGTTTTTTGTTGGTTGTTTTTCGTCTTTTCCTTTTTAAAATGGTCGACAGCAACAGTCAACTGTGGATCACTACGATGTAAATGGGTTTACCTGAAAATTTGTATCAAAAAATGAAACAGAAAGTCAATTATAAATTTATTTTTGATCTTTACTGCGCTTTAAAGGAACTTGTGAATGTTACGGAAATTGGTATAAAATGTAGCATTAGAAGAAAAGACGTTGGTTCATCTTTAAATCTGTTTGCCTTATTCACAAAATCTAATGAGAAACAATTAATTAATTCCCATTTTGCGAGTACAAATTTTGACATTTTGCCCTAAATGTACCCTATCTTTGAAAGGGGGCAATTTGGGACAGGCCAAAATCAAAATTGGGAGCCCTTCCAGCTTCCAAAAATGGTATTGCATTTTTTAACGCCTCTCGAAAGTAAAAAGTCCTGTTGGTCCACAGAACATTATTTTCCAAATAAATATTTTGTAAAATAGTTGCTACAACCAAATTGTATTTGGTAAAAGAAAATGTTGACGTTCTAAAAATGTATGAAATACAGTTGGAAAATTTCCAACGATCAAACTAAATATTTTCAAATCTGAAAAAGTTAGCAAAAATTTAATATGAAAAATGTAAATTTTTTATGCCCAAAACGTGTAAAAACTTCGCTGTAAAAAAAACAATTTTGCCCTACACGACAAATTTTCAAAGCATTTGGGGAAAAATAAATATGTCAACATTTTGTTTTTGTCCGAAGAATTATTTATTTTCAATAATGCGCAAAAGTTTTTCACACACATTTTGTTTTTCCCCCTTTGTACCTTTTTTATCCCGTTTTGGTACATGTTGGCCCCTTTTTCATACTTCCCTAACTATTACCCACTTGTTGGGAAAAATTTGTTCACACATTTTTGTTTTTCCCCCTTTGTACCTTTTTTATCCCAACCCTTTTATTTTTGTCCCCTTTTTATCCCATTTTGGCCCTTTTTGAGTCCCACGTTAACTCATTACCCACCTGTTGTTGACGAACATTTCCTTCACCGTTTTTTAATTTTTTCCTCGTTTTATGGCTCGTCCTATTGGTACGTTTTGAAACTCTTTCTCAGCAGTTGTTGCAAAGAGTAGTTTTTTATCCCCTTTTTCATACTTCCCTAACTATTACCCACTTGTTGGGACAAATTTGTTGTTTTTCCCCTTTTGTACCTTTTTTATCCCAACCTTTTTTATTGTTGTCCCTTTTTTATCCCATTTTGGCCCCTTTTGCGTCCCACGTTAACTTATTTTCACCAATTTCAATTTTTTCCTCTTTTTATCCCGTTTTGGTACGTTGTGAAACTCTCAGCAGTTGTTGCAAAGATTAGTTTTTTTAGCCCGTTTTGGTACGTGTTGGCCACTTTTTCATACTTCCCTAACTATTACCCACTTATTGCCAAAAAAATTTTCACACATTTTTGTTTTCCCCCTTTATACCTTTTTTATCCCAGCCATTTTTTATTTGTGTCCCTTTTTTATCCCATTTTGGCCCTTTTTGCGTCCAACGTTAACTCATTTTCACCTGTTGTTGACGAACATTTCCTTCACCGTTTTTAAATCTTTTCCTCTTTTTAACGCGTTTTGGTACGTTTTGAAACTCTCAGCAGTTGTTGCAAAGAGTAGTTTTTTAGCCCGTTTTGGTACGTGTTGGCCGCTTTTTCATCCTTCAAGAACTATTATCCACTTGTTGTCAATTTGTTTCACCTTATTTATTTTTTCCCCCATTGTACCTTTTTTATTCCATTTTTGTAAAATGTGTTTCAGCCTTTTATTATTTCTGTCCCTTTTTTTATCCCATTTTGGTCCCTTTTGCGTCCCACATCTAACTAATTTCCACTTGTTGTTGACGACCATTTCCATCACACTTTTTTAATTTTCATCTTTTATCCCGTATTGGTACGTTTTGAAACTCTTTGCCAGCAGTTGTTGCAAAGCGTGGGTATGGACCAATTTTCCAACAAAAATCACAATATTTGATTTTTAAGTATTCATTGGGTATTTCGAAATTTTTCCCGTTTTACCATTTATATCCCCTTCCTATCCGCATTTCGAAAAATCTGTGCATAGCAGATTTCATGATTCCAGCTTCAGCCATTGACGAGGACAGGATGAATCAGTCAGTCAGGCAAGTATTTTATATACTCGTATGTGGATTATTTGTCATTTATGTTATACCGATTTTGGGCCCTTTTAGTCCCATTTTCGAAACTTTTAGTTTTCTATTACTTCCAATTTTTGGCTAATTCCTGGCGATTAAAATTTGTTCAAACACATTTTCGTTTTTCCCCCCCCTTTTGTACCTTTTTTATCCCGTTTTGTTAAGTTTTGCCCACTTTTTCGTCCCTTCTCTAACTATTATCCACTTGGTTTTCTGATAACACTAGTCAACAGTCAAAATGTACTCGGGATGCGATAATTTTTTCTGTGTAGATAACCTTGACATGAGCTCGAAAAACGCAATAAAAAAAATTTTTTCGTTTGGTTTTCGTTTTATTTTTTTTTTTTTAAATAAAAAAATAAGTTTTTTCCTTTATATATTAATTTTTAACTTGGAAACTGTTGCTTGTATAGGAAAACAATATATGAACAGATTAAGGGAATTGTAATTTTAATTTTTTTAAAATTTAATTCAATTAAATCGGGCTAGTGGTTCCCGAGTTATGCCGGACGAAACAAATTAACCAAAAAAAATTTTTTAAAATTTAAAAAAAAAAAATAAAACAAAAACCAAACGAAAAAAAAAAAATTTATTGCGTTTTTCGAGCTCATGTCAAGGTTATCTACACAGAAAAAATTATCGCATCCGGAGTACATGAAATTTTTTTCATTTTGTTGAGTAGGGTAATTTGTTCCAACCTTTTTTATCCCCCCCCCCTTTTTGATCACGTCTTGGCCCCTTTTTCGACCACCAACTCATTTCCCCTTGATGTTGCCAATCGTAATCGTGGACCAATTTTCCATCAAAAATCACAGTCTTTGATTATATTGTATTTTTGTGTATTTCGATGGTTTTTGGGGACTCATTTGACCAGTTTCCCCCTATTTTTGTCCCCTTCCAATCCGAATTTCCAAAAATCCGTTCTTAGCAGATGTCAAGGCTGCAAGGTCTACATACTCCCCATTTCATGAATCTGGTCAGGACAGTGATGAATCAATCAGTCAGTCACGCAAAAGTTAGTAAAAAAAAGTGTGAGTATCCGATTTTTAATGTTAAAACCTTAAAATAATCGCTTACCCCCTCGCCTAGAACAAATTTCTCACACAACTCAAAAATGTTTACTATGCATACGAAAAGTCACCGAATTTTGTCCGATGGAATTGGATTCTGAACCAGTGTGCGAGGGTAATATTGACAATTTCACCAACGACTAATAAGAAGTGGTAATTTGAAGATATTTCGTATTTAATACACATTTCAAAGCCATCTCTACTTTTTCGAAATTTGTATTTCTTGGAATCCCTTTACCAGCATAAAAATTTAAACCTGAAAACCAACAGGGGATTTACACATGCCATTTAATATCAACAAAAACAATTTCATATCAGCTAAACATTTTATCAAACTAAGAGCGACACGCATCTGTTCGCTGTGTGTGTGTGCCTAATTATATAGAGTATTTGCGAAATCGTAGTTGTGCGGACATTGTGGTATTGGGCAACTGTCAGAAACATCTAAAATGTTATCGACAAAAATCCACCAACGAGTACCAACAATCCATATTAATTACTAACCATTGTTGAAAAGTAATTAGAAAACTTTTTACTACAAATTATCAACAAAATGGATGGCATGGTATGAAATAAAATGACTGACTGTGTGACTGAATGAATGCGAGTCGTTCATTCATTCATTCATTCAGTTATTCATGCATTCATTGGTTCAATGAGTAGCTATCACCAGCCACCGAATACCCACAAGGACCAACGTCAATGTGAAAGGAAACAAGTAAACAACTAAGAGCGAGTAATCAACCCACACCACAAGTTGACATCTACACACACACACACACATACACACGCGTGCGCCCACTTAAAAGGAAGTGGGATTTTTTCAGTTTGCAATGGAACTATTAGCGTCACTCTGCGTAACAACGAAAACAAAACAAGCGTTTAATTTCCGTTCACTTTTAAACAAACACGATTCGCAAATAAAAATGAAAATCAAAAAGGTTTGTCAAAAACAAACTCCCCCTCCCCCACAGAGCAATTAAATTGGAAAGTTTTTTTTTTTTTGTGATTTAATAAAAATGAGAAATATTGAACACAACTAAACTCTGGAAATGAGGAAATGCGGAATGACATCGATGCAAAATTTATTATTAATTAGAAATTACCAGGAAACAAATAATAAAGTCAAACCCTCGACGAAGATCGTTAGAACATTGAAATGTGAAGGAGGAGGTGTAGGAAAAATATTTATTTTCCAAATTTCGCAATTCAGAAAGCTAAAAATTATAGAAAAGCTAAAACATAAGGTTTCTGTTCATCTGAATTTAACCGAATCCGTCCTACCCAGCATTCCGTCTATTAAATCCTTTAAATAGACTTCGTTGTAATGCCAATTCACGACAATGGGCCTTTACTATGAAACATGTGTTACATTACACGATGTAAGGATTATTTACGGAAATTCCTTGGGCTTTAGCCTTGAATAACAAACGTTAAAGTTTCGCATTCTTGTATTGTTGGCAGCATTTCTTTGGATTTGTCTGAACATAACAATTTCCCGGAACTTACGCATGTATCTACCTAAACTCCACATCAAAAGTCCCTTAGATATTAATGGACTATTATGAAAATACACGTGTAAGTTATGCGTCCAATTAAGATGGCAACGAGAAAAAACACAAATAATGTGGGCTACTAAAGTAATATTTGGAGCTAATAATAGTGAAGGCCATGGTGTGAGAATTATCCAAGCGCTCGCATTCAAGGAGGAACAAAACAAGAAGACAAATCCCATTACATTTTACTAATAGAGATAGAATATTCAAAGAGACATGTGAGAGAGACATAGCTTTACACTAGGCAACAAAGTTAGAACAAAGGAAAAACTCGGACGAAATCTACAACCAACTGTAATAACAATAAACTACGGAATTGAACTGTGACGAGCAAGAGGTATTTTTTTTGAAAAATCCGCAATTCAAACTAAAAGCAGGTGAGCCTGTTTCGGTCAGGTAACCCTCACCCTCATATAAGTCTCATATTCCAAAGTATCTGAAAGTCAAAAGTGGGCGTGACCACCACGATTGAATGTAATCTCTGGCCAAATGTCATAATACCAACTTCGGAGCGGAGCAGAAAAAAAGTCACTTCACAAATTTGAGATTTTTTTTTTAAATTTATTTTTTACTTCACACATTTTTAGGTTTTTTCTTTGAAATTCCTGTTTGACTTCACACATTTTGTTTTTCGACAATTTTACGAATCAACAAGATTCAAGTACAGGGTTCGCCCAATATATTTTTTTTTTGAAAATTCTATAAACAAAAAACTACTGAATATTTTCTAAAATTTCTTTTATTTATTTAAAAGTACAATCCTTCCGGTTAATAATGGAAAATAATGTCATTCAAATGGCTGCCTTGGCTGGCCATGCAGTAGCCTAACGACATCAGCTCTGCGGCTGATAATGCGGTCTTCTAAAACAGGGCGCAAAACATCGATTGTAGCTTCGGCTGTGTGGCACGTAGCGCCGTCCTGTTGAAACCAAATGTTGCCAATATCCTCCTCTTCAATTTTTGTAAACAAAAATTCGTTCAACATAACGATAACAAAAATAACGAAAAGAAATATGCACTAGTGGAAAAAAAACGTTATATAAAGGGTCCGCCCTTTATAAACGTCCAAAAAATCAAACGGAGTCGCAAGCAAAAAAGTCGACTAATAAAGTCAGATGACTTTTGGGAGCAAACCCAATAGAGAAATTAAAAAAAGTCATGCCAAAAAGTCATGGTGTAAATTGGTACAAACAAATTTTTGTATTTTTTGTTTATATTGCATTTTAGAAAATATTTCATGTTACAACTTTCCAGCTTTTTCAGGTTTTGAAATTTAAAAAAATTTAATTTTATTTTTCAATAAATTTAGTCCTTTTAGTGAACGGCCGTGGTGTTGTAGGTAGTGTGTGCGACTATCACACAGAAGAAATCGAGTTCGACCGAGTAAGACCATCAAACATTTTTCAGCGGCTGTTCCCACCGAACTATCACACAACGCGTACAAATTATTAAAACCTACTACAAAAATAGTGATTCTGGCACAGCCACATATCGTGCATTAAGAGGAGATTATGGTCTATGGTTATGAAGCACATTTCTCAGTCAGTGGGAATGTTAATAAACAAAATTGTCGTATTTGGGGTTATGAGAGTCCTCAAGTGATTGAAGAGAGGCCATAACATCCACAAAAACTCACTGTTTGGTGCACTCTTTGGTCCGAAGGTGTGATTGGACCTAACTTCTTCGAAAACGACGAGGGAAAGACTGTCACCGTCAATTCGGAGCATTATGGTCGGATGATAACCTTCTTTTTTTTGCCTGCTGTTGAAGAATACGACTTGGAGAATATGTGGTTTCAAAAAGACGGTGCCACATGCCACAAAACTCGAGCGAATATTTCTCGTCGTGGCGACATCAACTGGCCACCAAGATTATGCGATTTGACACCATTAGACTTTCTTTTGTGGGGCTAAGCAAAAGACCATGTTTATGCAGATAAACCTTTAAGTCTTGAGCACTTAAGAACCAACAATCGTCAAGTTATAGCTGAGATACCGCCCAATATGTGCCAAAAAGTGGTCCAAAATTACCTCAAAAGAATCAATGCTTGTAACACTTCGCGTGGTGGTCATTTAAATGATGTAGTGCTTCACACATAATGTCAACGTTCAAATTTTATATTAAAAAATAAATATGAAAAAAATATTTTATATGTGTTTTATTTACGTTTACTTTTCAAAACGCAAAATGGATAACTCTTTATTTTGATTGCATTCGAATCTTCATGGCGAATCACGGCCCAGAGCCAACTGCTCACACCGCAGATTCACCATCGATTCCCAGATGACAATCGTCACAATTTGTGAGCTCTTCCGGACGAGTCATGGGCCAAATATTTGCTGGGGTGTCACGTATTCTGCTTGTATTCTATTTTATACATATGTCCGGGCTCTAGTTTATTCGGGAAACCTCTGAGTTTTCGCCTACATTTGATAAGTAAGAAGCAATTGAAATTTTAAAAGGCTCCCTAGAAAAAATCGCGTTTTGAGTTGCGACACTATTGAAGTAAATGAGCGATATATTTAATTTGCTAAGAGAAATTTTAAAATTAGCATTATTGCTGAAGACTAACGAATCTTTTTTTTTTTTGGTTTGGAAAGGCATTTCATAGTTTTATGTGTATATCAAAAATAACAAGTGGACAAATAGTAAGTTCGGCCGGGCCGAATCTTATATACCCTCCATCATGGATCCTTAAAAAGTCAATAAATAAGAAAACTAACTGAGTTTTTGGGCCGCTCGTGATCCGATAGTCCCAGGAACCCGATCACAAATTTTATCCAAATCATGAAAATAAATGCATATTTGGGTTCGTGAGTAAATTTTGTTGCACTTCGATACCCATATGCGCATGTTTATAATGGACCCTTTTTTGGGCCCCAAGGGTCCACGGAACCCACGCCCATTTTTGGGATTTTTTCCCCATCTATAAATTATATAAACTTAACCTGCAAAATTTCAGCTTCTTAGCGTTGGTCGTTCGCACTCTATCGTGATTTCAACAGACAACAGACGGACGGACGGACGGACGGACAGACGGACATCGCTAGAATGTCTTAGAATTTTACACTGACCGATAATATATATACTTTATAGGGTCGCAGATCACTCTTTCGAGGTGTTGCAAACGGAATGACAAACTTAGTATATACTCCATCCTATGATGGAGTGTATAAAAACTCAAGCGGCAACTCAGTTACTCGAAAAGTCGCCGATATGAATTTTATTCCTGCCAAATACATTTTTTCATTTCGAACGAAAAAACAGTAGTTCTAAACCAACGACCGGCAGAGAATTTCTTCATTTCTACACAAATAAATCAATCAACTACAGTCGAATTCGGATAAGTGAAAATATCGTTTAATTGCAATAATCATTAAATTTGCAAAAAACCGTTTAATTGCAAAAACCGTTTTATTGCAAAACTCGTTTAACTGAAAATAAATATTAGTAACGATTGTTCTCGATGATTTTCTATTCACTGTACTTCGCTTCAACGAAAATCCGCTTTATTGAAAAATCGTTTATGTGAAATAAATTTTTAATGGAAAGACAAATAACTTATGTGATTCGAAAGCGCCCCGGTAGGCGAGTTGGTAGCGTGCTTGCCTATCAGCGTGGGGGTTGTGGGTTCGATTCCCACCAGAGGCTTTGGTCTGTCGCTGCAAAAAATCTAAACATATGGTCTGTGTCACCCGGTTTACCCTTGGACCCAAAATTAGAATATAAATTTACTTTGTATTGTAATTAATAATAAATAAATAAATAAAATATGTGATTCGAACACCGCTTAAGAGAAATATTATAAATGTAACAGCCACACTAGGACTACTCCCTCTCTCCTCCCTGCAATACCCTTTTTTCCCATCGCTAACACAGAGCACTGAATTTAATTGGGGAATCCACTGAGTTAGTACAAAAAAAAAAGTATATGAAAAAAATTGTGTCAGTCACATTTAAGACAACTCAACCAAATGAAAATAAGTGACTATTTTCATCCGAGCTCCTTAATATTGAATTTAAAATTTAGTTTCAATTAAACAATTTCAAAAGTACATACTCAGTTCGTTTAAATGAAAAAAAAGGTTTAATTATCCGTTTCATAGAACAATTTCCAAAGTATTTCAGTTCGTTTAAATGAAAGAAGGTTCACTTATCCAAAATCCTTTTTTATTGGCAATTTGTAGATTTTTTTTCATTTCCGCTTATACGCATTCGACTGTACAACAATTCCGACGTCACTCTCTCTATAGACCAAAACGCAATATCCAAATGTCTTAATTTATTCCCATTAGTTACTTCATTAAAGTTTTCAGTGTGAATGGTTTTAATTTTCTGAATGAAGACCCAGCATTTTGTGTTCATTAACTTGTATGTGTATATACCAATCAATATATATTAACACAAAAGATGAAAACTTATAAATTATGCTGTTAGCAATAACGGCGAGACAACGAGCGAACGAACGAACGAATTGAAAGGATCTCGCAACAGGGAGCCATAACAACCGCAACCCCCCACAGCAGCTAAGCAACCGTAGCCACCATTTTTAAAATAGCAGACGGCTAATAACATATCCGCACACATACGAACATACACACACACACACACGCTGATACCTCAGCACATTTATGGCGACACACACACACTATCCCATAACCACTACATTTACGTATGGTTTTTCTCAATACAAAAGAACAAAAAAAAAAGGAAAGACTAAAAAATAACGTTGATGGCATTAAGAGTGGCGCTGTGGAAAGGTTAGCCAATGTGTGTGTGAGTGAGTGCTACGAGCTTTTTTATACCACATTTTGTATGCACACACACCCATACATATATGTAGATACAAATAACACGCACATGAATTATGTATGATGTAATGTGTTTTTTAATACATGTGTGTATGTGTGCATATAAAATATACAAACATTTGTTTGATGGTGTTGCTAATGCCGACGATGTGGATGTTTTCTATATGCAAAAAGGGTGTTTGCCATGAGAAGGAAGGATATGGACAGCAAGTGTTTTTTTTTTTTTTTCAAAAAAAAAACAAATCTGATTTTTCATTAAAAACATTTCGTACACGGCATTTATGCCAGCCAGTTAATATAATCGAACTATTTCACAATGTTTCAGTGGTAAATTTTTTCACCGACTGTGTGGGGCCACATCCCCATGATGGCAGACGCATTATGGGCCGACCACAATGGAGATATGACATTAGGCATTTAACAAGATCAACAGCCGATCGGTCAAAGGAAAAAATATGATATCTCTGGAAATGTTATTAGTATTTGTACTTGTGCAATCATTGGAACCTTCATCAGATGCCAGGAACTCTGCTTTCATGATGATAGCTCTGGAAATGTTATAAGTTCTTGTGCAATTCTTGGACTCTTTATCAGATGCCAGGATGGCCTGAATTGAATGATCTACCTGTCATGCCGTCAATACATCATAAATAATGTGGACCATTCAGTTGCCGCATTATCTTTCACACATGTTCGCAGAAGAAATCAAAAATATTCTACAACTAACAACTGCTACATCGCTCCAGCTTATCGGGAACACCCTTTATATCTGGAAGAGTGAAAAGAGTTCTCATCACCATCTCTCAGAATCACTTCGTTGTTGTTGTTTTTCTTTTCTTTTACGTTTCCTCATCTTCTTCTTCTTTGTGCAGGAAAATGTGTCGGCTTGTTTGAAAGTGTGAATGGCACATAATTATCATGTGTCAGTTTATTTACTTTTCAAAGAGAGAAAAAGGCTATTCGGAAATTATGATTATGTGGATCATAATGGAAACATTTAGTTAAAAGGGAATTTCACGCACGCACATACACACAAATAAAAAGGGATTTTATAAATGCTACATTAGAAGATTGGGGAGATTAAAGGGGGGGGTTTCCAAGATGTTTTAATTGTTAAAATAAATATTTTTTATTAGACGAGAGCAATATTGTTAAATGGATGCTTCCCTTGTCGGGAATTGAGTTAACTTTTAGCTAACTCAAAAGCTAATTCATTTCCCCTGTTAAATCCTGTTCAGTTCTTACATGTGTCATCATCAGAGTGAGCCAGTACTCACTCACTCGGCAAACGTTTCAGTTAACCAAAAGTTAGCTCACTGCGAGTTAGTTTTTGGCTCATAATATCGGAGGGCACTACGAGTTAGCTAAGATTAGCTGACTACCAGCATATAATTAGTTAGTCAGTATTGGTATCTGATATTATGCGCCCACAACTAACTCATAGTAAGCTAACTTGTGGTTAATTGACTACAAGCTTATAATTAGCTAGTCATGTTAGTAAAACTATAATTTAAAAATTAGAAAATGTTTGTTTTCTTGCATTTGATGGTAAATTTTTTTTTTAAATAAATTTTTTAAAAATAAAATAAAAATGCTGTCTTTTTTAACATCAAAATTAAAAATACAGAATTAATTATTCGTACCAGTATTGACAACAGTTGTTGCCACCATGAAAGGAGGCGTGACCAGCTACCACATACAGCTAAACCTCGCAAATAATTGTACTCTTTTGGATTTCTTTTACTTCCACCACTCTAAATTGAAAAAATTCGGCAATTTGGTTTTTATTTTTTACAATTACACACTTCACTCAATCGCTTACATAACACCGTGTTACAAAAAATGTTCCCCAATTTTTATTATTTTTGAAAAAAAAATATTTTTTTCACTTTTCTTAGCATAACTTGAAGAGAGTCCAAATTTTTAAACTACTTAAGCGTTACGAAAAAAAAATTTTTTTTGAACTGAAACCTTAAAAAAACGATAACCATTTTAAAAAAAAATTTAGGAAAATCTGAGAATTGATAAAAATCCATTTTTTAAAAAATTTGACGTGATACAGACATTAGCTCGATTGGATCACTGAAAAATGGTTAAAATCGGTCCAAAGGCTTTCACACAGGCCACTACGAGCTTCATACTTCAAACTTAAAAAAATTCTGACGTGTACATGAAAATCGCCGATACACGTGTATTTTTATTTGTATAGGACAGAATGTGTGTAACACGTTGTAATTACACGTATCCGCTGAAACCGCCAGCTAATCTGAATGAAATTCGTATTTATAGAGAATAAGTAAAGTATTTATAGAAAAGGTCTGTGCCGTATAATATGAATTCTATTAAAAAAAAAATTTTCGGAAAACAAAAATTCATAAATTCAAAGACGAGTCAGTATAAAATTTCATTTTATTTGTTTTTTGTTTTTTGAATATTTTTCCTATGGCTTTTCCTATCTGCATCAGCTTTGAGTGAGCCAAAGGCCAGTTCATTACTTATTGAGAAGAAGTTCGATTGTTAAAAAACAAAAGCAAGTGCCGAAGTCTCAGTATTTTTAACACGAAAAAAAACATGTACAAAAATTTTATTGAATTACGTCAAAATGTGTAAAAAAGAGTAAAACTAAAAAAATGTCCCCCCTAAAATAAAACAAGTGGACAAATAGTAAGTTCGGCCGGGCCGAATCTTATATACCCTCCATCATGGATTCGTTGCATTTCGATACCCATATGTCCATGTTTGTCAGGGGCCGGTTTTTGGGCCGCTCGTGACCCGATAGTCCCAGAAACCGGATCAAAAAATTTAGGCAAATCATGAAAATAAAGACATATTTGGGTTCGTGAGTAAATTTCGTTGCACTTCGATACCCATATGCGCATGTTTATCATGGGCCCATTTTTGGGATTTTATTCCCCATCTATGAATTATATAAACTTAGAACAATTTTACCAAAAAAAATCAGATGTAGTGAAAAAAATATTTGAAAAATTTGATTATGGCCGGGACATATTTAGTCCCGTAAAGGGGAACTTTTTCCCCTTTGGTCCGATATTTGATTATGGCCGGGATATATTTAGTCCCGTAAAGGGGAACTTTTTCCCCTTTGGTCCGATATTGCCCATTCTTGAACTTAACCTGCTTATGGGCAAAAAACATCTTCCTACAAAATTTCAGCTTCTTAGCGTTGGTCGTTGGCACTCTATCGTGATTTCAACAGACAACAGACGGACGGACAGACGGACATCGCTAGAATGTCTTAGAATGTTAAACTGACCGATAATATATATACTTTATAGGGTCGCAGATCACTCTTTCGAGGTGTTGCAAACGGAATGACAAACTTAGTATATACTCCATCCTATGATGGAGTGTATAAAAATACTTTGG
This sequence comes from Hydrotaea cyrtoneurina, assembly GCA_958296145.1. Lineage (NCBI taxonomy): Eukaryota > Metazoa > Arthropoda > Insecta > Diptera > Muscidae > Hydrotaea > Hydrotaea cyrtoneurina. Next base: position 9,370,803 of record OY282513.1, on the reverse strand, counting down.
AAATATTTGTAAAATATATCCAAATTGACCGAGTTTGTCTGTTAATGGTTTATACCCTCACTCCTTACCAACCACTTATTTTCTACAGAACTCAAAAATGTTTACTAAATTAAAAGAATTACAGACTTTTGGACGATGGAATCTGATTCGGGATCACCGTGCGCAATGTCGCTGCCATTTTTACGCCGTCGTCACCGAATCAAACGTAGCAGCCCCCGCACACCTTAAACAGAACCAAATCGATCACATTGTTGTGATTGACCGGACATATGATTGTTTTGCTAACTAAACTAAAACTAAACTTTGAAAAGGTGGTTTATCAACTGACAGTTCAAGTCTAGTCTTCGAAGTCATCTTATCTGATTTGCAAATTCCGATCACTCGAAATTTCAAGAAATATTACAAATTTAGAGGACTTTCAAATTTCTTAAAATTAATTACCCCCTCCCACTTAAGTTGAATTGCTTGTAAATTATTTCTATTGTGTTTTGGGCGGAGTTGCAATTGACAATTGACCAAGTACATAATTTTATGAAACCTGTTTTCAATTCAGTAAAGACACTTTGAAATTTCCCGTCTTCCGAATTTGAATTGAAAACCCCTGATTTTCATTAGAGAATGTGGCTTAAAGATACATGACTGTGGATATTTAGATTCAGGCTTGGAAAACTTAATAATTGTGACCATCAATTGGCACCGGCGAGAAGAGGGGGTTTGAAGTGCATTCTCTTTGACATTTGTAAAATTATTGGTTAGAAACTCAAGTGACATTTGACTCAAGGAATGAAAAAAGGTGTAATTCATTTTCAAAATAAAATCTTAAGGACTGAATCCGTTTAAGAAGTTGTTAGAGAACCTTTTATAATTTCGTAAAATTTCGAGTGGTTATAATTCCTAAACAAAATGCCATGAAATGCAGAAATATTTATTTTTCTGTTTTTTTTTTTTGTCAATCGGATATTATCCCGGATTTCAACCAGTATTACCGATATGGGCTGCTTTAAGTCTCTAATAGAATACACCACAATTGCCAGCACAAATAATCTTCAAATCTCTGCTGATCGGTTTACTTTTCTTAAAGAAGTTTTTTTAATTAAATTTTAGCTCACATAATAAAACACTATTTTCTTGAAAACAAAAATGTCCATTAACTACAGAAAATTTTTCACAACGCCATAAACCGTGCATAACATCAGCGATTTAAAGGAGTGCTTGAGTACTTGTGTGTGTGTGTGGACACATTCGAAGGAAAGTTTCCTTCGCCACTATCCTTCATGGACGACTAAAACTGGGAAATAAGTGTTTTCAATATCGATGCTCAGTACTTACACCGTTGCCAGTTATGAAGTCAGGCCAACGAGGGCGCAGTGAATAGCTGTGGTTATTTCGTGGGTCGAGTGGGGTTATGGTAACTGATGAATTCTATTGGAATTAGTGGGCTAGAAACCAATAAATTAGAAAATACTGATCCACTATTTCATGCAGCCCACTGAATTGCCACATAATAAACGGAGGCGATGTTTTGATAAGGTGCATGCTTCAGCACCAAAGTATGCCTGATAATGGGAATCTCAACATATTATGTCCGATTCAGAAGAAGCCCGTTGGCGCCAAACAACCCGCCAAATTCGGAATATGGCCCATGAAAAGCATAACCATAGACATCATCATTTCAGCGACTATAAGGCCTACCACGATAAGAGAAACATTGTTTCAAAATATGAGATGCCATCAAAGCCTAGATCCTCAGTAAAAATGGAAATCCAACTAGAGTAACCCAACAACAGGTTGTAAAGCCATGTTGCCATGGGCTTTTTCAGACCATGTCAACAATTGCCCTACTCCTAATATCCATTCAATACTCTATGCAAAGATATTTCTTATTTTGAATACTGATTAAAGGACATAACATTATAAATGTCCTTAGAGATTGTTTGAGGAATTTCTAAATCAAAAAAAAAACTACCAACCCAAGTCATCCTTACCCTCGTATGTTTCGTTTCCTCAAACACCGATTATTCATAGTCAGAGCGAATGTGTGGTTAAACATACGCTAGTCGAACACTCCAGTTTACACGTTCATGTACATGAGTTGTATGTGGAGGGATAACTCATGCAGATATGTGTAAGTGTATGCTACATCAATTTTACTTTTTGACTGGTTAAGAACTATAAATTCTCCCTCCACACACACACACACACACTCCTACACAGAGAGAGGGTAAAGCGGACAACCCAAACATACACACTCACAGAGAGCCGACAAATGACATTTCAAGGAGATCTGGAATGTGAGCAGCTTCAAAAGCATAAATTCACAATGTATGAATATCTGCATGTGTATGTGAGTGTCTGTGTGTATCATTCGAAGCAAAAAATTACTCGCATAGTATCTAAGGAATGGCAAATCATAGTTCTTCGCCGTCTCTAACGGAAACTATGCCACAGAGTATTTGTTGAAAGTTACTTTTTGGTTACTTTATACCGAGGCAATCATGATTACCCCAGTAATTTGCAGGGAAACGAGATAATTTCATGCACCATAACTTTAACGAGACTATGCCAAGGTTACATGGAATGGGCTTCACCTTTTTCTGACAGCAGCATTTCCAATTTTACTTTTGTCAAGTATCTATCCACTTATTACAAGAACGCTGAGATCAAAGTAGATTACAGGCGGAACAACCATTAAGATCTGAAATGAGGGTGAAGTGCACCGTAGTAATTGAAAGTCAGCCAAAAAAAACCATGGATTGTTTTGTGAAATCGAGTTAAGTGAAATGAAAGTGATGCTCTAGTACTTTCAATGTTATAGGCAATCGAGGGATTATTTTGCGTAAAAGTGTAAACCACCACCATTACAATTTTACAATGCCCCAAAAAAAAAACAAGATCACACCATATGGAGAATTCCCACAAATAGATTAAAAATTCCCCAAAAAGGCCACTATTAAAAAGTCCCCAAAAATTCTAAGAAATCCTCAATGAAAAATTAGAGCGACGACGATTTTCTCGAATTTTTCGTAATCACTATTTTTTTTTAGAAAAACTCGTTTAACCGACTTTTTGTGAGTCGACTTATACAATCCTAGTTGGTCCTAGTTGTGAATGGCCGTGGTGTGGTAGGTAGTGTGGGGGACTATCACACAAGTAAACCTAGGTTTAAAACCGGGTAAGACCAACAAACATTTTTCAGTGGCTGTTTTCCACCCCGTAAATTCTGTAGGTAGGATGTCCTGTAAGACTTCTCTAGAAAAGCATTAGCCCTTCGGAGCCGGCTTTAAACAGTAGGTCCCGTTCAGTGAGTATACAAAATTATATCACGCACAGCTCACTGATTCGATAGAAATTCTCCGTCGTCTGTTACTTCATGGAATGTTAAGGGAAATAGGTAAATAAGTAAGTTGGTCAACCGGCAATATTATTTATGACAAATTACAGTAAAGTTACATATCAAAAAAAATGTAATGAAGGGGATATTTTTGATGTTTAGTTTTTTTTTATTAAAAAATTCAACTTTCTGAGATGTGTTTTGTCATAATTCTCCCACACAGAGTCCATATTTTTATAAAGACAACTTTTGTATGGCAAGAACCAGGGAAGGCCCCACTATATCGTGAATTACAGCGAAAATCCCCCATCGGTTTTAGTGATCTCTACCTTATATTAATTGTACGATATATGGCTTTAGGATAAACTATTTAAAGTGAACACTTTCAGTAGTTTTCAAATTTGTATGCTATCAAAATATGGTTTCGACTTCAATTATTTAAATTAGGTGGAATTTGTTAAAAAAAATATATTCCCAAGACTGAAACCCGCAGCAGAAAGCCAAAAATTACACCTGCAGTTGAAAGAACCATCCTCGGTTTTGTAAAAAAAGAAATTCTGACGTGTACATGAAAATCGCCGATACACGTGCATTTTTATTTTTTATCCCCTTTCCGAAAAAGTAAATTTGGTTCATAGGACAGAATGTGTGTAACACGGTGTTATTATGTATTTTTTTTTGCCAACTATATGCCCTTGATATTGTTAAAGCTTGATGCTAAACTTTTTATCATTTCCTTAGAATAAACCAACTCAGTATTGAGTTTCTGTTATTATGTTGGCGTTGTTTTCTTTATTATTTATTAAAAAAAAGTCTCAGTAAAAACAAATTAACTAGAAGACGATAGGCTGTTGAGGACAATTGGAATTTTTCAAAATTATTGCTGTACATTTGCACGGAAATAGCTGATCTTTTTGTATTAGGTTGACAAACTTTAAGGCCAGCTTCTTTAAGAAACCCGATTACAGCTTACCGTATATTTACACAAATAATTGCTGTCATATTTAAAATTGATTTTCAATCGTCTATACTGCCCTTGGGCCACTGTCCTTGTACTTGGATGAAGCAGCATAGAATACCAACCATTTGGCCCCATATTCATAAAAATTTATAGCTGCTTTATAAAACTTTGTGAGGAAACATGTATGAAATTTTTTTTTGTATTTTCACACGTTATTAACTTTTTCTGAATAGCTTTTAATGGCAATTTCTACGCAAAAGCAAAAACAATTCAAAATAGTGCAAATCTATTAAACGATCAATGAATGTCCTAGGCCGGTTCTACACAGCTTCAGGCAAATGAAAGAACAGTACTAATAACTCTAACAGAAATACGCACACTCTAGGAGAAACACAAAAGAATCTGGCTGCAACTGCTGGTTGAGTTGCCGGACTTATTGAGTTTACAAATATCTGTTTATTATAAACGTAAATGATTTCGAACACAATGACTTACAGTTTTTCCTTATTGGGTTTTCCTTTAGTCGAGATGCGGGTACTGGTTTAGAAAGTATAAATGGACTTAAAATTTGAACACATTTTCACCAAAGTCTCCTTAAGGAATCGATTTGTTGTACTTTGACGACCCAAGCGCAAGGCATCTCTTCTTAGTGCATGGTCAGCTTACTCACGGCCGCCACTGGCAGTCCAAATAGAAATTGTATTATTCTTATGACTACAATTGACTATGGTAGCACATATTTGATCTGAATGATGGAAAACTACACCAAAGGACACCCAGCGATCTCCATGTTTGTTGGCATTATCTTTTCACATAGATTGGCTGTCCGTTTTTGTATGAGTGAATAATCGCTGGCAATTGGTGTGATGGTAATTTCGTGCGATCATTTTCCCAATACCACAATATCCTGGAGGTCTGGAAGCAGGTGATTGAACAAATGATCTCTGTGAATTTCTTCCTGTTCTTGCTTAGTCTACTCTTTGACGTCTAAATGGTCGGCAGCTAGGGTTAGCTGTACAGCAGCAGAATCTGTGGATTTCTTTTTTTGCAAAATCATGACACAAATATTAAATTAAAAATTATTGGGATTTGTTTCTGGTGCAAGGCGCAACGTTTTTAGTTTAAAGACAATTTTAATGACTGAACCAAATTTTGTTTTCGATTTTTTTTGTTTTTTTTTTCATTTTATTTTTCAAAGTTGTCATACAACATTCCAAGGTACAACTAAAGAACAGACGGCTTTGCTTTTTCGAAACAGTACGAAGTGTTTGTTGGCGTTTGTCTGGTATTTGAAACAGTCATCATATGCAACAAAAACATCTCAAGTCACATAATTGTATTTCTGAGTTATTGAAGATTGAAAATTAATGGGTCTAAGTATTTTGGACAGAAATTGAACTACAAAACTAATTTCAATAGACATGGGCTTTTTTTTGACAGGACATATTCTATTACTTTTGGGACATCATTTTCGCATCATTCACTTGATTTCTAAAAAAAAGTGGACATGAGATCTTTTTGGAGCACACCCACGATATTCTGTTGCCATCCGTAGAAATATATTTTTAAGCACATGCTGTCGGTGACATTTATTTAGACAATCTCGCTACAAAATGTCAATCAAGTATAATATTTTTAACTAAGAACACGACGGAACGACATGACTTTCATGGAAGCGGCCCCTTTTGTTATTATATCTTTAATACGCTTCAGAAAAACTTATTTAACATTAGTAATTACAAATGTAATGACTAAACAACAACCGTATCAACACTAGGGTGGAGTGAAAACATGTTTTTTTTTAATTTGAAAAAGTTAACCTCGGAAAGAGATGTAGTCTGGGGTCCTAATGAGGGGAAAAATAAAGAAAAAAAATTTTAAAAAATTTTAGGGGTCGCGCCACTCCCTCGAAATTTGGAAATTATCGCTATTTTGGCGTTGATTTTAGAAAAATCTTAAAAATTAACGACTTAACTTATTGGAAATTTAAAAGTTTGAGCTTGTTCAGTGCCCAAACAAAAGTAGTTGAGGCAAATATGAGGATAATCGACTAATATTTGTAGCTTTGGTGGCGATTTCATTGTTCAGTCAATTTTCTGAAGAAGGGACGATTTGACTTATTTTACTTTTTGAAATTTTTGAACAATGAGAAAATTTTTTTTAAATTTTGTCATGCCCTTATTTCATTGTTAACGCTATTGCAAACATTTATTAAGTCGTTAATTTTTAGGATTTTTCTAAAATCAACGCCAAAATAGCGATAATTTCCAAATTTCGAGGGAGTGGCGCGACCCCTAAAAATGTTTTTTTGAATTTCACTCCACCCTAATCAACACCGCTTGTGTTGCCTTCCCTACTTATCTTTGTGTCTCCCTTATTAATCAAACTTTAATATAAGCCCTTCTGTGTATGAGTATAACAGTTCAACTTTCGGTTTTTTTCTATCGTCCTTGCTAACCGACCACTTTACATCTCCCTATAATTATATGTAGAAAAGTTGGCTTATAATTATACAAACTATTCATTCATTAACACAGGACGAGGGCAGATATTCCTTTTTGGTACACTTTTCAGTATCTAACAATGAATATACCGAAATAAAAGGTATTTTAAATTTATATCTGCGGTTACGACGTCAGAACAAAATTACTCACAGCATTTGTACAAAGTGGTAAATAACAATTTGGCTCAGACAAATTGACGTTTCAAATTCGCTGTCAATCATACTGACCGCGATAGAAAATCAGAAAAAGAAATGCATAAACAATTTAAATGTCTGACCGAAATTGTACCTCTTTTCAAATATCTCGCACCTAAATACAAAAGGGTCACAACACAAAATTCTAAAATTAAAAAATAATGTCTGAAACCTATTTTATAACGCTTCAAATACTGACGTTGTATGGAAACAGGCAGTTAATATTTAAAGAAATAATATTTAAATAATATAGTGATGTGAAAGAAATTTTTGCAGCAGTTAGAGATAAGTAGTGACTCTGAATTAATTTCTGGAAAAAAATCAGTTTTGGAAAATTGCATTGGTAATTTTGTAATACACCCACCTTTTCATAGGCCGGGTCACATATCTGTAAATTACTTTATTAATCAATTTCATTTAATGTCAACTCCCCTCAATAATGTCTTAGGACGCTGAGGCAACTAAAAATTGTAAACCAAACAATGTTACGAAATTTACTTGACATAAAAAAGAAGAGAACAAAAGTGAGCTGAGTACGATAGAATTTGTATACCGAGTGACCGGGGGACCAACTGTATAAAGCCGGCTCCGAAAGGCTAAGGACTTTTCTAGAGAAGTTTTTACACGGCTATTACTCGTAAAGTCGTTATCATTTACGAGGTGGTATCAGGCGCTGAAAAATGTTTGATGGTCTTACCCGGTTTCGAATCAGGGTTTAGCTGTGTAATACTCACACACACTACCTAACGCACCACGATCGTCCACAATGATTATAATAACTTAAAAATATACTCGAACTGGCATTTTCTGGACATATGACAGTCTTATTGCCAATCAGCGTTTGTTGATTCTCTACCCACTGCCGCCCTAACAATGATTTTCAAACAAACGCTAACACACTCACAGCATAAACTTTGATGTACCACACGTACATACTTTGTCTCAGGGTCAAAATCACACAGACAGGCAGCAATCTAATCTATCATCTTGTTAAACCTTTCTCAGTTCGGAAAAGCTATGGTTTCCTTTTTTTTTTGGGTATCGAACTAACTAAATGTAATCAAGAAAATTAAATTTCGCCAATTTTATTTAGTCCATTTTTTTCTCGCCCACCATTTTTGTATGGCATACGAAAAATAAAGGAAACATACAAAATGAAATACCAGAAAATATATCGTACTAAAGGGTGTTTTTTATTGAGGTATAGAACTTCGAATTGAAATAAACACAAGAAAATCGTTTTAATGTCCATCAATTTGGCTTTATTGGAAGGATAATTTTATGCCATTAATGTTTAAATATGATTTCGAGCATGTGGCCGCCGCGGCTGGCTCGAATAAAGCCAATTCTACAGGTCCAATTTTCAACCACTTGTTGGAACCACAACTCATCCACATTCATGCCATCTAATTCGGGAACAAAATAGTCGGTTATCATGGCTCTATACCGGTCTCCATTAACGGTAACTGACTCTCCAGCATTATTTCGGAAGAAGTATGGCCCAATGACTCCACCAGCCCATAGAGCACACCAAACAGTCAGTTTTTGTGGATGTAATGGCATAAAATGGACGGAGCTTGCGGTGAACTTCGCGAACTGAACCATTACTTTCGAAATAAATTTGCACGATTTGCAAGCGTTGTTCTTTTGTCAACCTGTTCATGATGAAATGGCAAACCAAACTAAATATTAATCACTTGACAGCTGACAAAATGGCCGCCAGTTAAAAAAGTGATGCCAACTTAAAGTTCTATACCCCAATAAAAAACACCCTTTATGTGTGAAGAAGTGATAAAGCCAAAGGCGATGAAATGGAATTATATATGAACACATCGAATGAATAACCAAATGCATGGTCGAACTTAGAAAGCATAGAAAGTATTCGTAATCCTAAGATCGAAGGACACTTCAAACTGACTTCTCAGTAAGATTGCTAAAACCTGACCAGTCAATGAGACATGTCCGAATTATTTCCCTACTGTGTGCTTCAATTCCAGCTTAAAGTAGAGCCATTAAAAAGACACTTCATAGACTCACACTTCTCAGACATAAAATAGTGACACAGTCTTTCTGGTGCATTTTACACCAATGAAGTCAATCCAAGTCATCAGTCGATTTTTTTAAACGGCTTAACACTATTCGTACCAATCTGAATTTGTAACGTAAAGTAACGCCAGTAAAACGCAAAATAGTTTATGGGAATTTTTGAAAGTAAACTATTTAAAGGAACAAACTTTGACGTATGGGACGATAATGACTAATGTAAAATTAATTTCAATAGTGACCCGAAGCACACAATTTCAATACTGCTCAGCCAATTCATTGTAGGAAAACCAGTGTTTCTTATAATAAAATTTTCTGATTTAAGGTAATTTTTAGTCATTCTCCTTTTTTTTTGCTTCAAAATATCTAAACTATTCTTTAACTATAAAGTGTTTCTCTTATTGAAACACTTTGTTTTGAAAATCTCCCCCCAAAAAAGTAGACAAATTATTTAATTTTCCACATTCTTGATATCAGTGGAAAGAAAATGTAAACCATTTCAAATATGTTTTAAACAATTGTCTTGTCATATTTCCTTGAGTTTTAATCACCCATAACATTGCGTTTCCCATTCTTTTTATGATAACAACACCGACACTCACACACAAACACACACATACGAAATGTTATCTTATTGTGGTGCATAAATGTCGGAATAAACATTCCCATAATTCAGTTAGATAGAGAAGCGGGCTCCCATGGTAAAGTGTCTACTGCGGCGTTCTCTGTCACAACACAATACAATACACACACATACAAACTGAAAAAAGTCAGAAAAACGCTCACATTGCAGAGGTGGCGGAGACAATTTGAAGGCCTTGTCAGAAAAGACCTTCTAACAGATATTTTTCAAAATTTCTATTTTTGCAAAAAAAAAAAAAAAAAAAAAAAAAAAAAAACTATATGAAGAATATGGATCAACAATACATAAGCAAAATTATTTTAAAATCTGAAAACATTCATGCAGGCCGTATAAACTGGCATTCCAAAAGACCTTCTTGGCACATTTAAAATGGGAGATGCATCTTAAAAACTAGCAATCCTTATGGTGTGAAATTTTACAAAATTATTGAGTTGTAAAAGACATGTCAAACAGACTTGGACTCGTAATGATGGAAAGCCAAAATCTATCACTAAGACTTTTTGAAAGTAGCACACAACTGAGAGGTCTATGAATATACATTGGCGAAGGTCATGGATTTAAATTTCAGAGTAGGTAAACTAAAAAATAAATTAAACGTAGTTGAATTTGAAATCAATTATGTTCTATTTGCCTTCTAGAAACCGTTTCGAATGGTGTTTCGTCAAAACCGTGACTCATGCTCCAAAATCTAATCAATACAACCCCAATTTAAAATACGATTACCTACACGGAGAAAAAAATATGCAAAAAATATGATTGCTTCAATTATATATGTATTTTTAGACGGGCCGAATTATATATATGTTTGTGTGTAAACATATTATGGTCTGAAATTATTGTATGCAAAACCAATATATTATTGTCTGCAAACATATATATTATTGAATGCAAAAATATACATTATTGTGAGCAAAAATATATATAATAGCATGTAAAAATATATTTGTTTATGCGCAAATAAATATATGTTTGGGAATATTGCTGCTAGCCGAATCATATATATAGTTGGGAGCTCCAGCTATGTTGCCTGCCAAATATGTTTGGAACATTATGTTAGAATTACCTTTTTTTCCTTCGTGTGCCGTGGTATTATGGATGGTGTGTCCGACGGTAAAACGCGGGTAAAACAAGTTCATATCCGGAAAATAACATACATTATATAACCTATGAATCACGATGACTTTATAGGAATTGGTGTAATTAGTGAAGCAATGAAAGCTTCTTTAGAATAAGCTTATGCAAATCTAAACCAGATTTTTATGCAGTAGATCCCGATCAGTTCTGTTCCTCAGAGAGATTTTGAGGGATATTTTGTGAATTACAACAAGCATGTCTTTTAGCTCCCTAAGAGGGCCTCCTATAAGGCCTTGATTTGGCCCTTGCCTGTTCTACTGGGAGGGCATAGAAATTTTGCCACAGACAGACAGACAGACACTTGTTGCAGAGCTGAGAACTAAAAACACATTTCTATTTTACAAATGTAGGAGGTAGGCGAAGACAAGTCAGGTGTATTTTTGAAGGTTGACATGACTGTATGTAAGTTACAATTAAATTATTATAAACTCACAATAATACAGGGTGGCTGGTGAATGTTACATTAAAAAAAACGCATATTTCTTCACTTGAAAACTAATAGGTATTTATAAAAAAAAAAATTTAAAATAATGATCGATAGTTCTTGTCAAAAATGAGTTGCAGCGGGAATTTCCTCAATTGTTATTTGAATGCATTTTTTTTTGAATAACACTATGTATTTTTTTAAGTCGTGGAAATATAGGGTGTTTTTTATTGGGGTATAGAACTTTAAGTTGGCATCACTTTTTTAACTGGCGGCCAGTTTGTCAGCTGTCAAGTGATTAATATTTAGTTTGGTTTGCCATTTCATCATGAACAGGTTGACAAAAGAACAACGCTTGCAAATCGTGCAAATTTATTTCGAAAGTAATGGTTCAGTTCGCGAAGTTCCCCGCAAGCTCCGTCCATTTTATGGTCGACATAATCGTCCATCAGAGCAATTAATGGATCGTTTTCGCACTACGTTTATTCTATGTGATAATACGCAGCCGCAGAGACGTTGAACAGTGCGCACCGAAGAAACAATTGCCGCTGTAGAGCAAAGTGTTGAAGAGAACCCGAATGAATCGATTCGCCACCGTGCACAGCAATTGGAGCTTTGTCCATCAAAATTGGAAAATTGGACCTGTAGAATTGGCTTTATTCGAGCCAGCCGCGGCGGCCACATGCCCGAAATCATATTTAAACATTAATGGCATAAAATTATCCTTCCAATAAAGCCAAATTGATGGACATTAAAACGATTTTCTTGTGTTTTATTTCAATTCGAAGTTCTATACCTCAATAAAAAACACCCTTTATAACCATATACAGAGAACACTTCGTGATAAAAGACCAAAGTGCACTTTTTTTAAGGGCCCCCGAAAAAAGTGTTCATTTTCTCAGGCTCAAATCTTGCAATGTGAGTGAAGTTCAATTATTTTTTCGGTGAAAACCTTTAAAATGCGAATTTATCGCCTGGAAATGTGAAAATGACCAAAATTGCTCTAGAGTCGGACTTAGTGCGACCATGGAGGAGAAGTGGAAATACTTTCCACTATGACGCTACCGTTATTAGCGGTCATTGTTTTTTTTTTTTTTTTTATTATTGGACTAACACTCAGGGGATGCCCCCTATAAATGCAGTGCACTGTGTTAGCGGCGGGAAATGAGGGTATTGGAGGGAGGAAAGAGGTAGTAGTGTTTGTTGATGTTTGCCCTGAATTTGATAATGTCATAGCAGGCAGGAAAAACACTCGTTGGTTCCATATGCGAATAGTTCGGCTGAAGAACGAATTTTCTCTATAGTGCGTCGTCCGGTCAACCGGCCATTTGACAACGAACGGATAAGATTCCCTGGATAGCCGCGTATTCCGGCTAAATGTTCTAACGGAGGTTTTCAGCGGAGGTTTTCAGCGAAAAAAGAATATAAAAAAGAATTTAACTTTACTCACATTATCTTGCAAACCGTTTGGAATTTTGATTTACTCAAAGTCAAAGTAATCGGTAAAGTCAAAGATATTTTAAATGGCCCTCCCTTTAGGTTCAGTTCAACTGATTTGCATAAAGGTTGATCAGGATTTTTTGTTCTAGCCTGACGGTAACGGCCCGTCAGTAGTGGTTTACCACCTAACTCTCGCAGAGACAGAGTTCCACTCAACGTAGATTTGCGATATCTTCCAGGTGCTACGACACAAACGGAAAAAGAGGTGATTGGTAGACCATAACTCTGTTACTCAAGAGAGGCTGGTCGTGAATTCTCGAAATGACTTCCCAGGCGTACCCAGTTTACTTGGTATGCTTTGATGACGGTGGTAGCCGCATCAGAGTCCCCACACCTTGGTTCATACCTAAACGGTTGTAATCATATACAACTCAAGGCACTCTGTGGAAATTGAGTTATGTAAATTTATAGTCTCAGCGGAGGTCGTTAAAAATTATTTATTTCTGCGACTCAAAGATAAAAAAAAAGTTTGTTCATATGTCCCTCGTTTTTATACAGCAAACATGTGTAGAAACGTCAGACTTATTATGATAGACTTCTCCTCGGAGATATAAGTTTATATCTTCTACTCAGTTGCCACCGCCATTACATATATTTTTTTTTTGTATGTTTTGAGAAGAAAAACGGATGCGGATGTTGTCATTACTGTTCTCTGTATGTAATAAAAAATAATATGGCATTTATGTTGGCTGGATGTAGGTACATCTGTTTCCGGGTTTTCGTCAGTTTTTTTGTGGAAATCTTTCTGCTGTGGTTCACAAAAGAAGCAAATGACGAATTTACAGAAATTGTGTTTTTCTCGCTTAAATTAATTATACTCGTCTTAGTTGTGGTTCTGTGTTGAATTGTTACGAACATATTATAAACCTCATATATTTACTTTTCTTCCATTTCATTTCATTTCCCTTCTCTTCACATCTCATCTCTTCCCTTTCATTTAGTTCAGTTTATTAGTTTTGTGGTTCGGTGTTGGTTCATTTATTTGCGTATTCTTGTTTTGCCACACAATTTTGAACTACGAAATTTGTGGTTTAACAGGAAATTTATTTAAAATGTTGTGGCATCTTCTTTTTTTTTTGTATGTTGTTGGTTGCATTTCTTGGGATGGCTAATTTTGGGGCATGAGTTCATGGCTTTTTAGGGCACCCAGAAAAGCAAAAAAGATCAAATCCTTGAATTCGTTTTTCGCCCACTCACTATAATGAATGTAATATTTTGTTGTTGTGTGTTTTCTCTTTGAAAAGTAGCTTACACCTGAGCTCACTTGTGTGGGTGGCCTCAGTATGTGTATGCGGTGGCATTCACCACCTAACGGTGAGTGTGACATTCACTTGTGCACACAAGGACACACACAGACTGGAGCATAAGCTATTCCAACTTTTTTATTAAATTTTTAAAAAACACAAAAAGGTTTTTGTGTAAACTATTCCAAAAGAGAATAACTCTGGGTATTGTGCATGGGGAGATGTGTAAAAAAAACTAATAGCTTATGGCTCACATGAACGTAACAGAATGAAAATCAGCTCTTAAAATGTGTATAGAATTTTTGTTTATGGGAAATTATATGCGGGAGGATATTTGTGGCCCAACTACGCTTAGAATGCTGTGAAACGAATTCATACGAATTTTATTAAAATAGAGGTTCTAAATACAATTCAGTTTTTTAAAATTTTACCACTATTAAATTCGCAATGTCAAATTCACAAAGTCATCCCATAATATAATCTTCATGTTGTCACTCAGTCCTCCTTTCACTCAGTCCTCGCCGATAACATCTACACCAATAAATTTTCGATTTCCATTTATATGGCAATTTTCACTATTTACTTATCGTGTACACTTAAATTTGATACATTTTTCAATACTCCACAATACTGCATAACCGTTCCCTATTATAGTTTCTATTATAGTTTTAGATAACAAATAGATTTTCATTTTTCATTCAGCCAAGCTGGAATTACTCAATAGTTTTCCCCGCTTTTGTGTTTCGTTTGTATTGTGTTCTAAAAAAAAAAGGAAATTACTAAGCGGAATTTATTGCGTTCAAACGAAAAAAATCATATGTCAACTGAATTTCTGACATTTTGAATAAAAGTGTCATATACATTCATTTCGGTTTTTTTTTTTGTAGTTACTTTTTTAATAGCGCGACAAACGAGAATTTTGTGATAGTATGTTAATGGTCCACATTAGTTTTAGATTTCAAACAATTTTACAAAAAAGGCAAAGTAAGTAAAAAAAGGAAATGGAGCTTGTCCACACCGACTCAATGGTGCACTACATAATTCTACAGGAAATTTCGAAATGTTTCAGTTCAATATTTAAAAAAATGATATTGATTCGACTGATATTGTGTGTAAACATTTACAAAAGACAGATTTTTCATTTAACACAAGCATGTAGCTGATTATCAAATCCATACAACAATGAGAATAATTCCACCATAGTTCTAGGTTTGCTTTACAATTATTACCTTGTTATATTTAAATTTTTATATAAGTCTCAATAAAACAAATCTAGAATCTTGACAGATTTTTGAGCGTGTTGTTATTAAATTCGGTATATAATGGTAGAGGACACACAGAAATTCAAAAAAATATAAACTAAACAAAACCCAACCAAACTGAACCGAACCGAACCCCATGCCAAAGGCTATTTTTGTTTTTTACAATTTTTACAATTCCAAACCGGTTTATCGTGTCCAACATTTATTATGCCTGTAAACTGAATGGCGATGGCCTGTCTGTCCCCTTTATGTTAACAAAAATACTTTTCAAGTGACATTATCAGAGTAACACAAAACCGCCATTCAAAGTGCAGACAACAAAAGAGATAAGAGCGAAGGTCATGGTCGTGGGCATCTCTGAGATCCATGGAACTCATACATACCGACAGCCACATTCATGTAATTCAATCATTGCATCATTGACGAGGTGGACAATGTCGATGAGGTCTGACACACCAACAGGTATTCCGTAGTATTTGAAAAGGCCAGCCATAGTCTAACGAATGTGGCGGAGGACGATCGTAATTTTGGATGCTATTCCAATATTATTGTGTTCTGTTTTTTTTTTGTAACAATAATTGATTTGATTTTAATGGCATTTCATTGTCTGCTGATAAAAATAGAAACCGAATGGCCGGTGTTTTATTGTTAGTTGAAGTTGAAGCACATTAGCAAACTGTACGAGCATACAAATAAGTATTTATATTACACGAGTATATTGTTGGCGTAATTGAGAGGAATTTTCCGTAATCTAGAAGTTTATATATAAGTAATGGCTATAACGTCTCCCCTTTTAAAAGGACTTCTGGTTGAATGGCGGAGACAAACTTATTGACAAGAGTTAAGCATTTTACGGAAGGCCGTGGTAAATACAGGTTCGAAATCTGGCAAGACCATCGAATATTTTTCAGCGATTGTTTCCATCTCAAAAACATCCCCTGATAAACTTCCATTAAAAATGTGTACGAGGTATGTTAAAAAAATATCGAGAATTTTTCATTTCCGCGGGCTACGTGTATTTGATTTTTTTATATTTTTGCGTTATGTTGGTACTCATGTCCCTTATTTATGCTGACAAGGTCGGCCCTTTTGAATGTTTAGTTAATTTTTGACAGCTATTGTGCTTGGATGTGTTTTATCTTGTCTTCGACTTTGATCCATTTCAGAAAATGGATCCAAGAATCTGCATCGAATTTTGTGTTAACTGTGGCAGATGGTGAAGCTACCTTGGACCAAACCAACGTTTATCGGTGGTACAACATGTTCTTAGAGGGCCGAGAAGATGCGAAGGACGAACAGCGTGCCGGACGCCGGAGCACGTCAACAACAGACGAAAACATTGACAAAGTGAATAAAATAATATTGACCAATCGACGATTGGCTCGTGTCATTAGATTTTAGCCAATGATTTGGGCATGGGTCGGGTCGCCACTAAGTTCGTGCCAAAATTGCTCTATTTCGACCAAAAACAGCATCGCGTTGAAATTGCTCAGGAGATGTTGGTTTATAACTGGTGACAAATCATGGGTTTACGGTTACGACGTGGAAACTAAAGCTCTATCATCCCAATGGAAGCTGCCAAGTTCGGTCGAACGTAAAGGTTTTGCTCACAGTTTTTTTTTTGATTGCAGGGACGTGGTGCATTATGAGTTCTTGCCACAGGGTAGTACGGTCAATAAAGACTATTACCTGCAAGGGATGCGCAAATTGCGCGAAGCACTTCGCCAAAAACATCCGGATTTGTGGAAGAACAAAAACTGGCTTTTGCACCATGATAATATTTTGCCAAAAACAACACAGTAATTCTGCCGCAGCCACCGTATTCCTCTGACCCAGACCCTTGTGACTATTTTTTGTGCCCAAAACTGAAAAGGCCTATTGAGGAGATTGAGGAGATAAAGACGGCATCGAAGAAGGAGCTGAACAAAATCACAAAAAAATAGTATTTGAAGTGCTTCGAGGATTGGAAAAAACGTTGGCAGAAATGTGTATTATATCCGAGAAAAATTACTTTGAAGGGGGCAAAAAAGATATTCATAAATAAATAAATCCTTTTTGAAAAAATACAAAATTCGAGATATTTTTTTAACATACCTTGTATTTAATTTGCATTTGAAAAAAAAAAACTCAACCTAGAAATATCCCTTAAAACATATATGGCGACTTTTTTGAATCAAGTGACCTAATTGAAATAACCAAATAGTTATATTAACACCGTGTTACACACATTCTGTCCTATGAACCCAATTTACTCTTTCGGAAAGGGGATAAAAAATAAAAATACACGTGTATCGGCGATTTTCATGTACACGTCAGAATTTTTTTTTTTTTTAAGTTTGAAGTATGAAGTTCGTAGTGGCCTGTGTCAAAGCCTTTCGACCGATTTTTAACCCTTTTTCAGTGATCCAATCGAGCTGATTTTTTCCAGGCAGACTCGTGGAAATGTCTGTATCACGTCAAATTTTTTTAAAAAATAGATTTTTATCAATTCTCAGATTTTCCTAAACTTTTTTTTTTTTTTAAATGGTTATCCTTTTTTTAACGCTTTTTCACGTAACGCTTAAGTAGTTTAAAAATTTGGAGTCTCTTCAAGTTATGCTAAGAAAAGTGAAAAAATATTTTTTTTTTCAAAAATAATAAAAATTGGGGAAAATCTGAGAATTGATAAAAATTGTTTTTAAAAAATTTGACGTGATACAGACATTTCTATGAGTCTGCCTGCCAAAAATCAGCTCGATTGGATCACTGAAAAAGGGTTAAAAATCGGTCGAAAGGCTTTGACACAGGCCACTACGAGCTTCATACTTCAAACTTAAAAAAAAAAAAATTCTGACGTGTACATGAAAATCGCCGATACACGTGTATTTTTATTTTTTATCCCCTTTCCGAAAAAGTAAATTTGGTTCATAGGACAGAAAAAAATCTATTTTTTGTAACACGGTGTAAACGTCGATAGAAATTAATATAATCGGTCATATGAAATCATTAATGTCACACAAAAAATTTATTGTAAAAAACAAACAGCAATAGCAAATAATATCGTATAAGGGACACAAATAAAATGCCACCAGGGATTTCCTAAAACTCATCATGACCCACGCGCATATTCAGCAGGAGTTTCAACCCATGAATATGTGTACTTTGGATTTCTGTTTGTTTTTTGTGTAGCCTAAGCTTCTTTTTGTCGCATTTTAGTTTATTATTGTTTTGCTGCTTACTATTTTATGTACTTCTTGTCCTGATTAGGGTTTTGATCCCCGTTTTTTTTTTTATTGTCATTTAATATGGACTTTTACTCCACTTATTGTTATTTTGTCCTGGACTGTGGTTGGGTTTATTGTCGCTTACAGATCTAACTAAGCAGCTTAAATACTTTTGCGGCCATAGTCTTCGGTTTTGTTTGTCTTTGGTTGAAGTTTGGTTTATTGTCCATTGTGTCTATTGCAGAGAATTGTTCTATGGCGGCCAGCCTTCAGCTTTCTTTACTTGTGGTCTGGATGTTGTTCTCGATTGGCCATTGACTTTGTGGTGTTACTTGTGGTGTGGCAATCGTATAACAATTGTTGACATCAAAGTGATTAAGATAAAAATTAAATAATCATTGTTTGCTGAAATCCATACAAATGGTATTTAAAGAATTACAAATCAAATGTTTGGGGGCTCAGTATTATGATTGGGGAGGAGGTGGGAGTGTTTCACCTTAAAACACACACTCCCTCTCTGCCTGTTCAGGGAAATATCAAGGAATATATCGTTCATTTACTTGAAAAGTTGATTTTCAAGAAATGATCAAGAAAAAGTTGATTGTTGTTCTACGTCAGGACTCTAATTTGTCCGGAAAACATATGAGTTTTTTTTCTATATTTGCTAAATAAGATGCAATTGAAAACTTTAAATGAGACACCTGAAAAATTCATATTTTGAGTTGTGACACTATTGAAGTAAATGAGTGATATGTCGGCAAGATTTGTATTATTTCTTGTTCCGCCTAATTTCAATGCCAATTGTGAAAAAAAACCTAGTTACGTCGATAAAGTCCTTGCAAAATATCGAATCAAAGATGGACTACAAGAAAAGCTTCGAAATTCAATTGAAACTTAGTTCAGCACTGATTTCTACAAAAGTTAACTTCAAAGTCGAAACATGTTTTTCAGATTTGTTCCATTTTTCTTTTTTTTTCCTTTCTTTCTTCTTTTGTTCTCTGAACCAACCGAAAACTTCATGACATCACAGGGGAAGAAGAAAAAAGGCATTACAGATAAATCTCTGGGCACACAAGTACGACTCACAATGGAACAATAGGACAGCCCAACACTCCCCACAATTACAGGAATTGAAGAAACCATTATGGCCAACACACAGGCACGTGTGTGCGTACCGATATGCATGTGTGAGTGCACACATACTTGCACAGAACTCCATACTGTCTTTAAACGAGTATTTAAAGACTCCTTTTGGTTTTTTTTTGGTTTTTCTCCCTCATGGTTTAGTTTTGCTCTGACCGAGTGCCGTGTGTGTTTTATAATGATAAATATATTATTTAGCCAACAAAAGGAAACTAATTTCACTTGGCAAAAAGCCAAGGAAATACGAAAACTGCGTTTACTTCACGACTTCACCTCTGTTGTTTCGTGTTACACCAGAAATGAAAAGCATAAGAAAATGCAAAAGGTTAATGAAAAGAAATGCGAGAACATTTACCGAAATCTTAAACTTTAAATTGGCCGTAATCCTTGGCCCGGAGGTATCAGACGAAAGGAAAGGAAACTGTGTATAGAAATACATTCTTTAAACCAGAGAGCTGTGAGCAATTTAATTTGACGCTCATTGATAGGAGAATGGAATTTAAAAGCAGCTACGATTGGTTACACAAAAACTTTGCAGGACTTCCACACAAAAATGTTGTCAGCTTTAAAAATGTTGGACAAATTGTAGGCTGACCTGGTTCATCGCATAGGATAACACTAAAAGTTATAGTTTGTGTTTGCAGAAGCATGGTTAGTTACTTCAGTAGGCAAAGTAAGGCTAGAAGTATTAGAGAGAAATGATCTTCAACAGAATTTAATCACATTTGCGCTAATAAAGAGGATGATTGAGCACTGACTGATTGGTATTATTAAAAATAGTCACCTCTTCATTAGCCGAATCATTTGCCAGTTTGTAATAAACGCTAAGAAATGCTCAAAAGTTCAACGGTTGACATAAATATTCTGAGTTCTTCTTAAATGCTGTGTAATCAATTAATCAATTCAACAATTAATCAATTAATCAATTAATCAATTAATCAATTAATCAATTAATCAATTAATCAATTAATCAATTAATCAATTAATCAAGTAATCAATTAATCAATTAATCAATTAATCAATTAATCAATTAATCAATTAATCAATTAATCAATTAATCAATTAATCAATTAATCAATTAATCAATTAATCAATTAATCAATTAATCAATTAATCAATTAATCAATTAATCAATTAATCAATTAATCAATTAATCAATTAATCAATTAATCAATTAATCAATTAATCAATTAATCAATTAATCAATTAATCAATTAATCAATTAATCAATTAATCAATAAATCAATAAATCACTTAATCAACTAATCAATTAATCAATTAATCAATTAATCAATTCAACAATTCAACAATTAATCAATTAATCAATTAATCAATTAATCAATTAATCAGTTAATCAATAAATCAAAAAATCAATTAATCACTTAATCAACTAATCAATTAATAAATTAATCAATTAATAAATTAATCACTTAATCAATTAATCAATAAATCAATAAATCAATTAATCACTTAATCACTTAATCAACTAATCAATTAATCAATTAATCAATTAATCAATTAATCAATTAATCAATTAATCAATTAATCAATTAATCAATTAATCAATTAATCAATTAATCAATTAATCAATTAATCAATTAATCAATTAATCAATTAATCAATTAATCAATTAATCAATTAATCAATTAATCAATTAATCAATTAATCAATTAATCAATTAATCAATTAATCAATTAATCAATTAATCAATTAATCAATTAATCAATTAATCAATTCAACAATTCAACAATTAATCAATTAATCAATTAATCAATTAATCAATTAATCAGTTAATCAATAAATCAATAAATCAATTAATCACTTAATCAACTAATCAATTAATAAATTAATCACTTAATCAATTAATCAACTAATCAATTAATCAATTAATTAATTAATCAATTCAACAATTAATCAATTTCAGCAGCAGTATCCACCTTGTATAGGTGGGTGACTTTACGACTAAGAGAGAAATCTCTAAGCTATGTAAAAACTTCTCTCTCTCATTGGCCGTTCGGAGCTAACTTTAAGTAGTGGGACCCTGTCACTGAGTATAAAAATAACTTCGGGTACAGCTCACTGATTCGAGAGAAGTCTGCTCCCTTATGAAATAAAAAGGGAAATGCGTACGTACGTTATTATTTCAAGCCGGTTGATGAAGCTGGATAAAGGTTTCAACTAGAAAATAGCTGCAAAAAATAAAGATCTCACAAAATACTGAACCTATTGGAAAATGTGGGTAACTTGGATGTGAGTCACATGGTGGTGCTCCAGTAAGAGAACTTCACCGCATTTGTTATTTTTCCGATTGGTATTTGACATTGCCTGGTATTTGACGATCTCAGAATGTAGTGATGTAGTTTTATACTTTGATGGTAATCAACGAATCATTTGAAAATTCTATTCATAACTTCTTCTTCCTTTCGAAAAATGGTTCATGGTTAAGAAATACCAACAATACAGCAAATACTGACACAAATTTTGTCTGCTTTCCTCTCACGTTCGTTACAATAATTTATCAGAGATTGTCATCAATTCTGCAAGATTTGACAACTTGTCTTATCGTGGCTTAAAAGCAATTAGTGGGTGTCAGACAGCCACGCGTGGGTGGATAACCCATCCACCACTCCATAATTACTTCATTTGAGTGCCGAGGGAATTGACACAATATCGCCGTTGATGGCGAAGCATTGAAACAACTGTTTAACATTGAAATGAACGACAAATGACATTGAGATTGACAGCTAAAATGGATTTAATTACTTCACAGTTTATTGCAGTTGTTGGTGCTTCTGGATGATGTCGGGGGGAATGCAAGAAAGTACCCACACACTCAAACAATTCGCTTAAATTCCGCTTTATTTGTTACGGTGGCGCAAACCGGGTGCAGACAGATTGTAAAAATTCTGTTTTGAGCTTGTGAACATTTGCATTGCAGAAACGGGCAATAGACGGATTTTGTCCTTGTCCAATGCATTTCTTTTTTATGGCGACATAAATGATTTCACATTCTCCCATGGCCTGGCCTGGCATGGCATGTCATGGAGTTATTGTTGTGCCCTTGTGAATTATTGCAGACATTTGTGAATTCCATCACGGTCTGACTGTGTTGACATAAAGCGATGATTTCATTTTATCGGTGCTGGGATGGTGGCAAATTGAAGAGACGGGGTTTTAAAGTAATGCAAAGAGTACGGCTATATCTTAAATTAATATAATAACAAAAATCACTAGAAAAGAAACGATTTCTGATGTGAATCTCAGCGTTTTCTATGCTATTCTGACTCTCGTAGTAGTTTTCCACTGAAAATAATAACAAGAACAGAGTCTCCTCTTTCAACTTTGGGAAATATTCAAAGTGAGTGCTGATTCGCTGGAAAACTTCTTAACACAATAGATCTCAAACGGGTCGAGAACTTGAAGTAAAAAGTGATCAAGTTCTCATGTAAATGATCTTCAGTTATGTATCTCCCAACCTACATTAATAAGACCGAGTGCATGTAAAAAGGGTCATTAAACCACGCTAGATATAAAGTGTGTTTTTTATTGGGTATAGAACTTTAAGTTGGCATCACTTTTTTAACTGGCGGCCATTTTGTCAGCTGTCAAGTGATTAATATTTAGTTTGGTTTGCCATTTCATCATGAACAGGTTGACAAAAGAACAACACTTGCAAATTTATTTCGAAAGTAATGGTTCAGTTCGCGAAGTTCACCGCAAGCTCCGTCCATTTTATGCCATTACATCCACAAAAACTGACTCTTTGGTGTGCTCTATGGGCTGGTGGAGTCATTGGGCCATACTTCTTCCGAAATAATGCTGGAGAGTCAGTTACCGTTAATGGAGACCGGTATAGAGCCATGATAACCGACTATTTTGTTCCCGAATTGGATGGCATGAATGTGGATGAGTTGTGGTTCCAACAAGTGGTTGAAAATTGGACCTGTAGAATTGGCTTTATTCGAGCCAGCCGCGGCGGCCACATGCCCGAAATCATATTTAAACATTAATGGCATAAAATTATCCTTCCAATAAAGCCAAATTGATGGACATTAAAACGATTTTCTTGTGTTTTATTCCAATTCGAAGTTCTATACCTCAATAAAAAACACCCTTTATTAATGCATTTCCATGTTTTGATTTGGCTCATGGCAAATAATTTAAACAATGAAACTTGCAATTTAAGGTGTTGTCCGTCTCTTACCATATATTGATGATTTAAATCATTTACTCATCTGTCTTCCAGGAACA
The DNA here is from genome assembly GCA_958296145.1 of Hydrotaea cyrtoneurina. Lineage (NCBI taxonomy): Eukaryota > Metazoa > Arthropoda > Insecta > Diptera > Muscidae > Hydrotaea > Hydrotaea cyrtoneurina. The sequence goes on along the minus strand of OY282513.1, from coordinate 9,346,966 downwards.
TACTTCCCATTGACTTTGTCCTTGAATGCTAAAACAAGAAAGGGGTTTCCCATTGGCAATCTTTTCAGTCATATACCCCCCGGTGATGCTGTCACTTACTGCTCACTCAAAATTACGAATATTTGTAATCGAAAAGACGACGGTCTCTTTGATCTGTAAATTTCTAATTACCATAAAAATGTCAAATTACAAATAGCGATAATTACAGAAAGCCTTGAACACAACAAAGGCCAATAAAATAAAATAACGAAAAATCTGGCTATAAAATCAATTTACATGAGATTAGCGTTGAGATGATGTGATAAATTATGTATTTTCGACGAATAGGAAGGGAAGGGTCGAAAGACGTTTTTAATGCGTTTTTTGTGATTTATTAAATTGCTCCGTAGGAGCCTAACAATAGCAGGAAGTAGCTACCCCACATTGTACATCAGAGAGAGAGAGAGACAGAGAGAAGGTGACTGTACCAATTTAATTATTAGTACGATGGTCCCAAATTGTACCAAAACTTTAAAAATACTTTTTATATTTCTATTTATTAAACACTTTTACAGACGAAGAAACCCCACACATATATTTTCTTTGTGCAAACTTCTGTCTGCGCTAAAGAAACCACTAATTTCCAATTTTCTAAAAAAAAAATATAAACAGTTCCGCCAACGATACCTCCCCATTTCGTTAAACCGCTAGTTATAAAAATTAATGAAACCTCATAATGAGCAACACCGAGTAATTGGATATGATTTTCATCTGACAATTTTTTTTTTTACTCACAGTTCGAAATATTATAAAACGTCATGTGGTGGCACATTGCCACAAATTGCAAATTAGCAACGACATTAGAGCACCGAGGAATGTTTGAAGTTATTGCTGAAATAGGGAATACATAGACAATGAAATCGCATCAACGCTAGCAACCAATGAAGCGGAATGGTTGGCATGGGAGTAAGTTTGGGAAGTAATTGGGTAATAGTAAAAAAAAAAAAATCAGTAAAAATATTTTTGAAAATCATTTAAAAAATTAATTAATTTTTGACAGATTAACGGATATTAAAATTGTAATATTTAATTTACACATGAGTGGTTTTTGAGTAATTCCAAACTAAATAAAAAATTCAAAAATTAATTAAGTTTAAACGAAGGTGGGAGAAAAAAAACACAGTTATCATTAAATTAATATAATTATATTAGAAATCTAATTATAGATTTAACATTTCATGAAATTATCTCAAGTCAGACCATCCGCCAAGGCTACAGAAAAACAACAAAAATAAAGGTCAACATAAAATTAACTAATTGGACTCTGAGTGGGACCACCTGGATCCACCAGCCCGACGACCTCGTAGAATAGAGGGCTGAAATCTCCGTCATCCATGAAGTACGATGAACAGGACACGCCGTTAAGAAAATGAAAAACTTTGACATTTATTAAAGCTGCCATAAACACAAGCACCTGTTGGAAATGGAATTTGTTGTGACTAAGCGAATAAGTTTCACAGCAGTTGACAAACGGCTGACCACAATCCGCATCGTGTCCAAATTCATTTTTTATCCCTCGGATTTTTTTTTTCATGCGCCTAACGCAACCAATGATATCAACAAACATAGGCAATGTATCCAGAGGTCCATGACAAAAGCAGCAAAAAAAAAAGTATGAAGAAAGTAACCCTCAACCAATCATTGTTAATGGTTATCCAGATAAGGTCAAATCAGCAGTAGCCCGGCCTAAGAACAACAAGGCCACAGATGCAGACGAAATATCGGCCGAACTGATAACACCAGAGGAGATGAGCCGACTAGACGCATGCATCAGCTAGATTGTTTATTGGAACGTCAGTCCGATTTATAAGAAAGGAGATAAGACCGATTGCCCTACTATCACTGAGTAAGTCTCTTATGCAACGCATCTTAATATATATTTACCCTCGACACTGATTCACTGATACACTGATTCACTGACTCTGTCACGCAGTACGTAGGAATTTAAATAGGCATTCTATAAGAATTCTATAAATAATAATAATAAAAAAAATAATATTTTTTTTTTGTACAGAAATTGTGTTTTCTCCAAATTTTTTTTTTACCAAAATTTTTTTTTCCAAATTTTTTTTTTTACAATTTTTTTTTTTTACAAAATTTTTTTTTCCCCAAATTTTTTTTTTCCACAAAAATTTTTTTTTTCAACAACATTTTTTTTTTCAACAAAAATTTTTTTTTCAGCAATAATTTTTTTTCCACAAATTTTTTTTTTCCAATTTTATTTTTTTCCGAAATTTTTTTTTTACAAAATAGTTTTCTCAAAATATTTTTTACAAAATTTTTAAAATTAAGTAACAAATACTTTCTCAAGCAAATTAACGGGCGCCATAGGCGCATTACAACTTACTAGTATAAAATATTTTCTATTGTGCGAAATATTAAGACAACAACTCGACGAACTAATTCAGCATTATCAGTGTGGATTCAGGCCGTTTAGATCAACTTTCGCTCAAATCGTTACACTTTGTCAGATACTGGAAAAGACCCATGAAAAGCAAAGCGATACAGACCATCTATGCATCGACTATAAAGCCCCCTTCGACACGCCAATAAGAGAAAAATTGAAACGTTGAAAAAAAAATTTAATTTTTACAAATTTCCACATACAAATAATGCAGCAAACATATATATATTTGCAAGTACCACAACATAACTTGTTTGTTGATTGTAATTATATTATGTTATATTTGTGAATCTCTCCATATCGATACATCTTTTTCTCTTGGTTATTATTACTCTCTTAACCCTCGAACTGGCACATGGTTCTGGCCAGACATATTTCATTTTCATGCTTCAATTTAGCATACTTCTATTTTAGGTACATGGCTGTAATTTCAGGTAATCTCCCAAAATATTGTTGGCTTTCGATGTATAAATTAATAATTGAAAAAAAGTCCTTGGAACAGGACAAAAAGCCAAATAAACGTTGAAAATCGCACCAATAATCCGCACATTGTGGCTCAACCAACAACTCGTATAGCATTTGAAGCGTACTTTGGGAGACCTCTCAATATAGCAAACCTTAATGTGGCTTCACGCAGTGGTCCAGACACATTAGCTGCCAAAAAAGATTGCAGAATTTGCCTGCAGCAAGGTGACAAAATACGCCGCAAGACACGCTTTTTTTTGCTGCAAATGCAACAATCCTGTTTGTCAGCAACATTCAAAAGTAGATTATTTATGTTTTTGTTGCCTTCCGCAAAATTCTGAATAAAAAAATTCAATGTATTCTTCATAAATAATAATAATAAAGGGAAATATATATACAACAAAAAAATGTTTGCCCTTTTCATTCCAAAGATTTTTTCAGGTCTATTTTTTCTTCCTCAGGTAGCTAATAACATAGTAAAAAGAAATAGAAACACAAAATATAAGAAAATATTTTCCTATCTTAGTAAAAAATTTAACGGCAAACAGCCCTTATTTCCATACAAATGCATGTAAATGTATAGGGGTCTGGCCAGACACCATGTGCCAGAACTAAGGGCTCAAAATATGTGCCTGACGAAGGGTTAAAGATCATAGAGACAGACAAACGAAGGTAGCTGCAAATACAGACTTATTCCCACTCAAATGTTGTACTTTTTGAATTTAATAAAAATAACCGCCAATGAGTTATATTTGCAGCCAAATAAACTTTGTTTAGAAGCAAATAAGCTTTAATTGATGAAACCTCCAAACACACGATTTACTTGTGTGCAAACATTTCAAAAACACAGAAGTGTGCGTTACAAGAGAACTTCGTCAAAGTGATTGCTTATCGTGCAACTAATGAAGAAAATATTGGAAAAAACAACAAAATTAATAAAACAGGCAGAGTGAACACCTTCTCCCACAATCGACATCATCGGAGAGATAGATAGAGATAGAGCGAGATGTAAATGGGAATCTTCAACGAAGCGAAGGATCGTGCTGGCAAATAAATGTCATTTTGGTTGAAGCAAACAATTCAGAAACAGAGTCATCTCTCGTCGAAATAAAGCCACACTGTAGAACTTTATTATTCTGCCTGTGCTTCTTCATGTCGCTGAAGTATGAGTACATGCGAAATAAGGTAGATTAGGTGGTTGTTTTCGAGTGAAAAATCCTTTGCCCAATCTATGGCCTGAGCTGTGTCAAGTAGGAGGGCAGACCTCAACCGAATCAAGAGCTGTATGAGGTTAGTTAAGCGCATGAAAATGTAGCGATTGAACTGGCGGCGCCATTTCGGTCGAAGCGACCAATGAGAAAGTTTGCTAGAACCCAAAAAAGAGTTGCCAATCAGTCATTTATGATTAGCCAAGAAACTAAATTAATTTGCAAATAAGGCTAGTTATCATACTTCACAGTAAAGTTCTTCATACATAATTCGTCAGGATTTCGGATTGGTTTATGACAAAAATAAAGTGTAACTGAATAGAAGTGGAACCAGTGAATCCTAATGTTGCTTCAAAAAAAAACTAGAGACATGGAAACATTTATAGCTTTCAGCTGCCTAAGACAATCGAACAGTATAACAGTGTTCTGTTATGGAAAGCAATAACTACAGAGCGGGTTTTAGCTGAACTGAACACATGTGGAAACTTTGTCCTTTGCCGCAAAGACAGTATATGGCATTTACGAAAATGTTGTTGAGAAAATATGACAGATTTGTCTTTGCTGAGCGCTTACATAAAGACTGTAAAACCCATCAGATTTAAATTACGAAATCTTCGTTTGTGATATAAATGTCTGGCCTTCGGCCAGAAACTCATTATTTGCGAAACCTACCTAAATGTCATGGGTTTATAATTTGTTTTAATATTTCTTTCTGCCTTTAGGCTCATTTAGTAATACAAACAGAATAAATATTTATTAATTTATAAATAAATTGTAATTAAAATTTGATTTTTTTTGTATCAAATTCACTTTCTACTTTTTATCAGCAACTTTTTAATTTTTAAATAATTCAAATAATTATTCACATTCGTTTCATTACACATTTGCCAAATATAATGAGTGGGTTCCACATGTCTGCATCGATTGAAATATTTTTTTTATTACATCTAAACTTTTTACTAGTTCACACTCGAATGACACGTCATTATAAAAATCCTCAAATCAATCCATTTGTTATGAAATTAAATTCAATGTTTGTACTTTTTAGTGTCTTTTTTTGTTAAATTTTAACTCATTCATTTGAGGAGATTCGTCATGCGGAAGAGATTGAACGAAATGAATTTATAAAACTTTTCGAATAGTGTTGTTTTTGTCTGTGTTAGTTATTGACGGAGAAAATTGTTTTGTTAAATTTGTGAGCAATCATTTGTTATAAATAAATGTATACGATATTGGATGATGTAAACAAAAACTTACCTTAACAAAAAAAAATAATAAATGTTACATGGCACGGAGGCGTGGAAAATTCTGGAAGAAGAAGAAAAAACGTATATAATCAATATATTTCATATTGTATGGCATATTTTAATTAATATTTTCCGTATTACTTTCAATACAATAAAACAATTCATTTATGAAGATTACAGCTTTGTGTGTATATATGTGTCTACAAATAAGCTTTACCGGGGCCAATACAGTGTGAATGAGTAATAGGGTGTAATGAAAATAAAAAAAAAAAGACTGTAACAAATTTGGATAAGGCCGAAGGTAATTGTACAGGGTTTTCCAACAAGAGGTGTTATATTGGTATTCAAAGAAAAAAGGGAATTTTTTGAGATACATAAATTAGCTGAAATAGAAATTAATGTTCCTATTATTAAAATATTTAAGAATATGATGTTTTAAGAATTGTTGAAGCGTGTATCGTTCCATTTTTAGAATTGGCGTAGTTTCCACTTGTCAAAGAATAAAAGCTTCAAAAGTGTCAGCTAAAGAAATATCAGGTGATTCAAAGTAACACCTCTATGTAGATAGGGACTTTAGGAAATAACTGGGGGCTTTTTATGTATTAAAATTTAGGCACTTAAAGTAAAAGTGGTCAAAATTGCGATTTCAAGACTATTGGCTTTTGACAATATTTCAAAAAAAAAATTCTTTCCAGCTCTACATAACGCTATTGGCGACGTTTTTTGAATAGTTTTTGTGTTTTTGCTTTAATAAAAAAATTACCATTTTTTTAGCTTGAGGAAAAGAAACATTTCACATATACACTCCATCAAACAAAATTTGATTGTTGTCTCGAATCAAATGTTGGCCTAAAGTATCTCAAAAAGTCAATTTTGGGTTCCTGCCTCAATTGATAAAGAGATTTGATTTTTTTTGTGATTTGTATTAACATTTTGTGTAGTATTTGTGTATTTGATTATTTGTTCCAATTTACACGATGACTTTTTCCTCAGAGTTTTTCTTGACATTTTCGTTTGAATCCCCTTCGTAAAGTAATAATCCTTTACACGATGACTGTTTAAAAAAAAAAAAAAATATGTGGGCCTGTTTCTGGAGTGTATTATTCTGCAAAATATAAAGAAAAGGAAATTGACAATATGTTTTTTTGCCAATAATCGTCGAAGGTATTGCCTGCTCAGCGTGGGTGGAAAGTCATCGGGTGTAAATCGGGTCTTTGTCTTGTCGAACTACATTTTCTAAGTAATTGTAGGCGAGTTGTTAGATGAGCTTCGGATCTCAGCCGAAGAATTGTTGTCGATCGAGAATTGTTGGTGTTATATTCCCATAGACCAGACTGCTAAGCGAACAATTCATGAGCCCTCTCTCGGCGAACTGACCTTGCTTCTTTATGGCTTCGTAACATGCGAAACGTGCCAAAGAAGACGAACATATTCGGGGGGGTTTTGAGAGAAAAATCCTTTGTTAAAAAATCCGTGTTAACCACAAGTATAGACGTAGTTCGAACCAAGAGCTGTATATCCCGACCAAAGACCATACAGATGGCAGACATCACAAGTCGTTTGCTGAATATTTCCAAGAGGGTATTTAAACAGTATTTGTTTTAAAAAAGTAGGTATTTGTTTTAAAAAAAAAACCTTTCAAAGCAAATGCCATGCCAATTACTGACATCTAGAGTGCGTCGCCGAACTAATGAGTCAAAAACACCTTGGGACGTCTGCCCTCTGTATAACCTTTGATCCCGACATCAACGTCGTTAAGCACATCAGCAATTGAGCTGTTCAAGCCGAAATTTAAATTATTTGCCAACGTGCCTCATTTGGGCCACAATTTCTTTTCTCTAAACGAACTGTCTGTAATTTAAATTATTTGCCAACGTTGTTCATTTCGTTGCACAAGATTTCGAAGGGAAATGAGCTGTCATTTCAAAATAATATGCGCGTGAAAAATAAATATTTCAACGAATGACAAATTCAGTATGTACTCTATACGGTGAAGGGTATACCAAATACCCTTCGTTACCAAACCCTAGTTTCGTTAAAAGGCTTACTCAGCGGTAACAGTATTTTTCGCTTCACAGCATGATTCTCACATCTAAATTCGAACTGACGACATCTTATTGCAAATTACGCGGAAGAAATGCCCAGTCACACATAGACCATCCATTTCTTTTTATGAATATAGACAATATTATATGAATAAATATTTGTAGTATCATGTGGGTAATGAATGTTGATTCACTAAACAAGAAAAAAATATTGTGCTAAAGAAATAAGCTTTTTAACATTTCCAAATAGTTAAAATATGAAGTGTAATTGAGGAATACATTCTGCCATAAACTTGTCTCGTAAACTCATTAAAAATATTTCACTAGCCACCCCTCCAAGAGAGTTTAATTAGAAAAATAATCCTTATTTGCAATGGCTCCCAGATTAATGAGAAGTTTCGAAAACAATTTTATGGATGACAAGAACAGCAGTCCATAAATGTTGTGTAGTTGTTTCCTTATTTCATAAGACTTTAAATTAACTTAGTGTACTTTTTTTTGTATTAAAATATAGCAAAAGAGGAAAAAAACTTAGAATCAACAACGAAACGAAATACTGAGACAGCGAAATACTCTTGTGATTTTTATTCCAACTCCATCAGAGCTTCATGTACACAGATAAGATAACCTCAACCAACTACACGCTGAAAAAAATGGTCATTTTAACGAATTTTAGCAAACAAGTTCGCATCAAACATATATATATATATATATATATGTCCATACCACAAACATTAAATTGTTTGTTTTCTCTCGAAGAGGTGATCACAGAGATCTTGCGATTTAACACCTTGCGACTTCTTCCTTTGGGGCCACGTCAAAGATAACGTCTAAGGCCAATAGCTCAGCGTCGACTCAAGACCTCAAAGATAGAATTCATGAGGCTATCGAGGACATAGGGCCACTTTGCGATTTGGTTATGGAAAATTTCATCAAAAGGATATGATCCTGTAAGCGGTGGCCATTTGGCTGATATTGTTTTTCATTATTAACGGCGTATCTTCCTCTTTATTATGAACTAAACATCAAAAAATTCCATTTTTCTTTGAATACCAAAATAACACCTCTTGTTGGAGAACCCTGTATATGCCAGTTCGGGCTTAGCAAACCATTCATGAATGCTGTACAACAGGAGATGAAACACGGATATTTGGAAAATCAAATAAAGCTGTACTGGGTGTTTTCGAGGAAAAAAATCAAAAATTATAGTCCTCGGACGAGCCGGTATATAATGATTGCAATGGTTGAGCTAAGGCGGTTATCCGAACCCAAACGCACGAGGCAGAAGGCGTTGGAAGACCAATATTTTTATATTTTTTTATATTTTTAATTTTGCCATCGAGCCTACAACGATGCGACGATGAGATCAAGAATTATTTCAAACATATCTCTGTACCGACAAAAGCAATTGGTCAATACTCTCCTCCGCAACGCTTTGGAATTCCGGCCCAAAAGTTCTCCATTACCTAAACTGGCCGAGGGGAATGTTGGTGTGACATAAACTCGATGTTTGTCTCACCGAATATTCTCACACCGTCATCGTACAAATGACACCCATGACATGTGCAACAATTTGTTCTTGCCTCAAAGCACAATTTTGTGCTTGCTGCTTTTTTCGCTGCCATCGTTTTTTTGTCCGTTTTTTTTTTTGTTTTGTTTTAAGAATTCCCCATTACCCAACGAGCACGAGGAGAGAATAAACGACCATTCGGACAAACCAATCGGGCTCCTAGCCACACTTACACATGGCCAGAACGTTGGTGTCTGTAAGTCGGTGTGTGTGTGTGCTGCCATTTATGTGAATTGACCATGAGGTCTTTTTCTACTTAACTTCGGTTATGGTCCCATAACTAAATGTGTGTATGTGTGTGTGTAATGACATGTTTTTCTTTTGCTGGTGCCCTTTAATGTGCAATTGTCATGCTGTGGTTGGCTGAACTTGTTGCCTGTTTCGGTGCGCACGCACACACACACATACTAAAGGGTTACCACACAAGTGCTGTCAATCGTCCAGGGGACTATTTTTTTAAACACTTCCCGCCGTAATTGTTAATACCGGAGGACAATCAAAAAATTGTTTCGACGTTTGATCGGACAGCGACGTTAATCACAGACGTTGTTTGGGCGACAGCGATGTAGATTAGGCGACACGGTCCCGAACATTTGAGCATAACTCAGTCTAGCAAACAAAGTTGAAAACCTCGGTTCTCAGAAAAATTCAAACTTTCTATTTAGATTTTGTATCAGCCCGGTTATTTCCCTGTGAGTGACAGTGCCAGGCCATCAGCACAACTCGAATCAACAATCGCCAATGACTAATTGTCACCCAGTCTCTAGTTGATTGTTGCCTGTGTTGCTTAAACTTGTGTGAAGACCATCGTTCACTTCTACACATCTCCCATGGGATAACCCTTTATGGACATCCACGACGTAATCGTGTATTCATCCAAGTCATATTGGTTATTGTAATTTGCGAACGTGGTCATCATCGTGTACACCGATTCCAAACAGATGAACATAAGTCACCGTAAAACGGTCTACATGAGCGGATGAACGTTATTTGCGGCATACGACATTTCCGGCCTGTCTGTCATCCGTTTTTTTCTTCTTTTTTTTTTTGTTTTGTCGCAACCGTTTTTCCCAACGATTTTTCAATGTTGTTTGATGGTCTTCTTGTAGCAATTAATTGCATTTTTCCATTCCGGTGAAATTGATATCAAATTTAAATTGAAAAATTGTCCTGTTGGACGAACGACGTGAAAGGCAAACATGTACAATTTAAAAATAAACTGTTGATTGACTGCTGGCCAAAGCAAAAAGTGGGGGCGGAGGGAATGTGTGATGATTTCACTCAACCGCCTGTCGAGCAAGTAACTCAGAACATAAGTCAACTGGACTGGCAGGCAGGCCGCCTGCAAATGAAAACTTTTAATAAAATCTGACAGAAAGTTTTAAAAAGTTGCATGCAACAAGAGTAAACCACAAAATCAAAGTGTATATTAATGGAAAGGCAGCATGCATATGTTCTGTCATTCTTTAAGTCTGTGGTTTTCCGCCCCGTAACGTATGAGTGCCACAACCACGAATGAATGGCAACAAATACAAATTAATCATACGCTTCCGTTGATCTGTGGTATTATGTGGAATAACGGAAAATGGTCTGGGCGAAAAGTTACAGTTATCAATGATTATGACAGATTGAAAAGTGTACGTTATTTGTTTGCATTGGCAGGAGGAAGCACATTTCTTAATCAATGTTGGCAGTTCCATTTAATAATTGTGTTTATGGAAAAGAAATGGGTAAATTTATTAATTAGTCAGTAAATTTATTAATTAGTTAATCGAACGTTGGTAACTGATGGAGTAAGTACAGATTTTCGATTAAAAAAACAAATATGAATCTGGAGTATCAAATAACATTCCTCAATCCAATTACCTTGAAATCTAACAAACATTAGATAGATAAACCAATTAAAGGCTCGAAATTTGGCACGAAATTCTATCGAGCAAGGATGTGGTTTATTGTGCCGTTTTCGAAAAGGTTTGCTACATGACCTTCACCCGGGACTACAACAATGTACTATGGAGGTAACTTTATAACTGAAACTGAAAAACATCAATCCCAGTTGTTCTTTGTGTCCTCGGTAAATTTAATGAGAGTTCTCTAGGAAATGATCCCAATGCAAAATTAGACCAAAGCGAAAATGAAAAATGTCCCCAAAATTTACTAGTTTAAAACACTGGGCCAAATCTTTAAAGATTTTCGAGGCCATTTCGAGTTATAAAAAATTACCCAAATTTTCAAGTCATTCTTTCATTTTATTTCCGTGGTCACTTTGGATAATGAAAAATACCCCATTTTTGTAATTTTTTGAGGAATTTGCATAATATTAAAATTACTTCGGACGTGGGATAGTTTAAAATACCGGGCCAAGTTTTTGGATCCTTATTCATTTTTAGGGTCATTTTGCGTAATAAGAAATGACCGAAATTTATGGGACTTTCTTTCTTTTTAGTTCCGGGATCACTTTAGATAAAAAAAATCTCAATTTTTTTAATTTGTTTGGGTCTATTTACTTTTTGATGACGGAGCCATTTTGAATTATCAGAAATTACTTTCGATGAATTAATTTATATTAAAGTGGGCCATTTTGCGTAATAAAAAATGACCCAGGTTTTTTGGACTTTCTTTATTTTAAGTTCCGGGGTTGAAATGAAAAAGAAAAGATTTTTTTTGATTTTTTTCCTTTTTAGTTTTGGGTCTATTTTAAATTACGAAAAATTACTTTGGAGGAATTAATTGTATTTATATTAAAGTGGGAGAATACAAATCACTGCCAACTTTTTTAAATTTGTGGGTCCTTTTCTTTTGTCCTTTTTAGTTACGGGACCATTTTGTATTAATTAAAATTAAAAAAGATTATATTATTATAAAACACTAGGCCAAATTTTTAAAATTTGTGCTTTATTAAGAAGACCAAATAATTATGGCATTTAAAAAAAAATTACTTAAAAAAAAAAAATGTTTATGTAAAAAAAAAGTATTTTTATTTAAAAAAATGTATTTCTATTTTAAAAAAATTTATTTTTATTTAAAATAAATTTAGTTTTATTTAAAACAAATTTATTTATATTTATAAAAATTTATTTTTATTTAAAAAAAATTATTTTTATTTAAAACAAATTTATTTTTATTTAAAAAAAATTATTTTTATTTAAAACAAATTTATTTTTATTTAAAAAAAAATTTATTTTTATTTAAAACCAATTTAGTTTTATTTAAAACAAATTTATTTATATTTAAATAAATGTATTTTTATTTAAAAAAATTTATTTTTATTTAAAAAAATTTATTTTTATTTAAAACAAATTTATTTATCTTTAAAAAAATTTATTTTTATTTAAAAATAATGTATTTTTATTTAAAACAAATTTATTTTTATTTAAAACAAATTTATTTTTATTTAAAACAACTGTATTTAAAACAAATTTATTTGTATTTAAAAAAAAATTATTTTTATTTAAAACAAATTTATTTTTATTTTTTTTTAAAACAAATCTATTTTTATTTAAAACAAATTTATTTATATGTAAAAAAAAAATTTTTATTTATAAAAATTATTTTTATTTAAAACAAATTTATTTTTATTTAAAACAAATTTTTTTTTTTTTAAAACAAAGTCATTTTTATTTAAAACAAATTTATTTCTATTTTTATTTCTACAATTTATTTTTATTTAAAAAAATGTATTTTTATTTAAAACATATTTATTATTATTTAAAACAAATGAATTTTACTTACTTTACTTAAAAAAAAATTATTTTTATTTAAAAAAAAAATATTTTTATTTAAAAAAAATTTATTTTTATTTAAAACAAATTTATTTTTATTTAAAAAAAATGCATTTTTATTTAAAACAATTTTATTTTTATTAAAAAAAAAATATTTTTATTTATTTTTGACTTTGTACGAATTAATATTATTTATAGTGTGTTAATTTATTATGAAAATTATGCCAAAATTAGGTTAGCATTTTTAAAAAATTTAGGACTTTTTTGAATGCTATTTTGCATAATAAAAGTTTCTTGGTCATACTAAATTATTTAAAAATAATTCTATTTTTTTTTTGTGGGTCATTTCTTCGCTTTGGATTGTGGCAAAATTTCATATTTATTCTAGCTTAATGGTTAATACAAATATGAATTTTTATTTAAAAAAAAAAAAAAATTATTTAAACAAAAATATTATATAAAAATTATTTTTTTTAACATTTTTACTTTGGATGAATTACTATTATTTATAGTGAGGTTAATTTATATTAGGTCCACACTGGTTCATTAGATTTAATTAATTTCACCACAAATACTTCAAAGGACTTGTAAATGGTTGTTAAACGTCCTTTTGAAATGAGGAAACCAAACAATACAAGCAGAAACCTTTCGAAGGACAATGAGTTCGTAGCCAATTATGTCAACATTTTTAAAAATGTTGTGTCTTTTTCCTTTTTGCGTAATAAAAATTGCACCAAATTTTCAGGATTTTCTTTATTTTTGGTTTCCAGGTCATACAAAATTATTTAAAAATAATGCTAAATTAATTTTTTTTATTGGGGCCATTTGTCATTTGTTGTGTTAGGACCATTTAGTTTAAGGGTTCATAATTCACGGAGCCTTAACTGAAGAACTGAATTTCCGGCTACTTTTGGGGTAGTTGAGTGATTTCTCTAAACGTTAGCAGTTCGGAGCCGTCATTAAATAAATGACGGACAGGCGGTATAGAAATTATGTCAAACAATCTCACTGACTGGAGAGAAGTTCTTCATCCTTTACTTCATGCAAGGGAAATACGTATGCATATTACTGCGGATCAACGTATGAAATATATACCTCATCTTGACATTTCCTAAATTTTTAAATACTGCTGATATTTTCTATAAGACACTTTTCTTTTATTATATTTTATCTATATAGAATCCACCTCCTATTCATTGTGAAAATGTTAATTTTTAGGACTATTTACATTAATTAGATCCAAGCCAATTAAATTCTTAAGATTCTAGACCAAAACTCATTTTGTTTGACCATTTAGCTGGAAAACTTTGGAGACAAATAAAAGTTTTGTCCTGTGGCATAATTGCTTAATTTCATCATTCGCCTTTTTCTCTCGACAATAAATACGAGGCAATACATACGCACTCTCTACCGCACATACACACTGGTTCATCAGATTTAATTAATTTCACCATAAATACTTCAAAGGCCTTGAAAATGGTCATTAAAGGTCCTTTTGAAATGAGGAAACCAAACAATACAAGGTGAAACCTTTCGAAGGACAATGAGTTCGTAGCCAACTCCAATTCACTCCACTTTTCATTCTCATTTCTTAGGGAATGGAAATGTGTAGCAAAATAACAGCTAATCAGAAAATGGCAAATAAACAATGAGCCAAATACCAACTGCAACAACAAACACAATTAAACAACAACAATAACAATGGCTAACAACACACACACGCGTCCAAATGCATACACAGCAGCACAAATACCAGAACGTAATTTTGAACCTTTTAAAATGATCCCAAGTTAAATATTAGAATGTCACACCATGGGTACACATGAACGAGCACAAACAAACACAAATACAATTCTGAAGAACTGACAGAACTCTGTTACGAATAACACAAACACAAAGTCAACACAGACACTGACACACACTCACGCAACCAATCCATATTGATGTGATGTCAATATAAAGTCACTCATATACATGCACACCACCTTCAGCTTTAATAGTTTTATACAGAAATCAAAAATCCCCACATCATTTGTTGGAACAAACTCGCACATACACCCCCCGGCTCCTGCAGTGTGTGCTTTGGTGTTCAATACGTTTGAGCAATCCGAGTGTATTGAATGAAACGAGCGCTGCACAGTGGTATAATTGTATAGGGTTTTTTTGTACACCCGTGACTTAATACTTTAAACTTTATTTTTATAGTAATTCAGAAGATGTCCAGCAGACTTAGGATTCCCTCACTTATTAATCAGCCCAATTTTAATGTCGAGTTGCAGTATTAAATAATTATATTGGATTTAGTTTGGCCCGAGATCATATGGAGAATAAATGTAGTGGTTTTCGTTATTATTTTATTAACTATTTCCCAATATTTCGGTGAAAGTGAATATTTCATAGAAAGTGAATTGTGAACAGGGAAAAGAGTTAATAAAACAATAACGAAAACAACTACATCGTTTATTCACCATATGATCGCGAGCCCAACTAAATCGAATATCATAATTATTTTCTTTCAGCTTCAATCTTGAATCCCTTCAAAGGCGTATCAATCCCGCAACTATCAGTATTTACAGAGTATTTACTCACATACTTGTCCATGTATTTTGTAATCAATTTCAGATTTTCCAATTATTTTTGTATCCTTGCTTTTCTTAATACAACTGTCCACTGTGCATTCGATTGGAGCCGACCCAGGCATCAAATGGCATTAGGAGTCATGTCGCTTTGTTCGTCATACACTCAGTCGTTTATTTTATGTTAAATAAGCAAAATCTAAGGAAAACGATAATAAAAACAACAACAAAGGCAATACGAGTAAAGATTTAATATGAAAGGGGAATCAAATAAGCATACACTGTGTAGACAGATGTACACAGCGGTGCGTACGGAAAATTACAGGTTAAATAAGATGTACGTAGACAGTGGCTCCATGTAATAAAGAAACAGTGGAAATAGTTTTCATAAAATCTAACCATTCAAAGGTACGTGCCAAATTAAAAGTGTATTGCTATAGAAACTCCATACTGTCAGAGGCTATTCAATCAACTAAATATTTGCCAATGAAACAAAGATCCTATATGAAATTGTTTAATCTGTCAAATGTTTAATCAACTAAGCTCTGGCTAGGCTAAAGTAGATTACCTTCTTAAATTAAGATCGACGAGTCATCAGCTCTACATCTACTCATTGTCATTTCAATCGGAACTCTGGTAATAATTCTAGAATTATGGGCTGAAAAGCACTGTAACGGGCGTAAGCCCCTCCAAAAAAAAAATGAAAATGCCACCCACTTCAGAATTGTCTACTGGTTACGAAAATCGTTATGAGAAGGGGGAAGTTTCCCCCTCTCCCCGATAGATCCAAAAAAAAAGACTTCAACATGTCAAATACATTGACATAAGTAGCAGGCGTGCGGTTTTTTTTTTAATAAATTTTTTTTTTTTTAATTACAAAAAAAAATTTAATTGAAAAAAAAAATTTTAATAAAAAATAAACAAAAAATAAATTCTTTTTTAATAAAAAAAAAAATTATTTTTGAATCATTTTCTTTTGAATCACCCGGTATTTCGGTAGCTGTCGCTTTTGAAGCTTTTATTCTTTGACATTTGACAACATTAGCAATGCCAAAATAACACCTCTTGTTGCAGAATCCTCTATTAAAATTTTTTTTTATTAAAAAAAAATAATTTTTTTTTTATCAAAAAAAAGTTGTATTACGAAAAAAAATAAAAAAAAATAATTTTTTTTTATTTTTTTTAGTAAAAATTTTTTTTTTTTTTAATAAAAAAAAAAATTTAGTACATGAAAGGATACGTCCGATCAAATAATATACTACAACATGTTAAATGAACTATCTGAG
The DNA here is from genome assembly GCA_958296145.1 of Hydrotaea cyrtoneurina. NCBI lineage: Eukaryota > Metazoa > Arthropoda > Insecta > Diptera > Muscidae > Hydrotaea > Hydrotaea cyrtoneurina. The sequence continues at coordinate 9,330,404 of OY282513.1, read as the reverse complement.
ATAAAAATGTCCAGTGAGAGATTTTTCTACAAATGCTACAAATGCCAAAAGGATAAATAAATAAAATCGGTTTTTGCTGGCACAAATGAAGATGGAGACCTCAAATGTTTGATATAGTTTAGGTCTCCATGTGGATCAGTTTGTGACATAACATGTATCGAAAGACCAGTGTACGACAGAAACTGTATTAACGGACCCGTTTAAGTCATACTCTGTACTGTTGAGACGCAAAATGCGTAAAAAAAATAAAGAATTCCCCAAAAAAAAAATCTTATACAAAAGTGGGAAATTTTCCATAATTTTTAGTATTTTTTTTTGTCTTTATTTTTTAATTTTTTAATCTTGGAGATGTGAATTACAAAGGATCCATTTTGCTTTTTAAAAGTAAACGTAAATAAAACACATATAAAATATTTTTTGACATGATATTCCTTTTTTTATTATAAACTTTGAACGTTGACATTATGTGTGAAGCACTAGATCATTTAAATGACCATCACCTGCAGTGTTGGGAGCATTGATTCTTTTGAGGTAATTTCGGACCACTTCTTGGCACATATTGGGCGGTATATCAGCCGTAACTTGACGAATGTTGGTTCTTAAGTGCTCAGGACTTAAAGGTTTATCTGCATAAACACGGACTTTCGCGTAGCCCCACAAAAAAGTCTTGGTGGCCAGCTGATGTCGCCACGACGAGAAATTATGCGGCCAGACAAAGTCTCTTGCAATAAAGCCATATTCGCTTGAGTTGTGTGGCATGTGGAACCGTCTTGTTGAAACCACATATTCTCCAAGTCGTATTCTTCAATAGCAGGCAAAAAAAAGTCGGTTATCATACGACCATAACGCTCCGAATTAACGGTGACAGTCGTTCCATCGTCGTTATCGAAGAAGGAAGGTCCAATCACACCTTTGGACCAAAGAGCGCACCAAACAGTGACTTTTTGTGGGTGTAATGGTCTCTCTTCAATTACTTGAGGATTTTCAGAACCCCAAATACGACAATTTTGTTTATTAACATACCCACCGAGTGATAAATGTGCTTCATAACCATAAACCATAATCTCCTCTTAAGGCACGATATGTGGCTGTGCCAGAATCACCATTTTTTGTAGTAGGTTTAAATAATTTTTACGCTTTGTGTGATTTCGTCAATGTCAGACTTCCCACTGAAAAGAAAAACAATTGGTTTAACAACTTAGTTCGACAGATTTCGAATTCCAGCCCTATACTTTTGAAACCCCGAAATGGATAACCCTATATAAAGCGCGCGTCCGCGCTCAATTTTTTTTTATAATGTATTGGGGATACGACCCTAATTAATACATTTGAAAATCGGCCCAGAATGTTACATTGACAACACACGTACATTTGGCTGATTTTTCACATTTTAAGTTGCGGTGATAACGCACAATGAAAAATCACCACAAATTTGCCACGATTCTTTATACTTTTAGGGTTAAAAAAATACACTTTACCAAAAATTACGAAAATCTATTGTTGTATTGTTTGGGTAATTTTTCATAATATTTGGGGGATTTTGCATTGGGTAATTTTTCAGAATTTGAAGATATATATGGAAAAAATTATGCTTTTTTGAGGCCTAATTTCACAATTTTATTGGGGCATATTTTCATAATGCAATTAGACCCCAAAATTCAAAGCCTAATTTCAGTTTTGATTTCCAAACCACTGTACAATGACTTTAGCCATTGTCACTCTCCATGACTTTTAAAGACATTATCGACACAAAGCCCCATGCACATTTACACACATACACATATGCATGTTAATCACACATGCACTCATACACACATACATACATCGACTCATATACAGTCATATTGAACCCATAGGGTTCTAAGAATATACGATGATGCTGACTCTTTCAGCATATACTTGCTACACCAAACGCACCGTAGGGTTTCAAGTTCCTTTATGACGACGATGATGATGATTTTGCGAAAGCAAACAAAGGACAGCACAAGAATAAGGAGCAAAGGGACAAAACCAGCTCTGAACATGTCAGACTCATTGTCTGTCACACAGCAGTAACAAACCGTAAAGACAATGTGAAATTTCCTCTCTTTTTTGGGTGCGGAGGGGGATATCCCCCAATGTGTTAAAGTATTTGCATGTGCGGGTGTTTCGCTATCTATGTGAGTGAGCATATGCGTCTATATGTGTTCATTATGCACGACCAATGGTTTGCTTCGCATGCCCCAGCCAGCAAGGCCAAAATGGGAACAAGAACAAAAAAAAAATAATTGGGACAAAATTACATTTCGGACAGTTCACGAGCTCAGCCAGTGCGACAGGCAGAATACATCCATACATTAGTAAGACGACAAGAGGAAAGTTGTGATTAAAAATCATCATCGATTATTGTCGCAACGACTGTGTGGCCAAAATTGAAAAAGAGATTTTCTTTCCTTTTCAAAGGACTGGTGTAGGCCATAATTCTTTAGTCAGAATGTCATTAAACGAACAGAGAATTGAGGGCCGTTTATACACGCTGAAAAAATAATGACAAATTTAACAAATTTCAGCAAAACATATATATATTTGCCCATACCACAACATGACTTGTTTGTAGTTTATAGGTGTGTGTGTCTATATACAATTTTGCGTTATTTTTTATTCATTTTTTTTAACTTTTAAACTTTTGTATATCTTAAAGAGCGTAGTGGAAAATAGCTGCAAATACAGACTTACTTGCACTCAAATTTTGTACTTTTTGAATTTAATAAGTTTACTGCGTAGTTTTTCTCAAACACGCTCTTACTTCGGCCCAAATACGTAATAATTAGTTGAATTTGTAGCCAAATACACTTTGTTTATAAACAAATTTTGATTTGATTTACTTAAAACAACCTACAAACAAGCGATGTACTTGTGTGCAAACATTTAAAAAAAACAGTTTTTTTTAGCGTGTAAGTTATGTCATAAGAGAATCTCGGAAGTCTGGACTTTTATATAAAGGGTGTTTTTTATTGGGGTATAGAACTTTAAGTTGGCATCACTTTTTTAACTGGCGGCCATTTTGTCAGCTGTCAAGTGATTAATATTTAGTTTGGTTTGCCATTTCATCATGAACGGGTTGACAAAAGAACAACGCTTGCAAATCGTGCAAATTTATTTCGAAAGTAATGGTTCAGTTCGCGAAGTTCACCGCAAGCTCCGTCCATTTTATGCCATTACATCCACAAAAACTGACTGTTTGGTGTGCTCTATGGGCTGGTGGAGTCATTGGGACATACTTCTTCCGAAATAATGCTGGAGAGTCAGTTACCGTTAATGGAGACCGGTATAGAGCCATGATAACCGACTATTTTGTTCCCGAATTGGATGGCATGAATGTGGATGAGTTGTGGTTCCAACAAGTGGTTGAAAATTGGACCTGTAGAATTGGCTTTATTCGAGCCAGCCGCGGCGGCCACATGCCCGAAATCATATTTAAACATTAATGGCATAAAATTATCCTTCCAATAAAGCCAAATTGATGGACATTAAAACGATTTTCTTGTGTTTTATTTCAATTCGTAGTTCTATACCTCAATAAAAAAAACCCTTTACAAGTGTTTTTCGTCAGAGTCATAAAGTATTACCAGGACACTGAAAATATATGAAAAACATCAATGATAACGCATTTTAGCTGCAAGACATTAAATATTCAGAAGTTTCTGGTCTGAGACAGCACGTAATAGGTTCCAACTGTACGGCCCAGCACCGCTCCATAAACCTGGTGTAACGTGTGGAAAGACGACTGTGGGCACAAAGTAGCCGTAGAGTCTACTACTCTGAAAGAAAGTCCAAGGGGAAGGAAGTCTCGAGGACTGAAAGTGGAAAACCTCGACCCTGATTTGTATTATTTTAATCCGTCTAGTATTTCTATTTATATTTCTTGATTTACTAATTCAATTAACTTTTTTCGTATTCTCTGATTCTCGTTAATGTACAGGGAAAATATACAACATCAAATTATTCATTTTGGCTTTAACAAAAAAAAAAAATGCAACTTACTAAAGCTTAAAACAAATCGGAGTCTGTCTTTTTATAGCATTACACTCCATTTTAGTTTCGTTACACAAATTCAGTTAACAAATCCACACAATGAACCGACAAAGACATGATGTTTTCGTCATACTCATGATGGCCATGATGATGTTGTATTCAGCGTTTTTTCTATTTTTTTTTTTTTGTTGTTGTGAAACGAAATCCCAAAGGATTATCAAACTAAACGGCAGTGAAAGGAAAGTATAGTTTAGTCCCTGTATAAAAATCGTTATAAATGTTTCTCTAAAAGTATTGCTTAGTAACTGTTCTACTCAGAAACATTCGTGTGGAAATGGATAGCATTTCGTCGGAGACGGGCTGAAATTGAAGGTAAGACTTTGTGAAAAATTTCCAGGGGTTTCTTGAAATCATATTTGTATAAAGGGTATCAGTCATATAGTGTTGAGCTGGAAGTGGCTGTGCTACGTGCTTTAAACAGAGTCTGTAATTTGAACAGAGTCATGTAAAACACTCGACTATCTGTTCGTACGGGAAATACTCTTCTAGCAACTGTATTTCCTACCAGCTGTGACATTCTCTTTGAAGACAAATTTCAGCAAATACTACTCTCTCACGCCCCATTCCAATACTTAAAATTCCTATCACTAACACAAGGCATTACATTTTTTTGGGGGATCGATGCTATTTAAACAGTCATCACTGTAACTGTCAAATAAAGACTTTTTTTTAACCCAGACGGTATAGAGCTCAAAGGAAATTGCGAACTTTTAAGAAAATATATTGAAAAATTGTGTTAACATCTGCCAGCAAAGTGGAACAACAACATGAATGGATGGATGGATGGATGGATGGTTGGTGGGACAAATTCCGAATTAGTTACAGTAAACATCCGTGTCCAGCAAGCTGATATAAAATGTGAATATACTCGAAGCGAACTGAAGTAAGTTTAAGTTGATGCATTGTTTATCGGGTATAGTTAATACCGGACGAAAGTCGTAAACTAAGTTCTGGTTGTTTTTGATGTAATTTCGTTCTTGTCAAAGACAATGTCTGGTATCTGAAAATGTGTAGAAAAAAAAAAACGTTAATATAATCCAAGTTTATTTTTGGCAAAAGCAGAGATATGACGAGTCGGCGAAGATATGCTACCACAAGTAGTCGCGTTTGGTCGTTGATTGAGGGACTCTTTAATATCATCTGAGTAGTAGGATCAACCTGCACTTCTTCGGTCTACATATCGCTCATTTACCTCAAACAATTGAAAGTTTCTAAAGGGGAACAATTGCAGAAGCGATGGAGTCGCACGAATCCCCGCAGCAATGATTTAAAGATGGTTCAATTACACAATGCAACAGTGGTTCTGCAAATCAAGCACCACTGTGGCGGTTCTTTAGTGTATCCAAAATTATGACAACTGCCTAAAAGATTTTTAAAAAGGCTGAGGTACCAGTTTTCGGAGGAAGCCCGGGGCGCTCCTTTTGTAAACTTGTGGTCTTTTGTTTGTCATAACTCAAGAACGGCTGAAATACATTTTGAAAAATTAAGAATAGTACTTCTAACGATTTTTAATAAAAAAAATTTTTCAGTAAAAATTTAAAAAAATATAAAACTTCTCCATAGAGAGATCAACAATTATAAAATTTCGTTTTTTTCGCATATTTGTGAAAAATTTTATTAAACATTGAAACGAAATTTAATAAAAAAGATCGAAAAATATTATAATTTTTTAAATTTTATTTAATATTTGGTAAATTGCTTATCATATTTACGAAAAAATGTATGTAATATTAAAAGAAATTTTATAAATTAGATAACCAAAACACAAATCATAAAAAATATAAAAAATTTTGTCGATTCAATTTATCAAATTTCTTTCAACATTTGATAACATTTTTCGTAAATATGCTAAAAATGTATCAATATTAAAACGAAATTTGATAAATGGGATCAACAAAAAAATTCATTAAAAATATCCAAATATTTGATGAATTGTTTTGTTGATACATTTCATCAAACTTCGTTTCAATATTTGACAAATTTTTTAGCATATTAACGAAAAGTTTTATTGAGAAGTGATGAAATTCTTGTACAAATATTTTCACTGAAATTTTTTGGTTGTCTTTTTTTTCTGTGTAGATGAAATGGGTCCGTCTTTACGGTCATAAATTATATCGTGAACTCGAAAGGGACAAGTAGAGGATTTTTGTATAGGGTTATCCATTTCGTGGTTTCAAAAGTATAGGGCTGGAATTCGACATCTGTCAAGCTAAATTGTTAAACCAATTTTTTTTTTCTTTTTAGTTGGACATTAACAAAAATGGATCGCACATATCATTTAAGATGAGATTATGGCTTATGGTTATTAAACACATTTCTCACTCGGTGGATATGTTAATAAACAAAATTGTCGTATTTGGGGTTCTGAGAATCCTCAAGTATTTGAAGAGAGGCCATAACATCCTCAAAAAGTCACTGTTTGGTGCGCTCTTTGGTCCGAAGGTGTGATTGGAGTCGCACTTCTTCGAAAACGACGCGCGATCGACTTCACCGTCAATTCGGAGCACTATGGTCGTATGATAACCGACTTTTTTTGCCTGCTATTGAAGAATACAACTTGGTGGTTCCAACAAGACGGTGCCACATGCGATACGCGAATCATTTAACTCTTGAGCACTTAAGAACCAACATTCGTCACGTTATGGCTGAGATACCGCCCAATATGTGCCAAAAAGTGGTCCAAAATTACCTCAAAAGAATCAATGCTTGCAACACTTCGCCTGGTGGTCATTCAAATGATGTAGTGTTTCACACATACTGTCAACGTTCAAACTTTATAATAAAAATGAAATATTATGAAAAGAAATATTTTATATGTGTCTTATTTACGATTACTTTTAAAAAATAAAATGGATAACTCTTTATTTTAATTGCATTCGAATGTTCATGGCGAATCAAGGCCCAGAGCCAACTGCTCACACCGCAGATTCACCATCGATTCCCAGATGACAATCGTCGCATTTTGTGAGCTCTTCCGGACGAGTCATGGGCCAAATATTTGATGGGGTGTCACGTATTCTGCTTGTATTCTATTGTATACATATGTCCGGGCTTTAGTTTATTCGGGAAACATCTTTTTCGCCTACATTTGTTAAGTAAGAAGCAATTGAAATTTTAAAAGGCTTCCTAGAAAAAATCGCGTTTTAGTTGCGACACTATTGAAGTAAATGAGCGATATATTTATTTTGCTAAGAGAAATTTGAAAATAAGCATTATTGCTGGAGACTACCGAACCCTGGAAAGGCATTTCATAGTTTTAAGTGTGTATCAAAAATAAAAACTCAAGCGGCAACTCAGTTACTCGAAAACTCGCCGATATGAATTCTATTCCTGCCAAATACATTTTTTCATTTCGAACGAAGAGAGCAGCTCTAAACCTACGACCGGCAGAGAATTTCTTAATTTCTACACAAATAAATCAATCAACTACAGTCGAATTCGGATAATTTAAAATATCGTTTAATTGCAAAAATCGTTTAATTGCAAAAATCGCTTAATTGCAAAAATCGTTTTATTGCAAAACTCGTTTAATTGAAAATAAATATTAGTAACAATTGTTCTGGATGATTTTCCATTCACTGTACTTCGCTTTAACGAAAATCCGCTTTATTGAAAAATCGTTTATGTGAAATACATTTTTAATGGAAAGACAATAACTTATGTGATACGAACACCGCTTAAGAGAAATATTATAAATGTAACAGCGACACTAACACTACTCCCTCTTTCCTCCCTGCAATACTATTTTTTCCCATCGCTAACACAGTGCACTGAATTTGTAGGGGGAATCCACTGAGTTAGTAAAAAAAAAGTAGATGAAAAAAAACCAAATGAAAATAAGTGACTATTTTCATCCAAGCTCATTAATATTGAATTTAAATTTTACAGACATGTATTTTAATAGTTGTGCCACAATTTTGTATCTTCGTTCTGTTTAGTGAAAATCTCGCACAAGTGAAAAAAAATTCTGAATATTTTTCATTTCCGCTTAACCGAATTCGACTGTATATGATGAGAAGCAAACAGTGTTATTCCTAAACTTAACTAACATTCCCTCCCACCAACCACCATGATATAACCCCCGTCACGTTTCATTCAGTTAAACCAATAAAATTGGGTCAATCAAATGTCATGTGTAACAAGTGCGAGTAGTGGTAGCCGTCTTCCCCCCCACCACATGCTGGCCAATTTGAGGATATTTTATTACTCAATGGCTTTCAAAACAAAATCACTGCCATTGTAACCTTGTAATTGTTATGGTTCTTTTACAATTCGTATAAGAAAATGGTACTTTAGGGAATACCTTGACATATGACTCTCCACTGTGCACTGGCGGCAGATCCGATCAAATAAAATTCCTCAGACTTCTTTCACAAAATGTTAACGCTGAAAGAAGCCGGATGACACTGGGACGACTGTTGCTGCTGTTCGTGTCAAAACTAAACATGTGCCATGACGTGACATTACATAAATCCTTACACAAAACCCTTAATACGAAACAGAAATGGTCCGAATCTGGCATCCTCTTTTTGTGGTATTATAATTGTCAATCCAATCTTTAATTACCGCCCGCCCAATCACACACAAACATAGCAGCGGAAGTTTTTGTTTAACTAACAACAACATTTCTAACTCAACCACACTCAGTCTCGGCACTCGGCAGTCTACCACCAACCCATAGAGTGTACAGTGGTTGCAAATGCCAAAGAAATAAAATAACAATCTTTTGGGAGTAAGTAATTAATTTAGGTATTCCTTGTTATACACGAACAATTTAAGGTTGTTCCAGTCACTACCTCTGAGATTCCCCAAGTCGCGTTTTGCACTATCTAAGAGTATTTAAAGTCTACTTTTTGGGCATGCTGACTAGTGAAAGAAATGTCCTTTTCAAATGTCCTGTTTCAATGTCCTTTTCATATACCTCGCAGCAGTTGTCTTCGGCGATGATATAGGTGTGCTTTCAGTGTCGAGTGTTTTATTAGGACGTTTGACATATTGTAAAAAAAATTAGCAGACATCTCAAGCTAATTACCGAACAAGGAAACCCCTAAAAAAAATCTGAGTTATCCTAATCAAAAAACAAATCCAGAAACTTTCAAATTTAAAGGTAAATTCCTTCAAAAAAGTTCTTCTTTTTAAGAAACTTTCAAAGTTGAAGGAATATCTAAGGGATACAACATCTGAAAAAATGATTTCCGCTCTAGAACAATATTATCTTTAGGAATTAGTTAGGAGATCGTGGGCATGGCCGCATTATACTTTTTGTAATTGGACATGGCTGAATTATTTCTACATAAATAGAACGTAATTTGCAGGCCACTCTAAAGCTGTTATTGTCAAGAGAATCCGGTTCGAAGGACCAAATGAAAAGATGATCCGGTTCGAAGGACCAAATGTAAACAACTGTTATCAGAAATGGCTTAATTATTTCTATATAAATAGAACGTAATTTGCAGGCGACTCTTAAGCTGTTATTGTCAAGAGGATCCGGTTCGAAGGACCAAATGAAAAGATGATGCAGTTCGAAGGGCCAAATGTAAACAACTGTTATCAGAAATAAAAGACCGAAAAAACGCACTTAAATAAAATAGAATTTGATAATACATCTAGGACATGCCACTGGCAGCATCAACTTACATCGAATACTCCAAACAAGGAACCAATAAATTATACCCATTCATACAAATACACTACAGACTAATAAGGATTCATAAAATACATAAACATGTAACAGAAGCAAACATTTCTTACAGCGCGTTAAGTTGAAGGAAAAATTTTAGATTATTGTAAATTTTCAATCACTTTTTCAATTAATTGATCAAGTTTAAATCTGATTAAGATTGTAATTGATCCTATCAATGTTTTAATCAGATTTTTGATTCAATAAATGCTTTTTTTTATTTATATATTTACATTATACATATATAATAATACATATCTACTTAATATATATTTACCCTCGACACTGATTCACTGACTCTGTCACGCAGTACGTAGGAATTTAAATAGGCATTCTATAATTTTCTATAAATAATAATAATAAAAAAAATAATATTTTTTTTGTACAGAAATTATGTTTTCCCCAAAATTCTACAACAATTCTAACTGGCTTAATCAATGTTTTAATCAGATTTTTCTTGGTATCAACAAATTGTACCGTTACATCAAATTTGAGGACATATATGTTAGCTGTAAGTGTGATGAAATCAAAATGATTCGCAAAGAGCTAAATACCAAACAAAAGACTGAAACTCTGCTAACAGAAGAGACTCATTACCAGAGAAGACAAAACAAAGAACAATAAAAGCAGGAACTTTAAGAAAAAGCGAATAGAAGACTAAGCACAAAACAGTACTAAAAGAAAACTTAGAAAAAAAAAAAAAAATTAAAAAAATAAAACAAAAAAATTGCAGTTCTTATTGGGAAAATAAAACAATAACAACATTAACTATTAAAATAACAACTAATGTTTTTACTAAAAGTATAAAAAAAAAACATAAATTTAGAAGAAAAAGGCAGAATACTGAGAAAAAAATCATTTCTTATTGAGAAAATAAAACATTAAAAAAACTAAACAATTAAAATAAAAGCTAATGTTTATTTTTATAAAAAAAAAGAGTCGCAAAAATAATTTACTCTAAATTCTTAGTGGAATAAAAATTATTGTAATAACATTTGTAACATTGTCAAATGGCCGGTTGACCGGACGACGCACTATAGAGAAAATTCGTTCTTCAGCCGTACATTATCAAATTCAAGGCCAACGTCAACAAACACTTCTCCCTCTTTCCACGCACCAATATAGGGACCATCAACTGATAGTTAGTCGAAAAAAAACAAGATGCCGATGCCGCGTTTTTAAATTTTAAAATTTCATTAATGTTTCACTTTTAAAACCACCATTTAATTTTTTTTGATTTTTCTTTCGTCATTGCTTGTTTTAGTTTTCTATAGTTTTAGTTCAATAAAATAGTGTGACTGGCCGAGGTATTAATCGGTATTATATACAAAGTTTAAATACAGTAAAAAGGGAACTTCTGGGGAAATGGTAAAAAAATAAATACACAATTTTCAAAAAGGGCAAAAATAAAAAGGCAAACAGACATTGTTGTCTTCTCTGCTAATTAACGACTGAAAATCCTGTGGCACAAAACGAGGCCCACAGTAAGTTCTTGCTTGCTTCACCACAAAAATGTGTTCATGCGAAATCAGTGTCAGTTATCTTACAGAAAAAGAATGAAGCAAGGACTGTTATAGATGTTTTTCTTTAACTTTGATTTCTAGCATCGCCCCCTCTTTGTGTGCTCAAGATTTTCCAGGGAAATTTTTTCTAATTATTTTATGAATTGAATGGTAGCCAAAGCTACGCAGTATAACAAAGACCAGACAACGAGAGGAAAAGAGAATATGGGTTTCGTCTTGTTTTAGTGAAAAGAAAGAAAAAGTTCTTGGTAAATATTCGTACAGGCGAATAACTACAAAAGGCCTTAAATCCATAAGCTATAAATATTGTCCACCCCCCTTTCCCCATAGACGCATTACATTCGCTTATGGCAGAGGGCACTGTGTCGTGGTGGCGCTGGCGCTGGCGCTGGAGTGGTCGTTGGCAATATTAATAATAAGAAAAACAAATAAACAGCATGTGGTCCTTCGTCCGTCTGGCCCGTACACACTGCCACACTTAAAGTCTCAAGTAAAGCATAAAGCCAAACGGAAATGTGAAATGGGCGCGAGGGCAGACATTGGTCGGAGGGGGTTAACTGTTTGTGACTGACATCGACATACACAGACCTTGACAGGACTTCATTCATTCATTTGGAACGTGGCGTTTGGGTGTGCGAGCAACAAGTTTCCTCTATTTGTTTTCCTTGACGTTTTATTTATTTGTTTGGCAATTCCTCTTTTGTGTGTGTGTGTGTGTTTTTTTTCTTCTTCTATGTTGTTGCTTCTTGTGTTTATCTACGGCCTGTTGCTCTAGTCGGTTTTTGTATCTTAATGGGGTTATAACCTGTCTTTTGCTTAAGGTTTTCCACTCCATCTACACGCCTTAGTTGCGACATAATGCGGACATTAACGGTACGTCCTTGGTTTGGTAACGCTGGAACACTGGAAAACTTCATTGTCGTGTATGAAGTTTAGGTTGGTGCTATGTGTGGGCAGATATCAATAAAAGGTTAACCAATAAAACCATAGGCTGAGACCGCAAACCACGAGACATAGCGTCGCTTGGATAACCGACTGTTGTCGCCCCCCAAAAATTATGTTAATTTGTATCAAATACTCACATCTGACGGAAAATAAACATTAAAGTCAACTGACGTAATTTTTGTGGTTCCATATTATTGGTAATTTTTTTATTTTTAAAACAAATCTGACATTTGCAATTGGCTTGTCCGAATTGATTGAAATTTCACATAGATCTAACTGAGATCGTGGTCAAGTCTGGAAGACTTGGAGTGTTGCTATGAAATTCTGCATGCCTGTTGGGCTTGGCATTAGAAATCGAAAAATTATGTAAAATAAGTGGAATCTCAGAATCCCTAAAATTGGGGAATTTCTTTTATTTAATTTGCTATAGCTTCCACAACTCAGGCTGGATGCTGAGCAGATAAGTTAACTTTGTCAAAAACACACAGACTCTGCAAAATCGGCAAATGCTTTGAATTTGTTTGCTTTGCGAGTCGAGAAATTGTGGTCCAAAGTGGGAATATGCTTAAACAAATTGTCAACTTCAGAGGGGACTGGGGGAAAACGTACTTTTTTTTAAATTCATTTCAGGTTAGATATGTGGAAGAAAATTCAAATTATTTTTTATGCTAAAAAAAAACGTTTATAAACAAATATACATTGGCACTTTTTTTTAGCAAAAAATCGCACACTAATTTAATTTGTTCGTTTAAATGCGTATTTATTAGTGGCAATCCCTAAGTAAAAACATATTTTGATAAGTCATAACCCATTACGTAAAATTTGACATTTTGGACTGTAAAAACAATTTTCGCAGAAGTTTAAATTCTTCTGAAAATGGAGGTTTCCAACTCTAAAAATGTAGGATATACAGTTCGAAAGTCGAAAAATTAAGTCCCAATTTACACAATGCCTTTTTGGCTTGACTTTTTTTGAATTCTCTTTTGGTTTGACTTTTTTTTATTACGCAATCTTCTTTACACCTTTCGCCTACAAATCGGGTCTAATTTAAATTTTTTTTTATAAATTTCAACATCGCACTAAAACCAAAAAATATAAAAAAAAATATTTGAAATATATTGAAATTGAAATATTGAAAATATTTCAAAAATACATACAATTGTCTCACTTTGAAATCCAGCCCTTGCCTATGGCGCCCGTTGAAATATGGAAAAAAATTTTGTTGAAAAAAAAAATTTTTGTTGAAAAAAAAAAAATTTTTGTGGAAAAAAAAAATTTTGTTGAAAAAAAAAATTTTGTTGAAAAAAAAAATGTTGTTGAAAAAAAAAAATTTTTGTTGAAAAAAAAATTTTGAAAAAAAAATTTTGGAAAAAAAAAATTGGTAAAAAAAAAATTTGGGGAAAACACAATTTCTGTACAAAAAAAAAATATTATTTTTTTTATTATTATTATTTATAGAAAATAGAAAATTATAGAATGCCTATTTAAATTCCTACGTACTGCGTGACAGAGTCAGTGAATCAGTGTCGAGGGTAAATATATATTAAGATAATCCTCCAGTCCTTGCCTGCAACCAATTTTTTACAGAACTAAAAAATTTGTACTTAATCAAAAGATACAGATTTTTGGCTGACGGAATCGGCCGCCTGACGTACCCATGACTTGTTGAATTTTCTTCAACACAGTAGATTTGGTTGAGAAAGAGGGGTTCTCCCTCCGGTAACAAATTTCTATTACCAAAACCTGAAGAACTGGCTCGACAGAAAGAGATTTTTGGTTAACGGATAAAGTCACCCGAATACAAAGAAAAATTAAATATCGAATGAAAAGGAAAATTTTGTGGAATTACAACATTTGCCAACAGCACTCTTACTACGCATGAACTTGATTCGATTGGAAATGATTGTGATTTCCGAATAATCCTCTCAAACTTTGCCCTTTTGTTTTTTCTTTCTGTTCTTACATCCGTTTGAAGAAAATTAATCAAAAATACGCCATGCCCCCTCGCACACACACCCTGTGATGCTAATGGCATTCGGCGAATATTAAATTATTTATATTTCATCTGCGACACAATCCATACGGTCATGTGTATTGGTGAAGGGTGTGAAATGATTCGTCCTTGATGGGTCACACTGAGTTCGCCTTTGTTTTTCATTCACATTCCACAGGTTGCCCCAGCGACTTGCTGCCTCATACTTTATATGAAAAAAGCGCAAACCTACCAAGAAACTTTGATGGTTGCTTCGTTGACTGTGTTTTTGTTTATATTCCTGTAATTTTCTTCGCGTGATTGTTATGTTTATTTATATATCATCATAGAAGATTACATTGTGAATGTCATTAGTCTGGGTCGAATTGGAGAAGTCTTCATTCAGGGTAGATTAAAAGTGGGATACAGGACGAGTACGTGGAACATTTGTAAAGGCCGTTTGCAAATGTCGTCGAATTTACGAGTAAGAAATACAGTTTTAGAAAATACACTAGAAAATACACTACTCGATTTTGGAGACGATTTTAAACATAATTTCGGAAAAAAAATGTTCCGACTGTTCCATCATGAAATGTCCAGGGAAATACTCTTTGGCGTGGTCATTGGTGGTCCTAGGCCACTCCTTAAATTCGACCCGCCACCTACTATACAAGAGTGGGTACTCAAACTTCATGAAATTGCAAAAGGATGAATATGATTTAAAATAAATAAATTAAAAAAAAAAAAATCAGTCAAAAAAAGGAAAGATGATCCAAAAATTTTTTTTATTAAATTCGTTTCTAAAGAATTGCTGCAAAAATAATAAGTTCTTATCGTTGGCGTTACCCAGGGAGGTTATAGAACAATTTTGAATGCCCTTGGGAGGTTTTTTAACGTGACTTCCCTTTCTCTCAAGGAATCTACATGAATCGGGTGGCTTTCGGAACGTCCCTTTCTCTCAAGGAATCTACATAAATCGGGTAACTTGTTTAACGTAAGTTCCCTTGCCTCTCACGGCATGTAGGTTCATCTCGAATCAGGGGACTGTATACATTTGCTGGCTACTCGACAAAATTCTATGTAGTGGTCCAGAGATTGGGCTGTACGCCTTCCATAGAATATAAATTTTGCCAAATAGCCGGCCATAAATATATTCTGCCTGCCCCCAGGAGATATGGATTTTTTGCCATGTGCCCAAGACCCCTCGATGGCGTTTGTGTGGCCACCTGTCCCAGGATCCTTGAAGTTAATCGAGTGATTTACTTTCCGGTGCTGATACCAGTGGCTCGCCAAACAATCCTAGGTCTTCCAGAAATCACTAATAATAGTGGATCCTGGAAGAATGCAATTGGGTAATAGAGCACCAGTGTCTCTTTTATCCATGGGTACCATGAAACAGTGTCCTGTTGTATATTTTGGGTCACTTTTTGGAGCCCCAGGAGCCTAGGGACATTTTCCCCCTTTCTCTGGGTGATGCTTACATATTCACTTTTTGTCGAGGGGCCCGGTAAAGTGAATTTCATTGTTGTTTCAAACACTTTCCATAATTCACCCATTCGACCCCATCTACGGTATGTACTCGTGCGTCGGTACATTTACAAATGCGTTGGAAAATATAACCTTTTTTTTCTTTGGTTTCCAACTTGCTTAGTTTGTAGAGTTTTCCTAGGTTTTCATGTTGCTGTTGTTCGGCCCGGTGCAGAATGCCCATTTCGATTTCGGTTTTTTTTTTGTTTTGGGCGGGGAAGGGTACATGAGGCAGCTGGTCTTTCATGTTGTCGTTAATTAAAGTGCGAAAATTTAATTTTTATTTCTGTCGCCCGTCTGTTTGTTCGTTACGTTTTTGGCTGTTAATTTATTTCGAAATTGGCTTCAAAAAGTGTGTGGCCGCTTCTCTGTAACTGTAGCTGTAGTGTAGCTGGCGTTGGCACTTGGTTTATTTGCAAATTGGGTTCGAATTTGCTTGTGATGTTCTTCGGGCTGGTTGTTTGGTGCTGCTGCTATTGCGGAATTTTCTGCCATGGGATTTAATTAAAAAAAAGGTTAAACCCTTTTGTAAGGTTAAGGGCTGGCGGTGGCGGTGCCAAGCGGCAAATTCGACTTTTATTAGATTTTGTTGTTTTTTTTTTGTATGTACTCACAAGCACATACAGATAGACTGGACAATGTTTTGTTTTTATTGTGTTAACCATCGTACATATGTGCGAATGAACAGTATACAAACAAGTATGTATGTCTATACACTTATATGTGTGTAGATGTACATCGAATTTATGTATTTTATTCAGATTTTATTCGAATACTCGCTGGTACTTTTAGTCCGTATCGTTCTACATATTTATGCAATTTTCTTCTCTTACCGAGTTTATTTTGTGAATACCTAATGCTTTTGAAAATCGTTTATGAATTAATCAGTTAGTCCTGCTATAAGTTGTTCTCCCCACCACATTGGTAGATTTTAGTTGGAGAAAAACAGTTTTCACTGCTATGGGTTCCTTTGTCATTACTTGCAAATCTGTGACAAATCATAAAATGTTTTTTTTTTTTGACCAAAACTACATTGGATCGGTCAACCAATTTAGATTATTTCATGACCAAGGCAGCAATCGTGGTTGTCTTGTCCCTGTAAACGAGAGACTTCAAATGCCGCCTCAACCAATTGTGAAGTGGGATCAAATCGCACAAACGAGGTGGTCAATTGACAAGCACAACCTAAGAGATTAACTGTTTACCAAACTCGCCAATTAGTTCATGGTATCGCATGTATTTTGGCATGTGGCAGCGTTCCATTGGAAAGACATGTCATTTACATTGGTAGAGATTCATACACCCTGGACAAAGATCAGTCACTCAATTTGAAATACTTGAAAATAGGGTCCCAGCTAAATATCAAACGATTCCACAGAGGATTGTCTATCTCAATATACTCTGATCAACTATGGGTGTAACTTGCAAACAGATTAAGATATCTTCCATTTTTATGGGTCAACTGCCTTCAATTTATGTTGGCGGTGCCGTCTTTAGCGACCCGTAATTTAATTCGGTTGGCTTATTCTTTCGTTTATTTGATAGCAAAAACAATAAATTTATATTTGGAAAACACCAGCAAATACCCACGAAACGACAGAAAAGCCAAGCCATGCAGAGCCCTCCCCTCCCAATTCATGCGGGAGTTTTATTTTTTGTCATTGCTGGTCTGGTGGGAAGTGGAAGTGGAAGTGCAAAACAATCTACGAATATTGGCAATTGTATGACTTTGGGGCGGTATTAATTTCATTTCTTTGTCGTTTTGTTATTTTCGTGCAAACAATTAAAAGCAATGAATATGGCAAATATTCGAATTTATTTTGCCAATAAAAACAAAAACAAACAGTCACGTAGGGGATGTTGCTATGGAGCTATGGGAGAATGAGAGGTAGCTAGGAGTTGGATAACGCGGTGCTTATTTAAGATTATTTCACATATGGATTTTGTGCCAAATCCAGCATGACAAATTAAAAGATCATTTGTTAAATTGCTGACTTTTGCGGCAATTCGTTGAAATAATCAATCTTTGCCAAGTGGGACCGGCAGCCTTGCATTAATTATTGTTGCTTCTTTGGAAATTGATTTAAAGAAAAGACTGGACTTATTTTGTATCGGTGATTAATCACAATCGTGGAAGGCCGTGGTGTGGTAGGTAGCGTGTGCGACTATCACACAGAAGAATCCGAGTTCGAAACCGGGTAAGACCATCAAACATTTTTCAGCGGCTGTTTCCACCTCGTAAATGTTGGCGACTGATAAAACCTTTTATGTTGAAGTGAAAACTTATTTGGTCTTATTTATTGGTCGGGTTCCTCTAAATAAAACTAATAAAACTCTTGCGTGACTGACTGACTGAGTGATTCATCACTGTCCTGGCCGAACGGCAGAAGCTAGAATCATGAAATTTTGGGAGTATGTAGCCCTTGCATCCTACACATCCGCTAAGAACGAAAATTCGGTTTGGAAGGTATACAAATGGGGGGAAACGGGTAAAATTTGTCCCCAAAACCCAAAAAAATTCGCAAAAATACAAACAATTCAAATATTATGTTTTTTTTTGTGGAAAATTAGTCCACGACTACCATTGCCAAAAAAGGGACCAACACGGGATTAAAATTAAAAAACAAAAAGTTTAAAATAAATTTTTGTAAAAACATGTGGATAATTGTTAGACAAGGGACGAAAAAGTGGCAAAAATGTAAAATTTGAAAAAGGCGATACAGTTTCTGAGTCCTTATAAAGCTTTTTTTTTTTTGTAAACCTTGAATATTTTGTGTTTTACTGGAAAGGAAAATGTACGCTTACGAAGTAGCGGGTATTTGCTTGTTTTTTTTTCATATTTTCCCAACTTCTTCAGGGGTTATTTATTTTGAAATTCAATTAGTTTTACATTTCCATTCGTCGTATTCATTAATATTAAAAAACGTGACATCACGTCACAGCAAAACGTATCACAGTAAAACACGTTTATTTTGTTTAAAAAAATATTTTTGAAAAATATTAATTTGAAAATTTCGCACTCGGAGAGAGGTGTCATTTAGGATCCTTAATAATCGAATTAAAAATTAAATTAAAAAATTTAAATAAAATTGATTTTAAAAAAATCAAGGATGACCTCTAAATTTTTTTAAAAACTTTTTCCTTGATTTTTCCCTTAGTGAGGATCGCAAACGATATCTCTTTCCGAGTGTTTTTTTTTTTATTTATTTCAATTTACAAATTTTGAAATGTTCCTTTTTGGCGTTGAGAGGAAACAAAATCTTAAAACTTAACGAATTAACTTATTTAAAATTTACAAATTTGAGCTCGACCATAAACATTTTTTTTAAATCTCCCTTAGCGGCCCTGGTTAGTTTTAAAATTATGATCCTACACCGACCAGAAACTCGAAAAAAAAAATTTAATTCAACACCAAAATTATCAAATTTCAAGGATGTGGTGCGATCTCAGATTTTTTTTTAAAAATTGTTTCCTTTGTTTTCCCTTATTAAGGATCGCAAACTAAATCTCATTTTTGATTTATTTTAATTAAAAAGTAAAAAAAAATTTGTATTCAAATTGTGAACATTTATTGACCAGAAAATCGAAATATAAAAAAATCAAAACATTTTTCAAAATTTCTTGATCTCAAATTTTTATTAAAAATTGTTTCCTTATTTTTCGCTTACAAACTACATTTCGTTCCGAGTGTGTCTTTTTTTAAATTATTTTACTAACAAAAAAATTCAAATCAACACTAAATTGCAAAACATATTCCAAATTTCAAGGAAGTGGTGCGACCTCTAAATTATTTAAAAAAAAAATATTTCTTTAGTTTTCCCGTATAACGAATCGCAAACAACATCTCTTACGTGTTTCTTTTATTTATTAAAATGAATAATAAAAAAAAATCTACAATAAAATTGCAAAGTTATCCAAATTTAATGGGCGTGACCTCTGATTTTTTTTAAAAAAATATTTCTTTTGTTAGCAACACACCAGTGGACTAGATTCCAAATAAGTACTATATTTAGTAGTATTTACATGGCTTAGAGATTGCTCTCTTACTCGTAAAGTTGCCAACATTTATGAGGTGGAAAACAGTCGCTGAAAATGTTGGATGTTCTTACCAGGTTTCGAACCTCGATTCTGCTGTGTGGTAGACGCAATTTTTAACGAAAATTGTATTTTTGAAATATGTTCGGCCGTGGTGTGAAACTACCTATCACGGCCGACCACCAAGACGAACATATTTTTCAAAAATTCCATTTTCGTAAAAAAAAATACTTCGGGGGTTGCACAATTCGGGGGCACATTTTATCCCTTTAACTCACTGAATTCGATTAATTGCGAATTTTTATTTTATGTATTTAATTATAGATTTATTACAATAACAAAAAAAAAAGTATAATAAACTCAAATATAAAGGGCCCTAGCAACAAAGGCCAATTTTCAGAGTCATACAAGTACATTAATTGAGAAATTTCAACTGAAACACACATGTCAGTACTATTTATATGCCCATACAAAAATAGATTATGAAGTACGGATTTATTGGATTTGCATTCAGTGTTCCCTTGCACTTTCGGTCAAGGAAACCTGGTTCATCTTCCTAATCCCACCACCATTCGACATATTTAGCACTCGTACTATTTTTATATCACTTTATCATTGACCTCAACACACTCAACGGCTGTTCCCCAACGCGACACTGCTGTCGTTAATGGGTTTTTCATACTCAATTTCAATTCTCTGTGTATGTGTGTGTGCGGTTCACGGTTTTTTTTTTTGTGTGTTTGTCACAACTTACTGACATAAATGGCACTTTAACGTGTTCACTGAACTATGGAACAAATGTCACAAACTGTGACTGCAAGAGCGCAAATATCATGAACTGTAATCCGTTATTAAGAGCCACTATCTACCTACATTTAAATGGAGAAAATCGCATTAGCAGCCGCATCATCGCAAATGAAAATAAATTGTTCCAAATACGTTTTTCTTTAGCACACATTGCCACTAAGTCTTTTTTTGTGATTTTTTGCATTGACTAAAATAGACATATTGCACTTTAACAGGCAGCTCCTTTCACCTGGGTAAATGTTGTGTGCTTTGGAAAATTTAGCTTAAATCGATGGCAATAAATAATCATTATTTATGTTTTTTTTATAATACGTTTCACACGAATAACGAATTTTTTCCTCAATATTTTTTGCGTTTTTGTTCGGTATTTTTATTGCTAAAGTTGTTCCTTTCTGCTGGACCAAACATTTTAGCAAAAGATAAATGAATGTTTACATTATTTTCGACTTTAGTTACTCTAACCAAAAAAATGCTTAAAAAGTTTTTCAATTTAAAAATATACGCGAAGAGAAACTGAATTGTTATGACCATAGCGAGGGTGTAGTGAAAAGGGTAGTGAATTTCGCAATAACAGATGTTGGGGACATTAGAGTGAAAGTAAGGAATATCAAAACTTCCCAATGGTTCAGTTAACATTGCAGAAAATTGGTGGTGGTAAATTAAATTCAAATATTCACACGTCTAACAATATGAAATTTTCCGAAGGGATCTTTTTTGACAATGACAGAAAAAGCCCCAATTTATACGATGACTTTTTGGCTTGACTTTTTTCATTCTCTTTTGGATTTGCTTACAAAAGTCATATGAATGTTGACTTTTTTCTTGCGACTCCATTTGATTTTTTGGAGTTTATATTTACTTGTTGATCTTTTTAATTTGTAAAATTGCCCAAATCAAAAAGAAATTAAAAAAAAAAAACTTATGATTTGTGCACTTTTTTTCCATGAAAATCATGATTTTTAAAATCAAGCAAAAAGTCATCGAGTAAATAGGGTCAAACATTCGGGCCGGGTTTCGACTATTTCAAATTTACAATGTCACAGAAACATGTAATAGTTCATCTCTCATGAAGGAGGTTCAACGTTTTGAGGTGTATGGGCAGGGCCACGCCCACTTGATGTATCAAATACTCAG
Organism: Hydrotaea cyrtoneurina; assembly: GCA_958296145.1. Lineage (NCBI taxonomy): Eukaryota > Metazoa > Arthropoda > Insecta > Diptera > Muscidae > Hydrotaea > Hydrotaea cyrtoneurina. Next base: position 9,308,707 of record OY282513.1, on the reverse strand, counting down.
GTAACCTAATTTCAACCTACAAGTAACCTAGTTTCGAAATTCAATTATTGTACTTTAGGCAGAAAAAAAAAACGTTCATGAGCATCGAACTTTACCGCACATCTAGAACAGTAAAGTTACAGACATCATCACCTTTGAAGAATTACGGTCTGTCAAATGTTGGCTCACACAGCAAAAATGTTGATAATGAAACTGAATGAGTGTTGTTCCTTTGCAAGTTTATTCACTACTAGATGTCACGAAAAACGTGTGAACTGTCAAAAACTTAACACAGAAAAACTAAATACCAAAAATTATTATTTTTCCATTTCACCTGCAGTAAATGTACATAAATTTCATGATTTTACACGATTGCGGGTCATCGGAATGGGTCATCAATGGAAACATTTGGAAGGTAATAAGATATGCGAGTCAATTACGAAGGTTTCAAGTCTCATATGAGTTTGACAAAGGATGTGTTAAACTATTTGGTAAATAAATCACTTTGCGATTTTCCCGATTCAGAGTCTGGAACAAATCCGATAACTGTCCTCAAAGCTAAGGGCTTCATGAACTTTCATTTACCTCTAGTTCCTCCATGCATGGAGCGTGACTGGCCACCGTTTTGTGTGGGATTGTCCTTGGTAAATTTGTACGCCATTAGAAGAGTGTTAATTTTTACTAACAATTGCATTGAAGGAACGATTTTTATTCCGTCATTTTCGAAATAATTGTGTATTTATTTCTTAATTGACATCGAATGATATCCTCCACAGAAATTACCATTTAACGTTGACAATTTCTTAATGTGAGAAAAACAAACTTTAGCGGCAACTTCAAATGTCGCTGACTATCTTTTGGTTCTCTATACCAAATAAATGTAAGTCTAAGCAAGTTTTAACAATTATTACTTACTTACTTAGGTTGGCTCTATAACCTGTTGTTGGTCTTGGCCTGATTAATAAGTGATTTCCAAGCACTTGGGTTTCAGCTTGGCTTCTCCAGTTCGTCATACCAAGCATCTTCATGTCTTCTTCCACTTGGCCCATCAATATATTGCTCAATAAAAAATCTAATACTGTTTTGATTTGGAATTTTTCGTTTACACATAACGCAGATTTAACAGAACATTCCCGATAAAAACACATGTCGTATTCATTAACCTCCTTATCATTCACCTTCCATTCACCATGTACAACTCTCAGACCCACACAACTGATTTTTGATGAAATTAGCCCAATTAAGGGAATCAAGTTTGAAATATCCCCTACGAAGGCGTTGATCTAAGTATATGTTGCTCAGCAATTAAGTATACAAATAAATAAGAAATCTTTAAATGGAAACTAAAAGAAATGCTGTCTACATATATTTGCCTACGCATATGCCTTAAAGACATTGATGGAAAACTCATGCTACATTTATGCGAAATTCAAAATACACTACAACCTGTCAGATCTTTCCCCAGCCTCCACATACCGCCTCCTTGGAATTACAGATAACAAATCTATATGTAACGCTTCCAACAATCCCATCCATGCCTCCGTTATCCCATGCATAGACATATAAAAGCTTTTAAGAGTGTCACAATTTATTGTAAATACAAACGGAGCTAGCAGCACAGGACGCAACAAAAAAATAGAGCAAAAACACAAGTAACACAACAAATACAACGACAGCGACAGCGAGAACGACAATGAAATTTTCTCTGACTACGACAACGATAACATGGAAAACTTTTAGTTGGAGCAACAGGCGGTTGCTGTTATCAGTTGTTTTTCTTTCACTACGTTTTCCCCCCGACCACACTCGTCCAATGACACAATGGAAATGGTGTATATGAAAATCTAAATACAATGATATGGAGCCGTAGATGGCGTATGTTTCTACATATTTATGTATGTGTGCTGCGGCATATGTGTAGAAAAGTGTATTTGTTGTGTGTGATGGGAAATGTGGTACAATTGTAACAGTTGTGTTAAAATTTAAGTTTTCGTTGATAAAAAAAAAGTTTCCAAATATAATTACAAAATAATATATATCGAATAAGGATGAGGTGGACGTCCGTGTTATGGTAGGTAGAGTATACGACTGTCACACTGTAAATCCAGGTTCTGATCCTGGTAAGACCGTTAAACGATTACCATATAACAGTGCTAGTCAACCACTTTACCCGGGGAACGAACATCTTCGGCTTTTTTACACGTATTGACACGAGTGTCAGCACAAATTGTAAATAAACGATGGTGAGAGCAGTCATTTCAACTCAGTTGCTCTCAAGCATTCAATGAAAGCACATTTATGTTTGTTTTTGCGGATAATTAGGTACACTGAGAATATGTGGGATGTCGAATGGGAACATACATTTTTATTTTCTTTGAACATATTGAACGAAGCCGAGTGTCTTGTATGCAACCAAATTATTAAAACTAAGAATGCACATACACTCAAGCGTCATTACGATGCATTACATGCTAAAGAACATTTGATTATTGGGAGAGATAGAATTAAACTTATTTCTAAATTGAGAAATAATCTTGAAAAAAAAAAATATGCGTGTTAGGAGCACAGTTCTAAATAAAAATACCAATCCCAAAAATGCATAAAAATTAAATATAGAACTTTGAACAACTATAAGTAAGTTAACAAACAAACACAATATTTCTTTCAGTGAAAGCACGCTCATCTACCCCAATACACTCACTCACTTCTCACTAACACAACCATGATCTCTTTTTGACTAGCACTGCCATATAACTATTAACAAGCAAATGTGCCCTTCGGATACTTTGATCGCCAGGGGAAGACAAATTTGAAAAGGCTTACAAGTTTGCAGGTCTTCTCTCTTTCTCTCTTTCTCTCTTTCTCTCTTTCTCTCTTTCTCTCTTTCTCTCTTTCTCTCTTTCTCTCTTTCTCTCTTTCTCTCTTTCTCTCTCTTTCTCTCTTTCTCTCTTTCTCTCTTTCTCTCTTTCTCTCTTTATTATCTATATTTCTCTCTTTTTCCCTCTTCCGTACAGCTCTCTCTTTCAGTATCTCCTTTATCTTTATTCTTTTGATCCTTAGTTTGAATTACTCCAATTCTCTCTTATACCTGTGATTTTTGAACCAATTTTAATTTGCTTTGAGATATTTGCCAATGTATCGCAACCGAATAATTTTTCACCTTTCACAAGGTTGTCTTTATCATATACATACATATTATCATATAATAAAATTGTCCAATCCCATCGCTATTGCCGTTACAAAGTATCTTCGGAGTCTGTGTGAATGTTTGTTACAACGTTATTGTCATCACTGGCATTACTTCTGTAACTTGTTGTTGTTGCAGGGCTTAGTGCAAATAAAAACATTTTCAACGTCAAATGAGTCGTGACAACTTCAAGTTTCTTTTGCAGTTTTTTTTTTCCTTTTTGGTTTGTGTGTCCTGCTCCATTCATTCACACATTCATTGCTCGTTGCTAATACAATTTATGATTTTAAATGGAACAAATGGGAAAAATGAAGGCAAATCACTACTCTTGACTTTGGGACACGGGGCGGAGTACAGTGGTACCAGGAGGACAAAAGGAATCATAAGTGTTGGCTGTATAGCTAATGGCAAAGTCAGTGATTATAGGAATTATGTCATGTATAGGTCATTGATATCAGACAAGTTCCTCTCCTAATTCTGCATGAAATGTGGGGGTACATCTACACAATTCCCTCACTCAGGAACGATTTAGTTTATTTTTGAAAAATACTTTCCAAACTACCTCATTAATTTAATTTACAAAATATTTTCTACAATCCTCCTTTTCATCCCAACAAAAATTCACCTCAACCACACAGTGCAGCACGCACAAACAACAAAATTCCTATTGACGTTTGTCGCTGATCCGCCTTTTGTGTGCTTCGGATTTTCTTCATTACCAATGATTTGTCATGAAAGACAAAAAAAATGGAAAACTTGGAACTTTCCAAGTATTTGCGACATAATCAATACTTTTTCTATAGACAAACGAAATGAAAATCTTGCGTTTCCTTTTGTTTCAGTTTACATTTACATAACGTAGCAACTGTTATCGCCAACGAATGTTGTTTTGAATGTATTTATAATCTTCATTTTTCTTTGGCACAAATAAACGCAGAAAATACAGCAACAACAAAAAAAAATTGGTGAAAAATTGAGAAGTTTTTTATATCATTTTCGTAGAAAATTAAATTGTGCATATTATTGGTGAGAGCACATAACACACACAAAAAAGACAGTGGACGTGGAGTCGAGGTTCGATTGGGAAAAGTGTGAAAAAGTCCTGGGTGGTGTCTTGCTATAACACCTGTGGATCATAGGGGGTGGGTGACCGATGAAAGTTGCTACATAAAGAAAATCAAATAATCTTTTTAGTTGATATAAATTGGTCATTTGGAAACTAATACACATTAATTTAATCTTTGTGGTTTTTAAAAATAATACATGAGTTCAGAGGTTACTCTCTTATTTGTTAAGATGCTGGAATTTATGACCGGTAAAGTCTGATATTTTCGGATTTGAACCCATGTTTATTATACAGCAATAATACACTCTTCCTATGATCGAATTTAAAAAAAAATTTAAAAAAAAAAATCGTCTACTTTTGGTTATTCATTAGAAATTTGTTTACATATTTTTATTTCTCTTTCTAAGTTTGCACTTGGAAGCATTTTCACACTTCGGGTATAATTTTCATAAAAATTTAAGAAACTGCATTGCAATAGATTGTCTTCTCAACTAACAAAGGGTTTGCATTTGGATGCAATTTGACAATTGGGGGATTATTTTCATAGAAATATGAGAAACTACATCGCAATAGACCGATAGAAAAAGATTCTGTCCAACTAATAAAGGTTTTCCATAACTTACGAAACTATTTGGTAAACTAGCGACAATTGATTTTCCAATCATACCAAATACTTTTATTTTGAAATGATAAACTAGGCAACAGGTTGACCTCAGACGTTATCCGTTATTTCGCCCTCTAACAATTGTGCGAATACTATTTGCCTGTGTGGGATTTTACTGTAATCGAATCCAAATGTTTCTGAATAACAGAAATACCTAATCTATGTCAACATGATCCGCTGGCCTCTTAGGCTGCATAACATGTGCCAAAAAAGGACCAATATGTTAGCATTGGTTTTTTAAATCATCTTTTTGCTGGGTGCATAACTTCACAATTTAACATTTGTTCACCACACCCCGGCCCCCACAGTCTCAGTCCATGCAGTCCAACCGTCATTCCACTTTTCTAACTCAATTTTAGAGACAGCAATGTAAGATTAAAGGTAATACTCTTAGGTAGACGTAGATTTTTTTTTTCTTTTGAATTGCACTGAAATCTGATTATGGAACGCATCAAGGGCTTATGTTGCAATTTTGTTGCCACATTTCTGTTTGTTTTCAATATTTCCAACCTTGAAATCTTCCTTCCTGCCACTAGTCTACTGCATTGGATGAATGGTAACTATGGGAATTATGGTATTGTACGTATTCACTGATGTGAACCCCCGCCCCATCTCCGTACCACACACACAGACATAGTGTGAGCGTTTATTTGCTAGCCATGGTCTACAGTGACCTCTAAATGTTCAAATGGCAGTTAACAGCATCCCTCACTAACTGACCAGCAATTTTTTTTTCAATTTTCAACAGATAACAAGTATTTTATTTTTTTTGAGAACAACTTTTTGTTGTTTCTTTGTAGAAACGGAGAATCATCTGCAGATGGAGTAGAACAATCCGATTTTAATTTACAAATGATGGTGTTGTTGTTGTCTATTCTTTTTACAGAATTCAATTCAACTTACCAAATATTCAGTTTTACGTTTGCCCGTTTGTTTGTTAGTGGAAAATTACTGGAGAAACATTTGGAGTTGCTTGGTTTGATGGCTGGTGTCGGGTGTGTTTTGCAATTCTCAGTTAACAAGTGTCGAAAACAGTTAACAACCGGTCCTGTTGTTTCTTTGGGATACGTTGGTGGTCGAGGTGGGGCATGAGGTATGAGCTGCCAACTTTCGCTATTAACAATGTTAATATTAGGTTGTAATTTAATTGTAATAATGAAGTTCGCCTTTTGGGTGTTAATTAACGTCCATTATTAAGGAACCGTTTTGTTTAATGTTTAAATTATGTTTACACCGGAGTTTCACACCATTTAAACGGCATTTAAATTATTAATATTGTTTTTGTTTTGTTTGATTTACCGGTGCACGAAGGGACCTGATTGATAGATAAGTAAATTTAATTGACTATAATTTATGGTTGTGTTCTATTCAGAACTTTATATTTTCAACCAGAGTTTGCTGTTGTTTTTAATGGATTATTTTTTTTGTTATTAAATTTTTTCAACTTTTAATAGAATTTCACAAATTTTGTTCATCAACATACCTGCACACTCACACATATACACATTGCAAATTGTCATTTCAGTTGTGTTCTGTTCTGTTCTGTTTTTTTATTAAATTTTGGTTTCGTGCTTAATTTTTGTTTTGGAATTGGTTTTTATTACATATGTTTCTAAATTAGATTGAATTTCATGTTGGTTTAGCTCAACTTTTGTTTGCGTGCAATCAACACTTTTTTTCCAAAACGACTGTTGTGCATAGTTTTTTTTTTGGAGTATGTTTTTGTATTTCACATGCAGATTTAATTTAACGACACAGATTTTATGCTTTAATTGAATTTCAAAAAACCGAAAACAATAAACTGAATAATATCCTCCGTAAAATCTAGACACAGGGGACAATTTAGTAGACATTGATTTGAATTACAAACAGTCGTTGGGACAAGAATACTTTGTCTGACAAACACCAGCAGTTTATAGTCTGCAAGGTTATATGGCAGGGCATGCCATAAGACGATAGCTACGATAATAGAACTAGGCACACAATGCAATACAGTATTTTTCGTGCGCTCCTGGATTCTTCTACAAATTCCCTTCCCCTTTTTCCTACGTTAGGAATTCGAATAACAAAAATAAAAAATGTAAAGGGTCCGCCATCTAACGTTTTTTTTTTGCGCCCTGTTTTTGAAGATCGCATTATCAGCCGCAGAGCTGATGTCGTTAGGCTACTGCATGGCCAGCCGAGTCAGCTATTTGAATGACATTATTTTCCGTTATTAACCGGTAGGATTGTACTTTCAAATAAAAAAAGAAATTTGAGAAAATATAGTCGTTTTTTTATAGAATTTTCAAAAAGTTATTTAGCGGACCCTGTACATGTGCACTGAGAGAGAGATAAATTTGTGGTTTATTGTTATTGCAAATCAAAAATTAAATGAGAGAGTTTTGTCTTACAGAGAACTTTCGTGCAGGGATGTCAATTAGTTCTCTATGAAAAAATACCTCAAATGAAAAATGACCCACAAAATTAAAAAATTAAAAATCCCTCTAAAAACCCAAAACGAAAATTCGCCCAAAAATTCTGAAAAATCCCCCAAACCATTTATGAAATATTACCCCAAAATCCCGTAAATTGGAAAAATTTTATAAAAAACAAAGTACCTACAGGCGCCCCGGTAGGCAATTTGGTAGCGTGCTTGTCTATCAGCGTGGGGGTTGTGGGTTCGATTCCCACCAGAGGCTTTGGTCTGTCGCTGCAAAACTTTTAGACAAATGGTCTGTGTCACCCGGTTTACCCTTGGACCCAAAATTAGAATATAAATTTACTTTGTATTGTAATTAATAAATAATAAAATAAATTAAAAAGTACGATTTTTCATTATTTGCTCTAAAACGTGAAAATGTGTTGGAGTTACGACCCTAATTATCGAATTTGTAAAATCACCTCAAATTTACGTTGTGTTGTGCTCAATGTAACATTTTTGAATGATTTTTCATGTTTGAAATTGGACCAAATCCAAATGGTTTACATTTGTTTTAAAAATATCACCAACAAAAAATTAAATTTCCCCAATTTTTCATTTGGGGCATAGAGCCGAAAGGTGGACAATTGAGGCAGCTAAGACCAGTTTTCTGTTAAGCCCACAATATGACGGGCAAAAATACAATCAAATTCTTCTACACTAGTACGACATTATAAGAGATATACCCTATTCGACTGGAAAATAATGAATATCAGGGGTAACCAAATATTTAATAAGCCAAAGAAATAAGTTCACGTGTAAGTTTCAACGATTTCCGAATGTCAGCAGAAAGCAAAAAACGTGTGTTTGCAATTGTAAACCATAGAAATAATCATCTCATTAAAATCCATATTAATAATGTTATTATGTTTCACAAAGCACATCAGCATATGAATGCAGCATTCTACAATCAGAGATATTTTATTCGCCAGTTTTGGGAGGAATTTAGAAAAGTTTTCTGCAGAAAAATATGTTATAAATTCTTTTTAATTAAAGGAACGTTTGAAAGACAATCCTACTTCACAATATATTTGTAATTAAAGTGGGATATTGAAATATCGTCCCTGCGTGAAGTTTTAAACAAAAAAAGGAAAAAAATGTCTTATAGCCCATTGACAAAGTTGTAAACATTTCCACTGTGCAAATAAAGTATTAATATTTAACTGTTTCATTGAGTGTATGCAAAATGTTTCAAAATATTTCACTGACCCAATGAAAATTTTTTACTTACAAAATAAAAACGATACTTTGGCACAATGAACATTTTTCATTGACTCACAGAAAATATTTCATTGACAAAATGAAAATATTTTATTGACAAAATGTAAAAAATTTCATTGTGCACTGAAAATGTTTTTTTGACGCAGTGAAAATGTCATTGGCACAATGAAAATATTTCATTGACGCAATGAAAATATTAGCTCCATGCAAAATGAACGAAAAAAAAAATTAAGAATCTCATACATTAAAAAAAATCTCATACACAATTAGAGAATTTTTTTATTATAAAAAATTTCCTAAAAATTTTTTTTTATAATTTTTAGGTAATATTTAATTTTAAAAAATTTAGCAAAAAAATTTTTATATGAAAAATTATTATTTTTCATTGGGTAATTTTTTCATAAATTGTTTGGGGGATTGAGCAGAATTTTTGGAGAACGTTTCATATTGGCCTTTTGGAGGGTTTTTTTTGACGAGTTCTTCATTATTAATTTTTTTTAGCCATTTTTCATAGTACCGAATATATTTCATTGTCACAATGAAAATTTTTTATTGACATAATTAAAATAGGAAATACATTTGTTTCACTTTTACTCGGAAACAACTCATTGTATTCACAGAGGACAGCATTTTGTGAATTTGTTTTTTTGTTTTTGTTTCTAGTTTTAAGATAAATTCATGTAGACCTAGCTCTACTAGTCACTGCAAGTGCCGGGAGCAAGCACTGTTTTGCTCTTATTATTTTTTTTTTTAATTTAAAAATATTTGTAAATATATCATCAAGTTTGTCAACTTTTTATTGATTATTTTATTAAAATAATTCATTATAGTTTTAAGTATTCAGTGTTTCCCAACTTATTCAGTCTTTTCTTAAAACGGCATCATCAAACTAAATGTTATTAACACAAACAACAGGGATGATAAATTAGTACAAAACCATGAAAGCACTGAAACAAATACATATTCAAACATGTTAATTATAAATAACATGAATGTCTTCGACCCTCCCCACAACCCAAGGTTTAATCTACGCCTCCCTGGAGGGCATGCCCCATCATTTGGAAACGTCTGCTCTAGAGCTAAACTTGCATTTCATTCATCATTGCGAGTCATAATTTGGCCACAAGTGAAACGGATTGTTTTTTTTACGTTTGGGTGTCGCCCTGTCCTTGGTGATTTAGATTTACAATTCGATCCAATTGGACAAAGGGGTGTAGTACCTCCTATACAACCTCCACCACGACTTTGCAATGACCCAACCTTTCAGTACAATACAATTTGAAGGCAAAACAACGTTTGCCGGGCCAGCTAGTTGTTTCCGTAAATTTCGGCGACTTTACGAGTATCAACATTAGCCGTTGGGAGCCGGATTTTAATACATAGTGGGTCCCGGTCGATGAGTATACAAAAGTATATTATCCACTGCTTAGTGATTGAGAGAATTCTCTCGACTTTTTCGTCTTGGAATGTCAAGGAAAATACGTACGTTTCTATAGTTTCCCTACAAACGATTTAACTTCAAAGTGACCATATAGTTCCAATCTTATACTGATTTTAATGAAATTTTGCAAATTTCTTTTTTTCTGACTTTTTTTTGACATTCTGCTATAGTTTTGGCAAAGTCTAGTATTTTGTTTTACATAGTACACCCCCTCTCACAGGTTACTCATGCTTGCATTCCATTTGTAATACCTCGAAATATTTATCTGTTATTCGTAAAATTCTTAGACGATCGAGGCATATTCATTGCTCAGTCCGGTTGAAAACAAATCTAGACAGCTGATATTTTGTATCGTCCCGAATGTCATTCGTTTTGGGTATTCCAAGTTCGTAAAAACTGTTCTCAGATGAATTGGATTTTTTTTTTCGTTCTTTTTGGAAAAGAAATTCCCTGAAGGCTCTGTATCTGTAATATGAAAATATTTCCTTGGTTTTTTTTCATCTAGAGGGATTATTTCAAAGAGAATAATAATAGAATTGCATTTGCCTGAAATTTGCAATTTCCCCGAAAATTTGAAGAACTACCAGTTTTGCACACATTTTATGTTAATTTTGTAGACAACAAACTTAAACTAAAATCATTGAGTAAAAAGGGAGAACGTCCTTGACGGAAATCTCTTCGCCAGAAAATTAATTCAGGGTGGTGGTGTTGGTGTCTCTAGACCTATGCTGTCGTACAAGTTTCCAATGGTTGGGTTATATTTTTATCGCTCTACCTTTTTTTTTTTTGGCATAAAAGTTTCTAAGATTACTATTTGTAATCTTTCGTTGGGAATAATATTATTGTGTCCCATTAGAGTAGTATCAACACATTTAATTATTTTTTTTAATATTAATGAATTATTTATACTTTTTTTGAATGTTTGTATTTATTGTTAAAAAATAAAAGTTATCTCTCTTAACCTCATACCTTGGTCGATGGAATTGAATCGTTACCTTCAAACTCGGTGATGTTGTTTATATTACGTTTTTTAAGGTCTTTCAGTTCAAACTCACTAATCGTACTCAGCTATCTCCTTGAGGAATTGCCAGAAGCATTCGCAACGCAACACTGCACAGGAAATATTCTAAAATTAACTCTTCTTATTGGAATTGCTCTGTATTATTTTTTTGCTTCACTTTTTCTTTCAAATGCACTTAACACAAATCACTTTTATATATTTTTATTGCCAAAGTCCATTTTATTACACTTTCCACTTTCACCCAATTGTCCTGTAATTGTCTTTCAAAAGTTTAGTCATTAAAATTAGCCAGATTTCTTTTTTTTTGATTTTGTTTTCAATTTGAATTATCCTTTAAAATTTGATTTAAATTTAATTAGCATCCTTTATTAGTGTTATTATTTGGAGCAGTCTATTATTATTATTTTTTTTTTTGGGTTTGACACTTTTTTCGGTTTGAAGTTCAAAATATTCTCAAATCCAACTGTTGCTTTGCATTAAATTCATCATCTCTTTTGCACTGTAATCTTCTTGTTGCTGCAGTGTTGTTGTCGCTTGTCTTGCAAATATTCCATCAGCTTGTTGCTGTTCGGTGCGTTTTGATGGCGTTGCGTGGTACTCCCGAAAAACGTTGTTGAATGTTCAAAGGATCTCTGTAGACTAAATGTATTTTCCAGATGTATCCTGTTAATATAGGAAACAAAATAATTGCGTGTACATGTGCGAACGACAGTGGGATATGTGTGTATGTGTGAGTGCGAATGCGAGTGTATTGTTGATTTCAAATGTTTCGCAAGGCTACAACAATTTCGTTTTATTTTCAGCATAAAAAAAGTGTCTATGTGTGTATATGTGTATACACACGCACACACACACACACATTTATACATTTACAGAGCAACAAACATCCATTCATGCAAACATAGATAGATATAGAGAAGCAACAGTGTTAAATTTATCCCAAAATAAATGGAAATTTCCTTACACAATCACAAGGATGCATGAACATACCAAAGTAGAAAAGAAAACTCCCATAGAGGGAGCTACAAACAAAACCCACAAAGTGCTAAGTAGCACAGACAGCAATCGGCAAATGGAAAGCTTAAAAGTTTTAAAAGATTTAGACCCACTGCAAAACTTTACAACTTTTAGACCCACAGCTTCAGAATACTTTGTGTCTCTGCTGGTTTTTTTTAGAAAAATCAGCATTTATGTCCTAAAAGCTTTTGCACTATGAAGATTCTGCGCAGTGCTTTTTGTATGGAAAAATAAAAACCCCTTCGAACTTTTGCAACTTTAAAGATTTCCCTTAAAAACTTTTTCTTGTTAAACAGTTCTCCACCCTAAGCAATAAAGTTGTATATGGAAAGGACTTCGCAACAGTTTGCTAATATTGTTGAAAGTCCCTTTATTGCAAAATTATTTTAATCCAAAAACAACTTTCTTTACAAAAAAATAAAAATCTAATGTTTTTGGCATAAATAATATTTGTCTTTTTTTTAAAGGGAAATTTTTAACTTTTTTATGGATCATGATTTCATTCATGTGGCTGCCTCGGCTGGCTTCGCAGTGCCACATCCTGTCAAACCAATTGTCCAAGACTTTGGTACAGCTTTCTGGCTTTGTCTTTCAAATGGTTTGCACGATAATCGTTTTCAAGCCCTGAATGGTTAAGGGATTGAGCCATAGACCGAGATGACCGATTGATATCGCCGCGTTGGCTGATAATACGATTACCGCGATCTGTGTGGCATGGATAGCCGTCTTGATGAAACCAACGATCGTCCAAGTCAATGTCTTAAATTTCCATCTTCAAAAAATGGTTTATTATGCCTCTGTTACGCTCATCGTTAACCGAAATGGTATTTTCAGCAGAATTTTCAACAAAAACGGCAGTTATGAGCTGATCCTGACTTCAGGAATACAAATTTTATAGATTTTATCGCAGCCAGACTGTCAGAGTCGATTTTGGTGCCCGTAGCGGTTGTGACGTTACATTACTGTGATCTAGTAACTTCGCCATAATTTCTACTTGAAACACGCTAAAATGGTGGGGTAGCTTAATCGATAGATCCAATGCTAGTTCCTTAGACTGGATACCAAGATCCACTCTTCCATTTAGTTTGTAACCGTGTGTGTAGCAGCTAATATATTTTCTTTTACATGGTATGTGTAGTTTCCAGTCCTGTCGGGTTGGCATATGTGTGGCAAAGTTCTTCACAAAACTTGCATTGTTACTATTTATTCCACTTCTCGTCTGGATTATTGTGAAATCGTTTCATTACCCATGGGTCTGCTGGGTAAGTGTGAAAGTTACCGGATGGCAGACGCTCTCGCCTGTCCAAAATATGTAGTGGTACCAGGTGATTAATGCCCGTAGCGGTATTACCAACATTCGTGGTATCGCAATAGACTACAACGTTTAAGTGAGTCTGCTCATTTAGACTGCCACTGAAACCTAAGCTAAATTTGCCCATTATTCGGACATTAGAAAAACGCCAAAAAAAAACCGGCTACGTTTTCCCAACGAATTATTCACTGGTTTTTTTTCAGTTAGATCCCTCGCGTAATGCTTAAAGCTGTTACCCCTTAAGTTTTGCCACCAGTAATTCGTCGAAACTTCTCTCACCCTCTCTAAACTACAAAATGCTTGTAGTTTCAGAGAAGCTTTCGCGCTTTCTCCTTTCAAATAGATGCGTACGGGGCTGTTGGCCTTTTCAACCATTTCCAATTGCTCTCTTCACTCAGACACTCTCTCATGCATTCAGTTACTATTCGAATGGTGAGCATGTGTGTGTGCGGTTGTGGGTGACTGTGTATACGTATCCTGTTGCCGCTTTTTACATCGGTACATCGTAACCACTATGGAGGGCAAGCCATCCTATATCCTTGGCCTTCATTTTTGCTTGGCATGTTTGTTGCGTTTGTATTCCATTCGATAGAAATACCACACAAACACATACATGTAGTGAAAGTGTGTCCATGTTTTTTTTTTTTTTTTTTTTTTGTTTTTTGCGAAGCTTTTATGTTATTTTTCAGTTTTACGCGTTATAACGTCATCAAGTCCTTGTTGCTGCTGTTTAACTGTTGGCTAAAGCTGTCATTGCCATTTGTAGTTAAGGTTGTCATTATTGGTTTTTTGCCTTTTGCTGTAAACTGAAGACAACTTACAATATTGTTTGGCGCTATGTATGGGCGGGTGGACATGCACACAACTTCACTCGGGAACGAGGAGGCATTTTACACTCGTTGCAATGTACACTAAAAACATTCGTTGTCGTTCAGTGCTTATCCATGGGTGACTGAGAATCAGTTTTTTTGGTTGGGACATTGAGTCAGAGAAAAATTGGGCAACAGCATGAACTGCAGCATCATTGTAAGGGCTATAACTTCAAAGACTTTACTTACTTAGGTTCTAACTCCCTCTGAAGAAGAAAACAGTACTAAATAAATATAAGGACCACACACACAATAACTTTCGCATTAGGAATATCCGGTATTGCAGATTAACCCCAATTGTATAATTGATAGAAGGGGAGCATTATCCTACATAGTAGCAGATAAATTGCACTATCGACAAGAGAGAAGCTGAGACCACAACCGACAGATAGAGTCGGCTGTCCACGAAGCTTTACAGGATCTCCGGAAGACGATTGCCTTCAATGGCAACACATCTCAGACTTCATGAAGACGGACACCGAAATAATATGACGTGCTTTGTCTTGGGTCCACACATCGTTACCGATCGTTATTTGGCTAAACAAAAAGACAGCTAAAGTAATTACCACCTTAAAAAGTGACCTTTAATGAGAATACCGAACTTGAGCGACACCGAATGTATAAAAAAAAACTCATTACCGGGAGTACATGGATTAAAATTCTTACAAATCACTCCAATCTCACTTAGCACCGATGTATCATCATCAGTTTCTTAAAACGACAAATTTGCACACATTTTTTTCCCTGAGTGTAAACCGCAATGCCGTTCCTTAAACGTCGAACAATCACTCTTAGTTAATTTCCGATGGAATTTGTTGCTACTCCTTTATTTGTTTTTCTTTATTTTTTTTTTTTTATTTCCTTTTATGTTTCTTCATCTGCTCAGGTTTTCTTTTGTGGCACAAGTTTCTGTTGCCTTGTGTGATGTGATATTATCTGTTATTGATACATGACGTTTGGTGGCAACTACGATAACTTTTCTATACTTTGCAGTTGATTCTAAGAAATAGTTTTTGTTATTGTTGTTTATTTTATTCCTTTCAAGATAGTTGTCCTTCTTAGTCAGACAGTATTGAGATGGAGTGTTTTGGTATTAGAGCATTGCATTGATTTGTTTGACACACTTCTGATAGATGATAAAAATCTGTGATATTGATTGGGTATAATACAAATAGGCTTTAGGATAGGGTAGGGTATTAAAGAGGACACTACAATTAAAACAATTTAAGTTGGAAGCATTAAAAAATTTTAGACCAATTATGTGACTATGTGAATATATTACAGACGCTTTGCTCCGAATTCATTTATTTTTCGAAATATTTCCGAGATTCGAGATTAAAATTAAAAAAGTTAATATTGATTTGCCTAAATTACATTTTGTAAGAAAAAAATATTTCGATTAATAAATTGGAAAATTCGGTAAACAGGAAAATATTGTTCGTCTATTAGACGAAAGCACTCTCAGTAGTTTGAGGTACCTATGTGGAGAAATTACCTCATTCGGTTCCGAGGAAAAAATCATATACAACATATTAAGAAAAATTTCTCCTAAAAGCAGACAACACAGTTGGCACAAACAATTTCAGTCCTTAAAGTAGGCAACTGATTTGGCACTAACAACTTTACTCCTAAAAGTAGGTAACACATTTGATGCTGCCTACTTAACTGCTCAAAGTAGGCAACACAGTTAGTTCAATTCCTTCATCGAATATTAAGGGAAATAAGTAAGTATTTGTGTTAACTCCTAAAACTAGGCAGAACATTTGTGTTATCTAATTAACTCTAGTTTTATGTATATAGGATATCTGGAGATATTCTAACTTAAAAAAAATTTTACTTTTTTTATTTATTTGTTTATTTATTAATAACAATACAAAGTAAATTTAAAATTGTACTTTATATTCGATGATTCGTTTAGCTTCCGCTTTTATAATGAGGTTAGCGGCCAATTCTAGAAAAATGTTTACAGTGGTTTTCAGAAATGTCACTGGACATTGTTTAAATCCTTCAGGATCCATAGTAGTGTCCTTTAAATTTATTTTAAAAAAAACGCAATATGTATTTCCCCATTACCTTGAAGTTGGTATTGCCGACTTTTAGGAGTTCAGCTGAAGTTAGCCCTCCAGCATGAAATGAGTTGCTATGAGACATTGGCAGCATATGAAGATGTAATGATAACTTTCTTACAAATGAACGTGCTTGCAAGTACTTCTCAGTGTCTAGTCAAATATTACAAATAATTGCAGATTTTGATCCGTTCAGAAATCTCCTCCCACCTTAACACATGGGTATAGAGTCAAAATTAAGCTAATTCTTAAAAGAAACGTTGGTGCCATTTCTTTTCATTTCATTTGAGGCCAAGTCCTAATTAGAAATGCATATTTATATTGTTGAGGATATTTTGGCGAGTTCAGTTTTTGATAAAAATTTAGACAAATCTTCAAGAAGTTTTATTTGAGTAAACTGGAAAATTGTTTTTACTTTTCAATTGGCATTTATGGGATCCTAAAAAACGACCCAAGAATTTATAGGTATGTAGCCAAATTTAGCTCAATGAGAGAATGAAATGTAGGTTCAGATTTGAAAGGGAAATTCCAGCCCATTTCAATGCACGGCCTCTGTCTGTCGACCATACCGTCCCAAAGTTTAGCCAAATCTTCAAAACTGTGATGAAATTTAATTTGGATACATTTAAAAGGGAGGTTTTTCTGCCCATGGGTCCTGGCACAAACTTATCTAAAAAAGATGAGAAAATGTCTATTTCTATATATAATACAACATTCTATCGAGCATATTGTGCAAACGATTGTAGAGCAAAACATTTATCTTTTTAAAAAAAAAAATTAAACAAAATCCTTTCCATGAAATCAGAATTCCATAGTTGTTGTTCATTACAAAACAATGTTTGTAGTTACTTCATTTTGTGTTAAATTATTTTATAGAATGACGGGAATCGGTAGATTGCCATACAATAGTTGATATGACTCCAAATCAATATTTCAAAGTGTTGCCTTTATGTACAGTCCATTCTATGGTGTTATAAGGTATACGAGTCAACAATGCCACAACTTAATTCAATTACTGCTCCGTTAACATTTACATCACTAATAGTTATTCAAAAAATATAACTCTCAAGTCTAAAACCCACTCTCTTGTAAACTATCGAATAGGGAATATGGCGTGTTCAAAACCCACATTCCTTTAACAAAGTGTAATTTTTCATTATCATCTTCTGCAAGTCCTGTAAGCTTTCAATGATGTTGTAATCCTTAAATGTCACAGAACGTCAACGGGACACCCACACATGAATCCAATACAAAATCAACTCCAATATCAAGTCGTTAAATTAAATAACAAAACTATCAATACAATACAGTACGACACATTAATTACGAAAAAGAATTTTATCTTAAGTATTCATTTAAACTACTGCAAATAAAATTCCAGCCGCTGTCAACAATTAAAGCCAACCAACAATTCGATATTCGAGGAAAAACTAGGATCAAAACGAAACAAAAAAATCCCACTCTGAAACCCATAGCATAAAATAGACTACAGTAAAAAAAAAACTCACCCGAAGGTCTGAGAACATGGCAGTGCAACAGATGAGTTGCCTGCCAATGAACTGCTGTTCGACAAGGCACCCAGGCAACACAGAAAATCGATGAGCTCAAATATTCACTTTGTGGGTGTGTGAGTGTATAGGTAAAAGGATGTGTGTGTATTCGTGTGTGTGCGTGTGGATGGTTTGTCTGAATATCGATGCCAAACGGATTAGTTGCAGAACACCATACGTTCCCGTAAACTCCCACACACACTCGAATGCCTGGAAATAAATACAACAAAATAAAAATAAAAAAATTAAATGAAATAAATGTTCAATTTAACATACAGCAGCAATATAATTGAAACCAAAATTTAAATAAAACATGTTCGAACATTAACGATAATACTGAAATGCAATGCTATTGGAAGAAATCGAAAACCATTTCTGAGACATACGTATTTTCACAAAAATTTCCGTGAATAAAAACACTCTGCACGATATAATTTCTAAAAGATCGGGATATGCAGGTTAAAGTTGGCTCTTCGAACTTTAAACCGCATTTCCAAACACGTTTATTGTGACCTTTGAGAATAAACTCTTACTCGTAAAGTCACCGAGATTAACGAGACGAACAAGTCAGCTGATAACTGTCTTATGTTCTGACACGGATTTGAACATAGGTTTGTTATGTGATAACACGTTTAGACAAGCAATTTTTGGTTTGTTTTCCTGATACAAAGAACATTTTCATCTCTTAGGAAAGTCGGACCAAAAGAGCGATCAATATAAAAACAGCGAGAACTTATTGTAACCCAAGAGCAAAGTATAGAAAAGAGAACAAAATGGGGGCTTATAAGTTTAGAAAATGTTTTGCCAAAACAAACTTTAAATCAATATCAGATTAAGATAAACCCGGAAAAAAGTACCAAAATGAATTAAAACTCTCAAAATAACAAAACGAATAAACCATTTTAAAATCGGCAGAAATGTGTAGTAATTCGTTTTTATTTAGAAGGTTGAAAATATGTAATAGACAAGTGGGAACACTTCTTTCCATTCGATAGGATAAAATATCAAAAATGTCAAATTGTTGTTGCACTGTGTTTATGTCAAGAAGGAACGAATATGCTGCAAATATGCCTTTGAATCCCCCACATGGAAGTTGTACTCTATTTTTGGCCGGATGGGAGGCGTGTTCATTTACGAGATAAGATGGGTTAAAGTATTCCCAGCACCGCTTCAAAAAGCCTAATAATTGAATGCTTCTTTCGACACTTCGAGTATATCGCTAACCCAGCGAGCACCCCATCTATTACCACTCGTATAGAGCGATCTCTGCGAAAACTCGATATGAATCGACAGAAGTTATTACCGACACCAAATGGAATAAATGTTGGTATGACTGCTCCGTCCCACACTCTACGATTGCTTTGGAAATATATAGAGCGACCTTGCTTTCAACAAGGCCGTGAATGTATCGATACTTAACCAGATAGTGTTTAATCAAGCTCTGCATAATCTTCGAGAGCACAGAACTTCCTAACTTCAAGGGTACGACATGTGGAAAAGATTGCGCAATGGACGAGCTAGCGTCGAAGAGCACTTATATGGGAATAGTGCTACAATACCACCTCGGCATCTTTGAGATCTTTAAGAACCAATTTAACTCCACGTGTTCCAAAAAATATGTGGGGTATCGAACTAGAAACGTTTTTCATCACGTGGGATGGTTGACTGTTTTATGGCAAAGATTAATTCTTAGCAAATATTTCAGCCAGATGGTTAGCTTTGTTAACCGAGTCTGTGAATATCTGGTCATCATTAACGAGAGTTGGTATAGCAGATGGAGAATTGTCCCTCACCTGTTTAAGAATGATCCTTCAGTTAAATTTTCCCTTTATCGTATGACAATTTCCTGGCAAATAAAGTGAAATAGAAAAATGAATTAATGTTATTTTTGTATCTTATTTTATGTTTATGGATATACATTTTTGTTTTTAATATTACAGTAATTAAGATATTTCTGGGGTAATTACATTTAAAAAAAAAACTCTCTAACAGCGGAACTTAAACAGTACAAAAACTTTAATACAACAACATAAAACATGATTAACAGAAAACACAAATACAATCAACATCTGATAATTCCTGCTCCTCAAACCTTGCCACTTCACTCTAGAATGTTCTGCTTTGCTTTCGGGGATATTCATCATCGATTGTTCGTACATCAACGAACAAGAACACATATAACAATATTTCCTTTGAAACTTTTTTTTTTGGGCAAAGAATACACGATGAAATTGATGTTTTTCGGTGAGAAGTTGTAAAACCAACCAGCGGACTGAAGATTTACATCACAGAACATAAGTGAACGAACAATTCGAAAAATGTTATGAAGATGATTATCAAAAGATAAGGGAATAATGGCTGCTGAAAACTGTCTGATGTTCTTACTTGAATTTGAATAGGGATTTTAGGTGCAGCAACGGCTATTTAACGTACGGTTGGCGAATTTAGTTTCGAAAACACCTTCGATAAGTGAAATGAATTTGAAAAATGACTGATGTTTTGATAGATCTACAAAATTTCCGCACTCAAAGATCCACAAAGCTACTTGCCTGTATCCAGAACATGAAATGGTTATGTGTGCGACAAAAAGGGTCAGCCATTTAAACGTTTAAATATGAACTAGCGATTACTTTGACTTTAAAAGGATGAGTAACATACATTTTTATTTTTAGGTTTATGTTTGACATTGGTGTTTTCGAATCAATTTTACCGAAAAATCATATTTCCAGATGAAGCTCATTTTCATGTCGGTGACTAAGTCAATTCAGAGAATCCACACGTGACTATTGAGAAGCAAATTCACCCACAATGAGTTAGGTGTGGATTTTTGATCATTGGGCCAGTTTATTCCGAAAATGAGCAATAGTGAGCGTTACGCGCAATGATAAACGAATTTTTACACCGTGTTACAAAAAAAAGATTTTTGTCTGTCCTATGAACCAAATGCACATATTCGGAAAGAGGGGAAAAAATAAAAATACAAAAAGTTTGAAGTATAAAGCTCGTATTGGCCTGTGTGAAAGCCTTTCGACCGATTTTTAACCCTTTTTCAGTGATACAATCGAGCTGATTTTTGGCATACGAACTGTTTTCATACGAACTTATGGCATTTCCTACAGAGATTTTGGCATACGTAGATAGATTTAATCCGGCTTTAACATATTCCATAGTATGTATTTTCAAAAACTGCAAAAACCTGAAATGTGTAATTAAATATGGAGTAATTTTCATATGAATACAAAACCTTGAATACGAAACATATATCAGCTTAAATTTTTAATTAAATATGGAGTAATTTTCATATGAATACGAAACATTTATCAACTATCCGATATTGTCAAATAAGCGAACTTTTCGGTTTGAAATGATCACAAAAACGATCTGTTGTTGTCGTTCAGTTGCAATTATCGGATATTTTCCGTTGTAGTTATCCAGAGTCAACTGTTAGTCAACTTTTTTTTATCCGATTTAACCTTTATTTCCTCTAAATTACTTCCTAGCTATTTACATTTTACAAAATCCTTCTGCATAGACTTTTTATGTGTCAAAACGGAAATAGTTTGCAAATTGTATGTAAGCATTCTGTAGAGGTTTGCACCTGAAAGCTTATCTTTTCAATTGGTCATAGAGGACATGAATTCTGTGAATTTACTGTTTGGCCGTATCTTGTTCTGTTTATTTAACGAATCCTTTTTTGTCGATAAATCCCGTCCATATAAAATACCATTTATATCCATTTAAATTGAAAAATCCATTTAAATACATGTCCCTGGCCAGATTTTTCTTTAAACTTCTTCTATATAAATCAAGTTAGTGCTATCCGTTCTTCTCACACTCCACAAGTACTCAACCACAGAGTGATGTGTGGACACGAAGCAACAAGTATTAAAGACATTCATTTACATTTACATTTAACTGAAAACAAGAACAAGACAAAACTTTTCGCCATCAACCTCTTATTAAATTTCCCTTACGGTCTTTTACCGGTCGTTTCGTACCCGGCACCACATCATCCAATTGCGATATAAAGTTATTACTTCGCCGGTTACCCCGCTCCGAAAACCCGAAATGAACAACAAAATGAAACATTTTTGACTGGGAATGGCTACAAGAATATAAACAAGCAGCCACAGACCGCCAGGCAGTGTGGAGCCAGTTAAGTTACTCTTCGTAGTCCTGTTTGATGTAAAGTGTCATCTTCATGGTTGGCTGACGAGGAGCAGCAGCAGCAGCATGCATGCATATTTTAAGGATTTATTACGTGTGTAAGTGTGTGTTTTTAACCTATTCAGAGCTCTTACGTGTGTACTCGTTCGTATCTTATGGCGTTGTTTTATGTTAGTTAATGTTTTGTAGTTTACTTACGAAAGTGTCATTGACAGTGTCCGTGTCCGTGCTGGTGTCATAGTCAGAGTGTTGTATTTGAATCGCTATGTCTGACATTTCAGAAATGTAGCCAACCATTAAGTTATCACTAGATAGACTGACGTTTTATATAGACTGTCAGATTGTTGACGGTACAGTAGTGTGCCTTAATATAGCAAAGTGATTTCACTGAATGAAGATATTCGATTTTTGTGTTTTCGTACGTATTTCCCTTAACCATGAATTTCCATGAACTTGTCTAAAAACACAAAGCTATATCATTTGTTTGTACTTGCTGACCGGGACTGACCTACTGTTTAAAGCCGGCTTCGATGGATAATGCTTTTCTAGAAAATTTGTTGTACTAGGAATTATTTATCAAATATTTTTCATTCGAGCATTGCTCGTTCTAGCGAGCATTCGTATATTTCCAAGTGTTTTTATAATGCCCAAGTGAGTATCTGTTTAGTGCTCTAACTGTAGTTTGTACGTTTCCTCAGATTTAAGGTTAAAGAGTACATTTCCACATGTATCCCTAAATTTTGCATATTTTTTATGTTATAAAATGTTGCCCAAAAAGAACACTGCTACTATTCTGTGTGTCACTAATGTGTCTGAATGTCAATCAGGGTAGTTGTTATTGCTGTTCCTAACATAGACTATATGTTGTTTTTTGGTAGTTCATACTTCTGGTTGTTGTTGATATTCTTATAATATTTTGTTTTACAGTCGAACTTCTCTATTACGAACTTCCGTACAACGAAGTTCTCTATATAACGAATTTATTTCCAGAACACTGCAATTTCGTTAAATTTTCAGTATGTTTTGATCTCCTTATAACGAGTTTCCTTATAGCGAATATTTCTTTACTACGAATATTTTCTACGCCCGTAACTCGAATGCTCATGCGTTTTTGATCTCCGTATAACGAGTTTTACATAAACACATTTTTCACTCTCACCATACACACACATATTTTCATTTTTTATTTGTTTTTGTGTGTGAGATTCACATTTCTACTCTCTGTAAGTGAGAGAAATGTAGGCTCGCATAGTAGACTACACGTTACAAAATTCGTGAAGGAGGTACCCACATTTCAGCAAACATCATCAGCAGTTGAAGTACTACGCAACTTTGTGGAGATAAGAAATAGCGTGCCTGAACAAGTATTTGCTTCTCTTAACGTGCTTGAAGTTTTTATTGCAGAGGAAAAATGGAAAAATCAAACGCGGACAAAAATTACCAATTATTTTAAATAAAATTCAACATACATAAAATAAAAATTTTTTAAAATAATTCTATATTACGAATTTTCTATATAACGAATTTTTTTTGGTCCCCTTGAGATTCGCTATATGGAAGTTCGACTGTATTATGCAAAAGTGTAAATTGCTATAATATGTTGTTTAGTTTTTTTTACATAGCTCTTTTAGTTAAAAGTGTTGATTCTACAGCAAACAAATGCAAGCAACATCTATAAGTTCTTTTTCACTTCCCACTTCTCCCATATGTCGAAACTGAACGAGCACTCGCTAAAACGAACCATTCTCGAAACACAAGGAGTTCTTTCATGATATTTTATTCTGAGGAAGTCAGGCCAAGAGCAGAGAGAACATTGTTACTTTTGGTTTGTCATCGATATCGATATGAAATACAGGGAGAGGTGTTATTTTGGTATTCAAAGAAAAATATAATTTTTTAAGATAAATAATCGGATGTTTATTTCATACCATATCCTTTTTATGAAATTTTCCATAACCAAATCGCAAAGTGGCATTGATAGCCTCACGAATTATATCTTTGAGGTCTTGAATCGACGCTGGGCTGTTGGCGTATACCTTATTTTTCACATGGCCCCACAAGAAGAAGTCGCATGGTGTTAAATCACAAGATCTCGGTGGCCAAATGTGATCATTTCTTCGAGAGATAATACGGTCCGGAAACTTTTCGTAGTTTCGTTGCTTGTGTGGCGCCGTCTTGTTGAAAGTTAACGTTGTCCAGATCAATATCATCCAACTCCGACCATAACGAATCATTAATCACGCAATCCAGTCACGGTAACTGTTGATCCAACATCATTTTCGAAAAAGTAAGGTCCAATGACCCCATCGGACCATAAACCGTACCAAACAGAGAATGGAGAGGCTTCTCAACAAGAACTCTTGGGTTTTCCGAGCCCAAGAGGCGAAAATTTCGCTTGTTGCTTGTAGCCACCAGTCAAGATGATTTTTCAATGGAATTCCGGATCATTTTCATGCATTTCAAGGACCCAATCAGCAAAGACACGACGTTGTTGATGATCGGACGGCTTAAGTTCTTGTGTTAACTGAACTTTATAAGCCTTAAGACCCAAGTCTTTACGCAAAATACGGTGTAATGACGTTTGTGGAATGCCAAATTCCAAAGAACGTCGAGAAATGGACAATCCTGGGTTTTCTTCAACACTTTGGGCTACAGCAGCAATATTCTCAGTTGTTCTTGAGCGATGTGCACGGGTTTTATTCTTCACATCACTAACTTGTCCCAACAGCCCGAATTTGTCCACCAAGGTACTTCACGACGACCCAAAAATGCTTTAGTTTTGCGAACTGTGACTGCAAGATTGTCACCATTTTTGTAGTGAATTTTAATAATTTCAATGCGTTGTTGAAGCGTATATCGTTTCGTTTTCAGTAATGGCGTAGTTTCTACTTGTCAAATGTCAAAGAATGAGTGACAGCTTCAAAAGTTACCAAAATACAGGGTGATTCAAGATAACATCATTGTTGGAAACCCCTTTATCATTAGTTTATAGAAATATTAGTTTATAGAAATATTCGCGACACTATCTAGAAATACTCGATTGTGATATCATTGTCGGCCGTAGAGGTCAAATGGGTAATTCTCTGCCCTAAAAGAACACACACACTACACTCTAACCTGTAGAAAGCTGTTGTTATATGTTTGTTTTATAGTGAGTCATAAATGTTTTATGTACTGTGGACTCCACACAGACACACATTCATACACGAGTATGTTTACACATATGCATTGCATTACTACAAAAGTGTTAATGTATATTTTTCTTGCCAAAAGGCTTTACAGACCAAGTAGATATTCCAAGCTGCCTACTTCGAGGATTTTCACAGTCACTCTTTCCTCTCTAGTTTCAACCATACCTATACTTTATTCCTACCTTCTCAACGTGATATCCCAGCCATCAAATTACCTACTACTTTATGAAAAAAAAACTTCTAGACGACATTAACTTATAAAAAAAAAAATAATTAATAAAAACATTAATTAAGATGTTTTAGTACTAATGTTTTACCAATCCCCTATTTGTTCACAAGAGTCTTCATCGAGATTGACTTTTACACCGATTATTTTTACTAGAAACCATATAATGATAATATGATAATGATAAAAGTGAGTACCTCACACGAGTACCTCAACGTACCTCTACTTCAGTCCATATGGAACCCTATTTTGTAACTTTTGAATCATTCCAAGGATTTCCAAAATCTACTGTAACTGAAAGTTGTTCTTGCCTTTGGCAGAACCTTCCTCCAATAATGCTTTCAACTCGGTGTCTTTGTAAAATATGGGCCTTCCAATAAGTTCCTCGTCGTCGAAGTCAATGTCAATGCCACTGTCACTGAAAGTCGCCTATATGCTTTTACAAGCAATTGATATTCCTCACATGCACCTTTTCCCACAAACTCCACATTCGAATGATGGCTCCCAGCCAGCATGTATACTACGTGTATATTAAAATGTCGAAATGACAACCCATCTTTATGGATGGCATGCAGAGACGAGTCCAAATAGATTCTTGTTGTAAAGACCTGGGCTATATATGCAGACATGGGCTATATATGCAGACATGGGCTATATATATATAGGCAGGCTTTCAGGCACTCCCCCTCCATATGCCTTAGAGAAGGTCTTCTCTTGTTGGGATATCTTCTCTTGTCGTGATTTTAGGTAGCCTTTTTCTGCACACCTGCCAGAATGCAGGTTCCTGCTCACCAAGTTCACGTGAAACAAATGTACATTCGGAGTAAAGGCCTACGCTTTACATTCCAAATAGCAGTCCTTCGAAACAGCCAACAAACACTGGACAGCTTCAGGCCGACTACTGTAATATCCGGTCATACGAATGCATGCATACATACTCTCTATATGTTCGTACATATGTATCTACATTGTAGTTTTTTTGACAACAGGTGTGTTACATTCGTTTGAGCTTGACCTCTATGTGCGCATTTTTGCATTTTTGTTTTCTAAGTTGATGAAATGTTATTGAAGGATACCAAAAATACATATACACATACACTACGCTCAAAAATGTGTTTTTTTTCGAAGGTTCTTTCAGATCTTGTATCGAGACAATATTCAGCTCACATTCAATATTAAATTTCTCCGACGAATTATCGAAAGCACTCATATTTTTGTCTCTACTTCCCTACCTCACTCCCAGTCAGGTTCAATCCAGTCAGATATGTTGACACCTTTACATGGAAATCATTTAAATACAATTTACACCTGTTCGTTATTCCGGAACGATTGATCCAATAAAAGTGAAACTTGTTTATATTTCCGATGTTACCAACACAATTCATGACTGTCTTCAGTGGGGACACATATGTGGAGTTGAAGTTAAATGGCAACAAACCCTACTCAATTCGCCTTTCTTTGCCACTGATCGTGCTGTTTCTGTGACATCCACTGAGTGATAGTCAGAAAGAACCAAATATTCTCTATTAATAAAAATGTACTTTGGAATGCGCTGAATACAATTCATATTCAAGAGAACTTCTTCCATTCCAAAGTATTTATATTAAGTTACATTTTTAAACCAACCTAAAAAGAACGATACGATTTGTTATATTAAAAGTATTGTCCATCGGTAGGCACTGCTTTTTCCGCATTCAGATTAACCACAAATGGACCCTACTTTGGTATTCTCTTATAACATCTGGTCTTTCCTTTGTACCACCGATTGGGCCAAGTAATAGCCGGGGGAACACATCATGTGGTGAACGCCTTAGTGGATCTATGAATCAATATGTTGTATTCATACAAATGATCAAATTCAAACTCACATCACCTATTCCCTAATGAACAACATTTTCTGTTAGGGTGTACTCCATAAAAAACCTACACTGGCTTCTATGCACTTTTCTCGAGTTATGACCCGGACAATCTCTATATAAATAAGCTGCTTATGCGTGAAGGCATTTGTAAGTCATTTCACCTGACTGACAATGATTACTGTTTTGTTTTTATTTAAACATCAATTTACGATTGTTTCATATATATTCCATACAACCATTTGAATGCCATCAATTTATAACATTTAGTCCATGCATGTCCGAGTATGTTTTTAAAACTGCATAGTGTAAACAACTATGTCTCCGTGTCGGCCCACTACCCTGTTTGTGGAAAATACCAGGAAGTAACCACAGTTTCTATATGGACGTACAATATACGAGTATTAAATTAAGATTTTTATATAAATTGACGCACCGAATTCGTTCGAATATTTATACACATGTTCATAATATCTGTATGTACACATGTACGGGCATAGTGCCATTAACAGGCATTTAATGAATTAAAAGCTTTAATAGCCATCAACAGGACTTTTTTCGGTTTTTGTAAAACTGAAAATTTGCCAAATATGCCAATAAAATATTGTAGAATGTGTAACACGAATATGAAATGGCCACATAAAATATTTCCACAAGGGGCTAATAGATATTGGTTGAAAATGTAGAAAAACAATCTCGCCTGTGTACACCAATTTTGAACGAGAGTGGAAAATTGAATTGGACAAACTGAATGGGCCATTGAACACACACAAATGTATTGCAGCATTTGTGTAATGAGTTACTGTACCAAAACCCCACAAATGTTGGTATGTAGTTAAATTACCAAAGTGTTTTCTTGTACAAAATACTTTAGACTAGAAGTTGCTAGAACACTTTTAAATTCTTCATAAATTCAATCTAATTGTTTACAAATTGCACAAAACTGGTAATTGTACAAAGCACACGCTAGATGTAGATTTTGTATGTCAAATGGGAGAGAAAGTATTGGTGATCGCAGATACAACCTACACAACCACAGTCATCGTTTGTGGGAGGTGTTAGTTAGAAGATAGTACATCGTTTATATCTACTCCTTGGGATTGTAGGACCAGGCTATAACTGCTTATATAGATTATGGATTATAGATGATAAATGGATTTGGTACACTCTTGGCACTTGGCAGTACAAAGTAATACAAATCCTTCGAATATAGATAGATATAAACAAAAGTCTAGTAGAAATATTGGCTTATATAATAAAGTTTTCCTTCTGTATTTTGAATAATAAATAAAATGTATAAACCAAAATTTCATAAACATTTACAGACTGTAACTAAATCATATGTCACAAACCAAACAGGACGAAACATTTCAGTACACAAAGCACACTCAAAAAAGTATATCGTGAATTCTGAAAATGTATTTGATTCGAGTAAAGTGACACACAGGGATTAAAAAATAAATTAAGTGAAACTCGCGGTATATCTCACAAGCGAACCTGATATCAAGATGGATTTCTGTTATGAAGATGGGATTTCAAATACATTTGACAGAAGGAACTACGTAAATGAATTTTATATTAATTTTAAATATTTCCTATCAGCCAAAAATCAAATCTTAACAACCACGAATGTATGCAGTTTGGAACATGTAATCCAAATATTTGTAGGTAATGTTTTGTACTAGCTGACCCGGCAATCGTTGTTTTGCCTTCAAATTGTGTTTTACTGAAAGTTTGGTACATTGCAAAGTATAATTATTCTTTTAAAAAAATGCTAGTACATAGATATATTTCATATGATGTATCATTTCTCTAATTGGCCATCAGCCATCAGAAGAAATAAAATTCAAAAACAATGCTAATTCAAACTCAGGAATTGTAGTAGACTATATTACCACCAGAAGTGCCGACTATACAACGCAATCCATTTGGCCCAGTCTAACTTAACTACATTGATGATTGTTTCAATATTTAAAAATGTCTGACTTTAAAAAACTACAGAATTGTCTACTTCTTTTGAAATCAAATGAGAATGAATTATGTTTTTATTTCAGGAAATGTGAACTCAAAATAAAAGTTCTGAACGCAGCACAATTTTTAGTAACCTTGTGTTTACTTAAAATCTGGTCCACTTTTTTATGAGTCTAAATACACCCGTTTTCCATCCATATTCATGGCGACGTGTACATCGGTTGATAAATGTTTGTATGCATATGTGTGCTTTAGATGCAATTGCCCAATTCACCTCAAAAACCCACTCAAGTATGCACAACTCAAAATGTAATACAATCGAAATCAATTTGATGTGAAAAAAGACTATCGTAACATACATATACACATGTACGGATGTATGTATGTAAATATGTGTGGATAGTCAGAGCAAAGAATGAATAAGGAAAATGGCAACAAATTGAATATTAACGGATACAGTGAAACAACGGGTAAAGGATACGATGATGTGGTAAAAAGGACCCAAAAAAACTGGAGGTTGTGAATCGATGCAGGACTGCACATTACATGCTCTGACTTGGAACATAACAAATAAAATTAGTACTTTCCTTTTTTTTCCTATATTTTGTACATTAAATGTTTAACCATACCCACGTTCATACGTTTGAAAGTGTGTGGATGAAATTCCTACATATACACACATGCCCATGCTTATATATTGGTGCGGAACCATTGAAATTTGTAGTGCACCGAGAAAGAAGAGGTTTTAAGGAATACCAGCAAAACACACAATCACTGTGAACAGGACGGATATCTGTCTATGGTGTCACCGTCTGTACATGTATCTGTCCACACGAATACAAATCAATGATTAACTTCTCACTTTGGATATATTATAGATTCGCATTGCAAAAGGAAGGGAAGAAGCTCTCTATGTGTGATTACAATTGAAGTATGTCGTCATTGGATTTTAATGGGAGATCAATATTTGCCCCTTAAACAAATCTACATTTTGTTTGAGTTTATTGAATTCTTCTTTTTGAATGGGTAAAAACAACAGATTTGTATTCCAAATTATTAACTTGTTGTCTGTTGTGGTTAATTGGAATTTACAGAATGTTATTTTGGATTTAGGGTTGGAACTTCGGCGCAAGTCTTGTTAATTTTACCGTATTTTAATATTGGATATCAGCTAAATAAAAAATTCCAAAATGTTAATGCAACAGGCCAAACAAAATAAACAATATGTCAGTAATAGTGTACGGAAAATCTGCAATCCCTGCAGAAGAAGGAGATATTGACGCCTGCCGAGTGGTGCTGTACTGCAGTAAAGGACAATGGATACAGGCGGCAAGTACTGGTAGAGTACTCGCAAGTACTGTACTCGATTTTTTAAGCCGGCAGCACTACCAAAATATATATACATTGGCTGTCAACAATTGTTTGGTAGTGAAATTCATGTTTAGTTGTGAAGAAAAAATTGTGTCCGAAATTCCTTAGTTAAAAGAAAAAACTATAAAAAATAATAAACGCACCTTCCAACGAAGAGTAACAAAACAAACAAATTTGAGTTTTTGGTGGAAAGGTACTCCAAAAGTCTGCACTCGTGGACTACTCCGAAAGCGATAGAAAGGCGAGTGCTGGTTTTCGTATAACAGAGGAAATGAAGAGAGAGTAGTCGCTATCGCTTGGCGAGCACACGAACAGTACTTCTGCACCTTTTTTTCTGATATTATATTCCGGATATTCCTCTGAGGTAAGTCCTGGCTTACATGAAGCATCCTTCCTGGCTTAGGTTATGCGTTCTTCCCGGCATTACTGAAGCCTTCATTCGCGGTTCATTCAATCAAGGGAATAAACCGCTGATCCATAACGTTCACATGGACACCAGATGTTGTCACCTAAGCTAAGCAAGCATCAAGTCCACTCATTAAAAAGGTGAATTAAAATACATGCCTTTCTTTCTCAAGATTCCATTATGATGAAGAGGTGTAACTTGCTGTGTTTTTAGCATTTTAAAAATAATCTCGTAATACAATAATAATCAGTATTGGCTGCCATGATAATGTTCGTTGCCTCAGCTGCAGAGCCGTAGATAGTTATTTGTTCCTTCAAGCATTGTCTTGGTACGCGGCATTGTCAATACTAATGATACCAAATGCTTAATCATTGGATTACACTTTTCTCCTCTGCCCGACATTTAAAATCCACCAAAATGATTGCTGAACATGACGAATGCTTGAATAAGTCACCATATCGATTGTGTCAACCACTATAAAGTTATTAGCTGAGATTATTTTTATATTTATTAGTTTTTCGACCTTATATGCAACATTGCAGAGTTCAGAACTGAGTGCACTAGTTACGACGATCGATCTTTGAAATCCCAGCTTTAAAACAAGTAAGATTAATGAAATACTTAATTATAACGAACAATTGAATGGGGAGTAGTGGATACCAAAGAAACACAGTACTGGATTTTTTTTCTGCAACTGGTATTGGCGGGTCAAATACGTTAAAAACTAAATTAAACGTCAATGAAAAAACTCAGATGTTTATTAAATCGTTGTCTGTTTCGTACTGTCATTCCTCACCAGGGTTGCAACCTATCGTAGTACGTAGCCGATTGGAATTAAAAACAGGCGCACTTCTTATCAGAAGGCCGTAGCCGCCGTTACTACCAAAACATAAATACAAGAGCATGTATGAAAAAAGTAAGTACATTCACACTCCTTTACTAATAGCTGTTGACCCATACAGTAGTTTATTTTGTAATCATACGTTGTTTTAATGACCGAAATCTTGAAATAAATCGTTTTACACTTTAACAACGTTGGGAAAACAACTCCTTTTTTTCGTAAGTGAAAAACGTGATATTTATTTTTTGGATTTTACTCTATTTACTCAGTAAAGTGAGTAACCCACTGTCGTGCGGTGCGCTCTGACGAAAGTGTTTGCAGTACTCAAGAGTGGGATCCTCAGTCTCATAACATTGATCTCAACAATTTATGAGAATTATACGCAAGACCTCGAATTAAGGCGCTTCTTATATTGGGCCTTGGAACAGCTCAAATGGACAAAGCTTCAATTACACGTGTAATGTTATCAGCAATCGTGGTTGGCTTGAGAGACTTCATGTGACAAAACGTGAGATTAAATGTGTACTAGATAAATTGTACATGTCTCTCTTACTCCTAAAATTAAAGGCATTTACACGGTGGAACATTTATCCTGCTCAATGAATATGTATGTAGTACTAAGTACTGACATACATACATCGCACATATGTATGCACATATGAGCTGGGCAACTGCCAATTGACAGTATGGAAATTAAATTGATTCCATATTGAATTAGTTTAACATCAATCACTAAGACCATGGATGAGAATAGAGAAATTCACTACGAGACTGGCTGGTAGCTGACACTTGGAGTTCGTTGGAGTATATACCATGAAAATACAATATGTCGTCAAAATAATGGCACATGCCTATTCACTTAATTAACAACAACATTAAACATGAAGTCCTTGAAACACAATCACACGACAAAGTTGTTAAATAGTCACTTTTCATACAATCTTGAAATGGATGTTGCCATCTTCCTTTTCCAAATTTCAACTTTGTTATCAAATCATGGCAGGCAGAAGATGGCATCATGTGGCAGCTGCCAAGTAAACAACAACAACCCTCTGTACTCTGAGTTTAAGGGGTCAACAAGATGCAGCAGAAGTTTAAATTGTTTGAATATTTGAAAAGAATTGCAATGGAAGACATCACAGTAAGTCTTAACTCGTAAAAATACAAACGTATAAGGATTCCCTATTGATAGTGCAGCATTCAGCGATTTTATTTCTAATGTACTGACAGTTACTCTCATCGAGGTATTTGTTTTATTACAACAGAGGAAGTACAATATTTACAAAGTCAATGAAAATGCGGAAGCAAAATTATCACCTTATAAGGCATCACGGTAGGCGGTCGTATACAGTCGAACTTCTCTATTACGAACTTCCGTACAACGAAGTTCTCTATATAACGAATTTATTTCCAGAACACTGCAATTTCGTTAAATTTTCAGTATGTTTTGATCTCCTTATAACGAGTTTCCTTATAGCGAATATTTCTTTACTACGAATTTTTTCTACGCCCGTAACTCGAATGCTCATGCGTTTTTGATCTCCGTATAACGAGTTTTACATAAACACATTTTTCACTCTCACCATACACACACATATTTTCATTTTTTATTTGTTTTTGTGTGTGAGATTCACATTTCTACTCTCTGTAAGTGAGAGAAATGTAGGCTCGCATAGTAGACTACACGGAAAAATGGAAAAATCAAACGCAGACAAAAATTACTAATTATTTTAAATAAAATTCAACATACATAAAAATAATTTTTTTTTAAAATAATTCTATATTACGAATTTTCTATATAACGAATTTTTGTTTGGTCCCCTTGAGATTCGCTATATGGAAGTTCGACTGTAGTTAACTTTTTTTTGAAAATCTAACTATTTCTCCATAAATTTCAATTGTAAACGTTGGCAATGACATTGCTCATATGTTACCACAGAAATTCTAACTGTGTATATGCGCGCATTTAAGTACAACGATTACTCTGGCTTTGTCATGTTGTTCAAAAGTATAGAAATGATTCGGCTCTATGATTCAAAGACAAGTTCAAGGGCCCGGCAAAAAGGAAGATCAAGACTGATGGTTAATAACTATTAACCACAGTGAAAACCGTTATTGATTTACATTTTCCATATTTCACTGGTACTTATAACCAATTGATTTTCCTTAATATTCTTTAAAATGGAAGCATTCGGGGTTTTCTATATATTTGTTGTAGTTCAAAGACTTTAATAAAGGATTTCAAAACATATAACATATCAATGTGTAAAATGGGTGAATATTGTTTATTTATTTTTGAGAGACACCTCAAAAATAACGAAAGCCTCAAATAAGCTTTGCCGTAAAAGCAAAAAGCTCATGTCTATCAACTATTTGCGAAACGATTGTAGTTCTGTAAAATGTGTGGATTTCAACAGTATGCATAACGACCTCTTCCCACTATATTAGTTCAAAAAGGTATTTTTTCGAACTTCGGTTGGCATAAACATTTTATAATTTTATATATAAAAGGGAATTTCGGTGTAATTAAATGTTATGGCATAAGGCAATAAGTACGGTATAAAATTGAAATATACAAAATAAAAATCCCAAATGTATTTTTTATATTTCTATAATTTCAGGTCGATAATAGCACGTACGCTGGGGTTCAACTGTTTGGAAATTACTATTAAACTCACTCCGTTACAAGTATCATATATGTTTTGGTCATTCCAAAAAAATGTTTGATAATAGTACCAGAATATGAGCCTGTTACGTAGTAGTCGCACGAAGTATCTGTCATATCACGGCTTAGTTATCTTTAGTCTTCGCCTGCTGATTAATCACAAGCATATCGGCTTGCGTGTGCTTTCTCCAGTTCGCGATGTCACGGATTTGCATTTCTTCCTCCTTTCATGAGAAAATCACCAGTCCCGCTCTATCTTTCTGGTTCAATGTCTGCTGTGGTCTTTGGTGTTCACGGTGACTATTTTTTAACTTCTGATTGTTTAAGATCAACATATGCTAGTTTCGCAATTCATCAGAATGTTGAAGAAATTGTACGAAGGTAGGTTCGAGAAAGCTCGCTTTATATTTTTTCAGTGGATCTAGTGTAAGTCAGAGTCGTCTAAAAATGCTTTCCAGAGAGCCATTACCCAGACCTTGTTTAAACAAATATTTCTGTCGTCATATCGACCATTTTGAGCGAATTACTTTCCACAATATACTAATCAAATCAAACAGTCGCTTGATAATAGTACAACATCAGTACAACCATGTAGACTGTTCATCCATAAAAGCATCGTCAAGTTCGACCATGGTGCAAGAATCCACCCATAGGATATATTCCAATAGTACATTGTTAACACAAGGGGATGTGCTTGTGTGTCATGGTTTCAAAACATGAATTTCTTAAAATTTTGTTGGTTTGCAAAATTTTCGTTAGACCGAGCTCATATTCTTTTGTCGGACCTTTTTGATTTGCCGACACTAGGGATGACGGCGCGACTCTGTAATCGTAGGGCTAAGGATACTAGTTGAATCATATTCTCTGCTTCATTCTGTGGCAGGAATTTGTCAACTTCCGCACGAATTATAATAGTATACCGGACAAAATCAAAAATTGCATGGCTTTGTTCTTATGTATTTTATCTAATGAAATGTTACTGCTGGTTTATTTCATCGTTTCATTCCATAAACTGTTAAATATATAAAAAGTAAAAACTGTTGTTTGTCATAGTATAGTGAACTTAAGTATTTATTGATAGTACAACTCCAGATTCATGCCATCGTGAATTTCATCTGAAAATAAAGTCAGTTAGTAAGTCGGCAATCTATGACAATCTTTCAGAAACTTACAATCAGACAGTTTAATGCTGTCCTTATATATGGTGTACCACTTCTTCAAGACAATTTTGTCATACTTTGTACCAGTCTGAGCTGCAATTAACTTCTTCAGATCGCCAATTGTATCATCAGGATTGCACTTCACGCGAACCTTTTTGCCCAATCTATCGTTGCAAGTAATTTCAATCATTGTTTCTACCGCGTTTCTTTTACAATTTGATCAAAACAGAATAAATGTGAAAATGTGCAAAAAGCCCACAACAAACAATTCCAGCCGACAAACAGCTGATTGTTGACAGTTGGTCTAGAGATTTCTAAAATATTATAATCGATTTTCAACTAAGGACAACTTGATAACATTTATCTGAACGATTTCACGCTTAATGTTTACAGCACAATAACAAACGGCTGATTAAAATTTTTTCATCTTGACAGAATTTTGATCAAAATGCGTTTTAGGTATTGTGCCATGGTATGGGGAAATTAATTCGCAAATTGATGGCCAGATGTTACCTTTGTATAAATCGTACATCATATGAACATGACCTTTAAGCTTTTAGGCATGAATATCCACATCTTTCAATAATTTTAAAACGAGAAATGTTCAGATTAATCGTAAATGACCATAATTTCAATACATTTAAAACTTTATTGAACGCGCTGTTGTGTTTGTGAATAATTTTATATTTATAATATATAATTCTAAAGTGCTGAATACAATTTTTTCATTTTGACAGAATTTTGATCAAAATGCACTTGGAAGTATCTGCGTTTTAGGTATTGTGCCATGGTATGGGGAAATTAATTGGCAAATTGATGGCCAGATGTTACCTTTGTATAAATCGTACATCATATGAACATGACCTTTAAGCTTTTAGCTATGAATATCCACACCTTTCAATAATTTTAAAACGAGAAGTGTTCAGATTAATCGTAAATGACCATAATTTCAATACATTTAAAACTTTATTGAACGCGCTGTTGTGTTTGTGAATAATTTTATATTTATAATATATAATTCTAAAGTGCATATAAAGATAGTTGTTAAAATTTGCAAGTTGTACGATTTAAACAAAAATCGATAACAAAAACTTCCCATACACGATAATTAATTTTTTCGATAAGCGGAATGTAACAGCTGTTGGACACAAACACACTGAAAAATAAGTTAAACCCGACGCCTAAATTAAAGAATTGAAGGGACATATTTTTAAACGAAGATTTCCTTTTATATTCGAGTATCAATGTTCTCCCAAGGTCCAAATTAATTGGACTTAGATTAGTGTGTAATAAACAAAGAAGTTTCCCCAGAAATTGATCACCATGTCAATGCTACCATTTTTCCCCTCGCTGCGCCCACCAATTGCAAATCGGATTTGGTTTGATTCGGCAAGCAGCAATGAAGAGGCAGAGGTCCTCAAATATGAAAGGGAACATCATAGTTGGGTATGGTTAAAATTAATTATTTGTTATTGTTGTGGATAGTAGTCATAAACGAACTTGGTACTAGTTTGTAGTTGTTCTTGGCTTTATACAATCAAGGAAAATAAATGTCCTATTCATCTATCAAATATAGTTCATAAACCTTATACTTCGTTGGAGGCCTATTCTTCTCATTAAAATGGGGCCAATGATTTTACGAAGGGAGACGAGGATTTGTCTTACAGTCGTTAATTCATTAATTGGATGTAACTTTGTACAATGCTCCAATAAATAGTTTAATTTAACAATTATCACAAATATGTCTCCACATACATACATATTTGTGGTAATTGTTAAATAGTGGTTTATGATGAAGTATATAAGTATAAAGTACATCCGAACGCGTCTTTGTCGATAAGGGAAATTTCATAAACTATATTACAAAATGATTGTACAAATGTATATTAAACTAAAAGAAGAAACTATGGAACGCATTCCATTGTAGACTGCATATAGGATAATCAACACAATAGTTATTTTCTGATGGCTTAGTTAAGTTCTTGTATGTAGAAAAATGTTCCATCCGAACCGCTTATAGTTTCGAAATATACATAAACGATTTTCATAAAATTTTACTTGTTTTATTACAGTTGGATGCTATGAAACATGCTGCCGTTGACATACATCCTTTGGGTAAAGTTTTAACAATGCCTGGTTTGGAAACAGATGATGAAGATGGTAAATATAACCCCATGTATATTTTGCGGGATTAGAATTAATATTGATTATTGAACTTCCAGCAAATGATGATAGTGACGACTCTGACAGCCATGATGATGAAGATGACGATACCAATGATCGTGCAATACCCGGTTTGCCGGAACGTTCGGCATTGGGTCTCTATTCACCCGGCGAAGAAATGAACTTAAATGACGACGTTCCGGTTATTGTGGGTGGAGGATCCTAATACACAAAAACAAATGTTTCCAGTTTTGTGGTTGCAAAGATATCCATTATTGTACGTGTGAATTCTCGAAAATAAAAGTTTTTAAAAATGTAAAAGTTGACTGGTATTTCTATTTATTTACATTTTCGGCCAACGGTCGCAATCGATCCGTAATTTATATTTATACGAATAAAATATAAATTAAGAAATTTAATAGATTTGTTATTTTTTATTAATTGTGACAAAAGATGCTGACTTCTTTTTCGAGAAATAATTCATTAGTCTATATATTTTCTATCCAGATAGTTATTTTTTCGTAAATACATAAATGTTTTATGATCAATTAATAATAAATTACAATAAACATTGCACGAAATAAAATAAATTGTTATAAAATACTATACGTCATTTGCAGTTCAGAAATTAAGAAGTTTGTTTTGAATTTCAGAATGTCATAAGTGGCAGGAAACACACTTGCTGGAAGAATATTCCACATACGGACGGTTCGGCTGAAGAACGAATTTTCTCTATCGTGCGTCGTCCGATCAACCGGCCACTTTACAACGAACGGATGATTGACATTTCCTAATGGTGATCATAAATTAGGATGGGAAATAGTCGTTACTTAACAAAGAGTGACACCGATACAATTTTCTCTCTTAAACGCCAATGTCAGCATTCCAAGTAAAAAGATTTATTTAAGTTCTTGAACACATATTCAAATAAACGTCTTCATCAATATTTTTAAAATTTATCGGCCCTTTTATGAGTGTCAATTAGGGATGTAACGAATGTGTGTTTAGCGAAAGCGAATGCGAATAGTAAAAATTTTTTTTAGCGAATGCGGATGCGAAAGGTAAAAATTTTTTTTAGCGAATGCGGATGCGAAAGCGAATTCGAAAGCCAATAGTAAAAATTACTTTTAGCTAATGTAAATATTACAAGGAATCGTTTAACGAATGCGAAAATCTTTGGGAATGTCAGAGTCAATTATGCAGTACTTATTTCCAGTAATATTTATTTCAAAGTAACAAAAATTTATTTCAAAGTAACAAAAATGTATTTCAAAGTAACAAAAATTTAACAAAAAATTTTAATTCAATTCACAGAAAATTCAGTCTCATGGTAAAATATATTAAAGTTAACTTCAAAGTTGAACATTCCATATACATAAGGAATAAATTCTTGGCAAACCTTATAATTTCAGATTGAGTTCAGTTTCTAGAGGAGTCTAATATCCAATCAATAAATTTTCAGTTTTTTGCGAATGCGAATGCGAGAGCGAATAATAAAATAATGTTTTTTGCGAGTGCGAATGCGGTTGCGAATGTCCAAAATGAAGCGAATAATTCGCATTCGCATATGCGAATGCGAATTTCGTTACAACCCTAGTGTCAATGTGTTTTTTCAACTGTTATTCGTTATCATGTAGAATTTTCGACAATGACAATTTTGTGACATTAGAAATAGCAGACCTTTTCATAATTTCAAATAGGTATCAGTAAATGGAGAATTAGACTGCAATTTCAAAAGTATTTAAAGACTGAAATGTTTATATTCACTCATAACGCCATGCCTTGAATTGCTGTCAAAAATAAAAAAAAATTACCAATTTCCTGATACCAAACACCACTTAACACATAGATAATTTTTTGTGTGACCTACTTTTAATACGCTAGAACTCGCTAAGATATTGATATGAGACTTGTACCCCGTATTAGAGTAATAGTAGAGCTACCAGATGCAAATACAGTGAAAGCTCTCCTTGCGGACAGCTCTCTTAAGCGGACAAATTTCTCGGTCCCATCCACTATTTTTAAAGCAAATTAATCTCCGCTGGGCGGACATCTCCTGTGGACAACACAGCCATGGCCAAGAATATAAAGTATTACTGATTGCTAGGTAGTTTAAAAAAAAAGGTTGTATGTACATTTTCACTTTTACATTTTTCTTAATTTTGTAAAGTTTTTTCTATTTCATTTTAATATGTACTAAAGTATATTTTTCTGCAAATTTCCAGTTGTCGGAATACTATTTTTTTCATCAATAAAACAAACAAGATTATTTTGTATTTATTTGTCTTAAGATTTATTAATAAATCATATTAATCACTAAAATTAAAATCTTTTATTTTTAAAATACTTATTTTGCAAAAATAATAGAAAAGAAATTCAAAAAAGAATTTACCTCAGATGTATTGTTTGTGAACTGTTGTGTTTGGTTGGTTGAAACAAAGGTGATGATGTATTATTGTTTGTTGATCATTAGTCGTTCTCATGGGTAGTGATGACGAACGACTTTAACTCTACCGCGTTAGAAGACGACATTTTGAGATAAGAGTACACACATCACACTATTATTTAGGGGAGATGGGAAATGGGTGTGGGAAAAGTAAAGAATAGGAAGAGGATTAAGGGAGGGGAAAAAGAAAGGAAATACATTTACAAAATGATACATTTACATATTCAACTTAAGATTATGAAGATACGAATATTTTCTTAGTCGAAAATAAACGAAGATAATAAAATGTTTTTATACAAGATAAGAAAATTGAAACAAATGAGTTTAAAACATGATCGGTCGAAGCATGTTTTAAAAAGAAAAAGTGTTTTTGGTGGGTGTGGGGTGGAGGAGTTAATATTTTGAAATATTTTGTGTTTTTCTTCTTGTTCGATAACAAGTGTGTAATTAATTTGTAGAAATAAAACAAAGTGTTTATGTTTTAATGGCGATCGCGCGAATCAGATCTGCTTCGTCTATCACGTGAGAAACTACGGGAGCGGCTGCGAGAACGTCTTGGCGAACGAGATCTGAAAAAAGAGTTATCAAAGGCAAAACAGGAAGAAACGGTGATAAATATGGGAAGCGGTAGAAATTGTTGTAACTCAAATTTAACTTAAAAAAAAGCTTACGTCTACGTCGGAAATCATAAAATTCGACAAACAATTTGTTGATAAAACAAATTATTTGTTTAAAAAAAGTAACGAAAAAATAGACAAAACATAAAATAGTATCAGTTTCTAACAAAGAAAAACATCCACTTTTTCATCATCATATACTAAATAAAAAAAAAATAAAAACAAACCACAATGTTCTGTTGATTTTTGAGAAATTGTTGGGCTGATTAATTTTGTTGCTGGTTTTTTTTTTTTGTATGGCAAAGGTTGGTTGCTTATAATAATGGTTGTTGAGATTTTGAATACTGGTGGCAGTGAGAAGACAGTAATATATTTTTTTTTAAATTATAATGATGCTGATTATTTCTAACGATTATTTTTGCTTGTTGTTTGGTTGATAAACGATTGTTGGCTGATTGGTGGTGGTGTTGATTTGATCTGATTGATTGGTTTTATGATGATATTTGTTGTCGCTATTTTGATTAGAAAAATTTTGTAGGATCAAAAGGGCTATAAAAGGATGTCACCCACGACGCCGTATGTTCAAAATTCAGAAGTGGTAGTGTTGGGTAGTAGTAGTAGATGGTTTTTGTTGGTCGTGCAGAATTTCTACAAAAAAAAATGTTGGCCTTTGCAGTTGCTGCTATAGTTGGTTGTAACAAGAAGCTGGGGCGGTGCTGAAGGTGTTAACAAGTTTTAACGTTTCTGAGAAAATAAAGTTGGAATAGTAGCAGTGGTAGTAGCCAGACAGGGAGGTGAGGGAGATTACTCAAATAGTAACAGTTCGTTGATGATAAACGCTGACACATTCTTCCCATTCTGATGTTTTTTTTTTTTTTCGTTTCTTTACAATTTATGCACAACGTTGTTTGCTTTCAATTTACCGCAGCCGAGTTCATTGATGTTTGATGACCCCAAAATGATGATTCGATTGACTGACAAACTGACTTAGAAAGTAGTCGTACATAGGCTGTTTTGTGATGGTTGGTGATAGCTGAGTGGAGGTGGCGTACTGTTGGTCTTTTAAGAATTCACCCCAGACGAATACTTTCAACTCATTTTCAAAAGAATAAAATATAAAAATACAAAAAAGAGAGTTATGTGATTATCGCTTGTCAATACATAAAAAATCATCATTTTACATAAAAAGAACTTTACGAAACTTTGCTACTACTGGTTGGTGAGTCTAGAGAGAGTAAAGCGCATTATTGTTGTATATATATATTACGACTCGAAAACTATCACTCTCTTCATTCACATAAAGAGTAGAAAAAGGAAATGTTCTATAAAAAAAATACATATACTATACCCATTTTTTCAATTAAAGCAAACGTTGCTTTTTTGTTGAGTTGACGACACACGATGTGATGACTTAACGAGAAGTATGTTGCTCTAAAGTTGGAAGATCTTTGAAGTTGAAGGGTGTTGTTCAGTAAGTAGGTAATATGTACGTCGTTGCTCTAAAGCTGGGACTTGAAAAGTCTGTTTGTGCAGAATACTGGGTCATCCGCAGCAGTTGAAGGCAGGGACGGATGTGTTTTTAATTTTGATGAATGATATTTATTTCATATCTCTGAATTCAAACCTGATGACCACACACACACAACTTTTATAAATCAAAGCCACAAATGATTGCCGAAGCTGTCAATTTAAGTCCATTCGGTTTTTGAAGACAAAATCTGTGCCCAAGTCGTTGTCTAATTCTTCACAGCCTCAATGCATTTGTCAAGTTTTCAAAACCGTAGTTTAGTAGCAGTTTTCCAAAATATTAAAAAATAGAATATTTAACTAATACTTTACAACGGTCTGTTAATGTTTTCCCATATGTCATATTAATTCGGCTGCAAGGACAATTATTGCTGGTATTTCTGGTTTTACAAGGCCTTTTCTCGGTACAATTGGTATTGTTTACAAAGAAGAGCTATTTATGTTCAAATGAACATGAGTATCACAAGTCCAGACAGAGTAAAAGTGGACAACATTCACACTTTATGATATGAACTAAAATGCACAATCCGTTGATACTTTTTCCATTCAGTCAGTTTTACTATTCTAAATACATCGTTTGTATAGGGTTGTAACGTGTAGAACAAACGAAATCGTTGTGCTAAACTTTGAACATGACGTATTTCGTTAAACTGCCACAAGGAGTATCAGCATTGATACTATGTCGTAACCCTGGTTTGTATGTCGTATACTTGACACATTTCCAAACAATACTGTATTCCCCTGGAACAAACATTTTTTTTTTGTTGGTCCGTTTGATTATCCACTAAACTAAACTGAAGCCAAATATGCTTATGTCCATCTATTCTGACACATTTTTAGTGTTAGACTTGACAAATTTCGTACCCATGGACGCGATGATAAAGTGGCGTGTGGTGTTTGTTGGCGTTTATTCTTGATTGACTTTTTTGCTGTTCTTGAAGAGGAGAAAAGTGTTGATTGCTCTGGGATTCTGATTTGTTGGTGGTGAAAAATGATGCAAGTTTTTTTAACTAATAAAGGTGACTTTGGTGATGTGGTGGTAGTTGTTTGGAGAAGAATACCGCTGATGCCACTTCTAATAATTGAGATGTTGCTCAATGAAATTATAAAACAAGCCAAAAACCCAACTGATGCAGCTGTAGACGACCAATAACAACGACTTGCGTTGCGTTGCAGTACAAGTCGAACAACAAGCTGAAGAAAAACAAGTTGTACAAGCTGATTCAATAAGGTGGTTCTGTCGGTGGTGGTAGTTTTGGAGGTGGTATTATTGGTAGTAGTAGTGGTGGTGGTGGTGTTAATATTTTTTTTACTACTGTTAAAAGGGGACGAATTAAAGTTGATGATGGTGGCTGTGGTAGCTGAGGTTGTTGATTTGGACATTACAATAATTGTTGATTTTTTGGTGACTGTTGTGATGTTTTTAGTACTAGAAGTAGTAGTAGTAGCTGAAGTGGTGGTGGTGATGGTGCTAACAATGACGACTGAAGTACAAGTAGTATAAACTTTTGTTGATGAGGGAGTAGTAGAATAACGGATATCTGTCATCAACGTTAAAGTTGAGTCATTTTTTGATGTTGAAGACAGTATACAACAATTACGTTGTGGAAGACGACTACTAAAACAACTGTAGAGATGTTTATGGTGGTGTTGTTCTTGTTGTTGGTTGTGGTGGTGGTTGTGATTTTGGTGATAGTTGAGATTTTGATGATTTGGTTTACAAACGACGACCACAACAACAACTACTTTCATTGAACCATACAGCAAGAATCGTCTCAAAATAGTCAATAATGTCACACGTTTTGTATTATGTCGTAATATCATTATGATAAAAATGTTGAAATGTAACAGTAATTGTTGTTCTAGTAGTGAATTGTACTGGTCTAATATTTGCATAATGCTGTTGTTCTGTTGTGTGTTGTTAGAGGTGGTGGTAGTGGTTGTACAAGGTGTTGTTATGATGAGAAGGAATGTTGTTGGTGGTGGAGTTTTGATGAAAATGTTCTTTATTTTGTAGCTGAGGTTGCTGTAGTCGTTGTTGAAGTTGTTGGTTGATTTTTTGTAGTAGT
Source organism: Hydrotaea cyrtoneurina (assembly GCA_958296145.1). Lineage (NCBI taxonomy): Eukaryota > Metazoa > Arthropoda > Insecta > Diptera > Muscidae > Hydrotaea > Hydrotaea cyrtoneurina. The sequence continues at coordinate 9,264,177 of OY282513.1, read as the reverse complement.
AGGAAGAGGAGTTGGTAGTAGTAGTAGTAATAGATGTACTTGTAGTACAACAAATAGTGGAGGTAGTAGTAGTAGTTGAAGCAGAAGTTGACTTTATATTCCTGTAAAAATGAGGAGCGTTTACCACGTTTAAAATAATTTACAACAAAACAAAAATATAAATAAGAAAAACATTGTTTTGCTCTATATAAACAAAATATACAAAGATATGTGTGTACAGTACAAAGAAATTTTAATAAGGACGTTAATAAAAGAAACGTACGTTAATATTTCATTTGTGATGTCCGAACAAACAAACAGAAGACAAACAGAAGAAATGAGTGAGACATGGGTAGCAGAAAAATGTAACAATCAAATCTCTGAGGCCTAGTTTTGTTAGTGTATGTGGTGATGTTGGTGGGTTTATTATACAACCATTCGTTACATGAAATGTTTTTAAGGGACGACGTGTGCAGATCGAACCCTCGAAAGTGATAACACAAAAAATTACATGCACATATTGTGGTGATTTTACGAAGTAACAAGCAATACAAAAAATCGATGCATCTGAAGAACATTTTCGCGATTGTCATGACAAGTGTTTTGTTTTGTTTGGATACCAATATATATATATATATATAGAAGTAATGTGTCTTCGCATAAACTATGAAAACAATTGAAACTTGAAGTGTATTTTATGACAATTTTATAATAATTTGTGAACGAGTTGTTTCTTCGGAAAAGATTCAGAAAAGAAGACCTGCGAAGAATATTTACATTCTTTCGAATATACAAACAATTAGTTGTACGCCATAAAGGATTGTAGTTCATTGGAAAGATATACTATTGGCCTACCTTACAATGACGGTCTTTTAAAACTCGTGTAAACGTGTACGATAACAGGGTAATAGAAAAGTTGGAGCAAGTGGAATACCAATAGCTTTAGTTAAAGGATAAAACCAAATAATTGTTTTACAATTACGATTGTAATTTGAACAATGGTATTATGCGCAAGTCTATCAGAAACATGTGAGTATGGAGCCTCCCCTTTTTGACCATGTACTGCAGTTCCAACACACTGCAGTGTGTTTGTATACCTTTTTATTTGTAAATAATTTAACCAGAAACACTCTTTGCATTCAGTAGCAATCATTATAAATATTCGATTTATCTTGTCATCCGGCAGTACGAAATATTGCTTGTTATTTCGCAAACACACACTCACGCACAAATATATGTAAGTTGTACACAGATAGATACAGAGAATAATTATGGTTTCTTTTCTAGTCGACGCTGACGTAAATGGCCTTGGATGGGTTTTTGTTTTCATACATGAGTTCGCAAACATAATAGTGTGTTATTATAAATGCAATCCATATTGTCAACAAAAGAATTGAAAATTCTCAATAAAAATAAATACAATTCATAATACAAATAGATGAAAATCCAAAAAAAATCTTCTAAATGAATTTTACATAACAAAATATTAATTTAAACTTACCGGTATCGGGCACTGCTGCTGCCACCACCGCCGCCACCTCCACGGCCGCCTCCAGCAGATTCACCACCTCCGCGGCCACCTCCTCCAGCACCACTGTTTCCACCACGGCGCCTGGTGCCTTCTCTACGTGAACGTCCGGAGGACATTTCTACACGAATTCGGGTACCACAACAACGACTATAGAGAACAACAAAATGTAATGTATTCTTAGTTTGTCGAAGAAAAATTTATCAAAAATCACTTACGTTCCATCCAAGCCTCGGGTTGCGTCTTCAGCATCACGTCTGTCTTCAAATTCAACAAAGGCAAAACCTGGTGGGTTGCGAGCAACCCAGACATTACGTAGCGGTCCGTATTTGCTAAATGCGTTTTCTATTTCATATTTTGAAGCGGATGAACCCAAATTACCCACATAGACTTTGCAAGCCAAATCCCATTCACGATAGCGTGGCATATTTCTGTGTTCCGTCGTAGTTTGTGTAATACTAAGGAAGAGAATAAGAAACAATTCAAGGTTCAGTTATTGATTTCCCTCTTCCTTTCGCCCCTCCCACATTCCAAAATCCACATGAAGACGTATTTTCGACGTTTCAAAAAACAAGATGGCGACCATTAGTATACCGACGATTTTTTTCTCGCACTAGTATTTGCATAATTTCTTTTATTGAAATTTATTGCAAATATTGCACCTTCGTTTGACTTACCTTGCAGTATTATTACTTTGTATTATTTAGTGTTTATACAATTTGTACTTATTGTACTTTTAAAATTAGTAATTTCTCACAAAACGTTCTTTTTCTAATGCAACCGAAAAACACCTTTCCACAAGCACTGAACTTTGAGTAGTGGCGTAATACGCCACATTCACACATGGTTGACAGAATTGGTATTTTTTTTTAATTTGTGCCCAAATAGGGCCAATAATGCCAACAGCAGCATTGCAGTTTTGGGCTTTTTCTTTATCATACATTTTACCTATTTTAAAAAATCTTAAATCCAGTCTGAAAGTTCACGTTTGCCATTTTTGTATTGGAGCATACAATTTTTTTTTTTATTAATTTTGAGTAATTTTATTGGAAAGGAGTTAACTGATTTAAATATTGATTATAAAAACAAAAGTAATATACTTCACATTTCAAAAATTTTCATTGGAACAAAATCATATTCGCAAATTATTGAAATAAAAACTAATATTTAAAATTTGTATGTTGAACTTTTGGATCAAATCAAGAGATTTGATTTTGAACGTGAGGACATAAAGTTATTAATCATAATAACTCCAGAAAAAGTTCTATCGAGTGAAGATTTACCCATTTTGCCCCTTTTTAAAAATGTTGTGGTCTTTCAGTTAATTGTTACTCATTGGAATTTATTACTTCTCAGAAAAACGAATATTTCATTGTGTTTAAAAATTAATTCTGGACTGCAGAACATAAGTTTTCGTCATTTTCTTTAATAAAAACTAAGCTCAGAAGCAAACTAAACCAAATATTATCAATAGCATTATGCTATGCAAGAAGCTTGCACATCCTCCACTACGTATGGTCAACTAAAAGGGTTAGTTACAAACTAATTGTTTTTGTGTATTTTTCTTATCTCAATACTCTCAAAACATAAGACTGAAATAGTACATATTTAAGTAATAGAAAATAATTCTTAATTTAATTTTTGGTTTGTTCTAAAAAAACGTTGCCATTAATGTTACAAGCACATTAAAGTCCATTTTGATTTATTTTAAAATTTTGGTCGACTACAAGGGGTTTTGGTCGGTTTTTTGGAAATTTTTGGTAGGCAACATTTTTTTGTAGTGCCAACGCTAGCAAACTGTGTCCGTAAACATCCTGTTGCATAGTTGCCAAAGAAATTGAACGGAATGGAATAAATTTATGGTTTTTCTATTCCTCCATTCCATGTTGCGGCGATCGGCATTTCCACATTAACACATGGTTGATAATATGTGGTATAAACTAAAATTTGTTTGTCGCATATTTAAACCAACGCGCAAACAGCATCATCTAAATCCGTAAAAGCGTGACACTACCGAAACCAAATTTTTCATGCGACATCCGCTATATTCACTTAAACACATTGCTTTATCGAAATAACCAATTCTTAATAATATATTGAAACTAAATATGATCAGTATTATTTTTTTTCACAACACGCGAAAACATCAAATTTGTTTTGTATCATATAGTTGTATTTTTTGAAAAATTGGATTATGCGAACAATTATCTTCTGTTTACTGTATAAACATAAACCCAACTTCTTTGTATTTTAAAATCATTTTTAAATATATTTGCTTAGCACATACAAATAAATAAATGAGTTTTACTCATTTCCCCCAGAGCATAATACGGTAATAACAGATTTAAACACTAAAAATTGTCTAGACCGATGATTACTGTACACAATGTTACGCAGAGAAAATAGGTAAATCTACAGAAAATATCTACAATGCAAGCTCGAAATGCAATTGTAAATGAGTTACCTTACAATTTGTACAAAATTATTTTCACAAAACTAATGTTTATACATTTGAATCGTATTTCTAACATGGTCTACAATGTCTGTAACATAAACATACCATAAGATATTTTATGCCTGAAGAGAATTTCTATTTATCGAAGTGAACAGTCGATTTTTATCGATTTTACCACTAGGGAAATCAAGTTTGAACTACAATCGAAATCGATTTACCAATCCATAGCCATTATTTGTCTTGTCTTCTCCCGTTGTTCCGTGTTTTACGTGGTCGTTTTCTTTTTTTTATAAGTTTTATTAGAAAAACAATAGTTTAGACTTCTGAATTCTACAATAACTTTACCAAATAGACACAAGTAATAGTACTTTATAGATTATTAAAACATACGTAGAAACACGGAAACCACATCAAACAGGACATCGACGTTATAGCGAAAGTCCAAAAACAAAACTCCAACTAGACAGCCAGCTCGCTCAGTCAAACGAGAATACAATGAACATCCCAAACGAATACATTACAAAAACAGAAGATGTGGCAGATCAGGTAAGGACTAAAATGTGGACACTAGATATAATGGTTTGGTTGCTTTACAAGGAATTCAGACAATAACATACGTTGACAAAATTTATATTGCTAAATCATAGTGGTCGCTTTGACATTTGCACTCTCTTCTCTTTGGACGCACACAATTAAGAGAATTTTGTTATATTGAAGGGAGAAGGGGTTTCGTAGTAGCATGGATGGATTACGAAAAAATTGTCAACGTCATCCATTGGAGGCGCACGATATTGGCGAGGCTTGCAATTATTAACTTAATTTTAAAAATGTTTAAGGAATACATGACCGTCTATTGATACGGAGGGCATGTAATCGTATTATTAGTTACTGTGGTTTTGCAATAATTGTACAAAGTGCATTTATTCGTATTTTAAATTCCTAATCTCCTAGGTATTGTAGTTCAATTTCACTTGCTACTGATTGGAGATTAATATGGAAGTCTTCTTTTGTTGTTGCTCCAATTGTGTTTTTGTATGTGTGTGTGTTTTTGAGTTTGTGCATACAACAAATACACTTTCGTTTGACGTTTATGTTTTTTTTTCGTATTACTTGCTGCTGTTTTATGTTATGGTTGCGTATTTGAAAGTCTCCCCGACCATTTGTTGCTTCTGCTTTACTCTTTTTTTTTTGTAAAGTTTTGGGTGACCGTGTTTCTTTCTTATTGATGTTATCTAACTGTAAACGAGTGAAATTGAACATGGTCATCGTAATACGTCGCTGCTGTTTCAATCGTAAATCGAAGCTACATTTCAACATATTTGTGAATGTCTTCAGTTACGTATGAATGCTGTTTATTACATGCCTTCAATATCATTAATAAAACTAAATATTTTCAAATATTGTTTGAAAATAGTCTACCATGAAATCGTCAAGGTCATAGCGGAGACGGAAGTTTCTCCACAACATATCATATTTCCTTGATAGTTTTCGTGAAATTTCAAGAACATATTTTTGTATATGTTTAGAATTGTTTTAATGAAGACCAAGACTTTTGAGGTATATCTTTGACAGACGTCACATAAACCTAGTACGTAGTTTTCTGAAGTTTTTGATTGTCGCCGCTTCATGTTGTCATGAATGAAGTAGTAGAGGCAGCATTTTTTTTTTTTAATTTTTACTTAAATATTCGACGTTCATGGCGACAATGAGACGAGAAAATTTTTTTTTTATGTCTGGGGTAAGCCGTATTTGAAATTTCCAATTTCTGTATGGAACTCAAACTCCTTGCTTCCTTCTGATTTCCTAGCATTTTAAATTTATGTTCAATTGGTTACTGACTGATTGTGAATGCAAGTTGTTGCATTGTTTACCAAGATGCTACATCATTTACTCCACATTGTTTAACATATGACAACTTGTCACCATTAAAGCAGACTCATCATATGCTTAAAGAAGCATAAGCTTTTTATTTCAGTTAAGATACATTAACAAATGTCCATAACATTTTGTAAATAGGGCAAGGTATTTCGCCAGTAGGTTATCTCTACCCAGTTATAAAGGGTGTTTTTTATTGAGGTATAGAACTTCGAATTGAAATAAAACACAAGAAAATCGTTTTAATGTCCATCAATTTGGCTTTATTGGAAGGATAATTTTATGCCATTAATGTTTAAATATGATTTCGGGCATGTGGCCGCCGCGGCTGGCTCGAATAAAGCCAATTCTACAGGTCCAATTTTCAACCACTTGTTGGAACCACAACTCATTTACATTCATGCCATCCAATTCGGGAACAAAATAGTCGGTTATCATGGCTCTATACCGGTCTCCATTAACGGTAACTGACTCTCCAGCATTATTTCGGAAGAAGTATGGCCCAATGACTCCACCAGCCCATAGAGCACACCAAACAGTCAGTTTTTGTCGATGTAATGACATAAAATGGACGGAGCTTGCGGTGTACTTCGCGAACTGAACCATTACTTTCGAAATAAATTTGCACGATTTGCAAGCGTTGTTCTTTTGTCAACCTGTTCATGATGAAATGGCAAACCAAACTAAATATTAATCACTTGACAGCTGACAAAATGGCCGCCAATTAAAAAAGTGATGCCAACTTAAAGTTCTATACCCCAATAGAAAACACCCTTTACTAACTTTTCTAAGCCAAAAGTGTAAAGTGGTTTACAACATTAATACAGCAGGGAGTTATCAATTGTTGTATATTATCCCCAAAATATAATTTTATTTGAAACGTTTTAACTGTTTGAAATTTTGAATTATTTATTTGTTTACTATTTCATGTACACTTTATTTTATTTAATGTAATAATCGCCATGGTACTCCATCGGGTGTATAACGATGTAATCGGGTGTATAACGAACAACATAATAAATAATAAATTTTCATAGGGGTATGTTGTGGGAGTAAGGTTATAAAATAACATTACTGATTCACAGTTTCTACTATATATTCATCTAATTTAAGTCTTGCGCCCATGTTCGGTGTAAAAAATCACAATTCGGTCGGAATTATGTTTTGTGCTTAAAGATTTGCGTGTTTTTGTTTATTTAAGAGAAAAAGTGCAAAATGCGTTCTATACGTATAATGCCAACATTTGTTTTCAACATTTTCTAAGCAATAGAATGAATCCCGGACAATATTTTATTCGAATACATTTTTAAATGGGATCCCAAAGTGTGGGCAGTAGAGGGTTAATTGATTGCGTATGCAAAAATCTGTCAGTTAATGTCTGCAATTTCGAAAAAATATTTTCAAAAAATTTAATAACTAAAATAAGCTTTGAAAACTACTTAAACTTAAGATAGCTATTGACGGTCCGTTAATCGCTAGATCTCCTACAGAAAGTTGCCATCGGTGGTTGCCATCACTCCAAATAGTGAGATCAATTTGTGGCTATTACTTATGAGCTATATTCCGAATCGGTCGGTCCATTTTTATTTCGTTTTGGCGATTTTTGCCAAATATGCATTGATTAAAATAATTCATTGGCTCGATTTAGAAAATTAGCTGTACATTTCCACATAATAAACAATCTAAATAACCCTTTACTCTTTGTTGACACTGCCCTTTACCAAATATGCAGATTAGAGAAAATACATCAAATGAGAAGCTTTCGAGATATAGATTCCATAAATTTGGATTACACTAACAAACACAAATAAAAGCAATCGACTGTGAATGAATGCACATTTGAGTATCAAAACCCGTTTTGGGTTTGTTTTTTTTTTCTTTTCCAGATTAAAAAACCATATAAATGTGTGCAATAAAGAAATTAAAAAAATGTCTATAAAGAAAACATGTACGTATGCGTAAGCTATATACATATATGTATATGTAAATGTGTATTTATAAACTCTCTATTCAAACAAACCTAAATACATCCACATGTACGTATGTTTATGCTAATACTAGGTATTTACAACAAATACCATTACCAACCCCGAAAAAAAGACAGCTTATTTAGTTTCACTTTCAAACTTTAAATAATTGTGGGGGATGGGTGTAAGAAGAGACACGTCATTGTTCTTGAACACGTTGTCTTTCTTTTCTACGAAGAGACACAATTTGTGTATAGAAAAGAGCGTATAAATCTCTTACTGTTTAGACCAGGTTAAAACCGGCACTTATTTCTTTACTGGCATATAAATACAATTATACGCATATATCCATGTTTGTATATAGGTTGATGAGTTTTAGTTTCTGTTTTCAAGTGTAATGATTTTAAGCCTTGTTACGTATCTCGTATGTATCTCTTAATATTGGGTTTGACCGTTTCTCTTAAGACGTACTACAAACATTCATAAAAAAACCTTTTCACTGAGTGTTTCTGTTATCAGTTTATTGATGTGGTGTATTGGCAGAAAATATAGTGAAAACGTGCTGTGTATGCTTTCCCACTACATAATAATGTACTAAACTCTACACATTATCAATAGAACTTGACATTTTAACAACGATAAGATGTCAATGTTATAATGCGAGAAATCCCTGTGTCTGCGTTTGCGTATTTTTTCCATATACCTAAAATTTCGTACTGGATCCCATAGGATTTTATATATATATCGAATATTTTACACGGTTTTCTATACATATTTTTTTATGGAAACATTTTTCGATTTGCTTTTGTCATTTCTAAATTGAAATTCAAAACTCTAGTTTGGTTTTCCATGTATAAAGAAATGTACAATTTTTCTGAAGTCGTATTTGTTCTTTTGTTAATAAAGTGTAACCCTACGAATATATTTTAAATTCATGTCGCAGGTTTTGCTCATTAGTGATTATTTATCATATAAACGGTATTCCCTACAAAGTTTTTGTAAACCGCACTGTACTTATCGCTTCTTGTAATGTCTTGTCTTTTTCCAATTGATTATAATTCACCTTGAGCATTTTTTTTTATCTTCATTTACTTCTAAGTGAACAAAATCATGTAAGACAATTTTAAGGTCAAAAAGCTGGTATTGATTTAGTTTGTTCTTCTTCGCACGTCTGTGAAATATAGTTATTTTTTGTAACCAGTTAAAAGTTGTTGACCTCTTCTGATAATGACGTGACAACTTCTTTTTACTAACAAAATTGTTTTGAAAATTCTAACAGCCGATGTGACTGTTTATTTGACCGTGACGAGATAACATTTTGCAGATATCTCTTTATTTATTAGTTTTCGTATAGTTTTATTGAAACTGTTGTGTTTATTTTATGAAGTATCTTCTAGTCGTGACGTGTGTTCAGTTTTAAAACCATGAATTCGGTAAATTCTCTATTAAAAAAATTGCGTTTTTTTAAAATGTAGTTGTGACCTGGGTTTTATAAATTTTATTAATAGTTAATTTAAATTTTAAACTGTGGAAACCCCGAATAACAAATTTATGTTTATTGTAAAAGATTTAATTTGTCTGACATTGGCGATAGTATTTCTTGAGTTAATCGGGCCGACATTGAAGTAACTTTAAAAAAAACAGTTAAAGCATCGGCCCTGTAATCATATATGTTGAACATAATCACAATGGGAACGAAAAAATGAATGCCACCTGGTCGATGTGCTTGACAAATATAAGACAGACATTACCGCCATTTAGAAAATGCGACATGGCTCAAATATTGTCTTCCTAGGGAGTCAAATTAATATGGGCGCGGGTTCCGACAGAAGAGAAATGCAATGAGACCGAAGGCATCCCTAATATAGCATTATAATTTGTTATGAATATTTGATAAGGTAGCCAATAGCACCGGCTTTACTGCTGATGTTTTGAATCTGTTTATACACCGACAGTCACAATTCGTTGGTGACCCCTTCCTTACTCGGATAAAATGTAATGTACCAGATCAGTTCAAATGCCTATAATCTGAAAAAGAAATCCGAATCATACAGAAACAAATTTCGATAATTTTTGTACTTAGGGGACCATAATACATCAGATTTTTTTTGTTTGTCGCTTTAAGCAATACTAACTAATCCTGAAAAAGTAGACTTTACTCAATATAAATATATTTTTGGAGGAGTGTTTTTTGGGACTGAGGACGACAACTGATCCACTTTAAACAAGGATATATTGGGAAATATAAAAATTAAAATATTCACGCATTAGTGCCACAGTTCATAAAAGTTTTTTTTATTATTTGAAGCAAAACAAGTGATTTCTGTCACGCCGTATCCTATATAACGGATATAATGGGTTGTTGTGGAACGCTTGGTTCACAATACCAGAGGTGCAGCATCACCCGGAAATAATTAAAAACAGTTTTCTGCTTATTCTCTAAATATTTCTACGAATGATTCTCTCAGCATTTCTTTTAAATTGGTTTTTCCAATTTGCCGAAATAATTATTTTATATTAATTACAACTATTTCTTTCTTTTAGGTTATCCGTCGCGGTAAAAATATTCTGCCAACAGTAGCACGTCTGTGTCTGATAGCCACTTTCTTTGAAGATGGCCTTCGCATGTACTTCCAATGGAATGAACAACGTGAATACATGGACATGAGCTGGGGTTGTGGTAAATTTTTGGCGACCGTATTTGTTTTAGTTAATTTAATTGGACAACTGGGAGGATGTGGAATGGTCATTGCTAGATTTAAGGTTGACATTGCCGTCGGTATTCTTTTCTTCATCGTTGTATTGCAGGTAAGATGACAACAGATACGTTTATACGATTGTTCATGGTGAATTTTACTTCATTGACATTTGTTATTATACTTTCAGACAATTGCTTACTCCATATTGTGGGACATTCAATTCTTATTGCGCAATTTAGCTTTAATTGGTGCACTGCTGCTGGTGTTAGCTGAGTCACGGGTTGAAGGACGCAGTCTATTTGCCGGTGTGCCCACAATGGGTGATAATAAACCTAAAAATGTTATGCAACTCGCTGGACGTATTTTGCTTGCATTTATGTTTATTACACTGATTCGTTTCGAATTGAGTTTCTTGCAGGCAAGTTTCAGGCATAAATTAAAGTATAGAAATAAAATGGAATTTTGCAAACTGTTTTTTACGTTTGAAAATTCTGTTTTCGATACGACGGCTATTTACACTTGTTTCCAAATTTGAAAATTTGTTAAAATGAAATTTACTTTACTTTTACAGATTCTTCAAGATATTGTTGGTTCAATTTTGATGGTTTTGGTAACTATCGGTTACAAAACGAAATTGTCTGCTTTAATTTTGGTTGCTCTTTTGACTGTTTTGAATTTGTATCATAACGCGTGGTGGACCATTCCTGCGTACAAACCTCTCAGAGATTTTCTAAAATATGACTTTTTCCAAGTATGTTGAATATTTCCACTCTACAACTAAAAGATATCAAAATTATAAATTATTTTTTCCTTGCAGACTCTTTCCGTTATTGGCGGTTTGTTGATGATTGTCTCGTTGGGTCCCGGTGGTGTATCTATGGATGAACATAAAAAGAAATGGTAGATGACAACAGTAAAAAACCATAAACCATGTACATCATCGATTGATTCTTCTTTTTTGTCTTTTGTTTTCTTCATCTGCGCCGAGTTATAAGACAAAAGAAAAAAAGTTTACATACAACAACAAATCAATTCCAATTTTATATTTTTAATTATTTTAATTGTATTTGTCAATTTTGTCTAAAACCAGTAGAAAGAAGAATTAAAATTTTTATTTTTTTTAACACAATACAAACTATACGAAACAAAAAATTAACCATAAAATGGGAAAACTGAATAAAAAAATAGTAAATTTAAAAAAATGAGGTAAACTGTAAACTCATGTGGCACAAACAAAATTTTCTATAAAAAAATGTCTAACGAAAAAATTGCAATTGTAAATTGCTAATAGTTTTTGAATAGGTTACTCTTATACAACTCGTTTGCAGATATTTTAGGTTTATGTCCTCTATTTTTTTAATACTGTTTTATTCCGTTCAAGACAATCTTCTTCTCTGTTTTTGTTTACAAACATTTTCTATTATCGTTTTCTGTGTGTTATATTTTGTTCCATAGTAGTATGTATATTCCTATTAGTAATTTTAAGGAAATAAAAAAAAGAAAACATGAACCCAATTTTTGTAATGCCAACAGGACTTGAGAATGATTTAAGTAAAGTTTTTTTAATATATGCAAAAAAAATACCAATAGACTGTTTACAAACTGAGTTTTATTAATAAAAATTCGATACAATATCTTTAAAATTACCTAGAGTAGTAGATTGAAATTCTGGTTTAGTATATGTCAAAACTGGTGAATTCGCTCTCTTAACAATTTTTATTCAACATATTATGCATTTCAAAAAGAAGAATTGTACATATGTAGCCATAGCTTATCTCTCACTAAGAAATACAGCACAGCTCTACATCTAGAATTTGTCTTCCATATTTGAATTTGTCTTCCATCAATATTAGTGTATTTGTTCCAGAGTTTTTATGCGGGGGTGGGGCGAAAGGTATCTATGACATTACTCTGCAGATACAACTTATTATTCCCTGTTTGAATCTCTTTTTATATAACCCTCAATATTTGCCCATTCACCGCTACCAATTTCTTGTCATAGATCTGACATTACAGTGTCCTATCACAACTCCTACGAGCTCTCTGTTATTATCGGCCTTACTAAGACTTGAAAACGACAAGTTGTTTAAAAATGGTATTATGTTTGTCGTATATGGCTAAAATTTAACTCTTTTAATTACATTTTCGGTATCATGAATGTCTTATTTATGTTTCAAATTAGTCTCGTCAACTTAAAGATTCGTGAGTTATGTCCGTATTTATATACGTAATACATGAATAGCACCATTAAGTTTACCCAGCTATATTAAGGAATTCCCTTATTGATTAATATATTTTCTAACACAAATGAATAGAAAAACAAATTTCTGTTAAGTTATATTGAGCCCCGTAGCTTCAAAGATTTAGTGATATTTTTATATATTACGTACTAACACGGGGTACAAGTCTCATCTCAATAATGTACTCCGTTATCCAGTTATGGCGTTTTTAAAATAATACCTTTCTGTGGTAATTTTAAATTTATCTACCTATCGCTACATGTTTTAATTTTCAAAACTAGATTTCCGCCGAAAATTATGCTGTGAATAACAGTCTAATTTACACGAAAAAATTATGTTTTTCTCAGAACATGGATAAAAATGACAGACCACTATACATTTATTTATTTGGGGGAAAATATTGTTAAGTACACATAGCGACACTCTAAAATATAAAATGTGCGTGTGTGCACGAAAAAATAAATGTCATATGCTAAATAAAATTTTAAGCATAACTATGATTGCCAGATAAATTCCAGATTTTAACAAGTTTTAAGTTGAAATTCAAAAAAACAGTCTCCCCAAAAGATGCGAAATTGACTGAAATGAAGCTATCGATATGACATCAACAACCACCAACCAGTGAGAAACAGTCCATTTTCAATACAGAACGCACAGATGTTTTTTATATGAATTGAAAACGTTATATGTCGATAAGGACTGCACCTATTGATATGAAAATGTTCCCTGATTTTGAGTAAATGTCTTGCTATCGAATGTATTCAGTATGGCACGACAACATTCATACACATTTAAATTCACTAAAATTAACTAATGTTTTAAATCTTCGAAACTGTTACGTTTACCTTTGTGATTACAGCACTCAACTGTAGCACATAGAGTTTGCTTAGAATTTGTTAGTTCAAGTCGCCAGTATTTATGTGATAATCTTGTCGATTAATAATACATATCTTACCGGGAATATGGGTTTATAGTGATATTCATTGTTTTTTTTTTACACTTCAATTGTTTTTTATCGGCAACAATTTATTATTATTATTCTTGTATTTATTGTAATTGCAAATGTATTTTCGTCGTTATCTTCATAAGAAAATAATATTTTGTTCCGTCAAAACGAAATAAAATAATTTGTTTTTAACTTTGCTGAAAATTTTATTGACAGTTTCTACATATAAGCGGGTAGTTCGTAATTATTTGAAATTATGAAATGGTCTGCTATTTTCTAATCAGTTACAAAATGTATACCGAAACATATATAAAACAACGACGTGTAGCGAGCCAAAAAATGTTATTTTTACCTTACTCTTCTGTAATGATTTTCCACCTGGAAATGTTACAATTCTGAGGTCTGACAATTATCACCTAGTTAGTATGTTATGCATGGATTATTTTTTACTTAAATTTTAATAATTTCGGATGCTCATTGATGGCACTGATAGGGGGAACTATCTCAAGGATTCTCAGACTGGCTAGTTCATCTGTCATTTCGTTCCCTTGCACATCACTGTGTGAAGACAAACTTAGGGGCCGAAAAGAACCAAAATGAAAAACCCACAGAGGAAGCCATTTACGATATGGTCAAAACAATGACAAATGAACCACATACAGGCATCGACGCTCTGGTCGAAAGTTAACGGAATACATATGTAACAACTGCTTATTTTCACAACAACTCAGGGGATTCATTTGGGGGATTTGTAGTTCTTCACTAAATGAAAGCCGACTTCTTTTGAGAAATATACATCTGTATGTAAGGATTGGTCTGACAACTACTCTCTGCTTTTAAAGTTATATCATTCCTCAGCGTTTCTGTATGATTTACAGAAAATTAATGTGTTTGGCCTCCGTCGTGGCCCAGATCTACTCTAGCTAAGAACTACTTTTTATCAATGAGTTTCTAAAGACTGACCAAGAGGACGAAAATAAACAAAGATGGCAATAAACACCTGGACATTGTTTACTCATTCTACGAACCGAATAACGATAGCATCAATCATTACATATTTACAAAAAACAAAATGTCATTGCAATATGACGATATATCCCGTTATTTTCTTGGTTACACCCCGAGCTACATTTGTATACAATTTTAAATTTTCGACAATTGGTAAAGACAATTAAATAAATTTAAATTGGTTTTAAAGGCAGAAATTAAATGATTTAACATGTAACAAAATCACCCGAAGTGTCTTTTAGAATTTTTGTTTGCTAAACCATAATTTGTTACTCAGTGATAAAATTAGTATCGTTGTTGGACATTATTTAATAAAATATTTTAATTGGAGAGTTTTTGTCCATTATTTTTGTTTCAAAAAAATAATTTCTGCAATACAATCACAATCGTAATCGCAGCATATTTGCCGATTTTGTTCTTATTTAACGCTCCGCTTTGTGTACAATATGCGGATTGCAATTATTTAAAAGCAATCCGCAGACCATTAAATAACAATCCAATTTTTTTTAATTTGTATTACATTTCATGTTATAATTTATTTAGACTTTACGCATTAATAACTCATCTTTTCTCCGCCATAGAGTTGTATTTGTTGAATGGATTTCGCTTATAACATCATTGTTTCTGTATTCGGTGACTATGTATATGTAAATTAAAACTTGAATGCAATGACGGGTGTTTGCAGTTAATCTGTTTAATAGTATCGAATTTTGAATTCGTTTGAAGTTTTGTGTAGGTATTATCGAATTGTGTTGCCTACGGCTGGCTAGTAGCAGTGGATGTTTAATCCAAGGCAGCAGCACCAGAGATGATTTCAATCAACTCACGAGTGATGACAGCCTGTCTGGTGCGGTTGAATGTCAATGTCAATTTCTCAATCATTTCACCGGCATTCTTGGAAGCATTGTCCATGGCAGTCATACGAGAAGATTGTTCAGAACATGCGCCCTCTTTCATGGTGTAGAAGATGAGGGAGGCCAATGAGTATTCCAAATAGCTTTGAATAACGTCGGCGTCCAATGAGTCGTAGACTGCCAACTTATCCGACTTTTCGACTGTGGATGTGCTGAAGATGGGCAATGTGGAGCATTGGTACGACACAACCGATTTGAAACGGTTGAAAACGAGGGTTCCCTCAGTGAATTCATAACCACACTTCATGACTTCGTGGGCAATGCGTGAAGCATCAATGAAAGTAGGTGGCAAACGACCGATTTCATTAGCTACCATCAAAATGTCCTTTCCATGGAGGCGAGACAAAATAGAACGGGACTTGTCACCAACACAGATGATTTTGGTGTTGGAGGCATCCTTGGCCATTTCATTACGAATGTAACGTGCAACACCAGTGTGGACAGCACCGCACAAACCACGATCAGAGGTCATGGCAATGAACAATTTCTTTTGTTCGGCCTTATCGTCTGATTGGATTTCGGTCTTCTCGAAAAATTGCTGAGCACCCAATCCGTAGGGACGTGCAGCCTTCAAATCACGTTCGGCACGAGTATATTTGGCAGCTGACACCATCTTCATGGATTGCGTAATTTTCTGAATGTTCTTAACGGACTTCAAGCGAATGGAAATGGCCTTTAAGGTGGCCATACCACGCTGTTGTTGAGCCTGCAAAGTGGCCTCAACGGCCATGGGGACCAAAAAACCTGATGCACGTTGGGTAAACATTATGTTGATGGCTCGAAGGTTCCGTGTATTAATCTAAAAATGCAACAAAATAAAACACTTAAATCTTCTACTTGCACAAAAATTGATTATGCAAAACCGATTGGAAAAAAATTACCAGAATTTTTCACGACACGACTGACACAGTGACAGTGGCTTCTTATGTAACAGAGAATTGAGCCGACCGGCAGAAATTAATAGGAACGTCGTTATTCATTCGCCCAACGGCTAAATAACGCCGCTGTAATCAATGACTGCGTCGACTATTTGTTCTTTGTACCGCTAAAATATGATGATATATGATCATGGGCAAATCATAATAAAATAAGTGAAATGAGACAAAAGGACTTGGATTTAAAGTGGATATAAGGATCTAAAGTCGAACCTACCACAAAGACTTGTAGTTTTGTTAGTTAGCTTTGTATTTTTAAATCGTTTATACGAAAACATATTTCATCTACTTTATAGACACAAAGTAAAAAGCCTCTCTGGATAAATTGTCTATCGTCGTTCCAGTACTGAGTAGAACTTTAATATGGATACTTAGTATAAGTTTGCATATTTTTGATTTGATACACCGGAAAAAAATGTTAGTTTAAATCAACAAAAAAAACTCGTATATAAAGTAATATTGTAGTTTTAATTATTTTATCACATTTTCAGTCCATAAATAAATTTTTTTATTGCTCCGAAAACTCATGGGGACATTTAAAATATTTTAATTTCAATTTCTATTTATTAACATCAACCTATAAGGACTAATACACGTAATTTAACAATTCAAAATATCATTCAGACGAGTATATTCAGAGTTTCCTCTTATATGTTGTAACAGAATAGCTAAATCCGTAACAAAATCAGGTGTACCCGTTCTTACAACCTTATAGAAATGGAGCGTACTCCTAATTTTTAAAAAGTTATTAAAAGAACAACCCCAAAAATCAAACACGTAAGGGGAAATGTGCTCTGCTCTACAGAGAACATAATTCTCATTACACTGTTAATATCTAGACATATCTTCCTCAAAAAACCACCTATATTCCTCGAAAATACTTCTAAGCCATAAACTAAAAAGGGCAAAGATAATTGGACGAAAGCTTACGCCTATGTAATATGGATTATCTAAAGAGTTTCCATTTGAGGGCAAATGTACAAAAAAGGGAAAATTCAAGAAATTTAGGAATTCATAGCTTAAATTCAGTATCCTATTCTAACTTAAATGTAAATGTTGTTGAACACTGTTCCACATGCCGCCGCCTCTTGCAATATTGCAACATTAGAATTGGCACGCTCCGGAGATAGTCCATCCGAAGACTGTGCTTTGAGCGATGGGCATGGAGGATGATGTTTGTATGAGCCCAGCTCTCAGGTTTTCTTGGCATTTCATCCCTCCGCGTGCTCCCCATATGTTGTTGAACACGGTTGAACACTGACAACAACTATATTTTCCCCGTTTATAGCAATCGAAATAGCTCCAGACGGTGTATTTCCGAAAAACGTAGTCTTCGTTTTATTTGCATTACTAGAAAGGACATTAATGTGCATCCATTCAGTCATCGTTGCAATTGCCGTGTAAGATAGACATGTATGTTAGTTTTCAAAAAATTTTCATCTATAGTATACCGTCAGCGTCCGACAGTGTGAGAGCATAACGAAATGTTTGCCATCATACATATTTACAGATATGTATGCGTGTGTAATAGCCGCCTTAACTTCAAATGAAACATTGTATTGTGCGTGACAACAGAGCTATTACACGAACATGCCAAAATATAAAAAATATATATCCATCATGCCGTGCAGTCTGTAATGCATTTTTGCCTATTATAGGGGCATGATGACATGCCGAGGTGCTTGATGTAAAAAATATGTGTATGAAGCATACATGCGATGTCCCAATACTTTATTTGTGTTTTATGATAACTCAGCGCGTCTTTCGGCATGATATCATTCTGTCAACGCAATCACGCCGTTTATATTTTGATATCGGCTTCCAACTTTTTTGTTTTGTTTACAGTACGGATTCCAGTTTTAGAAGCAGATTAGTTGTTTTCATATAAAATGAGCAATCCTCAGGATGAGTTATGTCCGCCGCCATCTGAAGACGACGAATTAACTCTTCCCCGAGCCAGCATCAACAAAATAATAAAAGAATTGGTACCGTCAATTCGTGTAGCCAATGAAAGCCGTGAGTTGCTTCTGAATTGCTGCTCCGAATTCATACATCTAATCAGCTCGGAAGCCAATGAAGTCTGCAATATACGCAATAAGAAAACCATAAATGCAGAACATGTCTTGGAAGCTTTGGATCGTTTGGGTTTTCGTGATTATAAACAAGAAGCGGAAGCGGTTTTAAATGATTGCAAAGAGGTGGCTGCGAAACGTCGTCGCCAAAGTACGCGTCTGGAGAATTTAGGAATACCTGAAGAAGAACTACTGCGACAACAGCAAGAACTGTTTGCGAAGGCACGCGAGGAACAAGCGCAAGAGGAGCAGCAGCAATGGATTAGTATGCAAGCATCAGCCGTGCAGCAAAGTGCTCGACAAATGCAAAATGCGATCGGAGAAGATGATGATGATGAAGACGATGATTACTAGAGTTAGATCAGACAAACATAAAGATGTAATTAGACTTAGGATTTTTAGATAATTTTACAGCAATACTTTTTTATTCGAATGAAGAAGTCGAATTGATGACAAATCAATTGAAACATTAAATAAATAAAGTATATGTACATAAAAACTATGTTTGTATTGTAAAATGTATAGTTGCAAATCAGGAGGAGTTTAGTCCCATAGTTCATATTAGTCTATTTTCTGTAGTGTTTATTATGCCAAATCGAATAAAAACCATAGAGTCTGAATTCAAACTTAAATAGTATACCTTAAATGTTAAAAAGGTTCAGTTTCGATAGTGTCATAAGCGACTGTAGTTTGGTCGTCAAGATCAATTTAAAGAATCTTGAGCATTCAACACATTTTGAATAAAATAAATTGTAGTAATAACAACAGGATACGTTAAATATTTTCTCTGAATGTCCGAATTTACAAAAAACGAGGTATTATGTAGTCTTGGATTCAAGCTGTTTTAACAGTAGTCAAGATTTGTTAATGAAATTCTAGACTTCTCGCGTATCTATGAAGGTAACCTAAATGCCAAGAACACATCATGGGGTGATGTCATGGATAACGTTGTTTCGTCGATTTGATTGCCCAATACATCACTCGCCATTTTCCAATCCTTAAGAGCATGTTCCAAGAAACGTATCATATATCCGCGATACGTAATAAACGCATTTACGCTCTACATTTATTTAGCACAAAGTAACTGAAGTTGGTCATTTGAAAAATAATTCGAAATATGAGATTTTTATTATGGCGGCTATGTGAAAAGCGAATTTGCAGGGCTCGACAAATGAACATTAAGAAAATCAGATGCATTATCAGCTTGTGACTGACAGAGATTAAGATCAGATATTGAAGACGTAAACTTCCACAGCCTCTGGTCGGAAGGATTGCTTTTCGCAGCAAAATTGTGCCTATACAAAATACACGTGTTTGTGGGTATGAATCAAATCAAAAACGTTATAAACAAGGCCGTACTTTTACATAGAAATTGCTGATAAATGTATAGTTGATGACAGTAATCCAATGAAAAAAAATGCAAAGAGGTATATCCGAAGAGATCAATGCTAAGAAATTCTTTGGCAGTATAAGTAAAGAATGTTAAACTTGTTTCTGTTAGATTTTTTTATTGCAAATCATCACGTCAAACTTTGTCCATTCCCAGTTTCAGCTTTTCTATTTGTTTAACAAGCAGCTCTGGATACAGTTTATTTGCATCCAATTGATTGTCATATTCGCCCGGTGCATATTTCCCCAGCAATTCGGTGTGATATTTCCAAAATTTATCACGTATTATATCATCGTGTAATGGGACAATCAATTGGCGTTTACTTTCAGCAGAACCAATATCACCAATTGAAACTCGTTTCCTTAACAATATTGTTCCTTTACGAAACATGGCCGGAAGATTGTTGTAGTTAATACCAAATCTTGAGAAGAGCAATTCGTTTTTATCTGCGGAAAATGTTCCTCTCAACTCAGACTCAGCTTGCTGATTGCTTAGTCCCGATTGTATGACCAAATTCCAAAATGCTGTATTATACAAATTATTTATGTGAACATCAGCTTGCCGCCAGCTTAGGTAATCTCTGATGTTTTGATCTGAAGGGTACAATACTACACGGCCATCAAAGCACGGCGGATATTGTAGTTTTTTCTCATTCATCCAGTTTGGCCAATTCATGACATATGAGGATGTGAATAAGCTGGTCACATATGACAGTAATTTTGAGGACCTCCTGTTGAAGACGTTGGTTTCTTTCCGAAACACAAAAGAATACTCGTCACTCTGACCATACGATAATACGATATCACGAAATTCTTCCATCACCGTTTGGGCTGCATTGTTCATTAGGTTTAGAGCTGAAAATCAGAACTATATATTAAGTAATTATAGTTTATTCCTTTGTGGTTATCGCTCTATACCTTTCTCGTCATTGGGTTTCTCAAAATCGTGAATTTTGGAGAATTTGTGAAACCCTTTACCATCAACTCGTACTACAATCCAAACATTAGGCAAAATACTGTCATCTTTCTCGTAACCTTTAACGTACTCGTAACGGCTACAGGCCATTGCACCACAAGTGTTTATAAAACGGTTAAATTTCAATTGTTGGTTGACAAATTTTAAAATTTGTACTGTTAAATTCATTAAACAAATGTTTTAATGTTTTTTTTTAAATATAAACACAAACAAACGTGGCTCATTGAGAACAGCTGTTTTGGGGATTGTTGCGACAGTGTTGGGCAAAGTACTAACTGGTAAACTTTTTTAATCACGCAAAATGTATTTTATAGTTGGGATGTGTTAGATGGTCTGAAAATAATTTAAATTAATTTTTTCAATTATTGATTTTCACAATTCCGCAAAGAAACAAAACAATTCTCAAACAATTGGACGAATAGTGGACTAGGAATTCGACACGCGAATAATATCAAAAAAAAATTGTCTCTCGCCCCGATTCACTAGCTACTCGCCTTGAATATTCGCTAGTGAATCTTTTAGGGAATCGGTTTTCACCGCACGGCGATATAGGACTTGGGATACGAGCATGATGAATCTTCCAGATGATTCACCGATGTTCATCCACGACCACAAAAACATTGTACAGTAGAGCCTATGCGGTGTACGTTCTATTCAGTGTTATCAACCTTTTTCTTAAGAAAAGCAAGCCAGCAAAACACAGTGAAAACCGTCTAAACTAAATTCATTGAACACAAACTTAAATCACTAACTCGATCAGCCGATAGTTATCATTGATTTTCAAGTAAAACCAGAAAAGAATATTTGTATTTATAGGCCGAAACGAGAATTATTGAAGTGTTTCTTACTATGAAATGAAAACAGTAAAAGCAAGCATATATGAGAAAATCCTTCCAACTACATATTCCAGCATGCCTGTTAATGGCGAAACTGATTCAAGTGCAGGCCGAATGTTTAACCACCATCTTGCTAAGTATTTAGAGTCTAACGGCCTTCGACAGTATGGCTTCCGTAGAAATCGATCTACTGGAGACCTGATGGCGTTGCTTTCGGAGCGATGGAGTCGATCCATTCACAGCATTGGAGAAGGCTAGGTCGTGGCTCTGGATATTTCCAAGGCGTTCGATAGGGTCTGGCATGGAGCACTCATATCACTACTTATTGCATTTGGTGTCGGTGTCACATCGAGTTTTCTCAGGGATCGCTCTATACTAGTTGTTGGGGCTCATCCAACGAGCAGGAGTGCCACAAGGCTCTGTCCTCTCTCCTCTATTTCTTATTTTCATTGACTACCTGTTAGGGCAGCCTGTGAACCCAATTTCATCCTTTGCGCATGATAGCAACCTCTGTCATTCGTAGTCATTTGAACATCGTGCCCGGGGTTCCCCAGAGGTCTAGAACAAAACGATGAACGACTCACTCAACCTCGATTTGGAACTCAACAGAGTAGATTTTAATGCACAAAACACCAGAGCACAAACGTTCCACTGATCCAGCTTCGTCGTCAATCTCTATGGGTGGTGTGGATATCTTGATGTTGTGGGCATGAAGATACAGGGTGATGCTCGTTGGGCTAGCTGTATATTAGAAGTGTCGAATGAAGAAGTCTTTAGGCTTTTTGAAGCGGTGCAAGAAATACTTCAACACATCTGATCTCTGAGCCTACATCCGGCCTAAAATGGAATACAACTCCCATATACGGGCAGGGGCTCCAATGACATCTTTGCAGCTTCAGGACCGTGTACAGAGGATAGCGGTGGTGATCATAGGAAATAGTACGGTATCCAACTCTATTGTCTCCCTACAGCATCGCCGGAATGTGGGCTGTATATCACTGTTCTCATCCGTTCATTGTCAAATGGCCGGTTCACCCGTGCTTTTGTAGTTTATGTTATGAACCACAGAAGATAATTTTTTTGCAAAAGTTTTTTTTATTTAGTTTTGTCCTCTGCGATTATATTACATGATATCAGCGACTAAAGAGACAATTGCCAAACTTGTTAATCAAAGGATTGACTGTCACATGGAATGTCTGATTCCAATTTTTTACAATTAAAATATGTTTGCGAATATTCACAACATCTTAAGAGGAGGAAAATCAACAAAAAATAGCGCACATTTGCCGAACTGATCCAATAACAATCCATATCCATAGGGTAGGCAGTATTTAAAAAATTAGGTAAAAAAATTCAAGATGTCCGCCAAATGCAATTTCATGAAAGCTGGTGATGTATACAAACTAAGATTTATCTCCCAAATTCAAAAATAAAATATATAGATCTAAGAAATGAATCTTAAATTTGTATAATATTTGTTATAAATTGTACAAATGTAATTAAACAAATGCACGACTTTTTTAAGATCAATAGCAAAATAGATCTTGAGTCGTCCTTACTAAATAACTAATTTACTAATTAAAAACTTCTCGAAAGTTGAATTCTAATTTGATATCTTACCAGCTCGAAGTGCTTTCACATCAGTGGCATACTTTCAAATAGTTTTAAATAAAATTGACAGATTTGTTTTCAAAATTTAAAAATGAGACTGATAAGACTAACATATTTAATTCCAATGGATCAAATGATGTATCCTTGCATATTCATTGTTTTCCAAAGTTTTTCCTGTACTTATAGATGAAACACTGCGATAGTGCGATAGTATTCAAACGGAATAGTAACATTCTAAATTTGTAATTTTTATGACAGCTCTTAACTCTTAACTCTGGTCCCAACCAGTACACTAATCTGACATTAAAGTTTTTGGCAAACTTTCGCAGAATTAGTCACATAGTTTCTTTTGTATATCCGATAACATAGGTGTCGTTTCATTGTCTTTATCCTATACATACAAAATATAAAGTCGGGTTAGAGTTATGAGAAACACGATAGAGGTGAAGCATTGATTATAACATTTTTTGAAGAAAGACAAGAATTGATTGTTGTCGATTGCTTATAATTGCTTAGGGGCGTTAACTAATTTTGGTCGTTGACTTAATTTTGGTTGATTATGCGTTGGGTAAAAATATTGAAATTTGATATAGTTTAAAGTTTCAAATTGAGGTATAACATTAACATATTTCCAGAATGAAATTCAATTTACAGAAATTACATATTCGATTTCGAGGTACATAGGAAATATAGATTTTGTTCAATTATTTATTGATCAATACCAACAGTATTATATTCTAATTCTTAAAATGAGACTTTCAATTGTAAGACTTACCTTAATGATGTATTCAAATTGTGTAGCTTTCTTTTTTTTCACTAGACCAACTTCGGCTTTCCGCATTAAAAAGTGTAGTCATTTGAAATATTGATCTGGCACCCATTATCACAGGTAACCAAAATTTGTCTTTGAAGTGAAACTTTTCACTTAATAGATGTGCTGGGTATCACTCTCACCATATTCTGGTGTGTATCTTCACTTTATATTATATATGAAACCAATGTAAAAGCTCGTTTTTTTCCAAATTCACCTTGAAACTGTAAATAAGTACCACAAATTCAAAATGTAACACGTTTTGTTTTATATACTTCTAATCAATAAATTTCGCCAACAACACATTCAAAGGGGACATGTTTTGTGGGTTATGCTCAAATCTGAACATTCTCTAGGCAGAGAATTAACCTAACAATCATATCGGATAGCTTCAGATGCGGTTCTTTACTTTTATGTTAAATCAGAGACCGAAACCACAACTCCAGCAGACTTTCCAACAAACTCATATTCCAGTTTTCACGCAAAAGATAGACAACCATCGTTGAGACCACAACCCTGTCAAAGTTGTAACAATCGAAACGATATGATTTTTTACCGAAAATGAACACAACCGATACCTACACCACAACTCCAGTCGGAGTTCCAGGAACCGCAGCGGCGTAAGTTACATACGCACACGTCCGTTAGTTGAAAAACACAACAAGTGTCACATTTCGCCGCCTTTTTATAGCATTTAGCGCGAGTTGCAATTGTGTGTGTGTGCAATTTTAGTGTGCAGAGTTGTAATTAATAGGAATATTTCAATAGATTGAACGAAAATTCATTACCTTTTTACCACCCATTAAACATGCTTAAATTTTTTTTACTAATACACAGACACAGATTTTTGCTACATGCAGGTCGATAATGAGAATTCCTTGTAAAAAATTTATATGTTTATAAATTTATTTCCCGAATACTTTTTCTTGTGTGAATTTATGGGATAATTTTATTGTGTAATTGTATTTGTTGGTTTAAATTGTCTTCATTATTGTAAATAAGGTATACCCAACGAAACACTCGTTTCGCTTTTTTTTAAGAATATTGTAAAAATTTTCTGCCAAAATTACCCTAAATCGCATTCAACTGCGTTTAAGTCGATACACATGCGTTCATGTGTGTTTCATATTTGTATGCAACAGACGTATCTGTCATGTACTTACTAGCTGTAATGATAATTAAAACACATAATTTATTTGTAATGTATCAGAATGCGTATGAAGCATACGTGCGATGTTATCATACTTTGATTGTGTTTTGTTTTAATGTGGCTGTCAAAACTAGGCATTACATGTACATACCAGTGATGAAAAATGTGGTATAATTGTACCAATGATGCTTCCGAAAACCAGATTGACACTGATCTATTTACGAAAAATAATCTAAATAAGTACAGACTTGATCTTTAAGAATAATTTCCAGAACTTTGTATAGAGGTGGCAGAATCGATATGGGGCTGTAATCACTACAGATTAATCCCGAAGTTCCCTTTTTTCGTAGAGGAATAACTTTAGCAATTTTCCATTCGGATGGGAAAAATGGTTTCGAAAATAGGGAAAAATTAACTTTATAAAACGAATCGGAATTATGCCAACGCCTATGGCGTTAGACTTAATCCTAGATATTGCACTGCAAAGTTCATATTCGTCAATACTCCTAAAGTTTAACTCATTATTTTTATTGTCCAAAAATATGTTGCTAGCACTAGACACAGACTGAGACGCTACAGATTGAAAAAAGCTATTAAGAATATTAGGGTCACAGGTTTTATTATCACAGTTAGTTGCACCATACGATTTCATACGAGACCAAAAACCTAAAAAAGTAGGTTATATAATACACAACTATCAAGTAAAACTATCATGGCTTAAGGTACAATGATTGTATTTTTGGTACAATACTATTTTTGGTACGATTTGAAAATTTTGAAAAACCATCACTGGTACACCATCACGATACAACTCTGAAATAATTTTCATTCTTGTTCTTATTATTGTATTGATTTTTGAGAAGAAATCGACGAAAAAATTGTTGGAACACGTGTTAGCTGTTCCAGATTTTAAATTAAAATTTTATATTTTTAATAAGAAGACTCTTGTAATAAAAATAGTAAAGTATAATGGTAACAATGGCTCCGGTTAAAAAACCGAAACGTGCTTTTAACCAAGAAAAAATCGTGCCACAACATTCAGACAACGAAGAAGATGGTCCAGGAGAAGATGTTCCCGGAGAGGAGGAAGTGTCTCAGGAAATAAAAGTTATTTCTCAGGAAGTAAAAATTGTGAAATCTTTAGCATGCAACGATTTGAATAAGAGAAATAAGCAAATGAAAAAGTTGCGCAAATGGCTGCAACTGCGTTCCAAATCATCGTTTCCTTTTACCCAGGAGGACTTTATGCGCATGTGGAAGGGCCTCTACTACAATATGTGGTATTCGGACAAGCCGCTAGTGCAGGAAGAACTTGCGGAACAGTTGGGCAAACTGCTGGAATGTTTCGAGGGAAACTTGGAATTGAGTGTCAACTTCTTTGGGGCATTCTTGAAGACTATGTGCAACGAATGGTTTGGGATTGATCAGTGGCGTATTGATAAGTTCCTTATGTTGACGAGACGCATGCTGCGCTACATGTTACAAATTCTGAAGACAAATGGTTGGAGTTCAGATGGTTTGGACATCTTCAATAAACATGCCACCGAGTCGGTGTTATTTGATAACGTGACTGCGAAAGGTTTGACTATGCATTATTTGGATATTTTCTTCGAGGAATTGGCCAAAGTTTCCGAAGGAGACATTTCTTCGGACCAACTGTCCTTGTTAATCAAACCCTTTGTGGCTTTTATGACATCGCAGAAAGACTTTCAGTTGGTTTCACATTGCCGCACAAGAGTGTTTTACCACTTGCTGTACCAGAGTGACTTGGGAAGAGAATATTCTGAGAAATACAATGCCTGGAGACAAATGGGTTTTCCCACTAAACACTTGGACGATTTAGAGAAAATTGAGGAATCGGAGAATGAAGAAAATCCGGACGAAGACGAAGTAGACCACGAGGAGGAGGAGGAAGGCAATGAAATAAGACATTTGGACCCACGTGCTGGAAATGTGGATGTTTTTATGCCAGTATTGCCATTAGATGCCCAACCCATTTTGAAAGACTTGGAACAGTATCTAATCAAAGAATGTGCTACAAAGCGACGCAAAATTCTGAAGAAACTCATCGACATGTTTAAAACTTACCAAAATGGGGAATTTCCATTGGGCGTTAAGACAATGCCACGATTTGAAGGTAAATCGGAAAAGCCTTTAATTAATGACAAAATTCGAAAATTGGAGAATTTAGAAAATGAACTGTATGGTGTTGACAGAAAACTAAAACAACTAACAAAACGTAAGAGGAGGAAACTGTTGAAATCCCTAAATTACGACGATATTGATGAAAGCAATTACGAGCAGAAATTAGAAAAGGCGCTGCCCAAGGAATATTTGCAGGAGCGTAGGAAAAAATCGCAAAAAGCCTTCATGACAGGTTGGTTGGAAGAAGAGTTGGATGAGACAGATTTCAAACCGAAAAAGGGGAAGAAATTAGAAAATGGAACAGAGAAAGAAAATACAATTGTTTTGGAGAATACCAAGAAGACCAAAAAACAAAAGTTAATGACAGAGCATCCAGAGGAAGAAAAATATGAGCCTCAGAGAAAACAGAAAAAGTTGGATAAATCCTTAGATACAGGAACAAATGGTGAGATTACGTCGAACGCCAAATCTAAGAAGGCAAATGAATCCCTTCAGGAAATCAATGAAAATAACTCAAAAAACAGACAGCAAAAGAGCGAAAATCAATTAAACAATTCCTTGAAGCAAACAAAAGTCTTAAAAATTTCCGATCCTCAAGAAAATCCCGGAACACCAAAATCTAAAACAAAAGAACCTAAGATTTTAAAAATTTCTGATCCTGGTGTGCAATTGACTCCTAAAAATAACAAAAAATCCCTAAAGCCAATGACCTCCACCCCGTTAAATGAATGGGATGAACCGTTGGGTGAAGGTGAAGTAGAATATTTTCTACCCTCACGTAAGTTGCAGGTTAAAAAGGCCAATGGGGACTTGGTAGTTAATCCTCTAGCAAAAAATCGCCTCAATGACCATACATCTACGCCTGTCAACTCAAAGAAGTTATCCTTATCTATAACCAATACTCCGAACACACCAGGCAGCTCAAAGCGTGTTAAAATCGCCCTAAAACACAACACGTCACAGAATCCTGCAGAATATATACAACAAATTAAGAGCTCACCCAACATACCATTCGATGCTAAGAAGAAACCCGGCAAGGGACTCTTGAAACCCAACGCCATACCCAGTCCCATAAACCCCTTTTATAAAAAGAAGATCGGTTTGAAATTACTTAATGACACAATTTGATATTGTTATAGTAAATTTCCATTTTTTAAATAATAAGTCAATTTGTTAATTTAATTCAAATAAAACACAAGTAAGATTTCTTTAACGAAATAGTATCGACCCTTTTAAGTAGGATTTTTTAATTACAAATAAAAAAATAAAGAAGAAAAACGTATAAACCTTTTTTATTAACAAAAAACTTTTTTTGGTTGGTTATTTCCGATGTAAGGCTTAATATATTGTTAAAGGTGCTGTTGCGTATGTCAAGTACAACAATGTCAGTCAAATTCAAACACTGGTTTGCCTTGAGAATCCCAAGTATTTTTGCACTTGCGAAAAGCACAGACAAGGTAGAGAGCTGAAACAGAGGATATGTTAGTAAAAATTCGATTATTAAAAATATAGATCAATATAGTATTCCCCACATTAATGTTATTATAAAGACAATTACGGAATTATTAATAAGTGGTCAAGTAATATTTTGTTTTCTTAAAAACTTTAATTTTTTTATAATAAATTTAAATTTATTTGGCCTCAGCGCCATAAAGACATTATTGAGTCAAGAAGGCAACAATTGAATTCAAAATTATACAAATAAGTTTAGAGAATAGGATTTGAAAACATTATTAAATAGTAAAACATGTATAAAAACGTTTCAAAAAAGTGTAGGGGATTTGAAATACTATTAATATATTTTAAAGCTGCTATAAAATACCACCAACATAAAAAAAACTTTAAGACCAACGGGGAGACAATTTACAAACAGATAATCGAAAAATGTACTTGTTAAAGGAGTTAATCATACACATATCTAGCACCTCGTGTTGGAGATGACTATGAAATGAAAGTACGACAGTTTAAACTTCAAACTATTATATAAGCGTTGAATAATATTTACCTATTTCCCTTAACATTCCATGAAGGACAGTAAGCTGTGCACGATATAATTTGTATACCAAAAAAGTTGCGAACCTGGGTTACATTGTAATAGTCGCACAGACCGCAACAATCCATAATAGTTGGAGCAAATTTCCAATCAACAGTCCTGTTTTCATTCTTCCAGATTGTGTGGTCTAACAGCTTTTCCTGTATTCTGTCGACAACTGCAACCTTATTCTCAAGCCGTTATATAACTGCTTTGACCTAATATTGACTAGGGTTTGAAATGATCATTATAAACCAAGATTATTGATTGGCTGTTTGTCAATTCTAAGAATTTGAATACAATTTTGATCCTAATCGTCTACCATAATTTGTTTTCAAACAGTCTCAGGGGTTCGATGACTGTTTGAAAACAAATAACGGCTTGAGAATAAGGTTGCAGTTGTCGACAGAATACAGGAAAAGCTGTTAGTCCACACAATCTGGAAGAATGAAAACAGGACTGTTGATTGGAAATTTGCTCCAACTATTATGGATTGTTGCGGTCTGTGCGACTATTACAATGTAACCCAGGTTCGCAACTTTTTTGGTATACAAATTATATCGTGCACAGCTCACTGTCCTTCATGGAATGTTAAGGGAAATAGGTAAATATTATTCAACGCTTATATAATAGTTTGAAGTTTAAACTCGACGAAGTTATTCAATCTTTCCAGCGTGTCTTCATGCCGAACCATTGATCAGTGGTAGAGATACATTGAGCGAGATGTAACTGCTACCTTTTTAATATCGATCAGGAGATTTAGTAACTATATACAGCCTAAAGGCTCGGTTACTTTTTCAATATTAATAAATGAAATGAAAATGGTTAAAACAACCAGAACAAGACAAAACTGCAACCGCTTCTACGACAGTAAAAAGAATGATTTCAGGTTAAAACAAACGGTGCAGAGTGTTTCATTTCATTTTTATTCATCTTTACTTGTAATTTAAAGCCTTACGGCCAATTTAAGATAAATTACAAAATGCATTGATAAAACAGCAATTAGCACCTACTCAATTAGCACCTACTGTACAATGCTTTCCTTATTAATTAACATAATAGTATAAACTGTACAGTAAATAAATAAATAATATAAAATTAAACATAAACAAAGTTTAAGAGTTATCAACCAAATATAGCACCTACTCATAAAAGGAAAATTCAATATAGAAATTAACAAATGAACAACATAATATTATAAAAAAAAAAACTAATAGTCAGGCAAAAAAATTAAGTGCATTTAGGAAATAAGAGGAGATTTGGATAAATGTGTTGAAGTAGTTCGTAGCAATATGAGGCGAAAGTGTGTTTAATAAATATTTAAATAAAACAATAGACTTATCTATAGGTTAGATAAATGTATATGGTCTTGTAGCTTATTAGAGTATGCTGCGCTGGTTAGATTAAAAACTTTTAATTCCCTAGGAAGCGCATTGAAAGATCTTGCAACTCTAACATGAAATGACCTCTCGGATAGCGAATTAATTCTGGGAATAATAATTTGATTTAAACGACTCGAGTGAGAAAACTGGAATAATTGTTTCAAAAAAGTAGGGCATTGATTTTTGAACATTTTATAGAAATTTATAAGCAGACGAAAATCTACAAAAGCAGTAAAAGGACAACCCAAAAATTTAACCGCGTATGGAGTCATATGCTCACGGCGATTTAGAGTGAAAACAAATCGCAACGCCCTATTTAAAGCTAAACGGACCAAATTTAAGTTGCCCTGATTGGCACTGGAATATACCTCCAAGCAGTATGTAATATGAGGCATTATTAAAGCGTGTACTAGTCGTTCCTTAACGAAGCGTGATAGAGATAAATTCGTGGTATACAAACTTCTCAGAGAATAATTAACTTTGGAAACTACAGAATTTATGTGCTCCTCAAAAGACAATCTATCGTCCAACCGGACTCCCAAACACTCCACATCATGGACAAAATCTATATTTGTCCCATCATAAACTAGTCTCAGATTATTGGCACAATTAGAGGAAAAAAACAAAGCTTTTGTTTTAGAAGCATTTATACTGAGTCTGTTTTCAGACATCCAAAACCGCAGCGTTTCCAGAACAAGATCAATTTTTGATTGAACAACACTAGTAAAACGACTATCTCCCTTAAGCAATAACTGTATGTCATCAGCAAACGCAAAAGGTACACACCAGTCATAAAGTTTAAAGAACAAATCGTTAACATCAAGTACAAATAATATTGGGCCCAGCACCGACCCCTGAGGTACACCACTTTTAACGGGCAGTAAACCGCTACATCGTCCTCCAATGCATACCGATTGATGTCTTCCTGATAGATAGGATTGAAGCAGTTGACATGCACTATTGGAAAACCCGTACATAAACATCAACTTATGTATAAAAATGGAATAATCTACTCTGTCAAATGCTTTCTCTAGATCTAATGACACAAGGACGCAGTATTTAGTGCCTCCCATATTCTTATAAATAGTGTCGGTGAGGCCCAACAGCAACGACGCTGTGCTTCTATTGTTTCTAAAACCGCACTGGCAATCGTTAAGAATAGAATGGCGCTCAAGAAATTCCGAAATTTGCACCTTCATAACGTGCTCAACTACTTTAGACAAAACGGGCAAAATAGAAATTGGCCTGAAACTTTTTGAGGAAGCAAAATCCTTTTTCTTCACTGGAACAATCTTCGCAGACTTCCAATCGGTCGGAAAGAGTGACGTCATTAAAATAGTGTTGACTATGTGCAGGAAATGACACGAAATAAAGGGGAATATACATTTAATGAATTTCAATGGAAAACCATCTAAGCCCGCAACGTTGGACTTAATTGCCGAGAACGCTTTACCAAAATGTTTATAAAAGACGAGTTTGTCTATTATAAGTTGTTTATTTTTGTCTTTGATAAGGCTTGTTGCCCTTTTGATATTTTTTGTTATCGAGGTGATTCACCAAGATAATGAATATTTTAACACAAGCACTTGTAACTTGGTTAATGGGTGTAAAAGAAGAAAGCAACTCAACGGTTTGGAAAGAATCGAAACCGAAAGAAATGTTTAAATTT
The DNA here is from genome assembly GCA_958296145.1 of Hydrotaea cyrtoneurina. Lineage (NCBI taxonomy): Eukaryota > Metazoa > Arthropoda > Insecta > Diptera > Muscidae > Hydrotaea > Hydrotaea cyrtoneurina. The sequence continues at coordinate 9,231,558 of OY282513.1, read as the reverse complement.
TCATTATTAAGTAGTTATAAATCATTTAAGGTACATTTAACTACATTTTGTGTGGACAACATGATGACCTTCTTTAATTTAAAATTGGTTTACGGGATTTTATGTTGAAACGAATTTCTAAATGTACAGAACGTCCAACTAAACAAAATATCCTTACTAATATAAAATGATGTAGAAAACAGATAGTGATGGCACTCAATGCTCTGTGATGGAGGTAACATGTTGGTAACCATATTTTGGGCACCAACGTCAAACGTAAATTTACTTTATCTTTGTTGAATTTGTTATTTTTCCATAATCATTAATATAACACATATAAATTATAGATCTTTTTTTAAATTTCTAGTGACTTACTTGTTGCTTCCCATTCACATTTAGTTAGTGATCCATATGGTCGTCCGGTATTGCTCTTTGTGTACCGTTTTATATGCTCATACTGATCGTCATTGCCAATACGATTGGCATATACTGTCTCCAAACCATTCATTCGCTGTAAAAGGTTACGACCTAAAACAAGTGAACGAATAAAATACATTTAGACTAACATTACATGTAATCATTGTACATTACCTATGTCCAGATTCTCCTTATAATAATCAGCAAATGTAGTCTTTCTTTCAAGTTTCAGACCATATTTACGACACAGTTTTTCAAGAGTGGGGAAGTGCACCAGGAACTCTGGACAATCCACTACACCCTCTAAATGAAAGTTATATTTTGCGCCAAATAATGGCGGTGGATCTGTGTCTGAATAAAATTCTATATTATATACATCATTTCCGAAGCTGCGCCCGTTTGCTGAAGCTCTAAAGCGTTTCATTATTTCAAATGCGTCTGGTATGGTGGCAATGAAGAAACCGCCCGGTTGCAAACATTCGGCGGCATTACGTACCATACAGTCGGCTTGTGTTAGTGACTCGAAGGAATAATGAAATGCAAACTGACATGATACCACACTGAGTTTCAAAGATGGATCTTTGAAACGTTCTCTCAGGCGTACTAAAGTAGAATCACACGCAAAAAATTCCGCTGTAAATTTATGGACAAATTTTGCTTTTTCCGTCCGTCTTATGATTTCTTCATAACGTTTCTTGCATTGTTCCACTGACACCTCCGCAATATCGGTGCATATCAAATGTGTAATAAACGCTTTATCCCACTTCAGCAGGTCGCCGCCTTTTCCACAACACATGTCTAATACACGAATGGGATCACCCATACGTTGGGATTCTTTTATACGTTTCATATATTCCGATATTAGTTGAGATTTTATCCAGTTATTGAAATTACGCATGTGGAAAATTTTTGATTTGACTCGCTCCTTTCTGCCGGCTTCTTTCAGTTCATTGTAGTGGGAGGCCACGACACGCATGTTTCCATCCTCGGCGGGTTGTGGATTTTCTACTTCAGTTTGGGCATCCTCCTTCCAAGCCATATCCTCATCTTCTGGGGAATCATGTTCCAAATTTGTTGCTGGAGGCACTGATTCGATTTCAGACTTCTCCTGCGTATCTGGGTCATCGTCACTGTCTTCTAAACGCGAAGAGTGAAATTGTTCTGTGGTATCACTCATGTTTGGTGCAAAGTTTTATGGTTCTGGTTCTATGTGTATAAGTGCTTATTAATTTTGAAATAAAATGTTCATTTAATATTCAAAGAAATAAAATCGAAACATAGTCAGTCATGTTTTCTGTTGAACTACTTTGTCTGTAATATAATTCACAATAGGATATGACAGACCTAAGTGTTGCCAGGTTAGTAAATTAAATAACCCGGCAACCCAAAACCATTGCGACGCGTAATATACATAATCTCAGAAACGCGATTGCAGGTTTGTACGTCTATATTACCATAGTATGCATTATCTTCATTGAACACGATACACATTTAATTTTAGCGTTAGCATTTTTGAATCAACTCCATATTTTAATTTTTTTAAGGTCCAGATACGCTTTTTTGCACTGTGTGTGGATTTCTGTCGCGTTGTAGCTGTATAGCGCTTTGCTCTGTATTAAGTAGAGCTTTAAGTAATTCGAAAATATGTTCATTGTTAAAAAGATATTTTTATAAGATTTCCGATCAAATAAAGCACGACGCAGATATATCAAGTTTTAGAAGCCCGTAACTTGGAAATACGGGCTTGGGGGAAAACATTTTTTTCCTCCGAATAAAAACTGATATAGATTTTAAAATCTGAAGTATTTCGCTAAAATGCAATTGAGCCAGATAAACTGTAGTTGAAAATGATTAAATACAGTTGATTTGTATTATTTTTAAAACTATCCAACAAAGAAATTTGAATGTTGTGCCTTTAAACATCCAAAAACAAGTATAATGTAAACGAGCTTTAAATAAATAGGGAAATGGTTACTCTGGCCAGTCATATTTTATTTTATTTTGTTTTTGTATTAGATTCGGCTGTGTGAGTGGTCAGAAAATATTTATTTTTGGATTGATTCGACCGACCATAGTTTTGCGACGGATTGAATTTAAAAATTTGCAATATTTTAACATCTGCATCATGAAGGAAACGTAACATTATTAAAAAGTAAATTATTGGAAATATAACAATATATGTTGTAGGCATTTTTGCAGTATTGATTTGGCGTATGTTCTTCTGCGAGATAAGATAATCGAAGCATAATAACGTAGTAGTGTGATCTAAAATAAACTTCAAAGCCAAAGTGTGGAAACGGTGTTTGTTTGTTTAAGGTTTATATAAACAACAAATGGCTTCGCTTAGTTCAAATGATCGGAGACGAATAAGTGAGGAAAAGGCCAGAGATTGGCTGAACTCTATCGATCCAGAAAATATTGATGATTTGGAATCAGTGTTGGAGTCTATAGCCGAGTCCAGTATAATTGATTCGAGTGATTCAGAATCAGGTGAAGAGCACGCATTGGGTACACGGACTAACAACAAATCTACCAAATTAACAAGTAAATCAACTTCTGCAGGGGAAATCCCTCTCGATCATTTCATATGCATGTATTGCTTAAATAATTGATTTTTCTTTCAGATCATCTCTCAGACGATGATGATGAGCAGTACAATGACATTTCAAATTTGTCAAACTACAAAGATGCTTCAAATTATATAAACCATGGCATCTTAAGCCGTTTGCAACAACCGTCATTTAGTAACATTACAATTGACAATGCTAGTAATGTGGTCTTGGGAAATATTATAAAAATCAGAGGCGACCTGATAATAAATGTTAAGCCAGACAATAAGGACGATGATACAAACAACAACAGCACCACACACTCAGATAAGGATGGAGAGCCAGATAAACCTAACCCACAACAGGGCATTACAATACGTCATGCTAGAGACGTACAACAACAACCAGCAAAAGAAAACGAAAACTTGAAACCAAAGAAGTCAGGTTAATTTGATGTTCTTCTCGTAATAAAGCTAGACTTTTAATTGCATATTGTTTAACAATAGTTTATAGACCAGCGTGTCTTATAGTACCCCGGACAAGTTGGCTAGCTATGGATCCCTTAAGTGATTATAATTATATAAAGGAACCAGTTGACTGTGTTATAATATGTGAGTTATGATATATTCTGTATGGTGTGGCATCTATACAACAGTTTTGTTTTCTTTCCTTCAGCACATACAGCCACCACCAGTTCCACCCAGCAGTCGAGAAATATTGGTATAATTCGAGATATACAGGTTGGTAAATGTTGATTTAATTTTTGAACTTTTTTACGAGGTACAAAATCAGTCATTTAATCAAAAGTATGTATGTAAACACAAGCTAAGAGATTGTCGATGAACATAGATCTGAATTACGATGTACATGGCTTTAAACTGAAGATTGCCTTTGACGAAACAAAAAAAACGCTATTTACATTTCTATTATTACGCTGCCTCTAAAATGCACATGGCATTCCTCTCACAACAAGCATTTGTAAAGAAAATAAACGAGTAAAATTTCACATCCTCAAACATCATAAATATCGGGATTACATTTTTTAACTAACATCTAGCAATATTCAATCAGATATATTTTCTATTGTAAAAAGATTATTTATTTATTTCAAATTCGTCTATTTGGAACGGAACTAAAAATAAAATGTCTTATCTATAATTTCTACTCATCCATATCTTATCATATAAAACGTACTGTTATATTTCAGTATTTATATGCATAATGAGTTTCATGCCACCTACGTACATTTAAAATCAATTATTTCCCCAATGGATCTGTGGAATGTTAGAGATTTTAGCACAAGCATTCGTAACTACAAGTCAAAAACAAATCCTTGACATGTTTGCTACATAAAATGCCCTCACTGGCATTTTAATTTCTTTCCGACTTGTAATTATAAGCCCGTAGGCCAAATTACAAAATGCGTGTACAAAATGATTAGAATTATTTTTTTATATCTTCCAGACATTTCACATTGAGACCCGAGGATGGGATGACATAGGTTATAACTTTTTAATTGGATGTGATGGAATTGTGTACGAAGGTCGCGGGTGGGGTGTTGAAGGAGCGCACACCTTTGCCTACAATAACAGATCTATAGGTATTACCTTTATTGGATGTTTTATGCGCAAACTGCCAACAGCCCAAGCATTGCGAGCGTGTAAAAAGTTGCTGCAAAGGTGAGGTCTTTCAAATTAAAAATAAACCAACGTTTTATAATTAAATAATTATTTCAGAGGTGTCGAAGAGAACCATTTATCGGCGAATTTTAAACTATTGGGACACCGTCAATGTACTAGTACCGAAAGTCCAGGTAGCAAGTTGTATGAAGAAATCAAAACATGGGAGAACTTTTATGACAAGAATGATCTTGATGAACTCAATGAGAGTGAAAGTGAATCTGAATGAAAAATGTGATGAAACTCATGTCGTTTTTCTTCTACACACAAAGAAAACAAAAGAAAAGAATTTAAATGTGATGACTAATGCAACTAAGCAAATTTCTTAAAGATTTAATGAAATCTATATTGTGTCTTGCAGATATAAATTTGTATTTATCCATAAGTATTTCCATATCTACCTTGGAATTGAAACGTTTTTTATAGTATATATACGATTGTATACACACACTTGTATATACGCATACACGTGCCTTATTTCTGTTAATGTTAGGCTAAGAACTAAGATAAGAAAAATAAAATTGTTTTGTTTTTTCAATAATTATTTTATTTTAGTTTTCGCTTTAAGCATGAACATGTTGAAATTAATTTAAAATTTGTAGTTCAACTCCTGCTGATGAATTAAGAATTGTTGATGGAATTACAAAGACAATTTAAACATAATCAAAATGATTACATCTATTCGCTGGCGGCTTGAGCACGAGCTGTAAAGAGGGAAATAAGTGTTGTTTAGTAAATTATTTTACAAAATATATTTTTTAACCCTCCGGTGAGTAAGGGACCTTCCCACAAACAGAAGGGTTAAGTAGACATAGGTTAGTTTAAAATAATGTATATAAAAAAGGAATTAGCTTTATTAAAAGGTAACATTTTTGGATAGGTGTTGAACACCACATACAGGCATCGTGGTGACAGAAAGCAACATAAGGAGATTGTTAATTGTCGTTTTCTAAAAAAACATGAAATATCTAAAGGATTACTACGTGTGAATTGGGCGATAAACGTTTTTTGAATCCGAAATAAAATGTCTATTTTCCACCTGAATTCTGAAACCGTTTTTAGTGAGTTTTAATATTTAGATTCTAGACATGGTGAGTCCATCGAATACTCTTGTAAACTTTCTCATCTGAAAACAATAAGTCAGGAAGCAGTTCCGACGATAAATAAATTCAAATGAACGATCCCATTCTACGTAAGTCAATTATTATTTTTTTATTTATTGCAAGTATAATTTAATAAAATGGACTTGCTGCTAGGGTTATATAGTTGCAACCAGCATTTAAACAGTCGATTTGTATTTACAAATAAAAACAAAATAATGACTGTACTTATGTACTTATATATTTTTAACTAAAAGTCGATTAGTCGTGTTTCCTCTTATTCTAAACAGACCAGGCGAATAATAATAAGGGACATACAATTATTCGGAGTCAGATTATTTGTTTGGCTCCCGGTCTGTTTAGAATAGGTGGATTTTCTTCTGGAAAACAAGTAAATTCCCCGCGAGTATTCAGAATCGGTCTGTTAAAGAACCCTTCACACCGAATTATTTGTTGATAATTTGATTACTTCTTTTGCCCAATCGATTGGATATTATCTAATAGCATTTTAGGCAAATGTATAGTGGAAGATGAGTGGAGTGAAATCAGTAAAATATGGGTATCCAAATATAGTTTTACCTGGACCTTTAAAAGTCGACATGCAAAAAATATAAGAAAATAATTAATGTTATTTCTTTACAATTGTTATTATTCATTTGCGAAAAGATCTTCATAACTCAAAAAAAGTACATTTCCAATATAATCATTTTTAAGTTTTAATTTTGTATGATACTGTTAAGCTCTGGAGTTTCTATTATTTCTGACAATCTTCTGATAATAAAGTGGACATCTTAAACAACAAATTGAAAATCTTAAACTTATTTAGACACTAGTAAAATTGATTTTAAATTTCTAGGTGAATATAGACGTAAATATCATTTCGCACGATATTTGTTTCTCGTACTGTAGGATGGGTATATTTTCGCTTTGTTCATTTTAGTTGGTAAAAATCAATAAATAACTTCGGGTGGCAAAATTTCTTCACTATAATAATGAATATTATTGTAAATGGGATACAGGAAGTTATATAAAAAACAGTAAAATTTGTGATAAAAGCCTTGATGACTATTTTCACGTATGGTATTGAAACGGGGATAAGACTATAATCGAATTTCTATTATAGAACGCTGTGGGTTATATCATAGTATCACCAGTTAAGGGTATCATGCAATTGCAGATAGGAGACAGCGTTTATAATCAGTTTTTAGACATCAACACAGATAAATTAAACAAATTTCAAGGAAATTTAACCAATTATGGTGTAGTTGTTAAGAATTTGTTGGTTGGATTGGGGGAACAATTAAACAAATAACATTTTGAAAGTTATCGGAATAATCGTCAATAACAAAGAAGTTAATAACACATCACAAAGCCATTTTCTAGAACTTACAGCTTTTTCTTACGAAAAGTTCTTTGAAAAAGACGCTCAACGGTCAATTTCAAAGTTTTTACTTTTCATCTGAAATATCGTTGATAGAAAAAAATATAATAATTAAAAATTATATATATATATATATATATATAACGGACATCACATACATATATATATACACTATACATCTACTTCAGGCTAATACAAACAAGCACCTATTGAATAGAGACATATCCACAATGGAGTTTAAGGCGAGTAGATAGATTTGTCTGACAAAATAATAGTATTATTTAAGTAAAGTTTCCTAAAATATTTTAATATTGATGAATTTGCGAAATTTTTAGATTAGATCCACGATCTAAGCACTGCTCACGAATATTTTATTTACCGCCAACTGCTGTTACCATGTTGTCGTAGGACATTTATTTATTTTACCAATATTTTTACCATTTATTTTCGTTTTACCAATACTTCCATACAACCACAATAAAAGTATTGAAAAGCACTGTCCGGAAACTATATCGATACCTCCAAATTACAATAACGCTATACAAGTTAATCTTTGTCCAAACATCGTATATTTTTAGGGTTATGTCACTACATTGTCACCTGCAGCCCCGTTTAAGAAATCTAACAACAATTAGTTCTCCCGTACCCAAACTCCCTTGAAAGAAATACTTACGTGCAGGTTTGCCGTTGGTCCAGGGTGTGAATTTGACATGGCTTTCATTGCGTTTGGCAGCATCGACGCGCAAATCAGCCTTCAAGGCCTGACGCACAACACGGGCACAGATGTTGGAGTATTGGATATAGCTGGAAAATTACATAAACAAAATTAAACTTAAATTTTCACTGATAATTTCATTTTTGACACTTCTATCTACTGTGACGTAAATTACGTAATTTTATAGTTTCTTTCACACACTTTTAAAACCGGCTGCAACGTCCTGATTATTTTGTAGGAAATATGTACTTACGTAAGTCCAGCAGCTCTCCAGGCGTTAGTCATTTTGTTTAAATGTTATTTAATTTATTTGCTTCAGAAAGACCAAAATTTATTTGCAAAATTCGACGTTTTGCTGCTCTCGTGCAATATCTGTGTCAGAGAACAGAGCCGAGGTAATTTGTTCGGCGGCGGCGGCGGAGTGGCTGAGCCGTTTCAAATTTAACTAGAAGGCGGCTGGTAACCCTTTGCTAACAGCTGTTCCCAAATTTATTTTGTTTCCATTTTTATTTATGTATTTTTTTCATTTATCCTTTATTTATGGATTGTTCCGATTCCTTCGTTTATTATATGGTTTATTTTTCATCATATATCCGATTTTTTTTATCTCCTTTGTAGTAGATTGCGTTCTGGCACTACATTGGTAGGCCGATCTATCACTACGTTGTTAGGTCGATCTGGCAATACAACGTCGGTAAGGACAATTGGCAACAATTGAACGGGTTTTATTAAAACCCTCAACAAAAGCGTATTTGGAAAGCGATACCCAAAAGTATTTACACACAGATATATCATCGGATTAATTTTTATCATAGATCGTTATCATCATCGTTATATTTAACGTTATTCCCAAACTTTTGGATATTTAATATCGTTTATTTTTCTTGTAATTACGATTAATTTTTATGTATTTTTGTTTAATACATTTTTGAATATAATGTACTATTGACAACAAATTGATTTAGGAACTCGAAGACTATGACACAAGTAAACCCAAGTTCATAAACGGGTTCTGCGGCTGTTTTTCACCTCGTAAATGCTGGCGACTTTACGAGTAAGATAGGTATGACCCCAAAATGAAGGGGCTGGGGACCGTGGCATCCAAAAAATGACCCCGCCCACTGATTAAAACAATATTGTACTCAAATGAAAGGAATTGTTCTCACGAGTTCAAAAATGTTAATTTTGGCGGTCCATGATGGGCGTGGAGTCGACAAATCCAGGAAAAAACCTGAAAATTACACAACATAAAAAAAACATGTACATAGACGTAAGAGGCAAGTGAATTTGTTCCAAACAAAAAATTCATATAGATTTTCGAGATTTCTGGGTAAAATGAATTTTTGCCAAAATGACTATTTTATGGAGTAAAACAGTGGGCGGGCTGGATTTGTCGACGCCACCCCCATCATAGGCCGGCAAAAACTACATTTTCGAACACGTGAGAACAATTCCTCTCATTTGAGTACAATATTGTCGAAGTACGTGGGCGGGGGCTTTTTTCCGATGCCACGCCCCCACGGTCCCCAGCCCCAAATTTCATTTTAATTTTCTTCATTTTGGGGTCATTTCGAAGGGCACTGCATTCTTTTTATTTTTTTGGCTTGACCCCCATAAACTGTCATAACCCTTTCGCATCTGCAGGGATACATATGTATGTCCCAGCAAATGTTTAAAGACGACTGAATTTAAAAGTTTACACTCAATATGGGATATATGTGTACCAAATCGTCGTTTGGAATGTTGTCTAACGGTATTTACTTTTTATTTCATACAAATAAATGAATTTCCTTTATTTTTATTCAGATAGATTGTTTTTCTTGTAGCTAATATTTGTTTCAAAAGGCTGTTGGGACATATATGACCCATCACAAAAGGCGAATGGGACATATTTGTCCCACCCCCTCCAGCCCGCCCCCAGAATATATTTAAAAAAAAAACTTTTAAATCATACATTTCAGACTAGATTAAACGTAATATATATTTATCAAAAGTCATTTAGTACTTAAAATTGAAAGCCGCGGCGAAAGGGATAAGAGAGTAATCTCTAAGACATGTAAAACTTCTCTATAAACCATTAGCCGTTCGTAGTCAGTGAGGTATACAAATTATATCGTTCACAGCTCACAGATTCATCTCAAAAGCGAAAAAACGTAAAGGTTTTTTTTCAAATGGTGTCTTTGAGGAAAAATGGAAATTATCATATGCTACTTTCGGAAATGCTACCAAAATACACATACAAGGAAATCTATTACAATGCGTATGAAAACTGATACATGAAATGGTGTTAGCGTAGCTTATAGCATGGTTTAATATCCTTAGTTGATTTTGTATTTTTTATTGGATGACAAAAAATGTATTCTGAGGAGCCAAAACCCCTAAAACTAGCAGTTCTAACAGCATCATACGTATATGTAAATACAAAGTGAAAACATGATGACTCTATAAAGGTTGGTCGTTAGCTAGTCGCGACTCCGGTTGTGTTTAATTTCTTAAACGTCACACTACAATCTAAAGCATACTTTTAGGCTGTAAACAACAAATAATAAACCTTGGTACACCGGTGCGTATGGGTGCTCCACAGTAAATACGTATCTCATTATCTCGCAGCAACATTTTATAACTTGTATCTAAAAATAGATTTCATATTTATCCTAGAATACATAATAATACATATCACCTGACACGGCAAATATCATAAATTTTCCACACAAAAGAAAATTCTGGTAGACTTTGCTATCATTAAAATAGCAAAATACTTAAAAATGTGTTTGTTTTATTATTTTGCTTTTATTTAAAACAAACGGAGTAAGGCACGATGTTGATGAATGTACGAGTACATATTTGTTTTAGAGCAGTGTACTCGGGCCCAAAAAGTAGATAACATGTTTATTTTAATTACGGATTGTCGATAGTTGTGAAATAAGTCTGAAAATGTGATTACTTACACTAAAATCTTACTAAAATATATATACGATGTATATGAGTTGGAATGGGTAACAACTTCACAAAATAGTTGATCAATACAAATGATATTTACATATCTCATGCATCTGAATACAAATGGGCCCGTTTTAAACAGTTTTAAAATTAAGGATGATATGAATCCTATTTTTTATTATTTATAATACATACGTCATTTGGGATGGAATGGCAAACAACTTTTAAATAAACTTAAAAATATATTGCTAAGTTTAGAACTGAAAAGTGACACTATCTGTGCATGTTCTATGTTCACACCACCTTCATATTATTTTACTATCGCAGCTGGTACTTTTAAAGTGTAATGGGATCATTCTATTTCAGCGAGTGAGGGTCAAGAACTCGTAATGGTAACGTATGATACGACCGAATGGACGTATTTTTTTTGTATTCAGAATTGTAAAGATTTCGCCTTTAATATATTTTTTGTAATCTCACTTAAATTAGATTATAAATCATATTCCTGATGTTTTATTAATCTTATTTGTGTCGAGCGTTGTTTTCACTCGGGACTGTTTTCATTTTGCGGCACTTAATCTCGGTATTTACATAAAAATTTATCTTTTCTTTTGGAAATTGTTGTGAACTTTGTATTTATTTTGTACATTGCCCGCGTTATTTATTTTACATTTCCGTATGTGGATGCAAGCTGAGTTATACTTACAAAAAGGAACACAAAGATTTTACCAACGAATGTCAGTTAACACTGTATATAATATGAAGGATTAATAAAACTAATGATATATGAACATACGCCATTCTCGACAGTGTTTTTATTTGTTTGTATACCAAATGAGAGCTTTACCGAGAGGCAATCTACAAATATATGTATGGACCTTCAATGGACCTACAACTCACAAGTTAGGATGATCCTATAAACTAATTAATGAACGCTAGAAACAAATGTATAGCGTCCATCGTCGGAATAGATTGATCAGATTGATATTATGTATTAATGAGTCCAAGGAAATTAGCAAATTCGTATCCGTTTACAGGAAAGGGGAGGGATGTCTTCCAATATGATCTCAATATTCGTATTGAAATATAAATATAGATGGAACTAACTGAACGAAATATATTCAATCAACTGGATACATTCCAAATTCCAAAATATTTACTGAGAAAACAAACAATTTTAATACTAGTCTACTTTGTCTGAAATAAGGAATATTCACTTAGAATAAATCATGACACTTTAAAACAGATTAAATGTGTTACTTTCGTATTATACAGAAAAACAAAAAAAAAAAACACAATAAAGTAAAGTCTTCCATGAAAAATTAGGTGAACTCATAAATTTCAATGGGATTTTCAGGGTAAATAGCTCAAGGAAACCCATTAAATGAACGAAAACTAAAACGTATTTTTATCAAAATTAATATAATGATGTTTTTTTTTTTATTTTTGCTGAATAGTGTATCCAAATGTTAGGCAATTACCGTTATATTATTATATTGCACTTTACCGCATGAACTAGATATTACTCATAAAGAACAAGTAAACTCTCTGAATAAAGTCAAAATTGGGTAAAAAAACATGTTGCGCATAAACAGCAAATAAATGAGAACGATAACAAATTTGTCCGCAGAAAAATATTAGACAGCTCCAATGGTAGATAATCCACGTTTGGATAAACCTCTTTTCATAATTGCTGGGTTTAAATAATTCACGTTTGGATAAACCTCTTTTTATAATTGCTGGGTTTAGATAATCCACGTTTGGATAAACTTTTTTTTATAAATGCTGGGTTTAGATAATCCACGTTTGGATAAACCTATTTTCATAATTGCTGGGTTTAGATAATTCACGTTTGGATAAACCTCTTTATATAATTGCTGGGTTTAGATAATTCACGTTTGGATAAACCTCTTTTTATAATTGCTGGGTTTAGATAATTCACGTTTGGATAAACCTCTTTTTATAATTGCTGGGTTTAGATAATCCACGTTTGGATAAACCTTTTTTTATAAATGCTGGGTTTAGATAATCCACGTTTGGATAAACCTCTTTATATAATTGCTGGGTTTAGATAATCCACGTTTGGATAAACCTTTTTTTTTATAAATGCTGGGTTTAGATAATCCACGTTTGGATAAACCTATTTTCATAATTGCTGGGTTTAGATAATCCACGTTTGGATAAACCTCTTTTCATAATTTCTGGGTTTAGATAATCCACGTTTGGATAAACCTCTTTTCATAATTGCTGGGTTTAGATAATCCACGTTTGGGTGAACCTTTTTTTTTATAAAAGCAGGGTCTAGATAATCCACATTTAGATAAACCTCGTTCGGATTAACTTTTTTTTTATTATCACATGCTGGGTTAAGATAAACCTCGTTTGGAAAAACCTTTTTTTTGATCTAATGCTGGGTTTAGATAAACCACGTTTGGATAAACATTTTTTTTTTCTCGTTCGGATAAACCGTTTTTTTATTATCAAATGCTGGGTTTAGATAAACCTCGTTTGGATAAACCTTTTTTTTATCAAACGCTGGGTTTAGATAAACCACGTTTGGATAACCTTTTTTTTAATGAATGCTGGGTTTAGAGAAACCACGTTTGGATAAACCATTTTTATAAATGCTAGGTTTAGTTAATCAACGTTTGGATAAACAATTTTGATAAATGCTGGGTTTAGAGAAACAACGTTAGGATAAACCATTTTTATAAATGGTGGGTTTAGATAAACAACTTTTATGAAAGCAGTGTTTAACAAATCCACGTTTAGATAAACAACTTTTATAAATGACGGGTTTAGAAAATCCATGTTTAGTTAAACCACGTTTAGATAAATAACTTTTATAAAAGCGGGGTTTAGAAAAATCCACGTTTAGTTAAACAACCTTTATAAAAGCAGGGTTTAGAAAACCATTTTTTAGTTAAACTATGTTTTGATAAACAATTTTTACTGAAGCAGGGTTTAGAAAATCCCCGTGTATTTAAAACACGTTTAGATAAACAACTTTTATAAAAGTTGGGTGAAGATAAACCACGTTATATAAAATTCACCTTTAATTAAACAACTGGGTGAAGATAAACCATGTTTATTAAATTCGCTTTTAGTTAAACAACTGGGTGTAGATAAAATAGAGCCTTCGCTCGTGACTTTTAACTTTGGGAGTACCATCAAGAGTTGTCTAAGGAAGATCCATGTTAATTTTCTTGCTGGGTATTCTAATTCTTTTTGTAATTATTCGAAATAATTATGTGATATATGCACTATATTTCTCAATTAGTTATTTTCGATATTTATTTCATAGTAACTCACATACTTATGTCATTTCTCTCTTGATCGAAAAGTGAAAGTTTACACAAAATTGTAACATTTTTCAGTGTAACATTGTGTTTATTATTGTTATCACAACATCTGTAGAGCGTTTTAGTGACTAATACTAATAGAGTGTAATTAAAAATAACTATAACTTCTATCGTTTAGAAATCAATCAAATTCCGAATCGAACAAACGTCTATACTCGTAATAATCAAATAAATACTTTTGCACGTAATTAATGTAAATTGTTGAGACACGCCAATTTCACACCAACTTCCGCATTTAAATGTCGCACAAATGGAATACTTTTGTGTATGTACAGACTTACATACACACAGTCCCAACTGGCTTGGATGATTCTCGTTGGGGAGGCCAACAATTCTCCCAGGACCGCTTTGACCTTCGGACTGATTTTGTTTTAGATAAAAATCATTGTAAATATGCTTCATGTACTGCATCACGTTTGTTATTGAAGTTCACAAATTGGGTCATGTGTGTGTGTGTTGGATGACGATTGATAAAATTAGTAAGAAATTGAGAACGTACAATTTTCAACATCAAAAACAACATTTTCGGTTTGTACTTGTATTTATCGTTCAATTCTTTTGTAAAATATCACATTATAGTTTAAACTTCAAAACATATCAATGAATGTCCTTACCATGGTATCTGGCGTCTATCAATTTCTGGTTTCCTTCATTTTTTCTTCGATATGCTGCCATTTTGGTGAGCACTGGATTCAATAACCTCGGCAAATGAGTAACACGATCATATGACAAACATCCCCATGACACCCATTGCATGCAGTGTATCGTTCGGATTTAAATGGAAGCAGGCGCAACGTTATAAGAAATTCAGTTAATGTTTCGTTGTGTACTATAGACTTTCCTTGAGCTTCTTTACCTTGAAAAGTTGATTTATTTCTCGGCTCGTTGAATATATTGCGCCTTAGTCGTTTTTGTGGGTTTTATTGCCTCATTACCGGTATTTTTTTTATATAGATTTTATTGCCAGCAATTGCAACCATATTTCTTCTTGGCATCTGAATTTAAATATTTCGTATTTATTTGCTTTAGGTTTTTATGATTTAATTACTGTCTCCGAAAAATTGATTCGAGGATTGTTCGTTGGCGTACCAACTGATTTTATAAAATAAATAGAATATCCAAAAAAGTACAAAACGCTAAAGGGAGACAGGGTCGACTATGGGATACCGTACACTACTACTGCATAGCGTACACTACTACCCATATAGAAGACTTGGCCAGCAGTTGGCCAGTTCAGTTCAATTCAATGGAAAAAACGAACGATCGAAATCGTTCTATGGAAACCAGCTCTAAGATTATTTGAAAACAATTATAGACTTGTTTGAGAATAACGCCACATAGCTTTGAAATCAATAAACTTTTTATGACGAAATCTATTATTTCCTTGGATAATAAAATGTTGGGGTTTTTTTTTGGGTTGGGAGGATATATTAGTCTCGGTCTTTATTACCCATAGTTATAAAATCAAAATTAAAAACAAAGCAGTCGCTTTTAATGGTGAATATTCATAAAAACTTAGTTAAAGAAATTTTTCAATACTCAATTGTGATTGTACAATGAAATCTAGTTTCTAATTCTGTGGGAATTGATAGATATTCCGAACCCAACAAGAACAAAAGCTTTGATTTTGATTTGGGACAAATCCGACTTTTATGTACGAGTACACAGATCCGAGGAGTGTTTTTTTCCGTTGGCAAACGATCAACAAAAGTCAGCAAGAAAGACAAAATCTTCTCAAGAATGATAGAAAGAAAGATTACGCCATGCGCATGATTTCCCGTTAGATGACGTAGTTTGTGCCTTGTAAGGGTTGCCAACTCTATTTGTATATACAAAGAGTGACAAGTTTCAGATTGGAATACAGCGTAAGAACTCTTGTTGGCAACGCTGCAATTGAAACCACTTTGACTATCAGCCAATAGGAATACACTACGCGTGACGTCATCTGATCAACCTGCGCAGAACATTTTCTTTCAAAATGTATGTTTACGTGTCTCAGTGTTTTGGTGAGTAATCCGTTGATCGAGTTGAATATTAAAGGTTTCTTCGACAAGGCCTACAACAAAAATACTATGACTTTCCAGGCAATTTACCTTCATTTTTTTGTAGCACTGAGTGTGTTTTTTTTCACTGACACTCAGGGAATATCCTATATAAAAGCAAAGCACTCTGTTAGCTATAGGAAATAAGGGTACTGGTGAAAGAAAAGAGGGAGTAGTTTTCGTTGACGTCTGTCTTGAATTTGAGAATGTCACAGCTGCCAGGAAAAACATTTGCTGGATTAGTATTTCACATAGTTCGGCTAAAGAACAAATTTTCTCTATGGGCATTAGGCAGCGGATACCGATCAAAGTCAGTGTTTTGACCATAACTTCAACAATTAAACTTCAAGAATGAAAAATAAAAAAAATATGAATTAAAATTCGATAACTAATATTCATCCAGAATAGTAAAGTATAAAATTAAATTTGTATACCATTATAAATTTGTCAATACCCCTAAAACAAAAAAAAAAGATACACGCTGAAAAAAATTGTCATTTTAACAAATTTCAGCAAACAAATTCTCATTAACTATATATAGGGTTATCCATTTCGTGGTTTCAAAAGTATAGGGCCAGTATTTGACATCTGTCAAACTAAGTTGTTAAAAAATTTTTTGTCTTTTCAGTTGGAAGTCTGACATTGACGAAAGTGGATCGCTTAGCTATCACACAACGCGTAAAAATTATTAAAACCTACTACATAAATGGTGATTCTGGTTTTATGGATTATGGTTTATGGTTATGAAGCACATTTCTCACTCGGTGGGTATGTTAATAATCAAAATTGTCGTATTTGGGGTTCTGAGAATCCTCAAGTAATTGAAGAGACGGCATTACATCCACAAAAAGTCACTGTTTGGTGCGCTCTTTGGTCCGAAGGTGTGATTGAACCTTACTTCTTCGAAAACGACGAGGGAACGACTGTCATCATCAATTCGGAGCGTTATGGTCGTATGATAACCAACTTTGTTAGCCTGCTATTGAAGAATACGACTTGGAGAATATGTGGATTCAACAAGACGGTGCCACATGCCACACAACTCGAACGAATATGGCTTTAGTGCAAGAGACATTTCCTGGCCGCGTAATTTCTCGTCGTGGCGACATCAACTGGCCACCAAGATCATGCGATTTGACACCATTAGACTGTTTTTTGTGGGGCTACGTGAAAGACCGTGTTTATGCAGAGGTCTGCACTTGAGCACTTAAGAACCAACATTCGTCAAGGTATGGCTGAGATACCGCCCTATATGTGGCTGAAAGTGGTCCAAAATGACCTCAAAAGAATCAATGCTTGGAACACTTCGCGTGGTGGTCATTTAAATGATGTAGTGTTTCACACATAATGTCAACGTTCAAACTTTATAATAAAAATGAAATATCATGATCAAAAATATTTTATATGTGTTTTATTTACGTTTATTTTGAAAACGCAAAATGGATAACCCTTTACATATTTTTCCATACCACAAAAATTAACTTGTTTGTAGGTTATAAACATCAGATATTTCTCTTTTTCAATTTGTCAATCTCCATATTTCAGTTCATCTTATTCTCTCGGTTATTGTTATCTAAAAGAGCGCAGAGGCAAAGTATAAATTAAGAAAACTGCTGCAAATACAAACTTATTCACACTCAAATATTGTACTTTGTTCAATTTAATAAGTTTGTTGTACGTAGTATTAATAGGAAATGAGTTATACAGAGTTCTCCAACAAGATGTGTTATTTTGAATCACCCGGTATTTCGGTAGCTGTCACTTTTGAAGCTTTTATTATTTGACATTTGACAAGTAGAAACTACGCCATTGCTAAAAATGGAACAATACACGTTTCAACAATGCATTGAAATTCTCAAAATTCACTACAAAAATGGTGAAAATCTTGCAGTCACAGTTCGCAAAACAAAAAAGTTTCCGGACAGTGTTATCTCTCGAAGTGGGGATCACAATTGGCCACCGAGATCTTGTGATTTAACACTTTGCGACTTCTTCCTTTGGGGCCACGTGAAAGATAAGGTCTACGCCAACAGACCAACATCGATTCAAGACCTGGAAGATAGAATCCGTGAGGCTATCGAGGACATAGGGCAGCCACTTGCCGATTTGGTTATGGAAAATTTCATGAAAAGGACAGGGTCCTGTAAGCGTGGTCGTGATGGCCATTTGGCTGATTGTGTTTTTCATTATTAACGGCGTATCTTCCTCTTTATTATCAAAAAAACATCCGATCATTTATCTCAAATAATTCCATTTTTCTTTGAATACCAAAATAACACCTCTTGTTGGAGAACCCTGTATTTACATCCAAAGAAGCTTCGTGTAGAAGGAAATAAGCTTTACTTGCTACAAATATCAAACACGTGTCAACATTTAAAAAGACGTATTTCTCAGCGTGTACAATTAGAAAGAAGCGCTTCATACATTTTTGGAAGAAAAAAAATTTTTTTAGATCTGAATTAAATTCTGACCCAACTCTTTTAATGTGTCATTATGAGTATAACTATGTGATAGTTGGTGTCTTTTTAATTTTTTTAAAGCTAATCTTTTAATCGAATATGTGATTTAAATTATATGTAATTTTGTACAATTTGTTTGTCATTTATTAATTACAAAAAAATTTTTACAACATTCTCTATCAATAATTTTGGTATGGGTTCTTAACTCGTTTTCAAATGGCGCAACAGAAAAAATTGCGTCATGTGATTAGACCGCCGAATTTATTAATTATGATGAACATTTTCGGCCTCTATGGCTTTTACGACACACTGTATAAACCAATAAGAGAAGAAAACCTCTTTGATTACAATTTATTGCGTAGTAAACTATTTTAAATATTTTCTATAAATAAATTACCGCTACTGTCCATTTGTACGTCGTCTGGTTTGTAAACTTTTAATTATACCTTTCAAAGTTGAGTTAATACCAATTTAATCTAAATGTTGCCACACATATTTCTAATAGCAGGCGGCCGGCTGGTTGACCGACGACCGGTGATGGCGATCGCAAATGTGATAATTTATCTCTGTCGGTTGTTTTTTTTTTCTACATTTAGCGATACTGTTAATAGTTGCTAATAAAAGCTAATTATATTCATTGCTTCTATTCGATTTGTTTCTGTAGCGTTTTATTATTTTAACGATTTGTTTCTCGAACACATCTGTATCCCGAAGGGGGCCGGCACGCATTTTGCAATGTAATGCAATTGATGTCTTTTTGAGTTGACATTTCGATGAGATGTGAAGTGATGCTAAATGTAATGAGGTAATAATAATGTACCTGTATCGATTGAGATTGTGATTTATGGGAGTTGGCGTTTATTGATTTTACTATCCCATTTTTAGCACCACATTCTATTGTTTCATGTCCGATGATGATTGATATTTTTAAATGATTGTAAATACTTCCAAACGTATGGGCAAACGAGCATGTAAGTAGATTTATTCTCAAATATACTGAGTATGTATTATAACATAAATATTTGCTAAAGTTAGCATTATTCTTTTCTAACTAGGCGTGATGAAAGTGTGCCACTTTTGAACCTATTGAGATATTTTAGTACTTTCTTCTTTCCTTTAAACTATTGTCCAGTTTTAATTTCATTAAAATCAGCTCAGAAGTTACAGAGGAATTTAAGGTCATTTAAGCCCCGGGAGCAAGGGCGGATTTCCCTTTATTTTTTAACCAACTATATGACGTTTTTATTGTTAAAGCTTGATGCTGTACTTTTCCTCATGCCCTTAGGATCTTAAGTTCTTGTTATTATGTTGCCATTGTTTTTTGTAATGTTTATTAAAAAAAAAAGACTCAACAAAAATAAATTAAATTGGATTATTTTAATATTAAGCTTGGAAATATGTTTTTTTTTTAATTAATAAAAGAAATCGGTGAAAAATTTACTGAGCTACAGCTAGAGCTAAGCTGAGGAATATTTAGTTCACCATTTCATACGAATAGGGAATAACAACTTATGAGCATGCAATTTCACTAAAGAGTGTTCTACAAACTGTCCCAAAATTTTTATAAAAGTTTATATCGCAAGATAAAAATACAAAACGGTTACAACTCGAAATTTTCCAAAACTGACTTTTTTCCATAAATTTATTCAGAGTACACATCTCACTATCTTCTTTAACTGGAAAAATACAGTTATGCCTATTTTTATGTTAATTGCGTTGCTTCTGCACGATGAACTAAAGAGAATTATTTTTAGTTGCGTTAATGCGTTAGAATTTTGAGTTGTGACACTTTTGTATTTAGGGTGCAATATGAACCTTTTGATCCTCATAATACCCCAAATATAAGTGGTATAGTGGTCACTCACACAATGTTCCATAGACAAACCAAGGTCAGACCATTATCGAAGATTTCTTATACAAAAAAAGATGATCTTCTTTATGTTTTCGAAATGCCCAAACGTCCAAAAGACGGAGCAACATGTTCCTGCACCATCTGCATTTTGCTTTAGACCCTGGTCCTTATGTAAAATCTTCCAGGTGGTCGAACAACACAAACTCAATTATTGGGAACAACGATCGCTGTAAGTGTATGATAAAATGACAAGTCAAATTGAACATTTCAACTTTGATACATGTCTTGAAAGACAGACAAACGAGGTTCGAGGATTACTATTCTTCGTATTTCTTAATATGTCATTGTGTCTTTGGAATTTTTACCACAGTATTAATACATTGGACGGCCGTGGTGTGGTAGGTAGTGTGTGCGACTATCACACAGAAGAACCCGAGTTCGAAACCGGGTAAGACCATCGAACGTTTTTTAGCGGCTGTTTCCACCTCGTAAGAAAATATTCTAAAAATGTTGTGAAAAGCAAAGGACTAAGAAAATTATCCGTTTACGGTAGCTTACCAAAGGGCGCTCAGACCAATGTTTTATGGAACAAAATCTGGTAGTAACTTATTAGCTTTTTGGTTACGGAAGTTTAAAAATCAGCCCACGATGATAATCATATAAAACGAACGACAATCTGTTCAGCAACCAACAATTTCAGGGCTTTTTGATTGTTCGGTGACCCCCTTCTGGTACTTACATTTGCTACTACCTAATGTACCACTACTTTTGTGGGCTTTTGTTTGACTAGTTTGTGACATTTAGGTTGGTTTATGTGATCTAAAAAGCATATGATAGCATCTCAATTATATCACTAATATTCTCTAATATACTGTGATTATCGTACAAATTGTAAATATGAATAGCTTACAAAAGAGATGTCCTAAATGATTTCGTATTATTTTCATGGAGATTTAATGTCAACAGCAATTGCCAATACAAAATATAATCCCTACAAATTAAAAGTATATTAATGGCATTAGACATTTTTAATGTAAGCTAAATAAATGAGACAACACGACTTTGCGCGAGTTTCGAGTCGGTCCCATGCAGAGGAATTCCCATTGTACATACATATTTTCCAAGTGATCTGATAATGGTCTGACCGATTTGCATTGAATAATAGAAAATACAATTTTCGGTATTTTTCCACTATTAAATGTGCTAATAAATGAAATTTTCCATTTGAAGGGATTTTCACACATATTTGTAAAAAAATGCAAATGATGTGTTTTCGTTATTTCGAGGGCAATCGAATGGTTTTTATTCGGTTTTTATTTGCAATGCATGCAAACAAGAAAATTTGATTTAAACTAATGTTGTTTTTCATTTTTACTTAAAAAAATGGAAATTTTTCAATAATTAAATCTGATTTGTAGTCTAACAAAAACGAGGTCATGGTAAATAATTCAAAATCAATAATAATATTAATATTCTCATATAATAAAGTAAATATTTTTTAAAAAATAACTATTTTACACTGTAATTCAAATTAATATAAAAAAACTTTCCAATGGAAAAAAATTCGGCCATTTTTGAACTCAGTTATTCATTATTCACTGATCTCATATAAGTTAACAGTTTGCTCCTTCATGAATGTTTTGCGAATACTTAAGTACATACGGAGATCGATTTCATATGACTTCAAACCCCCCCAAAGGCAAAACTTTCAATAATAATCCTAACAAGGCAACAATGACGATGCGAAATAAACATAAAAAATGACGTCAAAATTTAAATGTTTTCTAAGAATTGTTCGTTGTTTTGTTTTTATTTGTCAGTCAACTAAAAAAAAAAAACGGTCCGGTTCAGCCGGCTCTCTAATGAATGCCGATTAATCAAATGAGACAGATGAAAAAAAATCCGATACATTTTTTTTAAAAAATGATGCCTACGTTTATGAAATGATTTAAATAATTAATAAACACAAAGCAAAAAAAAAAACAAACAGAAACATGCGTTAAATGAAATCAGCGATTAACAGGAATTGACAAAAACGAATAAAACATTCCAAACAAAAGTGGAGAGCACACTTGTGATTTAAAATCGGGCGCCAGCATGTATTTTAATACTACAAACACTGTTAACAGATTGCTGTCAAAAAAAAAAAATAATAATAATAAGACCACAATTACAACAAAATAAATGAAAACAAAACCAAAAATTGGAAATAAAATGAATACAACCTATGCGGACGGACGGACACAAAGAGTCTGGCACGTATAGACGCATGGACGATCATAAATCTTAACAGCATCTGCGTCTCTGTTGGTTTTGCGCCGTTCCCCGACTGGTTTACCTTGTAAAAAAAAAAACTTAAAATAACCAACAACGAAAATATGTTTTTGTCTTCAGATCAACGAATTCTAGACATTCGTAATTGTAATTATGCGTCCACTCATAGATTAATATTGGTTGAATCCACACAGAAAGAGATCAGTCTGACATCAAGCAAGAGCAATGAGAATGTCACGATGCGAGTGCCTGGATAGTCGCATATCCTGACAGAAAGGCCTTACACCAGGGACTAGACTACCGTGAAAATATCTATAGAACCACGATGAACAACATACGTTCCAGGAATTAAGAAAGAGAGAGTAGAGTTTGATATCCTACTATCCCCTATCATCTCTTCTGTACATATATTGTCCGAATTTATCCAGTGATTATTTTAAAATATTCACTTCAACTGTAGACAATCGCCTATTTTGAGGACCGCGAGAAACCGTATTAATTGCTTCAAATATAGAAAAACACCATTCTTATTGGAGTTAAAAATAACTTCAACCACATTTTGTTGTAATCTGAAAAAAAAAATCTCAAAGATCGGTTAGATTCGCAGCCGTGACACATATATTTGTATGGGCACAATTTTCTATAGGGTTCGTTTTACAGCGAACTTCAGTTTGGTTAGGATCGTTTTACATTTATAACGTTCATCGCTAAAGTAATTTTGAGATACTCGCTATAATATGGAATGAGTCTAAATCACTTTTTGTAGAATTTAATGCCTGTTACCATAAAACGAATTTTTTCGTTCGTTACAAATCGTCAATATTCGAAGCGTTATAAAATGGATTTCAGACATAATTCAATTCTGGGTTTCAGATATATGTTAGATATCCACAAATGGAACACAATTCCAAAAACAATAATCTCTCATTACTGATAAGAATCATTTTCATTGCGCCTTAAATTTTCACAATTTGTAACGAACGAACAAATTCGTTTTATGGAAACAGGCAGTTAAACGAATTTAAAAAAAATAAAATTTAAATTTTTGACTGGCCGCCATTGTGCACCGGTGCACTTGAATAATTATCTTATTATTCATTGAATTATTATCTTATAAGAATATGACACGTTTACTTGGGGCTTTCTGATTATATTTTAAATGTATGCATGTAGGTGTAGGTTTACTTATGATAATAACCAGGCAAAACAAGTGGTAACAAAATTATGTTAGATGCTTGACGTTTAATGATCATCTCGAAGCCGTCATTCAGCAAATAAACACATTTGCATTTTATCTGGACAAGATCACGTGCTTTTTTTTATTACAAATGCCTGAGCGGTTATTTAAAAGAGTAAATTACTTATTTTTGAGTACAATTGTTTCAGCCAAGGCAACGGGTAGATGGAAATTATTTCGATAATTTTCTGTACACAAAATGTGGGATGCAACTGCATATTTTACAGTTTCTTGAAATTAATATATGGATTACAGGAAAAAAAATATTATTTGAAGTCATGCCACATTAAAATCTGTTTACATTAGTAGAAGTTACAGCGTGACCACCCTATCAACTTGTTAAAGCATATACATTTTTTAGTTCAGTAGAATTTTCCCGTAGGATCAAGTGACACACACTTAGGGTACATCTAGAAGCTATATCGACCTCATTCTCTTGTCAGTAGACCTCGTGTCCACATTGGTAAGTACATTATTTCTTTGAAGATTTCAACAAATTTTTTTTTCCAAGCCTTGGAAAATGTTTGAAAACTTAGATCGACATAGATATAGATTCACCATAAAGTAACTTTCCATAAAGAATAGCTTCTTCTTTACAAACACACTATAATTTTCTCTCTTCCTCTGCAAGGTTGACAACTTGTATCTCTCCTTGTGTTGGCACTGCCTTTTAGTCGATTCGTTGCAGCCACTGGAGAAAAAATTAAATGTCTGAATACACGAATTATGATCACAGTCCTTGTCATGTCTGTAGTAAAATTCTGTACTCGAAATGTAACAAAAGCAAATGTTGATTGATAAGATGAATTTGTCAATCATCCAAATATTCTTAACATTTGTTTTAACCTTTTGTTTTACACTCTGAACGGTGTACAGTAGGGTGGAGTGAAATTCAAAAAAAAAAAAGTTAACCTCGGAAAGAGATGTAGTCTGGGGTCCTAATGAGGGGACAAATAAAGAAAAAAATTTTAAAAATTGTTTAGGGGTCGCGCCACTCCCTCGAAATTTGGAAATTATCGCTATTTTGGCGTTGATTTTAGAAAAATCCTAAAAAGTTTTATGTCAATAAATGTTTGCAATAGCGTAAACAATGAAATAAGGGCATGAAAAAATTTAAAAAAATTTTTCTCATTGTTCAAAAATTTCAAAAAGTAAAATAAGTCAAATCGTCCCTTCTTCAGAAAATTGACTGAACAATGAAATCGCCACCAAAGCTACAAATATTAGTCAATTATCCTCATATTTGCCTCAAATACTTTTGTTTGGGCACTGAACAAGCTCAAACTTTTAAATTTCGAATAAGTTAAGTCGTTAATTTTTAGGATTTTTCTAAAATCTACGCCAAAATAGCGATAATTTCCAAATTTCAAGGGAGTGGCGCGACCCCTAAAAAATTTTTAAAATTTTTTTCTTTATTTTTCCCCTCATTAGGACCCCAGACTACATCTCTTTCCGAGGTTAACTTTTTCAAATTAAAAAAAAAGCATGTTTTCACTCCACCCTAGTGTACAGTGGTTCGGAATCGATTGTCATTGGCCAAAATACAACAACTTCTGATACTGTAAATGTAGAAACGGATTATAAGAAAGGTCTGACGTATCAACAATGAAAATTCAAATAAATGTAATATTAAAAAAGGCTCAATGTCTGACCCAGGATGTCGAACGTTTATCGAACACGATGCAGATAGTAAAAATGTCATCAGCCGTCTCAGTGCAATATTTAAAGCTACACAAGGTAGGATCAATAAAAGAAAATGGACTTACCTTATGTTTGGAGATTGGTTTACTATCATTTTCGTATTTTATAATTTACTGGAATTCAAAGAAAAAAAATATTGAATGTTATTTTATATTTTAAGGTATTATTTGATTTAATAAAAAATACAATTTAAAAAAAAATTATGGTTATAAAATTGGATTGATTAAAAAAAACTTAAACCTTAATGCAAAATTTCGCTTCTTTGTGTCACATGTAAGAGAGCAAACCAAGCAAAATAATATTAAAAATACCAACTTAAAAAAAAAATTTTTGTTTTCATTATTTTCGTTAAAAAGTTATACTATAGTTTATTTGGATTTTTATAAATCGACATAGCTTCAACAAATCCAAAAGAGTATTTTTTGGGTTTTTAATAAAACCGTGGGGAAAACTCGGACTTTGATCGGTACCCACAGTGATGTGACCCACTGTGCGGCGGCGTCAACAACTGAAAACAAACACAACCTGTTGAGTTTCGAATCTCTGTTCCGGAAACACTTGTGAAATACAAATGAAAATATTCTGTCTGGATTGTGGTGCGAAAAGGCCCTCATTGAGTCAACGAACACAAATGGACTGTCAGACACTCGGACAACACCAACGACAACACAAGAAGCACATGTTTACTTAAATGCTCCAAAAACAATATGGAATACATCATCGATCGTCCATTTTTCGACACTTGTGATCAGCCTGTATTGTGCCATTTTTTATGATAGTTCCAACCATACCCTTTGTTGTTGCTGTCTTACGAGAGAATTCTTCCAAAAAAAAAAACGATGTGCGCTTGCGCTGTTCAATGATTTGATCGGGTGGTGTCGTTGTCACAAGTCAATATTATGCACAAATAATCTACGAGTATCATAAAACCGGCTTACGAAGACTTGCTGAAATCCACGTAAAAACATTCAGTTCGATCGATTTTTGGTTGGTTTGTTGCAACAACAAAAACCAACAGCACAATTTCAAACTGATGACACCTCAGGGTTGCAATTGCTTGAAGTTTTTTGACTCTTTTTTAAAGGAATTCTTCATTCAGTCAATGAAAAATGTCCGTTGTAGTGATCGGCCATTAATTAATTCTACCTGCCCGTCTGTCTACTTTAACATGACATAATTTGGCGAAATGACAACATTTAAGGCCTAACACTCGTACCAGAAGCTGACGGCGATATCTGCTTGAACAACAGGTGTTATGAACTTTGTTTTGAGTGGAGATTGAGGTGGGGTCAATAACCGCTTTTGAAAATAAAAATAATAGATTTTGCACGTTTTTGCGGTTTGCACCTTTTGCGTTTAATACGACACAGCATTTCTGTTTGTTTTAATGTTTGAAGAACAGGATTTTGATACAAATTTTGCAAAGAATTGTATGTTATGGTGTCATGAGATTACTTGTACGATGTATTTCGTTGGCATCCACAAAATCAACATTCCCTTTCAAATTGCTTAAATTATGTATACTTGTTTGTTATTGGCATCTAATTAATCACATTTGGAATAGCCAAAGTCCGGATTAATCAATTATGATAAATAGATCAAGAACAAAGCCTCATTATTCAAATATCATTGATGGATGGTTTCAATAGAGATCTTTAAATAAATTGCTTTCGCTTATTTTTATCGTATCAAATCAAGAATTGAAATGTCAACATGTGCGCCATATTTGATTATC
Source organism: Hydrotaea cyrtoneurina (assembly GCA_958296145.1). Lineage (NCBI taxonomy): Eukaryota > Metazoa > Arthropoda > Insecta > Diptera > Muscidae > Hydrotaea > Hydrotaea cyrtoneurina. The sequence goes on along the minus strand of OY282513.1, from coordinate 9,204,136 downwards.
ATAAACGGACATTTTTTTGATTACGTTAAATAGTTGCAAATTACAATATTTACTTTGATAGTCACAGTTCGTTTCAGGTCGAAATCGTGACAGATATAGGGTTTTCCTTGAAAAATGCTGGGAAATAAGGCAAAGTAGTTTTTAAAGTTCAAACGATTTAGCTTTTTTTCTGGCGAAGCGTTTTTTCTTATCTATGTTAACAAGCAAGTAACTGTCGAATCACAAAATCCGCCGGTAAATCTCAAGAAACCAATGCAATGAGTCACAGTTTGATGCGGATTTTAAGCGGTACATTTTTCTTTGAAAATGCTGTTAAAAAAGCCATGGCGAATCGCTACAACCATTTTTTGGGGTCGGAGATTGACGACACCAACTTGAATGATCTTTCGAAGCTGAGATTTTAAGCCGGCATAACGTTAAGGACCGACGATATGATAACAAGTCATTAACAAAGCAAAAATCGATCAAGCCTTTCATGAGTGTCAGAAATCGTCATCAAGGTCTTACGAAACTGGGTTGACAGAATGCTCTACTGCGATGACAACCGAGGCAGTCACATGAATGTAATCGTGTTCCATAAATAATGGGAATAAACCAATAATATGCCGGAAGAATTAATTTTATTAAAAAAAAAAATGTATTTGGAACATCCTAGGGGTTAAAATGTGAATCTGGCAACTCATACGTCGAGTATGCTGAAGATCTGAAGACATTACATGTCCCGAAGTCAATCGTTGGTGATGGTGTTTCATTTTTGTTACTGTTCTTCCAGAGCATCCGCAGGGAAAAGCGTTCCGGACAGGCTTGATTGGTTTACTGGGTTTATTTGATATGCTTGGGGCCCGTATCGTAGTTACCCGATGGCGCTCAAAGTACCTTATTTTGTTGACCTATCTCGAAATTACCCATAAAATCACATATATGGCTGTAATACCATTGAAATTGTAATCTCCACATGAATTGTCCTAGGAAAATGTATTTATATTTTGGGATGGCGCCGCCAAAGTACCCATGCGATTAGAGAACGCAGAGATATTAAAATGTTATGCAACCTGATGTCTCTCCATATACATATGCACGCAACGAATCCTTATCTAAATTTAGAGCAATTATTTTTAATTACTTTTCACAGAGATAAAAACTGCAGCGCCAGCTACCTAAAACGCAACAAGACACTAAAGTGCAAATATTTAAAAATGAATAAATTAATTTCAGTAAATTTGTTGAAAATCGTCTAAAGCATCTCATGAAACTCAACATTTCATTATAATTTATGTTTCTGTTTCTTTTTTGCTAAGCCCGAACTGAAACTTTGTTTTATTGGTTCAGAATTCAAAGGCAGATCTTACGAAACAACAACAACTCAGCTGAGTTCGATACGATGCGATACTTTAAAATTGTATGAAATTTAAAATGCAAACAATTTAAACAATCTCCTTAAAAAAAGAAAAGAAACAATCTCTGTTTTAAACAAAAGAATGCAAAGCAAAAAAGGAACCAAAATAAACTTTAATTCTTAAGACATACACAATGAACAGTTAATTTGTTTAACAAAAAAAAAAAAAAAAAAAAAAAAGAAATTATCATAAATTTTGTGCTGATTTTAAAATGTTCAATAAAAATTGGCACAGTGTCAAACAAAACAATACGTACATCTTCTACATGTACGGTTTATTGTTTGTATTATTAAATTGCTGTTGTTGTTGTTCGTGAATGTACTCGTCCGTAGTGTCATATTTGAAAAACGACTCGCTAACTAACAAACCGGAAAGAAAATTTGAAATGGAACATATAACCGTATACAGTATTGGAACATAGCTATGTTTGTTTACAAAAATCAACACAATGTAAGTGACACAAAAGGCCAGAACACAGAAACTAATCAAAAATTATAATAAGACTGACTGACTGCTGACAATTGCAATAGAATTTATGTCTGTGCACAATATGACGTTTAGTGGGAAATAAATGGCATTAACCCATTGGGTAGTCGATTTTTTGGGGAAACTATTTAATTCCCGTGTATATTCCATAGGAATAATACCGAATGACATTTGGAGTTCAAGAGAACCATGCAGCACTCTCCTGTTAAAAGCATCGCCCAAAGGTAAACGAAAACGATGATATTAGTTTCGACCTGATCGAATCTTTTATACCCTACACCAAACAGTAAGTTCCACATATTAGATCATACTGTTTGGTGTAGGGTATATAAGATTCGATCACGTCGAACCAAACAAAGCTTAGTTTTTCGTATACCGAACGAATTCTGGACTATAACCGAATGTAGTGAGTTTTACATGTTTATCACCGTAAAGGCCTGAACCATGAGAGGCAACGCTGCGACAGCCAACGCTCCTTTAGGCTCAACCAGGGTTGTATTTTTTTTTAAAAATACAGGGAACGATAGCACCTACTTTATTAGTTGACTACTTGGAGCTTTAAATATGAATTTCGAAAGTCCGAGAAAACCTTGGATTGGTAATTTCTATAAAGTTCGTCAACATAATAATAAATCATAAAAATCGCCATTTCGCCAAGTCCAAGTTTTAAGTGTCAAATGCGTTGAAAACTCGCCACTTTTGACGAGAAATCGCCAAATCTGACCCTGGGATTAACAATCCCAACCTGCCACTACCAGGATTGTGAAAGAAATATCGGTGAATGATTCCACCGCTCCAAAGTCTCACTCTGTGAGGATGCATTCCGTAAGCGGAATCCTTGTTAAGATCGTTGGCGGATCGATGTTGCTGGTGTGTTTGTCACATTTACTGTATGTCTTACACAGCATTGATATTGGGAATAAGTTTGCATTGTTTCTCAATTTTCTGCTGGGTGTCTAGTACGATCAGGAAGCAGCTGCCACATACTATTCAAAAATAAACTACTAGATAAACCACCCACACAATGTTCATCCTCTTCTATTCTAAGTTCCCATTCCAATTCGTGGCAAAACATTTTGAAAATGTAGCCAACCGTTTATAGAATTTTAATAATTTCTTATTGATTTCATAATTGGAAACAAAAAGAAAAAAAAAACGAAGACGGTACTTTTTGTATTTGAAATTCTTAACCGGTTTCTTTGTCACTGCGATGTCGTAAGACATGTTTAAAATTAATGAAATCACACTAAATTTAATGAAATTGTCGTCGAGTTTCCATGAGACTCGATAAAAAAAAAAACAAAAACCCGCAATGAAAGAGTCAAGAACAACAAGTGAAGGTTCAAAAGGTGGGGCGACTATCGTCATGCCACCACCACCACAACAACCACCATCACCTAAACTAAATTCCGGCGTTTTCGGAATGATTATTTCATGCACGTCTTATCATTTGCGTTCACAAATTGTGTGAAGGACCCATGGTGCGGTGCGCTGTGGCATGTACATTACAATGATTTGCATACTTTTCAATTTTTATTGTTGTTTATTTTGTAGGCGCTGATTGGAAATTTGCGTTGAATTGAAATGAAAACAAACAAAAAATAAAATAAAAAATTTACACACAAAAACTACAATAGGAAGTAGCAGATGTATCAATTAAAAGACACCTTGAGAGCCAGAGAATTGCAATATGTAATCTTATCGTAATCTGGAGTAGGAGCGAGACATTTGTACTGCATTTAAATGTCGCATAAAGGATTCCACACAAGAACAGTGTAAATGGCAGCGACTTTACGATTACAAACACAGCTAAGTAAACAATACTGAATCTAAAGCCAATAGAAATATAGTCGAATTCGGTTAAGCGGAAATGAAAACAATCAAAAAAATTTTAATAAAAAGGACCTCTCATTTAAACGAACTGAGTATGTTCTTTTTGAAATTATTCTATTAAGATGATCTCATCATAAATTCTATTGAACATACTACTGCATTTTCAACATCATACGTCACCTCCTCTATTGTCTTCTGGTCTGTCAACTATCCTCTATTATTGTGTATGAGTTGTATGAAGTAGTATTTATCATATTTCTCTTAAGCGGTGTACGTATGGCATATGTTTGTTTCTTTGTGTTTCACATAAACGTTTTTTCAATAATGCGGATTTTCGTTGAAGCAAAGTACAGTGCATGGTAAATCACTCAGAACAATCGTTACTAGTATTTATTTTCAATTAAGCGATTTTCTTTCAATTTTTTTCTCCTGAAATATGTCGGAAGTGAAGCAAGTTGAAGCGACAAAGCAGCACTTGCAATTGTTTGTAGCAGTGAGTCGCTTCGTTTTTGTTTATTTTTCTTGCAGATGTGTTTTTCTTTTGTTATTGTGTACTAGTAAGTTGTAATGCGCCTATGGCGCCCGTTGAAATATGGAAAAAAAATTGGTGTTGAAAAAAAAAAAAAATTTTGTGGAAAAAAAAAAATGTTGCTGAAAAAAAAAATTGTTGAAAAAAAATTTTTCTTGAAAAAAAAAAAAAATATTGTTGAAAAAAAAAATTTTGTAAAAAAAAAATTTTTGTTGAAAAAAAAATTTTGTAAAAAAAAAAAAAAATTTAAAAAAAAAAATTTGGGGAAAACACAATTTCTGTACAAAAAAAATATTATTTTTTTATTATTAATATTTATAGAAAATTATAGAATGCCTATTTAAATTCCTACGTACTGCGTGACAGAGTCAGTGAATCAGTGTATCAGTGTCGAGGGTAAATATATATTAAAAAAATGTATCAGGGATCACAATCTATTCAGAATTCAAGTTGGTACGGTTCAGACCTGCTCTCAACCATAGCTGTTAAGTAATTATTACTATATAATTAATTATTAAATTACATTTTTTTGTTAAGGTGCAATAATGATTAAATTACGATTATACAATTGATTACAATTGCAAATAATATAAAAGTAATCAGGATTACTTCGCGATTACTATAAAAAATCAAAAAGAATCAAAAGTAATCAGAAACTCATCCGACGACTTTCAGAAATTACTTTTGATTCTTTCTGATTATTCATAGTAATCGAAAATAATCCTGACTACTTTCAGAAATTACTTTTGATTCTTTCTGATTATTTATAGTAATCGCAAGTAATCCTGATTAATGTCATTAAAAACTATGGTGATGCAAATGTTTGTCCACATCAAATTCAACCACTATTTGGTTTGAGTTATACTTTTCTTTTTAGGCCAAGATCAACAACAGGTTGTAGCGCCAACTTAAGTAAGTATATTTTTATTTACTGGTATAAATTGTATAAGATTTTGGTTTGTCGTTTTTAATATTGCTAAGCTGAAGCATTCTTCTTGATTTCTTGTATATGCAGTCGAAAAAATTGCTTGAATTAATCATTGATTTTTCTTATTGGAGATGGCATTTCAAGTAATCTTGATTACTTTCAGATTTTTTGTAATTGTTATCAATTATTTAGCACAAGTTGTTTAACGGAGGATTATATACTCTATAACATTATTTTTAAAAGTAATCTAATTGATTACTAATCGTAATCGAAATTTAACCGTTATGCTCTCAACCTTTGATTCGGTTTTTAAAATGGTTCCGGTTCGGTTCAGTTCTTCAAAATTGGCCAATACATTATGGGAACAAAAATATTTGTTAATGTAATTTATTTGTATTAACACTGGGCATCACTGACTCTGTCATTATTTGCCATAAAGAGCTCTTCGTCTCAATCTAAAAGAATATAAAATATATAAAACAAAAAATTTAGAAAACAAATTGAAATACGAAGTTTGGTAGGTAATCATTGCAGAGCCTTTTTTTTGTCGCATACTCATACTCGTACTCACATCATGTAGCATTTTTATAGCAGGAACTTTTATCGCTTCTCGCTTCGCTTTGCTTGTAGCGCTCACTCTGACATCAGCCTTAGAACAGCTCGATAAATCATCTCGGCGGCTATGTTAACACGCAAAGCCATCGCATCTGAGGATAGGAAAAACCACACTTGATGTTGATAAGCCAATGGATTCTGAGATGGTGACAGTTAGGTGCGGATTTTGGAGCGTTTTTCTTCTTTGAATAATTATCCAAAAAAAATTGATACTATGACATTTTTACTTCACTGCCTCCACAAAATAGCAGTCATACTATGTGCAGACGTACTGCATTTTCTAGTACCTCACAAGCGAAGAACCTTCATCTAATTTGAGAGCGGCATGAAATCAAATACTGCACATGTCATGTAATTGTTCAAGTCTAAATGTCAAAAATAAGAAGCAGTAAATCGTCGATGAATACGAATTATAGTTTTTAACATTTAAAAGAATATAACATTGATATGTGTACATGAGGGTGGTCGTTTTTATATTCGGTTGACTTAGGCTGTAAGTTAATCGACGTCAACAAATATGTTTACATCCTCTTGATCAGCGCCTCCGCGGTTCTGGTCATATCACAAGATTCTCATGACATCTTAATATGCAATTTCTTAGAGTGTGATTGAAACGAAAATGTCAATTCAAGCCATACCCTAGTGTACAGACATATATTACCAATATGAATGTGTCCATAAATCAAGGCAAGATGAGTTCGAGTTTGATGTTGACGCGTTTATGCTTTTTCGTGTGTTCGTTTGTGTCTACCTTTTTGTTAAAAATGCATTTCGTTTTTTGTTCTCTACATAGCACAGACTGGTACATACGTCGGATGATCATGTTTTGTTTTGCTTTTTTTTTATTTCTCACTAAAACTATAGGCAAGTTTTAAGTTTTGTTTAAACCTTATGAATAAAGACAACAGGTTGTTTTTGTTTGTATTAAGAAATAAAAATACAAACAGAAAAATGATGGTCAAGGGCGGACATTAACCGACGTTAAGATGAATCGATGTGAAATATGACTAAAGGAATATTTTATTTCGTTTATATTTTAAAGAAATATAAATCTCATATAAAAAGAATAAAAATAATGTGGAGTTTCATTATAGGAAATTACTTCTTGATTTGGATGATAATGGATTCCGATTGCGTTGACACATTTGCAACAAAAATTCAACATGACAGTATTTTGTATTTGTCCATTCGTCCAAAAGGGAAATTACTTTAAAGAACTGGAAATAATAAATAAATATTTTGTAGCTGATATTTTGTATGAAAAGGCTTAGGGAATTTTTGTTTTGGAGATATTAACTAACAAATTTAAATAAACAAAACAATTTACAGCATGTAATGTAAACCAAATTACCATTTTTTTAAATTGTTTCTTTTGGCTCACTCATGGTAATACTCCTATAAGGAAATTTTACTATACTAGTGAAACACACTTAATAGAAGAATATTTCACATACGAACAGTTCGTTTTGGTTTTTTCTGAAAAAATAACTCTCTCTTTGATATTGGTCCCACGGTCTGTGTCATATTCAAGACAGGGAACACGCACATGGGGTAGACATTGTGTAACTAGTCAGAGTACTGGAAGTAATACTGCTATGTGATCCAAACAATATATATCCTAGTCCATCCATTCGAATTTCGAGTGATTGATTTTACAGTACAGTCAACTCTGGAAAACTCCAATGAGTTTTATTTATTTTAAGATATTCAGTTTTTTAAAAAACAACAAAATAAAATAAAATGTTTAAATGTTTACACACAAGTAAAACGCATGTTTGGTCTTTGTAGCAAGTAAAGCCATATATCGATTCATCTTAATCTCTAGGTTATTAATTTCATTTTAAAGAGCGTAGAGACAAAAAAATTATTTTGAAATATACATTAATTCGCACTTAAATGTTGTACTTTGTTGAATTTAATTTTTTCCCAAACACGCTATTGCTTATACACAAATACGTGATATATATTTACATCTAAATAAGCTTTGTGTAGAATTAAATAAGCTTTACTTGCTACAAAAAAAGACATATTTTTCAGCGTGTATATATGTATTTGATATTTATAACCTACAAACAAGTTAATGTTTGTGCGAATTTGATTGCTGGAATTTGTTAAAATGCCCATTTTTTATTCAGAGAGGAAATTCCAACTAGTTTTATTTATTGTAAAATATTTTTTTTTTTTTAAATACTACAAAATAAGTGGAATCTCTCAACAAACTGAACGTAATTGACTCCATTTTCTGTTAACCGGCACACAGTGATCTGTAAAATTTGTAACTTTTGATGTAGTAACAATTTTTGAGTTCTGTAAAAAATTGATTGCAGATAAGGAGTGAGCGATTTTTTCAGTTATTGACATTCAAAATTTTGAGAATTTGATGTATTTTGTAAACATTTCCAAAGTTAAATACTTTTCTATTTTTTTCGATTTCAGGGGAGAAAAACTTCTTGTTTTTTGTACTAGTTGGGTGTACTGTCAGACGGACATGGATGAATTGTGAAATACTCGTATACAGACAAATATTTCAGAAAGTGTAATGGAAAAATACATCCTACAGCCGAGGTCTTACAGATGTCGAGGACAACAATTATTAATTCATTTTTGAAATCAAAAGAAAACTTTGAGAAAATGATTTATTCGGAATATAAATAATAATATAGGATGAACACTGTATTTGCACAGGTTGTTCGAATAAATAATTGTCTCAACTAATACATTTTATTACTTTAATTATGTTTGTAACTCTTTATGATTAAAACACCAAAAACAATGATTGAAGATAGTTTTGTTATCAATTTTATAAAATTTATTTCCACAAAATCGGACGAGTCGTTTTCGAGTTATGACAATTACTGTAACAAAGGATTGCTTTATAAAAAAAACGAAAAAAAAACTATCTTTTAAAAAAATGTCGACCATTATTGTACCTAGGGGACTGTAGTACATCAGTATTGTATAGTGTTTATTCACTACAAAATAATGCCAATAAAATGTTTTTTGTTGCATAGTCGTATACTTCGCAGCACTACACTTTAAAGGGATACCAATTAATTTCAACGGGCATCATAGCAATTTCACACAGTCGTCTTTTGTATTGTTATTGACTATAAAAACCTTAATGCCATTTTGCAGTAAATGTTACATATATCTGATATTAAATACAAAATACAATAAATATTTATTTGTCTAATTGAAAAAGCTTTTCGTAAGTATATAGTAATTATAATAATTACATTATTAAGTATGCATTGCTAAATGATCTAATTAAAATATTAACCGTCCTCCTTTTGTCATGTAAGACACCAATGAACGCCAGACTATAGGAAATACTACGAGTACTAAACCAATTGGTTATTAGATCAATTTAAATATTGACACTTAAACTTTACAAATGTTTGCGAAAAAATTGTGGAAAATTTTCACCAGTTGCGCAAATAATCAATGAATACGCGATCGAGCGATCAAGCGATCGGTTATGTCTGTAATATGTTATGTTATATTTAATATGGTTAAAGTTACATATATACTTAGTAATATATGTATAAGTAAATAATATTATATTCACTTGAACAATTCCTAATTGAAATACTCAGAGTCTTGCAAAAAAAAGGTGTGAAAAATTATCGTATGTTCGATTGCGGATGTTAATTGCATCTTCTGTATTTGTTCAAGTTCAATATCCACTCTGTATTTTCAAATCCATCTACAACACCCAGAAATATTGATCGGTGGTCCTATAATATATAGCCATTAGTTAGGAGTTGACTAACTTTTGTTTAACTTCCCTGTGGAGTTTCGCGTCTGACAGTTTTGTGTACCGAGATCGGTAGAGGGTATAAAAATGCAAACTTCAATTTAGTAACGAAATACTAAGATGAACTGAACTCAAATTGAGTTTTATTGGAATTTCGAACATTTGTTTGGGTGAACACAAAAATATTTAGTTACTTATTTCCCTTAGCATTCCATGAGGGAACAGACGGAAAACTTCTATCAACTCAGTGAGCTGTGTACAAAAATAATGGATGATGACCAACACAAAAATGGGGGAAGATAGATTGTGGAAAGTAAATATATACTCCTCAAGAACAGGAAATTGTTTTGACTCGTTATTGTCATAAGTAGTAGTGACTATTTTTACGCACAAACACAGTTGACATTTTTATTACCGGCGTGGACCATTTTCAACTGATATGTAAACAAATCGAATGTACGCTACTCGGACCCTGATTGCCATCGTTACTGTGACTATAAAGAACAGATTTGTAAACAAACTCAATTTTGCGCTTCTGGGGCACGGGAATACAAGAAACAGAAATACAACGGAGGCGGTTCTAATAAGTGGCAAAAAATAGAAGTAGCTAATAAGTAGCAAATTGGAAGAACCCAAACGGGTTGTATGAATATTCGGTATGCCGTTTGAAGTTCATTCTCAGATATTTAATAGAAGGCAAACAACATAATAAATGGATTGTCCAGAATGGATTGACCCAAAAACAAAGTCGTAGTATGATGCTTTCGACAATCCAGCTCTACGAAGCAACCGTTTTTGGAAAAAAGCGCCGAGGAAACAACAATGAAGGACTTGCCGTCCATCTCCCGCTGAAGCTGCCCCAGAGACTGTGGCGGTTATCGCACAACATCTCATTAGAGTCATCTGTCGTGTAGCAGGAGCGGAGGATGAAGTCTCGGATATATAATAGGTAAATAGGTAAGAAAACTCGATAAAAGGACAATGGTCTTTAAAGGTAAATTCTAACATCAATAAATGGATAGTTCGAAGCCCCTGACGCAGTTCCTAATGTGGGGGGTATAGAAAATATACGTAACAAGTTTTGGACAACAGATCCCCAAGATGCCGAGATGCGGAGCACGTTTTTTTTCAATGTCCAAGGTTTGATGACAAGTGAGCAATTGTCAAACTTCATATGAATATCTCGAAGAAGCAAACGTTTTTCGTTTAAATTGAAGTCAAAGTTAAACTGCAGTTTAATCGTCCAATATTGGGCGTTAGTCCAATCAACAAAAGAAGAAGAAGAATCAAAATTAATTATGTTCACCACAAAAAAAAAATAGTTGACATGAATAATCCAGCTGTGTACAAAACACATTATTTATAAGGAAAACTAAAATCGCACATATCTCGAGAAATAACCCACCTAGAGCGAAAAGAGGCGAATCCTGTGATCACAAACAACGCTAATATCGCTAATATCTCGTGAAATAAGCCCCATAGAGCAAAAATAGCTAAAATCTGTAATCACTTTTTTTTACATAGAAAACTCATTATTTGAAAAGAAACTAAAAACATTTTTTTTCCTATGAAATCCACTACAAAAATTATTATATACCGGCAACATATCGCCCACATACCTCAACAGTGTCACAACTCAAAAAAAAAAAAAATCCGGAGAGCCGTCTAAAGATTTCAATTGCGCCTTACTTAGTAAATATGTAAAACAAATCATAGGTTTCCCGAATAAACTAGAGTCCTGACATATAAGAGATATACAGCTTTTTCTTGAGTAACCAAATAAAAAGTGAATTTGAAGTAAATGAGCGATGTTTTCTGATAAAAGTATTAGTGTTAGGCGCCCCGGTAGGCGAGTTGGTAGCGTGCTTGCCTATCAGCGTGGGGGTTGTGGGTTCGATTCCCATCAGAGGCTTTGGTCTGTCGCTGCAAAAATCTAAACATATGGTCTTTGTCACCCGGTTTACCCTTGGACCCAAAATTAGAATATAAATTTACTTTGTATTGTAATTAATAATAAATAAATAAAAAAAAAGTATTAGTGTTGCCACTTCTGACCACTCAAAAACGTATTTGATGTTTAAACCCGGTTTTGTTTGAAACTGAGTTTTGCATAATCGTGGTTTAACTACGCTCTCATTTATGGGGTCCAAGTAAGCTAGTTTATCTCGAGAAAATGTGTTAAGAAAAACTGAACTGAAACACGTTCAGCTGTAGACAAAATTGCCTCCATTTTCCAATATCTACTTAACCGCTTGTCTACTTTATAATATCTAGTTCAAATAACTCTAATGTTATTGTTACTTAGCAAAAAAGAACCCAGCGATATGTTTTTGACCCCCGGTTTTGGTAGAAATTTGATTTTATAATTATGAAACGCTAAAATGCTCATTACCGGCTGCCACCAAAAAACATCGGCAATGTAAGTACGCTCTCAATATTATGTGTTAATAACGAAAGTTCATTCACAGTATGCAAAAATCAATTTGATTTATATCTCTAATTAAAGCACTATAGTCCCAGCTAATAGCTAATCCATTAGATGTTATCACAGTGATAATAGATTCTTGTTTATTAAGTAGTTTGGAAAAGTTCAACAAACAAATGAAAACATCCAAACCGAAGCAAAAATGATTATTTCCACCTGGTGTTCAGATGCCAGGAAATTTCATTGAGAAGTTTTGCAAACGTACACTCGGAGAGAAATATCTGTCAATTTGGCTTTTAAGTAGATAATAATTTTGGATGTGTAAACTAGTGCAACAGCAAACGCTAAATTACAGTCTAATGTAGCCATAATTTATAATATCTGTAACTACAACAAAACACTTTAGCTATTTTTTGTATACAATTTTATTGAACTATCCCACAGTTAATTATATCGGCCCACTGTGCAGCTCTGCAGTTAGAGACAAGAAATCCAAAATTATTAAAAAAAAAATATATTTTCAAAAATTTCCGTTAACTGCTATTTAAACTCCGCTATTTGTATCGGTTTCCATTGCCTGTTTGGAACACGTGCTTGGTAAATGGAACTGTAAACTGGGTGAGGGCATAGGCAAGTGCAACCGGATTACGTCCGTCTGCTTCTTGACGTGAACAAGTGACGCTGCATAAATATTATTTTATTTTTCTTCATGTTTCTTGTTCATAGATTGGTCATAGTCGCTTAATTATCTACTTCAGAAAGGTTTGTAGACAAAATACAACATTTGGTAGTAGTTAAAAACGGTGGTGGTTTCTTTTGGAATAATTTTAAAATTTATGATTTCTTTAGTTAAAATGTTATCAATACTTTCCAGCTTAAATTGTCTGATATTATACAGACAGTTTTTTTTTGGAATAATAAATATATAAATAATTAATACAAATAGATTTCAATACATATAATTGGTAATAGATATTATTATGTAATCTTGATTGAAGATAGTTCCAATTATTATCGCTTCAATTCGATTGGAATACTTTCCCGCTTTCCGAAATTCGATAATACTGAAATTTAAAAAGTATATTTAACTAAATATTATGTTTGTTGTTAGATTGATATCCTGTTAAGACCAGCCACCAATTGTAGGCGACATTTTGTACCTCGTACATTCCGCAGACTTTACGATTACGAGAGTAATATCCATGCTAAGTCAAAGGATTAGCCGTTCGGCTTTAAACAGTAGGCTCCTTTCAGTGAGTATACAAATTATAATCTCCTCGACTGTATTTTCAAGCGTTTTCATCTGTTCATAGTTGTTTTATATAAATTTCCAGCGTTGGAACGTTGAAAAAAAAAACGTTCATATGGTAAAAATGCGAACTTAAATTGAGTAACGAAATACTTAAATTAATTGCACTTAATTTGGTTTGAGATTTACTGGAATTTTGTACACGTTTTGTATGCGGATTACAAAAATGAATCCATCTGTAATTTCCGCTACCAGAAAATGTGATTAATTTGTCAGTTTTCGGCAACTGTTTGTTCGGTGTTGATATTTGTGTAAAGTAAATACAGCGTACTCCATTTTTTGAGATAGATGATCGGAGGTTCATAATAAAGAGGCAGGTATGCCGTTAATACAAAAAAACAACATACCATATCCTTTTCATGAAATTTTCCATAACTAAATCGCACAGTGGCTGCCCTATGTCCTCGATTGCCTCACGAATTCTATCTTTGGGGTCTTGAATCGACGCTGGGCTAATTTAATTGAAGAGACACTGCGAATTTTAACTCAGAAATAAAAAAAGGTGTTGTCTTTAAATGCCACTTGAAGGTTATTGCCATTTATTTAATTACAAAGTACAGACCTAAGCCTCTGGTGGCAATCGAACACACAACCCCCACGCTGATAGGCAAGCATGCTACCAACTCGTCTACCGGGGCGCTTTCTCATTTATTTCTGTTACGTTTTTTCCGAAACAGACTCCGTACACGAGTGGAAATAAATTCGGGTGTCACTTAGCTGTCTCTAAATGTATAGCTGCTTAAAAAATTAGTCGCAATTTTGAAACGGTCAGTGCACTTATCCATATAATTAAATTTTAATACATGACTTTGATAGCAGATATAATTATCTACAAATTGAGGTATAGAAAGTGAATGTACCCCTGCAGAGGCAATTAAAGGGTAATCAATGTAGAGGCGACAAACAGTGGTTTAGAAAAACGATTACCATGCCATAAAATTCGATAGTCTGCTAAACATTTCTGAGTTCTTTTTAACCCGATTATCCGATATTAACGTTAAATGCAGCGGGCACCGGACTGAGAATTTTGTCTCCTTACGAGAGGTGACCGCTTATGAGAAAAGTACACAAGAGAAGCAGATTGGTACTCAAAAAAGTATCCGTTTATGATAGGTGTCCGCAAAGAGAGAGTACACTGTACATAAAAAATACTGACTACTATTTTCGTATCTAACATTTCTCAAATCTAAACAAGTCCAACGGCTAGCCGGCATGAGTTTTACGGGAGCCATGAGATCAGGTCAACAAACAGTAACAGTACCCGAGATCCCGTTCAGGAGTTGTCCAGCTAAAGTGGCTCTCCGTTTTAGGACCAATAAATGAGTCGAGGTTGACCATTGTTTTATGTTTAAACTGAAGTTAAATTTCAATTAATTCTTTCAGTCATAGTTTAACTGAAGTTTAAACGTCCAATATAGTGCGATAGGCATTTGATTGCGACAGAACTCAATGAAAGAAGATGAAGAAACTAAATTATTTTGGTTCACCAAATACCCCAAATAAAATAAATTCCACAAATGATGCAGCTGTGTAATTTGGTTGATGCTGGAATTTGTTTCCGACCACCACCAAAGTTAATTTTGCAGCCTTTTTTTATTCTCATAATTTTTCCATTAATCTTTGCGTGACCAAAAGCACACACTTCACCTCGCTCTAAAACTTTTTTCAGGCCTCTGGTTTTTTTTTTTTAAAATTTCCAATCGATACCGAAAACAAATTTGTTTTCTCCGAAATCTACTTCAAAATTGTAATATTATTTTAATTATTCACCCACAGAAAAAACATATTTTTGAAATCAATTACGAAGTTTGTATGGAATTCGTCAATTCAATTACTTTTTTAATTGATTTTCTTCCAATTACAAAAGTTGTGAATTCAATTACTCAAATTTTAAATAAGTAATTGATTTTTTTACTATTTTTTACATTGATTTCACCAAGAATTTCTAAGGTCAATTACAACATTAATTGATATCCGAGCTTAATTTCAATTACGACAGTAATTGAATATTTTTGGCCCGTATTTTTTTCTGTGCCGGCAACATATGTTTTCAGATAAAAGTGTTAGTGTTGCCACATCAACAGTCGAAAGTGTCACTTACATGTGTCTTTTGTCCTGCCGAAATTCATCTAGCATAGTCGTTTAATTCTCATATTTTTCCTAAAAATTTTGTATGACCAAAATTCACCTCAAAAGTTTAATATTATTTTAATTATTTAACGGAAACATATGTTTTCGGATAAAGGTTGTAGTGTTGCCACATCAACAGCCGAAAGTGTCAATTACATGTGACTTTTGTCTCTGCCAAAGTTCATCTAGCAGATTATATTATTTTAATTCCCATATAAAAAAAAATTCTCATATTTTTCATAAAAACGTTGTGTGACCAAAATCCACCTCAAAAGTTTAATATTATTTTAATTATTCAACGGAAACATTTGTTTTCTGATAAAAGTGTTGCCACATCAACAGCCTAAAATATGGATTATTTTGACTGAAGTTTAAACCCAGTTTTATTGGAAACTGAGTTTTGCATAAACTAAGACAGAAACTAAAATGCTCAAACAAAGGGTGGGACGGCAAAGTAGAACAAAAGAAGTTCGGGGAAAGCTTCAAAGTCTTCGACTCACTCCCCTTGGGAGCAGTTTCCTTGACGACCTTGAACAGCTGGCCCGTACGGCCCCTTGGGAAATTCATAGAAAGTACCAAATGGTACTTCACCTTCCCCTCTACCAATTCTCTAGCTCTCCCCCTCTTCCTCGAACCAAGTGTATAACAATGGGTTAATTTGTGGACATCTTAGGTCTTATTTTTATGTGGAATTTATAAAGTATATCGAATATCCGGGATGACCTAATTCGATCAGATGTTAAGCGGCACATGTATGGGATCTAATTATTCCAGTACTTGCCTAATCTGTTTCAATAACCATTTTTCGCATGAGATCTAATTAGATCGGCTGACGAAGCCAAACAGATGTACATTTGTTTTTAACACTGGCAATTTCCCTTTTTCCCATAATTTTCCATTATTTTTTCTGGGTGAACATTTCTAAGCACCTTACGTACAGACACCAAAACAAATGCTTGTGTCAAATTAACACTTCATTTCTTAACAGAAAATAAAACAAATCAAAACAAAATTGTTGTTCATTTTACATTTTCCATCAGGTAAGTGAGTGTGGATAATGATGTGCTAATTTTCGCGTTCTGCCACTAGTTGGTCCAAACTAGTTCCAACTAATTACTACCAATCGGAACTAGATTCCGAAAAACTTGCACTTCATCCTCGGTAAATTACCACTTCACTATTGCTTGTCACACAAGGTCACTGAATATTGAGGTGATTCAGGCGAAATGCCTCCATTAACCTGAGGACTGCAACTGAATTTGTACGACTGATAACCTGTGAAATAAATCCGTTAACGTTTACATGCACTTTTTTCCCCATTCTAAGATTAAATTCCTTTCCATTTATTTACAGAAATGATTGTACATTTCTGGTATTACAACAGTATTTGAACCCTCAAGTGTTCCAGCACTTAATTGAGTGAACTTGTGGGAATTGGGAGTAGGCAGCGATAATGTTTCTAAAAATACTCGAATTTGTAACTATTTTTAGTATCGCATTGTTTTGTTCGTCTATTTATAGAAATTGTGCAATTCTTGTTTTGTTTTTTTAACATTTAATGTGAAATTAAGCATTGTTGACCAATTAATTAATTTGTTAGTCGATCACTTCATGTCACATATTTCTGATCGATCACTTCAAGTGCATACGAGTGTTGTGGAGAAATTTCCGAGAAATGAACGAGAACGGAAAAATAACATATAAAAATGTGATTGTGCATTAGGGTGTGCTGAAACATGATTTCCTTAGAATTTTGAATCTGTGCAGAATTTATAATCGACTGGACAAGTGTGTCTAATTTAAGTTTCTCTTACACCACAATTTATTTATTTTTTAATATTAAGAAAATATAAAATAAGATTTAAACGCGCCGGTAGGCGAGTTGGTGGGTGGCGTGCTTGTTTATCAGCGTGGGGGTTGTGGGTTCGATAATAAATAAATAAAATAATACTTTTTTTTGGATAGCTTCGAAAAAAGGCTTCCCATTACCAGAATACTATCTGGCAGATTGCTACTTGAAAATATGGATTTTTCATTTATTTATTTCATTGACAATAATTATTTTTTTATTTCAAAAATTAAGGGTCACCCTAATGCCCGCCAACATGTACATTCTTACCGGTTAAAAACGGAAATGAGGTATATTTCGGTTGAGAGATAACTCTGGAAATGTTTGAATATTTGTGTGTATTTTTGAATTACATGTATTGAGAGCTTTCGGGGTATTCGATGAAGTATATTCTCTTCCATTGTAGAACTCACGAGTTCACAGTTAAGTATTTCTCGACTATGAGGGCTCCTCAAGACTTGTCAATGTCAACGAATTGAAAGTTGTGCCACAATTGCAGCAATAGAGCTCAGGGTTATTTTCTAAGTCATTTTCAATTTCAATTTAATTTGTATTAATATTTCGCAATTACTCCCGACCATTCGAAATAATTCAGCAATTTTTGAGTGGCTTTGAATCTAAATATATGATTTTAAAATTAAAAAATGAACAAAAATCTTTTTTGTTGTCAATATTTATTGAATACGATTTAATTTTTGTTGATGGCTTTGCAGCAACGCATTCTGTCAACCCAACTTTCCAAGACATCGTTGCTTACTATTCACTTATTAACACCGCCGAGATGATAATGCGCTTCATCAGAAAGATGATTTGTCGCGGAAAATCGTTGTCCATTTCGAGGTACTCAAAACGCAAAAGCAGACGATCCTGTGCTTTGAATTGCTGAGTCATTTGTTCCTTGTATGCGAACAATTCTTAGGGTGGTAGGTGAAATGTTAAGATCGATGTTCTAGGACTGAGTCTGACACTCTCGGCTACGGTACCACATTCACGTCGCTGATCATCGCACTGTTTTAACAATTGAAAATAAGGATATTGAAGGGAGGAACAAGGGCGAAAAAGGCAGACATTTCTGTTGAATTTGAATAATGAATTTTCTCAATAGTGCGTCATTTGACAATTAATGTCATAGAGTCCATGGATAGCCACGTATCCGGGCTGGAAGTCTTAGTGCCTAGACAACGGATATCCAAATAGCGTTCCGGCTATGCTTAAAATTGAGACAATATAATTGGATACCTTACTATCCTCTCTCATCATTATCCTCCGAACACGTTCTAGGAGATGCAAAGATATCTTTGGAGCCCCTGCCCATATATGGGATTATATTCTATTTTTGGCCGGATGAATATGACAGTGTTGCCGTTTTGGTCATTTCCGACCTAATTTGGCCGGAAAGATTTATTTGGTCGGGTGGTCGGACCAAACTCATTTTGATTGTTTTCTTCTTTTACAAAATTGTGTATTTTATGTTTATTAATTTTAAATTTAAATTTCATTAGTGATTTAATACACTTAATGTTAGACTCCTAAGGAGCAGATCCAATAATAATTAATAAAGCATAAATAAAAAGGAAATGTTTATTAATTTAAAAATTTTACATAATCGGTACATCTTTTTCAAACGTTGTGTACTTTTGCGATACGCAGTTGATTAGGAGAATGATTAGCATGTGCTGTTTAACGGCCTCGACTCGCATGGCTCAATAAATGAAGTTAAACTGACGGAACTTAAAAATATTTTTTTCCGAAAATGTAACTGCAGTTTCTTCAATTTCGAAGGTTTAGACTGAACACCTTCTGAAAAAAATGGCCAGCAGCAAATACACACTTATTCGCACTCAAATGTACTTTTTTGAATTTAATAAGTTCGTTGTCTGTTTTTCCCAAACACGCTATTGCTTATACACAAATATGTAATATTAATAGCAAACGAGTTATATTTACATCCAAATAATTTTTACTTGCTACAAAGTCCAAACACGCATTTTACTTGTGTGTAAACATTTAAAAAAGACGTATTTTTCAGCGTCAGTTGTGACAGAAGAATAATCAAAATTAATTTTCTTTCACGAACATCCGCATATAATATCGGTAGCGGTATGTTCCTGAAATGCTCAGGCGTGTTATTAAATACACGTGGCCCAGCGAAACCAATACGTTGTCTTGTCATTGATGTGTTGCTTTTGTGACCTCCACCAGGTCACATACAAATGTTTTTTTTTAATTCTCATAACCTTGTGTGAACAAATGCAGTGTTTGGGCGGCAAGTTCAACTCCCTCTCAACTTTTTTTTTCAGAACTTTGATAGCTCTAAAGAAAATGTCAAATCTTCTTTAAAAAAATGTCTGAGACATGGAAACCAGAGACTACAAAGGAAGAAGACATGTCATGAACTGAAGACAGCACACACAAGACCGAAGTGCTTAGATATCATTTATTAAGCAGGCCAAGACCAACGGATTATGGGGTGAACTTAATTTAGTAAGTACGTAAGTAAGAATATCACATTTAACTTCCTAATTCAGTTTCCCAACTAACGACTACTATTTACATTAACAAGTTTCTAAGAAATATTCATTTATGTAATATTCATGTCTGTGTGCGAGCTGTTCTCATGTTCTTTGTAATGACGTTAATTGATCGTAATATGAAACAAATATAACAGATTCTTGAAAAGTTGTGTGTTTAATTAATTAAACATGATGTTTACGCACTTTGCACTAAATATTTAAATTATTATTTTAATTTGAAAATAAATAGCCAGACGTATTCATATGAAACGGATACTCTCGAGTTAATTTGCATAAATGTTGTCTATCAGCGAACAATTACACTGACGGAATAAGAGGGTGGCAGAGGCTGACGGGGCAGCAGACATATGGTCAATAGTACTTAATAAATCAACCGACCACAATATGTATAAACAAATAATCAAAATAATAAAAATGATACTTTTTAACAAGTGTTAACCAGAGGCTTGTTAACACACCAACAAAACATACCCGCATTATGGGCAATGTCAACAGAAACGTCACACTTATTAACTGAAACGACTTCCAGCCAATTTTGGTGAGAGAGTGACAGAGGAAAAAAGCGGTAACAGCAAACTACAGAAATAACAACAGAAAACTATTGGCATTTATTTATTTATTTATATTTTTTGTTGTTTAGAAATATTCATCTAAAATGGCAATTATTTTAATGCCATAAATGTTAGTCACGTGAAATTATTTGTGTGGTTTTTTTTTTGCAATTTTAATGCTGTCAGTCGTTCATTTCAAATGTACGTATGTCCATAACATGGAGGGAGGTAGTTGTACAGTAGGTTTGATAAAAGTGAATACATCCACCTTTCACCTTGGCATTTACCTGCTGATATTGGCTGTTGCGTTTTGAATTAATTTTTATTTAATTTTGATTTAACTCTTCGTTTTTTTTCCAAAGATATTTTGGCGAATTATGTTAACCAGAGTGAGTGGTTTATTTGTTTAAATAACACATTAACAGTGGCAGTCAAATTACAATACTCTATTTAATAAAGGAAAAATATTTTAAAATACAGTGACACTTCCATAACTTGAATTCTGTTTAAGTCGAAGCACTTCTAGTGTCAGTTGTGGAGATAAACTCCCCTAAACAACTTTATAAGAACACGGAGAAAAAAATATGTTAAAAATATGATTGCATGCAATCATATATATGTTTGGATACGGGCCTAATTATATATTATAAATAATTCCATTACTCTAAGTCTCTGTACGTCGAACTTTTCTACGGGATAATGGTGGCTCGAGTTATAGAAGTTCAGAATTAAGTCCCAATTTACAAAATGACTTTTTGACTTGACTGTTTTTTTTAAATTTTCTTTGAGATTTGCTCCCAAAAGTCATATGAATTTATACGATGACTTTTTGCTTGCGACTCGGTTTGATTTTTATTTTTAGGTTTGTACTTGATTGTGTTTATCTTGTTGATTATAATTGTCGAATAGCAAAATGTGTGAAGTCAAAAATTAATTTAAAAAAAACCTCAAATTTGTGACTTTTTTCTACCCCGCAATCTTCTCTACACCTTTCGCCAACAAAATTAAAAATCATAATATTTAAATCAAGCAAAAAGTCATCGTGTAAATCTGGTTTAACACTCATACTCCCTAGACTTTCCTAGCGAAATTCTTCGAAGGTACCAAATGTTTCTAGACTGTACGCACCAGATTTCCCTTCAGCAATCATCTACCTCTCCACCCACGAACGGGCCACTTTATGCTTCCGAATAAACCCAATTTAATCTAAACTAACACTCATACTCTAAGATACAGGGTTTTAAAACAAGAGGTTAGTGAAAGAAAAATTTAATTTTTCGAGATAAATGATCGAATGTTTATTTCATAATAAAGTCTGTCGATAATAGTGAAAAGCAACACCAGCCAAATGGCCACCACGACAACGCTTACAGGACCATATCCTTTTCATGAAATTGTCCATAACCACACCGCAAAGTGGCTGCCCTATGTCCTCGATAGCCTCGGGAATTCTATCTTTGAGGGTTCAATCGACGCTGGGCTGTTGGCGTCGACCTTATCTTTCACGTGGCCCCAAAGGAACAAGTCGCATGGTGTTAAATCACAAGACATCGGAGGACAATTGTGATCACCACTTCGAGAGATAACACGGTTCGGAAACTTTTCCCGTAAAAGAGCAATGGTTTCGTTTGCTTGTGTGACATGTAGCGCCGTCTTGTTGAATGTAAACGTTGTCCAGATCAATATCATCATAAAAATCATTAATCATCTTTCGATAGCGCAATTCATTCACTGTTACTGTTGATCCAACCTCATTTTCGAAAAAGTAAGGTCCAATGATCCCGCTGGACCATAAACCGCACCAAATAGTCACACGTGGAGGATGGAGGGGCTTCTCTCTTGGGGTTTCCTAGCCCAGGATGCGACAATTTTGTGGAAATGGACATCGGCAGTCTAGATGATTTTTTGATGGAGTACCGGATCAATTTCGCGCATTTCAAGGACCCAACCAGCAAAGACACGACGCTATTGATGATCGGACGGCTTGAGTTCTTGTGTTAACTGAACTTTATAAGCCTTAAGACCCAAGTCTTTATGCAAAATACGGTGTAATGACGTTTGTGGAATGCCCAATTTCAAAGAACGACTAGGAATGAACAAACCTGGGTTTTCTTCAACACTTTGGGCTACAGCAGCAATATTCTCAGTTGTTATTGAGCGATGTGCACGGGGTTTATTCTTCACATCACTAACTTTTCACAACAGCTCGAATTTGTCCACCAATTTCTGTTTGCGGTCCGACAAGGTGCTTCACGACGACCCAAAAAAGCTTGAGTTCTGCGAACTGTGACTGCAAAAATTTCACCATTTTTGTAGTCAATTTTAAAAATTTCAATTCGTTGTTGGAGCGTGCATCGTTCCACTTTTAGTAATGGCGTAGTTTCTAATTGTCAAATGACAAAAGCTTGAAAAGTAACACCAACCGAAATACCGGGTGATTCAAAATAACACCTCTTGTTAGAAACCACTTTATATAGAATAATGACAAAAACTAAAAACATTCAAACCTCCTACATTTCACATGTATCCATTTAATTTCCCTATTTCGTTACAGGCGCTCTCTTGAAATGTACTGTACGTCTTTAAAAAATGCCGATTACTTTTTTTTTTTTTTTTTGCCATATTTTCTGTACTTATGTTTTGAACTCAATACCAACATGACCAGACACTTTTTCTTGTACTCGAAGAGAAAAAAAACAGTTTTTGTTAAAAAAAAAAAAAATTTAACACAAACAATTTTTCAATTCCTCAGGCTTAAAGTGAACAGAAGCATAGCCAGACGGACGACTAGACGGACACAGCATCATTTTTGAGTAACGTCATTCTAAAGCTGGTTTCTTGCTATCTTTTTGGTATGAAAACAAAATGTTATTGCTTTGGTTTATTTCACAAACACCTTGAAGTAGTATTACCTAGAAGCGTATGCAATTATTGGCATTTGGTTTTAATATTTAAGGATTTTTTATTTTGGATAGATTGGTAGTGGAAAAAATTCCACAGAATTTTAATGGATTTCGTATATTTTTGTTTTTACAATTTGTTAACAGATCATGTTGTTACAAATTGGCAATGCCTTGCAATGTGTAAGGCGGATTATAACCACATCGGCCCTGGATTAAAACTGAAGCACCGTTAAAGCTGCAAAGATGTTTTTGCGGTGCCTGCCCATATATATTGGAGTTTTATTCCATGTTGGGCCTGATGTAACAGCCTCCAAAAACTTTTATTGGGTTACATTTCCATTAAATACATAATGTGCCAATGTGCCCAAAATGCATAATGTACCTTCAATCATTGGGCAATAAATATTTTCTCATATCGTATCGACTAAATTATTAATAACGATTCTTGCAGTCATAACGATAATTCTTACAAATGCCATTACAACTCCAAGTTGCTTCAGCTTCTACCTCATGAAAAAAGCACCAACTCTTTGTAACACTTAAGACACTGCAGAGCAATCAACCTGATTTGCAATGGCCAGCACCAGCACCAGTACCAGTACCAACGCCATCAACCAACCTGCACAGCTACAACAGCAACATTTAAAAATAAAACACGTTTTGTTGTTGTATTTGGTGGATTTGTTTTTTTGGTTCTCTGGTTCTGCTCTCAAGATCAAAACCATGGTAAAATACGTAAAACAAATGATATTAACATGCCACATACCGATCGATGGACGGCACAAGTACGAATGTGTAGTACATACAGTCAGACATTCGAATGCGAGCCGTTCATGCGACGAAACGATTATCTCCATGGCAGTTGTGCAATTGTTACAAATACCCTCGTACGACGCTGCTTAACAGAAAAACGTTTGTCGCACCTTCAGTTAATAAAGCACCTAAAATTATCTGAAGTGATTGCAGATCTCAATGTAAATAAAACTCCGGAAAGCTTTACAGCTTCTTGACCGTGTACAGAGGAGAGCGGTGGTTATGAGAGGAGATGGTACGATATCCAACTCTATTGTCTCCCTTCAGCATCGCCGGAATGTGGGATGTGTACCGCTATTCTATAGATATTTTAATGGTATCTGTTCGTCAGATATCCGTCGTCTGGTCCCTGACGTTAGAAGATTTAGCCGGAATACGCGGCTATCCAGGGTCTCTCATCCGTTCATTGTCAAATGACCGGTTGATCGGACGACGCACTGTAGAGAAAATTCGTTCTTCAGCCGGACTGTTCGCATGTGGAATAATCTTTCAGCAAGTGTTTTTTCTGCCTGCTATGACATTATCAAATTCAAGGCAAACATCAACAAACACTACTCCCTCTTTCCTCCCTCCAATACCCTTCTTTCCTATCGCTATTCTATATTGCATTCATAGGGGACATCCGCAGACTGTAAGTAAAAAAAAAATGCATTCACAACGAGTCACAGTTTGCTGTGGATTTTGGGCTGTGGATTCTTGGTCCATTTTTCATCGCAAATGAGCATGGAGCTTGTCATGTTCAACGAATTTTTGTTTCCAAAAATTCAAGGGAATGACATGGACGACATTTGGTTTCAACAAGACCGGTTCACTTGTCACCCTAGAGTATTAAGGCGAACACTGGAGTTAATCGTTTTAACTTGTCAACGATAAATATGTACCTACATTTTTAGCTCTGCGCAATGGAATTCGGTTTCTTTGGCCGATTGGCCTGGCTGGTTAGCTGGTGTCTAAAAATACGTAATGAATCCGCTTAGTACCAGTTCAAACTAGAATTATACGTAAACTACAACAACAAGAATCACACCAACAACACAGACGGCAGCAACAACAATGTTAAAAGACAGAGCCAAACCTACCTAAGCCGCCCCAAACAAATCCGAAACGAAGAAATATATGAAATATATACTGAATCGTATAACAAAAAAAAACAAAAAAAAAAATGAAAGCTGTTTCTGTACAGGTCTTATTAAAACGGCGAAAATAAAATAAAAACGATATTAAGACAAGACATAAAAGTCGAGAGTAACAAATGTGTACTTATGCACATATAAATGTGACGTACACATATGTACGTACTGGTATGCGGTATGCGCTCGAGCAAATGTTGGCGAAGAACGAACAGCGGTGGCCATTTCCTGGACAGAAAAAGGCAAAACTTGCAAATATTTGATATGATATTGTTTGTGTTTGAAAACACTGTGCTATTTAGTAATCAAATATTAAATAATAATTTATTTTTTTAAAAAAAAATTACTATTATTATTTTTTGTGTGTAAAAATTCGATATCCGAATTTTTTAAAATAAGAGTTTTTTTTTATAAAATTCGATTTATTTTAATTACTTCTAGGAATTGAGCGTTTATAGAGGGATCAATCATTTTGCTTTCTACAGGGTCCGCCAAATAACTTTTTTTTGAAAATTCTATAAAAAAAAATGGATATTTGTTTCTATTTGAAAGTACAATCCTTTCGGTTAATAATGGAAAATAATTTCATTCAAATGGCTACCTCGGCTGGCCATGCAGCTCTGCGGCAGATACTGCGATCTTCAAAAACAGGGCGCAAAACATCGAGTGTAGCTTCGGCTGTGTGGCACGTAGCGCCGTCCTGTTGAAACCCAATGTTGCCAATATCCTCCTCTTCAATTTGTGTAAACAAAAATTTTTTCAAAATGGCCCGATAACGAAAACGAAATAATAACTAATTGAAAACAAAACCACGTAGATTTAAAAAAACACGTTTCTTTTAAAGAGAAAAAACATTTCCCTGTGTTTTTACTTTATGAATTTGACAGCGGAGGTAGTAAGAGAGTGTTTTGTTAACATCGGGCAAACAAATAAATTGTTTTTGCAATGAATATCCACTATATAATTGTGATGTACTATGTACGACCGCATTATTTCGTCTTCTCAGTAAAACAATAGTGTATAATACACTATATACTAACTAGTAAGTTGTAATGCGCCTATGGCGCCCGTTGAAATATGGAAAAAAAAATTTGTTGAAAAAAAAAATAATTTTGTAGAAAAAAAAAAAATTTGTTGAAAAAAAAAATTTGTTGAAAAACAAATTTTTTCTTGAAAAAAAAAATTTTTGTTCAAAAAAAAATTGTTGTTGAAAAAAAAAATTTTGTTGAAAAACACAATTTCTGTACAACAAAAAAAAAATTTTTTTTTTATTATTATTATTTATAGAATTATAGAATGCCTATTTAAATTCCTACGTACTGCGTGACAGAGTCAGTGAATCAGTGTCGAGGGTAAATATATATTAAGATTGAGGGGACGATTTTTTTAAAATACCAATAAATATAAAAAATCGGGCAAAATAATGGACTAATCGTCATAAAATGCGAAGTGTTTGAAACTATCGATCGGACCACCGATCACCGTATGGCAAAAAGGCGTGGGATCGTCCATACAATACACAATTTTTTAACAGCCATGTTTTCGGAACTTTTCTTGGTGCAAAGATGCCATTTTTTTAAAGACAAACACTCGGATGATGCCCCCTTTAAATGCAATGCATTTTGTTAGCGAAAGGAGGGAGTAGGGTTTGTTGACATTTGTTTTTAATTTCAGAATGGCATAGTTGAATAGACAAAAATTAAATTGGAAATTAAAATATTTGGAAAATAATTCTGTAACGTCTGTTCTGCTTGAGCTAGGAAAATCAAAGTTCCCGCAGTCATTGTTTACTCATTTAGAGGATCAAAGATGTGTAAAAATTTGGTAAAAAAAAGAAACGGACTTACCTGCGAACACAACAAAAAACTCCAATTTCTGATGATCGTGATTGCATACAAAGTTTTAGAAATCCAATCTTGCTACCTGAAACGGCAAAGAAATTAAAAAAATTAACACGAATACATATGTACATATGAAAACAATATATATTTATTAAAAATGTTTAAAAGTTTTTAAATTGTTGTTCGAATGCATTGCTTTAAACATCTACATTTGTTGGGTTTCTTGGCAAACTTCTTGTTTGCATAGAGTTAGTATAGCATGGCAGGGGAAAAACCCGGACTAACTTAGACTATGAAGTAGATTTTGCGAAAGCTAGCGTGGCCCTATCTCCCTTCGTTAAACCATCCCGATCGCCCCAAAAAGCTCCTAAGTCGGAAAATATCAATATCGCCTAGGTCCCTAAAGAAATAAAAGTCTACTGGTGACCTTTGCCTTATGGACTCCACCTCCTCGTTATCCCCACAGCTTCTGCAACCTTCACTTGTCTCCATCTTCAGCTTCATTGCATGTCTTCCCTTCAGATAGTGTCCCGTCATGATGGACACAATGGGTGTGAACGGCTCATATCTAATCTGGGCCACATCTGTTTAGATTAAATATAATCTCGGAAAGGCCTATCGTTTGATACTTTCCAGTGGCTAGATGCATGTCTACCGAATCTATAAGGCTAGCTCATCAGCTCTGCAATTCCCTGGTATGTTTTTTTTAACATACAATAAATAATCTGAGGACAGCCTTTCATTATGTTTCCACAAAGAGCGGTTTACATTGAGTGAATGTGGAAATTGGAACTGAATATTATCAGGTACATTAGTTAACAGCTGTAGTGTTTTTCTGAATGAGATTTTTGCAGACCAGCCGTACATTAAAGATATCAACATCTATTACCTTCACTCTGTTAGATATTTTTCCTCGAGCGTAAAACTATTCCATTTGTTTAGATCAACTCGAATACGAAAAAAACGTAAAATAAATTGACAACGTCGATCGTAAGACAAGTTATACTACAAAATGACGCGGGTACATTGCAGAATACTCTCTGCCAAACAAAAAACAAAATAATCAAAAAATTTAAATTCCGAAAAAAAAACACACCAACTAAAGTTATTTTGTTAAATCTAATAAAACCATTTAACAAATTAATGGCTAAAAGTCAAAATCTAAGTGAATTTGACAAATTTATGTCTCTTTGGTGCGAGCGCAGTGATTGGATTGTGGTGGGTGAGTGAGCTGGTGGCCCATTGGAAGCAATGGGGTCTTGGGTGGATGTATACGCAATGGTTTGCATATTAAACATCTGTTGACAAAAAAATTTGTTTAAAAATAAAACATTAGACAAATACAAGCCAATAAAAATAAATAGTAAACAGCAATAGTAAACAACAACAGAAAAACGTAAGCTAGTACGTCGACAGGTTATCGTATTCGACGAGAAACAGCGTGAAGCGCCTCTAACGTGGTAGTTGTGTTTTAAAGCAATAAAACTGAAGAATAATTGGATTTAGAAGCAGTAAAAACTATACACACATGTGATGCGACGACAGGCTAAGTTCTGCAGCGACAATTTCTGTAAACAATCGTAATATCCTTGGTCAATTAAATGTGTATTTCCTACAAAAATAGGACTTATATTTGGAGGTTATCACTTGTTTATAAGTATTTTCCATATGCATAGGCCTATAGGGTTTTTTTATGTACTTTGGCTTGCTAAATTCGGAAAAACTGTAACAATCGTTTGCCATTGATTGTAATGCAAAATATAAATTACATAGAAGAAGTATTTTTTACAATTAATTTTAACAAATTTCGGCAAACAAATTAGTAACATACATATATTTATCCATACCACAAACATTAAGTTTGTAGGTTATAAATATCAGATATATATGTATACATTCTAGTGTTACTTTTTTTCATTTTGTGAATCTCTATATTTCAGTTCATCTTATTGTTAAATTACGTAAACTGCTGCAAAAACACACATATTCGCACTCAAATATTGTACTTTGTTGAATTTAATAAGTTTGTTGTCTGTCTTCCCAAACGGACTATTGCTTGTACACAAATACGCAATATTAATACCAAATAAGTTATATTTACATCTAAAACAGATTTGTGTAGAAAGAAATACGCTTTACTTCCTACAAAGTCCAAACACGCGTTTTACTTGTGTGTAAACATTTAAAAAAGACAGATGTTTCTGTGTGTGGTTTTTAAGGTAGCCGAGTCCCTTCTTGTACCAAACTTTTTTGTCTGGAGAACAAATTTCAAAATAATACAACTCGAGGCTAAACTTGGAAATGTCAACAAAAATATATTATTATTTTTTTAAATTTTGTTCAGACACTGTTTGCCTTGAATGTGATTAAAAAAGAAGGGCCAACATTTATTATTATTTTAGAAATTGACAAAGTATTTGGAATTTCTGTGCTCTTTCACTTTTTGGTAGAATTGATATTCATATTATTAAGTCGTTTTTTAGAAGAATGTATATAAAATACAGCGGATATCTCTCATAAACGGACACTTTTTAGTACCATTCCGCTTCAATCCACTTTTGTACTTCTCTCATAAGCGGACAAAATTCTCAGTTCCTTAGGTGTCCGCTTATGAGAGAGTACACTGTATATGAACGTGAGAGTGAGAATCCACGTCATAAAATGAACCCATTTCCAAGGCTACAGAGACGGCAAGAACTCAGGCCTATTTAGACATGAAAGTTGAAAGTTGACGTTGATTTATATATAAAGTCTATATACTTAACACACTAAGAATCTTCAGTGAGTCTTGAACGATTTCGGAGACAGCTGAAGCAGTCGCCGGTTTTATACCCTTAGACCTCTTGACCAGCGCGCGAAAGGGATTTATTTCAGGAAACCGCATAATAGAGTTAAAAGACTTGAAATCATCAGGAGCATTTGACAACAATCGCTGTCTGGCATTCACGCTGGAGCTTGTTCACTTTAGGAAAATGGACCTCATCCCAGACATTATAACTTGAACCTTACAATTAGTAAATGATCACGGATGTTTTCGGAAGTACCTGCCCAAGCTGTGTAGGGAAAGAGGAGAATGCAGACCATGTGGTGTTGCACTGCCATTGATGGACGGCTAACTTCTCTCATGGCACGGGCCACTGTCATCTTCGAAAATACCATAGATCCGCTCTGCAAACATAAAAAAAAATAATAATTCCGGGAGGTACAGTTTAAAACATTAATCTGAACGATCCAAATTATTAGTGGATCAAGAAACCCGAGGCTTCAAAATAAATAGTTTGTATTCAAAGGTTGCTTCAATTGAATAACAGTCTTAATAAATAATATTAGTTGTTTTAACTAAATTATATTGTACGGTATGTGTTTTTTATTATTATTAGTCCATATTTTTACAGGATAGTTGTTTTTTGTGTGGCCAAAAAGACGTGTGACGCTTACGATGCAATTGAATTTGCTATATCTTTGTAAACATAAATAAAAAATTTTTTAATTAAGAGCCTTGGATTACTATCGAATTTCATTAAAAAGCAAATTTGGAAAAATGGCGCTTGTGTCTTTTTTGCGGTAAGGGTCTGATTCGGCTAAAATTTAGTTGCGTTAACTCTTTTCTTCGCTTTGGAATTCGTTTAATTCTTTCCAAATGCTTTAGGAAATATTACTTAAAAATTAAGTGCTGTTTTATTGTTTCTAGATAATGGGAAATTAAAAACAAACAGAGGAAAAACACCACTTTAGAATGCTTTGTCTGCCCTATGTAATACCGTCAGGCATTTGGTCAGTTTGCCAGTTCTCAAAACAAACAAAACTTATTTTAACTTATAAAACTTTGTATGTAACTTTCCTATCCAATTCCATAAAACAGTCACACGTAGTGGGCAGCTTTTAGTTGATTTGTAAACTAGTGTAATCAATACAATTCGTGATGAGAATTTGTACATTTTTGTTTTGATTTTTATTTCATGAGGGCTCTGACCTCGTTTCGTTTTGTGACAAAATCAATGTTTTTCCCCCTACGTTAAATGATGTCTAGCAAAAAAGAAACACCCTCTTTATAATGACCCATTTCTAAGTGCAAAATATTTTTATACTCGTATGTCTCAGCAAAGTAAAGATGTATTTACGTATTTCATTCGGGTGAATACACCAAACAAATTAATTAATAAATAAGGGTTTTTGTATAAATAAATATATAAAAATTTAAACAGTTGTTTCAATGATTTCTTTCATCATAAGTTGTGACGTTCGTTTCAATGAATGTCTGGTGCGCCGACATAGATAAAGGGTGTTCCAGAAAAAACTGAAAACTCCTTCAACTTTTGGCTATAGCTGGGCGACAGACAATAAGCTGAATCAAACAGTGTTGCATTTTCGCTCATCCACTGTTAACATTTCTGTTAACAGAAATTGCTTCGATTATTATAGGCTTTTCCAACAAGAGGTGTTAATTTGAATAACCCGGTATTTCGGTAGCTGTCACTTTTGAAGCGTTTATTCTTTGACATTTGACAAGTACAAATTCCGTCATTACTAAAAATGGAACGATACACGATTTAACAACGCATTTAAATTATTAAAATTCACTACGTGAAGCACCTTGTCGGACCGCAATACAGAAATTGGTGGACAAATTCGAGCTGTTGGGACAAGGTAGTGATGTGAAGAATTAAACCCGTGCACATCGCTCAAGAACAACTGAGAATGCCCAAAGTGTTGACGAAAACCCAGGTTTGTCCATTTCTCGTTGTTCTTTGGAATTGGACATTCCACAAACGTCATTACACCGTATTTTGCATAAAGACTTGGGTCTTAAGGTTTACAAAGTTCAGTTAACACAAGAACTCAAGCCGGCCGATCATCAATAGCGTCGTGTCTTTGCTGATTGGATTGAGTCCTTGAAATGCATGAAATTGATCCGGAATTCCATCGAAAAATTATCTTGACTGATGAGGCCCATTCCCACCTCGGTGGCTACTAGCAACAAGCAAAATGTTCGCATCTGGGGCTCGGAAAACCCAAGAGTTATTGTTGAGAACCCTCTCCATCCTCACCGCTTTTACGGGAAGACTTTCCGGACCTCGAAGAGGTGATCACAATTGGCCACCGAGATCTTGTGATTTAACACCTTGCGACTTCTTCCTTTGGGGCCACGTGAATGAA
Organism: Hydrotaea cyrtoneurina; assembly: GCA_958296145.1. Classification (NCBI taxonomy): domain Eukaryota; kingdom Metazoa; phylum Arthropoda; class Insecta; order Diptera; family Muscidae; genus Hydrotaea; species Hydrotaea cyrtoneurina. The sequence goes on along the minus strand of OY282513.1, from coordinate 9,171,949 downwards.
AAGGTCTACGCCAACAGCCCAGCGTCGATTGAAGACCACAAAAATAGAATTCGCGAGGCTATCGAGGACATATGACAGCCACTTTGCGATGTGGTTATGGACAATTTCATGAAAAGGATATTTTGTTATTATGAACAAAAAACATCCGATCATTTATCTCAAAAAATTTCATTTTTCTGTTAATTCCAAAACAACACCTCTTGTGGGAAAAGCCTGTACCTCACAACGAAATCCTTAGTAATAATTCTATATGGTTAAACTTTTATAACGATCGTCCATTATAAAGGCTGTCCTTGTCTATTTCCAGGACTGTTAATTGATATTTCGATAGCATATGCCCCTGGAACACAACTTTTCCATTTTTGAACACAGTGTGGCAGGACATTTTTAGTCCCTTTTAGACTAAAATTAGGTGAGCTGTTGCCCAAGGTAGTAGTTTGATTCTATCTCTTAATATCGAAAAACTCTTTCTTTTTTACTTTCACGATATAAACATAGGCCTTAGAAATATCCAAATTGACTAAATATTCTAAATTTAGCCACACTGTTACTCTATTCTTATTGTTAGCATGTATCACATTATTAATGCTACCTCATTCATCTTATCAAGATCTACCATGTTTTCTGATAATCATGCTTAATTAACAGTATTAAAAAAAAAACGTTTTGCTTTACAGTTATGGTTATTTTGCAGTCTTAACAATTTGTGACATTTTAATAACGCAATGAAAAGAGAATAATAATAAAAATTCATTTTTCAACTAAAGTAAGTCGTCGTCGCTGGTGCTTTATTTATTTTCAGCTATATGAGTAACACTTTTTTTTAATTTTTCTACTTTTTTTAAGGTGGCATATCTGGATTTTTTATGGCTTTACTTTTGATGGGACTCGTGTGGCTGGGGTCTGTCAGATTGGGGCGTCTGAATGTCGGTATTTACACATTTTGGGTTGGTTCGTGTGTATTTGTTCAGAGATTTTTCTTGAATAGCGGAAGGTCTGCCATAAACCAAAAAGAAAGATGAACGGCCTGAGCTGTGTGTGGTTTTCCAGGTAAGTAAATAATTTTATTAGATGAAAAAATTAATTTTCAAAAACGAAGAATATCACCAGGAATTGTTCTGTAAGAGCTTTACATGACATTGAATAAAGTGTGTGTGTTTGTTTTTATTAATTTCATTGTCATTAGAATTCTATTTAGTTGTTAGTAAATAGAGTCCCTTGAAAAGTGTGCCATCATTTAAATAAATATTTTTGTATTTTTCTAAATCGTATTTGTGAGGAGTAGAATTCTAGTGAAGCTTCCTCCGTTGTATTTATTCAATAATAACAGGTGTTTTTGTTGAACGTGAAAAGGTCAGTCTGGTGTGGAAAATATGATGAATTACTGAAGTTGAACATTCATTGAATTTTACTAGAGAAAGTCAAAGATGCAAATGCTGTATCTCCTCTTTCAGTATATGAGCCAGAGAATATCTAGTGAGGGACTCTACTTCTAATAATAACTGGAAACATTACCAAAGCCGCATTTATTTGTCTTATAGGCTAGGAATCAGAACTACACGAATGTATGTGCGAACGAAAGAAAACCTAGTTATTTCCGTTTCAACTACTAATGTAGTGTCGTTTGAGGTCGTGTCCTGGTGGTTTTCGACCAATGTTCAATACATCCAAGTACGCACACAAATACTATTGAGTCAGAAACACAAGTATTATTTGACGTTCCTCTCTGGACCAGGCTTCGTGTCTAAATGCGGCAAATCCCACCATCGTCATGACCGACGGTTGACAAATTTGCATTAGCCGCCATTTTGTGGTAGCATGATCTTAAGAACGTTTGATTGATAAATAAATAAATAAATAAATAAATAAATAAATTAATAAATAAATAAATAAATAAATAAATAAATAAATAAATAAATAAATAAATAAATAAATAAATAAATAAATAAATAAATAAATAAATAAATAAATAAATAAATAAATAAATAAATAAATAAATAAATAAATAAATAAATAAATAAATTAATTAATTAATTAATTAATAAATAAATAAATAAATAAATAAATAAATAAATAAATAAATAAATAAATAAATAAATAAATAAATAAATAAATAAATAAATAAATAAATAAATAAATAAATAAATAAATAAATAAATAAATAAATAAATTAATAAATAAATAAATAAATAAATAAATAAATAAAAAAATAAATAAATAAATAAATTAATAAAAAAAAAAATAAAAAAATAAATAAATAAATAAATAAATAAATAAATAAATAAATAAATAAATAAATAAATAAATAAATAAATAAATAAACAAATAAATAAATAAATAAATAAATAAACAAATAAATATATAAATAAATAAGTAAATAAATAAATAAATAAAAAAATAAACAAATAAACAAATAAATAAATAAACAAATAAACAAATAAATAAATAAACAAATAAATAAATAAATAAATAAAAAAATAAATAAATAAATAAAAAAATAAATAAATATAAATAAATAAATAAATAAATAAATAAATAAATAAATAAATAAATAAATAAATAAATAAATAAATAAATAAATAAATAAATAAATAAATAAATAAATAAATAAATAAATAAATAAATAAATAAATAAATAAATAAATAAATAAATAAATAAATAAATAAATAAATAAATAAATAAAAAAAATCAAACGTATAATTGACGTGGAGTCGATTTCATATTAATTGCGAGAATATTTCAGTACCCACTTTTAAAATTTTAATTCCGACTCCGTAGAATAGGAAAGGACTTCATAACTTTATTTTCCGTTCCACAATTTTAAAGACTTTAAGCAATTCCAATTATTACGAACTTTAAATAGCACAACCTACTAGCGCACTTCATGCTATTCGTATTCAAAACAATATATTCAAATTCAGACCCATTTAATGTCCAAGGCTCATCGCTCCAACTTTCTTCCTTCTCGCCTATAAATCAAAATTCATACATTGATCTCCATATATAAATGGGAATTATGCCCAACGAATTCATAATACACAATTTCAAGATTTCGGTTTTTTGATTCCGGCTTTTGATTAATCTACGTGTAGTAAATAATTATGAATTTACTCTGCGCACTGAACTGTTCGTACAGCCGAAATATTCCAAATATTCTGTCGGTCCGAACGTCAGCAAATTCCATATAAGTTCATATCATTTGGCGGCTAGAAAACATACGCTTTTCGGTTTTGTTAAGTCAATTAGCAATTCCTAACAGAAGTTTTATGTCTTTTTGCAGCCTAAGAAACAGAAACCATGACTTACTAAGTCAATCAAGCGATCACTCGACCAACAGCAAACAACAAACAGAAATAGTTTTTTTTTCATTCGATTGTGGGTACTAAAGTACAGATGTACATTGGTACGTTAGGGTGGGTCGCAACGATTGATGGTGCTGCCAGAAGTATAATAAATTAATGTTGTCTAAAAACATGGCGATGATGTTAAAAAAAGTTCGAGAGCTCAAAAAATGTGCAATGAAAACGCTGTAAATCTTGGTTTTATTTCTTTATAGTTAGAATTAACTCCGGCATCATTCATATAAAGATTTGGAAAATAAATGGAAATAATTTTGATTTTTCTCAGATTGTCAGCTTGAAATAAAATGTCTCCCAGTCACAAAACAAATTCAGACATTTTCAGCCAGAATAATCTCAATATGCGTAGAGAACATTCCTTTAAGTACAGTATGCAATTCTTATTTTCGAACACTGTCCAACATAACGAAATTGTCGACTAGTTTCTATTGAGTGTCACCCAGTCTAATGTACGGTACGTACTGTATACGTATGAATGACCCACAATGCCATAACGTTCGTACATTGACAGTTATTCGATCGCAAATCACGTTTGAATTTGATGTGAATTCGAATCGATTTATTTTAAACTAAATTAAAGACAATTTTATTTATAAACGAAGCGTTTATAAATATCGCATTATCTTTTTTGTTTTTGTGTTTAAATAAATTCTATCTAGTAGTATAGCAGATAGTTATTGATTTCAATTCGATTTCATACAAAAATCAACAAAACAAAAACCAAAACGACAAATTTTTGTGCACTTCGTGTCGGGGGGGGGGGGGGGGGGGGGGTTGTTTTCATATGGATTTCATTCTGTTTATCAACTTTTGTACTCTGACGGAATGTTTAATTGGGATTTCAAGTTCACTGTCACTGACTTTGACTGTGGCGTCGCATAGAATCTTATGACTTGGAAATCACATTTCAAGCTCACCGACAGACACACACGAAAATCTTCATCAAAAAAACCAACAACAACAACAATAGCCATAATTAAATATTATTAACCAAACAAACAATAAATGTTTATAAACTGTAACATGTCATTGATAAAACAAAAAAAAAAAAACAAAATCATCCATGGGCCATGGCAATCGTATTAACAATTTAAGGTTTTGTTGTTTAACAAATGTAAAGTTGATGTCGTTTGCCACCACCAAACAACAACAATAAAAGCACACACACATGCACACAACTAAACAACAACCATTACAAGTGTTTCTGTGTTGTATTTTTTTTTTTGGTTATAACAGCGAATTGTTTAAATATTGCATCACATCCATCCAACCAAACGGATAGACCGAGAGACGGACGGTCTTTGAATACGAGTATTCTAGAGCACAGTGGTGTGGGATAGCATTTTGGGCAGGAGTTTAACTTTTACCTCAATGTAATAAATGAGTGATCACAATTGGCCACCGAGATCTTCTGATTTAACACCGTGCGTCTTATGCCCTTGGGGCCACGTGAATGAAAAGGTCTACGCCAACAGCCCAGCGTCGATTGAAGACCACAAAGATAGAATTCGCAAGGATATCGAGGACATAGGGCAGCCACTTTGCGATGTGGTTATGGACAATTTCATGAAAAGGATATGGTCCTGTAAGCGTGGTCGTGGTGGCCATTTGGCTGATGTGGTTTTTCATTATTTACGGCATACCTTCCTCTTTATTATGAAATATACATCCGGTCAATAAAGAAACAATTTGAACTATAAAATTTATTTATTACCCCTAAAAATACCCCCAAGTAAATGTACCCCACAAAAATCCCACCAAACGTGAAAAAATCACTAAATTTGGGGGGAAAGCCTCTAACGTGGTAACACTGACCGACAGTGTCGTGTCATGACGGATACAACCAATGAGACAGCGGGTCTTGTTATCATTGCGAACGTTTGTAATGGAGTCGTGGTCACATGTGTCCATACTAAAATCATCTCCGAACAGAGGCACTCCTTTCGTTTGTTTTTCAATAGACTCTATCACAGACTAGGAGTTTAAAAATGTACAGAGACATTCCTACAGACAACAGTCAGCGGGTATGTCCTGCTGAGCCAACTCGTAAAAACATCTGCGGCATCCAAGGACTAATCTTGAGTTTTGAAAAACACAATCCATCGATTTAATGACGACTTGACTGTCAGAGATGGCTAATACTTAAATTAGAGAGTTGCCATATTAACTAGCTAGGCGGGGAGAGCTAACCTAACAACCTAAAAAGTCGTGAACATGGCCCAGCTATAGATTATGGTCTTCAGAGGGTGCGAGTATTAAAACGTCCCTGTGTAACCACAGTGCGTAGTTCTTCTTAGAAGATATGGACACAAATAACAAATCATGATAACCGTTGAGGTTAGTGTGACTCTAATGATCTTGTTTCCAATGTTATTACCGATCTGCTGTTGGGTGACATTGCTTTTGTTGCCAGTCGGCCGATCGGTTCAGGTTGCTGATGGCATTTTAACTTTTATTGTTGTTTTATTTTCATCTAATCATTTGTTTCAGTTGTATCCAAAAGATTGCCTTCTGTTGTAAATTACTTTGTTATGGCACCTTTTTTAAAATTGTTTGTTGCTGCTGCTGCTGCAGCTATTACGAATACCACTCGCTACTCGTCGCTCACAATATGTTTTGTTGATTGTGACCACATTATCTCTAGTTGCTGTTGTTGTTTCTACTGCCACGTTTGTTGTGTCTGTAGTTGTGGTTGTCAGAAAATAAAATACCGCCAAGTGCATGGTCTTTAACCGCTTCATTCTAGTCTATTTCGGTTTATACCGGCATTATTTTTATTGTTTTCCATACATTTCACTTTGAATACGTTACTCTTGCAGCGACGACGACGACAACGGCGGCAACTGCAGCATTCCAATCCATCGCTTGCCCACCCCCCCCCCCCCCATAACCACATGAAATGTAAACAAATGGTGAGAAAGCCAAAAAGTAGAAGAAACTGAAAAAAACAACACAACAAAAAAACAAGTTAAGTGTTTACTTTATTCGTATTAATCGTTAATTATTGAATCTAATCTCTAAAATCACAGTTAACACAAGCTTTTGATGCACACCACGAGAGACATCTGGAGCGAGCGAGAGAGAGAGAGAGATCGCGCAAAGCTTTAACAATGTTGCTGCTGTAACTAACTTGCCGAGTGCGCATGAGCACCGCTATGTGTAATGTCGTTGCCATTCGCAACCATGTTGGGGTTGTGCGCAAACTCAGCTCCAATTGGTGATGGTCGGTTCGATGTAAACGTTTGGATTTATCTTATAAAGGGGTTTTGCCGTTATGTATAGATTTATTTTGAAACATTTGGTAGATGTTGAAATTGGAATAAAGTTCGTTGACTTCAGTGTTATGTTCTAAAATTTGAATGTGTTTTAGTTTTTTTTATTGCTAGTACTCGTAGAGAATGGCAAACATTTTTCGTCATTTGTTCAGTGTTACCACACAGAGTAGCCGGCTGTATATCAGGTGTTGCGGTTGGAATTGGTCTAAATCATTAAAGGTGTCAGGTAATACCCGAAACATGCACGAAATTCATTCCAAGTTTACACGATTACCCTGATTTAATCGATGGAGTCTGTTTTTTGCATCAGATTTAATATATTCAATACGATCCAAATAATCTAGAATGCATAATTGGTAACTAAGAAGACCAATGCTATTTGAACTTAAACCATTAAGACCGTCTACAGACGGTCATCACGAATATTGGATTGAAAATAAAATGTATTTAAATATACCGATCACATACAGGTCTGACTTAGACGAAGCTACATCACAAGGATAATCATCTCAAAAACATTCGAGTTTTAACTGAAATAAGAGAGCTCAACAAAATAAACAGACGCCTATGTAAAATCTGGCATTTACCTAGAGGACAAGTCCAATCTCAATAGATCAGTTAATCATCTGAAAAAAGTTCTTAAGGAACAGTAGTGTTGACGAGTTTTTAATAAATTTAGGTTCAAGCGAAAATAACTACCACAACCTGTGGACAGAAACGAAGTACCTTAAACGTTCTCAAAAACGGAATGTTGCTATACAAGATTGCCAGAAGTTGGTGCAGGTTTGACAAGCACTCTAAGTTTCTTTGGAGGAAAGTTTGACTTGATTTTCTTTTTGTTGCTCATCCGAATGTGGTTTTTATATTTAATTTCCATAAAGATTCGTTGCCAGCCGCCAAGTGTATTTATTGAGCATTGACGTCTGACAACAAATGGCCTAGAACTGCAACCTTAGTTATTAACGCCGCTCGCGACCGGACATGTTCGGCGTGCAGTCTGTTGTTTACATTTTTAAGCATTTTCTTCATTCTCATCCAACCATTGAACCGTAAAGACGTTAAAGTGAAAAGTTGAAGTCGAAGGCAGCTTTCTAGTCGATGAATAGTTGGTATGTATCGCTTTGCATTTCATGGGTCTTTTCCAGGATCTGGCGAAGTGTGAAGATTTGTTTTTTAACTGGGGCTTATTATTATGCAATTATACACCAAATGTGAATTTGGGCTTATTTTGGATTTTTAAGTACGAATTGCGATATCTATTTGGAAATGGCGGTGTGCCCCAAGAAATAAACCCCAAATTAAAAATGAAATTAGGCTCAAGATAATATGTGGAAAACAACAACACGAAATTGTATGTTTTTTTGGGGCCTAATTAGACCCCAAATGTTTTTGTGTTTTTTAGGGCCACATTATCAGCCCGATTATGAAAACTCCCAGAGAATTTGTTTTTCGAGAATAATATTCTCTTTTTCTAACTATCAGTAAGTCGATTATTCGGAGTCAGTTTCTTTGTTTGACTCTCGGTCTGTTGAGTAAAGGATTTTTATCTGAAAAAAGTTAATTTTCCCGGGAATTATCTCCCTGGGAGTTTTCATTATCGGGCTGTACATAATTTGGGGTCTAATTTACTTCGGCGAAGAAAAAAACTATGTATTTTATTACCTCAACAAAATAAAATAAATTGATTGACCAAATCTGTTTTCAAAAAAATCGTGCGAGCACCAAACATCTTAAATATATGGTTATCCATTTCGTGTTTTCAAAAGTATAGGGCTGGGATTCGACATCTGTCAAACTAAGTTTTTAAACCAATTTTTTGTCTTTTCAGTTGGAAGTCTGACATTGACGATCGCTTAGCTATCACACAGAACGCGTAAAAATTATTAAAACCTACCACAAAAATGGTGATTCTTGCACAGCCACATATCGTGCTTTAAGAGGAGATTATGGTCTATGGTTATGAAGCACATTTCTCAGTCGGTGGGTATGTTAATAAACAAAATTGTCGTATTTGGGGTTCTGAGAATCCTCATGTAATTGAAGATAGGCCATTACATCCACAAAAAGTCACTGTTTGGTGCCCTCTTTGGTCAGAAGGTGTGATTGGACCTTACTTCTTCGAAAACGACGAGGGAACGACTGTCATCGTCAATTCGAAGCGTTATGGTCGTATGATAACCGACTTTTTTTTGTCTGCTATTGAAGAATACGACTTGGAGAATATGTGGTTTTAACAGGACGGTGCCACATGCCACACAACTCGAGCGAATGTGGCTTTATTGCAAGAGACATTTCCTGGCCGCGTAATTTCTCGTTGTGGCGACATCAACTGGCCACCAAGATCATGCGATTTGACACCATTAGACTGTTTTTTGTGGGGCTACGCGAAAGACCGCGTTTATGCAGATAAACCTTTAACTCTTGAGCACTTAAGAACCAACATTCGCCAAGTTATGGCTGAGATACCGCCCAATATGTGTCAAAAAGTGGTCCAAAATTACCTCAAAAGAATCAGTGCTTGCAACACTTCGCTTGGTGGTCATTTAAATGATGTAGTGCTTCACACATAATGTCAACGTTCAAACTTAATAATAAAAAAGAAGTATCATGAAAAAAAATATTTTATATGTGTTTTATTTACGTTTACTTTTAAAAAGCAAAATGGATAACCCTTTATTTTATAAAAATAAATCGATATATGGCCCAATTATAATTGGGCGTTATGTCCGAAACATCATTGGGCTTTCTGACAGCTACCGGGACGGTCGTTACACTAAAAAAAAATTGGGTCATATGTCCTCATAAAAATGGGTCGTAAGACCAACGTTTTTTTGTGCGTTATGTCCGGGCACCAAAATAAGAGTCTGTTTAGGATTAATTTTTGCCAAGCCATAAGCGTAATGTCTCAAATAATCGTGTTTTGCTGCAGTTTATACAAAGTTCTCAGCTTGAGGAACTATTTTGGGGCATATTTGCCTTTTTTGGCGGTGTATTTTCATAACTTTTTCGGGCCGTTTTTTTATGTTTGGGATATACATATTTTCATAATTTAATTAGATCCTAAATTTGGGGTATATTTTCATTTAATGTTGGAGGTATGTTTTCCTAATGCAATTATACCACAAATATGGGACCTATTTTCATTTCATATTTGGGACATATTTACATAATACAATTGTACCCCAAATTTGGGATCTATTTTCATTTCATGCTTTCATGAAAATTGGCCTGATTTCATCCTACATGTGGGGTGCAATTTCGTAAAGCCCAATTTCCGGGCGCCCTCTTTCCTAGGAAAAACTCCTTTCCAGTTTTTAAATGGAAACTTGAAAGACTAGAACAATTATGCAACAATTTCCGCAAAGAAAATCCTTTAAATTGCCGCAAGCTCTTCATTTAATTTCAACATACAGCCTCGTTAAACGTGCACACTTGCACTTTATTAACCGTTTTATCGCGTAACCTTATAAAGTTAAACCTCTTTTTCTCATATTCTGTTTATTGAATTATTCAAGATTTCCGCTTGAACAATGGCGAGAGAAAAAAACTACAAACTAAAGAGAAAAAAAAGATACACAAACTGTTAAACTGAATTACAGACTGTCAACTATCGGTGAACAGGTAATAAACACACACATAACGATGAAAAGTGACATATAATTTGAAAATTATATGTGAACTTTACAACAACAATAAAAAGAAAACGAAAACGGACGGATGCTCAATGCAGCACACAAAACAAAACACCTTAACTAGAGGGAACCCGGACTGGCAACCGGACAACGTAACAGCGAACCAAATCATATCTTTGGACGAATGGTGTGGAATACTTGTACACAAAAAAGCCCTAAAGTCTATAATATGTGGACGTCGGAGTTTATTTTCCGATACATCCGGTTGCGTGTGAAACTAATTGAAATATTGTTAATTCACGTTATATGCAAAATATAAATACGTACGAGGGCTGTATGGTAAATTTGTGAAAAAAAACACCTAATGATAAAAACTTTATGTCAACTTCGTGAGGGATATTTTATCTTCATTAAAAGGATATGCCTCTAATAGACCTAAACCTAAGAGATGTCATTTTTTTGTGGCCGGAAATTGAAGACTCGTTGTTTTAGATGATCTTTGGTTTTAGTCGGATGGCGTGTGTTTGAACTTTCCAGACTCATACCTCTTAGTCATGGTCCTTACCAAGTATGTGGTGATCATCAATATTAAAGGTTTTGGACTGTTTCCATTTATTTTATTGTGGGTGACCAGTCGTGTGTAACGGAAAACTGGGAGTAACTTTTTGCAACCGAATGCTGAGACCCATAGATCAGATAGACTTCGACCCCAAACCAAGAGTGACGTCGTGATCCATATATATCATGCTTCGAATAGGTATCGTCGGTTTGGCATAAAGGGGCGTTGGCTGTCGCATTGTAGCAGTCCTTGTGTTGATTTTCACGATTTCAACGCTAAACTCTTAATCTGAGGAAGGTTTTGCCATGTTAAATTTTGTTATCTGACATATGTATACACCCCCATAAACTTCCACGTACATATGCGTCATTTAATTGGTTTTATAAATTCAAAGTATTTTTTTTAAAAAATGTTTTCACAAATTTTCTATTTCAGTTTTATTCGCCAAAAAAAAATCTTCACTAGAAGTGACCACGAAGTTGTCTTCTTCTTTTTGCGATTTACCATATAGATTAGGTTAGGTTAGGAAGGGTGGTACATCCTAAGATGCACCTCCACTCGTGAATCCCTTCTATGTATAGCTGGAAGTGTAGAAAATATATAGAAAAGAAAAATGTGTGAGAGTCCCTGGTGTAATGTTTATGTATGGTAGGCAGTCTGTTCAGTCCATCGAGTACCCGCATCCCCTGTCGTTCCACCGTCTAATAACCCTTATATAGCTAATAATGTTTTCAACACCTGTCTTCGAAATGTCCCCTAGTTCAGCAAAAAATATATACCCTAGACATTTTTGTCTATGGCGTTGCAAACTTGGACAATGACAAAGGATGTTTTCTAATGTCTCCAATTCGTCCTCATCCTGCAGAAGTCTGGAGATCTACTGTCCCATCTGCTGGTCATAGCCCTAACTGAGCAGTGACCTGTGATGACTCCTATTGCAATTCTGAGACTTCTTCTATCCAGCCCCATCAGTGCATTTGTTCTCGCTATATCTAACCTAGGCCACAAGACCTTCGATATATTGGAAAGTATTCTGGTTAGGATATGATCCTTCTGTTTTTTGAAAAATTAGCTGATTGGCGGTTTAACAGATCTGTCCACTTCTTCAATATGCAAAGCTGAGCCCATCGGCGATTTCATTCCCTTCAATGTCACAGTGCCCTGGCACCCAGCATAAGCCTACGTTGTAGTCCCTTTGAAGTAGACCAACCCGCGTGCAAGTTGCGGACTCCTACCCATGAATCCCTTTCAGAGATTTCTAGCCCGGGCAGGTTCAGAAATCATGTAGTCCGATTGCTCCTCTGGAACCCTGGACTGAGCCTGAAGACAGAACTCTGACAGTAGTCTCGAATGGCCTGTTCTTATGTCTCTGCGATGAATCCATATATAAAGAACTCTACAATTGTTCTCTAGCACACACTTCACATACGACTCTCATATATGCTAAGTTGAATTTGCAAATTCGCTGTATTGATATGGGTGTGTATTATTTTTTTTTATGAATGAAATCCAAAATTAAAAAGTGTCTTTCAATCATTCACAAAAAAAAAACACAATACAAACGACATTCAACACAACAACAAAACAGAAATTTCATTCATTCATATTCGAAATCGAAACAATATATCTTTTTTTTTTGTGATCGAATCTCGGAACAGCGAGTATATTTTCGTGTGACTGTCTGAATGACTGCGTAGAAGAAAACAAATGATGATGCACAAAAATTACGCCCAGAGGCGTTTTTAAATACGGCGGGAAGAGTGCTTAGAAAATCATAATCTTATCAAATTACATGTTATTTTATTTGGTGAATATTTGTTTATTCTTTTTTTTTGTTGTTGTTGTTTTTTTGTGATGCTTGAGATTTTATGAACTTGGTCTGGTGTTCACCTGACTGGCGGTGTTGATCATTATTTTTAAGAAATTTGCGGAAGTGTTTGCTTTAATTGAGCTCATCCGATTGTACCACAAATAGATATTGGCCGGATTGAAGTGATGGTCTGGGGCGTATGCAGCATGGTGATGGATTTCAATGTGAGCATTCATTATAACTAATAATATAAAAAACAAAAATAATAATTGTTAATAACAACAAAATAGAACATCATTCGACTATTATTTTGGACTTAATGTTCTTATTCTGAATATTCGTACAGTTTGTGTACTCATCAGTATGTGTAAATATTATGGCTGGGGAGCCAATTCGTTAGCCAGTTTGTTATATAAATTTAAACTTTAAGTATTTACTTTGTAAATTTGGATATGATTGAAGCTTAGGATTTATATTATTACTATGTAATATATTATTTTGGCCGTTTGCCTTTTGTATTATGGTGAATTTAAATAAATATGAATAAACAAATTAATGACTTTAGCAATTGAAATACGATATGACCATTTCATGAGGATTGCTAAAGCAAAATATACCCCATCTATATCTGGATTAAAAGCAACGTTTCAAAGGCTAACGCAATAAAAAAAACACCGAAACGCCGAACCAATGAAAAATGTAACAATTAGCATTAACTACAAAAAATTGAGAAAAACAAGAAGCAGTCTTTTTTTAGCTAAACTGAGTACTGTTGTTTTCTTTTTTGACTAATAGGGTTATTCAAATGAGTACGAATGACAGAGGTTGCTGTAGATTGTTTCCACAGTCTCACCCAACAGGTCGTCAATGAAAATAAGAAATAGAGAAGGAGCGAGGACAGAACCTTGTGGCACTCCTGCGTTCAACCTATGCTCGTTGGATCTTCATTGTTAGCTGATTAGTTTTTGAAAAAAAAAATTCAGTCAGCATGGCTCGATAGCACTCACGATTCACCTACCTTAGCTTCCTTCCTTTTAATGGATGTATTGACATTAGAAACGCAATGAAAACGAAAGAGAAAAATCATTACGTCAGAGCCAATAAGTTTCAAGTAAATGCAATTGTTGTCAAACCTCAGATATTTGAAACTAGGCTCCGAATAAAACTCAGTTTAAACTTCAAATAGTACTCGGTGCTTAAGAAGATGCGGCAACAATTTTCGGACAAGTTCAGAAGAAAAACTAAAGGCCTGGGAAAAAGAGGAAGTTCAACTTGCAGCCAAATACTGCGAGAACGGAATATGAGAATTAAAAAAAAAATACTTATATGGATGGGACTGGTGGAGGTCAAAAGGCAAACAGAGCAACAACAACCTTACACAGCAACATCAAGTAATTTATTTATATTATTTGCGGAGTTCGTGAAACAAAATTAATTTTGATTCTTCTTTTCTTTCTACATCAGCTGTTGTTCATAATGTTGTTTAACACTCCGGAATTGGACGATTAAACTGCAGTTAAAATTTGGATGAAAAAAATAGTTTTAAGCGATTCATAAACGCGACGAAACCATCCTCTGGTTGAAGAGGTTGGAGTTGTCGGTACACTATTTTCAAACTAGTAAGTTGTAATGCGCCTATGGCGCCCGTTGAAATATGGAAAAAAAATTTTGTTGAAAAAAAAAAATTTTGTGGGAAAAAAAATTTTGTTGAAAAAAAAAAATTTTGTTCAAAAAAAAAATTTTGTTGAAAAAAAAAATTTTTGTTGAAAAAAAAAATTTGTTGAAAAAAAAAATTTTTGTTGAAAAAAAAAATTTTTCTTAAAAAAAAAATTTTTTGTTGAAAAAAAAAATTTTGTTGAAAAAAAAATTTTTGTGGAAAAAAAAAATTTGTTGAAAAAAAATTTTTTCTTAAAAAAAAAAATTGTTGTTGAAAAAAAAAATTTTGTTGAAAAAAAAAATTTTGTGGAAAAAAAAAAATTTGTTGAAAAAAAAAATATTGTGGAAAAAAAAAATTTTGTTGAAAAAAAAAAATTGGAAAAAAAAATTTTGTAAAAAAAAAATTTGTAAAAAAAAAAATTTTGAAAAAAAAAATTTTGGAAAAAAAAAATATTGAAAAAAAAAATTTGGGGAAAACAGAATTTCTGTACAAAAAAAAAATATTATTTTTTTTTATTATTTATTATAGAATTATAGAATGCCTATTTAAATTCCTACGTACTGCGTGACAGAGTCAGTGAATCAGTGAATCAGGGAATCAGTGAATCAGTGTCGAGGGTAAATATATATTAAGATAGAACGGTCGCCACCTAGGTGGAGATCCTCGAAGAATACAAGGCTGGCATCACCGTCATTCCTGAAAGTACGATGGAAAGGACACGTTTTCAAAATAGTTAGCCTATTAATAAATATAACTTATTTGCTGGCCAAATGGCAACTGGGTGTACTTGAATTCGATTAAAAATAAACTAAAGTGTACTTAGCATGTTTTACAATTAAGGTGCCGTCGTTATATATCACAGGCTGTGCCATATGTGAAACGTTTTTTTCTTTTTTTTTTCCAGAATTTCTGAGGAGCAGTTTGACTTAAAAAATTATTATGCAGTGCAAACAATGATGATAATTATGACGGGTAGAACGGACGCTTGCTTAATTTATATGCTTTCAAGAACGTTCTTTTTTTGTATGGACTTGAAGATAACAAAAAAATAAAGATGATTAATAATTACGAAAAATGATTAATAAATGTGAACATTAAAAGCAACCGATTATTTCTTTCTTTTTATTGAAATCGCTCAAACATTGTTAGCAGCCGATCAAAAAAAACCATACAACTCCATTTGTTTGGATAGGCAGCAAATTAGCATAAAATTAAGCGAATATTTGGTAATCTCAGTGAACAATTTTACTGTTCTTTAATGAGGACGTGATAGAGCGATAATTTGCTAATTTGTGTGATTGAAATTGAAAGATTTTCAAATTTGCATTTTTATTATTTGTTTGTTCGTCTGCGCATGCGCCAGTATGATTAAAAGGGGTGGGGGGGGGAAGCATTTACGTATGATCTTTCTCAAGTGACGCATGCGCGTACATGCTTTCATTGTCTGTAACGTCAATTATGCGTCCGTCTATGCATTCAATTCAATTTGCACATTGTTTATATTTATCGATCTTCAATATTTACGGGGCGGAACAATAAATTATTGTTGGTTTTAGTTTTTGCTCAATTAACACCCGACGATGTCCCTCCCCGGTTGACCTAAATTATGTGATAATATGTGAAAATGTTAAATGTTAATGATGACGATGGTTATGGCAGCAAATGATTTTATGCAAATGTTAAAAGCAGGAAAAATTGCATGTACAGGAATGATATGTTCATATTAATATGAAATGAGGGGTAAGGAGATGTTGGGATGTATTTTTTTTGGCTTACGCTCTGGTGATCTCCCTTATAAAAGCAATGCACTGTGTTGATAAATAGGATAGGAAATACGGTTATTTGTAGGAGGAAAGAGGGAGTTATGTTCGAAAAAAATTTATTGAATGTTACAGCTGGAAGAAAAGGTTCTTGAAAATCCTTACTTCAATTAAAGAGATCTTTCACAGGAAATATCCATTTGTCAGGAATCACTTCACCAGATTCTAGTTGATGTTTTGAGCAATGGCACACCGGCTTGTTCTAAAATACCTTAATTTTCTTCTGGGGAAATATGGGCTACAACCACAAAGTGCTCAAAATTGCAGCCATTTGGAAGCATACATATTACCCTTTAGATTCCATGAAGGCATAGTCCGGAAATATCACTCTATTCTTTTGGAAAACTTGTAAAATTTAGAAAAATATCGTCAAAATACAAAATACTTATTTCCCTTAAGGAACAGACGGGAAACTTCTCTCGAATCAGTGAGCTGTGTACGATATAATGTGTATACTCACTGACCTGAAGTATACAAATTATATCGGCCGGCTCCCAATGTTAAAGCCGGCTCCGAATGTTCGATGGTCTTGGTCATCTAATTTTTTTTTTATTTTTTTAAAAAAAATAAGACGTTCCTGAAAAATGTTATTAAAAATGTCCAATGTTTAAATTTGTGTACTCTCTCATAAGCTGACATATAATGGACTGCGTATTTTGTCCGCTTATGAGGGAAGTACACAAGAGGATTGAAGTACTGAAAAAAGTGCCCGTTTATGGGGTGTCCGCTTAAGAGAGGTGTCCGCAAGGAGAGACTATACTGTACTCATTTTGAACGATGAATGACTCACTTAACCGCGATTTGGCGGCGATTTGTGAGTGGGGCCAAATGAACGGAGTAGATTTGAATGGGCAAAAGACCAAGTGATGTTTGTTGTCACACAAACGTTCCACTGGTCCAGCATAGTCGTCAATCTCTATGGGTGGTGTGGATATCGACGAATCAGACGCTCTTGATGTTCTGGGCATGAAGATACAGGGTGATGCTATATATTCGAAGGCTTTTTGAAGCGGTGCAAAAAATACTTCACTCCATTTGATCTCGTAAATATTTACACCACTTACATCCGGCCTAAAATGGAATGATGATTGAGGAAAGTAGGGTATCCAACTCTATTGTCTCCCATCAGCATCGCCGGAATGTGGGTTGTATATCGCTGTTCTATAGATATTTTAACGGTATCTGCTCCACAGATATCCGTCTTCTTGTCTCTGATGTTAGAACATTTAGCCCGAATACGCGGCTTTCCAGGGTCTCTCCTCCGTTCGTTGTCAAGTGGCCGGTTGATCGGACGACGGACTATAGAGAAAATTCGTTCTTCTGCCGAACCGTTTGTATGTGGAATATTCTTCCAGAAAGTGTTTTTCCTGTCAGTTGTGACATTCAGAAATTCAAAACAAATGTCAACTAACACTACTCCCTCTTGCCTCCTTCCGATGCCCTAATTTCCTTCCGCTAACACAATGGATTGCATTTATAGGGGGCACACCCTGAGTGTTGACCTTAAAAAAAAAAACTCAAAGATAGAATTCTTGAGGCTATCGTGAGACATGGAGCAGCCACTGTGCGATTTGGTTATGGAAAATTTCATGAAAAGGACAGGGTCCTGTAAGCGTGGTCGTGGTGTCCATTTGGCTGATCTTGATTTTCATTATTAGCGGCATACCTTCATCTTTATAATGAAATAAACAACCGAACATTTATCTCAAAAAAAAATATTGTTTTTTTTCTTGTTGGAAAACACTTTATAAGTAAAATAATAAAAAAAAGTCAATTTTAAATCAGATTAAAGATTCGCGTATACAAATTAAATAAAAAAATTATTTGCAAAGAAAAATCAATGTATCAACTTGAAAAGAAAATATAAACAACTAAATCGCTTTTGAGCGATGGGTGGAGAAGGTTTTTGCACGCAAATGATGTAAAATTACACTAGTGGAAGGAGCAAAAAAAGTGACTAACCCTATTGTGGAGGTTATTTCGTTCTGGGGAGAATGTTTAAGTTTTCATATATTTGGAAGATGATCATAACGTTTTTTATTTATTTATTTATTTTCTTTGGACCTATTTAATTTGTGTATGGTGTTTATTTTACAATTCGTGGTTAAAAGTCAAGCTGGCTTGATGATACTCTACTTAAATCCCTGATTCCGATCTAGTGATTGTTTATTCAATATCACAGATTTTTCGTGACAAATTGTTAATATTGGGCGTAAGTTGTTCAATTGAGTCCGTCAGAACTTGCATAATAACCGAACTAGACTATCCTACGACTAACTATGTTTTATTGAACATTTGAAACTGTCGACGTTAAGGTTTACGCCGCCTGTAATTGAAATACTTAATTTTTTTTTTTGGCAATTATAAACTTGTGAATATTTATTTATGGCAATTTTAGAATATCTAGAAACCAGTATTAATGATTAATGGCGTTTATATTATTTCAGCCAAAGTGGATGTTGTACTTACGCGGCGACGTGACAATTGTCATGTTCTTTAAATATTCGAATATTATCCATTTTAAGTAAATCAATAAATTACTATTGTATTGCGTATTAAAATTGAGTTCCAATTTGGGCAACGTATTTAAAAGATTACCTTTTGACAGCCGCAATTAATTAGCTCTTAAAGCAACAATCTGGAGGAAAATACCAATGTCGTAATGGACTAAAACCGTACAGAGCTTTGGTTCTTTAGTGTACATGAGAAATAGAAAATAGAGGGTACTCTCTCCTTGCGGACACCTCTCATAAACTGACACTTTTTGTCAGTACCAATCCCCATCATAAGCGGACATCTCTCATAAATGGACAAAATTCTCCGTCCCTTAGGTGTCCGCTTATGAGAGAGTACACTGTACTATGATTTGTGTGTACATTTCTATATAGAATTTGTTATGAGAGAACGCAAATATAGGGCTATCCATTTCGTGATTTCAAAAGTATAGGGCTGGAATTCGACATCTGTCAAATTAAGTTGTTAAACCAATTTTTTTTTCTTTTCAGTTGGAAGTCTGACAGTGACGAAATTGGATCGCTTTACTATCACACAGAACGCGTAAAAATTATTAAAACCTACGAACAAAAATTGTGATTCTGGCACAGCCACATATCGTGCTTTAAGAGGAGATTATGGTTTATGGTTATGAAGCACATTTCTCAGCCGGTGGGTATGTTAATAAATAAAATTGTCGTATTTGGGGCTCTGAGAATCCTCAAGTAATTGAAGAGAGACCATTACATCCACAAAAAGTCACTGTTTGGTGCCCTCTTTGGTCCGAAGGTGTGATTGGACCTTCCTTCTTCGAAAACGACGAGAGAACGACTGTCATCGTCAATTCGGAGCGTTATGGTCGTATGATAACCGACTTTTTTTGCCTGCTACCGAAGAATACGACTTGGAGAATATGTGGTTTCAACAAGACGGTGTCACATGCCACACAACTCGAGCGAATATTTCTCGCCGTGGCGACATCAACTGGCCACCAAGATCATGCGATTTGACACTATTCGATTTTTTTTCCGTGTTTATGCAGATAAACTTTTAACTCACGAGCACTAAAGAACCAACATTCGCCAAGTTATGGCTGAGATACCGCCCAATATGTGCCAAAAAGTGGTCCAAAAGTACCACAAAAGAATCAATACTTGTAAAGGGTGTTTTTTATTGAGGTATAGAACTTCGAATTGAAATAAAACACAAGAAAATCGTTTCAATGTCCATCAATTTGGCTTTATTGGAAGGATAATTTTATGCCATTAATGTTTAAATATGATTTCGGACATGTGGCCGCCGCGGCTGGCTCGAATAAAGCCAATTCTACAGGTCCAATTTTCAACCACTTGTTGGAACCACAACTCATCCACATTCATGCCATCCAATTCGGGAACTAAATAGTCGGTTATCATGGCTCTATACCGGTCTCCATTAACGGTAACTGACTCTCCAGCATTATTTCGGAAGAAGTATGGCCCAATGACTCCACCAGCCCATAGAGCACACCAAACATTCAGTTTTTGTGGATGTAATGGCATAAAATGGACGGAGCTTGCGGTGAACTTCGCGAACTGAACCATTACTTTCGAAATAAATTTGCACGATTTGCAAGCGTTGTTCATTTGTCAACCTGTTCATGATGAAATGGCAAACGTAACTAAATATTAATCACTTGACAGCTGACAAAATGGCCGCCAGTTAAAAAAGTGATGCCAACTTAAAGTTCTATACCCCAATAAAAAACACCCTTTATTTACGTTTACTTTTAAAAAGCAAAATGAATAACCCTATATAATAAAATTTTTATTTACACACTTTAACACAATTTGACTGTAAAAATATGTCATCATCGTTTGATTCTGATTTGCTCACTCTTTTAGAGACAATAAAAAAAATTGTGGTTTAACACAATTTGTCATCGTTTCCGTTACATTTTACGTCAGTTTAATGGATAAATGATATTTGTTCATTTGTTATCGATTACATTATATTCTTCAGTATAATTCGCTCATTGTTACATTTGAGTCTCGGAATACGAACTCAATTAAAATACTCTGATTTCAGTATCTACAAACTAAAATCGCACCCACACTTGTATTAGAACATGACGAAATGGTACGATCAAAACTATTATTTGGTTTACTTTTGACAAAAAAAGAAACACTTCTATGGTTTATTTAAATTTCTTTATGATCCTTACAATAGAAAAATGACTAAACGACAAGAATGATCTGCGTGCTTTCGTTGAATTTTATTATGATTGTCCTCAAGTTATTAATGATTTAAGAAAAAGAGATTCTTGTTGATTTTGTATTGCTTATGTCAAATCATTTCCGTTAACACTGCAGATTTTCACAAAACATTCGAGATTCTTTGAAGCAGCAGTAGAAACAAATCTTATCATTATAACAAAAACGACATAAATGAGACCTGCTATCTATCAGCACTTCTTATCTAGCAGATAAACGGAATACAAAAAAATGGAAATGTAATGATGAATATCATCTCCGTTTAATGAAGAGCATCAACAATGAACTTTTTGCGTGTAAATCTTACGCTTACACACACACTAAGACATTCGAACTGGCCTGTACCGGTGTGAAGGTATACACAGAGTCAATGTGATTGGCCAGCCGGATGGAAATACAATTTTGGGGTTTACCGCTACCACACATGTATACACACTCAACTGAATAGTGGGGAGGGGAGGAGAACAGTTTAAAGCCGAACTTTGACGAATTGTACGAGTTGTATTTGTATGTGTTTGTGTGTTTTTTTTTTTTGGTAACAACAGCAAAGCGGAGATGAAGACACGAGATGAGAACTTATTTCGCATAATGCTAGAGAGTGAGAGTGCGAGGGTTGTAATGAGAGCAAAAGCTCTCGCTTAACCTCTTTCTCATGCAACGACACATACGTAACGACGTCGGCGACGACGACCATGCCAACCGATGCAACGTCGTCAACGAACGAACACACTGAGTTGTGTGCGAGTGGATGGATGGAACTTTGCCATCGTTTGCTCTCTCACTCTGCGCTTTGTTCAAACAGGATCTGCGCGTATATTACGTTGTGTCAAGTTTTAAGCCAACATCAGTCCAAAGTGGCCCTAACTTCAAAGCACATCACCCAAAAACTCGATCGCCGTTGTACTAAACTAAGTTATACCACCACAAGGCGCACACTCACACACACGCACGCACTCACTCACATCGAAAACCTTCAAAAGTTCGAGACAGAATAATAAAACAAATAAATAAAAAAAAAAAAAAAAAAAAAAAATAAAGTTAACAATTCGTTTTAACATTTACACTGTACTGCAGTAGTTGAGACAAAACACAGCAAGTGAGCACAAGTTCGTGAGTTTTTTTTTGTGTGTAAAATTCCAACAGAGACAAAACCATAAACTTCGAAAATCGTCACAGTAGCAGCAGCCACAGTCGTAGTAGACGCCGCTAGTCGCTGCCGAAGACCAGAGACAGAGCAGCAGCAAAATCGTTTTCAATTTTGTTGAACTCAACTTGCGAAGTTAAATTTCGTAAGTGAATTCAATACCGTTTTGTTACGTTTTCGAGTTGGTCGTGTTTTCCTCATCTCCACCTCATTGAGGCGCTCCGAAATTATTCTGTTCCGTATTCGAATTTCTCTTCAACCCCATTGCAATACAACAAAAACAAATTAAAATATATACATGTATATATTTAAAAACAACAGCAACTGAAATATCTTACAAATTTAAGCGGGTGTGCATATAAACATACGTATGAAATGCATATATAAAAGAATTATTTTTAACAAAAAGTGTTTATAACCAAAAATAAAAAAGTTCCATTAAATATTTAAAAAAAAAAACGGAAAAAGTTCATATTTTGTTTATACCGCAACAACGAAAAGAGCTGAAAGCCACAAGAAACAAGTTTTCGGTTTAAAATTTCTGTTCGGGAAATTATCAGCAAAACGAAAAGAAACACAGCAACAAGTTCCTGAGAGTTTTACGAATTTTCTCAAAATCATTGGAATTTCAATAAAACGGAAATGTAAATCATTCGCCCCCCTCTTGTTTTATATAAAAATAAAAAA
Organism: Hydrotaea cyrtoneurina; assembly: GCA_958296145.1. Taxonomy (NCBI): domain Eukaryota; kingdom Metazoa; phylum Arthropoda; class Insecta; order Diptera; family Muscidae; genus Hydrotaea; species Hydrotaea cyrtoneurina. Next base: position 9,149,260 of record OY282513.1, on the reverse strand, counting down.
TATATATATTAAACTTGATTTCATCGTTACATACAAATAAATAAAACGTGAAACTATATACAGATATAAAAAAAAAAGTATAAACTCAACAATATACAATTTTTTTAAAGTAAAATTTTTTTGGTGATCCTTAAATAGTCGTAAATAGTAAAAAGTCGACAAAAAATCAAAGGAGTATTCTGGAGGAAAAAAAACGGAAACTTAACGAAGCTTTTACTTTGCCATCGAAGATTTAAGGTAAGAAACGTAAACTTATAAAAATAGGCATAAAACGGAAATAATTTGTCTTTCAACTTTTTTGACCTAGTAAATTTCAAAAATTGTTTTGCATACAATTTAAGTTTGTTTGTAAAATTAGGCAATTTTTATCAAATACCATGAAAGATTTAAAAAATCACATTAAAAAAAATTTGTTGATAAAATTATATTTTTTAGGTCAGCTTGAGTTTTCCAATTTTAATTTCGTATATGTTCCACACTGTACTTACACAACACAATAACTTGACGTTCATTGTAACAGAGGAAAGGCAAAGCCTCCCAATATTTCGAATTGATTTAATAAATCCACTTCTTCGTGAAATCAAATTTTATAGAGAAGAACACAAACTCGAGTCAAATTAAAAGATATTAGAAAATTAAAAATTTTTTAGTCATTAATTTGTTTATGAAAAAGGCATATTAGTTTAAAAAAATAATATTTTAATTAATCACAATTGGCCACCGAGATGTTGTGATTTAACACCTTGCGACTTCTTCTTTGGGGCACGTGAAAGATAAGGTCAATAGCCCAGCGTCGATTCAAGATCTCAAAGATAGAATTCGTGAGAGTATTGTAGACATATGGCTACTTTGGTTAAGGAAAATTTCATGAAAAGGACAGGGTCCTGTAAGCGTGGTCGTGGTGGCCATTTGGCTGATGTTGTTTTTCATTATTAACGGCATACCTTCCTCTTTATTATGAAATAAACATCCGATCATTTATATCAAAAAAATTATTTTTTCTTTGAATACCAAAATAACACCTCTTGTTGGAATACCCTGCTCTAATAAATCTCGACAAAGTTATTCATTTTAGTTCAGAAAAAATAACGAAAACTATTGAAGTTGATGAAATTTGTTTTTGTTTTGCTATAGTGCCTCTATAAAGGTATCTCTCTGCCGATTCGCATTTGAGGTAGTATGCTGATTGAATTCCAGATGCAATAGATCAACAACAAAACTGGACGATATTTATGTTAAGCCCACAATAAAAAATAAGGCTTCATGAATGTGATGAATTGTGACATCAATTTGATGAATTTGGACATCACTTTCCAACCTAATACTCTATTCTTCAATTTGATTTTCCATCAATTTGATGAAAATTTAATTTCTTACATCAAGTTGATGAACATTGTACATCATAATCCTCGTTTACACAGATCAGCCAATAGATTTTTTCGAATAATGTTTTCTCTGAAAACAATAAACGCTTCACGGGGTCAACACCGATCCTCAGGTATTTGCCACATTTCAAATTAATTTCCTTTCCAAAACAAGCTAGAAATTGTTTTTTGTAAAGAAAAAAAAACATCTCTTCTTTAGATTATTTCCATATCTTTCTTTTCACATGAAGCAGTACTAAAATTTCTTTAATTCTTTCTCCATGGTCTAATTTCTTTTCTTTTCTTCAACCGGGGAATCAAAAAACACTCCCCTATCTATACCCTGGATTTGTAGATTCAACTAGAATAATCATAATAATAAATATCAATCAACTTCTAGTCTGTTCGTGTCTTAATTAATAAAAAACATTTTTTTCCCGGCAGCAATACTTCATTAATGCTTTCTATAAAATTCGTCTAGAAAACTGGATTTTTTTGAAAACAACTGGCATTTGATATTGACACTTTAGAAAACAGGATTTTTCGTTATTAAAATTATGATGAAGACGACCATATGGCATCTTAAAATTAAATTTTTTTAAAAGAATTCTATTTATGTTTATGATACAATTATCAATTACTAAGTGGACAACTGATAGTTGGCAACTTCTATTCAGCAAAGACAAAAACCGGGTTTGACTTACGACTACAATAAAATTGTATAAGAGATTTTAGTTGCATACATAACATGCTATTATTAAGGGAATGTGTCACATTAACTTTTGGTCCAAAATCTGATAGAGACGAATTTTGAAGGAATTATTTTTTATCTATAGATTTTCGCATTTTTTAGACAATAATCAATAGTCTGAAATAAAATACAAAATTAGTGAGTCCTAATAGTTTGATGGGCTACAAGTTAGTCTCTTAACGAGTTTCTTAAATTAAATCTATTGTCATAATTACAAATGTTCCAATCGAATATTATTACATATTTTATAAATTAGAATATTTTTCAATTCTGTTTTTCATTGCCTAACTGGCTGAAAATTCTATCAATAGCTCATAACCAAAGAGTCAAAACAACTCTCACCTCAACTGGCATAGTGTCCAATCCGCTTAATTAAAAACCGGATAATACAGTGCATTTGTTTCATTTATACGAAGTGTTCATTAATGTGCGAGCTCGATTTGCGCGAATATTTAAATATTAAAATATTGATAAAAAAAATATTTGTTAAGTTAAGCAAATTCGACTGTAATTTCTCTTTGTTTAAATTGTATTTATTTAATTTTTACGCACCTAAAACTTCTACTTTGGCCACATACAATTGAAGTTTGTCTCAAATCACAGAAATCTGAATGAATGTCCAGTCCAATACATTTGTCACTTTTAAGGGAGTTGGGATGACCTGGAGGTGTTAAAACATCCTAACAAATCTGGCAACTCTGGATATGGGTTATACAGAACACAAACTCATACTTTCACATCGACGTGGCGTATGTGTAATTTGTAATTAATGTTCTTTAAAATAACTAATACATCCTGTATTTTTTATTTAAAAAAAAATTATTACAAATTGCTCATACGCCACATAAGACGTATAGAATACATAGGAAACAACTTGTAACGAAGGGAGGACATTAAATCGCGGCGACATCATTTAAATTGCTTTTAATCTGGCAGCACTGGCTTTAGGTCATACCGAATACAAAGAAATATCTCAAGCTACACGATGCAGTAGTTATTTTTTATCTTTGAAATAATATTACAAATTGTTCATAAATCATATCGTTACCTTAATGTAAAAAGCCCTAACTCGTTATTTTTCGAAATTAATTTTTTTTTATCGAAAATTCGTTATTGATTCATTATTTCTTGTAGTGTGATTTTTATACACATTCCACTAAAATTTGCAAGCAACGTTGATGGAAAATAAAAAAAAAACAGAAAAAGCCCTAACTCCACACACACAGACACAAGTTCTTTGACAATATTGATGTACATTAAGGTGTCGAAAAAAGATATTTTTTTCAAATATGGGGTGATGTATTTCTTTCAGAATTTTTTGGAAAATTTTAGATGTTTCACAAACCGTGTTTTTTTTGCAAAAAGTTCGGGTTTTCTGAGTTCTTCATATTTAAAGCACAAGTTGGTCAATAAAAAGCATTTTCAATGTCTTTGTGTCATCATTTCAGAAGAAAAATTTCCGAGCTTTAATTTGATGTATATAAATCATATGTTTCGGTTTTATTTTTGCTCGTTTAGCAGTCACTTATAATTTTTTTTTGGAAATTGTACATAAACAACAAAAGAAACGTTACATAACTTTGAAAATTTTCATAAAAATGTAAAAAACTAATGATGCAGTTTTAAAACTGGAAAAATTCTAATATATTTAAAAAAATATTTGTTTTTTTGGAACCCTAATGTACATGTTTATATGTATGTTTTCTAGTTTTACTAATGATGCCGTTTTAAAGATGAAAAAATTCCAAGTAATTTTAAAAAAATATATTTTCTTTGGACACCCTAATGTACATTTTTATTGCTTCTAGTTTTACTAATGATGCAGTTTTAAAACTGGAAAAATTCCAAGTAATTTTAAAAAAAATCCATTTTTTTGGACACCCTAATGTCCATTTTTATTCTAATGTACTTCATCTAGTTTTACTAATGATGCAGTTTTAAATCTGGAAAAATTCTATATAATTAACAAAAATATTTTTTTTGGAACCCTAATGTACATGTTTATTACTTCTAGTTTCACTAATGATGCAGTTTTAAAACTGGAAAAATTCTAATATATTTAAAAAAATATTTGTTTTTTTGGAACCCTAATGTACATGTTTATTACTTCTAGTTTTACTAATGATGCCGTTTTAAAGATGAAAAAATTCCAAGTAATTTTAAAAAAATATATTTTCTTTGGACACCCTAATGTACATTTTTATTGCTTCTAGTTTTACTAACGATGCAGTTTTAAAGCTGGAAAAATTCTAAGATATTTAAAAAAATATTTTTTTTTGGAACCCTAATGTACACTTTGAGTGCTTCTAGTTTTACTAATGATGCAGTTTTAAAGCTGGAAAAAATCCAAGTAATTTAAAAAAATCTGAAAAGTGCTTTTCATAAGATGGCACCTTTTTATATTTAGGTAACCATATTATCCATACAGAGCTTTTAGAGAAAAACCTCTAAAAAGGTCGGCAGTATCTGAAATCGGGTATATATCGGTTGAATCACTAATGGAAATACGAAGTATCAAAAATGATCTAACTGGCTTAATTGCTACACGAAGTTTACGACTACTCGTACATCGAAAGATGGAAGGATCACGTCCAATATCCCTAGAACTTGTGTTGATTTTACAAGCTCTTGTTGATCTGGGCCTGCTAACTAAATGATTTTTAAGCACTACGGTCTTGTTCGTGCTTTTCTCAGTTCGTGATACCAAGGAAATGCATGTCATGATCCATAAGAGTCGCAGATTTCCCTGCCTGCAACTTCCTTGGCCCCCAATCGCTGTATTTTATTCCATGTCACCCTAATGTGTAATCGCTATCAAAGTCGCCATCGTATCCAAAATTTGGTCTCCCTCTCTGCTCACAATCGCCGCTGAAGCATGTCAGACATCCTTGACTTGTAGTTAATCTGGATTTCATGTATACACACGTAAGTGTTTGCTTTCATTTCATGCAATTCTATTTCTATTACCTGGTCACTCTAAACCCAACTACTCTGCTGTTATTTGCGTATTTGCCTATCGCCACCCTTTTTAAATTATAAAAAAAAATCACAAAAATGTTTTTACACACATTTTTAATTAATGTTTTGTTTTTTTTCATCTTCTCATTGGTTTCTTCTACAATCTGTGATAAATAACAACAATATAAATAGAAGAAGAAAAACACACACAGACATTCTCCATATTTGTCTTTGGTTGATTAAATTTTGACAGACAGACAGAAAGACTTTTTGAATATAAACGAAATATCAGCATTATTTATACGTATACAAGCGTTATTTATTGTCTATTGTTTCCATTATTGGATTAATAGTAAAAATTCCAAATAAATACTCAATTTTGTCGACAAGAAAATATTAAAATTATATTTTTTGGAGAGGGGAAAAATACACGCTGACATATAAAACATTAATACAAGTAATTTTAGGTTTGCATGTTAAAAACAACAAAACGTAGTGAAGATATTATTTATGTGGCGGGGGAGAGGGGAGTGAATCGTTTCTCTAAACAATTATTGTGTGTTTATTATTATTAAACAAATAATACACATTTAATGGAAACAATACAATACAAATTTGAACAAACAAACCGAAAAATTCACACTGAAAACTGTTTTACGATTTTTTGCCAATTCAAATATTAAATAATAGCAAAACAAAATGAAAATAGGGTGGATGAGGAGGCAGACAGAGGTTAGGAAGTATAAATACAAAGAAAAATCCGCTATACGATTTTCTATAACTCCCACAGGCAGTCTCCGTACTGTGTTCAGTTCTCGGTTGGGAATAATTCCAACATGGTCACAGAGCCACCCGCTGTAAGTTCTCATAAGATTCACAATAAACTTATTAATGGCTGTGTTGTCGACAGTGGCTATCCAACAGGTAGCAACATTTTGAACTTCCGTTAGGTTCACATGTAAATTTATTCAATACTGTAAACAAAAAACAGAATGCCCATAAATATTAACATTAGACACTGCACCGTGCGGGTGGGAGAGGTATGCCTGTTCGTAGAGGAAGTATTTTTTTTTTTTCAATTTAAAAAAACCATAAGTTTAATATTTGAAAGTTAATTAAAGCAAACAACGGCAAAAATGCATGAAATGATAAACGAAATGCCCACCCCGAGAAAATGAAAAAAATATTGAACATATTTGCAATAATTTCCAGTAGCTATTTAATAGATATAGACATATTTGCAATAACATCCAGTAGATATTTAAGGGATATATACATTTTTTGATTTTAAGAAAAATGTTTGCAATAATTTCCTGTAGCCAGTAGACAATTTTTTGAATTTATGAAAAACATTTAAAAAAAATTATTTTATGATTACGATTCGATGTTACCATGTAAAGCTGGTCTTGCACATGCGATCGGAGAAATGGATTTGTTGCCACATCCTTTTTCCACACACATATCAAGAATTTTGTGAACGTTGAGGAGTCAAAAAGTTATTATTGAAGGAGTTATCAATTGTTGGTTTTATTCTACTTCCTCCTAACACCTTGTTTAGAATCAAGGCAATCAAGGTTCGTGTTGATGCTACAAAAAATATTTGGATAAGAAATTGGTTACAAAATGATGTGAGTGTTAAATTCTTTTTTATTCTTTTTTCGCTGTAAACCTCCGGGTTAGGGTTAGTAAAATTATATTCGGAATATAACTTGTTGGCTCATGGAAAACCACTCAAATTCGAAATTTAATATTTTTTCATTTATACTTACAAATCGAAGAAAAATTACAAAAATGCTCTAGAGTTGAACTTATTGCGTCCATGGAGGACAAATGGGAATACTTTCCACTATGACACTACACTTGAATTAAAGCTAACAGTGACCTCTAAAAACGCTTTTGTCTGAAATAATTTTCAGAATGTCGAATTTTTCGTCTGGAAATGTGAAAATGGCCGAAATTGCCCTAGAGTCGGAGGAAAAATGGAAATACTTATCACTATGACAATACACAATTATATCGCGCACAGCTCACTAGTTCGAGATGAAGTTCTGTTCTTTTATGGAATGTTAAGGGAAATAAGTAAGTGTATCGTGTGAGGGCCGCATTACAGACAACACATTAATCTTAAGACCTCTGTAGTCAGAGCTTGCATTATTTTTGTTATTTAGTTATAAATATTAACAATTATAAATAAAAAAAATAATAAATAAATATTTTATGAACACATATTTTATTTATTTAAGCTCAAGGTCTTTGTTGTTTTCATTTTATTTTAAATGTTTTTTTTTCAATATTTCGTCTCACGTCGAAAGACATCCTCAGGAACTACGTAGTTGTAAGAAATCGATCTGTAAGGGCTCAGCCAAATAGATTGAAATAAATAAATAAATAAATTGGACATGTAAATAAAAATTAAATTATCAATTACAAATGTAATATCGTCGTCATTGAATATCACAAGACCTCGAGCTTAAATAAATAAAATATTTGTTCATATTCATTAAAAAGGTCATATTCACTCAAATAACTATTTTATTATATTTATCACGTTTTCTTTTGAAATGTCAACAAATGCTTCTAAATTTTTGTTAACTGCCTAAACCAGCTTTCCAAGCTACAAACAGCTGATTTTGTTCTGTTGCCCAACCAGACAATAATTTTCCCAGCACCACTATTCGCATTTCGGATATAACTAAGAAACTATATTGATGAACCAAATAAATTGCCAATCGCAGTGTTTCCACTGATAATCTACTTTGTTCCCACTCAATAAATACCCCAATTAATATCTTTAAATACCTTATCTTTTAAATTATATACGTTTCAATAAAAAAAAAATCTCAAAGTTGGCTTAGAACGCTTAGAATTTGTGCTGTATTCCAAAGAAACTCCAACAACATTGAAATTAATCAGAAAGCACAAAAACTCTTTTAGCAAAGTTGTTCTCACATTCTAAAAATGTGTTTATGCTTATGATTAGGTATTAGGGTGTATTGAAAAACGTTTTCGTTTGAAATTAAAAAAAACTTTAAATGAAAGAAGTAGCCAGTTTTTTTTATTCTAAATTTAAAAATATTTTTTTCATTCTGACAAAACCCCCAAGACGTCGAAGTCGTTCAGTTGGACATTTTTAACCTTTTACTATGGAGGTGCAATTTTTTGGACATCGTCTGTGACGTGGAGTAAATTTTTGATAATTAGTCAATTAGTTAGGCTTTGGCGTGGCATGGCTCACAGCAGAACCCAGGTTCGACATCTAGTAAGACCATCAAACATTTTTAGGCGGCTGCATACACCTTGTAAATGCTGGCGACTTTACGAGTAAGAGGAGATTAAACTTCTCTAGAAAAGCATTAGCCGTTCAGAGCCGGCATAAAACTGTTTGTCCCGGTCAGTGAGTATACGCAGCTTACTGATTCGCGAGAAGTTCCCTGTCTGTTCCTTTATGGAATTTTAAGAAAAATCAGCAAATAAGTAAGTTAATGATTAATAAGGTAAAGAACATAAGCTTGCAATTAAAAAAAATATAACTTTTTATTAAGTTTAACAAAACTTGCGCTTTTTTATTACAGCAGAAAATCTACAGTTAATTTTGGACAATTTTTTTATTTATTTAATTACAATGCAAAGTAAATTTATATTCTAATTTTGGGTCCAAGGGTAAACCGGGTGACACCGACCATATGGCTAGATTTTTGCAGCGATTGACCCACAACCCCCACGCTGATAGGCAAACACGCCACCAACTCGCCTAACGGGGCGCCTTTGGACAATTGATGCAGCATTCTGGGAAAATTACATTAGATTACAAATTTGTTCTTATTTGGTAAGAAATTGATTCAACAACTGCAGCTATGTTATTGCAATTGTTAGCTAAGAAGGCCAGAGTCTTTAGAGTCTACAGAATCTAAAAGACTAGAAGTCGACATTTAAAAAAAGGATCCACATTTCTGTGTGTCATAACAAATGTTCTTCAGTACACCCTATTAAACACATATCTACATACGTCTGCCGTGCAAAATCAAACTAATGAACCACAATTCTTAATAACAAATGTTGAAACCTTGAAGACATTCTTAGACAAAAATGCTTACCTGTTTCCAAGTTCACTCACCCCGCCCAATCTCCCACCACATCTTCTTTGGCATTAAAGCGAACACAGACTAGCAAATTACTCTGTTCGCGCTTCTGTACACGGCGAAACTTAATTGCTAGACCCTCTTATAGACTATATACAACATTTATAGCATTTATGCCCTATAAAAATGCTATAATGAACCTATTAATTTTACCAAAATAACATTCAACAACGAAAAAAAAAACAGTAATAATCTTTATGGTCAATTTGTTGGACATACATACAGCGTTTTAAAGTATCTTGTTGCTAGTTGCAGATATTTCTTGTGTTTGTTTTCACATTTAAAAAGTAGCACAATATACCGTTGGAGAACACAACAACAATTGTTGGTATCGAATTATATCACGAGACGTGGCTGTGGATGGGTATGGGAGATTGATTTGGACATATGTTTTTCCTTTAGTAATGGAAAACAACTTACAATTGTCTGTAGTTAGTTGTAGTATCTGGAATCCTAATCAAACGCCTCCAAAAATAATTTCATTTTGGAAACACACAATTTAGAACTAGTGTTAATAAACAAAACCAATCAATAGACTTTTTTTTAAAAATCGCAACTCACACTCCATCATTCAAATCACAAAAATACGATAAAAACAGACCAAACTTTTTTTGGTTTTACATAACCTTTTGAGGAAGTAATTAACTTTAGCTGTAGGTTTTTTTTTTTAAATTTTTTTGTTTGTTACTTTTCATCATTATCAAATGGCAGCTGATTTACACAAACCGTAAAGGTTTGTTTCTGAAATCCCATAAATTATTCATAGATCTGTTTGTTTGATTCTCTCAATCGACTCAGCCCTCATTCAAAATAAAATGCATCTAAACAATTTCATTTCATTCATAAATCCACAAAATTGTTGAAATTGGTTTTCAAAGGAAATGGGCAACGTAACACATGGCAGCGTCATCATCATCATTCCATTCATTTTGTATGGAAATGAATGAAATTTGATTTGTAAAGGTGTGAAATTTAGAATTAAGTACAGAATTTATTGTGTGAAAAATCACTCCATATTCTATTAGAAAGGCTTGGTTACGGGGGGCAAAAACCCCCAACTAGTATTCGAATATCCCAACAGCCATTCTCACCTGTGGGATTCTAATTCACTAAGATAACGACCTTCCGATTACATATACACGTGGCCATGACTGTTAACATGTGAGAACATTTCCATGATTGATGACATTTTGTTTTACAAAATATATGTATAACAGAGATTAGGTTATGTGGCAGACGGGATTTCAGTTTCCTCTGCTGGTTTCGTTGTTCGCTTGAGTAATGAGAAGGTTTTTGTTGTTCTTGGCGAATGAATGGATTTCAATTTCGAACCAATTCGTTGCGAAATAGGTAATATTCGACTAAAAAAAAAACCGTTTGAAGCTCTCACAGCTCCGCTTCACTACAGACCAGGGGATGTGTCTGGCAGACTTAGGGACAATAACATTTAAGTTAGACCTTTAAGCTCTATCCTTCAAACAAGTTATGACAGTCAGAATTACCACACTGTTTTCTACAAAATTACGATGACACTTAAGTTAGACCTCCAAGCTTTTTCCTCTAAATAAGTGAAATCATTTTAAATTTGCCAAAAAATTTCTATACAGACTTCTTTGAACAAGCCTTTGAAAGTTCTTCTTCTTTATTTATATCTCCCATTTCCATGCTCCTACCTTCCGCCAACAATTAAATCGAAAATTACCTATGAGAAATATAAGCAGTTTATGCAATCCATACGAAATATTTAGCAAAAACGTTATTTCAAATCAACAGAATCGTTTACAAGCAAATTAGCGCATTAATCATGAGTCAGACAGATGAGACAGCCAGCCAACCGCCCTGATAAGAAGTGAAACTGATTGGCAGATGGTAAATATTAAAAGTACGCCAAAACACTGACGTCACAAGGTGACTAGAAATCGAGTAAATGCGAGGGTTGTTCGACAATCAGCAACGCAGCTTCCTTTTACAAAATAACGTCTTAATATGATTTCTATTTAGAGATTTGCCGTAGAGTCTAGTAAAACGTCTCTGTTCGACTGTTCGCACAGAGGGGCACCGCCGGTGTCATTTTATAAACCGTAACCTGCGTTAAGAATTCTTCACCAACCTTGAAGTTGAAGAAATGTTGGAAAACGCGTAATGATCTAAAATGAGACAACATTTTTAATGACATTTTGTTCCGCAAAATAAACATTATTTCCCGATAATACCTATTTGGTACACCACCCTCGCATTTGATTACTGTTATCACCGTTAACAGTAGGAAGGCAGTGGCGAAAAGGGAAAACATATGACCAAATCAATCTCCCCCATGCGACGTATCATTCTGATAATACGCTTGTCAGTGAGGATTCTAATAAGAAAAGGCTACAGGCGGGCGTGGTCGACTGCATGATATTCTACACCAATGTCTTAAATTATTTTCAGGCAACCGAATGGATAAAATATGAATATATCGACCGATTTGATAAAAATTTCATTAAATAATTGTATTTGTTGATTTGACAAATATACGAAAACTCGTATATTGTGGGTGGCTTCTAGCTCAATGGGGTCGCGAATAGAGAAGGACAGTTATGCGGAGGTGGTTAAAAGTCCTCTCTAATATATTTTGCAGAATTTCATCAAGATCGTACATCATTATTTTGCTTCTAGTGCGGTAGGATCTTAAAACGTGGTGGACCTTTGCGCGATATTGTTTAATTTGGCTAACTCTCTCGCGAGGGTCCTTAAAAAACACAATGCACTGTGTTAGCGACAAGAAATTATTGTATTGCAAGGAGAAAAGAGGAGGAAGTGTTTGGTGACATTTGTCTCGACAGGAAACACACTTGCTGGTAGAACATTTCACATACGAATAGTTCGGCTGAAGAACGAATTAATCTACTCAGAAATTAATTCGGAGCCAGTCGATGGTGTCTGACTGTTACAAACATCAGCTCTAAGTTATACTACCAAGCGCCACAGAATGTCGTAGGATGTAGATAGCAACAAATGTGTTTTGAAGACTATATGAATTGAAATGTTAATTAAGTGATGAGATGTTGTTGCGCTGGAGAGTGTTTTTTTTTTGTTATCTTTGTAAAATATTTACATTTCGCTGATGAGCACTTATCACTCAAAAACGAGTCAAAAGGAATGGCAACGTCGTCACACGTCACACAGTGGCGGGGAAATGTTTTATTTTTTTTTATACAATTTTGTCATATGTTACTCACTGCATTGTGGGCTGGAAGCTTTACTATTTTTTTTTAAATACTAGAATCTTAGTAAAAAATAATTCACATTTTGTATGAAATATTTTATATTTTGTAAGAAATATTTAATATTTTCTAAAAAAATATTTCATCGTTTATAAAAAACATTTAATATTTTGTATAAAATATTTCCAATATATATTATAAAAGCAGGCGCCCCGGTAGGCGAGTTGGTAGCGTGCTTGCCTATCAGCGTGGGGGTTGTGGGTTCGATTCCCACCAGAGGCTTTGGTCTGTCGCTGCAAAAATCTAAACATATGGTCTTTATCACCCGGTTTACCCTTGGACCCAAAATTAGAATATAAATTTACTTTGTATTGTAATTAATAATAAATAAATAAAAATATATTATAAAGGGTCCGCCATCTAACTTTTTTTTTCAACTAGTGCTTATTTCGTTTTCGTTATTTTCGTTATCGGGCCATGTTGAACGAATTTTTGTTTACAAAAATTGAAGAGGAGGATATTGCCAACATTTGGTTTCATCAGGATGGCGCTACGTGCCACACAGCCGAAGCTACACTCGATGTTTTGCGCCCTGTGTTTGAAGATCGCTTTATCAGCCGCAGAGCTGATGACATTAGGCTACTGCATGGCCAGACGAGGGAGCCATTTGAATAAAATTATTTTCGATTATTAACCGGAAGGATTGTACATTCAAAAAAAAAAAAATTGGAGAAAATATCCAGTAATTTTTTTTTATAGAATTTTAAAAAAATAAATATTTGGCTGACCCTGTATTTTTCATGAAAAATTTCATATTTTTTTAATGAAATTATTAATTTTTTATAAAATGTTTCCTATTTTTTTATGAAATATTTCATTAAAAATTTTTATGAATTTTTTTTTATGAAAAATATGAAATAGTATTTTATAAACATTTTATTTTTCATTTTTTCATGAAATATTTCATATTTTTTTATGAAATATTTCATATTTTTTTATGAAATATTTCATATTTTTTAAATAAAAATTTCATTTTTTTTTAATAAAAATTTCATATGTTTTTTAAATTTATTTGCTTATTCCCTTAACATTCCATAAGGGAACAGACGGGGAACTTCTCTCGAATCAGTGCGCTGTGTACGATATAATTTCTATACCCACTAACGTTTTTGGTATTATTTTCTTTCAAAAAGGAAGAAAATAATACACACCGAAATAAATAAATGTCAAATCAATTTTCCCACTGTGAATTTCGTATGTACATATTTGAATTCAAAACTTCATAGGCAAATAAACAGTGCAGGTTAGTACCATCATCATCATCATCATCCATCCATCAATCCGTCCAACATATACGTGCTTACCACCACACGACCAATCAGGCCTGTATCTGTTGTTGCAATTGCTGTCTCTTGTTAATTGTTTAGCAAAATTTATTTGCAAAATCTCTTATCACATATCAGTTAGTTGTTGTTGTTAAAAAAAATTATTATAGACACGAGCACATGCAAAAAGGTGGGAACTTTGGTCCATGCCGAATCTTAAGCACGCTTCACCTAAGGCAGACAAAGCGTCAAGTAAACGACAAGTTTTATTTTTTGATTTCTTGTGGAACAATTCGTTTCTTTGAAATGGATAAATTGTGTAAATATTCCCAAAGTAATATGACTATAACTCATCCAAAGTCCACCTTTGAAATTCCGATGACCATCAATCATTCTTTCAACGGAAGTCCGAACTGTTTCTACATGTTGCCAGTGTGGTGGCAAAATTAGTATGACTCCTCCATAATGCAGGGTATACCGAGTGCCAAAATTTGTCAGATATTTTCGAACCTTTCGGGCACAGTTCCGATTGTCACTAAAAACAAACCTTTATTTACACACGTCCAAACTAGGCCATTGTTAAAAACGCTCTGATTGTCTTTTGCCTCCTCTCAGTCGTCTATCAAACACCAAATCAATTGCACCCAAAAACCCCCAACGGCGTATGAGTAATATTTTTGTATTTTTTATTTTGTGTTTATTCTAAAGATTTACAAACACACGCCAAATATTTAGCAAAACAAAATTCAGTTTTTTTTTGCTGATTTTGAATTTCATTATTGATTTGGCGAATTTATTTCATGTTAATTTCTCGACACGACTTAAAAAAAAAAAAATACCAAAAAAAAATCACCCATCCTGCCCCTCAGTCACTCGAGCATTCTAATTAATTAACTAATCAAATATATTTATCAAATTGTTTTATTACTGAGCACCTTTATTTGTTTATCACAAAGAAGATCTATGTCTCATTTAAGGTTAAACAATGTTGTTTAGGCGGTGTGTGGTGTCTTTTTTGCGATTGTGTTATTGATAATTTATTGGCGATTAATGACAAACAGTGAGGAGAAAAAAGCAAAACTCAAAACAGAGGACATTGATTGATTATTATTTGCGATATATTCAGTATCGGATTATTGGGACAGAAACAAAAAAGCTTAACGTGTGGCCAACTCAAAAAAGAAAGAGTTACTCAATGTCGGTAGGTATTTCTATTAAATCCTTTAGCCTTCAGTATATTCGGATTAAATACTTTCCATAACCTTAAAAATCATATTGGCCAGGGCTGCCTGGCTGTTTAAAAATTCCTTTGGGGATAGCGACAGACTTCAGGCAAAATGCGGCACTTACTTCAAAATTTAAATTTGAAACTAGAAATATTTCAATTTTGAGGGCCCCAGACAGTTGGCATTGTGGCCTAACGAATAATCCGGCTCTGCCTATAACTTATTAAGTTAGTAAATAAAATCAAACGATTAGCAGAAACCAGATTTGGTTGACGTCTTTTAATGATGTCCAAAAATCATCTAAAATCCGAAATCGTTTGCTCATAAAGTTACGCAAAAAAAAGTTGAAAAAATGATCTATGGAAGTGATGGTATTAATCATGCACTCCAATGAATTAACATTAATTTTGTCAATTTGATGAAGAACTTGAAAAATATTTAAATCTACGAAAACCTCGTATCAGTGGAGTCGAAGGAGATAGAAGGTTAATGGGGTACAGCACACCGCGATATGGAAAATCTTAAAATGTGTAAAAAATATGTGAATCTTTCAGAGCATATACAATTTATATGCAATTTAATACTACAGTAGTATATAAAAGAATATCTGAATTATAGTAAATAAAACAAAACTAGAGCTGCATTATTGCTGAGCATATTTTCAGTGTGGGCTCCAATGTCAGCCACCATTGACGTACGGTTGACGTATTTGCGAATTACTTAATTTGTTTATAATTTAGAAAATTGAAAAAAAAAACACATATAGCTAATAAAAATTTAATAAATGTTTGATAATATTCTGCAATGGCCAAAAGATAAAAGGAGTTGTGAAATTTGGTTTTCGTTTTGAATATTGCGATTATTGCACACAATGTTAAAGCGATTTAAATAAACTGAAACGTTTATAATTTGATAATGAAAAATAATTTTGATAATATCTTTACTGTGTTTGTTGGGAAACAAAACTAAAAAATACGTTCGTGAAGAAATATCAAAAACGTAAACGGATTCTAAAGAACATTTGATGGAGAATAAATATTTGCAAAACCGCTTCTTTTCTCCTAGCCATACTCCTCACTTCAAGCCAAAATTCACTCTAAAACAGTTTGTACAAAACATTTCCACTTTATAGAGTTTTCATACAACCGGTTTTACAATCACCGAAAAATCTACAAATGTTTTAACGATTAAAAAAACGTATAGATAACGTTTTACCTTGAATTCATAGAATTCAATAGCACGTGACTCTTAATATCTGTTAATCGAATTATCACGTCACATGTTCGGCCAATAAAAATCCTTTAACTCCAATCGTAAATTGGGCGGACTATTCAATCCGGTTTATTAATATTAATAAATCAGACATTAAATCAGTTTAGCAGTAATAAATACTGAGATTGATTATTAGTTTTAATGAAACCAGGAAACAGACATCATAAAACTCTGTTATTCCGATTAAAGTCGTTGTGAGGTTTAAGTGTAACAGACATACTGCTTAGTAGCGCATATCCCCAAAAAAATGAGCAGTAAACCAAACAAAGCAAACACATGCGTCAAAATATACATTTTTTTTCTAAGCCACAAAAACAAGTAATTATATTAAATGTATGAAGAGTCAATTGGCATCTCCCGCTATTAAATTTCCAACTGAGATCATTTTAAGACAGGAAGTGGAAGTTGTTTCCTTTATAACAGAGTTGCCCACAGCCTATGTACTTGGTGCACATTTGTTTTTGTAAAGCACTCAGCATTCTTCCATGCCAACACAGCCAACACAATACGGAATACACAAACAATTCTGTCTATGCCAAAGTACAGAACAACAACACCTTCATATACACATGAGAAGATGATCTCTATCGAATTGTTTGTTGGTAAATCCGCACACTTTGGTGTTATTTATTGAATGAGTTCATGGAGAGAAAATTCTCTGTGTATTTTGAGCTTTATCTTTAGTTATTTTTTACATTGTCCACAGATATGTTTTGATGAAATGTAAATCGTTTTAGTCAGTGTATAAATTGAAATATTTGTCCTTAAAATGTAATTGTATATGTGTTGGTGTTGGCACTGCACCTCTGCTTTATAGTTTATTTTCGAAAGAGAATAACATCCATGTTAAACAGGCTGGTATGTTAATAACACAAAGTGTTTCCCCTTAATACTTCTTACTCATTCCAGTTATTTAACATGACATGAGTACTTCTTCCGCTTTCTAATAACAAATATCATTGTCTGCTCAGTATTAATTTCCCAACTGCCAGTTGTTTAGAACAAAGATAGTTAAACTGATAGATAGCCTGATTGAATAACGCTTATCTCACTTTGAAGTAGCTGTCGAATAATTTCAATGCACTTTTTTCTGTGAGTCTCGGATACTCTCGATGATACGTGAAAGTGTTTAATTGAAAGTAATAAATAAAAAACAATAAAAAAAAGTGATTGAAAACAAAAACGGGCAACAAAAATTCAAATGTTATCTGAAGCGAGAAAATTCATAAAAGGAAAAAAATATGAAAAACAACAATTAATGCAACAAACAAAAGCAACAGCTTTTTTTGTGTATTTTAAAACACACACATACATACATAAATAATTGATAACATTATTCATAAACTATTTTTAACATAAATTGTTTTAAAAATAAACAGCACATACACGAGCGGACAGGTTTTGTAAAAACAAAAACTGGTGCAATTTTTTCGTTTCGGTCTTGCAACAGTCGACGCACGACAAAATGCTTTTTTTTTGTAGCGCATTTTTGCCTGCAATTTCACTGACATCGTGACGTCATAAATATTTACACACTTATCTAGCCCGTATGTGGGCTATATGATTTTGATATCTGATATACCATTTAATTTGCTTGGGCAGTGTTGGTGGATTTGTAAACGTCATCCAAAGATAAACTTGTTATTGCTTGGGGACGGAGATCAATTCCGGGCGATAACAAATTTGCTGTGTTGGGTAGAAACTGAAAACAATCCTAGTGTTCACAATCCTTAAGGTACTAAACTAGAAGTTGTGCAATAGAAGTAATAAGAGGATTATGATTTTATAAATATAGTTGTCATTTTGATTTTGTAGAATAATTACCTAAAATAATAACAAGGATGTATCTTGAGGTTTAAAACAGTTGGTGTTAACTGAAAGCAAAGACCAAAAGGAACAAAAGCAAACACTGCTCCCTATTTCCTCCTTCCAATGCGTTGCATTCATAGGCAGGGTTGTCAGATTTAGCGACTTCTCGCCAAAACTGGATTTGGCTACTAAAATTTGCTCTAGGCGAAATGGCGATTTTAATGATTTATTACTATTTTGGCGCATATTATATGGAAATGGTCTGCTCTTACTTGTCTAGGAATTATGAAATTGGTATATAATTCATACTTACAGTCAATTTATGGTCAAAGCTTTCGATCAGGTTTACATCAATGCACGTATATTCGAAATGTCTCCTTAGGAAGTGTAAAATATAATTTGCAGATAAAATCTAGTATTATTCTTAAAAATTTTGGTTTTCTAGTATTAAAATATTTGTGGGCTTTTTTTTTGCGGTTTTGAGTAACGTTTTTGGAGACAGAGTCAGAAAAAATCTGACAACCCTCATAGGAGGCACAAACAGCATTTGTGACGAAAATCGCTATTGTGTTGCCTACCACAAATCTTCCATAAAAAGCAAAATTATTCAGAAAAATCATTAATTTTAACCCTTTCGACCCCGCACTTAAACCACCCGGCACAAAATTTTTTTTACCTCATTTCCTGACTTAGTGGACCTTAATAAACTATTCTGGGGGGTTTTAACTTTCCAGATTGTTCCAATCACTAGATATAGAATGTTGCTTATAAGCAACTTTGGGCCGTTAAGGGTGTATTTTGAGTGTAAAAAATACGCAACGAAATGTGTGTAATTAAGGCATTGTTTATGGTTCAAATGTAATTTTTTAATATCTTACGTGTGATACGATAGAAAACAATTCTTATGTGTATTGCAATATATAATATCCTCATGTACCATTTATTAGAGCGATGGTCGACTTTGTATAATTCCATTAGCATGTCAGAGAGGTCAACTCCTCCCATATGTTGATTATACTCCGATACAATTGCTGGTCTCGGTACATCAATAAACTTGTTTACCTTTCCGTTCCAGCGATTGCATATCCCGATTGGCTCATCTCCCACAAATGTGGACAACAACTGAACAGCCTTATTATCTAGCCAACGAACTGCGACAATGCCATGATTGGCTTCACACTTCATGTCATACGATCCTCTGCCAAGCCTCTTCAAATCAGTTTCAGATTTTAATTCGCAATTAGCCATTCTATTTTTTCTGACTGTACCGATGCAAAATATCCCCATTTCCTTCAACGATACCAGAAGGCTTATTGAAGTGAACCAGTTATCAAAGTAAAGCTTGAAATTTTGAAATTTTGGCACTGTGGAAGTCCATATGAGGGACATTCTCCACAAGTACGGATTCGTCATCTTCACACTCTTCATCAGAAGATTTGTCCCTTTATCCATATCTGCAATTTAATTTGTTTGTTACCTCCGTTGCCCAAAGTTGCTTATAAGCAACTTCCATAAGCAAAAAATAATAGCGTTATAACAATGATATATTTACCAAATGTTTTAATTTGTTATTTTTATATAACTATATATGCGTTCAACTACGTATTTATTTTTGTGATTTCTGTTGTTTTAATATTTTATTTAATTTTTTTGATTTTGCACTAAAATTAGAGCACACGCGAATAACTAGACTACACGTCGCAAATTTCCACGCGGTTTACTTGCTAATGATACAACCGTTATATTATTGTTGTTTTTTTGTTCTTTGGACTTCACTTGATCAACAGCTTAAAGACTTTTATGTCACTATTGGTTGTATGTAATTTTAAACGGTGTCAAAAGTAGAAGTTGCTTATAAGCAACTTTGGGGGCGAAAGGGTTAAAAAAAGTCAAAATTTCGAAAAATTTTCAGGCAGGCGCCATTACCTATATCCCCACCCCACAATTGAATACAGAACAAGTTTTCTATTACAGGGCTAAGTGAAACATTTAATACAAATATTAAAAATAATCTTACCTTATGTTTCAAGATTCTTGTGTCTTTATTTTTGTATATAATCTAAACCAACGCTTGTCTCTTCACAAGCACCATTTATGTGTTTTAATGTTACCGACCGCACTGATACTAATAAAACAAAAACTCTACAAAAAATCCCCCCATTTGTTGTCAACATGAGAACTCTCATTGCATTATTGTTGTTATGCATTTGCATTGCATTGTTTTATTCGTTTCGATTCACTCCCACTAACAAAACAACAACTCACAAAACATTGCCGACATTTGTTGTCCAAATTAGAACTCTCATTGCATTGTTGTTTTTATTCTGGTGTGTGTTTTTTTTCTCACTCTCAATTTGACGACCATGCTTCCTCTTTCCTGATTTGCGACAACACTAAGATTTTTAAAAACCAAAGTTTTGGAAGTTGGAAAACGTATTTTTGCACAAATATTACGACATTTTTTTACACAATTTCTATACACACCGGAGGCAAATATTATATAGGATAGATTTGTACAAAATATGAACCGATTACTGGAATTTCTGTTCAGAAATTTGCAAATGAAAATATAACCGAAGGAATTGCGTTCCAATTGTTCGATTTTAAAGTGGCAACTAACTGACAGATCAGTTGGAGAAGAGTGGGACACAGAGGGAGAGAGACAGGTACAGACACTTGCCAGAGAGTCGAAGAGGTGACAAGTCGCGACATGTTGGACAAATAATCCTGTTGTTATTACATTTAATATGTGACATGAGAATGATGGGAAATATTAATAGTATGTGCAGAGCTAAAAAAAAGGGCCGGTCACATCATACAATTTTTCGACCAACTGACCTCTTCGATAAAAATTAATACAAATATTGATTTGCCTTAAGATATCTATTTATACTATTTGAATAATTATAAGGGGATTGATTGGTGAGGGATTATGATCAATGCCGAGATTGTTGTGGATTGTGGACTGTATTGCGGTTAATTAAGGGTTCCAAAGAAATAACTCCAGAGCTTAAATAAAGGAAGAGATTTTACTTATATTCGTGAACGAGAAATGATAAATGTGTAATAAATCGAATATAAGCAAGAAAGAACAAGAACAGAATTAGTTTGAATTCAGTGGGTTTATTAGGGGATTGAGTGATGCTCACCAGTTGAGATTTCACAGGGTGGATTTGTTTATTTGTGAATCCTTTTGTCATATTCACAGGATGCAGCTGTATACTCGATGGCTAAAATCAAAACTATGAAAACTAACTGGTATTCCCATCTAGCGACCATCACCATCAGTTCACGCCTTCGCTATAACGATTGGAGGCTGTATCTTCTATATGATATCGAAAATATATTGTATGACGCTGGACACTAGATGACTCTGTTCGCTGGTCACTTAAGTTATCGCCTAATAATCATATTATTACGTAGATTCCTTGTATGACAGTATATGGTTTCGATAGGAGTTCTACAATTTAGTTACTGCATACGTGTTGTTTCAGCCAATAAACATATTTTATTTGCGATCGCCATTCATAAATAATCACGTTTTTTATGGAAAAATGGGGAAATTCCAGGCAATGTTTGATAAAAATATTAATGGTTAATAAACAAAAATGTGATTATGAGCCAAATACGTCACAGGGTCAGTAGAGAAAATCAATTGGTCGTTTACACAGAAAATATAATTGATCAATTCTGCGTCAATATGATTACATGAATTAAACAAAATGTTACAAACTTTTAGGTAATGCAAATAAATCTAATTGAAATATTAATTGATCCAATCATTTTTTTTTTATATCAAATTTAAAACATTTCTTGGTGGCTCAAGCTCTAATTATTTGGTAGCATACCCAGATATACCGCTTTAACGTCCCTAGTGGTTATCCAAATGCGTTTATCTCCATAAACTGATAGAAATGTTCAATTGCATACCCGTAGCAAATGAGTTGAAATGGCATTTTTCTTTCAGTGTATAAAGAGAATAGAATATGAATAATTCCCCATGTTCACAGTGATTTATATCGAAATTATTTGAGGAATAATCAATAGATTTAGTTGTTGCTATGTTTCATACAATAAACTTCTCCAGCTATTAAAGGCCACCGGTCTAATGAACCACTGAAATCTAACAATTTATTTATCAATGAACAGCCAAGAGGGAAAATCAAAAAAAAAAAAAAAGATAATGAGTTCTAGTAGTTGTTCGCACAAAGCCAAATAGTCCACTGGAGACTATGTACTTAACTTCGTAATGATTTACATTGACTTTTATTGAGCTATGGCCTAGATAATGGAATTACGCTATATACAATAATTTTTGTTTTACGGAAAGAAAAAGTCCCCGCGTATCATAAATTTAGAACTCAGTTGAGTGGTTTATA
Organism: Hydrotaea cyrtoneurina; assembly: GCA_958296145.1. NCBI lineage: Eukaryota > Metazoa > Arthropoda > Insecta > Diptera > Muscidae > Hydrotaea > Hydrotaea cyrtoneurina. The sequence continues at coordinate 9,126,831 of OY282513.1, read as the reverse complement.
ATGTCCAAAAGAAGCGCGCGCCCGATTTGACCACCAGATTAGTTTAGACCAAAGATAATGGAAATTATTATAGGCATCCTACTTTAATTGGCTGATGGCTGTGCTGCATTTACAAGATATAAGATGGCACTACAAATGTGGCACGAATGTGGAAATATTGAAGAATATTCTTTTAATCACGAATAAAGTTTTGAGCCATTAATCACAAATTATAAATGGTATTATTTGAAAATTAGTTTATTTTAAAAATACTAAAACAAAAGTTTCTTGCTTAGTCATCTATGATCAGGGGATTATGGTCGAGATTTGATGGTGAATTTGGGGATTTTTCAAACATTGGATACATCTTGTTAACTTGTGCATTCTGAAGGGAATGACTAAATATTTAATAATAATTGTAGTGTTAATAATTTCTTGTAGTGTTTTAATAGGTTTTCTTTATTCTCCCCTTTCAGGTAAATTGATGTTCCCTACTGATATAAATAAATTAAAATTCGGTAAGTAAATTAATAATATCGCCTATTTGAATGGGATTATTAATGTAACATGTGTTCGTATGAATATTCCGCGGTTACCAAGGGGATTATCTTGAACTCGCTTATCAACTAAAGTGTTACCGGAATTATTTATCTTGACTGGAATGTCTTTCGATAAATACATTAAAAATATATATTTTGTTCTTTGTTTTTAAAAACCTTTTTAAAAGGTTGGTAATTATGGCAACATATCGAACCCCAGCCTCGAAAACAACTTAAGTGCCAAAGACAAAATTGTACAGGAAAGACTTTTTTCTTTGGTCAAGCAAAAAGGCATGTGGCGCTTACGATACAATTGAATTTGCTATATCTTGATAAATATACATTTTTAATATTTAATATTTTGGCATTAAGAGCGTTGGACAATTTTCTATCGAATATCATTCACAAACATGCCGGTTACGTCTTTTTCGCGGTAAGGACTCGATATGCACACATGATCAGCAAATGTGGACACATTACAAAACTTACTCAGGCCCATTCAAATACAACTACACTACTGATAGACACAATTGAATTTCAGTACAGATGACCGCGGATCTTAATAATACCATTCATAATTATCAGACATTCCTGACTTAGAGTTCTTATTGGATGTACGGTCATTTCATTAATTCCAAAATAAAAATCCCCGAAAACATCAAAAAACTTCTTTACCAGAAGTTAAATAAATTATTAGTTGATAAAAATAAGCAAATATAAACAAATATATTTTGATGAAATGGCAAAAATGAAATCCAATGTCTACACTGAAAGAAAAATTGTGCATCATATCAAAAAGTGTGCTCAGTTTCTAACACGTGTTGATTTGCGTTCTACATAAAAACAATGAAATGTGTCATCACATCAATGTTAGAATTCCGCAGTTCGATGACGTTTATTCTTTCAGTGTAAAATGTTATCTTCATTCCTTGAAATCGTTTAGTACGTAAAATGCCCACGAAACGCAAATAAAATGAGTCCACTTAAAAATGTCAAATTCAAATTATAAGTGTTCGAAAAGTCGTCGAGAGGTCTGCATTTACGAGTTAAGAGACAGGCAAATTAAAAATATACAAATAAATGACGAAATAGGGGTAAATTTAAACATGACATACAGAAATAGGAAACAAAAATAACAATAAATATATTTTAACTGCAGACAATGAACAATTATACATTTTGGTAAAAATAATATAGATCGAAGTCGTCGATTAGGCTTTTAAGTGGCATAGAAATCCATAAGAAACCTTCTAAAGGCCGGTGCACTCAAAAAGAACTGCTGGCAGCACCGCGAAGATCCAACAGATTTGATATGATAATTTATTGGCAATTGTCTTAGTTTTTTTTTCTGTCTTTCTTTCGTATTGACCACTTATCTGCTGCTAAAAATAGCCTTTCACGTGCTCCTCCTTGGTGGGGTTTACAGTTTAATAATAATTTTTCATGAACTTGTTTATTTTTCACCCAATCATTGATAAGAAATAGTCGGGAGCGTTGCCTGCGCTAAGAGTTCTTTGTAGTTTTTTGGCTAATATTAATTAAAATACAAAAGATAATTTATCAATCAGCAATTGCTCATGCAGAAGTTCCTCTTCACAACTCCCATTGACATCGCCTATGGATTTATTCATTGCAACCGGGTCTGGAATCTTCTGGACACACTTCTGGAATTATCGCCCATTCATACGAATTTCTTTTGAAGAACCCACAACTTTATAACGAATCTTTGGAATGCGGTTTGATTTGGTTTTTTAGATTTCTTTAAACTGATTTCCCAGAGTCTTGGCATAAATAATATATTTTTTGGACAACAAAACAAAAATGGCCATTATCAGGGCAGCGCGATTTGTTAATCTTTATAGTAACATGTGTTGTTTTGATTTTGGGCAAGCAACTTTAATCAATTTGATATTAGTATTTTGATTTCAAACATGAGAAAATTTATTGTCACCCCAAAAAACCCCATTATTTGTAGTAAAATAAAAGAAACCATATTCCACATACATATCTAAAGCCAAATATACAGCATGGTTTAGCGAAGAAAAATTCCCAGTGGTATTAAATGGAGTATCGTACACTGAACAATTTTTTTGCGTAATCTAATCCATAATGTCTAATCCATAATGTGTGTTTCATGACGAACATTTTTTGAATTCAGATTAATATAGAAGAATATATATATATATATATATTGGAAATAGAAGAATCTATGACAAACTTTGTTACTTAATGAAATTATTCGTAGACTGTATGAACAATTTCGTAGAATTAATGAGACTTTTCGCAGAATCTATGAAACATTTCGTAGAAATTTTTTTTTTAATTATTTATTTATAATTCTTTAAACGTCTTTAAACAATTTTCGTAGAATCTATGAACTATTTCGTAGATCTAATGAAAGTTTTCGTATAATCTATGAAACATGTTGTAGATTTTTTTTCTCAATTGTTTATTTATTATTCATTAAATGTTGTCGCCTCACCGTTTAATGAAGTTTTTCATAGAATCTGTGGACAATTTCCTAGATTTAATGAAATTTGTCATAGAATCTATGAAACATTTCTTAGAATTTTTTTTCAATTATTTATTTATTATACTGTAGTTTATTAAATGTTGTCCTCTCATCGTTTAATGAAAATTTTCGTAGAATCTATGAACAATTTCGTAAAATTAATGAGACTTCGTAGAATCGTAGATTTCGTAGATTTTTTTAACACTATTTATTTATAATTCTTTAAACGTTGTCGCCTGTCCGATTAATGAAATTTTTCGTAGAATCAATGAACAATTTCGTAGAAATAATGAGACTTTTCGTAGAATCAATGAAACATTTCGTAGATCTTCTTCAATTATTTATTTATTATACAGTAATTCATTAAATGTTGTAGCTTCACCGTTTAATGAAATTTTTCGTAGAATCAATGAACAATTTCGTAGAATTAATGAGACTTTTCGTAGAATCAATGAAACATTTCGTAGATCTTCTTCAATTATTTATTTATTATACAGTAATTCATTAAATGTTGTAGCTTCACCGTTTAATGAAAATTTTCGTAGAATCAATGAACAATTGTGTAGAATTAATGAAATTTGTCGTAGAATTAATGATTTATTTATATTTCCTGAAATTTTTCGTAGAATCAATGAACAATTTCGTAGAATTAATGAGACTTTTCTAGAATCTATGAAACATTTCGTAGAATTTTTTTATGAAACCAAAACTTTTCGGCCCAAATTTTTTTTTGTAAAAAGGAAATAAGTGGGCATTATTTCGCAATGTTGTTCAAATGCAAAGCAATTTATTCCTATAATTCAAAAAGAATCCACTAAGCGGCCCACCCGGTATAAAGCATTTCTTACAGGTAGCAGGAACTCGAGCCCCTATTTTAGTTGCTTTTGGATTGGAAGTAACATTTTTTTATATTAGTTCGCTTTTTCTAATGTTCACTTTCGCCTTCCAAACACAGGGCATTGCATTTATTGGGGAATTCCCCGATAGTTAGTAAAAAAAATACGAATTTTTGGTTGACAATGGGAGGAATAGATAAACTGCTGACCACACACATTTTTCATACAACACAAACTTTTGATAAGTCAATTCATGAAATGGAGGAATAGGTAAACTGGATTTCCTTAGGTGCTTCGAGTACGCTTTTTCCTTCTGTTTTTTAACTGACGGTTAAGTGGAATTGTAAACCACTCGGAAATCTATACCATATACATTCGTCCACCGTTGCTCACACATCCAATATAACAATATTTTCGCCAATAACGCTTTGGACTATTCTTTCGATCTTAATGCCTAAAATGCTGTCAACATAAAATGTGATTCAACCATTTTTTGTACTGTAACGGAAAGATTTTCAATCTCTTCCATTTTAACAAAATCACTGACGTCGACTGATAAGGTTTTGAATCGCGCTCCCTATGATTTAAACTACACCACCGCCGAAAGTAAATTTATTTAATAAACATTTGTATAATCCCGGTTTCTTGAGATATTGGGGTAGCACAAAATCTTATCATTGCGAAGCTAATTAAATTAAATGCGGTCGTGTGGCGAATATAAGCATTTAATACATTGGACTCGTGCTGAAAACTCTTCGGACTAACAAACAAAATGCAAACTCACGCAAGTATTGATCGAACCGCAATCGAATTCACAAAAGAGCACATGTTTAAGTTTCAAATCAAATGCCAGTGCCATAAATTTGACATATTTTCGCTAAATTTATTGGAGCAACAAACTAAATACATATATAACGAACAAATAACCAGCGAATGGCCAACAAATCGCCAAGTTCTTTAAAGTCAATTTTTATGAAATTTTTAACACGTTAGAGCTGAGATTTGTTGTTTTTGCACTTTCGCCCGCCCCACTATTATGGTTGCTATCAACTTGAAATACAAATTTATGAGCACTGGCCGCTTAAATTGATTTAACGGCCAGTATAAAAGCAATAAAAGCCAATATTTTAGGGGACTACAACCGATTGTGTGTGTGTGTGTGTGTTTGCGGCGGGGCTTATCTTTTTACAGAGACTGGCGAATAAAACGATTTTGATTACATGGATTTTTTTTTTGGGGGGTTATGTATTATTTTATATTTAATAAAAGTAATTAAATGGAAAACCTTGATCGCAGTCATTAACTTGGTGGCGTTTGGGGAATCCCACAATAATAGGTTGTGCTATTTGGCAGAGACAGTAAATATTGTTTGGATTTTTCCCCACCATAGATAAGTTCTTAATCTAATGGGAATAACAGCAGCGTCTTCGGAAAATTACTCTGAATTCAATTAACACTTTTGTAAATGTACGCTAATAAACAGATTTCAATTAACACCAGAGCGTCATATCGACAGCTATTACATGTTATGTAACAACCGAATGAAGTGATATTTCAAGTGTAAAACTTTTAAGCTACTACGCCATTAAATTCTAATTCTCTATATGATATAAAACTTCATTTGTTTGATTTTATCAAATCGTTGAAATAAAATAATTTTGCAGTAATTAGTGATTTGCAATAATTCCAAAAAGTATTTATGCACTCAAGGCGTATATGAAATGAAATTAAAAAATAACAACAATTGATAACACTAGAGTACAGACACGATTTGTTTAAAGTGTTTCGACTAGCCAAACGTAAAAATCGAATATTAATTGTTGTTTGAATATGAACTATGAGAAATTTTGTTTTGCTTGCAACATTTAGAGAATGTCTCCCACAGGCATATAGATTTTCGCACAGCGGCATTGTCAAATACTCAGGGCACCCAATTCCTGAGCATTTTGAAAAACAATCACTTAAGAAATTGAGGTTTGCCAAAAAATGATTGAAATCCTAAAGGACGAATTTTTGAGTGGTTTGGTTTTTGAAAACTCAAGACAACCATTACAAAAATAGTCGAGTTGGGTCAAATTACACGAACGAGGTGGACTGTGCCAAAACTCTCCTCTCAATTGGTTCATGGCATCGCAAGCGGTGTGGCATGTGACACCGGCCTGTTGAAACCCCAAAAATACGGTCCACTGAAGCCGCGGCCAATAAATCACACCAAGCACTGCATTTTTCAGGGTGCAACTACTCCCCTTCTTCTACCTCCAATACCCTTCTTTCCCACACCCTTTCCAATACCCTTCTAACACAGTGCATTGCATTCATAAGGGGGGGAATCCCCTGAGTGTTAGTTAAAAAACAAATAATAATCAGCATTCAATATGTACTTCATTTCCTTAAGGTGCTTGCTTATTATTACAAAATTAATTGAATTTCCACTAAAAGTTGATCAAAATTTTGTAGCCATAAACTCCAAGGTTTCTAACACTGAGTCATTATTCGGGTGTTTTTATTAGTCTGATTAAGAAGGTGTTAATTTATATCTATTTTCGGGATGAATCCGTCTCAAAATATTTGACTTTATTATTATGCATTAACATATATAATACAAACAGATATCATCTTGATGCTACCGTTAAGAGGTAGGGAAATCAAAGCCCTAATACTTTAACAATAAATAAAATCACCATAACTTTAACATTATATGGATTAAACTATTGCAGCTTTATTATTTTTATGCAGGAAATTTGAGGTCTTGATTTGGAGAGGCATTCTGGGATTGGTAGTGGATGGTGGTGTTCAACAGGGTGGTGTCTCCATATTACATTACACTTCATTTCCATCTCTACAGGATTTTTTGTTATGGTCCTTAGTATGATGTTAGAGTTTTTGATAGATTTCTTTGTTTTTTTTTGTATTTAGGTCTTCCTATTGACTTTTGTAAATTTCCACCTCCTTACTCTTATCAACTTTAATTTCCCATTCTTTCACCACAATATACGCTTTATCTATTTTTCGTAACTCTTAATCTTTTCCATACCTCCTACTCCTGTGCATTTTAATCTCCTCAAACACCCTTTTTTCCGCCCGAATAGTCGCTTTTTTCCTAGTTTTCTCAGACTGTGATCTCTTTGGCCCAGTTGTGTTATGGCAGAGATAATACGTAAGGTTTATCTACCATAGACTAATGAATAAATAAATTAATTTCGTTTGTATTCTAGTGTAATTGTCTTTACTCGAAATTCGTAGATCTATTTTTTGTTCTTATAAAAATTTAACAATTATTTACCCAAACCGTTTGTGATCTTAACAAAAAAAATATAACTAATTAATAATTGTATTAGAGTGTGATTCAACAAAATCGAGCTAAAGCGGTTTTGTGACACTCAAATATGTTTCACCCCCGCCGCCTTTTCAAATAAATCAAGTTTTAAAGAAATATTTGTCTAATTTGAAACTTATTAAATAAATTCGTTTATTTATTGTTGATATTGATTTACTTTGTTAAGAATGCTATATTTATTTTTGTTTACAGTGTTTTTTGTTGTTTATAAGTATATCTGGAAGTTCTGAGAAGTTTTTTTTTTGCAAATAAATTTTTGAATGACATAATTTCTGATGCTGACATTTAAATCATTTCAGTTAATGTGATTATTATTTTGTTTTGAAAATCACAGGGAAGACTGCTCTGAGTTTTCCAAAAATAAACTTTGGACCCATGTGAAATCAATCTAATCAAGCAGAACAAAAAAATTTTTGTTGTCTCCTTTTTTCTTGAAAATTTAAAAAAAAAACATTTTGTAAAGAGAAGCTTAGACTAGAATTTTACCCTAAATGTCGAAGATAAAAACTATAATTTAAAGTAATTTTAAATAAAAATCTGTGCTTAAATGAGTTCCAAAAGTTCCCTAAGCTTAATTCATTAATTTAGATTTCGAAATTTTAACTTTAAATCGCATCGAAAAAAAAAACATGTTTTTTTCTCTTTATTCCTAGAGAAACAAATCCACTCAACTCAAATTAACACTTGTGCCGTCATGGAATAAACAATTGTTATCAAATAATCGCTCGCTTCTCAGAAAACGAAAAGTTTTCTATAATTGTCAGAGTAAATATGAAATGTACATCCATTTCGTATCGTTTAATATACTCGCATATCCTAGTGCGTAATAATAACATCAAATATTGGGAATATTTTGAGACGTTTTCATTTTGCAACTGCGATATTTGTCGCAAACAAAATAAAGGTCAATTAACACGTTTTTTTTTTTTTAAAAAAAAATGTATATATTTAATCGATATCAGGCTAATCGAATTTCGGTACGATGGCACAAAAACCCCCACACAGCGATCAATGAGTCATGCGTATGATCGACCTTGAAATATTATATTAAACCATAATTTGATCGAAATAAACATGAATGTTTTTGAGAAAAGGACCGAAAGACCGGCGACTTTGTTGTGGACATGATGCAGTAGGACGACGACGTTATTAAAACCACACACCAGTACAATCTAACTTGAGTTGGAACAAAATTTAGTTGTTAGTAGCGTCGTCTTTTTGTAAGAAGTATGTAAAATAATACATTGCCTTAGAAACTGTAAGAAAGTTAAACCCTGAAAACCCGACTCCAGATGTTGAGGTCTCTTGGCTCGTTGGTAAGACAAGCTATAGCTAACTCCTTTTTCGCAAGTCATTTAGGTCGTCTGCCCTCTAGATTTCGTTGATGGCATTGCCAGCAGTAATATTGCATTATGAGAATATTGCCAGCACGAAAACTGTAAGCGTCACAACAGTAGAAGATCAGCTGTTGAATCTTTAATTGTTTCTTTTAACTATTTTCTTAGGTTTTTTGTGCAATATGAACACATTCATTGTTTACAACCGTATTTCTTTAATTACTGAAATTTTACTAAATAAATAAATAGTTTTTCAAATTTAAAAACTCTAGCTCAATGTAATTAAAACAACTGAACGTAAATTGTCACAATGGCATAGAACAAGAACAGAAGTCATTTAAAGTTCATTACCACAGTTACAGACGTTGTTATAATTAAACAAAATAATAATAATAAAATTCTCCCACAACCTTACAATCGTATTCAACTGTCAGGTAGAACTGTCGTTTATTGTTCAGCTTCAATCATTATTACAACATTCAGACAGCACACAAATGGTTTGTGATTTTTTTTTTCAGTTTAAAAATAAATTTATGCATAATTAACTCAGTTAATTATTACTTTAGAAGAAGTAGCAAAACAAAAAAAAACAGCACCATTAAGAATTAACTCAACTCAAAGTTTTAATAACAATTAGTTAAACGTTCGTACAGATAGTTCACTCAACTTTTATGGCGTCAGATATTTATTTGAATAATTATGGAAAATAGTTGCAAATTTTTTGTTTTCTGTATCGCACAAGACCTTCGGCTACGGGATTTAAATGCAAGTTATTAAAAAGGTAAAAATGTAATGAACAAAAAAAACGTATTTGCCAACGAATTATTTGAATTTAGTTATTTGTGCCAATAGACGGAAAATAAAACCGCAATGACATGTAATTGAACTTCCGTTTTAATGTTTTCAAGAACTAATGCCCAAGATAAAGATTTTCGTAGATTTTGTGGTCAACCCAATGGAATTCAACGCAATTATGTTGTATTTTGGAATATTACGATGATGAAATAGATAATTAATCACTTTGATAGAAAATAAAAATCGAAGGCGCTTTTAAAAATAGCCATAGTAAATTTTGGACTCAATTGAAGAGATTACAAAAACAATTTCAAAATGTGTTGCCTTTACGCAGGTACATGCTGAAAAAGATCAGCCAACAAATTCTGCATCAAACATATATTTTCCCGTACCACAAACATTAACGTGTTTGTAGGTAATAAATATTAACGCCCCGTATTCATAAAGCTTTGCTAATTAAAATGTTTAAAATTTGTTGTAATTTCATAAATTGTTCTTAACATAGCTGTTTTAAATTGTTATGAAATGATATATAAAAATTTCGTGTTAATTATTATTAATTTTTTCAATATGTGAATCTGTATATCTCTTCGTCTTATTCTCTAGTTTATTATTCTCTTAAAGAGCGTAGAGGGGAAAAATACGAAAATACAATACACACTTTTTCGCACTCAATTCAATAAGTTGTTTGCATGTCTTTCCCAAATACTCTAATACTTCTGCCCAATTGCATAATAATAATAGCAAATCAGTTATATTTGCAGTCAAATAAACTTTGTTTGGAAGCAACTAAGCTTTACTTGATACAAACAAGCGGTTTACTTGTGTGTAAACATTTAAAAAACGACAGTTATTCAGTGTCTCCGGCCTTGGTGTGGTAGTGCGTGCGACTGTCACACAGAAGAACCCGAGTTCGAAATCGGGTAAGACCATGAAACATTTTTTAGCGGCTGTTTCCATCTAGTAAATGTTGGCAACTTACGAGTAAGAGTGTAATCTCTCAGCCATGTAAAACTTTTCCAGAAAAGCATTAGCAGTTCGGAGTCGTCTTTAAGCAGTAGAACCCGGTCAGTGAGTATACAAATTATGTCGTACACAGCTCACTGATTCCTGAGAAGTTCCCCGTCTGTTCCTTCATGGAATGTTTAGGGAAATAACTAAGAATTCAATGTGGAACTGAGGAAGTTGCTGAAAAAAACATGGTTAGATTTTCAAAAGAAAAATTCAATCAATCAGCTATTATTAAAAAAATCTCCGAAAACTGGTAACATGTTTTTCAAATAATTTTTCGGCCACCGTTTCCACCTTGCAAACGCTGTCCGTTCGAAGCCGCCTTTAAGAAAAATTCCCTAAAGAAGAAAAAGTCTCTAAAGTGTATTTTTTTTTTGCAACAGATAAATGCTGGCGAATGAAACATGTAACGACCTGGTCGATTCTTATGAAGCGTGGTCCATGCCTATTGAAAAAATTGGGGAAGATTTCATTGTTTACATTTTTTACAATGAAAAATGTGCCAATTTTATAGGGATCTGTTTGAGTCATCTTTTTTTTTATAGGCCATTTTTCATAGAGCCTCCACATTTCCGGAGGGTGCTTTACTTTCTGTCAACGTACTGTTTGGGCTTGGGAATACATTTTCCAAGGTCCTTTTAGCGCAAAGCAATTCATTTCGTTCCACAAAGATATAAGAAATGTCACTTACAGAAACCCTATAATTCAAAAGAAACCCCTCTCTCTAGTAACTATTTCCCAAAGTCGTCATTAACACACTTGAAAACAAATCGATTTATAAACATATTCTTAACAATGCATGCCGGCAATATCCTTAAACGTTTACAAAGAAAGACTCAACGCAAAGCAGGTCAATTCTATACAAACATCAGACGCATGTACTTCGATCATACCGCGACAACAATCGCAATCTTTGAAAATCATGGCAACGACGGCGAGGTCAACAGCAACACAACAACAAGCCCGTCTTGTTCCTCACGATATTGAACTACATTTGTCAATAGCAATTGAAACAGAAGAAAACAAACAAATAAATAAATATTTTGCTATATTTGCAGAGTGTTTGAATGTTGCAAAAAAAAAAAAAAGGAGTGGAGTTGATAAAAAATAAAGACAAACCGTATTTGTTTTCGCTCTTTTGTTTGCATCCATGTGAAATATTTACATTTAAACATTTTTAATTGTTCATTAAAAAAAATATTGTTTTTTGAAAAACGAAAAAGATCCCACTTACCCGCTGGAGTATTATAAAATCGGATTTATTATTGTGATTAATGGTAGGTAATCTTATCTTTAAGACAAAAGGAATATATGGGATTTCCTGGAACAAAACCCAATACCAGGCCGTCATGGCATTTTTTGAAATTATAGCCGCCAATCTATAAACAAATACATACAAACCTAGTATATATTTGCACACATGTCTGGGAATTGTTATAAAACAAATATATTTATTTTATTTATAATCGCAGGAGAGATTGTCAATATCATCCATCCCTGTCCCACGTGTTAAAACTGATGATGAAATGAAAGTAAATACAAAAAAAAAAAACGCTGAGAAAAACGCTTTGTAGTTGATAAATGACGTATTCTTTCGTCGGCATATTCCTATCAAATTGCACTCACTCAATTGCATTGACACTCAGAGAAAATTGTCTATACATGTATATATAGTTACCGGTTTGACATGACTCACAACGAAGATGTACACGAAGTGGGTTTGAAATATATTTGGGGTTTTGAACAGTACAAATGTATATCACTAGAATGCTAGAGTAACGTGTGGAAATCGTATACAGTGACTCACAAAAGTATTCGTTCCCAGCAAATACAATGAATATAAAGCAACCTTTATTCAATTTCAAATTCAAAAATGCATTTTCGATGTTAACAAACATTCAAATCGATGGCCACAAAAGGCTATGCAAAGGAAAACGCATACATATAATGTCCCGTTGTTGAGAAAACGCACAGAAAAGTTTTTCCAACACATATTTGACGTCACAAAAGTATTCGTCGCAGCAAACAAAAGTTTTCCATGTTATTATTATTGTTGTTCTATGCCAAACCTGACTTGTTGTAACTTCAATTGATGCTTTTCAGTTGCCTTTTACTTATTGATGTGTGCAGAGGAAAATGCCTAAAGAAAAATAATTGAGTGTTGCTGGGGAAAAAAAAAATAATCCTCTACCTATACAATGAAGGTAAATCAACGAAATGTATTTGCGATATATTCGACAGAAGCCCAACAACAATTCGAAGTGAAAGAACGAAAATATGGCGCGTACCGGTAGGCCAAGATTTTTGTCAGCCAGAGAAGAAAGAAGAATACTCCAGGAAAATCGCAACAACCCACATCTTTCTGCTCCAAAAATAAACAACATACTTCAAACAGACCTAGACACAAAAGGTGCCGGATGAAACAGTTCGTAGAGTGCTCAGGGCAAACAATTTACAAGGTCGCGTTGCTTACAAAAAACCTTATATCACCTGTAAATGTTTCGAAATGGATAGAATTCACCCAGGCCTATAAAACACATAATTTCTGGCAGCGTGTTATATTTACTGATGAGAGTAAGTTTAATATTTTTGGTTCAGGCGTCCGGCAAATGGTGTGGCGAAGACCAGTAGAATCGTTGCAAATAAATAATGTAAAAGCAACGGTGAAGCATGGTGGTGCTTCAGTTATGGTTTTGGGATTGTATGTCGACACGAGGAGTATGAAACATGGTTTTTATTGATGGGATTATGGATGACAAAATGTATTTAAATATTTTAAAAGAAAATGTTTACTCCAGCGCTGCTAAAATGGGATTCCCAGGTAAAGAGTTTATGGTTCAACAAGACAGCGACCCCAAACACACAACCTGAGATGTGAAAATGTGCCTCCTTTCTAACACCAACCATCGCAAAACATCACCGCGAAGTCCAGATACAAACCCCATTGAAAATCGATGGTCACATTTGAAGTCCAGAATCCGACAACACCAAATTTCGTCTAAGGCAACCCTTAAACAAGTGTTGCAGGAAGAATGGGATAGAATCACTCCAGAAACATGTCGAAAATTGATAGAATCGAGGCCATTTATGACAATAAAGGTTACGATACAAAGGTCGGACCGAATGCCAACTTTTTTCAATGAACATTTTTCACAAAAGAAAAAACGAATGATGGTCAACGGGGACTTTTCTTTGAGGAATTTGCCATAAATTATTTAGGGTATTTTTCAACAAAGGATAATTAACGGGGACGTTTCGCGTCTGTCTATTTAAATTATTTTTGGTATTTTTCAGACTTTTTGGAAAATTTTCATAGTGTAGTGGTATTTTCATATTTTTTTTTTGGATTACTTCATTTTAGCATTGCCAGCTCTTGAACAGCCTATGCATGCTCTTCATACCAAATTCCTATTAAATAAAATCTGAGCCTCGGTGCTTCTCTACGGAACGAAGACGAAGTTTCGCACTATAGAGACAATTCGTTCTTCAGCCGAACGATTCGGCACAATCTTCCAGCAAGTGTTTTTCCTGACTGCTATGATATTCTCAAATTCAAGGACAACGTCAACAAACACCACTGCCTCTTCACACCCTTCAATACCCCTCTTTCCTATCGCCAACAGAGTGCATTGCATTCATTGGGGGTATCCGCTGAGAGTTAGTCAAAAAAAAAAAATATATGCAGTCTTATTTTTTTGAATGAGAAAGCGAATTTTGATATATTTTTTTTCAGCTAAAGCAAACACAACACAACATGAACGTTAAAAAAAATGTTAAAGTCCCACATGTTAAACTAATTTAAGTGTACCAAATAAACCACCAACTCCTTTTATGGGTATTAAGTATATTTTTTAGAGAGTATACGGATAATTTTTGTAATCTCCCCAGTTTACAACACAAACCTTACGGTCGTTTTCTTTAACATTTAGTCTCTCCTCAAAAAGTGTTTGTTTTTCGTCAATGGTAGTTCTTTTTAGAACTAGAAAAACAATAAATTGAAACTGAAAATTTACTTTTATTGCCAATCGGCCTTAAACCGCTGCAGTCATGTCATAATTATTCATGACCCTCCTGTCATTTTCTGACTTTTTCCGCTGAGTGGTTGGTTCTACTCGGCTACCTATGGTCATTCATACGTACATACATATAACTAAAACATATGAGTAAGACTTGGCATCTTTTTTATTTGTTTAAACAATTGTTGATAAGATTTTTCACTAACGATACCTTTCAAGTGGTTCGTTTAGCTGTAAGTTTTTTTTTTTTATTTTTTTTGAGTGGCTGTGTGTGATTTCTCGAGTCGTTGCTCGTAAATAGAAAAAGGAAAAAACTCAAATGCTTTATTTCTTATTTTGCTGAATTCGCCCGTAAGAGCACTACACACACTAACAACAACAAAACACAGATACACTCACAAAAGCAGCAGCTACGAAATGCCAATTTTATTATAATATAGCCGAGTCTAGGCATACGGAACTGATTACTACTACTGATTACCTTCCGATGCACAGTGGTTCAAAACACATGTCGTACTTGTCGTACATGAACTGAATCAATGAGAATAGAAAGGTATGAATGGCTAGAAAATCATTCAGATCTTTTATTACATGTTGTTATTTTTATTTGTTAAGAAATAAATGAAAAATATTTTCACATAACATCTCACAAAAAAAAATGCTCCTCTACAAAACTACCCTCACACCTGAGTGGACGTATGGTATCGAACTGTGGGGCACAACAAGTAGTAGCAATATAAAAATAATAGAAAGCTACAATCAAAAACTTTGGTTTCAATAACTCAAAATCCCGTAAAAGGTACTTAAGCGATAATTCGTGACAACCACAGCAAGAACAACCCTTCATGTATTTCTTTATGGTTGAACATTTTGTTAGACTTTAGCCCCAAATTAAAAACAGATTCCGATTTTGTAGTTTTTAGTTATTTAAAAAAATATTACAATTATTTTTTTCGATTGTGTTTTCAAATTTTTTGCTTTTGGTCATGTTTTTAATTTGAATTTAAAACCAATGATCAACCAACAAAACCGTTGGTTTGCCAAAAAAAACGAAAAAGTTTGGCAGCTCGCCCATAAACGTGGTCAACAGCAGAGCAGATCTTATGCGCTCGACCAACATTCTTTGCCGATGTCATCATGTAAATTACAGAAAAAATGAAATAAACAAAAACAAATCCGAAAAGCGGTTCCGTTTTTATGTGTTGCTTGTTTTCGTGATTGATTTGCGTTTTCTGCTCTTGTTATGGCACGTCATTAGAAGCGTCAACATTATCTATCGTTCTTTGTCCTCTTATTTATTTATTTATTTTGTAAACGAATTATACTATATGCAATATAGTTTGGATGTCGCTGGGAAGTCGAAGTCTAAAATAAGGCGATAATATGCCCAACCGAAAACAAGTCATGCCAAAAATACCGCAAAAATACTCCCGATCCAAAACTTAGAGCACTAGGCAAGCCTCTAATACGGCGTTTATGTGGCCTGACATTGTGGGCATTTTCTGAGAATGCATCCGCCAATACAAGTTCTATTCGGTGTTCCAAAAGAGCGGTTTCTATTTGAAAATACTGAGGCGATGCTCACATACCCGATGTTGTACTCAGTGGTACATAAACTTAAAGTTTTCCCTTAATACTCCATGAATGAACAGAATCAAATCAAGTGATAGAGAAGTTTTACATCGCTTAGAGATTACTCTCATACTCGTAAAGTCGCCGGCATTTAAGAGGTGGAAACGACACTATGTTTGCAACAACACGACCACTTTGGTGGCCAATGGAATGGTTCATAAATCCAGATTCTTTCGATTCTTTTCGCTGCTTTTTGCGGTTATTTTTCATTTTTATTTTGGGGTGTTTTTTTCTCTCATATTCTAGATTGTGTTGATATTGCATAATGAAAAATCAGCCAAATTTGGGGCGATTTTTCATTTTTGAATTGGGGAGCCGCATGGGCTGGATTTCATCTGTTTTGTATAGACTTTTGGCGCAATCCATTGAAACTACTTTGAATGTACCAAATCAAGGCGGTCGAACGTGTATTCACATGAAAAAAACCATCAGTTCGCAATCGGAAATGTTTCGGCGCTTCAAGTAATCAAGGAGAAAGGCGGGTCAGCCCTTTCTAATGCCGCCAAAAGAAGAAATCCAAAGCAAAATGTCATTGTTTTTCAATTATTCTTTTTGTTAAAAACGAAAAGGGGATAAGATGTGTAGAACCGGCACTGCCCTTTCATTACATTACAGCTGGGTTTCAAGGTTTCAATTGAATAAACCTCCATCTGTTAAACAGCATTATTTATAGATGACTGACACCATCTCAACAGAGAGTGAAATGTGTTTCGTTGTCGTTTTCAAGCGAAGTAAAACAAAAATGTAATTCTCATTCGTTCGGTGAGAATTCTGCATAAGGTTCGAGGCGAAATCGAAAAAAAATTAGTAGACAGTCAGAACAAAATAAAAAATAAACTGTAGCGAAAAACGTGTCTCCGATATGAGTTGATGAGGCGACAGTACCCTTTTTAAAATCAGATTACAATTTTATTCAATCAATCTTCAGTATACAATAAAATTACCCTACTATTCCATGGATATCAAACATGATTTCCAAATGTGTTCACTAAAATTCACGATAATTCTCAAAAGAAAATCTGTACCTGGGACATCTGCCATTGAGAAGGGACAAATATAAACTACAATGTTTTCTTGGACTTATCTATTTTTCCAACTATTTCCTTTAGAATTTTTAATATATTTCCCAAAAATATTTTTTTTTTTTGTCTGGAACCACTGTACCCCAGGTGAGAAGTAAGAATTATCCACTCTGCCTACCGACTTGCTGTAGTAACTCTGCCCACAAATGTATGGGTTACTGTGATAATTTATAATATTGTGATTACACCTGGTATTTACTGGTTTGGTATTTGATTTGATTTGAAGTGCGGGTGTCTGAGTGATGTGTGTGTGTGTGTGTGTCTGTATTTTGACCATATCTGGTGTAAATCATTTTTTTTCTATTTCGATATCATTTCATTCAATTAATTTTATTTTATTTCACTTGTTTTTTTTGCTACGATTTCTGGTTGGACGCTTGTTATTTTGTTGTATTGCTTTGCTTTTAGCGTATTTTGATTAGGGCTCTTAAAAATGTATTTAAAATTCGCATATTGTCGCAATTTCTTGGCATTGTGCATTTGACCATCCATCCATTGGGGTGGCATAAACACGACAACCACGGCGACGGTAAAAAAGAAACAGAAAACAGAAACAGTGAGAGTTTCAAAATCGCTAACGATCACAACGACAACGTTAAATCTTAACAAGAAAAGAAACAAAAAAAAAATGCAAACTAAATCCTAAAAGTTAAAAATTAACAACATCCAATATTTTTCAATATTTTAAAACGGGCGTGTGTTTGTGTGCGCGTTTTATTTAAATTTTTTGAATGTTTAACTAAAATCGAAAAAAAACAAGAAACAACTAAATAAAAAACGCTAAAAAAAAGAAACTTTTATTGTAAAGTTTCTTTAAGGTTTGAAAATCCCCAGAAGATATAAAACCAAACCAACAGAGTGCCAGTACAGAAATTGTGACGTGTGTGTGTTTCTTATGCCGTTTTATCGAAATTATAACAAAGTTCGAATTCAAAACGAAAACAACAACAACTACACCGGTAGCACCAGTACCAGACCCAGACCGAGCTATTTTGCATTTATTTGGTGTGTTCAACATTTTAAATAAAGTAAATATATACATACATACATACTTGCAGACATATAGACAGATATCAGTACATACCCTTTGTATTTGGTTTTCGAAAAAATTCACTTGTTAAAAATTCCGCGTTTTCAATATTGTTGGTGTTTGACATTTTTTTTTTTTTTTTTGGTATTTCGTTTTTTTTGTTTTTAACTGGCGTTTACGTAAATTGTGAAATTTTTGTTATTGAATTTTGATTAAACTGAAACAAGACACATGCTGAATTCACTTAATGAATTTTAATATGATTACAACTGAAATAGTTACTTTTAAACTCAATTTAAAATGTATCAACAGAAAATGTCTTGTGGTTTTTTTTCATGTGTTATTACATTTGATTAACAAATTGTTGAGAGTGTACGAAATATTGAAAAAAAAAAGAATTACCCAAACTCTTTGAGTGTAGCGGAAAACTACAGGAAAAAATATTGTAAAATCTTGAAGGATTCATTGTGACATTGTGTTTTATTCGGTTTTTGTCATCCACTCACAATTAAACAATTCGAAGGTTGCTCCAAAATGTCAAAAACAAATTACCAAAAAAAAAAAAATCATGAAAAAACGTATTGAGTAAATTTGATCTTTATATGAAACACATTATAAAATTACTCAGTTAAGAAATTTCTCACTTATTTTAAGTAAATAAAAATATCCGAGCATAATTTACTACTGCTGACTATTCTTTACATCTCATAAGTACAAATCGATGGCTTAATTTAGAAAGGCCGTAGCTCGAATTTTTTCAAAATCGCGTTTTTTACATATTTTGGTAGACCATTGTCCAATACACACCCCACACAAATTTCAGGGCTTTGTGATCAAAAATACCGGATTTATTGTCCTTTTGCAAGAAAGCGTAACCAAAATCCACAAAAAAAAAATAGTTTCAGAATTAAATTTGTTGCGCATTTTTATTTGAAATTGCCCTTAAAAATTGTTTATGTCTGAAGTTTTTCAAACGTTATAAAGTTTTTACCTTCTCCTGTTAAGTTGCGATAATGCGAGTTACGCCCTTTCTAAATTAAGCCATCGAAATGTCCTTTAAGTGAATACATTTTCTTGGGTCACTTGTTTCACTTCAAACGTAATATTTTAAATGTTTAATATTAAAAAATATTTTTCTTAGAAAGAATTTAATTTTCCAATTCTGTTTTTTTTTTAATATTTCTTCGCCCAAGTACAAATTTGGTCGGATAGATTTTTGTTATTAAGATTTGGTCGGATGGTCTATCCAATTCAATTGTGGTAGATGTATGACGTAATTGTAAATCGTTTGTAATTTTATAAATTTGTCAAAAAAATTGCGTTAAAAAATTAAAAAAAAACCTATCCATAGAACGAAAATGTCGGTTATTTTTATACTCATGGGACAACAGTAAATCAGAACTCATTACAAACACTTTTGATTTTTTGTTTGTTGCATCGCATTTTTTTGTTCAATTGTTTTTTTAATGGTAATTCTAAGGAAAATCCATTAACAAAAAAATGTCGAAAAAATTACGCTTACAAAATTATTAGCGAGAGCGCTTTAATTGCAATAAAGCTATCTTGGCCCCGCATTTGAAGTTTTAAATATTTTTGTTACATCCAGTTGGGTTGGTTAAGTCGATAATAAGTCGATAGTGATGTACGTTCTTCAATATTTCTTAACAAGTGATTAATTTTATAGTTTTTAAATTGTATTTATTCTTTTAAGTTGTATACATCACATTGGGGTACGTTCAGTAGGACCGTAGCTCTTATTGTTCTGTGTATGTTCAGTGGTGTAAGGTGACATTTTTTTTTTTTTTAATATTTTTGTATAGTCTCCAAATCTATAAACGTTTTAATTGTCTACAATTATTAGTCATAAAATATTCTATCTAAATTCAATTGGCATTTTGTCAGTCGTCATGCTATGATTTACCCTCATTAAACAAAAAAATTAGTACAATCGTAAAAAAAATTTAAATTATTAATAAAAACAATTTAATATTGTCAAAATTAATGTAATTTTTTTTAAAAAATAAAGAGCAACGTAAGAAATGTATAATTAACATCAGTTACGCGACGAGACGAAACGGTATACTAGCAATTAGGCGATGGTCCAACGACTACGATATACCGAGAAAGTTTTGACTCACTAATATACATAAATATGTACATTAAGGTGTTGACAGTATAAGGGAATTTCGACCATTTTTTGGGCATTATTTTCCAATTCCCATGTCTGGTTCAAATGTCGATTGGGAGAAAAAGCTGATTTCCCAGAAGCCATTGAGGCCTAGATTTTGAATAAATAAAAACTTGCCACTGCTGTAGGCCGTACCATCCTTAACCAAATCACGTGGTTTCAATATTACCATACCCCAGATAAATATTTAATTTTTCTTTCTAATATTATCTAATCCCCATACACCCTAATGTTTATTCATACAATGTACCTAACGAAGTCAACTGCATACTTCATACGTCTCAATATTCGAGCAGTTCGTGCTGTGTTCGTTAATGTCAATCGCAAACAATTGATGGTCATATTATTTGGAATCGACTCAAAATGGATGTAGAAGATATCACCAGCAATGGGTGATACAATAATGTTCACATTACAAAAATAAAAAAAACAACGTAAGCGTTTGTTTGTGTGTGGGCTACTATAATTATAATTTAATTGTTTGAAAAATAATTGTCTATAAAACTTTGTTGTTTTGTCGACGATTTTTCATTATAAATCCCACCATCCCCCCTCCCACCATCATGTTGCTGCTAGCCCAAAAACGTGCATGTGATTTTTTTAGTAACAACAACAACAAAAAGAAGGGAAAACATTCAAATCAAAAAAAAAAAGATAAATTGTTGATAATGTTTCAAAAATATATTTCACAATATATCGTAGACACATGCATATATTTACATATTATTATATTCTATTGTATATAAATAGGTGTTAGCTGATTTGATTAGCACAAGACAATTGGAAATTACAATTTACCCTCCCCCACCCTGGCATTGTGTGTAATAATCACTAACGGATTCTCCGTTAGTCGGTTTCAAATGGCGGCACGTGCAACTTTTTAATTCTAGAAAATATCTAACAAATTGTATTCATATGTAATATGAAGAATTAGTGTTTTTTTCTGTTGTTGTTGCAAATTTAAACTCTGCTATTGTAGCCGTTTTACGATACAACATGCATTGTTGTTCGTTCATATGGTATTGTATTTTGTTTAAATTATGAGAACCATAATTCCAAAACAACAAAGTATGCAATTGAAAAATTAGTAGAGAAAAGAAAACAAGTTTGTGTGCGAACAGGTGTATTTAAATAATATAATTGTAGACGTATATAAAATGAAATTTGCATAATCATGTGTTAAATAACGGTGTAACAGTGAAACTTTTAACTAGGGGACACCCTCTTGTTGTAGAGATAACATAAACACATTTCAATTTGGGTAGTTTTCAACCGAAACCCATCGGCAGACATACCGAGAATGCACTGAACATACGCACTGCAAAAAAAGTTTTGCGCCTACTGAACGTACGCACAGTAGGTGTAACAGTGAAACCAATTACCTACGGAACCCACAATTTTACAACTTTTTTAAGAGTTCAGTCTTTTTGCTGGCGAAAACTAACTTTTTAGTTTCCAGACAAAAAAAAATATTTATTTTGTTGCACAGTATTATTGGAAATTTTTCAATTATCAGTTAATTCAAATTACCAATTGTTCAATTATCACATTCAATTCCACTAAATTATTTTTATTATACAATAATTCAATTTAATACAATTAATTATAATTTTTGAATGGAAACTTTGTATTTAATCTACAACTCATTGATAGCACAGGCAATTAATTGAAATGTTGTAGTTTGTCAATTAAAACGAATGTCTTGTTTTAATTGGCAAATAGTCTATATCGTTCAATTAATCAGTTAATCAAGTATTTAATTGAATAAAAATAATTCATAATTACTCTTGAATTTTATAAATACCATTCTAATAATAAATTATTCAATCAGTCAAAATCGATTTGGACAAACGATTCTAGAAAAAAATATTTATAATAATCTACAATAACAAATAGTCACTTATTTAACTGATAACAAATTTCACAAATGTTCTTATCGTCTGCAACTTTGTTTTACTGAAGAGCTCAAAAGAATGACAAAATTTCTATTGAATGTCATTGAATTAATCAGTCAAAGTACTCAATTTTATTTAATTATACACTTTCTTATTTCTCTTAACATTCCATGAAGGAACAGACGGGGAACTTCTCTCGAATCAGTGAGCTGTGTACGATATAATTTGTATACTCACTGACCGGTACCTACTGTTTAAAACCGGCAGCCGCTGTTTGATGGTCTTACCCGGTTTCGAACTCGGGTTCTTTTGTGTGATAATCGCACACACTACCTACCAGACCACGGCCGTCCATTATTTAATTATACAACTGTTCAATTATTAAAGTTATTTTGTTGTCCGATTATTTGGTTGCAGGCCCGTACGTTTGCACTTTGTTGCAATTTTAATTTTCCGCAATGCATCTTATCAAGTTGTCTACTCTGCAGCAGTATGTTAAGTAAACGCAAAACGCCCTATGTAGTGGGTATGTTCAGTAGATTTTTAGTGGTGTACAGTGAGTGTTCTTCTTCAATTAAGATTTTTTATGGCGAAAACTGTTTAGAGCTCATTACATTTTCACTTTTGCATTATAGGATGCTTTGATGCTACTTCGAGTAAGGGTTTCAAAAACCTTTTCATTTCTATTTAACTTTAATGGAGATTAAAAAAAAAACTCCCCAGCCGTTTTAAATTTTACAAATCCTATGACGGTTTCTGTTTTATTTTTAATACAATTCATTTCACGTGATACATTTTTGTTTAAATAACTGTTCACAGTTCAAGACTAAAATCATTAAACAATAAATTACTAGTATTGTTCGTTTAATTAAATAAATATTATTCGTTGTATTTTTATTTAATTTGTTTCAACAGTTTTTTTTTGTTTTGTTCTGTTTTCTTTTTTGGCGAGAACAAAACACAATCAAAATCGTTTTCATTGAATGTTTTTTTTTTTTTATTGTGGTTTCGGTTAACAAAGACACAATATCGAAATAATCGATTTGATTTGCAATAAAAGTTCTCTTCAATAAATGCATTCATGCGCTAGTCCCATCGAAACAGACAGCTTCAATTTTTGTTGATTCAAATATTTTGAAATTTTCTTACAAAAGAAAATAATTAAAAATAACCGCAGACAACAGAAGTGGTTAATTAAATTCTTGCCAAAAAAAAAAATAAATGCCACAGCATGAGTACACATGACGGAAAATATTATTTTGAAATCGCACACAATTTGACAAAAAAAAAACACACACACATGTAAATAATTGCAAATTACAATATTTCATGTTTCCCCATTTCGTATTTGATATTGTGTCATTATTAAGGGCGTATAGTATTTTGTTTTGTTTATAAAATTGGATGGCAATGTGAGGCGGAAAAATATAAAATGTTGAACATGAACTTGAACTATTATAACTAAATGTTATTAACAAGTCAACGGCTTTTCGGTTGAATGCTCTTCCAATGCGGCATCGCCACCGCGCTCATCCCAACGTATCTGAATGAATATTGCCCTATTGCGAATGGCACGTATATATATACATATATATATATATAGCTCCAACAACAATCGGAAATTTTCATTGTACCACAAAGCAAATTTCTATACTCTCCGCTCTATCAATCATAACGGGCAAAAAAAATTGGTATTATTATTATTTATTATGACGTTTTCAATTATTTCGTGAGTATAATTTTAACAAAAACCGCAATACCACAAATGCGAGTACATCCAGCCATCCATCCATCCACCGATCGACAGACAAATTATAATTGGACAATTACCGAAAACAACCGAACCGATTCACACATACATACTCCTCCATATGCACATATGTCTGTCTGTGCGTCGTAGCTCACATGTTGTTAATAATTATGATATAAACGGGAGGGGGAAAAATAATTTGTATTTTGTTATATAGCATCTGTAATCGATATTAAATTTTGTTATTATTATTACTAAAGACTTTTTTTTGTTTTGTTTCTCTTTTCTAGAATAACATATATTTTGTAAATAATATACAATAACTACTCCCCCCCACCCAACGCCAACAACAGCAAGTCACAAAATGACTGGTTTTACCAACGGCGGTTTCGAAAACGATGAACCGGTGAAGGTAAGTCAAGTGCACATCAACGAACCACGATAACAAAACAAATATTTTCTTTATTTTAAAATTGAATTAAATGCAACTTGAGCGGGTAAACAAATCCCCGTTATTTGATGGCAAACTGTTTACTCACATCTTTAACTCTCGACACAAGCAAAAAATTTTGCGAATCAGATCTCTAAGCCATGTAAAACTTCTCTAGAGAAGCATTAGCCGTTCGGAGCCGGCTTTAAATAGTAGGTGCCGGTCAGTGAGTATACAAATTATATCGTACACAGCTCACTGATTCGAGAGAAGTTCCCCGTCTGTTCCTTCATGGAATGTTAAGGGAAATAAGTAAGAAGTCTAACAGTAGGAATATATCTGTGGTCAATGGTCATATTTTTACATTCTTTTTTTTAGAAAAATCAGTCGGTTTAGATTACAGATTCTAAGGAAACGTATTATTTTACTTATTCCTCAATGAAAAAAACAAAGAGTGGTCTATAAAGAAAAGCTGAACACGATGTCAAAGCCTATACAGAGGGCAGACGTCCCATGTTGGTTTTTGACACATTAGTTCGGCTACACACTCTAGATGCCAGTAATTGGCATTGTAATTTTTGAAAGGTTTCAAAGCAAATAATATTTTTTTTTTAAACAAATAAACAAATGCTGTTTATGTCCTTGGAAATGTCCTGGGACGTCTTACCTCTGTATTTTCTCCTAACTCCAGTTAAAAGTGATCCCTTGGGATAACAAATATTTAACAGGGTAGCACTGATAGTTATGCCACATAATCATATAATATTATATAACATTGTGTTACATTTAATGTCACTATAATGTTACTGTAAAGTCAATGTAATATAACATTTTGTTACATTTAATGTCAATAGAATGTTACTGTAAAGTCAATGTAATATAACATTCTGTTACATATAATGTCAATATAATGTTACTGTAAAGTCAATGTAACCCAATAAATGTTAAAATAAAACTATGTTAATCATACATAGAAACCTCACTGGAAATCAATCAACATACGATTCTCAGACTCTCGTTAATATTTGTTACTCAACCGAAGACCACACAGACGGCCACGGCACAATAATTGAAGGTAGTGGCAATTGGCCAACCACAAAAAGTCAGATACAACCCTGGGTATTTTGATTGTCAAATATAAATGCCTTAAGGGCGCTGGCCAACTACAACTCATGGCACAATTTTTAGCGAACTATAACATTATTTTAAACTAGTAAGTTGTAATGCGCCTATGGCGCCCGTTGAAATATGGAAAACAAAAATTTTGTTGAAAAAATGGAAAAAAAAATTTTGTTGAAAAAAAAAATTTTTGTGGAAAAAAAGAAAAAAATTTGTTGAAAAAAAAAATTTTGTGAAAAAAAAAAAATTTCGTTGAAAAAAAAATTTTGTTTGAAAAAAAAATGTTGTTGAAAAAAAAAACTTGGAAAAAAACATTTTGTAAAAAAAAAAAATTTTGGATAAAAAAAATTTTTTTTTGAAAAAAAAATTTTGTAAAAAAAAAAAAAATTGTAAAAAAAAATGTTGGTAAAAAAAAAATTTGGGGAAAACACAATTTCTGTACAAAAAAAAAAAATATTTTTTTTATTATTATTATTTATAGAATTATTATAGAATGCCTATTTAAATTCCTACGTACTGCGTGACAGAGTCAGTGAATCAGTGAATCAGGGAATCAGGGAATCAGGGAATCAGTGTATCAGTGAATCAGTGTCGAGGGTAAATATATATTAAGATAAAGATAATTTTGTGAGCCTTTTTGTATTTTTATTCTTTGATTTAAATGTTTAAAACGAAAATGAATTCGACATTTGGAAAAAAGAACTAAACCCACAATTGAAATGTAAACAATTAGTTTGACAATGAAAATTCTGTCAAATGAAAATTGTAATCAGCTGTTAGCATGACTCTCTATATTCATTCGAAAACACCCTGCCATGCCTGAAAATATAATCAGTTCATGAATAAAAATTAAATGAAATTAAAAATATCTTACGGATTTTAACCTGGATTTATCGTCTAATACATGTAAATGTTAGGAGAAAATATGTTCTGAAACGGCAAATCTTCTACTCGAAAGGTCGCTTGTCCGAGACAATTGAGCATAAAGTGTTAAGTCCTTTTCCTAAATTTAACGTTTCTGAGACGCTGCTTAGAGCAATGCTATTGTGTTAATCGGCTCCGCAAACCACACAGACTGAGTCATATGATTTCCTATAAAACAGATGCGCAACATACGTCAAACTCCACATGAAAAGGCAGTCTGTTGTGAGAGCAGTCTTCAGTCTATCCCTATTTGTAACCCCCCCACCTAAATTTACACATGTGTAGTAAAGAGGAAATATTTTGTTTGTTTTGTGTCTGCCCACCCTCAGTGCCAACATTTTTTTTTTACTATTTTATCATGTGAGCAATGAATGCATCTTCCTCTGCATATTAATATTATTATTTGTATATTTTACAATATATATTCACTACACCGATGAGAGAACGCGCTACTTAAGCGATTTGCATAGTAATGAGCGACTACTGACAGACTTAATGTCTGCTTCCTACCGTTTTAGGAAATCATTAATGTTTCCCATAAAGCTTTCTATTTCATTGGAAACCAGCAAAATGTATACAAACGTACATATATATATATTGAATTAGATGATTGCAATAGTTAGTAAAGGAAGAAAAAAAAATGTTGAAATGAAACAAGATCTGAAACGACAGATATAGACAGACAGCCGTCTAGTGAGTTCTCGTCCAATTGGCAATCTCGACAGTAGATTTGAACAACATTTCATAAATAATGAAGTGAAATATATGTTGTAATAATAAATAAATGATATTTATTTAAGAATACACGATTGAAGGTAAACTCATTTCAAATTTAAATTAATTACATATTGTAATATGTTAATAAAGTCTTAGCGATTTTTATCGGTTTGTTAAGATCGGAATCGGACAACGAAATAAAACGGAGGAAGGAAACTTTTTAAATAACTATTTGTTAACGTTTTAAAATAGTTTCACAATCAAATAATAGTGGTGACAATTAAAATTATAGTTTTTTTTTTTTATAACCATTGTGATTCTAATAACTTTTCATTCATTATCTTTAACATTATAAATATTCTCTTCGATCTCTCTTAATCTTTTAACATTTGTTTTTGGTTTTTCTCTTAACGATGGATGATTTCAAAGTAATGTCATAAACGGGGATGAAAACGAACGGAAGCCGAACCGGTTTTGAACCGAATCGTATCACTTTTTTTTTGTCTGTAAACCGAAAAAATGGGGGGGAAATATCAAAAGGAACCAAAAACCGGAAAAAATTAAAAAAAAAAAAAAAAAAAAAAACAAGAAAAACATTACGACTTAAAAAATGGATATTTCTGTTGTACGAGCATAATTTTTTTTTTAATAAAAATAAATTATTTCAAAAAATATTTTTGTTCTTATCAACCAATTTTGAACCACTGAACCGAATCGGAACCGAGTTTTAAAAGTACCTAGAAACAATTTAAAAAACCGAACCAGTGGTTCTTCGTCATGTTCCTTTTGTAAGTTTATTCAAACTAAATTATTAATAAAAAAAATATATGTTTTCAATCGCAATTGCTGAATAACAACAATGGCCAGTCTAAATTAAATAATCACTCACTCACGAGGATGGTGAGATAATTCCAGTAAACAGTTTTCATATGAAATTTGGATTTGTGCAGTGTAATTTATAGAACGTTTAATGAAACAATTATCTAAAAAACTATAAAAAGTTCATATTGTCCATGTTTTCTTTAAATATTACCACCCATCTCATACGACTCTCGTACTTTTCGTGTTTTTTTTCTAACCGATGAAAGAAAAGATATCCATCGGTAATACATACATATGTAGGAATTAAAAAATGATTGTATTATTTTAAATATGACAATACATTGTGATTTATTTGTTGGTATTAATACCTTCATGTGTATACACGAGTATTTATGGAAGTTTAATGGAATGCATAAATCAATTGTCACGATATTACACACACATACGCACAAAACAAACATGACAGATTAAATGGTATTTAAAAAAGGTGGTAGAGAAGGAAACAATTGTATTTATAAGTTAATGTGCAAATGTATTTCAAGTCAGAAATGTTAGTTTGTGGTACACAAACATACATACATATGCGGCTATCTTTTTTTTTTTAAACAATTTTCCAACTAGCATAATGCATATTTTATAATTATGGGGTATTGGTTATTGAAACATTACTTTTGTTAAGTAATTAGCAAAAAAAAAAAAAAAAAAAACAAAAAAGTAAAAGTATCACTTTGCTTGAACGGTGGCAATGCCAAAATAGTTCACTTCGGAAGTATTTAGTGTTATTTCTTACCAACAAACAACTTACTCGTCAGTCAATATGCAAAATGACTCAAGAACCAGAATACAGAAGACTTTAACTGTAATGTCATGATGTCGCTTGTACACTCCTTGTCACTTGAATGGGACACTCTCCAAGTGTGTTTTCGATCACCCACTGCTCCCAAACACATGATAATTTTTTACAGTTTTAATTAATAGCAAAAAATTCTTGAACATAATCCGTCAAATTTAGGGGCTCAAATATTGTGTCCTATTGAAAAAAAATATTGTTTCCAAAAAAAAAAATCTTTTTAGAGATCTCAGATTATTTTTAACATAAAAAAACTTAAGTATAGGGTAATTAGTTTTATTTGGAAGATTTTAATTTAATAATGCGTCGAGCAACCTTGTCGCTGCAAAACTTCAGTCATCCGTTGTGGAAGGGATTTATACAAGCTAGCCAAGTAATTTAATGAAATCTACATTACTAAAAATGGAACAAAAATGGATACACGCTTCAACAACGCAGTGAAATTACTAAAATTCACTGCAAAAATGGTGACAATCTTGTGCTACGTGCCACAACGAAACCCTTGCTCTTTTACGGGAAAAGTTTCCGAACCGTGTTATTTCTGGTGATTTAACACCTTGTGACTTCTTCCTTTGGGGCCACGTGAAAGATAAGGTCTTCTCGAACAGTCCAGCGTCAATTCAAGACCTCAAAGATCGAGGACATAGTTCAACCACTTTGCGATTGGATTATGGAAAATTTCCTGAAAATGATATGGACCTCTTAGCGTGGTCGTGGTTGCCATTTGGCCATTATGAACTAAACATCCAATTTATCTTTCATTTTTCTTTGAATATCAAAATAACACCGCTTGTTGTATATCTTTCAATACGTTTCTCCGATTTCATTTGCCAAATCCATTGGTATTTAAAACGAAAAGTTGTTAATTGTTCTGTTTTGATTTTATTATAAGTACCTTTGTATGTACGATTCGGTTTTTGTCTTTTGTCTTTGGCCAACAAAAAGGCTTCCTCATTATTCTCCACGTCGGTATCGACTAAAGAAACCAACAATACAAGATATTACATCAACAATCTTCGGCTTCAGGTACTAAATCACTGTCATATGTACTCTTTTCCCCCCAATGCGTGTGTGCCAAATTCTCCACACAGTCCACAACAAGAAAAAAACAAAAAATCCATTAATTTTTTTTCCCCTGTGTGTGGCCTTAAGAAAATACCAATGATATTTTTTTGTAGTTGTTTTGCGCCAAAAGAAACATACACATTTACATACAAAACCACACCTCCTGGTTAACAAAAGCATATGAGACATCTGTAGATAATTTTGTGTATTTATTTTATGACAACAAAAAAACATTAATTTCTACTTTCTTCAAGATAAAGCGTCAATTTAACAAGTGGTCAATAATACAACACACTCGAAAAAATCTCCGTCCATACAACTTTGTATGGTGTTTTTGTTTTGTCAAAAAGCACACAGCACCGTCTGACCGTCACTCGATATTCACGTGATCTTGTGCAGTGTCCGTTGGCCGGTGGGGGGGGAACATCATCATCTGTAAGCTTCATTACCATATGTAGAGCCAAGCCAGTGGCGGCTGAGAGAAGCACGATTCAACAAGATTCAAGCAGAATTCATTAATTTTAATACCAACCACTTCACATGAACAACATACCGAATCGAAAACCTTAAACTAATTCTTGCTTCTCGGTGAGGGGAATGATACCCATCGCTCCATGGTGAATATAATTCTGATGGTGTTTAAGACACATGCCATAATTTGTTAATTGATTCGATGTTTTTTTTTTGACAGTCAGTCATCTCATCATTATCGCAGGTTTTAGAAAACAATTATTTTGACAGTCGTCAGGTCTTGACTTGAAGTTACTTAATTCTTTCGAAAATGGGTAGGTCCGAACAAAATGATGTCATCGATGTTTTTTTTTATAGAAATGTTATCAATACTAATTATTATTTGGAAAGTATGTACTTTGATGTAGGTGTAGTTGTGATTGTATCAGCTTATTGCCACTCACATTAGGAAGAAGATGGGGAATTTGCGAAATGATTGAAATATGAAAAATATGTATAATTTGGACAAAAAATAGTAAATAGTAAATATGGACAAAAAATAATAACTTATTTAAATATATTGCACACCCACTTCAAAAGTGACACACTTCAAATTTTTTAAATTTCATGCAGAATACACGGGTATACCAAAAAACAAATTATGTTGTTGTTGAGGATTTTCTATTTAAAAAAAAAAACACCATTCATCACAAAAAAAGTTTTTCGCATTTTCTGAAAAATTGAAAATTTTGAGTTGTGTCACCTTTGAAGTGGATGTGCGATATGGTCCATAACAACGTTATATACTTTAGAACGAGTCCCAATTGTATTTATAAGTCTTTGTTTTGCCATACTTTTCAACAATTTCATCAAATTATTCAGAACTTACAGCTCCCTCAAAATAGAATTAATTTATTCAAATTTTCAATGTTTTGTTAACCTAAAAATAAAATATAAAGTCCCACACTAAATATTCTTTACCCTGCGGCAACTTCTCTCTCTCTCCCCCTCTCTCTTCCAGTCTCTTTTAATTCAATGCATAAAAAACATATGCGCCTCAAGACATGAAATAGAAACCAATTGTTTTGCTCCAAACCAAAAAACAACAACAAAAAAACACAACAACTGGAAATAAGAATCCAACTTCAAGTCAGGCTTAGCACAACAACCAAACAGACCAACATCTTACCAAACTATAAAAACAAGAGATGACAAAAAAAAAGCGATGACCATTTCTTAAGACCAAGACAAGATAAGATTTGAAAAGAAAATACGAACAGAATGAACGAAAAACAAAGTATAAATTTGCCTTAAGCCAAATGAGAAAACCAAACCTGACACGAAAGACAACAATAAAATAAATTAAAATAAATGTGTTTGTGCACAAACTCGTATGGTAAGATGTGTTTGAAAAACGGGTGCCTCAATTGTAGGTTACACTTTCAAGCTGCCTATAAAGAATAGGCCCAACTAGGCGTATGTGTACATGCATGTACAAATACAACAACGTATTTGTTGACCTCCGACCGTCGAAGGACTATTATAAATCAACAGATTGTCATTTATTCGTTTAGAAACGTCTTCATAATTTCTTAGACGTTATTTTTTGAAAAGATTCTTTATTCTTTGTAAATCACATTTTTATACATAAAGTCGAGCATGATCAAAACTGTAACCACCAATTGCATACCCCTATATAGGTACAAATGTATGTACTTACTATAAATAAACCTGACAGTATGTGAGTGTTGTAAAGTGTGGCCAAAAGAAATCGTTATGAGCCAAACGGGCAAAAGCCAGAAAATTTGCTAGAAGCAAACACAACCGAAAACCAACACAAGACACACGTTTTGATATCAAATTGCCAACAGAAAATATCGGTAGTGTCAAGATTTACAAACACACAGACACACACAAGAAGACAGAGACAGGCAAGCAAGCTCGAGCACGACAGTTGGACGGGCAAATATACATGCATAAGGACAGACGTCATACGGTCAGCAGCCGCACACTCGTCGCTTTGTCGTTTAGGCGAGCTGACTAACTCGCCCACCTGTCGCCAGGCGAACTGACAACAGTGCACCAGCCTTACAACTTGTTGTGGCTCGTGCTTTAAGTTTATAAATAGCTTCGAAATCTCGTGCCACTGCAAGCAACAACTAAGCAACAGCTTTTGTTTTTGTTGGCCTAAACTAAAATAACACCAGGTAAAGGAGTATATCCATTCATAGCAATGTATGTATGTTTGTCACTCGCAAACACACAAAACGACAATTCACTACAGCAAGAGAATTAAATTTGCAGCGAGCTGGGCACGATGAAGAAAAACTAAACACACATTTTTGCGGTCAAGCAAACATTTCGACAAACTTACACAACAAATCAGCTGCACATGTGCATTAGGCCTTATGAAATGAGTTTTCGGCTAAAAATAAACTGGCCATAAAAAAACAGCTAAACGAACACTTCAGATGCACAGTCAATTACTAACCCCGCAAGCAAAACCAGCTTCTGATAACGACAACAAAACATTAACACTGAACATGTTTCGACACATTTAATGCAGAGAATACACATGTTTAGAAACATTGTAGCTAAACAAGCAACAGTTTTTTTTTTAAAGCGGGACGTTTAAAGCTTTCAATGTGCACAGCGTCAACGGCGATTAAAAGTCAATTGTATACAGCAATCGCTCCTTCTTTTGTGTTGTTATTGTTCCCGTCAAACCACATGAAATGGCGACGCATTTTCCCAAGTGATAACGAATTCTTGTATTTCAAGAGCTGAAGTAGGAATTGTTAAGAGGTTCTTTGGTTTATTAACTATTGGATTTGGAAAAATTTTACAATTTATAAGAAACAGAAAATGTTGTACATGTCTAGCGGCAGTTATTCTTTAATTGGATATGTTTGTAGAGTCAGATTCTAGGCAACAGTGATACATTTGTTCGTAGATCGGGTATATGTTGTGTCACAGAGCACTTCCCAACCAAGAATTAAGTCGTGATGTCAAACCGATTTTCCGACAGTTTACACAACTCTTACACGGTTCGATGACATACATATGTATCTAACATTCATTTGATGAATTTGATATTGACAATTATTTTTCCGCTGTCCAATAAAAAAAAACACAATACATAAGTATATATTTTTGCAATTACTACATCTAATGACAGTAAATTGTCCAAGAGATTAGAGCATTGCAGCAGATTAATTGGCGACTTGTTCGGTTTGTATGACCGTCTATTCGTTTTCGAAGAGTCAAATTTCAGGAATGTTTTTTATCTTCACAGTCGCAGAAACTAGACTGGTCACCACCAACTTGTGAGGTTTCTTTTTATGAACACACCCTTTCCAATGTTACTTCATTTAAGGGTCGTTTATTTTATACGATTTTCATGAGAGAGAAATCGTTCGCCTCCAAAAACTCAATGTATTCGTTGTGGAGAAGTTTGACTGTTAACGCAAAAACACTAAATTGTCCTCAATAATCATGGTTATAATTATAGCAAGGTTCCACTGTACGAACAAACCATATTTTCCTTTGCAGTGCGCCAATGTTGTTTCTTATTTATATCTCGATTTTCAAATAAGACCTGCTTCAGTAGAAACATACACTGTTGTTGTTGTCATTTTATTTTCGATGTTTAGATTTAACTGGTTTAAAGCGGTTATTGTTTGTTTTTAAGAAATTGTTATATTGTCTCTCACCTCCACATCCCTCTTCCGCCACCGGATTTTTACATTCCGTAGTTATTCAGTCGGTTTTGGTTTGCATTTTACGTTTAAACAACAAATGCCCGTAAACTTGTTGAATAAACGTGGAGCTTTTTTTTTGCGCATATTTTGTTTATTTTTGGCAGACAAAGCTAAGTGTGCTTAGCTGACCAACATAATAATGGCATACATTTCATGAACAGGTAGTCAGTGAGTTGTTGGGTGTGTAATGGCGGATTTACCCTCGTTTTTTTTAATTTTTGTTTAAATGGAAAAATATTTTAACAGGAGCTGTTACGGAAGGATGGAATTTTAAAAATATTGTAATAAATATTTTAAGTGATTTTTGTATTAACGTTTTTTTTAGCATTTATATGACCTTTGTAAGAATTTTAAAAATATTTCCAATTTGAGTTCATTTTTAATATGTTTTTTTTACATTCAAATATACGCTGAAAGAAAATGCTAAATTATTACAGTCTATTCAAATGTACTGAATTATTATGATGATTTCGTACAGTGGTCACAAATCATAAACGCCTAACTCGAGTTTGGATAAAATGAAGTTTTTAATACTATCGTGTTAGCGTGTCTATACGAACAACTCTTTAAAGTTGTAAATAAAAATATATATTTTCTGGAGTCTATAAAAAAGCTAAACCAAAAACAACCGGAAGTGATGGTTTGAAACTTTAAAGATTTGAAATTTGAAACTGCTATTCTGAAAACATATGTAGTTAATTTAGTTGAATTTATGTAAAATGTTATTCAATTTAAATGCGAGATAGTAGTAAAACTAATGACGACCATCAATTTTCTTTCCGTGTAATTCTCATAGATTGCCTGCAATTAGTACTTGTAAACTTCATTCAATCATTTCAATTAATTACAACAAAAAAAACTGTAATCACTCATCTGTAGTATTCTCGAAATTCAGACAAAATAACTAAGCAATTTTCTTAATACCAAATTACACAATTATACTACAATCATTCACAATAATCTTTTGGATAGAAAATAAATATGATTTTTTTTAATTTTTATTTTAATTAATCTCGTAGTTTGGGCTATGTTATCTATGATGTTAATCTTTATATTGGAAAACAAATGAAAATCCCACATGTAAATAAATTAGGAATCATAAAAATAATCATACTTAAGTAATCAAGTGTCATTAGTACTCTGTTACACACACAGAGTGGGTGAGAATCAAGGAATTTATTTGTATAGCAGAAGCTTGAGCCGCAGTGTGTTACGTTGACTGCTGTGGTAAACAGATATTTGCCTGCGGTTTCTTTATAGAATTGCTATTCAATTTGTGTTCAAAACGTTGTTTTGGAATTTGTATTTCATTTCGATCCCATGCGTTGATCGCGTCTCTTGAGATGTTTAGACATATTAATGTGTTCCCTCCGAATTATTATTAAGCGAGTTGTGTTTCCCTGGTTAAAAGTGTTAACCGATTTCGAAATTTTACCAACATTAGTTATTTCAAACCTTTGTCAGCGAATTCCCTTGATTATCTCAATCACAAGAGGGCCGATAATTTCATTTTAATCTCTCAGGCCCAATAAATGAGTCAAAGATGATATTTGTTAAACTTCAAATTTCATTTTTCTTCAAAAAGTTTAACTAAATTAGCCTAGCCCCTATATCTTAAAAATAAAGTGTTATTGTTGCTAACAAAAAATGAGGACCGAACTGTCTCTATAGCACTAACGAGATTCTTGCATAATTTGATGCAATAAATGAAACACTAGCATAGCAAAAATATTTACTTGCGATTTCTTAACATTTCATGTGAACCGGATTTGCAAAAAAAA
Source organism: Hydrotaea cyrtoneurina (assembly GCA_958296145.1). Lineage (NCBI taxonomy): Eukaryota > Metazoa > Arthropoda > Insecta > Diptera > Muscidae > Hydrotaea > Hydrotaea cyrtoneurina. The sequence continues at coordinate 9,090,973 of OY282513.1, read as the reverse complement.
ACAGAAATAATTCGTGTTTTCTCAGTAGTTTTTATTTTAGTTTTTGCTTTGTATGTTTTAAAACCTCTCACGTTTTTTACTGAAATATTTTATTTTCTGATAAAATCAATAAGAAATAAATGCAAAAACAACACAACTAACCATTAACCATATGATCCGACAAAAAACCCCGACAACAACAACATCATTCGTATATTGTTGACCATTTCATGAAACACTCCCTAAATTGCACGATTCAAAAACCGATATTTTCAACAAACCAAAGGAAGCACTAAAATGTGGGTCAGTATCAGCAATTTAAGATTTGTAATACAAAATCAGCATCATTTATTTCCAAACGCATAAAATTCTGTTGGGGAATTTCGAAAAAAAAATTCATTTAATATAAGTACAGTTGTTTCCGTGGCTGATAAAAAAAAAAACATTGGGAGTTGACTTTAAAAAACACAAAATAATTTAAATACCAAGAAATGTGGATTTTTCTTCTGATGCGAACATATTAATAACTTATCCTAATAGAACCCTTGAACCACAGTTTTCTCACAAAAATAGCGTACTCTGGTAAATTTCACAAAAATGTATAAATGGTTCATGTATTCTCATCCCAAATACTGAAATTCAATTATGAATTTGCCATAAAGTGATTCCTAATTCTGCTTAGTTGCACAACAGAAATTTAAACGTTTTTTTTTTTTGGAATTCCAAATTGTAGGAAAATATTTACAGCCGTTTTATAAAAAACCAATTTGTCTGAGAAAAAAATGGGCTTTTCGAAAGTCACACGAGTTTGATTGTCACTACATTGAAATTAACATTAAAAACATTTTCCAATCTGAAGATTTACAAATGACAAACGAGTTAGAAATGCCCTAATCGACATTAGGAAATTTTCGTTAGTTATTGAGGCAAATACGCTTTCTTAGGATCTATACGAAAGAGCTCCCGATTTTCAGAGAGAATCTTTAGACTACTCTGCACAAAAAAAATAAATAAAAAAAAATACTTGTTATTTCTTTTGACCACTGACTTATCTAGTTGACTTAATCCATTTCCATTTGTGCAAATTCATTCACAATAACATCAAAATCTCATTTGAATCTCTAGTGTCAACCAAGCCAGACGTTACAATACACTTATTGCTCACTAAATAACATTTTAAAGAGTTTATCCATATATATATCCATATATCCTCCCTAACATCATCTGCCATTTATATTCCATTTATTAAGCACAGTGTACCAAGAATGATTAAAACAAAGATTACGCCATCCCATCCAGGTTGATCAAATGACGTCACGCGTAGTGTATTCCTGTTGGCTGATACTCAAAGTGGTTTCAATTGCAGGGTTGCCAACAATAGTTCTTACACTGTGTTTCAATCTGAAACTTGTCACTCGTTGTACATACAAATAGAGTTGGCAACCCTTACAAGGGACAAACTACGTCAAACAACGGGAAATCATGCGCATGGCGTAATCTTTCTTTCTATCATTCTTGCAGTGTACTGTCTTCTAACGTACACCTCTCTTAACCGGACACCTCCCAGACCGCTTCAGTCCACTTATGTACACACTTCTCTCTTAAGCAAATATCTCTCATCAGCGGAAACATTTCTCAGTCCCTTAGACTCCCGCTTTAGAGAGAGTACACTGTATTTAAATTCATTACGGTTTTTTTTTTGTCACAAAAAATCCATCACATTCGTCCAAGTGCTCTAGACGAATTCCATTCGCAATATTCCATTCGCATGCTTAGTGTAAATAAAATTTCATCGACAACAACAGAAACTAGTATTTGTTTTTATTTTACGGTGACGACAGAGGAACATGTGACCAATGCACTTTTACGCAAAACTTTTCTGATACTAAAGCGTGGTAGTAGTGAAGTGTTTTGAAAGTTTGATGCTAAATTTTAATGATCTGTTTTAAAAATTGTCGGTGCTTCCCCCGATGAATGACGTACAATGACGAATAGACGAAACGAAAACAGAGGGTAACAACTTGATTTGTTTCGACTGAACTTGGGAGATAAAAAAAAGACAAAATTAAAATTTATAAACTGCGGAAACAGGGGGAGTGGAGAACCTACAAAACATGGTTTATTAAATAATTACAGTGGAAGGAAGATTCCTCTCATTTTGCCGTATCAAAGCTTAAACTGAAAAACTCGGAAGACTTGATTTGTTGCAAAGTGTAATCTCTATTACAATAACATTTGGAACCCAAACTAATGTGTACCGCTACATGCACATCACTTTCAGACCGTATAAAGTTTAAAGTACATTAAAAGTTTATGCAAATTTGAAAATGTTTTCGAAATGCGACCTATTTTGTTGTCAATAACAAACTGATATGTCTAGCATTTATTTATATCAGTTTTTTTAAATTATATTTAAGCTTTATTCAATATGAATTGGCCAAAATTGGCAATAAAAGCCGAAATATATTTTTGGGTTTTTTGTGGAGTAGATTTTTTTTTTTGCTAGTCGTTCAAATGATATCATAGGTAATTGGTGGAAAACAAGAGATAACAAAAAAATATCACGTTAAATTATAGCGACTGGTTTTCTGATATCGTAATTTGAATATTAAATTATGCCAACAAGCATATTTCCAAAAAAGAATTAACATTTTATGTTTGCCTTATCGGAGAGAAAAGCGGACTTGATTAATTTATGGATACTAAAAATATTTGGTATTTATTCATTTACATATGTATCTTAAAATGAATACAATGTTTGAGTTAATGATTTATAAGAAATATTTAAGAATTTGATGACTTTTGATTAATAAATAAAAATTGTTTTTTTTTTTTATATTTGCAGCCAAAAGCTGGTTTTGAACCCGACACAGCATCGCTCAGAGAGAAAGTTATCCTCAATCCGGCTGAAAAATGGCGTATTTTGAAAAATATCGGCATTATATCATTGGCCTTTATGGTACAATTTACGGCGTTTCAGGTAAATATCGAAAAAACATAAGAAAACAAATTACTCTTCTGAAACGTTTACTAATTTATCGGTTTTTTTTTATCAGGGCACGGCTAATTTACAGTCATCCATTAATGCCACCGATGGCCTGGGCACAGTATCATTGAGCGCCATATACGCTGCTTTGGTTGTTTCCTGTATATTTCTGCCCACCTTCATTATTCGTAAATTAACTGTTAAATGGACTTTGGTCTTCAGTATGATGTGTTATGCCCCCTATATTGCCTTCCAGTTGTTCCCTAGGTAAGTAAAACCCCGACCTATTAATAGAAATTATTCAATTCTTTAATGTTTTATACAATTTGTTTAGATTTTACACATTGGTTCCTGCTGGTATTCTAGTCGGTTTGGGTGCTGCTCCTATGTGGGCCTCCAAAGCAACATATTTAACACAAGTCGGTCAGGTCTATGCCAAAATTAGCGAACAGGCTGTGGATGCCATCATTGTAAGATTCTTTGGCTTCTTCTTTTTGGCCTGGCAAACAGCTGAATTGTGGGGCAATCTCATTTCAAGTCTTGGTAAGTAAGACTCTTAAAATCACAAATCACTTCTTTGACACAGTTCTTGAACTTTAAATCTGTCAGCCCCTTCAGCGAGATCCAAAATATATTTGTTCATCCAAAAAAGGATATATACGAGAAGATATCTTCTATTCATCATTGAAAAGCCATTGCGGGAAAAAAAATAATCGGAGGTGGAATCTGATATTTAAAATATCCATTGATAATCAAAATACGTATAATAATAATACTTATAAACTATAGTATTTGAGAAACCTTTTTGTCTATGGGAATTATTTTCATTATTTTTGTTTTGAAAATACAGTTATATTCAGGAGAGTCTCGCCCAGACATATCCCCCTTATACAGAAAACAGTATTCATTGATTTTGCAAGGAAACATTCGGCCATAAAAAATAATATTTTCGAAGAAATATTTTTATAATAACTTCGACATACAATGTTCGTACATATAGACATTCTGCACATAATATATGACTAAAAATTGACAAAACATTCTTAAAATCAATGAAAGATTTCATATTTATTACGTACACATATTCTGATTCCGAAACTGTATACTTATCATAAATCGTCCATTTATCGAATCCTTTTAATTTTTGCCTTGATGCAAACTAACAACGCCTATTCTCTCCCTCTATCCAACAGTGCTCTCTAGTGGCGGCCATGGAGGTGGTGGTGGCAGTGACAATAGCACCATTTCCGAAGAAGATCTCCAGTACTGTGGTGCTAATTTCTGTGTTCATGGTACCAATGGACACGGCAACTTGGAACGCCCACCAGATCATGAAATCTTCGAAATCACCATGATCTATTTGTCCTGTATTGTTGCTGCTGTTGCCATTATTGCCTTCTTCTTGGATCCCCTTAAGCGTTATGGTGAAAAACGTAAAGGTTCTCAGTCTGCCCAGGAATTGTCCGGCATGGAATTGCTATCGGCTACATTCCGTCAAATGAAAAAACCCAACCAACAATTGCTCATACCGATCACCGTGTTCATTGGCATGGAGCAGGCTTTCATTGGGGCTGATTTCACACAGGCCTATGTATCGTGCGCTTTGGGTATCCATCAAATCGGTTTCGTGATGATTTGCTTCGGTGTGGTTAATGCTATATGTTCGATTCTATTCGGTTCGGTGATGAAATATATTGGTCGTACTCCCATTATAGTCTTGGGTGCAGTGGTTCACTTTACATTGATCACTGTCGAATTGTTCTGGCGTCCAAATCCTAGCAATCCTCTGATCTTCTATGCCATGTCTGGTCTATGGGGTGTCGGTGATGCCGTGTGGCAAACACAAATCAACGGTCTCTATGGATTGTTGTTCAGACGCAACAAGGAAGCCGCCTTCTCGAACTATCGTCTCTGGGAATCGGCTGGTTTTGTCATCGCCTATGCCTATGCTACCACATTGTGTGCTCGCATGAAGTTGTACATTCTGTTGGCAGTCTTGACTTTGGGTTGCATCGGTTACGTCATTGTTGAAATCTTGTACAGAAGAAAGGTAAGATGACCAGGCTTTTGTCGAGGAATTCAGCATTAATATGTTCAATATATTATTTTTTTTATTTGTAGCAACGTAAACTCAAGAAACAAGAGAAAGCTGAAGCCGCCGAAAAGGAGAAGGAGGCTGCCGCTAAATCCGCTGCCGAATCCAATGTCAATGGCTCACCCGAAGTCGAAGAAACCGATGATGAATTGGATGATCTCGATGAAGATATTATAGTTACACATTTCTAAGCGTTAGGCTAACAATAACAAACTATGTACCCACAAACTAGAGAAAAGCTGTTTAAAGCTTTTGCTCAACACATGATGCAATATTTACACGATAGACGAAAGGCTTTGTCAAGCTTTGTGCTAATGCAATATTTTCATTATAATTTTGTTATATATTTTTTTTAAAAAATTTTAGTGAAAATTTGTAAACTATTATAATGATTTGTAATGTAACGTACGTACGAGTACTTCAAACAAACAAAAGATGAAAAGCAAACAAATTGCAGAAAATCAAGTTTCAAAACATTGTATATAAACTAAAAACGAAACTTTTTGTTTTTGCATTAGAATATGAAAACAAAAACAAACATTCCTTAAAAAGAAAACACAAACTAACAACCAGAGTTAAAGAAAGAAAACAAATCCCTAAAAATGGTTTTCTATATACAATAAACAAAAGTACTAACAAATTTTGTCCCTATTATGTTATACAAAGCAAACAAAATAAAACTTTGCAAATTTGTTCAAATGTAGTGAAAATAGTAAATTTATTATTTGGAAAACCTTCCTACCAAATACGTATTTCCTCCTATCTTTCTCGTTCTTCTCTGTTCCACTCTGTCTCTACCTCTATCTGTCTATTTTCCAACCTATCGAAAGCTCAAGTGTTTTTGCTCTTAAGAAATCTTTATTTTTTTGCTCAGTATTATGTTAAGTTTTAAGAAGCTTTATTTTTTTTTTTTCGTTTTATTTTATTTTGTTTTTAGTTTTACTGTTTTTACCACTTCTCCTTCGTTGACTCCAATCATTAGTTTAATTGATTTCATATCCTTTATTCTTCACTTTTTATTTTGGTTTTATCCCACATTTCCCTTTCTTTTTTTTTTTTTTTTTGTTTATTTTCTCTTCTGTCCTTTATTTTGATTAATTATTATGTATTTTAATGTTGTGTATGTACATTTTAAGTAGTCATTTACATTTATTAATTATATATTATTCAAATTGTGTTTTTGTTGTGATCGAAATTACTTTTAATTGAAAGAAGAAAGTAGAAAACAAATTGAAATGAACCACAAAGTCAGTCAATCATATATTCACTTGTATGGATTAATTGAAATTTGAGTTCGATTTGTGTATTGAGAAATATTTACATGAATTACGATGACGATATTGTAAATATTTAAAGACATAAAGAAAATATTTAGTTTAATATTTTAATTTTATTTCAAATAAAATTATATTGTTTTAATTTTAAAAAAATATCGAACTTGTTTTACTTTGGTGGTAGGAATTGCTCCCCCTATTTTCGGAGTCTTAGTCCCTATTAATGTGGAAATGTTGATTTAAAGATACACTCAAAATCAATTTTCACAGTTAACGTTTAACCTAATCGTCCATGTTTGCTAGACATGTGATTTTGATAGTAGACTGAGAGGAGGAGAGGAGGAAGACCGAAGTATGTACGGAAATTAGAACAACAAAAAAATGTAATGAAAAACCACTATATAATGTTGATGTACAGTGGGAGAATGCGAAAATTTGATGGATACAAATCTGCCATTTCGTATTGGCTTGTACCATTTGATTGAAATTGCACACAGTCCTATCTGAAGTGTGTTCGAGCTTAAGTCTAGCCAGAGATTTGCTACAAGGTCCAAAGTTGTAAATCTTGGTTTTAAAAAAAAAATAACTTTTGCCAAATTTGTTCTTTTATTACAATTTTCGTACAATTTAACGTACAATGTATCGTACAGTCTATCCCAGGCAGTGGAGTCAAGGCATTTTTTAAAAACTCCGAAAATTGTATTTCAGACCACTATTCGTATGCTCTATATCACGCTGTGGTACGTGTCTATACTAAATATACGTAGTTCATGCAATCAAGAATACATTAGAAATTTTAAAACATAGTAACAGATTATTTTGTTTTTAACTTATCTCTTAATTTTATGGGGAATGTAAGTAAAAAGTGTCTGACTCCAACACCGCCGCCTTCTGGTGTAGTGTAGTAAAAACCAAGTCGTCGTGTTATATTTGAGTAAAACTCAATTCGATATTGAATAAAAACTAACTGTTGTTTTTTTTTAATATATTTTAAATAATAAATATTACTGGTATACATTATTATTAATACTTATGATATAAAACTTTAAATATATTTCTGTAATGTATTTGATGTGCACTGGATTTTGGTGTCGAATGGAAATAGGATGTAGTGATGTAAAAGTATATGAAACTAAACAATTCTGAGACAAATAATTAAAACCTAAAATGTCATAAAGTCGACAAAGCCGTTACAGAACTATGGGTTCATCTTCTACCGATTTGGTGTTTTTGCGACGACGACTCGACTTAATTTTCGATAACACGCTGTAGGCCTGCTGTATTTCAATGAAGCGCTGATTAGCCGCAGCACGTCGCGATTCTTCTTTGACCTTGTCAGGATGAAATTCTTTCGATAGTCTACGATAAGCACTAGTTATCTCAGTCTGTGATGCTGTTGCACTAACGCCTAAAATTTTATACGCATTACGTTCCCCATCCACATCCATGGATTCAAAGATTTCCTTCCAGGTTTCATACCATCCATGATGCTGAGCGTAGTTGTAAGTGTCAGTCAAAGCCTGTGCTATGTCGGTCCACCAAGCAGATGCTAAGAAGTTCTGGAAAGCTTCGTGTACGGGCACTTCATTGCCATCTTCATCGGAAATGGTGCCATTGAAGAACATAAAAGAACCCCAAAGCGAAAAGTAAATGCATAGAGCTCCTGTAAATGTCAATGATCTCTTCACGGTACCATGTCTTTTAGGAGGTGTTCGTAGCCATTGTTTGGATAGATGATCAAATACGAGCGCTGATGAGAGAGCCGAAATCAGTAGCGAATAAGTTTCATCATAAATGAAATAACGTACGGGATAAGCAGCAAACGCAGCCAGAAGGCAATGCCACAGAACACCCTGTTCTCGGCCAATATTGCCCACAGTCCAAACGCCCAAGGCAATAAAAGCTGGTATTAGCCAATGCAGAAAGCTAAAATCGATGCCCATAAATTGAGTTTCCGGTATTGCCATTTGAAAGAGCTGTCCAAACAGATAACCAATCATAACTTCTCCCAGAAAACGTTTTCCCGAATAAGGGGGCCGTTTGAAATGTTGCAATTTCTTTACAAACTCCTCGATAAATCGAGGATCTTCATTAGCATCTCGAACATAACCGGGAATGGCAAAGATCTCATATAACCAGCCGATGCCAAAGTAACCCCCCAAAGTACACCACCATATGAAAGCGTGACGATCACGACGTAGATAAATGTGATGTAAACCCAATATGCCACCGAAAAACCACAGGACATAGGCAATGATCAAAGATTTTTGTGGTTGCAAAGAATTGGCATCGAACTTGGTGCTTTTGCCATTTTGATGTATTTTACCATTTGATTGTTTGATTGTTGCGTTGACCATTTTGTGCTGTGGAAAAAAAATATAAATTAAGTCAAAAGAAATTAAGAAATTTTCAGCGGTAGAGGAAATTGAATGTTATCAAACTGGGACTTTTAAACCCTTTCTTTTAGTTCTGGACCAGTGAATGATAATTTTAGTATAATTTGTTTTATATTTATTTTACTCTTAATTAGTTTTTTGTAATATCTGTTAAATTTTTTTTCTAATTGTTTATGGCGACTGGAATTAAGTTAGGGTGTTCCCTATCTCAAACGCATTTATTTACATATTTGTACTTTTATTTCTACTACCAATATTTAAATATATATTTTATGAAGTCAAATGTAACCATATTAGGCCCATACATGAATTCACATAAATAGTGAGGACATATTATTTATTAGTGGTTTCTCAACAGAACACCTCACAAATAGAAAACTAAATTCTAAATACAAAATCTTTGTTCATAGGCATATGGTATTCGGGATATTCATAAAATTCCTTTTGTTTAAGTTTATTTAGCCTAGATTATTTGTCTCTAGGTCCCAAACATTGTAGTTTCGAGGTTTCGTCATGGTAATGGTAAAATTAATGTATGACCCATTCTATGGTGGAGGTCCTATAGATTTTTTGAGAAAAATTCATTCATTCAACATCGGCCAAACGGTTTGTTTATTGTAATGAAAGTCAATAAATGAAAAGAAAACTCCAACTATGATTTTAATATAACAGCAAGTATATTCTGGGTCATTACTGAGTATGCGGCCATCAGCAGGGCTAAAATGTTTTCTAGTCTCGGACAAATTCAAGAACGTTGAGGATGTTCTCATTTCGATTAAGAACAACACTGGATAACAGAACTAAATTCTTTTTGCATAGTTCTATGCATAAATATAAAGTAAAGCAAATTTTTTAAAATATGCCGAACAAAATGGAAAATGTTTGGAAAACGTCTAGAATAGGGAATATTCGAAAGAGCAAACATTTGCAAATTTTTTGAAGAAAAATTTGGGGAATAATGACACAGGCCCGAAATTTGCACCTAACTCTCACATTCAGAATGCCTTAGCTTCTCAACGAACACATGCGGATGTTTTACTTGTTAGTATAGACAACGAGATGAAAATGCGCTTCGTCTGAAATATCGTTTTCCATTTAGAAATGGTGTCCACTACCATACCAAACTTCAGATCAGCAGTCGCGGTCCAGTTCGTTATTCAATAAACCACTGTCTGGGCAACACTGCATTGAGTTTAAAATAAGTTGCATTATTTTCCAACGTTGCTTAAGCATAAACCCATTTATTTCATTCCACGGATATATGATTCTGAATACTGTCATGAGTTGGAGGGGGGAAAGCTGTTACTGCTTGATTCCAAAAGAAACCACTAGATGGACAACCCTGTATCCAAAATATGGGATTCCGTAACATGACTTTGTAATTAAACTTTATCCTCACGAAGAACATTTTTATTTAATTCTTTATTTGGAAAAGTGAAATTAATGGGAAGTGTCACCCTCTTCGGAATCAATTTCCCTCTAACAGGCATAAATATGTTGTCTGGGAGGAGCTCATCTTTGGCTGCGAATCATAAATCCTTTTTACGTAACTTTCGTTTGAGTATCCACACGTGTATTTCACTTTTTAGGTCATCCGCTCTTTTGGTGATCTGCTCAAACAGAATACACGTCCTCCCATATAAAATGTACTTCGTCAAACAGGTCCTATAAATGCTACAAATTGGAAATTCCTAAACTATATAAGACGTTGTATCTGTAGCTACTTAGTATATTCGATGAAACCTCCACAATTAATATTAATTTGTAACACAATTTAATAACAACGCAATTTCTCCAACAAAGATTATTTAATTTGTACTTACATTTTTTCCAATAAGAATTTAATCCCTCGATCAGAAGTCTTCCAGTTTTCATTCACTGTTATATTCATTCACCAGACCAGTCCGACTTTCTCTTTTCACGTCCGAATGTTATGTGCGTACTGCGTGTTTGTGTTACATACAACAATGCAACAAGTCTTGGTGGTTGATTGGTTGATATATTAAAAAAGACACGTCAATTCTTTCAAAAATAATGAAAATTGAATTTGTTTTTAAAACCGTGTCTTCACAATCAATACAAAGTATAATTACAAAAATTTACGACTGTTGCGTTAATTGTTAATATTTGTATTTTATTTACTCTTTTCGCTCGGTTTTTGTTTTCAAGTTGTTCGTTCAAACGTCAAATGTTTAATGTTTTTTTTGTTTTTCAAACCAACAAACCAAACTCATCGCTTAATCAGGTCAAGAAAGAAATTATTCTTGCCCAGCCCGGCTTATAGCAATGAGAATGCATTCCTCCTCTCTCTCTCAGTGCAGTGTCGCCAACTTCTTGGGAAAAAAATCGGGTAAAATTTTCTCAAAAACGCGTAAACAGTACCAGACACTTTTTAAAAAAAACCAATAAAAGATCTGTTCGATCACATTATCTCTATGTTGGATATTACCTTTTATATTAAGAATTATTTACAATATATTTAAAGTATGTTTTTATAGAGGTAATTCAAACATTAAACCTTTCCTAAATTATTATCAATATGGGCCTACATCTGTATACATTATCTGTGATTTGACAAAATACATTATTTCCTGTTTATTGATGTTAATTAGTTAGAGTTATTTCTAAATGGATATTGCAGATCTTGCAAACGATTTCCTACACAGCAACAACAAAATACACTGAACGTCATTTGCTTGGCTTTGTGTCATCTGAAAGACTTAAACCTATAGCATATCTGCCCATGTAGCTAACGCAACGAGAGTTTTTAAACCGAATATTCCCGGGATGTATTTCCCCGGAAATTTTCCGATTTTGCATTTCTCGATTCCCGGGATTATTGGTCGGTATTCACGGGATTAAAATACAACCAAAATATGAAGCTATGTTCTTATTACATTTATAAAGTACAGCATTTGTTTTCAATATTAATTGCCTAGGATTTGTAACTACAGTTTTATTATTCATTTCAAGTTTTTAATATACCTGAAATTTAATTTTTAATTTTATAAGGAAATTAAGGCCAGAGAATTTCGAGAAGACGATGAAAAAAATTCCCGGTATCCGGGAATTAAAAACCATACTTGCAACCTCTACAAGGGTACAACATCTGTTTTTATGTGTGGCAAATGTAGCGTTTAAGCAATTAAACCGTTTTTGTATTCATGTAGGGACAACACGAAAAATCTATTGGCAACACTGGCTCGAAGTAAACATAACACATAATAACAACATCATATTGTGGGGTGAAATACATTTGCGGATTTTTATGAAATACGTTTAAATAAACTACAAGAAAACCTTTTAAATAAACAAAAAATAAATTACAATGAAAATAACTTGCCGAATATGTATAGCACAACAAGGAGAATTTTTTACACTCGACAGCGATGTTACCATAAACGCTGAAAAACTGAATCTATTGCATCTCATAAATGAATGTCTGAACTTGGGTGCACATTTAAATGATGATTTACCACAAATTCTATGTTCGGAATGTTTGGTTACGCTTAAACTATTCTATCAATTTCTACTACGTGCAAGGAAATCCGACGACGACTTAAAATCCCAGTTAAATAATGAGGCAATAGATTATGAATGCAACAAGTCTGAGGATGATTATGAAGACTTTTGTGAAACTGATTTAGCCAGCACAATATTTAATCACGATTCAGACAGCTCTCAATCTGTCGAATCCGTAACAAAGTCTGAAGCAGTTATGGACGAAAATGAGCAGAGTACTTCAGATTCAAATGTGGCATCCGAAAGCACAGCAATCGAAATCTTAAGGATTCATGAGCCAAGTATACCACAAATACGTCCTATTATTTATGAGCCTCTACAGGAATCTAGGAAATTTGCTTGTAAAGAGTGTGGTCGAAAATATTCTACAGAATTAAAATTGGAACAGCATCGCCAATTACATTCCCTTAAACAGGAGAGCCAGTGTCAAGTGTGCGGTAAGTAAAGAATTAAATCAAAATCATGGATTTTTTATGCACCGATGTTTACGTGTATCATATTTTACAGAAGCTGTATTTAGTTCAGTTTTTGAACACAGTGAACATATGAAAACCCATTGTGAAGAACGTAAATTTACTTGTGAATTCTGCACTAAAGCCTTCATGTCCCGTTCCAGCCTGCATTCCCATCTTCTCACACACTATAATATAAAACCATTCAAGTGCGAATTTGCCAATTGTGGTAAAGAATTTCGACAGAAATCCATCTTAAAAACACATATGACTCTGCACACGGGAAAGACCATTGAATGTGAAATATGCAATCGACGTTTCAGTCGCTCTGCCCACTTGAATATACATATGCGTCAACACAATAACATAAGGCCGTATACATGTAGTCATTGTCCTAACAACTATATGCAAAAATCTCACTTGGATCGTCATGTTGCCAGTTCTCACATGGGTGTACGCTTTCAGTGTTCGATTTGTGATCGAGCGTATACAAAGAAATCGTCATTGAATATACATATCCGGCAGGAACATTCCGATACCCTTCCTCACTATGCATGTGAAATTTGTAAGAAGGACTTTACGAAACAGAAGAGGTAAGATCATATTTCTTATAATACAAACATGTATGTCAAATGACCAATCTGTCGTTCAGAGTTATATGGTTGTCAAAGGATTGCCATTTTTAAAAACTTCTTTTTCAGAATAGACTTGTCTTTTGGTCATTTCTTTCTTTGGTACAATACATAATATGCAATTAGTTTTATTTATGTAATTAATACTTTTGTCCTAACATCCTATTCGCTGTATTCTAGCATTGTACTGGTTAAAATAATCTGGTTAATATTATGTTTCGTATACAAGGATTTCCTTACTTTGTTCAAAGACTCCAACGTATACGTTCTCCAAACATGAAAATCGGTGTGAAGACAGTAAATATAAAATGAGAATTTTTTTGGGCGAAATCAGATAAGATCAGAAATGTTTCCTTTTTAAAGGATTAAAATAACCCTATGTGAGATTATACTTTTCGAATACTCTTATTCTAAATTTTTGTATTAATTAGACATTATCACTGTAGCCCATCAATCTACACGCATTTATATGCACTCAAATTTCATCCAATTAATCAAATTTGAGTCCATAATTTAATATGATAGCATACTCGAAAGAAAACAAATTATATCACGAATTAAAATGTTTCCATCTACAATTTTTAATTTCGATTTCTCGCTAATATCCTCTATTAATATATACCGCCGTGATATTTCTTTTCAAACTACATTTATACATTAACCAACGATTTCGACTCGTGTCAATTTATTTACATTACCTCTATTAACACCTCTTGAAAATGCATGTGGTTAATTTGTATGGGAGGTTCCACTTGAAGTGTGACCAAGAGCCCTACCTATTATTTATACAAATACCTATATTTTATTACACTCAATGTTGTCGGGACTAAATATAATGTCCCGACAACATTGAGTGTAATAAATTGCACATATATTTATGTTATCCTTTATTTAGATCATATTTTTTTTGCGGATGTGATTGGTTATGGTCTATTATTGAATATGTTACAATCGATTTGATAAAGTAATATTAATTAATCCCATTGAATAATAGAGAGTAGAAATTAAATAAAACACTTCGGTATTTCTATTAAAAAACAAATCAGTTAAATAAAAAAAAATCATTACTGCCCTCTGTGAGGTTTGAACTCACGACCCCTGGTTTACGAGACCAGTGCTCTACCACTGAGCTAAAAGGGCTCTGAGGCCTGATTTGTCAAAGTATATATATGAGCTTTCCGACCACACAAACACAGGGATGGTGAGAATATCAAGAGTACGGCCAGTGTTGCCAATTCTAACGAATGTTTTGTAATAAAAACGCGATTTTAAAAATTCTTTTCCTGTTACCTAGTGTGTATTTCTGTAAGAAGCAACATTAATCAAAATGTTTGAGAAAATATTTTAAAGCTAAACTATTGAAAAAAAGTTTTATAATAAGATACATGTCGATGGTCAAGGTTTATATTAGTGACACAAAACCAGTATTTTAAAATATTATTATATATTAACAGATTCACTTGTTTTTAAATAACATGTGTATTGGGATAAGAACGACACATTACAATAAAAAGAAAAATTTGTTACATTTTAGTTTAAACCTTTTCAATGTTTTCAAAAATATAGCTACATTGTTCAATGTTGCCACATTGTTTATAGGGTAAATAAACGTACAAACTATTTGTGCAACAGCAGTTTTTACCAACAGGAGCCATACTGGGTTTAGGGATGTATCGAATGTCAGATTAGCGAATACGAATGTTGCCAAATGTCGGTTTGCGAATCCAAATATTTCAAAATGCTGTTCGGTTCGCTTGAGAAAAACTTCACAATACCCTGCAAGAATTGGACATCAACAGCTCTAAATATGTACTTTACATACCCCATAGACAAATGTATTTTTTTCTACTGAAACAATATTTTGTGATTGCGAATATTGAAATAACATCTTGCGAAAGCGAATGCGAAATCAAATTATTTTACTTTTTGTGAATGCGGTTGATTATATTCATATGCGAATACGATTATTCCCTAGTCACGTGTACAAACTTATCCCTCGATATGCACGATACTTTTTTCTGATTTGTTTGGGTTTTATAAACCATCGTTTATCGTGGTCGATTTACATGATTATTTTGCACTCAGAAGCGAATTCCAAATGACCATTTACACCAACATTAAAAAAACGCCTCTGTACATAACCATTGTTGGTTCGAAAAAATTAAGCCGAGAAGGCCTTGTCGTTATATTTATCAAAATCCAATCTAATTCTGGCTTTAATAATACATAACATGTATTTCTATTCAAGATTGGGGATCGTATACAATTGCAATATTTTTTTTTTTTTTTCATTATTTGCGTGAATTGTTTCGTCACCAACAAGAGTCAAAATTCGCTATTCAAATATGGCGAGGGAATTTTATTTAGGCAGTATATCCCGATAGAATAACAAATATTTCGTGCTCAGTTCAATGATTTGAGAGACGTTTCTGTCAGTTATTAATCGAACGTTCCTAATGAAAACGGTAGAGTTTAATTACTACCACTTATACTTACTACCAACTATCCTGAATGCAATAACTTAACCTTTAACTTAACTTAATTTTTCTTGATTTCTTTTTTTCTTCACAGCTTATACTATCACCTAAGGACAAAACATCCCGGCTATAATCGAAATAATAAAAATGCCCAGTAGCGTTTAACTGTTAAATATATTTTTTTTATCAGATTTACATTTTTGTCAGAAAATAAAACTGTTATCGTTTCCAGTCTTCCGATTTAAATTCCTCGTCTCACGGGTTTAGGAGCAAACAGTATCTTCGCTGGTTTACACAATTCCAAATCGGTTCCTGGACGAACCGCCAAACACAATGTTATTTCCACCGAAGACGCCTCGGTCCATACGGAATGTGACAACAGTATAGTAGTTCTTAACTTTACATTAGTTTCATGGACCCCCTGCTCGGTCATGATCTTTTTGAAATCGGATAATTTCGGGACCACAGTATGCAAATGTTGGTCGGGATATTTGATTTTTATACGCATGTCGTTCTTTTGTGTTTCTTGGAGATTATCAATTTCTGCCACAAATGGTAGGGCGGCTATAAGTCCTGCCGTTACTTTAATTACATTATCTTGAGACATCTGGGGACACGGTTCCAGAATATTGGCCTCACACATTTTAATATTGACATTTGGCGGTGGCATTCGGACTGCTGATGGTTTTTGTACCAACGGCAATATTTCTCGAAAAACTTTGCCTGGCTTTGGGTCGATAATGTTTGCCAGCTGATTAAGTAAAGATGTTGTTAAAGAGTCTGGTTGGAATTCTTGCTTTTCATCCAAGAAATTGCTGATGTCAGATGCTGTTTGCAGCAACATTTGACAGGGTCCCAAAGCACTTTGAGATCGATCTCGAACCACTAAAACTAAGTGCAATGCACTGGCCCTTAAGCAAATTTGTTTCACCAATAACATGTC
Source organism: Hydrotaea cyrtoneurina (assembly GCA_958296145.1). Taxonomy (NCBI): domain Eukaryota; kingdom Metazoa; phylum Arthropoda; class Insecta; order Diptera; family Muscidae; genus Hydrotaea; species Hydrotaea cyrtoneurina. Next base: position 9,074,217 of record OY282513.1, on the reverse strand, counting down.
GCCATAGGTAAGACCGGAAAATATGTGTTGCAACTTCAGACAGTTACGCACTAACTGTGACAAGGACTCTTTGAGAGGTGCTCTGCTTTGTTGAGATGTTGTGCATGATTGTAATTGTTCAATTTGAATTTGTGCTGCCAAAAAGGTCTCCAAAAAATTAGCTGTGCCCAACATTTCTGGATCGATATCTCCCAAACGCTGAAATGTTAACGACAGAAATACTTAAGTAAATATAAATTGAATGATTTTTCTCAAAATACCTTCAAGTTGTCCTGTGCAGTTTTCAGCAAGGGTACACGATCAGCAGCTATTGAAAATATATCATTTATATGAGCCAGTATTGTTTCTAAATATTCTCGAGAATTGTTGGAATCATTCAAATTATCAATAGGCTTCTTTACCGATGAGCCCTCTATGGGTAGGGGGGGTACCAACGATGGCATAGCATCCCTTAGATATGCATAATGCTTCAGTGTGACATCAGGGAATAAACTAATAATCGGCACCAAACTAGCAGCCGCATTAAACAGCAATATCAGTATGCACAAATATGAGGGATCTTCAACATCGCGTTCGGCGCTGTCAAAGAATGGATGATCCTGCAGGAGATGCGAAGTTACTGCCATGCAAAGGTTGGGATGCTTTTGACCAACTTTACGCATACAGCCAAAGGCAGACAGTTTATCTTGGGGGTATTTTGCCAAAACATCTAACAGTTTTTGTACCACCATTAAAAGACAAGCTTGTGTAGAGACACGGCAGGCGCCCAGCATAAGATGAAGACCCTCACGTACCTCAACAGAAAAATCTTCCAATGATGACAGCATTATTTCCAGCTGATCTTCTCGAAGCACTATATGTCGAGCTATCGCGGTTAAACTATAGATTGCTTTAAGGCGAACCTCTTCAATTTCATCATTGAACATGTCAACCAGAAAATCTAAACACATCACAGCAAAATCGGGATGTTTCAGGGCCAATTTGCACATCGAATCCACTGTCGCTATTCGAACTTCCAAAAATTCATCCTCTAACCCATGAACCAATGCGCCGCATGCGCCACTCGCTATTAAAGATATGGTATCTACATCCAAATGTTCTTGGGGAGCATCATCGGCCCATCGTTTGCCCGAAGACCATTCTCCAGAAGCCACCAGTTGAGCTCCTCTTTCATGAGCGGTTTTCTTTCGCCTCAAATTACTCATGAGCTTCTTGTCCAGAGTTTGATGCAGAAACTCGGAACCCACCATAGTCATGTCACCCAAATGTTCGGCCGCCTGTACCCGTATTTGTATGGACAAATCACATAGAACAGCACACACTCTACTAAACGCTGCATCTATTAGTCGCATTTCTTCCTCGTCTTCGGTGCCACATGATATCATATGTTCGGGGTGCATAATGCCCAATTGAAATACCAACTGCAGTGCCTGTTGACGTACACATTCATAATCATCATGCATGGCATCAACTGCTCGTTGATATAAGGATGGTGACAGCACTGCACCCCTTTCACCCAAACACAATATTGATCTCAAACTTTGTGCTCTCACGCCAGAATCTTGAGAATCAGCATAATGGCCAATAGTATCAATCACCCCTTTCTTGGCATCGTTTAATGCAACAAAAGACGACAAGACCAACAGTGCATTCTTCTGGGTCTGATGTGATTCCGAACATAATTGCTGCTGAGCAAAATGGGCTATCTTGGTGATATGCATAGTGGACAAGTTCTTCAAATTCTTCCAACCAATCTTGTGTAGGCTGCCCAAGCCTTGCGCAATGACCTTCTGTGACTTTTCATATTTCAGGGCTCCTATGATCTCATCGATCAGCGCATTTACCACTTCGGCTATGCGAACCTCCGACAAATCGGCCAACAAACCCAATATAATCACCCTGACTGTAGTGTCGCCGTCTCGTTCCTGGCGAAATAACTCTATAAGTTTGCTGATAGCTTCGTGCAATTCCGGCAGCTGGCAGTCATCCAATACCAATTCATCAGCTATCTTTACCAAAATTTCCAGAAGCTCCTTACTATTCTGTGGCGAAATTGTTTCTAGAACATTGAGAGTTTGTTGGAGTTTACCAGCATTTTTGCTGGTGGTTTGTATTCGTATCTTCTTGCTGGGCGGTTGGGAACCTTCTACCGTCTCTGTCACCGACAAAGGCCTTTTTATTGCCAACGATATACTGGACATTTCGAGGTCCAATCACTTATCACGTACAATATAAACAAAATAATCGACATAAAATGCGTATGCATCAACAGCTGTCTGTTTGCAAAGATGCCACATTGTATTGAAATAAGAATTTATAAATTAATGCGCACTTTACACTGTCAAAATTCATGACATCAACCTCGTGTACGTGTGCATGAAGCTTTGACGTATATGGCGTTTCATGCATTCATTTTGCATTCAAAGTGTTGAATTTGAACTAAAAATTTTTGAATTTGTTTCATGTGTTGTCGGTGTGGCACATATACACAAATTTGCACTATTACCACCATAATGCAGTTCCTGAAAAATTGGGCTATAACGACTCATTCTGAAAATTAGTAGTTAAGAATACTATTTCAGACACTTGGAACCAGTTTGAGTTTAATTTAATCAATTTTTTTGAATGCGACGTTCGTTGATTGACAAGCAGCAACTGGTACCTCACATCTATGTACCATTTCGCCAACTTTTGGAATATGTGTAATATATTTTTCTAAAAGATGTTTTTTAGATGTAGAATTGTAAAAACAATCATGTACGTATGTTTTCCGTGGTATTAGAAACTTAAAATCCTTTTAATTGGAAAGTCATTAAAAAGATATAAGTAATATAATGCAAAGATGGACACATCATTTTGTAACGTCCGCAATGAAAAGAAAGGTTTTTGAGTTTAACCGCTGATTTTTGTTTGTTTTTTCGTCATCCGATCTACGTTCATAAAGGGTCCAAAAGTGCGCTGAAGATATGTGTATATATCAGAATGTGTTTATATACTTGGCAGTTTACGAACAAATTTGAATGCCAAAGTGTGTAACATCCGCAATGACATGCATTTATTCTTAACTAATATTTATTGAAAACTATGAACGGATATGAAGAGTTCTAGAATATTTTGTATTTAACATTTCACGCAACTGGCATGTACTGAGGATAGTCAGTGCTTGTGCCATACTGATATGCGTGTATCAAAAATTGAATTGCAGTTTACATTCAAATAATAACGAAAGAATGGTATGTTGTTAAAATATATTTCTAAATGGACATAAAAATCACAAAGCAGATGTAAAAAATATTTCCGGTGTGAACTTAATTCATTATTTGATCTCACCATTGAAATGGGCCTATAAATAAATAACACTTCTATTCAGGCTGAGCTCTAGCTTCTAGTCACACGGGCTTTGCGATTAGCAATATATAAAGCTTCTGACAAAATTTTGGGTTATATGAACAAATTAATAAATACATACATTTTTAAATACATCAACAAATTTAAAATTTTTGCGTGATCCAGGAAATTTATAATCTTCACTAGAGCTATTCCTAAAATATTCCTCCTTAAATATTCCATTATTCTGGTTGTATGAAAATACACGCTGACGTCCAAACTTACTTCCGTTTTGTGACGTCCTTAAGGGCACTTTCGGCACGAAAGTACTCTCAAAGAACTGTTGGTACTGACAGCTAAATGAAAATATCGCCTTCAGATCGACAACAATTTTAGCAAAACGGAATGCATTTATTGAATAGTGCATTCGAGAAACTAAATCGTATATCTAATGCTTTGTAGGGCTTAATTTGTGTCCGCCATTTCTCAATATAAATTGCCAACACATCTATTTACTTTCATTGTTCTTTATTTTATTGTTAACTAAAATGTTTTTACAATGCGTAAGTCTTAAATCTAAAAAAAAAGATTTGCTGTGTAGGAAGCAGACGTCGAATAAAAGTTATTTAGTCTTTTCGTCGTTTCTTATCCGAGCTGCCACCTGCTCCACGATCATTTTTGTCTTCACCCCTCTTGGGAGCCTTCTTAGCCATATTCAAGAACTGATCCAAACCGAATGGATCTTCCTCTTTTTCAAACTGTACAGGACCACTTCGGGACGGAGCACCACCACCAGCTCCACGAGATGTCCCCGAAAACTCTTTGTCTGGCACAAAGCGCTGCGTGTTAACTATACGATCCAAATCGGCGCCATAAGCATCGTTGTCAATTTGTTTACTAGGTCTGTACAAATGTGAGCCCAACGAGTTCGAATCACGCCAGGGTTTGTCGTACACATTGTAGACTTCATCGTCACCGTATCCAGAATCCATGCCTTTAGTTGTATTAAACAAACGTTGATCGAATAGAGCTTCGCCATTGCTGGCCGTTTTCGCAGGCATGCCAAGTGCAATTTGTTCCGAAATATCGCGTTCACGTTCCTTTTGCAATTTGGAACGCTTGTCGGGAGCAGCTCTTGCTAGATTACGATCTCTCTGTCTTTCACGGTGACGTTCAGCACGCAATTCATTACGTTCCTTAGCTTCCGCACTTGTTCCGGCAGCATCTTCAGTAGGATTACGTATGCCCGCACGTTCTTCACGCGCTCTCTGCGCCATCATCCGCAACATGTCCTCTTTTTTCTCCTTTTCCTTTTGTGCCAATTTCTTTTCAAGCTGCGCTCTAGCTTCTACAGCCTCACGAGCTTTGCGATCAGCAATATATAAAGCTTCTGACATTTTAGCAAATTTTTCGTTGATGTGAACTTGTTGCAGGCCTCGTCCATCAGCCGCTAAACGTTTGTCAAGGGGAATAGTGTAACCTTTAGCGTTCTTCCAATTCGATATGCATGGCGGGATCTTCCATTCTTTCTGTTCTTTTACAGTCACCTTCCGCGAGGGGGAATGAAGCACAGGAGCAGGCGGTGAAGGAGGTCCGCGGGGAATTTTTTTGTTGATGCGGAATTTGGGCGGTTCCATGGGATCAACTTGAGCTTCCACCATTCGAATGATTCTTTGCTTAGCTCCTGAGTTAAAGGCATCGCCTTGTTGGGAGGGCGTATATCGAATATACTGAGCTGGGGCGGACTTTTCCACATGTCTCACTGGCATTGCTGCTGCAATTTTTTGATTAGTCAATTTCTCCAATGCCTTTCTTGTCTCCTCTGTGGTGTCAGCTATCGTCTCGGCATCAGGTCTCTGCAATTCATCCGCATCTTCGGACAGCACTTCAGCTGGCAGGAGTTGCGATATGGACGAATAGACAATCTTATCCTTTCCATGTCCCTGCCTTGCAATAGCATCATATTTAATTTTCCCCTTTTCATCTAATCGTACGGCCAAGGCATTTGACTTTTTACCCATATTTGCTGGAGCGCCTAGGCCTAAAGGATACTGGGCAACATGGATTTCGGGGAAAGCGCCGCCATCGCCAAAATCTGCTTCCGTGCGTGGTATCCAATCTTTGCGTTGACCATAAGGAGGAGCAGCAATTTTTGCGGACACCAGTGCTCCAATCTGTGGTGCACCCTTCGCAGCCACGCGTCTTTCATCCTCACGATCCCACACAGCATTCGTGGGTGTGGGTAAAAGACTGGACAGAGACATGCTATGTTTATTAATTTTTAACCACTGATTTATGCAAAAATACCAACACAATTTACAAAATTAAATAGAAAAGAAAAATGGTGGTGGTGAAACGTCAAATTCCTGTCAACAAAGTAGAGTTTGAAGCCGATAGTAACTTATATGCAACGCGATTATTTTTGGTATTCGGTTCATTTATATAAATAACCATTCCGTTATACGTACAATAATTTCATGCAAGAGTCTTCGAAACAAACGAAAAATATCGAAAATCAGTTGCAAATATATAAAGCTGCCATATGTGCAAGTACAAGTTCATTTGGAAATTTTCGTCAAAGGAGAGGAAGTACGTGAAAAGTTAGTCAAACAGGTGTGAATAATTATTTTTTTGTCAATATGTTGAAATACGTCTTCGTGAAATATTTACGATTCATTTGAGCATCCATGTTAGAGGGTAGAATGGATACAACTAATGAACAACAACTTTCAACATAATCCTTACCAACAAACGTGTGAGAAACTATTGAGCAGATATTTTATTTATTAAAATGTAATTTATTCAAAGACTTGGTTTATTTTCGTATCAGCCATATATAGGCTGATATCACAAATGCGTTTTGAATCAATAAGTTATGCATTGACGTTCAAATTCTTAATGTGGGTTTTTTCAATTTTAAGACTTACCTTAATGATATACGCAAACTAAAGCAATTTTGTTTTGTTTTAAAAATTGATGTTGCGTGTTAAGCTTTCTCATTTTTACTAGACCAACTTCAGCTTGCGTATTATGGGGTGTTCCAATATTAGAATCTGTTTCATTTTTCATGCGAAATTAACACAACCGATACCGACACATCGTAGTTCCTGCAACCGATACGAATGAGCACTTTTTCGTCATTTCAACGAATAAACAAATCGGAAAATGTTAACTTAACCGATTTTGTCACGCATAACTTACACAACTATCACCGACTTCACCATAGAGAACCAAAACGAGCTGTGATTCTCATTGTTATCGTATACATAACACGGACATTTTAAGTTGAATAAACGATTTTTTCACCCTTTTTACACTTTATCTTACAATTTTCACACTTTTTGCTTAGAAGCCTATTTTTATTAATTTCTTACGATATATTTCAGAATACGCGTACGCTTACCGCCGTTAGTTAACTAACACAACCGCCACCGATATCACCAGAAATAATCAAAGCGAACTTTTTGTCTTGCCTTGGCACAATAAAACTTAGATCTTTACTTGAATAAACAGGGTTTTTCACACAAACTCAATACAACCGTCACAGGACAGACACATTATCATACAATCTGCACACACGGCTTTAGTTTTACTAATTTTAAACAATATTTTTCGGAATACGCGTCCGCACACCGCACTCAGTTAAAAAAAACTAGCAAGTGTCATATTTTGCCGCCTTTTTATGCCAATTTTGAAGCTTTTATTCTTTGACATTTGACAAGTAGAAACTACGTCATTACAATAATTGGAACGATGTTTTCTTTCAACAAGACGGCGCTACGTGCCACACAAGCAACGAAACCATTGCTCTTTTATGGGAAAGTTTCTGGACCGAGTTATCTCTCGAAGAGGTGATCACAACCACCGAGATCTTGTGATTTAACACATTGCGTCTTCTTCCTTTGGGGTCACGTGAAAGATAAGATCTACGCTAACAGCCCAGCGTCGATTCAAGACGTTAAAGATAAAGTTCGTGAGGCTATCGAGGACATAGGACAGCGATTGGTTATGGAAAATCTAATTTTTCTACTCTCACGTACACAGTTTTGTCTATATCAGTATTTTGCACAACAGTTTTGTGTGTTTAGAGATTGAACACAAATCGGATACTATAATAGGTATCGAAAACTTAGCCTTAATTTTTAATTACAAACTGAGATTGGTGCAAATTTAACATTAGCTTTAATTTTTAATTAATAACGGCTTTTGAATAAGTTACGTATTCGGTAAAAAAAATTGCAATATAACGTGAGATAGTTTACGTTACGTTAGCGTTGTGAATAATTTAGATTATTACGATCTACGAAAAATTAAATAATTCATGTGCCGGCTTTTGTCTTGGTACTACATATTATCATATTATCCTACATATAGTCATGGTAAATTGTCGTACATGTTCTTGTGTCGCGGAGGAATCATCGTTGGAAGAATTTTTCGAAATGGATAAACGATGTTATTTTTCTTTAAGTGATCGTACATTCCGTGAAGTTTTTAATTCGTGTATTCCACATCTTGAAATTAGACCCGATTATAGATTACCCCAATACATTTGCAGTTATTGTGTTAAAGATTTACAAGTTGTCCATAGTTTTATACAAAAAGTTTTAAAAAGTAACGATTTTACGAAGTTCAAAATACTGGAAAATGGAGACGAGGGTGGAGGTCCTTCTGTTAAAGATCCCTTAGAAAATGTCGATTATGCGGAAATTAAACAGGTAGATTATAAACACAAATTCTATTCAATACATTTCAAAATTTTATTTTTCAGAGTGATCAATATGTTTTCTGCGGAAATCCTGACGATGATCGAAATTTATTTCTAAACATTCCTCAATACATCGGTATAAGATGTTCAATAGTACACTTTTTTTCATCTTTTTAATATGGAGTTTAACATTTTATTATCTGTAAATATGTACATATGTAGATAACGATGATAACAGATTTGAAGATTTCTCACAAGTGGGCCCACTCATACCATCTTCGCCTAGTGACTGTGATAACAATGATAGCGATTTTCTTATATCTGTTGAATCACAAATTTTTCCTCAAGGTTGGTTGATCTAAAAGTTATTAAGTTTACATTAAGTTCATTATTGAACAGTTTAACATTGAACGTATTTCTTAATTTAAGCCAATTACACCTAATTCTGTTTATACGCGATTGGATTGTATTTTTATCCGAAAAACGGTTAGAGTAGCCAAAGATCGTGTGACATTTTTAATCTGCTCCAACGCATATACGCGAATTTCCGAGGAATGTATCGGTCGCGTAAAACCACAATTAAGTGTACAGATTGCAAAAATATTTTTCGAAATTTCTGAGTTTTAAAATTTTGATCGTAAAATATTTTCTAATCAACTCTAACACACAATAACTGATTGACAAAATCCAAAAGAAAAAATTTAATTTGGCCCTGCGAATACGTTAATATTCTTCACACCTTCGAACATTTGCAGGTCGTTTTAAATGTAAACTTTGTGAAAAAACGTATTTTACTAATAGGGGTTTGGAGGCTCATATGGAGGTACACACACCGAAGTCTAAGATCAATTCCAAAGAGTCAACAAAAACACCTTCGAATGATAAGAGAAGTAACAAACGGAATAAAATGGACTGCGTTGGCAGTGACATAGAAGACGGCGATGAAGTCCTGGACACCAACAACCACGATCGTAAAAAAATTCACAAAGACAGTCATCCAAAGCCAAAAAAAATGTTTCCATGTCAAGTATGTGGTAAACAAATGATATCCGCTTCAAAACTGAGGTAAATGTAATACTAATGAAGTTAATTTCCAATGGTACACAATTTGTCATTTATTATATTAGCCTGGTATAGGGATTCGAATTATACGAAAATGTATCAACTATTCTGGGTCGTACATCTCCATCTAGTTCCAATGTGTTCATATGTGTATCAAATGACGCTAATACTGATTCATCTCCTTTCGCGCTATTAAGTAATCTAACTGTCTTGTCGGGGATCTGTGCAAATAAATGATTTGAAATTAAGCTTTACTTGAACCTGGGGAAAAACTGAAGAACGGCCATATTATTTTAAATTTCAGTGACCCATTTTATTTACTATTTTCTATTTCTATAATATTGTCGAATTAACAGTAAAATGTTTAAAATTAACTAAAACATAGATAATCCTAAGTTAGAATGATTAATCGAAAATTCAGTTAGTAATTGACTCCTCCGAGATGATGAACTCTAGATTAGTAATTTTCTGTCCCTTCCGAATCGCAATGCGTTATCTGAATAGTGACAGTATTTCAATCTCATCCTTATCCAATAAATATTTGTAATGGGTCTGACAAATAAATCAATGTCCAAAAACCAAAGTCGAAGAAAAGATTGAGTGTTGAGTGTAGGTAGATTAGTATTCTTTCCGCATTATTTTTCTACAATCTATACTTATAATTTGTTTCTAGATATCATATGGTCATGCATACTGGTGAAAAAGACTACCTGTGTACAATGTGTCGTAAGTAAATGATCTTGAATATAACCAAATACTAATATCAACAACAATTTCCAGCTAAAGCTTATTCTACCATATATGCGCTAAAACATCATATGCGTGCTCACACCGGAGAACGTCCTTATGAATGTAAATTTTGCGGAGATCGTTTCCTACGACCTACGACACTAAAAAGTCATATGCGACGTCATACGGGCGAACGTCCATATGGTTGCGACATATGCGGAAAACGCTTCATACAACATTCCTCGATGGCAACACATATGAAACTGAATCACATGGATAAGTCCATATCCTGTCCATACTGTGATAAGAAGTACGCCCGACAAACTGATCTAAATACCCATCTACTATCGCACAGTGGCGATAAACCATTTGCCTGTAAACTATGTCCGAGTCGTTTTACTCGGCAATCTAATTTGAATAAGCACATGAATCAACAACACCATCCATCAAGTGCAAGTGCAAGTGGTGAAACAACAATGGACAATATAAAAAACATAATTCTTAATGAAGAGTATATAGTGCCGCATACGAAAAATAAGTCAATATCACCAAGTGAGAATTCTATACATCCGGTACATCCCTTGATTGGGGAATCAACTAAAAAATACTCCGATTCGAAGTAAGTTTGTAGTCGTGTTTCCATTTTATAATCGAATTAATTTTTATTTTTAGTTCAACTTTGACATCAACTGGAAATGTATCTTCTCATTCGGATTTCGAAAAATTAATTTCATCAAATAATTGGAGTTGGCGGCCTAATCAGACGTGACTTGGTTACAAAGATCTAATTATTCATAAAAAAATCTACATCCACATAGGGTCTTAAAGAATGGTCAGATGAACGACAACAAATTTTGACATTTCGGTCACTTTTAAACGAAACATTGTTAAGATTAATCCTTCAGTATGGCGTGAAATTTACAAACGTTGTATTCATTTACCCTAAAATGATTACCGTCAACGTTAGAGTTATAAATGTACCATGTATAAATTTCAAGAAAATTTATAACCAAAAGGTTTACTGCAATGGGGCTGAACCTACTTTTTCATGGATTCATGATATTTCTTGTTTTGTGTTATCAAGTTTTGCATCCAGGCATTAAATAAATTCAATTCAGAATACTGTTTTCAATATTTGTCTTCGGATATAACTATGTCGAAAGTCCAACTAAATTTGGTGAGTGAGGGGCCGTCTACTATATTCGGTTCCGTTATAATTTATTGTTTTTAATCTTTCTATTCTCAATATTAATACAAGGAAATTGGAATTATGAAATCGAATGTTTTTAAAATTTGTTTGCAGTAAAATAATTTAAATTCTGTCTCTGGATATAACATATTGATTGGCTTATTTAACAATCTTTTCCATGTTGTGGTAAACAGTAGTGTTGTGGATGAGCATTTTTATGGAAATATCTCTAAGATTAAAGTCGTTTAAAAGCACTAGCACTACAAAATAAAACTTGAACTGTGTTCACTTTTTTTCATTTAAGTTTTATCACAAACGAAGAATTTAAAATAAAACGGTCTATACAAATTTTCATATTTCGCTAGCGTCTGTTCAATATATTGTTCCCAAACATAGACAATATAAGTGCAACAATGTAATATATATCACCTAATATACTGGTATGTGCTAGACTTCACTTTTTCACCGTGGTGATTGTCGTGTACAAAAATTCTTGATAACAACTGTAAAAGTGTACAAAAATTACGCATTGATATGATTTGCTTCTGTTGACAATCACTAGAAATGTCCATCACATCTGATAAATCGAAATATATATTTTTAAAACTTTAGGAAGTTTTGGAGAGCTCTCCTACCTAACGATAGGCCTCTAAAAAAATGCAAAATAAGGTCGGACATAAGAGTTATACAAAATTACGGCAACACTATTTTATTATTGTAATTACGTTGGCACTTTTCCAATCCTCCCCTACTGTATGCTGAACGCATTTGTTGTTCCAATACTTGTGTGGCGAACATTTCACGTCTATAAACCGATTTCATTTTCAGACCAACATGATCTGGGAATATTAGCATAGTATCAGTATTGTAATCACTACGGTGCTTTCCACAGACAGACATGGCTATATCATCTTAGAATACATACATATATTTATATATATATCCCACACATTCTACTAGAGGCAAAATCTTTTTTGAGATGGTAGATATGTCTATGGTGAACTGAAAATGACAAATTTTGAGTTGTACCTTTTTAGTAGAGTGTATGCGATATATATACCTAATCCTGTTTTTGGACACTACATATGTTCCAGAACATATCACGTTCTTCTAAAAAACGTGTAGAAACAGGAACAGTTTTGTCGTGTAGAAACAGGATGAGTCTATTTCTGACGACCGTGTTATTTTAAACTCGTGTAAAACTGGATTAGATGTATATTCTTTAGAGCTCCGACTGATCAGTACTACGAGGTGTTGCAAAAGAAAAGACAACGTATAGTAAAGAGAAGTAGTAGCAAACAAATTCTAAACAGCCCCAAATTTTATGTTCGTGTAATTGTTTGAGCTAATATGACAATGTGACGCTTTCTTTCGCTTTAAGAAATGCTGGTTCGAAAATTATAAAAAATATTTTAAGATAGTATGAAATCCGATTAATTTTCAAAGTATTTAAATTTTACTTATTGTATATAGTTTCCACTGCTTCCACTGTGGAAGAAAATTCAGAAAACCGCATAGGTACCGTTTCGGAGCAGACTGTATTGATAATTTTTAATCTCTTCTACCTTTGATAGAGGTGATCTTTTTTATCAGGAAAAAGAAAGATCACTATGATTGAGTGACATTTTTTCACATATTTTAATCTGAAGAACCGAAAAATAATCAAAAGATTATCTCTTACCCGTTTCGCAAGTCCATTGAAAATAAAACATCATAATGTATATTTCAGTATTAGATTTTTATCAATAGTTTTGCAATATATTTACTTATTTACATAAATTTAACTCTTCAATTATTTTTTTTTATTAATCTTTATAAACTTCTTTTTTTCATTCTTTCTTTCTTGTATGCCATATTAATATGTATGTTGGTTGTGTATATATATTTATTTATTTTATATCAAGATAGCAATAAAAAATCTCTTATTTCAAAAAGGTATAATACACACAAAAGAAACAAAGTGCGATAACTTGAAGTGTTTGTTGTTGTTGGTGGTGGATGTGGGCTAAAGAATAAAAGTATGCAAAATAAAATACAAATAAAAATTGATTTTAACAAATTTGATATTTATGATAATTAATAATAAGAAAAAAATGATGCGATACTATACGAAATTATAAAGACAAAAAAAAAACAAGTTTATTTTTTTATATAAATTGTTTAATAAAGATTTTTATAACAAAATATGTACTTAACTTGAAATAAAAATTTGTTTATTTTTTCTTGTTGCTTTATATTAGTTTCGTTTTCTCAGCATTTTATAAATTTCATCATCTAATTGCCAATAGAAATAGAAATGTGCGCGCGCTCGCTCGCTAGAGTACGAAATGCAAATTTCAAAATAAACAACTTGTAATTTTTCTTACAAAAATTAACAATTTCTTGTATAGAAGAAGTGAATAGAAACAATACAATTCTATATTTATAAATAATGATATTGTTTTCTCCATTACATACATAATCACGCTTTGCTGACTAACATCCGTCCGAAAGGATGGTGGGAAAACTTCTTAAGACATTTCGTACGTACGTACAATCTCGTAATTTTTGTTGTTTTGTCTTAACAACAACACACAACTTATGTTCGGTTGACAATAGAGGCACATGAAGAAATTCTGTGTAAAACATACGAGAATTTTACATTGGCATTGACGTGGTTGATATTAACAATTGATCATGTTGTTGTAGTTGTTGCTGCGCTATTTCTTTTTTTTTTTTTGTTAACTCATTTGAAAGAAAAAAGAGTTGTTTCTTTGTTTAAGTTTAGGTCTTAAAAAAATGTTTTGTTTTCAATTATCCTATATTGACTTAAATTAAATTGTTGATGTTCTGAAGTCTCCGGTCTGTTTTAGTATAGTTGTAGTAGTAGTATCTGTAGTTGTCGAGGATTGATTGGTTAGAATTCATCATTTGCGTTACACGACACTGTTGCCAGCAACATGTTGCGTATTATTTAAACAAATAATCAGACTTTGAAGAACGAGAGGCGACAGCGTTGGTTCTGATTGTACTTGGTTTATGAACAACCAACGAATAACGTCTTTTGCATTGTTGATATTTATGATCACTGCTTCTCGTAACCATACGGCGGACAATGCGCCCTGAAGAAGAGCTGTTGGTGAGAACAGGTGGACATTGAAAGTTGGTCGATGGCAATTGATCGGCTGGATATTGAGTTGAGACAGTGTTATTAATTTTACGATAATAATTGGGAGAATGTTCATGAGCACATTTTTTTACAATTATTGGTTGTGGTGTTGGTGTTTTCAGAAAAGACGTTGTGTTTTTAAATTTACGTCGCACTTGTATCAGAGGAGATCTATCGATTCCGATGGCTGCTTGATTTGGTAGATTTTGTGAATGGTGGCAGTCTTCTTGTGCTGCAATTTTATTCGAAACATATTTTTTTGGCACTGCTGCAGTTGTTATCCTGACAAGTTTATATTTATTTAAAAGAATTGTATTCTCTGGTTTTGCAGTACTTGATCCTTCCTGTTTATCCTTTGCATTATCAATGGCTTGCTTTTGGTTGTATTTAAAATGCAACTTCTGTCGTAGTTGTTGTTCTTGGTTGCTGGCAACATTTGCAACACTCGTACTTGTTGTTCTGTCATCTTCGTTGAATGTCTGGTCTTTTCCGTTATTGTCGTCTAGTTGTTGTGATAGTTGATTAAACATGTTGCTATTAATTTTCTGTCTTGAACACAGTCCCGTCGGCGTCTGTAGATATTGTTCTGGTTGTTGTTCTGTTTGTTGGTCCACGCTATTAACAGCGTTACAGTTTAGACGTGTCTCTACCGTTGTGTTACACGCCGTATGGGAGCACGCGTCTTTCTTTTCGCTTGTTGTGCTGATTGAGCTCCTGGTGTTGGTGCAGGCCTATTTCCGAAATAACGACAGAAGAAAATAAATTTATTATAAGAAAAATTATATTAATATTTCATATACGGTCGTGAAGGAAAGGAAACGTACATTCAAAATCAAGACAACAGACCAAAAACAGATTACGGACATGTCAGAACTAAATTGTTAAAGTGTTAGAAAATGACAAACACTTTATATTTGGTTAAGTTTGGTTAGTATTGAGAAAGCCATTCACGTTGGGTTTGAAAGCTGAACGTACGATTTTTTTTCTTCAGAAATTCGCGTCAAATTGTTCATTTGAATAACAATCGAAATTTCTATTTTTTATTTATTTCGTCTAACGAAGTTATTTATAATTCGAATCGAATGTCACGAAATCAATACTAAAGTTCGTTTTTCTAAAGCTGTTACAGTAGGTACTTACGCGAATATATTACTAGAGACAGGCGCGGCGGTGCCTGCATTAAATTGGAAAGGTGCATTTGGAGTTGCCTGTAAAAAATTTAAAATGTTGTTGTGAGTTTTATTTATAAAGTCGATATTCAAATATGTTTCTACAAAAAAAGAGCAATTGAGAAAATTATGGAAGAATGATAGCAATGGATACAACTATAATCAACTAAATCAATTTCCAATCTCCGTGAAATAGTTGTATATAATTATTTTTTGAGAGTTTAGGAAGTCGAAAATGGTTTGCTAATCGACAATAAGCGTATGAGTGCAGTTACAATAAAAGTTTAAAAAAATACTTTCTAAAATAAGTATACAAAATCACTGAACTCATATTTCGTCGTTATGATGATAGTTTGCGGACACGTTAACTATAGAAATATATATATAACCTAAACGGACCCATAAATACGCACTGCTACGGCAATTGGTATGTGTTGGTGAAATTGACAGAATGTGATCATCACACAGACGAGGAGAGTGAATATCAAATATTTTGATTTTTGGATCCGATCATTTCATGGGTTTTATGAATATTTAAACAGATAGTTAAGATATTAATATTACAGGTTTTCCCAAAGTACCATCACGTACGGTGCTGGATGGAGGACAAAATTATTATCGCCTTTTTAATTTTCCGACCACACTCATGTATACAAATAAAATATGTACATTCATTTATCATGAGAAATTTAGCTTTACACGTACATACACATGATATTTTATTTTTCTCATCATCGGGGAAGCGGTAGTTGTTCCAAAAAAACATGCCTTTAAAAACATGCATCTGTTATATAAGGGTATATTTAGATATCAAGTTCATCAAGCCGAATTTATGAAAAAAGCGATATCGTCCAAATGTTTAAACATATATTTTTGTAATTGTGAATACATATGAAATTTCTCCAAACACGCACTTTTCTCGAACTTGTAACGTGTTGGAGTAATTTTAATGTTAGGTTCGTACCAATAAGAACAAAATGTTTTTTTCTTTATAATTCTTCTTGTGATAATTCTTTAATTGTACAACAGTGTTAGATTTTAAATTTGGACTACTTTTATACTTAAAATTAAATCACCAAAAAAAATACGATACATTTTTAAGATTTGAACATAAAAAACAACACACTAGCAAACAAAAAAATTATCATGCAACAAAAAATGTGTCGGATTAAACAAAAATTAAGCAATGAATAAAAACAAGTGTGTTGTGTTGTGTGCAGATTTTACTAAATTTGTCTATATATCTACATTACCTCTATCGCACCACCGCCAAAATTAAAAACTGGTGCTGTTTGTATTGCGCCAAATTGAAAAGGTTTCGTTGAACTTTGTGACTGGATTTCAACAACAAAAACAACACGTTACACAAAATATAACAAAAAAAAACCCATCATTGTTACCAACAGTCAACAGTGGACGGACGAACAAACGTTACATTTGGACGATAGGTGATTTTGATTTGCAAATACAATTTTGTTTTTTAGAAATTTCAATATCAACGGTATATTAAACATTTTTGGAAATCAAACAAAATGTTGAGAAAAAAAAGAAAAAGAGAAGAAAAGTAAATAAAATTTAGTTATAACTACAACTACATCAATTTAATTAATTACAATTAATTTAATATGGAAAACAAAACATACCTCTGTTGCCCCCGTAAAGTTGAATGTCGGTTGGGGTGCTCCTCCTGATCCACCGAAATTGAAGGCAGGCTTTGTAGGGGCTGATGTCGATCCAAAATTAAATCCTCCCTAAAAGATAAAAATGTAAGATTTATTTTAGGATTCGTTTTTAATAAAGACATTGTATGAGACTTTCATTCGGATATTTAGTTACAAAAATAACTCTTAATCTTTATATAATTTCATTGTCACATATGTATGTATGTCAATCCAAATCGTTTTATTTCTAAAACAAAGACATTAATTTAGTAGATTGACAAAAACATTGACGATTTGAGACAGATTTTTAGAAAGAAAAGAAAACAGGAAGGTGACCAAATTGTTTTTTTCTTTTCTAAAAATCGATTAAACGAAACAGCTGTATAAATAAATTAAATCCACTTAGTGAAAAATGTGCAGACTTGCAATAATGTCTGCTGTAAAAAAGCAGAACCAATAGTAGTACTGGGTACTTTTTTATTTTGTGAATTTTATATACCCACTGCTTTTCCTAGAGTTTTTAAACAGCTTATGGATTACTTTCTTGCTAGTAAAGTCGGATTAATTATCTAAACTCACGTATATTACTCCATTTTTATAAAATCATGAAATTAAGGCAACCGGTAATTCTGGTAAATGAGTTTTCCTTCATAAATTCAACACGTAATATCCAGATTGATATCCCTTTGGTTCATCTTGCTGTTTTTGAACATTCGTTTGTAGTAAGACTATGTCGTATTTGGAACCATTTACCGAACATACTTAAACTGTTTTCGTTTTCTATTTCTACATACAAAACGAAACTCGTTGATTACTTTAATGGTATTTCCTTTTATATTTGGTCTCTTGCTATAGGCACCTTCTTTCTTGATATTTTTTTTTTTCTCAATATTCATATGGCTGGGGAGCCATTTAAATTTGTATATAAATATATATATACTTTTTTTTTAATTTAACTTACATATTGTACTATTACTTTACATAGTGAATTATCTTACAATACATGTATAATTGGCCTTATAGGCTTTCTTTGTATTGATATTGAAATAAAAATAAAATAAAATAAAAATTTCTTGCTAGTAAATGTTTGATTTCTGGTTTTACCTACCGTCCACATTATCAAAATAGTGCAAAGCAGCACAATAACTGTAGGACAATTCAACTCAGTATTCATATCGATAATGGAACTAAAAGACGATGGTACTATAGAACAGGTAACCAGCTTAAAATTCCGATGAAACTTAGGAACAAATCAAGCATGATAAGATAAGAGAATTCTTGTGATTTGTTAACAAAAATTTAAATAAAATGAAAAATAACAAAACACTGAATTGGTGGTTTTTATCCAGATCGTTTAATTGCAAGAGATTTCACTTTTCGGTCTTCTTGGCAATATAGCGGATTCGAACATTCACCTTGGGGACATTCGTTCAGGCTGTCATATTCTATATATTGATAATAAGTTAATGAGTGTATATGGTCAGTACTTACACTTGTACTCTGTTGCGTTGCTGGAGCGGAGCCAAAATTGAATGCGGGTTCTGGCTTTTTAGTTTCTGTCACGTTAGCTGTGTTACCTGCGACTGTTCCAAAACCACCAAATGTTGCAGAACCTGTTACTGCAGTACTGCCAAATGTTGGTGTAGCACTTGTTGACGATGCTGATCCACCAAACGGCGAAGAGCCGAAAGCTGGAGCTGGCGTTACTGCGTTACCACTGGGATTGGCTCCGAATATGTTTGTAGCAGGAGCAGGTGCAGAATTAACACCAAATAGATTAGTGCTTGCATTTGTTGTCGTGGTTGTGCTTCCAAACGCTGGTGGTGGAGGAGATGTAATGTTGGACGCAGAAGCCGGGTTACCGAAGATCGAAGTTGTTTGTTGATTTGAGCTATTTGTAGCTCCACCACCACCGCTAAATGCTCCGAATACTGAAGGTTTAGGAGCATCTTTATTAGCGTTTACTGATTGAATAGCTTGCGTTGAGGCGACAGACCCGAATACAAAATTGCTTTTAGGCCAAGTGGTGCTAGCGCTGCTAACTGAAGCTGTAGTAGATGCTGTGGATGCAACTGCTGCGACTGGCGCTGTATTAGGGGCTGATCCGAAAACAAATGTTTTTGGACTGGCAGGTTGAGAACCGCTACTTAAAGCTACATTGCCAAACACGGGGGCTACGGGTTTGTTTTGGGTTTGGTTCATTGCCTGACTACTACCTCCAAATGATCCAAATACATTTGTTGTAGTTGGGTTCATTAACCCGAATGATCCAAATGTTGGCGTGGTATTTGCTGTTGTATTATTGGTGCTGTTGGTAGAGGAACTAACAGTTGTTGAGTTATTGGCAGGATAAGCAGTAGCTGCGGGTGAGGAACCAAATGTCGGTGTGGCAGAGGTTGTACCTCCAAATGAACCAAACAAATTTGTTGTTGCAGCAGGCGTTGTACTAGAATTCGAAGAAGCAGTAGTAGTTGTGGTTGACGATGTTGATGTTACTGATCCAAATAAAGTTTTGCCTGCTGTAACCGCTGGTGTACTGCTACTGCCAAAACTGAATCCTCCAAAGCCTGCTCCTGACGTTGTGGTAGCAGGAGCAGCAGAAGCTGGTGTATTAGATCCAAAGCTAAACATTGGCTTAACGGCTGCAGTGGTTGCAGCAGATACCGGTGAAGATGTGTTATTTGTCGTACTGCTTGTAGTGGTTTGTGTAATCGTTGACATCGGAGATTTATTTGACAATGTTGAACCAAACACAAAACCAGCTGTTGGAGCTGCTATTTGGTTTGCTGTCGAGGAAGATACGGCCGTAGGTGTCTTAAAGGCGAATCCTTCCAAAGCCTTCTTCTCTTCTGTCGCAACAGTTGGTTTCTTTGCAGCTGCAAACGAAAATCCGTCAGTTGTTGATGAAGCTGTGTTCGAACCAAAGCTAAAGGTTGGTGCAGCTATGCCTGTAGGTTTTTCTACGACCGCCGATGACGTTGTGGTGGAACTTGCCGTTACGGTAGAAGGCAAACTGAAATTGATACTTGGTGAATTTGCCGTTGTAGTAGACGTTTTTGCAGAAGTGACTTTTAATGTTGACTCTGCCGATTTAGGGCTGAATTGAAAACCAGTCGTAGCTATAGCTGAAGATTTAGTCGACGTTTCAGGTTTGTTGATAGCAGTATCGGGTACACCAAATTTGAAACTGGTACCTCCAGTAGCACTTGAAGACACTGAACTTGGATTGTTTTTTGAGTCAGTTTCGTCTTTTTTCTTTTCTTGGGTCACAGAAACTATCGGCTTGATACCGAATTGAAAACTCGTACCAGATGACGTATTGCTTGTTATAACTGCTGGGGTCGTGGACGTCTTTTTCTCTTCGGGTTGTAATACATTATCTTTTCTGAGTACATCCTCCTTAGGTGCATTTGAACCCGGCCCGAACCCAAAACTGAACTTTGCAGCAGATGTAGCTCCAAACGTAAACTTTGTCGATGACGAAGCAGGGCTTTCTGTTGCTGTAGAACCTGGCTTTGGTTGCTCGCAACATGCACATTTCGTACGCTCAGCATCATTGCGTGTCATACAAGCATCACATTCCCATTTTGAAGCTTTCTGTTGTGCTGCTATAGTTTTAAATCCTGCATCCGATGTAGTTGCTGCTGATGGAGCTTGTGCATGGGAGAATCCAAATTTAAATGATGACGTCGGAGCTGTGCTGACTTCACTACTATTACATCCTGGCTTCTTCGTTTGACAGGCAACACACTCAGTAACTTCATTTTTATTGTTTATCAAACAGGTTGAACATTCCCATGTTCCAGTTTTGGCCCTAAAGTAATCCCCAAATGAATTTTTTGAAGGTGGTAATGCTGCATTCTGCGCTACTGACGTCCCCAACACACCCTTGCGGGGAGTTTCACAAGCTACACATTTAGTGCTCCCATCTTTATTGCGTATCATACACGTGTCACACTCCCACTCAGATGACGATTTTTTAAACTGTTGCCCAAATTTAGGAGACAAAGCGGGTAAAGAAGCATTACATGCCAAACTACTGGGAGATGATTTCGCATCTTCACGCCTTCGCGGGGTTTCACATGCCACACATTTCGATACCGCTGCTTTGTTGCGAATCATGCAAGCCTCACACTCCCATTCGTTTGACGATTTTTTGAATTGACTACCAAATGAATTGGCGGACAAGGGAGCTGCATCTGCTGTAGTAGGTGTTGGTGGTGGCAACGAGATGGGCTTATTTAAAACGTCTAAACAGGACCCGGTTTTCAATTGAGGTGGTTTCGGATATACACTTTTAGGTGTCATTGACAATGTAACTTCTAGGGGAGGACTGAATTTATAATTATTCAAATTAGTTGGTGTTATATTTTGGGTGGGCGTGTTCACACCTTTGACTACTAGAGGTTCGGAAAATTTGAAATTAACTTTTGTTGATGATGTAGTTGATGCACCAGTAAAGACGCTGGCTTTAGGCGTATCTGGCACTATTTTAATGTCGGTTGCTGGTCTTGCGGGCAATGTAGATGTTGTCATTTTCGTGTTAAATGCAGTTGGGCTCGAGACAAAGGATTTTGAAGTCGATGCAGTTGGAGATACTGTTGATGCCGCAGAAAACTTGATGTCAAACTTGGGAACAGATTGCATAAGGGGAAAAGCTATATTTGGCAAATTTACAGAGGGTGGTGGTGCTTCATCTTGTAAGTCTTTCGAAGCAGCAGATGTACGCAATGTATTCGAGACTTTGTTCTTTATTTTATTTGTATGCTTTAGTTGAAGTTGTTGCTCAGATTCTAGAGCTCCCGGTGGAGTTTTCGAAATTTCTACACTTGTTACTACTGGCAACGTATATTCTGAACTTTCCGAATTTATGTTTGTCGTTTTCCTTGTAATATTCCTTGCCTTTTCTGTAGTATTTTGTATTTTCTTCATTTGCAACAACTGAGACATGGTAGGTACTTGCAATTCCTTTACCGGTGGCATAGGGCCTCCCATAATACCACGGCCATTGGCATTGCCCGAGGGTTGCAATATCACTGCCGGACGGGAATATGGTGTTCGTACTTGTGACAAACGCATGGCCCTCGAAGCATTTAAATCACTTTCATTTAACCTACCCATCGATTGTGATGACATTTGCAAATTTGGATTTGTTTTAAGGCTACTAGCCATTTTCTTAGCTTCACTAAGGGGTGTGGCAAAATCATTAATTAAATCCAATATTCTTTTAGCTGTCGATGATATTGTGGAACTTTCACCAATATGTTGAGAATTAGTATTGGTGGCCAATGAATTATTCGATGATGATAAAGTGGAAAGACTTGATGTTGGCCTTATCAGTGTCGGTGTAATACGTACAGCACTGGCGCCTGCACCAGCTGTATATTTATTATAAGCTGCTGCACCACCGTATGTAGTTTTGCCTTTATAAAATGGTGAAAACGTATTCAACAAGCGACTGTCACTCAATGCCGATGTGCTGCCATAGATAGAAGCATTAAATTGTCTGCGATTTAGAGAAGTTAAGGATAAAGTCGAGTTGTTTAATGGATTCGAAACTCCTTGGCCGGGGCCGGTGAATAAAGATTTTCTCCCTTCTAAATGAGAATAGAAATTTAAGCCATTGCCAAACGACGAGGTTCTACTGCTATTCCGAGTAGTTCCAATCCCAGTGCCCGCAACGGAAGTATTGAAAAGTCCAGTCTTACGTTGCGGAATTTGAGATTTTGTCAATTCAGCTGTACCACTTTCACCACTTTCAGAAGCTGTATCCAATAGAATTGCTTCATTCGCTTCTGGTATATCGTTCGGCTGATTAAAGCCGGAACCATTAATATGTTTTGGCCTCTTAACTCTTTTGTATGCGTTAGGGACTTCTTCAGTCACTTGACCATTATACTTCAGCATATTTATGCCCGTAGTATCCCGTTCCTGCTCATCGCATTCATGGTTTTCCTCAGAATCCTTTACTTCGTGTATTGTGGTTGATGTACGCCTTGGAGGAACACAACCAGATTCTAAATCTGTTTTTGCCGTTGCCATAGATTGCCTTTTTAATTGGCCAACCGTGGCAATTACACGCCCCGCTTCCTGTCGTGTTGATGAAGATGATGGTATGTTTAGACTTCTGCGAGAGCTGTAAATAAATTGCAATAGAAAAGTAGTACAGAATTTGTTGACGTATAAAAAATCTAGACGTCTATTCATAACGAAAAATAAGGTAACCGAATATCCACTAATATACGCAAAATAATAAAATCATTAAGGAAGTCAACAGTGTGATATTAAAAGCAAAAGAATTACGTCGACGTTAAGACTGAGACTCAAAACATTGGTATGCTTTTAAAGGGCATTTGAAATTTGTCTCGTGGTTTCAGTAATTATTTGTTTTCAGTATTCAGATGATATGTTCTATTGACTACATCACCTCATATGATGGATAAAACTGGACGACTTGAACATGCCTGTGAACCCAATCTACTCCTTTACGGATGACAGCAACCTATGTCATTCATACTCATTTGAACATCGGCCAAGTCCCTCGGAGGTCGAGGACAAAAGGCGAACTAAAAAAGTCTCACTCAACCGCGATTTCTTAGTGGGTCCAAATTAACAGAGTAGATTTTAATGCACAAAAGACCCAGTGCTGTCTGTTGTCTCACAAACGTTCCACTCATCCAGCAGCGTTGTCAATACCTATGGGTGTTGTAGATATCGACGTATCAGATACTCTTGATGTTCTGGACATGAATATACTGGGTGATGCTCGCTGGTCTAACCATATATTCGAAGTGTCGAACGAAGCATTCAAGTGTTTACGCTTTTTAAAGCGGTGCAAGAATACCCCTCTGATCACGTAAATATTTATACCACCTACATCCGGCCTATAATGGAATATAACTCCCATTTATGTGCAGGGTCTCCAAAAACATCTTTGCAGCTTCTGGACCGTGTACAGAGGAGAGCGGTGGTGATGATAGTGGATGGTAGGGTATCCAACTTTATTGTCTCCTTACAGCATCGCCAGATTGTGGGTTGTGTATCTCTATTCTATAGATATGTTAATGGTATCTGTTCGTCAGATATCCGTCGTCTGGTCCCTGACGTTAGAACATTTATCCGGGTCTCTCATCCGTTTATTATCAACTGGCCGGTTGACTTAACTACGCACTATAGAGATAATTCGTTCTTTAGCCGAGCTGTTCGTAAGTGAAATAATCTTTCAGCAAGTGTTTTTCTGCCTGGTACGACATTACCAAATTCAAGGCAAACATTAAAAAACACTACTCGCTCTTTTCTCCCGCCACTAGGGGGCATCCCCCGATTGTTAGTAAAAAAAAAATGATTTGGAGGGCTCTTCTACGATACTTATTACAAGACTAATATCGCTATTTCTGTTCCCCATAATTTATACAAATTTTATTTAAAAACCCTAACATTATTTTTACAAATGTATGTCTTTATACCCGTTTTGCTTAATAAACACAAATATTATTTTAAATTAACCGCACCTGCACAATAAACAGGGTTATCATAAATTTAAATTCAATTTATTATATATGGGCTATGTAATTTATATTTATATTTACCTTATTCCCGGACGACTATAGACATTCGACTGAGCCACAAAATTAACGTCCACTTCATTGGGGGGATTGGATATTAAGTCAATGATATCTGTATTGATTTTTGGCGATGCAGAATCCTTCTGTTGACTAAAATTATAGGCTGGCTCCTTCTTGTTTTGATTTGCATAGAGATTTAGATTGGTAAACCGTTGATATGAAGAACGGGAAACGGAGGCAGTACCAATTGAATTGCGTAAGTATGTACTGCCTACAGCGGGTGTAGAGGCAATAAGGGGCCTTCTAGGTGCAATTAAGGGACTATCTCGCATCTAAAAAATAACAAAATGAGACAATAGTAAGTAAGAGATTTTACACTTTCACACGAAGGAAAATAATAAGAAAAAAATAAATTTGCTTACATCAACGTTAAGCCGTGATC
Source organism: Hydrotaea cyrtoneurina (assembly GCA_958296145.1). Lineage (NCBI taxonomy): Eukaryota > Metazoa > Arthropoda > Insecta > Diptera > Muscidae > Hydrotaea > Hydrotaea cyrtoneurina. The sequence continues at coordinate 9,049,220 of OY282513.1, read as the reverse complement.
TTTTAGCAGGTGGTTGTCGTCCATGTAAATCATGTCTTGTTTTTTGTGCTGCTAATGTTGCATTATACTCTTCTTCACTGTTTTGACTTGCATCATCATCATCTTCCTCATCATCCTCAACTTCTGAATTTTCCTCTTGTTTGGAAATTAAATTATGATTTTCTTCGTATTCACCACGACGTCGTATTTCATCTCCATCATAGTTCTCGTCGTCCTCATCTTCCTCGACTTCAATACGACGTCTTCTTCTTGCTACATTAGTAGGAGCAACACCACCATTTAATTCATCGTTTTGTGATTTTGTGGATGGTGAAAACCATTTAGATATACGATTTGGGAAAATACTGGAAACTCTGGATTTCACTTTTCCGATTATTGACTGTAAAAAGTTAGACAATCAATTAAATGCTTATAGAAGTTCTGTCTGGTTAAGATAAACATGGTAAACTACGAAATGTTAAACTGTTATGCTATTATATTAAAATGTCTGGGAGATTTTAGAAGGAGTCCTTACTAAATTGTGTATAAAAGCGAAAATTTGAAAAAGAGGATTTTTAGTGTTTTAGGCCCACTTTTGTTTACAGTATATGTGAATGATATTATGTAAAAATGTATATGTATGCTGACGATATATCTTTGTTTTATCCATACAAACATGGAAAATAAGTCCAGTCATGAGTTTCAAGGACAAAACATATGCTTTATCAATCATGCTTTACTACGAAAACACCTTAATTATTTGGTTATAATTAAACCATAGTCTGAATTGTAAATTGCATATTCATTACATTTTTTGGTTGCATTGTGTAAATAACTGTTTTTTTAACCATTATATTTCTGACCCAAGATCTCCATGGCTAAAACATGGCTACCTAAAAAGTGCCAAAAAAAAAGTTGAGCTTGCAGAACTTCTCATAGAATAAGTTAAATCTATGATTCGCACATTCAGTACTTGCGATTAACTTAGTTTTGATCGTAATTTGGTTTTCTAGATTTCCCCTAATACAGTCAACGATGCAATGACGACACTGTTCCAAGGGAAAGTGTCGTTCTTCTATCAAACATTATACGAACATTTACCAGAGTGAGATATGTTTGGCGGAATCATGATTGACTTAATCTCGAAATAGCTATTCTGTATCAGGTAACTTTTTAATCTTGATTTAAAAAGTGAGTGACTTGTAGTTGATTTTATTTCATAAGGCAAGTTGTTAAATGCTATTCTACCAGAATGTTCAATGCGTTGTTTAGTTGATTCTGTTCGGCTAAATATTACATTTACTATCTGCATATATTTCTGCTGATCTTATAGATATTGTGGATTATTATGTTATCCATCAAAATTATGTTTACGGGGGGAAAATAATATCAAAGCCTGATTATCCTCAATATTTTACAGTCGAGATTTTTTGCAAATCAACAATCCGGATTGAATGTACACGGTAAATTTTTTTTATTTTTTTTTTCAAATAGAGAATTCTGCTTTGTCAGCTCAATATTACGAAGCATTTAGATAAGAGAACACCCACAATTTGTACCTATTTTAGATAAAGTTAAATTTGGTCAAAAAATAGAATGTTAGTTACTGAAAAATTTAATTAGAACTTCAATTATTTCAGATATCAAAAATGCGCGATAACTCTATATAGAAAAATAAATGTCTAACAGCAAACAATTTTACTAAAATATGACCAGCGAAAATAACCTCCCTTGATTATGTTGAATGTTTGTGTAAATAAATTCCAAAAGAAATACGATCTGAACGACCTATGCGACTGATCTTCAGCATCTATCGGATACCACGGGATATCTAGTTTCAACCTAAATCTAATATTCTGTAAAAAATGGGCTTCGTAAAAAATTGGCACCGAGTTTGTCCAAATGTATGTAGGTATGTATACCTGTGTAGAAGTTAAATATAATTTCATTTGGTATATAAAAGCGTTTTTTGAAATGACTATCATTCCGGTATTTATGTAACACCATTCTTTAATGATGCTTTCAACTAATTTATAAGACAAAGTTGGCTGTTTCTAATCTGACGAATACATTGGACGATATTTGTCGGGAGGCTACGTATCGTATTTGAATTTTCTCACAATGGCTCAATGGGTGCAAGTCGCAGATTTTCGGCGGTCAATTGCCAATTTTGGAATATTTAATCTAGCTGACTAACGAAAATCGACTAATTTCAATCCAATGATAGTTACTGACAGTGAGATTTTAAGCGGGAAAACACGCCTGTATATAATAATATAATTCTATATACATAAACATATTTCGACCAAGCAATTCATGTTAGTTAATGAAAACAAATTTCCAAGTTCCGTGAAATTTGCTATCAGGAATTCATAAATTGGCGTACATATAATGCCAAGTATAATCAAAATCAAGTTTGCGGCAGTAGATGCACATTTTGATTATTTCCGAAATATGCCGCCTCCAGTGCAAGCAAGCTGAACGCAGAAAAATCAGATGCCAAGGAACTCATATAGTTGGAGTAATTAATTACATCAAACTAAGTAAAGCTACAATATCCATAAATGGAAACAATAATATAACAATAAATAATCTGAATGTACAGTACTCACATTATTAGCAGCATTCGTTGGATCATCAAAACTAAGGTGCAAAGGTGTTTCACTGCCGCCAAGTGGCTGTTGCTGGGGTGGACTATCGTCCATATCCAGACCATATTCTGACATTTTGGATATACACTCTACCTCAGTCAATAAATGGTGTTCTTGCAAAATTTCTGCTTGTGTTGAAATCTATCTAAACACAAGCACCTTTTTTTGTAATTCCCATACACCGCCAACGAGCCAACGAGGTTACTTTGACGCATGCATGCACGCACCCCCTAGAGCTTGGCGTCCTCTGCTGCTGCTGCGATTGTATCTCAGGAAAATACAATACCCGATTTCAGTTTTTTCAGTCTTTATTTCTATTTTTTCTAAAATTAGCAAAATTATTTCATGAAATTAGCAAATCCCATACTTCTTTTACACTTAAAAGACCATATATATATCGACTCGTTGGCCTCGCTTTGAACCAACTTGATTTTTTCTTTTCTTTGTCACATACGCACGCTACGATAGGACTGTCTCACTTCCACACATACGATTTAAATTAGGGACGTAATTTATTTTCTCATCGCACAATTTTTTTTTTTATTTCTTTCAATGTGAAAAATGTTTTTTTCCTTGAAATTCTTCCTTTAAAAGACACACCACTTAAGAAACTTGATGGGGATTGCTTGGGCAAACGTTTAACATTGGATATTAGTTAGAATTACAATTATAAAGTGTGAAAATTCTGGTTTTTATTATCGGTTTATGGTGAAGCACGAGAACGGCGTGAATAACGAGCACACGCTACTCGTAGAGAAGAACAGAGAACAAAGTTGAAACCACTAGAGCTAGAGCTGGAATACTATCGATAGTATCGATATTATGTGTTTGATGTCACTATCGATTATTTTTAAGCACTATCGATAGTATCGCTAAATATCTTGGACGCTGCAAATCTGAAAAAGTAAAGTATGAACATAAATAAAATATGAACCGAAGGAAAAAAAAGAAAATGTTGATATGTCTGTCGTTATTAACAAAAATTATTGGTTTAGCCAATTATTTTTAATCTATATAAAATATTAATATGTGCATTTTTATCAAAAATTTGATCTCATGAAATACTTGCCTAAGTTAAGTGTTTTTTGTTTGTTTGACTGATTACATTGAATGTATTAAATTCTTCTTAGACTAAGTTTTTTAATTGTATGTAATTGTCTATCGTTTGTTTTTCAAATTGGCTTTGATATATGAAAAGTATAAACAGATATGTTAGGCAAAAATTACAACATTAGAATTTGAAAGCCAACATGTACAACTACTTATGAAAATGAAATCAGTTGTTCTTACACGGTACATCTGATGACGGTTTTTAAAAAAAACGATACTTCAATGTTCTTCAATCAAATATGATCCGGCATCAGATATACCGTGTAAACACCGCATAACACAGCCTTCTTGATCTACCTTGAAATGTATTCACTAAATTCGCCGCTAGTATCGATAGTTCCATTATAAACTATCGAATGGGGGACTATCGACAGTTTTCCAGCTCTAAAAACCACAAATTGTCTTCGATGGTAACGCAGGGTTTCTACATCGGCGGTTGAATTTTGGCTTGCTTATGCAGTCTGCGTATATGTTACATGGGTGAATAGACACTCATATAGTTGACACATACATGTTGGCACAATAGGCGTTGACACAACATTCGGGAGTGTACACACGTTCCGAATTGTTGTACAAAGTTGTGTTTGCCAAACAAGTTTATTGGATACAAGCTGAAACCGGAATGAGTAGATTTATATTTTCAATTTAAATAAGGTATGTGGAAATTAGAATGAATTGACGAGTACATACGACATTGCCCAACTTGTTTTATTTAACCGATTTCTTCAGTTTATTGTATGTGTGTAGGCCGCCTTACCCTAGGCAGAACAAGTATAAAAACTTTTTTTGTTTCGAAATCTTATTCAAAAAACAGTATCTGCCGAACTTAATTGACTTTCGTTTCAGAATACTACGGACAAATATATAATATTTACAAACATTCCAATGATTGTACAAAATCTTTGTACAAAACATCGAAATTTAATGTAAACATTTAAAATACAAGTGTTTTAAAACGTTCACCATATAACTCTATATATAACAACTATCTAAAAATACTGGATATGTATGTAATTTTTGTGGATGGGGAAGTTTCTCCTAATACGTACGAAAATCCATATCAATAATGAACATTGCCTCAGCTTACGTTTGCCACACCTTGAACTATTGATCCGAGCTCTATTCTAGAAGCGACGTAAAAAATATCGACCGATAATATCAGGATAATTTCGGACATTTCCTGGTCGTTCCAGTAGGATGATTTTGAGTATTTTTTCTCCTCCAGGTGTTGAGTTGTATAGCTAATTTGGAGAAACCGAGGAAGCCTATGCCTCTGCAAATAACAGATTTCCTCTTGGATGTATGGTATCTATAAAATAAATTTTAGGTAGACTACAATGAATAACCACCATTCAATTCTGATGTACTATGGTCCCCAGTGTACGAAAAAGGTAGAAAACTAAAATTTCTATTTCTAGAAAATTTAAAAATAATTTGCAAAGAAAACATTTGTTTTGTAATCCATCGAATTTCTGCTTACCACATCTTTAAAATCAAACAAAATGCAGGTAAATTTTAAATAGTTATATTTTTATGTTCCTTTATTTAAATTTTTATTATAACTGCTCATTGATTTGGGTTTCTTTACTTTACTATGTAAATTTTTATATAATCGTATGATAAGTTAGTAATATTTTTTTTATATTAATTTCCTTCAAAACACACATATTTTGCACTTTAACAAAGCGTTGTGATCCTTTTTTTAGAATACATTTGTGTATAATAACAATTACTTTTCTTTATAATAAAATATCATCAATTCGTAATTATAATATTAATCTCATTCCATTTCGAAAAGGTTAACAATGCTATACAATTCCTGATTTAGGTATCTTTCGAAGAGGGGTAATAGTCAGGGGTAAGGAAACCCGAGCAATATCGTAATACGTATAGCATTTAATTAAGGGGGAATATTTTGTATTAAAAGGGATTTCGTTGAATACACTATACTATATGCATGTGAAGTAATAAATATCAACAAAATTCGATAGTACAGTGCAACAATCAACATTCGGGTTTTATGTTAACGACCTTTCAGCAAACTAATATAGAATGAAATCAATCATCGTAAATATTTTCCTGCCTTTCATGGCTTTGAAATGTAGTTTTGCAACTTCTTCAAGATTTTAATTAGTTGCACTCTTTAACGAGTTAACACTTTGGGACGTCAAATTAGTCGGAAGAACCGAAGTATACCGCACATAATGTCAAGCAGTTTGGTTAAACACGGTTAAATCGAATTCATGTAATTACTCTGTAAATGAGGGGTACTCTTATCGGAAACTTGGTTTCCGAAACACAGACTCAGTTTCCATATTTTATTGAAATATGATTGCATCGAATCAACTAATTTGTAATGGGGTACGTAGGAAGTAACAACATGTACAACAAACTCAAAACTTTAAACAGCATTTTCAGAATTTCAAAAGGTTGGTTAAAAGACTAATCACAATCATTATATTATTTATCAATTAGTTTCAATATAAGAAAGTCCCAAAGAGATGTTAGAGAACGCGTCGATAATAAGGTCATATCAATCAACTCATTTAAACATATATTTTTTTCATTCTGAATTAGTTTGATTATTGTCAATAAATTGCTATTGCACTGTGTAATTGTTGTATTTAATTATTAAAATATAGTTTAACTTATGGACTAGCAATTGAATTTAATACTGTAGCAAACTGATACTTAATTTTTTATAGTTTCCCATATACTTCTGTATTTAGTAATTGTAGCACGTATTGAAAATTCCTTTAAGGTGATTAATTGAATTACTAATGCCAGACATTTAAATATTGACTCTCTCATAACGGACACCTTTCAAAAGCGGACAAATTTCTTAGCCTTTTAGGAGTCCGCTTGAGATAAAGTTCAATGCATATCCTTACAATGAAGAAGTTATTTAAGCAGTTTGTTCAGTTCCGATTTAAAATATGACAGTATTCGAAATTTCCGTAAATTATACGTTACCATTAAACAATTATTCTCAGTTTACTACATAAAGAAAATATTAGTACTTTTTTTGGTTATATTATTAAAAAGGTATTTTGTTGCTAAGGATTTGTGATTAATTAGAGCAGGTTTCTATGGAATGTGTTTAACAAAATTTTAATAAAAAATTTTCTATTATTCTTCATATTGCTTTATATAACCAGCAATGTTTTACACATATTCATATTTTTAGGAAGCGGCGTGTTTTTGGCTTTGAGAGATTTATGTTATTCAGCCCTGGCAAATAACGCACATGTTTTGTATATGTTATAACAATGAAGACGTTCGTCAATACGACGAAGCTGGGCAAGTTCAACTAATATAAAGCGAATGCAATTCATTTTTTATTCAACATGAGATAATATAAAAGAACAAAAACATTTTGTTTGGAATACATATACAATTTGCGAGAGAAAAATGGAAAGGGAAAGACACATAGATGGAGAAATAGAGTAACATTTGAAGCACATCATTTTTTATAATACTTAATTATTATAGCTCAACTCAACAAAACAAGGACCCTTCTATGTTACGGCCTACATATATGTGAGAATATTGTTGTCACTTTGCCATTTCTAGTGAATATTGCATGTTTGGATTTGTGTGTGAGTATACATTTGAATATATAGTGTACTCGTATATTTAATGTTTGTTTGCATTTAGATTTTTTATAATAAGTAACATTTTATCATAGATTTTTGTTAAGTAGATTCAATTGTTGTTGTAGTTGTTTTATGTCTTTTAACTTACAATATTAGAATAATTTGATAGATTTTAGAAAACATCGTTGAGCTCCACAACGGACATGTTCAAAGTTGTCGGTGGTAGTTAGTGTCGCGCCGCCATATCTAAACCACCTTCTTCTTCCATTTTCGAAAGGAATTTAATGGCTCTGTGTTGTGGCTCTGTCTGCCTAATCATATCAATTAGGGCCAATAGCTTCTTGATGCCAATAAAGACACTGTAAACAAATAAGTAAAAATATTTGAATTTATTGTAAAAGTTGTGTCATAAAATGTCGCCCGTTTATGATTCGGTGCTTATAAGTTCAGTAAAAGGAAAATAATGCTATGCAACAATTATTGTTTTAATGAATAAGAGACCTCACAGAATTGTGATGTTGTATGGTACCCTAAGTAAAAAAATGGATTCTAAAGGTTTTTTTTAAATTAAATTTCCGTCATAAAATGTCATAACTCGAAAATTATATGTCCGATTTTGTTGAATTCATAGTTTAAAAAATTGATCAGTAAATTACTTTACTGAGTGCCTTAAAATCTGAATGACAGGTTTTAAATCATAAAAATTCGAAAACAAAATAATTTTATTTCTCAATCTAAAGTCACAAATCTTACAATTAACACTTTTATAGCCGAATTAAAATGGGCGGGTCTAAACTTTTTTAATGCCAGCTATGTCTTTCGTTTAGATAATGCTTTTCAACACTTTTTGTATAAAAACTTCATTCGCGAAACGATTTTGACTTGTTCACTCTACTGCGAATGGCTTTTGAAAGAACATGTACAAAGATTACAATAGAACAAACAGCCTTACGCTTGCACAACACACAAAGCTATAAACTCAAAAAAACCAACGTTTAAACAAATCAAAATAGCTCAGCTCAAAATTGATCTCAGCACCACCACTTTTCACGAACGAGTCCAATGCGAATTTTGCACAAGGGCCACGCATTATTCGCTTACAAGGTCAAATTGCCTCAGCTCCTCCTTATCGCTGCTCAGATTGGGCCTTAGAGCAGCGAATAATAGCAAAATAGACAACAAGTTTGCTCGAAAAATAATATTTCGCAAAACTGTCTCATCTTGGGATCGGAAACCCCGCATGTGATCATCGATGCATCCTCAGAGAGATATACACGTTATTTTTTTGGATGGTAGCATTGATCCATTGTTCTGAAAATAATATTTCGGGTAGCACTGATCGCTACAGAACAAGCCAGTCGTGAGATAGAACCAGAAACCGACAACATGATTTTGGAAAATTGTCTGGCGAAAGTCATCTGTGTCTGCCAAATGAATAAAATCCTGTTCCATAAAAAATTGGAATGTTGGTTATTGAAATAAACAAATATACCAATAGAAAAACACTTGTGTTTGGACAACCTCATACATTGATAGCTAAAAACGGTACTTCAATAATATCTGCCGATATAGACACGTCTTTCTCGTTCATATACAGTGTATTATCTCCTAGCTGCATAATGCACCAACCCAAATGTTCCATTTATTATGGTAGTGGTCAGATACAAAATCGACAGACCGACCAATACCTAGAAATGGGTATGATTGAGATCTAGTTAATACAAACGTTGTTAACCGAACGTTAACATTTCTCTCAACCTATGTTATAGGAGCTGCGTTTAATTTAAAATGATATTAACTGTTTCAAACAGAAGGTAGGAATCTTCAAAAATAATAACTGAAACTGAAATCAACAATTCGAAACAATCTTCGGCATTTACACGAGGATAATTAAAAGTATTGTAGACAGATGTATTACCGCATCACCAAGCTCTATATGTCACTAGCATAAACGGCTCTTTACATGTGCCCATCATATAGCGATTAAAATCTACAAATGATATAAGTTGTCTATTTATTACATTTACATTGTCTTTGTTGGCCTTGGTGTCAATAAAAGTTTGTCACAACTAAATACAAAACAAACGGTAACATGCAATAAAAAAGTAATTAAATATTTTCTGAGTGTTTCGTTTCTGTTAATTAGGTTTGATTAAAAAAAAAACGTTCCTTGGTGTGTGTTTGCTTGCATTGCAGACGGATCCGTTAATTATTCGATTTTTCGGAACTTCCGAAATGGATTCGAATACATTGCCTGCAATCAAACAAAACACATAGGAAGAACATTTTTTTTTTAAAAAAAAACATTTGTATTTTGCAAAAATATAAATAATAACGATCCTGAACTTGATTGACAGTAACAAAACACTATGAGTAGAATACAATCGAGAAAACAAAAACGTTAAATACTTTATTTTAAAATTGTTGTAATGTTCCAGAGTTTAGTTCGGTAGTGCGTACGATGCCATGTGTGATAGATGAACCATTGAGTATGGCGCGAATGTCGATTAGGTCCAGCCGTAAACAAAAACAATAAAATCAAAGACCATTCAATGATTTTAAACACAACGTAAATTAGCACATTTTTAAGTTAAAGTTTGATTTAATAAACTTCTTCTCAGATGCAAAATCACTTTCAAACTCAAATTGTCTATGTTGGTATACAAATTCATGGTCTTTGATACTATGAATAAAATCATGATAAACTGATTTTTTTTGTCAATAACAATATTTCATTTATTCTGTCACGATTGAAAATATGTGATCCGGTGCGGTAGCCTAATGAATACTTTTTATCAAGAAACTCACCAGGCAGAAACCTTTACTACTTTGTTATGATGTTTAAAAAGTTTCCATTTCAAACATAGCCTAAGAATAAAAAAGAAAACTATTCTCAATGAAATAATCTCGTCTTACTATTTTGATTGATATCAAAATAATAATCCTAAATTGATTTGAGAATTGTAAAGGCAAAATTTCAATATCAAAAACAACCAAATGAAGTTTTCAATAGAAATAAATAATAAATATGTATATATATTTTAAAAAAAAAAGTAAATTAAAAATACCAACTGAAATGCCATTGGCAAAAGCTATTACGAATGCTTTGCCAACGACACAAAATATATGGCCAAGCCCAAACTGATTTTATAATTTTGAAGCTATGAAATGGAAATGAAATTCAACATGTTACGTGCATTAAAAAGATAAATAACAAATTTATGGATTCGTTGATCGAATTTATTTTCTTTTTGACGCGACAGGGAAAAACTGAATGGCATTGTGAGAAAGTGAGGAGATTGTGATCAAAACGTCAAGCATTAGACTGAATATGGTAGCAATAGTATGACCTCCTTTAGAGAAGAAAATGGCGAAAACACTTTTCCAAACCTATACCGTAGACAAGACTGCAGTCGCGTTATTGCACTCTTCGACAGCTCAATTACACACAATCAGTCGGCGAAAATGGAATCGGTGGTAAACACAATGAGCTAACGAGATTGGTAATTGCATTTTCTAGCTAGTGAATAAATTTGCATGTATCGAATCACCACCAAACATAATGACGTAAAACATAAAATGATTCGCGAATATCGACGACCATTACAGCTGTATGCCGATAGAGATGTAGTTGGACGCATAAAAAGACAACGATACCCCGAGTTGTTGCACATTTGGTTGAAAATTAACCGGCTCTAACAATCTTTGATGGACACCCCCAACAAGCCGGTCTACACTGTGGTGGAAAATACAAACATTTTTGAATAATATTAGTGTAACCAACTGAACCAGAAAATGCCCGTATAATATAGCGAAACTAACCAGGAATCTGACTTGCAGATTTCCTACAATCAACTGAGATTCCTAGTGTTTCCCTGCCGATGACCGTAACTTTGTTGCATAGTGTTATTGGGTTGCAGTATTATTTAAAACACTCTAAGTATCGAAATATATTCAGTCCTTGAAAACTCCCGTTGATTTCCCTTACGGAATGTTTTGAGGCAAACATTTATTTCTTATTATTATGAGCTTACCGTTTGCCGCTCATCTTCTTGCCAATGGCTTGTAGTTCGCCTTTACTGAATAGATCACAATCTTCCAATACGGCTATAACATGTTCAGGAAGAGATAGGTTAGGTACATGTAGAACAGATGTAAATGCAGTCAACATTTCCATTTCCTCCAGAACTTCACTAAAGATATGAAAAAGGGAAAAAGTCAAGGAAACAATGTTTGGAAATCTGCACTTTTTTAATAAATATTTGATCTTCACGTACCGTCTACTGGAAGTAACCAAGATCAAAAGCTTACGGCCCTTTGGTGGTTGTTTTTTAAGTAATACCAACAAAGCTTGTAACGTTAAATTAGAATAACGTGGACCGATTGGACCATAATCCAATAAACGTTCAACATTGTCGACAACAATACAACTTAACATGGAACGATAAGCATCGTCGAAAATCTAAAAAAAAAAAACAAAATGTGTACTAAAAAAATGATCTATGTGAAAAATATATTTCGCCTTACCTTGCGAATGTGCAAGCACTTAGCAGATTCGGTGTAGCCCACCATATCCTCTGGTGAGCATACCTTAACAAATGGAAAGTCAGACATTTGAGCTAATTTTGCAGCCAATGCTGATTTTCCCGAATTTGGAGGACCTTCAATTAATACAGATACCAGGCCGGAACTCTCCGTAGCTTTAGCTTGTTGCACATACAACATGCCATCTTCCAAAATGTGGGACACTGGTTGACCCCAATTTATAATACCACGTATAAGCATAGTTTCCAAAATCTCCATAGCTGTACCAAATGCTGGTTTGATGTCATTTTCCAATGCATGGAAGAAATCAGATCGTGTAACTTTTAATTTTTCCATAGCCTCTGGATCAACGGTGACTTTTGAGTCAGCCTTAATCAATCGATTCATAGCTGTAGATTGGGCGGCACGCACCAATCCTTCCAATTCAGCACCACTGAAGTTCTTAGTAGCTGTAGCGAGTTCGTTGCAATCAACATCTGGGGCAATTTTATTGAAGTCACGCATACGTTTAGTATGAATATTCAAAATTTGTACACGGCCCTGTTCGTTGGGCAAGCTGATCTCCATTTGAACTTCCAAACGGCCAGGACGTAGCAAGGCGTCATCAATCATATCGCGACGATTGGTCATACCGATAACTAGAATGTTGTTTAATTGTTCAACTCCGTCAATTTTAGCCAAAAGCTGATTGACCACAGTATCGTGTACACCGCTATTGCCCGCCACTGATCCACGTTGTTTGCAAATAGCATCAATTTCGTCAAATATAATTATATGTAAGCCACTGTTGGGACCCAACTGTAAACGCAAAGCCAAACGAATAATTAGTTAATAAGGGATTCAAGACAACGACACATAGGCATGTAGTTATGTTGTGTGTAGTTCTTTTGTGTACTTCCGTAGATGCATTGTAATACTCACTCTCTTCTCCTCCTCTTCAGCTTCAGCGAATAAACGACGAATATTAGCTTCAGATTCGCCGACATACTTATCCAAAATCTGTGGACCATTGACAATTTTCGGCTCCCTGGCATTCAACATTGTACCAATTTGACGAGCCATCAACGTTTTACCAGTACCAGGGGGACCATACAACAATATACCCTTAACGTGCTTACAACCCAATTGCTCAATAATTTCGGGTGGAATGACTCGAGAGGCAAACGCACGACGGAAGATGGCATTGAACTCTTTATCCAAACCGCCTATACCCATTTTACCGAAATCCCAATCAGGATTAATAATTGATTGGCGGACCACTTTTCCTTTGGATTTGCCTTGTAAATTCAATGCAGAATTTTCTGCTTTCTCAAATTGAACCATAGTATTGCCGGTAATACGGCCAAAACGTACTGACCGTGTGGCTGCCTCTTTACCCTCCCCGAGAGCCTTCGTATCAATAGCTGCAATGGTAATAAAAAAAAGTAGGACCCTCGTGAAATATATAGTTACGTTTTGGATATATATCTTATCTTACCCTCTAGTATTTTTACTGCTAAGCCCAAAAGTTTTTTATCCTGGAAACTAAATACCAGAGTTTGACCAACAGTCAATGCCATACCGCCAAATTGCATCAAGAATTCCTTAGCCATGATATCGGAATCGTAAGGCTCTTGAGAAGTACTAAAAATATGAAATATAAAAATAATAATTTAAAATCAACGCAACATTAATTAGAATGCGAAAACAGGCAATGTTAACATAAAATGACATTGTAAAAATGAGCGAGATATACCCTACTGGTGGAACTAATTCACAGACGTATGAATAATATTGCCGTGTGTATTTCATAGGCTTTTAGTTTGAACATTTTTGTTTTTAAAGGCCACCCTAATATACATCTTCTCCAAATGCTTTGGGCGATGGTATCCGCATCGGTGAGTGTGATAATAGTAAACAAATGGCTTAGGAATTACGTTAATATTCAACAGACGCATACATCAGAGAAAAACGTATACCACCTTTCGATTTTTGTAAATTTATGGAGTCAAGAAACAAATCGGAACAAAACTTATATACATATTTACAAAACTTTTTATTTAAAACTTTCGCTAAAGCTTAGTCATCGCGGTGGTCGGTTAACTTCGCAGCATTTAAAATTTAAAATCTTGTTGTTATTATGATGTAATTAGTCATTTTTTAGTAATAATCGCTGACTCGTCATTGCATTCCCATTTGGCAACAATAATAACTCACACAACTTGAAAGACTAGATCACTTCTTAATGTTGCCGCGCAAATATTTAAAATCATTTAAACTTTTACATGTATAATACATTTTATGTTTTATACGGCTCTTAACCGTTAACTATGGACAAAATAACTTAGGGTTGAGGCTAAATTTTTGTGCAATATAGCTGTTGATTTGCTATAATATTGTTAACGTCCTTAATATTGTTAAAGGACGTTGATTTATTAATAAATTAAATTAATTTATCTTCAAATAGAACATTGAAGTTTGCCTGCAAAGCACAAATCCATACGCAGATCCATTTTTAGGATGTCCTTTTACTGATTTTGTAGATTTTCGTTTGCAAAATATTTTTGTAAAATGATTAAAAATATATGCCCCGATTTTCTACAGCAACCATTTAAATTATGGGACGAGTCATTAAACCTTAAAAATCGAGAACTTAAAAATATTTATTTAATTTCTTAGTCATCGCGGTGGTCGGATAAATAGTGAAATAAATTTTAAATTTGACCTACGCTTCATACTCCAGAGTCATTTTTCAACTGTTTCAATAATTTCCTATATAAATATAAATTCGACATTATTTTATAATTTCTGTAACTCCGAAACTATCAACATTGCCTAATTTAAAGTCCTCCGTCGAGCATTCGAGCATGTTTTAAAAAATTGCTCTACGGTTTTGAAGTGAAAGAATTTTCGAGATTTTGTTAAAAAAAAATCTTTCAAGATTATGTCGGTCTGGGAATTTTCGAAGGCGATGTATCTTTATCCCGCATTAAAATAATTTAGGGTTCTGATTAATCTCTTAAGTAAGAGTAACAAATTTCAGTTTTATATGCGAAAGCTCTGATGGAATTCTGAACATTGTGTTTGTTACTACTACACTACACAACTTCAGCAATATTACGTTATTTTACCTATTATCGGTTGTCGATGTAAAGTAGAATTCTCAACATACTTCGAAGTTCGACCATTTTTCGATTTTTCAAACGCAAGAAACTCAACATATAATATAAATACAATGATCACCACATTATATTGTGATGAAGTGATGATTAATGCGAAACTTTTTTAAAACAACAAAATATCCGACGCAGGTACCTTGCACTCAGATGACCTTCTTTTTGATGTATATTATACAACTATGAACTAATAAAAGAAAGATGGACTTACGTTTTCTTCTGTAAAAAGTCAGTTTCAAATGAAACCATAGTAATAACATCAGAGTGTCCATCGAAGCGATAGGGACGTATATCAATGTCTTGGTTAATAGAAAGTGTAGCCCACTTGCGTTGAACCAATGAGAATCCAATATGACCGCGTGGCACTTCAGCGGTACGCTCTAATGCAAAAATGTAGTGCTGACCAGGCCCGGGTGAAATATCTGCATACCTTGTGGGGAAGAGAAATTGTGAAATTGCCAATAATAAAAACATCCCTCAGCAATATGGGGGCCAACAACAAACAAACGTACTTAACATCATCTGGGAAATCGTTGTTGTTAACGATGGCCTTGTTGGTCAATGATAGTTCGTCTGTGGGACATTTTGTTGCTTTCATACGCTGTAACGTAAAATGAAAAAGATTTATTAATTCGATTAAAGAGTATCGAATTTTACTTCACTTACATAGGACATTTTATTTTAGTTGATGTTCCGTTTACCCAAAGAAATGTTCTGCTGCCGTTCTGCCGAATAAACAAAAATAACAAACAGCTGACTCAGTATTCCTTCTCTCTCTCGCTCTTGTCACTATTTGCTCTGTTTATATTTGAAAACTGCAGGGTTGTTTTCTCCCTTTTCGAAAAGGGGGTGATTTTCTTCTTCCTTCCTCTAGTGGGGAGCTAAAATGGGAAAATATCGATCCAATTCGTAAATTTTTTTTCAACATTTTCATTCATGTATCTATCTTGTATGATGAAATATAATTTCTTGTCTTTTTTAATCGATTTCGTTAATAAATGACAATTCCTTTTGGCTGACTTATTAATTCACCTTTAGCTTGAGAGTTTTTGGAAGATTTTTATAGTTTTTTCTCACTATTAATTTGGTAATTTTTATTTTTCTTATTGGAAGTGAAATGACACAGCACAGCTTACACTTGGAGATCCAGCTCAGTAATGAAATATTTTTTTAGGACAATGTATGTCAGTGCTGCATAACTGCATAAAAACGACAAAACGTAAACTAAATAAAGTACGAAATCAGATTTGTTGAAGAGTACATCTAATAGAAAACCATAGCGTACGACGCTAGTAACAAATATCAGTCACACACCTAAATGACACATTTTGAATATGGTTGATACACCGCACCGCGAACTACAAACATTTTTGAACAAAATGGTAAACTAAAATATTAAATTATTTCTTCATTACCATATTTAGTTAAAATAACGTTAAATAAATTCAAGAGCCGACTTGTCGTTCCGGTAGCAAGAGGGGTAGCTAAAATAGCACGAAATGGATTTTTCAAGCTTATGGTGATAATGTCAACAAGATACGGGACTAATTCGGTTCCGTATTTGATTTTATTCGCTATGAGTCGGATGCTGACTAATAGGCTTCAAACTTCTGATCGGATGCAGTGTATCATACCTCTGTAAACATTTAAACATTCCTCCATAGATCTCTCCACTGAAGCAAGTGCGACAAGATTTATAATGACATCTCAGGACAAAAAAAGAATACCTTTTCGATCCAAAAAACACTTTTTTGAAAACGTGTTACTACCAAGAAGTCAATTTATTTTGCCATCCCTGATTATTTCGATCGGAATAGCCCCCAAAAGGGATGTGAAAATAATCGGAACAGTTCGAAAGGGGAAAAATAAGAATTTCTCCTTCGTTCTTTCCAGTGATGGCAAATCGTGGCACAACCAAGTGTTATGGACCCAGAGGCACGCTCAAATCTATTTTTCAAATCTACTTTTTCAATAACATTTATTATACAGACTGACGGACACATGTTGACGGGGACATGTTGTAGAGGATATTAACAATCCCAGCAACAGATCACACACTACTACCATATACTTTATCACATCAGTTCTATCTGTCATTATTCATATTGTATAATTTTTTATCATAATATGATATAACCCTGAAAACAAATGGACGAGGAATGAGACACGCGAATAATCTGCGATTCATCCTAAATACCACTGGATTAATCGCGGGAGCAGAATAAGTCTCCATGCATCTGCGAAAATTGAAAAATTAATCGCTGGTGTAGAAGTATATGCGGTGCATCTGCGATTCTTCTTATAATGATCGCTTGGGCAGAGAATAAGCGATGCACCCGCGATTCTTTGTCGATTTATAATAAACCGAATATTTTAAAGAAGCCGAAAAGCATTATGTTGTCGTTTTTGTTTTATAAGTTATAAGAGGTTCGCATAGTTTATCTTTATAAGTTTAATAAACAAAAAGCAAAAATGAAGTTTCTCTCTTACTTCTTTTCCTAATTGTATTTTTGACAACATTTTCTTTTTATTTATTAAAATTACAAAGATAAACTATACCAACCGTCTAAACATTTTCTCGAATGTCGAATTCGCCAATAACTTGTCTGCGTAATTCGCTAGTGAATCATTTAGGCGAATCTCTTTTCACCGGACAGCGACACACGACTGGGGATAGGCGTATTAATCGCGGATGATGATCGCCGCAATTCAAATATTCTGCCAGACGATTCGCCGATGATTCATCCGCGATCAACAATTTTTGCAGGGAATTATAATAGGGCTGCGTTAATGTTGGCACTATTGACTCTATTTGGGCACATATAATGTGTATTGCGGCACAAATTAAAGTTTCCGAAATACCAACTCTGATTATTTCATTCTCGAACGAGTTCTCAATGAATTTTTTGAATTTTTGTGAATTAAATAAAATTAAGTAATTCTATTAAATTAATTAGTTGTTAAGTGATTCCGATTAAACAGTACAATCGAGGAAATGTCAAAAGCAACAAAAAAATATTGCCGTGCTTGTCTCAAAGAGATTCGCAGCAGAACGGCATTCACCAATCTCATGCAGCCGCCAAATCCAGTTGTCCATTTGAAGTCAGGAGTACAGGCAAAGTCATATTTGCAGTGTTACTATTTCTGTTTACAATCCAATAGCACCCGCTTCAATATTAAATACCTACCGGACCATCCATACATTTGCGGACTATGTATGGAGAACTTGTTGAAGACAGTTGATTTCATAGTGAAGTCTCACAAGAATGAGATGTTGTTAAAGTCGTGGTATGATGACAACAGCAAAGTCAGCAGCAGACGAGCAAAAAATGATGTTTCCACCAGTTTGAGAATTCTCTTGGAGGATGATATCACGGACGACATGCAGACAGATGAAGTTGAAGCGAGGGTAAGTTGGGAGTTGAAGCTCCTTGTAAATAGTAGCTAACTAATTATTGACTTACCTGTATATAAAGACAAATGTCATAGAAAAATATGCAGACGAACCAGAGATTTTGGAAGAGGATCTGCATGGCATAAATATATTTGAAATTGAGCGTCTCTCAGAGGTGAATAATGCTCAAGCAGATCATTTGGTGGAGGACGATATAAGGAGGGATACTAAGGAGTCGGAGGAGAATATGGAGGAACATCTGGAGATTGATGAAGGTACAAATCAAACAACGGAAGTACTCGAAGAAGTAGTACAACCAATGCGGACTAGTGTGTGCAAAAGTGAAAAAATTCATAGAAATGTAATGTTTAAGACGGTACATAAGAAATCATTTAGTCTCAATTTTAAATGTCTACTTTGCAAGAAAACTTTTACATTTCAACGCCAACTGTACCAACATTATGACAATGATCATGGTAAGTAATTGTGAACAACTAAGTAGTTTAAAGTAATCAATTATTATTTTCTTTACAGATCCAAAAATTCTCGCGTTTCCCTGCGATATCTGCCAAAAGCGTCACATATCCCATAAAGCTCTAGCCTTTCATAGACACAGTATTCACAACAGTATTGAGTACAAAGATTGTCAAGTATGTGGACAAGTACTTTTGCCTGCTTTTTTCAAAGCTCACAAAGAACGTCACAAAACAGCCGTACTGGTGTATGCATGTGACGAATGTAGTAAGTATCAAATAATATGTACATCTGCTGCCCCCAGATGATGCAATTCATTTTTCTTTTTTGAACCGTGCAGATCGTACCTTTGATACAGAATGTACTTTGAAGCAGCACCATAAAGACGTACATGATAAGAGCAAAGTAAGATTTCAATTTCATTTCGACAGAAAAACTTCACGAACATAAAAAGTATCCGGTAAGTTTACATACATTGTTTGCTTTGACATATTTGTTCTTGAAATCCTCATAGTTATTTGTGAATATCCTACTTATTAAAAATTAGCAAAAGCCGAAGGAAAATTATTAAAGTAGTAATATTTAGAAACATAGTCCTTAGTCCTTAAGGGATTCGTGGGTCGAACGTATCAGAATAATCCAGCTAGAAGTTATCATTGACAACTTTGTTATGCAGTTTAAGACCAATGACAGTTCGAAGAGTCTACTTAAATATGTATGGTTTTCAGCTGTACATATCGGAGACATGAATTCAAAATTGTTTGTTTTCGTAACTTTAGTTTCGTTAGTTATACATATCAATGTAATTTTTTTTAGCAAATTTAAATTAAAAAAGCACTGATTATGTACCTTGTTAGTTAATTTGCTTTATTATATAATGGAAACAAAATTGGTAGATTCTAAGGTTTTAATTTCATTTTTCTTTTCTGATAATTTCAGATTGTAAGTTCATTTAACGCACGGGGGAACTATTCAATGGTGAGTATTCGTCGAATATTGATGGATTGATAATTAAAAATATATATTCCGAACGGAATTATGTTGACGATGAAACTGGTGCGAATGATGAGAAAAGGAGTAACAGGTGAAAAATATGATATATGGAAAGGAACACTTTATCAAAGTCAACAACCATTCAAAATAAAAATACCCTTGGAATCAGCGTTACGTATAATTTTACATAATTATATTAATTGTGTCGAATAAAAAACACAAATTATCCAAACAGAAATGATTTGTTGTGGTAAAAGTCGGAATTAAAAATAGCAATGGTATACCTTGCTACAAAGGTGTAACGTGTAACATTGTTTTAGTATAATGTTAAGAGCTTGATTGCTTCCTGCCTTGGATTACTGAATCAGTTAGGTAATAAAAACGCAAAAATTTTAAACAAATTTTAATGAATAAAAAGCTACGTGAGCTAAAGTTCCCAATTTGAGACGATTTGCAATCTGCTGTGTTTGGTAGGCTTATTGAAATAACTTTTATAAACTAGGTATTGAAAATGTCATTATTAAAATTGGACATCCGGTAACAATACTTTTTTGTATTGGCAGAGACATTTTCAATTTACTTCTTGAATTAAATTATTGTAAAACATCGATTATTTGCAGAAGCATATATGAGTCTGCATTTAGTGAGATAGAGTATCGTAGGTTGTTTCATAAGGCAGGTAGAGTTGAGTTATGCCGAAAGTGTAAGAAGATGCAAAGTTGTAAGCGTTATTAGTGGAAGAAGTAACCAAGAACGTAGGGAACAATAATAATATAAGGTGTCAACGCTTTTAACGCCAAATCTCAAGGAAAATAAATTCGTCACGCCTGCATTTTTAGAATGTTTTTAAGACGCTATTGATCGGAATTATTTTTTAATTTTTTTCATTTATTTAAATTCTGTTGACCTTTCCGACCATAGTACGTATGTTTTTATTGAATGTGTTTAAAATTTCCGACATAACAAATTTAAAACTCAATTTAATTCCATCATGTTCTGTCACAAATGTTCATTACTTACATTATTATTACTGGCTCAAGAACTCGAATTGATATCATCACAGAATATTTCACACCATTGTGTACCATTTATTGATATTAAATGGACTCGCCGGTGTACGGGGAAAGTTACACGTGAACTTAAACTGAAATATAAAGATCGGCGAGTTGAAATCGGAACGCAATTTGCCGTTTACACGACAAGATCGCCAAAAGTGGGAGTATTTATTACCTTCCATGATTCTCCAGTATCCAGATGTGAAAATATCGTTTATAACTATTTTAAGAAATTCATTTGTCAGCCATCTTCAGGTGCCGATGGTATTGTCAGCCAGTTATATCTGTCATTTAGTAATTGCTATTGCTATGACTTCTTTCTGGGTTATGTCAGCGAATTTGTGGGTCTGTGCATTTTGCAAAATAATGTTTATTTTGGTGACATCGATTTGAGGTATTCTGCCATACATTACACAAGACCGCGTCAGGGGGCCACAAATTGCACACCCAGCATGTTAGGGGTGATAGTGGCGTTGCTTGCCTGGATCGGGAGAAACTGATGGAAGAACAATTTCGATTTACTCTTTACAAACGAACGAATATGTATTGACATTTAGAAAATAAATTAATAATTTGTTCCATGCGTTTATGTTGGTTTTATTTTACTGCAAAAGATGTAAAATCCTATTTATATGGATTTATATAAAATCATTTATATAAAATCAACATCACTTATGGAGATCCGTACATAGACAAAAGTATAGTATGAATTAAACAAGCATTGGAAAGTATGTATGTATATAAAAAAGTAAACATACCGTCGGTGTGCTGCAAACTGAGCTCCATTTCTGTTATGAAATTGTGAAAAAGTGTCCCAAATGTCATAGTCTATGCCTTGCAGAAAAATTCCATGACTATTTAAAGAAGTTTTATAGTTATTGTATAAAAAAAATTCATTACTTAATGCTTTTTCCAGCCATAAACTTTAAATCTTCAATAATATAATATAATATATCGAGGACGATTTTTCAAAACGTGCTATTTGCACTTTTGTCGAAAATCAGTTTTTGATGGCAATGTGTTCGCTGATTTAGTTGTCATGTGTCATATTTATTTTAAAGTGAAAAATTATTTCTTCAATCATTTTATTGTAAAATTTGTGATTGTGCTATCTGCAATACGTTAATTTGTGCATACAAAAAGTGCTATTTGCATAAAAAAATAATTTTTTGTTATTATTATATTGAAATTTGTTATGATTGAAATGAATGTTTATTCAAAAAGTGAGCAGCATAAAGCCGTGTATTGTAATTCCCTAGAACGTATTAAAATTGATTATGATTCATCCGACGAAGACGATGTTGGGCACGATCTCATATCAGGTTTGTTGTTTAAAATTCGTGACAATTATAATTGTAAACAATAATTTTATCCAGATTCCGAGAATGAGCAATTCAACAACAATGTAGTCGCTTGCCGTAGAAAAACACGAGCCCATTACTTTGCAGAAATTCGAAAGGAAAATAAGATTAAGCGGATGAAGGGTCATCAATATTTGGGATTTTCGACGGTAGATAAAGTTGTCAAACAAAACGTACCAAAAGCGGCAAGACAAATTGGACCAACGTGTTTATCGGCAATTTGTATAAAAAGGAATATCGAGAATATCATTATTTTTATGACAACTTAAAACAGGATTGTTATTTATATTAATAGGTACCTTTTACTTTAAATTCTATGAGTTCTAACATTTTTATATGTATTAATATTGTTATTATATTACTTTCCAATAATGTTTTACATTAAAAACCCATTAACTTGAATAAAAAGCATGAAATTTAAATAAAAATCATTCAATAGTATACAATATAGAATTTTTGTATTTTTGTACAAAAAGTGCTATTTGCTTATTTGAAAATATAATTTTATCAAATTTAAATTGTAAAAAGTGCTATCTGCTATATCTGCGCAAATAATAGGAATTAAAAAAAAAAACATATATAGAACTTCGGTGTAATTTTTAAATAGTATTGTAGAAGAAAGATTAGTTCTTACTCTTTACATTAACTAAAGAAACAGTTTTTTTGCCCTCCTGAAAAATTGTGATTATGCAAATAGCACGTTTTGAAAAATCATCCTCGATATATTTTTATCCGAATGCCGCTCAAAGTAGAAAATACTTTTATGGAAATAAATTTCGATTTAACTTTCATTATGATTACTTTGTTCATAAATAATTCTGCCTTGCCGTAAGAATATTTCCGTATCAAACATAATGGATTAATTGAATTTCGAGATGAATAACTACTATACAATACTGGTGTGCTATGTTTACCTGAATACTTTTTTTTAAACATACTTTTTCATATTTGTTGTGAAATGAAATCGTTCTTTCGTTATAAATTGTAAAAAGATAATGCTACGTTTGCCAGAAATATTGTTTTAAACATACTTTTTCATATTTGTTGTAAAACGAATTCGTTCTTTCGTTAGAAATTGTCAAAAGACAATAGTTTGAACCCTTAAGCTAACAAATGGTTCGTCAAAGTTGAGTTACAGGTGATTCACAAGCTAACTCATTTTCCATGTTCAATCCTTTCACATGTGTTGTCATCAGACTGAGCCAGTACTTACACACTCTACAGTTAACCAGAAGTTAGTTCACTATGAGTTAGTTTTTTCCTATAGCAGAATGTTTACTTACATCCGCATCAGCTTCGATTGAGCCAAAAGCTAGTTCATTACGTTCGATTGATAAAAAAAACAAATGACTAAAGTCTGCATAATTATTGAGTTAGCTTCAAGTCAGTTGTAAATGAGTAGCTCAAAAAAGCCTGACAGGGAAGTTTCTCGTTGTTTATTTCACATTTGTAGAATACTGATAAAAAAAAACCCAATAAATAAACTTAAACTTAATTTTTTCTTTTTAAACTGCAATGTGTGTATCATATGGAGTAACTTAAAATGAGTAGTTGCATAATGTTCGAGGTATATATTGTTGTAATTAAAGCTATAAAATACAAGTCAAGAAATTAATGAAAAGGAATTTGTCATATCTCGAAAACGAATTGTCCGATTTTGTTGAAATAAACTTTGATTTAGTTTGGTGCATTTTAATGTGATCACAGTTTGGGAGATATAACAAATTTCCTTTCGAGGGTTTAATTAAGTCTCAAAAAGTGGCAATTCTCTTTATAATCAGTAATACGTCACTGGAATTATGTTCTTTCGTGTTGTCTCATCTCCATATTTTCCTCAACATTCCATCATTCGGGAATTTCGGCTTCGAATGGTAAAACCTGTTTCTTAAGAAGACCCAGTAGTGTAACTAAATATGAACTTTAAATTTTATTATTTCGTATTGAATTGTTCGATTATTGCAACTCTACATATTCCTGAAGATATCATTCAGATGATGACGAAATATTGAATAAACAGAAGAATTTATAAGAAGATTTAAAAAATGACCTCGAAATACTCATAATATTTCGGGTCGTATCTGTACTGTTTTTCGACATCAAAAACTGCGTACTGCTTTTCTCCTTCAATATACTGTTTTTCGATACATAATAAAAATACTTTTATTACTTCAAAAATCAGCATTCGTGACAAAATTATGCAATGGAGATATTTATTCATCTCAATAAAGCCGATTGCGAATTCAAAGAAATGGCCACGATCGTTGAATATATTTTATGTTTGCTAGGAACATTAGCATCAGTGGAACGAATCTTCTCTGCAGTGGACGTCAGACAAAACCCGATAAGATGTTCAAACATTGAAGGCGATTCTGACCGTCAAATGTAATTTGAAGTACAAATGCGTTGATTTCTACACATACCTCAACACGAAGCCGGAGTTTCTTCGCCAAATTGCTTCAAACGACAAATACAAAACAACCACAGAAGCTGATTCTGATTATTAATAAGATATATATAAAAAATATACTGCGACAAGTACTGATTTTCCAAATCGATTTACTGCTTTTTTAAAAAATTTCAGTGAAATGTACTTTTTTTGGTCCAAAAAAATATGCGAGCGTTATGTATGAGCGATGCATAATCTATATATCTATTTTATGAACAATAGTCATTTAATAGTATATGTAGATCTGGGAAGTGTTTATACAGAATAATACCATATATATATATATATCTGCACCGATATCTATTATATCACTTAAAACCTAACATTAATTTCAAAATGATTCACTCGTTAAACCGAAAACTCAATGCTTATGTTTACTTTGCTAAACAGATCAAATCTTTTTCAGATATCACATTCTTCTGTAATATATGACATACATAAGAAAAAAAAAGAAAATCACAAATAACTTTTTCGAATATTACAACATTAAAAATTCAGTATTTCTGCAGTTATGTAGTTTTTTGGAATCTGTAGGCATAAGATAAGACAAGAATATAAATAAAGGATTATATACCTAAATAGGTATCAAAATGAAATGCAGGCTCTAGAACCGTAAATGAAATATTTTCTGGAAATAAATTCAAATATGCACATCATTTTAAGATTTATATTACTTGTGGGCCCATTACCCACAATTGAAGTAAATATCTCTGCGGTTCCAAGTATGCATTTATCAGCAACATTTTGTTTTCGAATTATTTAACGAACATGCGTACATTTGAGTATTTAATTACATCAAAATAAAATATACATATGTTGGAAACTGCCGCATTTCTCTCACAATTACACTAATAAACCATTTCGTAATAACGAACCATTTCGAATTGATAAAACTGGTTAGTAATATTTATATTTCAAGACCGCTTAAAACTTATCGCCAGATTCGTTACCATCTTTTGATATAAATTGTAATATTGTTTTAACTGTTTGACTATTGTCAATGGAATTGCCACTGCGCGAAATATAAAAAACGTTTCACCAATCTGGAAAAATGCGATTATGTATTCATAGCAAAAGCTCATCAAAATATTATAATACACATTAACTTTTTCTCTAAATTCTAGAAAAATCACAATTTAATGGTGAAAGTTCAGAAATTTGTTATGTAAATTAGACCTAGTATGTTTCCAAGCAATGTTTCAAATACATCGACTTCTCCGTGTCTAGCAAACGCGGAAGTAGATTTGAAGATTAAACGTAAATGCGAACTTCACCCTCAAATTATACGTCATATTTTTTATATTTATGTGTATGTATTGATAAATATTACCAAGTGACCATGTGAATGTGTTACGTAAATACCCTTCAGATGTTATGAAATTCCAAATTCCAGAAACTAAGTTATTATTATTTTTTTTTATTTAGATTAATTAAAGTAATACTTGTTAAATGTACAGTGAATTTATTTAGTGGCCGACTTCAGGTAGGCAATGAGATCGCCACGGTCTGTGGGTTTCTTCAAACCAGCAAATACCATTTTGGTGCCTGGGATATATTTCTTTGGGTTCTCGAGGTATTCGAACAGTGTATCCTCGTTCCAAGTGATTCCTTTCGCTTTATTGGCATCCGTGTAGGCGAATCCGGCAGCTTGGCCAGTTTTCCGACCGAACAAACCATTCAAATTGGGTCCTACTTTATGTTTTCCTCCAGCCTCGACAGTGTGGCATTGAGCACATCGTTGCACGAAAAGCTTCTTTCCCTTCTCAACATCTCCAGGTACGCCCATTGTATTTGATTTTCGATTGAATGCGTGAACTGAACTACTGAAACACGAACGAACGAATGATAGAACTAAAATCAACAAAATGAAAATGAAAGAATTCACGTGTCAAGTGGTTACAGGGTTGCCAGATTTTATTGTGACTGGCTAAAGCCTCTGTTTACATGCGGCAAGTTATCGGAGCGACAGAAGCGACGCGACACTAGTTTCTGTATGAGGGGTGTAGAGAAGCAAGGGGGTTGCAAAGGTTGCTTGAAATGGATTTTCACGCAACTTTAGACGTCTCTACCAACGTTTTATTTTTTTTTGTTGGCTAGGGCGGAAATAAAACAACTGATTAAATGTCAAAAAAATTTAGTGCTGCAACAAAAAAAAAAAAAAAAATGTGTAGACGATACCAAAACAAAATGTAAAGAAAATCGCTGAGTGTAAACAGGGCCAAAGTCACCGAAAATCTCATTGTTTGCATTGATGTAAACCCAATCGAATGCTTTTACGATAAATTGACAGTGATTATGAGTAAAACACCAATTTTGCATGTCCAAGAAAGGTATGTGCTATCTATTTCAATAAAATACGCCAAAATAGTGCAGGACATCTAAAATGGAATATATATCAAGGAAATTTGGGGAGGGTTTTCGCTTGTATTCACAATTAATTGAAACACAATTCTGATTTGTTTATAGCCGTAGATGCAATTTTTGTCAATAACAAATTTACAATATGAGTCTGTTGTTCGGAAAAAAATTGAAATTGTTGAATTTTAAAATGAACATACATTTTAGTTTTTTAGCTTTGCCAAATGATCCCTCACGTTATGCTTTACGCGACGTTACGATTTTATTTAGTCGTTCACGAGTCAATCATATGATATTAATCATCACGGTAATATTTTTGTTTAATTTCGCCCGAAAATTTTAAAAATCAACAACGTTAGAAGGCTTTTAAAGATGTCTCTTGCAAAAGCAAAGAAAAGATGTTGCCGTGCATGCCTCAAAGAAATACGCAGTGCAATAACATCAACCAATCTTCTAGATCCACCCACACCTGCCGTTCAGTTGCGTGGTGGGGTTAAAGCTAAAACTTATCTACAGTGCTACATTTACATATGTCTCCGGAACGACAGCAGTCATTTCAATAGTGAAAGTCTTCCAGATTATGCTTATATATGTTCAAAATGTAAAGGACACCTGATGAGAGCTGTCGACTTCATTGTAAAATCACAAAGGAATGAGGACTTCTTAATATCAATGTATGATGACAGTACTCACGATATCACATCTGCAGATCTTGGTGATGATTTGCTCAGCACCAATGACGATGATGATGTTGGTAATAAGAAATCCAATGAGAATAAGTCAGAGGTATAATAGACACATATAATCGTTGATTGGCATGTTAATGAGAGGTTGTTTAAATTTTAGAACGATATGACGGACGAAAATTTGAATATTATTGAGGGATCTAGATGTGAGACTGAGGAGGAGTCATTGGAGTATATAGATTCTAATTTTGAAATATGTGAAACAGAAGTAGACCACACAGAAGATGATGTTTCAACGAAAGAGAATGTGATCTATATGGAGGATGAAGCTGTAGAAAAAGAAAGCGTAAACTCTGAAGTAATTGAAGGTTTTGAACAAGTTATAATAGACACAAGTAAAATCGAAGAACAAACTGTGAAATTAATTCGGGTT
Organism: Hydrotaea cyrtoneurina; assembly: GCA_958296145.1. Taxonomy (NCBI): domain Eukaryota; kingdom Metazoa; phylum Arthropoda; class Insecta; order Diptera; family Muscidae; genus Hydrotaea; species Hydrotaea cyrtoneurina. Next base: position 9,020,984 of record OY282513.1, on the reverse strand, counting down.
GAGAAGTTACCGTTAAAAAAAGTACCAAAGTACGACCCGAGAAAAAAGGAACCACCACCGTATAAGAGAAAATGTCATTACTTTAAATGTGAACTTTGCAGAAAAGCTTTTAAACTTGAGCGTCTTCTGTACGAACATTACGACAATGAACACGGTAAGATTGTCAAATATAATGGATATTTCAGCTGGTAACAGGTGTGCGAATATCACAGCAGACCGACGGATATTAGACTCTGACCGAATTCCGAACTTTTGCCAAGTTTACAGTATTTGGCCTTTTTCAAACGTGACTAATAGTAGTCTTCTAAGTTTTCTACCCATATTAGTTTCCGTTCAAACAAATTGTTTTAGTTGAAAAATGTGTTATTCATTTTAAAATTAATCGAGTTATAAATCCGATCAACAAAATGGTTTTAGTAGCAATTGTGTTGCTCATTTTAAAATTAATCTAATTTGTGTTCAATTCAAGTTACGATTGGAAGTAAAATGTTAATCTATAATAGAGATCTTCATTAACCGCCACTTTCTGTTGAATATCGCGAAATGAGCGAGAACTTCGGATCACTATGTTATGCAGTTCTTGAAAATCCGATCATCTAATGGGCATGGGGAACCGATCTATTCAGTATTAGACGATTCGTTAACATATCTTATTTCATTTCACTTGTAATTCAAAAACCATGAAGCTGAATTACAATATAAAAAGCTTTCGGTATACTGATAATGTAACATTGGAACGACAAAAATTGCTGCTGTATTCGTATTCTGACCCTGACATTTTACTAAGCCATATCCAAAGTTGGTATTTTACGTATCAATCGATTTTGAAATAGTTTTTTTTTTTTGAAATATGGGTCTGCTATGAATATTTCCATTTACTGGATAGATAAAACATTAACATATAATTGCATTTGTATTACAGACCAAAGATCACTTAATTTCCACTGTAATATCTGCAAAAATCGGCACATATCTGAAAAAGCACTGATGTTTCATAAACGTCGTATTCACAAGAATATTGAATATGAAGATTGTGAAGTGTGCGGGAGATTAATTTTGTCCGCCTCCTTTAAAACCCATAAAGAACGGCATGACAGTGATGCCAAATACGAATGTGAAAGCTGTGGTAAGTTTAAAACCTAAGTACCTTTCTCACTTTTCCTGATTAATTTATTTTTATTTCCAGATCGTACTTTTGCAACAAAAGTTACACTTAACAAACACTGTAAAGCTGTACATGGAGACCGTAAAGTACGCCGATATGAATGTCCGGATTGCGATCGTTATTTCTTTTCGTCAGACAATCTGAAACTGCATTCCACGGTGCATGACAAAAATAATCCCGAGGAAGAAAGTAAATACCTTTGTGACATTTGCTCAAAGACTTTTGTAAATCAGACCAATCTTAAAGTACATATGCAAATGCATCGTGGTGAGAATATGAAATGTCCCCACTGTGAGAAAGAATTCGTACGTTTAAAGGACATGGAGATACACATAAGGTTTCATACAAAAGATTTTCCGTTTAAATGCGATATATGTTCTCGTCGCTTTGGCATCAAAACACATTTGGACCATCATCGGAAGCAACATGAAGGTGTTCGCTATAAATGTCAAATTTGTGACAAGGACTTTGGACATTCATTTAGCTTAAGGCAACATTCTTTCCAACATCGTGGTTATCCATTAAGCTGCAAATTGTGCAGCAAAGGATTTCCTTCGTTATTTAAGTATAAATAATTGTTGCTATCAATTATATATATTCTTTATTAATAAATTTACTGTATCTCTATCTAATATTAGAATTCGCCGTCATGTGAAAAATATACATAGCAGTGAGTTTGCTGGAGAGTATTCGGATTCGCTGGCTGATCAGTACTACCAACGACACAAAATTGGAAAAATGTATCCGCGTGTGGAGTATTTGGGAGTCAAAAACCATTGATTCTTAAATATTATAAACGTATAGCAGGTAAGATTCTGAAACACACTCTGATCACAGTAGAAATGCCATTGAATAGGGACAACGCAAAAAATATAGTTTCAAGTTGATGGTCACAAATATTAAATCTAGTCATAAGCACATTGTGATCAACGTTCAATTTGCAAAACATAAGTTTAGGAATTTATCTGCAAAATAATTTTTGTAAATATCACTAATATACAACATCAATAATGGCTAATATGGAATAGGAAATTAAGATCTCTTTTGAGTTGCTGTCTCATCAGGCAAATCATGAGTAAAGAACAATTGCAAAGAACAAAAACAATGAAACACGCAACTGTCTGCCTAAACTATTTGACCGTGCTTCTATTTTGGGCCGTTATAATTTGTCGAAATTCAATATATACTGGTGATAGTTAAATGGAAGACAACTACCTCAATTAGTTAAGTTCACACAAAGAAATTGATGGATCTCAGATATAAAAAAACATTACTGTATATCAAGAAAAAACAAATCTTCTATTAATATGAGTAATATTACATTTTATTTGTTTCATATTTATGTATATTTAATTTTACCATTAAAACCCTAAGCTATAATTAAAAATAAAATAAAAATAAACTTGTACTTAAATCACTTTGCTCGTTTTACGGAGATGGGTTGGAAATGTTCTAGTTAACAGCTCTCCAATTCCGGTGGAATGGGTATATCATTATGAGCTGCGAATTGCAACAATGCTGAGTACTTCTTTTTCCAATTTTCAACTTCTCGACCACATTGCTCATTTTCCTCATGCATTTGTTCCAACTCGACCCATTCATGTGATTTTTCCGTTTCTAATACATCTTTTTGTTCAATACGCTTTATGCGACAACTGGCAGCGTATCCCCGATTTTTCAGAGTACGTCGACGTTGTTTCATGCGAACAATTTCCTCACGGTTCAAGCCACGCATTTTTAAGGTGCGATTTAGATCACGTACGGAAATAGAGACCAATTCATCATCGCTTATATCCGGTATGGGGCAAGGTGACAGAGGCGCCTAGGTGGTAAAGAAGGAGAAATAAATTATATTAGTTTCGTCGACAGTAATCAACAAAGAGGGCTTGTCTGCAAATCACTTTTCATCGGAAGTGGGCTAAATTTTTGGTGTGCTTCCAATAATTCCCGTAGAAAGGTGAGTTGCAGAGTACCACAAGAAATACAGATCATGCATTCCTTAAATATTCATTTCTCGATAAAACTGTTGCATTTACATAAAGATCTTCAGTTACCATTGATTTAATAATATCGTGACTCCTTGACTGTTGCGAATCCATGTTAGATGATGTTATTCCGTTTATTTTATTGTTTTATTTTTTACGCGTTGGTTGGAAAAGAGATTAATAATTACTAATCTTTTGCCTATGTAATAAATTATTAATATTTTCTAAATAAATAATGTATTATAAATACCGTGAAAGTTGAAAGTGTGTAGATTCACAATTTAATTCAATAATCCTCTGGACACCAGTGTTGGTATTTTGAAAACTTTAATTTGTGCAGCAATGACATTAAATGTGTCCAAATAGGGCCAATATTAACGTTTCCTTATTTCATTTACATGTTCCTCGTAATAGTTTGATTTTCGAAACAGAAAATGACAATCTTGGAAATATTACGTTAAAAAAGAGCTTGAATGTTGAGCTTGGTGTTGTAAAAAGTTATATTACTCACGCATATGGTGTAAAGTCAACATAGACAGAATAAAAGAACCTGGCGATGTGACTATGAATTCAATTTGATCTTCCGATTTGAAAAGAGAATTGTTGCCGTCCGCAACAGTAAATAAAAACACAATGAGGCCATACACCACAGATTCTCAAAGCATTTGAAAAGTATGGAAAACCAAATTTGTTTTCATAAATACGTCAACATTTTGTTTTTTGTACTTCAAACACGTCCGAAGAATTCTTTATTGAAAATAACACACAAAATTTTTTGTTAATACAATAAATCATTCAAAACACAATTACACTATAAAATTATTCCATAAATTGTCATAACATATGTGGTGCCTCAATTTACCATCACTGCTGAAACAACAATGATTTGCCATCACTGCTGTAACAACAATGAAAATGAAGAAAATATTTCGAAGCGTCGGTGGCAGAGGTCTGAGCTGACTCGTCGCAAATCAACGGCGACGTTTAGAGTCAACATCATGTTGGACAAATATCAAAACGACTTTTAATGTTTGTCGGACCACCCTTCGGTTCAAATGTGAACGACACTTCTGACTGACACAAAAAATAAAAACATATACAAAAAAGTTATAATTCCTGCGCAGGCACAACCATCCCTGTTTGCTCCAGCTTGTGAAATGAATGTTGGTCAGATTTTATTGCGTATGTTGTTCCAACATAAATGAAAAATAAATAAATAAAAATAAATGAATGTTAGTCAGATTTCATAGTGTAATAGGGCAGACACACGATACCAGGAAATTGAATTAATCATTCATTTCTTTATAAATAATGTAAGGAAAATGACGTTGTGAGAACATGTTCGAATGAAAATATGGCTAATAAGAAATGATAAATAAGTATGTGGCACAAACTTCTGAAAGAGTTGGTAATCAGTGCCGTAGGTGATTTAAATAGTTTTTTTATAAGTTGAAATTTTTCCTTTTGATTTCATAGTCGGACGATTTTAATTGCTTTATATTTTAGGTTATTTTATTTATTCATAAGATGAGATATACAAAATAGGTGCAACAAATTAAAGTTTTCTGCCGAGCATAACGAGTTATAAGCTTTTTGATTTTATATAGACATACATTTCTCGTCAGTTTAGAATCGGTTTGCTACCTGTATATGTCTATTTCACATCACATTAGTATGTTATCGTAATGTTAACCCGTTAATGCCCGCGATTTTTTGTCCTGTTTGTTAGCATATAGTGTTCGATTTATCGAACCATGGGTCCATACGGGTTAATGTTTCTGAGGGCAAGTATTTGATTGCTATTATTTGTAAGTCCCAATGCACGTCATCGTTTCTGATGATCAGAGCTTTGACAAAGTCGCTTAGAATTTAGAGCATCCCCAGAGTTCCATAACCGGCTAGTTTGGTACATATTACTGATTGAAAGAGTACATATCTGTTTACCAGTTTAAAGCGAAAGTAATTTTCATATAAAATACTATATAAGGTTATCCAGACTGCAGATACGATATACAAAATAATTGTGTGAACTATTAATGAAAATGACTATTGAACAGCTGAATTCGTTTTGGCCGATGAATCGAGTCACCGACTAAAAAATAATCAACTACTCCGAGCTCATTTACCAGCCGGCTCCATACTCTGGTCAGCGCACAGCTGTTTAACGTAAACAAATCAAGTCCTCTCCCTCGATAATCTCATCATTTGAAAATGGAACGCTGTCGCTGTCGCGTTTGTTTGACCAATTCTGGGAGTTTTTATGACATATTCGATGAATGCAAAGCGTCTCTAACCTATGCTGATAATATTCGACACATTGCTGAAGTGGAAGTGGAACGGGACGATGGCTTACCACAACAAATTTGCATGAATTGTTGTGCAGAACTTGGTAGCATTTATGAATTTGGGTTACTTATTCGCCGGGGCGATGAAGAGCTAAGAAAAGAACTGGAGGAACGAAAAACAAATCCGGAAGTGGGTGAAGAAAATGTACAGATATTGGAAGATGATTGTTTTCTTCAGGATGAAGAGGTAGATATGCAGGTGTTAGAGGAAGAAGTACTGGATGGTGATTTGCACGAACAGCAGGAAATTACAGTAGTGGAATGTGTTAAGGTAAGCATTAACACATGTGTTAAGCATGAGCCTTGCTAACATTTTATCATGTTTTGTTTCTTCCCAAGGATGACCATTGTGTGGACGAACTGCAAATGGTTGAAGAAATTATAGAAGTGGATGAGGAAGTGAATAATAATCCAAATGTAGAAACTTCAATATCAACACAAAATGATCTTCTGGTAGAATTGGCACAAGTTGCTGCAACCCAAGAAAACGTACTTATTAACCACCATGGCAGTGACAACAAACCAGAGGCGGAATATTATACCGAAGATGAGTGCGATGATGATTACTTAGTCGTTTACAATTCTGCCGAGGAAGTACTCTACAATTTCAAACCACCCAAATGGAAGTGTGGAGAATGTAAAACAATCTTGCGCGGAGATGTCTCATATGAGGGACACATGAATATACATAAAAAACTGCGGCCACACAAATGCTCCCAATGTCGGTGCCAATATAGGTGTCGCACTGCGTTAAAGAAACACAAAGATGTTCGTCACCCTATTACCCCTGCTAATACGACATTGCACCAAAGCAAAACAGATGAAACTTCTATAGTTAACTCTAAATGTATAGAATGCAATGAAGAATGCCAAAATGATGTTGATCTTCTGCTACACGAATTATTGGTCCATGACAATCGTTCCAATATAAGAACTTGTCCTTTCTGCCCCGATCTTATTGTGGATAATTTAGTAGATCACCTGAAATTCGCCCATGTGGTTAAAACGAAGCCAGCTACTACAAACGAACTGCTTACGATTTCAGAAGAAATCGATCAAGACTTATATGAGTCGGAAGACAATTGTACGGAAGGCTCAGACACTGTTGTTCACTGTGAGATATGTAAGCGGAAATTATTGAAGAAAAACCTGCTGAAACATATGGTTCTACATAAACGGAAAGATAAGGAAACGGACCATGTTGAAGCGAAATACTTGTGTGCCTATTGTCGTAAGTAGGTTTTTGTTTATGTTTATGCATTCATATAGTAATACCAAAGCCTTCAGTCAATAATATATTCCTAAATTGAATAGTTAAATAGTTATGCTAAAAACTTAAGTAACGGCGCTAAGTATCTTTTTAAAGACAAAGAAAGTTTTTAAAGATAAACAGCATATTTTTGGATTTGGATATTATTTGGTTTAAATTACTGCATTCTATGTTATAAATCTGTATTTATATTACGAGATTAATGTAGCATTTATCTCAATTTGTTATTACAATGGTTATACCAATACTTAGTAGACATTTTTGGACTGGGTTTTACTAATGAACACTCGGTCCAAATTTTTTAGTAGCAGAACATAATTAGAAATTCGTGACCCTAATACGTCTATAGCCTCGTGAAAATCTGGTCTAAAGCATTACAGGTTGAAACTCACTTTTAGTACATTTTTGTAAAGCTTTAACTAGATAAAGTTTTTGAGACCAAATTGGAGACCGCTTTGATTACCTCTAATACAATTGTACCATTTCGCTCACTTTGGAAATCTTGTAATTACATTATTTATCTAAAATACGCGTTGCTATTACGATATGTGGCGCATGTTCATTTTTGAAATTGGAATATGAACATTGGATGTTTTTACAGAGGGTAAGGTTATATATATGTCGGTTTAGCCGACTGAACCTTTCTCACTTGGTTGACTTTATATCAAAAATTTATTTTTTATCTGTGCAACTAAGGACATGTTTGTTATGTGTTTACATTAGAAATTATAATTGAAATACACTCAGAACAATCAAATTCATATCTTACCGTGACTTTAATAATAATGTTCTGGCAAACATTTAACATTTCAATATGTAAGTTAAAAATAGTTGAATCGATATTATTTGTATTGCTATGTTAATTTCTTTATACGGGGACTGTAATAATCTAAAAAAAAAACTATGTGAGCATTACGGCAAGTGGCCATTTCTTTAACTTTTCTAACAAACGATTTTACATATTTTCAATTTCAAAGTGTCTATTCTAATAAGTGCTTATTCTAAAACTGTCACAAAAAAAAAATACGTTTATAAATCTAATGAATTCAACTTCATTAATCTTCAGCACGTGAATTTAAAAACGCAAAATATATGCACCAACATGAAAAGACTCACGAAGGGGAATCATCCAATACTGTATATGTGTGTGGTGATTGCGACCGTCAATATCCGACCCAGTTCCTGCTCGAGACTCATCGCAAACAGGCACACAAAGAACGTGATCATGTTTGCTCCATATGTGGCAATGCGTTTAAACTAAAAAATCAACTTGTGAATCATATGAAATTGCACTTGGAGAAGAACATACCATGTCCACACTGTGATAAGAAATATGCGCGGCAATTCGATCTGAACGTTCATCTGCGATCTCATACAGGAGAAATGCCGTATGCCTGCCATCTATGTGACAAACGGTTTGCCATAAAAGTCCGTCTCACTTATCATCTGCAAAAGCACTATGGCGTCAAGCATCAATGCAAAGAATGCCAAGCAGAATTCAATTCAAAACAAAAACTGAAAGCGCATTCATTCAAACACACTGGAATGCCGTACCGCTGCGAATTGTGCGATGATCATGGTTTTGCCACACGAGTAGTGTAAGTCCTTCGATCTAAAAAATAGATCTTCTTTTAAAGAACTCCATTCCCGATGACATATTATTTTCTAATTGCAGATTTAAACGGCATTTAAATCGGGTACATCATGCCACAATGTCCGATGAGGCCTTAACGGATATGTTCCAACGTAATACGGGGAAAACGATCAAAATTAAACAAGTCACTGAGCCATCTGATGATGTTGAGGAGGAGATGATTTTGTGTACATATGACAACAAAAAAATATAAATATGCTAAGAATATATTTTTTGATAAACAAAACTCAAAATTTTGTGTGAGTTATGAACTATAACATTTTATCTTTTATTTAGTACGTTCAGAAGTGGAGGACCCAAGGAGTGAATATTTTATGAATCACTATTTATGATATGAACGATTTGTCTGTCTTTTCACATGAACAAAAAAGTATTTGTGACACTACTCTTAAAGTGGTAGATAACAGGCAGTTTTTACGTCTCCAGTTTTAAACCCTCAAGATATAGATTTATAGACCTATAACATATTTATTATCTAGATCAGAGTCAGAATCTAAACTGATCTATCAATTCCGTCAATGCCAATTTATTCAGCATTATTCTTCATGTACATTTTAATAACTTGTAATTCATTTTTATTTTGGATTTCCATTCATTTTAGCTCAGTTACATTCCTGTTGTGTTGACTTAAAAGATCACGTCACTTCCGAACATGTTCCTATTCAAACAACAGATAACATGTACTTCGAAATACTGCATGAATGTGCACAATGTAAGAAAGTGTTCGATGATTTGGATTCCTTAAAGAAACATGAAAAGTCAAAAGTCTGTACGGAACAAAAATACATGTGCAAGGAATGTGGCAATATATTTGGTGGCCATGCCCAGCTATCTGCCCATAAACGTTTACATAAAGAACGACCTTATAAATGTGATCAGTGCGATAAAGCCTATCCACGTAAAGTGGAACTTGAAATTCATATGCGCACCCATACAGGAGAATTGCCGTACGGTTGCCATTTGTGTAATAAACGTTTTGCCATTAAAGTACGTCTGACATATCATTTGCAAAAGCATGAAGGTGTTAAGCACAGCTGTCACTTTTGTGATGCCGTCTATGATAATCGCAATAAGCTGAAGGCGCATCTGTTCAAACATACTGGTATGCCGTATAAATGTGAACTGTGTCCTGGTTTGGAATTTGAAAGGAGATTGAGGTGAGTAAAAGTTTGGTCCTAGAAAATTTGAATATTCTGTGTAACTAGTACTAATGCGCCCATAAACTTATATATTAGGTTGTGAAATTGTAAAACGAGCTCCGTCTATATTAAACCACGGTATCTGTTTCACTGCAAAAAAGTATAGGAAAACCTATAGCTTGTGAAATCAAAGATCGTTCATATTCATGTCTCTAATCTCCGACCACAATAAATGGTTTATCGTGCACTGATTACCGTTAACTGAAATGGCGTTTGCATCCGAATTTTAAAGAACAAATGAACCAATGATGCCACAGCTCCAAAATTTTCTAACAAACTATCATTTTCGGAGGATACATTGGCTTCTCTCCGATCACATCAAGTTTTTCCTATCCAATGTGTTGGGATTGTTAAAACAGCCGGCAGGTGCGGTGATACCTTATTTCGTACCATTATTTTGACAATTTTGTTTTGTAGTAGCACCTCCGATTATAAATCTAAATATTGCCTGTTGAGAACACAGATTATACCAAAAAAATTGACATGAAATTGCCCTCCTATCTAAATCTTAGCCAATTTTACACAAATAGACTTTGGTTATATTAGACTTCTATAGAAAATAATAATGTCTTCATCAATATATGTCGCATTGGAAATTGTTATCACTTCAAGTCAAACCTTTTAAATGTATTCAATATTTCGTGACCAATACCATGAATTATCTAATTTTAATTTAATTACAGGTTTGCCAATCATATGCAACGATATCATCAGCAAATTTTAACGGAAGAGGAACTGGGTGAGATATTTGCTAAAAATACCGGAAAAACTGTACGCTTTAAACCTCCTGGAAAACGAAACGTTTAACGAATACATTTCATAATTAAACTTCATGAAGTAATAATTCGATATTAGGAGTTGTTGTTATAAATATGTAATGTCAATTGATACAGGAATACTAAAATTGTATTGAGAAAGATATGTAATATTGAATGAATAATAAGGTGAGTAAAGTTCAGAAAATGAAAATTATTATTTAATGGGATTGTTTAAAAATGTTCCTTATTGTCTTATAATTTTTCGAGGTCCAGTTTTAATAATCTAAATTTATATTGGGAAATAAACATGGATATGGAGACCTACATTAGACATTACCAATGTCATCGGTGCGATAAGGCCTACCCACCAAAAAAAATGTATGCAGTAAACGATTTGTCATTCAAACACCAAAAAAAATCTGTAGACTGTCTGTATACTGCAGTCTCCATTTTTTACGAAATTTCGTCGGGGACATAGTGTGGATTCCTTCTCTCTGCGGATTACGGGAAATCAGCATAGTGGTGTCATTTTCACCAAATTGGAGTAGTAGCATAGTTTCATATTGTCGGACTTCCCCTAATTGATGACCACCGCAAATGTTTTAAGGACCATGCAGCGAGTATGGAATTGAAATATACGAACTCTGCCACTATCCAATTGACGAATAATGAATATAAAGCTGGTATCACACCTTTCCAGGAAATATAATGTAAGGGACACGGTAGGCAAATGAAATGGTTGTACCACATTTAAAAATGCCCGTCGAATGGAATTGTCATCACTAATTGAATCGAATCAAGACCGATCTGCTTGGAACCATTTCTTAAGTAGACCAATACCAACAACAGGTTAAAGTACCAATATAAGTAAGTATATTGAGTAGTTAAATGTAGAGTCCGTGAGGTTCGTTAGGGAAGTAAAGCATGTTCCTGTTAATAATCAACACAAAAATGCCGTCACACATAATTAGTGTACTGTGCAGTTTACAGCTTAATCCGAATTTCAGACGTTTTACATATAATTGTTTTGAATTGAAAGAGTATGAATCATATTAAAAAAATAAATAAAGTAAACGAGAAAAAGATGAAATCTCATTAAGGGCACTCGTGACTATCAAATACATGTACAATAAATTGTGAGAGTGGTACCAAAAACGTTAATAGTACTCTGATCTGCGACAAGTGCAATGTCGACCGGACTTAAATGTATCATATGAATATACACAATTCCTTCACTTTATGTAGGATTTAGTTTTATGAATTTATTTCTATCATTTCATATTTGAAATCTTCAGGATTTTCGTTCACATTCTAGAGGGAGTTGATGAAAATCAATTTTCTAATGAACATACGTCTGACTAGAACGAGAACTTTATTTTGTTTAAGAAAACCCGTTTCAGGGCTGCTTCAGTCTTGTAATACAATATCCATAAATGTTAGTTTCCTATTGCCTATTTTTTTTATTGAATTGTCAATACATGTATGGGTATGCGAAATTTATTATAATAATTTAAATGCTTAAAAATAATTCTTATGAATGCTCTTTGGTTCGATTCGAATGTATTAAAGATAAACAATAAATAATTCAGTCTTTTGAATAGTACGACCAATTTTTTTTTGGAAGTCTGAGGATTTTCGGGACCTACGAGATGTTTAGGCCGTTGTCTACAGCCTAATGGATAAATTGACGATCTTTACGCCTACTTGATTGTTCCCATCACAAGAGTGTCTCCATTTCCAAATCTTAAGACCAGAAGAACCATTTATGCCAGATTCCAAAATCTTCACCATCGAAACGTTGTATTAAATCATAATCCAGTACTGTGTGTGTTCTCCATTGCTCGGTTGGTTTACACAGGTTTGAAGACATGCATGTCAAATCTTGCCGAGGCGCCATCCGCACGTATAACGTCATGATACATAGACCAAACAATAACAAATATACGAGATATTTGCGACATCTTTGTGCATATGATGCCATGGTGAAATATTCAGTTAAATACGGGTATTCCTCCATGACAAAATGACTGAATCTTGTTGATGTTCTTGGCCGTGAAATGCTTTTAACGAGACTGTTATGATGAAGTACTAACCGACAATTGTATTTATATGAACTGTAAAAAACTTTTTATATAGACAAGTGATGTACTCGCATTGTATTGAAATATCAAATATAAGCTTTCGTTTTAATGCATGCTTTTGTCGGTTTATATCGTTGCCCCTTAAAAAAAAGCTCTCGTGTTATCAGTTAGCGTCGGCTTTTAATGTTATTTCGTCGATTGTTTGTAATTGTTGCAGCTTTGAGTTATTTATTGCTTTCAACGCATGGTGAAATTGCGTCTAAACATTTGTGTTTGATTCCATAGAAATTCTGGAGAAAAAAAACATAAATATTTACATATCGCTAAAATGTGTCGGCTATATCTGTTGCCAGTACTGAGCTAAAGCAATTCTACATAACCTCTAACGTTACAGGCTAAGATTGACTGTGACCACCTAACACTTATCCCCACCATGGGACAGTTACCATAGGTCAAACATAGACCGAGAGTTGTTGTCGGACATGTCGTCTGACATATTAGGTATCGTGGACCACTGTTCGACACACAGCATCTGTTTTTAGCTCAGATTTCTAAGTCTTCACCTTATCTGGTGTGCAACACCATCAAAGTGTGCAACAATCTTAGGTGAAGTTCCGCGCCGCTCAGTGGTGTAGAATCCAATTCCATCGCCCAATCTGTAACTTTTGATCTAATAAACACTTTTCTGTAAAAAATTGGTTATGGCATACCAACAAATTTAAATGTTCACCCTTTTCATATTTTGACATAATGTTAAGATTAAGAGGTATGGTACTCAATTTGTATTTTAAAGTGTGTTCTTATATTTATTTTTGGTGTCAACATTTTATTTGTAGCAAATTGTGTTTTGTTGTAGCAACAATATTTATCGATAATATCGATTTAAAAAAAAATTATTTTGGACCAACACAATTATTTACAACTTTTGTCCGCCCAATTGCACACTTTAATTAGCAAAACCCGAATTGATCCGAAACCCCCCAATTTTTTATTCCCAAAATTCGAATTTACTCAAAACCGTCCTAAAATGGGAAAATACGAAACGAAAATAATAAACTATATGTACTATGATTAAGTTACCGAAGAATATTCTTTATTTGAAAAAAAAATTGTATCATATAAGGCGATAGCATGTAGTGCTGAGGCATTATTATAATTTTTAGAAAAACATTGGATACATAAACATAATTTAAAAAAACATAGAATAATTGCTCACTACTTGCCTTCAACCAATTTTGTACAGAACTCTTACCGCCGTATTTCCAGTTTGGAAGATCTAGAAGTATTCCCCAAATTATTCTTCCCCGTTGGAGTTCTGATTTAGTTCGATCATTTCATGTAAGAGTTCCTCACATATTTAATAGTGTACCGGTCTCACTTAAATCATTTAAATATTCCTGTCATACTTACAGGAAATAACTTTACCAATATTTGCAGAGTAATACTTTGTAATGCTTTGCGTTCTTCCATCTCATTTTATCTTTTGTCTAAAATATTCTTTAGTAGTTGTTTATTTTTGAATTTGGTATTTTTATTTTTTACTGCGTAATTTGTGTCGCTACATTATTTAAATATTTTTATTAGTGAATCTTAATTTTAAGTTAAAATTTTGTTTTTTTTATAATTTGATGTAGATTTTGTAACTATATACGGCCTAAAGGCTCGGTTACTTTTGAAATAGTAATAAATTAAAATGAAATGAAAAACGTATAACAGATTTGTAAACAATTGTTAAGAAAAAAAAATAATTTTTTTTTTGTATTTTCATACATTTTTCATATCAAAGTTTTATAAAGCTGTTATAAATTTGTAGGATTCCCGGGGTAAAGATCAAACGTTACAGACTTTTGGCCGATGGAATTGGATTCTGGACCACTGTGTGCCGTGGGCCAATTAGCAGTTTGGATTGGGCCTAATGATCTAAACCGTTTTTCTTATGTATTTCGCCCTAAGATTTGTTTAGATGTTAGAACGTGTTTCTCTTATCGAAAAATAAAGTAATTAAAAAAAAGGGAAAAAGTGATAACAAAATATACCTCCGAACGCTGATAAGAAATCGCAAAAATTCCGCCCACAATTGCCAATAATGAATTCAATCAGATTATAATCACGATGACCGTAACCTTACACAATATTTTTGATATATTTTAGGGTAAAGTTAACTGGGAACATTTGACCAAAAGTATTATGAAATAGTTAATTTTAATCTACAGCAGGTTACAAATTAATAACTGTGTACAGAATCCACCCATACATTTGGTGAAACAAAGCTTTCGTCCAATAAAAGCTTTTATTTGGAAATTGCACAATATTAATTAACATAATACGAGTACTCATTTCATGTTCAGGGGTCATGCGCCTTTATCTTCTGTTAAAAAAACACTCTTTAGAGTTAATAATTTTTACACTATTTTTATATCTTCTACCAAAGGATGGAGTGTATTTTAATCTCGGAGAAAAAACTCTCTTTAGAGTTTACACATTTTAAATTATTTGTCTATCCTCTACCATAGGATGGAGTGTATACTGATTATGTCATTTCGTTTGCAACACATCGAAATATTGACATTGTACTTCGAACGGCAAAGAGCTGTCGCTGTCACTGTCAGAGTAACGTACAATTTAAAAGAAAACCCGTAGAAGGACCAACCAGAATATAGGGTATAGGGTCCCCGATAAATATTTCCAACTTAGTGTCCTATTGACACTTTACAACTTGTGATAGATATATTAAAATACACTTTTAATTTTCAAAACTTTACTGCACCGCATCCCTGATTATAAGTAAACAAATATAAAAGCTACGCAATTCGCCGGTTGTTGGCATTCGAATCGAACTGATTATAAGTAAACAAATATAAAAGCTAAGCAATTCGCCGGTTGTTGGCATTCGAATCGAACCCTTCACGCGACATCTATTACAATTAATATTCGACAAAGCGATATGGGAATATTAAAAGCCGTTCCTGCCGTGTACTGTTTACTGTTTCTGTGCTGTTTCATCTTCCAACTAGCAGCGCTGACAGTTGCAAACGTCACCACCACCTCCACAGAAATCTCTAACAACAGTGACAACACCACCAAATCCACAGTATCTGAGAAATTCAGTTTCCAGTTGAATCGTACAATGAATATCCCACAATCTTTGCAATTTTATGTTAATTCTTGGCTAGCCTATGTCATTACATCGGTGTTTTACGTTAGTCATTTTATTGTTAATTGAAATTTATTTGTAATTATAGTGATTATCTAAATCGTCGTTTAACTGTGATACTTACACTATATAATTATGTCCTTTTTTAATACACATTTATTTCAAAGAAGTGTCGTGGACAAGTTAATTTTGTCTTATTTCGATATTGAAATGATTAATTGGAGGGGGGGGTTTAATTATTCGATAGATAGGATTGCATTGTAAAACACTGTGTAGTAAAATCTGAGATGTACCGCCATGAAAAATTATTGGTGATAAATGTGTTTTCAAACAGATAATACTAAAACAAGTGAGAAAGTTTCAGTCGGGTAAAGCCTCAGTAAAACATACGAGTCTCATACTCCAAAGTATCCGAAAGTAAAAAGTGGGCGTGGCTACCGTCATTGGATGTAACATCTGCTGAAATGTTATAATAGCAACCATAAAATTACTCAATACAGAATATAGTCAAGATTGCATTGGACGTATAATATTATTACACGATTTCTCAAGTGGCCAGAATGCTAGATTTGTATGGGAGGCTCTGGAAGGTGTGTGGCCAGACTTCCAATTTTTTCTCCAAATCTTTATCCAGTTATAACTTGAATACGTACAGAATTTGGGCAAGATCGCGCTATTGCTTTTAATATACGATTTCTAAAGTGGTCGGAATGGATAATTTGTATGAGAGGTACCCGAAGGGGTGTTGCCATGTAGCATCCCATAGTTTTGGAAAAATATCAACCCATGCCCAATTTCAAAGCAATTGTTTAACTATTTCCAGTACCAGTCCGACAGACAGACGGAGATTGCTTAAACGACTTTAGACGTCATAAATTGAATTTGGTTCCAAAGTGAATTTTTCTATAGTTAGAAAATTAGTACGAAATTTAGTACGAAGTTTTTTCCGGTATACAAGTTTGTTTTAGAGAAAAAAAAAAACAGTTGTTGAAAAATTTCACTTAAACCGTTGATGTTTATATTGTGGAAAAGTGCAGAAACGATGTTTCAAAAAAATAAAATTAGTTTATAAATCTTAATATATATTTACCCTCGACACTGATTCACTGATACACTGATTCACTGACTCTGTCACGCAGTACGTAGGAATTTAAATAGGCATTCTATAATTTTCTATAAATAATAATAATAAAAAAAAAATATTTTTTTTTTACAGAAATTGTGTTTCCCCAAATTTTTTTTTTACAATTTTTTTTTTTACAAATATGTTTTTTCAACAAAAATTTTTTTTTTCAACAAAATTTTTTTTTTCAACAAAAATTTTTTTTTCCCCAAAAATTTTTTTTTTTGAAGAAGAAATTTTTTTTTCAATAACATTATTTTTTGAACAAAAATTTTTTTTTTCCACAAAAATTTTTTTTTTTTCAACCAAATTTTTTTTCCATATTTCAACGGGCGCCATAGGCGCATACCAACTTACTAGTTGTATATAAAAACCATGGATAGTTGTTAATTTTTTTCATATTTTTGGAATTGTTAACTTTTTATAACTTTTTTGTCTAACAATTGCGTCTTACTTACCAAATATAGGAAAAAACGCATATGGCTCCCGCATAAACTAAAGGCCTGACATATGATTGTATAATACAGAGCAGAACAAATGTCAACTTAAATAAGAGATTTACGGCTTTTTCTTGAGCAGGGAAATAAAAAGTGAATTTTCGATTGTGACACTATTGAAGTAAATGAGCGATATTATTTTCCCTGACAAGCCAGATTGATTTTAGCAATCTAACAAAATAAAGAATGCATTGTTTTCACCACTGGCCATAAACTATGCTTTTGGTCATAGCCACCCCCTAAGATGATGTTCGATATTTACACCTTTTAAACTTCATCTGGTTTAAAGCTCTAGAGATATAGTAATAAACAATACACAATCATTAGCTCGAGAGACGGTGTGGAGACGAAAATCTGCAAAGGACAACTTGAACAGTCGAGTTCCTGTAGATGCAAATGGTGATATGCTGGAAGCAAGACACTCGTATTTGAAGAACGACTACCGGCAACAGTGGAACAGAATTATAACATTAAAGAAACGATGCCAAATATACCCTTAAAGTATGCAGTTTAAAAGGAATATCTTCTCTTGGGCAGATTGGAATTAATCATGTTGCCTTACAATAACTTTGACAATGTGGTTATCACCGTTTTTGTATACATCCTCCTCAACAATTAAATGCATCCCAGAGTTAACTTGTGTGTCCATTAGACAAACCAAAAAAAATTGAGGAATGAGAGCGACAACGTTGATTTTTTCAAATTCCACGCCACCAAATATAAATTACAATGCGATGCTGTTGTTATTGTTGTTGCTGCTCCTGTCTGTACCTCTCTAATGCCGCTTGTGGTTGTCATTAATAAAATAACCAACACCACCATCAAGACCATAAACCATGACCCCCACCCTATTGGCAAAATGTTAGAAACTGAAAAAAAATACAAAAACCACAAATGGAATAACAAAAAAAAAAAAAAAATTCTAAAGGAGCCAGCCACATACAAAGTGGGAACAACATTGACAGCTCATACCTCGTATAACTCGGGAGGTGACAGTGGTTGTGGCAAAGAAACAAAATTATAACACTTCAACAAATAAATGTCATCCTCATCATTCTCAGATGATGCTATGAATTTTTAATTTTTATCGAAAACAAATTTGGGGAATCCAAAAATTCATAAGGGCGCGATTGTTGTCTGGAATATCAAAAAAGAAATATTTGTTAATGGCTTGAATTTTTAAATTGTCATTTAATGTAATGAAAGTTCTATGTTGAAACTGTAAGTCAGAATTGCCAAGTGAACACACGTAGACTTATGTATGTAGATTGATAGATAGATGATGCTGGTTAAACTCATGTTCTGGACAACGTTAATCTTATGTGGACTCAGAATATCTTCAACACCTGTTGGACTGAACTAATCAACCTATCGACCATCCTCAGTCAGTCTCCCATGTTGAAGATATAACCCTACTCTAATGTCCAGAAGTCGTACTTTTTATGGAGACCCAAATCAATTGACTTCATCATAGTTATGACCCTCGTACATTTTAAATGCAGAACATGTTCGTTGCTTTCTCCTTTCGTTGGAATATTTTGCAAATCATTTCGTCAGACTATTTCGATTTCTACCAAAGTCAATTGAATTACTCCTCTCCTCTCATCGAAATTCTATTGTCTTTGTCATTGCTTCTGGGATAATATTTTGTGACATTTATTGATGTATGTTTACCGTTACTTTATTGTTACAACCTTTAATGGAGCATGTCTAGAATAAGTTTATTATTGCGTGTGTAACGTTAGCGGAAATATTCAATTGAATTTATATAATGAATGGAATCCACAAGTATGAACGCAGAATTATGCGCCACTAAGTACTGCGATTACAGGAAATTCTGTACAAAAACTGAACAGGATGGTAAAATTATGCAAACAAATTACAAATGTAGGGTCATTTTTTCCTCCGTGTTAGGAATTCTGTGATTCGTTGAAAGAAATTGCAGAAATACTTATTACGACTGCAGTTTTTGTGTCAAATATAGGGATATACAAATATTTTTAATTAATAATATACATATATAGATATGGAGACTCCATGTTTCCGACTCTTGACCAGATTCGGTTCAGAAACACTTCATTGAAAAAAAAACATAATTTCATTACTAGTTGAAATTCGCTACATTTGCTTAAAATTTAATACATGAAGTTTTTAACGATAATTCGGCGAACTCAACTCTGTATATACTAGGATTTTTTTCCTCTTCTTTTCTGCGGAGATTTCTGTCTGTCCACAAATTATAGTTTTTACATTTCTTGTTGTTATTTTGTGATGCAAACAAAACAACATCGAAATATGCTCGAATTCAATTTCAACTTATTCCATTTCATCCGTGTGTCGTGCCAACAAATTCAGAGTCAGACAACAAATATTTTGTTTATAAAATTCCATCAATGCTGGGCTAAGCTCCCCTGCAGAGTGTATACTAAATATTTGCGTGCGTTTAAATATAAATTTGAAATTTTTTGTTTTATTTTTTTTTTGTTGGGGGATTTTGTGCAGACGTCATGGCATTTTTCTGAGAAAAACGGCAGATGCCAAAAAATGTTGGTTCTATTTCAAGTCTACTCAAGACTAATCGCCAAAAACGAGTTCGAGTGGTTACCACTGCGAACACTGAGTAAGTAACCTTGGCCTTTTTGTAATGAATTGTTTTACATAAATTAGTTTTCCTCGAAAAGTGTTAAGGTTTGTTGCATTTGTTGGGATAATCCAAGCGTTAAGGTTTTGCGTTTAAAACTCGTTGAGACCGATGACGATGGTAGAAATTCTCATTGCATTTCTTTTATGAAATTTAATTTCAACAATATTAAAGTTTAACGATGAAATGTCACAAATATTGAAATATCTATGGCAACAAATAATAATACCTTAATTCGCCGTTGAGAGTTAATCGGAGTGTATTTCACAATGCAGTGTTACTCGTTTCGGATAAACAATACTTTTTTTTCTAGTTGAGGTAACTAATTTGTTTATTGCAACTCGGTTTTCGGTGTAGAAATATACAAACACTTCCAAAGCCAGACTCCTGTTGGGAGTCTGCCATCCAGGCAGGGAGCACACGGTATCACTAGAAGGAATAAAGGAAGGAAACAATATGAACAAGTTAAAAACAATCCATAGTTACAATCCTTTTAAACACATTATAAACGAATTTTAATTTTTTGAAACTTTGTTTCTGCACTTTTTCACAAGATCTTTATTTGAAGTGTTCTCGTGAATAACGTTGTAAGCGACATTTTTTTGATAACTGTTTTTTTTTAGATATACATCGTTATTCGCGAGAACGTTTATTTGTATTCAGTTTTCTATTTTGCTATCTAGTTATTACTTATTAATCCTATTTTAGAAAAAAAAGAACGCCACACGCGCTTCTTTGAAGTAAAGTTAATGCTGGGTTTTCCAACAAGAAGTGTTATTATGGTATTCAAAGAAAAGTGTAATTTTTTGAGATAAATGATCGGATGTTTATATCATAATAAAGAGGAAGGTTTGACGTTAATAAGGAAAAACAACATCAGCCACAATGCCCACCACGACCACGCTTACAGGACCATACTCTTCTCATGAATTTTTCCATCACCAAATTTTCGATTGAATTCCAGATCATTTTTAAGCATTTCAAGGACCGAGTCAGTAATGACACGATGTTGTTGATGATCGTCCGGCTTGAATTCATGTGTTGACTGAACTTTATAAGCCTTAAGACCCAACTCTTTATGCAAAATACGGTGTAATTACGTTTGTGGAATGCCCTGGGTTTTTTTCAACACTTTGGGCGACAGCAGCAATATTTTCTGTTGTTCTTGAGCGACGTGCATGGGATTTATTGTCCCAACAGCTCGAATTTTTGAACCAATTTTGTGTATTGCGGTCCGACCATAAAGACGCAGGCCGTTAAAAAAGTTGCAAAAATAACTTAAGTCTCACTCCGCAATCCTTCATTGGCTCTATAAGCTACTGTTTGCATTGTATGTTCTAATGGAGTTTCTTTCCTAAGAGCCCCGGTAGGCGAAAATCGCTAGCCATATGGCCTGTGTTACCCGGTTTTTCTTTGGACCCAAAATTAGAATATAAACTTAATTTCTTTATGTATTGTTGATATATATTCTTCATACAGTTCTGTTTCTGTTAGTTGAGTTCGAGATCATTGATTATTTATATTTTTTTTTTTTTGGAAAAAGGCAGAAGACAGAAATATTTGGAAAGCACTTCTTAATCAGGCTAACATCAACAGCAGCTTGAAAGTCTCCTCAACTTCTTTCTTATGCAGCCATCAAACTTTCGACCACAAACCGGAGAACACTCACTTCAATGGTTGCGGTTTTATTTAATAACATCCGTCAGTCATAACGAGTTTGTGAATAAGCTTTTAATCCTCCTGTCAGATTTTTTCCACACTCTCTTAATATCAACCTTCAAACTGCTCATATTATATGGCGGCTGGTTCTCTTAAGCCCTCATAAATCTTGCTGAAATATATTTTTTTTTGTCAGACGTCATCCAACTCGTACATACAAATCTGCACTTAGGGGTGTGTGTTTGTGTCTGCCAGTCAATAATTAGATAAGTTCATAAACTTGAATAAATAATTCAGTTATAATTATTGCTTTTACAAACATTATAACACTTTATGAAGAGTTTATTGTGTCGATTTATTCCTATATACCGCCCCCTCCATCCATGCTGGCAAAGTTGTGGAACTTAGAGTACTGCGAAATGCCAAAGAAAACAAAAAAAGCAGCACACAGTGTTAATCTCACATATATTATTTATTAATTAATTGTTGAATTGTTTATTGGTATTTATGGCATAGAAAAGAGCTTCCGTTTTCATTTTAACGCCCACGCACACCTCCTCCAGTTTCGTTGTAATTGTTGGGCGTATATGCGTAGGACACGGGGTTACAATCAGTGTAAAAAATGAAGTGGAAAATGTAGCAATTTTCTACATGTGCTCTTTAAATTGAAAATCACCTGAAATCTGACAAGATGAATGTTTAGGTCTGGATGGATGCCTAAGAAAGACCAATGGTATCCCTTTGTAGCAGATTGGCCACCACTTACTCCGGTGAGCTGAGAGCAAATTACTTAAAACATCTGCCCCTGATGGGCATTACATTCTGCTTTGTTGTTGACCAAATATATTCTGTGGTTTTATAATGCACCAAATAAATCGATAATCGTCAGTATTGACAACGGCAATGCGAAAACACAATAGTCGACACCAAACGACATCGTCTTGTGTCAATATTGACTCCCGCAATAGCGCTAATTGATAACTTGACATCATGAAGCGATGATAAGAATATATCTGGTCTCACTGTTCCCGAGAGCATCATTGACCCAATATTTGCAAAATTTGCAAACCAAATAAATTTAAATTGGTTTCTACGAATCAATGTTTTGATATAAAAAGGTGAAAAACAAAGTCGACAATTTGATATGGAACCAGTAGTTATCAGGGAGGACGTAATACATAGCTTCTAGAGCTACCAGAAGGGTCATTTGTATTGGGACTATATCAATTTGGGACCTTAGAACTCCATCACCGCTTGAATGCCAGATCTAAAAGTTGGAATTGGGGATATTTTTTCCTGCGAAAAATTTGAATTTTTACACAAATGGTGAAAATGTTAAAAAATGATCATTTATATTTATCCATAAAAAGGGACCTTAATGGGCCGTCACTAAACTGTAAATAAAGTGTGAAACCCTTCCTCTATTTTAATGATCTATACCTTATTTTAATTGGCAACATTTTCGAATTTTTATGTTTTTTTTTAAATTACAAAAATATTAATTGTCTTAATTTTTTTTTAACTCCGAAACTTCAAACTCGATTAAAAGGTACTGAAAGGCAAATTTAGAAAAATAATTTCGTGATTAATGCCCATATTCATAAAATTATACGAAAGGTTTAGAGATTACATTTTCTTTATAAAAACAGTTTTGGATTTTTAAAATTTATTTCCACAATATCGGACAAGTAGTTTTGGAGTTATTTTGTAGCATAGTGTACTTAAAATATATAATCGACGTGACTTTAATATAAAAAATATTTTGACCATGATCTTTTTGTACCAACAAGGAGTCATTTGTTACAATGGATTGACACCCATAAGAGTTAATTTAAAAAAAAAATTTACTTACGTAGAATTTGACGAATGGCATCATTAGTTTTTTACACTTTCATGAAATTTTTAAAAGTTATGAAATGTTTTATATTATGTGCCATAACTGCATCGAATCTGTGACAGAAAGGTTTGAAGACCATAACTTTGAAAAGCCAACAGTAAAATCGATTTTTTTAGTTTATATAAAACTGACAGCTAAACGAGGAAAAAAATTAAAAAACTTATGATTTATATACATCAAATTAAAGCTCGAACATTTTGCTTTTGAAATGACGAATCAAAGACTTTGAAAATGCTTCTTATTAACCAACTTGTGCTTGAAATACAAAAATCTCAAAAAAGTAATATGTATGCCATATACTAGAATAGAAACATCATTCCCGTTATTAATGATGGAAGCTAATTTTAATGACTAATGTTTTGAACATAACTATAGATATTTATTTGTATTTCAGATCTCCGTATTGTAATTGGAATCCTACTTGTTGCAGGTTATATTGGTCAAAATAGCTTCAGAAATCTGTGAAGCAATGATAATGATTTGAAAAATGATGCATGCATTTTGAAAGAAATTTAGGTTTGGCAACTGTTATTACAGATAAAATGTGGACAATTCGACCGCTCACGGACATAATCAAATCTAATATGATTGCAAACTTCCATCCAGAGCAGAATCTCTCATATGATGAAAGTATGGTGCCATATTTTGGTAGACATGGATATAAACAGCTTATAAAGGGTAAGCCAATGCGATTCGGCTATAAGATGTGGTCATTATGTACACCTTCAGGATATATAGTAAACTTCGAAGTTTATCAGGGTCGGGCTTTGTTTGAAATGCTTCAAATCATATCATGTTTTAAAATCGTTACATTATATAAAGGGTTATCCATTTTGGTTTTTAAAAGTAAATGTAAATAAAACATGAAACACTACATCATTTAAATGACCACCACGCGAAGTGTTGCAAGCATCGATTCTTTTGAGTTAATTTTGGACCGGTATCTCAGCCATAACATGACGAATGTTGGTTCTTAAGTGCTCAAGAGTAAAAGGTTTATCTGCATAAACAAGGTCTTTCGCGTAGCCCCATAAAAAAAAGTCTAATGATGTCAAATCGCATGATCTTGGTGGCCAGTTGATGTCGCCACGACGAAAAATTACGCCTCCAGTTGTGTGACACCGTCTTGATGAAATCACATATTGTCCAAGTTGTATTCTTCAATAGCAGGAAAAAAAAGTCGGTTATCATACGACCATAACGCTCCGGATTGACGGTGAAAGTCGTTCCCTCGTCGTTTTCGAAGAAATAAGGTCCAATCAATCCTTCGGACCAAAGAGCGCACCAACCAGTTACTTTTTGTGGATGCAATGGCCTCTCTTCAATTACTTGAGGATTCTCAGAACCGCAAATACGACAATTTTGTTTATTAACATACCCAACGAGTGGGAAATGTGCTTCATAACCATAAACCATAATCTCTTAAAGCACAATATGTGGTTGTGCCAGAATCACCATTTTTGTAGTAGGTTTTAATTATTTTTACGCATTGTGTGATAGTTAAGCGATCCATTTTCGTCAATGTCAGACTTCCAAATGAAAAGAAAAAAAATTGGTTTAACAACAAAGTTTGACAGATAGTTTGACTTAGTAGAATTTCAGCCCTATACTTTTGAAACCACGAAATGGATATTGTATTATATTATATTTACCAATGAATTATGTAAACATTATTTAATTTTTCAATACAATGCAAAAATATTTGAAATTTTGTTTAGCAAAAAACATGTACCCTAAATGCCCTGGCGTTGCCATATGAAACAAGTTATTTTTGGCATCTCTTATGTCCCAAAAATAACTCCTATTAAATTCGTCCAAAAATAATCACCAGGGAATTTCAGGGTGATTCGGGTTAAATACGAAAAATTCTAAAAATACTTTACACCACAAGCTATCAAAATCAGGTTGAGCCCTAATATCCGACTCTCGTACTTTCATTCTCCGATTATTCAATATACTTCCAATGTGGCGAACACAAACCACATTTAAGAGTACCAATAGTATTTAACAAACTAAGTGGACACGAAATTAAATATTTTCCATTTTTGTTAAAATTCACCAATTGCCAAACACAAACTGAATGTAGCTTGCTTAAAATTGTACATTAGTCTTCAACAGATGTTTGTTGAGAAGAGCAGAGACAGTTTAACAGAGTTTCCTAATGGAATCAATCAAGTCAATATAATATTCATGTCAAATAACTTTTTAGCAATGTGTCATGCCATCATTTCAAATTGTAACAAATTTATTTTTCATCTCTTCTCAAATACTGTCAACTATTCTGTTCTTTCATATTTTCAGGCATATTTTTCTTATCAATCCTGGAGTTGAATATTCTAAATTAATCACTGTCAATGAACTTTATAAATGCGCCTTAACAGCAGTGCAACAAACGCCTCAAAATAAAATACTCTTTGTGGTTGTTCATCACAATTCACATTAAGTCATTGGTAAGATACATATATTATTAATTTACAAGATATCTCTTTCTATTCAGTGATTTCGTTAAATACATACTTGAACTTTTCTTTGACACGATAATTATGGCAGACTAACGGAGACAATCCCACAAAGGAATGTAAAAATAGAACAATTTGGCAAAGTGAACATTTGAATGTTATCCTTATAACAGGATTGTTTGTCTGTCTGTTTGCTTAAGGTGTTATTCTGTAATTAAACTTTGAGTAAACGAGTACACGTCGTTTGGAGTGTTCCGTTGGATAATAATAACAAAAGAAGAGCAGTGAAGTTTTTAAAATGAGTCTGCTGTGTTTTGATATTTTTATAATTTTGGTTATGAGATTTCGTGGACTTTCTTCATTCTGTTTAAAGAATCAAAATTGTATGAACATTATGGTCGCCATATTACAAAGTCAACAAGTGTATACAGTAAAAACTCTACTCGCGGACAGCTCCCGTGGATGGACAAATTTCTCGGTCCCATGCGATATTTTGAGAGCAAAATAAAGTTGTTTATGTTTATGGTCTGGCGGACAGTGGTTAAGAATCCACTCCCATTGGCCAAAAGTGTATAACTTTTCAGCTAATAAACATTGTTCAGTCCTGTAGATAGTTTATGGCCAAGAAGTGAGGAATTATTTTAAGGCAACATAACATAACATTTAGAATCGAACAATTGTATACATTTTTGAAATATGTCACATTTTAAGGAGAACGAAATTTTGGTATGTTTTGTTTTTGACTTAAATTGTTTTTAATTTTTTGTGATTTTAAAAAACAAGGAATTTAATTTTTGGACTTTGTGCATACGCTGCAGAAGAAAGTGGAGGTATTGATGGTGATGTACTGCAGTAAAAGTCAGTAGTGGCAATGGATACGGGCGGCAAGTACTAAGAGAGTACTCGCAAGTACTGTACTCGATTTTTTAAGCCGTCAGCACTACCAAAATATACATACGTTGGCTGTCAACAATTGTTTGGTTGTGAAATTCATATTTAGTGGTGAAGAAAAAATTGTGTCGTAAATTCCTTAATAAATACAAATAAAAAGTACGTAAGAAAAAACTATAAAAATAAATAAACACACCTTCCAACGAAGAGTAACAAAAACAAAAAAATATGATTATAAAGAACGAGTTTTTGGTGGAAAGGCACTCCGAAAGCGATAGAAAAGCGAGTACTGGTATTCGTATCACCAATCCAATCTTAAAATCAGCACTTGAAAGCATTAACTGGGAAATGAAGAGAGAGTAGTCGCTATCGCTTGGCGAGTACTCGAACAGTAGTCCTGCACTACTAAGGGTACATCTCATACATTTTAAGAACTATTGCACCGGCGAAATTGAAAGTAGTTCATTCGATTGTACAAATTCGGGGGTTTCTTCAGTTTTATAGGCGCTCAATTAAGATATTAGTTATTTAAATTCATAGTTTATTTAATTCAATTAATTTTTTAATTGAGTACATTTTTAATTTCGAGATTTTTGTGAAAAGAAGGAATTACTGTGCAGTGGTTCGCATATGAAATTCAGCCCTGTCAAACATAATGACGTTTAATTTGTTGTGCTGTATTTGTTGCACCGCAGCATACAAGGCGACACTCCAGCCTATGGCAACGCGAGCTGTGTTGCAGCGGTACCGGGAGTTGAGGAGAGAGGTGAATCGTCTATTCCAAAAAGGGAGGGAAATGGATAGACGACAGAGTGAGGAAGTAGAAACGATGCCAGAAAAAAATATCAGCGAGTGAAACATCAAACGAATGACTCGAGTACTGGCATTACTTCGTGTAGAGATGAGAATGGAAATCTGGTAACTGATACGCCGAGTATGCTGAGAGTCTGGAAACAACATTTCGCCAGACTACTATCGGGCGAAGATACAACCGAAGATAGTAACCCGAGCCCAATCATAGACGACGTTGTGGAATGTCCACCCTTTACCCACGATGAGGTAAAAACAGCAATATTCCGGCTCAAGAACAATAAAGCCTAGTTTCCCATCTGGGTAGATGAAAGCATGCCTGACGATTGGAACCTCAGCGTACTATGTCCGATTCATAAAAAAGAAGACAAGACCGTTTGCGCCAACTATCGCGGCATCAGCCTCTTATCCATCGCATATAAGATACTTTCAAGAATATTGTGCGAAAGACTGAAGCCAAATATCGACGAACTGATCCAGTCCTATCAGCGTGGCTTCAGGCTACTCCAAATAATGGAAAAGACTCATGAAAAACAGATCGATGCATACCATCTTTTCATCGATTATAAAGCCGCCTTCGATACTCCGATAAGAGAAAAACTATTTGACACCATGTCTGCATATAAAATACCAGCAAACCGTATACGCCTTTGTAGAATGACACTGAGTGATACTAGGTCTTCAGTAAAAATAGGAAGTGACCTCTCCGAGCCATTCACTTATACAAGAGGTCTCAGACAGGACGACAGCTTATCGTGTAACTTCTTCAACATCCAGATGGAGAAGATATTAGAAAATGCAGAATGTTAATAAAACTGGCACTGTGACAACCAAGGGCCACATTGTCCTCGCATATGCTGACGACAGTGACATCGCCGGAAGGACAGAGCGAGATGTAACTGGCGCTTTTTCTAGAATCGAAAATAAATCGGCGAAGATGGGTCTGATGGTGAACGAGGACAAGACAAAACTTATGCTTGCAACGGCCAGGCATCGTCGCGACGAAAAAAAGGCGTCTTAGTGAAGGCTGGCAGTTGCAACGTCGAGGTAGTGGACACATTTATATACCCTGGCTCCGCCATTAATAGAAAGAATGATGTCAGCATCAAAATAAAGCGAAGGACCGTGCTGGCAAATAGATGTTATTTCGGGCTTAACAAACAATTCAGGAACAGAGCCCTCTCGCGTCGAACTAAAATAACACTGTACAACATACTTATTCCACCCGTGCTTCTTTATGGCGCCGAAACATGGATACTTCCGAAAGCAGATGAAGCTGTGCTGGGTATATTTGAGAGACAAATCCTTCGCAAAATCTATGGCCCTATTTGTGTTAACGAGGAGTACAGGCGTCGAACGAACCGTGAGCTGTATCCCGACATGAACGTAGTTGAGTGCATCAAAATACAGCGATTGCGCTGGCTGGGCCATGTCGGCCGAATGAATCCAAACGCTCCAGCCAGAAAGGCGTTGGACGACAACTACCACGGAAGACGTAGACTGGGAAGACCGAGACTCCGGTGGAAGGACCAAGTGGAAGAAGACATGAAGATGCTTGGTATCACGAACTGGGGAAGCCAAGCAGAAGACCGAAGTGCTTGGAAATCACTTATTAATCAGGCCAAAACCAACAACAGGTTGTACAGCCAACTTATTTGTTGCACCAAAGTGTAATAAAGTGCGTTGATATAGCCAAAGACTTCTTATTTCTATCCTTCTTAAACAACAGTACCCATTAGAATTTATGTTCAGCCAAAGTCCATTTTTTTTAATCGCCCTTTGGGTTTGTGACTATTTGAATAATTTAATATGCGCTTACTTTATACGACCACAATTCCAAACGCATCCCGTCCAGCCCTTTTTGCCAAACAAAACCTTCACCGAACACGTACAATTCTGCCGCTTTAACATCATTTCATTTAACATTTTTTGTATTTTAACTGATTTGTGCTTCGCAAACACACCTGAATAGTTTTGTGTAGATTGTGCGAAGGGAAATCTCAATTTTAATTACAATCTATTTCTCATTGTGTGTGTGTGTGAGTGTGTTTGTGTTGGTGCCAAATCATGTGAGATGATGTTGAGATATTTGTTTTAATTACTTACATAAACATGCTAGAATTGTACAAGTGCATGGATGTGCAATGGATGCAATGGAATGGCGCGAGTGATGGTTGGATGGATGGTTTTGAAAAACAAACTAAGGATTTTTCCATATAATTTAATTGTACACTCACGCAAAGCAATCGGAATTTAATTTCGATGAATGTAAATGTCAGACAAAAAAAAAACGTAAATATTTATTAGTTGGATCTTCAATCTGGTGTTGATCTTGGCCTGTTTTATATATGACTTCAAAGCATATCTGTTTTACAAGTAATAATTACTAATCATAATAATTACTAATTAACATCCTGTTTTTATAAAACGTATAAGTCTGAGACGAAAAGAATCGTTTGTAGCCGAAACGAAACCGAATTGTGTTTCTATAACTCCAACGAATCCAATTAGACAATACACACAAAAATACATAAGAACAAAATTTCAATAGGAATTTTACTGAGATTGTCGTGTTACAAAAACCCCAACTGACGAAACAGAATTTCTGTTCGTTATTTTAACGAAAAGAAAGACCCATTTGTTTTATAAAAACTGGCTGTAGCTGTCAGTTTTCAAAAAAGAATTCGTCCCTTCTTTACAAATTGTTAAAATGGGTATTGCAATATATCCAGTTTTGGATTTTAGATATATATTATAGAACGGCATATGGAACGTACGCCCAAAAGCAGAAGATTTCCTTACTGAAAAATATACGTTTTATTGCGACTTCAATTTTAACGATCGAATTCGTTTTACGGAAACCAGCCCTAAATAAAATTTTTTGTAAATTACGATTCAGTTTTTCAAGACTTATCAAATAATCTAAAAGTAATCAGGATTACTTTCCATTACTATAAATAATCAAAAGTAATCAGGATTACTTTCCATTACTATAAATAATCAAAAGTAATCAGGATTACTTTCCATTACTAAAGTAATCAGAAAATAGTCCGACTCTTCTGATTATTTGTAGTAATCGTGATTAATATCATTAAAAAATATGCTGATGCAATTTTTGTCCACATCAAATAAAATATAAATTGTATACCATTTCTGTTCATCGTTTGTAATATTGCTAAGCTGAAGCTGTCTTCTTGATTTCTTGTATATGCAGTTGAAAAGAATTGCGGAAAGATTACTGCAAAATCCTAATATATTTTTCAAAGACCCTTATACACAGTTCTAGCTGATTGAATTCAAAGGAATTAAAAATTAACTTTAGCTCCCATAGGGCACGCTCAGGCCCTAAATGAAGCAACCCAAGAAATGACAGCAGTTTTTGTTTGAGTGTATTCAGAAAAGAAAACTGCCAAGGATTTTTATTACATATTTTAATTACATTTCAAAAAAACCGTAACAATGAGATTATATCAGCGTGTGCTAACGTAAGGTAAAGCAAAACATGGCAAAATAGAAAACTACAAACTGAAAAAAAAAAGAAAACCAAAGTGTGCAAATGATTTGTTACGTAAACAAAGCAAAACAAAAATAAGAAATAATTTGAAAGCTCTTCAAATTTCATAGAGATATGATGAATGGCTCCTCAGAAGGCGAGAGGGAGAAAGGCAGAGCGACAGAGAGAGAATGTGGGCACGCACACATTATACCCTTGATATTAACTTTGAATAACTTTTCCGGTTAGACTCTAATGTTAATTATCATTACAACAAGGCATGAACTATGTAAGACCGGCTAATAATCAGCAAAGAGCAAAAGTTATGAATTTCGTACATTTTCAACACATATGCAAAATTGTATACATAGAGAAAATTGCACAGAGTTGGAAATTTGTGTTAAGGTAAGGACTTTTTTTGTTGATTTTTTTGGCTTAGGTACCACAACGACCTTAAATAGAGGTTATGTTTAAGTGATGCCAAATTCTGGTCTGAATTCCTTACTCACTCATGATGTAGTCTAGTCTCTGTACACTGAAAGAAATTGTTGAAATCCATACGTTGATGCAACGAAAAATTACGTTGATGCAACAAAAACGTACGTTGATGCAACAATTGTTACGTTTATACAACGATACGGTTTTCTCGTACTTTTTGTAGTTTCGTTTATGCAACAACTCAGAGTACGTTAATGCAACGAACATTTTTTTTAAGAAAAAAAATAACATTTTCTACCTTTAAATGCTTTACATTTTGTTCTTGTTGTTTTATACAACATTTAAAGTTAACGAACGCACATACACATTCAATTGAATTATTTTATCACCATTATGATATCAGTATATAAAGTAGGTTTTAGACTTTATTCTGATTCTCAATCTTTGGTATATGTTAGAGAATGACATAAGGAACGTACGCCCAAAAGAACCAGGTTCCCTTACTGAGAAATATCCGATTTATGGCGCCTTAAATTTTAACGATTCATAACGAACAATCAAATTCGTTTTACGGAAACCAGCCCTTAAATTTTTAATGACAAGAATGACAAGGAACTGTAATAATCATGTTTTTTAGTAGTTCATATTTTTCGTTTATTTTTTTGACATATTTCTATGCAATTTTTTTGGGCGTATCATACTATGAAGCATCTAGTGGGTGCGATCCTTTGCGACTGCAACTCAACTCGTTTTGCAGACCACCTCGTGGTATTTCCTAGACACCGTTTATTTTGACATCCGCTTAAGCATCGGCTGTCGTATCATTGCTCAGGTAAAGAGGTTGGAGTTGTGATGGTAAATCGATCCGACTAAAACAATCGGTAATACCTTCCCTCGATTTATATAAAGTTTCTCAGAGATCGTTTTATACGATTTGTTATTGTTGGGATCTCATGAAACGAAGGTGTATTCCGGCAACGTGGTGTATATGTCAGTCAGATGTCCGTCATCTAGTCCCTGATGTTAGGACATGCAGTCGGCATACGCGTCTTTCCTGGGACTCTCATCCATTCATTGTAATTGTTGAGTTGAACGATGCACTGTGGAAAAGCTGTATCCGAAATGGACAACCGAAACTTACTTCAGGAAGTTATCTCGTAAATCTAGTAAATATTTTTCTTCGAACAATGTCAAAATATACACATCCCCATGACAAAAGCAGCCTAAGAAGAAATTGGTTATCGAATGCGGCCAGAAAGGTACGTTGTGAAGCCGTCCCATCATCTAAGAACATGACCTTCGCACCTATGCCGACACAAGCTGTGTTGAAGCGTTAACGAAAGTTGAGGAGGAATGACAATCCTCTATTCCGAACAAAACAAATGAAAGGCACACACGGGAATTTGAGGAAATTGAAGTGTATGGGAACTTAAAATTCAGAAAAACAAATGAAAGGCACACACGGGAATTTTAGGAAATTGAAGTGTATGGAAACATAAATGACGTCAGAAAATTCTATTAACGAGTAAAACTTGTCCTTTAAGGCCTTTGACATGTAATTAAATTAAACATAGTTCAAGTTCTAATATCGGCTTTACACCAAATTTTACTATAACCCGCATAAGTCGTTTTTCAATGTAATCAATACAATACAAACAACACAACAAAAAAAATCAGATTTTCAAGAATAGGCATTTGATTCATAAACTAAACACATACAATCACAAGGGGAAAGTGTGTAAGGGGAATAATCGAGATGTAAATATTCATTGTTTCACTTACCCCATGTCACGTGCCCGTTGCCATTGAATCACGCGACGAATACGTGGATGCAACTTCGATGTCAGCGAAAAAATACGTATTTTCGGCCTTAAACGTTGAGGTGGTCACTTGGAATCCACTGAAGTGGTGGAGCCGCATGAAAACTCATCCTTAATGAAATGCGATAAATCGTACATATCGTACAATCGCTCCCTAAATACAAAAGGCTCATAACTCAATATTTTAAAACTAGTAAGTTGTAATGCGCCTGTTGAAATATGGAAAAAAAAATGTTGTTGAAAAAAAATTTTTTTCTTGAAAAACAAAATTTTTGTTGAAAAAAAAATTTTGTTGAAAAAAAAATTTTTTCTTAAAAAAAAAATTTTTGTCGAAAAAAAAAAATTTTTGTTGAAAAAAAAAAATTTGGAAAAAAAATTTTTTTTGAAAAAAAAATTTTGTAAAAAAAAAATTTTGTTGAAAAAAAAAAATTGGAAAAAAAATTTTGTAAAAAAAAATTTTTGTTGAAAAAAAAATTTTGTAAAAAAAAAAATTTTTGTAAAAAAAAAAAATTGTAAAAAAAAAATTTGGGAAAAAAAAAATTTTGGTAAAAAAAAATTTGGGGAAAACACAATTTCTGTAAAAAAAAAATATTATTTTTTTTATTATTATTATTTATAGAAAATTATAGAATGCCTACTTAAATTCCTAAGTACTGCGTGACAGAGTCAGTGAATCAGTGTATCAGTGAATCAGTGTCGAGGGTAAATATATATTAAGATTTTCAGGAGAGACAACAACAAAATGTATGTAAAAATGATTGTAATATTTTAAGAATTAACATAAAAATGGACCTAGCAATATTGTTCCAGTTGAAGAAGATAGTGATGTGAAATAAATTTTTGCAGCTGTTAGAGATGTGTACTCTGAATTAATGTCTGGAAAAAAGTGAGTTTTCGAACATTTTGAGTTGTGACTCTTTTGTATATAGGTTGCGATATGTGTACCCACTTGACC
The DNA here is from genome assembly GCA_958296145.1 of Hydrotaea cyrtoneurina. NCBI lineage: Eukaryota > Metazoa > Arthropoda > Insecta > Diptera > Muscidae > Hydrotaea > Hydrotaea cyrtoneurina. Next base: position 8,986,690 of record OY282513.1, on the reverse strand, counting down.
AATTTTCAAAAATGGCAGAATATTCACAAAAACGAACTGTTATCGACACAAAATTGTCAATTAAATGCGTTTCTTTGTTAGCAACGAAAACTTATAGCTAAGTCTTTGGTGGAATCCATTCAAGTACATGACACAAGTTGTTGAAACTTTGCAACTGTCAGTAATGTTTTGACATTTTTTGTGTAAACATTCATAAACTATTGAAGGATGCACTTCGCCATAGTCGTCCCGTTTTCTTGAATGACTCAGTGAATGATCAAAACTTGAGCTTTTGCGTATACAGATAATCCCCACACTATTCTGGAAAATCCACCAGAAGTCTCTGTATAATTTACAATGGAGGTTTCATCTAGTCTTGTATTTTAGAGGGTAACAATGCTATTGTGACTGGTGAGGAGCACACAATCATGATCTATGTCCTGTTCAACCGCAGGAGAAACACAGAGAAGAGGTTGCTACAGATTCGCCACCGAGATTGTTAATGATTCGCGAAATCAATGCGAATGAACTGACAAACTGAGCGAACAAACGTTGTCTACCAACTGAGAATAGTTAAAGTGTGACAGTTGTTCCGAAAAATTTTCCGAAAAACATTCGATAATAATAATTTTCATAACTTTGGCCAAGTGGTCAAGCTTTTTTGGCTTTTATGTTCCAATACGTGTCTATGTGTGTTTTCGATTGTGGAGTTTTTTGCGGTTCTAGAGATAACTGAAATGACAGCAAAGAGTATAGGCAGCCGAAACTAAGAAAATGTTTGAAAAAAAAAAATAACGCTGTGTTCATGACTACCTGAATCCATCAGAGGTAGCAGAATGTAATTATCTATGGCATAGACGAATTTTGATTGCACATCACATCATTACTGTCATCGGGTGAAAGCGAAAGTGTAACAAAGAAATGTTTTGAAAAAAATGTATGGAGTCATTCAAAAACTTTTTTTGTGGCGAAAACAATTAAAATGTGTTTAATCTGAAGTGTTTAATCAAACAAATGCGTTTAATCTGAAGTAATTTCGTTTACGTTGTAAAAAATAGTTTCGATTTTTTATTCGATCTCTCTTGTTACCAACACAATTATGTGTCTATTTCTATCATGAGAGTTGTTATTTTTGTTTGAAATGGAAATAATTGCGTCTTTAAGAAAATATTTGTTAATCTACAAAATGCTAGGCTTATTGTTAGAATACAAAAAATGAGAACTTTCAGTCAGATTCCAACATTTCAAAATAAATTGTCAGTGATTAATTTCACTATACTGTAAATCTATATGGCCTTAGCGTGTACAGACTTTGCAGGATTTTTAACGAAATAGTTTTAGATCCTGGAAATATTTGCTTTGGGAAAAATAAGGAGAAAAGCAAATCCTTCATTAAGGAGGGCCCTAGCCCCATATTAAAGATACACTCAAGTAGAGTTATGTTTAAGAAAATTAAAAAAAAAAATTCAAATGTAAGTTTTTAAGAGAAGTACCATTCATTTCGTGGACAAAATAATTTTTTTAAAATATTTTTTTTTAAAAGGCTGTTTTTTTTATTGCAGGTATGTGTGAGTGTTTTATCAAATATGTACAGACAAAGAATTTAAAGTCCTTCGTTACTGGATGTTGCCTGTAGACAGTAGAGGTACATTTTACAGACAATCTAAACACTTGTCTCATGATTATTATTTTTCTAATAATTCTCTGAGCTTTATTTCTGAATTTTTCACTTGATGTTACTATAAAACATTTATAATAATGTATTTCAACCAGTGCTGTGGAGTCGGAGACTGACAAATTGCCCGGAGTCGGAGTCGAAAAATGTGCTCGAATCTGACATAGTTACTTACATTTCCCATAACATAAATAAAATGTATTGAAAACAAGTTAATTTGTCAATATTTTACAAATTTTAAATATTTTCGATTATATGGACTTTTAGATCATTAAGATACAAACGCAACTCAGTGTAATTTAGAGTATAGAAATAGTGGACCGCTGAAGTCGGAGCCTCTGTTTGAGAAGGAGTCCAATACACTTATACCAATTTCTCTACTGACGGCTTTAAATTACACAGTACGACAAAATCAAATTTAAATTTAGATTTTTTTTTATTAACTTGTTTACATTGACACTAATTGCAGTCTTTTTGGTTATTTTTTAACTTTACATGAAACTTAAAGCACCATCTAGCGTAGAAAAAAAATGTTTTTTAATACAACTTATTCAACTTTTTATAATAGTATCGCATTACAATGTAAATGTTGGCGACTTTACTAGTAAGAGAGAGTAATCTCTAAGCCATGTAAAACTTTTCTAGAAAGGCATTAGCCGTTGGGAGGCGGCTTTGCTCGACATATGCACAACTTTGTCTATGGTAAGGTTTTTTCTTTTTTATTACAAAAAAATTAAAATTTGTTGGGTGACAAAAATATATGAAAATTTGAAATTCATACCTTTACTCAATTGCGAATAAAAGCGAAACGCGTGCATCGATTTTCATGATCTTTGTCTCATTTTGCTCATAGGTTATGTGACTTTACGTAAAAGTAATAAGATTTGACATTTTTTTTCATTTTGGATTTTTTATGGATTTTTTTAAAACAAAAAAATTTAAATCTTTAGGCAAAAAAAAAGTTTTTTTCTTTATATATTCATTTTTAACTTGGAAACTGTTGCTTGTATAGGACAATATATATATATATTAACAATATATGAACAGATTAAGGGAATTGTAATTTTAAATTTTTTAAAATTTAATTCAATTAAATCGGGCTAGTGGTTCCCGAGTTATGCCGGACGAAACAAATTAACCAAAAAATTTTTTTTAAAATTTAAAAAAAAAAAATAAAACAAAAACCAAACGAAAAAAATTTTTTATTGCGTTTTTCGAGCTCATGTCAAGGTTATCTACACAGAAAAAATTATCGCATCCAGAGTACATGAAATTTTTTTCATTTTGTTGAGTAGTGTAATCGATTTTCTCAAAATTCTGACGTGCTACAGCAAAACGCCGAGACACGTATTTCTTTATTTTAATCCTATTTTCATATGCTGTTAACGTTTCTCATGTGTACCAACAACTTTCGTACTGTGTTATATAATCGAGTCTATTTCAGGTTCTGCTTCAAATATTTAAAGCTAAATATAGCACAGAAACTACCTGACCACTTTAGTGTTTATCAGGCAGAGGTTTTGGGCATTAAAGAAGTAGCAGAATGGCTAAGGCATAAATTAATCTTCATATATTCTCTAAAAGTCAAGCTGCCATTAAATCTCTGGATTCTGCCTTCCTGAACTGAACATCAGTCGCATATGTATCAACGCGATGGCTCAGCATTCATCGTACCTGGGTCCAGGGCTACAGGACATATCAGTGAACTGTTGAGCAGACGAGCAGGCAAAACTTGGTGCTACCATACAATTCGTAGATCTGTGTCTGTCCGGCGCTGCACTAAATTCAGACAAATATGGTGCCGATTAGATAGGAAACATGCTTTTGCTATCAATACGTGTCTGACATGACACATCACTCTCTGATTGAATGACATAAAACGAGACTAAAGGCTGCCACGGCGGACTAGGGATACGTTGTTTTTTTTTTTTTTTGGTTATTTCACACATATCACAATAGACTACAGAATCTACGTCAAACTACTTGTAATTGATTGCCACTTTAACCTAACCTAATGGGTTTACAAAACCCAAATTCAATATTTCAAAATGTTGCCAACGGAATGAGAAATTAACAATGCACTCGATTCTATGGAGAATGGTATACAAATACATTGAACTTTTTCAATTTCGACATGATGGATGTGTGTCGATACCTGTTAAGGCAAAGCTGCCCACTGTTTGCTTGGTTCGCGCTATACTAATACGAGTGATACCAAGAAATTGCATATCCTCCGGTTTTTTTTTTTTCAGTTTTCTGTAAATATGGCCTCGACCTCAATGAGAAATGATTGAAGTGCATTTTAAGTTGCGTTGTCGAAGCTACTAGAAAAAGGTCGACCAAAATATATGTCACTCTTGCAGCCTAAATATGCGGCATCAAAAATAGCCTTCACTTCTATGAAGATGGACAAATGTCTTACAAAACCAAACGACCAGCTCAAATATTCAATAGGCACGGTGCATGTAAATTTCAGCTGATATCAAGAGTGACATCTTTCTCATTTCATTAAAATGGTGCTATGTTGGTAAAAGTGGTTCAGATAAACTCATTGGTGATCAACAAATGAAAAACCGGCTCCACACTTGTTGAAGTGGAATAATATTCATTGCTATACAAAATATGGGATGCAAGTGTTTTGCTGTTACAGAAATATTTCAAAAGTCCATTAAAGGAGTCCGTCTTACGGGTGGGTCAGCTATTTACAGCCAGCAACAGGAATTTCAGTCCCTTAGAAATTGCATTGTTTCTCGACCAGTCTCGGTCAGCATAAATTATCCACGGATCCTTAGACTGCTCGTAGCTGTGACGAAATCTAGTTTCCATTAATTTATATTAGCTCCCTCAGAACTCCCTTGTAGTGTAATTTAGTAAATTTTGTTAGTGCGGTGAGCTTGTACAAAATCATTTGAATTCATCTGCCTACAATGGCACAGGGAAGAGCCAATGATGATTGAATATTTTTTTCACCAATGGTTTTGTACATGACCACACTCACTCTCATGACACCCGGTTAAGTACGCCACATGCCTCTGGCTTCTGTTCTATTACAATTGCTGGTGAGTTTTTGTTTTTTGTTTCTGGTCCTTTAAACAACTCAAAAGTGTACTAAAAGTTAAATTAAAAATCCCCAGCTAGTTTATAGCTTAAGGCCAACAAAAAACTAACGGACTGAACGAAACCATAAAAAGTGCCGGAGCAAAAGTTTTATTATAGTTGGTCATACTCTATTTTCTATTCTCTACATTTTAATTACATATCTCTTACGTTGTTGATATTTGACATACAGTTGCGGATACGGATACGTGAGAATTGTTGCAGTTGCGGGGAAATTATGATTAGTGTTGGCAAAAAAAAAAAAACCACTCACACATATAGAAAAAGTCCTTTTAATGCCTTTTAATCCGCGGGAGGGAAAAAATTATTATTTTTTATTATATGTATGTTTGCATGGTGAAGGTGTTACATGGAATAATTGACTTTGCAAAGTACTGACGAACATTAAAATGTAGAAAATATGAATATTTGCAGTGGGAACAAATTATCCTCGGACCGTTGTGTAGCGGGCGTTTTTTCTCCACAAAATTCATGAAATTTAGTAATTTTTTTATTTAAAAACGAAATGCATTTAAGACTTCTGACTGATTTATATATAGAATGGGTTTAATATTTTTTCCTTAATATTGAAAATAAAAAAAAAATATTTTTTTACGGCTGTTTACTTTATATACTTCGTTGAGTTCTTTATTTCTTTACTATGAACTAAAACTAAAGGCATTGGCAACTTAAAACTACTCTTAATGCGAATGTTATGGTCAACGATTACATGACGTTATTTCCGATGTTGCAACATTATCGATGAACATAAACAAATTATGTGGCGTGATTAAGTGGTATAGCAATTTAAAATCAAATTACTTATGTGGCTTGACATTGTAAACTCGGGTAAAACTGAGAGTTATTGTCCACCACATGCCGGCTTGACACGAATCAAATTGTTTTCTATATTTCTCATATCTATGAAAACCGCATAAATTTTAAATTTTCCGTGTGTGCCAACCACTTGTTGGCTGGCTGTCAGTTATATAATCCCAACCTTAAGTTTACGCCTAACAGATAACATATGCTCGTCCAGGGAATATTAGTCCTCCCCGGTTCATGCAACTAAATGCACTCAACACGTATGGCAGTGCAAAAGATTGAGGCTGAGATGTTCCATCACCTTTGCTCAATTTATCGCCCCTTTCTTGGTTTTTCTTGTATAACCGTATTATCATCATTAGTATAACCGTAACATTAAAATCAGTGATGATAACTGCGTTAACTTGCACCTTAGAGCTTAGAGCTTGTTGGCCATCAGCAATTTATTGGTATTTTTCAAGTTTTCGTAGTTGAGATCGTAGATTATTTATATTTCGTTCCTAGTTTCTAACTCTAAAATATTATTATTATTAGTATTATTATTATTTTATTCAGCTGTTGTCTGGCAGGTGGTGTGTGTGTTTGAAACCTACAATTTAAAGGGATATAAGTAAAGTTAAGTCATTGTCACTTTCCGAGACATCATCGGTGTTCTTTTCTTTATTATTATTTTTGTACATGTACATTGTACAACACACTCGACACCGTTGAGTAATTTGAAATTCATATGAATTAATATTACGTATCCGTAAAATATTAATTATATACAAAATGGACAATAACGCAGTGGGCGATCTCTTAAAGTATTTAGGAAACAATAATATGTTGTAAAATAATTTAAATATAGCCTAAACTTTAAAAATGCTGTTTTTTTTTACTAACACAGGCGATGCGATAGCAAATGAGGGTATTGGAGGGAGGAAAGAAGGAGTAGTGTTTGTTGACATTGGCCTTGGACTTGGTAATGTCATAGCAGGCAGGAAAAATACTTGCAGGACGATGAGACTTCCTGGATGCTCGCGCATTCCCGCTATATGTTCTAAAATCAGGGACTAGACGACGAATATCGTACAGATAAGTTTGAAATATCTATATAAAAGCGGTACACAACCCACATCCGGCGATGCTGTAGGGAGACAATAGAGTTGGATACTCTACTATCCCCTATCATCACTCCGCTCTCCTCAGTACACTGTCTAGAAGCTGCGAAGATGTCCATTTTAGGGCGGATGTAGGTGATGTAAATACTTACGAGATCAGATGGGGGTGAAGTATTTCTTGTGCCACCTTAAAAATCGTAAACACTTGAATACTTCTTTCGACACTTCGAATATATGGCTAGCCCAGAGAGCATAACCCTGTATTTTCATGCCCAGAACATCAAAAGTATCTGATATGAAGATATCCACATCTGCTCCGTGCCACATCCTATCGAAAGCCTTGGAAATATCCAGAGCCACGAGCTTGCTTTCACCAAGCTTGCGGCGAATGGCTCGACTCCCATTATATTCAAGTACAGAATGATTATGTATGAGGTATTTATACTGAAATTTGCTTCAGAACCCGTAACCAAAATATTGGCATGTATTAGTATTAGATTAGTGTTATGAGGGAATGGTTACTTAAAAGGATGCAGCGCGATCTCTACTGAAGTTGTTCTTAGGTGCGATTTCCTCCACTTGAAAGTGATATCTTGTGGTATTACTTTTTAAGATCAAGAGGATATTGCCTGCCTGATTAATCATCAGTCATAGTCGAGGGTCTGGAATGCTTAAATATCCAGTAATACAAGGAGAACTTCACAGATCAGACTCTGGTCAAGTGACGTACATGACGAATTTAGTTTAGACGGAAGTGAAGCAGATTTTGACTTGGCCTTTGTCTAAGTTTCTTGGTGAGTGGGCAGGGGTTGGTGAATGTTTTTTTTTTCCTCATTGAGCTCTGACTATTATTGTGCTACAGTCGAGCACTCACATCAGAAACCTGAACATCACGGACATCATTTTGGGTGGTCAATGGGATGCTCTCCGGCCATTTCTCGTCAGGCTATTTCTAAGCGCCGTGTAAGTGTTTGTAGAATTATCGAATGTCTAACTGTAACTGTTCCCTGTTTCGTCGATTTATGCGGCTACAGGTTATTGACTTGAAACTACTAGCGATTATCGGTTATCTGGTGCCGGAATTGAACCTATATTGGTACTGACTTTGAGTACCACGGGTGACGGATCGATTGAGTTTCCTCAAGACCTCACTCTGTCATTATACAGAATAGAGTCGGACATTGCATTTAAGCGACATCGAATAAAAGAGGATAAACCCCGCTCTGAGTGGTGTACAGCATGCATCTGGCATTGGTATTGTCTTAACCGATGCCTGAATGTTGAATGATTAAAAACTCTGATATCTCCGAATAACATGGATGGTGCTACACTTTTACCAAAACCATGGTCTATATCATATCATGGTACGTGTTTGTTACATACGATATAAACCCAATCCCCACTTCTTGTTAAATGAACAGACATGTTGTCATATCCAGGGCGGCAATGTACTACAGTCCAGATTTCCAGTGTATTTGGGCTGTAACACATTGTTGGTTTAAATTGAATTTACACGAAATAGGTGGATAATGTTCAGTCCGGATAATGACTTTGTCCACTAAAATGAGGGGCAACAGAAAAAAAACGCTTCACTTCTTTTTTTTTTTACTATCTTGCACTTTTCAACAACATACTTTGCATTACATTCGTATTGTAAAAATGTTGATGCTCCTCTTCGTTTCCACATGTTTGCTATTGTTGAGTGTGTGACTGCTATTCGCTGTTTCTTCTTGTTTTGTTTTTGTTATTCTTTGCGTAATTTATATTTAATGATGTGTGAATATGTATGAGTAAATAGGACTCCTCATGCACACCCTCACATACTTGTACAATGTGCAAATATGTAATTGTGACTGTGCACCGCATGTAAGACGTCGTGTTGCTGTTGAGAAACAAAAAAAAAACAAACGTACAAAAACATAAATACAAATACATGGCTGAAGATGGGCGAGTTCGGCTCTGTGATACCCTAAACGTGAACTAGGCAGGGTTGGTATTGAAGCAAATTGTATCCTATTTGGGGATTACAGCAAATCAAAGACTGACTTTGGCTAGTCTTATTCTGCTTAACATAAAAAAATCTCAAATATAATTTAAAAAAAAAACCAAAATATCCAACGTTAGAAACGAATTTAATTAAATTTTTAACTAAAAAGAGATTTGTACTGCCAATTAAAAAAAATTGGCTGTGGCGTCGAGCCAAAATTGCACGACGCCGACTCCGACATTTTTAAACAGCTCTACTCCGGAGTAGAATCCGACTTCAGATGTTCAATAACAAATTTTCGAAAATTGTATTTCATTCCGCTATTCCTATACTCCATATTACACTGAGATGCGTCTGTATGTTAAAGATAAAAAAATCATATAATCGAAAATATTTCAAATTTTAAAAAACTTTTCAATGCATTTTATTTATGTTATGGAAACTGTAAGTTGGAGTCGATCAAATTTGTCAACTCCAGACTCCGTCTATGGGCATACTTGCCAGAATCCGAATCCACAGTCCTGGTTATCACACGTCCGTTCAATTAAAATGATTTTTATAAACTAAAAAGAATATTTTTACTAAAAATAATATATTTTTAATGACTTTCACTTTATGATATTTTTATCTTTCTTCTAATTACAGATTTTTGAATATTTAATTTTCCATCAGTGTCAAATTCTAAGACATAAGTTCGCTAGAATTCGAATGAAGATAGCTGCTTCTATCTTACAATCTTCCACAAAATTCACTTTCTATTTTTTTGTTCGAGAAAAAGCTGTGTTTCTCTTATTTGAATTGATTTTTGTTCTGCGTCTATTGTCTTACAGTTGTATATCAGTTCATAGTTAAAAATATCGTAATTATAGGGAAGGGGTGGAAATTTTCTTTTAAGGAAAAAATCAACTCTCAAAAATATTATTTTTGAATCGTCCGTTAAAAAACAATGGATTCTTCCCTATTATCCATAAGACTTACAAACTGTGCAGAAGGCCGTAACACACTTCAGTTTTGTAGTGTAGCGGATCAAAGAGAAGAGAAAAAAAACGGCAACCAGAAAAATTGTTTGTTCTGTTTGAATATTTGTTGGAATGTGTGTTACTAATGCCTATGTCGTTGTTGTTGTTGTTATTGTTATTATTATTATCGTTACCTATGTTGTTGTTACCACTACTACCGCCTGCTTTGGCTTGCCGCTGAAGAGACGCATTTTTATGTGACTTTTCGCAATTTACTTTTTCCTTCCGCATCCTTTACGCCAACTGCCGTTTTGCGCTTGTTTCATTTTTGTTGTTGTTGTTGCCCTTACTTCAAATTTCTTTTGTTCAGCTCCAATGAGAATGATATTTGCTGAATATGATGATGCTGCTCTGTCGCACAACAGGCTTTGCAGACCATTGACCTAAAAGAAGGATATTCCATATGTCCTTCCATTCACCCCGCTCTGCTTTTTGCCAAGTTCTCTAAACTTGCACTTTTTTTTCGAGTTGTTCAACATTTTAATGAGTATGTGTGTCTGTGTGTGTATGCATTCGCATTGTTGTTGTTGCCGTCGTTATGTTAACCTATGAAGTTGTATTTTGTTGTAATTTGCATTTGTTTTAAGTATGATTTTTAATGATTATATGCTTTAGTTTTTACCAAACTAAACCATAATCATTATAAACAAACGCATGCCGGCTCCAAACGGCAAATGGATACGAGGACGGCTACGATAAAAGTGGAACAACTGAAAGAAGGGGAAAAATACTTTAGTTTCTTTAACGATTTTTTGTAGTATTCTGCACATTTTACAATACTTTAATATGATTTATTTGAAATAATTATCTTTAGAATTCGTTGTTTGAATATCTCGTAGACAATGTGAGTAAATATTTTTTGTACTGCAATACAGAAATTGGTGGAACAATTCGAGCTGTTGGGACAAGTTAATGATGTAAAGTATAAAACCCGTGCACGTCGCTCAAGAACAACAGAGAATATTGCTGCTGTAACCCAAAGTGTTGAAGAAAATGGCACATTTCATGAAGAGGATATGGTCCTGTAAGCGTGTCCGTGGTGGCCATTTGGCTGATGTTGTTTTTCATTATTAAGGGCATATCTTCCTCTTTATTATGAAATAAACATCCGATCGTTTATCTCAAAAATACCATTTTTCTTTGAATACAAAAATAAAACCTCTTGTAGGGGAACCCTGTATAATTTTGAGTTTGGCGAAAAAATGTCTAAAATATTCCAAAACTTCTCATATATTTTAAAAAATCTGGTTTTAATAGCTGCATATATTGCAATGTGTTAATTTTGATTTGGAATTTTGATTTTCTTTCTGATGCAAAGTTATAGCTCTTTTCATATTGAACAAAAAATGAGAAAATATAAAATCAAAAAAACGTCATCTTAAAAAATTGGATTTTTTTAATATTTTTCCCCTGTTCAGGTCCATGGATCCGTTCAAAATGCAAGGGAACAATTAACTACAAAAATGTAACCAAGATCTCAATAAACAACTTTTTAGAACATATGATCTTCCTAGGAATGATTCTTAAAAGTGTGTCAATTCACATTTGCTTTCTAGAATAGCATTAGCCAATATTGGAGTGTATGAGTAAAATTAATTTGAAATCCTAGCACTCATACGTGCAGGTGGTTAATGAAATCGAATTGTTGTATTTTTTTTTTAAATAATTGGAACCATATAAATTCGAATTGGTTTGCAAGATATGAGCCTGAGAAAATTATCACTTCTTTTGGCAAAAATGACAATGACAATTTTTGGGGGACCATAAAAGAAGTGCATGACTTGAGGAAAAACGGGGAGACGCTGGTCTTTTTTTTAATCAATATCAATTGTAAAATATTGACAACTATCCTTTCTGATCCCCAGGTATGTAGTTTGTTATTTTTCCACTATTGTTTGCAGCACTTTCTGGATTCTGAACCATAAACCACAAGACCCACAATTTTAAATTATGAATCTAAATATGCATTCCTGCCTTGAAATGTTATACAAAATAAATTTACAAATTTATGTTATTAATTAATTTGAGATAGAGGTCAAAGAATGGTTTTTTGAATAAAATTCTTTATTTATTTATTCAACAAATTCACCCGACTACATATTTGCACTGGTCATCTTTTAAATAATATTTTTATTATTTGTTTGTATCTATCAAATTCCAGGCCTGTGCTTAGTTGTAGTTTACAATAATTTCCATACCTCCGCATTACACACAGTTACACATTTTACACACTCACACACATGGATACAAACTCTGATGAAAAACTTACAACATCAGTCGTTTATGTGTAATTTGCTTAGTTAGTTGGTCGGCCATAAACATTTATTCCTCATTGGCTCCTTTGTTGTTGCTGCTGTTGTTCTCTTCATGTTTTCTATTTGAACTTAAGTATTTAATGAGTTGATTTTCTGTTTTTCCATTTCCCTTCTCGTTCCCTGTGTGCTCAGCTTTGTCTCGTCCTGTGTCGATGTCTAACGCTCTAGTGGCGCTTTGAACACAAAATTGCATATGCAAAAATATAATAACAACTTCATAATAAAAGTTTTAAGTTCTTAATTATACATTGTACGGCAGCATTAGTTGGGAAAGTTTATCTTGCATCCGAGTACGAGTTAGTAACATAATCCTAAATATATGCAACAATTTTTAATAGCTGCTGAAAGCCTATAAGTATGCAATGATTATTTACATATGTTTGAACTATTAGGATATGCAATTGAAGGCTGGTTTAATTTGGCTTCTATGGAAAAAGAGCAACAACAAAAACTAATGAAATGCGTGTATTCGTTTTGTCTGTCTGAATAGTTACAGTAGGACGAACGGTTAGACCGATGAAAATGAATAGATTACACAGGATTGTCGTTTGTTAGGGGAGAGATTTACATTACATACCGTACTAAATGTGTCTTAATATCATATTTATGTATTTAGTTTATTTATTAAGTGTTACACTACGATGGTCTTTCCTTTTCTTCATCGAAGATAACAAATTAGATTTTTTTTTGGAGTAATTAAAACACATAAGTCGTTGTCATATCATAACAGTTAAACTCATGGACGATAGTATTGATAATGTTAGTGTAATATTAAGTCTTTCTGGTAGGATTCCCAAAGTGTACTCGAAGGTACGGGTAGGTCATAGAATCACCTATCTACAGCCGCATTTATCTTCAGATATGGATTCTCTCAAAAAAGTGCAGATTTGGATTAATGAAATGTTGCATTCTATTTTGATAGGGTCCTTTAATTTAGACGGTCTAAAAATTAAACTAAGTTTAATAAAAAATATTTTCTAATTGGATTTATGAGAAAATTACATTTCATATTGACGGAAGGCCGGTTCTTTGGCCTCAAGTGTCCAAGAATCCATGGCCAAAAGTTTTAGAAATCTTAAAAATAAGGAGCAAATAATATTCTTCGGAAAATTAAATTTAATTTGATTCCCAATTTGGGTTTTTAAACCGAGAATTCTCGGGACTTATTTCCCTGGAAATTTGCCGATTTTTTTACTTCCCGATTCCGAAAAGTATTGGCCGGGATTCACGAGAATAAACAAATGAAGCTATGTACGCCTTTAGACAATTTTTACAACTGCGATTGTGGGTTTTAACCGATTCAATACTTCCTGCAACATTCCTGAACTAGTTGATCTTATTACATTTAAACTGTACAGGATTTTGTTTTTCAATATTAATTATCTACGATTTTTGATTAACGTTTTTTTGAATCATTTCAATTTCTTAACATACCTAAATTTTTTGAAAAAATAGTATTTTCCATTATATTTATAAAGGAAATCCAGGGAGTTAAAATAAGTTGAGAAATTAAAAACACTATTCCTAATGTTCTTTAACCAAAAATTGGAAGAAATACGCATATTTGAATTCGTGAACAAATTATCTTACATCCATTTCCATATCAAGAATGTAGAATTACCAATTGGAAAATTGTCTAATTGGGAAAAAGGCCATATATTGGATAAAAGCGGTAGGCTTCGCCACATACATGTCGCCGATAAAACACACAACTGTGAACCATATTTTCGAAACGATTAGAGTTGCCATTAAAAAAGGATGGTTTCGCTTACCTTTATAGAAATGTTAAACAAACCTTTATATTGTATGGGTACTATGGAACATAATGATGGAACTTATTAGTTTTTCTTTTCATTTTATGATATATAATTTATTTTTTGTAGTTTTAGTCAATTTTTCTGTGTGATACAGTTCAAGTTCAGGCGGAAAGCAAGCGACCAAAGTCTTATGTTTGCCCTACAGAGTTTTTTTTTTTTTTTTTTTTTGGTTACCTTTGAGACTTTATTTTAGACCCCGCCTATCTTCTTTAACACCGACATACCCTATTTTGAATATGTCATGTTGTCTCTTTCTCCTACGAGCGGAGAGTGATTCACTGCTGATGTGGATTTATTACTACTTAATGAGCTGACATTATTTGCAAGACTAGACTTTTGCCCAGCGTTCGCTATTGTCTAAATTATCAGGCAATTATTTTAACTTTTCAAAATTTCGTGGACGAAATATTCTCAACAGTCGACAAAATGTATGCTCCTATTCATGTTTTTGGTCTGCCAAGGACTGTGAGGTCGCGAGGTCATTCTTAGCCTTGTGACATTTGAATGTTTTCAGAAATATGCTTTGCAAAAACAAAAAAAAAAAACATTCCACTAACACTTAGCAAACTTTGTTGTCCTTAATCCATCATAAGATGAAAAGCAACATTAAAATAAATTCTATTAAATGATAATAATCTAATTTAAAACAATAATAAATCTTTAATAAGGATTTTCGATGTGGCCGCGTAAATCTTTTTTTTTTTTTTGGTTGTTCTGGTGTGGACTTTTTCTTAGCTTCTTTCTCTTTCTCTTTTTGTCTTCTTATTCTATGCTTTGTCAAATTATCATATAATAATACAAGCAACAGAAACAGTTCCATCAGCCAATGCCATCGCCCATGTAAAGACAAGACAACACATTTAAAATGTTCAAACAACAGACGCTGCTGCTGGTATTGTTCTGGCTATGACATCGCCGCGGAATCTTCGTTGCTGTGACGCAACGTAGAAAGATAACAACAAAAAAGCGAAAGGACATAGAAAAACCTTAGAGAATAAATACGAAAATTATGCTAAAACCAAACAAAAGGCAAAAGAATAAATAAATTAAACTTAATAAACAAAGAAATGATGAAATAAACAATAACAACAGCAGCAGCAGTGACGACTATGACGACGACGTTGTCTACGATGAAATGAAACCCTCAAACCGCCGCCACAACAACATGGACCAAAGCATCAGCAGCGACAAGCTTTAAAAACCATTAAGCCGCATCACTACAGCCATCCAAACAACTCCACTCTCCGTTGCTCTCTGTGTATGGGTGCTTGAGTGTGTCCTGTGTCCTGATGTCCTTTAACATCTCCTAGTTATGTGTACACCGCCGCGTACTCGTAGCATGTAGATGCAACGTGATACATGCAACGCTTAGAAAACCATTATGTTAATGTCGTTAAGGATCAGGATTATATACATCATTGTCGTCATCAACATATAGCCGCAGCCATCGTCATCCTTCGCCTGAAAGTATGCTCCTACAAAAGCATCCTTGTAACAACAGCAGCACAGGCGAAATAAGAAAAAGCCAAAGAATTGAATGTTTTATAAACTGATGAAGCCGAACAACAAAAACAGTATGCGATAAAGGAAAGCGAGTGAAAGCAGTGAACGAAACTGTAAGTGGCAGCTAAACAAAAATTGTCACTTTTCTGCTGCTGAGCAACCGCATGGATGTACTCATCATTCTGAGCTGCAGCTTAAGAACATTTTCGAACGTCTTAGCAGCAATGGTGGAGCGCAGAAAGCGTGGCTGTGACCGTTTTGTATTGCACGCTTACGATATTTATTGTTATTGAACAACGTTTGTGCAGCAGCTCTTTCATCTACTATGAATTGCTTACGACCTTACATGTGGGTTATGGTAATAATGGAATAAAAAAGAAAACGTGGACTAGCTTCTGAGGAGGAGTGGTGTGTCAAATGCGAGGATTTTTAATCAAATTCACACTTGGGGGACGCAGGTGCGTATGTAGATGTGGTAATGAATTTATAAATGGGTTACAGTTGCATGTTTCCGTGTGGAGCAAAGCGAGTCCGACAGGCTAAAGTCGGACGGTGTTGGTAGTATGAGATCCTCGACCACTTAGTTATATCTAATAAGGGACCAAGGAAGGACAAGCATTCGCAATTTCCATACAGTGTCTGATTTGTCTGGGATTTGTCTTTGATTACTGGGTAGACTTTGATCAAGGCCGGGCGTATCAGGTGGCTTCAGATCATTGTATGGACTATGACTACAACAGTAGGAGGTGTCTTTCGATAGGGGCTACAAACATGGCTACTAAGACCTAATATCATGTCCTGTGATTTTTTTTTGGAATTTTGTACTAATTACTTATTTTTGGATGCTTTACCTTCTCTAAAGGACATCGTATATTTATACCCTCACCCTACGGTGGGAGGGTATATATCATTTGATACGGCTCAAAAGTGTAACACATAGAAATATCCACATTAGACCCCAGGTGTCTTTGAACCAAATTCGTTTTATGACTTTCTGAATCGTTTGAGCCATGTCCGTCCGTCTGTCCGTCTGTCCTGCTGGTACGCACGATAACTTTCGAAAGAGTTAAGCAATCACTCTGAAATTTGGCATGGCTTAATATTTTCCCAAAACTGCTTATGGAATAGCAAATGGGCTATATGGCCACACCCCTTCGGGTACCTCCCATACAAATCTGCTATTTCGCCCACTTTAGAAATCGTGTAATAATATCAACACGCCTAGTTGGATCTTCCCCAAATTTTGTATTTAGTAAAAGTAGAGTTAGACTAAGTTTTGGACAAAAAGTTGGCAGTCTGGCAACTCCCCTTCTGGTACATGCCATACAAATGTGCCATCCCGCCTACCTTAGAAATCGTGTAATAACACCAATACGCCCAATGCGATCTTGCCCAAATTTTGTATTTAATAAACGTATAGTTAGACTAAGTTTTGGACAAAAACCAAAAAGTACCATTCCGCCTACCTTAGAAATCGTGTAATATATCCAATATGCCCAACGTGATCTTGTCCAAATTTTGTATTTAGTAAACGTATAGTTGGACTAAGTTTTGGACAAAAACTTGGCAGTCTGGCAACTCTCCTTCTGGTACCCGCCATACACATGTACCATCCCGCCCCTTATAAACCGTGTAATACTATCAATATGACCAACGCGATCTTGCCCAAATTCCGTATTTAGTAAAGGTATAACTGGATAAAGTTTTGGACAAAAACTTGGAAGTCTGGCAACTCCCCTTCTGGTACCTCCCATACAAATGTACCATTCCACCCACTTTAGAAATCTAGTAATTATATAATTTCGCTCAACGAATCTTTCCGAAATTCTATATTTAGTAAAGCTTTAGCTATATACAATTTTCTAGTAAAAACTCTGCTTTATATTCCGCCCGTTTTGTAAAAACGTGTAATACCATATTTTTCTATAACATTCGGTATTTTGAGGTTGCTATTATGGAATATGAGACTTGTATTTTTTTACTGAGGGTGAGGGTATATATAAGTCGGTTAACCCGACTGCAACTTTTTCACTGGTTTTCCACGGTTTTCAATAAGGAAATATGCACACTTACATCGTGGACTAGCTGGAGAAGACTTCTATACTTATTCCTTAATACAATGTCGAGAGAAATACATGCTTACGTCATTGCTATTTTTTATACCCTTGCGTCCCTAGCGAACCCCTCATTACCAGTATGCTCACCGTCGACTACGTTTAATAAATATATCCGTTGACATCCTTCTAAAAAAAGCTGAGCTTAAATACTTAAAATCACCGATGTAGTAAATACAATATCCATTCTACTCCAACTGTCGTTCACTTCCACTTTCACGTTATCACGAAAAAGTGAAAGTCGACACATGCCACGTTCATCCAACAACAATAACAACCAAAAAAAAAATCTTTTAAGAGTAATCTCTGAAGGAAAATGCAAACACTTGCAATCGATCGTCGTCTTAACCGTAGAAAAATGGGCTAAATGCGCTTACAAGGAAACTGATGCAAAAACAAAGGAAAGCAAACAAAACAAAAAAAAAAACCTGGAACATAAATCCGATGGATGTATGCAAAATAACGCACTCTCGGCACTCGAACTCAAACCCACCGGGGTGGGTGGCAGTCAGAAAGACGACGGAAAGCAACTGAAAGCCAATGTACGTGAAATACAACGCAACAAATAGAAAGTGAAATGTAGACGATAATAAATATGCAGTAGATGGAGATGTTGTTGAAGCAGGAGCAACCCTAAGGATGTAAAGCGGTAGATAAGACCGTATTTACCGTCACTGTGTGTGGCATGAAGAAGACAGGCAACGTGCTAAGACGACACGAAAGATTGTTGTGGGAGACAATTGTGGGAGAGGGTAGTATACAAATTGGGGTTAAGTTATAATAAATGATTTCTGGCGTCATACTATACTGGTGGTATAATCGGGAATCTGAAAGGCCAAGCGGTGTAATAAAGTCGCTTGTATGCAGTGGATATTTAGCAGGCGTCACTAAAACTTTTTCCTGCTCTATGTGATCTAGACAATGTAGTTTGACAATGCAATGTCTAAGTAATGCAGTAAGTGTGTTTTGGTCTAATCCATTGTAGATCCAAATTTGTTCCTTTTAATACGTACCGGAAATGGATATTACGACGGATTATTTATTTCTTTTTTTATTTATTTCAATTCATATTATCGACCTAATGATGGATTTCGCCCAGATATCGCTGGACAATACTTACAATTTACCCTAATCTGTTGTCAACTTACCTGTTACAACTTACCCTAATATGTTGTCACTGTGCGGCGGTTACAAATGTCATATCCCATACATGTTAACATCAACAGCCGCTTTTTAGAACTTGAGAGAAATATGGAACAGCTGAATAATATAGTTACTACAAGTTCCCCTAAGCGACTATTAAATATTCCGGATCCAAGGTGATCCCCTAGGTGGACTCCTTTGCCTTCATCTTTCGAATTATATATACGTTATCAAGCAGACCACATCTAGCCGCACCTCTTTCGACAATTGTGGTAGTAAAGTGCATCCAACCACAACCATATCCTAGAGACTCCATTGTCCTGTATGCATTTTTTAGTTGGAAATGACAAGCAACTTCTAATGTTGCTGTTGTTACCGCCATTGAATGAAGCAACAATATTTCGTGGTCGCTGCAAATTTTAAAATTTCGTTGATGCTAAAGATGGCGATGCCGATAACGACAGTAAACCGGAGACACAACGAGTGGGGGATATGGTTGAGGGGTGGTGGGGTGGACAATATCTAGGTAGACGATAGATGATGGCACATGCTATAACGACATCCAAAGCTATTCATTCGTTTTCATTTTTATTGTGAGAAAATGAAAAGAAAATGTCCTTTTAATATGATTTTCCTCGCGTCGCTCACTTACACATGTATGTGTGTGTGTTGCTTGGCCGTAAGCAATTCTAGTCGTAGTTTCGAGAATGAAGAATGGAGACAACGACAACAGCGACAACATGGACGATGACGACGACAACAACAACTTGTTGTTACAATTCAACGCCTGGTGGGCGTTTATGGATTGTCATCACATCGCTTGTACTGTTTCTTGTTCTTCTACGCTTTCCTTTCGTGTGGCTTTGTTGCTATTGCTGTCGTTGTTGTTGCTGTTGCTGTACCACTTTAAGAATAGACGAAAAACTTGTTAATGCTATTTGCCACCATCACCATATTGCTGGCGATGCTGCTGCTGTTGAATGTATTAGAGCGTGCTTGTTTCTTTACAACCCCGAAGCGTTTGTGCCACGTATTGATGGTGAGATGCTTACGTTGTGTTTTGTTGTTGCTCCTGCTTCTGTCATTGTTGCTGCAACTGTGTTAATCCTCTTGTGCTTAATAATGCACTTCTATTCATCATCTTATTACGCGGTCGGTGTGAAATGTTTCGACTTCTTTGAGTATTCCGGAGTTCATTGCGATATTTGGGATTACAATTGTGGGCCGATAGACTTATTTATTTTTTTTTCGACTGTAAGCGTATTTTTGAGAGCCTAACAATTGGAAGGCAGATGTTGGTGGAAAGGTTTAAGGAAATCAGAGACATGGGAGAGTTTTTAAATTTTGTTGTGTCTTGGTTAATGTAATTGTCTGGCATCTTTGGCAAATTCTAATCTCACCTCACTTTGGGAAAAGTGTGGGCCAGGGATTACATTTAAAAAATTATTCAGATGGATGAGTTTCTTTTCTTGCTGCGCATGATAACCCTACAGGGAAGCTGTTTGGGCTGATTATTTGATTTCCTTGAGATGCAAGCTTCCGGCTCATGGGAGGTTGCAAATAAATCTAGAATTTCTAACTGTTCGATTTTAATAATATTTTACACAGAAGTGACTGAAGTGTTTTTTATGTAAGTATTTGACCGAATCTTCAATGTTCTGAACCCCAAATGTCCGAAAAATTATTTTGTAGTATTTTTATGGACATAAATCAGATATTTCTAACAATTTAAATTAAATTCCGAAAGTAATTTTGAGAGTCCAGTGGCTTTGCAAATAAGTCTTCCTTTACTAAGAGTCTGGTCCGATTTTATTGACCTTTAACAAGGATCTAGAAATAATTTATAACTGAAAACCTTAACCATCCTCTCGCTGGCAATTATTTTGTTGATAGTTCGACTTAAATATGTCCGATTTTAATGATATTTTACAGAGATGTAGCTGAAGTGTTTTTTTTATCATTAATCTGGAAGATGTGTCTTTTCGGACTAAAGGTGGTGGAGCTGTGAGGTTAAAAAATGCGGAGCCATGAATACCAGAAATGTGAACATCCGCTTTATTTTTTAAAAATAACGTATTGTACGATTCTAATCTAGAGGGCGATTTAAATGACATCCGACAGATGTGTAGCTGCAGTATTTTGGATAATTTGTCTAGAAGATGGGCATCTTGGGCCCTTATGTGGCAGAGGTGAGGATCCAAGTTCGGAACCTTGAATCCGTGATAGCATTGAATAGCCGGTTAATTTTTCAGAAATTCATATCTAGTAATTTTCTACTGGCACCATGTTGCTGGACCAGGCTTAAAAAAGCACCCTGCCATTCAAAACAAATAATGTAAAATTTATTAAGAAGTTATAGTTGCATTAATGTGGTATTCAATACGAACAACTTTTCAACCAGCCCACGCATTATAATCCTTAAGTTTCTTATTTCTATTTATGCCGACGTAAAACTTATACATTTTTATTATTTTATGTTTCCGCTTTCACTAAAACACAATCTATAGAAATACTTAGGGCAGGAGACAAAAAGAGTAGCTCAATGAATGAATGAAAACTAAGTCAAGATGTAACGGTAACTCGTAACTAACACCAGCGATGAGTATTAGCAAGAAGAAGACGGCAGCGACGACAACAGACTGACTTCAATTTAGTTTTTTTTTATAGAAAAAAAAAACGCTGGAAAATTACAAAACCCTTTAGAAAATGCACTACACTGACTACAAAACCATAGTGGCCAGTTTAAGGAATTTATCCCCAATTAGGGGAACATTTTTTTTCTTCTAATAATTGCGAACTAGTGACAGAAATTAAGAAATAAACTTAAAATGATATGACTTCGTGTGTGAAAAATATAATTTTATTTTAGATAATTGTTTTTCAAATCTGATCAAATTTCCTACAGCAAGACACTCATCTCTAAATGTCTTTAGAACGGTCTCTCAATAGAATTCGTTCGACAAAATTATAATTCTAGATCTCATCATCTGCTAATAGGAATGTGAGACTCGTTACTAATCCAACATTCCCCCAACTTGTTGCCATCCAGATTCCACAGTTCATTTCAAAGATGGGAATAACAGAACACAATTTTGGGATTTGCCGTAAAGAACTGGCAACGCTGACATTACGTCATACACTCTTTACTCATTTAACACTCATTGCGATGACATGAAACTCTGACACACAAAGTGAAAGCCAAAGAAGACATCTACAAGAAAGAAAAAGAAAAAAACGAATGCACACACAAGTGAATGAGAGACAAGACAAAATGAAGAGGAGGACACAGTGGAACGGGAGTATTAGAGGAGCTTACGGCATGAGACTTGGCAAAAAGGTGATTATAGTTACTCAAGTATTTCAGGGATTCTTAAGCATTCCAAACTGGATATACGTATATCCTTCTACTCCATCTATTTATTTTCCAAAAGATTTTGTACGAACATACATATGTATGTACGTATGTGTGTGCTGGGGTGCCAATAATTATGCAACTGGCATAAGTCACAAATTATTCAGAAATTTTATATAATCACAACATTTTGTTACAAATTTCATCAACAGGATAAGAGTAGGACTATATATTGTACCGGGTGCATTTAGTGTTATTTTGTCAGTACCAGATCCTTTCCGCACGAAATCTCTCTGTGCGATGAAGTAAATCGACTTACACTTGAAAAACGTTGAAAATTTGAATTTTGCAGAATGACCCTGCGTTATTTCTGCACAAGTTGCATGAATAATTAAATTCTCTTGAACATACTCTTCATTATCAATTCTCAGTTTGGGCCTTAGAGCAGCTAGAAAAGGAAAACAAAAAATAATATGTAAAGAGGTTTCCAACAAGAGGTGTTATTTTGAATCACCCGATATTTCGGTAGCTGTCACTTTTAAAGTTTTTATTGTTTGCCATTTTACAAATAGAAACTACGCCATTACTAAAACTAGAACGATACAGGCCTCAACAACATATTGAAATTATTATAATTCTTGTGAAGATGTGATGTGAAGAATAAAATCCGTGCCCGTCGCTCAAGAACAACTGAGAATATTGCTGCCGTAGCCCAAAGTGTTGAAGAAAATCCATTCTTCGTCGTTCTTTTGAATTTGGCATTCCACAAACGTCATTACATGGGTCTTAAGGCTTATAAAGTTCAAAGTCGTGGTGGCCATTTGGCTAATGTTGTTTTTCATTATTAACGGCCTACCTTCCTCTTTATTATGATTATTTCATCCGATCATTTATCTCAAAAAATTTAATTTTTCTTTGAATACCAAAAGAACACCTCTTGCTGTGAACCCCTGTATTATGGGATCCTAATTATTCTGCATTGACCGTATAGTCTTCCTTTCCAAGTGGTGTTAATTTGAATACACACAATACGTTGTAAAGTGGCCGGTTGATCGGACGTCGCACTATAGAGAAAATTCGTCTTCAGCAAGTGTGTTTCTTGCCCGTTGTGATATTCTGAAATTCAAAACAAATGTCAACAAACAATATACCCTCTTTCCTCTTTCCGATACCCTAATTTCCTTCCACTAACACAGTGTATTGCGTTTATAAAGGAAATCCCCAGAGTGTTGGTCTTCAAAAAAAAAACATTTCATCGAAAATTTTAAAATTGATTCTGATATTGAGTTATCACAACCTGTTTATATGCGTTTTTTGAATTGCACCATTTTTTATGTGAACGACACGTATGTATGTCGCTACGTCCCAACAGGGCAAGGAGTTGTCGTTGTTGTCATTGCTAGCAGCAGTAGCACCATCAGCAGAAGGATGTGTTGTTGGCGTTGATGTTGTTTGTTACCGTACTGTCATTGCCTGTCGCATGTCTATGACAACAAACAAACATTGCTGTTAATGCTGCTGCTGCCGTTGTTGTTGTATTCAGTTAAGTTTGAAATTATTTTGGTTTTGACTTCATTTCTCAAATACTTCACTCACTCTACTTCTCACCTTCCTTCTAGGTGGTAGAAAGCTGAGGGACAAACAAAAAACACAGAAAAATAAACAAAAGCCAAGAAGACGACGCTGCTCACTGTAGTTGAAAGATGCAAAGTAGCGTGAAATTTCCTGTAAGAATAAGATTGGTTGTAGATTATTTCCACAGGATGGCATGGATTTCGGATTGAATTTTTAGCACGGAAGGTTACATAAATTAAATATGATTGCTTAAAGCTTTTATTAAATTATCAACATATTTTTGGGGGCGGATTTTGGCCGAAATTGGAAAAAATATTGCCTAATTTCCGTAGTGCTAATATTGAGTTTAGTTTGGTTGTTAATATGGAACGTTGATTAGCTTCTGTTGGCCGGTTTCCCGGAAATCTTTAGTTAAGCTCATTATCTGAAACGAAGTGTATGTTAATTTATATGCTGCAATAACGTTAGTTTGTATCCACAGGCAAAAGTTGTATCGCTGTACTTTATTAAATTTTTCCATTAAAATATGGAATAAATTATGCGATTGGTTGGTGGCTCGTATTGAATGGCAATGTGAGATTTCCACTTAGTCAGGCATGGAATATCCACTGGACCGACGAGGACTAAAAAATATATGCAGCGTCGACTTTAAGGCAACATAGCTCCATTTTCACTTTGATAGCCTCTGGTGCTGAGGTGAAAAGACATATTTATAGAGCGGTTGGAATTGAAAATGGGAGAAAAGGACCCAAAGGCGAACCACGCAACAAAAAGTACACATTCCATATCACCACTTGGATAAGCAATTATCGCATTTGCTGTCTATATACCCGGCACTTTATGTCTATTGATCATTTATGTAAGTAAGGGTTATAATGTCGTCTTGGACAGCGTATGCGGGGGACATGCCGCATCCAACTACTCCTCATCGTTTAAGACAGTCCAACAGTCAATATGTTGACGCAAGAATGTGGCTCCCTCTCGAATGTCGCTTTGCTGTGATTTTACCACTTTGGGGTAAAATTTCACATACTTATAAATGTGTTCAATGTTCATGTTTATATTTAAAAAAAAAAAAGGTGGTGCTGTCATGGTTAATGGTCACACTTATCGCCATTTGATCGAAGTATACAAATAAAATGGAATAGTTGCACAAGTAATTACAAATTTGTATAAGTGGTCTTTTCAATGACGCTCTATTCTCCCCATTCAGACGTTCTCAACTGGAGGAATTTCGTTCAATGGCTCTGAACGCACAAATGAAAGTTAATAACATTCTATTAGTGTATTTAATAGCTCAGAATTAAAAAGAAACAATTTTAATTGATAAAAGAAAGTCATGCATGAATGGGGGAGACTTTTAGCTTTTGGTTTCTTTACAGCATAATGTGGAATAGTTCGTCTTCATTAATTCAAAACCATACGATAGAAATTATATACTTGAAAGACATGAGTTCTGGGAAATTCATGTAAAATCTACTGCAAATATCTACTGTCATATTTAGTGAAAAAACGACGGTCAAAAAAAGGCCTACACAAGGTCTTCTAGGAGATGTTGTTGTGCGGTTTTGAACCAGGATCAACAGTGTGACATTCAACCACTCAGCTATTAAAGAGAGGTTTGCAAAAGGCTTTCCATCAAATGTTAATATCCGAGTTTGAATCTGTGTTGCTTGTGTGCCGTGAACGTCTATGCAAGGACTTAGATTAGGTCTTCCTCGGGAGCTACAAGACGTCTTTGCTGCATTATCCACTCATTGGAAATGAAAATAGAAATGGGTTGGAGCCATGAGCTTCTTTTCTCTCTTCCATTTATAGGCTTATTACACCGGATGTGACATTACCTCAGATAGCGATAAAAGAAAGGGCATATAAGGTCTTCCAGCAGTTTTTAGTACCCAGTTTTGAACCTGAGCTAAGGCCGACTCCAGCCTCTTTATTCATCTTAGGGTGCTACACAAAAAAGTACTTGCTGCATTCTCCCTTCATTTAAATGGGAGAGAACATGCCTTTGCTTCCACTGATTGTCATTCAAAAATGTATTTCTAGGCTTCTCATATCGATGGTTTTTAGAAGTACTAAAGACAATTTTAAAAGGAAAACAACAAGCATGAGCTTCAGCTCTCTGTTAAGTGTTTTTCTGCATATAAATAAATAATTACAATTTTAATTATTAACAAAATATATTCACATATCGTCGGTATGCAGCAAAAATATTTCAAGTCACATAATTGTGTGGGTGGGTGTGTTTTGAGCATACAATGAATTGCTTTAATACAATAACTACACATCCAATTTAAATAGACATTTAATTTTTTTTACCGGGCATACACTATGACATTTCGGACATTTTTGCAAGATTAAGTTGATTTCACAAAAAGTGGACTTGAGATCTTTAAGTTGTAAGTCTACTCTCTGTAATAAGCCTATATAAACGTATGTTATTGTAGAACCACATAATATTATACTTACAATAAACAGACCGAAAAAGAAGCTTTAGATCTCCTTGCCAGTTATTTAGGAAGGCATGCAAACTCGGACATAGAAAATCGCATATTCCAGACCCCTGATAAAAAAAGAAGTATTCAAAACAAGTGTAAAATTATTATTTTCATCTTTTTAATTTCCTTTAATTTCCTTTTTTAAACATTTCTCTTTTTGCAAAGAAATAGAAATAATAACTGATCTCCTGCCTTCATAATCCTTCTCATCATCTCTTTCGTGCTGCAGACGCCCTCTGATTAATTTTAGTTACCACATAATTTACCCGTTTTATTAATTGTTAAATTTTTATCTCTTTACAGAAAATAATTGTGTAAGCGGCTGGGGTTTGATGTGTGGCATGTGAAACCCTTATAGCAATCTCAGATTCGTATCCTGGCAAAATCATCAATAATTTTCCAGCGGCCGTTTACACTTCGTAAATGCCGCAATTTTACCTGAATAGAGTATCTCTAAGCCATGTAAAACTTCTCCAGAAAAATCATTACCTGTCCGG
The DNA here is from genome assembly GCA_958296145.1 of Hydrotaea cyrtoneurina. Lineage (NCBI taxonomy): Eukaryota > Metazoa > Arthropoda > Insecta > Diptera > Muscidae > Hydrotaea > Hydrotaea cyrtoneurina. The sequence goes on along the minus strand of OY282513.1, from coordinate 8,960,192 downwards.
CATCGACTTTAAACTGATCGTGCACAACTCACTTATTTGTGAGAAGCCTTGAGTCGGTTGCTTTATGGAATATTAAGGGCAAAACTTAAGTATAGGATTTTTTTTTAATAAATTTTAATTTATTTTTAGCATCATTTCCACTTTTTTTTCAACTATCTGCAAGGCATTTACTTCTGTTGTTACACCTGGCGTACTCGTGCAACTTCTACATTCCTCTGGTTTTCTTTTGGGTCAGTATTACCCCTTTATCCATAATTTTCGAATATTTAAAATAGTTTTACCCATTTTGTCATTTTCCCATATTTTAAAATTTTTCCTGATTGCTGTTGAAATTATTTTTCACAATTTTTTTTTTTGTATTTTTCTTCGTATTCTGGTGAAACAATGTGGTCCTGTAAGCGTGGTCGTGGTGGCCATTTGGCTGATGTTGTTTTTCTTCATTAACGGCATACCTTCCTCTTCATTATGAAATAAACATCCGATCATTTATATCAAAAAATTCCATTTTTCTTTGAATATCAAAATAACACCTCTTGTTGGAGAACCCTGTAGTTTTCGCAGTTTTTCACGTTCTCCACATTATTACCCTTTCTCCATTGTAGCCTATTTTTGGTACCTTTGCCGATGAAGTACACAAGTAGTTATGGATCTGAAACTAAGTGATTTGCTATAAATATACTTTTTGGCATTACCTTAAATTGTTTGGTTAGTGGATTTTAAAGGCATAACTTAATGTCTCAAGACTATGTCAGCAGGATGAAAAATTAAAAATAACAATACCCACCCCGGGAATATTTATGAACACATTAATGCTGGACACATCATTTGACCGCCATTTACACGTTATTTCAGCGATTTCATAACCGAATTCATTAAAAACCAAGTAGAATTTAAAGAGAACACATATATGTACTGAAACATACAATTCGAAAAAAATAAAACTATTAATGGCGTCATTGGATATAAGTGGAATAAGCAAAAAGTGCTGTTGAATTCGTTCGCAACGAATATTATTTACCCTCTGTTAATATTTTTTTTTTTTAGTTTATGATATTACAATCTATTTTCTACAAAAATAATAAGCAAATTCGATAAATTTGTATAATTAACGGAATTGTTAAGATCTACGAAACGCTCTGTTCATATGAAAATGTTTCTAGATTGTGAAATTTTTTAGGGATTCATTCCCTTTCAATATCAGTGGTGTAAAGTGTGATTAATTCAAAAAGATACAACTCAACTTAGAAATAACCTCATCCATACGATTACTTATAAAGCTTACCCAGGTTATACATTGAGAACATTGTAAAGAAATAAAGTGGGCCATTTGCATCGGTTTCTAAGGTTCCATGTGTTGGCTGTCGTGTTGCCCTCGTAAGAGTGTTTTTAGCCACTGATCTTTAGAATAATTGTGCGAAGTTGTATACAATACAATGAATACAATAAACGTATTTCACTAGGAGGATTGGTACAATTGTTTGATAGATTTTGGAAAGGTTGCTCCTAACAGCCGCAACTATAGTGGAAATATGTTGGATTCCTCAATCTAAGCAAATTTCGCGCATTAGTAAAAAAAGTATTTGATTTTTTAATTTAAGCCCGAAAGTGAAGATATTACGTGATTTAGGAAAGTAATCATAGCGGTTCACTTGTGTGCGATGTACCAAAACAGTCTTGCCAATATACAACACTTTAAATTCCATAAGTAATTGGTTTTCCAACAAGAGGTGTAATATCGGTAACGGCCACTTTTGAAGCTTTTATACCTTGACATTTCACTACGCCATTACTAAAAATTTAACGATACACGATTCAACAGCCCATTGAAATGATTAAAATTCACCAGTATCTAGTCTGTCTCTTTTATTATAAATCATATCTTGCAAATTTTTCTTTTGAAGATGTATAAATTGGTTTTGTTAAAGTTAAATTGTATTAGTTTTTATTCATAAATAATTTAAATACTGTTTTTTTAGTATATTTGAAAACAAATTAAGGGATAATAACAAGAAAAGTTTTCAACCCAGTGATGCTCAGTCTTTAAAGTAACTCTCATAAGAAAATTTCTTTAAAATTATTTGGTTAACAAAGGTGCGTACACAAAATGCAGAATTCTATAAAAACTTAATTAGTTTCGAAAGTCGAAATATATCGAAACTAATCCCCAGTTAGAGCAAACGAACACTTGTCAGATTGTATGGAATTTTAAATTTACTGCTAATTTTTCTGTAGTTGCTGGTCTGTTATATAGTGTTAATTGCTGCCAAAGGGCTGACAAACTTAATATTTGAACCCTTCTTGAGTGGGGGATTCTGCTCTAGAACGATGCTCGTACACGGTGGCGTATGATGAACGAAACCGAACATTAACATAGTGCGCAGACAATGACATCGAGGACAGATATGTATATCTTTATATCCATATACAATATATATATATATATATATATATATATATATATATATATATATATATATATATATATACGGTATATTTTCACAAATCCATTAAAAACACGACCGCAGTGAGATGCGTACATTAGGGTGGAGTGAAAACATGCTTTTTTTTCAATTTGAAAAAGTTAACCTCGGAAAGAGATCTAGTCTGGGGTCCTAATGAGGGGAAAATAAAGAAAAAAATTTTAAAAAATTTTTAGGGGTCGCGCCACTTCCTCGAAATTTGGAAATTATCGCTATTTTGGCGTTGATTTTAGAAAAATCCTAAAAATTAACGACTTAACTTATTCGAAATTTAAAAGTTGGAGCTTGTTCAGTGCCCAAACAAAAGTATTTGAGGCAAATATGAGGATAATCGACTAATATTTGTAGCTTTGGTGGCGATTTCATTGTTCAGTCAATTTTCTGAAGAAGGGACGATTTGACTTATTTTACTTTTTGAAATTTTTGAACAATGAGAAAATTTTTTTTAAATTTTTTCATGCCCTTATTTCATTGTTTACGCTATTGCAAACATTTATTGACATAAAACTTTTTAGGATTTTTCTAAAATCAACGCCAAAATAGCGATAATTTCCAAATTTCGAGGGAGTGGCGCGACCCCTAAAATTTTTTTAAAATTTTTTTCTTTATTTTTCCCCTCTTTAGGACCCCAGACTACATCTCTTTCCGAGGTTAACTTTTTTTTTTTGAATTTCACTCCACCCTAGCGTACATGCATAGTTGAAAAACCGCAAAAAGAGCGAATTTACGATTGTGCTACTGAATGATTTATAAGCGGTTGACACATTGCCAAAACGTCATTGATGTAACACACACAATATATGCACGCAACAATACCGAAGACAGACCTACATACTGCCTGAACGATGCATGGACAGACTCCACCCTTCGTCCATCATCGAACGTCTGCCGCCCACCATCATGTTGTGGTATATGCAAATGGATTTACGGTAAACGACATTGAAAATCCTCCAAATGGAGAGTTGGCAAAGAGGACACATTAAGGATGCGATATACGGCCATGCAAGGACGTGAACCAAAAAAAGAAAACCGTTGGTAAAGATACACAAGACACGTACCGGCCACTGGACACCAACGGCAACGACAATAATTATGAACATTACATGAAAGTTTATAATTATTGCAACATTTGGATTGCATCTCCATATAAAAACGACGACAAACGTGAAACAGTGATAAAAATATCAAAAGAGAAATTCCAGTGAAATGGCGTGGAAATAAAATAACTCATTATGATTGAGGTGCATCGTTTCATGTGTGCCTGGAAAATATTGGCCAGCTTTTCTTTTCAACATTTCAATTGAAAATGCAGACGCAAGCACAGTGAAAGTGACGTGTGAAAAGGAAAAGCAACTAAGTAGGTGTTTTCGTCACACAGAAAATGTGAACAAGTCAATGATACATTTATTTGGATCGAGAAATTAAGGACTGTCATTTACTCACGCAAGTGTTGCACTTCAGTTTGTGTATTCTAAAAATATAATTTGTATGTGAGGTCGCTCACCGAGGTGGAAATGGGCCTCATCAGTCAGTATGATTTTGTGATGGATCATTTTCATGCATTTCAAGGACCCAATCAGCAAAGACACGATGTTGCTGATTATCGGCCGGCTTGAGTTCTTGTGTTAACTGAACTATATAAGCTCTAATACCGAAGTCTTTATGCAAAATACGGTGTAATTACGTTTGTGGAATGTCAAATTCAAAAGAACGATGAAAAATAGACAAACCTGGGATTTTTTCAACACTTTGGGCTACAGCTGCAATATTCTCAGTTGTTCTTGAGCGACGGGCACGAGTTTTATTCTTCAAATCACTAAATGGTCACAACAGCTCGAATTCCACCAATTTCTGTATTGCGGTCCGACAAAGTGCTTTACGGCTACCCAAAAATGCGAACTGTGACTACAAGATTTTCATAATTTTTGTAGTGAATTTTTAATAAAAAATTATTAAAAAGCATTGTTGAAGCGTGTATAGTTCCGTTTTTAGTAATGGCGTAGTTTCTACTTGTCAAATGTCAATGAATAAAAGCTTCAAAAGTGCCACCTACCGAAATACCTGGTGATTCAAAATAACACCTAACATGTTTCAACACAATGTCTTGAAACCTTTTTTGGTGGGTCGATAACAATGACCAAACCATTCTGCAGCTCGTGAACAGTTTTTCAGAAGAAAAAAAACTAATTGTTAGAAAAGTATTTATTAAATATTGAGAGCTGCTAGAATAAGTAAACTCGAAAATGACAAATTTGCAGCTGTGTCTCAACAATCCTGCTGACAGGGTTATGGCTGCAAGAGGGCATTATTTGGATAAATGTTCCAATTTACAAATCGGTTTCACCGTGCCACTGTCTGAAGGCAATGAGCACATGCCTGTACACTAGGGCGTACCTCAAAAAAAAGTTCGCCGTACACCTTCGAATATGAAGTATTATTGAAAGGTAGTTTAAATTTTTTTTTTTATTTTTTTATGCCGAACGTAGGTGTCGCGCTTTTACATTTTTCTATATAACTTCTGCATTTATAAACGGATTTTTAAGTGTGATACATCGATGTTTTTGTCTCGACGATTTTTTTGTCTTTGAAGTCATTGAGCTCAAGCACCCCCTTCTGGTACTTACCCATCATATCTCAGTTGCTACTACCCTGCTGGTACATTACACTCTAATATCAGAAAATTAAAGCTCGCATAAAATCATGAAACTCTTCCTAAGGAAGTATGTCGATTTTCCCAGCAGAAAAAGTGTCGTCGAGACAAAAACATCGATGTATCACACTTTAAAATCCGTTTATAAATGCAGAAGTTATATAGAAAAATGTAAAAGCGCGACCCCTACGTTCGGCATAAAAAAATAAAAAAAAATATTTTGAAACTACCTTTCAATAATACTTCATATTCGAAGGTGTACGGCGAACTTTTTTTTGAGGTACGCCCTAATGTATATGTCTACCTTACTTATTTCCCTTAACATTCCATCAAATAACAGACGGGGAACTTCTCTCGTATCAGTGAGCTGTGTATTATTTGTATACTCACTGACTGGGACCTACTGTTTAAAGACGGCTCCGATCGGCTAATGATTTTCTACAGAAGTTTTACATGACTTAGAGAGATTACTCTCTTACTCGTCAAGTCGCCAACATTTACAAGGTGGAAATAGCCGCTGAAAAATGTCTGATGGTCTTACCCGGTTTCGAACTCGGGTTCTTTTATGCGATAGTCGCACACACTACCTACCACACCACGGCCTTCCATGTCTACCACATGAACGAAATATTCTTAATGTTACAGGTTTGTCCGTTCATCCATTGGCCTCTGCCCGGTCTTCCCGGCCGCGAGTACCTTTGGCAATGCTGACTGATTCGGTGAAGGAAGGCAGAAACATAATGAATACGGAAGACTGAACGATTGCATGCATTTTCATGTAAATCCTTGTCACGGGAAAAAAAAACTGGTCGCTTAAATTGCCTTTCTGTGGCCATTTCAAGCAATCGCAGCGTCATTTGTCGTCGCTGTATGGATGCGTTGAGAAAAGGTCAAATGATATGACTTGTATTGTTGTTGTATTGTACAAAAGTAATAAACATTTCATATCCTCTTCAGTTGGGCCCATCCATGCAATGCATCACTTAAGTGGTTTTCGCATTCACGTTTATTTTGGTTTGTCTATCCGCTGGTCCGTCACTCTTTACGGTGAAGTTGGCTTTCCAAACTGGCAGGCCTTTCGTTTTCTGTGTTGTTGTCGCATTCGGTTGCGGCATCTTCAAAACAATAGTTAAAACGACATTGCGTATTGTTATTGTGTTTGTTTTGTTGTTGTTATTGTAGATATTATTGCAATGCAATATGAGAAAAATACATTTTCGTTGGTTGTTGCACAGTGGCGCAATTTGAAAGGAGCTGATGTGATCTGATAGCTTTTATGCTGCCATTCGTCTATTACTATTCGGTGTTTCTTTATAATTCCACCGGTCATTAGTAAACTGGCCTCGAGGAAATGCTGTATAGCAGCTTCATTCTAGCCGGAGCTTTTGCGACAGTAGTTGCAGTTGGTTAGGCGATTGTCGATCATAGTCGAGTTACTTAGTAGTCTCAGATGAAATTATTTGGTAATCCTTGCGGATTTACTCTTTTTTAATCATTCATAAGATCATCACCCTCCTTGTGTTCTGCTATGTCAAGATTCACAGACTCCTGCCAAAGTTGAATGATCCTAAGTGTTTCCCTTCGTCTATGTGTATCGCCTGTACTGCTAAAGCGACGTTGTCTGGGAAATCGACGAAATCGTAACACAGAGCCTTAGGGAATTTCGCACTTGATTTTTTATCATCGACCATTATGGCTTTTTCGGCCCTCTTCGTACGAAGTCCGATTTTTTAATACTCTTCAAAAGTATCACAAATCGTTGCTGTACTGCATTCGCCAATATGTTGCACAGTGCACAGACTGCATTTTATTTGTATTAAATTACGAATGTCAACCATGCCAACAAATGTGCACGGACAGACAGGGATGACGGAGCAGGGCGAAGCTAAGGTTATAGCAAATAATTTCTTACATGACCGAGAACAACATTGGGGAAATTACATTAAGACCAAGTCGGTCGTCGTCAATTTCCGTTTCGCTGATTTTGCTCATTTATTTTGTTTTTTTTTGGTGTCTACTTTTTGCTATATTGTGCATTTTTAATGCCCAGAAAAATGTATGGACTCTCACACACACACACACACATATACCAAATACAAGTGGCAACCATGCGGCAGCCAGTGGTGGCATTTACACGATGACATCATTATCATCTTCACTGCTATGCAACTTTTGTCGGTGCAGAATTTCATTAACATTTCTTTCCGGACATTGTTGGCCATCGCGGTAAGATGTTTCGGAAGAAAAGGCCAAATAAATAGCAACCGCACAGATAATGATGAGCACAAAAAAACAACTCAGTTTTGGAATAAATAATGTGGTTTTCCCCATTGCAAGTGTGGATGAAGAGAGAGAGATGGAAGAAGAGCTTGCAGGCCATGGATATTGAATAAGGGGGCCGATTTATTATTTTTACGGCACCACCGAGATGAAATTAAAGACCAGGAACAAGTAAAGGTAGTTTTCTTCAATGACCTTAACCATGGTAGCCTTACATTTATGTGTATTTTCTAGGCAATATTTATGAAAGCCTGTTTCAGGATTTCTGCAAAACTCTTCATAATTTTGCAAAGGCAGACATGTGGTTTTCAAGAAGAAATAAAACGAATACAATTTAATGTTATGACCGCGAATTTATCTTTTTTTTATAAAGATAAGGGTTTGCCATTATGTTTTAAAAATAATTTCGGATAAGTGGCCGCCGCTGCTGGCTCGAATAAATTCCAGCCGAGAGACCCAATTTTCCATTACATTAGACCGGTTCCCCCTTGACTGTAACATTATGGCCGGCATCATTTTTGAAGAAATATGAACCAATGACTCCCTTTGCCCTTAGAGCACAACAAACAGTGTCTTTTTGAAGATGTAACGGCTAGGGTGGAGTGAAAACATGCTTTTTTTTTAATTTGAAAAAGTTAACCTCGGAAAGAGATGTAGTCTGGGGTCCTAATGAGGGGAAAAATAAAGAAAAAAATTTTAAAAAATTTTTAGGGGTCGCGCCACTCCCTCGAAGTCTGGAAATTATCGCTATTTTGGCGTTGATTTTAGAAAAATCCTAAAAATTAACGACTTAACTTATTCGAAATTTAAAAGTTTGAGCTTGTTCAGTGCCCAAACAAAAGTATTTGAGGCAAATATGAGGATAATCGACTAATATTTGTAGCTTTGGTGGCGATTTCATTGTTCAGTCAATTTTCTGAAGAAGGGACGATTTGACTTATTTTACTTTTTGAAATTTTTGAACAATGAGAAAATTTTTTTTAAATTTTTTCATGCCCTTATTTCATTGTTTACGCTATTGCAAACATTTATTGACATAAAACTTTTTAGGATTTTTCTAAAATCATCGCCAAAATAGCGACAATTTCCAAATTTCGAGGGAGTGGCGCGACCCCTAAAATTTTTTAAACATTTTTTTCTTTATTTTTCCCCTCATTAGGACCCCAGACTACATCTCTTTCCGAGGTTAACTTTTTTTTTTTGAATTTCACTCCACCCTAGTAACGGCGTCTCAACAAGGGCTTGTGGATTTTCATTACTCCAAATGCGATTATGTTTATTGTTTATTAACGTAGCCATTCAACCAATAGTGAGCTTCATCACTGAACTAAATTTTCTTGTGAAAATCGGGATCGGTGGACATTACATTGGTAATAAATTTGCACGATTTGCAAACGTTATTCGGGAGTAAATCTATTCATTATAAAATGGCATAAATCAAGTGACAGGTGTCAGAAAAACCAACTGCAGAAAAAGTGTGGCCAGATTGAAAACCACGCGTCTAAAAACACAATCGGCACGTCGCAGTTATTTAGGTTCTCCCATCTCATGTGTCTTCAGTGTTGGGTATTTAGTAGGGTTCCCCGTAATTGCATCTGAGTCGCTCCATAGGATCTGTTTTCAATTCACGTATTCTTTTAACACATTGCATTAAACACAGCTATTGTTGGAGACCTCAATTAACTCCTTGCTTGATACCGAGCCTCTTCGGTGACTTCTATATAACAGCGCACTGGGAGTTATGATTCCGGGAAGGTATAACTTTCAGGTTACATTAAGTTGAGAGTTTGCCAATTTCCTCTTTGCATTCCACCTTGTATTAGTTTGCCTTTATTTGTATTACGAACTTTATTTGTACTACGGATTAAGTCGCTCCTAATTACCGCATTCGATGACGAGCATCAACTATTTGGATCACGGCAATCGTTGTCTAGTTGCAAACATCCCAAGTTGAATTCGCCAGCACATTTGTCAGCGAAAAGACTCAGACAAAACAACACAGAAAATTCAAGATATTAACATATTACGTATTTTTATATTAAATACGATGTTATTTGAATACTACAAATTATATTTCATACAAGCCTGTAACATACCATTGCATCAATTTTTAAGTAATCAATTGCTTTATATTTCCGGTCACTTTAAAATACTTTCACTTTCAAACTAGGCAACGATGAACGTACAAATAATATCATGCATAGGTCACTGATTACCGAAAAGTGCCTCCTATGTTGAACAGAACAATTCCCGTTGGCTCCTGCAGAAAATGTTATCTACTCATGTGGATTTCACATCATCCCAATCAAGCGTAACATCTGTTCCATTGGAACTGAACAAATATTTTATTTATTAGCACATTAAAGAATTCCGTTATACTTCCAGACCAATTTTGCTTCACATTGTCCCCTTTCTGCTCCAGCAAATTGCTAATAAATCCTTTTCATAACTCATAAGACTTGAAAGGAATTCATACATTTACCGTCTCATCAAATTCATACTAACCACTCGCATCCTGCACGTATAAAGAGCTAAGATCAGGAAATGCAAACCATAAAAACATAATCTTTAGAAGAGACGATGGCACGAGGAAAACACTAATAATAGTAATGTGACATCTTCACATTTTTCCACCAGAAAGCTCTAAAGAAAATGAAAATTGTGTCAGTCTTCCATTTAGGTAAACTGACGACAAACAGAGAGGAGGAGAACAAAAAAAAAACACTATGAACTGCACTGACGATATGCATACAAAATTATTAAGAAGAGAATATGAAAAAGGTAAAAAAAAAACGTTGAATAGTTAGTTGTGATTCAATAAGAAGGTAGCAGACTTGGCGGTCTACTGGGAGGTGGGAAGATGTTACTGTATTGATAGTAATAGCGACATGGGGGAGTTTGGTTGTTTGTGTGCCATGCCATAGGATATATTTAAACACTTCCTGCTTGCAGTCACCGGCATTCATTCACTGGGAGGCAAATTTCCCTTTAATGTTTGTAGTACTTCCTTGTTTTCACTTTAATTGGCTTACTTAGTGACTGAAAAATATCAGAGTCTGCTGAAGAATGTGATTGAAGCAATTCCCGAGGAAATGCCTGCAAAGTGAGTGGCAATTATTTTTACGTTAAGTGGTGTTATTTACGGAAAGGATCAATGGGGAGCAGTCAGTTAAACAAAATGGTCAGTTTAATAAAGTTTAAAAGTATTTGAATTTTGGGAGAAAAGTAAAATGACGAAATAACGTCCCTATAATGTACCTTAAATACACACGGCGGAAGTAGAGGGGAACCTACGGTTATATGTCGCAGCTTGACGCATATTTCTAATTCCAATAAACGAGTAACTCTTTTTATTTACTTTAACAACCGTTAGTGCATAATTGAGGAGTTTCTTCTCGGATTTCAACATTAGTTGAGCAAAGATTCTGTACTTCTGAAACTATTTAGCGGTTTATAATAATGAGCATGATCTGTGTACTATAGGTTGGCTCATCGCTGTGTTGCAAATGTCTTTAATTAAAAAATCTTCCCGACCCTTTGAGGGTTTTGACAAAACTTGACAAATATTCTTTCTACGATATTTTTATACACTCCATCATAGGATGGAGTATATACTATGTTTGTCATTCCGTTTGCAACACCTCGAAAGAGTGATCTGCGACCCTATAAAGTATATATATTATTGGTCAGTGTAACATTCTAAGACATTCTAGCGATGTCCGTCTGTCCGTCCGTCCGTCCGTCCGTCTGTTGTCTGTTGAAATCACGATAGAGCGCGAACGACTAACCCTAAAAAGCTGAAATTTTGTAGGAAGATGTTTTTTGCCCATAAGCAGGTTAAGTTCGAGAATGGGCCATATCGGGGAAGGGGGAAAAGTTCTCCTTTACGGGACTAAATATATTCCGGCCATAATCAAATTTTTCAAATATTCTTTTTCACTACATCTAAGTTCTAAGTTTATATAATTTATAGATGGGGAAAAAATCCCAAAAATGGGCGTGCTCATGGGTTCCGTGGACCCTTGGGGCCCAAAAAAGGGCCCATGATAAACATGCGCATATGGGTATCGAAGTGCAACGAAATTTACTCACGAACCCAAATATGCCTTTATCTTCACGATTTTACTAAATTTTTTGATCTGGTTTCTGGGACTATCGGGTCACCAGCGGCCCAAAAACCGTCCCTTGACAAACATGGACATATGGGTATCGAAATGCAACGAAATGTTCTCGCGAACCCAAATATGCATTTATTTTCATGATTTGGATAAAATTTGTGATCGGGTTCCTGGGACTATCGGGTCACGAGCGGCCCAGAAACTCAGTTAGTTATACCCTCACCCTACGGTGGGAGGGTATATATCATTTGATACGGCTCAAAAGTGTAACACATAGAAATATCCACATTAGACCCCAGGTGTCTTTGAACCAAATTCGTTTTATGACTTTCTGAATCGTTTGAGCCATGTCCGTCTGTCCGTCTGTCCTGCTGGTACGCACGATAACTTTCGAAAGAGTTAAGCAATCACTCTGAAATTTGGCATGGCTTAATATTTTCCTAAAACTGCTTATGGGATAGCAAATGGGCTATATGGCAACACCCCTTCGGGTACCTCCCATACAAATCTGCTATTTCGCCCACTTTAGAAATCGTGTAATAATATCAACACGCCTAGTTGGATCATCCCCAAATTTTGTATTTAGTAAAAGCAGAGTTAGACTAAGTTTTGGACAAAAAGTTGGCAGTCTGGCAACTCCCCTTCTGGTACATGCCATACAAATGTGCCATCCCGCCTACCTTAGAAATCGTGTAATAACACCAATATGCCCAACGCGATCTTGCCCAAATTTTGTATTTAGTAAACGTATAGTAAGACTAAGTCGTGGACAAAAAGTTGGCAGTCTGGCAACTCTCCTTCGGGTACCTCCCATACAAATCTGCTATTTCGCCCACTTTATAAATCGTGTAATAATATCAACACTTGCAAGTTCGATCTTGTCCAAAATCCGTAGTTAGTAAAGGTATAACCGGACAAAGTTTCCGACAAAATCTTGGCTGTCTGGCAACTCCTCTTCTGGTACCTCCCATACGAATGTACCATCCCGCCTGCCTTAGAAATCGTGTAATAACACCAATATGCCCAACGACATTTTGCCCAAATTTTGTATTTAGTAAAAGTATAGCTAGACAAATTTGTAGACAAAAACTTGGAAGTCTGGCAACTTCCCTTCTGGTACCTGTCATACAAATTTACCATTCCACCCATTATAAACCGTGTAATACTTTCAATACGACCAACGCGATCTGCCCAAATTCCGTATTTAGTAATGGTATAACTGGACTAAGTTTTGGACAAAAACTTGGCAGTCTGGCAACTCCTTTTCTGGTACCTCCCATACAAATGTACCATTGCACCCACTTTAGAAATCGTGTAATTATATAAACTCGATCAACGATTCTTTCCGAAACTCTATATTTAGTAAAGCTTTAACTACATACAATTTTCTAGTAAAAACTCTGCTTTATATTCCGTCCTTTTTGTAAAATCATGTAATACAATATTTTTCTAAAACATTCGGTATTCTAGGTTGCTATTATGACTTTTCATCAGATGTTACATCAAATGATGGTAGCTACTCACACATTTAACTTTCCGATACTTTGAAATATGAGACTTGTATGTTTTTAATGAGGGTGAGGGTATATATAAGTCGGTTTACCCGACTGCAACTTTTTCACTGGTTTTCTTATTTATTGACTTTTTAAGGATCCATGATGGAGGGTATATAAGATTCGGCCCGGCCGAACTTACTATTTGTCCACTTGTTATAATTGTTCACATTTTAACATTTTTCAATATTTTTTTACGGTTAAATTTTTAAAAAGGGACACGATATTTTTGTTGCTTTTGCGTTTTTGTTTACAAATAGTTTTATTACAGTTGGGTACGAGCAATGCGCATACGGATGATCGCGAGCGTTTTAGGGAAATCATTTTCGAACGCACTCATGAGATCTGCCCAATCTCATGGATTTTCCCAAAGTACTTTCTTTTCATATCTTCCAGGAAGATAAGGACTTTGAGTCTACATTATTGTAAGTAGATTAATTAATTTGGATGTTTCAATAAAACGAACTATTCAGTTCGAATTTAAAAACTCAACCATACAGTCCACTGATTTTACATCGCCACCAGCGCGCACATTCTTCTTTAAAGGGCAAATTATAACACTATCCAACAACTTCAACAGCTTGCCTCAACTTTATCTCATTTTACTATATCTGTTCTTTTCAAATCCTGTCTGAAACCTCTTGTGGCGGTGGATTAATCAGGAAAGTCACTGACGATGCTAGTATGCGAGTCGCGACCATATTTGTATAGGAAACTTCTCCGAGACCTGCCAGATACTCGGTAAGGTAGTAATGGGTTTCTCCAAACCTCCTATTATCCTACTGTATATTGAGCCTTTTTTTTTTAAGAATATGCAATAATTATTGTTCGGATTATGTGACTGACATTGGACAACCACGTCCTTTGAAAATGGTGTTTTGGAACTACGCCACATCCCTCTCAAAACGACTATGCTGTCATTAGAGAGCGGGTGTTAGGAAGATAAAGAAATAGTATTCTGTTTAAATTCACAAATATATACATAACTATATTTTACTGTAGTGTATGTATATTAAAGTAACTCCAATTGGAATTTAGCACAGTCGCCTTTCGTACAAACACGAGGATACTTTCCATCTCATGGCTACTATCCTTGTACCGACCACTGCCCTAGAATCAATTGTTACCAATTCTCTGCTTCCACTTAAGACATTTTGAAAATTGCACTTTAAGGCAACAACATTTAATAGCTCTTGTCATGTATTACATTTCTCTCAACATCCAAATCATCTCCAACGGTTACGCATCTGTATGTCCGTACTGTACTCATTCGTCTGTTCGTTTAGACACTTTTGGCTTTCTAACATGAAAATTCCTTGCCAAACGGAGAACGTGTGCATGCAACATCAAAAAAAAAAAAAAAAAAAAAACACGTATAAAATATGAGAGAAAATCAGAATCGTATACCACAAGAAAAGTTACTCGAATACTGTTACGTCGTTGCGTTGTTTTTCTTTTCATCGAAATGTTTTGTAATGCATTAGGCACTGCATGATATGTGCATGTGTGTGTATTATGTATTGAATGCATCATCAACATGTTAAGTCCTGCATGAAATCTTGAACGAATATATGCATCGTACAGCACTCGGTTGTTGAATTATATATTTATGGATCCAAAAAATTTCCAAGATCGTTTTGTGAAAAGTAGTACGAGCCAAAACTTTTATTCTTATGAAGGAAATATTGCCAATGTGATGAGAATGTAGGAACAAATATCGTATTTACAGGGTTTTCCAACAAGAAGTGGTATTTTGGTATTCAAAGAAAAATGCCATTTTTTTAGATAAATGATCGGATGTTTATTTCATTATAAAGAGGAAGGTATGCCGTTAATAATGAAAAATAACATCAGCCAAATGGCCACCATGACCACGTTTACAGAATCATATCCTTTTCATGTAATTTTCCATAACTAAATCGCAAAGTGGCTGCCCTATGTCCTCTATAACCTCACGAATTCTATCTTTGAGGTCTTGAATCGATGCTAGGCTGTTGTCGTAGACTTTAACTTTCATGTGTCCCCAAAGGAAGAATTCACAAGGTGTTAATTCACAATATCTCGGTGGCCAATTGTGATCACCTCTTCGAGAGATAACACGGTCCAGAAACTTTTCCCGTTAAAGATCAATGGTTTCGTTGCTTGTGTGGCACGTAGCGCCGTCTTGTTGAAACTTAACGTTGTCCACATCAATATCATCCCACTCCGACCAAAAAAAATCATTAATCATCTCTTGATAGCGCAATCCATTAACCGTTACTGTTGATCCAACCTCATTTTCGAATAAGTAAGATCCAATGACCCCACCGGACCATAAACCGCACCAAACAGTCACAGATGTGACAATTTTGCCACCGAGGTGGAAATGGGCCTTACCAGCCAAGATGATTTTGGAATTCCGGATCATTTTCATGCATTTCAAGGACCGAGTCAGCAAAGACACGATGTTATTGATTATCGACCGGCTTGAGTTCTTGTGTTAACTGAACTTTATAAGCCTCAAGATCCATGTAATGACGTTTGTGGAATGCCCAATTCCAAAGAACGACGAGGAATGGACAAACCTGGGTTTTCTTCAACACTTTGGGCTATAGCATCAATATTCTCAGTTGTTCCTGAGCGACGTACACAGGTTTTATTCTTCACTGTACTCCCATTCACCAATTTCTGTATTGCGGTCCGACAAGGTGCTTCACGACGACCCAAAAATGCTTTAGTTTTGCGAACTGTGACTGCAAGATTTTCACAATTTTTGTAGTAAATTTTAATAATTTCACAGCGTTGGTGAATCGTGTATCGTTCCATTTTTAGTAATGGCGTAGTTTCTACTTGTCAAATGTCAAAGAATAAAAGCTTCAAAAGTGACAGCTACCGAAATACCGGGTGATTCAGAATAACACCTCTTGTATAATTTGATTTTAACTTTTTTATTAAAAAAATGAACGGATGCGTATACGTTATATTGATAATAAATTTTAATTATGTTTACGTAGGTGGCTGACAAGTGGCAGCAATAAGCAAAGAATTTGTACAGTGAAATTACATTTCAAATTTGGGGCACACCATTTACAAAGTTGTCCAAATAGAAATAAAATGTACCAGAATTGGCAGCTGAACATGAGTTTCTACAGCTACCTGATGAGTCTGACGAAGATAACACTCTGCGACAAATGGTAAGGGTCAGTGATCGGTTTGGAATGAAACCACCGGGGAAAGTTATATTGGTAAAAAAAAAGTCATACGTGTTCCAGCGTTTCGCTGGGTCTCATCTAGGAATCGAGATATATCGATTTGAAGTTAGTAAGTATCGTATAGGGGAATTTGTCACGTTTTAGGCTCTTTTGTTTGACATAACTCGAGAACCACTCGTCCGATTTAGCTGAAACAAATTTAGAAAAATTAAGAATTACAATTCCTCTAATCTGTTCTTAAACCGTTTTCCTACTTAAGCAACAGTTTCGCAATTATAAATAAATGTATGAAAAAAAAAATTATTTTTGCCTACAAATTAAAATTTTTTTTTTTTAATTCATAAAAAATCCAAAACGGTAAAAAGTGTCAAGTCCTATTACTTTCACGTAAAGTCACATAACCTATGACCAAAATGAGACATAAATCACAAAAGAGCCAAAAACGTGACAAATTCCCCTATACGATACTTACTAACTTCAAATCGATATATCTCGATTCCTAGATGAGACCCAGCGAAACGCTGGAACACGTATGACTTTTTTTTTACCAATATAACTTTCCCCGGTGGTTTCATCCCAAACCGATTGTGGCTGTCGCACAGTGTAATTGTTGTAATGAGTAAGCAGACAACACCATTGCTGTAACTCCTTCTGAAGGAAAAAAATATTGTTCGCTTCTTTAAGAGCAATGAGGTGCCTACTAAAGAACTTAAATATATTCAAAGACAATCATCCGTTATAACTTAAATAAAAGATGTCCGGATCAGGTGTAATTGTTGTAACGAAATGTTAACCAGAGTTCTTCTCCAAGTGCGTAATGATACAGTTCACGATCTGAAGCACCAAATATGCTTACAGGAGATGAAAGTGAGTAACAGACACTTTGAAAACGTTTATACTGAAAATAATGTAACTCTTAGCTAATGTATTCCGATGTCTGTTCCTTCGTGGAATTTTCGATTTTCTTTGATTTCTTGAACAGGATATGTGGTTCAAGTAGCAAAATGTTTATATTTATATACCATAAAGTGGAACTGTATTTATCTCTTGTGTTTTGATCATTCGTTACGTTTTAAACTTGAATTTGTATAAGTTTGAATCCAATTTTATTATTTTCAATTAAAAAGTCGACGTAAATCGACTTGTAATTCACAAAAACTCGAAAAGTCGAAAAATTAAATTAATTAATCAAAATGTTAAAACAGAAACACTTTGATAATCTACAAGTATTCCAGTAAAACACTCCATGTCAAATTTCCTCAACATCGGTGAATAAAAATGGGGTTTCCACAGCGCCAAAATGTATGGGGGCTATATGAAAACATAACAGCGTCGGTCTTTGTTGCATCCAGATCAAAATATTCAATAAGTTTTGTTGTACAACGTACCTGAATGGCCACGCATGTGCTCTAAATGGTGGTGATGATGATGAAAGATTTGTCAGATTTGGCGATTTCTAGCCAAAAGTGGCGAGTTTTCAAGGCATTTTGTGCGAATTTTATAGAAAGTGTCAGCACATACTTTTCTCGCACTTACGAAATTTCTATTTAATTCATAAATCAATAAATACATAAATTAAATCAATATTCAATACTAGTAAGTTGTAATGCGCCTATGGCGCCCGTTGAAATATGAAAAAAAAATTTTGTTGAAAAAAAAAATTTTTGGGGAAAAAAATTTTGTTGAAAAAACAAATTTTGGTGGAAAAAAAAATTTTAGTGGAAAAAAAAAATTTTTGTTGAAAAAAAAAAAACAATTTTGTAAAAAAAAAAAAATTTTTTTTTAAAAAAAAATTTTGGTAAAAAAAAAATTTGGGAAAAACACAATTTCTTTTTATTATTATTATTATTTATAGAAAATTATAGAATGCCTATTTAAATTCCTACGTACTGCGTGACAGAGTCAGTGAATCAGTGTCGAGGGTAAATATATATTAAGATTACTTTTTAGGAAGTGTAAAATACATGTGCTGCTATTTACCAAATAAAGTCAAGCATTATTTCTACAAATAGAGGTTTTCTGGAACAAAATATTTTTTTTGCGGTTTTCATCACCGACAGACTCAGGCATAATCTGACAACCCGGGGTCAAACCCCATCATCATCACCATCTTATTCGAAAATTAATATTAATCACTCAAAGAGAATACAAGAGAATGATTTCGAAAATATTTTTATTTCCATGCAGGTGATGTCCTGTTGCCATTGCATGTTTCTAAAACAATCACGCTATCGTAGCCTTACTTTAAACATTTTTTAGCAGCCTTTTCCATCTCGTAAATATGGACAACTTTTCCAGGAAAACATTAGCCGTTCGGAGTCGGGCGTTAACATTAACTGGATAAAGAGTCTACAGATTATATTGTGCATGGATCCTAAAAATGGAAGAAGTTCTCTGTCGGTACCTGGAGAGAATATTAGTGAATGTTAGTGTTTTTGACTTTTATTCGCTTACGCCATCAATCGTAATCCAGTGACCAGCGACTGTTTGTATATGTATGATATATTCTTCCAACATCGAATGTGTGCTTGTGGGTTCATGCGAGAAATGTTTGCTTTAAAGATATTTTAATATTAGCTGACATAAGCTTCTTATAGAAAATTGACACTATTTTTACATGACGTGTTTGGTCGTCGCCTCCCTTTCTTTTTTTTTTGTGGGATGTCGGAGTGTGGGTGCTTTATTTATTTGTTCATGCACGAACATGTTAACATTGTGACTGAGTGTACGCCTGAATGGGAGGACAATGCTTAAGAGGAATTAAAAATACATTAAAAAATTATTAAAGAATGCATTAAAATGTACTTATGGAAATGGATATTTACGGTGTCGAAATGCTGATATTTATGTATGCAAAGAGTGCGGGTAAAATATCTTATGCACGGTGAGCATTTGTAAAGCTCGCATTACTTGAGATTATAGATATCTGGCAGACCGTGTCAGTATGGAAAGGTGATCACTGATGAACATTCTATATGGATGCCGAGTAGGCAGTTGTTTACCTCTTCCTGTTATCATTCCATGCTAACATCATTATGCGTCCAATGGACGACAATGATTTCAGTTAAGGGACAGAGCGGAAAAGAAACATTTCGATGATTCGGGTAATATGCAGGAGTGAAACCCCCAGCAATAGTTCTCAAAATTGTTGAAATGGCCCTGTGTTTAGTTAAAGTTTTCTCGTATACCGAAAAGTTAGTCTGCTGGTGTTGCTTACTCGTTTCTGAAGTAACCAACATTCTAGGCCAACATTCCCGAGCAGACAGTCTGTGTAAAATCTTATGTTGCTACACTTTTAGCTTTTCTTTCCATGTAATGGGCGATTATGCAATTAATCAATTACGTTTAATTTATGCGACACAAATTTCTCGATGAACTTTGGCGAAAAATAACGATATAATGAATTTCTAAAATAATTCATGGTGTGTGTGTGTGTGTTTGAGTGTTATAACCGAATGTGTATGTAAGTATATGACAACTATTTCACCCGTAAAAAATAAGTTTAAGCTATTTGCCACTTGACTGGAGCTGACATTATTTGTGAACTCTTCCGTTGGTCTTATATCGTTGGGACGTTTTTTTTTCTTTCTTCTCATTTTACTTCGCAACAGCGACGATGGCAACGAATTTCATTACAACGCCACGACAAAACATTCGAATCGTACATACATACATAGATATGTGTGTATGTATGTATGCATCGTATAAGAGCGAGAATGGAAGATGCTGTGGTTTGTACATAAAATGAAAGCCACTCGAATTCGTTATGATGTTCAAGCTGATGATGATGCTGACAATGGTGGCGATGAGAATGGAGCTTGGCGGGTATGGTGCTAATGCTGTTGCCGATAATATTCGTCAGTATTCAGTAGTGGAATATCGACGTCGGCTGAAATGCAAAAGTGAATAACAATAAGATTTTATATTGAACATTTGAACATCTAGATTATAGTAAAATATTTAATTTAAATTTTATTGAAAAATTCGTTCATTATTAGAAGCTCCATCAAAAAACCTTGTATATATTTGGGTCTGCAGGTGCAAGACGTGGACGGCCGTGGTGTGGTAGGTACTGTGTGCGACTATCCAACAGAAGAACCCGAGTTCCAAACCGGGTAAGACCATCAACCAGTTTTCAGCGGCTGTTTCCACCTCGTAAATGTTGGCGACTTTACGAGTAAGAGAGCAATCTCTAAGCCATGTAAAACTTCTCTAGAAAAGCATTAGCCGATCGGAGCCGTCTTTAAACAGTAGGTCCCGGTCAGCGAGTATACGAATTATATCATACACAGCTCACTGAGAAGTTCCCCGTCTGTTCCTTCATGGAATGTTAAGGGAAATATTATTAAGTGCAAGATAGTGATGTGCGGTTCCTCGTATTTTAAGACCCGGGTCTTTCGGGTCCGGTTCCAACAAGACCCGGGTATTTGGACCGGTTCTCAATAAAGGGTTAACCCAAGAGTTACTACTAATGAATATAAAACTAATTGCCTTAAACTATAACCAAGTTAAATTTATACATGCATAATATATAATATCGATGTCTTAATATAAAAAGGGCCTAACTCGATTTTTGATTAATTTACGGGAGAAATAAAAAACTTAAAAGAAATCCGTAATCCGTATTAAAATAAGAAAATTATTAAATGAGAAATAAAATGTATTGCTTTTTTATTAAAAATTGTATTCAAATATTTCTTGTTTCTAAAATTTTACGAATTTTATTAAGTTGTTTCCGTCTCCTGTAATGTAACAAAAAACAACAAAAAGAACTAGCTGCGTTCTGCAAACTGCGACCTAACGGTATTTGAACGTATATTTGCATGTAAACAATGACTAACACACCACAGAATTTGAAGTCACAACAACAGCAGCAGCCAAAATTAAAAAACAAATGTTTTTCCTCGTTGTTCGCTTTACCAAGCCACAGACATCAACAAATGAAAATACGCACATTCAAACACTCACACACACACTTCTTTTGACCCGTTTTCGGCTCTCTCGGTCTTTTTTCCGCTCTCGGTATTTGGACTCGTTTTCGGGTATTTGGACCCGTTTTCGGTATTTGGACTCGTTTTCGGGTATTTGGACTCGTTCGGGTATTTGGACCCGTTCGGGTATTTGGACCCGTTCGGGTATTTGGACCCGTTCGGGTATTTGGACCCGTTTTTCGGTTCTTGTAAGAACCGGTCCGGTCGGTTCTTGTAAAGACCCGGGTATGCGGATCCGGGCCTTCGGTCCTGTGCATCACTAGTGCAAGACGTTGTTAATAAGAGTGCTCAGGGAAAATGTTTACATTTTGGAACGATATGAATCGTTTTACGCTTGTACAACGTCGGGAAAGACGCCATGAAATAAGTCCAAAAAAAGTATTTGTGGATCTCGATATTATTTGTATAATGTTTTAGGAGAGAGAGAGAGAGAGAGAGAGAGAGAGAGAAGATAAGAGACAGATAAAATTTGGTGCATATTTTCGGTGGTATCACTGACCGATTTTTCTTTCAAACTGCTGCTCTAATCACAATATCAGTTAATGCCATGTGCTACAGTGAATGATAAACTCTTTATTGTTCCCGCAGATTGAAAGCAATGAGTTGAACGTGCCACGAAAAATCGATATTTTGCATGTTCGGTAATCGTGTTATCCGCCATCTTCACATGTCAGGTCAGGCCACCTCGGCGATACAATTTAATGTTGCTAGACTTTTTTGTTGAGCACCGCAACTTTATTGTGGGGTATCCGAACACTCCATTAACGAATCAATCCTTTAAAGTGAATATCGCTCGCCATCTGTAAAACAGAGCCAGAAACATTTGCCCAGGACTTGGAAAAGTAGGATTCTGTCAACCAAATTTTTCCATTCCAGGGCAAATGTTTCTGGCTCTGCTACTCCTTTTTTTTTGTTAATTTTTTTGAATCATTAAAAAATCTGTATAACAATTATACATTTCATAATTATCTGACATCAAAAGTGTTGCTAAGTTTTTTGCGATTTCAGCTGACTACACATACATACATACACATAAATATATGCATTTTTGTATTTTCCGATATCGCTAGAAAGAGATCTGTGAATATATATTTATGCATACTTTTGACTTTTTGCGAAAAGGGGAACAATTGGTTGCATCAAATGTAACGAAAAAAAAAAATATATTTTCAACTAAAGTGGAACTACTACAACACATACTTGAAAGGATTTTCTTACTATGTTTCAGTGAAGCTGTTACACAAAAACAAAATAAAAAAAAGAAGATGAGCAAAATGACATAATTCGTCAATCGACCTCAATAGAACATACTCGTACATTGTGAAAACCAATAAAACTATAAGTGTTATATGATTTTTTTTTTGAAAAAAAGAGCACAATGTGTGTAGTGAAATGTTATTAGAGTCGACAAGGGTTTGACAAATTGAACGACAGAAATTTGAGATTTGCTAATGATAGAATAATGATTTTTTTTTACTATTTCTGGTTAAATCTGAAAAGATTAAAGACGATTTGTTACAATGAGATATCAAAGCTAGGTCCATCCTCTATAAATATGCGGGGGAATAGAATATGAAAAAACAACAAATAAGATTTTTCTAAATTTTTTAAATTTCTGGGATTTTATTGAAAAACGTACCTTTGGTTTTTTTTATTATAACGTTTCTTATTGTGCCTGAAGTTGACTTTAATTCGAGTCCTTTTTTTCACTCTTCTTCGTTATAATTTTTCAGTGTTGTATTTTGTATTCATTCACAATAATCTTAAAACTAAGTTTACAACTAGGGTGCCCAGCGTAGACACTCTATAACACAGTACTATTGTGAAAGGATTCGGAAAAATGCTCACTAATTGACAGCAGTAATGGGTTCTCATGACAAAAACGAAATTTGTTGGCCATGGCTTTACAACACAATTTTCCATGTCCATAAAAAATGCTGTTTAAAATTCTTTGGCATCACCGGTCAAAGACTTTTTCTCTGCTCTAGTCGTCTAATTGATCTCTATGCTTATACATTTATGTACGTATGTGCTCAAGTGTTATTTTGACGCTTGAAAATGCATCTGACGTACGTAGGACATATGAGAAATTGTTTATACACATATTCGAGCACTCCTCGACAATAGTTTAATGTCCTTATGTTGGCATCAATTTACTACAATTTTATTTTAGAATGCTTTTCTGTTGCCTTCGTTTTGTGCCTCAAGTATTCATGTTCTACGATTTCTGTTGTTTCCTCCAGTTCCTTCTCTTCGGTCGTTCGTTTCTTGTTGTTGTGTGTGCTGAGACAGAACGAAAATTGGCTTTTAAGTAAAAAATGTAGAATGTTAAGAAACTGAAAATTCATAACAAATATCTTAACCCAATTAAATGTCCGAGTGGGGGAATTAAGAAGTCCTTCAACGAATAAATATTCTCTTCAAATGATTTGATATGAATTCCAGCTTTCAGGGGCAGAGCTGGTAGAATTTTGTTGGAAAGTCCACCTTATTAAGTTGTCGAATTTCGGCGTCCATGAATTTTGTGATCAGAATGAGTCTGCTGAATCCAATCGACCATAATGTTGTTAGTTTGAAGCTTATATCTAGTGCTATGGTGGGATACGTATATTCTTATGTGAAGTGGAAATATTGTTTTTCCACTCTGAAGCAAGACTCATATAAGAAAAAACTTTTTTTAAACACCGCTCCCATTGGACTGACAACATCTGTTAAAAAGTTATACAAATGAAATCAGGAGATATGCATGAGATAATTTTATACTCACAGATAAAGACCTAGAATTTAAAGGAGAATCGTTATGGCTAATGCATTAATAGCGACGTCTAGGCAGGAAATATCACCGGCATGTCTGTTTTAGTTGCGCATACTATTTTTCTTAATTTATTGTAGACAACAAATAAAACCGAATGACCTGATATTAAATTCATAGGCTATTAATCCAACCTAATTTTCGAAAAAGTAAGGTCCAATGACTCCGTCGGACCATAAACCGCTTCTCAACAATAACTCTTGGGTTTTCCCAGCCCCAGATGCCACAATTTTGCTTGTTGACGAGGTGGAAATGGGCCTTATCAGTCAAGATGATTTTTCGATGGAATTCCGGATCATTTTCATGCATTTCAGGCAAGGTCACGACGTTGATGATGATCGACCGGCTTGAGTTCTTGTGTTAACTGAACTTTATAAGCTCTAATACTCAAGTCTTTATGCAAAATACGGTGTAATGACGTTTGTGGAATCCCCAATTCCAAAGAGGGACGGGGCGTGGACAAACCTGGGTTTTCTTCAACTCTTTAGACTACAGCAGCAATATTCTCAGATGTTCTTCATCGACGTGCACGGGTTTTATTCTTCGCATCACTAACTTGTCCCAACAGCTCGACTTTTTCCACAAATGTGCTTCACGCCGACCTAAAAATGCCCTTTCATCATCTTTGCAGTGAATTTTAATAATTTCTATGCGTTGTTGAAGCGTGTATCGTTTATGTAATGGCATAGTTTCTACTTGCCAAATGTCAAATAATAAAAGCTTCAAAGGTGATAGCTACCGAAATACCGGGTGCTTCAAAATAACACCTCTTATTGGAAAACCCTTTACATAAATCAAATAATTAAATAATTAAATAGTCATATAATCAAATAATCAAAGTATCAAATGATCAAACGATTCAATAATCATATTATCAAATGATCAAACGATTAAATAATCAAATAACCAAATAATTAAATAATCAATAAATCAAAAATCAAATAATCAAATAAACAAATAATCAAATAATAATAATCAAATAAACAAATAATCAAATTATCAAATGATCAAACGATTAAATAATCAAATAATCAAATAACCAAAAGTCAAATAATCAAATAATAATAATCAAATAATAAAATAATCAAATAACCAAATAACCAAATAATCAAATAAACAAATAATCAAATAATAATAATCAAATAAACAAATAATCAAATTATCAAATGATCAAACGATTAAATAATCAAATAACCAAAAGTCAAATAATCAAATAATAATAATCAAATTATCAAATGATCAAATAACCAAATAACCAAAAAATCAAATAATCAAAAGTCAAATAATCAAATTATCAAATGATCAAACGATTAAATAATCAAATAACCAAAAGTCAAATAATCAAATAATAATAATCAAATAATAAAATAGTCAAATCACTGATGGTGCTGTTTAATCACTGTTGGTACTGCTTAAAGCCAGCTCCAAATGGCTAATGATTTTCTAGAGATTTTATGGTTAAGTCACTGAAAATGTGTTGAATTCCTCAAGTTCCTCAAGTTTTTTTGGGGTTGAAGCCGCGTACACCGACTAATCAAATAACCAAATATTAGGAATGTTGAATGAATAAATATTCACGATATTCGAATATTCAAATACTGAACATTTTTCAAACTATCACTAATCAATGAATTATTCCAAAAACAACAACACAAGTATCCACATGTAACAAATCATTACGAAAGGTCAGTAAAATATATAAAGTTGTACACATTAGTACGCACATCATAGGACGAAGCTAAGAATTGCGCAAATGACCGTACGATTTACATCAACTCTTGGATTCTGCAAAAAAGTCAACTCACAACACCAGCAGAAGAATGAATGATGATGTAGAAGAAGAAACTGAAGAAAATTACAAGAAAAAGAGCCTCAACAAAAGTGTACAAAGCGAGCTACACAGAGTTAACTATGACCCGAGGCCATAGGGAAACAAGCAAATCATGTGTAAGTCCATGCCCATGTTCACATCCACATCCCCATCGCCATATCCATGTCCATGTATTCAACGGATGACACAAAAAGAGAAATAGCAAATGTCTTAAGGAAACGCCGCCTAACTAACTAATGTATCGCTTAACAATAGAATTTCTTAAATATACAAAAAAAGAAAAGCATTTGCTGCTCTTGGTGAGTGCAATTGTGACAAAGTCACTGACAGATATAGAAGCATTTCCATTGGAATCATAAATACATACTCGTACATAGAATACGATATCATTGTTAGAATTTGCAAGTGCCAGTAGCGATTACTGTCTTCAGAGGCAGAAGCCTAAAGTTCATCTCTGTTAGTCGCATTTAAATATTAAAGGGGTCATGGGTGAAGTGTTGAATATACAATTTAAATGAAACAGAAATATGTGCAATTTGTATTCGAATTTTGCTCTTCGCCGAGGCTCGTAAAGAAATATATGTGCGAATTAAAATCGGCTGACAGATATTTTGTTCATTTAAATCAAATTGTTATGTATGTGCAGTTTGTAAGGGACAAAAGTAAAACATACGAGATTTTTTTAAATTGAAACCGAAGTGCCAAAATTCAACGAATTTGTAGATTGCCCAACAATGCCAGTTTAGTTGATTATATATCAATTAATCAATTTTTTATTCATTTGATTATTTCATTATATGATTATATTTTTTTATTTTATTACTTCATTGTTTTATTTGTTGTTTAATCGACCTCAAGTCCTTAAAGCATCTACGGCTGGAGTTGGTCATGCAGATTGCTGTTAATCATACATAGTGAATACACTCCTCCATCAATATTTTCTTCGTGCTCATACGATACTGTCACTGAAATGACCCTTTAATCTGACCTTAGCCTTTCCTTGTTAATTTATTTAATATTTTCATTTCTGATGATTACAAAACTCTATCCAAAAATGTGATTGTCCGATTTTGCTGCTCGGAAGCGGAAGTGCGTAATGATCATGTAAATGATGGTGACCCCGATGATGATGATTTCGCTGCCTGATGCTGCTGATTTTTATTTTTTTATGTGTAATTTGGTTAGAGTGGAGCATAAAAAGCAAAGGAAATAGCAACAAACCCTTGAATTGTTAAGTTTTTTTTTCGCAAGCAATTTGCAACTCATTTTGTATTCCATAAAGTTTGCAATGTTAAAATTTGCTACTTTTCTTAAGCTGACTTGAGAGTTTTGCAAGAATTTAGATTTTCTTTTGTAGCCGGTTATTGTCATATAACAGAGGACGCAAACGGACATGAATAGAAGAGCACTGGGTTTTTGTAAACAACAAACTTGTGCGCTTCAAGTTTAGAAAATGATTTTTTTTGTTTAGTTAAAATTGTTGGTAACACTTTTCGTTCATCCTTAGTCCATAGAGAAATCTGAAGGCTGCAGTTAGATTAAAAAATAACAACTTTTTGATTTTCAAGAAACCAAAAATATTTTAAAATATATGTGTGACATTTAATTTGAATAAAAGATAAAGAACCTCTCTTGTTCTTATTAATTTTTGGGAATTACATTTCCCAGCAACATTTACCACTGAGTTTCCATAAATCTTCAGCTGTCAAATGCAAAGTTTTACTTCGTACTTAAATTTATTTAAATTTTCGGTTCCTTTTCCATTTTCCGTTTTTTTTTGAGAATTTTACTGGAAGTTGTTTTCCTTTTATGTGTATGTGCCGTATAAACTTTTAAGCCCAACAATTTAACACGCACACACACTCATAGACAAATGCAAATTTGTGAAACTGTAATTTCCGTAGCATTTTATGCGTTTGTAGAGTTAAAATTCATATGAATGTGTTCATTGTGACAGTCAGTTTAATAGGAAAGTTTCGATTTGGAATCGCTTGAGACTATTGTTCAGCTACAGTTTAACATGATAAAGTGTCCGCCATCTAACGTTGTTTTTTTCAACTAGTGCTTATTGCGTTTTCGTTATTTTCGTTATCGGGCCATGTTGAACGAATTTTTGTTTACAAAAATTGAAGAGGAGGTCATTGGCAACATTTGGTTTCCACAGGACGGCGCAACGTGCCACGCAGCCGAAGCGACACTCGATGTTTTGCGCCCTGTTTTTGAAGATCGCATTATCAGCCGCAGAGCTGATGTCGTTAGGCTATTGCATGGCCAGCCGAGGCAGCCATTTGAATGAAATTATTTTCCATTATTAACAGGAAGGATTGTACTTTCAAATAAAAAATGAAATTTGAGAAAATATCCAGTATTTTTTTTTATATAGAATTTACAAAAAAAAAACCGTTATTTGTTCCACAAAGTTATTTATTTATATAAGCCTGTGCTGAGTTCCGAATCAAAGTAATATGGAAGACAATGAAGTGTCAGAGGAACTAACACGTCTTCTCTTAGACTCTGAATTGTTAGGTCTATAACGTGAAGTGGTTGAGAGATTTGTCAAATATTGTATCAGGTTGTGTGAGGAATCATGTGTTCTCTCCAAAGAATGCGTCGAAGATTTCTGGGAGAATATCTTCGGCAGGGCTTTGTGGAACTCATCTCTTGTAATTGAGTTATTAGGCTTTGTGACTTAGGGAAAGCTTCTTGATGAATTTATAGAATTATTGCATTTGGTGTCGGTATTAACTTCTCTCGATTTATATCGAGATCGCTCTATACGAGCTGTTATAGATGGGATCTCCTCCAACGAGCATAGGTTAACTGCAGGAGTACCACAGGGTTATGTCCTCTGTCCTCTCTCCTTCTCTGTTTCTTATTTTCATTGACGACCTGTTGGGTCAGACTGTGAACCCAATCTACTCCTTTGCAGATGACAGCAACTTCTGTCATTCGTACTCATTTGATCATCGGCCAGGTCCTCTGGAAGTCGAGGAAAAAAGGCGAACGATGAACGACTCACTTAACCGCGATTTGGCGACGATTTGTGAGTGGGGCCAAATGAACAGAGTAGATTTTAATGCACAAAAGACCCAGTGCTGTTTGTTGTCACACAAACGTTCACCTCATCCAACATCGTCGTTAATCTGTATGGGTGGTGTGGATATCGACGTATCAGATACTCTTGATGTTTTGGGCATGAAGATACAGGGTGATGCTCGCTGGGCTAGCCATATATTTGAAGTGTTGAAAGAAACATTCAAGTGTTTAGGCGTTTTCAAGCGGTGCAAGAAATGCTTCATTCCATCTGATCTCATAAATATTTACACCACCTTCATCCGGCCAAAAATGGAATATAACTCCCATATACGGGCAGAAGCTCCAAAGACATATTGACAGCTTTTGGACCGTGTACAGAGGAGAGCGGTGGAGATGATTGGGGATAGTATGGTATCCAACCCTATTGTCGCCCTTCAGCATCACCGGAATGTGGGATGTGTATCACTATTCTGTAGGTATTTCAACGGTATCTGTTCGTCAGATATCCGTCGTCTTGTCCCTGACGTTAGAAGATTTAGCCGGAATACGCGGCTATCGAGGGTCTCTCACCCGTTCATTGTCAAATGACCGGTTGACCGGACGACGCACTATAGAGAAAATTTGTTCTTCAGCCGAACTGTTCGCATGTGGAATAATCTTCCAACAAGTGTTTTTCCTGCCTGCTATGACATTATCAAATTCAAGGCAAACGTCAACAAACACTACTCCCTCTTCCATCCCTTCAATACCCGTCTTTCCTATCGCTAACACATTGCATTGCATTTATAGGGGCCATAACCTGAGTGTTAGTAAAAAAAATAAAAAAATGTTCGCATGAATGCAAGTCCTCTAACCTAACCTCACCTTCTAAAT
Source organism: Hydrotaea cyrtoneurina (assembly GCA_958296145.1). NCBI lineage: Eukaryota > Metazoa > Arthropoda > Insecta > Diptera > Muscidae > Hydrotaea > Hydrotaea cyrtoneurina. Next base: position 8,930,377 of record OY282513.1, on the reverse strand, counting down.
CTTGACACAGACCAAATATGCCACCACAATCTCGTAGCACTCACTGTACATTAATGAATATGTGTACCATTTTTTTTTTATTTGGTGGCTCTGCACTATGTGTGAAAAGTGTCCATATTAAATAAACCATAAGAAATAATTTAACGTACATATTGAGTTTTTTTTGCGTTGCCCCATAATCCTTTAGCAACGTTTTTGTTGCGAATTTATAAATGGTTTCAGACGATGCAATTTTTACAGCGCGTGATTTTTTTTGAACGAATATCCACCAATACATTGGCAGTGTTACCCAAAAAGCCGCATACATTAATTCATTGTGTTTTAACCCTTTAAAGATAATGGTTGCGATTTTTGGGGTTTGGGTGAAGGATTAAAAAAAAAAACGTAGGCAATAGTTCGATATGGGCTTCAGTGCACATTCTCACTAATGGAAGGAAAACTATAATTTACAAAGGAGTAGTATACATTAAAGTATTCAACTTGATAATAACCACGCTTAATTTCATTTTAAATATTAAACAAAAACGAACAAAAAAAAAAGAGTTCAATAGCTGCTGGTTGAAATTAACACTCCAGACACATTTAATTTAAAATGCATATTCTACAAGTACCAGAATTTCCTTATGGCCTTGCTCAAACGGGTATTTATAATTTTAAATGACATTCATATTAAAACTACAATGAGTTTATTGTGATTTAATGGGATTTTTTTTTTTGCACACATATCTTGACCACTCGTTTGTGGTAGCCGTGGGAGAAATAATAAGGTCATCATTGAAAATACATTTTATTGAAAGCAAGTGACAGCGAGTAAAGCGAAGCGAACGGCCGATTTTAATTACATCTATTGAATTTATTACGCTACAACGACGCTGAAAATGAAACACCGACACAATCACATTATCCTTGCAGGCATAAATTCTATAAATTATTGCGACAACAGCCACGACAGCCACATCCAGAAGATGAGAATGAGTGAAAAAAATTACAGCATTATAATAAGTATTTCTTTTTTTTTTGTTGCTGCTCCGTTTCTCTGTCCTTTGTTGGCCAAGAATATATGTATCACTTTACTTTGAGTTCTTTACTTACTTACTTAGTTTCTGTTTCGCTTCTATTTTTCATTGTACGCATAAAAAAATGTTTTCGCTCACTTTTCCTTGTGGCGCCCTACAGGCAGTCTTATAGGATTTCATTTCTACTTTTCATGATGTTCAACATTTTTGAGATTTTGGAGATAGTCTACCCGGTTAGAGAATTTCGAATGTTAATCACTCGCTCTCTTTCGTTGTGAACTTCCATAGTCTGTGACAACTGCGCATATACTAGTGACTTGTAAAATCTTACTCAAATTTACAGAATCTATTCGTGAAAACACATGTCCTCCAATCACAATTTATAAAATTGCGACAGAGAATCTAGCTATAGATTTATAATAATTCATCGTTATGGTTTGTGGGAAATCTCTCATTCTGCTAATCACTGGTTCGTTAAGATCGCAACTCTACGTCGAGTCGAAATCTCCATGCGATGTGAGTGGTAAATCTGACTGTTCAGATGAAAATGGTCTTCGTCATACACCATAAAATGTTGGCTCGACAACTTGTTATTGGTCTGGCATGGTTGCTTAATAAATGATTTCCAAACACTTCGGTGAGTTCTTTTATCAGTTCCTGATTTTAATGCACCATTTTAAAAGAGAGAAATAGAGATGATTAATGATTTTTTATGGTCGGAACTGGATAATATTGATATTGTTAAAGGGATTTCATAGTATTTTATTCCTTTTCCTGGGACCTGACTTTAAAATATATATTTAAAGTATGTTTTGTATGTGTTGGTGGCAATAAAACTGGCAAGACGTCCATTAATGGTCGACCACGATCAACATTCTGCTGTTGTTTTCTGTACTTATTTGGCCGCCACAATGAGTAAACTTTTTGTTTCCTTTGAAGGTCACTTCTAAAGTACTTTATAACATCATCCTAAAGACGTTTGAGCATTTGACATCATTAACAAAGAAAATAAAGAAAAATACAAATTGCAATCTCATTCTGGAGATCCCATTCCATCCAGCCACCGGGCGACACTACAGCAGCACCATGAACAGATAAATACGGATAAACAAACAATGGGCATACCAGTGCAGAACAATGACCAAATGCCAACACCACCATTCCAGCCACCATCTGCCACCCCTCGCAATGGTCAATAAGTAAACAATTTTCGGTGTAACAAGTATTTCTTGGCCCTTTCACTCGTTTGGTTTTCGAGCGGCAAAAGGAGTTCATTAAGTGTTAAGAAGGATTCTAAGACCGCAAAAAAAGTTTATGACCACACACATCCCTACATACGCAGTTGATGTGCAGCAACACTCAGTTTGTGTTGCCGCCATTTGAGGCAGCAAAACAATGGACCGAAGAGTGAACGAATGTAATAAAGATTTTCCAGAGCAACTAAGAGCATTCTTTATATCCATATACCATGTTGCTCACATTTGTACATGTGCGGTGTCTGCCGTACCTAGTGATATATTTGGATATACGACTGTAATCATGTGAACAAATAATCTGGCCTAAAAATGCTGGCCAAAGTGGTAAAATACTTCGGGAAATAAATGTACAGAAGTTCTTGCCTTAACTCCGAGAGTGTGTGATAAATTCAATACTTAAGTCAGACAAGAGACTGTGATTTGTTAATGGCCAATTAATCAATAATTGCAATTAATTCCCTCTTGTTTGATTAAGCAATATACAAATACATATTAATCATACGCCCCTTAGGGTACATATTTTTATTAATTAATACACCACCTGCCTGAAGTGTCAAAGAACCGATTGAGTTTTGGGAAATAAATGAACAGAAGATTCTGTCTTAGACCACTCAAGACTGTGATTTGTTAAAGGACAATTAATCAATAACTAAACAATAGGGGGATAAACACTAGTCTTACGCCCCTCAGAGGACATCTTTATTAACACCTAAGGGTCAGTAAGTGAGCAAAGCAAACAGTCATTTTTGCAAAAAAAAAAAAAAAAGAAATAATCAATGATCTCGAACCCGATTAACAGAAACATAAATGTAACAAGAATATTGATCAACAATACATAAACAAAATTAAGTAAATGACTTAAGTCAAAGGGTTATGAAACTGCGTGCTACGAGTGAGAATTATGCGTTATTGACTTTTCGGTGTTACTTTTCCAATAACATTTTCGTGTATTAAAAAAACTACAAAAAAAAAAAACTCAACGCTGAAATTAAATTTTACGAATTTCCAAATAATTTCACTGTAACATAACAGAACAGAGCAGATGTTGTTATTGCCCAATGGCAGGACACAAATTGTGCTTTAAAACTCTTCAAATTCGAACAATAGTAAGAGAGAATTTCGTACCAAAATAACAAAAAAAAAAACCCAGAAACCCTCTTGACCATTGTTGACACTGTTATGCATTCAAAGGCCAGTGTCCAAATTATATTCAAATATTTCCAAGCGTCTTTTATGAAGGTTTTGTTGAGCTTTCCTTTGGTAAAACATATCTCTCTCTCTCCCACTCTTTATTTTTGCCTCCCCTTTAAGTGAAAGGGTTATATGGCCAAAACACATTTGCAGTTGCTAAAAATACTTCCGTTCTTTGTATCCGAATTAGTTAGTCCGTTGACATTCTTTCAGATGAATATTTTGTATTAAGTGGATTCAGGAAATCTACATTTTTTTTTTGATTGCATTAAAGTGAAAAAAAGGTCGAAGGGACTTTTGTGTTGCTGTGTGAGTGTGTGTTATTTCTTGAAAAATAATTTGGTCGAATTTGAAAAGTTCCCAAGTAGAATTTGTGTCATACCATTATAAATAATGAACTTTTGTTTGTCTTCTTATGTTCAAGTGAAATTATGCATGTGAGTATTGTGCGAAAGGGGAGCCCACCGGGGAAAGGGAAAATATAGCAGAAATTCTGGTGAATAATGTACTTACAAATTAGATGCATTGGTGAAAAAGGTTTAAACACACACCGGTGCTTTTTGTGAAGTTCTTTATGTCTTTTTAAGTTTATTTTTATTGTGCCTGCGAACAACTCTCTCTTTTGATATTTGGCCATAAAAGGCTTTCTTGTTATTATCCAGTGAAAGGGAAGTAATTTGTAAATCTTTTAAACACCCTACTGCGAAATATAATTTCTGTCAGATGATTTGACACAAAAGTGGTGATCATAGGGCTGGATTATTTAGTCTGTAAAATTTAGCGACTCTGAAGCAGAATTACTCAAGACAAATCCCATCACAAGTGCAAGGATTCTGCTACCTCACATAAGCAGATACTAAGAAACTGAACAACTAGCGCTGCAGTTAAAACAGGGAACAATAATAAAGCTTCCAAAAAAGGACACCTCTCGGAGGACTCATTCTTCGCCTGGAAGAAGCCCTATCCACAGAACTATCCGCAGACCTATGCATAGAACAAGTTGGATTCCGTCCCCAACACGCTACGAATAATAGTGGTGGAATGGCGACTAAGCTTCGACAGAATACACGAAGGAATATGGACTACTTTGAAATGTAATGCGGGCATTGTTTGAGAAGCCCCCTAGCAAATACATGGCGAAGACTTGTAGAGTCAAAGGCACTCGAAGCGGGATATACTTGAATGGGGTGAAGTATTTCTTTCACCGCTTTCAAGCGTCTAAACACTTCAATGCTTCTTTCTACACTTCGAGTATATGGCTAGCCCAACGAGTATCACCTAGTATTTTTATGCCTCGAACATCAAGAACATATACAGGGTCCGCCAAATAACTTTTTTTTTTAAAATTCTATAAAAAAAACTATTGGATATTTTCTCAAATTTCTTTTTTTATTTGAAAGTACAATCCTTCCGGTTAATAATGGAGAATAATTTCATTCAAATGGCTGCCTAGGCTGGCCATGCAGTAGCCTAATGACATCAGCTCTGCGGCTGATAATGCGATCTTCAAAAACAGGGCGCAAAAATCGAGTGTCGCTTCGGCTGTGTGGCACGTAGCGTCGTCCTGTTGAAACCAAATGTTGTCAATATCCTCCTCTTAAATTTTTGTAAACAAAAATTCGTTTAACATTGCCCGATAACGAAATAAGCACTAGTTGAAAAAAACGTTAGATTGCGGACCCTTTATATTGACGACGATGCTGGATGTGTGGCTGTAGAGATTGACAATCTTCTCGTCACTAATTACGAGATGAAAACTCCACTTAGAAATGTTCTACCTACATACGATATTAGGTTTTTACTGTGATAGTCTCACTCACCTCCTATCATACCAGCATCCTATCGACCAGCATTCGAATAGTTTCTCAAGTCTTTCCTAATGAAAGTAATATCGGTTAGAGTGTAGATGACCCTCCCGACCTTAGACTTGCTAAATATTATTTCCTATAAAAAAAAAATGTTTCTATGATTCTCGATCGAAATATATTTCTTTACAGCAATATTGTTTTTTAATGTGAATTTGAAGAGCCGTGAGATACATTCTTCTTAGCAACTTTAAAGTAAACTGCGTTAAAAATGCTACTCTACCAGCGTCAATGTGAAGGGCAAAGCCGAGTCGGTATCAATCGACTAATGCTCGCCATTTGATTGCCATACAACTACTCCTATTCAAATGATGCATGTGTTGAGACACTTTTGGCAAATATTTTCTTAAAAAACAAAACTTCTAAAAATACCTGTTGGCTTTTAAGAAATACCCAGAAAAAAAAAACTAAAAATAGTATAAAGGAAATCATGATGTTGAAAATTTAATTGTTTTCTTTATTTTGCATAATTCAATTTGTGTTCTTTATTCTGTTGTTTCGTCATGTTGTGTATGATATTTTGTATCCGATAAGGCCACAAAAGAACATTTCATTTTGTTTATTGAAACCTTCTTAAATAACAAACTGGACATGCTTTTATGAAAGAGAGAGAGAATAAAGCGTTCGGTTGCTGTTTGGAATAATAAATTGCAAAAGCAAACAGACCACGTTATACGTATTAATTAATTTCTATGAATGAGAATACATAATCTGAAAGTCTTGTCATAGATGGAGGAATACGTACTATTTGGGGTATTCATTCGTACGGTACGGGTATTCAAACAAAATTCTGTAGAGTGAAGAAGGAAGTGTATACACATTATTGAGGTTGCTTTAAAAAAAACAAATTTACTTTGATACCATTTTATAAATACGGTCATTGCGTTTTTTTCATAGCATTTGTATTTCTTGTATCAGAAGCTAATGTTACTCAGAGTCATTCCAAAAAAATCGAGTAAGTTATGCTGGAATATCTTAAACAGACATAGTTTCAAAACGCCTATTGTGAAATCATTTCGCCGAATTTGGTCTTCAATTATTTACACACTATAATGTGAAAACCGTATTAGCTCTCGGGTTTAGAAAGACTCTGCAGTAGTTGGCGAAATAGGGTTTCCATTCATCAGCTATGCTTCTATTCTTCCAGACTAGCATGTATAGTTAATATTAACTCATCGCTCTGTCAAAGTCGACGGAATGCTGGCAACCTTATCGTATTTTTATTGTTTCCTTCAGCTTAATTTGCGGTCGCTGACATATTTATGAAAATCAGAAGAAATGAGGCTTATAAAAAAAAATTGTGGCTAAATTTAGATAAATGACTAGAAACATGCTATTATTTCTATTTATTCTGTCAACATTTTCCGTCGCACATATGTGATATCTTTGGTCTTGTTGTACACAGCGTTGCCGTTAACTTTTTTCAAAAAGTATCACAAAAAGTATCATTTTCAAAAAAAATGTATCATTTTTAAAAAAAAGTATAAAACGTTTTAAAACGATTTTTTTATTTAAAAATTACTTCAAATTAGGTACAAAGTAAGCAGAACAATAAAACAAGGTAAAAAATACGAATTCATGTAAAGTAACAAAAAACAAAAATAATAATACAATAAAACATTAAAACATTAAATAAACATTAAAACTAAAAAAACAACTGTCAAAGAAAATTTGGTACTTATGTACTTGGTACTTATTTTTTTGTAATTTTTTTTCGGAATTTGTCAATTAATACCCGGTTTGGCTTCCAATCTTCTAAATCAGTATCTACCAAATTAAGAGCTGATAGTCTCTCATTACAGGTCTGAAGTCTATTTGTTAGCTTATTTTTCATAAGAGAAAGTTTTTAAAAAATACGCTCAGCGCAAGCACTGATGTGTGGCAGTGTAAAAATATATGACACAAATTTATTTAATGTACGGAACAAGGGCTCGTTGTAGGAATTTTTCATTTTTCCTACTTTCCCCCAAAACTCCTCAGCATCCCTAATTTGGAAAAGGCGCTCCCATGTTTTTTCTTTTGTTAAAGCCTCCAAAGATTGATATTCGCTCACAAATTCATCTGCGTCTTTAATTTTATAATTAAATTCAGACACAAACTATCCAATTGTGATGCATATTTTCACAGTATTTTCTTAAAACACAAAAGAGGCACAGATTAACAAAAAGTATCAAATTTGGTATCAAAAACAAAAAGTATCAAAAAAGTGGCAAGACCCAAAACAAGTATCATTTTGATACTTTAGTATCATCAACGGCAACGCTGGTTGTACACTTGTTGGTCTTATGACAAGACTTGGGCTTCTTGAAGACACACATATGTGGAAGTATTTTTCAAAAATAGCATACATGTAAAATTCTGATAGCGGTTTAAGTTCATTATCTATATCAACACAACAAAGGACAGCTACAAAAAACGTAAACATTTACACCAAAAACTTAAATGAATGTTGCCTAATAAAATTGTGTACGACCGTTGCCAAAAACAAACTTATTAGACTCTGGTTTTTTCCCAATCTAGGCACAAGTTTTATCAAATTGCCGAAATATGTTTATTTTCAGATTTTTCATATTACATTTAAGTGCATTTAATACAGATACCCTGCAGCAACTATAACAACAGCTATTACAATCTAAGCTAAATTTTATAAAGATTAATCCAAAATCCAACACAATAACAGCAAGAGTAAACTGGCCCCTAAATACTCGTAGTTGTACAAACTGAATAAGGAACTTTAACAAGCCCAAATTGAAAATCCTGGTAAAAGTTTAGTGCTCCGCACCGTAAGTTCAATGGATCGACTGGGATGTGTAGATGTTTAATAGATGAATGCAGAATGGTGCACACACATCAGCATGTGGATGATACAGAAAAAGACACAGGATATGTTGGTTGCAACGTTATATACAAAATGTTTTACAACGCACAGTGGGTTTTTTTTGGTATTTTTTATATATATATTTCTTCAGAGATTTTGAGATAAACAAAACTGAGGGTCTTCATGTGGCACGGGCATGTTCATTTGAAAAAAGTCGTCGCATCTATTCTTTTAAGAATCGTTCTCGTCCGCAAACACGTCCGAAGAATTCTTTATTGACAATAAAGCAAAGACCATACAGAGGGCAGATGTCTCAAGTTGTTTTTGGACAGATTAGTTCGGCTACACACTCTAGATGTCAGTAATTGGTATGGCAATATTTGAAAGGTTTTTAAAGCAAATTATGTTTTTTTTTAAAACAAATACTATTTAAATACCCAATGGAATTGTTCAGCAAACGACTTGGGACGTCTGCCCCTGTATGGTCTTTGAATAAAGCATAAAATTGAAAATATTAATACAACTAAACAGTCAAAACACAATTACACAATAAAATTATCCCACGGAGGGAACTCTAACATTCGTTTAAACTTCACAGCCAAGGAATATTCGTTGAATACCTCTTGTTGGAGAACCCTGTATTAATGCAAACACGAAAACTGAGGATTAAATTAAAAAATATCTTCAAAATGTTCAAATGTTTCGTAGAGTTAAAAAATTAAGTAAAAATCAATTTTTATAAATTTAAAGTATAAGGTTTAATGCCATTGGCATTATATGGCAGAATGGATTTAAACCCCCAAAATACACAAAACGATAACCCACTGTACCACGTGAGTTTAGCCTTTATATGGCCAAAACTGAAACTAAACTCTTCAACTGCCATCTATTATGTAATTCTCTTTTTAAAAGTTGTTGGTGTTGTTACTACTCAAAACCGGAAGTGTTTTCCAGTACATACTGTTGCTGTCGCCCGGTAGTTTCGGTTGGCAAATGCAGTACAGTTTAGTGACCCCACCCTCGTTACAAAAGTTATGTTGTAACCGAGCCTCTGTTTGACCAGTGTGGAATGGAGTGGATTAAAGTGGCATGAAAGGTAACCAAAAAAAAAAAACCAACGACAAAAAACTAAAAAACCATACAAAATATTTAATATATACGAGTAAATATATTCGAGTTACACATTCAATGTTTATGTTTGATAATCCTTTTTCGAAAATAAGGACGTTGACGGGCAAAGGGTGAGCGGCAGGGCTCTGTAGTATTAGGATTTTAGCTTTTTACATGATAAATACACATAAAAATTAGTAATAAAAAGCATACGTGTGCCAATACCCAGCAAACAGTTTCGCAGTTATTTTGATTTGATGACCAGATCTTGGTGAAAATAAAAAAGGGGTTTTAAAATAATGCGTGTATTAAAAAATAATTTGTGGCCGCCATAGCCGAGATTGTCCGACTCAGTCCTGGAACATCGACTAGCCAGAGATCTCAACAACTCAAAATTTCACGCACCAATCTGATTCGAATTCGAAAGACCTCAAGTTCACTTACAAGTTCCAGCAGCTCTAAAAGATTTTTCTCAATGTTGTTTAAAATAACAATATTTTCTGGCGAAATACATTTTCATCTCGCATCTATGTTAACAACAAAACTGCCGCATCTGGGGTTTGGAAACCTGGTCTTCAAGAAGCCAATGCATCCTCAGAGAGCGACAGTTCGGATTTTAGAGCTGGGGCATAATTGGCGCATTTCTTTCAAAATGTTAACCATTCTGTCCCTTAAAGCGAATATCGAGTAAGCTGTACGGGACGTAGAGCAAGATACCGTCACCAAGGACTTTGGCAATTAGGTTGACCGGATGCGCTACTGTGAAGCCAGTCAAGACAGCTATGAAATTGTGTTCCGTAAATATTGGGAATGTTTGTTATTTCAATAAACCAACAAAATGTATTTTGTTATTTATTGGCAATTAAAAAAAAAACGAGTACATTTCAGGTGTTAATGAAAGTATCGTAGATCTAAGTGGCGTATGATTAATATTTAGTCGCATACTTCTTAATCAAACATTTTTGAAAAACACACATACACATAAAGAGTAATTTCACATAAAATCGACTTTTGAAACAATTACCTCTCCGATTTCGAAGAAAATTGAGAAATATATTCTCCTTGTTGCTGTCCGTCAATGGTCTCTAGACATTGCTTCATTCAGATTTTACAGCATCTCAAAGTTGGCCTAGACGTCCTCTTTACAATAATGTATGACCTTGTCCAACATTTCCTTCTAAATAAAGCATATATCCTTGCTACTTACATATTTCAAGAAAGGATTTTTTTTCCTATTTTTTTTTAAATTTTTAATTTTTTTCAGTAGAATTAGAGAATGCATTTTTGGAAAATGACCTAATGTACATATACATATGTTCACTGGGTTGTGGTTTACTGGCATACGTATATGAGTGCACCCGTAAATATCATTTGCTTTTGGCTTTATGTTCTTATATAAGTTACTAATTCTATTGAGGTTTGCCCAACGTACATTCGAGAGTTACGAAGTGAATAGATTTCAAAACACCATGAAATAATAAAAATAAGTTTATGACTTTCGTATATCATAAATTGAATTTGTTTAGTTTTAATAATGGCCTAAATAAAAACGGAATATGCTGATGTAATCACAGTTGTAAAATTAAAAGTTATTTGTGGTCGGATTATTTAATTTAAAACCAAATGTAGACACTTTTAAAGAAATGTATATATGTGTTTGATATTTTGTGATTGATTTTAAATAGTCAACTATGTGTAATGTTCATATAAATACATTTTTTTTGCCAAAATCTTTCAAAGAAATATAAGATGTGGAACGTTGAGAGAAATTACTAATAAATAAGTACATACTCGTTTTTATTGTTCCAGTCGTTGTTTAAAAAGCCAATAGTATTTATGTGGATTCGCAGTAGATGTTACTGTAACGGGTACTGAATATTGAATGCACATTACCTGTGGATGGACAAGGAAAAGTACTAGAGTTTACCCCGTTATTGATACTCAACACCCTGTAAATCTGTACATAACGAAACAACTACATCCTGCATTTTTTCCACCTACCCTTTCCATTAGCTGTGATATTAAGGAGTAGCTCAAATATATTTCCCCATCATTTTAGAAGAAACTAAATTTCCACGGTGAGAAAACATAAGGTAATGAAACGGAAATCGGAGCAGAACTTCCCGAAAATTATATCGGAGTAAAAGACAGATCTGATGGCAGATGAAATAAATTTAATAAGAATGAAGCCTAAACACGGCTTCGGAACTGTGTAAGTCGCATAATTGAAAATAAATATTAGTAACGATTGTTCTGGATGATTTTCCATACACTGTACTTCCCTTATTTTATGTTTTCTCCGCTAGATGGCGCTTTAATTTTCAAAGTAAGGTTCACTTGTAATGTAATATTCACTTATTGTAAAAGGTTCTTAAAAAAATAGAATGGGTGAACCGATTTTATTGCTTGAGCCAGTTTTGAAAACGGAATTCAATTTGAATTTTGTATGTAAAGTTACAAAATAACCAAAAATATACGAAATTCATTAAAAATACAATGTTGTTAATGTGACGTCTTGTTTTTATTTTTTTTCAATCAAATTTTTTACAAAAATTTTTTTTTTTACAAAATTTTGTTTTCAACAAAAATTTTTTTTAACAATTTTTTTTTACAACATTTTTTTTCCAATTTTTTTTTTTCAACAAAATTTTTTTTTTCCACAAAATTTTTTTTTCCACAAAATTTTTTTTCCACAACAATTTTTTTTTTCAACGAAATTTTTTTTTCCACAAAATTTTTTTTCCACAAAAATTTTTTTTTTCAACGAAATTTTTTTTTCCACAAAATTTTTTTTTTTCAACAAAATTTTTTTTTCCACAAAAATTTTTTTTTTTCTACAAATTTTTTTTTCCACAAAAATTTTTTTTTTTCTACAAATTTTTTTTCCATATTTCAACGGGCGCCATAGGCGCATTACTACTTACTAGTATATTAATATTATTTTAGTTACTAGTAAACTGCACTAAGGGGCGTATAATTAATATTTACCAATCACATAAGATAATACAAAAATAAAATTGTTGTTCTTAGGGGCATATGATTACTATTTTTTACTGTGTCAGCTGATGATGGAAAAGGAAATTTCTGTAATAAAGTAACGAGAATACTGCATTTGGGGTGCTGATCTGTTTAAGGCTGAAGGCCATGGATGAGTTGGTTAGACGTTTGTATTAGGTTATCGTCAAAATTACTTACAAACCAAAAGTCGGCTTTTTAGAACTTTCGACTTTTGCATAAAGTTAAACAGTCGGTTGTTCGACTTTTCGACATTTTTGAATTTACAAATCGACTTTTCGACTTTTTAATTTAAAATAATAACTATATATATTTGAAATAATAACTATAAATATTTTAAATAATAACTATATATATATTGTATAAAATAGAATAAAATTTTATGTTTAAAACTTATCCAAAAAAGTTAAAATCAGATCAATTCTATACCTTTATGCTTTACCAAACGAAAAGAGTTTCCTAGTTCTCGAACATATCCTGTTTAATCGATAGAAGAAGTATAGATAAAAGTATTTGTATTTTTAATAAATTCAGAATTTTTGAGGAGATTTTCATATTGGGTATTTGGGGGCGATTTTTCCATTTATTTTGGTAATTCTTCATTTTTTTACATAGAGCCGTAGAAACATTCTATTTTAGCTAGTTATGGTTCGTGTAAGGTTCTTTGAATTACCTTTCTAGAATAGTGTATACACTTAAACGATATTCAAATGGCGATTAGAGCCAAATAATTAATGCCTGAAGAATATTTTTCTTTAGCTTCAGTCGGTGTAAACTATCATCACATTTTCTTAGCCATCCTTTGCCACATTTGCTTTACGGTAACCAGAAAAATGTTATCCTAACAGTCCCGAAATCGTAAAGTTTGGTAGACCGCATCATAAACATCTTTGCCATAAACTGCTTCTTGAAATAAAGAAAAAAAATTAGAAGAAAAACGATGCCAATACATAACCGGAAAGAGCAGACGTTACTTTAACTTAGACCAACAAAAAGAGGCAAAGAAAAAATAGACAAAAATGTTCCGAACAATTTGTTTCCGAATAGAAAAAAGGGGAGCAGGAAATAAGAATTAAAAATTCTTAACTTTCAAATAAATTGCAGAGACATGAAATGTATAATGCCAATGTTTTGCAATCATAAACTTAAGCATAGCACAAAGCCAAACACAAAGGCACTCACACAAACACCAATGAGCAACACATGCATGAGCATGTATCTGGGTGTGTAATTACCATGCCAAGTTATCACACAGTACTCTGCGAGGGTATGTGTGCGTATGTGACTCACAAGTATGCGTTTGTTGACGTCACACACACACACACGGACACATCTTTTATATTTACAACTTGTAGACACAATCAGAGACTACAATGACATTGTCTACCATCTTTTGGCTTTTTCGAACTACTTACAGCACCGGGCTATGGAATTAGAACCCATGTCCTTTGTGGACAGCCGTGGTGTGGTAGGTAGTGTGAGCGACTATCACACAGAAGAACTCGAATTCAAAACCGGGTAAGACCGTCAAACATTTTTTAGCGGCTGTTTTCCACCTCGTAAATTTTGGCGACTTCACGAGTAAGAAAGTAATCTCTAAGCCATGTAAAAACTTATCTAGAAAAGCATTATCCGGCTTTCAGCAGTAGGTCCCGGTCAGTGAGTATACAAATTATATCGTACACAGCTCACTGATTCGAGAGAAGTTCCCCGTCCTTTTATGGAATGTTAAGGGAAATAAGTAAGTAAGTCCTTTTAATATTTATTCCATGCCGGCGAGTTTGTAAAAATACACAAATTTAAAAAAATATTAACAGATTATCTAGCACGGCCGTCCGATTACTCAGTTTTAAAACACAGCGATCTGTCACCATTCAAATGCCAGAGATGGTGCAAAACGATTGTGTCCCGTGATTGTTGTTATTGCTGCTGTAGATGATGCCGTCTTAGCCATTCTTTCATTCCTTCGGGCTTTTAACAATTATTTACGATTTTAATTACAAACTTTGCTGTTGTTTTTTTTTCTTCACTTTTCTCCCCTTTCATTTCTTTATGATTGTCTGCTAGTGTTTTTGTGTCGTTGTGTAAAATAAACGTTTTATATTTCCTTTCTTCTCCTTTTCTTTGACAATTCTTTTTTGCGTTGTTCGCCATCGGACGGGCGTACATTTAATTTGTCATTCCGTTTGTAACACTTTGAGGTGGATATCGTGGACCCGATTATGTATAAATGTCTGTGTGATACATTTAAACTTCAAATTATGTTCAGATGCAGACATTTTCTGACTAGTCTACCGGAGCAAACTGTGCCGCGAATCATAAGTTAAGCGTTTAGGAAATAGTAATTGCTTGGGCGTTATTTGAAGATTACTAGCAGGACAAACATCAGACGGTAATGTAATAACATTTGGACTGGAAACTTTTTAAAATTATTGAGAAATGGATGCTGGAGCGTCAAGAGCAGAAGATTGGGAAACGATGTTAGGAGACCGTTGACACCAGGCTATTGTATAGCATTGCTGAGGTAGTACCCCTGCCCACACTTAGTTCGTACCCCTGAACATTTTTAAATATGTAATTTAAGTTGCTGTTTTTGTAATTTTTTTTTGTTCTGTTATTATTTCTAAGACATAAAAATTTTAGCTTTAAGGAGATAAATAAATAAATAAACATAAAACCAGAAATGGCAAATATTAGAAAACGGACAGGCGTGCGAACTTATTGTTGGTGGGGTAGTATGTAACCAATCTACTGAACGTTCCACCTGTGGTTCAACAATATTTTAAAAGGAGGGTGTTGCCGATTTGCCCCGTACCAACTTAACACCATTGGAACGTACTTTTTTGTTTTTCTTTTTCCAGTCTTTATTCGGATTGCGTGGGACACCGTTCGAAATGCTTATTGGCCTTTAGTGCGTCGGATACAGCAGCAACAACAAAACAAGTGGATTTCGTTTAATTTGGTTTCTACTTTTTTTTTTTTTTTTAAAAAAATCTATGGATTGTTTGTAAAACATTGTCAGCAATGAATTTGCCATGTTTGTGGTTTAACTTTATCTGTATGTTCAGGCTTCTTTTTCTTCTACTCCCTCTCTCTCTCTCTCTCTATCTTTCTTTCATTTGTAATTCCTTTTCATGGTATGATTATAGTTTTTGTGTATTGTCAGTCTTCCTATTGAGTTTTCTTTGCAATTTTTTTTCTCCCTGCAAAGTTTGACTTTAATTTTTATGCTGTGTTAACCTGGAACATCACACAATTACTAGTCATGCTGAGATAGAGTACATTAGACAATTGAGGACTCTTTGTAGGAACATTTTTTTAGAAGAAATTTTGATGTCCTCAATTCCTATTAAATAATGCAATCGCATGTGACTCTGGAGGTTGAATTCAAGTTGAATTACTCAAATCTACAGCGGCCAAATAAGAAGTGCGTTTCCATAGAACCATCTAGACGGCCACATTCTTCATTTATCAACATAGTAAGTTGTAATGCGCCTATGGCGCCCGTTAATTTGCTTGAGAAAGTATTTGTTACTTAATTTTAAAAATTTTGTAAAAAATATTTTGAGAAAACTACTTTGTAAAAAAAAATTTCGAAAAAAAATAAAATTGGAAAAAAAAAATTTTGTTGAAAAAAAAAATGTTTGCTGAAAAAAAATTTTTGTTGAAAAAAAAAATTTTGTTGAAAAAAAAAATTTTTGTGGAAAAAAAAAATGTTTCCTGAAAAAAAAAAATTTTGTTGAAAAAAAAAATTTTGTTGAAAAAAAACATTTTTGTGGAAAAAAAAAAAATTTTGTTGAAAAAAAAAATTTGGAAAAAAAAAATTTTTGTAAAAAAAAAATTTTGGAAAAACACAATTTCTGTACAAACAAAAAATATTATTTTTTTTATTATTATTATTTATAGAATGCCTATTTAAATTCCTACGTACTGCGTGACAGAGTCAGTGAATCAGTGTCGAGGGTAAATATATATTAAGATAGGTTTTGTACTTAAGTTTATCAAATTTCTAAGTCAATTCCGCCAAAATCTCGAACTCTGTCGACCAAAATAGGCTACAGTTCAACAGGTGATGGAACAAATATTGATTTCAATATGAAGAATTGGTTAGTGGAATTGGTCTCACAGAAGAACTCGAGTTCGAAATCGCGTAAGACCATTAGCCGTTATGAGCCGACAGCTCACTGATTCGAGAGAAGTTCCCCGTCCTTTCATGGAATGTTAAGGGAAATAACTAAGTAAGGATTATTCCGATTAAGGACTTGCTTTATCCGACATCACAAACATTCCAAAAGATAGTGTGTATTATATTTTTGTATACAAATTTACATATGAATTTTCAAAATGGGTGCCGCATTTGTTGACAACCAATGCAAAACTCCGATATATTAATGCAATGTCGTGCAACATTTCCATGTAATCCAAACGAATTTTCAATCGATTAATAACAATTGATTCACAACAATACATGTATAACCACATGCAATTGGTTAAATGCTCTATTATTTGCTTCGGATGGTGAAGTTATGGCAAGTAATTTGCATTAAGAAGATATAATACTTCCGGACTATTTTAATATATAAAATTCAATCGTTCGTATGTATGTACGTATTTCTGGTAAAATTTAATGAAACCAGACGGGGATTTCTCAGAAAATCAGTGCGCTGAACAGGATATAATTTATACAGGCCCTGACTGTTTAAAGCTGTGTCACGTTTACTCATATGCAGTTCATCAGACTGAGGAATTTAATAAGCGCCTCAGTTCGATCGTGGTCGTTATGCTGTAGTATCCTGTTATATTCTTCCTGTTGTAGGAGATGGGAGCTCTAGATCTTCTCAGATTTTATTTAGGCCATGTTTTACTTGAGATTCGACATGAATTTAAAACTCTCATTCTGCAGTTGGCCTGTGACATGTAGTGCGGAAAGACGCTCCTCTTAATGGACGCTATCTGTAGGGATACGTGTACTGTGTCGCGTCCAGGATAGGTAGATCCAATACCTACTTGCATTCCATCACTAAAGCCAGGAGGTCACCCAGAATTCTACAGAAAGTAAAAAAACTTGGCTGTTAATGTAGATTCAGATGCGTCCGGCAATGTGTTGATTCTATAATAGCAAGCAGGCTTCCTTTATGGAAGCAAACGTTTGCCGGTAGTAGTGTTGCATGTTGGCTTCACTTGAGAAGAGGGACTAAACTTTGATTTTCCGAAAAACTGATCATATTCGACAGTGAAAAAAGTATTTGTTTAATAACTACAAGCCACGTGAACAGGCCTCAGGGAAAGGTCGGAAGGTTTTGAATTAATTTCCATCCTATACAGCTCACTGATTTAAGAGCAGTTCCCCCTTTGTTCCTACATCACATTTGCGATTTCTTCTGAATTACATATTGCAATATCAGCGGATTTGTCGACACCAGTTTAGTTTCGAGAAGATATTTTCTTCTGCAATGTTTTCAGCGGTACAAATTATTGTGCTGTGTTCTTTTTTTTGGAAAAGTTGCAAAATTGATTTTTTAGGATCCTTGCAAAAATATGAAGGTGTGCGGCCCACTCTAGTGTACACATAACATGTATGTTCTGCTGCTTACCCACACTCACCTCCAGCCGTCGATGTAAGGTTGTTGAATTAATACAAATGACTCCCTGGAATGCATTGTCATATTGCGTTGAGAAGTACAAAGAGAGAAATAAAGTTAAATGAACTTTTTGTTTTTCATAGTTTTCTGTAAAAACACAATTTAATTAGTGCAATACTGTTCATAGAACTTTGTCTCTCTTCACAATAAGTTTTGTCTTAGTTGCGTGTGTGTGTTCGTGTTATTGTCTTTGTTTCGATGAACTGTTGGTATGCATATGTGTACAAGTATTTGTTAATGAAATTGGTTTGACGACTTTGCCTGTTATGAAATGCGACTTTGTGAACAATGTACTGAGGCGTATGAGTGATGTTGTTTATTGGTTAATTATCACTTATGCGTTCCATATATAATTGCGTATTTTTTTGGACACTAATAAATGTTTCTAGTTTTTCGAAGAATAATATAAAACGCAGTATCGTCGCTGTGCAAGTGTATCCTAAATTTGTTCTCAAGTTGAATAATGTATTTTCGAAATTTCGGGTATTTAACTTATATATGAATTTAAAAAAATCAGCAAAATTCAATTCTATTGGACACCAACAGGGAGACAGAACTTTTGCTGTTAAACTTTCCAGGTAGTGTTTTTAACCCGGGAATTCCCGGAACGTATTTCTGGGAAATTTGTCTATTTATTAATTCTCCATTCTCGGGATTATTGGTCGGGATTCCTGGGAATAAAATTCCAACCAAAAAATTTAACTAAGTACGATTTTACGCAATTTTTAGAACTGTGATTGTGGGATTTATCCGGATAATTCTGCGATGAATTATTAATCTTACTTATTTCCCTTAACATTCCATGAAGGAACAGAGGGGGGACTTCTCTCAAATTAGTGAGCTGTCTACGATATATTTTGTATACTCACTGGCCGGGACCTACTGTTTAAAGCCGGCATCGAATGGCTAATGATTTTCTAGAGAAGTTTTACATGGCTTAGAGATTACTCTCTTACTCGTAAAGTCGCCAACATTTACGAGGTGGAAGCAGCCGCTGAAAAATGTCGGGAAATTAAGAATCCTAATTACAGTTTTACGAAAATACTACTTTTTAACAAGAAAATTTAACAATGTAAACATTTGAAAAATAAAAATAATATAATTCTGCCAAAAAAATTGTAAAAATATTTACCTCTTGTGTAACCAGAAAAAACCCCTAAAAATGTATTATTCTCTTTTTTAAAAAAGCACAACCCGCTAATTCATACTGAACTCTAAAATACAGACACATGTAGTACACGATAACTCCCTCATTACCCTCTCATTCCACAACAATAAGACCTAATCGAAAAAACTATAAAACGGTTAACACAAAGCAAACTACATAAACTAATCTATAACTACAAAATCATATGGAAAAAGCTCTATTCGAGCTCAAGATAACTGCTTGATTACTGCAAATCAATCAAGCGGCCGCGGTGTAGTAGGAGGTGTGTGCTCGTGTAACACAAAAAATTCAGTTTTGTGTGAAGGTAATAAAATCAAATCTTTACAATTCTTTACAAAAGTAATTTAAACCCTACGAAATTTTTTTTGTCAGAAAAAAAGTATTAATACTTTTTTGGGATTCAGTTTTTTCAGTTTAAACTTTTCAATAACTACCACAACTGAATATTTATTAACATTTATTTGGTTTAGAGTATAGTATTTTAATGTCGGAATGGAATTTTTTTACCCACCATTTATGCACAATGACAGCAGTTACTGCAAACAATTTAAATTTCTTCATCTTCATTTCTCGTTCTGTAACTCTACCTACATACACTCAATAGAAAAACTCTGAACGCAAGTAGATAAACCAATGAATGATACAAAACAACAATTATGAATTCAGTTTTTAATAGTTTTTATCTCCGACGTATAGGTAAATTTTGGTAAATGTTAATAAAAATCGAGCTGTAAGCAACACAACCACCAACCCAAATTTGACAACGGGGGAGTATTACACGGTGAGAACATATACAGCAGAAGACTAACATTAGAAATGCTATCAATACTAAACGTACCAACAACGAAGAGAATAAACTTCATGAGCGACACGGAAGACACCGCTTACTGCTACAGACACTTGACACAGAAAAAACAAAGCACAAAGCGATAAGGAAATATCAGTGCTCTAGTTTAAGAATCTGTTTGTATTCAATTTATACGCAAGCTTTTGTTAATCATTGTCGAATTAAAGTAAGATGTAATATTTAACAATGTTCTTCTGTAGGTTAATCCCCTGAAGATGCAATTCAAAGAATTGCGAAATATCGGAAAATAAAATCAAAAATATAACATCAGTTCTCGAGTTCGATTTTTATTAACATTTACCAAAATTCAGTTTTTATTTAAAAAGCCAAAATTGAAAAAACCGTTACAAACAAAAAACGAAGTTTTAAAGTAAAAAAAACCGTTAGAAATAGTATGCGTACAAAATGTATATTCAATGGTCTGCATATTTTTTGTGAACTTCAGTAACTAGTGGGGTAGCCTTTTCTTTGGAGAAGCTCTGCTAATCGTTTCTGCATGGATTGAACAAGTTTTGAGGTTTCCTCTGACTTTATTTTTCTCCATTCAACTTCTGTTGGACATACTGAACTACATAATGTCCTTCTCTTTCGGTTAATATGAAGGGCGAGTCAGAGCGAGGTTTAGATAAGAAAGTTCCTGTTTCCTTACAAGTATTTACCACTCTTTGAACAGAAGAATGTACCCTTTCGACTATATCACCATTATATCTCAGAGTTTAACTTTGTTCCACAAATATACAAATATTTTCGCTTTCGGCCGTGTTATTTTCCTTTCGATTTATTGTGAACATATATTCTTTAAAAATATTGTAAACTGTGTGACAAAGGAAAACAATGGAAAATTTTACAAAATTAATATAGAGGAACGGTCCCAGTTTTCTAATTTTCTTACGCAGACTTTTTCTTTGCTAAATATGGGAATTCTTTAAAATATCATCTCTAAATAGGACTGTTTTTATTCACTTTGCTTATTAATCATTCTTATATATTTGACTCATGTCTTTAACCACGAACAATTTAAAGAGTTAAACTTTTTTTTTTGGCGAAATAAAAATTTTTTGCTTTAAAAAAATGCATGTATGCATACTTTTTCTATGACGTGTATGCACGTAGTAGTAGGTGCCAGTAGTAGGTGCCGTGTGCACAACCATAATTAACATACCGCTGTCAGTGGCACCTCCGGCAGGGCATTCTGTCTCTAATCGAAACTCGATTCCAATGAATATGAAAGAGAACACTGTGGTGACCTCTCCGAAATACAAAAGTCTTACAAAATGCCATAAACACCACAACAGCAACAACAACAATGTTCGCCATGCATCCTGGAATCGAAGAAGAAAAACAAAAACATCAGAATCGAAACAGCTGAGGCCACAAGATGTAAACAAAGGCCAACCATAAGAACTTAGACGTCGGACGGACAGGCGGACGGCAACTGCTGCTGTTTCAGTAGTCATAATGGCAAATACGACATAATTCATGGGTCAATTCTCAATGAATCAAAACTCTGTGAATGCCTGCATGCATGTATGTGTCGGTCAGTGTATGGTGTGTGTGTATTAAACCTTTTGTTTTGTAATAAACAAACAATAGACCAAGTGCATGTGAAAGAAAGCATCGTCACGGAGGATTTGAATGTAATAGACATGGTCGCTTTTGAAAAATTAAATTTTTTTCATTTATTATTAATTACGATACACACTAAATTTTATAGTCTGCAGCGACCGACAAAAGCCTCTGGTGGGAATCGAACCCACAACCACGTTGCTACCAGGGCACTTTAATTTACAAAAAACGGCTAGGGAAATATTTTTAGCTGACAACAAT
The DNA here is from genome assembly GCA_958296145.1 of Hydrotaea cyrtoneurina. Taxonomy (NCBI): domain Eukaryota; kingdom Metazoa; phylum Arthropoda; class Insecta; order Diptera; family Muscidae; genus Hydrotaea; species Hydrotaea cyrtoneurina. The sequence continues at coordinate 8,908,622 of OY282513.1, read as the reverse complement.
CAATTAAGTAAGTCGAATTTTGGTGAATTGTTGTGCATTACATAGAACGTTCAAAGTCTAAATTTAAGTGTTCTCCACAGTTGTGCTGATAGATGCATGCATTTTGAACAGAATCTCACCCAATCCTTTACCGTCACCACGAAATTTATGTTGTCTCTTCTTTTCAGAATTTTCAAATATTAAATAAACAAGATCTGAAATAAAGTAACCCGAAATCTTGACACTGTGACCTCGAGGAAGCTGAACGGATAGACTCTAAATGTCTGGATGAGTCAAATCCGAAGTGTAAAGTAAAAAAAACTCAAATACTATTATGTGTCCAGACAAACGACATGAGTATTTAAATGAGGTAATCAAGACACGGAGTACTTAAGAAATATCCATTTAAAAGTATCACAAATTATTTTTTTATGTTTTCGTACATTTCTGCTCGATTGACATACTACCAGGACATACTTTCTTTTGTGTCCCAATGAAATTCGGGACATCAGCTCCTAAAATATGCCATAGTACCACTCGGAAGGTGATAAGTGAAACTCATTCCAGCCTAAGATATTACGAAGTTAATACATTTTCACTATTTCATGCTTGAGTTTAATTTTTCAATCAAATTTGAACCTGACTAATACATTTGTGGATACAACTCACACCGTATATTTACGTGTGTGTGTGTGTATGCAAAATATTTCACCAGCCAATAATATCGGCATAGAATAAACAATGCCAACAATACAACAGCATCACACATACACACACACACGCACATGTATACATACAGAGACTTGCTTACATTTGTTGGCTGCAGAATGAACTTGCAGTGAAATGGACAACAAGTATTGTGGACATCCATACATATGCACTTCATACACACAAACAATGACCACATTTTCTGTTAGTTTGTAGGCTGAACAGTAGAAAAGAAAATCCGAGGAACGGGGGGGAAAATGGAGACATCGAGAGATATAGCGAGAGAGAGAGAGCTATGGAGCTGGGATGTGTTGGAACAACGATCAATACAAAAGCCATCTATAAAAGGAAGATGTTGATGAAGAAGTGTTATGCAAATGTCCTTTGAAATGAAAATTCCATTGACAGATTTTTGGCTGAGACAGCAACAGAAAAATCGCAAATCGCACACACATGCTGAATTTCTTTCACTAACACACTCTCGCCGCACGCATACACACACTCGCACCGACTCACTTAAACTCTGCGGAGTACTTGGCTTTAGTTACAGAAACAGGAAAATGGAACGTCATTGAGATTTATGGACACAGTGACACAAATTACAACATGCTGATATACAGCAACAACAACAACAACAGCAGCAGCAGCGTCACAACTGACCGTGGCATGTCGATTATGCAGTGGCAGCAAAACCCAGCATACACAACTGACAAGCGCACACACACACTCACAAACACTCAAACAAAGAAACAAACCAACAACATGGACCACCACAACCGCCACCACCATCGCCAACAGCAGCAGTTACCGGAGCTGCAGCAGAGCAAGCAAACATCACCGTTGTATTCATACCTTGAACAGCAGGTGCTTTAACATGGACCCAATGAAAGACTGCACTAAATCCCAATACATCCACAATGACACACATACACAGACAAATGTCGATATTCTTTAAGAGAAACGTATGATAGTTTAGGTTCGACTTAAACTGACAGAATGGATAATGGATGGCAAAAATATATCAAAGAGCTCAAATAGTTTGTGTCACCCAAGAAAACCGGGTTCAGATCGGGGTTCGTGTGTCCAATATCCGGGTTTTTGCACAACTCAGAGTTTTTTTAATTTTACTTTTTTAATTAAATCAATTAAAAAACATTCAGAATCTAATTGTGTTTAAGAAATTGAATGTTATTTTTTGATAATATGGCAAAAATATATCAAAGAGCTCAAATAGTTTCTGTCACCCAAGAAAACCGGGTTCAGATCGGGGTTCGTGTGTCCAATATCCGGGTTTTTCTACAACTCAGAGTTTTTTTTTACTTAAATAAACTAAAATACATGAATGTGAATTCAGAATCTAATTCTGTTTAAGAAATTTATGCACAAAAATAATAATAAAAATAAAATAAAAAAAATTAATTTTTTTTTGACATTACACGTCCAGAGATTTCGCATTGCAGACGCGTTGTTTGATTTGCAATCTGCATCTGAAACATTTGCGGGCTGTCATAGAGAGTTATTATCCACCATTTGTTTCTCCACATGCAGCAATTGTGTTTATAACGCTACCGAACTGTGCGAAATGGGCCCCGTCGATCATCAACAAGCTCTTTCATAAGCAATAGTAGTGACAAATCAACCTTCGATACTCCCAAGTATGAAAACTGGTTGTGTAGGGTTCTACAGATCGTACTGTAATCATTCGCGTAACTAGACAATTTGCCTGGGGGCTATTGCCCCTGTAGTTGGTGCATTGTACTTCTTTCACAACCCGGGCTAAATAGTTCTAGGGGGGCTAAAAAAGTTCTGGGGGATGCTTACCACTCCCCTTACCATTCCTATTCCTACGCCAATGACTCTAATGCTGTTCATTCTGTTGATAGGATATGTAAACATAACGACTTTTGTATTTTTTTATTTTCCAACTTATCATTCTTCCCCCCTCAGTCAGTGAGGGGGAGACAGCTCTGTATAAGGTTGCACTTGTGTGTTTTGTTAACAAAAACAGGCGGCTTTTGAAAATTAACAAAATATAGCCAAAGTCCTTATGGAAATCAACACTGACACTTGTACCATCGTACGTTAACATACACACACCCTCACGCACACACACTCATTTACAAACTCAAGCCCATTTTCGACCTATTAATTGAACTGCCTGGAAAACGTTTGTTAAATACTACAAGCAAAAAAATAACACACACACAGGCAGAATGAAGAACACGTTTTAACTGAACGTTAGCGAACAGCGGGTCACATAAATGCTGACAATTTTACAAGATTTTAATTTTTGGACCTTGTTTTTTTTTTGCTTTGGCCAATCGACTTATCGATCGATGTATATGTCGTGTCATACTGGCACTCGCCGATGAAAAACGCTTTATACGAGAATCACATGCACTTCCAACTTTTCGCATTTCACCAGCAAAAAAAAAAAATATTTTTCAGAAGAAAAAAAATAATATGCGAATGTTTCAGGGAAAAACATAGAATCTGCCATTTAACAGAATTTTTGTTTTGACCGTAATGGCGAGTTTTAAATGCCTAGAGAGAATTGTTTTCAGAGATAATATTAACTATGTGTTATTGGTAAAAAATAGCAAATTTAGATAAGACTCTACTTTATGTCATGTCTAAGATCAGTCGGCGTTGTCAGCAACATATTTGAAAGTAAGTCAAATTGTCTTCTTACTTTAACCCGTTAAAGCGCGGTGTATCTCATAGAATACAACCAAATTTTGACTTTATCGCTCTATACAGCCCAGATAGTCAACTCATGTGGCATAATAACTGATAATATATTAATTTGTATACAAAATTTGGAAATTATGGAGACTTTTTTTTTGTTTGGAACTCATAGTCTACTCTGGGAATTTAAGGGTTAAATTGTAATTGCCGTTAAAGAACAATCGAATAACGTCTCCCATATCAGTGTACTTTGCCGAATACTTCCTTAAGTAAGTTCCAAGCACTCTTTGGCGTGGTTTACAAGCTTTGAGGAAGGAAATGAGGAAGGAGCTGCTGTTACGGTGACTGACAAGCTCTATTGAGCCACGCTGCCTCAATTTCTGATGCTAAAAATTAAACATCTTAATATATATTTACCCTCGACACTGATTCACTGACTCTGTCACGCAGTACGTAGGAATTTAAATAGGCATTCTATAATTTTCTATAAATAATAATAATAATATTTTTTATGTACAGTAATTTTTTTTTACAAATTTTTTTTTTTACAAAAATTATTTTTGTTTCGACAAAATTTTTTTTTCAACAATATTTTTTTTTTCAACAAATTTTTTTTTTCCACAAAAATTTTTTTTTTCAACAAAATTTTTTTCCATATTTCAACGGGCGCCATAGGCGCACTACAACTTACTAGTCAACAATATTTGGCGAAACTTGCCATAAATTGTCTCTGTCTTTAATTGCGCTTTACTTAAGAATCTATTTATGACAAAATCTACTTCGCTGAGTTTTCAATGATCACACATGCTTTCACTGTTCCAGATTGTGCGTACTAGGTAATGCATTAGTTCGTCTCCTTATATATGCAAATCTTTCGTCCTTCCTCGCCACCTGGTAGTTTATTGTAATTGAGCTTGGCTGTTGTTGCTTTGACACATCTTGAAAAGGTTTCAGTTGTTGTGTCCTTCTAAAAGTTATAAATTGCTTTTGAAACTAAAAAATCGGATTTTCTTGTTTGTCATCAAAGGCTTGAGTTGTTACGATCCCCAATTTAATGTCATAACTACATAGAAACTTGAAGGAGCTTCAAAACGAATTGTAGATTTCACAATTTTTTTTTATTTGCCATGCTCAGTGAGCTCTCCTTATTCTGGCATATAAAATTTTCTAGAAATTTATTTATTTAGTTGTATAAATTACAAAAGAATCTAATGAGAGAGCACTGGCCTTCGGATTGAATTATTGGATTTTAGTATGGGATTTTAAGGACGCCTTGAAACGCGCGACTTGCCATCCGAATTTGAAAAACACTATAAATTTGTAAAAAAAAATCTGTTTTACCAGGTAATTGTGTAAAGATTGTGGAAATATTTGTTTTGTTTCAAGAACGCTTTACTTTTTGTCATAAGCATTTTTGCCCGACCACACTTACTGTATATTCTGCTCATTTAGAATGGCCAATGTGTGGTCAAGATAACCCTATTAGGTGAATTTGACATTAAACGTCTTATGAAATATTCTGCTCATTTTCTCTAATGTACTTTTCGATCATTATTTTCTTAAACGTCTTCACTCATAATAGTTGCTAACTATCGTATAAGGCATTCATTACGGGGGACCCACACCCAACCGCATCTCCCCCAAGAAAGCAATTTTTATATGTGACATGAAATTCAATTAATCTCACACCATATGTTCCGGATATTTGTAATATTGACATTCAGGTAACTCTCACTTTTGTCCTCTACACGGACACATGCGAACGCAAACTCTCCTACAAGTGCACACAGACTCCGGCATAGAAAGACACACACACACACACATAGCATTACACAAACACATGTATATGACATTACATTGCATCGCAATGTTGTAATGACCGGTGGCCGATGGACGGAAGTGATGATGGAGGTAATAATCGATGATGATGAAGAAGAAGCTGCTGCTGTTGGCTGTGGCATGGTTTGGCATTGTAAATTAAATAAGACAATAGGGATCGAAAATTGAATATGTTTGTAAATTATGTTAACTTAATTAAATGCACATTTGTGCAGGGTCGTAAATTATAACATTACAATGAAGTTTGAAATGCAGATGAGTGTGTGGGGACAAAACGGAAATGCTGACATACGCATATATACACCTGCGAGGGGGTGGTATAAATTCGCTGACGTTCTTCACAAATCGACATGCGTGTCTTAAAGAACATGCAATTTTACATGGCTTAGAGATCAGTCTCTTTCTATTAAAGTCGACGGGTTTATCGAGGTGGAAACGTGGTTGCTCAAAAGTATTTGCATATGTTCTTACCAGAATATGATCCTACTTATCACACAACAGCCAATGCAAATTGATTATAGAATGCATGATCTATGAGATATTCAAATGTGGTTGATATCCGGATTCCGTTGATATACATGACTATCGTGGGAGTGAACGTGGAAGCAATTAACCAAAGTTTGCCAAATATAAACCTACATTGTTATTGTAATGACGACGTTCGGATCTGATACCTTACTGACAGCGGAACAGGTGCCAGACCATTGTCCACGTGAAAAGCATAAATGTCTTAATCATGGAAATCCAAGATTCTCGCTTAGACAAAACTGGATAGCTTCCGTTAAGATTTGGAGCATTTAACTATTGGACATATTCTAATATATATCAGCGGTTTTTTGAAAAAACTAACTTTCCTCTGAATTTATATCATTTAAAAAAAAACATGATATTCTATATTCCTAAACATTATCTAATTCTAGATGAAACATCAAAATAACTAAAATTCTGTAAATTATGTTCGGTTATCACACAATTTATTTAAAAAAAAAACTATTGAACACTCAGCTACAAAAGGAGCTCGCTTAAAAATCCTCAATATTGCATTGAGTGTGTTTGCACAAAAAAAAACACTTTGAAATAATGTGAATAAATATTCGTAATGGCCACTTATAGAATTCTTTTTTGTATCTAATACGAGGTGAATTTTTTCTTTTTTATCGAGCAAAGAAAGATCTTCTACAAGATATTTGCAACATTATCTAATATTTGCAATTATTTTGGCTTATTTCCATGATTTACTAATAAGGGATAACTTCCATCTTTTTGGGTCTTCCTCAAATTCTTTCCTTCAATACGTGGTGTATAAATTATCAAATTGTTCACCTATATTTTTTTAATTTTTTCTACATTCTTATACATGATTTATATTTAAAGTCCTGTTTCAGAAAATAACTCTCATAAGTATCGTTACAAGTGTACTAAAATGTTTCCCCCGAAAACTCTTCAGCCAACTCTCGTTCCTACTTGTACACATGTACAGTTGTATGATTTCTACAAAAAAAAAAAAAAATAAGATATCAAACGTCATAATATTTTATTTAAATGACTTTAAATATGTTGAAATCACTATTTGCAATGCATAAGATCGATAACATGTTGAAATTAATTATTTCGATTGAAATCACAAAGTGTCACAATGTTTTATTGTGTTGCGAAACAGGTGTCAAAAATATTTGTACACATAAAATCATCATAAATAAATAGTTATGGTCGGGTCGGGATAATAGGTTAAAACATTTTTATTGACACCGCAAATCCGATAGTCCTTCATACATATCAGTTATACAGGTGAAAGTGTAACTCGACAGAAAGGCCAGAAAAATAGTTTGGTTGAATCAGAAACCTACTATTCACATTTAGCATTTGATTGTAATTTATTCAATTGAAATATTTATCCTTTTCTGTAAATATAATCAAGTAGGCAGTATTTTATTTTTGGCGAGAATCTGTACTTTGTTTGGTTTTCGCTTGACAGTCATAGGCAATGAGAGGGGCTCTATGAAAAACGCCCCAAATTTTGGGGAGTTTTTCTTGGCGATTTTTCATAATTTTTAGGTTACATTTCATATTTTGTTTTTGGGACATTTTTCATATAAAATGGACAATGAAAAATTATCCAATTTTTTATTTTTGGAGAATTTGTCTTTTTATTTTGGGATATTTCCATAACAGAAGTCAATCTTAAATCTCGCTCGTTTTTTTTTTACAATTTAGAATTTTTGGGTATTTTTCATAATATTTGAAGATTTTGCATTGCTTGGGGGATTTTTTAGAATTTATGGAGAATTTTTATATTGGTCTTTTGGAGGGATATTTCATTTATTTCGAGGAATTCTTAATTTGGGGAATTCTTCATTTTTATTTTGGGGGAATTTTTCATTTGGGACCTTTTTCATAGAACCAATAAAATCTTTGTCGTGGAAGCATTTCCTTATCCCATTTCTTTTTAAAAATTTTTTATTTACGTGGGTCAATAATTTTTCCTGCATGACTTTATCATGAACACAAAATGCCATCTGGAGGGCAAACGAAATATTAGTCCGTCAGCAAAATATCTTTAGCAAATGTGCACCGCGTCCTTAGAAACAGCTGTAGCTTTCCTGTGTTAGAAAATCAGCACGTGACTAAGGTGATATGCTCTCAAAATTGTCTTCAGTAAAAATGAACTAAAAACAAGACTATACAGGGTTTTCCAACAATGGAAATGTTAATAATGAAAAGCAACATCAGCCAAATGGCCACCACGACCACGCTTACAGGTCCATATTCTTTTCAATAAATTTCCCATAACCAAATCACATAGTGGCTGCCCTATGTCCCCGATAGCCTCACCAATTCTATCTTTGAAGTCTTGAATCGACGGTGGGTTGTTGGCGTAGACCTTATATTTCACGTGGTCCCGATGAAAGAAATCACAAGATTTTAAATCAAAAGATCTCGGTTCCAAATTTTCGCACCAAACAGTCACGCGTTGCGGATGGAGAGGCTTCCCAACAATAACTCTTGGGTTTTCCGAGCCCCAGATGAGACAATTTTGCTTGTTGACGGAAATTGATTAATATTTGGGCTGTGGTGTCGCAATAAAGCATTAAAATGCTAATACAACACAATATATCCATCAAATCATTTAAATTTAAATGAAAAGTCCCCATCATGCTTTCCCCGACTACACAAAAATCACTCACTTGGCTTTCCACCGCATAACGGCTCACTTAACCCACATGCAAAGGAACACATCGAATATGAATCCCCTCCCGCAAACTATTGTAACAATTAGGCAGGCATTCAGGTGTGTGTTTCGCGTTGTGTGTTGTACAACGAAACAAAACAAAAACTGTTGTTCAAAAAAGCTCTCCGGTAACCTGACAGTAACCTGCCAGTAAACAACGTAAACAATCCCAACATTTGTTGGGCAAAACTTTTTATAATTGCTTTGGCATGTTTGCTGTTTGTTGCCGCACCACCGTTTATACCAAATACTAAGACACAGTCGTTCAAGACGAAATAATAACGAAAAAAAAAATCAACAAGCAAATTTTTAGAAATATGGTCCTAAGAATTTATATGACTCATTCCACTTGGTCCTCGGTTAATGTACAAAATGTTTTAAGTGAAACCTAAAATTGCTTGTTGAGTGAAAATAGCAAGGGATTGTGCAACATTCCTAAAAAAAAATGTTTTTTATATTTTTAAGTCAAATTTCTTTTTAAGAAAAATTTTTTGTGCCAAACTGTTAACTCCATCTAAAATTCAACCTCAATTAAGCGCCATCTGTTACTTAGACTTATTTCCGATAGACTTTCCAAATGTCTGTACCACTTTTTGATATTTCGTACAACTGTGCGATGTTGGCCACATATGGGATGCAATAAGGAGAAGCTGTCGCTGAACAAAGCCTGCACAGGATTCCAGTTAGTGTATATGTACATTGGGTTCCTTTTGGTTTGTTTTTTTTTCTGCTTCCATGAAGCTAAAATATTTTTTTTTTCGGGGTAATTAAAACATGACACTTTACACCGGAAACAATGAAACCAAGCAGGCCACGTTGCTGAGTGGGGTTCTTCAGTTGTTTGTTTAGGCGTTAAATGAAATACATTTTGAGCCATGTTTCGGGGTTAATATACTCGTATCCATACACACACACACACACGCATATACATACGAGCAGCATGCATATGATTATATGCTGCGGTATATGGAATTATGTGATTTAAGGTAAAATTAAAGTGTATATTTAATCTCAGCCTCAGTGTATACGCCCTCCTAGAGGCAAATATTCCGATGTTAATTGCAAGTAAACCTCGGAGAAACGCCACCCAGCCACCTGCACTGTCAACATTGAGTGACAGAGTACACAAGCCATCAAAGCCGTCTGCGAATGGAGCGGGGGAAGTTTTAATATAATTAAAATAAAATATCTGAACTTGTTGGTGTTCTGCTTTCACCATTTAAGAGTGTATTTGATTATTTCAATATAAACGAACACGACACACATACCCCCACACTCACACACGCATGCATAAGAACAAAGACATATACACACACACGCAGACCCGCTTCTGCTCTTAGGTAAAGTAGACATTTATGAATGCACGAGCTAAGTATGCTTTAAATTTTAACAAACCGGAAATGAATACCATTGAAAAACTTAACGTAACACATTAATTTATTCTATGGCACACATACATGGGCAAACATTTATGTGTGTCTCTATGTCTGTCTGTGCGGTGATGGTGATGGAGTTGATACGGTGGCTGGGTCTTTGAAGAGCGAATGCCTGATATAATTTCATGCCGTATTTATGTAGTAAGACTTTTATAAAAATAAAACAATATATTGTATTTACAAATTACTTTTTAAACAGTTCATATCCCTTGGGCTGCGAATCGTATTGGCTGCGGAATTGCTACATTTTCCTATACAAGAGCATGTCATACTCGCACATAATGTCTGTCAAAATGTCAGTTTGATCAACGTCCGAAAGGAAGACCGGCTGTCTAATTTGTGTATAGGAATTAAAGTGACATAACAATGTGTCGGATTATAAATAAGTTGCTACTGAAGATGTGAAAGCGTTTTTTTTGATATCACAAATGTTGAGAGCATTGAGCTTTTTTTTTAAAACTGTTATCTGGTTGAACTTTCTTTTTTATTTGAGTTGATATTTGTTATACAAGTAAAGGGAGCGTCGATTATTGGAATGTGAATGTTACGACTTTGAGGCAGATTTTTAATATTATTCAATATAGTATCTTCTCCTTAGATATCCGTGATTTTAGATCATTTAGTAGGGATTTTCCCTGATGTTAGAACATTTAGTAGGGACTCTCATCCGTTCGTTGAGAAGTGACCGGTTGATCGGACTACACACTGTAGACAAAATTTGAGTGTCGGTCTTTAAAAAAAGAAAACAATTTTTTTTCCCAAAAATTTTTTTTTTTCAACAAAATTTTTTTTTTCCTTAAATTGTTTTTTTTCCACAAAATTTTTTTTTTTCGACAAAATTTTTTTTTTCAACAAAATTTTTTTTTTTCAGCAAACATTTTTTTTTTAATAAAATTTTTTTTTTTTCAACAAACATTTTTCTTTCCACAAAATTTTTTTTTCCACAAAAATTTTTTTTTTCAACAAAACTTTTTTTTTTCAACAAAAATTTTTTTTTCATCAAATATTTTTTTTCCACAAATTTTTTTTTTCCCAATTTTATTTTTTTTTACAAAATAGTTTTCTCAAAATATTTTTTACAAAATTTTTAAATTAAGTAACAAATACTTTCTCAAGCAAATTAACGGGCGCCATAGGCGCATTACAACTTACTAGTATTTAAATATTTATCAAACACACTTTCGCCTCATATTGCAACGAACTACTTCAACACATTTAAACATATCTCCTCTTATTTTCTAAATGCACTTAATTTGTTGCCTGTCGCTTTAGTTTTTTTTCCCATCTTAAAAGGTTTTTTTTTATAATATCATGTTGTTCATTTGTTAATTTCAATATTGAATTTTACATTTATGAGTGATTGTGTGCTATATTTGGTTGATAACTCTTAAACTTTTTTTATGTTTAATTTTAATTTTACATTATTTATTTATTTACTGTACAATTTATCCTATTATGTTAGTTAATAAGAAGGAAAGCGTTGTACATATGTTGCGTAGGTGCGAATTGCTGTTTTATCAATGCATTTTGTAATTTATCTTAAATAGGCCGTAAGGCTTTAAATTGCAAGTAATGATGAATAAAAAACATGAAATGAAAATAGCATTTTTGAAATGCTATGTTTATTTCATAATGATCGAATGTTTATTTCATAATGTTGTCTCTAACGGGTATTACAATCACATACCCTAACCAATGGGGAGAGTGCGACCAGAGAATATTAATCCTGTGTTAAAACATCGATATTTATTTATATGCAATTAAAATTACCTGGAATAATTTCAATACCACGGTGGGACAGTGGTCGAATGTCTTTTCAAGTCGCATATCCTGTCAGTAGTCTAGTCATATTAACATTCAGTCGGCTCATGAGCACAACTTAAGGTTTTAAAGACAATTGCAACTTTCCTTTCCTGAGGACGTTTTAAGCGCACTTGTACCGCTGCGAATGTAGTTTTGTATAATAATAACTTATAGAGGGAACAATCGGTTTAGACAAAGACATTTTATTAGACACAATAAATAAAATGTCTACTCAAAGATATTTTTAATGCCCGTCTGACTCAAGCCTGGAGGGGATTGTCTACCTTAAAAATTTAAAGCGTCTACTCCAAGACAATTTGTAAGCCACCATGACCATTTCACATTCAACTCCAAAAAGTTGGCAATGCCAAATTCAGAAACAACACAAATAACACTCAGTTAAGAATAAGTTAATATCTTGTGAGTTTTCAGTTTAAATCAGCAATCACCTGTTGTTTAGAATCGGATTCAACTTTGGGTGGACCTTTAAAATCTGGCAAAACTCTAATACTTTTCAGTCGTAAATTTCTCACCAATGCTACACTTATGGACAAGTACTCAGTACTTTGTCACTGTTATCCACACACTTGTTAAACTCTTGTTTAATAACAATTCCTCCAATTTAATGTTACTCCAGCAAATATTCAACACAATCATTCTTCAAGTTATTTTCTATTAAGATATTCGTTACTAAGTAAGCACAAAATATCCATTAAAGTTTCATACTTTCAATTTTATAAACAATTTCCTCCGATGACGGCGGCTGTCATGTGTCTATCGTTTTGTTTGCCGTCATAGTCACTGTACTTTTTTCAATATAATTATCATAATTGCTCAGTCATTTGCTGTAATAAAGTTACAACAGCATTCGGTTTGTTTCTTCTTCCATGTCAGGGCATAAATTGCAACTTTACACCTTTAACCTCCAACAAGAAACGTTGGCCTTTTGCTTGCTCTTTTGACGCACTCTGTACCCAGTCGGGCTCCTTCCGTCTGCCCAATGCCTGGAGGGGAATATTGGTGACATTGTATGTAAGTTGGTTTGTTTTATTCTAACACCACTGCTGAAGGTTTTCATATCACCAGCAACGACATTAAAATGTTGTTGTTTTTTTGTGTGTGTTTTATACTGGGCGAGAGGTGTAGCAAGAAGTTTCACTTTTCAGGTTTATTGATCGAATTCAGAAATAAATCTTGGTCATTTCATTTAACTGTACAGAAGGTAATGCATATTTTAATCTCTCGAATTTTGTTGTTGTTGTTTTTATAATAATTAAACAATATAATATGCGCCCCGGTAGGCGAGTTGGTAGCGTGATTGCCTATCAGCGTGGTGGTTGTGGGTTCGATTCCCACCAGAGGCTTTGGTCTGTCGTTGCGAAAATCTAACCATATGATCTGTGTCACTCGGTTTACCATTGTAATTAATAAAAAATAAATAAATAAACAATATAACTGAGTTGTCTGGCAATTTCCTAACCTTGCGTTGATGTTTTTCTAGTGTGTGTTTGAAACTGAAAATTTTTGGGCCAGAAGATAATAACAATTGTTTAAATAATGAAGCAGCATCTGAAAGATTTAAAAAAAAAATATTTATGTTTTTTTTAAACTGAACAATTGCAAAATAATAAAATGTGTTCAAGGGCTGTCACATTTGTTGTTGTGTCTCGCAGACCCACACTAATACAAAACCAAATTACTGCGAAGTCTCTGTTAACTACTCTCTCTTTAATTCAGTCTACTAGGATTATATTTGGATAGAGAAATCCCGTAACATATGTTGATTTTATTAATTGATCATTCCTCATGAGAACTTTTACCAAAACCCTTAGCAGGAGCCCTAACATCCGCAGACACTGACATCGAATCTCAGTCTATACGTTTCATTCCTTTCAGCCTTCATCTCGTATATACATTTAATAAACTGACTTACATACATATACACTAGGGTGGAGAACATTACTTTGATTTTTTGGTCAAAATAAAATCTTACATTTTCGAACAGTGAATAATTGACAAGCTAATAGAATAACAAGTACATATTTTCGACGGACACCGATACTATTTCACGTTGTGATAACCAGCTTGGTCCATACTCCTAAATTTTAGTTTAATTCTAAATTCTAGTTTAGAAATCTGAAATCAAACATACTGGTTCAGCTTCGCAATACACTTATAACCCGGTTTGCGTCGCCAATTGGGACTGGAACATGCGACGCCAATCGAAGCGACACAAAAACCGAAACACACATTTTTATTGACTTCTATTCGCTAAAAACTCTGGCAAACGCCATTCGCATAAATTACTCCAAAATGGGATTTAACTTTTACTGTATATTAACTACGTAAACCGAAACAAAAATGTTTTTAAAAGATGAATATATGTAGACTACTTACCGCACAATATAACCCTTATTTTTCTCGAGAAGTTTTAAACGGCTTAGATTACGAGTTGGAAAAAGCCGCTGAAAGATGTTTGATAATCTTACCAGCACAGGAAATTGTGTGGTAGTCACACACAGTTTCTATCACACCTCTGACTTTTGAACGACTAAACAAAAGAGAGACATTTTTATGAACTCCAAAAACCTGATAACATGTTATTATGATCGAATCGGCTGTAGAGTCTGCTTCTCTTCCAGTAGTTTCAAATAGCTCAACTCTGACTTCTGCTGATCAATAGCAAAATTTCGAAAATTGTATTTCCGTCCATTATTTCTATACTTTTGTATAGAGAAAAAAGTTCATCCCAGTAAAAAAGAGTAATCTTGGAGCGCTCGTTTCCATAAAACTCCTAGTCTCATGCATTTTGTACTCCTTTTTTACACAGCATGTCCGCAGAGGAGAGCAATCCTTTCGATCGCCTTATGGAGTATATAAAGAGTACTCCCTTTGGTCTTGAAAAGTAGGACAAGGGGAGTAATCTTTTTTATTTCCTGAAAGAGCATAAAAGGAGTAATCGTTTCTGTCTCCTAAAAGGTAATAAAATGAATAATCGTTTCTGTCTCCTAAAAGAGCATAAAATGAATAATCGTTTTTGTCTCCTAAAAAATCATTAAAGTTACATTTTCGCGTTTTTTATAATAATTTTTCATGTTTCTTTTTAAGAGTACGAGTAAATCGGCTAAAAACGAAAACATCAAAAATTAAAAGTTTTGTCAAAAACATCAACAAAGCACTGATACGACCCTCATCTATCCGTTTGGAGTATTAAGCGATGTATCAACAACATAACCTAAAAAAACGTTTCGCTCCAAATGGATGAACACATCATTACTCCAGTATTGCTTCGGACTCCGGGCAAATATGTCAGACTCCACAGCTCTGATCGGACCAATAGATAATAGATTTAGACCAATAGTGTAGTGACACACCTATTTATTTTAAGGATTTATTTCTTTATGTAGGACTAACATAACTCTACTGAATGTATGTCAGGGTTTCGTATACTTTTTATAGATCCTATTCTAAACACCTGGTTCTTTGGTAACAATCAAATTAACTTTATTACTTATTTACTCTGTCAACCGAGTCCTTAAAGGATAAAAAAAAACGAAAATCATCGATAAAAGCGCTGTTGTAGCTGTTACAAAATTTAGTGTGTGTTACTGAATTAAAATTCGATTATAATAGTAAAGACAATACAAGTTTGCTGAACCGATTCTTTGCCTCCAAAAATGTTGGTGGGTTATATCATTCAGTGTGGCCTAAAAAGCTTAAGACATTCAAATAGACGTGCCAGGATAACGTTGCCACGCCCCACTGTGGGATTTTGGTGTCAATAAATCAATTTTTCAACTACTGAATTTCAAAAATTTAAAGATGCAGTTTTGTAGAGAACTGTTTAAATACGAAATGTGCATTTATGGTTTTTTCGAAAAATTGTATTCTATTTGTGAAAAATTGAGGGAAAGTCCCTGCAAGGGTGCTAAGCAAGAAATGACTTATATTTTCATGCAATGCAGTGGTCCATATATGTAAAATTTTCTTGATATAACCATTTGACTTTAATATATTTTAAAAATATAGTATTTCTCTATAAATTAAAAAAAAATCATGGGGATATCATAAACCGTTAGGAAGATATGTCCAAATCTGTAAGCCGCTAAAAAATTTTTTTTTTGGATTTTCAATGGACACAAACAAATGTAGCTCCA
This sequence comes from Hydrotaea cyrtoneurina, assembly GCA_958296145.1. Taxonomy (NCBI): domain Eukaryota; kingdom Metazoa; phylum Arthropoda; class Insecta; order Diptera; family Muscidae; genus Hydrotaea; species Hydrotaea cyrtoneurina. The sequence goes on along the minus strand of OY282513.1, from coordinate 8,892,783 downwards.
CTCTCCTCCAAGCCGTTCATTTAATAAAATGAAAGGTGGGAATGTCTTCTTTCGATTAAACAAAAAAATATTTTTAGGAAACTTCCGGAAGTGGAGGAAAACTAGAAATTTCTGGTAAAAGTCATGAAAATGTTCATTAAATTTTTGCAAAAAAAAAGTATTGCATAATTTTAGGCCAGCTATTTATTGAATACTAGTAAGTTGTAATGCGCCTATGGCGCCCGTTGAAATATGGAAAAAAAATTTCGTTGAAAAAAAAAAAATTTTGTGGAAAAAAAAATTTTGTTGAAAAAAAAAAATTTTGTTGAAAAAATAAATTCTTCTTAAAAAAAAAATTTTTGTGGAAAAAAAAAATTTGTTGAAAAAAAAAATTTTTCTTAAAAAGAAAAATTTTTGTTGAAAAAAAAATTTTTGTTGAAAAAAAAATTTTTCTTGAAAAAAAAAAAATTTCTTGAAAAAAAAATTTTGTGGAAAAAAAAAATTTTGTTGAAAAAAAAATATTGTGGAAAAAAAAAATTTTGTTGAAAAAAAAAAAATTGGAAAAAAAAATTTTGTAAAAAAAAAATTTTTTAAAAAAAAAATTTGTAAAAAAAAAAATTTTTGAAAAAAAAAAATTTTGGAAAAAAAAATTTTGGAAAAAAAAATATTGGTAAAAAAAAATTTGGGGAAAACAGAATTTCTGTACAAAAAAAAAATATAATTTTTTTTATTATTTATTATAGAATTATAGAATGCCTATTTAAATTCCTACGTACTGCGTGACAGAGTCAGTGAATCAGTGAATCAGGGAATCAGTGAATCAGGGAATCAGTGAATCAGGGAATCAGTGAATCAGTGTCGAGGGTAAATATATATTAAGATATGTAATACACTCGTAGTAATAAATTCATTTAATATCCCCTCCCCTTTTTTCTTAAAAAGAAAAAGAAAAATTTTTGTTGAAAAAAAAAATTTTGTTGAAAAAAAAATTTTTCTTGAAAAAAAAAAAATTTCTTGAAAAAAAAATTTTGTGGAAAAAAAAAATTTTGTTGAAAAAAAAAATATTGTGGAAAAAAAAAATTTTGTTGAAAAAAAAAAAATTGGAAAAAAAAATTTTGTAAAAAAAAAATTTGTAAAAAAAAAAATTTGTAAAAAAAAAAATTTTTGAAAAAAAAAAATTTTGGAAAAAAAAATTTTGGAAAAAAAAAATATTGGTAAAAAAAAATTTGGGGAAAACAGAATTTCTGTACAAAAAAAAAATATAATTTTTTTAATTATTTATTATAGAATTATAGAATGCCTATTTAAATTCCTACGTACTGCGTGACAGAGTCAGTGAATCAGTGAATCAGGGAATCAGTGAATCAGGGAATCAGTGAATCAGTGTCGAGGGTAAATATATATTAAGATTGAATATAACAAAAACAATTAAAAATTCGGGCGAATCAGTGCATAGAGATAAATAAAAACAAAACCATATGATTTTTAGAATTAGCACATGATTATTTTATCATTATGTAGTGAACAAAAGGAAGAACAACAACATTTGCGATTTTAGTTTTCAAAGTTTTTAAAATTTTTATATATAATTATCAAAATGATTTTGTTTTTGGTTTTATATGAAGAACTGTGTAAAGAAATAATTAATTGCAATGGAGAAATAAATTTATTAAACACTTTCATAAAAACTAAAAATTCGAAACTTTCTTCAGATCAAGTTGAAGATGTTAAAAAGGCCATTTCAAAGCGGTTCGTTAGTCATTTTAAGGATAGATGGCATAAATGTCAAGTAAATAGGCAAGATTTTTGTATGGGCGGTGGGCGTGGCCGATTTTGATGAAATTCCATTTTTTTTTCTTAATTTAGTCAATATAATGCTCGGTGCCAACTTTCAATGATCTCGGACTACTCCTTTTATTTTTTGCACAAAAATGTATGAAGCGGTCCCACAGTGCGCCCCTCTGGTACCTGATCGGGTCTGATATGCTTCTCAAGAATTCATTCTAATGCTTTTACCAGGAAGCATGAAATCCTTATGGGTTTAAATTCGTTCTCCATACTATTATGCATTTTTCAGTAACTCATAAGTCTCCCACTCGAATAACAAAAAATCAATTCAACATTGTAGTTATGCTCCACCCTAAGGTACACACATATATACACTCACACACACACACACCGGCCACAGTATATACAAAATATTTGTAAATGCATACTATCATCTTGCAACAAAGCTTATCTGTGGTCTCTGGTCTCGTGCCGTGTGATGGAAAAGCTGTAAATGTTATGGTTGATAATTTGTTGCTCCGTATAGATGGAACTGTAGTGTCTGCTGGGTGGGTGCATGTGACAGACTGTATGTACGAGTATGCATGTGCATGTGCAAGTGTAGCCGTAGCACTGGCTTCGGATGAGTGAATAGTGCTTATAATGTTATGTGGTGGTGGTAGTGGCGGCATCACATCCCGTCTGTAAATTATGGCTATTAATTCCGGCTGAATGCCCTAACAAGGCGACTTTAAATAACATCAACTGCAGTTTGTTGTCGCTTTGGTTAATTTAAGTGGTTAATCGCACAGACTGTGCTTAAAGCAGCGCAACTTCAACGGCGACAAAAAAAAAAAACACGAAACTAATCGAAACATCAGAGAAATGCTGTATATTCTATTTATAAAGTCAGTCGTGGCAAATTGGCCCATCGACAAGCAGATAGCGCAGCCACTAAAGTGTTAGCAAAACGATTTCAGAGCCAATTAGCAACATTGTTGGTTGCAGATGAAGGTTTTTCAAGTCGTCATTCAACTCTACGAAATTGGGCGGGATCATCTGAGTGAGATAAAATGTTATTTATCGTAGATAAGTTTTATAGAGGAAATATCTCATTCAATTAATTCCATCAATACAGTCCAAATTTAGGTTTGGAGCTAAAAAGAAATACCTTATTGTTTTCTTCTTTAGTAGAATTTTAATAATACTCCCTGAATAATTTGAATAATACTAAAGAAACATAGAATTGCTATAGATTCTTTATACAGGGTTTTCCAAGAAAAGGTGTTATTTTGGTATTCAAAGAAAAATTTAATTTTTTTGAGATAAATGAACGGATGTTTATTTCATAATAAAGAGGAATAACAACCAAATGGCCACCACGACCACGCTTACAGGACCACATCCTTTTCATGAAATTTTCAATAACCAAATCGCAAAGTGGCTGCCCTATGTCCTTGATAGCACCGCGAATTCTATCTTTGAATCGACGCTGGTCTATTGGCGTAGACTTTAACTTCCACGTGGCCCCAAAGGGAGAATTCACAAGATCTCAGTGTCTAATCACCTCTTCGAGATATAATACGGTCCGGAAACTTTTCCCCGTAAAGAGCAATGGTTTCGTTGCTTGTGTGACATGTAGCGCCGTCTTGTTGAATGTAAACGTTGTCCAGATCAATATCATCGTTTAATTTTTAGTAATGACGTAGTTTGTAGTTGTCAAATGTCAAGGAATAATAGATTCAAAAGTGATAGCTACCGAAATACCGGGTGATTCAAAATAACACCTCTTGTTGGAAACCTCTTTACAAGAAATTTTAATATTTCACATTCTATTAATAGTTCAAGTATGGGTGCGCGCCATTGCTCTTATCGCAGACCCGTTTTTCCTATGGGTGCGTTCTGGGGCCGCTGCTGTTATCACATGCCCTTTCTCCTTATCGATGTGTATCTGTTTGCTCGTGCATTTCTAATGGGTGAGAGTGTCATTTGATTGTACACACTTCGAAATGTCGATACTAGGGATGTAACGAATGTGGGTATATCGAAAGCGAGTATTGAAATATATTTCTTGCGAAAGCAAACTTCGTTACATCCCTGGTAGATACTCCATCGTCGCAATCCAAACACACCACAAGAAACGTGTTCATCTCTCAACGGCAGCTAATAAGAAGTTATAAGTAGTCGTGAGCAATTAGTTATGAAAATGGTCAAAGTCGGATGAAAAGGCAAAAAAGAAAAAAATAAATTAATTTGGAAATCCTGACCAGCCCTTAATAAATCTTATATATGTATATAAAAATGAGAGTGTGTTTGTATGTGTACGTATGTTTTTATCGGGCATATCGGGGGAAGAGTCGAAAACGGCTGGAACTATTTTATTTTTTAATTATTTTTTATTTATTTATGGGAGGTCAGAGGTCCCTTGATACCTAATCGAGGTCGTCCGCGTCCCAGCTCTGACTATAATTGTACAGATGCGATGATAGACTTCATATCAGATCTTCTACTAATTATTCCCCTTCAGCGCCATTAAAGTTTTTACAAAATTCCCTAAACGATTGGAAAATTGGGTAATATTTTTGACAAAACTACTCAAGGTTTTCCATAATGCTATGACATTTCTGGTACCTTCTTTACCTGGTACATACAATCTGCCATTTCTTTGTGTATTATCATTCAAATGATTCAGATAAACTTCCGATAAAGCACCCCTTGTTTTAGATAAACTCGCCTATAGAACATCTGGTATCTCGCATACAGGCGACAGAAACTTTAAACATTTGCATCGCCCTTGCTTTGATCTTTATTGAAGCATATTGGCCTTTGCATGCGGGCATCCGTCGTTGCTTGGCCCGGTTTTTGAAATAGTATTCCCCTGAGACCAAGAGGGTAATACTTTTGGCCAATATTCATACTCAATTCATAGTTGCTACTTGATTGTGGTTTATAACTCTAATCTAACATAACTAAAAAATAAATTCTCGACAAAATTCTAGCTAGTGATTCGTCCAGGTCATTCTAATCTGCCTAGATCGGTTTTCTTTCCTTTGCGAGGAAGACATCTAATTGTGGTGTCACCGGAATTATCATTCATTTCGGTATTTCCTCACTGCCCGGTTAGGAAGATACGGACACCATCTTTGCCGATTTCTTTAAATAATACTCAGGTCTGAGATGTTTTCGCTGTTGTTCTCATTCAAAATCATGTGTACATTGTCCTGTCGAGAGATTGACAGCGGACTCTATTTGGTGGCCAATTCGATTTTGTTTTGGAAATATTGTGCCCACATTACACGAGTCATCGGGGTAATCGGAATAATGGTATAATTTCATTGGAATTGCAAAAAACTGACCCATAATAAATATGTTTTCAAATAAATCGAAATTTCCTCTCGATTGCTTTTCAGATTTGCCAATACGTAAGGAATAGAAAGCCCGTCCACATTTTCATGCATTTTTGGAGAAATCACAATCACTTGAACAACAACGATCCTATGTAGAACCAATAACCAGAACATTTTCTAATGGCCTCTTATGAGGATGAACTAAATGTTGCGATCCTAGGATTTTAATCCCCTCAAAGGGATATCTACAATCTACACTCAACCATTTAATTTGCATTTTTAATATATTTTTTTTAAATTTATCATACCTAATTAAAATAACATCCTATTAAACCAAATATACTGGTATCAGGGTATATCAAAATTAATTGAAGAATTTGTATTGGTAGTCAACCACAGATTTGGTTTCCTACCTTACACACGAACACACACAGAGTGAAGTCTTTTTCCAGATAGTATTTAAAATAAATCAAAGGGGGATTTCGGCAATTGTTCGTTGCTGAGCAGAGGCATGAGCCAACACAATTGAATGTCAAAAACGGAAATTAAACATTTGTTCCCAAACAACAAATCAATGAACTTATGCTAAAATGTATGCACTCTGATAAACCCTAATCAAAGACAAAAAGGCACTTCATGGACGGACCAGTAGCCACCCAGACAAACGGACAGACACACTGCGATATGATCCTCTAAGCTACATTTCCATGTGTTTCCACTCTTCACACCGTCTGTGTGAGTGGTTATGAGTGTGAGTTCGTTCACTGGTGTCTTGTGTGTGTATGTGTGAATGTGCGACCAACTGTGTGTCTCAGGTGTTTGTCGAGTATGTCCTTTGGCCTTTTAGTTGGTGCCAGATATGAAAATGTTCGCCTTTATCCATGCCCAAGTCTTTAATTTATTATACTCAAATCTTAGATAATTTTCTGTTAAAGATCATAAATTTCCTTTTTGAAAACATTCTTTGCTGGGAAATTATTGTTTTCCAATTATACACTCTAAACGCACATATAGTATACATACATACTTACATATGTATCAGGGTATATGAGAAATTCCATAATAAATCATACATAGAATTATCATTGACGAGCTCAAGGAAAATATTTGTGTGAAATACTTTTTATTTTACACGATGGAAATCGTAGCAAGATGTGCAGATTTTTCAAAAAGAAAATCCTAATGAATTGTGGAGGATAAAATTAAATAACGATATCTCATGTATTGGAGTTTGTCCTAGATTAATTAGAATCCAACTATATACTAGTATTTCCCATGCAAAAGACCCAGTGGCATCCACAAGAATTTTTCTCGGAAGAACGAAATACGCTCAAATTTAAAGTTTGATAAATATTCGTGAAGGAGTCCTTAGTATTGATATTGATGTATGTCCCATAGCAGCTTTATAAAAAGAGAAATAGTAGGACAGACACTTTTTTAAAAGATAACACCGACTTTTTAATATGGAATTATTCATACATATTTGTATATATGTGTGTATGTGATGGGATGCATGGCCGTGTGTGTGTGTGTGTTCCTTTAGCCCAAAACCCAAAAACAACCACAACATTTGATTGTCAAGACAGTCTGTCTTCTGTGGTTCTCCATGTCCGTGCGTTTTCCCATCTCTTCACTCCTCTCCACAGCTGGGATATTTTTCTGTTTAATGTCCTGACCGTTGTGGCTGTTGTTGCCAGTGCTGCTGTCATGGCATTCCGTATCTTCGAGTTTCGTCTTTCACCTATAAATCTTTCGTTTGAATTATTAGTTTGTCATTTATTAAGTTCTGTTCGAATGAGAACGAGCAAAAGGAATGTCTGCGTAATAAATGGCAAGACGAGACAGTTTGACAATTAAGAAAACACAAAATGAGACACTAAAATAAACACAATAATTTGTAATACGATACGGTTTCGTACGGATAGAGAACAAAGGAATAATTAAAGCTCAAATGTGGTATTTCATGGCAAAGAAACGATTAAAGATTATGGGTTTCATTTACATGTTTACACGGTATCGGTGCCAACTGTGGCCTTGGCTAGGTCAGTGATATTGTTCTAATATTACGATACGAACGCTGTGGAATAATGGGGGACAATTAGTTGTACGCCCTCTACCATACAGTTGCGGGTCTACTATGTTTTTCATTTGGTTTGTAATATTTGTAATATTTATTTAAAATTCTACGATTTCATACCCAATCCCATCTGAACGTGTAGCCATTTGTCTATTGAAACCATGAGACGAATTCAAATTTGCAAATCTGAGAGGATGTTGCGATAACTCATTGTTTGGTAATGGATTGCGCAATATCCAGGTTTAGGGAGGGCGTATAAAAAAAGAGATATACTAGACAGGTCTCTCTGCCTCCGGGGCAGGGGAGGTCTTCATACAATTTTCTTTATTATGATGAAATATTTTACCAACCAGCCCCTCTTCTGAACCATATCAGTTGACTTTATCTTGTATTCAAAGAACTTAATTGAAGATCGTCTTTGTACTACATGCATAACATGCTGCTCCGAATGAAAGCTTCAAGAGGTCTATACGGTAGGCAGCTATCTCTAAAAAGAAGTTCCTTCAAATGCCTCATTAATTCAGCATTGTTTGAATCTTTAGAGACAAATGCACAACGGAAACCAATTACAATTTGTTTCCACAAATAATTTTCCTAGCAACAAACAATTTAAAAATGTCATATTCCAATCAAAACTTGACTTTTGTTACGCCAACAAAAGAAAAAAAACGCAGCGTGAAATGTTAATGTAGCGCAAAAACATAATGCATTAAATAAATTATACAGTTTTACATCCATCACCAACTGCACAACGACAATAGTCCCGTGATGCAAGAAATTTAAATTGGATTTTGACACAAAATCATCAACGGTGGCCAAGTATAACAAAGAATATAATGCACAACAATAAGTACAAGTTGCAAAAGGGATTTGGCGCATTTTTTTTTTGTTCTCCAGACAAAGTGAAGCAAATTCGCATAGCGAATAAATGGAAGAGTAGTTAAAAGTCATAGCTGAACTATGGCTGGAAGCAACTTGGGCATAACAAAGAAACAAGCATTTAATTTTCCTTGCGGTCAAATGTTAAATAAAAGAGGAAACACAATCGTCAAATATAAGGATTCCTCAAAAGTTGCAACTTGTGATGGCGATGAAGCCACAGCAAACACGATTAAAACGCTTTTGATCCGGCTGCAAACCCATTGTTTGATGTCAAAAGTCAGCGGGTGGTTAGTGAGTTTAAACTGGCCGGATACATGTTAAGTATTTATTTCCTTAACCTTCCGCTGTGAAACAGTCAGAGAATTTTTCTCTAAGCAGTGTTTGTGTGATAGGCGAGTGTGTAGACGCCGAACTGGTTGAAACGCGTTGGAAATAGCTGACAGAAATGTCACGATAATAAGTTGGCCGATAGGAGATACCCCATGAAAAAGGTTGGATCAGCTTATGTACTCAAGGGATACAGCTGATTTCAACGATTTTTCAATAAAGCGTAAATTTATTGATTTTTTCCATGTATTTAGTTAAACCACGCATGCGCGTAACATCAGCTGTCAAGTGATTAATATTTAGTTTGGTTTGCCATTTCATCATGAACAGGTTGACAAAAGAACAACGCTTGCAAATCGTGCAAATTTATTTCGAAAGTAATGGTTCAGTTCGCGATGTTCACCGCAAGCTCCGTCCATTTTATGCCATTACATCCACAAAAACTGACTGTTTGGTGTGCTCTATGGGCTGGTGGAGTCATTGGGCCATACTTCTTCCGAAATAAAGCTGGAGAGTCAGTTACCGTTAATGGAGACCGGTATAGAGCCATGATAAACGACTATTTTGTTCCCGAATTGGATGGCATGAATGTGGATGAGTTGTGGTTCCAACAAGTGGTTGAAAATTGGACCTGTAGAATTGGCTTTATTCGAGCCAGCCGCGGCGGCCACATGCCCGAAATCATATTTAAACATTAATGGCATAAAATTATCCTTCCAATAAAGCCAAATTGATGGACATTAAAACGATTTTCTTGTGTTTTATTTCAGTTCGAAGTTCTATACCTCAATAAAAAACACCCTTTACATGGAAGCGAAATGGACAGTTTGTGTGACAGGTTACGGGAAGAAGGAAATGTCAAAGGATTGGTTACTTATTTTGTGTGAATCAGTCGTTCTGATAGACAGATGTGCCTGGGTAAAATGTCCTAAATAGTTATTAAAATCATTTTGGTCCAATTTCGATGAGTTATACTTCTTGGCCGTACCAAATGGAAAATGAAAACGGTTCCGAGTTTCACTTTTAACGCCTTAAAAAGTAAATAATGCCAAAATTCCAGAAGAATTTCGTATCGATCAAGCGATATAGGACTCGGCAATATCATCGTTACGTTATTATAATTTGGCCAAAGTCAGGCACTCTATATGACTTCTATTTCAGTGGGACAAAGAATTGCGAGGACCTTTATCTGCGTTTGTTTTAAAACATTGGCCGACATTATCCAACATTTTTCTAGACTTGGATATCCATTTTTAATAATATATTGCCCCTAGGTTGACACAATATCAAGTCCGGACGCACCTATGTCCTTCTTTTCCAGAGTTGTTTAATAGTGAACCTTTATTTATACTTATACAATATTAAAACAAATTTTTATTAAGGTGGCTATGTTAAAATATGAGTCGTTGTTTACCAATTGAAATAGATTTTCGAAAACAATATGTAAAGCTTAATCGAAACCGTTTTATAGTTTCGATTGCAGGAATTGATCGGAGGGCTAGGACGATAGAGACAATAATTCTGAGAAAGTCCCACAATATGGTACGACAGTTTTATATTTCAGTTCTGAGTAAAAATGTTTGAGAAGAATTTATTTATTGTGATAAATGGAATTTATTTCATTTATTTATTATTAATTACAGTACAAGGTAAATTTATATTCTAATTTTGAGTCCAAGGGTAAACCGGGTTACATAGACCATATTGCTAGATTTTTGCAGCGACGTCAAGTGTGATTCAAACCCACAACCCCCACTCTGATAGGTAAGCACGAAACTCACCTACAGGGGCGTTTAAATGGAATTTAATTTGTTATGATTTTTGTGTCAGTGGCAAAAACATGTAAATCAATTGAAGGGCTTATTGCAAAAACACGATAAGCCACACGATTTCAAAAAGTGTTTTTTTCAGCTCATTCAATTACTTTACACCATTGCAACGTTCACTGAAAATATTTTAGCAATTGTCCGTTTAATTTCTGACCTATAGCAAATGTTACTTTTTGCATTTCGATTTTATTCATAAATATTTTTTGTCAAAAACTCGATAAGCCACAACAATTAAGAAGACCGTAATACAAAACGATGGATTCTGGTGAAGATATTAGCGAAAGTGACTATTTTATTGATGATACTGATGACAGCGTGGTAGACAAAGGCTTTTTGCCGACTGGGTATGAAGTAATTTCAGAAACCAGCGAGGTATGATTTATTTTATCTGGTGTGGCTTATCCTGTTATTGCAAAAAAAATCTAATGAAATTACATATGAAGGGCTTATTGTAAAAACACGATAAGCCACACGATTTCAAAAAGTGTTTTTTTTTTCAGTTCATTCAATTACTTTACACCATTGCAATTATTTAATGTAATAAACATTTTAATATTTATTTCATTTACTTTTTTAAAAAAGAAAAATAAAAAATTTTGTACTGCAAAAACACGATAAGCCACTTTATTTCAACCATAATAACAAAACTTTTGATATTCAAAATAAAAAAAATTTAAATAAAATGTATGCAATAACTCGATAAGCCACACTTTTTTTTTTGAAAATAGCGGTTTCCGAAGTTTTCTAGTTATTCATGGACTGGTATGTGATAGTAGTCTTCCTTAAACACTAATTACAAGTATTTAAATCATGATTTCATCAAACCCCTATTTTCTGCATTTACTTCAAAGGCGATTTTCTCAGTATTTTCATTTTGTGGCTTATCGTGTTTTTGCAATAAGCCCTTCAATTATTCCTTAGATCCACAAAAAGAAAAAATTCCCAACTTCGGAAATTCCAAAACCCATAAGACGTGACAGACCCAATGAATCATCACCACCAATCAGTAGGAGAGGAACTGCTTTTAAATAAATGATAAATTTGACACACTGACCAGGACCTACTGTTGAAAGCCGGCTCTAAAAAGCTAATTCTTTTTATACAGATATTTCATGTGGTCTCTGAAAAATTGTTACACGTTTTTACAAGGAAATGAGCCTAGGTTTCGCACTTAACATATCACACCATGGCACCTTCACAAGTTTTGCAGACTGTTAAAAACTAGGTTTGAAAACATTCAAAAACATTACGTACAACCGACATCAACATACCTTTGCCATTTCGTATCCCAAAACCCCGTTATTACTTAAGCTATTGCAATCGCCTGTCCATTCGAAACTTGTTGTGAACTTGTTTCTCCTTCACAACTGCAACATTTATGAACGGATAAAAACAGAAATGCCACACAGCACCGAAATGCTTCTCGTAGATTATGAAAATCATCATAATAAAAATTATTCACTTGCAAAGTTTTTCTTTTCTCTTTTCCATTTGGCATTAAACTTTATTTGCTCTCTTTCTCTCATATTCATGGCGTCCTTTGCACAACATTCACGGTGGCCTTAGTCGGATAGGGCTCTATCGCCCTAATCCCACCAACCCGATCTTCCATACTCAATTTGTATCTGTAAATGCAACAATTGTTTATTGAGCTCTGGGGCTAAAAACTTAAAGAAACATAAAATTCACAGCGGCTGATGAAGATGATGTTTGCTATTAGAGGTGATGGCGTTGTTGCAATTCCCCGTGTGATGTGGCTTGTTGTTGTAGAGTAAGTGTTGTTGGTGCGTTGTTTAATGGCGAAGGTGTATTCCGCGATTGTCTGTACCCATGCATACATATCTTCATTTTTCCGTCCATTGTGTTCGGGGGACCAGAAGGAACAAAACAAAAAAAAACGAAGCCAAAATAAAGTTTTCCCTATGTTGTTTCTTCCTACGTACGCTATTTACCCTCGACAGGAAATGTGAGTTGTTGAGTTGGCCGTTTACATTTAAACGTGCCGTTTGTTTCCATGAAAGGTTTGTAATATATCGCAGTTGCTTTCCTTCTATTCCAATTGATACTAAAGTCTGCATTGGTCTTTCTCATAGTCAATGAAACCCAGAAAAATGTCTTTTGGTATTTCCCTGCGGTTTTGGTTGAGGATTTCGAATGGAAAAATCGACAGTGACGGCTTTCGCCAACAGAGAAGAGCTCACCTATACCGGAAACGTGTTCGTACAGACAACGTACGACTCATCGACAAAGGCTTCAAATTCTACAGGTGGGTGAGTGTGACGGTTTTACAAGAAATATTTTGTTGCTATGAAGAAATATGTTGATACTCCAATGCAAGTTATATGTTCAGGGTTTTTGTTGTCAAATCGAGAGAAATGATCGGTCAGTGAAAGTTCACTTTAGGGAACCACAGGTTTGTTTGACAACAAATGTTTCCTAAATATAATTAAGAAATATATGTATTAATTCCTCTGTTTCCTATGAGGAACTATAGCCTCAGCGATTGTGTTCCATTCCCGCTTATCTACTGCTATCGGAATTATCTAAATATATATTTACCCTCGACATTGATTCACTGACTCTGTCACGCAGTACGTAGGAATTTAAATAGGCATTCTATAATTCTATAAATAATAATAATAAAATAATAAAAAAAAATAATATTTTTTTTTTGTACAGAAATTGTGTTTTCCCCAAATTTTTTTTTCCAAAATTTTTTTTTACAAAAATTTTTTTTTTTACAAAATTTTTTTTTCAGCAACAATTTTTTTTTACAGAATTTTTTTTCCTAATTTTTTTTTTCCACAAAATTTTTTTTTCCACAAAATTTTTTTTTTTCAACAAAATTTTTTTTTCCAATTTTATTTTTTTTCGAAATTTTTTTTTACAAAATAGTTTTCTCAAAATATTGTTTACAAAATTTTTAAAATTAGGTAACAAATACTTTCTCAAGCAAATTAACGGGCGCCATAGGCGCATTACAACTTACTAGTTTTATATATTACTAGAGCGTCAGCGATTGTGTTCCATTCGCGCTTTTCCACTGATACCGACTTCAGCTCGTTTTACTTTTAGTTGGTTTTTGCTGCTCCAGTACGGCCAAATATGGACGGCTCATTCCACGGCTGCCGGGGTTCCAGTCTATGGCGTTTCTCGCTATCTGATTTCAGACTGTGTTGGTATCTGCACAGTTTGGGAACATAATCTTTCGTTATTGAAAATTTGACATAGGCATTGGTTTACAAATACTTGCACAGAATTGACATCACGATGAGTTGTATTCAATGATTCGCTGCCATAAAGATTTCATGTAGTTGCTGAACATATTTTCGCGTGTTGGGATTTCCACTAAGAATTAAGTTGGCCAAACGATTGTCGGGCCTTGATGCAACGATTTGCTTCTTTCAAGGCTCCAATTTTTCTTATCATACCATTAAGATAGAAAAAATATTCCAAGTTCAACATTGTCATTTAAAACCTTTATACGGAATGTGGACCTTTCTGGTATTCTCTAACAGCGAAGTGGGCTCCAGATTGCAGAGTGTTGAAGGATATCGAACGTCTGTTCGAATGAGCAACTCTGATCCTTTTGGCAAGGCATTCATGCCACCGGCGTTTAATACGCATTTTAAACATCAAATTTGTATGGCCTTATTGTGGCGTTGGGTTTGTAGTCTTTCATTCTTAATTTTATATTCCAAATTTCATCTAAAATTAATTCATTCAAACATTTTTGTCAGTGCATTTCGGGCAACAATGCTCTCCAAACAATTATCAATAGAGGTGGAAATTTAAACAAATCAGTAACGAAGGATATAATTTGTGTTCTCCTCAGACCTCCAGTATGAAGCAGGCTCCGAAAAACGACTGGATTCTTGGTTATCTTACTAGTATACTCGCCAGCATTTACGTGATTGTCAAGGATAAAACCTATGAAAATTTGGATATAAATTTCGAAACGATGATTACATTTTATATTGAAACATATCTATGAGAGAAAAAAATACATATATTATAATATTTATTTTTTCCCAGGAGCTCACAGCACACCGAATTGCTGGCCTTGGTGTATATCAGCGACATGAGGTCATGTACCATGACCGATCCTCCATTCAACCGAACCTAACCAATTTTTTCGTTAGCATTTTATGCCACGGTAACAGTGGTGAATATCAGCAGAAATCGAATTTTTCTTCGAGTGTTGCCTGAACCAAATCCAATTTTGCAGGAAAAGTTAAGTTTGTTCGTTCTGCTTCATCTTCATCTCCTCTACTCATTGTTATTACATGTTTTGTATTGTGTTTTTTTAACATTATCTTCCTTTTTCTGTTTTGTTTTGAAATACTGGCATTACGAGTTAAATGATTATGTGCAAAGTTGGATATTTCGTTTCTTTTCGATGCCGTTCAGCCAGCCCTTTGCTCGTATTTTCCGCTTTCTGTTGTTGGAAAACTTTTGCCTTTGCAGTTTTTGTCTCTAATGTGGTTTATTTTTCTTTAGTGTATTTATACACAAAAACAACAACATCAACGGCACTAGCATGGAATATAACAATAATAGTAATAATAATAACAATAATAAATTAATTATCATTATTATTAAAAGCAATTTATTACAAGTTATGCGAGAACATACGATATGTCCATGCACGCAGCATACAACTTTTTTGCCATCCCCATAAAGATGAGGAGTAAGTGTTTTAGATAATTGATAAAATGACCCCAAAAGAGACTGGCGGAATGGATGGAATGCCACATCGGACGCTGTCTGTGCAAATCAATTAAATGACTTTTGAAAATGATTGCTATCAAAGTCAGAAATCATTTTGCGTTTGACAGCAGCCAATAAACGAAGATTGAGAACTTAATTGATGTCTGTCGGTGTTACCGGGAGGCATTGTAATGAAGTCAGCCAAGAAGGAATTTATACCTGTAAAGAAATTTCATTAGCTGGAAGTACAATTGAAAGTATTTAATTATTTTTTTTTCTAGTAAATGATTTGTCGTCTCAACGTCTAAATAGATATCAAAAAAGAAATGGTATGATGGTATGTCGTATGGATTTTATTCATTCTAAAGTACACAGTGTTCTACACCAAAAGTACGTAGTGTTATATATTTTGATGTGAGTTAGTTTCAAGGGTATGAATGTAGAAAAGGTAGATTGAAATATTCACATGTTGATCATCTTGTAGGAGGAACATTATAACGAATCCTGTCATGAAGCATATGAAAAAGCTCCGACCAGAAAGGAGTTTCAAGACGTAGACTGGCAAGTGCAAGATGCCATGCTACTCATTGGTATATAAATATATAATGGCATCCATGCTTATAGAGATTCGGTCCATGTGTTCAGATAAAAATATAGTCAAATCAGAGTCTTATGTGTACATTCCATCATCCCGTCACATTGCAGGATCAGAACTCGTTTAGCTGTCCTGCTTGAAAGCTGTCCTGATTGTCATAAAAACGCAGGCGGACATATGGACTAGAGATCGAATAACGTTTCGCTGGACATATGACGTTCCCATTCAAATATAGTACATACTCACTCTCTCTCAGAGCACAAGTAGTGTAGTGCAGAGAGTGGTACACGCTGAAAAATACGTCTTTTTTTCAATGTTCACACACAAGTAAAACGCGTGTTTGATGTTTGTAGCAATTAAATTTTTTTTTTTTTTTTCTGTTCTTTCAGTACTTTATTAATAATATTGTATGGTTAAGCGCCCCGGTAGGCGAGTTGGTAGCGTGCTTGCCTATCAGCGTGGGGGTTGTGGGTTCGATTCCCACCAGAGGCTTTGGTCTGTCGCTGCAAAAATCAAGCCAAATGGTCTTTGTCACCCGGTTTACCCTTGGACCCAAAATTATACTATAAATTTACTTTGTATTGTAATTTATAAAAATAAAATAAATAAAATAAATAATATTGTATGGAATATAATACTAATTCTAAATATTAAATAAAGTAATATATTGTAAGTAAGTAATATCTACACAAATCTTATTTGGATGTAAATATAACTCGTTTGCTATTAGTATTACATATTTGTGTATAAGCAATAGCGTGTTTGGGAAAAACAGACAACGAACTTATTAAATTCAAGAAAGTACAACATTTTTTCTGCATTTACGCTCTTTAAAATAAAAGCAATACCGAGAGAATGAGATGGATTGTTATATAAATATTCAGAAATGGACAAAAAAATAAAAAGTGACACAAAACTGCATACATACATATTTGATATTTATCACCTACAAACAAGTTAATGTTTGTGGTATGGAAAAATATATATGGGTGAATAATCTTAAATGACTCCTTTCTGTGTCCGGCTGTTTAAAATTGTGTTGTATTAACTAATTTTTTTATAAATATGTTCTAAGCAGCTTATTATATTTGTTAAAATAACCCACGTATTAGTTTTTAAAATTTTTAATTTGTTAATATCGAAAAAAAGAAAACAGTACATGTAGTCTCAGTCCCGTGGCGTGTCCAAAACCGACGCAGCAAAATAAACCGTACTTATTATGTATGTAAATATTAAAAATCTGTAATTGCATTCAAATGAATTTATGCACTATCACTTCAAGTCACATATACTCTTTTTTTTTGATTTAATTAAATTAATTTTAAGAAATTATAAAAATCATTGACTTTTGTCCGGAACATTTTCTTTCTCTCCCGTGCCTGGTGTGGTTTTCTGCTTAAAAAAAGGTAACGTTCAATTTGTAGTGTTTCTCTCGCGCTGAAGTATTGTTCTCTTCGAAGGTTCTCGAAGAAACTCCACTTCTATTTTAGTTTGCGAATTATTTTCGTCGGAGTGGTCGGAGACTGTCCCCTTTTTCGCAAAGAAAAGGAGTCATTTCAGATTATTCACCCATATATGTTTGATGCAAACTTGTTTGCTGAAATTTGTTAAAATCGCCATTTTTTCAACGTGTAGTTTTCCGAAATACAGTGTAGTAAGTAGCTGAAGCAAAATGTGTTCTGAATAAAGTGTTCATATATAAATGTTTACAACAAAAAACACTACAAGTATGATGTTCACTTCACGTTGTACATCGAGTATTTCCAGAACATGAGGTATTGCTCCGCTCTTATTAAAAAGTAGTAAGTTGTAATGCGCCTATGGCGCCCGTTAATTTGCTTGAGAAAGTATTTGTTACTTAATTTTAAAAATTTTGTTAAAAATATTTTGAGAAAAATATTTTTTAAAAAAAAATTTCGAAAAAAATTTACGAAAATTTCACGAAATTTACTTAGAACACTCACGCCAATTCGCCCAACAGATGTCAGTGTACATTGTAACCAGTAGTGCTAAAAAATGTTTTTTTATGTTTATGTTCCAAAATATTGTCTGGCAGCGCTGCTGGTAACGTCGCTTTGAGAAGATTCAAATAAAAGAGTTAAAATTCCCAATTTTTTTTTTGGCCGAATTTTATGTTTTTACAACAGGTTGTACCTACGAACGAACTGTGTTTATTGTTTCCGCATATTAATGGGTTTAAACAAAACAAACTCATTGGTTCCACCATGGGAACATTAATCTTTTAAGAGCATCGACGAGTGGAAGTGGAATTACCCGTAAAAGCAATTAACAAAAACACATGATAAACGATTGCGCAAGTTAGACATGTTAATGCAGGCGCCAAACAACTCAATTTAATTAAATTAAAATATTTAGTTAATCTTCATCATTTTACATTTATGAAAAACGCGTAGACAATGGAAAAAATGAAAGAACGGGCGGGCGGACAAAAAAAAAGGGGAACAAATTGACAAGGAAAAAGTTAATGTTTTGCGGTTAATTTGCATGAAAAGTCTTTAAACCATTACAGGCAGCTGTGGTTTGGGCGCCGCTGCAGTTGCTGTGCATCAATGCCACCATGGCCTCCACCACACCGTGAATTGTGCTGTAACATGTGTTTTTCTTGCTGTTTCATCTCTTTAGTTTTCGTTTTTGGTGTATGGACTACTGGCTGTGCGTTGATAAGAGGTGGTGATATGTGCCAAGGATAACGTGCATGTCTTTTGTGCCACTCATGTGGGTTGATTCTGAATGGAACCAACGACGAAATGTGTATTAAAACGAGACCACATACGAGTACACGTGAGTGTTTTATTACACTCGCTTGCAGTACGGAAAATGAGTTAATTAGTATTGAGTTGTCGGGGTTAAGTGCTTTATGTTAAACACAAAAGTTTAGAAGGTTAGTAAAATGTTTTTATTCCGAAGGTTATTTTAAGTTTATAATTACATTGAGAATATTAACGCTAAAGGACACATACGTTAGGCTCGGCTGAATCTTGGGTATGCCCTTCATCTGACAGATGACCTAAGACACAGGCGGAACGGAAGGCAGCTATACTTTTTCTCTGAATGAGGCAGACATTTGAACAGTCTGCAACTAGACTTGGTCGTGTGTTCTTTAGACTATCTGGGGTAGAGCTCATTGTCGCTATAAATAATTGGGACAAAGTGGTAAACTGTGTTCGTGTGCTCATTACCATCTTTCCATTCTTTATGTGTATTGAACATAGTTTGGCCGCTACCCAAGATTCCATATTTTCATTTTTAATTTGCTTTCATATTTCAGTGACATCATGTCCTTGCCGTAAAGATGCTCTTGGCTTGTTGAGCCAAGTAACAATTTCAATTTGTTTACCCTTTCACCTGGAAAATTCCATTTCCCAAGTCGTTGTCATTTCCAATGAAAAACATTAAACCAACTTTTACTTTTTTGTTTGTTTGTTTATACAATAAAATAACGCGAAAAACACTAATTGCAATTTATTGTTGACTGACAAACTTTTGGCTGCCACGCTTAACTTTTCTGCCCAAAAGATACTTAAACGAAAAAAAAAAACAGCAAGTCCAACAAAATTTCGATCAAAAAATGTTTGCAAAACTTTCGAAAAATCATTGAAGCGACATCCTCGCCAGCGAAAACAATTGCGTACAATTTGATAGCACTTCGCGATAAATAAAACTAAAAATAGAAGTACTCGTATCACTTCACAACTTGCAATGAACACAATTGAGCAAATAGTTTTTGTGAAAAATGTTTCTATAATGTAAAAGTAATGTTGCAATTAAATTGTTTTGTAATTGCTACGTGTAGAAAATACATAAAAGGATCGGTGTACGAAGGCACCGAGGAAAGTTAGTTAGTTCGAATGTCAAATGACATATTTGTCATATTGCCCAGCAAACAAATGTGGCAATGGAATCTACTCACTTAGTTACTTATATGGCAATGCAGAGACTTAATAGAATTTTAGAGGCATTTCATTTATATTTCTATTACTCCAGTTGGTTGCACAGAGATTCATGTGGGTTTCTACACCGATTTTGGCATGAATTTCACTATGGGCTAATGTTTGATATTCACCAGTTGAAGGCATGGGTCCAAAGTTTATGAAATAACAGCTGAGTAAGTACACATGGTTGAGAAAATAGAGGTTACACAATGAATAGCGCAAATTTCCTCTCTCTGCGCATGATGAGCTTTTGCGT
Organism: Hydrotaea cyrtoneurina; assembly: GCA_958296145.1. Taxonomy (NCBI): domain Eukaryota; kingdom Metazoa; phylum Arthropoda; class Insecta; order Diptera; family Muscidae; genus Hydrotaea; species Hydrotaea cyrtoneurina. The sequence goes on along the minus strand of OY282513.1, from coordinate 8,873,061 downwards.
CTTAGGCTATTGCTATCAATATAAAAGTAATCGGTTTAAGAAAGGAAATTTGATATTTTTTTTTGTTTCTTGATTGTGTTATTTAATTTAATTTATATGTTGTTTGTTTAATTGAGCTGCATTACATTTAATTATTTTTTTAATTTTAGATTTTTATGCTTTTATTGTTTCTAAATATATTTTCTAAAATTTTAATATATTTAGTTAATTAATTGTGGCCATTTCATATAGATAGTGAGTGATCTATAGAGGAGTCGCCTTCATTATTTGCGGACAGATTCCATGTGTGACGTCATGTTTTCCTCTCTTGATGTACCATTGAAAACGGGACCAGCGCAACGTTTTTTTCTCAACCGTTGTAAGTAGCCATGTTTCAGTGGCATTGATAAACACATGTAGGTCCGTGTTGGAGAGCCCCATTTTCGTTCTTCTATTATTCTTCGTTTTACTTCGAGGAGGCAAGGATTACGACTCGATTCTACCACCACAAAGTTGCAACTACCTGAATATACTCTGCTGTCAGAATGTTGTTTCCACGTCGTTTGTGTTGGTTAACTACCAGATCCACCATCACATTTTCTCCATTTCTATAATTACAAAGGGATGTGACGGCCCCCGAGATCGAGGGAAAAATCCATCAGATCTCCATAATGGTATTGCGGCTGACATTTCTATGCATGAGGTTTACAAGATTTTTCCCTACTTTACCGAATAGCTGTTGTTAACATTATTATGCGTGGATGGTCCAACGAAAGTCTTTAGGATGGATATACCATTCCGTACTACCGAAATTTAGCAATATTTTTTCAGTTAAAGAGTTATTTGTATTTCTACCGTCCGTCTGTTATTAAGATTGTAGCATCCCAGTGTACACACATTGGGCTGATGATAACATTTGGTCTTGGTGCGCATTGTGGTAAGACGTTCATCTGACATACTGGTGTGAACCTAGAAAACACTACCAACTTATGGCATTCTTAATATATATTTACCCTCGACACTGATTCACTGACTCTGTCTCGCAGTACGTAGGAATTTAAATAGGCATTCTATAATTCTATAAATAATAATAATAAAAAAATAATATTTTTTTTGTACAGAAATTTTGTTTTCCCCAAATTTTTTTTTTACCAAAATTTTTTTTTTCCAAAAGTTTTTTTTTACAAATTTTTTTTTTTACAAAAAATTTTTTTTTACAAAATTTTTTTTCAACTATTTTTTTTTTTACAAAATTTTTTTTTCAACAATTTTTTTTTCAACAAAAATTGTTTTTTAACAATAAATTTTTTTTTTTCAACAAACATTTTTTTTTTCAACAAAATTTTTTTTTTTCAACAAAAATTTTTTTTTTCATAAAAAATTTTTTTTTCAACAACATTTTTTTTTCCAATTTTATTTTTTTTCGAAATTTTTTTTTACAAAATAGTTTTCTCAAAATATTTTTTACAAAATTTTTAAAATTAAGTAACAAATACTTTCTCAAGCAAATTTATTACAAAGAGTGTGTGTTTCTTATTTCCATTCGTATAGTTCACGCGATCACACGTTCTTATGAAAAAACACTTAAAATTCAATTGTGGAACATTTAACCAAAAAAAATTTAAAAGTTAAGTAACAAATACATTCTCAAGCAAAATAAAATAAATTATATTTCATGTATATGAAAATGTTTGTTGCATCCATTTTAAATTAACACATATTTCAACGGGCGCCATAGGCGCATTACAACTTACTAGTTTGTAATATATGACATAGGTAATTGTTTTGAATATCCTATGTCCAGCCCTTTACACTTACTGGATGTCAGTGTTATATTTGACGATCATATCTTTCATCGGAATCTTTCACCGTTCATGTAAGGTTTTCGACATTCGACTTTTGGTTTACTGCTATATTTTTTTTTGGGGATATGCGCTACTAAGCAGAAGTTCTCCTTCACTTGGGAGAACTATGCGTATATTAGAACAATAATTTTCAGCAGAAATCATTGCAAATGGGTACCAGTGAAGAAGTGTGGCAGCTTTCGCATCGGATCGGTAAACCTTGCCTGCAATCAAAGCAAATTCATTTCTTTAACATTTCTATTTTTGCACTGTATTCCAGGAGATATTCGAAAATTATGGTCCTCAAAATGAGATGGGGTTTCTCAGAGGTGGCTTATTCCATGACTCTATGTTTGAACGCACAGTACATGTGAGCTCAGTGTGTTAGAGTTGTCTTAGCTAGTCAATAGCCACTTAATCTGCGTGATGGTAAATATTAGTGCTGGGTATTGCCAAGTTATAAAACATCGACCTTGTAACCCAAAACCTTTAAGCTCTTTACCTCCAGTCCTAGAATTTTCAAATCAAAAGTCACACCAATTTGTGGAAACCGGTGACAAATTACTGACCATGACCCAGTCCACATGTATATGCAGCATACATACATTTCCTACGGATAAATTTAATGTCATGTCATTCTTTAATATTTATTGTGACATTAACACTTTTATATTAATGTTTACATTACGTAAAATTAACATTAAATATGTACAACAACACACTGGCTGTAGTAGCGAATATATGTGGCCAATGGGGCGTATGTGTGATATTGAAATAAAACTCATACGACCCATAAAACTTATTTCTGAATGTAACACAGTGAATACATTATATATTTGATATCAGAAAATATATTTGTTAATAGCTCGAGGAAAAAAAAGGTATGTTTAACCCTCTAACCGGCTAGACTGCCCTGAGGCGGTCTTCAATATTTGTGTTTAATTTCAAAAAAATATTTACCCTCTAACAGTCCAAACAGAAATACTGGACAATTCTTGCAACTTTGTTGTTACGGAATTAAACACCATTAATGAAGACATCCTCAGAGCAGTCTTGCCGGTTAGAGGGCTAAAGCCAATCATTCGATTTCACCAAGTGTACTGTGCGAAAATTTGTATATATTTGGGAAACACGTCACCGCAGAAATTATAAAAATCAATTTGTAAAGACAAAATGTGGGTGCCCTGGTTTTGCCGACAACGCAAATAACTGTGAAGTGGTTTCTTTTTGTACTGGTTTGTATTTTGATGTTATTAGGAATGCAGTTTTATGAATGAATATATTTTCCAATCATTTGGACAATGCTAAATAATTCTAAAAATTATTTAATTATAGAAAAATTCTAAAAATTATTTATCTACAAAATGTTGGTATCCCATCTGTAAAATAATTTGAATCTGTTAGGGTAATGTCTACAACTGCTAGAGATATGGTTTTCATTGTGATGAATATATGCGGATTGTTGGAAGACTAGGATTGTTTACACCACCTAAGGTAATTTGATTTCAATCTATAGAGGATAATTCGACATCAGCCTGGATATGGCTTTGCAATATCTATCGATGTCCTTGCAATATCTCCATATCTCTCGAATACAATAATTGTTTGCCTACTAAACACTGTACTCTGTGCCTACACATACATCTGTAGTCTTATGCCTAATTGCCGAAATGTTTATGCATGTTTGAAAAAAATGTTGGTTAATTTACTGTTCGCATTTATTGTTATTATTCAAAATGTTTATTTTTTTTTTATATTTGTAACAGAAAAATCCGAAATAATAACAATTTGCTCCAAAAAAATGTTTGAATATCTGTACTTCGTAATACACCGACATCCACAACCAACCACATGATGTTCTCTGTGATAATAACCAAAATCTAAATTATTATTATAATAAATTCTAATTAAAATAAATGTTCAGCGCATATTTAGCAAAAAATAAACTAACACATGCAAATAAATGATTATATAATATTATGCACATAAAATTAAGGGCCCTTTAAATAGTTTTTTGTTGTTGGTTGATTCCACCTAGTAATGTTGTCTGTAGCATGCAATTGGGTAAATGGAGGAATATATTTTACAATAATTGAAGAAGGGCGACACAAGGTTGTATGGAAAGTTCCATGGTTGTATAAAACAAATGTATATTTAAATTACTCATTCAAATGTGGAAAGCTTATTGAAAAATAAATATTTAAAGGAACTATTCATTATGGACTCATTGCTCATATATCGTTTATATTAAAGTTAAAACAACTATTTACATTTCTAGATAGCTAATGGAAAATAGTGTATTTAAAGTGGCTACAAAATGTTCATTCTAGAAAATGTCCTTCTGGTTTGTTGTGTTGAACTACACCCAACATTAAAACTGCTCCTGAGTTATAGACATGATATATTTTTTTGTATTCAGATACAAAAACTACTTAATTTGAGTATGTCGGTATTGTCCCACGTGAGTGATATTACATACATGGATTTTCTAAAGTTACTCTTAGGAATTTGGTTGTCGAAGCACTAACAAATGTGTAAGGATATCGGAAAAATGAGGTCAAGGAAAAACTACAGGGGACAAACAATTTAATACCAGCTGAATTGAAAAGATTCCAAGCTCATGAATATGAAAACATTTTCCATTTAATGCTGCATATTACAAATTATAAATGTAAATTTTGTTTAAGGTCCAAAGAGGCAACTTTAAATCCCCCTTTTCTTTCAATCTCTCTACTACAGCGAATGTCATGAAAAATATATGGGTGCTTGGTATAAGAACTCACCTGTCACAGAACAGCATGTTGTTAAAGTTTGCTTGCCTTATATGGGATTCAAGGATTTAGGTCTGAATCAGTTAAACATTTTGAATCAGTTAAACATTTTCTTCTATCGGAGGCTTTTTATTTTGATTAACAATTCATTTATTTCTAGTTAAGTTTTATACAAATAAATAAACTCCCCAGAGTCACATGGCGAGTTGGCATAGCTGAATCAAAAGTTATTTTAAAGTAAACAGAATTTGTATCGTGTCTAAAAAAGGATTAACTTTATATACATAGTTTTATTAAACATTCAGATTAAAAATATTACAAGAGAACAGTTTCTTTATTTTCAAGAAAATGTGATTTTAGATTCGATTTAAATATTAAGATTGTTGAGATATTTTTAAGAGTTTGTGGTTGGTGATTGTAACACCGTGTTACACACATTCTGTCCTATGAACCAAATTTACTTTTTCGGAAAGGGGATACAAATAAAAATACACGTGTATCGGCGATTTTCATGTACACGTCAGAATTTTTTTTTTAAGTTTGAAGTATGAAGCTCGTAGTGGCCTGTGTGAAAGCCTTTGGACTGATTTTTTGCAGGCAGACTCGTGGAAATGTCTGTATCACGTCAAATTTTTTAAATAATAGATTTTTATCAATTCTCAGATTTTCCTAAATTTTTTTTAAATGGTTATCGTTTTTTTTAAGGTTTCTGTTCAAAAAACATTTTTTTTCGTAACGCTTAAGTAGTTTAAAAATTTGGAGTCTCTTCAAGTTATGCTAAGAAAAGTGAAAAAAAAAATGTTTTTTTTTTCAAAAATAATAAAAATTGGGGAAAATCTTTTTTCCTCTCTTTCCGAATATGTGCATTTGGTTCATAGGACAGAAAAAAAATCTATTTTTTGTAACACGATGTAATAGGAGCAGCCGATGTATGTTGCTTTGTTATTTTCACCTTTCCACATGCAAGTTCAAATTGTTTCTGGTATTGAAAACTGACTGATTCAATGAAAATATTATGGCATTTTGCACCGACTTTACCGATTTGCGTCTAATATCTGTCTAGTAGGAGAGTTTGGATTTATACCGCCGAAATATGATTATGAAATATAGTTCATAAGGCTCACGGTACTTGCGAAACGTGTTTATAAGGGATTTGTCTTTAGAAAACACCCAATGTACTTATATTACAGCGGTAGACTATCTGTACAATGGTGCACTCAGTTGGTCATATCAAGGATATACACATTTTCTTCTATCGGAGTTTCGGTTTTCTCGATATTAGTTGTCGCCTAAAGCCTCTCTAGCTGGAGAATTTCGATTCATACCGCCGAAACGGCCCAGGCTGTAATTTTATTTGCCAAAATATGCCCATGGGATATAGCTCCTACAGTTCACGGTACTTTCGAACCCGTTTGCAAAGAATTTGTCTCTAGAAAACACCCAGCACCGTTTCATCAGGTACTTATAGCTGTCTGGTACAATGTTGTGTTAGTTCGTCGTGAGCTGACTCTCTTCTTCGGCAGTTTGCTTATATAATAAACAGTTTATGCAATGAACTTAACCAAAGCTTAAATCAATCCTCTCCCAATTAAAATTTAATAATAAATCAATGTATTTAAGTTACTGAAATAGTATAAGATTTTTATTATGAATTTTGTTTAATTTAATTTCAATTTTTTGGTTTTAAACTCTAATTATTTGTTAATTATTTTATTACAAAAAATTACAAAATCTTTTTGAATTCAATGCTCTTTTTAAATGAACTATTTTTAATTTAATTCACAATTTATTGGCTTTCTGTTTTAATTAAAGTGTATATTCATTACAAAAACCAAAAAAAAAAACATGTTTTATTTATTTGTTTTCAGGAGTTTATGCTAACATTATTGTACCAAAAAAAATAATGCATTTTGGTACAATAATTCTTTTAAGTGTATAGGTACTTTTCAGGCTAACACAAAATTCTGTGAAATTCACAAAACTACTCTTTAAAATAAACAAAATACTCCATAAAATTCACAAATCACAATTGTGAATCTGACGGTGTCTTTGTGATTTTCATAACCAAATATTGTGTTTTTTAAAATATTTTTTATGAAATTCACAACAAATTTTCTGTGGGTTTCACAAAATTATTTTGTGTCTTTATGATGGCTATGTCGTCCGTGTATGCAAGGAGGCTGTGGCCATAGTTTTTCGAATACTTTCTTCATCAGTAGATATGTTGTTCATCAGTCTGAATGGTTCCGCTTCCCATTTTTACGGGGGATGTGGTGGATTTTATCCATTTGACATCACTGCCCAGAACACTCGACATGGAAGATACCAATTTTCCATTTCTTTACTTAATGTGCTTGGAAAAATTTTCTGGCATCGTTTCCATTGCCATGAACGTAAATCTCCTCAAATTCCATCGTTCCATTTCTTTTTTCGATATTCCTCTCTCCTCAACTCTCGGTATCGCACAATCAGATACCATAGGCGAGTAAGTCGGCCTATATGCCACGTTCTAATCTTCAACGGGGGATTTACACTCCTCATCGTACGATGTGTTCCATTTGCCGGTTTGGGCAACCAATTCCGTTTTCGGCGGCTTTTGTATTTTGAGGCCCATCATCTAGTGCTTACCTTTGCTGGTCTAGTACACGCTTAGTCAAGTTCATATCCACTACAAGGTAGTTGTCCAAATCATTGCTTGTAGTTCAGAGCGTTCGTACGTCCAACACGTTGTTTGCATGCCTCACGTCAATCGCAACGTGATATATTTGATTGCTTCTCTTTCCATCAGGTGACAGTGAAAAAGTGCATTATGGGTTTTCGCGATTTTTAAATCTGGAGCTGCTACTACTATATTCCATGCGACTGTAAACTCATTCGTATCAAAGATGTTCTCCCTGCCCACTCCGGTATTATAACTCCCAAGTACAATTTATGTGTGATGGCCGCTACGAACATTTACAGCGATTGTAAACCGTATCTTTGGCCCATATATGCCACAGAAAATTATAAATGAAAGTCGGAATAGATACTTACAAAAAGTGTCATCGGCCACTGTTTATTTGCGGCCCTGTTTCATTTTGATGCATTCGCTTTCTTTTTTCTGTATTTAATACTTGTATCGATATAAACACGATGTACATAAAAAGGGATTATAGTTAGAGTACCAAAAAATAAATAATTTAATACCATAATTGTTGAACACATTTGTGTTTTTTTTTTGTAGGTCACTGAGGTAATAACCACTTCGATTTCCAGATACATCACAATGCATCGCTATTTAAATATTTGTGATTATTGTGTTTTTTTTTCGGACGGGGATTGTAAATAAATAATTTGTTTATTTAGTGGATTAAATAATTTATTACCTAAATAAAATAGTTTTTTCGTATGTTTGCTATCACTGCTAAACATCTGTTTTTATGATTCATTTGTTTTTTTGCTAAAAAAAAAATATTGTTAATTTCTATGGCTGACACTGCATTAGAGAGCATATCAGTGATTTCGGGGGAAAATGTCAAATGTTTGCATTTTCAGTAAACTGCCGGTAATATAGTTTAGTTTACTGAAGTGTCTCAGTGGAATATTAATTTAAATGTATTAATTTTTAAATTAAACCACTAATGGTCGGTTTCTGTCTGCCACTTTTTTCTCTGTTGTATTTTACATTTATTGATGATGATTTGGTTAAATCATTTAATTAACTGGTATTTACATGCATAACATTTAAATTAAAACCAAAAAAAAAAGGAGAAACTGGCGTTAAGGCAATGACAAATTGTATGACTGAAGGGGGGGAGGAGGTTGGGCACAACAAATCAACAACAACAGCAAAAAAAACGCTTATTAAATTTGTGAGTTGTTTAAACAGTAGCAGCATTCATTTGCATTGCATTGATATTAACTTGTTTTTATTCGACAATTATACAATGCAATTATATTAACAATTGTATTTGTCATAGAATTTTATAATTATGTAATACAAGTGGACATACTCCGAATTATTACAAATTAACAGCTGCTGCGGCACAGTGGGATACATAAGGATAATGAATACATTTTAAAACTTTTGAAATGAATCAGTTAAATTTTTTTTTTAATTCTAATTTAATTTTTTAATTTAAAAAAAGGGACATGTAAATTATGTTAAATTCAGGCAGGAGGATTATTAAGAATATTTTTCTCAATGACAATTTAAGGTAACTTTACAAATTTGTTGTGTAAAGATTCATGAATTGAAGATTCATGAAAACGACAGATGAATTGTTTTTAGATTTTCCATTTTTCCGTATATCGGTTTTTGTTTATAAAGTTCGGAGGCCCAAAATATTGCCAAAAAGCAACATTTTACTAAAAAAATTAGTATTTTTTAAAGAAAAAACTAAATTTTTAGACAATTTTCTAATCTTTCCGGCTTTTTCCCCGCAATAAATTTCCTTAAAATCTATTTTGCACATTTTATGTCAAGTCCAACTGTTACCATTCATTATAATTATGTCTACAATCAATTCTTTTTTGTTTAACAATTATGTTACATAATTTACATAATATTATTAAAGTGTTTGTCGATATTAAATTGTACTATAGTTTTATTACTTCCGCTTCGAAAACCTTTAACTTTTTTTTTTGTGTCATTCGACATTTGAAACATAATTGGAATTATTTGTCTGCTGGTGATAAAAAAAAAACACATAAATGCAAAAATAAATTAAAACACACCATAATTAAATATTTAATACAAATTGAAATTAAATTATAAACATGGACTATTTGGAAATTTATTAAATGCAAATAATTAAAAGTGGCCTAATTTTAGGCAAATTTTTGTTAGAGGATTCGAAAGAACTATTGGTGGTTTGAAACAGACACGTGTACATTGTAAATTGTAAATTGAAATAATTGGAATTATTTTTAAGCTACTGTCTGGTCGAATTGCAGGCAATAAAAGGCGATATCTCTTACCAGAAACGTAACGTCTACAATTTGGCGAATCTAGTGAAAAGGTAAAGGAACGTGCAATGTCATATCGTCAGAATTGGATAAGGACATTTGTACACCTTCACCATTGGATAGAGTATTTACTATGTTCGGTATTTCCCATGTAAGCCTGTTCATCTAAAATCCAATTAAGAATTGATATTATTGACTCTAGTCATGCCAGTAAGATCTAGCCATGACCTTGTCGTAAACCAATGTCATCAATTTTAGAGGTGAGTTTCTTATGGAATGTCAGAATCAGACAAATGGTAAACGTTCATATTCAAGACACTGAAACTGCACTGGACAAAATTACCCGTATTGGAACATGTCTGCCTCGTAATGCTTCTAAAACATTCATAGTACACATCTCATAAGTAAGTGATGTTCGCCATTTATTACTTATTTTGGAGAGGTACATGCTACCTGCCAATTCACTATAAGTCTCTTGTAAATCTTTTTATTAATCCAACACGGATACGCTTTGTAACTGTCATTAGTTTTCGATGTCTTAAACTATTCTTAAGCCTAAGACATATTCCAAAAGATCTAGATAAATGCATAAATTGGCATTACTTTATGCCTTTAAATAATTCCAAAGTGGAACAAAGTGAATCACATAACAAATTTCATTGAAAACAAAGTAAAGATCTAAAATTATATTTCCACAAAGTTAACCAAGAGGAAAGAGACAAATTGCAATTAAATTTTCTTTGAGAAACTATTTTTCAAAAAACCAGCAAAGAAAAAGATTCCAAGCAACCACAAGCATAGATGGATAGAATGAATACACGTGTTCAAAACTTTTGACAAAAAAAAAACCCAAGACTTACACACACACACGCACACTTACAACCACACCATATCACCACCGTGAAAAAAACAAAAGCAAAGTGTAACCAAATTTCTAACAAACAAATTATCCTGCATGAAAGGACAAACGGCAGCGGCGGCAAATGGCGTTAGAGCACAAGAAGCCGAGAGGAAAAGTTTCTGGTGAAATATTTCGCACTTTGTTAACTTCATACACGTACAGTTTACCCAAAACTGAAACCACGAAACGAAAGAAAAGATACGATATTAAGCTGACAATGCAATTATTTGCGGCATTAAAGTGGTGGAGATTGTGTGGCGGCCAACATTTATGTTCGACAGAAAGTACGACTTTTTTTTTTTTTTTTGATTCAAGGCCCAACTTTTGAAGCGTATCGACAGTCTTAGATTTTGTAAGTTCCGTACAAAAACTGCTGGTGGCGTTTGGTGGCCACACAAACAGGAGAAAAAAAACAATTAAGACCTGAATGTTAGTTTGTATGAAGAGAAAAGGAGAATTTGTAAAGATTGAAAGCGCCTTTATTTACGCTAACATGATTTTGTAGAACAAGGCTTAAAAGTTTTTTTCTCTCAGTATTTTAACCGAAAATTTACCAAACAACCAAAAGAACAAGTTTTTGGCTGATACACACTGACACACATACACACCGACGGCCAAACTGAAGATTTATGTCTGCCTATAATTGGCATTTACAACCTTGGCTAAGCTTAAAGAGATACTTGTGTATTGGTTGCTAAAACTTGTATTGTTTTTGTTTTTGAATTATAAAAAAATGTAATGCTTTAAAAGAAGAACTTATGTTTTTGTGTCTGCATTTATGCAAAGTACATTTGATTACCGGCCTTTTGCGATACGATTCCGGTATGAAAGTGGCTGCAACTGCTTTAGGGGTGGTCATTGTGTACGAGGATGGGTTGGGAAGTATTCAAGAAATGAAAAATAATCAAGTGGAGATTACAGATTAAGTTTAGCTGGGATATCTGATGTCTTGAGATTTCGGTTCTATTTGATACAGGGTGATGCTTTCGAAAAAAGCATTCAAGTGTTTATGCTTCTTAAAGCGGCGCAAGAAATACTTCATCCCATCGGATCTCGTACATATTTAAACCACCAGCATCCGGTCTAAATTGGAATATAACTCCCATATACATGGCCAAGAGCTCCAGAGACATCTTTGCAGCTTCTGGAATGCGGGATAGTAAGGTATCCAAGTCTATAGTCTTCCTACAGCATTGCCGAAATGTGGGTTGTATGTCGCTGTTCTATAGATATTTTATATTTATTTACTGGTATCTGTTCGTCAGATATTCGTTCTCCGATCCCTGACTTTAGAACATTTAGCTGAAATACGCATCTATCCAGGAAATCTCACCCGTTCATTGTCAAATGGCCGGTTGACCGGACGATGCCCTATACAGAAAATTGGTTCTTCAGCTGAACCGTTCGTATGTGGAATATTCTTCCAACAAGTGTGTTTACTGCGAGTTGTGACATTCTGATATTCAAAAAAAAATTTCTACAAACTCTACTTTCTCTTGCCTCCACCAATACCCTTCTTTCCTATCGATAACATAGTGCACTGCATTTATATATGACATCCCGGAGAAAAATAGGACCAATATGAGAATAAGTTTTGTTACTTTGGAGAGTATCAGCTGTCACAGCGCCGAATGGCGTACTTCAATGAGGGTTTTAAGTTCGAGGTAACTTTTTCAATAATATTGCTTTATTTAACTAATTTCAATATTTGTAGAAATGTCACAAAGACCACATCCGTCTCGAATCAGTGAGCTGTGCGCTATATAATTGTGTGTACTCACTGAACGGGACTTACTGTTTAAAGCCGGCTCCGAACAGCTACTGCTTTTCTGGCGAACTCTTTATAAGTCTTACCGATTACTATCTTACTCTTAAAGTTGGCAGCTTTTACGAGGTGGAAAACAGCCGCTGAAAACAGTTTGATAATCTTACTTGGTTTTGAACTTAGGTTTACTGATAGTCACACACACTACCTATCACACCACGGCCTTCCACAATGTACAAATATTACTTATGGCGAAAGCTTTACCCTTCGGCTGTATTTTATCCACAACAAACAACAATTGATTACCGACTGTATAACGTATCTGTGGTTAATTTCTATATTTAATAAATTATTGACAAGAAAAGACAACGAACGTGAACTATGACAATTGTTCGTACATTGCCAGATCATAAAAGAAGTTTAATGGTGCTTTTGTATGAGATCACAAATTGTTATGCTATTGGAGACATATATCCCTCAAACCCGAGTTAATAAAATTTTTAGGGTCAATGTATGTTAAACTGTTCGCTCAGTAGTGTATTTTGTAATACAGAGTAGGCAATGTTAAATTTGAATCGGCAATAAAAAACAAGTACTGATAACTTTTTAAAATTTCTGTTTTTTTTTGGAATGTTTGATCTTTGTCATTTTATAATGAACACACCTAGATAAAAATTACTTTTTGGAATAAAAAATCAACAGCAAAAGTTTTAATGTAATTAAAAATGTTGAGCGTTAAATTTTTTCTACACTGGTCTACAACATTTCATAGGCCAATTCAGCAACTATGTGTAATATGTAAGGCGCGATATTGAAAGATAACTCGCTGAATCCAAATCTGAGTTCGTATCTTTTCCCGTTTCCGAGAGATAGGCCTCGAAATGTTCGAAAAAACGTGTTTTTGAGAACACTGGAAGTCCTGGTGAGCCGGCCACAATGGAAATTTCGAAAAAAAACTCTTACCCAGTTTTAAAGAGGTAATCTTCCGCTATGAAAATAGTTTTTAAAAAAATACAACATCCTCATACATTATCGTTGCTTAAAAATTTTACCTTTTTTATTTTTTCCAAAAGATTATCACAATTTCTACTGGTTATTCGATGTTCAAAATCAGTGCGTAAAGGTCACCACCCTTTACTTTGTTCAGCCGACAATTACTCAAATGAGCAAACTTCACCACATTTAAGTAAAATATAGGCTTAGCGCAATAATTTTCATTTTCACCTAAAAGTAGGCACTTTGGATTTTTCACCGGTTACCGCCTTAATATATGTTTGGCTTTTTTGCTTTTGTTCTTTGTTTATGCAATAGCATATTATGGCTTATTACCTTTGTTGGTAAACCTCAAGTAACTCGTATTTTGTGTCTTGGCCAAAATCAAAAAAAAAAAAGTATGAACCAGTACGAGTTGAGTGTGTAGGTGTGTGTGTGTCTGTTTTCAAACAGTGAAATGCCACAAACGAAATATTTCCCAATGCCTACATTAAGGCTGCCACGACTCGGTGGAGCTGTGGCGGGGAAAACCCGGTGGTAAAGAATTATTGTTTTGTGGGCTCGGTTTTTGTTCTGAGTCAGAGATAGAAAGAAAAGGAATTTATGCAACATTGTGGTGGTAAACGAGAATTTTTCTATTTTCTATTGTAAATTGGTTTCATAAATACTGGGGCTTATTGAATCCACTACGTTTGCAGCGGCATTCAAATGCAGCCCATACAAAAGTTTGCACGTTTTAACCAGAAAACAATATCACAACCCCACCACCTACAGGCCTAAGTTTTACCTTGGCCACATTTGCCGAAGCAACCAAATACATTTCGTTCCCATAGCTATGGAATTGAAAACAAAAGCTGCAGCTGTGAGAAATATGATTATCTTTCGAAAGAGGTAGAGTAAATGAATATTTTGCTTTACTGCTGCTTTGGTGGCGTGGCAATGCAACGGCACAAAAGTGTAGCCTACTTTAAGGCTTTGGCGGAAATTTATTTAAAGGCATGCATTTCGAACGCCAACATTTGTATCACTTTATTTGAAGCTATCTTCCGTGTGGTTGGTGTTTCCCTTTTCAGTTTGCAATATGCTCAAGTATTTCTGAAAGAATGTCCATGCCGTTTTTTTTTTCGTTCCTGTCACTTGTTCTTCTTTTGCGTCTTTGTCATTCTCAAGGTCTTTTGTGGCCTTATGTGTCGCTGATTCTGTTGGTTTCTTCTTATTTTTATTGTAGCTGCTGGTGTGACATTCTTTGCAATTTCGTAGTTCTCTCTTCATTATTTATGGGTCACATGTTAAACTTAAAAATTACCACCCAAAACAAAAAAAAAAGAAAAGAAACGAAAAGAAATGAAAAAGAGGAGTTGAACAAAACACACAATACAAAATATTTTCTGTCTATTCATGTTTATTTATTGTTTCAGACACAAGCATTTCTTTTTTCTTGAGTATTTCAATTTATCTGTATTTTGTGCTAATACCCTACACCATTTAATGACCTTCATATTGAGTATGTTATGCAGTTGGTTATTTCTTGAACTTTTAAATATCAGGGTTAAGACAGTCAGTCTCAGATTCCTTCACTGAAACTTCCATGGGATATATGTCACCTTGGAGGATATCCTATAAAATATTGATATGGTAATTATCGGCGGGCTCCAGACAACGATATGATGCAGTTTTCAGTACAATGTGATTGACGCATGTGTCCTTAAATCCACAAAGGTAGAAAATTCTTCCGGATTTACTCATTAAAGGATATAAAAGTCGACCAAGTCCAGTTTAACTTTCCTTCATCGTACTCTTTCAATCCGCCTCTCCATTGGTGACGTTTTTCTTCTTTCAATTGTTGTATTTTCTCATATGCGTGTAGTCTTTGTTTAAGCGATTTTGTCGGAGACTGAAAAGGAGGCTACACAAAAAAAAGTTGCTTATGTCATTTGGCTGGTATGTCGTCGTCAATTATTGTGAAAAAACAGAATACGAATATTGATTGTTTTTGTAATAAAAGGCGAAATTACATAAGTTTAGTCAGTGTGGCTGGCGACGACATTTGACATTAGATTCATGTAAAAATACACATTAGAATAGAGGCTTAATCGATACTATCTCTAAATGATACCATCAGCCAAAGTGTTAAGGCTTATTTCATTCAAATATTCAAAAGGATGGGGATGAATTAGAAAATAAGGAAATGGAAAAGCTTTAGGGTTCACTGTCAGTGACATACTTAGTAAATGAAATGTAAAAGGGAATTTTTTCTAAAAATGCTGTCTTATTAGGTATTTTTCTCATGTGGTATAACCGCATCTTGCGATGGGGAAGTCGTTGTAAATTGTATCATAGCTCATGAATGTGACTTTGGATCACACTGGACACAAACCAGCATTCAACAGCCCAATAGTACCTTTATAACCGCAGAATACTAAAATTTCAGGGGTGATTGGAGCGTTTTTTAAAAAAAATCTGTCAATTTCTAAAAAAAAACCAACGTAAGGAATCTGTGCAAACTATTCGATAGATATAATCCCAGTTTATATGAATTTGAACACCTGTAAAAAACTCACAGATATATCTTACAAAAGTAATTTAATACTAAGTACAGTCGAACTTCTCTATGGTGAACTTCTATACCATGAAGCTCTCCCTATAATGAATTGATTTCAAAAATACAGCTTTTTAGCTTCCCATTTTCCAATATTTTGATCTACTTAAAATTAATTTATGTACAGTGAAGTTTTCTATACAATAAAACAATTTTGCGGGTGTAATTAGACTCATGACTTCAAACAATTATTTTTTTTTATTTTAGTTCAGAAATTCTTCTTAGCGCCTTGGCCCTTGCTGACTTTCAATTCAATGAAAAGGACAGTTTTGGACAAAAAAAAATTTTTTACTTCAAAAAAAAAATTCTGTTACGCACGCTCTGTGTAACGAGAATAAGTGGGAATCCCAAATGAGGAAAACCAAAAAAAAAAAAAAATTTAAGTCTCATCAATAACAATTTTGGCATCAGTTGCCGGTATTCAGTGAATGACGCAGCGCAGTGCCGTTTCTTCTGAAAAAAATAGTATTTATCAATAAAGTTGAAGAAGGAGTAAAAGAAAGACGTAGCTATACAATTTGGAATTCTTCCCACCACGTTAGCAAATATTTAAAAAAACAAAGCAGTGATTCTAAAAAATGTAGAATACAAGCAATTGATCACTGAACACAAAAGGCTTTGAACCTGCCTTTTGGAGGATATTGATGAAGCAATGCGCAACAGGGTCACTGCTGCACGTGGTAAAAATCTTCCTATATCTGTGCCATTAATGAAGCAAAAAGCCAAAGAGTTCGCTGATTCATTGGGTCAAATTTTAAAAACGGCATGGTATTGTAGCGGAAACCTTATGTGGGCAAAGTGCTGACGTCAACATAATAGATCGTGATGAATGGATTATGAACGTTTTACCAAGATTGATACAATAATATGATCAAAAATGGCATCTTTAATGCCGATGAGACTGGATTGTTTTTAAATGTTTGCCAAACCAAACGCTAACATTCAAAAACGAGAAATGCTTTGGAGGAAAACAGAGCCAAGGGAGAATTACTACCCTAGTAGCAGGCAATATATAATTTCTTTATAATGAAGTAATTTTCTGGTCCCGTCAAGATTCATTATAGGGATGTTCGACTGTATGTAGTTATATAAATTGTTGCGTTAGGGGAATAAATGTCCCGAAAACTGATTTTTTTTTTTCATATATGACAATGGGAAATGACAGAATGGGAAAGAGGTTCTGGAGGTAACAGCCATCGCCATCTACCTATCGTATTAAGCGTAGTGACTTAGAAAATGATTTTTAGTGATCAACTTCTGATTAAAATACGAAAAAGTCAAGAAACCCTGATTTCAGATTCAGATAAGCTTTTAGAAAATATTCGCAAATACATATCGCTCATTTACTTGAATAGTGTTTAAAGTTCACTTTTTGCTCTAGAAAACGCTGTAAATATTTTAATTTAAATTGAGTTTTGTCTGCTGAGTATTATTCATACACTAGTAAGTTGTAATGCGCCTATGGCGCCCGTTGAAATATGTGTGGAAACCAAATTTTTGTTGAAAAAAAAATGTTTGTTGAAAAAAAAATTTTTGTTGAAAAAAAAAAATTTTGTTGAAAAAAAAAAATGTTTGTGGAAAAAAAAAATTTTGTAAAAAAAAAAATGTTGTGGAAAAAAAATTTTGTTGAAAAAAAAAATTTTGTGGAAAAATAAAAATTTTGCTGAAAAAAAAAATTTGTAAAAAAAAAATTTTGTAAAAAAAAAATTAAGGAAAACACAATTTCTGTACAAAAAAAAAATATTATTTTTTTTATTATTATTATTTATAGAATTATAGAATGCCTATTTAAATTCCTACGTACTGCGTGACAGAGTCAGTGAATCAGTGTCGAGGGTAAATATATATTAAGATATATCAGGAAAAAAACCTATAGTTTTTTTTTTCTATTTTTGCCAAGTAAGACGCAATTGATATCGTTAAACGGCTTTCCTGAAAAAATCCTGTTTTGAGTTATGACACTATTCATTTAGAAAATGAGCGATATATTGTCTATCAATCTCAACCCACAGGGCTTTGTTTTATCTGATGTTTTTAGGAAACATTTAAATACACACTTTTTCGGGTCCTAAGTAATTCAATCGTACAATAGAATACATTCACAGTAATTCAGAATCTTAAGATGATTGGTTATTAGTTATGCAGGCACAATTTCATTTTATTTACCACACACTTAATCTTAAATTTGTTATACAAATCCTTTCAAATACTTTGCATACACGTACAAGCATTTCGGTGTGTGTTTGGACATGAAGTGCATTTTACATCAATCTGACACATGGGGACATGTGACAGTTAACATACGTTACCATTTCTCACAGTCAACACATTTGCAAGAGCATGTTGCTGGCAACAAAATAGGCGACAGTTTCCACAGAATGTCGCAAATATGACTGCGTAGAAAAATCTAACAGTGGCAATATCTGTCATCAACAGCGTTAAGTGAAGCTGCTACAGCTACAGCTTCTCATGGGTGGCGGGAGTTAGCCGAACATGTAGCCGAGTGTGTTAGTGTTGCATTCATTTGTTAACACCTACACGGCTGCACACATACATGCAGACAGAAACACACTTCTCCAAAGTGATGTGCTTAATTATTGTGTCATCTCAGATCTCAGAAATGCTGACACAATTTCTTGAACGTCAACGATTATTGTGATGGCTGTGCACCATTACTGTGGCCGCGACGTTACATTTGACGCAATAGTTAATAACATAGCGGATCCTTCGTTGTAACCTGAGCCAAGATGTTGACATTCAAACTGTGGCATTATGGAATATTTCAGAATAATATAATTGGGTGGCATGAAATTCCATTCTGTTGAAAACTGTTAAAGCTTTTCAACTAATTTGCGGATAGAAATACTGATGTCAACCGTCGATATTAATTGTTATCGACAGTCGAGACCATAGTCGAGAATGGTAGTTTTGGATAGGAATTCATGAATCACATGTGGATACTCCATTTCCCAAAGGTAGCCAATTTGCTGGGTAACGCCGGTAGAGAATATGATATGGTCTACTTCGGTGATAAAAATGTAACTCCAAAAGCAAGGTTAAGTCTCTGGACGTATTCCAAACAACATGATCGGACTAAGGAAATATATGCACATTATACCTGAATATGAGTCGCTATGTGGTTCCCCAAATTCTAATTCCGATGATGGAAGATTAGATTACGGATTTCGGAAGCACACACAGTTCTTGGGAAAATGTTGGGTACTGACAAAAGGCACGATAACGATCTCCAATTTTCCTTTGCTTAATAAAACGAAACGACGAATACTGTTCTCACTTGGTGCTTTTTAACTATGAAATTCTCAGTTTCCAATATACTCACTATTTCAGAGAGTTGTTTTGTTATGAAGCGATTGAAAATATTTTTTTTTTAAAGTGACATTGCACAAACATGACTACCGTTTGGCAACAGTCACAGTTATTCAATGTTTACATTATTAACATGCAAACTCTCATTATTTTGAATCAACAGAATCTCACTAAACGCATGTATAAGCTAAAAGTATGCGTACTAACTTTTAAAACATTTATCCACTTTTCCCAGATTTTTCCCAAATTGAATTAATTGCATTCATATCAGCGTGTTGGCAATTACACTCATGTATGTGTGGTGCCTGTGTCTGTGTGGTAGCCCAAGAGCAATGACAATTCTGAACAAATACATTTTTCCCAGATCTAAAAATAACCGACAGACCAAAGTTATGTTATTTAAAAAAAGAGCCAGTAACACTCGACTAAACACAAATAATTATACAGTAAAAAAAGATAAAATAAATATAGATCCCTTTCCACGCTACAGTAATACAATACATAAACATGTATCCAACAGAACAGAATTAAGAGAACGGGTAACACTCAAAGGACACGTGTGTATATATAAATCATGTGTATTGACTTATTAAAGGACTACAATGATGTCAAAGTCGATATATACAATTTAGACACAGAGTGGGAGGTAAATATGTGGATCGATTACAAGTCGTGTTCTTGACATGGTGTGATTCTTGGATATATAAATTGTGCCAACGAAGTAGTATGACTACAAAGTCTTGCCGGTGTGTATAATGTGATACTCCGATCACTTACAATTTATCTCGCCTTGAATCGCATGTTGTGTCTTGTCTTTACAAGGTCGCTGTGGAGGTTTAAGATGGTCCTCAAGTTGCCTCCTATAGGGTGGAACAGAATTCCTCGAATTGGTATCCATCAGGAAATGGAAGACGCGGATTGTTTCTTGTGAATCACTGTAATTAGGGTCGTCATCGCTGCATTTCAAAACTGTTGTCTATCTGGCTGAAACACGACATACACCCAACTGAGTAACCAATCGATGTGATGGTTATTAACTTCCCACTTCCCCAGTTTTATAATATTTTTTACGAGCAATATCCATGGCTTCATTCCAGAGCCAACTGCAGAGCCAGTGTCAACTTAGAATGTTTATTTGAATTCGGATAATTTCAACTTATATCCTGTCAAGAGCTTGACTTTATCAAGCCTATGAAGTTATGCTTAAAATTTTAAAGGGTTATCCATTTTGCTTTTTAAAAGTAAAGTTTTATGTACACTTGAATTTATCAAGCCTATGAAAAGTTATGTTTAAAATTGTAAAGGGTTATCCATTTTGCTTTTTACAAGTAAAGTTTTATTTACACACATACATTTACACAGGTCGTATTCTTCAATAGCAGGCAAAAAAAAAGTCGGTTATCATACGACCACAACGCTCCGAATTGACGGTGACAGTCGTTTCCTCGTCGTTTTCGAAGAAGTAAGGTCTAATCACACCTTCGGACCAAAGAGCGCACCAAAACAGTGACTTTTTGTTAATGTAATGGCCTCTCTTCAGAGGATTCTCAGAACCCCAAATACGACAATTTTGTTTATTAACATATCCACCGAGTGAGAAATGTACTTCATTACCATAATCTCCTCTTAAAGCACGATATGTGGCTGTGCCGGAATCACCATTTTTGTGGTAGGTTTTAATAGTTTTTACGCGTTGTGTGATAGTTAATCGATCCATTTTCGTCAATGCCAGCCTTCCAACTAAAAAAAAAAATTGGTTTAACAACTTAGTTTGACAGATGTCGAATTCCAGTTCTCTACTTTTGAAACCACTAAATGGATAACCCTATACTTAGCATATGACTGAAGTTTAAGAAAGCGTCCATTTCGAAACGGGCTAAGTAGCACTTACCATTCCTGAGAAGGGACATTTATTATTGTCTGGCTTTCTTAGTTCATTTAGAACACATGCACATCGTTTATTTTTGAGTGTCGCTAACTTTACTT
Source organism: Hydrotaea cyrtoneurina (assembly GCA_958296145.1). Classification (NCBI taxonomy): domain Eukaryota; kingdom Metazoa; phylum Arthropoda; class Insecta; order Diptera; family Muscidae; genus Hydrotaea; species Hydrotaea cyrtoneurina. Next base: position 8,851,949 of record OY282513.1, on the reverse strand, counting down.
AACATGTTATTCCCTGAATAAATAAATGCGTGTAAGTATGTAAAACAATGCTAAGTCAATTTAGAGGAACAACGTAAACATTTTAGTGCATTCTATAGTCGTATAGGTCTGTTTTATCCATGCTCTAATAAACATTTAAAAAAAAAATGTTTATTTTTTAAAAAAAAATCTATCATCCATATTTAAAATGTATCGTGCGCAGTTCATGGATTTAAGAGAAGTTTACGTTTTTTCTTTCAATGCTAAGCGAAAAAAAGGGGAATTACTAGATAAAATATTGAGTACGATAGTGTGGTCGAATTCTACGTGTTTTGAAAGTGTCACCTGTGTCATCATAAATAGTTGCTTTTTCTACCTAATGCCGTATAATGAAGTTATACCATTGTCCGTGCAATGCACGAGTCTCTACGTAATGTTATTCTTTAGTATAACGGACCCATATGGTTTTTTTTAAGTAGAGATTTTGTAAAAACGCAAAAAAAAATAATTTTACAATATTAATCTTAGCATAAGGATTAAAAGATTGATATTGAAAACAAAAACACACACAGCCATGACAAGGACACACATGTTACGTATATTTTTACAGGAGGAAGGATGTAAAAAAAACGATGTTTTGCAGAGGCAGTCGAGTAGATTGTGTGTGTTTTTTTTAGCTTACATGTTATTTACTTTTTGTTAGCCATAAAAGGTAATAACTAAATTATCCTACGCTTGGAGCGATGGAGTATGATGGAACTGCTGATTGGTGATGGTGTTGGTACTAGTGTTTTTTTTTTAGACATGTCCTTGTAAATTTTGGTATGGTTATTAGTTTTGAGTAGAGTTTTGTACGTGTATGGCATGTGTTGGTGAAATAAAAAAGAAACATAGAAAATAAAGTTTCTCCTTTTTTTTTGGAGTCTGAAATGCCATTTAATTGAAAAAGTTATTTGTATTTGTCAGCTGTTTTATAGCCCGAAGCGGTGTGAGTGGGTAATGCGGATGGTATGTAAATCGTATTAAAAGTTAAATTAATTGAAATGCGGAGTTTGCACAAATACACAGATTTTTAATAAGTTCCATTGAAAGTGTTGAGTAAAGCTTTTGAACTGTGAAAAAAATGGCAGGCTTTTTATCAGAGAGTAATTGATTGCAACTAACAGGAATATAATTCGAAAGAAGCATTCAATATTTCGAAAAATATGTAAACCACCTACATTCGGCCTAAAATGATATATAACTCCCATATATGGGCAGGAGCTCCACACACATTTTTGCAGCTTCTGGACTGTGAACAGAAGAGAGCGGTGCCAATGGAAGGGGATAGTAGGGTAACCGACATTATTTATTTATTTATATCGTCTATGGAAACATAATTCCTTACAGAATAGTGCTTAATAGTAAATTAATTGTAACATATTCTTAAATTCAGTAATGCTGTTGTTAGAGAAATCAAGATTATGTATTTTACATATGTTGTTGTATTCTCTAAGAGAAAGACCCTAGGTTCATTCATGCAGTAGTTAACTAGTTCTATGGTACATTATATAATTCAAAGTTTGTTAATCATTTTAGTGGGTCAAGAAAACAAATTAAATTTAATATAAAGGGTTTTAAAGCGAGAGGTGTTATTTTGGTATTCAAAGAAAAATTTATTTTTTTTGAGATAAATAATCGAATGTTTATTTCATAATAAAGAGGAAGGTATGCCGTTAATAATGAAAAACAACATTAGCCAAATGGCCACAACGACCACGCTAACAGGACCATATCCTTTTCATTAAATTTTCTATAACCAAATCGCAAAGTGGCTGCCCTATGTCCTCGATAGCCTCACGAATTCTATCTTTGAGGTCTTTAATCGACGCTGGGCTGTTGGACCACTATAATATTCGAAAAAAGTTGACAAAGGAACTGGCCCTAATGTGTATGCTAATGGGATTAGTGAACACACTCCTTTGAGAACTGGAAGTATCCGTGGTTTTCATGTTCAACTGTCCTCACATTTCTGTGCCATAATATTACATACGTAAGTATAATAAATAGTTTCAAATTGTGGTTTCATAAATGTATTTTTATATTTAATTGGCCGTATGACTTTATATTACAAATGTAGTTGAAACTTATTTTAACATGTAAATTTCTACTCGCATGTAATTGAATTGTTCATGAACAATATAGCAAACGTTTTTTTTTTCGGCATCAGGCGTCTATTCATTTGCGGTAATTACGACTTTATTATTACAAAATGTTTTGTTGTTTTTCACAGTAGTGTGCTTAATATTACTAATCAATACTACGATTGATTAAAACCGAAATCATACGCAATCGATATTAAAATTCAATAAACACAAAAAGGAAAATGCTCAAATCAATCATCTAATTGATTTGCATACACAATCTTCGACTTTTTTTGTTGTCCTATTATTGTGTCTTATATCAATATCTAAGCCAAATCAATGTTCAATCTGTTCATTTATTAACAACAAAACACATGTGTATACATCTTGAAATATCCGTATCAATTCAAGCATAACAAATAACCCAATAGAATAATACAACTCATATCCGTAAATAACTCGAACACAAAACAATGATTGAATGCATATATGGAAAATATTATTTGAATTTAATGAAATCTCGATATTGCAAATTGATTGCACGCACAGTGCAATAAGGGTAGTGCAGCGTATGAGTAATATTAAAGTGTATAACAAAATATCACTCATGTGTCACGTGGTACTCATGGTGTTTCAAGACAGTGGAAAGTGGCTTTCAAATACATATCGTCCATTTACTTCGATAGTGTCACAATTTTATTTTGTTGCTCAAGAAAAAGCTGTAGATCTTTGGCAGGGCTCTAGTTTATTCGGGAAACCTATGATTTTTTCCCTATATTTGCTAAGAAATGTGCAATTTAAAACTGTAAAAGTCTCTTCTGAGAAAATCGTGTTTTGAGTTGTGACAATATTGAAGTAAATGAGCGATATGGGGAAATTGTCTACTAGATTCTACTAATTTATTTTAAGAATTCAAATTAGAACTCTATTCGATTATGTTTGAGGGCGCGACTCTCCAGTTGAGTATGAAAAAAACTTAAACGAGCATTCTTTAGGTTTAGAATAGTATGAGATAATCATGAAATTAAAAATATATAAAACAAATTAATCAACTTCTTTACCCTTTTATCGTTCTTAAATATTTTGTAAATTAGTTCATTGGTCATTACTTCATTGTGGTTGTGTTTGAACTCTTCTTTTACATGTTCTGAGACTCAATTAATTTCTCAGAATCTGAGTCTTTCTCGCGTTACGAAAATTCCATAGTTGCCTTGTTTTTCATAACTTGTTTAAAGATAATAGTAAATTGCTAATATATAAAATGATTATAATTCAATTATATTTAATAATTATATTCAAGATATCCTTTTTTTTTATCAATTCCCGCATTAAAAATTTATATTAGGCTGTGAATCTATTTCTTGATTCTGATAAATGTTTCTAAAATGAACAAGAATAATTAGTTTCTTTGTCATATTATTGAAATCATTCGAAAGAAAACATTTCCATTATGTATGGAAGATGACTGTGTCCGTATGGCTGCATCGACTGGCTTCGCAGAATTCCATACAGTCAATCCCATTTTCCAAGACCTTGATGGCGGATTCTGGAGCTATCCCACCAATGGCTTGCTCGATAATCGTTAATGTCTTCTTCGGTTCTTCACGATGCCCCACAAAAGAAGTTCACCAGCGTCAAATCACAGCTCCTATGTGGTCAACTGACATTGCCCAGTTTGCTGATAACACGATTAACAAACTGACAAAATATCGATTGTGGCGCGGGCTGTGTGGTATAGGGCATCGATCTGCTAAAACCGAAGATCTTCCAAGTCCATGTCTTCAATTGAATCAATATTTCAGTACTTAGTTGAAAACTTTCGGCCGCATTCTCGTCAGTACCCACCGTATGACGACGCACAGTGGTCCACAATCAAATTCCATCGGTCAAATGTCTACAACTTTTGATATAGTAAAAATTGTTTAGTTCAGTTTAAAGCATTTAATTTTCAAAATTCCATCAATTGCATATATTTCAGAAATACCGGCAATAGGAAACTTGCAAGTATTCAAAAGTATTCCCAAAGAGAAAGGAATTTTGCTAATATTTTTAGCTAACTCCTTCTGATACCCATGATATAGTTAAAGTACAAAATCGGATTTTAGTTCTTAGTTCTTTTTGGCTATAGCACCGATTGGGATTTTTGGAATAACATTTGGTGAAACAATATTATTTTCAAATTTTAATGAGAAAATAATAATTAATCGAGTTATGGCAATAGCAAATTTGGGTTTTAATACCATATCTTCCTAAAGGAGACTTTCGGAATTTCCTTGCATTCAAATGCAATGAGAATTACAGAGCTCTACGAGGAGCAAAAGCTGTAACATCCAAACAAATAAATAGCTAAATGATTTGTATACCAACATACATAAATAAAATGTAAATACCAATGTAAATATGTATTTGAATCATTATATTCGGAATAGAAAGAATACAAAAATACTCGTATAATATTTGCTTCGGTGTGTTTTTATTATTTGTATACTAACACACACACATGGAAAGACAATTTTATGCGATTGGATGTGTGTCTGTCGGATTCCATAGATATGCACAGCAGAGAGGTAAATACGACAACAAATATTACTGTCAATACATTAAAACATCGTATGTCGAATTAAGCGGGTATAGTTTTTTTTTTATTATAACCACTCCAATGCATCTAGAATGCATGTGGTGGATCATATTGCTGTTCAGAAATAATAGTAAGTAACAATTTCTATTTTCCATTGAATTTAGATTTATTCAGACTGAAAACTATCTATATAGTATATTACGTAACATTGTTGATGGTAGAATGTAGAATAGAATATTGGCTATAAGTGAAATACGTGAAATATTTGCAAAACTTGAGAACATGTGTTGTTATGGAATGAGGCTTAAGACTAACAACTAAACTAAATTATTCTAATACTTAATGTAAACTTAATGTATACGAAATCATAAACAAAACAAAACAGAGACAATAGTATTCAATATTTTAATATAAGAAAAGAAAAAACTGTCTGTGCATAGACACCATGTGGAGATCTACAGTACGCAAAAAAGAATATAATCAAACGACGTTCACATATCCAAAACTCTATTTTCCGACATAAGATATTTTGTGTATTAGCACAGCTATTATTTAATTTCATATAAAATAGAATAAAGAACACTTGGCCATAAATTAGAATGAAATTATGCAAAATGTACTCATATTTGTTCATGTAAAAAAAAGGTAATTTTTTATGGTTTTTTATATCCTTGTTATTGTTTACTTGATCGTCGTCTCGAAATGTGCCAGAAATGGGCAATATTTTGCACAAATACACAATTATTTAGCAAAAGACAAAAAAAAAATGGAATAATTCGTTAAAAAATATTTTTGGACCGCAATTTATTTACTTTGTGCCCTGAAGAGTCCTCAAGAGTCTCCCGTTGTTAGGGAGACGATGGGTCCAAATAGAAAACCTTACAGCGAAACGAAGATTTTTTCAGATGTGTTAGAACATCTATACTATTATTGGGAAAATACTTAACATAAATATGTATGTAGTTGAATTAAAATTAATATAATCGTCCGTCACAGTACCGACATATCAGAAATTGTAAAGTAGATGGATGTCCCCGTGTCATATTGCTCCAATAGACTTATCTATGTATGCGGCATTTTACGAGTGTATTAGATCATACTCTAAAGAATGATGATCTAGCTAAAAACTGACTTTTTATAACTTTCTAAGAGTTTTCGAGTGTTTTTCTAAGTGTGTGCTTTCTGATATCTCCTAAATAAATGTAACATTCCGATCCATTTTTGAATCGCATATTAAGCGATTAGGAATACTACTTGCTGGTGGGCTAGTGGCGTAAAAATTTAAACCCCAACTAGGCACATTTTAGTAGACGACCATAAATTCCATGAAGGAATTTAGTGAGCATGAAACTTCTCTCTTTCGAGCAGTATCATGCAGCTTACAGATTACTCTCCCACTCCTAACGGGTCGCTGAAAACTGTTTTTTAGATCTAAGGTTTTTTATATACCTCATCTCTCATCTTCTTATAAATTAAAATTCAGAAAACTATTTTACTGCGGTTCGAAATTGGTTCACATTTTGAACTTCAAAATTCAGTAAAAAAAAGGGGGACTCGTGGACACTGCTACTGGCACATCCACACTTTGTATAGTGTGTTGGTTAACTAAACGAATTTAAATTTAAATGTCAATGTAAACTGAAGGATTTCTGTCTGACTTGTTCCCGGCATTTGCGAGAAGGAACCGAACGCTGAAATATGTTTATAATATTCTTACCAGGATACGATGCTGGGTTTGCTGTGAAATAGTTGTACACACTACTTATCAGACCACAGATGTCAACAAATCCGATAGTGTCATTGTTTAAAAAAGCTGCAATATGTCAGAGGAAGTGTTCTACTATTTCAGTTCACAATTATACCAGTTATCTCGTCCAGTTTGCTGGTCCAGTGCCTTTATTATGGAGTATACATTAAGGTCTCTGTTGCTTAGCTTAGGTGAGTTTAATGGCAATACTTGACTGATATTACTTGTATCTCTCTACGGGATCTATTGTATCTCCGACAATATATTTCCATTTGATAGTAGAGGATAGCTAGCTAATGTTGTGTTTATTTTTATTAAAACAATAATTAAATGAATCAGTTTAATATATTGATAATATTTACTGTTAGGAATTGAAGTAGTATTTGTTTTTTAATTGAGATTGTTACATTTATGATATTTCCCATTAGATATCAGCCTTCACTGATAACCATTGGTTCACTACCAGGACTAACTTAAACCTTGAGTGTATTTAAGCGATTGCTAATGCTGGCCTTTCCCAGTTGTCTCTCTCTTTCTCTCTCTGTGTCAAGAATTGCAATTGTCATCGTGGGATCGAGCCGAGTGTTAGGGTTTACAACATTAACCCCACGTGGGCTGGAATACTTTCAATGTGCCGCCGTTTAATGGTTAAATGGTAATAAAATATTTTATATTTCTTTAGACATTTTCTTTATTCCTAAAAGTAGAATCCATGAATACATTTCCTTGAAATTCCATGTTCACATAGACAAACATAGTCGTACATAAAATAATGTATATGTTTAAGTGAATGTTGGTTGCTTGTTGTTTATGATTGCCTATTTGCATAATATGATTTGTTAGTACATTCATATGTACTCATATTTAAGATATGTATGTCTATTTCTTCTTCTTTTTGTTATTATGGTTTACAACATACATTTACATGTTCGCATTTATCAATAGCCACTTTACGTTTTTTGCAAAAAACAAGAGGAAATAGGAAACGTCAAATATCTTTTAAGTACATTTCTTTCCGTAGCAGTTAGCTGCTGGTGTGAGTGATGTAGATCTTTAACACTTGTGTGTGATATTCGATTGTTCAATGAAAAACAGTAAAAAAATATTGATAAATATCCAATTGGACATTGGCGACATCATTTGTTTAGGTTAAATTTCTAAAAAAATGTTTTCAACGAGAAATAAAATCAAACGAAGATCAGCGATGAACAATAAAATAAAATAGTATGCACCAATATAAAACATAATAATTCCAAACTTCTTGCATGAAATGTAACACAGTGATACAAAAAAAAAAAAAAAAAGCTGTCGAAATACCTTGGAAATGATTCAATTGTTCTGATAGGTGTTACAAGAGGAATCGGTTTTTGAAATGTCACAAACATCGCCAAAATCTTGAGCTACTGGTAAAAAAATGTTTTTTTGTATCTTTATGTACTTTAATGCCAGGAACGTCGTTGATAATCCACCGATTTAGTTTTCTCTGCGTATTTGGAAAGAAGTAACTGTCTTTTAAAATAATTTTTAAAAATCTCTCGGTATTTTTTTTTAAATTTTTTCGTCGTTTTTTAAATTTGAAATTTTTTACATACTCTTTTATATAGGAACCGTAAGCTTCTGATGTGAGTAATAAAAAGAGTTTTCTTATGAGTAAAATGCTGTATTGTTTTAAAAATTCGGTTATGCTTCAAATATTTCCGAATATGTGGCTCACATAAAGTACAAACTGATAGGCTGAATGAATAAAAAACTACCAAGCAGCATTTTTCAGTTGAATGACCGAAACTTTAAGAATTTAGTCATTTACGACCGGATTTTCAATAAGGATTAAGTTTTAATCCTTAGTATTCGTGCTTTTTAAATAAATTCTAATAAATTCACCAAATATTGTTGAAGTTGAAAAAAGGTGAAGAAAATTAAAAAAAAATGTGTTTGCTGTATGTACACACAGGCAGTTCTCAAGTTTTCGTACATAAATCATATATTGTCCCAAATTTCTACATCTCTCCTATTGAAATCCGGAAACTCAAGATTTTGGAGGTGTGTGGAAATCTTTAAAAACTGATTCTTATTGTAGTCTGCAACACCTACCAGAAAAATCATAATCGTCTTGTTTTTGCCTTGTGTAATTATTGCCTGTATAAAACGGCTAAAACAGAAATTACAATCCTTACAAGATTTACTCAACAAGAAGTAAAGAAATCAGCAATGTGACCTGATAGACCAACCATTGTAATCTTCTGTGGATGTGTACCCAGAAAACTCCGCTGCTAATGCCTTTGTCGCACCTGCGATGTGGTTAGTAAAGTCCCCCAATTGATCTTCGATGTACAATTTCGAGGCGTATTCATTTTCTTTAAGAGGGAACGTTGAACTGAAACTATTCCGGACGTTTTGAATTGAAAAAATGACATTGGGCTGTTTCCAATTTATCAGACCTGTACTATTGGATTTAATCAGATCGGGTAGTATTTCCCATTCCAGTTTCTGACATTCTGGCAACATAGCTTGTTGCTAGATTTGCTCGCATAATATCGTTTCCTATGCATTCTCGTTTTACTGCTACGCGGTGTAAGTATTTCATTTCTGTTGTCTGAACTCTGCCCTGGCCAGAACACAAAACTAATAAAATGACTTCACTTCTCTGACGTCTGTCTGGGTGGACGCATTTTTCCTGAAAGACGGCCTAAGCGGACATCATCTTCTTCACCATCATATACTTCGACACACAGCTCACGGTTAAAATGGATCTGAGGTTGAACGAACTTTTCGAAACTGTTTAGCAAACCGGCCTATTCGCCAGTCCCAGAAAGTTCAGTCTAACCCTTTGCAAATTTCCAAACATAAAATGTTTCTCAAACGGAAAGGTGTATATTTCCAAATAGCAATAATTTTTAATTTTTTCTGTTAACAAAAAAAAAACAATAAGAATGATCGACCCTATCATTTCATTCATGCCACTCTCTAAGGGTTTTATTTGAAACAAGCAAAAACAAAATAAAAATAAATTGTTTTATCGCCAACGGTTATTACTTTTTCTCTCTATGGTTTTGTTTGTTGTCTGGTACATGTTACAGTTTGTTTTGATATTTCCATGGTGTTGTAGGTTTTTTTTCGGGAAAATTGAATTCCATTTTCACTTTTGTTACGAAACTCTCAACTGTCTCTCGTGGTAACCCTCCATCATTACAACCCCATTTTTCGAGAATGTGTGTGTGTGTTTGTTTTTTTTTTCCAAAATTTACATATGCGAATTCATGCGTAAATGATCCCTCGAGGCCAATTTCATTATAAAAGTAAATGGCTTATTTGTCTATGGTTAGAATTATTATGAAAAAATACTTTTTAGTACTTTTATCGGGGAATTGTGCATTCGTCTACCCCAAAGGTCTTTTCTTTCAAAGGGGGTTCGTTGTGCAGCCACAGATGTGGGAGACCATCGAAATCAGCAATTTTCTATAGATTTGGAGGCAATTTGCCAATAAAAATGAAATGTCTAACATAAATTTAAAAGTCTCCAACACGGTCCTTGAGAATAGACATTAATGTGAACACCTATTCAGGTATGCAAATGTCTTTATCCCGCATAGAATGTTGGTTTCGGAATGTACGGATACATGTATTTGCACTCGTATTTCATATCATATCAGTAATCTACCACACAATTTTGTGTTGCCAACACGTATAGTGCATGTTAGATGTTGATGATTTAATTAAAAAACTGAGATACACTCGAAGATATGACTACACATATGTAAGTATTCGAAAGTATTTTCAAAATATAACCTCAAACACATATGTTTTATCCGCAAGGCATGTCTACGTAGTGATGGCACGATTAACCGAAACGTTAGTAATGATTGGTTAGTTTCTTTCAATAAACGATTTAATTGTATTAATTAAAATTAACCGATTTCTGAATAATTGTTCTATCGTAAAAAGCGAAAAATTAAGTTTTTAGTGCCCGCGGATCATGGTCCCTACTAAAAATTTATGATTAATTGAACTGAAATATTGTGCTTTAAATAGAAGTAACCGGAATTCAATTGTCACGGTGCAAAAACTTCACTCAGTTCAAGAAGCGACTCCACCTTGTTATCTTAACAGCTACTTGACTAAGGCCCAATTGTATGTTGAAGAGTTTGAAATTGCCAACCAAAGCCAACTCCACAGCAAACAGAACGACACTAGTAGATCTCAACTAGCCGAGATGGAAATCTATGATCTAGAAACAACATGTCTCAATTTTTTTTTTTTTTTTTGAAGACCATCACTCAGGGGATGCCCCCTATAAATGCAATGCACTGTGTTAGCGGAAGGAAGTTAGGGTATCGGAAGGAGGAAAGATGGAGTAGTGTTTGTTGATATTTGTTTTGAATTTGATAATGCCACAACTGCCCCAAAAGATGTCAACACAGACTGCGGTGGACAAAACCAAGCTTTGAAGATATCATGTCTGTTGGTGAATTCCACGGATATATTCGCGGTGAATGTGGTTTACCACCTAAATTAAAGGGGATAGATTTCGATTGCCATCGCAATTGGGTGCTACGACCCAAAGGTCTCAGAATCTAACCAAGCGGGAAGATTAACCATATTGCGTATTGTCCAATTGAGTCCAAAGTCATACATGGTTTACTTGGCGGCTATACTAAGTTAGCTTGGTATGCTTGGGGTCGAGTTACCCGATATATGATAGGTCCAAACAGTTCAGATTTCGATATTAGGCGAGTTGCATATAAAAATGGTACCAACAGACTCCATATTTTCTCTGAATTCATCTTGAACGGAACGAAAGCCAAATATCATGAATTCGTCATGAATTCAATATACAATCGTGTTATCCCAATCCTTTCTTTGGACTAAGCTTATGGTCTTACTCTTGGTTTTATATTAATTGATTTGTTGTCCTATTTTGTTATTGTGAATATGCATGGAATAAGGAACTAAAATACTTTTTTGGATAAAGAAATCGGTTTTCTTGGCTAGGACGCATCATTTATATATTTTGTTTGGCTTCGCAATAAAATATAGTAGCATTGTACCCACAACCCATTCCCAACAACATTCCCTATATTTAAAATTTAGCAATTTAGGGTAAATACTTCAACGTTGCAATACAAAATGTTTCAGCACTTTCGCTTTTCTCGAGTGTGGCTGTCAGCAAAGTGTATACCAAAATAATCCAGTGTTATTATAACCATTTTCTTAGTTTGCCCTAAAATTATACATACCATTTTAACATTTGTGTCCTCCTCAAAGTGTGCTCCACTGGTTGTTGTTTGTTTTTTATGATGCGAAAACATGTCAAGTCTCTCCCATTCCCCGTTTCGTTTCGTAGACGTTGAAATTGTTTCCGTTTTCGCAAGACATTGTTTTTAAATGTTGTCCTTTTTTTTGGGAGGGGTGGTGGCGATGTTCCTTTTCCGTAGTTGTTGTGGCTTTTGATGAGCACCTTTTGTGGTTAACACCTATTTTTAAATTTAAATATTCATATTAGTTGTGTGTTTATAATTCCTAAATATATGCTTTTTTTTCGTCGTTTCTCTTAAGTTTGCTTGTGTTGCGTTTCAACTTCATGTCTCAGTGTGTGTCAAATGGTTGTTGTTCTAAGCCACCCACAGTGGCATTGCTGGTGTTGCTGCTGTGTTTGTTTTTGTAGCCTTCTAATGTGTTTTACATGCAAATGTGCTGGTGTGTTTTTATGTGTCGGTATGTGTTTAAGTGACTGGATGTGTGAGAGTGTGTGAGTGTGTGTGTGCGTGTTTGTGCGATTTCAGCTCATCCTAGCTGATATTTGTGTTAGAAGGTGTCACAGGATAAACAGTGGTTAGAAAGTATGTGCCACGACCGACGCCCTGTTATACCGTGTTCCTTTTCCTTTTCTTCTATGTAGTGGTCGTTGTTGTTGTTGGTTTGTTGCCGCTGTTGTTGCACTCTGTCTTCTTGATAAGAAAGTTCGTAATAACGAGAAATGTCTCTTGATACTTTGTGGGCTCTGTTGATGGTGCTGCTGTCGCTGTTGTTTTTGTTGTTGGCGGATGGCTTCTAGGTTGCTAGTTTGGTTTCCTTGGTTGGTTTTTTAGTGGGCTACTAACTGTTGTTGTTATTACTGCTACTGCTCTCGCTCGAGTCGGTGGTGGTCTGATGCCACAGACCGGTAATTAAGATAAAAGCTAATTGCAGACAAGTTGCTGTTGTTCCCGTTCTCATGTAACGTCCTCCAACAAAAAAAAAGGACATACAACTCCAGAAAAACGAGAGTATGTTAAATGTCACTAGACTTTATTCTGTACATTAATAGAGCGTTCAAAAATGATGTCACGATGAAATTACACCAACGGCAATTGTGTGCAATTATTCAGATACTCCTTTTGCAGATCTTAAGGAAGTAAGCGATTTAATTTGAAATGGCATAAATGACATAGTATCCTGTGTCCAGTGGCAACAATTTTAATAGATAAGATAGAAATATTTAGATGCCCGGATTAAACCATGGGCCACTTCCAATAGCGTTTAGCAGATATACAGTAGTATGACACTCTTGTTGATGGCCCGTTGCTACAAGGATAGACGATTTAGAAAGAGATGACGATTCCATGCAGACAAATGGCCAGACATAAACTCAGGCTTATAATGAAACATATTTAGAAAATGTAGGATCATTGGCATAATCAATTAATTAAGCATCCATTTTCCAACTGACAACGTTATTAGAGAAGAAATTTGCTGGTATGTTTGTATGAAGACTACATCAAAATATTTTGTAGGTAGCGTCAAATATTAGACGCACTTAGTCCACTAACGATCGTACTGATACCCTGGGATGCTGTCTCGTAACCCTACTGTGGAACTGTACAGGTTGTACTGCTATGCGCCTAGTTAGTTCTCTAACGTCGTGTTCCCCGTAAATATATATTTTATTAGATTATTATTATGCTTCATAGTCTTGTCAATATGATGATGATAAAGATGATAAAGATGTTTTTTATAAGATACATTCTGAATGAATTATCATAAAATATAAATTGTTATTGTTGGTGTTAGACTGAAGCTAGTGTATTCATAGAACTGTTCAATTAAGAACTGACCTGATCGTCGTACTACATTAAGTTCTGAAATAGATCCACGAAAAGCCTATTAATATACGTATACTACATCTTAGATTGTTGTAAAATCGCATATTCGCAGTTCATAACGATCAAAGGATTTGGGAGCCATTACTGACGTGTTCCCGCATAATTAATACATTCCAGCTCCATGACCCTAATTGGCACAAAGTCTCCAGAGAAATTAGTGAAGTACTTCTTTGTCTTGCTATCTCCTTAATATTCCAAAAGCATCCAAAGACATTACATTGCTTATGGAGATCTCAAGAATACCCTCAAACATTGCTAGGAAATTTGATGTTGTGGTGAACTACTACAACAGAACAAAGACATACATTCTCTCAAATCAGTAAAACAGACACTTTATAATATGTATACTCACTGACGACGAATTACTGTTCAAAACACTTTTTTTCTATAGAAGTTTCATGTGGCTTCGACGTTACTCACGTACCCGGAATGTTGCTTACATTTCACACAAGTTAGCAAAACGACCAATGACTAATTTGTGATGTTCGAAACAGAATTTGTTGTCTGAACATGTTTGTCTCACAAACGTTCCACTGATCCAGGACTGTCGTCAACATCTGTGGGTGGTGTAGACACTCTTAATTTTCGGGGATGAAGATACAATGAGATGCTCGTTGGGCTAGCCATATTTTCGGAGTGTTAAAAGGTACATTCAAGTGTTTAGGCTTTTTAAAACGGTGCAACAAATACTTCATCCCATATCATCTCGTTTGTTCTTTGACATTTGATAACTATAAACTACGCCATTTCTAAAAATGGAACGATACACGCTTCAACAACGCGTTGAAATTGTTAAAGTTCACTACAAAAATGGTGACAATATTGCAGTCACAGTTCGTAAAAGTAAAGCATTTTTGGGTCGTCGTGAAGCACCTTGTCGGACCGCAATACAGAAATTGGTGGACAAGTTAGTGATGTAATGAATAAAACCCGTGCACGTCGCTCAAGAACAACTGAGAATATTGCTGCTGTAGCCCAAAGTGTTGAAGAAAACCCAGGTTTGTCCATTCCTCGTCGTTCTTTGGAATTGGGTGTAAAGGCTTATAATGTTCAGTTAACACATGAACTCAAGAGGCCGATCATCAACAATGTCGTGTCTTTGCCGATTGGGTACTTGAAATGCATGAAAATGATACGGAATCCAATCGAAAAATCATCTCGACTGATGAGGCCCATTTCCACCTCGGTGGCTACGTCAAGAAGCAAAATTGTCGCATCTGGGGCTCGGAAAACCCATGAGTTATGAGTTGAGAAGCCTCTCCATCTTCAACGTGCCAGAGTCGATTCAAGACTTCAAAGATAGAATTCGTGAGGCTATCGAGCCACTTTGGTTATGGAAAATTTCATGAAACGGATATGATCCTGTAAGCGAGGTCGTGGTGGCCATTTGGCTGATGTTGTTTTTCATTACACTCTGCGACAAATGGTAAGGGTCAGTGATCGGTTTGGAATGAAACCACCGGGGAAAGTTATATTGGTAAAAAAAAAGTTATACGTGTTCCAGCGTTTCGCTGGGTCTCATCTACAATTACAATTCCCTTAATCTGTTCATATATTATTTTCCTTTACAAGTAATAGTTTCCAAGTTAAAAATAATTTAATTTAAATAATTTTAATTTTTAGGCAAAAATAATTTTTTTTTTCATACATTTATTTATAATTGCGAAACTGTTGCTTAAGTAGGAAAACGGTTTAAGAACAGATTAGAGGAATTGTAATTCTTAATTTTTCTAAAGTTGTTTCAGCTAAATCGGACGAGTGGTTCTCGAGTTATGTCAAACAAAAGAGCCAAAAACGTGACAAATTCCCCTATACGATACTTACTAACTTCAAATCGATATATCTCGATTCCTAGATGAGACCCAACGAAACGCTGGGACACGTATGACCTTTTTTTGACCGATATAACTTTCCCCGGTGGTTTCATCCCAAACCGATTGTGGCTGTCGCACAGTGTTATTATTTATTATGAAAAAAACATCCGATCATTTATTTCAAAAAATTTCATTTTTCTGTGAATACCAAAATAACACCTCTTGGAAAACCCTGAATGTCAAAGGTATCTGTTCATCAGATATCCTTTGTCGGGTCCCTAATGTTTCGTTTTTCAGCCGAAATGTATGTGGAATAATCTATCTGCCAGTGTTTTTCCTGCCTACTATGACATTATCAAGTTCATCGCAAACATCAACAAACACAACTCCCACTTTTCTCCTTACAATAACATTACTTCCAATCGCTTACATTCATAGGGAGCAACCCCAGAGTGCTAGTAAAAAAAAACTATCCGTTTCTCCATTTTCAATTGCACAATAGTGTTTTTATATCTTCTAAAAGCCTTAAAACAACCCCTAGTACCATAAAAAGTTTGTTAAGATTTCAAGCTTTACAAGCTCCGTATGATGACCGGCTTTGATAACAATGGATCAATGAGGAACTCTGGAGAAGCATATCGTATCAGTAGATCCAACAAATATCACCATTATTTTACATTCTCGTTATTGTAAAAATCGTACCCTACTGCAGCATACACAATTGATATAGATCATTCTTAGCTGGTGTGGATAATCTCGCCTAACTCATTACGTTAATAATAATTTCTCATTAGAATATCAATTCAGAAAGCCACAAAAAAAGCATAGCAATTATCTGTACAGCTAAAATCTACCGCAAACATGGCAATTGAATTCTGCCACTTATGCACGTGTTACAATTAACAGGCGTGAAATCTCATATCCTTCAAAACGTAAAACTCTACGCAAGCAAAAGTACCGCACGGCAAATAAATTATTTAAAACTCGTAATGATTTTTCTTAAGCGCGCATAATTTTTCCCTTATGGCGAAGAAATTAAAATATGATTTTTTTCGTTTCTTCACCATCCAAACCGTTCCACAACAGAAAGGAAAATTAATTATGACACAGCGGTGGGAGGAGGCAAAATAAACAACGATTGTACAGTGCGTTGAATAAGATGGAGGATGTTGTGAAATAATAGAATGGGAAAGGGTAATATCAAATAAAGTTTATGGTACGCCTTGGATAAACTAAACTGAGTTAGCTGCTGTTTCTGCGTAGTAGAATGGTCCTTCAACGGGACATGAGATTAAATCGGCATATACCGTTGTCCAAATTCTCCTGAGATTTTTACTAACTCATCATAGCAATAAGAGGATTAAATTTAGTATGAGAGATACAACAAAAAATTACTTATCGCATCATAAAGTTATTCTGAGTAAATCGCGCAATTACTTCCCATTGATTTTACTGGTTATAAATATTGGCCAAAATACCTGTGCAATTTCAGACACACCTGTTGCCAAACTTCCCCAAGCGAGGTTAAAAATCAATCACTTGTATCGTTTGGAAGTAACCCTGTGATTTTTAGTTATACCTTACCGACTTATTATTATTTTTTATATCTTAATATATATTTACCCTCGACACTGATTCACTGATACACTGATACACTGATACACTGATACACTGATACACTGATACACTGATACACTGATTCACTGACTCTGTCACGCAGTACGTAGGAATTTAAATAGGCATTCTATAATTTTCTATAAATAATAATAATAAAAAAAATAATATTTTTTTTTGTACAGAAATTGTGTTTTCCCCAAATGTTTTTTTCCAAAATTTTTTTTTATAATTTTTTTATTTACAAAAATTTTTTTTTTACATTTTTTTTTCAGGAAAATTTTTTTTTTCCAAATTTTTTTTTTCAACAAAATTTTTTTTTTCAACAAAATTTTTTTTTTCAAAAAAAATTTTTGTTTTTCAAGAAATTTTTTTTTTCAACAACATTTTTTTTTCAAAAAAAATTTTTTTTTTCAACAAATTTTTTTTTTTTCAACAAAAAAATTTTTTTTTCCGCAAAATTTTTTTTTTTTCAACACAATTTTTTTTCCATATTTCAACGGGCGCCATAGGCGCATTACAACTTACTAGTTAATTAATATTACTTATCCTTTCGCAGTTTTTTTGTTCACGCAGTCACGTCCTTTTCTGATGCACTGTAATCATTTCTTAAGAAGATTTTCAAACTATACCGAATTTCATTTCTCATACACGGACAGATACACATTAAAAACGTTGCTCTTTTTCTGTAATGTTTACTTAAGCATTTCTGTAAATGCGATCTGAACGGTTGATGGTAGGGCTGTTGGGTTTGCTGGGTGTTTGCAAAGAGAAATGTTTTTAATTTGTAATTTAAATGCTATTACAGCTAACGCGTAATATTTTGTGTCTAATCAAAATTTATGTTGAAATTTAAACAGCTTTTTTCCCTTCACAGGCCTCCTTGCCTCCCCTTTCGCCAGGGAGGCATGGTATACGTATGTACCCGTAATGGTGGTACATATTTTAACATCATCACCGTTTGTCTTAGGCTTAAAACGCCAACTAACCGAAGTCCTCGCCATCCGCCGCCATCAACCCGCTGTTATCACGCCTCCCTGGATAAGGCCAATCTAAGCGACCGTCTTGTGTGCAGTACGCGGCGGCCATAGTCATTTATTTCATATTTTCTTGGCATCATTAGCAACAAATTCGTTAATAGCTTTGATGATGGCTGTAACTAATCCGCATATTATAATTAACATCAAATTGGGCAATTCTTAACATTCTGCAGGATTCGCTGTTCGTTCGTCGCATTTATGGCCGCTCGTTCTTACATTCGACTGCGCTAATGCTGGCCATGGTCGAGAATCCGTGAGTGTGTGCATGAAGGAGGTAGAAGGGTCTGTGGAATGTTAACGAGAGCTTAATGCAAAATCAAATGAAAATATGAACTAAATTGGATTTTTCTACTGGAGCACAAGCTAATTTCGGTTATTTTTTCTGTATTTTGGATGTGATGCGGCCATTAAGAAAATCTTCAGAACTCAGCTGTTTTCCCTATGAAATAATTATAGAAAATTCGTTTAAATGATTTCAATTTATTCTTAAGAAATATTTATCGCCACTTTAATACCACATAAATACACATCTTAGGGTGTTAAGTTTCTTATGGACCCATCTTCAAACAAATCTTCTAATTTACGTTAAAAGTGTCTAAAAATATGATTATTTTTAATTTGTACAATTTATTTTTTAACACCAGCATAGTTTAAGGGTGATTGAAAAACGTCTTGAGAAGGAAAGTTGGTATAGGTAGTGCAGTTATAGATAGTGTATTCATGAGTTACATATTGTGTTGGTATTGACAGAGAGCCGACAATTTTCAATGATTTCCTCGACGAGCATTTTTTTTTGTCCCAAAATGTTTTACATTTTGTAAACACAGATTACTGTCCGAAGGCATAATGCATATAATGAAATTGTTTGTAGTATTGTAGAAGGAAATCACATTGTTAGTATATTATATGTATAGGACTACTGACAGCGATGTTCCTGACCTAACTATATATGTATGTGTAAAAAGCATACAATAAAGGAAAAAGGCAGAAAACTAAGGAAAAAACAATTATTCTTATTGGGAAAACAAAAAAAAAACAATTAAATTAAAACTAAGAATTTACTCCAAATTCTCAGTGTAAGAGAGCTTTTATATTTTTAAATTTTAGTGTTCTGCGTCTTTCTGTTCAAAAATGTACATACAAGGAACACGTCGTTTAACATTATGATGGCTTTCGTTTTTAAATTTTAAAATTTCATTGGAAAGTTGCATAACGATTTTTAAAACTTGATATATCCGAATCTTTTTAAAAAACTTTTATTAGATTTTTCCTTTGTTGTTTTCATAGGTGAATGCAGTTAAGGTTAATACCAAAATAACACCTCTTGTTGGAAAACCTTGTATATTTACTAAGAGTTTTACTAAAACAATATCGCACTGATTACCAACATTAGAAATGTCAAAAATGGTAATAAAAATTATATTGATTTTAAATTTGAAGCTATAGAAAACCGATAGATCCTCTTAACCGGATGTGAACCGTGATTATCCAAACTTCTACACTCGATTACTTAAAGTCTAATTACCTCATAGAGATTAGTTATGGCCTAAGAGATTTTTTAGTTTTTTTGTTTGCACTCTCATATGATTATTTCAAACATGCCTCCATTTCTGCTCTCCACTGTAAAGACAATTGTCTAAACAATACGTGACTATAAATTACAACCACAAGTACAAAGACACATATTTACACACACGCGTACAATTTTAAAAGCACTCATACATAGACACCGACATCATTATTTACTGTTCAGCAGGACTGGGATGTGCCCGCACGTGGCATATCCTCGTACTCGTGTGTAATGTAACATTACATCTTTAACCAAGCGATGATAAACTTGAGGGCGATAATTCTGTTTGAAATATTGTGTGTTTGTGTACGTCTGTGTATTTAATTGCCCACAAAATGTGAGAGAGAAAGGATGGACAGCCAGGCCAAACCGAAGGGGAGGAGAATCGAAGTGCATTGTGTCAGTGTATGCTTGCAGACACAACCACCGAACAAATACCAACACAAATACATTAATACAAAATATAAATGCAAATGCAAATAATAGAAATTGTTGTGTAAATATTAGCCGTAAGCATACATATCGCACATTTGTGTGTGGTCTATTTGTGCTTGTATATGTGAGAGAGTGCATATCTGTGTACTTATGTGTATGTACACATATGAATTTGACCAGCTTCTAAGCACACACACACACACAGACTAACATGCCGGATGGTTAATTCTCTTGTCCTGTACAACAATTGCTGTTCAGGGACAATGCTGGTGTTGTAAAAGTTGTTCGTTCATTTTGTTGTAAATGATTGAACACCTTAAGTTCTAAGCACAATAAACAGGAATTAAAAGCTCATTCCAAGCAGGCAATCAATTCGAATTAATAACACAGTGCAACAATTTGAAGCCAGTTGAAAAGGGACAATACTATACTAGAACATTCTGGGATGAAATTACAGACACAGCTGAGCAAAACCATAGCTGGCCCTTGCAATGTTTGTATCCAATCGATTTTAGATTTTTATTTTATTTTATTTATTTAAAAAATTAAAATGTACATATTTTTTAAATTTATTTATATGCAAACGAGATGGCTTAAACTAAACTTACATCTGTATTATTTAATACTTTTTAGGATTTAAAAAAATATTTTTGGTAAAAAAAACAAGGAGAAGGAAAAGATGATAAAAAAAACTCCATTAAATTATGATTTTTTTACATATACTTTGAAAGTTTGATACGATTTTTTGTGGTTCCAAATTATCAAAATTTTCATTTTTACAAATTATTTGTTTCTTTGACTATGCAAAACGCCAATCTTCGCCTATAAGCACTGAATCGTTAATGTATTGTTCGCATATTATCGGTCTTTGAAGAAGGTCACAATAATTGAAGGAATATCTAAATGATAAAGTTGAAACGCTTCTACTGTAATTTCGCAGAAGATAAGTTAAATGATCTGAATTATTTATTGCACATAACTTCTCATATATTTATTGTAAATTTGTCTGTACTTAAATGAATTATGTATTTTGCCAACATGCTCCAAAAAATACCTTTCAGGGGCTGGGGTCAAAAATAATAAGAATGTAAACTATATATGTGCAAATAAAGAAAAATACAAAAATTAATATATCTGTACCCTCTTGGTTTTATAACTGATCTACAAAACATTTCGTTCAATTACGTTAAGTCAATTATAAGACCACTATGTAAAATGCTAATACAAAAGTGTACACCTAATTTTCACGTACCTAAATCTCCCATAACACACCATATATCCATAAAAGAAAAAGCTGTTGAATTTTGATGTTAAATTCTCATAAATCTTGGCCTAATCAAAAAGACTTCGAAACCGTACCGAATGAACTAAGCAAACCATGTATAGACATAAAGAATTATGGACGTCAGTCGGTGAACAGCAAAAAGAAAACATTGGAAGCAGAATAACGACGAAAACTAAGCGAAGACAGTGATGACGAAGACGACAAAGGCAACGATAAAGAACAGTTTGAAAGTACTGGGAAACTGATTTTATGCCACTTTATTCATGTGCGTATCATGACAATGGATTTGGTTTTCCATCCAACAATCAGTTGTTCATATCTTTCCGACCGTTTCTTACGGATGATTCTTCCATGACATTCACCATAAGCGGATAATGTTGTTAGTGGTGGGTTAGTGTTCTTATAGTATTTCTCCTCCCACTCAAGTATTGGTAGTTGGCCTAGTAAGTATTGGCAATATAATTTATTTACGAGTGTTCTAGGACATACGACTATACAAAATTATATGGGCTGCTGTTTATGCGACATCGAACATGCTGTCTACACGCTAAAAAAAACACAAACATGTTTTGCTTCAGTGAAATGTGATTTCGATAAGATTTCTGGTTTGATATTCGGAGGATGTAGCTTTTTATAGTCATATTCAAAGTTTTTTTTTTATGACAATGATGTACTAAATAGTATTTTGGGATGTTCACTATGATGCCATTAATGTAAATGTCAGTAATGTTGTCATTATGTTTATCCTTCGTTTTCAGAAATGTTCACAGAGCATTTCCCAGGAAATGATTTCAGATTTGATAAATGATGACCTAATCCGAAAAATTTGAGGACTATTAATATTAAAAAAGAGGGAAGTTGGCGATCATCTAACCATAAAATTGTACCTTATATTTCTTTGGCCATATTGCGGAAACCATCTATGGTATCAAAGTGCTGTTGACATTCAATAAAGCTAGAATCCTGTACTACAAACAATGTGATCCTTTTTTTGAATTTCATACGAATTTTCGAATTTAATGGCATTTTTTTAAATAATGTAAACCTATTCAATCATTTGTTTTACTTGCAAAATGAAGTATGCAGCCAAATAATTGCGCAAACTTTATTTTGCACAATCATCTGTAATTTTGGTCATCGATTTAGTGAAATTTTATTAATGATATAATTTGACCTTGTCTTTCTTCGGTCATATTGTGTTTTACTTGCAAAATGAAGTATGCAACCCAATTTGTGGTATCAAGCTAGGATCCTGTACTACAAATGATATTCGGGATTGAAAGAGCTAAGATGACATAAAATATGTTTAACTTGTGAATTGAAGAAAGCATTGATAATAGACTATTTTGTTTATATCTTGAAAACCTGTAAAGCAATCCCTTAGTTTTTAGATGATAATTATTACATTTTGAATGTACAAAATGTGTACCATAACGAAATATCAGATAAGAAGAAAATATTTTTCGGCAAAAAAAAAGGCAAGGGGTTAGCCTTTCAAAATACGCGATATTTTTAAAAAAAATATTTTTGTCTGTAATTTTGTTCATCGACAGAGGTTATCAATCTAAAGCTTATGCTGTGATCCTTTCTTGAATTACATAAAAATTTTCGAATTTAATGGACTTTTAATAGACTTTTTTTTATATTGGAAACCTATTCAATCACACAAACATTTTGTTGCGCAAACTTCCATATGTTTTACTTGCAAAATGAAGAATGCAACCAAATATTTGCGCAAACTTTTTTTTGTACAATCATCTGTAATTTTGCTCATCGATTAGTGAAATTTTATTAATGATATAATTTGACCTTGTCGTTCTTTGGCCATATTTCGGAAACCGTCCATGGTATCAAAGTGCTGTTGACATTATATTAAAGCTAGGATCCTGTACTACAAATGATATTCGGGATTGAAAGAGCTAAGATGACTTAAAATATGATTTACTTGTGAAATGAAGAAACCGCTTATTATGGACTATTTTTGTAATATCTTATATATATATCATTTGATTGTACAAAAATTTGGATGCACAATGAAGTATGCAACCAAATATTTGCGCAAACTTTTTTTTGTACAATCATCTGTAATTTTGCTCATTGATTTAGTGAAATTTTATTAATGATATAATTTGACCTTGTCGTTCTTTGGCCATATTTCGAAAACCGTCCATGGTATCAAAGTGCTGTTGACATTATATTAAAGCTAGGATCCTGTACTACAAATGATATTCGGGATTGAAAGAGCTAAGATGACTTAAAATATGATTTACTTGTGAATTGAAGAAAGCATTGATAATAGACTATTTTGTTTATATCTTGAAAACCTGTAAAGCAATCCCTTAGTTTTTAGATGATAATTATTACATTTTGAATGTACAAAATGTGTACCATAACGAAATATCAGATAAGAAGAAAATATTTTTCGGCCAAAAAAAAAGGCAAGGGGTTAGCCTTTCAAAATACGCGATATTTTTAAAAAAAATATTTTTGTCTGTAATTTTGCTCACCGACAGGCGTTATCAATCTAAAGCTTATGCTGTGACCCTTTCTTGAATTACATAAACATTTTCGTATTTAATGGACTTTTAATAGACTTTTTTTATATTGGAAACCTATTCAATCACACAAACATTTGGTTGCGCAAACTTCCATATGTTTTACTTGCAAAATGAAGTATGCAACCAAATATTTGCGCAAACTTTTTTTGTACAATCATCTGTAATTTTGCTCATTGATTTAGTGAAATTTTATTAATGATATAATTTTACCTTGTTTTTCTTTGGCCATATTTCGAAAACCGTCCATGGTATCAAAGTGCTGTTGACATTAAATTAAAGCTAGAATACCGTACTTAAAATGATATTCGGGATAGAAAGAGCTAAGATGACTTAAAATATGTTTAACTTGTGAAATGAAGAAAGCATTGATAATAGATTATTTTGTTCATATCTTGGAAACCTGCAAAGCAATCCCTTAGTTTTTAGATGATAATTATTACATTTTGAATGTACAAAATGTGTACCATAACGAAATATCAGATAAGAAGAAAATATTTTTCGGCCAAAAAAAAGGCAAGGGGTTAACCTTTCAAAATACGCGATATTTTTAAAAAAAAATATTTTTGTCTGTAATTTTGCTCATCGACAGAGGTTATCAATCTAAAGCTTATGCTGTGATCCTTTCTTGAATTACATAAAAATTTTCGAATTTAATGGACTTTTAATAGACTTTTTTTATATCTTGGAAACCTATTCAATCGCACAAACATTTTGTTGCGCAAACTTCCATATGTTTTACTTGCAAAATGAAGTATGCAACGAAATATTTGCGCAAACTTTTTTTTGTACAATCATCTGTAATTTTGCTCATTGATTTAGTGAAATTTTATTAATGATATAATTTGATTTTGTCTTTCTTTGGCCATATTTTGGAAACCATCCATGGTATCAAAGTGCTGTTGACATTATATTAAAGCTAGAATCCTGTAATACAAATGATATTCGGGATAGAAAGAGCTAAGATGACTTAAAATATGTTTTACTTGTGAAATGAAGAAACCACTTATTATGGACTATTTTTGTCATATCTTATAAACCTATGCAATCATTTGGTTGCACAAAAATTTGGATGCACAGTGATGTATGCAACCAAATATTTGCGCAAACATCATCTGTAATTATGCTCATCGATTTAGTGATATTTTATTAATGATATATTATTATTATGGACTTATTATGGACTATTTTTGTAATATCTTATATATATATCATTTGATTGTACAAAAATTTGGATGCACAATGAAGTATGCAACCAAATATTTGCGCAAACTTTTTTTGTACAATCATCTGTAATTTTGCTCATTGATTTAGTGAAATTTTATTAATGATATAATTTTACCTTGTCGTTCTTTGGCCATATTTCGAAAACCGTCCATGGTATCAAAGTGCTGTTGACATTATATTAAAGCTAGGATCCTGTACTACAAATGATATTCGGGATTGAAAGAGCTAAGATGACTTAAAATATGATTTACTTGTGAATTGAAGAAAGCATTGATAATAGACTATTTTGTTCATATCTTGGAAACCTGCAAAGCAATCCCTTAGTTTTTAGATGATAATTATTACATTTTGAATGTACAAAATGTGTACCATAACGAAATATCAGATAAGAAGAAAATATTTTTCGGCCAAAAAAAAGGCAAGGGGTTAACCTTTCAAAATACGCGATATTTTTAAAAAAAATATTTTTGTCTGTAATTTTGCTCATCGACAGAGGTTATCAATCTAAAGCTTATGCTGTGATCCTTTCTTGAATTACATAAAAATTTTCGAATTTAATGGACTTTTAATAGACTTTTTTTATATCTTGGAAACCTATTCAATCGCACAAACATTTTGTTGCGCAAACTTCCATATGTTTTACTTGCAAAATGAAGTATGCAACGAAATATTTGCGCAAACTTTTTTTTGTACAATCATCTGTAATTTTGCTCATTGATTTAGTGAAATTTTACTAATGATATAATTTGATTTTGTCTTTCTTTGGCCATATTTTGGAAACCATCCATGGTATCAAAGTGCTGTTGACATTATATTAAAGCTAGAATCCTGTAATACAAATGATATTCGGGATAGAAAGAGCTAAGATGACTTAAAATATGTTTTACTTGTGAAATGAAGAAACCACTTATTATGGACTATTTTTGTCATATCTTATAAACCTATGCAATCATTTGGTTGCACAAAAATTTGGATGCACAGTGATGTATGCAACCAAATATTTGCGCAAACATCATCTGTAATTTTGCTCATCGATTTAGTGATATTTTATTAATGATATAATTTGACTTTGTCTTTCTTTGGCCATATTTCGAAAACCGTCCATGGTATCAAAGTGCTGTTGACATTATATTAAAGCTAGAATCCTGTACTACAAACGATATTCGGGATTGAAAGAGCTAAGATGACTTAAAATATGATTTACTTGTGAATTGAAGAAAGCATTGATAATAGACTATTTTGTTTATATCTTGAAAACCTGTAAAGCAATCCCTTAGTTTTTAGATGATAATTATTACATTTTGAATGTACAAAATGTGTACCATAACGAAATATCAGATAAGAAGAAAATATTTTTCGGCCAAAAAAAAGGCAAGGGGTTAGCCTTTCAAAATACGCGATATTTTTAAAAAAAATATTTTTGTCTGTAATTTTGCTCACCGACAGGCGTTATCAATCTAAAGCTTATGCTGTGACCCTTTCTTGAATTACATAAACATTTTCGAATTTAATGGACTTTTAATAGACTTTTTTTATATTGGAAACCTATTCAATCACACAAACATTTGGTTGCGCAAACTTCCATATGTTTTACTTGCAAAATGAAGTATGCAACCAAATATTTGCGCAAACTTTTTTTTGTACAATCATCTGTAATTTTGCTCATCGATTTAGTGAAATTTTATTAATGATATAATTTTACCTTGTTTTTCTTTGGCCATATTTCGAAAACCGTCCATGGTATCAAAGTGCTGTTGACATTAAATTAAAGCTAGAATACCGTACTTAAAATGATATTCGGGATAGAAAGAGCTAAGATGACTTAAAATATGTTTAACTTGTGAAATGAAGAAAGCATTGATAATAGATTATTTTGTTCATATCTTGGAAACCTGCAAAGCAATCCCTTAGTTTTTAGATGATAATTATTACATTTTGAATGTACAAAATGTGTACCATAACGAAATATCAGATAAGAAGAAAATATTTTTCGGCCAAAAAAAAGGCAAGGGGTTAACCTTTCAAAATACGCGATATTTTTAAAAAAAATATTTTTGTCTGTAATTTTGCTCATCGACAGAGGTTATCAATCTAAAGCTTATGCTGTGATCCTTTCTTGAATTACATAAAAATTTTCGAATTTAATGGACTTTTAATAGACTTTTTTTATATCTTGGAAACCTATTCAATCGCACAAACATTTTGTTGCGCAAACTTCCATATGTTTTACTTGCAAAATGAAGTATGCAACGAAATATTTGCGCAAACTTTTTTTTGTACAATCATCTGTAATTTTGCTCATCGATTTAGTGAAATTTTATTAATGATATAATTTGATTTTGTCTTTCTTTGGCCATATTTTGGAAACCATCCATGGTATCAAAGTGCTGTTGACATTATATTAAAGCTAGAATCCTGTACTACAAATGATATTCGGGATAGAAAGAGCTAAGATGACTTAAAATATGTTTTACTTGTGAAATGAAGAAACCACTTATTATGGACTATTTTTGTCATATCTTATAAACCTATGCAATCATTTGGTTGCACAAAAATTTGGATGCACAGTGATGTATGCAACCAAATATTTGCGCAAACATCATCTGTAATTTTGCTCATCGATTTAGTGATATTTTATTAATGATATAATTTGACTTTGTCTTTCTTTGGCCATATTTCGAAAACCGTCCATGGTATCAAAGTGCTGTTGACATTATATTAAAGCTAGAATCCTGTACTACAAACGATATTCGGGATTGAAAGAGCTAAGATGGCTTAAAATATGTTTAACTTGTGAAATGAAGAAAGCATTGATAATAGACTATTTTGTTTATATCTTGAAAACCTGTAAAGCAATCCCTTAGTTTTCGGATGATAATTATTGCATTTTGAATGTACAAAATGTGTACCATAACGAAATATCAGATAAGAAGAAAATATTTTTCGGCCAAAAAAAAAGGCAAGGGGTTAGCCTTTCAAAATACGCGATATTTTTAAAAAAAATATTTTTGTCTGTAATTTTGCTCATCGACAGAGGTTATCAATCTAAAGCTTATGCTGTGATCCTTTCTTGAATTACATAAAAATTTTCGAATTTAATGGACTTTTAATAGACTTTTTTTATATCTTGGAAACCTATTCAATCGCACAAACATTTGGTTGCGCAAACTTCCATATGTTTTACTTGCTAAATGAAGAATGCAACCAAATATTTGCGCAAACTTTTTTTTGTACAATCATCTGTAATTTTGCTCATTGATTTAGTGAAATTTTATTAATGATATAATTTTACCTTGTTTTTCTTTGGCCATATTTCGAAAACCGTCCATGGTATCAAAGTGCTGTTGACATTAAATTAAAGCTAGAATACCGTACTTAAAATGATATTCGGGATAGAAAGAGCTAAGATGACTTAAAATATGTTTAACTTGTGAAATGAAGAAAGCATTGATAATAGATTATTTTGTTCATATCTTGGAAACCTGCAAAGCAATCCCTTAGTTTTCGGATGATAATTATTACATTTTGAATGTACAAAATGTGTACCATAACGAAATATCAGATAAGAAGAAAATATTTTTCGGCCAAAAAAAGGCAAGGGGTTAACCTTTCAAAATACGCGATATTTTTAAAAAAAATATTTTTGTCTGTAATTTTGCTCATCGACAGAGGTTATCAATCTAAAGCTTATGCTGTGATCCTTTCTTGAATTACATAAAAATTTTCGAATTTAATGGACTTTTAATAGACTTTTTTTATATCTTGGAAACCTATTCAATCGCACAAACATTTTGTTGCGCAAACTTCCATATGTTTTACTTGCAAAATGAAGTATGCAACGAAATATTTGCGCAAACTTTTTTTTGTACAATCATCTGTAATTTTGCTCATTGATTTAGTGATATTTTATTAATGATATAATTTGACTTTGTCTTTCTTTGGCCATATTTCGAAAACCGTCCATGGTATCAAAGTGCTGTTGACATTATATTAAAGCTAGGATCTTGTACTACAAACGATATTCGGGATTGAAAGAGCTAAGATGGCTTAAAATATGTTTAACTTGTGAAATGAAGAAAGCATTGATAATAGACTATTTTGTTTATATCTTGAAAACCTGTAAAGCAATCCCTTAGTTTTCGGATGATAATTATTGCATTTTGAATGTACAAAATGTGTACCATAACGAAATATCAGATAAGATAAAAAAAATATTTTTGTCTGTAATTTTGCTCACCGACAGGCGTTATCAATCTAAAGCTTATGCTGTGACCCTTTCTTGAATTACATAAACATTTTCGAATTTAATGGACTTTTAATAGACTTTTTTTATATTGGAAACCTATTCAATCACACAAACATTTGGTTGCGCAAACTTCCATATGTTTTACTTGCAAAATGAAGAATGCAACCAAATATTTGCGCAAACTTTTTTTTGTACAATCATCTGTAATTTTGCTCATTGATTTAGTGAAATTTTATTAATGATATAATTTGACCTTGTCGTTCTTTGGCCATATTTCGAAAACCGTCCATGGTATCAAAGTGCTGTTGACATTAAATTAAAGCTAGAATACCGTACTTAAAATGATATTCGGGATAGAAAGAGCTAAGATGACTTAAAATATGTTTAACTTTTGAAATGAAGAAAGCATTGATAATAGATTATTTTGTTCATATCTTGGAAACCTGCAAAGCAATCCCTTAGTTTTTAGATGATAATTATTACATTTTGAATGTACAAAATGTGTACCATAACGAAATATCAGATAAGAAGAAAATATTTTGCGGCCAAAAAAAAAGGCAATATATTTAAAAAAAATATTTTTGTCTTTAATTTTGCTCATCGACAGAGGTTATCAATCTAAAGCTTATGCTGTGATCCTTTCTTGAATTACATAAACATTTTCGAATTTAATGGACTTTTAATAGACTTTTTTTATATCTTGGAAACCTATTCAATCGCACAAACATTTTGTTGCGCAAACTTCAATATGTTTTACTTGCAAAATGAAGTATGCAACGAAATATTTGCGCAAACTTTTTTTTGTACAATCATCTGTAATTTTGCTCATTGATTTAGTGAAATTTTATTAATGATATAATTTGATTTTGTCTTTCTTTGGCCATATTTTGGAAACCATCCATGGTATCAAAGTGCTGTTGACATTATATTAAAGCTAGAATCCTGTACTACAAATGATATTCGGGATAGAAAGAGCTAAGATGACTTAAAATATGTTTTACTTGTGAAATGAAGAAACCACTTATTATGGACTATTTTTGTCATATCTTATGCAATCCTATGCAATCATTTGGTTGCACAAAAATTTGGATGCACAATGAAGAATGCAACCAAATATTTGCGCAAACATTTTGCTGCACAATCATCTGTAATTTTGCTCATCAATTTAGTGAAATTTTATTAATGATATAATTTGACCTTGTCTTTCTTTGGCCATATTTCGAAAACCGTCCGTGGTATCAAAGTGCTGTTGACATTAAATTAAAGCTAGAATACCGTACTTAAAATGATATTCGGGATAGAAAGAGCTAAGATGACTTAAAATATGTTTAACTTGTGAAATGAAGAAAGCATTGATAATAGACTATTTTGTTTATATCTTGAAAACCTGTAAAGCAATCCCTTAGTTTTTAGATGATAATTATTGCATTTTGAATGTACAAAATGTGTACCATAACAAAATATCAGATAAGAAGAAAATATTTTGCGGCCAAAAAAAAAGGCAAGGGGTTAGCCTTTCAAAATACGCGATATTTTTAAAAAAAAATATTTTTGTCTGTAATTTTGCTCATCGACAGAGGTTATCAATCTAAAGCTTATGCTGTGATCCTTTCTTGAATTACATAAAAATTTTCGAATTTAATGGACTTTTAATAGACTTTTTTTTTATATTGGAAACCTATTCAATCGCACAAACATATGGTTGCGCAAACTTCCATATGTTTTACTTGTAAAATGAAGTATGCAACCAAATATTTGCGCAAATTTTTTTTTGTACAATCATCTGTAATTTTGCTCATCGATTTAGTGAAATTTTATTAATGATATAATTTGGCCTTGTCGTTCTTTGGCCATATTTCGAAAACCGTCCATGGTATCAAAGTGCTGTTGACATTATATTAAAGCTAGGATCCTGTACTACAAATGATATTCGGGATTGAAAGAGCTAAGATGACTTAAAATATGATTTACTTGTGAATTGAAGAAAGCATTGATAATAGACTATTTTGTTTATATCTTGAAAACCTGTAAAGCAATCCCTTAGTTTTTAGATGATAATTATTACATTTTGAATGTACAAAATGTGTACCATAACGAAATATCAGATAAGAAGAAAATATTTTGCGGCCAAAAAAAAAGGCAATATATTTAAAAAAAATATTTTTGTCTTTAATTTTGCTCATCGACAGAGGTTATCAATCTAAAGCTTATGCTGTGATCCTTTCTTGAATTACATAAACATTTTCGAATTTAATGGACTTTTAATAGACTTTTTTTATATCTTGGAAACCTATTCAATCGCACAAACATTTTGTTGCGCAAACTTCCATATGTTTTACTTGCAAAATGAAGTATGCAACCAAATATTTGCGCAAACTTTTTTTTGTACAATCATCTGTAATTTTGCTCATTGATTTAGTGAAATTTTATTAATGATATAATTTGATTTTGTCTTTCTTTGGCCATATTTTGGAAACCATCCATGGTATCAAAGTGCTGTTGACATTATATTAAAGCTAGAATCCTGTACTACAAATGATATTCGGGATAGAAAGAGCTAAGATGACTTAAAATATGTTTTACTTGTGAAATGAAGAA
Organism: Hydrotaea cyrtoneurina; assembly: GCA_958296145.1. Classification (NCBI taxonomy): domain Eukaryota; kingdom Metazoa; phylum Arthropoda; class Insecta; order Diptera; family Muscidae; genus Hydrotaea; species Hydrotaea cyrtoneurina. The sequence continues at coordinate 8,819,999 of OY282513.1, read as the reverse complement.
ACCACTTATTATGGACTATTTTTGTCATATCTTATGCAATCCTATGCAATCATTTGGTTGCACAAAAATTTGGATGCACAATGAAGAATGCAACCAAATATTTGCGCAAACATTTTGCTGCACAATCATCTGTAATTTTGCTCATCAATTTAGTGAAATTTTATTAATGATATAATTTGACCTTGTCTTTCTTTGGCCATATTTCGAAAACCGTCCGTGGTATCAAAGTGCTGTTGACATTAAATTAAAGCTAGAATACCGTACTTAAAATGATATTCGGGATAGAAAGAGCTAAGATGACTTAAAATATGTTTAACTTGTGAAATGAAGAAAGCATTGATAATAGACTATTTTGTTTATATCTTGAAAACCTGTAAAGCAATCCCTTAGTTTTTAGATGATAATTATTGCATTTTGAATGTACAAAATGTGTACCATAACAAAATATCAGATAAGAAGAAAATATTTTGCGGCCAAAAAAAAAAGGCAAGGGGTTAGCCTTTCAAAATACGCGATATTTTTAAAAAAAAATATTTTTGTCTGTAATTTTGCTCATCGACAGAGGTTATCAATCTAAAGCTTATGCTGTGATCCTTTCTTGAATTACATAAAAATTTTCGAATTTAATGGACTTTTAATAGACTTTTTTTTTATATTGGAAACCTATTCAATCGCACAAACATATGGTTGCGCAAACTTCCATATGTTTTACTTGTAAAATGAAGTATGCAACCAAATATTTGCGCAAATTTTTTTTTGTACAATCATCTGTAATTTTGCTCATCGATTTAGTGAAATTTTATTAATGATATAATTTGGCCTTGTCGTTCTTTGGCCATATTTCGAAAACCGTCCATGGTATCAAAGTGCTGTTGACATTATATTAAAGCTAGGATCCTGTACTACAAATGATATTCGGGATTGAAAGAGCTAAGATGACTTAAAATATGATTTACTTGTGAATTGAAGAAAGCATTGATAATAGACTATTTTGTTTATATCTTGAAAACCTGTAAAGCAATCCCTTAGTTTTTAGATGATAATTATTGCATTTTGAATGTACAAAATGTGTACCATAACAAAATATCAGATAAGAAGAAAATATTTTGCGGCCAAAAAAAAAGGCAAGGGTTAGCCTTTCAAAATAGGCGATATTTTTAAAAAAAATATTTTTGTCTGTAATTTTGCTCATCGACAGAGGTTATCAATCTAAAGCTTATGCTGTGATCCTTTCTTGAATTACATAAAAATTTTCGAATTTAATGGACTTTTAATAGACTTTTTTTTATATTGGAAACCTATTCAATCGCACAAACATTTGGTTGCGCAAACTTCCATATGTTTTACTTGCAAAATGAAGTATGCAACCAAATATTTGCGCAAACTTTTTTTTGTACAATCATCTGTAATTTTGCTCATCGATTTAGTGAAATTTTATTAATGATATAATTTGACCTTGGTATCAAATATTTTTCGGTCATATTTCGAAAACCATCCATGGTATTAATGAGATCATGGTACATTTGGGATTGAAAGAGCTAAGTAAACTTTAGTAGGTTTTACTTGCGAAATGAAGAAAGCCTTTATAATAGAAATTTTTTTCATATCTTGGAAACCTATTCAATCATTTGATCGCACAAACATTTGGTTGCGCAAACATCCATATGTTTTACTTGCAAAATGAAGTATGCAACCAAATATTTGCGCAAACATTTTGCTGCACAATCATCTGTAATTTTGTTCATCGATTTAGTGAAATGTTATTAATGATATAATTTGACCTTGTCTTTCTTTGGCCATATTTCGATAACCATCCATTGCATCAAAGTGATGTTGACATTAAATTGCTGCATTTCAATTTCAATGCTTATATTTCCTTGAGGTCTTATATGATTACATTGTAATTCAAATATATGTATGTACAGAGTATTTGTCAAGAAGATTATAACATTTTTTATTTTTTGTCACGTTTGTGTTTATTATCCCGTAAAAAAAAGGCGAAATCGGGGTTCCGAACAGTGATTATAAAAATTAAATTATTTTTTTTCGTAGCATGAAAATATATAGATATCTTTCTTTTGCCATCTTTCTCAATGTCCACTAAGCGGCGTCTGTCCCATATCCTGATGGATACTATGTAGAACACTTCACTAGACGCATTCTGTTCCTTAACAGCACATCTTGCACGGTGATTTTGTATTGTGTAGTTCCAAGATCATTAATAACTGGTATTAAACAATAACTCAACACCTTTGCAGATAGATAAAAATAATTATTACCTCGATCGTTAATACTCACAACTTTGTAAAACTCCCTCTGATGAAGAACACCATATATACGGATTACTATACCGTTTATTCAAATAACTATCAAGGGCATGTATTTCTTTAATAGTTCTACAAATATTACCCTTCTTGAAGTTTTGCTTTGTAGCAGCAGTGCCACTCCAATCGATCCAAACTTACCCATTTCTACCTCGATGACCAATATGTTTCTTTCAATACCAACTTATGAGAAATTGTGATTTTTAACAAAATGCTCTACAAAGTAATTCTAGTTTAGAGTGGAAAATCTTTTATTATTTTTAATGAGATTCTTTATTTTCTAAATCCGATACAAATACCTGCGGGACTTTTTTTTTTATCAAGAAAACGAAAATTATTTCTAGTAACATGTCCTGCTTGCCGAGTATCATTGACACCGTAATTTTTATCGCTCAATCTACAGGCTATTATCCTTTCAATATAAGATTAGTGACCTTTTCACTTCATCCAAGCCAGGCGTACTCTTTTGTATGTGGTGAATACAATCGCTGGAGTTTTTGTTATTGTTACAGTTTTTTCCTAAGAGTATTCAGTATAAAAACCCTTGAATCTCTGTTCAAAGACTTACACGATACATTTCAGCGGTAAAATATGTTTAGGACATGCATGTATGTGTGTGTGGCATACATGTGTATATGTATTTAGCCCGGTACATGGTGCTCTGCTTTCTTTTTGCCAAGGCGCCACTTTTACGGATAATTGATTAATCTCAGTATTTACGATGCTGATGCTTTTATTGAGCCTCTTTTGTTTTGCCGTATGTCTTGCCTTTGTGCTCTTATCATTCTTTAGTTTTTTTCGTGTTCTTTTTTGTTGTGAGTCATGTGAGAGTGTATGCGTGTATGCTGTTGTGATGTTATGCATCTTCTTACAAAGGAGTTGGATAAGTCGGGATATTCTTGCAGAATTCTTTGGGGATTCATTTGTTGTACACTCGACATTACAGACAGACATGTAATGTCTGTAAGTACGACTGTTCAGTAAAACATATATTGTTGTGTTTCATCATTGTTGTCTGGGTTGAGAACAGTGGCTGGAATAAAGATCGAAATGTTACAGAATTATTAAATTGCATGAAACAAAAGAGGTAGCATATAAAGCCATACAAGCATCAGTACAACATATTCCAAAATTGTGGCATATTCCCAAGAAAGAAAAGAAAAATGGAAAGAGGGCAAAATGAAAGTGTTCCAGTTTCTTTAAAATATGTACCAATAGGCGAAATAACAAAACAAAGGACTCTCCTACAGGCACAACTTCGTGTGTATATGGAAATGGGAGCCAGCTCGTGTCAACTTTCGTACGGACTGAAAAAAACTATTGGATGTCAATCATGGGTGATGGTGATGAATTATAATCTCCTAACGAAGTTCAGTCAGTTGTCATGGTCAGAGGTAAGACCAATCTGATCATCATTTGAGGCAAACTGATACATATAGGAACCATCTGCTCTTCACAACATGAGATTTTTAAGTTAATTAAACTATCTATTTACAGTTTATGTTTTTATTTCTTGTTTTAATGATTACCACTGGTTACAACTTTAATAAAATGTTAGGCGTTATTGAAAATGATTCATATTTCTTACCCCGTCCGGTAAATTCCACACAAATGCCTTCTTTTTTACAAATGATATTATCGGTTTGAATATGCAAAGTCTGCAATGTATATAATATAACTTCATTGAGTTCACTGCATTTGTAGTTTCCGATCTCTTCCTTCATGAAATACAATTTTCACATCGTGAACTCCAAGGCGGCACTGGCACCTCTCAAACCAAAACTGATCCTATCCGAGCTTCTAATGTTATTCTAATAACTTTGTCCCTAATGATATTAGCCACCAAGTGGCAATGTTACTGGAATTAAGAAAACTAGTTTTAGGGTATGGAAAATAAAAGCACTAATGCAGGCATACTTTTGTTGGGTCAAAACCGTAAGACCATCTGTTGAAAATTATGGTGTTTTCCAGTTCCGCATAAAATGCTTTAGGCACAACTACGATTTTTTTTTCGAATTAATACTTGATGAGAATAGTAGTGATGGAATTTTGGAATCTTTGACCTAAAACTGCTGATATTTTCATATGAATTTCCCACTTCGTTCATTGGTAGCACTGTGGAGACAAAAAAAATACGTGTATCGGCATTTTGAAAGTTTACTTCTGGGTTTCATTATAAGGGGATGTAAAGTTTCTCCCAAAATTCAATTTCTTTATTATCAATCGGTATAGAAAACCGAGTAACGCTTAACGTTAAATTATATGTTGGAAAAATAAATATAACAGCTTTTTAGTTAAATTTGAATTTACTAATTAACAACTGTATTTTACCAAAAATCGATGTTCGGATGGTATAATTTCCAATGATGTTCAAGATTTTAGACGACGGACTTTGAAAATAATATTGTGTCGACACCAAAGCACTGTGCCGCCCGTATCTTGTCGCTCTGGTTTTAGTGGTGCTCATGTCATTTTGGGGCATGGCATAGTTGTTTCCACACTTGATATTTTTTTCTTAATTCTTCCGATTACATTTTTCGTATTTCGCCCGACTGTATGATTTAATTTCCTTTAAATCCCCTTTATAGCAATGTTTCCCTTTCAGCGTTTTCCACTATCTTGCTGGCTCCATCAGTCGGCCTTTGTGCGTATGCGGACTGTAATCATTTCCTAGATATTGTATCATCGTCTTAACGCGTAAAAGAGTAATTTCAAAGTAGGCTAAAGTGCCTCTTTGATTCATTTATTTATGGTTGTCAGTGACAGTGGCAGCGGCTGCGGCATCCAAAGCAATGCAATCCTTTGATAAACGTCCCATTTCGTTGATGATCGCTAGCGAATGACAGAAAAAAGTAAACCATAAAGAAAAGAAAAGATACACACGTTTTAACTTCATTTGAACGCTGACACCATTACGACTGCATGCATGTTTGAATGAATATTTGTGTGTGTGTGTGTGTGTGTGCGTTTGAACAGTTGCAAGGTTGTGATTGTTTTGCCACAGAGCAAACACAGACACTCACATACAGCACGCCTGTTGGTGTGCTCCTTAAAAATGTTCGTAATTTTTTTTTACTCTTGTTTAAGTACAATTTACACATGTTTTTCATGCCACATATACTCACGTATCCCCAAAACCCATACACGTATGTACATATGTGTTCCGCAATGGCTTTCGCTATTACACCCCCATACAGACAAACACGATAGCATTCATCGTCAGTTTTTCTTCTTCTTCAATATTTACTTACGTTTTCGTATGTGTTCTCTTCACATCTCTTTATTTTGTCATTTGTTTGCTCATGCTATAGGAGTTGTTGTTGTTGCTGCTGATGATGCTGCGATTGTAGTTTTCATATCCTTTGATCCGACGCATAACCTTCTTATTGGTATTTGTATACTGTGTGTGTGCCCTACAGTATTTTTTTTTGACTGCATTATATCTCATGTACCGAAGGCGATTCTAGAAATAACTACAATTTACATAAAACAACTTTGAAGTGTCATTCGGAACATTAATTTTTTTTAAAATTTATTTTTCAAATTAAGTGGAATATTGGGGGGTTGTATTGATCAGCCATAAAAATACCTGCCTCAAAAAGATGGAATTGAAATCTGTTGTTTGCGGTTGGCCCGTTTAACAAATGATGTCCAAGCACTTTGGTATTGTGGCTGCTTTCTTCAGTTTGTGATATCAACGACTTTCATGTGGCGCAGGCAGGGAAGACCGAGAGTCTGGTCGAAGAACCAAGAATAGGAGGCTTGCTGCAATGTAGTCTCGTTTTTTTACACCTGCGCCTTCTCTGGTAGGTTCTATCTAATGGTTTGTCTCCATCCGACCGGCAGTGTAATCGCTCTGTTTTGATGGGTTTTACTTCGTTCATGATGATATATAACTCATGCAGCTCATTTTGTTTACCATTTTATACGCAGTTGATGAATGCGCAGACATATTCCTCTGCAAGCGTTTTGTCTGCGTTTAAAGGCTGGAATTATCATATTCTTCCCGAAGACGTGAAATTCATGTGATTGGAATGTTATCCTTTGTTAATGATACATTAATTTTGTGTAGAATTGACGAAATGTACTGTACGGTGGAATGTGTAAGAGATGCAGCTCATAATTACGTACAGCAAGCACATGCCTGAAGATTTACACTGCCATTTGAAATTTAAGTTAGATTTTCTACAGCAGAATTACTTGTATCATTTAATGAAACAAATCGAATGAAATTTACACAAATAGTGGAAAATATTTTAGATACAACTTTTACAATAAAACTTCTCTAGAATTTTTAATTTAAATAAATCAAAATTATTTTTTATTAAGTTATTATGGTTTAAAATTAACCAACCACACCTCCAAATATTTTTTTTTATTTTTATTTAAATACAATACAAAGTAAATTTATATTCTAATTCTGGATCCAAGGGTAAACCGGGTGACAGAGACCATATGGCTAGATTTTTGCAGCGTCAGACCAAAGCCTCTGTTGGGAATCGAATCCACAACGCATACGCTACCAACTCGCACCGGACACCGAAATATATCTCATGCACTTGTGGTTATTTGGCTTCAATTCTTGAACTAACTGAACCCTGTAAGGCTCAAGAGCGAAATCCATTCGTAGACTCAGCCATATTGTGGTTGCATGTAGGTCCAATTGCCGCCTCCCATCTGCTAAAAAAAAGACAACAAAAATCTGTGAAAATAAATAAAATACTACGGAAAAGAAATTCGATCTTAACAGACACTGTATAAACAGGCTGAAAACAATGACCATATATATATTTTTATACTAACATTAAAATGTTGTATATAAAAAACATTTTTGTGTGACTATTTTTTTTTTCAATTTGTGAATCTCTTATGAGTCATGTCAGTCCGAAAATCTTTTATACTCGTACAACACCTCTACCGATTTACTTTAAATTTGCCAGACGTATTAAACATTAGGCTTTAAGATGGTGGAAGAAAGAAATTAAATGAAAAAAAAAAATTAAAATAATACATAAAAAAACTAAAGGTTCAAATACCTTTAAAATAAGGTATTAAACTTTAAAATCCCTTGACTAGTTTTACAAAAACATCGCATAAAAGTTGTCATGTCGTATGACTTTTCGCGATTTTGACGATTTTCAAATGCACATAACCTTTACAAAAGTTTTCTTTTTAATTGTTTCTGGTAACACGGGTAAAATATTTTTTAATGAAGAATACGTACTAAAATTGTGAAAGATGTCAAAGTAAATTTTTATCAAAAATCGTACGGTCTGACATGTAATGAATAATATATATCAATCCATCTAAGCGCCCCGGTAGGCGAGTTGGTAGCGTGCTTGCCTATCAGCGTGGGGGTTGTGGGTTCGATTCCCACCAGAGGCTTTGGTCTGTCGCTGCAAAAAAATCAAGCCAAATAGTCTTTGTCACTCGGTTTATCCTTGGACCCAAAATTAGAATATAAATTTACTTTGTATTGTAATTAAATAAAATAAAATAAAATAAATAAATATCAATCCATCTTATTCTCTCGGTTATTGTTATTATCTTAAAGAGCGCAAGGGCAAAGAAAAAATTACGAAAACAGCTGTAAATACACACTTATTCACACTCAAATATTGTTCTTTGTATACTGTATGGTTTCCCCAAGCATTCCAATGCTTCTGCTCAAATACATAATAATAATAGCAAATGAGTTATATTTGCCGTCAAAGAAATTTACTATAAATAAATTTACTTTACTTGATAAACATTTAAAAAATACATATTTTTCAAAGTGTATAGACTGAATAAAAAGTACATATTGTAGTGTATTTTTGCTGACTTGGTCTTTAATTTCAAACACCTTTCAGATCAGAACAACCAAAAACACATAGAAGATCTTTGGTGGCAAATTTTACAGAATTACACTCATATTGACTACCTTGGTGTAGCACATCCTGTAGCCATCGTCTATCCACCAGTGTATGCATGCGTTCATAGGAATTCTTTGACATACACATACTCTTCCGTTTTCTTTTTATTATCAGCTTCCTTTTCAGTAAATTTTCTGTATTTTCTGTATTTTCTCAGTTCTTATGTTTTTATCTTTTTCCCATTTTTTTTATTATGACTGCAGGTTGTTTGTTCTTTTTAGTCTGGTTGTTTTGAAAGAGTGGCTAATTTAATTTACTTGCGTTCCATCTATTGGGGTATTCCACGTATTTGCCTTCCTTTATTCTATTTCAAAAGATGAGATTGTTTTGGCGTGTTTTATTTGTTGCTGATGGTGGTAGTGCCGCTGTAGTTGTGTCTTAACATCATTACGATTTACTTTCACTCTAGGGTCGGGCAGGAAGAAAAAAAAACGAAAAAGAAAAACACTAAGACGACAAGAAAGCAAACAGTATAGTGTATTAAAGGTGTCTCCTATTTGTATTTAGTTTTTATTCCATATACTCCACCAGGCAATGTTGCTGTGTCGTTCCAACCATTGTCTATGGCTGGGCGAATTTATTAGCCCTCATAGTTTGTTGCCTTATCGTCGAACATAATTATTTTAAGTTAAAAGCTTTGTACCCTCCATACACATACATACGTCCGTTGGATTCTTATCACACAGAACCCAATGCGATTTTGCGATATGGACGATATGCCACTATACGACGTTATTATAGTGTGAGTATTGGATTGAGGAAATAAAACGGATTACAGCGAACGTAAGAGGCTTAGTTTGAAAGCTGGGTAGTCGACTGACCGACTTTACTTGCGGATATTAACAGGATATGGATAGGTACTTGAGATGGTTATTACATTTACTAATTTCATTAGATAAATAAGTGCTGCCATGCTGTCCTTTGACTAAAGTGGTTTTAAAGCCCATTTGAAAACGCCACGTAATAGGGATGTGTGTACGAGTATTGTGGCAAAGTTGCAGATCGGTGCAATATAACAAATTCCATACAATCCTGACTTTTTGATCGTCGTGAAAGCCACGGCAGGAGGTGAAGCTAGTGCTTTAAATGTTACTTAGTTATATAAGTTGGCTCTGCAACCTGTTGTTAGTCTTGGACGGTCAAAAAATAATTCAAAAAACTCGATCTTGTGCCTTCTCCAGGTCATGATATATAGTTCCCTTAACATTTCATGCAAAAAGAGATGGGGAACACCACTCGAATCAGCGAACTATTGACGATATAATTTGTATACCCACTGACCGGAACCTACTGTTTAAAACCGACTCCGAACGCCTTTTTCTAGAGGTTTTTCAATGACTCCTATTCGTAACGTGGCTAGCATTTGTGAGGCGGTCGTACGGTGTGGCACATATTAAATTCAATGACAATTCTGCGAAGTTACTTACTAAGAATAACATTTCAATTCGGGAAACATGTAATGTGTAATAAAACAAGTTGTATGATATCGTTTTAGTTCGTCCTGATAGGACTCTGTTGTTACGTAGCCCTAATTAATATCAATTAACCAGCAAATGAGAAGGAGCCGAGGTACACGGTTTTGCCTCATATATTCTGAAGCGTGAGATTCCAATCATCGCGAGAAATCTTTACATTCTTATAGATGGTGTAGTCATCGGTTCATCTCCTCTGGTCTTATAATGATCCATTTTTTGACCCATTTTGAGTCCCATACTTAATTATTGCGCATTTAATTTGCGCCCTCGGCGTATTTGGCCTTAGTCAAATTATTCGTACATATAAGCAAAATATTTGAAATCTGTACATATCCTCACTTCTCTAATATTTTAGACACCTCATGAGTGAGAAGGTAACCATTGAGAAGGAAACCATTGAAAGTCACGAAACTGTGACGATAAACACCTAAGGTTTAGTCCACCCAACCAACCTCCAATAACCATAAACCCGACAACAATACGCCATTTCGAAACATATTTTCCACAGAGAATTAGCATGATGAGAAGGGGGAGCATTGAAGCGGTTTCAGTGATTTTTGTAAAACTTTGTGACACTTGATTTCATCATGCCTACCGTTGCCGCCATCACAGAGACATTTGATGTCAATCTCTTCTTGTTGGGAAAACTTAATCATTGCTCAACAATTACTTAATTGTTGACACTAATTAAGCGAATCTAACATAAAATTCATATTTTCCAAAAACATTATTCCTTTTCATATTCCCATTTAGTCGTTTGCCAAGGCATGTGTGCTGTACTGGCAGCAGGAACGCACATACATATGTGACATTATGAATTCCCAAACGGCTAAATGCTTTTGAACGCGACACTGTCACCGCAACAACGCCAGGCTGGGTGTTGGGAGGATTGAGGTGTTTGCCTATATGGGAGTGCTATGTGCGTGTGTGTGCGAAAGGATTCGTGCCACATTACCGAACCACCTTCCTTATCGTTTATGAACAACATTTTTGTCTGTTTCATTGCTTTCGCGGCAGAAACCAACCAACCCATATTTAATGTAAGTTGCTTTTGGCAGAGACAACGAACAGCGACGATAATTTTCCAGCGTTAAATTAATTTCCCCAACATTCCGTCTGTCGCTAGCGCTCTCTCATTCACTAATGAAATAAAATTGGAACATACGCACGCACACTTTGAACTTTTGCAACGCTAATCAAGTCAAGCCAAACCAGGGGCAGAAAGAGCGACAACGAGAACTTACCACCACCGCCGCCAACACCACAAACTCTGTAGTTTTACACAAAAATTTTGCTTAAAAGCAAGACGCACCGCACCGTCAGAAGGACAGAAAGGCAGGATTCGAGAAAGGCGGAGGTGGAGAAAACGGGTTTCGCATTTGGTTTCGGGCTGCAGTGTAAATGGTGTACATCGTTTGATACTAAGAGTAGAAAAAGGTGTTTTATGCCAATTAGGGCTTCAACAGCAAATTTACCGCGCTAATTAAGCAGTTTCAATGTGATATTAAGAATTCAGAAGTACCAACTCATACACACACACACACAGACATGTGTGCTTGTACCTGCCAATACAGCCACATACGCACGCATATATAAAAGATCTTTGAATTACGTACGCACAAACCTACGCACACACACAAAATGGCAAAAAGTTTTTGATTAACAAACAACGGCACAGATAAATATAAACGGAACACAAGTCGAAAAATATTTACAAAGATGCACAGTGATTTAAAATAATCCTTTCAATGCGAAAGGGTTTGACATTATACTTGTTCTCCGAACTATGGATTAGTAAGTGCATAGCAATAGAAACTATCAACCGCAGACTCAACCGAGGCTTTTATTTACTTGACCATATGCTCTTCTACTAAGTATTCTGTTGATTTTCTTAGTCTGAGATACTGAATGGTTAATCTAGTTGTTTGATTATTGAATCCTATCGATCATGTTGGATATTTGTCTAGGCAGCAAGAGCTACTGCGAAGGCCACCACAGCCCTAACCCTACACGAAAAAGACGTAAGCACCAAAAATTAGAAATCAGAAAAATCAAAAATAAGTGTGATCTGAATTATACATTGAAAACATCACTTGGTGACACGGCCGCCACAATTGAGCCGGCTGACTTCGGTATGGGTCTCATTTTGGCATTTTTCTGGAGGTGATGAAAGTGCGATTTTAGCAGCGGCTGAAATTCCATCTTATGGTCATGTGACTGTCTTCATCGTAGCGCCATGTCACTTCGGCAGTGCTTTGATTTTACAGCATCGGTTGTTTTAATTGGCCTGAAATTAAAAGAAAAAATGGGACAGGTTTTAAGAATGGTTGTGAAATAATTTCATAAAAAAAGTTAATTGAAGATATAAAATGTATTCTGGGAGTTTTATTCTGAGCGTTATAGTGCCAGGGATGTGTTTTCGGGTTTAGCTTCCAACGAGTGATTGTGGAAAAGGAGTTAGGCTTTCGATCAATGAAATGTTCGTTTTCCAATATTCTTTGCCTTGGACGAGCCAAAGCTTCGAAATTTGTAATATTTCGTGACATATTATAGATGTAAACGACTTTTTAATAACTTAACTTTTGCTACAAGCGCTCAAAATAAATTATCGCTGGAGATTCCAAGTATGAATTCTCCTCGTGTTAATTTTTGACACAGAGCATGAAATTATTGCAAACGAAATTCCGTGGAAGATCAACGTCACGAAATTGAAAAACGTTATTTGGACAAGATCACTAAATTTACCTAATTTAGACTACCAACGGTCCAAAATTGATTGGAATTTTTAACAAATCACATTTTGAGCCCAAATCAGCTGCAAATTTCTTCACCAAACCAAATATTAATTCAGTATCCCTCCTGTGATGACAATACCGGTTTGGGTCATTATACACATGCTGTTGAATCTTATATTTAAATATCTGTTTGAGATTATCTTCTTAATATATATTTACCCTCGACACTGATTCACTGATTCACTGATACACTGATACACTGATACACTGATACACTGATACACTGATACACTGATACACTGATACACTGATACACTGATACACTGATTCCCTGATTCACTGACTCTGTCACGCAGTACGTAGGAATTTAAATAGGCATTCTATAATAATTCTATAAATAATAATAATAAAAAAAATAATATTTTTTTTGTACAGAAATTGTGTTTTCCCCAAATTTTTTTTTTACCAAAATTTTTTTTTCCAATTTTTTTTTTTTCCAAAATTCTTTTTTTCAAGAAATTTTTTTTTTCACAAAATTTTTTTTTCCACAAAATTTTTTTTTTTCAACAAAATTTTTTTTTTCAACAAAAATTTTTTTTTTCAGCAAAAATTTTTTTTTCAACAAAAATTTTTTTTTTCAACAAAAACTTTTTTTTTCAGCAAAAATTTTTTTTCCACAAATTTTATTTTTTTTCCAAATTTTTTTTTACAAAATAGTTTTCTCATAATATTTTTTACAAAATTTTTAAAATTAAGTAACAAATACTTTCTCAAGCAAATTAACGGGCGCCATAGGCGCATTACAACTTACTAGTTTCTCAATAAAATACAAGATCAAAAGAAACGTTTTTTCCACAGAAGCCTTTTCGTATATGGCTGGAAAGACAAAAATTATTCAAACTTGTTTTTGCATAAATATTTTTGAATTCTGCAATGCAAATTTTGTTGAGGTTTTTCTTTGCGTAAAAGCAAAATGAAATAGAAGAAAATCTAAATGAAAAAAATGAACATAAGATAAATTAGACTAAGCGCTGTACTTGTTTTGTATTGTAATCAATGTATTTTTACTTATAATGCAGTGTGTATTAAAATCTCAATCTCTAAAACAGTGAAATTGGAGCCTTTGCATGTTAAGCCAGCGATATGACTAAAAAACGGTCTCGTGTATCGGACACATAATTTTGAAGTAGTGAATAAACTTGGATAATCAGTTGGTTATCTTAATTCCGAACGAATATATTTTTGCATTTTCCTGATTAAATGGAATTAAAACCCTTACCCTTAAAGTATTGGAATCGAATAACAGAACAGGAATTTGCTTAAATATTCGACATTATCACTTTTGATTCACCGTATATGTATGTATCTATATATGTATGAATATTCATGTATGCGCAAATGTGCTCCAGTATGTATGTTTAGGCTGTATGTCTGAAAGTGCGAATATTAAATTTTTGTGATAAATTTTCGACTACTAAAAGAGCCTTAAGTTAATTGTTGCCGAACTGTATAAAGCCCAAAAATTATATTCACGCGCGAACATACTCACACACACTAACACAGACACTCCTACCAATACTTTTACATGTAACAAAAATTCTTGTAAGACAATGCCAAGATGAAAATCGAGTCTGGCCGAATTGAACAAAACATAAAATGAAATTATTTCCAACACAAACGTTTTAATGTCACAGAATACCTCACAAGACACAAATTCGAGAACATGTTAAATTGCTGATGTTTGAGGAAATCTGTTGTCATTACCTTAAAACTATTAATAAAACAGACAACTGTCAGCAGAGACATGTATGTATGTCGTACATTTAATGGCTATATTATATGTAACGAGTATTAATATTATCAGTTTAGGAAATATAAGTTAAGCGCATTTCGTGTGCTGTTTTACATGAATAGTCGATTTCGGTTAAGCGAAAAAGAAAAAATCAAGAAATTAGTTTCACTTCGGATAATTGAACTTTCTATTTCATTTAAACAAACTGAGTACAGGCGTATTCGTTTAAGCGAAAATGAAAAAAAAAACTTCGGATAATTGAACTTTCTATCATTTAAACAGACTGAGTACAGGCGTATTCGGTTAAGCGTAAATGACAAAAATCAAGAAATTGGTTTCGGATAATTGAGCTTTCTTTCATTTAAACGAGTACTTTTGAAATTGTTCTACGAAACGAAGATAGAAACAGGTGGTACAACTATTAAAATACATGTCTGTACAATATAAATTCAATATTAATCAGCTTGGAACAAAACAGTTATTTTTATTTGGTTGAGTTGTCTTAAATGTGGTTGACACATACTTTTTTGAGATCATTTGCTTCAGTGGTTAATTTTTCGACCAATGGCTGGATACGATATAAAAAATTGAAAAATATGGTTCATTAATTTAAATTGAAAAACTGCATTTTATTTTTGAAAAATTATTTATTACATGTTTTTATAATAATTTACAAGTTGTGAAATTTATTAAAACATTTGGTGTGAATTGCATCATTGTATTTCGAGCATTTGGACGAATAGTGTTTGTGACAGACGCGGCAACGACGAGGCTTTGCAGCTTTCACGATTCCATGGTCTGTTCTATCGCTACGAATATCATGTAGCGCAGTTTTAGCACTTAGCTTGTGTGCAATGGCGGTCTTCTTTGTCATCGGTTTAGCTTGACGTAGCAAGCACTCAGACACGTAAACACGGAATTCCAGTTGTGTCATTATACTGCCTTTCTTTGGAGCAAATTCTGCTAATTTGCTTACTACAGCGTGAAGTTTTCATGCGTTGACCATGGCGCCGTCGAAAGCATTAGTTATCAATGGCCAATGCCTTACCTCGATATGACCGGACACATCATCAGGCATGACTGAACTTGCGTCGCTTATAACTGATTCGTCTTTGTCGACATCTTCTGTACCGCTCAATTCATCGACTGTGTCCGGAGGCAACAACACCAAAGCAACACTATTCGCATTCTGAATAAGTGTTGCGGTTTCATCCTCATCGCTACTTTCGCCAAGTAATCTCTCTATCTCCGCTTGCGTCATATATGTTTGTGTTTCACATGAACAATTTCTCAAAAAAGCTTATTTTAGTTTATGCAAAGTACAGTGCATGGAAAATCACCCAGAACAATTTAAAATTGTTTTTAATTTATATTAATGATATGACTTCTGTTTTTACGAATATATTTCGTTAATGAATTTTTTGTTTTTTAATTTATTTACATCATAAATTTATAGAAAAATATTACATTGGACAACTTGACGCATATGACAGAAAAAATCGTCATTGAATCGAATTAATTTTTTTTAATTTATAGAGATGAGGACAGACATGTTAGCAAGAAGTTGGTGCACAAAAAAGGTCGATTTTTACAATAATTGTAAGCTTATTTTGTGAAGCATAAAAATCGCTTAAAATAATTGTAAAATTCTATCTTTTTTTGTGACAAACAAAATTAATAAACTTGACATATTTGTTATTTTTGGAGTACATAAAACATGCGATAAATCGGTAGTTTTAAAAAGAAACCACTTTTTGCTAAAGCTCGAAACAACAAGAATGACGTCGTAACAACATCCAATCGGTGGGCTAGTGGCTGGCAGCTGTAAATTCGAGGTACTGAATGAATTTATATTGCTCGGAACAACCTTTAGCAAAAAAATGATATTGAAATGATGAATAAGTTTAGCAAGTGGTGTTACTTTGGGGTATGTGTAAAACTAAAAGCCTCTATTGTTGAAATGTACCCTTAGGTCCATTGCGCTAACGCGGACGTTTGATCCAACACATGCGGAAGTGTAAGGTGAACCTTATTGTATATGATAAATATTTCCCATATATAAAATCCACTTCCTCGATGTAGCCTGTAGTTTTTGGTGTAAGATGTATTGTAAGACAATCGTTTATATTGTCTCATTCAATTATTTTGTCAGTAATCAGAATATTTGATGGGAGACATATGTTCATGATTTCCATGCAGTGAGTGTACATTGTGTTTTTGTGACAACACTTTGTCTGGAATTTAACTTACAAATTTCTAGTCCTTTTGGTTTTGGTCATCTACGGAATAAGAATTATCGAATTTAAACCAAAAAACATATTCACCTCAGCTTCACTCCTACTGCCTGCTTTCATACAATTCATCAAGCAATTCTTTGCAACTCCAATTGTCACCCGACCTTCTTATTCAAGAACTAAGCGACTACCCTAAAGGTGTTGCTTGAGCATTCTATGCCAGCCTTTTTTGCATCTTAAATGTTATTTATATACTTCCGGTCTTTATGCACTCGGCTTCCAAAGGAAATGAATTTCTGCAGAAAAGAAAGACCGCTGGAGAAAACTTTGCACCCCAAAGAATCGCAAACACCAAAACAAACGAAAAAAAAAAACGCTGCAAACATTCTAATGACTTTGGAATATTTGCAACATTTCAAGCATACCGGGAGCAAATTCGTGTACTCCTTCGCTGGCAGCTCTGCTTCATTTTCTTTTTCATCTGCATCTGGATGGTTATAATTTAACAATATATTTGCTCTCTTATGTTTATTTCGGTCGTTCGTCGGAGTGGAGTTTATTACAAATAGTTTCACGGACTAGAGCAGCGTTTAAAATGTTTGTCTTTGGCATACTAGCGCCGTGGCAGTGGCAGCGGCTGCCTGAGCACACAAATGTCACGATAGCATTTATTTAAAACCGGAACAGTAAACACAAACGTGTCTCCAGAGGAAGTCATTTCAGTGATAACAAAATGAAGCGAAGAAAAAAGTATTTGTCTTCCTCCGTTGGAAACCGGAAGAATCCTAAATTTCAATTTGCACTGCATGGAGGAGGCTGTCTTGCCGGCACAGGGCAACCTGACGGCAGTGAAGGCCTGGTATTGATAAGAGCAATGATGTGAAAATTATATCATTATATTCTGATAATTATTGTTATCAAAAATGTTCGAAAAATTAATGGTATTTTTTTAATTGTTATAAATATTATCAGAAATTATTAGGTCATTAAATGGGCCCTATGCTTTTTGGAGTAAAAGGAACAAATATATATTCATATGTATAAATGCGTTCATGGATGTTGGGAATACGTTTGTTCTAAAAATTCCGAGGGAATGGCTTTCAACTGATCATATTCGTGTCGGGCTAGTGCTATTTTAGCTTTAAGAGTTTTATTTTTTAACAGTGATAACATATCCATTCGAACCAAATCTCTCGCTACAGAACCTGATGTGGAAATCGAAAATTATTTTAATATTCGCGTAGTGTTTGTCGGTTTCGATTTAAATCAATACTGAATCGGTCAAACTGCTGTTAATAACATTCTGTTATTATCGATTTACCCTTTTCTTGGTAAACGATGCGAATGCTCAGCATGAAATCATCAGAGAAACCTGTAGCTATATCCATCGTATTCGACAGATTCTTTGGCGCATGTTTAACCGTATGTGTCCAAACTTTTGATAGTTCTTTGGACTCTGGAGTATTCCGATGAATTCATGTTTCTTCCACGGATTTCGGAGTATTTCGTTTTTTGACAAATATTCATGTACAATGTAAAATACTGGTTATTTTTATGCTGGTACGACCATAAAGAATTTCAGTGTAATTTATAGAACTTTACTCAGTTTTGAAAAGTAATGATTGATGAGCTCGAATAAATCCGTTTTTTTCTATTTTTTTTGTCAAAATTCTTGAGACTCCTCTTTCAAAGATTTTTAAACAGAACCTACATGTTTATATTTAAAAAAAACATTGTTTTATTTTTAGTTTCACGGGTGGATAGTTCAAAAAGTCAGGGAAAATGTTGCGAAGTTGTCAAGCTAAATGGGAACTCCACGACCATCATTCCGACGTTATTACCAAATCACCTACCAATCTTGATGAGCTGATGACAATAAGGACATTTACTAATACAATTTGATGAGAAATAATTAAATTGCTTCAAAACTTATAATATTTCAAACTTGTGAACTTCAGATTTCTTTTTAATCCAATTATCTTCCATTACCAGCAAGTTTTCGAAATTATGTATCAAATTAATTTGAAATCTGTTATCACACTTTTCTTCTACATCTTCTTCAAATGACTGCTTTGTGATGCTTGATATCTTTATATTTCACGATATTTTTAACTTTTGACTGTTGAAAAGATTTCATTCAAAGTTCATAACTATTGCCGTGTTTTTCCGTGCAATTGAAATATTAACGCCAGACGACTCAGCAACAGTCAACGACCTTTTTGCGTGTAAAACACATTTCATTCACGTACAGCTCAGGTGAAAAATTGAAAACTAGGTGAAATTCTTGTGATGATAGAGACAAAAACAAAGTGCTCGAAATACTGAAACAGAAGAAGAAGGTGTAGATATGTATAAAGAACCAACAACGAGTAAAGAAGTAAATGTTCAATGATATTTTTTGTGCGATGGCACTGATGCCGATGGCAAGCTATCAGTGAAGCGGAATGAGCATGTTCAATGGAATGAAGGTAAAAGCAATGTTTTTATGATTGAAATGGCAAAACCTAGACGACTCCAGGTTTCACTATAGAATTTTCGTTATAGTATACGGAATACCAACTCATCGTCGTATTATGTTTTGGGGTGCCACTGTTCATGTTTATTCTCAGTGAAAGGGATGCCACTATCAAAACAACACTCACTAGAGCTTAGGGTAGTGCCAGCTCTCGCACAATATATGTCCCATGCCCAGGAACCCATGATGTCTCGCTATTTCCCGGCATTATGAAGCAAATTTTGACATGTTGTCCACATTCTTCAGGAATCTCGGCATGATATCCCATTCAATTATCTATTCTCTTTTGGTATTCGCGCCACAAAACTGTGATGGATTTCCTTCAAACTAGTGTGCTTCACTGTGCTAATTATCTAAAACTCAAGAGACTTTATGAGATGGGTTAATAACATATTTGTAGTTTATTCTCTACAAATATATCTATCAATATGCATAACAAATTGTTGCGAATATATTCTTCGGATGTGGTTTTAAATTCTCTATTGTGCGAATATTGTTTTGAAAATTTGCATCAATCATTAAGTGCAGTTAGTTGTGAGCGTGTATTGTATCAATCAAACAGGTTGGCGACTTTACGAGTAAGAGAGAAATCTCTAAGCCATGTAAAACTACTCTAGAAAAGCATTAGGCCTTCGGGACCGGCTTTAAACAATAGGTCCCGGCCAGTGAGTATACAAATTATATCGTACACAGTGAAGTTTCCTGTCTGTTTCTTAATAGAATGTTAAGCGTAATACCTGCCCATCAGGTGATAAAAGCAAAATCTGTTCACCTTAGGCGCTCCTATCAACTATTCAATATCCAAAAATATCACTGTTACAAACCTTAAAGTACTGTGTACTATAGTGGAAAGTAGTGCAACAAAATCTTCAAGTTTTTTTATCATGAACGATTTCTGACGAATGATCCGGCACAAACAAAGCAAATCCATATTTTCTAGACAGATATGATGTATAGTGATTCCTCGGTATGCAAACGCATATCCAAATAAGATTCATTCTGGTATGACGATGAAAACCATTTACATCTTTAATATGTCGACATTTATCAAACAAAAACCCAAAATTTGAAACTTAATATGCGTTTAGCTTTTTGTTCTTTAAAGTTTGTCGTTTTGTTTTCATAACCGAAGAACACAGTAGTGGAACAGAAAAAACAGTCAAGAAACATGTAAAATTCTTCATGGTTCAAAATGCAAAAACCATATTAACATGAGTTTTGTCTTGTTGCCAGGACAATAGCAAAAGCAATAGAAAATTGAGAGTACAGGGAGATAGATGAACCATTTTGGCTCATTTATTAACATGATACACCATTCTGATATTTTGAACTTGCTCGTATGTGTCTAGACGGTATGAAAGTTTATTTCAAGTGAACGAAGACATTGTTCGTTTTTTTTTTTTTTATATTATTTTGTTGGGAATTTATATTTTCCTATCCTTATCCACATTATGATATCAGTAATATGTATATATACATTTTAACTGTCATTTACCGAAATTGTTTTTGCTTTCGCAGCAAGGACATTGGAGGCTTTTTTTTCTAGCTTACACTTTACGATATGAAATTCTTGTTTTGCTCTCAAGAAAGTGGGATTTATCCATGTCAATTATATTTAGATGTTAGATAGACAATGAAACGTTTAGTTAATTTGTTTAGATATTAAACAGAACATGTTGAAGTAGAACGATAAATACAATTGATATGTTTTTTTACGAATATGTTGTGAAACCAAGGACACATGTGTAAATATAATGGGAGCATTTACCTTGTTTTCATTTGCAGACGAGAACTATTTCATTGTGGGTATACAATAGTTACATAAATCTCAAATTATTCAGTGGGGTCAAATCAATCTACTGCTCAAAGATATTTGTAACCTATTCAGAGTAGAGATAGAGAGAGATTTAAAAATATAAAATCACAGAAATTAAATGAACTTTGACGTTTTCAAAAACACATCTTTTTTTTTTTAAATTTTCACCTGGAACGTGTAGGAAACGCTGTTCTATAGAAAATTTAATATGTTGTGTTCTTCGGATATCCGTCCCTGATATTACGACATTCTGCACGGCAATACAACGACTTTCATTCGTTCATCGTCGCATGACATTTACGTTTACGTTTTACAAAATGAGAGCAATACATGCAGTATGAAAAATAACACCGTGTTACACACATTCTGTCCTATGAACCAAATTTACTTTTTCGGAAAGGGGATAAAAAATAAAAATACACGTGTATCGGCGATTTTCATGTACACGTCAGAATTTTTTCAGTGATCCAATCGAGCTGATTTTTTGGAGGCAGACTCGTAGATTTTTATCAATTCTCAGGTTTTCCTTTTTTTTAATGTTTCAGTTCAAAAAACATTTTTTTTTCGGAACGCTTAAGTAGTTTAAAAATTTGGAGTCTTTTCAAGTTATGCTAAGAAAAGTGAAAAAAATATTTTTTTTTTCAAAAATAATAAAAATTGGGGAAAATCTGAGAATTGATAAAAATTGTATTTAAAAAATTTGACGTGATACAGACATTTCCACGAGTCTGCCTGCCAACAATCAACTGGATTGGATCACTGAAAAAGTGTTAAAAATCGGTCGAAAGGCTTTCACACAGGCCACTACGAGCTTTATACATCAAACTTAAAAAAAAAAAATTCTGACGTGTACATGAAAATCGCCGATACACATGTATTTATATTTTTTCCCCTCTTTCCGAATATGTGCATTTGGTTCATAGGACAGAAAAAATCAATTTTTTGTAACACGGTGTAATGAATGCAATAACTTCAAATAATTTCTTTTTCTCAATTTTTAAAATCTGATTAAGGTAAACATTTGTAATACGAAACAAAATTGTATTCGCAATATGAACATTTACATCAAAGTCTGTAAAAAACGAAAAAACCAAGGAATTTATAAATGTTTTTCCCCCAAAAATCGAAAACTATATAAAGTCCATTTTGAATGTCAGTAAATAAAAAAAATCCCAAGTACTCCACTACAACATTTTGTTTACAAAATAGATCAATAGATCAAATGGACGGCCGTGGTGTGGTAGGTAGTGTGTGCGACTATCACACACAAAAACCCGAGTTCGAAACCGGGTAAGACCATCAAACATTAACAGCGGCTGTTTCCAACTCGTAAATGCTGGCAACTTTACGAGTAGGAGAGTAATCTCTCAGCCTTGTAAAACTTATCTAGAAAAGCATTAGCCGTTCGGAGCCGGCTTTAAACAGTAGGTACCGGTCAGTGAGTATACAAAAGTATATTGTACACAGATCACTGATTCGAGAGAAGTTCCCCGTCTGTTCCATCATGGAATGTTAATGGAAATAAGTAATTCGATGAAATTGGATTATGGACCACTGTGCGACAGTCTCGCGCAATATTTTACGCCTATTTATTTATTCGCTTCTCAAAAGAAATTATTATTACCTTTCTGTTGGGCATCCCGCCCCAGTTGGTGCCCATGGAATCCCAAGGATCCAGCGACCTTAAGATATGTCGCTCACTGTACTGCACCTATAAAGCTGCTAGTTTAAATACCCTTTCTGGTATAATATGGAATTAATTAATTTTTGGCTGTGCCCCTTTAATACTTGTGCTGGAATTCTTAGGCAAGTTTTCTTCGATATTGTTATCAGTGGATTATAAGAGAGTTCAGCAAAAACCAGGTATAGCTGAGCAGAGCCATCCTAAATGGTCTATAGAATTCCGTGCCACCGTAAGAGAAGATCAGGATGGTCAGACATTTCGGTCCCCGTCTCGAATCTGTTGTACTCAACTTTTCAGTAAATAACTGAAACAAAAAATATGGAAATTCTAAACGGGTTGACAAAAATAGCCACAGTAGGTAATGTGTGTAGCTTAAAAAGCGAAAGAACACGCTATTATCTTAGAATTATTATGTTGGTTAGTCAAGATCGAACGTCATGTGAACTTTTTGTAGGGACCTTTATATGGATACAAATGCGGACGGATGTTCACCAATGTGTGACCAACATTTAATTTTATTTTACATCTCACAGATTTCCAAAGCAGACACAAATGATAACTAAAAGTAGTACGCATTTTTAATTTAATATCAAAACCAGTCTTTAATTTTTTTTGTCGCTATTATCGGATTGTCCTTCATTTTGGTTTTATGTTAAACGAAGTTTCTTGTTTACAATATGCTTGCCATCATTTTCCATCGCAATCAATATTTTTCGATTTCTATCTTCATTGATAAATTATACCAATTTTTATATAACATTTTATATATTTTTGGAGTTATATCACGCCGCTACTGTTAATTACAGAGAGGTGACATACATGACCTGACACACGAACTGTTAGTCACAGTTGTTTCATCCAAGAACAGAGGGCATTGTAATAAGTAAAGGGTGTTTTTTATTGAGGTATAGAACTTCGAATTGAAATAAAACGGAGAGGTGACATACATGGCCTGACACACGAACTGTTAGTCACAGTTGTTTCATCCATGAACAGAGGGCATTGTAATAAGTAAAGGGTGTTTTTTATTGAGGTATAGAACTTCGAATTGAAATAAAACACAAGAAAATCGTTTTAATGTCCATCAATTGGCTTTATTGGAAGGATAATTTTATGCCATTAATGTTTAAATATGATTTCGGGCATGTGGCCGCCGCGGCTGGATCGAATAAAGCCAATTCTACAGGTCCAATTTTCAACCACTTGTTGGAACCACAACTCATCCACATTCATGCCATCCAATTCGGGAACAAAATAGTCGGTTATCATGGCTCTATACCATTAACGGTAACTGACTCTCCAGCATTATTTCGGAAGAAGTATGGCCCAATGACTCCACCAGCCCATAGAGCACACCAAACAGTCAGTTTTTGTGCATGTAATGGCATAAAATGGATGGAGCTTGCGGTGAACTTCGCGAACTGAACCATTACTTTCGAAATAAATTTGCACGATTTGCAAGCGTTGTTCTTTTGTCAACCTGTTCATGATGAAATGGCAAACCAAACTAAATATTAATCACTTGACAGCTGACAAAAAGGCCGCCAGTTAAAACAGTGATGCCAACTTAAAGTTCTATACCGATTTTAAGGCATTCTACTTCAGATGACCACACAATTTGTATTCTCAAAACTTTCCATATTTAAACGGACTTCACAATGACTGTAATATCTGCAAACACCCATCTCCATGGATTTAATCAAACAATGCCACCCAGTATTACGAGTATAATTGAAATATCTGTTTTCATTCAAATAAATTTAACCGTGATTGTATTGAGTGCGTGTGGTCACCCAAAAATGCAAAACCAAACATAATTTACAATTTACATCGCCCAAGAAAAATTTTTTTAAAATAACCGGTGATAATAATTTAAATATTTTGCCAAATCTTATCACACTGGTCGGTATGAACATTTTTATTCACAAGCAGAGCACGCATTCGTGGCGAACCATCAATTTCGATTGAGAACCAAAAAAATTCAAGTTTTTCACACAGTTTTCGGTCGTTATCAATTTAGCCCCAAGGTAGCG
Organism: Hydrotaea cyrtoneurina; assembly: GCA_958296145.1. NCBI lineage: Eukaryota > Metazoa > Arthropoda > Insecta > Diptera > Muscidae > Hydrotaea > Hydrotaea cyrtoneurina. The sequence continues at coordinate 8,795,476 of OY282513.1, read as the reverse complement.
ACACAATGACAATTTTGTTGTGTTAAATAATTCTAGCCCTTGTTGTTGTTGCATTTTTTTCCAAAGTATTTGCATACGGCAATAACACAGGATGAGGAAAAAATAAAACTACTAAATTTTTAGCATCAGTCGAAACAACATAGACTGGGTCACAATGGAAAAGTTGTCACATTTCGGCTCAATTAAAAACCGTTCACGAGCTTAACTGTTTGAAGGCATATTTTTTTGCTGTATTGATGGAATTTGTGTTTGCATTTCCTCGGCCATTAAATATGTTTTCAATAAGGTATTAAAAACACATCAAATTGTTGTGAATGTCTGTGAAAAACAGTAATTAATTGGCCAAAAGCTGTTTGAGACCTTTTCCGAACGGTTTAGTACAATTACATTTTACTTAGACACGATTCTTTTTTGAGGTATTTGGTTAATTACTTTTTTTGGTTCGCACAGTGGGACAAAATCAAACTAGTCGGCCAAAGCAAATAAATTTGAATATAAGGGGAAGTAATAAAAAAATTTGTTTAAATCATTTTCGCCATCGAAGGACTGACGGGAAATTGTATGGATATATATTTCTCGGTATCCCTAAAAAAAAACTGTGTTGGCAGCCCGAGGTGGCAAATTGATATCGTGTGTCGCACCATCTCGCTGAAATCACAGATTGTACGAGTCCTAGTCTGTAATTTCCGGCCACAGAAAATGATTTCTCGTGGCTCTGTAGCGTTAAGCGTTTCCAGCAAGACAGAGGGATTTTTTTTCTTGTAGTTTGGGCCGGCTGCTACTGCGTGGAATTTCCTTTGTCTTTCGCGTGTTTTCGCAAATTTTTTAAACTAATAGTCTCATATTCCTTTATGTTTTCCTTTTCTTCTATACCCCAATAATTGCAACATTGAGTACAAAAATTTATAATAATTCCAACTATTTCGGTAATAAATTGTATTTTATTGATTTCGAAAAGTGCCCTCTTCAAATTCATTTCTTTTCACCAGATTTACCAATTCTAAAATGTTCATACAAAATGACATTTAGAAAAATCTGATTTATCCTAACAAAAAATCAACAAGGACAACTTTACGGAGTTTTCAAAATGGTAAATCTGACGATCCAATATTGAGGTGGTGGCAACTATCTTCGCAACCCACTTTAATATGCACACACACATACGTATAAATATACGGATACATTTGAATAAAAAGTATATGAACCAATTTATATTTCAAGTTGAACCTTTTCGAGCACACAAACATTTTGTAGAGAACAAATAAAAAAGACCAGAGAAGGGTGAGGGTATAACTTGTACAGTTTGTTTGGTTGGTTCGGCACACAATATTTGCTAGTGCTAGTGTGTATGTCTAAGGATATGTACATGTGTGTGTGTAATGTGGCGAAAAACTCAGTAAAATATTGAAGCATACATAAAGGCGCCTATTTCCGTTTTTTTGCTGTTGTTGTTGTGGGTATCACCTTCTCTTCTAACGCTACCGACTACCGCCAACACTTTTTGTATTAAATTCTCCGAATGTGTGTGTATGTGTCTATGTGTGTCGGTGCATATTTTATGTGGTGTAAGTGTGTTTATGTGCGAGTGTGTTGGCTGTTAAGGTGGCTGGCGGTGGTGGTGATGACGTGTGTGTGTAAAATTGAAGTACTTTTTTGTTGCTAGAAAAAGTGCAATGATTTCATAAATAATTCAAAAGAAAAACAGCGTTTTTTTTATTGAATTCAATTGATTCGAGGATTGATGTGGAAAGTTTATGGAAAGTGTCGGTTTCGTTGTGAATTTAAGTATTGATGGTTTCGTTTTCTGAATGAAACTCATATATGGATTCGGGATAGCAGGAATAAATGTATTTTTGTTAGTAGAACCACTGTGACTTTAATTCGATTTGTGAGAAGTTGGTTTATAATGACGTATGTGTATGTACAGAGGTACAATGCGTACAATACAAATCAATGTTAAATATGGTAGTCTAAATTTAACAATTCAATATTGTGTGTTTATTTTTGATTATTTCTCATACAATGCTTTTGAAGTGGTTCTTGATCTTTTTGTGAAATCAGAACAATTAGGGTTTTAAAGATAAATGTTTTTTATGTTAAATAAATGTAATTTTCCCACGTGAAAACGCTGAATTTCATAAAATGGTCTGATCTGTTAAAAGACTTAGACAGAATTGGTTTTGTGTTTTGATGAATTATGTATTGAAAAATGTATTTGCTTGCACAGTTTATCGATGTCCAAGGAAAGCTGGGAACAGAAGAATTTGTTAATTAATTGTCTTTTTATACATTATTGATTTAAACCTAATATTCTTTGCCTGGAGAAAATTTGAGTTCCACCAATTTCCACTGTCTGGTTAGAGGATGTGAATTTAAATTGTCACACAAACTGATTAGCTTTATCTTTAAGATTGCCATAGTTTGTGAGAATCAATGGTCAACAAATTTATAAATTTTAATAAAAATAGTTTTGTTGTTTACAAACGAGTATACACTGTGAGGTACAAAAGGTGTTTGGAATAGCTAATGAATTTAGAACCTAATGGGGAACTGATCAGAACCTATTGTTCGAATCAGGCTCCGAATGTGTTATATTTATTATTGTCTTCGGAAATACGTCTGATGTTCGTACACAGATTTGGCACTTTGTCCCGTCATGGTTTCTCGGTTATACAATAGATTAACCTCTGCCGGAGTTTATTTTTAATCTTCTCTAAATTCAAGGACTATTAGCAGGCAATTAATAACAACTAACAGGACTACACACCAAACACTCATCGATGAAAATAGCATTGAATCGGTAACACACACTGGAAACCACCTGACGATGTCTGCAGAATGGCCATAGATTGGACAGATCGGAGATAGCTCCATGGTGAAGTAGAATCTACTGGGTGCAGTTGGTACGAACTTAGACGAATGATGGAGATGATTGGAACAACTATTTTACTATATATTTTATCCTATGATTCTTATATGATTTCAAAATGACTTAATATCAATGACCCAATAAAATATGAATATTATAATTATTATAAACGGTTTTGGTAATGTCGTTCGACTTGTGACAGCAAATAAAATCGAAAGACTGTGGTTATTTAAATATCCTTCATCGAGCTCACATTCTCAAAAAAACAGCAAAAATTTGTAATACACTCAAAATCTATTTCGAAAAATAAATAGACTATTTCTAACTAGTAAGTTGTAATGCGCCTATGGCGCCCGTTAATTTGCTTGAGAAAGTATTTGTTACTTAATTTTAAAAATTTTGTAAAAAATATTTTGAGAAAACTATTTTGTAAAAAAAAATTTCGAAAAAAATTAAAATTGGAAACAAAAATTTTGTTGAAAAAAAAAATGTTTGTTGAAAAAAAAATGTTTGTTGAAAAAAAAAAGTTTCTTGAAAAAAACAATGTTTGTGGAAAAAACAAATTTTGCTGAAAAAAAAAATTTTGTGGAAAAAAAAATTTTGTTGAAAAAAAAAATTTTTAAAAAAATAAATTTTTAAAAAAAAAAATTTTGGTAAAAAAAAAAATTTGGGGAAAACACAATTTCTGTACAAAAAAAATATTATTTTTTTTATTATTATTATTTATAGAATTATTATAGAATGCCTATTTAAATTCCTACGTACTGCGTGACAGAGTCAGTGAATCAGGGAATCAGTGTATCAGTGTATCAGTGAATCAGTGTCGAGGGTAAATATATATTAAGATAATAACACCAAAATCTACGGCAGATAAATAAAATCAGTTTCGATTTCAGCAAAATTTGTTAATACATTCAAAATCATTTTTTGGAATTAGCTGTACATTTTATTGATTTTCGAAGAACAAATAGACGATTTCTAATAATAATTACAAAATCCACGGTGGACAAATAATAACACTGTGCGACAGCCACAATCGGTTTGGGATGAAACCACCGGGGAAAGTTATATCGGTCAAAAAAAGGTCATACGTGTCCCAGCGTTTCGTTGGGTCTCATCTAGGAATCGAGATATATCGATTTGAAGTTAGTAAGTATCGTATAGGGGAATTTGTCACGTTTTTGGCTCTTTTGTTTGACATAACTTGAGAACCACTCGTCCGATTTAGCTGAAATAAATTTTAAAAAACCAAGAATTACAATTCCCTTAATCTGTTCATATATTATTTTCCTTTACAAGTAATAGTTTCCAAGTTAAAAATAAGCGCATGAAGAAAATTTTTTTTTTTTATTTTTTTTTTAAATACATTTATTTTCGTTTGTTTGAAAGTAATAGGACTTGACACTTTTTACCGTTTTGGATTTTTTATGAATTAAAAAAAAAAAATTTTAATTTTTAGGCAAAAATAATTTTTTTTTTTCATACATTTATTTATAATTGCGAAACTGTTGCTTAAGTAGGAAAACGGTTTAAGAACAGATTAGAGGAATTGTAATTCTTAATTTTTCTAAATTTGTTTCAGCTAAATCGGACGAGTGGTTCTCGAGTTATGTCAAACAAAAGAGCCTAAAACGTGATAAATTCCCCTATACGATACTTACTAACTTCAAATCGATATATTTCGATTCCTAGATGAGACCCAGCGAAACGCTGGAACACGTATGACTTTTTTTTATCAATATAACGTTCCCTGGTGGTTTCATTTCAAACCGATCACTGACCCTTACCATTTGTCGTAGAGTGTAATCTACAATCTACATATTTCCAATAAATAATAATGTACATATTTCCCATAACATACCGATTAGGAATAAATGTGGAAGGGCTCTCACAATCAGTGAGTTGTGCTGGATTTAATTTTGTATATTCACTGACGGGATGTTTAGTCAATCCCGGCACTAAAGACTTACCCCCATATTCATAAAAATGTACAACACAATTGTTAAGAAAAATGTCTGAATATTATTTTTGTATTTTCATATATTTTTTTTAATAGGGTTTTTAATATTTTATCAATACGGGGGAAATACTTTAGGCAGAGTATTTGATCTGGGATATCATGACTGCCCACCCAATCCACCTATATATACTATCATATACTAGTATTTTGAATTTCTTAGTGTTTTCTCTTAACATTCCATGTATGAACAGATGGGGAACTTTTCTTGAATCAGTGAGCTGTACACGATTTAATTTGTACACCCGCTGATCGAGATCTACTGTTTAAAACCGGTTCCGAAGTTTTAAATGGCTTAGATATAACTCTCTTACTCGTAAAGTCTTTAACATTAACGAGGTGGAAACAGGCACTGGAAAATGGTTGATGGTTTTAACAGGTTTCGTACTTGAGTTCTTCTGTGTGATAGTCACACATACTACATAAAACAGCATGACCGTCTTCTGTTTAAACTTTGAACTTCTATTCTATTCTTCTATTTTTAAAATTCGTGATTTTTTTAAATTTTGTTGCTGATTTTTTTTTTTTTTAGACTGAAATTTTTTTATCAATTCTCATCGTTTTTGTATTTCTTTCAGCTCTTTTTAAAACAGCATATTCATTACGAAAATTTGTAACATGAATGATGTTTCATAAACGGGTCTCGTACTTGTACGTATTACATTAAGGTCTGACGCTTTTGTGTTTTTAACTTTTATACGTTATCTCTTTTTTGTTAAACACGTTGCTTTCTCTTAAGTTTCGAAAATATGCTATTCGAATGCTCTTAATGCGAAACATGGTGATGGAAAAGCTTTTCGCCACACTTTGCTCTGTTTCGCAATTTTCTGTTTACGAATTCGTCTAGCTTGATTTTGCTCGATTCGTTTCCGGTAAGCTTTTCATTGAGTTTTCCTTCAATGCGCTTTTGTGTCGGTGTTTCTGCTTTTTTCTCTCTTCTGTGTTTTACTTCGCAATCAACGGCATAGCATCTATGACAAATCACGTCATCATCATAAACAAAAATCATCCAGTCTCGCTTCTCGTCTGAACTCGTGTTGCTTTTTGCTCTGTACGCAGTTATGGTATCGCTTTCTACCTTTTGCGGCGAGTTCGGTTCTCCCGTTCTGCTTCTTGCGTTTTGGGATTTTTTCTCATGTGTTTGACACTGCTAACCTACTCTGGAGCACACATTCGAATGTGGCGGTTGGTCGTGGGGGGGATGGTTGATTGGTGTGAGTCCTGGTGATGGTGTTGTAGACATCGTCGCTGTTGTTGTTGCATTTTAATGTATTATTCGTCACTTCAGACGCAACAACAACGAAACCAATAAAAACTTGTCGCCGTTTATGAGGTTTAAATAAAGCATTTTCGATTTCCTGTTCCCCGTCTTTGATTTCGTTGTGCTTTACAGGCTTCCACTGAAATGCTTTCATGTTGTTGTAGAGTGCAAGATATTCGTCTTACCGCCAGTTCAGTGACCTATGACATTAATTTGGTGTAATTTTGTGATTGAGATTTTTATGGTAGTTTCGGCATACAAAATAAGTTTTGCTTGGGAATATCGAGAAAGTAATGTGATAGAAGAAGGGAACATAAATCTCGGCGGAAAGGCTTTTACTTTTCGAGAATTACTGTGCATTTCCCAAGTTTAATTCCATTGACGATATAGGAATCGCATTAGTTTTAGTATGGCTGTATTAGAAGGGTATTTCCAATTAGCGCAACACTTTAGGCGTTCGACTCATGATTAATTATATCGAATTTCCCCGAACTGGGACTACAGATTTTAAAAATTCTAGATAATTCGTAATCGAATAGGAGAATAGAAAGGCAGATAAATGTTCGATTCAGTGAGTAAAAGTAGCACGATATTCTAAATCGAAAAATTAAAAATAAATATTTTTTTTTACCCAGACGATTGCGTGATTGATTAGAACATGTTGCTGAATAACAGAGTTAATTAGTGGGGGACTAAAGGATTCGAAATTATAACCTAAAGGCCAACTATCGTTACTTCAGGTATCATACAGAGGGATTTATTCGTAGAAGCTCATTTTTATTTATTTATTTATTATTAACTACAATACAAAGTAAATTTATATTCTAATTTCTGGGTCCAAGGGTAAACCGGGTGACACAGACCATATGTTTAGATGTTTTGCAGCGACAGACCAAAGCCTCTGGTGGGAATCGCTGATAGGCAAGCACCCTACGCTGATAGGCAAGCACGCTACCAACTCGCCTACCGGGGCGCTTATAGAAGCTCAAATACAAATTTAAGACCGATCAAATATGGATGTATTAAAGGTAACCAGGATAAGTGGAGGGGAAGCAGTAATTACGTTCGGATATTATGGAATATAAGGCAATTGGATGGCTACATTTTCATTTGATAACTGTTGGGACCATAAGCCCGACGACTGTACGAGTAAGAAAGGAATCTTTAATTCATATGATTTTTTTCATATGATAATGTTAAGGGAAATAATTAGGTTCTCGTAGTGAAGCTGTATTTTTTTTTTTTATTAATTCTTGGACAAGGGACGAAAATAGAAATTCTTTAATTACAAAATTATATTTTCGTATGTGTTTACTAAACCCTTGGAGTAAAATCAGAGTAGAAAGATTACCAGCATAATTATCATGGGACAATCATATTTAATATATTGTAGAATAGTACTGGATGCAAGGGACTTTATAAAGTTAATCTTAGGGTTTTTATAGCTTAGTTCCAAAACTTGGTACATATTTTTTTCATCTATAAAACACTCATAAAAAGATCATAAATTATTTCATAAATTTACTTATACTAAAGTATATAATTGGGCTAATACTGAAAACTCTAGATAAAGTTATTTAAAAAACCGAAGAAACATTTGTATACCTTTTTAAAGGTAATAATTATAAATACAGCTATTGTCCCAAAATTAATGACCGAAGACCACAATCCAAAAAAATTTTGTTTCAAACAAAAACATCTATTAAAATATTCAAGGAAGGACAACCAAGATATAAGTAATCCAACAAATGAAAATTACCAGGACGACAGCATCTGGCAACCGACAGCAATCCCGTGTCGGTGTGTACGAGACTGCTGACACTTATCACTCAATTACACCCAACGGTCTTGTAAAAGGAATATAAAATTATGCTTATGAGCAATAACACTTCACACCACAGACACACACAAAAACACAGATATTAGTGACACTAATGTGTGTGTTTGTGTTAGGCTTTAAATAAATATATTTACTAAATAAATGAAATAGGAAACAAACTATTAAAAATAGGAATACAACAAAATTCTTGAAAAGTTTTTGTTTTTGTAGTCGTTAAGTAAAGTACATGTGCATGTGTATTTTTGTAAATAATTTGATTGTAAGGTAACGAGAGGTTCCACATGAGTTGCTAGCGCACAAATTTTAAAGTTCGGGAGAGTAAATCGTTTTATATTTCTCAACAACCCTTAAAATATGTTGTTACAGAAACTTGTACGTCTATGCTGATATAAAAATTACCGCATATTTTACAGGCAATACAAATAATATTATTCATACGCAGCATAAAGCAAAAGCGACCATAGAAAGGAAAATTTACTGAATTGACAAGTTTTTATTTACACAAGTACTATTTGGGAAAGCTAATATTCATTGAAATCAAATTCAGAATCTTGGAAATGATAAAATGACTGTAATCAACACTTCAAATCTGGAGTCGATTCCAGATTTTGAAACTTAGTCTAGATTTGTTAACAGTTTACACGATGGTATAACTAGTACTGAGGCTGGTATCTTACAACAAACGCATACTTACATCCATGTGAGAACATCAACAACGTTTTACAGCGGTCCTTTTTTCAATTCGTATTAACGGGTTATGATCCTTATGCCTATACCGAAAGATAAATCGGAAGACTGTCAAGAATGTTTGTTAAAAGAAAATAGAAGCGACGCCATAAAACTCGACAAAAAAATGAAATGCCAAAGTATGGGCTGCTGAAAATGGTATTCTGTTGAAAGATAATAGGCGACCAATGATAATGGTCGCCATTTCACTATCCAAGTTGAGATCAAAAGCGGAAATAAGCCGGCAGAGCGGATGAAAACTTGAGGAGACAAGCTGATTACCTACGCACTAAAAATACCGTTACATGAATTTTCAGAGGTGCCAGTCTCTTATCCATGGCATATAAAATCATTTCGAGTGTGCTGAGCGAACGATGGCAACCAAAACTCGAGGAACTGACTCACGCGTAACAGCGAAACATCGAATAATTCAAAAAAAGACTAATTCTTTACACTATACCCAATTGTACCAAAGACCGACAACAAACAATTCATATAAGATATCTGCAAAACTTCTATACCTTTGAATAATTTATTTAATCGCACAGCGAGAAATTTCTTACAGAGTGACAGCTTATGTCTTCATCATTACATAAAAGAGAAACACATCATCATCAATATGTAGTCAACTGATATCATCGGAAATATTGATCGAGACGTCATTGGTCCCTTTTCACGAGTCCACAAGGAAACAATAATTTTTTATATTTTAATAATCATAAAGCTATCCCATTATTTCATTTACATTACTTACTTAATTCCCTTAACATTCCATGAAGGAACAGACGGAGAACTTCTCTCGAATCAGTGAGCTATGTACGATATAACTGACCGGGACCTTCTGTTTAAAGCCGACTCCGAACGGGTTAGGCTTTTCAAGAGAAGTCTTACATGGTTGCCAACATATACAAGTCGCCAACATATACGAGGTGGAAACAGCCGCCGAAAAATGTTTGATGGTCTTACCCGGTTTCGAACTCGGGTTCTTCTGTGTGATAGTCACACACACTACCTACCACACCACGGTCGCCCATTTCATTAATTCATATTAGAAGATTTAAATATAAAATCTGATATTAGCATCACAAAAATATATACAATGTACTCAAAAATGAAATACCAACAAATTTTGGTGGTTATCATAATAAAATACTATAGTTTTCATACTTTTACGCCACTGAAACTCTTTAAACATCCTTGCAATGTTCCTATGAAGACCGAAATATTCGGAAAATATTTTTTACGCAGTCCAACAACAACACTCTGTATAGAGAACATAAGTAAATAGGTCAGCCTTACATACCATTATTTTTGTGAACAATATCAACCTACTTCCGCTGACAATAAATACTCCTTGCAGACTCCTCGCATGTAAATATATTACAAATGTCTATATGCATACAGAAAAAAAAAACACACACACACAATCCAGAGTATGTCTCAAGGGTCTTTGCAGTAACACTCTCGCACACAAACACATCAAAATTCTACAAACACACTTAAACTCAAGTTCTGAACTTTAAATATGAGCTACAAAAAAAAAAGGATTTCATAATTTCGTGTTTAGAAAATGTTCTTGTTACCCAAACTTTGCAATTGTTGTTGGTTTTATGTATTTAAACAAATACTGTTTGGGGAGCAGCAAATATATTTACTCAAACACACACGCACACAACCATACATGAAGTTTAAAGAAAAGCGGCATCAGTAGCAACACGACTTTGTTACAAACTTTTTTACACTAACCCAGACATACAAATACGTGTACTCTGAGTCGGTGTGGGTATGCTAGACTGGGTCATGATCCGTGTATGGAAAAATCCTTCTGTTTGCTCAAAAATATAATTCAGTATATTTTATAATCATTTTCGATAGGATAGGAGAAGGTAATCGTTATGTAATTATAACCTGCTGAAGGGCAGTGGCTATCAATTGGTTATGGGATTACATGTTCAATTTAATTTAGTTAGGCTAGGGGAAATTACAATCCTTATCGACTAGTTTATAATTAGGAGTAAAATAAATCTAAAAATTCATTAAACTTATTCAAAGACACTATAAAATCGAAATCATATCTCATACTTATTCAGACGAAGTATATCTTGCGAAATGTAGAGTAAAAAAAAGTAAATATATTAAACAAAAATGCCTTGTCGTATTATAGAAAAATCATTGAAAAATAAGTTTTGTTTATTTGTACTTGTAGATAAGATATCATTCATGACTATTGTAACTCAGCGCCAAAGAATGACATTATAGAGGCTAGATGTCAATAAGTTATTCATTATAAAGTCTGAAAAAATTTTAACAGCAAACAATGAAAATATGATTATATTACATACTTACTCCCATATTCATAAAAATAACTATTCACAAATATTTAAAAAAGCAATGTTAAGAAAAATGTTTGAAAATACAAAAAAAAATCAAATTTTTGTGAATATATATATTTAGAAATTGAAATTGTGTTTGCATCAAATCGTTTACATAAATAAGCATTACATCTTTTTTGGAAAACTGAAATCATCCCACTATTTTTCGTTTCAGCTGGTCAAGTTGATTGGTTTTCTCCAATCTTCATCTCGGTACTCTGATATTTTCCCGAATCCTTGTAGTTTTTCCATAAACAAAAATACAGTGGTGAATGAAAATTGAGTTGCTTTAACATTTTGCGAATCCTGAAAATCTTTCTAAATTAATTTCTGCAGACATTACATTTGTTCAAGCCCACTCTAATGTGCACGTGTTTTGCGGAATTGTTTGAGGGCGAATGTGTGTATATTTGTGGATTTATTTTAATACACATAGTTTTTTCTTGTTTTGTTTAAATAATGATGTATTTTCAAGTATAATGTTTGTTGTTAAATCATGTGTGTTTTTTGTGTTAAATAAAGTACGCATATCATTTGTAAACTTTTTCGTATTTTATTTGGCTTAACCCTCATTGGGATCATGTGATTTTTTTAAAAAGCTCCCGGAATTATTATTTTGTCTCCTACTTTATGGCTATAAGTAAGTAATTTTTAGAATATTTAAACTACATACGAGTAACGACAGATGATTATTTAGTAATGTGTTCATTGTCAGTTATAATGTTCATTAGGGTGGAGTGAAATTCAAAAAAAAAAGTTAACCTCGGAAAGAGATGTAGTCTGGGGTCCTAATGAGGGGAAAAAAAAAGAAAAAAATTTTAAAAAAAATTTAGGGGTAGCGCCGCTCCCTCGAAATTTGGAAATTATCCCTATTTTGGCGTTGATTTTAGAAAAATCCTAAAAATTAACGACTTAACTTATTAGAAATTTAAAGTTTGAGCTTGTTCAGTGCCCAAACAAAAGTATTTGAGGCAAATATGAGGATAATCGACTAATATTTGTAGCTTTGGTGGCGATTTCATTGTTCAGTCAATTTTCTGAAGAAGGGACGATTTGACTTATTTTACTTTTTGAAATTTTTGAACAATGAAAAACATTTTTTTAAATTTTTTCATGCCCTTATTTTATTGTTTACGCTATTGCAAACATTTATTGACATACAACTTTTTAGGATTTTTCTAAAATCAACTCCAATATAGCGATATTTTCCAAATTTCGAGGGAGTGGCGCGACCCCTAAAATTTTTTTAAAAATTTTTTCTTTATTTTTCCCCTCATTAGGACCCCAGACTACATCTCTTTCCGAGGTTAACTTTTTCAAATTAAAAAAAAAGCATGTTTTCACTCCACCCTAATGTTCATATTGAAAACGTAATTGGACTTGCTGGAAATTTATAAACTGATTTTGGATTATTCTCATGCATTGATAGCGAAATTTATTTTAACATGTTTAACGGTTAGTGTGGCGGATGAGGGTTAAGCCAAGGAAAATACAAAAACAGTTTAAAAAAAACTTTATTAAACACACACGTTTGAATAAGAGTTATTTGTTGGAAGCTATGTAAGGGTGCTGTAGAAAAGGAAACATAATCCGGGCAAACACCGATCTGAAAACAATATAGGATATTTTGGGAAGTTAGAGATTAGGAATAACTGATGCTAATATAAATACTATGGGGCTATTGCATTAATTCTTTACATTGCAAACTGTTCGTTAGTCTCAGAGATCGATATCAAGTAAAACTTATTTCCTTGTATCAACCACTATGCCCGACCTTACCAGTTAATTAAATCCATATTTTAGTGTACACATATAGGATATAGTCAAATTTCAAGCCAGCCATACTCGATTGCCCCAAATGTGTTGTACTCCTGTTACAGTTTACTGAAAAGTTAAGTCATTGGCTAATACTCATATTATAATGAGAACACTTTCAATTCTCCAGTCAATACTCCATAGGATCTGAACGAGGTTAAATACTACTACTTCTACTACTAGAAAATCATAAATTGTATTTCTCAGTTGAACACAGGCAAGTCAACATCATCTCAACCAGAATGCATAGGGGACGTGTCTGATGAAAATGTTTGCAGTCATTTATAATATGTATAATTTTCCCTTTTTACACACATAAACGCACATTGTTAATGTATGTATGTGTGAACTTATGATGTATGCGTCTGTAGTTATATGAGTGGAGGAAGGAAGGCCTGTAGAGAGCAGCCGACCAGGCTTGCGATAACATTCTCAAGGCCCTGCTTTCGCATTTAGTTTGATATTTTATTTTATGACATGGAATTACACAAGACTGAGGCCTGTCATTCTTCTAGTGGCAATAACATGAACAAGAACATCCCGAAAGCATGTAAACGAGGACTAGATACAAAGGTATATGATTTATGAATGTTACGAGAAACCCCAGCTGGTCCACCTATTATTGAAAATTAAGGTTTATGAGGAACGCGTGGCCCTGCAGCAAGATCTGTGCAAAGCGAATACAAGGCCTTCAGACTACTGCAGCAGGCCATACAAAACCCGTATTCCACCATTGCATACTGTCAGCATATATGTGTGTGCATGTATAAATACTATAAGAGTGTGAGAGTTGGGTGTACATTTTTGGCAATTATGCATAATTTACATATGAAATTAATGACACACAAGTATTGTTAATGTTGGATTTTCTACTGCTGCCACAACTACACACGCACTACGGATTAATGCCACCACCACTATTATCAGCACCACAACTATTGCTGCCCGTTTTTGCTGTTATTGTTGCTGCTTTTCAGTTGCTGTTGTTGTCATACTATAATTTATGACTTTATAAATTACAACAATGAAGACATTAAGCCACCAACAACAACAACACCATGTAAATTTGTGTTTTTTTTTTTGCAGTTCCCGGTTGCCACAGATATTAGCTCAAATTATTCACCCTTCCACTTACCCACACACCAGCCGTGTGTCACGAACGTGCTCCACCATGCTAATGCCGTTTATTTTTGACAAAATATTAACAATTAGAAGTGTTGCAGAAAATTAGCAAAATATTTTAACAAATTCCTTTTTGAATCGCGCGTCGTTCCATTTCCCCCCCAAAAGTATTGTAAGCGCTAAAATAAACTTTATTCCTGCAAGCAATTGCATCCTTTAAAGCGATGTTGTAATTAAAATGCATTTGTTGATTTTAATGTTAATTTGAGAATTTTGGTGTGATGGGAAGGAAATTTCATTAGTACGAAAATGGGGAATCAGATAGAACATTTGTTAACATAATTTTGTTGGCCTTTATGGGTAGCAGATAGAGAGCCTCTTTTCCTAGGGAAGCGCTGGTCTCAGACAGGGGCTCAATTGCCTTTTATAACTTAAGATTGAGATTAACTTTAAAAACACAAAATTTCGGGGTATTAAAAAAGTAAACATCAATACTATGTAGAATTACCTCCTAGGAACCAAGTGGTTGGAAACATTACTTGGATTTTGTTGACATCGGCTTTCGTTCCGTGTTAATCTCATATAGAAAAGTAGGTCTCAGACTGAGTATCAATTGTTGTTTATAAAAAATAGTTTCAGTAGCCGACTGTTTATGAGACTCAATTGTCCTTTACAACATATAGTCTCAACAGTTGACTCAGTCTCAAGTGTTTGGGTGAAGAAAAGGCAAATTTCATTACTTTTCCTACCAGGAACCAGACAGAAGACTTGGTTGGACCGACTGTTTATGAGACTCAATTGTCCTTTGCAACATATAGTCTCAACAGTTGACTGAGTCTCAAATGTTTGGGTGAAGAAATGGCAAATTTCATTACTTTTCCTCCCAGGAACCAGACAGAAGACTTGGTTGGAAAAGTTACTTGGCCTCTCTGGATAAAATCTCTACTTCACCTTAGGACAGTTGTTTTCAGTAAATAGAAGATCTCTCTTACTACGAAATATAGTCTTAGTTATTCTATAGACGTTTCAATGGTATCTGTTCCTCAAATATCCGTCGTCAGGTCACTGACGTTAGAACATTTAGCCGGAATACGCGGCTATTCAGAGAGTCTCATCCGTTCATTGTCAAATGACCGGTTGACCGGACGATGTACTATGTACAAAATTCGTGGTTTAGCCGAACTGTTCGTATGTGGAATAATCTTTATGACATTATCATAAAAAAAACTTTAATAGTGAGTCTTGCTTATCCTAAGTAGAATACTGAGACCATTCTATGACACCTATTGTGGTATGTATCACATTGGACTCTGTGGACAAAGGCTCTATTTTACCATAGATGTCTCTTCCTACGAAAATGTAGTCTTGCAGTAGACTGTATCTCACTGAAAGGACTCAGTCCACAACTGAGATTAACTTTTACGGTGGAAAAATTGTCTGCAAAGCCTAACTTTACTATAAAAGTTGCCCTCTATAGCAGAGTGAGTCTATCTTATCCTAACTAGAATACTGATACCATACTATCACTCCTTTTGTCATATGCCATCCTAACCCTTTCCATGCAACAAGAGACACTATGCTTTCCACATCAGTTTTCAGCTACCACTCTCGAACATTTACATACTATTCGTTCATTTTACAATTTGTTTATTCATTTGGAAAATGAAAACAACTAAATATGCAGTTCTCTTTGTTTTTCATTAAAATTTTTGTGGAATTTTCTATCTGTGACCTTCAAACATTACATGGAAATATATGCTGGAAAATGCTAAAAAAGTTGACTACAAATAGACCTTGGTAATGAAGTAGTTTGTGGTTTGTTTCAACGGACAATTAGAGTTGTGAATTCGAAATGGCAACAGCAATTCGTTGCTGGCAGCTATGAATGCTTTCTAAAACCGACAGTAAGAGTTTTGACAATATTTGTTGTTAGCATTTTCGAAGTTCATTAGATAACGACCTCGGTTGTGAATAAAGTTTACCCTCATATATGGATAAAGGAAAATATAAACAATTTATGTTAGGCTAATAAAATTCGGAACATACATAAATTCCAGTGGATGATTTTCCGATATATTCGTGGCGGCTTCATATTTTGGAACTAGAAAAATGCGCTTTGAACTCAATGTTTGATTTCCATTTATTCTTAATTAACTTTAAAGTTTTAACCAAGTCCGAATGCCACTTTAGGAGAAATGAACTAGTCACACTAAAACAATGAATTTTGTTTTTACATTCTAGCGTTAGAAAAAGTTTTCCAGAATTTTCGATAATTCGGTTTGGTTTTACACACGCCTTAACAATATTAGTCTACAAAAAAAAATTGATTTTTTTTGGTCACAAATGTAAATAAAAAACACTGTCCTTCACTGTGCGTCTTTTATAGTATATCAACAACCTTTGTAAACATCCTTTTTATTTTTTCAAATTTGTGATGTCTATCTCTTGAAAATGTTAAAGATTTAAGTGTATCCCTCATATAGTGACCCAAAATTACTTTTGGACGCATTGTGAAGTACGGCCTGTTCAAATAACACTGTCCTACAGATCATGACAATGAAAATAGTTATATATTGGAAAATAGTTTAGGTAGTGTAGGTTGGCAAGCCATGAATTTGGACAGTTCAAGTTCAAGGTTAACATTTCACGCAGGAACTCCCAAATATGTGACGGGTTAATCATCAAATTTGTTCTTCGTATCAGATTTCTGATAGTTCCGGAAATAACAGAGAATTCATGCAGAATATAATTCGTATACATGTCGGGACTGTTTCTTGCGAAATAACTGTAACTGTATTATTGGTCTCACCAAAATACGAAACTGGTTATGTTCTGGGATTGTCTCACAAACTACCTGTATCATCCGATTATCATATACAGAAATCGCAAAACACTTGTTCCGCTTTCATTTCTACATTGCTAGTGTTGTTCAAATCGGATAATAAATTGCAAATCCCATTCATTGTTATTTGTGAAAATTGTTCCATTTCGGTTTTTGCCGGTATTTCGGTCACAACTCTGTTGTTCTGTGTAATCCAAGCGTTCGTTGTTGTATACACACGTGTAACTTTTCTCTGAAATACAACAGGCAACACACACGACTCTCATACATGAAAGTACAAATTTAAAATGTCCTCACGCAAAAAAAAGGCTCTACTTCAAATAAAATGTAACATGCAAGAAATGCGTTTTTTTCCTTTTCATTCATAATTGCCACCATGACAATTTTTATGAATCGGACCCAATTTTTTTTTGCCATAATTCCCTTCTCTTTCATTCATTCATTTCCTCCTTCCATCCACCACCCCCAGAGCTAAGCCAGTCAGTCCTCCAAAATGCCCAAGCAAATAACATTAAACAACAACAAGAGAAGCATGAAGCACACATGTATCAGAAAGACGAAAGTAAACCCTTTTTTGCTGAAGCATACAATACTTTTGTCTGCACAACAGTCGGCTAACAAAGAGATCGAAAATGCCCCTTAAGAATTCACACACATTATGACCCTGTAATAGTGTTAACAGCAAATAGACCAAAACAATTTTGCATTATAGATAAATTTCTAAATCAGTAAATTTCATCAGTTTCCCATTTATGTGTGTGTGTGTGCGTATGTGTATCGAAATGTACTTATAGCCAACGTCGTGCGCTTGTATGTATTAGTGGACAAAGTGGACTGTTTCACTCTTATGGCACTCGCACTGATGTACGTCCATATCGACCTAATAAAGTGGAGTTTCTTTCTTTTGGGGTATTACATTTTATTGACGGCATCCTTAGTTTGGTGTTAAGTTTGACATATTTTTTGGGGGGAATATACAGAAATAATACTTCTATTAATATGCATTTTTAGCCGTTTGTAGTGATCAGGAACGATCACACTAGCCTGCATGATCACGCCTGCACTGTAGCTGCAAATGGAGTACCCATATACGTATAACCAGTAAAGTAAATATTAATTGGGGATGTGGCGAATGCGGGTTTTGCGAAAGCGAATATTGAAATATAACTATAAAATTTTGCGAAAGCGAATAAATCGGCTATACAAAAGCAAAGAAGGCTTGACGACTATGAAGACATATTTTAGTTGAATAATGAACTATTTTTTTTCGAAAGCGAATATTCCAAAAATGTTTTTTGAGAAAGCGAATGTTCAGAATTATGCGAATAATTCGCATGCGAAAGCGAACTATGTTCCATTACTAATAATAATCATACGCTGCGAACAAATCTCAATGGTCGACAAATTCAGTAAATATTTTTGAAACGCATTTAATCAATGTCAGAACACATTAAAGATTATTTTACAAATGTTTATTTGTTATTTTGGGTCATGTTTTTGTACAAAAATATTGATTTCTATTCGTAATTACCATGATGTTTGAAGGTGGTTGTGAATCACACACAATTTAGAGACTGTTAAGTTCAGCACAAGAATTTGGTGAATGACAGTCTCCTCGGCAATAAGCCAGCATATTTTGCACATAAACTATGGAAAAAAGAACCACATTTGCCATATGCAATTCATTTAAAACTCAAGTGAAATCGCTCTTTACTAACTAATAAAATTAGACAAACGCTAAACTTGGTGTACCGAAGGAGACTCAATTGAGAAACAAAATTAAGTTTTAGAACAATTTAGTATTTTATTTTTAAAATCCCTTCCCAAGCACATTTTAAGACCATATGTAGCAAAGATGAGATGTTGAGATGGGAACAGAGTGAATACTCAATTGGTAAATAGGCGGTAAAATATCAATTGGGTAAAATGCGTAAATACCTGGAAGGTGGTTATAAAATGTTCACCTACAGTTCGAAAAGCCAATTTTTTTATATTTGTGTTAAAACCCCACAAATATAAAAAAATTGGCTTTTCGAACTGTAGGTGAAAATTGTATAACCACCTTCCAGGTATTTACGCAAAAATTTAAAATTGACAAAATATGTATTTTTGGAAAGTAAAAAAAATCAGTTCTGTGTACCTTTGCGCACTTCAAAGCCATAACATACCTAATTATAATTATAATTAATTATAATTAATCGTCTGGGTGGAATCCACCCAGAGGGCTGTATTTCTTAGTAGATTATATAATTTCTCTTGAAAATCATTGTTAACTCTTAATGTAATCCTCATTTGGATGTTTTTTGATGTTTAGAAGTAATTTTTAATTGTTTAATCCGAGCTTATATTTACAAAAAATCTTATTAAAAAAGAACCTGTGTGGTTTACACCCACAATATTAATAGCCTTTCAATATTCCTGGGTGTTTTAAATGCGCGAATCGTTTTGTTGTGAACTCAAAATCCAGATCACTTTTTATAAAAGATCTTGTCTTGAGCCTCATTGCACAATACATGGAAAAGCGTCGCAAAATTAAAGCATTGCCAATTAATCTCAAAAGAAACTGCCAAAAATTTACCACACAAAAGACTTAAACACAGTCGTTGTCAGGTTAGCGGTAATAACAAGGATCGAAAAAATAAAACAACATGCTGCAAATGTGAAATTTTTATTCGCAAAAGTCACAGCAACCCGCTCTTTACATATTGCAATGTAAAGACATTAATTCGGTTCGTAGAACCAAATGTAAAGAGCTAATCCGAACTAAAAGTCTTTACTTGTTGAGTGCTTGTAAGACACTGATTTTATTTTCCAAAACGAAACACTCACTTAAATAATACAGAATTTGACAATACGTCTAGTATCTGCCACTGGCAGTAAATATTTCACATACCTCGAATGCTCCTAAACAAAGAAGCAATAAACTATATACATTTATACAAATACATTACAGACTAACACAGATTCCAAGAATACATAAACATTGAACAGACGCCAACATCTGTTACAGCGCATTGCATTCCCATGCAGTATTAGCGTATCGATCTTCAATCGACTGAATGTGCGTGTGTGGCTTATGCTATTAAAAGTGAACCACTTGAAGGGTTCGATCGTCGATTTCCAATTGCATGTATACGCGAGTGCAGCTCAGGCTGCTGATAGTGACACACTTGAAGTGTCATAACCCTATCGCCTCTACATACAAAGGGAAAGAGAAAAAGACTCATGTTCAATTCTGAACAGCAATGAATCTTTCAACTAAACTTTGCCAGACAAAAATGCAAACTATGACGACATGTTTGATGGCTGTGATGAGTAATAAATTCCGTCTAAGTATTTAGCTCAATTTTTACCGAAAAACTTACTTTGGCAAAAAAAAATATTAACAAGGTTTTTTTTAATATATTTCTTTAGCATTCCAAATCAACAAACCGCAGGGGCTAAGCTTTAAAACTCTAGAAATTATAGCTAGTTTTGCGGAACCAGTTTTTATTTTTGTTTAGTTTTTCTTTTAAATGAGATGTTCATTAACAAAATAGAAATTAATATAAATTAATTGAAATATTTTTAAATATTTCCAATGTTTAGATGAAAAGAGGCAACTGCAAACTAATTAAGTTACTTTAGTACAGATTTTACTTAATGAAGTAAATTCTATATCCTATTGATGTTGTAATTGAATTTGTTTATTATCCATCGATAAATTGCAAATAAATAATTAATTATGATTTCTCATGTCACATCCATGTGCAGATGGGGAACTTAAACTTTATAATTACTTTACAGAGTGTTAGGGCAGGCCCCGGTTATTTGTTCAGACATATTATACAATGGAATATTATATTTGAAAAAAAGGACTTCCATGTGCTTGGGTTGATACATTTACCATCACAGACGACCACCTGTTATACAATGGAATATTATATTTGAAAAAAAGGACTTCCATGTGCTTGGGTTGATACATTTACCATCACAGACGACCACCTCCTTCGGTTAGTTTATGTAGTTTTCTCTTTGTGTTATTTAAATGAATAATTTTATATTTTGGTGTTACAAATGGATTCATTGGGTCGGACATGTAACTGAGCACCCTACGATCAGATATGGGTACACAGAAGTAAAGGAGGGAAACAAAAGCAGCAAAACCAATAAACACATACTCATAAAAACATGCATTCGTATTGTTGTGCGCCACTACACATAAACGATGTGTGAGTAAGTGCGGTTGTATTAGTTTGGTGTGGGATGACAGGGTTTAGTTGACCGTACATAATCACACACTCCCACATGTTTGCACACACACACACACACATACACACATTCACACTTCCACGTTCATTTTGGGGAAGCATTAAATCCTTTTTAAAAAGCCGCTTAGTATAGCATTATGGGAAAAATAGCCATTACGTATACAAAAACGCAAAGAAAGCAAGACCAAGTTAACAGAATGTCAGAATGCAGACGTATGAGAGTTTTGGAAAGAAGTATAGAATTTCAGCTTCTTTGTCCTCTGCATTGGTGTTTGTTGTTTGTGCCAGTATTCGACATTACACCAACCAATAAAAACGAATATAAAGCAGTTACCAATAACGTTGCGCTCGTCGTGGTTTATAGAGTTGCATGCACCACAGTTGTGGCAATGATGATGTCGATCGATGGTGTTATTGACAATGATGAGCTGATAATTTATAAAGGTCTTTTTGTGTATTCGCCATAGCCGTATATGTACATGTATGTACAATATGTGAAATATGTTTGTAATAATAGGATGGGTTATAATGCGTTGCGATTGACGTACATTTATAACAATAGAACTTGGAGAGTATGTTTTATGGTGACAGTAAACTTGTCGGTTATTATCTAACATGTGTCAACAGTCAATTGGCCGTCTCGTTAGTTTGTTTTCGACCCGCTGCACAATATTTTGTGTGGGATCGCTTTTGTGAAAGCTCCATAAACTGTCAACGGACACAGTTTTCCAAAAAAATACCAGTTGTAGCGTAATCTCGAAAATCCTGACTTTGTTGGAGTGAATATCTTTTTTGGGTTTACGAGTTTTCCACCATGCGCGACCCAATCTAATGTGCTTATATATTGTACTCATGTAGTGAATGTATAGTTGTATGCAGAGTCTACTAAATTTTCGACTTACTTATTTTGTCGGCATTTTGTATGGACGGCATTCCTTTGATTATGGAAAAATTTCAAAACTGTTCGGTGCGACCTTTTTGTTTTTGGTAGTTTTGGTCCAAAGTCTGCGTTGTCCAATATTATTGGAGAATTAGAGCGATAGTACTTTACATTGGAATGGATTTGCTAATGGAACTATATACAAAACACAGATATAATAAGTGATGTAGAATCATGTTCGTATGGGGCAGTATAAAAATACCAATCATTTCCCATTTCAACAGTACGATGAAATATAAAACATTTGCGATTTGCAACAACGATCACAGATAAATCGATTTAGAAAGTCGATTGGTATATTTGGTCAACGATGCATGATTGAATGTTAACAATACAACCGATGATAATCTTGCTACATTTCGAGTTTCTTTTTCTTCGTATTTCTCTAAATATTGCATAAAGAAACGCACTTAATCTGTGAATTGTGTGTAATAAAATTTGTATACTCACTGATCGCGTTTAATGAGTAAGTGTTTAAAGGAGTAATTCGAATCTCAATCTCCAAAAGTCGAGGTGAAACGTTTTAACCTACTGAGCACATCCGACCACTGCCATTTCGAAAAATCGTTTCCGGGATGTCCATAGAGTTAGGTTAGAACAGTATTTGAGATTTACTAATAGTATTGGGGTAAACTTTTATATTCAGATCTCGCCAAAATTTGTTTTTTCAACGAGACCTTATTTCAGAACATATTTCTACCATAAAATTGACTTTCATATGCGCCATTTCCGCATGATTTTGTGTTTTTATCACCGTTTAAATAAATCATTTTTCAATTTAAACTTCAATCGTTTCCGCTCATATATTTTTCTTCTTCCTCCTTCGTTTTCGTCTTGTTGACTTGCATTATTTTCGCCACGAAGAAAATATCGGAAAACTCTCACTCTTATGCAAGAAATAAAAGCCAATATAAATTGTTGAAGTCAATATTGCAATATTTTTTTTTTTTTCGTTGTTTTTGTTCTCTTCTTGTTCCATCGTCATCGACGGAATTTTCTTAAAGTTTTCGGGCTTGTTACGCTGGCTGTTCGGTGCTTATAGCCGATAAATTTATGTTAGCTTTCCATTTATCGTAATAATTTCGTAAGGACTATATTTTGTGTGTTGCGTCTGACTTTCTTTATGCATTTTGATATTGGTATGTATGTATGTGTTTGTATGCAGTGTTATGCATGAGAAGTGGTTGTATTAAGACTAAAACTATTTAGAGTGAAAACTCATACATTATATTGGCTTACGATGCGTTACAGCTTATCAGGCATTTTTTTTGGTACGACTGCAGGGGTAGTATGGCAATTTCGAAGCTGAAAAAAGTAGGGACAGACCTATTTATATTCAGATCGATCGATCAATCGATCAGGGAACGTTCGATCTATGAAAAATGTTTGTGAATTTGCTTAAATTGTTCAAAAAAAAAACGGATAGACTTAGTGTAGTGATAGAGAGATATCAATGTATTTTGAAGCTTAACTGATACCATGTCAATGTCTACCATGTCGATTAACGTGGTCTATTTGGCAAAGAATATTCCAGGTACAGTCTGATATAGGTTTACAAGAATTAAGATTAGGACTAGAATTCAGAGAGGTATATTTGGTCGAGAGTCCATGTGCCAGAATAAATAATAATTCCTCGCATTCATTACTCATAACTTTATGGAGTTGTTTGGTGTGCTCATGTACAGTTAATGCTCCTACTACTCACGAGCCATCAGGCACACGTGGAGCCAGGATAATTTAACATTCTGCAGCAACGGTCTCGCAGCTCTTATTTGATCAGGTAAAAACACTCCAAATAAAAGTTGCTGTACATTTTTAAAAACAGCATTGAGATTTCTGTATCATATGTAGTTTTCGAGTTCTAAAATAGACAGCCCATCATATGATACCAATTTGTAATTTACCTCAATTATCATATCAATCATTATACGAACTTTGACGATGCCTTTTTGTGCGTTTTTTTTTATTAGTTCATCTCAACTTGCAACAGTATTTCAGGAGTTTATGCTTTTAGCCTTCTTCATCGTTTGTTCGTCTTTTTCTTCTTTTCGACAATCTCCCCTTCAAACTATGTTTGTAGTGTTCGTTCACTTTTTGCTGTAGTTGTTATTGTTTGTTTGCTGCCTTCTGCATCTATAATGGAAATTGTTTTCTTACAATTTTTATGGTTTTATGGAAATTACTTTACATCCTTTAGTTTTCCTTCACGTTTTCTTTTCTTTTTGTTGTATATTCACCCGGTGTCTGTTGTGCAATTTTAAGAGCCTTTTTCCAACCATCACAATTGAAGCAGCATCACCTCACCACACTCCTCTTCCGTCAAAAGTTTACATTTCTATAACATCTGAAGTTTTTCATAGCTCGAGTCTTCGTTGGTAAACAATTTTTAATGATGACTTTTTTTTCTTTACAGGTGTCATTAATTATTATTCGTGTGAGATGTGATTTGATGTGCGCGTCTGCGGTTGTGGTTTTTATATCAATGCGGCTGTATGGTTGATGCGGAAAGATGTTATCGGGGAAATGTCGTCTGATGTAATTTTGTGTTTAATGTCTTTATTATTGCGGCTGTACCTGTAATTTTGTTTTTGTTTCGTCACAGCCATAAGACATACCATGAATGTTGGGTAAATTTCTTATAATTTCATTTGGAAACAACAGAAGCAAAGCCTTCTTCACACTGTCAGAATTAGTTTACAACTGCTTGGTATGAACTTTCAATCATATGTCACTCATACGTAGTGCGGCTCCAATTCATATCAATCATATGGCCCAATGTTTGTTTGTCTGTTTGCTCAACATATGTGTGTGTTACACAAGTGCGAATGAAAGTTATTAAAATTTGCTGCTCTGTTTCATTGTTTCATATAAAAAAACCTGTCAAAATATATGAACAAAATATGTATGCATGTCTTCAATTGTCAATCATAGAATAATAATATTCTTATGAGTTTCACTAACATTTCTTAGAAGTGTATGAACTTTCTATTGCTATTGCTGGAGCCTTTTTGGGCGGTAAGTGGTATTTCAACCTGCAATTTAGCGTATTTGTTGGTTTTTGGTGAAGGACTACAGCTTAATTGTGAGTATTATGAGCAACAGACGGGGAACTCTTCTTAATCAGTGAAGTGTACACCATATAATTTCCATACTAAGTGCCCGGGATCTAATGTCTTTTAAAGCCTCCCCTGAACTACTAAAACATATTCCAGAAATGTTTTATACGGCACTTATTCATAACGTCGTCGATTTTCCCATTGTCAGGGAAAAGCCTCCCCTGAATACGGCTCTTATTAATTTTCCCATTGTCAGGCAACCTGTGATATTTACACTTTTCGCTTAAAAGGTTAAGTGTCTACAAAATGCACTCGACTATCCGCTTCGTTTCGCTTCTGAGTTGGGGCCAAGCTATGTAAAGCTATCTCTTCTGACGTGTGGTCAAGCAAAAAAGTGTGTGGTGCTAACCTTACACTTAAAGTAGTTATATCTTTGTAAATACACGTTTGTAATTTGAAATATTTTAAGATAAGATGCATAATTTGATATCGAATTTCATAGCGAGTTTCGAAAAAAATGGCGCTTACGTATTTTTCGCGATATTGGCGAACTATTGACGTGATGAAGCCAATGCTTAGAGAGTGAAAGTTTCGTGTGGAATTTAGAGCGGTGGCACCTTTTTCGTTGAAAATACTTTTAAAGAAACCATTATGCTTAACGGTAAGCGCTACAGTGTAATTATATTTATGGCCGGAGTTTGAAGACACTCGGAAGATCTTTGCTTTAAGCAGGATGGCGCGCCATGTCACACGGCCAACATCACAATTGACCTTTGTATATTAAGTATGGTAATAGTGTTATTAGTCGTCCCGGCGATGTTAAGTGGGCATCTTTGAAGGAACAATTTTATGCGAACAATCCATTAACGATTCAGGTCTGAAGGCGAATATGTAGGAATCTATTTGTGAGACAGAGCCAGAAACCGTCTCCAAGTTTTTGGAAAATTCCGATGAAGCAGACACATGAAAAAATTGGTATTCCATAAATAATAAATAATACAAAAAAAGGAGGATTTTTGTTGACTTAAAGATCTGTATATTTCGACAACTCTTTTTTTTTCTAATGAAAAGTTACAGGTTCACATGGTTTCCACAGACTAGCTGTGGTTCGTGCTAAACTTAAGAACTTGGCTTTCTGTTACTACACCTTACAGAAGCGTAATAAGTTTCCAAAGAAACGCCTTCTGGTGCAATTATTGTCAGAAGGCCTTGAAAGGTATTTCGAAACCTTTAAAGTTATTTTAAGTCTTCTTAAAGACGATATTGGCTAAGAATTCCATTCACATGCATCGCGGAATTATTGTCCAAAGTAATTAGAGAACAAGCGTTTATCATACGTACTATGTGTACGACATTATAAATGTATTCCTCTCCCCCCTAACTGTTGCTTGGAAAACGCTATAGAAAAAAGTTACATGAATAACCGGCACACGATTATTTCCCAGAGTCCAACACACCACCACGGCCCTTAATCTTTACCCTTCCAAATATACGTCCGCGTTGTGTACTTAGGTGTGGTGTGCATGCGGTTGTTAATTTTTTATTTTTTAATAATTTTTTCTTATATATATTATATATTTTCCTGAAAGGGCACTGTGGCGACATTGTTGAATATTATTCAATACTTGTACATACTTGGTGCTGCGGTTAATGTAGTCGTTGACTCTGGCTGCTACGGTTCGTTGCACAGTGGGTTGGACTGTGAAATGTTATTGGCGATTTCTCAATAATTAAAAAAAATATTTATAAAGAGTACCAAGCATAGCACTTCATCTTATTCATCTAGATGGGGAAGTTCGAGACTCTTGTGGTCTAAGTGGTCTAAGTTGAAGAAGACATAATCACTAAATTGTGGAAACCAATGAGATTATAATCACCTATTAAGCAGACCAAGACCAACAAAAGTATGTAAACTATTTACTGATTTTCTCATTTAAACTTCCTTGATGAGTCCCACTGTACATCGCATCATAATGTTGTTTTCGTAGCTGTGTCAATACACACACGACCACCAGAAATATACACAATTTGTTGCTTTCGTAGTTGTGTTGCTGTTGCTGCCGACTGCTGGTGCTGTCAAGAAGCAGCATAAGTAACCATAATGTTTGTTGTAAATTGTCCTGGCTAAATGACATTTTAAGTGAGTTGCTGAATGACCGCCAAATGAGTTTCTTTTGTCGATGGTTTATTTCGTCTCGGTTTGTTTTGGCTGGCTAAGGTTCCGTGTTGGGAGACTTTTTTTTTTGAGGTTTGATATGACGGGTGTTGTTTGTCCTTAACGGAAGAAGAATGAGACTCATTAAGCAATCTGAAGGCAGACTGCCACTCTGTTACCATACAAGTGATTGCTTAATGGCAATGTATTTTTTGTGTTAAAAAAAGAAAAATATTGCAAGTTTTATAGTGACTTTCAAGTACAATTTAGAAATTAGGTATTGAACAAGTCGTCAACAGTTTGGCGGCACCAAATACAGACACCCTACACAAGATCGATTGGTAGTATGGTGGGCCATCCGAAGGTCGTATAAGTCCGTGTCTTTAATCGACGGATACGGATGATTTATCATGGCTTTGTAACTCTCAGCGCAAACCAAAGACAACTTGTCCGATTTTGTTGAAATACAAATTGAAAATCAAAAATGATTGTCTTCATCAGTTGGTTAGTAACGATTCATACAAGGCAATTTTACTTGCTGCAATTTTTATTACATCCTTTTGAACTTGTTTGTTGTGTTCACACCAGGCAATTCAGTTTCTGCAATTTTTGTTGTTTTTTCAAATGCAACTGCCTTTCCAAATATCAAAATAATCTGTAGCCAACTTCAGGCTACGAAAAACACAAACGGAACTGCCAGTATAAGTAAACTTTATCGCTTTTAATTCCCTTTTAATTTTAATTACCTCTGTCTCCCACAATCTGAGAATTGTGGCAATTAAAATTGCCTCGTGTAAATCGGGACTTTAGTTTTAAAACAATTTTTTTTATATTTTTATTATGAAAGAGTTAATTGGTAATTAGCTATTATAAAGCCTCATTTAAAATAAGCCATTGATCATGAAAGTCGATGGAGTGTTTTCGCTTCAATTACCGCAACAATTTGATGATTCCTTCACCGATGAGCTCAGATGTGAGCGGGACGAAAAATGTGTGACTTCATGCTAATAATTCCGCAATCCATTTTTTTCACACAGAGACATTACACTGTACGACAAAATCATTGTAAAGTTAAACAATAACCAAAAATTAAAATTAGACACGAAAAAATACACGACCAACATTTTTAACATAAAATAATAGTTAAGATTTCATATTCATTTTTGTATTTTTACATTACATTACATTTAGCGCCAAATTTAATTCCCTTTTCAAGACTGGCTCAAGCATTAAAATCGGTTCACCCATTCTGTTTTTATAGAACTTTTTATAATAGTATTACATTACAAGTGAACCTAGACGGTCGAAGGAAAATCGATTGTCTCAAAATTCTGATGTGGGCTTTTTTAAAGCCTATTTTCATAATCTGTTAACATTTCTCATGTGTACCAACCACTGTCGCACTGTGTTTATAGTACAAATTTATTTTTTCCCCTTATTCTTCTACGCTTACATTCGATTTGGATGGAAGGAAATTTGTTTATTGATTGTTAAAAATATGTTTTCATCATAGGAAAACTATCACAATCGTAGCTGACATGCTATTTTAACATAAGTGCTATTTTCTAAACTTTTATTTAGTAAATTGTATTTTCAGGGGAATTTTCGTTGTTATCTCGTTTCTATCAATCTCGATCTAAATCAATTGAGAACAGTATATATAGTATCCACTGATATTCCATGCAATTTCACATAAAGAAATTGGACTCGTGATAGAACAAAGTTGCCCATTGAGGTTACGGTGCATTTGAAAACCATAGAACTCAACTAGCACATTATGGTGTTTATCGCAAAATAGCCTGTGAGCGACGACATGCCCGCAAATGAGCATATTTCTTCAATGCCATTCAATTTGAATTCAATATATCTTTATACCCTCACCCTACGGGTAGGAGGGTATATATCATTTGATACGACCCAAAAGTGTAACACCTAGAAATATTCACATTAGACCCCAGGTGTCTTTGAACCAAATTCGATTCATGACTTTCTGAATCGTTTGAGCCATGTCCGTCTGTCCGTCCGTCTGTCCGTCTGTCCGTCTGTCCGTCTGTCTGTCCTGCTGGTACGCACGATAACTTTCGAAAGAGTTAAACGATCACTCTGAAATTTGGCATGGCTTAATATTTTCCCAAAACTGCTTATGGGATTGCATATGGGCTATATGGCCACACCCCTTCGGGTACCTCCCATACAAATCTGCTATTTCGCCCACTTTAGTAAACGTGTAATAATATCAATATGCCCACTCCGATCTTGGCAAAAATCCGCATTTAGTAAAAGTATAACTGAACAAAGTTTCTGACAAAAACTTGGAAGTCTGGAAACTCCCCTTCTGGTACCTCCCATACAAATGTACCATCCCGCCTACCTTAGAAATCGTGTAGTAACACCAATATGACCAACGCGATCTTGTCCAAATTCTGTATTTAGTAAATCTATTGCTAGACAAAGTTTTGGACAAAAACTTGGAAGTCTGGCAATTCCCCTTCTAGTACCTCCCATACAAATGTACCATCCCGCCCCTGATAAACCGTCTAATACTATCAGTATGACCAACGCGATCTTGCCCAAATTCTGTATTTAGTAAATCTATAGCTAGACAAAGTTTTGGACAAAAACTTGGAAGTCTGGCAACTCCCCTTCTGGTACCTCCCATACAAATGTACCATCCCGCCCCTGATAAACCGTCTAATACTATCAGTTTGACCAACGCTATCTTGCCCAAATTTTGTACTTAGTAAACCTATAGCTATACAAAGTTTTGGACTAAAACTTGGAAGTCTGGCAACTCCCCTTCTGGTACCTCCCATACAAATGTACCATCCCGCCCTTGATAAACCGTCTAATACTATCAGTATAACCAACGCTATCTTGCCCACATTTTGTATTTAGTACAGTTATAGCTAGACAAAGTTTTGGACAAAAACTTGGAAGTCTGGCAACTCCCCTTCTTGTACCTCCCATACAAATGTACCATCCCGCCCCTGATAAACCGTCTAATACTATCAGTATGACCAACGCTTTCTTGCCCACATTTTGTATTTAGTAAATCTATAGCTAGACAAAGTTTTGGACAAAAACTTGGAAGTCTGGCAACTCCCCTTCTGGTACCTCCCATACAAATGTACCATCCAATATTTATACCCTCACCCTACGGGTAGGAGGGTATATATCATTTGATACGACCCAAAAGTGTAACACCTAGAAATATTCACATTAGACCCCAGGTGTCTTTGAACCAAATTCGATTCATGACTTTCTGAATCGTTTGAGCCATGTCCGTCTGTCCGTCCGTCTGTCCGTCTGTCTGTCCTGCTGGTACGCACGATAACTTTCGAAAGAGTTAAACGATCACTCTGAAATTTGGCATGGCTTAATATTTTCCCAAAACTGCTTATGGGATTGCATATGGGCTATATGGCCACACCCCTTCGGGTACCTCCCATACAAATCTGCTATTTCGCCCACTTTAGTAAACGTGTAATAATATCAATATGCCCACTCCGATCTAGGCAAAAATCCGCATTTAGTAAAAGTATAACTGAACAAAGTTTCTGACAAAAACTTGGAAGTCTGGCAACTCCCCTTCTGGTACCTCCCATACAAATGTACCATCCCGCCTACCTTAGAAATCGTGTAGTAACACCAATATGACCAACGCGATCTTGTCCAAATTCTGTATTTAGTAAATCTATTGCTAGACAAAGTTTTGGACAAAAACTTGGAAGTCTGGCAATTCCCCTTCTAGTACCTCCCATACAAATGTACCATCCCGCCCCTGATAAACCGTCTAATACTATCAGTATGACCAACGCGATCTTGCCCAAATTCTGTATTTAGTAAATCTATAGCTAGACAAAGTTTTGGACAAAAACTTGGAAGTCTGGCAACTCCCCTTCTGGTACCTCCCATACAAATGTACCATCCCGCCCCTGATAAACCGTCTAATACTATCAGTATGACCAAAGCTATCTTGCCCAAATTTTGTATTTACTAAAACTTGGAAGTCTGGCAACTCCCCTTCTGGTACCTCCCATACAAATGTACCATCCCGCCTACCTTAGAAATCGTGTAGTAACACCAATATGACCAACGCGATCTTGCCCAAATTCTGTATTTAGTAAATCTATAGCTAGACAAAGTTTTGGACAAAAACTTGGAAGTCTGGCAACTCCCCTTCTGGTACCTCCCATACAAATGTACCATCCCGCCCCTGATAAACCGTCTAATACTATCAGTATGACCAAAGCTATCTTGCCCAAATTTTGTATTTACTAAAACTTGGAAGTCTGGCAACTCCCCTTCTGGTACCTCCCATACAAATGTTTGACCAACGCGATCTTGTCCAAATTCTGTATTTAGTAAATCTATTGCTAGACAAAGTTTTGGACAAAAACTTGGAAGTCTGGCAATTCCCCTTCTAGTACCTCCCATACAAATGTACCATCCCGCCCCTGATAAACCGTCTAATACTATCAGTATGACCAACGCGATCTTGCCCAAATTCTGTATTTAGTAAATCTATAGCTAGACAAAGTTTTGGACAAAAACTTGGAAGTCTGGCAACTCCCCTTCTGGTACCTCCCATACAAATGTACCATCCCGCCCCTGATAAACCGTCTAATACTATCAGTATGACCAAAGCTATCTTGCCCAAATTTTGTATTTACTAAATTTATAGCTAGACAAAATTTTTGACAAAAACTTGGAAGTCTGGCAACTCCCCTTCTGGTACCTCCCATACAAATGTACCATCCCGCCTACCTTAGAAATCGTGTAGTAACACCAATATGACCAACGCGATCTTGCCCAAATTCTGTATTTAGTAAATCTATAGCTAGACAAAGTTTTGGACAAAAACTTGGAAGTCTGGCAACTCCCCTTCTGGTACCTCCCATACAAATGTACCATCCCGCCCCTGATAAACCGTCTAATACTATCAGTATGACCAAAGCTATCTTGCCCAAATTTTGTATTTACTAAAACTTGGAAGTCTGGCAACTCCCCTTCTGGTACCTCCCATACAAATGTTTGACCAACGCGATCTTGTCCAAATTCTGTATTTAGTAAATCTATTGCTAGACAAAGTTTTGGACAAAAACTTGGAAGTCTGGCAATTCCCCTTCTAGTACCTCCCATACAAATGTACCATCCCGCCCCTGATAAACCGTCTAATACTATCAGTATGACCAACGCGATCTTGCCCAAATTCTGTATTTAGTAAATCTATAGCTAGACAAAGTTTTGGACAAAAACTTGGAAGTCTGGCAACTCCCCTTCTGGTACCTCCCATACAAATGTACCATCCCGCCTACCTTAGAAATCGTGTAGTAACACCAATATGACCAACGCGATCTTGCCCAAATTCTGTATTTAGTAAATCTATAGCTAGACAAAGTTTTGGACAAAAACTTGGAAGTCTGGCAACTCCCCTTCTGGTACCCCCCATACAAATGTACCATCCCGCCCCTGATAAACCGTCTAATACTATCAGTATGACCAAAGCTATCTTGCCCAAATTTTGTATTTACTAAAGTTATAGCTAGACAAAATTTTTGACAAAAACTTGGAAGTCTGGCAACTCCCCTTCTGGTACCTCCCATACAAATGTACCATCCAATATTTTTCTATAGCATTCGGTATTTTAGGTTGCTATTATGACTTTTCATCGGGTGTTACATCAAATGATGGTAGCTACGGTCACTTTTGACTTTCCGATACTTATGAGTATGAGACTTGTATGTTTTTACTGATGGTGAGGGTATATATAAGTCGGTTTACCCGACTGCAACTTTTCCACTGGTTTTAAAATATCCCTAAACGAAACGAAAATAAATATTGAAAAATAAAGTATACACATGTGTAATATGCTTTAATTATAAACCAATTCTGGACATATCTTTGTTGCTATTAAAAGAAATAGAATTTAGTTTTCTTTCGTACGGTTTTTCTAATAATACGTCAATTCCAAGAATTTTGTTCATACATTTGTTGTCCGAAATATTTCTACTCAATTTTCATTACTTCTTTATGTGTGTTTGTTATTTGTAAATGTAAATAATTCTAAGAACCAATTTTCCTTTCATTGCTAGGAAAGGAAATTAGAATGTGAGCTTCGATACATACTAGTTTTTTATAGAAGAAAAAATATAATATTTTCCATTTAATAATGACACTTTGAGTGAGTTTTTTTTCTATTTTATTTCATTCAATTACTATTTTTATTAAATATTTATTGAAAAACTAAAGGGATGCAAATAATTATTAACCTAAAATAGTGTTTTTCTCAAGACATTTGAAGAGAGAGAGAGAGAGAGAGAGAGCTATATTACAAACTATATTTGTATACAAATCAGGGTGGCGGGGGGACTTTTATACTATTTCTGAATTGTGATGGTTTATTGCCCTGAAGTCAGGTATCAAAGCTTCCCTTTATTGACGTGTATGTGCTGTTTTAGTTCCCATTTCACAGTAGAGACATTTTTAAAATGTACTTTCCAAATTTGTGTTTAGGTCGCCAAATAAATAATATACAATTTATGTCGTGTGTGTGCTTTATCCAGTTCGTGATATCAATGATTTGAATGTCTTCTTTCACAGGATCCTTCCAACAAAGTCTATCTGCGGGTTTCTACCATGAGCTTTTGGATTGTCATATAAAATATGTAGGGCACGATAATCTAAAAACTACTAAGCCTTTATATAGCACATTTACAGTTACTAAGATAAAGGATTTTCCAACAAGAGGTGTTATTTTTAATCACTCAGTATTTCGGTAGCAGTCATTTGTGAAGTTTTTATTCATTGACATTTGACAAGTGGAAACTATGCCATTACTAAAAATGGAACGATACACGCCGCAACGACGCACTGAAATAATTAAAATTCACTACAGTTCGCAAAACTAAAGCATTTTATGGTCGACGTAAAGCACCTTGTCGGACCGCAATACCGAAATTGGTGGACAACTTCGAGCTGATGGGACAAGTTTGTGATGTGAAGAATAAAACCCGTGCACGCCGCTCAAGAACAACTGAGAATATTGCTGCTCAAAGTGTTGAAGAAAACCCAGACTTGTCCATTTCTTGTCGTTCTTTGAAATTGTCATTACACCGTATTTTGCATATAGACTTGGGTCTTAAGGCTTATACAGTTCAGTTAACACAAGAACTCAAGCCGGCCGATCATCAACAGTATAGTGCCATTGCTGATTGGGTCCTTGAAATGCATGAAAATGATCCGGAATTCCATCGAAAAATCGTCTTGACTGATGAGGCCCATTTCCACCTCGGTCAACAAGCAAAATTGTCGCAACAGAGTTCCGAAATATTTCATATGGTTAAAAGCCTCGTTTGGCCTGTTGGAAGATCATATACATTTTACGTTGAAATTGTTCTAGCACGTATCGATATTATCAAACATTTCTGAATCTTCTGTCAACATTTATCATAACAAGTACTACATATACAATTCGATTATAACTGATTGTCTTTCTTGCCTACATTCCCTGAGTTTGAATTAATTTTGTTTCTCTTCTATACACATCATTTCCTCGTGATGCTGTCAGAGACGCGGTATGTGCCAACATTGTATTGACGGAATCTTTTATTACATTTTCATATGCAATACATAAAAAACGTCAAGAATTGCGATATTGATTTAATTTCCACTCCAAACTTGCCATTTTTAGCAATTTGTCTTTGGCGGCGGTGTTACTTTTTATATGTTTTTCTCGTTTTAAATTGTTTGTTTCAATTTCTTGGCGTAAATTTTGTATATCACTCAGAATTCTTTTGCCAAATTGGCACTGATTATGGTGGATGGCAGAAAAATGTGGACGAAAAAAAAAAACATCACACAAAACATCTTATCCAGTTTTTTTTCGCCTTTAGGTCGATGTTATTTTCTTGGTTGGAGGTTGCTTGGCATTTTTCTTGTTCGTTTTTTTTTTGCGTGAAATCTTTGTTAGATTGCATTTTAATAGATTTCGGTTGATATGTTTGTTCAAGGGCTAACTAGTAGATATTTTGGCAAATCTATTGAAATAAATACTGCAGTATTTAAATGTTCATAAGAGAAATTAGGATGACAGAAATACTAGATGGGTCGCTGATTTGAAATGGATTTCATTTGATTGTTATTGGAATTGATTGTTATTACATAGGTGGAAGCCGACCTAGAAAATGCTTTTTAAAAATACGTTCTTCTCAAAATAAAATACACATAATTGGAACGTCGGTCTTGATATATACTTGATCTTGATTTTATTAAATAAAATTGAAAACTAAACAAAAATTCTCATTCACGTCAAATAAATAAAACTTAGAATAGTTTAGAAACAATAAACAGAACTCAGAAGTTAAAATATTCAAACTTGGGATTGGTCTATTTTAATAGGAGTATGGGGAATGTATTAGGATCAGCTTATGAGTCTCGTGTCTGGTATAAGACTGTAAGTATACCTGTTGGTTAAGGAACGTTATCTTCCTCAATAGCACATGGCCCTCTAACGTCCACCATATGTAGTTGTAGTGCGTCAGTCGGGGACTGCCTGCATGTCAAACACCTCACATATGAGTCTATGAAATCAAACCGGCTGGTTCGTAACGGCATCAAGTTATGAACAAAATCTTGCTCAAACAATTAACAATGGAAATTTGCGAAGGTCAACATGCGTCTATTCCAATTCAAGGTCATGGAAAACTCCCCAACAACGCCATTTATTACAAATCATATTAAATATGAAATCATCGACCAGAACTCCCTCAAGTAATTTCAGGCATTTATTTATTCAAATATATATTGGTATTTCCTTTCAATCGTAACATTGTTTCCGCATGAAGTGACACTTTATTGATACCCGTCACATATTTATGAAGTCAAGAATGGCAACGGCGACAGCAACAATGCCAACATATCGATAAGGACGACACCGACTCCTACATCGACACCATCACATCCAACCAATTATAGTCATATTTGTGTTATCAGATGAACGAAATTTAAAGATGATTGGCAAGGATGTTGTGCAATAAACCGGAAATAGCAGTTTTGAAATCATTCTGTTTATCGTTGTTGCCTTCGCCTTCGCCTCCGTATGCCGTGGCCCACCCTTCCGTAGCACAGCGTTATTACAAAGTCAATTTGTCGTAAGACAAGTGTGTGTAGCAAACGGCTGTTCACCGACCGACAGAAGTTGAAATGAATGAATCAATATACATACATCGATTACATAGATGGCGTGCATACTACGTAGAACTGTTACGTATGTACAGTATATATGCATACATACATACATACATTTAATGCAATGTTGAAGGTAACAAATGATGAAACAGCATGGAGAGAGAAAAAACAGCAAATAAAATCTTCAGTGTGTTTTTTTTCCCATTGAACTTGGTGGAGTCACTTTTATATACGACAACATGTGTTGCATATAAGTTGAGACTTTCTCTTCCCAGGCCCTCCAGCGCCACGACAAGAACAACAACTACGAAAAATACTAAATGCCACAGCCACCTGCTCCATTTATATGAAATATAGCAAAGCACCAGTCATAGCGTCGGTTTAGTGGTGGGGGTTATTTTTCGACTTGAGTAGTTTTTTGTTTATTCAATTTAGATCCCCATCATTTGAATTGGAAATTTGTATGAATAATTATTCACAAATTGGGACATTTACGAACAGTTGTAGTTTTTGGGGAATTAATTTCTTGCGTCCTTAAAGTCACAGGAGTAACTAAAGTTTAGAAACGAGTATCGAAGCCAATTAAAACATTAAAGTGAACACCATATCTAAATACCATTGAAGTGATCTGTTTTTAGAGTGTTTAATTCGTCCTGAAAGTCTGTGAGTTTTTGTTCGGAAATATTCGATTTCTTCATGAGGGTTTATGTTTTATTTTGCACCTTAAAGTTCAATGAAACTGCATTCACAGTAGACAGAAGGTACACTTAGCGGGCACTTTCCCTCTCGGATGACTTCAGCGC
This sequence comes from Hydrotaea cyrtoneurina, assembly GCA_958296145.1. NCBI lineage: Eukaryota > Metazoa > Arthropoda > Insecta > Diptera > Muscidae > Hydrotaea > Hydrotaea cyrtoneurina. The sequence continues at coordinate 8,758,219 of OY282513.1, read as the reverse complement.
ACAACGACAACACATGGAAGTCTCTTGAAAAAATCTGTCAGTGAAGAAATGGTTCACCGAAATCGATCACAAAAACAAATGATAAGGACAGTGAATGAGTCAGCTGAAAATATAACGTTGTTGGAAATAATCTGGCATTTCGAATTGGTGAGACCACATTAAATGGAATTACGTAGGCTTAGCTGAAGCATTTTTCGAATCAGAAAGAAGAACCCGATGAGGCTGGTAACATATTAATAATTATGTATATCATAATATGCCGACAGCTTTAATTGGATAATGTGTTTGTAGAGTTCTATGGAAATATTTCGATGCGGTTGCGATGTTAAATAAAGGAGTAGAGAGGATCTGCTCTCAAATCAGTAAGCTGGGCACGATAGAAATTGTTTACTCACTGACTCACAGATCTAATGTCGTATCGAAATAGATAATTCATCGTATAAAGAATATTCACATGACTTAGAGATTACAAAATATGAACCTATGTTGCAATTGTATACGTTTAATCTCGGAGTGGTGAGACAATTTCTTATTTAAATAAGCTGCCAAACAAATATATGGTGTTGCTATCTAACTTTAATCCCGTAATGGTAAGGTCTTCAATCAGTGCCTCAAATCATTGCACTATGTAATCATCTGAATTTTTAACGTTTAAAGCAATTATAGATTAATGAAATCCTACAGAGAACATTATAATGACTCTCATGTCAGACTTCAATTAAATCATGATGTTCAGAATGACCATCACATTTCGGGGGTGTCATCACCTTTAAGTCTCAAAGTGGTCTTAAAATTTTGTCAATAAACTTAAATGTTCTGTCTAGAGTTAAATTTCGAAAATGAAACAACACATACAAATTTCTTAATTCATGCAATCGCAAACTCTGCAATTCTTTGAACGAACTGACAATATCAGCTGTGTAAAAACGGATTTTATTAGAGATCTGGCATTTGTACCCCATCACCGATAACGACTCTGTTTAAAACAGTGAAGCCGTCAATAGAATCACTTTTTTTGTTCTTGTAGAACAAAAACTATTCAGATTTCAACTAAAAACAAACTAACAATTCAAAAACAAATCACTGGAATCATGACGTTTAACAATGTTGAAGAGGCAGGACGCAAGGAGAGGACAACTTCCCACTGTGAAATATATCACTCACCCATGCCGCTAACAGCAGTGACGTGCGAGTAGAAACCGGTGCATTGTGCTAAACACGCATACCGATGCACAAATGACTGAAAAGGGAGAGAGAGAGAGAGAGAAAGAGAGTTTAACAGACTCAATACATTTGGTTCTAAATCAAAACGGGGATGCAAGCTGTGCCAACGATGAAAGTAACATTGCAACGATTTCCTTACACGCACACATATACATTAGAGCGGTTGTTTTTTTTCAGCGAATGACGGTCGGAATTTTTGTACACTCGGTCTGAATCTTAAATGCTGAAAATCTGGTAATACATGCCGCATGAAGGTCAAAGAGTTATTTTGTACTATAAACAACTGACATTTTTTTTTGAGTTGGATTTCAACGAAATTGGAAGCTAACATGGCATTCTTGGTGGTCAAAGTTCATATGTGGCGATGTTTCACATTTTGAACCAACAAAATTTAATTTTTCCGCCGATTTTGTGAATTTTTTAAGTGACATAAGGTCTAATAATAATTGGTGGCGATGTTTCACATTTTGAACCAACAAAATTTTATTTTTCCGCCGATTTTGTGAATTTTTTAAGTGACATAAGGTCTAATAATTGGTTTCGAAAAGTCATATTTATGTTAAATATTCCATAAAAATTAAATTGACGTTAATACTGTGTAGGCCCAGTCGAGATGTTAACAAACCAGTTTCCAGCTCTTCTTCTTCTGAAAACAGAGTTATGACCAAACCGGTAGCTATAACTGACTTTGTGCACTTACACAGTTTAATGACTTCAAAATACCTCAAAGATGTTGTGATTCGCCTAGGAAAAGGAAGAAACCCACCGCTTCGCCTCGTGGATCTCTTCCTAGCGATACAATTATTATTATTATCTTTCTCCAGTCCTTACTTATCTGAACGTGACTGAGACTTCTACCCCAGTTACTACAGCTTCGGTAAGTATGTCTCTTCGCCCAATATTTTAATGGCATCGGAAGTGCCATCGTCGGAATTACCCTCTCATGAATTCCCTTTCACTTCTTCTGTTAATGACCCAGTAACTGACACTGTTTTGGCTGCAGCGACTATTAACAGAACCAACTGTGATTTAGTTGTTATCCCCCCTCGGAAAACTGAGTTGGTCTCCAGGTTGTCCTCCAATACCTCAGTGGATAAGATAACTGCGTATGTTAAATCTAGATATGCTGATTTCCCTGAAAATTATTGTAATTTTTTTAAGTTCATTGTTTACAGCCTAGGGATATAGCGTCGTTTAAACTTGTTGTTCCGTCGAAAATATTTTAAACTATCGTTTTGGAATAATTATGGCCGCCTGCTACTCTGGTGAAGGAATTTGTTCCTAGAAGTAGGGACTCTATTTCTGGTCCAAGACGTAACAGGGGAGTAGTTCTAGAATATGATCCAAAAAACATTTTATCACCTTTGCATATGTTAGCCGAGATTTTCCCACAAGTGAATTTTTTGATGCATTTTCCTCTACAATTTAAGAACTATGACTACTGTTTTCTGGAGTTGACTTATTGACAATTCCATGCAAGAGGATTAAATATCATTTGGTACTAAATAAATTAAGACATTGTCTTTTTTTTATCAATTATTCAAAATACCTAACATTACAATTTCACCAAATTTATAATACCTTTAAAAATAATTAAAAATTATGCTTCTGAATCAAAATTGACCTGGATGCGGCACGTGTTAAGGTCATCCAATTTGACTTAATTTTCAGTTTTGACTATGTATAGAAATATTCCGACTCGCTCTCCTTAACAATTTAACTTTAATTTTTTTGCACACAATTGGCTGCCGCCCTAATATACATATGTTCGGTCGGGTGGTTGTGAGAGCTTATATGTACACACACATTCATACTTTTACACAATTTGATATTCATGCAAGTCAAGCGTGATATAATTCAATTTGATTTTCCAATTGATTTTCGACTTGAACAAACACAAGGACAAGAAGCAATACGTACGTATCAACACCAACACACACGCACACACACACTTCCATAGTCCACAGTCACAACGCTTCAGCAATATGTCGATTGAAATAATATTGAATGTTTAATTTATTGTCATCGGTTGTACGGTTTTCTGTTTTTTTTTTTTTTTACTGAGCACAAAAAAAACATTTCACAACAATTTCTACCTTCTCTTTGCTCTTCCTGGCTATTTCCTCTACAATTTGATTATTTTTACGAAATGCCCAAGATTTGCGAACAAATTTTCAAATAAGATTAACACAAATATTTTTTTACAGTACCATTCAATTGTTTTTGAGCAAAAAATTTATGAAAAGTTTGTACATATTTACATACAACCAGACGTTCGTACTATGGATGGAATTGTTGTGTTGAATTGAATGAACACATTTTTCTCCCCCAATAAATGTATAACAAGCAAAAATTATTGCAATATTTATTGAATAGTCAAGTATCGAAATACAACAAAACATGGCAGAACATGAAAAACATTTTAATATGAATTTCTGAATAAAACAAAAAATCATTTAACAAATGGGGTAACAGCTTTTGTCTATTTTCGGCAGACATGGCAACATCACTCTGCAATATTGTGGAAATGTAAGTCTTGGGCGTATTGGAAGATTTAAACAATTGTGGGTCAATTAGTCGACTGGTGATTAAACATGGTTTACGAATTAAATACAAATATAACGATATTTTGACGCATCTGGGGCTCGGACAACCCAAAATTTATTGTTGAGAAGCCCATTTGGCTGATGTTGTTTTTCATTATTAACGGCATACCTTCCACTTCATTATGAAATAAACATCCATTTGTCCCGAATGTAATTTTCTTTGACTACCAAAATAAATCTTCTGTTGGAAAACAACATCTTATTTAAAAAAAATCATTACAGCGGGAATTGCGTCAATTGTTGTTCGAATGCATTGCTTTAAATCATTCAAAATGTTTGGTTTTGTTAAGTAAACTTCCTGAAAAAGTAAGGTGCAGTAAGGTCAGGATACATTGCGGCCAACGCAATGGGGAATTGCTTGTAGAGAATTGTTGCTGCAATTCTGTCATCACAGGACTGGCAATATGACATGTTTCTATTACCTTACCAATACAACTTTAGCAATATTCATCAGCCACCCTGTATGACTGTTAGATTAAAACGTACTCAAAAATCCAGAAGACTTTAGGGTTTGCAGTTTTCAAAAGGGTTCATCAATTGTTCGTCTAATCTAAAGATTATAATCAAAATCGTAAGAACATTTTGCTTTAATTAGTCATTCATAAATTGCTTACGCTTCCACAGATCAATTGCTAAGACCCTCCATCTGTTGTTTGACTTTCCGATAATAGTCTTTGCCCTCAATTACTCTCCTGTACAACTCAGTCTTCACCCACACACATTGTCTGTTTTGGAAATAGAATACTCCGCCTTTAGCTATCCAAAATATACACATCGTCAACATCAATCATAATGTAAAGACAGAGGGCTTTACATGAACTCGTATTTTTCGAATTTTTTAATTTAAAATATTTGTTTTTAATATTTGTTATTTGTTATTATCTTGTTTTTTTTCCAACTCATGATTCTGTATTTAAATAAATTGTTGGGCAATATTGTATTATTGAATAATTTATAATACATAATTCTATTTGCTAATTTACAACAAAACAAAAACCATAGCAAAATTATTTGCCAGGTTGTTTTTCTGATTTTGTTTTTTATTTATCCAACCACTATTAACCGCAGTGCAACACAACCCTCGCGTTATGTGGTCGTGTTTTGTCGGTTTGGTTATGGCCTCAAATAAAATTATAAAAATTTGGCAAACTAACAACACAGCGGATTTACAACCGAATACATGTGTCTGACTACAAGCACACACATATCTAAACTCATGCATAAGTATGTGCATAAATATTTATGTTCACTATGCATGTGTGTATACATAATAAATATTTATTGCAATTTCACATAATAATCCATATCAATCATACGTAATGTTGCACCACTGAAGAGTGATATGTTGTTGTCGTCGTCGTCGTCATCGTCATCGGTGAGTAGTGAAGTGGTACAAGTACCAGTAATAAAAGCATAAACTAACAAAAGTCATTCACGTGGTTTTTATGATTCCTTCGGAAATATATGTGAACTCATTTCTCACAACTCCGAAAAAGTTAACTAAAATATGCTATCGGTAGTAAAGTTCCAATGCATATTTTGTCAAACAACTATCACGATAGAGACAATAGTGTTGTGTTTCCTTATGATCAACCCTACAAATAGTTAAGGGTATATTTTGCCAGTCAATCGTTGTGTTGCCAATAGATGTAGGGTATATTGTTACGAACTGTAAGTAAAAGCCAGGGGATTCGATTTCTTATAGAAACCTCACTTAAAATAACTAACCAAATAATATTTTGGTGTAAGTCATACCACACACAAATCGCCCAGCTTTATTAGAGAGAAGAGCGAGATACTTTTAAAAAAAAATAAATATAAGTTTTGCGAAAATTATTATTTGGAACTATTACCGTTGTAGACAACTGTGTTGGTGTGGTAACGATATCGTAGTTACTAGACCAACTGGTCTCGTTGGCCAGTTGGATTACAAGATACAAACTCGGTCTGGAAAACGATGCTAAAAAAGAAACAAATTCTTTTATGGTACCAACCACCAAAATGAAAAAAAAACAGTTTAATTCGAAATGGCCCTAAAATTATGAGAATATAATTTGTAGTTAGGGCCCAGTGGGCTGTGGCATCGAAAAAATGGACCTAATGGAAAAAATGTCTACTGTTTTCGACAATATGGTAGTCAAATGAAAGGAAATGGCGTGTATAGTCCTGCAGAAGATAGTTCCAGCTTCACCCCCCGTTAACCACTTGAGCACCAGAGATATATTTGACTTCATACATCCTAAATTATACAAAACAGTAAAAAAGTATATGAAACATTATCCAAAAAGGTCCCACGAACAAATTTGGAACTGACGCCCAACGGATTAATGAATTTTTCATGATTATGGTATTTTCGATGTGTCCAGGCCTAAAATTTCGCCCTTCAGATCCAGGGACCTAATTACGGCATCTGTTATCGACAGTCGTTTTTGACAAATTATTTTCGAGAAATCTGTCCACAGCTCAGCTGTTATCCGAAGTAAAACGGATGGGGTATTAGAGAGGTACTAGAAGGGGCTAAGGTTGAATTGTGTTATCTAATAATACAGGGTTTTCCAACAAGAGGTGTTCTTTTGGTATTCAAAGAAAAATTACATTTTTTTGAGATAAATGATCGGATGTTTATTTCATAATAAAGAGGAAGGTATGCCGTTAATAAAGAAAAACAATATGAGCCAAATGGCCACACGACATTCTTACAACCCACATCCCTTTCATGAAATTTTCCATAAACAAATCGCAAAGTGGCTGCCCTATGTCCTCGATAGCCTCACGAATTTTATCATTGAGGTCTTGAATCGACGCTGGGCTATTGGCGTAGACCATAGGAAGAAGTCGGAAGGTGTTAAATCACAAGATCTCGGTGAACAATTGTGATCACTTCTTCGAGATATAATAAGATCCGGAAACTTTTCCCGTAAAAGTGCAATGGTTTCATTGCTCCTGTGGCACGTAGCGCCGTCTTTTTGACAGTAAACGTTGTCCAGATCAATATCATCCAACTCCGGTCATAAAAATCATTAATCATCTCTCGATTGCGCAATCCTTGCACGGTAACTCTTGATGCAAACGCATTTTCGAAAATTTCCAATTTCTGTATTGAGGTCCGAACAGGTGCTTCATCTAAAAATGCTTTAGTTTTTCGAACTGTGGCTGCAAGATTTTTTACTATTTTGATAGTGAATTTTAATAATTTCAATGCGTTGTTGAAGTGTGAATCGCTCCATTTTTAATAATGGCGTTGCTTATACTTCTACTAAATGTCGAAGAATAAAAGCTTCATAAAAGTGACAGCTACCGAAATACCGGGTGATTCAAAATAACACCTCTTGTTGGAGAACCCTTTAGTAAACTAATGAAAGGAAGATTCGTATATTATTCTGCAGCAGACACTGAATAGGAACATTTGTTTGAGAGGTATTAGAAGGGTCTAACTAAGGTTGGCTTGTGTTATCTAATAATATTATCCTTATCTGCTGATTTTCGGACAGATTGTGTGGAGCATTATAAAGAAGTGGTTGATGGTTTCCCAACAATTTAACCATATTAGCAATTGGGATAGCAATAATATAGCCTTCGTCTGCAATTACCTTACGTTAAAAGTAATCATCTAACCACAAGTCATTGGAAGGCTTTGTCGATAGTGCGGACTAAGAAGAAGGTCAAACAAAAATCAACAAATATAATAAATTTTAACACTAAATTTTTTAGGATGGACGATGACCAGAATGTCATATATGGACGACAGTGCTTTATTGTGCAGTGTACTAATATTTCGGTTCAACCAAATATTGCATTCGATATTTGCTTTTTATCATCTCATTTTACTTGTCTCATATAAATATCACAAACACTGGCACACATAAACTCTCGAACCCATACACAATGAGCGTATGTTCATACACATGCACAAATCTATTTGTAATTGTCAGGAACTTTATAGAAAAACTTTTCGCATTTCCGTTTCTCTCTATAGGTTGAAAGCAAGCAAAGTTGATATTTTTCCCAGTTATATCATCTGTATCCTAGCATACACACGCTCGACAATTAGAGTGGGTCAGACCCAATGTAGCGAAAATAATATAAAAAAAAAATGAAAATAATTGAAACATTTAGTCTAGTAATTGATTTTTCTGATTTCCCCCCCAATACATAATTTTTCTTGAGATTCATAAAAGTTTCGTGATCATGTTGATAAGAGGGTGTGCGGTAAACATTTTGCAATAGATCTTCAAACAAAAAACACAATTCTTTGCGGACCTGTGCGGACGAATCCAAATATGTCTTTTGATTTATATATGTGGTTATATTTTGAAACGGGAATGGGTGAGAACATGAAAATGGGTACTCAACTGTAAAAAAATTCCTCCCGAATCCAGAAATAAATTTCATTTAATGGGCGAAATAAACCTCCAAATCACTCTAATACATAACCACATTTTATTTCAAAAATAGTTTAACAACCCAACTTTAATTTTCAGATGGTAACCAAAGGACATTTTGGACCGACCGGTCCCATTGTACATATACATAAACATTTATCCCGGCACACAGGAAGAAACAATAACAAAAAACAGCTAAGTTCAGCACCAAAAAAAAAGGAGGAAAAACAAGCGACAGAAAAACAACGGGAATGAAGCGAAAACTAAAGTAGTAACAAAGGCTACAAAAACAGCGGAGAGAAAACGAAACATAAAGACATCCGTCTAACGAAAAACATCAACAAAACTCTATTGTTTTCATTCGCGTTATTTCGTTGTTTTACGTTTGTTCGTAGTAAAACGTTTGTCTGAATTTGTTGAAATAAAACGGGAGCAGTCCTGGAATAAATGAAGAACTGAATACGCGATTCAGGGATGAGGAATGCAACAACAAAAAACATTATGTGTTTTTTTTTGTCAACTATTAATACATAGAGCAAAATAACAATATAAATGTTGCCAACAATAGTGTTTTGAAAGACATCTGTAAAGTATAAAAGTTTAGGAACGACAATGGCAGCGACATCACGCTGCATGTGAAAAGCAACACAACACATAGTGGAGGCACACATTCACATCCACGGCGACAAATGCATCCACGAACAACGAATCTATTATAAAAGTTTTATTAAGCATCACCAAATTTCAAATAAAAGATTTACTTTTGTTGTCGTTGTTGTTGTTTTAGCCGAAAAGCACAAAGGGAAAATGGAACAGTTTATGCGGAGAGAAAAACGGTGTCATCACATGAAAAGCGAATTTCTTTCATGTTGCTTTTATGGCAACAAAGGAAATTAAAGTGAAGTTTAATAACACGGAAGTCAAAAAGAAGTCGCTATGCCAGCAACATATTCCAACGAAATTAACTGCGAAAATTGATTGAAAAACTTTTCAGTTAAATTTGGTGGAAGTCGTTTTTGGAATACCGAATTCATATGCGGGGAAACTCGACAATGCATCTCATGACAGACCAGAAATGTGTTCTTTTGATTTTTAATTGGGATACTCTAAAGCTGATATGGCGGGAATTGATTAAGATTTTCTCTAAATAAAAGGGATTTTATTTCAACACATGGACAGCAGTGTGAAAATTCACAAATTCCCACAACTCCATGACAAAAGCCGGCGATGACGAAATTTACCGATAACAGCACGAAAGGATGCAATGGTGTGAATAGTAGTGTAAAGATGTCACTGAAGCTAATAATGTGGCATAGAGGGCGAAACCAAGAGTGGAGGAGGGAGAAAAGCTATCTGCCCCGAAAAAAGACACGACAAATGGAAAGACGGGAATGTGAGGAGATTGAGGAATATGGAAATACAAATAAAGCCAGAAAATGCAACCTCTTAGATGAGTTCAAAGCAGATAAAGTCCAAATTAGGAACTCCTAAAGCCCAGATGCAGATGTAATTCCGGCGGAGCTGTATAAGAAGGAAGGGTATAATCTGATATGGGGCAGACATCAACCAGTTTGCAATATCTACAGGATTAAAACCATAGCTGATGATTGGAGTGTCAGTGTACTATGTCCGAAAGGAGACATAGTGAAAGATTCAGTTCGCATAAATCTACTATCCATTCAATCTTCACAAGGCTCGAAATCATGGAAAAAAAACATGAGAAGCAATGTAGTAAATACTTTTAATTACTAAAGAGTTTTCCAACAAGAGGTGTTATTTTGAATCAACCGGAATTTCGGTAGCTGTCACTTTTGAGTTTTTTATTCTTTGACATTTGACAAATAGAAAGATAGGCATTACTAAAAATGGAACGATACACGATTCAACAACGCATTGAAATTATTCAAATTCACCACCAAAATGGTGAAAATCTTGCAATCACAGTTCGCAAAACTAAAGCATTTTTGGTGAAAAAATTCGAGCTGTTGGGACAAGTTAGTGACGTGAAGAATAAAACGCGTGCACGTCGCTCAAGAACAACTGAGAATATTGCTGCTGTAGTGTGAAGTTTTGAAGAAAACCCAGGTTTGTCCATTCCTCGTCATTACACCGTATTATGCATAAAGACTTGGGTCTTAAGGCTTATAAAGTTCAGTTAACACAAGAACTAAAGCCGTGTGTTACGGGAAAAATTTCCGGACCGTGTTATCTCTCGAAAAGGTGATCACAATTGGCCACCGAGATCATCCTTTGGGTCAACAGCCCAGCGTTGATTCAAGTCCTCAAACATAGAATTCGTGAGGCTACCAAGAACATAGGGCAGCCACTTATCGATTTGGTTATGGAAAATTTCATGAAAAGGATATGGTCCTGTAAGCTTGGTCGTGGTGGCCATTTCGCTGATGTTGTTTTTCATTATTAACAGCATTTATGAAATAAACATCCGATAATTTATCTCAAAAAATTTAATTTTTCTCTGAATACCACAATAACTCCCCTTGTTGGAAATTCCTGTATATGGTCTATTCTTCATCTGGTGATGATATCCAGATGGGAGAATCTTGTGTGGAATCCTCTAAGTAGACTTTATTGTTCGACGAGCTAATCAGAACATGACTTCTTACAATTTCGTAAAAGTGAGAGTCATTGTTACTAATTTTCCGATTAAAAAAGTGGATTATAGAAGGACTACATGTTGTCTTAGCCGTCAGGATCTGTTTGTTCGTTAATTTTTTTAACGTATTTTTCATTACGGAGTACACCCTGTTTGTCTCTAATTTATATTTTTTTCTAACTTAAACCCAAGTGATTTCGTAGATTAGCCACTACTGGTTAAGCTCTAGCCTTTCTACCAATATAATCGCCAATTTGTATTTGAGTTTATGTCATACGTCTGTCTATTTCTTAAGAACTCTTATGTTGCTACATCTACCAGTTAATTCTGTTCATGCAGAATTTCAGTATTAATTAAATTACAACAAATCATAAAGGAGAATACATTAGCACATCACACAAACCGTCGCCGTCGGTGACAGAGAAATCTTTCTTCGCCGTATCACCGTGCCATTGACAAGTTGCCTGGAATACAACTTTGCCTTGAAATGTCTCGGGCCGCCAAAATTTTCGATAATAAATTTCCTTTCATTAATATTTGCTGTTTGCCGTTGATTTTAATTAATTTGTATGTTTAGAGGCGTTCTCAGTTCGACAATAAGTATAAAGACATTTTCAGATGACTCACTTTGTTCACCATTATAAACGGAATGAATTCATTCAAAAACTTTTTCGAACAACACAAAAAAAGGCTCTCTTGTAAATTTGCGGAAGATGATACTTGAACTTTTATTGTACAGCTTGCCACCCTCAATTCGGTACAAGAAGCGGCATGCAAAAGACATATCAAACTTATCTTGGCAATTGGCGTATAAATGACTAGCGGACAAACTGTATTGATTAAATGCAAAAGTTTGCTGCTCATATTGTTGGGTATGTTAAACATCGTTTGCTCATGAACGGTTTTTTTTTTTTGGTAAACAGCAGAGAACGATGTGAGGGTAAAGTTTTCTTTATTTTTGTTTGTGAATTTTCGAACAAAAAAAAAATGCAATCGGAATTAAAGAAAATTTACATTTTACAAAAAACAAAAAAAAAAACAGAAAAACATTAAGAGTAACAAGGACTTGCCAATTTTGTGATAACATTTTTTGATCTAAACAATTTTTTTCTGAGAAACTCATTTCGAAAGTTAAGTTTTAGCAGAAAAACAAATCTTTGAATTGTAACATATGATTGATGTTTTCACATCATTTTGATAACTGCCAGATAATAAAGACTACATTCAATTTGTTATTCTGCTTGGAAAAGATTGGTGTTTGTGTCTGGAATCGTTATATACGTCAAAGCGTTTCCTCAACCTAGAACAACATGTGTGGGCACCGAATGGCTTACGTTTTTTTTGAAAGAAGATGGGCAGAGCTTGTATATCAATGTCTTTCAAAGATTAAAGCCGGTTTATAGCACGCGAACTATTCAGCGGTCGAATGCATTTTTAGTTGATGAATTCCACATAATAAACAAAAAGTCACGAAGCCAAATATGTGTTCATTCGCTTTAAAATTCGATAAGCGTTAAAAAAAATTTCGGAGGGCCTACAAAAGTCTTATAATCTCTTCACCAGCTCTGACATTAACATTTTCAAGCTAGGAAGCGCCTACGAAACTTTAATGAAAAATTGTAAAAAGTTATCAGATCACTTACACATAATATAATTATAATCAGCAAGACTACTTGAATGTCCTATTTCCAGGAGTTTTTAAATTTCGAAATGTATAATTGTTGGGTTGAGTAAAATGGATTGAACGGAGAACAGTTTTGAAGAACCGTTTCCTAATACGTACTCTACTATGACGTTATCATGGAAGACACAACTAACGACAACGCATCCAATGTATTAGACGAACTTGCGATCCGGAGTGCCCTAAGATACCCAGATCATAATCAAGTGCCAGTGAAGGTGTCAACCCCATGAATTTATTTATTATCACAACGAATTGTCTTGGCTAGGGTTGAGCTATTTAATAGAAATGACACATTCGTCGTCTTCTATATTTAGTCACTAAACCGACTGAATTATATCTGATTGTCGTGACGAGAATATCACATTTCCTTTGCTTATTACTAACATAAATCCATTGCAAGAGAAATAGAAAATGAATATCATTCGTTGAAATATGTAGTATACAAAATACATTTATAGAAACGATTATGTACACGCTGAAAAAATGGCAATTTTAACAAATTTGCTTTAAACATATACATTGCAACTTCAATAACTCAAACTTCCTTAAGTCTAAGTCTAAAAACTTCTAGCGGCATTAGCGTTAAGTTCAAACTCCCTTTAATTGCTCTTCTTTTATCTACAATTTCCATTACTTGGATTTCTCTATAACTCAAAGAAACATAATGGCACAAACTTCCATAAGTAGAACTTTTCGGATAAATTAACCAATCAATAACGTTGTAATGTCATCTTAGGTTTAAATTGGATCCCAAAAAAAATACGTGGCTCAAAAAAATATCTAAGGTTGATAATGAAGAACTTCATTAGACTTTTCAGCGGATGCCGATATGGCTGATCATTATTCCTCCGAATCAATAACTTGGCAGAATGCACAATAAATGATGACGAGGAGGAGGATGAGGTTTGTAATACAACCATTCCGACATTTGATCAGCATTACAAAGTCCTAAACAAATTGGTGTTACTTCTTATTCACAACACAAATATACATTTATTCGCACCCAAATGTTGTACTTTGTTGAATTTAATAAGTTCGTTGTCTGTTTTTCCCAAACACGCTATTGCTTATAAACAAATACATAATATTAATAGCAAATGAGTTATATTTATATCCAAATAAGCTTTGTGTAGATGGAAATAAGCTTTACTTGCTACAAACACGCGTTTTACTTGTGTGTAATCAAAAAAAAAGACGTATTTTTTAGCGTGTATACAGTGTACTCTCTCCTTGCGCACACCTCTCTTAAGCGGACACCTTTCATAAACATTTTTTTAGCACCAATCCGCTTCAATCCTCTTGTGTACTTGTGTCATAAGCGGACACCTCATATAAGTGGACAAAAATCTCAGTCCGTTAGGTGTCCACTTACGAGAGAGTACACTGTATAATAAGCTTTACTTGATACAACCAACAATCACCCGATTTACTTATGAGTAAACATTTAAAAAAGAAGAACTTTTTTTAAACGTGTAGATTTTATTAAAAAAATAATGCTTTGTTACATTTTTCCATGATGTAATACAATGAGATTATTACCTACACATGATGTAATCCGGCTTAAAGATTTATTATTAATACACAAAAAAAAATTAACTACATCACCTTTGACGAACCAGCACTTTGTAAGTAGATGAGCTTAAACCACCATAAAATCACAATTTTCCAACCCAACGTCATAGCCTTGACGAAATTGCTATCGCAAAATTTGCATTTAAGCTGTAAGTTAAAAAAAAAGCTAAACAAAAACCTAAACGGTGCCACTTCTTCCCTAAGTGTTGATAAACCGTGCAAAATTAAATTTTTCACTCGTACAAAACCCATATGACACTCTGTGGTAACGCTTAGTACACAGATTCAACATATGACCTTCCCAATCGCAGCCATTCCCTATGCCCCGTTCCTCTGCGCTATTGCGAACGAACTGTTTGCAACAGCATGAAAACACTTTGGTATTAGCATTTGTTGGCATGAGCGGTGGCAACATGTAATTCGGGCTCAAAGAATAATGGCTAATGCCGTAGCAAGGCATCTAGGTAAAAATACGCTGAAGTAAAATGCTTTTGTCAATTATTAGAGCATTAGAAAAAAAATATCTCGAAAATCTTGGGTTTTTCCCCCCTCCAGTATATTAACCGTATTTTGTCACAAACGCACACATACACATGCATAGACAGCGAAAATCCTTAGTAGCTATGCATGCAAATATGTGGTGGTTGGTAAACGCTGTATCATCCACCCGCACTCTTGCGTTTCCGGTTTCGCAGTGCCGCCACACAAACACACATACACACACGACCATACGCTCTTCCACCCACTATCGTGTTTGCATGCATTTATCCACATTGTCCGTAGTATAGAGTACTGAGCATGTTTTGCGGTTTTAATACCATATTTTCATTAAATATGTTTACTTTTGTCAGGAGTATATGTGGATTTCAACATGCGAGGGCCGTAAAAGGTATTTTAATGAGTGGTAATGCAAACTGCGCGGCCAGTCAAAACCCAGCACTGACTTTGTCCACGTTGGGTTTATTTCTGTCCAAGAGGTTATTGGTATCATATTCTTGCCTAACTATATGCAATCTCAAGTTATCAACAATGTTTGGACCTGTCGCATTTGTTCGCCCATCTCGGGGTTCCTTTTCTGGGTTTAATGTACACATGTTGATATATGTGTAAAATAGCTAAAACTTGGTTATTAGCGTAAATTTGCAAGACCGTGATTTCTGTTGCAGCCACAGCAGCTGCTGCAGCATTTGTCGTAGCTAACAACCCACGACGACAAGGGCAGAGCTGAATTTCTACCTTTTGAATTGCTAAACAAGTAATGCAAAAATAGGAATCTCATCCTTTACAAACACAAAAAATCCCCCACCCCTACCAACAACGACAGCATTTAGAGAAGCCCCACCAAAAAGTGCAATGGCTTCTATTCAAAAGAGTACTCTTACGTATACACCGATACATATATATACGAGTATATATGTATGTATGGATGAATGTACTGACGTCACATTCATGTGCATTCAAATGTGAGCTAGTAATAGTAAAGGTCTTCCTTGTATTCGAATGACATTTAAAACTATACGATGGCAAACGGCGATGACGGTGTGAACCCAGTAAACAACATATGCTTAAAGTGTCGGAAAATAAAAGGTTAATTTTGTGGAAGTTTGCTTTGAACCTAACAGGAATATTTCAGAAGACATCAAGAAAAGCCGACGAGTTTACCAATTGAAGAAGAAGAACACATGCAGGCAGAACATACCTAGTCGGGAGATAAGAGTATCAACATGAACTAAAATCGAAATATGAACATATTTTTAATTGTTGGATGTACTGAGAACCAAAACAATGCACAACCATGGGATCCCAGGGACGAAAAACAAGTCCACCTTGAACATCGGGTCAACCAAGATTTGGTTGGACATTAGATTCGTACCCATGAGCTATAAAGGCAGTAAAACCCTCCCATATAATATTTGGCGGCCGTGGAGTGGTAGGAGGTGTCTGCAGATTGGTATCCTGGTAAGAAGAGCAACAATTAGCGACCATTTCCACCTCGTGAATTACAAGTATGAGAGTAATCGTATAAAACTTCTCTCGGAAAAATATACAAATTATATAAATTATATACAGAGCATACAGATTTGAGAGTTCTCCCATCAGTTCCAGTGAAAACGCAACGCGTATCTTGAGTCAACTGTCTCCCTCACACGAATGTTTTCATACAACTACCTCCAAAATATTTAACTGGGTCACCATCATTATTTGACTTCTAGGACATTACTGTATGTGTCATCACACCTTCCATACCAAATGTTTCGTATATTTGCACGGTTGCATCTCATTTATATCTTTTACATTTTGTTTTGTGTTTTGTGTGTTTGCAACATTTCATTTTTATTTTACTTTGAATCTGACTGTATATGCAGGGCTTCGAGGGGGATGTGCAATTGTTGGTTTTAATGCAAGGTTAAATCTAAATACCATGTTGCATACAACACCCATCGTAATACGGTTGCTATTGCATCGCTACAGCCATACCACTGGTTTTCGAATGTTTATGTTGTGTGTATGTCTGTTCGTCTGTGTGCGAATCTCTGATAAAAAAGACACACTGTAGCTAGAGAGTATCCTTGTTTTGGTGTATTATGCAAACTTCACAAAAATAAGCGCATTTTTGTTTCCTTTCATGCTGGATTTAGTATTCATATGTACACCTACCTACCTATATACATATATATTCGAGTATGGACCTAATATGAGAATGGCAGAGATGGGAAACTAGAGGTATATGAGAAACGCATTTTGAATGGTGGACATTGAAAATGAGTGAACGATGGCCGTTTCATATAGACCCCATCGTCCACGGTGTCAACCACAGATATCATTTTGTCCACATTTTTCGTCAAGCCTTATCCATGCGATTACCCCGTAAATATAAAGTAAAGAGATCGTCTTTTCCTTCCTTCCCTCAGTAATTGTTAAGCCAAGTACAACTGCTCTAGAAAAAGCAGTCGTTCTCTTTTAGTTTTTATAAAAGTATTATGAAAAAAAATATAACTATTTAAATTTTTTCTTATGTCACATTACTTATTTTTATTTTTGATTTTTTTTACAGCGTTTTCGGGCGTTATTTTTGGTGTTCAGAGAATTTTTTGGATTTTTTGAGATATGTGAATGTTTATTTCATAACTAGTAACTTGTAATGCGCCTATGGCGCCCGTTGAAATATGGAAAAAAATTTTGTTGAAAAAAAAAAATTTTGTGGGAAAAAAAAAATTTTGTAGAAAAAAAAAATTTTCTTGAAAAAAAAAAATTTTGTTGAAAAAAAAAATTTTTCTTGAAAAAAAAAATTTTGTTGAAAAAAAAATGTTGTGGAAAAAAAAATTTTGTAAAAAAAACAAAATTTTTTGTAAAACAAAATTTTGTAAAAAAAACAAAATTTTTTGTAAAAAAAAAAATTTGTAAAAAAAAAAAATTTTGTAAACAAAAAAAATTTGTAAAAAAAAAAATTTTTGGAAAAAAAAAATTTGGGGAAAACACAATTTCTGTAAAAAAAAAAATATTATTATTTTTATTATTATTATTTATAGAAAATTATAGAATGCCTATTTAAATTCATACGTACTGCGTGACAGAGTCAGTGAATCAGTGAATCAGTGTCGAGGGTAAATATATATTAAGAAGATAAAGAGGAAGGTATGCCGTTAATAATGAAAAACAACATCAGTCTAATGGCCACCACGACCACGCTTACAGGACCATATTCTTGGCTTCCCTATTCTTGTAGTGCATTTTAATAATTTCAATGCGTTGTTGAAGCGTGTATCGTTCCATTTTTAGTGATGGCGTTTTTTCTACTTGTCAAAAAATAAAAGCTTCAAAAGTGACAGCTACCGAAATACCAGGTGATTCAAAATAACATCTCTTGTTGGAGAACCCTGTATATAAAATCATCTTATTCTCTCGGTTACATGAAGGGAACAAAGAATTACGAAAACAGCTGCAAATACACACTTATTCGCACTCAAATGTTGTACTTTGTTGAATTTAATAAGTTCGTTGTCTGTTTTTCCCAAACACGCCATTGCTTATACACAAATACGTAATATTAATAGCAAATAAGTTATATTTACATCCAAATAAGCTTTATGTAGAAGTAAATAAGCTTTACATGCTACAAAGTCCAAACACGCGTTATACATTACAGATTTTTCAGCGTGTAAGAGTTACAAATAACATTGACTCTTGACTAAATTTGAAACAATATTTAATGATGAACTAGTATCAGCCTCTTCTTAAGTTGGGTCATATCCACAATTATTCAGGCTCCATATATTCTCTACAGTAAATTGCAAATTATAAATTTAAAATATAATTTTTAAATATAAATGAAACAAGCTGTTCCGGAGCTTTTCCCATAGAATATAAAAAGTCTTTTTTATCACGTTTGGCCATACACGGAAGACGAGATTAGAAAAACGAATTTTTAAAATATAATTTAAAAGGAGTTGTTTGTTTGATTTATTTAAACAATTTTCATATGTACACAATAATTTCTACCTCAGCGCCACAATGCAATTGTTTCGAACTAGTTATAAATGGTCGATCCTATACTCTTAAAAATAAAGGATATGTGTATATAATATATATATGTATTGAAACAATATTTAATGATGAACTAGTATCAGCCTCTTCTTAAGTTGGGTCATATCCACAATTATTCAGGCTCCATATATTCTCTACAGTAAATTGCAAATTATAAATTTAAAATATAATTTTTAAATATAAATGAAACAAGCTGTTCCGGAGCTTTTCCCATAGAATATAAAAAGTCTTTTTTATCACGTTTGGCCATACACGGAAGACGAGATTAGAAAAACGAATTTTTAAAATATAATTTAAAAGGAGTTGTTTGTTTGATTTATTTAAACAATTTTCATATGTACACAATAATTTCTACCTCAGCGCCACAATGCAATTGTTTCGAACTAGTTATAAATGGTCGATCCTATACTCTTAAAAATAAAGGATATGTGTATATAAAATATTTCTACGAACACATACTAATGTTTTGTAAAGATTTCGCGAGAAAACTAAACTAATGTGGAGAATTCTAGCAAAGATTCTATTTTAAGCTTCTCCATCTTAGCGCTAGTTTCCGTAAAAGAAATTCTATCGTTGGTTATTAGTCGTTAAAATTTTTTTTTTTCAACAAAAATTTTTTTTTAACAAAATTTTTTTTTTCAATTAAAAATTAGTTTTTCATCAAAAATTTGTTTTTCAACAAAATTTTTTTTTCCACAAATTTTTTTTTTTTTCAACAAAATGTTTTTCCATATTTCAACGGGCGCCATAGGCGCATTACAACTTTACACAAACTAGTACACAAATACGTAATATTAATAGCAAATAAGTTATATTTACATCCAAATAAGCTTTATGTAGAAGTAAATAAGCTTTATTAATTTAATTAAGCTTTTCAGAGTGTAAGGGTTACAAATAACGTTGACTCTTGACAAAATTTGAAACAATATATAATGATGAACTAGTATCAGCTGGGTCATATCCACAATTATTCAGGCTCCATATATTCACTACAGTAAATTGCAAATTATAAATTTAAAATATAATTTTTAAATATAAATGAAACAAGCTCTTCCGGATCTTTTCCCGTAGAATATAAAAAGTCTTTCTTATCACGTTTCTTACACGGAAGGCGAGCTTAGAAAAACGAATTTTTAAAATATAATTTAAAAGGAGTTGTTTGTTTGATTTATTTAAACAATTTTCATATGTACACAATAATTTGTACCTCAGCGCCACAATGCAATTGTTTCGAACTAGTTATAAATGGTCGATCCTATACTCTTAAAAATAAAGGATATGCGTATATAAAATATTTCTACGAACACATACTAATGTTTTGTAAAGATTTCGCGAGAAAACTAAACTAATGTGGAGAATTCTAGCAAAGATTCTATTTTAATTTTTTTTCTCTCTTTAAACGACAAGCTTCTCCATCTTAGGGCTAGTTTCCGTAAAAGAAATTCTATCGTTGGTTATTAGTCGTTAAAATGTAAGACCAGATAAAACGGATATTGTTCAATAATGGAGCCTGGTTATTTTGCACATACGTTCCATATATCTTTGTCTAAGATATATCTAAAATTCAGAATTGTATAAAGTCTAAAATGCATGTTAAACGCTTTCAGTTTTGAAAATTTGTAACGAACGAAAGAATTCGCTTCAAGGAAAGTTTGTCAGATAAAGAGATTTCAGACTTTTTAATCCCCGCTGACATTGATGATGTCGAAGTTGTCGACATTTTGTTCACCCAGAAAATTCTCCGTATACAAATATTTCGATTTTCCCTCATATTCCAACACTTACAGTGAATTTCTTATTATCCGGTTTACCAGCTCTGATGAACAAGTATATTTCGTAGTTCTCTCTATTTTGTTGTTGTTGCTATTGCCATTTTTAAGGCGAAATTGAAGGTCTCCTCTTACAATAGTTCATAATGGTACTTTTAGCCTTTAATTGTGTATAGTCGCATATTCCTCTAAGGGAAGATACGGTTTGCCATATCATTCACAGTAGCAAAGAAATGATTCTGCCAAAATTATACGTACGGATTCTTCTTCTACTACTGCCTTCGTACATCTGTCTGTGCAATTTGGCTCCGGGTTTGTTACCACTAATGATGCGATGTTGTAGCCACGTGCTGCTGGTAAGTCTCTGGCACTATGGCTTTATAATTGTAATAATTTTCCAAGTAGTCTCTATTTACAGGGCGGAAAGATCTGTGTATGTCTGCGGTTGCATCGCAAACCCGGAAAAAGATGCTAACAATGTACCATGTCCGGTTGTGAATGAAAGGTCTTTGCTGCAAGTGTAAAATTACCATATGTTTGCAAATGCATATCTTGTTTGCGTATTGATTTTCTTTACAGATTACTAGGGCAAACATTGTATGGCAAACTAGTGATACTTATAAATTACTTGTGCATTGCCATAATTGCAGTATGCAAAGGCAAATTGTGTCTCATAGATTGGCAATCAGTTCGTTTTTGGCTCTTGCAAATTGTCGTTAACTGGACGAGACATAACTTTCAGACTGAACCAAACGGGCAATACCAGTTTGTGGTTTTATGCAAGTGTTATTAAAGTCTGTGATACAAATAACTGCTGAGAAGAACATTGAAAGTGACAGCTATCGTTATATAATATTCAGAAAAAAAAACGAATATTTTGTGCGGCAATGTATTTGCATGGTGCGAATCCAAACTCTACAAACTGAAAAGCGTTAGGCGCAGACTGGAAAAGTTCAAGCTTTCGATGGAGGGACCAAATGGACAAAGACATGAAATCACAAAATGAAGAAACCACGCACAAAACGTATGTGCTGGAAATTAGTTTATTAAATATACCACGACAAACGGCTTGTAGAGTAAATAATCTGATGGAGAAGCATCAAATCAAAGGCAACACATCATAGTCAGTGGACTGCCCTTTATCAAAACATGAACACCCCATTTAACTAGAATTTGCCATGAACTCAAAATGAGTTCTGGATATTCTTGTATTTTCTGTTATATCCTCACATTATAAAAATGTAGAAAAAATAGAAACCTGGGATTAGATTGTACATTTGCAAGCATAAACTAACAGACATGAATGCTATAAACTCTAGAATTTAGGTTGACGAACACGGATGATCTTAAAAAATGTATTCCGAGTCAAAACACTCTATCAACACCGCTGTGCGGAGTTAATCATAAAACCGGATTGCTACTAAAAAAAAAAAAACTGTTCTATCCCAAACATGACTCCAACGACCTATATAAGCTAACAAACATAATTGCTGTGGTTCCATTTTCACTGTAACCTTTAACCACTGACATCCGCCCAAGAGTAGTGTACATCACATTCCACATTCTTGGTGAGACAACCACATACTACACATATACATTCGTTCTTTTTTGTTTGTTTCTGAGGTATGGCATGTCTTAAAAGATCCTTTCATGCCATCCTCTTCTTGCTGTTTTGTATATTCTATAAAAGCAAACTTAAATAGTTTACAGTGATATTGAATATCATCAGGCGGAAAGGAAATACAGACAACACACAACGACAGGAGACAAAAGAATATTATGAAAACGCTTGTTAGCAACTCTTCTACTATGGCATCAGTTTACCAAGACATTCTTTGCTTTGCACTTCGCTGCATCTTACGGCAAATTTTCACACACAAATGGAAGATGGAAAATATTTTCTGTTCTGGCGTCCGTCTGGTCTGCGCATAGAAAGTTATAGTTTTTTTTATTTAAATTTTCTATGATTTTATAAATAGAAAAGCAGGCAACTAAACCATAAATTGTTAAGACAAATTGAATTAGAGAAACATTTGCAA
This sequence comes from Hydrotaea cyrtoneurina, assembly GCA_958296145.1. NCBI lineage: Eukaryota > Metazoa > Arthropoda > Insecta > Diptera > Muscidae > Hydrotaea > Hydrotaea cyrtoneurina. Next base: position 8,735,784 of record OY282513.1, on the reverse strand, counting down.
TCGATTTTATGAGAAATTTCAGTGAATTTAATAAAACAAAGAAATTTGGAAAATAATTGAAATTAAACATGTATTCAAAAGCCCGCTTCTCCAGTCAAAGCTATTTAATGTAATGTATAAAATTTATATTTGGAAAACTGCTCAGATTATTATGAATTGAAAGTCAGGGAAATCTTCATAATGGAAGGCAAAGGTATTTTCTTTTAAAGCAGGCTTCGTAAGAACACCGTTGCAATGGAGTGAAAGAAAACAAGAAATAGCGCAGGCCCACCGCAATTGTTGTCAGGACAACAATCAACAGGTATTAATTAAAAATGTCTACATTTGTCAAATTGTTATAATGGTTCGATATGTTTATTACTTATTACTCTAAATGGTCATATCCGTGCTTATAATAGAACTCTAATATATTTTCCCTTTAAACTCGTATGATCTATAGAATCTGATAAGAGAAAATAATTGACCACTCAAAAAATTGTTCATCAGTCCTCTGGCACTCCGGTCAAAATTAATTCCAATATTAATCTTGATTAACTTGAACTAGATATGATGAAAATCTATTGTCCACTGTGCGTGATATTTTATCTGTTCTTTAGACAAGTTATCAAGAAGGTTTATATCCAGAAGGAGTTATTTATCAACATTTACAAATTGTGTACCAACTGGCGAGATCCTGCGTACCTTATGCAAAAGCATAACACATAATTGGACTTTTCGGATCGGGGCTCACCAACAAAGCAGGGAGTATAATTTTCATGGTATTTAAATTAAGATTCACGTCTGCACAAGAATTTTATAATCCGGACACGCCCCGGTAGGAGAGTTGGTAGCGTGCTTGCCTATCAGCGTGGGTTCGATTCCCATCAGAGACTTTGGTCTGCGGCTGCAAAAATTTAGCCAAAAGGGCCTGTGTCACCAGGATTACTCTTGGACCGAAAACTAGAATATAAATTTGTATTGTAATCAATAAATGAATAAATAATAAATATATCGTTATTAACAGGTCAAATACGCTGCATGAAAATATATTTTAATCAAGTTGATGGAAACTCCAAACAGTTTTCTATTCAATGGCAGTACCACGCTTAGAAAAAAAAGTGCACACCTACCAAGTACCAAGTCTGCCCATGTTTTTTTTGCGGATCTAGATGGTTCATTTAAACTAAACATCTAACTGAATTCGAATTTATTCCGAGAATATTTAACTTGCAAATGCTTGCATATAACTAATATTTGGCTGAGGTCCGTTATCGTGTCCCAATTGTGCAATGGTCACTGCACAAAGCACATATTTGTTCCACACAATTATTTTCGTACAATAAATAGTTAATTGAAATCGTTTTACAAATGACTGGAAATTGCCAAAGCCACTTTGTGTATCTGGTGTGTGTGTGCGAGAGATTTTAAACTATGGACGAATGTATGTATTCGTGCGCAACTATTTGAAAAGGTTCGCATGCATTTGCGTCTGTGTGTGTGGTCATGTGTTCGAAAATGTAACCGTAGTTTTGGGTTGAACACTGAAACTCCAATGAGTTTTACAATTAATTTAAAGAACGAGTAATTTCCCCTCAATAACAGCGCAGTCATAAAATATTCAAGTTATACTGTGACTACACAGAAATTTGTTTTAGCATAATTAAATTTAATCTTTTGAAATATATCGCACAAATCCGACTGCATGCATGCAGGCATACGTGTGTGACGATCAGAATGAAAGTGCATTTGAATTTATGCACGAGTGTTGTGTTTTAAAATTCAACCAAGAAAATAGTTTGCTGGTGGAGTGATAGGATTTTCCAACAAGAGGTGTTATTTTGAATTACCCGGTATTTCGGTAGCTGTCACTTTTGATGCTTTTATTCATTGACATTTGACAAGTACAAACTACGCCATAACTAAAAATGGAACTTACAAGCTTCAGAAACGCATTGAAATTATTAAAATTCTCAACAAAAATTTTTTTTGTTTTTAGGTCGTCGTGAAGTACCTTGTGGGACGGCAATACAGAAATTGGTGGACTAATTCGAGCTGTTGGGAAAATTTTGTCATATGAAGAATTACTAAAGAACAACTGAGAATATTGCTGTTGTAGCGCGAAGTTTTGAAGAAAACCCAGCTTTGTCCATTCCTCGTCGTTCTTTGGAATTAGGCATTCCACAAACGTCATTACACCGTATTTTGCATAAAGACATGGGTATTAAGACTTATAAAGTTCAGTTAACACAAGAACTTAAGCCGGCCGATCATCAACAATGTCCTGTCTGCATGGAAATTATCAGGAATTCCATCAAAAACCATCTTGACTGATGAGGCCCATTTCCACTTCGGTGGCTACATCAACATGCAAAATTGTCGTATCTGGGGCTCGGAGAGAGAAGCTCTCCATCCTCAACTTGTGACTGTTTGCTGCGGTTTATGGTACGGCGGGGTCATTGGACCTTACTTTTTCGAAAATGAGTTTGGTTCAACAGTTACGGTGAATCGAGAGATGATTAATGATTTTTTATGGTCGGAGTTGGATGATATTGATCTGGACAACGTTTACTTTCAACAAGACGGCGCTACGTGCCACACAAGCAACGAAGCCATTGCTCTTTTACGGGACAAATTTCCGGACCGTGTTATCTCTCGTTGATGTGATCACAATTGGCCACCGATATCTGGTGATTTAAAACCTTGCGGCTTCTTCCCTTGGGGCCACGTAAAAGATAAGGTCTACGCCAACAGCCCAGCGTCGATTCAAGACCTCAAAGATAGATTTCGTGAGGTGATCGAGGACTTAGGGCAGCCACTTTGCGATTTGCTTAAGGAAAAAATCATGAAAATGAATTTATGGTGGCCATTTGTCTGGGGTTGTTCTTCATTAATAAACATCCGATCATATATCTCAAAAAATATAAATTTTCCATTGAATGCCAAAATAACACCTTTTGCTGGAAACCCCTGTATAATACAGTGGCTCACATCTAATGTGGGGCAGTCGCATAAAAATACTCCAAATCGAATTATCATTGTTGTGACGAATGTGAATACTTCTCAGTTTTTTCTATTTTTTTTACAAAAACTCTTATATTTGAGGACATTAACAAAAATATACATTACTAGTAAGTTGTAATGCGCCTATTGGGCCCATTGAAATATGGAAAAAAAATTTTGTTGAAAAAAAAAATTTGTGGAAAAAAAAATTTTGTAAAAAAAAATTTGGTAAAAAAAAAATTTGGTAAAAAAATTTTTTTTTTTTATTATTATTATTTATAGAAAATTATAGAATGCCTATTTAAATTCCTACGTACTGCGTGACAGAGTCAGTGAATCAGTGTCGAGGGTAAATATATATTAAGATTAAAAATTCCGGAGATAGAGTTAAACGGAGAAGTGCCCACTTTTCAGCCTATGGACATGTGATAGGAAGTCAAAAGTTTCGCGAAAAAAAAAGAATATCTTCAAACATTCAGTACTAATAACACAGTGGCAGTAACCAAAATGCGAAGGAAATGACACCAGCTGGAAATAATAGTTGACATTATCCATAGCAAAACCATCAAGGGTTTTTTTTAAAAAAAATAATTGAAAATTTGCTAAAATAATGCTTATTTATTTCTATTACGGTGGAAAATTTTGGTATCTTACTGTTTGGAGGGGTCGGGGAATTAATTTTTGATATTTATTTATTCCTAAACCCCATTAAGGCGCTGTCATACGATATTGGAGTTGTCCTAGGGTACAACCAATTATAATGTGCATTGATGGCTGAGCGGATTCCTTTATCTTAAAATATGTAGGGAACCTGGCCACTAAGTGTATCTGCTAAATAAATTCACAAAACAAAACCAATCTGTAATTTTGTATGCAAATGTTCCTGCTTATGTTCCTGGTGTCCTTTTTTTTTTTAGAAATTTGTACGCATATGCACCACTACAATATGTTTACATTATATCACTCCAAAGTGCTTTATAACTCCCCAGCTCCCGGTGTCTTTTGGGCCAGGCTCATGGAATTTACATGTTTATTGTCATATGCACAAACAAAGTATCACCGCTCTAAATGGCATGTCACGCACTTCTTTTATGACTTCCATTTAATTAAGCAAAATAAAAAGTCGTTCTTCTTCAGTTCTGGAGCCGAAGAAAAGTGCATGTTCAGCAAGCAACCCGTACCTGACAAGGAGTGGTTCTAGTATCAACTCCATATTGTTGCGTTTATTTTATTTCATGTCGTAAATATGTAAAGCACACGTATCACATATTACCGAGTCAATCGTATACCGGCGTTTGTTGCAGGCGTAGCAGCACTTATTATTACCTTAACACCAGGGTATTACGCTGCTGATTATGTGGAGCGGAAGTGTTAATAGCAGTATTCGCCACTGAAAGTGAAAGTGGTGGCGGTCGGCCTCCTTCAATATTGTGCCAAATCTAAGCGATTACAATTAATTTCATTTACAAGCATTTTGATAAACAGGCAGAGAGGCGGGCAAACACAGAGACACTCAACACATCGTGTTCGGTGTTCATGTTGTGGCCATTGCCATTTTGTTCATATTGTGTTGAAGTTTGTGCTTTGTGCCACTGCGAAATATTGTTGGGGAAAAAAAACTTTTTGTTTTGCTAATTTACATAAAGTTTTTTTGGTGTTCGTTTTGTTTGTTTGCGTAAAAACAACAGGTGTGTGAAATGTGTTCAGCTGTGATGTACTATTTATACACGGTGCGTTTCTTTAAAAAAAAACATTGTTATCAATTTGTAAGAAAGCGAAAAGTGTGTTGTCATGATGAAATTTATCTGTGAACATCTGACAACCCAGGAAAACAAGTGTCTACCCTTAATGTATTTTACTCACAATATGGCGTAAATTAAATTGTGTCTGATAAGGTATGAGACAACAATTGTTTTTAAAACCTGATGAGCTGCTGTGTTGGCTCTTCAACTTTGTGTATGAGAATTTGTCTGTGTCAGAAGTTTTTCGAGGACAACTTCAAAAACAACGTTTCGTTTTTCAATGCCTAAGGCATGTAATACGAAATTAAAAATTAACAGGCTGTCAGTTGGAATCCCACAAATTGGTGTAAAATAAATTTCGGAAAATAGTAGAATTTTTATGGTTAATGCATTTTTATACTACTAATAATATATAACTACATCTGTTTTCTGTGAAATAAAACACAAGGAGAATATAAAAATACCGTATATGTACTTACATTCATATTCGTTGTATCCACTAAACAGCCCGTAAGTCCTTGTACCCATTGCGACCTTGGTTCTAGAAATAAAAAAATAACATTTAATAACATTTTCTTACACATTTAATTGAGATTTACTATTGAATTAAGTTTACAACAACAATAACAAGCAACATTGAAAATGTACTTCATCACATTGTTTTTACAAATGTTTACAATGAATTTTATTTAATTGTGGCAGGCACGCGTTTGCATTCCCATCCAATCGAAATCATTTGTTTTTCCATCAATCGCATTGGAAAAAATTTAACAATTCTAAAATAACATTTAAATTAATTAATTTCTCTTCAAGTGTAAGTGCTTTATATTTAAAAAATGCGCGTGTGTTTGGTTTTTACACAAACCGCATTAATTCCGACTTTTTTCTTAAAAAAAAAGTAATGAAAAAATTGAAAAATATAAAATGTAAACTATTAACCATAAATATGTTTACACAAATATTTAATAATAATATGAAAACATTATCAGGCAACGGTAGGGTGTAGAAATAAGTTTGGCAATCCGCCAATACATTGGACGGAGTTAAACATTTACAAAAAAAAAAATAGTGCAACTATTGCTTACTTAGCTCATGTCTGATTTGACAGATAATTAGTTTTATCCTTCCGCTGAACGACTATGGTTGTGTATACGCTTGAACAACGCTGAGAAATATTGCGACATTACTTTGAAAATCATTGTAATGTTACAGAATGTGTGCGAAAATTGCGTACGGATTTTGGAAGAATAGAAGCACCGTCAGCTCCGTATGTTCGTTATCTAGTGAAAAAAGTAAAATAAACTGGCATTCTCATCGATAAACCAAAAACAGTGCGTACACCAGAGATGTTGATGCTGTGGCAGAAAGTGTGAGTGAAGCGCCATCAACATTACCGTCGTTCTCAACAATTGAACATTTCGGAGTCATCATTGAGACGAATTTCGCATAAAGACCTTGGTATGACGCCACACAAAGTCCAATTGGTTCGGGAGTTGAAGCCAACTGACCATCCAATGCGTTTTCGATTCGCTAAGTGGGCCTGCGATCGACTTACAGAAGATGCCGATTTTGCCTAAAAAAAAAGCATGATTCGTGCAGTGATTCCTTTTGATTATTTTATAGTAATTTGAAGTAATCTTGATTACTTTTAGATTACTTGTAATTGTAATCAATTATTTATCACAAATTGTTTAATAGAGGATTATATACTCAATACAATTCTCTTTAAATGTAATCTAATTGATTACTAATCGCAATCGAAATTTAACAGCTATGTATTTAATGCTGTTATTATATTATCCAAATTACAATATGACTTTGACGACTTCTTTTGCACATATTACTAGATAGAGATAAATCGGAACTGCTGAGGCTAATGCAAATGATACTGAGAGCGAAAACTGATGATTCGTCTTTCCTGAGCCAGAAAACAAATAATAAACCATAAAAAATATTATTTATAGATTGCAAAAGGAATATCCTCAGTAATTAAAATAGAAAGGATTACGAATTAAATACGATTACAATGTTAGGGTTCACATAATGTTTCTGTCGATTCTAAAATAAAACAAAACGCTCTCATGACACTAAATGTGTAAGACACGATTTGAACCACAATGAGTTCAGAGTCTTTGCTCCACCTCGTACATGCTGGCGACTTTACGAGTAAGAGAGTAATCTCTAAGCCCTGTAAAAACTTCTCTAGAAAAATCATTAGCCGCCTTTAAATGTAGGTCCTGTCCAGTGAGTAGACACAATTAAATCGCGCACACCTCGCTGATTCGAGTGAAGTTCCACGTCAGTTCCTTTATGGAATGGTAAGAGAAATAAGAAATGAAGTAAGGCTAATTTAAAGAGTTCTATGCGATTTAAGTTTAGCAAAAAAAGTATTGAATTTTTGTTTTGAAAATTGGTGTATTTTCAGTATTTTTAACTTATTTACGGAGTTATGGACGATTTAGGATTTCCTATAAAAACCGGTGACGACGGATTGTAGTCTTTTTCGATTACGAGTCTTTTTTAAGAAGGTATGAATGATTTAAGTTTCCCTAAGAAATATTTAAATTTTTGTACGAAAGAAATGTGAAATTTTTTTGCTTGCATCAGACCGTTCTGTAGTGATAGTGATAAAAAGAAATTTGTTGTCTGCAATTACGTAACTTGATCGAAAAGTTCCATAGATATTAACTAAGCCTTATATTTGAGTTGAATAAATATAATAATCGAGATCATTGCAAACTTTTCGGAATCGATTTCAAACATTTGGGATAATAGTGGAAAAGGTAGTAAAAATAAGCAAATCAGAAATTATCTAATTCAATTTTTTTTTTTTTTTGCTAAACCGCTTTCCACGGTAACTCCTGACCAAACATGGATATTGGAGGCTGGTGAAATTTCATATCACTTACCGAGACGAGAAGATCGTGTATGCCAAACATCAGATTAACAATAACCCCTGAGCTAAATGTACAATGTTATTAATTTTTTAGAAAATCTCTTCAGAACACATAAAAAAACCAGAGTGTCCTATGATAGATCAATAACGCAACTACGCGAAAAAACATGGAACTTTGTTTCGATACAAAAGAAAAGACTTTATGCAAAAATTTAACATCTAGATATGTGTCCTAAACAAATGTGCTGTCTCTTTTCTAATTTATTAACATTAATCGACTGCTAAATAAACTCTGAATCTATACTAAATTTGATTAGCCAAATACTTTAAGACATTACCAAAATAACACCCACAATCCACTTTAGAATGCAACAAACTACTATGGATATATTTAGAGGAGGGTCGGACATCAGCATCAAGACAAAAAATTAACAGCCAAATTTGTCATTGTCTTAACTTAATACCACTCAATGAGTTATAAGACATTTTGTCAATTAATAAACGAACCAGTCTGAGTCATAAATATGAAATAGTCAGCAAAATTGCCATCGGTATCCAGTTGCCAAGTTGAGATTTTTTTTTTTATTAAAAGCCAATATTCATAATCGATTATCCGAGATAAATTCCTTTATTATTATGAAATCGTTAAATTAGCAAAAGCCTCTGTGGACAGGAAACATACATATATACATGCATATGTATGTGAACGTGTGTGCGTGTATACAGAAATCTGTTTATCATAATGTTGTTTAAAACTGTTTTTGTATACATACGTACATACATAATGAAATCTATAAATTTATGAAAGAGTTGTTGCCAGGATATTGGAGCGTTTGCCATTTATTGAAATATTGCCAATGTTAATGGCGTACCACATTATTGGGGACCAATCAACAAACACACACATATATCACAGTTCAATAAAAATATAGTTGCGTGTGTGTATGTGTATATTCTTATTAAATACATGTATGTACATACATAGAGACATATATTCAGCACTGAAATCGTGGAAATGGAGTTTAAATTCGTTTAGTCATCCCAGACCTGACCTCTATGCGAGATCTATGGAATATGTATATGTATGTATATATGTGGGTATTCTGCATGTTTTGCGAATGAAATACTGTATTTAACTTCATGTCCCAGAGGCGTACCGAAGAGTTTCGACTCTGTTTCTCAAAATGAACTTTCATTGAGGTATCGTATATATCGTCACCTCCGTAAAAGAATAGTGTATTGTGAGGGAACGATATTACCTTCATAATTATACTACGTGACACCTCGCAGTCGTAAATGTGGAACCACATAGGCCAGTTTACTGGTTATGCTAGGTGTCACTAGGATTTGTCACAGCTTGGCCAACTGAGAACGTCCATTTCAGGTTGCTTCTCGGTGGCTGTGATTTACCACCTAAAACGATGACTGAGTTCGGCTCGGCGTGTTGGCATATTAAGAGGGAGGATTCACCAAACCCAGCGAATTCTCCAATTACCTCCACTACTTGCTTAGTTTACAAGATTCACTTGGAATATTTGGGCGGCTAATAGCCGCATCGTAATGAAAATGCTAGTGGGAGTTCTAAAACTCATGAAATATTCGACCGTCCATCAGTAAACACCTTGAGAATTATAACAAACATGCAAATGGATGGAGCCCATGAAATACAAAATTTTGGACAAGACCCATATAATTTTATGAAACTGATATTTCACAGAATCTCCCGAGTTCACACTGTAGATTCAAACTATCTTTCCATGAAATAAATTCATAAATAAGAAATTAAACTTACAAATAATGTAAAAAATTATTAATGACCTTTTTATCACAATGTCAAGGCTGACGAACTGGCTAAAATAGGAAGGGAATCCGACCAAAATACTCTGCAACTGTCCAAACCTTTTCTTGAGACAAAAAAGGAGTTGAGGGAATGGATGAAGACGACCCATGCCTTAAGGTGGCTAGAGGAACAGGTGGGAAGAACCACAAAAGAAACCTGGGGAAATCTCGATTACAATAAAACAAAGAGAATACTCGGGTTTAATAAAACTGAACTAAGTAAGCTAGTTGGGGTCATCACAGGGCACACTAGTCTAAGGGCACACCTATGTAGAATAGGATGTTCCCAAAGCGACGAATACAGGGCATGCGGAGAGGGCGCCGAGACGGCGGAACACTTCCTGTGCCATTGCCCTGCTTTCTCGCAGGTCAGGAAAGTCCAATTAGGAGAGGACACTTTACATGACCTATCGGCCGTCAAAGCAATAGACGTAAGGAATTTAAGAAACTTTATAGAGGGGACCGAATTCCTAACGTAAGAAAAAGGGGAAGGGAATTGAAGAAGAAACCAGGAGCGCACAACAGGCCGAATTGCTGGCCTAGGTGTATGTCAGTGACATGAGACGGTCATGATACATGACCGATCCTCCATTCAACCTAACCTAACCTAACCTTTATCACAATAGGATATTTATAAAAAAATTCTATGAAGACATTTTGTTCATTCATAAAATTTCTAAGAAAATTTTCGAAAAATGACAAACGAAGGACATTTTGCCCACGTACAACCCGCTTTGGGGATTATTTTGTACGCAGGACTAAAATTGCGAAAATTGTCAAACAAAATTTAAAATTCTTCGACAACTTAATTAAATATGTGGAGGTTGGATAGTACTCACTTTTACAACATTGACTTTGAAGATAACCTGTTTTAGTGTAGTGTGAGGTAGGGACGTCTTCTTATACTGGTTGTTCCATCTAGTGGTTTATTTTGTTTATGATAAAAAATCAGTATCATTCGAGTCCCCAACGACACAATTCAGACACCAGCCTGATTCGAAATATGCGAAAAGACTTTGCATTTGTCGAATGTTAGTCGTTCGGTTTATTTTTATATATGGGTGAGTAATAACACATTTCCCACTGCAGGTCCACGCTAATATACCACATGTTCTACAATAGTGGGGGTGGTATCATACAAATGTATGGGTATGTATAGCTGGCGCTATTGAAGCCACCATTATCAGTCGTGTGTAAGTTAAATTTATAATTAAAATGTGATGTGTTCTTGCCTGATTGAGCGTGTACGTAGACGAGTGTGTTCTGTACTTTTATACAACTCATTCAGCCAGCCATTCATTCATGCAGTTTCATTCATGCTGTGTTTTTTTTCTTTGGCTGATTTATAACAAATCAACTTTCAACACAAGTAATGTGCCTGTTGATACTGAGGTCACTTCAAACAGTTTTTGGCTCAAATAAAATATATGAAAATAATAGTAACGTTTGCGGAATGAAATCGCAACAAATTTTACAACGCTGGGTACAAAGCAAAATGAAAAATAACAGTAGTTTGTTTACATTTTTAGTTTTGTGGTATTGCTATTTTTATTTTAATAAGTATTCGGCCGTATTTAAAATTACTTTACCGGTGCTGAAACTGAGATTTATACAAGTAAATCTCAAGTTCGTCACTCCAGGGATTTTTAAGTTATCTATCAATGGGGTTTTCTGGCTGGTGCTATACTAATTGCTGTATTGTGATGGGCTCTATGAAAAATTGGGGAGTTTTTCATAATTTGTAGGTAATATTAATTTTCTTTTTTCATTTGAAAAATGTCCCAAAAAAAATTTCATTTTGGGGATTTTATGGACTATTTTTGTAACAGAAGGCATAACTATTTCATGAACTCCAATAAATCCAGTTGAGATTTCAATTTCATTGAAAATCCCATTGACATCCTATATGAGATTTGTAAATATTCAGAAATATATATTCAGAAATATTCAAATAGTGCTTATTTCGTTATCGGTTGAACGAATTTTTGTTTGGTTTCAACACGACGGCGCTACGTGCCACGCAGCCGAAGCTACACTCGATGTTTTGCTCTCTGTTTTTGAAGATCGCATTATCAGCCGCAGAGCTGATGTCGTTAGGCTACTGCATGGCCAGCCGAGTCAGCCATTTGAATGACATTATTTTCCATTATTAACCGGAAGGATTGTACTTTAAAATAAAAAAAGAAATTTGAGAAAATATTCAGTATTTTTTTTTTATAGAATATTCAAAAAAAAAAAGTTATTTGGCGGACCCTGTACAAGAAGATTATAAATACATAATATGTTACACTGGCAAAATTGGTCATTGTGCACTCAATTTTTCTATGTATGGATTTAAAAGTTCACACTTTTCAAAAGCTGTCAGAAGTTTTCGGTCCTTAACCGATTACTATTTAACCAATTCAGAATTTTTGTTGTTTAAGTTAATACGATTACAAAATAAATAATAGTCCTTCAAACTTTGTTAGTACCCGCCATACCTGGTTAGTGTTCATTTAATTTTTGGCATCACTGCCAAATGTTGCCTACGAGAATGTATTTAAAAACTCATTTCATTACAAGAACTTAATTTGTTACAATCACATTTCCTTCGTCCCCATCTCTCATCGAGCATCCCACAGTTTGTGATTGTGAGTTTCTACATGCACTCGTACGTATCTGTGCCATTGTGTTTGGAATGTGGCTGTCTTTGCTACTGGTTTCAGTCGCTAATTATCGGTCAATTATCAGCAAAAGTTGCAAAAGAAATCTTCTTGAAATTATAACCAACAAACGGCTATTCATTCGAAGAAGAACAACAGCAGCAACAAAATGATTGCAGACAAACTGAAAACCCACTGGCATACTTGTGAAAGGCGATGTTACCGATACTTGGTGGCTCTTGTTGCTGCCGCTGATGGTCGTGGCCATAGCTGTTGTTGATGATGATGATTGCTGATGTTGCCAGTTCTTTTTCCCTGTGATTATTTTGTAATTGTTATAAATGAAGGTAAATCTGAGCTGACTCACACACACACAAACGCACAGAAATCCTCTACACACACACGTGTAAACTCACACTTATACTTGTGCTCACTCACACGTCAGCGCAATGTGAACTTTCCGAGTATTTTTTCTATTTTTTTTTTAAAGTTACCTTCGTGTTGACTTTTACGTCAAAAACTAATTTCCTCTAGTATTTCCGGTCTTTTGTTATGTTAGATGTAATTATCATTTGGAAAAAAAGGAACTTTAACTTTACGAGTTTTGTGTAGGACGTAAAAAGCAACGTGGACGTTGACAAATTATTGTTAGTGGGACGTTTTGTACTAATGTCTGGTTTAAAATCGATGGATCTAATATAGAGTCAGTGTTACTACGCCACAATCTCTGGCGCAGCTGCGAGATTTTTTCGAGCCATTTCTTCGTCAGACATCTTCTTATAAATCTGTAAAAAAAACGCAAGAATGACTCGTGCTTTCTAGTTCAAGTGGTTGGATTGCTTCGACCGCTATGGCCCAGCCAGCACAGTCACTGTAATTTAATGCGCTTAACTGAGTTTCACGGATCGTTCGACATTTACACTCCCCGGTAAAACAGAGTTTGCGAATAATGTTTCTCTGGAAAACCCATCAGAACGAATGACGGATAGAAGATGCGCGATATTCTATGATGTTTTACTTCGTAGTCATATTTTTTGGTTTTAGGTTTTTTTTACACATTTTGTAATTCTAATAAAAATGTAAACCAATCCATAGAAATCAGAGTTACATGGTAGATATTATCTTAAACTGCATCAGATGGAAGGACATCGACAACTCCACACAGCCAGAGTTGTACGATCTATTGCCGACCATAAAACTAACTAATAGGCCCGAAATAACCTCCAGATCCCAGGAGTTCCATGAAAATCCTGTACTTTTACAGATTTTATTATTATTTCCCACATATAAGCATACTCTCAGAACTGAAGTAAAAACAAAGTTATCACTGCTTCACGTAAACATGATGATTTGCTCGAAGACATCGCATTTAAGTCCATGTCAAAACTCTGAGCACTTGAAAGGCCCCTTTGGGTGGTGATATAATGTTTACGACTTTTGAGAAAACTAACTCCATACAATTACATTAAAATAAAGTGTTTTGTTTTAACAAAAATTAAACGTTTCTCCAGATGTGATAAAAAAGCCACATACATTCACAAGTACTGGTAACTGTCGACCCCAACCCCTGAACTTTAACTTTCTGACCTTTTTTGTTGAATTAACCATTTGTTAAGACACGTTATAATTTTCTTGGAAATTTATGGTAAACTTCCACTTTGAACTTCAACTCACTGTTATTTAAATACCACTCGCACAAACACACACTAACTCATGTACACAACTGTTTAAGGATATTTTGTTTAATGTGTGCGGGTGCACACATACCCACCAATACACACGTACGTATGCGTGCATGTATGTGTGTTGTTGATTTACGTGTTTTTGTAGTTGTAGTTGATGTTGTAGTTAATGATTAATTTTCTTGAAAATGTAAAACAGTTTTACATTATTCTCTGAGCGCCAACACAGACACACACATACACAATGCAACCTCATTAACAGCAGCAGCAACAACAATGGCAAATATAGCCAAAACAATAACAATGAGTAGAGAAATAATGTTTTGTTATGGTTGTAACATATCCACGAACATACATTCGTATGTATGTATGTGTATTAGTGTGGGTTACACGCCATTGAAAATGGACAGGGTTTTGGGGGTTTTCTTCTCTCTGATAGACTTAATACATTCTATGTCACCAAATACTTCGGTTAACTAAGAATCCACTTATCACTAAGGCAGTGTCATTACTAGAAAGTGCTCCATTTGCAACGGAGATGCCACTGGTCCCTATTACTTCAAGGACTCCATAAGTTATTATGACATGTGAGTGATACAGAACAATGAACATCCGCTTTGCGTTGCCGCAATTTAATACACTTTTACAGGAGAACTCGTGGTTTAATAGTACTATGCAAGTACACTACACTACTGTAGATTAGTACGCTACGATAGTGTACACAAGTACGCTACGTAGTGTACAAGGGGGCCATACGTCCTAAGGAGATGGTGATGCCACCTATTTGATAGCGGCAAGCAGTCGCGAGTGCCATTTGAATCTTTTTCATCTCCTCAAATATTCCGAAGTTGAAGATTTCACTTTTTTTCACCCACCACGCAGCCGCAAAGCTTACGACATTTTCACAAATTCTTATGTGTCCATAACCTTGACGAAGGTAAAGTCGGGAAAATGAGAGGCTTCAGAACAGAGTTGAAAATACCATGACGACAGCATTGGTAAGAGCTAAAATTATCCAAGATTTGGGTGAAACCAATCCATTAACATAGCTAAAAAATTAAACAAAACAATACTGGGGCGCACTGGTGTGGATACTTAATTTGGCGAAATGAATAATATTAAGTATCCACTCCAGTGCCCCCATTTATAATGTACAAATTTGAAAAACGTGAAGGTACATTTCGTTTGTGTTCAAAACGAAACGTAATTTACTTTTGTTCAAATTCTGTATATGGTTATTATTTGATTACTAGTAAGTTGTAATGCGCCTATGGCGCCCGTTAATTTGCTTGAGAAAGTATTTGTTACTCAATTTTAAAAATTTTGTAAAAAATATTTTGAGAAAACTATTTTGTAAAAAAAAATTTCGAAAAAAAATAAAATTTGTGGAAAAAAAATTTTTTTTGAAAAAAAAAAATTTTGTTGAAAAAAAAAAAATTTTTTTGAAAAAAAAAAATTTTTTGAAAAAAAAATTTCTTGAAAAAAAAAAATTTCGAAAAAAAAAATTTTTGTAAAAAAAAAAATTTGTAATAAAAAAAATTTTGGAAAAAAAAATTTTTGGTAAAAAAAAAATTTGGGGAAAACACAATTTCTGTACAAAAAAAATATTATTTTTTTTATTATTATTATTTATAGAATTATTATAGAATGCCTATTTAAATTCCTACGTACTTCGTGACAGAGTCAGTGAATCAGTGAATCAGGGAATCAGTGTATCAGTGTATCAGTGTATCAGTGAATCAGTGAATCAGTGAATCAGTGTCGAGGGTAAATATATATTAAGATGACAGTTTCTTCTTTTGGAAAACGTTTGTTGTTGTTTTTTTTTATTTTATTTATTTATTATTAATTACAATACAAAGTAAATTTATATTCTAATTTTTGGGTCCAAGGGTAAACCGGGTGACATAGACCATATGTTTAGATTTTTTGCAGCGACAGACCAAAACCTCTGGTGGGAATCGAACCCACAACCCCCACGCTGATAGGCAAGCACGCTACCAACTCGCCTACCGGGGCGCTTGTTTGTTGTTGTTTTAGGGAATGTGCTGTTGAAACGAAATAGAAAATGTTGAAGTTGACGTTTTTTTGAAAAGTTTTGTACATTACGCATTTCAAAATGAGGGCTTAGGTTAATGGAATTTTGCCAGGGTCAAATCATTTGTATACTTGATTCCACTATTTGTAGAAAACGCGCTGGAGTGAAAAGGAAGTCGATAATGTCCTTCTTCATCCCGCTGAAATAGTTGTAGTCTATCAACATTTAGCGCACTGAAGTTTATTAGGCAATTATCTAATACCCACAGTCTTATCTCTTTTTTAAAAGACAATAAGCTGGAATGCATTCTTATCACAACCGTTTTTCGCGGCTATTATTAAGAATTATCGAAAAATAAAATATATACACACATATGTATGTAACACATGCTAAAAACTCAATGGCACAAATAAGCATTTTAATGTGACATTACAACGGTCTTTCCAAACACCATCACGTCAGAGACCCAATCTAATGTACGTTAATATGTAGCGCCGTACCAGCAACAGCAACATCAGCTATGTACAGCAACGAACAGGAAATGAACACAAACCATGGGAGTTGAAATTCTCTTCGGCTACTTAACAACAACTACTACGTCAACATACAGTCATATATATACATACATATATAAACATACTGGTATTCATACACATGATGTTGTACAATAAGGCGGGTCGATTTCAATGAAAGTAAAAACATAGTTGTTTTATTAATGTCTCAAAAATATTACGTCTGTATTTGTGCAGGGCTCAATGGGGCGTCCTAATTTCCCTTATAAGATAGGGGAATTACACTAATACCATAGGAAGTCAGGAGAACCTAGAGGGCTCCGTGAACCAATGAAAAACGGGCCCAATTCAAAAAAGAAAACTTGCCCCATACATAATGTTACATTGATCACAACAACTCGTTAATTTGTCGTGATTTTTCATATTTTGCGTAGCCTTCGTTCGTTTCGAAATTGGGATTATTTTTCAAATGTGATAATTAGGGTCGTAACCCCAAAACGTAACAAAAAAATAAATATCGCCCAATATACGTTTTGGATTTGTTTTAATTTTTATTTCGAGAATTTTTCACATTTTTTATTGCATAATGAAAAATCACCATAAATTTGAGGCTATTTTTCAATTTTTAATGGAGGTACATTTTTCAGTGGAAACAGTTGGCACCCTAAATTTGGGGCGATTTTTTTGAATTGAGGCCATTTTTTTTTGGAATCGGTCGCCACATTATTTGGGTCTGCATGGAGTGGCGATCCCAACAAGGGACGTAAAGATATATCTGTGTAATAGAACAAGATCCAGAATTGTTCAAACATTATTTCCACCACTTACGATTGCTCAGAAATTGTAACATAACCAGACTTTTATAATTGATCTAGCTCGGGATTAATAAGAGATATAGTTGAAATAGATTTTTTTGCAAATCCTAGAAGTAAGTAGAAGTAGCTTCTGACAGCTGCAACATTTTCTCCAACCCATTTTAATGTACACATTCATACGTACATATATGTGTAATATATAGAGGCAATTTACAGTGCCTATGTTAAAGCAGATTTTAACTGGTTTTTACCAACCCATATTTACGTCCCCTTCCCCCCCATTCATAGTAATAAAGAAACTTAACGATCCAGCTTCAATACAAGGATTGAGGTCACTCATGATTTTCGTTGAAGATAGTTTCCCCGAAACCAATGCTATTTAAAACGTAAGTGGGATATTAATGCCAGTAGTTATAATTTTCAGATTAAGTATAAAATCCAGGAAGAGCACAGTTATTCCATAGCAGATAACAATGGGAAGTTGTTTGACTCTTCATTGGGAAATTCGGATTTGTATTATCATATCTTGTGGGCGAAAGTTAAGACAGCAGAAGTTTCTGTATAAGTAAAACTAACGTCTGGTTAAGGAAATTTCTAATATAATGATTGCTGTTTTAGTAGTTCTTCTATATGTTCTAACCATTTAAAATATGTAGACTTAAATTAATGTATATTTCTATGCGAATCTTTATAGGAATGGGATGCAAACCGAACCAGTTTTGAACCGATAACTTTTTTTTCTTTTGAACCGATCAGAGAACCAAACCAAAACAATCTTAGAAAATAAATTCCGAAACGAAATAAAAACAGCAGCCAGGAAAAAATGTGTTTAAGTTTTAGGAAAAACATAACGAACCAGTGGGTCAGACTTGCTCCTACAAAGACATGGACAGTAGGGTGGAGTGAAATTCCAAAAAAAACTTAACCTCGGAAAGAGATGTAGTCTGGGGTCCTAATGAGGGGAAAAATAAAGAAAAAAATTTTAAAAAATTTTTAGGGGTCGCGCCACTTCCTCGAAATTTGGAAATTATCGCTATTTTGGGGTTGATTTTAGAAAAATCCTAAAAAGTTTTATGTCAATAAATGTTTGCAATAGCGTAAACAATGAAATAAGGTCATGAAAAAATTTAAAAAAAATTTTCTCATTGTTCAAAAATTTTAAAAAGTAAAATAAGTCAAATCGTCCCTTCTTCAGAAAATTGACTGAACAATGAAATCGCCACCAAAGCTACAAATATTAGTCGATTATCCTCATATTTGCTTCAAATACTTTTGTTTGGGCACTGAACAAGCTCAAACTTTTAAATTTCGAATAAGTTAAGTCGTTAATTTTTAGGATTTTTCTAAAATCAACGCCAAAATAGCGATAATTTCCAAATTTCGAGGAAGTGGCGCGACCCCTAAAATTTTTTTAAAATTTTTTTCTTTATTTTTCCCCTCATTAGGACCCCAGACTACATCTCTTTCCGAGGTTAACTTTTTCAAATTAAAAAAAAAGCATGTTTTCACTCCACCCTAATGGACAGTATTTGTGTAAAAAAAATATTCTTGAGGTGAGTCAAAAACATCATCGCCCATATCTTCATAAAATCGGTCTGTTTAGTCTAGTTTCTTGAACTTTTATTTGTCAAACACCAAATTTTCCAAAACAAATTTAGTTGGCTGACATTCGTTTCAGGATTAGAATTATTAGAATCTAATGACTACTAAATGGTTCAAACAGAAACTTGTTAGTCAGAGATTTCAATGTACAGTCATTTATATAGAATTCAGCTGTGATCTGATATGTTGTTGTGGGTAGAATGTGCGTTCCATGAAGGAACGGACGGACAACTTCTCTCGAATCTGTGAGCTGTGTACGATATAAGTTCTATACTCACTGACCGGAACCTACTGTTTAAAGCCGGTTCCGAACGACTAGTTCTTTTCTAGAGAAATTGTACATGACTTAGAGATTGCTCTCTTACTTGTAAAGTCGCCAAACCAAGGTAAGAAACCTACAATCTAATCGGAAAATGACGATCTAGAGTTTTTCTGTGGAGGTTCTCATTTCTATGGCAGAATCTCAGATAGAGCTGCCATTTATAGGGAGTATCAAGATTGCCCTTATTTTAAATTTTACACTTATTCAAAATTTTTTTTACGAAATTCTTAGGGGAACATTGATGAGCACATTGACATTTACAAATGTAAGAAAGTTGATTAACCTTCATTTGCATTTCAGGCAACCGTATATGTTAACCATAATTATGAATACGAATACAGTCAAGGGTGGGCGTTAATGCACCTGAGTTTATTTACAGTAAATAAACATCAATTTATCTTGCGTGGGTTTTTTAATCAGTAACTCAATACATTGAACTCTGAGCACAAAGATGATACGATTTCTTATAAATCTGCACCGATCAGATTGTTGTATTCATTTTTTTCTTCTACGGCGAGTTTGTTCAACAAGTGGATCTGCAGGACGAGGTAATGAAAGTTCAAATATAATATGTACAAATTAGTTGGTCTTTACCAAACATTAAAAGTTCTCATCATTAGCAATGGCAATGTTAATTTAGTACACATCAGATTTTATTGTTTGATGAAAACAAAAAGGTTAATGTCGGTATGCCTATTTATGTATGCGTTTTTCTGCTATTTTTCTCTCGCACTCGCTATTTTTAGTTGTGATTAAAACCCAGCGAAATATGTGGCAACCAAATTCGCCACTTCAGAAATTGGGGGTCAAAGGGAAGATATCTGAAACCGAAAATTGTCAATTTAAACTGAAAATAGTAAACAATGAACTAAATGTTCGGGTCTATCCCTACGTCCAAAGGAGAGAAGCAATGAGTAACGGCAAGAGACATGCTGCCCTGAATATGAGAGAGCAATTTGAAGCATGCCGCCGGAGGTCTTTAGCAAAACATTGCATTAAAAAACAATACTGATCAGGTGGCGTTGATACACAGGGGGGGAAGGTTTTTCGACTTACATCCGATAGAGAAAAGGTTGCACAGAGTTGTGGACAGTAACTACAGTATTCTCATGAATCATTGCTTGACTTCTCACAAAGGTCAATCTCATATTCCCAGACAGAGCGGTGAGTACAAATCTGAAGAGATTTTCGCGGCCCTTGAACAAATTCTTTTATTACTTATAGATCAATAATATCGCTGACTACGGATACTCACAATAGACACTTATTGGATCTCCGAGTCGGTATTGTATACCAATTATTTTGATTTACACTAGAAACTGTGTGGATGGCATATAGAAAATCATATTCTGGTGAGACCAGATTCCACTATACTCTACGTGTAAGTCATATGAACTGTCGCTAGCAAAATAAATACCCGTTTAGAACGGGCTTTAAATAGTAGGTTGCAATCGGCGAGTATACAAATTATATCGTGTAGAGCTCGCAGATTTGATAGAAGTTTTCCGTCTCTTTCCTCCATGTTTCCCTTAACACAAAATGCAAAAGAAAATTCGTAGACTTTAAATTACATCAAGAACCGTAGACGTCACGAAAGTCAATATTTTAGAATTTCATTAAACGACTTTCATTTATTGGACCATATAGGATTTGTAAATACACAGTTGGAAAAGGGAAATCTCTTCCAATCTGTGGTGTATTTGCCAACAAAGAAATTATAATTTATTTTCTTTTTGTTTCTGAAAAAATGAAAATGAATATTTGGTTTACAGAGAAATTCCTTCTGACTAGCGGATTGTCAAGTAAAATTATATGGAAAACACTTGGATTGCATTAAAGTGATCTCTGAAAATGCGCCAAACACTTAGATTAAATTAATCCAATTGGAACATTTTTACACATTTAACGAAAGATAGAAAGTTTAGAATTTCAAAAAATATTTCGAAAAATATCAGTTAGACCAAAAAAAAAAACTCATCAAAATATATTTTAATTTCATAAAATCTCGGCAAATCCCGAATCGAAACATTTGATTTCATTGGGTTGTGACGTTGGAATATTACCGAAGTTGGCCACAAAAGACTCACTGGATGGTGTTGTATAAATTAAACTACTTTTGTTTGGTAATGCTTTTTTGTGTGCTTTATATTAATACATATGCACATAAATATTCCTTGTATGTGTGCGTATGTTCTTGCACAGAATTGTTGCTGCCATGGTTGCGTAAAGCAGCACACCAACCTTGACCATTTAATTAAAGTGTGTGTGTGTGGTTTTTTGT
Organism: Hydrotaea cyrtoneurina; assembly: GCA_958296145.1. NCBI lineage: Eukaryota > Metazoa > Arthropoda > Insecta > Diptera > Muscidae > Hydrotaea > Hydrotaea cyrtoneurina. The sequence continues at coordinate 8,714,434 of OY282513.1, read as the reverse complement.
GTGCATCTGTTGGCAAATGAACACAAAATGTATGTGTGCACGTGTGTTTCTGTGCTTGTTTTAGTGTGTGCGTGAGGACGGACAAGTTCCTTTGACTTTTGCTTTTTTTGAATGTGTTTGCGGGTGCTTGAAGTTATGTACGAATGTGTGCGTTGTGCATAATAAAGATTAATTATGTGCTGAATTACAGCTAATGTTTTTTTATTCGTTATTACTGTTTGCAATAAAGTCAGAACAAAACCAAAATTATGACTTTATATTTGAGGGGTTGTATCAAAGGGTGACCGATGACCACTGATTGGCTTTAATGTGTAAGGGTGTTGGGGGGGTAGGGATGTCGGTCACGTTATACCAAGTTCTAGCGTATTTTTTTTTAAGATATACACATTTACAAAAACTGATTTTCCAAAGTGTTATTAATCAATCTGAGATTCCCATATTACAGCATAACTTTGCTATGAGTAAAGTCTTGATAATTTTGACCTAATTCTGTATTCTTTATTCACCTATGTTTTGCTTTAATATGAAACCAAACAGATTCTAATTACAGATTTGTAGCTGCAAAAGAAGAAACTCAGAAATAACTTACAAGTGACTGCGTTTTTGGGTTTGTAACCAAAAAAAAAAATGCGGTCAATGATTTGATACAATTTTGCCAGCTAAAAAGGTAGAATTTATCTGCTCTAATAGGTACACTACACATGCAAGGTATTTCAATAGGTTTTCTGATTATCTTGTTGCCGTGCAAGTGATTGGCTGATAAAATCGCGAAATGTTTTGGAATTGCTTTCTTTAACTTTTCAGTTACCGCTAAGAAGTATTATGAAATAAAACGGAATATTCGCCGCATTTTCAGGTCATCAACAAAAAAAAATTATCACATAATTTCATCAGTGATTATGGGGAATGTTTTTGATCTTTCAATTACCATTACACATACACACACAACAAGCTAAGAAAGACAGATTGTGTCTCTTCAAAAGAATTTATAGTCCCACACACTTGATTGCATTTGTATGAGGAAACTGATTAGCTAAATTTCATATGTACGATACAACATACTTGGAATTCTCTACAAAATGAATTGTAAAGCAAATTGTTTTGTTCAGATGTGTTGACCTGACTTGGATTATTTCGTCTCGCTGTTTAAAAGCATGCATATCATTCTATTCTCCTGTTCTATTACTTGTTTTCTACATGTGGTTTGCAGCTTTTAATGTGGTTTTTATCAGTTGTAGCGAAATGGTTTTTCTTATATCTGGCTTTAAGCAGGTGTCCTCGTATGGGGACAGAAAGCGTTAATGTGTTAAAATAACTCTTTCAATTTTAAAAGTGCAGGAGGGCGTATGATGAATAAATCGAGCATGTATTCATTGATCATACGGCACCATTTTAAAGACATCGTACTCCGGTATGACATATGGAAGAAAGAAATTATAATTTCTTCAAAAATTGTGGGTATCAAAATGAAATCAAATAGATTTATGATAATTTATAAACATATACGAGTATATATATACGTATCGCCGCTCCAAAGAAACCATGTATAAAGCAGAACCTATAATATGGACAAAGAAAAATATTAATCCAGAAAAATAGAAAGATATTGATCTATACATTTTCCTTCCGCAAAATTATGTCAGATTCTTTTCGGGTTTATTAATGTAAATGCCTGTTTACATTCGGCAACATTTTCAAAACGAAATTAATGCTCGAGTCATGCAGACAGTGAGAATACCCAATTATGTCGTCCACAGCTCACTGATTCGAGAGAAGTTCCCCGTCTTTTCCTTCACGGAATGTAAAGGGAAAGTAAGTAAGATACACAAATATAATTGAAGTTTTTGTATAATCATTTTGTTTGTAAGAAAACAAGTTTTAGATTATTTTTATTTAATGGAGCTTTAGTTTTTTCACAATAAAATCGAATCTTTCCACAAACAAAAAGAAGCCGGAATTGCTTCATCAAATTGCTTCAAATGACAAATACAAAACAGACACAGAAGCTGATTCTGATGGAAATGATTCAGATGATGAAAATGATTATTTATTATTTTATATATTGAATACGAAATATACTGAGAAAAGTACTGCTCTTCCAAATCGATTTACTGTTTTTTTTAAAAAATTTTAGTGAAATGTACTGTTTTTGGTCCAAGAAAAATATACGAGCGTTATAAATCCACAATAATGGTTCACATGGTAACATAAATCGTTTATCTTTTTATCAAAAGTGGAAATAGCTCCATAATATCTGAAAAACCGTAAGAGATAGGCATAGGGAAATCTTAAAAATGGGTCCCAGGAAATGGTATTATCTTTTTTATTTTTTAATTTGTGATATAAAATAGTTTTATAAGTTATCCAAAAAATAATTCTTACTTTCTTATTTTCCTTAACATTCCATGAAGGAACAGACGGGGAATTTCTCTCGAATCAGTGAGCTGTGCGCGAAATAATAGTTTATACTCTCTGACCTGGGCCTACTGTTTAAAGCCGCATCCAAACGCCTAATCCTTTTCTGGAGAACTTTTACATTACTTTCTCACTCGTAAAGACGCCATCATTTACGAGGTGGAACACAACCGCTGAAAAATTTACTGATTAATTAATACTACATATGCCGTGAAATTTCTAATTTACACCACTTCATAGCCACCACCTCAGAAAAAACATGTAGGGATATATGTGATCATTATCTACCAATCGTTTTACAATTGACAACCCTTCCACAAACGTTCACTGCATCTGTTGAATATGCATCTATCTCCACCAATAACCAAAGATAGAACTTAGTTGGAATTTGATTTTCTATTTACTTTAACTAAACAAATAAAGTTTCCACTTTTGGTTAACTGCACACAAAGAAAAAAAGCTAAATAAAAAGGAGGAATAAACTTCGTTACTTTATAGTTCGAAGCATTTGAGTGGATTTTCATTACTATATCTCTGCCTAACACATTGACGGCCCACCCACTTTTTACGAATTTATTCAGTGGCTTTGTCAAATTGCCTTTTTTTGGCGAAGCAGTTCATTTTTACATTTCAAAGGAGAATTTTAGCACAGCATCAAACAATTTTTAATTGAATTTTATGCTCCACTAATTCATTTCAGAGTTGTTGTTTTTTGTTGTAGTCTGTCGAAATTTGTTTTATGTAAGTCGGCTACACAATTTTTATTTAAAAAAAAAAATAAAAAATTGCATGAAATCGCTTTTCTCACGGGGGTTTATTTTGTATTACATTTATGACGATTCGTTGCTGTTTTGATTCTAGACCGGTTTTTATTTCTTTTAGTGGCTGTTAAAGAAAATCTGAAATTGTTTTGTATTGTGTAAATTTTTATTGAGTGGTAGGATTTTTCCACTGCCGATGACAAATTGCATTTAAAAAAGTCATTAAATCGGTGGAGTTTACGAGCATTCTTCAATGCAGGAGTACAGGTGTTGAAGCATGTTGGAAAACATTTATATCTTCTTGATTAGGGCATTTATTTTATATAACATGACACACATATAATGTTTCATATTTTGTCGCAGTGAAAGCATATGGCACATTCATTAAACAAATGAATAGTTTGTTAATCATAAATTTCCCTAAAAAGTGAGGACTGCAGGGAAATTGTGTCAGATTATCCTTTTACAAAAAAAATTTACACACATTTCATGGAACTACGTTAAAAACCTATGTCCAGGCTAAACAATATGGACACCATCTAGGTCAACTCGTCAGTATCAATTCTAAGCATACAAATATGGGTGGTAACTTCCCTCTTGGTTAGTGTAGGGGTCTATCAAACACCTCAACTGACCTAAGGGTTATAACATTCTGCTGATATGCAACACTACACTGTGTCAAAGATCTCTCTCGATTTCGGTTTACATCGCTGTTTTTGAGTAGATGGAATGGAATCAGAATTGACGTAGGACAATGGATTACACTGGCAAAACGATGCTCATTTGGGATAAGCACAATCGAGCCCTTTCTCTCGACTAAAGAACGCCACTCTATGTACACGTTCGAACCATTTGTACCACTTTTTTTTTTCCTGGAAACCGTAGTCTTTAACTTTAAATAACTTTCAACTTTATACCCGGATACAAATAAAATTGTACAATATTTTTATTTGTCCATTTCAGCATTATAATTTGCAAATTCTTACAATGAATACAAATTGTCACATACATACACATCTAATACCAGTAAGACGACTTTATTACATAAAAGCTATTCGAATGTCTAAGACTCTGAAATATTTCCTCCCAATTATATTCTCTTCCTTCAATATGGAGATTTTTAATTATCAGTCGTATTGATTTTATATTAAATTTTTTGAGGAAAAAAGAGAATGAAAACTTTATCATCTTTGCAAATTCCTAAATGCAAAACAAACTTTTCAATAAGAAAAGCCCTTTTGGCCATGATTACGGTAAAACAAAAGAAAATACTCGCAGCACAATTTCTGCAACTCCTCACATCAAATTCAGCTTAATTCCAAATGAATTTTACGAACAAACGAACGAAAGAAAGAGTTCCGATGGCAAAGACAGCAACAGAAGGAACACCCAAACAATGGCACCAACAACAGAAAGTCAATCAATAGATGTGTCAGTAAGTAATAGCTGAGATAGCCGAAGGCTTTTCCAACTCTTCGGAACCAAAAAAAAAAAACAAACATTCTATAACGGAAATCGTTAAAGTTTGATAAAGGAAATGAAAACAATTAAAAGTTGAACAATTGTAAAATATTAAATATTATGGCAGGGCGGGGGACATTTTGGTGGGTGGTATGATAAATTCTCTTTTTCGGAGGCAATATTTTTTCGTCTGGATTATTGAGTTCTCTTCAGATATAATGCTGCCCACACACGATGCAACATTGTTTGAAACATGGCCATGTTTCAAACCATGTTGCATCGTGTGTAGCAATGTTTCATGTTTACAATCGTGTTTAATTTTTGGTTTCAAAAATATCAAAATTTTTTGATATTTTCTGTGTTTGAAACACAATGTTGCATCGTGTGTAGCGATGTTTACTGCTTTTGCTTTATCATTCGTTGCGAGCAGTCGTGCTGTGAGGTTCTTTTTTATAATTCGCGGAGTAAACGAAAGCGAAGAGAGAGAAAAATTACAACAATTGGAAATAATGAAAACTGGAGAAATTTTATAAATGAATATAAGAATTTACCAGAGTTATGGAACGTAAAATGTGATAGTTATAAAAATAAAACTAAAAAATTTTTTTTCCTTCCGCGTATCTTTGTTTACCAGAAAAACTCACCGACTGATGTTTCATTTATGGTTTCAATTTTGGTTGCATCGTCTGTAGTAAAAAATGAAACCAGGTTTCAAACACATGTTTCAAACAATGTTGCATCGTGTGTGGGCAGCATAAGTATTTCTGTAATTATGAGTTACATACATAACAAACAACATTTTCCCAAACAAATTAGGAAAATTCATTTCTAACTAATGTCGCCGATAAAGGTGCGACCATACACACCTTAAATTCAACCAAGCCGATTTTCGTTAGCTTCCTTGCATGGCATTCATAGTCTAAGTGTGCTTTTCAGACTTCCACGCTAACCTAAGATGGTTCAAAGGTGATTTTTCGATTAATATTGTGTTCTAAATACTATTTGAAGTTTGAAGAGTCCTTCTAGGAGAGTTGGTAGAGTACTTGCCTATCATTGTGGGCGTTGTGGGTTCTCCCACCAGAGGTCGGAGAAAATCGCTGCAAAAATCTAGCGATGTGGTCTGTGTCACCCGGTTTATCATTGGACCCAAATATTAGAATATAAATTTAAAAAATAAAAATAAAAATAAAAATAAAAAATAAAAAATAAAAAATAAAAAATAAAAAATAAAAAATAAAAAATAAAAAATAAAAAATAAAAAATAAAAAATAAAAAATAAAAAATAAAAAATAAAAAATAAAAAATAAAAAATAAAAAATAAAAAATAAAAAATAAAAAATAAAAAATAAAAAATAAAAAATAAAAAATAAAAAATAAAAAATAAAAAATAAAAAATAAAAAATAAAAAATAAAAAATAAAAAATAAAAAATAAAAAATAAAAAATAAAAAATAAAAAATAAAAAATAAAAAATAAAAAATAAAAAATAAAAAATAAAAAATAAAAAATAAAAAATAAAAAATAAAAAATAAAAATAATATGTGCGGAGGTATACAAGATAAACCCAAATAATTGACTTATTTGTTTGTTTTACGGGGCAAATTGGCGGTCAGTTTGTTATGCGGTATAAATAAAACAAATCTATTTAATTTCTCGACATTTCGGCGACTTTCCCTAAGAAATTTAATGACTTAATTTTTTTGAATTTAAATGAAATGAATTCAGTTTTTCCTAATTTGTTACATTGCAGCCGTTGTTTATTTTAAAAATAAGCCCTCATTGAAAAATATTTTTTTAATGAAAATATCTTCTAACTAAATGAAATTACGTAAAGGTTTTGCTTAGCTGTTTCAATATAATGTCTTCTATTTGAATTGTTTTTACATTCTAAACATAATTTGAGGGAGCAGTATAATTCAAGAGTAAATCCTCGTCTGTACTATCGACCGATAGTAATATGTTGTTCGGTGAACATTTTTATATGCAAATTGATAAACATAATAATGAATTGCAAATGCAAATAAAGCAATATTGTATAAACTCATATTGGAAGTGAAATGTAGGATCTCATATTCTTAACTATCCAACTGGCGGGTACAATTTTCACAAACAATATTTCACTTTGCGGAACTAATGTCGTCACATGCATACGCACGAACCTTTTTTATATGTTAAGAAGATTAAAAAATAAACGCAAGTAATGATGTCTAAATATACGTACACATGTATGTATGTGTACGAATATATGTAAATGTATGTCATAATAATATTAAAAGCAATTTGCATTTTCCGCACACGCACTCTGTCGTTTTTACACATTCCGCAGATAAATGAAAAGAAATTTATGTTAACACATATTCCACCTTTTTATGACATTCTTATATTACTATTTCCAGTTTTTTTCTTGTTCGTTCTTGTTGTTCTCCAACTAATTTATTGCGGTAATGTCTTTGTGTCGGTGTAAACGAGCCACTGTATGTGCACGGAGTGATTTTTTGGACAGGACAGGTTCACAGGTATCACTGAGTGCGGACATTTGCCGAAGCCGTCCACCTCACGCAAAAAAGCAATCGTGCGACCTGTATGGTTTCTGGGATACACCGAAGCACAGGGGAACATTTATGAAGGCAGCTGGGATTTTGCAGTCATGCTGATTGTTGTCCGTTTCTCCACGTTTGGATGTCACATGTTCAGGGAAATTTCTTTGTAAAACCTGCATTATTTGTTTCTCTTTGTGGCTCCACCTTTTCACACATTTGCTAATAGATTTACTGAGCTAACATTTTATAGAATTTTCCAAAAAAAAAGTTATTTGGCGGACCCTGTAGATGAATGCCGGCCCAGGCAGTGCTAGTTCAGATTATTGGTCGGCTTCTCAGACAATGTACCACTGTGCTGATTTTACCACTTTAATGCCGTTGTTGTTGATTTCGGTTATTCTTTTTCTTTTTTATTTATTATAAACGTTTAATACGCTTTTCAAAATATGATCATAAAAAAACGCATTGCAGTATTTACCACAAAAATAACACACGCACACCACCATCACTACTGTCATACCCTACGGTCCACCTATCCAACCATTCAATTCTCCTCTTGCAAACACGGACACTCATGCTGTCCACGTACATTGTCTGCTGTATAAATGGAGAATTAAAAGCCTTTTGCAGTACTTCGAACCCCAGAAATCACAAAATTGCCAAATAAAAATAATCATATTTCGTTGTAGTTGTTTTTGGTGTTTGTGTTGGTGTCTACATATACATATGTAGGTATATATGTGTGATAGCCAGGAATGAATGTTAAAAAGGTAAAACCTTAAATTGTTTAAAGAAGACAGAAATGAGTAGACCGAGAGACACACAAACACAATTGCTGTTAAAATAATGTTATTACTGCATAAAAGGCATCATCTGTATATATGCATGTACATTCAGTTGGGTTAGATTGTGTGGTGACAAAAAATAAAATGTGTTTAGTATACTGGCTGAATGTCATAACATCAAAACAATTCCGTTTTCATCGATGTTGAAGTGAGACAATAGAATCAGTTTTTGCTCGCTCTGGAAAACGATCTTGAATTTTGAAGTGTGCTTGTGAAACTACTGCCCGGCACATTGCAAAGTTCTGTTCATCTCATGCACAAACTCCTCTCGGCGCAACCAATCAAAATGTTCTGTCGTGGTCGCGTGCATATACCATATATGTATGTGCACTAGGACTTCAATCTAAAAGAGGTCGAGCGAGATCAGAAGAGACATTACAGTCACTGAATAGAATACCCTAATATTCTTTATCATCACCACCACTCTCTTTTGTAAAGGTAGATGAACTGCAAAGACATCTTTGAGGACCCTGCCCATATATGTGGGATATATATGCTCCGGCCTTGGCATATGTCTGTCTTTCATCTAGGTTTTACTAAAATCAGTAGAATTCGTTTAGTCCTACACTCTTAATCGTCCAAGGTATATTACCCACGCTAATACACATACATGTAGAACGAGTCGAATTAAATCTCAATCTATAAAATGTATAGGTATAGCAACGAGCAACAGCATTTTCAACACTCATGTAGTGAAGTCATAAAAATGAGGGTTGCCAACATCTTTAAAATTCACCTACTATAGGGCAACTTTCACTTATACAAACTTTTATTATTCAAAGAACTCTTAACAATAATTACAATTAAAATTGCATTTTATCTGTCAATTCTATTGATATAGAAATATGTAGAAATCTACTGATTTTGAAATATTCCTTGGCAGGTCACTGCAATGGAAATATTTCAAACTTGCAAACCTAATACGCATCGAAGAAGTTTTTGTTTTTTCAACCTGTAATAAAATATAATCACAAATTAAAAAGGATTCGTAACGAGTAATTTTATTCAGTCTGAAACGGGTGTGCTAAGGTATCTGTTATTGGGTATCCACGTCGATACTCCCTAATAGGAACCACGATAACCCACTAAAAGGACTTATTTGAAAGAAGGAAAACTCATAAGTATATTAAAGGACAATCCACAATTCAGTTCTTTAGAGCAGGACCTTCTTCCAAAGGCAACCATAGTTGATTACTTCATATTAGTGCAAATACGATTTCAATTGTTTTACATTTCAATTTGGCAACCCTATGTGCTCCTTCACAGCTTAAGCTCTGCTTAATTTCGGCAAAGTTGAAGCACCAACTGGATAACGACGACTGGTGGACGGAAGTGGCACGTGCGTTTATTTATTAAAATGCGTTTGAATCATGTTTTGTGCGTTGTTTTTTTTTTTCTTTGCGTCAAACAGCAAATTGCCAAAAGCGTGTGTTTGGCATTTAATCCGCCAACATCAATTTCATTTATGGTTGCAGTATAAAACGCCTGAAATACACACATCGACACACGCCAAAGTGCACACAAACACACTCAATATATCATCAAAAGCTCAACCTCGAAAGGCATCATCAACCTTATTATTATCTATGCACGAGTGTGTAAGAGAGTGTGTGCGCGTGTTATAAAAAGTTGTGTGCTTTAATATACTCTGCTCGCAAGCCGGTGATATGGCCCGTAACTGCTGTACAGACTAAAAGTAAATGAGGCAAAAGTATCAGTTTCAAAAAAAAAAAAAAACACAACACACACACACATAATGACCGAAAATGCCATCGCCATTAACAACAGAATCAGAATCAGAACCAGAAGCAACGACAGCAACAGCAGAAGTTGGAGTAGCAATCAACGACAGTAGCAAGCAGTGGCAACAATTGCTGTGAAATAAAAACCTCAGCCAGATCCACGATGGTTGAGACTACAGACTGACGCTGTTGGGGATTAGACAGCCATAAACTGCTGTTGCACCAAACTCCGTAGATGAAATATCCGTCTGTTGCATGCCTGTAAGTGCATCTGTACGTGCGTACAAGCGACATCCATGAATTCTGTATTGACAGATACATGGTCGAAAAATGCACTCTCTAGCTGCTCCTTTTTGCCCCTGGAATTTATTTCAGTAGATGTATCACATTTGCAACTGAAAGTGTCTGGTGTTAATTTAAGTCGTTTCTGTTTTTTTTTCTCTTTTGGCGTCATTCATCCATAGATCGAGTACAAAATGGCAACAACAGCAACCACAGGAAGAAGTCGCATGCGTTAATGTGAAATGAAAGTGGCTGACATGCACTACAAACTACGTGATAGTTCATCGTTGTCATACTGAGTCTATCACTGTGTTTGTTGCAGTAACTTTTTGATATACGGCTGACGAACAGGAAATTGTGATTCGAAAATGATCAAAGTCTCTATGAAAAACATAGAAGAGAATTCATTGGCTTTGTGGTTTAAACAAAGTATCTAAAGTATGTCATGGGTTTACTAGACTTGTCGTAACATTCGAAGAATTCAAAATGAAATAAATGGGAAGATTATAAATTATTGAAATTTATACCGTGTTTTTTTAATAATTTTTTTTAGAAAACTCTAATTAAACTTAGGTTTTAGATTTTGAAATGCAATTTATTTAAAGTGATTCTGATTGTTGGATAATGAAGAGAGTTAGGCAGTATGAGTTGGAGCGATACCGATAGCTAAAGAGGAGGGCATGTCGTCTATTTCGAAGAAAGACGAGGGAAATGGAAAGGATAGCCATGTGTGGTTTTTGAGGTCTACAACAAATTCTATGAATGAGTAAAAAATAAATTTAAAAACTCACCTAGTAGCATAGTAAAAACGGGGAATCAGATGATAGCTACGTTGAGTTGGTGTAGATTTAGAAGCAACATTTCATTACAGGATTTCTCCGATGAGTCCTGTAATGAAAGCAAGCCACAATCAATTGAAAGTAATACATTTAGATATCCACCCCATAAACTCTATAAATTTAAACCCTGCTGAGGCAATAGCCGACTTAAGAACAACAAGACCACTGGTGCAGACTGAATAAAGGTGTATAATACTGGAGGAGGCAAAACTAAAGCATGCCTATGTAGAATCAATTTCACAAGAAACTATAACTATTTTATCCAGATTTCGCTCCAAGCCAACACAGCCCTAGTAGCGTGGCTTCAAGGTCGAATAAATCTAGTAGCGACGCAAACTTCAAATTCGGGTTAATCCTCGAAAATATCCATGAGAAGCAACATACCATCGATTATATAGCCGACTTCCATACGGAAAAATTTTCATGTCTTTGTCTAAGATCCCGACACAACTTATACGCCCTTGTAGAATGAATCTATACGCTATCCTCATTAAAAATAGTAATCTTTTTCAATGTGCCATTCTGCACTTAAGAGTTCTGCTACAGGATGACAACTTATAGTGTAACTTCTTTAAAATACTGAGGAATAAAATATAAAAAAAAAAACTCAAAGGAGGAGGAAAAAACGGACACTGTAACATATTGTCACAAACATATTTTGCAGGTAACATGTCTATGTTTGGATCACCTCCCAAACATGTTATTTTTGGCATAGCAGCAATGTTCCCAAACATATATATGTGATAAAATATAATCATATATATGAATAGATCCAACCATATATATGATTGTATGTAATAACTAATATGTTTGAATGTAATCATATATATTATTGTAAGCTAATATGTATATGATTTTTTGTAATCATATATATCGCTCATTTACTTCAATAGTGTCACAACTCAAAATACGATTATTTCAGAAGAGCCGTTTAAAGTTTTCAATTGCTTCTTACTTTTTAAATATAGGACAAAAAAACTCATAGGTTTCCCGAATAAACTAGTGGCCTGCCTTATGTATGGATAATATACGAAGACGAAAAGTTAACTTATTTAAGAGATTTACAGTATTTTCTTGAGCAGAAAAATAAAAAGTGAATTTTGAATTGTGACACTATTGAAGTAAATGAGCGATATGATTAGGCCCAATCATATATATGATTGTCTGCAATATATCATAGTGTGAAATCATATAAACATATATGTATATGATTTTCTATTCTCGTATATTTATATGATTGTACGCAAACATGAACAATGATTGTGTGCAAACATAATATGTTTACATAAAAACATATATCCCCAAATATATATATGATTTCATGCAATCATATTTTTAAAAAAAAAATTTCTCCCTGTAGACCTATCCGTCTCGCATTTGCTGACGACATGGACATTTTCGGAAAGGCAGAACCAAATGTTACAGGTTACTTTTCAGAATCAAGAAGAAATCGACGAATAAAGGTCTGACAACGAACGATACAAAATTTATTGCAACTGACGGTCAGAAAGGGGACATAGTGGAGGCCGGCAGTTATAGCGACGTCCATCACACAGTGCAGCACTAAAATCTTGAACCAATTTAGACCCCCAAAATCTGAAAGCTGATGATGGTTGAAGCAAAATCCCATCTGGGTTTTGAATTATTAGCTAAGGTTTTTTAAGCATAGATTTTAGTAAAATTTTGAAAAAAAAATGTAGTATTCGAAATATTGCTTGTCCCTGTTCGGCAAAATTTTTAGCTCTTGCCTTGAGATATAATCAAAAAAAAAACAACAACATCTTACTCAAAACACCAAAAACGAAACAAAGGATAATGGTAAAAGGCAAACAATTGACGAACAGACTAAATAAAACTACATTGAAATAAAAGCGGGCTTCGTTATAATAAAACTCTCTTTCAAAGCGGTTGGTCCTATAAAAATTTGAGACAAATCAAGCCGGTGTTTTCTTATAGTATAGAAAAATAATCATTACACATATGAATTTGCAAATGTAGAGAAAAATGCCCAAAAATGTTGTAAATTTTATAAGTCTCTAAATCTGTACAATATAAATATCCTTCAAATAGTTATAATAACATGGATACTCTGTATATAAATGTATGTGTGTCAAAATCTACCATTTACATCATGCATTTCATAACTAAAGTGTGAAAATGCGCAATTATATGGATCACTGCCGTCCTAAGTGCAAATCTTAACCAACTTCAACGAAAAATATGGTCCGTAGTTCGTTTCATTTTCCTCACAGCAAATTACGACATGTGCTTAGGTAGCAAATATACAATGTTGTAACTCGTTGAGATGGTAATTACGTGTGTTTTAAGGGTACTTGCAATAGCTTTAGCGTGGTAGAGGAAAATAATAGCTTTAAGGTTAAACTAAAAATAAAATCATAATGAAACTCAACGAAATTGTTGTACTGTATGCAAAACATTCGGAGAAGATTGGGAATTTCTCAAAATGACACGCTAATAGGATTTTGAAAACTATGTCAGCAGGATTGGCGGGTCAGATACAGTTTGAAATATGTTCTAAAACATGAATTGGTCGGCGTCACAGCCCATTGTAATGTCACAACATGCTAAAAATTTTAAATTATTCATCAGGTCTTTATCATAGACTAATCAAGGTCATGATTTACAACAAAAAGTTATAGGATTCCAGCATGGTGTAATAAATCTCTATAAAGTGTTTTCTCTAACTTTGAAACAGCAGACGTTAACGATTATTTTCCATTTTAATCTACCGCTTAAGTAATACCCATGTAACCTAGATTATCGATTTTCATTCGTAGTGAAAAGAGTAGCTACCATAGAAAAACATCCGCCGTTTGAAGCCGCTTTTAAACCGTAGGTCTGGATCAGGAAGTGTTCAAATTATATAGTGAACAGCTCACTGTTTACTCATGGAATGTTTAGGGAAAAGGTGAGAAAGTGGAAAGTGGATTCACTATTTTTAAGAAAACGCAACAACAAGAAAAGTATTCTCCACTATCGTCAAAGAGCTTTAATTAAAGTCGCCGCTATTATATTCGGTTAATTCGTGCTACTCGTATTCATCACCGGCTTATTCACTTAATGGTTGTTTCGCATAGAGTTCCCGTAAATCATTGTCTACTTTTTAAAATGACATTGTAGGATTATAGACATCATTTACACGCATACGCACACTGGCACAAATAGTCACCGTCGTAAACACACACATGTGTATACTTATCTGCCTGTATATTATAGAGTTGTAAGGATGTTCACATGCGACTGCCTGTGTGTGTGTGTGCGCACAAATGAGGCTCATTATTTATTAAATTATTTTCAAGTCATAAATTTTGTGTGCCAACATTATCCATTTTACTTATATGTTTTCTTCATCGTTCATTCCTTTTCACGCGTTTTTTTTTTTTTTTTTTTTGTTAATAACATTATTTCCTTTTTTTTTAATATCACATTAAAAAATTGGGTAAATGAAAAAGAAATTTTGATGAGTTTATTAAGCGTGCGTTCAACGAAAATGAATGCAAACAGTTCAGTAATTACATGTTATATGTGTTCATATATTTTTAAAAGCATAATTTAAAATAATGAATTTTTTTATTAAAAAAAAAGAACGAAAAAAAAGAGTAAAAATATTTCACAATTTCAGAAGAATTTTATAGAATATTTTTTAATTATATGTATATTTAGCATGCGAACCGCATGACCAGCAAAAATGTGTCTGTAATATAATGTAACTATGTGGATATTTTAAATTATTTCTTTACACTATGTGCATACATCATCAGGAGTGTAAAGAATATAACAGCGGATTCCAAATACAACATGAAGGATGCGATAGACTTTAAGCGATGACGATGAAATAAAGGGTACGCCATCTAACGTTTTTTCTTTCAACTAGTGCTTATTTCGTTTTCGTTATTTTCGTTATCGGGCCATGTTGAACGAATTTTTGCTTACAAAAATTGAAGAGGAGGATATTGGCAACATTTGGTTTCAACAGAACGGCGCTAGGTGCCACACAGCTGAAGGACACTCGATGTTTTGCGCCCTGTTTTTGAAGATCGCATTATCAGTCGCAGAGCTGATGTCGTTAGGCTACTGCGTGGCCAGCCGAGGCTGCCATTTGAATGAAATTAATTTGCATTTTTAATCGGAAGGATTGTACTTTCAAATAAAAGAAGAAATTTGAGAAAATATTCAGTATTTTTTTTTTATAGAATATTCAAAAAAAGTTATTTGGCGGAACCTGCATTAATTTCATTTGAAGTGGTGGCCTTATTTTCAAAAATTCAAAAGAAATTAGTCACATTTTGCTTCAGGGATACAAGATAGTTTAATTACGATGAACATTTTGAAGAACAATGAAAGGGAACGTCTATTTGATCTCCAGCCTCTCAAGTTATTATCGATATTCTCACAGTTGTCCTCATAGCGGTTCTTGTAACTTCATCTTCTGAATCAGGGTTGTACGTGATGAAGTTCAAGAATCCGGCCTCATTGAACTTGGCACGTGCAGAATTACAAAATGGAAATAAATTGTGGTTGCGGAGAAGTCCAACATGAACATGATTAAAAAGCAGTCCGGTTAATGGGCTGGCAGCATCTTTGGACCGCTGTCCCATGCCACACAGGACGGGATGTCACGAACCAATAGAGAGTCGAGTTTGGTAAGCAGTTAATCCCACAACAGCCTCGGTCGTGCAATTTGGCCCCAATAGACTTTTTTTGAGGGACACGCGAAGTCCCTTATGTGTAGAGACAAGCCAGGCGAGATACTACATTACGATACCGGCCGAAAAATTGGGAAACAAATTCCCAAGACTTGACTTTCCGAATGGACCACCTGAAGCGTAGCCGTTACATAAAATAATCTTTAACAATTGTATGGCAGACATTGATTTATCGATCCAAATACATATTTCATTGACTTGTACAAATTCTCAGTATTTTCTTTAATTTTCAAAAAACCAAACCGCAAATCGCCCTTTGCTATGAATCCTATATCCGCCATTTACAATTGTAGCGTCCTTCCATTATCATATGTACTTATTTCGTTTCAGGAAGGAACCGACGGGAAACTTATCACAAATCAGTAAGCTGTGTACGATATCATTGGGTGGCATGCCTGAATCGTTTCAGACTTCTGCACAAATAATTCTGTTTGATCCATCTGATTGTGGGTTTAAACTGAAAATATATAGCCGGTTACATTTCATAAGGACCTCGTCTAGATATCATAGACATGTGGCAGTTTATGTTTTAATGCTATGTAAGAGCAAAGCTCTAATATCGTAAATACTCTGTAAGTGGTCCATGATTTATAAAACATTTATTTGTTGTTGACAGTTGTTCTGATGCTCTATAGATATATAGTGTATATCTGTCGCACTTAACACTCCATTTACACTCGGGGAAAAGTTCAACAATGACCTAAATATTAAATTTTAAGAAGGTTCACTTGGAATATGTTATTTTAGACTTAAGATTATAGTTGTATGAAATAGATATGTAAGGGCTTAGCCCATTAGATTTAAATAAATAAATAAATAATTTAATTTTTAATTGTATTTTCTTCTTACAAAAAAAATTTAATTTTTGATTGCACGACTTAACAAAAAAAAAACACCACAATTGTCCTGTCAACCCTCTAATACCGACTTAATACCGAAAATTATTTACATTTCCCAGTGTGTTTCCCAAATCTGTCCTTTTCTAATGATTTGTTGTAGGATAGTCACATATTGCATGGGTATTTGACAACTTGGCGATCTCCAAGTTGGAACCTTTAGCTTCCTTAACCACTAAAAATCATGGGTAAACTGAAATGTTTTTTAAATTCCCTCGTATTAACACGTCACAGATAAGTAACCCAAAATAATTAAGTTACAAACAACAAAATATTCACAGACTGACACAAAAAACCTCTTTACTTGATAATTAAATATTAACACAGAAATGACGTAGACTTGTCAATAAAAAAATCAACCATCCACTCAAAGGACCTTTTCCAGTAGATTTTGTAATAACGCCAAATGATTTCTGATTGAAAGTTTTAACGGCAATTTTCATTGAACTCATTAGAATTCTTTAAGAATTTCACGAAAAGGCCTGAATTGTGTGAATGTTTGCCATTCGAGAGATATTTAATTTTTAATTTCCCAAAACAATGATTGAACAAACGACTGCTTAATACAATCCTTTAGAAGTAAATAAATTAACGGTTTTTCGACAACCCGCCTTTTTTCCTTATCAAAGAAAGTAAAAACACCGTTAAAATGGACCCTTTTTTTATCTGTTCCTTTTCGCAAATCAATGAATAAATTGTTAGCACAACAGCCAGGCCTACAGATGAGGGCTGAGATGAACCTTTAACTTTTTGTGTGTGTGTTTTATTATTTTCTCGAACAATTTTTAGGTGATTTCACAATAAAAATCCGAAAAAAATGATTCTGCTACATTTTCAGTTTTTTGTGCGTGTGTGTGTGTGTTTTCATAAAAACCCATAAATCTTTTTGTGTGCATTATTAAGCGCGAAAATATTGTTTGGAAACGGGCTATATTTTTCAATTATTCAAAAACAATTGACAGCCCAAGTCTGACTATAGCAAACAAAAAAAATAATAACTTCAACGTGCGCTGAATTTCACAAATACAGCTCAAACCAATTTGATACAAAAATTGATTTTATAGTGAAGTTTTTTCACTCGCGGAGATTTATGTTACAATGTAGACATTCTTAAATATGAATGATTTTTCAATTGAAATTTGTTGGTTGTGGTGAAAAGAAACATGGTTTTAATGACCACGAAGAGAAAATGCACAGCATAAGTGCCATTAAGATTCCCGTCGAATTGTGTGGGCTCTGGCAACATTTGAATAAATAAGCAATAAGAGGAAAAATCTAACAAAAAAAAAATAATAATAGAGTTTTCGCTATGGGTCAAGGTTAAGCAGAGATTATTTACATTCAGTGGACACCACATTGGACAAATGAGTTTTTATTTCATTTTTTAAATAAGGGTGACTTTTTGCTATTTTGGTTGTTCAGTCTGTCTCGAGAGCTTCCAAATTTAGAAAAATATATAATTTAATATTTTCCAGAAATATTTATTACTAAACCAATAGCATATGCATACTTCTAATACCTCTTTGTCAGGAGCGGGATCAATGAAATTCTGATTAGAAATTCTATGACGATCGTTATATATTTTTTTTTTACTTTTTTAGTTAGTACTTATTTTTGTACCAATAGCTTAACAAATCGAACATGTAATCCTAATAGGTCATGAGATATGGTGATTCAAACGGTTAAGGTGTATAAACGGTGCCACGCCCCTTCTTCAAATGATCTCCAATATAGCCGCGAACTACAAAAATATCATTTTAAGAGAACTGGCTCACTATCGGCGTTTACATACCTATTTGAAAATTATATACTTGTATTGGCCACTTTTTCACAACTTAAATCCAAATAACCCGTGCATATCTCTAGGCCAACTGGAATATGTTGTAAACATTTCAGAATGCTGAACAGAACATTACACGGTGTTACACACATTCTGTCCTATGAACCAAATTTACTTTTTCGGAAAGGGGATAAAAAATACAAATAAACGTGTATCGGCGATTTTCATGTACACGTCAGAATTTTTTTTTAAGTTTGAAGTATGAAGCTCGTAGTGTCCTGTGTGAAAGCCTTTGGACCGATTTTTAACCCTTTTTCCATGATCCAATCGAGCTGTAGGCAGATCCAATGGAGATCCAATTTTGCAGGCAGACTCGTGGAAATGTCTGTATCACGTCAAATTTTTTAAAAAATAGATTTTTATCAATTCTCAGATATTCCTTTTTTTTTTAAATGGTTATCGTGTTTTTTTAAGGTTTCAGTTCAAAAAACATTTTTTTTTCGTAACGCTTGAGTAGTTTAAAAATTTGGAGTCTCTTCAAGTTACTCTAAGAAAAGTGAAAAAAATTTTTTTTTTCCAAAAATAATAAAAATTGGGGAAAATCTGAGAATTGATAAAAATTGTTTTTAAAAAATTTGACGTGATACAGACATTTCCACGAGTCTGCCTGCCAAAAATCAGCTTGATTGGATCACTGAAAAAGGTTTAAAAATCTGTCCAAAGGCTTTCACACAGGCCACAACGAGCTTTATACTTCAAACTTAAAAAAAAATTCTGACGTGTACATGAAAATCGCCGATACACGTGTATTTTTATTTTTTCCCCTCTTTCCGAATATGTGCACTTGGTTCATAGGACAGAAAAAAATCTATTTTTTGTAACACGGTGTTATGGCTGTTAGAATAGTTTTTTTTGTCAAAAAACACCTCCATATCCATAACAAAATTGTTTTTTTATCACTAAACCTAACACACTTTTAAAAAAAAATAATTATTTGTAATCATATCTGTTGCATATATACCAAACCTCACCTTCTTACATCTAGTAGTGTATGATATAAGTCCCTTTCAAGTTTTGTGAGAGCAGAGCCACGCTCCTCTGTCCGTTTCTGAAATATAACAGCCTATGACAGTTGTTTGACCGACAGACAAGATGGTCTACGCCAACAGCCCAGCGTCGATTCAAGACCTCAAAGATAGAATTCATAATGCTGACGAGGACATAGGGCCGCCACTTGACGATTTAGTTATGGAAAAGGATATGGTTCTGGAAGAGTGGTGGTCATTTGGCTGATGTTGTTTTTCATTACTGACGACATATCTCCCTCTTCATTATGAAATAAACATCCGATCATTTATCTCAAAAATAACATTTTTCTTTGAATACCAAAATAACACCTCTTGTTGGAGAACCCTGTAAAACAAACCAGAAGAAGAGAAAAGAAAAACCACAAATACATTACATTCATCAACATCTCGGTAGGGAAATATGTAATACGCGTTGAAATAGAATGGAGCTATAGACAAAAGTAAAACCTTAAAGCAAAGAGAATAATTAAGAAATGAAAACATAGGTTTAAAATTCCAATCCTGCCAGTTTTGGGAATTATTATAACAAATTAAATTAAAATGATTCAATGAGGACTATTTCCATTTTTGGTTTTCCAGGCGTGCAAAAATTACAACCACTTCGCAGCAATTGGCAAACCACACAGAGAAAAACTGCATTATATAGTTGATATCATAAACATATGAACGGTCAGTTTTGATTACATATTAATCTGAGGAAAGCTCACCGCAAAATGGGTGCCGCGTTTGCTGGCAATTGGTCACAAAACAATTAAATGTAACCAGCTGAAGTGATATAATTGGCATCATAAACATCTTAACGGGCATATTAATCTTGGAGAAGCTAACCGCAAAATAGGTGACGTGTTTGCTGGCAGTTTTTTATGCTTTTCGGGTTTTTAACCAAATTTTGACATCAAATTGAGTTGTGTGATGTAAATATGGATTTCGGACAAATAAGTGGGAATTTGAACCAAGTTCAAATATGCAGACCCCACCTAGAATTTTAATGAACTTTTTCAGGAAATCAGAGATAGATAGAACGAAACAAAGACGTCTGTATAGTTTTGCTTTAAGCTATTCTGACTGAGTCATTGTTTTAGCTTTAAAAATAATGGAAATGGTTATTGATTACCATCATGGGGTAATCTAAGGATCATGATCATGCTGTTGCAGGCTTCCGTATTAGGCGTAAACCAATTCTTCAGCAATTTCGTAATTGTAATTTTTCTTCACTTGACCTATCTACCCTGCACTGTGACTTCTGAAAAAGTCCATAGATACTTGTTGAATTTTCTGTCAACTTATCTTGTCTGCATTGTGACTTCTTCTTTGACATTCTGGTGATATATCAAATCCTTAAATTGATTTGAAAGCTGGAAATCATTGTTAAATAATACATTTTCTCTAATCCACATAAATCTATCGACGTGGTCTAACTTCAACTTGAGCAAATAAAAGACATGACCACGGGCTACTGCATTAACAAAACATTTTGAAATGTCCTAAAACAACTGGAACGCCATCTTTTCTACGCTCTCAATAATAATGAAAGCCAGCGAGTTGGCGTTGCAAATAATGATGATGTTGATGATTTCCATTTGTTGGCCCTTTCGCGTTTGTGGATTATTTCAAAGTTTATTTTATTTAATAAACACAAACACCGTCGGAAAAGTTTCGCTTCAGTTGAATCTCGCGTGTCTTCTTTAAGTTGCAGGTTTCACTAACAAGTTTCATGGTTGCTTTCGTCACTGATAGAGGCGTTAGAGGCGGCGGGGCGGCGGTGGCGGCGGCGGTCTTGCTGCAAAAAAGGCTATTGAAGTTCTTTCAGTTGTTGTGTTTTGCCTGCGTGTATAGCGGGCGGGGGGAATTTGTTTAACACAGACACACTTAATGAAAACACCTTGAAGGCTTTTAAGCCCATATTACAAATAGTGGCAGCAGTCATCACAAAAAGAGCGAAATATTACCCCTTCTTCAGGCAACAGCAGCCGCAGTCGTACGGACAGTCAACAAGGGTAGATGACGGCGGTACACAGCCCTTGTTTCAGGCCTTGTTCGCTGTCTAACAAACAAATAAAAGCAATTTAAATACACTTGTAACGCGATTTTTGGTTAAGACATCATTTGTCGTTGTTGGTGGTAGTGGTAGTGGCAGTGCTTTGATGGTGGTATAGCCGTTGTTGTTGTTGCTGTCGCTACTTTTGTTGATACTCGTGATGATTTTTATTGATGTTACCGTTGCACAGTGATACAAACAGACAAAATGTGGGATGACAATTCTGAAAGTGAATCTCACCCAATTTAACACATTACGAAGATTACTAAATAAAAATAGTATTTAGCCGAGAATGAGTTCTCTACGGACAGCTTAATTATATATTTATGAAATTATATTGAAATCTGAGGTGACAAGTTTCCAAAAGTGCTTTGTTTTTTTATTTGTCTGAAACAGTCACGAGGGCGAAACAGTCTATCATCTAAACCCCTTTCTCACTAAAAAAAAAACCCAGTTGAGCCCAAAACCAAGTAACGAAAGGCGTCGCTACATATACTAATAAATTATATGGTTTTTATAAGCCTCCAATAGCATTAAATGGATCTTGGACGCATTTGTCCATTACAATATCAGAAGATCGTAAAGGGTTTTCCAACAAGAGGTTTTATTTTGGATATCAAAGAAAATATAATTTTTTGAGACAAATGGTGGGATGATTATTTCATTATAAAGAGTAAGGTATGCCGTTAATAAGGAAAAACAACATCTGCCAAATGGCCACCACGAGCACGCTTACAGGACGCTTATCCTTTTCATGAAATTTTCCATAACCAAATCGCAAAGTGGCTGCCCTATGTCCTCGATAGCTTCACGGATTCTAACTGTGAGGTCTTGAATCGACACTGGACGTTACCCTTCTCGTGGCCCCAAAGGAAGAAGTCTCAATGTGTTAAATCACAAGATCTCGGTGGCCAATTGTGATCACCTCTTCGAGAGATAACATTTTACTTTTGCGAACTGTGACTGCAAGATTTTCACGATTTTTGTAGTGAATTTGAATAATTTTAATGCGTTGTTGAAGCGTGTATCGTTCCACATTATTGGCGTAGTTTCTACTTGTCAAATGTAAAAGAATAAAAACTTTAAAAGTGACAGCTACCGCAATACCGGTTGATTCAAAATAACACCTCTTGTTGGAAAACCCTGTATTATCCATCTTGCCTATCGTACAGACTCTTGTGATGACTTCGATGAGAATGCTGAGTTTGTTCAAGAACGGATATATAATCTCTTTCCGACTTGCGAAGAGAGTCATAGAAATTCAGACGGTTACGGAATAATGACACAAGCCAAAGACAACAATCTCTTTTCGTCATAATTTATATTATCAATTGATTGAATAACTCAGATTATATACCCGGTACCATATTTTTGTAGCTTGAAACTACTGTGGCGATTTTGTTGACGTTACCCTCGGTTTGGCTGTGGATCTTGGTTTCGGCTTTCAAAAAGAAAATGTTTATTTTAATTCTTACCCCCGACAAAACTCACCAGATTAAGGGGGTAAGACCGTGGAACATTGTTGCTGCGTTCACTCCTTTCGGTGCGGATACTGCTGTTGTTTTGGGCGGAACGTCAGGCCCGAAATTATGCCATGATTTATAAAATTACAAATTGCTTTATGATATGCTTCTGCAAAAAGGCTTATTTGTTATTTCAAGTTATCGTGTTGTCGGTGTGTTGTAATTGTCATTTTCGGTGTGCTTCTCCCATGTTTAGACAACAGATTGAAGTTGGGTGTGGCAGAGCACGGTGGATAAGACAAATGGAAGGAGGAAAATGTTAATAAGAATTAAAAATACATAATTTTCGTTCGCTGCCATTTAAGTTGTACAAAAAACAGCAACGTCATTTGTTTGGGAATCATGGCCACGGGCATTTAAGTTTTAGGATTTACGTTTAATGCCAAAGTTTGTACCTCGGAAAATAATACTATCAGGGCAGCTTAGATTGGATGGTCTTGAAATAATAATATAATTGTTGTTATTAAAATTGGGCTATTGTGTGTACACGTATAATAGATTGTGTTTATTTAAGAAAATTGCCCCCACCACCTTTTGCTCTTTTGTTTTCACCTGTCACCGTAATACCACTTGAACTTGAGGATTAGACCCTCGTCGCAACATTCCCCGCCTAGATTTCGTATTTCTTCTCAATAAAACTTAAAAATGGTTTTCATGTGATTTTCAAAAAGGATATCATTGTAAGTTCATCAACAAGGCGAAGGAAACGGCAAGGTGACACATGATATTTTAACAGCGACAGCTATATTGAAGACAAGACCAGTGAGCAATGAATGTGTCATGAAAAATTTCTTGAAGTTCGGCCAGTAGGAATATTGTTTGCCCCTTGCCATGGTACACAATATGTATTTCAAATGTCCGTGACTCATCACTGAGGTGTCTTTTCATAAATTCGTGACAAAAGGGAAGGGTGTCCGCATCAACTACTTTCCGTGACCCTATCTAATTAATACCCGGGAAGAATAATTTCACAAAATTCTGGACCAATTTGGTCGTCACGATTGACCGATTTAATACATATGGACTATTTTCTGTGGGTCCGTCTCCGAGATTGAAATGTCATCAAAAACCACCAAATTAATCGAGATTTACAAGCGTAAATGAGTGGGACAATTATAAAATATTGTAGACTTTCTACTACATACATGAGTAAATGTCTTATCAAAATACACTGTTCTCCAACAAGAGGTGATATTTTGGTATTCAAAGAAAAATATAATTTTTTGAGATTAATGATCGGATGTTATTTCAAAATAAAGAGCAAGTTATTCCCTTAATAATGAAAACCAACATCAGTCAAATGGTCACCAGGACCACGCTTACAGGACCATATCCTGTTCATAACATTTTCCATAACCAAATCGACGCTGGGCTGTTGGCGTAGACGCTATCTTTGCCGTGGCCCCAAAGGAAAAAGTCGCAAGGTGTTAAATTACAAGATGTCGGTGGACAATTGTGATCACCTCTACGAGAGATAACACGGTCCGGAATCTTTTTAGTTTTGCGAACTGTGACTGCAAGGTTTTCACAAACCTTTGTAGTGAATTTTTCAATGCGTTGTTGAGGCGTGTATAGTTCCAGTTTTAGTAATGGCGTAGTTTCCACATGTGAAATGTGAAAGATTCAAAAGTGGCAGCTACCGAAATAGCGGGATATTCAAAATAACACCTCTTGTTGGTCATCTAAAAACAATATGAAGTTGAAATATCCTAATTTAATTAATGCATCTTATAGCGTCAACAGACAGAGTTAATTTACAGTAAAAGTACACGAAAGTAAAAGAAGGTTTAGCAAGTCGCTAAATTCAAGCTTGGTTTCTTTTCTTGTTATTGGAGATGTAGAGGAACCTTTCCATGACATTTACATTATTCACAGCACCCTTTGGTTACTTGTAGAGCGATTTCGTACCTGTTCTTTCCTTCGATTATCATAATTAACGGTTACCTATTTCTAACAAGAGTTTGACAACACAACACTTATCGTCATCGGCTGGTGTATGATTTATCCAACCCACATGCACGGTGTTATTAACCAAATTTTATTTCTGGCACGTAAACCGCAATTTTTAACTCCTGCTGTTACGTGATAATTTAAGATTAAAATGTCGTCTCATCTTTAAGTCGTAGAAGCGCTTTCGTAACGTCCTCTTTGATACTTCCACACAAAAAAAAGATATTGATGTAACCCGTAGATAATTGAAAAAATATCCTTTTACACCGAATAAGTTTGCCATCGATAGTAAGTTGTGTTATTGTTGCCCAAAGATTTTCAATTAACTCACGCTCCAATGCTTTTAACACTTATCACTCCAAGGATTTACTTTGTATCGCTGCCCCAACCAGCAACGCACAAAACTCTGAAGATAAAAAGGGGGAGAAAATCAACCATAAAATGTCAACTCTGTCATTATAAATAACAACAACTGTACAAAATAATATAAAACAACGCAATTGTCTTGTGGAAAAATCAATAGCCCCATCACGGCCAGGGTAAACACTCACTACCCGCTATTCATCCGTAACACCCTTCTCCGTCTCTTTCTTGCTCTCTGTCGAACACACACACACACAGGCAAGGAGAAATAAATGTGTAAGGAGAAGGATTTTTAATAAATTATTTCATCATAAGTATTCGTTGTTGTTGTTGTTATCGACACTTCAACTATAACACCTCTGCGATTATCATCCACCCAACATCGCCATTGACGTCGTCATCCCCGTTGATACGTGTACAGTGTATGTGTTCGCTGTAGACATGAATTCATCGATGATATGAGACTCATACTGTAATAAATTTTGCGTCTTAATGTCATGTTAAAATTTTCTTATCACTTATCGGTAAAGACGACGGCCAGAAGATAAAGGGGACAGAGTGATTGGTGTGTAGCCACTGTTTCACCACCTTCCCATGGATGTACGAGGAGCGTATGCTAGATTTTGATTTCATACATCACCCTTCACTACCCACCCTCTTACGGTTTACATTTGTAACAGTTTTTTCCCCCATTCGTTTACACATTATTGCGGTTTAGTTACTTTGTGTTTTATTTTCTAGTTCCAATTACAAGGGTGGCTTGTTTTAAATGAACAATCTTCGACATCACGAGTGTGTGTGTGTGTTTGTGAGTGCAGACGTGTGTAAGCGTTTAGTCTTATGTATGTTAGTGAGAACAATTCCGTGGCCCTTGTGGGGGGGAAGACATTAACAGGAAGAAGTGCGTATGTGCGGTTAACTTTTCAACGTTTGGTAACGCATGTTGGGTTTACGCACAATTGATTAAAGACAATTTATGAGTGGCACACTTTCACTTTCACTTGTGTTTGTTTTGTGTGTGTTAGTTTTTATTTCCGCAGAAAATAAATAATCTGTAAGTTTCGAATTTCTGAAGATGTATGGCACATGAAGATAGATATACGAGGCGATTGGAAGGTAACCGGTCTAGCATGGAAAGGCTATTGTTTTGCATTTGTTTGAGAGAGAAAGCGTTGAGTGTCGCAATGCAAACGGGGATTTAGAAATGTAATTCATTGTGGCCGGCGGTGGTGTGGTAGGTGTGGTAGGTAGATTCCCAGTTCCAAGACCATTAAACATTTTTCAGCGGTTATTTCCACCTTGAAAATGTTGGCGACTTGAGAGTAATCTCTAAGACGGCTTTAAACAGTAAGTGCCGGTCAGTGAGTATACAGCTCACTGATTCTAGAAAAGTTGCCCGTCCGTTCCTTCATGGAATGTTAAGGGAAATAAGTAAGTATTCTACCAACAACAACATATCAGATCACACAACAACATATCATAAGAAATGTATTAAAAAAAAAATACATTTTCAGTAACAGAACAGAATTTCTAAAATTGGATAGATACAATTATATAGATACAAAAAAAATAATTCAAATAATATATTGTGACATACTGATGGAGAATATATCGCTCATTTACTTGAATAGTGGCATAACTCAAAATAGGATTTTTTCCGGAGAGCCGTTTAAAATAGTCAATTTCGTCGTACTTTCCAAATATAGAAAAAGAACTGCAGGCTATTTCAATAATATGGAGACCTGTCATATGAATCCATAATACTCAGTAGAACAAAAGCCAATTTAAATTAGAGATTTACAGCTTTTTCAAGACCAAAAATATATAAAGTGAATTTTGAATTATGCCACTATTCAAGTAAATGAGCGATATGAGGAGCCTACATTCAAAAATGGTCAAGTCCATTTTTCACTTTATTGAATAAAACCAAAAAAAAATATATATAAAAATTTCAAAATTCATGAAGAAAATAGTAGTTAAGATTGTCGTCAAATGTTCAATTTGAATACCACTTTTTGGCGATTTTTTCTGATGAATTACCGATTCTATCGTTAAAAGCTGATTGGACTCGACTAGTTTTGAAACTCAAATCTGAAACTGAACTCGTTGGACCTAACCAGTTTTGATTCAATACTGGCGGGCTGTATTAAATTTGAAAATTAATTATGAACAACTTTGTTAGCGTTTCGTCGCAGGATTTTAGATAAATAAAATAGACTCAGTTAACTCAAAAAGCCATATCGACATCCTCCAATAGATCGAGAGAGATTTCTGAAGGATACAGAGGAATACAAAGATTCTTCAAGAACAGAGACTGCATCGTCGACAACAAGAGTATGGGTAAATAAAAAAATGGCAAATAATTAAGTCGACTTTTGATTAGAAAAAAGTCGAGGAAATCGCCTTTCTTGAAACCTTTTTAAACTGAAAAGAATGTAAATGTATTTAACCAAGATTTGAATACTTTTTAGAAAGAAAGTTTTCTTAGGAAGTTTTAAATAAATTAGAGAGCATAGAATATATGCAGCCGTAACTATTGAATTGACTATAAAACCTGTAAGGCGTGTTGTCGTATTTGGGCGGCGATCGAGATTGACCAGAGTCTACATCAAAACCTAACAAAATTACAATTGACTTTTAAATGGTTCGAGCCATTAAAAAAAAAATACATCAATTCAATTAAACACCTGCTTATATGAGTGGGAGGCTTTCACATTAATATTACTCATACGCTCGAAAAACTGCCTAATGCTATTCTAGAAAGCAAATGTGACCTAATACACTTTTAAGAATCATTCCTAGTAAGATCATATATTCTAGAAAGTTATTTGTTGGGATTTTAGGTAAATATTTGTGGTTGATTGTTTCCTATGAACGGTTTAATTCCTATGGAAAAAAATTAACAAAAAAAATATTTTTTTTAAGTTTTCAAGATGTAGCTTTTTTTGATATTTTCAATTTTTGTTCTTTATGACAAGAGCTACAACTTTGCTTCAGAGAATAGATAAAAATGCAAGATATGAGCCTGAGAAAATGATAATTTTTTTTTTTGAAAAAATGAAACCTAGACTTCGAATCCTTTGGGGGCCCACAAAAAAAAAGTTCATGTCTTTGGCAAAACCTGGACCTGGATACTGGTATTTTGTTTGATCTTTTATCACGTAGTGGTGTCCGTCTGCGGTGTAATATAAACAATAGGTTTTTGGTCAATATTGATATGTGGCCCAGAGGTTTCAGATTTATCGTACAAATATGAATCCACCCTCTTATGTGGACCCTTGTTGTTGTTTTGGTACATGTACCTATAGATGTGATCATTATTTATCCTTCCTACAAGTTATGATCATAATTTATTTTTGTCATAATAATATGTATATGTTATTGATATTTTATTTCGACATAAAATCGAAAAGCGACAACATTTAGGTATTTTATCACTTCCACGGCAAACGCACTTTATATTCGCCCATAAACCGCGTGGCCCGAAAATGAACAGCATATTGTTTGTTTTTCCTCTTCTAAATACTTCTTTTTCTTAAATTGTTTATTAATTGAAACATAAAAACGGAAATCATATCTTTGTTGTCGTCTCTTTATTTATGGCTTTTATATCTGTCATTACAGCGATTCACATACATACACATGAGAATACACACTTACCTAGAGGGACCTCAGACAAAGAAAACAAAAATAATAAGACGACACGCGCGTACACGTATCGCTGGAAATAAAAGAGGCTGAAAACATACGTTTTGCTGGTAACAATTTATGTAAAGTAACAAATTTCGCCAGCCGAACAAAGGCCAAAGAGACATTTACTTTTTTAATGGCGCTATTAAACAAAGTCACCGGAACAGGCACGGGCACACTACGACCACCAACCATATTGATGCTTATCAATGGAACGTAAAAACCAAATTATTACAAGAACAACAACCGCAACATGGACGACAACGACAGTTCCCGCTCGTGGTCCCTGAAAATACATTTACATCATTGAAATAAATGGAAGACATCCACAACGATGGCTGAACGATTCTGAAGAGATTGTGGCGAAATAAATGATGACATTCTGCAAGGACTTACGTAGAGAAGTACATTCCTACATATTTCCAGGAAACTACTTGAAGCCGATTTCTTTATTTTTGTCAAAGGCCAATTTATGTGGTATATGTGTGGTATTCTCGGATTTTTTTTTGATTTTTTTGAATAAAAGATTTGTATTAGTGTACACCTTTACGATTTTCTGAGAAATGTTACCTCAGGATTTGGATGAATAGGGACGTTGAGGTGACCTAAGCAATGGACAATGGGTTACCCTAAATTCTGCAAAATTATCCATGACTAAATTATTGTAAAGATTGATCTAATATTATGACTAGGGTTTCTAATTTCCCGACCTTTTCAACTCCCGGGAATCGACTATTTTATCCACGTTTTTTCGGGAATTCCTGGGACTTGATTTTCTTTATAAAATATAATGAAAAAATATTTTTTTTCCAAAAAAAAAACTTAAAAATTTTATTGTTTTTTTTTTACCCAAAATAAATAATTCAGGTATTTTAGTATTGAAAAAAAGTGTCCGGAAGTAAAAAATTGTGTATTTCCCGGTAAAAACCCACAATTGCAGTTGTAAAAATTGTGTAAAATCGTTTATAGTGTAATTTTTTGTTAGTATTTTATAACCGGAAATCCCGAGAATCGAGTAGTAAAAATTGGCAAATTTCCCGGAAAGAACATCCCGGGAATTCTCGGGATACAAAAAAACTATACAACTGATAAACGTTAACATATAATCGGCGATCCTGACCAATATTCCATTAATGCATCAGGTATTAAACAAATTGTTTTGTTAGAAAACTATTAAGAAACCTTTGGAAATTATATCAAATTAGTCCTATTTCATGCTAAGCGTTTGAATAAATGAACAATGCACCGGAAACCATTGTTTAGAATTACCGATATCGCGTGTTGTGTTAACCGAAGTATTGTTACTCAGAATTTGTCTTACTTTCAATTGCCATCGTTTAACCCATTCAACAAGGATAATCACCCTTATTATTCACTACAAGGACCTCGTGCGTAATAGCTCAACAAACAGCCGGATTTTTTCTTTGTTTGCTGTAAATACGCAAGCAAGTGGGTGGGTGTGTGTACTTCAGCGCGTACGTCATGTGTGTGTATTATGTCAAGAGTAAAACAATTAACGACACTTCTCAGTTACAAAACAACAACAGCAAAAAGTTCAATGTAACAGTGTAACGCATTGCAATGTTTTTCCTTCACACACACACACACGCACACCTGTAGAAGATCCACCCACAGAAATAATTGTTCGTAGTTCTGAAGAAGGCAGAATTATGACTTTCTGCATTTCAGCCTACATTTTCGCTAGAAAAATTTGTGCTAAAACAACAACTTGCATAAATTTCATATTCAATTATACACCAGAGACCTGCAATGACATTTATTTCACCGCCACATGAATATCTTCGGCGTATGTGTGTGGGTGACTGCGGAAAATCTCGATTGTCAATAAAACAAACGAAGGAGGGAAAGAAAAAAAATAACAAGCCCACACAAATTGTAAGAAAAGTTTTAAAAATGACACAACAAAAACGAATGATTGCCCTTTTAGCATTTTCTGTCTGCTGGCTCAGTGAGGAGAGTGAGGGCGGCGCACAGTGGTTCAGAATTGATTTCCATCGGGAAAATGTTAATAGTGTTTGATCCAGTAAATGTACTCAAAGATTTATCTGAGATTGAAAATCGGGTCTTTGGAAATATTTTAAAACATATCTAAACGTTTTTTTTTTAATTTATTTAAAATTTTATTTTTAAATTTATTTAAAATTTATTTTAATTTTTTTTAAATTTATTTGATTTTATTGGGCTTTGTAAATACAACTAATTTATTTCATCAAATACCTCTGCAATTTGGTTCGTCATTTTCAAGAAATTTGTGGTTCTGAAAAGAAAAAATCTACGAGCCAAACACTAATATAACCAATCGACCTCGTACTCATTGGTATTTATACGGACAACATAATTGGGAGAGAATGAGAATAAGCAGCCATACGAATTTCGTGATTTCTGATTTAAGAAAAGTTCCCCGTCTATGACTTTATGAACTGTTAGGTAATACATAACATCAGTGTAACATTTAATTTACAACTTGATTTCCTACATCCCACTGTTCGTGTAGGAACACACGCCCAGCAATGGTTTTAATTTCTAAGCCAACTTTTCACAGAGACTGACCATTTGTCAGTGGAGTTGGCCGGTAACGTTAATTTGAAACTTAATGAGTTGCATCGTGTTAAGTGATTTTTTTTTGTTGCCCCACAAAAAAAATGTTGGATGAACTTTTTCATTCATGTGCGACGACGACGGTTCAAAAAAATATATTTTTAAAACTTTCTTCGCAACAAAACCATGAATGAGGATTTCATGACCTCCACTTCAGTGCCAGTCATGACTTGATATATAATTTCTTTGAACTTTTTAACAAACGTTTGTTAAACAGTGTTTATGAGAGTGGAAAACTTTTGTTCCGATGAAAATGGAAAATGAAACAAATACTTAAGTTCCCTGAAATCTTGAAATTAGTTTGTTTTTTTGAGAGATGTGCTTGAAAGTTGAAGTCCTTGGAATCGTAACCAACTGGGTTATATGTCTGAGCTGTGATGGAGGAAAGTCTTCAAAGTGAATTTAATTTTAATTAAATGCATTTTTTAAAAAACAGCACTGAGTGCAATTGAAAAGAAGTCTGCTTGAATATGATTAAATATAATTTAATATATCAATAAACAATATTTGATTATATAGAAGTTAATCCCATCAGATTAGAGGGAAAAAAAAACTTTGATGGTCAGACTGACACATTAGTCCCAACAACATAATTGGAAATTTTGTAGAAATATTTTTCTTTTTTCTTCAGTTTCTCCCTATCAGCAAAAGTCAGAAGCAATTATATTCACGGATATGTTCAAATCTAAACCGACTTTATTTAGTTTTCGATAGAAATTCTCTTCAACGCACTGTCTTAGACTTGCGCTATTGATTGGTATCCCTAAATTACATCCTGAAAAGAAATTATAGATTTTTAGCAAAGTTAATAATGTTGTTCTGAATTTTCACATGCAATCATGATGCAATTCACGGGGACTTATGTCAAACCGGTGAGATGTTCACAATTAAATTTTCATACTCACTGACCTACTGTTTAAAGCTGGCTTCAAACGGCTAATGCTTTTCTGGAGAAGTTATACGTGGCTTAGAGATTACTCTCTTACTCTTAAAGTCGACAGCATTTACGTGATGGAAGCACCGCTGAAAAATGTTTGCTGGTCATACCAGGTTTTGAATCTGAGAGTCGCACACACACTACCTACCATACTACGGCCCTCCACATTACCTCAACAAAATTCGTACAGAAATTAAGATCCTGGATCTCGGTTTAGGCGCACGAACGTTTTCAGCTTGTGCTTAGTTTTACTTGCACTATTGTAGTTTCGTATGAACAAGGGATTTAATAATCAGAAATACTTTTGCGCCAGACTTTATCGATTTATTGTTTGTCTAAAAATTATTCCACCCTCACATACATCATATTTTTACATTTGGAAATGTAAACATTTCGCCAGCACTTCCTGCGTATAAAGTTAAACTTTAAAAGCAAAAACAGAAATATGGCAAAGTTTATTCATGGCAAACCAATTTTCACCGATAAGTGTAAAATGGAAATCGAGTCAATGCAAAGTTTCAACGTTGAAACCGCCCCAACAGCACACTTCGTGTTGGGTTTAAAAACCAAATAAACTTTTTTCCCCGATTCGATTTTGGTTTGTTTGTCAACAAAATCAAAAAAAACACACACACACACAAAATTGTCAGAACAAGTTAAGGTTGTGCTGAACAAGCGACAAATATCAAATTCAACATCATTCAGTGCGTATGACTGGTTTGTTTCTTCTTCTTTTTCTTGGTAAAGTTGACCTAACCTAAGGGAAAACATTTTTTTGGTAAACAAGCCGAGAAAAAGCGGTGCAGAGAAAATCATAGGACTCCATCGGCAAACACCCAACAGTTTACTGTTTATTTTGAAGAAAAAAACCAAAAAAAAAAACACAAGGAACTGAAAAATCATTAGTTAGTGAAGTTGCTCTGCTGTCACAGTACAAACTGTCGACACAAACATTTCAGCAAAGCTTTAACCGACTTTTGCCATTAACAAAAAGAATAAAAGACATTTTAGATACATTTTTAGATAATTTATTGACGAAAAAGCTTTTGCCTCATGACATGCGCTTCACACTGACCCGGCAAAATGTGCACATGTTTCAGCTGAAAAGCAAAAAAGCTCTATGTGCAAATACCGAAAGAGAGAGCACAGATAGAACAAACAAAAAAAAAGAGAGTATTTTACAATCAATCAGTTGTGTGGCCTGAGCACATTTTCGGTATATTTGCTGCTCTTATGGTTACACAAGCATACAGTTCTTCTCTTCAGTGTCAGCTAGCATACTTCTGGGCTGACATTTTTTTGTTTATATATAATGCAGCATAATTTTCGGAGTAGAGAATAACAACGGTAAAGCTCACTTTTAGGACCTCGAAAACATTTGTGCGTGCGGGTGTCTTCACGATGTTTTACTCTTAAGTCAAAGGGAGTTGCTTGTGTTTAACAGCAGACGTTTTAGGGAAAATGTGTTGGCTGTTCGTGCTCAGCATCATTGTTGAATTTCGAAATCATTCCTAACTTGTGTTGTTGTTGCTGATTTTTTTCGTTACAATTGCTTACGAACACAGGCCGTCGTTGATGGCTGGTGGATGTTGCAAAGGCAACTAGTTTCATTTAAACTGTTGCCCTACAAGCACACGAAAAAAGCAAGTCCGTGGCGATATTACGTGCGTCCAAAGGAAAAATTAAGTCAAGTTAACAAATCAGCTATATAATAACGGAATATCAGTGAAACGAAGGTGATGGCTTAAGAAAAACGTTGACCGATCAAAAAAAAAAAACGGCAAAATCGAAATAAATACAATTATATTTTTCGGGGTTTTTCTGCAAACGTCATCGAATCGAGTGAAACGTTTCGGTAACTTGTGCCACTTTCTGTGTTTATTGTTTTTCCCCACTCCTTTCTTTGCCATGTAACATTATTTTCCACAATTTATTGTAGGCAACATACTTATAGGCGTTGTAACCTTATTTCATGTTTTTAGGAGCATAACCACAGAAAATATACGTATGTACATAATAAAAAACGGCACAACGTATTCGTCTGAAAACGGGTTAACAATATATTCGTGTAGTAACCAAAGTGTTGTGGTGAGGGGATTTCTTCACGTGTTATCTTTGAAACTGTAACCTCAAAGAAACGCCTAAAATCATGCTCCTAAAATATGTGCTTTGTGGATTAAACGAAGTTGGCCAAATTTAAACAAGTGAACCCAGAAAGGGGTAAAGTGAGCGGGAAAAATTAAAGTTCATACAAAAGCAATGGAAGAATAACTAAAAGTGTACTCTCGAAAGGGTGAATTTAAAGGAAATCGTAAAAAAATAAATTAAAACATTAAAGCAAAAACAGAAAAAAACCAATCAAATTTTCTGCAAAAAGTGTACAATTTTAATGAAATTATAAAAAAAAACAGCAGAGCATTAAAAACTACGCATTCCCAAACCGCCTAAAAGTATACTGGAATTTATTAATCAAAAGAAAATCCACGGGAAAAATTTTTAATAACATAAATTCCTAACAAAAATATTAACGATTAAACAGCAGTTTTGGTGTGTAAGGAACTGAGTTAAATGCGTATAAGTAATTGTGATTTATGCAGGACATATAAAACACAATTCAAGGATAAAAAATCGACCAAAAACTCGTTAAACCATGCAACTTAGAGTGTACACCAAATTTAAGAATAGAAATTTTACCTTAATTCTTGAAATACTAGTTGGTAAAAATTGGTAAAAATTGCCTAATTTCGTTTGAGTTCATATGAAAACGCCTACACATGCTATGAGGTTGGAATATATAAGAATCGGCTCAATGGATGTACAAAGATAATGTGTGGCAAAACAAATTAAGGTTAAAGAAGTGAAATCAAATTGGAAATATACGTATGGCAATCAATTCATAGTTGTTGACAGTATGATTTAAAAAAACAAATCAAAACATTTGAGCCAAAATAATTTTCGTTACTAAAAAATATGATTTTTCTGAAAATAATGTTTGAAAATATGACAAATAGGAAAAAAACCAAAATAGTATTTAGTAAAGATAATTTTCTAGCTAATAACATCAGCATTTGCTATGGTCAACTGCATTACACTGATTTATTGCATCAATGCCATCTTGAGGCTGGGATAAATCCACTTGTTTCATATATAACTGAAAGAATATTTAAATTACCAATAAGTGAAGCAGGTGAACCCTAAAAATTATATAGCAGAAAAAAGATATTGGCAAATTGGAAAAATCCAATTAAAATGTAAAAAAATAATAAAATATTGTATTAAAAGATAGAATTCAGAAGGGAATTATACCGGTCCGACGCAGAAAATGAATTGCGCTTTGTTAAGAGTAGGTGGATACTCGAATGCAAGCTAAATGATCAGGGTTTCTGTTGTCGTCAAATTGAGAGAACTGATGGGCCAACGATAGTACACTATACACAATCACATAGAACATAGTTTTCTTAAATTCCGAATATAATCAGGAAATACAAAGGAGTCCTACAAACTAAAAATAGCAGTTCAAGTCTAAATCAAAAATATTACCATAGAAATTAGATATGGATAGGAATTGAAAATATCCACCAAAGAATGTAATTCACTTTTAATACAAATTTAAACAAATCCCCAAAAGTAGGCTGCAGAAGAAGAATACATTGCGGGCTCTTGGGTTAGGCATTGAAATAAAAATCAAAAAATTAAATATGTTTGAGGTTGAATATAAAACAGGCGCCTACAAGTACACTACACATTTGTAAATACAAGGGAAATTTAAGATAACAGAAGTCTTGTAAGAAACTCCATAACCATTGAAAACAGCTAAAGCAATTTCTTCATAATTTATGAAAAGGTCTTTAAAGGGAAAATGTTAGAGTGCGTGACCAACTGTAACCGCTCGTTTTATTTCAGTCATAATCTAATGCGACAAATACATCCGACTAATGGTATCCATTGGTTTGATACTACTGTTCCCAGAGAATGTGAATCTATTGCGGCCTTTGTAGGTGGTGCACTTTAGAGTGTGCGACTATTTGTGCGGAATTCACAAATAGCCGCAGAAAGCAACGTGCTTAGAGGGTTGTGGAGTGTCAACAAACTACGGATGTTGGAAAATGTGACAAACGTGAACGTGCTTTTTATGGCATTACGTGTTATTTGACAGTCTTTATTTCCACAACAGCCAAAAGACGCAAAGGGAAGCCCTGTTCTAGGACAATTCTATGAATGCTACATTAACTCATGTTTTATACTATTTCAACTCAGATACATTAAAACACGAAAACACTCGCAATCAATTCCATCAGAATGAAAACACATACCAAGTGAATGTAGAAACCTTGAATAACATCAATGCCATTGTCTTCTTTGAAATTTATTCCATTAGATATCAGCAGAAAGTGCGTGTACAAGTGTTGAAAAAGAAAAAAAAAAAAACCTGACAGAAAAGCCATACAGTAAAAGCAACGCAACTCTCAACAAATCAAAAAAGAAAGAACGAAAAACCGAAACCATCAAACGGC
Organism: Hydrotaea cyrtoneurina; assembly: GCA_958296145.1. NCBI lineage: Eukaryota > Metazoa > Arthropoda > Insecta > Diptera > Muscidae > Hydrotaea > Hydrotaea cyrtoneurina. The sequence goes on along the minus strand of OY282513.1, from coordinate 8,677,425 downwards.
AAATAACAGAAAAAAATTTTATAGCCAATCAAATGTTGTGAAACATCAGCAACACAAAGTCAAAAAAAAAAAAAAAAAAAAAAAACAGCCAGCAAAAATCTCCCCCCTTTCGATACGAAAACAAGAAAAATGAATATGTTGTCTTCACTCCAAATGAAATTGAATTGCAAGAACGTAAAAGAAAATTAAATAATATCTGGAAAGTGTATTAAGAGCATTTGTTTGCAACGTGACTTTTTCGCACACTTCACATCCTCCCAACCACACACGAAACCAAAGCACAGAAAATAAAACGTAGCAAACAAAACGACAAAACGTAATCATAAAAATTGAAAACTTACAGATCACAAAGTAAAACAAGTACACGACCACATAAAGGAATACAAGGAATAAAACAACAAAACTTAACAGAATAAAGAGAAAAATTAAATATTCCGTCTAAAGGATGCCATAGCAAAAAAGACGGAAAAACCTTAATCACAAAATAAGCCAAGTAAAAGTTAAAACAAATTCAATTCAACTTAAAAAAACAAATAATGAAAGTGAAATTCCTAATTACCAACTCAAAATAAGAAAAAAAGAAAAAAGTGCATTTGAAAAAATTACAATTTACAAAGAAATTGTTTGCTCAAGTCGTATGAAATTACTGGGAAATCAAAGCCATATTAAATAATTATTCTTGTGAAAACATAATTACCAACTACTAAGGACCCATAAGGACTATCTGATATAACACATTTGGATTTATACATAAATAAAATCTCTCATCATTACTAAAAGGTAAGTTCCTCCATTAATTACATTTGTAATAACATCGTCTCAGTCTCTTGTGGGGGAAAGAACCGACCGGTGAGATTGGTTTATATTTGTTGCAAATGGTAATGATTAATTATTCTGAAGTGACTTAAGGTACACGAATGGCGAATGATGATTTTGCACCAGAAAGTCAACAGAAAGCATAGAAATTAATTAAAATGAAACTTTAATGGCAAACGGTTATAGATGTTATGACACTGTCCCCACTGGCTATTTAATTGTACAACAATTTTATATTAAAATCAAAAAAAAAATGTTCTTTATCAGCCCGATTCTGAATACTCCCGGGGAGATAATTCCCGGGGAAATTACATTTTTCAGAGTATACAATTCTCCTATTGTAAACAGACCGGGAAACAAACAAATCATCTGGCTCCAAATAATCGAAATTGTATGCCTCTTATTATTATTCCCTCGGTTTGTTTAGAATAGGAGGAGTTTATACTCAGAAAAATGTAAATTCCCCGGGAATTATCTCCCCGGGAGTATTCAGAATCGGGCTGTATATGTATATAGTCTTTGCTTTTAGTTGAATTAAAGGATAAATAAAGTGCAAGTAGACCTTAAAATTATGTTGCATAAATTTGCTGTTTGAAATAATAATAGCAACTAAAAGTTCAGAAGATACTTATTACAAATCAGTTCATCAAAAACCAATTAATTTAATTTCTTTATAATCACATGACCAAATGGCCCGTAAACAAAATACAACTTATAATTAAAATGTAGTTTATATAAAAACTTTGACGTCATGAGGAAACAAACCAGCCACAATATTTGTTTTTTTAATTTTCGTGAACTTTCAAAATCAAATAAAATAATTTAAAGTCGCATAACCACAAAGAAAATGTTCTAAATAAGTATTAGGAATATGAATTGACAACGTTGACCAAAAAATATAATTCACTTTTAGTACAATTAAATAAACCCCCAAAAGTAGACTGTAGAAGAAGAATATATTGTGACGTCTAAAAATATAATACAAATTTTCAACCAAGAAACAAATAAACCAATTACAGTGTACTCTCACATAAGCGGACACCTAAAGGACTGAGCATTTTGTCCGCTTATCAGAGAAGTACACAAGAGAACTAAAGCGGATTGGTACTGAAAAAAGTGTCCGTTTATGAGAAGTGTCCGCTTAAGAAGGGTGTCCGCAAGGAGAGAATACACTGTACTTAGGAAAACTATTATAAGAGCCGTTAAGAGGAAAATGTAGCGAGAGTATGTGACAGGTCGTTTCATTTCAGAAATAATATAAATTATTGTACAGCAATTGTAAATGCATGATTTTATAACAGTTCTAGTTGGTTGATTGTATTGGCAACCTGTTTTGTTAATGGTTGCTGAGATCAAAGGCAATGCCTTCAAATGACAGAAGGTGCATATGGAAACGTTATGGTGAAAGGCTGATGGCAGCAGAAACCATATACAGTTTTTTCGTTCTGATAGGCTGATGGCCATAGGAGGCACAATAAAGTCGTCGGCTGGAGAACTTTCTTCAGAAAGATAAATTGCAAATCTGCTCTCCAGTTTTTCTTCAATTATTACAAAATTTCAGATTAACAACTGACTGAATGTAATCTCCCGTGTTCAAATAGTTATCTAGACTACAAAGATGGATATACAAGTAATTCAATAAAATCGTTTTTATTAAAAAAACAAAACATAAAAATGTTTAAATTAAGCGCCCCGTTAGTCGAGTTGGTAGCGTGTTTGCCTATCAGAGTGCGGGTTGTGGATTCGTTTCCGACCAGAGGCTTTGGTCTGTCGCTGCAAAAATATAGCCATATGGTCTATGTCACCCGGTTTACCCTTGGACCCATAATTAAAATAAATAAATTTACATTGTGTTGCAATGAATAATAAGTAAATAAACTAAATATTTTTAATTTCAATTTAGTTTATCGATGTTATTGTTTCTATGGCAATTTTGCCCCGCGCCCTTCAAATGTAAATCGTACCTTTGTATGAGAGGTACCAGAGGGGCTTTCACTATACTGTGAATAAAAGCTAAAATCTGCCATCGATTTTAATAATCTGTACCTCATTCTAATTCCATAAAAATGTGGCAATTTTCTGTTTTCAAAATACGATTTTTTATTTTTTTTTTTGCTTTAATTTTGTTTATACCTCCGAAACTGTTATACAGAATTAAAGGCACTAATTGTAAAGATTAAATAGAATTTAGAGATATTTTTTAAAATTCATCTGAACAAAACCGGACTAGTCTCGTTTTCCAATTATGACAAATAATGTTTAACAAATTTTAGTTTTTTGTTCCAAGGACAATCGAACATCAAAATTTTATTGCGTGGGCTATTAAATACCGATGAAGAAGTTTGATATATTTCGAAATGCAAACAAAGCAAACCCAATGCAATTTTTTGTATTTTTTTTTAACTAGAAAATACCGTTTTTCAAACTAAAAATCCAATAATCAAAAATTCCATTTTTTGAATTTAAAATAAATATATAAGTTGTTATTTATTTCAAAATGTATACCGTGAATACAAAAATAAAATCAGCTGTAAAAAATAAAAAAAGTAACGATCAAAGGTTAAGATTTTTACTGGCAAAAACTTGTAAAACCCAATATCAAAATATCTCTCATTATTTGGATAATATGTATGTGCAATTTTAATTTTAAAATTTAATAAGAAAATATCGCAAGAAAAATGTCTGAAAAACGTATCCCTTTCATACATTTACAGGAAAGGATTTCGCTTTGTATCTTTGCTCTTAATAGAGGGTTTTCCAAGAAGAGTTATTATTTTGAATCACCCGGTATTTCGGTAGCTGTAACTTTTGAAGCTTTTATTCTTTGACATTTGACAGGTAGAAACTACGCCATTACTAAAAACGATACGATACCCGCTTCAACAACGCATTGAAATTATTAAAATTGACTAAAAATGGTGAAAATCTTGCTGTCATAGTTCGCAAAACTAAAAAGTGATTACAATTGAAATTAATTGTTCCTTTGGGGCCACGTGAATGATATGGTCTACGCCAACAACCCAGCGTCGATTCAAGGCCGCAAAGATAGAATTCGTGAGGCTATCGAGGACATAGGGCAGCCACTTTGCGATTGGGTTTGGACAATTTCATGAAAAGGATATGGTCCTGTAAGCGTTCTCGTGGTGGCCATTTGGCTGATGTTGTTTTGAATTATTAACGGCATACCTTTCTCTTTATTATTAAATAAACATCCGATCATTTATTGAAAGAAATTCCATTTTTTTTCAATCTATCTATCTATCTTATCTTATCTATCTATATATATAAAAATGGATGTGTGTATGTATGTAACGTATGGACTCGAAAACGGCTAGACCGATTTTGATGAAATTTTCAGGGAATCTTCCGAATAACCCCGCGAGTAACATAGGCTACACATTGTTTGGATTTATCTACATTTAGGGGGTGAAAATGGCAAAAGGGATAAAAACTCCCCTTTCCTATATAAATATGTGTAATACAACACTAATGTTTGCTTAGGGCCAGCAACGCGGACCGGGTCAGCTAGTCTCTATTTAAAATACATTGAGGTGAAGCTTTCATAGGTGCTTCGTATTTATCGGGTTTCTAAGTATTATTGTCCGATAGTGCCTCGAGGTGAGATGCTCAGAGCTACTAACACTCTTACAAAATTACCTACAAAATGGAACCATTACGATAGTTAAAACCATGTAAACTAAATATTTAAAACACATTTCAATATGATTATTAAATATGGTAACCGGCCGTCAAATACATCTAATTTTAATATTATGATATTATGGCCAGTTTCGTAAAAGATATTCTTATTTTTCTGTTAAGCTTAAAAGACACACTTTCAAGTGTAATATATCATAAATTATTTTTTTTTAATTTTTTAAAAAATATTTAATTTTAAGAGCCTAATTTTAAGAGCCTTTCGATCCGAAAGATATAAACTGTGAAAGCTAAATAATCTAAAACTACCAACAAGGGAGATCTGACTTCCTTTTGTAGGCGAGAACAGTCTTTGAGAACAGTTTTTCTAATCGGTTTCTGGATTATCGAATTTACTATCCCTATTAATATAACAACTTTTAAACCAAATTTTTTCCGACTTAAATTTTTTACATGTGTTGTTTCATATACATTCAAAGACTAAAACTCAAAGGCATAACTGCTAAGCTGTGGTAATACCAATGATTCGCTTTATGGCGATTTACGTGAAAATTTTAAGACTAAAATCCAAAGGCATAACAGCTAAGCTTTAATGCGATTTACGTGAACATTTCATACATTCAATATTTTTCAAACTATATTTGTACTATTTATTTTTTTTCTAAATATAATTTTTCCAACAGTCTCTTAATTGTATTATCTAACACTGGCATAGTTTTCATAATCCCTAAAATATTGAATTATTTATTTACACACAGTTATTTTATATGGTCTTTTTTCCTACATAATACTGTTGCTGTTTGTTGTTCTTTCCAAAACCATTCACATTTTGTTTTTGTTGTCCTCCGTCAAAAAACGTGACTTACTTTTAATTCATCGACTCCACACATAGTAGAGAGAGGAGGAGGAGGAGGAGGAGTTTATTCACTTGAACAGTAATTAATAATGTTTTCATTTTTAACTTAATTTAAAAATGATTTATTATTTTCTAATTAGTTTCAGTCATTTGACGACTTTATGGTAAATATAATATTTTACATTACAATCTATGTGTTAGCTTTATGTTTGCTGCAGATCAAATTAATTAACAACAATTTAACACGATTTTAATGAAGATTGATTTTAGACATAACGTTGGTGGAAAGTAAATAATGGATGGGGGGTATTTTGTAAATTGTAAAATTTGCTGATTGGCATATGTTTATTGCTACTCGAAAAGACTTTATTCATAAGGGATTGAAAATGGATTAAACTTGGAGAGTAATGACGACAGAGTAACAGTGGTATTGTGATGTTTTTCTCCAAACTCTAATACATTACGTCGAGCGAACTTGTTTATACATTTTTTTTTTGCTTCGACTGTTTTTTACAGTATGTGGTTTGGTTTACGGTTAGGCTCACAGACAATAAAGAAATGATATGGTTTGGATCAAAACCGTTTCGATGTCTGTCCAATGTCCAATCATCTGTTGTTTAGGTAAATTTTGCAATAACAGTACAGGTCGCATTATTATTTGATTTTAATAGAACGTGGTCCAATTTAGTTTTTTGTCTAAGGACAGATGCTGTTAAGTGTGCTAGAAATCGGTTCGGATTTGGAAATAGCTCACACACAGTATTTTTTGATTTTATGAGGTACATTTTTTATTTTTTATACATTTTGATGTAATTGTTCATATTGCGCACACAAAATGTGCCTTTTTCATATTAAAAATGTTCACCATTTTCAGATTTTTAAATTAAAAAAAAAACATAATTTGATTTTTAACTTCGACGAACTGAATCTTATACACTTTAGGCCGATGAAATTCATTTTTGGACCTCTGTGGGCTGGCGAAATGTCTGCACTTCCCATGATGTGTTGGCTCTAGCCCAGCGGCAAATGAAAGTCCAATAGACTTAACGCATATTCTGTTTGGAGGGGAACAACACTCGATCTCGTTTATATTGATAGACAGTACATAAGGACTAGAAAATAATGGTATTAAAGAAAGCGTATTAGAGAAGTATATTCATATCGGATAATATTTTCATATTATTTTGTATTTTGGGAAACCATAAGCAAAGGCTTTTCTAACACAATTATTAGATTTGGAAATCACATCTTCAATATGGTCTTTTACGAGAAGACGAAACTTGTTCTCTATTTTCTGCCGTACTTTTCGATTTGTGGACTTTATGAAAATGGTTTCGCCAATTTCTCAAGTAGCCCTATTAAACATTATGTTTTTTTTTACATATTTTGTAACATCATTTGATTAATTACCACTTAGTCTATTTCCAACTCATTCATCCGACCACATTTTACCCTGTCCTATAAATTGATATCATTCGCGGAATATCCTACTGTACTGATTGCAGTTGAATGACATTTTAATACAATAAATTGTTTTTATAAAATACATTTATGGCTTTTACGTGAAATATATTAAATCCGATTTTAATTTAAAATGTATGGCTGGGTGCATGTGTGTATGTTTTTCCTTTTCTATGGAATATGAAAATTATTTTAAAACGGAAATTTTATTGAAAACATTTTCAATTATAAATTCATTCTCAATTAGTTTAATGGTCAGTATAAAAAGAAATATGAAATTTTGCAATCAAAAAATGTGTTTAAAACTTGGATTGAAGTCAAAGCGGTTACAATATGTGTCAAATTAAGCGAAAAAAATAAGTTGAAAGTATTTCAATAGATGTCATTAAGAATGCACAAAAACAAAAAAAAAAAAAGAATACAGATTTCTGTGTAGTTTTTTCATTCTTAATGGCAATCTATTGAAATGGGATAATATGGAATAAAAGGAATATAAATAAATACAAAAACAAAAAAAATTTCAATATTCTGACTGAATGCCAAGAACAAATATATTTTATGTAGCATCCACCATAGATTATCTGGGTTCATATCACTCGAGATCATAGATTTTTTACACGATACGAATGAGACTGAAATGTAAATTTACTTGAAAATATGTTTGTGCTTAACCCCTTAACCGATAAGACCATCTGCAGGCGGTCAAAACTAACAGTCATTTCTAATGGTTCAGTGGTTAAAGGGTTATGTTATAGAATTCTCCGAACTTCTATTTTCGCCTGAATGAATTTATTTTTTTTATAAAAAAAAAATATTCTCGTATCCCGATATGTTTACTTGCATTTACGGTTTATGATTTGTACTACAGAACATCGTCAACAAAAATCGGAATAGAAAGGACACATTTATCAGATTTGTTCATACCACACAAGACCGTTACAACTCAAAATTCTTCAGTATTGACCTGAGTATTGGTAAATCTATTTTCACATTCATTCTAATGTCGGCGCGGAAGTATTTTTAAGTCTTCATTTACTCGAAACAACGATATTTTCTATAGAAATCAGCGATATGTCGAATGTGACCGAAAATATTTGCTGGTAGCGCTATCGAATTTTTCAGAATTTTTGTTTTTGTTTAACCTGATTTTATATAGCTTCAATCGTATTACGAATTAGTCTATCAACCACATATAACCTGCGATTGTTTCTACAGAAAATCCCTTACTCAAAATTGTATTGATTGAAATTTATCCTGTCGTTCAAAATCGGAGAAGTTTACAGTTGTCGTAGTACTGAATTTGTACTCTTTGATTGTGTGGTCTAGAAAAAATAAATAAAAAATTCATGCCTTTAATGTAAATTACGAAATTATTTTATTGTTTTACTTTTTGGATTTTGTTTAAGATTCCCTGAAGTTTCAGGTTTCAGTTGTATCCAGTTTTAGTTGTATTCGTTTTCACACTTTATAACAGTTTTCTTGAGGAGAGCACTTGTGCTTTTAAGTTTATGAAAATTATTCGTTATAAGCCAACATGAGTACAAATTCTGAAAATTGTGAGTCAAAATAAAAAAACATGTAATGAAAATAGTACAGGGTTTTCCAACAAGAGGTGTTATTTTGGTATTCCAAGAAAAATTTATTTTTTTTTAAAATAAATGATCGGATGTTTATTTAATACTTAAGATGTCAAGTGGCCACCACGACCACAGGATCATATCGTTTTCATGAAATTTTCCATAACGAATTCTATCTTTGAGATCTTGAATCGGCACTGGGCTGTTGGCGTAGACCTTATCTTTCACGTGGCCCCAAAGGAAGAAGTCTCAAGGTGTTGAATCACAAGATCTCGGTGGCCAATTGTGATCACCTCTTCGAGAGATAACACGGTTTTTAGTTTTGCGAACTATGACTGCAAGATATTCGCCATTTTTGTAGTGAATTTTAAAAAAATGTAATGTGTTGTTGAAACGCGTATTGTTCATTTTTTGTAATGGCGTAGTTTCTACTTGTCTAATGTCAAAGAATAAAAGCTGCAAATGTGACAGCTACCTAAATACCGGGTGATTCAAAATAACACTTCTTGTTGGAGTACCCTGTATAAAAACATTTGTATTTAAGCTTAATTATCCGACGACTACGAAAACAGATAACGAAATATTGAGTGTTAACAACGATATGTTTTTAGTAGCTTTCTTTGGAAAGCCTAATAAAAATGACGAAAAAATTTAAAAGGTGTGTAATTTTAGAACAGCCTCTAAAATTTAAATGTCATTTCAATGACCAAAAGTATACATTTGTGAAAACCCCCAGTTCAGTATAGATATCACAAGGATTGAAATTAACACACACAAAAATGTCAGTTGTATTCACAATTGTTATTAATCGGGAAGTAACTTTTACCAGCACCAAAGTGGCAAAGTTAGGTTATACCCTTATGCAATTATCCAAACTCGACATTTAAACTGAAAAAAAAAATATTTAACTAAAAAACTGCGGGCACTTAAAGACATTTTACATTCCCAAAACCTTTCTAAAGAACCAATCTTATCATACAGTCTTATTGCCCTTCAAGGTGAATTGTAAATTTTCACACCGACACAAGTGCCAACGAATTTGAAATCGTAACTCGTTTCTTTTTAGTAAAACAGCTACAAAAATATTTCTAAGAAATTCCCTTAAAGTCTTTTGTGTCTAGACCCATAAAAAAATGGCACATAAATCTTTTATTTATTTTACCCGCAAACAAAGGTGTTTTAAAAAGGGACCAAAAAAAGGATTATACATACATAAACCGGAAAGGTAACGCAAATTGCACAATATGTTTGAATTACGGTCACGAGATTTGGTGATTCTTTTTTGGGGGTGTCGTATTAGATGGCGATGGAGATTATTTTGGTTTTTTAATAAATATTTTCATTTTGTTTGGGTTAATAAACCAAGCATTGTGGTGGCGCATTAGTAAGGATCAGAACGGAGTACACTTTCGAGGTAAATAGAAAGTCGTGTTAATGAAGCCACGCCACAGAGGGTGAACATTTTATTCAAAGCAAAGAGGTTCAAAGAGACAGCTGCTGGAAAAAAAGTATTTGACAACCTCAGCCCATGGATCGCTTAAAGAAAAATCTAAAAACGCCAGTTAATTTTTTTTTTAAATTCAAATAAAAGTTGATATCAGTTTAAATAATTGATATATTAATTAAACATATTTTCCAGCTGGAAACTGATTAATTTTTATATATTTATTAATTACAATACAAAGTAAATTTATATTCTAATGTTGCGTCCAAGAGTAAACCGGGTGACACAGACCCTCGAGCAAGATTTTTTCAGCGACAGACCAAAGCCTCGGGTGGGAATCGAACCCACAACCCCGACGCTACCATCTCATCTACAAGGGCGCTTTGGTAAATTTTTATTTAGGGAAATACTTTTAATTCAAATTAGTTTTTTTTTCTTGTTTGCGTGTTTCCCCATTTTGACTCTTGGCATTTACTCCTTAAATCATTCGTGTTTCTTAAAATGTACTCTGTCTAAAAATATATTTCAATATTTCCGTTACAATAATAACAAATCAAACCTTACAATATGCATATAAATTAGAATCATGTTTAAAAGAAACACTTCCATTCTTTCATACATAATTGACTTTTTTTGCAATTGCCATGTTTCCCTTGACATCAATAAGGACTTAATTTATTTTCTTCTCTTCGCAGAAATCAAATTAAATTTGTCATGCCCTGTCTCGTCAATGTGAAGCTTCTTCAATTAACTGTTCTGTTCCCAGAGAAATTATTTTCCAATAAAAACTCTATTTAAATCTCCTTAACATCCTTTTGCTGCCGACTGCTAATTATGTATTTGCCATCTACGGTATAATAAATATCCTCGACAGTAACCACCACCATAACACTTTCAGCTGGAGTATAATAAATAATTACTTCATATTTCTGTGTCTATATGTGTGTGTGTGTGGGCGAGCGTTGTTGTTCTTGCCAATGCCGCTGAATGAAGGAGATTTTTCTCATAACACGACACTGCATCCCGAATGCCTTCTCCACTCAGTCCACGTTTGATTGTTGTAGAAAATGCCATTACATATAATTAGCACTTTAACCATTACATAACACCAACATCAGCGTCAGCGTCAGCATCATCAGAACCCTCACCAAAAGCGTCCGCACTGCCACCACCTTCCCCATCATCATCATCTTACCCCCATCGATGTTGAAAACAACAACACCCTATGTATACCAACACGCAGACACACAGAGAAATAAATTAACACAACTTTTAGGCTTGTATCGGTGTTACTTTCTTTTCTTTTCCATGGCATAGTGTGAGTGCTGGGGTTGCTTGATTCTTTGGTGCGAGTATCTAGACCATAAACTGGCGTAGATTAACAACGACCAACAGTCATCCTTTACTTTACTTAATGAAAAATTATATGTACACCCAAGGTACTTAAATGGCAAACAGCACAACAAGAACAAAAGCAACACCACGAAGTCACTCTGTGGCAGTGAAGAAACCATGGAAAGCTTTAAAGGGGCTTATGGAACCCCCAAAGTCGTAGAAGCATTCATTTATTCCTCGTGCATGACGCTCCGTGATTGTTAAGAATTTAACGGGGCAGGAACAAAAAATAAAACCGTACATAGATCATGATTTTAACGATGACCACTTAAAATGATAGTTATTTTTCGATATATGGCCTAGGAAACCCCCTTAAAAAAATATAAAGAAAAAAGTAGAAAAGGAAAACAGAATGACCGTCCAACATACAAACATCAAAGTCGTGCCCAGTTTATTTTCTAACAGTCATGATGACTTGAATTTGAAGTCAATTTGCTACACCCAAAGCCACCAGTAAAGGGTGTTCTCATGATGATAGCTGGATAGAGAAAGCATTTCTGCAATAATTTATTCGGGAAGCACATAAACAATTCCTTCCCAAGTTTGATACGCGAGCGAAATCCACCAAAAGTTCGGAAGGCGCAGTAGCAGAAGGCTGAGTTCTTCCTTGCCATGTTTGACAAGACTGAGGCAAGACTGGTGCAAAATTACCATCCTTCCATGTGATACGACCCTTTAGCACTTTTTTTTTGCCTTCCTGCCAGCCCAGCGATAGTTGTTTTTATGTTAATGTTTTATTTTGTATTCTCCTTCTCCTTTTTCATCTTAACGACTGTAACATGAGAAGACCGATGTAACCGAAATGTACTCGTACTCTTTGTCGACACTCGTACTTCTTCAGTGATTACCTACTTTTTGAAATAAGTCTACAGATAAATACAACAACACAGCACAAATCTAGACTAAAACGGAGACGGGAAACAGGGTTTGCATTCGTATGTCTCTGTGTGTTTGCGTGTCTGTGGGTGTGTTCGTGTGTGTAGTTTCAAGCAGAGTGTGTCAATATAGACGGTTTTCAGGTCTTTTCTTTGGTGTTCTTCTTTGGAGCATTGTTCTTGATGTTTCTTATATTTACTGTCTTTGTGTATAATGTTTTTGATTTGTTTTCTGTTGAAATTATTGCGGCTGTTGCCACTACTGCTGTCGCTCTTATTGTTGTTGTTGTTGATGTTGATTTTTTGTTTGTATTAAATTGGGTATTGAGGCATATTCATGCACTGTGACACAGTGTCTTGAAAGTGAAATAAGGCTGTGCTAATACTTGTCCATTACGACAATTGAAAAAAAACTATTGAGAAATTATGGAGCTAGATGAATATTGTGTATTATTATGGGTGGTGGTGGCGTAGTGTGAGCCACGATCACACAACAAACCCGTATCTTGGTCAGAATATCAAACATTCATGCGGCTTCTGTTGTCACCTCGTTAAAGTCGACGTCTTTACGAATAACAGCGTAATCTCCAAGTCATGTAAAAGATATCCAGAAAAACCATGAGCCATTCGGAGACGACTTTAAACAATTGTTCCCGGAAGAAATTATATGGAGCACTGGTCAGTGTTTAAAAAAAGTTATCCTTCCGATTCTTCATGGAATTTTGAGTGACATAAATATACGAGGTAATTTTGAGCACAATACCAAAATCTCCGAATAATAATTGATTATTTCTGAATTTGTTTCACAGAACTCGTCTACAGTTCTTACTGTAACAATTATCGTCCGTAAAATACAAATGGCATTTATTGAAGTGTACTGCCATTGAGAATGCCGTGGCTTTTTAAAAAAAGTTCTTTTCTTTCCTTATTTGGCCTCGAAACACTGTTCTGCGATAAGTTTGTGGGTGTGTGTTCAAGAGTGTCATGATATCCTTATGTGTCTGTATTTGGCTGTTGGAATTGGTACATGAATTTATTTATTTACTTTTTATTTGTATTGTTTTTTCGGCTGCTGGAGTCTTTTTTTTTTTTTTGCTTTACTTTTCGATTTGTTTGGTTTTCGGTTTTTGTGCAATTGGCACAGGCAGCGAGACGGCCATTGACGCCGTTACCAATTGTTTTTTATATCTCCCTCAGCGTACGTAAGCACACAAACACAAGCATTACACACACACACACACATTTACAAACTCGGATATATTTTTATGTTTACAAATTAAATGAATTGGTATTTTTATTATTTTTAACATCGATATGTTGTTGTGTTTCTCTTCCTCCATCTTAGCGTCAATTGCTTGCAGGATTTGTGGGTATTGCCGGGAACGGTTGCTGGTAGTCGTACTTAAAATTTCGATTTCTTTTGTACCGATGCAGTTCATAAATATTCAAGGATCTTTTGTGCCGAGAATTTGTCTACATAAACACACACACACACTAGGCAGTGTCAAAGAAATTATATTTTTTTAATTGCAGCAGCATGAAGGGTGTCTACAGAATTTTTCTTTAAAGGAATAAAAAGGCTGTCTATTAAGAAGCCAACAACTGATGACCCATCATCATGTCTGAATTATTCTTTGATTGTTGTTCTTGCTGTAACAGTTCTGCTGCTGTTGCCGAAAGTTCTTGTCTGTGGAATAAATATTAAATTAATGTGTGTCATTTGGTGTGGTGTGATGTTGGTAGGTGAAGGTGACCGTGCCACCTCTGTTGGACGTGACCACAAATCAATGGGATTGAATGGACAATTAAATAAATGCACCTGTTTAGAGTGCCTATAGCAGTTGAGAATATTGCTCCAGCCAGCTCTTAGTTGTGCCAGGATTGAACGAGTTTGTCTTGAAAGTTGCCGCTCAGAATCCTAAATTGGTTAAGGACTCCATTGCATCTGTAGCCATTTATGCCTGGGGAACCGCCAGTTGATGCGTATTTTTCAGGACATTCGATATTGACAATCGGCTGGGAATTCTTTTGTTAATGTTTTAATTCTACCGAAAATGCTAATGTTTTAAATACATAAACATTCGATTTTAACAAGTATTTCATAGAAATACATGTGTGCACGTGTAATGATAATATTCAAATATTCTTGCGAAATCCAACAGATACAACAATCATACGAGCAAGGAATTTAGAACCTTGCCAACAGGTATACTTTCGTTATAATTCATTTCTGTTCGTTTCCTTTTTACATCAGATCAATCTTTGGCTGCGACGTAATACTCCAACCATAACAAGTTGCTTTGCATAATTATGTTTTATTAACAATATTCAATAAATGTTGTATTTCTGGTTTGAACATGTTATCAGTGAATGCTGCCATTGTATAATTTACCATAATGGAATTCATAGGAACTTTATAAATTGTTGTCGTAGGTGTAAGTTCAGATGTTTTTGTTCTGGACTGTTTGATTAAAATCTATTTCCACAGAAACTCTGTCAGGAAATATACGAACGCAAGTAAGAAATTTTAAGCATTCAAAGGAACAGTTCTCTGGTAGTAGGATTTAAAAGAAAAAATAATTAAAATATGTTTTGCCTTTGTTGCACATGTACAGAATATATTTAGCGGTCCAAAAGTTTCCCATCGTTGACTAAAGGAAAACGTAATATTCGATAACAGTGAATATTGTTATTTAGTTAAGCGTATATTGTGACTCGAATATTGGTCAATTGGGACCGGATTTTTTTTTTTTTTTTTTTTTTTATTTTATTTTATTTTAATTACAATACAAAGTAAATTTGGACCCAAAGTCCAAGGATAAACCGAGTGACAAAGACTATCTGGCTTGATTTTTTGCAGCGACAGACCAAAGCCTCTGGTGGGAATCGAACCCACAACCCCCACGCTGATAGGCAAGCACGCTACCAACTCGCCTACCCGGGCGCTTGTGACCGGTATTTATTTGTTGTGTCAGTTTACAAAATCATTTAATTTTTATCCTACCAAATCAGAATTTTAATATGGAATAAACGACAATTCCTATGTCAATTAGTGTTCAATTCTTAGATATTTTTCATAATATTTTACAATTTCCAAAATAAACATGCATTTCAATAGAAAGTCCATAACAAAATGAGATTATTAAATGAATCTATTCATTATTTTTTTTTTTTAATTTAGTTCCAAAAATTATCCTGCTTAAATTTCCGTGAACACCTCTCGTATTTGACTCGAGAAAGCAATTAAGAAAATATTAATTAAAACTTTTAGCGCTTCCTTTGACTTGTCAAACAGTACCTGCTGTGCCCATTGAAATACTCCAGCCCTTTGTATTTGATTGCCCTGGAAATTGGGCTTGCATTTTGCCAGTGGTTTTACACAAAAATAATACGTACTTCTGTCATGGTTATAATAAAACATTGGAAGTTAAATCCGAATATAAAGAAATTGTTGAAGCGAAATTCCCCAACCAATATTATCACACATTTTCCATACGAATTCCTTACACTTCTACCCGCACATACTCACTCGCATGTCAAATATTAAAATAATTTCACTCGTGTCGTACAGAAAACCAATTCACATTCCAAACACGTGTCGACTGAATAAGTGATTGATTTTATCGCAAAAACAAAACAGCAGCATCATAAAATTGATTTATTACACAAGATTAGTCGAAAGTCATTACGATTATAATCATTTCGGTGCACACACAGAACTGACTGTGCGAAATCCAAATCTTCACAAAACATAAAAGAAAATAAAAATCTGCTTAAATTTAAAGGGTACTTTTTAGGAGAAAACAATGTTGTTTAGATGCGCAACAAACAACAATAATCATCTTAGAAATGTAAAAATCCTTAGTGTGACTACAGACCAGTGCATAATAGAGCTTTCAGTTCATGCAGCAAATGCTATATAATTTTCAAATCATTTCTAAACATTTTTCTTCCTTTCTCACTTAGGACACGGCGCACGCAGTTTGCATATTAATTTTTCTGTTTGAAGAGAAACCAAAAAAAAAGAAAACAAATTGGGGAAACAAATTCACGTGCATCAAATATTTTCAAATAACGAAATGTGTTCATAAATAATGCATACAAAAGCATATTTCTCGCCTTTTTTAGACGGAGCTACAAAAAAAGGATAACCGACAATTCGTTGTTTTTCTGGTAGCCACTTTTCTAAGCTTCCTCTGTCCTTCCCATCATATGTATTACAAATGGCTAAGAAACATCAAACCAACAAGAATTTCGCTTTGCATACAATACGAGGTACACGCTATGGTACACTCGAAGAAAGGGGGTTCATTTGATTTGTGAGAAGTTATGAAATTTACATATTGGACATGCATTTTAATTGATGTGTCATCAAATGAGATGTTGTCTGAGATCGCCGGAAGGTATTACCTCGCAGCCTACTGAGGAGTGTTAAGAAAATTTATTTTTCAGAAAGAAGGAGCAGTTGATTTGAAAAAAATACATATACAAGTTTCTCCAACACAAGGTGTTATTTTGAATCACCCGGTATTTTGGTAGTTGCCACATTTTAAAGCTTTTATTGTTTGACATTTGACAAGTATTATCAACGGCATACCGTCCTCTTTATTATGAAATAAACATCTGATCATATATCTCCAAAAAATTTATTTTTCTTTGAATACCAAAATAACACCTCTTGTTGAATAACCCCGTAGACTGATAACGCATCAATATTTGTTAAATGTAGTGCTTCCGAGCTGTGTGCAACTATCACACGTCCCGATTGTGCAAAAGCTAGGCTAATTAATTAAGACTTCTCTAGAAAAAATTAGCTGGGAGCCGTATTTGAATTGTGGGATCCGATCAGTGAGTATATAAATTATAAATTGGACAGTTTATTAACTTGAGAAATGTTCTTTACTCGTTCTGTTTGTTTATGGCATCTTAAGGACAATGTATGTTTTTAGGGATATTCAAATTAAAGTTCTCCAACAAGAGGTGTTATTTTGGTCTTCAAAGAAAAATTACATTTTTTGAGATAAATGATCGGATGTATATTTCATAATAAAGAGGAAAATATGTCGTTAATAATGAAAAACAACATCAGCCAAAAGGCCACCACGACCATGCTTACAGGACCATATCCTTTTCATGAACTTTTCCATAACCAAATCGCAAAGTGGATGCCGTATATTCTCGATAGTCTCACGAAGGTGTTAAAGATCTCGGTGGTCAATTGTGACCACTTCTTCGAAAGATAACTCGGTGCGGAAACTTTTCGCGTAAAAGAGCAATGGTTTCGTTGCTTGTGTCGCACGTAGCGCCGTCTTGTTGAAAGTAAACATTGTCCAGATCATTATCATCCAACTCCGACCATAAAAAATCATTAATCATCAGTCGATAGCGCAATACATTCACCGTAACTGTTGATCAAACCTAATTTTCGAAAAAGTAAGGTCCAATGACCATAAACTGCACCAAACAATCACACATTAAGAATGGAGAGGCTTCTCAACAATAACTCTTCGATTTTCCGAGCCCCAGATGCGAAAATTTGTCTTGTTGACGTAGCCAAATCGCAAAGTGGTAAGATTTTCACCATTTTTGTAGTGAATTTTAATAATTTCAGTTAGTTGTTGAAGCGTGTATCGTTCCATTTTTGGTAATGGCGTTGTTTCTACTTGTCAAAGAATAAAAGCTTCAAAAGTGACAGCTACCGAAATACCGCGTGATTCAAAATAACACGTCTTGCTGGAAAATTAATAAGGCTGAAATAAATTTCCTTTCTTTTCTGTTTACCTGACATTTGGAAATTAAATATATTTTTTGTTCTTAAATAATTTCGCATCTTCTGAATTAGAGGCAAACCAAATCCCATACCATTTCGTGCTTCAGAACCGACACTCTCAAACTTAAGGGATTTGCACATTTTATTAAGCCAGAAAGTCCTCTTCTGGAAATTATAATGACAAAGGGGAGATTTGCCCCTGAATTGTTATCCATTATCTCATTTAAAAATAAACTACTAGGTGAATCTTTCTGTTAAAGGTTAAGAATACGCTTACTGGTAACATATAAGGAGATGTTGGTAGTTTAGACTATGTTAGTTTTTGACAGAATTCATAAATTTCCATTGAACTTCCTGGGAGAAAATCATTTGTTTGTAAATTTTAGAAAACTAGAATAACTATTTCTAAACGACAACTATATATATATATATAATTCTTTGTCGAGTCTTATTATGCATTTATCTTTACTGCTTCTTATTCTGTTCAAGAAAACTTGACAACCGACTAGGTTAATCCGTACAACTTGTCATCAACAGTGCCAAGCCTGTCGACAGCGATACCAAGCTGGCTGTCAATAGTACCATATAAGTCTTCAACTCTGTCGTACGTATTGCCAGCAGTGCCATTCGTATCATGAACAGCGAACCATGTTAAGTGCTTTTCACCATGGTGTTCATGCCGTGTCATCCAACGGAACAATGAGAGTATCGTCGGATGGGCTATCAGTTGTGTCGTCACCAGCGAAGTGAAGTGTAGGCAATGGAATGGAATGAAATGAAATATAATAAAATTAATAATAATTTTCATAACGTGAAGTCGCACACCACTACAGTGTTTGGAAATACTTTAGAAATATAACAGCGGACTGTGTTTCAATGCAGACAAAACCATGTCTATATTAACACGTCTGGGTTATATCGCCCAAGGTCATGGTATAACTATACGAGATCAAAAAAAATAAATTAAAATGCCCCCATCTTTTGATTTATTTTTTCCTACTTTAGCATCTTCTTGATAAGTCTTACAATTCCGCAAATGCAATTTCTAGATAAATATGTAACAAGTCGAACATCGTTGAATTTGAAGGTTTTTTTTTTAAAAAAAGAATGTCTGTATTTATTTTAACCTTTTTTGTATTAGCACCCTGCTAATTTCCAATTTCAACTGTTTTAGAAAAAAAGATTTTTTTTTTTTGGATATTTTTCACCCGTTTTAGGAAATTTTGTAGGATTTATCAAAACGATTACTGTTTCCAATTAATTGGAAAATGTAATAGGAACTATGAGGAAATTTAAAACAAAAATATGAGGAATTTTTGTACAGGAACACCTCGCATAGCACTGCTTCGATCGGTGAGGTTTCTCAATAGAAAGTCCCAATTCACACTAGGCAATTTTAATTGCCGCAATTCTTAGTTTGTAGGAAAGAGCGGTAAGGGGAATGGAAATAAAAAAAAAATGCTTACACTGGCAATTTGTTTTTGTGTTTTTCCTATTTTGATATTTTGAAAGCCATTTGTATTTATAAAGGCAATAATGAAAACAAAAAATGGCGAAAACGAATTTCCTTGAGTGAGCACAAGAGGCAAGTTCCGTAAGAATTGTAGTAAGTAAAATTGCCTATTGTGAATCGGGAAAGAGGTTTTGAAATTTTCAAAAAAAAAAAAAAAATTATTGGGAAAAATTGTTCTAAAAAATAAAACAAAATTAAATTTTCAAATTATTTTTTTTTTAGACAAAATTTTTTTTTTTTTTTTTTAAACTTTAAATTTTCCGTATTTTTTCTTTATTAAGAAAACATACGGCAGGCGCTCGCGTTTAACATGTTTTTTTTTCAAAGAGAGGCAGAAATTGCGTACATACTTTGTTGTTGTTTTATTCTCGCGATGACATCAAATTGCGATGATATCATGCTTGTATGAAAGCTAAAATACAACAATACAGCGTAAATCATCTTGTCCTTTAACCTCCTTTATAGGGGGTATATGACCTGTAAATAGGCGCATAGGGCCCGAGTGCATCGATTAGTCCCGTTTTAAATAGTACGACAAAATGTTGGAACCGATTAACCGCACTATGCAAGGTATTCCTGTATTTAGTTGTCCGATCTTGGCCTATGAAGGAGAGTTAAGGTTTCAAACTACAGTCTATTCACTCTGATTCATTGACCCTGTAAAGACCTACCACATTATTCATAAAAATGTATAACAAAAGTTTATAAAGATGTTATAAATGTTTATGAATACGGGAGAAAGAATATCAATTATCAAAAATAAAGGAAAGTTTTCCCACTATTCTATTATCTAGGAAACCCAAACAATTTTTATTATCTTCACTCAATCATTTTCTCCGAGTGTATCACGTACTATAACAACCAAAAAAAGAATGACACGAATTGTATATGCATGCAAAACTCAATCTGAACAAGAAACGAATGTCCATTTTTCCTCTTCCGATTCATTTTTTTCACCCAAGATACAAATGCGAAAAAGTGGACCTGACTTTAAATCCATACGAAAAATCCTTCAGTCGTTTCACTCTCCATGAAATTTACCTAAGGCAATGGCGAAGCAAAAATATGATATGCTCTAGTTTCTTTTTAAAATTTTCTATGTTTGGTGTGTTCTTCGTTTGCTATGAGAGAAGAACAACGACTGCCGCCAACGGCTACCAAATGAGCTTTTTGTTCGAATTATGCCTGGAGCCATTACGCGACTGTGAACAGCAAAATGTGGTCAGCAGCTAGTGTACGCTGGATGAAACAGTTGGATAAACTGTTCGTGATGGTAGTGTTGGTGGAGGATGGTCACGAGACGGAGGAGTAGTGTATAGAGTACGTAACCTTGGCCAAAAAAAAAAAACCCCTGTGGAACAAAATACATGGCCAGCTAACATAAATGCAAAAGCCATTTAATGCTAGGCACAAAAAAGGCATATGCTCGCTAAAAAGGATCAAAAGGAATATATTAGTAAAAAGTAGTCATTATTGTCCTAATTATAAAGTCTGAATGTGGCTGGACTCCTGTGCATATCAAAAACACACATACACAGAAAACCGAGCGGCAGTTTTTTTATGTTACTTGAAATTTGTTAAAGCTCACGGACTGTTCAAGGAGAGATTAGAAAATGCCCCGCATAATTAGGCTTAAATTTTAATGGATTAAATTATCTGGTGGTTTTGTTAATGGCGATTTTTAAATGAAAAGAAAAGTTTCTCAACAAAACTTTTCAAATAGACAATGACTTCCTGTGTTGCTTGTGAGACGTTATGATATCTGAAGGTTACCAGTAAAATACTCTGCCTGAGGAGATTTTGAAGATGGCAAATCCACTGTTTGGATTTCTGACTGTTTAAACAATGGTGGAGGATGTTAAACCATATGAAAGTGGTTTTAACGAAATTGGGAAAAATCCATTGCGGACGCATAGACTGGATTCAAAATACATTTGATTTGAAGGTTAGTAGATTATCTTAATATATATTTACCCTCGACACTGATTCACTGACTCTGTCACGCAGTACGTAGGAATTTAAATAGGCATTCTATAATTCTATATAAATTCTATAAATAATAATAATAAAAAAAATAATATTTTTTTTTGTACAGAAATTGTGTTTTCCCCAAAAATTTTTTTTTCCAAAATTTTTTTTTTACAAATTTTTTTTGTTACAAAATTTTTTTTTACAAAATTTTTTTTTCCAAATTTTTTTTTTTAACAAAATTTTTTTTTCAACAAAAATTTTTTTTTTCAACAAAATTTTTTTTTCAACAAAAATTTTTTTTTTCAACAAAATTTTCTTTTTTTTCCACAATTTTCTTTTTTTTTTCAACAAAATTTTTTTTTTATATTTCAACGGACGCCATAGGCGCATTACAACTTACTAGTTTTAAAATATGTTTTAATGTCGTAGCCTATGAAAGAGTGCATTGGACCGTAACCTATGAAAAAGTGTATTGGACTGTCGTTCAGGACCACATAGGAAATGATGACTAAAATTGGGTTTTCGTATTTCAAACACAAGTTGATCAATAAAAAGCATTTTCTAGGTCTTTAAGTCATTATTTCTAAAGAAAAATGTTGGAACTTTAATTTGATGTATATCATGTATCTATTTTTGTTTTTGTCGCTGGGCTGTAATATTTTAAATTTAGCGGGATTTTTTTTTTTTTTTTTAAACTTTTTAATATTCCACGAAAGTGTAAAAAAGTAATAATGCAATTCAAAAGACAATAAAGTTCTAAGTAATTTGAAAAAAAAATATAATGATTTCACTTTTATCGTTTCCAAGTTATGGCCCTTATACTTTATACTTTCGTTACTTTGTGTGCCGATTACGAAGTTGTAACACCCTAATGTACTGTTGCATGAGGTGCCAAACATCTCAATAGTGTTCAAAAAATATCCACACTATGGGTGAAGAAGTCCAAGCTATATTTAAACACTCAAAAAAATGCATTCGCGAAGGCGGATATTTAAATCTTCAGTGAATTTTGTGTCTAACCTGAACTTAAACATAACTTAAGGTAGGATAACACAATGCTAAAAAAAACAATCTTCTAAATCTTCAAAATTTGCTTCCAAACAACCACACAGACACACACACAGCCCAAACATCATCACAGTCATTTTCTTGCTTAACCGTTTTCAAACTTCCAAATCTCTGGTGAATCATCAATGCACAGCACTCCATATTTTCGATATATCACAAAAAAAAATTATTTAACGATCGAGAAGAAAGAAAAACAAAACTGCAACTTAAATTTTTCCTACAAAAAGGCCATAAACTTTGCCTCTCGAAACTGTTGGCGATGACGTGGCAACGAAACATATGATCCTAATGGGACGGGCAACTATTGACATCCATTCAGATATTTGTGTATATGTATAGAGAAAAAAAAGTTTTCGTTAACCTCAGCAGAAAACGAAATCGTCCAAAAGTTATCTAAGAAACTTCTTTCTGTTTTATAACTTCCCTCCACATACTGTTCGTGTATGTTCGTTTTTCTCCACCATAAAGTTTGAAGCTAAATGTTTAAAGTTGACTGCGAACGATGGAGCGAAGAAGCACCGAATACAGAAATGAACGCATAAAACATATATAATATTTTTAATGTCTTTACTGAAATCTATATAAAGACATTTACACTGAACTCCAAACAATTTCCAGAGTGCATATGAGAGGAATATCGATTATTTTCGTTCACAGAAGATGAAATAAAGTTTATTAACCTGTCGTTTCTGCCAGTCTTATCATTTTTTCCGTAAGAAAAAAATGCTGCCTTTGGATGAAATTTTCTTTAAAAATTGGAAAATTTATGGCTTTGATACTCTGCAATAGGAGAAAAGTATGTCTGAATGATGAAAAATGGCAGTTGCGTTAAATCACTTTATCTTGTTTAAACTAAAAATATACGCACATATATCATTTTTTGTGTGATTTTCGTTCTTCTTTTTTATTGTGGCGAATGTTTAAAGTTTTTCTATCAACTCATAAGACTGAGATTAGACTCAAAAAAAAAAAAACAAAAAGTTGAGATGAAAAATGTGAGTGCTGATGAGTTGATGGTTTCATTTTGTGGCAAAGATGTTCCCAAATGAAAGTTTGAATTGAAACAAATTTACTCTTTGGGTTTTATGTCGGCTAAAGTTCATATTTTATGGTCATCTGTTAGGGCTGTGTGGGCATTTTAAATACATAAAAATTGGTCGAGGAGGTATGAATTATAATGTTTGCCACAATGTTGCTTAAAAAGATTATATCTTGCAAAATGTCCAGGTAATTACACGATCGTGTAAACAGACACATAGACTGCCATGCTGTAGACTTAAGCATTGAATAAACGAATTTGTCCGAAAATATCTTTAGGGTCTAAATGATTTCTTCCATACGTTGCACTTCTTATTGTGGCGCCAAGGTTTCAAAAAAGGACACTCATAGTATGGTCAAAGGTGCAGGAAGTGATAACATATGGGCATGAAAGTCTGTCAATACACAGATGTGGCCAAATCGTCAACGATGTTTCAAATTTACCAACAGGGATTGTTTGAATTTTCTTCCTTATTTTGATAACGAGAGTTCACAGATACTTTGAGAACCCAACACATTACATTGTTTCCGTCAGTGTATGGATCTTTAACGCATTAATCCAGAGAATGTTTTTCTTTCGTGTTTGTTAGCGAATAGTTTTTGATTTAGCGAACGCTGGATAAACATGGGTTAATACGATTCCCTCTGTGACATTGTTAACCATGGTGCGCTCTTGCATTGTGGTCTCTGACCAAGCAATGACTAACATTCCTATTCAACAGATCTACGCCGATCCCCAACGTACAAAATCAAAGACTATATATGTACTAGTAAGTTGTAATGCGCCTATGGCGCCCGTTGAAATATGGAAAAAAAAAATTTGTTGAAAAAAAAATGTTTGTGGAAAAAAATATTTTTGCTGAAAAAAAAAATTTTGTTGAAAAAAATTTTTTTGCTGAAAAAAAAAAATTTGTTGGAAAAAAAATTTTTTGTGGAAAAAAAAAATTTTGTTGAAAAAAAAATTTTGTGGAAAAAAAAAATTTGTTAAAAAAAAAAATTTGGAAAACAAATTTTGCAAAAAAAAAAATTTTTGTTGAAAAAAAAATTTTGTAAAAAAAAAATTTTTGTAAAAAAAAATTTTGGTAAAAAAAAATTTGGTGAAAACACAATTTCTGTACAAAAAAAAAATATTATTTTTTTTATTTTTATTATTTATAGAATAGAATTATAGAATGCCTATTTAAATTCCTACGTATTGCGTGACAGAGTCAGTGAATCAGTGTCGAGGGTAAATATATATTAAGATATAAAATTCCCCACGTGAATGAATCACAGCAATCCTCTGCAATGCAACTCAAGAATGACGCTACCTCAGCGATTTATCTTTAAAGATAATCCCAGAGGGTCGACCCTCAAGTAAACAAATAATCTTGACCAATATGGGTCACCTTATTACAGATGTTATTCGTTGACAACATTTCATTGTCTTGACTTGTGTTCAAACACTCATCTAAGATATTCAATTCCAACATGGTAGAATTCTAAAAATACTCCTACTTTCCGACTGCGTGTCGATTCATTTACATCTCTACTAAGTCTTCTCTATACCACAGGACTGCAGTCGCCGATGCCACAGTTTACTTATTTTCAATAATTATTTTCCGTCCCCCACACGCGAGCCAAAGTTGCTAAGTGAAACTTGCAAAAGTCTTGACCTTCGTCAAGATACTCATACCGCCATCTGTTTAACATTATGTAAAGCTTGTAGTTAATGCCATCCACTTATACACCCAGAGTTTCCCAGAATTTTGCGACACATTTGCCAAATTAAAAAAAAAAAAAAAAAAGACGAAACGCTTTCAATAAAATCAGTTCAACAGTGGTTGTCGAGGAGGAATTGCTGCTGTAGTCAGAGATTACGTTCTTTGTTTGCAGTCAATAATAGTATTCGCTCGAAATCAATTTGAATATCTTTCTTGTTTACGAAATAAATCATTATCATCTTTCATAAATATTTATGAATGGTCGTCATTGTTACAAACGACCGACAGCGACTGCAATGTGGGTAAAAGCACGAAGAATGACTCAAATGGAAATGGAAGAATATCAATTCTGTTCCAGTTCCCATCAAATCTGAACAACATCACATGAGAAAACATCAACGTTGTCGTCATCAGCATTTTTATAATGTCCAATGTTGTGTGCGGCGTCAAACCTCCATGCCTCCATCCATCCGTCATCATGATGACGTTGCTTAGTTTTTGCCGTTGGCGCTGTTGATTATTCAACAACAATGGAACAGCGGGCAAAGAGAACTATCAACAGAAATCAAATGAATTTTAACAAATCCCTTAGATTCCAATACCGTTTTTTTTTTTTTGGTTTGTTTGTTGCTTTACAACTCTCCAATGTCGGTCTATCAGTGTATTCGTTTGTCCCAACGTCTGCCTGTCTGTCAGTTGTTCGTCCACCAATAACCACTGGTTTGTCCCACAACAAGGAAGCCGACTCGGATTGGGCATTAAAGTGCGCAAAGGGTGTAGTAAACGAGGAAGACCGATAGGTAGAGGAGGGTCACAGAATGGCGGGAGTGGATCATAACCATTGCCATAACTATGGCTACTGTGGAGCATTGTTGCTGTTCTTGTTATTCGGAACAATGTCAAACGATAACATTTAATATTGCCATTGGTGTTGGCATTGTTTTTCCCCCGACCATCTTTTCGTTGTTCGTATTGTCCTGGCTGTGGCGTTCTTGTTAACTGAAAAATTAGTTAAAACATTGCCAGTGCCACTAAAGCCGGTATCCCTTTTAAAATATTTTCTCATTGTCCTTCTCAGCAGCAGCCGATTGCGAATCATCAGAGCTTAGCTGTTTGGCATCCACTCGTACTCTATGTCTGTTCATGATGCTGTACTTCGTTTTCTTGCTTTGTCTTTTGCATGTGTTTTTTGTGTGTGTGTGTGTGTTGATTTTGAAAACAATTCCTAGCTGTCTGTCAGTTAACATTCCTGGCTCTCAATGTGCATCGGACCGTGCATACATACGTCTTAGTAGGTATATGGGTTACATTCAGTGTTCCTGACATTCTGCTGTCGAAGCTGCTCTCTGGAAATTCAATTTTATACTTGAATACATTCCGCAGGAGAATAAGTTATCATAAATAGTTTCGAATTCGAAATCAGTGTGATAGATTAATAAAAATTGTCAAACAGGGACAATTATAAATTGCGTTTTTAAAGGCAGCATCAGAGTTTAAAACAATTATTACAACCTGTAAATTATTATCTTATCCTTTAAATATATAAAATTTAATAAATATTTAATGTAAACAATTTGTTTTCTGTTTTCTTTGTAGGTAAATATCAAAATATTGGGTCAACTATAGAACAACTGTATTTAATTTTTACAAATGGTAACATATCTATTTTTATTTGTTTATTTTTCCAATTTCGAAATTAAAACGATACCGAAAACAAACAGTGGACATTTAAAGGAATTTTCAGATCTTTAGCAAGTTTGTAATATCAGTGAATATTGAAGAATATAATTTAGATGAAAAAATAACCAACCTGACATTTATGGAAGCCGGTTTCGAAATTATAAGAAATTTTCCAGAAAATCTTCAAAAATATGGAACAACTGCAGTTTAGCAACATAGGTCAAATTTTGTTCAAGTTTATACCAGGGGTTTAAATTCTTATTCTGAGGCGAAACATTTTTTTTTTTGGACATTAGTTCGACATATCTTCACGGTTTACCAATGTGGACCAAATTGGAGTCGTTGGAGATCGATGGTTTAATTTAGAAATTAAGAAATTAATCAAAATGTCGTTTTTTACATATTTTGGTAGAGCATTGTCAAATACACATTTTAGGGCTTTGTGATCAAAAATACCGGATTTATTGTCCTTTGGCAAAAGGGAGTAACCAAAATCCAAAAAAAAAAATTAGTTTCAGAATTAAATTTGTTGCGAATTTTTATTTAAAATTGCCTTGAAGTTTTTCAAATGTTATAAAGTTTTTACCTTCTCCTGTAAAGATACGAAAATGCGTGTTACGGCCTTTCTAAATTAAGCCATCGTTATGGAAACAGCTTTCCAACAACGTCTACATTGTACGCATCTATTAACCCGTTGGGCGTCAGTTGAAAATTATGGGAAATAATGTGCAATTTTTGATAAACATCGGAGATAGATCTGATTATATGTCCATGCTTTGGAAGGCCGCAATTCGGGAACTATGGGCTTCCGACAAAAAAAATACTTTTATGTTCTTTCTCGCCTAGCACCATGTAATTAGGGCAGTTTGTTATTTCTTTATGTTGGCAATGCCGTGTCAACTTAAGACTAAAACTTCGCGATAATTTATATTCGTCAATATCGCTAAGCCCTCCCTACACATTAATCGACTGTCTAAGCTGGCGGTGTAACGAAAACAGGTCTATTTTGTTTTTTAAATCTATTTTCCAAGTTTCACAAATGAAGAAACAAACACGAATTTCATACCAGAAGTTAATAATGGTGGATGGAAATGGTGCAGAAAATAATATTCTATTGCTGGGTATGTGGTCATAAAAATACAGCGATTTCGCTGACAAGTCCACATCGATCGTAGACGATAACTACTACGATAGGGAAGACCGAGACTCTTATAAGTTTTATTAACTCTTATAAAATTTAATGCTTTTGTGTAAAACAAGCATGCATATCGCAGATTCCAGTAGTGATTGTACAGGGTTCTCCAATAAGAGGTGTTATTTTGGTATTTGAAGAAAAATAGCATTTTTTGAGATAAATGATCAAATGTTTATTTCATTATAAATGAAACACAACATCAGTCAAACGACCACCACGACCATGCTTACAGGATCATACCCCGTTCATGAAATTGTACATAACCAAATCGCAAAGTGGCTGCCCTATGTCCTCGATAGCCTTACGAATTCTATCTCAGAGGCCTTGAATCGAAGCTGGGTTGTTGGCGTACCCCTTATCTTTCACGTGGCCCCAAGGTGTTAAATCACAAGATCTCGGTATGTCGAATACCGGGTGATACAGAATAACACCTCTTAAAATACGGTGATATCGAGTCTCAATCTCATCAATTTTTAATGGAATCAACCGGGTTTAAGGAACAGTTTTCTGTGCTTTGATTTGCTAAATCGTTTATTAAAAAAAAATATTATAAAAAATTAATCGCTATTTCAACCTGCGTTTTTATTTGTTTTCTGGATTTTCAGTTAATTTTTGGTATTATTCGGAATCATATTTTACAACTATCACTCATGAATCTAAAATGCAGTATATTTTTTTGTTTGTCATTTTTTTCATATTTTATAGTAGACTAGCTGACCCGGCAAACGTTGTATTGCCGAAAAATTTTGATTGAAAAATTTGTTTACTGAATTTTATTTTAAGTACGATGTACCACCGCCACTTAGCAGGTCCAAATTTGTTCAGCAGTCTTATATTTATTTAAGAAATGTATTTTGCGAATTTGAGCCAAAACGTTCCACAAATACGAAAAATCGCGACTTATGCGCCACCCATCGGGACCATACTGAAGTAGTATGGTCCTAGTAGTATTAGTCCTTCCCGCGGACTAAACAAACATATTGTCCAAGTTTGGTAACAATCGGTCCAGCGGTTCTTGAGTTTTAGGCGCTCTTACCCGGAACGAACGTTTTTATATATTAAGATTACAATTTTTTTTTTTGTAAACTGGTTCACTGTTAAAATGTCACCTAATTTTTTTCAAATATTTTCTTTTAACTAGAACTTGTCGCTGCCGAGCATTATATCTGAAATAAATGTGTTTTTGCAAATCTGTTTTTTATTAATTTTACGCTGAGGTTTTCGTTTAAATGTGACTGGCCAATTTTCTTTCGTTGTGATTATCCAATAACTAAGCAAAACAAAGTATTGATTTTGATCAACCTCACGTACAACTTAATTACACTTCAGTAAGTTGTATCTGGGAAAGTGATTCAGTTTATATCACAAATGAAATTAATTTCTATTCAGCTCTAGTTCAGCTACGCAAATAAGTAATATTTGAGTGAGAGTACGTACCTGTTTTCACTTTCGTATTGTAAGTTTTCCTTAGTATGGTTTATTAGAAGGATATGCGATGAATACTGAGGTTGAACACAGGAAGATGACTGGCCAAGGATATGTTATGTAGATCTGAAATATAAAGTGGACATTTAGTTGCAGGGGACACATCCGAAGAAGGCAACCATTAAATTGTATACGATCTACTACAAAGCATTTCCATTCAGATGTGGACTACGATCTAGATATGGTTAAAATGCTAAGAAGGGTTTAACAAAGTTAATTTAAATAGGTTTATCTCACAATTCGAAATGTTAACAAAATAAAATGATTATTACACAGATTGTAATTGACAAACAAAGAGAATTCATTTAAATTCAAGTTGTTCTAACATATGTATCTATCGAGCAGCGTACTTGCCAATCAGAGTGGGGATTGTGGGTTCGATTCCCAACAGAGGCTTTGGTCATGAAAATAAAATGTATCAATCGAAACCAGTGCAACCAAATTCTGTTCAAAGCTATATTTCGATTAATTGACCTAAATATTGTTATCGTTTACAATCATAAATCTTTCTCTTCCCAATGGATTTAATACAATTTCCAATATACAAGGCAAAATTTTATAATCACACCCTGTCCGTACTGAATCTTTTTAAGGGCCAACATTTAATATTGAGAAATTGTACAAATAAAGGAAATTAAAATTGGCATTTGCGCGTACCCACACAAAATAAACCCCACAACTTTAAATACTCGGGTATTTGTGGTTCATTTAGTTTATTTGCCCGCATATATATTTTTGGACATTTTAGCATTTCAACACAACTGTACTACAAGTAATTGGAAATTTTACATTGTAAACGTCTGGCACAAACACCCCCTACCCCCGTGACAACTGAGCCTCATAGACCATGCCACCGAATGTAGAAGAATTTAATTAAATTCAACATTTTGTTGCCGTTGACATTTTTCTGTGCCTCTGTTTTCGCAAATACACTTAATTCCACCACTTAACACTTTTTATTTCGAGATTTGTTTTCATTATAGGAACCATTTCACTCGCCTTTTTCTTTTTTTTTTGCTTTGCTACATGGCACGTTTTTTTTTCTTCAACGTAAACAAATTTTTAATACTTTTGCCTAGATTTGGGTTAAATTGAAGAAGGAATAGACAGATGCAAAGAGAGTGAAGGAAAAAAAGACAGTAAAAAACCCATAGAAATGTCGGTTATTTGTTTGTACTCGCTTTAAATTAAATGAAATGAATTGTTCAATGTCTGAAAATCCCACTTACACAGACAACGAACCAAGAAGTTGTACTAGTAGTAGTAGTGCTACTAAGCAGAATACATGAACAATAGAACAAAAAAATTGCGTGGCATACTTTTGAAGTCGGTGAAGTATGAAATGCGAAGAACGGTACTCGGGGGCTGGTCGTATTTTAAGGGCTTAGGTTAATAAAGACGAACAAAGGCGTCAGAGAGGAGCCCAACTTCAACAGCGAAAACTTAAGCTGTTTATAAGTGAAAGTGAAGGCACGTAAATAGATTGATTAACGCCGACTAAAGACATGGCAAAAAGTAACAAATAATTTGCATACTTTCAGGCGGGTAATGACGGGGGGAAACCTCAATACAGATATCACTTTAAATGATTTTTGAAGTTGGAATACCCAAACTTTACCGCTTAAGGGCAACTTGGAAATAAGAAAATATCAAGTTAATCATGGAGTGGGTATGCCTTCAGTAGC
Organism: Hydrotaea cyrtoneurina; assembly: GCA_958296145.1. Classification (NCBI taxonomy): domain Eukaryota; kingdom Metazoa; phylum Arthropoda; class Insecta; order Diptera; family Muscidae; genus Hydrotaea; species Hydrotaea cyrtoneurina. The sequence goes on along the minus strand of OY282513.1, from coordinate 8,646,236 downwards.
GTAAGCTGAATAAAAAATCATATTGAAACAAAAAATTATTAAATTATTTTAAGGCTCATTAACATTCATTAACGCCACTAACTATTATGTTTAAGTTTATTTATTTGTCCCGTTAATGTCTCAATGATATTTACCATAATTATTATAATTTAATGTTAAATACACATCGTAAATATTCGTCATCCATGAAAGTCATTTTTCAAATCATTTGCCACAGGGACAAAATATCATCAAGGACAGCAAATTAATTAATTTTGATAACATTAACAAACAGTCATCTTAACTGTTCACATTACGGATTATCATTTCAATAATATTTATTTTATATTTTACACATGCAAATGCACATACGGAGGAGTTAATTCCTCCAACAAATCCTTTCCAAAACGAAAACATAAAACAGGAAAAGAAAGAAAAAAGAATTTGCAATATGAAAAATTACCCTCCAATAAAAAGTGGTTTGTGCCAAAGCTAAGACGCAAAATAACTATAAAATAATTTCAAGAGAATAGTGAAAAAAAGTATAATTATTTTTAAACAATTTCCATTTTTGCTCACTTTTTATTATGCGAAATGTCCCTAAAAAGAAAAAAAGGAACAAAAATTGAAAAAATGTGGGGTATTATTATTAACTAGTAAGTTGTAATGCGCCTATGGCGCCCGTTGAAATATGGAAAAAAAATTTTGTTGAAAAAAAAAAATTTTGTTCAAAAACAAATTTTTGTTGAAAAAAAAATTTTTGTTGAAAAAAAAAATTTTTCTTGAAAAAAAAATGATGAAAAAAAAATTTTTGTGGAAAAAAAAAATTTTTTCTTGAAAAAAAAAATTTTTGTTCAAAAAAAAATTTTTGTTCAAAAAAAAATGTTTGTGGAAAAAAAAAATTTTGTAGAAAAAAAAAATTTTGTGGAAAAAAAAAAATTGAAAAAAAAATTTTGGTAAACAAAAAATTTGGGGAAAACACAATTTCTGTACAAAAAAAAAATTATTTTTTTTATTATTATTATTTATAGAAAATTATAGAATGCCTATTTAAATTTCTACGTACTGCGTGACAGAGTCAGTGAATCAGTGTCGAGGGTAAATATATTTTACTAGTAAGTTGTATGCGCCTATGGCGCCCGTTGAAATATGGAAAAAAAATTTTGTTGAAAAAAAAAAAATGTTGTTGAAAAAAAAAATTTGTTGAAAAAAAAAATTTCTGTTGAAAAAAAAAATTCTGTAAAAAAAAAAAAATTTTGTAAAAAAAATATTGAAAAAAAAATTTTGGTAAACAAAAAATTTGGGGAAAACACAATTTCTGTACAAAAAAAAAAATATTTTTTTTATTATTATTATTTATAGAAAATTATAGAATGCCTATTTAAATTCCTACGTACTGCGTGACAGAGTCAGTGAATCAGTGTCGAGGGTAAATATATTTTACTAGTAAGTTGTATGCGCCTATGGCGCCCGTTGAAATATGGAAAACAAATTTTGTTGAAAAAAAAAATTTGTTGAAAAAAAAAATTTCTGTTGAAAAAAAAAATTTTGTAAAAAAAAAAAATTTTTGTTGAAAAAAAAATTTTGTAAAAAAAAAAATTTTTGTAAAAAAAAAATTTGGGGAAAACACAATTTCTGTACAAAAAAAAATATTATTTTTTTTATTATTATTATTTATAGAAAATTATAGAATGCCTATTTAAATTCCTACGTACTGCGTGACAGAGTCAGTGAATCAGTGAATCAGTGTCGAGGGTAAATATATATTAAGATTATTAATTACACTGTGCGACAGCCACAATCGGTTTGGGATGAAACCACCGGGGAAAGTTATATCGGTCAAAAAAAGGTCATACGTGTTAATAATTATTAATATTAATTATTAATGACAAATTACCCTAATTGAACTGGACAAAATTTTACCACCTTCTTTTTTTTACAGAATTCTACCAAATAACAACTTATAACATAGTTTCAAATTTTATATATATTACAGGGTTCCCCAACAAGAGGTGTTACTTTGGTATTCAACGAAAAATTTGCATTAATTTAATTCGCAGTCTACGTAGTCTAAACGAGTAACCATTTCAGGAATTTGATGACCACATTTCACTGATATTAATTCACAACGAATGTTTCGAATTCTCTGAAGAAAAATAGCCCAAACAGTCAATTTTGTTTGTATTGAATTAACATTTCAAAATATAAGATGTCTGCTAAAACTTTGTTTGAAATTAATTTCCTAGCAACAATTTTTTGGTGAGACAAAGATAGAAATGATCGTGATTTTTCATATTACAATAATTGTTTCTCGCATAAACCTAAATATACTTAATTTTTTATGTAAGGAGCGCTAGCTTTAATTTCCGATCGATGATTTTTTTTTCGATCAAAATTGCCATTGAAGAGACTTGACCAGAAATAATCGAAAATGTTCTAAAAAGTTGGGTTTATCGGATGAGGTACGGCCGACACAGTCGTGGTAGTCGTGTGCATGATATTGTATTCCATAACTAAATGACAAAGTTCAACCGTTCCAATCAAACCAGACATTTGACAAAGATCGCAGTACATCTTTTTTAAAGCCGATTCAAATTTAAAGTTTTAAATGGCCCATCCTGTATTTTGCTTGACGAAAATGATGGCAATGAAGAGTATTTGCTATTGCATAAAGGTGAAAATGTATTTGTCGATCGATTTGAATGGTCTTGACATCACTGTTATGCGGTTCCATGAAGATGGTGCGACATGTTGAAGGAAAGAAGGTAGTAATATCTGCATTTTAAAGTCAATTGTCTATTTTCCTTGGTGTAACAAATTCAAGCTTCTGCTGTATCTCGAAACGATGAAAAAAATAATATTTCAGGCTATTTTAACGTCTCTAAATAAAAATTAATCTGAAATGGTTCATGGTCCGTAAAGACTGTCATACTGACGGTTGACACATCAGTCTGTTATACGTCCACTCTCTCTCTCGCTTTCATAGTATATAGTAGTCCACCCAGGGCCCCCCGCCCCACCCATTTCGGAAATAGATATTCTCCTTGTCTACGTTTAAGCATTTGTTTATTCAGTTCTTATATCCTGTCCCATACTCATCGGTTGTGTTTGCTGTGTCGAGTGTTGATATGACGGAACAGTAGCTGCTGACCAGAATACAATTCAATTCAATTGAAATACACACATGACAATGTTGAAACTCATTGTCCGTGTTGTATATGGAGCGAGTGTTATTTTGGTGTATTGTTTAAATGGCTATAATTAAAGTATCATTCACATACATACATGCAATGCATTGAAGTATTACATTGTGGCCAGGTTGAGTATCAGGACGACAGATTTCAGAAACAATACCTTAACCCAACAAATGGTTATTTGGTATTCAAGCCATCAACAGTGTCAGCATTTGGGAAAAAACAGACAGAAATAACGTTTCAATGTTTCTGTGTATATTTAAAAAAAGAATCAATGTAGAAAAATTAAGATTTTCAATATATTACATAAAAAAAAATTGGAAACACAGCAAAAGTGTGTGTATAATCAAATCCATAGGGAGGAAACATTGTCCTCTATGTTCATTTTGAATCTATAATTATGGATGCTTGAGGAATATGTTCAACCCATATAGAGTTGAGCCAAAATTGCTCGACTCCGACACCGAAGTCAACTGGTCAATAATAAAAATTTCGAAAATATTATTTCCGTCCATTATTCCGATACTCTATATTTCTCTGAGGTGCCTTTGCATCTTATATATAAAAAAGTTCATATAATCAAAAATATTTCACATTTTAAAAAATATTAACAGATTAACTTGTTAAGATTTTATTTATTTTTGGGAAATGTATGTAAATAAAACTCGAAGGCGGAGTCGAGCAACTTTTTCGATTCCAGGCAAATTTGTCAGCCCTGGTTCAAACACATTTCCAATTTCTCGTTTACCGAAAACAAACCGTACACTGTGTGTAAGAAAACATATTTTCTTTGTCTCGGTTGGACTTTAGTTTTAAAGTGAATATTGTTTTTAGAATAATACTCACTTAAAAAGAAATGCGCACAAAAACAATCTGACACATTGCAAAAAGGCTTAACCGGCTGGCGGCAATGCCTTTCAGACACTGATTGATCACAAAGGGAATCAACATTTTTCAATTTCTACATTTTATTAATTAAATATTGAATGCGGAAGAAATAACAAATTGTTACTCATGATTTATACGACACGCATATATCACACACACACACACGAGCACGCATATCAATGCACACAACCATACGAATACAAACACACAGACACACACACGCAGGCAAACAATGAAGACAAACAAACGAACCAACAAATAAATGAATGAATGAATGGCTGAACGAATGAATTTATCACCAATCCAGACACAGAAATAAAACATAATTTTCAGGAAAAAGGCTTAAGATACAAACAAACGGCGACAGGATGACGACAACAAGTACCACGCACACACATACACTGTACACTGTATATATAAGAACAAATTGTACATGTACACATACGCGCACACATTCGTACATCCCTATCTCTATAAATACTTTCATGGAATCTTAACATTCAATTGTTGACACAACTTAATCCTACCGAATAAACAACAACACCAGCAATACGGGGACAAAAATAAAATGAAATGGGCAAAAAATACAAAATAATAAAAACAACAACAACAACTAAAGCCATATCCCAAAATGAAACACTCAGATTCCCGCAGACATGAGGAGCTTATACAAACGCATATGAGCGGATATGTAACTATATTCGACGTGGTGGCCATCGGTTGTTGGTGGTGTTGGTTTTTTTCCGAAAGGATATCTTCTGTTTGCCTACCAGCCATCCGCCCCACTTGCTACGGTACGAGTGTAAAACTCATTATCGACGAAAACCCTACACATACCCCACGCATAGTGTCTTCTTTGTATGTATGTAGTTGAATGTACAATACTCCTCCCATTCGTTTCGTTTGAACGAAAGGCAAAATATGCTTCTGATCCATAATATGAAAGGGATGTATGGATGTCATGGCGAATAGTGTCAATAAGGAAGCAAACTATAACACCAGGGTATGGCCGGGGATAGAAAACATGAACGGTAGCAAAAGACAGTTAAATATAAACTGACAGTTAATGTCAATGCCTATGTTTAAATATGAATACGTACGTATACGGGCATACAACATATCAATTTTACCATTTGAATTATGATATCGAAGGTACAGTGGGCTTTCGACTTTCTTTTTCAAATATAACTTAAAGCCACATTTTGAATTCAAAATGTATCACCTGCTGATTAATTAATCAATTTTAAAAAGATTCTGTTTACTTTAAATGCGAAACTTGAGTCGACTTGTTTCAGTTGTCTGTGTTGTGTTCTAAAGCGTAACTCCAGCAAGTGAAATGATGAGAGATAAATGTTCTGAATGAGACGATATTGTTTTTGATTGATCGGTGTCCTGTTTTCATATGAATCTCTGAACTTTAATTTCGATTTCAACTTTTTCCCTTTATTTAATATAAAATTCACTTAACAAAGACACTAGTTGGCAACTGCTTACATTAAGCATACAATTAAATACATTTTGCATTTATAGAGAACAAAACGTTAGAACATTAGATTAAACAGTTTTGTTTCTGTTAGTCGAGTTCGAGATCATTGATTATTTCTATTTTTTTTTTTTGCAAAAAATAGAAATGTTTGAAAAATGTTTCATGCATTGGTGGTGTTTGCTTTAATTGCAGGCAAGGTATACGAATCCGTTTCGGAGGCTACCACACTTCTTCAACGGTACCCATTTGCAATAGATTAAACCTTGAATGTCAGAAGGATTTCATTATTTTAAATTAAATATCTTTTCAACTAATTTTTAAAACGTACAAGTTTGAAACTTCCTTCATCGTGGTTGGAAGCAGGTTCTTCTTTCATAGTATTCTAAAAAAAACTGTAACAAGAAGTTTCCCAACATGTTGAATATTAGCGGACCTCTTTTCACACAAAAATTCGAAATTTTTTATATGAAAATGTCTTCAGTAGTCCGATATTTTCATTTAAGCAGACTTTCAGACAATCAACTGAGTTTAAGTTATAGGATAAATTTCAGTTATGCGAATTGCAATTATCCGCAAATGTCTTCCGAATGCTCGCTTACATGTCGATGAAATTTGGCCATAACTGTGTCTGTTTCACGCCCAATATTTCCTTTAACCCATTACCGCCCTCTGTCCCCATATGAGGACACCTGTTTAAAGAGAGAAAACTATCTTAATATATATTTACCCTCGACACTGATTCACAGATACACTGATACACTGATACACTGATTCACTGACTCTGTCACGCAGTACGTAGGAATTTAAATAGGCATTCTATAATTTTCTATAAATAATAATAATAAAAAAAATAATATTTTTTTTTTGTACAGAAATTGTGTTTTCCCCAAATTTTTTTTTTAATTTTTTTTTTTTTTTTTACAAAAATTTTTTTTTTACAAATTTTTTTTCTCAACAAAAATTTTTTTTTTAACAAAATTTTTTTTTTCAAGAAAAAATTTTTTTTTCAACAAAAATTTTTTTTTTTCAAACAAAAATTTTTTTTTTTCAAGAAAAAATTTTTTTTTTTCAACAAAAAAATTTGTTTTTCCAAAAAAATTTTTTTTTTCAACACAATTTTTTTTCCATATTTCAACGGGCGCCATAGCACAGTGGTCGGAACTGTATGGAGTTAGCGGCCAAAATTACTTCCACTGTAGGTATCAGCGTGAAACTTTGGTCACGGCTTTATAAATATGTCAGAACTATTTACTGATAAAATGGGAGTGGTTGATGACTCATAACCCCCCCTCCTACCGTACCCAGGCACCCACATTTACCCCACGTCAGCAAAAACTTGAGAAAATTTACGAAACTTGTTTTTAATTCATATGTTAACAACTTGTTTACAAGATTAGTTTAAAATTAAAAATAGTGATAAATTTCATATAAAACAAAATGTAATACAAAAGGGTAAGGAGGGTTGCCTAAAAGTATAACGATAAATACTCTTTGAAACATTGCGTATTCATTTTTTTATAGAAGTTTTAAAATTTTTGATATTTAGTCTGTTTTTTAGTAACAACACCCCTTAAACGAAAATCGACTTCAAATTAATCTGGCAATTCAAAAACAGATTTTAATAAAATTGATTTGTCCTTGCATGGTAACTTTCGTTGTCCCGTTATAAAAGGATCCAAAGTTAAAAGTAAACGGTTAAACAAATCAGTATTTGTTGAAATGCGTGAAATTTTACGCGTGTGCTGGAGTCGAAATGTGTAGCCCTCATTTTTAATATAGCTTTTCACGGCATCCTTCACTTTTATAGCTTTTTCAGCATTTGTACCTCTTTCTGAGCACCAAATATCAAAAATGTGTGAGCGCGGAATTTTGCAATTATAAACTGTGCCTATTGCAGAAACAATTTATAACAAGGATCAAATTAAGAAAAAATTAAATTAAAATTGGGTAAAAAACAAAAAATAAACACATTTCCTTACATGCATAACAATAACAGAGCAACGCGAACATAAATTAACAAACACCACACAAAAATTCATAAAAACAACGAGGCTGATTGGGTCTGAGGGGGATAACACAAAGACGGGCTAAAATGTGCAGCTGATATTACCAATTTTAGAATCTTGAAATATTACCTAGTAAACCAAAAAAAATCCCATTGGAGACCTCAGGGGGGAACACAACTAAAACTCTAGTTAAAATTTACATATATGGACAAACGAACACTAACAATGACACTGGAAAAAAATTAATTCTATAACAAATTTACAACAAGCTTAACACATTGTTATTATTTTAAAATATAGTAAATACCATTTGATTCAATATTCATTTCGATTTATTTCAATAGAAGTTTCTTTTGTTTTAATTAATTTTAAGTTGCACTTAATTTTCCACTTTCACACTGCAAAAACCAGCTGCTTACTTACTCTCTCTTTTGAAGCTGTTCTTAAAGGGTACTGATGGAATAAAACAGAAACAACTATAAATTTTAAAACCTTGTTTTGTTAAGAAACTGTGATGCCACACTTGGTGACAAATTTCTGACTTTGATTTTTTTATTTTTGGCCAATGGGATCGACCACTGTGCATTACATTACAGGCGCATTACAACTTACTAGTAAGTAATACAGTTACTATTTCGCTACAAGTGATAAAAATCATATTAAAAGCTGCAAACCACGTGTAGAAAAAAAGTAATAGAACAGAAGTAAAAACAAGTGTGATCTTCAGTCATTTCGACGGAATAGAAGTGAATAAAAAATATTTACGTTTTTTTTTTGTTAAAATCCTTTTACTTAATGCCTAATGCATTAATAAATCACTACGAAAACAATGGATTATCTGTAGTTTGATTTTGGGCGTTAATGGGTTAAAGGCGTCAATATCTTCTGGTTGATTTCAATAAATTCGACCATTCAGAAAATATTCCAAATTGTTTCACAATAAAAACTGCGACGCCAAATTCTGACAGGGTAATTGCTGTACTTTCCGGGAATTTTGTATACAAAAATTCACATACCATGAATAAGCGCATCATCAACAATAGCCAAAGAAAACCGTTGTTTGTAACAAACAATAAAAATTTCTCAAAATATTGACGTGTATTTTCTAATGGCAAAACATGAAAATTGTGTCTGTTTACTTGCCCATTCTAATGAAAATGACTTTCGTCTAAGAAAATGATTTAACCAACCATCTGGTAGCCCTTCAATAAAAGAAATGAAATGTCGACGTTGCTGGCGGTTGTTTGTGTTTAATTTACGTATCCGTAACCTGTGGTGGTTGTAGATAGTTCCAATTGCTGTAAGCTCAGCATAATTTTGAAATGTATATATTCCTTAAATATTTCCCTTATAGCGCAGATATTTTAAGTTAAATAACCTACAAGAATATTCCTTGGTTTTTTACGTGGTAAATCAGCCATGGTTGTGGTACTGGTCTTGTCTCACATCAGAATTTTCGGAATTAGTGGATTTTTCAAAATAATATAATTGACTTAGATTTTTTATGTCATATTTCGCAAACCATCCATCGCTTAAAAGTGCATTTCGTATCAGCTAGAGTACTGTAATAGATGTTAGCGATTGAATGAGCCATGCCAACTTCCATAGGTTTTACTTGCGAAATGCATTCAGAATGGACTATTTTGTTCATATCTTTGAAGACTGCACAAGCATTTGATTTCAAAAACATTTCTGCTATTGTCATTAAATTCAAGCTGGAGTACTGTACTCGAAATTCATATTATGGATCACATGAGCCATGCCAATCTCCATAGCATTCAAAATAATATTTCTTAATGCAATACAGTTCTGATAAATATCACAGATCCACTATTTTTGTAGTAGATTTTAATTGTTTTTATGCGGTATTCAAGTAAAATTAAACTGATTTTAATAAATTGTAAAGTTTCTACTGAAAGCACGTTAAACGAAAAAAAAGTACAAGAATCAAATCGAATTGTTAAAAACCTGCATTCTTTCGTTAAAATAATCCTCCCATATTTGTGAGCGGAATCCATAGATCAGTCGGGCACAATACCGAATACAGTCCATAGTAGAATGCGATCGAGAATATCATGATTATACATTTTCTCCTAAGTAAGCCCAGATTGCCTGGTTCCACAATGGATGGCAAGCATCCATATAGTACAGGTCCCAGTTTAAGGAACGACAAGTCGTACCATGTCTATCTAAATTCCATAAATATTTTCTGCCTACATTTGTAATTATTGTAAATCGGGGATCTACCTTTAATTGTCTAACAAAACTTAAAATCTTTTCAACATGGGAAAATTGTAAATGACATAAATACTACAGGAATAAGTATTCGCCTTTTAGACTACCGTCGATATAAACTGTATGTATACACATTCATACGACTGTATACGTAGTTCAAAAGATAAAACCTGGGTGTGCGTATGTAGTTTTTTGAGCGCGCCCCCGAAACAAAGCCCATGAAATACGGCAGATATCGTACAACACTTGGCTGTTTTTTGTTTTGTCATGTGCATGTCATGAAATACTAAAAGGATTATTTGTCGCTGTCAGTTGATGCCAATAATTTTAAAGACATTTTTCCATTCTCCTCTTCCCACTCGTTCAACGCCCAGTCACACTTTCTCTTAATACACACAAGTCTCCTTGTCAAATGTAGAATGCGTATAGAGTTGGTATTTATAACATTTGGATTGGATGTGGTGTTATAGTTTTCTTGCAGCCCTGAAGGTAGCTGCCACTGCCACGAAATTATTCCGGTTGATTTTTTGACCATCCAATTTAAACATAACAATAAGGGGTAACGCTCGTGACGTTTTCATATCGATTTATATAACAGGGACATTTTTTTTGGTGCTTGTTGAGGGGGACAAGATACATACAGAGAAACGAAGACAAACACGAGTTTAATTAAAAGCTGATGGTCAATGTGTTTGAAGTGAGAAGGCAAAATATTTGGGCTGAGATGTTTGGTTAGGGGTCAGAATATTGAATGTGTACTTGTATAATGTACGGGTCTTTGTAGCCGTATAAAGGTATGTTTTTTTTATTTTTTTTTGGGGGGTGGGGGGAAGGTTTGGTAAATTTCGATATGACCAAAAAATATTTTTAATTTTTCCTAAAAATTTGTTGTTAGGTCGGCGGAATTGCAATACGCTGGTTATTACCGATTGCAATTAACATATGATCTGTAACTGCAAGAATTTTATATATTCCGGATCTATGTACAGTTTTAGCAATGTCCCTCTGGTTGTTCGTTAATATGTTTGATGAAATCATGATTCTTATTTGAGGATCGTTTTGTTCCTCAGAAAGGTTTCTCTATAACCTGTTGATGGTTGGCCGGTTATCATCGAAAGGTCCTTGATTTATTGGCTGTAAAGTTGCGGATATCATTCGAAAGATGATGGTTACATGATGTGGCCTGCCAAAAATAGCTCTGAACAGCGAATCGCCAAAATTCAATTATGTTTTATTGACGTACCTCTTGAGACTCGTCCGTGAAGATAAGTTTGCGATAAAAAAATATAATCTTCAAGCTTTTTTAAGGCTTATTTCCCATAAAAGAGGATATTGTCACAGTTTTTTTTTTATTAAAATATACATTAGTCTTTATTTCGATTGTTTTATTATCCCAATAAGACAGAAACACTTGTTGATGATTTTTTTTAATTTAATTTTTTTTTCCAAATTGTATGCTCATTCTCCAGATTTTAACGCTCTTTTGTTATTTATCATTTGCTTTTTGCTTAAAGTTCATGTTTTTTTTTTGTCTTCCCTGCCTGTCACGAATTAAAAATCAAATAGCAAAACATCACCCGTTAAATATATTTTGTATAATTGACGATTTCATATTATTATTTAAGCCATACCATTGGTGTAGCTATTATGGGATTAACGTGCACGATACCAGGCTCATAGCATTTCATCCGCAAAAGTATTGAAAATATTTAATTTCTCAATTGCATTTGTAAAGTCTGAGAACAGCAGGTCGTTATGAATATCTAGTCATGTCTGTCTATGTCGACGATTTTCTTATCGGGAGGATTACTTGAAGATTAATAATTTACAATCATGTCGTAGCTTCGACCCTTTGTTAAATGCTTATAATTACCAGGTACAGCAACTACAAAGCATGGTAATTATTCATTAAGCTGATTACTTCGGTGCAGATGGCATTTAAAGTCCAACTAATTGTTACGCCAAAATTCGGTAGGTTATGCGTATATCGAAATACTACAACTCCCTAAGATAGATGCTGAAAGTAATAAGAAAATAGATTTAATATAGTATTACTACTAGAATATGTTCTCATGTCTTACATGTTATCTCAAATTTTACCCTGGCGGTTCACCAAACACAACATTTTGAGTAAAGCCCGACGACATGACATGTTAAGTTATCAAACTCATTGTACAAGAAATATGTGACAAACACGCCTTTGTTCTTTGCTAACGGAATCTATTTATATGAAGCAAACCAGTTTTCGAGGCTATGGACTCTACTATTGTACAACAGAGCCTACTTTAAGGCGCTTTGTGAAAATACATTTCAAAGCATACCTACTGCAACTAGCTACTTGCAAATGTAATTGTGCTTCAAGTTTTAATAATGAAACGCTGCATTTGCCGCGCCTTTGTCGTCCAACATGACGACTCACAGTTGTGTGCCGCAGTGTAAAAATTTAATAACTGTGTTGTTGACACGTTACATTTGATTGACTCGTCACAGCACACATCCACATATGTTGTCAGTGGGTATGTACCAAGAGACAAGCACAGAACTTCAGATATCAAGCAGCAAATACCACCACCAACCAACTCATCGTGCTGATAAATGATGGCTATGAGGATGATGATGATTATCATCCACTGTCTGAGCAACATCATCATCATCTTCGTTGTCGTCGTTGTCGTCGTCGTCGACGTCATTATGCATCAACGTTCTAAACACAAAATGTAAACTGTTATCACCATCAGTACAGTACAGTACAGCAGGCTGAAGGACGGACGGACAAAACAGACAGGTGCACTGAACTTATTTATCATATTCAGCATTATTATCAACGAATAATTTTCATGACGAATGAGCCCAACAACAGACGCAGCAGCGACAGCCACACCACAGAAGTTCAGACCAAACAGCCTACAGTTTGTGGATGTAAACCCATCCATTCAGCCATACACGTCATAAAACATCACAACAACAATGGTGGCTGCAAGAACAACGCTAAAATTGGAACATTTGAAAAGCTAGCATTGCAAGGCAAATGGACAAATACACACTCACACACACAGCCAAACACATCGCAAACCGTTTGCTGGGCCTACAGTGTTAGTGAATTGTATGTAAAACGTGTCTGCTAAAACCACCACACAATTTGGAAATCAAAATGCAGTCAGGCATACAAACACTTGCGCAATCACATAAACGTAAACGCACACATTCGCAGTCTTCTTTGCACACATACATACGTGCTGGGTTGATGTTCACATATGCAGATATATTTTTAGCTGAAACGCAAAACAAAACAAGGGGAAGTTGGATTTTTGTTAACATACATTTCAAAATATTCACCAAGAAACATAATAATTTTTTTGGGGAGATTGTATTGAATTGTAGTCCTAATGTAGGTGAACGATTTGTAGATGATGTCTCCTAATAATTAACGTCCAAATGAATTAGCCAACGTAATCTGATCGCCCGTGTGTAATGATGGGACAGAAATTAATGTGGGCGGCAGGACAGGGATCATTATAAAATAAACTGGACAGTCAATCTTTTAGATGCTTGTAATATTTTCCGATCAGAAATCTATTCTGAAAGGCTCCATGCAGATCGATCTGTCATACAATGTTGGGATCCGCTGTGTTGATAGGCACAATTCAGCTGAACAGCTGGACCGCGTAGATAATTCATGGGAGCAGAGTATCACCACTTCTAGAGTGAGGATAAGGATCAATTTGTGTTCCACATTTTAAAAAATCATATCCGTAACTTCAAACTTCTTCTCGCAAAAATGCGATATTTTTGTATAACATATATCCCTTTGCAGTACATCTAACAATGCAAATCTACGGAATGAAATATTTGTTACCTTCCCAACAGAATATTATATTTAGATATGCATGACTGTTTGTGAAATATCGTATATGCTCCAAATGTTTATTCATTGTAAAATTAAACTGATGAAATTCCATTATAATTTATAATTATGTTTTTGGCAACATAAGCCTATGGGCGCTTTTACGGAGGAGTATTTAAAAGCTGCGACTCTATATAGTCTTCGCTAAGGAATACATTTTTCCACTACTTCGTACGGAAAGAAAAACACACGAAGGGAGAGAAGTAAACGGAAAACATAAATTAAAGGAAATATTGGTTTATGAAATGTCGTATATTTCTAACGTTCCCCTACGAAGCTGATGGGGAAAATTCAGTCAAATCAGTGTTTTCTGCACAATATGATCGCATACATGAAAATCTAGAGTTACACTGAAAGTAAAAATGTCTGCCTAACATTCTTCACTAATCCAATGAAGAATTTCGAAAATTTCATTGAATGTATCAAATTGTTCTACGACCTGGTGGAGAATGTCAGTCGGCGCGATACTGTGAAAATGTTGTTTGCATTTGCTTGTTATTTCCTATACAATCAATTTCTTGCATGCATGCCTATTAGCGTGGGGGTTGTAGGTTCGATTCCCACCAGAGGCTCAAAAATAAAATAAAAATAAAAATAAAAATATAAATAAAAATAAAAATAAAAATAAAAATAAAAATAAAAATAAAAATAAAAATAAAAATAAAAATAAAAATAAAAACAAAAATAAAAATAATACAAAATAAAAATAAAAATAATACAAAATAAAAATAAAAATAATACAAAATAAAAATAATAATAATACGTAAAAGTAAAAATAAAAATAATACAAAATAAAAATAATAATAATAATAATACAAAATAAAAAAAAAAATAAAAAAAAAATAAAAATACAAAATACAAAATAAAAATAAAAATACAAAATACAAAATAAAAATAAAAATACAAAATACAAAATACAAAATTCAAAATACAAAATAAAAATACAAAATACAAAATTCAAAATACAAAATTTAAAAATACAAAATACAAAATTCAAAATACTAAGTACAAAATACTAAGTACAAAATACAAAATACAATGTACAAAATACAATGTACAAAAAACAAAATACAAAATTCAAAATACATAATACAAAATAAAAAATAGAAACAAAAATAAATATAGAAGATTTACATGGCTCTCTTACTCGTCGCCATGTGGAAAACAGCCGCTGAAAAATTTTTGATAGTCCAACCCGGCATTGAACTTGGGATTACTGGTGTAAAAATCGCACACACTACTCAACACACCACGGCCGTCCATGAAGTTTATTTATGAGTAATATCTAAGCTTCACCTACATTTCTGCCACACACAAAATGTCAGGTAATACCACTTCTCTTCAAAAAACAGTATATAGGGAAATCCCTGTTATTGAGTGTTCATCCAAACGATTTTTTTTGCTTTTTCCAATAACGCCAACGGCATGTGAATACGAGGTTATGGAGCTCTCTCATGGATTTTCTATCAACTCATATATTTCCCAATAATGGCATCTTATTTGCCTGTATTAAACCAACTTTTCATGGACCTCGGAATAAGTTAGCATATGGAAAGAACAGCTGGTGCTAGCTAAACTCTTACACATGTGCACACTTATAGACATTCTCAAAAACGTTGCCCTTGGACATGAAATAAATTTGAATTTGAATTCTTCATTTACTTACTGTGAGACAGAGTCTTTAAATATCTCTAAAGTATTCAAGGAAAACTCCTGACAGTGGTGATGGTGCTGCGTAATCTTAAGGATGCGTGCGATTACGTTCTCTAGCATTACTTGCTATAATTCGTGAAAAAAACCGCCAACACCTTGAATATATGTAGATGTAATTTCTTAAGATAACTGAAAGCCGCTCAGCATACAATGACTTAGGTCTGTCGAGTTCAAAGGGTATTTGTTCCGCAAATTGTTCCAACAAATTAAAATCCCTTGCAATCCCTTTGCCATTATAACCTTTGTTTAGGCTTTCGAATGAACTTTTGATGCAGAGGTGTTTTTAAAGTTATCTTCGTTGGACCAAGAAGAGAAGAATTCGTTTTCAATTTAAATATAATCTCTACCGAACAACAACGTATGTATGGCCTTAAATGGGTCAAGTGAGTGTTATTATGTATGGCTGCTCTGGCTGGTCGAGAGGTTTCAGTTTATGGGCACATTTCATGTAAATTGCACCATACTTATGGGCTTCCGAAATACATTATTTTGTGTGTGTGTGTGTGTGTAAACGTGCTTTTGCTGTTTTTCGAACAACAGGTACATACGGATAAAATGCAAAGTTTTTGGTATAAAATTACACATAAACATGTGTATATACACACACACACACACGGACACGCTCTCTTATATAGTCATTAATTCATAAAGAGCTCTAGGCTGCGACGAGTGGAAGGTGTACAGAGGGAGGGCGTGCAGTCGTTTGAAGGCGGAGACAGGCGCCCACTGCTCTTATGACTGTTTGCCGAAGCCTCGTTGGCTGTTCTTGTGTTCTAAAGCACAGTGAAATCGAAGTAAATCTCTGTGTAATCCGATTACTTGTCGCTTTTTAGTGGGTCTCTGTTGTTTGTTCTGCGTAGGTTGTTTGACACTGCGAGTTCGTGCGTGTGTGTGTGTGTCTATGAGTATGTGTGATCATCCATAGACAGCCGGTGGGCTGCCAAAGTATATGAATATGCGTATGTTTGCATGCACATCGCTGTGTGTCTGTGCGAGAACTAGCAATCTTTGTGCCTACATTGCGGTTTTATGTCTCTTGGGCTGTGTTCGATTTGGTGTACGAGGGTGGATAGATATGTTAAGGCCGTATGAACAATCGGTTATCAGTATTAAGAGAATTTTGGTCACGATTTCTAGAGCCCAGTAAAGCAACCAAGTAAATGCTGAATGTCTGGAGAAACCAATTCAAGAAGTCACTATGTGGGCGAATTGTCCTCCTTGGCTGGAAATTGAGGAGTATTTTACACTTCCGCTGGACGGTAAACCAAAACCACTACGAAACTCTTTGGAGAGTCGACCAAGCTAACAAAAATTCAGTCAAAGAGTCTAATACAAATTTGTGGCAATAATTTATGCTCGTGGCCTAATTAATATGTTACATATTTACTTATGATTTATTCTTTATTGCGCTGCACTGACTACCTTAGCGAAAGTCATTGAAAGCAATTATACTTCACCGTCCCCTTTTTCAATCCTCCAGCTCTCCCATATCCTCGTCCAAGAAAAGGTATCCCAATGTGCCAATTCAAGGTCTCCATCGTCCCCTTTTCCAATCCTCTATTCAAAGTCCCCGAGGGCAACACATTCAATCTAAACCTACCCATAACTTCAAAACTTTGTGACTTAAATTCAAGCAACATAGTTCTCAATCGCCCCTCGTATATAGATATGTATGCGTGTATATGTGTAAGAGAATTTGTTGAAATATATATATACTAGTAAGTTGTAATGCGCCTATGGCGCCCGTTGAAATATGGAAAAAAAATTTGTTGAAAAAAAAAAAATTATGTTCAAAAACAATTTTTGTTGAAAAAAAATTTTTTTCTTGAAAAAAAAAATTTTTTTGAAAAACAAAATTTGTTGAAAAACAAAATTTTTGTGGAAAAAAAAAATTTGTTGAAAAAAAAAAATTTTGGAAAAAAAAATTATGTAAAAAAAAAATTTTTGTAAAAAAAAAAAATTTTTGTTGAAAAAAAAATTTGGGGAAAACACAATTTCTGTACAAAAAAAAAATATTATTTTTTTTATTAGTTATTATAGAATTATAGAATGCCTATTTAAATTCCTACGTACTGCGTGACAGAGTCAGTGAATCAGTGTATCAGTGAATCAGTGTCGAGGGTAAATATATATTAAGATATATATGTGTGGATAAGTGATTTTACATACATACATGTATTAAAGCCAACAACACACATGTTTATATAACAATAACACTGCGTTATTTTCTGGTTTTTCATCATTTACTTTTGCATAACTTTAGGCTAAAGACAATTTTCATATTTCGTTCTTACTTTGTTTTTTTGCTCCCTTCTTTAGTCTTTGCATGCCATGCTCGGCACGTAAAATCAAGGATGGCGAAGAACAAAAAAAATGTAATTTTCCCAACATGAGATTTGTATAAATATTTCTTTTGCTTTTAGCCAGAGCTTACGCATACCCACACACACACACACACACATATTGAAATTTCTTAATAAGTTTTCCCCATATTTTCCTTAGTAGATGCCACGGAACACGTGTGTGTGTGTGTGCTGGTTCTTGTGCCTGGTCATGGTGGGTGTCTGGTAGGGGGTGCTTGCGTGTGTTTGTCTCTCTTCCCCCTCGCAACAATCTTACGAAAATTATGAAGGTATTAGTATGAGATTTCAAGGTTTATAACATTTTAAAACCATCACATTAATAAGAATCTCTTCTCGCTCTCGCTCTGTCTCTATCCGTCGCTTGATGGCAAGCCACATTTTGTCCGCTTTGTTTGTCGATGAAAACTTTAGTTGCTGGAACGAAAACGCTTTTCCGCACCGAAAACAAATGTTAATTTAAGTCTGAAATCTCTATTCTCACCATGGTAGATATATTTGTATATATATTTCAGTATACATGTATTCATATACACTAGGCTGGTAGTTTATAAAATCTCAATGTAGATCGGATGGACTGTAGATTTGAAGCATCACTCGCTATCGGATTTATTCTATATTTTCGGTATACAATTTTTTGGATTTAAATCTTGTAATATTTAAATATCTTGTCTCCATGCAAGCACCTCGTAGTTCTTGTGCTCACATTATATGTAATGGAAAGTAATCAGCTAGTAATATTCACCTATTAAACTTGCATCTACAATCAATAACCTCAAAACCTAATAAATAACATCCAAAAACTTTAGTCTTATATCAGCTTTCTCCAGTTCATGATATAATTTATTTGGATGCCTATTTACCCAGGTTTCTTCCACTGGAGTCTTGTTCTTCCTCGTCTGCTACTTCCATGATATATAGTTGTCGTCTTTGACTTTCTGGCTGAAGCATTTGGATTCATTCAATCAATTCGAGTTAATAAATAAATTTCCAAACACTTCAGTTCTCCAGTTTATGATACAAAATTTGCGTCTGCCATCTTCCACTTGATCTTTTCTCAGGAGTTGTGGTCTTTCATGTCTGCGCTGGAGCTTCGTTCCACTGGATTCACCAAGCCAGCGAAATCGTTATATTCCTCATTAACACAAATCCAGAGATTTTTTTGAATGATTTTTGTTTTGAAAACAACAGAAAACACAATTTCATGTGCATTCGCAAGTACCCATGTTTTAGCGCCATAACGAGGTACGGGTAGAATACGAGTGTTATATGATATTATTTTAGTTCGCAGTAGAATTAAGTTGCCAGCAGGATCTTTCGATTTATTTCGATGCTGAGCATGCAACATTCCATCAATCAGTGTTACCGTTGTACGACTAAAGTTCCAATTTGCAACTTTTTTGTCGGCCTGCGTCTTTATGTGCGACTTTTTTTTTTACCAAAAACAATATTGGGTTTTTTTTAGCAAAGTTAAATTTTTTTTTTTTTAAAATTTGAAAAACTACAACTTTTTCTCAGTAAATATATCACAAAGAGGCATCTAAATAATCTAAGTCAGTCCAGCTGGGCTTAAGATTTTTCCAAATGTCACCCCAATATACACCGACATACACTTTTCGTACGTTACCAAGGTCATATCTTTCTTTTCTTCTTGGTGTTAATGATCGATGTTAAGATTTTACCAAATACCACCCCAATATACACCGACATACACTTTACGTACGTCACCAAGGTCATATCTTTATCTTCTTCTTGGTGTTAATCTTCTGGAACTCTGCAAAGCAGAAATGTTTGAGTCTTAACAGTATTTAAAACTTGAGCACAACTATCTGTTTGATGTATGTATATGTGTGTGTGTGTGTGTGTCAGTAACTCAGTCCAATATCTGTACAGCTTCAAAATGCCGAATTTGTCAACCTCAGGGAATGTGTCTCGTTGTTTGATATTTGTTGCTGGTTACAGTTGATGTGGTGTTGGTTTAATTTTAAATTTATTTTTTTTAATGAAATGTATTTTTCCACTTATTTTGTTTGCCTTTCAAGAAGATTAAGAGCAAACATTTTTCGTTAATCTTTATATGAAACATGACACAGTTGAATATTGTGTTTTCAAGAATATTGGAAAAGCATCATTGTCATGCTGTTGTTTCGAAATAAACATGACAACTTTATGAGAAAGTCCTTGAGCAGAAAGTATCGGCTAATAATGGGTTGGAGCAAAAGTAGGCATTACACTTAAAGTCCCATAAATGCTGTATTAAATTGGAATTTTTGGAAATTCGTTGTTTTACAGAAAATTAATTTTATATTTCACTAACATTTTATTTTATTTATTTATTATTAATTACAATACAAAGTAAATTTATATTCTAATTTTTGGGTCCAAGGGTAAACCGGGTGACACAGACCATATGTTTAGATTTTTGCAGCGACAGACCAAAGCCTCTGGTGGGAATCGAACCCACAACCCCCACGCTGATAGGCAAGCACGCTACCAACTCGCCTACCGGGGCGCTTATATTTCCCTAACATATTTTAGTTTTTCTCTAATGTACAAAATTCACAAATTTCACGAGTAATGAATGGAATCTGATATACGACCGCTGAAAAATATTTAATTACACTGTTCTGCAACTAAATCCTCCTTTAGGCGAAACCAACTGATTCTTATTTTTACTATATCGTGATGGGGCAAAAAGGATACTCAATTCACATTTAGGAATACAGATCAGCTGGTTTCGTCCAAAGGAGGATTTTGTTGCAGTGTAATTACATAGTTTCCTGCGACCGTATATCAGATTCCATTCTCTACTCGTGAAATTGATGTTAATCGAATTTTGTACGTTAGAGAAAAATAAAAATATGTAAACCCCATGAGGCTCTAGATATGATTTACATGTTCTGTTTGTAAAGAAGGACTCAAAAGTTAATTGTTGCAGAACAGTGTTATCCGACCAGGATTTAAACCAGCAATTGCTATGTAACAGTCGTCTTCTTCTTTTAGAGAAGCTCCCCGTCTGTTCCCTCACGGAATTATAAGGGGAAATAAGTATGGGAAATAATGTAAATGTCTCAGTTTCAAGGTTGTTGAATTACAATTTAATCCTTAACAATTTATAAATTGAACAAAGCTGAATTCTTAGGGAAGAGCATTATTGTCATCTGGCCTGTTTCCAAGACTACCATCAATGTATGTGATTCTTTCTGTTCCTGACTATCAATGAGAATAGTGATGGGAGTTCTGTCTATAGGTTTGGTCTAAAACCATCTGTTTGGAAAATATTCTAATTGAAGAACGTTCAACGCCTTACAAATATTAAATTTCTCGATTAAAATGGCATTTTATTTAATTTGTCAATTATATTACATGTTAAAGCACACAAAAGGCAATAATCGTCCGGACAGACGGAGAGGCAGAGTTCATTTTGCCATCGCACATAAGCTTCATATGGTACTGGTGTAATAGAGTTTCATTGCAAAGCAGTCACCGACTCTAGTTAAAGGACACACAAGGATTGTCTTTCGTTTGCAACAGAAACGTGTTGGGGAATTCTCTGTCTGCAAAGTGTCATAATTGTGCTGGAATTTGTCTGTGTGCTGTTCGGCGTTTACACTAAGAATGCTCAGTTTTAATAACATTTGACAAACAATTATCGTAATACTCATGTGTCTTTAATATCACGATAATTGCAAGACTTGTGGAAATGTGAATATAACTACATTTGTATGTCGGTACATCTAAGTAATTGTCATTACAATAACACTAAAGTAAACCGAATGCCATTTAATGCTATAGTAACAGAATCTAAGGAAATTTTTAAATATCTCGTCGCACTTGAAAACAAATAATCATTATACGTATACTCTGGAGGGGGACCATTGGTTGCAGACAAATAAAATACGAATTTAAATTCACACAAATACTGTGTTCATATTCATTCTACTTATGTTCAAATATGAAAAAAATACTTCTTAGAGAACGTAAAGAAAAAGCGAACACAACAACTGACATATTATCTGCCCTAAGATAGCTTTTGATATTTAAAAGGTGAACTGAACTGTAGTATTTGGCGAAAATCTCTGGAGTATGTTCCGCAACGAACTCGACCAGAAAAGCTTAAAGCAAACAATCAAGAAAATCCCCAAACTAAAAGCGATTAGTTAAAAAAAGAAAAACCAGACACACACACACACATACGTACACTCCCGGGCACTAACGTCAGTCGAATGGCAAGGACAATGACAACGACCAACGGAGGAGTCTTACCATTTATTAATGATGGAGAGTTGCTACGAAAACCGAAACGAAGCACCGACTTAAATCTGATACTGATCCGAAAACAAACAAAAATCAGCACAAGCATAACAACAGCAAGACACAAAGAAAACCAAAGAAAAACATAAACGTATACCCAGAAATTCATTTACATTTCACAATTCGGTTATAACAGCAAATTTTAACGTTTAAGTTAAACGAAGGACTGGAGAGAAGGCGAACGATTTCAGCATTTCACAGCAACCGAAGTTGAAAGCAGTTTACAAAAACTGTAAGCTGACAACCTTTGCATAAAATTCGTAACCAAATATGAAATCAGTTTGTATTTTGTTTCACCCAACGAAGGTGGTGTGGTAAGTGTGGTGTATGACATCGCTGCCATTTGGGGTTTGTCAAAAGTCAACTCTAAAATAAACCAATTAAAGTCAAGTGTGAATAATACTCCCATTTATGATTGACAAATCCCCAAGAGATATGGCAATTGGTGGTCAATGTCTGTCTAAACTAAATCACAGGACGACGAAAACAGATGAATATGCTGTCAGTATTTTCGAAACAAACTTAATTTTATATTTTAATTTACTTACATTATAACTCACAGGTTGGGCGGGTATATGTGCCAGTCACATTAAATTGCCATAAAGACCAACAGAAACGTTTTCCATACGACGGGTTTTCTCACTAGTTACAATGAGTTGTTTCTTAGTTTCAAACTTGAATTCAACTGTACGTCTTGACAAATACGATTTCATTCTTGCACAATAAAGTGTGTTCCACAGGAACGATTATTTCTCATTTATAAATACACTTTGTTGTGCTAGAATGAAATTGTATTTGTCAAGACCGGCACAGGATGTTCCAAAATGTAAG
Organism: Hydrotaea cyrtoneurina; assembly: GCA_958296145.1. Lineage (NCBI taxonomy): Eukaryota > Metazoa > Arthropoda > Insecta > Diptera > Muscidae > Hydrotaea > Hydrotaea cyrtoneurina. The sequence goes on along the minus strand of OY282513.1, from coordinate 8,623,326 downwards.
GCTCTGTAGCAGATTGTAATTAGACGTGTTAACAATATAAGAGCACTAAGCCATGGAATTTTCATAAGCTTCACTGTAGACGGTCTTACAGTCTGTTTTTATAAAACATATACGGCTGAGACGAAACGTTTAGCTAGTACACAAAAAAATACATTAGAAAAAATGCCAATTTGTTACAAAAACCTAAACGGAATTTTGGTTCGTTATTTTAACGAAATGTAAGAACCATTCGTTTTATGAAAACTGTCTATTAAATAGAGTAACTTTCACAACTTTTCATACCACCGCCTTCATGGGCATGGCGAACACAATTGTAAGCCACACTCAAAGTATTGTTTGATAAATTTGAGATTGTACCATGGGCATTCCCGACACCAGCCTCATTACAGCGATTTCATAGCAGACGCGCAGGGGTTCGGAAATGTGCGAAACATTTTCAAATACCAACAAGGCCTTAATCATTTATAAAAGGCAACACTACGTATATGGACGCTGCCTAAAATCGTATTACAGAACAATACACCCCCTACGACACCAAAGAACGTCGACATTTTTCACATTTACTTCACGTCCGATGTTTCTTCATTGGCGGCTAACGCGTGCACACCGTCAAACATTACAGACTACGCTTCGTTTGCTTTGAAAAGTCCCCGTGGAGGGGAGTCAGTGAAGTACCTCGTGGTGAAGTGGTGCTTGTAGAATTAGGCTTGTATGTGTATGTTTCTCCTATACACAACACTCATCCACACACCTGGATACAAATTCGTGTAGTCAGCAAAGCGGAAATGATTGAAAATCACACGCATACTCACTTATGTGCACATTGACAATTTCTTCAATTTTTGCTTCGTTTTCTTCTTCTTCCAATTTATTGCGAAAATTTTTGGTTTGCGCTTTTTGTAGGCGCTGACGAAAAAAAAAAAACTGAGGAACTGAATGTAAAAAAAGAAGAAAAAAATATTATCGGTTTTCAGTTAATAAATGTGTATGGGAGGGGTTTTCGTTGCTTCACATCAGCGTAATTTACACAATCATCGGTGTTCGAAATTCCTTTTGTCGATTTTGTTATTCGTAATAAGGAAATCAAATGCGTATTATGCTGGAGGGCGGGGAAAAACAACACATATGAAAGTGAATGACATACACAAGGTCGTCAGAAAGAAAATCGAGGAAAGCATTTAAGAAAATATTGATAAGGTTGATATCAGTTGTTCAATATGAAGTGCAGACATTTCTGGTTGTTTTTGTGTGAGTGTTTCTTTTTAAATGTGAATTTGTGCAAGATATGCTCTTCACATCCCATTGAGTTTTGCCCTTGGCATGTACATGGACGTTGTTTCATGTGCGCTGAAGCGGCATCCGTAGTTTGGCTGTAGTGCAGCTGTGTCTCTACACATGAGAGTTAATCGTATAGAAACCCAAACGATTAAATTCTATGAATTCAATCGTTAGTTGCATTTCAAAGGTGGTTGCAGTTTTTGTATTTAAGTTCGTTGCATTCAAGCTTAATTTTGGGTGGAAGCTTCTTTATGGTAGTGAGACGAGTTGTGACTAATGTGACTACACCTGAAAATAGTTGAGACCTATGGTCCTTTTCCAGCGTTAAAGCTTCTTTAAGGATACTTTAAACTTCGTCAGAACAGTCTTTTAAGAAATAATCTGGGCATGGCAAAGAAATTTTAATTTCGGTGGGATTAATGTCCATAATCTGTATTTCGACGAAAAATTTTGTTTCTATAATTTTATGACGATCTGCTTACAATTATTGGAAATCACAAAAGTGTAAAGATTCCTCTCTTGAAATACGTACATTTTTCATTGTCAGTGAAGCACTTCACCTGAGCCATTTATTCGTACGTTCTTCACAACACACAACCCTCTTCATCAATTCAACTCGAATAAATGTCGAATGCACACACCCATATTACATGGGTGTATTGGATTTTGAGAATTGCGATTGCCACCAACTTTGGGGTTTGTTCAAATTGTCTTTTTAGACAAATAGATATTCACTCATACACACACACACACACTAAGTGGTGGGAATACTCCTTTGAGCATTCTAAGTAAATAAATGTGTACATAAGCATATACATGCTATACATGCCCATATATGTACGTGTGAGTATAGCTGCAAGTCCTTCATAAAGTATTTACTTGAGACATTTTGTAACGCCAATCAAGCTGCACTTGTCTTGCAATGCTCTAAGTGTGTTGTAAGCACAAACGTACACAGACATACGTACATATGTGTGTACTTGCACACGCATAGGAAGTTCACTCATTGCATCAGCCAAGTGAACAAATACAAACAAATGGAGAACCAACAACAGAATTCCACAATATGATGACGAAGACATGTTGAAGACCCCCCCTTGCCACTGAAAAAGGGGAACAGAGACAATGCAATGCCTTGGCTGTCGATCTGTTTTTGTTGCTATAGATTGGACAAAAACTTAAGTATACTCTCAACACATGTGTTACAGCAACAACAACAACTGACAAGTGCACTCTCTATTTCTCACATTCATACACGTATACTTAGCTTAGCGAACACATGTATACAACTTCTACACGACTTGCTTAAATCCTTTGAGAACTACTTTTGCTTCTTCTTTTCTATAATGACAAGTAAAAGTGGAATGTGGTTACAGTCGTCCTTTCCCTTTTACCGAAAAGCGAGAGAGAGAGAGAGAGTTCTTATTGGGGGTTTGCTTTTTTTCATTAAAAATAGAATGTCTTCATTTTTGTTATGGGTGATTTGTTGCCCTCGAAAAGGAAGCATGACACTTTGCAAAACATGTCCAACATGTTTCTCAAGTGTTTTTGTCTACACATGTACTTGGGATTTTGGATATGTCGTTTTCTTCTTGAAGATTAAATTGATTTTGAAGTACTTTCGTCACATGTCCATAAAGACGAAATTGAAAAATAATTTAAACAGAATTCACCGAGTTTTTTAAGGATTATTAAGGTTAAATTGCAAACACTTTTTTTTAATGGTATGGGGAGGTTCCTAATTACCTTTTTGGAAAATGAGTAGCTTTTGTTAAGATAATCCGTTCAGGCTATTCAGCTATTCAGAACTCCTCCTAGGTTTATAAGATGGAACATCTTGAGTTCCGCACTGTAATGGGCAAGCATCTCTTCACTTATAGTCACAACTTTATTTATTTCAGTTTTGGACCACTTAACCTCTAAGTTTGGTGAGCAAACCAAAAAAAAACGCACATATTTTCTTTTGAATCCCATTAAAATTCTTCTGGAAATGCCATTGTTGCCGATGAAAACCATTTTCATTTCTTTTACAATTGGCCCTAAATAGATTTTGTTTGCAATGTGTGTGGCTCGATGAAGAAACACATCGCTATATTATTCTGTTTACAATTTCGAATTACAAATGACATTACGGACAAAAATTCAATTATATTTCATTGAAATTTACAACCGTTACAAAATTAAAATCTTCTTAAGTTTTATAACAGCGAGGCCCACGCTTAATTTCAAATTCCTTTGTTGAATGCCAGCAACAACAGAAATAGTAGCAAAAATAAAAACACAATTTATGTGGAGGACCCTGGAATTTCATTGCTCCCTTAGCCTTGAACTTGTTACTTACTGTGTGCTGCTGTTTCTAGATTTAATGACATAACTACCGGAATACAGAGTAAACATTTCTAAATAAGAAATTAATTTGCTATACATAGCAAAGAAAACAAAACAAAATAATACGAATGGCATTCGACCGTATCCCGCCATGCAGCCATAGAGATGCGAATACAAGTGGTAGAAACCACAACGAACTGGAAGATGTTCACCAAGAAATGCTTACACTTACGGGATACTAAATATAGAAATGGCCATAACTTTTGTTAACGATCTGTTTGTTGAACGAAACTACAATGCTTTAAGTGTATATTCCATTATGTTTGTTTAAGTTATGGTAAACCTTGAAATGATGTTGGACTTTGGACTGAGTTCGTTGGATACATTCCAAACATCCATAAACCTTTTTGGGGAATATATTTGAGAATATAACATAATTGGCTTGGATGTGGAGGAAATGGCAATTATGTTTATTTAAATTTTAGATTTATATTAATTCTAGATGTAGGCTAGACTGTAAGGATTTGTTTGTACATAGACTAAAGAATTAATGTTTTTCAGGGTATTATTCATCTTTTAATTTAGGTGGAACTCATCTCCATATTTTCTTACTAAAATTTTAAAATCTACACTCAAGGCTCACATCGTTGCACGGTGTTCACTGACAAGAATGTGGCTCTGTGGCATAAACGGTTTCATAAATTTGATGAATTCTTACATCATTTTCAAATCTACTACACTTTTCTTCAATATGATGTAGAACTTTTCATTAATTTTTTTTCGTACAATTTCGTACAATTTTTTTTTGGAAAATTTTGCATGAATTTTTATAGTTATATTATACATCACTTTCAAGAACATTATACATCAATTTGATGAACATTGTACATCAATTTGATGAACATTGTACATCAATTTGATGAATATTGTACATCAATTTGATGAACATTGTACATCAATTTGATGAATATTGTACATCAATTTGATGAACATTGTACATCAATTTGATGAACATTGTACATCAATTTGATGAACATTGTACATCAATTTGATGAACATTGAACATCAATTTGATGAACATTGCACATCAATTTGATGAACCATTGTACATCGATTTGATGAACATTGTACATCAATTTGATGAACATTTTACTTCAATTTGATGAACATTGTACACCAATTCGATGAACATTGTACATCAATTTGATAAACATTGTAAATCAATTTGATGAACACTGATGAACATCATTCTGATGAACATTGTACATAATTCTGATGAACATTGAACATCTACATCAACTTGATGAACATTGTAAAAACACATTTCTATTTTGACGTTCGGCATCGTTAACGTTTGTTTGCTTTCTATGCAACAAACAGCTAATGAACGAAAACAACGTAAGCATTTCAGTCAAGATGTAGTGGGTCGTTTACTTTATGTGAACGCGAGTTTCGTTGGGTTAGGCCGTAACATCTGAAAATATATAGACATCAATGTTGCGAAAAGTCTCCCAGATTTCTTTAGCCTGTCATCCCAAAATAAAAATACCCTCTATCAATTAGCCCAAACAATTTTTGGAGTCGGACACAAATACGTGTGTAACAGGTTAAGAGGAACGAACCACAAAAAAAAATTTAACTAGAATAACCAGAAACTGACAGTAAAAACATCAAATCCAATAAAAAATTCTAATCGAAAAAGGAGATGAAGATGAGCAAAAAGAAGAAAATAACACTACGCCGGTTACAAAACACACTTCTTCCAGAAATGATATGTGGATTTTCATCGCAGGCGCCAACCACGCAAAGTTCATCCGAAGACCGTAGAAAAGACACCAAAAAAAAAAAAATAATCACAGCCATTAATCAAATAAAACGCCAACTACAAATGGCGTCTATTTTATCGTTTCATCCATGGCTCTTTCTTTTCTCTTTTTCCTCTTCAAAATGGCTCTAAAGTTTTCGACTCTGAGCGAAAATAAAGTAAAGAAACAGACGAGAAGAAAGTTGGTAACAAATTTATAAAAAGTTGTGCAAGTTGTGTATTTTACTACATTTCAGGCGTGTGTTAAATTATTAATGTGAACAATTACAGCAGATTTGAACTATAAATTAACAGTTATGTACAACATGAGGTAATACACGTGTTGTATCTATGTAGGTTGGTTGTTAAAGACTGGGAAACCGTTGAAGGCGGTCCGCATTGTCGAGTGGACTTTTCTCTAAGAGGTGGAGTCTATAAAGTAATCGTCAACAAATAATAATTAAAAATGTGCCTTAAGATTTAGATCTTTGCTACAGAAATTATTAAGATCATTCACGAAAAAGTAGTAGTATGTGAGTTTTATAGCTAAAACCTCACAAACGTCCTAAAATAAAATAGATTGACTGTATGTGGCCGATAACACTAGGTCACAAATAACAAAATTTTCTCTGTTATTTGTTGCTAGCATAATTTTTCCCATTGATTTTGACCTACTAAACACGAAAATGAGTTTTAAAAATTTTTCTGTCGACTGGTTTTCGAGATACAAATTTTTGAATTTTTTTCAAATTAAAGAAAATTGAGCCGTCTACTCATTTTCAGAACATTTTCAAATCGGGTAAGTAGTTTTGATGTTGGCGGCCTAAAAAGGTTAAAAAACGGCGTTTTTTTAGTAAAAATATGGCAGAAAAAACCATATAAAATATAAAACACGATGCTAACGAATTTTGTTTTCTCTGTGTAAGCTGTGCAAATAATGAAAATCAAAATATCGTGAAATAGCAGAATTTTGGTCTTTTACCAAAAAAATTATAAGTCCGCCATTTGTTGTCAGATTTTGTTAAGTAAGGGCTTATTTTCTTTGTAAAAATGCCAGCTATACGTAAAAAAACCAAAATTGCTGTTAGCATCGTGTTTTATATTTTATATGAATTTTTATATGGTTTTTTCTGACACATTTTTACTAAAAAAACGCCGTTTTTTAACCTTTTAAAGCCGCCAACATCAAAACTACTTACTTCTTTAATTTGAGTAGTAGTAGGATCAAATAGGTCAAAGAAGACGAAAGATATGCTCAAAATTGTAAGTGTACCTCCAAAAATTTAAAAAAAAATGTTCAAAAATTTGTATCTCGAAAACCAATCGACAGAAAAATTTTTAAAACTCATTTTCGTGTTTAGTAGGTCAAAATCAATGAGAAAAATTATGCTAGAACCAAATAACAAAACGACTGTTGGCTAGTGTAATGTGTTAAAGCCATAATATTCGAATGCAATACATTTCTTTCATTTTGTTTCTGTGCTTAGAAGATTATGTTCCACCTGTATGTTATAAGGAGTGCCAACTTAAACCATCAACTTCAGCAAAACCTCAACCAGCAAACATATTTCCCATCCAAATAGTTTGTCCTTGCGACAACAAGGTCCCATTTCATCCTAATTTGAAGACGACCCATTTATTGTCCATTCATGTAAAATGTGTCTAACTGCCGGCCATAAGAAATATCTAGCCCCTACAATGTCTGTACGTTTTGAAGATTGTCATAACACAATTTATTGTCGCCCATTTCATAAAAATTCCTTGCCAAATTGCAAATGCGTTGTTTCCCGCTCATCCATCAAGTGGCTCCTTCCATATACAAAAATCGCGCGCAATGTTATGCCCTATTAACCAACTCACTTAATAAAATTATTTGCGGGCTTTTCTTACGGACTGTAATCAAAAGTTACAACTTATACATGCATAAGTAATAAATGAAATAACTGCATAAATTATATAGGGTTAGTGGGGGCGGGCAGGACGGAGAGAAAACCAGGAAACACACCGAAACTGGAACTGAAACTAAAATTAAACCGACAAAACGAGTGCTGTACGGAGCATAAAAATAATCATAAACATAAAAGTTGTTATAAATTACGAGAGTGTATTGTCGCAGTATAACGTTTTGTTATTTGTCGTATTTCAAAATTTGCTTTATAACCTCCTGCGGCGGTCACGCTGTCGAAGGTAAATAGTTGGGCACTAAACGGGTGACCGTAGCGCGGTTGTGGTGCTCTTTCTGTTGTTGTTGTTGCTGGAGGAAAGAGAAATGAAACAATGACTATTAGAATTTCCGGTGCAATAAAAGTACTTGAAATAGTTTTAGGAACAGAGTACTTGTGAGGGTATGGCTTCGACAAACAACATCAAAATATGACACCGGAACTGAATGTTTCATTTTTCTCGGTAGATTTGATGGGGAAATTTAGCTAGGTGTAGTTTTTGTAAATTGGCATAGCTTATTTCAGTTTTGTGGCAAATATGGTTTTTGTGTGCAGCAATACTTTCCACCTTTGCACTATTTTTTTTGTTAAAAAAAATTATTTTTATTATTTATAAAAACCCTGTTGTGGCGCCTGGCGGATAAGGAGAACACAGTGTTATAGAATCTGTTTTTATACACTCCATCATAGGATGGAGTATATACTAAGTTTGTCATTCCGTTTGCAACACCTCGAAAGAGTGATCTGCGACCCTATAAAGTATATATATTATTGGTCAGTGTAACATTCTAAGACATTCTAGCGATGTCCGTCTGTCCGTCTGTCTGTCCGTCCGTCCGTCCGTCCGTCCGTCCGTCCGTCTGTTGTCTGTTGAAATCACGATAGAGCGCGAACGACTAACCCTAAAAAGCTGAAATTTTGTAGGAAGATGTTTTTTGCCCATAAGCAGGTTAAGTTCGAGAATGGGCCATATCGGACCAAAGGGGGAAAAGTTCTCCTTTACGGGACTAAATATATTCCGGCCATAATCAAATTTTTCAAATATTTTTTTTCACTACATCTAAGTTCTAAGTTTATATAATTTATAGATGGGAAAAAAATCCCAAAAATGGGCGTGCTCATGGGTTCCGTGGACCCTTGGGGCCCAAAAAAGGGCCCATGATAAACATGCGCATATGGGTATCGAAGTGCAACGAAATTTACTCACGAACCCAAATATGCCTTTATTTTCATGATTTGCCCAAATTTTTTGATCCGGTTTCTGGGACTATCGGGTCACCAGCGGCCCAAAAACCGTCCCTTGACAAACATGGACATATGGGTATCGAAATGCAACGAAATTTTCTCGCGAACCCAAATATGCATTTATTTTCATGATTTGGATAAAATTTGTGATCGGGTTCCTGGGACTATCGGGTCACGAGCGGCCCAAAAACTCAGTTAGTTATACCCTCACCCTACGGTGGGAGGGTATATATCATTTGATACGGCACAAAAGTGTAACACATAGAAATATACACATTAGACCCCAGGTGTCTTTGAACCAAATTCGTTTTATGACTTTCTGAATCGTTTGAGCCATGTCCGTCTGTCCGTCCGTCTGTCCTGCTGGTACGCACGATAACTTTCGAAAGAGTTAAGCAATCACTCTGAAATTTGGCATGGCTTAATATTTTCCCAAAACTGCTTATGGGATAGCAAATGGGCTATATGGCTACACCCCTTCGGGTACCTCCCATACAAATCTGCTATTTCGCCCACTTTAGAAATCGTGTAATAATATCAACACTTGCAAGTTCGATCTTGTCCGTAGTTAGTAAAGGTATAACCGGACAAAGTTTCCGACAAAATCTTGGCTGTCTGGCAACTCCTCTTCTGGTACCTCCCATACGAATGTACCATCCCGCCTGCCTTAGAAATCGTGTAATAACACCAATATGCCCAACGCGATCTTGCCCAAATTTTGTATTTAGTAAAAGTAGAGTTAGACTAAGTTTTGGACAAAAAGTTGGCAGTCTGGCAACTCTCCTTCGGGTACCTCCCATACAAATCTGCTATTTCGCCCACTTTATAAATCGTGTAATAATATCAACACTTGCAAGTTCGATCTTGTCCAAAATCCGTAGTTAGTAAAGGTATAACCGGACAAAGTTTCCGACAAAATCTTGGCTGCCTGGCAACTCCTCTTCTGGTACCTCCCATACGAATGTACCATCCCGCCTGCCTTAGAAATCGTGTAATAACACCAATATGCCCAACGACATTTTGCCCAAATTTTGTATTTAGTAAAAGTATAGCTAGACAAATTTTTAGACAAAAACTTGGAAGTCTGGCAACTCCCCTTCTGGTACCTGTCATACAAATTTACCATTCCACCCATTATAAACCGTGTAATACTTTCAATACGACCAACGCGATCTGCCCAAATTCCGTATTTAGTAATGGTATAACTGGACTAAGTTTTGGACAAAAACTTGTCAGTCTGGCAACTCCTTTTGTATTTAGTAAAGCTATAGCAAGACAAAGTTTCGTACAAAAACTTGGAAGTCTGGCAACTCTCCTTCTGGTACATGCCATACAAATGTGCCATCCCGCCTACCTTAGAAATCGTGTAATAATATCAACACGCCTAGTTGGATCTTCCCCAAATTTTGTATTTAGTAAAAGTAGAGTTAGACTAAGTTTTGGACAAAAAGTTGGCAGTCTGGCAACTCCCCTTCTGGTACATGCCATACAAATGTGCCATCCCGCCTACCTTAGAAATCGTGTAATAACACCAATATGCCCAACGCGATCTTGCCCAAATTTTGTATTTAGTAAAAGTAGAGTTAGACTAAGATTTGGACAAAAAGTTGGCAGTCTGGCAAATCCCCTTCTGGTACATGCCATACAAATGTGCCATCCCGCCTACCTTAGAAATCGTGTAATAATATCAACACGCCTAGTTGGATCTTCCCCAAATTTTGTATTTAGTAAAAGTAGAGTTAGACTAAGTTTTGGACAAAAAGTTGGCAGTCTGGCAAATCCCCTTCTGGTACATGCCATACAAATGTGCCATCCCGCCTACCTTAGAAATCGTGTAATAACACCAATATGCCCAACGCGATCTTGCCCAAATTTTGTATTTAGTAAAAGTAGAGTTAGACTAAGTTTTGGACAAAAAGTTGGCAGTCTGGCAAATCCCCTTCTGGTACATGCCATACAAATGTGCCATCCCGCCTACCTTAGAAATCGTGTAATAACACCAATATGCCCAACGCGATCTTGCCCAAATTCTGTATTTAGTAAACCTATAGCTAGACAAAGTTTTGGACAAAAACTTGGAAGTCTGGCAACTCCTCTTCTGGTACCTCCCGTACAAATGAGCCATCCCACCTATCTTAGAAATCGTGTAATAATACCAATATGCCCAACGCGATCTTGCCCAAATTCTGTATTTAGTAAAGGTATAACTGAACAAAGTTTCGGACAAAAACTTGGAAGTCTGGCAACTCCCCTTCTGGTACATGCCATAAAAATGTGCCATCCCGCCTACCTTAGAAATCGTGTAATAACACCAATATGCCCAACGCGATCTTGCCCAAATTTTGTATTTAGTAAAAGTAGAGTTAGACTAAGTTTTGGACAAAAAGTTGGCAGTCTGGCAACTCCCCTTCTGGTACATGCCATACAAATGTGCCATTCCGCCTACCTTAGAAATCGTGTAATAACACCAATATGCCCAACGCGATCTTGCCCAAATTTTGTATTTAGTAAAAGTAGAGTTAGACTAAGTTTTGGACAACTCCCCTTCTGGTACATGCCATACAAATGTGCCATCCCGCCTACCTTAGAAATCGTGTAATAACACCAATATGCCCAACGCGATCTTGCCCAAATTTTGTATTTAGTAAAAGTAGAGTTAGACTAAGTTTTGGACAAAAAGTTGGCAGTCTGGCAACTCCCCTTCTGGTACATGCCATACAAATGTGCCATCCCGCCTACCTTAGAAATCGTGTAATAACACCAATATGCCCAACGCGATCTTGCCCAAATTTTGTATTTAGTAAAAGTAGAGTTAGACTAAGTTTTGGACAAAAAGTTGGCAGTCTGGCAACTCTCCTTCGGGTACCTCCCATACAAATCTGCTATTTCGCCCACTTTATAAATCGTGTAATAATATCAACACTTGCAAGTTCGATCTTGTCCAAAATCCGTAGTTAGTAAAGGTATAACCGGACAAAGTTTCCGACAAAATCTTGGCTGCCTGGCAACTCCTCTTCTGGTACCTCCCATACGAATGTACCATCCCGCCTGCCTTAGAAATCGTGTAATAACACCAATATGCCCAACGACATTTTGCCCAAATTTTGTATTTAGTAAAAGTATAGCTAGACAAATTTTTAGACAAAAACTTGGAAGTCTGGCAACTCCCCTTCTGGTACCTGTCATACAAATTTACCATTCCACCCATTATAAACCGTGTAATACTTTCAATACGACCAACGCGATCTGCCCAAATTCCGTATTTAGTAATGGTATAACTGGACTAAGTTTTGGACAAAAACTTGTCAGTCTGGCAACTCCTTTTCTGGTACCTCCCATACAAATGTACCATTGCACCCACTTTAGAAATCGTGTAATTATATAAACTCGATCAACGATTCTTTCCGAAACTCTATATTTAGTAAAGCTTTAACTACATACAATTTTCTAGTAAAAACTCTGCTTTATATTCCGTCCTTTTTGTAAAATCATGTAATACAATATTTTTCTAAAACATTCGGTATTCTAGGTTGCTATTATGACTTTTCATCAGATGTTACATCAAATGATGGTAGCTACTCACACATTTAACTTTCCGATACTTTGAAATATGAGACTTGTATGTTTTTAATGAGGGTGAGGGTATATATACATAAGTCGGTTTACCCGACTGCAACTTTTTCACTGGTTTTCTTATTTATTGACTTTTTAAGGATCCATGATGGAGGGTATATAAGATTCGGCCCGGCCGAACTTACTATTTGTCCACTTGTTTTTTTTGGAACAGCCACGGAATTTGTCTTCTACGAGTCCGCTGATATGGAACCATAAATGAAAAACTCTTAAATGTGTCTCCAAAAAAATAATTCTAACTTTCCAAAAAAAAACTAATTTTTCTAGAATGGGTACAGGTGAGGAAGCGATTACTCCAATGAGGTTCACCACAAATCGGTGTAACTACGGAAGTTGCCGTGGTAACATAACAAAAATATATTTAGCCGGCTTCAAAAAAGAATTCCAAATTCATCTCATCGAAGTTACATGTCCATGGTGGCGTATGCTTTATGTATATTAATTTTCTGATATTCTCATTATGCCAAAAAAAAAACGTTTATTCTAAAATGAATACTCCTTTGATACAAAAAGAAAATGAAGACTTATAGGTCTGGTCATAAATCGGAATAGCTATTGAATTTGCCGTAATGCCATTACCTGACAAGATGTAAAGTTGGTTTACTTAATTTCATCTCCGCTTATTTATGGTGGCGTATGGCAAAGGAAACTATAATTTTTTTTTTTGGAAATTCTATAAGTACAAATTTCTCAAATTTCTTTTTTTATTTGAAAGTACAATCCTTCCGGTTAATAATGGAAACTAATTTCATTTAAATGACAGCCTCGGCTGGCCATGTAGTAGCCTAACGACATCAGCTCTGCGGCTGCTAATGCGATCTTCAAAAACAGGGCGCAAAACATCGAGCGTAGCTTCGGCTGTTGAAATCAAATGTTTCCAATATCCTCCACTTAAATTTTTGTAAACAAAAAAAATTCGTTTATCATGGCCCGATAACGAAATAACCACTAGTTGAAAAAAAACTTTAGATGGAAGACCGTTTATTATGTTCGAATCGATACAGCGGTCATAAAAAAATTATAACAGATGTGTCAAGACGACCGTGTTCTCTAAAGTGATTGTGGATCGTCGTAGTGTAGGAGGTAGTGTCACATAGAAAACCCAGGTTCGGAACCTAGTAAGAACATATTTTGAGACCATTTCCACCTCCTAACGACCGGCTACGTCAAGAGCATGAGAGTAATCTCTAAGCCAGTTTTACATGGATGTAGAAAAATAAATTGTAGTTCGAACACGGCTTTAAACAAGAGATCCCGGTCATTCGGTAGATAATTTATATCTTCTTTTGTTAACTGCTGCAGAGAAGTCTGTTTCTATTTGGTATGGCAAGGGTACTTATGCGAATAGATTTCGATTTTCCAAGTCATGTATTTCGAAATCAATTAGAAACACTGACACTGACCGTATTCATAAAAATTTAAAACCTTTGTTAAAAAAAATATGTGAAAATTGTTTTTGTATTTTGGCCCAATTTTCTTAAGGAAGTTTTATAAAGCGGTTTTATGAACACTGGGGTTAAATGTATAATTTTAATCATAATTAATTTTCTGTAAAACAGTGTGTAGCGTTTTTTTTTTCCAAAGACTCAAATTAATTAATAATATTACTATGTTATTGCAAACTACTGTGCAGCGTTCAACCCACAATGCGGAAACACTCGTCAGTAAGTCAGTTCAATTAAACTAATTGGTTTTACTGCCACAGTGCAAACAACAAAACGTTGCAATTATGCCCCACATAAATTGAACAGATTTCTATTTATAAAACCCAACATAACACTGTACGCCAAATGAAATAGTTACAGTCATAACGATAAACTCGAAAACAAATTGAATACGTTGGAGATATGGATAATTATAATCAAATTTACACTGACATATTTTGACATTTAATTATTTCAATTAATGTTGACTATAAATTGTACGGATGCTGCTGCCTTTGCTACTGTTCTACTCAATATTCTATTATATTGTCCGAGTGCGGTTCATATTAGCACATACACATACGCAACTGTCGAGACAATACAATGAAATTAGGTTAAACAACTGGTCTGTGCGTGAGCGTCAGTGTGTGCTGACGATTGTCTACATGGCCTCAGCAAATTAATAAAGTTTAATAAAAAATAAAAGTTACTGAATTAATAACAATAGAAATATGTTGAAGACAACACATTTTTGTCTTAAATTTTCCCACAAAATGGGTCCTTACAACTAATATGGACATATGGTTTAGTTAATGAAAGGGAATTTTGTCAAGAACATGAGTTCTTGTAAGTGAGTGTTAAGACTGGATTTTGTAATCTTTTAATGTTCACCGGAATTAATATGTAGTCCTCATGGTGAATTATCTAAGGGTTAATAGAGTTAAATTCGGTATTTAAGTTTGAGCTTTTAACTACAGAATTTACCTTTTATCACTAAACAACTAAAAATTACCGCAAATGAAGAGACTTTTCAATATAGAAATGTATCAGCTAAAAAGGTTAAAAAGTAGTTTGTGTGATAATTTTACAGAAAATCAAATTCGCTTGCTGTGGCAAAATATGCAAAAATTGCTCTAGAGATCAGATGAAATCACTGGTCGCAATTTTAAACTAATTTCATCGGATAGTTTTTACACAATATATTTACATGAAATAATTTTTGGAATAACGAATTCGTGGCCTGAAATTGTTAATCAAAAAATTGATCCATTCTGGAAATTATTTCAGACCGGTGTTATACGCTCTAATTTTCTCTCTAGGACAATTTTAGCATTTTTCCAATTCAAAGCCACGAATGCGTTAAAAAAATTGCAGTCATACTCGTTTACATTTAAAACGTTTGGTTTCTGAAAATTAAGGAAAACACAGAAAATGTCTATAAGTGATTAAAGTATATATCTGGATCAATAAGCTAATGATAAATTGAGGGAACTGTGATGATGGTCGCTAAAGACAATTCTCCAAGTTTTCATAATAAAATTTTGATAATAAAATTCGATGAAAAAATTTTCTTTTTATACCCTCCTACCCGCAATAGATACGACCCAAAAATGAAAAGTGACCAAATTCGATACACGACTTTTGAAGACATTTGACGCATATCTGTTTGTCTTTTCGTCTCTGTAGCTGGCTGGTTTGCATAATAACTTCCGAAAGAAAGGTACAACCTTTCGGGTACCTCCCATACAAATGTACCGCACACTTTGAAAATCGTGTAATAATTTCTCTACACCTAACGCAATCTTACCTAAATTCCGTTTTTCGTAAAGTCAGAAATATATACAGTAAAGTTATAAATAGATCCCATACAAATGTATCATTCCGCCCACTTTTAAAATCTGAAATTCGAAAACTTTGAAAATAGAAAAATTTTATTTTTTGCTGAGGGTTTTTGAGACTGTTTGCCCGAATGAAACTTTCTCACTTGTTTGCAAGGTAAACTTGATTTTGACACATGCCACTAATCACTAGTGAATATCCGTCAACACTTAAAGATCAAATTCTAAAAATCACCATTTTTTGCTTCAATTTGAAAATATGTCTCCAATTTTCTTTTACACACTCCTTCTGGAAATAATAAGTGGTTTCGTAAAAAATGTAATAAATTCAGAAGTTTGAACTAAAGTCCAGGTTAAACTATATTAACCCTTAGACCGTATATTTTCTAGAGCCGAGATAAGTTACAAGAAAAAATATACGTCACCCATATCCATTTTCCACAACATTTTTCCACTTTCTCTCCCCTATGGAGAGAGTAAATTCCAAGCCTTTTTTTAAGACAAATTTAAGAAATGTAAGAATGAAAAATTGTTAACAAAACCTCGTCTCATTTTCTTTCTTTTCTTATTTTCTACACCACTTTCACATTTCCACAAATGTCAAACAGACATTCGGGTCCTTTTTAGCCACTCAAAATACTTGCACGTCTACGTACTTTAGGCTATAATCATATTTATCTGTCTCTACAATAGTTTGAAAGTAGAACATGAATTCCCGACCAAGATAAAGTGACCCTTAAATTTGTACTTGAAAAAATTTTATTTATTTTTCGTTTTTTTTTTCATCTTAGCTGTCATAATTCAGCGTAATAAACTTTATGTTTATTGATTTTGTTATTGTTGCTCTTGCTATATTTTCAACATCGCCACAAAGTCCATTGTGATCTGCTGTTGTTGTTGTGTCTATTGTCCCGGAGAATTAGAAAGTATGTAAAGTTGGAATGTACAACAATGCCGGGGTTATTTGTGCTGCTTTATTTATTTTAAATAATGTGTATATAATCTATAAAATGTTCAGACAGACATTTTTCTGAAAGCATTTTGTTTCAGTTTTGCGGTATTTTTCTCCCCGTTCGCTTGTTACAACTTTCTCGTGGGTGTTTTATGAGCAGAAACTTTATTTGTTGTATAATTTTGAGAGTGCGGGCCATTTAATAGGACAATGTAAAGCGGGGCCAATGGTTAATATACCGAAGACTGCACAGTGGCTTTAGAGCAGATACTTTTTTTCATTCATGTGGCGAATGAACTCTAGGATACTCGACCATCATACTTTAGATTTACAGTTTTATCCATGATTTTCCAATTAATTTTTTTATTATTACTTTGTAAGTATTTGATGTGATCTGAACACAAATTATTGAGAATTACCACAGTGAGGACTATATAAAGGGTTTTCCAACAAGATGTGTTATTTTGAATAACCCAGTGTTTCGGTAGCTGCCACTTCTGAAGTTTTTATTCTTTGACGTTTGACTGATAGCTTTAATCCTTAAGTAGTGATTTCGCCCGAGCAACGTAAATTCCAGCACTTGACTTTTACAATAGTCGGGAGTATGATAATATGAACTCTCCGTCAACTACTAGACCATATCGAGAACCATCGTCATTTGAAATCACTGTGCAAACTTTTTTTCAGCAATTGCAGGCTGATATAATGTTTCATTTATCGTCTGTATGAATATGTTAAGGGAGCGCTACAAAACAAGAGTCCTGCGTGTAAGGGAAATTTGCATTTACAGTTTTTATTTTTTCGGTTGGACTTCATTGTTTTTTTTTTTTTATTGTTTATGTGGAATTTTGTTAAACAAAACGCATTGAATATTTTTTTGCTCCGTTCCACTCATTGTTTTGTTTGGTTTTGTCGAAATCCATGAGGTACTTTAGGTGAACCATTAAAATACTTTTAAAAGCATTTCCGGCATAAATTTTAATGGTATACAAAGTAAGGATTTTGTTTCGGTTTCGTTCTCAACTCCAGTAGTATGTATGTACATCTTTAAAGAACTGCGTTTTTTTTTTGTAAAAAAAAAGAGTATTTTGTGCTCTACATTTTAGGGTCGACCAATGTGGGGTCAGTAATTGAAAGTTTATGTATCCAAGGTAACTAAAACCACACCCGGCGTATACGTAATAATGTGATAAACGAAAAGGGGGAGAGGTTGTATAAATACCACCAAAACAACAGTATCCAAATGACCATACTAATTCAATGATCAGGGTCGTTAAGATGTCTATAGGCTAATTTCGGTGACAAGAAAAAAAAAACATAAAAATGTAAATGAGAAAAATATAAAATTTAACACACATTTGTGTGAGATTTTTTAGTGTCGATGACAGCTGATGCGAATATACACCCAAATTCAGGGTGAGTTTAAATATTTAATTATATTTGCGAATAACAAAAAGTATTTTTTAAGACGATACGCTCAAATTCAAGAACGAAGCGTCCGATTAGTTACTTTAAGAAATAGTGTTTGAAACGGGCCATACATGTTACTATGATGAAAAAAAAGGAAGTGATTAAATTTCTGAAGGTGCATTACATTTCCAACAAATTTGTATATACGTCCCACATCTGTAAAAAAAACATCTACCGATACCTCCATTGAACTAAGCAATTTCACATGTGTAGTTTTGAACGGAAGAACGTGGGTGTAACGTTTATGGATCGCCGGGCTGTAGTGGGTAGTGTATACGACTACCACACAGCCGAACACAGGTTCGAAACCTGCAGAAAGCATCGTACAGTTTTCAGCGGTTACTTCCACCTCGTAATTCCTGGCGATTCTGTCAGTAAGAGAGCATTTTTCAGCCGCTGAATCCACCACTTAAATGCTGGTGACTTTACGAGTAAGGCAGTCATCTCTAAGCCTTCTAAAACATATCCTGAAAAGCATAAGCCGTTCGGAGCCGGCTTTAAACAGTATAGAGTATACTCGATTATATCAACCACAGCTCACTGATTCGAGAGAAATTCCCTGTCTGTATTTTCATTTCATTTATTGAGTTTATGGACAAAAATTCCTTACAGACTAGCAAATAACAACAATTGATTTGAGAGAATTCCCCCGCAAGTTTCTTCATGGAATGTTTAGGGAAATAAATAACGTTTTTAACTGTTTACATGTTTTTAAATATTAAAATCACTCACTGTTGGCACAACTTAATAATAAATACATACATCGTTTCGTATGGAAATTTGTCGTTGGGTATCCATCGGATTATTACGAAATGATTCACTCGTTTTAGAATCCCAAGGGCATTGTGAGTCTGAAACTGAATTGTTGGAAATTGAAATTCTTTACAGTGATAACATAATTTAAAACATGAAAGCATATCTGTTCATATTAATATCCGTAATTCATGGAATCGTTTCAAGGCTCTTGTGGCCCAGGAAAGAAGGGCCATGGTGCTTTTTTTTAACAAAAATAATATGGTATTTTTTGTGGCAAAAGTTCCTTTCCTTAGAGAATATTTTGCCGATTATAAATGGAACCTCCATCAGCAGCCTTTTTGCCGTACCTTTCGTTTTCCCAGACAACTGCGGTGTGTCCCTTATCAACTAAAACCCATACTATGACTTCATTACGATACATAAAAAAAACATCTTGTGATTTTATAAAATTCTTCAGCTCAGATATTTTTCTTGCGCCACAAATATTTTCCATAATCATAATACTGTACGAAAACAACAGTTGCGAATAACAAAAATTCTTCATGTGCGAAGGTTTCATGGAAACTTCTCAAGGTCTTATTGTTTTTTCCGTTTGCTAAGAGCAAAGTTTTCATTCAGTTTCCTATTTTTACAAAACTGTTTATAATTTCTCTAAAGTGACCATATTTTTTTTAATGAATTTCTGTTCAAGTGTTAAAATATATATTTAGTCACACAGTTTTGGCTCGCTCTGCTGAAGTACTTTGTAAACTATGAAAATGTTTGCTGAACTATGGTAGCAAATTTCTGCAGAGGATTTAACATAAGGTTAGACAGAATGAACATTGGAAGGCCGCTACGAAGCAAGGGAACTTTTTCGACCACTTGGCTTCTATGCGATGTGACAGTTGTTATTCTTAAAGATCAATGTCGTCGCATTAGACTTCTACCACTGCTGGCCCACTGCTGTTCGCAATTTATTGGCAACGTCATCAGAAAAATACACAGCTAAGTTGTTTAAAAGTATTTAAACTACAGAATGTTAAAAACAGATGATAGAAAATGAAAACTAGTGCAACTAACTTTTAATATTGACAAAGTTTCTTGTGTGACAGACTCACATACACACACACACAGGCACAAAGAAAAACGAAGAAAAGTTAATAAATATGTTCTTCGTATAGAATGTATTTGTAAAATGAAAGCAGCAATGATTTATGGCATTTTTATAAAATCATTTCAAAGTTATTTTGTGTTGACGTATACGCAATATTTGATTTGGATATTAAAATATTTCTCATATGTCGGCAGCAACACAGAAGAAAATGACATGTTTTCACTACCACCCCACCACCATTTTCCATGAACGGCATTAAGTTTATCATTCTGTTCACAGATGTATTTTCATAAACTCACATTTGAATCTATCAAAGAACTACTGTTGAAACGATTGGAACTAATGCAATATCTGAAACTACTTTTGATGCTGTCGAACTTTGTTCATTTAACATTTAACGAGATTTTAATCATAACCTAAAATTCTTTCTTTCATTTGTTTTCGAGAAAAAGAGAGTTTGTCGTTATGTTAAAAAAAACATAAAATGTTTCGGGTTTAAATTGTCTACAGAAAATTAATTTGATATACAACGGCAGACCAAAGATGCTTTAGAAAATTTTGCAGCTGACGAAAGTTTCTATAGAAATTTTTCGCCAGACCAAAATGTCGAATTTTTGCATCAAAATTTCTATAGAAAATTTTTGCATTAAAATTTCTATAGAAAATTTTTGCATTAATATTTCTATAGAAAATTTTTGCATTAAAATTTCTATAGAAAATTTTTATTGAAAATTTTTGCATTAAAATTTCTATAGAAAATTTTTGCATTAAAATTTCTATAGAAAATTTTTGCATTAAAATTTCTATAGAAAATTTTTGCATTAAAATTTCTATAGAAAATTTTTGCATTAAAATTTCTATAGAAAATTTTTGCATTAAAATTTCTATAGAAAATTTTTGCATTAAAATTTCTATAGAAAATTTTTGCATTAAAATTTCTATAGAAAATTTTTGCATTAAAATTTCTATAGAAAATTTTTGCATTAAAATTTCTATAGAAAATTTTTGCATTAAAATTTCTATAGAAAATTTTTGCATTAAAATTTCTATAGAAAATTTTTGCATTAAAATTTCTATAGAAAATTTTTGCATTAAAATTTCTATAGAAAATTTTTGCATCAAAATCAAAATTTCTATAGAAAATTTTTGCATCAAAATCAAAATTTCTATAGAAAATTTTTGCATCAAAATCAAAATTTCTATAGAAAATTTTTGCATCAAAATCAAAATTTCTATAGAAAATTTTTGCATCAAAATCAAAATTTCTATAGAAAATTTTTGCATCAAAATCAAAATTTCTATAGAAAATTTTTGCATCAAAATCAAAATTTCTATAGAAAATTTTTGCATCAAAATCAAAATTTCTATAGAAAATTTTTGCATCAAAATCAAAATTTCTATAGAAAATTTTTGCATCAAAATCAAAATTTCTATAGAAAATTTTTGCATCAAAATCAAAATTTCTATAGAAAATTTTTGCATCAAAATCAAAATTTCTATAGAAAATTTTTGCATCAAAATCAAAATTTCTATAGAAAATTTTTGCATCAAAATCAAAATTTCTATAGAAAATTTTTGCATCAAAATCAAAATTTCTATAGAAAATTTTTGCATCAAAATCAAAATTTCTATAGAAAATTTTTGCATCAAAATCAAAATTTCTATAGAAAATTTTTGCATCAAAATTTCTATAGAAAATTTTTGCATCAAAATTTCTATAGAAAATTTTTGCATCAAACCAAAATTTGTAAAAAAAAAACATCGGAAATAAAACTTCTGTTCTAATTTTGCTTTTAAAAAGCAAATTCATCTGATGTAGTTTTTCATTCTAACAAATATTCAACAATAAATTGCCCTCAATTCGAACCATCCAAAAATTTAACTCAACCCTTTGTATATTATAAACATGAGTCGACTGTTTCTTTCTCAAGTAATTCAGTGATAATTATTCTCACGTGGCATATGATAACTGCCTGTGTCGGTTGAATAAACCTATTACAAACGCCCTTTACGTCTATAATTAATTTGACAATACTGCGAATACAATTACACCATATATGGCAAATACATGTGTATGTGTATATGGTGTTAATGAAGCAAAACATTTCTATTTTTTTCTATAGCGCGAAACTGAAATTTGTGCAATCAACAATACGAGTATTCTTTCGTTGTTACTTTGCCCATTTCAATTACTCGTTCCCCATGGCGTATGATTAATATTGCGTTTCTCGCCCTCATCAATCATACGCCAAAGCAACAATAATAATTTAATCTTAGATATTGATTTTTCGCTGTAATGAAACAACTTTCTCACTACTTTTCTCTCTTTTCTTTCTTTCATTCTCATTCATCCAGGTAAGCAGGGTTTTCCAGCATGATATGTGAGTTATTTTTTCAATCAGCAATTTCTGTATATAATCAAAAAAGGTAACATAAACTAGTTTTATTTGTTAAACGTGTTTAACACAATTCTAGTTATATTTTAGTTCTTCCGTTTTGCCAGCACACACTTTCATTTTCAGTAGCCAATGCATTGCATGGAATATCAATTGGAGTGAGGTTAGACACAAAGTTGAAAAAGGGCGAAGAGAAACATGACGTTGTATGTTGTTTATCAATGGAAGTGTTGATGTAATAAATGAAGCCGAATTAATCGTTGCAGCATATAATGTGGATACGACTGAATTAAATATGTTTTAGATAATAGTTTTTCTAAAATTTTGGTTTACTAAATTAAATATTTGTTCAAATGAAGAAATACTTGTGATTATTCGAAAAGATCAACTTCCACAGAAGGATATTTGTACGAATTTTTGTCCACAAAAAGAAAATAACGAATATTGCTGATAAATAACAATTTTAAAATCATTTTGTGCGTGAAATCGAATCACTTTATATGTACGATTTTATCTAATCTTAAATAAAAACTATTAAAAATATGATACAGGGAAACGAGGTTGTAGTATAAGTAGGTTTGTCTTTCGAGTAATTCGAAACTTTCAGTCTCTCAAAACGTCTTTCGTTTGAGAGAAAAAAATCATTCATTTGAGAAACGAAGGCAATTCAATACTTTCTGTCTTTAAAAAATCCCTATTTGCAACATAGGATCGCCTAATTCCAAATGATTTAACAATTTTTCTTTTTAGTTTCTTTAGTCTAATAAATTATTTTTGTTTCTCTTCAACTATATTTAACTGAAATATTTAATTGGATACAAACAAGGTCGGTTCTTATGCTAAAACTCGTGGCTGTGTCGAAATTACTTTGAATTCAAAAAAAACTTCTGTTTATTAACCAAAAGTAGATGGCACGTTCATCCAAAAGCTCTGACCTTGAAAGGAATTTATGTGTAACATGAAAATGTTGATTGACCTTTCTTTCCTGATCCTGGTGCTATTGTGTCTTTCAAAAGGTGTATTTTACGGTTGTTTTGTTTATCACATGATCTCACAGACATCCATTGTGCCCTTGTGAGTGGATATTATTGCTGGTGTTGCTTCAGGACTTGAGGTCCTTTGGAATTAGCAGAACACACGCTCTTACACACAGAGGCCAAAATATGTTTTTTTACTTAAAAATACAATTAATGCTATGGGTTTTTTTTTTGTTAAATGTACAAACAGACTTTGTGCATTTAATTAATTTGTGTTCTCACTGGTTTAGACATTGTCTGGCAGCCTAAAGAGATTTTATTATTTCGATGGGAACATTTCATTGAAGCAACAAATGTTCGCAACTGTCGTTTGTTTGCTTGTGCAGTTTCTGTTCGGTTTGGTTTTGGGAGGTTGTTCTTGATTTGAGAGTGTGCAAAATTACCGCTATTATGAAATAGGGCACCTTTTTGGCAAGGCTATATGTACTTAAGGCTAAATATATTCGGTGTTGGTATTTAATATTTTAACGAATTTTCTCTGCAAAAATCTGGTACATAAAGCAACAAATGTTATGGAGGCTTTATAGTAATGGATTATATTTGTTTTTTTCTAAACTTAATTACTCAGGTTTTTGTCGTGGAAATGTGTTTGTGTTTCTTTTTTTTTTAATTTAAATTATCTTATCAAACTCTTTTTCTTAAAATTAGTTCAATACACGTGTACAAATTGTCAAAAAAAAAACATACACAAACCCTGACGTGTGTTTAAAATGACATGTCTCTGCAAATTAAGGATTAGTAGGCTAGACTACAATCTGATGGGTCATGATGTCTTTCTTTGACACCGTAATTAATTCAACCTGAAGTATGATTTATGTAGGTTGTAGAAAAGTAAAAAAAAAACTGTTACTATCCGAAAGGAGTCTAAGAACCTATCCAAATCGTACTTGTTTCTGTGAAACATCAAAACTTATTATTGTACGGAAAAGAAGAAGTTCTCCGAATAAAAAACGATTTTTATAACTATGGACAGGCACCTATCGAAATCAACGAAACAGAGAACAGGTGGTGGTTGCCATTTCGTACATTGTTGCCCTATGTTCCTTTAGAATGCAATTGTCTTCTGAGATAATTTTAATGTCGGCCGCCAGAGCTGCATTCTTCCAATTTTGCCAGAAATTAATAATAAATCAGTATTTCTAATAAAAACATTTTGGCTTTAATTTGGATGCCTAAAGGACTCTGCGTCGACAATGTCCAATATTTTTTATACATTTATAGCAGTGTTTAAATTCTTGAACCAATTCCAAGTAAGCACTATAAATCGTAATTGCCACCTATAGAAACCACCTGCCCAGTTCATACCGATGACCTTGGCAGTTAAACCAACCAGTATTAAAATGAGAAAATAATTCAAATGCCAACAAATGCACATACAGCGCTTGACAAAAGCCAGGTTGATTAATGACTTGTTGTCACTTTATTTTATTTTTTTTGGTTAAGTTTCCTTAACCAAACTTTGGGAAATTAACAATTTCTTGAGAACATTTAACACATTCAAACAAGATAAGAAAATTTAAATTTCCTGTGATTACAAATTTTCATTTTGCCAAAAGAAAAATGTAATCCCTCCGAAAAAAAGGAAACAACAACAACTGCAAATCTCTTAAATCTTCTCGGCCGCTCAAAACGAAACCTTTAAACCACTTTAATGGGCAGCAGCAAGACATCAGCCGAAAAAGTGTAAGAAGAGAGAAAAAAAACAACCAACCAAGTTATAAACTTGAAGCAAATCTTATAAAATGTCTACGAAAGCAAACAAAGCCATTCATTAGATGAAATACATATCATCCGTCGTTAAAAAAAAAATAAAAACCTAAAACTGAAAAAAACCAAAAGGAAGGAACAACAAACCAAATCACATATAAACTCAACCAAAATATTTAGCCAAAACTAACACAAATGGTTGGCCTTAACTTTGGCTTGGACGAAAACAAACATAAAACCAAAACAATAACAAGAACAGCAACAAAAATAAAACGAATTTTCTTCACCCGGCCAAAAAAAAAGGTTTTGATTAATTAATCACTCCAGCAACAGAACGAAGAGAGGACGCCAGATATGTCGTGGTGGAGTGCTAGAGAGAGAGAGGGCAACACTGCAGTCATGTGTGAGTAAGGGCTCACTCACAAGTACAAAAAAAAAAACAGCATCAGAAAGCGTCAGTTACATTAGTCTTGGCAACACATGTAACGGGCATCATCCATCCCGGCCACTCGTACGTTTATGCTATCCCGGTTAAAGCAAATTCGGTGCTCTTTTTTTTATTTGTTTTTGTTTTATTGTGTATTGCTGCACAGTGGCTCTTCATCTAGGCCTCTTGAAAGACAGATGAGCCGCAACCACAACCAACTGGAGATTAAAAGGTGTTAGAATAGCTTGTTTAGAGATTGTAAACTACTTCTGGATTAACGCACGGTTAAATCCTAGACGAAATGCTTATATTCTCCCCACAGGCGTATTGTACAAAGGACTTCTCGATGACTGTCGAGAAAAATAAGATTTTCTATAGTTTCAAAAGGATTACTCACAGATCTTCTTTAATTCTTGAGCTAACCCAATACATGTACAGAATCAACTACTTAAAAAAGAAAAGAAATCCAAAGTCGTTTAAACGCATTAAGAAAGGGGGTCATTCAACCACTTCACTTCAATATATCGTCAAAATCATGTTTGATTCTTGTAAAATGAGCTAAATTACATATGTCTGCAAAATGTACACTACAATCAAAGTTATTAACTTGTGCAGGATAATTGTTCGATAACGTTTTGGACTGTTTAATCGATGAACCAAAGATTTGGCCCTTAAAATGATCAAGAGTCTGCAGTTCTAGAATTTAAAATTCAAAAAGACTCCCAATTACTGTGAACGAAACGAACAGAAGTGAATCACTTCCAGCTTCGTATTTTTTCAAATATTTTCTGTGAAATATTCGATCTCCACATTAGTCTTTGTCGAAGATATACATATATTATCTGTTTACATTATTATCTGTTTTGTTTCGAAATCACTGTGCATTTCAGAACGTTTGAACTCCGATAGTTTAGCCAAGTTTAAGTTGGCCAAAAACGTAGCAGTAATCTCTGATAACGTTTGGTTGTATTGGTGGCACAAGAGCCAGTGTCTGGCAGCTGCAGTAGCGGCAACATACCGAACAAAAAGTGGTCAATGCCAAAAACACCAACACAAACCGGATATTCGGAAAAAGGGCCTCAGTTCACAACAAACGGTAAAGCAGAAAAAGGCAACTGCCGCAGTCGAAACAACAACAACAAAAACAATCGTCGGGAAAAAAGTTAAACAGATTTATATGTATGCCTTCAGTCAGCAAGAGTCGCAGATGGATATCTGTAAACAGATTGCTAAACTTCTTCTTCTTCTTGGCCAACTGAAATGTTTTCCTTTGGTTCTCTCATTTTTTATGGGGTTTTGTTTTGTTTCTGATGTTGGTCCCTCAGCGTTCCGTGTAGTAATGAACCCTTGGCCGAGCAAAAGTTAACTGTGATTTTGTTTTCATCCATTTTGTTGGACTTTTACAGTTGGCCAAAATGGGATTATTAATTATGCATTTGCTGGCTTTGAGCTGGCGGGATGAGTGAGTGTATTAAATTATAATTAAATTGAATTAGAACTTTTGTTTCGTGATACCGCAACCGTCAGTTGACTTTGTTAAATATTAATGAAGTGAACTTTTGACGGATCGTGATGGACCGAACAAATTGTTTAATGTAGAAATTTGAAGGTTATTTTTCGGCAGAAAATACACAACAAATTTTAAGTTATGCGAAATTTACATTCCCAGAAAGAGATATATATAATATTAAATAAGCAATCAACTTGTAATTGGAAAAACATTTTTCACAGGAAATGTATAAAAATAATAGAAAAAAATAGGCTCAGAAAATTGTTCGTTGATTTCTTCAGTTACACTTTTACTTACATGTTTTCTATGGGTACACGGGCGCCCACACAAAATTTCACAATCACCATTGAAAAGACACGTTTCAAATCTTTAGAAACTCTACAGCACTTCATTATTTTGATTTATTTATTAATGAAAAGAACGGTGGTCCGAATAATCCCACAATCAGGCAATCTGCTATAAATGAAACTATTAAAATACTTTAATGTTTTTAAATCACAGAATTTATTCGAAATTCCCTTTCGATTTCGTATTCCCAAAAATATTAGCATGTAATGCGAAAACAAGGATGAGGCCAAAGCATTATGCAATTATTCTTTTGTTATCTTTATTACTTCAAGGAACTGTACACATGCAATGTGTGTCTACCTATACATATATGCATACACTCATCTATGTACATTTAAATTAATATGTAGAGACGGGGGTTTACACACACGCCGAAAAAAGAAAAACTTCATTAATATTAATTCCAACGACAACATGAACAGCAACAACGGTTGTAATCGCCTGACTGAATGTTAAATCTTAAACATGATTTTATGTTTATGTTTCATTCGGATGCTGCTGCCCCTGTTACCGTTACCGTTAATGCTACTGCTTCTATTGTTGTTTTATTTCGCTTATATACGGAAGTCGACCGTATATGCCCTACTCGCATACCATTTATGTAATTATAACAATAACATTTGTATCGGCTGCCAACAACAACTACAATAGCAGAAGCAACACCGAAGCACAGTAGAGGAATTCGATTTTTTTTTTTTGGAAACGCAGTCGAATTGGCCTTTTAATTGAAAAAAATCGCCTAATTGAAAATAAATATTTGTAACGATTGTTCTCGGTGATTTTCCATGCACTGTACTTCGCTTGAACGAACATCCGCTTTAGTGAAAAATCGTTTATGTGAAACATATTTTTAATGCAAAACGCAAACAAGCTTAAGAGAAATATGATCAATGTAACGGCTACAAACAAGTACTGTTATGTCGTCTCATTTCAATACTACTTCATGCCACTCATTAAAGTTCATACACAATAAAAGAGGAGAATTTACAGGCCAAGAGATAATAGAGGAGGTGATGTATATGACCAATGCACACGTTGAAAATGCTCATAACAAATTCTATTAAACCCACTACACCGAGCCAAAAGTACAACGATTTTTTTAACCATGTGTCTGGTTAATTTTTTCATGGTAAATATTTGATTACAAAGTCAAAATAACGTTATATAAGGTCAAATTTACATGAAAAATAGTTGAGTTAACATTATATAAGGTTGATTTTTTCGAGAGAGAGGCTGAAAAATGTGCGAAATAAACAAAAATTCAAAGATCATTCGGCTCTGTTGTGTCGAAGTTCTTGAACTGGTTTGTGTTAGACGAAGTTCAGTATTATGTTACACGAAGTAGCAACGAATGCGATTGTGTTTCTCCACCTCTCACACTTTTTCCCCTCTTACTTTTCTCTTAACATGTGAGAACGTTATCTCGCTCTTTCAAAAACCCACCACCAAATGCTATCGTCACTGCTTGTTGAGCTGTTGCTTTGTAATGCACATGTTTGCTTTACTGCATGATTTTTTGGGGATATGCGCTACTAAACAGTAGTTCTCGTTCACTCGCATTGAGTTAGGACACTTATTATAACAATAATTGCTGCATAAATCGTTGCAAATGGGTACCTATGAAGAAGTGTGACAGCTTCCGAAACCTTGCCTGCAATCAAAGCAAACACAATTCGTGAAGCTTTTTTTGAAAATTTATATTTCTGCAAAGAAATATAAAATTGTTAAATTGAGCATGCATTGTTTCAATAAATTAACAATAAAATTTTTATATTAACAATTTTCATGGTTAAAAAATTCAACAATGCATTGTTAAAACAACAATAATTATTCTTATATCAACCAGTTTCATGGTTAAAAAATTCAACCAGGGAGTAGTTAAATTAACTATTATTATTGTTAAATACCAGTCAACAAGAAGATGTTCAAATTAACCATATATAACGTAGACTCCAAATCATGTTTATTTATGGTTAAGTTAACCTTATATAAGGTTAATTTTTCTCTCTGTGTACGAAGGAGACATTAGAACAAATTAATGTAATGAAAAAAAATTTTTTTTTCTGAAGACTTGCCCATGTCTTCAGGTTTCCCAAAAGGGTCCAGCAATCACCAAACATAACCTCGAAACTTAACCTTCCGCTAGGTCTGTGTAAAATTTCCATCAAATGTGACAAGGCAAATACACAGATTTATTTCCAATTCAAATTCAAAATCCCCCATTGTGCGATGTGTGGCTACAAACGATTCCTTATCAGGATGAACATGTCTGTGTGTTTTCCTTAGCATCTGCATCGATGTAAGTGTGTGTGTGAGTAATTGTATGTCAGTAGTACTTTTGCATGAATAAACAAATAATATCGATGTGTGTGTGTGTGTGTTTGTATGAAGACACGCACATACGAATGCATAGGTAGGCACGGGTGTTGGCATGAGATAAATAAGTCTAGAATATAGAATAAAAGCTAAAGTATTTCGGTATGTGTATGATTTTTTGTTTTGTTTGTAAACAAAAAAACAGGTATCTTCGTTTAAATATGTACAAACTTACAGTATTTCCTGTCATCATTGTGGAGCGTTCACAAAGTCTGAACTTCACATTAGATTGATACACAGCAGACTGTGTCATGATGAAAGGAACCAGGAAAATTTCAAGGAATTTTATTAAATTTCCATTCGGACTGGCCACTTCAAGGTGACCTGGAATGAATGGCTGACGAATTGGCAAGGAAGGGCTTGTCAAATATTAGCTGAAGTAGAAATGTGGTTCAAATGCGCACACAAAACACTGGCGCCAATCAAATGTGATAGAATGAACAACAAATTGTTGAGGTTATCCTGATGACTACAAGGCAAGCTAATTACTCTGAACAAACTTGAACTGGAACGTAAACAAACACTGAATACAGAGAAGATTAAAACGTTGAAACACCTCTCCATCCTAGCGTTCGAAAAAAGAAAACCCCAGTATCACAATTTTAATTGGCGAAACTCAGAGATATTGATGAAGTAAAAATCATGGCGGAAATGAAAGACTGAACAAATATTCATGATGATAAAATTATTATTCTTTTATGTTCTATGTGATTCATTTTTTGATTTAAAAAAAATAAAAATAATCATTATTTACGGTGCCTGGTTTTTTGGTTTTTTGGGATTTAGGATTTGTCTTTTTCAGTATCTCTTACAGACATAATTGCGAACAATAGATTCTAATATAAAAATTTCAAAATTTAAGAAAAATTTATGTAAATACAAAAAAATTTTCACACATTTTTATTAGCAAACGTTTTTTTTTTTTTGAATTTGTATGAATAGTAGGTTTTTCGGGTACATAAGTTAATGTTTCTTTCCATAATTCGTGGAATTCTATTCCCTTTTATTTCCCTTGCTATTCCTTTAACATTCCCTTATATTTCGCAATATATACTTTAGCAATTTCCCACATTTACCAGTGCCCGAAATCAAGTGTGATATCTCACGTTGCACTTTTGTTCAGACGGTTTTCGAAGAACTGAGCCATGCAGTGCACATGCCAGACGTCGCTACTGCTGTCAATGCATTTCCCAAATTCCCATTAAATGTAACCATAACACAATTAAACCTTTGTGAGAATTATATAAAACGAAACGTAATCAAACAATAAAGCCAGTTCAATTACTGGACTACACCTGCAAACAACAATGTTTTATTTAAGTTATATGTTAATTTTCAAGGTCTCATCTGTAAACTTACGCATTACATTTTGGTATGCAGAGTCCGACTGTTTTCTTAGTGGAAAACATTTCGAAATACATGTTTTTGGAGTGTAGAGAAAATGTGAATGAACTCGTAATCCACAGGATAGGTTACTACTACGTAATATCTTGAATTGTCACCAGTTACTACAAGGTTCTCCAACAAGAGGTGTTATTTTGGTATTCAGAGAAAAATGGAATTTTATTGCGATAAATGATCGGATGTTTATTTGATAATAAAGTGGAAGGTATGCCGTTAATAATGATATACAACATGAGCCAAATGGCCACCACGACCACACGTACAGGACCATATCCTTTTCGTGAAATTTTTCATAAGAAAATCGAGAAGTGGCTGCCCTATGTCCTCGATAGCCCTCGATCTTTGAGGTCTTGAATCGACACTGGACTGTTGGCGTAGACCTTATATTTTACGTGGCCCCAAATGAAGAAGTCGCAAGGTGTTAAATCAGATAACACGGTAACGAAAACTTTTTGCGAACTGTGACTGCAAGATTTTTAGCATTTTTGTAGTGAATTGCAATAATTTCAATGCGTTTTTGAAACGTGTATCGTCCTATTTTTAGTAATGGCGTAGTTTCTACTTGTTAAATGTCAAAGAATAAAAGCTTCAAAAGTAACAGCTGCCTAAATACCGGGTGATTCAAACTGTTTTCACAAACAACTGTTTGAGTATATAAATGTTGACGGACGGCCGTGGTGTGGTAGATAGTGTGTGCGACTACCATACAGGTACACCCAGGTTCAAAGCCGGGTAAGACCATAAAACAATTTTCAGCGGCTGTTTTTTGCACCTCGTAAATGCTGGCGACTTTATGAGTAAGAGAGTAATCTCAAAGTCATGTAAAAACTTCTCCCGAAAATTATTAGCAATTGGAAGCCGGCTTTAAACAGTAGGTCCCGGCCAGTGAGTATACACAATTATACAGCTCACTGATTCGAGAGAAATTCCCCGTCAGCCGGCTTTAAACAGTGGATCCCGGTCAGTGAGTATACACAATTATACAGCTCACTGATTCGAGACAAGTTCCCCGTCAGTTCCTTCAAGGAATGTTAAGGAAAACAAGTAAGTTATTTTCATTTCATTTATTGAGTCTATGCACAGAAATTCCTTACAGACTAGAAAATAACAACAATTTAAATAAATTTAAATTATAATTTGTATATAATTGTATAATTAAATTAATTAACAAATGATGCAAAATATTCACACTTTTTGTACATTTTTTTTTTGGAAAAAATTTTAATCCAAAAAAATCAGATATACTGTTGGTATACATGTTGATTAACAAAAAAATTAAAAAATTTGTTCAACTGCTCCGAAAATACTTAAGATTATGTATTTGGTTCTCCTGAAATTTTTGATTTTACGACTAACGCGGTTGCTTGTGAAAACCACAGATTATTACACTTCCCTCAAATTTTAAACAATTTTATTTAACAAACTGGACCACCCAGTTTTCATCTTCTTTATATTTCTCTATGACGAAATTCGAATTAAAATGAGAAAAAATACTTCAATTGAACTCGAATCGATCAATGTCATTAGCGGTTTTGTTGGTATTAAAATTGTGAACAAAAAAAATTTAAAAAATAACATTTTTAAAATCAACGCCAAAATTCAAAAAATTTCCCAATTTGAGTAAAAAAAATATAATTTAAATTTAATTGTTTCCCTTACATTTCCTTTATTAAGGATCGCACACTACATCTCTTTCTACAATTACAAACAAAAAGTAATCCCAACCACACTCCATAATGACTTGGTACGGATACCGTTGTTTTTGAATCTTCTCGAACGAACAACACACACTAATATATATCGCATGTATGGGTGTGTTGAGAGTTACGTATAATTGAGAATTACGAATAATTTGTGTTACGTTTTATTATTTGCTTGCTTTTTTGACTGCGGTAAAGCAGTTGTATGAGAAAAATAAGAGAACGAAATCCGTATGAGAAGGAAAACATTATGAGAATTTGGCAGACATGAGTGTTTAATTACATGTGTAAGTGTGTAGGCATGGGGTACGTATACAATGTACAGCACAACAGTGAGTGTGAATGTGTTGTGTAGGTGTGAGTATATATGCATGTGTGTATATTGTGTTTGCAGAGGTATAAAATGAAATTGTATTCAAGAGTTTAGAATTTGAAAACCGAATTAATGAAGAGATTTTTCAAATGTCTGTGTCGTGGCAGACGGATTGTTCGAAATAAGAAAGCTGACTAAACTGTAGAGTATTAAATAAATATTTGTTTGTTATTTACTAAAGTTGATCTTTGGTCTAATTATGTTTTTTTTTGTCTTATTGGTTAAGATTAAATTAAACTGTTATAGAATTACCAAGTTACTCTTAGTTATTAAGTAGTTGTTAATTGTTATTAAAGAAATCGCAAAATGAGTGTTATAATAAACCAACACCAAAATATATATCTTCGGCGCACGTCATTAAAGTTCGACTAAATTTAGCTAAATAGTTGCGTATTTAAGAAGGCTAAGCTTGAAGTTAAAATTATGAGAGGCGCCCTGGTTATCGAGTGGGCGAGCGTGGAGGTTGTGGGTTCGATTCCCGCCAAAGGCATTGGTCTGTCACTGCAAAAACTCTAGCCATATGGTCTGGGTCACCCGGTTTATCCTTGGACACAAAATTAAATTAATTAAAATTATTGGTCCTTTTATATTTTACGATATTGCTGTCGTAAGGATTTATAGAGATTTTCAATACAATTTGATATGAACTTAAAATTTGTTAAATCTTGCAAAAACTATCTAAAAATGATCTGTAGATTACTTTTTTGCTATTCGTTTTGCACGTAACAAATGTGTCCTCTGAACACCCAACATAATTTGTGTTGAGACGATACGTGTCTCGACACAATTCCAGTGCCAAAAAAATGTTAACAAAATCAAGCCAGAGTGATAAAATCCTCGCCCCTTGGTACCCAATGCCACCATATAAATTGGTCTAATTTAAAAGGGCCATACTCAGGCTCATCAATTAAATATATGTATGTGCATACGCGCTACAACCAGTAAATGGCAATCGAAGCGTAGACCTCCAGCATGACGTCAACCGCATTTGTTTCATTGATTTCACTCCAACGCAAAAGCCTCTCGAAATAAGAAACAAAAAAATAATGATCACAAACAATGATAGCACCACAATCTCCGAAACGAAAAACCAAACAAAATAAATGCGAATATGTTAAATACGTTAAATTTTGAGGTTTTTCATTCTGTTTTTCGGCCATTCATTGTGTGTTGCTTCAGTTTTTATTTTATTTTATTTTTTTGAAAAAAAAAAAAATGTAAATTGATGCCATTTGGCGATGCACAGATATAATCCCAGTCGACCATACCCATACCCGAAATTCTTTACACCGCCCTGCGCCCCCGCCCGGCCAGGAATTATAACCAGCATTTTGTGTTCTGTAAGCCAAATGCTGTTGTTGGCAGTGATGATGGCTGTGGTGGCATTGATGTTGTTGCTCTTGTTGTTATTTAGAGCAAATGTTTAGTGATGGTATTTGCGGATGTTATGCTGTTGCTTTTTGGTGTGTTGTTTTTCTGGCATTTCATATATTTCATTTTAAATTCGATTTTAATCTTCAAACCTCTAAAACGAAAACAAAAACACACTCAAAAACGAAAGTACCAAATGCGCACGGAGTAACAAACAAAAATTAAATTATCCCCCTATTTAAAGTCGTTAAATATTAGTGCTTTCAAGCGGACATCGAACGGGAAAAAGATGGCAGGCGGTCGTAACGAATTTTGTGTGTGCTTCACAAGCCGAATCGTCTGTTGCAACTGGGCGGCTGTGGTATTTTTAAATTCTGGAAATACGGTTTACTCGACATATTACGGAAATAAATTACGGCTGTTTTTGAGTTAACAATTCAATTGGCATTGTATGTAAATTATTAGTAAATGCAGTGGAACTCTGAATTGGGTGGGCTACTAAAATGCGTTCTCTATGAATTGAATTGTGCTTTTCACATACAGCACGTATGTATGAGAGAGACCCGCAGTAACTCTATTTCATGTGTGTTTATATGCCGATTCTAAGAAGAGATGGCCGATCAATCTTATTCGGGATACAGCTAAGGCCGTCACCAATAAATGACTAAATTGAAAATACCGACAGTTGACACATCAGCGGATATCAACAAAATCAACATTCACAAGTGATGCAGCACCATAACATAAAATCGGCTTACATCATGCTTGGCGGAATTGGATGTGCGATGATTTAAAACTAAACAATTTTTATAATTTGTTTCGCCACATCTTTTTTTTTAATTTTTTTGAATAAAATCTCAATTTATAACAATTTTTTTTTTTATGTTTGTTACATTTCAGTTTAATCAAAACGCTTTGCAGCGTATGAGTGATAGTTGGGTATTATTTATGAAAAATCCATACACATTGGATGGGTTGATTGATTGGCGGAAAAGAAGTTGTTAAATTCTAATTCTGTTATTTTTTTTTTTTAATTTTTGAAATTTATGTAAAATAAACTGAGCATCGGAGTCGTTATTGGTGCTGTGGAGCAGAGCATCGAATGTGTCCATCCACTTTATGGATAATTTTGCGGAAGGATCTTATATT
This sequence comes from Hydrotaea cyrtoneurina, assembly GCA_958296145.1. Classification (NCBI taxonomy): domain Eukaryota; kingdom Metazoa; phylum Arthropoda; class Insecta; order Diptera; family Muscidae; genus Hydrotaea; species Hydrotaea cyrtoneurina. The sequence continues at coordinate 8,587,761 of OY282513.1, read as the reverse complement.
TCGTGCATACAAAATCCACCTCGTGAAAAATTGAAGCGAAACGACCATCGAGCGCGACGAACATTCGATGAAAGGGGACCAACACGAGATGGCCACCGATCCAGACATTCACAGGAAAAGTTTGTTCAGCGATGAAGCTTACGTTCGGTGGAATGCAGAAATTGGTGGAACAATTTGAGCTGTTGGGACAAGTTAGTGAGGTGTAGAATAATGAAGAAGTACGTCGCTCAAGAACAACTGAGAATATTGCTGCTGTAGCCCATAGTGTTGAAGAACGCCCAGGTTTGTCCATTCCTCGTCGTTCTTTGGAATTGGGCTTTCCACAAACGTCATTACACCGTATTTTGCATAAAGACTTGGGTCTTAAGGCTTATAAAGAACAGTTAACAAAAGAACTGAAGCCGGTCGATCATCGAAAACGTCGTGTCTTTGCTGATTGGGTCCTTGAAATGCATGAAAAGACGATTAATGACTTTTTTGTGGTCGGAGTTGGATGATATTGATCTAGACAACGTTTACTTTCAATAAGACGGAGCTACGTGCCACACAAGCAACGAAACCATTGCTATTTTACGGGAAAAAATTCCGGACCGTGTTTTCTCTCGAAGAGGGATCACAATTGGCATCCGAGATCATGTCATTTAACACCTTGCGAGTTTTTTCTTTGGGGCTCCGTGAAATATAAGGTCTACGCCAACAGCCCTTTATTAGTTGTTACAAAAAATAGTCTTATTTTATGTTTTAATAATTTAGGCCAAGCAAAGTGGTGTTTGGAACCATAGTGCATTGTTGCGATGCCATTACAATCACAAAAACTCACTGTTTGGTGTGAGCGGGAATCATTGGTCCATATTTCTTCAAAAAAGAAGCCGCCCATAATGTTACAGTCAGTTGGGAACGCTATAGAGCCATGATTAATAACATTTTCGTGCCAGAATTGGAGGATGATGATTTGGACAACCTTTGGTTCCAACAAGACGGCGCTACACGAAACAATCAAAATATTGAAGGAGACATTTGGTGAGCGCATTATCTCGCGTCGTGGGCCTTTGGTGTGGCCTCCAAGATCGTGCGATTTAACGACGCTGGATAATTTTTGGTGGGGTCATGTGAAGTCGCATGTCCACGCAGATAAACCCGACACGATTGAAGAGAATATTCGGCGAGTTACAAGAATAAGATCTGAATACGGTTCTCGAAATCTAAAAATTCCATGTAATGTAATTCCGAGGAGCGAAAACTGTTCTGAAATGATGTCTTAGAGTAAATACAAACAATAATAGAGTAGTTTTATTTTCTTGGGAAATTTCACAATTTAATTTGCAACTATTTCTGAAAATAATGGGCTGTATAGCCCACCGATTGTCAGAATTCGACTATAAAATCTGGTTTACATCTTAAGCTTTAAAATATATTACACGTATCCCTGTTTTCATAACGCTATAATTTACCTACACATTTTTACACCATTACTACGTTAGGGTGAAAGTTTACCCCAGTTTTTCGTATAAATTAATTCCACACTACAAAAAGAGAACAATATTTCGTTGAATCTGTAGCAACAGATTTATTGAGTTGGTTTTGTTTCAACATGCTTTTCTACATACCTACATTAGGGTTTTTTTTTCAAAATGGAGGGGAAGGATAATAATTTGTTACAGTTCAGAGGTTTTTACAAATTTCAATCTTTCTTCAACACCAGTGAAAACAAAAAGAGACTGAACTCTTCAACCGCTACTCGTGGGTCTTGCTAAACAAAGTAAAAACACTTTTACTTTGTTGTATATTTTTTTGGAAAAGTAAGGGGGGAGAAGAGGATAAATCAGTTCAGTTGCCGTTTTGTCCAAACGGGGCAAGATAAAATTGAAAATTGTTCGTCCGTCACTCCATTCAGCAATGCAATGGCATGAGTATGATAATATTTCTAAAGTGGTCGGAAGGGTACTGTTTATGTTCTGGGGTTTACAGGTATTTTTCCTTTTTCTTTTTTTTTCTTTCTTTTTTTTTGTTTAATGCTCAGCAGCTATTAGTTTAGGTATTTTTTCTTTTTGGTTTGCAAACAACCAAGCCAAGTGTTCTATAATCGCTTAAAACCAAATACTGACATGCAACAAATTTCTGCGTTGCTTTGCTGTTGGCGTTGTACGTTTTGTTCTTGTTGCTGTTGTTATCTGTGAGGTTACTTTGAGCTGAATATGAAGAGCAAAGCTGCATTTGAAAAAGGTAAACGTCGATTTGTTTTGGTGCTAGGGTGTGTGTGTGTGTGCGAACATTTTTCTGGTTTTCACAAATATCCTTATTGTTTTCTATCTCAGGTTTTAGTTGAGATGGTTAACAGTTTTGCGGTAAGTGTTTTTAATGCTTTGTCAGTATTTCTGTACAGGTAGTTGTTGTTGTTTGGGTGGTTTCCGAAAGGTTAAGGGTGCTAAATGTTGTAATGTCGGTTTTCACGTCGTCCATGGTTTAAAGGTTCATTTGTAATTCACCCAGTGCTGGGGTTTTTTTTGAACAAACCTCAATATTGGTATCTTCAGAAGGGTTAACAATATTCAGGTGAATTATGTTTTAGGTCAAAAGTGTCATGGTCTTGTTCGGGCAAGAATTTGTAAGCGTTTACAGTAATAAGTGATATTTCATAGCGTCAAAGAACCGGTAAAGCCAAGTTAATGTCAGTCAGATGCGGTCAGTATCCGGTTATGGTGAAAAGGCATTTGGAAAGCTCTTCGATGACAAATGTAAAATGATCGAAAAACGTCTATAAGGAGGAGTTGTGGGTTGGGAGTTTTCCCTACAATTGTGTCCTGTTCGTAAGTCAGAATTTATTACGGATTAGTCATATAAAAAAGAGTGCTGTTATTCCAATGCTATGCATTTTATGATTAAGTTTATAGAAAAATAGACATGGACACCCTTCGTTGTGTGATGATGCTTGTCTAGCCATAGGTTGACAGTTTCCCCATCCAATTGTTCCTTGCTCGGAAGTCAGACATTATTACGTACTAGTAAGTTGTAATGCGCCTATGGCGCCCGTTGAAGTATGGAAAAAAAATATTGTTGAAAAAAAAATTTTTTCTTGAAAAAAAAAAAATATTGCTGAAAAAAAAAAATGTTGTTGAAAAAAAAAATTTGGAAAAAAAAATTTTGTAAAAAAAAAAATTTTTAAAAAAAAATGCTTGTTGGAAAAAAAATTTTGTAAAAAAAAATTTTGGAAAAAAAAATTTTGGAAAAAAAAAATTTTTGGTAAAAAAAAAATTTGGGGAAAACACAATTTCTGTACAAAAAAAAAATATTTTTTTTTATTATTATTTTTTATAGAATTTTAGAATGCCTATTTAAATTCCTACGTACTGCGTGACAGAGTCAGTGAATCAGTGTATCAGTGAATCACTGTCGAGGGTAAATATATATTAAGAAAGATTAGTCATATAAAGAAAGAGTGCTGCTATGACTTACTTTATATTAGCCACATTTTTTTTTATCAAATTAAAAGTAAAGTTAACACAAAATAAAAGGAAACATGGAGAATGATCTAGGTGTCCAACATTTTGACCATGCCTAGAACAAACTCAAATCCTGCCATCCATATAGGACCGGACCGGATAGGCTCTTAAGCTATAAAAGATCCGGAAAACCCGTCATAACAATTTGACCCAGACGGACTTGACAGCGAATTTACTGACGAATTGTCCGCTTGTGATCTTTTGAAACTTTTCGCAACTTTTCGGTATACTAAGCTCTAAATATGGCTTTAACTAAGCGCCCCGGTAGGCGAGTTGGTAGCGTGCTTGCCTATCAGCGTGGGGGTTGTGGGTTCGATTCCCACCAGAGGCTTTGGTCTGTCGCTGCAAAAAAAAAAAAAAAATCTAAACATATGGTCTGTCACCCGGTTTACCCTTGGACCCAAAAATTAGAATATAAATTTACTTTGTATTGTAATTAATAATAAATAAATAAATAAATAAAATGGCTTTAACTAGCATTTACTTTACCAAATTTTAGATTGTGCTAATCTAAAGTATAGCCAGACAATTATTTCACAAATATTTATTATACAAATGAATGACAAACACCTTTGTAAATAATTTTTTTTCAATGAAAACAATGCTTGACAATTTTGTCCCTGAATACAAATGACTAACCAGTCTTTAAATTACTTTTCACATTTCAATTACAGATATCGCATTTCCGTAGTATTCTGCCACTGAAGTAGAAAGAAACTTTATTAACGTTCTTTTATTTTCGCTCTCAAGATTTTCATCTTTTTGTTAGCCACACAATTATTATTTTTTCATAACAATTCCTTTGTCCCATTTCAATTCATTGGGTCAATTTGAATTATTTCCATTCGAAAGCCATCACAAAACGGGAGATGAACTTCAAATAAAACGAATACACCGAAAAATAAGGAAAAACAAAGTTTTAAGGCTATCTGCTGTGTAAAGAAATGCGAACGTTTTCAGGTTTGTGTATATGAATATCTGCGATTGAACTTTTCTTGAGGCGTGTTTTTTTTCGGGGGGGGGGGGGGAACAAATAAATGTTTATCAATGCCTTAAACCCTGCCTCCCACCTCGTTTATTTCACAGGATGTTGCGGTGTTTTCGATTCATTGCAAGGGAAATGTTTGATGCTGATCAATGGCATCATGTTTTTTCTTTGCTGTGAAATGAAAATAAGTAAATTTGAATTTGTATGATATATTGTTCATTTCTTGGCTTGATATTTTTTTTTTTTATACGTAGGGTCTTTAAAAAAGCCACAAGGTATTATTGTGTAAGTCAGCTGAGAGCCAAATTCAGTTATAGGCAAGAGATGGAGATTTAATGTCTTCATCAAAAGCAAAACTCACTTTTTAAGTAAACAAGCTCGCTTTCTAAGAAAGGAAATACAATTTTTGAACCTACGTTTTGTGATCTAGGACCAGTTAAGAATGAAATCCGTCTCTGGATTTTGTATACTACTCGCAATATATTGCACTTCCATTTACCTTGGCTGATAGTCATTGGCAGCGGAATTGGCAAACATAATTACTTTTAATAACCAAAAAGCGGTTCTACACAAAAATATTAATTATCGCAATCTAACTCCAGTTAGATACCTCGCACGCCACCAAAACCGCCATTACCATTCCATAAAAAAAACCAACCAAACTGAAGAAAGAAATTATCTACTAAAAACCAATGAAAAAAAAAGAACAGAATATACAAAATGTATACGGGATACAAAAAAAAACCATCATAAATAACAAAACACAGAATGCCTGTTGAAAGAAGACAGAGCGGAAAAAAAAAATTGAAAGTAAATATAATAAATTGTTTATCATTACTGTGGTTTTCCATCCTGTCATGCCGCTCCCTTTTTCCCCGTTTGCTGTTGTTTTTTTTTTCGCGCTGTTGTTTATGGTACGGTTTTCATTACCAAAACATAAATTTTATTCATCTTTCTGTTGGTGCCATTGTCGATGTTGTTGGTTTTGTGGTACAGAGTCCTCGTACATTTCCATACAACATGCTGGCCGATATTTGTTTTGGTTATTCTACTTCGAGGTCTCCTTTGTAATGTTGCTGTTCAGTTCTTCTTTTTTTTTTGTTTTTTGTATCTTTTTTTTTGTCTACATTTCCTTCATCTATTTCATGTAGTGAGCGAGTATTGTAAGCATATTTGCTTACCAGCATTTCTTGTTGTTATTTATGGCAAACGTCACTTTTTTTCCAGGAGAATTTGACGGCGCTGTTCTTCTTGTCTTATGATAAAGGACTCATGCACAGAAAAACACAGCTCATACAGAAGAAGAAAAAAAACGAAAACGAATAAAAAAAAACCAAAAATTTAACGCAAACCCCGAAAGTGGAACACTGGGATGTGTATCTGTCATGGATAATGCCAGAGAACATTTTGCGTAATTTTCTTTGTGGTGTTACGCGTTGCTGAATGTTTTGTAAACTGGAAAGTGATTATATTAAAACTTGTTAAATTTTGACATCGAATGTCATGTTCGGGGAAAAATGATGGCTTTTGTATTTATTATTTAAAGTGCTGTTGGTAGTGTCCGTCATTTTTTGGGTGGGCGAAACGAATGATTGATACCACTGCTGTATAGCTTAGTGAAATGATTGACCAGTCAAGGCATTGCTGGGTCCCGAGGTAGCGTCGAGTGTTATAGTCGTACTAAATAACACTAGCATGAAATGTTTTCCAGGTACTATTTTACTAGACACGATGTGGTTACTGAACCTTTAAGAAAAACAAATCATATACAAACTCATATTTATCATAATTTGTTCTTAGAACTCCACAATCTGAGGTTTTTGTGCAAAATTCGCCTTTTTTTACTAATACTCAGTTGATGGCCCCCCATTAATTTAATGTACTGTGTTAGCGATAGGAGTTATTGGAAGTTGATAATGTCATACGTGGCAGGAAAACTACTTGCTGGTAGGAAAAACACGAGCAGTTCGGCTGAAGAACAAATTTTCTCTATAGTGCGTTGTCCGGCCAACCAGCCATTTGACAATGAACGGATGATAGCCGCATATTCCGGCTAAATGTTCTAACATTAGGGACCAAACGACGGATATTTGGGAAACAGATACCGTTAAAATATCTAGCGATAAACAAGCAATATTTCGGCGATGCTTTATGGATGCCCTACTATCCCCTATTATCACCATTGCTCTCATCTACACCCGGTCCAGAAGCTGCAAAGTTGTCTAGCCCCAGCCCCTGCTAGACAACTTTATATGGAATTTATAATCCATTTTAGTGGATTTCGTTTGTTAGATACTGGAAATGTAGTTTCGTTTTTGGTATGACACCGATAAATACTCCAACATGATCTGATGGCGGTTGTCTCGTGGCTTAAATGCCCACAAACCAACTCTGGCACATTTCATTAGCAACTACTAACAATGGCAAACTATAATTAAAATTGTTCACTTGCAGTTGTTAACCCCTCTGTGTTTTTGTTTTGAGCATTCTTTTATACAACTTTGCAGACAATAACGTCATAACTTGTCATTAATTTCCTTCAAAAGTCCAAGGACGTGGACAAATAAATGCAATTTCGCAATTAATTTGACGATTACAAAAGTATTTTCCAATAAGACACACAATTACCATTGTGTTATGTACTGTAAACATTGATTGGTCTTATTGGAACACCATTTTTATATAAAATAAAAAAAAAAAGTTATTGTAATTTATAATTATTAAAACATTCTCAGACATATGAATTTATACTGGAATTGGTTTATATTGATTTGAAATTGTGCCGCAAGCCCTTTGTTTTGTTTAGCTACAATTGATTGATTTCTACTGACTTCCAAACAAATAATAATATCAGAATGGCAACACATCGGCAGACACTGCCAAGTCATTGACTGTGGTGCCAAGACAAATTTCACTTCAAGACTTTCTCGAATAATATGAAATATAAACAAAGTTTTCATATCTCAGACAGACTTTTAGCACAAGTCCGATATAAATATTTGCAGATGGAATTTTTAAACATAAGAAAAAAAGTACACGTCTTGCAATAAGATATTTGTGTCGAAAGTTATTTAATTTAGAATAAAAAACAAAACCTACATAAATATGCACACACACACGCAGTAGAAAACAGCACAATCTAGACAGAAATGTTATCGTCCAAATGAAATTGAGAAGAAAAATTGCAATGACCCCAAAGAGAAAAGCAACAAATATATGATTTTCCTCACATCTACGAGCAATAAATTATACGAGCATGTGTATGTGTGCATATATAGACCTTTTTCTGTAAACAGAAACCACTTCTGTTATTGGATGCCATTTCTTTTCATTTTTAACATTGTACAATTCTTGCGCTATAAATTTAGTCAGAAAAATACGTATCTGCTTAACCGAAAAATATTTGAATAAAAGGGACAAATACTTTGCTGTTGTTGCTGTACAAGCTGCCACTATGATTTTGAGGGAAATTGCCTGATTATAGTTAAGTAGGGCTTTTAACATTTTTTTTATGTTAGTCATAAATTGCATTCTTTGAATAGTTGTGAATTTTATGTGGAGACATCAATCAAAAATGTTGTTCGGTTACATTACGAGCATGTGAAATATCAACTTAATGCTTTGAATGGTAAAAGGTTGTAAACAGGGAAAAACTCCTTCAAGTTCAGTGTAAGATTTACAGTAAGTGTATTTTTATTATATTGAATTTCACTAAAAGTTCGGAGATTTTTCTTTATTTCATTGCGCATTTGTTCTAAGTTGCCTAGGATTAAATTCGAAAAAGTAATTCACATAGACTGTGTTTCTGAAATAGTATTTAAAATTAATACTTTACAATTGTCGTCTGAGAAAGATCGATTTCATAGGCATAACTGCACAACGGATAATATGAATTTGAAGTACAAGGAATATGTCATTTTCCCCAAGCGGCACGGTAGGCGAGTTGGTGGATCCGATTTACACCAGAGCATTCCTTCTGTTGCTGCAAAAATCTATGGACCTTCGGAATACAATAATACGTAATACGCAAATTTCTGAATAGTGGATGACATCTGCCAAAATTAATAATCAATAAAAAGTTTCAATTCTTTTTTGAGTTATCCTTATAACTAATTGTTATGTAAAGAACGAAAACAAATAACATTTGCAGTAATGTAGCCAAAATCAATAAACATTTCACTATTTTATTATATGTAAGATTTTTTTTTGTCCACACCACGTAAATATCAATTTGTGCAAATATTTAGATTATACAGGCATACAATCATTAATAATAATTAAGGGAATTATTAACGATAAATCTGGTATTCACTCTTACGCACAAATACTTTATACACAAGTATGTATGTATGTAAATATGTAAAGAGGCTATCCACTTGTTTGCAGATTTTATAGAGCCAAACAAAAAAAAAAGAACAACATCCTATAGATGTGTAACATAACCGGGAAAACCAATATCAAAAGTAAATATATTTATAATAATAAGAGTTTGTATGGACACACATATACAGACATACACACATACATGTATACCTATATGGATTATAACCTATTGGCAATATTTTTATAATACAAATATGTATTCATATAAGGACAACAATACAAACACTGCACATTTATTGCTAATACGCTTACACATACATAGATGTGTATATATGTGTGTGTGTCTGCATTGAGTATGTGTCATGTTGGCCCCCTTCAATTGTTATTAATATGTAAATATTAAAATTAAATATTGCAAAGAAGAGGTAGCAATTAAAAAAAAACGCACACTCACACACACAAAACATTTTAATATCAAATATCGCATATTTTATTAAAGGAAATTAACAAATCGATTAATGCTCAAAACTCACAGAAATGGCCGCAATGGCAATAAATGCAACGTCAAGTGTTGTTGTCGTTGGCAACCTTTTTGAATAGTGAAAAATTGATTTTTGGTGTCTGTGCTTTATTTGCAAAATTAATAACAGTAATTGTGAGTGCATTTCACTGGCCTTTTATGAGTTTGTCAATAGCATATGTGAGTACAACAGATTGCAATTTTTTATTGTTTTCTGTATGAGTGTTTCAAAATATGTAATAGCCAGAATCAGACATAAACTAATAATCAATAATGCTGCTGATCCATAATCGTCATAGATTTCTGCTGTTAAAAATGTTCGGCATACAAGGACATTCGATACGAAAATCGTTTTTTTTAAATTGTAATTGTGAAAGCCTCAGGTCTTCTGCGGGAGCTGATCCTTAAAAATAAGAAACCAGTTCGAACTTAAAGAGACCTAACAATTTAGAAATTGGAATTTGTTTTACTAGCTGCATTTTTAACTTAAAAACAAACAAAAAAAAACATAAAAAATACCAACATGCTGACTTTTGGCCGATAGAATTGGATTCAGGCCCTGAAATATGGGATGCGACAGATGGCGGATGTTTTGAGAGGACGAGTTTTTAAAATATCTTCGTATCCTTATGGACGAAAGTTTAATGAATATTGAACTTTATGCTGACATGGAAATATCAAACTACAGGGATTTCCAAAGGTGTTAAAGGTCTCGGTGGCCAATTGTGATCAACCGCCGGAGCACACCAAACAGTCACACTTTTGAGGACGGAGAGGCTTCTCAACAATAACTCTTGTGTTTTTCGAGCCCCAGATGCGACAATTTTGCTTGTTGACATAGCCACCGAGCTAGAAATGAGCCTCATCACTCAAGATGATTTTTCGATGGAATTCCGGATCATTTTCATGCTTTTCAAGTACCCAAAGACACGACGTTGTTGATGATCGGCCGGCTTGAATTCTTGTGTTAACTGAACTTTATAGGCCTTAAGTCCCAAGTCCTTACGGAATGCCCAATTCCAAAGAACAACGAGGAATAGACCAACCTGGGTTATCTTCAACACTTCGGTCTACAACATCAATATTCTCAGTTGTTCTTGAGCGACGTGCACGGGTTCTATTCTTCACATCACCAACTTGTCCCAACAGCACGAATTTGTCCACCAATTTCTGTATTGCGGTCCGGCAAGCTGCTTCACGACGTCCCAAAAATGCTTTAGTTTGGCGTACTGTGACTAAGATGTAAGATTTTCACCATTTTTTTTTAGTAAATTTTAATAATTTCAATGTAGTTGCTAGTTGTCAAATTTCAAAGAATAAAAGCTTCAAAAGTGACAGCTACCGAAATACCGGGTGATACAAAATAACACCTCTTGTTATTAATAACCTTTATATTTCGAGCTGCTCTAAGGCCCGAACTGAGGAACGTTAACGAATAGGAGTCATCTTGGACACCCGGGTTATTGTGCAAAATTCGAATAAATCCGGTGAGTGAACAGACTCTCGGTTTAAGCTGAGTGTTGTCCCCGGGTTTACGAACTGTCAATAAACGAACTAGGTTTCTTTCAAAATGTTGTGGCAAAAAACCAGTCAGTTTCAATATAACACTTGATTTATGTATGTACAATAATAACACTACTCAACAAAATGAAAAAAATTTCATGTACTCCGGATGCGATAATTTTTTCTGTGTAGATAACCTTGACATGAGCTCGAAAAACGCAATAAACATTTTTTTTTTCGTATGGTTTTTGTTTTATTTTTTTTTTTTTAAATTTTAAAAAAAATTTTTTGGTTAATTTGTTTCGTCCGGCATAACTCGGGAACCACTAGCCCGATTTAATTGAATTAAATTTTAAAAAATTTAAAATTACAATTCCCTTAATCTGTTCATATATTGTTTTCCTATACAAGCAACAGTTTCCAAGTTAAAAATGAATATATAAAGGAAAAAACTTATTTTTTGCCTAAAGATTTAATTTTTTTTTTTTTAAAAAAATCCATAAAAAATCCAAAATGAAAAAAAATGTCAAATCTTATTACTTTTACGTAAAGTCACATAACCTATGAGCAAAATGAGACAAAGATCATGAAAATCGATGCACGCGTTTCGCTTTTATTCGCAATTGAGTAAAGGTATGAATTTCAAAAATTTGCTCGACATATGCACAACTTTGTCTATGGTAAGGTTTTTTCTTTTTTATTACAAAAAAAATTAAAATTTGTTGGGTGACAAAAATATATGAAAATTTGAATAAAAGCGAAACGGGTGCATCGATTTTCATGATCTTTGTCTCATTTTGCTCATAGGTTATGTGACTTTACGTAAAAGTAATAAGATTTGAAATTTTTTTTCATTTTGGATTTTTTATGGATTTTTTAAAAAAAAAAAATTTAAATCTTTAGGCAAAAAATAAGTTTTTTCCTTTATTGGTTCCCGAGATATGCCGGACGAAACAAATTAACCAAAAATTTTTTTTTAAAATTTAAAAAAATAAAACTAAAACCAAACGAAAAAAAAATTTTTTATTGCGTTTTTCGAGCTCATGTCAATGTTATCTACACAGAAAAAATTATCGCATCCCGAGTACATTTTGACTGTTGACTAGTGTAATCAACCAATGTTCTTTTGCTGTAATTTTTTTTAATGAATATTTTTTTATTGCTCTTCGTAAGTGATATACGAATTTTCGGTGCCCCAGAAACGATTATTTGGTTTATTCATGTAATTGCAAATTAAATTAGTTCATCACATTTTTATTACAATTGTTTGTCTGCCTTTTTCGAAAAAGCTTCTCAGTGTGATGTTGTTAGAATCTTAGGCATATGAAAATGTAACCAGCTCATCATCAGACATTGCTGCAGTTGTCATATTTCACAAACAGTCGTAAAACAACTACCTTTTTTGATAGGACAATATTCAGCTCCTGTTAAGTGTTTCCTTTAATTTATGTGCGGGCTAGTTTTCAACCTTTCGCACTCGTAAACCCTTAGAAGAACATTAAGACCACATGATCAGTTAAGTTGTCATTTAATATATTGAAATTTTAGTGACATAGTACTCAACTTATGACAAATCTCCGGGATATAAAACATATGTTTTGTTTTTGTTGCACAATAAAATAAAACAAAACAAAAATCATTTAATTTTATAGGCCTTTGGTGTTTTACTTTCTGGGGGTTTTCTATTGTCTCATTTGTGTTTATCATAAATTTACATAAAAGTTCAATAGACTGAATTCAATACAACCGCAGTAATAAATTTCAAAATAATAGTAATATTTTTCCCTTAATTCTCATAAAAACAAACCTGTACTACAAACAGGAAATGAAATATTGGTTTCTACTTGAAATAGACACAAATGACACTATATGCCTCCAACAGGCCCACTCACACACGCATACACACTCGTATATAACCTCAGATACCCGCCCAAAAGACACAACATTTATAAAGGACATGAGACAAAAAATGGAGACAGAATATTGGTTTTGTGTGTTTTATTGTTCAATGATGGTAATCAATGATAAAACATTTATTTCTGGGTTCGTTTTTTTTTCTGTCTCTTCTTTTTGCTCTGCTGCCCTGTCATAGCAGGTAGTGTGAGAGAGATAGGGAGAGAGTTTGAAAAATAATCGTTGCACCGGATGTGAGGCATAAATTTAAGGCTTCGAAACGTATTTTTTTTGTGTTGAGAGGAAATCTGGAATACATGAAATAAAAATTGAAAAAAAAAGTTAGAAAAATTGGATATGGTTGGAACTTTCACAACCATATGGATTTCTATGATATATGACGGGACATTTGTTGGCAACGTGGAAGGTGGAGTCTTCATAGCTCAAAATCAAAAGTTTTTTTTTAACAAAAAAAATTCTAAACGAAACAAAAACCAGAAATACACCCCATTTATTAAACAGACCAAAGGCATTTTCTGTAGATTTTTACCAACTTAAAGTATTTTGTGTATTGAATTGCCGTTAAAGCGAATCTTAATTTCGGTGGTACTTTGGTGCACAAATTTATTTTAATGTTGTACAAATTGCCTAACAAATTGACTCCATTATGTCCACAAGAGAATTGTCTGCAAAATAATAATGATGCCTAATAGTTTCGATATCAAGCCAACAAACATTTCATCAACTCCAGTCACGCAATGTAAATTTGCCTTCCATGCTGTTCTTTAATACCTTTGGAAGCAAAATCACTCTTTGAATAACACCAACACCATCACTATAAGTATTGTCATCGCCCTTTCCATCAATATGGGCAACAACAACGTCTCTCTCTCTCTCTCTCTATCCTCCCTCCCTGGCAATCACCGGCATCGTAGGTCTTGAAAAACAACACTACTGACTTCACAATTGGTTAATGTCCTTTTAGGTTGTTTTTATGTTTCCACTTGTAGTCCTTATAGTTTTTTGTTGTTATTTTCTTTTCTCTCGCTCTCTCTCTCTCTCTTTGTCTCTATTTTCATCGATATCACGCAATGTTCTGCTTGAAGAACATATAAAGCACACCAGAATGATGATGTGGATCGAATTGGTCTGTGGGAAGGACGGAGGATGGCAGCACAGGGAAACAGCTGTTGCTCAAACAGGAACCAACAACAACAGAAAAACAAAAACTGAATAAGAAAATAAACAGAAATCCGAAGAAAAACAATGCGAAAATAATATACAAACAAATCCATTTGGGGGTAAGCATTGTCAGAAATTTTCCCAGAGCTTCTTTCAAGGTTTACTCTGGACGAACAGCAAAAATGTTGTTGACATTTAACCCATCGATGGGTAATTGGTACTGCAGGGAGACGCAGACGAGAAGCATACAGACTGATTTGACAAAAAACGACAAGGTACGAGATTTTACTTGGTGAATAATTTTTCCTGCCATGTCCGCCCCAAAAAGTACCCTCAGATAGGTAGGTGGAAAACAGGTTACATAACATCTGAACATTTTTCGCTTACAAAATTTAGGAGTAAAATAAAACTTCGATTTGATTATTATCATTGCTAAGGACTTGCCTTTAAAATAAGATAAAAAAAAAACAAAATTATATATACCCAAAATAATTTTGCTAGGAAATGGTAAAATAATAAGAGCGCCTATAAAAATGTGTTTAATTTCCTATTGGTCTTCGGAGTGCTTTATTTTGTGTATAACTTTAATTCTGGCGAATTATGAAACGTTGGCCAGAACCCAAAATTTGGGAGTTTTTTTTTTATAATTTTTGTTTTTCGGGCAATTTTTCATTGCAAAATACCCCGGTTTTTTATTTTCGGGGTATTTTTCATAATATTTGGGGTATTTGGCATTAGGTAATTTTTCATAAATAGTTTCGGAGGTTTTTCAGAATTTCTGGGGAAATTTTCATATTGGAATTTTTGGTTTATTTTGGGGAATTCTTCATTTGGGGCATTTGTCATATTTTTTTTTCATTTTGGGGTATTTTTTTATAGAGCCAAAAATTAATGATCATCGAACCAAAACGAAAGAGCAGTTCTTGTTTTGTATTTCACTTTAGACAAAAAAAAAACTCCACCCAGTAATTTAATACTTTAGTTGAATATATTAATGAGAACATGACCCTGATCCGCAAACTGAAATTATTTCTTTAAAAAAATAATTCTATTTGCTTTCATTGCGACTTTCTGAGAACACGAAGCATCAGATATCTCTAAGATTACTGGTATACATACTTTGCATTTAGTTCATCTTATGGAACTTTCATTACATTAATAAAGCGAATTGGATACGTTAATTGGAAATGGTTTTTTTGAGAATTTACCGAAAATTACAAAATTCCAATGAAGAGGTGATCAAAGAGATTTTTTTTTCTTGTTAAGTTGAAATAAAGAAAATTAAAGCCACTCTGCTTTAAAGTTTGTGGAACCAAAACATGTTTGACATTCATCATTTTGTTTGTTATGACTATTTTGCAAAAAAGCAAATAAAAAAAAACATGAAGCAACAAGAAGAAAAAAAAACGCAAAAACATAAGTATGGATATAAAACGAGTATAAAGGAACATATGCTTGTTGGTAGTGAATGTATGTATGTATGTATGTAGGTAGGTATGTGTATCATATCATCCTAGTGCTGAAAATAATTGGCCTTGTTTTTTTTCCGTTGTCGTCTGCGGATGTTACGCAGGTTTTGTTGCCGTTCGCCTTCCCCACCACATCAACGCATCGGCTGCTGTGGCGACGTTGCACGATAAAAGTATAAGTTTAAGAAAACTTTTCCCAGATGACGACGCCGATGACGCTGATGCTGATGCTCTTGAAGATGAGGATGTTGTTTAATTTGCTCCCTCCTTTTGTAGCTGTTGTTGTTGTTGTTGTTATACTGTTTACATTCATTCTCTCCGTCTTTGGAAGAAATCTTAACAATATTATAATCATGAGCCAGGGGCATGCTACTCGAATAATTTGTAATTTCTTTGATGTTACTTGAGATATTTTCTGATGTATTCATAATTATTATTTTTTTCTCATTATAATGAGTGCAAGTATGCCAGTCTGTTTGTATTTTAAATAAGTAACAAACCACACGAGCGTACACATAAAACTGAGTGCAAAAATTGCCATTTTATTTTTTTTTTTTGATGAAAATTAAGATAATTAATTCGCAAAAAAGAAAACAGTCTCGGATTTCGAAAAGGGATAACATTTATGCGAAATTTACAAAGAATACATTTTGTAACCAGAAATGTTGTTGCCGATTTGGAATGCTTTCTCTGAAAGGTTTTCTGTTGTAGGAGGCAAATGTACTGGCACCGATTCTATAGAAGAGCCGGTTACAATTAATGGTTGTATCAGCTGTGAAATAAAATACATTAGTTCGAGATGCCATTATGTTAATTGCTACGGATTACCATGGTCACCACCAAGACAGACTAATGCTTGCAAAGAAAGAATAATATTCCGAAACGAATAGGACGAGTTTAAAGGCTGAAATAAGTTGTAACTATTAAATTGATATTAAGTATCAGTTGATGACTATCGGGTTGAATTAAAGTAACAGTGGCTCTCGGTAGGACTCAATTCGTCAACTAGTTATCACTACTGGCAATACAAAACTATTACAGATGCGATTGTAAGAACTAATATATGTTCGGCGATTCCCCAATACATGGGTTCAGTCGGTTGGAAAACATTTTTCTAGGGAACACAGTATTTTCTTAGAACTCTTTAGACTGGGATGTGATAGATATTTTGTGTGTCTATGTACAACCCATATTCAGGTTCCGGTTAGAACATCATACATTTGCAACGTCTTTATGAGTTGGAGAGTATTCTCTAATCCAGATAAAACTTCTCTAGAAATGTGGCAGGAGAATCCTTGCCGGCCAGTGAGAACACCAATAACAGAGTTGTGGGAAAATTTCGTCTGTAAAGTTAAGTGAAATAAGTTCAAACTATAAACTATTGGAAAAGAAAAAAAAAGTTCCACTTTATAGTTTTTCTAGGGTTCATTTCTATTTTAAGGACTTTGTATCACACAGTGCCAGAACGTTCGGCTGGTATTCCTACGCTACCAAGATAGCAATCCATTTGTCTCTTACCAAATCCAAGAATCAAGGAAAATATGACATGTATATATTTAATTCCAGTTTAGACAGACTAGTAGAAAGTCTGTGGAAGGCCGTGGTGTGGTAGGTAGTGTGTGCGACTATCACACAGAAGAACCCGAGTTCGAAACCGGGTAAGACCATCAAACATTTTTCAGCGGCTGTTTCCACCTCGTAAGTGTTTGTGACTTTACGATTAAGAGAGCAATCTCTAAGCCATGCAAAACTTCTCTAGAAAAGCATTAGCCGTTCGGAGACGGCTTTAAACAGTAGGTCCCGGTCAGTGAGTATAGAAATTATATCGTACACAGCTCACTGATTCGAGAGAAGTTCCCCGTCTGTTCCTTCATGGAATGTTAAGGGAAATAAGTAAGTAAGTAAGTAGAAAGTCTGTAGAAATATGGGAATGATTCGGTCTGAGGGCGCTGGCAGCCTCATCGTAGTTACCCCATATTTTGATGAAACTTCACAGCTCAATACGTTACTGTAACCGTTTAATGCCCACGAAACATGTGTATACAGAATATCTGATGCAGCCGATATACCGACGACACCTGTGCCCATGTTTTTCTTAAACCGCATAATGGCTGATTTGGCCTCATTTAGGTAACTAGAGGATTCCAACGAAATCATGTGTTTAGTACTCAGGCTTTTGTTTCCCTAAACGCCATAGAAAATAATCATTTATGGTGTTCATTGTGTTAACACGAATTCATTCTGCTTATATTGTAAGTGGATTAAGACATGACCTTTGTCTCAGGCTAAGACACATTAACTGCGTCCAGACTAATTCCATTTTAATAGAATTATTAATGTCATACGGCAAATAGTTTTCAGAAACATGCAACCGTGTTTTTGTGCACACACGAAAAATAAAATCAAGTCTCGCAAAGATTTTCCCAACTTGTATTAATTTCTTATTGAAACTGTGAATCTTCTGTAGTGTTGCAACTCCCAGCCGATTTAAATTGTTTATAACTTTCAAACTTGTATACACATATTTTTGTTGTTGCCGGCATCTTTTATTCTCCCTCCTCGAAATATAAAATATTGCGTGATATGTGGTTTTTGTTTTTGAAGGCGTATTAGTTTATTTATGCTTCCCCGTTTGCTTTTTGGCCGTGGTGGTGCTGTTTAGCTGTTTTCGCATTTAATGTTTCTTATAAATGCAGCCATAAATTCTCTGTGTCATGTGCCCGTGGAATGGATTCGAGTGGAGTGCAGGAAGCATGCATGTGGGTCAAAATGTTTGTTTACTCCTTTTAAAGTTTAGCATTTTTCCAAAAAAAAAAAAAAGGAAAAAATTTACTTAAAAATTTGTTCTCCCCACATTGTCTCCATTATCCGAGGGAGTGTACATGAACTCGAATGGATGTGTGCGCTGTGTGAATATTTGCAGTGTTCCGGCTTGCCATTGTTTACTACACTTTGACCTAGTTTTTAACTTGAAACGGATTTTTACCAGCCCTAAATGTTTTGTATAGTTTTTCGTTTCTTCTGCTCTTCTCTATACTTTCTCAGCTCAGCTCAGTGCTGGCTACTGCTGCTCTGTTTTAGCACAAACTTTTGCAAAAGTATAAATTTATACTTTATCTAGTTTTGCATATTTCGTTCTGTTTGAGTGTGCGTGTGTGTGTGTGTGCGAGTGGGGCGCAGTCAAGTGTAAGAATTGGATAGAAAAGGAAATCTTTGCTAAATAAATTTTGTAGGCAATGTTAAATTGAAAAATGTCACCAAAAAACGGAATGCTGTGTAGACAGTGAACGATTTTGTGGGGAGCTGGAAATGAATAACACTGTTTGTCTTGGTGGGGAAATTTGAAGAAGATTTATTAAAGGGCTTAGCTTACAGTGACACTAAACTTTGTGTCAAGGTTTTTTTTTTTTGGATAGATGGCGTGATGTTTTTGTTAAATTGAACAAGATGCAATGTTTTACATTTTTAAAAATGGATACATTTCATCAAGATACGACGATACTGGGGTTTAGGGTATTATAACATCGTGTTGATGTTTGCGACAGCTAGGGGAGGTAGAGAGAGAGAGAGAGGCATCTGATAATCTGAGTGTGGTTACAATCAACTATTATACACTGCCTGCAGTTACATAAAGTCGGCGCATTGACTCAAGCATTTTTCAATAACTCGACTCCGACTCTGGAGTCGACTCTAACTCAGTTATTCTACAGGGTTCTCCAACAAGAGGTGTTATTTTGGTATTCAAAGAAAAATGAAATTTTTTGAGATAAATTACCGGATTTTTATTTCATAATAAAGCTGAAGGTATGCCGTTAATAATAAAAAACAACACCATCCACGGCTACAGGACCATATCCATTTCATGAAATTTTCCATAACCAAATCGCAAAGTGGCTGCGCTAAGTCCTCGATAGCCTCACGAATTCTAACTGTCAGGTCTTGAATCGACGCTGGGCTACTGGCGTTGACCATATCTTTCGTGTGGCCCCAATGGAAGAAGTCGCAAGGTGTTAAATCACAAGATCTCGGTGGCCAATTGTGATCACCTCTTCGAGAGATAACATGGTCCGGAAACTTTTTAATTTTGCGAAGTGTGACTGCAAGATTTACACCACTTTTGTGCGTTGTTGAAGTGTGCATCATTCAATGTTTAGTAATGGCGTAGTTTCTACTTATCAAATGTCAAAGAAAAAGAGCTGCCAAAATGACAGCAGCCGAAATACTGGGTGATTCAAAATAACACCTCTTGTTGGAAAATCCTGTATAACGAAATTAAGAAATTGTATTTTCGTTTGATATTCTTGGACTCTATCTCAGCTTGAATTGTGTATGCAAAAGATACATAGATAATGTAATCGAAAATATTTTAAAATTAAAATTCCAAAAAATTATCATTATCATACGGTTGAACATTTTGCGGCTATCAAGGGTCTCTCATCCGTTAATTGACCGGACGACGCACTATAGAGACAATTCGTTCTTCAGCCGAGATGCTCGTATGTGAAATAATCTTCCAGCAAGTGGTTTTCCTGCCTGCTATTACATTATCAAATGCAAGTCAAAGGTCAACTAACACTACTCCCGTTTTCCTCCCTCCAATAGTGTGAAATTATTCCGTGCACAGCTCACTGATTTAAAAAAAAGTTTCCCATTATTTCTTAATGGCGTGTCGAAGGAAACATGTACCGAAAGATGTTCCGCTATCATCATCTTTGCCACTACATGACCTGAATGGGAACACGGCGAAGTTGATGGTATATTATCGACATTTCTAAGCTCTTCAGTTTGGCACTACACCTTGCATGCCTGTTCTCTCATACATGAGTTAATTTATTTTGGTTGTGTCAGCTTTATTTTGTTTTTATTGCCTTAATTCCAATTTTAGCTTATGTTTGATTAAATTCTTTTGTACAAGTTAATCTAATGTCGTGTCATGCATAGACTTCCGGTACGATGTACTTGTCTGCCTGCCTGCCTGTGTTTGTTTAAGTGAGAGTTAAGCACCCCAAAAACAACACACAAAAATAGCAAAAACTAACACGAAACGAAAGATTTAAGGCTTTATCGTGCACAACAAAGTGCACTCATGCCAAGAAGGACATGACACTGATATAATGCTTTGCATCATTTGCTCCCCACACCTTCCCTAGTTATTTCCGAACTACAGTTTCGGTGTTTCTACAAAAGCCTTTCGGCTGTTGTTTCGGTGGGGTAAGTGTGCCCATTTTTCGTTTGATTTTTTTTTTAATTTTTTTTGGCAGGATTAAAAAGATAGGAGTTAACACACAACACAAGTCCAAAATAATGTTAGTCTGTAGTAGGACAAAAGTTGCAGGAGCAACAAAAATCAAACGAAAATGCAACATGATGATGAGCTCGCAAGCGATGATGATGAGGACACATTTAAGTAGAGCAGAAAATGTGGCGCCTTGAACAATGTGTTTCAGCATCGAAACAAACAGCCACCAAAAGACACTTAAAAAATACAGACAACAACAACAACAACAACAATAACATCAGCGCTGATATGTGTTGTATGTGTGGCAATAACAACAACATCCGTCGTCTGACTTCTCCAGCGCCATCAATAAAGCGTAACATGAAACTAAAGTAACATGTCAACTGGCACTATTTATGACTACAAAGTGTACAAGGGAAAAATTAAATTATTTTCGCTTTTTTCTCTCTCTCTCTCTCTCTCTCTCTCGCCAATATGAAGGACCATTTGCATGCATACAGGCACATACGTACGCACCCATGCACACATGTGTGTAGCCGAATGTGAGTGTGTGAACTTCTCCATACAGTAAATGTTTTTTTGTTTTGAATCCAACACAACTTTTACCCAAATTTTAATTAAATTGTCAATTTTTTGCAGAAACAACCAAAAAAAAAAAAACCATATGCAAGCACATTTATTGCCACTTTTTCGGAGAAGTCCCAAAAAGGTCAAGTGTATTTTTATATTTCAATAAAATCTAGCCAGTATTGCAATATTTCAGAAAAATATATCCAACACAGAAAAAAAGTTTTGGCCACAATATTCAAATGTATGCGCATGAAATACATTTTCATTTAATTTTCAAAAGCGAAGGTTATGTGTAACACATATTGAAAGTTTAAGCAGAAATCAGAATCGGTCATGCAGAATAATTGGACGGGCGAACTGGTCACTATATTCATTTCAATTGTATTTTTAGAAATAGACAAATTCCATGGAAATATTAGTGCCAGCATATATTATTTGAAAATGGTCACCACGAAAAACTGAAAACGGTTTTGCTGCCTAACCCTAAATCATATTTCTCACATATACATATATATAAAATGGTGAAAATCTTGCAGTCACAGTTTGCTTGGGTCGTCGTGAAGCACATTGTCGGACCGGAATACAGAAATTGGTGGAAAAATTCGAGCTGTTGGGACAAGTTGGTGAAGTGAAGAATAAAACCCGTACACGCCGCTCAAGAACATGAGAATATTGCTGCTGTGTTGAAGAAAACCCAGGTATGTGCATTCCTCGTCGTTCTTTGGAATTGGGCATTCCACAAACGTCATTACACCGTATTTTGCATACAGACTTGGGTCTTAAGGTTTCTACAGATCAGTTAACACAAGAAATAAAGCCGGCGCTACGTGCCACATAAACTTTTACCGGAAAAGTTTCCCGACCGAGTAATCTCTAAAACGAGGTGATCACAATTGGCCACCGAGATCTTGTGATTTAACATCTTGCGAGCGTCGATTCAGTACCTCAGAGAGGACTTAGGGTAGCCAGGGATTTGGTTATGGAAAATTTCATGAAAAGGATATGGTCCTGTAAGTGTGGTCCATTTGGTAGCTGTTTTTCTTCATTAATAACGGCATACCTTCCGCTTTATTATAAAATAAATATCCGATCATTTATCTTGAAAAATTTAAATTTTCTTTGAATACCAAAATAACAACTCTTGTTGGAAAACCCTGTATTATTGTTATGCCAATATTTGAACTGGCGTGTGTCGACCCTTGGCCTTCGTCATTTAAATTCAGAATAACTAAGCTGGCTCCTACGTTCTCAGAAACTAAATTGTTGATGTTATAAATTTTGTTTGTTTTGCTAAAAGTATAACTGACGAAAGTCAGTTAACAGCTGCTACTTTTTGACATTTGGCACATCATCCCAAACAGATTGAGCAACGTTACAAAATTATCAAAAATTTACTTTGAAAGTCAGCCAATGATTCGCGTATGGTTTTATGGCGCACAAAAACGACCATACGATTAAGGACTAAGAAAACATTTTTTTATCAATATTTAATATTTTTTTTAATGAAATTTTGGTTAAGGTATTGTTTTTTTTTTCTGTAAAAACATTAGAATGAAATCAGCTAAATCCCTACAGAGAAAGGAATGTTCTGCCGTGTGTCATGGGAATCGGCTGCAATTTCGTTGCATATGATGAGGATGAAATATCGGTTAAGCTCAGTAAGACCTAATAAGTGAAGACTACATGTGCATGGATCAGTTAAGAATTACATCATTTCGAAGAAAGTTTCGGCCGTCTCTGCCTGAGCGATCAGTGGTAATGTTATGTGCTACTTTTGACCTCTGCTATTACGGTCTCGGGGTTTCTTGCTTCGTGAGGAAGGCTTGCTGTGTCAGTTTTGAATTCAGTTTTTCAGCGTTTATTTTTCCATTAAAAATATTGCCTTCGTGTTTAGGTCCACTTAACTGATGTGTACGTATTCAGCATTGGTCGAAATAATATTCATCAAAATTTCATAGCAACATCCTAATGACGCTACTTTCTTCGAAAAGAACGCAAACTAATGTTGTGATATTTTAATGGAGTTGTTACTCTAAGAGCACTTTGCTACAACAACAAAACTAAAAATTGAAAAATTGTAATACAAACATAAGTTGAAATCCTGTTTTTATTCTCCATTTCCGTTCGTATAGTTTATTTCATTCGATTGCAAAATGTAATTATACAACACTTAAAGTCTCCCTCGCCGCCCCCGAATGTTTAAATGTGTAAACCGTTTTGCTGTAACAAAAACACTTGATATTATTTTCGTAAATAGAAAGCAATTATTTCCTCACTATGTTAATAATGTTAATGCTTTTAACTCGTTGTCACAGCAGAAGGGTGTAAGTAGTGAAGTAAGAGCCCCATTGTTCTCAAAAACTACATAGAATTGTGAAATTGGAAAGCACCGCACGGCACTGCCGCACCAAGAAGTGGTTGTTTGTGAAACTACACTGGCAACCAATGTTTTGCCTGATGCTAACTCAAATGCGAAGCGGGAAATTGAAGGCGTTTTTGGGTAACAGGGCACATACACACATAAATACATGTGTTTGTGAAGGTAAGGAAAGAAAGTAAAACAAAATGAAATTGAAATTAAGATAATTTGCATTTAAAAGGTTTTCTTCTCTGTCTCTCTGTCCCTCTTTGTTTGTGTCTTTAAGACCAACACCCCCCGCATCAAAGCATCGAGCGACAGAAGAATGACTGTGGAAAAAGTTAAAAGCATTTTAAATCGGTTAAAAGTTAATGTATGTAATAGGTTGACTTGAAGCTCAGTAATGGAAATTCCGGGTAACGGTTACGAAAAAAAAAAAACAAATTCATTTGAAGAAAAGAAAAAATACTTAAGGTTTCCCTTTGCATGTGAACAATAAGCCCACATTGGTGTGGTTTTCTTGCTGGGTAACTGTGTCGGTGCTGATTCAATTAACTTAATTTTGCAAATTAAATGTAACATATTAATATCAGCATTAAATTAATGCAAGAACACCGAATTATTCAAGCATTTGGTTTTTGGTCGTACAAAGTTATTCATTCAGGTAGAGTTCGTTTATTTATTTTTAAAAAAACAAACAAACAAATAAGAACCTTCGTACATAAATAACGCGATATTTTATTGAAAACTAATTAAGGACAACTTATTGCAACACTGACTCGTGAACTAGACAGTTTGAAGGCGGAACTCAACGTCTACTGTTTTGCCAACCCAACATCGTTTTGAAATGTAAAGCAAGGGAAATAATGTTAGTTACAATAATCGGACAACTTGCGTTACAAATAAGCGCCAACATTTTGAAGTTTATGGTTTATGGATATGCACTTAGAATGTATGATAATTTCTCCATCCTAATTCCCCCAAAGAAGATGTGGATCACATCGCCACATTCCAGAAAATACCATAAAAAGGAAATAAAAACAAGAATCGTGGCCGAATATGTCTTTCTAATGTTGATAGTACATCCAAGCAATAACAATAAACAGCTGATCGGTCTTGACGGTTGACGGTAGATTCGGCAACCTGCAGAAGTCTACCGTCAATTTAAGTTGTCTCTCTCTAACACATGCAAAATGCAACACCAACACAAACAGCTGATCGTCTAGCGGTAGCCGTTAACCGTCAAGACTAATTGGACCTTTAGCCTCACCACTTAAAGTTTTTTTACTCTCCATTCCTTTGAGAGGAACCTTAAAGGGTTCTCCTTCAAAATTGGTAGTAAAGGTGATGTCAGGACAGTTGACATCCTTATCTTGCCAGTGCCTTATCTATCGTTTAGAGGCTTCTTTCAACATCCGATTAATCTACATACGATGACTTAATTTCGATTACTGAAAAAGATCTACTTTGCATTCACATCAACCCCCTTGTAACTTACTGTCACCTTATCTCAGACCTTTTGTAGTGGCGAGAATTTCGGGGAGGTAATTTCTAATGATTCAGAATGTCTGTTGTTATTCAATTCCGTGCATATATTGTTACAATTTCATACACATAAGTGAGCACTTTTCTCTTACCTGAATATCGAAAACGATTCTGCCGGATATTTTCTAGGTTTAGCTGATAATTTACTAAGTCTGAAGTTATTGCAAAAATTAATGGAAATATAAACACAAAACAACAAAACAAAACAAATGGCAACGAAACAAGCAGAAAGAGAAAAACGCAACACACGCGCTGGCCAATTATTCCTGAAAATTAACATTTCTTTTTCCAGACATTAAAACACTCGAACCGATTGTATTTTATGGCAGGCAAATGACAAAACACTTGATTTTTACTGTTTCACAAAAATATTTAATCATTTTGCGCTTTTTAATAGATAAATTAACAAAACAATTGCACAGACATTGAAATGCGACCGAAAGAAACCACAAAGAAGATAAAACTGCAGTACAGCTGAAAAGGGCATTGCCAGGCTCACAAATTCTAATTGGAACATTGCCAGATGTCTAATGTTTAACTAAATGTATGAGGTTGGTGTCCAAGATAAACAGATCGTTTTGACAAAGTACTGTATAATCTGTAATAAATCCTTTACAAAAAAAAATTAAAAGATATAAGATTTTTTATTTTTTTTTATTTTTATTTTATTTTATTTAATTACAATACAAAGTAAATTTATATTCTAATTTTGGGTCCAAGGATAAACCGAGTGACAAAGACTATTTGGCTTGATTTTTTGCAGCGACAGACCAAAGCCTCTTGTGGGAATCGAACCCACAACCCCCACGCTGATAGGCAAGCACGCTACCAACTCGCCTACCGGGGCGCTTAGATATAAGATAAAATACATATCTTCCCTTTGCAGTGATGACATATAATAATGTAAGCCTGAAACTAAAATGCGGTTAAATTTAGGGCTTTATACGATTTTTGCTATTAAAATTTTTTGTATTTTAGTACAATACTGGTAATTCGTAGATGTTTACCCCAAAATTCTGGTGTAGATTATTCATAATACTACCGAGTGAGTTTGGCGTTATTTGCCTATTGTTAAAAGTCACAGTGATATTAATGTCAATCCATGGTGTCTTCCGACATATCATAGACGACAGTCAACATCTGCTTCAATGAGAACTTCCATACGTAAGACATTAGCCTGTAAATATGTATCTTACCAATTTCCTTAAATCGTTGCCTATATCCTCTTAATGTAAGCCGAATATGATATATCTCACTGGGGAAACCCTTCAGTTGGTGAATGGGGGTTTCGGTTGTGCTTTTTAGTTGGGAATTTACTCAGCTCTCAAGGACTCCTCAAGTAGATGTGTAAACTGTGGCATACAAGTAAGCAGCGAGTTTAATGGAATTTATTTCCTAAAAGAACACAGGGTTCAAAATGTTGGAAATTTCATTGAACATTTACGAACAAACACTTGAAAATCATGTGCCATTCAAATGAAATCCCATCTCCGCCACCAAACAAAAAAAAAAACACACATCAGAGAAAGTCATAGGCGTATTATGTTCAAATGTATGCGAGTATAAAATATTTTATTGTGACTTTTATGTGAATATTTGATGTATTTTGGTATAAAAATGTCACATACAACATTTTTATTGTTGTCTGATGAGAAAAGAACGAATGAGAAGTTGTTCATGCCGAACAAATAAATATATACGTATATACATATAGTTGAATGTACATATGCATATAGGAAACAAAAAAAAACGAAGGGAAAAACACATCAATTGTATGTTTACAGCATAAATATGACAAATATGCAAATAAATACATGTACATTAGGGTGGGCCTTGTGTAAGGAAAATTAACACAACGGTTTCTTAAAAACAGCACTATTTTCAATGAATTCAATTTAAGTACTTATTTACTTATTTCCCTTAACATTCCATGAAGGAACAGACGGGGAGCTTCTCTCGAATCAGTGAGCTGTGCGCGATATAATTGTGAATACTCACTGATCGAGACATACTTTTAAAATCCGGCTCCGACGGCTTAAGCTTTTCTAGAGAAGTTTTACATGGCTTAGATAATACTCTCTTACTCGTAAAGTCTTTAATTAAACGAGGCTGCTGAAAAAGAAGCTTTACATGGCTTAGATAATACTGTCTTACTCGTAAAGTCTTTAACTAAACGAGGCTGCTGAAAAATGTTTGATGATCTTACCCGGTTTTGAAACTGGGTTAATTTGTGTGTTATTCGCACACACACTACCTACCACACCACGTTCGTCCACAATCCATAGTACAGGTAAATACAAGTGTAAAATTATAATTTGTTCAATTATTGTGGGATAGTAAGATATTATTTCACCACTTTTTCATCTGAACAAGGTTTTACGATACTGTGGGCAAGAATCGCCCATTGATTCAATTTTTAGCAAGGTTTATACATATTTTTCCATGTTCTACAAGCTTAAAGCTATCGTCAGTTAAAATATATTATTACAACAACAAAATGTCGTTCGTTTTGAATTGATTCACAAGAAATGACACCCTTATGTACATACAGTACATTTATTATAATCGAAAAACAAAAGGCAAACAATGTTTATTTGGCATTTCATAGAGGAAATTCGTTGAATGAACTATTTGTCACAATCAATAATAACAGAACAAGGGGTGGCAACTTCTGCTGTACTGACATTCAAAAGCCTCGTCCAACATTTGAAATTTAAATTGTGTGAATTCAACCTGAAATGGCAGAGTACGGCCTAATCATATTTCAATTGCATATTTGGTACATATTTTCGTTGTATTGTTGAGAGATCATATAAGTAAAATCAAACCAACGATTAGTCCATATATCTAAAGCGGAAAACAGTGTATCGAACCTAGCACAATAATTGTATTGACAACTGCGACTCAGTGTGAGTTCATTTAAAAAAAACCAAACTTATCTTATTTAATCGAAAATATTTGTTTTTGTGTGTCACGGGTAATAGGCGTGTTTTATTTGGCTCTTCGAGGCTATCAGGGAACTCATAATTCAAATAAATTATTTCATAAATCGTCCCTTCAATAAAACAATATAACAATATTATTTTACACTATTATTATATTGAAAGGACAAAATAATGAATTCGACCATGTCCATAAAGGGACCATATATATGTTTCCCTGACACCACTTTCATCTTCCCGTGGCATGATATTTCTGTTCAGCCATAGTTCACGCCTAAGCTATGCAATACGTTCTAGTTGTTGCTTTAGTTCAAAACCAAAACGAACTAATAAATGTCATCACTCTTGTGAGTTTCTGAGTTGACGAAATATTAATGAACACATCTTTGCATTTTGGGCATTAAATGTTTGCATAAGTTGGCAACACAAAAGCAAAACCAAAAAAATATATGTATTCCTTTCCAAAAACTATAAAGTAAGCAACAAAAACACACAAACATTTGTTGTTTTTCAAAACTTTATACTTCCTCGAAAGGAAATATATTTATTTGTTTATGACACGCTCAACGTTATTTCTCTGTCGGCTTTGCGTACATATACACATACACTCGGAGAAATAGTAGTGACTGTTATTGAAGAATTATAGAAAATGTGGAATAATTTTGATAGTGGGAAGTTGTTACAGAAGCTTTTACAGTTTTCATTATTTTAATTAAAGGTCTAAAAATATTTTTAATTTGATTATCTTGAGTGGGCAAAAAACATATTTTTTTTTAAAAAAAAAAGCAATAATTTTTTAAAAATATATTTTTTCTTAAAAACAATATTTTTTTAAAAAATTATTTTGTTCTTAAAAACAATAATTTTAAAAAAAATATTTGTTTAAAAATATATTTTTTTAAACAATAATTTTATAAAAAAAATTTTTTTTTTAAAGCAATAATTTTTAAAAAAATATTTTTTTTAAAACAATAATTTTTGAAAAATATATTTTTTCTTAAAAACAATAAATTTTTAAAAAATATATTTTTTCTTAAAAACAATAAATTTTTAAAAAACATTTTTTTCTTAAAATCAATATTTTGTTTAAAAAATATCCTTTTCTTAAAAACAATAATTTTTAAAAAAAAATATTTTTTTTTAAAAGCAGTAATTTTTAACAAAATATTTTTTTTTTCAATAGAATAATTTTTTTTCCCCAAAAAAATATGACATTGTTATACTCGAATTCAAGCTAAATGATGAGTGTCTTTTTGTTGTTGTCAAATGGAGAGAAATGATGGGTCAGCGAAGATACACTATACATACCATAGGTAGACTCGTTTCGTCGTTGGTTAAGCGACTTATCAATACCTTCAGTTCTACTAACCTGCCGTTGCATGTTGGGCGAAAAATGCCTTACAAAAATTATTTTCGAATAGCTAGCACCCCGTTGAAGAAAACAAGCCTTATTTGAAGAAAATCTATTGATAACAAAATGTGGGACCGAATGAAACATTTCTATGGGAGCTGGTTAAAAATGTGGATCTAGAAATCCAATTTTTTCTAGAAAACATAATATGTTTAGAGCATTATTAAATTCTGATTTTCGGTAAGATAGTTATTTGTCACAGTAATATTTTTGAACGATTTCCAAAGTGGGGGAACTAGTACATCTGTATGGGAGGTAGCCAAAGGTTCTGGTCATCCATGTCAGAAATATTTACATTGGTTATTTCCTTCGAAAGTTAACTTGCGAACAGCCGGACACAAAGCTGAAGAACAACGTTTTTTTGTTGGCATTGTGGTACTTTTACAAAAAGGACTACAATTTCCATATATATCTATAGATATCTTTATTATATATCCTATTTCCTTCAATAGAGTGCTATCTATTCTAAAATAAAAGAAATAAGTTAGATTTATTTTATTTAATTAACAAACTTATTGAAATTTTAGATTTATATTACTTCTGGATGTAAGCTAGTCTGTAAGAATCAGTTTGTCCATAGACTATTGAATAAATAAATTAGTTGATAATTATTTTTTATGATTTTTTGTGTAATTTTTTTATATATTTTTGCCACTGCCCTTTAACGATTATTTTTATTTCAAAATTATATTCACAACGTTTTTAGATCACATAATTTTCTTTAATTGGGTGCCGAGATGCCGAAACGGCATCTTCCGAAGTTGTTGTCAGAATAATAAAGAAACATCCGACGAAAATAGCAATTTTAAAGGAAAATTAAAAAAAAAATAATTATTGATAAAATCATTTATAAATTCTTTTCGAGTTTAGGACGAGAATATTTTACCAAGAAACCATGGATCTAAAATAAATCCCTAGGTCGCGCAAATCGATTTATAATAATTTTTAAAAACCGGACAATTGGTTACAGGTGAGAAATATGTCCTCCAAATAAACCTCCATTCATGTATGTACAAGTCGTGTTGCTTTTCTATTCGATTTTTATATCCTCCAGCATAGCTAGCAGGGGATTCCATTCCCTTTGCATTACCCCGAAATATATGCAGCTATCTATCTGTCTGTCTGTTGATTACAAAGATTGTTAAAAAATACCTAACTATTTTCCTCGAGTGTAAGCATTTACACATTAAAACTATGATAAAACTTTTTGTTCAACAGGAAACAGTTCATTTGTATACACATTTTTTCAAATAAATATAAACAGTTAAGAGAGAGTTTTTGTATCACAGTGAATGCGATTGTGCGTCTGTGCATATGTGTGTGTGTGTGTGCCTTGGTATTTGGTATATGAATGGAAAGTTATGAATGGTTATGCTTTTGTCACTTTCCTCAGCGCGTGTATCTCGCACATTCTCTCTGTATATGCGTGTGAATGCGAATGAATATTTATGTGTCTCAGTCTGTGTCTGTGGTAGTAAAACTTTTATGCCCAATTATTTATGCATATTTCATTAACGTTTGCATCTGAATGGCTCTGTGTGTGTGTGTGCGTAAATTGTCAACAAAATATTTTATACTTTTTTATGGCATCTTTTCATTATTTTCGGTTAGAAAAGCAATCGTTTTCTAATTATACAAAAGGAAGGAAAAAGAGAATAATAATTTGCAAAGAAAAAGAAGAATATGTATGTCACTGCAAATGAGAACTAATTTCTTAATTAAATGCATTTGGTTAGAAATATCATATATTATATTTGATTTTTAATTGGTCCCAAAAACAATTGCAAAGTTTTGGTCGCTTTGATATTTTGCAAAATGAATGTGCAATTGTCAATGCCAATTGCGGCTGTTTAAAATCAGCTATAAATTTATAATTAAAAAAAAAATAATGTCCTTCCTAATAATAATGTTCACTTTTCGTTTTTTTATTGCAGGTGAGTTGCAATTGGCTTTAATTGGAGATTGACATGTAAGCAAATTTTTAAAGTTCTGTTTTCATAGAGAGCTATATGACAAAAATATGTAAAAAAGAAAATATGAAAAAGTTCTTTGGTTATTGATATAGAAAAGTATGACTGATGTATTTGAAAGTCACTGTTCGGGAATAGTGACGGCACGATTAGCAGCAAAAATATTAAGAATCGGTTGCTGTTCTTCAATTAAGAATTTAATATCATTGTAGTTTCTCCAGCAGTTGATTGCAAAATTAATCGATTATTAGAAAGGTTAAGAAAGAAGAAAGTAAATTGGGAAAAACTGATGATAAGTGCTTAGTGTCCGCGCAATAAAAACACAAAATATAAGAAACACATCAATTGGTTTTAGTTGTTATTTGTTCTAATGGGTACTTTGATTTATGTGCGCACCATAAAGAAGTCTTTTGCCGTCAGGATAAACTAAGATACTTCCTCAATTCTCCAGTAATCCAGTATTACAACCCAATGCGGTATTGATTTTTATTAGAATATCTGTGCCATCAGAGCGGAGTTTTTCCAAAGCGGTTACGGAAACTTGGAATAGATTAACTATAAAAGACTTTTCAAAACTCTTGTTTTTCAAAACTGTCCTTAACAAATAATGATTTTATAAATCAGCCCAGTCAAACAGGACAAAAATAAATAAGAAAACCAATGTGGTCAAAGAAGAAGAACAGATTGAATAAATATTTATAAAAATGGTGCAGGACACCATTAAAAAACAAAAAATCTGGGATGTTGCACTGAAAGTCGAAACAGTATCAGCATCTCTTTTTTAAGGGCTAAGACTCAGGCTCCTTATAAATACAATGTCCAGTGTTGACGATAAGAAATTAGGGCATTGAAAAGAGGAAGAAAGGAGTTTTGTTTGAATTCGAGAATGTCACAGCTGCCAAGAAAGACACTTCACTTTC
Organism: Hydrotaea cyrtoneurina; assembly: GCA_958296145.1. NCBI lineage: Eukaryota > Metazoa > Arthropoda > Insecta > Diptera > Muscidae > Hydrotaea > Hydrotaea cyrtoneurina. The sequence continues at coordinate 8,555,427 of OY282513.1, read as the reverse complement.
AACCAGTTTGGTTGAAGAACGAATTTTCTCCCATCAACCGGCAATTTGTGCAAATGAATGAATGACAGTCACTGGATAGCCGCATAGGGCCTAGGTTTTTTCATATACCGCATCGATGTACAGTTTTCAGTCAAAAATGATAAAAAAAAACAAAAATTTATTGCACAATTTAAAGCTGAAATCCCAACACAATTATCCTCGGTATTTTCCGGCACACAAACATCTTCTCCGTATTGCAACTATAAATATTCCCACGTAAATTCGAGGGCCTATTTTTGGATATTTGTGTGTGGATATTTTCATAAATTTTCATTTCTTTTGCGCCAACAAGAGCCGTCACACACACACGCGCTGCGCCAAAGCACGGTAACCCACAAAAATTATGTGTTACATACGTGGTGTCAAAGGTAAACACATACATATGACCGGGCATATCTGTGAGTGTGTGTGTGTTTGGGAAAATCGACACCAATCGGTATCACACACAACGTTTAAATGTTATATGGCGTTTTTTGTGTGTGTTGTTATTCTCAATCTTCCGTGGAGGTGGCACGAGTTATGATTGGAAAACGTGAGTTGATAAACTCAAACCCCAGCCCAATTTCTGAAACGCACGGCCCACACATAAACAACTTCAGGGACCACTGCCAAACGAAACGGCACAAATAACTAAAAGACCTTCATGCATATACGTGAATATATGATGGCACATAACTCGCTGGCTGTGACTTGACATTTAAACGTTTAATTTTAAAGGCCGAAAGCAAACAAAACAAAAACGAATTAAACGATTCTTGCTGATAAAAGTTATAACATTTGCTTCCCTTTTTGGTTTTGTGGGCTGGAACCTACATACACATAAATTATATAGAGTCATTCAAACTTTTGGGGCAGGGGGTTCAAAGGTGGTCCAGAACAAGTTGTTAAATATTTACATTTACCAGAACAAGTGAAATTTGGATGTTGCTTAAGTGATAATTTGAAAATCAAAAATTAAACTTCATTTAAAAGGGTATTTAACATAAATTAAGTTTGTTGCGAACAAACCCCCCTCCCCCCCACCGTTCACACACAATTTTCCTGTAACCCCCATTGGGTTGTGTTGTTATCAGTAATTTTTATTTCTTTATAAACTTCCTTTTACAAAAACCAACACCGACCCAATCCTATACAAACCAACACAATCGCAAAATGCCCAATTTGGGTCCATCGCTTTGTAAGGAACACATGTCTGTCATTTTGCTGATTGTAACTAACTAATGTCGATATAGATATGTATGGGTGTGCACGTGTACGAGTATGTATGTATGTGTGTTTGTGTCTAAGGGTGAGCGGATGTGGATGTGAATGTCGGTGGGGTATTGTGCATGACTGGGCCTGATGTTAACAGTTGGTCATACATTAATTATGTTCTCAGAATTAAACAAACTTCTAATCCTTTTTACATTAGATGCCATTTACATTCTGCTGAATTTCAAAATGCCCGTTAAAACATTTATTTATTTTTGTTTGTATTTGTGTATGTGTGTGTGTAAGGGAAGAGACAGAGTAGAAGGAGACGGCTGATTTGGTCGGTATCTGTTTTGATTTCTGACGTTTTTGGGTTTTTTTTTTGTTTAAATCATGGTGATTGTTGCCATTAAAGGGCCATTAACAACTTAATTGTTTTTTCGGATACAGCAAACCGTAGGTGGCCAACATGATAATGGATTCGATTAGACCAACATGTTTAACTCGGGCAGCTGTTACATATCCTTACATTTGTTTCAAAAATCATTTCAACCACTATTGTAATATTAGATATATAGTTCTTGGAATTTTTCGTGGTCATCAACTGTTGCCAGGGAAAACCACTACGATGAATATCAGCCATGGCTCACCGTCAGCATTGTTAGCATCCAAATCAGTTGTGAAGAGTTATATTTTATTAACCCAACTGCAACAGACTTGTTTTGCTGTTTTGGAAAACCTTAATAATGAGATAAGACGTATGATAAGAGAACTTTGTATTAAGAACTGTCAGAGAAGTGATCACTGGTTCTAGATGTTTTGGTTGAATACCGAAATATCAGGTTGATATTACTCAGACTTAAATGCATTTTACAGGGTAACCTAAAACTTCGCCTAGTGCCTCTGGTCGAATTACAGAAATACATATATGTATATATATATAATCTTAATCTTAATATATATTTACCCTCGACACTGATTCACTGATACACTGATTCCCTGATTCACTGATTCCCTGATTCCCTGATTCACTGACTCTGTCACGCAGTACGTAGGAATTTAAATAGGCATTCTATAATAATTCTATAAATAATAATAATAAAAAAAATAATATTTTTTTTGTACAGGAATTGTGTTTTCTCCAAATTTTTTTTTCCAAAATTTTTTTTTTTACAAATTTTTTTTTTTTACAAAATTTTTTTTTCCTACAAATTTTTTTTTTCAACAAAATTTTTTTTTTTCCAAAAATTCAACAAAATTTTTTTTTTTCAAAAATTTTTTTTTTTTCACCAAATTTTTTTTTTAACAAAAATTTTTTTTCAGCAAAAATTTTTTTTCCACAAATTTTTTTTTCCCAATTTTATTTTTTTTCGAAATTTTTTTTTACAAAATAGTATTTTTTCCACCAAATTTTTTTTTTTCAACAAAAATTTTTTTTCAGCAAAAATTTTTTTTCCACAAATTTTTTTTCCCAATTTTATTTTTTTTCGAAATTTTTTTTTACAAAATAGTTTTCTCAAAATATTTTTTACAAAATTTTTAAAATTAAGTAACAAATACTTTCTCAAGCCAAATTTTTTTTTTTCAACAAAAATTTTTTTTCAGCAAAAATTTTTTTTCCACAAATTTTTTTTTCGAAATTTTTTTTTACAAAATAGTTTTCTCAAAATATTTTTTACAAAATTTTTAAAATTAAGTAACAAATACTTTCTCAAGCCAAATTTTTTTTTTTCAACAAAAATTTTTTTTCAGCAAAAATTTTTTTTCCACAAATTTTTTTTTCGAAATTTTTTTTTACAAAATAGTTTTCTCAAAATATTTTTTACAAAATTTTTAAAATTAAGTAACAAATACTTTCTCAAGCAAATTAACGGGCGCCATAGGCGCATTACAACTTACTGGTATATATATAGATACATATATATAAATATATAGATAAATCATATTTGTATACATTGAAGCCTTTACGGTGATAATCCGGTAAAAGTCTCGATAATCTGTATTTTTATAAATCAAAGTTTAGCGGATATAATTTTGGGCCACAGCTTCGCTTTATCCTAGCCAAAAGTGTAAATTTTTCTGGTTTATTTTCGAAAACGCTGTTTCGCTACAAAATGTCAATAAAATCGTAATGACCAGTTGAAAATGAGAAGGTATATTATAGTCATGACGTGTTTCTATTGTAATTGAAAGAAATCTGTATAGAAGACGAAACGTTAACCTCATGTTTATTAAGGCTCTATAAAAATGCACGAAAAAAAAATTAAATTTTTTCACAAAAAATGTGATTGAAGTTTCAGATTTATTAGCGTAATCCCCTTTTTGGGGGAATTTTTCATTCATTTTTGGGAATTCTTTTTTTTTTTTGGGCCAAATTTGAAAAAAAAAATTTCCTATTTTTACTTAAAAATGTTTAAATACTTTAAGCGCCCCGGTAGTCGTGTTGGTAGCGAGCGGTGGGGAGTTGTGGGTTCGATTTCCACCAAAGGCTTTGGTATGTCGCTGAAAAAATCTAGCCAAATGGTCTATATCACCGGTTTACCCTTGGACCCCAAATTTACTAAATAAAAAAAAAATACTCCATAAACTTTAAAAACGCATAACTTAATGACTGATCTCATTTATTGAAATATGAAGTATAATATCTCAAACAATTAAATATGTTTAAATAAGAAATGTGAATGAAGATGATGTTGTGAATGGAAATTGAATCATTTGGGACTTTTTTATTTTGTTTAGCTTTCTATATTTTCCATAAAACCCCTGACGTCACAGCCAACTCGAATTCAGATTAGTTAAGATTTTCACACGATCATAATGTTAAGTAATTATCCCCATTTAAAGTTCAGAATTATTGCTTTCTTTAAGAATTGTTCACAAAACTTAAATTATATTAAAATTTCTAAATTAAATCATCTTTCTCACAATCACCAAGGCCTCTTATAATTCCGCTAATTCACTGGGGACATTTAATTTTGCCTTCAGATTCAAGTATTCGCACATAAAGGATGAAAGCGCCAACCCCTGCACTCTGTCTTCAATATTCTAACATCTTTCTTTAAGAAACATTTAAATACCATCAGTAAGTGTCACTGACGCACCTGGGTACCGGGTATCTGGTATTTTTTATTTCATTTTGTTGTGCATAAAAGTGACCTTTTTATATTTGAATTTGACTTCGTGCGAGTACAAGATAAACACGTATGTTTTTCCGTTAATTTATTTTCGTTACGTGATTAAACAAACAAAAAAAATTATAAAATTGTTGGCATTGCATGAAGATGCGTGTTAGAGTGTGAGCTACAAAAAAATAACGAAAATTTTGTTGTTATAATTAGGTAAATAAAAACGTGATTTTTCTCGTTTTGTATGCCGGAAAATCCAATTATATGTATGTTTTTTGTTCGAGGAAGATACAATTTATAATAAATCTAAAGAACAAAAAAAAGTTATCTGTCAAATGATTTAGAAGCATTTGGGAAGGTGTGTATGGAATGTTATTGTGAACTTTATTGAAAGCGTTTCCACAGAGCGTATAAGTAATATAAATGTTGCTCATACATGATGAGGTGCAAATGCAGGCTCTATGAAAAATGCTCCAAATGCAGAATTCCCCAAAATAAATTGAGAATCCCCCCCAAAGTCCAATATGAAAATTTCCCCAAAAATTCTGAAAAATCCCCCAAACATAATTTATGAAAAATTACCCAATGCAAAATCAACCAAATATTATGAAAAATACTCCCCAAAAGCAATATTAGAATAAAAAAATATTTAACATAAAATCCGAGAACTTAAATGTAAACAAAGACTGTTTGCCAAAACATAAGTCTTCTACCTAAGGCTCATTTCGAAGGTTTTCTATCACCTTCAACAACTTCCACCGTGGTATTGGCTCATTATTTAAGTACTTCTCTGCCAGACCATAAACAAAAGTATGACGGTCATTTCAAATGAGGACATCATGGGGTCCTCATAGCTGCTTGCTAAGGCCTCCTACAAATTCAAATGGTGGAATGATTTGTTGATAAAAAAGATTAGAAGAAACGTTAGTCGTTAGTCCACAATCGAAATTACTCTAAAAAAAAAATACTGTACTGATATCGATATTTTTCTCCATTTGGGAGAAAAATCTCAATCATAAATTTTTTCTCCTCATCAGTTTTGTGCATTAGCTTTTGCCCAACAAAAAAACTGGATTGTCAAAGTTAAGCGAATACGAAACATGTTACATATGGGAATATATTCAATCTGGCCAAAGGTCTCTATTTACATTTAGACCTGTCGCATTGACTGTCCAGAAGTGAAAGTAAAAAAAAACTCTTGTTAAAATGAAATAATTTGGATGTGTTTCCCCGTAAACTAAGCAAATTTCATATCTGTCAAATAAAACAGACAACTCGTTGTATGTTTGTTTAATGGCGGAAATGTGTTTAGCATTTTCATCTTCTCACCATAAAAAGTTATGTTTCTTCGTCGACGCTTACAATAAAACTTAATTATAAAAGTTTTTTCTGTGTGTGTGTGTGTGATAGTTTCGCCTCATAAATGGAATAATTTATGACAAGTATGCCATTCAGCATTTAATACCCTTTCCCTAAAGAAAATTCACACATTTCCGACGGATGTGGTTGTCTTGCGAAAAAACACATGTGCGGTGTAAGTATAAGCAAGAATATTTCGCACGTCCGTGTGTATATGTTTTCGCAAAAGGATGTAAAATTAAGGCTTATGCGGATGTACAGCGAAAGAAAGAAAATCACATACAAATTAAAAGCAAACATACACAGACGGACCCACAATCAAACAAATTTAAACAACACTTCAGCACATGCCATAAAAGGAGTAAAACGCTCACGCACGCCTGCACGTATAAGTCATGTACGCGTATGAGTGTACACACACACACACACACACAGTTGATACTTTAATATACGACCGACCGAGCGAACCGAACAAACGACCTGCATATGTATTGTTGTCCTTCCGTTCTGCAGTAACTCTCGCTCTCGCACATCGACATACGTAACACACACATAAATCTCATAAACAGCTATTAACAGTAAATTGAGGAATAAAATAAAGTTTTTTTTGTGTACTTCCTTTTCTCCTGTTCTTCTCTTTTGCTTTTGCTACAGATTTTAACTCAAATATTTATACACCATTTGCTCATGGAAGATGGAAAGAAATGGCTGAATCTCGTGTTTTATTTTTGTGCTTCTTCGTAATCTTCTTTATAGGTGCATGTGTGTGTGTGTAATGTGGGCTTTTTCTGTATGGTCGAAAGGTAAGAGTGAAGACATAAAACTGCAAAAAAAAAAAGCACTGAAAACGAACATGTATTAAAATAAGCAGTGAGGAGAAAGCCACAAAAAGACTGTTTGTGGTGGTAAAAAAAAACGAAATCATAGTTAAATGTTCTTCTTTTACTTATTTCATTTCGGTTGTTTGCCATGTTTTTCCCTGGTGTTTCATGTTTTCTGTTTTTTTTTGTGTGTGATTTTCCATCACTTCTTTGGGTTAAACATCATCAACAACATGAAGAACGTACATTGGCAACAAAGTCAGCAACATGTTAACGTTGGGCCAACAATGTAAATTATGTGAAATGTACGTTTGTATGTACGCATGCAAGTCGCTTGGAAGAATCCCTTTATGTTATTTCTTTCTCTTTTCGATGGATAGTTAAGGATGAATGACCACAAGCTACAAACTGAGGAAGTAGTGGCTGCGAGTACTTTAAGTTTGTGGACCATTTTAAGGGGTTCGGCGATGGAGGCGTACAAAAGAAAATTAATCAATTCTTAATTTATACGTATGCAAATTAAACCGTACGTATCCCATTAACAATCTCGCTGATTGTCCTCTTTGCCCGGTTACACGAATCCTCTCAAGCCATACGTTTTCTCATTAAGGATTGTCAATGGTTCCTTCTTAAAGTACTGTATTTGAGAAATTAATGGATATTTTGGAGGGAAAAGTATCGTCGGATGTAAAAAAAAAAAACAAAATATTCTCATATGAGTTTTTAATTGATAAAGAAGTGAAGAAAACATTCAGCGCATTTTGGCCGAATCTCTCATGAAGGTCATGCCTTAGTCAGGCGCTGGATAGAGCCGCAATAAACACAAGACCAGTGACATTACCACACCAGTCCGATCCATTGAACATAGTTGGACGGTCTGTGTATTTATCTCACAAGTAAACCTAGGTTCGAAACCTGGTAAGAACATCAAACATTTTCAACGGCTGTTTTTCACCTCGTAAATTATGGCGACTTTATGAGCATGAGAGTTCGGAGCCGGCTTCAAACAGTAGGTGCCGGTCAGTGAGTATACACAATTATATCGGGCACAGCTCACTGATGAAATTGGTAAATACCCGGTAAAATGGGTAAATACCCAAGTGTTTACCGAAAAGGTCGATATAATCTATGTTGTAGTAAATTTGGTACACAAACACAATGTCCATCAACATTTTCTAAACAAAAATTTAATAAATAAAGTGACGACATAAGACAATGACTTTATATTTAATAAGTACCTAAACAATTTTTTGTTTTGATCGACAAGTTTATAAATCTTTTCTTAATAATCGTATAAACCGATGCTATCGTTAGGGGTTATTTTCATTTATATTTTATATATTTTTGAAAATTGCCAAAATATGTATTTTTTGCCTATGTTAAAAAAATTTTGCTGTTCGGGAACGGATTGACCGATTTGTACGAAATTTAGGTCATATGACAGATAAAACTATGGTCTGAATTTAATTTATTTTTATTTTATTTATTTATTTATTATTAATTACAATACAAAGTAAATTTATATTCTAATTTTTGATCCAAGGGTAAACCGGGTGACACATATTTTTAGATTTTTTTGCAACGACAGACCAAAGCCTCTGTTGGGAATCGAACCCACAACCCCCACGCTGATAGGCAAGCACGCTACCAACTCGCCTACCGGGGCGCTTAATTAATTTATTTTTAAAAATTGAAATTTTTTTGAGTGTTTTTTGTTTAATTTTTACCAAATGTGGGCATAACATTAATCAGATTTTTTGGGACCGTCATAATTGTTGAAGTTTTGGGCAAAACACTTATGTACATTGATCTGTACCCCCAGCATGCATTGCACCCAATTCGTCCATAACAAAGTGGTACAAAAAAAAAAGTTGAGTAGTTCTTGCCGAGAAAAACAAGATTCTGTGTGCGAAATTTCCCAAACACCGCCAAAATCGTATTATCCGGATCAAAATTCGGTTGTGCGTACCTATGAGCACTTATAAGCGACAACATAGCTAATTACACAGTGATACAAAATCGAAATTTCCGAATGCAAATGAAAGTTGACAATATACATAACAAGACCGCCAACGTTTTTTATTAGTTCAGTGCGAGATATTTTTTACACCCATTTGAAGTTGGTGATTTTGGAACGCGGTCTAACAAGAAAATATCATTGAGAATTTGATTAAAAAAATGCTTATTTGTTTCTATTATACTGGAAAGTTGTGGAATCTTACTATTTCAGGGCCGATTAAATCATTTTTGTCATTTATGTTTACCTAAATCTCATACAAATGGTGCTACTTCTTGTAGTTTTTTCATAAAAAAAACAGTGTATAAATACCCAAATAATTTCCCATATACCAGGTACAATCCCATCTCTAATCATGTTAAGTAGTTGGCGCAGGCATCCATGTTGACAAAGTTTTATTCGTGTTACGAACTCCAAGATGTCGACAATGAGTTCAAATTAGCCGTTTGTTCTGTAAGAACATGGAGATACACACTATGTCAATGTGGAGGATATGAACAAAGAGTTTTAGAGTGTAATTTTTATTACATACACCATTCCGGCGACAGACATATTTGGGCACTATTTTGCAAGTATTTTCTGGTATGTTTGTAATATAGTCCACATTCAACGTCAGATCAATTTCCATTTTTAAGTTCTTAACATGCAATAAACAACTGGACCCCTTGAGTTCCAAATCGGAACCGGAATTGTTATTATGAATGAAAATTTTGAATCGTGAGAGATTTTGTTTTCAACTGATTACTCATAACATAAAAATACTGAAATTATTATTATTTTTTTTATTGAAATAAAAGGTTTTACAGTCTTACATTTAAGAGATCGCTTTCTAAAACCTTACATCTCCATTATTAATATTATCTTAAATAAGATTGCACAAAATTGAATAAATATATGGGAGAAGGAAAATTTCTTGTAAAAACCTTTACTACAAATAGGTCACAATAATTGTAAATTAATAAAAATAATGAAATATTTTCTCATGTCATTTATATTTACATCTTCATAATAGGAACTCCTCTTCTAATAGCTATAAAATAAATATAAAAACAAATTAAAGAAAACTTCATTGTAATTCGTTAATATTTTCCAATAATTCCATTATTTCTCATTCACAATAAAAATAGATAAATTTTAAATAATGAACTGGTGTGTTAACTTATTAGCTCATTGATTCTAATTATGATGTTCCACTTTTCCGACCTTGGGGAAATTATACATAAAGTGTATGGAAAAAATGTTAATCTTTTACGAAAAGCAAAAGAAAAAAAAAATAACTGTACCAACTCCCCGGAGTTCCATTAACCCTGCAGACTCTGGATATTAAATAGTTTTCAACAACGCCTCTGCTATTTGTTATTTTGCTCTACGATTGTTTTTCCCGGGTAATTTAGTGGTAATTTATGTGGGTGTGTGGGTTTGTATTTTTGCTTCTGATTTCATCGCGATAGTGGCGTATGGGCGGTAGATTAGTTTGGGGATGGGGGATTGGGGTCTGTGTCGACGTTGGCGCTGGCGCTGGCATTGGCATTGTTGTTTTCGATCTAAAAACCAATTGGTATAATATTTTAAATACTTTTCTGGGCGAGCTGTTGTAGTGTGGATGGGGGGGGGGGGGGGGAAACCCCCTTAACATATGAAATAATAAACATCAACAACATATGTTAATACTATGATAATATGCTTGAACACGCCAACACACTCACATATGCACAAGTAAATACATGAATGTGTGTGTGTGTGAAGTGGAAAGGGAAAACACAACCAATACAATAACATTATTTACATCCTTGCCACACTAGTTGGTATTACAAACGAGTATGTCAGCGCTTATGTATGTGTGCGAGTGTGTGTAACGTCATGTTTGTGTGTTTGTTGTGTTTTAGCCAAACGAAGAAATGGCTTATTTATTACAATTGCTGTTTGTTGTTTCGGTTCGCTTTTGTTGTGATGTGTGTCTGTGTGTGTGTGTATTTAACAAACAATTCACTTTTGAATGTTTATAACACATTTTCTGTCCGGTTGTTTTCATGTTTGTCCTTACGACTGTGTGAATACAACTTTATTTTTTTGTTTTTTTCTGTGTGTATGTGTATTGGCATACATACATGCATAAGAGGGTCAATATGGTTATGTCTCTTTCGGTTTTGACCATTAGTAACACCCTGACCGAATATTGGTCACTGCCCACATACATACACTTAAATAGAGGGTTATAACATTGGGTCTATACATGTTGTTATGCAGAATAAAAGCGAAAATTGCGTAGACAGTATTCATCGATTTCACTCGGCAGTACGGATGACAACTGGGATCACGAGAACGATGATCCAAAACCGATCTATTACTTTATGGTCGGAGTGAATGATTTTAAATCGACTTCAATCACGAAAATTGTATATTAGACTATTTCATTCTTTATTTATAATTGCTAATCGGTTGTTTAATTACCACCGTATTGAGTTCACATTGTTTGGATGAAAAGAAAAAAAATATCTTATAAATAAAATCAATTAAAATTGTAATTGATCCGATTACTGTTTCTCATCAGTTCTTCAATTTTTTGCTAAGAAATTCGTAGTTCACAAAATAGTTTCGAACACTCGGGGTAAATACAAAAATATTTTTTTTTTTTTTAATAAGCTATAACTTCTCAAGCCAAACAAAACTGTGGTATAATATAATATTGCCAAGGATTTCGTTGGGGTTTTCATAGTTTGCTACTTTTTCTTCTGTACATACAAAATTCAGAGTTCCCTCTGCGGCAACCAATCTTAATATATATTTACCCTCGACACTGATTCACTGATTCCCTGATTCACTGATTCCCTGATTCACTGATTCACTGACTCTGTCACGCAGTACGTAGGAATTTAAATAGACATTCTATAATAATTCTATAAATATTAATAATAAAAAAAATAATATTTTTTTTTTGTACAGAAATTGTGTTTTCCCCAAATTTTTTTTTACCAAATTTTTTTTTTTACTATTTTTTTTTTTTTCCAAAATTTTTTTTTTTCAACAAATTTTTTTTTTCAACAAAATTTTTTTTTCAACAAAATTTTTTTTTCCACAAAATTTTTTTTTTTCAACAAATTTTTTTTTTTTTCAACAAACATTTTTTTTTTCAACAAAAATTTTTTTTTCAGCAAAAATTTTTTTTCCACAAATTTTTTTTTTCCAATTTTATTTTTTTTCGAAATTTTTTTTTACAAAATAGTTTTCTCAAAATATTTTTTACAAAATTTTTAAAATTAAGTAACAAATACTTTCTCAAGCAAATTAACGGGCGCCATAGGCGCATTACAACTTACTAGTAATATAATATTCCCAACGATTTCGTTTGGGTTTTTCATACCCTAGATTTTCTAATTTTTCTTGTGTACATACAAAATTCAGAGTTCCCTCTGCGGCAACCAAATAAATATATTGTTTTTATTTAATACCCCTTTCTCTATATATAGTATCGCACTTGGAGCCGAATTATAGAGGACGTTTGGGTATCATAAATAAATTATTTCGTTTAACGTATTGCCACCACTCCAGACCCGCTCATCATCGGTCGCATGGACATAAACCAAAACAAAAGTATTGTTCAAATAATCGTATCTTTTGTTTTGTGTTCTCCATAAAACCGTATGTGTTTACGGTTCTCATGTAGAGATTTACTTGGCGCACGGTCAGGATATCGGCAGGAAAATCCTTTTTATTGTTTCCTTTATTCGTGCGCGGGTTAGTGATTTAGTGTATTTCACCACGCTAATCACTTTTAATGGTTGGGGTTCGTTCCCCATCTCCGGCGCTGTTCTCAAATCGTTGCGCATACATAGTATAGATTGATTTAATTGTTACGGGGGAATTTATTTATTTCGTTTTTTTTTCGCTCTTTGTTTGTTAATGTTAATCTCTCATTCTTATGTATCACCATTGCCGATTATTTGGTACGTTTTCGGTTGGATTTTCTTTTTATCTAGTTTTTGTGTTTTTTTTTTTTTTGTTAAGAAGTGTTTATGACCATAATGCTTTGTTAGTGGTATGTCCGAGTATGTTGTCGGTGGTCATTATGTGGCGTGTTTGATGTGTGGGAGTTCGGGGGTTCCATAAAAGTGAACCTTAAAATGTATGAAAGTCCTTTGGTTGGTTTTATTGTTTTCACTTGTGGTGCGGTTCGAGCGGTGTCAGAAGCTAACGTGCGCCTATATCAGTTATGGTTATTTATAGGGAATTTACCTGCATGGACTATAAATTAATTTTTATGTAATTTCAATGATGTATTTCAATGGTCTCTCAGGGCAAATGTTATGTGTTAACACAAGAATGGGGCAAACCAAAAAGTTTTCATAATAAAGACTTGGTAAAAGAAAATAAATAACTAGTAATGAAGTATTTGTTTGATTACGTTGTAACAATGGAAAGTCACAGGAAGCTTTTCGGCCGTCCTAAGAAAGAAAGTCACAAGCGTCAAAACTTTAAAATTGAGATAAACCCAAATTTGGAGCTGTGAATGTGTTTATGTAAAGCTTATAAGACGGCGTGGTGTTGTAGGTTGTGTGTGCGACTATCACACAGAAGAACCCGAGTTCGAAGCCGGGTAAGACCATCAACAAATTTTCGTAAATGTTCTCTAGAAACGCATTAGCCGTTCGGAACCGGCTTTAAACAGTAGAAATCGGCAAGTGAGTATACACAATTATATCGTACACCACGATCACGCTTACAGGACCATATCCTTTTCATGAAATTATCCATAACCAAATCGCAAAGTGGCTGCCCTATGTCCTGGATAGCAATTCTATCTTTTAGGTCTAGAATTGACGCTGGGCTGTTGGTGTAGACCTTATATTTCACGTGGCCCCAAAGGAAGAAGTCGTAGGGTGTTAAATCACAAGATCTCGGTGGCCAATTGCGATCACCTCTTCGAGAGATAACATGGTTCGAAAACTTTTTAGTTTTGCGAACTGCAAGATTTTAATTTTTTTAGTGAATTTTAATAATTTCAATGCGTTGTTGAAGCATTTTAAGTAATGGCGTAGATTCTTCTTGTCAAATGTCAAAGAACAAAAGCATCAAAAGTGACAGCTACCGAAATACCGGGTGATTCTAAATAACACCTCTTGTTGGAGAACCCTGTATAAGCCGCAAAGTAGGCAACAAAGTAGGGTACACAGAAAGAAAAATAAGTTCGTTTCGTAGTTAGTTATTCTTAAAACAAGTATAAATGGTATAGTTTTAAAATAATAAAAATAAAATACTTGATTTATTAAAAAAAAAAGATTTGTTTGCCTTACTGGGTTTCGTCTAATTTCGGAAGACTACAGCACATAATAATCTAATGATTGGAGAAGAAATCATTGACGAAATGACGATGCCGATGTATTTAAGTAATATCTGATCAATATCTGATTAGGAAAAGTAAGTATTCGTAGAATAATTTTTGAGAGAGAAAACTGATTTTAAATTCATTTCGAACTAATTCTATTATGAATTTAATATTCCTAGAACAAGAATATTGTAATATGGCGCCCGTTAATTTGCTTGAGAAAGTATTTGTTACTTAATTTTAAAAATTTTGTAAAAAATATTTTGAGAAAACTATTTTGTAAAAAAAAATTTCGAAAAAAAATAAAATTGGAAAAAAAATTTGTGTTAAAAAAAAAATTTTGTCGAAAAAAAAATTTTGTGGAAAAAAACAATTTTGTTGAAAAAAAAAATTTGTTGAAAAAAAAAATTTGTAAAAAAAAATTTTGTAAAAAAAAAAATTTGTAAAAAAAAAATTTAGGGAAAACACAATTTCTGTACAAAAAAAAATATTATTTTTTTTATTATTATTATTTATAGAATTATAGAATGCCTATTTAAATTCCTACGTACTGCGTGACAGATTCAGAGAATCAGTGAATCAGTGTATCAGTGTCGAGGGTAAATATATATTAAGATCAATTGAATCTAAATTTTCCTTAAATCAATCCCAAATTTCGATAACTTCAGGTATTTTGGGGGCTTTAATTAATACCAGCGGTCTACACATAAGTCCATTTCGATCTTAATTCTATACTATTATAAAAATCAAGCCCATTCGGGCTCAACTATGGATAAAATTAAGAATTCCGAGATATAAAAATCGGTACTTGAATTACTTAATTTTTTTTATCAGTGTATATAAATGAAAAAGGGTCATATGCTGTAACCGTAATCTCTTTAAGAAAAGGCTAAATAAATAAATTAAATTACTAAATTTCTACAAACATTAGGTACAGATATACTCCTTTAAATACTACTAGTACCTCTACTAACATTGTGGTATATATAGTGTTATGTTTTTGTGAGGAAATGCACAACTTCTGTCATTTGAATATTTATTCGACAAATTTGCTAATTGTCCTAGCACAGATTGTAAATAAAGAATAATTCAAAAAAAAGTGTATCGATTTCCTTTGGTTGGAGTCTATGCCAATAGACTTAAGTGCAAAACCTCAGCCCCATAATAAACACATTTACACGAATACGAATCCGCATTTCATTTTACAATCAGCATACTTTTGTACAGTGAGATGTTTTAGGTAATCAAGTATAGTCCGTTCCCAGCAAACTATGCTGTGAACACATGTCTCACCCCACTCGAAACATTAGTTCGTTTTTATTTCTCACAAACCCGAAGGCAAACGAATGCAACATTTATGTGTTTCTTTCTCATAATGACTAATTTCTCTGATTTCCTTTAATCGTATTTTATAGTTCTTTAATGCCACACAATTGTTACGGCTTGCCGCAGATATTCCGTTTAGAATAAATTAAAATTCTTTTATGTGATGCTCATTTGCAATATAATTTATAATCTCTCTCTTAAACAAGCATCCATAATTGTGGCCTTCTGCCATCGGACTCTTTAGAAAATTAGACAACTTATTCGCTTCCCCTCATTATTGTGAATTCAAGTTTTTGTTTTTTTGTTTCTATTGCCACTAAACAAATTTATGAGTGCGATGACGCAAACTGAATGGAATAGAAGAGGTGGATATGCCAGCAGATGTGGATTACGAATGATAGCGTGTGTCCTTGGCTGTTAATTATTCCTTAAAGCGTTTAGCCATTTGGTGACAGTTATCACAGCGGAGCAGCCAGCACACCCAGCATACAGCGACTTGATAATGATGATGGTCTGCTACGGTCACAACACATAAAACACAATAATATTCCCAACTTAATTGAAGTTTATTTGTACTGTAATTAACTGTGGTTTATTTTCTGTTTTTTGTTTGTCTTGTTCGTCGCCTGACTAGATGATAACATTTATAAAATCTATGGTTTTAATAACACAGGGATATTTTTTTTGTTCTTAAATTTATGTTTCAAATGTTTTATATTTACATTTGAATTAGAAAAAAACAAACATAAAAAGTTGAAAGTAATTAAATTGTCCGAAAATAAATCGGGTATCCAGGGCATGTCCTCCACTGTTTTCGTCTGTCCGCATGTGGGTGCACATAAGTGCGACCGTTTTTTTTTCTGGGCGTGTGCAAATTTCGAAAGTACCGGGTAAAAAACGATTTATAAACGACATTAATGCGTAAAAAAGTACTTTTGTTGTTAATTAACAATTACATGAACCCGTTCCTTTTGCCTCCATCCATTACAATCCGGTCGGGGTTTTGTTCTCCTTCAGTGCTTGGTTTGTCGCCTCCGTGTGTCGGCGTTTTATTGTGTTTATTATCTCTCAGGCTTTGCAAACAAAGAAGCAGTGGAACACAAAGAGTGTGTTAAACCGAAAATCTTTTCGGGAATACGTTTTTTTGTTGTTGTTTCATTTTAATCCTTTTCTTTTTTGCATAATGTGTATGTGTGGGTACAGAAAATTGTAGTGGAGTTTTTGTGTTCGGCAAATTTGAAAATGTGGGACTTCGGTTGCTGTTTTCTGTACTATGGGTTATTCCATAAGAGCTTTAGTTGTGTGGTATTTTAAGTTGAACTAATAAAAGATGTCAGATTTTCTAAGCCAACACTTATATTGAAGTTTTGCATGGATATCGGAGGGTATGTCCAACATAACTTCACGAGTGTTCGGTTGGTTTGGTTAGTGCCATTGTCCAGAACTAATATCTAAAAGAATGATATTATTGTAGCTAGCTCGCTAGATTTTGCACTGCCTCAGAAATCACAGAGTCCGGAGATACCTTGAGTTATGATATTATCAATTTCTATTTTTGCCACGAACGACAAATGTTTTTTCTTTAGATATTCTACAAATAGAGCTTAGATAGAGTCGGTGCATTTAAGAAGTGGTAACTGCCACACACTACCAATATTAATACACCACTATAATTCCTTTACTAATTTCAATTTTCCACTAATTGATAGTTTTCTTAAGATCTGTACATTTAATTAACATCGTTTTCATGGAACATCCCATACCGATCCTATCCTCTATTTCATATAATTCAGATTTGTGCTTAACAAAAAGTATCTAAGCTGCGAAACGACAACAGCATACTAGTACAATCACAATGGTAGAGAGTTAAGGTAGTAGTAAAAAGCGACTGCGACAGTATATTCATATTCATCGGTGTATCTGTACTGTGTATGTGTATGTGTGTGCGTAAGTGTGGTGAGTTGGAAAAATATGACAACCATAAGTCTGTAATTAACACCCGGCAGCCTCGGCTGTTTTTTAATGGGCTCTTGTACATTGTTCTACACTAATGCCACCCAGCTACTGTACCCCTTTCTAATATCCACCACTTCCTTCCTATGCCATTTTCTGTTTAAGTCCCTTATCGCGCTGGGAAAGTACCACACAGACACTCACCAACACGCACACATACATACACACACACACAAAGTCAGGCCTTTGGTATACGATTGTTGTTATAGAAAAGTAACAGAAGTGTAAATAAAATCATCAAATTAATTTTTTAATTACATTTCTTTGGGTTATAAAGGTATTAAATATAAGTTGAAGCCATTGCCGTTGCCATTGCCGCTCTTGTTCTTGCTGATGACGGCCATTACAAAAGGCATGCAAAGGAAAGACAACCCACGGCAACGTGGAAAAAATGTGAACCATAAAAAAAAAATCATATTCCTACATAGAAGGGGGTTAATTTATTTGCTGTTGGACCTTTTCATACATATGTATGTATGTATGTGTGTATGGGCATGTATAAAGCGACATTCTACCACACAACTTCCCTATACTATATACGCATACAAAATTATAGGCAGACAAAAGGATATTCCAGGCCTGGGAATATTACAAAGGGTCCATTGTTATGGCATGACGTAACACTTTTAATGTGGTATACAATTCTAATTTAAAAAAAAAAGTATCAATAATTTTTCGTGGTGTCTTTCCACGTAAAACCTAAATTTAAAAAGACCATGCAAGTATGTAAATTGTATGGAGACTAGCTCACTAATCTTAGAAAAGATTCCCAATGTGATTGTGGAACCTATAAAAATTTATTTTTAAACTGAATTTATTTGAACTTCTTGTTCAAAATTGTGTTTGTCTTATGACATTTCAATAGAAATAGAAGTGATTTTTGAAGATGTTAGAAAAACCAGAAATCAAATTACATTAGGATTTTATACTGCCTGAGACTGTGTGTGTGAATGACATACCTATTTTTGAAATGCGCCCTATACGTATGTATAATGGAAAGTGCACATGATTTCACAAAAATTTTGGACAAATTTCAAATTGTTAATAAAATAGGGCAAAAAAGACAACAATATGGAACTCAGCGCCAAAAAAAAAAACAAATTGAGAACACAAATCATGATTTCCCTAAAAAATTCCTTGAAGAATCAGACATTTAACTACTATCAAAATTACAAGCTGAGCTCGATATAATCTTTTTGTACATTTCGAGGAAATCTATAAAATTCTGAGAAACAAAGACAATTGAGAAGGCAAATTTTCATTAGAGTAACTCTTTTTAAGGGACAACTGAAGAAATCAAACTATGTCTTATGAAATGATCCAGAAAAGGCCACAAGGTTCTGCTCTCTCCTTCTGTTTCTCTTATTGTCATTGACGGGTTAAGACTGTGAACACAATCTTCTCTAAAGGTCGGAGACAAAACGCCAACCATGAATTTGGCAACACATTATGAGTGGAATCAACTGAACAGAGATACTTTATTTTCTGCGCAAGAATGTACAGAGTGATTCTCGAAGGGTCTAAAGATGCTTTCAAGTGTTTCGGACTTTATAAGTGATGCTAGAAATGCCTAATGTTTACACCGGCCAAAAATAGAGTAGAACTTCCATATATCGACAGGTGCTCCATAGATGAGTATGTACGGTTATAGAGTAGCAACCAAAAGTTGAGTTTTCGGACTCAATATTGTCTGCTTACTCATTGCATTAATACTCTTTGTCGGAGTCATCAGGTAGCTGTAGAAACTCATGTCCAGCAGATGTTTCTGGTATATCTTATATATCGCTCCTTAAATACAAAAGTCACACATTTCAAAAAATATCAACAATAATTTTTTTGCATAAAATGCTTTTTAAACGATGAAGCTTTCATGTTTCGCTAAAACAGCCGTCATTTTATGATGGAAAACACCCGAAACGAAAACACATAGTTTTTAAAAAAATCATAAAATAATTAAAATTATTTTGCATATTTTGACTTGTGGTGCTTTTGTATATAAGGAGCGATATATTTGAAGAATTTTGAAAATGCTGGGCCCGAAATATCAAATTGCAGCCATATTATTAGCTCCAATGACCGACACAACATAGTTTCAATTAAAATAAAAAGTTAAACAAATTTTTGATTTTTTCGACTTTTTCGTAATCAAAAGTCGTCTTAAATTGTCACCATTTTTGTAGCAACAAGTCGATTAATCGGCTTTCCATGAGTCGACTCATACAACGCTATGACTATGTATACAAGGGAGACCGGTGGTGATGATAGGGGACATTCGGGTAACTAACGTCCTTTAAATAACATTAATTGTCAAATTAACAGTATGCGATTTTGTTCTTTCTGTTCAACTCTTATATTAATACCCCTTTATTAGTTCTAGTCTAGTCTATTGTCTTATGTAACAAACTCTTAATTTTAAACAATGTGGTTTTACTTGACATTCCACACAAAGTTTATAGAGGAACTCTCAACAGACCAAAAAAAAAATAAAAATATTTAAAGTACATTTTCTTTCAAACTTACATGGCTTCCAATAAGTGCCGGAGTTTCGGTTATATGAGTCCAGTTTGAATTATCTACAAAAGAAATAATAACACAGTTGTATTATTAGTATTATTGTTAGTTCAATTTGTCATTTTTTTTTTCATTTGAGCGATTTGGACCATTTTTAAGACTAACTTATCTATAACCGTAAAATGAGTTCTTTAGTATTTCATGTTCTTGAAAGTTTGATGGAATTAACTAAATCGTTTTTTAAGATACGTTATAGCAGTTATTCAAGACGGAATATTTCTTAAAATTGAGCCGGTACAAATTAATCCCAAAATTTGGCTATACATAAGGCAATACCAAATCACCATGAGGTATATTTTTCAAACTGACTTATGGAATAAACCAACATTCAGTCATGTACTCTGCAGAAACCTACCAAACCTAATAATTTCTATTTTACACATTCCAGTATTCAAATGAAAACACCCTTTTCTTGTTAATTTTAAATTAAAAAAAAATCCCATGTACGATATGATAAGTAAACTGATAGTCTTGGCAAAAGCTACTTAAGTCATTTCACGAAATGAAAAGGAAAATTCTGAGGTAAAAGTAGAACCAAGCAACAAAAATGGAATTCTTGTCAGAATTTGTTTAAACAAATAAAAGGTACAAAAAGTCAAAGAATTTGGCATTCTTTTTCAACATTCCTTACTGTTGATTTTCCGTTTGCCACTTTACCGACTGGAGCTGCCAAGTGTGTATATAATAATTGTAATGAAAGCCGATAAAACCATATTTTTGATTAGAAATGTGTATATACATAAAATTAGATTTTCATTAGTAAAAATATATATAAGTCCACGAAGGTTTGGACAATATTTGTTTGGTATTTATTGGGATTAAAATAAGCGGTAGAATCCAACATATAATATTATGAAAATTCTAGTTGTGGAAAAAGTCGAAGGGGTAAAAGATAAAAAGGACAACATCCAATGAAAATTACACGAACCCTTGAAACACCAATTGAGTCATAACTCATTTAACTTGTGACTGCTTGAAGGATTGAATTAATTGACTTGCTCTTCAATAAACAATTTCATATAAATCCAAAATAGTCATTGTGAGGCAATTATTTCGTTCTTCTGGTGCCCTGACTAGTTATGACACAACCACAAACCCATAATATCGGGCAGTGGCAACTGTTCGATGCATCACCATCTGCCACTTACATTTTCATTATGTAAGCAGTTGACTCCTTTGTTTTAAAAGTTTTATTAAAATAGAAACATCAAATGAATATTTCCTTTCTCTCATATCTCTGTCCTTCTCGCCCACTTCCGCACTTTGTCTTGATTATATGTCATGACATCATATTATGGTGAGGGTGGCGGGTGGAAAGTAACCAGATACGGGCATTGTTTTGCAATTGACATTGTCAATAAAAAAGAAGGGCATAATTAAAGAAAGAAAATTGAGAAAAACAAAGCTATAAACTAGGGTCAACGTGGCATGACATTATTATTTTTATTATTACCTGTTTTAATACAAAATGTTTTTCCTTTCAAATGCCATTAATTGAAGTGTATATCAGGTATGGCAACCACAAAATTAATTAGCAACCGAAATGCAAAACAAAATTACCGGTGAGCCCAGGATAGGCTACAAACGCACCTCAAAGTGAATGAAATCTGTTGTCAGTTTTGCGGCTGTAGTGGTATTGGAAAATAATTTGTGTAGACTGAAAAAAAAAAACTGTGCATTAAATCAATGCAAACGATTCTTCAATAGTTCTATATCAAGTTGATGAATAAATTCACTGAGTTTAATGAATAAATTCTTCAATTTGAAGTACTTAAATTGTATGGCATTTTGGGGCGTTCATCAACTTTAAGTATTATTTTACGTCAATCGTGCAAAAGAAAGAACGCCGTGAAATTGTTATTGCTTTTTAATGACAACATTTCTTGTCCGCGGCATTGCACTCAAAGAAGAAGTTTCAGCATGAGTTTGTTTTTGCATTACTGCTTGCATTGTTTGGGGATATGCGCTAATAAGGAGCAATTCTCGTTTAAACGATAAGAACAACTGCTTATAGTAAACTAATAACTGTAGTAGGAAGCATTACAAAGGGTATCGACGAAGAAGCGAGGTAGCTTCCGAAATGGTTTCGAATATCTTGGCTTACAATCACAGTATGAAACTCTTAAAAAAAAAAAAAAAAAAAAAAAAAAATTATTTGCAAGATAGAAATGTTTTATTTGTTTTTTATAGAAATTATAATTTACAAATATTTCGATTTTTTTAATTTTAGTGGGGAAAATGTTTTTATATTTTGGCTATACACATTTTTCACATTGGCTATACAAATTTACAACAAATTCGACATTTGGAACTGTATTATTTTATTTTTCTCAAATATTAATTTTTTATTTAAAAGTATGGTTTTTTATCCTTATTATAACGCAAACATTTTGTAAGTAGGAAATTTAATTGTAGGAAATAAATCGATTGTGAAAATGACTCCCTTTGGACGAACAGAACTTTTTCAAGAGGTGGCAAAGAATGTTATTCCAACTTGGAAAGGGTTTTTCATTTTTGGGGAATAAGTTTTGAGCGACCCAAAATTGCACAATTTGAATATGGGGTACTTTTATTGCAAAACATGTTGTTTTTAGTCCCAAAAAACGGTTCAATTACTTTTCTTTATTATCTTTTAAAAATAAGGTACGCAGGTGAAAAAATGAGTAAATTTTCTTTTTCCTAATGCTAAATATTATCTCAGTGGGAGTTAATTTGCCGGTGTTCCGCGTGCCTAACACCTGAACCTGCAGCCGCAAAGAGAGAAATTGAGCAGCGAATACTATTAAACACTGCACATGACCACCTCTATGTATACCAAAGGGTTATCCATTTTGCAAAAGTAAACATAAATAAAATATTTTTTTTCATGATATTTCTTTTTTATTAAAAAGTTTGAACGTTGACATTATGAGTGAAACACTACATCATTTAAATGACCACCACGCGAAGTGCTGCCAGCATTGATTCCACTCTGCGACAAATGGTAAGGGTCAGTGATCGGTTTGGAATGAAACCACCGGGGAAAGTTATATCGGTCAAAAAAAGGTCATACGTGTTCCAGCGTTTCGCTGGGTCTCATCTAGGAATCGAGATATATCGATTTGAAGTTAGTAAGTATCGTATAGGGGAATTTGTCACGTTTTAGGCTCTTTTGTTTGACATAACTCGAGAACCACTCGTCCGATTTAGCTGAAACAAATTTAGAAAAATTAAGAATTACAATTCCTCTAATCTGTTCTTAAACCGTTTTCCTACTTAAGCAACAGTTTCGCAATTATAAATAAATGTATGAAAAAAAAAAATTATCTTTGCCTAAAAATTAAAATTTTTTTTTTTTTAATTCATAAAAAATCCAAAACGGTAAAAAGTGTCAAGTCCTATTAAAATGTAAATAAATGTATATAAAAAAAAAATAAAAAAAAAAATAAATTTTTTTTTCTTCCTGCGCTTATTTTTAACTTGGAAACTATTACTTGTAAAGGAAAATAATATATGAACAGATTAAGGGAATTGTAATTCTTGGTTTTTTAAAATTTATTTCAGCTAAATCGGACGAGTGGTTCTCAAGTTATGTCAAACAAAAGAGCCAAAAACGTGACTAATTCCCCTATACGATATTCCCCTATACGATACTAACTTCAAATCGATATATCTCGATTCCTAGATGAGACCCAACGAAACGCTGGGACACGTATGACCTTTTTTTGACCGATATAACTTTCCCCGGTGGTTTCATCCCAAACATCATTTTGGCTGTCGCACAGTGTTCTTTTGAGGTAATTTTGGACCACTTGTTGGCACATATTGGGCGGCATCTCAGCCACAACTTTGGTTCATAAGTGCTCAAGAGTTAAAGGTTTATCTGCATAAACACGGTATTTCGCGTAGTCCCACAAAAAAAGTGTAATGGTGTCAAATCGCATGATCTTGGTGGCCAGTTGATGTCGCCACGACGAGAAATTACGCGGCCAGGAAATGTCTCTTGCAATAAAGCCATATTCGCTCGAGTTGTGTGGCATGTGGCACCGTCTTGTTGAAACCACATATTCTCCAAGACGTATTCTTCAATAGCAGACAAAAAAAAGTCGCTTATCATACGTTCATAACGCTCCGAATTGACGGTGACAGTCGTTCTATTCGTCGTTTTCGAAGAAGTAAGGTCCAATCACACCTTCGGACCAAAGAGCGCACCAAACAGTGACTTTTTGTGGATGTAATGGCCTCTCTTCAATAACTTGAGGATTCTCATTACCCCAAATACGACAATTTTGTTTATTAACATGCAAGTGAGAAATGTGCTTCATAACCATCAACCATAATCTCCTCCTAAAGCACGATATGTGGCTGTGACAGAATCACCATTTTTGTAGTTGGTTTTAATAATTTGTGTGATAGTTAAGCGATCTATTTTCGTCAATGTCAGACTTCCAACTAAAATAAAAAAAAATTGGTTTAACAACTTAGTTTGACAGATGTCGAATTCCAGCCCTATTCTTTTGAAACCACGAAATGGATAACCCTATATTTCATCAGGTACTAGCCTGCGCTACTTATGATGTACATCTTACTGTTTCTATGATGCATATTTATAAATTTCTTGAACACTTTACAGTAATGTAATTTGCTCAAATCCTGTCACCATACTGCTCCATCCCTTGCCACTGCATTTCTTGTTCCTAAACACAACATTAAATACATTTTCCATCTTTATATCCATTTCAAGTTTAGTATCTAGATTTTGTATTCTCGACAAAAACTAATGTAATCCTTGTACAATCTCTGAAAATTCCCATCTTGTGTCTGAAATTTTTTATTTTGTGTTACAGAGTTTACAGAAACGACTCTATTTGGTTTTACCCTACAGCTCGCCATTCATTTCCAGTTACAGTTTGCATTTTGTAAGAAGTCAACTGAAAAAAATAATTTACTTCCATGACCATATAAAAAAGGTTACCTTTTACTTTTATTTCACTTACTGTTTTCATATGGAATTCCCCCCTCAGCTTCCTTGGTAAGGATTTCGCCTTCGTAAGACACTGACACAGTTTTTATTTGAGTACATGCAAATCGCGTTTTGAAAATCCTTACGTTTCCTGCTGGTCCACTGTTGTATGTTAAAGTGGCATAGCTAATACGGAAACTGCTATTCAGTTTAAGATAAGACAGTGCGTTTAACCCGCAAAAACATTGGACGCTTTTAAAATGAGGTGCCTTCACGTAGACGAAAAGTTCACTGTGTTTTGATTAAATTTACGCCATTATCACACTTGTACCTGACATGTCCTTTAAGAAATAAACGTAAACGCCGAAGAAAACCCCGAAATATAATCTTAAATTTGCAATGCAAATTTTATTTTCTCCTTTATCACAAGATTTTTGTGGCGAAAGAAAACCTCCTTAAGCCTCTAAATGTCAACTTAATAATTTTAAAACAGTTTTCCCTGCGTTCACTCATCCCCCTGGCTGTCGTGGTGTCGGCAGCAGAATGAAATCGTAGGAATGAAAAGACGCTTACGCATTGCTCGGCTGGATCTTTCTGTTTATATTCATTTCAACATTTCTGTAGCAGTTAACGCACAGCATGTGTTAAAGCAGACGAAAAAAAATAAATGTGTTTTTAGCATGGACAGGACAGTGGATGGGTGCTGCGGGGGACACATCTTGGGCGATTGGTTGAGGCAGATAAGATATGAGAGCAGTCGATGCCTCCGCCAAAATACAAATATTGATTTACGGCACTGCAGATGATGCAGATGTTGTGTGTTGCTCAAGGGTATTATGGAGTAGGGAGAAGCTAAGGTGGAAGACGTTTAAAATTATTTGCAATCACTGTCTAGGCTTCAATAATATGTGTATTAAGGAGAGCGAGGGAAAAAATATTCTGAAGCTCTCAGTTCTCATTCTAAAAGCTACTGCTTATGTGTTATGGCCAAGTTTATGTTTTCTGAAGTCGTTGCTAGAAACTGGGTAGCCTGTAAATGATATCCGCAGATATACGTCTTTTCTGTGGAATGCTGCTGTGTTTGTTTTTTTCCTAAGAACATTTATTTTAATGCTAAAGCATTATGCAACCTTTATTAACTGTTGAATACGTGGCTTAATAAAGTTTTAACAACGCAAGATTTTACACATTTGGTTACGAAATAAATATAAACGAATGAGAGCGCGAGTTTAATAAGAATTCCCTTTGAGGAATCGACAGTAAAACTTTACATTTTCTTTCGTTTTCTGTGCATACCGCAGGTTATTTTTATGTTTAACATATTCATTTTGCATGCATAATATTATCATGAGGTGGTCTTATTATATTATGGTAATGTAACCAATTTTTTTGTCGTTTATTCTGCAGGATTATTCTGCATAAGTCCTAAAATATTCCAAGATTAGAATTCCTTGTGAAAATAAACAGTTTATATTGGGTCATGGGCATTTTCATTGTCTGAGATTTAAAATTTAAATATTTATTCAAGGGCATTTATGGGTTGGACTAGAGGAAAACTGAGAATTTTTTTTGTAAAATTCCCAAAAAAAAAATTATATATGGCAGTTAAATAATTATTAGAATTGTCATGATTTGTAAACATCTAAATAACGTTCGAACATATTGATGACAGACTATTTTTTAATTGACAAATTTGCACTGGAAATCGAAAAACCTAGATTTTTGTTGAGAAAATCACATTTGAGCCATATTTTGTGCACACCCTCATACACATATCTTACAACGGAAAGCAAACCATCCAAAAGTCTTAATTGTTTTTGTATTTTATCGGTTTTTGCGAGATTTGGTTCCATTGATCCGGCATCTAAGCAGTGCCGAATCAATGGTCATTAAATGGGTCTCTGATCAGTAGCTTGTATTTGTGATTGGTGACATTTGATCGGTAGGTAAGGTTTTTTTAACGAATACTTTAAATTTTTTCCTCTTCTTTATTTCCTTTGTTATTTACATAATTTTATTTTGTTATGAGATCTTACTACAAATAAGTTGTAGAGTCGGCAATTTTAATAAAGGGTTTTCCAAGAAGAAGTGCTATTTTAAATTAAATCTTGTGACTTAACACCTTGCGACTTCTTCCTTTGGAATGATAAGGTCTACGCCAACAGCCCAGCGACGATTCAAGACCTCAAAAAGATAGAATTCGTCAGGCTATCGAGGACATAGTGCAGCCACTTTTTGATTTGGTTATGTAAAATTTCATGAAAAGGATATGGTCCTGTAAGCATTTGGCTGATGATGTTCCTCTTTATTATGAAATAAACATTATTTATCTTAAAAAATTCCGGTTTTTCTTTGTTTTGTATGTAAGCTATAAGTTTTCACCACAACGTATACTTAATATTAATTGAATGCGAGTTGTTATTAATCATTCGTTATGTTTCTTGTCCATACATTACAATTTTATATAAAACATTGCGACGGAGGACACAATTTCATTTTTAACAATTCTCTTATTATCATATCATTTTAAGTAATTGTATTTCTTTGTACATTTCCTATCTTGCAGACAACTTATTGCCGCTGCGTAATAATTACAACACTTAATGCAAAAGGTATGTACAAAAGATGTGTTAACACATCGGCAGCAACGGCAGCCGGAGCCATAACCACAACGACAACATCAACTTATTATGAAATGCGTTTCGCACATAAATTTTTATTATTATTTTGCGTACTATTTTACCGCGATGCCGTTAAACATTTAACATCAATTATTGTGGCCTTTAGTCGCACGAGCATAATAACGTATACGGCCGGAACATGAAATGCCACAAAATGTACAAGAATGTATTTTACTGAATAATACTTTGGCGCATGCAAGTTAATATTTCATATCCAACACGTAAGATGTAGACAAATAAAATGTTTTACATGTAATAAGTACCCACCATCAAAAGCTGGGATTACTTATGCTGCATGTGCCGGTATTGCCACTTCCAGGGAATGTGGTATTATTTTATTCTGTGGAATATTATTTTATTCCGGATAATATCAATGTCCTTGTACAAAAGTGCTCATTACAGGCAAAAAATGACTTAAAGGTTTGACAGGAATATGCACATTAGGGTGGCCACATATGAAACCGAGTACATGTTGGATGTGATTTGTTTTCCTTTAGTGTTTGTTAGCGTACACTGTTCGATTTATCGAATACTGGGACGAAGTGGGTAGGCTAAAGGTTTAAAAATAATATGTACATTAGGGTGGCCACATGTGAAACCGATTACATTTTAGATTTGATTTGTTTCCTTTAGTGTTTGTTAGCGTACACTGTTCGATTTATCGAACACTGGCTCAATATGGGTTAGTCAATTTTCTCTCGACCCTTGCTACAACCTGACATTAATGTCTCCATCATTAAATTGTATTTGGAATGTTTGGTTACTTTTAACTTATTAACTTTCTTTAAATTATTACTATTCTTTAAATTCAACCTGGCAATTTTAATGTGATTACAATGTTCTAAAAAACAACAAAACAGTCAGCATTAAATTATCAACTCCTGTCGGTTTTCTTTTCCAATGAATGGCAATTTTGTGGTCGATTTTGTTGAAAAGAAATAAAAAGTAACGTTAACGAGACTTGAGCAAATGAAGGTGGTAATTGTAGTAAAATGCTGTAAAAGCGAAGTAATTAAAGAACGACAGAAAAACAATATTACGCGATGGTGATGTTAATGAAATTGCTACACCTCCGTATAAGGAAATCAATGGAAGACAGTGTTGAATTACAAAATAGTCGATGAGTTTCTAAAGTTTGAAGCGCTTTAGAGGGGAGAGTTTATTTATTGTCCCTTCTCATGATATTTGTATACCTTCCCAAAGTTAACTATTTTTCAGAAGAAACAATATTTACGTTTCTAGATTTTTTTTACACATTCTGAAGTAATTCGTATGGTGCATAAACAAATTTACTTTTTTCCATATTAAACATTTTCAACATTTTTAGATTTTGAAATTTTTAAAAAATTTAATTTGATTTTTTGTCTTTGTTGAACTGTTGAACATTTGAGGAAGCGTTGAAGCATGAAATCGAATTTGCCTTTTTTTAATTGACTTTTAACACTCAGGGGATGCCCCCTATAAATGCAATGTACTGTGTTAGCGATAGGAAAGAAGGGTGTTGGAGGGAGGGAAGAGGGAGTAGTGTTTGTTGACGTTGGCCTTGAATTTGGTAATGTCATAGCAGGCAGGAAAAACACTTGCAGGAAGATTATTCCACAAACGAACAGTCCGGCTGAAGAATGAATTTTCTCTAAAGTGCGTCGTCCGGTTAACCGACCATTTGACAATGAACGAATGAGAGTCCCTGGATAGCCGAGTAGTCCGGCTAAATGTTCTAACTTCAGAGACCAGACGACGGACATCTGATGAACACCGTTAAAATAACTATAGAACAGCGCTATACAAAGCCAACCTTCCGGCGATGCTGAAGGGAGACAATAGAGTTGGATACCCTACTATCCCCAATCATCACCGCCGCTCTCCTCTGTACACGGTCCAAAAGCTGCAAAGATGTCTTTGGAGCTCCTGCCCATATATGGGAGTTGTATTCCATTTTAGGCCGGATGTAGGTGGTGTAAATATTTACGAGATCAGATTGAGTGAAGTATTTCTTGCACCGCTTCAAAAAGCCTAAACACTTGAATGTTTCTTTCGACACTTCGAATATATGGCTAGCCCAGCGAGCATCACCCTGTACCTTCATGTCCAGAACATCAAGAGTATCTGATACGTCGATATCCTCACCACCCATAGATATTGACGACGGTGCTGGATCAGTGGAACGTTAGTGTGGCAAAAAACAGCACTGGGTCTTTTGTACATTAAAATCTACTCTGTTCATTTGGCCCCACTCACAAATCGCGGTTAAGAGAGTTATTCATCGTTAGCCTTTAGTCCTCTATCTCCGAGGGACTTGGCCGATGATCAAATGAGTATGAATGACATAGGTTGCTGTCATCCTCAAAAGAGTAGATCGGGTTCACAGTCTGCCCCAACAGGTCGTCAATGAAAATAAGAAACAGAGAAGGAGAGAGGACAGAGCCTTGTGGCACTCCTGCGGTCAGCCTATGCTCGTTGGATGAGACCCCATCTATAACAACTCGTATAGAGCGATCCCTGAAAAAAACTCGATATGAATCAAAAGAAGGTATTACCGACGGTTGAGTTACTGCCTAGCCAGTCGTGGTAGTCATATGCATGATATTGTGTTCCATTATTATATGACAAAGTTCAATCAAAAGTAGTTTTTTTTATAGCCGTACAGATTTAAAATTTTAAATGCTCAAGCGTATTCTTTTAATATGAAGTGTGTTTTCATATATTAATTATTATTGTTTGGCTGTAGTGACTAATTTAAAAAATATATTTTTTAAAATATAAAATTGTTTAAAATTATAAATTTTTGTTCTTTCAAAATATTAGTTTTACTCACCCATAACTTTCACATTTTTAAACTTCTGTAACAGCACCTTGCCCTCGAGTTATTTCCCGAAAATGTTTCATCCTCCAAAAGTGAGTGAATCATTTTACTGTAACACACAAATCCCCTTTGATCCGGTTAACACTCGTAATTGAATGCAGAACATGATGTCTCCAATGCAAACCTACCAAACCCCATACCTGTGATTAATCAGTTTCCGTTTTCACAAAAGACACCATCGCACACAAACAGCTCATGGCCCACATTAGAAGTGACAAATAAAATTACCCCGAAAGTAACAAATTTTCATTTGATTTTAACAAATCTCAAATTGTATTTCCCTTGAGCTTTTGGTATTCAGGCTGTCGTGTCTATCTGTATCTGTAAGTGGCGGTCGGGGGTACTTTGGCAAATGGCATCATTCACCTGTTAACACCCATAGACATCAAGAGTGAAACGAGGTAATTTTCTTTTCTGGAGAAAAAAATCAAACAAATCTCTTACAAATTGTCAAAAGAAGAAGCAATGTAACAAAACAAACGTTTATAATCTCGTTTACTCTTTCTTTCGCTTTGCTCCCTCAACATTTCGGTTACACTAATTTATATCCCTCTGACACCAGACGGATGAAGACAAAAAAAAAACAGTGACCAGTACACAAATGTCCTTTGCAGTCGCCTGCCCGCCGGGCTGGGTTAAAGTGGCCTCGTGCTCAAAGGGGCACAGCGAATGAAAATGAAATGAAGAAAGTGTTATAAATGAATCAGTATTTGTGCGTGTGTGGGTACTGTGTGTCATCTGCTCGTATTAAATAAATTCACGTGTGTCTAAATGGGATTGTGTGTGTGTGTGTATGAGTGAGCTCCATAGTAATCCTTATAAGTCTGAAAATGCCATATCAAAATCATTTGTTTGGTTTCTTATCTCTCTGGAGTCTGTGTGATTGTGCCCCGTCTTTTGCGGTGTGCAACACACATACACAGTGGGGATTTTTGCAAAAGAAATGCAAAACAAAAAAATATTCCAGGTGAAGGGATTTTTCATGTACAATGGATGTATGTGGATGCCAAAGGGTTGTGGCATTATTAAAAAATAAAATTTTCTTGGAATCGTGGTATAACGAAGTACCCAATAAGAATGTTGTACGGTTCCGGAAAAGAATGAAGCCAAACTACCCAGCCAAGACCGAAATCTTTTCTCGATATTCACAGTGACCCGATAATCGGCCGATGAGTATGTTCTGCGGCTCGGCACACAACTTTTTGGCAACTATTAAAAACATGTCCATAGATTCATTGTTGGTTAGAAAATGAAAGTCATTTTTGAGAAACTCGCGGTCTTTAAATGTTCTCTAAAACCTCATTTGCGATTGTCTTGGTAAGATTTTGTAAAATTGACTACCGAACATTCCCACTGTTCGAAAATAAAAGTTGGTGGGCGAGAGGCGGTAATGGATAAGCTGCTTTACATATGTGAGCGACTTTTGTAAATTTGTTATACCATGTATCATTTCTCATCATCATCATCATCTCCATCGTCATCAGTATCAGTAGCGACAACAGCGGTGACGTTGAACCGAAATCACCAGCATCAGGAGCATTGTTAGCATCATCACACAGCACACACCGCATCACATCACACATCAGAGTATCATCAACAGCATTTTGTGGCATTAGTTTCACAGCACGAATGTTGTCATTTCAATTTATTTGCCAAGCAACATCACACAATTCTCCGCAGAATTTTTGGTTTTTCTGTTTTTTTTTTCGTTCCTACTTCTTTCCTTCGTAATAAGTTTTACTTGTTCGCAATGGCATTCCACACACACACACTCACGCAAGGAACAATATTTGGAGGGAATTTGGGGGCCCGTAAATGAAAATGAACAGAGCTCATTTGCAAATAATGGCTGAAAGTGTGTGCATGTGTGTTTGCTTTTTAAATTAAAAATGGTTTTTGTTTTGTCAATACTGCGAAAATTACAGATTCAAATCCAATACCAATGTTAAATCTCATTAGTCTTTATACTCGTTATAGGTTTTCAATTTTCTTTTTCTATAAATGGTTTTCGGTTGTCGTTGTTAACAACCCACCCCCACCCCCCCGCATTGTTTGTTCGCCTTAATGATTTCTTTGTTGTTGTCTTATGGTGATATGGTAACATTCTAATGGTCCTGTTTTCACTCATTAATGTTGAAAATGGAATTTTAATATATTTGGTGTCAGTTTTCGACGAACATTAAACGGGAAAATTTTGATCATTATGGTTATGTGAAAAACAAAGGTATCCAACTTCTAAAATGAATTTTCCAAAAGCATAACTGAGAATTTTAAGATTAGATGCAGAGGTTGTTCCCTGTGCTAACAATTAATCAACAAATTGTCCGCATTCCCCGGGATTCACTGGGATTGGGTCAGTACGACATTTCCCCTTTTTTCTAAACAAATACACAAGATAGCATATATGTATTTGCCATGATCAATAACAAATGCTTCCAGATATCGTTCAAACTATTTCCTCCTAACTTGGTTGGTATCACGCTGATGATTTCCCGGGCCTTCGGTCTTGAGAGTGTTTTCTCCAGTTCCTGATTGCTGATGTTAATGTCGACTTGATCCTGTATCCACCTTCAGACTTTTGCCCTTTCATTTATTTCTTCTTCTTTTTGGGAGATAATAATCGAATCACTGACTTTTAAGAAAAAAATGGAAGAAAAAAAAATTCCTAAAGTAGAAACTTTCTTAGCGCTTTGTTCGGTTGTTTTGGGCTAATATGTACAAGACATAAGTTTGTTTTGTTCTTTTGGAATAATAACCTTTTAGACGGGCTCATTATAAAGTCTATTTCACAAAAAGTTGAGTTCATTTTAATAATTTCAACACATACCGAATTGTTAACAGAACCAAAAACGTAATAAAACAACACAACATTTTTGACTTGGCCAATGCCCCAGAGGTTTGCACAACAGCACCAAAAAAAGTATATTAATTTGTCCCTAAAGGCATCTCAGAGAAAGATGTGAAAACAGCAACAGCAAATAATGGAATGAAATGAAAATAATTCAATAAATAAAGAACAGAGTTTCACTCGGATATTTGGCCACCGTCAATAAGGAGAAGGCTACTAGGCCACTGAGTGATGGAAAACAAGAAACAGCGACGAACAAAAAAAAAAAAAATGAAATGATTAATTAAAAACGTTGCCATTGAAGTACTTTTCGACGTATACGCGTTAAATGTGAAATGGACAAATGTGTCCGAAAAATTTTTTTGCATTAAACGCTGACGACGAACGAATGGACGACCAGTTCGCACTGGCACAGAAGTTGTGCTCCTCCAAAGTTCAGGGTTCATTTGTCATATGGGTGTTCGACGATGGGTGTAATTTAGTCCTGCACTCATGTCCTACACATAAATTAAATTTCTTGAAGGTCACTGTAGGAAATGATCACAAGCTTCATGTGGTTCTGTTTCTCCTGCCATCACTTGCAGCAAAGTGAACACCAATGGAATGGGAAATGAAAAGTGCCAATGTCGTTTGATGAAGGTTATATCGATATGGTAGCGTTGCTGTTAATACGACTACTAGAAAAAGGATGTTATGTATGCAAACGTTATTAAGTCGACCAATCAATTGATTTTCAAGTGTCAGAGTGATGTTTGTCTTTGTACTATTAGCAGCAAATTTGCATTTTGCCTAATACCCAAAACGAACGGAAGGTCACACCAGTCATTAGGGAGAGCATAATGTAACGAACAATAGGGAACTTTGTATGACTTCACAATCCAATGGAAAGGTCAATCCTAACTTACTTACTTATTTTCCTTAACATTCCATGAAGGAACAAGCGGGGAACTTCTCTCGAATCAGTGAGCTGTGCGCGATATAATTTGTATACTCACTGACCGGGACCTACTGTTTAAAGCCGGCTCCGAACCGGCTAATGCTTTTCTAGAGAAGTTTTACATGGCTTAGAGATTGCTCTCTTACTCGTAAAGTCGCCAATGTTTGATGGTCTTACCCGGTTTCGAACTCGGGCTCTTCTGTATGATAGTCGCACACACTACCTACCACACCACGGCCTTCCACGGTCAATCTTAACTATCTTAAAATAAAATGCATACCACAGTATTTTTCAAAGAACTCAAAAATGTTTATTAGATAAAAAGTTTTAGACTTTTGGCCAATTGACAACAGTGCAGCGGCGATAATTTCAGTTACGATAGCGAGCGTCTAAGAAACTCCTAAGTCGGACAATACCAACACCGGCCATGTAGTGTAGGTTCCTAAAGAAATTAGAACCCAATGTTGATTTAGTATTTTAATGTTATTTTTAAGACTCCTTTTCCTCTTCATCCCCTCAGCGTTTGTAATAGTCGCTAGTCCCAACCTTCAGTGTCATATCATTTCAATCGTGTCATGACCGCCAATAGGAGATCGGGTGTTGACAGCGACAGCAAGTCCACAGTCCTCAGATTTATTATTTCTAAATAAACTTTATGATGCGATGTTGGAACACCAGGCAAATGGTTCCACCCAAGCTTAAATTGTAATTAATATAAAATATTTTTGGAAGATCAACATTTTCGAAAATTTGTCTTCAATTGATTTTCAATAAAGTGCTTTGCATATCTTTCAACCTTAATCGGACTTTTGATGAGTTTTAAGTAGGTTCACACTTTTCTGATTACCCAACCTTCCCACTTGCCTCACTACTTTTTCGAAGGTCTCGGAGTCAGCCACTTTTCATAAATACATGTATGTTCTAATTGAATAATCTCTTGTCTTTGCAATAGTATTTTTATTTTTTTGGGTAAGTAATAATGCATCATTTTTGCTTTATCCAATTATGATTGTTCATATGAGCAATTCAAACTTTTAAAAACTTATGATAAATCGGGATAACTACTTAATTAGTAAATTTGAATTACTAAAACTTTTTCAAATCTGTCAGTGGCGTTTGTTCTACAGCAAGAAACAGTAGATAGTGCATTTCACTTCTCTAGCGGACATAATGCACACATCTCTTCAATATGGCAGGACTATCTACAATAATATCAAGCAAACAGAATTTTTTCTACGTCACTTATTCATCTCCCCTTTCATGGACTACACAATAGAGATTTGCTATGAAACAGAATATATATATATATATTCATATTTCCCCTGAATTTCCCCTGAGATCTTGAACTGAGAAAAAGGCAAGGCTAGGATTACGTTTGTGAAAAATTGAAGAAAAAAAACTTGTTTGTTATGTTTCGCCTTGGCAGCTTATTTGCAAGGTTCTATTCCCCCGACAGTGAAATATACAAGTGAACGTAAATACATAAATTTATACAAGTACATATAATATTTAATATAACACAAGTTTAGTTCGTTGTTGTTTTTTTTAGGGTGGGTTTGGCGGAAAAATTCTACTGCAAGACTTGCTACGTGAACATAAATTGTAAGCCTTTTTTCGCAGCGTTAATATTAACTGTGTTATAAATCTTAAAACATGAATATTTAAAATTCCCCCCGTTTTTTTCGCCCGCAATTTCTTCTAAACTTAAGTTTTAGCGAGGGCAAATTCCCTTTTAGGATTCTTTATGTCATTAAAACAGCAATAGCGAGAACAAAATTTCATCTGTCGTAGGCAATTTTCAAAGCCTTGAGGAAAAAAAAAATTCCAACACCAACAATCAGTCAGCTTTACGAAAATGGCAAAGGGTTCGGTGCTCTTGAGCCTACAATAGAAATTAAGCAGAAAACAAAACGGTTATGCTCAGAATACTTAGGACAAAGTGGTTATTAGGCCATTAACATTTTTAGCTTTTTGTAAAAACAACAAAACCAAAAAAAAACACAATCTCTGTTAAAACAATTACCCAACTTGAAATGGAATTGTTTGCTATCACCAGCTTGTTAATAGGGTAGAGCAAAAATCAAATGCGTGTTTGCGACGCTTTGATCGACAAGGATAGAACTAACATTTATAGAGAAATGTGTTTTTTCCAGTGAATAAAAACAGATCGTTATACGAATTAACACTAGTTTGAAGAAGTCATAATGTGGATGCAATGCAGAGTTGCATCTATGCAATATACCAGTATACAACAAAGCGAGATATACCGAGTTTTTATGAATTATTACAGTATGTTTGTTACAACATTTGGTAGAATGCAATCCATTTCCACCTTGTACCTCCCAAACAAAAGACTGCATCCAAACTTAAACTGTATTTTTGGAAAATCAAAATTCTCTCAAATTTACAATTTAAATAAACATGATTGGTCAGCGAAGATAATGGGTCAGCGCAAATGAAGGGTCAGCGAAAATACCATCGTTCTCAGCATTAGAACGGTAAACAGCATCAGTCAAGATGATTTTTGGATGGAATTCCAAATCATGTTCATGCATATTATGGGCATTCATTTTAATAATTTCAATGCTTTGTTGTTCCATTTTTATTAATGGCGTAGTTTCTACCTGTCAAATGTCAAAGAATAAAAGCTACAAAAGTGACAGCTACCGACAGCTCAAAATAACAGCTCTTGTTGGAAAACCCTTTACTTGAATAGTCAGTTCGGTAGGTCGATAATGACGACATTTTTCACAGTGCACGCATTATGCTAATAAAACTCATATATTTCCATGTGTTTTTCATTTGCACGTCTATGCTTGAAGAAATAGCTAGTTAAACAGAATATTTTAACTTTACAAATTTCGAAAAAAAATCATATTTTATTTGGTCACCCGTCCAAATTATACAGTTATGATTAGCTACACTAAACCGTTTCATAAAGATTTCACATTTCCCAACTCATGCGTTTTTATTATTTTACAAATGGAGTTAATCGCAATTTCAACTGAACCAAGCATGCAAGTCTTACGAATCCAATTAGTGGTCGCTCACATGCTGGTGATGGCAACGGTGACATTACTGCTGGTGATGTCTTTGCCTCCGAATATTATTTATGCATATCTCAAACACAATACCATCCGGTTTCAGAACCCTCTTCCGTTTCAACTCGGCACCGCTTCCGCACAAACCCTGGCGAAGGGAGGGAGTCTCGCCATGTTCGTTGTTGATGACGCTGTTGTGTGACAACTAAATAAATGTTTGCATATCACCCTTTTGTCCATTGCTGTTTGCGTCGGACACATCTTTCCGTTTGGTTAAATTAAATGTTCCCAGATACGATTTAATTTTAGTTTCATTCCTTTCTTCGCTTTTTCTTGTCTGTGATTCATTATATTCTTTTTGATAAAAGTTGTTCTTCTTCTTTTTGGCAATGTTTTTCGATTACAAAGGGGGAGGAGTGTGTGTGTGTGTGTATATGTAAAGATGATTATACATTTTTTTTCTCTTGTTTTGGTGCTTTCTGATTTCTGGGGGTAAATATTGGGTTTGTTTTGTTAATAGAAATTTGGGGGAGGTGGCTGAGCCCGCAAACACGATGCTCGCTGCTCGCTGCTCGTTTAACAATGTGCAGAAATAAAATGACATTTACATGACACATTAAGACAAATGTTTTGGGTCGTTTCAATTTAAACTTACAATAGCAATGAAAAAGCACCACCACCAACACACAACAGGACGATGACAGCAACAACACAGTGACAACGAAAACACCAGCATTAGCAGTGATATTTGGCCGGAAAAAAGGAGGCTTTCCCAATTTGATTTATTTCCTGTTTTGTTCCAAGTGTCGTATGTGTGTTATTAATTTAATATGGACCATTAGACAAGGGTTATAATGGTGGTATCCTTTTCCCTTCTTGCAATCTATCCCTTACACAATACTAGTGATTGAATTAAAAAAAAAATTAATGTCTTTGGGATGCGCAATCTCCCTCCGAATAATACACAATCATGGGAGGAGATTTAAAATGGTAACAAATCAATTTTTAAACAATTTGAGTTGAATTTTCCAAAACGACAAAAGTAACCTGTGTATGGCAAGCATACACATAATAAAATATTTTAATGTGGACAGGAAAGGGTTTAGATAAGAAAATACAGATTGTTCTTGAGTGGCGTATGTTTCGGAACAAAAGCCAAGGGTTGGTGAACTATTATAAGGAACGCTTAAATGGGGGGATTCCCCAGAGTGTTGGTCTTCACAAAAAATCACTTGAGCGTTTAGATCAGATCACGAAGAAAGGATCTCTTAAAAGTAAAAAATATTGGCTTTTTTACATTTCAAGAAGGTTTTTAGTAGAATTTTTTCTTTCAGTAACATGGTTTGTAATATTCAGGAAGAGAATAAATAAATACCCGAAGCACTTCGTTACCTGGGTAATATGAACAACGGCCACTGATTTAAATATTCGTAAATGCAAATTGAATATACGGTAGACATTTTTATTGGGTATTTGATGTGTAGCTAAAAATGTAATTTCTGATCACAATATGCGTATATGTTCACAAACTTTTCAAGATACATGTAGAACTAAACTTTGTTAAGCCGTCATGTTCACTTCGTATGTGTAAGAGTAAAGAACTACTCCACCGAACACCATGGTAGTCTTATGAATTTACCATCTAAGAAAAAAAAAATGTTCTATTCGGATTGACTCATATACACTCATAATTCAAAGCTTTAAGGTATATTTTACAAATAATGATAACTTTGTACGTAGAAATCGTTATCATGTGGATATGTATTTATTTTCACAATCTGAAGTAAGAGCTCATTTTCTTGGAAATTTTAATGACGGCATAAGAAGGATAATCTCTTATTTCGTGTGTAGGTAGTGCCTATCTGTGCCCAAGAAGCATAGGGAATATATGAGTTTTAACGCCGAAATGAGAAGAATGAAGAAATTAATTAATTCTGAAGAAATTTTGAGAAAGTTACAGCCTTGATATTTTTGAATTATATGAACTATTGCCAGATGGCAAATGAGTTAGCAATAGGCAACCACAAGCAATACTAGAATTTTGTTATGGAATAACCAAAAATCACTAGAAAAGCGTTGGACCGTCGAAATTGGCATTAGGTAGCAATCAGTATGTTTACAAATTCTACGTAGTTTATGTGGCCAATGGACACGTTGAAAATGCCGTACTAGTTTCAATAGAATTGAAATAAGATCATCATAAAAAATTCTATTATAACTACTACGAAAGAGACTTTAGAATCAATTTATGTTATACAGATAAGTATAATTTTCATTCAAGCTCATTAATGTTGAATTTTAATTTTACATACATGCATTTTCATAGCTTCAATCTTCGTTTCGTCTAAAAGTAACAAGGTTCAATTATCCAAACTCCTCTTTATTGAAAATCCCGCAGAAGTGAAAAAAATTATTGATTTTTCTCATTTCCGCTTAACCGAATTCGACTGTATATATGAACCACCTGGCACTCCAACAACTCCATTTAACTTATCATTCACCGAAACAAGCGCTTTCCCACTTCGTTTACTTAATTCCCATATCGATCGTTGCTATTCCTCAATGTTTTGCGTTACTGGTAACATTCTTGGCTTATGTATATTTTTAGTTTCTTTTTTGAGGTACACAGTGTCCGCTAGAACGATAGGTTCTGCAGTAGGGTGGAGTGAAATTCAAAAAAAAAAGTTAACCTCGGAAAGAGATGTAGTCTGGGGTCCTAATGAGGGGAAAAATAAAGAAAAAAATTTTAAAAAATTTTTAGGGGTCGCGCCACTCCCTCGAAATTTGGAAATTATCGCTATTTTCGCGTTGATTTTAGAAAAATCCTAAAAAGTTTTATGTCAATAAATGTTTGCAATAGCGTAAACAATGAAATAAGGGCATGAACAAATTGAAAAAAAATTTTCTCATTGTTCAAAAATTTCAGAAAGTAAAATAAGTCAAATCGTCCCTTCTTCAGAAAATTGACTGAACAATGAAATCGCCACCAAAGCTACAAATATTAGTCGATTATCCTCATATTTGCCTCAAATACTTTTGTTTGGGCACTGAACAAGCTCAAACTTTTAAATTTCGAATAAGTTAAGTCGTTAATTTTTATGATTTTTCTAAAATCAACGCCAAAATAGCGATAATTTCCAAATTTCGAGGGAGTGGCGCGACCCCTAAAATTTTTTTAAAATTTTTTTCTTTATTTTTCCCCTCATTAGGACCCCAGACTACATCTCTTTCCGAGGTTAACTTTTTCAAATTAAAAAAAAGCATGTTTTCACTCCACCCTATTCTGCAGTCTTGCGAATAAAGTCGCTTTATATTTATGACAATTAAAAAAACAAAAAAATAGGCGCCCTGGTAGGCGAGTTGGTAGCCTGCTTGCCTATCAGCGTGAGGTTGTGGATTCCCACCAGAAGCTTAGGTCTGTCGCTGCCAAAATCTAGCCATATGATCTGTGTCACCCGGTTTACCCTTGGAGCCAAAAATAAATATAAATTTACTTTGAATTGTAATTAAATATAAAAAAAATATTTATAATATAATTAAAATTAAACAAGTATAACGAAATTTAAATTATATTATTTTTTTTTTTCGAAAACATTTCAGTTGGTAATGGAACAAATATTTCGGCTGTATACCCTGTACTAATTTCATTTTGTTCGTTTAAAGGTCTTATCTAATTTAGTCTTTAAAATGCAAAAAAAAATTTAAAGTTAAAAAATATATAATCTCTGATATAGAGAAAACCTTTTTTTCGATATATTTAGTCGGTCATAAATTCTATTTTAGTGCTGTTATTAGAAAGCCCAGTTTGTTTGCAACAAAACACCCATAACAACCCAGCAAAAATAAATATCAAAACCGGACTTTCGGCGTGGAAAGATGCATACTTGTAATGTAATATAGTGAATGCTAATCAAGTCAACTCCTGTACAAATACTAACAAGAATCATTCCATGATGAAACAGACGGGGAACAGCTCTCGAATCAGTGAGTTGTGTTAGATCAGGGACCTCTGTTTAAAGCCGTCTCCGAACGGCTAGTGCTCTTCTAGGGAAGTTTTATATGATCTTGGTGGCCACCTGGTTGATGTTGCTTTTCATTAATAAAGACATACATTTCTCTTCATTATGAAATAAAACTTAAGATCATTTATCTCAAACAAATGCATTTTTTGTTGAAAACCCCTGTACTATATATATTTTTTGTTATATAAGCTGCCCAGAATCACATTATACATCTTTCACTGGGTTACGATGTAGCAGGACCGCAGTTGCCTTTTTTTGTTTATGGCAGATACCACTAATATTTCTGTTATAACGCGTAAATTTGTTATTTCAGCCCAGACGCGCAGATAACTAAAGCAGCTGCAGCAGAATATGGCCCTGTGCCTGGTGCTACAGATGCGAATAGTAATTCCCCGAACTGTCACAGCAATCTTTTATTATGATGCCGTGGTTGTTGCTGTGTTTATTTTTTTTTTTCTGGTTGGTAGTTGGCTGGCTGGCTGGCTTCGCTTTTTTGACCTATTTAGGCCATGGCAAATAAACAACAACAGCAACAAAACGAACAACGACACGACGACATGGCTTGTTTATGTTTTATGTTAGATTTATTATATGTTATGGTTGTCCTCTGTGTGTGTATGTATGTGTGTGTAAGGAAACCAGGAAGTTAAGTAAATATGCGACTTTTGGAAGCACTTAAACTAAAGTGTTGTCATAGCACACACATATAAAGATGAAAGTTGAAATTGTTTTTTTTTCTTCTCAATAAGTGCCATTAGAAAGCAGTTGAAACCAAATCTAAACAGTTTGGATGATAGTTACAAAGAAAGGTAAATCTAATAAAAGGTATTTATTTGTATCTTTAAATATATATATGCTATATAATGAAACTGAGTATGTTGAGTGATAGGTAAATGTATTCCAAGAAATATCTTCGTAAAATTATCCGTTGAAGTGAGATCGAAGACATTTGATATTTCAGTTGAATGACTTTGCCACGACAACTTGGTGAAAGTCGACAACAATAATCTGTCTTAAATTTATAATTTTAATATTATTAATCCTTTTTTGTTAACTAAATAAATAATTGAATTATTTGTTTTACATTAAATCTAATAAAAGGTATTTATTTGTATCTTTAAATATATATATGCAACTGAGTATGTTGAGTGATAGGTAAATGTATACCAGGAAATATCTTCGTAAAATTATCCGTTGAAGTGAGATCGAAGACATTTCATATTTCAGTTGAATGACTTTGCCACGACAACGTGGTGAAAGTGGCAAACAATAATCTGTCTTAAATTTATAATTTTAATAGCATTAATACTTTTTTGTTAACTGAACGAACTCATGTTCCATAAATAATTGAATTATTTGTTTTACATTAAAACCTTTATTTCGGACTAGCCTTTATTTCCCCGAATCTAACATACGTGCTCCGGTCTCACTGAAATCCGTATATTAATTATGTAGGGTGTTTTCAAAAAAACAATTTTTTGCACAAGCTCATTTTTTGGTATACAGCAATATCACCTTCTCGACTTTATGACAATGTTTGCTGAAGTGCATATTCGCTATTTTTTTAGTGCGCTGTTGTGGCGGGATTGTAGCTAAACTGAAAAAATCTATTTCCCCAAAGCTTAGATATAAATTTATGTATGTACCTTTCGGCATTGTTGCTGTTGGTGTTGTGGATGGCTGGTGGGCGTTGGACCGTATCTATCCCGGCACCAGAGTATGTGCACAGCCAATATGCACACTTGTTATGTGCACTTTTGACACAACTATTAGCTGGATTTTGCTTTTACTTTTTGCTCTTCGCTATTTTAGCATGCCCTGCACTGCCATCCCCCACGAAACGGTGTGTTCGTCGTATGTTGACATGAGAAATTGATTTTAGTGATTTAACGAGTTGTCAGTTAGGGGAGAGAAAAAATTCCTCCATTTTTTTGTTACATTCCGTTTTGGGCGGAATTGTTGGGTTGCTGCCGCCAGGGATTCATATTCAAAAAGTGTCCTTTTTAATCATTTAGCATTTACTGAATGGTGGAAAATACTCCAGCTCATTTTTCTTCTTTTCAATGGTGACTGCTGAAGCACAAAATTTTAATTTGCAGAAAAAGAAATATTAAAATGTTATTTGGGTTGCTCTCCTTTTTGATTCTCCACAGTAGAATTTCTTTTTTCGGAATTCCGGACATATTCAGAGTACAACAATTTTGTTATGTAGCGACAGCACTTGACAGTTAGGTACTTTGGCACAAAGTATTGCTCAGAGATGCGCTCCTTTTTGTTTGTCGTTGTCGGTTTAAAGGCGACACATGTAGGTTTGTGCACATTAAAGTGTGGATGTGTTGAGGGAAATATTTTCGTTTGCTGCTAACTTAAAAACCGAGATTAATGATGAGTCAACTCGTATAGTCGAAAATGTTTAGTATTCCCTAGATACCACCTATGTCAGCAGTTTGTGTTCTAAAAAAATGTATCTCAATCCCGTGATGAAAGATGTAGCTTATTACATATTTGTTTATTTACTTATTCCGTCTAGAGAACAATGTTCCTGACATACTACTCTTAACATAAATATTCTATTGGAAAAATAAAGAAAATTCAATATTTACTTAAAATATGTTTAGTATTATGCCATTTAATGCAAATAAGTTTACAAATATCGTAGAAATTCTATACAACTGCATTGTTGTGTTGCATTAAATTCAGAATTCAATACACCAATAATTATTAAAATCGAAATTTCCGAATGCGAATAGTATGAGAGCAATTACCAATGAAAGTTGACCTTATTCATAACAAAACCTTCAAGGGTTTTTTTTAATCCAAGGTGAGTTTTTTTACACCCATTTGGTGATTTTCGAACGCTGTCTAATAACAAAGAATATTTGAAAAATATATTATCCTAGAATGTTGTGGTATCTTTCTGTTTTAAGGGGCGAACAATTAATTTTTAATATTTATTGTTACCTAAAACTTCCGCTAGATGGCGCAGTAATACAAATAGTCTTATTCTAAAAGAATTAGCACCATTTGTTTTACTGCCATTTTCATAGAAAAAACTGGTATATTTCCTTTTTTTAGGCTGAAAAATTAATTTTTAATGTTTACTTCATTGTAAAACATATTTGTAATGATATTACGAACTACATTTTATTACTGTTACGAAAATAATTTTTTTCTATAAAAAATTATTTTTTAAGGATTTTTTTTTTTTTTAAAAAAAAAAATATTTTTTATTGGATACAATTAATTTTTGTTATTGGAAAAATATATTTTTTTAAAAAATAAAATTTTAATGGAAAAATTATTTTTTATAGGAAAAAATTATTTTTTATAGAAAAAAATTATTTTTTATAGGAAAAAATTATTTTTTATAGGAAAAAAATATTTTTTATAACACAAAAAAAATTTTATAGGAAAAATTATTTTTTATAACACAAAATAATTTTTTATAGAAAAAAATATTTTTTAAAATACAAAATAATTGTTTATGGGAAAAATATATTTTTTATAGGAAAAAATTAATTTTTTTGTTAGAAAAATACATTTTTTTATTGGAACAAATATATTTTTTTTATTGGAA
The DNA here is from genome assembly GCA_958296145.1 of Hydrotaea cyrtoneurina. NCBI lineage: Eukaryota > Metazoa > Arthropoda > Insecta > Diptera > Muscidae > Hydrotaea > Hydrotaea cyrtoneurina. Next base: position 8,510,731 of record OY282513.1, on the reverse strand, counting down.
AAATATATTTTTTTGTATTGAAAAAAAAAAGAATTTTTTTGTTGAAAAAAAAACGAATTTTTTTGTTGAAAAAAAACATTTGTTTATGGGAAATTTTTTTAATTGAAATTTTTTTTTTTTTTTTTTATAAAAAAAAAATATTTTTTTATATTTTTTTTATAAAATAACAAATATTTTTTTATATTTTTTTTATAAAAAAAAAATATTTTTTTATTTAAAAGTATTATATCTGATTCCTCTTCAGAAAGCAGCACCCAAAAACATTTTTTTTATTGAATAAACGACGATTAACATTTGTGGATTCTTTGTCTTTGTACATTGTTTCTTAAAAAAAGCCATAATAAAAATATCGATAGGCAAATCAAGTTGAAAAACGTTGGGAATTTCGAAGTTTTATTTCGAATTATCAAACCACGGTTCAAATTCCGATGAAACCAGCTGCTATTTTTCAGCAGCAGTTTCAATATGTAAAAAATTATCTCTAAATTAAGTCGAGCCCTATCCGCGAAAATAGTGTAAGCGACATTGTTATCGATTTTCGTTTTTTGATGAAAATCGATTATTTACTATTATTTGCATCATCTCTAAAAATTTCATAACTGTAAAAAGCTCAGTTACGAATTTGCAGCCAAAGCAATTTTAAGGTAAGTGAACATTCTTAGTTTGTTTACATTTTTGTGACTGCGAAGTGGCGCTTACATTAAAATTTTCTGCAACAAAGTTGGTGATAAATTACAATATATTCGCGATTTGACTATTTTTTTTGTAATGTCGTTCAATCAACTTGAGGTAAGTGTGTGTTTTTTAATTTATACACAATATTTAAAATAAAATATAAGTAGTATTATATTTTTTTGGTTGTTATAAAGAAATTTCTGTTTCAGTTTTCAACAAAAAAATCGCTTGTTCCATACAATTTAATCTGAAGTCAGTTTTCAGGTTTATTTTATATTTTTATCTTAACCAATGAATTTAAGGTTTAATGCTTTAATTTTTATTTATGTATATAAGAATAATTCGTACTAAAATTAAAATTTTAGTTTAGTTTCTCTGAAGTAATTTTTCTAACTTTTTTTTTTATATTATTTTTGTAACAACCATTGAATTTAAGGTTAAAAACTTTAATATTTATTTGTGTACACAAACAAATAATTAAAATAAAAAAATTTTAAAACAGAAAACTAGTTTTTTTTTTAAATTGTTTTAACGTAGCCGACACAACATTAGCCCGTAGCTTGCCAGCATGACAGCGAAAATAATGTAAACGACAAAAATACTGAATTTATAGCTTGCCAGCATGACAGCAAAAATAATGTAAACGACAAAAATACCCGTTATGTTGTGGATATGTAAATAAAACCAATTTTATCATAAATATTGGACAAAATAATGCTTATATATCAAATTTCACGGTAATACTTAAACCAAAAGCAGACATAATTAGAAAAAACCTTCTCCTGTAAAATTTTGTTTTTGTCGCTTACACTATTTTCGCGGATAGGGCTCGAAGTATTAGACTTTCGAAAACGACCTTTAAAGAATCGTACTATCGTGCACTAATTTGGGAGACTCTAAATGTCCCCGTTTATTCATGAATGGGTTGTTGAGGTTAATACATTATCATCCCTGACCCGTTGACCTTCAATTCAAATATACTTCATTTACAGTTTTTGTTAACTTGAATACACTATGTCGTTGGAAAACCATTAATTAGTAAGAGGATCGCAACTCCAAAAACACATGTTTTTCATTCAATCCTTTGGATTACAGAACATTTAATCCCTGAGCTATTCTATACAAAAAAACATAAAAAAAACTGACACCATTTAGTTTGTTGTGACAGACATTGATGACCTTTTAGTTTCCTGGTGCCACTAGTATTTATGTAAAAATATTATAAACCTCTCTAATCCTGTACCCGCCTGTGCCATATATTTTCCTTTAACTCTCCACAAACACACAAAAATGGGACACATGTGCCTCTAAAACCAGTCAACCAACATCCTGCTGTATTCTGTGGTCTTCTTTACTAACCTCTGAACTTTTTTTACTCTGTATATTTATTATGTAAATGGACTTGAAAACCAAAAGAAGTGTTGAAAAAACGATACTGTGAACTTGTTTGCTTGCAACCTCTCCCCCGCCCAGCACGTAGTGACTGACACTAAACGGGCCATATACTCAAGGTTATCCTATTTTGCTAACAAGATTATTGTGGTACTTTTCACAGATGTTGCACAAAACACACAGAGATGACAAATAGAGGACCACAATGACGCCAATGTAATACTCATGTCTGTACAATATCTAATAAATAAAACGAAGAAACAGACAACGGCAAAGAACAAACAACAGATTCATAAATGATATCATAAAAATAAATAATAAATAAAAAAAGGCTATAAAAAATGGAAAATAAATAAAAAACAACAACAAATTAATAAAGGCGGCCTTATTTCGAAACAACTTTTAGTGTCGGATAATGATGAATGTTTTATGGTGGTGTAATGCAGTCGAATGCAGACCCCTGAAATGTGACAATGTTTTCGATACTTTTCCATTAACATTTAATAAATCTCTATGTTAATCACTGGTGGATGAATGTTTGATACCAAAGACTTTAATCTTAAGGCCGTAATAAATGTTGCTGTGGTAATTGATATGCGCATTTTTTAAGTCTTAGTCATGTATTTTCCATTAGCATGTAATAAATCTTTGTGGTAATCCATTGTGGATGAATGTTTGATACCAAAAAAAAAACCTTTGTAAATGGTATTTAGAAAGGTTAGCAGAGCATCATGTTCGACATTAAAGCCATCATTTCGCCCAATGCCCTATACATTATGTAAACTAAATTAAATTCGCTTCGCATATTAAATCTAATTCCTCTTGCTTCAATATATGGTTCTTTTAATTTTTCATACGTTGGTCGATTTGTCTCTTGTTATACCCTCCTCTAACTGATTTATTTCTCGTCCATTATGGTCTTTGATGTTCCTGCAATTTAATTTGCAAAATTCAATTTGAAAATAAAGTATCATTTTGTGCCGTGTTCCTAAAATTATAATCGCTTTTTGCTAAAGACTTATTATAAACAATCACCCGCGTACCTTTTGTATCTACTTAACCACATAACACCTTCGATGTGTCATCTATAACTTCAGGATATATTCTACCCCAGCCCTTGCACATATTGAATCTATACAATAGGTGACAAATTCATTGTGGCGTATTAAAATCAATTATTTCCGCTTGATTGTCTTTTTCTGTTGCCTTATTATCTCCATCATCGGATCGCACAGCTCATTAAATGGGTCACATCACCGGAGTATTTGTATGTATGACAACATATTGAGGTGACAGGAGCAAAATGTGTGGGTGTATGTTGGTGGAATAATGATGATTATGTGAGAGCATTTAAATAGGGCATTAACAATTGCAAATGACGTTATTGACGTTACATAAACGGGTATTACAATTATAACAGAAAACAAGTGCAAATTGCATTAAGTACTGTTTGGTTTGGTTCGAATATTACATGCTCTCTATTACAAAGTGCTCTCCAGAGTATACAAACATTTTGCAAAGGCAAAATGTACCTATTGTGTGCACTATTGTGTGTTTATTCGGATGGCTTTTAGAGGGACCGCCGTGATGGGGTCCAGAATGTCCATCACTGAAGTGTTCGAAGGTGTTACACACGTTATGATTGCATCAACATAAACACGAATCCACGATGGAGAATGGACACATTAACACTGTTTCAGTAGTAATTATTAACATTTATTTTAACAATTGCAAATGCTATGAGAGTTCAATTATAACGTAGAGTTGCAATAACAAATAATGGAGTAATCAATATTGAACTTAAAAATTAACAGGGAAAATACTGAGCAATTTGAGAAATATTCCGTGTATACATTTATTCAATATTGTTGGAAATATATCTTGGTTTACAAACAAATCTCGACCATGATTACCTAACCGATAAAAGGACACTTTACAGACGACGAACCAACACAACAGTGTCATTCTTCTATGTAAATAAATGGTGCTATTATTTTGCATAGGTCGTTGTTGAACTTTTCCACAAATCGCGTTTGAAGATTTGCTACGAAGATTGAAACAATTCAAAACGGTGTCACTAGACGCTACTTGACGCTCCTGAGTCTCTGGAGCGGCCACGCAAACCATGACAACATATCTGACTTGTTCAAAACGAGAACAAAATCTGACAACATTTTCTTTATCACGCTGAGGGACGTGAAGCCTACATCGAAGAATTCAATTGAGTGTCAGTGTCTCGAAATCTGGTAAATTAGCGTTTCAGAAAGCAAAAATAAACAGATCAACATAAAAAAAATAACCTTAAATGTTAACCCTTTCAGGGGATTTGTCGAATATAAAAAAATATTTGCCACTGAAAGGGTTAATTTAATGAAACCCAGAATTAGTTCTAAACAAATTGCGAAAAGATAGAAATAAATAAAGCAACGTCAAAAAAAAAACGTCTTACCTCTGTTTGAGAGATTGTCCTTTTGCCATGTTAAATCAGTTACAGTTCAACAAACGCATGACTTCAGTCTCTCACTGTACTGTTACAATCACATTCAATATTTAACAGTTTATTCTCTTCTCTCTATTCACGAACTAAATCAAACCGCACAGTTCTGGAGCAGAACTACATACGTTACCGCGACCGATATTAACAAAAATTTAATTTATTTACAAGTTGTCACAAGTATTTATGTTAAGAGTAAATGCTCGTTGATTTTATTAACATTCTCTTTTGTATGTTCCTCAAACATAGCCATTTATGTTAAGAGTAAATGCTAGTTTATTATATTAACATTGTCTCTTGATGTTCCTCAAATGCCGGAACACAATCCCTTTGAAGACAGAGAAGAAATATTTGCTCTCTCTCTCCTTTGAATATGCAATCAGTGTTGGTATTTCAAAATAGGGCCAATAGTGCCAACAGACATGTTCCTATTATAATTAAATTTTACTCGAATTATTTTGATTTTCGAAAGAGAAAATGACAATGATGACAAATTACGTCAATATGGTATTGAACAATATTGAACCATACACTTGGTTGTGCGAAAAATGGCACAATGTGCCACGATTTACCATCACTGATTCGTTTTCTTCTATTTTCTGTATTCTCACATACAATGCTCTCACACACGCTGGCTGGCAATTAGATCGTGTGTCTGGTTGAAACGAAACGAAAGCAATTGATAAACACAAATCTAACTGCTCTGCCGACCTAGATTTCGATGCAACCTCAAATAAATATATGTATTTTTTAAGGCACTCATTCGCGATACCAAAATAGACGAAATAGAACAATTTTAAACAAAACCCGACACTTTCTTGTATTTATTAAGGTTTCACTAACTTTTCAGACTGTACACACAACGACGTCTCATGCAAAACTGAACATGTGACAAATGTTTTTGTGCAATAAAGGAATGGGAGAGAAAAGTAGAATTGGCAAATGGCGGAATAAATATTGTTGTTGTTAAAAAGAGAAGATTGTACTGTCTAATTTTGCATTGCAACTTCTGAATGTGTTTTTTTTTGTTACAACAACACAGACAATATTGTTGGCTGCTGTAATGACAAATGCTAAAAGGGAGAATATGAAAAAGGTGCACAATAATCCTAAACTGTAATACCGACCAGCGTTGCCGTTTAGGGTTTTTTTTCACCAAATTTGGTCGGCCGGGTTTTAAAATTTTAAGTTTTGGTCGGGAAATCGATTTTTGTAGATTTATGACGTAATCGTAAATTGCACGTTCAAGTCTATACTTTGTTATTAATTTTAAAACATGTGTTATTAAATAGTACATATTTCAGTAATAGAAAAAAACAAATTCTTAATTTAATTTTTGGTTTGTCCAGGTGGAAGAATATAAAGTTTTTGGAGGGATGAGAGTACATTATATTGTAATCTCACAACTAATAAAAATTAAACTACAGGGTCCCCCAAATAAATTTTTTTTTTCAAATACAGGACTCAAAATATCGAAGGTAGCTTCGGCTGGGTGGCACATAGCGCCGTCTTTGTTGAAACCAAATGTTGCCAATATCCTCCTCTTCAATTTTTGTAAACAAAAATTCGTTCATGTACCGATAACGATCGCCGTTGACTGTAACGGCCACTCCTTGCTAATTTTCGAAGAAAAATGGCCCAATTATGCCTCTGTACCAAAATCCGCACCAGACAGTGACTCGTTTTGGGTGCATCGGCTTTTCAATGTATGCGTGCGGGTTTTCTGTGCCCCAAATCCAACAATTTTGCTTGGTTACATACAAAATGAGCTTCATCTGAAAAGATGATTCGTCTCAATGATGTCTCCGAAATGTTGAATTGTTGAGAACGACTTGATGACGAATTGATGTTGATGGCGCTTCACGCACACTTTCTGCCCCAGCAGCAACATTCTCGGGTGTACGCACTGTTTTTGGCTTTTCATGCTTTGGTTTATCGATGAGGATGCCAGTTTCTTTCACTTTTTTCACAAGATAACGAACATACGGAGCTGACGGTGCTTCCATTCTTCTAAAATCCGTACGCAATTTTCGCACACATTCAGCAACATTGCCATGATTTTCAAAGTAATGTCGCAATATTTCCCAGCATTGTCGTATATCCTACAAAAAGTTTGTCGTACAATCACTGAGTTTTGTCGTACAATCACTGTCCATTGTAAAGACAAACTGCTTTCTTTTTTAAAACAACTGCTTTTTATTTAATATAAATTATCAAATTTTTCGGAAGAAGAAAAAATGCCCCGAAATTAAAAAACAGAAAAATGACTGCAACGCACTCATAACTGAATGAAATACAATCCTTATGTCCATATGTACTTAGCTAACCACACTGTTGTTCCACATTTCAATCAACTTTTCAACATATTTCCCATCATCAATTGTTGAACAACAAACATCTTGAATTTCCACAGTTCACCCTAGTTTTAGGCTTCATTTGTTTATTTTCATTTTCCCAGCCATGCCATGGAACCTCTTGCAAATTAATGCTCCAAATCATGTCAATTTCGGTGATTTATTTTTGTTCTCCAAAATTTTAATTTGGCTTATTTATAACCATTTTCGGCAGCAACGATTTCCCTCACAATTAGTTACTGTAAATTACTGACTGTGTATACCAGCCAAATCTGTGTGGATATTTTGTGTGTTTGTATTTCGTTTCCTTATTCCAAATTAACTAATTTTCCACTCTATAAACTACGAAACATAGTAAATCATTTCATCTTATTTTGCTTCCCTCTATTTTAAATGCCTTGAAGATTTATGGAGTCTTCTTGGGGTTTCGTCCTGTTGACGACAGTCATACAGAAAAGCCGGAGATTTTCATTAATCCGCCGGCAATAAGGGGGAACTGCCACAGATATGCACATTATAATCGACAGTGTTAAAGTTGGTGGTGGGTAATATCTCCGCAATAAAATGGAAGTAATTGAGTGTTTTAAATTTTCAGAAAATCGTGAATTGCAATTGTAAAAAAAAGTTACTTGGAATTGTAAAACCGGTGACTTTCCTTGTGATTGTAATTTCTACATAATCTCGCTAGAAATCATTGAGTCTGATGTGAACTTACAAATAATTTGAGTCGTGACAACCACAGATAACTGGAGATGTCTCAGCGGACGGGAGAACTCTGCCCCAACAACATAACTTGCATTGCAAGTCATCGTAGTGTTATGTTGTACAGTGGTTGATATCATAACGATGTTTGATATTTAAAATGCAAATTTATTTATTTTATACAAACATTTGTTTTGCATATATTCCAAACAAATCTAAGGAAACACTTACCCAACCTCTACATCACAACTGTCATCATCAACTTTATAGCAAAGTACACTAAACATTTATTCGATTTTAATTTGTTTATGTATTTAGAGAGGATAATAGTTTAATTAATTAAATATATTTTAAAAGCTTTTCTTTGTATCAAACTGGGTCAACATGAATTCCTACCACGAAAGGAAAAGAATAACAACCACTTAAAGCGGCATAAAGTTCGGAAGAAGCGCAATTAGAAACATGAAGGGCCCCAGTGAATTTTAAAGACAATATTCTCATGGTTTTCTGAAATATCAAACCAAACTAAACGACATGATGTGCACAATTTAAATATTTCTGTTATGTATCAGAAAGATTAATTGGTCATATTAATGCACCGATCGCAAACAAATGTTTACATGTCAACTCAACTCCAAATGATTGTCCAGAGCGCAGTATAAGTATTAGACGAATTTCAAAGTGGTAGACAGGAAGTACATTTTTAACAACATTACATCATGAACAATTTCGATTCCTTTTTAAAAGTTACAGTGCCTACCCTTATTATTTGATGCGGAATAACGCAAATTTGTAATAAATACAAGGATAGTATTTCAACTCCGTGACTCTGTCGTAGCTCAAAATGTTTCTCTGGCAACTAAAGGCTGTTAAAAGATCTTTTATAAAATGTTCAGAAAACTGTGCCACTTATAGCCTATCGCAAGAATACGGAATAAAGTCACCAAAAACGGAATAAAGTCACCGCTACGGCTTAATTCAAGTACGGATTACTTCATTTTTTTTTATCAGTGTAACTAGTAATGTATTTGTTGATCATTAATGTGGCACTTATATCACAAGCAGCGATAGCGTAGCATGGCCATGAAATGCCTTTTCTAGCTGTGCATCTAAAAATCCTAATTGCAATCAGATGAGACATTTTCAATACCACTATTTAGTATTAATGTTGGACATTATCCTTCATTGTCCGGTCCTTTTCGTTCTGTTCCGGTAAAGGAACTCGTTCAGTATTTTCGTTCCATCATTAATTTTGGCTCCTTCGTTCAAAAGACATTCAGTCGGTCAAACGTCACATCTGTTTGCCGTTGAGTCTTTTATTTTACTCTGGGAGCAGAGTACTCCTCTTCTCTATGAACCAATTGCAATAGAATTCATCCAGCCTTTAACTGGACATTTTGAAATGTTTCATCAAAATTGATTTATATTTGCGAACAGCACGTCAATTACACACACTCTTCAGGCGATAACTAAACATCTGTTCAAAAGTTATTAACGGTAAAAGGAACGAAGGAGTCTTTGAACGATCCAATGAACAAATGAGAAATACATATGTACATGCAAAAGAATAATGCAATGAAGTGAACGAAAAAAGCAGGAACCAGTTCCAATCGTTCCATCAATCACAGTGCGCTAAAAAACATGTGGACTTCCGAGAATCTGTGGAAATTCGGAGACATCTTTCCTTTGGTGTAGGAAATACAATCGTGTTCGCGCCATTTGGTTTTCGTATTCTGTTTTAAAGAATGACAAACTTAACATACATTTCCCCACCCCCCATATGTTGGACTGAGTTTAAAAAGCAAATGCTAACAGTGTATGTGTGTGTGTGATTTTGTCAGCGCTGTAGCTGTCAATTTAACTCAACGTGATTTAATTGCTTTCCTGACTTGTCTTTAAAATGGATTTCCATCGCCTACACTCCACCGCCATGCCGCTCTTTGGCTCCCTCTTTCCAGTGTACTTTTTTAATACTTTAGCTTGTTACCCCCTTCACTGGGAGCTCCCTTCATTTGGTTACTTATTGGGTGAATGTTCTCTATTTTTGCCGCTGTTGGCTGGCTGTATGCCCTTAATTTTTTTTTATGGATTTATAGCACGTTTTGTGTATTTTGAAGTATTATTAAAATCTCGACTGTAAAATATGCTCCATAGAATGAAAATATGTATTTTATTCCATCGCGTACTTGTCATTTTTTCAGCACAAATTCCGTCATCTGTGTGGGGGACAGATCGTATGCTACGCTCAGCGTCTTTAGCGCGGAGCTAACCATCAAATTCAAGACATGTTAATGTCAATTTTAAGTGTAAAAACGTGATTATTTTTCTTAAAAAAAAACACAATGTCTTTATGTGGCTGCAGAGCAGGCCAGAAACCCCAAATCTGTTCAAGGTTATTTTAGTCGCATATTATAAGCCCGCCCGCATAGCGTATGAGCGACATATGTTGGCTAAGTAATGAAAGTGTATCTGTATTATCTAGTTTAAATCTATGTATGATGCTCTTACAAATACCATGACGATGAAATACTTAGTGTTGAGTTCAGCAAAGTTTAATGACACCATATGAGTCGTTCCCATTGAAACTTAGGTGGCTGTTTTGTTAGAAATATTACAGGTATTTGGAAAAAACTAGGCGGAGTAAAGTTTTTGTAAAGAATTTCATTACTAAAGAGTCATGAGTAAATTTTATGGTTAAACTGGTTGGGGCTGTGGCGTGACAGGCGGACTTGATGGTCATCAGATATCTGGGTATGTGATTTCTTATTTAGTTCCCTTAACATTCCATGAAGAAACAAACGGCGAACTTCTCTCTAATCAGTGAAATGTGTGCGATTTAAGGTGTCTACTCACTGACCGCGACCTACTGTTTGAAGCCGGCTCCGAAGGGCTAATTCATTTCTAGAGAAGTTTTATATGACTTAGAGATTACTCTCTTTCTCGTAAAGTCCTAGACGCCATTTCATGTTACGCAAATACGTCTAACAATCCACAATAATTTCGAAATGCCGTCGTGAAGAAACTGTCGCCATTCTAATTATATTTTAAAACTGGGACTGTGATTTCTTCAGACGTATTCGTATTCGAGAGAATTGTTGTGATTTAAAAACAAACCATATCATAAAAATTTAAAATAAAAAACCTTTACATTTTTCACACATTTTCCTTTACAAAGGTTTTTTAAATTACTATGAATTACCATTTATTTATAGAATTTAATATTTCTTTAAAATTGTAATAGATTTCTTCTGGCCGTCAACATGTAACCCCATCAAAGCTAAAATTCCACTGAATAATTGACAATAATCGGATTTCTTTATAATTTCCTCGGTTAAAGTTAAATTTGGAATGACTCGCATGCGCATCTGGGCAGGGAAACGCTACTACGGGTAACTCAACACTTCTTGGCAATAACATTTCGGAATACATATTTTCACTTGGATAATTGTTACAACAACAACAAAAGTTGTGTCATAAAGCAAACGTCGGCCATATTTGCGAGAATTTGCATTTTTATCGAAAAACATGCGCCATCAAATCGCTTCGCATAAAACACCATAGCTCCGCAGAGGGAATAACAAAAATCTACACATCTTTGATTGATCTCTGTTTGAAGGACTGGCCTTGTCGCATCACAGTCTTAGCAGAAACAACACAAAAACTGTTTCGGTAATGAAATCACGTACATTTATTTAATTCAACTTTTATCGCAATTTTTGTTTGTTTTAAAGCAAAACTTTTGATTTTAAAGTAAATTAAGTTACAAAGATTTGCAGCGACATTCCCCAATGGGACATGAGAGGCCGGGGTGTATAGGCGACTTGGCTTGTGAATCCATGATTTTTGACACAAGAGTCACATCTTAATGTCACAACGGTGGGCGGTGTTCAATCAATTAAGGATTTAGGGTGCAATTTTTTTAAGGATGTCATTTTAAAGCTTATTATTTAATATTCATATATATATATACAGTGTACTCTCTCCTTGTGGACACCTCTCATAAACGGAAACTTTTTTTTTACCAATTCAGTCCTCTTGTGCACAAAATTCTCCTTCCATTAGGTGTCCGCTTATGAGAGACTACACTATATGTGAAGAATTTACAAACTGTTCCCCCTTTTATTTATCTTAATATATATTTACCCTCGACACTGATTCACTGATTCACTGACTCTGTCACGCAGTACGTAGGAATTTAAATAGGCATTCTATAATTCTATAAATAATAATAATAAAAAAAATAATATTATAGAAATTGTGTTTTCCTTAATTTTTTTTTTTACAAAAATTTTTTTTTTACAAACATTTTTTTTCCAAATTTTTTTTTTTCAACAAAATTTTTTTTTCCACAAAATTTTTTTTCAACAAAAATTTTTTTTTCCACAAAAATTGGTTTCCACACATATTTCAACGGGCGCCATAGGCGCATTACAACTTACTAGTTTTCATATATCAACCTCATATTCAACCTTATATTCCTCTCCCAGTACCGTTCACATTTCTTTGCTCTTATTAAATCTCACTTTAAATTCATTTAGTCCTCAATGCGCCACTCAGTATTGAATTGTACTCAACATTATGTTTCAACTTGATCTCATTAAACTAAACCGTTTCAATTACATCAAAGTGGTTCACAAACGCTTTGACCCACAACGAAAACATGGCAGTTATGGCTGTCGCTTGACATCCACCAGAACAAAAGATTGATAAACGTCTACAATTGTTAACACTTATGTTGGTATCACAGGGTCATTAATATGTTTTTTGTCACTCTTTGTTGAAATTCGCTGATGTTGCCATTATCCGACAATACTCGCACAAACTAACATGTTTCTATGTATGTAATGTGTGCATAGTAGACCGCCTTATTGTCATTTACGGTAAAAAAAACAATGCAATTCATTAAATGTCATGTAATTTAAAATTTGACAGAACTTACAAGTAGACCTTGTTTCGATTATTTTACCCATGGGTGCCACTTGAGGTAAGTTCTTCAGGGCAAGCTTATAATGTTTTGAAAAATACATGTGAGTGAGCTGAAATTTTGTTGGGGATAGAAATAGACCCCACGTATTTTTTAATTTGAAATTTTTTGTTATAAAACCGGTGGCTTGTTTTCGTATTCAAAGTATTTAGCTAACCACTTTGGATACCACACCTCAAGAATAGTTCATATTGTTAGGATATCTAGCCAATATTTGGTATCTTTATATGATCTGAAGTGATAATTTGACTGACAGGCTGACAAAAGTCCCATGGTATGAAATTAATAATAATCCAAATCGAGTAAACAAAAATTATGTATCTCTCGAGTTTTACATGATCAACACCATGATGGCCAGAGCCACATTTCATCGTTCCAGGTACGCGATGGTCAGAAGATCAATATGAAGACAGTCGAAGTCAATCAGTCGATGTCTCGTAAATGTCCTATTGGGTAAGGGTCGAGACCTATCTAACACCACTGCTGATGTATGGATTGAAACACCCCTTGGCGATGCAACACCATGCAGCGCAGAAGCTCTCCCCTTGATTCGGTTTCAAACCACACCCACTATGTTCCTCCTAAAGGGCCCCAATCGCCCAGTCAGGCGGGGACTCGTGGACATACGTCGTACTCAGATTTATGTCCACTGTCCGACGACTTGAACAAAAAGTCAATAATCTAAAAACCTAGACCCTGTTTCGAGCACAAAGTCTCATGAGTTTCACTTGATAAACACCGGGAAGCTTTTTGCCGGTGTGACATCACACACATGGGGTAACTACGATGTAGCTACCATTGCTTCCCCTCAGCGTACCAAGTAAACTCAGTACCCAGTAAATCCAGCACAACTGGGGACTCAGTTCGAGAATTTTTTGTTGGTAAAATCGTCCCCATACAAGTTGAAGTCTACCTAACATATTTGCTACTCTTTGCGCCATTGAGATCAATCCAAGATCATAATTCGCCGCCAAGAACTACAACGAAACTTTTCCAATCTTGTCAGGCTGCGACAGAAGTCCAAGGGGCTCCTGAAGGCCCGCGACTGCTATCAGAAGGAGCTTGGCTGGTATTCTATATTGTTTTTTTAAACGTTAGATAACCTAAAGCTTAACATAATACAGCATGCCTTTGGGTAAGACTGTGTTGTGAATAAACAAATAGATAAGGGAGTAACCACATTGAGACAACAAAAAAGGACCTCCATAACATATTAACCCCAAAGATATATATGATTGCATGCAATCATATTTTTAGTATATCTTTTCTCCGTGCAGAAAGTACATTGTGAATATACCTAATTCTAGTTGTCAGATATGTGAGTTTATGATAAACTATAGAAAACTGACACTTTTGGTCATATTCCAATTTTTTACAATTAAAAAAAATTATAAAAAATATTTTTTTTTCTTAAATTTGTGTATAAGTGCAAAATTCACGTTTTGATTAGCGGGGTAATATTGGCAAGGAATAAGTATATTTAGTGAAATTTTTTTTGAACAAAATTTTTTCAACAAGTTATTTTTTTTAAACAAAAAATTAAAAAAATATTTTCCACCATTTTTTGACTCAGAGGACCTCAGTACATCAGAATTGCGCAGTGGTTATTCGTAAAACATATTTTGTTGCTATCGTTTGAGATGTGGTTGAGATGCCTTCGCAGATGGCTAGACTACATTATTTTGACTACATATTTATTCGTGAGGCGTCTTAATCTGTACACATTCTACAATTATAGGGATTTAAGCTTTTAATGCATGACAACATGAATGTCATTCTCTTTTCATTCTCATAATAATGATTATCGACAACATCTATGTACAAGCATGTGCTACTACACACGAGTATATAATATCTAACTACATCCATGTGCACATCTCTGTATATATGTATGTAAATCTGCACAATACATATGTGTTTCTGTCTAACGGCGTTTGCATTCGTGCCGCTGTTGCTGACACTTGCTACAAGCTTTGTTGACATCAAAAACATACAAACAGAATGACAAAACAACAACAAAAACCGCTTAGAACTATTGTTCAGTGCTCTGTAGCACCACCCAACAATACATTGACCTCAATTTTAACAAAGCATCACACACAACACAGCCAACAAAAAAAAAAAAAAAACAAAAGTTCAAGATCTACTGACATTGAGATATCGCTTTTAAACGGTTATCGTGAAAGAAAATACAATGATTCAGACAAGTTCCTAGATTTTTTTCTTTATTTTGCTTAACTTGCTGCTTGTTGTAACAGCCCTAACGAATCTCTGAATATACGACAAGGAGGTGCTTTCACTTAACAGCGACAACGAAAAAAAAAATTTCATTTTAATTACGAATTCAAAAAAAACTGGCGGCAATGTTAAAGCGCCTTCTAAAGGAAACACTTTGTGATGGAATATGTATTGCCTGGGGGCCATAGGAAGGGGCGGCATGTTAAGTAAACTACGTAAACGAGAAAGACGTAAACTGGAACAACCATTTGAAGATGTTAATCGAGAGTTTAGTGTGCGTTTTATGAAACCTTTGTAGATTTTTTCCTTAATCTTTATGTGAATTGGCTGGCGAGGAGATAAGACGAAAAGTGTGTCATAATCTTTCTATAAGGTAAAGGATGTGCAAACCATTAGCTGTGCTTTGATTGGAAATAAATTCAAAAATTTTGCCGAACTTTCAGTTTGTCATCCGCCGTCTCATTCAAGTTCCACCCAATCAAGTGAAGTAAATCGGAAAAGTTTCTATTGGCTCCTTAATGAGATGCTACGTTGACATTACTGTTGCCTGAAATTTAATCGAAACTCGAAAATACGTTTTATGAAATTCACATTAGAACGTCCCCTTTAATTGTGGTTTAAGAAAACGACGTCTTCGATTTTCGCCCACTGTATTGCTGTTGTTGTAGGAGTAATGACTTAAATTGAAAGTATTCCAATGTTAAAAGTTTGGAAAACAACCAAAAAATAAAACGCAAAATAATACTCTCATACTCTAATGCTCAAATAAAAATAAAGTACAATTTTACGCAATATTTTTGTAAGCCCAAAACCATTCAAAATATAATAGCACAATACACACAGACCAACAAACATGCACATTTATATGGCCCGTATTTATTGTTAAGAATATCGAGTACCATTTCAATTTTCATTTAATTTAACAAAACCAACAGCAGGGAGAGCCCAAAATAACAATTTGGATATTGTTCTTCTACTGCTGTGTTATTTGAATATGACCCCCCCACAACATTATTAAATTCATACAAAAAGCAAAATCTATGAATGTTTAAGTAAATGTTACAAAAGCACTCATCCTCTAACCCTGGCAGCATGTACTGATACAGTCAACCGCCTAAAACTGTTACAAATGCCAAATTTATAACACAATTTTTGTTTTCTTCGTTGTGAAGGTCATACCACACCATATGGGGACATGAAGAGATTTGTACACAGGACACGACATGTTTCCATTTGGCCTAAGGATAAATACTGGAATACACATACATGTGTGCACATGTATATGTATAATTAATACCACCACCACCATATCATAAAGCTCTGCAGAGGGAGACGAGAGACCAGTATTTATTAGTTTTACATACATATGACAATAAATAAAATAAACATATTTAAGATAACAACAACAAAAATAGTTATCCTTTGGAGTATCGTAAATATTCATATATTTATGTGAACTTTGTTATTCCCGTTGTTTGTCCAACAACAGATATTAGTATTCAACTCCATGTTGGATGTGGGAATGTACAAAGTTAATTGTTATGACATCGTGCCATTCGCATCGGGAGTTGTGTGTATTACGTTGAATTAGGATTTTTTATTCCTGGACTAACCGATCTCAAGTGAAGGCTACATGTTTGATGATAATTGCACCAATGTAGTTCTAAATGTACGTTAATTTCGTTTGTACAAATAAATTTTAAACACACATGGTGTAACGTTATAAAAATTTTGCATTAACACCCTGATGATGTCGCATATTTTGTGCTAACAAACGAACATATTTAAGTGTAACACTAAACTGCATTTTAAATACAAGAGAAGAAAAAAAACTACCGCAATGATTTTTAATTTTGGGAATATTCAATTTATTGATATTCAAAAAAACTTTTTTTTGGCACAGTATCGAAATTCAAAACTGCTCTAGGGTTTTGAAGCGTCCCAACGTAATATGTTGTGGATGCTTTGGAAATGATAACACAGCTGGTTCACGCTGTAACATTCTCCACGGTCGACAGGCAAGAGTGGAGTAAGTGCGACATTTTTCCTCTCATTAGATTCAACACTTTGACAAACGAACTTAACAACTTAAATTTTTTAACGAAATAACTCAAAAATGTAAATTTTTTTTACCAACGAAATCGCCAATAGCTTTTTATAACTGTACTATATATATATATATATCTCCTCTCCAATGGGAGAGCAATTGTTTTTAAATTTGTTGACCCATAATTTGCAGTAACTCGGAAACGAGCAGAATTTTGTATGGGATATACTCTAAAATGCGTAGCTAGACTTCCAATTTTTTTTCTCGAAAACTGTATTTAATAAGTTGCAAGGTGTTGAATCATATGATCTCGGTGGCCAATTGTGATCACCTCTTCGAGAGATAATACGGTCCAGAAACTTTTCCAGTAAAAGAGCAATGGTATCTTATTGAAAGTAAACGATGTCCAGATCAATATCATCCAACTTCGACCATAAACAATCATTAATCATCACTCGATAGCGCAATCCATGCACCGTAACTGTTGATCCAACCTCATTTTCGAAAAAGTCAGGTCCAGTGACCCCGCCGGACCATAAACCGCACCAAACAGTCACACGTTGAGGATGGAGGGGCATCTCAACAATAACTTTTGGGTTTTCCGAGCCGCAGATGCGACAATTTTGCTTGTTGACATAGCCACCGAGTTGGAAATGGGCCTCATCAGGCAAGATGGGATTACGTATCATTTTCATGCATTTGAAGGACCCAACCAGCAAAGACACAACGTTGTTGATGACCGGCCGGCTTGAGTTCTTGTGTTACCTGAACTTTATAAGAGTTATGACCCAAGTCTATATGCAAAATACTGTGTAATGACGTTTGTGGAATGCAAAATTCCAAGGAATGACGAGGAATGGACAAACCTGGGTTTTCTTTAACACTTTGGGATACAGCAGCTCCATTTTTAGTTGCTCTTGAGCGACGTGCATGGGCTTTTTTCATCACATCATTAACTAGTCCCAACAGCTCGAATTTTTCCACCAATTTCTATAAATGCTTTAGTTTTGCGAACTGTGACTACAAGATTTTGCACCATTTTTGTAGTGGATTTTAATAATTTCAATGCGTTGTTTATGCGTGTATCGTTCCATTTTTAGTAATGGCGTAGTTTGTACTTGTCAAAGAATAAAAGCTACGAAAGTGCCCGCTACCGAAATACCGGGTGATTCAAAATAACACCTCTTTTTGGAAACCCTTTATAAATAGGAAGCTGACAAAGTCATCGAAAAAATATCTCCCAAATAATAGAGTTAAATTTGTTGCAACAAAATTTATTTTAATAAAATGTTTGATTTGATTTGTTTTTGCTATTTCCCTGATTTGATTTTATTTCCAGGTAATATATTTGTGAAAGGATTTACATTTGAACAAACTGTTCGATAAAAACATTTAGAATTGAAACATCGACTTTAATTCGAATTGATTACTTATTTGAAAATTATAATTTTATATACGCATAGTTGTTTGTGTTGGTGCTTGTCATGTCCTCAGACAATAAATGCGATAAAAAAATATTCCCTTTCTTTGTAGATTTGAAATTAAAATTTACTTCCAATTAAAATTTTTACGACTTACATCCAACATTTCAGACGAAATATTTCATATGAAATTCCCTGTGCAAACATTTTGCCGTAATAAATCATAAAAACAATAATGATTTTATAGCCAGTTTTGTCTTTCTTTTTTTTTTTTGGTGCAAATTATGTTGGAACACAATAACCAATGACTTGGGGGGCAACACAAAAGGAAAATAATAATAATGAAAATGAAAATTAATATAAAATTATGAGTATTTCTAGACTTTTGTAAGCCAACATTTTTGAGAAATTACTCAAAAATTGTATTTAGGGAATACCGTTGTTGTGTGTCTGTTGACATACATATGTAAGAATGTGCTTAAATACATAAGCATACAAATTTAAAAGATGCATATCCTTACAGGATATGAAGCATAACCACACATAAGGTGGAGGTGTGGCTCCATGTAACAGAGTCAAAGGGCCTACTCCAGGCCTTCTGGAATGCAATGACACCGAATAGAAAGAATCAGTCGAACAATTGTTAAGACACTGCCCAGGTCTGCAGGAACATTTACTCACTCGCCTTGAAAGCCGTTTCCTTGAAAACCTTGAATATCTTTCCCGTGACCCCTCTGACTTCCCTAGAAAAATTCATTGAAATCCTCACACGATTCTAGCTTGCAAGCATCATACTGCATTTTCTCCTTCACTAGCCCTCTACCTCTCTCCAAGAAGAAAGCTATGAGCAAAATGATTCGATTTGTTTAAGATCTCAATTTCCTTGAACTCTTTTTTTTTAACACAATAATTCTTTAAAAATATGCACTAATATTATTATTGCAAAATATTATAAATATTTTATTAAATATTATAATATGTTTACGCACGGCTATTTCGTTCGTTGTAGAAAAAAGGCCTCTTAGAAGGCCTTACAATTCGCCACCTCTGTAAAATAATATCATGGCATGTGTATTTGTGGCATGAGTGGCTTGTAAATCTGTTTGTCTGTCGTTGGACATAAATTATTCACATTGGTTATATATTCTTCATAATAGTTATCACTTTGCCACATTGTGCTTATATTTTATGGCAGCATATGCCATAAATCAAAGGTATTTTCATGGTAAAAACATTTCAATTCATTAAAGGAAATTATTATCACACAGAAGTTGCCACACATACATATGTACCTATGTATTACACCCATGTACAGACGTATCAACAGCCACATAAACAAACAGAACGAAACATAGCATCAACAAACATTGAAACATTGTATACACTAAGCAAAAGTACCTACAGTATTGGACAAAAGTGTGTTTATATGCTGGCTAATGATTAATATCGCAACGACATTTCGTACCCTCAATAGTATAACCGATGCATACAATTTAGAAAAGAAACAAAGAAAACTGATAAAAAATCTAAAAAAAAATTATTCTTATAAAATAATAAAAAAATAAACAATTAAAATAAAAACTAATGTTTATTTTAATAAGAAAAGGGTCACAAAAACAATTTACCCTGAATCCTCAGTATAATAACAATTGTTGCAATAAACTGGCTCATACGCTTTTATATTTGTAAATTTCAGTTTTCTAAGTCTGTCCATAAAAAGAAACAGATCTTTTAAAATAAAAATATGTTAACTGTGCGTTTTTAATTTTTGAAAATTTTATTAAATTAAAGTTTACGAAGAAATGGTACACATATAAACACAAAATTGTCAAATGGGCACAAATTAAATTTTAAGGAAAGCGCCCCGGTAGGCGAGTTGGTAGCGTGCTTGCCTATCAGCGTGGGGGTTGTGGGTTCGATTCCCACCAGAGGCTTTGGTCTGTCGCTGCAAAAATCTAAAAACATATGGTCTGTGTCACCCGGTTTACCCTTGGACCCAAAAATTAGAATATAAATTTACTTTGTATTGTAATTAATAATAAATAAATAAATAAAAAAAAATTTTAAGGAAAAAGCTAAATAAAAATGAATTTTTGTCTACTCTCACATTCTCATTATTTTGAAAATAATCCACCGTTTAGAATTGGCTTGTCCGATTTGATTGAAATAGGCTCTCTCTTCTTCTGTTACTCTCTCCCTCTCTCTCTCTCTCTCTGGGTGATCCAGCCACCCATTGAGATTTTTGTTATACCCTTCACTGTACATAGATATGTCCACATAAACCTAAGCGTAGCAAGAATTATAAACCAAAAAGCAACTAACAAACATTACAGAAAGTCCGGAGGATACCAAAATATTATTCGTTCTGTTGCATGTCGAACATTGCATGTGTCGCATACATATATGTTCAAGTGGATGTGTAGCAAGTATGCGGCAAGAACATTCTGAAATAAGTGAGTGGTGTAATAAGTCCTTCGGCGTACACCAGTGGTATGCCTAGTCCATCAGAGATAGGCTCAACGTGCTCAACATTGGCCAAGGGCCGCTTACACATACATTTTATGCTACGGCAGGTGGCTCGGCTTTAATTCTGGAATCAAAAAGAAATGGTCCTTATCTAAACTGGAGGCTAGAACATTCCGTTTTTTTTAATGTACGGGGGTTTGTGGGGTTGTTTATGTCAAGCTAAAGACCGGTTGAACTTGGTGAGGCCATGTCAGAAAATGAAACACTTTAGCTCTAATTACTTGAATAGACTTAGTAATCATCCTAATCTATTAGCGATAGCCCTATTGGATGACAGTGATGAAATAAGAAGGCTCAAAAGACATCATGTACTCGACCTACCGTTCCGATAAGTATGTTTTTATCTTTTTTTTATAGCAAATTGTTAAATTAGTAATTCTAAGCACATAACATATGATTTTTGTTCTTTTTCGTTTAAGTTCAATGGAACTTAAAACATGCCATTTGTAAATATTTATAGAATTTGCTAAATATTTCTTATGTAAATAGATTGCAAATAAAGAATGTAATAACAAAAAATTGGAGGATAGAACATGAAGGTTGTAGAGCAAACCAAGGCCAATATCAGCAATAGACTGGAGAGCCAACTGACAATCTTTCCATGATGAGAATTACCTAGCAACCGCACATATTTCTTATTGACATAACACCAGGTGAATGGAAAAATTATCACAACCAATTCAAGTTCGTAAACTGGAAGGTTGGATTGAATAGGTTGACCGCTCGACGTTCCTGTAGACCTGGACAGTAGCATAACAAATGTTAACTGATTCTAGTCGAAATCATTTTAGGCTCTGCAAAAGTCAATCCCGGATTTGCTCATATGATTCGCCATCATGCCTATCATACAGTGCCCTCTTATGACACCTACGAGAATACTGAGTCCCTTTTTCCCAAAACCAGTATCGACTTAGGGTTCATGTCTGGCCATAAAGATCACCTTTACTTCATTTTCTTTCCCTGTTAAGAATATCAAACTTTTCCCGGCGACTTTACAATTAAGAGAGTAATCTCTAAGACCTGTAAAACTTCTCTAGGAAAAACGTTTTCCATTCGGAACCGCCTATCCTGCATGGCTCACTAAATTAAACGAAGTTCTTCGTTTGTTCCAAAATAGTAAGTCAGGGGAAATTCCCTAGAACCTACCTCCTTGCCAGGTTTACAACCATATGTGTGTGCAAAGTAACCAACATAATTTAAAGGCATAGTGGTTTCAGTGGTGCAGACAACCCCCCCATACACAATCACACACACACACACAAAACCCCAACAAACACAAATGAAGGATATGAGTAAAATATTGTTCTGGTCCAAACGTAATGTAACCCATGTCTGTATTGGTACATACACTCACCAAATACTTCCTTACCCCGTCCAACAATATTTGAGGGAATACCACAATACACACACACACACGCGCACGTATGTATGGACATGCCAGCAGAGATGGCCTTAGGAACACCTTTTCAGTTATGTGTGGAAATTGCACATACATACAAAAGTGTAGACCGTAGCTTTGCTGGCGGGGAGATATTTTGTATTCGTTGTATGGGTGTGTGTGCGTGTGTGACCATTACGGTCTGTTAATATATTTTGATGTTATGTTGCATTATGTGTTCCCTGCTAGGATGAATGTGTCGGTCCATATGTGGCTGTGTGCGTGTGACATTGCCGATCGTTACCAACTCGACAACACCAGAACATTCTGTGCCTGTCTCGCTTTGCCTGTTGTAACAAGTTCCTTCAGCATTTGTGGTTACCCCAGCAACAACATTTAATTCCTGTTGATAGTCATTCTGACTTCCTTTTCCCCCTTCTACCCGACAAAATACATACACCCTCAAACACACATTCACACCCATTAAACGTTCTTATTGCAATTTGCTTTCAGCACCAACATTTTGCTATGTTATTGTTGTTGTTTGTCCTATACCGCTGTTGTTGTCTACAAAAACAAAACCAGAAATATATAAAAATGTGTACGATTTTTCGATATTGATATATGATTATTATGATTTCTTCTTTTTTTTTCTGTCCGACATCATTATTCCTTGACTGAGTATGTTATTTGGTTTCACTTCCTTCCTTCCGTCCTCGTCTATCCTTTGGCTGTGTAAACGTGACTGAAATGCAGAATTGTATTTCTATATTTGTTTTCTATTTTTTTTTTTTTATTGAAAACCTCCATATCGTAGAAAGAAAGATGCGATGCTTAGTTATAACCACATTAATGTAGAGACGTATTAATATGTTATTGAGGAAACGGACGTGCAGCAGCAGGAATGGGCAATATTTGGCTAATGGTGGAAATCACTTGAAAACATTTTAACATATACACCTATTAGGAAATGTGATTTGAGAACACACATTTGGCCTCCGGATATATTTGTCAATGGCCAAGTGATGAAGTCTGTAATTGATTTTCGCATAGTGACTGAATGGGATTACACAATTCTGAGTGGACCTTAATGGGGCGCAATGTAATAGTCTTTTTGATCGTCTATTTTATTAACACTACATAGGGTTCTACAGAATTGTTCCCAATCATTAAGCCCTGATAACAACGGTGAATGCTATTTACTCGGCCAGCCAAACTCATGTTTGCAATGCAGTGCCTGAAAAATAATAACAAATTTGAAATGGAAGAGCTGCTGAAGAAGTGATGCTATGACGGGCTTGTCATAAAAAAGGAGACCAAATTCTTAAATGGTTCATGAAATCTAGGCAAACGACAAAGTTCCCATGTCAAAAATGTCATTAGTTCGTACATTTTCAGAGCTGATGAATCTCTAATTGAAAGATTTATATATCGACTCGTTGGGCAGCATCACTGACTCTCGGCTGATCGACTGAAGTATTTTCTACTTTGGGATTTTCTGTTTTTTTTTTTAGAAAATCAATTATTTGTTAAAATTGTCACCAGAAAATGTTCATTATTAGAGTCGTTTGACAAGCTTCTTCGAGAAGACATCGAAATAAATAAACTGTATCTAGAAACGAACGCTTTTAAACAAATCCTTTCACGCGTATACTGCAAAAACTAACGCTGTCCCCCATATTCATAAAAATTAAAAAAAAAGCCTTTGTTAAGAAAGATGTTTGAAAATTCTTTTTGTATTTTAATTTAAATTAATTTAAATTTTTATGATAAATCTCCAGTTAAAATAGCAACGAACCATTCATGAGCTATCGGATCTCAAAACAAGTTCTGAGACCAGATAACAATCATTTTTACAATCTGCTACATTTGTAGAAGAAGAATAGTAACATGCCACTCGAAAATACAGGTGGCTTCATTGAACAAAATTAAAGATTTATGACTGCTCACAAACATTTCATTTGGGTGATCCATACGATTCCTTTGATTTGGAATATAATTTCAAAAAAATATGGCTGAGGAGAAAATCTAGAAAAAACGTATGCTGCAGTTTGAATGACATGCAACAAGTTGTCCCCGGGTGCCTTGGTTTGTACATCCTGCCTCAATTGAGATACTTTTGTATCCTTTAAACAGTATGTATATTTACAAAAAAAAAAAAAAAAAAAACGCTCACATATCTTGGATTTATCCGCCTTGATATTTGTTTGTGCGTGTTTCACTGATACTTTCAATAATTTCGATGAGGACCATGATTGCGATGCCACACCAACACTCAATTTAAAGATAATCTTTAATATAAATGAACAGCGAAGAAAAAACAAAAATAAATCATGGCTTTCTCAAATGCCTTCTAATGTGGTGGCCGGGCACTCGGTCGTGCGATGGCCTTCGTGGAAGACAACCCACAAAAAAAAACAACAACAATTGAGGAAGTATCCACAAAATGGATATAAAATAGCATAAGATACAGATACTTTTTTAAGCTTTATTATATTATGTTGCCCTTGTTGTTGTTTTTGTTGTTGTTACTGTGATATTGGTGATAGTACCCGTGATGGTAGCGCCAAAGATGATGATGGCATTGATAATGTTGATGACGGCTATTATTGCAAAAAATAGATAATGTTATTAAGTGTTGATTTATATTTTATGGAGGTTGTCTTCGTTGTTTGTGTTTTTTTTTAGGTTGCTTGTTTTATACACATACACACACATTTTTTTTACTTTCTATAAATATGTATGTACACACATATTTATATCTATTCTTGATTGCTCGGAATCAAAGAACTACAGAGTAGTCAGTCAATAAAGTAAATTGTTTTTGATACGCTCGAAAATGAATATAGATTGTGATTAATATGGGCCCAATGTTTGTGGAATTTAAATCGGCTTAAATGTATCTTGTTTATGGGTTAAAGTGTTTGGCAAATTGTAAGAGGATTTGAAGTGGCTGCTTAAGGCGATTGGGCAAATGCTGTGCTTTATTTTTCTTTTTGTGGAAAATGTAAAACCTAAAAGTGTTTATTTTTACAATGTAAGTTGTAGCAAAATTCTTAATGCAAAAAAAAACTGATTTAAATGCAACTGAACAACTACTCTGCTCACTTCAATATCGGATAAGCTTAATTTGATTACATTTATTTTACATGTATTTTCTTATTCACATTATTGACTTTCAGTCCAACAAGATAATATTTACAATTATTGTCTGTTATCTTCGACAAATCTCTAAACTCATTAAATATTTTTCAGACAATTAATTACACTACTCAACAAAATGAAAAAAATTGCATGTACTCCGGATGCGATAATTTTTTCTGTGTAGATAACCTTGACATGAGCTCGAAAAACGCAATAAAAAATGTCAAATCTTATTACTTTTACGTAAAGTCACATAACCTATGAGAAAAATGAGACAAAGATCATGAAAATCGATGCACGCGTTTCGCTTTTATTCGCAAGTGAGTAAAGGTATGAATTTCAAAAATTTGCTCGACATATGCACAACTTTGTCTATGGTAAGGTTTTTTCTTTTTTATTACAAAAAAAATTAAAATTTGTTGGGTGACAAAAATATATGAAAATTTGAAATTTTTGAAATTCATACCTTTACTCAATTGCGAATAAAAGCGAAACGCGTTTTTTAAAAAAAAAAAATTTAAATCTTTAGGCAAAAAATAAGTTTTTTCCTTTATATATTCATTTTTAACTTGGAAACTGTTGCTTGTATAGGAAAACAATATATGAACAGATTAAGGGAATTGTAATTTTAAATTTTTTAAAATTTAATTCAATTAAATCGGGCTAGTGGTTCCCGAGTTATGCCGGACGAAACAAATTAACCAAAAAAAATTTTTTAAAAAAAAAAAAATAAAACAAAAACCAAACGAAAAAAAAATTTTTTATTGCGTTTTTCGAGCTCATGTCAAGGTTATCTACACAGAAAAAATTATCGCATCCCGAGTACATTTTGACTGTTGACTAGTGTTATTTGTTTTAAAAATGCACATACATGGTCTGAAAACAATTTAGGGTAGATAATGTGGTTTCCTGTGAAGGAGCCATCTAATACACCTCGTTTACTTTTTATTAATTCTTTCAATTTGTGAAACTCTCTAGATCAATACATCGTATACTCCCGGTTAGTCTTACTCTCTTAAAGAGCGTAGAAGCAGAACAAATTAAAATAACTTATTTTTTTCTCAAACACGGCATTACTTCTGCCTAAGTATCTAATATGCTATTATTATGAGTTACATTTTCAGCCAAATAAACTTTGTTTAGAAGCAAATACGCTTTAATTGATACAAGCTGCAAACAAGTGAATTACTTGTGTGTAAACATTTAAAAATACAGATTTTTCAGCGAGCACGACTTAAAGTTTGAACATCAGGATAAGTTAGATTGAATGGTTAGATTTCCCTCTCTTTAAACAGAGTGAACTAGGAGACTATGATTAGGTACATTGTAAAATAAGTGCTAGATGAGGTTGAAAATAAGGAAATCTGAAAGCGAGAAGCTGGAAACATGAACATGTCAAGTTGAGAAAATAGCAACATTTGGTGCTTTTGGGAAAAAAATTGGAAAAGGAAGTTCGAAATGCCAGCTAGATTTTCGTGATGGTATGTGGGGAACACAGGCCAATTTCTTAATTCCAATATACATCAATTACTGCCCCCGAGATAAGTCAGACGACGACGATATAAAGGTTTATACATTTGTCTTTTTAAAAGTAAACATAAATAAAACGCATCTTAATATATAGACATTTTTTTTGCAACAAAAATTTTTTTTTCAACTAAATTTTTTTTTTCCACAAACATTTTTTTTTTCAACAAAATTTTTTTTTTCAGCAAAAATTTTTGTTCCACAAATTTTATTTTTTTTCGAATTTTTTTTTTACAAAATAGTTTTCTCAAAATATTTTTTACAAAATTTTTAAAATTAAGTAACAAATACTTTCTCAAGCAAATTAACGGGCGCCATAGGCGCATTACAACTTACTAGTATAAAATATTTTTTTTCATGATATTTCTTTTTTTTATTATAAAGTTTGAACGTTGGCATGATTTAAATGAGCATGATACACGAATAGGGCTTTACCTGACCGCTCGATACGAACAGAACAGGATCACTAAGTAAGCAAAGCAATCAAACAGACCGCAACAAAGTTGTTGTTTCGTACAAATACATTCTCAGAAGACCATTTGATCATTTTCGATGAAGCCGCCAGCCTAAAATCCACACTCAACAGTGGGTCGATGTGAATGCATTGGCTTCTCCATAGTCATGTGAGCCTTTCGTGGACGGATAGCAACAGGCTTTAGCGGCACAATGCCAAAGATGTATGTCTAGGGACAATAAACCGTCCATTGACTGACTTTAGTGTTCACGTAGCTGACTTTACTGCTCCCGCAATATCAATGACGGAT
The DNA here is from genome assembly GCA_958296145.1 of Hydrotaea cyrtoneurina. NCBI lineage: Eukaryota > Metazoa > Arthropoda > Insecta > Diptera > Muscidae > Hydrotaea > Hydrotaea cyrtoneurina. The sequence goes on along the minus strand of OY282513.1, from coordinate 8,483,085 downwards.
TATCTTTGAACTTTGCTCAGATATTCCTATGTATGATTCTATTAAATGTAGTGTCTTTTATCTAAAATCAATATCAATTGTAACATTGACACGTGACAAAAGACGATTCAAGGTGATTATGAAAAGACTCTCAACATTATATGATTTCTGCAAGGGATTGCTTTATAAGTTGAGATGAAATATTGTACTGTTATCTTGCCACTACAATTATGTGAATACCTTTCAAGCTATTATTTTAGGCACACTTTTGAGAAAGGCTTAATATTGACAGATATGTTATCAAATAACACACCTCAACCCACAATTCGTACACGCTACCCTTCGCTCTAATCTCTTGCAACATCCCCAATGACACTTTTCATTCTCGGTTATCTTCACAACTTTCTTGCCAAAGTGTTATGGACGGCGCAAAGGAAATGCCCTAGACCATTTTTAAATTTCAAAATTACATTAACTCGACGACCTTTCCCGGTTTCTTTCGTTTCTTCCATTTTAAGCAAAAGATCTATTGGTTTCGATGGTGAGCACATGTAGTTTATTTGCATTTATGCCCACAAACCACAAACTACGTGTCACATTAAATACGAAAAACTTTATGTCCATTTTATCGTTATTCTCGAGAACTCGGGACATTTGCCTGCTTCCTTCTCACTGTTGTTGTTTAGATTTAATTAAAGTTTCTGGCTGAACTGAAACCCTTTTTTTTGCTGTCCACGTTGTTATTGCCGCTGCCACTACTACTCGGGGAGAAGCATCTTTGTACAATTTATCTTAAACTATTTATAAATTCATAGTCTTAATTAAGCATCGGCAACAAACGGCAGCGTCAGAGGAGCAACAGCAGCAGCGACAACAAAAACGGAAATACAGAGAGACAGACAGACCGACAGACACACAAAAATGGTCGTAGATAAACATTTAGAGACCGGAGAAAGTTAAGCACTAACTAAACAACAACTAGAACTACAACTGCAAATTGGGCTAAACTTTTCGAGAACTCATACACATTTCAGTAACTAGCTGGAAGGAGCATACAATACAATAAAACTCACAAACACACTTGCACACACACACACACTCCCATACAAATGTATGTGCTTGTCGAAAAACTTTAAATATTCATATTCCAGTTTGAAAATCCCTCAAAAAAAAAACTCCAACAACCGGCAGCCGACCCAGTTTATAATGTATGTATGTGATGTTTACATAAATATAATTTTTATCATAGCACTTTCAAAACTTTTCGAAATATTGTACTGTATACGGTTACACACATTGAAGCACGTGTAAGAAGGGCTCTGCTTTTAGAGTGATGGGAAATTGAGCCATAAAAAGTACGCCCCCTCCTATCGTAAATAAGGAACAATATTGGAAAAGATTTCAGGCAACAGATGGGTTTGGTAATGTAATTAGTTCTCAGTGCCAGAGCCCATATTTCCCTTAATTCCATTGGGAATAGTGGGGGGGATGAACAGTTCTATTCAAATTTAAATCTCATAGTAAGTTGGTGCAAAAAAAAAAACAGACATATCCACTTGCAAAAGACAAGGTGGCAGGCACACAGCTGCTGTGGGCACGCGGGACGTTTGTCATGCTTTATGGCCCTAACTTTTCTTGAATACATCTTCTGAAATATGGGACGCTGTAGTTTAGCGAGCGGACGTCGGAACGTCTTGCGAATGCTCCGAATTATGTCTGCGGTAAGAGATCGTAGCTACAAATCTACTCCTCTTTGGGCTCTATTAAATACGTTAATTAAGGTATCTGAAACAAGTATGTTCAGATACGTTCACCTTCCAATATCCTTTCTATGGATAGACATTGGTTACACAGCAGATCGATGTCTACGAGACGTTGATGAGCCCCCCAACAGAGACTGCGAGATCAATGCCACCCGTGGTAAAATAAATGCAAACCTATTATTCTACAACAGTCATCTCATACCTACGTGTCCCAGGTATCCTGACTCTCTGCATTTGGACCCCCATGGTTTACGAACTAAAAATCCGATATAATTAATGCCAAGTTCTCTGGCAACGTGACCCTCGGCTCATAAGTATTTACATTTACAAGCTAAAAAGTTAAATTTAAAATTTGTTTTGAATTGTGCTGATCCTTTATCTGGGCCTCGATACATAATATTCGCTACCAGCGGCTGACCAGCATGGCGAATGTTCCCCGTCTACAAATTGTAGGAGCCCTAGTCGCCGGATACCTACTTGTCTTTTAGCTGGCCTCACCTTCGGAATTTGTGTGAGGCAGCATTGCCTAGGCTTGGCGGCTTTTTTGTTCCTTCAATGTCAATAGCTCGGTACCTTGGAACTTTTTTGATTGTATTCAATAGCTCGGTACCTTGGAACTTTTTTGATTGTATTCTCTCAAATCCAGGATTTTGACATTTTCCATTCGGGGGTTTCATCAGTAAACTTCTTCTTTGTCTGATCACCTAGACCATTGTCCTCATTAAGAATCGCAGAAGTGGATTAGCCATTCTTCGCAAATACCTAGGCCGCATTTATTTAAATCCTTTTTGACATGATCTCGGTCGCCATGTTACCTATCCCTGCCAGGCATTCTTAACCAAAACTACTCCTAGTTTCAATCCCATATGACGGGTAACTCACAAGTGAATCCCCTATTGTACAATAACTCCTCACCAAGATATAATATTTCGCGGGTGAAAATTAACAACAATTCGAGCAAGATAATCACGTCGTTAGAAAAGGCCTGACTGGAAAATTGGATAAGCTGATGTGAATACCCCACTGACTTCCGAACTGTGTTATTCACTTTACCCAGTTTTCTTGATGTCCCCGAATACTAAAAGACAACTAAGAACTTGGGTATTGACAAGGGTCCACATTTGCAAAAATATGAGACTTATTTCCAGTCAGAACGAAAACCTGATAATGTTCATAACGGAACATCATATATGAATCTGTAAGTCAACAGAAAACACTCGCTGAAGTACACTCTAGATTGACATTTAGAGAAACACGAACAAGGGAGCCGTACATTACCCCCCACTAAGGCTCTGCACACCCTCACTTCCAGTTCACGGGAAGCTACACCTGGTAATCACAGCAAATATGCAACCCTCAGGCTAGAGTGCCTCTCACGAAACCTATCAGCGACATTTACCGTCTCACATTACCGGCCACGAATTTCTATCAGCAAATCAGCATGTCCTGTTGGTGTACAACGTCCATACAAAGATGAATCCTATCATTCACATGGCAACATCCCTACCCCTACACATTTTCCGAAGTTGTGTAATTTCATATTTAAAGCCTTTAAATGTACATATACCGAAATTTATATGTGAGAAGGAATGTCAGTAGGTTTACGAAAAATTGTCCAACAATTTCTTAATAATTTTTGTTCTGGATGAATGAGGATATGGGTTTGAAATTCTAATAAATATTTATTGATATTTTAGAGATACGAAAGGGGTTGTAACGTTTGTAACGAAAACAAGATGACAAGAACTTTGCGCAAAAAACCGACTTCTGACTACGGGACACAGTGGAGGAGGACTCACAGTGTTCTTATCATATGTAAAACAAAAGTTTTGTTTTGCTTGCGTTCCATGGTGGAAAAGGTTATTTATATTTCTGGGAAAATAATAAATATTCAAATATTTTGCTGTAAGACTTCCTGTGACTTGGGTAAATTGTTTGAGAGTGTGTGCTTATACATTTCTCCGATTGTTTGATATCAGATTATTTTCAAAAGATATGTTTCCCAGCATACGCACTGATAGTGAGGTATCCATGCCGTAGGCTAGACGAGGCTATTCTGTTCCTTTTCTGTTGATTTTTTTTTCTTTTTTCGTTTTGTTTTAATTTCCTGTTGTCATAATACTTGACATAGACACTTATGAGGGTATTAAACGATTTTTTTGTGTTGTTTTCGTTTTTCTTGTCACATTGGGCCTGTCCTTGTAGCCCAGCCACTAGCATAGTTTATATCTGTATTATAAAAACTAAGTATGAGATTTTTAACACAATAACTTTTGGATACCTTTTCAAAATGGCTATTTTAAGTGTGGGTTTAATTGGAGATTTCAAAAGTAATCTTGTTGCGACAACTTGACAACGGTCTGCATTCAAATTGAAAAGATAATTTAACGTGTTGCTGCTGGCATATTTCTGGGCATGCAAAGGTGAAGTACGGATGGGCGGTAGGTAAACGATATTGATATGGCAAACTCAGGAATTGTGTCGGGTAGTTAAAGTGTCTTGCCCAATACTGAAATTAAAGTACTGCGATTTTTATACAAATATTAGTAAATGAAAATTTTAAAAACATTGTGACTAATCAGTTCGAATCAGACTGAGAGAAAGAGAGACGGATATGATTTAAAAGGAAGACTTAATGTTGTGGGTGCTGTGGCGATGTATGTACAGTCAAACTTCCATAACTCGGAAAAGATCGACTTACGGTGACTATGGAGTTATGGAATTACCTATGAGATTATTAAAGGGAGTTTGTCTCTTTAACTGCCACTAAATGTGCTTCGACTTTGACTGTATTTAATCATCGTATACAGGAAATTATTTTATTCGGTGATGAATTCACACATACTCCACAATGGCTACAATGTAGCCGGTTAAGGACAAAGTTGTAATTAATCCGAGTCGTAGATATTGAAAAACTCCCGAGGGAGAGAATCGGTCTTCGCACATTGCTCGAAGTATGCATAAATACTCAAAACTGAGAAAGTGGACCGAAACTAAACCCTGTTGCACATAAATGTCGTGGCCTTACTTGTGGCAATCAGCCCTCTGTATTTTAAAACGATGTCATCATGTCATTAAAACGATCGATCCAGCGCAAAACATGATAACATTTAAAGAGTAACGAATTTGCCGATAATGGTGCCAAGAAAGCCACAATGGCGTCCATACTTATGCAAAATAATATCAATTACAAGTTTAGAACTTCGTACTTTAGTACTTCGACTAGGTATAAGAAAAATAAACACTGATGCAAATACCATCCTATCCTTCCTAAATATAATAATTTGTGCACCTCACTGCCTGCGGTGAAGCATTTCTTTACTCTCTATCATTACTCTCTCTCTTGTCCTATCCTAAATATAATAATTTGTGCACCTCACTGCCTGCGGTGAAGCATTTCTTTACTCTCTATCATTACTCTCTCTCTTGCTCGCTCATTTTTTAACACGTCATCATTCTCTTTTCACAGTCGCAGTGTGTGTGGCTGTGTGTTGTTTACACATGTGTGTTTGGCTGTTTCGTTGTTGTTGTCATGTTCACAAAAAGAACAACAAACACACATACAAATCAGAGACATGTTTTTTTTCGACCGCTGTTTGACGGGCTTTTCAACTAGTTGATAATGATTTGAATCGAAACGTATTTAAAAATTTAGAGAAAATATATATTACCAAACTCATTCGCTTAAGACTCAGACATGCGAACTTTTCTCATAGCATACAGTGACTCAAAAATAAAATGGGACACTTACTGTTTCAGGCTTCGATAGTCCATAACATGAGAACAGTTTATTCGATTTTAAAAACATGAAGAGCAAATTGGTAGTATTTTAATCATATTTTAACATTCTAAATCAGGGGTGCCCAAAACCTTCTTATGGAAGCGCAAACACCAATACGTATACACTTTATCAACACACACAAGGAAGAACAAAAATATTTCATTATGTACACTGGTAAAAAAAATTGAATTTCATTTTTATAAAATTTATATGTGGCAAATATAAAAAAAACAAAAGATAATTTATTATAGAAAAAGCAAATCATACATTGAGATTGATTCTCAAAATTTTGAGCGAAGAAATAATCGCTTTCCCAGGTGTCATTCATTCTGCAAAATAATCTATCCGCTTCAAACTCACAACACATAATGATTTCTGCAAGTGCTTCTCATTCCACGAAATCATTCAAAAAATAGCAACAAAATTTACGATGCGAGCGCCTGGCACCAATGTGTACCAACAAAGCATGTGTTCTTGTTGCTGTGTATATGAAAGTGTTGTTGCTTTGATCTTGGGTATGTGTGTATTTCATACAAACAGTTGTATGTGCATAGTAAGATGCTCAGCCTATGCTAAGCGCTTTTACAAAAACAAAAGCGCACCAAGCGCATAGGCCGTGGGCACCCCTGTTCTAAATCATAAAATAACAAATATTCACTTTTTATATAATTTTTCCAACAAATGTCTTAAAATGAAAATTTTCAAAGTCAAACAAAAAATGGGACACCCCAGTATTTGGTAACTTCTAGGAATACTACTGTTGTACCGTTATTTTTTTCATAACGGGACAGCGATATTTGTTTTTTACTTCTTATATTTCGTCAGTTCTGTTCAGAAGTGTGATCGTTAAGATGAGTAATCAAGCGTCAAGAGATTTAAAAGAGCTAATGGTGAAATATAAATCTGAAAGCAAAAGTATACGTGAAATCGCTGAAATGTTAAATAAGCCCAAGTCAACAGTATTTAATATATTGAAAAACTATAAAATAAACGGATATTTGCAAAGAAAAAGTGGTACTGGAAGGGTTCCCAAAATCAATTCCGATGTTACCAAGAGAAGGATTTTACGTCTGGTAAAGGAGAACCCACACATTTCGGCTGTTGATATTGCCAAATCATTAAGAGAATCGTCCATTGTTGACGTAAACCCACAAACAATAAGAAATTTTCTTCACAATAATAATTACAAAGCATACAGTCCTAGAAAAAAAAACCGCTTCTTTCCAGTACCAACGTCACTAAAAGATTGACATATGCCAGAGAATACATTGACAAGCCGAATGAATTTTGGAGCAACGTTATTTTTACCGACGAGTCGAAATTTAATATCTTTGGCTCTGATGGTCGAAGTTTTGTTTGGAGAAAGGAAGGTACAGCACTCCATCCGTCCAATGTACTTGGTACTGTCAAGCATGGTGGCGGCCATGTAATGGTCTGGGGAGCAATGGCAGCGAATGGAGTGGGTTCATTTTGTTTTATTGAAGGTAATATGACAAAAATGTCTTACTTAGATATACTAAAGGAGCATATCCCTAAAACCGTTGAAAAATTGCAATTGCCAGCAAGGTTTACCTTCATGCACGACAACGATCCGAAACACACGTCGTATGTTGTCAGGGAGTGGTTACTCTACAACGTCCATAAAGTGTTGCCGCATCCACCTCAGAGTCCCGATCTCAATCCAATTGAGCACTTGTGGGCTCATACGGAAAAAGAGTTACGTAAGCGGGTGATTCGTGGAAAAAATGGTCTCAGAGCTGCCATTGAAGAGGTCTGGGAAAACATTCCAAAACGTGTTACAGAAAACCTAGTGAACTCTATGCAACGTCGTTTACAGGCAGTAATTAAAGCAAAAGGATATAGCACGAAGTATTAACTCATCATTTTAAGCCAAATTATTAACATTTATTATAGCCATATTTCTTCCCACATTTCATTATTTTCACTCCTGTCCCACTTTTTGTTTGACTTCGAAAATTTAGTTTTTAAGATATTTGCTAGAAAAACGATATAAAATGTGAATATTTGTTATTTTTTGTTTTATAAAGTTAAAATATGTATTAAATACTAACAATTTTCTCTTTATGTTTTTAAAATTGAATAAACCATTCTCAAGTTATGGACTATCGAAGACTGAAACAGTAAGTGTCCCATTTTATTTTTGAGTCACTGTATATATCGACAGGACTCTTTCTTCGACGTGTATATCTTGACCGTGTATCAATTGAACATGTTTTAGATTATTGTCCCAAATTTCCAGAAATTTAAATTGGAATTTTTGGAACCATAAAAAGTACTGGCATTCATTAAAAGGACTAAATTGATTGAATTAATTTGATTCATAATGTTTACATTCATGTTCCATTTGGCTTAGGACCTAAGTTGTCATGTACTCTATCTTAACTAGTAAGTTGTAATGCGCCTATGGCGCCAGTTAATTTGCTTGAGAAAGTATTTGTTACTTAATTTTAAAAATTTTGTAAAAAATATTTTGAGAAAACTATTTTGTAAAAAAAAATTTCGAAAAAAAATAAAATTGGGAAAAAAAAAATTTGTGGGAAAAAAATTTTTGCTGAAAAACAAATTTTTGTTGAAAAAAAAAATTTTTGTTGAAAAAAATAAAATTGGGAAAAAAAAAATTTGTGGGAAAAAAATTTTTGCTGAAAAACAAATTTTTGTTGAAAAAAAAAATGTTCGTTGAAAAAAAAAATTTTTGTTGAAAAAAAAAATGTTGTGGAAAAAAAAAATGTTTGTTGAAAAAAAAAATTTTGTGGAAAAAAAAATTTTTATTGAAAAAAAAAATTTTGTGGAAAAAAAAATTTTTGTTGAAAAAAAAAATTTTGTGGAAAAAAAAAAATTTTTGTTGAAAAAAAAATTTTGTTGAAAAAAAAAATTTTAGTGAAAAAAAAAAATTTTATTGAAAAAAAAAATTTAGTGGAAAAAAAAAATTTGTTGAAAAAAAAAAATTTGGAAAAAAAAATTTTTTGTAAAAAAAAAAATTTGTAAAAAAAAATTTTTGGAAAAAAAAATTTTGGTAAAAAAAAATTTGGGGAAACAAAATTTCTGTACAAAAAAAAATATTATTTTTTTTATTATTATTATTTATAGAAAATTATATTTAAATTCCTACGTACTGCGTGACAGAGTCAGTGAATCAGTGAATCAGGGAATCAGTGTATCAGTGAATCAGTGTCGAGGGTAAATATATATTAAGATATATATTTACCCTCGACACTGATTCACTGACTCTGTCACGCAGTACGTAGGAATATAAATATAATTTTCTATAAATAATAATAATAAAAAAAAATAATATTTTTTTTTTGTACAGAACTTGTGTTTTCCCCAAATTTTTTTTTCCCAATTTTTTTTTTCAACAAATTTTTTTTTTCCACAAAATTTTTTTTTTCAACAAAAATTTTTTTTTTTCCACAAAAATTTGTTTTTTTCAACAAATTTTTTTTCCATATTTAAACGGGCGTCATAGGCGCATTACAACTTACTATTTTTTATAATTAGCTTGTAATTTTAATTATAAGTTAATTTTTGTTAAATAAATAAATAAATTAAACAACATGAAAACAAACCAGGTTTCTAGACCACATCGACAAAACTGACGATTACTTGTACAGGGTTCTCCAACAAGAGGTGTTATTTTGAATCACCCGGTATTTGACAAGTAGAAACTACGCAATTACTAAAAAAGGAACGATACACGCATTGAAATTATTAAAATTCACTACAAAATGGTGAAAATCTTGCAGTCGCAGTTCGCCAAACTGAAGTATTGTTGGGTCGTCGTGCTGCACCTTGTCGGACCGCAATACAAAAATTGATGGACAAATTCGAGCTGTTTGAACAAGTTACTAATGTGAAGAATAAAACCCGTGCGACGTGCAAGAAAAATATTGGTAAAATAAAAGTCATACGTGTTCCAGCGTTTCGCTGGGTCTCATCTAGGAATCGAGATATATCGATTTGAAGTTAGTAAGTATCGTATAGGGGAATTTGTCACGTTTTAGGCTCTTTTGTTTGACATAACTCGAGAACCACTCGTCCGATTTAGCTGAAACAAATTTAGAAAAATTAAGAATTACAATTCCTCTAATCTGTTCTTAAACCGTTTTCCTACTTAAGCAACAGTTTCGCAATTATAAATAAATGTAAACGTAAATACGTAAATACGTAAATAAATGTATTTAACAAAAAAATAAAAAAAAAAAAAAAAAAAAAATTTCTTCATGCGCTTATTTTTAACTTGGAAACTATTACTTGTAAAAGAAAATAATATATGAACAGATTAAGGGAATTGTAATTCTTGGTTTTTTAAAATTTATTTCAGCTAAATCGGACGAGTGGTTCTCAAGTTATGTCAAACAAAAGAGCCAAAAACGTGACAAATTCCCCTATACGATACTTACTAACTTCAAATCGATATATCTCGATTCCTAGATGAGACCCAACGAAACGCTGGGACACGTATGACCTTTTTTTGACCGATATAACTTTCCCCGGTGGTTTCATCCCAAACCGATTGTGGCTGTCGCACAGTGTTAGTGTTCGATCACCACCACCAACTGTCTAATTTCAGCCATAGGAAACATTTTTTGTTTTTGGCAAATACTTTGTGGTCAACCACAATAATTACTCTAAACAAGAGCATAATATGTGTACTTTTTTACCGCAACCACTTCATATTTGCTTAACTGGCAACCTGGTCTACTTCGCTACAAAAGGATAACACTGCTAAGACGAACTATTTAGGTATCTGGAGTTATGCCGGTTTTTTGTGTTGTGTGGCCAACAACCACAAAATATTCAAAAATTTCTTTGGAAGAGAAATGCGGTTAACTGAATACACGACTTGTACAGAGACGAGAGCACGCAGACCAGTAAATTTACAAATTAGAAATGTTTTTTTTTCTGCTGGCAAAGAAAACAAGGAATGTTAAAGATTGAAATTCAAATTAAACTTGCTGTCGTTTTTTGATTAATATTCTTTTTAAAGTTGTCAGCAAGTTGTATTGTATTTTTATTAGATTAATTTTCGCCCATAAATCATCAACTGAACGCAGCATCATCATCATCATCATCATCGGAGCACATGAAGCGGACGACAAACGTTCAGATGTCCATCCGTCAGTGCCAGAAGGCGAAGATTTTTTTTGTTATGGACGCCATCACATAAAGTTATAAGACAAATACGAATGAAGTCACGGAAAACACTAAAATGTATTGTTTATGGCCATGCAATGGTGTCTTTGGGTTACTTTATACGTGGGATTGCTATTTATATCAATGGTTTTACGATTCTCCGCCAATAAGACCAGTTAATAATTAACAATGACTGTCTGCAAGTCTACGCCGATTGCATTTTTTTTTGTTCGTCTCCGATAATTGAGATAGGCATGTCGGCAATATCAATGTGAATCATATTTTTATTTTCTGTTCAATGTCTTCGGGGGATTTTTATGTACTTAATATATGAAAGGGATGTAAATATTGCAGACATACATATGTACGTATGAATGAAGTTGACAAAAAAGTAATAAAGATAGTTTGGAGTATCCATGCCCAGTCGTAAATGTCGTATTTGGCATTTACGTCGACATAAAAGAGATCATGAATATTCTAATTAGTTTTAATAAAAATCTTCCTTCATATTTGGTAAGATCTTTCTCTAGAATAACATAGCCGGTTTTTATTCCGATTCATGGCAACAAGAATTTGCAAGTATTCACCCATCCACCAGAGTCTTTGTCTCGAGTACAAACTGTGCTGAACATTTCGTAAATTTTAGCTTGTTTTAACATTTTTGTTTTCCAACTTTATACAGGATACGTTGACCAAAGTTCACAAGCCCTAAATTAAATTTTAAAAGTTCACCTAGCAAAACTTCAATTTCAATGCTAATAAAATACACATCAACATTGCGCCTCTGCTGCTTGCCGCCTAATGTAATTTCATACATTTATTTATTTAAGCGTTGTGAAAATTTCAGTTTCTAGCTTTTGGCTGATTGCCTGTTGGCAAGTCTGATTAAATTATACCATGTTGAAATAATCTCTTTTAAGTCTGTTAAAGCATGAATCAACCTCAACAGCGCATCCGAAAGAACAGCAAAAGGAGAATGTGCAAAATATGATAGAAGCAACCGGCAGCCATAAAAACATGATATGATTCTCTAGCACGGATTGTGTATGGTGTATTCGTTTTTCTGCGCTTGCTAGGAAATGACATATATATTTGTATGTAACACTATTTTCTTAAGACATTCACCGACACGTTCGTGCAGCAGGGCCAAAGTTTGCAATACCAACAAACAAAAGTGGCATGGCAAAAGAAATGTTAAATAGAAGATGCAGAAAATGATGATGATGATATCGAAGGCAAAGTATTGACATCAACTACGACGACGTCTGGCAAGAGAAAAATGATAGCATTTAATGTCAATGAAACGGGATGCTGTACAAATAGCTAAACAAAGTTTTAACGGAAAAATTGCAGACATGCTCTTCCTTTTCTTGCTTTGTTTGATTTTTGCGATCACCCCGGCAGCCAGTCGTCGTATCGATGCAACAACATCGAGCTGATGCATTCATCCATTGATTTAAACAAACAGCCTTAAGGAATTTCCGAACTTTTTGTCAGGCACAAACAGTGAGACGAAAAACAACCGCCACCCAATATTTCTGTATAGAACGGGTATTACACAAAAGGCCAAGCGAGCAACGTTTCTTTTTGTCCTTTTTTGCCTTCCGTATAAAAATCAAATGAACAAGTATTTTCATGTATACGAGAAGTGGAAAGGGCGAAATGCGCATATAGGAACACAAGCGTTTAAGCTAACAGACCGGAAGTAAACAAAAGACGGGCCACTCTGACTGGTAGATAAGCCCTAATGGAGGTGCTGGCCACAAGGTTGGGAAAATGAGTATGTATTATATTTTTGAAAATGTTAGAAATGATTTATTCACTTAGAATGTCAAAAAATGATCAGAAGAAATTTTGCGGGAAATGGGAAGGTCGTTGTTTATACATGTGGCCAGCGTGTGCCAGCGTGGAACGGCCACTCATGACTGGTACACATCGTTTTGTTTGCCAACAGCGTTCGAGGAAATAAGGAAAAATAATAAGAGAAGACGAACATTTTACATCACGACAAATATTCGGAGTGGACTCTTAGGGTGCTGAAAGGAGCTCATGATTTCCATTGCGGCAGGACGAAACTATTTTCCACTGGAATTCTTTAAGGAATGACCAAAAGTATACGTTTAGCAATTTGTCTCCATACCTCAAGCTTCCCGGCATTATCACAGGGCTACTCTTCATAAATACCCGAAAACAAAATAAACTATAAAAAATTTAAAGCAAAGCACAAGAAAAAGCGACAGCAGCTTAACTACTCCACGGAGGATACAAGAGAATGTCCGCTTTCCGAAACAGGTCAGCCACCAATAAAACACCCTAAACCCATCGACTCAGCTAGCCGACATCAATATTGAAGAAACCGGGTGTCTGTCAAGATATGGTCGGTCGGGTTGTGGTCATAAGTGTCAATGTCCTCCAAGTATACGTCATGAGTCGGCACAAGGTATTCCGTTCGTCATACAGCCAATCGGCTCCGATAGTCACTGTGTTGTTGTATGTACACTTGTGTGTCCGTTGGCCAAGTCGAGGATTATAGACAACTAAGCGGATTTCGCAAATGCAATTAAATGAAAACTTTACTGAAAATACCATTTACACCCAACAGGTCGCATGCCTGCCTTCTTTTGCCGTTGGTCGATTCCGTCCGAATAAAAGATGCTGCTTCTGCTCTTTCTCCAGCAAGGCCATCTTATCGACGAAGTTTATTATAGCGGCCGAAAAAAAATCCCATAAAATATAATGGAGCGGCACAGCGATGTTGATGTTGATGATGATGGCAACGGCTTCGGTAATGGGGTGTAGTCGCATGTATATGATACCTCATGGTAAATTGATGTGACAACCAAATTTACTAAGATGGAAAAATGTGAAAAGTGCTTAAAGAAAATAGTCACCGTACAACACGACTGAAAGCTAAAATGAACACAAACTGTATGAACTGTTCAGAAGAAAAGTAAGCATGACATGGTGTGTTGATATGCCGGTCTGATGGCAAACACGAAAGTTTCAATTAAATTGTGTCAATATTTTCCCAAAAAGGTAAATTGTGGTGCGACTTTTTTTCACATCAGTTTACCTTCCAAATGCGATTAAGGGTAGGACAAAGAAGGGGTTTGGTAGTTGAATTGTTTTAGGAAATACTCTTAAGATGTTGCAAAAACATGTGGTTTTAATTTCTCGGTAAAGTTTGGTGGTTTAGTTGCTAATCAGCAAAGTCAGATCACAGACAAGTTGAAATGTTGAAAAATAGAAATTGTAATGGTGATTAGGTTCGTCAGATTTCTTCCACGTTTACCCACTTTGTCCCTATATTACAATAGAAAATGGCCATGCTAATGAAGGTAATTTAAATCCTCAATCATGTAACGGAGGGGAAGTCGCTCAAAAGAAGAGGTTTAGGTATGTCGATCAGGCTATGTCGTTCGGCTCACAGTAGACATCGAGACAATCATGTTCGGCGGATGACTACGTAATTGAACATTGAATTATTTATTCTATATTTGAGTGTACAAGAGCCATCAGGATAGATGTTAAAACTGAGTGGTATCGGTATTTCGGGACAATGAAGGACTACATCGCAGGAGTAGTCCATGAGAACTTTTATAAATTATTTGAGGAATTCCTGAACGATCCTTCGCAACACACGCCACTAATCAACCTCTTGCAACATGCAACTTATGACTAAAGCGTTTATTCTGCTTAGATAGCTTTCAAACGAAATATTAGACATTTATGATCAGTAGAATCTGGCAAATCATAATGAATAGATTAGAGATTTAACAAGAAACCAAATTATAAAAATGTACTTAAATACAGTCATTGATTCGCGACGAATTGAGTCCAACGCATCTAAGGACTCCATTACATTTCGAAAAATGCATTCGGTTGGCCCATAAGCCCCAAATCATTTTCAAATTTGAACATGTATTTTTTTTTTAAAATTTTTTTTTTTGTGTTACAATCAATAATAATAAAATTTTAGAATTACGCCACCAACACATATATGATTGTGTCCAACAATAATGTGCTCACACACAAACATATATATGTTTCTGTCCATATGTACGCAATCATTTTCAAATTTTAACATGTATTTTTTATTAAACATCCTTAAATGTTCCATAATCCATTGGATTTCATCTTGTGTCTTTTTCTATTTTGCGATTTGTAAATGCCCACAAAATATGCATTCGTATCAGTGCTGGCTACAACAGACAAATGAAATATCTTTCAACTGTACCGTTTTCAAGTCCGGAAACATAACAGTCATCGGAGACAAAGTCTTGGGAAAATAGTGGGTGGGAAAAATTGCAGCGTAATTTGTAAAATTTTTGTATGGTGCGTTTTAAGGTATATCTTTTATGTTTTAAAATCACAGTCGCATAGGTAGTGTGTGCGATTATGACACAGCAACATCTGGTTCGTATCCTGGTTCGTATATATTCCTGGTGTCTTTTCCAACTCATAAATGCCAGCGACTTAACGAGTAGGAGAATAATCTGTAGGCCATTTGCAAATTCTTCACAGCCGATCGAATAACAACAGATAATCGATTAAAAAAAACGATAGTTTGATACATAAAGGGTGTTTTTTATTGAGGTATAGAACTTCGAATTGAAATAAAACACAAGAAAATCGTTTTAATGTCCATCAATTTGGCTTTATTGGAAGAATAATTTTATGCCATTAATGTTTAAATATGATTTCGGGCATATGGCCGCCGCGGCTGGCTCGAATAAAGCCAATTCTACAGGTTAAATTTTCAACCACTTGTTGGAACCACAACTCATCCACATTCATGCCATCCAATTCGGGAACAAAATAGTCGGTTATCATGGCTCTATACCGGTCTCCATTAACGGTAACTGACTCTCCAGCATTATTTCGGAAGAAGTATGGCCCAATGACTCCACCAGCCCATAGAGCACACCAAACAGTCAGTTTTTGTGGATGTAATGGCATAAAATGGACGGAGCTTGCGGTGAACTTCGCGAACTGAACCATTACTTTCGAAATAAATTTGCACGATTTGCAAGCGTTGTTCTTTTGTCAACCTGTTCATGATGAAATGGCAAACCAAACTAAATATTAATCACTTGACAGCTGACAAAATACATAGAAAACAAATATTTGAAAAGTTTAAAATCGTGCTTTAGGGTAAACGTACTGATCGTACAGTATTCCTGTATACATATTACATCATTAACACCTCACTGATTTCAGATAAGTTCGGTTCTCTCATGGCAAACATTGGACAAAGATCATAAACAAATCAATACCCCACAAACATTTTTATTACACTCCAACCAAACGGTCTAGTGCAATTTATACAAGGGCCTCTCACCAGCACATTCATGTAATGTATAATTCTATGTAATTTTTATAAATGTCTGCATTTACAACAATAGCGTAGCATCGTTGTTACATGAACAACCTTCAACTATCATCCGAAGTTGTTAATGTACATGGAACATGGAGTTCATATTTCATATATAAATTGGCAACAATAAGAGACTAAATGGCAAACACTTTAACATGTTGTTGCCGGATACGCATAATCTCTCAGTGGACTCATTACTCTTGTATAGATCATCCAACACCCAACCACGGTCTTGGTCGGGAGCAGACTACATCGACATGTATGTCGGTACATATGTACGCAGGTACATACTCGTATACACTTGAACTAACAGTTACTAAAGACAATACAACAAATCGTTTACATTGTAACACAATTTATATCAAATGAAATACACCCAGCAACACTTGTATAGCAGCAGTATCATCATCATCATCAGCAACAGCAGCAGCAGTAGCAACATATTCCGCTGGTAACACAAAAGAGCAACGAAAGCGCACTCAACTTGAAATACAAGACATTGGCATACCAGCACACACACACACCAACGCACAGATAGAATTCCACACACATGCTCGCATGCTACACACACATATACACACATCCGTAATACGACCAGCATTTCGCCTTCTCGCATTATCTCAAGTTGTTCCTTTTGTAAGTGGATGGGTGGTTGGTTGGGTGTCCTGCCCTGTCTCTCTGTCTGCCTCTCACATTGATTGTCCTGTGTGCGCTGTTCTATAAGAAAATTTATCATATGTTGCATGGCTGCCATTTGCTCAAGCATATTCGTTTCATTTTTTTTGCTGTTGTTTGTTGCTGGTGTTGGTGCTGTTTTGTTCACAGCGTACATGTACTCTTTGACCTTTGCTGATATTTATGGATTTTTGAAATGCAAACCCACACTCACGCATGGCCCCACGCCCATTTGGCTTTAATGCCCACTTATGAGGAATGGAACGCCAAACTGATGGTTACACATAGTTGTTTTACTGTGTGTATGTGTGTGTGTGTTTGTTGTATGGGAGTTTTTCTTTCTTCGCCGTCGTTTATTTGCCAGCCATTTTGCAAAGCCGTGTTTCATATTTATGATGTCGTTTTTTTTCCTGCATATTTTTGTTGTTGTTGTTTGTTTGTTTTTATTTATCATTTTCCATAACATTTATAGTCGTAAATTTTCACTGAATATGCTGTTAAGAATAGTGCTTTCATAGCCGTTGTCGTTGTTGTTGTTGTGGCTGGTGGCGTGTTGATGATGTAGCGCAGTTGTTTTTATGTCGGTTTATGTTGTTTAAAATGATCTTTTAACATAACAAAATTGCCAAAGCTGCAGATCCTGCTTTACAAAATATGTGTATCTGTATAGTGGGTGACAGCCAAAGAGACGGTCAATGACGAAATTAATAGCACAGTTCTTAAGTAAGTCTGCTAGGGTCGAGTGCAGGTGGTGGGCACAGTTGAAGGGAATGGCAACAGGTCAACATTAGAAAGTAATGACAACACGATCCAAAAATAATGTTATCACAACATTTTTTCCTCATTTTTAACCTTAGCATAACAAATGGATACTTGTTATATTTCTGTTAGTGGTCCAGTACAAGTGGGGGCCATGTTGACATTAGAAAATGTTCAGACAACATTTTTGAGCTGATTGTTGAAATAAAATTATTTTTGAAATTAAATTTTTTAAACTATTTCTTTAATTTTTAACCTCTGTGAATATCAAATTCAGATTTTTTTTTTTAATTAGTTCAATCGCTTATTTTATTTAATTTATTTCTCCAATATTTCGTTCTTCTTTGAAGAACATCATCAGGGAGTACAACAACAATCTTAATATATATTTACCCTCGACACTGATTCACTGATTCACTGATACACTGATTCCCTGATTCACTGATTCCCTGATTCACTGACTCTGTCACGCAGTACGTAGGAATTTAAATAGGCATTCTATAATAATTCTATAAATAATAATAATAAAAAAAATAATATTTTTTTTTGTACAGAAATTTTGTTTTCCCCAAATTTTTTTTTCTTACAAATTTTTTTTTACAAAATTTTTTTTTTCCAAATTTTTTTTTTCAAGAAATTTTTTTTTTCCAAAAATTGTTTTTTTCCACATAATTTTTTTTTTCAAGAAAAATTTTTTTTTTTCACAAAAATTTTTTTTTAGCAAACATTTTTTTTTCAACAAAATTTTTTTTTTCAACAAAATTTTTTTTTTCCACAAAATTTTTTTTTCCAACATTTTTTTTTTCAACAAACATTTTTTTTTTCAACAAACATTTTTTTTCCAACAAAAATTTTTTTTTTCAGCAAAAATTGTTTTTCCACAAATTTTTTTTTTTCGAAATTTTTTTTTACAAAATAGTTTTCTCAAAATATTTTTTACAAAATTTTTAAAATTAAGTAACAAATACTTTCTCAAGCAAATTAACGGGCGCCATAGGCGCATTACAACTTACTAGTAAGAAATAAATAAAACACACGCAATAGAACGTAGGTGTTTCTTCTTCATCAGAAGTTGTCGTACTGAAGTTCTTGTTATGAAGTTGACTTATGTCCAGACAGCCTCGTTCTTAGTTTGTTCGTTGTTCGTTCTCTGTGAATATGTTTCAAAAGATAACCGTATTTTTTCTTTTTCAATTTGTGTCTGCTGATAAATTTCTCAGTAAAATATTAAAAAAAAAAAAAAAAAAAAAAACAGACTCTCCATTATATTACTCAAAAGACAACATTAATTCGCCCTACAAACGACCTTAATGAATGTAGACTGAATAAAAATATAATATCTTAAATGCTGATCTTGGAATATTAAGGAAATATGTTTCCAGCTCTTTAATCGTCTATGTGCTGTCTCCATCGATCGATAATTCACGATGAGCACCTTCAGAGATAGTTGGTGACCAACGCCTTTCTGGTTGGAACATTCGAATTCATCGAAATGGGACATGACATGGTTAACACAGATCTGGTCATTGATTCTGCGAAGAATTTCCCTCTCGAAAACACCCAGTACTTCTTCATTTGCTTTCGGCACTGAAACGGCTAGAATGCAACAAGCGGTCTTTTGTGTTCACTCTGTCTGATTTATAAACTTTGGCTTATTTCAATATTTTCTATGTTTTCATGTGGCTTTTTCCGAATTTGGCGGAGTGTGAAGATTTGGTCGATATTGAACTCATTAGATTTAAAAAAGACCTATCAAAATCTTAATTTCAAATAGTCTCTAAATAATTTCGGAAATTTGGGCTGACTTTGTTTATCCAAATTTTTGTTGTCACCATTTTTTTGACACCAACTGTAGTATAACCTTTACAACCTACAGCAAGCAATATATTTCGCCACACAGCCACATGTGTTATACGAATATCGTGGGTAAGAGTCTAGTGTGAATTCATTGCAGAACATGTGCATTTCGCTTTATCAGACGCTATTGAATATTTTACAGCTCTTGCTTGCTTCATAGACGAAATAAATGGAACCAAAGCCAATAGGGTGCATAAAATGACAAAATATTTTGGTTATTACAATATTTTCTTTCGCCGCACAGTGTTCGATGGACATTTATTCTGGAATAAGTTTATATTTATGTTTTTTGTAGAATCTAAGCGTCTATAGGACCCAAAGAGTAGAGAATTCGCAGACAATGAATTGTCGAATTGGCTCTCCCGGCATATAGGGTTTACTTAGTTGGCGCTTGAAGCCGCATCATAGTAATGGTTCAGGACTTTACAGTGTAAATTATGAAAAACTTAAATTTTGTCTGAATTTGAATACAATTCTCCGATGAGAAAACTTCGAATCCACGAAAAAAACTGGCGAATCAAATGTTCTAAATCTCACACTGTGCTTTACGTTTATTAAGCATGAAATTCAATTATGTTTTGATTTTTTTTTTCTGTCTGCTGTTGTTAAATGGCTTTTTCGATAGATGCTATAGTTGTTGTTAACCAACACCAAAAACTCTTCACATACCGTCGAGTATAAAGACTTTGTATTCTGCGTTTAAAAGTTGAACATATATTCATATCTTTGTGTATATCCGTGTGAGGGAATGAGTGTATGAGTAAATAAAAATATCAGCTTATGGGGAAAAAGTCCTTCGATACATATTCACTCACACGTGATCGTACATGTGTATATCTGTATATGTGTAGTTCATACTGCTTATTACGATTTTGTTTTTCATTCCTTTCGCTTCGTTTCGTTTGTGGCATGTTTGCATATGTAAACCCAGCCCTAACCGTATCTATCAATTGGTGGTGCCTCTGCTGCTGGTGGTGGTGGCGGTGCCACACCATTTGTTGTTCTATAACATTATACGAGCACCGAAGGGGGTTAGGGGGTTTTGGTAACCCCCCACCACCCATAAACTGTCATCTTTACTTTGGAAAGCTGATAAATACAGTAACATCGACATTGTAAATAAAATAAGAATACATAAAATATAGCCAAACGCCATAGCAATATGAATACCACCAGCTCCACCACGACGACCTCCGCCAATATTGCAACAAAAACTGGATGAAGCGCCATCAGCGCCACCAAATGGCAGCATTAATGCCACACATTGTATGCATGCATAGATATTGTCATCCTGAATATACATATGTATGTATGTTAGTTGTTGCTTTTTTGTTTCGATTTTTCCTCAGCAAAAATTGTTGTCATTTTCAATTTTGTAATTTATTATCATAAATAGTGTTGTGGTGCTACTCGATTGTTTCGTTGCGGTTTCTACTGGCACTGCCACAGCTACTGCTCGAGCAGCAGCAGCTTCTGTTGGCCGCAGTTACTGTTTAGATTATGGTAAACTGCTGTTCACTGTGAACTTCTCCTCGCAGAGTTCTCTAACAAAAAGTGAACTATCACTTTTTTTTTCATCCCATGGAAAAGATTGCTTTTTTAAGCTTCAATGGCAGGGCCATCAATAAAGTAAGTGCGGCAAGTACGATCAGTAACGTCAGAATGCTTTATTGTCAAGTAGTAACGAACATTAATGGATAAGAAATATGAAAATATTGAGATGGGAAGGAAAATATGCATTTTTAACTATGAAATGTGAATACGGTGAAGGCATTTACATTATGTGAAGTTTATGGCGAGATTGTCACATACAAGCAATATGGTATTAAATACAGTTCAGGTAGCTGGTGGCTTTTTGAAAAACAAATATTCATAAATTATTCGTAAGGGGAAAACAATCGCTTTTAGATAGCGCATGTATTTTCCTTAACATTTCAGAAAAGTTCACGATATAATTTGAATAATAAGTGAACCCTGTAAATATCTTCTGTAGAGAAGTTTTACGTGACTTTAAAAATTACTTGCAAAGTCGATTTACGGCTCTAAAAATGTGTAGATGTTCTCGAAACTGGGTTCTCTGGAAGATGGTAACACACACAACTTATAACACCACGCCCACTTTTAAGGCTCACACCATTATCCAAAATTTTAAGATTGAAAAGTTGTCTCCATATGAATGGTGTCTCCTGTAACGGTATGAAATCTTGGGAGATTGATATATTTAGAATATACTACCACATTTTGGAGAGTCCCAATATACGAAATCTAAAGCAATGAAGCGAATAAAATTTGCATGAAAAGTAGGATATGAGTACATTTATGTAGGTCCATATATATAAACGGGTATAAGAGGTACCTCTTATATCAAGATGACCAAAGATAACCAATATGACCAAATCTGAAAAGATCTGCTGTTAGTAAAGTATAGCGAAGTTATATATTAAAATGTGGAACGATAGGTTCAATTTCACTTGTTTTGATCCACATATGATGTACATGTTAACATTTGCCGATATGATATAATTACGAAAGGTTTGTGGCTTCGACAGCAGTTGGATCTGAAACTGGGAGAGACAATCGCTCCAAATTATATATATAAAGGGGTTTCCTACAAGAGGTGTTATTTTGAATCCCCCGGTATTTCGTTAGGTGTCACTTTTGAAGGTTTTATTCTTTTACATTTGACAAGTAGAATCTACGCCATTAGTAAAAATGGAACGATACACGCTTCAACAACGCATTGAAATTATTCTAGTTTAGTCAAATTCTAGTCTTGTTTCGAAATTTAAAGTTTCCCCTTTTTATAGCCTCACCCTACGGGTAGGAGGGTATATATCATTTGATACGGCTCAAAAGTGTAACACATAGAAATATCCACATTAGACCCCAGGTGTCTTTGAACCAAATTCGATTCATGACTTTCTGAATCGTTTGAGCCATGTCCGTCTGTACGTCCGTTGTCCTGCTGGTACGCACGATAACTTTCGAAAGAGTTAAACAATCTCTTTGAAATTTGGCATGGGTTAATATTTTTCCAAAACTGCTTATGGGGTTGCATATGGGCTATATGGCCACACCCCTTCGGGTACCTCCCATACAAATCTGTTATTTCGCCCACTTTAGAAATCGTATAATAATATCCATACGCCCTACGCGATCTTGCCCAAATTCGGTAGTTAGTAAAGGTATAACTGGACAAAGTTTCGGATAAAAACTTGGAAGTCTGGCAACTCCCCTTCTGGTACCTGCCATACAAATGTACCATCCCGCCTACCTTAGAAATCGTGTAATAATATCAATATGCCCAAAGTAATCTTGCCCAAATTTTGTATTTAGTAAACCTATAGTTAGACTAAGTTTTGGACAAAAATGTGGCAACTCTCCTTCAGGTACCTCCCATACAAAAGTACCATTACAACCACAACAATCATGTAATAACCACATTAGATATCGGGGAAAATGAGAGCTGTATTTTTTTTACTGAGGGTGAGGGTATATATAAGTCGGTTTACTCGACTGCAACTTTTTCACTGGTTTTGTTAAATTTTGAAAAAATTTCTTACATTTTCCCAAAAACATTTATGTTTGCCAAGTACTATGAATAAAATATAGGACTAATAATTTTATATAAAATGCATAATCTCTCGTAGATAATTTAATTAATAAAAACAATTTTCCTTTCTCTTTTCAGGTAAATACTTGAAATCTCTAACTTGTTATAACTTTACTACAAACGTAAGTTTTAGTTTTTCCATAACTCACCTATTCATAAATTCTTTTTCAGAATTGCTTATTATCCATGTGTTGTGAGTCATATCCATTTGTTTTATGTC
This sequence comes from Hydrotaea cyrtoneurina, assembly GCA_958296145.1. Classification (NCBI taxonomy): domain Eukaryota; kingdom Metazoa; phylum Arthropoda; class Insecta; order Diptera; family Muscidae; genus Hydrotaea; species Hydrotaea cyrtoneurina. Next base: position 8,459,907 of record OY282513.1, on the reverse strand, counting down.
CAACTGAAATGTAAAATGAAAAAGAGTATTTTTTAAAAAGAGTGGGTTGAAGCGAATCAATGAATTGCAGGCAGGTTATTTATGAAACTTATACCGGACATACGTTAAGGTTACCAACCACCCACACTTTTCATTGATACAAAATTAGCCAAAGAAGTATTTTTAAGAATTTTGATTTAAAGATCACATCAGAGTAATTGTCAGAGAGAGTGAGGGGGACTTTCAGTGGCCCCATATTTATTTATTCATTTGCAATCTATCATGAGATAATAATAATATTCGTACGCACTAATTCTTACAAATAATATTAAAAAATATGAAAAAAATATTTCAGAAGTTCAAAAGGGGACATGGAGAACAGTTGTTGAAAGCTGCAGTGAAAACATAGTGGATATAAATCATTTCTATAGGAGCAAAACTAAGGGCAGTGGCAGTAAGTTTGTTGTCAATGCTGCAACGGAATGGGCGCGGCTATAAAAACCAATGTCAATGTCGTAATTCAAATTTACAAATTAATCCTCAATCGTTTTGTGTAATAGAAAGAGGATCCTTTCCGTTACCGCCACCACTAGTTTATAACACCCTGTCCGTAGTCAGGAGATTAAAACAACGTCTCAAATGTATTTTATTACCGGACGTTTCCATTCATCGACAGTTTGCTGGGAAATATATTATTGATATATTAAAAGGAAAATATCTGGTATTGCTTTAATAAACATCTGCAATGTACACATTTATTTGCCATTCTCAAATAAAGTCATAAACAATTCATATATGAACGACCACAAACTAATATCCTTAAGGATATTAAAACAAAACAGAAAGCAATCCATAGCCAACATCCACACAAACTGCAAATAACAAAATATTTACTAGTCCACAAGCGAAGAGAAAAACGAAAAGTTGTCCAAACTTATTGTGCAAGTACGTATGTTCGCAAAGAAAAACATTAAAAGAACAAAATATGAATCAATGAAAATCTTATAAAAGTCATCAAGTTTCAAGAAAGTTTCACTTTAAACAATGTCATCAAGTCACAAGTATACGGACACGTACATCGACATACGCATGTACACTGTCACCAACATCCTGGCAACCTGCTGCCGCCCTCCATGTGCTTGAGGGGGAAATCTCCGGGGATATTTTTTTTGTTGGTGGGCAGAAAATATGTCATAACAAAAACAAAAGACTTGTGCTTGCTCATAGAATTTATTTCGTTAGAATTTCATAATTTCATTACATTTACAATGGCAAGGCGACATGACTAACATGACATTAACTACGCTCCCGTAGACAATTGGGCGGCCAAATTCAGGAATTCAGGCACAAGACAAAAGGAAATGGGAAAACAAAGGACATGCCAACCAAACGAACGAAAAATGTTTAGTGTTGAGTGTCAGTAAAAGCAACAGCAACAAAAAAAAAAAAAACGGCGACAGCAGCCGCTGTAAAGACAGACGCTGCTGAGGCCAACACCAGAGCAGCCATACAAATTATAGTGTGTTTATCTAAGCAGATGATCCTTGAAATCCACTGCCTTAGCCATAATGGAGCTTTGGCGCTTTATTTTCGGGTACAAAGGCGAAATATAGTTAAACGACTGTCGTTTAAGAGACCGACTGCCAACAAAAACAACATGGCAAGGGCTTACGTTGAGGCACGGAGGAGACAGGACACAGTAGAATGGAAACGAATAAAAGGACAACAATAACAGCATCGATTATTGCAACAAATCGCTGGCTATTACTGGCTTCGTAGCGGATATGGCTGATGTTCATTTGTATCTTTTTATGAAGCTAACACATTTTTAAACCAGAGGGATGGATGGCATGCACAGTAAATGGTGGCGAAATGCTTAGGAAGATGTCTGACGAAAAATTGTTCACATGAAAAGTGTCCTGGGAAAGTAATTTCGTCTAGGGAGGTTGACCGGGCAAAGATTTTTCCTCTTGGAAAAAGTAAGGTTTTTTATATTAGAAAAAGTAACAGACATATTGGAAAAAGGATTTCTTAATTTGCAGTATTCCAAAAAGGGAAATATTAACAATTTTCTATATTGAAACTTGTACTGATGAAGGATGTTGATCACAGTCGTGGTGTGATATGAAGTGTACGCGACTATCACACAGCAAACCCAGGTTCAATATGGAGTAAGACTATGAAACATTTTTCATCGGTCATCATTACGCTTAAAAAGTAATTCAAAACTTGTAAAGTTTACAAATCTTGCGTTATAACTAAAGGTATTTCAGCAAATACAATAATTTTAATTGTTCACATACAAATCAATTTCTACGACTGGTGCGGATTTACAGGAAAAAACTTCTGTAAAAAAGGCTTTAGCCGTTTGGAGCCGGCTTTAAACAGTAGGCTCGGTTATTCGGTATAGGAATTTATCGTGCACAGCACCCTAACTCGAGTGAACTTCCGTTCCTTCATGGAATGTCAAGGGAAATAAGTATGAAGGTAAAACTGCACTAATTAAAAAAGTGTCCTGACAAACCCTTTTCGTATAGAGAATAACTGTCCTAACAAATAAATTTCCAATAGGGAAAAGTTGTCTGATGTTGACTTTCTCTATGGACAATATTGTCCAGGCGAAACATTTTCCTTTTGCACAATTTTCCCTAATGAAATTTCAAGTGTAAATTTTCTTTCCCAAACTTAATTCACCCTTCTCATACAGTAACTCTGTGGTCATTTGTAAAGTATGTAAACAAAAACAAAAAAAACTTGAAATTAACAGCAAAAAACGAAATCAAAGTTAAGTTCTATGGCACGATCTGAGCCAGCAGGTCATGTGAGAAATACCAACTCTCAACAAAATAAACTACATCAGTTTTCATCCTCCGATGGTTATCTACTAAGGCATCAAGGTGGAGGGGGAGCGCCCAGAGTAGTATTCATTGGAAGTGGTCATCTTGAATAAATGACAACTCGAATACAGGAACATTTAAAATTTTAATCGGCTATAAGGAAAAAAAGTGCTGATAAATTTTTCAAATTTCTGGTTTTATTGGAAACGTTGGACTTTGTTATTTAATAATGGAACACAATGTTATTAATATGACTACAATGACTGGCTCGGCAGTACCACATCCGATCAACCAAAATGTTCAGTACATTTTCGATCGTATCTCTTTAACCGATTTCACATTTCAACGCTTCAATTTTCTCTGGATGCTTTGAGTAATATTTATCCTTAACCCCCAAAACAGGCAAGACCACCATACCGCGGTCATCATAAAAATATTTCATAAAAAATATTAACCCTCTAACCGGACAAATAGAAATACTGGAAAATCCTTGAAACCTGGTTTTTCACCAGTTATGCACAAACAAATTTTTTTTTTACGAAATTAAACGCAATCATCGAGGACATCCTCAGAGTATTACTGCCGGTTAGAGGGTTAATGGCTCCCTACAGAAATGGCTCAGACCTCCGAGGCGGTCAATTCACTTCACAATTTCAGCTGATTTTATGATTTGCAGAAAACGATGCGTAAAATATCAATGGTGGCGTTGGTTGTGTGATATATGGCTCCGTCTTGTTGAAACCAAATATCGTCCATGTGGGTCTGGGCCACAACGATGATCAAAAACAATTTTCGAAATATTATAAATTATTGTGGAGCTTTCAAATGCACCAAATTCAATCTTAATTCTCAAAAATGGTACCTGTCGTACACATTTCCTTTGATCAAGGAGTCGATTATTACTTTATATTTAAAAAAAAAAATAACGACTTTAGCTTAAACTTCAAAAAATCCTCGTTGCTAATGGTGACATTACCAAAGCAAACCTTTTAAAGTTTAATCTCAAAGCGGAAAAAAAGACACAAAACAATTTACTTTATGTAAACTATCACAATTCCATTGGTCTCCCATCACGTTCGATGTGCTGTAACTTCCTTCACTCCTTCTTCGGCTTCGTGCATATCCTGTATACATGTGTTCTGTTTGCCGACGGATTTCCGTTTTCCGTTTGTTTGTCATCCTTTCCTCAAGTGTCAGTTATGTTTGCTAAATATTAAGTTTCGTTTCAATTTCATTTGCCATCTTTCTTTTCCATTCATTCTGCGTTAGGGTGTCTGTGCTGGCTGTTAACCAAACCAAATATTAAAATGGTGGAAAATCCAATGAGAAGCTCAACGTTGTTTCTTTTTTAAGGGGCATGTGATCGTATTACTTTTGGGATTTGCCTGCATACGTTATGGGTATGGGACTTTAAAAAGTACTTGGTCGTAGAGGAAAACTAAGCAAAAATTGTGAAGTTGACGGCAAACTACGGAGGTTTGTGAGTTTTGCATATGTGTTGGATTTTGGAAAGGTTGAGCGATGCGGTTCATTGACTTGAGTAGATTGACGTTGTATTGATATGTTTGGATTATACGATTGTTTGCGTTAGTGTGTTTGATTCTGGTTGTCCTCCACATATGTTGTACCGACATTGTTATCTTAATATATATTTACCCTCGACACTGATTCACTGATACACTGATTCCCTGATTCACTGACTCTGTCACGCAGTACGTAGGAATTTAAATAGGCATTCTATAAATAATAATAATAAAAAAAATAATATTTTTTTTTGTACAGAAATTGTGTTTTCCCCAAATTTTTTTTTTACCAAAATTTTTTTTTTACCAAAATTTTTTTTCTTACAAATTTTTTTTCCAAATTTTTTTTTTCAAGAAATTTTTTTTTTCGAAATTTTTTTTTTCAAGGAATTTTTTTTTCAAAAAAATTTTTTTTTTCCACAAAATTTTTTTTTTAAGAAAATTTTTTTTTTCACAAAATTTTTTTTTTTTAACAAAATTTTTTTTTTCAACAAACATTTTTTTTTTCAGCAAAAATTTTTTTTCCACAAATTTTATTTTTTTTCGAAATTTTTTTTTACAAAATTTTTAAAATGAAGTAACAAATACTTTCTCAAGCAAATTAACGGGCGCCATAGGCGCATTACAACTTACTAGTATCTTAATAACAGATTTCATAATGATTATTCAAAAAACATCCGATTTCTATGGATTGTATAGAAAGTCAAGTATCTATTAAAGCCATTACAATAGCCTAACATCTTCAAAGTTTTCATTAACCTGTGACAGTGCCCTGAGACCCCTAAGCTGGCACTAAATAGATAAATTTTTTTAATCACGAGGTTCCCGATTTATTCAAATTGCTCCGCTAATGGGTATTTTGTGTGCCATTGTCGATAGTACGCTTATCTCTTTATGTCTATTTATTTATATGTCATCTCTGATATGAAATGCCTTTCAAAGGCTATACAAACTAATACCACCAACATTTCGGAGAATTGCAACCATAGAGTTGTTTCGATATGGCCATTGATGCATATGGTGTATTGTATGGTGTAACCCCACAAATGGCATTTCCATAATCTCACATCTTCCCGTCTACTTTATTGTAGTTGTGAATGTTTTACTTTTGTGTGTGTGTGTGTATGTCTTCTTTTATCGGCGTTATTTTTTTCTTCGCACACTTGATTTTACCCACTTATATTTTATTGCCAAGCCCATCATTGTAATGTCAACATCAAGATTTCGGGGTTCCCTTTGCGTTATTTGCATTATCAGCACAGCATAAGAATTCATAATTTCCATTAAGTAATTCCATGAGGAATTTATCTGGAAACCGTTTGCCGCCGCCACCGTTAACATTTTCTGTGCGACAGCCAAAAACGAAATAAAGGACGAAAGCGAATGAAACGGCAACATTATCCTTATGATGCTTACAGTTAACAAAATCACATTTTGAAACATGTCACATGTGGCAACTTCATATGCACAAAAATGGAATTTTGTTTTGATGTCGCTGGTGTTGGTGCTGTGGATGCTGTGGATGCTGTGCAAGCTGCTGCTGTTGTTCAGTGTAGTTACTGTCACTTCCAATGCTGGTGACACAGGAATAATCTTAATGGGTCGTTTTTAAAATATTCATAGCGGGTGCTGGTACCATAAAAATTGGCTCACAACAAGTATCCACAAAAATGGTACACCAAAAAAAAAAAAAAAAAAAAAATCTGAAAATACTTCTAAAAATTATATTTCCAAAACAGATATGGCAATTTTTGTGGAGCATAACGTTATTTTTATATAACACACAAAAAAAAAACAGCAAATAATCAAAATAATATGAATATATGCTTGTTGTATATTCCACATAAACACTTTTCGACAACAACAACAACAAAAAAACTTCGATCCTTTTCATATGATTGTAGTATGTGTTGCAAACATGACAATAACAACATCATTTACATGAACTGACGGCGTTAAAATAACAAATGACAGGCAACGTGACAACAAACACATCAGCAACGGCAACGGCAACTGTAACAGTTCCACAGCCAAACACCAGCTGTATCGTCATAGTGCCCCATTGGCAACGATACCGGCAGTGGCTTCAGCATGTACTTTTACATATCATCGGCAACAGCCACAGCACCAACCGAGCGACAGCGATAAAAGTAGCGCCAACATACAAAAGACATTATGCATAAACAAGATTTTAAATGTCGCATGTCTGGATCTAAGAATTTCATTCGCACATCCTTAAAGCCCAGAGTACTTTTATGGGCCACTACGTGGGGTCACACTAGAGTAATATGGGAAGAGCATTAACATTTTAACAATTGCAGACCTAGGGTAGGTGGCGTGTATTTGGTCGTTAAATAAAATAATTTACATTTTCAATCAATATCAACCATGGAAGGTAACCTCATGGACTAATGTGTGTAAAGAGGTAGTTATGGCAAAATGCGTAATGTTCTGAAGTAACCCTGTCAAGAATACTTTATATTTTTCAAGGGCGTTTTTAGTTAATTTGGTTCCCCCTCCACAATACCGGCAACTTTTCAAGTGAGAATTAATTTTTAAAAAATTTAATTGTGTGGCACGTTGCGCCGTCCTGTTGAAAGTAAACGTTTCCAGATCAATATAATCCAACTCCGACCATAAAAAATCATTGCTCATCTCTCGATAGCGCAATCCATGCAACGTAACTGTTGATCCAACCTCATTGTAAGAAAGGTCCAATAACCCCCTCGTCACACGTTGAGGATGGAGAGGCTTCTCAACAATAACTCTTGGGTTTTCCGAGCTCCAGATGTGACAATTCTGCTTGTTGACGTATCCAACGATGTGGAAATGGGCCTCATCAGTCAAGACGATTTTTAGATGGAATTCCGGATTATGTTCATGCATTTTAAGGACCCAATCAGAAAAGACACGACGTTGTTGATGATCGGCCGGCTTGAGTTCTTGCGTTAACTGAACGTTATAAGCCTTAAGACACAAGTCTTTATGCAAAATACAGGAGATGGGAGAATTGCTACAAGGTTATGTTCTACCTCCTTCTCTATTTCTTGTTTTCATTGACCTGTTGTGTCAGACTGTGAACCCGACATTTGTGGATGACAACAACATCTGCCATTCATGTTAGTTTGATTATCGGCCAAGTCCTCTGGAAGTCTTGGACAAACGGCGAACGATGAGTGACTCACTGAACCGCGATATGGCGAAGATTTGTCACGCAATTGGTCACCTGACCCAGCAATGTTGTCAATCTTAATGAGAGGTGTGGATATCGATGAATCAGGTACAGGGTGATGGTCGTTGGGCTACAAATATTTTCTAAGTGTCGAATGAAGTCTAAAAGAGAGTAAATTAAAAAAAAGTGCGAAAAACTGGAAGAAGTGGGTAAAGGGACAAAGAAGGAGCCAAGACGGGTAAAATATAAAAAATTATAAAAAGGGACAAAAAAACGTGATAAAAAGGGAAAAAATAAAAAAAAGGGGCGAAACAAATTGTTGGCAAACACAAGTGGAAATGATTTTGAGATGGAACGAAAAACGGACCAAAACGGGATAAACAGGGAAAAAATAAAAAATAGTGAAAGAGGGATAAAAAGGAGCAAAAAAGGAAAAAAATTATAAAAAGGGTACAAAAAGGGTAAAAGGTCAAATGAACATGAGAGACGAAAAACTGGAAGAAGTGGGTAAAGGGACAAAGAAGGAGCCAACACAGGTAAAATATAAACATTTATAGAAAGGATCAAAATGATCCGAAGAGTATAAAAACGAGATAAGAAGGAAAAAAGTTGGGTAAACCAAAATGTTTGATAAAATGATCTAAAAAATCAAGGATACTGAACAGACGACAAAAATGGTCCAAGACGGGGAAGAGGATGGGATCAAAATGGGAAAAATTAAAATAAATGTGAACAATGGGATAAAGGTTTTGAGTCAATACATATTTTGTGTTTTACTAATAAAGGCGAATTTACGCATACAAATTAGTGGCGAAAATAAAGAAGAATTTATTAGATATCGCTGTCAGAAGCTACGATGATTTCAATATGATGTCTTCACATAAATCTATGTGGAAACTCTTAATATAGCCACAAATGGTTAGATGAGTCGATTACGTAAGGAAGTCGCCAATTATTTGACGACAACACTGCAATTCCCGCATACACTTGATATATTATCCCTCTATCAAGTGCTGATATTTAAGAATGGGCAACTTCAAATTCATTTCAGCAAGCATCTGGAACTTCTCAAGATATGCCAGTTTATACAATTAATAAAACAACATTAAATGACGAAATCCCATAAAACAAGCACAGGCTAATTCCCTCGTACAGATAATCCAATTCCAAACTGTGCGGCACATCCCTCGCTCTAGCAAGGACAACTCTTTTCCTATCCAACGCTCGAGAAGTTGAAAAAAATGAACATGGTGGGGTAATGCATGACTGACGTCAGCCGTTCGTGCTTAACAAGCTTATGTGGTAAAGTGTACAGAAAATGCGTTTTAACTTAAAAGACTTTATTACACATTTCAAGCATTTCCTCTTGTTCACTCTTTCTCTCGCTCTCACTTCTCACTCCCTCAGTCTCTGTCTCTTATGCCTTTCATTTCAAGTACACTTCAAACTTGAAAATGTTGCGAGGACAATCAACAGCAGCAGCAGCAGCAGCATTATAACATTCTTGTTTAATATTATTGCAATTGGAAAGTTTCATTTGTTAGATATGCAAATTTTAAAGTTACAATACTATTTTGAATAACTACATTTACATACACACTCACACATACTTAAAACTCTCAATGTCGGCATAATTTCAGGATTTTCGATTTGAAAAAAAAAACATGCCCACGCAAATCAGCACAACATTGAGGGAAATCATGAAATCTTAACAACTTCTCATTCTTCCTTGCAATATCTTCCACAGATGGATGTATGTGTATATGCTTACACACATGTGTGTGCGTGTGTATTTTGAAAAATCGTTCGGTTCCGTCGGTTCTATGAAACAATGGCATATAAACCATCGCTGACATAGATAAGTCGAAGGGAACAGCATCTCTGTGTTCATGTAAGCGCATACGGCTCCGAATATAACAGCAGGCTATCTTCCATAGACTTCCAGCAACATATTATTTTCCCCACCATAAATATACACACTCACACACACACACATGAGGATATGTATGTTTGTTTGCATATATCATTCTCGTATATCATTACATCTTTCAGTGCTTCCCTCATTCTCATCATTTGAAACGTTTTTATTTTGAGTTCTACTAACTTATGTTGCCTTCAACTTAAAGCAGACATTGATATACTGTATCTTTGTGCTAGTATTTCTTGTGGCGGTATGATGGCTCCTTGCAAATGATAGGGTAGTCGAATTGCATAAAATTACATAACACTGGGAAAATAAAGGATCAAACGTTATTATTCAGAGCGCTGTCATGTTACCGATTTAATAACACTGGACAACAGATTGAGAAAATTATTGTGTACTCGATTCTAACCACATGTAGTTTATACATTTCGTGCTCTTGAATGTAATTAATTTTTTTAAGATCCAGAAAGTTCAATAATTATGAAATTTGGTAATAAAAATGGTGAAAAATCCGTTTTTGAGGGTTCAGGCTGTAATGTAAACATGTTGCACTCGATTGTAATGAATGGAGTACTAGAGATCTGAAACGCAATGATAAATCAAACTAATTGAAAGGCAATGTTAACAGGACACCTATGAGGATTGTTAGTTCAATTGGAGTCTAGAATAGTCGACTATGTGATATCAGAGAAAACTGCTCGCTGGAGGATTTTGTAATTTGGCATAAACCAGACATCACTGCCTGCCAAAGTATATTTTTTTCTCATTATGCGTACAGATTCTGAGAAAACAGAAATGGAGTACCTTCTTGTCTATTAGATCACGGGAAGCCATTGAATAGCATATGAGGAAGTTGTCACATGTCAGCGAGTTCAGCGCCGATGGGACCTGAAGAAGGATTTGAATCGGAACATTTTCACACATAAACTTTCAATCGGGTTAATTCTTGGTATTTAATAATCCGGACGGTATATCATTGAATGATGACCCACTTCGTCCAGTTTCAATAGGTGACATCATCGGCATTGGATGATGAGATCATAAACCACAAGTAACATCTACATACATGGATACCATATCATAATATGGACTAATATTCCAGTAGCGAATGCAATCAATTCTGAATCGATTCCTATTAGATTTCAAGTCAGCGGATTACCATTTCACACGAAGGACGCATTACATTGAATGTTATAGGGGGTAATCGAGTGTTCGTCCCTGGATTACCCACGAGTAGTGAGTAATTGACTACTTGAAGTGGATTCCGAGACTAGTCTGAAAGTTAGTTCAACTTCTGTATTACAATGTAGGCGTGACTAGGCTGTAGGCAAACCAGGCAGCATCTCAATACATTTTCAGAAAAATCTAAATAAAAATAGTCATGATGAGTAAGTGTTATGGACAAATATTACAAATTCAATTAGGAATTCGTCCGTCATTTTTGAAAGAATTTTGTGTTTATTTTCTTCTTCTTCTTCAGTATTAGTTCAGATATCATTATCTTTGTACACTTGGCACCATTCAATATTGAATTGTTTTTATTTTTGATGCTGGCAATGCCGTGGCAGCTTAAGACACAAAAAGAAGCGATCATTTCTATTCGCGTTTGATATCGCTTAGCTCTCCCTACGATTTAAGGGATTATCTAAGCTAGCAGTGCAGTGTAACGAAAACACGCCTTATGCAGCGTCCTTGATTACTTCAAAAGCAAACTTTTTTTTCTTTATCTGCTGATATTTTCCATGTAATCAAGTAAATTATAAAAGGTGTAGGTCGTTGCCTAAATTTTGTAAGAACTTCGAACTCTTTAATTTCTCTCCCGATCTATGAAGTGTATGATGGTGATTTCTTCCACGACAATTAGGATATTCTTGCTCGTTAATGAGCAAAAACAAATGTATATTTATTTTTAATTTAGTTTGCAGAAAATATAGTCAAGTGTAATCTTTAAAATGGTTTTTTTTTTTTTTTTTTCATTGAAGTTTCAAGGAAATAAATATCTATATGAAATTTTTTTCATTTATTTAATATTCGTATGTACAGGGTTATCCAATAAGAGGTATTCAAAGAAAAATTAAATTTTTTGAGATAAATGATTGGATGTTTATTTCATAATAAAGAGAAAGGCAAGCCGTTAATAATGAAAAACAACATCAGCCAAATGCCCACCACGATCACGCTTACAGGACCATATCCTTTTCATGAAATTTTCCAAATCGAAAAGTGGCTGCCCTATGTCGTCGATAGCCTCACGAATTCTATCTATGAGGTCTTGAATCGACGCTGGGCTGTTGGCGTAGATATTATCTTTCAAGTGGCTCCAAAGGAAGAAGTCGTAAGGTGTTAAATCACAAGATTTCGGTGGCCAATTGTGATCACCTCTTCGACAGATAACACGGCCCGGAAACGTTTTAGTTTTGCGAACTGTGAATACAAGATTTTCACCACTTTTGTAGTGAATTTTAATAATTTTAATGCGTTGTTGAAGCATGTATCGTTCCATTTTTAGTAATGGCGTAGTTTCTACTTGTCAAATGTCAAAAAATAAAAGCTTCAAAAGTGACAACTGTGCACGATAAAATTTGTATACTCATATACTTTTCTATACAAATTTTACGTGTATTAGGGATTACTCTCTTACTCGTAAAGTGGCCAGCATTTACGAGGCGGAAGCAGTCGCTGACAATTTTTCTGATGGTCTTACCAGGTTTTGAACATGCCTCACCACGGCCATCCACATTGATCATTACACGTTATTCACATAAACCGGGCTAACATGCGAAATCCCCTTTCATCATATTAACGACGCAAATCAAAACAAAAACGACAAAATTTCAAAATCACAGAATATTTAAAAAAAAAAGTCGCAACTTCGTAATGAGGCAAACCGGGGTATTAGTGTAAGTGGAATTTTCATAACTAGAACTTCCATAAGTCGAATTTTCTTTAATTCGAAGCACTTCTAGTGGCTGTTAAGGAGACAAATTTCCTTAAAACATTTGATAAGTAATTCCATAACTCAAAGTCTCCGTAAGTCCAACTTTTCTGCGGTGGTTCAAGGTATGGAAGTTTGATTGTTTATGAAAACATCCACTGATCGGGATCGGAGTTAACTGATGCTATACCCATCTCGTAGTCGATTTTTGTATCAGCCACATGGCATCCCTATGTCTAAGAATTTATATCATGTGTCGTTTTTGTTTCTCAACTTGTCTGACAATGAGTGTTCTACACAATGTGCTCGCGAATATTTGCCTGGACGTGTGTTTGTGTGTGTGTGTGTTATTGTGTGTCTGTATGCTGCATGTCATACATATGGTAATAGAAGCTTAAGTCTTTGATAATAGTTTTTCAGTTTTCCTTGAAATACGCGTTAACTATGCTAATTGTATGTGATTTTTTTTCTCTCTCCACATAAGAATGTGCTTGCGAGTGTGCTCGGTGCGCTGTTTTGTTATGAATGTATTTGTACACACACACACACACACTCACACAATATTTACACCAGTAGTTTGCGCTTGAGTTCGTATGTGACATGGGACTGAAGGATAATTAAAGGGGATGTTGTGCATTTTTTTTTTTTGCAATGTTGCTGCAGCTTTTCCGCAGAAACTGAAAACGGTAGAATTATTTAAAGCATTTTTTTTCGGCCCAGCTTTTAATGCTGTTTATATGACAGAACCTGGTTAGAATGTAACTCAAGTTTTTTCTAGTTTGATAAATACAGACATACACATAATGAAATTGAAAGTTTAGCGGGTTTAATTCTGCCTTTGTTCTTTAAGTAAAAAGGACATGGAGTAGAATTTTGTGAGGTTTAACACACACACACAAAAGAGACACACTGAATGTAAAGGAGAAGTGAAAATGTGTGCTTCTATTAGAACTACTGCTGTTCATAGAATTCAAGTAATAGTTTTATATAATTTTTTTTCACTTTCACTTTGTATTTCCTTTTGTTTGATTTTCGTTTTGCGAGTTACTCAGAATTAAATTTCACCGCCTTGCAAATCTGCAACAAAGGTTTAATTTTCGGAATGTGGAACAAAGCGTGCCATCCCTTCATTTTTCTATTATCGTATTTCGTAAACTTCTTTTGTGAACGAGTCTTCAGTTCAGTTTTAAGTTTCACCAATGCCATTTGCATGGCAATGTAATGGCTGCAATGATCATTGTTTGCACGACTGCAATCACGTATCAAGGGCATCAATGGCAGAACATGCAGAGAGTCCTTTCGAATTTCAATGACATTGGCTGGTTGTTGACACAGTGGTTGGCAAAAGAATGCAAGAAAATAAAAAAGACGACTGATAAATAAAATCAGTTTTTTTAAAAAAAAAATATTTTCATCCAAATTATTGCAAATTTATGGCTTAAAAATACGTAAATGAATAAGTAATACTAGTAAGTTGTAATGCGCCTATGGCGCCCGTTAATTTGCTTGAGAAAGTATTTGTTACTTAATTTTAAAAATTTTGTAAAAAATATTTGTGGAAAAAAAATTTTTGTTGAAAAAAAATATTTGTGGAAAAAAAAATTTTGTAAAAAAAAAAAATGTTGAAAAAAAAAATTTTTGTGGAAAAAAAAATTTGTGGAAAAAAAAATTTGTTGAAAAAAAAAAATTTGGAAAAAAAATTTTGTAAAAAAAAAAATTTTTGTTGAAAAAAAAAATTTTGCTGAAAAAAAAATTTTTTTGTTGAAAAAAAATTTTGTGGAAAAAAAAATTTTGTAGAAAAAAAAAATCTGTTGACAAAAAAAAATTTTGTAAAAAACAAAATTTGTAAAAAAAATCAGTGTCGAGGGTAAATATATATTAAGATGTTCAATTTTGCAATTACGATTTCAATGAGAATTTTGAAAAAAAATGGCTTGTTACCTGTATCAATTTGATACATTTATTTTAAATAGTCTTAAGGAATGTATTTTTACTCTTGGGACCAATAAAGGTCGAATAAAACTCTCGGCTATTAAACAAACAAAAATCACGCAGATATTTTTCAAAAGAAACCTTCGAAGCACAAGCGGCAGATATAAATTGAATCTCTGTATATTTTCTAATTTCTTACATTAATTTTAAGGTAAAATAATGTAGTTTCAATTGAACTTTTAATTTTATAAAGCAATAATGAACTGGGACACCAGACACCGTTAACACTAAAATTATACTTTCTGTTTTCGTACCTTTTTTCCACTTTCCAGAAAAAAATAAATAAAAAAAGTTATGACAGTCACCAAGTTATTGTTTCAACGGATGGTCATGATTTTTGCATTCTTGCTTTATTTCAAACATGAACACCGTCGGCAAAGTTTCACTTTCATAAAATTGCTCAAGACTTGTAAAGTGAAAAGTTTCACTTTTCGGATGTTGGGCTGCAAGGACATGTTAGTTGGTGGCATGGGACATGGGACATGAGACAAACTCAACGAGAAAAATTCACTTAAGACATTCAAACTTAATGAAAATATTTGTAGACTTTTTAAATTGGTTACTGATTTGATATGAAGTTGATTTGTTATTCTATAGATTTACCATAAGACCTCCATGATTGTATTTGGGAGTTTTGTTTGTTTTTATTCATTTATTGTTGCTATTGTATAAGTGTCTGTATGACATTTAGACATATTAAGTATGTTGGGCTCATAATATCGCCTCTTTCGGAGTATCAGTATAGATTTATTTGTGCACTCATACAGCCTTAACGAACGACACTCATATACAGTCGTCTACATATATACAATGTGGGGGCACAGTGGTTACATTGCTGCTAAATTACTGTCACTGAGACATATTTGACGAATTGGCTCTTTTACGTAATTATAATGAGTAAGTAATGAGTTACGAGTAATCAGAAGAAAAGCTACCTGTTTACTTAATTAGCATTTCATGAAAGAATTGACGGGGAACTTCTTCAGTGATCTGTCTACGATATAATTAGTATATTCATTGACCACGACCGATTTTTTTAGGGCCAATAATTTGTCAACGTTTTCATTAGTTTTGTTGCATATTACCAACTAAATAAATGAAATGCTTTTGCAGAGAAGTTTTACGTGGCTTAGATATTACTCTCTTACCCGTAAAGTCGCCAGCAATTACAAGGTTGAAAGCAGCCACTGAAAAATGATCGATTGTCTCATCAGGTTAAAAGTGTACTTTATATAAAACGACTTACATATCAACCTTCCTTATTTATTTCCCTTTTGCATTAGATGAAAAAACAAACGGAAGACGTTTTTAAAATCGGTGAACTATGTTTGATGTAATCTACGTACAGGGACCGACGAGAGCGCAGAGTTTACTTTCTTACTACTAAAGTTTGAGGTGAATATCGGTCAATGAAAAATGATTGATGTTTTGACCACGATCCAAATCATAAGTTGTTGTATGATAGACGTATACTCCAGTTTTCGCTCACCATTGGAATTAATTAATGTTTTACCACAAGAGTCTGCGTTATGGCTGCAAGTATATTCCTTTGACTTTATCCAATGAAAGTGTTCATAACCAGAAAATTGTGGTAAGATTGCTTGAGGTGTATTAGGCAAGAACTTGTGTGAGTTTTTTAAGTTCATATAAGATATTTTTTTATGCGTGGAATCTGAAGGGGTGTGTTGTTCTGAATATCACGTAGCCTGGCATTCCATTGATTTATTTCATTTATATAGTTTATCGAGTAGTGTACAAATTATTCCCCTAGCTCCTCGCCAAGAACCACTGTACATCATTTCTAATCAAGGTTTTTTGTCGTCTTAAATACGCTTGAGTTCGTTGAGAATATGTAAAACTGTTATTAGATATGTAAATCGAGATAAATTGTTTTCATTTTCATCAGTCGTAACCGTATTTGCAATTCTCCTCTCTCTCTCTCTCTCTCTCTATTTCCCTTTCCTGTTTTCCTTCTCGTTTCCTTTATCATTGTGTTGTCAGTTGCCTCTTAATCATTTCCATTCCCTGACATGTGCCCTTAGTTATTATGCTCCAGTTCATCTTGACATTTTGCCTATATTTCCTTTGCTCTTTACCCCAAAAACATGTAACATGTGCTGCTACCCGAAAAATAAATGATGTAAGTGAACAACGAAAAAGATGATGAGAGTTTGGCTTAAAATCACTTATGCAAAAAACGAATGACGAATGAGTGCAAAAAAAAGAAACACACAACGTTTCGACTTTCACTTTCTCTCTCCAAACATGTTTTCCACATTCTTCATTAAATGAAATTCTATTAGTTTCCATTTGAATTTCACACGCATTTCATTTTAAGCTACACCATCAGCAACGGAATGCCAACACCAGCGACGACGTTGGTGAAACAAAATGAAAATGATATGCATTTAAATGAAATTAATTGAAACGCACGAGCGAAGAAATAAAGTAAAATAATAAATACACTCGCACACCAGTACGCCGTGGCGTATGAGTGCCCCACAGTTTTAATTCTGCACTAAATAACACTCATACGTCATGATGGCGGCAAATGCAGAAACGTTTGTACAAATTGTGGAGCCTGAAATTACAACCATTTTCTTTAGAATTTAAATTACCAACTAATGGTGTCATTAGTTGGGAAATTGAATTCCCCCAAGACGGGGAGACAATGCTATGGTTTGTTGAAAATTGGAAATGTTTGAAATTTTAGCGTCATTAAATACGATGTTATAAAGTATTGAGGCTGCTACTTTGTTGATAACTCAATACATGAAATTATTATACGACAATTGACCATTGGGAAAATGGAAACCTATAGTCACCCTGCTGGATTAAAATAAATAAATATCCGTGTAAAGGCTGTTGTCGGTGACACATAGAAATTATATATGTGTGCTGGACTCAGAATGGAGGTTGGTTTTTGAGGCTGCTAGTCTTTCCACTGGAGCCTGTGTACTTCTATTGTGCATGGTGTTTTGAACCTGCCGTCGAAGAGTCTTATAATATATGCGATATATATATGTATATATATATAGTGTAATGGAAATAAATCGACAAAATGCGAAAAACATTACAAGAACAAACTAAGAACGACTCTGTCTGGACGTATTTCAGACACTAATAAACCAAGTGCAAAAAAACAGCATTAGTCGCCCACTGTGTGGTAGCGGAACACCATCCAGAGCTAGAGAGACTGAGAGTGTTACTATGTGAGAACAAGTACATGGTTCTCCAGCAAGAGGTGTTGATTAATGATTTTTTGTGGTCGAAGTTGGATAATATTGATCTGGACAAAGTTTACTTTCAATAAGATACCATTGCTTTTTTATGTGAAAAGTTTCCGGACCGAAAAGGTGATCAAAATTGGCCACCGATATCTTGTGATTTAACACCTTGCGACTTCTTCCTTTGGGGCCACGTGAATGTAAAGGTCTACTCCAAAAGCCCAGCGTCGATTCAAGACCTCAAAGATAGAATTCGTGAGGCTATCGAGGACAAAGGGCGCCACTTTGCGATTTGGTTATGCAAAATTTCATGAAAAGGATGTGATCCCGTAAGGATGTCGTGTGGCCATTTGGCTGATATTGTTTTTCATTATTAACGGCATACCTTCCTCTTTATTATGAAATAAATATCCGATCATTTATCTCAAAAAATGTAATTTTTCTTTGAATACCAAGAACACCTCTTGTTGGAGAACCCTGTATAACAAACATCTAGCACTGGAGCTGCTCCACAATTAATTACTATTTTATAACTAGTAAGTTGTAATGCGCCTATGGCGCCCGTTAATTTGCTTGAGAAAGTATTTGTTACTTAATTTTAAAAAATTTTTAAAAAATATTTCGAGAAAACTATTTTGTAAAAAAAAATTTCGAAAAAAAAAAAAATTGTGGAAAAAAAATTTTTGCTGAAAAAAAAAATTTTTGTTGAAAAAAAAAATTTTTGTTGAAAAAAAAATTGTTGTGGAAAAAAAAAATTTTGTGGAAAAAAAAATTTTTGTTGAAAAAAATTTGGGGAAAACACAATTTCTGTACAAAAAAAATATTATTTTTTTTATTATTATTATTTATAGAATTATTATAGAATGCCTATTTAAATTCTTACGTACTGCGTGACAGAGTCAGTGAATCAGTGAATCAGGGAATCAGTGTATCAGTGTATCAGTGAATCAGTGAATCAGTGTCGAGGGTAAATATATATTAAGATTATTACACCAGACAACTTGGGGAAGAGCTACAGAATGCTGATCAAGAAAGTAATTAGAGAGTAAATTAACAAGAACTTCAGCACGACAACTTCTAATGAAGAAGAAACACCTACGTTCTATGGCGTGTGTTTTATTATTTGTTATTATTGTTGTACTCCCTGATGACCATCTTCAAAGAAGATCGAAATATTGGAAAAATACATTTTTTTATTAAAAATTCCTGACCATGAGCTCATTAAAAAAAAAACTAAATTCAATATAACTGAAAAACGTCTATACAAATTATTTTCCGTCCAATAAATCTTATTAATCCAATGAGTTGGTGTTATTTCAGTGCACTTTAGAATACATTTTACTTGATGCTTAAGAAGACTAGAAATTGACAACTTATTACAAGCAGTCAAACCATTCATAGGGAGCAGTTTTTCGTGCATAACTTTTTTTTTATCATATTGACTAAAGTTCCGTTAATTGAATTGATTCGAATTTTGGGAAAACTTACACGAATTCTAAAAATTCGAAAGATATATTCCAAAGATCTATGCGTTGTAACTGAAGAATTAGTAACAATCAGCAGAGGATATTTTTTAAATTAACATGATTAAATTTTTCCGGAACAAGTGTGTCATGTTAGTTATTGTAAAGGGTTATCCATTTCATGGTTTCAAAAGTACAGGGCTGGAAAATGGATCGCTTAACTAACACAACGCGTTTATTAAATTTATTAAAAATCTGTTAAAACCTACTACAAAAATGGTGTGATTCAGGCACAGCCACATATCGTGCTTTAAGAGGAGATTATAGTTATGAAGCACATTTCTCACTCGGTGGATATGCCAATAAAATAAAATGTTCGTATTTGGGGTTCTGAGAATCCTCAAGTAATTGAAGAGAGGCCATTACATCCACAAAAAGTCACTGTTTGGTGCGCTCTTTGGTCCGAAGGTGTGATTGGACCTTACTTCTTCGAAAACAATGAGGGAACGACTGTCACCGTCAATTCGAAGCGTTATGGTAATTTAAGTGATGTAGTGTTTCATACATAATGTCAACGTTCAAACTTTATGATAAAAAATAAATATCATGAAAAAAAAATATTGTATATATGTTTTATTTACGTTTACTTTTGAAAACGCAAATTGGATACCCCTTCATGTGTGTAATTACCCTGTGTGTCTCGAAATATCTCAAATTATTATTACTTTACGACACTTGCTCCAACGCATACTCGTATTACATCCCTGAGTTTATAACGTGAAAAAATCTCTTTTGGGAACCAAAAAAAAAACTGACAACTACTTTATAATCGTGTCCGAAGTTCTCAGGTTAGCTGTGAGCAAATCGTAAGCGGTTGGTAACCTGAGTACCGATTATAAATGTACACGTGTAGTGGTGTTCTACAAACACACGTATATTTATATGAATAGAAGTGTGCACTTCCCCTAAAAACCCATCCTCCTTTTGAGCATTTGCATTTTTGATATTTAAACTGATGTGTTAAACATTTTATAGCTCCCGAACATGCTGGCACTTAATTGTTGTATAAGTGTGTGCCATCCCTCCATGCCGAGCCATTGGCGGTTCAAAGCGATATTTAAAAATGCATTCCAGATTTCTATTCATCCATTTTTTTTTTTTTCTGTTTGCAATGTATCCAACGGTAAAACGAGTGGAAAAAAGGTAATGGCAGCGATGTGTTAAAACTAATCCACACAATTTAACATAAATTAATATTAATGTTGGTCTATTAAACTATTCATGTTAAATAATTTCTCATTAAAGATTTCAGATTAGTTGGATTATTTATGCCTTGCATACATTGACGATTTTGTTGAGGACGAATTCATATTTTGAAATTAAATTATGTTTTTTGCTGTACTTTAATTGTTGTTTGTTGCCTGCTTTATCGTTTCATGTAATTGCCAGTTTATTTATTACATCTGCATATGAAATGAGGTAAATTTAATATGATTTCATGAATATTATAACAATTGCTGTAGAATTAATAATGTATTTGACATGAAAATCCAAGAATTTCCGTAAAAAAAAGTGAAATCGAAAAAAATATTTTTTTTAGGCTTCTGTAAAATAGAATGTGCTAGGGTAACTTCTGAAGTTGTCTGCAATTATAGGCTTTCGGGCAGCAGCCTGAAATCCACATGTTTGAGTTGGAAAAATGTTTCGTTACCTAACCCATTCGAGGTAGCTTATGCTGCATTCCATTAAAATCGCTTCGACTTTTTCCAAACATATCCTTTACTCCATTTACTATATATTGTTTTCATTTCGATGCTTTTTTTTCGCTCAGTATACTTTACAATGAAGCCATTAAAATGTCATTTTATAAGAAATCGATTAAAAACTGTAACGCTTGTAAAATATACATTCATTCCATTTAACCCATTTCTATGTCAGGCGACGATGCTTTTTTTTTGCTCTCCCAATGTGTGTCAGTCTAAATTATTTGATTTATTACCAGAAAAGAAAAAAATTGATTTCATTTGCCCTCCCTTTCAGTTCTTTTTGCTTGGTGTTTTTTTCTTCTTTTTTTTTTTGGTTCATAGCCACAGCCATCATATGTGTATGTGTGTATTTGTATATGTGTTGGATTGGGTAATTTTTACTTGCGCTCTGAGTGTGATAAATGTTTGGCGCGTTATTATATTTTTTCCTATTTCTACAAAATATACACACACACATACACAGAGGACAAACTGAATACTCACAGATACCCAGCAGTCATTTTTAATAGCATATAATTTCCCAACATACAGAGCCGACTCTATGGTGTCCTCTTCCGTGTGCTGTGCGCTGTTCTGCATTTGTGTCACACAAATTCCCACATACCCGTATGTGTGTGTATATAAATTAATTTCTCATCCTGTTTTTGATTTGTGTTGAAAACATGGCTATATTCTCACCGACACACACATGCCGAAACGTCGTTTCGACGTACGAATATATCCACATGTACAAATCTCTTTTAAATTAATTGAAATTTTGCTCGCCATGACGTATGAGTGTTATTTATTATAAATTAAATCGTTATTAATTACTCTGTTTGAATATTTCCATAAATAGAAATGTTCGTGTAAAAGACAAAAGTTAGTCTGGCAAATAAACCAAAACCTCAAAGGAAAGTAAAATCTGACCAGCAAGCTAGTGTTCGGTTACGGAACAGATGAGTGATTTTTCACTGGAAAACAGTATCAAATGAGAATAAATTATAAATGGACAAAACCTCAAGTTTTTGGCGGTTTATTTTTAAATTGACATTTGTCTGTCAAGTTGTTATCAGGGGGTTGTCAAAAAACCATACAGGTAGTTCATTGCGGTTTGAATAGTAGGTGTATGGTCTGGCTGAAACTTCGTTTGATTGGACATCACAATTTGTTATTAAGTAATAGTTACATAGTCTTTTTTATCACCCATCTAAATCTTTATCGCTTGCATTTAGTTTTGGAGATATGAAAGCCCTCAATAATATGATGGAGTAGGTGAAGTAGTCCTATCCAACTGGGTCCTCCTCATATACATTAAAAAAATACTTAATTCAAGGAAAATGTGCTCAAATTTAGTAATATTGTTCTTCATATTTCACAGAGTATACATTTATTTAATTTATTTATTGATTGTCAGGGCTTTCTCATGAAAGGCACATCGAGAGTCAATCAAACTCCTTCAGAACAGCACAGCGACTAGTAGTCATCTGTATAGACTCATACGTAGTTATATGCCATGATATTTTATTAAGGAACATTTTTCCCAAATTTAGCCAGTTATACACTATATAATTTGTTTATTTATAGACCAGTAGATCCCCGTATAAAGTCGACTTTGAGTGGATAATATTTTTTGTAGAACAGTTTTACAAATGAAGAGACAAATCCTTTGTCTGGGAAACGACCCAATAGATTAATGTTCTAACCAGTATTCGAACCGGGGTTAGCTGTGTGACAGACACTGCAGCCGCCAAATTTACAGTACATTATTTGAATTATTTATCCCGAGCTTGTCTCGTAGGTCTTCAGGGAAATATTTTGTGGAGCGAGGGCTTATTTTTTTTAGAAAAATGAATGTTAAGAATACCATCGTGTCCGTATCTTCCTTATTTTTTTAAAGCGTAGATTGTAGTCCATATATTTTAATCGAAACAGGAGCCCGAAATATTTAGCTGAGCGGCCCATTCAGATTTTACACCTGCGATTTCAATGCAAGGCGATATTTGAATAGTCTTTAAACGATTTATTCTGGAGGTGGGAACTTTTTCTACTTTCTTATCACAATTCGAACCTGAGGTTAATATATTCCCTGCTGCGAACATTTATCGCGTCCTCAATGTGTATTTATTTCATTTTACATTCGGCAAGAGTGGCTCTTAGGCTTTGTAATGATCAGCGGCTTCTGATATACAAACATTTTAACCAGGTTTGAAAGGGCCCATCCGATATCCTGGACTCTAGCATGAGGTGGACTACAGAACTCGACAAAAGTCTACAGAGTGAGCGATGAATGAGATAAACCATGTTAAGGCACTATTTTATTTGTTCCCATAGAGAATTGCTGAATGTGTGTTTTAAAGAATTTCAATTTTTTTTTTCTTTTAAAAAGTTTTTGTTCTTCAATTTCCACCAGCCTGAAAATATACTACTTGTTTTTTTTATATGTGTCCACATTAAATGTGAATTCAGTCCTCTGCTACTGGTGTTATCACCAGTACATATATTAACTCGAAAGGACCTTGAAAAAACGTTCACTCATTTATATTTAAATTCTCGTAAACCTTCCTCACTTATAAATAACTATCCAACGGTCTTTGCCAATTTCCAAATCTATGATGTCAGTGGTTGTAAAGTTTATGTTACCATTCAGCCACATCGGCATTGTTGCATTGTGTTGGGGTTGGAGGGAACATTTTGAAATACTCCAGTGAATTTGCCAGGCAGTTAGGCTGGCACATTGTCTTTGCGCCTGTTATTCATTAGAAGTACTAAATCTTTTAATGTGCGCTACCACACCCTTTACTCGTACATTCCTTTTTGATTTTCGTCGTAATAATATTGTGACATAATACACCTATTAGGCTAATTACCACAGTGACAATTACGCCAAGTAGTACAAACAGTGTTGCCAAATGGTGGCTGGAATCACAATTTGTGGGGATTTTTCAGAGATTCTCATGTGCTTTAACTTGAAATGGAAATGAATATTTGAAGATGGAACCATCGAACAAAATTAAATCCAATTTTTGTAGCCGTCTGATCATGAGCAATTTGTTGATAATTCACAGTGCAGAGATTTTTCTGCCAATTGAAACAAAAAATATTGTTTAGATGACTATTTGATATTTACCAATCTTTGATGAAACGAGTAAATTTTTTTAGATTATTCCAACTTACATGTATCCTGCCCTATGCGTTTGTGTGTCAGGAACAACAAAGGGACGAAGTGAGCCATCGGAAGTGGAAAGATGTCGGAAGAGGTGCACCAATCACTCTCATATTTCATTTGTGAAAGCTGTAACGGAAATCTTCCAGTGTGCTACACGAGGAAATTCAGGAAATTTTGTTAATTAGGGGAAATGTTTTGTGAGTTTTACTTGAAGCTGGGATTGTGCTATTTCTTTGGCAGACATACAGTTCAACAGTTGGACATAACAACTTGTATATACATCACTGATCAGCGGCGGCATTGAGGGAACATTATTTAAATGTTATAAAAAAAATATGGTTTTTATGGAATTTCCAAAGTAAAGAACCGAAAATATTTCGTATGTAAAAGATGGGGTTTTCCCAGATTGGAGATAAATTTGAGAATTTTTTTTATGTAAATTTAATGAAACTGCTTGACCAGCAATCAGAAATCTCTCCCACTATTCAGACCGCCACCATACTTCCCACTAAACCACTCGTTCGCCATACATTTATTTTTCCCCTGAGTGAAATTTTCAAAGTACGAAAGAGATGAATTCTGAATAATAGGAAAAAACAGAGAGCCGTCTCCCTTTAAAGGTAATCAGAGATTTTTCCAGAAAAAAAAAAGATTCGTACTGAACTACTTCCCATTTGCGTGGGAAGGAAGTACGGATTAGTATGCCGTCAAAGGCAATCGGGAATTTTTATCATTAAAAATGGGTTTTTGGAATTTTCTTTTATTGGCCACACCGACTACTCGACAAGTATTCAAAAATGCATCGCTGGCCCTCGCCCCCATGTCTCTGTTGGTCTCCCAACAGACTTCGTATTAAGCCTGTCCTCCACTCCTTCTTCAAACGCACTCACACATTATTGCATGTGTGTGTGTGTGTGTGGTTGTGTAGTTGTATTTATATATGAACATAGTACATAAATGTGTCTGTTCTGTTGGCCGTGTTGTTGTATTTGGTCGGTGAATGTTTTGGTTGTTATGCGATGTTATGCTACATGATGTTACATTAGCATAAACATCATCATCTTCATTACACTTATTATGTTTTGCTTATAACATTAGCTTCATTATCGCTTGTATAGTTGCTGCTGCTGGTGTTGTTGTTATTGCTATTCCTACACTTAAAATGCGTTTGTACTTGCTAAGCCCATCCAGTAGCCATTGGTCCGATGACTATGTCCTACTGTACTTAGTCGTGTGGTTGGTAATGGGCTGCACTCGTTTTCGTCCTCTTCGAATTGGCTTTAATGTAACATTATATGTTGTACCTTTGTTGTAATAACTGATATGTTGTTGGTGTTGTTGTCGTTCTTTGATGTTGGTCTGTTTGTGAGCGTGTAAGCAGATTTTCCTAAATCTCCCTCCACATGTATAATATTGGACAACTTTTCAGATATATTGGCTTTTTGGGTATGTGTTGTGGTGATGCTCTACACACATATCCACAAATATATGTATGTATGGAGTACAGCACGGTTGCAAGACATCAGGGAGGGGTTAGTCCAAGGAAGCCAAGTGATAACATTTAAATCTCGAATCATCTGTCACATACAAAAAATATAATCATAAGCAGAGGCTAGGTTCGTCAGGTTCGCATCCTGGTAAGACGAGTGATATATTTTTAGTATCTGAAAACTGTAGGTGTATTTCGGTAACAATTTTAAACATTTAATTATTTAAATATTTTAGCACAGTACTTTTTATAGTCAACCTTGTAAAAGTTCAATAAACAGAACCATTGCAACATTTTGCTGATTAATGGAATATATATTGCGTTACACATATACGGTGGCCTATAGTAATTAATATTGCGTATACGTGTAGTAGAGCTACGTTAATTTACATTACGTAAAGGGTGTTTTTTATTGGGGTATAGAACTTTAAGTTGGCATCACTTTTTTAACTGGCGGCCATTTTGTCAGCTGTCAAGTGATTAATATTTAGTTTGGTTTGCCATTTCATCATGAACAGGTTGACAAAAGAACAACGCTTGCAAATCGTGCAAATTTATTTCGAAAGTAATGGTTCAGTTCGCGAAGTTCACCGCACACTCTTCCATTTTATGCCATTACATCCACAAAAACTGACTGTTTGGTGTGCTCTATGGGCTGGTGGAGTCATTGGGCCATACTTCTTCCGAAATAATGCTGGAGAGTCAGTTACCGTTAATGGAGTCCGGTATAGAGCCATGATAACCGACTATTTTGTTCCCGAATTGGATGGCATGAATGTGGAACTCATCCACATGTGGTTCCAACAAGTGGTTGAAAATTGGACCTGTAGAATTGGCTTTATTCGAGCCAGCCGCGGCGGCCACATGTCCGAAATCATATTTAAACATTAATGGCATAAAATTATCCTTCCAATAAAGCCAAATTGATGGACATTAAAACGATTTTCTTGTGTTTTATTTCAATTCGAAGTTCTATACCTCAATAAAAAACACCCTTTATATGTCTTTTGTATGACAACGCTGAGTAAGAATTGATAGGTTGATTTGTATGGGATTTAACAAGAGAGGCGTGGTTAGCTTCCGGCTTATGATGTGCCTAATTAACATTATTTCTAGCAACGAATTATTCGACTCTCTGATAATAAGAACTCTAACAATTTACGTTTTGCTTCGTTTGTATGGAAGGCTACTTGACAGACACACTTATAATATTTTCTATATTAACTACTCGTTTCAGAAGAGATTTTAAAATTTTTTGTTAAATTTTGGAAAATACAAATTCAATTGTAGGCGAGTTGATAGCGTGCTTGCCTATCAGCATAGAGGTTGTGGAT
Organism: Hydrotaea cyrtoneurina; assembly: GCA_958296145.1. Classification (NCBI taxonomy): domain Eukaryota; kingdom Metazoa; phylum Arthropoda; class Insecta; order Diptera; family Muscidae; genus Hydrotaea; species Hydrotaea cyrtoneurina. The sequence continues at coordinate 8,433,118 of OY282513.1, read as the reverse complement.
TAGATTCCCACCAAAGGCTTTGTTCTGTCGCTGCAAAAATCTAGCCACATGGTCATGACATAGACGGTTTACCTTGGACCAAAAATTAGAATATAAATTTAGTTGGTATTGCAATTAAATGAAATAAAAAATAAATTAAATTTTATGATCAGAATCATGAATTTTACAAATCGAATATGACATTTTTTGTGACCAACTCTCACGGGGTGGCCCCTATGAAAGCAATGTGCAATAGGTCGTACCTCAAACTTAAAGTTCACCGTTGTTGTTTTTTTTTAAAGAACTTTGGTGTCGACCTTTTGCATTTTTGTATATCTTCTGCATTTACAGTCGGATTTTTTTGTTTCAAAGATACCTTTTTTTTTGTTTGGAAGTCATTGATCTAAAAAAAACCCTTTCTGGAATTTACCCATCATATGTCAGTAGCCACTACCCTAATGTACCACCCTAATATAAGAAATTTAAAGATCTCAAATCAAAAACCGAAATATTGGTCTCTTTAATACAAAAACATCGATGTATACCACGAGAAATGCCACAGATATAAAAACAAATATAAAAGACGACAAAAACTTTGGGAAAAAAAACAACAACAAAAATCGGAACCTGCTTTTCAAAATTACATCATATTCGACTTTGTATGTCGAACTTTTTTTACCTGTTACGTTGTGTGCTGCACAGTATCAGCGATGGGAGCAAAGGCTAGTGCAGAGAAGAAAATGGGAGTAGTGTTTGTTGACGTTTGACTTGTCATAGCCGACAGAAAGATTATTTCACATACGAACAGTTAGGCTGATGAACGAATTTTCTCTATAGTGATGTCTGAGAGATAAATTCAGCGGTAATACAGTCAAATTCAAACGCTTTTCTCTACTTTTTTCCTAAGATTCCAATCATCACGTATGATTTTGTTTTAATACCGACATTATAAGAGCTCATCTCCCCCGGCCTTATACAGATTTGCTGGTCCAACACATACTTCGCACATTTACTAGGGACAGACTCAAATAAAGGTTATCCACCCACCACAATTATAAGTTCTCCATATCTTTCAATCAACGCAGCAAACCAATCTTTCACTAACATATTGGTATTGACACGTGTTTTACCCAGGTATAGTTTTGTTAACGTTTGTTCTGCGTTCTACAACTTTTTCATCCACACACATATATATGTTTTCCATATGTGTGTGTGTTTAATTTCCTGTAATTTCGCAAGTTATTTCATAGTCGTACATTTACTTTTTGTTGTGTATCTTTGGTAATTGAATTCCGTTTTGTTTCTTCAGATTGCTGACTACGAGAATACATACACGCAAATGCACATATACTCGTGTGTGTATTCACATATATACACACACACACACACACACAAACGAAATGAATTCAACTCTACTTTTGTTTGTTATCAGGAATTGAGCCTGAATTCATACAATTAACAATTTCGCATATTCCATTAGTGAAACTTTGCCATGCTTCGGAAATCTGAATAGATTTCATAATTATGTAGGTGTCGTATTTTTTTTGGCCAATTATAATTTTCATCACCACCTGATGTATTATTTTTTTTTTGACTCAATTACCCTTTTCGTAGTATTCAAAATTTGGAAGGCTTGGGAAAGGTGTTTTGTGGAGTTTTGCGGGATTTCTCAATTAACTTGTCTCTCTTCACTGAGAGCCGTTTTATTCGTAAATATTGAAAATGTCGAATAAAAAGGTACGAGAATCTGAGGAACAAAAGTCTAATGGTGCCAAATCCCATGATCTTGGTGGCCTGTTGATGGCCGAGCGAAACACTGATGCACAGGCCTTACAATATAGTATGGGATCATGAACAAAGGAAATATAAAGAAAAAAAATATTTATGGCCTTCAAATTTGGAATATTTTGATTTGGTGTTAATTTGAAAAAAAATCCTAGAAATTATTAATTATTAAAAATGTTCACAAGTATTTGAGGCAAAGAAGAGGATATATGTATAAATTCCTTTTGTTACTATAAGAAAAATAGGTCCTGAACGATTACGTTCCGTTCTCTCTTGTCTGCTTGGTTGCTTTTAAGTACAATTGTCGGCGCTAAGTATGAATTTGTCGGTCTGTCCTTCGGCTTCCTTGAGGGTCCCTGTCTATTGCGCTTCTAGATACGTCGCTTGAGGGTCTTCGAAATGCTGGTCCAATCCATCTCCATCTCCATTTTCTTCTTCTGACTTCGATTTCTGCCGATGTCTGTCCGGTTTCGTCCCACAGTCGTTCATTTGCGTTGGTGTTTGGCCAGTATATTTTTAGTATAAATGGGTTGGTGAATGCTTGTAATACGTTTAGGTCAAAAGGGGTTTGAATTCCACAATTCGCAGCCGACTTAACAGAGCTGTTAAAGATGCTAATTTTGGTGTGTCTGGAGATGGGCTGTGATTTCCAGACAGTTTGGCTTTGGCTTTATTCGGTTTGCAATATCTGCGTTGAAGCCTCCGCTTGTTGGTATGATACTGCCCAAGTAGCAGAAGGATTGGATGTCTTCGGTAGTGTAAAATTCCACGAGTTTAATGAGTTCAATCTCATAGCCTTTGTCTTGGGTATGTTTATTATAAGACCACATGTTGTTGCTTCCATTTCCATATCCCTTAGTTTTGACTGCATGCCGTTAAATGTACGTGATAAAAGGCGCATATCCTCTGAGCAGTCTAAGTCCTTAAGGCGGCCATTTCTCTGATCGCTCTGGGCTTTGATGAGACTTTTATCATTATTGTCTCGATCACCATATTAAATAACAAGAGAGATAATGGGTACCTACCAGTGCTACCACTTTGAGGCGAAGAAAATGTAGCAAATCTACATTTTTTTGTCAAAATGTAGCAGATTTTCAAACACTGGGAAATAGTGTATTGTGGAAAACTGTGCCTTGGAGAGATACATTATGTTTAAAAAAAATCAAATCAGATTCAATTAGTTGATTTTTTAAATAAAAAATAATTTATTTTATTTAAATCGATTGGGACACTTTTATGAAATTCATAAACTGAAAAATATCGGCGGCAACCCGCCGCACAAAATATATCGACAACGGCAGCAATTCGGTCTGTGCTATGCAATCTTCTTCGGCGCTGGTGTTTGTTTTGTGGTTGTCAAATATTTCCAGCCTGTTGTCAAAAATTTACCAAGCCCTAATTCATAACGGGATTTTTTTTTGTTATTTCACGAATGTACACAAAATGTAGCAAAATCAAAATGTACGTACATAAATTTAAGGATGAAGAAAAAGTAGTAGATCTACTACAATTGTAGTAAAGTGGTAGCGCTGGTACCTACGCTCACATTGCACCTACTCTCACATTAATTAGACTGCTCGTTTTATTTTCGTGTAGGATGCGACAAACAGCATTCTCATGTAATGCTTTAATCAGGGATGATCGACCAATATTCGTAGCTTGGTATTGATTCATATATTAAGTTATTTTTTTATCCTTTTTGTAATTTTTCGACCATAACTTTTTTTATATTGCATTCGTATCCTATTGGCAGTAAAAATGTGAATATTTGCTGACAAGAAAATCTAAAAATTAAATTTTTTTTTGTAAAATCAACCACAAATTTTGTGAAAATTTTTTAAAATTTCAAAGGCTAGGCGTGACCTCTCAAATTTTTGTTAAACAAAATTATCCTCATTTTTCCCTCATTAAGAATTTCGATCTACATCTTTTTCTGAGTGTGATTTTTTTTTACTTCAACCAGTGTACAACTATCAATAAATATGTCAACTATCTAATATGTGGACGGACGTGGTGTGGGTTCAAAACAGGATAAGACCATCAAACAGCGGCTGTTTTCCACGTCGTAAATGCTGGCGACTTCACGTGTCTGAAGCCATGTAAGACTTCTCCAGAAAAGCATTAGCCGTTGGGAGCCGGCATTAAATAATAAGTTTTTTTACATCCATTGCTGTTAGACGTCCGCCGACGTCAGTTCACCATTATCGTTGACTCTTTATTTATACTTGACAAGGGAGAAAGCATTTTTCTCCCCATGACGTCTGTGTCATCTGCGTATGATAGGTAATTACTGTGCAGTTGTCTAGTTGTGTTTTGTGTATTTTATTCGGTATCGTTGTCTGTTTTTTAGCTATCCGTTGCAGCAGACATATGGGATGTTGAATACCATGCAACGATTGGTTGATTGGTCTTTTCTTGGTCAACCTTTTTCTCATAGGGAAATTAGTTTCATCTGTCACACCCATTGACTTAAGAATATAAAGGGTCTGATGAGGAAAACACAACAACAGTGGGGAGAAAAATTATGCGATTTGTTTGTCTTTCCAAGAAGTATCAAAGAATACAAATCAGTTTTATGTATTAGTTATTATGGTTAGTACCACATTATTTAGTACTAGGGACCTAATCTTCAAGGCCGAATCCGAGGAGTAATTGCTCAGAGATTACTTAACCTTACCATTATCGTTATACGAAGTAGGCAGCATCAGCAGCTCTCATCAAAGGTAAAAACTGAATTAGCAAGGTCTTATTCAAAATAGTTGTCAGGTTTTTGTATGGCAAGAAGGAGAAAGCAAAGCCTTCTTCAAATTTCCTTTTGAATCTACGTGAAGGGTGTTTCAAAAGTTATGCTGTAAAGTGTGTGCTTGCCAAAGTCAGTCAAGAATATCACCATATTAAAATAAATATAAAATGTGAAAGAAAGACCAGCTGGACGTTTACATGGTATACGACAAAAGCATCAATTAAATTTTGCCACTTTCTGAAGGTCACTTGGGTGTTTATCACAACAAAAGTACTTAAATATTTCATAAATTGCCCAATGGTCTAAAACTAGGGAACGAACGCACCTTCTGCTCGCCCACTTTGCTGATCCGAGCTATTTTTTTTTGTCCTTATTTCGAAGAATTATTTATGCATATATTTCCTTTTTGTTTTTTGGTATTCATATAAGTAACCCTTCAAAAATCAGTGGATCGTATAATTTTCCAAGTTGCCTAAGAAAATTTCGTTGTTTTTTTCTGTTCAACATTCTCTGCTTAGGCAGCCATGTCTGCATAAATGCAATTTACACAATTTTTCCAATCTATATTATAAGGGAATCCCTACAACAAAGAATATCATCTAATACAAAACCCAACCTAATTGGTTTTTGAAGTTACGCAGATTATTTCCCTTTCAGTGGGGTTTTTTTGTGTGTGTGTGTGTCTGTGTGGACAACTGACATTCAAAAAATCAAAATTCATTTGTCGTTTTCATTTCACTTTTTCCATCTTCTTTTCCCTTTCGTTGTTCTAGCCTGTAATTGTACCCTTTATGCCGTAACTCTTCGGTTTCAGGACGTCTAAAGTAAACGGGGTTTCTTTCCACACAGTAGCGGCGATGGTTCATCAAATAAAAACTACAAAAAAACAACAGGAAACCTTTGAATTTTCAGAGCCTCGGCAAAGAGTCTCTAAGGACATTACAAAATTGGTTTTAAATTAGGGTACACTTCACAGAATGAAAATGTATATTATGCTTAGGCATTACCTGGAATCCGCAAAAACAAAAACCCCCAGTGAAGGGAGACCAATTTAATAAAAACACCCAAATATGAAAAGGTTGAGTGGAAATATTAGCATTTCTTTTTCGTTGGTTCGTTCGTTTGTGTTGTTAAATTTCCAACAAGCAACTTAAATAGAAAAATATTTTTTTTTGTTGTCTTCTAAAAACATTCATTGCACTGTGTAGATACGTATTTCAACAATTTTTATTCGGCCATAAAATCAACGAAATATGTACGTTGGTGTTTTTATTTTTGGACCGCAGTAGCGGGAACGCACGGCAAACGGTAAACATGACTGACATTTTAAAATGAAATCTCATCATTTTTTGGCCGACATACGGACATACGTAGGAAGATACAAAACTTAGTTTTATTGCTTTTAAATCGTGGAATTTATTAGGGTGAAATGGTTTTCATCTTTTTGACTTTGGACAATAAATAAGTCAGAAAATGCACTAGTTCTTTTTTTTTGTAGAGATAGCAGCCGATAGTGGGTGGTTATAAAATCTTGAAGAGAAAATATCATTCAATAATAACACCTGTCCTATGAACCAAATTTACTTTTTCGGAAAGGGGATAAAAAATAAAAAGTTTGAAGTATGAAGCTCGTAGTGGCCTGTGTGAAAGCCTTTGGACCGATTTTTAACCCTTTTTCAGTGATACAATCGAGCTGATTTTTTCCAGGCAGACTCGTGGAAATGTCTGTATCACGTCAAATTTTTTAAAAAATAGATTTTTATCAATTCTCAGATTTTCATTTTTTTTTTTTTAATGGTTATCTTTTTTTTAAGTTTTTAATCAAAAAACATTTTTTTTCGTAACGCTTAAGTAGTTTAAAAATTTGGAGTCTCTTCAAGTTATGCTAAGAAAGTGAAAAAAATATTTTTTTTTCAAAAATAATAAAAATTTGGGAAAATCTGAGAATTGATAAAAATTGTTTTTAAAAAATTTGACGTGATACAGACATTTCCACGAGTATGCCTGCCAAAAATCAGCTCGTGTAAATTCTGACGTGTACATGAAAATCGCCGATACACGTGTATTTTTATTTTTTCCCCTCTTTCCGAATATGTGCATTTGGTTCATAGGACAGAAAACAATCTATTTTTTGTAACACGGTGTAATGTGTTAAACTTTTCACCAGCAGACAAAGAAAATATTGCACTAGTAGATCTTTGTTTTTCAACATACATATGAATTAACTCAGATTTTAATTAAACTGAAAAAAAAAATTTATTACATTCGATTTATTTATAACGTCTTTGGAAATACAATTCCTTACAGACGAGTGCTTAATAATAAATAAGTTCTAACCGATTTTTGAATTCATTTATGTTCTAAGAAAAATCAATTTCAAATTTACTGCATATTGCTTTGAATTCTCTAAGCGATTTGTTCAATGAAAAGGTATAACAAAATATTCACAATTTCCTAGATGTTCCTCCTACAACATAAAAACAATCAAACTTAAAACATAGGGAGACCAAGAAATGCATTTAATTCAAATTCGCTGTTTTACTTATAAGGAGAAAATAATACTCAGCTGAAGTAAACTGGTGTGGAAGGCCGAGGTGTCGTAGGTAGTGTGTGCGACTATCACACAAGTAAAACCAGGTTCGAAACCGGGTAAGACCATCATACATTTTTGGGCTTCTTTACGAGTAACAGAATAATCTCAAAGCCATGTAAAACTTCTCTAGCAATAGCCGTTCAGAGCTGGCTTTCCACCGTAGGTCACGGTTAGAGAGTAGAGAAATTATATCGCGCACAGCTCACTGATTCGAGAGAAGTTCCACGTCTATTCTTTCATGGAATGTTGAGGGATATAAATACCAATTTTTATTATTTTTGAAAAACTACTTAAGCGTTACGAAAAAAAATGTTTTTTGAACTGAAACCTTAAAAAAACGATTACCATTCTAAAAAAAAAAAAAAAATAGGAAAATCTGAGAATTGATAAAAAATCAGCTCGATTGGATCACTGAAAAAGGGTTAAAAATCGGTCCTAAGGCTTTCACACAGGCCACTACGAACATCATACTTCAAACATAAAAAAAAAAAAATTCTGACGTGTACATGAAAATCGCCGATACACGTGTATTTTTATCCCCTTTCCGAAAAAGTAAATTTGGTTCATAGGACAGAATGTGTGTAACACGGTGTAATACGCTTAACTACGTTCCGCGCTATAGCTTATACTGATCAAGTTTCGTTCGACGCGTTACATAAATGGAGCCACATATTTTCGGGATATTCTTTCTCTCTCAAAAGTATTCAACACCGCGTTTAAGTGCCATAAAGAAGCTTGGATAAAGATGGGATAAAATATCGATTAAGACATCATTCCTTTTATTGATGGCTAAGTTGAGGTGGATAAATTCTTGCATTACCTGGACTATGAAAGTGCTGAGCTCTGCTATGTCGGGTTTCTGTCGTTGTGGCGTTTGCGTACTAGTCCGCGTTCAACATTAGATCCATCTTCAGCAATTCCATTTCGATTCGGTTTTATTATCTTTTCTCCCTCAGAATATTTAAAAAAATTACATGTTAGCTTTGGCCTTATCTGAGAACTCTTGTAGTGGTGAGGATCTTCCGAGTCCGTTTACAGAGGCGTAAAAATTTGTCAAGAATCACATATAAAGGCATGGTTTCAAACAGTTTTTTTCTTATCAACATGACAATGCAGCTTTGTAGACGATGACAAGATTGTATGTATCACTTTGCTTCTCTTGGATATTTTCCAGGATCTGCCAAAGTCGATTTGTTTCAAATGTTCCTTCACAGAAAGGTTGGAATTAGCTCACTTAGTTTGGGCTTCGTTCTTACCCACAATATGTTTGAAAACAAGGAGATTTATTCCTCGATATTTGGCGCCAATTGCTTTGTCTACTTTTATTTCAATCGGAAATAGGACAATGAGGTTCTAATCATCTGACATGTTGTCATTCTCTCAGATGATGCCACACAGGGCATGCATCAGGTGTTTTCCGTCTACTCCTGAGGCCTTGTTGTTCTTCAGTCGGGATATTGTTGCTCATCGGATTTGGGGGATAGACATTCAATATAATCATAATTTTTTCTTCGCCGCTAATATAAATATAAATGGTACTTTCAAATCTTCAGCACACTCGAAGAGAATTTAATCATAGTCCTTAAGCTTCACACATTTCCATTTATTTATTTTTCATCGGAATATGCTGATTTTCCCTGACTTCCCAGCTCACGGTATCGCTTCAACATAGCTCGCGTCGACAAAGTATTAGTTTCAGAGACGGCTGGCATTCCTCATATTAGGTTCCTTTCGGCATAATATCGGTATCCAATTTGTTCTTCGGCTGCTTTTATCATGAATTTCTTTATTTGTCCCCATTGTTTGGTGATATCATCGGGAAAGGTGGTATTCAGAAGGAACAATTGAGGCTTGTGTTGTCGGTTGTGACATATTAACTAGTTCGCTTTAATACGGATGCTTGTTTTCATGACAGCTGATGTAGATGTCGCAGTTTTTCATTTTCTTAACGCCCTATCCTTTTATTCGTATTACCTGAGTGGCAAAGTCATGCCAGTAGGTGAGTCTGATGACATTGGAATATCCCGATATCAATGCTATAGTTTACCGATTTGTCTGTCATATTTCACTTAACACCTAGACGAATCAATTCTTATCAGTTCAACCTCTTCCTTCAACAATTGCTGTAGCTGCTACATATTTCGTAAACGAGTCATGTTTTAGATATTTCCATTGTTCCGAATTCCTCTGCACTGTCTTCCTTAACCTGATCTGAATTCTGAGTGGTATTAATTAGCATACCAACACCGTTCCAACGTTAGGAAATAAAAGTGTGTCTAACTTTGTTTGTCTGTCTGTCTGTCTGTCTATTTTTATGCAAACATAATCACCGTCCAAAGAAAACAAATAAAAACTCATTCTTAGCATTTCAATGACAAAACCGAGTATCCCTTTGTAGTCGTTTCACGTTGTTGTTTTTGTTTGCTGTTGTTTTGATATTCTATTTGGTACTCTATAGTTCACTGACCATTTTGTCACCTTCATTATTTGAATTTGCTTAAGGCTGTTCAAGCAATTGTTAACAATCGTTAGTAAATTGGCAAACTTGGAGAGGACACTCATCGGCATTACCATTACCCTCGGTGGACCTTATCGAAATCCACAACATAGTCATTGTCATCATCACCAATATCGTCGTCGTCGTTGTCATCATCATGATCATCTTCATTGAATTCATTATTTGTCGTATTTGCGTTTTAACAATGCATGAGAGAATTCTCTTTATTTAAATCAACAACAGCAGCGTAGAGATTTCCTGGAAGCTAAATACAAATTTCCATTACTCCCCCTTTCTGTGTGGGGTATGAGTGGATGACAATGCGGTTGTCTAGGGGCAGGACGACGAAAAGTTGGAGGATGTCATTGTCAAGGAAGATGATAATATAGATGACGCTTTATTAGACCTTACTTAAAAGTTAATGGTCAAAAAGTATTATGCGAAAATTGGTTGTATGAAAATAAAAATAAAAACTCGGCCAATTTGGTGGGAGGATACCAACAACAACAACCAAGTACTATTTCTTTTTTCCCCTCAGTTTTGTTTAGCTTCCTTATGTTTTTTACTGTCTGTTCTATTTTTTTTTTTTCGCAAAGGTGTCCAACCATAGTTGTCGTTTATGTTGGTCTTTCCTTGGGGATTCTTTTTTGTATAGACTTTGCATTTTGCTCCCTTTTTCGCAAAAACAAAAAAATAAAAACTAGGGTCGATATTTCTTCCTGTGAGTCTTCCCCTGTTTCCCCTCAGCTTTCGAGGGCTTTTTACCGGTTTTTTTTTGTCATTTCCTGACTGTATTTTTTTTTGTTTTTCCTGTTTTTTCATTCATTGTTGCCGCTTGTCTTTTGTTGTATTTGTTTTATGTCTTAAATATATAATGGACTCTTTCTAGTGTTCCATGGCTTTTCTGGTACTTTTTCCACTTTAAAACCAATTTACAAATCTTTAGGTAATCGAATTTTTATTTCCACTTTTGAGCTCTCTTCTTTCATCTATTGATATCCTTTTTAAGGGACTTAACGATTTCGCTTGAAATCAGAGAAAGTGGAAAGTTATAGAAAGTGGCGGTATTTGTTTGTCTGCCAGTGTTGTTATGTGTGTGTGTGTGTGTGCGTGTGTCAACTGGTAAATGAACAAATCTTAGACAAAATGTTAGGAATTTTGTTTATTTTCTTTTAAAAGAAAGATTTTTAAAAGAAAAAGGTCTTTGGAATTCAATACGAATGTAGTGGCTTGCTATTGGGTGGCAAGTTCCAATTTAAGTAGGGGGAAGAGGTTTTTGTTGTTGCTGCCCAACATCATAATTAAAGTCATGGGCTGCGTGGTGTCAAGGTTACATCTTGTCTTACAGTCCAACGAAACAAATTACTTAATTTTAAGTCTTTGACGCTCACACGGTCACTTTGGTTCGTAATCCAGGGCGATTTGATAGTGTTCGAACTCTTCTTGTTTTGTGTCATTTATGATGTTTTTTGTTCTACCAAAAACATGTCCGATCTTCGCTGGAATTATTACCGAAATGGCACTCGCTACTGTACTGAATTATAGCTTATGACCATTTTAACTAATCTGTAAATAATAATTTTAATAAAACCCCTAACTTTTCCCCAACAATGCACCATTTACTAATTTCTTCTTGCCACATACCGCATTCAGTATGTTTTGAACAACTAAACAACATTTTGTTCCACAATATTTTCAATCTTCTGTAAGTGCAACCCTAATCCCTATAGTTCTCGTTTTTGTATGTCGAAAACACTAATGTATGCATAAAGCAATACTTACTTTCTAATAACTAATCCAACTATAAATTCCATTTAAAGCTCAAACTAAAGTTTCATATAAATCTTATCAGAGAATAATGAAAAAAAAGAAGAAAATCCGTCCAAACTTTTCCCCATTAACTTTGAAAAATAAAAACCAAAAAAACACACAGAAAGAAACAAATCCTGAAAAATTTTCCAAAATTGTTTGTAAACCGGAAACACATTTTCCACATAAATACATTCACAATAGTGCAGGCATTAAGTGTAAACACTTGCACAGATCCGTCTGCACTTTTGTAACGGTTAAGGGTGTAATAAAGCAAACATGTACATCTCCATGATGCATGCGTGTGTGTGTCCGAATGTACAAGCTCTGTGATGTATGCTCGAAAGCTGTTGTAGTACACCCATACATATGCATCTGTGTATGCTACAATTGATAGAAATGTATGTAGACTCACACAGATACATGCAACACAACAAACAAAAATATCGTAAAAATACTGTAAACATCACAAATGAATGAATGGGAAAACTATTTTTTTATGGTTTATTTTGTAGTTGTGCAAGTATGTGCAACATTTCAACTCTTCCTGTTCTCATGCTGCACCAGCACCAGCAGCAGCTGCAACAACAGGCTGCACACATAGCATTTACTTCGTGCTCCATGCTCTAGCAATTTGTAACAAAACAACTCTGACTTAGGACAATAATAACAGCACAAATGTACATGGACTAGTTGGTGTGGCTTTAGACGATGGTGGGCAAATAAGGTCGGTTAAAAGATCTAAGCGGAAAAGTGGAAAATTTGAAAGGACTGTAAAGGATAGTGGTCAGTCCTACCATCTGCCATCAGGTAGGTATAGTCCCTTGTTCACCGGAAATCTACATCTAATTTGCTGTTTAATGTCATGTCGACAGAAGTTTCTTGTAAGGGACAAACCATTTCGTAATTACAAAAGTAAACATACGCTAACATTTTGCATGGCATAATGGCATAACCAAGACATAATCAAGATATAATCACGACATAATCAAGAGAAAATCAAGACATAATCATGACATTACCAAGACATAATCAATACAAAACCATGACATATTCAAGGCATTATCAAGACAAAATCATGACATAATCAAAACATAATCAACACTAAATCAAGACATAATCAAGACATAATCAATACAAAATCATGAAATAATCAAAACATAATCAAGATATAATCACGACATAATCAAGACAAAATCAAGACATAATCAACACTAAATCAAGACATAATCAAGACATAATTAAAACAAAATCAAGACAAAATCAAGACATAATCAATACAAAATCATGAAATAATCAAGACATAATCAAGATATAATCACGACATAATCATGACATTACCAAGACGTAATCACGACATAATCAGGACAAAATCAAGACATAATCAAGACAAAATCAAGACATAATCAAGATATAATAACGACATAATAAAGACAAAATAAAGACATAATAATACAAAATCAGGACATAATCATGACATTACCATGACATATTCAAGACAAAATCATGACATAATCAAAACATAATCAAGACAAAATCAAGACATAATCATGATATAATCAAGACAAAATCAAGACATAATCAAAACATTATCATGACAAAATCAAGGCATAATCCAGACATTACCAAGACATAATCAAGACATTACCAAGACATTATCAAGACATTATCAAGACATTAACAAAATATAATCAAGACAAAATCAAGACAATACCAAAACATAATCTGATTTTGGCTTCTGATACTGCATTCACAATTGTATAACTTAACATTCCATGAATGAGCAGACGGGGAACTTCTGTCGAATCAGTGATCTGTACGCGATATTGTATTGTATATACTCACTGACCGGGACCTACTGTTTAAAGCCGGCTCCGAAGTGGTAATATTTTTCTAGAAAAGTTGTGCCTATAAGCCATAGATTACTCTCATACTCGTAAAGTCTGAAAATAGCCGCTTAAAAATGTTTGACGGTCTTGCCAGATTTTGAATCTCGGTTTACTTGTGTGCTAGCCGCATACACTACATACCACACTACAGTCGTCCAAAGTTGTATGAAATGCCTTAAATTTAATCACCTTTAAGCCCCTACTTTATTGTATAATTGCGTCTACCCTTTGTATAACAAACTCTATTTTCACCAATAGGCGTAATTTCGAAGTTTTCCTCTCATCTTACCAGACTTCATTTAGTTTAGTTCAGTTCCCTGAAATTTCCCTCATAGAGATCTGCGGCAGTGATTAATTTGGGAGGACTGGATTAAGTGGCAGTTTAACTGGTACAAAATATGTTTATCCCCACTGTGTTGATGAGTCATATATCACCCAAAATCTCAGTGTGCAATTTTTCAATGGAAAACCTATTTGGCCTTTGCAATTTGAGGATTAACGGCAGAGATTTCCGTTTGGCGATTGCCTTTTTGGGATCTCATCTAACTTGAGGCGGCATTAGTTACTAACGACTCTACCGTAGATGGTTTAATAAGCCTCAATATTTTAAATGCCTTTTAGCATTCAGTAAGCATTTGCTATATTGCCTACCGATATTATGCCAACCCTCTTTTTTGTTATATCTACTTGTAATCGAAGAATGAACAACTGCATATAAAAGGAAATACTTCTCTCCACTGTAACCACAACATGTTTTCTCTCCCTTTTTGTTGGATTCTCTAACCCTGCCAACAAAGCGGGAGTGTGTGAAGGTATTGAGACAGGGTTTCCCCCCCCCCCCCACCCCTATTTTTCTTATGCAGTCAAAGCAACCGAACACTTTAGCTTTTTGCATTGACTTTTGAATGAAGTGAAGAATTGAAAGGAAAAATAACCAACAATTTGGAATTGCAAAATAAATTCAGAAGAATCTACCAAAAAAATACGACATGGTGAATGTATAGTGGATGGAAAAGCAATTTTGTGGAGAAATCACGTCAGTTGTTGTCTGCTGTACGAAGGAGACGTACTGCATGGAATAACCGATGCTGATGAAAGCATTGAGAGTAATTAATGATTTTTTTTGTTGTTGGAGAATAGTGATTTTTCCATTAGAAAAATTGTGTCAGGGATTATTGACGAATTTACTTGGAAATCAAGGTTTTTTGTTTCTTATCGATACCGAAATCAATTGGTTGAGTTGACTTAGGAATGGAATAATTGTGGATTTGTTGCTTTGATGTCCATGTAGCGCTTGTAAATGTAAACGAAGTATTTATGGTAGTCGGAAAATATTTATATAAAACAATGAAATGGAAAAGCTGTAGGAAAATTAATACTTTTCTGTTTTGTTATTTCCTTAAATGCGATACTCTTTTTGGGTTGATATAGGGCCAAGCTAGATAATACAAAAGATGACTGACAAGAGAATAGAATGGAAAGTCAACGGTTTATACTACACTCCCGTATGGAGGTTTACCGATCAGCAGTCGTCAAAATCACAGTTAGGTAACCAAATATATTTTCTATTACTTCATACTATCCATCAAATAATGGAAAGTGTAATGGCTTTGTCAGTCCGCTTGTAGAACTTTGAAATGTTAATATGAGTCCATTTAAGGAAGCAGTTTCCTTATGTCCCTACGATCGAAATGGTTCACTGTACAAACTTATGAGAAAATTATGCAATTTTTGTCAGCTTGTGAGGAGAGCTTGAGGAAACCTTTCGATACAAACAACACCAGATCTTTAAAATACGTCAAAGAAACATTTATAGTACAGCCAAATATTTCTTCCCAAAATTTTTTTTTTGTAATTGCAACTCCATTTTTTGCGTTCGAAAATATTGCAACTTGATCCTCGTAATCCTTTATTTGTCTCTTCTTAGTCGAGTCTGTCGAATGAATCTCTTAATATTCGTGAGCAAAGGCGCTGTAATCCTTTCTTGTCTGTTCTGCTAGCAACGTTAAAAATCAATATATCATACGTATTTCCATAAGTATATACTATGTAAATGTGCTCACAGCAGACTTTAACTAATTATAATAATCCATTTCACTGAAATCTCAGACCACATACCCATACACACTACACTGCACTCAACTATGATTGATTGAGCTGTATTTTCGTTTCAATCGTGGCGTATGAGTGATATTTCATTACATTAATCATACGCACTAGTCAACGTTATACTGGCGTAATGAATGATTTGAAAAATTAATTGTCTGTTTGTCTGCTTTTCGCAGATATTCGCATTTCGTATGTCTTGAGTACGACTGCCTGATTGCCAGAATATATCGCTCATCATTTCCATCTGCTTATGCGATTTTGTGGTACGAGTTTCAGTCACAAACTTAAGTAGAATTCAAAAGTTGCTGGGATTGGACATCAGACAAAGGCGCAGACACTTCAATTTCAATGAATCAATTTAATGGAACATCATAGTCGATGTGACATTTCTAAAGACAATTGAATGGAAATCTGTGTAGTAGAGAGAAGTAAATTAAATGGGGACAAAGTATGGCAATGAAAACAATTTTAAAAGTCGAAATATATAAAAAATCATGTTGGAATATGTTTTTGTCTCAGTACTTTCATGGTTTTGTACTGCTTTCTCATTCCTGCTCAAGATTATCGTCGATCAACACACGTGATACGTTGTTTATGTTCAGAGGCATAAAAAAAAGTGGAGTGGATTCCTAAAAATATTGGACAATTCGAAGAAACTTATATGGGTACTCTCCAGTTGGAGAAAGGTCAAAATATTTGATAGCGATCAAAGACATTTTTAAGACGTAGAAATGATTCAGAAAAATGTCTTGTTTTTTTACTTTAGATGATGAAAGAAAAATGTCACTGCTACGGGTTGACTGATTTTTACAAAACTTGTGTCATATTAAAGATACCATAGCAAGGCACGCAATTCTGTTAATATAAATTTTTTTAAGATGAGTTCTTTAAAAATTTCCAATTATTCTTTCAAAAAACTAGAATGCGGTATAATTCTAACAAATCAAAAACAATAATTGTCTTCTTGGGATATCAATAATTGCGAGAGTTATGAAAGTAACACTGATGTTGAATCATTTGCACAGTGCTACAAAAAAAAAAAAATATAATGAAGGTGAAATACCAGAAGGGTCATACACATTTTTAGTATGAGTCATGTGTGGTTTTCAATCTGGCCACACTGTTTTTGGAGTTGATCTTTTCGACAGCTGTCACTTAATTTATGCTCAGTTTGGATGAATAGACTAATTCTGGAACAACGTTTGCAAATCATAGCCAAAACAAGATGACCAACAATCCCGAGTTCGACAGGAAAATGTGGTTAAATGGGTACGTCAATAAACAAAATTGTCGCATATTGAGTAATGAACATCCACAAGTCGTTAGATCCTCAAAAAGTCACTGTTTAGTGGGAATCATTGATCCATATTTCTTCTAAAATGAAGCCGGCCATAATGTTACAGTAATTGAAGGATGACACTCATTACATGTGAAATTTCCCAAACACCCAAAAACTTGGTAATAGGTTTAAAAACCAATTTTGCAGACTTTTTCGAGCTTACAAGCCTGTAACATTATTAGAAGACTAGTAAGTTGTAATGCGCCTATGGCGCCCGTTGAAATATGGGTAAAAAATTTGTTTAAAAAAAAATTTTGTTGAAAAAAAAATTTTTTCTTCAAAAAAAAAATTTTTTTTGAAAAAAAAAATATTTTCTTGAAAAAAAAAAATTTTGTTGAAAAAAAAAATTTTGCGGAAAAAAAAAAATTTGGAAAAAAAAATTTTAATAAAAAAAAAAAATTTTGGAAAAAAAAATTTTGGTAAAAAAAAAATTTGGGGAAAACACAATTTCTGTACAAAAAAAATATTATTTTTTTTATTATTATTATTTATAGAAAATTATAGAATGCCTATTTAAATTTCTACGTACTGCGTGACAGAGTCAGTGAATGAGTGTCGAGGGTAAATATATATTAAGATTTTTAGTTTCTTGAGAACTGTGTGAGTATTGGTCCAACAACAGGTCGGTACTTCTACAGCACGGAGGTATTGATAACCAACGACGAAACGCGTGTACCTGTGGAAAGTAGATGCTTGAAGAATTTTCTCTACAGTGTGTCGTTCGGTCAACTGGCCATTTGACAATGAACGGTTGAGACACCCTGGAAAGCCGCGAATTCCGGTTAAATGTTCAGGATCTGACGAAAAGATACCGTTGATATATCTGTAGAATAACAATACACAGTCCAACCTCCGACGATGATGAAGAGAAACAATAGAGTTGGATAACCTACTATCGCCAATCATCATCACCGCTCTCTTTTGTACACTGTCCAGGAGCTACAAAGATGTCTTTGGATCACCTGCCCATATATGCGAGTTATATTCCAGTTTAATGTACATTTCACATTGGTTTTTATTTTCAATAAAAGATAATCAAATGTACCCCGATTGTTTATTACGGTTTTTCTAATTAAACATTGTTTCTCCAAAAAAAAAAAAAAAAAAAAACAATAATTTAAATTTGAATTAATATTTTTTGGAGACTCAATGTGACGCGATTACATCGCAGCTAACCTCCCAAAGATACCATCTACCAGTCTACAGCTCCATGGTATTCTAAGACAATTTATTATAAACTCCGAATTTCCTATAGGATAGATAATGATTGAGAAAATAGTGACCTGTGACTACGACCATATAATAAAATACTGGCACGAGTCTGTGGTGTATGGTAACGCTTATATAAAGGGTTATCCATTTTGCTTTTTAAAAGTAAACGTAAATAAAACACATATAAAATATTTTTTTTTCATGATATTTCTCTTTTATTATAAAGTTTGAACGTTGACAGTATGTGTGAAACACTACATGATTTAAATAACCATCACGTCAAGTGTTGCAAGCATTGTTTCGTTTGAAGTAATTTTGGACCACTTGTTGGCACATATTGGACGGCATCTCATCCACAACGTGATGATTGTTGGTTCTTAAGTGCTCAAGGGTTAAAGGTTTATCTGCATAAACTCGGTCTTTCGCGTAGCCCCACAAAAAAAGTCTAATTGTGTCAAATCGCATGATCTTAACTAGTGGCCAGTTGATGTCGGCACGACGAGAAATTTCGCGGCCAGGAAATGTCTCTTGCAATAAAGCCATATTCGGTGGAGTTGTGTGGCATGTGGCACCGTCTTGTTGGAACCACATATTCTCCAAGTCATATTCTTCAATAGCAGGCAAAACAAAATTCGGTTATCATACGACCATAACGCTCCGAAAGTCGTTCTCTCGTCGTTTTCGAAGAAGTAAAGTCCAATCACACCTTCGGACCAAAGAGCGCACCAAACAGTGGCTTTTGGTGGATGTAATGTCCTCTCTTCAATTACTTGAGGATTTTCAGAACCCCAAATACGACAATTTTGTTTATTAACATACCCACCGAGTGAGAAATGTGCTTCATAATCTCCTCTTAAAGCACGATATGTGGCTATTTTGTAAAACGGGGGATGAGTTTATTTCATAATTGCTAACAATAATGCATTATTATGTGTTTCTGCCGACAAACACTAAAATGCATTTAAATTAAAAATCGGGCATGCATATTTACATCAAAACAACAACTAATGGCGGCGTTTTTTTTTTGTTTTTTTTTTTTTTTGTGTTTCATTAAAATTCTATTCATATTTTATGTTTCCTGTAATAATCTGTTCTGCTCTGGTTCTCTTCCGCAAATGCTACACAAAACAGAAATGCTGTAGTCTGAACGACTTTGCCTTTGAAGTGCATGTGTGTGCAATTCAATGCTCGTTTAAGTTTGTCATTATAACGACACGAATTTTATGGCTCAAAGAGACACAATAACACACGCACACACACACACACACGCTCAGCCAAATGTTTTGTTGGCTTCTGTGAGGCAGTTTAGTTTTCTTGACACTGTTGATGTTGGTGGTTACTATGGTTTCGTTATTTAAACTTATTCGCCACTATCTCTGTCTATATATACATATGTATGTAGGTATAAATATGCCAGTAAGTGTGTGTGCATGCATGTCTCTAATCTTTAGTTATGTTTGCCAACACGAATGGCAAAGGCCATTTCTCTTTCCGATATTCTGCAATTTGTAGTTAGTTTCTTCTATTTTTTTTTTTTTTGGAAGGACTTACAGTGAACAACTGCAATTCCGTTGTCATAGCGCTTACATGCGGCTTTTGGCAATGTAGTCGTTGGTATTAGTATCAAAATAGATGGAAAGAGACAATGCTAAAACAACAACAACACCAACAGTAACACCGGGAGAGAGAGAGAGAGACCAAAAAGAGAAAAAAAACAGTATGAAAAAGCACTTGAACTGTGCAAGACTTAAATAAAATGCACACAAGGCTTTAAAGTCTCACACACATGACATACTTTTTTTTCTCGAAACTCACAAAGACGAACACGCACACGTATTTACACACTCTCTGGTAGAGAAACAGTAACACGACGGTTGGTGTGGGGGGAGGTTTAACATTTATCATGGGCATTGTGTATGAATTCCTCATCACACAACAACGACGGCAAAATCATCTGTGCACACTGGCTCTGGCAGGTGAAATTTCGATATTTCCGCCAATAATGATGATGTGAGTGAAATAAAAAATTAAGTAAAAAGTTTTTTTCAAAATTAATTTAAGTAGTTTAGACAGGAAACATGTCGAACAACAATTATTGTGAAATTGGCACTTGGACAATTTAGCCTTGTGGCCGGTCAACCCACATCAGTTGTGGAAAGATATGAGTTTAATATGCGCTTGGTCAACGATACTTGTTACTAGAGTTTTCAATGCTCAGCGAAGACTATGGTCATTATTTTCTAATAATAAAAAAGCTTTCAGTCAGTATACAATTGTTTTGTTTGGTTACATCGTTTGTTATTTACACTCCATCTGCCGTCGATACTCCGACTGCATGCAGACTGTGTGTCATTGATCCATCACATAACTTCCTTGAAATGTCATAACATGTCATTAAATCTAAAATTTCGCCAATTTTTCAATTTGTTTTGGTTAAAGCCACTGTTCATCTGCGGCGTTCACAAAGAGGACAATTGCTGCCAACAAGCTGTGGCATCGTATCATGCATAGAATGTCAGCCTGTCTGTGTGCATGTGTGTATTTACACATATATCTTTAAAAATTTATCAACCACACACATCTAAGTATACAAAGGGAAACCTGACATTTTTTAAGAATTCCTTCTTTTTTTTTGCCTAGAGCCAATAAATAGAATGTGAACATATCAACGAGGATGGTATAGTAACAGTCTGCATGGCACACCATTTAGGCTATAATTCGGACTGAGTCCGACTCTGCCCATGCCAGCTCACCTCGTTCAACTGAAAATAGAGCCCAAGAAACAGAAAAAAAAAATTGAGAAACGACAACCACATAGATAAGATGCCATTAAAATGCAAGCTCAGACATCCCAACACAAGACCAACAAACACCTAAATATGTATGTATGTAGGGACGGAACGGTATGAATGGCTTTGTTTGCAACCACCATTTGTAGGTGTATATGTAAGCAAAGACACACACACACATTCACACACTTAAACGAATACGCCTTCCAAACACTTGGATATTTTTGTAGTTGGCAGAAGAAGTCAAAGCAATAGAGCAGAAAAAAAGGAAATTGAAATAAAACTTTTAATAAAAACACTTTGTATATTTACTTTAGAGCATAAACTTCTGTACATTTGTAGGTAGCAATATTTTGTTATACATATGTATATGCTCATACATACAAATACATATATAGGGGAGGAATTTCCAAAAGTGCACAGGTCAACAACTGAAAATCGTCCAATTACGAAGATAAAATAATCAACAGCTTCGAGACTTGGTAGGGTGCTTGACAGGTTCTGGTCCTGGAGAGATGGCTGAAGGAATTGATGTATAATAAAACCAGATCTAAACACATTATGTATTTCATTGATTTCATTCAGTATTCCAAGTATTGTGACATTAATTGCATTAATATATTACTCTTTTCTCTTCTTTTCAGGTAAATATCATCTTTTATGTCAGAGTAGATCTACAACCAACAAGTATAATCATAATTTAAGGATTGCATATATGAAAGGTGGGTATATTTGTCTTTTTGAAACTACTAGTTAGTGGCGCTTACAGCCAAGGTGTCGTTAAATCTAAATTAATTATATTAATATACAAACAGTCTTACCGATATGACTAGTTTCAATTCTTGTTCGGTATTCTCATGGAATTGTATTTAAAATAGTTTGAATAACTGAATTAGTTTTATCAGCTAATCAACTCATCTGTGCGTATTTTCCTTAGCATTTTTTTGTTTTATTTGTCGTACTTTTTTTATTTACAATATATTATAATAACGGCTATTGGGCATTATTGCGACAAACTGGCAAATTTGTATTCTTAATGTACAAAAGTAATCAGAGATTAATAATTATATAAAAATTCATATTTAAATTGTTAAATAAAATATATAGATTTGTATGAACTTATTGAACTTATCCTATACTAGTAAGTTGTAATGCGCCTATGGCGCCCGTTGAAATACGGAAAAAAAATTGTTGCACAAAAAAAAATTTTTGCTGAAAAAAAAATTTGTTCACAAAAAACTTTTTGTTCAAAAAAAAATTTTGTTGAAAAAAAAATTTTTGTTGAAAACAAAAATTTTTGTTGAAAACAACAATTTTGTTGAAAAAAAAAATTTTCTTGAAAAAAAAAAAAAATTTTGTTAAAAAAAAATTTTGTGGAAAAAAAAAATTTTGTGGAAAAAAAAAATTTTTGTTGAAAAAAAAAAATTTGTAGAAAAAAATTTTTGTAAAAAAAAAAAAAATTGTAGAAAAAAAATTTTGGGGAAAACACAATTTCTGTAAAAAAAAAAATTTTATTTTTTTTATTATTATTATTTATAGAAAATTATAGAATGCCTATTTAGATTCCTACGTACTGCGTGACAGAGTCAGTGCATCAGTGTCGAGGGTAAATATATAATAAGATGAATGGACTGTGTACGAAATAATTTGTATACTAACGGGTCACGTTTTACAGGGCTCATACTCGTAAAGCCGGAGGTAAAAAAATCTATCCAATAACAGGTGGCGCAAAAGTAATCTTCCGATGTTTTTTGGCTGTAATTAAAAAAAATGAAAAACTTTGATTCTTCTTGTGGATTATGTTTATTTGGTCTTTTAATTTTTTTTTACATAAAGTCGAGAATATGATGTCATGTAAATGGCCGCCGCCAGAGTTGCCACTGACATTAGGGGCAAATCGCAAAATTTATAGCATTTTCTGATAGGAGGATTACTTTTGCGCCACCCTGTATAACCAATGTCGAGCAGTTGTGCAGCTAAAGATGCTCTCCGCCTAAGAGAAATCACCAAGCTAATGTGTATTGACCGAACAGACATAAACCCTAAAAGTGTTTGTGGCGAAAAGAGTCTCAGAATTCTCACCGTAGTCATCACAAGAGACAGTACGATAGGCAAGATGGCTCATATTATGGTTAAACGTCGAGTGACCACTGTAGAGCTGCCAATGCAAGTAATGAATGACGCAATATATGTTCCTAATAAAATTCAGTCTAATTCGGCGTGCTCTTGCCTTTTATTATTATTAAATATTAGTGACGATTGTTCTAGCTGATTTTCCTTGCACTGTACTTCGCTTATAGGAAACTATGCTTTATTGCAAAAACCTTTTATGTGAAACACACGTATAGTCCCTGACGCTAAAACATTTAGCCGGAATTCGCGGCTATCCAGGGGGTCTCATCCGTTCATTGCCGGTTGACCGGACGACAAACTATAGAGAAAATTCGTTCTTCAGCCGGACTGTTTACATGTGGAATAATCTTCCGGCAAGTGAGTTTCCTGCCTGCTATGACATTATCAAATTCAAATCAAACGTCAACAAACACTACTCCCTCTTTCCTCCCTCCAATACCCTTCGTTCCTATTGCTAACGCATAGGGGCACAATAGCAAAGGTGAGAACAATTTCTTGATTTTTTCACTTGCGCTTAAACGAATTCCACTGGAAATAGAAAAGTTTGTAGTAAGTTCTAAGGTTGCAATATAATATGGCAATAGCTGTTTTCTTAGTTTAAGAAATTCCTTCCAATTACTCGGAAATACAGACTAGAGGTCGCCTTTTTAACACCACGTTCTGCGATGGCCCAATGCTCTGCCGCACCTATCTGTCGAAGTGGTTCCATGTATAAGTTTAACCCAGCAGTTTTCGAAAAATTGGACAACAATTTTTTTTAATATCTCAACAGTTCAATTGTGCATCACCCGCATATGAAACCATCCATTCATTCGCTCAGTCATAAAAACTTGTAAGCACCTTTTTGCCTTTTTATTTAAACGTTTTTCGTTTTTTTTTTTAATGAAATACCTGGTCTTTGTTTTTTTTCTCGTGCGATTTGGTAGTAGTAGTTTCCTTTCATTTGGAACATATAAGGATTTGGCAAAAGTATCACAACGGACACAAGACGAATGAGTGTACTAGATACAGATACTTTACCTTGCTTTTCATCGCAACTCTGAAATACAGTCACATATTTACATGTGTGTGTATGTGTTGAAAAACTATGCTGGGCATTTTTTCTTTCAGCATTAAATTCACGAATTTTTTTTTCCTGTTCCTGTTGATACTCTGTCTGTATGTATGTTTAGTGTTATTTTATGGAAATCATAGATCCTCCAGTCATGTTTGTTTGTTTTTTCTGCAAAAGTTAATTGCTTTTTTCTGTGCATTCGAATTCGCATGGCTGAGAAAAAAAATGTCCATTAAGTGAGGACGGCATAGAAATTGGCCAATTTTGTTCTTCAGCAAAACAGAAAATCCTAATAGGGAAGTTATTTATGAAGGAATAAAAAGTCCATGACGCGTTTGGAATTTTCGACTTGATGTTCAATTGTAGTTGAATAAGAAATTCCGATTTGTTTTCTTATGAACAATTTTAATTGAAGTCATAACTGTATGACGCAATTTGTTTGTCTTTTTTGTTTTCAACATCTTCATCATAACATTCTTTGTTCATGGCAAACTAACAGAGTCAATGAAAAATCATCTGTTTGGCCATTTCTTAGGTGACCCAATTTGATGAGTTTACATTTTTTATGAAATCAATACAACAATGCCACAAATAAGGTCGGCCTGCTCAATCTGATATCTCAAGCACAGGTCACAACAAAAGCAATCTATTTTGGGATATTTGCCGAAAATCTCTACCTGTTTGTTGTGTGTGTGTCTTTAAATTTTATTTTCGATTTATCTTAGGATTCATCGTAGGACGGCATAAATCAGACCAGTTGCCGTATAGTTTATATTGTAGGTCAGGAGGGTTAGGTGTTATTTGGGTTTGGTCAACATCATTCGATGTGGGCATTTTTAAACAACCACATAGATAATAAACAATATATTATTGATTCTTGGCAGAGAACGAGCCTTGGGATCAAAGCACACACTAAGTATAATACGCAAAGTCCATATGTACCTTTTGGTTGCTATTGAAAGTGAAAGCTATGGTGATCGAATGCGTTTAAGGGACGATGGTTGGGCTATGTGTCTCTTTCCTAAAAACGTTAGCTGAAAGACAGGTCTACAATGCACTAATTAAAAATACACTTGCACGGCTGAATGTTTGTAAGACACTCACTCATTGAGTACTTGTTAGATACTGATTTTATTTTGTTAATATTTCCTAAAACTAGCATACATTTTCTTAAACTAAACTAATCCTAAAGAATGAACGAGAACGCGATAGACGCATGCGTGGGGTTGTTTTGTCAACCCACGCACGCATAACATCTTGTGGAAAATTCCACTCGTTATCATGCTCGTCCCTTATTCTAAAAATAGCCCGCCGCTCTATACCACACACGCATGTTGTACTGCCTGCTTATCTTAAAAACCCAAGCTACAACATACGCACATGCATTGAATATATTCAAATTACAATTGTATACATTATTTGAATACATACAAACTACAGTACAGTTTTACACATTGTTTTGAATACATTCAATTACCGAATCCAACACAATTTTATACCTTCAGCAGAAAAGGAAAAAAACACCATGTGAGGATTTACAGAAATCTGAACAACAGGAAAGACCGAGACTGAGAAAAGCTTGCACAAGTCCGAGGCCTTTGACCAACGAACATCATCAACAGGAGACGTTTTAAATAATCATGTTTCAAACAGCAGGGGAATAAACATCTGTCTACTGAATGATGACGAATGCATGATGATGAATGAAATCCGACATCTTAATATATATTTACCCTCGACACTGATTCACTGATACACTGATACACTGATACACTGATTCCCTGATTCCCTGATTCACTGACTCTGTCACGCAGTACGTAGGAATTTAAATAGGCATTCTATAATAATTCTATAAATAATAATAATAAAAAAAATAATATTTTTTTTGTACAGAAATTGTGTTTTCCCCACATTTTTTTTTTAACCAAAATTTTTTTTTCTTACAAATTTTTTTTTTCAAGAAATTTTTTTTTTCAAAAAAAATTTTTTTTCCAAAATTTTTTTTTCCAAATTTTTTTTTTCAAGAATTTTTTTTTCCAAATTTTGTTTTCAAGAAATTTTTTTTTTCAAAAAAAAATTTTTTTTTCCACAAAATTTTTTTTTTTCAACAAAATTTTTTTTTTCAACAAAATTTTTTTTCCAACAAAAATTTTTTTTTCCACAAAAAAATTTTTTTTTCAACAAAATTTTTTTTTTCAGCAAAAATTTTTTTTTCAACAAAAATTTTTTTTTCAGCAAAAATTTGTTTTTTCAGCAGAAATTTGTTTTTTCAGCAAAAATTTTTTTTCCACAAATTTTATTTTTTTTCGAAATTTTTTTTTACAAAATAGTTTTCTCAAAATATTTTTTACAAAATTTTTAAAATTAAGTAACAAATACTTTCTCAAGCAAATTAACGGGCGCCATAGGCGTATTACAACTTACTAGTTTAGAATATTTGGCAAACCAAGAATCTGTTAGTAGAACACAGAAAAAATTTTTTAAGAAAAAATTTTTTTTTCAACAAATTTTTTTTTTTCCACAAAATTTTTTTTTTCTCAACAGAATTTTTTTCCCGTATTTCAACGGGCGCCATTGGCGCATTACAACTTACTAGTATCAAAATATTAATAACTAAAAATTTATATTTACAACGATTTAGCAAATTCAATTGTATCGTTAGCACCACATGACTGTTGGCTTGACCAAATAAAAAGAAACCCTCTCCTGTGAAACTATCTTTTTGATCTGTTTCGCGGATAGTGCGAGACATGTCCATCTGTAATAACTCGTATAGAGCGGTCTCTGATAAAACTCGATATGAACCGATAAAAAGTATTATCGACCTCAAATGCCTTAGTAATATCCAGAGTTACCAAGCTCGACTCTATTGTTTGGAAATGGAAGCCACCAAGTCTCCAGTAGATCGTTTTCTACGAAAGTGATACCGTTCAGAAGACTGCTAGATCATGTTGACCACGCTCTCCATAACCTTCGAGAACTCTGATCATTCTGCAATGGGGTGGTAATTTAAAAAATCTGAAGCCTTGCGTTTTCTGAGGATCGGCTAAAGATAGACAACTCTCCAAGGTGTAGGATAAATACTAGCACTGGGCGATATCTTGAAAAGATTACGCAATAGATTATCAAGCGTCGAAAAGAACTTATATAGGTCAAGACATATACGGAGAACACTACGTGATAAGAAAACAAAATAAAAGAACCGTGTCTCCCAGATTTACCCAAAGTTATGCACATTTTTTATAGGCTCCCAAAGATTCGGGGCCTCGGTGTCATCTATCTTAAACCTTATCTTGCACGTGGCCCCAAAGAAAGAAGACACAAGGTGTTAAATCACAAGGTCAATTGTGCTAACCTCTTCGAGAGATAACACGGTCCGGAAACTTTTCCCGTAAAAGAGCAATTGTTTCGTTGCTTGTGTGGCACGTAGCGCAAGATTTTCACCATTTTTTGTAGTGAATTTTTATAATTTCAATGCGTTGTTGAAGCGTGTATCGTTCCATTTTTGGTAATGGCGTAGTTTCCACTTGTCAAATGTCAAAGAATAAAAGCTTCAAAAGTGACAGCTACCGAAATACCGGGTGATTCAAAATAACACCTCTTGTTGCAGAACTCTGTAAGAAGTACAAACTCTAGAAGATGCATAATTGTCTCTTACCCTTTTTGCAAATGACCAAAAGGTCTTATTTCCCCAGAAAAGAGAGAAAACTTTAGCTCGTAGACGTTGTTCGTATAGAATGTTTTTGCAGCTAAGTAATCTGTCACACTTTGATTTTGCCTGTTTGCGTAAAAGATCGCAATTGACATTTTTATTCAAAGACTTCTTCCTGGGATCTTAAAGCTTCATTGCATGTCTGAATAAACCACTTGATTGAAGGTTTCATCGCAGTAGTCTTTGAGGGAATAAAGGTGTTCATTCCAATAAGAATTATTTTCTTGACCATTTCAGCAGCATTGACATTGCTTATTTCCCTTAGCATTCGGTGAAGGAACAGACGGGGAACTTCACTCGAATCAGTGAGCTGTGTATGATCAAATTTGTATACTCACAGTCCGCTACCTAGTGTTTAAAGCCGGCTCCGAACGGCTCTTGCCTTTCTAGAGAAGTTTCATGGCTTAGATATTACTGTCTTATTCGTAAACTCGCCAATATTTACGAGATGAAAGCAGCCGATGAAAAATTTATTTTCCAATGAAAGTATTGTTAAAGTCAGCCCAATGTGCCTAAATTTTGTATTGTCCGCTTCGTAACCGAGTACCGAACATCGGCGAACGAATAGGATGCTGAAAGAGTGCAATGATCAGAGCTGCTAGACCGTTAATCTGGTACTTTTCAGGGTGTGAGATTAAAACAAATTAAAGCATATTTTGTTGCTGCCCTTCAACACACAGAATGTGTAGTTGGTTCCTAAAAATCTCAGCGTATTGGCCCGATGGAAATGTATGGCGTCATTATGAAGTTAAGATAATAAGTTTAGGCTACAAGCCACTTAAAATACTGAACAGTCAAAACAGATACGTAATATCTTCTGATATTCAATTCCATTGTCCAATGTTTCGAAAACCGTTCATATTTATCTTCAAGAACTATATGGTTGTAGTTAATTTTGTTTTTTATTGTGATGATCATGCTGAAAGGTGCCTTTGTATTTACAGTAATCTCCCCAAGCTGTTCGTTATCTGGAGTACTTTGGATTACACCGGAATATAATGACATTTTATCAAATTAACTTTGGGATACACTCCTTCCCACAGCTGGGGTTGCTGTGCACTCAAGTAATCACAATCATATGAATCCGTCAATAATGAAAGAAACAAAGAAACTATTGCCACGCTTAGGATAATTTTTCCACGATTCACCCTAAATTGCACAATTACCTTATTTTACTTTGATCAATTGAAATGGTTGAAATCTTGCCATTGCCCCAACTAATCTCTTTGTGCTCTTACGATTGTGGGACTGTAATGAGTTTTGTCTATTATGTTAACCTAACTATGCTATATGCTTTCGATAGATACAACGTCCTGCCCAATAAATTGGAGCCGGCTTTTAATCACGTACGTTCGTTTTCTAATTTATTCCGATAATAGCACACGTTTCTTTGTAATACTAATCAAGCCTTTGCTATCTTAACAAGTTGCCCCCCCCCCCCCACCCCATTCCTCGCTTACATTCCACTCAACCATCACCGGCCGTTTACCACAAAAGAATATAAATCCGAAAAAAAAACCTAAAGGATTTCAATACAATTGTCCGTTATATTGCTTCTGTAGCCGACCGTGCTACAGCATTTGCTTCTTTTCTGCTTTTCGGAAATTGTCTATAATCATTTTCGTTCACTTGTTCAACAGCCAAACAGAAAACGTGAAAATACCACAAAAAAAAGAGAAAAAAAAACTCTCGGTGCCGGGAGAACTTAAATAACCATTAACATTTATAATGCATTTATTGTGTACGGCATTAAGGTGATTTCGCCAAGTAATAGGTTTATGTACTGAAGATATTCCGGACAAAAAGCATGAAATCGTTATTTGAAATAGTCGTTCTTCGCCAAATGTTAACATGACAGCTTGTTTGGGATTAAGGGGTGGCTCACCACAGCGATTGGGCCGATTCAAAAGAGTATTTGAAGTAACTGGCCTTAAACGCTTACAGTAATAATGTCACTAAAGTATAAAATAGAATGCAAACGTTGTTAGCCTTATTGGACTAGCAATATGTTTCGTGTTTGAGCCGTATAAGAAATGGTGAACTGTTTCACAAAGTCTGTACAGGACTGGGTGTTATGAAAATAACAAAAGCCGAACTCTATTGAAGAGTTGTAGGTATGACGGTCACTGGGAATTAAAAGGGAATTCGAAAGATTCTCATCATATATTTGAGAAATGAATGGGCCCATGAAAGAGATCAACTGCAGTTGTTACCCTTGTAAATACATACTAGGAATGATGAAACCCATCCTTGGAAATTGGCGACAGAAAATACTGAAAAACATGGACCTGCATACTAACTTAAGTTGGCTTTAGAACCTGTTGTTGGTCTTGCTTCGGTCTTGGTAGTGTTTTCTCCAGTTTGTCTTACCAAATTTTTGCATGTCTTCTTCGACGAAATTAAGAATTCCTCAAAATAAAGTAAAAATCTCAACAAAAACTCAATATGAAAAATTTCCCAAAAAATTTGGAAATTTCGCCAAACAATTTGTGAAAAACTTCACCAATGATCAATACATATTTATTTTAAAGAATTTACATTTGATAATATATAATGCAAACAGTTCAGGGATTTCTTCCCTTTTTTCTTCAGCAGCGTTCGTAGGCGGCAAATGAATTGAGCAAATGATTTCTATCATCCTTCCGAGTATGGTCTGTTTTTGAATATACCTGGAATTTTCCTCATCATAGGATGGAGTATATACTAAGTTTGTCATTCCGTTTGCAACACCTCGAAAGAGTGATCTGCGACCCTATAAAGTATATATATTATCGGTCAGTGTAACATTCTAAGACATTCTAGCGATGTCCGTCTGTCCGTCCGTCCGTCCGTCCGTCCGTCCGTCTGTTGTCTGTTGAAATCACGATAGAGTGCGAACGACCAACGCTAAAAAGCTGAAATTTTGTAGGAAGATGTTTTTTGCCCATAAGCAGGTTAAGTTCGAAAATGGGCCATATCGGACCAAAGGGGAAAAAGTTCCCCTTTACGGGACTAAATATATTCCGGCCATAATCAAATTTTTCAAATATTTTTTTTCACTACATCTAAGTTCTAAGTTTATATAATTTATAGATGGGAAAAAAATCCCAAAAATGGGCGTGCTCATGGGTTCCGTGGACCCTTGGGGCCCAAAAAAGGGCCCATGATAAACATGCGCATATGGGTATCGAAGTGCAACGAAATTTACTCACGAACACAAATATGCCTTTATTTTCATGATTTGCCTAAATTTTTTGATCCGGTTTCTGGGACTATCGGGTCACCAGCGTCCCAAAAACCGTCCCTTGACAAACATGGACATATGGGTATCGAAATGCAACGAAATTTTCTCGCGAACCCAAATATGCATTTATTTTCATGATTTGGATAAAATTTGTGATCGGGTTCCTAGGACTATCGGGTCACGAGCCGTTAAAAAACTCAGTTAGTTTTCTTATTCATTGACTTTTTAAGGATCCATGATGGAGGGTATATAAGATTCGGCCCGGCCGAACTTACTATTTGTCCACTTGTTTTAATCTGATATATTCCCTCCTACACAAACGGTTAAGCAAATGTCTCACAACGCTTCTGAAATTCGGATTAGTGAACTTCATCGCAGACACATTTCAAAACATATACTTTGCAAACTTGCAACCCATTTAAAACCCCCTCAATGTCAAATGCAAATCTACACATGATATGCCATGAACAACAAAATCAATTAATCATTCGACACAGAATACAATTAGACAATCATGCACATGTTCATGTGTATTTGCCAGTCTCCAGACATATAAATGGACAATAAGGCTGATAATTATGAATGGACCGATTGTTAATATGTAAATGCTATACGAGAATTTGGCACACGAGACTGACGTATTATCAATATTAATTAATAGGCCAAATGAATGAATAGAGACAAACGTGTACGTAATATTATTAAACAACAACAAACAGAATTCCACAGACGTATGAGCAATATTAATTATCACTATAAAGAATTGTGTGGCACAAAATCATAGAGTTTTGTTAAGGTCATCAGCTGCAGTATACGAGATTTAATCAAAATCTGTAACCTCTCCGACTGATTTAGTTAGCCTACACTTAGACATGTGCTACTCCCTTTTGCCAAGTTCCCCACCAATACCAATGTTAGTTTTTCAAGAGCTCTGTGCGGTTGTATGTCACACACAATCCTTTTACAGCTGACATTTCGGGGCTTTTTTTTCGCACTGACTGTTGGTTGCTTTTGCTGGCAACATTCGGTTTTGAGCCTTGGAAACAGTGAGTGGCAAATGTGTTTGTCATGTTTTCTGACAGAAATTCACACAGATACACAACACTTTTGGCAGTGTGAAGGATGTGAGAGTGTGTCAAGTATACGAAACAGGCTGCATAGGCATTGAAATGTACTTTTTGTATGTGTGTATGTGAGTCTCTCTCTTTCTCCCCTCTCTCTCTCTCTCTGCCTGTCTCTGTATTGTGATGCTAATGTCCGAAAAATGTCACTTCAAGCAGTACATAAAAACCAATAAAATGTCATACAGTGGATACAAACCAGAAAGGGGCAACACGCATATCTTTAAAAGTGTTGAGCCAAATGGATTGTAATATATATGGAGTGAATTCCATTAAGAGGGCAGGGTGAGCTGTCAATTGCACCAAGTGACGATTGCAATTGTAGTTTTTGCAACTGGAAATGGTCACCTCTCCTTTGAATGTGTTTAGTTTATGAAAACTACAAAAATCTTAGACAACTTAGAAAAATAATAATAACAATCTGTGATTGAGATTTCTATAATAACGAAAAGAACGAATTTTCTGACAAACATCTGACAAACAATTGGTTGATGTTTTGATATATTTGCTAACTTGTGAATTTCCATAATATGCATGTTAATTTTCATAACACAGAAAAAAGGAAAAAAGTTTTTTTCGCCGAATTTTTCAGCCCAACATTTTATTTTTTCCTAAAAAAATTGCTTTTATGGGATTGCAGCTTTAACTGTTCGAAATAATTGTGCGAATCATTTTTTCTATAAGAAACTGCAAGACATGGTGTAGCAAGATCTTTGAAATTTTCAGTTTTAATTGTTTTTTCTTGAAAAGAGTATTCGGCTCAAAGGACCAAATTGAAAGAGGGATCCGATGGAAGTCCCAAATGTAAAGAACTGTTGTCAGAAATCAAACTCTTTATGCGTTGAGTGCTTGTAAAACTCTAATTTTATTCTCCAAAACGAAACACTCACTTAAATAAAATAGAATATGGTATTAAAAGAGTGAGACAATTCTGAAGAATTAATGACAAAACAAAACTATCAAAAGCAGGAACTTCCGGCTGAAGTACTCGGAATCAGTTGGCATTTGTAAAACTCAACAAAAATCGAACACTTTGCCAAGCCCATGTCGGTTACACTTACCTATTCTTTTGGCTTTCTTTTAATTTGATTCCACTGTAACCGGACTGAGTGTGAAACAGTACAAGTTCTTAATGGCCTTTCACTGTGACAATGTGTGAGCAACTCGACGAGTGTATAACTTTTTAAAAAGAATTTCATTTAAAACTATTACGGAAAAGGCAAATGGAGAACATAGTGTGCAAAATGTATCGACGATACGAGTACCTTGTTACAATTGTGCAAACTGGCAGCCAAGAACAATTCGATCAGATATGTGAGAGGTTTTGAAATGTCATGTAACTTTAGTAAAAACAATAAACAATAAATTTAAGGAATACATTACTTAATTCCTCTTCTAAATATCTGCAGGGTTATAAAGTGAACAGTCACTTCTCATGACATTACAAATTATTATGATAACATTTAGTAAACAAAAATAAAGTTGAAAACTGCGGGGGACAAACGCTGCCAAGAATGAGTAAAACAAATAAAATATAGAAAGTGAGAAGGACAAACAAGGAAACAAATATGTTCTTCTTGGCACTTAATTATGTTTCATTAATTAACCGAACATATCTTATTAAATTTCTAATAAAACTTAATGAATAGTTTAGTTTCCAATGTTGTCCGGTCAACGCAAACATACAAACATACTCAATTAAAAGTTTTTCTCGTTGCGAACTCATGTGTGACTGTCTGGCTGCCCCACTGCCCATCTTTCCTGTGCCGTGGCAACATTACAATTACAGGGCTTATTTGTGTTCCTGTGCTAAACGAACAAACTAAAAGTTGAATTGCCTTTTCTTGTTCCACTTGTTCACTTTCCACTTTCACACTTGTCAATACTTCTCATTCACTTAATCTCAGTGTTAACATGGCAACATGGTTTCATTTTTCGCTCCTGTTCCACTGCAACTTAGACTCTTTTCCGACACAAGTCAACGATTTTGGCGTCCATCAGTTGGACCATCACCGCAAGTGGCTGGGAAAAAAAACGGCAAAGAAATATGCCATCGCTAGAAAATAAAACTTTTTCTTGCTGATGGTCTGGGATTGGGTAGGGATTTATATATTCGATTGCCCGAAGAGCATGTAAGTAAGTTGTATGTGAAATGTAGAATCAAGTTTTGGTCAACTTGGGAAATATGGATTGCCGTCTGTCTGTCTGCCTGACTGTCTTATTACTGGTTCGTGATATTTTTAGCTGCACCGACTTAATGATTTGTCTGCGAAAAGATGATTTAATGTGGTGAGAAATGTGATGGTTTTTTTGGGATGACAGGAATTCTTTGGAAATTCCTTTTTAAATACTCGAAGTGATTGAGGAGTTTGTATTGAGTCCTCTGCCGCAAGAGAATTTGTTGAATTCGGCCATCACTTCAGAAAATCCACCGAAAATACGAGTCCCAAAAAATACTCTGTCATAAAAATTCCCAGAAAATACGAGTTTGAGAAAAACAACTCTATCATAAAAATATACACTCACAAAAAAGTATGATTTGGTGAACGGAAATATTTCAGTGGATTTATTTTGACTAGCATTTCGTATTGCACACTGTTTTCAAAAAATTCACAGAAAATACGAGTCCCAGAAAAAAACACTCTCTCACAAAAACATGCCCCCACAAAAAGAAATGCTTGGGCGAACGAAATTAGATTCAGATTTATTTTGTCTGCCGTCTCGTATTGCACAGTGGAAAGTTTTGCTTTATTTTGAGTAAGCTTAGAGATTGTTTATAAATGTAAAAATGTCTTATAACGCTAGTCAGGCCGTCTGTCAAATGGTAGGTTAATAATTTGCATAGCAAGATAATTACATCGTGTTACACACATTCTGTCCTATGAACCAAATTTATTTTTTCGGAAAGGGGATAAAAAATAAAAATACACGTGTATCGGCGATTTTCATGTACACGTCAGAATTTTTTTTTTAATTTTGAAGTATGAAACTCGTAGTGGCGTGTGTGAAATCCTTTGGACCGATTTTTAACCCTTTTTCAGTGATCCAATCGAGCTGATTTTTTGCTGGCAGACTCGTTGAAATAGCTGTATCACGTCAAATTTTTTAAAAAATAGGTTTTTATCAATTCTCGATTTTTATTTTTTCCCCTCTTTACGAATATGTGCATTTGGTTCATAGGACAGAAAAAATCTATTTTTTGTAACACGGTGTTATATGTTGACCGAAGAAAAAGTGCAGTGACAGGTCGCTACTACTGCACTAAGGTATTGATAACCCACTTCACAAATGACGGACCTCGTCTACCTGAGGTTGAATATAGTGTAGATTCGTTCATCATTGAATATGACAACAACAACAAAACCCAGATCATGTAGCTTGCATTCGATCAACGAAACACTCTTAACAAAATGTTAGTTGGATTGGAGTTAACTAAAAACACTATAACTTTGTCGTTTTTCCTTTCCCTTTTCCATTTCCATTTTTTTGTTGGCCATCACTAGGAGAACAACGAATACTAAATAATTTTACAATTGTTTCCTTTTGCTATCACACACTGTAATTTGTATAAAATTCTACAATTTGTCTTTAAGGACGATTGAAACCAACCTAATTGTACTGAAGCCAATTAAAAAATACTTCATTGGCTATAGTTTCGTAGTCAGCGAACAATTTGCCACTGCGGACACCCTCTGCCCACAACACATAAATAAATGTAATGTGGCCAAGACCACCACACCACACCATCGTTATCACCCAAATTCTTGTATGCTTCGTAGCAGCACAAAACCAAATTACGACTAAACTCCCAGCACACCCACTTTAAAAGGGGCCAACAAGCCAAACACTAAAGTAACGCACAGAATGTTAATCATGTAATTCATCATTGTCTACATTAAATGCTTAATGTTTATCCACACGTACATGGTATTACCATTTCTTTATTTTTGCTATTGTTGTTGTTGTTGCTTATATTCCACTTGCAGTTTGGTTTTGTGTGGCTGGTGGCATCTTCTTTGCCGTCATCACGGTGGCGTTGATGGTGGTGACCACTAATGATAATGAACTAAATGATAAGAACTCTTAATACTGTCTCCTTGCTGGAGATCTAAATATGAATGAAGACTCGGAGAGCCACAAAACAAAAGACACTTGCAGCATTGCCGCACAGTGGGGGTAATTGGGAAAAAGATTGGAAATCAATACTTTGGATAGCATTTTCCTCATGAAGTGTCGACAGACAAAAGCATTAATTCTGTTGCATTTGTCATATATTTATATACACAAGTTGGAACTAGAAAAAAACAACAAATTATAGTTTATTCAAAGTTGTCACCATTTAGTGCAAGATTTAAGAAGTGCATGTAAATGAAAGCGACCCAATTTCCTCTGTGTTGAATATGAATATTTCCAGACAAATTTAATTTTTTGTACCGTCTCCGATCTCATGTTTATCTTCAGTATTTTGAGAATATTGAAGTTCTACAATTAATATTTTGTACTTAAAGATATTGCTAGTTAAATACAATTAATC
The DNA here is from genome assembly GCA_958296145.1 of Hydrotaea cyrtoneurina. Lineage (NCBI taxonomy): Eukaryota > Metazoa > Arthropoda > Insecta > Diptera > Muscidae > Hydrotaea > Hydrotaea cyrtoneurina. The sequence goes on along the minus strand of OY282513.1, from coordinate 8,396,597 downwards.
CGAGGTATGTTCAAAAAATATCGCGAATTTTGTATTTTTTCAAAAAGCATTTATTTATTCATGAATAGCTATTTTGTGCCCTTCAAAGTAATTCTCCTCGGATAAAATACACTTCTGCCAACGAAGCACTTCAAATAATCATTTTTTGTGATCTTATTCAGCTCTTCCTTCGATGCCGTCCCTATTTCCTCAATCGTGGCGTATAGTCGTCCTTTCATGGACCTTTTCAGTATTGGGAAGACAAATTGGCACAGAGGGCTAGGTCAGGGGAATGCGGTTGCTGCGGCAGCATTACTGTGTTGTTTTTGGCCAAATATTCGCTCACAAGTTTTCGTTCTTCCACAAAACCGGACGTTTTTGGCGGATTGCTTCGCGCATAACTTGCAGGTAATATTCTTTTTTGAAAACTGTGAGCAAAAAACAAGACAGAACTTGGCGCGCATTTTTCGGTCTTGGTTCATTTCATTCGGATGATTGAGCTTTAGGTTTTATTCGTCACCAGTTATGACCCTCTGGAGCAAATTTGAGTCATCACTGACCCAGTTCAACATCTCCTGAGCACTTTTAACGCGATGCTGTTTTTGGTCCAAATTGAGAAAGTTTCGGCACGATTTTGGCGGCGATCCAACTCAAATCGTTGGTTAAAATCGAATGGCACGAGCCAATCGATATGTTTAGATCCCCAGCAACTTCTCTAATCGTAATTCGTCGATTGACCAATATTACGACGAGGGAACGACTGTCACCGTCAATTCGGAGCGTTATGGTCGTATGATAACCGACTTTTTTTATGCCTGCTATTGAAGAATACGACTTGTAGAATATGTGGTGGCAACAAGACAATGCCACATGCCACACAACTCGAGCGAATATTGCTTTATTGCAAGAGACATTCCCTGGCCGCGTAATTTCTCGTCGTGGCGACATCAACTGGCCACCAAGATCATGGGATTTGGCACCATTAGACTTTTTTTTATTTCCAACTACTTCAAACTTGTGCGACCTTTCTTCCTGTCATAATTTCAAGAATTTGTATATACTCAACTACTCGGTCCATCCACCGACCTGTTGTTGAAATTTTCTATCATCTCCTTGAGTAAAAGCTTCTAAAGCTTTCGGATTATAGGTTTTTTTTATGTGTTTAGGTGTTGTACCTCTAGGTAGTGGCCCAATAATATTTAGAACTTGCCACCAACTTTACATTTTTAGAAATCCTATTATTTATTAATTATTCTTTCTTTTAATACTCACTGTGTAGGAAGATTTTGACATAACCAAAGTAACGCTTTGAAATACAGTTTGCCACATATTCCACAATAACACGATCCTGTCGAGAGGAATGGCCCAAACCAGCCAATCCTTTCATAAAAAATATTTATTTGATTTTTTTTCTTCCGAAAATATCCCTCACTGTTCTCCGTGACAAACTTGACACTGCTGTGTTGTTTTTTTTTCTTCTTTCTTATAATCTGACCAATATAGGACTGAATTTCTTTCCATTCACGTTCTTATTGTTGCTTTTGTTATTGTTTGTTCAATTCATTCATTCATTCATTCATTCGTATGTAGTCAAAGTCAGCGGGAGCACTCTTTCCTTCATTTATTAACTTCGTCCGTCCGTCCGTCCGTTTGTCTGAGTTTTGTTTATTCATTTGTTTGCCATTCATACCGACGTACATGAGTTAATGTTTAGGTATTTGTATTTGTCTTATTTTGACAAATATTCTACTTCAACCTTCACTCCACCCCCCTTTTTTTTTGTCATCCTCAACCACAGAGTAATGTTCATTAGACGTGTTTTTGTTATTGTTGTTTATCCTTCTCAACTCAAGAGTAGATGAATTGTACGAAGCAAGGATAATACCCACTTCGTAACATTTTTTTTCTCTCCCCCCATTTCTTGCAAAACAAAGAGTTGCCTTAATGACTTTGTTTTTGTCTCTGGTCTGTGTGGTGCTACTTCTTTGGAGTCAGTTGTGCCACGTAATGATGATGACGACGGCTTCCCAGTTGCGTTGCGTTGCGTCTGCGAGGTGGGTTGTGCATAGACCATTGTCCTAACATTCTCTTTGGCATTCCCGGTGGGGGCAGAAAAGCCAACAATACCAACAGATAAATGGAAAGTTTCTTACCACAAAAGTCATGTCTAAACTTAGAGATTTTCTCACTTTTGTCGGTTGCTGTACAAGGACAACCAGCATCAGCAACACAGAACTTTGATGTGCGAACATTAAATGTTATTTATGCAGTTTTACATTGAAACATTTTTGCACACTGTCAGAAGTTTACCCATAGACGGTGTTTTGATAGAAACGAGGATGGTACAGTCGATTAGACAGTCCGAAACCTAGGTTACAAAACATAAAGCTGGTGTAGTCATAGCAAGCAATTCTCAGTTGCACTGAATACTATTTTGGACCTAGAGTTAGGATCAAGAAAGTTAGAAGAAAGGGCTGCAAGAGTATCGTTTAGCTTATTTCAGGCACAGTCTCTTTGACGACCTTAACGATCTATCGGACACCCCTCGTCAAATGCATTGTTTCAGCAAATCCACAAATAAACGACTAATTATAACTTGCTATAAAGCTCTCCCTTCTTTGCCTATCCTATCTACTACAACCGTCCTCTAATGTTTCCCCTGCCTTCTTTGCTTATTCTATCTAATTTCCCCTCCCTTCTTTGCCTATCCTATCGTCTACAACCTACCTCTAATCATTTCCTCTTTGTTTCTACTTAAGGGAACCACAATGGACCGAATCGTCGGTCCACTTCAACTGACGGGCATACCAAACATTTGAAGATTTTTTGCTGCAAGATCTCCAGAAGGCTTTATTTTATGGGCCTCAAGAAATAGGTGCAAAAGACTTGTTTTTCAATCTGAACGTGGCTATGTCAGCATGCTCCTATTCTGGCAACCGAGAAGATCATGTTGGTGTTACTTTAAGATACATTTTTGATACCCAAAAACAAATCGTTTTAGTTCCACTTTCCTTGTTAAAAGAATTCACGAACATTTACGGAGTGTTTTCTAGAAAACTACTCTTCTTCTCTAGATTATTTTTTTTTTTTTTTTTTTTTTTTTTTTGACTAACACTCAGGTGATGCCCCCTATAAATGCAATGCACTGTGTTAGCGATGGGAAATAAGGGTATTGGAGGGAGGAAAGAGGGAGTAGTGTTTGTTGACGTTGGCCTTGAATTTGATAATGTCATAGCAGGCAGGAAAAACACTTGCTGGAAGATTATTCCACATGCGAACAGTACGGCTGAAGAACGAATTTTCTCTATAGTGTGTCGTCCGGTCAACCGGCCATTTGACAATGAACGGATGAGAGACCCTGGATAGCCGAGTATTCCGGCTAAATGTTCTAACGTCAGGGACCAGACGACGGATATCTTCTGAACAGATACCATTAAAATATCTATAGAATAGCGATACACAACCCACATTTCGGCGATGCTGTAGGGAGACAATAGAGCTGGATACCCTACCATCCCCTATCATCACCACCGCTCTCCTCTGTACACGGTCCAGAAGCTTCAAAGAGGTTAATGGAGCCCCTGCCCATATATGCGAGTTGTATTCCATTTTAGGCCGAATGTATGTGGTGTAAATATTTACGAGGTCAGATGGGGTGAAGTATTTCTTGCACCGCTTTAAAAAGCCTAAACACTTGAATGCTTCTTTCGACACTTCGAATATATGGCTAGCCCAGCGAGCATCACCCTGTATCTTCATGCCCAGAACATCAAGAGTGTCTGATTCGTCGATATCCACACCACCCATAGATATTGACGGCGATGCTGGATCAGTGGAACGTTTGTGTGACAAAAAACAGCACTGGGTCTTTTGTGCATTAAAATCTACTCTGTTCATTTGGCCCCACTCACAAATCGTCGCCAAATCGCGGTTAAGTGAGTTATTCATCGTTCGCCTTTTTTCCTCGACTTCCAGAGGACCTGGCCGATGATCAAATGAGTACGAATGACAGAGGTTGCTGTCATCCGCAAAGGAGTAGATTGGGTTCATAAATAATAAATTGCGCAGACAAATAATCAGAATCAGTCATGAATCAGCTTAAAATAAGTATGTAAAAAGCGTAGGGTGAGGGTATAAAAATCATGGACATATTTGATTTATTGTTACCGCCTCATATGCAATTTCCATACTTATCAGACCATATGGCTTACATGTGTTTTGTATGTGTATTCACAAGTTGTCTACACTGTTCGGCAGCACTATATGCACTACATGCACTCTGCCCGCATTCACTGAAATGTTTCCTTTTTCTTGTGCATGTCAGTCTGACTGCTGTTTGTTTTTACTGCATATGGCAAATGCATTTGACAATTATTTTCGTATTCTGCGGTTGCTGCTGGTATTTTGAATATGTTGTGCTATTCTTATTTTATTGTTTTGAGAAATGTTACAATTTCCATAAAGATTTAGTTACCAAGCACAGCAGACGCCACCCACATCCGCCATACATATGCCAACTGCAACATGACGCAATAAAGGATGTGCAAGCACAGACAATGGCATAGAAGTGCTGCAGTGATCATTGTCGCTTTGGCAACAAATTGAGATTGCTGGTTTCCTTCAAAAAAAAAAAAACTGTCCCTTTACACACACACATACACGGAAAATATTATGGACAATTACATTGGCTATAAATTGAGCAAATTACAAATGATTACATTTACTATTTTTTTTTTCTTCTTGTGGAGTAAAATCAATTTTTTTATTCGTTTACGCTATTAAATTTTCTGGTTTTTTTTTATGCAGTTGTGTGGTCAAATTTTTATAATTCCATACAAATTGACGTAATTGGTTTTTGTTAATAAAGCATAAACTGCGTCCTTTGTGCTGCAGCTGCTACATTTATGGTAAATACAAAACTGTGAATACATTTTAAATTAGACACATTTAAATGGCACAAGCGAAAATAATCGCAGCGAAATAACACTGACCGACAATTAGATGGAATGGTGCAGGATTGCAAAAATTCAGAATATCGAAGACATGGCCTTAAAAAGACAACCGCTTTAAGACTCATCGATTACTTTACTTTGAATTGGCAGTTTCAGCAAATCGAGAGCGTAGACTAGCAAAGCGATTCGAAAGTGTTTTTTGAGTCACTCTGTGTCCTTGGGAAAATGTGATGTTGGAAGGTGGAGGAATTGCGTCACCTGTGTCGGACGTGCCCATAAATCAATTGTATTGGCTGGACAATTAAATAAATGCACTGTGTCATGAGGGCTTTGTAGGCAGGAAGGCTACTGGGTTAGAGTGCCTGAGTGGTTGAGAATATTGCTCCAGCCAGCTCTTAGTTGTGCCAGGATTGAACGGTATTGCCTCAGAATTCTACTAAGGCTTGCCTTTCATAAAGACAGTAGGCAATCCATCATTTGACATCAATTGTAAGGGTGGAGTTCATGATGTCGAAAATACGCATTGAATGGTCGACCGTCTCGAACGGAAGAGGTTGCCGCTGGTACGCTCAAATTGTGAAAACTATACATGGACTAAAACAACAAAAAACGACTATACACCTATGATATGTCTCATTGAGTTGAATATTGATCTGATAAAATTTGGTAGCCAATTTAATCCGTTTGGGGTTTTCCCAATATTCGTTTTTTAATGTTTCGCCCTAAAATTACAAAAGTTAAAGACAAAAAATATTAGATTTTTTTTCGAAAAAAAAGATCTGAGGATGTGCAAATGATAAGAAATTAGGCGGATAAAAAAAAAAATTTGCCCTTATGTGAATTTGGTCCAGATTCATTTATACACAAAACAATCCGCATAAGAACTCCTACAACGTGGTGTTCAGTTAGGCGATATGAGAGTCGACAAGGTTTCCACCGATTTGAAATTGTTCTATGAATCGAAGATACAAATTTGTGCCACAAGTATTAAAATACATGTATGTAAAATTTAAATTCAATATAAATGAGCTTGGATGAAAATAATCACTTATTTTCATTTGGTGGAGTTGTCCTAAATGTGGCGGACACATATTTGAAATCATTTGACTTCATCAAGGCTGCAAATTATTAGAATCAGAAAACAGGCACTCTTGGGCGTTCTGTTTGCCATCGGACCACCTTAATGTCAAACAGTTTGCCACCAATTATACGGATGAAGTTCATTTTGGTCAAGAATAAAAAAATGTGTTCTTTCCGCCGATCTTCTTGAGGGATACATGTTAGTGTTGTAATCATCCATGTCATTTCTTTAGGGGGTTAAATTTAGTTGTTTAACCAAGATTCATTTATTGGATTTAGTCGTAGTACCGGAGCCTGGTCTTCCACTTGTGTGTGTGGTTTAGAAATTACCGTCGACGATTCTTATCACCGGCTTACTATTATATATTTTGCTCGGCATCTTTCTATGTGTCTAAATTGATTCGACGTTAATTCTGACCCTTCACGGCATGGTCTACGTGGCCACTCCAGTGTCAAATAGAAAGGCATAAAGCTTAAAAACATTTTCGACGTAGTCATAACATACCATTCAAATACTCTTTAACTGATAATAAATTCAAGCTAGAAATCAATACAAAAAGTTCTTAACAACTACAATAATACAAATATTAATCAAGAATTAGCTATCGCAACAACTCTAACTCTAAATGGTGTCTTAGGCACCGTTTTTCCTTGAGGATCGCTTATTATACTAAGGGTGTGGCTGTTTCCCATACTACAACACGGACGGAATAGAAACATCCAGTCTTACCACGTTCCATTGAACTATTGACAGATAATGGAATCTGTTAGCTATCGATGTGAATATAACTGAAGAAAACTTAATTCCCAACCAACAAAAACGCTTATGAATTAACTAGGGACATCATTTCCGCTCGTGTGAAATATTGTGGCTTAAATTATGATTTTTTTTTTTTTTTTTGTATACACTCTCGTACCATAAACAGGGGATTGCTGTAATGTATTGACCCAGAAACATTCATGAATCGTCTCATGAAAAAAGTCATATGTCAGCTATTGAATAAAACCAAAAGCAAATGTGTTTTTGACATCCAGTGTAAGGATTTATATTATATTGGGTTACTGTTGCAGATTTGTATACTCACCACCATAGGTTGGAGTGACTAAATCGTCGTTTGACAATATGAAATTTTGATTTCTTAATGATCATTGTAAAGCTCCATAGCATCATTCATAACAGTATAGTGTAGTAAAATTAGACAACATAAATTTGTTAAGTGTAGGGTGTTTTTTTTGGAGCCTCAAAAATTAAAATATTAACACAAGACAGAAATATTGTGGGAATGATATTTTTCTTTTATTAAAATCTGGTAGATAATCTCGTGGCTAGAGAAACCATATTTTTCTATACATCTCACTGACTGTTGGGTTGGCATTCCTTATTGTCGTGAACAAACCGTCCCGGCCGAATTTTTCATCGTTTTTTTTGCTGACAAATTGTTTTTAATATTAAACATTTCCATATTTATTTATTTAACAGATTTCTATATACGCTCAACCTTACAAAAAGTCAGATTAATTTATTCACATGCGTTGGTTTTTGTTTTGTCGTGCCAAATTGAATGCAGATTTTGCTTAAAAAAAATGTTCTGCTACGGAGTATTTAATCATCAATACAATGCCCAATTTTTGTTAGTAATTCTCCGTCACACTGTGATTTAAGGTATTGTGTTTCTTTTTTTTTTAATTTGCTTGTAACACCACAATTGAAAGGTAATGGACTCAAAAGTAGTTCATAAATCGGATTAAGCGATGACCGCCAGTGTGTTCATCAGCATTTATTCTGATCCCATTACAGAAACGCAAAATGGACAAATCTACAACAAATCTTACGATAATATTTTAGTTTTGGACTTACTGAATAGGTTAGTGTTTTTTACAGCACCCGATTTGCTGTGCATCTGATCCAACTGAGAACCTTTACTAAGTGGAATTAAATTTGACCTGCTGTTGTTTTTTTTTCCTTAAGATATCCGGGTGTATTATTATGATTTGAAAATGTATTTATCTATGTTATACTAACAGATGGAATCAATGGAACAACAAGAGATGTTATTTTGGTATTCAAAGAAAACTGAAATTTTTTGAGATAAATGATCGGATTAATAATGAAAAACAGTATCAGCCAAATGGCTACTACGACCACGCTTACAGGACCATATCCTTTTCATGAAATTTTCCATAACGGTTAGGATAGACCGTACAATAACTATTGGGTTTTCCGAGGCCCAGATGCGACATTTTTAGCTTGTTGACGGTAGCCACCGTGATGGAAATGGGTCTCAACCAGCAAGATGATTTTTCGAGGAATTCCTGATCCTTTTCATACATTTCAAGGACCCAATCAGCAAAGACATGACGTTGTTGATGATCGGCCGGCTTGAGTTCATGTGTAAACTGAACTTTGTAAGACTGAAGTCCCAAATCTTTATGCAAAATACGGTGTACTGACGTTTGTGGAACGATAAGGAGAGGACAAACCTGGGGTTTCTTCAACACTTCGGGCTACAGCAGCAATATTCTCAGTTGTCCTTGAGTGACATGTACGGGTTATATTCTCCACATCACTAACTTGTCCCAACAGCTCGAATTTTCCCACCAATTTCTGTATTGCGGTCCGACAAGGTGCTTCACGACGACCCAAAAATGCTTTAGTTTTGCGAACTGTGACTGCAAAATTTTCACCATTTAATAATTTAATTATAGTTTAATAATTTCAGTGCGTTGTTAAAACGTGTATCGTTCCATTTTTAGTAATGGCATAGTTTCTACTTGTCAAATGTCAGAGAATGAAAGCTACAAAAATAACAGCTCTTGCTGGAAAACCCTTTATATATTTTTCATTACCAAGAACATTAACTTGTTTGTAGGTGATAAATGTTTACATTTTTGTGTAATTTGTATTTTTTTTTTAATTTCTGTATCTCTAAAAACAATACATCTTATTTTCTCGGCTATTGTTATTATCTTAAAGAGCGTACAGCAGAAAATGACGAACACATCTGCAAATACACACTTAATTGCACTCAAATGTTGTGCTTTGTTGAATCTAATACGTTTATTGTGTGTTTTTCCCAAACAAGCTAATGCTTCCGCTCATATACTTAATAATAATAACAAATGATTTATATTTGCTGCCAAACAAAACTTTGTTTCGAAGCAAATAAGCTTTACTTGCTACAAAGTCCAAACACGCTTTTTAGTTGTGTGTAAACACAAAAAAATACAGAGTTTTCAGCGTGTATAAAATCTTTCTAGCCTATCGGTTAATAGAAGCGTGTGGATTGAAGCTTTAAAAGCTCTAAAACCATCACACACTTCATTTCAGATGAAGAGATATTGGTTAAAAAAAATTAAATATGTTTGTGTGAGGCGTGATCAGATTTATTTATTTTCGCTATACTTCAAAACGCAAATTAAACAAAAAAAAAACATTGAAAAATTGGTAGATTCTTGGAAAATGTGGCAACTTTGGACGTGATAAAAGTTGCCAATAAATGTAAGCCTATGCTAATCCGTGTTGAAAATAATAGCAATCCCCGCTTTTAGATGACAGGTTCGATTCGACTCCAAATCGAGAGGTTCTTTGGTAAACGTTCTATACAAAAACATTGACCTATTTTGGGCTGATAAACTTTCACTTTAAAATCAATGTAAATCAACTTCGATAAGTTTCTTCCTCATCACCAACTAAATTAGCTTCTCCACTTTCGGTAGGATCGGTTTTATACAAACAAATTCCCAAAAACACCAATTACCCTCTGTACCACTGTATACAAAACTACCGTTACAGGAAAAAAACAACAACACCAAAATGGACAAACGTGTCATTGGGCGAAAGTTGTTATTTAATATTTTTACGAGCAATGAATCATGGCCAGCGTAAGGGCTGTAATAACTTGTGCAGTATTACAGAGGAAACATTTATATTCGTTTAATATTTATTACATTGAAAAACTATACATATTTGTATTATAAAATAAATCCAACAGATTTTTCCAATGAATTTTTAATGAAACGTATTATATAATTCATTTTTCTTTCTTTCCTTTACAGCAACAATGACAAATAACAATGGGAGCATGTGAATGGAATGGATAACAAGTGGACTACGGGCGAAATAGAAGGAAAACGACAATGGACATTAAACAAAGACATATGAGACTTATATCGTGAAGATAGCCAACAGAACACTAACACTAACAACGAAAGGCGATATAGAAAAACGACAGGAGAAGGAAGAACGAACAAAACTGGATATTTATTGAAGTTTATTATAAGAAAAGCAATCGCCAGGAATAAATTTCACTTGGAAAGGTCCTTACCGAGCTGATGGTGCTTTTGGCCCTGTAACATTCACAGATGGTTAAATGTTAAGCTATGGCTTGTTTTATCTGAAATGAAAAGAAGAATGCAAGTAATAGGATATCATTTGTAAACAATCGATAAAGTGTATAGAAGCAGCCATGCATTTCAACCCGGTTGTCCTTTTTTCACTTTGCCATTAAGTGCAACAGCAGCAGCAGCACTACAAAGGTGTCATAGCGTGAAGCATAAAAATTCATATGACCAATTCAAACAACATTAATAGCAACGACACACTGCACGATAACAAATATTGAAAGATAAACAGAGAATACAAAAAATAGAAAACAGAAAAGGAAAAAGCTTACATCTGTGCATCCAACAAAATCCAAAAAGGCGGACAGCAAACATATCGCGTTTGTAACATCAGGACGCTACGAGCAACATTAGCTGAACCCCAACCATGTGTATCGAACAATCTATGGACGGGGAACTGTAATGTTTCAACATATTCCCATCATCAACGTACGTTGCATGTTGCTGCGAAAGCTGAAAACAATATTGACAACACAATAACAATTTCAAATTGGTTGTCTAAAGCTGTGATAGCTGGCATTCATTGCATTGTCACACGAGTTTATAACGCTGGAAAAAATCAGCAACTGCAGCAACAACAACACACCACTGTTTGGCAAATGTGTCACATATGATGGGCTTTTAAATCCGTGCGAGGAAAAAAAACGAAATACAAATATAACAGTCCAAACTTGAAACGCAGCAAAATTGTTTTTTTTTTGTTGTTGTTGGGTAGAAATACAACAAAGGTCACAGTACTCATGCTGGTCCGGATGTCTACTTGGCTGCTGTTTTAAACATTCATGTCAATGCATGGATAGTCTTCATAGACAACGCCTCCAACAGCACCACCGCCACCATCAGGCACGCATAACGAATCTCGGAAGTATTTGCCCTGAATTGGCATATACATTTTTTGTCGCGAGACAAGCCATCATCTATTCGCAGATTTTATTTTTTATTTGCTGGTAAAGAAAAAAAAATAGCGTTGTGGTGCCATCACCTCCACCAGCACCGATATCGCCCTCATCGTCATCCGTTTTTGCCTTCACAACATTGTTAACATTTCTGCTGAATATTTGCTACAATTGTCGCACAATTACAACAACAACAACGCCGGTCGCCTCCATAGTCGGCCAACAGCTGCCACCACCGATTTCATATAACACCAACCAACCAACCAACCCCCACTATTATTATTGCTTCGATTGCATTTTCGCTCTATCACACGGTGCTGTTTTTATACTTATTTTGTGCTGCAAGTGCGATTTGTAGCCATCTTTTCGCCGGCATCGTGCAACACATAGTGCGTTGCAACACCTCGGGCTTTTTCTTTTTCCGTTGGCTTGTTTGGCCAACAAGTCTTGTGTGAATGTATCAACAACAGCAACACCATTTCAGTTGAAATGTTATTATATGTCTGTTAACTCCATTTGTTGCTGCGCCTGTTGGTATTGGCACCATCATCGTTAAGAGGACGCCTACCATCACTGGTAGCAGCCCCGCCACCCACTATTATCATCTTTAGCAGTGTCGCCATTTGCAGTTGCCGACATCGCTTCCCAACACATAACACACCCGAAAAATTGTAAATGCTTTAAACCATAGTTTCGCTTCAACGGTCTCAGGATTCATACGAATGTTATCAGTATGAGAGTAAATTGTGTTGCAATTTGCTTGTCAGGTAAGTTGACACATTTTAAAAAGTTTTGGCTTAAAGGGATTAAAAGGCTATTTTTTACTTTTCAAAAATATGCTGAACTGTAAGAAAACTTTCCAACTTATATGGCAATTTATGATCTTAATATATACTCGTATTTACCCTCGACACTGATTCACTGACTCTGTCACGCAGTACGTAGGAATTTAAATAGGCATTCTATAATTTTCTATAAATAACTAATAAGTTGTAATGCGCCTATGGCGCCCGTTAAAATATGGAAAAAAAAATTTTCTTGAAAAAAAAAATTTTTGTTAAAAAAAAAAATTTTCTTGAAAATAAAATTTTGTTGAAAAAAAAATTTTTGTTGAAAAAAAAAATTTTGTTGAAAAAAAAAAATTTTTGTACAAAAAAAAATCTTTTTTTTCAACAAAATTTTTTTTTCAACAACATTTTTCTTTTTCCACAAACATTTTTTTTTTTCAACAAATTTTTTTTTCCATATTTCAACGGGCGCCATAGGCGCAATACAACTTACTAGTTTTAATATAAGGTTGAGATATGTAAAGTGGTACTCTCCAAAATTCGACAGATTTACTAACTTAAGTTGGAATTTAAAATCCGTTGTTGGTCTTTGCCTGTTAAATAAATGATTTCGGTCTTGTTTGTGTGCCCTCTGCATGTGTTTTTCCACTTGGACCTTCCACCGGACTCACCATCTACTATTTCGCAATAGACTATTGGAGACTAGGCTTGGAAATACGCCTTCTACGCCACTTTCCGTGCTTTCCATTTCCATCTTCTCCATTTCCATCTCAAGTGATCATATCATTGTGAGAGTTCCCAGTCAAATGTATGATATTTTTAAAGATTTTTAAAAATAATTTCTGTAGATCCCAATCCATGGGTGTGGGTTAGGATATTTCCATCTCAAAAACCGTCGAAGTGTTTTGCATGATTATTTCAGGGATCCCTGGGTCTGTCATGCCGGTAATTCGTGGTAGGATGTCTATGACAGTCTATTTGATTTGTGGGTTATCGCAAAAACTGTTCTTTTTTTAATTTATTATACACCTCCGAATGTTCGAGTCGCATTTCAGCTCTGGTCTTGAAAATAAATTAATAAAATTCCACCTTTTGGTAACGATCTGAAGAAAGTCTTAAAAAAATTCTGAACTCGATTTCCTACTTAATTATTTAAGTTGGTTTTACAACCTGTTGTTGGTCTTGGCTTATTTACAAATTGTTTTGGCTTCTCCAGTTCATAATACCAAGGATCTTTATGTCTTCTTCCACTTGATCCATGCACCGGAGTCTGGGTGAAAAAGATCCTACCCGGGAGGTGGACTTGTTGGGTATTCAAAGACGAAGTCTTGTAAGAAGCTTGTATGTTTGTTGTTGGCCGTAGATGCAAAAGACAGACCAATCAATGTAAAAAAAATTGTATACAAACAGGGGCGCCGTGTACTTAGTTGAGTTTTAGTGAATGAGGAATATGTTGGATTTCTTCGGCAATAACAAAATATTTTTATTGTGGCAAAAATAACTTTCAATATTCATGGTAGAAGAAGAAGAATAATTCACTTTGTCGCAGTAGAGGTGTCATCAACTAATTGCAATGCCAGATTAGGCACTAATTGTTCAGATTAATGAAATCCAGATCGTCATCGGGAGGATTCGTCCCATCCTCACCACTCGATTTTCCCAGTTTGTGCCTTTCGTGTTACGTCTTTTCATTTCCATAAAAACAATAAATTCGAGACGACAGCAGCTATGATTGGTCTCCTCATCCAAAGTCATAAATATCGATGTTTTTTCCGCAAAACTTCTTCGGACACAATTCAAAATGCAATTCCTAGCAATGCAATTCCTTTTTAAATTAAAATTATTTATTCATTTATTAAAGTGTGAAAATTCCTAGTGTAGTTCCTTAAATGTATTTGTTTCTTCTCTCGTTGCAGTTGCTTTAACGCTCAAAATCTCTTTGATGTTTTCAACGCTTCATCTGCCGACAGCACTGGCAGATGATTGGTCGCAGTCGTGTGCCTCGAATTGTACCTGCAAATGGACCAATGGCAAAAAGTCCGCCATATGCAGTTCGCTGCAGTTGACCAGCATACCAACCACACTCAGTACCGAACTCCAGGTACTGGTGCTCAACGATAATCACATACCATATCTCAATCGGGAAGAGTTTACCAACTTGAATCTGTTGAATTTGCAAAGGATCTACTTGAAGAAGTCCGACGTCCAGTATGTGCACAAGGAAACATTTAAAGATCTTAAAATCCTGGTGGAAATCGATTTGTCCGACAACAGAATCGAAATGTTGGACAAGGACACGTTCATGGGCAATGATCGTTTGCGCATATTGTACTTGAATGGGAATCCCCTGAAAAAGTTGGTGGCCTATCAGTTTCCCATTTTGCCGCATTTGAGGACATTGGACCTGCACGACTGTCTGATATCGTACATTGATCCCATGGCATTGGCCAATTTGAATATGCTGGAGTTTTTGTATTTGAAAAACAATCTGTTGGAGAGTCTGAGCGAATATGTCTTCCAGCACATGGCCAATTTGAAGACATTGGTTTTGGATGAGAATCCCTGGCAGTGCAATTGTAAGCTGAGAAAATTCCGTTCGTGGTATGTAAATAGTAGACTGAACAGTGTGATGTTGCTGTGCAAGGGGCCGCCCCAGCACAAGGACCGATCGTGGGATCAGGTGGAAGAAGAACAATTCGGTTGCAGTCCCCGCGTGGAGATATTCAATAATGAAGATGTCCAGAATATTGAGATTGGCAGCAATACCACCTTCAGTTGTCTGATATATGGCGACCCTTTGCCCGAGGTCAGCTGGGAGTTGAATGGCAAGATTTTGGACAATGACAATGTCATCTTTGAGGCAGAGAACATAGCTTCGGACAAACTGTGGAACAATTTGACGGTATTCAATATGACCAGTTTGGATGCCGGTACTTATGTGTGCAGCGGCACCAATGTGGTGGGCATGAATTCGCAGAACATCAGTATCTATCTGACGGAAATTGTCCAGCATGTGCTGGTTAAGACCCCGGAAACATTTTGGTATTTCGGCTTGATAATGGGTACCTTTGGCACAGTCTTCCTCTTGATTCTCATATCGTTTGTGGTGTGTTTGTGCAAGAGAACCACACGTCAGCGACGACATCCCAGTAAGACGGGTGTCAAGCCCAGTGTCAGCTTTAATGATCAAGAGAAGAAATTACTGGACTTGAGCATAACCACAACGACAAATGATCGTGTGGACAGCTGCTTGGATAATAATCATAGCACCGCGACGGCCATGAGCAAAGCCGAATCGGTGATAGGATTTGAGCCCATTGAAATTCACTCGGTGGAGAATCATCGATCCAATGTACACAATCATCACTCGATCATGATGGGTAGCCACAGTCATCATCAAATGACCCATCAGCAGCAGCTGCAGCAACATCACTCGCACATGACGCCCACAAGTGTTGCCTCATCGCTAATGTCGTCCAACAGACAACAACAGCTGATGGCTGTTGCCGATGGCTCCTGCAGTGTCGTGGGTATACCCACGTCTATGGCGTCGGCAGTATCAGCGGCAGCACACCACAATCAAATACCCGAAGAATTCCCCCTGAATGTTGGCGTTTTTCCACCACCACCAGAGTTCTGTTCCAACATTGTGCCCAATCCGGCGTACGGCAATATATTCATAAGTGTGTCCGTAACACAGGACATGTTGGATGGCACTGACATCAGCATGTATCCAGATCTATTAAATATACCCAAGAGAATACAAGACAACTCCTCGGCGAATGCGGCGGGAGTGGGACTGGGACTGGGAGTGTCATCAGCCAACTCCAATGGCAATAACACAAACGAAGCATTGCCGCCCCCGCCAACAATCGGAGGAGGCACAAGCTCTTCCGTTAATGTCAGCTCATTTGCCACCCTACCGCGTAATAATCAAAGAAGAGGCATACTGAAGAAAGACTCGTCGTTGCAGCAGCAACTGCCCCAAACGAATCTTTATACGCACGACGAAATTGTATCCTATCACAATTTGGATACCACCTACAGTCAAGGCTATCAGGATCATCAGACCGAGCTAATAGGCCTGCCTCCACCTCCGCCGCCACCGTCGATTAAATGCCACCATGGCCAACAACAACAACCACAACAACAACAGCAACAACAACAGTCAACAAATGCTACCTCCAAACCTTGTGCCGGCTGTATGTCCGCAGCATTACAAGCTCCGGCCAGCGCCTGTGCCAGCCCGCCCATCGATGCCACACCCCTAAGGCCCCTCTGTAAACAACAGGCTGCTGGCCTGGGCTGCCTGAAGTATGACAACATGGGCCGGCGCATAACAGCCAGTGGCAACTCAACACTATCGCTGCCCGATGAAGAACGTCTGGAAAGCGAAACACTCTTCAATGAAGGCAATCCCCTGACAAAAACGCCTGCCTCCAAACTGAATCAAACACAACAAAACTCAACGTCAACAAAAACAAAAACAACACAAGACTGCCACCAAGCTTCATCAAATGCGACAAACGCTGCAAATGGAAATCAAACTAAAAGCCTATCCAGCAACCAGGATACGGGAAGTGAATTTGTATCACTCTAGTATTACGGGACCCAAGTGTAAATAACGAGTAGCCAGCGTAGTCGAAGCAAACTGTAGAAATCTAATAGAAGTTATAGAATAATAAATAATTAGATTTAGATGAAATAAAGAAAATCTACCATATGTATGTGTACATAACTTTTATATAATTCATAAGAGAGGAGGATGTGAATGGAATTTTACAGTGGAAGAGATAGATTTCCCTTCAGCTATCATTTGGGGTGATGTTCAGTTTAGCTACAATCGAATTTAAATATTATACTTCTGTTTAATGTTAGTATTTGCGTTCAAGGCCATGAAAATTAAAAGTCTACAGTGGACAACTAACAGACTGAGTTAACAGCCTGCTTTTATAAAACGAATGGGTCTTTCGTTTCCTTAAAATAACGAACAGAAATTCTGTTGCGTCAGTTTGGGTTTTTGTAACACGAAAGTCTCAGTTTAATTCTAATTGAATTTTTTTTCTTATGTATTTTTGTGTGTATTGTCTAATTGGACTCGTTGGAGTTGTAGAAACACAATTCAGTTTCGTTTCGGCTACAGACGTTTCTGTTCGTCTCAGACGTAAACGTTATATAAAAACAATCTGTACGTATTCATTTTGTAATTTGCCGCAACTCCAAACGCTTAATTATTGTAATTTAATTGGTGTACGCCTTATTTAGTTCGTTATGATATGTGATTTAACTTTTTTTGTATACATGTTCCTGCAAATATTTCTGGAACACGTAGTTCTTGATCTGCAAACAATAAAAAGCGTGTGTCAGTCAAGCGATTTGTGGAGTGCCCTGAATGAGTCCAAAGAACGTATTCATAGAATAATAATTTGTTGTATAAATCTGTAATTTAATCCAATTCAAAAAAATTGGATGATGAACAAGATGGGCTTTATAAGAACATCAAATCGTTACCCTCCGCAGGAGTTTTTCCCACGGGTTTAATTTTAAAAATGCCAAGAAAAAACATGAACGTTTATACGATGATTGTTTGAATAAATGTAGCCGTCTTGTTTCTGATGAATTTTCTTCTTTTTGGACTTTGTAAATTTTCTATGTTTATACCAATTTTCAATTGAAAAATGTCCGTTTCGTGACAGTTTGGCTACCCCCCTCCTGACTCTATCGTGTCCTGGGTGGAAAGTCATAGTGTTAATCGCGTCAAACTATGATCTGATATCGAGTTTGGCCAATCATTACCTGGCCATCCTGAAACTTATACTCTTTCTGAAAATTTCAAAATATTATTTTCGAATTTAAATTAATTAATTTGAATTTTTGTCAATATAATTTTTTTTTTTTTCATTTTAATTCAGAATATTAAAAAAATATATCACGAATATTCGAAAATGTCTTTAATAATTTTAATTAAATTATTGTCTCTAAATTCAAAATATTTACTATTAAAAAAAAAATTCAAATTCAAAAAAAAACTAAAAAGGAAAGTTTTTACAAAGTATTTTTTTTTAAAATTCATTTTTGTTCAGAACATTTAACAAATTTCAAATTAAAAAAAAACTAACAAGGAAAGTTTTTACAAAGTATTTTTTTTAAATTCGTTTTAGCTCAGAACATTTAAAAAAATTTCAAATTCAAAAAAAAAACTAACAAGGAAAGCTTTTACAAAATATTTTTTTTTTAATTCGTTTTAGTTCAGAACATTTAAAATTAATATTAGTCGATCGTATAGAGTTTCACTTGGCGTCGCTTTTTAAAATTCGGTTCAACCTACTTGGCGTTGCTACCTGCGAATGGATTTTTTCTCTTTTATTATCAGATCTGAATACTTATTTAAATTGTAGTGTAAGAAGAGAATGCCCATTTGATACGTCTATGGTTTTTTTTGTACGAATTTCAAGGCAAATCGTGGCTCCAGTGTACTCAAAAACGAAGTTATAAGTTTTTTAATGATCAAATGTTAAAAGGATTCTAATTTTACGATTTTTCGAATTTTAAAAAAAAATTTATATATCGAGCCCTAAACGTGGTAGAAAAAAAACATAAGCGCCAAAAAGAAATCTATACAGGAGTGGGTTTTTTTTCTGCTGTCAAGCATAAGGAGTGTACGATTCAATTGAATTTGCTATATCTTTGTAAATATACATTTTTAGTATTTTTTGTCGAATTTCATTAAAAAGCGAGTTTCGAAAAAATTGGCGCTTACGTCTTTTTTTGGGGTAAGCGCTCGATATGATTACAATGTTTTTTTTTTTTTAATTTTTTTTAGTAAATTATTTTCAAAATAATTAGATATTTTTTTTAATTTCCAATATTTACCAAAAAAATATTACAAATAAAAAGTTTTGAGTTTCTAGTGTTGAAAACCGAAATACAGTGTACTCTCCCATAAGCGGACACCTAAGGGACTGAGAATTTTGTCCACTTATGAGAGGTGTCTGCTTATGTGAAAAGTACACAATAGGACTGAAGCGGATTGGTACTGAAAAAACTGTCCCTGTATGAGCGGGCGTCCGCAAGGAGAGAGTCTACTGTACATAATTAAATTTCAATATATTTTTTTTTGTTCCCATTTTTATTGGTCAGATTGTTTGGCGATGTAAATAATTGTTTTTTTTTTCTCGACGTTTCGCCGGCTTTTATCCAGCATCTTAAGGAGATTTTATTGAAAATGCTATTTTTAAATTAAAAAATATATGTCAATTTCAACATTAGGTGATGGTTTTTTCTGAATTTTGAATTATAAGAATTAAAAATTTCTAGTTTGTCCTAAAACGTCAACAATTCGCAGACTTTATATGAAATTTGTAATCAGTTTTCCATGGATTTCGTCCATTTTCTGGAATTTTACATTTAGTACGAGTTGTGTTTCTGGCGGGCTGTTAGGCCATGCGGTTGAAATACGATTAAATTAATTTATTGTAAGTTTAACTAAACGAACCAATGATTTGTTTGTAAAGTTTATTTAAAATTATTTGCTGGGCTCACATTTTCGGCAAGATAAACACAACCTTCGTTCGCCATCTCTCAAACCTCCAATATCCATATTTATTTACACTAACCTCATATACTTTCTGCATTTCTTAACATTAGAGTTATCACATAAATATTTTGTATACTTTCGTCTTCAGTTTACTACACCCAAAAACTAATTAAATACACAATTATTTGTGAATCCTCTGTAAAATTTCAAGATAACATCCAACAAAATGAGAAATTTCAACCGAAAATTCATCCGATAAATATCATTTAACAAACAGTAATTAAAAAGCCACGATAAAATCAAAATTATAAATTAAAAAAAAATTATTAAAATTTTTTCCATTGCTTCAGAAAATATATCATTCTTGTAAAGATTTTCTTTAACTCCCAAAGATCTTAAACTTAAGAACACCACAAACTATATAAAAGTACTTAAATTTATAACAAAAATAGACAAAAGAAAAAGAAAAAAGAAAACATTGAGTAAAATTGTAAATAAAATTTTGTGCAAAGAAAATCATGTAACCGTCAAGAAATTACTAAATTTAGCTGTTTACTTTTTCATACAAAAAGAACTAAAGAAAAACAATTTTTTCCCCCTTCCCCCCAAAAATAAAGTCTTCTTTTAAGCTTTCAAGTGTACTATGTAAATAAAAGACAACAAAATGAGTAAGAACGTTGTAAGCATTATTAAACATTAAACACATTATTAATTAATAGTTAGGAATGGATCTTTATAATCTTATACATTAGTTGAATCATATGAGAAAAGAAACAAAAACCATTTATATATCTTCGATATATTTATTTCGATTTTAATCATTTATTTGACGCTGTTAGAATTTGAGAAAACGAGCGAAGATTTTAAACAGAATAAACAGGCAAAAGAAAAAAGAAATGTCAAAATTAATTTTTAGTACAAATAAAAAGGAGTGTTATTGACAACAAACGTCGACAAATTGTAATGTATTAGCGAAAGAAAAATTAATTAATTCATTAGATTTTCTTGTTTATTTTGTGTATAAAAACGAAAAACTCTTTTCATTTCCACTTAGAATCACAATAAATACAATGAGCTTAACAACAAAATATGATCAGTATAAATACTTTTTAGTGAAAAAGAAAAAAAATATAACCGGCAAGTTTTTTTTTAAATGTACATACTTACTATGAGTTATGAAATACTCAGACATACAGAAATTTATTCGCATACACACCTACATACATGTATCTTCTGGCATAACCAATAACTCCGACATCCACTTATGATTATTTCCCATCATTAATTAGCCGGCTAGTAACAATAGACTATGGAAATATTAGGATCTTCGTTTTGAATCGCCATCATCTGTACTTAAATAGGAATTCAGCAGTGTGAGGATCTGGACAGTCGTAATATGGATTTAAAGCGGAATCGCAGAAATGGGTTTTTGGATATGGTCTCGAGTACTTTGTCCGTCTCCCCACATCTTTTCGTGCAATAAAGGTCGAAAATATAAGACGATCGAGACTTTGGGGGGAAATTTACTTTACGGGGAGCAAGACAAACCCCACCCACCTTCCCCACACAAAAAAACCAACTCACAATGTCACCTACTCAAAATCACTCAGAAATAACAAAAATAGTTAGGAGAAGAGAGGAACTACTCCGGGGCAGCTGGAGACCCATAACAAAGGGCCGCATACCTAAAAAATTAAGCGGGTACTTAAACTTTAGGAAATCGCCTGAGAATGAAAAAAAACAATAGGTGGCCCCGACTTAAAAATGAAAAAAAAACTTCATAAGGATAAATAAAATGCAAATTGAATTGCCATTAAAAAATTATTTTTTTTAAAAAAAAAAATTAAATATTAAAAAATAAATTAAATGTTTTTTGAACAAAATCACTTTTTCGGCCTACGTCAATGTTTCTCTCCATACTGTGCCATTTTTAGGCAATTACCTACAGTTTGAGGCAATTTTTTACGATTATGATGACTTTTATATCCCTAGAGGACAAGGGGAATTTTACATATCCCCCACCCCCCACAACTTCTCCTATAAAGTGGACAATTCTGTAGGGGGTGGCCATATTTTTTGTGGTGGGGGGATGGGGTGACTGAAAAAAAAAATATTTTTATTATTTTTTTCTCAATATAAAATATCTGAAAAATCTTCCGGGCATATATTTTACATTGAGAAAAAAATAATAAAAATATTTTTTTTTCAGTGTATGATATTTATGCACTACCAAAAATAAAAAAAAAGGTTCGCCAAATACATTTTTTTTTTAAATTCTATAAAAAAAATTAGTGGATATTTTCTCAAATTTCTTTTTTTATTTGAAAGTACAATCCTTCCGGTTAATAATGGAAAATA
Source organism: Hydrotaea cyrtoneurina (assembly GCA_958296145.1). Taxonomy (NCBI): domain Eukaryota; kingdom Metazoa; phylum Arthropoda; class Insecta; order Diptera; family Muscidae; genus Hydrotaea; species Hydrotaea cyrtoneurina. The sequence goes on along the minus strand of OY282513.1, from coordinate 8,374,606 downwards.
ATTTCATTCAAACGGCTGCCTTGGCTGGCCATCCAGTAGCCTAACGGCAACATCCCTGTTCAAAAACAGGGCGCAAAACATCGAGTGTAGCTTCGGCTGTGTGGCACGTAGCGCCGTCCTGTTGAAAACAAATGTTGCCAATATCCACTTCTTCAATTTTTGTAAACAAAAATTCGTTCAACATGGCCCGATAACAAAAATGACAAAAACGAAATAACCACTAGTTGAAAAAAAACGTTAGATGGCGGACCCTTTATATATTTTTAAATACACTAGAAATACACATTTAAATTGTCGGACATTCTAATGAGGAAAATCACAAGCGGTAGTTTTCCCCCTACAGTAAATGTTATATTTTGCCGAACTATTTTTATGAAATATACAGGTATCATTATATAATTTCTTAAAACAAGGATAGGTAAACAAATAATTTTGAAACAAAAATTAAACATTTCACTATTCCGCACCAGCTACCCTCTAGGCCACCTCCAATAAAATGAATAAAATTGAATTTCATGAGGAAAAATTCCTATCCATCTTTATCACCTGACATTTTTCTCTGGTTTACATTTAAAACCTATTTTCTACACCCAAAACAATTTTTTTTATTTACTCTTAGATCACAACATACCATAGACTAATGAATGATTAAATAAATAAATTGGCAAACAAAAAAAAAAAAAGTCTTAGTGAGTCATTAAATATTTCAGACAGTTTATTAACATTTTCAACCATCTTTACCAGAATTGTTGTTATAAGCAAACTAAAAACCACACTCAAGTGTGTCTGAGTCCATGGACTATTTCAGTATTGAGCAAATTGACATTGACAACAGCCCATTTCAATTCCTGTCTTTCCATAATGTTGCAGTAAAAAGCATAAATTTAATTGAATTAAAAAAAGATAACTAGTCGATTCATCCATTGTTTCTTTTCGAATTTACGTTGGAAACAAACAAAGACCGTAACCAAATGGCAACATGTGCTAATAGAGAAACAGCAATACAAAATCATCACAAAATATTTATTACATTTTACTAATTATGATTTGTATTTGAATTTAACACCATTTTAATTAAATGTTTGTTATAGAATATCATTTCCAATTGAAAGCCTATAATGACAAATTAAATTAATGTGAAATAAACAATAACATATAAATACAATTATATTATGAAATATTTCATTTCAACCCCTATCCCTCCCCCCCCCCCCAAACCATAACAACAACAACAATAACCGAAAAAATACACAAAAACCAATTTAAACTACAGAAACAACCAACAAATGTAAAAGAAAATTTACCAACACAAACATTTTAATTCATAATAATAACAATACATAGTTCATAGCTTAATAATGATTGCTATAAATACATATAGTATTAAATTAGTTTTAAACCAAATATAAATATAGTTCTAGTTCTAGTTACAAAAACACAATTACTCTTAAGCAGATTTTAAGTCATTATATACAATATAAATAAATAGAGTATATATATATATATATTAAAAACAAAAAGAAAAAATTATTATTTAACTGGAAAAATCCCATAAAAATTTAAAGATGAATAAAAATTTCAGAAAATAATTAAAAAAAAAACACGAACGACTTTTATTACACCACCAGAATATACACAAAAGAAAAAAGAGAAAATGTAAGTATAAATGTATAAAGTTGCTTAACCCTTTTCGTACCAGGCAGTAACTTCGGGTCACTATTAAAATTAAAACTTGTATATATTTTATTGTACAGCAGTTATTATTGGAAGGCCGTGGTGTGGTAGGTAGTGTGTGTGACTATCACACCGAAGAACCCGAGTTCGAAACCGGGTAAGACCATCAAACAGTTTTTCGGCGGCTGTTTCCACCTCGTAAATGTTGGCGACTTTACGAGTAAGAGAGCAATCTCTAAGCCATGTAAAACTTCTCTAGAAAAGCATTAGCCATTCGGAGCCGGCTTTTAATAGTAGGTCCCGGTCAGTGAGTATACAAATTATATCGTACGCAGCTCACTGATTCGAGAGAAGTTCCCCGTCTGTTCCTTCATGGAAGGGAAATAAGTAAGTTATTATTTAACAAGATGCCAATTAGATTTTTTTTAATTTTTTGTATGCTACTTTACATTAAAAATTTAGCTTGGTACGAATAGGATTTAAAAACAAGGCCAGAAACGAGTGATTGTAATTGGAATATGCGACTATGCGTCACTGACTATGCGACCATAATCGGAGAAGTCACAAGGATTTCTTGGTATTCTGTTTTAGACCCAGCAACATTTTGACCAGATTCAGAATTAAACTAGTTTTGGGTTATGTTCACATTGTTCACTTCACAATGGGATAGCACACACTGTACTTTTTTTAGAAGCCCAAATCTGGAATACCCAACTTCAGAATACTAGAGTGTGACTGTTCATTTGAAAAAAGAGTAAGGGACATTCTTTCATCTTCTATACAAAATCTTATTAATAATGGCCCGATATTCACTGATGCGGCTGATAAAGCCAACGTTCTGGCTCAGATATTTTTTGGATACGTAAAGTTAAAAGTGTTCTTGCAGAATTCAATCTAAACAATCCTCCGTGTTCAAATGGTATTTCAGCATTTGTCCAAAGCACAGCTGTCATGTAATGATTACTAATCGTAATAATTACTAATTAAATAAATGATTAAATTCCGATTTTGTTCAGTGTTCAAGGCTTATAATTGATTGCAATTATAAATAAACTAAAAGTAATTACGACGATTACTATAAATAATCAAAAAAAAAACAGTCTGCGACAAATGGTAAGGGTCAGTGATCGGTTTGGAATGAAACCACCTGGGAAAGTTATATCGGTCAAAAAAAGGTCATACGTGTTCCAGCGTTTCGCTGGGTCTCATCTAGGAATCGAGATATATCGATTTGAAGTTAGTAAGTATCGTATAGGGGAATTTGTCACGTTTTAGGCTCTTTTGTTTGACATAACTCGAGAACCACTCGTCCGATTTAGCTGAAATAAATTTTAAAAAACCAAGAATTACAATACCCTTAATCTGTTCATATATTATTTTCCTTTACAAGTAATAGTTTCCAAGTTAAAAATAAGCGCATGAAGAAAATTTTTTTTTTTTTATTTTTTTTTTTAAATACATTTATTTACATTTTAAAAGGACTTGACACTTTTTACCGTTTTGGATTTTTTATGAATTAAAAAAAAAAAAAATTTAATTTTTAGGCAAAAATAATTTTTTTTTTTCATACATTTATTTATAATTGCGAAACTGTTGCTTAAGTAGGAAAACGGTTTAAGAACAGATTAGAGGAATTGTAATTCTTAATTTTTCTAAATTTGTTTCAGCTAAATCGGACGAGTGGTTCTCAAGTTATGTCAAACAAAAGAGCCAAAAACGTGACAAATTCCAATATACGATACTTACTAACTTCAAATCGATATATCTCGATTCCTAGATGAGACCCAGCGAAACGCTGGAACACGTATGACCTTTTTTTGACCGATATAACTTTCCCAGGTGGTTTCATCCCAAACCGATTGTGGCTGTCGCACAGTGTAATCAGAAAATAATCCCACTCCTTTCACAGATTTCTTTTGATTCTTTCTGATTATGTTCGGTAATCGAAAGTAATTCTGATTACTGTGATTAAAAAATATGGTGATGCTAATTTTTGTCCACATCGCTTGTGGAATTCACTGATTCTATTATCTTTATTTGAGATGGCATCGTGGGTAGCCTTTTGCTCACGCCCTCGTCACAAGAGAGAACCCTTACTGACGATCATGTCTTGTAACGTGTGATCATGCGTGAGTCGTGTAAATCGTGTGTGCAGTCATTCTTCTTGGTTTTGTTTCATTATTTTTAAGTAATCTTGATTACTATTAGATTATTTGTAATTGCAATCAATTATTTACCACAAATTGTTTAATAGAGGATTATATACTCAATACAATTGGTTTTAAAAGTAATATAATTGATTACTAATCGTAATAGAAATTTACAAGCTATGGTCTAATGCAACTGCTCTTTGCTAGCTCGTCACTGTTATCCACTTATCGTATCGTGCTGGTATTTCCAAATTAAATTTGTTCTGGCCTTTGAAAGGTTATGAAGAAGATCTCCACCGACCTTCTGGGAAAGTATATCTAGTCGCACGGTCTTCTGAATGATCGACAGAATGGCTTCCGTAGAAGATGATCTACTGAACGGTGCACTTATATCGAAACTTATTGCATTAGATAATTCATATAGAATTTTCTCGGAGATCGCTCTATACGAGTTGTTATAGACGGAGTCTCATCCAATGCACATTTATGGATAGCAGACGAGCCCCAAGGTTATGTTATCACTCCCTTTCTATTTCTTATATTCAGACTGTTGGGTCAGACTATGAGCCCTATTAACTATATTGCGGATGACAGCAATCTCTGTCATTCATATTAATTTGGTAATCGGTCAGGCCTCTGGAGGTCGGGTACAAAAGTCCCGCGATGAAGTATGCACTTAACCGGAAATTGGCGACGATTTGTCAGTGTAGTCTCTAAACGATAATAATTTATAGAAAGGCATCAAATTTTGTTAATTGAAACTACAAATTTAAAAATGCAGTTTTGTTTCTGTTAGTCGTGTCTGAGATCATTGATTATTTGTATTTAAAAATAAAAAAAATAAGTGTTTAGTTGGTACCAAAAACCATTGCTGCCTTATACAGGGTTCTCCAGCAAGGGATGTTATTTTGGTATTCAAAGAAAAATAAATTTTTTTGACATAAATGACCGGATGTTTATTTCATAATAAAGAGGAAGGTATGCCGTTAATAATGAACTCAGAACGTCTACAGCCTAGATTGTAGAGGCTTAGACATCAACGTTTCGAACTTCAAGTTGTATGCCTTAAAACAACCTTTTGAAAATGAACAATTTTAGTAACTTATATTTCGTAATATTTGTTTTTTGAAGATTTCCCATGTTTTCACAGGACTCCAAAAAACATTTATACAAACGAGGTTCGATGTTTTAATTATTTTTAGGCTTAGTGCCAGTGCTTAGTTTTTCAAAACCGGTCGTTCTGCCAATTTCTTATTTTTAAAGTAAGATGCTGGGCCAACATTCCCTAATCCATTCTCTAAGCCACAATAATGCGTGTTAAATGTTCACATATATGGGTAATATTGCGACTACTCCTATAATAAAGTAACCCCAAACTAATTGACACAAATTAATGCAGTATGCATGACAATTTCGTTCCAGAACAAACTTACACAAAATCCATTTCCATTTCGCAAAACGTAGATAAGTAAATTACAGCTGAAGCCAAAGAATGCCCATAACTGCAGAATTTATAAAACACAATAAACAAACACTCACAACTGTCTAAAGAGCTGTCCAAATGTCGGAAATTTTGAATAGAACGATGGCAAGTGGGTGGGAAAAAACAGCCACAACGGCAACAAAACAACAACTTTGAAAGGCATTAACAAATGCGGCCTCCTCCCCTCCACAAAAAAAGCTTTTAAATCAGACACAGCTGTTTTCAACAGAGCTGCTGTTGTTTTTGTTGGTGTTGGCACTTCAAAAATGTGGTTACACCACCAGACTGGCAGACAACACCCACACACACACACAACATGTGCAATGCATACTGACAGAAAAACAAAGATTTAGGAGAGCCAAGTAAAAACCCAAACGCACCCACACAAATGAAAAACGAAGACTAGTTGAATGTCAGTCTTACAACATTTGGCAGCGCCTACTTAAAAACCATCTGCACTCTCACACTAAAATGTACTCCCTCGCTTCTCACTTATTTAGAAAAGAGAAATGTTAACATTTGTGCATTACTTAGTCCTTCCACTGCGAGCAGTGATGGCATTTCTATAATTTTAAATTGTACCACAAAAACGTTTTTCGGGGTTTTATTAAGGAGCTAAATTAAAGCCGAAATTTATTTAAAGAATAATTTTCGATTGCAAACAAAAACTATATTCGCAAGTAAAGTGACGAGGACAACCCACCAAAAGGGCAGTACTAAAGTAATCATTTTCTCAATATATATCTGACAAAAAGCAGGGTTCTCCAACAAGAGGTGTTATTTTGTTATTCAAAGAAAAATTTATTTCAAAATAAAGAAGAAGGCATGTTGTTACTAATGAAAAACAACATCAGCCAAATGGCCACCACGACCACGCTAACAGGACCATACCCTTTTCATGAAATTTTCCATAAGCAAATCGCAAAGTGGCTGACCTATGTCCTCGATTGCCTCACGAATTCTATCTTTGAGGTCTTGAATCGACGCTGGGCTGTTGGCGTAGACCTTATATTTCCAGGGCCCCAAATTAAGGTGTCGCACGGTGTTAAGTCACAAGATCTCGGTGGCCAATCCTGATCACCTCATTGCAAGATAATATTGTCCGGAAATTTTCCCACAAAAGAGCAATGGTATCTTATTAAAAGTAAACGTTGTCCAGATCAATATAATCCAACTTCACCTAAGACCCAAGTCTTTATGCGGTGTAATGACGATTGTGGAATGTCCAATTCCAAAGGAATGGACAAACCTGGGTTTTCTTCAACACTTTGCGCTATAGCAGCTCCATTCTCAGTTGTTCTTGAACGACGTGCACTGATTTTATTCTTCACATCACTCACTTGTCCCAACAGCTCGAATTTTCCCACCAATTTATGTATTGCGATCCGACAAGGTGCTTCACGACGACCCAAAAAATGCTTTAGTTTTGCGAACTGTGACTGCAAAATTGTCACCATTTTTGTAGTGAATTTTTATCGTTTCAATGCGTTGTTGAGGCGTGTATCGTTCGATTTTTAGCAATGGCTTAGTTTCTACTTATCAAATATCAATGGAGAAAATCTTCAAAAAGACAGGTACCGAAATACCGGGTGAGTCAAAATAACAGCTCATGTCGGAAAATCCTTTAAAAAAAAATCCGTTGGAAGAACATTACTAATTTACTTACACTTCAAAAGTACTTAATATGAAATTGTACAATTATCCCATGTTTTCCATCACTTTATCACCTTCAGGCGCTCACATACTTTATCTGCATGTATGAGAACAGTTCTGGTCAGACCAGGCTATCGCTATTACCCTGCAGGAAATACAATTTATGGACACACTTGGAATAGGAAGCGACAAACCTAAGTCGATTCTTGAAAAAGCTCCAGTTTTTCCGACAAAGTCGTTCCCAGAAATCCGTATGGCTAACGAGTATATGCTAAATGTGTCACTTGTACTAACATTTTCTCCATCAAAATGTTGAATCATAATTGAGATGTTGATATCTTGCTTAAGATATTCTGTAGCAGTGAAGTGTTCAGAGTGTATATCATTCTACAGGGTGTTCACACACACTAATTGATCTTACTATGATCGTATGATATCTTTGTTTCTGGTGCAAATATATTTATCTGAATTCAGCAATTATATGGATAAAAGCTTGAACTCATAATTTAGTTCAATTCAAGTTAAACTCGTGATTGTAATTTCTTTTGGCGGTGTTTTTTTTTCTTTGGCGCCTTAAAATTATGGGCCCTTTGATGTCTAATGGCCCTGATATTGCAGTACAACCATCTTCCTACCCTTGTGAGTGTGTGTGTGTGTGTGCACCTGTCAGACGACCAGTCCATAAGGAGAAGAATTGTTTGGCTGCAGCCACAACCTCTCTTATACGAAATATTTTAATGTTTGTTTTTTTTCACACACACACATTAATTTAATGCACTCCTGTGGATACAATGGAATTTAAAATGTAAAATATGAATGTCGGCCATAGAAGAATGTTAACAACAACTATTTTCCCCATTAAAAGAAAAACACTCACAAATTGATAGGCTTTGTAGCCGGTGTAGTATTTTTATATCTTAATCCTTTAATATTTTAAGATATGCGACGCTTTCACAGAGAAAAAAAAACATATTCATTAAGAATGTGTGGGCACAGTACTGATTAAATGCAAAAGGGTCAAATATTTATGAGAAAAAGAAAACGTAAGCAAATTTAATTGAAATGTATTAATCAACTCTTAGTTGAGATATAGAAAAATATATCTGAGGTTAACTCAATAGTTTGGTGCTCATGCACTTACGAATTTAATTTTTTTTATTTACAGGATAAAGTTAATTTATATTCTAATTTTGGGTCCAAGGGTAAACCGGGTGACACAGACAATATGGTTAGAATTTTGCAGAGACAGACCAAAGCATCTGGTGGAACCCACTGGTGGTAATGGAACCCCCACGCTGATTTGCTTATCAGCAAGCACGCTTCCAACTCGCCAACCGGGAGCGCCTGATTTTCTGTTTTCATGCCGATATTTTACTTACTTTGTGACCACTGTATATCTTGTGCTGCACACACATACATAAAATATAAAACTGCATTAGACGAAACGGAAAAAAATGAAAATGTTCTAAACTAAAATCTTATTGCTTCGACGTTTTATTCTGTGCATTATGCTGCTGTATAACATTTGAATGAAAAATGATGGCAGTCAGCATAAATGAATTTCACTTAAGACACACTCTCCAACTTAGCATTCAGCATAGCCAAGGATGAAACATTGTGCTGCCAACGTGTACATTCACGATGTACCACCTACCCATTCATCGCCGAAAGAGTTTCCATGCATTCATTCGTCTTCTGTCTTCACAATGGCACATTGTACAAAGTGTACGCTTTGAAAGGTGCATGGCAAGGATATCATGTACCCTGGGTGCCGGTCCGTACCCAGCCCATGGAAAAATGGGAATATACAATGAGCGCGAAATTGTTACAACGTAAACAGGTGAGAAAACGTTAACGCATAACAAATGATTTTCTTTCTTTCGTAAAGAGGAACAGAACAGAAGAAGACGAAGCAAAAACAGCTAGAAAACATTTGACAATGAGTATGAAAATTGCAACGATTCTATAATAAATAAGTGTTTTAGAAGTAGAAAGCATCCAGCATACAGGAGCATAAATAATGTATGCAAAAGAAAGGAAAACTGTTTTCGGTATGAAAAGAAGGGGAATAAAAAGTTTAGGTTTCCTTTTAGCATTGAAAGTAAAATATCACATGAACATGAAGACATTTGGCGAACAACTATTAAGTTTCAATTTTAGAAATTTAACATACAAAAGGGAAAGGCAAGTAAAAGTGGAAATAAGTGAAATCCTAAAAAGAAGGAGAACAGTACGAATAGTGGAAAATATATAGGGACTAGTAAGTAAAAGCAAAAATAGAAGTAATTAATCGAATGTTAAATAAATTCGTCCACCGTCCAAGTGTAGACTGGTCCGGAATATTCAACTGCAAATATCGCCGCTGTGTGGAATAGGATTGCCAAATTTAAAAATATGTCGAAAATTGGCCATACACTTAGGGCTAAAGTAATATGGGAATATAAAATTGTCAGCTTGTCCCAATAATGCCACATAGACGCGGGATCATTAGTATATCTCGTGCATTATAATTGTTATTGTAAATAAAAAGTGAATGATCCTATTGTTCGTACAATTAGAGAATTTAACAACATATGTAAAATACATAATCTTGATTTCTCCAACAACATTACAGAATTTAAGAATATGTTACAATTAATTTACTATTATGCACTAGAAATTTGTTCAAATGGGAATGTTTTTCAGCGTGAGCCAAAAAAAAATTTTTTTTAAAAAATTTTCTAAAAACGTATCAGCGTATTAGCCCTATTTTTTTTAAACGTTATGTTTCATGCTTACGTTTATGTTTAATAGTTTGATAACAATTTTCGAAGGAGTGGTGCGATCAAAAATTTTTTTTTTTATAATTATTTGAAAAATTAAAAAAAAGCCCAAAAAAAATAGGAAACGTTTTCTTTTTCTTGGGCACGAACAAAATTATATATTAAAAAGAAGCAGGAATACAAAATTTAAAAACCTTTTTTTTAAGCACGAACAAAAATTTAGAACCACTTTTTTGGCACGAACACAATATATGAAAAAAAATTAAAAAATACCATTTTGTAAAACTGATAGCTATGTATTATAACCACTTATTTGGGGAACGAAAACAAAAAAATTAAAAATTGCTTTTTGGGCAGGAACAAAATTATTAAAAAATTAAAAACAAAAATTTATAAAATTTTGTGAAACTGCTTGCTATATATTAAAAAGAAGCGGGAAATAAATGTACAACCATTTTTTTGGGCACGAAAACAAAAATAATGAAAAATCGCTTTTTGGGCAGGAACCGAATTATAAAAAAAAAAATTTAAATATGTATCTAATAAAATCATGTAAAATTCAAATATTAAAAAGAAGCGGAAAATATATTTATAACCCTTTTTTGGGAAAAAAAAAATTAAAATCGTTTTCTGGGCAGGAACAAAATTTTTAAAAAAATCTAATAAAATTTTGTGAAATATCACTTTTATATATAAAAAAAAAATTTATAAAAAAAAATTTTAAAATCTAATAAATAATGGAAATAAATAAAAAAAAACAAATTCAAAAAAAAAAATATTTTTTTTTACATTATTCCCGAATAAGCCAAATTTGTACGTTATCTGTGGATTAATGCACACGAAAAATAACTATCTTCCAGATAACTTTTTTTTTTTTGTAGCTTAGTGTTATTATTTACGACTGTATAAAGTTAGTGATATAAACCACATTTCTGGACACTAGAAATGCAAGCAGTATGATAAAATGTTTAAAGGCGAAAGAGTATTCAACTGAAATTCAAATGTTAGACTGAAATTGGTATCTCAACATTCTCTTTCGATACTTTATAAACACGAATTCCAACCAAACAATACACACTCTCGAATTGTGTTATACAGTGTTCAGGTGATAGGGTTATGACACTTCAAGTGTGTCACTATCAGTAGCCTCAGCTGCACTCGCGTATACATTCAATTGGAAATCGACGATCGAACCCTTCAAGTGCTTCACTATCAACAGCATAAGCCACACGCAAATTCGGTCTATTGAATATCGATACTCTAATACTGCATGGGGTTGCAATGCACTGTAACAAATGTTTGTATCTGTCCCATGATTATGTATTTTGGAAATCTTAATTAGTCTGTAGTGTATTTGAATAAATGTATAAAGTTTATTGATTCTTTGTTTGAAGCTTTCTATGTATGTGGACTATATGCTGCCAGTGGCATGTCCTAGATGTATTATCAAATTCTATTTTATTTAAGTGAGTGTTTCGTTTCAGAGAATAAAATAAAAAAAATTTTATGTGCCGAAAGACCAATTCGTTTTATAAACACATGCTTTTTCCAGCCAGGCGTTTTCATGTTCCTTTTATGTAATGCATTTAAAATAAAAATTTTGGAAGTGGTTCTATGATTCAATGAAGCAGTATTCACGTTTTGTATGTAATGACAAAATTTTTTAAAAAAAAATTACCTGAGGAAAAGAGGGTTTACCTCTTAACTTTCTAAGATTTGAGGGCTAAGTGGTTTACAAATTCTGTACTGACCAAAAGTGATTTCTAAGTTGACCAGAGAGCAAGTCAATAGCCGCAATAATAACTTTTTCCAATTTTTGGCATGTATCGCACATAACAGACTTCAAAGGCAACATATTGATAATTCTCTAAATATTTTCCCACCATTTGTATTAAATTCTTGCTCTACATTTTTAGGACACCCCAAAAATGTCCTATACTCATGACTCTGATGTGCATGCCTAGCGATGTGTCGCGTAATGTTATTATGACTTAACGACATCCAAAAATGTAACCCAATAATTAATCTTCGAATACATGCGATAATTTCCACCGTTAACAAGTTATGAAATTAAAACCACAAATTGATTTTACCAGTCGTTTCCGCTCCAATATTCACCGTTTGTAGTTCCTAAGGTTAAAACAATTTTCTTTTTGGATTTTAGTAGTCCTTTGTAAGCGAACATAAACTCTGTAATATTCCGGTGTGCGCCATAAAAAAAACCACAACTGAATTACTAATAGCTACACACACACATATACATAAGCCAAGCCAAGCACTCGCACACACAGACAATCGTACACTGTTACGGCAAAGTCGCATATATCCTTTGAATACCACTACAACCACAAACTCGAATACACAGACATCCATTTACAAAGGCGAAAGCCATAATAGCTTAAAGTTAAAATCATACAAAGAATACGGAAAAACTATTTGTAGCTGTATGTGTAACAGCCATGAATGAAATGATACAGGGAATGAGGGAAAGCGGAACAGAAAGAAGATTAAGAAGAAGCAGGGCAAGAGTGTCAGCGATATGAGTAGGAAATCTAACTTTTTAATAGTCAACACGTAGAAAGCACGTACGGATTTTATTATGGCCCTCCATAGACAACCAAACAAAAAAAAACAAAAATTGGTTAGAAGCGAAAAAGGACTCCATAATCGAAGGTTTATTATAATACGTGATAGTTTTTTTTTTCTTTCATTCTTTCAACGAACGCTGAAGCTACGTTTTCAATGATAGTTTTCTGTGTATTTTTTTTTCTTATTTTGCGTTAACGCCACCCTCCAAAGGTAAAGGCTAAAAATGAACCAAAGCCGAAGCTACTTATTCAAACAACCAATCAAATCTACTACTATTCTATTTTCGTATGTTCTTCTTTTTTTTTTGTCCGTGAATGCTTTCCATTGTTCGGAGGGAAAATGAGATGATTTTTATGCGGTACGGCATGCTACAGACATGAGTGCCGGTGTTTAGGTTGGAGCTACGGCACCGGTCCACATTGAGGTTTGTGATTTTTGTGGTAATTGAAATGTATTGTTAATTATGGTCAATACTGAGATTTGTAAGTGCCGAATGTGATTCGATTTAATGATTGTCCTCATCAAGGTCAATGATTTGTCTACTAAGTTTGTAGCTTCGCTATGATATTCCAAGATTATCATTCAATGTCAACCATGCCTCTAACTTATATAAGTTTAAGCCTTTTTGAAGTCACCAATAAAAAGAAATTCCGAAGCGTGTTTAGTGAGGTCTATAAATCGACAGCATCACTGGGTCGCACTTCTTTAAAGGCAATGAATTTCCGAATTACTTGATTATTAAATCGTAAGCTGTAGAGTGAATAAATTAGTGTTTAGTGAGGTCTATAGATCGACAGCATCACTCGACCGCCCTTCTTCAAAGACGATGACGGCCGTTACGTTGCGGTGAATGAAGCAAGGTATCGACTGTTCTTGCTCAAAGGGAATATTGAACTAGATTGGCATGTGGTTTAAATAGGACGGCACCATTCTACCCTCGATGCAATGAACCAATGGAGAGGCATGTTTGGTGAGGAACTAATCTCACGTTTTGACACTGTCCAATGACCGCCTCGTTCCGATTTGACCTAGTTTTTGTGGGGTCACATGAAGTCTGTCTGTAAGAACCACACTTGATGTTTTGGCAAGACACCAATACACGTGTCGTTGGTAAGTTTTGGCCTAAAATGCACCATTTGCATGAACTATTTTTGCAAAAGTAAATAATATTCGAAATACTCCTATTTTTGGAGCTTTGAGTCTGTACAACACACTCAACCGAAATCGTATGATTGAATTTAGTGCAACAAAAAAGATCATGTAGCCATCAAAACAAAGAAAATGTTGGGCGAGAGAATTAGGTGTGGATCGATCATACTTTTCTCCCCTCTAAGAGGCAGCATGCGGGCGGTAGGATCTGATGTCATAAACAAATGTATATCTATATAGAAACTAGTAAGTTGTAATGCGCCTATGGCGCCCGTTGAAATATGAAAAAAAAATTTTGTTTGAAAAAAAAAAAATTTTGTGGAAAAAAAAAATTCTGTTGGAAAAAAAATTTGTTCTTGAAAAAAAAATGTTGTCGAAAAAAAAATTTTTGTGAAAAAAAAAAAATCTTTTGAAAAAAAAAATTTTGTGGAAAAAAAAAATTTGTTAAAAAAAAATTTGTTGAAAAAAAATTTTTGTAAAAAAAAAAAATCTGTAAAAAAAAAATTTGGGAAAAAAAAAATTATGTTAAAAAAAAATTTGGGGAAAACACAATTTCTGTACAAAAAAAAATATTATTTTTTTTATTATTATTATTTATAGAACTATCAGTTCTGAAACGACTGTCTTCTGGATTCTACGAAAGAAGTCTGAACAGCAGACGATATCCCTGGCTGATATCCCTGGCCCAACGAGTATGACAACAATGATCTAGAGCTGCCCTATTGTCAGGCAATGCGTTGTCGCCTTGTTAAATATTCTTCGTGAGGAAAATCAAATAAAGATTTCCATCATTCAAAGCGGCAGAGTATTAAATTGTTATGGATGTTGCTGAATTTTCTAAGAATATTTAAGTGGGCAAAATATGGAGTTTATGAGGCAGTCAAGGCGTTTGGAAATTCTGTTAAATATGAGAAGTTACCATTTTAACATAAGAAACCAGAAATTGTCAATGTTTCCAAACAATTGTTTATATTATTTGTATTAAAAATTATTGCATTTACATTTTTTTTTTTAATTTTTTCTCGTTTGATTGTCAATATTATTCTTAAATGAATTCCGATTTTTATAACTGTCAACAAAAAATAATAATAAAAACACACAACCAAACAGAAGGGGCGAGGAAACAAACGATTGTAAACGATACGTTCAAATAAATTGAAAAAAGAAAAAAATTGTGAAATATGAATGAATAATATGTAATACGTAATACAATCCAGACATTAACTAAGTCGGGTACATTTTTATGCATTTCTGACTTACCTTACTGTTTGGAACATTCAGCTATCGTCTGAAAGGAAAAAAAAAATGTTAAATTCTAATAACAGTAGAGCAAATGAAAAAAACAGTGGAGTAAAGAAAAAAAAAGTATTAAGTTGTATAAACCATAAATGGCATAGTCGACAGGAACTTACGACCCCTTTAGACTAAGGGAACTAAAGAATTCCATAAGAAATCATTTCAATTCCCAAAAATCAGTACATGGTAAGCATATTTTGCTATCGACCGAAATCACCAGCTAGTTATCGCGAACAGGAAAATATGAAAAACAAAATTGTCTGCTTGGATTTCGCAGTAAAGAACACAACAATTTATAGAAACAATTAATGTCTAGTCTATTTACACATAAATGCTATTACAATCTCTTAGGAAAGAAGTAATGGCCTCAAATGTGTATTATAATGATTGCATTTAGCTCGAAACGATGGGATTTTTATTGGATACAGAATTCCCTCGTAAAACTAGAACTCCTTTCTTTGGCGCAAAATACACAAAATAGCCACGACTGATATTTCATATAAAAAAAAACAAAAAATTAAAATTACAGATATTTTTTTTTATAAAAATTCACAATTTACTGTTCTGCAAACAGAATCCTTCTTTGGACGAAACAAACTGATCATTATATAAAATGTCCTTTTATGACTTTATTCACTCATTTACCGAAACTTTGGCAATTCTTATCCCTTGAATGTGGGCCATATTAATTGCTAAGAAATGCATCTTTCATATAAATCATACTTTATAAAAATAGAGCAAACATTGTGAATGTTAGTCCCGGTTTACACTAAGCAAAATTACACTTTGTCAATATTTTCAAATTTATGTAAATTTTCATTTTCAAGGAAATTGTTTTTCGGCTAATTTCTGTTTTTTAATATTGCCTTTTCAAATAAAAATAACTTTCAAAATATCAAAATACGACAAATACGAAAAGAAATTGCCAGTGCGCGCAAGATCATTTTACATAAAGATCAGTTGGTTTTGTCAACAGGAGAGCATAAAAGATAATTTTTGCAGAAAATTGTTATTGGTTTATTTTAAAAATCAATCGTTTCCATGATTTATGGAACACGCTTTCATCTACAGGTCTGCCTCGGCTAGCTTTGCAGTAGCGCAGGGTTCTGCCTCTATCTCTCAACTGACTTAATCGAAAGGGCCTGAATCCTTAATGTAAAGGATTATCCATTTTGCTTTTTTAAAGTAAACGTAAATAAAACACATATAACAAATTTTTTTTTTCATGATATTTCTTTTTTGTTATAAAGTTTGAACCTGAAACACTACATAATTTAAATGACCACCACTCGAAGTGTTGCAAGCACACCTTCGGACCAAAGAGCGCACCAAACAATGATTTTTTGTGGATGTAATGGCCTCTCTGCAATTACTTGAGGATTCTCAGAACCCCAAACACGACACTTTGGTTTATTAATATACCCACCGAGTGAGAAATGTGCTTCACAACCATAAACCATAATCTCCTCCTATAGCACGACATGTGGCTGTGCCAGAATCACACCATTTTTGTAGTAGGTTTTAACAGATTTTTACTAAATTTAATAAACGCGTTGTGTGATAGTTAAGCGATCCATTTTCCAGCCCTATACTTTTGAAACCACGAAATGGATAACCCTATATTATTTCACAGTACACCACACTCAAAGTGTAATAGCTTCAAATCGCAGCCCCGATGTGGCCAATTGACACCGTCGTTATGGCTGATAACACGATTACTGAACTTGTTGCTCCAAAGATCGATTGTAGCACCGACTGAATGGCATCATCGTACTGAAACCCAAGACCGTCCAAATTCATGTCTTCAGTCTCCAAATATGAAAAATATTTTATCATGCCTCTGTTGCACTCAACGTTAACCGAAATGGCGTTTCCAGCCGCACTCTCAAAGCAGAAAGTAGACGAAGGATGCTACTGCCCATAAATGTAATTCACCAGTTTTTCCTGTTATCATATCCGCCGAAATAAAAAACCGCTTTTCGCTAGAAAAGATGATTTTTTTCCACGGAAATCTTTGTCCATTTCGAACTCAGAAACAATAAATGTAAATTCTCATCAGGATGGCAAGTAGCTGTTTTAGGACTGAGTTCTACATTATCATCAGTGCGCACCGTATGACGACGGGGGCTGTGAGCGTTGTCCACTACCATCTTTCATTCTAACGAACTTTGTGTATGAACACGCATATAGTAAGCGCGGTGAGTGCCACATTTCGGACAAAACGTCCGCTATTATCACTCAATCATCTTAATCTCAATCTTAATATGAAATTAGTTGTTTTGTATATATTTTTGGTGCCTAATTTCACTTTTTGATTTAGGGTGCATTTTCGTGAGTCCTAATCGCATACCGCCACATCCGTTTATAACCTGCTTGGACATTCTTCTACGTGTTTCGAATAAAGTCGTAGAATACTCCCAAGTCTACCTAAACCGATACGAATGTCTCCAATATGAATTGCCTGCCCAGTGTGATAATGACGTCTTTTTCTCCTACAGATGTTTGTGGTTCGTTTTTATGTTGAGGGTGTGTAAGAAAACAAAAACAAAAAACACACACACAAAAACATAAACATAATAATAATAAAAGGAATGGCATCAAATGAAATCTGTTGCATTTCTCCATCATAATCATCATACGGTACATAAACATACACGTTCGCACTTGGCTCCCTTTTCGTTGGTATTCTGTAGAGGTAGCACCGGTTTCCATTCACATGTCTCCATGTACGCTACCATGTGATCATATTCAAGTGCTGTTACAGTCGTTATTGCCAGTGCAAGATTATGACTACTTTCATACATTTGGGAAAATCTGGTTTTCGTTTTCGTTCTCATTTTGATGTTGTTGTCGTTTGCGTTTTTTTGTTGTTGTTCACTAGTTTGTTTGCACAGCATTTTTGGGTAAATAATGCTACGGTTTTTTTGTTTGGTTCGTTCGTTCTCTGCTCAGAGCGGGAAACGGAAACGGATATTGAATAATCAATATAAATTTTGAGTTCTTGTGTGTTGTATGTACAGTGCACAGTGGGTCCAATCATATCAGATATACAGAGGGGTTGCAGGGAAATAGTGGGGTAATCTTTGTGAAAATTTAAATTTTGTTTTCAAAGTTGTGGAACATTTGACAGATTTTAATTAATTTCTGGTCTGTACACATTTTGCTGTACACTGGACAAATGTATGAGGCAAGTCTGATACAGTCGACATGCTGTGTCACAAACTGGAAATTCTTCGAAATATCTCAGAGAACAACTTAGATTTATTTTGAAATGGATTAGTCCACAATACAAAAATATTACCCGCCATTTAATAGAGATAATCGAATAACAATAATTACAATATTATTCTGTTGGGATCCCCTGTACATTTGTTAAGATATGTATGTGTGCCTCAAAGTGTATTAATGAATGAATTATAAGTATCTTAGGGATGCCAAACGCACACAACGGATATTTACAGATCAGATAGCTGTATTGGAGCGATACCGAGACTTGAGGTGGGAGGAAAATCATCCTAATAAAGAAAGACGACAATGGGCGCAAATTGAGGTCTCTCGAAATAGAAATGATGCCGGAAAATTCTACCAACGAGTAAAACATCACTCAAAAGTCTCTTCTACTGGCATAACTTCGTATAGGGATGAAAATGTGAATCTGGTGACACCGTAGCGTGAATCTGTGTTCGACACAACCAACACAAATGTCTACGCTTGCCCAACACTTGTATCTAGGGGTGATTTCGGGGATTGTCGAATCACTTAAAAAGTTTAAATTTCCCTCAAAAATCAATTGAAATTAAATAATCATCGCTATAAGAACTCCGGTCGTGAAGGCGAACTTCAACTCAAAGTAACAACTTCTAGACTTTTATTATAACACACGCGTCCAGTTTTCTGAGGATATGGAAGCAACATTTCTGCAGCTTGTTAGCGGCCGAAGAAAGTAATCGAGAAGGAATCGGCGAAGATGGATAGCAACGAAAGACTGGCGACATAGGCAGGAAAGCCTATGAAGCTGGGATTGCGTTGGCTGGGTCATATCGCTCAAATTAATTAAAAAGCTCTAGCCAAAATAACGCTGAAAGACAACTACCACGGAGGCTACCATAGAGGAAACTGAGACTCCGATGGAAGGACCAAGTGGAAGACCTTGGGGAAAACACACACAAGACCGAAGTGTTTAGAAATCATTCGTTAAGCACGCGAAGGCCAACATTATGTTGTAGAGTCAGCACAAGTAAGAAATAGGTGAACACCAGAGATTACAGATTAGAATACGCTAACGTACGAAATATGAAAATGGTATTGACAATTGTATGTCCATTATGTTTTACCAATTTTTTTAGTTTATAAAGGGTTATCCATTTTGCTTGTTATAAGTAAACGTAAGTAAAACACATATAAAATATTTTTTTTCTTGATATTTCTTTTTTATTATAAAACTAGTAAGTTGTTATGCGCCTATGGCGCCCGTTAATTTGCTTAAGAAAGTATTTGTTACTTAATTTTAAAAATTTTGTAAAAACTATTTTGTAAAAAAAAATTTCGAAAAAAAATTAAATTGGAAAAAAATAAAATTGGAAAAAAAAAAATTTGTGGGAAAAAAATTTTTGTTGAAAAAAAAAAATTTTGATGAAAAAAAAATTTTTTGTGGAAAAAAAAAATTTGTTGAAAAAAAATTTTTGCTGAAAAAAAATGTTTGTTGGAAAAAAAAAATTTTGTTGAAAAAAAAAAATTTTGTGGAAAAAAAAAATTTTGGTAAAAAAAAAATTTTGGTAAAAAAAAAATTTGGGGAAAACACAATTTCTGTACAAAAAAAATATATTATTTTTTTTTATTATTATTATTTATAGAATAATTATAGAATGCCTATTTAAATTCCTACGTACTGCGTGACAGAGTCAGTGAATCAGGGAATCAGTGTATCAGTGAATCAGTGTCGAGGGTAAATATATATTAAGACTAGTAAGTTGTAATGCGCCTATGGCGCAGGTTAATTTGCTTGAGAAAGTATTTGTCACTTAATTTTAAAAATTTTGTAAAAAATATTTTGAGAAAACTATTTTGTAAAAAAAAATTTCGGAAAAAAATAAAATTGGAAAAAAAAAATTTTTTGAAAAAAAAAAAATTTGTTGAAAAATAAAATTTTTGTGGAAAAAAAAAATATTTTGTTGAAAAAAAAATGTGTGTTGAAAAAAAAAAATTTTGTTGAAAAAAAAAATGTTTGCTGAAAAAAAATTTTTTTTTGAAAAAAAAAAAAAATTTGTTGAAAAAAAAAAATTTTGTAGAAAAAAAAAATTGTAAAAAAAAATTTTTGGAAAAAAAAAAATTTGGGGAAAACACAATTTCTGTACAAAAAAAAAATATTATTTTTTTTATTATTATTATTTATAGAATTATTATAGAATGCCTATTTAAATTCCTACGTACTGCGTGACAGAGTCAGTGAATCAGTGTATCAGTGAATCAGTGTCGAGGGTAAATATATATTAAGATTGGAACGTTGACCTTATGTGTGAAACACTACATCATTTAAATGACCACCACGCGAAGTGTTGCAAGCATTGATTCGTTTGAGGTCATTTTGGATCACTTTTTGGCACATATTGGGCGGTATCTCGGCCATAACTTGACAAATGACGGTTCTTAAGTGCTCAAGAGTTAAAGGTTTATCTGCATAAATACGGTCTATCGCGTAGCCCCACAAAAAAAAAGTCTAATGGTGTCAAATCGCATGATCTTGGTGGCCAGTTGATGTCGCCATGAGTTATCATACGACAATAACGCTCCGAATTGACGGTTGACAGTCGTTCCCTCGTCGTTTTCGAAGAAGTAAGGTCCAATCACACCTTCGGACCAAAGAGTGCACCAAAACAGTGACTTTTTGTGGATGTAATTGACTCTCTTCAATTACTTGAGGATTCTCAGAACCCCAAATACGACAATTTTGTTTATTAACATATCCACCGAGTGAGAAATGTACTTCAGAACCATAAACCATAATCTTATCTTAAAGCACGATATGTGGTAAGTTTTAATAATTTTTACGCGTTGAGTGATAGTTAAGCGATCCATTTTCATCAACGTCAGACTTCCAACTGAAAAGAAAACAATTGGTTTAACAACTTATTTTGATAGATGTCGAATTCCAGCCCTATACTTTTGAAACCACGAAATGGATAACCATATACTCGTATATTTTTACTCCGAAATATTTTAAATATTTCATGAAAGCCAATAACCAACCGAATCGGTTTTTGTGGCAACTATAAAAAGGAATATTTTTCTGTCGAAGTTTATCTGCGTTATCGAGGAGTGTAGGGGTCCAACAAAGGATTTAAAAGAGCGGTGGCTGAGCCCTGTTAATGGAATGCATCCAAATGCTCCGGACAGAGAGTAGTTAGAGGACAACTAATGGAGAGACAAATCATCGATACCCCAAAGAAAGCAGGCACAATATCGAAATGCATGGATATCATTTGTGAAGCTGGCCAAAAAAAAAAACGACAGGTTATAGAGCCAACTTAAATAAATAAGTAACTGATTTGTAAGATACGAATCATTTTTGAATGTTTGCTTACCTTTTTATCAAATTGTTGTTATTGAAGTTCATCACATGAAGCTAATCTTATTGATCACTAGGATACTGATTACTATAAAATTTAAACAGGATTAACATGACCAACAACAGGTTATAGAGCCAACGTATGTCAGCAAAGTAAGTAGTTAATATTAGTTCCATATATCTGTAACTAGTCAACATATTGCCACAACACAAACTCCTCGACAATGTCAGGGTACGGACACATTTAATGGTCGAATCTCGGAAAACTGTCCGACTCGGCATCCCTAGTTTATAGGAATCTCTGAATTCTTCAACACAATACACGCTAACATATTTGTATCATATTCACACAAACAAACACTCACACATGTGTACCAACACGTACATTTTCGTACATGTATGCATTTATTATTTAATGTGATTTTGAACCAAAATAATAGAATTTGTAGAGATAAACATTTGCTTTTTGCTACAAATCGCATTTCTCTAACGTGCTGATAATATGAAATCCTGTTTTTTTTCTATTCTTTTTTTGTTCGTTTTTTTTTTTTTGTATTCTACAGCCGCGGGTAACTATACCGAGCATAACAAGCCAAATGTTTACAAATTCAATCCGCAACTATTCAAACGTCTGTCCGTCCGTTCTCAGGCATTGATTACAAATTACTTTATGACCTAATATTCGTGGGAATTTCCAAAAAAAAAAACAAGTGGATTGAATTCAATGTAAATGTGTATGATTATGTATTATTTAATTGGAAATGTAATATTTGAATTGGCATTAAAATATGCAAACAAAAAAAAATGAATACAATAACATGGCTGGAAAATGGCAAAAACTAACACTTTCAACTTTTCAACCTTTTGATTAGTTTGTATACAAGTGCCCAAATAAGCAAATTATTGTGTTAGTAACCTAAAACAAAATATTTACTCAGTTTGTGAAATTCGCTATAATACAAGAGCACAATTAATCGGATAATAGTCACAGATTTCACTTAAAATGCGATGGAGGAATTGTGGGGGATCTCCTGTCATATCAGTGAGTTGTGCACAATATAATCTGTAGCCCACAGGTCTAGAGAATTTGTAAATGGCTAACAATTTTTAATTCTTACTTGTTAAGTCTCCGCCAATCACGATATGGATTACGGTCGAACCTGGCTTTGCTGTATGTTAGTGTGGCACAGTTTACGCATCGTATAACGTTTGTCCACAAGATGTTTCTATTTGATTTTTTTTTTTTTTGTTTGCGATAATTGTGTTTCACAACTAATTTTCCATAGTCTTGCTTACTATCTTTATTATCTATTAAATACAGAAAATAACAATCGCAGCGGATAAAGTTTATCAGATGCCACACAAATACATATGCACCGTAAACGAATATAAACTCTTAAAGATGCGAACAGATTAATGCAGCAGTGTCCTTGTGGAAAATGTTATTGTGGTGTGTGCGGGTTTATGCTTTTTCGTTCATGCGGATTTCAGTAGAATCAGAACAAAAACAACAACAACAAAAACTAATACTATTGATGCACCAGAAAAGAAGGAATACGTATTTGGTTAGAAGAACTGAAGAACTGAGCATTTGCAGTTCACGAAAAAAAACGGATGTTAACGCTTTTGTCAGTGTTGCATTTGTGGAAACAAGCTCTTTTGTTATATTTCCCAAAAACACCATTTCCTTTTTTTTTTTGTATATTTTCTGCTTAAGAAGATACATTGGAGTAGATGCTTGGTTTGAGCCAAACCGAAATGTAAACCGGATAGAGACTAGAATGGAATTGGGGAAAAAGTCTAAAGTTTGGGAATCTGTATTGACAAGAGGTATCAGAAGATTTAAGTCAGATGTTTTTAGGTAACATGTGTGACATGATATGGTACTTTTTTAAAACCAGAAGCATTGTTTTATTGTCGACTTAGACCGGACAGTTTCACACAGAAGTGTGAATTGTTTTGTTTATTTCAGAAACCTATTACTACAAATACTCGTATTTTCGGTTTTTATGTTAATTCGCAGATTTTGTTCAAAAGCTTTGGGATTTATATTCTGTTGGCATAGCAAAGTAGAAAACACCAAACAAAATAAAGGGTCGGCCATCTAAAATTTTTCTTTTTCAACTAGTGCTTATTTCGTTATCGGGCCATGTTGAACGAATATTTTTTTTACAAAAATTGAAGAGGAGGATATTCGCAACATTTTGTTTTAACAGGACGGCGCTACGTGCCACACAGCCGAAGTTACACTCGATGTTTTGCACCCTGTTTTTGAAGAATCTAACTTTTTTTTCAACTAGTGCTTATTTCGTTTTTGTTATTGTTGTTATCGGGCCATGTTGAACGAATTTTTGTTTACAACGTTTTTTTTCAACTAGTGCTTATTTCGTTTTCGTTATAATCGTTATCGGGCCATGTTGAAGAGGAATTGAAGAGGATGATATTGGCAGCCATTTGAATGAAATTATTTTCCATTATTAACCGGAAGGATTGTACTTTCAAATAAAAAAAGAAATTTGAGAAAAATTTCCAGTAGTTTTTTTTTATAGAATTTTCATGTACTACATGAGAAGCAAGACTTGAATTCAAAAATAAACATATTTGTAAGAGTGATTTATAAATGAAAACGTTTTTTTTTTTTGAAAACTAATCCATTTTATTTTAATGGATATACAGGGTTCTCCAACAAGAGGTGTTCTTTTGAATCACCCGGTATTTCGGTAGATGCCAGTTTTAAAGATTTTATTCCTTGACATTTGACAAGTACGCCATTACTAAAAATGGAACGATACACGCTTCAACAACGCATAGAAATTATTAAAATTCACTAGAAAAATTGTGAAAATCTTGCAGACTCAAGACAAAAGAAATTTTGCGTTGTCGTGATCGCTGTACAGAAATTGGTTGACAAATTCCAGCTGTTGGGACAAGTTAGTGATGTGGAGAATATAACTCGTGCATGTTACTCAAGGACAACTGAGAATATTGCTTCTGTAGTACAAAGTGTTGTAGAAAACCCAGGTTTGTCCTCTCCTCGTCGTTCTTTGGGATTGGACATTCCACAAACGTCATTAAATCATATTTTGCAGAAAGACTTGGGTCTTATGGCTTATAAAGTTCAGTTAACACAAGAACTCAAGCCGGCCGATCATCAACAACGTCGTGTCTTTGCTGGTTGGGTCCTTGAAATGCATGGAAATGATCCGGAACTTCATCGAAAAATCGAAAAAATACATTTCCACATCGTTAGATACGTCAACAAGCTAAATTTTTGTATCTGGGGCTCGGAAAACTCAAGAGTTATTGTTGAGAAGAAATAAATGAAATGGTTACAATTGAGTACTACCTTCTATATCACATTATATAGCTCTAGTGTTTGTGAGTGTGCGTGATCCTGTTCTTCCTATGGATGCGTTCTGGTGCCGCTGCTGTTATAACATGTTTTTCCCTCCAATGAGTGCATAGCTCGATGTGTATCTGTTTTCTCGTTACTATATACGTGTTTTTCTTATCTGTGAGAGTCTTTTGAGTGTACACACTCCGTTAGTCTTTAAACGCCCTGACCTCCAGAGATCTTGGCCGCTGGTGAAATGAATTTGAATGACGAAGGTTGCTGTCATCCTCAAAAGAGTAGATCGGGTTCACAGTCTGACCCAACAGGTCTTTAATGAAAATAAGAAATAGAGAAGGAGAGAGGACAGAATCTTGTGGCACTCCTGAGGTCAATGTATGTTCATTGGAGGTCCCATGTATAACAACTCGTATACAGCCTCGATATAAAGCGAGAGTAGTTATCTCCAACTCCAAATGCAAAACGTTTCGATATAAGTGCTTCGTGCCAGACCCTATCGAACGCCTTGGAAATGTCCATAGCCACGACCTTGCTTTACCCCAAGCCGGTAAACAGCTCGACTTAATCGTTCCGAAAGGAACGCCATCAGGTCTCCAGTAGATGGATTTCTACGGAAGTCATACTGTCGATCATTCAGAAGGCCGCTACAGTCAAGATACTTTATCCGACTTTATCCATAACGTTCTAGAGCGCAGAACATATTGCTATTGGGTGGTAATTTACAGAATTGGTAGCTTCACAGTTTTTTGGAGATCGCCTGACTATGGGTAACTTTCCAAAGTGAAGGGTAAATAACTGTACGGTTGGACATGTTGAAAAGATTGTGATAGCGTCGAAAGACACTTCCCAAAATGAAGTAATGAAATATCATCCGGACACGGGGTTTTGTTTACATTGATGTCTGCAAGACCTTTTAAGTCAATGTGTTTGAAAAAATATTCGAGGCATCGAACTAGATGCAATGGTTGTGGAAAATTTATTGGTCAGAGACGACCGAATATGTGGATTGTTGAGAGAATGGTGATTTTATTCGAAATCCAATGTCCAACGTTACATAAAAATTTCATGATAGTGTAAAAAAAGCTGAAAAAATTCAAAGTAAGTTTAAAAAAATAGAGATTTTACTGTTAGTGTTTCAAAGTTATGGTCTTCCATCCTTTTTAGTCACAGATTCGATGCAGATATGACATTTCATAACTTTTAATAGTTTCATGAAAGTGCAAAAAACTAATAATGCCGTTTGAAAGAAGTAATTTAAAAAATGTTAATTTTACTCTTGGCGTTTCAAAGTTATTGGTTGTCAAACCATTGTAACAAATAATTCGTTGATTGGTTAGTTTTTAACGTATTGCAAAAACTTAGTAATCGATACAAAAAAATGACAAAACTTCTGATCTATGTACATCAAACTAAAGCTCACACATTTTTCTTTTGAAATGATGACTTTGAAAATACTTTTTATTGATCAACTTATCCATGAAATACGAAAACCTCAGAAAACCCAAATTTTTTGCAAAAAATAAAAATAAAATAAAACATCTGAACAAATTCTCAAAAATACTTGGGTTGAGCCAAAAAAAAAAAATATTGAAATATGTCATGTGGAAAACAAAATATACCAGTGAGTGCATTCGACTCCAATCACTCAACGTTTCTGCAGAATTATCAATTATATTTCAGTAAGCATCCATTTCCAGACTCAACTGGAAATTGAAATATGAAAATATGATTGATATTGCACTCGGCTAGAGAGGAATGCATTTGTTTTGTACAATTTTACAATTATAGTATAAAATATGTCTATGAACAAATCGCACATATGCGGTGGGATCCATCTAATAACACATTGTTCACAAAATCATACAAACTACGCCAATTTTACAACAACTACAAGCTTGAAAACAATTTAGAACGCTGTAGTCTAAGGCAGTCGTAAAAATTCATTACATTTTCATTTCCGCATTCAAAGTATACGGCGGCTTTGCAGTGTCGACTTATCGTCCCAAGGATACGCAAAACGTTCAATGCCATAAACAGAGAAACAGATAAAACGTATCCTCCAAGACACACGCACACATACACACTCCCAGAATCTCTAATAACAATATCCTCTAAGGAGATAGCAAACAAGTTAACCAAAATTTCCGTGTTTGAATGAAATGCATTTTGGTAAACACGGATGGATGCATGAAACAAACATGCCACACTCCAGCACACATACGCACACACATTGATTCTAGGCGGAAACGCCTACAATCGCTTGTCAGCCACCACCACATACGAACCGTCGAAAGGAAGAGCAAAACTTTGTGTTGGCAACTTTTGAAAAATCCATGCACTGTTCTACGGCTCACACATTCACACACCCATACACGGACGTACAAAAACTCAATATGTCTTATGAATTCAAACAAGTATTCCACCCATCCTCCCCCCGCCACCACACTGCCAAAGCAACAGCATTGCACATTGAGCTTGTTGCGATAGTAGTGGTAGATGTAGTCGTAGTAGTAGTGGTGGAGATGGTGGTTTTAGTAGTGAAACACTGATTAGAGCAAACAGATACATTTCCTTTTTCCGTTTTCAAATCGTAGTACTTGTGTAGTTGTAGTTGTAGTCGTAGTCGTTGTAGCAGCAGTGATACTACATGAAACAACGTACATCACTGTCTTCGGATGTACGATGGCCGTTGCGAAAGTTTCAATATTCAAATTGCCATTGAACACATTTCGAGAACGAAATGGGAAAAAACAAAATGTTATTTTGTTCACACTAGAAAAAATTAAGAACAGGGGTTGGGGTAAATTAAGAAGGGAAGAAATCGTATAGAATTCGAATATTGAATAGCGTTAGGTTAGTCACAGTTGCTACAGTCGCACTGTGGTCCAGAAGCAGTGTTGCCTATTGTGTCCAATGACGACACCACATGGGCTAATCCTTTTTTTTGGAAGCATTTGGGCTAAAGTAATTTTGTTTTTTTTTAATTTTTTGGAAAATATTAAGATATCCATAAACCGTTTTTTTGCGAAAAATTCGGGTGTTCTGCGTTTTTCGTATTTCAAGCACAAGTTGGTCAATAAAAACCATTTTCAAAGTGGTTAAGTCTTTTCAAAAGAAAAATGATCGAGCATTAACTTGATGTATATAAATCATAAGTTTTGGAATTTTGTTTAGCTGTCATATGTAAAATTAAAACATTAAAATTTTCGGGTCATGTATAACTATAATTTAAATTATAGTATTAGATTACTTTTAGGAGACATATGTGTGACAATTCCAATGACAAAACGACTGCAACTTTTTTTTGAAATGTAATTTGATTTTTCGTCTTTGTCGTACTTTATCTCATACAATTTAAGAGCTACTGCACAAATTTTGTATAATCGTATTTTGCATAAAGACTTGGGTCTTATGGCTTAAAAAGTTGCGACGTGTGACTGTCAGACGTCAAAGATGGAATTCGTGAGGCTGTCGAGGACATAGGGCAGCCACTTTTCGAAATTTCATGAAAGGTCATGTGGTCGTGATCTTGTTTTACATTATTAACGGCATAGGTTAGGTTGAACGGGTTGACCGCTTGCGGCTTGTTCACTCGGAGGACTTAAGTCCCATTGTGATACCCTTAAAGTGGTGGAAATAAGTGATGCGGAAAAAGATACAGATAGATAACGACTTCCTCTTTATTATGAAATAAACATCCGATCATTTATCTCAAAAAATTATATTTTTCCTTGAATACCAAAATTACACCTCTTGTTGGAGAACCCTGTATTATGACGTGGGAACAGGTTTCGTTGATTAATTGAAATTGTTTTTC
Organism: Hydrotaea cyrtoneurina; assembly: GCA_958296145.1. Lineage (NCBI taxonomy): Eukaryota > Metazoa > Arthropoda > Insecta > Diptera > Muscidae > Hydrotaea > Hydrotaea cyrtoneurina. Next base: position 8,346,116 of record OY282513.1, on the reverse strand, counting down.
TAAAACTCTGGAACTGTACTGTAATGTACGATGTACAAAGTCTTTCAAATGGTGGCGTACGATCAATTACTGCATTTGTGGACCATTTGTGTTGTTTTCTTTACAAAAAACTTTTCTAATCAAAAAAAAAAAAACTTTTCAAATTCCACAAAAATCAGACTCGAGTAAAATTTACCAATTTAGCAATTACTTATAAAAAAAAAAATGGAAAAAATTTTCTGTTGGACCCCTCGAACACGTATTGCGAATACGAAACTGATGGCTTGTGTTGTTACGGATATTGTTGCTGCAGTTGTTCAACATGACAGACACAAAATAATTTGGCTCAGATGTTTGTAATTTTTCTATGCGGTAAGAGCTGAAACTATGTGACAGTCGTAAACCAAGATATGTTTGTCTGTCGTTCCCCGCCGGTCGTCTAACCCTCCTTCCTCTGGCCATCTTCCACCATGTCTCACCATCTACGAATACCGATGAGTACGTATCGAGCAACACAAATGTGGAGCAGCGTCATCCATATTTTAGTAAATTTCTAATATTTGTTATTGTGATAAACTGAAATTTTACATGTACAATATTTTTGTGGTTTTTTCGAGTTTGTCCCGGTTTTTTTTCTCTTCTTCGTCGTTGGTTATTGTCTTACAGTTCTATGTCTGTACGAGATTGTGTGTTTATGTCCGTGCATACTTACATCCTCATAAGTCATAGATTTTGTTCAATTCTTCCGTTTATTTTTTGCTAATAGCATCTGACTGTCTCTCTAGGAGTAGTAATAATAGAAGGAGAAAAAAACAACTTGATTCCAATAAACCAACAAAAAACTTAAACCGCAATGCGTCATTTATTCCTATAAATGGTATATGTTATGGGTTTCTTTTTGCCCAGATTACTAGTTTTTTTACTTTACCGAAATAGAAAGACACATTGGAAAGTTGCTCCAGATGAATATTTAGCACAAAATGTTGGCATATGCTAAAGGTTTTATGTTTTAATAGAATAGAATAATGAATTTATTGCCGAAATGTTCGACATTATTGATTTCGGATGTGGGTTATCGTATTTGGCCAATGAAAATGTGAGGACATGTGAATAGTCGGCTTTAAAACGAAACAGAATGTCCCCGCTACACCATGTACTTTTGAGATCGCTGCTACTTGTAACATTTGTTTAGTGGAAGATAGAGAATCATTCACAGTGGTCGGAGAAAACTAAGATGATTTCGCATACAGTTCAGACGTATACCACCGAATCATTGTATTTTCGCTCATTAGCCCAACGATATGTGTGTTTGGATTTTTCAGAAAATTCAAAATCAAATGTACAGACGTTGATCATTAGGGGTCGGTGTTCGAGACAAGGCAAATATTGTTCTTCTTTGGTTTTTTTGACTAACACTCAGGGGAAGCCTCCTATGAATGTAATGCACGGTGTTAACGATAGGAGGGAGGAAAGAGGGAGTTGTGTTTGTTGATGTATGCCTTGAATTTGAGAATGTCAAAGCAGGCAGAAAAAATACTTGCTAGAAGAGTATTCGTCCGGTCAACCGGCCATTTTGCAATGAAAATTCTGCCAACTTAACAATCATTCAAAAAATTTGTTGTATGACGTTTTGCCCTAAATGTATCCTATCTTTCAAGGGAGAGTATTTCAGGCGAGCAAAAGTTATCCCAAAAAATGTGAAACTCTTCCACGTTCTCAAGTCGTTATTGCATTCCTTAAATCCATTTGTATCTAGAAAATTCTATTGGTCCAAAAACAAAATTATTCCAAATCTATATTTTTTTAAAAAGTTACTACAACCAAACTATATTTGCTAAACACACCATTTTAAGGTAACGAAAAATTGCTCTTAATTTGTATGAGACACAGTTTGACAAAGTCGAAAGAAACCTTTCTTCAAATTTCAAAATCTTAAAATGGTAAACATTTTAAATATGAAAAAACAACAACAACTATTTAAAAATATTCAAAAAAAAAAATTTAAATGTTTCCCATCTAAAATCGAAAAATTCGAAATTTCGTCAACTTTGGACATATTTCCAATAGTGCGATTTTGAATGTTAGTACACTCATACCTCGTTATACGGCTTAGATACGTTCCGGAAAAAGTGGCCGTATAGCGAAATGCCGTATAAGGAGGTAATTCATTTCATACAAACATGAAAAATAAGTTTAATTCCAATTCAGTGAATAAATATAAAACACTTACATCGTGGTGACCAAATAACACATTTAAATAAAGTAATAAAAACAAAAATCCATCATATGTAATATATATGTGAACATTTTTTCACCGACCAGCTACAAAAAATTTGTCCAATGTCAGTTGTTTGGCGTTTCTTTTCATTTCTTCTTGTAGTTGGGTGTAGCAAAAAATAGACTTCTCTATATTTCGTATAACATTAGCACTTCGATCTTCGTCGGGATCAGACTGCAAAAGAATTCTTGCCCCCTACTCGAAATTAACTTCTTTTGAGTAGGTGTCAACTCTTCTGTGTCGTCAATTTCATGTCTTTTGAAGTACGTTTGGCGGCCATTTTCAGCTAATTTTGTTTCAATAATACACTTCAATAATACCTTTCAATTATTATTCAGAAACTAAAGGTTATTTTTATACGCGCTAGAAAAGTACGTCTACTCACAATCACCTCAAATAACAGATTGATGCAGCAACACACGCACTTCCATAGAAAACAACGAATGCATGTGTATGATTTTTTGCCTCACACTCATCGTTGAAAAACGGTGAATCCCGATTTTTTGTTGGCCGTATAACGAGGTAATGTGCGCCGTAAAGGGAGGCAGGGCCACAATTGAAACAGGCCGTTATAGCGAAATGCCGTAAAAAGAGGTGCCGTATAAAGAGGTATGAGTGTATCTAAAAATACTTGTCTATAAATATTTTTTGATATAACTCAAAACTGTATAGTAGATCAAGAAATGTTACCGACGGAATTGGATTCTAGGCCACTGGACGACGGCCATTTTCATTTCTTCTTTAAATCATTTATTGTAGGAAGAAATATTAAGTTGTACAAGTCATTTTTAATTCATTTATTGTAGGAAGAAATATTAAGTTGTACAATAATATAATCTCATTTTTTCCAATTTTTCTTTGAAAACACTGCTGAAAACGCCACATCCTTTAACGGTGAGATTTGTAAATGATTTTCTGAGGCTGGGGATTAAAGAAATGGGCCTGTATAATCTATGGCCGGATATGCGATTATCAAAGAACCATGACAATGGCTGTGACTTTACGAGTAGAAATATAATCATTACAACAATCATTAGTTATTAATCACCCTCTTTAAACACTACACGCTGAAAAATCTGTAATTCTGTAAAAAATCTTTTTTAAATGTTTGCACACAAGTACATTGCGTCTTTGGAGGTTGTTTCAATTAAATCTTAGTTGTTTCTAAACAATATCTATTTAGCTGCAAATAAACTCATTTTGCTATTATTATTATTTGTGCAGAAATAATAGATTGTTAAAAAAAACTACACAATGAAATAATTAAATTCAAGAAAATACAACATTTGAGTGCGAACAATAATAATTTTCAGCTATTTCAGCTCTTTAAGAGCGTAATAATAACGCAGAAAAACAGATACATCGATACGGTGGTACGGGCAAATATATAGGATTTTCCAACAAGAGGGGTTTTTTGGTATTCAATGAAAAATGGAATTCTTTGAGATAAATGATCGGATGTTTATTTCATAATAAAGAGGAAGTTATGCCGTTAATAATGAAAAACAACATTAGCCAAATGGCCGCCATGCCACGCTTACAGGACCATATACCTTTCATGAAAATGCCCTATGTCTTCGATAACCTCACGAATTCTATCTTTGTGGTCTTGAATCGATGCTGGGCTATTGGGGTAGACCTTACATTTCAGGTGACAGCAAAGAAGAAGTCGCAAGGTGTTAAATCAGAAGATCTCGGTGGCCAATTGTGATTCGAATGATAACACGGTCCAGAAACTTTTCCCGTAAAAGAACAATGGTTTTGTTGCTTGTGTGGCACGTAGCGCCGTCTTGTTTAAAGTTGTCCAGATCAATATCATCCAACTCCGACTATAAAAAATCATTAATCATCTCTCCATTCTCCATAACTGTTGATCCAACACGACGTTGTGGATGATCGGCCGGCTTGAGTTTTTGTGTTAACTGAACTTTATAAGCCTTAAGACTCAAGTCTTTCTGCAAAATACTGTGTAATGACGTTTGTGGAATGCCCAATTCCAAAGAACGACGAAGAAAGGACAAACCTGGGCTTTCTTCAACACTTTGTGCTACAGCAGCAATATCTCAGTTGTTCTTGAGCCACGTGCACGGGTTTTATTCTTAACATAACTAACTTCTTCCAACAGCTCGAATTTGTCCACCAATTTCTGTATTGCGGTCCGACAAGGTGCTTCACGACGACCCAAAATTTTTGACAATTTCTGTAGTGAATTTTCATAATTTCAATGCGTTGTTGAAGCGTGTATCGTTCCATTTTTGGTAATGGCGTAGTTTCTACTTGTCTAATATCAGAGAATGAAAGCTACAAAAGTGACAGATACCGAAATACCGCATGATTCGAAATAACACCTCTTGTTGGAAAATCCTTTATATATGTTTGTTATATAATTTATTTGCTGAAATTTGTTAAAATAGCGATCTTTTCAGCGTGTAGGAGCTGGTGAGGGAGTATACAAATTATAACGAGCAGAGCTCACTCATTTGAATGAACTTCCTTTTTTTTTTTGTGACTAACACTCAGGGGATGCCCCCTATAAATGCAATGCACTGTGTTAGCGATGGGAAAGAAGGGTATTGGAGGGAGGAAAGAGGGAGTAGTGTTTGTTGATGTTCGCCTTGAATTTGATAATGTCATAGCAGGCAGGAAAAACACTTGTTGGTAGATTATTCCACATGCGAACAGTACGGCTGAAGAACGAATTTTCTCTATAGGATGCATTTCATATCAAAACCTATAAAAAAGGGACATTTTGAACCCGACCCTCTCAGATTTTAATGAAATTTTGCATACAGCTAGATTTTAGGTATAGAAACACAACCTCATTTTTAGAAATTGCATTTTTGAAAAATTACGGTAATGGGTACTTTTAAGATGCGATTACTATGGAATGACTCAACCGATTTGAATGATCTTGGTGCCATTAGAAAGGTATATAAGTCAGCTTTCGAAAATATACACTGTAAAAATTTTATATTACACTGAAAAATTTTTTTTGCCAAAAATAAAAGTTTAAACTTGGAAAACACTTTAAAGATCAAGTTTTTTTTTACCAAAAAAAAATTTTTTTAGATAGGTCTATTTAATATATATAACATATCTAAAAACTAAAATGGGTTTTTTTTTATTTTTTTTTTAAAAAAATTTCAAGTAAATGCATCTCTTGTTAACTTCCTTATATTTTAATATCTTTGTGTGACAAAAAAGAATAAAGTAGCTATACTTTAGAAGTTTTACAGAATTTTTTGGTAATTCTAATAGATTAGAACAAGAATCGTATTATCAAATTTTTCAGACACCCCCAAAAATATGGACTTAACCTTGATAAATTTTGTTTTTATATATTTTTTTTCAGTTGAATAATACATTTCAGAAGAGTTAAACGTGAAAGTGTTAAAACAGGTGAACAAGAATAAAAATAAATATGGAATCAACTAATATGTACAGATGTGTGCATCTATCTATGATATATTCGCTGAATGGCACTTTTACGCAACCAGCCATGGAAAATCTGCATGTGATGGTATAGGTGGTACATTAAAAAGAGGCGCTCGGATGTATAGCATAGCAAATAAAAACCAAATTCAAACGGCGAAAGACCTTTATCATTGGGCTTCACAAACTTAAAAGTTGCTTATGTAGACACTGACGACTACAACAAAACAAAAGAAGAGCTATTTTCAAGGTATAAAAATGCTAAAACTATTACAGGAACTCAAAGCTTCCATTCTTTTATACCTTTAGATGAAACTTCACTAAATGTTAGCAAATATTCCGAAAGTCAACAGTATTTCTTGCTCAAAATTGTATATTAAATATAAAAAAAATATATAAAAAAAAAATTATCAAGGTTAAGTCCATATTTTTGGGGGTGTCTGAAAAATTTGATAATACGATTCTTGTTCTAATCTATTAGAATTACCAAAAAATTCTGTAAAACTTCTAAAGTATAGCTACTTTATTCTTTTTTGTCACACAAAGATATTAAAATATAAGGAAGTTAACAAGAGATGCATTTACTTGAAATTTTTTTAAAAAAAAAATAAAAAAAACCCCATTTTAGTTTTTAGATTTGTTATATATATTAAATAGACCTATCTAAAAAAAATTTTTTTTGGTAAAAAAAACTTGATCTTTAAAGTGTTTTCCAAGTTTAAACTTTTATTTTTGGCAAAAAAAATTTTTCAGTGTAATATAAAATTTTTACAGTGTATATTTTCGAAAGCTGACTTATATACCTTTCTAATGGCACCAAGATCATTCAAATCGGTTGAGTCATTCCATAGTAATCGCATCTTAAAAGTACCCATTACCGTAATTTTTCAAATATTTCGATACCTTGCCACGCCCACATATTTTCAAAAATGCAATTTCTAAAAATGAGGTTGTGTTTCTACACCTAAAATCTAGCTGTATGCAAAATTTCATTAAAAACTGAGAGGGTCGGGTTCAATGCATATCGGTTTTGATATGAAATTCATCATAGTGGACCTGTATTTAATATTTTTAAAATAATTTTTTTTTTTGAATAAAGGTGCCTCGAGAGGTGAGGTTCAGCCTCTCTAGAAGTCAAGTTGTTGAAATATGAAGATGATTTCTTCCGTGTGTGTGGCATGATAGTCGTTTTGGGACAGACAACGCACATGGGTTTCAATTAATTATCAGTGAAACTCTCCTTGAATATGCAATACACATCTCCCTGCCGAACAGAACCGAGCGATGTGGCCACACACATTCTAAGTGAGGGCTGTAATAGTGGACTTCATATTGAATAAGAACCAGGGACCATAAATAAAGATTATTGTTATTTTTCTAAAATCAAAAAATCAATCACTAAGGACATACATAGAAGAAAAATAATTTCATCATAAAGAATGTTTTTAGACAATCGTTGCATTTCTGACATAATTTTTAAATTTTAGATTTTTACAGTTTTCCTCAATTGAGTAATATTACAAAAATCAGCCCAAAATCATAATTTGTAAGGAAAAAAATAAAACTCAAAAATAATAAATATTTATGATTTTTATTTATGAGTTTTATTTTAAACTAATTTCATTAAGGCAAAATTGGAAAATTAGATTCGAAGATTAGAATGCGCTGTCGAGCTGAAATTTTTTTCTAGTCGAAAAATAAATCATTTTTAAAAAGTAAACGTGAGAGAGTAAGTGTAAAAGATTTGTAATCAAAAAATTTATCATTTGGACTGAAGTGGGAGAAGTTTAACATTGTCTTTCCTTGCTGGGCGATGGAGGGGGTGAGGGATAGTATTATGAAGGGGTAGTGTAGGTAGGTAGGGGTATATTTGTTCGCCTTGGTTGGTTCCTCTGGATTTGTTTTATGACGATATTTAATGATATTGACAAACAAACCCCACAAGTCGTTAATTGAAAGTGAGTTTTATTTTTTTCTTCAAACAAATAACTATGGGCCGATTTTCGTAATATTAGTCGATATTAATCATTACTATTGAATAAAACCTTGAAACTCATACTATAACCATTAATAGTATTTTTTTTATAATAAAACTCATAATGATAACGGTCCCTAATCAGAACTCATTATGGAGCTTCGGTATTTTTAATCGTTTGGATTCTTCAACCGGATAGATTTGAAACATAATAGAGACTTCGATTGATCACCGCTGAGATTTAGAAATAAATTTAACTACACGAGATCAATAGACAAGTTAACTAAAAAAAACAGAAGTAATAATAATAAAGTGGCAATTAAATCAGAACTCCCTCTGGAGCGTCTGTATTTTTACCCGACTGAACAATATTGGCAATTAATATTATCCACGCGTTGCTCAGATTGAGGATAACAATTTACACTTAACCACTACCAACACCATTGTAATTTATTGCGATGCAACAAAAAAATGTTAAGCCTCAAATCCAATTTGAATAAACATTTGGGAGCTACTACAAATCTGATTGGATTTCGTTCCATGAAGTAAACAACTGTTGTGACAGCCATGAGGGCTTCCCAGCTAGGATCGCTTGCTATACTAAGTCCACCATAAACATTTTTATATTTGAATCGAATGGAATACAAGGCACTTTATTTTCCCCTTAATTCCTTTTTTCTTTTGCAAGACTACAAAATACCATCTAGAAATATTTTAACCTTATTAAACCATATTCAATTTCTTGGTATTTAAAGCGATAGTTTCCTTTACAACACATCATCATCATCAAGGAAATTTGCAAGTCTTAAATCTTCAGTTTCACTTTGCTAGTCTTAAATATTCAATTCAGAGTACATGTACAGTTGACTCAATATAATTGGATTTCATCGCCAATTCCGTTGCACTTAAAGTTTTAACCCAAATTTAATCAATTTCTTTAGTCTATTTTCATTACATTCCATTCAGCCAGTCCACTGGAGATGGTTAAAGTGACTTGTGCCATAGGAAATTCAATGTTTTCCTTGCGAAATTGTGTTAGTTTTAAGGGAGCGAACCGAACCGAAAGGACGGATACTAAAGGTTACATGCATTGATCTTAATTTATTTTCTTGTTGTTTGCGATACACTTGAACAGTGCTACAAGGCGACAGCAGTACCTTGAATGTCAATAAAATATAACAAACATTGTACTATCCTGGTGATTACTACAACTAACATTTTCCTTTTCTTTCCTTTTTTTTCCCCCATTTTGTGCATGTACTCCTTCCTTCTATGTTTCCTCTTTTGCGCTCTTGGCTTATAATGGATATGTTAAGAGACTCAATATGGCTGTTGGCTAAACAAATTCATTCCATATGGTTTTAAACACTGCCGATGACATGAATGCCAATTGCATATAAACGAATGTACCATCCGACGTAGGTGGGTTACATGGGGAGTTTTCTTTTAATTAGCCAACCTGAGTTTGCCGGGATGCTCTAATACCGGGACTGCTTACGAAAACGCCAAACACTGTTTCACCAGCTGGCCACAATAAAGCACAAGTATTTTAAATGTTTTCTAACTAGTTTTCATCTAGTTAGCTTCTTCGTTTTTTGTGATCAACGATTAAAGACATTTAATTATAGTTTACTTTACTAAACGCATTATTAATTTGTTCATCTGCGACCAACACATCTTCACCATATTTCTTATCACCCTACCCACGCAATCAAATACTTCCTCTTCCGCAAGTCCTTTTACATCTTGGATGGTATTGGACATCCTGAATGCTGGGTAGCATGTGGATTATATTAAGTAACTATTACACAAACATTACTTGACCGCAACATGGGGTCATTCATCTTAATGCCTCTCCAAGCCGGAACTTGCAACGGCAAAAGGAATTCAGTATTATCACTGCATCATGCTGTTCAAGTATTTGCCAGCAAAATTCCGTTAGCCAAGACCTCTGAACACCCCCACCCAATCCAATGTGCCCACAGAGAGGAGAACTTCTAATATTAGTGTGGATAATTGTAATCCTTAAGTGCTGCAAAATATTTCCAATACCTTTTCGTAGTACAACAGCCCAGCCAGTGCTGAGGTCAATTGCAGAAAGAACATCAGTCAGAGGGATGGTAATGAAATTTTTGCAAGTATGGTACCATAGAATCGCCTTTAAAGGCAATATCTGGAAAACAAGCTGAGAAAATATCGATTTAAAGCATCCTCCAGTGAGTACTGTATTTATTACTTTTATGTTTTATGGTTAGGCCATTGCCGTAATTGTCGGGGCCTTCTCGACATTCTTCAGCAGCAATCTGGCTGTAAAGTTGATTATTATTTTATTTGGTTTGACCACAAATCCAATAGAGTCAAAATGGGTATTAAAGAGCCACATTGGTTTCAAAACGGTTCGAACGGAGCGATCAATCACATTCGATTTCATAAAAATTACATTATCTAGTTCCTGATACCAAGCGTTTGCATGCCATGCCATCTTTCACTTGTCCATCCACCGAAATATAGGTCTTCCCTGTCTGCGTCTTCCGTGGTAGTTGTCTTCCAACATGGCCCAACTACTGATTTGATCTCATCTACGTTAAGGGATGGACATCCAAACCACCCATCTATGATTGGTTGCGATTTACATTCTTCATATGATTCTTCGGCCGCTAACAAGCAGGAGAAAAGTTTACTTCCAAATCCTCTGCACATTCGACTTACTGTTACAGTACAGACTTCCTATGAGACTACAGACGGGATGTCTCGCAATACTAAGAATAAATGTCAGTACATCTTACAGTTCACAGGCCTGTTATCACACCCTCTTTGACCTGTTTTTCGCCGCTGAGCAACTGCAGCCATACCATGTGCGTAGATAGTTGTGGAAGTGGGTGAACATTTTGGTTCCGGATTTTATCATTTTCGAATATCTTCTATGTTAACCACAAAATGTGTGTGTTTTTTTTTCCTCATTTTGTCTTTGGGACATACACAACTAATTGTCCATTCACTTGGAAATGGACTTCACCTCGAGTGCTCTTCGTTTAGACACACATGCAGACATACATGTGTACACTGCAAATAAAACTGTACAGTATACTCTCTCATAAGCGGACTCATGAAGTGGATTTGGTACTGGAAAAAGTGTCCGTTGATGAGAGGTGTCCGCAAGGAGAGAGTACTGTACTTAATTTGTATTGAAGTATAATTTTAAATTCTGCTATGAGAGAGCGGGTTATTTTAAGCATTGCAAAGGGTACCGATGACAAAGCGAGGTAGCTTCCGAAATACAGTCGAGTCCGGTTATAACGAACTCCTAGGGACTCGACAAATTGGTTCGTTATAAGCGAAGTTCGTTATATCCAGGGTAAAATAGGGTAGAAGCAAAATTCTTGGGACTTAAAAAAGTGTTCGTTATTGACGATAGTTCGTTATAACCGGTGTACGTTATAACCGGACTCGACTGTAATTGTTTTTTTCCAGAAATGTTGGCAAAAGAGAAATGTTTTCGGTTTTTATAGAAATTATAATTGATGCACAATGATCATCAAATTGATGTACAAAGTTCATCAAATTGATGTACAAAGTTCATCAAATTGATGTACAATGTTCATCAAATTGATGTAAAATGTTCATCAAATTGATGTACAATGTTCATAAATTTTATGTACAATGTTCATCAAATTGATGTACAAAGTGCATCAATTTAATGTACAATCTTGATCAAATTAATGTACAATCTTCATCAAATTGATGTACAAAGTTCATCAAATTGATGTACAATGTTCATCAAATTGATGTACAATGTTCATCAAATTGATGTAAAATGTTCATCAAATTGATGTACAAAGTTTATCAAATTGATGTACAATGTTCATCAAATTGATGTTCAATGTTCATCAAATTGATGTTCAAAGTTCATCAAATTGATGTACAATGTTCATAAAATTTATGTACAATGTTCATCATATTGATGTATAATGTTCATCAAATTGATGTACAAAGTTCATCAAATTTATGTACAATGTTCAACATATTTATGCACAATGTTCATCATATTGATGTATAATGTTCATCAAATTGATGTACAAAGTTCATCAAATTGATTTACAAAGTTCATCAAATTGATGTACAAAGTTCATCAAATTGATGTACAATGTTCATCAAATTGATGTACAAAGTTTATCAAATTGATGTACAATGTTCATCAAATTGATGTTCATTGTTCATCAAATTGATGTTCAAAGTTCATCAAATTGATGTACAAAGTTCATCAAATTGATGTACAATGTTCATCAAATTGATGTACAAAGTTTATCAAATTGATGTACAATGTTCATCAAATTGATGTTCAATGTTCATCAAATTGATGTTCAATGTTCATCATATTGATGTATAATGTTCATCAAATTGATGTACAATGTTCACCAAATTGATGTACAATGCTCATCAAATTGATGTACAATGTTCATCAAATTAATGTACAATCTTCATCAAATTGTCGTACAATGCTCATCAATTTGATGTACGGAATTGTAGAAAAATTAATGAAAAGTTCTACATCAAATTGAAGAAATGTGTAGTAGGTTGGAAAATGATGTCCAAATTCATCGAATTGATGAATTTTGTTTGCAGTGTAGCATCATAGATGTATGTACATCACCAAATGTGCATCCTTTTTTTTCGGTCGATGATATGGTAGCTTTTAATGGGAAATTTTAATTTGTATGAGGTACGTTGGGCCAAATTGCAATTGAACAGTAACCCATACGCACGCACCATCTACTCACACACACACACACATTCACAAAATGCAAGAGCGTATGTTTGTGTGAGTGTTGGCATTTACTATAGCATATACATGTACGTGTTTACGGTATGGTTGTGGTTACTTGGGGGGGGAGACCTGCCTGTTTTGTCGTAAACACACGTATGTGGCTGTGTGTGTGTGTAGTTCATTGCGTCTACCATGTGTTTGAGTTTAACACGTAGAAATGTCACGTAAGTGTTTAACCTCAAATTGGTAAAACTTTAATGTACATTCATTTCCACCCACACAGACAAACACACGCACATAAACACGCATACAAGTGCAGACTCTTCTAAAGGGTTTCTAGTCTATAAATATGAATAAGTTCAGAGCAATGATCTCCCAGAATTTTATTATATTATCGGTATGTTTTTCGTTTACATTCTGTATTTATTTTCTGCCAAGTGTCCAGTGTATTGCAGGCACTGTAATCACATGCGTATGTATATAGATGAAACCATAACCTAATAATTAAATATGCAGAGGGCGGTTGTAAACAGTTTAACAAGTGTATGTACATATACAGCTAAAGTGAATGTTTTCAAATCGATAAGTCAAGTCAAAACAGTCTACTAGGCCATAATTGAAACCATAACAAGATCAAATTCAATATATGAATGACTTGAAATCAGTGGGAAGATTTATATCCGAGTAATATGAAACCTTAATTATACGTTTACCCCCGAATTTTTCAATACACGCGCTTCACTAAATAAATTTGAAACCTACAACAGAAACATCCAGCAAAGTCAGCAACTCAACAAAGCAAATACATTTTTTGTGTCTTCAACCATTCTGCTGCAACACAGACATTCGACACCACCGAATGCAAATATCCAACACTTTGTACTTCTGTATTTTTAAAAGTTTCAGTTTCTATCTTGAACTCAAATAATAAAGATCTTATTGAAAAAACGTCGGATCTTTTTATTTTACTATATAGCGAAACAATACCACTAAATAGTTAAGTCATCGTGCATGTCGGGGCCAACAATTACTGTCTGACAGCAGTAATCGTCGTTTCGTGTGGAATTTTGCTGAATACTGGACATTGGGAGATCCTCCACTTCTTAAATGTTAGATGTAAAATAAAAAGGCTACCATTCTGTCCCCTACGGAGTCCTTTTTTGTGGGGCTATATAAAAAGCAATGAAGCTTTTAGCATGCCTCGTTCATTTCAGGTACTGGATCCAGTTATGATCCAAATAAAATTTTGTAATTAAGAAAATAAACATATCAAATATCCAGAAAATACAATATAAAGGTTCATTTAACACAAGAACTCAAGTCGGGCGATCATCAACAACGTCGTGTCTTTGCTGATTGGGTCCTTGAAATGTATGAAAATTATCCGGAATTCCATCGAAAAATCGTCTTGACTGATGAGGCCCATTTCCACCTCGGTGGCTACGCCAACAAGCAAAATTGACGCATCTGGGGCTTGGAAAACACAAGAGTTATTGTTGAGAAGCCTCTCCATCCTCAACGTGTGACTGTTTGGTGCGGACCATGTTGTCTCTCAATGAGGTGATCACAATTGGACACCGAAATTTTGTGATTTAACACAATGCGACTTCTTCCTTTGGGGCCACGTGAAAGATAAGGTCTATGCCAACAGCCCAGCGTCGATTCAATACCTCAAAGATAGAATTCGTGAGGCTATTGGGAAGCCACTTTGCGATTTGGTTATGGAAAGTTTCATGAAAAGGATATGGTCCTGTAAGCGTGGTCGTGGTGGTCATTTGGCTGATGTTGTATTTCATTATTATTGTATTATGGGTTCACACTTTTTTAATTTTCACCACTTTGGCCTTTTTTCTAATTTTTGCAACTGCTGTTGTCAAGTCTCATTTCCAACCATTTATTTCATTTCCAATTCTCACCCATTATGATTATTGGACCATTATTTGCGCCTTTTCACTATCTCCGAATTGTTAGCACATTTAAACTTTATTAAACTTTTTGTTTTCCCCAAATTTTAAATAATTTTTGAATTATATATTTCACTAATTTTGGACCCTTTTTGTTGCCTTTTTCCATTTATTCCAAAAATGTAATAATTCCTGTCGATTACAATTTTGTTTCACACATTTTTGTTTTTCCCAATTTGTAGATTTTTTATCCCGTTTTGGTACGTTTTTTGCCACTTTTTTGTCCCTTCTCTAACTATTATCCACATGTTTTTCACACATTTTTGTTTTTCCCATTTTGTAGATTTTTTATCCCGTTTTGGTATGTTTTTGCCACTTCTTCGTCCCTTCTCTAATTATTATCCACATATTTTTGCCAAAAATTCGGTTTACCCTTTTATTATTTGTTCCCTTTTTTATCGCGTAATGATCCCTTTTCGTCCCATCTCTAACTCATTTCAGCCTGTTTTTGCCAAAACAAATTTGTTCAGCTTTTTTTTTATTTTTTTTCCGCTTTTTTTTCTTTTTTTTATCCTGGTTTGGTTCTATTATCCACTTGTTGGCATTCGGCATTTTATTTACAGTTAAGCAGGCAATAATAGCTAGCTTGTAACGAAAACACGGACAACATTATTGTGCACACTTCAGGCTGTTCTAAGCCGCCAACTGAAAATCGATAACAAAGAAAATTATCCGAATTCCGAATCAATTGGGCCCTGTCTGTGAAAAAAACACCTCAGACTGGTGCGTGAAATGAGATGACGAGGCACACACTCTCGGCTATTGCAACGAATGGGAGCGCGAGTGTCTAAATTTATTTATTGTTCAATGACTTTTATTACCATAGAAATCCATTTCACAATGATACCCCCTTTATAAGAAACAGTATTTCTCAATTGCCCCCTTCAACACTTTTCGCGAAACAGCGAAATTATGACAACAAATGACACAGACTCAAGCACACTTGAAGAGCAAACGTCAAATACTTCTCAATGACCTTTGATAGCAATCCCAAGGTTGCTTAATTGGCTGCAGTGCCCTTTAACAAAAAAAAAAAATATTAAATAATTATTTTTATAACGAATTAAAACTTTTAATTAGATACACAATATGTAGTCAGGCTGGTATATTTTTCATCTGTGATATTCGTAATCCCACCAACCATGAAGCAGGACAAAGCTGCAATGCCTCGACACACAGTCCAATGATCTATCTCTTCAATACCAACTATGCTTTCCACATTTTGGTTTGTTGTGATTTTATTTTTTTTTCGGTTGTAAATAACAAGATTTCTGTAATGTAATGAATCTCATTACCGTATCTTTTATTATATGACTTTTAATGGCGGAATTACCACAAGTGCTGACTGGCATAATAAGGGGGGGTTTACGCAGAGAGAGAGAGAGAGAGAGAGAAAAACTCAACTGAAAACAGCTCAAACTCAACGCATACACACACCAACGGAGTTCGAAAGGGTAAATAAAAATGAGTTGCCATCTAGCCCGTGGTGATAGGGCAAAGTTTTATTGACAGCATTCACATTACATCAACGGTATTTCAAAAAAAAAAAATAATAATTTTGTTTTTGCGATATTGATACAAATACGAAAGTCTGGTCCAAATAGAAGTTTTTTGAAATAGAAAAATTAACAAAAATCAGAGACGGTTTATGACACGACCACCGGCTGAACCCAAAGATGGTGCATGTCCCTGTCTCACATCAGCCGCCCCATGGCCGAGGGCCGAGACTGGAAGGCGATAACGAAGCAAATGGTCGTGTTACTTCAATTGCTGATTCAATTGTATCTTGGACAATAGAATTGTCTGTACAGGGACCAAAAGCTAAAGGTCGTCTTTGGAGTACCTGCCCATTTCTGAGAGTTAAATACAAGATCAGATGGACTGAAACAATTCTTGAACCGCACCAAAAAAACACTTGAAACTACTACTACACTTTGTCCATGGTCTATGCTTATACAATCTGATGCTCTGTCATCCCTTCCACAAGTGTATCAGTGGACACCAAAACTTGCCAAACTGTGTCAAGACCCCTCGTTTAAAACACGTAATGTACTGTTTCATCGTTCTTCAGCAACAAAAACAACAAAATTACCAGCATTAGCAGAAATGCGGAAAATTCGCAGATAAAAACCCAAAGATAAATGATTTCATTTTCTTTGGGAACCCAAAGAGTAAAATGAAGACAAACGTAAATCCGACAAAACTTGAGGCGTTCAAGTGGAAAAAAAAGAACCAGCCACTCTAACAGAAGGGAAAAAACTAATAAAAATTAATATGAATAAGTAATTAGAAAGAAAACAACACAAACAAAACAAACAGCAGCAGCAGGACCAGCAGCCAACAAAAGAATGAAATGGAATTTATAAAAGCAAAGCGACGCAAGAAAAAACAAACAGCCGTCCAAAGAAGTCCTGTCAACCCCTTAAAAAGGTGTTAACTTAAGTGAAATTATCGCCACGGTCTGTGGTCAGCACGGAGAGGTTGAGTACAACGACAACAACAGAACCACTCACACAATATTATTTGCTAATAAGGAGCCGGGAAGTCAAGCATAGACCATCCAGAAATTTCTTACAATTTAATTATCCCCTAATAACATTCACACGAAGTGTGAATAGAAAATAAAAACCAATTCAGAATTACAAATTATGTATCCACAAACACAGATAAAGTACCCAGCCAACAGTGACCTCACCGGCCAATGAAATAACAACAAAATATAGAATTTATATACGAAACAAATGTCTCCTTACCCGGACCAAAAGGGAAAGCTCTTGGAAATTTCTATAAAGCGGAGCAAAAACGGCGTCAAGCGAAAGGTGCTTGAATAAAATGTGTGAAAGAGCGGGGAGGCCACAGGACACTCGAGAAGGCAGAAGCGAGAAGTGTGTATAGAAAAGGATTCAGTCTCATTCAGTACTGGAATAGAAAAGCAAAAAATCCCAAAAGGTCTAACAAAAACATGTGCAACATCGACGGGTAATTAGTAGCGTGGATGTTGTTGCTTTGAACAAGTATTTTGCTTTTCAGGGAGGGGGAATGTTGGACCCTTCACTGAGAGCCTGATAACTGAACTTGTTCGACAATACAAGTTTCAGCCAAATTCTTATTGAAAATGTCTTTTCTAGAGAAAATAACGATCTTAAGGTCGTAAGAGAAACATGAAAATATATTTTTTTTTTGTTGTTGAATACAAATTCCGCAAGTTATCTTTAAGACATCTTGACTAAATATAGGACACTTGTAGATGATCCCTGACAAGTGACATGTCCCATTCCTGATTACAATTATGGGTGGGTGCGAATATCACTGACGCTCTTGTACCGTCTGCATCTGTTTTTTTTTCGGTGTTTTGGGTTGTGTTATTTCCTGATATTTATTATTTTATTTCCTGTTTAATTTTCACAGCTTTTCTTTTCATACGCTACACTAAGGGAAGAAGGAATTTTCGTTTTGCCACTTAATAGTTTGCAGTAAAGGGAAATACTACTACGCATTAGGTAATTAAAAGGTAATTTTATTTAGTTATTGTTGCAAACTTGTACGCAAACTTATTACATGTATCCTCGCAGGTAACCACTTTTTTCTTCTCCTTTCTTTGTCCTACAGTCTTCACGAGGACACCTAACACTAGGAGCCGTTCGAGCGCTTCGGCTGTCGGATGTAACGTAAAATTTGCTCTTGTTGTTTCTTGATGTGGACGGCTGTGGTGTGGTAGGTAGTGTGTGCGGAGAACCCGAGTTCAAAACTGGGTAAGACAATCATACATTTTCCAGCGGCTGTCTTCCATCACCTAAATGGTGGCGACTTTACGAGTTAGAGAGCCATGTAAAAAAAAAATAAAAAAAACACGAAACAGATTTTTGGCAAACACATGTGGACAATAGTGGACATGTGGACAAAGAGATGAAAAAGAGGCGAAAACGTACCAAAACGGGATAAAAAAGGTACAAAAGGGAAAAAACAAACTGTAATCGGCAGGAATGAGCCAAAAAATGGAAGTGATGGAAAGGGGGACTAAAAAGAACAAAACGGGCCTAAAACTGGTATACTTTAAATGAGAAATAATATCCACACGAGTGTATAAAATGCTTGCGTGATATAAAAAGCTTCGTTCTGTCCCCAACAAACGGATTTCTGGAAATTTGTATTGAGGATGAAAACGGGAGATATTTGTCACATATTATGATTTCTGTTGGAAAATTGGTCTACGACTACGATTGGCAACAACAGTTGGAAATGAGTAAGAGGTGGGACGGAAAACGGGTCAAGACAAGACAAATGTGGGACAAAAGGGGTAAAAAAAATGTGAAACATAATTTTTCCAAAAAAAAACATGTGGGTAATTGTTCGAAAAGGGACGGAAAATGGGTCAAAACGGGATAAAAAGGTACAAAAGGGGAAAAAGCAAAAAAAAGTGTGTGAACATTTTTTTTTAATCGGCAGGAATGAGCCTTTTGATCGTGATGGAAAAGGGGACTATAAGGATCAAAACGGGCCTAAAACTGGTGTACTTGAAATGAGAAATAATCTGCATACGAGTATATAAAACGAAACGGGATAAAAAGGAAAAAATAAAAAGCCGACAACAAGTGGAAATGGAGAGGACTGCAATGATTACATTGTTGGAAGAATTGAAAAAGTTGACATAAGGGTCCAAAACTGGTGAAATATATAAATGAAAAAAATTTACAAAATAATCACAATTAAAAATAAAATTGTGAAGATATTCCTTTCCAAAATATAGTTATGATGTTTTAAAAACAGACACTTCTCAACACCAAACATGAAAAAATATTTCACTTTTAAGTCCCGTTACAACTTTGCTGAAAGAATATTAATAACTAACAATTATTTCGTAGTCAACGAACAATTGAAGCACAGGCGCGAATAACGTTGTAAGTTACAAAATTCAAATTGTTCACAAATCGAAAAAAACGTTTAAAAAGCGGTAGACAATTTCAAGAATTTTTTAATTAATTAATTATGGAAGTGCATAGATTTAAAAAAATATTTTATTAAACAAATATTATTGAATACTAATATTTGTTTAATTATTATTTAATTATAAAGGTTTAAAATGGAAAAACGTTACATATCCAAAACTCATTGGTTGATAAAACGTTATTCCACGTTGCGCAACAGAGTGTACGATGGCATTTAAAACGTTATTCATCTTAAGAAAAAATTCTTAGTTATATTAGACTGTTTTCTGTTTTTTAAATAAAGAGTATATTTTATTTGTAACATAATCAGGAATTCAACATTAAAACAAAATTCATTTCAGGAACATAAAAAAAAATATTTCAAAAAGCTTAAAACAATGTGTATGTTTGCTTTTTATTATTCTTGACTTAACCGCAGATTGATTTATAGAAGTCGGCGTACTTAAGTTACAAAATTTGGGGCTCGCTCAATTCTATCAAAGATGATAAAAAAGCCGCTTGCTCGTTATAATTTTTTTCATAAAATTTACAAAAGTGTTCTTTTACTTGACCTATGGTAAACTTTTTGCAAAAAAAGTAGCATAGGCAGTCACAGACCTGTAAAAAGAGAATTCAAATGAAAAAAACGTAATATTCACTTAAAACGTTTTTCCACATTACCTGTTCTGGAGCGTTTTTTGGAGGTATACTCTTATTTTTTCTTGAAATATATGAATTTCCACTATTTCTTAACCTTTTATTTTTATTATCCCTCCAATTTTCTACATTACATTTCCTTTTTGTACCTCTGTTACACTTATCAATTGCTTTGGACAATTCCGTTCTTATCATTTTGTTCGAACCTTACAACGTTCTTCCACTGACTGACTCTTTCGAATTGCATTTTGAAAGCGATAAAGTGCATAATTTTGGCTGATTTTGTGTTAGAGCGATGTAAGAGAGTAGTGTTAACAGTAATTTGCAAAAAACCGGTTTTGTAAAAATTGGCTTTTACAACGTTATTCGCGGCTGTGCTTCAATTGTTTAACATTTCTAATCATATTTTGTATCACAGTCGATAGTTAAACAAATAAACTAAATTATAACAAAATCGCGTCTTGTCGAATTTAGCTGGACTGTGCACCGGTCGGACCAAAGTCGTTCTCTCTGCCTGTATCGCCATTAACATCCCTAAGAAGCCTTTTTAATCCCAAGACCGGGGCAGCGGTCGTGTCGTTCTCCTACGTCGGAGCATGAGTATAAACCGATGTGGTCCTCCATAGTCCGTTATGGTGATAATAATTCAGAAAATGTTTTTCCAAAAAATCCTGAATTCATGAGAAAAATGTCCTTTCTGACCAATTTAATTTAGACTTCAGCAAATAATGGTTTTCCCTGTTCATCCCCTTTGCTTAGACGAACGCATGGAGACATAGAGACACTTCAAAATTCAATTTCTTTACTCCTCAATTTATTTAGTTTTCTAATATCCGTGTAGAAGGTAAATACGATTCGACCAAAATGAACCCAACTCCGTGTGCATAACCAGGGCTTGGTTTCGTTATTATGTCACAGCGTATGGTATCGCCGTACGCCTCGACCTTATGTTAAATTTCATTAAATTGTAATTACCTCGTATATTTCCATGTTTGTTGTGTACGTTGTTGTACAAAAAACTCCTGTAATTTTGTTTGCTTTTAATGCGTTTGTTACACTCAGAAATGCTTTAATTTTTCTGTTGCTTGTTTTTGCAGTTAAGCGTATTAATGAATGAATTCTTTTTTTTTTTCTTTTTTTTTGTAGTGAAAACAAAATGTGAAAATAATGAAAGGGCTGAACATAATGTTTGTACATATAATGGAAAAGATAAACAAACTGTTCCCGGAAAAATGAAGATGGATGAGAAATACATAATTAAAAAAAAAACACATTACAATTTAAAATATTGCTACGAAAATTTAATGACATGACAAAAGGTAGACGAACAAATCGCGTGTCACAGATTCCAAGTAAACAACACGAATTTAGGAAGAATTTTTAAATGGAGGACATTTGCAGGAAATTATATCTCCTGAAAGTGTCATAGTGAGGTCATCCTATGTGGTACAGTGGACTTTTTGATTTTGCCCAGCAAGGGAATCAATCTCTAAAACCATTGATAGGCTTTTCACAAAGTTCCTTGTAACTCATTCGAGAATTATGGCCTTTCGTGGACAGAGTAAATCTCGGCCAGAATGTCTGCAAATTATATTTAAATAAGTTTGCCTTCGCTTCCTTCATGGAAGTTTAAAGAAAATACGAATGGAAATGGAAATTTATAATTAGGTAAAATTTGTTTGTTCATGGCTTTAACACCCCGACAAAATCGTAAAGGCCCTTCGCTATTAAATGTGTATGTAAGGCCGTTTGCGAGAAATTTGATTAAATACAAACAAATTATTCTACTAATGTATGCTTTTGCTGAAAACAAAGAAAGCTAAACTTTTTAATGGGGTGTAATCTAGATCAAGTCAAAGTGCCATCATACTTTTCCTCAGACATATCCCTATAAATTCCAAGGAAAAACAAATTCAACAAAATGTTGTACAAATACGATTTCTTGCAAACATTTAAATAATCCAAAACATATGTCGCCTGCTGCTGCTGTTACCAAGCACCCGTTGTCAGTGTCTTTGTTGTTGTTCCTTTTGGTGTTTTTTTGTTTTTTGTTTTTCTTTAAGCCAGCATATTATCCGAAAGCAGAGCTTGTTAGAATTGTTTCATGTTTTTAATAGCCAACTTAAAAAACAATCCTTTCTATTTAAAAAAAAAGTGCCCCGGGACACAAACCAAAATAAACAAACATCACAGCACAGCACAGCGCTGAACTCGACGCGTAACACAAAAAACAACAACAAAATGTGTTCAAAATTATCTAACAGCGTCGTGCATCACTCGCAAAATTCGACAGAACACAAACACTTACAATGGCAAAGAGTTAGACCGGCAAGCGGCAGCGACAACACAAAAAATAACAGTCACGTAATTGCAATTTAGTTAATTTAACGCATTTGATGACTGAAAACTCTGTGGAATAACAACAAAAACAACACACACACACAACAAACACGCACGAACACACACAATTTCGGGTGTTGTTGTCTCTCAGGCACTCGCCGCATCCTTTGTTTAAAATAAAAACTCTTTCCGTAAAGAATAAAATATCCCATTGTTGTCTGTTTCATACAGGAACAACAACAATGTCAAACTATTTACAGTCGTTGCAAGCCCAACGCGTACACTAATGACTTTTCCTGAAATTCAGTATATATGTTGCAACTGATACCAATAAACCACTCTTTTAAGGAAAACTTGATGAGGAGAGCGTTTGCATGCATTAGTTGACCATAGGTTTACGAGTTCTTTGAGGACATTTTTCAATATGTGATTTTTGTGTATTTAAAATTATCTCGAGTAAAAACTTCTCTAGAAAAAGCATTAGCCGTTCGTAGCTGTCTTTATGCTGTGGGCCACTGTCATTGGGTAAATAATTACTCCGTGCTCTGATAGAAGTTTCCCGTTTGTTCTTTCATGGAATGTTAGGGGAAATTAGTGAGTAAAGGCATCTGGAGAGTGTGAAAGACGAATATTTTACAACCCCGATGTTTTTGCAGGTCACTATTTTTCCGCAAAAATGATTTTTCAAGCATACTGAGATGTTGTGGAATTTTTTCCTATCAATTTCCAAACGTTTTCGAGTGAAACTGAATTGGTATTAACCATTTTCAAAAAGTTGGGAACTGAAGGATTGTAGTTATTTCTCCCCTTCTCAATCAAATTCCATAACTTATTCATTCGGAAATTAATACTATAGGGTTATCCATTTCATGGTTTCAAAAGGCTGGAATTCGACATCTGTCAAACTAAGCTGTTAAACTAATTTTTCTTCTTTTCAATTGGAAGTCTGACATTGACGAAAATGGTGATTCTGGCACAGCCACATATCGTGCTTTAAGAGGAGATTCGGGTTTATGGTTATGAAGCACATTTCTCACTCGGTTGGTATGTTAATAAACAAAATTGTCGTATTTGGGGTTTTGAGAATCCTCAAGTAATTGAAGAGAAGCCATTACATCCACATAAAGTCTCTGTTTGGTGCGATCTTTGATCCGAAGGTGTGATTGGTTCTTACTTCTTCGAAAACGACGAGGGAACGACTGTCACCGTCAATTCGGAGCGTTATGGTCGTATGATAACTGACTTTTTTTGCCTGCTTTTGAAGAATACAACTTGGAGAATATGTGGTTTCAACAAGACGCTGCCACATGCCACACAACTCGAGCGAATTGCAAGAGACATTTCCTGGCCGCGTAATTTCCCGTCGCGGCGACATCAACTCCCCACCAAGATCATGCGATTTGACACCATTTGACTTTTTTTGTAGGGCTACGCGAAAGATCGTGTTTATGCAGATAAACCTTTAACTCTTGAGCACTTAAGAACCAACATTCGTCAAGTTATGGCTGAGATACCGCCCAATATGTGCCAAAAAGTGGCCCAAAATTACCTCAAAAGAATCAAACACTTGGCGTGGTCGTCATTTAAATGATGTAGTGTTTCACACATAATGTTCAAACTTTATAATAAAAAAGAAATATCATGAAAAAAAATATTTTATATGTGTTTTATTTACGTTTACTTTTAAAAAGCAAAATGGATAACCGTTTATAACTAGCCCTAAAGACAACAGTGTCACAAGTAAGTTAATTATAAATCGTGCCGGATTTAAACATGGTATGATCGGGTGACAAGTGTCGCCCGAGTCCTCTGGCCAGTTGATTCGCTAAGAGAACGAAAAAAACATATCTGACTTTATGATTAACACAGAAACCCTAGAAGTTATGGGACCCTTGATCATCTGCTGTTTTAGTTTACTGACTCCGATCTAGTTTGCATAATCTTTTAAATCAAGATTCCGTCTTGAATAACAACTCGACACTGAGGCTGAGTACGATTGTAGAAGAATCTAGCTGGTGACTTGTATGGTGTCAACTCAGAGGAATTAGGTGATACCTGTCTCAGCCAGAAGCATACGTCTGAAACAAACAAATTGTCGTTTTAACAAATTTCAGCAAACAAATTTCAGCTAACAAATTATGCATCAAACATATCTGTATTTGCCCATACCACAACATTACTTGTAGGTTACATGTACGTGTGTCTACATACAATTCTGTGTTACTTCTTATTACATTTTTCCATTTGTGAACCTCTTTATATCAACATATCTTACTCTCCCACATATTATTAGTCTCTTAAAGGGCGTAGAGGCAGAATGAAATACAAAAACAGCTGCAAATAAAGACATATTGGCACTCAAATGTTGAACTTTTTGGAATTCAATTCGTTTATTGCGTATTTTTTTCTCAAAGACGCTATTACTTCTGTCCAAATACGTAATAATAATGCAGCCAAATAGACTTTGTGTAGAAGCAAATACAAATTAACTTAATACAAACTCCAAAAACGCGATTTACTTGTGTGCAAACATTTAAAAAATATAGATTTTTCAGAGTGTAGAGTCTTAATGAACAAATACTATGTAACATTGTGGTAGTCCGTATCAAATTATATGTATATACCAAGGAACAAGAAGATAATATCACATATCTTAAAATAAAAAGTAACGATAAAATTGATGAATTTTTCAGTAACGACCTAAACTCCCAGGCAAAAAATATGTGAATTACAGTTGGTATTAAAACCTGCTACAAATCCACCTAAGACACCTGACGAAAGTGACAAATTATATGAGTGAGTCAAGGAGAATGCCAGATAGCTTAGCAGACGTTATAATAAATTGTTCAAATGGTATGAACGTACCTTTGGGCTATTCGCCTCCTTGTAGTCCAAAATTTTGCTATCTCTCTTGGTTCTGAATTTTACGAAAATACACTTGTGGAAGTCACATAACAACTCATCTTTCGTCGACTTTTATTGTCAGTTACTTGGTGGTTGAGGACGAAAACGTGTTAAACTGCATTTTTCTGTCTGACTAGGACACGTTTGATGTAAGTGGTAATGTTAAAAAACTAGTTTCAGTTTTTGCGTTATATTAAGACTGTGTTATACTTGAATGATTAGGGATTTTTGTTGTCAAATGGAGAGAAATTTACACAACCAAAGGTAGACGCGTTTCGTCGTTGGTTAAGTGACTTATCAATACCTTCGTGCTGCAATAGTACTATTTACTTAAAGTTCCCATAAAAGAAATTAAATGTATTGAGAACAATTTAATCTGTTAATATTTTCAGTTATATGAACTTATCTTTTAGATACAAACGCACCTCAGTGGAATACAGAGAATAGGAATAATGGACGGAAATACAATTTTCGAAATGGTAGTCGGAGTCGGAGTTGAGCTATTTAAAAAGATGGAGTCGGAGTTGACTCCACATCCCTGGTTTCAACAAGATGGTGAAACTTGTCACATGGCCTCTCATTCTTATTACAGAATTGCAGCGAGAAACTCCACACTCCTTTGGACCTGAAGTTCTGCTGACCATAGTGCATCTGATTTTGTCCACCACCAAACCAGCGTAAAAAAAAACAAAATGTCAATTCCTGCTATCATGGCAATTCTGTGATTCCCTTTGTCGTATTAAATATTTCATTGCTGTCCGAATTGTACGGAAAGCGACTGTGCTCATACATATATGTATGTATTAGGTCTTTGGAGAAAATAAAAGCGAGTTTTTAAAATTTATGACAAGTCAACAACATTTGGGGGAAAGCAGAAAAAAACTTTTTTTTTCTGTTGACACTATTAAGCGTATGTTGTACCGAAAATTGTACAAGGCTAGAACTTTGGACCCTTGGTCAAATCTATTATGTGTGCTTGTGGGCGTTCATGTGTTTGTCTGTATGAGTGAACGAGTGAATAAGCCCAAAAGAGATGTAAGAGCAAAAAGTATTAAAAGACCACAGTTGTGAGTGTTTCACGTAGCAGCAGTTCCTTGATATGAGTTCATAAGTGGGGCGTTAGTATAATTTTTAAAAATTTTGTAATACGATTTTATTTTTATATAATACTCATATAAATCGCATTTTAAAAAAAAAATTGTTTTATTGTGCTAAACGAATTTGGCGTTTGTGATTTAAAATATTTGCTTATGAAACCAAAAACTCTGCCCTAAATGGTGGTCCAACCAAATGTCCTATGGAATGTCACCATTCACTTGACAACTATTTTACATGAATAAGATGGTGGTTTTGAATTATGAAAAAAATGTCAGTCAAGTAAAGATAATTAGTTGGGAAATAGAATTGTTAAAAAAAAACCTGCTAAAGACATCAGAAAAATATATTTAATGAGAACAATTTCATAGTTGTTGGAACTTAAAAAACTTAAAAAAAACATGATTTGTTGCCATTTAATGTTTCAATGACTGACAGCCATAACTTTCAAATGCCAAGAGAAAATCAAAAAAATTTAAAATTACCTAGAATTTTACTACCTTTCAAACTACTCTATTTCAATGGAATTTTTGAAAATTATGAAACTATGTTAATGCAATTTTGTGTCATTCAGAGTTTTCGTGAAAATTTGATAACTCAATATCCAATTAAACATTTATTAATTGGCATAATGCCCTGAAATTTTGGTCTTAGACATGGAAAAAAATACTTCAATCAAAACATGACCTGAAAACGAGTTGAAAAATTACCAAAATTGGGATTTGATTGTAAATATGATACAATTGCCATAATTCTGGAAGGACGCTGAGCTGATACGTGAAAATCTTTCAGAAAACATAGATGCAACAAAATTAGGCTACACGAATTCCCCCGCTGAGCCCTGCTTGTTGGACACGATATGTACGATGCGTTAACATAAATTTAAATGTTCAATGTACAGCGTAACTATTACGATTCATATGAACAATTTCAAATCAATCGCCAATTTTTTTTTTTTTTAAATTGTACATATTGAACACCCTGTAGTTTCTACAGTTACCCCGGTAATGCTACAAATTTACTCTGGCCTGTAACACATCCGTAAAGTAAACATAGTTTTGTATGTGACTAAAGTTTAAGCCCTTCGGAAAATCCTATCGCATTATATCGTGTATAACCCGTAGCTAATGCCGTCAGACGTTTTAGTTTAAATGTGAGAGCAGAGTGTGGCAACAAAAAACATATCATAAATTATACAATATTATGTAATCGGTACAATTTCTTTAACTTCAAAGTTTTCCGAAACTGAGATTGTCATAACTCATACCATTGAAATCAAAAATGAAACCAAGGGATAGTGGAGAACAAAAAAAACACAAAGAAAATGAAGAAAATGGATAACTTCAAAATCTGTGTCAATTTCATGTGCCACATGTTTTTGGTAACTTTAGGTTATGGCAGCGGGTCAGAACAGTTTTCCACTTCAGATGTTATTAAATCAACTGTCAGCTAGAGGTGCTGAATGCTATGTGACCATGAGGAATATTAATTGACCAGAGGTTAGAATTCTGAGGAATTTAATAAAAAACTTAGTGAAGCATATCAATTTCAACTGATGCAACACAATAGTCCTTTAGAGAAGGAAATTATATTTGTTATGGGACGGCAAAGAAGGAAAATCTGAATGGGTCACAATAAACAGTTTGAGGTCCATTTTCATTACACATTTTTAATGGTTTAGGGTTCACTCAATTGTGGCCCTACTTTGTTTCACTTAGGGCCAATAAATGAGATCGTAGTTAAAGCACGATTATGTAAAACTCAATTTTCAATAAAACTGAGTTTAAACTTTAAATACGTTTTTGAGTGATCAGTCAAAATATTCCAAATTTTCGCCTGTTGATGTGGCCACCACTATCATCAGAAAACATATGTTTCCGGTGAAAAATTAAAATGGTATTAAACTTCTATGATGGATCTTCGTCACACAAGATTTTTAGAAAAAATATGAGAATTAAAAAAACTCGGCTAAATGAACTTTGGCACGGGTAAAAGACACATGTATGAAACTGGACGAGCAATCTGGACTCATTATTTGGGCCTTAGAGGCGGAATTGAATTAATGCCAACACAGAATGTTTTATAATGTTAATTCATTTACGCCTCTAAGGCCCAATTAATGAGTCAGGTGGCTCTTCGTTTAAACTGAAGTTAAATTTCAAATTAATTTTTTCAGTCAAAGTTTAAACGTAGTTTAATAGCCAATGATTGTGACATCACTCAACGAAAAAAGAAGAAAAATCAAAATAATTTTGGCGCTTCCAAATGGAATCGCCAAAAGTGATAACTTTGAATTTTTTCCAACTGTCAATGTCAGTTTATTTTTTTCTTTTTAAGTACCAACTGTATTTCGACTAAAAATCAAAACTTCTTATAAAATCCCTAAATCTATACCAAACAATATCGTTTATTTGACATTTGTGTAAAGAGAATCGAAGAAACCATTTAAAATATTCATTTTTTTTACGATGTTCATTAACGCCTCTTTGCATATTTCTATTTTCACCTGCCCCAAACAAAATCGAATGAAGTGTTCATACGAACAAAAATGTCGTTTACAAATTACACCTTTACAATCAACATTAATCTAGTAATTTGAGCCTTAAACATCTGATCGCTGTCATATTCTGAAGCTATGATTACTCGCAAACACATTAAGGAGCACATTCCATTTTCCTGATGGGGAGTACATTCAGTACGACACATACACACACACACTCACATGTACACATACATTCCAGACGAGCAGAGCACAGCAACCCACAGCAAATCTCAAATGATCCCAGCGCTGATAAAGTAATTTTCATTAACCGAACAAAGAATGTGTTCCAAACCAACGAACGCATGCACTCACATACACTGGGGTTGTGTGTGTTTGTGTAAACGTTGTCGGTGTATGTGAACATATAAATATACATGTGGGAATGTGTGTCTGCTTCGGAGTGCGTCTAATGTAATTTATTGTTACGGGAAACTGAAGAGCTGTCTAAATACATTTTAAAATATGACTTCAAAATCATGAATTTGTTCGAGAACTTTTCCTTCTCATCGGGGCACAATGGGACAACAATCAGTAACAGTGAAATAAAATCAGTATTAGTAACGAGGCCGGCTATAGAAGTCATGGAGCCGACAAGGTGATAAGAAGAGCATCTTTAGGTAACTCTGAGAATATTTCACCAAGAAACCGTGGGTTGCGCAGAGATGGGAGAAAACAAAGCGTATAGCAAAACCGAAAACTGCAGGAACTTCTAAGAAGGGTTTACAAATAAACTAAATATGTTTGTCCCATTTTACCAAAAAAACGTTTCAGTATCGAATTATATAGCAAAAAAAAAACGAATAAACACCTGAAACCAATTTCATTGGTCAAAAGTCTGCAGCTTTTGATCTAGTAAACATTTTTGAGTTCTGTAAAAACCTGATTGTAGTCAAGCAGTGAGGGATTATTTTAAGGTATTAATATTAAAAACATCACAGTGGATTATACTTTAGAAATATATACAAATATATTTTGTAGTTTTCGATTTTGAAATTTTTTTAATATTTCTTTTTTTTTAGGTTTTATGAAATTAAAAAAATTTACTTTATTTGGATTTTTATATGATATTTGAAAAAATTTCGACTTTGTCGATCTGTATCTTATATATTTTAAGAGCTATGGTACTTTTTATTTTTTTTTTAGAAAGAATGCTTTCTTATCTCTATTATGACGTCAACATGTTATCTATACCAAAAGTAGTTTGGATGTAGCAGATATTTAATATTTTTAGTCATATTTAATATACAGTCGAACTTCTCTATTACGAACTTCCGTACAACGAAGTTCTCTATATAACGAACTTATTTCCAGAACACTGCAATTTCGTTAAATTTTCAGTATGTTTTGATCTCCTTATAACGAGTTTCCTTATAGCGAATATTTCTTTACTACGAATTTTTTCTACGCCCGTAACTCGAATGCTCATGCGTTTTTGATCTCCGTATAACGAGTTTTACATAAACACATTTTTCACTCTCACCATACACACACATATTTTCATTTTTTATTTGTTTTTGTGTGTGAGATTCACATTTCTACTCTCTGTAAGTGAGAGAAATGTAGGCTCGCATAGTAGACTACACGGAAAAATGGAAAAATCAAACGCAGACAAAAATTACCAATTATTTTAAATAAAATTCAACATACATAAAAATAAATTTTTTTTAAAATAATTCTATATTACGAATTTTCTATATAACGAATTTTTTTTTGGTCCCCTTGAGATTCGATATATGGAAGTTCGACTGTATTTAGTATATTAGTCATTTTCAAGTGAAAATATCTGTATGGAAAAAACGCTGATGACTATAAGAAAGTTGACCTGAGAACACCAAACATTTTGGGGCTTGCACTACACCGACCTAGTTCTTTCACCCCGACTTGCAATTTCCTTCCCCCAGACAATGACTCCGACAATGTTCCACAGTGTTATTAGGCCTTCTACAAGTTCGCGTTAATCAACCCATGATGTTCTTTGGTTGCCCTATCACACTATGCCCGTATTGCTCTGTGGCTTTATGTCTTCGGTAAAGTCTTGTTTTGTAGGTTTATCACTTTGTTCCTGACTCGAACACTCTGTTGCTAAATTTCTTAATGCTTAGTTATGTTTGTACGAAATTCTGAATAAAAATGATTTTTTTTGTTTTTGAAAAACGCTGTAAATTTGTGGCCACAGTGCAGATCAACATTCTCAGAAACACATTAATGCCTATAACTCAAGAAAATATTAAAAAAAAACAATATGCGATGATGATGAACGTTCACTCGTTACCACTCCCTTTTAATGCTAAGCATAGTTACAAGCAATGTGGGTAGCGAGGGAGACATTTTATGCATTTAGAAAAGTAATGTTATACCCGCAGATGAAAAGTAGCAAGTGTTTCACTTAAATATATGAAATATATTATGTTATAACCCGTCGTTTCCTTATTTATAATACATATAAATGTATTTTACAAACATCGTATAATGCTGCTAACAAGTTTCTGGATGTGTGCATGTTTCTATGTGAGCATTATTAATTACACAGCGAAGGGAGGAGGCCTTAAAGGAGGCCTTTGTGTCTATCATCCAGCTTAGCTATTCTCATTACGTATATTTTTAACATTAGCTGACATTTCCACCATCGTTGAGGCCTCCACAAATCTATCTAATCGAAGAATAATGAACTTTTCCAGAAGCTAAAAATAATCAGGATATTTTGAGTCACCCCAATATTGTAACTTCCCAGTAAAAAAGTTGCCCCAAAACGCATTTCGTTTCTAGGTGCTAAACGGCTATAAGAAGTACATTGACGAACTGTTCAAGATTATCAAGGGACCTATTTCCAAGGGTGAGTGAGTCGACGTTCTCGCAAAGACCAAACAGAGGGCAGACGTCCCAAGTCGTTTGCTCAACATTTCCAAGAGGATATTTAAACAGTATTTGTTTAAAAAAAAAACAGGTATTTGTTTCAAAAGAAAAACATTATTTGCTTTAAAGAGTGCAGACGAACTAATGTGTCAAAAAACAACTAGGGACGTTTGCCATTTGGTTTTTGTAGACTTGAACAGTGTTTTGTCTTTGCAGGTTGTACAGAAAGTGGCCTTCCTGAGATGGACTCCTTTTGCCAAAACCCAGTAACGACATGCTCCCTTTTGAATTAATATCTGGCCATAAAGACCTACTTTTCTTACAAGTTTATTCCACTGTGGTCCAGAATCCAATTCCATAGGCCAAAAGTCTGTAACCTTTGACTTACTAAACATGCTTGAGTTCTGTGGGATTATTTAAAACCGCAACATTACACATCCGACAATTATATTTTTCCATTTTAGGCTGAAACATTTTTTTAATATTTTTTGTTTTCAAGATTTTTACACAGTTTGGAGTATTGCGCATAAAAAAATTTACCTTCTTCACCTTTTTAAGATTTTGGAATTTGAAAAAGTGTAATTTGATTTGTCGACTTTGTTGAACTGTATCTTAAAAATTTTATTTTTTTCTCACATCCTCCAATTCAGAGTTTCTCCTGGCATGTAGGTATGCAATTTAATTTTCCCCTTATATCGCTATGACCAGGAACCTAGGAAGTTGTTACCTAGGGAAGAACTTCATCACTGTTGCACTGAGCATGTGAGTTCTTATGGGCAGATTCCAATATTTGAATCGCATACGCTTGAGGGCCTTCAAAAATCCCACACTACTCTGTCTCGAAGTACATCACGGGGAGACTCTAGAAATCAGCAAATTCAATTAATGCTTTAACTAGTGCATCACCGGCATGCCATCTATACAATACAACACATTTGGGAATGATAATGGATGTGAAGAATTTTCCCCAAAATACAGATTTGAATGATCTGACCCATTCCCCACCACAATCCAGCCTTATCGAAATTATGGCATATTCATTAGTATTTGCTGTGCAGCCGCCTACACAGACAACCAATCAAATGTGTAACGTACGGCGTACGGATACATTTGTTTATCGTGCCGTGTATGTATGTGCTCGTGAATACATTGTACCGGAAGTATGCCAAAAACAAGAGCAGAACTCAAACAGGGCACAGCGGCGTAGACAGCAACGTGTACGCGGAACGTACAACATTTTCAGCACCACAGGAAATAAGGCATGTGTTTGATGAATTTTTCATCACATGATACATGTACGATATTAGCAGCAGCAGCAACGAAAACAAAATGAAGGCATACACATACAGTTACAACAGCAACATTGCCTCAATGTTTTTATAAACTTCGCCAAACAATGGGACGGTATAGTGAATGTGTCATTCAGTTTGCAACATTGGGAAATTTAGTAAAACATGATTCCGAGTAATATTCTCGGTTGGTACACATGTTTTTTGGACAAACACTGCCTGGAAGTGTATGTCACGAATCTAAGCAGGACTGTTAACACGGTTCTGCTAACAAATTTTGGCTGTGCAGCAGAAAATTCCCGGGCTTGTTGAAAATGATCAAACCCATTCTATTCAGCCATAATTTTAGTAACAAAAGACTCCGTTTTGCTTCGACGACGACGACAGTATTATTGTTGTAAACTATGATTTTTTTTCCTCAAATTCGCCAATACGGAAATATTTTTGGCATAAAATTCATTAACTCAAACGTTAATGAGAAACAAAATAAATAATTTGAGTTTTGGGACTAAAAACTTTACCCCAGAAAATGGGGAACGCTTCTCACTTTCTTCCACTGATATCTCTGTACTTTATGAAAAAAAATAGTTTGTAAATTATTTTTGACCAAAAATTTAAAAAAAAAAAAATACAGGGTTCTCCAACAAGAGGCGTAATTTTGGTATTCAAAGATAAATATCATTTTTTGAGATAAATGATCGGGTGTATACTTCATAATAAAGAGGAAGGTATGCCGCTAATAATGAAAAACAACATCAGCCTAATGGCCACCACGAACACGATCACGCCAACAGGACCATATCCCTTTCATGAAATTCCATAACCAAATCAAAAAAGGTAAGCAAAGACATCCTTAACAAATGTGTACACATTTTAAGCTGAGCAATCTTTCCGGAATTAATAAAAATAAATGATTTATTAACAAAAATAATTTGTTTTCCCGATTCTGCCTTTATTTTCGACTTACACGATTTATTATACAAGAATTTCCAAGTTCGTTTTCACGATTTTCTCAGGAACTCAAATCGAGGGGTCGGTTTGCGCGATTCTGCCTTTATTTTCGACTTACACGATTTGTCATACAATAATTTCCAAGTTCGTTTTCACGATTTTCTCAGGAACTCAAATCGAGGGGTCGGTGTATGTGTAAAAACACCTAACAACTAAAAATATAAAAGAAAGTATGTGAATGAAGTTAAATTCGTTCTTCGCTGAAAACCTCCGGTAACTTTTTGGTTCATGGGAAACCACTTAAATTCGGAATTAACATTTTTTCACTAAGCAACCGAAGTAACATTTTTGAAGTGATATAAAATGGCAAAAATGTTCCAGACTCAATCGCAATCTTTCCATGGAGGAAAAATGTAAATACTTTCCTCTACGACACTTACTTACTTACTTATTTTCCTTAACATTTCATGAAGGAACCGATGGGGAACTTCTCTCGAATCAGTGAGCTGTGTACGATAAATTCGTGCATACTCACTGACCAGGACCTACTGCTTAATGCCGGATCCGAACGGCTAATGCTTTTCTACAGAAGTTTTACATGGCTTAGCGATTACTCTCTTACTTGTAAAGTCGCCAACATTTACGAGGTGGAAACAGACGCAGAAAAATGTTTGATGGTATTCGAACTCAGATTCTTCTATGTAATAGTCCCACACACTGCCTACCACACCACGGCCGTCCTCTACGGCACTACCTAAAATTAAAGCTAAAAGATCTAGAACGACATTTGTCTGAAATAATTTTCAGAATGTCGAATTCTTCGCCTGGAAATGTAAAAAATGGAAAAAAATTGCTCCAGAGTTCAACTTAGTGCGTCCATAGAAGAAAAATGGAAATACATTCCACTATGACTATGATACATTTTAAATTTTCATTGGCCTTTTAAAGTAACGATCCCAACAAACACAATGCGAAACAAATTATACCGACCCCAATTCTAGGAACGATGATTATAAAAACAATGAATGAATGCGTGAACACATGTAGAGACATGAGTTTAATGAATATTCGAAAACAACGCAAACGCGTCCTGTACAACACAAAGCGCTGATGCCTTTCAGCAGCTCATATGTTAATGTTATGATGGAGGAGTGTGTCTTTTCTTGTCATTAATTGCCAAAAAAAAAATGCTGCAAACAACAAGAACAACGTAAATATTTACAATATTTTAAGGTTAACTTATTGCATGTTATTGACTTGGTGGATGTTGTATGGCTGCGCCTTACACTCAGAGTGAAATGTTATTTGCTTAATGACATTCACACATACACACACTCACATAGAAAATACTTGCCAATACTTAAATATTAGCAAATGTTGGAGACAAGAGGAAATCGTTGTGTCATTCTCGGTATCCTGCTGATAAGTAGTACACATACACATACACATACACATACACATACACATACACATACACATACACATACACATACACATACACATACACATACACATACACATACACATACACATACACATACACATACACATACACATACACATACACATACACATACACATACACATACACATACACATACACATACACATACACATACACATACACATACACATACACATACACATACACATACACATACACATACACATACACATACACATACACATACACATACACATACACATACACATACACATACACATACACATACACATACACATACACATACACATACACATACACATACACATACACATACACATACACATACACATACACATACACATACACATACACATACACATACACATACACATACACATACACATACACATACACATACACATACACATACACATACACATACACATACACATACACATACACATACACATACACATACACATACACATACACATACACATACACATACACATACACATACACATCGGAAACCTAAAATAAAATATACACTGCAAAATAGAATGTCCTTCCACATACGCTTACTATGGAACGCTTACCTGAATCTAAAATGACATTAGGATGTCTTAATGCATACATTTTGAATTAATATGTATTGGGTAAGTAGCTCACATTACTAGGTAATGTGTGTTCTAGTAAAGTCTAAATTATAGAGTCATATCAAAGTATATGAACATGTGAAGTTACTTACCGAGTACGCGTTCTGTATTGAACTCGACCAGTGATTCGATTTTTTATACCTGAAATGGGAATAGAAAGTTATAAAATTAATGAACATTTTGTTGTAAGGATGTGAAAGGCAGATTGTACGTGACCACAGTTAAAGTAGCTAGGATGGCTTCATATAAACGATATCTGATAATATGGAATTTCTGACAACAATGAATTTTAGTCAGCAGTTTTTTAATATTCTTTGCAAATAGAAATAACAGCAGGCTTTGAACTATAATAAATAAATCTTGTTAAGGGTTAAGCTGACGTTGGAACAGCGTTCTCCTTTATTTGATACATGACTAAGAATAAAAAGACCAACGTATTTAAGAGAGGTCGAGTTCACAATTTATTGAAGAAATGGTAAGG
This sequence comes from Hydrotaea cyrtoneurina, assembly GCA_958296145.1. Taxonomy (NCBI): domain Eukaryota; kingdom Metazoa; phylum Arthropoda; class Insecta; order Diptera; family Muscidae; genus Hydrotaea; species Hydrotaea cyrtoneurina. The sequence goes on along the minus strand of OY282513.1, from coordinate 8,309,583 downwards.
TTTACACTGTACTCAATCTAACAGAGTCGCCTTGTTTAACGTGAGTACCTGCCACGTTGGCCTAAACATAGTCTTAGCACCGGGTGAAATGCAATGCGTCTACCAACGCCCACTCAATCTAACATTAGTATTGAACTCCAAGCCTGAAATTCGCCGATGTCTTCCTTGAACTGGTTGGGGCTGTATCATTAACGCAAACGTTGGCGGGGACCCGCGATATACTTGACTTCAGACAACTTGTGTCCATGAGTGTTCGGGTAGTAGTTGGCTCCTGTGGTGGTTACTCACAGCAGATGCAGAGGTCGGAGTGGGGATTCGGACATCAGTGACAGCGGTGATAGCTTCCCACGATTTTCTCCAGAAGCGGTGATTTAGCACGATATGGGCACCTTCGGCGGCAACTTCTCAAGCATAATGTGGCTGATCGGTCGGATATTCGAAAAGCGAGATGAGACATGCTATATAATTTAATGAAATAACCCGGCGTTTGGCATTGGCTTCCTTACTAACTGTTTAGTGTCAGAGCTTGAGGTCACCTGCGTCGGCAAACACAAAAAAAAGCAAAAGAAGGGTGGTCGGTCTGATATTTAAGAGAGCAAGTATTTCAGACATATTCATGGGGGTGTCCATTCTTGGTTCAATGAAATTTCCCTAAAAATAAAACCGAAAGATGAAATTGGAGATTTGGGAAATTTCTTTAAAATTTTTAACTTAGCTATAAGAAAAATGTCCCATAAAAAAATCTCATACAAAATTGGGTCATTGTAAAAACCCTTGAAATTAGGGGTTTTGCATAATATTAAATATTTAATATTTATTTCATATCGGTCAGTTATATCAACAGAGTCACAACTCAAAATACGATTTTTTCTGGACAATTAAAAAATGTTCAATTGCGACTTACTGATCATATATGGGAAACAAATCATACGTTTCCCGAATAAACTAACTATGTGTATGTGTATGTGTATGTGTATGTGTATGTGTATGTGTATGTGTATGTGTATGTGTATGTGTATGTGTATGTGTATGTGTATGTGTATGTGTATGTGTATGTGTATGTGTATGTGTATGTGTATGTGTATGTGTATGTGTGTGTATGTGTATGTGTATGTGTATGTGTATGTGTATGTGTATGTGTATGTGTATGTGTATGTGTATGTGTATGTGTATGTTTATGTGTATGTGTATGTGTATGTGTATGTGTATGTGTATGTGTATGTGTATGTGTATGTGTATGTGTATGTGTATGTGTATGTGTATGTGTATGTGTATGTGTATGTGTATGTGTATGTGTATGTGTATGTGTATGTGTATGTGTATGTGTATGTGTATGTGTATGTGTATGTGTATGTGTATGTGTATGTGTATGTGTATGTGTATGTGTATGTGTATGTGTATGTGTATGTGTATGTGTATGTGTATGTGTATGTGTATGTGTATGTGTATGTGTATGTGTATGTGTATGTGTATGTGTATGTGTATGTGTATGTGTATGTGTATGTGTATGTGTATGTGTATGTGTATGTGTATGTGTATGTGTATGTGTATGTGTATGTGTATGTGTATGTGTATGTGTATGTGTATGTGTATGTGTATGTGTATGTGTATGTGTATGTGTATGTGTATGTGTATGTGTATGTGTATGTGTATGTGTATGTGTATGTGTATGTGTATGTGTATGTGTATGTGTATGTGTATGTGTATGTGTATGTGTATGTGTATGTGTATGTGTATGTGTATGTGTATGTGTATGTGTATGTGTATGTGTATGTGTATGTGTATGTGTATGTGTATGTGTATGTGTATGTGTATGTGTATGTGTATGTGTATGTGTATGTGTATGTGTATGTGTATGTGTATGTGTATGTGTATGTGTATGTGTATGTGTATGTGTATGTGTATGTGTATGTGTATGTGTATGTGTATGTGTATGTGTATGTGTATGTGTATGTGTATGTGTATGTGTATGTGTATGTGTATGTGTATGTGTATGTGTATGTGTATGTGTATGTGTATGTGTATGTGTATGTGTATGTGTATGTGTATGTGTATGTGTATGTGTATGTGTATGTGTATGTGTATGTGTATGTGTATGTGTATGTGTATGTGTATGTGTATGTGTATGTGTATGTGTATGTGTATGTGTATGTGTATGTGTATGTGTATGTGTATGTGTATGTGTATGTGTATGTGTATGTGTATGTGTATGTGTATGTGTATGTGTATGTGTATGTGTATGTGTATGTGTATGTGTATGTGTATGTGTATGTGTATGTGTATGTGTATGTGTATGTGTATGTGTATGTGTATGTGTATGTGTATGTGTATGTGTATGTGTATGTGTATGTGTATGTGTATGTGTATGTGTATGTGTATGTGTATGTGTATGTGTATGTGTATTAACATTGTCGACAAGTAAATGTTCGTTCAAAAACTCTTCCGACTTGATTAGAAATTGGAATTGAACAAATACTTTTCGGTCTTTGCAAGCTCTCGCTTGCTGTTTGAATATATGGGCTCCCTTTGGGTCATTCGTAATAAGTATGAAGTCAGTTAAGCCCAAAAAAAGTAAATTGTTTATATGTGTTAAACAGTGTGGAAAATTGATTTGTTAACGGCATTTCTTGTTACAATAAAACGGATATGGTTTGAAAATCCATACAAAGGGCTAAACATTCGTACAAATACATACTCACTGGGACCAGCATATGAGACATTTAATATGAAATGAGAAAAAAAATATTTTTTTAACATCTGATAATTTTGTGTGCAATTTTTTGTTTATTTGAAGACAACGGTGTTATTATTTTGCGAGGGTTACAGGAATTATTAGTTTCTTTGAAAAACTATTTTCAGCATATTATTTTCCCACAACTTGGATGTGATTGCGATAATTGCACATTTTGGTTTAGAAATAAATCTGGAATTTATATTTGGCTGAAAGTGCCCCGGTAGGCGACTTGGTAGCGTGCTTGCCTATCAGCGTGGGGGTTGTGGGTTCGATTCCCACCAGAGGCTTTGGTCTGTCGCTGCAAAAATCTAAAACATATGGTCTGTGTCACCCGGTTTACCCTTGGTCCCAAAAAAAAAAATTAGAATATAAATTTACTTTGTATTGTAATTAATAATAAAAAAATAAATAAAAATAAAATATATTTGGCAGAATGTAACTTCTCTCATTCCTAGCAGAGCAGAATTCTGAGACTTATTTGGAAATATAAGCCCAACGAATCTGAGTTAAGAGTATCCAAATTAGGCGTAAGTTCAACATTTTCAAATTCAGACCCTCATCACATCTAACACCGAAAAATTTCATTAAAATCTCATCACCGTCTCAGAAACTCCTGAATTTATTTTAAAAAAAAAGTTTTTAATGACCCAACTGAGCAGTACACCAAATGCTTTATTAATCTTGGATGTTGGCCTTACTGTTTCTATGGTTACTTTTATATATGAGCTTGCAATATTTTACTTCAATTTTATGTTTCCAGTTAACAAAATTAATAAATCGCTTTTATAAGTGAAAAAATTTCAGGGAGGTTTCGGATTATTTCAGAGCTTTTCTTCTTGGTTGATATTCTTAATAATTTTGTTCCATCAATTGAAAATCTTGGCTCTTTAATGCAGAGTGTCGCAAGTAAATTTCTCAAGTATGGAGCGTTATCACACAGGGGATAACCACCGGAACGCCTGAGGATTAATTTGGAGAATTACCTGTGTAGACGAATCCTTCATCTCCATTAGGGTTTGAGGCCTACGTAATACCTCTGCTACCAGATTGAAATCGCAACTTCACGCTGAACCGGACTCTCCCTACCTGCAAACCACAGCCATCGATGAACTCCCCGACGGCTCATACTTTCTCTAGAAAAATATTTGATGTTCTTTCCCGGATATGAATGGAATAATCTCTCACACTATGGCCCCCTCCAAAAACTGTGCGCTACAAATTTCAAGTGTATTCACTCATATATATCCGTCCAGCCGTAATATTTCCTATGTCTGAAAATATACGCACACATCAGCCGTATTTCAGTAAAACTGTACAGACGCTATTGTTGTTACTTACTGTCTAAAATGTTGGATTTTTACTTCCTTTTGTCCATTCATCTCAAAAACAGATACAGTTTACTTGCAACAGGATAAAAAAAATCACAAAGCAGAGGAACACAAAGAAAATTGTTCAAAAAAAAAAAAAAAACAAGAAAATCGAATATAATTGCGTAGTCCCTCGTGCCTGCCACATCCTGACCGGTGTGGGTGGATGGCGGGTGGTTAAGACCGATAACAATTATTATTTAGAGGAACACAGCATTCGTTGCTCAAAGCCTTATTGTTTGCTTACATCGAACAATCTAACATACACGAATACATGCGAATGCCGATGGCTGTTTATATTTAAAGATTACAAAATAACAAAACAAAAAACAAATTCTTGGAAATAACAGAAATGTTCTTAAATTGTTTTTTTTGAACAAAACAAAAAAAATATATATAATTCGCCTGATAATTGAACTTGAAATGAGAGTGTGTATCTGTAATAAACATTTTTCGTACGAATTCTGTCTTTTGTGTGTGTGTGTAGTAAATTAAAGAGTTGATGTGATTTTGTAAAAAAAAAAATTGTGAAAAATATTATGTATTCTTAAAAGTCTCTGTATTATCACAATTTTAAAATGTATAGAGTGAATGAGATGAATTTGCGAGTACTGAGAATGAAATTTTTGGAATTTCATATTGGCATAAGGCTCAATCTATACGTATAGTAGAGTTGATTAAGGCAAAGTCAAATATGTATATAATCCTCTATTAAACAATTTGTGATAAATAATTGATTGTAATTACAAATAATCTAAAAGTAAACAAGATTACTTCAAATTACTAAACACTAATCAAAAAGTATCATTGCCCACGCGATTTGAACAAATCATTTATGATCACACTTTACAAGAACGTGAGGAAAAGGCTACCCACGATATCATCTCGAATAATGATAAAAAAAAATCAATGAATTCCACAAGCATTTTTTTTCCAACTACATCCAACAGGAAATCAAGAAGAATGTTGTCAGCTTAGCAATATTAAAAACGACACACCAAAAATCTTATACAATTTATACCGATAAAGTAAAATATAACTCAAATCCACCTAAAAAAACTAGTTGAATTTGATGTGACCAAAAATTGGTATCACCATACCCCATACCCCAGTGGCGCTGAGGCATTATTATTATAAATATATTTTTCTTGAAATATTAACCAAAAATCAACAAATACCTGTCACAGTCAAAATAAGATATGATTTAATTTGAAACCACTATATGGACCACTTAGTGCTTGGTAGAAAACTAGCCACAGTTCATTGAGTAATATGTGATCGATAAGAAAAATACACTGCCTGTATACCCTAGGGGGTTTCCTAGAACTTGATATTCACATAGCATGAACAGCAACAAAATTCTACAAGCAAGTCATTTCCATTAGAACTGTGAATGTCCTTAATTCAAATGAATATTTTTATAATTTCAATAAATACACTTTTCGCTAGACTGAGACATTTAAACGATTTGCCGACAGCAATTGACTGTTGGTCCTTATGGTTCTACACGATGTCCTCTTACATGTGCTACTGTTATTTGTGTGTGTGTGTCCATGAAAACGTTTGCAAGGAAATGAAATCACTTTTAATGATACTCATCCGTTGTAAATTACTAATGAAGAGCAATAATTAAATGAGGAATTTTAGATGTTTATACAGTGGATTGTGGATGTAACGAACGGTCCAGTTCAATATAGCAAAAAGTGCAACGACATTGATGTCGAGAATACACATTTGGCGAAAATTAATTTCTTTGTATTACATATTGAATGAAATGAACGTATTTTATAACTATATAAGCAAGAGTAAGTAAAATTTGAGAAGTATGAGCATATTTTTAATATTACATTTTTATACTAATATTAATTATATGTACTATGCTTTCACAAAATATATTCAATGTCATCCCGGTAATATGAACATTTCATTTTATAAATTGATGCAATTTTTCAAAATTAGGATCGTATCCCCAACACATTAAAAAAAACGCGCGTTCGATATATGATTCACTTTTGTTTTGAAAATATTCCCAAAAAACAAACATAAAAATTCCACATAAGATGAATTTCATATCAAAACCTATAAAAAAGGGACATTTTGAACCCGACCCTCTCAGTCGGTTTTTGAAGTTGAGAGGAAAATTTTTTTGATAGATGCACACGTCTGTACATATTAGTTGATTCCATATTTATTTTTATTCTTGTTCACCTGTTTTAACACTTTCACGTTTAACTCTTCTGAAATGTATTATTCAACTGAAAAAAAATATATAAAAAAAAATTTAACAAGGTTAAGTCCATATTTTTGGGGGTGTCTGAAAAATTTGATAATACGATTCTTGTTCTAATCTATTAGAATTACCAAAAAATTCTGTATAACTTCCAAAGTATAGCTACTTTATTCTTTTTTGTCACACAAAGATATTAAAATATAAGGAAGTTAACAAGAGATGCATTTACTTAAACAATTTTTAAAAAAAAAAATAAAAAAAACCCATTTTAGTTTTTAGATATGTTATATATATTAAATAGACCTATCTAAAAAAATTTTTTTTTGGTAAAAAAAACTTGATCTTTAAAGTGTTTTCCAAGTTTAAACTTTTATTTTTGGCAAAAAAAATTTTTCAGTGTAATATAAAATTTTTACAGTGTATGTTTTCGAAAGCTGACTTATATACCTTTCTAATGGCACCAAGATCATTCAAATCGGTTGAGTCATTCCATAGTAATTGCATCTTAAAAGTACCCATTACCGTCATTTTTCAAATATTTCCATACCTTGCCACGCCCACATATTTTCAAAAATACAATTTCTAAAAATGAGGTTGTGTTTCTACACCTAAAATCTAGCTGTATGCAAAATTTCATTAAAATCTGAGATGGTCGGGTTCAATGCATATCGGTTTTGATATGAAATTCATCATAATTAAAAAATGTTGGAATTTTTAATTTTTTTGTAACTTCTCTAAGTCGAATATAGGGGGGTCAATTTGTATGGATCGAAAAAAAGTCACCAAGCGGTTATCAAAATCGTAATCTACGATGAATTCTAAGAAAATTTTCCAAAGAAACCATGTGTCTAAAATCAAAATCGAGCTTCCGATTTTTAACGAGAACGTCTGTTGAAATCACTATAGAGTGCGAACGACCAACGCTAAGAAGCTGAAATTTCGTAGGAAGATGTTTTTTGCCCATAAGCAGGTTAAGTTCGAGAATGGGCAATATCGGACCAAAGGGGAAAAAGTTCCCCTTTACGGGACTAAATATATCCCGGCCATAATCAAATTTTTCAAATATTTTTTTTCACTACATCTACACTAAGTTTATATAATTTATAGATAGGGAAAAAAATCCCAAAAATGGGCGTGCTCATGGGTTCCGTGGACCCTTGGGGCCCAAAAAAGGGCCCATGATAAACATGCGCATATGGGTATCGAAGTGCAACGAAATTTACTCACGAACCCAAATATGCCTTTATTTTCATGATTTGCCTAAATTTTTTGATCCGGTTTCTGGGACTATCGGGTCACCAGCGGCCCAAAAACCGCACCTTGACAAACATGGACATATGGGTATCGAAATGCAACGAAATTTTCTCGCGAACCCAAATATGCATTTATTTTCATGATTTGGATAAAATTTGTGATCGGGTTCCTGGGCGGCCCAAAAACCGGCCCCTGACAACCATGGACATATGGGTATCGAAATGCAACGAATCCATGATGGAGGGTATATAAGATTCGGCCCGGCCGAACTTACCATTTGTCCACTTGTTTTATATTTAAATAGCATAAGGTCACTTTGTTCATTAGAGTGGGTCATTTTTTTCTGATTTCTAATTATCTCTTTTTTCTACACATACAACGAGAACTTTTTTAATACAAAAATTTCATAAATATTTAAATTTTTTTTTAAAGATCACAACGAAAACTTTCTCGTTAAAAATCGGAAGCTCGATTTTGATTTTAGACACATGGTTTCTTTGGAAAATTTTCTTAGAATTCGTCGTAGATTACGATTTTGACAACCGCTTTGTCGAGAAAAAAATTGACCCTACCTAATGTACATATATTCATTATTGAATAAAAACCTCGGTAATTCGTATTTTTTCTTTCTTCACCCAGCTAATTCGAAAACCCCGCTAATTCGTAGAAAACGGTCGGTCCCTTGACATTACGAATTATCGGGATTTTACTGTACGTCATTATTATAAATTTCGAATTCGTAATATCTCGTGTGCGTTAAAAAGAGAGCCCACTGTCGGTAATTGTCCGTGCAGAAAATCAGAATCACTAACGATACTTTTGAAATCCACACAAATCGTTTACGTGTTCATCAATACTTGTAAACGAGTATGTGTAGAAATATCACAGACATACTGAACAACAGTGCAAGTCAAATTAAATACTATGAAAGCATATCTTCACACACACACACACACGCATTCATACAAATGTACATATGCGTATGTATGAATCTGTTGAAGTCATCACGGTTGTACGACCAACTCACATACAATCGTATACATGTATGTGTGTTGTTGTTCGATCCGGTTTGGAGATGTTCAAGTCTCCTAAGACTATTAAAGCAGCTTAGAATAGAAGTAAGACCAACTTGGCTGGTAATGGCTGACGCAAAGCTGCATCACAGTGTGTTGTAATTGAGAGAAATGCTGTGATTGTCCTGCGGAATGTTTAGCCTTGAAAAACTTTACCAGAAAATGTTAGTTAACTGAAATTTAAATTCTTGTTTAATTTCTTTGTCCTATCTCCGTGATTTTAATGGGTAAAACTGCGATCTACCCCTTTGCGGATGACCGCAACTTCTGTCATGCATACTCATTTGACCATCGTCCCAAATGACAAATGGCGAAAACTCTTGATGTTCTGGGCATGAAGATAGAGGGTGAAGGGCATGAAGATCGTTGGGCAAGCCATATTTTCGCAGTGTCGAAAGAAGCTTTCAAGTGTTTAGGCTTTTTAAAGCGGTGCAAGAAATATTTTATCTCATCTGATCTCGTAAATATTTACACCACATACATCAGGCCTAAAATGGAATATAACTCCCCATATAGGGGCTCCAATGATATCTTTGCAGCCTCTGGGCAGTGTAAAGAGGAGATCGGTGGTGTTGAGAGCAGATAGAAGGTTATCGAACTCTCTTGTTTCCCTACAGCATCGAAGGAATGGGGATTGGGTAACGCTATCCTGTAGATATTTTAACGGTATCTGTTCGTCAGATATCCGTCGTGTGTTGCCTGACGTTACAACACGTAGCCAAGATACGCGACTATGCAGGGTCTCTCCTCCGTTCATTGTCAAATGGCCGGTCTGAACATTTCCATGGATATTTCCTATGTCTTCAGTTGTCGATTTATCTGTACAAAAAACATGTACATGCCGCAACACTGTGCGCTGCGCACAGTAAACAGCAGCTACTAACTTCTAAGAAAAGTCGTTGCATATGCAACTATTTTGGCAAAGTAGTCCATAACACACTAAACTTAACTACAATGACTCTACTTAAACTTTGTTTCGACGAGAAGTGAATGTTGTTGCACTGGTCGTTTGGTCGCTTTTTGGGGCAGAATGTCCTGCAGGATTCATTAACAGCACTTTAAAACTTTTACTAGATGATGTTGACAGTTTCCGAATGCCACAGGATGTGTACGAAAATAATAGCAACAACAACAACAACGAGAAGCGTCAAACGACAACAACTATGACTATAATGTATGTCACCAAACACAGCTTCAAAATGTATTTTCGGTATTCTACGATTTTTATTTGCTCTCTTCCCTTTCATACCAGAGTTGTTCCAGCACTTGTACGAGTATCTTAGGCGAACAACTGACACAGGTTACAACTTGCATATGTATGAACGGATGTATGGATATGTTGTAAGTCTGTAATGTCATGTATCTTCTGGCTATTCATTTTTAGCTTCTTCATCGTTCCGGAGATCTGTGTGTGAGTGTGTGCTGCATTTTTGGATATATGCACATTGTGCAAAGTGGAGACAAGTTTGAAGGAAAAATGTAAGTGATAAAGCAGTTATTTTACCAAATCATTTTCAAATACATATTTGAAAATGTAATAGCCGGAAAGCAAAATACAGCTGGGATATTCCTGAAAATGTTTTCTTATTTGGGAAATCGAAGAGATTTTATTTTTTATTTATTAATTTCAATACAAAGTAAATCTATATCCTAAATTTTCGCACCCCAAACAACAACCCCCACGATTATAGGCAGTTACTCTACCAACTCGCCAACCGGGGCGCTTCCAATAGATTTTACCATCGATTTTCTAATGAAATTCGCTGTATTTGGATAAATATTTTTTCTTAATGGAAAATATGATTCCTTAATGGAAATTGTTTTTTCTTATTTTCTCTTAATGGAAAACAGTTCTTCTTAATAGAAAATATTTTTTCTTAATGGAAAATATTTTTTCTTAATGGAAAATTATTTTTTCTTAATAAAAAATATTTTTTCTTAATGGAAAATATTTTTCCTTAATCGGAAATAATTGTTCCTTATGGAAAATATTTTTTTTAATGAAAAATATTTTTTCTTAATAAAAAATATATTTTTCTGAAAGACATTTCTTTTCTTAATAGACATTTTTTTTCTTAATGGAAAATATTTGTTCTTAATGGAAAATTTTTGTTCTTAATGGAAAATATTTTTTTTCTAGTTGGAAATTATTTTTTCTTATCGAATATATTTTTTCTCAATGGAAAATATTTTTTTTTTAATTGAACATATTTTTCATAATTGACATTTTTTTTAAATGGAAAATATTTTTTTCTAGTTGGAAAATATTTTTTCTTAATGGAAAATATTTTTTTTCTAGTTGGAATATTTTTTCTTAATGGCAAATATTTTTTCTTAATGGAAAATTATTTTTTCTTAATAAAAAATATTTTTTCTTAATGGAAAATATTTTTCCTTAATCGGAAATAATTGTTCTTAATGGAAAATATTTTTTCTTATTGTAAAATATTTTTCTTGATGTAAAATATTTTTTCTTAATAAAAAATATTTTTTCTTAATGGAAAATATTTTTTCTTAATGGAAATAATTGTTCTTAATGGAAAATATTTTTTCTTATTGGAAAATATTTTTCTTGATGTAAAATATTTTTTCTTAATGGAAAATTTTTGTTCTCACTGGAAAATATTTTTTTCTAGTTGGAAAATATTTGTTTGTTGAAAATGTTTGTTCTTAATGGAAAATATATTTTTTTTCTAGTTGGAAAATATTTTTTCTTATCGAATATATTTTTTCTTAATGGAAAATATTTTTTTTTTAATTGAAAATATTTTTCATAATAGACATTTTTTTTCTTAATGGAAAATATTTTTTCTTATCGAATATATTTTTTCTTAATGGAAAATATATTTTTTTTTAATTGAAAATATTTTTCTTAATAGACATTTTTTTTCTAATAGACAATATTTTTTCTTAATGGAAAATAGTTTTCTTACTGGAAAACATTTTTCTTAAATTTTAAATTTTTTTCTTAATGGAAAATATTTTTCTTTTTTTTAATGGAAATTTTTTTTTTTCTTAATGGAAAATATTTGTTCTTAATGGAAAATATGTTTCGTGATGGAAAATATTTGTTCTTAATGGAAAATATATTTCGTGGTGGAAAATATTTTTTCTTAATCGGAAATATTTTTTTCTTAATGGAATTTTTTTTTAATGGAAATTTTTTTTGTCTTAGTTGTAAATATGTGTTCTTAGTGGAAAATATTTTTTTAATGGAAAATGGTTTTCTTAATGGAAAATATGTTTTCTTATTGTAAAGATTTTTTTCTTTATCAGGAAGTGTGTTTGCCTAGTTTGCAAGCAAACTAACTACGACGTTCATTAAAAACTTTTCGTTGTTCTTCGAGAAGGAGGTTTGGTAGGGGAAAGAACTCAAAATACGTTTGCTCAAACACTCAGACAAAGAAATCTGCAACAAGAGTAAACAGAGTTTGGATAATTTCATTATTTACATGGTCAAGATGTTGTTTATTATCTTTTCCAATTTTAAGAGTGTATGTGTGTGTTTGCGTGGTTTTAATGGCAAATACAGCCACTCACTGTACTCTGTACGTTAGTTGCATATTGCACAAATTGTTGTTGCAGCACTGCCAGTCCTGGTTATGGACATAAAGTTAAATTAAACATTTACACTTTCACTTTGAGTTTATCTCTGCAAGAGAATTAATTAAATATTGTTTAAACACATCTGGCTGTTTGTTTTTTTTTTATTAATAGCATATTTTTAATCGTTGTATAGTCAGTCTTACACACATACATTCATGCGTACATGCGGTGGTGTTTTAAATGTTGTGGTATTTTCTTAATAAATTGTGGCCACCCTACATACGGTGCTGCCGTGGTTGTTTCGGTTTAAGCTCAACTATATAATGTTGGAGAATATTGATTTGTTCATATTTAAAGTACTCCAACATAGTAATTTAAAATTAAGTATTGAGGTTGCCAGGCCGCTACAGTGGGAAATCTTGAACTGCAATTGAAGAACATTAAAAAGCGAGCTATACTTATAAATGGCCTTGGCTAGGGTTACATGGCAAACATTCGACCATGATCATTACCCTTGTTAAATATCAAATGTATGAGTTGGAAGTACTGTGGTATCTTAGTAGACAATCACACAAGAATAACCAAGGTTCAAAACCGGGTACGACCATCAAACAAAAAATGTGCATGACTTTGGGCAAAAATTATATTTTTCAGTGTTGCACAGCATTACCAAAGAATGTCTTACTATCTCTTCCAGAGACACCCTGCATTGTCGGGCAATTTTTGAAGTGAAGTACATTCTCCTGGGACTTAATAACCGCCTTAACCGATTTGGAACCAAATACCTCTATCTTGTAGTCTACACGATATAACTCCAAACATATTATTAGGGAATGCATATCAGGCCATACAAATTTGACGGACGTACAAAATTTGATGAGGACTAACATCTTCAGAGATGAACATAACAGTTTCGATTATCCTCATTGGATCCATTTGAAAAACTTAAGACCATAAAGCACCAAGCTAGGTCTATAGGAAATTGCAATACTGTTCAAATTATTTTAGGAGGACCAAGTGGGAGAAGACTGGGCTACGATAATAAAAAACACATCGATGGATAACTTGGAACAGTTGTCCGAAACTTTGGATCACAGAATCATAAGCAATGAATGTGATGAATGCCCTGGAAAGATCACAATCAGATTTAAGCAGTTCTAAAATAATTATTAGTACAATTTACTTACTTTACAAAACAGGTTGAGGAAGTGCCTAATATAAGTTGTAATGCGCCTATGGCGCCCGTTAATTTGCTTGAGAAAGTATTTGTTACTTAATTTTAAAAATTTTGTAAAAAATATTTTGAGAAAACTATTTTGTAAAAAAAATTTCGGAAAAAAATAAAATTGGAAAAAAATAAAATTGGAAAAAAAAATTTTGCTGAAAAAAAAATTTTTGTTGAAAAAAAAAAAATTTTGTTGAAAAAAAAAAATTTGTTGAAAAAAAAAACATTTTGTTGAAAAAAAAATGTTTGTGGAAAAAAAAAATATTTTGTTGAAAAAAAAAATGTTTGTTGAAAAAAAAAATGTTTGCTGAAAAAAAAAATTATTGTTGAAAAAAAAAAATTTTTTTTGAAGAAAAAATTGTAGTGGGAAAAAAAAATTTTGTTGAAAAAAAAAATTTTGTGGAAAAAAAAAAATTTTGTAAAAAAAAAAAATTGTAAAAAAAAAATTTCGGAAAAAAAAAAATTTTGGTAAAAAAAAATTTGGGGAAAACACAATTTCTGTACAAAAAAAAATATTATTTTTTTTATTATTATTATTTATAGAATTATTATAGAATGCCTATTTAAATTCCTACGTGACAGAGTGAATCAGGGAATCAGTGTATCAGTGAATCAGTGTCGAGGGTAAATATATATTAAGATCATACATGAGTTAACCTCTCGTAGTACTAAGAACTTCAACCTGAAACTTAATTCAAAAAGTCAGTCGGTGACGCCATCGTATTCCCAGCTCTGCACGAGCGTTTATCTAACAATTAGGAAATATATTCCCTAGGGCATTCGGCAATTCATAACACCCACTAGTGACTCAATTTACCACTTCCATTTCGAAATATCGGATGCACAACGAAACGCAACAACAACTGAACTTAACTGGAATGTCGTACTTAAACACTTTATCACTCGGTGCGGCGTATTATCATAGTTTTGGTTTTTAAAACATTTTATTTTGTTGCATTTCCCTCACCGGCCACCTGCTCTCACAAGTGTCAGTGTCAATTCACAATATTAATTAGCCGTATATGAGTACAATTGTGCTGTGCTGCGGCTATCTTGGCTATGGAGCACCTGAACTCTGCCAGTTCACAAAAGATGAACACGCTGCGTTAAGCAGCAGGAAAAGCATTCAATAATGGCTGATTCAACACGAAAAAAAAAAAAACACCGCACGCACTTATTGTTGGACATTAATGAAGCATCCGCTAATTAAAAGTATTTTTTTTTTTTAATTAATTTGTGTAATACACACTTAATAGTGAAGAGTAAAAGCATGGCATGTGCAAGGCTTTCTAGGCAGCGTTCCCGGGAAGAGTCAAATTAGTCATTACTCATTGAAATTTATTGTTTTAAATCTTCGCGTTTAGTGTATTTCAATACGAATGACAGTTTCAGAGTTATCAATAAAGTTAAGACGGAATTTCCTCCTCGGTGGCTACGTCAAGCTAAATTGTCGCAACTGGGGCTCGGAAAACCCAAGAGTTATTGTTGACAAGCCTCTCCATCCTCAACGTGTGACTGTTTGGTGTGGTTTTTGGTCCGGCGGGTACATTGGACCTGACTTTTTCGAAAATGAGTTTGGATCAACAGTTACGGTCAATGGATTGCGCTATCGAGAGATGATCAATGAGATTTTATGGCCGGAGTTGGATGATATTGATCTGGACAAAGTTTGCTTTCAACAAGATGGTGCTACACAAGCAACGAAACTATTACTCTTTTACGGAAAAAGTTTCCGTGTTATCTCTTGAAGAGGTGATTACAATTGGCCACCGAGATCTTGTGATTTAACACCTTGCAACTTCTTCCTTTGGGGTCACGTGAAAGATAAGGTCTATGCCAACAGCCCAGAGTCGATTCTAGACCTCAAAGATCGAATTCGTGAGGCTATCGAGGACATAGGGCTGCCACTTTGCGATTTGGTTATGGAAAATTTCATGAAAAGGATATGGTCGCGCTGGCCATTTGGCTGATGATGTTTTTCATTATTAACGGCGCATACCATCTTCTTTTTATGAAAGAAACATCCGATTATTTATCTCAATAAATGTCTTTTTTTAATACTAAAATAACACCTCTTGTTGGAAAATAGTGTGGCATTTTATGAGAGCATCTTATGATATTTTCGTTTTGGACAACTACAAAAAACGATAAACTCTTTTTTACCTAAGACCAGGCAAATCGTTTATCCTTTTCTGACATCAAATCCCTTTTCGTCCGAAAGCAACTTCTTTATTGGATTATTAGCGTATGATTGATATGGATTTGAATTTCATATTACTCATACGCATATAGTGATCGAATTAAAAAACATATATTTGTGCGAAATTAGCTTGGGGATTGTGGGTTCGACTCCCACCACAGGCTTTGGTCTGTCGCTGCAAAAATCCAACCATATGGTCTGTGTCACTCGGTTTACCCTTGGACCCAAAATTGGAATAAATATTCAGTTTGTATTGTAATTAAATAAAAATAAAATGAAATACATTTTGGCAGAACATAATTCTTGGAAAGCATTGATAGAAAATGAAAATAAAATCATTCAGAATACGAAGTTGTTCGTCTCCTTTCACAATAGGTCATATTGACTTTTTTATTTTTATTTTTTACAATATTTATATTCCAATTTTGGGTCCAAGGGTAAACCGGGTAACACAGAACATATGGCTGGGTTTTTGCAGCGACAGACCAAAGTCTCTCGTGGGAATCGAAACCACAAACCCCACGCTAATAGGACAACATGCTACCAACTAACCTGCCGAGGTGCCTATCGACTTTTTCTTACTTGCTTTAAGTTCCAAAACTGTTTCTAGAAGGAACATTAATAAATAATCAAAGTTGTCCTTTACTCTACTTGCAAAACCAAAAGTAAATTTCAAGAGTTGTCCCTTCTTGTATTTCTTATATGTTTATTATTAGAAGGCAAACAAAACAAAAAACTGTTGGACTTCCGATAAGACCTAGTACACGTGCCCCACAGAAGAAACCATAGAATTTCTGTGATTCACTGGTTGTTTTGTGGTAGTAGTACTTGTTTGTCTCTATGATTGCAGAAACAATAACGTTTTTTTTTTCCTGTTGATTTGTTTAAATAAAATAAAACAGATAAGAAAGTAAAAAGTTTACGGTTGTAAAGGAGACGAATGTCTGTTTGTGGACATATATCTATGTGTGTGTATTTGTGTTTAGACAAATAACAGGCAACATCAACAATCTTTAAAAAAATTGTCAGAAAGAAGCAAAGATGAGGAAAACCTGAACGCAGTATTTTTCAAGGAAAGACAAAATAAATCAACATTTCACATGTGTTGAAATACGTACGAAGAGCGCTGCGTCCTACAGCCTAAAAGCTTAATCATCACATACTTTGTCTTTTTCAAAGGACTCCTAAATTTCGTGTGAATTGGTTTGTACGTATGTACGATACATGTATGTGAGTGTATGTGTACTGTGTGTCTGAATAAGACTGCGGCAAATGTGACGATGTTATGCGAAAACATATACCATCGCACATACTGTCTCTGTGTGTGCGAGAATGTGTATTGCTCGCCACCCTCTGGCCTGCAATACATTTTGCGGCAGATATTCATAAGAAGACAACATGAAATGAAGTACAGGCGGTCGAGACGACCTTAGGTTTGCTGTACAAATATAAGCAGATATATTTGACAAAAGATGTACAAAATTCTGGAATTTCCGATTTCATCTGAATTATATGGGTATTTAAGACTGTGGACATTCATAAAGAAAGTCGTCGACAGACAATAACAGTGCTCGCAAGCTCGTTTGGCGTTACTACTTACTTATTTCCCTTAACATTCCAGTGACCCCGCCGGAGCATAAACCGCACCAAACAGTCACATGTTGAGGATGGATAGACTTTTCAACAATAACTCTTGGGTTTTCCGAGCCTCAGTTGCGACAATTTTGCTTGTTGACGTAGCCACCGAGGTGGAAATGGACCTCATCAGTCAAGATGATTTTTCGATGCATTTCAAGGACCCAAAGACACGACGTTGTTGATGATCGGCCGTCTTGAATTCTTGTGTTAACTGAACTTTATAAGCCTTAAGACCCAAGTCTTTATACAAAATACGGTGTAATGACGATTGTGGAACGGCAAATTCCAACGAACGACCTGGGTTTCTTCAACACTTTGGTCTACAGCAGCAATATTCTCAGTTCTTCTTGAGCGACGTGCACGGCTTTTATTCTTCACATCACTAACTTGTCCCAACAGTTCGAATTTGTCCACCAATTTCTGTATTGCGTTCCGAAAAGGTGCTTCACGACGACCCAAAAATGCTTTAGTTTTACGAACTGTGACTGCAAGATTTTCACCATTTTTGTAGTGAATTTTAATAATTTCAATGCGTTGTTGAATCGTGTATCGTTCCATTTTTAGTAATGGCGGAGTTTCTACTTGTAAAATGTCAAAGAAGAAAAGCTTCAAAAGTGACAGCTACCGAAATAACGGGTGATTCAAAATAACACATCTTGTTGGAAAACCCTTTATGAGATTTTCTTCGAGAATTCTTAATTTTTTTTTTCAAAAATAACTCTTATTTCACACTTGCTTCATACATTCAACATTTTTTAGCTTTCTAAATAATGCATTTATGTCCAATGAACTAATACAAGAACAACATTTGTTTGTTACAAAAAGCGTTGAACCAAACAATTGTTAACGAAATCTTTTTATTTTAATTAAAATTTTGTTTACGACCGCATTACCAACAGACACAAAATGAATAAATTTCGTGAATAATAGAAATGCAAAACAATTTTCTGTATTGCTTTTAAAATTCAATATTTGGCCGTGAGGATTTGCAAACCATAATCCGGGCTATGCCCGAAATTACATAAATTAAAATGTCTAATCTATGTCAGTTCCCCAGACGACGTCGGACCCACAGACATTTACCGAACGTATATGAAATATGACTTAGTCTGGAGATACCGACTAATGCGCTATACCCAAAAAAAAACACAAAAAAAAACATTAAAGAAATATTAAATTAAATGTATCCTTCATTTATTCCGTTTCCTTTTTGTCGCCGTTCTTCAATTTCATTTTCTGTTACATTACCATGCATTCACTCATAGAAAGATATTTCAGATGTTCTCCAAGGAGAACAAAAAGAAAAATGCCACACTGTTACATACGTAGAGCAGAGCACACACATGTGTGTACATTTGTCTTATACACGCACCTTCATTCATGCACACGCATACACTCTTCGCTTACAACCACTACATTCATACATGTAACAGATAAAGTCATATTCACCAGCGACCACCCATAATTTGGGTGGTTTTCTACGGTGTGTTCACAACGACATGCATATGTATGTATGTCCGTTGAGGTGGGTCACACTTCATCTGAGGCAATCGGTGACCACCAATAAACTGCACAGAGCAGAGTTAGCCAACATTCAGCTACATGGCTTTCTCTCAACATCCCAAGAAGGACCACAAATGAAACTTCTCTGAAATCAATAAGCACGATACAATTCGTAAACTTATTGAGAGTGTTCTACTGTTTAAAGTGGACTCCGATTCCAGAGAAAGACAACAAGAAAGAACATTAGGGGTAGAGCCGACAGATAATATTCTTGGCAGCATGTTGTTGCCTGATAGTTTTACGTTCTAAAGTCTCACCGTAGCTACACTCACTGTATGTCATAGAACTTCCTTCGTATGAATGCTGGAACTGTTCGAAATGTTCTAAATGGCAGAGGGCTCTTACTTCTAATTCCGTTTGTCAGTTGATGGTTGTAAATATCTTCTTCGCCGTCCCTTAATATGTCCTTAGCCGAATTTCAAGTGTTACTCTAAGTGTATCGATCTTGTGCGCATGATCTCCACTTGGTTACTTTAAGATTTATCAGATCTTTTTGAACATGAACTTTCCAACGAAGTGCGGATCGTACAGTTTTGGGTTGTGCTTTAAACTCGCCGTCTAAAAGATTCTTCGTAGTCTGATCAACCGTATTTGTTGTCGATGGTCGATGATTTGTTGAAGAATATTTCTAAGGATATCTCCAACTGCTTAGCTGTCTTAGCTGATTGCACGACAAATCGTTATAGGCTGCCCAACTGAGAACAGCCCATTGGGGAATTACAGGGTGTCTGTAGTGTACCAACTATATCGCAGATACACGCTGAAAAAAAATGGTAATTTTAACAAATTTTTTATTGTTATCATCTTTAAGAGCATAGCTCTTTATTCGCACTCAAATGTTGTACTTAAACCACTAAGCTTGAGGGTGACTACCACACAGCAAATTATAGTATTGAATTTCCGGGTATATCGGGTTTCTTTGACGTGTGTATTGAGTTTACTTCGTGTACTTCGGGGGCCACCGTAGCCTTTCCGTAGTTATCCCATGAGGAATGACGCACCACGAATGAGGACTTCACCGTAATAGTCATATAATGTTGAATCTGCAAAAAGGAATCATCTCCCCAGTTAAACAACAATGCTATGGAATTTTTGATGTTAAGTATTTGGCATGGGCAAGACCATAAAGCCAAGACTTTTTAAATCTCTACATTCTCACATGAGAAATATGCCGAAGTATTGCAAGTTTTTACCGAGTTACATTTTGAAATTATGGTCTCGATTTTCGCAAGTTCCCAATGTTAATTCCCTACCAATGGTCATAGCAATAGAGATAATGAAGTGCATCCGCTGCCAGCTAGTCAGCTGTAGGAAAGTTACTGTTTAAAATCAACGCCGGCTAGTCTGTTCCTATGGCCCACTCTACGTCATTGATGGTCTACGAATATCAGCGGTTACATACATACGAAATTTATCGCAGTATTTCGTTTCATATTTTATGCGTTTTGATATAACACCATAAAAGCAATCAGCAACAATATTCCATTGCTGGATATGAGTACTTCCACACACTTTTGTTTGTCTCCTTCGTAATGGAAGGAAAGGGGCAAGTTTTTTTCTTTCGTTTGTTTGTTTGTGTTTTGTCTTGTGGTTTAAGCAATTTTGAGGATATATGTGTGACGCATAAGCATACACACATACTTTCAGACAAATTTTCACACAGAATGACAATAGCGAAATTTCCGTGTGTGTGTGTGTGTAAGTGTGAGTGTTATCAAGAAATAATCCTCCGGGGACTTTTTGATATTATAACAGCTATCAGCAACAGAATGAACAGAAAGAAGAAGAAAATATTTATATTAAACTCTGTTCGCATAGAGACGAAGAATGCATGAGTTATGTGGAATATCCTCCATACAAATAGGTTTCCCAGGAAATCGATAAGTGTATTTTAGAACAAAGCAAAATATGATATTGAGTTACAATATCGTCTTTGGAATTGTCGACACTAGTTTAAATTGGTTGAAGATGCAATAGAAAATTGTCAGGATTTGATGGGATGGCACACGCATGTACGTATTTACTTTAAAGCAGAGATTTTATGACAGAGGCTAATTGTGGGTTAAATTCTACATCCAGATTATTTACGTTATAGTCAAATATTAAACAGAAATAAATAAAAATTAATTGAAAGATTGGAGGCTGTGCTCTTAATGTAAGGCCTTTGGGAATCTACTGAGATTTTTGTGATGAACAGTTGTCTGTATTTCCCAAACACACTATTGCTTATACACAAATATGTAATACTAATAGCAAAAGACTTATATTTACATCCAAATAAGCTTTGTGTGGAAGGAAATAAGCTTTACTGGCTACAAACACCAAACACGCGTTTTACTTGTGTGTGAACATTAAAAAAAAGACGTATTTTTCAGCGTGTACTATCTCCAATCATCACCACCGCTCTCCTCTGTACACGGTCCAGAAGCTTCAAAGATGTTAATGGAGCCCCTGCCCATATATGGGAGTGGTATTCCATTTTAGGTCGAATGTAGGTGGTGTAAATATTTACGAGATCAGATGAGGGAAGTATTTTTTTCTTTGGTACAATAAATATTATAGCACGACCAGCCACGAAATTATTTTTTTATTATATAATTTTTTTTATTTAATTATAATACAAAGTAAATTTATATTCGAATATAAACCGTGGATAGGTTTTTGCAGTGACCGACCAAAGAGTCTGGTGGAAGTCAAACCCTCAACCCGCACACTGATAGGCAAGCACGCTACCAACTCGCCTACCAGGGGGGGCCCCGGAGGAAATCTAACAATGATGGTTTTAGTGAAATAATAAATGTTGAGTAGTGAATAAAGACACATTATTTCATAATAGAAACCAATCGCGACTTAAAGGTGTAAAGGCGCTAAATCGAATATTTGAAATTTTACAGGAGAGGCAAAATATTTTCTGCAAATAATTAACCACGTATTTTTTAACTACATTAACTAAACTTTTTTGACATTTTAGGTTACTTTTTAAATAGTTATAATGTAATATAAAATAATGTACATTATTGTGCTTTTGGGATGATTTTTGGACTTTTTCGATTTAAAAATTTATTTATTTATTGACTTATCGCCTTTTCCTATGAGGTATAGTATTCACGTGAAAGATTTCCCGTAGAGTAACGGATACACTTTTCTCATTGATATTTTTTCGGGGCGAACAATCCCAATTTTTTTTTTTTTTTTTGAGTTATTGATTCCATCGTTCTACATTTTCGAAACAAGTTGGTGGTAAATGCTTTTACAAAAGTAGAAATTTTAAAAATAATTAAATTTTTGCTCTCCTGTGAACTATAATTTTATAACTTACCACAGATTAAGGAAACCTCAGATTTTTCAATTTCTAGTCCTTCTTCGTTCTTTTTCATTCGGTAATTATTTCAATAAAAAAAAAATGACTGGACTTACTATTTAGCTGTTAAATACAATAAAGAAATTAGTATTTTCAACTTATCTTGCGCTCTGGTTCAAAAAATACATTTCAGGAACAATGGACTTAGCGCATTTTCACCTTTAGGTCCCGAAATGAATGTTGAAAGAATGTTAATTTTATTTTAATTAATTTTTTTAGAAAAACAAAATTTTTTGTGGCATAATTTGTCATAACTCGAAAACGACTGGTCTGATTTTATAGAAATAAATTTTAAAAAATTCACTAAATAATCTCTAATTTACCTTTAGTGCATTTTAAACAGTTTAAAGGTTAGAATAAAATTAATGTAGACAAATTTAATTTGAATCTATTAATTTTATTAAAATCTGATGACATTTTACACATTATGTGAACTATATAACAAAATGGACTGAAGTAACATGAATTTTACTCAATAATTCTACCGCTATTTTGAAAGCAAGGCACAACTAATTTTTCAGATATCTGTCTCATCTTTATGAATCGTGTGTTTTCAAAAATGGGCATAATCAGGCCTGAGAATAAGCAATGTTCTATTTTTATTTCATTCATACAAGTATTACTTCAGTTCTATTTTATTACTCGGATTTTTACTGTTTTTCCACACAACGGACAACATCCTTTGACCGGGCACACACATATCAATTCATCTTACACATTTTTCAAATGATTTATATTTTTCAATTACCGAAAACATTTCAACTATAAAAATTGTTGAACGTTTCTGTTATAAAAAAAAAAACACGAACAGGAAAAAAATCCTATAAAAATATTTGTTAGTCCAACACAAAAATGTGTATCATTGGTCCATATGTACAATTCCGCATCCCGCACCGTACACAATGTGTCTATCTCTGCTTGTGACTTAGCATGTCCTTCTGGCAACGTGATACCATATGCCTAAACAAATACTTCGGCGGCAATAGAAACAATCATTTAAAAAAAAATGGAAATGCTAAAACAAACATCCCCCGCTCGAGCCGAAAAGATATTATTATTCCGCCATTACCGGTTGAAACGGCGATGCTAAATGAATATACAAATTCCTTGAAACACATAAAAAATAAATAAAATTCTATAAGGCCAAACGCCACCACAGCACCAAATACTACCTTCGCCACACAGCACACCCACCCACCCACGTCGGCAACGCTACCAACAACAATCCAGCGAGTTCCTGTTCCGGCGTCTATGAAATGAAAGTGGAACGAACCCCAACCACGTTGTGAATATGAAAAGTCATTTGCTGGAAATTGGTGTTGCGGGTAATATGGATGGGTTTATGTGATACAATGTGTAATGTGTGGGCTATACTTTTGTTCTCGCTGAGTCAGAGGGGAACTGGGAGGAGGGGGTTACGCTGTAGGTACCAAAAGTGACAACACTTTTTTTATCTTTTATGATGGAAAGCTGGGGCGCAAAAAACAACACATACACAATATATAACCAACAATGACTTGTAGCTCAAAGAATATCATCAAAAATAGAAGGGAAAAATAATATGACGATGTGGTGAGATGATTTCCATAAATGAAAATAATATTTCATCCATTAATTTCGCACAGTCCTCACAAAGATTACTTTTTGGTATTTTTTTAAATTCCCCAAAAATATGTGAAGTATATGAAATCTATGAATCGGTAATTTCTCACCACAAGCTTTAATATTTATGTTGTCTTAATTCGTTGGTTTGATTTTAATAAATTTTTTTTTGGTATTTCCATTGTAACCAAACAAGATCAGCCATGTAGGACCAAATACTGTCATACAAGCCCCTGGTTAAAATCTGGTTAATAAGGGGGAGGTTATGAACCAACATCCAATCTGGCAATGCATTAAGACAAAATAAGAAAAGGGTTTTAGAAACAAATCTTAAATGTCCTTACAATTTACGGCATTACGACTATGGAGTGAAAAGACTTTCAAACACTTTCAGTGGCTGGTTTCACCTCGTAAATGCTGGAGACCTGACGAGAACACTAAAAAAAAACTTTAATGCACAGTTTTTTTTAATGAAAATCATTCTTCAATAGTTCTAATTCAAATTGATGAATAAATTCATTGACTCGATGATGAAAGTCTTCAATTTGAAGTACTTACGTTTTGTAGCCTTTTTATGGTTTTTTAACCACAACAACAACATTTGTGTCGGAGGCATTGCACACAATGAAGAGGTTTTTGTGTTTGTTTCGGCTTTACGTCTTGCATTTTTTGGAGATATGCGATACTACAGAGTAATTCGCGATGAGAACTATTGCTTATAATAAACCTATAATTCTAGCAGGAGACATTCCAAAGGGTACCGATGAAGAAGCGAGGTAGCTTCCGAAGTGGATTTGTATACTTTGGGTAGCAATAATAGCATGAAACTCTTTAAAGAACAAATTATATCATTTTTATTTGCAAAATAGAAATGTTTTATTTTTTATAGTAATGTAGAATTTTCATCAAATTGACGTACAATGGTGTTCATCAAATTGATGTACAATGATCATCAAATGGATGTACAATGTTCATCAAATGGATGTACAATGTACATCAAATTGATGTAAAATTTTCCTCAAATTGATGTAGAATGTTCATAAAATTGATGTACAATGTTCATCAAATTGATGTACAATGGTCATCAAATTGATGTACAATGTTCATAAATTGGTGTACAATATTCATTAAAGTGAACATTAATCAAATTGATGTACAATGTTCATCAAAATGATGTACAATGTTCATCAAATTAAAGTAAAGTTAATGACAAGTTCTATATCAAATTGAAGAAAAGTGTAGTAGTTTCATCAAATTGATGTAAGAATTCATTGAATTGAGGGACCCATTTTTTAGTTTTAGAGAGTAATCTCTAAGCCATTTAAAAAAAAATCTCTAGAAGAAGCATTTGCCGTTCGGTGCCGGCTGTAACCAGTAGGACCTGAATAGTGAGTATAAAAAATTTTAGTGTTCTCAGCTCACTGATTCGAGAGAAGTACCGGGTATGTTCCTTCATGGCATATTAAGGGAAATAAATAACTAAAACCAAACGCAGCTGAACGCCTCAAAATCAAATGATTGCGCTGACTGCCGACTGAATCCAAACACTCCAGCCAAAAAGGCGTCAGACGATAACTACAGCGAAAGCTGTAGGCCGCAATTCCGATTGAAGGATCCAGTGGAAGACGAAATGAAAATAACACTGTGCGACAGCCACAATCGGTTTGGGATGAAACCACCGGGGAAAGTTATATCGGTCAAAAAAAGGTCATACGTGTCCCAGCGTTTCGTTGGGTCTCATCTAGGAATCGAGATATATCGATTTGAAGTTAGTAAGTATCGTATAGGGGAATTTGTCACGTTTTTGGCTCTTTTGTTTGACATAACTTGAGAACCACTCGTCCGATTTAGCTGAAATAAATTTTAAAAAACCAAGAATTACAATTCCCTTAATCTGTTCATATATTATTTTCCTTTACAAGTAATAGTTTCCAAGTTAAAAATAAGCGCATGAAGAAAATTTTTTTTTTTTTTTTTTATTTTTTTTTTAAATACATTTATTTTAAATTCATTTATTTTTTTACACTTTTTACCGCTTCGGATTTTTTATGAATTAAAAAAAAAAAAATTTTAATTTTTAGGCAAAAATAATTTTTTTTTTCATACATTTATTTATAATTGCGAAACTGTTGCTTAAGTAGGAAAACGGTTTAAGAACAGATTAGAGGAATTGTAATTCTTAATTTTTCTAAATTTGTTTCAGCTAAATCGGACAAGTGGTTCTCGAGTTATGTCAAACAAAAGAGCCTAAAACGTGACAAATTCCCCTGTACGATACTTACTAACTTCAAATCGATATATCTCGATTCCTAGATGAGACCCAGCGAAACGCTGGAACACGTATGACTTTTTTTTACCAATATAACTTTCCCCGGTGGTTTCATTCCAAACCGATCACTGACCCTTACCATTTGTCGCAGAGTGTAATTGGCGTTATGAACTGAACATACTGAGCTGAGCAACCCAAAACCGGCTGTAAAGGCAACTGTACCTATTTCGGTTTTTGTACTTCTTTAACTCTTGTAGATACAATTTAAGAAGATTAATTAAATAATAAATATAACTGCAAACAAACTGTGTTGATTTAAAATTCTAAAAAAATAGGTAGACCAACAATAAGAACGTAAGAAATCGACAGCAAGACTCATCAATGAATTAGGCTGTTAGATACATTCACTTGGTAAGATCAAATACAAAA
The DNA here is from genome assembly GCA_958296145.1 of Hydrotaea cyrtoneurina. Taxonomy (NCBI): domain Eukaryota; kingdom Metazoa; phylum Arthropoda; class Insecta; order Diptera; family Muscidae; genus Hydrotaea; species Hydrotaea cyrtoneurina. The sequence continues at coordinate 8,283,092 of OY282513.1, read as the reverse complement.
GCATAAATTACAGGAAAAAAACAGATTTTTTTTATTTGCAACAGCCCCCAGTTTCTGCCTTCAAATGTTCTGTAATCTGGCATTAATGATGTCTTTAAAATATTTAAACATAATTTATGGCGATGTAAAATCCAATACAGTACAAATTTGATATCCTAGCCAACTCCCCTCCAAATGTGCGTTAACATTTGAAATTATTTTTGCCGGGAGCGAAGTCATGAGTCGTCTAAGATGAGTTTTCTAAATTAAATCGCATATACCGGCAACACATCAAATCCTCAGTGGTTAAACTGTTCGTAGACAATGCTGAAGTTAACGATTTTACAGATCCATCGATTTACGATGTTTTACTTTGAAAGAACCAATATTTGTTTGGACCATTGTCTGCAATTAATCTGCATATGAGTGGCAACAATTGTGCAAGAGCTCGCCATCTGGCACTGTGGGTTGGGTATTAGGGTGGAGTGAAATTCAAAAAAAAAAAGTTAACCTCGGAAAGAGATGTAGTCTGGGGTCCTAATGAGGGGGAAAATAAAGAAAAAAATTTTAGGGGTCGCGCCACTCCCTCGAAATTTGGAAATTATCGCTATTTTGGCGTTGATTTTAGAAAAATCCTAAAAAGTTTTATGTCAATAAATGTTTGCAATAGCGTAAACAATGAAATAAGGGCATGAACAAATTTAAAAAAAATTTTCTCATTGTTCAAAAATTTCAAAAAGTAAAATAAGTCAAATCGTCCCTTCTTCAGAAAATTGACTGAACAATGAAATCGCCACCAAAGCTACAAATATTAGTCGATTATCCTCATATTTGCCTCAAATACTTTTGTTTGGGCACTGAACAAGCTCAAACTTTTAAATTTCGAATGAGTTAAATCGTTAATTTTTAGGATTTTTCTAAAATCAACGCCAAAATTGCGATAATTTCCAAATTTCGAGGGAGAGGCGCGACCCCTGAAATTTTTTTCTTTATTTTTCCCCTCATTAGGACCCCAGACTACATCTCTTTCCGAAGTTAACTTTTTCAAATTAAAAAAAAAACATGTTTTCACTCCACCCTATTGGGTATAGTTTTATAAACCAAATTAGAACAAAAAATAGGTGTTTTCGCAAATGTTTTCTATTGGAGCAAAACTGGCCACCCCACAGGTGCTTTAAATTTAAACAAAAAGAAATACGAATCCCCTTTTTTTGCATCCACTCACATAAGGGTTAAGTTGATATCTGCATATGTACGAGTTTTTTTCCTTCTCTCTCTCAATTTCCAAATTTGTTTGCGTAACATAAATTTCACCAAAAAAGGAAGAGATGTTGTCCTTAACAGTAAAAAAAAAACAACAACAACACTGCTAACCCACAGTTCTCAACCAACAGCCTTATTTGCCTCTCCACCCCCCCCCCCATGGGACTAGAAAAAGTCGCGATGAATTTGGTGAAAAGGAAACCCTTATTTTTTGAAAAATGTACGCTATGAGACACCTAGGAATTTTTGTAGAATGCCAACGAGGCTTATTTACAGTTTAAATGTGTTTTGTTGCTTGGTATGAGAATGAAATAAGAAGAAGAAAAAAGTATTTCATTTCCTTGACTTTTAACCAAAGAGCGTGAGTTGTTGTTGTTGTGTTAGGAGGGCAGTTTGAAAAATGTGCGGTGAATGGAAGGATGAGATAGAATATTACCAGGAAAACACTTTTGATGTGTTATGTCCAATTGATCAGTACAACTTCAACAAAATCAATGTATTTTAAAGTGAAGTATGAGATTTCTGGAGATTCTTACTCGTAGACATAGTGTTCATCATTGGCTTTAATTCCCATCTTCTAGGTACCTGAAGGATGTTTCATGAATTTTAAGCATATTCAGGTTAACATTTCTAAATTTACATCCGAGCATATTACATACTACGTCCATTTTTAAAACCCATTTTGATATACTTCTCAGATATGATTTCTGATTCACCCATATCTGCCCGTAAGAACCTCGTGATTCCACATTTGTTTAAAATTCAAATATGTGCAAATGTATGTGCGACTCTGACTCTGTCTGTCCCACAGAGTCCTACAATGAGAGTATGTCCCCCCCCCCACCATATAACGGAACAATTTCTATGAGTGCTAGTCCTCCTTGCCAGTTCAAAGGTATCAAAACTTTGTATTGCCATCCATTTCATTCCCAGTCCGTTGTGGTGGCTGTTTCTCTTATATATTTGGGCTGTTGGTTATTTGAATGTTTGGCGAGGACTACGACCAGGACGACAACGACGTGAATTGTTACACATTTGTATAAGTGCCTAATAAAAAATTATAATCGCCCAATTATTCTCTTAACGATGCACGTAATGTATGTGTGTTTGTATAACATATATATTCTGGTATGTAAATTTATTTTAAATGTTTTTATTTCGTTGGTTCGTTCATTCGTTTTGTTTTGTTTTGTATTGTATTTGTTTGTCTACCGTTCGCCTCATACCGCCCACGGTGATGAGTGAAAAGTTTTTTATGTAAATAAATGTGTTCCTTCATATGACTGACATAAATAAAATGTGTCCTCACCCACTGAGGTGGTGAAGGGTGGTCGACGCACGCACTCCACGTCCGTATTTCATTTCACAAAAATGGAGAATTATATGCATATTATTTAGAGGTTTTTTCTTCTTCTTTTGCGCTCAAAGGGACACAAAGGATTGGATGGGATGTGATATCAAAGATATATTTAATCACGTGGCAAGTATTTGTTGTCCACAGTGAAATATCACCTCCAAAGCTATTAAATAAGGGGATAGCCTGTGTATTTATAACATATTTTATTATGAAATGGGTAAAAACTGCCACTTGTAGAGGGAGACCAATGTAATTACATTGATAACCTTTGAGTTATCAATGCTTACTCATACATTTCCGCCCTCCAATGGTGGTTACTTTGAAATGGCACTTGGGGTAATGAATTCGGTCATGGTGGGCATAATAAATGTCTTGGTATGCCTGATATGATCAAGACGGTAAAGCTACTGGCCAGTTTAACTTGGTCAATCCAGCGTGATTCTTCTCGACCTGAAGATTTTTGTCATTTTGACGCTTTTTTTTAAAAGGTGCATCTCTCTTTGAAAACGTAATCGTTTCAATACAAATTCTGGTTTCTGTATATCGAAAACGATAATTCGAACGTCAAGTCACATTCGATGGATATCGTGAAACAGACAGTTAAACAAAACTGAAGTATGTTTCTATAACTCCAACGAATCCAATTAGACAATACACACAAAAATACATAAGAAAAAAATTTCAATTAGAATTTAACTGAGACTTTCGTTTTACAAAAACCCAAACTGACGAAACAGAATTTCTGGTCGTTATTTTAACGAAACAAAAGACCCATTCATATTATAAATACAGGCTGTTAATACTTGAATACAAAATGAAACATAGTTCATGAAAATCGATGAACATGTTCCGCTTTTATTCAGAACTAGTAAGTTGTAATGCGCCTATGGCGCCCGTTGAAATATGGAAACAAAATTTTGTTGAAAAAAAAAAAATTTTTTGGAAAAAAAAAATTTTGTTGAAAAAAAAAATTATGTTGAAAAAACAAAATTTTGTTGAAAAAAAAAATTTTTCTTGAAAAAAAAAAACTTTGGGTGAAAAAAAAAAATTTTGTGAAAAAAAAAATTTTGGGAAAAAAAAAAATTTTGTTGACAAAAAAAAAAATGTAAAAAAAAAAAATTTTGTAAAAAAAAATTTTGAAAAAAAGAAATTTTAAAAAAAAAATGTTGGTAAAAAAAAAATTTGGGGAAAACACAATTTCTGTACAAAAAAAAATATTATTTTTTTTATTATTATTATTTATAGAAAATTATAGAATGCCTATTTAAATTCCTAAAAATGCACTTTCTACATCTTCACCTTGATTTCTTCGCTAAACAATTACCCACTGAATCAGACAAACAGGGTGAGAGATTTCACCAAGTTATTATGCCGATGGAAAGTCGATTCAAAGGAAAGAAGTTAAATGTCATGCTCGGTGAAGTTTGCTGGTGGTCATCTACGATAAACAGATTTAAATTTACAACCAACGAAGAGGAAGAAGAAGAACAATGTGTTGATAGCGAAGAGCCTACTTTGGGAAGTAGTGAGTGGTGAATCAAATTGATTTGCCGAATTTGTCTGGCGCGCATTACTACTCGTATAAGGCGTTTTCAAAAAACACAACTCCAATAGTTTGTATTATTATTTTATTTATTATTACAAATACGTATGTATGAATTTGATGTACCACTTACGAATTTAATGTACAATGTTTGTTTTTTAGTTTTTAATAAAAAGTCGTTGTTTTCTAGTTCTAAACAAAAATACGGTGATGATTTTTTTTATGTTTGGACGATATCTTTTTGTAAATTTGACTATGTTCTTGACTATTTGACAAGTCCTACCACAGATCATTGGCATACCAAATGGCAGCGACTGACATAGGCGGATAAACCTTCCTTTGTTGAAGATCGCATCAGAAAATCAACAATGAGAGGTTACAGAAATGAAATGACATGAAAATCCGGTAGGGTTTACATATATTCACTTAAAATTACAAAGACTTCTAATGCTAGGACCGGTCGACGGTATGCCAACACTTTCGATAACGATTCCGAAATATGGTTCCTAGCAGCACCTCAACATCGTGAAACCCATAACGCAGTATGGATATCAGCTGATGGGAAAACAAGTTAACCAAATTTAATAACATGAAAGATTGAAGTCCAAACTCGATGAACTGATTCAGCCATATAAGTTTGGGCAAATCTTCAAAACTTGAGTCCGACTGTATTCGGAAACAAATTGTTGGCAAAACCGTTGGGTCCGTCTGAGTTTATGGAGAAGTCCTTTGAGGCTATGCCGCACCAGTCATATGAGTTCTTACGAACAAGACAATTAAGCTGTTATTAATTATTGATTTTAAATTAAGAAATATGATTAGTTTTACCTATGAGTATTTCCAATAATTTTCAATGAAGTAACACATGATCATCGACATTGGTACTACGGGCTGTTCCTTGTATGATGGGGAGCTTGTATGTCTAGTACACACTTGTATGTATGTCTAGTACAAGCTTTTAAAGAAATAACAACAACTGTTTGCATCGTGGTGTAAAAACAAATTTCCCGTTGAAGGTTGTTTGGCAAAAATAAATATGACCATCAACTGAACAGCTTCCACTCTACATACACATAGTGTAGTTTTTGACAAATAATCTCTTTTATTACACTCAGCCATTAAATAACACAATACACAAATTTTCCATGAAATTTATGCAATTTGCCTAAATTTCCAATTTAAATTTTTATCAAAAGAATCAATGAAAATTTCATAAAATTTTTGAAATGCTTTTGAAGTCCATTATGTTGGAAAATATTACCACCAGTTTCCACAGCCTACATTCTAATCAACGTCACCTAATTCACGTCATATACATGTTTCCGGCAATAAACTGTCGCTTTGTATAGAATAACGTTGAAAATAGCTGCTGTCACAACAAAACAGAACAACACACACAAAAAAAATGAAAATCAATATCACAAAGCCAAGATAATAACATTATCATTATTATTAATAATGAACGAAAATTTATTGAATATTTTTTAGATAAATGAAGTCACAACATATTTTCACGGATTAACATCAATTCCACTGCATGCCTAGCGAATATGTATGTATGTACTAATATTTCATATATGAAAATCCAAAAAAAGACTAAATGATAGATTTTTTTTTTCATTTTTAATTGAGTTTATGCATATATTGGAGGAATTCCTCTAATCCACATATCAATCATGTCATCAGACAAATACCAACATTTTTGAATCAGTAACGAACGGAGCACAAAAATCAGAGGATGATAACAACGGAACCGACAGCGCAACAGAAAAGAAATCAAATATTGACGAAAAGGAAAAACCCAATATAGAACATGATTTTTTTTTGCCATTGAGATACACATACACACTCACACCAATTCGCTGATTTTTTCTGGCTTTATTGTCAGCGAATATTTGTTGACGCTTAACAATGGGCTAAAAAAAAACTGACATAGGCGGTGATACTGAATACGAGAGCAACAGTTGGGTGCAATTGAATAGCAGAAATAGTAGATGAGTTTTCAAAATCAAAATCATTTCTTATGCGTCCCAGTCATATTCATATTACTTGTTGGGTTAACTAAGACATTAATCGAATTTATAATATATCACAGAACTACTCTTCGCAGTTGGATGATTAATCATCGAGAGATGAGGTCGATTCAAGACCTCAAAAATATAATTCGTGTGGCTATCGAGGACTGCCCTCACTTTGCGATTTGGTTATGGAAAATTTCCTGAAAAGGATATGGTCCTGTAAGCGTGGTGGCCATTTTTCATTATTAACGGCATTCCTCTTTATTATGAAATAAACATCCGATCATTTAACTCAAAAAATTGCATTTTTCTTTGAATGTCAAAATAACAACTCTTGTTGGAAAACCCTGTAGTATATCTACTTCAAGCCCTTTACGAAAACCTCAGTAGCCGTATTGCTCAGTTGGACATAGTAAGCGAACAAATAAAAACAAATGTTGGAGTTAGACAAGGATGTTCCCCATCTCAAATCCTTTTCAACATATTGTCTCCAAATGTAGGGGCGTAAATGACCGATTAGAAAATTTTACGACAGTCGAAGAAGAGAACGACCTAGCTCTACGTTGGGACGACTATCAGACACTGAAGCAGCCAATACTTGTAAAGATTTTTCGAATATAAATGTATTTTACACATGTGCATTTTTGCGACACGGACTCATATTTTCAATTGTGTCGATCTAGTAGTAAACCATATGACTCTGCTATTTAATAGTCCACCACTGTTACGTATAGCCAGGTCTGTGCATATCAAAATGTATCATTCTATAAACATTTTTGGACAACTTTACACCTATTCCAGCACATATAACGTTTCAGCGGCAGGCGGGGAAGACTCTCTAAAGGGCCTTCACTTAGAGTCCGCCTAACTGCCGGTTCCATACACAATTCAAACCTAGTCTGTCTGATATTATGAAGCCTTACATTCTACACTCCATCTCTGACAAGATCTTCCAAAAAAAAAAAATGAAATACAAATGCTCTGCTTGTATACAAAGTGTTATCCAGGGTGTTTCTTTTATCACAGTCTATCATAATCATGAAATGAAAGAATTTTTGGGATTGAAAAGCGGTTTCGTTTCGTTCTGGAATTTTTCAACATTCTCGGCTAAATTTCACATGCTTTTCGTATAAAATAGAACTCGGACAATTGAAAATACTTTTTCAAAAAATCGTCGAATTTGAGACGGCTTCAAAAACGTCACAGCTAGAAATATTTTTTTATTAAAATCTCCAAATATTTTTTATTAAAATCCCCAAATATTTTTTATTAAAATGTCAAAATATTTTTTATTAAAATCTCCAAATATTTTTTATTAAAATCCCCAAATATATTTTATTAAAATCTCCAAATATTATATTTTTTTTCATAATCTCCAAATATTTTTTTTATTAAAATCGCACAAATATTTTTTTTTTAAATATCCAAATATTATATTTTTTATCAAAATCTCCGAATTTTTTTTTATTAAAATCTCCAAATATTTTTTATTAAAATCTCCAAATATTTTTTATTAAAATCTCCACATATTTTTTATTAAAATCTCAAAATATTTTTTTATAAACTCCCCAAATATTTTTTATTAAAATCTCCAAATATTATATTTTTTTCAAAATCTCCAAATATTTTTTATTAAAATCTCCAAATGTTTTTTTTATTAAAATCTCCAAATATTTTTTTATTAAAATCTCCAAATATATTTTATTTAAATCGCCAAATAATTTTTTTAAAATCTTCGATTTTTTTTTTATTAAAATCTGAAAATATTTTTTTATTAAAATCTCCAAATATTTTTTAAAATCTCCAAATATTTTTTATTAAAATCTCCAAATAGTTTTTACTAAAATCTCCACATATTTTTTATTAAAATCTCCAAATATTATATTTTTTTTTCAAACTCTCCAAATATTTTTTTCAAAATCTCCAAATATTTTTTTTCAAAATCGCCAAATAATTTTTTTTAAATCTCCGAATTTTTTTTATTAAAATCTCAAAATATTTTGTATTCAAATCCCCAAATATTTTTTTATTAAAATCTCAAAATATTTTTTTAATAAAATCACCAAATATTTTTTTTCAAAATCTCCAAATAATTTTTTATTAAAATCTCCAAATATTTTTTATTAAAATCTCCAAATATTTTTTATTAAAATCCCCAAATATATTTTATTAAAATCTCCAAATATTATATTTTTTTTTTAAATCTCCGAATATATTTTTTTTCAAAATCTCCAAATATTATATTTTTTTTTTCAAAATCTCCAAATATTTTTTATTAAAATCTCCAAATATTTTGTATTCAAATCCCCAAATATTTTTTATTAAAATCTCCAAATATTTTTTATTAAAATCTCCAAATATTTTTTATTAAAATCCCCAAATATATTTTATTTAAATCTCCAAATATTATATTTTTTTTTTAAATCTCCGAATATATTTTTTTTCAAAATCTCCAAATATTATATTTTTTTTTTTCAAAATCTCCAAATAATTTTTTATTAGAATCTCCAAATATTTCGTATTCAAATCCCCAAATATTTTTTATTAAAATCTCCAAATATTTTTTATTAAAATCTCCAAATATTTTTTATTAAAATCCCCAAATATATTTTATTAAAATCTCCAAATATTATATTTTTTTTTTAAATCTCCGAATATATTTTTTTTTCAAAATCTCCAAATATTATATTTTTTTTCAAAATCTCCAAATATTTTTTATTAAAATCTCCAAATATTTTTTTATTAAAATCTCAAAATATTTTTTTATTAAAATCACCAAATATTTTTTTCAAAATCTCCAAATAATTTTTTATTAAAATCTCCAAATATTTTGTATTCAAATCCCCAAATATTTTTTTATTAAAATCTCCAAATATTTTTTATTATAATCCCCAAATATATATTATTAAAATATCCAAATATTATATTTTTTATTAAAATCTCCAAATTTTATATTTTTTTTTTCAAAATCTCAAAATATTTTTTTTATTAAAATCTCCAATTTTTTTTAATAAAATCTCCAAATATTTTTTTTCAAAATCTCCAAATATGTTTTATTAAAATCTCCAAATATTTTTTATTAAAATCGTCAAATATTTTTTTTTAAATCTCCGAATTTTTTTTGTTAAAATCTCCCATCAAAACGAACAGTAGATTTTTAGATTTTAATACAAAAATATTTCAAGCAAGGGCCCTTTTCGAAGCCGCCTCACAGTCTACACAACTGGATTATTTGTACCTGTGTTTGTTTGTGTGTGTAAAGTCTAAGCGCCAAACATTCTGCAAGGGAATACACAGACTGGCATTTTAACACAATTTTTAATACATACATCGTACATATTTTTTGCGCCCTGAAAATTTCGTGCTGCGTGATTGTATGTACATGAACACACATACACACTTACATCTGTATGCCGGTATGATCCGTTCGTCTCCTTGATAAAAAATATATATGTATATATATCATAAATCATTGTTAACATAAACCATGTCAACGTTTTATTGACAATATCAAGCGAACACACTCCTATGCCGTACGCAGCACTACCAAAAAGGTCGCACGCACACAGTCACAGCCACTTATAAATCTGTATATAAAATTCATATTATGAATTTTTCCCTATGCTGGTGACAAAAAGCAGGAAACTCCTAAAAAAAAGAAACTTTTGAGCTAGACACGTATTTATTTGCCTAAAAGGTAACAGACATATGCCTCAGCCCACGTTAACAAAAGCAATCCGAGTTGCGGAAAAACAAAAAGAGAGGGGGAAAAATCGTAACACCTTGCAAGTGCTGAAGGTTCAATAAGAGGTTAAAGGAGGCGGGTAGCTGAGGTTGGCACCTCGGATGACAAAGGAAAACATATTTGAAAAATGATAACTCTGATGATGAGTGATATCAACGAGATTTATTATATATAGCACATGGGGGTGGACAAATACATACCAAATTCTTTTTCCATACAGAATTCTGTGATGAGAATATGGAGTGGTAGAAGGTGAATAGAAGTCATGTACATTTTTCGATTATGAAAAGTAAGGCAAATATAAAGTGTAAAGCTTTTCGCGAAAGGCGTTTGTCTATTTCACATTGAGTTTAACTTCGGATTAGCGATTTCATTGGTATTATCCAGCTAGGTTTCGGATAGAAACAGTTGAGAGACTAATTGAGTTTAATTTGGAGTGGCAGAAATGTGTTGTGTTTGACAGAATTTATTCAGGATGTAAGTACATTCAAAACCTACTTCGAAACACTCAATTGGGAAAGAGTTAGTCAGGCCGTCGTCTTCACCAAACATTATCTCCTCCGATTCTTAAAGACGAATCGATATCCGAATGATGTCAGAAATTAGGAAAAAATGTATACCTAGAAGCACCGTGAGGAAATGTAAAAAGCACAATAAATACCCGTTTTTAAAAAAGGGTATTTTAAAAAAAATTCCTGTTACCGAGACCAAAAAATCACCAAAAACGGTGCGAAAAGCATCAAAATGGCAACGCTGGTGGGTTGCGATGAAAAGTACATGAGGTACCAATAATACAGAAGGTAACGATATTTGCCAATAACTAAGATTGGGGTCTATAAAATGTAGACCAAAACGTCAACTAGGCATTCTCAAAGGACTTTGTACGAAGGGCATTTTCTATATCTCGTTAGTAATCCTGATTACTTTTAGATTATTTGTAATTATAATCAACTATAAGTCTTGAAACACTAAATACAATCGTAATTTAATCATTGCTGCACCTCTACAAAAAATGGAATTTAATTAGAAATTACTACGATTAGTAATCATTACTTAACAGGTGTGCAATGTACATGTGTAAAGGAATATTGACTCCCTCACTGTGAATGAATGTTCACTCCCTTATCTTGGGACCTCTGACTTCGTTATCGAAATTTATCCAGAGCACCAAATGTTTGTCAGTTCTTTAATCGCTTTGGTATTGAAAGAAAATTTTGAATTTTTTGAGATAAATAATCGCATGTTTATTTCATAATAAAGTGGAAGGTATACCGTCAACATGAGCCAAATGGCCACCACGACCACGCTTACAGGACCATACCCTTTTCATGAAATTTTTCCCAAGCAAATCGCAAAGGCTGCCCTATGTCGTCGATTGCCTCAAGAATTCTATCTTTGAGGTCTTGAATCGACGATGGGCTGTTGGTTCAAAATAACACATCTAAATTTTTCCTTTCTCTAAACCTCTAAATTTTTCCTTTCAATAGTATAACAATGGTCATACTTTTGACTGGAAGTGAACCCGATCTTACGAGCTCATCCATATCATATGATCATATGTTGACCGCAGTTTCAGTATTAGTATTTCATGGTGCCACTGCCAGACAAACTTGACCAAAACTCTTTTAAAATTCATTGCCTGTGGTTGAGGGAAAAGGTAAGTCGCTCATTATAGTTAAACATCCACTGTCCAAATTCCCAATATCAAAAAGATAATTTCGAAATTCAACCAAAAAATGATTTTTTTTACATAAAATACAAATTTCTCTATATCATAATCTGTAATGGTCACTTTTTCATTTCTGGAGTTTCACTATAGTTTCACAAATGTCTCTACTGGTCTATACCAACTTAAAAAATTCCAAGAATGTGTATTCATACTTTCATACCAAAGTGAAATATCCCCTGCATTACCTGGCAGCACTGAACAAAAGTTTCAAACATTCGAAGTTGATTTAAAACTTATCCCTAATGGATCCCATTATAACACATTTGACAATATGCACTGAAAATCAAACTTGCTCAACATTTTCACCGTATATATTAAAGTGTGACAGTTGGTGGGTACTTGGACCATCTCCGGGTTTCTTTGGCCTTTGGACGTTCTCCACAGAAATGCATTAAAAGTTGTGGTGTTATTAAAAGTTTTTACCAGCGTCAGCCAACCGTATCAGAAAATTGATTAATGATTTTATTTGCTCCGCATCATTATCAACAAAGGCAGAAAATGCCAAACATTATTTTTTGTAAATGTATTTTAATATGTGCCATGAAAATTACTAATTTTATCAATTTCAATAAATTGTAAACAGCTCATAAATAACACCAGAAGACGTGAGACCCCCCACACACACACACATACAAAGAGACAGACAGTTACTCATACATACATCCATTCATACAATAAAACAATGTTAAAGACCAAAAATTGCCATAAATTGTTCAGGCAACAACGGAGACAGCAACAACTACAATAGAGACAGAAACAAATCATTGTCTTGAGCTTCTTCGTCTTCTTCTGTTCGATGTCTCCCTTGTCGGCTCCTTCATTTTGGGTCCTGCTTCGCCGACATCTTCGTATTTATGATGGCACACCATAATGTTCCTGTACTCGTATGCACAGTGTGGCCTTTTCAGTGGTTCGAGGGCGTTGGGTGTTGTAAGTCGAACCACTCAGATGATGTACATAATGTTTCATTAAAAATTATACAAAATTTATGTTTACAAAATTAAAAACAGCGCAAAATAAAGAATACAAGCACACTTTCACACACACATGCAAGGACGCCCACAGTTGTGAAAACTCACTTCGGAATGAACGGTGCACAGTGGTTGCGAACAAAACAAGAATCCTAAATCTCCAAAGATATGAAATTGACAAAGGTCGAGGCTATGACGCATACACATTGTAAACCAGAGGTCCGCAAAGGCTATTTGGAAGAATGATTTGAAAACAGGGCATGGCCCCGCCCACACGGGTCAGAACTTGAAAGGGCCATATCTCATACCCTATTGGTGGTACGATATGATGCTAAATGGTTCTATGGGAAAGTGGGCCACGCCTTTTTTGAAGACACCGTATAGAGACACTATAGAGAAAATTCGTTATTTATTCCAAAGAAAGACGAGGAATGGCCAAACCTGCAGATTATTTAACACTTTGGGCTACAGCAGCTCCATTCTCAGTTGTTCTTGAGCGACGTGCACGGGTTTTATTCTTCACATCACTAACTTGTTCCAACAGCTCGAATTTGTCCACCAATTTCTGTATTGCGGTCCGACAAGGTGCTTCACGACGACCCAAAAATTCTTAAATTTTGTGACTGCAAGATTTTCAAAATAATACCTCTTGTTGGAAAACCCTTTATTATGATTGAAGATAACATTTTATACATAAACTATTTGTAGAGAAATAAATACATCCTGAAAAAATTGGGCCGGGAAATTACCACAGACTATATTAGGTCATCAGTGGAAATAAATTACAGAAATAAATACTTTGCAAAAACTAAATACTATATAAGAGACGCCTTATGCCTTACCGAAAAGTTACGATTGGACACTGGAATAATTATCGCCAAACTTCGTTCTACCTAGAAAAATATTAATTTAGATATTTTGCTACAATTCAGTCGATGACAAGACCGATGTTGTCCTGTTAAAATTAAAATGTTTCTTCAATTATTTGGAAATTGTTTTCCAAGTGGACATGCTCAGCTATTCTTTTCCTGTTAGGAAATGCCAAAATATAGGTTTATATTGCTAGAAGATTTATATCGTTAATACTACAGTAGGTAGAACAAATCGTCCAAATAATTCTACTTGTCCCACGGAATCCTTAATTTTTGTTTTTGCTCCTCCTCTCAAATGATTGAAATTGTATCAATTGTTTTTTTTTTGAAAACCCCCAGTGCAATGCCGGGTTAGCTGCGGAGACGCACCACGATGAAAAGGAAAACTCAAAAGTGAAATAAGCTTACTCGCATGAGATGGCAACTATTAATATTCTTATATGACACATAAGAGGTTTTAAGCTTTATGTCACAGGCGAAATGCGGAAAAGAGGGCCACTGAAATATAAATGAAAAGCAGAAATCTTTATCATAACCATTGACATCACATCACCAGCATCGTCACCAGTGACAACAGTAACATCAAACTAATAGAGATAGCTGCACAACAAATGATAGAACATAAATTAGCATACTCAATAGCATTCGCCTAAGAGGGTCTTATGATAAGTTCAATGTTATGTTGAATATGCGGTAATTGCCCAGCATTAGAGGAACGATTACAAAGTAGGTATCGGTAATTTGGAAAGCATTACAAAAAAAGAGAAGGAATTTTCATAGCTGAGAGATAATTCACCAAAGTGAATTCACCAACGAATTGTCAGAAATAAAGTGCCGTAATCAGACAAAAACATTTCTTGAAGAAACTGCACATTTTAACTTGTGTACTCACTGCTGGGTCAACTATTTAAACCCGGCTAATGTTCTTTCTAGGCAATATGTTCATAAGGGTCTCCTTTTGATATCTTATGGCGTAAAGTATTTTTCAGATTTTTGGAAAAGGTTTAGAGTTGCCACAAACCGGTTTTTTTGAGTTTTCCGCCTTTAAAGCACTAGTTGGTCAATAAAAATAATTTTCAGGCGCCCCGGTAGACGAGTTGGTAGCGTGCTTGCCTATCACCGTGGGGGTTGTGGTTTTAATTCCCACCAGAGGCTTTCGCTGCAAAAAACTACCCATATGGTCTGTGTCATCCGGTTTACCCTTGGACCCAAAATTAGAATATAAATTTACCTCGTATTTTAATTAATAAATAAATAAACAAAAAGCATTCCCAAAGTCGTAGAGTCTGCATTGAAAAGAAAATTGCTAGAGCTATAATTTGATGTATATAAATCATAACACCGTGTTACACACATTCTGTCCTATGAACCAAATTTACTTTTTCGGAAAGGGGATAAAAAATAAAAATACACGTGTATCGGCGATTTTCATGTACACGTCAGAATTTTTTTTTTTTTTAAGTTTGAAGTATGAAGCTCGTAGTGGCCTGTGTGAAAGCCTTTCGACCGATTTTAAACCCTTTTTCAGTGATCCAATCGAGCTGATTTCTGGCAGGCAGACTCGTGGAAATGTCTGTATCACGTCAAATTTTTTAAAAAAATTCTGACGTGTACATGAAAATCGCCGATACACGTGTATTTTTATTTTTTCCCCTCTTTCCGAATATGTGCATTTGGTTTGAACAGAAAAAATCTATTTTTTGTAACACGGTGTAAGTTTTGTACATTTTTGCTCCTGTTGCTCTCATATGTAAAGTTTTTTTTTTGGGATATTTTACATAAACCACAAAATAATCGTTATATAACTTTTACACATTTCATGAAAGTGTAAAAATCCAATGATGCAGTTTTGAAGCTGAGTAAATTCAAGTCATTGTACTAATGTACTTGTCTTAGAGAATACTTTCTTTCTTGTAGTCCACATTTTGAAGGACAAAACGCCCGCTAAAAAACCAATAAATTCTGCAGCTGTGAAATATAAAAAGATTTTATTTTGAACCTAAAGGAAGTTCCATTTTTTTTAACCGGTTGGAAAACTTTTTCATACTGTTTTTTAATTGAATGTGAAAACTCCAGTTATTGGATGAAATGCAGACCGAGAAACATTTTGCAGTAGATTTTTGGAAAGATTTGTTCTACGAAATGAATAGAATCCCATTCGGAAAAGAATTGTTGGACCATTGAACTTACAAACTTAGTTTACAGCTCTTGCGCCAGATCGATTCTGAATTCAGAAGAAAATACAACATCCCGGCCTGATTCCCCTTATTCAAATTCCAACTAATCTACAAACGAAGAATTCAATGAGAATTTTAAGACTCCCATGGCATGCCCTCTCCTCTCCATTTATATTTCTTAAAAACAAAGTCACTCAAATTAAAATACCCTTTGCCGGCAGCAATGCATGTATACATTGGCATACGTGTGCAGGGAAATAAAGTGACAACTTGGACCAGAACGTATACAATGTGAAGATCCTGCTGTACGCTGAGGGAAACAAAAGGTATCAGAAGATAAGGTCATGCGAGAAAAAAAAAAGACTTGTTCTTCTTCGAAAACAATTATGATGGAGGATAAAGATAGAGAACGCCCAAAAGACGATGAAAATGACGAAAAACTTTAAAGTCAGTCATTACACTCTCGAATAATTAATCAAAGTGGCAACATCACACAGAGCAAACAGGAACTCGGGCTGCACAGCGTTCATACACAATGTGTCCCCGTTGGCAGCTCATATGCTGCAAAGTATCCAGCATGCATGATTCTCAAGTGGATGTGTACAAGGGGGGGAATTTCAGGCAGGACTTATCAAACTTCGCCTTAATATGCCAACATGAAGAGAACACAACAAAAAAACCGAAAGAAAGAAAACATTTTTAAGTGTTGATAATGTCATCATACACATAAAAAGGAAGACAGACAAGGCACAGTGTAATAAATTAGCAACGGAGCAGAGAGGACACACAAAAAGTAACTTCAGATATCTCATAAACAATTATTAGTATCACGGTCGTTTGCTCCTCCTCGTATCATCGTATCATTAATGTTTCTGGTTTCTTTGTAGATTGTCACAGAACAAAAAAATGTGCCATTAAACTTTGAACTGTTAACTTTCAAAAGTTAAAAAAAAGACACGAAAGACGCGGAATGAGTGAATTGAAGCATACGAAACATGTGGATACATCCTCCGATGATACGATGAAGGCAATCTAGAGGGTAGAAGACCTAATTCGCAGGGGACATTTTTCGAACAGAAGGCAGCTATAACTTTTACTACGCACGACGTACATGCATAGACGTAACTAGACAGTTTTCCTGGGGGGCTAAGCCCCTCCCTTCACGGGCCTAGTTACGCCTATGGGTGCATGTTTACTATGAGAGGCATCTCCCTCTAGGCAGCCTTTTGTCAGTAGGTCTGCAACTCCTTGAAATATTGATGTAAAATCAGGATTGATAAAAAAAATCTCTATCTGTTTATGTGCTGTAAGCTAGTATTGGTTTCGATAATGACCAGAAGGCGCTGGGACTTTTGTTCTAGCCAGGCCAATGGCAAATATTCCTGCGGGGAGTTTTGCTATGACAATTGTTTACCACCTAATACGCAGGGAGCGTTCGTCTTGCTGACGTATTTCGATCTCGACCCAAAGAGTAGCAGAGATGTTATGTAGGCTGCTATTTCTAACCAAGAAGGAGGATTCGCCCACGAACATATTTGTTTTATTTACAAACTTTGTTTCACACATGTTTGGGGCCAAGAAATTCCTCGTAGTCTATAATTTAGAATTTTATACATATGTATATACTGAAGATTGTTAAGCGAGCCTATGCATTTGGGAATATTGAATTTTTTGTGTTTATCGCTATGTTATCCTTAACCATCCCGGGAAACATATCACTAGCATTGCCAGGGCTGTGAAGTCGGAGTCTGACAAATTTGCCCGGTGTCGAGTCGGAAAATTTGGTCCGAGTATTATTTTCTTATATTTACCATAAGTTTGTTTATCTTAAAAATACAAACGCAGCTCAGTTTAATAAAGACTATAGGAATAGTGTACGGAAATACAATTTTCGAAATTTTGTTATTGAACAGCTGAAGTCGGAGTCTAGCTATTTAAAAGACTGGAGTCGGAGTCGATCAATTTTGGCGCTGGGCTGTATACAGAATTTACGAATTATATTCTATAATAATCCTACAGCTTCTATGAATTATTAGTTTCATGAAATCCAAGAAATTGTTTCATTGACCGCATAAGACATTACTTTGAATGAAACTCATTCCATTGATTCTGTCAAGGATTTCGTACATTTCACGCACAATATATTTTTAAGTGAAGCTGGATTTTTCTTTTGCAAGTTATAACCGCCAAATTTTATTTCCTAAGATTATAAGCTACTTGAGCTGTCCCCTTACCTCGGTGTGACATTAACAGCTCCGTTTTCGTCGACATGTTCAGTTCACATTTCATATCCAGCCGGCACAACTCATCAGTCGCCCTTCAATATTCCAACTGCGTAGTATGTTCGCCAACCATGACTAGAAAGAGAGGAAAATGAATTTAAAACAATGCTGAATTCTAAAACAAAGCAAGTTAAGTTTAACCGGAAGTCAAGTCCGCAAAATAAGGCAATGTGTACAAGGAAGAGAAGAAAAAAAAGTTAATAAAATGTAATCCGAAGAAAAAAATGAATATGAAAGTTTACTTTTTTTTGTCGCACAAGAATAAAAAATTTAAATTACACAAAGCCGACGAAGGGCCAAGCAGAAGTTTGTTCTACAGTGGAGAAATAAAACTAAAATAAAGCTAAAAACCAAAACAAGTTTCATACATTTTTCTTTGCAAAGGTTTATAAAGCTGTTATATTTTCTTTTTATGAATACGGTGGTTAGAGTCCAAAGATGGATTTAGCTACTTGATTTATTTCTCCGATTTTAATATGGAATATTCCATAAGACGATTTCAGGTACAATCTAAAAACATAATTTCGATGATTTTTGTTAACCCTAGGATAGGCGATAAGCTTTCGATCACTAAATTGACCTCTTGGTCTGGCCAGACCACATGACTATAATAGACAGATTTTTGGCTATAAACATACTGTATACCTAATCATGGGGTCTTAATTCATATGGAAATTGTTGATATGTGTTATACATAGTCATTTAAAGCGAAACTGTATCTACATACTTCCAAAATAAGGTAAAAATGTCACAAAAAATAATATACCAAAAAAGGTAAAACATCCTCTTTTTTGATAAAATCAAATTTCATGTTTATATTTCAAGAAGTAAATTCAAGTTCTTAACATAAGTATCAAATCAAATCAAAACAAAATCAAAAATAAAGAGAAAAACAAAGACAAAAGCAAAAACAAAACCAAACTTCTACCTTTCATGAGGGTTTCATGAGTAAACTCATAGCTGTGGTCTACTCAGACCAAGAGGTTAGTTTAGTGGTAATTTTTTTCCAACGGGAATTTCTCCCCATTAGCATGCAATTTTCGAGTCAAAATTTAATTCGTCCGATTCAGCATACTTCCCTTATAGATATCAACACCCTCAATTTTTTAATTTTTGCCTTTAAAAAAAATTATAATTGCTCAAAGTCAAATTTGGTCTGGCCAGACCAAGTAGTCTATCCTAGGGTTAAGGAGGACTTCCTTCCAGCTGTTCCGTTTATCGAGGAATTTGCTCTCTCGACGTTTCTGTAAACTTGGACAGTGGCACAACAAATGTTCTACTGAGATATAAACATACGCTTTATAATAGTGTCTATCGCACAGTGGCCTATGAGGACTCCTGTGGGAATTTCCTAGAGTTTCTGGGCAACTCGTGAAAAATTCCAACAACAAAAATTAAGAATTTCTCAAAAAATCTCATACAAAATAAGGGAATTTTTCATAATGAAAAAATTGGGAAATTTTTAATAAAGAAAATTTTTTTATTTTTCCAAATTTCCCCATTTTTTTTTAGTTTTGCTGAGTTTTTTTACTGATATTTTCTAAACAAATGTGAACAATATGAACAATTTTACATTGACTACAACAACATGTACATTTAGGGGTGATTTTTCACATTTTTGAAATATAATAATTGGATTGGTAAATCCAACTCTTTATTTGGGCTGGTTTTCCATTTTTATTCCGGTTTTTTTTTACCGGAAGTTAGGTTGGTGTGATATTGCACTATGAAAAATCACCCATTATTCACATCATTATTATAATTTTTGTTTAAAAAATACACTTTTTTCAAATTACGAAAATCTTTTATTGTACTTATGAGGTATTTTTCACAACATAATATTTCCAAAATTATTTGGGGTATTTTTCAGAATTTTTGAAGAAAGTTTTATATTGGGGTTTTTTTTTGGGGGGATTTCGCATTTATTTTGGAGAATTTTTGATTTAAGGCATTGACAATTTTTTTGGTGTATTTTTCATAGAGTAGTCTGCAACAGTACAGTCTATATTTTCTAGACTTCCGTAAAAATGTTGATTTGGTCCCCTTCCATGGCTCGGTCCCATTCCTCTCTAGATAGTATCTAGACTGTGATGAAGTCAGTTACTGTATTACCCTCGATTTGGCAGGTTTTAGACGATTATTGCCGAGTAGGGTACCAAAACATTCACAATATGAAAATTTGTCTTTTTGATTTAAAACTTAAAAAACAAACAAAAATTGTACATTGTCAATTTTATACAAAAGAATAATACACTTCAGAACCAAGCACGTATGTTTTTTTTAAACAATGATCGTGTAAATTCGTATGACTTTACCAAGGAAGTTTACCAAGGGTTTCAAAAGGAAGTTTCAAGAAAAACTCTGGGGAAAAAGTAATCGTGTAAATTTGGACTTGGTTTATCGTCGCACACTTCTTACAGATTACATCTGTGTCTATAGGACTTTTGTTTTACCCTAGGATGGGCAAAGCTTTTGAAGGTAGTGGAGGGGGCCTTATATAAAATATGTGGAATATGTATGGCCAGATGTGTCCTGATGGGATTAAAATGCATTTGGTATGTAGAAAAACCGGAAGACAACAATTTTCCACCCGCAAAAATAAACACAAAAGTGTCCTGGAGTACCACGTAATATTGCGTTACATTTGGTCCGACCAGAACTTATAGTCTGAAATGATAGAAAGCTAAATTTATCGACACTAATACAGTTTGTTCCGATTTTTCGACTCTATATTGTTTTTATCTCTCGTCCTTAACAAAGTCATGCAACTTACGACCACTACGCTCTCCGCTGCCACACAAACAGTTACCTCCATTCAAATAGTGAAAAGATCTGGCCAGACCTCATGGTCTGTGCAAGGCTTCAACATATTGACTTCACTTTGACGTAGATTTAATACAGAGATGGACATCTAACGCCCACGCAGTTCAGCCTTTGGACTTTGGTTACATTTGAGAGATGTGATTTTGTAATCATTTGTCGATCATCAGCCGTAGCGACTTGAGCTCACTCTTAGGTCATGGTCTAGTGAAAATAATTAAATTTAAAAGCCCTAAATCGACTGGGCTTAGGGACTTCATACACTGTCACTCCAAAAACCAAGCCGTTGGTTTTTAAATATTTCAGTGCCTTGAACATTTTAGAAAGTAAAGTTGTGGTGCCAAAAATCCTACGGATTGTGGAAGCACATTGCAAAATACATCCTCCAACAGACGATAGTCTGGTGATGAGTAAAAAAAAAATTCGTCAGAACTCAAGGACTTTTTCTAATTAAGGTCACCACTAGTAATTTGTCGAATATTCAAATTGTTGTAGGACTTGTTGTATTATCCTTTCACAGCTCCGCCTTCGTAACTTCGATTGAACTTCTACAAGAGATTTTTGAAAGTGCATTAAAATCTAAAGATCGAGTATTTTTTTTTGTATTTATGTATTTATTATTAATTACAATACAAAGTAAATTTATATTCTAATCTTTGGGTCCAAGGTTAAACCGGGTGACACAGACCATATGTTTAGATTTTTGCAGCGACAGACCAAAGCCTCTGGTGGGAATCGAACCCACAACCCCCACGCTGATAGGCAAGCACGCTACCAACTCGCCTACCGGGGCGCTTAGATCGAGTATTTATTCCCAACAAAATCAATTTCCCTCACTGAATTCCATTCATGTTATTTCAACTTACGTTAATCAATAAGCAGTTCAATACCAGCATCTCAAGAAGATACTGAAATAGGATTTGGTCCAAGGAGATTGCAGTAGAATTACTTACTCGTAAAGTGGTAAAAAGATGATTTCGTTTGTACAACACAATTTTTTCTGCACGTTTTTCTGAACCCACATTTTTGTGTTTTTCTGTTAAAAAAGTCTAACCCTACGAACATATTTTGAGTTCGTTTGTCAAAGTGTTGCCTACAATTAGTTCACTCCAGTCGACTTTAAAGAATGTTATCCCATTAAACAGCTGATGTCTACAACATAACACCCTAACCCAATTGAAGGTGTACATTCAAAATTTGAGAGTGCGATTTCTAACGTTGGGACGCTTTAAGTCTTTGTTCGTTTGTCACCACAAAAAGTGTAACATTGTCAGTGTCGATGACACATTTTTAAAATGTGGGTAACATTTTATTTGCGAAACCTATTCACCATTAGACAGGATTTATTATTCGAACATCAGTTTGGAATATTCAAAGTTGTCATTCACCAGAAATTGCACGGACCTTTTTTGATGCGTAAACTTATGTTGGACCCCGCCATTGTCGCATTTGCCATTGCATATTTCAAGTGCAGAGAGCAGAATTCCTCGTTGACAAAATGCAATTGTAATTGTAATGAGTCTGCATACAATTCTTGTTACTGTTGCCGTTGCTGGTGGTAATGTTGTTGCTGCACTGGCTGTTGCCGGTTACAATGACAATGACTTCTGTAGTTGCGGCAGCCAAAGCTGAAATGCCATTAACCGAAACAATAACAACTCTGAATGCAGCCATCATACACATACATACATTGGACATACACACATACACTCACACACTATTTTACATATTTTCCTCTTCGTCGTTTTTTTTGCAAGCCGGAAATGAAAGTGTGAGTATAAGGCGGAAATCAAGTTAAAAAATAATGTTCAAGTTGAAAATACAAACAGAAGAAAAATCCTGAAATGGAAAAAAATGAAGTGCAAACTTTTGTTTGCAAATGTCTTTTGTTGCCGCAAAAAAAAAATGAATTGTATTTTTTTCTAAATTAGAAAAATTAATTAAAATTTAATTTTTCTCCTTCTTCACCACTTTCGTCGAATGCAATTAAAAAGGAATACACACACATACACACACAAAAATAACGGAAAACTCATTGCTTGCACAAAACCGTGAAAGGGGACGAGCGGAAGGAAGGCAACGATTAAAAAACTTAAATCATGATTTAATTACTCGAATTAACAAACACTTCATTAAGCGTTTGGAATTCCGACATGCAAGACTATACCTCTACCACTTGGCTATAATAGGGTGACCTCGAACAACAGCCGGCAGCTCGACTGCTACAGGGACGCTGTGCGCAACGGTGTGCTGCAGCGCTGAGTGTGAAATGAGTTTGAAATCAACGCAATCTGCCCGTTGTTATGTATGACATGCCACTTAAATGGCAATTTTAATAAAATTAATTAATCGTCATGAAATTATACTTAAAAATTTAATTAAACAAATTGCTCGCTTTGTGTGTTTTCACAATGCATCACAGTGCGGCACTCATGATGCACTTGTGGGTGAACTTCATGGATGCCCTACCGTTGGCTGGGTGAAATGCATTCGCATAGGAAAAATGAGTCTTTACTTTGTAACATTACTTAAGCATGCCTCGGCCAACAGCAGATTGTAGAGTCCATTTAAGTGGAAAAGGATTTCTATATAACTCAACCTCATTTTCGAAAAAGTAAGGTCCCATGAAGTAGATTGGCAAACCGTTCATTCTGACAAAATGTATATGTTTCGACTGCGACATAAATTGTATGATTGACTGTAGCTATTTCATTTCTAACTCCCCGTCTGAGGGACACATTTGTTGCGTAAGTACTCTATGGGTCGGCGTAGCCTTTACAGTTGAAAACGTCAGACGACTGACTGATTGTCAAGTTGAAGGTAACTTTCCGTATGCAAATTTTTTTTTTGTTTGTGCCCTCTTGAACTTATGGCAAAACATGTGAAAATCCGGCTGGACTCACTCACTGAAATGAAGAGAAACCATAAAACAAAAGAGTGCAGGCAATTTGTATTCTTTTTCATTTAATATATGCACCTAAAAGTATGCAATTATTTATTTCCTGCAAACACTTTAGTCTTTTGTAACACACCGTGGCAAAGTGTATCATTATAGCGGAGGCTTTTTGCGGCTCAACTTTGCTCTTACTCCCTCCTGCCTGGCATGACTCATGCAAATCCAGATCTAGCCGACGCCACGTTTCGTAGGGGTGGGCAGGCAATTGTTTAATTGCTTAAAACACCAGCCACAGATGAAGGCGACACTTGGTGTTATTCCTTCTCAGCTGGCATTCGCTGCTTGGGCGCTTTGGTGGCACTCAGTTAAAACATGCGAGACCAATTTATCACTTCAACCGGCCGCCTTCGGTGGCTTCACACAAATACATCAAACAGAAACAGAAAGAAGAGCCATAAAAGCCAAAGTCGAGAAGGACGACAACAGGAGTTAAGACAATAATATGCAATGGGAAACGACAAACGGCATTTGCCGAACATTGCAGCCGTGTTGGTTGCAGCATCGGCATCGGCCAGCATCAACCGAATGTCGCAGTTGCTGCTTCTGTTTTAACAGCAACAAAAGTAACAAATTACTAACGGAAATTACGAAAAACCGCATAATTAATGAAAATACGCTTGAGTACCCTCTGCCTCAGAGTGTGGCATATGATTCGGTGTTATGTGTTCTGGTCGGTTCTGCTGTCCGTAAATGTTGTAGTGGTGACTGTTGCTGCACTGACGCTTCTGCATTTTTTATGTTCACAGAAACCACTCTTGATGGTCCTCAGAGGTCGACAATAAAAACAATCGGTTGCGAGGGGCATTCAGAAAGTATCATTACATGTGATGATAATTTATATTTCCTGAAGAACTAAACGGTCTGTGATTATTGTCTACACTTTGTGGGTAATCAAGATTTTCATTGCGTTTACAAAACACTTTTAAAAATACGATTTTCAAGGTCATGCAGCCCTGTACACAAAGTTTGTGGAGAGCGGATTTGGACATTTGGGTGTTGAGTATCACAAGGAACCCGCACTAAATTGTGAGTAGAAGAGAAAATCATCCATCGATTTCTAAGATTTTTTAAAATGTTTAGAATTTAAAAAAAAATTAAAAAAAAAAATGAATTGCTTTAAATTTGTTTATAACTCCGGAATTGTCATACAGATTAAAATGAACTGGCAATGATTAAAGGTAGGCTTGTGATCAATTTTTTGAAGTTTCTCAAAATCGGACGAGTCATTTCGAGTTATGACAAATTAATTCATGATAAATATAATTTAGAAAACAAAAATAATAAAATACTTAACGATATAAGAAAATCGTTCATTTTTGTACTCGGGGGCCATATCCAGGGTTTTTAAGTTCCCAACTTTTTTAACGCCCGGGAATCGGGAATTTTTGTCGACGTCTTCTCGGGAATTTCTGAGACTTGATTTCTCTATAAAACATAATAAAAAAATATAAACTTGAAAAATATAAACTGATAAAGCGAAATGCACATGTTCTGCAATGAATTCACACTAGACTCTTACCCACGATATTCGTATAACACATGTGGCTGTGTGTCGAAATATATTGCTTGCTGTAGGTTGTAAAGGTTAAACTACAGTTGGTGTCAAAAAAATGGTGACGTCAAAAATGTGGATAAACAAAGTCAGCCCAAATTTCGGAAATTATTTAGAGACTATTTGAAATTAAGATTTTGATAGGTCTTTTTTATATCTAATGAGTTCAATATTGACCAAAACTTCACACTCCGCCAAATTCGGAAAAAAGTCACATGAAAACATCTTAATATATATTTACCCTCGACACTGATTCACTGATTCACTGATTCACTGATACACTGATTCACTGACTCTGTCACGCAGTACGTAGGAATTTAAATAGGCATTCTATAATAATTCTATAAATAATAATAATAAAAAAAATAATATTTTTTTTTTGTACAGAAATTGTGTTTTCCCCAAATTTTTTTTTTACCAAAATTTTTTTTTTACAAAAATTTTTTTTTTCCACAAAATTTTTTTTTTCAACAAAATTTTTTTTTCCGCAAAAATTTTTTTTTCAACCAAAATTTTTTTTTTCAGCAAACATTTTTTTTTTCAACAAAAATTTTTTTTTTCAGCAAACATTTTTTTTTTCAACAAAAATTTTTTTTTTCAACAAACATTTTTTTTTCAACAAAATATTTTTTTTTTCCACAAAATTTTTTTTTTTCAACAAAATTTTTTTTTTCAACAAAAATTTTTTTTTCAGCAAAAATTTTGTTTCCACAAATTTTTTTTTTCCTATTTTATTTTTTATAATTCTATAAATAATAAAAAAAATAATATTTTTTTTTGTACAGAAATCGTGTTTTCCCCAAAAAATTAAAATTTTGGTAAAAAAAAATTTGGGGAAAACACGATTTCTGTACAAAAAAAAAAATATTATTTTTTTTATTATTTATAGAATTATAGAATGCCTATTTAAATTCCTACGTACTTAAAATCAAATTAAGTTCACATTACATAATCTTAAATTAAATAATACAAATTTTAATCAGAATTCGGTAATAAAGTTTACAGAGGAATATGGCATGAAGCCAAACCGCAATGTTCTCGTTATCCACTGTTCCAGTGTGGTCCAGGCGATGATTTCCACTAGTGAGACCTAAATGTCTAAGCCATTAGTTAGTAATCTGTTAATTAAGTGTACACAAAAATATGTCAGTCTACATCACAGTTTATGCAACGATATTCACTAACTTCGCCCTTAAACTTTCCCTAGACCTCGCCAATAGCTTTAATTTGAATTGCCGCTACTTCATTACATATAGTTACACTTATGTACATGGGACCACAACAACAACATCAAAATCAGACGTCAAACAGCTGAGCCCCCCTTCGAAAAAAAAAAAACGAAAATGCAAACAACCAACACAATCCCACATCATCTCTCATACAAACTGAAATAAACCACCGGCTCAAAAGCACCGATGAGAGTGACTGCCCACCATGACAAAAACAAAGGGTAAACCCTATTTCAAGTGCATATTCGCACATACATCCATGCACAGACAGAATATATAGGACAACTGGTTAAACTATTTTGAAACCGAATAATCCATCTTATCACCTGATGTGCGCTATTATAAATTTCAATTTACGCTTGGACAACGCAAGGCCTACATTGGGCGGCATAAACTGTCATTGGATTATATATTCAAATTTTGTTTAGTTTCCCAATTATAGCGACCACTGTATTCCATTTGAACAAAACGAAAACATTTCCATGTGTTGAAGGGCACTCGCACAGCATTTTAAAATTATTATGTCGGACAAACCTGTGGCTATTTGTATTGTGCGCACTTCATAAAAATAGCAAATTATTGGTGGAATGGAATTTTTGGAAAACCCACAGGAATTTAAAATTCTGCGTTTCCGTGAATAATATCCGTCAATAATATCGTTGTGTTTCGTTATATTCCAATAAAACTCCGCAGTCTCGTGTAAGGAGACTTAGTTATAAAATGTAAAATATCTGACTTTTAAACAAATCCGAGAATTTCTAAACTGAAGGGAAAAATATCCAAAATATTTCCCTAATTACCATGGTCAAATTATTAAGGACTTTAAGTTAGCACCCCGATTTCATGTACATATGTGGCTGCCTTGACTGTCTTCGCAGTAGCGCCTCGCTTTAACGAAATTTTCCTAGACCTTAATAAAGGCGTCTGGCTCTATCTAATGAAGGGCTAGCTGGATCTTCGCCTAAATGCCTTAATCGTTCGTATAACATCGGTCCTTGATGAAACACCTATCGGCACCGGGGTGACCAATTGAGATCGCCGACACTGTTGAATGTGACGTCCTTTGTGTGGTAAATGCATTGTCTTCACCCTCACCATTCCATGAAGTAACTGACGGGGACCTTCTCTCAAATCAGTGAGATGTGTACGATATTTGTAGACTCACTGATCGGGACCAACAGTTGAAAGCCGTCTCCGAACGACTAATGCTTTTCTAGAGTAGTTTTACATAGCTTGGAGATTATCACCAGCATTTACATTTCTCTTAAATTTAGGAATGTCACAGCTGACAGAAAAGACCCTTGCTGGCAAAGTATTGCACATACGAACAGTTCGACTGAGGAACGAATACGTCGTCCTCTTAACCGGCCATTAGAAAATTAAAGGGATGAGAGTTCCTTCAGAGCCGTGCCTTCCGACTGGATGTTCAAACATCAAGGACCAGACGACGGATATCCGAATACCACTAAAATATTTATTGAACAGCGATACACAACCCATGTTATGGCGATGTTGAAGGGCGGCAATAGAATTGGATACCCTACTATCGCCTATTAAATTTAGGCAAAAACACACCATAAATGAATATATTCATGAACTTCTTATTTTTTTAAATTTTTGTATGTACTAGTGTATTAAATGTCTCGACTTTCTGCGTAATCTCTAAGTCAGGTAAAACATTTCTATAAGAAACATTAGCCGTTCGAAGTCAGATCTCACTGAGCTGAGAGAAGCTCCCCGCCTGTTCCTTTATGAAATGGGAAATACGCCCAGATAGGTTAGGTTGAGATGGATGCCTGTCAGTTGGAATAGGCAACTGACGAGTTCACTCGGCACCGTTAATTCGGTCCATTGTGGTTCGCTTAAGTAGAAACGAAATGTCTACAGGAAGATTGTAGTATATGGGATAGGCCAAGAAGTTAGTTGTTCGTTGTGGATTTGTTGAAACAACGACATTTCTTTATGAATTTGACAAGGGGTTTAATTGGAGCATCCGATAGATCGTTAAGGTCACCAGAGAGGCTGTGCCCTAAATGGGTTAGACGATACTCTTGCAGTGCTTTACATAAACATAGCAGCACTGGCTCCTCCTCTTCTTCATCAACACAGCTTCTAGTGAAGTTCTCTTATGGAAATATGAAGCTATGGGGTCAATCACTCAGTGACCCGTAATGACTCCTGTGAGAATGCTGACATACCTTACCTTGGTATGAGTTACATTAATGTCGGGACAAAAAGATCGGCCTACCCTGTAGTTCTCTACATTTTACCACCTCGACCTGGTTAATGCTGTTCGTCGATAAGGTTCTTTGAGTTCCCTAAACGTAATTTGCACGTCCATGGTCGCGATTTCTTCCTGTGCGCCTGTGTTGTAATTCGTTGAGATCAAACATTTTGTTTCATGGCTATAGCGTTAGTCCTTTTTGTCTGGGCACAGTAGCACAAACTTTTGGTTTACTCGCAGTTTAAAATCAGTTCTCATAGTTTTTCTTGAAAATGTTATCCTTAAATTTTTGTTACATACAGAAGTCGGCTTTGGGGCCCTTTGAACCCATATCTCTAATATGTCCAAGTCTTCATAGAATATTGTCACATTAATATTGAACATTTTTAAAAAAATCTAGGCCAATAGAAAATTAAATTAAAATAAATTATTCGCCATCATTGTGAACACAATATCGGCGACTAACCCTATTACTGTACATATCCATGTATTTCCTAATTCATGGGAATTTGCATACCAACATTTGTTTTCAGGCACATCCACTGAAGTTAATTTAGAAACCTAAAATGTTTATGTTCGTTGGCGAAAAGATCGCCATAACTCTAAACAACGGATACAATTACTTTACGTTTTAAATTTTGAATGGAGTGTAATTTAAACCTCAATATTTTAATGCTCCCACAAAGGAAATAATGTGTACATGGCATCAGTTCAAAGAGGTCGCTCCAGGTCAAACAAGACTAATATTGAGTTATGACTCTCTTTCCGCAAATTAGCTCTATATATATGAGTATAGTAATGGAGTTTCCTATGTGTTTGGAACGACGTATGTTCATTTAATATGCTTAAAAATTATTTAAGCCCTTTAGGCGCAAATACAGCAACCATTTATTTATTTATTTAGACGCACAGCATATTCGTACACACACACACACACATGAGAGTATACTCATACATATGCTCGTAGGTGAATGTTGGAAAATATTTACATAAATATTCATTCCTTTAAAGCCGAAATGGAACACGGTTATAAAATGTAAAATCTAATAATGCGCATTCATCTATTTATGAAGTTACCAGCAAATTGAATGAAACACTGCTGATCATATTCAAAGTCTAGGAAAACAAATGGAAAATTTACATAAAACTGATTTTTGACACAGCTCATGAGAGCCTCTCTGTGTGTGTGTGTGTGTATGTGTGCGTGTGTTTGTACCGTGAAATTCGCCCTGCAAGTTGGAAATGGTTTAACATTAGTTGGGCGAGTTTTTTTTTAAAAAGAATGGTAAGAAAAAGGTTCGTCCATCGAACCTTGGGATAACTCTTATCATCTTGTGGCGATAAATATAATCCAAATAATTGTATGCATATGTTATTGTCCATTTTCCGGTTGTTTGGAATACCATGTGAAAATGTCCGACAACGAAATGCTGTTTTGATGTTTGACCTTTGGAACTTCTGCTCGGAAATGTTTTCAATGAAAGATATGCAAATAAGCATGTCGCGGATAGCGTACACTCGACAGAATAACGAATACACTCCTCCCCGAAGAAAAGAAATATTTTGTCAACAGTTTGTTTGTTATTTAGGAAATAGTAAAGTTTAAGTTCACACGCATTGGGGAAAGTAGGAGATAAAGGAAGTTTGAATCATCGCTTCAAATTCAGATCCGGGTAAAATAATTTAATTTAGTTTTAATTTAAGGGGTTTAAAGTACCCAGTCATGAATTACACACTCATTTAGATGGCTCTATGAAAAATGACGCCCAAAAAATTAAGAATTACCCAAAAAAAAAATTTCTTAAAAAATTAGGGAAGTTTTATAACATAAAATTGTGGAATTTTCCATCATTTTTAGATAACTTATAATTTTTTATTTTTAGGGAACTTTTCAGAAAATGCAAATGAAGAATTCTCCCAAAAAAAAAATGAATGAATTTTTCATAATGAAAAAAATGGGGAGTTTTTACATAATTTTTAGGTAAAATTAAATTTTTAGTTTATGGGTCATTTTTCATATGAAAAATGTACCAAAAATAAAAAATATTTGACTTAATAATTTAAATTAGAAAAAATAATTAAAAAATTCAATTATCACAAATATTTTAAAATTAAAGCACCTCATTTTTTTAAATAAAAATTCTGAATTTTTTAAAATGAAAATTCTGAATTTTTTTTTAAATAAAAATTCTGAATTTTTTAAAATGAAAATTCGGAATTGAGTGTCGGATGCTCCAAGTAGATAAAGTAAATTTGAAGCATCGCTTCACAACTTTTCAAAAAATGAAAATGAAAAACTCACAAAAAAAAAAAAATTAAGTAATTTTTCATAATGAAAAAAATGGGGAGTTTTTCAAAATTTTTAAGTAAAATTTAATTTTTAGTTTATGGGTCATTTTTCATATGAAAAATGTACCAAAAATAAAAAATACTATTTTAATATTTGACTTAATAATTTAAATTAGAAAAAAATAAATAAAAAATTCTTATTATAAATATTTAAAAATTAAAGCACCTCGTTTTTTTTAATGAAAATTCTGAATTCTTTTTAAATGAAAATTCTGATTTTTTTAAATTAAAATTCTGAATTTTTTTAAATAAAAATTTTGAATTTTTTTTAAATAAAAATTCTGAATTTTTTTAAATAATAATTCTGAATTTTTTTTAAATAAAAATTCTGAATTTTTTAAATAAAAATTCTGAATTTTTTTATATAATAATTCTGAATTTTAAAAATTCTGAATTTTTTTAAATAAAAGTTCTGAATTTTTTTAAATAAAAATTTTGAATTTTTTTAAATAAAAATTTTGAATTTTTTTAGTTAAATAAATAAAAGTTCTGAATTTTTTTAAATAAAAATTTAGAAATTTTTTTAAATAAAAATTTAGAAATTTTTTTAAATAAAAATTTAGAAATTTTTTTAAATAAAAATTTAGAAATTTTTTTAAATAAAAATTTAGAAATTTTTTTAAATAAAAATTCTGAATATTTTTATATAATAAAATTCTGAATTTTTTTTAAAAAAAAAAATTGGGTATTTTTCATAATATTTGGATGATTTTGCATTGGGTAAATTGTTTTTCCGAATTTTTGTGGGGAAATTTTCATATTGGGCTTTTGAAAGGGATTTTTTCATTTATTTTGGGGATTTTTCAAAATTTTTAGGGGAAATTTTCATATTGGGCTTTTGGGGGGATTTTTTCATTTATTTTGGAGAATTCTTCACTTTTTTAGGGTCATTTTTCTAGAGCGCTTTTAGACAACCGTTGCTAATAGCGACATGAGCACGTTTGCCATCTAATTGAACAGTTGGATAGCCGGCCAGACTGGCATTAACGTAGCGTGGTTCTCCATAACAGGCTTTCTTTGATTAGACGTAGTTGAACCATAAGTTGGGGCATCACACGGAGTGCGGATTAATGCGATTAGATTCGGTGACAACGTGAAGTATGAATTTCTCGTCAGTGGAAAACAAAAAAATATTTAAGAAATAATTCTGTAATTTCTGTTTAGTATGAATTAGCGATAGAAAATAAGGTCACTTCGGTAAAATTTGTGATTTGCTAATATTTAAGATTTGCATTCATGAAAACTAACTCCGCACCATTAATTGAAAGTCTGCATGATTCTAATCAAATAAGATATAATTGCGTCAGAGATATTCAAATTAAACTGCAATGAATTCATCGTGTATAATTTAATACCACGCATGTGCATCTAACGTCACTAATTAATGGCAATTTAATTAAATATTTAAAGTTTACCAATAATTTTCAAGTAAATTGATTCAGTTTTAAATGTTAATTGCGCACGTACATGTGTGCATAGCAACGATACAATAAATAATTGATTTGCACGTTGTAGTAAACATTTTTAAAACAAACAACCGAGATTGCAGTAATTCATGGATTGTACTTAACAAACAATTCTTTATTTTTTTACTTTTCCACACTACACCATTTTGATATATTGTATTTGAATTTTACCATTCCGTTTGTAACAAAGAGAAATGTTGATGTGTAACCCAATTTCCATGGGAAAACACGTTTGATTTCTCGATAACAATTTACAAATTTTTTTTTTGAAAAAAAATTTTTTTTTCAAGAATTTTTTTTTTTTCAACAAAATTTTTTTTTTAACAAAACTTTTTTTTCCCAAAAAAATTTTTTTTTTTCAACAAAATTTTTTTTCCATGTTTCAACGGGCGCCATAGGTAGGGCGCATTACAACTTACTAGTATAATATAAACAATTTGTCACGTCCACAATGAAGGGTTTATAATATTCGACCCAGTCGCAGTTGTCCCTTGAATTAAACTGTCCTTGACACTGACGTCATCTCTGATAAAGATGTTAAAAAAATAAAATATTTTAGTGTATTTACCAGGGCTATGGAGTCGGAGGCTGACAAATTTGGCTTTTTATTTACTAACATTTCCCAACAAGAGGTGTTGTTTTGGTATTCAATGAAAAGTGACATTTTTTGATGTTAAATGATCGGATGTTTATTTCATAACTAGTAAGTTGTAATGCGCCTATGGCGCCCGTTAATTTGCTTGAGAAAGTATTTGTTACTTAATTTTAAAAATTTTGTAAAAAATATTTTGAGAAAACTATTTTGTAAAAAAAAATTTCGAAAAAAAATAAAATTGGGAAAAAAAAATTTGTGGAAAAAAAATTGTTGCTGAAAAAAAAATTTTTGTTGAAAAAAAAAATTTTGTTGAAAAAAAAATTTTTGTGGAAAAAAAAAAATTTTGTTGAAAAAAAAAATGATTGTTGAAAAAAAAAATTTTTGTAAAAAAAAAAAATTTGTAAAAAAAAATTTTGGAAAAAAAAAATTTTTGGTAAAAAAAAAAATATGAAGAAAACACAATTTCTGTACAAAAAAAATATTATTTTTTTTATTATTATTATTTATAGAATTATTATAGAATGCCTATTTAAATTCCTACGTACTGCGTGACAGAGTCAGTGAATCAGGGAATCAGTGTATCTGTGAATCAGTGTCGAGGGTAAATATATATTAAGATCAAGAGGAAGGTATGCCGTTAATAATGTAAAAGAGTAATGAAAGTAAACGTTGTCCAGATCAATATAATCCAACTCCGACCACAAAGACATCATTATTGATATCTCGATAGAGCAATCCATGCACCGTAACTGTTGATTCAACCTCATTTTCGAAAAAGTAATGTCCAATGAACCCGGCGGACCATAAACCACACCAAACACTCCACACATTGAGGATGGAGAGTCTTCTCAACAATAACTCTTGGGTTTTCCGAGCCCCAGATGCGACAATTTTGATTGTTGACGTAGCCACCTAGATAGGAATGGGCCTCATCAGTTAAGATGATTTCCGAATAATTTTCATGCATTTCAAAGACCCAATCAGCAAAAACACGACGTTGTTGATGATGGGCCGGATTGAGTTCTTGTCTTAACTGAACTTTACAAGCCATAAGAGCCAAGTCTCTATGCAAAATACGCTGCAATGAAGTTTGGGGAATGCCCAATTCCAAAGAACGACGAGCTATGGACAAACCTGGGTTTTCTTCAACTCTTTGGTCTACAGCAGCAATATTCTCAGTTGTTCTTGAGCGACATGCATGGGTTATATTCTTCACATTACGACCTTTCACCAATTTCTGTATTGCGGTCCAAAAATGCTTTAGTTTTGCGAAATGTGACTGCAAGATTTTCACCATTTTTGTAGTGAATTTAAATAATTCCAATGCGTTGTTGAAGCGTGTATCGTTCCATTTTTAGTAATTACGTAGTTTCTACTTGTCAAATGTCAAAGAATGAAAGCATGAAAAATGACAGCTACCGAAATACCGGCTGATTCCAAATAACACCTCAAGTCCATATTGTAGGAAACCGCAATTCCAAAGGCCTATTATTGGTTATACGCTACATTGGGCATTGCATGAAAGCTTTATTTTCAAACGCACGATTTGAAGGGTGGTAGCGGTTTGAAACTTATTTTTTCTTTGAATTTTCTGAATGGAGAACTTTTTAAGATTGCTATGTTAATTTGTGTTGAATCGTACATTAATCAGTTAGTATTCAAAACTTTAATGCGGTTTTCCTACAATTCACATTTTCATTCTGAAATGTTGAACATCCCCGTATTGAAAATAAATCTGCTAAAACCTTTTATGTATAATTTACGGCAGACTTTTTTTGCATATTTGTTTATTTATTTTTTTATTTTACAATAAACAATTAGCCGAGTTCTTTTTCCAATAAATTGAGTTTTTAACTTCAAAATGTTCCAAAAAAGTGAAACATTTCAATTTCGAAAAACCCTTCCTGCATTAACCTGTGACTTCGATTATCTAACGAAAAACGTTGGTTTTTTTGATTTCAAATGAAAAATGCACAACACAATCTGACTTTTTTATTAACGTTAATTAACGTTACCCTGCTGGGAACACATCAACACTTTTCTACCCTCCCTCGTACATGTTATGGTGGACGGTTCATCAGAGTACCCCCTGACATCTGTTAGCGGCACACGCGTCCCATAGCACAAAACTCGATTTGGAATTTCGAGATTTTCAATTGTTTTGAAAAAAAAAAAACTTTTCTTTCCTTTGTTTGATTGAACAACAAAAACAACAACAAATATACCCATCATCAGCACTTTGTTGCAGCAGCGCCAGTTGGATGTTTGTGGAAGTATTGAAAACAAATATGCAAAAATTAAGCGAGGAAAACAATGTTTGAAAAAAGTCTTTTATAAAACACAAATAGAGTGAACGGAAGAAAGTTTGCCGTTTATTTTCCCCTTCAAAGGCAACCTTCTGTTTCCAGCCACATCCATAGCTCGAGCATAGAGATATGCTACAGAGCAAATCATTTCGCTTCACGAAAAACTGTTAAAGGCCGATGGAATGCATATTTTAGTAGAATTTACAGTCTAACTGTCTTTGGGTACCAACTCAGCCATAGAGTGTGCGTCACGCCTTCAATATAGTTAAGTTACATAATGAGATTATTGGGGTGTTGTCTTTGACGAGATATTTGGCCAACAAAACAAACAGGACAAATAATTGAAAATTGGAAATCATAAACTTTACTCCAAGGTTAGTTTAGTTTTTGTTGACATCATCATTAAATTGAACTAAAGCAATTGCAAGTATCTAACAGTCAGCAAGAACAATGTGTACAAAGTAACTTAAAGAGGAGAAACATCCGGTTAACATCACATGGAATAGTGTCCTTGAACATTAAACATCATCGAATGGATTATCAATTTAGTAGCATGCATTTTTTTACGATTTGTTTGTCTCTGATCTCTGCCTGCAGAAATGCATGCCATGCCATGCCACTCGTTGGAAAATTGCATTGTTCGAATCGTATTTGCCTGGCAAAAGAGACCAATAAACAGACAATGGGAACAAAAATAAAGCAGCTGCAAATTCAAGCAAACAATAATAAAGTTTACAAAGAAGGAAATGTAATTGCCAACAAGAAGGACAAACTAAATGCTGCTGCAGA
The DNA here is from genome assembly GCA_958296145.1 of Hydrotaea cyrtoneurina. Taxonomy (NCBI): domain Eukaryota; kingdom Metazoa; phylum Arthropoda; class Insecta; order Diptera; family Muscidae; genus Hydrotaea; species Hydrotaea cyrtoneurina. The sequence goes on along the minus strand of OY282513.1, from coordinate 8,246,870 downwards.
TGATGATAGCGACAACGGGGACGCCAATGACGATGACGATGACAGCAACAACAGTTTCGAGAATTAAGAAAATAAACACAAGTATAAAACTAAAACCGAGCAATTCGATTAAACGAAAATGGCAATTAAAGCAACATAAAAACTAAAACAAGCAATCCCAAAAGGACAATCACTCTTTCACTCACCCACCCGTTCACTCAATTATCATCGGTAATAAGGAGGAAAACTGACAGAAGAAGACAAAAAACAACAACCAAACGTTCTTTTCTATGGCGCTGAGACAAAAGGCAATATGAATGAACATATGAATGAAAGAGTGAACGAGTGCACCAAGGAACGAAGGAAGGACGGAAGGAAGCAAAGAATGAATGATATGTGAAGATAAAGAAAACTTTTCTAATTGTGGCAACATTGAAGCTTTGAGTTATGGTAACTTTGTTCTTTATGCAGCTCCTTTTACGGCGCTTTGTATTGTATTGACGGCATTAAAGGCTTAATTAAGCATGGGTCGTCATTGAGTGCAGGATATGATGCACACAACGTTGCATCTTTCAAACGCACTGCGCAAGGAAGTGCCGCTTAAATGCCTTTAAAACTATTTTCAATGTGACCACCAATGAGATAATACGTTTAGTTTCAATGCTACTCATAGATCTGGGGATCGTTGATGGGGGCTCAGCGAAAGTCAACCGAATTGCCGGTAAACGTGATAAAGAAGTGTATATCCACACCCGAAAATACTCGTGCTTAGCCAGTGTGAATTTTGTGGCATTGTTTCTATTGTTTCCATATTCTTAATCCTTTCGAGCGCGAGTTTTGCCCTATACGCCTCGTAGCTTCAGTGGCGACTTCAGAACTTCTCATCGTACCATTGGGTCGCTTTCGATAACAAATTTCTTCTTGACCGGGCATCAACCGTTAGTCTCCAGTTGCCGGTTGTGAATGAATCATTTAAAGATCTACATTTCTCTTGATGTTGGTCAGTACATGTTTGCGGCACTAAGCCGCTACAAAAGTTTTGGCAATCGATTTTCAAATACTCTTCATGAATGCCTTCCATTTAACAACACCTAATCGATTTGTAATTTCTTTCATCACATTCACTTATAAGTTTCGCGTTGTTTAAATCTAGCTCCGGTTATAACCGAATTCCCTGTTGCCTCATTCTGTTTTCTGAGTTGTCATTATGGAGACTATACTAATGAAAGGCCACATATCGTGCTTTAAGAGGAGATTATGGTTTATGGTTATGAAGCACATTTCTCACTGGGTGTGTATGGTTATAAACAAAATTGTCCAATTGGGGTTTCTGAGAATCCTCAAGTAATTGAAGAGAGGCCATTACATCCACAAAAAGTCACTGTTTGGTGCGCTCTGTGGTCCGAAGGTGTGATTGGACCATACTTCTTCGAAAACGACGAGGGAACGTCAATTTGGAGCGTTATGGATGTATGATAACCGACTTTTTTTGCCTGCTATTGAAGAATACGACTAGGAGAATATGTGGTTTCAACAAGACGGTGCCAAATGCCACACAACTCGAGCGAATATGGCTTTATTGCAAGAGACATTTCCTGGCCGCGTAATTTCTCGTCGTGGCGACCTCAACTGGCCCCCAAGATCATGCGATTTGACATTATTAGACTGATTTTTTGTAGGGCTACGCGAAAGATCGTGTTTATGCGACATTCGTAAAGTTATGGTCCAATATGTGCCAAGAAGTGGTCCAAAATTACCTCAAAAAAATCAATGCAACACTTTGCGTGTTGGTCATTTTAAATGATGTAGTGTTTCACACAAAATGCCAACGTTGAAATTTTATAATAAAAATTAAATATCATGAAAAAAATATTTTATATGTGTTTTATTTACGTTTACTTTTCAAAACGCCAAATGGACAAACCTATTAAACCTACTACGAAGGAGACATTAGAATCAATTTATGTTATGAAAACTTGTTAAGACAACTCAACCAAATGAAAATAAGTGACTAATATCATCCAAGCTCATTAATATTGATGTTAAATTTTACCTACATGTATTTTAATAGTTCTGGCACAAGTTTCAATTCGTTTCATAGAATAATTTCAAAAGTTCTTACTCAGTTCGTTTAAATGAAAGAAGGTTCAATTATCCGAAGTCCTTTTTTTATTGAAAATTTCGCATAAGTGAAAAAAATTCTTGATTTTTTCTCATTTCCTCTATTCGGTTAAGCATTCGTCTGTACAATTTTCTACAGGTGACGTGCCTCTTAGTTACTAATCTGAGCATGTTGGGCATATAAGTAAAGGGTGTTTTTCTAAGAGCTTGCTGATTTGAAATTTAAATAAAACACATGCCAAATTATGAAATGGCAAAAACTAATTTTTATTTGGTAGATAATTTCTTGTCATTTAACATTTAAATATAATTTCGGGCATATGGCTACCACGACTATTTTGCACAAAGGTCATTCTGGAGATCCAATTTTCGACCACCTTTTCAAGCATTTGAGGGCTATTTCAGCAATGACACTTTGAATATTGGTTTCCAAAGCGTCAATCGTTGCTGGTTTATCCACGTCAACCAATGACTTCAGGTATCCCCACAAAAAATAATCGAGTGGCGTCAAATCACACGAACGCGGAGACCAATTCACCGGTCCATTTCTCGAAATAATGTTGTCGTTGAAATGTTCTTTCAATAAGTCCATTGTTTCGCTCGCAGTATGACAAGTGGCGCCATCCTGTTGAAACCACATTTCGTTTACATCCATATCTTGAAGTTATGGCAACAAAAATTCATTGATCAGAAAACGACTTGGGACGTCTGCCCTCTGTAGGGTCTTTGTTAATACTATAGAACTCTTAGATATCGCAACGCTTCTGTTGTCAATTAGACCAAGTCCAAGTATACATAGTTTTCCCAGTTATATAGACTCCGAATATTTCTCTTTTCGTTTCCTTCCAAGGTCATAGACACTGACAATTACTGTCAGCTTCCAAAAATACCCAAAAAAAAATATATTTTTTTATCACAGAAAATCTACTTGAAACGTTGCTGACTTTTCTATGTTTCTTTTATTATCATATCAACTTTTAATTAAAAAGCATCAAATGTTTGCATGAAAACCGCCTCTTCACAATTTTTTTCCCCTGTTTTTTTTTTTTTTTTTTTTGATAAAATTTACTTTTGCCACAAACAAAAACAGTATTTTTATTTCCTACAAATTAGTACTGGGTTCTTTTTGCTTGTGTCGTTGTTCGTTTTACGTTTGCAACTAAACTTTTCCATGTGACCGACCAAGCGACCGACTGACTACTAGTCGGTCGTATGTTCTTCACAAATACTGAAAATATTAACATGTTTAGAGGATGCCAGCATAAACGAGAAAAAGTTTTTTTCTATTTTTTTTTTTTTCGTTTTAAAATTAGAATCATTGTTATGTTTACGTTTTTATGAGCAATGGACAATAAAAGTTCAAACAAATGACATAAGTTTTGCTGTTTGAGAGAAAAGTTTTCTTTCGGCAACAACCACCATCCCCTTCGCTTGGCTTTTTCCGTTAGGAAATTGAAAATTAGTTTAGACATACACCAACAAAAAAAAAAAACCAGACGTAACGCACAAATGTTTAACAAAACTGGAATGCACCAAATAGCGTGAGTATGGTTCGGCCTGGTAAGCGTGTGGACAATGAAATATTTTGTACTCGGTAATTTTTATAAATTCGAAAATTCTTGTGTTGTAGGGAACATTAAAGTTTTCAGTGCAAAAGGGGTCTTCATTTGTGGAGTAATTGAGAGAAAGAGAAAAAATGGAGGTTGTTTGGAAGAGTTACATTTTTTTAAATTATTTTGATTTAAAGTAGACAGTAGACGAAAATAAAGGCAACATAGTGCAGACTGGCAGTTGCATGGCTCCGCCATTAACTGCTTATCACACAACGACTGTCCACTGACATCTAGTTTACACATTATTTAATCTCGAGGTCTTGAATGTTTTTAATAATTTTTCTTTTGTTTTTTTTTTGCAATATTTCGCCGTTTTTCCATGTCTCGGTTCCTGCTTTAATGGACAATGAGTTGATTTCCTCTGTGATTGCCAACTTGTCCATCCCTACCTCGTACACGAACTTGAACATTGTGCAACTTTACTCCATTATTTATTCCTCTTTCTAAACTTTATGAGGTGATTGACATTTAAAATGGAGAGAAACAGCAAATGTATGTGAGTGCGTATGCTTTACTCATCATCGTCCAACAACTAAAATAGGAAATTTATTTTAATTAAAGCATTTCCTTATTTTTTTTTTAATCCAGGAAAACTTCACAAAGCAACTGTACACAAATACAAATCTCTACAATATCCTCCGCCGTTTTGTCCTCGGGTACTCTGTGGCAGGTCATGTGGATAAATAACAACGATGCACAATGATGGCGTTGATGAGCGAGCGTATGAGCGTACTTAAATTTCCCCCCCCCCCCCATTTCAGCTCACAAGTGCTCATTAAGAATTTTTGCATAATTTCACATTTATTAGAATACCGCCAAAAGAGGAGCATAATCGCTCAAATATTTAACTGAAGCGTAAATTAAAGTGTCATTTCATCTGAGCTGGAACTGGGTACTTACCAACTCACTCCTGCCGAGTGGAACCTGTGGTGAGTGTATGTGTGTGTGTGTGTGTTTGTGTGTATGTTAATGTGCTTGCTACCTGTGATAATCTCGGCTAACCATGACAAAATCTAATACATCCTCATACTAACTGTTGATATAAGGCCGAGTGTTATTTGCCTATTCCATGGAAATTCATATTCGTGTTTCACATTTTAAGTTGGCATTCATGTCAACAAAAAAAAATATGCGCCCAGTGTTGTCGTCTGTCCGCCTAATTGTCTGTCTGTTTGACTGGTTTAGTTTAAACGAACTGTGAGAGTTGCACATTTTCTCGTTAATTCATGTGCATGAATTTCGAAAGTTGTTTTGCGAATGGCACCAGGCAACATTAGACGTTCACTTAGTCTTTTTAAGATTTTACCCCAAACTCATGTATGCTCGACAGGCGTACATGTTGATGTACTTTCGTTGGTTATTATGAGTATTAAAAACGCTTGATGATATGTGCCCACTAAAAATGATGTTAATTTGGATAAAGTTCTCGGTGTATTTAAAAGGCGTCTTTGGGGAAAATTAACAGAGTATACCATTGACAAATTAAGTACACTGGAAGAACTTAAAGTCAATATTTGAACGAAATTCCGCAACATGTTCGAAAAATCCCACAGTTGATTTTCTTTAGCCAGAAGATTTTTATTTTTAAATAGATGATAAAAATGTTCCTAAAAGTTTGTCCAGGGCCAGGAAAATGTTATAATAAATGGATAATTTTGCCCAAATCGTTCCATTTACCATTTACGTCTATATTAAAATTTCCCCACAAATTCTGAAAAATACCCCAAACAATTTATGGAAAAATATGAAAAAAAAAAAAAAGATTTTCGTAATTAACAAAAAAAAAATAAAAAAAAAAACAATATGAGAAAAATATTAATTTTATATTAAAACATTAATAGTAATTATATCGATGGCTTAATTTAGAAAGGGCGTAACTCTATTTTTTCAAATTCGCGTTTTTTACATATTTTGGTAGACCGTTGTCAAATACACATTCCACAAAAATTTCATGGCTTTTTGATCAAAAATACCGGATTTATTGCCTTTTTCCAAAAAAAAAAAACAAATTAGTTTCAGAATTAAATTTCTTGCGCTGAAGTTTTTCAAATGTTATGAAGTTTTTACCTTCTCCTGTAAAGTTACGAAAATGCGAGTTACGCCCTTTCTAAATTAAACCGTCGATATGTACTGCGCTTTCACACATAAACTGTCAAAGTTTCTTCAACGTCCTTCCGTCAATATGGACATTTAATTTTATTCATATTGGCTGCAATGGCATAATTATGCAGAATCACCCCTAATTTGAAATTGTGCGCAATTTTTTTACTTTCTTTTTGAAAATATCCCAAAATTACTCAATAAGAAATTAAGAATTCCCCAGAGAAATTTCATACAAAATTCATAATGAAAAATTCCCCCAAAAATTAAGGCATTTTTCATAATTTTAGGTAACATTGCATTTCAAAATGGACAAATTCTCATTTTTTTATTTTTTTTTGAAAGTTTCGTTTTTTTGGGATATTTTTGTAATAGAAATCAATCATATTTTTTTGTATATTATTGTTTTTTTTTTGGGTTAGTATGTATAATATTTGTGGATTTTGCATTTGGGTAATTTTTCAAAATTTTTGGGGAAATTTTCGACTTTTGAAAAATTTCTATTAATTTTAGGGAATTTTTCATATTTTTTTTTTTGGAGCATTTTCCATTTGATGCATTTCTCATGGAGCCGAATTTATCATTGTCAAAAAATCGAAAAAATAAATATTAATTTTTTTGGGGGCATTTTTCATAGATTTAAAAACAAAGAACTCTTTATTTTTTAAATAAGGAGTCGGAGTAGGAAACGGAGTCGTCGATGATATATCTGATGGTGAATGAAACGTATGTTTACAATTCTGCTGGCCATGTCTGTCAATGTCAAGGACCACTGAAGGCACAGTCAGGGAAACAAAATGCCTCGAAGATATCTTTAGCTTTTATTAAATACTGGACATGGCAATCCATCCAATAAAACAAGATTTTGAAGCTCTTCTGAAAATATTTTCATGAATTTTCAAAACATTTAAAATTCAATTTGTATTGAGTATTGACGGACAGTTTTTTTTTTTAAAAAAAAGGCTACCAAAAATGGTGCGAGAAGCACTAAAATGGCAACGCTGGTTTCAGTTAGTGTTGTGCTTTATTAAAAGAGAATAACAACATTTGTATTACACGTCATTAGTGTCCCAACACTTTCAGAATTATGGGAATGTTTTACCGCTCGTTAATAACATTGCGACTATATACATGTTAATACAGCCAGACTATGTACAGCGTACTTTCGTTTGGATATACAGAGTCTGTTTTCCCGTTCTTTAAATTAAATTTAAATCTGTTATCTGAGTCATTTTCTAAAAACAAAAATGTAGAAATTTCACCCATGTCACATCGCAAATATTTCCACTCCATCGGCGCTACATGTTACATCCAGTAAAATGTCAACTAAACAGGACTGGGTCTTTAGACAATACACGTATGGTGGACGGAGAATATGCATTCTGTCGATAAAAACCGATACATGTGTCCCCTCATTCCCTTTAAATGCTAACAACATTTATCCCATCCGCATTATGTGTCAGGCGGCTCATTAGCCGAGCATATTATTCCAACTACGTGAGTTGCAATATTAAATTTTAATGAGACATTTTCCAACAAACAAACAAAAATACATATTGTTGAGAAACATTAAGGGGATTCAGCATGCGTAACATAAACGGAAACAGAGTTTCAAATAAAAGATGAAAAATTATTATTTGATATTTTAATTTAGTCAATTAAGAAATTAGGTCGAATGTGGTTTGGTGGGTAGTCTGTGCGACTATCACATAGCAAAACCCAGGTTCGAAACCTGGTAAGACCAACAAACATTGTTCAGCGGCTGTTTCCACCTCCGGAAAAGCCATGTAAAAATTTCTCATGTCGGTGCTGTCTTTAAACGGTAGGTCCCGGTCAGTGTATATTAGGGTGTCATGATTTTGATAGCTTATGGTGTAAAGTATTTTTGAGAATTTTTTCAGATTCTTTGGACAAGGTTTAGAGGTGCTCCAAACAGTTTTCTTTTGTGTGAAAAATTCAGGTTTTTTTTTTAGTTTTTCCATATTTCAAGCAAAAGTTGGTCAAAAAAAAAACCATTTTCAATGTTGTTGAGTCATCATTTCAAAAGAAAAATGACCGACCTTTACTTTGATGCACATAAATCATAAGTTTTGTAAGTTTTTTTGATTGTTTAGCTGTCACACATTCAAGTTTCTGAGAAATTTTGTATAAACAACAAAAGAATCGTTGCATAAATTTTAAAAATTTCATAAAAGTGTAAAAAACTAATGATGCCGATTTAAAACTGGAAAAATTCTAAGTAATTTGAACAAATAAATTATCGATTTTACTTTTGACGTTTCAAAGTTATGGTCTTCAAACCATTTAAAGCCACAGATTCGCTGCAGTTATGGAAAATTATAAAAAAAACATTTCATAACTTTTGAAAACCTTAATGGAAGTGTAAAAAACTAATGATGCCGTTGGAAGGGCGGTAAAACTTTCAGTAATTGAAAAAAATAATTATTTTACTTTTGTCTTTTCAAAGTTATTGGGCGTAAAAACAAAAAAATTTAGAAAAACACATTACCGGATATTTTTTTTTTTTAAAAAAGGAATTAACAAAAAACTTTTTTCGATACCCTAGTGGATATTCAAAATTAAATTGTGCTCAGTTCACTGATTCGAGATAAGTTTCCCCTTTGGTGCTTCATAGAATGTTAAGGGAAATAAGTAAGTAATTTACAAAGTACGACAACATATTACAAATGAAATTTCCAAGTGTCGAAAAGTAAACACTCCACACAGCTGTCCTGAATCGAAATGCTATAATCTATTTTACTAATAAATATTATCAAATCGAACGCTTAATAAAACAAACTGTTAAATTAAGTTCGGTAAATTAAACATTTTCAGCAGTTTTACTGAATCAAAACAAACGGTACTCGAAACATCATACCGACCATGTGTACAACATCGCGAACAGTCTAACTTTGTATATTTGAGTCAATTGCTTCTTCGTTTTTGGTTGTTCCGTATTTCGTTGGTTTTGCTTTAATTCCTCGAACATTCACATCTACGCAAATATTTTGGTGTGGCATTGTTAATATGCTTAAATGCTCATGCACATACAGATACACACATACCCACACATACATATATAGAGAGTAAGTGCACTCATTCGTACATATATGTGTGCTTGGAAGCGTTCTTGTGTGCGTGTGAGCGTATTAGCTGGTGTTGTGTTTTGGCTAACGGCGACCACTAAGCACCATCACAAACATCTGGAACATCGAAAACAATGGGGATTTTGCTTGAATGGAAGGCACAGGGCGGACATGTTAAAGCGAGTTACGGGGCGAAAAACGCATCCCAGCTGGCATCCAGTTGGTGGCAATATGATAAGTTAGGTTATTTGTACGACTGTGGTAAAATGTTGCAATGGCCCGTCTGTAAATAGTCAATATATTCTCTTATTACTCTTACTCCTAATGTCGACGTCATTGACGAGAAGGGAAAACCATTGCAGAAAAATCTTGATGTCCTTACCAGAATATGAACCTACCACAAACAAAATACTGAACGTATAAATATAACTGTCACAAGATGGGCTCCTAGCAGCTGTGGCTTCAGGTCCAAAATGTTTACTTTACGGTAACACCGCTGTTACTATAGAAAAACACTATTGGAAATTTTTAATAACAACCTATTTTCTAAACACGATAAACATGATAGCGAACATTCTCACATTGAATAATATAGGGTGTTTTTTATTGAGGTATAGAACTTCGAATTGAAATAAAACACAAGAAAATCGGTTTAATGTCCATCAATTTGGCTTTATTGGAAGGATAATTTTATGCCATTAATGTTTAAATATGATTTCGGGCATGTGGCCGCCGCGGCTGGCTCGAATAAAGCCAATTCTACAGGTCCAATTTTCAACGACTTGTTGGAACCACAACTCATCCACATTCATACCATCCAATTCGGGAACAAAATAGTCGGTTATCATGGCTCTATACCGGTCTCCATTAACGGTAACTGACTCTCCAGCATTATTTCGGAAGAAGTATGGCCCAATGACTCCACCAGCCCATAGAGCACACCAAACAGTCAGTTTTTGTGGATGTAATGGCATAAAATGGACGGAGCTTGCGGTGAACTTTCGAAATAAATTTGCACGATTTGCAAGCGTTGTTCTTTTGTCAACCTGTTCATGATGAAATGGCAAACCAAACTAAATATTAATCACTTGACAGCTGACAAAATGGCCGCCAGTGGAATTCTTTCAAATTTGACACTCTGATATTCACGAATATCATGTCAGACTTGAGGTGATATTAAGTCCTTTTCAATTGCTTTTTGCCCCTATATCTTACTTGTATATCTAGCCTCCTGTTTTTTTTTCCTCCTGTCTCCTGTTTCTACTTTAACTTCACCACTTACACCATCCTCGTGTGGTTACGCTCAGCTAACAAAAGGTCTGTAAGTGCAGAATCAACAACGAAACGATGGAGCATGTGGGGGTTTCCCTTCAAACACATAACAGGGCATTTGTATGCAGTCCTAGGTATGCATGTGTATTAAACTGGGTCGGCGGCCCCCCAATTGTAGGAAAATCACAAAATCACTGTAACAACAAAATGAAAATATCTATTGTTTAATGATGATTCACAATTTGTGTAATGCTGCTGAAGGGATGTTTTAATAAAAATTATATTAATCGACTCAGAATCAATTTCAAATGCAGAAGTTCCCCAAGGTAGTGTTCTCAGTCCTGTACCAGTTGTACGCAGCAGATATGCCCACATAAAAGGTAATAAAAGGTGGCGCAAAAGTAAACTTCCGATGTTTTTTGGCTGTAATTAAAAACTTTGATTCTTCTGGTGGATTATTTTTATTTGGTCTTTTAATTTTTTTTACATCAAGTCGAGAATATGATCTCATGTAAATGACCGCTGCCACAGTTGATTGTCACATTAGGGCCAATCGCAAAACGTATAGCATTTTCTGATAGGAGGATTACTTTTGCTCCACCTTGTACAATAAATTTGCGGTTGTTCAATGACGAGTACAATACAGAGAACAGAGATGATGATGTGAACAGAGACAAGTGTACAAGTCAGCCATGAGGCATGTCATGTTGGCTTCACATGCATATCTTCGCTGACTACCGAACAATCTCTGTACTCTTTCATTTGTCATTGAACAACCACAAATTTATTTTATTAGTTTCGCGACCCAGCCTAATGTAAAGTTTGTAAGAACATGTGTTTTTTTGGCGCTCTCTAATAAAAGCTGTCTGTTCATAAAAACGGATTAAGAATATATGGTTCTCTATTAAACATTTTATACCAAACATACGTAAGAATCTGTCTAAACACACACACACACAGACTCAATATATACGTTTCTATTAGGGTGTACTGAAAAACATGTACAGTCGAATTTGGATAAGCACACGCCTTTTAATGGGAAAAATTGCTTTATTGAAAATAAATATTAGTAACTATGAAAATAAGTGACTATTTTCATCCAAGCTCATTAACATTGAAGTTTAATTTAACCTACATGTATTTTATTAGTTGTGGCACAAGTTTCTATTCGTCTCATAGAATAATTTCAAAAGTTCTTATTCAGTTCGTTTAAATGAAAGTTGGTTCCAAAGACCTTTTCATTGAAAATTGCGCATACGTGAAAATTAATTATGATTCTTTTGATTTCCGCCTAAACGAATTCGTTTGTATTTGGAAGGAAGGTATGACTCAACTGAGGGTGGGAATGTTAAACTTTTTCTGAGCAAGAGCTTCAAAACTAGTGTATTTCTAGTGTATTTTGACGATGGAAATAGTATAGATTAGAATTTTTTCCATCGGAACATATATGTGTTCAAGTACATTAAGGTAATATAGCTGTTTTTTTCTATGCTCGTGTAGTTAGAAATCGAAATATCTCGATATCTTTCGGTACTTCTGGAAACAATACTTCTCCAACTTCCTAAAGGCTGAAGATCAAACAAAATAAAACAAGCCCGAACCACATATGAGGTCGAAAGAGCAATAAACCGCTCTAAGAACAAAAAGACCGCTGGTACAGACGGAATTTAGGTCCTACTGTATCACACACCAGAGTCTGAGGGTGGAACCTGCGTTACAGCAATTAACAAACACGACTACAGAAATACCTCGATCGCATAGTACTGTTTCGATCAGTTCTTGTTTGCTATGCGAGAAGAGACAAGAGTCTAACTTTTCCATTTGTACGCGATTGTCAGTCTATGTTTTCTAAAACACCATTTTGGTAAATAATGTTTCCAATCACTTTATTCCCCCGATTTTAATAAGTATAATTTTGAATTATTTTTATTTATTTTCGATAATTGAAATTTTCCTTATTGGAAAATCTCGGGAATCCCGAATCTCGAGATTGGGAAATACCCAACTCTAATTGTTACCGATCTCAGGTTCGTTGGCGGGGATGTTTGGAATTATTGTTAATTAATTAAGCACCAAACCGCAGTTGGAGGTCGGTTTTTGGTGCAAAATCGCAAATTATAGACAATTTGTAAATTCTTCTAGCAATTCTTCTTCCATACCCCACACAAGTGAAGTGATTGCCAACACGTCGGTGACAGAGTAGGAGAACGGGAAGGATTCCGTAAACAATTATCTGGAAAATAAACGACGAATGAAAGCCTGGATTCAGGATGTACATACCAAGTCAAATATACTGATATTAAGCGATATGAGCAAAGTTGGTTTATGTAGGGTACCCATATAGCAACCTAAGTACAAAAAGTCAGAACTCAACATTTTTCAAAACTTACTTTTTTCCATAAATTAATTTAGAGTACACATCTGCAATTTCCTTTACTTCACTGACTTCTTTTACTTGGAAAATACAGTAATGTTTATTTTTATGTTAATTGCATTGCAGAGAATTATTTTTAGTTGCGTTAGTGTTGTTACCCTTTTGCATTTAGGGTGCGATATGCCAATTTATAGGGGACGATTTTTATGTTGCCTACGATGAACTAAACAGAATTATTTTGAGTTGCATTGGAATTTTGAGATGTGACCCTTTTCGTATTTTGGGTGCGATCTATGCCCAAAATTAAATCACATCATAGAATGCAAAAAAAAATAGTTGTGTTCGTATTTGTACTTCTGGGAAAATTTCATTCTTGTCTTCAAATAAATTTGTAAATACAATCCAAGTTTTCGTGTGGAAATCAAATTTACTTTAGTATATGAAAAACATATTTTGCTTCAGGAACAAATCCTTAGGAAACATTTATAATTTTTTTCCTAAAATGTGGTCTGTAACTATAAGAAAAATCTCTGTTAAGTTGAAAGCGGACATTTCTGTCTCCTATTTTAATTTTACGCTAATAAAGAATCTATGTAAGCGCCTCGGTGGGCGAGTTGGTAGCGTGCTTGCCTATCAGCGTCTGGGTTGTCGGTTCGACTACCAAAGGAGGTCTGTCGCTACAAATCTATCATATGGTCAGTATTGCCCGGTTTACCCTTGGATATAAACTTACAATATAAATTTACTTCGTATTGTAATTAGTAAATTAATAAATAAAGAATAATATATTTCCAGTATAGGATTGTCGTCGTAAGGGGAACCAATCGCTCGTCGTAGAAATGTATTTGACATTCCAGTAATATTTGCTTTGTAGACATATCCGTACAGAAGCAACCACTTAGGTACACCCTATTGTACTTATAAACACAGAAAGATATTAACTATGAAGGACTTAAAAAAAGAAGGACTTCCTAAATAGACTCTGGCAATTGAATTGATATCGATAATGTAAGTTTTCATAGTAAAATTTGGAGAATTTCGTGGATATTGCGATATTTTCGGAACCCATTTTCACCACATCGTGATATATATCGGAGAATACTGTATTTTAAATACTAGCGATGTCACCTTGTTCATATCAACAAAAAAATTTAAATTCTTCGAATGTTAAATAAAGCTAATTCAATGGACTAATGCTGTAATTCACCAGTGGCGCTAAATTATTCCAACACACCCAGTCGTATGTATGTATATACCCCTTTATATAATCATATATATCTACAATTCTGTTTATTTTATTTTTTCGCATACGTATACTACTTTTGGTTCTAACTGGCAAACTAACTGTTTTTGTGTCTTTGATATTCGCGAGAATAAAATATGTGTTTTTTTTCCATTTCGTCTTTTGTTATTATTCGCTGTAGTAAAGCCGTAGTAATGTGTTAAGCATCTTACTAACTTGCCAACTATTCAGGACGATTTTATTGCTTACTTTCGTAAATGGCACAGTACGAATATCAGAGATATATGTGCATTAAAAATATTTTGCATATATGGATGCAATATTTAAAAATGCTGCTGGAATGTTGGATCACCCACATTGCGAACATAAATAAAACATGGAAACCGCCAACGAGTAAATGCAGAATCTCAATGAGATGATGTAATTTCTATTGGCTTTTACTACAACAGGAGGGATTATGTTGCCATTCCGTGTGAAAACCTCCGATGTTACGATCATATAAAGTGGATGTATACAGGCCATGACTTTCCATTGGCTGACTAGACTGAAGGGGCCCCAGGCAAGTGGGTCCATTCCTTTCCTACCTTATTTTCTTGCACTTTTCCAAAAAAAAATGTTTTTAGAAAACACAAAATTCTGATTTTCGAAATAAAAAAAAGTGTCACATTCAACAACAGGATTTGTTTCCGGATTGGCATGCAAATTGAATGAAACAAATTATAATGATGTCGATGACACAACATCGGAACATATCCAAACGTTATGAACGCTTTGAAAATGTATCTCAGTATCCCAGCGACCAACTGTGAGGGTGAAAGATCATTTTCAAAATTGTCACGTGTTAAAAATCATCTAAGATGCTGCACTCGACAAGACCGGCTAAATGCTTTATCATTAATGACTATTGAACCCTTTTGAAGATTTCGCAGAGAAAAAATCTCGTAGAAAATGTTTGTAAGTTTAAAGATTTATTTTTTATTTATATAAAGTTGCAAACTTTTTATTTTAATTGATTTCTTACCAAAATTTTATTAACCCTTCGTCAGGCACATATTTTGAGCCCTTATTTCTGGCACATGGTGTCTGGCCAGACCCCTATACATTTACATGCATTTGTATGGAAATAAGGGCTGTTTGCCGTTAATTTTTTTTTTACTAAGATAGGAAAATATTTGTTACTAGTAAGTTGTAATGCGCCTATGGCGCCCGTTGAAATATGGGAAAAAAAATTCTTGTGGAAAAAAAAAAATTTTGTTCAAAAAAAAATGTTTGTTGAAAAAAAAAATTTTGTTGAAAAAAAAATTTTTAATTCAAAAAAAAAATTTTGTTGAATTGTAAAAAAATTTTTTGTTGAAAAAAAAATTTTGTAAAAAAAAAAAAATTTGGAAAAAATAATTTTAAAAAAAAAAATTTGGGGAAAACACAATTTCTGTACAAAAAAAAAATTATTTTTTTTATTATTATTATTTATAGAAAATTATAGAATGCCTATTTAAATTCCTACGTACTGCGTGACAGAGTCAGTGAATCAGTGTCGAGGGTAAATTTTTTTATTTAGAATTTTGCGGAAGGCAAAAAAAACATAAATAATCTTTTGAATGTTGCTCACAAACAGGATTGTTGCATTTGCAGCAAAAAAAGTGTGTCTTACGGCGTATTTTGTCACCTTGCTGCAGGCAAATTCTGCAATCTTTTTTGGCAGCTAATGTGTCTGGACCACTGCGTGAAGCCACATTAAGGTTTGCTATATTGAGAGGTCTCCCAAAGAACGCTTCAAATGCTATACGAGTTGTTGGTTGAGCCACAATGTGCGGATTATTGGTGCGATTTTCAACGTTTCTTTTATTATTAATTTATACATCGAAAGCCAACAATATTTTGGGAGATTACCTGAAATTACAGCCATGTACCTAAAATAGAAGTATGCTAAATTGAAGCATGAAAATGAAATAAGTCTGGCCAGAACCATGTGCCAGTTCGAGGGTTAAAAAAAAATAAAAAGGTCCCCAAAATTGTTTAGCTTAGGGCCTTCTCCAGGGTATGTCCGGCCCTGGCTGTATATACTCTCAATCACAATAGTCGTGCCGTAAAAGAAAAAAATAACGCGGACATCTACCAGTTCTGCAGATTAACTAACGACGATTTCAGAACACCAAACTAGATCCGTACACCCTACAACAACCCGACATTGTATGTACTCACTTTAAGTCCGATCGAAATAGCACACATATTGTTGTTCTTGGTTGATCAAGCACTACTTTTGACTCCGAAGCCAAATATAAATTCAAATTTTTTTCATTTCGTTTCCTTCTTCAGATAACTTCTGTAAAGATCTTAAAAATATACGAAACTTTTGTTTTCGAAGTATTACTTTGTATTCATAAACAACAAAATAATAGCGATTTTTCATTGTTTTAGTGAAGAGACGGCGTAACAAATAAAGGCTTATCAATTTAGCTTTTTAAACGTAAACGTAGGCTAGAACTTTGGACTCTTGGTCAAATCTCTTATGTGTGCTTGTGGGCGTTCATGTGTTTGTCTGTATGAGTGAAGGAGTGAATAAGCCCAAAAGTGATGTAAGAGCAATTAAAAGACAACAGTTGTGACTGCTTCACGTAGCAGCAGTTCTTTGATATGGGTTCAATATACTTTAAAAAAAATTATAGGTTTTTTTAAATTGTAATATTTGTGTGCGGTATTTTGTGTATTAAATTAATACTCGCATTAATAGTATTTTTATAAACTAGTTTTGTTATGCTGAACGAATTTGGCGTTTCTGATCATCATTTACTTGATAACTACTTTACATTAATACGGTGATGGTTTTGAATTATGCTGAAAATGTCAGTCAAGTAAAGATAATTAGTTAGACATCAGAAAAATATTTTTAATGAGAAAAAGTTGTGGGAATAATTTGTTGCCATTTAATTTTTCAATGGACGGCCATTACTTTCAAACGCCAAGAGTAAAATTAAATTTTTTTTTTGTGGTCAGTTGATACCGCCACGACGAGAAATTACGCGGCCAGGAAATGTCTCTTGGAATCAAGCCATATTCGTTCGAGTTGTGTGGCATGTGGCACAGTCTTGTTGAAACCACATATTCTCCAAGTCGTATTCTTCAATAGCAGGCAAAAAAATTCGGTTATCATACGACCATAACGCTCCGAATTGACGTTGAAGTCGTTCCCTCGTCGTTTTCAAAGAAGTAAGTTCCAATCACACCTTCGGACCAAAGGCCTTCTTCAATTACTTGAGGATTTTCCTAACCCCAAGTACGACAATTTTGTTTATTAACACCCACCCACCGAGTGAGAAATGTGATTCATAACCATAAACCATAATCTCCTCTTAAAGCACGATATGTGGCTGTGCCAGGATCACCATTTTTGTAGTAGGTTTTAATAATTGTTACGCGTTATGTGATTTTTGTCAATGTCAGACTTCCAATTGAAAAGAAAAGAAATTGGTTTAACAACTTAGTTTGACAGATGTCGAATTTCAGTCCAATACTTTTGAAACCACGAAATGGATAACCCTTTATTATACCAGCTTGGGGCCTGTTTTCCATTACATCCAATTTTGTGACCATTCCTGTCCATTACAATTTATTTTCACCCGTTTTTTTTTCCACTTCTGTAATTTTTTATCCCATTTTTTTTTTGCTACTTTTCGACCCTTTTCTAACTACTATCCACTTGATTTTGGCCAACAATTTGTTTCACTCGTTTTTAATTGTTTCCCCTAGTTGGTGCATTTTTTCCCCGTATTGGCCCCATTTTCCGTTACACCTCTAACTCATTTCCGCCTGTTGTAGGTTATTTCTCATTTATAATATACCAGTTTTGGACCCTCCTCCATTACATCCAATTTTTAGCTCATTCTTGTCGATTAACATTTTTTTTCACACATTTTTGTTTTTCCACTTTTGGTTTAATTTTTCACCTTTTTTTATCCCGTTTACGGGAGGATATAGAGTGCACGAATCAAAAAGTTTTGGTGTTCTGAAATCGTCGTTGGATAGGCTACAAAACGGATCAACCTCATCAACTAAGACAATCTAACCATTTCAATCGGTTTAATTGTGAGTCTGGCTCTGCCCATCAAATTAACTGGGGAACCAGAAATTTGCATTTGAAACTAAGGACTCAACAATTTTATTTGATGATTTATTATTATCATAAGCTGTACTGTGTGTATATATTTCATCTACTGATCAACATTTAACAGAATTATTTAATAATAATTCCAAGACCTGTAGGAGACTTTGTCCCAAAATGTATCCTATGTCTATTAGCCATTCTGTATTCATTTTGTTTTGTGACTCAATTATTTTTTAATGAGTGTTTCTATCCTTAAGCGAATTCAAGGTAATTTTGAATTTAATTCTACTTCCTGCATGTGTCCTTGGGTCGAAATCTCGATTTCAATTTGAAAACATAATTTAAGGTCACCGAGGTTCCTTTGCCCCACCACAGACATGTGCAAAAAAAAAAATCAAATTTTTTCATCCCAAAGTACCGTGTTGCCACTAATGTAAGAATAACAACTTCTGTTTGCATAATTCTTTACGCTACTCTAGCTGGCCGCACACCCCCCGGAGGCACAACGTTTATTCGTGTTTACAAGCCTCAGTGATTTCCGTTTTCATTACATTCGACTATAAATAAACGGAAGACGAAACAACAACAAAACGCATATCAGTAGTATTGTTAACCGAGAGACGAACAAATAACTGCCCAAACAATAGATTTCAAGGAAATATAAAACAATACGGATTGCAAGAGATACGCGGCGAAAAATTCGACATAAAGAGATTCTTGGAGCGCAAAGAAAATATTATCGTTTTTTATTACAAATTTGAATTGGAATTTCATTACAGCGGAAGCAGTCAGATGCGTGCGGCTCTCCCCGTCACAATGGCAACAACGTAAGCGAATGTAATGAACATTATAGCAACATTAAAATGTGGGCGAAAAAAAAAAACGGCAACATAAATAAGCGTACGGATGTTGTTGACCCGCTATTTCGGGTGAATAACAAACAGACAAAAAAGTATTTTGATAGTCCACCCTTATTCAACACTACAGTTTGGGGTGAATATGATTGGGTGGTCTTGCGACTTGTTGCATGGCATACAATTACAAATAATCTAAAAGTAATCCAGATTACTTCAAATTACAATAAAATAATCAAAAGGAATCACTGCCCAAGCGATTTGCACCAATCATGCATGATCACACTTACACGACATGATGGTTACTAATTGTTCGCTCTTGTTACGAGAGCGTGTATGAACATGAGCAAAAGGTTGCACACGATGCCATCTCGAATAAAGATCATTAAATCAATGAATTTTACAATTTTTTCAACTGCATATACAAGAAATCAAGAAGAACGCAATCAGCTGAGCAATATTAAAAACGATAAACAAAAATCGTATACAATTTATCGCTAAAGAAGAATATAACTCAAACCAAATAACAACAAACATTTGCATTACCATATTTTTTAATGACAATATTCAGGATTACGTTCGATTACTATAAATAATCAGAAAGAATTAAAAGTAATTTCTGAAAGTAGTCGGATTATTTTCTGATTACTTTTGATTCTTTTTGATTATTTATAGTAATCGCAAGTAATCCGGATTACTTTTAGATTATTTGTAATAATTTGCAAAATAAAATCAATTATAAAAAAAACTCACCTGTACAACAATGTAATTTAATAAGAAATTATTACGATTAGTAATCACTACTTGATAGCTATGCTTCCAGTATTCTAAAATCCTATTGCGAAACACAGAACATTGCATTTATAGGGGCATCCTCTAGCGTTAATAAACACCCACATATTCTAATTGTACTTTTTTATGACACTGAAACATGAGAACTTGTGAAAACAGAAGAAGCTGTGCGGACTGTTCTTGCGAGAAGAAGCCTTCGCCAGACAGAATCTCTGAACGAAGGACCCAAAGGGAAGAAGACATGCTAATCATTGTTATGACGAACGGGAGAAAATACGCAAAAGACTCAAGTGCTTGTAAATCATTTATTAGTCAGATCAAGACCACTAACACTCAGTAGAGCCAACTTAAGGAACAACAATTCAATTTGAGTTAGAAGTAGAAGGTGGAAATGAGAATATAATTACTTCAAGAAAATACTTACCATTAATTGAATGGAAGAAGTAACTTGATAAAAACGGATCTCGATGTATCGTTCTGCAATGAAATAGAAAATGATGTCAGACAGATTTATTTATACTTGTATACTGTAAATAATTTTTAAACAGAGCTTGTAATAATTCCTCTCCATCGACCTTGTTGTCAGACAACAACCACTCGTTCAATGGCTATTCTATCTCCCAAAAATTAAAAATGAGCAAACGCCCAAAAAAAGTTGGGTGCATTTTCATAGTAAAAAAAACGCACAATCTCCCAAATATTTATGAAAAAATACTCAAATCGAGTGAATAATCGCCCAAAACAATTGGGCAATTATTAGCATAGTCGTGATTTTTCATTATACATCACCGCTATCTAAAATGAAAAAAAAAACCCAAATAAAAATGAAAAATTCAAAAATGTTTTATCACAGGTGTTCGTTCGACTTTGATGTTTATATCCATTTATAAATTCAAACTCAAAAATTGGCATTTGTGGAAACATTTTTTTTTTTCACTTTAATTCACTGAATTTCACGATTAATTGGTAAATTCCCAATTGGTAAATTCAGACCGATTCGTGTGTTATGTTGAACACGCAATCCGAGAACACGAACGAAATGAAAAAATGGAGTTGCTCTGATCGGTTCCGTGTCATTTTTTTCTGTATTTAGAGTGAGCAAACCCTACAGAAAAATGTGGTTGAGCATATTTTGCTTATTTTTTTTAATTCGTTTGATACTTTATTAACATCTTGTAAATCAGAGTCCTAAGACATGGAATGTCTTCCAAAGGTCTCCAGTATCACCGGTAAATTGCTCCGCATAGCTTTCAATTGAATGTAAGGCAGATAGAATTAAAATTAAGAAATGTTTGAAAATAAATAAACCGACTAATCGGAGATCATGCCCCCAAAGGCGGTGAACGACAAAGATAGTGAAGAGCGTATGGACACATGACTTATCCCGGTCGACCATACCCACCACATTTACGCAAACTTAACATTCTAAGAGTAAGCAACATATTTTCAAATCATGAATACGTTTTATGTGGTAATTTTCTTTTCAATAAGTAAATTTCAGTAAGCCACCATCGGTCTAATTTCTAAATCCCACCTCGTTTCTGTGGGCCCATAATTTACAGTAAACTGAAGCCCAGTGGTCCAGAATCCCATTGCGTTGGCAATAGTCACAGCAAATGGTCTACGATTGCTTTCAGCAATAGGAATGTTCTTTGATCACATCTGTAACACTCACATTATCCCTCTTATATTGTTGGGGTGAAATAAAGCATTCCAAACAAGAAATTAAAAAAAGTTACCTACTTACTTATTTTCCTTAACATCCCTCTAAGAAACAGGCGGGGAACATCTAGCGAATCAGTTAGCTGTACACGATTATATTTTTATATCCATGGACCGGGATCTACTTTTTAAAGTCGGCTCCGAATGGTTAATGCTTATTCTACAAAAGTTGTACACGGCTTAGAGATTACTCTCTCGTTCGTAAATTCGCATGGTGGAAACAGCCGCTGAAAAATATTTAATGGCCTTACCAGGAATTGAACCTATGATTACAGTGTGAAAGTCGCACAGACTATCTACCATGCCACGACCGTCCGGACATTTCTCAATTCAGAAGATAATATTGCTCTATACAATATAGCCAATCTTCTCCAACTGTTTCCACTCCGTAGCGTTTTGCGACGACGACAAGAGGATCATTGGTCAAATGCTAAGCTGGCAATAAAAAAAAATGTTGGGTACCATTTTTGTTTTATCTTGAGCTAGAGCTAGCCAATCGAACAGAAAAATGTAGACATAGAAATATAGGATACAATAAAATTCACCATATACCGTTATCTCCCCCCCAACATAAATCTTATGCAACTTCATTGTCTTTAATTTCTTATTTTGTCCTTTGTCCCGTCCAAAGTGCCCATACCAAAATGGCGACAAAAAAGAAGAAGAAATCAAACTGAACGTTGGACAAAACTAATGGCTCCCTTACATACGCTAATGAGTATATGTTGCTGGGAACGCTTATCACTTAATGTACCATAATGTTGGCTGTTGGTATACGGAAGCGTCAACGACAACCAAAGCAACATTAAGTGACATGACACGCACATGGACGAAAACAAAAAAAAAACGGTAGAAATATCAAGACAAGGACCGACTCACACACAAACACAGTCATCTCTCCCTCCCCGAGCAAGTACCACAAACCGGAAGTACTTCCTAGTATAAGGAGATTTGTGGATTCTCCAAAAAGGAAACATACTTGAAAGCTTTTGTGTCCGGGTGGTGGCTTGCCTGCCCCCCTGGTTCTTTGTTTGTATGTGTGGCGGTTTGGTTGGCCAAGTAAATGAATTAAATATGATAAGAGGGAATAGACTGTTGCTGGCAAAGGCAAAGTAAATTATTTACAGATAAGGGAGAATTTATAGCCCTATTTGTATAAGATAGTGAATCTGACCCAACAAACGTAAAACAAAAAATCTCAAACCAAATATTAGCTGACTTCGTCGGTGAGCGAGGAACACCTGTTTTCTGGTTAGCATGGGGTGAAATGTCAGCCACCTTTGAATTGGTATGGCTTAGATAGCATTTCGCTGTTAGAATTGAATGCGACGGACGAGGATATGACTAATTTTACTCCAAAGCCAACGGTAGAGATACGTGAGCAGAACCTTTCACGCAAGGGTGTAAAACCGAGGAGCTGGGATGGTTTTAATATTTACAGGATACCAGAGAAGATGGGTTAAAGAACAACGATCGGCTGTAAATAATCGTATGACTGACAGTCTAGTATCATGCTAACATAGCATAGCAAAACTCGTTAAAACCGCAACACTTCACTACTAAGCCCACTCCTCATTCTACCCTGGAGAGGCGCTGATGACGATGACAGACCCGAAATGTTTCATGCTTTCATGGGTTCATATTCAATTCCAAAGAACGACGAGGAATGGACAAATGGCCCTACCAGGAATCGAACCTGGAGTTTCTTCGACACTTTAGGCAACAGCAGCAATATTCCCAGTTGTTCTTGAGCGATGTGCACGGGTTTTATTCTTCACATTACGACCTTTCACCAATTTCTGTATTGCGGTCCGACAAGGTGCTTCACGACGACCCAAAAATGCTTTAGTTTTGCGAACGGTAACTTCAAGATTTTCACAATTTTTGTAGTGAATTTTAATCATTTCAATGCGTTGTTGAGGCGAGTATCGTTCCATTTTTAGTAATGGCTTAGTTTCTACTTGTCAAATGTCGAAGAATAAAACTTTTTTTTTGAAATTTTTTTGGGGTGACATTTTTCATATTTATGTATTTCTTTAAATGAAAAATGCCCGAATTTTGTATGAGATTTTTGGGCCATCTTTCTTTTTTTTTTTGGAATTTTCCATACTGGCATGAAGCTATAGTGCGACAGCGTGTCCACCCCATGCTTTTTAAAATAATTTAGCAAAACGTGACAAAGAAGATCTGCCTGGTAAGAACATCGTAAGGAAAAAGTAGAGGGTTTCCATTAAAATAAAAGCAAAGAGGAAATGATTGAGCGAAAGAATATTTCGATCTACAGGAGTAGAAATGATGACCGAAAATTCCAGCACCAAGTAAAGCATCAGACTGAGGGCAATTGCAATTGTATGACTGAATGTTAAAATAGAATTGAAGATATGGAAAGAATAATGTGAGTATGGCAAGAATAATTCTCCAACCTATTGACACCAGAAGAACATGTTGAAGAAGACAGTCTAGCAACAATAATAATTACGCCCCAAATCACACCAGGCAATTTTAATTGCTGCAATTCTCAGTTTGTTGGAAGAGAGTTAAGGGGAATGGAAATCGAAAAAAATTGCTCATATTGGCAATTTGTTTTTGTGGTTTTTGTTATTTTGAAAGTGATTTGTATTTGAAAAGGGAATAATGAAAACAAAAATTTCCGAAAAAGAATGTCCTTGTGTGAACACAAAAGGTAAGATGAAAAGGGAATCATAAAAATTGCCGCAAGTAAAATTGCCTAGTGTGAATCGGGACTAAAGGCTTGTAATGTCAATTAACGAATATTTTTGAAGTCAATGTCTTCTCATAAAGTGACATTGACCGGAGACGATCTCTGATTTCAGCTTGAAATTTGCCTAAAAATATAGAATACAATTTCATTGATTGAAAATTCGATCACACCCACCGTAAACCCTCTGCAATATGCGTTCACGACACGCAGAGTATGTTAAATGCCAGCTGCACTTTCCAAGATAAGAAACAGAAGAATATTTTCTTTAAATTGAAATAGAAACTAATTGAAACAACAACAAAGGCTACCTCCAAGTCACACTTTGAGTCTGCAACATCAAAACAGAACGAGGAGTAATGTCATGGAGTAATTTCTTCGGGTAACAACTAAAGCTACAAGTAAAAGCGAACTATGTACGCCGGCACGGGAACTGGGAAGAATGTACGGCCAGAGACAACAATGAGTTCCTTTTAAGCAACACTAAGCAAAACCCAGTGTGTGAGTGTCTTTGGTATAGTTTGGGTGTGGGGGCGTGTGGTTATGTCCTTAGCCGAGTCTGCACACGTTAATGGGTGAAGTTGAAAGTCATATTCGAATGCATGAACGAGGGGAGCACGATGGAGGGAAACAAATACTCGGCTAACCGTCTGCTGGCATACCTACACACATTTCACTTTATCTGCCTGCATGTTTCCCAGATATAAAGGCTGCCTCGACCAAGGATGCGAAGGAAATATGTAAAACAGTTGTATGTGCGTGGGTGGGCGACAGAGATAAAGATAGACGTAGAGGGTGCTGAACTACCAAATCATTTAGCAACATTTTGCTATGTCAACAAAAATTTAATATCTCAACGTACACGCACACTCACACATACACATACACCGCCAGCACGGAGCAGTAAGAAATGTAGTGACGCTTTATCAAATCATTGTTTTGCAAATTTAATGGTTATACGCACTTTTTCGGTTCTGTGAAACTCTGACGCTGCCGTTAATACGCTTATTTAGCACCTACAACTAATGTTTGCCTAATGTATTGCCAGCACGCAATTAGAAATGTTTATTTTGCCAATTGTTTTTTTTTCTTCGTCTTCTTCTTCTACTTCTTTGCCTCAGGAACGTAATTGGGGTATGTGGAGAAAGGCGCCACAGTTTGAGTTAACGGTGTGAAAGACCATCGGATAAAAGTGTTGTTCAGAGGAAGCTGGGATTTTTGGAAGCTGGGATACGAGCGACTGCGGGCGATCATACGTAGTCGTACTCTGCGCAATGGAGCCACTTCAAGCCTCTCTGCTATAGGGAAGAGACAACCACGATTGCTGCTTTGGAAGGCAACCTTACACATATCTGAAATTAAGGATAAGTTAGCATAAATTCTGCCTTTCCGAAGTGACCATCTAAAGCTTAGCAGTGGGCAACCTTTAAAAAAGTAAATAGCAGTCATTAATTTATCCATCCATCCAAATCATCATTCATCATACAATTTTTCTCTATTTTCCTAAATCTTAGGCTTTGACCGATAACCAATCGCTGTCTGGTGAGTAAAAGGGAAACCTCCGTTTGAAAACACAACCGTGCTGCTGATGATGAAAATGCTAAATATCCCCAAGACAACACATTTCGTTAAAAAGTTATTGCTCGTTTATTAAAAAAAAACACTGTAATTAATTTCAAGATTTTTTCGCTACGAAAACCTTACTCAAAAGTTGCACACCACCTTCTGGTTATTGCGATTTCCCTTTGAGGTTTCCAATTGAAACGTTCAACTAATCTGCCTTATCACAGTGTCACTACGTCTTAGGGTTGTGCCATGACAAACACCCTTTCCAAAAGTAAATACCCACAAAAAAAAGAAAACGAAGGCCCCTTTAAAATGTTGACCCTGTCAGCATTTCCACCTTGTCCACTCCTCTATTTCGTCATTATTGTATTTAATTTGCAGTTCATTTACACGTTATTTAATAGCATTTTTTAGAATTTTTTATCAGCAAAAAAAAAACCATACCATTTCGTTCAACGAGACCTTTTGCCGCTCTCGATGAAATGTCTTTGAAGCCATTCCTTCTTTTTTTTTTTTTGTCAACGCAAAATTAATGTCCTTTTCTGCCGAAGAGCGACAGCGAAACCAACACTTGGCCACAGAAGAAAATGTATATTAGCGAAATACGGTAATAAAGTTGGAAATTAAAAAAAAAAAAAAAACGAAACCGAGGACAGAAATAGTAAAGAAGAACGAAAAGAATGAACGCATTAAAATCGTTTTGTGCACATTACTGTGCAGGGTCATTACACACTCTCTCTCCCTCTCGTAAGCGGGCGGAAAAAGGGAGAGGCAAAAAACGCTACGCGAAAATTCTGCTGATTCGTATGTTTCATGTTCGTTTTTCCTTCGCTTTGTGTAATTCTGTTTGTCTTCTTCATCTTTACAATTTTTTTTTTGTATGTGAACTTCATCTTGTTTTCCATCATGTTCATTGGTAAGTTTTCTTTTTTACTTACACTAGTTTTTCATTTCGGCCAAGGGTGGTGTGATAAGTGTGGAATAGCGTTTAATGAAAATATGTGGCATGGACAAAGAACATTTTGACGTTGTGGGATATGTGGCGGACAATTTTTCCAAATAAAATAAGATTTTATTTAATAGAAACTGGAGAAAGGTCTTCAGTTTGAAGTCAAAAACTGTCATCGACACAGGGGGAGAATGCCGAAATAAGTAATGTATTGACAGTGGCTGGACAATTGTGGCAATAATAATCTACTTATTCGAAATGTCCGCCATTTGCCTTTACACATGCCTTAAGTCGCACTGGTCAATCGTCAATAGCTGCACGAACCTCGTCCATTGGAAAATTTGCCCCAACTCAAACCCAAGCAGTCTCAAGAGATCCAATGTTGGGGTATCTTTTTTGTGACAAACCTTGTCCTCTAAAACCGTCCACAATTTGTTGTCCAATGGGTTTAAATCTGGACTGCCAGAGGAAATGAACGCTGGCATATTGTTTCGAAGCCAGGCCTGGGACGTTTTGGCCTTATGGGCTGGTTTTGAAACAGGGAATTGTTAAGAGGCTTCACAACAGCTTCCAAAACGGTTTCTTGTTAAACTCTGGTCGATGTTATGACTCCTTGTTCGCAGAAATGCAGGTCAGTGACCCCATCGTAAAAGACACCCCCCCAAACTATGACTGAAGCTGGGTGATGACCCTTTTCCACCCTTGGGAACAGTTCAGATGCTTCCATCGATGACCGCGCATACACTCTATTTTTTTCTGAACGGTAAATTTTTTTCATCGGTGAACAACATTTTTCTGTATCAGCTTGCTTGAGTTTGCATTTTTCAATCCTATTTTTTTTAAAGCTGCAGTCAAGAAATGTCCGGTACGTCGTTTGAAAGCCCCAAGTCCTTTTGCATTTTCTTTTGACAGATGTAATATAAAAATGGTTCAATTTATTATAAAACCTTATAAAAAAAAATTAACACTTTCTACCAAAGTGGTGAAGCTGCGAAAATCAAATTTGGAAGAAGCTGAACAAGTTAATAAACCACACAGAAAAAAATACGGGCCAAAAATGTTCAA
Source organism: Hydrotaea cyrtoneurina (assembly GCA_958296145.1). Classification (NCBI taxonomy): domain Eukaryota; kingdom Metazoa; phylum Arthropoda; class Insecta; order Diptera; family Muscidae; genus Hydrotaea; species Hydrotaea cyrtoneurina. The sequence goes on along the minus strand of OY282513.1, from coordinate 8,219,313 downwards.
TTACTGTCGTAATTGAAATTAGGCTTGGAAATCAATTAATGTTGTAATTGAACTTAGAAATTCTTGGTGAAATCCATGTAAAAAATAGTAAAAAATTCAATTACTTATTTAAAATTTGAGTAATTGAATTCACAACTTTTGTAATTGGAAGAAAATCAATTAAAAAAGTAATTGAATTGATGAATTCCATACAAACTTCGTAATTGATTTCAAAAATATGTTTTTTCTGTGCAATTTGAATAGACTGGCTCGGTACAGGATATAAAAACCGTCAAGAAAATTGATCACATTTGGCGACGAACAGTGGTCCAGAATACAATTAAATCAGCCAAAAGTTAGTATGTCGCAAATCACTCTAGCCAATTTTACTTGCGGCAGTTTTTATGATTTCCTTTTGAACTTGCCTCATGTGTTCACACATGGAAATTCTTTTTCGGCAATTTATGTTTTCTTTTTCTGACTTTTCAAATACAAATCACATTCAAAATATCAAAATACAAAAAACATAAACGGAATTGCCAGTACGAGCATTTTTTTTTCCATTTCCATTTCCCATACCTCTCTTTCCTATAAACAGAGAATTTCTAGGCAATTAAAATTGCCTAGTGTGAATTGGGACTCTCTGCATATTTTCAAACTTGACCACTTTTTGTATTTTTCGATTTTAGCAGTAAAAAATTATTTATATTTCAATTTGCGAAAAATACAATTTCCTTTTTTTCATATATGCGGCCCGGTAGCCGAATTGGTAGCGTGCGTGGGGGTTGTGAATTCGATTCCCACCAGAGGCCCATATGGTCTGTGTCACCCGGTTTTAAGGGTACATAACAACATAACAATAAAAATTTACTTTGTATTATAATTAATAAAAAATAATAAAAAAAAAAAAATTGTTATTATTGGTCTATGTTTTTAATCAAAAATTAGTTTTTCGTCAAAGGTCGGATTTACACGATGAATTTCTACCCAGGTTGAAGAGGAAAGACGTTTGACAATTGTTTGCTAGAAAAGTAGGAGGAGTAGCAAAAAAGTCTCGGAATGGAAAATGAAGGGGTAATTTGACATTTTAATTGTAAATTAAAATTTTAACACTCCAGAAACAGGAACGTGTGTTTCTTTTAAAAACACTCATCGTGTAAATGCTCATATCTTTACGAAGGGATTTCACAAGAAAATATCAAGAAAAACTCTGGGGAAAAAGTCACGGTGTAAATTGGAACAAACTCCTTGCCAACAGCGCACATCTGCCGCTTCATCATACTCTCCTCTTATATTCCTATTATTAAATGTTTGCTCATTCCATGTGGTACGTAAGTTCGGTAAGTGCGAAGAAGCAGTACATACTGCGTGTGCACAATTGTAAGTTAATTTGTTAAGTTAATGTTTTTAATCGGATTGTCAGATGGATAATTATTTTATGCTTAGTTGCAAACTTTACTTAACTTTCATCCGGATGGTTGGCTGTTGGCTGATTGTGTTTGCGCTATTCTCAAGTATTGCAATAATTCCATTTTACATTTTCGCACGCTGAACATTTTGCGGGCCAGTAAATAATTTGTAGCTTTTGGTTACGGCTAGTATTTAATGATGGAAAATGGTAGGTGTTTTGAAGTGTTCCATTTGTATATTATTACGATAGTAATAGAAGAAAATGTTCTGCGAATGGTAGTCTGACCCAACACAGGTCGTCAATGAAAATATGGAATAGAGAAGGAGAGAGGACAGAACCGTGTGGCACTCCTGCGGTCAACCCATGCTCGTTGGATGATACCCCATCTATAACAACTCGTATAGAGCGATATCGGAGAAAACTCGATATGAATCGAGAGAAGGTAACACCGACACCAAATGCAATATCGTGGATAATCCTTCACCTAAATGTGTGAACTTAGAGACCTGATTTTTAAGTGTCCTGTTCACTACGAATCCACGTGCACCTCCCGCGCTTTGGAAGCTTTAATATACGCAGCAATTGTTTGTAAAGATTATTTCTTGTCCCGTCCATCGCATTTCCTAGATGGCGGTACTGTTGGCCTTTAATTATTCAGGAACAGAAGGACCATTTCAATTATTGGGTTCGGACATTGCGGGTCCTTCTAAGGTTAATCTGTGTATTTACAACTATTGCTAGTTAATCGGAGTCAATTTGTTTTTCCCTTTGCACAGTGGTTATGTGTACCAGGTGTGGTGGACCAATTCGTTCTTACATGGTTCGAGCTATTTAAAAAAAAATACATCAATTCAATTTAATTAACCACCTTTACGTATGAGTGCTAGGATTTCAAATTAATATTACTCATACGCACCAAAAATTTGATAGTGCTACAGCGTTTTCCAACAAGAGTTGTTTCTTTTTGAGATATATGATGGAATGTTTATTTTATAATAAAGAGGAAGGTGGTTGCCCCATGTCCTCGATAGCCTCTCGAATTCTATCTTTAAGGTCTTGAATCGACGCTGGGCTGTTGGTCTAGACCTTATCTTTCATGTGGCCCCAAAGTAAGAAGTCTCAAGGTGTTAAATCTCGATGTCATCTCCTTTTCGAGAGATAACACGGTCCGGAAACTTTTCCGTTGCTTGTGTGACACGTAGCGCCGTCTTGTTGAAAGTTAACGTTGTTCAGATCAATATCATCCAACTCCGACCATAAACAATTAAATTAATCATCTCTCGATAGGACAATCCATTCACCGTAACGCTTGATCCAACCTCATTTTAACAAAAGTAAGGTCCATTAACCCCGTCGGACCGTAAAACACACCAAACAGTCATACGTTGAGGATGGAGAGGCTTCTGAACATTCCGAGCATCAGATGCGACAACTTTGCTTGTTGACGTAGCCACCGAGGTGGAAATGGACCTCATCAATCCACATTATTTTTTGATGGAATTCCGGAGCATTTTCATGCATTTCAATCAGCAAAGACGCGACATTGTTGATGATCGGCCGGCTTGAGTTCTTGTGTTAACTGAACTTTGTAAGCCTTAAGACCTTAGTCTTTATTCAAGACTTTGGTCTACTGCAACAATATTCTCAGTTGTTCTTGAGCGACGTGCACGGGTTGTATTCTTCACATTACTAAATTGTCCCAACAGCTCGAATTTTACCACCAATTTCTGTATTGCAGTCCATTTGGATTTGGATTTGGATTGCAAGATTTTCACCATTTGGTATCATTGTGGTATCACAAGAGACTCGAATTTACCACTTCAACCTAACAAAGACTGTGTTGTTCTTCTGAAATTCCAAAATCATTTTTAACATAACCGTGCAAAATGACTTTTGTCAATTTCTATGATCACAACTGTAAACTCGAGCTTCAGTTCTGATTCAATGAAATAATTTGAGCCCATAAAAGTAGTCTTCTGTTCTTGTTCCCTCAGCAGAACTAAAGGGTGTTTTTTATTGAGGTATAGAACTTCGAATTGAAATAAAACACAAGAAACTCGTTTTAATGTCCATCAATTTGGCTTTATTGGAAGGATAATTTTATGCAATTAATGTTTAAATATGATTTCGGGCATGTGGCCGCCGCGGCTGGCTCGAATAAAGCCAATTCTACAGGTCCAATTTTCAACCACTTGTTGGAACCACAACTCATCCACATTCATGCCATCCAATTCGGGAACAAAATAGTCGGTTATCATGGCTCTATACCGGTCTCCATTAACGGTAACTGACTCTCCAGCATTATTTCGGAAGAAGTATGGCCCAATGACTCCACCAGCCCATAGAGCACACCAAACAGTCAGTTTTTGTGGATGTAATGGCATAAAATGGACGGAGCTTGCGGTGAACTTCGCGAACTGAACCATTACTTTCGAAATAAATTTGCACGATTTGCAAGCGTTGTTCTTTTGTCAACCTGTTCATGGTGAAATGGCAAACCAAACTAAATATTAATCACTTAACAGCTGACAAAATGGCCGCCAGTTAAAAAAGTGATGCCAACTTAAATTTCTATACCCCAATAAAAAACACCCTTTACCAATTAAGCTGAATTATGTTAAGCGCTACTTGCCGAAACCAAAGGCCCCTGACCGTTAATGACAACGTCATCTTTATCTCATACATCATCAATGGATTGTCATAAAGTGAATAATTGAAATATTAAACATGAAATGGCCAACATTAAACCTCAAGTTATACTGCAGATGTAAGCATTGTTGTGGTCATAATGAGAGCACACTCTCACCCTGCTATTGCGAATGACAGCCGTGAAATGTACAAATTAGTCAAGCGAAGACGCTCAAAGGAATCCACCCCAGGTTCGGTCGTAGCCATAAACATCAATATGAACGTCAAAGCCATCATCGACATTGTCGTCAGGATCTAGATGATGAAATACAAAAGAAAGAAAAAACTCTAATAATACTAATAATTTTTACCTTTAAAGAAAATTGGGAAATTATTATCTAGCATTTTTGTTGTTGTATATTGTTGTTGCTTGGCCATCGGATAAATGGTTGTTTGATTATGTTTTTTGGTCATATTTCTTAAATTTTTCGCCATTGTTTGGTTTGGTGGCTAGTCTTTGTCATTTTGTGCTTTTCCGTATTCCATCTTTAGTCGTTTGTTGTTGTTGTTGTCTGCCTTTTATACAAACCCAACAATGCTGACTTCCTTGAACAGTATCCGGTGCTCAAATTACGTGAGCAAAACCAATGATTTTGTTTGTTTGCTCTTCTGCTGATGATTGACTTCATTAAGCGAAAGAACCAGCCACCACCTCAGCTACCGGACCCAGTCACCGTCCCCGTTACTGGGGCAGTCCTTTGACCACCAGCGGCGCGCTGTGGCCCAATAGACTTTTTGGGCCACAACAAAGAACAGTCAAGAAGCAACACCCCATCCAACGCCCATATACTTCCATCAGTGTCGCCATTATCAACCTCATTGATGTTTGACTTTTTTTTTTCTTTGCATCAGGAAAGTTTTCTTCATGTTTTTATTTTTCTCAGAGAATTCGGTGGTGGCAGTAGCGCCCTGGCCGTGGTAATGAATGGAAAATATCATCATAAGTTGTTGAAGGCTGTTTTATTTTCGTGTTTACTTTTTGATATCTCTTCGTGCGGTAATAAAACGACCACAATTCTTGGCATCATTAATCATGAAATGCGACGGTGAGCACATTTCGTTGCTAAATTCAAGATATTCCCAAAAATATGCTGGTCGATATCATTCCGGGGGTAGATTACGAAAACAAAAAAAAATGTTCTTCCTGTGGTGTTCGTTATTCCAGTAAATCGATGTCACATATTATCGGTTTGTGAAGGACAACGGAAGGGGTCTGATAAAAACACTAACTTCAAGAGTTGACATTTTTTTCCGTTTGTCTAATCTGTGTGGTCCACAATTGTGTGTAAACAACAATTTTGCTTAAAATAACAGATGATGGTTCTTATAATATGAAAGCGATTTATGAAGGGGCGCCTCGAATGCTTCTATCAAATAGGGGGAAAGATGGACCGTGAAGTCCATATCTTCATCAAATGGAAAGAACAAACCACCAAAAAACTGGGAAAATACTACATTTGTCATAATACAGTATGGATCAAAATTACTATGAATAAAAGTGTTATTGATTGAAGTCTTAAGTGTTTTATCCACTGGCAATGATGAGTTTGGTGTTAGTCCCAAGAAGTTTTAAATGTCTCTACCGTAAAGCAAAAACCCAAATTTTAACCTTTTCACTTAAATTAAATAAAGCTGCCAGAGATTTTAGTCATCAAAAACATTATGAGTGACACTAATTCGACGAAAATGTCAGATATACCAAACATTCGTTTAAAATTTGGGATCTTGTCTCAAATTTACGCAACACAGAACGAAACTGGACACAGTTAACCTTCGATGGCGCCTCACCTCTCTCTATCTCTCTCTCTTTCATTTTCTTTGTACGCATTTAGGGGAAGTACCAATTTAGTATTAAAACCGAGTTTATCGGCATAAAATCGTAATTGAATAAACAAAGTGAAATAGCAAAAAAAAATTGCAAATAGAAAAACAAATGTCAGTGGATACTCGTGAAATCATAATAGATTTGCATAAAAAGGTCAAATCTTTGCGTGAAATAGGTCAGATTTTTGGAAGAAACCATCTTAATATATATTTACCCTCGACACTGATTCACTGATACACTGATTCACTGACTCTGTCACGCAGTACGTAGGAATTTAAATAGGCATTCTATAATTTTCTATAAATAATAATAATAAAAAAAATAATATTTTTTTTTGTACAGAAATTGTGTTTTCCCCAAATTTTTTTTTGTACAGAAATTGTGTTTTCCCCCTTTTTTTTTTAAAAAATTTTTTTTTTCAACAAAAATTTTTTTTTACAAAAATTGTTTTTTTTCAAAATTTTTTTTTCCATTTTTTTTTTTTTAACAAAATTTTTTTTTCAACAAAAATTTTTTTTTTTTCAAGAAATTTTTTTTTTTTCAACAAATGTTTGGCGCCATAGGCGCATTACAACTTACTAGTTGTACAATAAAAAAGATAACAGACAACTATGCCAGATATCACACAGTGGAGAATTTGTCTGGGGCAAAGCGGCCATAGAGTCTTACAGACTCAGAAATTAGAGCTGTGGTCAGAGTGGTGAAGGCAAATCCAGCGTCTAGTGCTACAAAAATAGCAGAAAAAGTTACACAAACCACCGGAAAAATAAGTGAGTGCTAGCACTATTAGAAGATCGCTGCACCAAAATGGTTTAAATGTACGAGTACCTCGTAAGAAACCTTCCAATTCCAAAGTGAATCAATGTAAACGATTGAATTCGTCAAAAAAAAATATAAAACTGAGACACCACACAGACGAGAGCAATTTTGAAATCTTTGGCATTAACCTTTAAAGTATGGTGGATCCTATAGGATACAACCAAATTTTGACTTTGTCGCAATATACTTTTATGACAGGCAATCAATCATATTTGGCGAATAGTACCGTTCTATGTCAAAATAAAAATATAAGAATGAGACACCACACAGACGAAAGCAAATTTGAAATCTTTGGCATTAAACTTTAAAGTACGGTGTATCCTATAGGATACAACCAAATTTTGACTTTGTCGCAATATACTTTTATGACTGGCAATCAATCATATTTGGCGAATAGTACCGTTCTATTTCAAAATAACTCCCCACTTGTTAATTTGTATAAAAACTGGACTATTTTTTGTTGAATTGGTACACTCGGCGTATTTAAGCGTTAAAAACCCAACAACAATTTGGAGAAGTCTTCAACGATTAGAATGTGGTCAAAACAATTTAACACGGCGTATGCTACCTTATGGTCTGGGTGCATGACAGCCTCAGGGGTCGGCAATCTAGTTTTCATCGAGTCAACGATGAAAAAACAGATTATTTAAAGATATTGCAAGACAATGTGTACAAAAGTTTGGCTAGATGGATATACCACCAGGACAACGATCCTAAACATTCGCCCACAATTGTAAAGGAGTGGTTGCTTTATCGGACTCCCAAAAACCTAATTAATCATCCATCGCAGTCCTTAATCCGATTGAGCACCTGTGGAAACAATTGAACAACAAAAATTAGAGAAGGCACATATCCTGCAGTGACTCGAAAATCGTATTACAGGATGAATGGAGTAAAATCTCACCTGATGTTACTAAAACACTTGCTGATGCAAAGCCTAGAAGACTAGCGGAAGTTATAAAGTCAAATGGAAAGCAAACCAAATATTAAATATAAATGTTTATCTCCTTTTTGCAAAAGTGTTTACTTTTGTTTTGACGCGTAAAATTTGGTGTTTTTAAGTAAAACGTAAATTATTTTCTAATATAAATTTGTTTCGTCCAAAATGTTTTTGAATTTATTTCTTATTTAAATACCAATGAAAAATAATCTAAAAGTAATCAGGATTAGTTGTGATTCCTATAAATAATCAAAAGTAATCTTTCGGATTATTTATAGTAATCGGAAGTAATCCTGATTACTGTCACTCAAAAATATGGTGAAGCAAATGTTTGTCCACATCAAATTCCACCGGTATAAATTGTGATTCGAGAGAAGTTCACGTCTGGTCCTTCATGGAATGTTAAGGGAACTAAGTAACTCATTTGCCATTTTTAATATTGCTAAGCTGTAGCATTCTTGATTTCTTGAATATTCAGTTGAAAAAAATTGCTTCTGGAATTCATCGATTTTATTATCTTTATCGTGGGAAGCCTTTTGCTCACGTTCATACATGTCACGGTGACAAGAGCGAACAATTACTAACTATCATGTCTTGTAACGTGTGATCGTTCATGATTCGTGCAAATTGCGTGGGCAGGGATTTTTCTTTTATTATATTATAGTAATTTGAAGTAATCCTAATTACTTTTGGATTATTTGTAATTGTAATCAATTATTTATCACAAATTGTTTAATGCAGGATTATATACGCAATAGAAGTTTTTTTAAAAAGTAATCCAATTGCTTTTCGAAAACCCGTTAGATTTTCTACAAAATCGAAATGTTCGGAAAACATTTTGTTACATTGTAGAGGCAACTGTGACTTCAATTCGAATGTGATTTAGTTAAACAATTACATTGCCCGCTACTAATTAATGTAAGCAGAACAAATTGCGTTCAAGTCTTTTAAATAAATATATGTACGTATATGAAACATTCGTATAAGACGCAAATAATATAATACGATAATATTCAACTAATCCGTTGACCGATCTGAAAAAAGCATTACATACAGCAACATCTACGTCGTGGAATTATAATTTGGATTCTATGAATAAACATATTTGGGAGACTAAAATGCATTTAAGTGGATGAAGACATCGAACTTAAAAAGTAAAACAATGGATACGATTTGAAACAAAACATACGAACTTTGGTATGTACATACATTAGAGTGGGTCGATTGCTACATGTAAACATTAGAGTGGGTCGTTTTTATTTTTTCTCAACCAAATAAGTAATTTTCTAAAATTATTTTTAAGCAGATTTGTGGAATAGATAAAAATAAAGATATTTTGGCCACTTATAACTCATAAGATACATTAGAGTGGGTTGATTGCTACATGTAAACATTAGAGTGGATCGTTTTTCTTTTTTTTTTTTCAACCAAACAAGTAATTTTTTTAAATTATTTTTAAGCAGATTTGTGGAATAGATAAACATACTTATTATGGCCACCTATAACTCATAAGATTCCGTGAAGGAACACATAGGGAATTAATCTTAAATCGGCGAACCAGACGCGACCTAATTGGTATACTACTCACTGGCCAGGACCTATTGTTGAAGACGGCCAGAGATTCGGTATATGCCTTAGAGATTACTCTTTACTCGGTATTTACACTGAAAGAAAAAACGGTTGTTGTATCAACGAACGTTGCCACCAGCGTTTCTTCAACAGTCCAACATTGGTATAATGTCTTAGAAATTTGCACCGACTAGCGTTATATGGTCACGGATCACCGCTACATTTTTACATGTTATTTTTGTGACTGGTACTGTGCTCTTTGCCGAAAAGGAAAGTGATACCATCACTAGTATTGTATTGTGGTGACGTTGCCATCACTGTTATTCACTGTCATTCGAAAATTTGCAGATATATTTCTATGTTGTGTTAAATTTGTTCAATTCACACTAAGTTTTGGTGACTGTTTCGAATAAATTAGCATTTTTATTAATTAGTGATACATAAAACTTACATTGGTTGAGGGTAATTAACTTTACATGACCCTAGCAAAAAAAAAAAACGAAAAATTCAATGCTCTTATAGCACACTGCGGTGGTGAAAAGTCCACATCAATATTTCCTGATATAAGACGATCATAGTAAGGAATTACTGTAGTCTACTACTGGTGTTACAAATTATGGTATTCAAATTAAGACTCAGCTACTGCACTCTATCTTAAATGTGTGTTCAGACTCAATATTTAACCCTGGTTGCTATTTTCTTTAAGTGTTGTACTGAAGTTTCGCAATACATAGATTACAACGTCCTCATGACGTTGATCCGCTTTGGCACATTGTATATATTTATACCTACAATAAATAGTTGTCGTTTAGACTGTGGACGGTGTTTGTTTCGAAATAATATTTCGCTGGGAGGCCGTGGTAAATTTCAATGTTAACTTAAGATAAAAACCGAATACATCGTCAGATGTATTACATTAATTTCGCTTAGATCTACGAAGTAAGGATTTCCCCTTAGTTAGCAATAATGCTGGGCTACGTGTACCTTGTTCGATAATATTGTACATCTTTAAATTGGAATGAACATTTATTTATTTCTGGGTGTAAGTAAAACCATATACAGTTGTATAAACAAACAAAGTGTATGTATAATGTTTTCCAATTTGTAAATGCTGGCGACTTTACGACTAAGAGAGTAATCGCTAAGCCATGCAATACTTTTCTGGAAAAGCATTAACCATTCGGAGATGGCTTTAAGCAACAGGTGCTGGTCAGTGAGTATAAAAATGATAAAGACAAAATTGCATAAACAATCGAAAATGACAAAAAATTAGTTTAATATAAATTCACACATCTTACAATAAAAATGGAGCTTGAAGGCTTCTTTAAAACATTTCTATTTTTACCAAAAAAAAATAAAAATAAATTGATCTCAAACTCGAATAGAAACAAAAAAAAATCAGCAGCTTACTATTAATCCGCATATCTTACAATAAAAATGAAGTATAGATCATAAAAATCGATAGAGTATTTTGGATTTTATTCACAATTTAGTGAAGACACCTGCTGGTGTCTTAAAAAAAAAATGAATGAACTTCATGAATCCCCTCTCGAATATTGATTTTATTGCATATGAGTCGATCCATGTAAAACCGTAGGATTTTTGCAAAAAAAATTGACTTTGACAACTCCGATGGCTTTCAAAATTTTAATACGTCCAGAAAAACAAAATAAAAAAAATTTGGAAAACGTTATGGACATTTGGAAATCGTCAAAATCGTGAAAAGTCATCGGGCATGACAACTTTTAAATTGATGTTTTTCTTAAACTAGTGAATTGATTGAAAGGAATTTGAATATTCTTTTAAAAAAATGTTTAAAATTTATTTTTTTTATTTAAATTCTGTTTTTAGGGATTTTTGAATATTCTTTTAAATATATTTTTTTGTTATTTAAATTTTTTTTTTATTTATTTTTTTCTGTTTTCTACAAGTCGAATAAAATATAAAAAAATATTTTCTTAAAGGGTAATATAAACTTAATATTCGAATGATTTCTATTTTTTCCCATTGTTATTACCACGAAAAACAAAAAAAAAATATCAAAAACGTTGTACAAGAACAAATTCATATTGTTCTGTTTTTTCTGTGTGCCCTTATCTATAAAAACAAATTTTGCAGTTTATTTTTAGTTTACAAAAAATTAATTTCAGTTCAGTGCTTTCTGGGAGAATAACAAATGGTTAAGTAAACTAAAATAATGAAACCGCATTACCGATTTTGTTGCAATTCGTTTAATTTTTTCGAATGTAAAAGAAATAATCTGGGTAAAGCTAAAAAAGAATTTTGTAATGGCACAGGTTTAGAATTTGTGATCATCGTGGATAGAAACTAACTAAAATGCTAACAATTGACAGTGCAAGTGTTTCGAAAGGAAGTTGATGAACATGGTATTAATTTTATGAACATGGTACATTAATTTGATGAACATGGTACATCAATTTGAAGAACATTGTACATCAATTTGATGAACAATTTCACATCAATTATAATTTCTATAAAAATAAAACATATATTCCCAAAAAAAAAAATTAAAAAATAAAACTCCCATTTTTCAAAAAAAAAACTTTTATTTTTTTCTTTAAAGAATGTTCCTCTTGAGTTTTTCGACTTGTTCGAAGATGGTGAGAACTAAAAATTATGTAAAAAAAACAAATTAAAAAATTAAAAAAAAAAACAATATTTTTAAAAATAAATTTCAAATACCTTTCCAATAAGGTATTAAACTAATTTAAGGTTCAACATATTGTATCGACATTTTTCAATTATAATTAACTTAGAATTTGTTAATGAATTTTTAATAATTAATTTTTAATTAGTACAATTTTGAAAAAAAAATAATAGAATTTTTCTTAAACTCTTAAAGTAGAGCTTAAACTTATTAAAAAATAAAAAAATCCAAATTCAATAAGTTATGAAACTTAAGAATACATTCACTTATTTTAAAATAACATCAGTTTAAAAGTTGTTATTACAGATGACGTTTCACTATTCTTACGATTTTCAAATAACCTCTCAAAAAAAAATTTTTTTTCTGTTAACACTGGTGTTTTCTAATGTTTAATACGGAACAGTATCTTACTATGTGTGTGAAACTTTCTAACATTCCAAAGCACCATATCGGCCACCATCTTTAAGATATAGAAAATTGTTTTTAAACAAGAGAAATTCAGCAAAACGCTTCATAAATAATTTCAGTGCTAAATTCAATTCAAAACAAGCTTGCAATTGTTTTTTTTTTTTTAATTATTTTGAAGAAAATAATCAAGCAAAGATAATCACGTGTACCCTATTATCAATTATGTATATCGTCCACAAAAGCTTTGGCTACTCTTCCGAATAAATTAGCATCTTAATGATTTTGGTTTTAAGGAAAGTGATAGTTTGAAATTATTTGGCAGGGAAAATAGCTCAGAAGAAAAAGTCCATTGAATATAGAAGGTGTGCCGTTAAGTGAGTACAGACCGACTCACTTGTGAGCATCCAAAGATTTCAGCTTTGAGTAAACAAATAAGAAAATAATGTCATCCCCGATGTAATGGACGATTGGTGTCAACCAGAGTCAACAAAAACAAACCTGTCGTGCAAACTAGGCATGTAGAGAATGTGGGTTTAGCGAAAACGAATATTCCAAAAGCGAATTATTCGCATATGCGAAACCGAAAATTCGTAACATATGCGGTGTTATTTTGTTTCGATTGAGAAAGCGAATACTGAAATATTTATTTGCGAAAGTAAATATTCCAAAAATGTTTTTTGCGAAACCGCACGTTCAAAATTATGTGAATAATGTGAATCGTGAGTATACAAATTAGATCGTGCTCAGCTCACGGATTCGAGAGAAATCCCCGCCTGTTTCTTCATGGAATGGTAAGGGAAATAAGTAAGAAAGTATATGCGAAAGCGGACTTCCCCAATGTTAAACCTATTACAGGTTGCTAAATTTAGGTGACTTTTGTTCATCGGAGCACAAGTACTGTGAGTTTCAATTTTGAGATCGGATAGCCTGAATAGTAGGGGCGTGATGAGAATTTATAAATTATCTTAATATATATTTACCCTCGACACTGATTCACTGATACACTGATTCCCTGATTCACTGATTCACTGACTCTGTCACGCAGTACGTAGGAATTTAAATAGGCATTCTATAATTCTATAAATAATAATAATAAAAAAAATAATATTTTTTTTTGTACAGAAATTGTGTTTTCCCCAAATTTTTTTTTTACCAAAATTTTTTTTTTCCAAAATTTTTTTTTTTACAATTTTTTTTTTTCCACAAAATTTTTTTTCCCACAAATTTTTTTTTTCAACAAAATTTTTTTTTTCAGCAAACTTTTTTTTTCAACGAAATTTTTTTTTTCCACAAAAAATTTTTTTTTCAGCAAAAATTTTTTTTCCACAAATTTTTTTTTCCCAATTTTATTTTTTTTCGAAATTTTTTTTTACAAAATAGTTTTCTCAAAATATTTTTTACAAAATTTTTAAAATTAAGTAACAAATACTTTCTCAAGCAAATTAACGGGCGCCATAGGCGCATTACAACTTACTAGTGTCTACATGTTTGTCCTCCATCTTTCATACCAAAGATACGTACATATTTCCAGGTGTTATAAACTTAAGGACATTTCATTTGAAAAGGACGCAAATCGAATAGTAATGACATTTGTATGAAAGGGAACGGAAGAGGTCTCTGAAAGTTTATAAGAAAATAGTAGTTTTAACGACTATTTTCAATAAAATGTATTTTTTTTTTTTTTAAACAATTTTTATCAATTCTCCGATTTTCCCCAATTTTTATTATTTCTGAAAAAAAAATATTTTTTTCACTTTTCTTAGCATAACTTGAAGAGACTCTAAATTTTTAAACTACTTAAGCGTTACGAAAAAAAAATGTTTTTTGAACTGAAACCTTAAAAAAACGATAACCAAAAATTTGACGTGATACAGACATTTCCACGAGTCTGCCTGCAAAAAATCAGCTCGATTGGATCACTGAAAAAGGGTTAAAAATCGGTCCAAAGGCTTTCACACAGCCCACTACGAGCTTTATACTTCAAACTTAAAAAAAAAAAAATTCTGGCGTGTACATGAAAATCGCCGATAAACGTGTATTTTTATTTTTTATCTCCTTTCCGAAAAAGTAAATTTGGTTCATAGGACAGGAAAGTGTGTAACACGGTGTAATGACTAATGGCTGTAAAATAAAATACATACATGTTTTTTTATAAAACGTATACGTCTGAGACGAACAGAAACGTCTGCAGCCGAAACGAAACTGAATTGTGTTTCTATAACTCCAACGAAGCCAATTAAAAAGTAGACACAAAAATACATTACAAAAAATTCCAATTAGAACTAAGACTTTGGTGTTACAAAAACCCAAACTGACGAAACAGAATTTCTGTTCGTTATTTTAACGAAACGAAAGACCCATTCGTTTTATAAAAAACAGACTGTTAATTACAATACTGACCCGAAGTCACTGTCTGGTACGAATAGGGTTAAAAGAGTATTTCGATGAGCCACACTTTGTAACCACCACTGCAGCAATGACAAAGCAGAATACACAGATCACTTTCTTTGAGTGACTGACGAAATTCTATGACTATATCAGAGTGGCAATTATCCACACAATAAATAGTTGTCAAAAAGAGCTTCGCGACATTTGTGTTTAAAGGACAAACATGCTGCTTATACGAATAATATTTAAAATACTAAAGGATCATTATGAAATTGGAGGAAGTGGTAAATACTCGTTGCTAATTCTATTAACAGTGAATGTACGTCTTCAACTCCATATGTTTGTGTGTAGATCTACGTACCAAGGATTTACCCTTGGTCAGCAATCATGCAGCGATCATTTTAATAATGCTTGGCTATGTGTACTTTGTTCGAAAATTGGGTCCATTATTTATGGCAAAACGAAAGCCGTACAATATTAAAATGCTTATGCAATGCTTCAATGTTGTGCAAATAATTTTCAACACTTATATATTTGTGGCCGTAAGTACAGTGAATACAAAAGCATGGTATGTACAGTTTTCTAATTTTGTCGTTCTGTTTGCTTTTTCAGGGATTCTACACTTACTGTTTTCATCCGCAGTACAGCTGGACCTGCATGAATTTGGACAAAAATGATATCAGCCATGAAACAATGTTGCTGAGAAAATATACATATATGTATTTTATAAGTAAATTTTTGGATCTATTCGATACAGTGAGCAATGAAATGAAAATGTACTGGATATTGTTATTGAGTAACTAAGTTTCAAATTATTTGCAGATATTTTTCGTATTGCGTAAAAAATTCAATCAGATTTCGTATCTGCATATATATCATCACTCGATTATGTTGTATGCCGTATTTATATATCACAATTTACAATATGGTAAGATTGCGGCTATCATTCAAATCCATCATTTCCCTGACATCTCGTTCCAGGTACACAATTTACCACAGTTGGTTTGATCAATAGTGCCGTACATATCGCAATGTACCTTTACTATTTTCTGGCAGCACTCGGCATGACCAGCAATTTAGAGACATGGAAACGTCGCCTGACACAAATGCAGATCACGCAATTTTGCTATATTTCCCTTAAGACCTTAATACCGTTCGTTAATAATTGGTGCGGCTTGTCGTTCTTTTGGCTAGGTGTAATGTTTATACAAAACTCATTTATGACCGCACTTTTCCTGAACTTCTATTGGAAGGCGTACATTGTGACGGCACCAAAACATACAACGAACAACATCGAATCAATGAAGAATCAAACGGAAGTCAATTAATCTGTCAAACCGCTGTCTTTGTTATTCACATTCAAATAACAGTATTGTAATCCATTTATGTTTAGTGCTGTGTAAAGCGCTGACTCTGTCCGAGACAGACACAAACAATTTTGTATGACAAATAAAAGAGTACAAAAGGCATTCACACTGAATATACAGGGTGGGCCATTTACAGTTTGTGAGAATTGTTTCAGTCAGGTAAACCGACTTATATTAACACTTAACCTCAGTAAAAAAAACACAAGTCTTTTAATCCAAAGTCAACCTCAAAATACCGAGAAAACATTGTACTACACTTTGCATGGGAGATATTAGAAGGGGCGTGGCTAGAGTTACACATTTTTTTCTTTTTCTTTAAAAATGTATTTATCTTCTATACAGAATTTGGACAAAACTGCCTTAGGGCGTATTCATATTATTACTCGATTTCGAAAGTGGGGGAAATGGTAAATTTGTCCAATTTTTAAGAACTTTATATGCGTATAGCTTAATTAAATACATACTCTGGGTAAGATCTCTGAAAGTATTCGTGAGAATTGAAATTTTCGTTATTTCGGGAAATGCCGCATTTTGAGAATAGAAATTTTCCTTATTGGAACATCTCGGGAATCCCGAATCTCGAGTTTGTGATTTTTTTCGGGAAATACCCAACTCTAATTGTTACCGATCTCAGGTTCGTTGGTGGGGATTTTTGGAATTATTGTTAATTAATTAAGCACCAAACGGCAGTTGGAGGTCGGTTTTTGGTGCAAAATCGTAAATTATAGACAATTTGTAAATTCTTCCAGCAATTCTTCTTCCATACCCCACACAAGTGAAGTGATTGCCAACACGTCAGTGACAGAGTAGGAGAACGGGAAGGATTCCGTAAACAATTATCTGAAAAATAAACGACGAATGAAAGTCTGGATTCAGGATGTACATTCCAAGTCAAATATACTGATGTTAAGCGACATGAGCAAAGTTGGTTTAAGTAGGGTACCCATAATGACTTTAAAAGTAAAAAAAAGTACTGATATTTTTTTTTTGTTAAATTTTTGATTTTATTGTAAATGTTGAAATTCGCATATGGGGTTCAGAGAACCCACACTTGACTATTGAGAAGCCAATACATCCACAACAAGTCACTGTTTGTTATGGCTTTTGGGCTGGCGGACTCATTGGGCCATTTTTCTACGAAGTGAGCAAGGAGCCGCCGTTAACGTCAACGGTGAACGTTGGCATGCCATGTTTCCCAAAATTCAAGAGAATGACATGGATGACATTTGGTTCCAACAAGACGGGGCCACATGTCACACAGCCAATGCAACCATCAATATTTTGAACATCGAATAATCAGCCGAATTTGTGATGTCAATTGGCCGCCTCGGTGCTGTGATTTAAGTCCTTTGGATTATTTCCTATGGGGAGCCATTAAGGATAAATGTTACTCAAAGAATCCGGCGACAAGTGAAGCGTTCGAAAATGTACTGAAAAATTGGAGAACTGCCGAGCCAGCCGTGTTAGTCATTTGAATGATATTGTGTCCCATTTTTTAATGACAAAGTTCCACCTTTCCAATAAATTCAGAAATTTTAAAGAATTATCAGTACTTTTGTTAAGACGTTTAAATTTTAAAATTTCAAATGGCCCACCCTGTATTCCCCTACATTTTATCGTGTAACCACGTAATATTATTTGTAGGTGCCCACTCTGGAGAAAATGTTTTTAGAACTCAGATTAAGTATAACAAGTTTGGAGTTGTGACCAGGGCTGTGGAGTCGGAGTCTGACACATGTGCCCGGAGTCGACAAATGTGCTCGACTTTTATTTTCTTACATTTATTTTTATTTATAATTTTATTATTTATTTACTAAAATGCATTCAGAACAAGTTAATCTGTTGATGTTAGTGTAAACAAGAAATTTTAAAAAAATTGTCAGTACTTTTTTTTGTTACGCCGATTTAATTTGCCCGGAGTCGGAGAAAAATTTGCACGACTTACTTACATTTCCCATTAATTTACTAATATTGAGTTAATATGTTAATATTGTTTTTAAAATTTTGAAATATTTTCGGTTATATGCACTTTTTTTTCTTTAAGATATAAACGCACCTCAGTGTAATATAGAGTATAGGAATAGTGGGCGGAAATTCAATTTTCCAAATTTTGTTATTGAACAACTAAAGTCAGAGTCGACTCATGAGTCGGAGTCGCAGTCGAGCAATTTTGGCGAATCCACAGCCCTGAATTTGAACCCATTTGTTTTCTTTTAATCAGGAGCTCTAAGAAGGAGCTTGTAGCAAGCTTATTTCCATCTACAGAAAGCTTACTTGGATGTAAATAAACCGCATTAACTATTAACATTACGTATTTGTGTATAAGCAATAGCGTGTTTGGGAATAACCGACAATACACTTTATAAATTCAACAAAGTACAACATTTGAAGGAGAATAAGTGGGTATTTGCATCTGTTTTAGTAATATTTTGTTACTCTACGATCTTTAAAATAAAGACAATAAGTTGAATCACAATTTTTCACACATTTCTCTTAACAAAAGGTTTTCTAATTTTTATGAATATTGTGGTAAGAGTGTAGAAAAATTATGTTCATATTCATTCGAAATGAAACATGTTCATGAGTTTAATTTCGGACACTTGAAACCCTCCTCAAATCCCATTAAGGTCAGACTTTAATAAGTGCTTCAGGGACCAATGTTACGGAATAAGATTCCAGATAATCCCGTTAATAAAAAAACAACATTTCCGCAATCATATCTTCATAACGCTTTATCGAACAAAATATCTCAACATTGAGAAGAATGTTCGGGACTAAATAGAACTTACAGCATTTCTATATTTTCAAATGAACGAGAATGATGAAGCGGAGTTTTCGGTGTCTCCTTCTACAGGCACAACTGCACGAAGACCGTCACGATGGCAGCTAGACTCAATGAACAAGAATACTTTATGTAAAAGAGACTGACATGCAATGGAATCAAGTTTAAATAATCTAGGCACACGTTTGATCTATTCCCACGTCATTGGGCTCAACCCCAAGTGGATAAAGACATGCGACAAATATTTACATATACAATCGTTCAAGACCCTTGAAACAGTACGTACTCATGATATCGATATTGAATTTGTTTTTTGATCAGCAATACAAATTAACATTAAAACACCAACAACATTGGTTCTATTACAGAAAGCTACGACGAAATTTACATACGCCTGAATAAATTAAACAAATTTTGAGTATACCCTCCAGAAAAAAGTGGCGGTAAACTAAGACGTTCATTGTATTTAAAACAATGTTGATAGTGAAGAAATGCGGACCGGTCGGTGGAAGTTAGAATACAGTAAGAGCTCGATTTGCTCAATCGATAGGAAATCGAGCCTGTTGCATTTACTGGGTCGTATAGAGTCGTACAGAGTATAATGTGGAAAAGGGAGCATTTGGTTCGAAGCACATACGCTCATGAAAACGAAGCAATAATAAGAAACAGCAAATAAACCAAGTTTCAGCGCATCAGAAAAAAGTTGCGACCTTTTTTCTCGTAATATAAAAAAAATCCGATTGCGCTAATCGGGTAGTTGGAATAATTGGTGGTTGCGGAAATCCAGCGTTTACTGTATAAGGCGGAGGTATGCCGTGTGTTGTTCGGTATTGAACTCACTTACTAGGGACATATTTTCGAACAATGAAAGTATTCGAATTTTGGTATATTTTAATGTATTTTCCTGTCAAACGTCAATTCTGCAAAGTTACCTAAATTTAAAAAAAAATAAAGCGGAACGAAAACGCTGTAATATAAAGTATTACATATTAAGGGTTGTCCTAAACTGTTGTTTTCAAAAAATTCCAAAAAAAAATAACAAATATCAAGTGGTTGGCTTCGCCAAGGTGTCCACTTGCCATCTACTGATACTGATACTTTGTTGAATTTACTTAGTGTATTGCGTGTTTTTTTCTTAAACACGCTTTGCCCAAATACGTAATAATAACAGCAAATGATTTACATTTCCATTCAAATGAGCTTTGTTTAGAAACAAATACAATTTAGTTGCTGCAAGCTGCAAACACATCTTTTACTTGTGTGCAAACACGTATAAAAGTCAGATTTTTTAGCGTGTATGTAGCGCTCACCATTAACTGAAAGGGCGACCATATCATATCTGGAAAATTTGATAATTTTTATTATAAAAAAGTAAATTTCATTCTACAGTCCCCTCAAAATGTTTGCAAGAAAGTCTAAAAACTAAAAATGTTTTAAATGTCTCACACCTAAAATCAAAAAATACGAAAAGTATTACTATTTTGAACTATTTCAACAATATCGTCATTTGTCCAATTTTGATTGTTAGTGCCATATGTCTACGACAACATTTTTACAGAACTCAAAAATTTTTACTAGGTCAAAAACTACAGATTGAATTGGTTTCTGGACCACTGTGCGGCAGCCACATTGTCGTCATCTCATGCGTTATAGCAATGATTTTGGCAAGACTGTTAAGCTGGCCTGCACGTTTTTTAAACAGTCCCACAATTAGGAGGTTTGAAATCTAGTTATTTGAGTGGCCAGCTAATTACACATTTATTTTCGTTGCAGATTTCTATAGTTAAAAAAAAAAAAACTTGCACCATCTTTTTGAAATCATCCACCGTTCAGACACACAGTGAGCCTTTGATGACAAAATGGCGATTTGCAATAGAGTTCTATGGATACCGCGCGCGCAACAAAAAGTGCTGGAATTGCTGCCAAAAGTCGGATTCAGTGTCAACAGATACGATCGACTTTTTGGTCATATTCCGAAAGATGTGATCGATCCACCGGCAGTAGTCATTGGGACAAATGTATTTTATTCGGAAACAAATGCAAATTGGCCTTCACCATTTGCGTCGCAAACCATTTCATTGGAAAGTCTTGGCTGTTGTTGAACTGAAGGGAAACAAGAATCACGACAGGCAGATCTTTATAAGATTTGCCTGAAATTGTCAACGATCTCCAGGTCCATAGAGTCATGTTCCTTTGTGACCCAAAAACAAACATAACATCACATAATTCAAATGTCAGATTCCGACGAATCCAAAGATGTTTTTAAATTTTCTGTTTGGCCCTGTTAAAAAACCACGAGAATGTAATCGAATGAAAGTAAATCAAATAATTCTTTAATTTATACAATTTATGTTTCGTATAAGTACCATAAGCAATAGTGGACAACCCAAATCCATATATGCGAAATAATATTTTGGCTATTCTTTAATTTGATTATAACACTTTGTTATAATGAATACCCCACTCCACCTTGCCAATGTCACCTACACCGTAACACAAATACATTTTCACATACAGACATTTTTCTTCGAGTGTTACACTACACAGACCAAATTGTCTGCTTATTTCCCACGTAATTTATCCACACCATAAACAGTTGTCATTAAGCGTTCGACAGAGTTAGTGTCAATAAATAAAATGCTACTAATTCGAAAAATAGTTTCTATACTAAATGACCATTATCAAGTGGGAGGAAGTGGTAAATATGGACTTGACATTGAAATGAGACCACTTGTATAAAGCTTAAGATTACTGCTTAATTTTCCCTAGATCTACGAACTAAGGATTTACCCTTGGTCAGCAATCATGCAGCGATCATTTTAATAATGCTTGGCTATGTGTGCCTTGTCCGAAAATTGGGTCCATTATTTATGGCAAAACGAAAGCCGTACAATATTAAAAAAATTATGCAATGTTATAATACTCTTCAAATTCTGCTAAATATGTACATATTTGTGGGGGTAAGTACAGTCAATGATAAGAGCAGATAGCGTAATTAGAAACTGAAATGTTGAGAGAATGATTTCTTGTATAAGGACATCTGTATCAGTCTAACATAAGAACAAATGTTGTGTGCGTCAACGTCAGCCACACGAAAGCCAATCGGAAACACAAAAATATTTTAATATTTAAAATATTTTTAAATGCAACAAAAAATGCAGAGTACAAAAATGATCCACATTTTTTTTTCATGGAAATGTTTTTAGTAAATTTTCTTAAATCCAACTCTCTGAAACGTGAATTTCCATAACTCATAAACGATAAGTTGTTTGAGATTTATTTATTTATTAATTACAATACAAAGTAAATTTATATTATAATTTTGGGTCCAAGGGTAAACCGCGTGTCAAAGACCATTTGGCTTGATTTTTGCAGCGACAGACCAAAGCCTCTCGTGGGAATCGAACCCACAACCCCCACGCTGATAGGCAAGCACGCTACCAACTCGCCTACCGGGCCGCTTGTATCACTAATTAATTTCCCTCTCTGCTTACCTTTAAATTTAATTTCATAAGTTTTTTTTAAATAAAATTACAAAAAGTCTTCGTTTTTAGTTACTTTTTGAAATGTAAATTTTGAAAACTCGAAAACGAAAATTTAGTTGAAATAAATTTTAAAAAATTTATCACAAAATTATTTGTCTTTGCTTGACTTTTTAAAATCCAACTCTTTGAATCGTGAATTTTCATAACTCGAAAACGATGAGTTGGTTGAAATAAATTTTAAAAAATGTATCACTAAATTATTTGTCTTTGCTTAATTTTTTTAAATCCAACTCTTTGAAATGTCAGTTTTCATAACTCAAAAAAGGATAATTGGGTTGAAATAAATTTTAAAAAATTGATCACGAAATTATTTTCAGACTTTGCTAGCCAACTTTTTGAATCGTGAATTTTCATAACTCGAAAACGATAAGTTGGTTGAAATAAATTTTAAAAAATGTATCACGAAATTATTTGCAGTCTTTGGTTGCCTTTTTTAAATCCAACTCTTTGAAACGTGAGTTTTCATAACTCAAAAAAGGATAATTGGATTGAAATAAATTTTAAAAAATTGATCACGAACTTATTTCCAGTCTTTTCTTGCCTTTTTAAATCCAACTTTTTGAAACGTTAATAACTTGAAAACGATATTTTAGTTGAAATAAATTTTAAAAAATTGTCACTAAATCGTGAGTTATGAAAAGTTGGTTGAAATAAATTTTAAAAAATTGATCACGAAATTATTATCCGTCTTTGATTGCCTTTAAATTAAATTATTTTTTTTTTAAATAAAAACACAAAAAGTCAAAAATTTTAGTTTCTCATAAAGCCCAATACCTTACAATGAATTCCCTCAACATTCCATGAAGGAACAGTTGGGGAACTTCCCTCGAATCAGTGAGCTGTGCGCGATGTTATTTGTATACACACTGACCGAGAAATAAAGTTTTCCCAGAGAAGTTTTACATGGCTTAGAGATTATTTTATGTATTAATTACATTACAAAGTAAATGTCTATTCTAATTTTGGGTCCAAGGATAAACCGGGCGACACAGACCATATGGCTTGAGATTACTCTCTTACTCGTAATGTCGCCAGCATTTACGTGGTGGAAAAAAGCCGCCAACAAATTTTTGTTGGTCTTACCAGGTTTGGAATCTAAGACCTGATGTGTGTTAGTCGCACACACTACCTATCACTCCACGACCGACCAGATCACTGGATCATTAAAATCTGTGGAGGTTGTTCGATTTTAGTCACAAGCTAGTAAACACCATACACCATTTGAGCAGTTTTGTGCTCATTGTGCTCATGGTTATTAATTTAAAACCAGTGAAAAAGTTGCAGTCGGGTAAACTGACTTATAAATACCCTCACCCTCAGTAAAAACATACAAGTCTCATATTCCAAAGTATCGGAAAGTCAAAAGTGACCGTGGCTACCATCATTTGATGTAACATCTGATGAAATGTCATAATGGCATACTTTGTATGGGAGGTACCAGAAGGGGAGTCGCCAGATTTCCAATATGGTAGGCGGGATGGTACATTTGTATGGGAGGTACCAGAAAAGGATGTTTTTTTTTTTTTTTTTTTTTTGAAGGCTAACACTCAGGGGATGCCCCCTATGAATGCAATGCACTGTGTTATCGATAGGAAATAAGGGTATTGGAGGGAGGAAAGAGGGAGTAGTGTTTGTTGATGTTTGCCTTGAATTTGATAATGTCATAGCAGGTAGGAAAACCACTTACTGGAAGATTATTCCACATGCGAACAGTACGGCTGAAGAACGAATTTTCTCTATAGTGCGTTGTCCGGTCAACCGGTCATTTCACAATGAACCACATTTTTTCCAGCCATTTGTATGGGAGGTACCAGAAGGGGAGGTCCAAGTTTTTCCAGAATTTGGGCAAGATCGCATTGGTCATATTGATAATATTACACGGCTTATAATGGTCGGAATGGTACATTTGTATGGGAGGTACCAGAAGAGGATTTGCCAGATTTCCAAGTTTTTGTCCGAATTTTTGTCCTGTTATACCTTTACAAAATAGAGAATTTGGCCAAGATCGAACTAGGCGTATTGATACTATTATACGATTTCTAAAGTGGGCGAAATAGCAGATTTGTATGGGAGGTACCCGAAGAGGTGTGGCCATATATCCCATATGCAATCCCATAAGCAGTTTTGGGAAAATATTAAGCCATGCCTAATTTCAGAGTGATTGCTTAAATCTTTCGAAAGTTATCGTGCGTACCAGCAGGGCAGAACGAACAGACGGACATGGCTCAAACGATTCAGAAAGTCATGAATCGAATTTGGTTCAAAGACACCTGGGGTCTAATGTGGATATTTCCATGAGTTACACTTTTGAGCCGTATCAAATGATATATACCCTCCTACCCGTAGGGTGAGGGTATAAAAAATGGTGCCATAGTTTACATAACTTTTTGTAGTTTGAAGAAAAACATATTTTGTTTTTCGACTTTGTCGAACTGTATCTCATACATTTTAAGAGCTGCTTTTATTATAAAGTGTGGTTTTTGTGTTTATTATGACGTCAACAATTTCTTTGTACCAATTGTAGATTGACAAAATATATTGATTTTGTTCCATCAATTTTTCCTTATTTAGTGACTTTTTTTCCCTCAGTGACTAATTTTTCTTTTTCCAATACTCAAGAAAAGTATGGACGATAAAAGTTGAATGCATTGCTCATGCCTGAAAGAAAGCACTGTTTGGAGGACCTTAAAAAAACGTATTATTTGTAGGGAATAAAACAATTTGAAAAAACACATTTCGAATGGAAACCCGGTGTACCCTCAACATGTCGCTTTATATACTGTCCCCGAAATTTGTTTGTAGTTTCATTAAATATGTTAATTTTTGTAATCAATGGATTTCATTTGGTTAATTGTATTTGTATCAAATACTCAGATCCAATACACAGCAAATAGGTGGACTTTAATTCTTGTAAATGAAATAAATAATTTATTTTTTGTGTTGTTACAAAACACTTCCACGGCATTAAAACCACTGACGTATTGTGCCTGAAAGTCATTGATTTTATGCCATACGTTACCGTCTTGGCCGACAACATATACGGCCAAGTACAAATGGAATTGAGAATTTGTATTGTTGAACAACATTAACATTGACGGGATTATTAAGCATCGATTTCCGGTGTGGTTGTCAATCATTTATGCTAAAAATGAATAGTAATGTCGAATGTACCTCAAATGAGATGTTGCGCCAACCTGAAATTATTCAGATTACTCTAAAATTCGTCAGCAATGGCATCGAACACGGGTTCTTTGAAGCCCTTGTTAACTACATAGGCTTGATGATTATTGTCAACCAAATCTGAATTGATTTTTTTGTTGTTGTTGTATTTTCTTTGTTCGCTATCACACTTAAAACGTTAGAGTTAGGGGTATTGTGTTATTCGAATGCAAGCTCACATCATTTGTTGTTGTCAAAGGGAGATCTCTATTTGAGAGACACGTATCCATACAAAACACTCCTAAAAAACGTTAAATACTCAAATGAATAATAACAAAAAACAAACAAACATTTTATTTTGTACAAACAATATTTATTTTGTACGCTACTATCTTGATAGAGAAAACTTGTATCTATTAAACGATATATGCACACGAGTAAAACTGGAGATCAGGCTGGCCGGTCAATGTTACCTTCTTTGGCATTAAGCGCAGTGCAGCTATCACTCAGTTAAACCCAGGTTCGAAGCCTGGCGAGACCATAAAACATTGTAAGGGTCTGTTTTCCCCCACGTAAGCCATATAATATCTGCCTGGAAAGTAAACAGTAGGTCGCGGTCAGTGAGTGTAAAATTATATCGTACGCCGCTGGTACGGTGACGAATTCCTTCGTTCACAACCAATCCGCATCCGAAATGATGCTTGCTTCCATGGCAGAAGTAACTCGCATCACAGGTTTTTTTTAATTTTATTAACGCCGTAATTTGCGAGGACATCCGGCTGTTGGATGTGTGTTCGAAAATTGGATCAATTGATTGTTCAAAGTTGTTGTCATATATAAATGTCCATGCTCCAGTTCGAACACGCAGACTCCATATATATTTTTACATTTACATAACATTGAAAATAGTTAAATTTGTTAACCATAAAAATGGTTAAAAATTTTAACAATGTGCATTTTTGAATTTTTCAGGCACGAAAATTGTTGAACTTTTTTAACCATGAAAATTGTTAAATTTTTTAACATTAAAATTGTTAAATTTTTTAACCATGAAAATTGTTAAATTTAATTTTAACAATGAAAATTGTTAAATTTAATTTTAACAATGAAAATTGTTAAATTTAATTTTAACAATGAAAATTGTTAAATTTAATTTTAACAATGAAAATTGTTGAATTTAATTTTAACAATCAAAATTGTTAAATTTAATTTTAACAATAAAAATTGTTAAATTTTGTAACCATGAACATTTTTAAATTTTTGTTAAACTGTTAAATATTTTATCCATGAAAATTGCTAATTTTTTAACCTGAAAATTGTTAAAATTTGTAACCATGAAAATTGTTAAATTTTTTATCCATGAAAATTGTTAAATTTGTTAACCATGAAAATTGTTAAATTTTTTTACCATGAAAATTTTTAAATATTATAAATTTTTTAACCATAAAAATTGTTAAATTTTTTAACCATGAAAATTTTTGATTTTTTTAACCATGAAAATTGTAAAATTTTTAAATTGAAAATTTTTAGCTATGAAAATTGTTAAATTTTGTAACAATGAAAATTGCTAAATTTTTTAACTATGAAAATTGTTAAATTTTTTAACCATGAAAATTTGTTAAATTTTGCAGCCATGAAAATTGTTAACATAAAAACTGTATAGTTAATTTATTGAAACAGTACATATTCAATATAAAAATGAAATTGTTAATATTATTAAATAATAGAGTTTTTGTTTCTGTTGTTCGAGATCATTGACTTATTTCTATTTCTTTGTAAAAATAGACATTTTGTGTTTGCTTTGATTGCATGCAAGGTTTCGGAAGCTGACACACTTATGCATCGGTACCCATTTGTAATGATTTCAGCTGCAATTATTGGTGTAAAAAGTGTGCTAGCTCTAAGCGAGTGAACGAGAAATACTTTTTAGCAGCGAATATCCCAAAAAAATTTGTGTTTGCTTTGATTGCATGCAAGGTTTCGGAAGCTGACACACTTATGCATCGGTACCCATTTGTAATGATTTCAGCTGCAATTATTGGTGTAAAAAGTGTGCTAGCTCTAAGCGAGTGAACGAGAAATACTTTTTAGCAGCGAATATCCCAAAAAAAAATCAAGCAATAAAGTAAAATATATTTTGAAACAGCAATATAACGTGCTCACGTGTTGAAAGAAAAGAATGAGTGTAAAAAGAGTGGGGTGGGGGTAAGACAATCGACAATTTTGTCTTCGTAATCAAATATTTACCAGAAAGTAAAAATTATATCATGGTATTTTCGGATCTGTGTAGTCTAAGGGAATTTTTTCCAAAGACTCAAATAAATAAATATAATTCCAAGGTCATACAAATGTTTGCGATGTTCATCAACATTATTGAGAGTCCCTTTATTCAATTACAGATTTAGGCAATAATTATTGAAAAAAAAAATAGTTACACATGAAACATATTATTTTCAAACAGACTCCAAAATATATTTACAAATCTTGACTGACATCTTTATTGTTTTGCTTTTTCTTCTTTTTTTGACAGATTACCAATAACTACATTTTCCATCCGCAATACAATTGGGCCTGCATGAATTTGGAGAAAACGGATTTCAGCCCTAAAACAATGCAACTGCGCAAATACGTATATATGTGTTATATAAGCAAATTTGTGGATCTACTCGATACAGTGAGTATTGCAATATGGTTATTAACTACCCGAAATGATTAAATGTTGAAAAACTTTTTAGGTATTTTTCGTATTGCGTAAAAAAGACAATCAAATTTCCTATCTGCATATATATCATCACACGATAATGTTGTATGCTGGCTTCATATATCTCAATATCGCTTACGGTAAGGAAACTGGATTTAATCCAGATGAATACAATTAGAATATTCATGAGCTGTTGTTGATGAATTCTTAGTTTGTCATATTCATGTCATTCATGCCACGCTAGTTTGGTGTTATCTTTACAAGCAAGCGATAATGTAAACACGCCTCATATCTACTAAAATGTATCGCATTCCCATTATTTTCAAATTTGTTACACACACACACACACATCGAGCTAATATTTTCTTGTGATTCGTCTTTGCAGCCTCACAATTCACAGTTGTTGGTTGGATCAATAGCCTGGTACATGTCCTAATGTACGTTTACTATTTCCTGGCGGCCCAAAATACGAAGATCAATCTGGATGCGTGGAAACCTCGCATGACCCAAATACAGATAATGCAATTCTTCTATATAGCCCTCGCTGTGTTTGTGCCCTTGGTCAACAATTGGTGCGGTTTGCCATACTTCTGGTTGGGATTACTGTTTGTGCAAACACTGTACATGACTGTACTCTTTGCGCATTTCTATTGGAAAACGTATATTGTAAAGAGAACAAATGAAAGCAAACAATAGTAACTGCTAGGAACACACGACTGAAGCCAAGCAGTTTTAATCCTGTTTATCATATCCATTACAAATCATAGTTAGTACAAATCGTAATAAATAACGCTAGAGAAGGAAATGTGCATTTTGTGAAGGGGTGTGGCACCGCCCACACATTTTTAACTGTTGAACGACCCCATCTCATGAAGCATTAGAGGTAAAAACATTACATTTCGTATATGTGACATTGGTTCGGAAATAATCGTGGGTGGTGCCGCGTCCCCTAAACAAAAAATCACTTCATCTGCCGTATTTCTTTACCGATCGTCATGTCCCACAGAGAACTAAAGGGTGTTTTTTATTGAGGTATAGAACTTCGAATTGAAATAAAACACAAGAAAATCGTTTTAATGTCCATCAATTTGGCTTTATTGGAAGGATAATTTTATGCCATTAATGTTTAAATATGATTTCGGGCATGTGGCCGCCGCGGCTGGCTCGAATAAAGCCAATTCTACAGGTCCAATTTTCAACCACTTGTTGGAACCGCAACTCATCCACATTCATGCCATCCAATTCGGGAACAAAATAGTCGGTTATCATGGCTCTATACCGGTCTCCATTAACGGTAACTGACTCTCCAGCATTATTTCGGAAGAAGTATGGCCCAATGACTCCACCAGCCCATAGAGCACACCAAACAGTCAGTTTTTGTGGATGTAATGGCATAAAATGGACGGAGCTTGCGGTGAACTTCGCGAACTGAACCATTACTTTCGAAATAAATTTGCACGATTTGCAAGCGTTGTTCTTTTGTCAACCAGTTCATGATGAAATGGCAAACCAAACTAAATATTAATCACTTGACAGCTGACAAAATGGCCTCCAGTTAAAAAAGTGATGCCAACTTAAAGTTCTATACCCCAATAAAAAACACCCTTTATATACATATATGCTATACTTGCAAATACCCCCTACTTCTTATGAGTAAATGTTCCTTTTCTAGTAAAACACAAAAAATATTTTTTTCTGTCCTATGAACCAAATGCACATATTCGGAAAGAGGGGAAAATATAAAAATACACGTGTATCGGCGATTTTCATGTACACGTCAGAATTTTTTTTTTTAAGTTTGAGGTATAAAGCTCGTAGTGGCCTGTGTGAAAGCCTTTGGACCGATTTTTAACCCTTTTTCAGTGATCCAATCGAGCTGATTTTTGGCAGGCAGACTCGTGGAAATGTCTGTATCACGTAAAATTTTTTAAAAAATAGATTTTTATCAATTCTCAGATTTTCCTAAATTTTGTTTATTAAATGGTTATCGTTTTTTTTTAAGGTTTCAGTTCAAAAAACATTTTTTTTTCGTAACGCTTAAGTAGTTTACAAATTTGGAGTCTCTTCAAGTTATGCTAAGAAAAGTGAAAAAATTATTTTTTTTTTCAAAATTGATAAAAATTGTTTTCAAAAAATTTGACGTGGTTAAACCAAATACTCCCTTTTTCAATATTATTCTCCGTACGAGCGTATTAAACTGTGTTTTTACCGTTGTTTTCTTGTTATGTTTCATCTCAGATTTTCGATTTCCATATATAAACATATATATTTGGAGCTCGGTAAGTGCCTCAAACACAGTAAATGCAACAGGCTTGATTTCCTATCGGTTGCGACCATTTTTGTCATCTTTTCTGTATACTTGTTTTTTTTTGTATCTCATTTTATTAAACATTTTGGTTTTCCCCCACCTCTTCTCCCTTTTTCATTTCCCTATTTTTCCCTATTTTGGCTCTATTCTGTACTTTTTTACCCAAGTTATATGTCTACTTTGTTAATATTTTGAAAAATTCTCATTTTTAAATTTCACCAGTTTTTGTTCCCTTTTCCATTTCTTTTAACCCTTTCGTTTATTCTATGCCATATGGCATAGTCGCTCTTCAGTGGACATTTTAAGCTGGGAGAGTTATGGTTACTATTGTTTTTATATTTTTATATTTTTCATTGATCTTCTTCCTTGGCCAAGTATATTGTGAAGTTTCAGAAAGCGAGCGTGCCTATCGAGTTTCGTATTTTAGCAAAAAATATATTTTATTACAAAATTTTTTTTATTTAATAACATTATTTAAGTTTTTTTAGTAGATAATCAGTAGATAAAGTGTTCAATAAGGCTGTACGATTTTTTATATTTCGTACTATGCCATATGGCATAGATCGGGTATTGGGGAAACTTAAATCACACACATTGCTATGCCCTCTCATTCAGTCTTCAACGAAACAGCGACGAATGAACAAGTGCGTAATAAGATGTCTAAACTAAAAAACGATCAAATAGAAAATATTGTGGTTAATTTTGATGACTCAGATTTATCTGACTTTGACGATGATGAAGAAGAAGAAAATGATGTTTTGGAAACGCTATTAGAAACTTTAACTGATAATAAAAACAATTCCTTTTTAATTGAGGAGCTAACTAATCCAGATGGAAATATCGATTAATTTGAGAAAAATTTACATGAGGAAGATGATTCATTGAACTAGGATGAAGTTACTGATCCATCATTTCAAAAATTCCGTGCAAATCAAAACCCGCACGCTGAAAAATACGTTGTTTACACACAAGTAAAACGCGTGTTTTGGTGTTTGTAGCAAGTAAAGCTTATTTCCTTCTACACAAAACTTATTTGGATGTAAATATAATTCGTTTGCTATTAGTATTACATATTTGTGTATAAGCAATAGCGTGTTTGGGAAAAACAGACAAAGAACTTATTAAATTCAACAAAGTACAACATTTGGGTGCGAATAGGTGTGTATTTGCAACTGTTTTCGTAATTTTTTTTTTCTGCATTTACGCTCTTTAAAATAAAAGCAATACCGAGAGAATGAGATGGATTGTTATATAGAAATTCACAAATTGAAAAAAAATAAAAAGTAAGTCAAAAATGCATACATCTACATTGGATATTCATCACCTACAAACAAGTTTATATTTGTGGTATGGAAAAATATATATATGTTTGATGCAAACTTGTTTGCTGAAATTTGTTAAAATGTCCATTTTTTTCAGCGTGCGGGTTAAAACAGTATATGCCCAAAAAGCCTATAAAATGGGGAATAAAAGTGTTTTGCCTATGTAGCTCAAATGGAATTGTATATGATCTCGAAATATTCCAAGGAAAAAATACAGTTGTTGCGGAATCAAAATTAGGTTTTTGCTCGGATATTGTCATTTACCTCTGTAAAACGATTCCAAAAAATAAAAACCACAAACTATTTTTCGATAACTATTTCACAACTAGTAAGTTGTAATGCGCCTATGGCGCCCGTTGAAATATGGACAAAAAATATTGTTGAAAAAAAAAAAATTTTGTTGAAAAAAAAAATTTTGTGGAAAAAAAAAATTTTGTTGAAAAAAAAAATTTTGTTGAAATTTGGAAAAAAAAAATTTTGTTGAAAAAAATTTTGTAAAAAAAAAATTTGTTTTGAAAAAAAAATTTGGTAAAAAAAAAATTTGTAAAAAAAAAATATTGGAAAAAAAAAATTTTGGTAAAAAAAAAATTTGGGGAAAACACAATTTCTGTACAAAAAAAAATATTATTTTTTTTATTATTATTATTTATAGAAAATTATAGAATGCCTATTTAAATTCCTACGTACTGCGTGACAGAGTCAGTGAATCAGGGAATCAGTGTATCAGTGAATCAGTGTCGAGGGTAAATATATATTAAGACAATTAATTTATTAATATATTTGCGAGAAAATAGCATATGGGCTACAGGGACCATACGAGGAAACAGAACCGACAAAGCACCGCTTTGCAACAGAAAAGGACTTGAAAAAGCATGGAAGAGGAAGTTATGACTCTTGCATTGAATGGAACCAACATATTTTCCTTTTAAAATGGCTAGATGGGGGCTGTGTTCCATTAGCTTCATCTATTTATGGTGATAAAGACACAAAAGAGGTCATCAGATTTAGTGCTGAACAAAAAAAGAAAATCGT
This sequence comes from Hydrotaea cyrtoneurina, assembly GCA_958296145.1. Lineage (NCBI taxonomy): Eukaryota > Metazoa > Arthropoda > Insecta > Diptera > Muscidae > Hydrotaea > Hydrotaea cyrtoneurina. The sequence goes on along the minus strand of OY282513.1, from coordinate 8,186,402 downwards.
TGTCCCACAGCCTAACGTTGTAGGTGTATATAATAAATATATGGGAGGAGTCGACAAGATGGACTTTTTGCTATAAGAAAAAAAGATCAAATGGATTTATTAGCATTCCGGAATGATGTAGCTGATGGATTGCTAGCAGTGTCATCAGTTGAAAACCTCTCTCGAAAACGAGGAAGACCAAGACTAACTGAAGACTTAGATCTTTCCGAATGGCTGTCTTATGAAAGGGCTCCTTCAGTTTCGATTCGTTTCGACGGCATTGAACATTGGCCAGAGTGTCAAACGTACATGTAAAGTTCAAGGATGCAAAGGATATTCTAGATACACAACGTCCATCTATGCATTCCAAATGGCGAAAGAAATTGTTTTACGGTATATCATCAAAAATAAGGTAAGGAATAGATAACATTTTATATATAAATAGGTTGCCTAATTCCTTTTTTTCAGGGCAGATACAGATACAGACCTAATAAAGGAATCTAAATTGGCAGTGAACTCACTTTGTTTTTAAGTTTTTGTGTTTTATATAATAAGTAAAGATTATTTTTTTTTATGTTTTTAATGAACTTTGTGAATATTTCAGTTTAAAATAACTATACTTATTTAAAATGTAAAATGATCTATATACCTATACTATTCATGAAAAATGTGAAGGTTATTTTATGTAGCCCAAAAAGGTAACAAAATTAATATATAATATTCAAAAAAAAGCATTTGAGTTCCTTTTTATAAAAAAAAGTGGATTTGCTTAATTTTAAATATAAAATGTTTAAAATTGCATTTAAAATTAAAACTAAGTTTTATATGTTTTTTTCCTTTAAGTTCATTTTATGCCATATGGCATGATGCCCAAAAACCACTATTGAAAACAATATTTGCAAAAATTACTTTTATATATTCACAACGAAGGACTAAACAGTAACAAATTGTACACCGAGCCAAAAGTACAAAGATTTTTTTAACCATGTGTCTGTTAATTTTTTCATGGTAAATATATGATTACAATGTCAAAATAACGTTATATAAGGTCAAATTTACATGAAAAATAGTTGAGTTAACATTATATAAGGTTGATTTTTTCGAGAGAGAGAGACTGAAAAATGTGCGAAATAAACAACAATTCAAAGATCATTCGGCTCTGTTGTGTCGAAGTTCTTGAACTGCTTTGTGTTAGACGAAGTTCAGTATTCTGTTACACGAAGATGCCACAAATGCGATTATCTCCCTCAATCTTTTTCCAATCTTCCTTTTCTCTCAAAATGTGAGCACTTAATCTCGCTCTTTCAAAAAAACCACCACCAAATGCTATCTTTACTGCTTGTTGAGCTGTTGCTTTGTAATGGACGTGTTTGCTTTACTGCTTGATTTTTTTGGGGATATGCGCTACTAAACAGTAGTTCTCGTTCACTCGCATAGAGTTAGGACACTTATTATACCAAAAATTGCTGCAGAAATCATTGCAAATGGGTAACGATGAAGAACTGTAACAGCTTCCGAAACATTGCCTGCAATCAACTCAAACACAATTCGTGAAGCTTTTTTGGAAAATTTATATTTCTGCAAAGAAATAGAAATAAATCAACGATCTCGAACAACAGAAACAAACACTGTAGTATTTAATAATAAATTGAGCATGCATTGTTTCAATAAATTAACAAATGAAATTTTTATATTAACAACTTTTAATGGTTAAAAAATTCAACAATGCATTGTTAAAACAACAATAATTATTTTTATATCAACAAGTTTCATGGTTAAAAAATTCAACCAGGGAGTAGTTAAATTAACTATTATTATTGTTAAATACCAGTCAACAAGAAAATGTTCAAATTAACCATATATAACGTAGACTCCAAATCATGTTTATTTATGGTTAAGTTAACCTTATATAAGGTTAACTTTTCTTTCTGTGTATAATAATAGTTTTTTAAGTCTAAAACAAAAAAGAAGTACCGAAAGGGTTAACAAATATTTCACTTCGTTTCACACATTTTTGTTGTTCCCCCCTTTGTAACTGTTTTTACCCCTTTTTGGTAGATTATGGTAACCTTTTCGTCCCTTCTCTAACTATTGTCCACTTGTTGTTGCCAAAAATTGTTGTCAGCCTTTTTGTATCCAGTATTGTCCCATATCCTGTTGTTTCCAAAAAAAAGTGGTTTCATCCATTTTATTTCCCCCCTTTTTAGTCTCATCTCTAACTCATGTCCAACTGTTGTCGCCATACATGTGTTACCTTCTTTTTTTATTTTTTTTTTCCTTTTTATCTCGTTTTGGACCGTTTTGAAACTCATTTCCACCAGTTGTTGCCAAGCGTAGTTGTGAAGCAATTTTCCAACAAAAATCACAATATTTTATTATTCGGTATTTTTGGGTATTTCGAAGGATTTTGGGCACACATTTTTTCTGCTTTCCCCATTTTTATGCCTTCCAATTCGAATTTCCAAAAATCCCTTCTTAGTGAATGTCTACGCGGCAAGGACTCCCCAAATTATAAAAGCAATAAGCTAACACACATTTAATTTTGTTGGGAATTTTTGTTTGTGTGGAAAATTTCAAGAAAATTTGAAAGTTTGGGTTAAATTCATTCCTCATCTGGAAAATGGCTTAATTTTGTTTGCTTAGACCTTAACTACTTATAAAGGGCAGTTTTATTGTCAAGCACAATCCTTCTTTATTTTAACAGCGCTAATGAGTTAGACAAATTCGCATGTCTCAAAATGATATATTTTTTTTTCAGCTCCGTATATTTCTGTTTGCCCACATTCACCTTCAGGCCCATCATCACCGAAGCACTGTCGATGACTGAAAAAATAAGACTTCCAGCGCACTCCATTTCTTCGAAGGCCATGTGTTGACTCAAAATTTTAAAATTGAGTTCTTGATTTGAGTACACATTGAGTTAAGTATCACGCATACCAGCGTTCATTGGAATCTATGAATTCAACGGTGACTCATCCGGTGGAAGTCTGCCTGACGCTCACTGCGAAGAAAAACAAAACAAATAATGCCCTTCAATGTATATGTGACTATTTTATAACCTCTTCAATTGTTATGTAAACTTTGATTAAATAAAAAGTAATCGCTACAGATTCTCGACATGTTTCCGAACAACTGCACAGTTTGCCTTTAATAATATTTTGTATTTACTATCAGTTAATCATTCCATATATTTTCTATTTGTATGGAAAATATTCGATTTGGAAATTGTTTCATTTTCAAATTTCTTCTAATTTTGTGTTCTATTGTCTGAGTAGTAAACGTGTTGCCATAATATATTTAAATTGTCTTTCGATTTTCAATATTTGACTTAGAATCCACTCAATTTGAGTAAAAAAATAGGCCGACTGCAACTGCGTATTGGGTTTCATTTCGTTGAATTAGCTGCACTTTATTTATACAAGTATTTGAATTCATTAAACCTTTTTTTTTGTCACAAGGTTTCTTGTGTTGCACGAAACGGCACCAAAATATCAGTGTGCATAGAAAAATTGTATCCAAGGCAATTAAAAAATATATAAATTAAAAATGATTCAAAAGAGTAACAGAGAAATTCAAAGAGTCAGTATAGATTTTCGGTTTTAACTCGATGAACAAAATATAGTTTTGAAAAAAAAATGTTACAACGTTAACCGAAAATTTAATAATTGACTAACAAAATTTATAAAGGACAAGCTCATCTTTTTGTGTTCGAAAATAGAAAAAATCACATGGTGGTGACTTAAAAGGGCGGAGATTATTCGAAACGAAACGTGATAGATTTGTGTTTGTGTTTTTTGTGCTACACCCTAATACACTGGCCCACAGTATGGTGAAGGTAAGACAAAAAAATGCCTATTGACGTAAGTATTCTGAAGCAACATAAATATTCATATATTGTTCAATAATAATTCAATAGCATTTACATTTTTTTGCGAATAATAAATAAAACAAATAATACAAACTTGAACTAGTTTAAGTTTTATATTAGCATTTGAGGCGTACTAAGCTTTAGTCTAAGTCGAACACTTTAAGGGGCAACACTACACAATGGTGGCCATACTGAAAATGTTGTACGGTGGAATAAAGGAGCACCTGCTGACTGCAGCCGGAGGAGGTAAATATACTCGTACATGCATATCCTGCAGCAAGGACTTGGCGGCAATGTTACTCATTGGTATTGCAAAATTGCAGATCCGCGCACCAGCGACTTGCCAATCACCAGCAGTTATCCGACGGTCCTCCTGATAATAGCCGGATATGTGCTGTTTGTGAAAAAGATCGGTCCAGCCTTCATGGCCAACAGGCAACCATACAATATACGACGGCTAATAATAGTATATAATTTTGCTCAAGTTGTGTTCAATTTCTCTATGTTTGTAAGGGTAAGTAGAACAAGCGAAGTATTGAAAAAATTATCGAAAGAAAACGATGACATGATTCAAATTTCTTAGAGATTCCATAGAATAGACGATTTTAAAAAACTAATAATTAAAAAAAAAAACATTTCAAATAATAGAATAGACGATTTTAAAAAACTAATAATTAAAAAAAAAAATCATTTCAAATAAAATCCCTTTTAAGACTTCAGTTTGTATTGAGTAGAACTGCAAAAATGTTTTAAAATTAAAAAGAAAATTAGTTAGAATACAAAACTGTTAAATTGATTCCAATCCGAAAGTAATGACTTAAGTACATTCTGTCATTTGCGTGAACTCGGTCCATGGAATATTTTGTGCAATCAATTAAAAATCATTCAAACATCTAGAAAATAAGCAATGAAATTGGTATTTAATTTCACTTCGATGTTTGTGAAAATCTCATGGAAAAAACTGAGAGTGAATTAACATAAAATTTGGTAGTTTTTCTATCTTCGAAGAAAAAAAACCATTAACCCCACAACATTTATGTATTTTTTCTTTCTTTGAAAGAAAATGTCAAATGTGTAACAACTACTTTTGTAGTTACAAATTGGCAGATTGGTCAAAAGTATTTTTTAAAAGAATGAGCCATATTGCATGGAAATTTTCTTCGAGGAAATGGAGTAAAAACTTTTTTATTAATATTAGGAAAAACAATTTTTAAAGTATTGATAAAAGAAACAACTGAGGAAAACACGACTACTGTGCTGGCACCGTCCAGTGTATGTCCTTGAGAGATATGGCAACTTTTAAATTTATTAAATTTTCTTTTTTTTAAAAAAAATAATTTATGGAAAATGTTACTATAAAAAATTGTTTTTAACGATTTTTCAACTTTAAGTTTTTTAAAAAGTCTGTTAATCCATTTTCAACCTCCGTGGCATTTTCGCAACATCCAAATTTGGGTGTATGTACTAAGACGGATTTTGGTTTTTTGTTGTCTTCTAAAGATTTTTTTTATTCATTTATTACAATAAAAAAATTATAATAAACTAAAAGTATAAGGACACTAGCAACAAAGGTTATCGGCCTGCCTTCTTCCAAAGATAGTTTAGTCTTTGAGACACTGAAGCATAAAAAATGATGACAATTTTTTTTGGGTCATTTTAGAAATCGGATTCTTCTGCAAGAATATTTAATGTGTATAGCAGATATTTTTTTTCTATTTTGTTGAGTTTTGTTTGAAAAACGTAATAAAAACATTATTAAAAAAAATCATAATTCAAAAAAATCGTTAACACTTCTTCAAGTCATTACTTTGAAAATAAGTGGTGTGAAAACGCAACGTTGGCTAATTGCATACAAATCCCTTTCAGTATTTTCCTTCAGATTTATGATTCTTGAGTCAAACAACAAAATTAATATGTGTTTAATCAGATTTGTTGTGAAGTTTGCAAAAAAAAAAAAAAAAAAAAACGAAACCACGGTTGCGTTTTCGCTGCACCAAAACGGATTCTTGTTTTTGTCTTCCAAAAATTGTTGCATTTATTTATTACAATAAAACATTAAATACGATTCTTCTGCAAGAATATTTAATTTTTATACCACGTTAACACTTCTTCAAGCCATTACTCTGAAACTAAGTGGTGTGAAAACGCAACGGTGGCTAATTGCATACAAATCGCTTTCTGTGTTTATTTGATCACATTCATGTGGATTTTCTTTCAGATTTATAATTCTTGAGTTAAATAACAAGTTTAACAGACTTGTTGTGAATTTTGCAAAAAAAAACGATATCACCGTTGCGTTTTCGCTGCACCAAAATAGGGTGTATGTACCAAGACTATAATAATAATTTAAAAGAATAAACGAAATCAAAACTAAATTGACTACATGTTCAGGATGTTAGTTCAAAAAATCAGAAAGATATCTCAATGATATTTTTCTTAAAAACGACATTTGGCAAAATTTTAAAGTCGATCTAACCTTTTGGTAAATACAATTGAACAGAAAATGTTACTCCTCATTTCGAGGAAACAAAAACAAAACAGGACTTTAAAGTTTCTTCACCGTAGTCCATGGTTTTCACTAACTTATTTTCCTTAACTGTTCAAAGCCGACTCCAAAACGTCTAATGCTTTCCTAGAGAATTTGTACATGGCTTTTATTAAAGTCAAGTAGAAAATTCTTATAAAAAAAATAAGTCCAATTTGATTTAAAGTAAAGTAAAAACTTCGTGGAACTATATTTGAGTTAGAGTAAACTGGAAGCGGAATCTATCATTTCTATCTTAAATCTGTCCTGATTTCTATAAAATAGTATTGGTTCCGGCTAAAAACCAACTGTGGATACAATTATGTATTTTGCTCTACGGAAATCTTTACATTACTACGGTAATCCGTACTTAACATACTTTTAAACTACATACTATTTTTTAAGATATGACTATACTTTCTGTCTATTTTATTTTGTCCCTGGGGACAAAAAAAAACGGTCCCTATAAATATGTAATGAAAATAAATTATTAAAATTGTTTCCCAAACTTTCCTCAAATCACCGTGAAGAATAAAATGTGTATACTCATATTGTCGCGCATGCGCACATTGTTGGATACACGATTATTGAAGTGACATAACGACCAGTTGCCAAATATAAGTAGAAAATGTAATCCAACTGTAAATCAAACTATCACCTGTTTCTAATAGAGCAGTTCTTATAATGATCTTTTTTTTTTTTGGAAGATCTGGTGACCACTAGCGAGAAAATGTCCGTTTGTTGCGATTTCATGACAGTTGTTCGATCTTCCACTTCCGTTGAGTTTGTTCGGTATCATCAAGCATTTTATTGATGAAATTGCAAAGGCAATGTGATGTTCATGCAGAAAATTGCGGATGCAGAATGTTGCTAAACTGTAGTTTTGACCTTTTTTCATATAAATTGGTGTAACTTTAGGGAATTACAATCTCTTGCTTTTCCCATAGCCACAACTAGAACATCATTTCACAAGTATATTGTATTTTGCTACAGGTGTTATCATATGCATTTTAATCGAATTTGTCTTGTCTCTTCTCAGATTACCAAATATTATTTATACCATCCAAAGTACAGCTGGAGCTGTATGGCTTGCGATCACACCGATTTCAGTAAGGAAACTATGGCACTGCGTACCCTGGGTTTCCTGTACTTTTTGAACAAAATCGCCGATTGCATCGATACAGTAAGTCCAACATTAAAAGTCTCATTCAAAACAATTTATCTGCAATCAATTGCATTTTCCCGTTTAGGTTTTCTTTGTGCTGTCTAAAAAGTACAGTCACATTTCATTGTTGCATGTTTACCATCATGCCACCATGATCTGGGGCAGCTTCCTCTATCTCAATGTGTTTTTCGGTAGGTTATGCGTAGCCCCCTCATCATATTTGGAATAATTTTTGAATTTGGAATAATTTGTTGTTTCAGCGTCACAGTTTTCGATTATTGGCTATGTGAACTGTTTGGTACACAGTCTGATGTATCTGTACTACCTGCTGGCCGCCCTGAAGGTCAATATTAATTTAAGCGCATGGAAGCCGCGCATGACACAGTTCCAACTGTTGCAGTTCTTTTACTATGCGGTGAAATTGGCGTTGCCATTGATGAATAATTGGTGTGGCCTTTCCCGATTTTGGCTGTGGCTCGTATTTGGCGAAAATGTTCTAATGATCGGTTTGTTTTCACAGTTCTATTATAACACGTATATAGCAAAGAAACCAAAGGCGAAAGTTTCAGTAAAAAATAAATAAAAGTACGAATTAACAATTACATTAAAAATGCAGAAATTGTTGTGTGTGTGCATTTTAATGATGAAATTCCAAGTGAGTTTATACAGTCGACTGTCGACTGGTGCATTTAATTTGTTCCCATATTGAATCGGTCGTCGTGGGTCAGCTTTGTTAATACGCTGTTTATTTCGAGAATTATTTTAATAAGCAGCTTATGAAGAGCAGTTTGGTGAAGGGTGTGAACGAACTTTTGAGAACTCCGGTAAATGATAGCAGGAATGTTTAGAAGTGTTGACATACAAGATGGACTTTAGAGCGTGTTGGTTTTTTATAAATTATTTTATACGTAAATCTAGGCCGCAACCAAAGCAAACACAATGCTTGAAGTCTTTTTTAAATATTAACTCACGTACTCATACAAATTTTAAACAGAAAGTTTTTTACAAAAATATAAATAAATCAGTGATTTTGAACTCGAACCAGAGAAACAGAAACAAAAACTGTACAAAGAATAACGATTAACTTCTTCGCGTGGTATTCATTTAAATGATGTAGTGAAAAAAAAAAATATTTTATATGTGTTTTATTTACGTTTACTTTTAGAAAGCAAAATGGATAAGGGTTATCCATTTTGTTATCCATCCATAACCCTTATCCATTTTGCTTTCTAAAAGTAAACGTAAATAAAACACATATAAAATATTAAATTTTTTTTTTCACTACATCATTTAAATGACCACCACACGAAGTGTTGCAAGCATTGATTCTTTTGAGGTAATTTTGAACCACTTTTTGGCAAATATTGGGCGGTATCTCAGCCATAACTTAGACGAATGATGGTTCTTAAGTACTCAAGAGTTCAAGGATTATCTGCATAAAGACGGTCTTTCGCCTTGCTCCTCAGAAAAAAGTGTAATGGTGTCAAATCGCATGATCTTGGTGGGCAGTTGGTGTCGCCACGACGAGAAGTTACGCGGCCGGGAAATGTCTCTTGCAAACGCTTGAGTTTTGTGTCATGTGGCACCGTCTTAATGAAACCACACATTCTCCAAGTCTTATTCTTCAATAGCAGGCAAAAAAAAGTCGGTTATCATACGACCATAACTCGCCGAATTGACGGTGACAGTCGTTCCCTCGTCGTTTTCGATGAAGTAAGGTCCAATCACACCTTCGGACCAAAGGGGGCACCAAATAGTGACTTTTTGTGGATGTAATGGCCTCTCTTCAATTACTTGAGGATTCTCAGTACCCCAAATACGATAATTTTGTTTATTAACATACCCACCGAGTGAGAAATGTGCTTCACAACCATAAACCATAATCTCCCCTTAAAGCACGATATGTGACTGCCATTGTGACTGCCAATCACCATTTTTGTTGTAGGTTTTAATAATTTTTTCGCGTTGTGTGATAATGGATCGCTTACCATTTTCGTCAATGTCAGACTTCCAACTGAAAAGACAAAAAAATTGGTTTAACAACTTAGTTTGACAGATGTCGAATTCCAGCCCTACACTTTTGAAACCACGAAGTGGATAACTCTAAATATTGTATTTTTTTGTTTCATTGTCTTTATCTCCTTCTTAATTTCTCTGTGGGTTCGATTCCCACAAGAGGCTTTCGTCTGTCGCTGCAAAAATCTTGCCAAAATCTTAATATATATTTACCCTCGACACTGATTCACTGATACACTGATTCACTGACTCTGTCACGCAGTACGTAGGAATTTAAATAGGCATTATATAATTTTCTATAAATAATAATAATAAAAAAAATAATATTTTTTTTTGTACAGAAATTGTGTTTTCCCCAAATTTTTTTTTACCAAAATTTTTTTTTCCAAATTTTTTTTTACCAAAATTTTTTTTTTTACAAATTTTTTTTTTCAACAAAAATTTTTTTTTTACAAATTTTTTTTTTTTTTTACAAACTTTTTTTTCCAATTTTTTTTTTTCAACAAAAATTTTTTTTTTCCACAAAAATTTTTTTCCACAAAAATTTTTTTTTTCAACAAATTTTTTTTTTCAAAAAATTTTTTTTTTAAGAAAAAATTTTTTTTAACAAATTTTTTTTTTCAACAAAAAATTTTTTTTTTCCACAAAATTTGTTTTCCCTATTTCAACGGGCGCCATAGGCGCATTACAACTTAATAGTTAGAATATAAATTTACTTTGTATTGTAATTAAATACAAAAAAAAAAAAAATATATTTGTGCCGATTGTGGCCAGCCGAATGACAACATGCGTGAAAAGGGAATTCAGTTGTTCACAACAAATCCGTATCCGCACTTTGTGCCAGCTCAAGTAAATATGGTAGTTTTGCCTTCGATTATCCTTCTCGGCGCATTTTCCAAATGGCGGAGCTGTCAATAATTTATGAACCAGGCATAGGCATGGAACGAAGTTGACCAATATCCATATAGCTTCGTTTAAACAGATTAATATCATCAAGATCGCTTCATATTCGCTTTTCAAAAACAGATAGACTGACAGACATATCTAAGTCGATGGAGATTTATAAAATTAAAAGGGTCTACCACAGTTTAGTTTTATATTTACTAACAAAAGCACACAGTCATAACAGTCCACTAGGGAACAAGGATTGATGAACATCAATCCCACCCCTTGCCGAAGCAGTTAATATGAGCTCCGTTTTGTTTGCCACTTCATCTTGAAGAAGAAATTTGGCACCGTGGGCCAAAGAATCCCAAAAACCAGTCCCATATTATAAAAGACATGTGTGTATCAAAAGGAAATACATTTCAGAATTCTAATATGCCTATTTTTTGTATATCTTTGGCCTAGGCTTCGCTATTCGAATTTATGCTGGAGGGCATTTAACATTAGACTCAACAACGTTTCTAGTGACGAATTGTGGAGTTCTTTTTTTTTAAATTAATTTCTATCATTTATCATAAAATATGTGTGTTCCTAAAAACTATGTTTTGAATTTCAATTTCAATTTAGAATAAAATTAAGTCTACCTATAAAAAGTTGTGGATGGCGGAGCAGTGATACATAGCGTGTACAACAAAGCCAGGGTCGTATGCGGGTAAGCATTGCATTTTTCAGCGATCAAAAGCAATCGTTAGAATACATTTTTAAAATATGCAATGCAGCTTGTCGAATCGACTAACGAGAAAATAGTCGAATTTTTTTGATTTATGAAAGTGTGGAATCAGTCCCTGCTTATATGGAGAATCAGTAACGACAAATTTAGTACGACCGTGTATAAATCAGAGGACAGGCGGATAAATCGTCTCACCCTACACTTGCAAACATTTCTCGTAGAGCTTTAAAACGAAGAAATTTCGAGAAGTGGCTAACTAAATTACTTAATGAATACACACTTAAGTCGATGGTGAAAGAAAAATGTGGACCATACTTCAGATAAAAAAAAGAAGCCACAATACAGTCGAACTAACTCTAAAACCATATCGTCCCCTCAATAAAATAATAGTGTATAATACACTAATAATAGTCTATAATACACCCTACACTATTGTTTTATTGAGGGCACGATAAGGCCCGAAATTGTGCATTGTGCGCTGTTTTATGCAGGAATTAGATACACATTAACATTATCATAAATGCAACTTTGGAGTATATATTTAATTATCATAAATTTGAATTACAGCGAAAGAGTTGCATAAAGCATGTGTTTGATTTATTTTATCATTCATTCCCTCTTCATTGTCGCTCGAATCGAGTTGTACTGCGGCTATCAACATGCTTCTCCTGAGAGTTTCATTTCACTATCTGAAGGAACACTTTTCAATTGCTGGAAGTGGTGAGTGTTTCCCGAACAATCGGATTTCGAGCAAGTACTAATATAGTGTGCTGATTCTTTAGATCCGCGCACAAATCATTTACCTTTTGTCGGCAGCTATCTACAGATTATATTGCTGATTGGCGGCTATGTGGTATTGGCCACCAGGATTGGGCCGGCTATCATGGCTAAACGGAAGCCGTACAATTTAAAAACATTAATAAAACTGTATAACATTGGACAAATTCTATTGAACATATACATTTTCTTGGGGGTAAGTAGAAATCAAATACTATTTTTTTAAACCTGAATATTGTTAAGTTTTTTTTACTACAGTCTGTTAGATAATTTCATGTAATTTTTTTACCCTATTCGTACCAGGCAGTGACTTCGAGTCACTATTAAAATTAATACTTTAAATTAGTACTTTTTGGGTTTTATAAACCATTTTGCATATTACTGGGTTACTAATAGGGTTAGTATGATTTTCGGGAGCATTATAAGTCGAAAGTCGAAGTTTTCCTTAAACAAGCATAACAAAACTCACAGATTTGTTGATCACCGAAAACCAACACAGGCTCTCGCAGGAGGAAAATAATCTCGTTGTTTTCTATGTCGATAAAACATGGGAATTCGCGAAATCATATGAAACGGTGTGTAGTGTAGTTGAGCAAAAGAATATCTTCAAATGTTCTACCGGAGAGCATTGACTGCGACGCAAACGTAAGTTATGCGCTGGCATTTCGGTTAGAAAAGCGGTAGCCGACAACCACATTAGAACACGTAGACAGAAATTAGGCATTCGGATAAATAGCTGGACCAACATCTATTCTCGTGTATTAGAAGAGTACATACTATGATCTGTAAAATGTTGTTATATTTTGAGACTTGGGCCTAATGAGCCGAAAAAGTAGACACCGATAACATGGACAAAACAAAACCATATAACAAGGACAAATCCAAGTTAATCGTGAGACAAAGCCAAATAAACCCAATTTAAATGTTCTCCAGAATCCCAATATGTAGCCAATTTTTCATATTTGGCTCCATTTTAAGACAAATCCTAAAAAGAAACTTCGATATATTTTTTAATTCATCGAACAATCATCTTGACTGATGATGCCCATATCCACCTCGGTGGCTACGTCAACAAGCAAAATTGTCGCATCTGCGGCTCGGAAAACCCAAAAGTTATTGTTGAGAAGCCTCTCCATCCTCAACGTGTGAGTGTTTTGTGCGGTTTATGGTCCGGCGGGGTCATTGAACCTTACTTTTTCGATAATGAGGTTGGATCAACAGTTACGGTGCATGGATTGCGATTTTTTATGGTCGGAGTTGGATGATATTGATCTGGACAACGTTTACTTTCAACAAGACGGCGCTACGTGCCTGGACCGTGTTATCTCCCGAAGAGTTGATCACAATTGGCCACCAAGATCTTGTGATTCAACACCATGCGACTTCTTCCTTTGGGGCCACGTGAACGATAAGGCCTACGCCAACAGCACAGCGACGATTGAAGGCCTCAAAGAAAGAATTTGTGAGGCTATCGAGGACATAGCGCAGCCACATTGCGATTTGGTTATGGAAAATTACATAAAAAGGATATGGCCCTGTAAGCGTGGTCGTGGTGGTCATTTGGCTGATGTCTTTCTTTATTATGAATACCAAAATAACACCTCTTGTTGGAAAACCCTGTATATTTGTAAGATATTTTATATTACTGGTATCCCTGGAAGCCAAAAATCTCTGTTATTTCCTGAATCGTTATTACATTTGTTTATTGTTCTTGAATGGACTTAAAATGTAAATTTAGAGTCTCAAAAAAAAAAATAAAAAAAATTACAAAAATTGGTTTTGCGCTACAGTTACTGTAATTGCGATGTTTTTGATCTCAAATGACTAAAAATTGTGATTCTTATAATCACTACAACTGCCCTCATAGCTTCCTTTTTTTTCCTACTATTTCCAACAGATTTTTCCCATTGCCCCTTTTGTCTAAGTACATGTTCAGTCCATACTAAAATCATTCATTGACATTTACATATTAATTGTAATCCAAGTTTCAAATAGGCATAGGAACATGTAATATTTGGAAAGTTATGCTGAGACCGTTGGCAAACTTCCCCCCTGTATGTCGGAGTAAAAATTGACTTTCTCATCTTCTTAATATATATTTACCCTCGACACTGATTCACTGACTTTGTCACGCAGTACGTTGGAATTTAAATAGGCATTCTATAATTCTATAAATAATAATAATAAAAAAAATAATATTTTTTTTTGTACAGAAATTGTGTTTTCCCCAAAATTTTTTTTTAAAATTTTTTTTTTCACAAACATTTTTTTTTTTACAAAATTTTTTTTTCAACAAAATTTTTTTTTTTCAACAAAAGTTTGTTTTTCAACAAAATTTTTTTTTTTAACAAAAATTTTTTTTTCCACAAAAAAATTTTTTTTTAACAAAATTTTTTTTCAACAAAAATTGTTTTTTGAAAAAGCATTTTTTTTCAAGAAAAAATTTTTTTTTAACAAAATTTTTTTTTTAACAAAATTTTTTTTTTAACAAAATTTTTTTTTTCACCAAAAATTTTTTTTCCATATTTCAACGGGCGCCATAGGCGCATTACAACTAACTAGTTGTAAAATAAGAACACATTTTGCCTGAAATTCCAGAGTTGCCACTTGCACACAAAAATTACACTTAATGTAAAAAGTGTTTTATAAAACAAAACGAATGGAACTTGATGTTAAGTTTAAAAAATTATACTGGCTACATGGGCCAAAATGAGAACTGAGTGTGGAGAATAAGCTGGTGATGTACAAGTCAATATTAATATCGATTTGTATATACGGCATTCGCCAATGGGCCCCGGCAAGCGTTACAAATGTAAACATTTTACAAAGATTTCAGACAAAAGCTTTGCGGTCAATCATAAACTCACCATGTGGAATGTCAGAAATGACATAATCCACTCAGACCTACCGCCCTAATTTGCTGTCTCTTAGATGACAGCAATGAAACAAAACGTTTCATAGTACTTCATGTACTGGACATGCCATTCTGATGAAAATTACATTAGGGAAGCGCAGACTATATAAGTTACTTTAATGAAGTAAAATTCTATATCCTATTATTGATTTGTATCATGATAATATATAAAAAAAATGTAATGTTTTTAAAATATGTTTCTCTTTTTTTCCAGTTCAGCGCCTACTATGCCCGCCATCCCAACTACAATTGGCTGTGCATGAACTACGACAAGACTGATTTCAGACCGGAGACAATGAACCTTCTGCATGTCACGTACGTGTACTATATGAGTAAAATACTTGATACTGTTGATACTGTAAGTGTTTGAAAATCTTCAGAATATTCGTTGAAAATAATGCAGTTCTCTTTTGTTTTGCAGCTATTTTTTGTTTTGCGCATGAAATCCAATCAAGTGTCATTTCTACATGTTTATCATCATGGGGTTATGATATTCGCCGGCTTTATGTATCACAATATATTTGTTGGTAATTATACACATTTCGGAGTACATTGATTTTAAGATTTCAATTAATGGTGGGTTGTCTTGTGTTTGAACCAAATGTTAGTTTCACAGTAACAGCTCTTTACCACTCAAGACACATAGCTCGTAGGACGAAATAAATTGCTTTATGAGCAAAGGGTGGGTTAGGAAACCGAGCCAGTTCAATGTGTATTTTGTCTCATTGGAGATTATTTAATTTAGTAGGCCAATTGTTTCATTAGTTGTACGGGGTCCGCCAAATAACTTTTTTTTTTTGAAAATTCTATAAAAAAAAAACTGGATACTTTCTCAAAATTCTTTTTTTATTTGAAAGTACAATCCTTCCGGTTAATAATGGGAAATAATTTCTTTCAAACGGCTGCCTCGGCTGGCCATGCAGTAGCCTAACCACATCAGCTCTGCGGCTGATAATGCGATCTTCAAAAAAAGGGCGCAAAACATCGAGTGTAGCTTCGGCTGTGTGGCGCGTAGCGCCGACCTGTTTGAAACCAAATGTTGCCCATATCCTCCTCTTAAATTTTTGTAAACAAAAATTCGTTCAACATGGCCCGATAACGAAAACGAAATAAGCACTAATTGAAAAAAAAACGTTAGATGGCGGACCCTTTATTATCTCACTATGAAAATAGACTAAAATATTAAGAATTATTAAATTTTTTACATTAGTCCAATTTGGTGTTATTTAATTATGTTTTTTTGTTTGGTATTAATTTTTGCAAATTTCATGGGATGTTAGTAATATAAGTTATGCGTTAACATACACCCAATAAATTTCGATTTTATTCACTTTGCAGGTTCAATCTTTTCGACAGTTGGCTACGTCAACTCATTCATACACATTGTTATGTACACCTATTACATGGTCTCTGCCTCGGATACAAAACTGAATTTGACAGCCTGGAAGCCTCGCTTGACGCAATTACAAATTCTACAATTTTTGTATTTTAGCATTAAATTCGGCGCTGCTCTGACCAATGAACCGTGCGGTGTTCCCACACTTTGGCTGACCATACTATTTATCCAAAATATGTTTATGACAGCGATGTTTTCGAATTTCTATTACAAGACTTATATTGTTAAGCAAAGGAAATTAAATACCATAAAGTGATTATGTTTGACAGTTGATCAACAATTATAAACGCATATCGTCAACACAAATCCAAAATGACTTCTCAGGTAAAGCCAAACTACTGTTGTAGAATCTAAACACTTTTCTTGTTACCTCATTTCGGGAATGCGCCTATAAAACTGTAAATTTGGGATATTGTATTTCGGGTCCTTTTTACAAGAATCAAACAAAAACACGATTTTGGGTTTTTCGGTAATTGGTCATTTTGGATTTCAGATGACGATATAGTGTTTATTATTTAACCAGTTGGAATCCAACTGTTATCGATAATAAATTTGATAATCACAAATAGTGTGGCTTTTTAAAAAAAAAAACAGATTTTTTCTAGGGAGGTTCATCAGATGTAAATGTAGTGAAATCCAGAATGCAGCATGGCTGTCACCTGATGGAAAACCCAGACTCAAGTCGATCAGGCTGTGATAGACGGACGGCATGTAACTAACGTGTTGGACATGCTCTGGTTTCGAACTGCAAAAGACTTATAAAGGGTGTTTCAGTAAGAGTACACTTTTTAAATGTAGTGTACTTTTTTTTGTGCTGTCACATACGTTTACTGCGATTATAAAAAATGCAAAGAACAAGGAGTTACAATTGAGAATTGTAAGTTTTTCAATTGTAACTCGTTGTTCTTTGCATTTTTTATAATTTACGAAGTTATACTGAGGCCGTTTGCAAACTTTGAAGAATTTTCAATCGAGAAAGTACAGGTAATGTGTCAACTGTTCGAAGAGTGGTCAAGATATTTCAGAAAAACTAAGTAAGACTCCTTTGCGTCAACTTACCGCTCGGCCTCTTCAACACATTGCTGCTGTAAACGATAGAGAGTTGTATAACGCTCTCTGAGAGCAATAATGTTCTAACATATTATTTTGCCAAAAATATGGCCAGAATAGTATCCCAAACATATAATGATTATGTGCAAACATAATATGTGTACATACAAACACATGTATGATTGTGGTCATACCCAAGCGTATATATTATTGCATGCAATCATATTTTAAACATATTTTTTTCTCTGGGAACGCAGCGAAAATTCAGCTTCGTCAAGACCTCAAACCAGCAACCGGCAATTTGTCCGTTGGGTGTAATGGAGCAAAGTGAAGTTAATGTCAGTTTTTCCAACAAAAAAAGTCATCTTTTCCATTAAAGCACATTTCCATCTGATTGCTTCGTTTATACACGAATTTGGGGTTCGGAAAATTCTCATGCAATCCATGACAAACAAGTGCGCCCACAAAAAGCAACTGTCTGGGGCGGATTTTGGTCAGGCGGAGTGAATGGGCCTTACTTTTTAGAAGATGAAGCCGAAATTTACCTCTACTGGACCACGCACAGGTAACGATTTCCTCAATTTGGATGGCAAATTAATAACGTTTGAAGGACTGTACCTATGACAAAAAATAATCGTACTCTCTCTTAATGACCTTGACGAAAATCGATATGAGTAAGGGGGAAAATGTCCCTGGAGGCCTTGTATGTGAAGTTTGTATGATTCAAGTGCTCGGTATGATTCAAGTGCTACTTCGAACAATTGCCCTAAAGAAAGGATGCAGCATTGAATTATATCATGTCAGTGGAATAACAATTTATGACATGCAAAAGCTGGTATATTTGCTAAATTATATATTTCTAGTTTGTATCAATATTATCACTAAATCCGCTGCATCTGTTTAAACAGATAAAGTCTAGAGCTCGCTCAAGGTTTTCCTTTACACACGTTTCTAAACATATCTCAAATTTCTCATTTTTTTTTACAATTCAAAATTATATACGAAATTTATTATACTTAATCAAGCACAATCGACTAAATATCTAATGAGTACCGAGGTATATACAATAGGGTGGAGTGAAAACATGCTTTTTTTTAATTTGAAAAAGTTAACCTCGGAAAGAGATGTAGTCTGGAGTCCTAATGAGGGGAAAAATAAAGAAAAAAATTTTAAAAAAATTTTAGGGGTCGCGCCACTCCCTCGAAATTTGGAAATTATCGCTATTTTGGCGTTGATTTTAGAAAAATCCTAAAAATTAACGACTTCACTTATTCGAAATTTAAAAGTTTGAGCTTGTTCAGTGCCCAAACAAAAGTATTTGAGGCAAATATGGGGATAATCGACTAATATTTGTAGCTTTGGTGGCGATTTCATTGTTCAGTCAATTTTCTGAAGAAGGGACGATTTGACTTATTTTACTTTTTGAAATTTTTGAACAATGAGAAAAAATTTTTTAAATTTTTTCATGCCCTTATTTCATTGTTTACGCTATTGCAAACATTAATTGACATAAAACTTTTAAGGATTTTTCTAAAATCAACGCCAAAATAGCGATAATTTCCAAATTTCGAGGAAGTGGCGCGACCCCTAAAATTTTTTTCTTTATTTTTCCCCTCATTAGGACCCCAGACTACATCTCTTTCCGAGGTTAACTTTTTTTTTTTGAATTTCACTCCACCCTAATATACAAGTTTGAATAGAAAATACTTTAATTATAAGAAGTGCAACTCGCCGACCTCTCCGAACCATTCACCACTACAAGAAGTCTTCGACAAGGTGACTGCTAATAAAATACCATTTCTTTTTAAGAAAAAATTACATCAATTCAATGTAATTAACCAACTGTATGTATGAGTGGTAGGCTTTTAAATTAATATTACTCATACGCTCCAAAAATTGGCTAATGCTATTCTAGAAAGCAAATTTGAATTGATACAGTTTTAAGAATCAGTCCTAGAAAGTTCATATGCTCTAGAAAGTTGTTTAATGAGATCTTTGGTAAATATTTGTAGTTGATAGGTTGCTTGAATTTTCAACGGTTTGCTACCTATGGACCTGAACAGGGAAAAGATTAAAAATCGATTTCTGCGATTTGTACCTTGATTTTTTTTGAATTTATATATTCAGAATTTTTCTTTATGAAAAGAGCTACAACTTCGTCTCAGAGTAAATCAAAATTGCAAACGGCTTGCCAGATATGAGCCTGAGAAAATTATTACTTTTTTCAAAAATGACAAATGCATGATGTTGGTTTTCTTATGAATGAAATACATGTATACGGACACAGATTAGGTCCGTGGACGCCACTCGCATTAGGTAACATTTGCATAGACACTTTTGCGAACAGACGATACGATCGACAGACACATCGCATTCCTATGCAAATCATTGATGGCATATATTAATACCATGAACTAATAGCATTATTGAATTGTTGTTTCCCCCACCTCAAGTATTTTCTAGTTTTATTCATTAATAATCGAACAATAAACTGCAACAACAATACATGCATTTTGGAGGACGGCTAAAAGGACACATTTTTTAGAAACCTCAAACTATTTAGTGATATCTTGATTCGGATGAAAGGGATAGAAAGACATTAATTTGTTTATAATCTCCCACAGAGAATGAAGAGTACACTATCTCTTCCCGTATCGTCGGGGTTGCGTTGAATATGCGAATGGCCCCCGATTTCACAAACTGCTCGCTCGCTATCAATATCTGATTTCTCTTTAGTTGTTTCCGTCACGATAGAACATTGTTTTTTTTGGAAGACAGAATGATACAGAATATTGTAACTAATAACTCTGCTGAAGAGGAGAATGAGTCCGTAAAACAACGTCTCCAAAATTGCAGTCAGTCATCAACACTAGATTCTTATTTCTTTATGCACACAGACGATCTGTCTGATAATAATCAACTCAGAAGCTTTTGGGAGCGTTCGTTGCCTCGTTAAGGTTCTTCGCTTTCATCCAAGGTTTATTTATTTTCAATGAATTCTAAATGTAAACACAAACAACTAATTAGTATTGCTTGCAATACATTAAAGTTTATTGTTAAATTAATACCAACTAATTTGTTGTATAGGGTTGTCCATTTTGCTTTTTAAAAGTAAACCTAAATAGAACACATATAAAATATTTTTTTCATTATATTTCTTTTTTACTATAAAGTTTGAACATTGACATTATGTGTAAAACACTACATCATTTAAATAACCACCACTCGAAGTGTTGCAAGCATTGATTCGTTTGAGGTAATTTTGGATCACTTTTTGGCACATATTGGGCGGTATGTCAGCCATAACATGACGAATGTTGGTTCTTAAGTGCTTAAGAGTTAAAAAAGAGAGATAAACCGCATAAATACGGGCCCCACAAAAAAAGTGTAATGGTGTCAAATCGCATGATCTTGGTGGCCAGTTGATGTCGCCACGACGAGAAATTACGGGGCCAGAAAATGTTTCTTGCAATAATGCCACATTCGCTTGAGTTTTGTGGCATGTGGCACCGTCTTTATGAAACCACACATTCTCCAAGTAGTATTCTTCAATAACAGTCAAAAACAAGTGGGCAAATAGTAAGTTCGGCCGGGCCGAATCTTATATACCCTCCATCATGGATTCGTTGCATTTCGATACCCATATGTCCATGTTTGTCAAGGGACGGTTTCTGGGCCGCTGGTGACCCGATAGTCCCAGAAACCGGATCAAAAAATTTAGGCAAATCATGAAAATAAAGGCATATTTGGGTTCGTGAGTAAATTTCGTTGCACTTCGATACCCATATGTCCATGTTTGTCAAGGGACGGTTTTTGGGCCGCTGGTGACCCGATAGTCCCAGAAACCGGATCAAAAAATGTAGGCAAATCATGAAAATAAAGGCATATTTGGGTTCGTGAGTAAATTTCGTTGCACTTCGATACCCATATGCGCATGTTTATCATGGGCCCTTTTTTGGGCCCCAAGGGTCCACGGAACCCATGAGCACGCCCATTTTTGGGATTTTTTTCCCATCTATAAATTATATAAACTTAGAACTTAGATGGAGTGTATAAAAATATTTGAAAAATTTGATTATGGTCGGGATATATTTAGTCCCGTAAATGGGAATTTTTTCCCCTTTGGTCCGATATTGCCCATTCTCGAACTTAACCTGCTTATGGGCAAAAAACATCTTCCTACAAAATTTCAGCTTCTCAGCGTTGGTCGTTCGCACTCTATCGTGATTTCAACAGACAACAGACGGACGAACGGACGGACAGACGGACATCGCTAGAATGTCTTAGAATGTTACACTGACCGATAATATATATACTTTATAGGGTCGCAGATCACTCTTTCGAGGTGTTGCAAACGGAATGACAAACTTAGTATATACTCCATCCTATGATGGAGTGTATAAAAAGTCGGTTCTGAATTGACGGTGACATTGACGGCACAATCACACCTTCGGACCAAAGAGCGCAGCAAACAGTGACTTTTTGTGGATCTCTTCAATTACTTGAGGATTCTCAGAACCCCAAATACGACAATTTTGTTTATTAACACCCACCCACCGAGTGAGAAATGTGCTTCACAGCCATAAACCATAATCTCCTCTTAAAGAACGATATGTGGCTGTGCCAGGATCACCATTTTTGTAGTGGGTTTTAATAATTTTTACGCGTTGTGTGATAATGGATCGCTTACCATTTTCGTCAATGTCAGACTTCCAACTGAAAAGACAAAAAAATTGGTTTAACAACTTAGTTTGACAGATGTCGTATTCCAGCCCTATACTTTTGAAACCACGAAATGGATAACCCTATATTATTTTGAGAGAGTAGAACACATTAAAATATCTTGGGGGAGTTGCGTTTGTCGGTATAAAACAAATGAGAAAGTTTTAGTTCATTTTTTGATCCGACAGACCAAAGCGTTCGGTGGAAATAGAACCCACAACCACCACGCTGATTGGCAAGTGTGCTACCAACTCGCCTACACAAATCAAACTGCTACTGCAAGACCCCCAACAACTACGCCCACGGTCTCCTTTGGGCCACCATGTATTCGTTGTACGGAATTACAAACACCATCATAAGATTGAAGGCACAGCATTTACTTTACTTTCTTAATTTTCTTGCCCTCCATTTCGGAATTCCCATTTTCTGCAAATATTAATTGGCGGCGAAAACAGAAACCCTACAACTGACGCTCTCACTTTTAGCGTTGACACATTTTAAGAAAAGCTTCAATTTGCAATAGTTTGTATGCATTACAAGCGATCGTGTAATGCCGAATCGTTTTTTTTTCTTCTCCTTAACAGTATCAAAGTTTATGTGTAATGAAGAGGTGTTTGTTTAATAATTTTGTACAAAGGCAACAACGAAATACTGGGTTATTTTATTCATAATACACGATAAGGACATTCGGAAGAAAATGTTAATATTCCAAGTGTTGTACAATGCCCTGCTGGCGACCAATGAATCATTTGAAAAAGGCAGGTGTATATGAGATTGAAAAACTACAATGTTTAAAATGATGAAATACAAACAAACTGACGGATAAGATAAGTGTTATAAAGTGAATTCTAAAAAAAAAAAACAATATCTGGTCTTAACGTGCAGATCACATCTTAATACCGGGATGACATGAATTCAACTAGTTCTTCAATTAAAAAACATATGAAGCAACATTTAACTAAATACGAAATAAAAAGCAAATATCTACTTAATATGTAGAAGTAAAGATTAAGCTTGATCTCCTAAAGCATAAACTGAACATAGATTTTGTTCGCTAAGAACAATGACACAATTTTGCATGTAATAACAGGTGGCGCAAATGTAAACTTCCGATATTTTAAAAAATGTTAAAAAAAAATTGAAAAACTTTGATTCTTCTTGTGGATTATTATACACTCCATCATAGGATGGAGTATATACTAAGTTTGTCATTCCGTTTGCAACACCTCGAAAGAGTGATCTGCGACCCTATAAAGTATATATATTATTGGTCAGTGTAACATTCTAAGACATTCTAGCGATGTCCGTCTGTCTGTCCGTCCGTCCGTCTGTTGTCTGTTGAAATCACGATAGAGTGCGAACGACCAACGCTAAAAAGCTGAAATTTTGTAGGAAGATGTTTTTTGCCCATAAGCAGGTTAAGTTCGAGAATGGGCCATATCGGACCAAAGGGGGAAAAGTTCCCCTTTACGGGACTAAATATATTCCGGCCATAATCAAATTTTTCAAATATTTTTTTTCACTACATTTAAGTTCTAAGTTTATATAATTTATAGATGGGAAAAAAATCCCAAAAATGGGCGTGCTCATGGGTTCCGTGGACCCTTGGGGCCCAAAAAAGGGCCCATGATAAACATGCGCATATGGGTATCGAAGTGCAACGAAATTTACTCACGAACCCAAATATGCCTTTATTTTCATGATTTGCCTAAATTTTTTGATCCGGTTTCTGGGACTATCGGGTCACCAGCGGCCCAAAAACCGTCCCTTGACAAACATGGACATATGGGTATCGAAATGCAACGAAATTTTCTCGCGAACCCAAATATGTATTTATTTTCATGATTTGGATAAAATTTGTGATCGGGTTCCTGGGACTATCGGGTCACGAGCATCCTAAAAACTCAGTTAGTTTTCTTATTTATTGACTTTTTAAGGATCCATGATGGAGGGTATATAAGATTCGGCCCGGCCGAACTTACTATTTGTCCACTTGTTTTTATTTGGTCTTTTAATTTTTTTTAAACGGGTGTTTTTTATTGAGGTATAGAACTTCGAATTGAAATAAAACACAAGAAAATCGTTTTAATGTCCATCAATTTGGCTTTATTGGAAGGATAATTTTATGCCATTAATGTTTAAATATGATTTCGGGCATGTGGCCGCCGCGGCTGGCTCGAATAAAGCCAATTCTACAGGTCCAATTTTGTGAAGAAAATCAGCATCGAGATGAATCTCATTTTCGGCCCATACACCAAAATCACGACGCATTGCATGGTCTCGCGGCTTTAATTCTTGCACAAGCTGGATCTTGTAAGGTCGCACGCCAAGATCTTTGCGCAAAATCTTCCATAAAGTTGATGGACAAAGCTCCAATTGCTGTGCACGGTGGCGAATCGATTCATTCGGACGGAGCTTGCGGTGAACTTCGCAAACTGAACCATTACTTTCGAAATAAATTTGCACGATTTGCAAGCGTTGTTCTTTTGTCAACCTGTTCATGATGAAATTTCAAACCAAACTAAATATTAATCACTTGACAGCTGACAAAATGGCCGCAAGTTAAAAAAGTGATGCCAACTTAAAGTTCTATACCCCAATAAAAAACACCCTTTACATCAAGTCGAGAATATGATGTCATGTAAATGGCCGCCGCCACAGTTGATTGTCACATTAGGGGTCAATCGCAAAATTTATAGCATTTTCTGACATAGACACATGTGTAGATTTCTAGACACCCATGACTGGCTCGGCAATAGATAACGAATTTTACAGAAAAATCGTCAGATCAAGCTCATTTTCATCTCGATGGCTATGGGAAATTGTCACATATTGAGTTCGGAGCATCCACTTGTGACTATGGAGAATCCAATACATTCACTTCGACGATTAGCGTTACGGCGCCATGCTCAACAAATTTTGTTTTCCAAAAATTCAAGAGAATGTCATGGACGGCATTTGGTTTCAACAAGACGAGGGCGCAACCTTCGAAATGTTGCGCATTATGTTGTGCCATTATTGAATGACAAAGTTCAACCTTTCCGATAAAACCCAGAAATTTCAAAAACAAGTCAGTACTATTTTTTACAGCCGATTAAAATTTTAAATTTGTATAAGGTAATAAACAAAATCTGGTTGACCATCCGTCTGCTTTTTATGTAAGGCTCGTAATACTTAAGGCTATAGATAGCACCTACTATCCAATTTCAATTACAGACTATACACACTTTAAAGAGAATCGATTATGCTCTGATGAAATATAAATAACCTGTTAAGATCACACTCAACCAGGGTCGTGGACAAATCATATCATGACTATGACTCCGACTCCAGCATTTTGAAAAGCTCGACTCCGCCTTCAGTTGTTAAATAACATAACATTTTTTTCGACTTCAGACTCCGACTCCACAGCCGTGGTCGTGGACAAATACAAATCGAATTACATTTGATGATGTTTTGTGATTTACATGCCGACAAATCTTCAACTTCTAAATATGTTCCATTAAATGACCACATCATCAAGCAAGACGGCGGACCCTGTGCGCTAAACCTTGACACTATTTCAATGAATTCAAATTATTCTTTTCACGTCACGTCGTAAATTGTCCGACTGTATGAAATGAATAGCGTAAAAACACCTGGGTTCATTGGCAATTTTATGCAAAAAAAAAAATAATTTCAAATTAATTATTTTATATTAAAATACAGTAGTAACTAAACTGTACTAATATGATCGGTATAGTGAGGTGGGATGGGAAATTAAATTACTGCGATCACCACACACAACTGAATGTTGGATTCGCTCGTCCTTTATTCTTGGTAAGACAAACGGATTTGAAAGGCCTATAAGAGTCATCGGGCAGGGGTTTTTAGCCCATAGAAGACCTAAAATATAATTCGGTTTTTAATTTGGTTATTATTATTAATTTTTCACGTGATTTCTTGCAGACAAACGCCTCACCGGATACCCATTCGTCGGAAGACCCTGGGGCATGCTCATCTCAATCGGTGTATATCTGCTGATTGTTCTGAAATGGCTGCCACGTTTCATGGCCGATCGTAAACCGTATAAAGTGGAAGGTGTCATGAAAATTTACAATGTCATACAGATTTTAATAAATGTAATGATATTTTACGAATCACTGCGCTACTCATACTGGCGGCCAGACTTTAAATTGACCTGTGAAAAATATGATCCAAATGATATGCGTCCGCTGACAATAAAGTTGGGCCGACCCGCACTGCTGTACTACTTTGCGAAATATTTGGATACATTTGATACGGTAGATATTGTAGGTTGGCCAAAGACTCTTATTTGTTATCTTATTTTTTCAGATATTCTTTTTGTTGAGAAAAAAATACAGTCAGGTGACCTTCTTGCATGTTTATCATCATTCGCTGATGATATTTGCCGTTTATGCCTATTGTACATTTCTCTTTGGTAATTATCTTAATGTCTTTTAAGTTGAATGTAATCTAAATCATTTTGCGTACTTCCCACTGCCAGCATCTCATTTCACTGTCACCGGTGTGGTGAACTCATTCATTCACGTTGTCATGTACACGTATTACCTGGTGGCAGCTATAAAACCGAACATAGACCTGCAGTACTGGAAGCGAATTTTAACCAAAATGCAGCTCGTGCAGTTCACCTATCTGGCCGTTCACTACAGTATGCCGTTGTTCAATAACTGGTGTAACATTTCCATGCCATGGACTACGGTAACGTTTCTGCAAAATCTCTTTATGATCACACTGTTTGCGAATTTCTACCATAACACGTACATTGTAAAGGATCGCCAAAGGAAATTCAAGTCGAATGTCATAGAATAAGTGTTTAAACAAAATACAAAATCCAGTTGATTTTACTATTTTTTTTGATTATAACTTAAAAAATATTCCATAATTACAAAAAATATTTATAATTATTATTAAAATCCACATATTAAATTGTTTAATAAATAAAAAAAATAATAAACCCATATTTCACACTAAAAGTAAAAAAAAATCAAAAGTTTAACTTTGATCTAGAATTGCTTAAAAAGTCCTTAAAACTGAGTCAAGCTGAACTAAATATCTATCCATTAAAAAAAAAGTACTTAAATATTTGGATCGGTTTAAAAGTTACAGAATTTTCGCCAACGAAAAATGATTTTCAGCCACTGTGCGGTGGCGGCTCAAATAGCTGGAAACATGTTGGCGCTGCGACTGCGAGTCGGTCGGCTTCCCTCTCTGTTTAGGTATTCGCAGTACACGTGATTACTATCTCGCTATTGTTCATATGATCGACTTTTCATAAAGTCACTACTCTCCGGTAGATGGCGCAGCTGTTAAACAAAGTTGTACCTTAACATTAACATACACTTATCAGAAAAAGTATGTGTACACGCAGACGGAAAACCACTTTTCCCCATCTTTCGTTAAAGTTATTTAAAAAAGAAAATGTTTTTTTAAACACAATTTTAATTTAGACAAAATTTAATTCATTTAATGAGATAAAGTCAACGAATGTAAGACAGTTTTAACCATTTTCAAGAACAACGTTGCTCTTTCGGAGCATATGGTCAATTTAGTGAAAAGTCCGCTGGGGACCTTTTTTCAAATCAGTGACCTGGAGAGGTCACTGAGGCCCGAAGGCTAAACATTTTTGAAGAGAATTTATGTCTTTTATGAGGTGGAAACGGCCGTCAACGCCAGCGAGTAATATTCCGCTGCACAGTGGTTCAGAATAACAAACCTAAAACAATTTTTTAATTTTCTTAAAAAGAAAAAGACTATGTGAAGGTGTAAAAATTCAAAGTCGGATAATTAAATACACTTTTGAAAAATGTATCCAATGTTATTTACTTTTCTTATTTTTTATGTTTTTTGTTACCATAATAAAAAATGTTCACCCTTCTGAAACATTGGGAAAATGTAAAAAAAAAAATTATGTAGAAAGTTGTTTTGTTGCAAAATCAGTTAAAATATACAATAGGCGTGCTTTTTGTTACAAGCTAGCTAGCGATATTCTCATTTGACACAATCTAGGCAGCATTCCGAGAACGCTGTGACGAAATCTCAACACATTTTCATTAAAATCGGAAAAAATAATCATGATAAGTAAGTGTTGTGGACAAATTACAAAAGAACACTCGTCCGTCTGTTTTAAAAGAATTTTGTGTTTATTTTCTTCTTTTTCAGAATTAGTTCACAATGAATGATAAATTTGTACACTTGGCACCATTCAATATTGGCATTTTGTTATATTTTTATGCTGGCAATGTCGCGCCAACTTAAGACACAAACATAAGCGATAATTTGTATAGTGGAGACTAAAAGTATGGGAAATTCGATGAATGTGAACTGAAAAATTCCATGGGTTTAAAAAAAATCGGTTTTGAATTTTTTTTAAAAAAAAAAACTACATTTTTAAAAATATGTGACTCCAATATTATATTTGTATTTGGTACATATACAATTTTGGCGTCACAATTAAGATAAGAAAACATAATTTTTAAAAAAAATAAAGTTAAAATATACTATCTCTTAAAATATAATACAGTTGGGAAAAGTGGAGAAATCAAATTAAATTTTTTTCAAATATCATAAAAATCTAAAAAAGAGGAACATTTTAATAATCATCAATAACTTTTTTTTAGGCAATTTGAAAAAAAAACATAAAAACAAAAATTAAAAAAAAATTCCACCCACAAAATCGAAAAATAGTCAGCTTTGAATATATTTCTAAAATATAACCAGTTGTCGGGATTGTAATGTTAATGTCTTCAAATAATCCCTCACTCCTTGTCTACAACCAGATTTTTACAGGACTCAAAAATGTTTACTAGATCAAAAGTTACAAACTTTCGATCGATCACAATGGATTCTGGGCCACTGTGAACATTTTTTTTCGCCAGACAATAGTGAAACTGTTTTTTTTTATTTTCGCTGGTAAAATGTGACTTCAATATTTGGTTTCTTTGTGAACTATTCTTAGTAGTTCTCGTAGTTTTAGTTTTTGCAATATGCTTTGTTGATTTTTTGCTCTGCCATACGAATCGACCTTGGGATTTATTTTAGACCTACGGTTTCTTGGTCAAATATTCTGAGAATTGTCTCTAGATACGCGAAAAAAAGCTGACCCCCACCCTTATATGCATACACAGAAAAAAATACGGGCCAAAAATGTTCAATTACTGTCGTAATTGAAATTAAGCTTGGAAATCAATTAATGGTGTAATTGAACTTAGAAATTCTTGGCGAAATCCATGTAAAAAATAGTAAAAAATTCAATTACATATTTAAAATTTGAGTAATTGAATTCACAACTTTTGTAATTGGAAGAAAATCAATTAAAAAAGTAATTGAATTGATGAATTCCATACAAACTTCGTAATTGATTTCAAAAATATGTTTTTTCTGTGTACGGTATGTATCTCAAATGGATTCTGAAAGAATTCAGATTAAGGAGATTTAGAGTCAGTGTTTTACTCGCGTGAATGATATATTCAGAACTAATATTATCCAAATATTTTACAGCAGTACAACAAACACTAGCACCTCATATAGAATATGTGTGTTAGGTGCTATTGTACAGTATTTCAAATACGTCCAGCTCTCTCTCGTGGCTGCACCAAAACATGAACCGATCCGATCGATTTTTTTAACAGGCTTGTCCTGTGCGCACTTCATAAAAAACAATCTTATCGAAATCATAATGAAAAGGTACAATACTGGGACAGACTTTAAAGCATTTATAAGGGATTCCACCTTTGTGCTCGATCAAATTCCATTAAAATCCACTTGATCGCAGTGATTCCAACTAAATGTATGCGACTTCATCGTGGAAGCTGAACATTCTTCTTCGAAGCTTGCCATTATTCTATGCATTGTTGCAGGTCATTTCCCGTTTCATGGTAGAATTTCTAGCAGTGTTCCAATCCCACTGTCGACATACTCACTATATTCTGATGTCTGTGTACTTTAAAGGGTGTTGCTAGTGATATGAACAATTAAAAAGGGTGTCCGATTCTCTATCCAAATTAAAGTCGACTTCTGTCCATCGATGTATGTGTTAGACTGTATAATTTCCCCCTAGATAATTTGCATAATACTTCAATACTTTTTAAATGTTAACGGCAAGACCACCGAAAGTAATCGTGTACGTTTGAACGAGTCATTCCCCCATTCTGTGAATGAACTTGAATTAAATGGAAATTTTATGCGAACCCAGAGCACAATGGAATTAGTTTATCCAGCGTTTGCCTGCAGGAAAAAATGTTTACGAAATTAAAGAATTCATTTTCTAAATAACACTCATAGCCAACGCATTTCGCATTTCTGTACGTTTTTTTTTTATTTTTTTGTCATCATAAAAAAGGGAACATATATATTTTTTCTGGCTGAACCGTACAACATCAAAGAGCTATATAAGTGCCAACACGTTTCGGATATTGTTACTGTTAACCGCATAAAGATGTTTTATGTCGTCAAATACTTATACGACTTGGTGGACCACGTTTATGCCCAGCATGCAGGTGAGAGAAGCCGCACGGAATTCCAATAATTTGGCCAATTTCGTTAAAATGCCATTTGTGTGTTTTTGTGTCTGTTTCATTTTCAGATCCACGGGTCAAAGATTTGCCTTTGGTCTTCTGTCCGCTACCAATCATTATTGTAATAGGCTCATATCTGGCATTTGTCCTGCACTATGGCCCGAAGTGGATGCAGAACCGTCAACCCTTTCAGCTGAAGTTTATTATGCGTGTCTACAATGCTGTGCAGGTTGTGGCCAACTTATTTTTATTTGTGACTGTGAGTGTACAATTCGTTGGATATTTGTTGTCAGCACATGCTGTACTCGTACTCAGCACCGACGACGAGTATGCAAACATTTTAATTTATTTAATGGATTTGGTTTTTATTTTTCTGGCTATTGCTTTTCATTTTTGTTTTTTTTTTCTTTTCTATCTTTCTGTTTTTTTGGCGACTCGGAATGGACGTTGTTTGCCGCTGATACACAGGCCATCCCAAATTCATACGGTCATAAAAATTTCAGCTTTACATGTCAACCCGGTGATCCAAACAACACTGAACCGTGGATGATGCGTTGTCTTTACGTTACATATGGATATTATTTAACAAAGTATGTGGATCTTTTAGACACGGTATGTATGTGTTTGTAATGGAAATATTTTTCGTTTTTTTTTCCGCTTTGGAAATGTATAAAGGGATGTGGACGTAATGTAATTCGTTACTTTATATCCCTTCGTTCACATTGGGTAATTCAATTATGTAATGCTAACTTTTAAGTAAGCCCATAAATGTGCAATAGAAAAAAATTGATGAATTTCTATGTCAGCAGGAGGTTTGGCTTGAATTTGGAAAATTTCCCAAAGAAATACTTTGCCGGCCCAAGTATGTACAGCACATGCGGTTTTCCCAAAATAAATTCAGGTTTTCCATTTCAAATTGATGATATTGAGACTTTTGCTTAGCAATTAACAAAGATACCTTTTTTTTTTGCTGGATAGGAAATTGGAAAATTTCCAATTGATATCGAGATGTTTTTCCTTGCTTTAAATTGTTATCAATCTTCTGAGGTTTTTTTCGTTTATACTTCATGAGTCATTAGTGAGTATAAAAATGAAATAAAAGATTGTGTTACGCTGGGATTTTCCGAGCAGTAATTTAATATTTTAATATTTTTTTCCATTTAAAGTAAATTTTATAATTTCCATTTGGTATTGAATATTTCTTTTTTTTACTCATCTAATATTTTCTATTTATGGAGGTGTGTGAAATGAAATCATTTTTCTCCTAGCTGGTTAAAGTGAAGAACATTACGCTCATTTATTGCAATAGTGTCACAAGTCAAAACATGATGTTCTCAGGAGAGCCATATATAATATATAAAATGTAGGAAAATGTAGGGAAAAAATCAGTGATTTTCCGAATAACCTAGGCCTCTGACAGGGTTCTCCAACAAGCTGTTACTTTTGAAGCTTTTATTAGTTGATTAGTAGCAAATAGAGAGCAAGTGTGAGATAGAGCTTTCAAAGGTCAGTAAGGTTTTGGACAATTTGTTTGACAGTATGATCTACTGCCACGGTCGCCATCTGAATGAAATCATGTTCCATAACTAACGAGAATGTTTACTTATTTCCCTTAACATTCTACGAACGGACAGGCGGAGGCACTTATATCGAATCGATAAACTGTACTCGATATACATTTACCGGGACCTAGACTTTTAAGCCTGCTCTGAGCAGTTATTGCTTTTTCTAGAAAAGTTTTAACATAGCTTAGAGATTACTCTCTTACTCGTAAAGTCGTTATTATTAATAAGGTGGTCAAGTCAGTGAAAATATGTTGATGGTCTTACCAGGATGTGAATCTGGCTTTACTGAGTGATAGTCGCATTCACTACCAATAACAACACTAACGTTTGCTCATTCCTATAAACCAAAAGCCGAATTTTTTTTTTTAATTTATTTAAAAGAAACCTTAGGCAGAGACTGGAACACTGACATTGGCAATCTGGGATTTTCAGAAAATTTTACATTTCCAAAAATTTGTTATATCAAAAAAATGTTTCAAAACTTTTGAACAAAATACACCCTTTGTTGGGCAGTATTGAGATCGAGAATGTAAAGTTACGGGTCAGTATTCTGATATCTGCAGGTGTACCACAATATTAGAGTTACAACGACTTAGAACGCCGTACTTGTAACAAAAATAATAGAGTTTCGAATATAACCAGTTAAAAATCGGCAGGAAAAACTCATCATTTTCATTGCAGCTCAAATAAAGATGCAGCTGATGATTGTGGGGCTCCTACGTTGGTATGCGTTCATTCCCATATAGAAGTCTAGCAAGAGCATTCCATGTCAGCAGTCATATCATAAAAGGACAAATTAAGAAAAATAGTATACTATCCAATTCAAATCTTTAGATCTGAAAATGTATCCAAATATTGAACACACTGTTTCGGAATGCTCTTCAGGGTAAAGGATGGCAATAGGGCCCGTCCAAACTTAGCTCTGTTTCCACTTGTTTCTTTTATTTTGTATTTATTTATTTATTACCTACAGTTTGTGTTTAACAAATCGGCGCAAGTGACCAAAGTCACCACCACCACGTACAAGAATCAATCAATGCCACATTTGTCATTAAGCGATTCATATTAATGAAACACGCGTCCTGTGATTAAATTGGTTCAAAAATCTATCAAAACAAAAATCTAGCATGGGCATTTGGAACCTGTATCTCAAATGAATTGAGTATACAAATTGCCTGTTTATGAAACTGTCATCCTTGGAAGTTATTATTAAATTTTGTCCACTCACATATTTCGAACTAACAAACAATCAAAGTAATTCGTATATTCCTTCCATCCGTTCATTTCCGTTACAGATATTCATAGTGCTGCGCAAGAGAAATCAACAGGTGACCTTCTTGCATGTCTATCATCATGCCGGCATGGTCTTCGGAGTCTATGTGTATATGACATTTTTGCCAGGTACGTTACATTGTTGTCGACACAAGGACAACGTTTACTCATGCCATGTACGCCTTATTGTCTCCTTACTAGGAAGTCATTCGACTATGCTGGGAGTTATAAATCTACTCGTACATACCGTGATGTACACATACTACTTCTTTGCATCCCTTAAGCCAGGCAGTGCCACCTTGTGGTGGAAGCGCCATATCACACAGCTGCAGCTAGTACAATTCTGTTATTTGGCCTTTCACTTTTTGCAAGTGGTCCTGCACAATCCGTGCGGACATCCTTTCATCATTGCCATTGTGGGTTTCATACAGAATCTCTTTATGTTTGCATTATTTTTCGATTTCTATTATAAGTCATACATGAAGAAAGACGTGAAAAATGCCGCCAATAAGATCTTACCTGGAAATAAAGAAGAATTAAAATCGAGTTAGTAGAGTTAAGAAAATAAATTACATGTGTTTTTGAAAATATTTGTGGGCAGATAGCGAATCTGGCTGATGGTTTAATGTTGGAATATGCTTGGGAACTATTTCTTATAACTAGCATAAATTTCTAGTATAAATTTCGTTTCGGTGGCGATAGAGAATTGCAGCCCATCTTATCTGTCACTCATATAAACATTGACGTTTGCTGCGAAATCACCTGCCGACTACAATCGGGCAACTAGTTGTTATTAATTTTTAGTTACCATTGAATTTGTTAGGATTTTAAACAAATGCTGGTCGGTTTTATTCTATTTCCAAACTTGTATTTGAGACCACTGCACTCTCTCCATAGGATATTTGCATTTCATGTACGAATAAAGTGTCAAGCCACAGATCAAAGTGCATTATGCTGTCATTGTATGAACAACAAGAACAATCGGATGAACAGACATCAGAGTAGACAGACATGCACAGTAATGGCCCACATCGAACATGTATTCGTACTGTGTTCGGCATGTATGTGTATTTTGATAAAAGTGCACTCGGTAGGTGTGTGCATAGTTAGAAGGTTGAGTGAAAATGTTTTGTATATTTAGAAAATGGTCAAGTTTTAATTATACCGTAGGTAGCCGAATAGGAAATGTGTAACGCTTTGTTGGCAATGACAGTCATGTAACTGGGAATTTGGATAGGATGGATCTTTACCCTAAATGTGTAAACCTCAATTTTAATGGATTAAATCGCCTATGCAAATGCAAGCCCTAGTCACGATTTGAACAAAACAAAGTTGAACATCGCTTTTCCTATCAATGCGACTAACATCGGCATCAAGACATTTATATCTATGGCTACAGTAGTGGACTCAGTGAACCCGTTACTCTAAAAACAAAACAACTGAATGACCGAGGAGAAC
Source organism: Hydrotaea cyrtoneurina (assembly GCA_958296145.1). Classification (NCBI taxonomy): domain Eukaryota; kingdom Metazoa; phylum Arthropoda; class Insecta; order Diptera; family Muscidae; genus Hydrotaea; species Hydrotaea cyrtoneurina. The sequence continues at coordinate 8,151,544 of OY282513.1, read as the reverse complement.
AGTGCTTGATTTTTGAAATCAATTCATGTACACTGTTTCTTCGTTACGTTCGTCAAAGTGAATTGAATATATGATGAACACAGTGGGTAATCAGTGGGAGTGGTCAATTCGTACATACATTCGAGCGAATAGACCATAGATAGACATGGAAAGGGGAGAACTAGAAAAAGAACTAATGAAATGCTTGATAACATTTTTCTCAATTAATTTAATTATGTTTATTTCTTTTAAATTATATTTATTTTTATTTTTATTTTTATTTTTATTTTTATTTTTATTTTTATTTTTTATTTTTATTTTTAATTTTTTTTTTATTTTTATTTTTATTTTTATTTTTATTTTTATTTTTATTTTTATTTTTATTTTTATTTTTATTTTTATTTTTATTTTTATTTTTATTTTTATTTTTATTTTATATTTTTATTTTTTGTTTTTTTTTTATTTTTATTTTTATTTTATATTTTTATTTTCATTTTTATTTTTATTTTTATTTTTATTTTTATTTTTATTTTTATTTTTATTTTTATTTTTATTTTTAAAATTTTTTTTTTATTTTTAATTTTACGTTTTTTAATACGTTTTTTTGTTTTATTTTTTTTTTTTTAAATTTTTTTAATACTTATACACCGAGTACACTAATGAAGAGTGCTCTGCATATATTCATATGTTTTAGTATTCATAAGTTTTGATATTCATTTGTTTTGATGTTTGTTTGTCTACCAATACTTTAGTATAGAAAAATATAGGACTATAATCCACTTTATTTTTCAAGCATAGAAGGAATGTTATGAATTATTCGTTTTCCAATTGACTAGGATTTCAAGATATTCACCATGGTTTGCAAGTTTTTCAGTAGAACTTTAAGTGAAAACAAAATATATCTTTCGCTTTATAAATTGTTGACAAAGACGACGTGCAACGACTGTTATACAAATAATACTTCGATGATATGCATAAACGCCATCTATTGCAATTGACAATTGTCAGTTGTAAATTATTTTAAAAAGCCACACTAATTACACTGTTCAACAAAGTCATACAAATTATCATACCCGCATTAATCGAATGATTTTTTAAAAAAAAAATTTAAATCTTTAGGCAAAAAATAAGTTTTTTCCTTTATATATTCATTTTTAACTTGGAAACTGTTGCTTGTATAGGAAAACAATATATAAACAGATTAAGGGAATTGTAATTTTAAATTTTTTAAAATTTAATTCAATTAAATCGGGCTAGTGGTTCCCGAGTTATACCGGACGAAACAAATTAACCAAAATTTTTTTTTTAAAATTTAAAAAAAAAAAAATAAAACAAAAACCAAACGAAAAAAAAAATTTTTATTGCGTTTTTCGAGCTCATGTCAAGGTTATCTACACAGAAAAAATTATCGCATCCCGAGTACATTTTGACTGTTGACTAGTGTAGTTAAACGGTTCGATTTCAGTGGGTAAAGGGTTAGGAAAGCGACAAAACCAGTTTCCACGAAAAATGAAAGTAGTTTAGACATATTTCAGTATATTCGGGATTTTGCATTTGTGACAGATTTTTCAAAAATGTCTACACAAATAAAAAACACATTGCAGTCGAATAAAAACAGCACTAACACTGGTCAAAGAACAACAGCAACAAGAACCAAATTTGACACCTTGTTTTTCGGATTGAATGACGTAGCAGGTGAATGTAGTTGTATTCCCATTGCATGGCTACGAATAGAACGCTTTAATTGGAATTCGATTTTTTGTTTCTTTTTTTTTGTGAAATACGATGAGTACACTGGTACATACAGGCATGCGTACATACATACATGCATAGGTGAACGAAAATTTACATTATGCAAATGAAATGGTACAAGTGCTGGGGAAACACTTTTAGAGGTGTGAAAATGGAACACAATTTGAATAAAACTTGAATACGAATGTCGACAGTGAGACGGACACCATACCATTGAATGGTATTTTTTGAATTCATTCACAAAACGATTTTTTGGATTTAAAACAATAACTAAATATCGAGATTCGAATGATGAGCAGTTGTCAACAGGCGATCAGACATTTGTGTATGCAGCTGAAACTCTATGATTGAAAATATTTGTTATTAGCCGAATGGACATGGAGTTTTAGCGAATGTGGATTTTCAGAAAACCGAGTTTATCAACATACAAAATAGTTTTAATTTTGCAGCAAAAGTAATTTGCAATTATACAATTAAAGAAGAATCTAACTGCCTTATTGTTGAACAAAAATCTGATCAAAGTTTTAGCGAATGTGGACTTTCAGAAATCCGGCTCGTTGGACATCGTGTGAGAAAATATTGATCTAACTAATAAGTTTTAGTTAATTATTTACATAATAAATAGTACGATTGATGCGACTGATTTCCTTTTCATCTTCAATAAATATTTTACTTTTCTATTTGAAATACAAATTCGAACCCGAAATATTTAATGCCCATTCTTTTTCTCAAAAAACGTTTGTTTTAAAACAATTACAAATCTTATTGAATTGTTGTCCTAATTGATTTTTCACATTTCCATCTCAATTCAAACTAAATACCTCAAAGCTCTAGAAATGTAGGCATGTGTTGTTTTGAAATGTCAATTATTGCATATTTTATAAACAATTTATTTGTAGAATACATGAACTTGTATAATTAATGCCAAATTAAGTGATTAAATGTGTTCATTAAAATAAACATCTGCTACAGCTGATGCGTATCACAACACTCACTCTCACACACAGACACACACACCTACATTGATGTCTATAACCAAATTAGCAAATAAGCCATCTTATAATCCAATAAACATCTTCTCTAAACAATTAATATATAGTTTGAGAACATCTCAATGCAAATATTGATTCGTATTAGCCTTATCAACTCAATTAAGAATAAACGCCATAAACATTTCACAGGACGAATACTTAACCCATTTCGTAGCGCTGTGTGTTTCGACAGGCAAGGCCACCCCCTTTCGTAAGGGTGATTTTCCAAAGTGTCCACAAATAGCAACTTTTTAGAATAATCGTAAATAATTCAAAAAAATATTGTATATGTGAGCAGAGTGTGTTGCCAAAGAATACTACAACATTTTTTATGCAAAAAAAAAAAAAAAACACGTTACATAAAAATTTCATTTTTCTTTGAATACCAAAATAACACCTCTTGTTGGAAAACCCTGTATTTAGATACAATAAGATGTTCCTAAAAATGTCATCAACAAATACCAATGTTTTAGTGTCTGGCAATTAATGGGTTAATACTGAATTACCTATTCTGGGGTAAAAACCATCATAGGAATTTGAAATCCCAATTAGGTGGTGTGGCGAGGCGAGGCGTGGCAATAACTTGGTCAAGTGAATGGAACGGATATGTTAAAGAATGCAATTAGATTACGAGTATGTCATATATGTATGTCTTAATATTATATATATTTGCATACATAAGTAGCTGTGTATATAACATGAATAGAACTATTAGTACAAATCTGATATGTACTAAAAGATATGCCCGCAAGATAAATATATTAGAAATACTCGTCTGTACACAAACATCTGTGCAAATAGCAACATTAGGCGGCATCGATTCAATTTGGCTTTAAAATTGAAAACCAAGATATTAAAACATTTACAAGGGAGTGAAACGACTTCCAAATACCCTCACCCGAGATACTGTGGAGTATTTATAAAACTATGTCGAGAAGATTTGAAGGGAGCTGATTAGTTCTGTAAAAGTTAACAATTGGTCTTAAACGCATTTTTTTTTTTTTTTTTTTTTTTTATATTTATATTTATTATTTCAAGAAAAGATTACAATGGTATGTGGCCTCAGCGCCCTTTAAATTCTCCTTTATAATTGAAGCTCACATACGATCAAATCCGGATCTCCTGGTAGTCTTTTATGCTGACCGCCCTAAATTACATAATAAAATAGATTTCTGGATTTATTCCAAAGACCTAGATCTAAACATATAACGGGGATTACTGAAATATTTATATAGCTCAGAGTTGAGAATAAGCGGCTACCCAGGGACTCTCATCCGTTCATTGTCTAATGGCCGATTGACCGGACGTCGCACTATAGAGAAAGTTCGTTCTTCAGCCGTACTGTTGGCATATGGAATAATCTTCCAGCGAGTTAAGTTCCTGCCTGCCATGACCAACGATCATACAGAGGACACACGTTCCAAGTTGTTTATTGACCCATTAGTTCGGCTACACGCTCCAGATGTCAGTAATTGGCATGGCGATATTTTAAAAGGTTTTCAAAGCAAATAATGTTTTTTTTTAAATAAATATCTACCCTCTTGGAAATGTTCAGCAAACGACTTGGGATGTTTGCCCTCTGTGTGGTCTTTGCTATGGCATTATCAAATTCAAGGCAAACATCTGCAAACACTAATCCCCCTTTCCTCTCTCCAATACCCTCATTTCCTATCGTTAACGCACTATGGTCATTTGTACTGAAGATATCAGAAGTGATGTGGAAATATAACTCACTTTCATTCCAAGAGTTTTTGACATAAAAATTTTCAAAATATAAAATCGATTGCCAATATTTTTCGAATGTCCGACCAAACTTCTGTCGCTCGATTCTGTTTTAAAAATCCAAACAAATTTGGGGATGTAAAATTTCAATCATTAATTTCGTAGCATAATAAAAATTGAAGTAATAAAAATAATTAAAATTTGTATTGGTATTTTTTGTAAAGTATTGACAAACAATCGAGCTTAAATTTTCAACAGGAAAACTAAAGAATGAAATCTTCCAATATAGAATTTTCGTGACTGAAGATTTTTTGGGGATATAAAATTTCAATCATTAATTTCGTAGCATAATAAAAATTGAAGTAATAAAAATAATTAAAATTTTTATTGGTTTTTTTTTGTAAAGTATTGACAAAAAATCGAGCTTAAATTTTCAACAGGAAATCTTCAAATATAGAATTTTCGTGACAGAAGATTTTTTTATGTGTGGTCTTTTAAGCCACATTTTTATTGTCTTTTATAAGTCTTTTTTTTCGCCCTAGTTTGTTTTTTGATCTCCGTAGTATTTTAGTTTTTCCCATTGATTCTCATTCTTCCTTTAAGTTTTCACAGGATTTCCAGCAATTTATACTCTGCAGTAACTCACCATAGGTTCCTAACATTTGTTATCACTAAATGCATTTAAAAACTAAAAATTTATATTTATAAAGATTTAGATATCCTTGCTTGACCACAAAAAAAACTTTCTTTTTGGTGCTTACGTATTTTTCGCGATTAGATCTCTATATGTTCGTCTGAACATTTTCCTCTCCTCAATGGCCTCATCTGTTGTTCAATACTCTCGGAGATTTATTTTCTCAAGAGTTCAATCTGACAGACAGACGATTCATGCGATATTGGTCGTGGAGCACTGGTGTCAGTGAGTTTAGGATCACCTATTTTTTCTGAGATTGCGGAAATACACAAGTATATCGTCAACTACATCAGAAGAAATCCACACTATTATGTTCATGGAAAACGTAGGCGGTTAATCGAATAACAGTGTCGGTTAACTGGTCTTCATAAAAACTGTAATCATTTAAGCCAACTTGAATGGTCATCACCCATCTGTTAATAGTCATGATGCCTGAATATAGTATATCCAGATAATTCAAATAGTATTTAGCAATTCATCTACCTTTTGAAAAGTCATATCTTCATTCACCGTCACGCATAACCGTAGGGTGTGAAAAGATATCTACCAGCATGGTCATGCGCTGGCTTCCTGCGCTGTATTTTATATGTTTGCTGAGCAAAACAAGAATATAAATTCATTTAATCTTTCAATTACTTTCATGTCTGTCCATAAATTGTTAAATAATACCACAGAACCCAACAGAAGAGATTTCAAATACATCTGTAAAGGACACATTCAAGGTAAACCTATAAAAGTGCTTGGATGACTGAATGAATGAATGAATAAATTCATTGACTAACTGCTGCCGGATGATTGTCCATGTAACTGAGGACAAACTGTACTTGGGAACAATAACATCAATACACACATATACACAGTGGTCTGAGTGTGTGTGCGTGTGTGTCTGTGTAACATGCATTGACCAAATAGACATCACTTATTTGTGGCCGCAGGATGTAATGCAATTAAATTCGAAATAGAAAACAAACTACAAGGATGAGAGTATAGCTGGAGAGGAGCCATTTAGAGGACACGAGCAGCTATGTGTGTATGTCTGAAATAAACACAATCGAGTCTTAAGGATAATAGAATCAGTCGAAGGAAGTGTGTGGCAGACACAACTCGTAATCAAGATTGTGAAGACTTTATGAATATGGACAGAAATATTGGTTTCACACTACATGCAAACGATGCTTCAGACTCACACACACACACACATACACATACCTTCTGATATATTGGGATGACATGGTTAGTACCACCACCTTCACAATTCACATTCCATGCATGTGTCCCCCCGCCCCTTCCCACACACACACACACCAGCGTATCCCACGGTCATCGAATTGTTTGCTTGCAACGTTTGAATGCTTCATTCACATGTGCCAGAGTCTGGATTCTAGAACTCTTGAACATTTGCGATTATGGTTTTAGTTTGGCTTTTTGTCCATTACAATCATTTACTTATACATTTTGTATTTTGTGTGCTTCACATACACATCCATTGTCTATATTTAAAATTTATGGATTTGTCTGTGCGTGAGTGTGTGTCTATTTGTGTGGAACTATGTGTCTGTGTTTATTTATGTATTTATGCAATGGTTTATATACCATTAGCCTTTGTTTAATATTTACTAATACTATTAAGTGTACCATCATTAGAAGCACACATAGACAAATGTAACTTGTGTGCACTTTAAAGGACAATCACAGCGTGTACCGTGGTTACAAAGAACAACCACGCTTTTTTCAGAAAACCTTTGTTTGGCAAGTTATCGTGTTTCCATATTATCCAACTCCAAATGAGTGTGAGAGAAAACATAATGTGGTATGGATTTAGGCGTCTACAGATCTTGAGCATTAAGTACTGGATGGTTTTTGTTGCAGCCTTGTAAATTGTGAATATTATCACAGAACGTCTCGAATGAAGAAGTCCCAAAGATAAATGGAAAAATAGGCCAATATGAGAATTCCTCCAAAAATTCAGAAAAACTCTGAAAATAATTTTTGCAAAATTCCCCGATAAAAAATCGGCGCAAACGATGAAGAAATCACAAATTTTTTCATAAAATCTATGAAAATTGCCCAAAAAAAAATAAGAATGCCCCAAATGAAGAATTCCCAAAAAAAAAAATGAAAAATCCATCAAATAATTTATGAAAAAGTCTCCGATAAAAAATCGGCGCTAACGGTAAATAATTATCTAAAAATTATGAAGATATCCCCAAATTTTTTTTGGGTATTTTTCGAATTTATTTTTTTTTTTTTGGTTGGGAGAGGGCATTTTTCATAGGCTTTATGAAAAATGACCCCAAAAAAAAAAGAATGCCCAAAATGAAGAATTCTCGAAAATAAATGAGCTCAATATGAAAATGTCCCCAAAAATTCTGACAAATCCCCCAAACAATATATGAAAATTTACCCAATGCAAAATCTTACAAATACTATGAAAAATAACCCCAAAAAGAGAATATTCTATAAAAAATATATGTTACATGATTAACTTCTGTTATGACAATATTTTCAAAAAAAAAAAGCGAAAAGTTCCCCAAAAATTAAAAAAATGGGAATTTTTCATTGTCTATTTTTTTCATATAAAAAAACAAAAAATTAAATATTAACCAAAAATTATGAAAAATTTCCCAATTCAAATGAGATTTTGTTTGGGGGGACATTTTACAAAGATGTGTTTTCATAGAGGAACCCATTTCACGATTAAATTAAAGCTTGTAGTTATTGCTCCAACAATGATCTAATATCTGATCATCACCTTTTTTTATTTACACTCAGGGGATGCCCCGTATAAATGCAATGCACTGTGTTAGAAAGAAGGGTATTGGAGGGAGGAAAGAGTGAGTAGTGTTTGTTAATGTTTGCCTTGAATTTGATAATGTCATAGCAGGCAGGAATCATTAGCTGGAAGATTATTCCTGAAGAACGAATTTTCTCTACAGTGTATCGTCCGATCAAACGGTCATTTGACAATGAACGGATGAGAGACCGCATATTCCGCCTAAATGTTCTAGTCAGGGACCAGACTACGGATATCTGACGATCGGATATCGTTAAATATCTATAGTGATATATAGGGTTATCCATTTTGCTTTTTAAAAGTAAACGTAAATAAAACACATATAAAATATTATTTTTCATGATATTTCTTTTTTATTATAATTTTTGAACGTTATGTTATGTGTGAAACACTACATTATTTAAATGACATTTAAATGAGGTAATTTTGGATCACTTTTTGGGACATATTGGTCGGTATCTCAGCCAGAACTTGACAAATGTTGGTTCTTAAGTGGTCAAGAGTTAAATGTTTATCTGCACAAGCACAGTCTTTCGCCTTGCTCCTCAAAAAAGTCGAATGGTGTCGAATCGCATGATCTTGGTGGCCAGTTGATGTCGCCACGACGAGAAATTACGCTGCCAGGAAATGTCTCTTGCAATAAAGCCATATTCGCTCGAGTTGTGTGGCATGTGGCACCTTCTTGTTGAAACCACATATTCTCCAAGTCGTATTCTTCAATAGCAGGCAAAAAAAAGTCGGTTATCATACGACCATAACTCGCCGAATTGACGGTGACAGTCGTTCCCTCGTCGTTACTCGAAGAAGTAAGGTCCAATCACACCTTCGGACCAAAGGGGGCACCAAACAGTGACTTTTTGTGGATGCAATGGCCTCTCTTCAATTACTTGAGGATTCTCAGAACCCCAAATACGACAATTTTGTTTATTAACATACCCACCAAGTGAGAAATGTGCATCATCGTTGAAGAAAATTTTGTTCGAAAAATCGCCGTCCATTTTTGTAGTTGGTTTTAATCATTTTTACGCTCTGTGTGATTGTTAAGCGATCCATTTTAGTCAATGTCAGACTTCCAACTGAAGAGAAAATAAATTGGTTTAACAACTTAGTTTGACAGATGTCGAATTCCAGCCCTGTACTTTTGAAACCTCGAAATGGAAAACCCTATACAACCCACATCCGGCGATGCTGTAATCGAGTTAAATACCCTACTTCCACCTTTCATCACCAACAGCAGCAAAAAAAAAATTTAGGAAAACATGATAATTGATAAAAATCTATTTTTTAAAAAATTTGACGTGATACAGACATTTCCACGAGTCTGCCTGCCAAAAAATCAGCTCGATTGGATCACTGAAAAAGGGTTAAAAATCGGTCCACAGGCTTTCACACATGCCACTACGAGCTTCATACTTCAAACTTAAAAAAAAAAATTCTGACGTGTACATGAAAATCGCCGATACACGTGTATTTTTATTTTGTATCCCCTTTCCGAAAAAGTAAATTTGGTTCATAACACAGAATGTGTGTAACACGGTGTTATCGATCACAAGTTTCACTGTGCGTTGCTAATGCAATTTATACAAACACAAATGCCATGAGTCTCTGTACAAATACATTTACAACGTATGTATACATACGTCTACATAGGAGTATGTGAGTCGAACAAGGGAAAATTCCATGAGATGCGATCCCAAATATTTCTGCTACAATTTCGAAATAAAATTGCTTTATTGCAATTTTGGAATCGTAAATATAAAAAATATAAAGTCCTGGCAGGACCGAAATCGGTCTAGTTATTCATAGAGCAAGAGTACACAAACGATTTCATGTCTGTATATCTCTAGACCTGTGCAAGATAGACTGGACCAGCTAATGCCTTTGTTTAAAAGTTTGTTCAACATTTTCCGGTCTTCGTTATTATTAATTTTGATTCTCGGTATATCTACAGCATTTGACTATTCCTTACCTGTGATATTACTAACATGCAATATCCTTTGCTGCACCTTGCAGTGTTGCGTTATGGGCATCATATAGAATTGCCGCAAACTTTAAACAAAAGATAAAACAAAATCATTGGTTGGGTTTTTTTTTTGTATTATTCACAAGTATGGAGTTGTTCATAAATTCTCGCTACCCTAACTATGTGAGCTGAGCGAAATGTATCCATCTCCATGTGTATGTATAAATATACGACTCTGCTTATATACGTTTATGTGTATTTGTTAGTATGTATGTGTGAGTGTGAGTGTACCACTACATACATATTAAATATAGAATAAATGCCATTGTTTTCATTTCTAGTTCCGATTTGTCCGATGAAACTCTGAACGAATGTGCTTGCATGCATTTGCTGTTATATTTCCTGTTTACAGCAAAATTCCCCCGCTCACACAAACATGCAGAGTTACACATCCTTCCTCTTCCCGCAAATATTTTACGGACCGTAACCATTCCTTGTTCTATTGCAGCCAGCAGCATAGAAATACTGACTTCCATGTGTAATAATTTGTTTGTTCTGTTGCTGATGTCGTCGTATGTGCGTGTGTCTGTTATCATTTGATTGTTTAATTTCCTTAAATTGCAGACAATTTTTCTGATGAATTATTACACCACCACCAATGGCACAATGTGAAGTAATGCAATATTTTATAATAAAAATGAAAAGTATTTGCGTTGTATTTTGTCCAAGTGCTGCCACATGAAACCGATCACTCCATATCCATGTATTGGTACACATGAACATGAATGCAATAATTGGCAAATAGTGGAGTTGGCGGTAAACACGGGTGTAAATAAACACACATTTGTCAATTACGATGCGCTGAAATCGATGAAGTGCCACGATATCATACAATGCTATTCGGTCGGTGATGCGTAAAATGAATGTCAATTAATGACACTCTGATAATGTCAATAGTCGTTAATTATTTAATATTTCGGTGAAATGTATACGCTGGCATTACAAGAGTGATTTGATAAGGTAAACGTAGGGACAAGTGTCAGAGTGGTGTGCTGGCATGGAGCTGGCGGTCGCAGTACAGGGTGGTCATTTAATAAAATAATCCAAATCATAATTTTTTTAAATTTCTGGTATTATTGGAAATATTGAATTTTGTCATTTAACCCTCGAACTGGCACATGGTTCTGGCCAGACATATTTCATTTTCATGCTTCAATTTAGCATACTTCTATTTTAGGTACATGGCTGTTATTTCAGGTAATCTCCCAAAATATTGTTGGCTTTCGATGTATAAATTAATAATTGAAAAAAAGTCCTTGGAACAGGACAAAAAGCCAAATAAACGTTGAAAATCGCACCAATAATCCGCACATTGTGGCTCAACCAACAACTCGTATAGCATTTGAAGCGAACTTTGGGAGACCTCTCCATATAGCAAACCTTAATGTGGCTTCACGCAGTGGTCCAGACACATTAGCTGCCAACAAATATTGCAGAATTTGCCTGCAGCAAGGTGACAAAATACGCCGTTAGACACGCTTTTTTTTGCTGCAAATGCAACAATCCTGTTTGTCAGCAACATTCAAAAGTAGATTATTTATGTTTTAGTTGCCTTCCGCAAAATTCTGAATAAAAAAAATTCAATGTATTCTTCATAAATAATAATAATAAAGAGAAATATATATAGAACAAAAAAATTGTTGCCCTTTTCATTCCAAAGATTTTTTCAGGTCTATTTTTTCTTCCTCAGGTAGCCAATAACATAGTAAAAAGAATAGAAATAGAAATATAACAAATATTTTCCTATCTTAGTAAAAAATTTAACGGCAAACAGCCCTTATTTCCATACAAATGCATGTAAATGTATAGGGGTCTGGCCCGACACCATGTGCCAGAACTAAGGGCTCAAAATATGTGCCTGACGAAGGGTTAATAATGGAACACAACATCATTCAAATGACTACCACAACTGACTAGGCAGAAAATACGCCAGAGAAAATAATCCAAAGGGCTCAAATTTGATTTGGCTGTGTGACATTACTCATACGCTCCAAAAATTGGCTAATGCTACTCTAAAAAGTAAATGTGAATTGATACACTTTTAATAATCATTCCTAGAAAGTTGTTTATTGAGATCTTAGGTACATTTTTGTAGTTCATTGTTGCCTTGGACTTTGAACGATTTGCTACCCATGGACCTGTACAGGGGAAAAAAAGGTTAAATATAATCAATTATTTTTAAAGTTTTAAAGATTTTGCCCTTTTTTTGTTCACAATTTTTGTTCATTATAACAAGGGCTACAACTTTGCCTTAGAGAATATTTCGAAATTCCAAACGGTTTGAAGATATGAGCCTACGAAAATAATCGCATTTTTTTTGGCTAAAATGACATTGAGGCCCCAAATCAAATCATTTTCTTGTCTTTTATCCCGTTGTTTTCTATTTTTTTTTTTAGTGTTGCACTGTGTTATGTGGTCTTTTTTTATCTTTAAGAAACAAAGGCACCACAGTGTACTAAAGAGAATAGGACTAGTGGACGGAAATACTATTTTCGAGCCAATGCTGGAGTCAGAGTGGAGCAATTTTGGTTCAACTTCACAGCCCCTGATTACAACTACCGATCTCCATCATTTATCGGAGTTTTGGGGGGCCGTTTTAAGCATTTATTTTGGTCTTCTTCGATTTCTGTCCTTTAAAAATCTTCTTAAGTGGAAGCTATTCTTTTGAGACAAATTATCGGATGTTTATTTCATAATAAACACAATTTTGCTTGTTGGAAGTGGGAGGTGGAAGTGGGCCTCATCAGTCAAGATGATTTTCGATGGAATTCCGGATAATTTGTCCATCAATTTCTGTATTGCGGTCCGGCAAGATGCTTCACGGCGACCCAAAAATGCTTTACTTTTGCGAACTGTAAATTCAAGAAAACACCTCTTTGTGGAGAACCCTGTACAATTGAATTATGGGCCAGTCAAAAATGTTCAACATTCTAATTAAATTAGGATATGTTAATGAACACACGTGTTAATTGGGATTCCCTTAAGTGTTGTCATATCGAAAATATGCTTCAAAAATTCCCCCCCCCTGCACCATTAATAATATGTAATATTCACACAGTAATCAAATCACAAAAAATCTAAGAACATATAACGCTTAACAGGTTTCAACATGTAATACTCAAATGTAACACTTAAGTGAGAGTGAGAGTGTGTGTGTAGGCAACTGAATAGAAAACATTTTCAAATAATGAACTACTTCAAAGACATGCCCTGTTGAAAAGTTCCCCCTTTAGGGCTAAACTCAGCCACTTTTAATGTTAATCCTCCCGGTATTGTATAAGAGCTAAGCCGGATTCCACCTACGTGTAGTATTTACATTGTTTAAATGTTATCCTCGCTAAATATGTAAGCAATCACAGACTGATGCCAAGTGAAAAGTGATGTATTTATTGAAAGGATATCGAAAGATCAAAAGCTTAATCATCTGATAATGGTGCATATTTCCAAAGATATATTGGGTAGCCATGACATTTTCATATACATATAGATTTGTATTTAGATGTGTACACTTGGTTTCAGTAAAATGTGTTGTTCTTAAGGTTTGGCCCAGCGGATTTACCGACACATCCGTACATACATGTGTATGTAAGGATTTATCGGAATGGCGTAGGTGTAACAATTCGGGGAATTTAGGGCGAGCTCAGTCATTTTAACGACATCAGATGCCAGCTTCGAGGGGACAATTGAGATCGCCGATACGGCTGAAACCCACATCAAACTATCTCCATGATTACCTGCAGTTTTACTTGCTCTAAGACCCAAACTGAGAAGAGATAACGACCCACACCAAACTATCTCCATGATTACCTGTGTGTTCACAGTTTTACTTGTGAACTCAGAACGGCTCTAAGAAGCGATAGCGAAGTATTTCGCCGTCTGTCCTCAATTTGAATCGGCTATTAATACTGATATTTTTTTTTTTCAAAATTCTGGTTTTATTGGAAAGCTTGTACTTACGAGAAGGCGGCGAGAGTGTGCGATAGAGTCTTGGAAAATAGAATCGCCATCGATCTCACCAACTCAACGTTCACGTACCATCCCGAGCAAAGTTAACATTTTAAATTTGGATCGGCTAGAAAAAAATGTATTGATATTTTTTTTAAAATTTCTGGTTTTATTGTAAAGGTTGAACTTTGTCAGTTAATTAATTGAACACAATATCAATTGGATGTTGAATAGGGAGGCCAAATAGTGACTCATTGTGGATGGCTTCCCATTAGTCACCGAGATGAAATTGAATTTCATCTGAAAGCATGATTAACTCATTTTCTATTAATATTACGTATTTGTGTATAAGCAATAGCGTGTTTGGGAAAAACAAACAACGAACTTATTAAATTCAACAAAGTACAACATTTGGGTGCGAATAAGTGTGTACTTGCAATTGTTTTCGTAATTTTTTTTTCTGCATTTACGCTCTCTTTAAAATAAAAGCAATACCGATAGAATGAGATGGATTGTTATATAGAAATTCACAAATTGAAAAAAATAAAAAGTAAGTCAAAAATGTATATAAATTGTTTGCTGAAACAAATTGAAAAAAATAAAAAGTAAGTCAAAAATGTATATAAATTGTTTGCTGAAATTTGTTAAAATGACCATTTTTTTTCAGCGTGTACTTTGATTTATAGCCGATTCAAATTAAACATTTTAACTTTGCTCGGGATGAGTTGGTGAGATCGATGCGATTCTATTTTCCACGACTGTGTCGCACTCTCTCGGCTATGACAGACACATCCGTGCACATCGTATGACGACGGAAATCCTGAGCAAGTCAGACTCATGAGCGTTGTATACAAAGTCGATTAAAGCGATGGGTTTCTTATTTTGACTGTAAATCAATGCTGTGCAGGATTTTGGTATAATGTTTGCAATATGTGCCAACATTGCCCAAAACGATTCATGTGGTTCCTAGGAGAAAGAGCTCTCACTGTCAACATAGCAAGTGATTCAAAAAGAAATTACTCGATGGACCACCCAGTATATCATTGAATAGGCTGCTGACAACACAGGGAGAATGGGCCTGTGACATGACTCCTAAAAATATTCATGAAAAATATTCTTTTTTTACTGGTCCCAAAATACATGTGGGAATTAGGGCGTACCTCAAAAAAAAAAAATTCGCCGTACACCTTCGAATATGAAGTATTATTGAAAGGTAGATTCAAAAATTTTTTTTTATTTTTTTATGCCGAACGTAGGGTTCGCGCTTTTACATTTTTCTATACAACTTCTGCATTTAGAAACGGATTTTAAAGTGTGATACATCGATTTTTTTTGTCTTTGAAGTCATTGAGCTCAAGCACCCCCTTCTGGTACTTACCCATCATATCTCAGTTGCTACTACCCTAATGTACCACTCTAATATCAGAAAATTAAAGCTCGCATAAAATTATGAAACTCTTCCTAAGGAAGTATGTCGAGACAAAAACATCGTCGAGACAAAAACATCGATGTATCACACTTTAAAATCCGTTTCTAAATGCAGAAGTTATATAGAAAAATGTAAAAGCGCGACCCCTACGTTCGGCATAAAAAAATAAAAAATGTTTTTTTGAAACTACCTTTCAATAATACTTCATATTCGAAGGTGTACGGCGAACTTTTTGTTTTTTACTTGTAACCTGGTACGCTCTAGTGGGCATTGCTGGATCATATTCGAATTGCATCCATATTAATAGTTCGACTATTACACAGCGAACCCAGGTTCGTAATCTGGTAGGAATAACCACCATTGAACCAGAGTTGGTAATTCTACACTTTTAGAAAATCTGGCTAAGAGCTCACCGATTGTCATCCTAAGGACGAAAGGCACATCTCCATTTTGGTAGTATTGAAATAATCAGCGCCTTAAAGTTGATTATTTTTTAAAAAATTTAAAATGATTCTAAAAAATTATAACATAAATGGGACTTAACACCAAAGTTAAAATCTCATGCAAGGTTCCGAATTTGGCCTCTCTGAAATTTTGGAGCTTGTGACTTTTTTCTGTTAGGGCGCCAATTTTAGATGTCAAATGGAGTACACACATACATATATCTACTTCCACTCCGTCAGGTACCAAGCGAACCAACCTTGTTGGTCCTCATTCAAAAACTCGTTCCGCCCTCGTTTATATTTGCCGTACTATTACATGAAAATAATCAAAACCAACAGCAATTTTGAACTTTTACTCCTTCCAATTTGGCATACATATTAGGAATTTGGTCGGTGTGTCTGTGTGTGTGTGTGTGTGTATGTTAAACTTAAGAAGAAACCGAAAAATCAAGAGTAGATTTGTTCAACATGTAAACTAAGCCATTGGCATGTTAGGTGTGATGTGTTCGTGTAAGCGTCCGTAAATGTGGTGTGTGTGTGTGTGTGCGTTGGGAAACGGAAATGTGTGGGTGTAGCACCGGAAATGTGGTTTGTGGGCAAAACTCATGCACTCTAAGGTACGTACGTACATACGTATGTCGTACTCGTACTCAGTGATATTTAACACATTCATTGTAAATCTTTTGTTAATAAACTTTCGGTTATTTTCCACATACTTGAAATGTGTACGTGTTTAAGGGGACTCTGGTTCAACCAGATGTTGGTAAGGTGGTGCATGTAAACCGTGTTTATAAAATAATAATTGTATTATTGGCATTTGGTTGGAATGAAACCTACTCATACATATAAATCGGTGTTTATGTATGTGTATGTGTGTGTGTGTGTGTGTGCGTATACTCGATGGGTGTAATTAAATAGTTTTAATAACAAAGATGCCCTAAAAACTATCGGCAGCCTAAATCTGGCATATTTTTGTTGCCCATCATAAAAATTTCATTTAATTTTTCATGCACGACTACACTTATTAGCATGTATGGGAAATTTCTAGTTACCAGGATAATCCAGGTACGAGGCTGACTTACAGGCAGCTGCCGTTACTACACCGCACCGACAGAAAATTGCTTTCTGAGTTAATTAATATTTGATTATGAGTGTAAACTACAGTTACGGATTTTAATTAAGAGCTTAAATGCGAATGTGTACG
Organism: Hydrotaea cyrtoneurina; assembly: GCA_958296145.1. Taxonomy (NCBI): domain Eukaryota; kingdom Metazoa; phylum Arthropoda; class Insecta; order Diptera; family Muscidae; genus Hydrotaea; species Hydrotaea cyrtoneurina. The sequence goes on along the minus strand of OY282513.1, from coordinate 8,134,528 downwards.
AGTACATACGAACGTCTGCATGTATGCGGAATGTGAGCCCTATATGTATATGTGTGTGTCTGTGTGTGTGTATCGTATGTCGTTTGAGCATAATAAGGAACATGTTTACACTGTTGCAGCAATTTGCAACCAAAAATGGGGAAATTGGAAAAATAATTTTCACACCACAACAGTTAATAGAGTTGACAACACACAAAACTCATTAGGGCCTCGTTGGGCATACATGCGTTTGTGTAAATGTGCCGACAGAACTTTTATAGAAATATAAAACGGAGCGAATAAATACACAAAGTTTGTGATTTAAAGAAAATCATATGAAGTTAAAGAAAGTTAATGAAATTGCGCTTAAATGGATTCCCGTTACAAAAAAAAAACATTCCCAGTAAATCCAGTAAAGCAAATACTTAAACCCGTTTTACCCCAAAAACCCCATACTAGAATTCGCTGGGTGGGCTTAGTTGGGAGGGATCATGGTCCATCTCCATTTATTTTTGTTATTTTGGCACAGACAGCTATTTCTGGCTCAAAATCTTGGCAGAAAATCAGTATCATATCTCGGCGGAAATGAATCGCTTCACGCTTGATAAATTTTCGGAAATAATGGAAAATTATTTCCAAAGTAGCACAAACAGTTCGTTTAATAATTTTTGGCCGAAATGAGGCTGCCTAGAGGTGCTGTTGTACGCAAGTCTGTGCAAAAAGTTTGTGAGACTGTCACAAGGCGAGCACAGACACGAATGAGACGATCTCCACAATTCGACATGTCATGCAGCATGCGAATTCTGCGCAAAGACCTCAGGTGGACTTCACTAAAGGCACACAACCATCCGATACGTTATCGTTTCTCACTTTGGAACTTGGAGCAGCTCGAAATCGACAACGATTTGTTTGTCGCATCTGGGGATGGGAAAAATCCCCATTTGATCTTCGAGAAGCCAATGCTTGCTTAGAGAGTGAGAGTTTTGAGCGGTGGCATAATTGACTCATGCCATAATCGATATTTTGTATATCAAACTCGATAATCGTGTCATCAGCTGTTTTGGCGATGTCTATGGACACTAGAGCGTACCAGGTTACAAGTAAAAAAAAAAAAGTTCGCCGTACACCTTCGAATATGAAGTATTATTGAAAGGTAGTTTCAAAATTTTTTTTTTTATTTTTTTATGCCGAACGTAGGGGTCGCGCTTTTAAATTTTTTTATATAACTTCTGCATTTATAAACGGATTTTAAAGTGTGATACATCGATGTTTTTGTCTCGACGTTTTTGTCTTTGAAGTCATTGAGCTCAAGCACCCCCTTCTGGGACTTACCCATCATATCTCAGTTGCTACTACCCTAATGTACCACTCTTAAAATCCGTTTATAAATGCAGAAGTTATATAGAAAAATGTAAAAGCGCGACCCCTACGTTCGGCATAAAAAAATAAAAAAAATTTTTTTGAAACTACCTTTTAATAATACTTCATATTCGAAGGTGTACGGCGAACTTTTTTTTTGAGGTACGCCCTAATGGACACCTCTATGAAGTTCCACATTCTAAAATGTTCTAAAATAGTTTCCACCGGGTATAAGTTACAGGGTTACAGAGTCTCTCTTTATCCTGCGGTGCTAAGACTGTTTCCCAAATCATTGAAACACTGTGCGTCACAGTGTAAAATGATCTCCAACTTTTTGAAATATTACTTTTTATTTTTCAATAATTAAAAAAAAATCCCACCTGCTGAATGCTCCTTTATTAAAATGAGGTTAACTCTCCTTAATCATCTGGGAACTTTTAAAGTTACTCTGCACTAGAGCGGAGAATCCTTTTCCGTCTGCCAAAAATTTTGGACACATTTGGTTTTATGTCGAATTAGTTGAAATCTGCATTGTATTAAAGTAAACCGAAATATTTTTACACAATTCTTTTAGCTATTTTGTGAGAGGGGGTAGGAAGCGGGGTGTACAGAGACAGCACAACGACAACCAATTTAATGTAGACCAAGAAGTTTGAACTTAATTGTGTTTTAATTATTAACTTACCGCTTTACTCAGTGTGTAACCTAAAAATTTAAATTAAGCAGAGCATTCTAAACAAATAAAGTGGACGGTGTGTGTGTGCAAAAAGGAAGTCTGCAAAAACCTCCTGTGACTCCTTAAAATCTGTACCGAGTAATATGTTTACACAGATTTTTGGAATGGTCATAAATGTACGTTGCCCAGTCGGCCACACATGTGTGGTACGACTGAATGTGTCAGTGTTTAACAAGCATGTACTTGTGTGCATGTCACAGCAGAACCCAAATTGTATTTGCATGTGTATGTGTATAAGGGTGGCAGTCTATAAAATCTCTGTGAGTGCTGGACTTTTGCAGGATTTTCTCCAAAAGTCTTCAGTACAGGAATATCTCGCATAGTACACTTAATCGGTATTCGCCTATTTACAGTCGCTATAGTCCTAAGAAGGAGGTTGAACGACATGATTCTGACAATCGAGCCAAAGAACTATTATTTGTTACATATAAATAATAATAATATAGTAAAAATACAGAAAATTTTACGTTATCATTATAATACTGAAAAAAAATTGAAAATTTAATTTTATTATTTTTTTAAAACTATTTTTTTTGAAATCTATTGTGGAAAAAAAATTTAAAAAAAAAAATATTTTGAAAATTTAATTGTGGAAAAAAAATTAAAAAAAAAAATATTTTGAAAATTTAATTTTATTATTTTTTTAGAACACATTCTTCCGAGAAATTTTTTTTTTTTGCTGTAGAGTAAAAAATATTTGACAAAAAAAAAATATTTTCAAACTTTATTTTTTTTAAAACAATTTTTTCAAAGACAAATTTGTTTCTTGATAAGGAGATACCGTACTGCAGAGAAACCGTACTGATCGAAACTGTACAATGCGAGGTATTCCGTTATTTAATTTGAGGATTTAGTGTAACAGTACTACTACAATTTTTTACGACACCCGGAAAGCCGTTCACTTTACTTACTTATTTCCCTTTCTATATATAGAAACAGACGGGGAACTTCTCGCGAATCAGAGAGTTGAGTACGATATAATTTGTATACTCTCTGATCGAGTCCTACTGTTTAAAGCCGGCTCCGAACGGCTAATGCTTTTCTAGAGATTTTTTACATGGCTTAGAGATTACTCTCTTACTCGTAAAGTCACCAACATTTACGAGGTGGAAACAGTTCACTTTAGTTTACATTTAATCACATTAAGCCACGATACTTCATGAGTTATAAGATTTGTTTTTAGTTTGCACGATTCCTCCCGGGCCGATCCGGGCAATTCTCATCCTAATATTGGCAACTGCAAAGATGAGGGTTTATTCACACGATCACAAAATGTCACACTAATGTATTTGCAATGCAAGTGCATTTTGATATATTTGCTATTTTAAATTTCTAAGTCCACATATTCTCTCTTAAGTCTTGTTTGAGGATGAGTGGGCTTGGGTGGGTTTCAAATTTTCTTTGTTTTTGCCTTACAATTAACATTCTGTTAACTTTTGCAAAGTATCACCATTGACAACAGAGATATTTGTGAATATTTTTCAGTTGTTCGAGGGGCAGTTAGGGAAGGACATATTCCTTCCCTTTGGGGACTACTGGGACAATGCGACCCAAATCTCCATTTTATAAATAAAACTCCGTCCGGAAAGGGTTAAACATTAAATTTTTTTTAAAAAAATCTACTCTACCAAGGTCTGTTCGAACTTTGGATTGGAGTGGATTGTAGCGAGTTATATATGATTATCACCAAGTAACTACAATGCGGCCACCATATACTTCCAAACTGACCACTTACAACCAGTAAACGAATCAAGTACGTCAGAGAAGTTAATTCGAGATATTTTGTGTACCAAATTCGATAATCGTGTCATCAGCTGTTTTGGCGATGTCAATGACCCAACTCGGAGCAGTGATTTGACGAAGTTATAAATTTTTATGGTGTACCGTGTAAAGCGAACCGGTGTTAAGCGAAGAATTTGGTTAAGTACTCAGGCCCTATCGAGCGAATATCGAGCAAGCAAGAGAATTGTTCCTTTAGGACCCCTGTTAGGGGTTGAATCTCTCATACATGTGCGCCACTATTACTTGTCGTGACCTTTTGAAATTGCCACTACATGCCCAACCTAACTCACCCGAATATTTGGGTAGTAAACCACAGCCACCGCAAAGCTCTCCCAAGTGGTGTTACCTTTGGATCCGGCTAGGACACAAATTCAAGGCTACCTGATTAGAGTCCACACTGAGACCTCGTATCATAACTACCTCCATTTTAAGGCCAGCGCACTGCACTCTGACAGCTAGTGTATACTGCGGTGATTTAGCTGAGTTATCATTTCTATCTGTGAGTTATCAGGTGGCACCATTTACACAAGCGGTATCAGTGATACATATCCGTCTATCTTTAGATATAGGCCAGTCCCAACATGGGATGATCAACTGACATAATTGAGACTGCTGATAACATGATCACCGAACTTAGTGCGCAAAAGATCGATTGTGGTGTGGCATGGCGCGCCACACTGCTGAGAAAAAGACCAGGTCTATATCTTCAATCTTCGGTCACAAAAAAAAAACGTTTAACATATTTCTGTAACGCTCACCGTTATTGACGTTATCAACAGGACTTTCCAAGAAAAATTACCCAATGATGTCACTGATCCAAAATCCGCACCCAACTCCCTCTCTCTCTGAGGAGGATGCTGATCTCCTGCGGCAGGTGCGGCAGTTTCTATAAAAAAAAACAACATGATTTTTCGAGCAAAATCGTTATACATTTCGAGCTGCCATAAAGTCCAAACTGCGAGTTCCTTCAATTGTTGAGTTACTTTAACCTGGAAAGCGAATGATAATCTAACTGATGCGTGAGATGTTCAGTTGCTGAGATCGTTGGTGAAACAATGTTCCACGACTGAGTCACATATTCTCGGCTACGGCAGCCACGTTCTCCTCTGTCGGTACCGTACGAAGACGGGCACAGTGAGCGTTGTCCACTAGCATGTCAGTGTCTCACTAACTACAAATACTGATATTTTTTTTCTTAAAATTTCTGTTTTTTTTTTTTAAATTACATAATGGAACACAATATCACTCGTATGACAATTTAAAAGTTTCCTAATGTTATTCAAACGTAAAGCGATACATTCGTTATATGGAAATGATTTAAAAATAAACCAGTTGATGGACCATCCAGCATTTATTTTTAAATATATTCTGGCTGTGGTTTTCAATAATAAATTAAAAATATGATTCACTGATACACTGATTCCCTGATTCACTGATTCACTGACTCTGTCACGCAGTACGTAGGAATTTAAATAGGCATTCTATAATAATTCTATAAATAATAATAATAAAAAAAATAATATTTTTTTTGTACAGAAATTGTGTTTTCCCCAAATTTTTTTTTTACCAAAATTTTTTTTTCTTACAAATTTTTTTTTTTCAAGAAATTTTTTTTTTCAAAAAAATTTTTTTTTTCCACAAAATTTTTTTTTCAAGAAAAATTTTTTTTTTCCACAAAATTTTTTTTTTTCAGCAAACATTTTTTTTCAACAAAATTTTTTTTTTCAACAAAAATTTTTTTTTTCAGCAAATTTTATTTTTTTTTCGAAATTTTTTTTTACAAAATAGTTTTCTCAAAATATTTTTTACAACATTTTTAAAATTAAGTAACAAATACTTTCTCAAGCAAATTAACGGGCGCCATAGGCGCATTACAACTTACTAGTTGAAAATATTTAAGGAAGTACTGGGAATTTCCATACACAATACCATTCCGTTGTGCTGACTCACCCTGTTGTCAGAATGTGACCATTTTTAATTCTCATTGTATTAGCGAAACTGAAAATATAAGAGTTCAATCTTCCACCCCCTTTCGATGCACCTTTGATATTTACACAAATTTTAAGCTCACAAGTGGAGAATTACTTTACAAAGTTCTAAACAGTTTTTCTTTTTTACATTCAAATCTTGCTGTTTGCTCTCCAGTTTGGGCCCCCTGACTCTGTACTCGCTACAGCAGCTGGGTAAAATCACAATCTTTTATTCACATCTGCTTTTACAATTAGTCTTAATTCGACTTAATTAAACTATGCCACAAACACAAGCAAAATATATGCAACAACTTACGCAACCACTAGCGGCCACCGCTGCAGTTCCATGAGCATTGCATGGCGGTGCCTGGCTCACAGTAAAACTCTGGCAACAGTATTAAAATCGTTCTATGCAAACCAACATCCAGACTGGGGCATGTAAGAGAATCCACCATTTTCTGGAAACAGGGACATGTAGTACAACAACGACGACTGAAACAAGCAGCAGATTACAAACATGAAAAAGAAAATGGAGCATACGTATATGCAGGAACGGGTTATCACGCGGTAGCTACACGTATTTGTAAAGCTTAATTTCTAACTTGAGTCTTACAATTGAAATATTTCCATAGAGAGTAACCCTTTGAACAGTTAAAGGAAAAGGCCTGAGCCCTGTTACATAATCTCCTGATCCCTGGAGATATTCGTCCTCCCTGTGAACAGTTACAGAATCCCCTGATCATTGGAGATGTTCTCCCCAGCAATTATTTAGTCCAAAAGTGCTGAAAACAGCAATATCCCAAATGAATATGACGATGAACTGAATGGTGAAGACATAGATCATCCGGTTAGTCATGGACCTGGAACTGGAACTTAGTACAGATCATTTACTGAAATTCCTTCAAATTAGCTTTCTGCAAAATTAATGGCAATCATTTCCCTAGTAACATAAAATCGAATAATATTTTACAATCCACTTTTCAAAATTCTATTGTAAACGTAGCAGTCAACTACTATTTCCATAACCCTTTACATACTTGAGGAAATATGTAACAGCAATAACAACAATATTAGTACTTAGAGCATAGTAGATAGAGAAAATGAAAGAATACTGCAGCAAATTAAATTGCATTTGATACCGCAAAAATATTGCTTTCGAGGTTTTTGGCAACATATGCTAAAAATGTTCAAATTTCCATATACTCGAAATCATCGTCCGTACGTACACATATGAAATGAGCCCAACATGAATTTGAAAAATTAAAAACAAAAAATGGAACTGAGCTCGTGCACAAGGGACAAATGGTAAATGTGAGCGAGTAGTTTTTATACTCCAATGTACGTATATACGTACATATGTATTAAGAAATTAGAAATTAATAGGATTTTGGAATGTCCTCCCTCTTTCATTTGAGGAAGCTCCCTTTCGATTGAATTAATTCAGCCGACGATATACTGCATTTTTTTTTAATTTAAAATTTTGCGCATATTAGCTGTATAAGTTGCGGTCATGAACTCGTGTGTTGTGGAAGAAAATCATCAATATTAGTAAAGGATACGATATCTAAAAGCCTTCTGAATGGTCGACACTAGACCTTGCCTAGAAACGAATCTTAAGGGCGTTCCTTTCGGAACAGAGGAGACAAGCCAGTCATTGTCTAGCCAAAGCAAGGTCGTGGCTCTGGATATTTCCAAGAATAAATGGAAAGAGTCTTGCATGAAGCAAGTATACCGAAACTTTTTGCATTTGGTTTGGGTAATACCTGCTATGGATTCATTTCGAGTTTTCTCCAAGATCGCTCTCAACGAGTTGTTATAGATGATGTCCCCTCCAATTAACACGAACACTGAATATGATGATCGCAATGATGACGCAAGGCTCTGTTGTTTCCGTTTTATTTATTTTGTATTTGTATTGTCTGTTGGTCGGTTGGTTTAGAAACTCTGAAGCTGTCCCGATTATGTATTCCTGGCTGAGAAGTTTATTGTTCATTTTATTTGGGTGCTGAGCCAGGGAATTGCCGAGCAGACGAGTCGGGAGTATCTCATTGATTACAACTTAAATAGTAGAATCCATAGGTAGGACCTAGGTTTGTATTTACCATAGCTGTTCAGTAACGATTACTAATCGTAATATAAAAAATGTTTGTAGAGGTGCTGTAATGATTAAATTTCAATTATATTCAGCAAAATGAAAAAAATTTCATGTACTCCGGATGCGATAATTTTTTCTGTGTAGATAACCTTGACATGAGCTCGAAAAACGCAATAAAAAATTTTTTTTTCGTTTGGTTTTTGTTTTATTTTTTTTTTTTAAATTTTAAAAAAAATTTTTTGGTTAATTTGTTTCGTCCGGCATAACTCGGGAACCACTAGCCCGATTTAATTGAATTAAATTTTAAAAAATTTAAAATTACAATTCCCTTAATCTGTTCATATATTGTTTTCCTATACAAGCAACAGTTTCCAAGTTAAAAATGAATATATAAAGGAAAAAACTTATTTTTTGCCTAAAGATTTAAATTTTTTTTTTTAAAAATCCATAAAAAATCCAAAATGAAAAAAAATGTCAAATCTTATTACTTTTACGTAAAGTCACATAACCTATGAGCAAAATGAGATAAAGATCATGAAAATCGATGCACGCGTTTCGCTTTTATTCGCAATTTGAAATATTCAAATTTTCATATATTTTTGTCACCCAACAAATTTTAATTTTTTTTGTAATAAAAATGAAAAAACCTTACCATAGACAAAGTTGTGCATATGTCGAGCAAATTTTTGAAATTCATACCTTTACTCAATTGCGAATAAAAGCGAAACGCGTGCATCGATTTTCATGATCTTTGTCTCATTTTGCTCATAGGTTATGTGACTTTACGTAAAAGTAATAAGATTTGACATCTTTTTTCATTTTGGATTTTTTAAAAAAAAAAAATTAAATCTTTAGGCAAAAACTAAGTTTTTTCCTTTATATATTCATTTTTAACTTGGAAACTGTTGCTTGTATAGGAAAACAATATATGAACAGATTAAGGGAATTGTAATTTTAAATTTTTTAAAATTTAATTCAATTAAATCGGGCTAGTAGTTCCCGAGTTATGCCGGACGAAACAAATTTACCACAAAATTTTTTTTAAAATTTAAAACAAAAAAAAATAAAACAAAAACCAAACGAAAAAAAAATTTTTTATTGCGTTTTTCGAGCTCATGTCAAGGTTATCTACACAGAAAAAATTATCGCATCCCGAGTACATTTTGACTGTTGACTAGTGTAATTGATAACAATTACAAATAATCAAAAAGTAATCAGGATTACTTGCGATTACTATAAATAATCAAAAAGAATCAAAAGTAATCCGACTACTTTTCGAGATTACTTCAAAGTTATCCGACTACTTTTCGAGATTACTTTGATTCTTTTACTAAAAATAATCAAAACGACTCAAAAGTAATCCGACTACTTTTCGAGATTAAATGCCTGTTTCCATAAAACGAATTTGTTCATTCGTTACAAATTGTCAAAATTGAAGGCGCAATAAACCGGATTTCGATCAGTGATGAGAGCTTATTCGTCTGGGATTGTATTCCATATGTCGATATCTACAATATATCTGAAAATCACAATTCTTCTGGGAAAAAGGTGTACAATGTTGATGAAATAATTCAAAAAAAAAACTTTGCAAATGAAAACTTAAATGACATTACCAATAAATTCGATATTAATTTTAATGAAAATGTGCAAAATATCCTGCATACATGCCAAATAAAAACAAATGAAAACACAGAACTGAATATACAAAACACACTAACTACAATGAAGATGAAATTTTCAATATACTAAAAACCCTTAATCCTAGAAAAAGTGCTGGAGCGTATGGAATAAGAGCCATAGATTTAACAAGTGGACAAATAGTAAGTTCGGCCGGGCCGAATGTTATATACCCTCCATCATGGATCCTTAAAAAGTCAATAAATAAGAAAACTAACTGAGTTTTTGGGCCGCTCGTGACCCGATAGTCCCAGGAACCCGATCACAAATTTTATCCAAATCATGAAAATAAATGCATATTTGGGTTCGCGAGAAAATTTCGTTGCATTTCGATACCCATATGTCCAAGTTTGTCAAGGGACGGTTTTTGGGCCGCTGGTGACCCGATAGTCCCAGAAACCGGATCAAAAAATTTAGGCAAATCATGAAAATAAAGGCATATTTGGGTTCGTGAGTAAATTTCGTTGCACTTCGATACCCATATGCGCATGTTTATCATGGGCCCTTTTTTGGGCCCCAAGGGTCCACGGAACCCATGAGCACGCCCATTTTTGGGATTTTTTTCCCATCTATAAATTATATAAACTTAGAACTTAGATGTAGTGAACAAAAATATTTGAAAAATTTGATTATGGCCGGAATATATTTAGTCCCGTAAAGGGGAACTTTTTCCCCTTTGGTCCGATATGGCCCATTCTCGAACTTATGGGCAAAAAACATCTTCCTACAAAATTTCAGCTTCTTAGCGTTGGTCGTTCGCACTCTATCGTGATTTCAACAGACAACAGACGGACGGACGGACAGACGGACATCGCTAGAATGTCTTAGAATGTTACACTGACCAATAATATATATACTTTATAGGGTCGCAGATCACTCTTTCGAGGTGTTGCAAACGGAATGACAAACTTAGTATATACTCCATCCTATGATGGAGTGTATAAAAACAAACGCATCACACAACATCAATAATCACCAAATCAGTCGATAGTAGTCTTAGTGAATCAACTATACGCGAAATACTGAAAATATCGTTGATTCGACCAATACACAAAACGGGCAGTAAATCTGAGTACATAAACTACAGACCAATCTCAATTTTGTCCGCGTTGGAAAAAGTACTGGTGGAAGTAATGGTAAGAAGACTGAATGGATTTTTATCAAAATACAACAGCATAAACAAAAACCAGTATGGAAAGAACATAAGGAAAGAACATAAATCAATTGCTAGGTCGTTTTTCTAACCATGTAAACCAAAGCCTGCACTGTCTACACATGCACTGTCTAGCCTTGTTTATCGACTTCAGCAAACTATTTGAAACTCTTTTGCACATCATTATGGAAAGAAATGGAATAAGAGGCCACTGCCTGAAATGGTTCAAATGCCGCATTTAGGTCAAAGGTCAAACTAGGGTACATTTTGTAATATAAACAACTGAAATCGTTTTTTGGTATAAATACTGAAAATTTGAAGAAAATTGGACGATGGGCACATGGTATTCTTTCATATTTTCAACCAAAAAACGTTTATTTCTACAGATTTTTCTGAAATTTGGCTTCATTGAGTCACTGGGTCCAGTAATTAAGTGACATAAATTTCAAGACTATTGGATTATGTTAACATGTATTGCATGGAGGTCAAAAGTCATATATAAGTAAATGGTCAATTTTCAAAAAAATAAAACAGTTATCTCGTATGTATATTGTGAAATTGACTTTAGTGGAGATGTTAACAAAACAGTTCCAAACTCTTCAATACCTCTTCAGAAAACGGAGTTATGACCAAAACTTTGGCCATAGGTGACTTTGTTCACTTAAACAGTAATAACATGCTCCATTTAAAGTCGATTTTAAAATGCAAATCGGTTTTGGAAAGAAGCACATGTGACTGACACATTATCACCGTTGCATAAAATTGCTAAAATTGTTCAAAAAGAGTACTTTTTTTTGTCATTTTTCTCTACGATTTTAGAACTTTGACTGCATTTTTCGACAACATTCTGCATTAAGGCATTAACATTTGATATAAGATGATTAGATAGCATTTGGTTCTGAATCAAATAAGACCTTGTCTAAGGAAATCGATTGAAAATTACCAACACAGGGGTACTTTTACTAAAAAATTAGATAGATTGAAAACAACAAATCCGTATTGCAGCAGCTCTGAAAAGTACGTCCATAATGTTTCTTATCTTAATATATATTTACCCTCGACACTGATTTACTGATACACTGATTCACTGACTCTGTCACGCAGTACGTAGGAATTTAAATAGGCATTCTATATTCTATAATTCTATATAAATTCTATAAATAATAATAATAAAAAAAATAATATTTTTTTTTGTACAGAAATTGTGTTTTCCCCAATTTTTTTTTTTCCAAAATTTTTTTTTTACAAATTTTTTTTTTTTACAAAATTTTTTTTTCAACAAAAAATTTTTTTTTACAATATTTTTTTTTCCAAATTTTTTTTTTCAACATTTTTTTAACAAAAATTTTTTTTTCCACAAAAATTTTTTTTTAACAAATTTTTTTTTTCAAGAAAAAATTTTTTAACAAATTTTTTTTTTCAAGAAAAAATGTTTTTTTCAAAAAAATTTTTTTTTTTTGCAAAATTTTTTTTCCATATTTCAACGGGCGCCATAGGCGCGTTACAACTTACTAGTTTATAATAAGCATTTTCATTTGAAATGATCTGGTGGTTGTTGTCTATGATAACATTACCACACTAATCTCACTTTGCGGCTGTAACTTAACAAAACGCAAATTTTCCAACATAGACATTTGAAGTCTATGAAACCTTTGTTAAAATCATCCAATCAAAATAACATTCAGGCGTTCTGTATTTTTCAATCTACGGAATGCATTAATGTAGTGAAACCATATAATTTCTAGGATATTGAAATTGTTAAACCGTACTACAGATGTTCAATAAATCAGACAGTAAATGATTGTCTGATGAGCTATTGTAATTAACAGCTGCGATTTTTGAATTTTATGTTTACATAAAATGAATTTGTTCGTTTGTTACAAATTATCAAAATTTAAATTATTCGATTTTTATGGTTTTTTTTTTTAATCAGTAAGGAGAGCTTATTCTTTGGGGCCTGTGTTCGGTATGTCAATATCTCACAGATATCTGAAAACCAACAGTGAGTCAGGTCAGTAACCCATTTTATAACGCTTTCAATATTGACGATTCATAACGAACCAACAAATTCGTTTTATGGAAACAGGCAGTAAGTTTCTAATTCGACTTAAATCCCATTTTAAACATTCCAACATTTAAGAATTGCTAATATCCTCACACACGATCCCTCTTGAATATTTGCAGCATTTCCGTTTTTATTAGCATCACATAGTTTATTTCCCTCCAGTCATCCTTTTTTTTTTTGTTCAGACAACAAAAATCAACATAAAAAATCCTAATACTGAAATTAATTGTTGAACACCAAAAATGTCACATCTCGTGCTCGTTATTCCGCAGACTTATGAAAGCTCACAGCTTCAGACATTGTAGCATATCGATACCGCCAACAAATGTACGAGCCTGCAAACACACACACACACATCCACTTAGCGCTAGTGTGCCTTTCCACCCAATTTGGTCCAATAGAATTTCCTCACCAGAGAGTAAAATATTTTCCGAAACTATTCAAATAAATCACTTTAGCCTTTGCTTGGTTGCCTGACTTGCCATCCAGGCCGCTATCGTTATGTCCTTCCTTTTCTATTAATTATTGCAGCGCCTAACAGTATGCAATATTTGCAGCCACTACTACCGCAACTAAAGGCATTAGTTTGCATGCATGTTCGTGTGTGTGTGTGTATTGGTGTGAGTGCTCATTCTATAGGGAGTATGGCGTTTATTAAAACGACAGCAGTACTTTTTTTTTAGAAAAGAAAAAAAAGCAGCAGAGGACGAAACAAGATAAAAATGGAAAAGCATGAACGTAAAAAATGTAATAATAAAAATAGCTTCATGGTGTCGGGACAATATCTGTCGGTGCAGAGGTTAAAATATTGTCGCAGTTGTTGGCTGCCAGTGGAGCCAGCACTGGAGTGTGTATGCCGGTGTGTGTGTGTGGCATGTGCCACAGCAGATTTTGTGTTAACATTCAACAATTTTCAGCGGGAAGATATGAGGAAATTGAAAATGATTTATCGGTGGAATTACCAATGTTAGCAAGTGTAATTTTAGATATTAATAAATATTTTTCGTTCAAATATAATAAATACGTACGTACAGTTGATTTTACATTGGTAATACAAACAAACATACGCTACCTGAAATTCCTGCCGATAGCTGATATCCCCAATAATACGCACACATAAACAACACATATTTGTTTGCATTTAGAGATTGTGTCGAGTGTGCTTAACGAAATGAATTTAAAATATGCACAAATATTGTATTTAGAAATAATCAAATGTGAATTTAAAGTTAATAAAACTGAAACTTGGATTCATGATGGACAAAATGTGGCCTACTTTCACTGTATGTGTATGAGAATAAATAATTTTTGAAGTCCTTTGACTAACATGCTAAATGATTTATACGGATTAGCTAATTAGTAGGGTTACATATTTATATATATTACAAATATTTGTACAACCCTTGCCAAATGAATGGCATACAGACTAACATTGCTTGACCAAATGTAACCAAATCCATTTGAACAGCACCAGCCAGATCCTAAAGACTGAAAGTACAAAAGAGAATTTGCACACTGAAAGATACCCAAGGAAGCAGCCAACGTCTAAACTACGGTTTTTTACCTGCTGACAAAGTACAAACTAAGGCTATTCGGAAAGCGAATGCCGAATCAAGAAAATGGGAAACAGCTCAATAAAATGGCAAACTCGCTGCGATGACAGATTGTATATCCTCATATCTAATGTAGGCACAGTTTCTGACTGGTCACGAAGGACAGAGATGTTATCGGAACAGATATGGCAGTGACGAGTATCCCACATGTGCACGATACGGGAACAAAACAGAAGCAGAAAAATCACCCTATCGCACATAATATAATCGATGGAATGAGAAAAAGCCTAGTCGCCTGGAAAAGAAAATGCTGCTAGAAGAAAATAGTACAATCCATGCTCCAAGATGAGGAGGGACAAAGAAATAATGCCACGAGCATAGGCGAAGTCACTGACTGCGACTTTCCCGCCAGCGATTTACTGCCGGACTGATTCACCACAGACTGATTAATCACTGTCCTGACCAGACGGCCCTTTCAGCTTAGACATCCGCTAAGAGCGGATTTTTGGAAATTCGGATTGAAATGGGGAAACGGGAAAAATGTGTACACAAATCCCTTCGAAATAGGCAAAAATACAAAATAATTAAATATCGGGATTTTTGTTGGAAAATTGATCCCCAGCAGATGGAAATGGGTTTCAAAATTTGGAGCAAAATAAATTGTTTACAACAAAAAACGGATAATAGTACCAAAACGGGATAAGAAAAGGGGAAAAATAAAAGACGGTGAAAAAATTTGTTAGCAACAACAGGAGGAAATGAGTTAGAGATGGGACGAGAAATGGGATAAAAAGGTACTGAAAGACAAAAAAAATGGATAATTGTACCCAAACGGAATAAAAAAAAGAACAACAACAAGGGGATCATAGTAAAAAAAAGGGGAAAAATTAAAGATGGTGAAAATAATTTTTGATAACAACAGATGGAAAAAAGGCCAACTTGGTTTAAAAAAAAAAAAACAAAAAAAGGGGAAAAATTAAAAAAAAGTGTGAAACTAATTTTTGGCAACAACAGGTGGAAATGAGTTAGGGATGGGACGAGAAATGACTCAAGACGGTATAAAAAAAGGACAGAAAGGGGAAAAATTTTGAAATAAATTGCTGCAAAAAAAGGATAATTGTACCAAAACGGAACAAAAACAAGTGGATAATAGTGCCAAAACGGGATAAAAAAGGGACAAAAGGGGTAATAATTTAAAATAAATGTTTGGCAACAAAAAATGGATAATTGTACTTAAGCGGGATAAAAAAATCGTCAGAAAGGGGAAAAATAAAAAAGGTGAATCTAATTTTTGGCAGCAACAGGTGGAAATGAGTTAGAGATGGGACGAAAAATGGGTCAAAACGATAACAAAGCAGGTGGAAATGAGTTATAGATGGGATGAGTTAGGGGGCCAAACGGGATAAAAACAAGGGACAGAAAGGGGGAAAATCGTGCAAACAAGTAGATAATGGTACCAAAACGGGATAAAACAAAAGGGACAAAAAAGGGGGAATTAAAAAAGGGTGAAACTCATTTTTGGCAACAGCAAGTGGATAATAATAAGAAGGTGCGAAAAAGGTACAAACGGATTACATTTTTGGAAGAGTTCAAGGCTGGTGAAATACACAAATGACAAATAATTTGCAAAATAGTCACAAAAGGGCGAGAAATAGAAATACGCAGTGAAGTTGCACTTTTAATTGTGTTGTAAAGGGAATAAAGAGGAATAAAACAAATCCTGAATAGAACCAAAAGATTTCTCTCGACAAACTACTTCAAATTAATATGAGGGGCGAAAAATGGGAAGACAAAGAACGAGTCAATGGTCAAATATAAAAAGTTGATGAAAGGGCCAAAATGGTCCGAAGCGTACCAAAACGGGATAAAAAGGGGAAAAAAAGGGGGGGGGGGCATAAAGATTCATAAAATGATTTAGCAATTCGTAGATACTGACAAGTTGTCGTCTTTTCAGTCTTCATGAATTGTTGTTGATCCAAGACGGGTAAAATATAGAGGATGTGGGAAAGCGATTTAAACATAAATAAAGTAATGGAAATAAATGTTTAGAAATGGTTCCGGGCTTGACAACAGTACTTGCAAAAAAAAAACAGAAAAAAAACAGTGTATAAATGGGAAAAATAAAAAAAGTGTGAACAACATTTCGCCAAATATAGCAAAAATGGAATTAAGGTTTCGAGTCGGCATTTTTTGTAAACCAATACAATTAAAAAATAGTTTGTGTTTTACTACAAAACAGACACAATACACAAATCAGACAGCGTAATGAGAATCTACCCAAGTTGTCCAATACAGCAACAACAAACATTTACAAAGCATCTAAGGCTGACTGTTTTACATGTTTGGTTGTTGTTGATGTTATCAATGTCGATGTTTATATTCAAAAGCAATCCTTTCGTCATTCAGTAAGGCTAGACTTTCACCTAAATTGTTCAGAACATTTTGGTTTTGTTACACGAATAAAATGTTCTGAACACTTGGGTAATTCTTGCCGCATGAGGAAAATGACTTACAATATTAAGGCCGTGATAGAATTTAAGTTGTTCATTTGTTTTGTTACTTTTCTATTTAGAAAATATATAATTTATGAAGAAAAATAAAAAAATGATTTCTTCCCTTATTTCTGCCGTTTCCTTTTCTATATTCCTTTCCATCATTTACTTGATGTCGGCCATAAATTTTCACATTTCTTGCCGTCCATCGATTTGACACTATGCCAACATTTCATCTAGATGCAATTAATTACTTGACGGAAACCGCCCAAAAGTATGTTACAAAATATTTACATTGCTTTAGCCTAGAAATTTACTTCCAGAAAACGAACTAAACATTTTCGGGTCAACATTTTCACAGAAATTTGTAACATACTTTTGTCGTCGTCGTCGTCGTAGTCGTTCACACAAAATAAGAAAGTACTCGCAAATCTGCCGTGATCCGATGATAAATTAAACGACAAAATAAACAACTCATTTCACTTCAAAAAAAAAAAAAATGTTTCAAAATAAACTATGCAAAGACTAATGCAGCCTTTACGTAGTTAGTTTTCAAACGCTGAACGGAAAAGTGCCGCAATCTTTTTTTACCCTCCAGTTCGGTTGGTCTTGATTTAAATGTTTGAGAAAGCACCACCCTCCGAGCCAGCCTAGCAAAACAAACCCAAGGAGGACAACAAAAACAAGTTAGCACAAATTGTTGCCATAAGTTGTAGTTGCCGAAAAATAAGCAGAATAAGGCAAAAACTTTTTGGCCTTTTTCTTGTTTTTTTTTTTTTGGGTAAACTTAAGTAATTTTTAATATTTTCATTTAACATCACTTTATATTCTGGTGGCCCTCTTTTTTGTTGTGGGGTACTGCTAAAACTGTGCGCCAGCCGAGGTCAGTATGGTGGAGTTGGTGAAATTGGGAGTATTTCGAGGGTGCAAAAGCCATACGAAATTTGTGGTGCTGAGAATTGGAAATACAAGTCTATGTACAATCACATAAGAAACACTGTGGCCTCCGTCAGAGGAGTTTTCATGATCTTAGCCCATTTCAATGTAAGACGCTGCTGTCATGTAGAACCCCCGGTTCGAGTTTGAGTCTCGTGTACACAACAAATTCCTACCCCGACTATGTCGCAGTTAATTTTTCCCAAAATAGTTTGGTGATGTCCAACTTTTATTCATCATTCAGCGTACATACCCTAATCCTGGCCCTTTCAAAAAATGGCGCTACTTTCGTCCCCTAGAATTGTATTCTGATTTGAAGCAGTCCATTGATCCTTCCCCTTCTATGCCACATTAAATGCTATTGTTACTTTCTGCTCCGACATTGCAATACAGTCTCCATACACATGTTATTACACGACAACGTCAAAGATTCAATTCCATACTCAATAAATATTTTTCGTTTCACAACCTACCCAATCCACCCTCCTCAGTGGGCTTGCTGTTATTATTTGGCTCTCCAAATGGGAATGTGGTGATGACAGTTTTCACATTCATTTAGTTTGGAGTAGCATTGCTCCTCCTACTATCTATTCAAGGGGTCAGTGCATACAACCAAAAGAAAGAAGAAAAAAACAGAAGAAGAAGAGTAGCATATAAACTATTTCGTAAAATATTCATAAGTTTATTTGTGCTCAGTCAAATGTTGATGAGGTTTATTTTTCCTCCGGTCTTTTAATTTAGATGAAATGATGAGATTACTCCAGATAGCACAAGAAGCTGCCGAGGTTCCAGCGCGAGCTTAGTTTATTCATTCATTCGTCGCTCGTCTTATGCACAAAGATGTATCCTTTTTTATTTTTTGCTTAATTTAAGGTTTAAAAATGCATACGGCATTTTTCGCCACCATCATCAACTCCATCAGATAATGAAAAGTTTTCTCATTAAATTTGTCTGCTTCAGTTTTTTTTTGGTGTGCTTCTTCGGCATCAGTTTCTTCGTCGTCGTCATCGGGGTCCTCGTCTGAAACAGTTAGGCATTGTTGTCTTTTTGTTGAGGGGGGAGGGCAAATAAATAATGCAGAAATTCTTGATTTATTAAAGCTGTTTTATTTGGGCTAAACGATTTACCAACATATACATGCCCTGAGCTCTTCTACTGTACATAAATATTGCACACTTTAGGGAGGGATTTTTAATAATATTCCAGTAGAGGAGTTTAGAGTTGAGTGTGGTCGAAATAGTTTTGCTGCTGCTGCTGCTTGCTTTAAGGATAATTAAAAATTCGAAATTCTGTGGCATACCTTAAGGTGTTGATGAAATGTTTGGAGAATTTCGGCAATGAAACGAACATAAAGAGTTCATGGAGAAATTAAATACTAGAGGAGTGCAATTAAAAAAAAAATGCAAATGCAATTTAAAGCAAAAACGTCTGGCTGGTTAGATGATTTATTATTTAAAGGGGCTTGCTCGATGAATTGTGGTTAGTGTAAACACTAATGGTTTTTGTTATTAATTTAAATAATTAATACAAATATGAATGCAGTCCACTAAACATTAAAATGGAAAACATTAATTTGTCATCTCAACTGAGCAGTTTGATAATATTTTACAGTAAATGTGTTTCAAAAATCGTAACACATAACATTGCTCGACAGTTGTCATAATAATTTTGTATTTAGTTGCCTATTGAAGTCAAAATCTGATACTGTGAGAGTCCTCGGTAATACAGAGTGTGTTTTTAAATCCAGACCCAGATCAGATCTAATGTACTCTTCATTTGTCCAACTTGTAGGAAATTCAGCCAATTGATATTGTTTGGATGGACAATTTCGATTTCTATTACAAAAACAGAAACGTATCTGTAAAACCCTATTTCCATAGAACATTATAAAATATAATAAAAATAGTAAATAAAGAAATGATTTTATTACAAACATTGTTCAAATAATTCACTGTTCCCCTCAAATAGCATTATGTCCCACCGTGGTGTCGCGGCAGGAGGCCAAGACCTGCTCTAAACTAAATCATTTAAAAAAAAAACATTCATGTCTTTGTTTTTTAAATGATTTGATGATTTCACTGACATTACCACAAATACAACTGATAGTAATTTGTGGAAATGAACTCAAGTAAATGGTTTTTGGAGGAAAATCATTATTGTTGTTGTGTGTCAGCGGAGTGTGTCATATGCAGATTTATAGCTCCGGTTCGACATGAAAATTTAATTGAAATTCATAACACAAAAGCGAAGTAATCACAACAATATTTGTAATTAATTTTGTACGCATTTTTCTCGCTGGCTCGCTCGCTCGCTTTTTTTTTTATTAACTGCCACCATTAAATTATTACCATTTCGCGCTTCATGTACATGCATGCATATGTATGTGAGTGTCACAGTGTGTGTGTGTGTGTGTGTCGATTTATGCGTGTGGATGTCATAAAAAAATAGTGGCATATGTCACACTGAATCAACAAAAAATCGCACATAGCCATGCATATGTAAATATACACACACGCACACAGACATATGTACATATATAAATAAAAATCCTGCATACATTTGAACATAACAATTAAATCAACGAGGGCAGTTACGAAACGTGTGGTCTGCATAAAAATTAAACTAACGACAGTTCATTTGAAAACGGAGGCCATTGAACAAATATTTTAAGAGGCAAAGATACAAAACAAAACAAAAAACGCTGAACAACAGAAAAATGCTCGCTGGAAAGATGTGTACAGTTATGTACAGTTATTTACAAATTCCCAGAGAGGGCTGTATGGCAGGACCGTGGATGACTGTCTTAATTTTTTTTAAAATGTTCGGCAATTGAAATGAAATAAAGGGTTATCCATTTTGCGTTCTCAAAAATAAACACATATAAAATATTTTTTTTTTATAATATTTCTTTTTTATTATAAAGTTTGAACGTTGATATTGTGTGTGAAACACTACATCATGTAAATGACCACCATGCGAAGTGGTGCATGCATTTGAGGTCATTTTGGACCACTTTTTGACACATATTGGACGGTATCTCAGCCATAACTTGACGAATGTTGGTTCAAGTGATCAAGAGTTAAAGGTTTAAACACATAAACACGTTCTTTCGCGTAGCCCGAGAAAAAGAAGTCTAATGTTGTCAAATCGCATGATCTTGTGGTCGCCACGACCACAAATTACGCGGCCAGCAAATGTCTCTTGCAATAAAGACATATTCGCTCGATTTGCGTGGCATCACCGTCTTGTTGAAACCACATATTCGCCAAGTCGTATTCTTCAATGGCAGGCAGAAAAAGAAAAAGGCGGCTTTCATACGACCATAACGCTCCGAATTGACGGCGACATTCGTTCCCTCGTCGTTTTCGAAGAAGTAAGGTCCAATCACACCTTCGGACCAAAGAGCGCACCAAACAGTGACTTTTTGTGGATGTAATGGCCTCTCTTCAATTACTTGAGGATTCTCAGAACCCCAAGTACGACAATTTTATTTTATTAACATGCCCACCGACTGAGAAATGTGTTTCATAACCATAAACCAGAAAAAAAATGGGTTTAACAACTTAGTTTGACAGATGTCGAATTCCGGCCCCATACTTTTGAAACCATGAAATATCAAAATATCGATATAACTTAAACCGAAAAGTTATGTGAAAAAAAATTTTCGTTTTTCATACGAAATGTGTATACAGAAATTTTCTGAGGAAATTTATGTCATGGTAGGAGTTTTTTGCTAGTATGCATGCATGGGGAAAAAATAGGCTGTTTGTTTTCAGTTGATTATCGATGACAGCGATATCTATCGTGGCCATATATGAAACAGTTACAGACATATGTTGGTTTACCACTTCTACTTTTTACATTTTTTAGAACATTCGGATTCACATTCCTTCAGCAGAATTATACTCTTAATTATCCTGTTGTCTGTAAAGACACATTTTTTGCTGGGTTCATTAATTGCCGATGAAACTCAGTTTTGTTATTATTGGAAAATGCCCCAAATACGAAATTCTCCAAAAATAAAATGAAAAATGAGCCAAATTAAGAATTCCACAAAATAAATGAACAATTCTCCAAAAATAACATAGAGCCCTCTCTGGGAATTTGTAAATATGTATTCTTAAACACATAACCGTACACATCTTTCCAGCAGGGTTTTTTGTTGTTCACCGTTTTTTTTTTGTATCTTTGCCTCTTAAGATATTTTTTCAATCCGCCAGATGATGAATTCCACAAAATAAATGAAAAATTCTCCAAAAAGACCAACAGGAAAATTTCCCCAAAAAATTCTGAAAAATCCCCCAGATAATTTATGAAAGATTCGACAATTTTTATTGGACCTGCGATTAAAGCAATGGCGCATGCTGGAAGCGTGTAGTTTGCGGGTCGGTCAGGCCGCCGCCCAATGAAAGATTCGAACAATTTAGGTGGACAAAACGTGATTTTGATACAAAACATGAAATATTTTCTTCCCACGTATATACAGGGTTCTGCGACAAGAGGTGTTATTTCGGTATTAAAAGAAAAATTACATTTTCTGTGATAAATGATCGTACAAAGTTATGCCGTTAATAATGAAAAACAACACCAGCCAAAGGGCCACCACGACCACGCTTACAGGACCATATAATTTTCATGAACTTTTCCATAAGCAAATCGCAAAGTGGCCCCAAACGAAGAAGTCGCAAGTTGTTAAATCACAAAATATTGGGGATCACCTCTTCGAGAGATAACGCGGTCCGGAGACTTTTTAGTTTTGCGATCGGTGACTTCAAGATTTTCACCATTTTCGTAGTGAATTTTAATAATTTCAATACGTTGTTGAAGCGTGTATCGTTTCATTTTTAGTAATGGCGTAGTTTCTAAAAATTAATAAAAAATCTCTTCTTATTTTGGGGAATGCTTCATTTCACAAATGAAAATAAGGACCAAAAATTACGTCGAACAACAACACAAAATTTTACATTTTCTGATGGGGGGACATTTTTATTATAAAATGGAATCCCAAAATAGGTTCAACGGTTTGTAGTTCAATGTCTTGGAGCTCATTTCTCATTTGGGGTCATACTTCGTTTGGGGCGATGCAACCTTTGTTGGTCTTGCATTGCTTAAGGAATAATTTCCAAGCACTTTGGGCTTGTGCAAGCTTTCTCCAGTTCGTAATACCGAGGATTTGGTCCAATTGGTCCTTCATCCAGAGTCTCAGTTTTTACCCGTCTGTGTCTTGGTTTGGTACACGGAGGAAAAAACGAGCTCTGTGACATATTGTCCGTCAAATAATTTTTTTTTTTTAAAATTCTATAAAAAAAATCTACTGAATATTTTCTCAAATTTGTTTTTTTATTTGAAAGTACAATCCCTTCGGTTAATAATGGAAAATAAGTTCATTTAAATGGCTGCCTGGGCTGGCCATGCAGTAGCCTAGCGACATCAGCTCTGCGGCTGATAATGCGATCTTCAAAAACAGGGCGCAAAACATCGAGTGTAGCTTCGGCTGTGTGGCACGTAGCGCCGTCCTGTTGAAACCCAATGTTGCCAATATCTTCCTCTTAAATTTTTGTAAACAAAAATTCGTTTTCTTCGTGTAGTTGTCGCCGATCACCATTCAGCGTGATCCGTGTGTAGGTATAAGGAGTATTACACTGTTTTGTTTCAGCTCGTCAAGGGATATCTCTGTTCTTGATGTGTTTGATTTGCCCGAATTTGCATCTCTTTGCCAGCTCGATCCTTTGCTTTATTCCGATGCCAACATCATGCTTTCTTTTGATGAATGAGCCGAATCGAAAAAAAGTGCAGCATCTTCATTCCGTGTACTTAAGGTTTTAGTTTTGCTCCATTGAGCCTTACAAAAGTCATTAAGGAAAGAGTTACCAACGATGTTCTGAAAACATAACCCGATCTGCTGTATTTATGAAATATGAATTCCATGATCGACATTCTTGACATTCTTTAACTGATGTCGAATTATCACACACACAGACACACGCATACAAATGTAACCTGTATTGAAATGCAGTTTCGCATTCAATCAAGGTGACTTTATATTGTTGATTATTACAATTATTATGTAATTTTGAAAATTATTTTTGAAGCTCATATGCGCATATACACGTCAATACACAAAGAAAACCAACGACAAACAAATTATACAAAAAAAAAGTGCACATACATACATATGCTTAAATATATGGTTAAGTGTGTGTGCATTTTGCAATTCCAATTGCAATTGCATCCAAGGTGTGAATGGATTGGAATTGAAATATTACATCTCTGCTGGCTTGGGGTTATTTTCCGGCCCATACTTTGGCATAGTAAAAAGCCGTCGGTCGAATAAATGTTGTTGACATGTTAACCCAATTTAATGACAATGTGACATACGGTTGAATGTAATAAAATTTACGATTATCTGCAAGTGTTTCATGGTTTTTACGGTATTATACGTTTTCATACAAATTATTGCTAAATGTGTACATTTTATTATGACAAAGTAATCTGCTCTTCATGGTTTCGCCTGCAGTTGTATGGATGTGCGAATGCGATTGAGCGTGATTGTATTGAAAACGCATTAGTTCATAAGAGATTTGTATCGTAGGATGGTGTAGAATGTAAAGTCATCTTAATGCTTTCATAGAGTAGGCAATATGACTATTGGCAAATATTCATAAAAAAATATTATTTTTTTTTTTTGAGTTTACAAGGTGGAAATGATGTAACTGAAAAATGGTAGAAAATAATTGGGATTTTCATTTATTCAAAGACTGTATTTGACTGAAGTGGAAATGACATATCCTATTTTCAAGTGAGATTTAATGACTTGTTCGAAAAATTCAAATGCGGCTTGTTGAACGTCAATAGCGACCGTTATCGTGCCATGACAACCGACTACTTGATGCCTGAAATGTATGCTCGTGATCTCGGCGACATTTGGTTTCAACAAGACGGCTACACTTCCCACACATCGCATCAATCAATGGATTTATTGAGAGAACACTTCGGTGAGCAGATAATTTCATGTTTTGGGCCGGCCGATTGGCCACCAAGATCGTGTGATATCTCACCGTTAGACTGTTTCCTGTGGGGATTTGTAAAGTCTAAAGTTTATACGGACAAACCCCCTTGGATTCAGGCCTTGTCACGCGTGTCATACTTGAGTTAACATTATATAAGGTTAATTTTTTCGAGAGAGAGGCTGAAAAATGTGCGAAAAAACAACAATTCAAAGATCATTCGGCTCTGTTGTGTCGAAGTTCTTGAACTGCTTTGTGTTAGATGAAGTTCAGTATTATGTTACACGAAGTTGCAACAAATGCGATTATCTCCCCCACTCTTTTTCCACTCTTCCTTTTCTCTCAAAATGTGAGCACTTAACTACAGTAATAAAAACACTCTAGTATCTTTAATATATATTTACCCTCGACACTGATTCACTGACTCTGTCACGCAGTACGTAGGAATTTAAATAGGCATTCTATAATTATATAAATAATAATAATAAAAAAAATAATATTTTTTTTTTGTACAGAAATTGTGTTTTCCCCAAATTTTTTTTTTACAAATTTTTTTTTTACAAAAATTTTTTTTTTACAAAATTTTTTTTTTACAAAATTTTTTTTACAAATTTTTTTTTTCAACAAAATTTTTTTTTCAACAACAATTTTTTTTCCACAAATTTTTTTTTCCCAATTTTATTTTTTTTCGAAATTTTTTTTTACAGAATAGTTTTCTCAAAATATTTTTTACAAAATTTTTAAAATTAAGTAACAAATACTTTCTCAAGCAAATTTATTACAAACAGTGTGTATATTTCTTATTTCCATTCGTATAGTTCACGCGATCACACGTTCTTATGAAAAAACACTTAAAATTCAATTGTGGAACATTTAACCAAAAAAAATGTAAAAGTTAAGTAACAAATACATTCTCAAGCAAAATAAAATAAATTATATTTCATGTATATGAAAATGTTTGTTGCATCCATTTTAAATTAACACATATTTCAACGGGCGCCATAGGCGCATTACAAATTACTATTTTAATAATAGTAACGATTTCGTTGTTAAATTGAGCATGCATTGTTTCAATAAATTAACAATGAAATTTGTATATTAACAATTTTCATGGTTAAAAAATTCAACAATGCATTGTTAAAACAACAATAATTATTTTTATATCAACCAGTTTCATGGTTAACAAATTCAACCAGGGAGTAGTTAAATTAACTATTATTATTGTTAAATACCAGTCAACAAGAAGATGTTCAAATTAACCATATATAACGTAGACTCCAAATCATGTTTATTTATGGCAAAGTTAACCTTATATAAGGTTAATTTTTCTCTCTGTGCATGTGACATTCGATCTTTGGCCTACCAAGTTGGGCAAGCGTAGTATCAAGAGTATCAGCAATATTATTTGGCCACCAGGGAGATACGATTTCATGGGGGTACCATGAAGGACCGGTGCTGTGCAATGCATTCATGATCCAGGGCCTAATGGCGGATGGCGAGCGAGCCATTCGTTGGATAGAGTCTGAAACCGTCACCAAGGACTTGGAGAATTGAGTAGACCGTATGGGCTACTGCGAAGCCAGTTGATACAACCACATGAATAAAATCGTGTTCCACAATTGATGATAAATTGTTCATTTTCTGAATGTGGTCTTTAAATTTTTCTGAATATTTTAAATATACAGCGTACTCTCTCCTTGCGGACACCTCTCATAAAGGGACTTTTCTTTCAGTACCATAACGACCACTTCAGTCCTCTTGTGTACTTTTCTCATAAGCGACAAAATTCTCAGTCCCTTAGGTCTGCGCTTATGAGAGAGTACACTGTACCGATTTAACATGAGGTCGTTATGGATTATTTAAACAAAATCTTAGTATTGCGGGCGGTTGCTCTTATCACCGGTCGTGCGCCAGTATGGTGTTATGAAGAGGCATGAGTGATTCCAACTTGACACTCATCTCACTTTCTATGTTGGGTTAAATTTGACACCAGAAAGGAATGTTATCAGTTCTTTCTCTAAACATGTTTTCCAAATATTACAACAAGATTGATGTTTTACATTATGTAGACACATATTTACACACACACACATACACGTATGTATGAATACATGCATGTTTATATGCATAAGTACTCGTATGCAAAGTGTTAAATTTTGCAAGATTAAAATATTTCCAAGGTGCCTTAAGATATTTAAATAATTTAAAATGTTTATGTTATCGCTTAATTGAATTCGAAATAATAATGATGTTCTGCAGATTCTTGTTTGTAACTGCCAACTAAAACATAAACCATTTAATGTAGATTTGAAGCCGAATAAACCACATACTCATATAATGTCGAGAGATTTTTGTGAGTGATACATTTTAAAAACATTACGATTTATTCTTTAAGTGAAAATTAAACTAGACTGAGTTTTCACAAATTCGGTTTAACTGTATTTGTTTATTAGACATTCAAATCTACAAAGTTCTATCATTCCAAAAAAACAATTACCCTCTGCAGTAACACAGACAAGAATATATCACTCTTGTAGTAGATTGCAAATCTTCTGAATCAGACATAAAGGTAAATTTATGTATTTAGGCTATGTATTTTGTTACTCCACATGTTAGTTTCCCCTTAAAAGGAAAACTAAAACTGTTCTTTTCATTTTTTCAATTTGCTTGTACTGCCAGCAAAGAAACAATTCCATTTAGCAAACACTCTTCATGTTTCATCACAATCAACGTAATTTGTAGTTTTTTGATATTTCAATTCATTTCCCTTAAACTCTTCTTTTGTGCCAAACGAAACAACAATTCACTTTGAAATAATGTAATTTTCCTATTACATTGATTTGTTGGAGACGAGAAAGTCGACATTGCTCACAAATAACAAAGAGAGTAAATGCGTGGAAATGTTAAAGGGGGGAACAATTTTAAAAATTATTTTTACTTCATTTCGGTCATAGCAAAAAATTAGTTTGCACTTTTGTGCCGCTTAAAGAGAAAAGTTTTTTGCATCCATTTAAAATTGTTTTTTTTTTAAGTCGCCAAAAAAACCAACGACAAATTCAATAAGAAAACGAAGGGTGGGGATAATTCTTAGTCCTTGTTCCACTGCAGATTCTAGGCCGGTATAATATTTATTTATTAACTAGTAAGTTGTAATGCGTCTATGGCGCCCGTTGAAATATGGAAAAAAAAATTTGATGAAAAAAAAAAAATTTTGTGGAAAAAAAAAAAATTTTGTGGAAAAAAAAAATTTTTGTTGAAAAAAAAAATTTTTGTTCAAAAAAAAAATTTTGTTGAAAAAACATTTTTTCTTGAAAAAAAAAAAATTTTGTCGAAAAAAAAAATTTTGTGGGAAAAAAAAATAGGAAAAAAATTATGGTAAAAAAAAAAATTTTATAAAAAAAAAATTTAAGGGAAAACACAATTTCTGTACAAAAAAAAATAATATTTTTTTTATTATTATTATTTATAGAAAATTATATAATGCCTATTTAAATTCCTACGTACTGCGTGACAGAGTCAGTGAATCAGTGTATCAGTGAATCAGTGTCGAGGGTAAATATATATTAAGATTACAATACAAAGTAAAGCCTTTGGTGGGTTCTGAATTTCTGAATGTCACAACTGGTCACAACCTAAACACTTGAATGCTTCTTTCGACACTTGGAATATATGGCTTGCCCAACGAGCATCACCCTGTAGCTTCATGTCCAGAACATCAAGAGTGTCGGATTCGTCCATATCCAGATTGGGTTCACAGTCGTCAATGAAAATAAGAAATAGAGAAGGAGAGAGGACAGAGCCTTACGGCACTCCATCGGTCAGTCTATGCTCGTTGAATGAGACCCCATCTATAACAACTCGTATAGAGCGATTGCGATTGAAAACTCGATATGAATCGCGAGAAGATATTACCGACACTAAATGCAATAAGTTTTGATATGAGTGCTCCGTGCCAGAGCCTATCGAAGCCGTTGGATATATCAAGAGCAACGACCTTGCTTTCATCAAGACGGTGGATGGATCGACTCCATTGTTCCGAAAGGAACGCCGAAAGATACGTTTTCGAACACGTACCTGTTCGTAAGATCCAATCCTGAACTTAACCCAACGGGAGTGAAATTCTGGATCGTGTGAGTCCAAATGCTGCTGGCTCGGGAACACAACACCATTACATACCACGGAAGGCGCAGACGGAAAAGACCGAGACTGAAAACTGTAGACCGATACCAAATTCCCGTGTATCCAACAAACTTATCCAAATGATAGAATAGTTCTTTAGTCCATCACCATTCATGAAACATTGAACATTACGATGTGGGCAGTTGTTTTATCCGTCTTATTACAATTTTAGAGAATTCCTGATTTA
The DNA here is from genome assembly GCA_958296145.1 of Hydrotaea cyrtoneurina. Classification (NCBI taxonomy): domain Eukaryota; kingdom Metazoa; phylum Arthropoda; class Insecta; order Diptera; family Muscidae; genus Hydrotaea; species Hydrotaea cyrtoneurina. The sequence goes on along the minus strand of OY282513.1, from coordinate 8,105,358 downwards.
GTGAATAATTTATCATAAAGTTGCCGCTAATCGCCAGATGAAACATTCACTGCAAAATTTGTTATGTTCGTAAACGAGCTGTTATGGTTTTGACTTTTAAGTTTTGACAGATGATTAATCGTATAAATTTACAACAGTAACAAAAAAAAAACAATTCCTCTTACTGGCCACCTCCAATAGCCGTCAAACGACTACAGGATTGCAATTAATAATCCAACGTTTCGCCGGGATATTATTAGAGACATTTTGTTGGAATTGCTTTGGCAGCAGATTTTCTTCAGTTGCACTTCATTGTTGTGTGTATTACTTTTTACCGTTGATTACCTTCTTGGTTCAAGTTTAAGTTCGCCATTTTGCCTGAAAATAGATTAACTTTGACGCCAATGCCATACACGAGACAAACCGTGCGAAGCAAAACTTCTACGGGAAGAAAGCACACAAAAAAAAAATAAATATTACTGTTCATCGTTTTTGAAGTGTGAATTGAACTTTGGAGAAGGTTACTCTATCCCCTGCTATGTGTCTTTACTTTACTTAGATGTCCTTTCAGTCAGTTGCTTCGGTTTTTTCATTTCTTTCTTCCTTGTGTGTTTTTGAGCGCAGACAGCGATTTAAGTTTTATCATTTCGTTGAGACGGTGTGTGTGTGTGTGCGTGCAATAATTTGATTTCGATTTCCTTTTTTTGTAACTCACGAACACGGCAACGATGGCAACGGAAACGGAAACTTGTCTCTGTTTTTTGAGGAGTTATGTGTACTTGACGCCCCACGACTACGGCGACACTTCGTTGAAGGGAAAACGTTGTGAATAATGGCTTGTGCAACAATAAAAATTGTCTAACGAGACCAGGAACAAGTTCATCGAAACCCATACTCTTAACACATTTATTGCTGCTACGCGCGATCAATCTTCTGAAATTAAGCGCAAAGCAAACGCAAAGCAGAAAACTTTTTTCTTTCTCAAGTAATATTTTCTTTTGCTCTGTCATCTAAAAAGGAAACAAAAAAGGAAAATAACGTAGAGCCAGTCGACGTGTGTGTAATACTTTGTATGCTACCAGCTTGATGGGTTTTTTTTTTTTTTTTGTTTTTTGTTTGAACGTTAAATAGTTTTACTTTACTGAAGTTGGTATTAGGTTTGTTCAGCTTGTTTTTGGAACCGAGGTGAGAGTAAGGAATTTATGTTCATGTGCAAGGTGCAGCCTTGAATTGGGTGTTGCTTTTAGAGATTGTTTTTGTCAATTGGGGATTTTATGAAAGATCAAACTGTCATGGTGCTGTTGTTGAGTAGTGTATATGTCGCAATACACCTGAACATATAGATGGCTCTATGAAAAATGAACCCGCTCCCGCAACCCTTCGTACTGGAAGACGGCAAGCGGCCAAAATATACCCAATCAAACGGGGTCATCCATCAAACGTGCGCCGGAACAGGTGACCCAATGATCAGTGACCGCGAGAGTGGAACGCAACAACAGCAGACATCCCTGGAAGAAAACCTCATACCTGGAGGAAACAGATCACATGTAGACATGTAGATAATCAGCGAACTCTGACTGATGTTTTTCTTGTTCCGACAACAGTTTAGGGTCCACCTAATAGAAACAATTCACTTCCACGGGACAATGTGAAGACAAGTTTTTGTTACTTACTAATTTAAGTTGGCTCTACAACGTGATGTTGGTATGGGTCGGATTAACAATTAAAACTCGTCTAGTGGTAGTCGGCTAAAGAACGAATTCTCTCCATAGTGTGTCCAGTCATTCACAATGAACGAAAAAGACTCCCTGGATAGCCATGTAATCCGGCTACCTTTTCGGATAAAATATTTTTAGAATAGTGATAACAACCCACATTCCGGCAATGCTGAACTAAGACTATAGAGTTGGATAACCTACTATCCCCTATCAACACAAAATCCACTCTATTCATTTGATCTTTCATATTGATCGTTGCCAAATCACGATTGAGTGAGTCGTTCATCGTTTGGCTTTTGTCCTCGACCTCGAGAGGACCTGGTCGATGAACAAGTGAGTATGAATGACGGAAAAATAGTACACAGAAAAAAATAATTTTTCGATTCAATGAAAATATTCACGAATTCAAACAAAAAATTCATTGAAAATCCTGTGATAAAACAATTTGTCAACTTAAAGAAAAGTCAACTTATGAAGAAAGTTTCATATATACAAAAAAAATTGTATGTCGTTCATTAAAAATATTTTTGAAATTAACAATAAATTTTTTCATCAACAATTACACTAGTCAACAGTCAAAATCTACTCGGGATGCGATAATTTTTTCTGTGTAGATAACCTTGACATGAGCTCGAAAAACGTAATAAAAAATTTTTTTTTCGTTTGGTTTTTGTTTTATTTTTTTTTTTAAATTTTAAAAAAATTTTTTTGGTTAATTTGTTTCGTCCGGCATAACTCGGGAACCACTAGCCCGATTTAATTGAATTAAATTTTAAAAAATTTAAAATTACAATTCCCTTAATCTGTTCATATATTGTTTTACATACAAGCAACAGTTTCCAAGTTAAAAATGAATATATAAAGGAAAAAACTTATTTTTTGCCTAAAGATTTAAATTTTTTTTTTTAAAAACTCCATAAAAAATCAAATTTTCATATATTTTTGTCACCCAACAAATTTTAATTTTTTTTGTAATAAAAAAGAAAAAACCTTACCATAGACAAAGTTGTGCATATGTCGAGCAAATTTTTGAAATTCATACCTTTACTCAAAATTATCGCATCCGGAGTACATGAAATTTTTTTCATTTTGTTGAGTAGTGTTATCAAATTTCGTTTTCTTTTTGCATATTTACGAAAAATTTTATTATATATTGAAACGAAATTTAATAAAATAGTTTTCGATCTATTATATTATAATATAATAGATCGATTATAATATTATATATATTATTATATTTTTTTAAATTTTGTTTAATATTTGGTAAATTGCTTATCATATTTACGAAAAAATTTATGTAATATTAAAAGAAATTTTATAAATTAGATAACCAAAATACAAATCATAAAAAATATAAAAATTGTTGTCAATTCAATTTATAAAATTTCTTTCAACATTTGAAAGACATTTTTCGTAAATATGCTAAAAATGTATCAAATATTAAAACAAAATTTGATAAATGGGATCGACAAAAAAATTCATTAAAAATATCCAAATATTTGATGAAGTGTTTTGTTGATACATTTCATCAAACTTTGTTTCAATATTTGACAAATTTTTTAGCATATTAACGAAAAGTTTCATTGAGAAGTGATGAAATTCTTGTACAAATATTTTCATTGTCATTTTTTGGTTGTCTTTTTTTTCTGTGTAGATTGAGTTCGCTTTCTCATCCCACAGGTCGTCAATGAAAATAGCAAATAGAGAAGGATAGAGGACGGCCCGTCTTCTCAAGTTGCGTATGGAATGTCAAAGACATCTGTTCTACTGAGTTCCTAAAAAAGAAGTAATTCCCCATTTGTCCTACTGATTTCGTAAAAAAAAAATATGATTCCCCCTCTGCCGCATTCCCCATAATTATGGAACCCTGAAGAGCATGTCCTTTAATTAAGTTTGACTAATTATACACTCCATCATAGGATGGAGTATATACTAAGTTTGTCATTCCGTTTGCAGTGTAACATTCTAAGACATTCTAGCGATGTCCGCCTGTCCGTCCGTCTGTCCGTCTGTTGAAATCACGATAGAGTACGAACGACCAACGCTAAGAAGAAATTTTTTAGGAAGATGTTTTTTGCCCATAAACAGTTTAAGTTCGAGAATGGACAATATCGGACCAAAGGGGAAAAAGTTCCCCTTTACGGGACTAAATATATCCCGGCCATAATCAAATTTTTCAAATATTTTTTTTCACTACATCTGATTTTTTTTGGTAAAGTTGTTCTAAGTTTATATAATTTATAGATGGGGAAAAAAATCCCAAAAATGGGCGTGCTCATCCGTGGACCCTTGGGGCCCAAAAAAGGGCCCATGATAAACATGCGCATATGGGTATCGAAGTGCAACAAAATTTATTCACGAACCCAAATATGCCTTTATTTTCATGATTTGCCTAAATTTTTTGATCCGGTTTCTGGGACTATCGGGTCACCAGCGGCCCAAAAACCGTCCCTTGACAAACATGGACATCCATGATGGAGGGTATATAAGATTCGGCCCGGCCGAACTTACTATTTGTCCACTTGTTTTTATTTAAGATCAATCATTCTCCATTTCAATATGCGTTCTTTCCGAATAAATCACATGTTGCATGCACAAAATTTAATGAAAGCGGCTTTCTTTCGAGAGAGATACATTGATTTATTTCCCAGCAGCCCATTCTTTCAACATTGCACCCACACTAACACCTTCAACGACTAAGAGTAAATGTGTCCACCAAACAGATAATTCTTTTTTGGGTTAACTATCGCAATTATGATTTGCCTACGTTCGGGGGAAATGTTGCTGCATACTTTGCGGCTAACAACGCGTAAGTGCTTATTTCACCCCAACAATTACTTGGCCGTTCATACACAATCATTTACACAACCTGCATTATTCTGATTAGCAAAATTCGTGTATGTGCCTCTGCGAAAGGGAATCCAGAATACAATTGACACAGGATGCGAATGTCGGGGTATGTTAAGGAAGGACATTCCATCAATGTATGCAAATATTAACTAATGATATTTTGAAATGAAAATGACATTGTACACACCGACCGGCTCCGACAGTGACAATGGGCACGATGCCATGTGGTAATAATATCTATGCAAATTCATCATAGAAACATGTGTTGCATGGTGGTGAGAACTATTTCTGTTTTTTTTTTTCTGTGAGAGGAAAAAATTAAATACATTTCATATTGTGTGTCTATGTGTGTGTGTGTGTGAAAGTAAGATAAATGCTAAACACAGCAGAATTGTGACGGTCAACGGTTACCATTTCGAACAAATGCCTCATGAAGACCAAATACCACTGCGAGCTATAGAGATAATGAAATTTTATTGAATTCTAAAATGACACTAAACCCCCCAAAACATGCATTCAAAGAAATAAAACATGCCACAAATACGGCTACTCTTCCTGCCTCCGATGGACCCGATTCAGGCAGCATGAATCGTACATTTCGCAGAACACGTATACATTTTCACGAATTTTCACAAAAGCGGTAACGTGTCTGTACAGTAGTGGCGGATGTCATTATGAAGGGAACGCTAAGCCAGACGACAACTTGACAACTGAGATGAAGGACATAATGCACCCATAGAGAAACTGTTGGGTCAGACAATGGCAGTCAATTTTAAATGTATTACTAATAGACGAAAGAATAAAAAATAAATAAAAAAAAAGGATTTAAAATGAGGAAATTTTGCTCTTCTTTGAATTGACATTTCAGAAACAAGTCGAAACCATTAAAAATTACATCTGTTGATTATTAGAGCACCATTCGCAACATAATGAACTGTCAGTGGACTGTTAGATAGACTGAGGTGTATCGCATTGAAATAGAGCGATGTGAAACACACGTACACATACATACATGTTTCATTTCCCAAACAAGGTAGCAAAGGCCGCACACACCCGGACATTAGAATGGGTAACACATTATTTAAGCTTATCACACAAATAACCACAAAAAAAACCAGTCTAATGTTTGAACAGGACAGGTACGTATGTATGTACGGCTTATACGTTTATATATAGACAGGGGACATACAAACAAATGCATGCATATTTATGCCAGCAAATGAATGGTATGTACAAATGATTGCATTACTTCATAATGTTATACTGTAGAGGATTTACAGCTGATGATACTCTATATTATGCATTTGTGCGAACACACACACACTGACACACGCAGGCATTTGAACGAGCACACCGAAAAGAGGTAGCGGCAACATCACTACGTATTGCCATAAATTATTGCATACATTTAGGCATAAGTACGCATACATTCGTTGGCATATAATTTGTACACAAATTTATTAACATTCTGCTTCTGTATGCGTATGTTTAGTATGTGTGTGTGTGTGAGACTCCATATGGCCACACGCATGTGGAGGGCACCAATGTATGTAAATGAGTGAGCGTGTATGTATGAGTGCCATGGCAAACATTTTAGTGCCACATACGCTGCATGTTGCAATAATCAATTTCCGTCTGCATTTTGTGTCTTTTTTTTCTAATTCAGAAAAGATTTTTAAACTGCCGGAAATGGAATTGCTCGCAAAGCCTAAAATATGTATTGAACAAACTAACATATGCTCATAAAGAGGCGCGAATCAGATTTATGCAACATTGGCTAAAACCATCAAAAACGTCGATAGATCGGAAAAAGGGGTTCGGATTAGAAATGCAAGAAGAAGAAGAAAAACGACTGCCAGGCGATCAGGACGACTGTAAATTAGTGTAATACTGAAGGTTGAACACCATTTGTAGCTACCCAAGCAAAGACAACTACTACGTTATAGATGAGCCATAGGAGATGAGTTGAGTGTGAAAACAAACAAAAAAATTATAAATTATAAAGTTATAAATCATTATTGGACTCAAAACCCCCTATGGATCTCCATGACCCCATGGGAAAGACAGAAAATAAAACGACATGGTTAAGCGCCCCTGTAGGCGAGTTGGTAGCTTGTTTGTCTATCAGCGTGTGGGTTCGATTCCCACCAGAAATTTTGGTCTGTCGCAGCAAAAATCTAGCCATATGGTCTGTGTCACCCGGTTTGGCCTTGGACCCAAAATTGGAATATACATTTACTTTGTATTGTAATTTTATAAAAAAAGGACAAGGTATTTGTAGTCTTTTCCAAATAAACGGATGGTAAAATTTGTTGTTGTTGTGGAAGGCCGTGGTGTGGTAGGTAGTGTGTGCGACTATCACACAGAAAAACCCGAGTTCGAAACCATCAAACATTTGTCAGCGGCTGTTTTCCACCTCGGAAATGTGGGCGACTGTACGAGTAAGAGAGCAATCTCTAAGCCATGTAAAACTCGGAGCCGGCTTTAAGCAGTAGGTCCTGGTCAGTGAGTATACACGATTATATCGTGCACAGCTCACTGATTTGAGAGAAGTTCCCCGTCTCTTACTTCATGGAATGTTAAGGGAAATAAGTAAGTAAGTAAGTAAAATGTATTGTTGTAAACAGTTGTTTACAACAATGAATTGTATGTCCGACCGCCGTAAGCGATCGGGTACCCATAAAGCAAGGGCAAGGGACCGAACTGATCAAAATCAACTAAAAGAGTAAATTGTACTACTGCGACAATTATTACATGTGATCGTTGTCTCGAAATCACATCCATATATTGATCATGGAAGCTATAGTTTGGAGTTTTAATAAAACCAATGGACACTGGTACCATCTGCCTCACGAATTCTATCTTTGAGGTCTTAAATCGAAGCTGGGCTGTTGGCGTAGACCTTATCTTTCACGTGGCCCCAAAGGAAGAAGTCGCAAAGAGTTAAATTGTCATCACCTCTTCGAGAGATAACACGGTGCGGAAACTTTTCCAATGGTTTCGTTGCTTGTGTGGCACGTTGCGCTGTTTTGTTGAAAGTAAACGTTGTCCAGATCAATATCATCCAACTCCGACCCTAAAAAAAATCATTAATCATCTCTCGATAGCGCAATCCATACACAGTAACTGTTGATCCAAACTCATTTTCGAAAAAGTAAGGTCAAATGACGCCGCAGGACCAAAAATCACATCAAGCAGTCAACAATAACTCGTGGGTTTTCCGAGCCCTAGATGCGACAATTTTGCTTATGGAAGTAGCCACCGAGGTGGAAATGGGCCTCAAGATTTTTCAATGGAATTCCGGATCATTTTCATGGATTTCAAGGACCCAATCAGCAAAGACACGATGTTGTTGGTGATCGGACGGCTTGAGTTATTTTGTTAACTGAACTTTATAAGCCTTAATAGCCAAGTCGTTATGCAATATACATCAACATCATCCTAGTGTAGTTACTCATTTTGTAAAGCTTATACCCCCTTTTCCATTGAAAATATTTTACTCATGCCTCAAACTCAGCCTTTATTCCGTACTTCCCACACCGTCCTCCAAAATAATATTTTGCTCTGTTTTAAATTGTATCCATCATATATACAATTCGAACTTTTGCACATCGATTTATGCTGTTGCGAAGCACACACTGCCCGACAAGTATGTTCGGTGATACGTTCGTATCAGACAATTTGCAAACCTTCACTAGAAGCTGTGCTCGGTGCCCAACATTTTAAAACGATGGAGGATGAAGGAGGATATTGCAATTTATGATTTCTTCAATTTGTGCTGCAAAACAAATTGGACTGCTGCCGTTTGTTGTTGGAATGTGCCGGAACGATAGATGATACTGCTGGCGTGCCGGAACCGAAACGAACCGAACCGAACTGAACGTATCGGGATGCCGGCATATTTTTTGGTATTAATTTGTAAATGAAGTGAAAATTGTTTTTGGTCTAGCAGAGGAAAATTAGTTTTTGCGGTTTGTGTTTTTGGTAAGTCAATTTTCATAACGTGGATTTACGAAAATTTTAATTTGCTGCATAAACACACACACACACACACACATGTGTATGTGGATATGTGAGTGCAGAGGTGTTGAGATTGCAGTGCCACTGGCGGCATGGTGTGTGTTGCAAAGGCGTTTTAGGAACACCATTAGATATGTTTTTCCGTTGGCAAAATCGTTTCGAGCTCTTTTAATTTATTTGCTAATATTTTTCCTTGGAAACGACTTAACTTCCGGTTCAGTGTTTCCGCTTCCCGTAATATCTTGACTTGCTAAGCAAAGCAATGACTGTATACACATACATGTACATTGAAACTTATATATGTATGTATGTGTGTATGTGTGGGGAGTGTGGGTCGGTGTTGAGTTGTGGTTTCTGGGTTGATTGCATGTCTATTTGCCTTTAAATCGATGTATGGTAAACAAATGTATGGCGATATTTCTTTTCAACACCATTTTTTGGCAACTGCATTTGGTAGCATGTCAAACAGCAGTTAGGCATTTGCTTTAAACTTTCTTTGCCGACGGAACGGTTGGCTGTTGAGAACTCTGACCATGTTTAAAGTTTTGCAGAATGACATGATTAAGATTAAGTATACAACACCATTGCTGATATCTTGATTATATTATTGAATGTCATAGGAAAAAATTTAAATATATTCGCCAAATAATGTTCACGACGGGTCAATCAACTCATGAATGGTTAAAGCTGGTCTGGCCAAACGAAATTCAAGACTTTAGGAGAAGCGCGTGATTTGTAATAGTCCGGCAAGCCATTTAATATCAATAAGATTTACTTTGATTTACTTGTTAAAAATGTTAAACGTATTTCTAAGAATACACAATACTCTCATGATTAGTGATGGGATTCTATCGGGTATTTAGCCGCATATCGGATAAATTCCGAATTGGTCCACAACTACACTTAGCAACAACAGGTGAGACGAAACAAGTGGACAAATAGTAAGTTCGGCCGGGCCGAATCTTATATACCCTATATCATGGATTCGTTGCATTTCGATACCCATATATGTTTGTCAGGGGCCGGTTTTTGGGCCGCTCGTGACCCAATAGTCCCAGGAACCCGATCACAAATTTTATCCAAATCATGAAAATAAATGCATATTTGGGTTCGCGAGAAAATTTCGTTGCATTTCGATACCCATATGTCCATGTTTGTCAAGGGACGGTTTTTGGGCCGCTGGTGACCCGATAGTCCCAGAAACCGGATCAAAAAATTTAGGCAAATCATGAAAATAAAGGCATATTTGGGTTCGTGAGTAAATTTCGTTGCACTTCGATACCCATATGCGCATGTTTATCATGGGCCCTTTTTTGGGCCCCAAGGGTCCACGGAACCCATGAGCACGCCCATTTTTGGGATTTTTTTCCCCATCTATAAATTATATAAACTTAGAACAATTTTACCAAAAACAAGTGGACAAATAGTAAGTTCGGCCGGGCCGAATCTTACATACCCTCCATCATGGATCCTTAAAAAGTCAATAAATAAGAAAACTACCTGAGCTTTTGGGCCGCTCGTGACCCGATAGTCCCATTAACCCGATCACAAATTTTATCCAAATCATGAAAATAAATGCATATTTGGGTTCGCGAGAAAATGTCGTTGCATTTCGATACCCATATGTCCATGTTTGTCAAGGGACGGTTTTTGGGCCGCTGGTGACCCGATAGTCCGAGAAACCGGATCAAAAAATTTAGGCAAATCATGAAAATAAAGGCATATTTGGGTTCGTGAGTAAATTTCGTTGCACTTCGATACCCATATGCGCATGTTTATCATGGGCCCTTTTTTGGGCCATTTTTGGGATTTTTTCCCCATCTATAAATTGTATAAACTTAGAACAATTTTATCAAAAAAAATCAGATGTATTGAAAAAAAATATTTGAAAAATTTGATTATGGCCGGGATATATTTAGTCCCGTAAAGGGGAACTTTTTCCCCTTTGGTCCGATATTGCCCATTCTCGAACTTAACCTGCTTATGGACAAAAAACATCTTCCTACAAAATTTCAGCTTCTTAGCGTTAATCGTTCGCACTCTATCGTGATTTCAACAGACAACAGACGGACGGACAGACGGACATCGCTAGAATGTCTTAGAATGTTACACTGACCGATAATATATATACTTTCCTATCCTATGATGGAGTGTATAAAAAGGGGGGGAAAACAGAAAATGGTGACAACAACGTTTGGTGGTTATTTGTTAGAAAAGGGATTACAAAGAGGGAAAAACAAACTCTTGTGTGAAAAAATTGTAATCCACAAAAAAGGGCCCAAATTTGGTAGAAAATGGGACCAAAACGTACCAAGACTGGATAAAAAAGGTAAAAAAGGAAAAATAAAACAAAAATGTGTGAACAAATTTTAATCGACAGGGAAAAGCCCAAATTTGGCCCGAAAAGAGGCCAACACGTACCAAGACTGGATAAAAAAAGGTACAAAAGGGGAAAAAACAAAAGTGTAAGAAAAAAATTTAATCGACAGGAAAAGGACCGAAAATTGGTATATAAAATTCTTGCGTGACTGACTGATGGATTCATGCTGTCCTCACCAAACGGCTGAAGCTAGAATACTGAAAGTTGGCGAGCACAGATTACTGCTTGGGAGAAGTTCGTCATCATGCAATGCAGAGGGAGAGGTGTTGGTTGACAAATTATCGCAAATAAGAGCAACTGAAGATGTAGAGGAGTAAAAATTATATGTGGATCTCTTCAAAAAGCCAGGCATCAGACAAGGGGCCCTGGCAATGGTATGATTTACTGGAGATGCGTAAATGGAGAAGTGGAGATGGATACGTACAGATTAGTAAGAATATGACGAGAACACTTTTTGACACCAGAAGACACTGGAGCAGTGGAACGTGTGTGTGACAACAAACAGCACTGGGTCTTTTGTGAGTTAAAGTCTACTCTTTTCATTTGGCCTCACTCACAAATCGTCGCCAAATCGCGGTTGAGTGAGTCATTCGTCGTTCGCCTTTTGTCCTCAACCTCCAGAGCACCTGGCCGATGATCAAATAAGTACGAATAACAGAGGTTGCTGTCATTCGCAAAGTAGTAGATTGGGTCCACAGTCAGACCCAACAGGTCCTCCATGAAAGTAAGAAATAGAGAAGGAGAGAGGAGAGAACCTTGTGGCACTTCTGCGATCAACCTCGTTGGATGAGACCCCCTTTATTACAACTCGTATAGAACGATCCCTTAGAAAACTCGATGTGAATTGAGGGAAGATATTACCGACACCGAATGAGATGCGTTTGTATCTTAAAAATAAAATAAAATTAAAGTTATCGAAAATATTTCAGATTTTATAAAATATTAACATATTAACCTGTTTTTAAAACATCTAATTTATTTATTAAAGAAAATAAAACTCGGAATCGGTGTCGAGCGAATTTTTCGATTCCAAACTCTGACTTTGGGCAAATTTGTGACAAGCTACCGATGTCTCGAGCAGCGAGGCCATCTTGTAGCCCAAGGCAATGAGAACACCCCCTAGCCAGATAGAGATACCTTACCAATTAAGGGTTTGGACTCCTATATATAATATTAGCAAACTATGTTTGTAATGGAACATGTAACATTTTTTTGTAACATTTTGGAACATATCTTGTGCTAAGCTGTTTTACTGTTTTACCCCTAATATTTTCATGTCCAAATTAACTAATTCCATTTTCATAATAAACTAATTATATTCAAAACATTAGCAGGACATTATTAATGAACCAGATGCCACTGTGTAAACTCAACAACGGACATTTAATGGTTATGTTAAATCTTGATATTTAATTTGCATTTCCCCAAAATACTGAATCATAGATGAATTCTCTTAAGACTATTGCACAGAGATTCTATGAAATTCCAATACACACATGCTAATGCTTCCTTAATCGTATTTCCTTCAATCTCCAAATACAACAATCTTCAATATTTATGCCAACCATGACTGATTTTGCCGAAATTTTACTGCAATTACAAATAATCTCTTGGAGAAAAATCCACATTTGATGGCTTGACATAAACGCAGATTAGTTTTATAAAACATTTAAAAATATACGACTATATATAGATGGGGCTAATAATGGCTTTACAATAAGAAATGGCTCTTAACGTATTTACATACACTAACACACACATAGGCACACAGCAAACACTTTAGAAATACAAATAAATTTCCGATTTGTTTAAACAAACTGACATTAGCATTCTTTCTATTTGAAAGGGAAAACTTGAATGCATTCTACAGCTTTTACAGAATGTCGAGTAGCTGAGTGGTGGGGGAGGGCCAAAAACAACGGCAAACATCACAGCAGTAACAACAACATCAACGTATAAATAAACACATACATGTAAAGCCAAGCACACATGAACACATTTACGAAAGCTGGTGAATATGGCTGAAGTTTCAAGCCAGGGCTCAATTCAAATGGATGGATATGTTATTCTTCTTAGTAAGAAACTAGAAACTTCTTTCAAATCAGTAGGACTCGCTCAGCTACGGTTTGATCACAATATCTACTGTTGAAAAGGAGCTCTAAAAAACCAAATAATAATCGACAGCTGTTTTATTTGAAATGCCAACAAATTCAAGACGATTTAGCCGACGAAGGACAAATGTAATCTAATTTCTTTTTTCGAGACAGTGAACCTTTAAATGTATCTACCTATAGTTTACTTATATTCCCTTAATATTATATGAACACAAACAGATGGGGAACTTCTCTCAAATCAGTGAGCTGTGCACGATATAATCGTGTATACTCACTGACCGCGATCTACTGTTTAAAGCCGGCTCCGAACGGCTAATGTTTTTCTAGAGGAGTTTTTCATGGCTTAGAGATTGATCTGTTACCCGTAAAGTCGCCCACATTTACGAGGTGGAAAACAACCGCTGAAAAATGTTTAACCTGGGTTTACTTGTGTGATAGTAAACCCTACCTCCCACACCTACAACACAACACTTTCAGATGATCTCCTAACTTCAAATCATTTATGAAATTGCTACTACTCGAGCGATTTTTGTAAACGGATACATTCAAATGTTTTCAGCTTAAATACAGCCAGTATACGCTTTAATCCCTTCTGAATTCTGCGTTAACCTACATTTAACCTGTTGCCAGATCCCCACGAATGTAGTCAGAATTTGTCCCTGCCCCCCCGTAGCCATTGAATATTCCAACTTAACAAGCAATAAATCCTTTTGTGAGCAAAAACAAAAGTCTTCGTATGTTGAGACACACATACATACACATACAGACACTGACATACATATGGTCGTATACGATCTGAGAGTACAGTCCGGGGAACAGCGGCAACAACATGAAAACAATAAATTATTTATACCTTTTGAATGTGTATTGGCAAAAACAGAAGAAAAGAAGAAATCGAAGAAACGAAATCACATCATCATCATCAACAGCATGTACGAGTACGAGTACATTTGTACATATACATCTATTTACATGTCCACACTTGTATAGGGTGGTCCCTATACAAGCACAAATGGGTAAATATTAACAGTACAAGAGTCGGCAAGATGAGCGTTTGCGAAGCCGGAAATTCAACAATAACACCGTGTTACAAAAAATAGATTTTTTTCTGTCCTATGAACCAAATGCACATATTCGGATAGAGGGGAAAAAATAAAAATACACGTGTATCGGCAATTTTCATGCACACGTCAGAATTTTTTTTTTTTTTTAAGTTTGAAGTATGAAGTTCGTATTGGCCTGTGTGAAAGCCGATTTTTAACCCTTTATCAGTGATCCAATCGAGTTTTTTGCGGGCAGACTCGTGGAAATGTCTGCATCACGTCAAATTTTTAAAAAAAAATAGATTTTTATCAACTCTCAGATTTTCCTAAAAAAAAATTTTTTTTAATAATGTTTATCGTTTTTTTTTAAGGTTTCAGTTCAAAAAACATTTAAAAAGTAGTTTAAAAATTTGGAGTTTCTTCATGTTATGCTAAGAAAAGTGAAAAAAATATTTTTTTTTTCAAAAATAATAAAAATTGGGGAAAATCTGAGAATTGATAAAAATTGTTTTTAAAAAATTTGACGTGATACAGACATTTCCACGAGTCTGCCTGCAAAACATCAGCTCCTATGTGTTAGCGAAAGGGCATTGGAAGGAGGAAAGAGCGAGTTGTATCAAGCAAAGCTTATTTGTTTCGAAAAAAAAGTATATTTGGTTGCAAGTATAACACATTTCTTATTATTATTAAGTATTTGAGCCGAAGCATTAGTGTGTTTGGGGAAACAAGCAATAAAATTGTTAAATTCAACAAAGTACAACATTTGGGTGCGAATAAATGTGTATTTATAGCTGTTTTCGTAATTTTTGTTTTGTCTCTACGCTCTTTAGGATAATAACAATAACCGAGAGAATAAGATGAGACTTTGATTTATTACAATGATGACATCATTCTTTATATTGAGGGCGTGACAGAGGTTGACAAATCATTCCGCTACGTCGACACTGACAACGCTTTATCATGTCCTCATTCATCACAAGATCCATCTTTGCCGTTTCCTTCTCGATTCGAAAAAAAAACAATTACATCTCACTTCATCTTTCCGACGATGTCATTGTCGTCCGTATATGCAAGGAGGATGTGGCCATTGGGGAGGAGGACTCTTTTCGAGGTGAATGTTTCGGATAGGTTGCTTCTTATTTTTACAGACGATCTAGGAGCAGCTGAGATGCATACTGCAAAGGCGTACAAGTGTTGCTGCTATCTCCTACGCATACATGTTTCGCGATGCCATGGGTAGAGTTGGGCTTCGGGATTTATCCCTGGAAACACCAAACTGTAACGGCAATTCTGTTACACAGAATTGCACACTACAGGATATAGCAACAAGCTAAAAGGACCATACTGTTACGCAGAATCACATACCAATTCACACCAGTGTTTCAATTTCTATGCGAGACGCGACAAGAGTCTAACTTTTCCATTTGTACGCGATTGTCAGACGAAGCCATTTACAGTCGATATTTTTTAAAACACCATTTTGGTAAATAATGTTTCCAATCACCTTTTTCCTCCGATTTTAATAAGTACACGCTATAAAAAAACGTCTTTTTTTTTGTTTACACACAAATAAAACGCGTGTTTGGTCTTTGTAGCAAGTAAAGCTTATTCCCATCTACACAAAGCTTATTTGGAAATAAATATAACTCATTTGCTATTAATATAAAATAATTGTGTATAAGCAATAACGTGTTTGGGAAAAACAGACAACGAACTTGTTAATTTCAACAAAGTACAATATTTGAGTGCGAATAAGTGTGTATTTGCAACTGTTTTTAGTAATTTTTTTTTTTGAATTTTCGCTCTTTAAAATAAGAGCAGTACCGAGAGAAAGAGATGGATTGTTATATAGAAATTCACAAATTGAAAAAAAAATAAAAAATTACACAAAACTACATACATATATATTCGATATTTATCACCTACAAGGGTGTCCTAAGTGTTGTAAGTGTCGTACGTACTAAAGCTGTACAACTGTTGTATATTTTTTGTTGATATTTTCCATATAAAAAAATTGTACGACAGTACAACGTTTGGATATATGTTTTGAAATCGTACTAAGGGACAGTGATGGAAGAAATGGTACATTTGTATAATTTTTGGTACTTTCTGCTGCCAAGCCGCTGATTTAGGTAGTCCCAGGTGAACACTTCTTCGATTCTTCATCAAACAAATCATATTCATTCTGAAATTTTCATGAATTTCATCCTCCTCATCTTCATCACCTGGAAAATTTTTTTTCGGGAAATACCCAACTCTAGCCATGGTATGTGAAGATTAAATCGACAGGTGAATTGTTTGTCCTAAAGCTGCTCTCCGCTGTAGGGCTGAATGAGTTCATTAAGAAAGAATGGGTTATTATGGACATTAATGGGTTAAGATTAGATAACATTCTCGGCCACGGTGACCGAAAACTACGTCATACAAACATGGAAATGTGGGTATCCTAAAAAAATAAAATGTTCTCACAAATATAAATACCGTTACCTTAATGTATATACAAATCCCCGACTCGTGAAAAACACGGCTGATGATGCGATCTTCAAAAAAAGGGCGCAAAACATCGAGCGTAGCTTCGGCTGTGTGGCACGTAGCGCCATCCTGTTGAAATCAAATGTTGCCAATATCCTCCTCTTCAATTTGTGTAAACAAAAATTCGTTCAACATGGCCCGATAACGAAAACGAAATAAGCACTAGTTGACAAAAAATACGTTAGATGGCGGACATTTTGACCCGATTTACACGATGAAAAGTCATGTGACTTTTTGCCTGCGACTCCGTTTGTTTTTTTTTACGTTTATATTATATTAATGTTTTCAATTTTATAACAGCAATAGAAAAGTCAGAAAGATGTGTCAAAACAAACTCTTAAACATAACAATATGACAGGAAGAGAGAAGAAGTCAAAAAACCCATCAAATTTGTGATTTGTGAAAGCGCAATCTTCTCTACTTACACCTTTCGCCTACAATCTTAAAAATCATGATTTTAAAATCTTGCAAAAAGTCATCGTATAAATCGGGTCTATGAATCAATGACTAGTACAATAACAGTTTTGTTCTTTTGTCCAACTTATTTTTCAACTTGTAATCCTAATTTTAAATTGTTCTTCAATTTTAATAATAAAAAAAAAAATCATTGAGTTTTTCATCAGAATATAAATCAGGAAAATGTCAGCTTCAGCTTCGTGGTGTTCTAAAAAAATATAATATAATAATACAAACTGAGATTTGCTTATTATGTGCCTGTATTCGGCCTACCCCTTACTCGCAAGTGTACGTATGCATGTGTTCGTCTGCCAATAGAATATCGAACGAAAGATGCCATTGAAATACATACACACACACACACACACATACGCAAGAAAATGAAACGGAAATAAAGTACTTGACTTGACAAAGTGAAAGGTCAAAACAAGGGAAGTGGTTGATATACAGCATTTGCGAGAAACATTTTTACTAGGTTAATTGCTATAGCTCCTTACAAGCTATTTTTAAAATATTCTTCTTATAAATTCTATTCTCTAAGAAACTATTTGTAAAATGTATAACAATCAGACTATCAAGGGAATCTGTGAGATTTAAACGATCTTAGTGTGTAGTTTATTACCAAACAAGGGGTTCGACATTTCTGATTCTGTCAAACGGATTGCAATAAAATCATTACCGGGATTGGTTTTCGTTTGCTGGTTAGCGTACTTCAATTAAAATTGAAATTTTCGTTGGTGATCTTTTATTATTTTCTTTAACATAATATTCTGTAAGAATGTCCCAGTGAACCGAAACACTTATCGCTGCCAAATATCCTAATATGTAGTTATGGCTTTTTCTCTACATTCAAGTGGAACCGTTTCCGTAACAAACACACCAAACCTCTCCTCTAATAAACACATGCATAAACTTTAAATGTCCAACAAAAGACTCAATTAAGTTAACATTGAAAATTCAATTAAATGTTTTCCACATAATTTTACTTTGGTCATTTAACCGAATAAGCTTTAGATGCAAATTACTTGCAACATATTGCTGGCATGGACGGTGCAGTTTAAGACAAACATTCAACAGAATGACAACTTTTTCACTTTCCGCTACATAAAAAGCATTTTGTCAATTTTAAGCATATTTTAACCGTTACTTTTGGTACAGATATGGCCAAAGTTTATCCTGCCAGAGTGGAGAATAATTGCAACAAGTCGGTGTAACACAGAGACAGAGAGATAGCAAGTGGATGATATCACATGGAAGATAATATGAGGAAATGCCAAAAGCGATGTTTCTTTTAGTTACACGATGTGGACAGTGTGGGAGTTTAAGTAAAGACATCGGTTTGAAACCGTAGTATACAGGAGGATAGCAATACTTTCCATTACAATGAACCTCTCCGAATATATCTCGCATGGATTTAGTTTTTTAACCTTCTGTCTATCATTCTGGTGGGTGTTTTCTTTTGACTTCACGAACTCTCCAAAACTGTAAATGCCAAAGTTAGGTTGATTGTTAATTTTAGAAATGACACATGGCATTCATTTCATTCAGCAGCAAATATAAGTAGGGTACCGAACACCGCTACAACGGCACCGTGATACGATGAAGCGGTAAGTAGCAACTACGATTCTATTGCAAGGACTTCAAGATTGAAACGAACTTAATCCAATGTTTACTCGTTTTATGATAGCATTGCCCTGTAGTTGTGTACCACTCTCACAGCCACATTACCTAGAGCCCTGGCGGTATCCATGGAATTATCCCGCACCCTTAAACGCCCTGTCTATCCCGCCCTCTGCAATTACATGGAACATAGTTGGGGTGTTGTAGCCCAGCTAGTGGCTTTTATTATTCTTATTGTTATTGTCGTTGTAGTTGTTTTAGTTGGGTTGTGACATTTTAATGATTTTTTAATTAGATCATTTGTCGTAATAACAATAAAATTTATTATTATAACAACAATTTCTCAACCTCGGAGACAGTTGTTATTGTGTTGTGGGTAAAACAATAACGGGCGATTGAGGGTATGGGGAAATGGAAGGTGGTGTCATTGTCATTGCCAATGGCGATGGCGATGGTATGGTCATGATATAGATTTCATTTATTTATAATAAAAAGTAAAACAATTCCAACTATGGCAAGTGTACTGTGTGTCTGTGTGTGCGACTGTATTCATTCGTTCGGAACACAAATTGTTTAGGGAATAGGATGTCTCGACCATAAAGCAATTCACATAAGTGTAAAGGGTAGTTTTGGGAATGATGTTTATATGTTTACAGCAGGCTGTCTTTATCCGATGTAATTATTTAATGTTTCATGGCTTTGTACATATTAGGGGGGAACAATTCCTTAATTTTGCTAGTTGAACTAGGCTGGGCCAAGAAGTGTGAGAGTAAAGATGTGAGACTTTATTGGGTGACCTGCGGAGGTGTTTTGTCATTGGATTGGTAAATGACGAAGAAAAAATGTGAGAAAATAAATATTAAAGAGCAGAGGGTTGTCAACCTTACAGATTATTTACTTTCTGTGCAGGTTTTTGGACTTTTAAGCGATATTTTTATAATCACTCTGTCACTATAAAACAGCATCGGCCGCCATTTTGTTTTATAGGCTTGTTTGTCAAATTCCTATTTTTATGAAATAAATAAAAATTTGGGGTTTTTTCTAATATTGCATATAAGTAGGGTCCCAATATTTGTAGATCGGTTTCCATCAAATCCAAAGAAATGGCGAAAAATAAAGGAATGAAACAAAAATAGAAAAACATTAATTGTTGTCGGTATGAGATGATGAAATTACTTTTGCAGTGGCCGTTTCACCAGGAAAATTCCGGTCATTCCATTTTAAGCCAATAAGTGAAAGGGAATGTCTGTACTCGCTGAGTATTTGTAGGATAATCTTCCGAAGGATGAAGTTCAATCCGGTTCGAAGGACCAAAACGTACGGAGGCGTTTTCAGTAAAAAAAAACCCGTACGGTTGAGTGTTTGTAAGACACTGAATATTTATTTTCAACATAATCGTTTTTACAGCTAAAAATGTAATTACTACCTAGACTTATCCTAAAGCGAGATCAAGCACGCGATAGTAGCATGCTTGAAGGGGTTGTTTTGTCAACCCACGCAGTCGTAACCTCTTGTGGAACATTCCACTCATTATCACCATTCCAGTTGCTTTTCCTAAGCAAACAACGCCGTCTTGAATATTTATTGACTGTGTATCTTAAAAAACCTCCAGCCAATATTGGTTTTAGAACAGTTTTATACTTTCAACAGAAAGGAAAAAAAGAACCATGTTAGGGTTTATCTCAAATCCAGAATACACTGATTTTAAAGCAGTTTATAAATTAATCGACTGTTGAGGAAAATTTGGACATACGTACTTTTAATTTCCCTCATACTCACAGTATTCCAGGAGTATTTTTTTTTTGTAGTAAAAAAAATGTTCCTTCGGTTAAATCCTGCAACATTGTACAAGGTGGCGCAAAAATAAACTTCCGATGTTTTTTGGCTGTAATTAAAAAAAAATTAAAAACTTTGATTCTTCTTGTGAATTCTTTGTATTTGGTCTCTTATTTTTTTTTTACATCAAGTCGAGAATATGATGTCATGTAAATGGCCGCCGCCAGAGTTGCCACTGACATTAGGGGCCAATCGCAAAATTTATAGCATTTTCTGATAGGAGGATTACTTTTGCGCCACCCGTTATTATGGGCAGCATGATCTAGCTTCTATACTACGGCTTCCGAGATAACTATGTCTATATTCAGCAAGCAACACTATTATAAGTTCCCATTCCGGTCATCCCAATTATAATTCACCTTTACGTATATAAAAAATCTATAATATAGTTAACACCCATATAAAATGAACACACACATACACACAGTCGCAGTAAACGCTATCAGCGTACCACGGAGCTTAAGCTTTTGTCGTTTTTTTTTGGGTATTTGTTTGTAGCTGTCGCAATAGCGAACAGCTACGATTGGAATTGTTTGTATTTAGTTGTAAATATTTTACATGGGTTACCCTTTTTCCATTTGTTGACAACTGACATATTTACCCGAACACACATACATGCTGGGAAGGATTGCGATAAAACACACAGAAACGTACGGGCACCTAGACATTGGGACAACAATAATACAGGAGTAAAGGCTGAACCTGAAACAGGTTGAACGGCTGCAATGGCGAAAAAGCATTTGTTGGTAAAATATTTATGTTTAATTTCAGATGGTTTTTTCATACGTTTCGTCGTACATACTAGGGTGGCATTTTGAGTAGAATCCATTGTATTACTGAGGATGTTGTGCAAAGGACGCACCAGGGATAATCACAGCGAAATTTTTAAGTAGTACACGGAGAAAAAAAATATGTTAACAATATGATAGCATTCAATCATATAAAAGTTTGTGTGTAAATATATTATGTTTGCACACAATCATCATATGTTTGGGACACAATTCTAGCATGCCAAACGATATGATGGACCATCATTGATGGTGTCCAAACATATTTTTGGAAAAATAATATGTTAGAACATATTTGTTTTAGAGAGTATTACTCTCAATTATATGACTGTCATCGCTTTGTACAAAGAACCAATCATATATTTGATTACATCCAATCATTTACATGTTTGGGAATATTGATGCTAGCCCAAGCATAATAAGTCTGGGACAACATGTTACAAATACCGTCTTTTTCCTTCGTGGAAACACTGTTCACGATACATCGACTTCAATGTATGCCTGTCAATCCTCAATTGTTTTTACCAAATGCCACCCTAGTGTTTCTATCAATACCCACATACTGGTGGACCATAGCCCGTTAGATGTGGGTATAGTTTCCAAAATTGGGCGCTAAAAACCAAAAATGAGTGTAACTAGTATTGAGTCCCTGAGCGTTAGTATTTGTAAGTGTAGGTGCATGAGGTAGAGCAGGACAGGATACATATCCTGGTAGGCTTTCGTTTTATTAAGTTTAAAACTCATCGCAAGTTGTATTTTAAATTTGCAGTAACAGTTTCTTCATAAAGGGTGTTTTTTATTGGGGTATAGAACTTTAAGTTGGCATCACTTTTTTAACTGGCGGCCATTTTGTCAGCTGTCAAGTGATTAATATTTAGTTTGGTTTGCCATTTCATCATGAACAGGTTGACAAAAGAACAACGCTTGCAAATCGTGCAAATTTATTTCGAAAGTAATGGTTCAGTTCGCGAAGTTCACCGCAAGCTCCGTCCATTTTATGCCATTACATCCACAAAAACTGACTGTTTGGTGTGCTCTATGGGCTGGTGGAGTCATTGGGCCATACTTCTTCCGAAATAATGCTGGAGAGTCAGTTACCGTTAATGGAGACCGGTATAGAGCCATGATAACCGACTATTTTGTTCCCCGCGGCGGCCACATGCTCGAAATAATATTTAAACATTAATGGCATAAAATTATCCTTCCAATAAAGCCAATGATTAATTAATGATGGACATTAAAACGATTTTCTTGTGTTTTATTTCAATTCGAAGTTCTATACCTCAATAAAAAACACCCTTTACATTTGCACTGAGTAGTAGTTCAGAATAACCCACGTTTTTGTTTCTTTGTTGGTGTTATAATTTCCCTGCATGCAATCATATATATGTTTATGCGCAAATATACACATTTCTACATATAATCATATATATGTTTGGGAACATTCCTGCCATCCCAATAATACATAATTTTGGGACCAGCTCCAAACATTTTTTGTTGCTGGCAAAATATATTTGGAACCTCTTCGACTCTGCTGCGAGGATATTGTTGCCACGCCGTGTCTGTTGTTGCAACCATAAGCTTTGCTGTCTCGTCGTTTACCACCAGAGTCACTATTGCCTACCCTCCTTCCATAACTGGCGATCTCTTAATGTAACCTGCGCATGAGAGAAACTTCAGTATTATTGCGCTTTGTTCAAAAAAAAAAATGTCTAGCTTTGACAACCTCCTGAATATTCCAAGTCGAACGTTGCATTGCCAGCTCACATTACTTAATAGCTGTTCAAGAAATACCCGCTTAAGGGGACAAACAAACAAAAAATCCATGCAATTCGCATATTAACCGTTGAATGAAATTAACCAAAGGTCTTCCTGATTGGGCATTTAACCCAATTGAGCATAAAACTTAATTTTACAACGGATCGAACTGCATTCTTTCGCTAAAGTAACGCATTTGCCGATGGCAACATAACCAAATGGATGTTTTTTGTTTTTGCTTTTTTGTTCAATGGAAATAAAAACCGCACACATATGTGTGTGTGTGTTGTCCACCACCACCAGCACAGTCGGTGCCATAGAGTCACCAGCTCAAACAGCCATACCAATGCAAACACAAGGACAATACACACACACACGTACACAGAAAGAGAGCTTCATACATAAGCATATGCTTGCTGGCCGTACCACAATACGTATACGCTTGTCCGTCCGCCCGTTCGTTTGTGTACTTTGGAACACAGAGTCAACATGAATGTCAACACCATTCGTTGGACACACAGGCAGACCTTCGCAATCATACAAAGAGCACCCAAAAAAGTGGCCACCAAAAGCAAATTGGGAAACCCATTGTTTAATGGATGATACAAAATACATAGACCAGGAACCCATACACACACACACACACAAATGCACACTCGGATGCAGCGACATGAATGCAGCCCCAGCAATGGGCACACCCACGCTGCAACATCCATTGGCATATTTGCCATAATAGTTGGCAAGTAAAACAATCATGTCGGCCCATGTCTTGTTGGTCATCTGTGGCAGATTTCTCGTTACAGTATGCAACAATTGTTTGCTAGGATTGCGGCCGGTTTCTGCTCTCTAGCTCCGGTTCCTCTTCTAGCTCTGCTTAAAATCATATTGCGTGTTGGTGAATTGTCCTGGGAGACCAACACATACATACACACATACATGTATAAATTTTGTATGCATGGCAAGTGAGCGTTTAACGAATTATTTTGATTATTTTCAGATTTGTAACTCAACTCCTACGCTGGCAAATATACATTTGGGCAAACCATTGACTGTAGAAATCATGGTCATGGGAGTATATAAATTTTGGAGAGCAGTGCGGTGGGCATTGAATTATCAAACAACCACGAACAAAGGCATGACTTGAAAAATGGGTCATGGTGAGCTATTTGCATATCAAAATAATTATACACATAATTGTCACCGGGAATAAAGGACAGGGGCTGTTGCGCTATCAATATCGCCCATAGTTACTAGATTGGAGTACAAACAAAAAAAGCATTGCTGTACTAACGATACAGTTAGTAATAAGCATATACTTATTTTTGACAATGACAATTATCGATGTGGAGGTATTCGAGATCGCCACTAGGTTCTTTGAACGATGCCAGAGAGAACGAACGTCGAATACAAATTTAGAGAATCAACAATACAGGGACTTTGTGGACGAATGTAAAGTACATTGGATTGCAAACAGGTCAACCGGTATTCATTGGGACGAAATTCTAGGTTTGGTCAGGACAGGACAAGTGTCAGCTTCCTTACGATACCCATCTATCAAGTAAACGAAGATTTTTTGGAGAACAGTGCACATGAGTTTATCCGGTCGAATTATCTGACAAATTTGGAAATGCAAGCGATACACAGTTGTTGGTAACCAAAATATTTTGTAATTACATCTACAATTTCTTCAGTTCAAGCAGGTTACACCCTACAAACTTCTAACTTTATATTTCAAGTCCACATGAAATGCTGATAGGCTACAACGCACAAATCCTTACCCATCCCTCAGGTTGGCAACTCCACAACAAATGTTTTTTTTTTGCTGACATCTTCTGGGAAAACTGCACAACAATTAATTTAGTGGAATTTAGACAATACTACAAATCCCAAAAAAAAAGTCACAGAATCGTTTCAGCACAATTTCCAATCCATTATTTTCCAATTTAAATAATTTGCTCAGATAAAATGAATCACAAAAGTAAAAAATAAACAATTTTGATCGAAAATTCAACCCCA
Organism: Hydrotaea cyrtoneurina; assembly: GCA_958296145.1. Taxonomy (NCBI): domain Eukaryota; kingdom Metazoa; phylum Arthropoda; class Insecta; order Diptera; family Muscidae; genus Hydrotaea; species Hydrotaea cyrtoneurina. Next base: position 8,080,248 of record OY282513.1, on the reverse strand, counting down.
CGCAATACAATCAAAATGAAAAATAGACGAATACTTTGCAACATGTGCCGTCTCAAGTGTTTCTGCGTAAATGAAATAAGAAAAAAATCAATGAAATATGTTACTTTAGGTTGTCTTATCAAAATAGTTTTTAAAACATTATGAAAAGTCTTTTGTCATATGTCCACTAGGGCGTACCTCAAAAAAAAAGTTCGCCGTACACCTTCGAATATGAAGTATTATTGAAAGGTAGTTTCAAAAAAATTTTTTTTATTTTTTTATGCCGAACGTAGGGGTCGCGCTTTTACATTTTTCTATATAACTTCTGCGGATTTTAAAGTGTGATACATCGATGTTTTTGTCTCGACGAGGCCGATTTTTTTGTCTTTGAAGTCATTGAGCTCAAGCACCCCCTTCTGGTACTTACCCATCATATCTCAGTTGCTACTACCCTAATGTACCACTCTAATATCAGAAAATTAAAGCTCGCATAAAATCATGAAACTCTTCCTAAGGAAGTATGTCGAGACAAAAACATCGCCGAGACAAAAACATCGATGTATCACACTTTAAAATCCGTTTATAAATGCAGAAGTTATATAGAAAAATGTAAAAGCGCGACCCCTATGTTCGGCATAAAAAAATAAAAAAATAAATTAGGAGATCTGTTGAGAATTGAACGCCGAGTGTGGAAGAACACTGAGATTAATTGTTTTCAAATAATGTGTTCTATAATGTACCAGGCATCTCAGTTATCTCATGCTACTAAACCCAGCTCTGGTGATTTTATCTCATAGCTGTTAAGCATTGATTACTAATTGTAATAATTCCTAATTTCATTTTTGGTAGAGGTGCAGCAATGATTTAATTACGATTATATTCAGTTTTTCAAGATAGATCAATTGATTTTTTTTACAAATAATCTAAAAGTAATCAGGATTACTTGCGATTACTCAAAAAGAATCAAACGTAATTAGAAAATAATACGACGACTTTCTTAGATTACTTTTGATTATTTCTGATTATTTATAGTAATTGGAAGAAATCTAGTAGTCAAACAAAATCAAATCTAATAAGAAATTAATCCGACTACTTTGAGAGTAATAGTAATCGGAAGTAATCAAGTAATCAAAAAGGAATCAAAAGTAATCGGAAAATAATCCGACTACTTTCAGAGATTACTTTTGATTATTTCTAGTAATCGGAAGTAATCGAGTAATCAAAAAATAATCCGACTACTTCTGATTATTTCTAGTAATCGGAAGTAATCGAGTAGTCAAATAAAAAAATCAAATCTAATAAGAAATTAATCCGACTACTTTCAGAGATTACTTTTCATTCTTTCCGATTATTTATAGTAATCGGAAGTAATCCTGCTTACTGTTATTACAAAATATGGTGATGCAAATGTTTGTCCACATCAAATGCAACCAGTCTTTGGTTTGGGTAATAATTTCCTCTACCGGTATAAATTGTATATGATTTTTGTTTATCCTTTTTAATATTGCTAAGCTGCTAAGCATTCTTCTTGATTTCTTAAATATGCAATTGAACAAAAATTGCTTGTGGAATTCATTGATTTCATTATGTTTATTTTAAGGTAGTTTAAGTTAATTTTTGTAGCATCTTGCGCTACAGTTATGTTAATGCCGGGAGCAAGCATGTTTTCATCTAAGAGTTACTTAAATACATATCTTACCCGTTATGACAAAGCATGTCACTGTATTATCTATCTTATTATTTTAAAACAATACATTATAATTTTAAATACAGCTTTTGTTATTTGATATATTCAATTATTATTTAAAAAAATATGTAAAAAAATAGTCTCAATAAAATTAATTCTAATTCTAATTCTATGTTTATTCGAGATGGCATCGTGGGTAGCCTTCCCCGTGACAAAAGCCAACAATTACTAACGATCATGTCTTGTATGAAAATTGCGTGGGCAGTGATTCTTTTTGATTATTTTATAGTAATTTGCAGTGATCTTGATTACTTTTAGATTACTTGTAATTGTTTATCACAAATTGTTTAATAGAGGTTTATATACTCAATACAATTCCTTTTAAAAGTAATCTATGTTTTATCTCCTAGCCCTACATGTAATCCATGTTACAAAAAAAGAATGATGAAACACTTATAGGTGTGATACTCTGTTGGGTGTGAGATGCTCTGTCATTGTTTGTTAATGTAGACAAAGATTGTGAATATTGTAAAAACATTGGCATATTATTAAAATCAACTCTGTTTCAATTATGAATTTTCAAATATTAAACCATGGTTGTGTAAACTGTGGTTGTGTGAAAATAAAATCATCAAGTCCCTCAAATCGCTAAGCAGAACTTTCCAACCTCATTTTATTGTATGTATGTGCCCTTCATAATTCACAGCAATTGAGAGACCTTCTCCCGCACTTACGGAATTTTGAAATTATTTTCATGAAAATCCCATAGTTTTCCTTTTCCAGTCTCATAAAACTCCAAAAATTCACTGCCAATTAACAAAAATGAAAGTTTAAAAAAATTCAGTTTTTAACATTTTTGCGGAAATGCCAAGAATAGAACTTTACCGGCATACATTACTAACTTTTCAAAGTATTTGTCGATTTGAGGTATGGTTCTTGTTCATGCATACGCTCTAAATGCCAATCATTGATACAGTTGAGAATATGCTGAAGTGAACAAGTATTATTAACATTTCCACGAAATGACAATTTTCAACAAACGATGCATTTTCATTTAACACGTCCGTATTGACAAACCCATTACGAACATTGATACTATTGCCAATGTGGCATAGCCACCATTGCTAGGTATCATCGTCGACGTCGTTCTCATCATCATCGTCGCTGTCCTCAATATGTACTTTATTCCGAATCACAGACATATGCCCAAAGAGATGAACGGAGGGTGAGCGGAGCCCAACACTACAAACTACTGTAACAAATCGTTTGTAATGGCAATTGAAACCACGAGTGACGTCACATCCAGCACTGGCTGACGAGCTGGTCCGACTGACTCAAAACTCAAACCCAAAGCCATTGACTAACATCGACCAACCGACCGAGAGGAATTGAAAATCGCTGGGGTTTAACTCAAAAACTATTCACAAAATACGCCAAAAATAAATGCAAAAAAGAACAAAAAAACAACACAAAAGGGGAGAAAACCACAAAATCCGAATGCGGAAGGGCAACTGAAAGGGCGTAAGGGGAGTGCTGGCTGGTATGTGTCCGCGTCTATTGTTTGCTCCTTTGGTGGGAAATGCCTGTGATGTTCATCGGATCTATTGGTGCGTAATGAATGAATGAATGAATCCTGAAGTTTACTTAGCACCATGCCGGGTGGCGGCGTTTCATTCACTATTACGAGCATACTTTTAGGTCGAGTATAGCGGTAGACACAAGACCATGGGCAAATCCTAAAAGGTAGCAATTTGCATATTTCGCGTGCAATTATTTTCACGAAACACAACTCACGTAGACAATTTACAAATTAAATATGCAATATATTGTTTAACCATGCAGGCGTTTGAAATGTCATTTGAATGGGAGATCACCAATTAAAGGCTTATTTTAGGGTCTCCTCAGCAGGATGAGGAATTCCAAACACATCTTTATAAATGCACTAGTAATAACTTACAATGAAACAAGTGTTCTAAGTATGCAAATGCTGAGTGAAAACCTCTATAAATTTGATTTAAAGGAGGAAAGTGAAAAAAAACGTTGAAAAATGTGGTCAAGCGCCGAAAGAACGACCGAGAACCGTTAGCAAATTGCTAAAAAAGGCAATATATTCGATAATATACAATGCTAAGGGAAATAAGTAATGTTTTGTCGACAAGTGACAGTTTTGCGTGAATTTAGGAGCTGTCCATTTTGCCGTCAAGGTCTACAGAGTCATGATATTCCAGTTTTTGAGGGCCTGGCTCGAACTCGTGCATTCTCCGCTTGTTACCTACATGACATGTAAATAATTCCAATTCACGAATATGAAGTTAAATAAAATCCATTTCTCAACGTAACTTAAAAAGGTACAACAAACAATCGGCTATTTAAAAAAAAAAAACAAACAAAAAGTGCAAACTAGAAAAGTAAACAATGCAAAATTCCACAAACTGATTGTAAATCCATTCTCCATTTATACGCTGCAAATGCATGCAGTTTTTCTTGTAATAAATTTTCGTTTACACTTAAACAGACTGGCATTTTAAAATGTTTCTTTCTACATGCGGTGTCAGAATACAGACGAAGAAAAACCAGAAAATATGTAAATTTTCACGTAACTTCTCACATACGCATCGATGATTGTTTGCTATACATTTTTAAAATATGTGTATTTATTTGTAAAGGCAATGCAGGCACGATCATGACAGCAATCTAGCAGTTCATCGAATGGAAACTTGGAAAATAAATTCACAATGTTCAATATGATCAATATCGACAACAAAAGTCAGCTTTGTTTATTCACTTGAATACTTCAACGCTTCGAATTTATGTGACCTGAAGTGCTGTGTGCTGGAATGTTCACTTGGGCTGATTTGCACAGCGGTTTAAAACCACTGAAAACCAAACATGTAATTGGCTGAAGCAATACAATCACTCATACGGCTTATGTAGAACCTACTCCAGTTGAACCAGGTTTAATTAATATCGCATGACAAAATTATGCAGAGGAGAGCGGTGGTGATGGTAAGGAATAGTTGGGAATCCCACTATATTGTCTCCTCAAAGCATCGCCGGAATGTGGGTTGTATATCGCTGTTCTATGGATAATTTGCCGGTATCTGCTCGGTCAAATATCCGCTTGGTCCCTGGCATTAGAACATTTAGCCAGATTACACGGCTTTCCTTGGTCTCTTATCCTTTCGTTATCAAATGGCCGGTTGATCGGACGGCGCTCTCTAGCCGAACTGTTCGTGTGTGGAATATTCTCTCGGCAAATGTGTTTACAGCCAGTTGTGGAATTCTCAAATTCAAAACAAATGTCAATAAACACTACTCCCTTCAAAGGGGGCATCACCTGGGTGCTAGTAAAAAAAAAACTATGCTCTACCATTAAGAAAAGAAATTTCAGTGCCTGCAATAATAGCGAAGACATTGTGGTTGACAGTTAGACTACCGCAAAATAAGTGCCACGTGTAATTGGTCTCCTTATGCAGTTGTTGTGGTCACTGTTTTCGCCATTTTCCGTGTACATTTGATAGGCATTTGATGACATCTCATTATGAGCACAGTGAAATTATAAAATTGTGACATCAAATAACAATTACTAGTAGAGTAGACTGCGAAAATGTTCACTTATTAAAGCAGTCAACAACTGTATGCGAATGTTTTGCTACTCGTTTTGAAGGAATTCAGTAGAAGCTACAAATAGTACGAGATCATTTTTGGATGATACAAACTCACAAGTCCTTTCAATTCAATTTATTAACATGAAGTGAGCCATCTTCGTTTTTTATTACTTCGGTCAGCAATATTTTGGAAACGTTTTAAAGTAGTCAATAACGTTGAAGCGATACTATTAAGTTCTCCGAACTATCAACTAAAAAAAGTCACATCTCTCCATAAAACTAATTTGTAAAGAACCAACAAAATCGTTGTACAGAAATATTTTTAATTTAAATGATTTAAAAATATATTACAGTTGAAAATGGGTCTTATAAGTTTAACGCCAAAAATCAGAATCTCATTCACTGTTCTGAATCTGATCTTAGCGCAATTTTTAAATTTTGGCGTATGTGACTTTCCTTCGTAGGACAGCAGCATAGATGGAGCGCTGTTGAACACCCGACTTTGTATGGCTTCTACCGACTTCATATTATTGGAGGAGATGTTTTTTTTCTTCTAAATATTCCATGACATTTAGAGACAATGCAATGGGCTGTTTATACAGGGTCTTTCAAGTTCGATCGGTAAAAGCTACATTTCGAAAATTGTGGATATTTTTTGTCGTTATAATCGTCCGTTAGAGGCTGAAATATGAACGTTAATTGTTTTTAAGTGTTGTGACGAGCCAGTTGTACTCTTTTATCCCACTGTAAGAGAAAGCATAAGAGAAGATACAGATTTGTCAATTGAAAGTTGTTCTCATCTGGTGGGCCTATCTGAAACCACTACATGGTTAATTTTTAAGTATTTGGCTGCTCAGCCTCACAAGGTTCAGTGAGTGAAAAAATTGTAGGCAACGTCTTCAATTAATTAAGTTCATCAAGGCGAAGTCCCTAGCAGTCAGTCCTTTTTTACTATTTTTTGTAAATTATATTTGCAATAAATAAATAATAATAATTATTAGGTTCACTGAACATTACTCGAATAGTTTGGCTGACAAAATTGTTTACAGAGACAAAGCTCATTCGAATGGATTTATAACACAACGAAATTGCAGTATTTGAGCATTGGAAAAACCACGTCAATAAGCTGAGAAATGTCTACATGAGTCCTAATGAGTTTTACTGTTTTTTCTGGACCATTTTTCTCTGAAACTGCAGCTGAAAATGAGCTTATAACCTTTTTTTTTTTTGTTGGACTTTTATTGATGTCATGAACACAGAAAAAAAAAAAAAGTCAAATACGTTCTAAGGTGTAAGGTGTTTTTTGACGACCCATGGACTTTAACCATTTAGTCATCAGTTCGCAAACAGATAACAAATACAATAAGTATACTGTTTTCGTTTCTATTAAAAAATTCCGTTTAGAAATGGAATTTTGTACTCTAAGGCACATTTTTTTTTTTTAAATACATTTAAAAAAATTGATTACAAAATTCTAAAAATAAAATAAAATAAAATAAAATAAAATAATCAGGCGCCCCGGTAGGCGAGTTGGTAGCGTGCTTGCCTATCAGCGTGGGGGTTGTGGGTTCGATTCCCACCAGAGACTTTGGTCTGTCGCTGCAAAAAATTTAAACATATGTTCTTTGTCACCCGGTTTACCCTTGGACCCAAAATTAGAATATAAATTTACTTTGTATTGTAATTAATAATAAATAAATAAAAATAAAATAAAATAAAATAAAATAAAATAAAAATAAAAATAAAAATAAAAATAAAAATAAAAATAAAAATAAAAATAAAAATAAAAATAAAAATAAAAATAAAAATAAAAATAAAAATAAAAATAAAAATAAAAATAAAAATAAAAATAAAAATAAAAATAAAAATAAAAATAAAAATAAAAATAAAAATAAAAATAAAAATAAAAATAAAAATAAAAATAAAAATAAAAATAAAAATAAAAATAAAAATAAAAATAAAAATAAAAATAAAAATAAAAATAAAAATAAAAATAAAAATAAAAATAAAAATAAAAATAAAAATAAAAATAAAAATAAAAATAAAAATAAAAATAAAAATAAAAATAAAAATAAAAATAAAAATAAAAATAAAAATAAAAATAAAAATAAAAATAAAAATAAAAATAAAAATAAAAATAAAAATAAAAATAAAAATAAAAATAAAAATAAAAATAAAAATAAAAATAAAAATAAAAATAAAAATAAAAATAAAAATAAAAATAAAAATAAAAATAAAAAAATCAAATCAAAAATCATTAAAAATATAATGTGACTACAAGTCACCATTTTAATATTTTTTGTCGTAAATTTTCGTAAATTTGAAATTTTCGTATGAAAGAACTGACATCTTTCGATGGTTCTACATTTGTATTTAATTTCAATTAGGTAAACTTTACATACACAGCGAGTTTCTGACACAATTCTATATTCACTACCACAGCGTGATGTTGTCAATAGTTTGTTATCGATACAGAAATCTGCAACACTTCAAATTAGTCTAAGAAGCCCAAAATCCACAATAACCTCAAATTCAGATGCAATTAACATGCGATTTAATTCATCTTTAAAATGAAAATAAACTTAAAGTAAAGTAAATTGAAATTTAATCTTCGGCAATATTATCGTGTTCTTTGCGGTGCATTTGGTGCAAATGCCGCACTGAATTGAACTCGTGCTGCAGTCGCCACCGCAATTGGCCTGACATCGAAATGTCTTCAAATTGCTTTGCTCTAATTGCGTAAATGTTGTTCTGTTGTCTCATTACTGGCTAATTGTCAAAATATGAAATGAAATTGCCATTCTGATGAAGGTAAATTGTGGCGAACAGGAATAATGAAAGCGTAGCGCTGAGGTGCATGCAGTAACGTTTACGCACATTTAGTTTTATTTGACATATCCTGCAGGCTATTGAGATAAACGATATTATGCGGTTAAACACAGCCAAGAATTGAGGAGAAAAATACCAAAAAAAAAAGTTAAAAATTATCAGTTTGTCTTGTAATTTCATAATGAACAGACTTATGAACGAACAACGCTTGCCAGTTATTGAGTTTTGCTGTCAAAATTCAGTGGCTAGTGAGAAATGTGTTAAAAAGTTATCTTCAGCGACCGGCTCATTTCTGCCTCAATGTGAGAACTGAGGAATTTTGCCCGAAGAGAAGCCAGAAGGAGATGGACACTTGTTGAATCGACTGGTAGCAAGTTCATTCATCTGTCTGGCAATGTATATTTTTGATTAGTACGGAACCATTGTTCCATTGCCAGAGGTTTTCAAAAAGTTGGTAGGGAGTGTGTGCGACTACCACATAGAAGAACCCGAGTTCGAAACAGGATTTCACCTCATAAAGGTTGGCGACTTTACGAGTAAGAGAGTAATCTCTAAGGCGTGTGAAACTTCTCTAGAAAATCATTAGCCATTCGGAGCCGGCTTTATTGAATACAAAAACATATAAAAATAGTTTTTTTCTCTGGAGTTATCATCGGGGGGAGGGGTTCAGGCACCTTTTAACACTTCCAGAGTGTACAGTTCCACATTGTGTCAAATGGTTCCTACTTATTAAGAAGTTTCTTTTTCATATTTTCATATATTTGTTGTATTTTTTTCACATTTGTGAAAAATGTTCAATAACCATCCACTCTGCACTTGTATTGACATAAAAGTTATAATGGAAAAAAAATAGGGGGACTCTAGTCAAACTACCCAGTTTATGTATGTCCATATGTAATGGAAATGTTATTCCAATTAACAGCCTGTTTTTTTTTTAAACGAATGGGTCTTTCGTTTCGTTAAAATAACGAACAGATATTCTGTTTCCTCAATTTGGGTTTTTGTAACACGAAAGTCTCACTTAAATTCTAATTGAATTTTTTTTTTCTTATGTATTTTTGTGGGTTTTGTCTAATTGGATACGTTGGAGTTATAGAAACACAATTCAGTTTCGTTTCGGCTACAGACGTTTGTGTTCATGCGTATTTTTTTTCGCACTTTTAAAACTTTCCCAAGTTGAAGTGAGTTCCCCTTATGCGCAGTTATGACTCCAAAGTAACTGTTGAATACAACTGAATTTTTTGTGCACGCAAAAAAAAAATAAGCAACAACGACGTCGTCGGCACAATATTGACATCACAGCTGAAAGCATAAATAATAGCAACTGTCCTTCGGTTCATATTAAAAATCCTGTCCTGACTGGGTCCGGGGGTCCCTTTGACAAATAACAAACAGAGGAAATAACAACAGATGCAACAACTACAAAACGATTTACACAGAAAGCGACTCCAGCAGCATCGACGACATCAGCGTTGCAATGTCAATAATGTCAAATGGACAGGAAACCGGAAATTAATATACAAAAACAAAAATCGAAGCAATTGATTAAACAGCAATACATTGACAGGAAAATCTGTAGAACGCCATTGAGTAAATCATTAAACTCTTCGCGGGAACGAATGTTTCTCGCAATAGCGATTATTTATTTATTTATTTATTAATTACAATACAAAGTAAATTTATATTATAATTTTGGGTCCAAGGGTAAACCGGGTGACAAAGACTATTTGGCTTGATTTTTGCAGCGACAGACCAAAGCCTCTGGTGGGAATCGAACCCACAACCCCCACGCTGATAGGCAAGCACGCTACCAACTCGCCTACCGGGGCGCTTAATAGCGATTATATAATCACACCTTTAACGATGTAGGCGCCTACACTTCTTAGAGGAGAAGGTTACTCTAACAAAGATATTTTTTTAAAAATTCTTCATATCGGAAAAAACATGAGAACATAATTTCCCACGGCTATTATAACACAGTGCAACACAAAAAAAATAAAAACCTATAGGGACACCAATACGTGATAAAAGACACACAAAAAACACCAGTGTCTCCCAGTTTTGCCCAAAATCATGTACTTTTTTATGGCCCCCCCAAAGTTATGAGGTCTGAGTGTAATTTTGGCAAAAAAAAGTGATAATTTGCTCAGTCTCCTATCTTGTCAACCGTTTAGAATTTCAAAGTTGTAGCTCTTATCATCTTATCATAGAGAACAATAATATTAAACACATAAAACTTCACAACATTTTTTAACAAACAAAATTTCATCTTCATGGTCAACATTTTTTTGTAACCTCTTTTCTTCTGTTCAGGGCCATAGGTAGCAAACCATTGAAAATGCCAGGAAACAATCAACTACAAAAATGTATCTAAGATCTCAATAAACAACTTTCTAGAGCGTATGAACTTTCTAGAAATGATTCCTAAAACTGTATCAATTCACCTTTGCTTTCTAGAATAGCAATAGCCAATTTTTGGAGCGTATGAGTAATATTAATATGAAAGCCTATCACTCATACGTACAGGTGGTTAATTAAATTTAATTGATGTATTTTTTTTAAGTATCTCGAACTTTTTAAACACGAATTGGAATTTTATTAGCTATCACCTTGTCGAAGACCACTTGTAATGGTGAATGGTTCGGAGGGGTCGGAGAGTTTCAGTTAAAACTCATATGCACTGCTATTTCATTTTCCAGATTTTGACCTTAAAGATGAAGTTTTTCGGAGTTTATATTACAACATTGTTTGTTCTTTATGAATAGAGCTACAACTTTGCCTCAGAGAGTAAATGAAATATTCAAACGGTTTACAAAATAAGACCCTGAGAAAATGGTATTTTTTTTTCCAAAAATTACACTGATGACCCAAATCTTTGGGGGCCCCGAAAAAAAAAGAATGTGCATGTCTTTGGACAAAACTGAGAGACCCCGTGTCTTTTTATTATTATTATTTCCTTTGAATCCCATAAGGATCATAGGGTCATTACAAATTCCCTCCATCTACATCGTCAACTTGCGTTTATTGCAAATCTCATTTCACTTATGGTCACTTTAATACTTCGTTTGGTATCCTCGAAAATTAGTCTTCAAATCGCTGGATGTCAAGATTGACATATTCTGAGATTATTCAACCCAATTCGAATTGGAAACACGACAAAGGATTCATCAATGCCCCCAAGTCTGTATGTACATACGCATGTTTTGTGTTCAATCTGTCTGCGTTCATATAAAGACGACACAATTTCATTCCATCGAATATTTAATTTTAATAAAAATTGGATTTTTTTTTCTTAACGTTCTTTTTGTCGTTCAATTTGCAATCTGTGCTTGCCTTGGCTTGCTATCGTCAGTCACAGAAGACTGCAGTTGCAAGCATCCCATACACTCTGCTCCATTCTTCCACTCTTTCTTGGCCAAGAAAAAAACCAACAAGACGACCACTTAATAGTCACACACAGAAAAAAAACAGAATAAAGAAATTTCAAACACATATATTTTTGGCTTGTATTCGTATTCAAGCTCAAGAAACTGATGATAAACAGTTAGTCAAGAAAAGGCAACAGGAAAAAAAGAGAAGAAAACGATTTGGAAGAAGCAAAAGCAAATCTTACTTTGAATAAACATTCTGAATGTCGAATTTTTTGGAGTCACAGTGTGTGTGTGGTATGAAAGGTGGTACCAAAGGGATGATAAGTAGGTTAGCACAGTGTTACAAAACGTGTACAAATATGTGTTTCAACATCTATATGCGCCCTAAATAAATATGCCTTGAAATCATAATTAGAACCAGGCATTTCATCAAGTCACTGTTGCCCCATTTTGCAACCGTCAATATGTGTGACCCCTCCCCCCAACACTTAAGGATGCGTTACACTGTTTAAATTGTAAAAATATAAAAATTTCAGCGTTGGGAAAAAAATCTTCGTAGTTGTACATACACATACATACACACGTATAAATAAGTCTATGTATGGATTTCTTTATAGTTCATCTTATTTTCTTTAATTTAAAAAAAAAATAATAAAAAAAACGTTGAGTGTTTCTTGTGCTAACGGCGCTACGTCGTCTCGACTGAAGATGAGAAAAAAAATTATTCAAAATTTCTTTCTTTCTGCTGCTTCTTGACGTATTTTAAGTGTGTGGAAAAATAACATTTTGCATAAATCATATATTAGAGCGAATGAAGAAAAGATATGTCACGTTAAAACCCAGTGAAAAGTTTGGTTTAAGTTAAATTCAAATGTAGCTAATTCGGCACGATAACAAATGAGGACGTACCGAAATGTATCAACAAGGCCAGACACTCATATGTCCAAAATAATTCTGTTTGGATATTCGAACTTTTATTCAAACGCAGGAATATTAATATTTTCAACTTCCTAGTTTCCCTTAAGATTCCATGAAGGATCGGGAACTGTTATTTTGAATCACCCGGTATTTCGGTAGCTGAAATTTATTTAAATTTTAACTTATTTATACAGGGTTCTCCAACAAGAGTTGTTATTTTGAATCACTCGGTATTTCGGTAGCTGTCACTTTTGAAGCTTTTATTCTTAGACATTTGACATTTATTCAGTGGTTCAGAACCCAATTTAATCGTAAATCAAAAGTTACACACATTTGGCGAGTGGAATTGGATTCAGAACCTTAGTGGGTAGTACGGTGGGCACTGATGTGAATTTTGCTGACGCAGCCGAGAGTGGGCACCTATGTCCTGGAACATCGGTCTCAACAACATTTTTGCAGCAAGACCTCAGCAATTGGCAGATGACCAGTAGGGTGTTCAAATAGCAAGAATAAAATCAATCAATTATTTATTATCATTTTTTTTTTAAATTGCGTAGGACTTTGTCGTCCTTCGAACTACATTTATACATTTTTACACTTTCATTTCATTTTAAAAAGTTATAAAACGTTTTTATGGCGCTTTAAGTAAAATTTTCCAAAAAAAAAAAAGAATAAATGACAACAAGCAAGAAAAATGATAAAACTAATTTGTAAACATCAAATTAAATTAAAGCTCAAACATTTTTCTTTTAAACTGAGGACTCAAAGACTTAGAAAATACTTTTTATTGAACAACTTGTGATTGGAATACGAAAAACCACCACAAAACCCCAGTTCTTCGCAAAAAACCGATTTGTGATAACTATAAAACTTTTGCAAAAAATATAAAACAAAAAAAAATCAATGATCTCGAACTTGACTAACAGAAACAAAATTGTATGAAGAATATAGATCAGAAATATATAAACGAAAAAAAAAAATACTCCATAAGTTTAAAGAGAAATGGTTGAGTCACTATGATTTTGGGCACCCGAATGACCATGCGCTTTGTTATCGTTTCTGGGTTGGAGTTCTAGAGCAGCCCGAAATGAATAACGATTTTGGTCGAAAAATCTTCTTTTTGACGATGCAATAGTGCTGCATCTGGGCATTGGAAAACCAGCACGTGAAGCTAATGCATCCTCCCATCCTGGATTTTAGAGCAGAGTTACCAGTGACACATTCTCTTTCAAAGTGCGGCTGGAAATCCAGGCATACCAACGAATTACACCACAAACGGAGGGATATCGTTAAGCTAAGGCTGGGACATAAATTATTGTGATTAATAGTCGACGAATTGAATCTGTGCTAGCAGTCACTGAATACAACTAATCCAAGACTGGCTGAGATCATCTCCGAATAAAGAAGATCATGGCCTTGCACTTTTTGCTGCTCGTTTCGTGGTATATGGTGGTTTGGACTTGTATTCCTGCATTTTATCCTGCTTCCAACCGCAACCATGTCCTTGTACAACTCAGATTGTTGATGACTTTTCACCGCGTACGTCCAAGAAATGTAACTGGGTAGTCACCACTACCAAGCAAATGCATGCATTCGCTTCAGAAAAGCGGTCCTACAAAATTCGCTGAACTTAGCAATAGAAATGAAAACACACGCACACAAAAACAACATGAAAACACACACACATACTCATACAATGAAAAGTGAAAGAAATGAAGAAATTCCATGCTGTACAATAAGAAAACGGAGTGTGGAAGCAATGGAGTCATAGTTTTACTGCATAATTTTCAAACAGCAGGAGTTGACTGACATGTCAGATGACAAACAAAACGGATATGAGCTTAAAAATGTTGGCACGTTGAAAAAGTATAACAACGTAACGTAAACGCAAAGAGGAACTACTGCTCACTCATTTCGACATCGTCGTCGTCGTTGTCGTTGTCGTCGTAGGCTCCTTCGCTATTCCGGCATTGGAAACACAAGTCAGCCAGCCAACATTGCGTATAAGCGATGGCAGGTTTCTTGGCTCACATCCACATTCACAGCCCCAACGACTACAGAGAGCCAACCAGCCAGCCAGCCAACCAACCAATATATGATGAATAACAAACTTCCACTGACGTCGAGCAACGAACAACACAAGGAAGGAAGCAACACTGAAGAAGTTGTTTCCGTAAGTGTCTGAGTGCATTTTTGCTTCTGACTCCATGTGTGTGTATAAGTGTGTGTGTGTGTGTGTGTTTGCAAGACAATCTAAAGGAAATTTAATTAAGTTTTACTCTGTGTATAGTCAAATTAAAAAATATTTATGACATGTTATACATGAAATTAACATTATACTCCTATGTATGATTAAAATGTACGACGCTTCTATGTACGTCTCTGCTGAGTTGTTTTAACATTCACATTTGATAATGTCAAGATCATGGTTTCTTCTGGGTAGGAAGTTTCCCACAACGTCTTACTCACATAGCTAACGGTAAGTGATGTTATCGCAAGGATGTAGTTTTATTTCCGGTTTCTATGTGTAAGGGTGAGAATATTTAAAACGTACGTACCAAAAAAAAAAATAAAGTTTATAAATCTCTTTTATGGAATCGTGTAATATTTTTCTTATTTTTTTTTTTGGAAATTAAAAAACAAAAGTTTGGAAAATTTTTGTAGCCATTTTTTAAAAAATTAAAATTTATAAATATCTTTTATGCGATCTAAATGCTGCTATGATTTTTTTTTTGTTGAAAATTTTACAAAAAAAATTTTTTGGAATATTTTTGTAGCAATTTTTTAAAAAATTAAAGTTTACAAATCTCTTTTATGCTGCTATTATTTTTCACTTTTTTTTTGAAATTTAAAAAAAAAAATTTTGGAAATTTAAATAAAAGATTTTGGAGAATATAAAAACAATTTTTTTTTGAAAATTAAAAAAAAACAATTTTGGAAATTTAAGAAAAAATGTTGAAAATTTAAAAAAAAAATTGGATAATTTTTGAAGTCATTTTTTAAATTACAAATTATGTTACAAATTATTTTGATAAAAAAAAAACCATACAGCCTTAGTATTTATTTAAAAACACGTCTACAAAGGATCAAAATGCGACATTGTTTTTTAAAATCCATTGTCCATTTTTTTTCTTGGAAATTTAAAAAAATACACGCTTTTTTAATTTTTTTAAAAATATTGAAATTTTTTAATAATACTGAAATTTTTTAGAAATATTGAAATTTTTTAAACATATTGAAATTTTTTAAAAGTTGAATTGAATATTGAATTTTTTAAAAATATTGATTTTTTTTTAAAGTATTGATTTTTTTAAGTATTGAATTTTTTTAAAAATGTGGAAATTCTTTAAAAATTTTGAAATTTTTAAAAACAAAAATTTTGTATTTTTTGTAATTCCAATTTTTTAAAAATATAGAAATTTTTTAAAAATATTGAAATTTTTTAAAAATATTTTTTTAAACATTTAGGGTGTTCACAAAGGTGTCCTAAGTGTTGTAAGTGTCGTACGTACTAAAGCTGTACAACTGTTGTATATTTTTTGTTGATATTTTCCATATAAAAAAATTGTACGACAGTACAAAGTTTGGATATATGTTTAGAAATCGTACAAAGGGACAGTGATGGAAGAAATGGTACATTTGTATAATTTTTGGTACTTTCTGCTGCCAAGCCGCTGATTTAGGTAGTCCCAGGTGAACACTTCTTCGATTCTTCATCAAACAAATCATATTCATTCTGAAATTTTCATGAATTTCATCCTCCTCATCTTCATCACCTGGAAATTTTTTTTTTTTGTAACAAGCCAAAGAAAGAACCCAGCACTTACTTGACTCAACCATAAGTATGTCAAATGCAAAATTTTCGCATAAAGCGGTTAATATTTTATTTTTTTCGCTTTCGAAAGGCTAATCAACTAATTTTTTTATTATTTATTATTTTTACATTTGACGTTTGAAAATTTACGTTTCTTAGATGTCAGTACATACACTTACGACAGGTTGTTCACATACGTACTATTGTAGGTCTCGTACTTTGTTACAACTTACAACATTAGTACACCTTGTGAATTCCCTAATTGAAATTATTTCAAAATATTGAAATTGTTTACAAAAAATATTACGTATTTTTTGTATATTCAAATTTGTAGTATACTTGTTGATATGACCTAAATTTCGTAAAAATCTACCAATCCGCAAGAACTGCAAGATTTCAAAGAAAGCCCAAAAAATCATTTTTTAAAATGGAACACGTTGATTAGACATTATTCGGCAAGGGGATAGACTGATAATGAATGGACAGATACATATAATTCAATTCAGAATCTAAACCTCAGACATCATCTTCAATTCCATGGAAGAGGATGAACAGATATTTGTTATAATCTGAGATTCCATTAAATAAAAATCTAAAAAATCACTGAAATCTCAATGCAGGTTAATTTATTTATTTTCTGTAAATAATAAATTCGAAATTCATTAATAAAAACAATTCACATCCAAACCAATAAAGGCTTTCACATTTCTCCCCTACAAATACTGCAAAATTTAACACCATCATGTAACATTTGTACATGAGAACCCTACTAACGACTGACAAAATGACTTTACGAGAAGGATAAAATTAATGTCGGGATAAAGGCAAAAGAAACGAAAAAACGAATAACAACCCAACATGAACAACAGAAGTCAGTTGATGCTGCCAGTCTTTGTATGGAAGTAATGCAACAAAGGAAAAGAATAACAGAAAGAATATGAATTGCCGTACTTTTGCAGAATTTCGCTATAAATTGAAAAACGGATAGGAAGGAAACCGGCAACAAGATGTAGAGTACAAAAAGACACCATGAAGACGTACACAAGCTTAAGGACAGTGTTGCCAGAAAAACAGCACTGACCAAATCGAAGTGTATAAAGATTTTTGGATTATTAAAAAAAATGAACTAAAGGATATCGCAGCACTTCGATACTCAGTGTGCTTTCCACTGTTTGTTATAAAATTGAATTTCATGTCTTTTTCAACAGATTCTTTCGCTGGAATCTCGGTAGAAATGTTCGTCGAACGCCAATTGAAAGTTGCATAGTGCAATCAGACAAGCGCTTCACACTAGCCCCCTTGTACATAAAAACTTATAACAGCTTTATAAACTTTTTAATAAGAAAAATGTTACAAAAATCATCCAAAAACGACAATTCGTGCCTGTTTCGAAACACTGTGCCATTTTGTTTACACATATGAAATATGAGTGCAATACTCATAACAATGATGTTACTACATGCCATGGCGAGGATATGCAAATGAAAATGGATGAGATTTTATATGTCTGTGGATGGATGCATGATTACCAGCAAAAGGGTCAGTGCATCGTTGTAAAGCCCCTTAAAATAAGAAGAAGATGTCGAGAGCATTTCTTAAAGTTTCTTGTTGCCGGCTCGTGTGAGAATTAAATAAATGACATTTCCTTTGGTAAATATTTATTTTCAAGAAGCGGACTCTTATATGTAAGACTTGAATGTTCGGGTAAAATTAGTCACTAAACAACATTATGGAACGTCATAATTTAGTGCTTTAGTGCAAGGATCGAATCAATAAAACTAGCGTGATGAGGTCTCTTCGACATTCCGAACTATGGATGTGGCGGGGGACAAGTGAACTGACTGCGTGTCTCTACTACAATTAAATTAAGGATCTAGCTAGGATGGGTATTACCCAGTTGGCGGAGAGCTTTGGTACGGTGTAGAGTTGCAGTTCCTCCGTTCTTCCTCAAGTTCGAGATACCACGGAGTCTCAGACTTCCAAAATGCCGCGAATTGACATTTCAAAAACGCCTTCTCTAGTCGATCGCTATCGATGTTCATTGCGATTCAACGTTTGATGATTTTATTTCCGCCCCAAAGAAATCGCACTTGGTGTGATCCATTAGTACCACTGACTTTTCAACAAATACGAATTTAAACTCTTCATGAATGAATAATAAACAGTTTTGCAGCAAACTGTCAGCAGACAGAGTTTGTCCAACTTCTGCAAATGCCAACTAAAGTGTTCCAAAGTAGCTGACATCACTAACAGCTCAACAATGTCGCTTCACACTCTAACACACATACTCAGACAAACAAAAAAACATAACAGCATGAATACATATGAATGGACATTAGGGCACATCGATTTGAATTAAATTTTTTCAACATGAATAAAAATTTAAAAAAAAAAGTTGTAGATAGGTGTATTTCAAATAGTATTGACTTTGCTTTCCAAACGCCAATTAGTTTGGCAAATGCAAAAAAAAAACAAAAAAAATCGATACTCTCTTCTGTACATATGTATCGTGTGTACAGACAATGGGTACATAACTTATGTACATCCATTCAACATAAAAAGGAATCCTAAACGATGATTTTTGTGCAAAGAAAGTACGCACAGCGGCGTGGGAAGAGACAGAGAGCGGGTGAGAGAGAAAAGGACTCGTCAAAAAGGACAATTGCTTGTTAAACTTGAAGTGCAACTGAGCGCATTCAATTGAAAGGCACCACTTACATATTATTTTCCAAAGGGATACGAACCCGACCAGCTCGACGAATGAACTCACAGCAACAAATATGTACAATGTCGTGTTGTCGCCGCTATTGTTGTCATTGTTAGTACTAAACCGGAAGTTCAAAAAATACATGCCATGCTAAAGCGACAATGAATATTTGATGAACTATAAAAGCATTTGTTAGCAACGCCACCAAGAACGAGACGCTCAGTTCAAATGGCAATGATAGTTAAGCGGCTACACGGAAAGCACTACAAATCAAAACATTGTCACACGAATTATGGGACATACACATATGTATGTGCAGATGTTCTTGTTGATTGTCCGAGGGCAGAACATGTCGAACACATTATATGGCAAACCTTCAACATTTACATGGAAGAATAAATGTTGAATTGCTTGTACAAGAGTTCAGCGCCTTCGGAAGGAACGACTTCGGGTGTCAAGAGTTGACGTGTAATTTGGATATCCACTAACAGTTGCGTTCCATTTAGAGTCCGCCAACAGCCACTACTATTTTTCTCTTGAAGTGACTTAAAGTACAGGGTGGGCCAAAAGTCAATGTGGGGTCTATAAATTTAATCTGAAAATTACAAAATTTATGCAAATAAAAAAGGCCCACCCACCCTCTTTTTCGTTTCGCTTGTGATCTCACTCACGGGTTTCGGGTTACTGACTGCTCGATACAAACAGTACCGTTCGTCGCTCAGCTATTGCATGTTAGTGAATGAGCAATGCAAGCAAAGAGTCCGAAAAAAAAAGTATTGCTTTTTGTTTCTGCATTTGCCTTTGTCACTATTTTGTCACTAGCAAAGCACTAAAGTCGCAATATGTTGTAAATCATGCATGTCAAACTCAAAGCCTAACGAGGGCCAAATAAAAAATGTAAAATATTATTTGGGCCACAAAAAAATAAAATACTTTAAATTTTATAGTAAATTATATATACATAGATTTATTTTAAAAAGTAGAAAAAAATTTTAAATTAATATTTTTTCCCAGATATTAGGCACCTTTTCTCTGCAACCATCTTTTCTATTTCGGGGGCAATCTTGTTCGCAGTGATTAATTTTAAAACCGACCCGAGATGACTATCAGTAATTCTGGATCTGAGTGGAGACTTGTTTCCTTTCATAAGAGAAAATAACTGTTCGCACCGATAAGTACTTCCAAACATGGACATAATTTCACATGCGAAATTTCGAATGGTTTCAAATCTGGCAGGCAAATATTTGTAAAATTCAGACACTCCAACTTCAATGTATTTCGCCTTTAAATTAGAATCACACTGTATCTCAATAACCTCCATTTTCATATGGTTAGGTACTGATTCTATATCTATTGAGAAAATTGAAGAAAACAAAGAAAACTTCTCTTCCAACGATTTGAAATCAGCAAATCTTGTTTCAAATTCAGTTCTTATACTTAAAATTTTGTCCGCGTATTTTCATAGGATGCAGTAACACCTAAGCTGGATTTATACATGTTGCATGTCTGAAAATGCATTAAATTTTAATTTTTCAACTGCTTTTCCCAAAGAACTAGTTTACATTTGAATGCATTAACTTGATCACACATGTTGGTAATGATCTGATCCTTTCCCTGCAGATTCAAATTTAAATCGGATAAGTGTTTCGTTATATCAACCATGAAGGATAAATCTTGCAACCACACTGCATCAGAAAACAAGCTGATGTCTTGATTCTTGGATGATAAAAACTGGCATATTTCTTCCTTCAAATCCCAAAATTGTTTAAGAACCTTGGAGCATGATAACCAACGCACTTCGGTATAGTATGATAAACCTGAATATTCGCTTTCTAATTCAGATAGAAATCTAGAGAACTGTCGTTGGTTTAACCCTCGAGATCTTATGAAATTGATAATTTTTTGTATAGGCTTCAACACATTTTCCATTTTTATTACTTTCGTACATAATACTTCCTGATGAATAATGCAATGGGTGTGATGAATCTTGGTCCCATCATATATTCCACTTATTTTTTTTTTGCAGCAATGCCACAAAACCGTTGGTTTTGCCAGTCATTGAAGGAGATCCATCTGTTGCTACAGAAATCAATTTTGGCAGAGGTAAATTGTATTTTTGCAAAAGTTCATAAACGGAATTAAATATATCTTCTCCTGTAGTAGTGCCATGCATCGGTAATAATTCCAATAATTCTTCGTATATATTGAAATTTGTGTCGCACGCTCGAAAAAAAACAGCTAACTGGGCAACGCCCCCAATGTCCGTACTCTCATCACAAGCAATGGAGAACGCAATGCAAAAATTCTATGGTTACTATGTAATTTAAATTTTCGTTTATTTGTTGTTCTATTATACCGAGTGGGCCGCAAAGTCATACAATGCGGGCCGCATGCGGCCCGCGGGCCGCGAGTTTGACACCCTTGTTGTAAATCAACAGGCGCAACTCATATATTTGACCACCTGAGCGTATGATTGTTGCCGAATTCATGTTGATCCACTACAACAGGGCGTATAAGTAATATTTGTGGACGATGGTAAATTTGCCATTTAAACACGCCATTTAAAATTTGAACTACCGATTACTTTGATTTTGAAAGGTAGAATAACATTCATTTTTATTTTCAGGTTTATGTTTAACCTTTGCGTTCTCGCTTCGCCCTGTGGGCTGAAGATTCTTAGGCAGGAGATGAAGAATTTTACCAAAAAATGTGTGTTTTCATATGAAGCCCATTTTCATTTCGGTGGCTATGTCGATAAGCGAAATTGTTCTTAATTTTTTAAATTTTGGAATTAATTGTATAATTTTCTAGCGAATTTCAGTAAACAGGAAGTTTCGAAAAAAATTGCACTTACATATTTTTGCGTTTGGCTAACAAGTCGCATAATCCTGCCAAACGAAATCGCAAACTAAAAGCTCTGGCACCCAATAAACGAGAGGCAACTTTCTTGGTGTATGTTCTTAAATGGAATAACTACCGGGGGAAAGAATTAATAATTCCTAGAAAGTGTGTCAAATGATCCGCCAAATAACAAGAAGGAAGTGAAAATGGTTAAGCCAAATTTTTCAGGAGAAGCTTGACAATTTACATAAAAAAGTAAGTTCGTTCAAAAAATACCTGGCGGAGAACAGTCTCACATGAAGTGCACCAAAACGAATAAGGTTTGAAGCCGATAGCATAATTACAGATTAAGTTGCAATTCTCTTGGTATCTAATCTTAAAAGAAATAACTACTGCGGGGAAAGAATTAATAATTTTTAGAAAGTGTGTCAAATTTAAAAATAAAAGTATGAAAATGTTTGTTTATTTTGATACCAAACTAATAAAAAAAAATGATGGGCCTTATGGCCCCTCTTTTCGCGGACATGAGGCCCTATTTTCTTTTTCGTGTTCCAATCGCCCCTGTAGTAGTCAGAGTTAATAAACGGTATAGTTACACACCAAAAATATTTATATATATCGAAATTAAACTGGACGCCAAAATGCGAAAATATACTCCAAAAGTTTTGTGAAATTATGCCCCAAAAATGTTTGAGTTGTCTATTACCACCAAACCATTTGGGAAACCATTATGAAAATATGAAATTAGGCTCCAAATAAAAAATATAACATTTCATGTTGTTGTTTTTCATATATTTTTGGGGGCTAATTTAACTTTCACTTTGGGATGTATTTTCGTGCCATACAAATTCCGTTTTAGAAAATGTTTCATAAATTTTTAAAAATTGTTAAAAGCTGCAAACGAGATCTTACCTTGATTGAAAACTCGATTTACATGGACCATAACGTCATAATCTGCACCATGGATGATCTGAAAGAAGAAATAAGCGACAATTGTTCTGTCAGTAAATGAACAAAATATTACGTTTCTCTTAATTATTCAGGGATTTCCAACAAGAGGTGTTATTTTCGCATTCAAAGAAAAATGGAATTTTTTGAGATAAATGATCGGATGTTTATTTCATAATAAAGAGAAAGGTATACCGTTAATAATGAAAAGCGCCCCGGTAGGCGAGTTGGTAGCGTGCTTGCCTATCAGCGTGGGGGTTGTGGGTTCGATTCCCACCAGAGGCTTTGGTCTGTCGCTGCAAAAAATCAAGACAAATAGTCTTTGTCACTCGGTTTATCCTTGGACCCAAAATTAGAATATAAATTTACATTGTATTGTAATTAAATAAAAATAAAAAAAAAATAAAAAATAAAAATAAATAAATAATGAAAAACTACATCAGCCAAATGGCCACCACGACCACGCTTACAGGACCACATCCTTTTCATGAAATTGTCCATGACCAAATCGCTAAGTGGCTGCTCTTTGTCCTCGATAGCCTCACGAAGTCTATCTTTGAGGTCTTGAATCGACGCTGGGCTGTTGGCGTCACGTTGCCCCAAAGGAAGAAGTCGTAAGGTGTCAAATCACTAATTCATGGGTTCTCCGAGCTCCAGATGCGACAATTTTGTTTGTTGACGTAGCCATCGAGGTGGAAATGGGCCTCATCTGTCAAGATGATTTTTCGATGGAATTCCGGATCATGCATTTCAAGGACCCAATCAGAAAAGACACGACGTTGTTGATGATCGGCCGGCTTGAGTTCTTGTATTAACTGAACTTTATAAGCCTTAAGACTCAAGACTTTATGCAAAATACGTTGAAATGACGTTTGGGAAATGCCCAATTCCAAAGAGCAAAATACGTTGAATTGACGTTTGGAAATGCCCAATTCCAAAGAACGACGAGGAAGGGAAAAACCTGGGTTTTCATCAACACTTTGGGCTACAGCAGCTCCATTCTCAGTGGCTCTTGAGCGATGTGCACGGGTTTTATTCTTCACATCACTAACTTGTCCCAACAACTCGAATTTTGCCAACAAATTTCTGTATTGTGGTCCGACGACCAAAAACTGCTTTAGTTTTGCGAACTGTGACTGCAAAATTTTCACCATTTTTGCAGTGAATTTTAATTTAATAAGGTTCAGTATATTAGGATGGTTCAGCAAATTAAAAACTTGTTGGAGCCAACTCTAACAAGAACACAACATTTTTTGTTGGTTTTATCTTATACTTCATGGCATGTTGAGAGAAATACTTGAGAGCGCCAGCGCAATCCTCTTAGAAAAATATAAAAAACGTACCTTTCTAATCATGATTTTTCTAACTTAAAGGGAAACTCTTAGCCTAATATTTTGTATACTTTGAGAGCTGTCGTAGATGGATAGGTAAAATATATCAATATTTCTAGGTGTTGAACTAAAATGGCAAATCTATGGTGGAGGGTATAACAATAGATTTTATAGTTGGTTATTAAAATACGTGTCGTAAAGGCTTTAGAAAGAAGGACTTTTAATATGAATTAATTCAATTTCTTTTCGACCCTTGATAGGTGGTTTATGGTCAAAATCTCTATGCTACTGTACAACGCCATAATTGTTGAGGTTTAGGCATGATGAGAACTTTACCAAATAACTAATGGCCGAACTACGAAGCCAAGGCGAGAATACCAACGAAAACCATTGAAAAGCTATTAAGCAAATGATGTTCCAAGAATGCTATCAATTATACTGGCAATTTCTGTCACTAAGCATCCAACCAGCAGTCCGCAATCAAATGTTGCGCTGTGAATCTTTTTGCGAAACATTTTGTTTGCTTCCAATTATAACAATTCTTTCTTACAGTAGTGTGGAGGACCTCTTTAAACTACAATTTTCTGCTCTCTCTTACTGCGCATAAAATGAAAATACAAAAAAATCTACAATTCAATTTGCTGTTATGCCAAAGTTTAATAGTTTCAAGAAACTCCCCAATGTTATCGGTTGATGGCAAATTATTCTTACTTTTAGTTGCAGTTTGTGTGCATATAACGTGAAATAAGAAACAATATGGAAAATTGTAAATTCATAAAAATTCAATTGGATTTGACAAAAAAAAAACAAACAGAAAGAAATTGTATACCTGCAGAGAGACCACAACGCAAATTGCTCCATAAATTCGAAGAACAATAATTTCAATGGAAGAACTTAGGCATAATAAATGAACAGATGCAGTTTAGAATGCAAAAATGGGTTGATACATTTTTTTGAAAAACCCGTTTCTATTCCGGCATTTTCTTTTTTATTTGTATGTTATGGAAATATTATAAATGAAAAAAAAAACTGATACCAAAAAAACTGGATGCATTCATATGTCATCTATATAATTTTTTTTCATTCTGTAAGTACTTATTTCCCTTAACTTTCTATGAAGGAGCTCTGAAGTCGGTGACCTGTGCACGACATAATTCGTGTGAAATTAGATTTTACTTTAAATATCTGAATAATGTTAGAAGTTTTAATCACGCTAAGGTTTGCTGTGCGACAGTTAACCCTGTCTCAATAATTGTTGTTTGTGAGTCGTTTTAGTATTTGTGCGTATGTTCATTGTCGAATGCAAATTTGGCACACGATGTGAGAGAAGAGCTGGGAAGAGTATAAATACCCAAATGGGTAAAAATGGGTGAATACCCAGGTATTTACATAAAAAGTGGGTATAATCATACTTATTTTCCCTTAACATTCCATAAAGGAACATACGGCGAACTTCTCTCGAATCAGTGAGCTGTGAGCGATATAAGAAATGATGACCACGTGAAAGATAAAGTCTACGCCAAGAGCCCATCGTCGATTCAAGACCTTAAAGTTAGAATTCGTGAGGCTATCGAGGACATAGGGTAGCCACATTGCGATTTGGTTATGGAAAATTTCATGAAATGGATATGGTCCTGTATGCGTGGTCTTGGTGGCCATTTGCCTGATGTTGTTTTTCATTATTAACGGTATACGTTTTTATCAATCATTTATCTCAAAAAATGAAATTTTTCTTTGAATACCGAAATATTACCTCTTGTTGGAAACCGCTGTACTGGAAAAGTTTATAAATCTTTTCTTTTTAAGCCTATAAACGGATGCTATCATTTTTATTTTTTAACCCGTTTTCGGCCGTTTTTCGTCCCTGCAACACCATTTTTGTTTTACCACTTTTGGGAAGGTTTTTGAACCGTATCGGTCCCCATTTTCTAATACTTAAATTTTTTGGCCGATTTCTATCGACTACAATTTTTCCCGTTTTTGTAGCATTTTTTTTTGGTCCCTTTTTCGTACCTTCTCTTACTATTATCCACTTGTTGTTGCCTAAAAATTTTCTCATTCTTTTTGTTTTTGTTCTTTTTTTATCCCGTCGTTTGGGCCCCTTTTTCGTTCCTTCTCTTACTATTATCCAACTGCTGTTGTCAGCAAATTGTTTCACCCTTTTTATTTTTTCGACTATTCGTCCCTTTTGTAGCCCGTCTTGGTACGTTTTACGTACGTCCCTTCTCTAACCTGCTTTTATTCCCAAAAATTTTCTAATTTTTTTGTCCTTTTTTTAACCCGTTTGGTAAGTTTTGGCCCATTTTTCGTCCTTTCTCTAACTATTATCATCCTGCTTTTTAACCTTTTTCATTTTCATCCCATTTTAGTCCCTTTTTCGTATTTTCGCCAACTATTACCCATCTGCTGTTGCCAAAAACTTGTTTAACATTTCTTATTTTTGTCCCTTTTTTATCCCATTTCGGTACGGATTGGCCCATTTTTCGTACCATCTCTAACTATTATCCACTTGTTTTTGCCAAAAATTTGTTTCATCGTTTATATGTTTACCCCATTTTACTCTTTTCTATCCCGTCTCGGTACATTTTGGCCCCTTTTTCGTCCCCTTCTATAACTATTATCAGCCTGTTGTTGCCAAAAATTAGTTTCGGCCTTTTCATATTTTTTCACCTTTTTTTAAACCGTTTTGGTACGTTTGGAATCTTATTTCCAAATGTTGTTGCCAAGCGTAGTTCTGAACTAATTTTCAATTAATTATTTTGTATTTTAGCGAATTTCTCAAGAGTATGTTTTGGGGAAAATTTTTTCCCATTTTCTTCATAAAGATAAATAAGTTCATATATTCCAAAATATTTCAAATTTTAACAAATATTAGAAGATCACCATGTTTTTAATACATTTTATTTATTTTAATGGAAATGTTAGTAAATAAAACTCCTTGTCGGAGTAGAGAACATTTTTCGACTCCTGACTCCGACTGCGATGCCGGGCAAATTTGCCAAACTCCGACTCCAGCTCCTCTCATAAACTATTAAAGAACACTTGTCAGTATTCATGATAATGGTAAAGTATTAATTTCTACCCTGTCAGCACCCACAAACTTCTTCTGAGAAAGTTCACAACCGTCTTTTGTCAAATTTAACGCAGCTGCCTGATGAGAATAATTACTGTTTTAATACTAACATGATTTATTAATTACGAACTAAAAATGTAAAATAGTCTTCCGGCTAAAAGAAACAGAAGAGTATTTGAAAAACTTAACAAACATTTGCAAAGTATCGACTACACAGTCTTTCATTGTTTGCAGTTGTCTGAAATATATCCCAAGGAGTTTATCACACATCTGTTAGATTTGAGTTATAACAAACATGTCAGATTTGGCATCATCAAATTGTATATCAATTAAATTCTAGCCAAAGGAGAATAATTAAAACAAATTTCCAAGAAAGAATAAAAAACGATTTTGGAAGGCTAACGAACACCACCAACAAGATTTTTGTATGTTTTGTGAACATTCAAAAGTATACCACACACATTCAGGTGTGAATGTTTTTCTAAAACAAGAGTGACATTTATTTAAAATATGCCAACGAACTGTCAAACCAGGTTTATTTTTTAATGACGACAAAGTTATGTGTTTTTCTGAGGGCAACACATGGGTGCGTGTGTCGTGGTGACCGAAAACCAAAAAAAAACAAACAAAAAAGTAGAACATTTGGTGGTACAATTTGTGTTTCTTACTTTTGACTTGGTTTTGTTTTTGCGTGTTGAACCAAATGTGGAGTTTAAAGTAATTTAACTTTCAGGCAACACTGAAAGTCCTCAAATCTTGTTCAAACTCAACATATGTAACATAACTTCCCACTAACAACAAACATAGTATGAAAAGGAATTTCTTAACTGTACGGGTGAATAATAAAAAGTAATCCATGTACTACTAGGCGCATGGATTATTTCATCCAACTTTGTCATATGTGATGAACATAAAGTTTGTTCTTTCGTATGTCCTTAGGGAACTAAGGACATACCACGAATAAGCAGATAGAAAACAGTTCTTAAATCTGTGATTTGTGTACTCGCTAAATTGCACTCAGCGTCACCGAAGGACAATGCATTTTGTTTGGGAGAAATTAGAGATAACTCTCTTAGCGAGAAAATCCATTCCGATCCTCTGTAAGTCCTTGTCCATGGAGGTTCAAATTCATGGAAATGTTTCGAATTTAAAAAAAAAGGTTGACCTGTGAATTTTCTCAACAATTATTAATATTAAATTTTGTCATTCCTTTGGAATATGAATTTGCTAAATTATTCCGTTTGTAAAACTTAAAAAAATACAACCTTTTGATATATACCAGCATATAGTCTGAATTAGTTGTCTGTCTATCTTTAGAACTTGCGACAATTGCGAAGACGCACAGAGTGAAATGTTGAAATCGAAAAACAGAGGAAGAAAATATCCATCTACAAGCCTAAAAATATCCTTTAATAAACTACACTTAATAGTATGATAACCGAATGAGAAAATACCATTCTGTCCATCACATATTAGCTTTACGATTGACTACATTACAATTTTTAATCTGAACACCTTAGATGTGTTTGCCCCCTCCCCCTGCCAACACACCTAAGAGAGTATGTATATAAAAACATTTACATTGCCGCAACCACTTCCGGTAAGGTATGTGTAATGACACTTCCTTTTAAACAATTAAAAATCTCAAGAGTCTGTTTTACTCGCAGGAAAAATAAACGAAAAGCATAATTGTATATGATTTTTGTTTCTTGTTTCATAGTTTCAGTTTCTAAGGAAACTTTCTACAGCCAAGTGGGATTTTTTCTTTCACTTGCTGTGGCTTAAAAGTTTCACATGTATGTACTTGGATAATGGTCGTACACTGGCGCATACATATGAATATTGAGAGGGGTTACTTACAAAGAAGAAAGAAGTCCGTTCTCAATAGACACACAAAGGCAATTAAATCAACAACATTTTTAAAAATAATTTTTTTCGACCATTCGCTTAATAAGGCTAGAAATGTTTTGTCTTTTCACTTGTAAAACATTTTTAAATATATTTTTTTTCCACCTTTCGCTTAAGACATTTCATTTAAAATCCACCACCTAACGTCATTTCTGCATTTACCCGAACTCTATTAAGCCATCTAAATGTTTCCGAACCTGAATCGCACTGCTGATGTTGAATCTGTTAAAAATTCATTTGGGATGCAGTAAACCTTAATTTCTATTTAAACGTTTAACACCCGGTGTTTTTCAACACATATCTCCAGGACATATTTGCAATCGCACCCCCTCCACCCTGACGCCCGACTCTATGGCACAAAGAAATACGAAAAGTCTTTGTGAAAACTTTACACAAAAATAGTTGAAGTTTTGTTAGTTTCATTGGTGTGAGTGTGCCGCCTTTTGTCTCGATTCGTTCATTTTGTAACTAGAAACTATGTTGGTATTGTACAAAGCCAAGAACTCAACAAAAAAACAAAAAAAAAACATTTTGCACCATAGAGATTATTGTATATTTTCCCAGACAAAAAAAAAGTTCTGCTGAAGAAACGACTTTTCCAAGTTTCTGTTTAATTTTCTTTTAAGCCAAACAAACAGAGATTTTTAGTTTGTAAAAGGAAAATTTTTAAATTATAATTTTTTTTAAATAATTCTGGTAACTACAGAGTAAGATCCTTAGCAGGTGTTTAGAATGCTTAAGTGGAAAATGAATATGTGGACAACTCGTTGGGAAAGAACCCTAGGGCCTGGCGGAATTTTGGTAGGGAGTTCTAAAATGTGTGCAGCAGTTATTTGTCCACTCTAATACACTATTCTTAATTTGGTACCCGGTGAAAGTTACATCCCGCTTCTAGAGCTCATAGGATCTCAATGGGCGCCCAAATTACACTAATTTGTTGTCACGGCCCGACGTTAATATTTTTGGCCGATTTTAACCAAAATTACACATAATATGTAGCTTCTAGATTAGCAAGATTTCCAAAAAGATGGGACTTATGTTTGGAAAATAATAATGTGGCTCAATTTCACCAGAGTTTGTTATTTCTCCGATTATCTGGGAAAACTGATGATTTCCGATTTAAGTTACGTGGGACACCAAATCGAGAGGTAAACTAGTATGACGATGTTACTTCCCCAAAAACTGGAATCCAAGAAAGCAATGAATAAAATTCGTCAAGAGATAAATTCAATTCTGTCGAAAAAAAGGCATAAACACCAGTGCACCGTGGCCCAGAAACCAATTTCATTGGCCAAAAGTTGATAAATTTTGATCCAGTAAACATTTTGGAGTTCTGTAAAAAAACCCGATTGTAGGGAAGGAGTGAGTTATTATTTTATGGTACTAATAACTAAACCCGAGCAATTGGTTATATTTTAGAAATATATCTAAAGTTTTTGATTTTTGTACAAACTTTGATGCAGTTGTTTATATTGCACATAAAAAAGTAGTGCCACAATAATAATAAAATATTACTAATAATTGAGACATTTATCACTCATAACTTGTAGACCCTCTACCAAAGACCTTACAGGGCACAGATATCCCAAGTTGTTGTCTAGTTGTCATGAATTAGCTCGGCAACATTTGAAAGCAATTAAGGTTTTTTCTTCGAAGTATTTAGCAAACGACTTTTAATTTCCATGTACATCAACGATGATTTCACACAGGGAAACTTTAAGGTTTCCCAATTTGTAATGAAACAAAATGTAAATTAAATTTTTGTCACACATTAAGTCCAGTCAATAGCACATCAAGAAGAGCCAGTCCTTTCCATGTTAAAGTCAATGCAAACTATTCTTAATTTAAAGCGTTTCCCTGACATTTTGATATTTCCCCTATGACGGAAATGCCCTTTTTTCATGGATGTTATATACATACGCATATTAATAACAAAAAAAATCAATATAGTGGGGAAGAAGAAAAACATTATTTCAATTGACGTCGCACAACAACAACTATCCACATACATCGCCCTCATTTAGGGTTGGCAAACGAACAATTGAGCAATTAAAAGGAAATCAACAATGATTTACGATTATTTCACAGCCTTGTGCTCGCCCAAAGGAAACCCTCCAATAACGGCAGCATGAGAAAATATTAAATATTATCTGCGACACACGACAAATCACAACAGTTTTTCCAGGGATTCCTTATTGTTATGGTGGTTGTCTTTCTGGGATGGAGTGTTGAATGTAACAATACGTTTGTAACATTTTGTTAGCTGCGTATTCAAGCGAAAGACAATATCCCACTGAGCATTGCAGGCTTTGTTTGAACGAAAGCGATTCAAATGAATTTCTTTTTCAAAATTACCCGGGAAATTATTGTTTTAAGCCCCATGCCTTCCCGCCAAAGACAACGACCCTCAGTACTCTTCCCCCCATATGGTGTAGTGTTTATAAGATTCGGCTGCGCCAAACTTTACAACATTTTTACTGACGAATTGTCCACTTGTTTTCAATTAAAATAACTTTGCCTTCAATTAATGTCACATGACAAATTGTTTGGGCATAAAAAGGCAAAACGAACGGGAGGCTGACGAAAATTCTACAGTGCAGTGAAGATAACGATAAAAATCGCTGGAGTGAAAACATTCCACAACTTCGAGTATGAAGAAATGTAATAAATTACATGTGATGGTAATATAAAAATGTCTTCGAACATATCACACAGACATCAGTGAGCGGAAATATTGGGTATCGTCATCAGAGCCAGAAACAACATCAACATCCACATGACCGCCATCAGTATCAGTGTGATGTTTGCACAGTGGTTCGAGATTAAATTAATATTTTTGTGAAAGTTGCCGATGAAAGTGTTGCCATGCTGATATTTGCTGAAAGTTATGTGCTACAAAGATACAAAATACAAAAATAAATATATTTTTTCAGAAACATATTTTTGTTTCATACCGAAAACCAAACATGAAGGACAATTAAATCTTTTTTTTTTATATTGGGTGTATAAATAAGTTTTCGCCCTTTGACAAAAGTCGGCCTCATCAGTAAGTTATCCTTCAAAAAAATGTATGATGTTTAAAGTCATATTATGGTTACAAATCTGATCTTAATATCATGGACAGTCTAGACAACAGAAGACCTAAGTCTACTTACAGAATTAGTAGTACTTCTGCAGACTTTCAATGTCACATGAAATGTGCGTTTAATTCGAAAAATTATCTGCTGGAAACATTCGCAACAGGTACGCTAATTCGATGATACTCTGCTACTCCTTGGATCGTAGCACTCGGTTTGCCATCTCAACTCCACGGTGAATTATGTGGTAAACCACAGTCAGAGTGAAACTCAATAAACGACCGGTCCGACAAGGACAACAATTCTCTGGACTCTAAATCACCGGCGATTACAGATTTTAGACTCCAGGGAGACCACGTAGCACAACTATTTGCAGTTCGAGCCTAGCAGGTTCCACCTGTTGTTTATCAGGTGGCCGAATTTGCGGGAAATTTTACAGAGTAGTTTGTTGGTGATTTTTTGACCATGAACAATAGGGTGGAGTGAAATTCAAAAAAAAAAAGTTAACCTCGGCAAGAGATGTAGTCTGGGGCCCTAATGAGGGGAAAAATAAAGACAAAAATTTTAAAAAAATTTTAGGGGTCGCGCCACTCCCTCGAAATTTGGAAATTATCGCTATTTTGGCGTTAATTTTAGAAAAATCCTAAAAAGTTTTATGTCAATAAATGTTTGCAATAGCGTAAACAATGAAATAAGGGCATGAAAAAATTTAAAAAAAATTTTCTCATTGTTCAAAAATTGCAAAAAGTAAAATAAGTCAAATCGCCCCTTCTTCAGAAAATTGACTGAACAATGAAATCGCCACCAAAGCTACAAATATTAGTCGATTATCCTCATATTTGCCTCAAATACTTTTGTTTGGGCACTGAACAAGCTCAAGCTTTTAAATTTCGAATAAGTTAAGTCGTTAATTTTTAGGATTTTTCTAAAATCAACTCCAAAATAGCGATAATTTCCAAATTCCGAGGGAGTGGCGCGACCCCTAAAAATTTTTTAAAGTTTTTTTCTTTATTTTTCCCCTCATTAGGGCCCCAGACTACATCTCTTTCCGAGGTTAACTTTTTCAAATTAAAAAAAAAGCATGTTTTCACTCCACCCTAATGAACAACCCTCGTCCAGAGAAAAAAGGCCCAAGGAGCAAGTCATCCAATTCATTGGATTTGGCTTCATGTGCCTTTTTCCTGTGTCATACTTAGCAGGTGTAGAACTTTAAAGGTCGGGTTTACATTGAACGAATCCAAAAAAAATCGTGTTCTGTCACTTTAATATACAATTTTTAAACTTTACTACATTAAAATTATACCCTCACCCTACGAAAGCGTTAAGCAATCACTCTGAAATTGGCATTGGCTTAATATTTTCCCAAACCTGCTTATGGGATTGCATATGGGCTATATTGCCACACCCCTTCTGGTACCTCCCATACAAATGTACCGTCCCGCCTACCTTAGAAATCGTGTAATAGCACCAATATGCCCAACGAAATCTTGCCCAAATTTTGTATTTAGTAAACGTATAGTTAGACTAAGTCGTGGACAAAAACTTGGCAGTCTGGCAACTCCCATTCTGGTACCTCCCATACAAATGTACCATCCCGCCTACCTTAGAAATGGTGTAATAACACCAATATGACCAACGCGATCTTGCCCAAATTCCGTATTTAGTAACGGTATAACTGAACAAAGTTTCGGACAAAACCTTGGAAGTCTGGCAACTCCCATTCTGGTACCTCCCATACAAATGTACCATCCCGCCTACCTTAGAAATAGTGTAATAACACCAATATGACCAACGCGATCTTGCCCAAATTCCGTATTTAGTAAAGGTATAACTGGACTAAGTTTTGGACAAAACCTTGGAAGTATGGCAACTCCTCTTCTGGTACCTCCCATACAAATGTACCATCCCGCCTACCTTAGAAATAGTGTAATAACACCAATATGACCAACGCGATCTTGCCCAAATTTTGTATTTAGTAAACGTATAGCTAGACTAAGTTTTGGACAAAAACTTGGAAGTCTGGCAACTCCCCTTCTGGTACCTGCCATACAAATGTACCATTGCATCCACTTTAGAAATGTGTAATTATATAAACTCGCACAACGAATCTTTCCGAAATTCTATATTTAGTAAAGCTTTAACTACATACAATTTTCTAGTGAAAACTCTGCTTTATCTTACGTCCTTTTTGTAAAAACATGTAATACAATATTTTTCTACTAGTAAGTTGTAATGCGCCTATGGCGCCCGTTAATTTGCTTGAGAAAGTATTTGTTACTTAATTTTAAAAATTTTGTAAAAAATATTTTGAGAAAACTATATTGTAAAAAAAAATTTCGAAAAAAAATAAAATTTGTGGAAAAAAAATTTTTGCTGAAAAAAATAAATTTTGTTGAAAAAAAAAATTTTTGTAAAAAAAAAATTTGTAAGAAAAAAAAATTTTGGAAAAAAAATTTCTTGAAAAAAAAAATTTGGGGAAACACAATTTCTGTACAAAAAAAATATTATTTTTTTTATTATTATTATTTATAGAATTATTATAGAATGCCTATTTAAATTCCTACGTACTGCGTGACAGAGTCAGTGAATCAGTGAATCAGGGAATCAGTGTATCAGTGTATCAGTGTATCAGTGTATCAGTGAATCAGTGAATCAGTGTCGAGGGTAAATATATATTAAGATAACATTCGGTATTTTGAGATTGCTATTATGACATTTCATCAGAGGTTACATCTAATGATGGTAGCCAGGCTCACTTGTGACTTTCCGATACTTTGGAATAGAGATAAAACGTTGGAATAATTTTTAAAATATAAAAACATTCGGCTTTGGTCGAAGTTTATGAATTTAGCAGCAGTTCGGCCTAGGCCAAAAAAACGCCTTCGGCGGACTCTACCCAAAGGTTAGCAAAGTGGATGCCATTTACACTCAAAATTGAGAATGATAAGTTCTCTTATGAACGTAAAATAAGAGAGGTTAAATATTGTACTGCGCCCAACCCATTCCGAATTGTTACGAGACTAGCCAAATAATTTCGTCAGCCCCTTTTTTACTCTGTGCCACTGTACCAATGTCCGTTCACATACACATGTATGTTCACGTAAATATTTCACACGCGACATTAAACATTTCTTACAAATCTTCTTTTTTTACAAATTCAGACAGTTTTATTGGCCAACAATACAAAAACACTTATGAATATCAAGAGAGGGACGGATTTCCCTAACCGATAACATAAAAATAACATATTGCACTCGGCTAGGGGGTGTGATATGTGAACTTCAAAGCTAAATCGGCAACACTCGATAATTCCAAATTCGTTTGTAATTTCCTGCGGTTTGTGGACAACTTTTCAATCAGCCATCGTCCATGTTTTAGCATAAACGCTCACATGCAACATGCTCACACGAAAAAAAAAAACACAAAAGCTGACAAAATGAAACATAAGTTGTTGTTGGCATTGTAGGGAATGAAAAAAGTATACCCAATAAAATCGATTAAAATAAAAATTTCAACAATACAAGAAAAAAAGGGGAACTTTCAAAACCTCTTTGTCGCCGTTTGGTGTTATAAATAAAAATGCCAATAAAAAAAAAACGTATTTTCTTTTACCTGTGCCCTTGTCGGTGCGACACATATGTTCCCAAATACGATGTGCCACAACACGTCGACATGATGGCCGGAAGCGAGGAAGGAAGCATCAACGGCAGGATGAGGAGTTGTACAAATGTTTGTCCCTTTTCTTAAGATGGCTACAAAACCGATGATATATACGTTTTTTTTTCTTTCCTCGGGACAAACATACAAATCCATTCATCTCAACGAATCATATCTAACTTTAGTTATGTGTGCGCTGACATATTGGAGGTTTGTGATCACAGGCGAGTGTTTGGTTGACGTTGTGCCATCGTAAATACAATATAATGTCAACACTTGTAAACGTGAGGTCAAAATCATGTGTTCATTCCAATATCAATCCGATGACATTCGACGAAGGGCTCTCATTGTTCGGGATGATAATATTTGAAAATGTAAGGTGTTCATTTTTTTTAAAAAAAAAAAAGAGCTTAATTAACTTTATGAATCGTATATGTGTGGCTTTTCAAACCTACTAAAAATGTTCTAAAGTGATAAACCGGCTAAAAAAGCCGGTTCCCAATGCATTTCCGGGGTATTCCTGAAGAAAATTCATAGGATCGAAATGTACTATTGGTATAGAAGACTGAGCATTATGGGAATAATACGAAATCAATCTAAACCGAAACAAAATATGAAAATGGTGCTGAGTTGGATAGGCTGAGGCCATTTTAGGCTTTCAACCGTATCACAAATCAATAATCTACCAAATCCGTACAATGACATTGAGCGACATTAACAACCAAAGCCGCCATGTCGAACGACAACGTTTGCATAGTTTTTAGAGACACACAGCTGTTAAGTGGCTTTGAAATCAGCTGTTTGTTTCTAAAAATCATGCAAACGTTGTCTTTCCAGTATCGTCCTACATCGTTGGATAAGCTATAAATCCTCCATCAAAATAGTAAGCAGCCTCTGCCACCCCTGCACTTCTTGAAAAAGTCAGTGGTAGAGTCACATCTTATGAAAAATAAATAAAAAAAAATGCAAGGAAAGCATACTCGAATTAAGTAAATTTCATCCTCATATGCCACCCAGTACAAATTACCTCAATTTAACAACTACCTACTTATTTTAAGTACAGAAAATGTACCAGTGTACTTAAATCTACTACAATGTACTACAGCTAAGTACTATTTTCTCCTCTTAAGTACAAATCTCTCATAAACTTCAATAGTATCACAATTCCGAATTCACTTTTTATTTGTCTGCTCAAGAAAATGCTGTAAATCACATATTTAAGTTGACTTTTGTTATGCGTGTATTATACAGGGTTCTCC
The DNA here is from genome assembly GCA_958296145.1 of Hydrotaea cyrtoneurina. Lineage (NCBI taxonomy): Eukaryota > Metazoa > Arthropoda > Insecta > Diptera > Muscidae > Hydrotaea > Hydrotaea cyrtoneurina. Next base: position 8,043,241 of record OY282513.1, on the reverse strand, counting down.
AACAAGAGGAGTTATTTTGAATCACCCGGTATTTCGGTAGTTGTCACTTTTGAAGCTTTTATTCTTTGACATTTGACAAGTAGAAACTACGCCATTACTAAAAATGTATCGTTCCAGCTTCAGAAACGCATTGAAATTATTAAAATTCACTACAAAAAGCGGACGAAAGCGGACAAGACAAATCTGATGTTAGCAAATACCTAAGCTCGGTAGTTACAAATATGAGTAGTAAACGGATTTTTTCGTTTTAGTTAACTACGAGAATGTTTGTAGCCAGCGTGGTTAACAGAAACATTCAACTCTGAGTCTCTTGTGTTTTTAAAAGATTATTACTGTTAAGTCCTGAACAATGGTGCGCCCTCGACGGTCGACGCGGCCCAGATCATTCCAAGTTAATCCAGTAAACCAAACAAGTAATCATTGCACAAAACCGAGCGTCAATTCCACAATTAGAAGTGCTACGTTGGGCACAGTAAGCTAACTCAAAGTAGGATCACAATTTTACTATGATTCTTTAACCCTTAAATGCGCAGAGTAATAACATAATTTCCCAGTTTTTAAAAATTAATAAATTATGAGTTATTTTGGCACGGGACGATACTATTCGCCAATTATAATTGCATATCATAAATGTTGACCGGGTAGGCTGTATATTGCGGCAAATATACATTAGGGTGGCCCTTATTTTTCAACTGTGTAAAAGTTGAGCTCCCAACCACCTATCTTGTTTCAATCAACAAAAAAACGATATTTGCAAAATTTCAGCTCAATTGGGTAATTGGAAGGCAACCCTCATCGACAATGAACTTTTGCAATTTTCACGCGATTAGCCGTTCCGGAGCATCGCCAAAACAACATACACAAGCACACACCCACGCCGGCAGAAAAAAACCAACCATCATTTGAAATCATCTAAAGCGATCAACAAGTTACCGTTAGTCAACAAGACAGAAAAATCTATGCGTAAACAATTTTAAATTCGTCGCGGCCGCGACAATTGAAAGAACAGGGGAGTATCGTTTCGTATACCTGGAGCTTTAAGCCATGCTAGGTGGATGGCAAAAGCAATTTATGCATTTAAGATATATCTGTTTCGAGATCAATTTCAGTTATCTCATAGGGAGAGGAATCTTTAAGAAGAATATGTATTTTTCTTGCTCGAGTGTACGTTCGAGACTGGTTTCTATCCTCGGAAGCAATTAAAGCACCTTATCATGACTTCCTCTTCATGCAACAACTGATAAATTGATCCAGAAATTAGTAAGATTACTACGAAAAAATTATTGTTGTCAATAAAAATGAGTTACGTTTATATAAGTATAAATCAAACCAATTATTTTACAGAATTTTGATAGGAATTAATCATAGTGTAACCATGTTCCAACTATAACCCACTTGAGGGTCGCCTAAAAGTTAACGGATTGAGCTGAAATTTTGTACAGCACGTTTTTTTGTGTATTGAAACAGGATCTGATGTTGGGAGCAGCAAAAATCTAACATTCGAAAATTTCCTTATAGTTAAGGGCCACCCTAATATACATCCTATAGGATACACTGCGCATTTAAGGGTTAAGAACGGAATTTATCTCAGCTCTCTCCCAAAGGGGATGTTATGTCCGTAGAGTGTATTTCGAAGTGGACCAGAGTTGGAGACCTGGCCATCTCTGTGCAATTGTTCGCCATTGTTAATGCCATCACAGCAAGAGTCATGTGAAACTCGCGGATGATAAAAAAAATATATATAATATATATAAATTCAGCTACAAATCCCAACTATCAAATAGGGCGTGTGAAACACGTCTACAGTTTGGATACAAAATATAGAACATCATCTTATAAAACTAAACTATAAAATGGAACGGTCATAAACTGTGGCTGTCTAGCAGGCGGTGCAACGTGGATTCTGTATTATAATCCAAGGTTAAATTAAATGGATATCTCTAATCCTATATCCAGCACATGTCCTCAGACTGAATATGGAGATATTGGACCACAATCCCAAGCATAAGTCGTTTTTCTCTCAGTTACTCCGACCACGGACTTTAATATGATTGAAAAATTGTGAGATATTTTATATAACCAGTAAAAAAAGTTGCAGTCGGGTAAACCCTCACCCTCAGTAAAAACATACAAGTCTCTATTACAAAGGATCGGAAAGTCACAAGTGAGCCTGGCTACCATCATTGGATGTAACCTCTGATGAAATGTCATAATAGCAATCTCAAAATACCGAATGTTATAGAAAAATATTGTATTACATGTGCTTACAAAAAGGACGGAATATAAAGCAGAGTTTTTACTAGAAAATTGTATGTAGTTAAAGCTTTACTAAATATAGAATTTCGGAAAGATTCGTTGAGCGAGTTTATATAATTACACGATTTCTAAAGTGGATGCAATGGTACATTTGTATGGGAGGTACCAGAAGGGGAGTTGCCAGACTTCCAAGTTTTTGTCCGAAACTTTGTCCAGTTATACGTTTACTAAATACGGAATTTGCTCAACATCGAACTTGCGCGTGTTGATATTATTACACGATTTATAAAGTGGGTGAAATAGCAGATTTATATGGGAGGTACCCGAAGGGGTGTGGCCATATAGCCCATATGCAATCCCATAAGCAGTTTTGGGAAAATATTAAGCCATGCCAAATTGTAGAGTGATTGCTTAACGCTTTCGAAAGTTATCGTGCGTACCAGCAGGACAGAACGAACGGACATGGCTCAAGCGATTCAGAAAGTCATGAATCGAATTTGGTTCAAAGACACCTGGGGTCTTATGTGGATATTTCTATGTGTTACAGTTTTGAGCCGTATCAAATGATATATACCCTCCTACCCGTAGGGTGAGGCTATAAAAATGTGGCACATGATATAATTTCTTCCCATAAAGATTTCTAAGGTCACTTATAGGCCAAATGGCGTACAATTTCCCTTGTTTAACAGCTGTAGTTTCGGCCAAAGGACCTTCTTATTTATCATATTTAAAATATTTGTATTTAATTTGTTCTTTAAGGTGGATGACATTTTCTGTGACTCATTAAGTGGATCCCTTTTATATTCTGAATATCCTCATTTATAGCAAAACAATAAATCTATCAAAATATTTAAGGAAATATTTTCGTCCACTACTTGCTGTACAGAAAAAAATGACTGTGGCGACTCTCTCTCTCTCTGTACACAACCTTTCACCTTATGCCGGAACACATACATACAAAGATTTCTTTAGAAAACTATATTACATCACTACTTGATGGTGGGGAATTCAAATATTTATTGTTTCCCGGCCCTAACATTATTAGTTCGAGAGACATTTCCTACACCCAAAGGAGAACGTGTCCGTCTCAAATATGAATTCGGCTCGTATACATTTACACTGGAATTGTAGTGAAATGCCAGCCAGGATTACATTTGCCGTTGCAAAATGCCACTTGTGTACGCAACAGACTCTGGCCAACATTGACTTTCCACTTGGCGCTGTGGGGCCGTCTCCCTGGATTTATGCTTGTGGGAAAGCAATTATAAATTAACCACAAGAAATGACTAGCCAAAAATTCAACCGACCACAATTCAAAGGCCATTGTGCGTAAGACACGTCACCATTACCAATTTGATTTCTCACAAGCAAACAGATGAGCGTCCGAGCGCGCAGCCATCACGGAATATATGAGTATGTCCGCATGTAGGTTACCAAATCCCACGTGTCCTCACACCTACGCCGGAGACCCTTTCCACGTCAGAGCGCTTGCTAGGAAACTTAGTACACATTGTTAGCTTATGTTTTCATTACATTGTATGATAAATAATTCTTATATTGCATTTCAATATGGAACCTTATGAGCATACTAATGTGCACCATGACACCATGGCCTTACTGCGTCCTAGTTCTTCACGCCCTCTGAAAACACACGCATACACACACACACACATCCACACTACGCACACACTTGTGTTCATTCGTATGTAGTCCTTCAGCCAACAGAACATTAGCTTCATCATTAGTTGGCTGTTTTTTTCATTCGCTGGCTTGCTGGCTCCAACAAGGACAAGGCGTCAATGGCTGGGAAAACAGATGTTCGTTTATTATTATTATTTCTCGTATGTTGCTTTTATTCTCGCATTGCCATCTTTTTGAATCAATGCCTTCGCATGAGAAATGTTGATCGGATATGATGGGTGATTCAAGGTTACATGCGGACACACAGACTAACATACATACATACATTCATGTATGAATGTCAAGCGACATATGCACGTTTTATAATGATAAATGTTTCATTTTGACGACAAAAATAGAAGCCATTCACCATTCAACAACACTACGGAAGGCACAAATCACACAAATCATTAGTGACGAACAACAGGGCCAAACAAAAAAAAAACAGAAATCACACACACCTCTACGAACCTGAAAAGGACTCTTTTTTTTATTCATTTCGCTGTAAGCAGCGGGTTCATTCAGCACCATTTCCAAATGCAAGTGAGAAATTCTCAATATCGATATCCGGCGGATTGAAAAGTGACCTAAAGAAGTAGAGTTCACATCATTAGTGCAGCTTCTGTAGAAGTGACTGGATACAAACATAGGTTTTCTCGAGTGCCCTCCCATCGGATAGTACTCTGTACTGAGGGACAATTCAATATACGTCTGCATTGTATGTAAAGATTTTGGAGCCACAAGGGGCACATCTACCGAAAGTGAATGCAACCTCTGACTTAATTCCAGGTTTCTGTAGGTAAAACGACATATGGCACCCTAAATAACAAAGGTTCAAAACTTTAGATTCTAACGCATTAACGCAACTAAAAATAATTCTCTTTAGTTCATCGAAATTAACATAAAAATAGACATTTGGGCTTTCACAAGTGATTCAGATCGCGTGCAGACAACAATGCCCGGAATGTCGAGCTTCGTGTTATGAATAACAACTTCTTGACCATAGCGATCTTAATTCCATTGCTGACTACTATTATAGACCAGTATCTACTTTTAATGTTCTGGGAGGTCTACTTATAATGTTAGGATTATTCCCGAAGGAACCTCCAGTAAATTGTAATTAAAAGTGAAAGTCCTTCATTTATTTTAATGATCTCTACATCGTTTTAATTATAAGATATGTGACTTTCTGATAATTTCCTGAAAATGGGTAGTTTTTAGGTCAGTATAAATTTTCATGAATTTTATTCACTAAACAAATATAGGGAAACAACTTTTTTCGAGTTAAATTTGTTATAACTCTGAAACTATTGTTCAGATTCTCTTCTTCTCTTTTTTTAAAATTTATTTTACGCATATCGGACTTGTCGATTTTAAGTTATGACAATTTATATCTCATTAAATAAAAAAAATTAAAAAACAAAAAATAAATTTTAAAAAAAATATACAAAATATTAAAAAAATATAAAAGAAAATATAAAAGAAATTTTGAAAAAAAAAATATAAAAACTTTTTCGAGTTAAATTTGTTATAACTCTGAAACTATTGTTCAGATTCAAAGGATACGATTAAATAATTTAAATTAACTCTTAGTCTCTTTTTTTAAAATTTATTTTACCCATATCGGACTTGTTGATTTTAAGTTATGACAATTTATATCTCAAATATCTCAAATTTAATTAAATAAAAAAAATTTTAAAAAAAAAAAAATAAAAAAATATATATAAAAAAATATTAAAAAATATATAAAATAAATTTTGAGTAAATAAAAAATAAATTCGAGTTAAATTTGTTATAACTCTGAAACTATTGTTCAGATTTTAAATTCATTTTACCCATATCGGACTTGTCGATTTTAAGTTATGACAATTTATATCTCACATATATCAAATTTAATTAAATAAAAAAAAAATGTAAAAAACAAAAAATAAAATAAAAAATTAAAAAAGAATATACAAAATATTAAAAAAATATGAAATGAAATATAAAAAAAAATTAAAAAAAAATATATAAAAGAAATTTGTGTAGCATAGTGTTTTAGGTTAGTGGTAAATTTTCTTTAAAATTTATGTTAACCAAATTGGACTAGTCGCTTTTGAGTTATGACAATTTATGTCTCAAAAAATTTAATTAAACGAAAAAAACATAAAAGTTTTTTTTAAAAAATATACCAAATTAAAAAACAATATTAACAAATTTTTAAAAAAAATGTATAAGAAAAATTTTAAAAAAAAAAAATAAAAAAGTTTCCATAGAAAAAACGTACTCAGGGCACCACAAAACGTACACATTGAAGTGGTTATTCATTACCAATACTTTTGTATATTTTTGTAGCACAGTGTTATAGTTGTACGGTCATGGTGTGCTAGGTAGAGTGTGCGACACAAGTAAACCCAGGTTCAAAGCCATCAAACATTTTTCAGCGGCTGTTTTCCACCTCGTAAATGCGAGTAACCTCTAAGCCATGTAAAACATCTCTAGAAAAGCATTAGCCATTCGGATCCGGCTGTAAACAGCAGGACCCGGTCAGTGATTATACAAAATATATCGTACACAGCTCACTGATTCAAAAGAAGTTCCTCATTATTTAGACATTGCAAATAACATCAGTCCTTCTCAGCCAATATTCCCTACAATTTGTATTCACACGAACCGGCAGGGGGGTTTGAAGACGTATTTGACGCTACAGAAGTTATATACTCCTGGTCACTGTTCCAATGCAACAACGAATGACACTTATATTACTCTCATCAGTTTCTATTCCATTGGAAATGGTGTCTAATTCAGGGGCACTCATTATGGCCACCCCTCGATGGAGCAACAAAGAAATCGTTGTAATAAACGTGCCATTTCACTACTTTGCCAATGGAATCTCCTCGACAAGGTAATGATTGGCAATTATTGATGGTTGTTCAATTTTGTAATTGCACATTTCTTTTTTGTCTTCATCTCTCCCTCCATCACACGCCGTCCCTTCTGCAGATAATCATTATGAAATGTTGATTGGTTCTTTTTATACATCAAGGGGGCAAACAACAGGATATTAGTGGAGATTAATGGATGCAATTAAAAATTGTATCATTGAAAATGACATGCCATAAATTTCGTAATGTAAAAGTCGTGCATAATTCTTCAGCGGCAAACAAGCCAGAGTGCGACTCAAGTGAGTGAAGGGGGTAGAGGAAGAGTGAACCGGAAGTGACATCAAATGGCGATGCGCATACTTGAATATGAAATGAAGGCACCTTAAATGGTTTTTTGAAACACATAAATCTAATGCTAAGATGCCAATTTGTTTGTCTGTGGTAAAAGTTAGCGCCATGGAATTTTAGCATAATTTTGAACTGTTGCTGGAATGCAAGAGCACACTTTGAAGTTTTTGTTTCAAATATGAGCCACGTTTTTGGGGATTACAAAGCCACCAATAGCTTCAAACAAGGACAAGTAAGCCTGGGCTGGAGACAGCCCCAGAAGATCTCCGGAATGCTGTAGCTTGTTATTGATTTAAGAAGCCTTAAAGTTCAAAATCGTTATGTGTTTGATATTTGACATTCAAAACCTCCATTTCGAAATTCGTTAGCCATTGACCAACATTCCCAAAACACAGCCTTCATTCTCCGCCTCTTAAGCGCGGACGAAAAGAGAGAAAGGAGACACGGACTCCTTAGCATCCCATAAAATCTTCATCCCTAAATCTTAATATTCCCGAAACCCGTAAATCCATTTTTATTTTAACTTTTAAACTTTGCATCATTATTCACACTTGCCATTTCTCCGTTTCGCAGCGCAAAAAAAAAAAAAGAATTATTTTTCAAAAGTTTTTCCAAACACAAAAGAAATTTTTTTAACACAGACTTACATGCCGTAACGAAACGGACATTAAACAAGAGCTAAATAAAAACATGTATAAAGCAGGGAAATAAAACGCAAAAGAGTAAATCCCGGAAAAATGTAGAGTGTGATGACGACCATTGTTCATCACTCTGTAGCGGAATAAAGAGAGAGCCCCCCAAAAGAATTATTTCCACAAAGAATCGGAATGAAAGAGAGTCAACCTTTCCAGACACCTAGGGAGGACAGATACAATTGCCGTTTTACACTGGGAAATCCCCGCCTCCAGAGTGTCGTTGTCGGGTTTCTAGTTAGCTGTAGTTAACAGCCAGTGTTGCCACTTTGACTGTTTTGTCGGTTAAGGGCAAAAAAAAAAAAAAAAAAAAAAAAAAAAAAATACAACATGAAAAACCATTAATTTTCATTACGGACAGCCACAGCGAAGAAACTACAGTGTCTGGTGTGGACATCAAGAGTGGAATACAGAGGAAATTGGTAAAGCCGAAGTTGATACACCGTATGTGGTAAAGAGATGAACAACTATATGAATTGGAGGTAAAGGCAAAGATGTTGCAAATAATTTTCAAAAGACAATTGACACTTTGCCTAGTCCCAGACTACTAACATACACCACCAAAATACAGTGTAAAAGTACATATGTAAATGATTATTGTAAGATTCAAAATTGATTTCGCCTTAGAACTGTCCAAATCTGTAAAGCAACATTTTTGCTCATAATGTAACAGAAACAGCGTGGTTATAATGTGACAATCCCCAATTGCAATGACCAAAAATAAAGGCCCGGTCAGAGGATATACAAATCTTATATCGCACAGCTCACGGACTCACGGAGAGGAATTCGTTGTATTTTCCCTCCTAAGGAATAATAAGGAAGTAAGTTATTCAATGTTTGACAAATGCTGTCTCTTGTGCAACAATGGCAACCAGAAAACAAAGTTTTATCGACTTTGTATTAGTGCTAACTTCGAATCTTTCAAGTCCAAGAAGACATTTTTAAGAAAGGAGACGGAAAAATCGGATGGTCAAGTAAAGTAATTTTTAGTCATTTTTTAGAATGGAATAGACAAAAGCTGCAGAGGTTGTTGAGTTGAAAAATTTAACAATAAATAACAAAAAAAATTAGTAAATTATATGGACACTAATGATAATTATACGAGTGCCCATAACACAACTGTGGAACCAAAGTGTAGTGCATGCAACTCGACAATGATAGAATAAAAGATTACACTATGGCGTAGTTTGTCCCTTGTAAGGGTTGCCAACTCAATTTTGTATGTACAACGAGTGACAAGTTTCAGAATTCAGCGTAAGAACTATTGTTGGCAACCCTGCAATTGAAACCACTTTGACTATCAGCCAATAGGAATACACTTCGCGTGACGTCATTCGCCCAACATGCGCAGAACATTTTTTCTCTGCGCGGGATGGCGTAATCTTTGTTTCTATCATTCTTGCATGCAACTATCACACAACATGTTTTGTATCTGTGTAAGAACATCAAAAAATTGTTCAGTGGAGTGGAACCATCAATGCGGCTTTAAATGTTGTTGAGCAATCAGTATCTACCCATAAAAAAAAACATTTGTCATTCAGAACCGGACTTAAACAGTATGACCCAGTACACCTTAAAAAAAACCGCCCTAAACCTTCGCATATTCAGACATTTGAACCAATTAAACTAAACTTTTCAAATAATGTAAAATGTTTAGTTGAGCATGACGAATAGATCCTGACTTATCAGACCTAGATAGAATTTATCAATGTTTTTTTTTTTTACTTCAGGGAGATTTTCCAGATTCTGGGAAAGTAACCAAAGCATATGAGGGATCAGTAAGTGGGAGCTCCGATAAAATATTGTGCAGTGTACTCTATCCTTGCGGACACCTTTCTCAAGCGGACATCTCTGATAAACGGCCACTTTTTTCAGTACCAATCCGCTTCAGTCCTGTTGTGTACTTTCTCATAAGCGGACAAAATTCTCAGTCCCTTAGGTGTCCGCTTAGGAGTACACTGTACCTTATAAGAGCAATGTCGGGGGACTTTATCTTCATCACATTTATAATCTCTGTCTGTCGTTCTATTTCATTACAAAGAAAAAACAGAAATTGCGGCTCCATCTCATACAAATTCAATAATGAAAAATGCCCCCCAAAAAAATGCTTATATAATTTAAATGTTTCATAATTTTACCCCTTATATTCATACAAATTTAAAAAACCTTTGATAAGAGAAATGTGTGAAATTTTTTTTGTATTTTCATACATTTTTCTTAACAATGGTTTTTTTTAAATTAATATAATATCTTAATATATATTTACCCTCGACACTGATTCACTGATTCACTGATACACTGATTCACTGACTCTGTCACTGACTCTATAAATAATAATAATAAAAAAAATAATATTTTTTTTTGTACAGAAATTGTGTTTTCCCCAAATTTTTTTTACCAAAATTTTTTTTTTACAAATTTTTTTTTTTTTTACAAAATTTTTTTTTTACAAAATTTTTTTTTACAAATTTTTTTTTTCAACAAAATTTTTTTTTTCCACAAAATTTTTTTTCCATATTTCAACGGGCGCCATAGGCGCATTACAACTTACTAGTTTTTCATATGAAGTAAAATTTTTCATATGAAGTAAAATTTTTCATATGAAGTAAAATTCCCCAACACTTTAAAGACAGAAATCCTCAAATAACATGGAATCTCCAGTAATACAGCACATTCGAAAAATATCTTTATTTAAGTAGGCGAGACGCGGCACTAGATTAACCCGCCTTAAGGCCAAAGGAAATTGGAGAATTTTGCAGAAATGCAGATTTTTCAGAATTTTTAAGAGAAATTTTCGTGGCTGTATGAAAAATGTCCAAAAAAAATTGAAGAATACCCACAAATTAAGAATTCCCCAAAATAAATGAAAAATCCCCCTAAAAGACATATGTGAAAATTTCCCCCAAAAAATCTGCTATGAGAATATCAAAAAAAAAAATTTAATTTTTTATTGTCCATTTTTCGGGTCATTTTTGCCAAAAACAAAAAAATGAAATGTTATCTAAAAATTATGAAAAACTCTCCTATTTGTCTATTAGATTTTTCTGCAGAATTCCTCATTCTCATGTTGGCCTTTTTGGGGAATTTTTCATTTATTTTGTGGAATTATTCATTTGGGAGATTATTCATTTTATTTTTGGGGAATTTTGCATTTGGGACACTTTTTAAAGAGCCGAAATTGCTGGTAAATAAATGGTTGTTATCTCATTGTTATTGAACATTCTTGAACGGCCGTGGTGTGGGAGGTAGTGTGTACGGTTATCACACAAAAGAACCCGAGTTCGAAATCGGGCAAGACCATCAAACATATTACAGCGGCTGTTTCCACCTCGTAAATGTTGGCGACTTTACGAGTAAGAGAGTAATCTGTAAGCCATGTAAAACTACAACCGTTCTGAGCCGGTTTTAAACAGTAGGTCCCGGCCAGAGAGTATACACAATTATATCGCGCACAGCTCACTGATTCGAGAGAAGTTCCCCGTCTGCTCCTTCATGGAATACTAAGGGAAATAGGTAAGGAAAGCAATTTTATAATTCCCGAATCTCAGGGAATGAAAAGTGCGAGAAATTCAAAATCCTGTCAACGATACACGTGAAATTTAACAAAGTTTCTTATAAATAGTTTAGAATAGTTTCATTAACGTCCTTAAAATTTGTACTAGAAAATAAAATTTGTCTCCTTTTTATTTTAGAACTCTTCTCAGGAATGGAAATGTATTTAAACACAGATGACTCATTGCCATAATCACCCAGATGTGATTTGGGAGAGACTTGCTGATAATGATAACATTAAGGATATAAGAACTTAATCTCATGGGCCAATAGCTGATATTACTAATGTTCTCAAAAATTCCATTTGAAAAAAAAAGAGATTTTCGTGCAGAACTCCATAAACATCTATGCTTATGTTTTAAGTGTCTACCACAAATCCAGCACTTTAGTTGTACGACAAAACCAAACATATCCTACATGATCCTGTTCCTTCCCGTCCAAGCTGCAAGTTCTAAGCTTGAAACTCATGTCGAATGGCCTCCAATTACGCACAAGCATGAAACAAACGGAAGGACCAACTTAGTGTACGCCATATCCTGTGCCACAGGATATGTATCAAAATAAAAGGAAGCCAGCCAAAAGTACGCAGGATAAAAAGAAAAACAACCAAACTAAACGAAACAAACGAAAAAAAAAGAACAATACACAAAGAAAAACAAAATGCAAAACAAAGCACGGGGAGAGATTTAAATGTTTCACAGACATGTGCAGCAGCCACGACCGACGCGAGTGCGAAATAACAATTCGCACGACACGAAAAACTTTGTTCCGTTGTTGGCTGCCTTTTAGTTCCGTTCAGCTTCTTCGTTGTGGTCAGACGAGTATAGGTTGTATTAACTCCTCGAAACATGCGGCCACCCCTTGTCCCACACCCAGACAAGGAAGCACAACAAAACAGAAAAAAAAAGGAAAAACTTGTAACAATTCGTGTTTCATTTGCAGCAGCAATTCATGTAATTCTCTGAATGTTTATTCTGGGGCCGCAAAGTTTTCGGCGAACAAAACTAATGCTGCCGCCATCGTCATTTTAAGATGTTCAACAAACTTTTGTGCCCAAGATATATTTCTCTTTTGCGTATGTTTTTTAAATTATAATTTATGTTGTCATATTTAAAATTATGAGATACATTTAAGAGTCAAATACACTGAACATTTCATTTTCGCAAAAACAAACACACACAAGGGCGCGCGCGAGCGCCTTATAATAATGTGTGTGCCCCTGAAAGTAGGCAGTAATTGCGGCAAATGTACACAACCTTGAAGTATGCAGGTCGTTAGTGTGTGTGGCTCTTTAATTTATTGGCATGAATTTAATTAGAAGAAATGGTGCAACATGTTCTAATGAAAACGAATGAAACAGAGTGTATTCTATTTCTGGTTTGGATTCGGTTAACACCGCCCCGGAAAGTTATATACAAATTTACCCCTAATTCATTTTGGCATTAAGATGCAATCTAATTAAAAGTGTAACAATAAAGTCGTAGGATTTGTCTTTATAAAATATGTTAATTTTTAAATATGAAAATAAGAATACATGGCTAGGACAACCTGGTGGAAAATAAACAAGTGTTGGCAGAGCAGTGTTATAACACAGGGTTGTTGTGCTAACAAGAAAAGAAACTCGCATAAGGCGTGGTTCAAATACAAGTTTTTTTTTTTTAATATTTATAAAAAAGGTCAGTAATTGGCTTTTTTTTTACTTATCTAAGCAAACATGTTGGCGAGTCTATCTCACAAATGACTTGCCTGATATCCGGCTTATCGAGGATCGTACTCAGATCGCATCTGTTAGGTATCCAATTGACATCGCCGAGAAGATTAACGAAGCAGATGCACAAAAAATCGATTGTTTTCTAATCTACAGCAACAAAAACAGTTATCAGGGCTCTGTTGCGCTTTATGGTCATAATGTAATCAAGAGACTGTGGTAGACTGATTCACCCAATCTAACAAAAGTTCGAAGATTCCCCTAAAAGTGCTCTTGTATAAAAAAAAAATCAAATTTCCAAACATTTTGAAGAAAACAATAATAAAAATTGGGGAAAATCTGAGAATTGATAAAAATTGTTTTTAAAAAATTTGACGTGATACAGACATTTCCACGAGTCTGCCTGCCAAAAATCAGCTCGATTGGATTGGAAAAAATTCTGACGTGTACATGAAAATCGCCGATACACGTGTATTTTTATTTGTTATCCCCTTTCCGAAAAAGTAAATTTGGTTCATAGGACAGAATGTGTGTAACACATTGCAATGGTCCGAAATAAGTGTTCTTCAGAGATCCCTTTAAGGTGCATTAACACTTATCAACTAGTTTCAAGTCAATTTGGATGTCAACGTAGTCAAACAGTGGTGTAAACAGTGGTCAACTTGGTAAACTTTTGCGTTGGCAATTCAAAAAAAAAAGTCAGTCCACAGTTTATCAGTTTATCCACAGTTGAAGTCATTCGCTGACAATACAAAAAGAAATTGCCTTCAAGTTCATTTTTTTATTATGTGTTGACCAATAATAATGGTCTTACTTGCATAAATAATGGTTTTGGTATGTGTTTAAATCTATTAAAAATATAGGCCATCACATGTTTACGCTTGGGATCAATCAGACCCGATTTAACACCAGAAACAACACAAATCTCAGACTAGTTAGATGTCGATTAGAAACGACAAAACAACGCGTGGAATATATGTTTAATATTTGAAATTTATGATATGAAAACCATTAGTCGAATTTTCGTTTTTTAAAATAAAGTACAGGGTTTTTCAACGGGAGGTATTCAACGTTGTTTTGGTATTCAAAGAAACATGACATTTTTTGAGATAAATTATCGAATGTTTATTTCATAATATATTTACCCTTGACAATGATTCACTGACTCTGTCACGCAGTACGTAGGAATTTAAATAGGCATTCTATAATTCTATAAATAATAATAATAAAAAAAATAATATTTTTTTTTGTACAGAAATTTTGTGTTCCCCAAATTTTTTTTTACCAAAATTTGTTTTTTTCCCAAATTTTTTTTTTTCAACAAAATTTTTTTTTTTAACAAAAATTTTTTTTTTCCACAAAATTTTTTTTTTTTAAACAAATTTTTTTTTTTCCACAAAATTTTTTTTTCCATATTTCAACGGGCGCCATAGGCGCATTACAACTTACTAGTTTCATAATAAAGAGTAAGGTATGCCGTTAATAATGATAAATGGCCACCACCACCACGCTTACAGGACCATATCCTATTCATGAAATTTTCCAAAACCAAATCGCGAAGTGGCAGCCCTATGTCATCGATAGCCTCACGAATTCTACCTTTGAGGTCTTGAATCAACGCTGGGCTGTTTGCGTAGACCTTATCTTTCACGTGACCCCAAAGGAAGAAGTTGCAAGGTGTTAAATCACAAGATCTCGGTGGCCAATTGTGATCACCTCTTCGAGAGATAACAAGGTCCGGAAACTTTTTAGTTTTGCGATCGGTGACTTCAAGATTTTCACCATTTTTGTAGTGAATTTTAATAATTTCAATGCGTTGTTGAATCGTGTATCGTTCCATTTTTAGTAATGGCGTAGTTTCTACTTGTCAGATGTCAAAGAATAAAAACTTCAAAAGTGACAGCTACCGAAATACCGGGTGATTCAAAATAAAAGCTCTTGTTGGAAAAAAAAACCCTATACACGCAGCGTCGATACCAGTTTACATCTCACTCCATGGCATTGGGTTTTTGAGGTTCATCCAGGACAAACTATTGGTCTCCTGGATTTTTCATACTTTTAATCTACGAAGTTTAAGAATGCACTACATTTTGGCAAAACTCTTCTTAACGACAAGTTTGTTTTTTATCTGAACAACTTTTTTCCGACTGTAGCACTGTGTAAAATGCCAACTATTGCAAAACTTTTACGAGACGTTCACGCTGCTGTCGACATTTTGCGAAGATCCAGTTTGCTATGCCAAGGTTTCATTGCCAAGCGACAAAAAGCAGAAAACTTGTAATTCGTTTAAATTTGAATGCGTCCAAATACAATTTGCTTTGAATGGTTTGGCTACGCTGTGAACTACATGTTTTGTTCGAGGTCATAAGACAAAAGTTGTTTGAGAAAATAAATTTTTGTTGTTGTTTATTCAAAAAAACAGGGGTAAATAAACTTAACGGCCACAAGTTTTAGGCGGACGAGTCGAGACGTTATTTCGTTTTCGGCTGAATTTCATGATGCAAACACCAACGATTCCAAGAAAAACGTAATTAAACTGCCAAAGAGCGCCCCAGCTGGCAGAGTGTGTGTCTCTTTCAGGTGTTAACTTTTCCGTTGGTTATGCGAAAAATTTGCTTTTATTTTCCCGACACCACCTAAGAAAATTGTCCATTCTAATGGTCGGCCCAGCTCAAACAGTATTCGATAGTCTGTGAAACCAATTAGGAAGTTCACAGACATCAAACGAAGAAACTAAACCAATTAAAATGAAACCTAAACGTGCTGGCAAAATAATAACAAAAATTTTTACCAGCGGCCACTATTCAAGCCCGGTGTATATGTAGAAATTTATTTATAGAATACACCAGGTTCGCCCCCCTTTGGCACATATTTTGAATAACATATAATTCTCATGTTTATTGGCCAACACTTATCATTATCACCATCGTTCAAAGGACATTTTACGATGTTGCAGAGGGGTAGGCACATGCACCATTAAAGGACAAAATGCTCAAACCGAATTGACCATTTTCAGCACGTAATGTGACCATAAACAACAAAAGTAACATAAAATGTACAGGAAAAGGAAACCCGAGCAATTCTTTCTGTTTTTTCTTTCTTACGAGGCATAAATCCTCTTTGAAAAAGGAACACAGCAAAACAAATGTGAACCTTTGTTGTTTGTTTTGTCTCCTTTTGGTAATCTTTCGGCGAGTAGTGGCCATAAGAAATGTCATTACAATTGTGGACACAGCTAAAGAGATGAAGGTGTTGCAACAATAACACCTTCGGGGCACATTCTCGGCCATGTTTACTGGCTGCCACAATGAAGATTTTAAAAAACAACCATAAGTTTTTCAAAGAATAAAGCTGGTAACTTGAAATTGTGAACAACTGTCAGTAAATATCCCTTGGGCAACTTATCGAATAAACAGTTCCTGATAAACGTAGCAAATCTACGCAATACCTTGGAACATATCGATCATCATATCCATGTCAAGGACAATCAATACACATTCGATTTTTTACAACTGAATTCACTTTCCTGTGCTACCTAATTGGTAACTGGAGAACGTCACTTTGGCATTCCGTTGCGTTGCGTTAAACGAAACTGTCAGCCAAATGTCAAATAACCGACAGTTTATAATCAAAATGTGTCAGGGCCGCCATCAAAGTCTTAGCCAATAGAAATTAATATGTGTTTGTCATTCGGACATCAAAGAGCGGTTTGCGCCACGTTCTAAAGAGAATTAAGTGTTTGTGACATATCGGCAAGGAAAATTATATGGAATGATAGACGTTTGTTTTCCGCAAGGAAACGAAAATATCAAAATCATACAAACACAAAGCTATCTGCCAGTGGCGATAAAACCTGGTAACAGGTTGTTTATGTATTGTTGATCTCTACGAGGTATGTTCAAAAAATATCGCAAATTTTGTATTTTTTTCAAAAAGTATTTATTTCTTCATGAATATCAATTTTGTCCCCTTCAAAGTAATTCCCCTCGGATAAAATACACTTCTGCCAACGAAGCACTTCAAATAATAATTTTTTGTGATCTTGTTAAGCTCCTCCTTCCCAATCGTGGCGTAGCATCGTCCTTTAATGGGCCTTTTCAGTTTTGGGAACAAAAAAATAGTAACAGGGGGCTAGGTCAGGGGAATACGGTGGCTGCGGCAGCATTACTATGTTGTTTGTGACCAAATATTCGCGCACAAGCAACGATGTGTGTGCAGGGGCGTTATCGTGGTGCAATCCGGGCGTTTTTGTAGGATTGCTTCGCGCAATTAGCTCATAACTTCCAGGTAATATTCTTTATTAACCGTACGACCCTGTGGCAAGAACTTATAATGCACCACAGATACCAAAGATAACTGTGAGCAAAACCACCGAACTTGGCGCGCTTTTTTCGGTCTTGGTTCATGCGGCAGCTTCCATTGGGATGATTGAGCTTTAGTTTCCACGTCGTAACCCTTATACCCATCATTCGTCACCAGTTATGACCCTCTGGAGCAAATTTGAGTCATCACTAACCCAGTTCAACATCTCCTGAGCACTTTTAACGCGATGCTGTTTTTGGTTCAAATTGAGCAATTTTGACACGAATTTAGCGGCGACCCGACTCATGCCCAAATCGTTGGTTAAAATCGAATGGCACGAGCCAATCGATATGTTGAGATATGTTTGCGTCTGTTGTTGGCACGCTGTTCGTCATTCGCATTTTCTCGGCCCTCTAAGAACATTTTATACCACCGATAAACGTTGCTTTGATCCAAGGTAGCTTCACCACATCAGTCTTGTACTTGGCTGCTTCAGTTCGTGATACTCGGCATTTTCATGTCTTCTTCCACTTGGCCCATCCACCGGAGTCTCGGTCTTCCCTGTCTGCGTCTTCCGTGGTAGTTTTCATCCAACGCCTTTCTGGCTGGAGCGTTTGTATTCATTCGACCGACATGGCCCAGCCAGCACAGCTTCATCTGCTTTCTCATGTACCCTTGTTTCGGCGCCAAAAAGAAGCACGGGTAGAATAAGTGTGTTGTACAGTATTATTTTCGTTCGACGAGAGAGGACTCTGTTCTTGAATTGTTTGCCGACCACGAGATAACATATATTTGCCACCACGATCCTTCGCTTTATTTTGATGCTGGCATCATTCTTTCTATTAATGGCGGAGCCGAGGTATATAAATTCTTCCACTACCTCGACGTTGCAACTGCCAGCCTTCACTATCTCGCCTTTTTTTGTCGCGACGATTGCCTAGCCTTTAAAGCATACGCTTTGTCTTGTCCTCATTGACCATCAAACCCATCTTCGACGATTCCTTCTAGATTCTAGAAAAAGCGCCAGTTACATCTCGCTCTGTCCTTCCAGCGAAGTCAATGTCATCAGGATATGCGAGGAGAATATGGCCCTTGGTTGTCAGAGTGCCAGTTTTCTAATATCATCTCCATCAGGATGTTGAAGGAGTTACATGAGAAGCTGTCGCCATTTCTGAGACCACTCATAGAAGTGAATGGTTCGGAGAGGTCACTTCCTATTTTTACCGAAGACCTAGTATCAATCAGTGTCATTCTACAAAGGCGTTAAGTTTTGCTGGTATTTTCTACGCACTCTATCAGCTTAGCATTATTAAAAACAACAAACAAAAATTGTATACAATTTTTACCGGTAAAGATACAGACCAAATACTGGTCGAATTTTATGTTGGAAAAAATTTGCACCATCATATTTTGTAATGACAGTAATCAGGATTACTTTCGATTACTATAAGTAATCAGAAAGAATCAAAAGTAATCTCGGAAAGTAGTCGGATTATTTTCTGATTACTTTTAATTCTTTTTGATTATTTATAGTAATCGCAAGTAATCCTGATTACTTTTAGATTATTTGTAAATGTAATCAATTAAAAGTCTTGAAAAACTGAACATAATCGTAATTTCATTATTGCTGCACCTCTACAAAAAAAAACTAATTAGTAATTTCTACGATTAGTAATCATTACTTAACAGCAATGCCGTAAAATCACGAAATTTATGAGGCTCCGAGTATATATGATGCCATCGGTGTGGACTTAATGAGTCCCTACGTGGTCTACACCCTCTAAAAAAAACCCATTACTATTTAAAGTAGACTTGTTGTTATCATAGCAAAACAATTCATTCTGTCCAAAACACACACTTGAAATCTTCAATAGCTCAGAAACCCTTGAAATCTTTTTACTGCTTACCCACGATATAAATTTTTATTTCTGGCCTTAATTTAACATGAAAATGTCCAGTCAAAGTTTTCTTCGAAAAACCCCCTCAACACATCGATTCCTTTGGCATAATTTATCTAAGAAAACTACAGTAAAAACTACAAACAGATCCAAATAGCGTAATAATTTGCTGCTTTTTCTTCTTTTCCTTATTAATGTTCAATTGTGTAACGAGACATGTCGACCGGTGCTTCCCTTAATTGTCATTTGTCTATGTAATTGCTGAGCTGCCTGTCGTAGACATAAAAATTGTTTTGTTTTTTTTATTCATAAGCAATATTTCTAGACTCGACAAGTCATTGAGAATTATAATAAATGTCCTTTCCTAAAAATAACAATGTCCAGGAATGTTTGGGACGGGTAGGGGGGTTTGCCTTGCCAAACAATTCAGTTATCGCACCTTGTCCACACCCACCAACGACATATTCAATTTTTGCAATAATTTCCTTTCCTAATCACTTTTCTTTAAGAGAAAGTGAAACTTTTTTGTTTTGTTTTTTTTTTTGTTGACCAATATTTTTCTTTGGTCCACGGACAGACACCGCTGGAGCCGAACAAATGGGGGACAGGTAACAAAACAAACAACACGTTTTCGAGTATTTCTGTCCTCAGCAAAACAACAACAAGGCGATGACGAGTTTTTTTGTTCATCGTTTGTCCTGGAAGGGCACATATAAAGAAATTCAGTTAAGTTGAGTTATGCTTTTACTTGTTTCCTTTTTCCTGTTCGTACCCTGGAAGCTCATAAATACACTCACACATGCACACGCACACATCATTGCTAATCAGTGCGTAACATTTTCTGGCACAAAGGAAAAAGTAAATCTAAACACACTCGCTCTCTCACAGGCACGTTGTGTATCCAAAAGGTAAAGTTGTCAACACATTTACACACGACCAAACATAAAGCAAACATAACCCCACAATCGTCTCTCCGGTTGCTCCAGCATACGGCTGAGCTGCTCCACCTGGCCTACAGTAAAGTGTCCATAGTCGAAGATAAAGTTTGAATGAACAAAAAATTAGTTTATGTATGAGTTTGGTATTTGTATGTCAATGTGTTTTTTGTGTGCCCGTTCCATCTTTTTCTTTCGTTTTTTGCTCTTTTTTTTTTTGGTATGGAACAGCATAAAGTTGACCCTCATTTGTCAATTTAAGTTTGTATTGTCGTTAATCATACACACTCGTGAGACAAACACTGTCAGTGTTAGAAGACAACATCATCACACTGAGAGAAAATCCAATTGGAGTCTAAATTCTAGTTGAGTTTGGTATTATAATTTCAATTTAGTTTAATAATAACAATGTTTCAGGTCCGGGTAATCCAATATAACATTTATTTTAACCATTTCCTCATCTTCCACCGTTTTCCAAATCTTACTTTCTATGTCCGCTTGGCAGGACATAGACAAATGTATAATTTCTCTCTGTGTAACAGAGCTCGTCCCTATGTCAATGTATGTTAAAGGAATTGAAGGTACGGGTCAAATAAAGTTTCTTTGCCTTTCTTTGGTTAGTTTATTTTATGGGATATTTGTATTTTCCTGGGCAAAGTCATAAAATTTAATTTGTAAAAGTGGCAAAAGAAAAAAAACCGTACCTTTTGCAGGCACTGCCAACACCTCGCCATCTCGTCTCATCGCACCACGCCTCCAATTCACTACATTGCCAAAGCAGCAACCACGACTACATTGCCAACAACAAAAAGAAAGATACCCACTGATACATAGACAACAAAGAACGAACGACGGAAAGAATAACAGAGCAACAAACTTTGATTGAACACTTTTGCACGTGTTGTTGTTATTCGAAATTAAATTTTCTGAAAATCTAAACATGGCCAAAACGCATACCGCCAACGAGCCAAACTGATAGCAGGTAAAAGTCTCTTTAGAAATACTTAAAAAAAGGACACTGCCAACCGGTGGGGCTGGTGAAGAGTAGTGCAAAAAAGCAAGGGGCAAATTAAAAAGAAACTGAAAATATGACGGTAATAATGATTTATAGAGAGAGACCCTTTTCTATGTACAGTCTCTTTCTGCTTCGTTCTGTCCGAACTGTCTTCGTATTTCATTTTCAGATAAATTTCACAATAATGGAATTTTTCGCCACAAACTGTAAACTTAGAGCGGGCTGTAGCATTACTTATGGAGCCAAATTGATAAAGGTTTTTGTTTTTTTTTTTTGTGTTCATTCAGCTTGTCCAATTCAAATATAAAACTCAATTCAAACGAATAATTTACTTGTTGTGAAACTGACGCTTTTGATATGGGGCACATTTACAGTTGCTGACAATGGAAACGAAATAATTACGAAGATTCACAGGGTCCCAGATGTAACTCAATGAACTGTCTGGAAAGGCTCGGTTGGAGAAAAATCTTATTAATAACACAATTTTGTTTATCAAATGGGCACTGCTCCACCGAGGAGATGGCGATGTATTCCACAACGACAGCTTCTATAAGTATTAAATGTGGTCGTAAACGAATTGAAGTTAAAGGCAAATTAATTTACTTACGAAGATATGTGGGAAATTAATGAAAAAGCATTGACGAACAAACAGTGTCGTTCAAATACTTGCTAAAATTTTTGAGTTTGTCATTCGTAGGTTGAACCATATTCTGATCTTAAACTACCATGCAGAAAATACTCTCATTCTGCACCAAGAAGTACTGAAGTATTCAGAAGGCCCACAGAATCAGAAAAATACATCATATATCAATCAGTTGTCAGTTGATCTAAAGCCGGCAGGAAATACACACAATTGAATTTGTTTTTTTTATTATTATTCAAATATAGGACATTCGCTTAACCTCACAGTGAATAAAAAAGTAAAGGGTTATCCATTTTGTGGTTGCAAAAGTATAGGGCTGGAGTTCGACATCTGTCAAACTAAGTTGTTAAACCAATTTTTTTGTCTTTTCATTTGGAAGTCTGACAATGACGAAAATGGATCGCTAAACTATCACACAACGCGTAAAAGTTATTAAAACCTACTACAAAAATTGTGATTCTGGCACAGCCACATATCGTGCTTTAAGGGGAGATTATGGTTTATGGTTATGAAGCACATTTCTCATAAAATTGTCGTATTTGGGGTTCTGAGAATCCTCAAGTAATTAAAGAGAGGCCATTACATCCACAAAAAGTCACCTTACTTCTTCGAAAACGACGAGGGAACGACTGTCACCGTCAATTCGGAGCGTTATGGTCGTATGATAACCGACTTTTTTTGACTGCTATTGAAGAATACGACTTGGAGAATATGTGGTTTCAACAAGCCAAACAACTCCAGCGAATATGGCTTTATTGCAAGAGAACCAACATGTGTCAAGTTATGGCTGAGATACCCCCCAATATGTGCCAAAAAGTGGTCCAAAATTACCTCAAAAGAATCAATACTTACAATACTTCGCGTGGTGGTCATTTAAATGATGTAGCGTTTCACACATAAAGTCAACATTCAAACTTTATAATAAAAAAAGAAATATCATGAAAAAATATGTTATGTGTTTTATTTAGGTTTACTATTGAAAACGCAAAATGGATACCCTTATTACTAACTTTATTTTATTTTTAATGTTATTTTTAATTTTGTATTTTTTATTTTTCATATTTTATGTTTTATTTTTTGTTTTATTTTTGATTTTTTATTTATTTTTTATTTTTATGTTTTATGTTTAATTTTTTTTTTTTATTTTTTTATTTTTTATGTTTTATGTTTTGTTTTATTTTTAATTTTTAATTTTTAATTTTTAATTTTTAATTTTTAATTTTTAATTTTTAATTTTTAATTTTTAATTTTTAATTTTTAATTTTTAATTTTTAATTTTTAATTTTTAATTTTTAATTTTTAATTTTTAATTTTTAATTTTTAATTTTTAATTTTTAATTTTTAATTTTTAATTTTTAATTTTTAATTTTTAATTTTTAATTTTTAATTTTTAATTTTTAATTTTTAATTTTTAATTTTTAATTTTTAATTTTTAATTTTTAATTTTTAATTTTTAATTTTTAATTTTTAATTTTTAATTTTTAATTTTTAATTTTTAATTTTTAATTTTTAATTTTTAATTTTTAATTTTTAATTTTTAATTTTTAAATTTTAATTTTTAATTTTTAATTTTTAATTTTTAATTTTTAATTTTTAATTTTTAATTTTTAATTTTTAATTTTTAATTTTTAATTTTTAATTTTTAATTTTTAATTTTTAATTTTTAATTTTTAATTTTTAATTTTTAATTTTTAATTTTTAATTTTTAATTTTTAATTTTTAATTTTTAATTTTTAATTTTTAATTTTTAATTTTTAATTTTTAATTTTTAATTTTTAATTTTTAATTTTTAATTTTTAATTTTTAATTTTTAATTTTTAATTTTTAATTTTTAATTTTTAATTTTTAATTTTTAATTTTTAATTTTTAATTTTTAATTTTTAATTTTTAATTTTTAATTTTTAATTTTTAATTTTTAATTTTTAATTTTTAATTTTTAATTTTTAATTTTTAATTTTTAATTTTTAATTTTTAATTTTTAATTTTTAATTTTTAATTTTTAATTTTTAATTTTTAATTTTTAATTTTTTTTTTTTTATTTTTTATTTTTTATGTTTTATTTTTTATTTATATTTTTTTTTATTTTATTTTATTTTTTATGTTTTATTTTTTTATTTTTTATGTTTTATTTTATTTTTTGTTTTATTTTTTATTTATAATTTTTTTTTTTTTTTATTTTTTATTTTTTGTTTTTTATTTTTCGTTTTTTATTTTTTGTTTTTTATTTTTTATTTTATTTAACATAAAAACCTTCAACTGACAAATGGCTCCAGCGAAACTAGTTCGGACCAGGGGTGTGCCTTTAGGTTTGCGGAGTCTTCTGAAAAGGCTGGACGTTTATTTGCGAATGTAGATGCCTCAAACACTACCAAATTTCGATAATAGTTGTTGTGGTCGCCCAGAAATGAACCTCAGTTCGTTATTTGATAGTCACACACACTACCTCTATAAGCTTATCAATTTCCTATTGAACATTCCTATCGAAAACGTACAATACTTTGCATATTGGGCCACCTGTAAGTGCATGATTGTTGGCGAATTCAAATATGCCCACTTCAACAAGACGTATAAGTGATATTTGTAGTGATTTTTATTCGCTGCTTGTTTCAGAGAAGCTTTTCCAATTAAACACGAATATTTTATTACTCACAGCCAATTTGCTGGGACTTTTGTAACACTTTGGAATTTTTTAATACAATAAATTCCTTTGTAACGAACACATTTTTTGTAGTAGTAGTAGTAGTAGTTACATCATTATTCTCTTTCGCATGGCATGTAGTGGGCTCGATGGGAAGGAAACCAGCGATAAGTTATCGTTGATTCCATTGTAACGATAGTTACGTTGAACAAAAAAAAAACACGGACAACAAAAATGAATGACAACGAAAACCGAGCGAATTATATTGATATTACGCTTCGGTAATTGAAGTTATATAAGGTTATCAGAGGATGAGAGGGGGGTTAGCCTTAGGCTGGGAAATCTTTCATCTATACCAATGTGAAAACTCATTAAACACCTTCTACAGCGCCCTCAATTAAATGATTTTATTCATTTATTAATCACGTCTATGGAATGCGAGTTCCTTCCAGATAATAATTTTACCTGATTCATAATAATTTTACCTATTTATTTATTAGAGTCTTTGGAAAAAATCCTTACAAACTAGTTACCAATAAATGATTATTAATATTTAAACTATTTTAATTCAGAGTTTTTAAAACATTTCAAATATATTTTCACATATATCAAGCGCCCCGGTAGGCGAGTTGGTAGCGTACTTGTCTATCAGCGTGGGGGTTGTGGGTTCGATTCTCACCAGAGGCTTTGGTCTGTCGCTGTCGGTTTACCCTTGGACCCAAAATTAGAATATAAATTTACTTTGTATTGTAATTAACAATAAATAAATAAATAAATATTTTCACATAATGATTTATTGATTATATCTAATAATCTTTTTAACTGATTTACGTTACATACACATTGAATCAGCGATGTGCTTTGACTACGAACTAAGTAATCGTAATTGTTGAGTTAATCCTTAACAAAAATTTAGAAAAACTAATTTTCGCAAATTACTTTCTTTTTTGAAGGAAAATGCAAGTTTTTTATCTCGCAAACTTAAAACAAATATTGTCCATGGGGGAAGAAGTTCCTCTACGTTGTAAACAAACATCCTATGACCACTGACACACGTGACTATTCCCGCCCAGCAACCCTCGTCCAACACTCCAGTCTACATTTCAATTCATGTGTTAGTAGACCCTTCGATGTCAACTTCTGGTCATCCTTCTCCGCCAATAAGTGATTTTAGTTTAATTGGCGGTTTGTACTGTGAATTGCAAATAAACACTGCAACAATGACAACAACAACAACACAACACTGGAAAGAAAAAAAACCCAATGACAATAACAACAACGACAAAAGTAACAAACACGTTGATAAACCAACAGCGATTTTTAATTGCAAAACGTAACGAAATTTATATGTAAATTTCTTTCCTACAATTTCTCTCATTTTAAAAACAACCTCAGCCATTCGTATGTACCAATCCGTACACATGCAAACGCCGTATCGCTGTATGTGCGAATGTGTCCGTGAATATCGTCTTTCTGTACGTGTGGGGGTGTTTGTGTGTTTTGCTTTGTTGTTGTTATTATTCATACGGACACAACAAATGCGTTACGTCAGTGTGTGGTTTTCTACGATTGCATTGCTTTGCCGTTTTTGCATTTAAAAATTATTTCCACTATTTAGTCAATGAATGTATAAGTGTGCTAATGTACGTGTGTATATGTATGTATATTAGGGTGTATGGAAAACTATTTTATTTACTATTGAGTATGTAGGGATTAAATATCAGGGCGATTGTCTAAAGAGCAAGGATGTACTAGACGTAGTAAAACGAATGTGTATTAACATACAGTCAAACTTCCATAACCCGAACCACAATTATCCCGTAGAAAAGTTCGACTTACGTCAAAAAAAAAGGTAAAAAGTGATATGCAAATTGAATATTCGACGACAATCATAACTACTATTTTCTTCTTGAATTTTGAAAAATTAAATGCGGTGTATTAGTTTTTTTTTGGTTCTGAGAATAATCCGTTCAGCTTTAGATATTGCTTCCATACAGATGCAATCCCTAATGAGCTCATTTAATTTAAATTATGAGGTATCCCCATAAAAACAGGAATCATTAACTGTTCATATCACCAAACCCTAATCTATTCTTGTCCACATTTAATATAAATCAAATATTCGCACAGGGAAGGGGGCAAACAGTACAATAGAAAACCAAATTTTAGTTTTAGTAGACAAAGTTTTAGAATTCCTCTTAATTCGTATTAAAATACAAACAATTTATCAATACACCCTAGTGGATCCGCTTGTTCGCTTTAAGGTTAACTGGACACATCCCATTAGATGATTAACGGGGGAACTTCTCTGAAAAGAGTAAACTGTGCTCGATTTAAAATCTATACTCACCAATATTGGGAACAAACTTTTAAAGAAGAAACTGAATGGGTCATTCTATTTCAGAGAAATTTTGTATAAGGCTTTTATTGTGGAAATCTCGACGGGATTACGGGGGGGTGAAAAGGCCGCTAAAAATTACCGAAGATCTTAAGAGGGTTTGAACCTGATTTCCCATCCTTGACCTGACACAAAATGCTTGAGCGCAGATTAGGTTTTGCTATAAATCCTGACGTTTTCCAGTTATTAAATCACCCAGACTGAATCCATAAAATTCCGACCGTTATCCGCCATTATTCATTGGCCAATGACTGTATCGTCCATTTGTTGAATGGCATTGTGGACTTGAGTGAGCGGTCATCGGGTATTTTGTATCACCACCACCACCGCTTCCCACATTTCTTTGAATGGACAACGCCCAAACAGCTCTGACCGAATGGCGAGTGAATAGTTTTGTTTAAAGTTCATTTTTGTTTTGGCTTTACGTTTTTTTTTTTTGTTTGTGTTTTTAAGTAAATTTTAATTAAGAAATTCCATAGTAAACGAATGCAGTGGCGGGAAATAAAGTTAATTGTTGTTGTTGGTTGCGGCTTTGGGAGTTTTTTTTTTATATTTGCTGCAATTGTCTGCACTCGAATGAATTGCAGATGGAATCGGAATTCGTTTGTTTTGCGAGTGTTTCTGATCAGGGGGGTACGTACATATGTACATGTATTTGAACACCAGAAATATCTAATATAGACATTTTGAGTGATCTGGTAGAATTAGTTTCAATATGGAAGAATAAGAACGATTAAGTCAAATAAATATCTTGGTCAGGCTAAATTTGGCAGGGATTGTACTGATGAATCCAAGGAGACAAAAAATCGATCGAAATCTATAATTTAAAAAAGAACCAAACCAGTCAGACAAAAATAAATCAGTTTAATATCACATAAAGCAAACTGAATGGCCACACTATTAAAATGCCCATCTATTCCACAGAATCGAATGGCGTGTTATTAATAAATGTGCTCTGGTACACGCTAAAAAAAAATTTATGATTCCTACGAAGTGAGCATATACTTGAGTGTAACAAACATTACTTACTTACTCGGAAGTATGTACAGATTTCCCCCCAAATCACGTACACGCTCTCGTAGAAGCACATGCATATTTCCTTGCAAACATGCAATTAATTAAGTGTAAGCACGTGTATGTTGCCGAGCAAACATACATATACTTATGAGAAAGTACTCGTATATTATATAAATATTGTTTTATGTATAATCTTGTTTATATGTATAAATCTAGTTAATAAAAATTAGTTTTTAGAATGCATCTTGTCATAAGTTCGGGTTTCTTCATTTAAAGCCATCACACAATGGTCAGTGTATCCTACAAACTGAGAGAATATGTGATGAGAGCAATCATTGACGAGTGCGTAACGTGTGCATAAAAATTAAAATCTTGAAGATGACGTTTGGCTGCAACCCTGTAAATAAAAAATCTTTACCATATTAAAATCAATCATTGCACTTTCCGCACATTTAGGACTATACAGCAGAACTCCTGATTGACGACTGAACGTTAGAGAACAAAACGCAGTAAATCAAAAAAGAAGAACATGTACTTTCCGTTCTTGGAAATTGTACTTTTTTTATTAAAATAAAAAGACGTATGTACATAAAAATTACATTTAAAGTTTTGGAACTCTGCAATCAGTGCTTTCGTCTGTTGCTAGTGAAGAATAATTTCTTTGGCAAAAATTGGAAAATTGCTTGCACAACATTGGCTGAAAAGTTATTTATTTATTTTTACCTGAGAATCTCACATAGCACGTCTGTTAATGTGACATTAACGACATATTATTTGAAACATCCTTGTTACACTCCATTTAAAATTTTATAAATTTTCACTTTGCATAGATTTTCTTCAAATTACTTACAAAACACCAAAAAAAAACATTTACATTTGTAAATAGTATTAAATTAGACCCAAAAGAGCTGTATCAGGTACTTTCGTTCACGAAAATGTGTCAAAAAAGTACAATTGTATCATCTTTTGCATAACTGATGTACACGCATGTACAAAACTTCACACATTCTCATGTGTATGTATGTGTATACAAAATGGTGTGTTACTCCTTTTTTGTGTTCTTTCTCTGTGAATTTATCTTATTCTCTTGGTTATTATTACTCAGAGAACAGAGATACAAATACTTAGATATTTGAACGCAAATATTGTACTTTGTAGAATTTAACACGTTCATTGCCTGTTGTTTGTCAAAATGAGTTATATATACATTAAAATAAGCTTTGTGTACAAGGAAATAAGCTTTACCTGCTATATGTTCCAAACACGCGTTTAACTTCTGTACAAACATTTTAAAATGACAGATTTTTCAGTGTGTAACCACTCAACCGCAGACTGGTTTCAATCACTGCCATTATTAGAATATCGCCTTCATATTACACGATTAGATTATCCAGTAAGACCGTGTGATCTATTTGAAATGTGAACACATACATTGTATGTCACTAATGACCATATGGAAAACTACTCTCTGGTATTCGTGGTATTGCAGTGACCCCATCATTATTACAGCAACTAAAATAAGGAGACCGACTAGTATTTCGATGGCCACTAAAAACATATTCGACATACACAATGGAACTGTATTTAAATATTTAGTTGTTGTTTTTTTTGTGTTTTTGTAAAAGTATCAGTTGTAGTGATTTGCGTGATTTCATGAGTGGTAATCGTTGATTACTATCTGATTGATCCCACATGGAAAATTTTAATTCGGCATGCCTTCACATACAAGTATTTTCGCGTGCAATCATTTGCGTATGTCTGTGGTATGCTGAAGCGTAAATGCTGGACTGAATCAAACATATTTGAATCAAAAATATTTGGCAATTACAAATCATATAACATATAGTAATCGTAACATACGTACATATATATCGCTCATTTACTTCAATAGTGTCACAACTCAAAACTCGATTTTTTTTTCAGGTGAGCCGTTTAAATTTTCAATTGCATCTTAGTTTGTAAATATAAGGACAAAACATAGGTTTCCCGAATAAACTAGAGCCCTGACATGTGTTTGTATTTCAGAAGACAACATAAATAAAAAAAAATGTACAGCTTTTTTTGAGCAACAAAATAAAAACGGAATTTTCAATTGTGACACAATTGAAGTAAATGAGCACTATGTGTTTGCAACGGCAGATTTATTTGGAAAAATATATAAAATGTAGAGGAATATAAACAAAACTTTGAGTGGGTCGCCAATTACACAGACTGCACCATAATGTTGAGAGGAACAGGAAAAACATGTAATAACCCAGTGCTGCACGGCTGACAGCCAAAAACATTTCAAAAAGGACCAGAAAAAATATTATAAAATTTTAATTTGTTAACTGTCATAGTTCAAATATCCTGAAATTAGGTGAAATCATAAATGATAATAAAAAAAAAAACTAACAATATGTGTGTATGTGTGAAGCAGGATTTGCAGCAGATGAATAGAGGATGAAATATCGTCATTTAACAAACAATTTCAATTGTAAATTGATTTTGATTCTCATTTCATGTCAGAACCAAATTATCGAACAACTGATGGACAAAACTAAGCAGATAACTAACATTAAAGGGTCTTCACTTTGTTCAGAGGTTATTTTAAATTGTATAACCAAATAAGCTGCTAACCCGACTGTCGTGAACAACCATCAAGTAACCATCTAATTATATTTTTTTCTTCGATTGAACGTTTTGGAAATATTGACAAAAAAAATCTAATTGTTCCACAAATGGTGTATTTTTATTTATATAGGAGTATGTGTTGAATTTCAAGATCTCAGCTAACAAACCATATAATTTCTATTTGCGGTTTTTCACTTATTAAAGTTTTTGTAGAAGAACTCATGTTGGCAAAATTATTTGCTAATAAACACAAATTAAATATTAATTAACACATTAAGTATGGTCTACTTTGCAATTTCATTTACCAATATATAGTTTTTCTTTCCAACGTTACAGCAAAAATGGGGAAATACAAATAAAAAAGTAACAAAAAAATTTTTACATTTTATTCTTTAAAAAAAAAAAAATTCTTACTTTAAAAAAAATGTTACTTTTTCAATAAAAAATTATTTTTTTTTCTATTTTTGTTGTAAAATTTTTTTAAAAAACATAAGGTACAAGGAAAATATTTAAAAAAAATTTTTAAAAAAATTAAATTTTCTTACTTTAAAAAAATTAAATTCTTTTTTTTATTTTTGTTGTAAATTTTTTTTAAAACACATAAAGTACAATAAAAATATTTAAAAAAAAAACGAAAAAAAAAATTTTTTTTTACTTTTTATTTTTTTACTTTTTCAAAAAAAAATTAATTTTTTTTTTATTTTTGTTGTTAAATTTTTTTAAAAAACATAATGTACAAGAAAAATATTTAAAAAAAATTAAATTTTCTTACTTTAAAAAAAATGTTACTTTTTCTAAAAAAAAATAATTTTTTTTTTTTATTTTTGTTGTAATTTTTTTTTTAAAAACATAAAGTACAATAAAAATATTGAAAAAAAATTATTTTAAAAATTTAAAAAAAAAACGGTAAAAAAAAATTCTTTTTTTACTTTTTATTTTTTTACTTTTTCAAAAAAAAATTCATTTTTTTTTATTTTTGTTGTAAGATTTTTTTAAAAAACATAAAAAAAAAACAAAAAAAAATTTAAAAAAAAACGGTAAAAAATTTTTTTTATTCTTTAAAAAAAATTAAATTTTCTTACTATAAAAAAATTGTTACTTTTTCTAAAAAAATTTTTTTTTATTTTTGTTGTAAATTTTTTTTAAACAACATAAAGTACAAGAAAAATATTTAAAAAAAACGGTAAAAAAAAATTTGTTTTCTGTTTATTTTTTAAAAAAAAAATAAATTTTCTTACTTTAAGAAAAATGTAACTTCTTCTAAAAAAAAAAATATTTTTTTTTTTATTTTTGTTGTAAAATGTTTTTAAAAAACATAAAGTACAAGAAAAATATTTAAAAAAAAAAAAATTTCAAAAAAACGGTAAAAATATTTTTTTTTAATATTTTTCTTGTACTTCATGTTTTTAAAATAAATTTTACAACAAAAATAAATTTTTAAAATATTTAAAAAAAAAAATTTAAAAAAAAAACTAAAAAAAAATTTCTTGTTTAGTTTTTAAAAAAAAAATTTTTCTTACTTTAAGAAAAATGTAACTTTTTCTAAAAAAAAAATTTTTTTTTTTTTTTTGATGTAAAATTTTTTTAAAAAACAAAGTACAAGAAAAATATTTAAAAAAAAACGTTAAAAAATATTTTTTTTTTAACTTTTTATTTACAATTTGTTGTAAAAAATTTTTTTTTGCTTTTATTTTTGTTTCAATTTACCCTTTTTTCAAAATGTACATAATTTTTTTTATTTTTTTTCAAAACGGATCCGTATACCTTGCCTGCAAGCAAAGCAAACACAAGCTTGAAACCTTTTTAAACATTTCTATTTTTGGAAAGAAATAGAAATAACAAATGATCTTACAGAATACATATCAACAATACATAAACAAAATTTATAAAACGTAACAATATTTTAAAATTGCATCTTCCCTGAAGTAATAGCGATTTCGCTTATGTCGAAATTCGACTGAAGATCGAGCACTTCATGTTGAAGAGTAAAGGCCTACACGCTTGATGATGCCTATCTTATTTACAAATATTTCAACTAAAGTGACATTTTCAAAAGTTATTGCATCTCTCTAGAATATATGCTCACTTTTTATCAGGAAACTTTTGTCGCCTCAAAAACCCACCAAGGTGAAATCATTCTTGCTTCTTCCAAAATCCACATACATACGGATAATCTCACACGATGAACTTCATCTACCACAGATTGCATTCGATCAGAGACATCATGTTTCAGTTTTCCCGCGTTGGCAGCATCCTTTCAACATGATCCCTGTGGTCACAATTCCGTTAAATGGAATATCGACTGTATTGTTGTAAAGTTCAGCGAACTTTTATCAAAAGACCAGTCAATCAGAATTTTGTTCATACAACAATCACTTGGAGTGGTCACAAAATCATGGCCCATGAGTAAACGCATTTGCAATTGTCATTAAACAAAACATGTTCTAGATTAACACATTACTTATCCGAAGAGGAGGAAAACATCTAAATACTCCAAAGAAAAGTTGTTAACAAACAGCAACTTTCTTAAGCAATTATTTAAACTTTTATCCAACAAGCATAGAGTATTTGAGCAACTACTTTACTGGCGGGAAGATTTTCCGATTAATTTTCTCTTAGCACAATTTATGCTGGTTGTTAACTCATCACAAATATCCGTCTGCCATTAATGGCAGGACAGACGCTATGAAATAGACCAAAACGAGACTTAATTGTCATTCAATAGCGACGCACACACCAATGAACTTTTTATCGTGTCACTTCGCTCCCCCCACTGTCTGTTGGTATTACAAACCGCAATTTAACCCACCGATAGACTGACAGACAAATATTTCGAATCACTTTTTGGGAGGAGAATGAACAAAGAAGAAAATGTTTAATATTTTGTAGCTTTTGCTTCTTCATCTAGTTAAGTGCGACGATAGAGACAAAAGATTGTGTCTATAATGATTTTCATATACTCGTATGTATGAATGAGTGCTATGTACGTACAATGCATACGTGATGACATTAGGGTAGAGCTGTTACAGTTGCAAGTGGGGACATCAACGAGGACATCCTTAACAAATGTAAACTGGCGGTGTTTGTGTTTTTGTTTATCGCTTTGAAAGTAGATTTATCAACAATCATTCCTATGGAATCAACTCACGGCAGCACATCGTCAGCTGACTTTATACGATGTAGCTTTTGCAGAACAAAATTTAGGTGTTTTGGAGTTGGTAGAGAGGCAAGTCTAAAAAAAATATTTGAAATATTAAGAATTGATTTGTGAGACATGAGACACTTTAGGTGATATGCCCTTCAAACAACGTAGATGATGGTTTTCTGTCACCATTTCCTTTAGTTTACACAGTTACAGACAAATTATCCACCACATTTCGACTACTTTTAAATGTACCACTGATATGCATATGATTTTCATAAAAAAAAAAACGTAAACCTTCTTAAAACTGTTTAGTTAACCGTCAAATGAAATTCCATTACTTTTGTTCAATAGTTTGATCTATTGCAATAATCGCAAAATTAATGTGAACTGAGCTGACAAAATTGTAGATCATGTTCAATCTCATTGTCGGCAGAGAGGGGAGAAGTGTTGAATTAGCGACAAAACGAATTTTGCCAACTAGATATTTGAATGCATCAGAAATAAATTAGGCCGCTGGCATTTTACATTAGAAATTCTGTTTACATTTATGTAGTTTAAGCTAAGGTTTCATCATCGCTTGGTTAGACTTTGGTAAAATGACTGACGTTATAGAAAAATAACTTGGGCCCTCATTCTCCCTTGCATTGATCTTACACTAAGCCCAACTCTCTTGCCAATAAAAATATCTAAACTTCCGAATGTCACCCTAATGTACATGTTCATTTATATGTTCGCTTAAACGTAGTACGTGTCAGACGGCAAGTGGCCATTTTGTGCTGTGCTCTCTCCTACAAAGTGCAAACACACACAAAACAAAAAACATGTTAATGTTTATTAGATAAAAGCTATAATTGCCCCCCCCAGTATGGTGTGTCAATGAAAGGTCGATATCATTACGAGACCGAGACAGAGGCGGAGAGGGAGACACTACACGCTAGACCGGCCAATATGAAAACGTTTCTGGCTCATCTCGTTCATCGCACGGAAATAGTCTCTCTATGCATGTGTGTGTAAAGGGGGTGCTGCAAATGTTTGGGTCCTAAAGATAATTTTAGACAAAGAAGGATATGAGATTAACGCAAGTGTTTACAATTTTTCTATACAAAAATTTATGACATTTTCCAAAAAAAAAAACGACAACACCAGATCGGCATTATTGTAAATTTGTGATATGCAGAGTTCAGTAACCAGAGTCGCCCATATAAACGTTGTCTAGGGGCAGACGTTAATACTCCCAAGAAAGAAAAAAAACCCTTGTGATGTCTTTTGTATAAACTAAAGCAACATGTTATGGAAACTAAACTATAGAGTTTGGTAGAGAGTATAGAGTAAACTGAGTATAAGTAATGATATAATATTTGCAATACATGCATAAAAACACACTGGGAGAATATAGAAAAAAACATTAAGTTTAGCTTATTTTGACCATTACCGTTTGCTGGCACTGGCAAATTGTTGTTATTTCCATATTAACATAGAAGGATAGTTTCAGAGCTATAAAATGTTGAAAATCTTGCATTCACAGTTCGCAAAACTAAAGCATTTTTGGGTCGTCGCGAAGCACCTTGTCGCACCGCAATACAGAAATTGGTGGAAAAATTCGAGCTGTTGGGACAAGTGATTGATGTGAAGAATAAAACCCGTGCACGTCGCTCAAGAACAACTGAGAATGGAGCTGCTGTAGCCCAAAGTGTTGAAAACCCAGGTTTGTCCATTCCTCGTCGTTGTTTGGAATTGGGCATTCCACAAACGACATTACACCGTATTTTGCATAAAGACTTGGGTCTTAAGGTTCAGTTAACACTAAAAATCAAGCCTGACGATCATCAACAATATCGTGTCTTTACTGATGGGTGCTGAAATGCATGAAACTGATCCGGAATTCCTTCGAAATATCATCGTGACTGATGAGGCCCATTTCCACGTAGGTGGCTACGTCTACAAGCTAAATTGTCGCATCTGGGTCTGGGAAAACCCAAGAGTTATTGTTGAGAAGCCTCCCCGTCCTCAACGTGTGACTGTTTTGACTGGTTTAAGGTCCGGCGGGGTCATTGACCCTACTTGTTCGATAATAAGGTTGGATCAACAGTTATGGTGAATGGATTGGGCTATCGAGAGATGATTAATGACTATTTATGGTGAAAGTTCGATGATATTGATTTGGACAGCGTTTACTTTCAAATAGACGGCCACACAAGCAACGAAACCATTGCTCTTTTACGGGAAAAGTTTCACAATTGGCCACCGAGATCTTGTAATTTAACACCTTGCGACTTTTTCCTTTGGGGCCACATGAAAGATAAGGTCTACGCCAACAGCCCAGCATCGAGGACAAAAGCAGCCACTTTGCGATTTGGTTATAGAAATTTCATGAAAAGGATATGGTCCTGTAATTGTGGTCGTGGTCATTTGGCTGATGTTGTTTTTCATTATTAACGGCATACCTTCCTGGTTATCTTAATATATATTTACCCTCGACACTGATTCACTGGTTCACTGATACACTGATACACTGATTCCCTGATTCACTGACTCTGTCACGCAGTACGTAGGAATTTAAATAGGCATTCTATAATTTTCTATTTTCTATAAATAATAATAATAAAAAAAATAATATTTTTTTTTGTACAGAAATTGTGTTTTCCCCATATTTTTTTACCAACATTTTTTTTTTCCAATTTTTTTTTTTTACAAATTTTTTTTTTTACAAAATTATTTTTTCAACAAAAATTTTTTTACAAAATTATTTTTTCAACAAAAATTTTTTTTCAACAAATTTTTTTTTTCAACAAAATTTTTTTTTTTCAACAAAAATTTTTTTTTCCATATTTCAACGGGCGCATTACAACTTACTAGTTATGAAATAAACATCAGATCATTTATCTCAGAAAATTTAATTTTTCTTGGAATACCAAAATAACATCTCTTGTTGGAGAACCCTGTATATATGTGTTACTTTTTATTCATCTTTTTAATTTGTTTAATTTATCTATTATTGTCTCTGTTAGTATTACTCTCTTTAAGAGCGTAGCAAAACAATACGAAAATAGCTGTAAATACAAACTTATTCCCACTCAAATGTTATAATTTCTTGAATTTAATACATTTATTGAATATTTTTTCTCAATCTGTCTATTACTTCTGCCCAAATACGTAATGATAATAGCAAATGAGTTATATTTGCAGCCAAATAAACTTTGCTTAGAAACCAATAAGCTTTACAAGCTCCAAACACACCATTTACTTGTGTGCCAACATTTAAAAAAGAAAAAATAGTTTCCGGTTAGGAATTATAAAAAAAATCGGTCGTGTACCGAACACTGGTGCTTCTTAGAGATTTAGAGATAAAATGGAATTTATAAAATTCCAATTGTTGTGACAAATTTTACATAAACGTATTTAACAGATAAAAATATTCTCACACATAGACGGAAGTCGTTGTGTTTTTTATTTCCATCTCAATGTATACTTTTCGAGTTAATCGGGAAGCTGAACAACATTAAAACCTAAAACAAACAAATTCGTATGAAGCCAGTGTCCCCTTAGCTCACACAAGAAAATAAATAAATTGTTAATTTGAAATCGTTGCAGAAGAGAAAAAAAATAAAAGAAAAATACCAAAGAAAATAAAACAAACATAATTAAAGAAATTAAATCAACAGAACATGTACACAGTGTACCCCGCTTCAACATACGCAATCCACAAAATTTAGTAAATTCCCTTACCTTCAGCACCCGTACCCCTTGCCAAAAGCCTAACATGAAATATTATTTATTTGTCTTTTGGTTTTTTCTTCCCTTGGCGCCGGAAGAAGGATTGGTTGGAAGTTACAGATTCAAGTTCATTTCCCAAGAACCAACATTAATTCACAAATTGGTTGGCAGCTGGAAGTGACCGGTTGGCTGCAACAGCGTGGCTGTGACTTTAAGTAGAAAAATGAAAAACTTCGTTTTTTTTTTCAAAATCATTTGTTTATCTTTTGACACCACATTGTTGGTGTCCTTCAATAGCTCTTTTCGTTTAAGTTGTTATTCATTTTTTGTTTCTGCTGCTGGTAAATTTTTCGATTTGTTTGGCTGTGCCGTTGTGTCTAACAAACCATGAATCAAACTGGTACTCCTCCTCCGGCCATGTAACCTCTTCGTTTCAGAAAGGATGTGTGTGTATGTATGCGTTCTTTTTCGCTTAGTGCTACAGCATTAGCATAAAACATAAATGACGTTTCGGAGGAAACTACGATGGAACCTCATGTATTCAAAGTGTTTCAGTTGACAGTGGTTGGATGAAATTATAACAAAGAGTCGTCAACAGGACAATGGTATGCATGGAGTAAAAAAAACTGTTTTCGAATTGAAATACAAACCGAAAACGTGTCTTGCAATTTTCCTAAATTTTATTTCAGACCAATAACACTAGTCAACAGTCAAAATGTACTCGGGATGCGATAATTTTTTCTGTGTAGATAACCTTGACAAGAGCTCGAAAAACGCAATAAAATTTTTTTTTTTCGTTTGGTTTTCGTTTTATTTTTTTTTTTTTAAATTTTAAAAAAAATTTTTTGGTTAATTTGTTTCGTCCGGCATAACTCGGGAACCACTAGCCCGATTTAATTAAATTAAATTTTAAAAAATTTCAAATTACAATTCCCTTAATCTGTTTATATATTGTTTTCCTATACAAGCAACAGTTTCCAAGTTAAAAATGAATATATAAAGGAAAAAACTTATTTTTTGCCTATAGATTTAAATTTTTTTTTTTTAAAAAATCCATAAAAAATCCAAAATGAAAAAAAATGTCAAATCTTATTACTTTTACGTAAAGTCACATAACCTATGAGCAAAATGAGACAAAGATCATGAAAATCTATGCACGCGTTTCGCTTTTATTCGCAATTGAGTAAAGGTATGAATTTCAAATATATTCAAATTTCATATATTTTTGTCACCCAACAAATTTTAATTTTTTTTGTAATAAAAAATAAAAAACCTTACCATAGACAAAGTTGTGCATATGTCGAGCAAATTTTTGAAATTCATACCTTTACTCAATTGCGAATAAAAGCGAAACGCGTGCATCGATTTTCATGATCTTTGTCTCATTTTGCTCATAGATTTTTTAAAATTTAATTCAATTAAATCGGGCTAGTGGTTCCCGAGTTATGCCGGACGAAACAAATTAACTAAAAATTTTTTTTTAAAATTTAAAAAAAAAAAAAAAAAAAAAACCAAAGGAAAAAAAAATTTTTTATTGCGTTTTTCGAGCTCATGTCAAGGTTATCTACACAGAAAAAATTATCGCATCCGGAGTACATGAAATTTTTTTCATTTTGTTGAGTAGTGTAATTATCATTTTTCCAGAAGAAACGTAAATTCTTAAACATTTTCTTAATGTTTGACAAAATAGAAAAATCAACAAAATAAACACTTTCGAAATTCAGTTGTCTCGTTTCCAATCGATCCCGATTCAAATGCTGCCCTTCACACTCACACTAATCCTAATGAGGGCAATAAATAAAATGACACAAAATAAAGAGAGAAACCTAAAAAAGAATCACTCGAACCACTGTACGACTGTTTCAATGTCCTGATAATGAATGTGTGCGTAAGTAAATTGTATGTCGGTGCAAGTGTCTGTATATGTGTGTGACTAAATGTGGCGTAAAGAAATATGCCTACGTGTGTATGGGTTTGTATGTGTGTGAATGTAGCTGTGTGTGTGTGTTTAATACTCCCATACTCTTGTTTTAATTCATAAGTTTATGGCACAACATTTGTCTTTCTTTCTGTTTGGTTTTTTATATTTCCCCCATACCCACTGCCACCCTTCAGCCTGACGATGTTTATGGAACTTTGTCACTGAAATCATGTAAAACGTAAACAAAAAAAAGTTCTAAATGCTATTCCTCTTAGGTTTGGATTTGGTAAGGTGGGGGGGAGGGGTGGAGTTTTGAGATTTGCCATGGGGTTGGGGGGATTATTGTATGCTGTGTGTTTAATTCGTTGTTGGCCCAGCTTTGGCTGTATTTGCGACTCATTTATTTGGGAAACTCAAGAAAGCACAAGAAGGAGAAAAAAACAAATGTTGTTGAATTCTAATGATGCAAAATGTTGCGTTGTTTAAAATAATTTCTTTTCTTTTTTCTGCTGCCACCGCCGCCGCCGTTATTGTCGTCGTTCTACCATTGTTGTTTTATTTCATTTCTATTTTTTCTTCTCGTTCAATTTCCACATTAATTATGCATGAAAAAATGTTATTTGGGCTTTAAACAATGCTTGACATAGAGTAACATGAGGATTTGCTGTGTTTCCAATGTTTCCATCATTTTGTTGTTTTTTTTTCTTCATTGTTGTTGGGATTGATAAGAGCCACAATGTGTTGTCGAGGCTTGCATGGAGGTCTTCGGCAACGAGTAGGTGCATTTTTAAAAGTCGCCATGGCACCATGCCGGAATTATCGAAAAGCTCTATAAGCTCATGATAACGCCACGTATAAGATCAAAACTTGTGTAGAATTCTTGGTAGTGTACGATTTTAAAAAACAAAACATTTTTTTAAATAAATTTTTGATGAAACGA
This sequence comes from Hydrotaea cyrtoneurina, assembly GCA_958296145.1. NCBI lineage: Eukaryota > Metazoa > Arthropoda > Insecta > Diptera > Muscidae > Hydrotaea > Hydrotaea cyrtoneurina. The sequence continues at coordinate 8,002,962 of OY282513.1, read as the reverse complement.
ATGATACAAACTGATTTCAGAATTATTCTAACAAATATTTTCGTTGTTCTTCAGCTGGATAATTTAGGTTTTAAATGTGAGCTGCAGAGTAATGTCTTAAAAAAAATAATTTTAAACCGAAATCGATACAAGAAATCTAACGGATCTCAGAGTGCCGAGATGTAGATAGGAGAAAACTACATAACGGAGAGATTATATTGGAGGTGTTATATAGGGTTATTCATTTCGTGGTTTCAAACGTATAGGGCTGAAATTCAACATCTGTCAAACTAAGTTGTTAAACCAATTGTTTTCTTTTCAGTTGGAAGTCTGACATGGACGAAAATGGATCGCTTAACTATCACAAAACGCGTAAAAATTATTAAAACCTACTACAAAAATGGTGATTCTGGCACAGCTACATATCGTGCTTAAAGAGAAGATTGTGGTTTATGTTTATGAATCACATTTATCCCCCGTTCGGTATGTTAATAAACAAAATTTCCATATTTGGGGTTCTGAGAATCCTCAAGTAATTGAAGAGAGGCCATTACATCCACAAAAAGTCACAGTTTGGTGCGCTCTTTGGTCCGAAGGTGTGATTGGACCATACTTCTTCGAAACGACTGAACGACTGTCACCGTCAATTCGCAGCATTATGGTTGTAAAGACATTAATTCGGTTCGTAGAACCAAATGTAAAGAGCTAATCCGAACTAAAAGTCTTTACTTGTTGAGTGCTTGTAAGACACTGATTTTATTTTCCAAAACGAAACACTCACTTAAATAGTACAGAATTTGACAATACGTCTAGTACATGACACTGGCAGTACATATTCCATATACATCGAATGCTCCTAAACAAAGAAGCAATAAACTATATACATTTATACAAATACACTACAGACTAATAAAGATTCCAAAAATACATAAACATGGAACAGACGCAAACATTTGTTACAGCGCATTGCATTCCCATGCAGTATTAAAGTATCGATCTTCAATCGACTGACTGTGCGTGTGTGTGTGTGGCTTATGCTATTAAAAGTGAACCACTTGAAGGGTTCGATCGTCGATTTCCAATTGAATGTATACGCGAGTACAGCTCAGGCTGCTGATAGTGCCACACTTGAAGTGTCATAATCGTGTCGCCTGTACATACAAAGGGAAAAAGACAAAGACTCATGTTCAATTCTGAACATTCTGCGCGGGGCTAACAAAAAGAACAGTAAACAAGCGCTTTCTTAAAATAGTTTTCTTAATACAATATATTCTGCATTCTCTTCATCTTGTAGTTGTAAGCGTAACATACGTTGCATACAACCACTTCACCTTCCTGTTGTCTCTGCGGGTGTCTCTTCTTTCTTCTCTTGGATACATTGTCCACCCGTGTTTCTCTCTCACGATGCTGAGCGATCGTCAGATGGTTTTTGTCGCGGTGAGTTCTGCGTTCTTCCGTCATGTTATGCAATCCCTTGCCGAAGTCTTCGGCACTGTAGGTTTTCGTTGATACCGTGCTACCGCTAGTAGCCCTGACAACATTAGTTAAATGTATCACCTTCGATAGATTCGTGCGCACTTTCTGGGTAACTCTGCATACCGATGTGCGATTCGAACTTTGAGTTGGTGTAAGTAATCGACCACGCACACAAGCTGGTAGATTACCATCAATTGTTGTTTTTGCAGACCTGGGCGAAACGTTTCCCTTTTTATTACGTAAAGGTCGTTTCTGTTGTTCCAATGTGGTGACTGCAGCATTTTCAAACGCTTCTGTACGCAACTTCTCTGCGTTTTGCGTCGACGGATTAAACCATTCATTGGTATATGGTGGCATTTCATATCCACCTCTAGCGTAGGCGGTCACTGTAGGCGGATACTTCGCATCTTCATAAATATAGTACGGTCGTTTAGCCTTTTCTACAACCGATGCTAAAGGTAGTGGGTCTTCGTCCTTATAAGTTTGAGCCATCCTTCTGCGTTTGCTTCCATGTCGTGTACGAGAAGATATTTGTGCTGGCTTGGGATCCAAATGGCTGGATCGTCCGACTTTGATGGATCGTGCAGCTTTCTCTTTGTGAAACCTTTTGCGTGTATCACTTGCTGCAATTATATTGTTTTTCTTCGTTATTTTTTGGATATTACCTGTAAGTATCCAACCGAGTTTTGTTTCCTGAGCTAGCATACCATTAGCTTTCAGGTTTCTCGTCTTAATGATTTCTGGATACACGTCTGCTCCCAGAATGATGTCTATCCTCCCAATTTTGTTGTAATTGGGATCCGCCAGTACATAGTTGTCCCACTCCCTTAGATTCGCATCAAATGATTTATTCGGCAATGTTTTGTGAAGCTTCGGGAGCACTATTGCTTTCGTCATAATTGAAAAATCGTTGCTGAAACGTGGACTCATTTCAATCACAACTTTGTGTCTTGCCGACTCCACTCGATCCGACGATATTCCAGTAACTTTAGTTGGCGCTCTTATGCGTGGAAGTCTTAGCAGCTGTGCGGTTTTCTCCGATATAAATGATGTCTGAGAACCACTGTCCAGAAGCGCCCTTAGAAGTTGAACTCGTCCATCCGGTGTCTTTACCTTCACTATTGCTGTTGCTAACAGTGTGTCCTTGCTTAGTTGCTGGACCATATTCGATGTCACCTTTTCGCCCGGTGTGTTGTATTCTTGGTGGATTAATGTATGGTGAGTATTCCGATTGCATATGGCACACCGGAACTCCTTCATACACCTTGTTGTAAAATTATGCTGCAAACATTTATAGCATAGTTTAGCAGCGTTTATATACTGTTTTCGCTCCTCCGGGGACATAGCTGCAAACTTACGGCAATTTACTATATTGTGCCCAATTCTTCGGCAACATTCGCAAACTGGTCCTGAACTTTCTGTTGTCTGTGAGTAACTGGTGTATGGACTTTTCTTCTTGATCGGAATGGATGCCATACTGATGCAAATTTGATCCAAGAATGTCTTCACATCTCGGAGTTTTTGCACTTCTTTTGTCCTCTTTGTGTGATGTTCATACTGTTGGCGGGTGTTTCCATCAAACTTCCTCAAAATGATGTGCGCCAACAAAACATCAACATCATTGCCAACCTCTGCTTTCTCTCTCATGATAAATGAACTTTCATTTATCGTACTGATGAACTTCTTGACACTTTGATGGTTCTCAGCATCCAGATTTGGCAGGTCTAATATACGGTCAAACGCTGACGAAAATATTTTCCTCTTATTTTCGTATTTATCCACCAATAAGCTCCAGGTTTCATTATACTCGGATTCCGATCCGAGCAGCAAATGTTGCACCATTGATTTTGCTTCACCTTGAAGCGATGATTTTAAATAATGGAACTTTACTGCATCCGTAAGGTCCTCTCTCTGGTGTACCAGACTTTTAAACTCTGAGCAAAATGAAGGCCATTCTTGTTCGCTTCCGTCAAACATTGGTAGCTTCGTCACTGGCAACGGAAACCCTGTATTCAAGTTCTCTTTCTTCTGAGCTCCATTAATTCCTTCTTCCAGTTTCGCCTGCATACGGTACATCCTGTCTTCCAGAGCCTCATATGCTTCTGAATCAGACGTATCCCGTCGGTACTTGGCTTCTACCTCACTTGCCGCTTGCGATATTACTGACCAGATGTCCTTAATTTTATTATGGAACATCCTCATGTCAGTGGTATCACTGCCTGGCAGACGTCGTTCTGCCTCATCTAGTATCTTCGATGCCTTGGCCATCTTTGACTCTAGCATCTCTATAATGCTGTCAGCTGGACTAGGAGGCCTTGGCTGACTTGTTTCTCTGATGTCTTCTGGTACATTTCCTTGTACTTGCAGTGTCTCTTCTAACACTGTCTTCATAATTTTTCTTTTTCAGAAACCGATAGTTTCCCTTTAATCAAATTTTTAACACTTTTTGTCTATGGAGAAACGATATTTCTCTCTTGTGTTAAGCTCGATGTTAGCCTCGAGCACGCTTATTTCAAGGAAATTATTTTTTCTTCCTTAAAATGTTCACTCTGGTTCTTTTTTAAATCTCTTACCACTGGTGGGGGAAAATTTAAAAAATTACTTTCGTGTTGGAGAAACGATATTTCTCCTTTGAGTTAAGCTCGATGTCAGCCTCGAGCACGCTTATTTCAAGGAAATTATTTTTCTTCCTTAAAATTTCCTTTTAGGTTCTTTTTTAAATCTCTTACCACTGGTGGGGGAAAATTTAAAAAAATCACTTTTCGAAGGACCAAATGTAAAGACATTAATTCGGTTCGTAGAACCAAATGTAAAGAGCTAATCCGAACTAAAAGTCTTTACTTGTTGAGTGCTTGTAAGACACTGATTTTATTTTCCAAAACGAAACACTCACTTAAATAGTACAGAATTTGACAATACGTCTAGTACATGACACTGGCAGTACATATTCCATATACATCGAATGCTCCTAAACAAAGAAGCAATAAACTATATACATTTATACAAATACACTACAGACTAATAAAGATTCCAAAAATACATAAACATGGAACAGACGCAAACATTTGTTACAGCGCATTGCATTCCCATGCAGTATTAAAGTATCGATCTTCAATCGACTGACTGTGCGTGTGTGTGTGTGGCTTATGCTATTAAAAGTGAACCACTTGAAGGGTTCGATCGTCGATTTCCAATTGAATGTATACGCGAGTACAGCTCAGGCTGCTGATAGTGCCACACTTGAAGTGTCATAATCGTGTCGCCTGTACATACAAAGGGAAAAAGACAAAGACTCATGTTCAATTCTGAACAATGGTCGTATGGTTTCATGATGGTTTTTATAAAACGATTGGGTCTTTCGTTTCGTTAGAATAACGAACAGAAATTCTGTTTCGTCAGTTTGGGTTTTTGTAACACGAAAGTCTCAGTTAAATTCTAACTGAAATTTCTTATATTTTTTTGTGTGTATTGTCTAATTGGATTCGTTGGAGTTATAGAAACACAATTCTGTTTTGTTTCGGCTACAGACGTTTCTGTTCGTCTCAGACGTATACGTTTTATAAAAACAGGCTGTTAGTCTTTTTTGTTTTCTCTTTGATCTATAATATGTTCCTCAGTTTCTTCAATAAATTTCATTTGAAAAAAAAATAATCATAATACAAAACTTGCGTTTTCCAGCATAATATCAATTTATTTCTCATTTTTTATGTATAAATTTTGGTTCAGTGTTGGTTTCGAAGAAACATTGAAAAAAATAATTATAATACCGGGTACATGGTGTGGGTTTATTTGCTATGTTTTTGTAGGAGCAATGGTATTCCATATGTGAAGGCACCTCAGACTTCAGGCCGTCAATATTATAATCATGCCAAACACAAGGGACCATGTCCAAAGAAGAATAAACCAAAAATGATGTAAAGGGTGTTTTTTTATTGGGGTATAGAACTTTAAGTTGGCATCACTTTTTTAACTGGCCGCCATTTTGTCAGCTGTCAAGTGATTAATATTTAGTTTGGTTTGCCATTTCATCATGAACAGGTTGACAAAAGAACAACGCTTGCAAATCGTGCAAATTTATTTCGAAAGTAATGGTTCAGTTCGCGAAGTTCACCGCAAGCTCCGTCCATTTTATGCCATTCCATCCACAAAAACTGACTGTTTGGTGTGCTCTATGGGCTGGTGGAGTCATTGGGCCATACTTCTTCCGAAATAATGCTGGAGAGTCAGTTACCGTTAATGGAGACCGGTATAGAGCCATGATAACCGACTATTTTGTTCCCGAATTGGATGGCATGAATGTGGATGAGTTGTGGTTCCAACAAGTGGTTGAAAATTGGACCTGTAGAATTGGCTTTATTCGAGCCAGCCGCGGCGGCCACATGCCCGAAATCATATTTAAACATTAATGGCATAAAATTATCCTTCCAATAAAGCCAAATTGATGGACATTAAAACGATTTTCTTGTGTTTTATTCAATTCAATAAAAAACACCCTATATTATTTGACAACGAACGAGTTCTGACTTAAAAACCCTTTTTTAGACAAATTGTTGGTATCTCAACTGTAGTGGATCTTAAGGCGAAATATTGTAACGTGGCGGAGTTTTATTTTTCAATTGTCTAACTAACGATTTCTAAAATATTTTTTTTTCTACTATTTTTTATTAAACACCAAAAACAATGTCTATATAAAAAATCAACATTTCTGGCAAGATCAACATGTTTGATCTTAAAAACGCCTGCATTTAGTTCCAACAAGACATGATTTAAGTTCAATGGGGTGACCCGTTCCAGATCAAATTAAACACGACGTCTACGACAAATTTGATTATTTTTAACTTTTTAAATCCAAGTTTTATATTTTGTTAAAAGCTTCTATTTTACTGACAATGTCACAAATTTTCCAAAAAAATTTTTTTTTAAATAATAACAAATAAATAATAAAAAAAGGAAAATTAGAAAAATTATAAAAATTATAAGCAACTTCTCAGAATTGCTCATTTGCATTACGGGACCCTTTGCCGTTTCCACAAAAAAAGAAAGCTTTAATAATTTCCATTTTCACCTTTAACATGAACCGCATCTCACATGAACTTCCCCACCAAGTGTATACGATTACAATTATGCCACAAATAAATTCCAACCATGTCTGCTATTTTCGGTAATTTCGAAACGCCCATTTGCTGACGCAACTACTTAAACGCTTCAATACATTTCCTGTCCCATTTTAATAATGTCTGAAGGATTGAAATGTTGCCGATTAATTGATATCAGTTGAAGGTGGCTCGCAAGGGCAACACTGGCAGCGAACCACCACCACAACGTGTCGTGAAAATTGTCTATCCACAGCAAAGTAATTGTGAAGTAAATGAAATCATTAAAATCACAGAAATTGTTAAACCGCGTAAAGCACTTTGTTGTGTAATGGGGCGTGAAAAGAAAAGGTATGCCGTTGCGTTGCGAACAAAAAGTGTGTATTTTTGGAAAAGCCGATTTATTGTTAAGGACAAATGGAACACAACACATACAATTATTTAAGATTGATACATTTGCTGTGCGTCGTTGAAGTGCGTTCATTGTCGTATTTCATTTATGTATTTTTGGTGGGGTGGCGGTTTTCTCCGCCCTCTTTAATTAAGAACGTTGTGATGTCTTGTGAACATCTTCTTTTCGCATAATTAATTTGAACATTTTTACTTTTGTTGTTCTCTTTTGTTTTCTGGGAACATGTAAAAAAGCAATAAAACAAAAGTTTGCCGTATTTTTGTTATGTTTTATTAAACTTAAAGTTGATTATAAAATGTCAACTAATTAAGTTAGCCACCCACTTTGGAGACATTAGTAAAACGACCAAACTTCTTTATGTTTGAAAAAAAAACGCTGATTTTTTTATTTATTTAAAAAAAGACAATATGTTCGTCCAGTGTGATGGAAGAGACTTAATGATGAATGACATTTCAAGTAAGTTTTGATGTGCATCCAGTAATATGTTTGGCAACGACCATCAAACAGCACTCTCCATATAGATGTCGCTGTCGTCGCAGATCTGTGACAACTCATTCATTTCGTACCACAAAATACATCTCTGAAACATATGATATTTTTCTTTTTCTAGTTTTGATTCCCCCACTTTAGAACGCATTTTCTTAAAATTTAATAAATAACTTTAAATTTAATTGTGGTTGAAATCCACAGATCTGTGGCAACTACGCTGAAAGCACTTCATGAAACAACCCTGAGTTCATCTGTCACTTTTGATTTTTACTGGACTTTTCAGTTGTCTTGTCCAATGAAGCAGGCGGTTTTTTTACCCCAATCAAGACAACTTTTGCTATTTATAGAGGCAAAACCTCTAGATCAACTGTTCGATGTTAAAATCTGCGATGGAAATTCTCTGCACCAAGTTCTATCAAGTTTTTTAATGATTTCCAATCAACGACTTCCGTGTGTGAATCCCTGTCACGCTCATCAGCTTATTCGCTTATGGACGCACAACATCAAACTGCTCAAAATCACAATCAATCCATCAAATATATTCTTGGCATATCCATGGAATTAGTTTTATATCATAAAAAGACAAAAAAAAAATGCAAAATAACATATTTCATTATGCAGATTGAAATTCAATAAATCTCTACAATATAATCATCGAATAGTTGGAGGAAAAACTAAAATTTAAATTATTCATTCAATTTAATTTTGGTAATAATTTCGGTTGACATTTTCTATATGCTGCATATTTACCCATACATCGTATCCGGAGTGAGTAGTTTATTATCCATCAAAATGCAAATCATATGTTTTATTTAATGAAATTTTCACATATAAAATTATTTTTTCAAAATATGTCCAACGACCGAAGGGTGGAAGTGCGGTGATGAATGCCAAACATACTCACACACACACATACACTCACAAACCAGCTAAATGTTAAAAGTTTTTGAATAATTTATATGAGAATATAAACAAATTGTTCGTGACAGTATAATCGCCAGTTGCAACAACAATAACAGCAACTACAGCGGTGGCATCATCATAACTGGTGGAGACAAAACCAGAAGCACTAAACTATGACGATGACAGTCCAGAAGAAGTTGAGATGGCCGTGAGGACGAGGGGATTTATAAACCAAACTACTGTCATCGTTGAGAATCTCAGTGGCACAATAGTGAGGTTGATAACGTTGAAGAGAAACACAAATTTAATTTTCTCAACAGAAATATAATAGGATTTTGGCATAAATATTGTTATTGATTTTTTTAAAAAAAAAAAAAATTAAAGGACACAAACTTGTGAGAGACGAATATCACAATTGGAAGATACGCAGCTTGTGTAACATTTGGAACTGAATTAAAGTTCTTACGTATTTCCCTTAATGGAAAAACCGAAGAGGGATCTCTTTGTGAGCTCTACACGATAAAATGTGTATTCCCACTGACCGGGACCTACCGTTGAAAGACGGCACCGAACGTCTAATGCTTTGTATAGAGAAGTTTTTACATTCCTTAGAGATTACTCTCCACCTCGTAAAGTCGCCAGCATTAACAAGGTGGCAACAGCCTCTAAAAAATATCTGATGGTCTTGACCACGTTTCAAACCAGGGTTTACTGTGTGATAGTCGCACGACCACACCGCGGTCGTTCACTGGAAGTTTAGTGATGATATTAGTAGTACTTGCACCAACATTCAGGAATTATGTAAAGAAAATGAGCCAAATCTGAAATGAAATCTCCATAAACACAACACGCATCCTCAACTTTCCTAAGAAAATGAAAATTATTTGTTCAGTGCATAAAAAAAATTGCCTTCATTCACATAAAAAAGTGGGCATAATGAACTGTAAATAAAAACTTTACATTTTTCAGAGAACCGAGAATTCCAACTTTGAATCTAATCAGCCCTATTATGAAAAAATTGTCCTAACAGTTTTGTTCCTTTTTCCCTTTGTTGTTATTACTAAACTTTTGTTTCCCAATCTGTCAAGTTCGAATGTGAATTCCCTTTTCGTATGAAAAAAAAAAAGTTCATGGGAATTGTTTAGACTTTTGTCAATAATTCGAATTTTGTTGGGAGCTAATTGTAAGTATTTGTTTTAAAATATAAAAAAAAACTAGCTATTTTATTCTGAATTTTGGAATTTCTAGGTCGGTAAGTAAAATGCAATTGCAGATTCTAATCGATAAAGTGGAAAGCTGCTTGAATATTGCAGCTGGTTATTCCACAATATCCAGAGAAGAAAATGCATCATTTTTAAAGAAAAATTAAACATTTCAGAAATTTGTAAAACGGGTAGAAAAAGGCTGTAGAAATGCATCGGTATCGCGAGGGTAATGGGGGGAGATCCAACAAAAAAAACTACGACATTCCTCGACTAAGGAGCGAATCTATGAACCGCTGAACATGAAAGAAGCTGTTGAAGGGGTCGAGGACGCTTTTGTTCTTGGAGGTTTAGAGATGGACAACGAAAATACTTTTATAGACAAAGTCAATTTGCTGTCTCCATTATTTAGTAAAACTCTTCCAACAGTGACACCCTCTCGAAAGATATTTACATTAAAGGCTAAAGAAGTCAGACGTGGGCCTAATTGAGACCAAGATGAAGGCCCATGCTAAAATTGTAGAGAAGATGACCGAGTTAGTTGACATCTTGTAAGAAGATAAGACTGGGACAAATGTTTACGCAGAAGATTAGCCGATGTGTGAAAACAATTATATTCCACTGGAATGGGCCAAAAAAAATTGAAAAAAGCACTAAAACGGGCTCAAAACTGGCTTAATGTGAATGAGAAATAATCTACAACAGAAGAATTGAGATGAAAAAAGGGGTTAAGGGGGGATAAAAAAGTTACAAAAAAAAAAAAAAAAAATTGGGCAAAAACAAGTGAATAATAGTTAGAGAAGGCTCGAAAAATTACAAAAAAGGGGATAAAAAAAGTACAAAAGTGGAAAAACAAAAATGTGTGAAAAAAAATTTGAATCGACAGGAATTGGCTCAAAATTGGATGTAGTGGAGCAGGGTCGAAAACTGGTATAATATAAATGAGAAATAACCTACAACAGGTGGAAATGAGTTAGAGCTGGGACGAAAAAGGGCCCAGGACGGAATAAAAAGGGAATACAATTAAAAACAAAAAATGGGATAAAAAAAGTACAGAAGTGGAAAAACAAAAACGGGTGAAAATAAATTGTAATCGAAGCGCCCCGGTAGGCGAGTTGGTAGCGTGCTTGCCTATCAGCGTGGGGGTTGTGGGTTCGATTCCCACCAGAGGCTTTGGTCTGTCGCTGCAAAAATCAAGCCAAATGGTCTTTGTCACCCGGTTTACCCTTGGACCCAAAATTAGAATATAAATTTACTTTGTATTGTAATTAATTATTAAATAAATAAATAAATAAATTGTAATCGACAGGAATGGTCCCAAAATTGGATGTAATGGAAAAGGGACCAAACAAGGCCCGAAGCTGGTGTAATATAAATGAGAAATAATCTAATAATAGGAGGAAATGAAATAGAGATGGGACGAAAAAGGGGCCAAGAAGGGATAAAAAGGGGGGGGGGGATTAAGAACGAGTGAAACAGATTTTTGGCAAAACAAGAGGATAATAGTTGGCGAAGGGTCGAAAAAGTGGCCAAAATGTACAAAAACGGGATAAAAAAGGTACAAACAGGGAAAAAATAGAAAAGTGTGTGTGAAAAAGTTGCTGTCGGCAGAAATGAGACAAACATTTTAAGTAATGAAAAAGGGAACTAAAATCGTCCGAAACAGGTCCAAAACTGGTATAATAACAGGGGGCGCAAAAGTAAACTTCCGATGTTTTTTGGCAGTAATTAAAAAAAAATGAAAAACTTTGATTCTTCTTGTGGATTATTTAATTTTGGATCTTTTAATTTTTTTTACATCGATAATATGATGTCATGTAAATGGCCGCCGCCACAGTTGCCACTGACATTAGGGGCCAATCGCAAAATTTATAGCTGATAGGAGGATTACTTTTGCGCCACCTGTTATAATTGACAAATAATCTACATACGAGTATCTATGTATGTAAAATACTTGCGTGATTGACTGATTCATCCTTTCCTCGCCAATGACTGAAGCTAAAACCATAAAATTTGATATGAACGGATTTTTCGAAATGGTAAAACGAGAAAACTGTGTCCCCTTCGAACTACCCAAAAATACACACAATTCAATTATTGTGATTTTTGTTGGAAAATTGGTCCATAACAACGCTTTGCAAGAACTGCTGGAAAAGAGTTTTAAATGTACCAAAACGGGATAAAAAAAGGAAAAACAAAAATGTATGAAAAAAAATGTAATCGACAAGGAACGAAAAATGGGAACAAAAAAGTAGAAAAAGGGACAAAAAATGGGGAAAATTAAAAACATGAACATGTGATTTCATGTATTTCAAATTAATATCTACCGCCAAAATAGGGGGATAAAGGTTCTGGGTCGGTATAAAGTATTTATTTATTTATTTATATCTATTACAATTAAAATTATAATAAACCTAAAGAAAATAAGCACTAGCAACTAAGACTATCGGCTTAAGTATTTTTTTGTTAACCAATGGAATTAAACAAAGAATTCTGTTTTACTGGAAAGGGGAAATTTACGCCTACGAAGCAGCGTGTATTTACTAGTAATCTATACAATTTTCAATAAAAATATTAAGGCTATTTTTTCTAAGCCCAAAAATATATTATCAGTATTTATTTAAAATGCCCGTAAAATATATTGAAATGAAATTGGATTCCAAAATGCGAAATGCGACTTTTGTTAGGAAATTATGCCCCAAAACATGTTGGGGGATCTGTCATTAAACAAATATTTGGGATCCAATTGCATTATGAAACTATACTCCAATAAAAATATGAAATTAGGCCCCCCAAAAAAAACATAATTTCGAGTTGTCTTTGGGGCCTAATTTCGTTTTCACTTTGAGATGTATTGTGATGTAATGGCATAGGGCCGACTATAAGTCTTGTGTTATGTTTATCACCTCAATTGTTCTTTGTTTTTCTTCAAATTGTCCCTAACTTATATGATAGCGAAACTAATTTGTCCATTAACACATTTCGATTTTGGAGGAGTGTTGAGTGAATACATAATTTTTAGCACAACTAAAAACACTGATAAATATTGTAGAAAATAATATTTATTTTTCTTTTTTCAAATAAAACACAATTTATGGTGATATTTACTTTAGAAAAAAAAACAGCATTGCCTATGCCCTTCCTACACATTATGTTTTTGCCTTCAAAGTATTTCAAATATGTGCAGGGTGTCGCATCACCTCGGCATTTAAATGCAAAAGTTATGAAGAGTGTCTGTTGGGAATGCCTTCATATATTTTTCATACACATAGATACATTTGAATATTTGAAATTCTGTTGCTATTCCTCATTTGTAAAGCATTTTATTGTCATAATGATTTTTTGTTTTTGTATTTTGTTGTTGTATTGATTTATTTTGTTGATATTGAATTTGTGGTATAAAAACGATGATACGAAATAAAATGCTGATAAAATCATATTCTAAGCAATCTCTTGCAAACGTTTATAACGAATTCATATTATTTTTTATGTTTTTTCGAGGGTTTTTTTTTTGTTTGGTTTGTTTGAGGTTGAACTGTGGCCTTGACGAAATGTAAATACCGAGAAAATGAACAAATTGTCACAGCTTGAAAATGGCATTGAAACGTGGCAAATGTTATATGCAAATGTTAATGTTAATATTAATGTATAATTAAAATTTTCTTATACAAATAGGAGCGGTTAACTGAGAAAAGAACAATGAATGAAAGCAGTTAATTCAATTCAAAAAATGTAAATTGTGGTAACCGCGTGCTGTCAGCATCAGTGGGACTTTAAATTGAAACCAAAGATATTGCAGATTAAGAGACCTTTTAAAGTACATGACTTCCCAGTGAATTTTTGAAAAATTCTCCACTGTCCATTGCAATACTTACAAAGGTAGACCTGACTTCGAGAACAGTCTCCACTGAATTCTAAGTGGCACGAGAGGATTGCAAACTCGAGATCTCGGAGGATAAACAAGAGATCGATAAAAAGATGAACTCATCGAATACCCAAAATGACAATGCTGCCCGAACATGTAGAACAACAATTTTCCCATTCAACACTAGAGCAATATTTGCAATTGGCATAGGACACGGCTCTAACAGAGCGAGAGTTACAAACAAATTGAAATCTATGCAAATAAAAACACGCTAGCTCAGTCTAACCTAACTTCCTACATAGAAAGTGCTATATGGGACATTCCTTGTTTTTCTTCCCTTTGTTTTCTTCCCTTTGTTTTCAGCCCACTGTGCCAGCCACATCCATTGTATTTCCAACCGCAGTAACACTTTTTATTTATTGTATGCAAATATATTTCAACGACCTGTAAAACAATTGTTTGTTGTTGTTGTTATATTTTTCGGTGCTCTCTGTTCCTCTTCTTTTTGTCGCAACATACCGAAGAGGATGGTTAAAAAAATATTCACAGCACACCGAACGATAACAATGATATTCGTTTTTATTTTCATTGTCAAAAAATACCACCAATAACAACATTTTATTGAAAATAGTCCATGACAATAGAATATGGGAGAACGTGTTGTTTAAATTGGAATATCATTTTGTTCAAGTGGCTAAAATTTAATTTCACACCTACTCAGAACGATTATACTTTAGAGTTTCATAGGAGTTTTCGGTAAGGGGGGGAACATGAATGTTAAATAAAAAAATGTCCCCTCGATTTAAAAAAAAACCAAAGAATTTGAATGAGAGGTGTTCTCTAAGTAAAGAATTTTGTTTACTATAAAGAAATTAGGCCACGATACTTCCAACATCAAACAAGACGGCGTTTCAAATTCCCTCTGACTCCAGTGGGCGACGTTATAGGAATGAAGCAAAATATTACTATGCTGCAAAAAGAAAAAAAAAAAAAAAAAAACTGCTATAGAATTCTGATTTACTATGGTGCCCGAATTTTATTATTCCATAATTACGTTGAAGACATTTTACATTTATGGGGCACTATTTGTATTCATTTGTCTTTTGTCGGAGAATGTGAGTTTCCTCTTTTCTTAGGTGACACTGTCTTTCATGCTCTAGTTACTCCAACCGGCAGCCTTGTGTTATGGGCAGCATTCTACCGGGTGTTATTTTAGACATCTGGCCACACTTTTAGCCTTCTTGACAGCTGTCACTTGATTTATGATTAGTTTCGTTTGCGATTTCGTAATGAATTGACATACGCCGGAACAACGTTTGCAAATTGTGCAAATTTATTACAATATTCGATCGACATAATCGCCCAGCAGAGTCAGTATATGGATGAACCATGGATCGGTTTCGCATCACGTTTACTGTAGTGGAGAGAGTAACAGTGAGTTTGAGATGCCGTACAGTGAACACCGAAGACGCCATTGCTGCTGTGGAGAAGCAGTATATCGAAGAATACCCGAATGAGTCCATCCGCCGTCGCTATGCCCATCCACTTTATGGAAGTTTTTAGGGAAGGATCTTGGTTTGCGGGCTTACAAAATCCAACACGTGCAAGAATTGTATCAGAACGACCATCAAGCGCTACGCATGTTCGGGAAATGGGCCCAAAACGAGATGACTACCAATCCCGATTTTTACAAAAAACATTTTGTTCAGGTATGAAGCTCACTTTTGGTTGAATGGGTACTTTAATAACCAAAATTGTCGCATTTGGAGTAATAAAAATCCACACTCCGTTACATCCTTAAAAAGTCACTGTTTGGAGGGCTCTCTGGGCAGAGGAAATCATTAGTCCATATTTCTTTAAAAATAAAGACGGCCATAATGTTACAGTCACTAGGGAACGCTATAGAGCCATGATTATTGAATTTTTCCTATCGGAATTGGAGGATGTTGATATGGACGCTACACAAAACAGTCAACTTTTGGTGAGCTCATTATCTCGCGTTGAGTGCCTCCAAGATCGCCCTGTCCACCGCTGGACTTTTTTTTGGGGGGTTATGTGAAGTTGCTTCACATAGCAAAGCCCGGCACGATTAACGCCTTGGAAGAGAATATTCGGAGTGTTATTGCTGACATACGGCACCAAATTCTGCAGCCGAGCGGGAATTTATTCGATTCAGCCGCGGCGGCCAGTTGCCCGACAAGATTTTATAACATAATGGCAAACCCTTATCTTTATAACAAAAGTTTAATTCTCGGCCATAACATTAGTTTATATGCGTTTAATTTCTTCTGGAAAACCACACGTCTAAAGCAATACTTATATCTTGGGGACGTTTTTTTTTTGGGCTGGGTAGAAACGGTGTTTGAATTTTTCTTTGGCTGCTATCGAAATTAATTAGAAAATATGTTATCGATTTCGATCAATTACGATGAACAGGAGGTTCCCGTTCACCATCATAATCATCTGCGACGACTTCCACCCTGAATGTTGGTAACATTTCGTTCCAGTTACATTTCGTTCTGTATTTCCAACGATGCCAGTGTGGTGGCATATGGTTTCATGGTTAACTGTGTCGTTTTTATTAACATTGGGTTTTTCTCCATTCGAATGGTCAAGAAATTGCATAATAAGCTGCCATCCACTCTAAACCACGTTCTCTTCCTTTAATAAGGGAACTCCAATTCTACAGGGAACTCCAACGCAAACTTTGTTTCAAGCAATTTTTCTCTTATCGGAGTATCGATGACGGCCTATCGATAAGAATATGTTTGTGTGCTTGTGGGACCGTTCTGTGATTTCTCGCAGCCTCATGATTTGGTCTATCGTTGATTGGCTGGGCCTAGCATGTTGTCTTTAATAGAGAATATCATATAGAATATACTCGAAATGATTTTATTTCGATGAGAAGGAAATGCTTTTTATGACAGGGTGGGTCATTTAATGTTTTAAATTTAAATCGGCTAAATACAGGGTTCTCCAACAAGGAGTGTTATTTTGGTATTCAAAGAAAAATGCCAATTTCATAATGAAGAGGAAGGTATGACGTTAATAATGATAAACAACATCAGCCAAATGGGCAGCTCGTCCACGCTTACAGGACCATTTTATGAAATTTTCCATAACCAAATCGCAAAGTGGCTGCCCTATGTCCTCGATTATTTATTCAAAACGGTGTCACTAGACGCTACTCGGCGCTCCTGAGTCTCTGGAGTGGCCAAGTAAACCATGTCCTCGATATTCTTACGAATTCTAACTTCAAAGTCTTGAATCGAGGCTGGGCTGTTGGCGTGGACCTTATCATACACCTGGTCGCATGGTGTTAAATCACAAGATCTCGGTGGCCAATTGTGATCATCTCTTTGAGAGATAACACGGTCCGGAAATTTTTTAGTTTTGCGAACTGTGACTGCAAGATTTTCACCATTTTTGTAATGAATGTTAATAATTTCAATGCGTGTGTCATTCCATTTTTAGTATTGGCGTAGTTTCTACTTGTCAAATGTCAAAGAATAAAAGCTTCAAAATTGACAGCTATCGAAATACCGGGTGATTCAAAATAACACCTCTTACACCGTGTTACAAAAAATAGATTTTTTTCTGTCCTATGAACCAAATGCACATATTCGGAAAGAGGGGGAAAAAATAAAAATACACGTGTATCGGCGATTTTCATGTACACGTCAGAATTTTTTTTTTAAGTTTGAAGTATAAATCACGTCGTGGCCTGTGTGAAAGCCTTTGGACCGATTTTTAACCCTTTTTCAGTGATCCAATCGAGCTGATTTTTAGCAGGCAGACTCGTGGAAATGTGTGTATCACGTCAAATTTTTAAAAAAAATAGATTTTTATCAATTCTCAGATTTTCCTAAATTTTTTTTTTTAAGGTATCAGTTCAAAAAACATTTTTTTTCGTAACGCTTAAGTAGTTTAAAAATTCGGAGTCTCTTCAAGTTATGCTAAGAAAAGTGAAAAAAATATTTTTTTTTCAAAAATAATAAAAAATAATAAAATAAAAATAATAATAATAAAAAAAATTCCAAAAAATCAAGAGAATAACATGCACGACATTTGGCTTCAACAAGACGGAGCCACATTTCTGAAAATCGAATATTCAGCCGAAATTGTGATGTCAATTGGCCAACTCGGAGCTGTGATTTGAGCCCTTTGGAATATCTTCTGTGGGAAGCCATTAAGGATAAATGTTATGCAAAGCATCCAGAGACAATTGGAATGTTGAAACGTGAAATCGATGATGGCATTAAAAAGATTCGACCCGAAAATGGACTGAAAAAATCGGTTGATCGGATGAGGTACTCCCTAAAATGTACTGACACATTCCATTGAACGGATGAGGTACTGCCGAGCCAGTCGTGGTATTGTGTTGTGTTTCATTATTAAATGACAAGTTAATATCAAGTTATCCAATAAAAGCAGGAATTTGAGAAATAATCTCTTCTTTTTTTGCGATTAAAATTCAAAAAATGTTAAATGGCCCATCCTGTACAATGGAAACGCTCTTATCTTTTTTTTTCAATCGGACATAAAATATTGCATTCACACCTTAGCAGTACCCTTACCCGATCTTATAAAGACCTGCCGGTCTTCAGTCTGAAAAATGTTGCTTTGACATTAACTCAATAAGATAGCTGACATTCCACATCATCATATGGATTTGTGCAGGTTTATTTCGGTGCGGCTAAGGTGACAGACTGATTCCCATGTCATTTACCCAATTGAAGCCACTGATAGACTGCTGTTGTCTTTGTTTGAGTCAGTTCATTAAACTTGGGCTACAAAACGGTTTTGTCATCTGGTTTAAGTGAAGCAGTTATTTTTATCAAGAAGCTGCCATTCCATAGTTATTTTTTAGAATTTAATAATTTAAAAAAAATTTAAACATTCAAAATGAAATTTAAGTAGTTTTGTCGTGTGGTTTAAGTAAAGCATATTTTTTTTGGAAAAAATTTAACAAATTTAAACAAAATAAAATTGTTATCAAAAGAAACCAAGAAACACCAAACAAATTCACACACACAATTTAAATTGAGTTCATTTGGGTGGACAAGAACAAACCAATTGTTTTCGAGTTTCTGGTTAACCACTGAACACAACACAATAACTTGCGTAACAACTTAGGGCCACAAAACACAAACAAATGAATAAAATTCCAAACTTACCTGGAAATACCGCACGGCCCTGAAAACAGATAAAAAAAAAAAGTTTATTTTTGTTGAAACCATAAAAACCAAACACACACACACACATACAATAAATAAAAACATCAAACGATGATGAGAACAAAAGACAATACATATATAAATATATCGGTGATTTCAGATATTGGAGCACAATTACAGTTACAACAATTCGCTTCTCTGAACTGATGCCAGAAGAAAAACACACCACGGTACATCAATTACAAAAGCAGCTCATTGAAAAGCGCGGGAGGAAAAGGCGCTTTGCAATAAAGTCCTGATGCAATAACAATTGCACTTGTTTGTGGTAAATATTTGTAATTCTACTTTGTATTAAATACGTTTTTGTTAAGCAACAATTTGTAACACACTGTGGTCCAGGGTGCATCTGTGACAATGAAATGTTGGACATTGGATGACCCGTATTGAAAAGGAAATAAACCGAATGGGTTTATATAGCAAAGAAATAACAGAAATACAGATATTCCTCGAATTATTTGAGACAAGTTACCCCATCTCTTTCCACATGGAATTGTGAAAGAAAGGTGACATTTACTTAGCCGCCCCAAACGCCAGATTTGATACTTTTCGCGTTATTTCTGAGGCAGGTCATTAAAGAACACAGGGAACGAATTTCTGGTAAAAATCCGGCGTGATAAATGATTACAGTTCTATCTGACATTATCCGTTAAATAAACCCTGTTGCGCCATCTCTGAATAGTCCATCGATTTATTTTAAAAATCCGAACAGCCATCAAAAACTACACATCCATTCAGACATAACAAAACAAATATAGTCGAGCCCTTTGTCTAATTCACAAAAATAATAATTGTTTCTTTTTTTTTTTTTGTGTGTGATCAAATCAACAATTGCCCTCAAACCAACTATGGATTGAAAAATCAGAAAAAAAAACTTGCACCCCCCCCTTCAACTGGCTAATAAAAACGTTAATATTAAATGTCAGAGACTGTCCGAAACCATCTACAACATTTTGTGGTTGAAATGAAAAAATGCAAATGAATTTTTATAGTTTTCTCCACCCAGCTGTCAGAAGGTTCTTTACATGTGTGTGTGTGTGTTTGTCTGTCCGTACAGTCTGTCAAAATGTTATATTGTGGAAATGTTAGTCGCTGTTGTTGCCATTTGTCCTATGACATTAAATATTTACATTTGCCATAATATTAAATTATGCGTTAAATTTGGTAATAGTTGGGTGAAGGAAATCAGAAAAAATAAATACAACTGCAAAATAGACAAATGCGCACACATTTAGGTTTAGGCAGATACACTATGGTTGCTTTAAATGGGTACAGCCAATAAAGAAAATGTCAGGGAAAATTAGATGTGACAATTTTTCAGTAGATCTGCCTTAGACGGTACTGCCTGTCTCACGATATCGAACGGAAATCAATGCCAATGAAAGCCTGTCACTCATTGTCGCATCAAAAAGCGACCACTATCTCTTGACTTTTGTGATCTGGCAACTTTTTCACTCACACACATACCAGTGAGTGAAAAAAGATGCCAGATCAAGAATTCCAAAAATAATCGCAAATTTTACAAGAAAAAACGCAAATGTGTAGATTTTACCGAATACAAAAGCAAAAAAACACTTTTTCTCACAACATAGGGGTCGAATATATTTTGATTAGTATAAAAATATGAATTTTGGAGAAGGCTGATGTTCAAATTACCCGGAGTCGGCTACGGGGTGTCACAAAAGTTCTTGAGATGGTGGGTAATGAAAATGTTTCCTCTGTTGCTGCTGAGACGAACCAAATAATAAAGACATTTTTTTGACCGAACTATATTTCCGCATGTCATAGGATGTTTTGGAGGAACCTACAAACTTTATTTTCTTCATTATACAGAAGGAACTTCTCTATAGTGAACTTCTATACAATGAAGCTATCCCTATAATGAATTGATAATGAATTTCTGTACAGTGAGGTTTTCTATACAATGAGACAATTTTTCAGGTGTAAATTTGACTCATATGCGTTTTTGTCTCCTTATCAATAATTTTTCAAATAATTCTGTGTACCAGGAATGAAGACACATATAATTACGGAATTCCAAATAACAATTTTGGCCGGTGTTCACTGAAAGACGCACCGCAGCGCCGTTTCTCCTGAAAAAAATGATTAATTATTATTAAAGTTGAAGAAGGAGTAAAAAAAAAGATGTAGGTAAACAATTTGGAATTCTTTTCACCACATTATCAAATATTTTAAAAAACAAAGCAGTGATTCTAAAAAAATTTAGAAGACGAGCAATTGAGCACTAAACGCAAAAGTCTTCGGACCAGCCTTTTTGAGCATATTGATAAAGCAATGCTCAATAGGGTCAATGCTGCACGTGGAAAAACTCTTTCTATATCTGGCCCATTAATGAAGGAAAAAAAATTTGCTTGGGGTATTTTTAATATTTGGGGGATTTTGCATTGGGGAACTTTTTATTAATTGCTTGGCGGATTTTCAGAGTTTTTGGTGAAACTTTGTAATTGGGCTTTTGGGCGATTTTTCATTTATTTTGGGGAATTCTTCATTTGGGGCATTCTTCACTTCTTTTTGGAGCATTTTTCATGTGGGCCATTTTTCATAATGAAAAATGTGCCAATTTTGTATGAGATTTTAGTGCGCAACCTGTGTTTTTTATTTGAGTCATAGGGCCCTTTTTGGGATACGTAAACTAATTCCCTTTAATTTGCGACACATAGACATTATGGTTTTTATGGTCCGATTGGGTCTCAAGAGAGTATGTTGGCCAATAGCCATTTATGGAAATGTATATACCAACAACAAAACTTTTGTCTAAAAAAAAAATACAATTTTGGGAGAACATAAAATAAACAAATAAAAAACTGCCAATGATTATTGTTACGTTATTTGTCAATTTAAATTATGTTTGCAAACATAATCAAATATACATTACGAGCCACTGTTTCATACTTTGTTTTTTTAATGAGTTCAATGTTATTTGTGAATACATGACTGCTTATGTGGAATTGCGAGGCATGTGTTAACCTTTTTATGTAATTGATATTTTATTAAGTACATTTAAATATCGTTCATGCACATATGTACAATGTTATGTACTTGCAATATCTGTTTTGTAAATTCTGAATAAAAAAAATCCCATTGTAATATTGAAGGTTGAAGTAAAAGGAGATCCATGTTATGGAATCTATATGAAACGCTTGTGCTTACCGAACGGCTGAAGCTAGAATCATGAAAGTAGGGAAGTGTGAAGTCCCGCTAAGAAAGGATTTTGAAAAATTCGAATTAGAAGGGGTTACATGTGGGGGGAAATTGTATCCCCAACAACCTTCGAAATACGTAAAAAAAAGAAAATAATCACGCAACTACGCTAGACAACAACAGACGGAAATTTAGTTAATGAGAGGACAAATAG
Source organism: Hydrotaea cyrtoneurina (assembly GCA_958296145.1). Lineage (NCBI taxonomy): Eukaryota > Metazoa > Arthropoda > Insecta > Diptera > Muscidae > Hydrotaea > Hydrotaea cyrtoneurina. The sequence continues at coordinate 7,980,933 of OY282513.1, read as the reverse complement.
TTAGAAAACTTACGAAAAAGGGCCCAAAAAGTACCAAAACGGGATGAAAAGGTTCAAAATGGTACAAAAGGGAAAAAAACTGGGGAAAAAAGGGTTATCGGCAGGAATGACCCATAAATTTAAAGTAATAGAAAAGGGGGCTAAAGGGATCCAAAAGGGGATAAAATGGTACAAAAAGGGAAAAAAACAACAATGTGGAAATACATTTTAATCGACAGGAATGAGCCAAAAATTTAAATTAAAGAAATTAATTAAATACGTTAGTAAGTCATTACTTTGTGCATAGAATTCATCCGGACATGTCATTACCTGGTAAGACACTAGTAATGGGATGCACTTAACCAGTTTTCGCTGAATATAAAAAATCATTTTATGAGTTTTTGAACTCACCTTTATTTTGGAAAAATAACTTAACTTAATCGTTTTTCCCGCAGTGTAACTGTGTAAATCTGTATTTGTCAGTGTACATACAAAATTTCTATATATACATACAAGTATTTAAGTACTTTGCAGAGATTTGAAATTAGTAATTACAACATGATTATGGTCGAAATATTGTGGATAGACAAATTAAAACTAAAACACGCATCAAAACACACACACACAGACTGAGTGAACTCGGTGTGATTTTCGGCTTTCATCTGAATGCGGTGATAATTTGTTAAAATGTTTAAATTAATCAAAAGTTATGGTTTCAACTGTGAAATGGCAGCTAATGTGGGCAACAGAAGAGAAAAAAAAAACCCCAATACGCGCCATTATTTGGTTATCAATATTAATTAAAAATAATGAATTGATATATAAGCGGAAATCGTAATTATGTGGAGACTAATCTGGCAAAATGTATAATTGTATGGGGGAATTCAATTCAATTTAATTTAATATAAGTAATATGGAAAAATAATACTATTTGTTTGTGGAAACTAATAACATCCAGGGATATTTGGAAATATTGTGTACATCAATAGATTTGGATTCATTAGCTCAATTGGCACATGGTTAGCTGTTTCGAACAGCCATAATGGCACGGTACACAAAGAGCCAGCATATATCCCGCAATTACCCGCGGAACGATAAGAAACGTGGGTTGAGTGTCAGTCTGGTAAACCACATCTCCAAAACACAAAACCACAATGAATACAAAAAATAATTAGAAACGAACCACCAAATGTTATTGACCTCCAAACAAAAACACTTGAAATAACAAGAGTTGCGAGGGCCAAAACTCCTAATCGGCAGAATGACTCTATCGGGCTGGCAGAGGTCTTCGAAAGCTCTCCACACGATTCAATGTAAACAGACATGTCGGTCGTCGATGGTCTAGCATGTCACTCTTATGCGAAAAGATAGATAGTTACCAAAGTCAAAGGCAATTGCCGTAATAGATGAAATTGAAATTCAAAGCAACTTCCATTTCCCTCCAAAGATGACTTTATTATTATTTTTATATTTAATTACAGTACGAAATAAATTTATATTCTAATTGTTGGGTCCAAAGGTAAACCAATGGCTCTGGTGGGAATCGAACCCACAACCCCTACGCTACCAACTCCCCTACCAAAGATGTCTTATCGAGTCCACTACTCCCTTCCGTGTAGTTCAACATATCATCCTCCCGCTGACAATATGTATGAGTCTCTACAGACAAAACCAATTTCTTCACTGGCAAAGTTTCGAATACATTTACATATGCATGTATTTATATCTCCATTAGAATTGTTCATCACTCACACACAGCGTAAAGCAGGCTTTTGCAAATTAGCAAGTTTTTCACAGGACGAAACTTTCTAGTCTTCTTTTTGTTCTTGTGTGTTATCGCAACTTTTATTTCGCTTGAAACCAATCGCGAGTTTTGAATATTTGATTTGTTCGTAGCAATGAGGAAATCAAAAAAAAAATGAAAGAACTTTAAACCTTTTGCGATGTTGTTCTATCTTGGATAAATTTGCATATTGTTCTTCTGAAATGAGAATACAGTTGAAATCAAAGACAAACCTCGCAAATGTCAAACTCAAAAAAGGCAAATAAGGCACACTCGCATTTGTCGTTATCACACTTTCAAGTTTAACAAATACTCCACAATTGTCGTAGCCTTCGAAAGCAAACAAATCAAAAGCAATTTTATTCAAACAAATGAAGAAACTGAAAACAAAGGGAACCACAGAATAAATATTTGACACTTATTTATGTTTGCTTTATGGTGTGGGTATTGGGATACGCCTGTGTCTGTCTAGGTGGGGAAAATAATAACAACAATAAAAGTACAATCGCTGATGCATGCAACACAGTGGATAGGAAAAGGTATTCAGTTGTAACAACATGTGGGGAAACATGGGTGCAGAAAATAATAAGAATAAGAACAATAATCATTATTTTCGGTCCCTGATCCATACCTCATTTTAATTGGCTTTTTGGCTTTAAACTACCGAAAACGGTAATGTAATTTTTTTCCAAAAAAAAAATGTATAACTCCGAAACTCTGAAGGCGAAAATAATTTGGTGATCAAGTTTTTAAAATATATTTCAACCAAATCGAGGGGATAAAAAATAAAAATACACGTGTATCGGCGATTTTCATGTACACGTCGGAATTTTTGTTTTTTTAAGTTTGAAGTATGAAGCTCATAGTGGCCTGTGCCTTTGGACCGATTTTTAACCCTTTTACAGATTTTAACTCTTTTTTTCCAATCGAGCTGATTTTTTGCAGGCAGACTCGTGGAAATGTCTGTATCACGTCAAATTTTAAAAAAAAATATTTTTTTATCAATTCTCAGATTTTCCCCAATTTTTATTATTTTTGAAAAAAAAATATTTTTTTCACTTTTCTTAGCATAACTTGAAGAGACTCCAAATTTTTAAACTACTTAAGCGTTACGAAAAAAAAATGTTTTTTGAACTGAAACATTAAAAAAAACGATAACCATTTAAAAAAAAATAGAAAAATCTGAGAATTGTTAAAAATCTATTTTTTAAAAAATTTAACGTGATACAGACATTTCCACGAGTCTGCCTGCAAAAAAATCAGATCGATTGGATCACTGAAACAGGGTTAAAAAATTCTGACGTGTACATGAAAATCGCCGATACACGTGTATTTTTATTTTTTATCCCCTTTCCGAAAAAGTAAATTTGGTTAATAGGACAGAAAAAAATCTATTTTTTGCAACACGGTGTTAGTCTGGAAATTACTTACTTCCTTTTTTCCCTTAATATTCCATGAAGGAACAAATGGGAAATTTCTCTCGAATCAGAGAGTGAGAATCAGTTTGTGTACTCACTAACCGGCACCTACTGTTTACAGACTAATGCTCAACTAAAAAAAATGGGGGACCCGTTTTTAGATGGAAAACGGCCGTGTGGATCGAGAATCTGGACCTCATTATTGTCGACATATAGGAAGTCGAAGGAAAGAAATATCGCCACCTTGCCAGAGTTGCCCAGGAGTTACCACGCGGAGGTTTGTGAGACGTTTTTAATGACGAATGGTGGACTTGTTTATAACCGCAACCATTCACCACACCGAGCCAAAAGTACAACGATTGGTTAAAAAATTCAACAATGCATTGTTAAAACAACAATAATTATTTTTATATCAACCAGTTTCATGGTTAAACAAGTGGACAAATAGTAAGTTCGGCCGGGCCGAATCTTATATACCCTCCATCATGGATCCTTAAATAGTCAATAAATAAGAAAACTAACTGAGTTTTTGGGCCGCTCGTGACCCGATAGTCCCAGGAACCCGATCACAAATTTTATCCAAATCATGAAAATAAATGCATATTTGGGTTCGCGAGAAAATTTCGTTGCATTTCGATACCCATATGCGCATGTTTATCATGGGCCCTTTTTTGGGCCCCAAGGGTCCACGGAACCCATGAGCACGCCCATTTTTGGGATTTTTTTCCCATCTATAAATTATATAAACTTAGAACTTAGATGTAGTGAAAAAAAATATTTGAAAAATTTGATTATGGCCGGAATATATTTAGTCCCGTAAAGGGGAACTTTTTCCCCTTTGGTCCGATATGGCCCATTCTCGAACTTAACCTGCTTATGGGCAAAAAACATCTTCCGACAAAATTTCAGCTTTTTAGCGTTGGTCGTTCGCACTCTATCGTGATTTCAACAGACAACAGACGGACGGACGGACGGACGGACAGACGGACATCGCTAGAATGTCTTAGAATGTTACACTGACCAATAATATATATACTTTATAGGGTCGCAGATCACTCTTTCGAGGTGTTGCAAACGGAATGACAAACTTAGTATATACTCCATCCTATGATGGAGTGTATAAAAATTCAACCAGGGAGTAGTTAAATTAACTATTATTATTGTTAAATACCAGTCAACAAGAAGATGTTCAAATTAACCATATATAACGTAGACTTTAAATCATGTTTATTTATGGTGAAGTTAACCTTATATAAGGTTAATTTTTCTCTATGTGCACTTGCATCCTGTCGACCAATTTACCACATAACCAATTTACGTTGATGCAAGAGGTACATATTCTGTTTATCACGCGAATTAGAAAAAAAAACATAAAAATTTGCTTGGCAACATTGAAAAGGCAGAAAATCGTATAACCGGGTGAGTTAGCGTCTTTGGCCAATTTTGCTGTTGGGATTCAGTGTAAGTCTATACCTGCACAACCATAGTGTGGTCTTTGTTTTCTAAAATTAATGCAATGGTACTTCTTATTTGCATATAACAGAGATGGGAGATGATAATTAACTATATTTTATGATTTGCTGTACTAAATGATCATGGATATTCACAATGTCCAGTTGGAATTGACAGATAAATGAGTTCATGCTAAGATTAAAGTATAACTTAATGCTCTGCTATTACTATCGAGTTTGTTCAATTTATAATTTTTTTTTTAAAGAAATCTGACTTGACTTTAGATAAAATTATTAACATTATTTCGAAGTTCGCTGAAGGAGTCAGTAGAATTTTTTTTTCCACGAACTGGGCGAATAATAACCTGCAGATTTTCGGTTAATAACATACATTTTATTTATTTGTTGGCCCTAAAAATTAGTCGTAAATTTTATATTTTTAATGTTTGTGCAAAGTCATTTTATGTTTGGGGTATAGTTTCGTGGTGTTTATTTTCATAACGCAGTTAGACCTCAAGACCAAAATGTGTGATGGTCTTACCATGATTCCAACCCATCACTGTATAAAACACGTTGATTTCAAAACTCGTCACTACACAAACAATAAAAATTTTGTTTCAAAATTTGTCGTTCACAGTCTCCTTTCATGTTCCTAAGTACTTGAAACGTTTGCGGTTTCGTTTACTTTAACAATATAAACAAAAATCTTCAAAATGTTTAACTGTGAACACCAGACAATTATTGGACATTAGTGGTAAATTTCCGGCTCTGTCATGAAATTGCCAAACAGCAGAAAAATCATACAATTATAATGGTTTATTTGCTTTTTAATACAAATTTAATTGGCGCTAATTTAGTTTCAGTTCTTAAACCATAATGACAATTTTATCTTAACCGCAAAGTGAAAGAATAACCGCAAGACAATATACATACGATTTTTATCGGCAGATAATATTATAATTACACACACACACACACATATGCACATATTAAATGTAAATATACGGCAGCCAGACAGAGACGGGCGGTATGTATAATATTGACACAGGCATAAAAAGAGCAATTTTGATTAGGGTTATGGGCTTAACATAACAGAAAGTTTGAAGTAATTTTAAGAATCAATTGTTTAAAGTTTACTCGTATTTACTTTGATATAAATTGCAAAATACATATGTTGGACAGTCAATTAAGAGGGCCAATAAGGGCTGCATATCGATTCAATGCAAACAGTTTTTTTTTTTGGAGGGTAATTTGTTTAGGGCATTCACATCATGAATTCAAGACATACGAATGCATGAGTGTAGAGAAACAACTGAAAAGAATACTGGAGACAATCTCATCAGTTTGACAATAATACTAACAACATTCACTCGAACGGTTAACACAGAGCTCGATTGATTTTAGGACCGACCTGATCCATTTCCCACTTTAACAAGCTAAATTTGCCACATTTGGGGGATGGAGAATCCATGCGAGATTCATGATACACCATTACACTAATGACACACCATTGACTGTAAACCATCACTGGGTCATTTTCTACAGAGAAAACGGGAATGGAAATCAATATCAGTGGCCGTAAATGCATGAACACGAACTTGACAGTTAATGGTTTCAAACAATTCAGATTCGGCACAGAAAATGCCCTGAACTTGTGATGTGAAAACAAAATTTTGACACTGGATGGCCAACCAGATTTCTAAAGTGTTGGGGCTATCTGAAAAGCAATATATGCTGGCTTTAGACTATTGCGGAAAGCTTAGGCAGGGAGTATTAAGACTCTAGTCGAAGGACCATATGGAAGAGAATATCCAAATCCTTGATATCATCGACTGGTAAACAAGCACACAGTCTTTGGGCTTGGAAATCCATTATACTGTAGACCAAGGTAGGCAACTGGTTTAGAACCAACATAAAAATATGTTGTGGTAGGGAGAGTGTGCCACTACCAAACAGCAAACACAGGCTCGTATTCTGCAAAGACTTTCAACAACTGTTTTCAGCGATAGTTTTCAGTGGTTATAATGTAGGCAAGTAAGATAGTAACATCTAAGATATGTAAAATATCTCTAGGACGGAAATAAATATGTTGGTACGACACAAATTTTGACGAATTTTAAAAATTTACTGATGGAAACTGTTTTAGACTGTTAGTAGATAAATAAAAGGTTTTAACCCTTAAAGGCGTGGAGTAGAGTTTGAGTTTCAACCACAAAAGTCTCCATAATTTCCTAATTTTTTATACGAATTAACCAATAAAAATAAAAATAAAAATAAAAATAAAAATAAAAATAAAAATAAAAATAAAAATAAAAATAAAAATAAAAATAAAAATAAAAATAAAAATAAAAATAAAAATAAAAATACAAATACAAATAAAAATAAAAATAAAAATAAAAATAAAAATAAAAATAAAAATAAAAATAAAAATAAAAATAAAAATAAAAATAAAAATAAAAATAAAAATAAAAATAAAAATAAAAATAAAAATAAAAATAAAAATAAAAATAAAAATAAAAATAAAAATAAAAATAAAAATAAAAATAAAAATAAAAATAAAAATAAAAATAAAAATAAAAATAAAAATAAAAATAAAAATAAAAATAAAAATAAAAATAAAAATAAAAATAAAAATAAAAATAAAAATAAAAATAAAAATAAAAATAAAAATAAAAATAAAAATAAAAATAAAAATAAAAATAAAAATAAAAATAAAAATAAAAATAAAAATAAAAATAAGAATAAAAATAAAATATATTTTATTAGTTATCCTAGAAAACATATGTATTCCAAATATTTCCACAACGTCAAGGAAGAACGTCCTATGTCAAATGTGGATTTTTCTAAGAGTTTAATTGATCTACTAATGACGGTCACATTTTGAAGAAGTCCCGGGGTTTTTGCAGTATTTCCAGACATACTTTTACACATGACACTTTGTCACGTACCCTCTAGATCTAGATGGGATGGGATTGGATTTATACACGCTAGGTCCAAGGGACAGTACATTTGTCCCCTATACAGCAGATACTTTCTGAGCATTATTTACTGTACTTAACTTTGCCCAGTGTAAACCACAACGCCGTTGAGTTTTTAATGTTGTGTCTTTCTCTATCTCTCTTTCTCTTATATGCGAAAAATATTAAAAAACCAACAACAAACCTCACAGTAACACAACAACATTAACATATTCACGCTCTCTCCAGACTTTCACACTCAAAACTGATAAGAAGAGTTTTTTTAGATTCTAAAATGTTGAATAAAAATAGATTCTCTGCTCACATTATTTGACATTCGCTTCGGATAAGTGAACTTTACAGTGTTGTTCGGTGTCGCCACTAAAACGCTCCATATTTTTTAATGTTATTAATATATTTTGGGAAAAAATAGACAACGATTCAACGGGAAAAACAATAACAATTGCCAAGTGGTGTTGTAAATATCGTGTTGAACGCCGGGAAAAATACTTGAAATTAGACAGACAGACAGACAGACATTCGACATTTAAGATGGTGCGTGTAATTGAAGATACTTTCGGCAGTGCCATTAATCCGTTAACTAAACAAACGGAGCAAATAAAACGTTTTACAATCGCAAACGATATGCAAATGAAAGTGCAGGTGAGTGAGCTGAATCTGAAGGTTGTGACAAGTGGAGTAGGTGCTTAGTTCTAAGTGGCAGTGAGCAAGAAACACCGGGCGGGAGGTGTGGCAAACGGGCACAGATTCCCGATGGAAAATGTGCCAAAGTGTATTTGAAGTGTTTTGTTTTTGTTTACATTTCTTCTTGTCATACATTCGATGGGCTGTGATGTGAAGGAAGGGTTGCCAGGTTGTGCGGAAGTTTCTAATTGTTATATGGAAATTCGGAATGTCGATCCTTTATCACGAAACCTTGATTGACTTCACCAATTTTCTTATATTTGTTTAAGAACAAAAATAAATCACGAAATTCCCGAGATATAATTAAGCATAACTCCTTTGTTTTCCTTTGGGTATCGGGTATTGTCGAAATACCTTTCCAGTCGTGCGATCCATTAACCCATGCAGAGGCGACATTAAATAAAAAAATAAAAATTGTTACTTTTATGGAAAAATGGTCCAAACTAAAAAGTGTACTCTGTGGCGCAAAATTTTAAACAAATCTGAGCAATGTTGGTGGAGTAAATGTAAGCCTCTATTTTTTGTAAACCCGGTGAGATGGAGAAAAAGTTTTAAAAGTAGTTGGAATTTATATTTTTATATTTTCAAAGAAATATTACCAATTATGACGCCTTACTAATCCGCAACCATTTTTGTATTACGAGGGTTTTTTCTGAACTCCAAATTCAACAATTGCATTGGTTGAGAAAGACATTCAGATAAAAATGCAGGATGAATTTGGATTATTTGGAAAGATCGTTTCACTTTGCACCGGTATTGAAAAAATTTACTGTTAATAATCTACATTTTTTCTTAAAAAAAAAACCAACTGAGATAAGAGTTGGCAAACTTCAGGGCATTGGGAAAATAAGTAAGTACCCCATCTCATTATGGATAAACACATGTTCAGCGTATACTATGCAAAACAATGCTGAACTATGGCAACCCTTCTGATTTAAGCTCTTCAACAGCCGTTGCGTTTAGTAAGTTGACTAGAGTTTCAGGAGTATAAGACCAATTTACAGTACAGTGTCAATTCGGTCGCTCTCATTTATATGCTAAACCATTCGCACTCTCTGTTTTACTCTAGGGGGGGGGGGGGGGGGTATTGCCGTCTTTCTCCACAGTCGTTGTTTTGCCTATTGCTTTCCATGGAGGCAACATTGCAATGTCATTGACGCCAGTGCAACAATAAAAACAGGCAGTGTATGAATGGGTACTCGTTACACTCACACAAAACAAGTCTGTGGAAATGTAATTAGTTTTAATTTGAAACATGTTCAAAACCAAATTAAATTGAAATGAGATCTTCTGTTGAGGTTGTCCTGCTTATTTAATGATTTCAAAGCATTTCGGGGTGTATATTAATATAAACATACATATAGAGGTATATGGATGAAAAATGAAAAAACGAAGACATTTTACAAGCGCTTCACCAGAGTCCTGAACTGTTATTGGTGAGCAGATACAAACTGTGATCATATCATGGTGGGAGCACATTTAAACCCTAAAACCAAATTTGACTGAAACATACTGTGAACCAATCTAAATATAAGTCTAAACATAGCTCTATAAAGGAGAATTATTGAAGAAAATTGCGAAAAGTAATAGACAAGAACGGCAACCGCAGTACCACAGTGGTCCAAAACCCAATTTAAGCAGCCAAACATCAGTAACTTTTAATTTAATTGTGATTGAATTGTGTAAAAGAAACGTGTTGTAGACAATGTATGAAATATAGTTCGACCAAGTCGAAATCAAATTATTTTTTTTTCCAAATTTCAAAATTTTAAAACGGTGAAAAATTTCAATTAAAAAAAAATTTAAAAAGAAAGTAATTTTTAACAATTACAACAAAATGTGTAAAAAATTACCCCATAATCAAAAAAATATTTTAATACAACTGGTTGAACAACAACCAAGTGGGTCGTTCTCCTCACACGCTATAACTTTCCAACCAATTTCTTATCCAATATCAATTGCAAATATTTTCCATGGCGTCAACATGAACGCATATGTCATTATTTTATATGTATATTATTTTTTTTATTTTTTCAAATAATTGGATACCATTGGATAATTTGAAATACCACAACTGAGGCATTTTTTGTCTTCCTCAATAAAATCAATCCGTTTTTCTACACATTCTTTAATTTTATCATTTTTTCAGAACTCTGCTACAAAAATGTGTTTATTTCATCAAGGCCAAAATCCCAATGAAGTAAAGAAGTTGAATGACAAGCCTTTACACGTACCAACCAAGTTGGCCAACTTGTGCTGAAATCAAAATATTTTGATTTTCATCCAACCGATGACCAAACAAACACCAAGAAGCCTTCACACATTACAACTGGGTTTACAACTTGATCAGTTGTAACATGTGAGAGCCGCATTGTATAACTTGGTTGTACAACTTGATCATATCGTACAACCAGTTGTAACGTGTGAGCGTCGCATAAAATCAATATTAATGCCTTAAAATAATCCCTCACTCCATGGCTACAAAATATTTTTTTTTAGTCTGAAACCACCACGATTCATTCATTATCGATTTTGATACAAAATATGATTAGAAATGATAAGCAAATGTTTGTTGACGAGGAACAAAATATTAGCTCGGCGAATATTCTTTCAGCAACACGGTAAATGGACATCAAAATTAAGTATTTTTTCATGTATTTAAAAGTGCACCATTGTGATTGAGAAGTGTCTATCTGGAAAATATCAGAACTTTATTTTGGAAAGGAATTTCGTCACAATTTTTTTTTTATTTGTTTTACAGCTAAACCATAATAACACAATATTTTTGTTATAAGAATTTGAAATACCAATCATATTGAAGAAGCCCAATTTGTTAAACGCCCCGAAAGGCGTATTGGTGGCGTGCTTGCTTATCAGCGTGGGGGTTGTGGGTTCGATTCCCAACAAATGCCTTGGTCTGTCGCTGCAAAAAATCTAGCCATATGGTCTGTGATTCTCGGTTTACCCAAAATTAGAATATGCATTTACTTTGTATTGTAATTAAATAAATTTAAAAAAAAGCAAAAGGATTTATTAAAAAGAATTTCAAACAAAACGGTAAAAAAAAAAACTTTAAGGATTTCCACATATTATCCACAAACTAAGTTAAAAATCACTTACTGTTATGAAGAATTTAAAGTTTGAAAAATTTAAATGAATATCCAAAAACACAAGTTGATACAAAATATTATTAATTTCTTCACTTTTTTGTTTTATTATAACGTTTAACACAATTTTTCGAAAATTAAAATTAAATTTTTCGAAATAAATCTTTACTAAATTTTCTAAAGTTTGAGTACCCCCCACTTGTATAAGGAGACCGGTGCTATTTTTAAGGAAAGTCCAGGACATACGAAGGACTACTGATTTGATACAAAAGCATTATAAAGTTCTTCATTTTTTTTTTGGAAATTTTTAAAATTTCAAATTTTTTTCGATAAAATTTCATTTTTTGTCGTCCTTATGCAATTTGCTAAAGTACGTCCACTCGTATAAGGCAGATCCTGGAACCTAATCCTCCGTCCTTCACTTTTTTCTTTGCAATTTTTTATATATATTTTTAATATTTCTTTTTTTTTCGAAAACATTGCATATTTGTTAAGGAAAAGAATGGTCTCGGCCCTCCGATATTTTTTTTCACACTCTTCACACTGATACATTTGTTTACAGTCTTTGTTTTGAATTTGTTATAAATTAGCTTGACATTAACGAAAACAGAAATACTTTAATTGGTTGACGTCAGCCCCCGAAACATTTCCAGATTTTAAAAACACAAGTGTTCATCAAACTCTAACACAACTTAATTAATATCAAACCTGTCACTACATTAAATACAGCAACAATCTTAACATTAACTAACATTTCAGTCTGAAGTACAATTCACTTACCACTCAAGTGTTCAAGTGCTTCACAATTGTTAACAATCGTAGAATTTGTCAGATCACGAACGTTTTTTTTTAGCGCAGAACAATAAATGCACCCAACCTAGTTTCGGAAATGACTTTCGAATCGAATCAACTGAAATTGTGTCTTAACAACCGAAACGTCGCAATGACGCGCTAGCATGACATTCTTCTTCCTTGTGGATGATGTGCATGTTATCTCTTGCAGATACTTAACATTTTGTCAGGATAATGACATTATTTTGGGTATCATAAATGTTTTTATGACGGAAACAATTAAAAACATACAAAAGAAATTCGTTAAAGAAACCGACAATTAAAAAGAAAAGTTTTACCACCGTATCAGCAGCAATAGCAAAGCGCATAAGGGGAGGCGAAAGTGAAAAAAGTATTAAGAAAACACATTTTCGATGAAGTCTTATGGTAAAATTACATTCTGCATTACTATGATCTATAAAGACTGTAGGGTATCATTGCAAAATAATATTAGGTGAAAATAAAGATTAAGTGGTAAATACTGTAATGACATGGTTAACATTTTCAATATAACAAGTAAAATCGATGAATTATTCCTAAACCAGGAAATGTATTCTTACAAAAAAATTCTTACTTTTGAAAAATCGTTTATGTGAAACAAATTTTTAAAGCAAAGAAACAAGGCTATAATAAAACGAACACCGCTTAGGAGAAATCCATGCAAATCATTAAAGTACATTCACAATAATAGAGGAGAATTGACGGACCAAGAGATAATAGAGAAGATAATAATGCTGCACTAGGTTGAATATAATTTATAATCATTAACTAATCTACGACTATGAGACAATTCTGAAACCTTGGGCAACACAAATGATCTCTAGAAGTTATGTGTCAACCACATTTGAGACAACTCAAGCAAATGAAAATAAGTGAGTATTTTCATTCAATTTCATTAATAGTGAATTTAAATTTTACATATACATATGTATGTATTATAATAGTTCTTATCCTTTCAAAGAACAATTTTAAAAGTATCTACTTAGTTCGTTTAAATGAAAGAAATGAAAGACTAAAATAAATAACAAAGAAAGTGCAATTATCCGAATTACTTTTTATTGAAAATCTCGCATAAATGAAAAAATTTCTTAACCGAATTCGACTGCACTTATATTTATTGGAGAATTGTAACCCAAAAAAAAAAGCTCGCGAAACTTTTTTCTCTTGGTTTACAGACACATATCTCAATAAACCTAATCTGTACATATAAAAAAAGACTGTAAGGTCAAAATGTTTCCTCAATACTTTGCCTAGATTTGGTCACTGCTGAGTGTGAACACTGTACGTACGTTGATAACCAAAAACTTTTTTCTTATAACAACACTTTGCCAAACGTACTAACTGAAATGTGATTCGAAAAACAAACTCTGCTGTATTGCGGGAGCAATCTGCTCTGGGTGCTGACAATTCTGGTATTAGCATTACAATCACTGAACACGAACTTTCTTTGCTTTGTCTTGGTTTGTTTCAATAGAACGACAACTTTGCTTATTTTCATTCCTTTTGGCGTTCTTGTAAAAAAAAAAGATTAGGCACGAAAGTTTTTCTTTCTGCAAAAAGTGAAAAAGTGAAAGAAACTATATGACCATTACACGGTGGAGAGAGAGAGAGAGAGAGAGAGCAAGCAGGATAGGTTAACATGGACAAATGGTAAAAGTTCGTTATAGGAAAACAAAACAATTGGACAATTCGTCTATAGAAAATGGAGTTAATCGTGATGTGATCGTAGCTTGTGAATGGCAATGGCTGGGGTAGAGTGAGTGTTTAATGGTGGATAAGGACCACCAGAGTCAAATATCCAATTCTAAACGAATCTTAACTACACAATAACTTTTTCGGCCATTGAAATATTTTCAGAACTTTTAAGAACATAATTCTTAAGATATACAAAAAAAGAAAGCATTTCATGGAAATTTTAAAATATTTTATATACATTTTGAAGGTTATGTTAAGTGACACTGCTCGAATAAATCGATAAAATTTTCACAGGTACTGGTAAAATTAGACACATTTAAGTTATTTATACTCAATATGTTGTAATTGTTTCCGTTTCAGTATTTTCATGGCTTTGTACTGATTTCTCGTACCTGCTCAAAATGATCGTCGATCATCTGTTGTTTGTTTTAATAACACCGTGTTACACACATTCTGTCCTATGAACCAAATTTACTTTTTCGAAAAGGGGATAAAAAATAAAAATACACGTGTATCGGCGATTTTCATGTACACGTCAGCATTTTTTTTTTTAAGTTTGAAGTATAAAGCTCGTAGTGGCCTGTTTGAAAGCCATTCGACCATTTTTCAGTGATCCAATCGAGCTGATTTTTTGCAGGCAGACTCGTGGAAATGTCTGTATCACGTCAAATTTTTTTAAAAAATAAATTTTTATCAATTCTCAGATTTTCCTATTTTTTTTTTTTAAATGGTTATCGTTTTTTTTAAGGTTTCAGTTCAAAAAACATTTTTTTCGTAACGCTTAAGTAGTTTAAAAATTTGGAGTCTCTTCAAGTTATGCTAAGAAAAGTGAAAAAAATATTTTTTTTTTAAAAAATAATAAAAATTGGGGAAAATCTGAGAATTGATAAAAATTGTTTTTAAAAAATTTGACGTCATACAGACATTTCCACGAGTCTGACTGCCAAAAATCAGCTCGATTGGATCACTGAAAAAGGGTCGAAAGGCTTTCACACAGGCCACTACGAGCTTCATACTTCAAACTTAAAAAAAAAAAAAATTCTGACGTGTACACGAAAATCGCCGATACACGTGTATTTTTATTTTGTATCCCGGTTCCGAAAAAGTAAATTTGGTTCATAGGACAGAAAAAAAATCTATTTTTTGTAACACGGTGTTATTTATGGAATATGACTGGCTCGACGGGTTTCGCAGTAGCTCATCCTATCAACCAAATTTTTTGCTGACTCTATCTCTCAAATGTGGCAATTCATATTCAGCTTAAGAGTCAGGCGTGTTAGCAAAATCTTGATTGTTCATCCAAGTCCTTATCATCAATTTTCGGTTCCAAAACGGAATTTATTGATCTCTTTAGGCGAATAATGGCGATAGCAATTACATGTTCTAGACTAGGGTACGAAAATTAACCTTTACGAACTGTTCATTTCGGTTTTGTTACGATCACTTGTGAACCAAAACCACTAACGATTGAATTGTTTCACACACAAAATAATTTTTTCGTTTTGTTTAGTTAATGATCGCGATGTGAAACCCATACACAAAACAATAACAAGAGAGCTCGAGAACATAACACGAAACCCAATGAAACGGTTTCAATGGTTCGCTCTCATGTGTATGTGTATGTACGCAAAACAACCCCCGCAACACACTTGACGATGCAATCTATGGAGATTGTAATCTGCTTATACACACGAACGCAAGTGTAAAAGGAACAATAACACTTGAGCAAAAAGAACACAGAAATCATAACAAATGGAAAAGAAATATTTGTTTGCCTCTCACAACTTGTGAGTCACAACGAACAGTTCTCGTAGCAATCGGTTATAACTCACAACGTAAGGAGCGCTATGTGTTTCGAATCGTGTATTGTTCGGCAGAGGCGAAATGTTTCGTGTATCGTTTGTTGTCATGATACAAAACCATTAAAACTAAATGAATTGGTTTCGCTCGAACAGCGAACGGTTCCCGTAGCAATCGGTTAATTTTCGTTCGTTCTTCTAGTAGCACACTCTTAGCTACCACAGCTACATTATTGTGTAACGGGAGCCATGAGTGGCATGTCAGTCTCAACCACTTTTTGCACAAACTTGCAAAAAACATCTTTTCTGAAAACACCTTATGAAAAATAGTTCACAAGCTGCTGAATAGTTTTTTGAGTTTCCTGAAATATGGCAAATTTTGAGTTGTGCCTCTTTTATTGAATATGTACCCTATGCCTGATGAAGAAGTAGTAGGAAGCTATTGACATCCTCATCTTCGACACGTTAGTAGTGTAGGTTATGCCCCCCACTGTAACTACAACAGCGACTGCATTTCCATTGAAAATACAGACGTTAAATCTGTGCCTGATCGGAATTCTGATAATATCCGATAAATTATTCGGGTTTATTGTCTTCAATATGCTTTGCTTTTAAGCTGTTCACTCACTTCGTCAATGAATTAAAACTTCACTACAGCTATTTGGTTTTTTTTTATGAAAATTTCACCCCAAGGAACACTTGTCGAAAGCCGAGACAATCGTTGGCTTTATTTTATGCTCTTTCTTTTTATTTTGCAACATTTTCCTGGACATGCAGAGAACATCTTTGTCTATAAATATTTTCTATACCAAAAAAAAAAAACAGAAAAGAAAAACTTGGTCAACTTTATGCGGACGGAGTATATTCGTTTCATTACTTTTTATGATACGTAGGTATGTGTGTGTGTGTGTATGCGGTGTTTTGTTGTGTTCGCTCTCTATCTCTCTCTCTGGTCATAACGAAACTTACATTTTTGCAACAACTTTCTTAATTCTTATTTTGTTTTCTTTCTGTTCTGTTTCCTTTTTTTTTGCATGTCGACTGGTTGGTGTGGCATAAAACAACAACTACAAACCACCGACTCCAACATGAACAACTCCATGGCAACTAACACAATTCCACTTTTCTTGGGATGTGTTCAAATGCTCTGCAATGACGACTATGGTGATGACGATGATGCTCATGTTGCTCTTAATGGCATTGGTGCTGCCCATGATGATGATGATGATGACGATGGTGCTACTCATCTTGTGCCATAATGGCCAATTCAATTTCAACTTTTTAAAATAAACAACCATCCAACATAACGGTTACAAATACCTGGACCGAAAAAAAAACAACAACAACAACCAAAAAAAAAAAAGGTTATCACTTTGGGTGCTACCATAACCAGCATCCAAGTGCCGGATGCAAGCGGTCATGTGGATGATGTAGCACTGGGTTATGATGATGTTGCAGGTTAGTATGTAAAACTGATATAGTTGTACGTGTATGGTATGATAAGGTTGATTGAAACGATGTTGTACCGGTTGCATGGTTTCTCTACATGTGACAAGGTAACGATTTGTTAAATTGGCCAACTTGGTGTGATGGGAGTAGGTACCCGGTCTAAAACCTAACTGGAATGTCAAACTTTTCTCAGCGACAGCTGCACCTAATAAAGGATTTTCCCACAAGTGTTGTTATTTTGAATTACCCTGTATTTCGGTAGCTGTTACACTTTTGAAGTTTTTGTTCGTTGACATTTGACAAGTAGAAACTATGCCATTACTAAAAATGGAACGATACACGCTTCAACAACGCATTGAAGTTATTAAAAACTAGTAAGTTGTAATGCGCCTATGGCGCCCGTTGAAATATGGAAACAAAATTTGTTGAAAAAAAAAATTTTTGTAGAAAAAAAAAAATTTTGTTGAAAAGAAAAAATTTTGTTGAAAAAAAAAATTTTTCTAGAAAAAAAAAATTTGGTGAAAAAAAATTTTTTACTTGAAAAAAAGAATTCTGTTGAAAAAAAAAAAAATTTGTTGAAAAAAAAAAATTTTGTTGAAAAAAAAAAAAATGGAGAAAAAAATGTTTGTTGAAAAAAAAAAAAAAAATTGGAGAAAAAAAATTTTGTTGAAAAAAAAAAAAATTGGAGAAAAAAATTTTGTAAAAAACAAAAATTTTTGTAAAAAAAAAAATTTTGTTTAAAAAAAAATTTGGTAAAAAAAAAATTTGGTAAAAAAAAAATTTGGTAAAAAAAAAATTTGGTAAAAAAAAAATTGTACAAAAAACATTTTCGATAAAAAAAATATTTGGGGAAAACACAATTTCTGTACAAAAAAAAAATATTATTTTTTTATTATTATTATTTATAGAAAATTATAGAATGCCTATTTAAATTCCTACGTACTGCGTGACAGAGTCAGTGAATCAGTGTCGAGGGTAAATATATATTAAGATTCACCAAAAATATTTTCGCAAAACTAACGCATTTTTGGGTCGTCCTGAAACACATTGTCGGACAGCAATATAGAAATGGGTGGAGAAATTCGAGCTGTTGGTACAAGTTAGTGATATGATGTAAAATACCCGTGCACTTCGCTCCAGAACAACTGAGAATGGAGCTGCTGTAGCCCAAATTGTTGAAGAAAACCCAGGTTTGTCCATTCCTCGTCGTTCTTTAGAATTTGGAATTCCACAAATGTCATTACACCGTATTTTGCATAGAGACTTGGGTCTTAAGGCTTATAAAGTTCAGTTAACACAAGAACTCAAGCCGGCCGATCATCAACAACGTTGTGTCTTTGATGATTGGATCCTTGAAATGCTTGAAAATTATATGGAATTCCATCGAAAAATCATCTTGACTGATGAAATCCAAGCGATATTGTTGAGAATAGGGAAAACTTTTGGGTTTTATTTCATAGGATTTTTGGGGGAAGATGGTCTTTTGCCTTGAACACGTCTGGAGCTGCATTGCAACTGGGTACTGTGACCCCTTGTTAGATAGTCCTCCATCGCATACTACGAATTTAAATTCGCAAAATTGGACGAGCTGCGGCTTGGTAATGCCCCACCCCCTCCCACCCCTGTTCAATGGTGCAAACCTTTGATAGGGAGAAGAATGTTGCTCCCTCTCAATTTCACTGGCATTTAAACGGTCAGCTGCTGGAGGCACCCTAAAAATAGTGAGGTTGCTGGGTGGAAAGTGAACTGTCAATGCTTCACATTTCTTCTCTGGCACTTCTATCCAACCTCGTTCATCTATTTGAACATGTTGCGTAGCAATTCGTATGTGCAAAAAATAGCAGCGAATAAAACAAAAGCTAAACAAAGAAGAAGAAGAGAAAACACACCAGTGAAATAGTAAGAATTCTTTAACGAAATTGTGACACCTATCTTTTTCTTTTCTTTTTTTTTGAGCTGTTCCATCAACCCCATCCGTGCATTTGTCCGTCGTGCGACAGATCCACCAAGTCATCGGTGGCTAGGAATGTGGAATGTAAAAATGTCAACTACTGTCACGTTGGATGTACGATGTACTTTTGGTATTTCTGTAATTTTTCTTTCGTCTTATGCTAACACGGCGAAAAGGGGAACGCAAGTTTCGGTTTTTTTTTTTTTTTTTTGTCTTTTCTTTTTTTGTTCTGCAACAATTTGTTATCGAGAGCAACAAAAAAAAAAACAAAACAAAAGTTTTAGTACTTTGATGTTTTTAGTCGCTTAGTCACGAAATATGCTGTAAAGAATGATGACATTTCGTTCTTTTCTTATGTCGCTGTTGCCATTGTTGTTGTTGTTGCTTTCTCTTATGACGCTTTTTTGATGAACAGTCATATTTTTTTGTGTTGCACGGACCGTTAGTCGTAGTTGTTGCTATAGTTTGTCGGCCAACTACAACGATAGTATTTTATTTTACGACCTGAACTTTTTTCGACTACGCTTGGCTTTACGATGGTCGCCTGTTGGTGTTTCTGGTTTCGGTATCCCCGAGTCATTTAATGTATGGCCAGGACATTTGAGTTTTTCTCCTCTTTTATGCAAAAAATCATTAGGTTAAATGATGACATGTTAGTTTTTTTTTTTTGCGCAGCTATTGATTTACATACTCGTACAAGTGTTTACAGGATTCCATCGTCTGTCATGAGTCAGGCAGTGAAATTCCATGTGCTGATAAGGAATTTTATCATTACCCCATAAGATGTTGACATTTTTATCGAACTATAAAATAGCAATGAATGAAAATGTGTGTGTGTGTGTTTAGGAGGAAGGGAAGCGAAGATGCTGTTCAGTTGGGGTTGTCAATATTTGATGGTCTACTCCATGCACGCGTGACCAAAAATTTGGGGTGTTAATGAAATATGAATTAAAGTCATATTTGGAATCTTTAAGAATTTGAATACAGAATTTGAATTAAGAATTTAAAATACATCTGTTGTGATAATTTCACAAGTTCTTTAATTCTAATAAAATAACAAAAATTAATGTTTCCGGCTTATTATTGGTTTTTTTATTTATGGAACATGGTTTGATTCATGCGGCTTTCAATTTTTCCAGACCTTCACCTGTAGCTCTCACCATTAGCAAAATCATGCAAAATAAGGCGTAAGCCAGTTAAAATTTTAAATTTGAATTGGCTATAAATAAATCGGCTAAAATGATAATTTGTTCAAATTTCTGTTTTTTATTGGAATTGTTGAACTTTGTTCCTTAATAATGGAACACAATATAATTCATATGACTGATTGAACAACGCTTAGGAACTCCGACAGTGAGTTTTCACAACAAAATTTCTCCATAGAAACTTGCGCAGTAGTTGGTCGTTTTTTGAAGATTGTCGGTAACAATTTTGCGTGGGACCAATTTCTAAATCTGAACTAAATTGTGTAGCATCCCTCTTTAGACCAAAAAATTATAAATCGTACCAAGTTTCAATAAAATCCAAGTTCAAAAAAAATTATTGCGACCTGTATTTTTATTACAAAATTTACCTGGACATCAGGCGGAGGATGGAAATGGGACAGACATCGTTTAATCGGTACAATGTAATTCAAATATTTAAAGGCGTTACCGACATGAGACAAAAAATAAAAATAAAAAAAAATTACCCTGTCATATTCACGATCAGCAACTGCATGATTTCTTAGCGTTAACTTTTTAGTCAAATGTTCATTTTTTCTATTCACGAAATTTGCTTGATTTTAAAATCATGATTTTCCATTTTATAGTCGAAAGGTGTAGAGAAGATTGCAGGATAGAAAAAAGTCATAAACCACAAATGTCAGTTTTTTTAATTTCTTTTTGACTTCACAATTAAATTTTTTTTTAAATTCACAATTTTTTTTTTTTTACTTCACCCATTTTGCTTTTCGACAATTTTACGAATCAACTGGATTCAAGTACAAAAGTGAAAAAAAAATAATCAAAGTCAACGTGTAAATTGATGACTTTTGGGAGCAAATCCAAAAGATAATTTAAAAAAAAAGTAAATTGAAAAAGTCATCGTTTAAATTGGGCCAAATTCGTCTCCTAAATGGGCTCCCATACAAATGTTATATTTTTATAAAAATTTGCCCAATCTCTCAACTGCCGTAAGGGCACCTTTAGAGTAGTCAAATATGTGACCGACTTCATATACAGGATTTTCCAACAACAGGTTTTCTTTTGGTATTCAAAGAAACATGACATTTTTTGAGATAAATGCTCGGATGTGTATTTCATAATAACCAGGAAGGTACGCCGTTAATAACACCGTGTTACAAAAAATAGTTTTTTTTCTGTCCTATGAACCAAATGCACATATTCCCTTTTTCAGTGATCCAATCGAGCTGATTTTTGGCAGGCAGACTCGTGGTAATGTCTGTATCACGTCAAATTTTTTAAAAAATAGATTTTTTATCAATTTACAGATTTTCCTAAATTTTTTTTTGTAAATGGTTATCGTTTTTTTTTAAGGTTTCAGTTCCAAAAACATTTTTTTTCGTAGTTTAAAAATTTTGAGTCTCTTCAAGTTATGCTAAGAAAAGTGAAAACAATATTTTTTTTTCAAAAATAATAAAAATTGGGGAAAATCTGAGAATTGATAAAAATTGTTTTTAAAACATTTGACGTGATACAGACATTTCCACGAGTCTGCCTGCCAAAAATCAGCTCGATTGGATCACTGAAAAAGGGTTAAAAATCGGTCCAAAGGCTTTCACACAGGCCACTACGAGCTTCATACTTCAAACTTAAAAAAAAAAAATTCTGACGTGTACATGAAAATCGCCGATACACGGGTATTTTTATTTTTTATCCCCTTTCCGAAAAAGTAAATTTGGTTCATAGGACAGAATGTGCGTAACACGGTGTAATGAAACACAACATCAGCCAAATGGCCACCACGAGCACGCTTACAGGACCATATCCTTTTCATGAAATTTTCCAAATCGAAAAGTGGCTGCCCTATGTCCTCGATAGCCTCACGAATTCTATCTTTGAGGTCTTGAATCGACGCTGGGCTGTTGGCGTAGACCTTATCTTTCACGTGGCCCCAAAGGAAGAGTGGCAAGGTGTTAAATCACAAGATCTCGGTAGCCAATTGGATCACCTCGTCGAGGGATAACACGGTCCGGAAACTTTTTAGTTTTGCGAACTGTGACTGCAAGATTTTCACCATTTTTGTAGTGAATTTTAATAATTTCAATGCGTTGTTGAAGCGTGTATCGTTCCGGGTGATTCAAAATAACACCTCTTGTTGGAAACTCCTTTCATTTGTCCAGCCCCTACAGTTTCTCAGAACATATCTACCTTCTATCTTCAATCCTAAAGGGGACCAACATTTTTCTTAATTTGTATATATTTTTTTTTCAAAGGTTGCAGATTATTAAACACTTTACCTTGTATCTCGAAATATTTCTGATTGCAATTTCTCCTCCATATTTTCCATTTGACTGTGGTGGCAACTTTTCAAAGTCAATTGTCATCGTTTGATATTAAATGGCAATTTTTTGTTTGTATTAACAATTCATGTTACCCCTCCAAAAATGCAATGCTTTTAAAAGTGTATTCCATTGGTTTTTGCAGTGTTCCTAAACTTTGTCCTGCTACACCACCAACGAGTTCAGCCACCATAACCAAGTGACACATTTAATGAACTGAAACGCCAAACAATTACGCACCCTCCCAAAAAAACCCGACCATAGTGTGAATGTGGAGAAGAAAAAAAACCAGCGGAAAGCAGAAAAAGTAACAAGATGTCATTTCATTCGAAACCACCAATGGCACTTTAAAAACTATTATGAAAACTATTCATGGTCAAATGTCCGGACCATTAATCAAAAATTACAAAACTTAGCATAATACAATGTTGCCCACTCAATTTCGGCATCATCGCAGCTCATGTTTGATGCATTATTTTCAATGGATGGTAATCTGGGCAAACTCTCTCCGACGCTGATCAAATCGTGAAATCATGAAAAACTTAAAGTTTAATGACCCTACTTTTCACCATTCAGGGTGGCAATAAAGAAATAATTTTTCTCTGTATTCATCATTTTCCACAAATGCCCTTTGGCCAATTTGGTTTTTGCTGCTGCAATTTCAGTTAATCTTTGCCCATTTGCATTCATACTTTTCTGTGTGTTTTTTTTTGTTCTTCTTCTTTTCATTGTTGACTCCCCCCCCTGCCAATTATTATAGAAAACAACAACAGCACGCCAAAAATGGAGAACTTTGGCGAAACTGAGGATACATTTGAAAACAAAACAACAAAAATCGTTTCAGTCGTATTTTTTTTTTTCTGTGGAGTTACACACTCATCATTTTGAACAAATCTTTTCTACAAATACTTCAGACCAACAATTTGTTACTTTTGCTCACTTTCAAAGTGGCTTTTCCCCCCCATACCCACCATCCGAGTGGTCTTACCAAGTTTTGTCCAGGGCATGTACTCACTGCTCTACTGAGTGGTGGCGGTGGCGGTAATGGCGGCCATGGCGTTTGGAGCCAAAATGGCAACACTAATTTACACCGTTTACAACCATTTCGGTTCCATGGTAAAAGTTTTGCAACTTTAGTTTTTGTTTTCGTATTTTTGGGGAACGAACGATAAAAATGGGAGGTCAGCGGGATTGCATCAGAAAAAGAATGAGAATGGCCCTTGAGGGCGAACATAAAGTGTCACTTTGTGTGAGAGTAAGTAGCAACGGCAATGGCGGCGGCACAGTGGGAAAACACACACGCCATTTGCACAGGGTGCGTTTCGAGTGGTAAAAAAGTACGACACCCTGCAACATATTTGGAGGGTTAAGAAAAATACAGCATAACAAGTGACAGCATAACCTATGGATCGATTATTGTCACTCTATTTCCATGCAACTGTCTTCTAAAATATATGATGATGATGACGATGAACTTAAGCCCAGAGCACTAAACCTCTTTTGGGTTTATTTTTTTTTTTAAAGTACACAATTTTAATTTTTTAAAATATTTTTTTTACTAAAAAAAAAGTTTTTTCTTGTAGAATACAATTATTTAATAAGAAAACAAAAAGCGAATTCATTTAATTTTGTTAAGTTTTTGATAAGAACACATTTTTTTTTCTATTTACAAAGAACAATTTCGAGTCGCCTCACAGGCCGAGTTTAGTGTTCTAGGGTTAAAGTCATCGAGCACGGTATGTAACTTCATTATGACGATGATCAGTAACCGTTTATAAGTATTCTCATTTTCCCGTTCCACGTGGCCACTGTGCGGGCAATATTATGAAGACATTGCTGGCAACTGCCATCTAAAATGTCTGATGATGACGATGAACATAAAGTCAACGAGTCAATTTTTTTTTGCAGCTGTCCCCTCTCATTCTCTTAACTTTTGCTTTTTACCACTTGTTGTAGATCACTTGTCGGTGGCGGTGAGGGTGGAAAAGGCCACACAGAGACAGACACACCCATACTATAGCACAAACATATAAAGTGAGAGTTTTGCAACAACAAAGCCGGGGAAAAAGCATACTTCCGCCACACTTCACCAAACATAAGTGCGGATGGCTTGACTGCATGTTTTGTGGTCGCCGAGGGTGTTGTGATAAATGTGAGAAAAAACAAACAGTGGAAACTTTGGTATTCAAAGGGTGGTCAATTTTCTTTATGCTCTACTGTGAACTGAGTTACGACCTTTAATTTCTCTGAGATTAATTTACTTGAAAGGAAAGAAATTGATAATTCAAACTTTCGTACAATTCCGATTTATGACCGATAACCAAATTCAGTCAAATCACATAAATCAAAACATTTTTGGACCTGTAACAAAAAATTTCCTTAAGTATCCACACAGGATGGCCGAACATTTTTACCATACAACTTATGTTGGCTACTGTTTTGATATTTGAAAAATAAACAGCGTTAAAATACACTTCGGCAAATAGCCGATGCTATTTTGTTGCGGATTTTTGGTCGATTTTGCTTCAGAGAAGCGGAAACAGTCGATGTGCATCGATATCGGTAGTTTTCGACTCCGTATGTTCGTGAGAAAGTTACTCGGACTGTTTTTCCCAAAAATCCTTTAACTCACCCACGCTTTATATAACAAAAACCTGCATGGTTTTTGTAACGAATTTTGCTAACAGTAAAATTATTTTTATGACACAAAGTACATTTTATTCCCACTATTGTTTTTGTCTTTGTTGCCGTTGCCTCTTTGATTTTTTGTTTTTTCGTGGACAAAAAACGCCACAACGACTAAAAGTAACCTTTTCAAATATAAAGTATTTCAATGTGTGTGTGTGTTTGGCTGTGAGTTGTTTTGCTGTTCTTTTCATTGCCACCACACAACATGGTCGGTCGACGCCGCCGCCACCGTTGTCATCAACAACGTCATCGTCAAGTTTTACAATGACCACTTCCGTTGTAATGCAGCTCAAAAAAGACTGTGGTTTCCCCTTTTTACCCATAACCACTGTCACTGTCCACCCCCCTCCCCCCAGCATCCGTGTGCTCCCACTTACAGTACAGTCAACGGTTTTACAAACCACTCTTGTTATGGAGTTTCTGCAACATCAGCACCATCAGCGGCAGCGCCACCAACAGACAGCAGCAGAAGCAACGCAAGCAACAGAAATGATTTGTAAAACGAGCAAAACATTCATGTTGAGTTTTAGCAGGCAAAAAAAGAATACATAACACGGCAGTAGGGAACATTGTCTTACGCGGGGGGCCAAATATTTGGTATCTCAGTTGGCTGTATGGTCGTTTACATTAGAGTGTCTCGACCTGTCGTATAATGTATGTGCCATTTTTCACAATCCCAATTGCCTTAGATATTTTCATTACCGGTAAGGACGGATTTTCGATTTTTTTTCAAAACGTAGATGAAAGGCATTTCAATACACAGACGACCTGAGTTGTTTGCTAAATATTTCCAAAAGAGGAGTATCCCATTTGTAAAACTGTCAAATGTTGCCATGCATATTACTGACATCTAGAGTGCGCCTCCGAACTACTGTACCAGAAAAAGGACTTTGGACGTCTGCCCTCTGCACGGTCTTTGCCGTAAATATTCTGAACATTTTCAGATGAGTCACTCTATGGTACAATTATCAATTTATGTATATTAAGGGCGATAACATGTTGGGGTCATTTTGCACAAATTTTCCACAATTTTAGAAGGGAGTCATTAATCTCAGATAGTTTAGAAGAAAATGACGGCCATAATTGTTATATTATTATAATCAAGCATGTCACAGAAACCCAAATAGTAAAATTTTGAAACCAAAACGTTTTTAGCTTCTCCAGAAAAAGGAAAACGAAAACAAATTTCGATTTGAAACCCATCACAAAATCTGAAGTGAAATATATATTTTAAGTAACTTAAACTCCAAATTGAAATGAAGTTCTGTTCAAAAGTAATTATGAATATTGCTTTTATTAAAAAATATACTAAATACGTTGAGTATGATAATTTCAACATCTTTTTTAACGTATAAAGTACCAGACATGTCAAAGACATAAAATTGGCAGCCTCAACCAAAAACAACCCTTATACCCCCCAAAAAAAAAAATATCCGAAGGAAACTCCGCAAAGAATATATATATTTTACATATTTAAAGGGGCAAGCACAAGAACATCGCTCAGGCAAAGTTTTTTATACATTTTATGGAATGCCACCAAGATATTGCGAGAGGTTACGTTAAAGGAGACAAGGTGGTCGGACAAAGGATCCGATGCATCCCTTAGACGTCGGCGATCTAATTTAATTTGAGAATGTGGCATTTTCTCTTCTTGATTTGTTTGTTTACTTTTTTTAATTAAAATCACAGTCAAAGTGTGGAGGCGTATCGACACTTTTGACGGCGTTGAGTAAACCAGCTGTTTCTAATTTCAATGCTACCATATTTTTAATAGAAATATTCGATTTCCATTTTTTTCGATTTCATCAAACCCAGGAATTTTTGAAGAAGCAAAATTAAAATGTTACGATTTGAAAACACGAATTCAAATCGTTTTCGTAAAATTTCTGTGACATTCCGTTCAACATAGTACTATTAACCACGCTTTGGCAAAACGGCACTGTTTTATCAGCAATGAGCTCTGTTTAGCTAAAGGAATATTGAAATAAAAGATCTAACAAAAGTAATTGAATGTCATATGGTCTGCAACAATAGTGCCATCTGCTGGTGCTAGTTGGATACTAAGGCCTACTCCTTGATCACGTCCCTTGAAGGCACAACAATCATTTCTCCCAGCTGAATAAGAAAAAAGCTGCAAAGAAAAAAACTCCAATTCCGGATTCCACAAGTCCGAACAACATTCAATACTTCACATATAGATGGCGCCACTTAACTCGTTTTACAACGTCCCACAGAACACATAGGGCAACAAAGGCAAAACCGCACTTCCAGATCCCATAAATCCAATCGTCTTTCGAACCTTCACATGTAGATGGTGCCACTTGAAAACATAAACAGTCTAAATACACTGGGAAAATATCATGAATCGTCGGAAATAAACCGACGATTCATGATGAAGATTTTTGAAAGTCAAACTTTAGGAAATGCTTCCAAAATTCCAAAATGTCTTAGCCGACCCCTTTTGCAAAAGTGATCGGTGTTTAAGATGTAGTCGTGAACCAGTTGACGATAATTGGTTAAAAAGTGAAATTCTCTGAACTACCAACCCAATCGATAATGGAATATTTCTCATTTACATGGCGCCACTTACACCAACTCTCTCATCGACTTAGATCATAAAGATCGAACATGGCAGGCGGAATACTGCTATATATAAATTCATGGCCATGTGATACTACACTAAAATAGAGATTGCACAAATATAAGTATCGCTCAGGCCGTTTGTCAATCAGTAAGTAAAGCAAACTTTTTCGAAAATGTTTCCAAACTCTCCTTGGCAACATATTTTGAATTGGTTACCATAACCTGTCTTTATGAGCTAAAAAACTAGTTGATTCCGACAAGACTACACAAGGTTAACATCTGAAGTCAAATAAAAGATGCAATACTTCACATGTAGAGGGAGCCACTGGAAAACGTTAATAAAAATAACGAGCATATTAGAATTCTCTAAGGAATGTATTTGAAATAATTTTAATTAAAAAAGTCGTTGACTCTAAAGACAGCACAAGGCGACGGCTTCTAGGAGCCAACTACAAACTCAATACTTCACATATAGAGGGCGCCACAAGGAAACGTTAATAATAAGATGGCCCATATTAGAATTCTCTAAGGAATGTATTTGAAATAATTTTAATTAAAAAAGTCGTTGACAGCACAAGGCGACGGCTTCTATAAGCCAACTACAAAATCAATACTTCACATATAGATGGCTCCACAAGGAAACGTTAAAGAAATATGGCGCATATTAGAATTCTCTAAGGAATGTATTTGAAATTATTTTAATTAAAAAAACCGAGAACTCTGATGACCGCACAAGGTTATCAACTGATCAAATATATGATACAATACTTCACATATAGAGGGCGCCACAAGGAAACGTTAATAAAACGAAGGCGCATATTAGAATTCTCTAAGGAATACCCTTTAAATGATTATAATAAGTTTTTCGGACTATTTTAGGAAGCAATTGAATTCCAATGATTTAAAAATTAATCTCACATGCAAAGCTTTTCTAAACACCCCTTTTATCAGTGAATACACATGTCCGCCGACTGATTTAATAGGATTTTGGAAAACTTACCGGTCTAGCCTGATTCCTTCTGCCTCACATGTTGCCCAACTCGGCAGACCTCCAAAAACCTAAAACACAAATGTCGTTGGTCAGCACCTTAAATCCATTTCTCTACCAACTACTCGAATACAATTTTATATTTCCGGTTTCTTTTTCATTTCCCCTGTTCAACTGTTTACCTCGTGGTTTGTATTTGCAGGTTACCAAACGTCAACAAATCCGTATTTTGGCGCTACCGTGGGTCGTGTCTGCAATCGCATTGCCAACGGTCGTTTCCCGCTGCAGGGCCAAGAGATACAGGTCGCTCGTAATTTCAACAATAAACATCAATTGCATGGTGGCTTTATTGGCTTCGACAAAGTCCACTGGCAGGTGGCTGGTCAGCACGAAGATGGCATAACACTCCAGCATTGTTCACCGGATGGCCATGAAGGATATCCGGGCGAAGTAACCGCAACGGTCAAAATCACACTGACCGAGGACAATTGTCTGCATCTGCAGATGCAGGCAGTGACGACCAAAACAACGGCTGTCAATATGACAAATCATAGCTATTTCAATTTGGCCGGACACGTAAGTACGATATTCGCATTTCGTTTGCGTTTACAGCTTTCTTTTTTTTTCCTACATTCGCTACATATGACAATTTCCAAAATACATGCACTCGTGTGTTGGAACTTGGGGAACGGCACGCTGGACAAGGAGAATTGCAACATATGTTGAAACACTTTTGCCATGATTGAGTTGAGGATTAAGTTGCGCACAAGATAAAAATGCTCCAAATAGGAAATGGAAAATTCAAATGAAATTGAAATTGTCGGAAGGATATGTTGTGATGTTATCTCAAGACAAACGAGTACATGTGCCGTCCCGTCTACGTACTACACTCTATATCATATTGGGCTTGGTCGAAAATACAAAACAGCAAAACAAAAACGAAAATAAAAATGTTTCAACGGAAGATTTATGACCATGTCACCCATCGAATGCTCTCGTCGGTCATTGCTAACAGAGAAAGAGACAGAGTGAGATAGAGAAGGGGATTTATTGAAATGCATACGAATTTTTAGATCGTTGCAAATTGAAAATGTCAATTACATCACATTGCAATGAATTTGCATACATTGAGGATTGAAGACTTTGTTTAGAAATACCAACGGACAAAGGCACGAAAAGTAAACTGCAGGCATCCAATCAGGATCGGCACGATAAGACCCAGCAATAAGCGGTTGTTCTATTGATGTTAGTTCATGGGTAAAATTTATCAAATACACAACTGAAACGAAAATATCAGTGGAGTGTCGTACAGAATTACATACTTTCAAAGTCGTGAAATTCTTCACGGTCATTCATTAATGTTAGGTGTTATTTGCTGAAAAATCTGTCTTTTTAAATGTTTCCACACAAGTAAATCGCACGTTTGGAGCCCGAATCAACTAAAGCTTATTTGCTTCTAAACAAACTTAATTTGTCTGCAAAGATATCTCATTTGCTATTATTATTTTGTATTTGGGCAGAAGTATTAGCGCGTTTGAGAAAAAATACCCAATAAACTTATTAAACTTGGAAAGTACAACATTTGAGTGCAAAAAATTCTTTATTTACAACTATTTTCGTATTTTGTCAACTCCAGCTTACAAGAGTACCCCAGAATTTGTGAGCACATTTACAAAAAATCATATTTTCTGACAACGCTCATTTTCATCTCGACGGCCATTTTAACAATTAAAACTGTCCCGTTAGAAATCTGAAATGCGTTCGGGATCGTTGAGAAGCTAATGTAATCAAAGAGGGTGACCCCAGACCCGAGACTGTAGCTCAAGCTATCTATCTAATTTACCCAGCCATTCGTGAGAAACCATCACCAAAACTTTGATGAAAAGCCACTGCCTCGTCTGGCTTCGCAGTAGCGCCCGCTGTCTAGCTAATTTACCAAGGTCTTGTTGGCCGCTCTACTGGCAAGAATGCAAGAAATCGTTCCTTATGGTTAGAATTAAACTCAAAAGGGAATCACCCACTATTCGGCTTCTGGCCAAAGGCAAAACGAACAAACTCAGAAGAATCCTAGCGAAGCATTGTAATATCGGCAAGATTCTCATCGTATGGGTGTGTTAAGTTAAGTTAAACCAAAACTTGAGTCAAGTACGAATTTTTCCAGCTCGGAATTCCTAATTTCATCCATAGTTGAGCCCGAATGGGCTTGCTTTTTTAACCGAAACAAATCTTATTTTAAGAAACTCAGGATAGGTTTAAGCTAATAACACTCTGCGACAAATGGTAAGGGTCAGTGATAGGTTTGGAATGAAACCACCGGGGAAAGTTATATTGGTAAAAAAAAAGTCATACGTGTTCCAGCGTTTCGCTGGGTCTCATCTAGGAATCGAGATATATCGATTTGAAGTTAGTAAGTATCGTATAGGGGAATTTGTCACGTTTTAGGCTCTTTTGTTTGACATAACTCGAGAACCACTCGTCCGATTTAGCTGAAACAAATTTAGAAAAATTAAGAATTACAATTCCTCTAATCTGTTCTTAAACCGTTTTCCTACTTAAGCAACAGTTTCGCAATTATAAATAAATGTATGAAAAAAATAATTATTTTTGCCTAAAAATTAAAAAAAATTTTAATTCGTAAAAAATCCAAAACGGTAAAAAGTGTCAAGTCCTATTAAAATGTAAATAAATGTATTTAAAAAAAAATAAAAAAAAAAAAAAAAAAAAATCTTCATGCGCTTATTTTTAACTTATTAAGGGAATTGTAATTCTTGGTTTTTTAAAATTTATTTCAGCTAAATCGGACGAGTGGTTCTCGAGTTATGTCAAACAAAAGAGCCTAAAACGTGACAAATTCCCCTATACGATACTTACTAACTTCAAATCGATATATCTCGATTCCTAGATGAGACCCAACGAAACGCTGGGACACGTATGTCCTTTTTTTGACCGATATAACTTTCCCCGGTGGTTTCATCCCAAACCGATTGTGGCTGTCGCACAGTGTAATAGAATAGAAATAAGTTAGAAATTAACTTATGTCTAGACGGCTTGGATTAATTTAAGCCCGAATAAATACTTGAAATTATCGGAAACTGGTATTGATTTAAGGAAAATTTAGATATCATTGATATCACAATATTCTTGTTGTTAAATTCATAATAGCATGAGTTCGAAATGGATTTAAACAGACTAAATTTTTATCCGGTCTCAGTTTTCTCTCTCAAAAATAGTTCTACGAATTTGTTCTCTTACCTCACTTCAAATTGGAATTACTTTTGCTAATAAATATCCTAACTACATAGGCACCCATTTTCAATGATTTCTTCTCAATCGTTTGTTTATTATGCGCTATGGTCTTCCGTAATTAAACGAGAATTACTGTTTACTAGCGAGTAGTCCGAAAAACGACAAGTAAATCCAGTATTTTATTCTGCTTATAAGAGTTTTTGTACTTGATTTTGAGACTATTGCATTTATACATGTTTCGAGAATAACGAACTACAAATCTTACTTATTTTTTTAAGTAAGATATTAGTTCGAATGTCATTTTTCTTTCTCTGCAGTTGCTCTATTTTGTTGCCCAGAAGTTGCGTGTTTTATTCCACCACAAAGGACCTTTTTTGTTCAATATTTCTTTCAAATAAATTTCAAGTTTCCCTCAATTCATCAATCGAGAACTAATTTATAACATTGTAGACAAAGGTGTTCCAAGCCCTCATCCTCTAATTATCATTAATAAAATGGCAATGGCAATGGCAATAATCTAATACCCAATGCGGGAAAGTGCTGATGATAGGTCATTAAAATTGTCTGCCGATTACGATAAAACCACAAGTTGAGCAGTAAATTGTATAATGATTGGCCAAACCAAGAAACCAATACGATTTGTGGCTATTTACATGTGGCCATGCCTGCCACAATGTAAGTCCACACAGTGTAAGGATACACGCGTATGCGAATGTAAAACCATCCATAAAAGGATCACACTTGAACACCTGTGCGGCGAAACAAAACATAATTAACTAATCGATTTCATTCATTTTATTGCAGGCTTCTGGCAAGGAAGCCATATACGAGCACACCATAATGATTAATGCCGATAAAATAACTGAAACCGATACCGACTCAATACCGACGGGCAACTTTACACCCCTCAAGGGTACACTGTACGATCTGAGGACGACGGCTCAGTTGGGTGAACGCTTGCGAGACTTATTGCCCATCAATGGTTACGATGACAATTATTGTGCTGACGCAAATTATGACGGTGAGCGGATAAATGTTATGGCCAAGTAAGTAAAGCTACAGCCAAATGGCGAGTAATGTTCATTGCATGTTTTTGAGAAGACAAACGACAGATTGCCATGTGTCCTCTAAGAATATTTAATAGGTGTGTACAGGGATCAACCAGTGACAAATGGCAGATTGATTTCCCCAAACAGATATAGAGTTGGTTGGTGTGTTGGGAGAGTAATGTTGGGTGGTTCAAATAATAATTATATTAATTAAAAAAAATTAACTACGGTAAAACTTCTATAACTCGAACTCCCATAAGCCGAAGCACTTCTAGTGGCAGTTGAGGAGACAAATTCCCAATTGTGAAACCACAATTGTTTCGCTTCATACGCGTGAGTATTTATTACTTGTATTCAGGTTGTCTGAATGTTTTGTAATGCACCCAGTGAATACTTGGAACATACTCTCTCGAAGTCTCGGTAAGTTGAATTTTTCGACGGGATTTATTTGAAAGACCAAACATTCCATTTGTTTATGGAAGGCTGATTCGAGAGAAGTTCCCCGTCTGTTCATTCAACTAAATGGCACACTGCTCCCAAATCCCCACAGTCTCTCTCTGAGAATGCTTTGGACTCTCGACGGTCACGTGCTGGTTTTCCTATCACCAGATGCAGCAGTTTTGCAGGTTATCGAAGACGCCGATATAAAAATGCGCTTCGTCAAAAGAGGGGGTGGTCGTGTGCCTGCAGTTAAGTTAATTGGACTCTGTAAGCGGAATTTTTTTTGTCAAAGTACACCATACTTATTTTGGGAGATTACCTGAAATTACAGCCATGTACCTAAAATAGAAGTATGCTAAATTGAAGCATGAAAATTAAATATGTCTGGCCAGAACCATGTGCCAGTTCGAGGGTTAAAATGAGTATTTCTTGGTTGCCTCTTTTGATTGGCTCTGGTTGTTCTATTAAAAATGGTCTTAAAACCCCATCCTTATTCTTAGGAAAATCAACCTTTTTTTATATATCCGTCTATCATTTGTGGATTCATTTGAACGCAACCAGCAATTCTTCTCCCCACATTGTATTTAAAATGGTCTTAAAATCCGGGTTTTAATACTCTAAACCCTCCCTGCTCTTACGTAAAACAACCTTTTGGTGTATCCGTCAAATGTCAAGAATTCTTAAATCCCTAGTGGATTCATTTCAATTCCAAACAGAAGTTTTTCTCTCAACATTGCCTACTCCCACAAAACCAACTCGTTCTAAGTAGCAAGACAACTTTGCAGACAAAGTCAAAGGTGGAATTCCAGCATACTGGACATCAACGGCATGCTTAAGTAGAAAATAGTTCAACATATGCGGCATTGACCACAACGATCACGATTTAAATTTGGGCAATCAAATGAACACACATACATCTACATATATGTATTTATTTTCTTGCAGAGTTATTAAGTCATAAAAACTTCTAAAGATAAACTCAAGTAATACTCATAAAAATCTATGATAATTTTTTATGTCTTTATTTCAAACTTCTACGACAAATCACACACACACGTACACCCACACACTCATCCACACGTACGCAGATCTTATCATCCTACAACGGGACGTTGGCTAGAAGTTGCCAGTAATCAGCCGGGCGTACAATTGTATACATCCAACTATATGCCGGATATCGAGAAAGGGGAGGTAAGTTTTTCATCAGTTTTCCTCCGAAAATTACGTTCATACGCTCTACACTGGCATTCATCATCAACTTTATTTTATGATTTTTTTTTCCTTTTTTTGATTTGAATACAATGAAACCCTTGAAATTGAAAGGAAAAAAAGTTTGTGTTTGAATAAGAAAAAAAAACCCAACAACACACACACACATATAGTCTCTCTCTATCTCTCTCGTACACTACCATATGCGGAAAACTCCAATCAAATGAAATTAATTAAAAAATCCATAATTTACAAAAGTATGCATTTCTGTAAAACGCATAAAAGAAACTTGTTTAAAAAAAAATAAAAACACATAAAGTTTGTGGGAAAAACATGGGAGTGGACGGACAAACGGATTTCAGAGATCGAATGTCAGTGTACCCTTTTCTTATGAGAAGAAGATAATCTTTTGATTTCAATCAAAGGTCTTTGAAAAGGGTCTGAAAGCCACAGATGATGTCCTAAAGCTGAACGATTATAAATATCAGATATTAATGTATTTTGAAGCAGGCGGAGAAAAGCTGTGAATTTGAATATTCATGATTGAATATTCATGTACTCATCTCGGTCAAATCTCACAAACTTCTTAGTTGTTTTCAAAGTTGTTCGAGAATATTTCAGGGTAAAGGATTAGGTTTGAATATGGCCATCTATCGGATCATGGCATAGGTATTGGAATTCAGATACTACTCAATTTCCAAGGAAAATGTTGCACTGTCTACATAAAAATAAAAATAGTCTTGACAATAATACTTCTGACCTCTAATTTCTTTATGTACATTGAGTTCTGCGCTAAAAAACCAAATGCCCAAAAATGTTTCGCATAAACCTCCACATAAAACCAAAGACATTGCCATTATACATGGATCGATGTGGCAGCAAACATTACAACAGCACAGATATACCACCTCGCAGTATAGCTGAGCAAAAAGTTAAGGGGGGTAAAATCATGATGTTAAGAGTTCAGATAAGTACCATTTATTGACCAGCGATGCCTGAATTAGTGTTAACTTTTTGTGTTGTTTTGTGCCTTTTCGACTTCTGATGCCCTTTGCCGTACGCTCGTGTTGGCCGTACACACTTAACGTCGATATGTTGTACTCGGTGCACACAAACATTTGACTCGAATCCCTTCTCACATTTGGCTTAATTAAAAACTTCAACATTGCGCTCAGCGTACAACAACTCTCAGCGTTTTTCTACATGATTACTTTGAAAAACAATCGTAAATGTTTTTATGCATGCTTTAACAAGTTTTTAAAAATTTCGTTTTGTTCATATTTTGCTGTTGTTATTGAATGTTTGCCTGTTCTCTTTGGAATGGATGGTTTTTGCTCACCAAACCAGCCCGAGCTATCGCCAATAACGGCAGCACCCAATGAGCCAAACAAACACAACACAACACTACACAGCAACAACAACCAGCACCATTCGGGGGCTTATTAGTCGTGTTGTTGTAGAAAAAATGAGAGGCGTTTAAACACTTTATGGTTAATTAATATTTGTTTATTTATGTAATTACGAGTGCAGTGCGATGGGAACGCAAACAAATGAAGGGGAATAATGATATTAAAAATTGTAATTTAAAAGCCATTCGAACAAGGGGCGACTCGTGGAGAGGCCACCAGCCAAAAGGTAGAGTAATTGAGAAGCCGTTCAAGAAGTCAATGAGAAACGGTAAACATAACATTGAAATTTGTGGTCAAAAAGGTCAGAAGATATATTTTAAGAAATAAAGATATTGAATAATTGAATAATTGCATAATTGAATAATTGTGAATAATTGAATAATTGAATAATTGAATAATTGAATAATTGAATAATTGAATAACTGAATAATTGAATAATTGAATCAATGAATAATTGAATAATTGAATAATCGAATAATTCAATAATTGAATAATTGAATAATTGAATAATTGAATAATTGAATAATTGAATAATTGAATAATTGAATAATTGAATAATTGAATAATTGAATAATTGAATAATTGAATAATTGAATAATTGAATAATTGAATAATTGAATAATTGAATAATTGAATAATTGAATAATTGAATAATTGAATAATTGAATAATTGAATAATTGAATAATTGAATAATTGAATAATTGAATAATTGAATATTTTTTTTTTTTTATTATTTATTTTATTTTATTGAATTATAAATACAAATTTCTATTAAAATTGCTTATTTCCCCGCGAAGCCAAAGGCTTGTATGCAAGGTTATATATAAACATGTATATTAAATATATTAATTTTCAATTGGGCTAATATCACATAAAATATTTCGCTTCATTGCGAATTTATCAAATGCTTTTTAAGTAAATATTTACGCCTAAATTTATTTTGACATTTCAAGAGGTTTTGCGGCATTGAGTTCATGATGCTAGGTAGTTGTACATCTAAGGTGTTTTTCCCGTGTTTATTGTTAAATCTCGGTATTTTGTATCTACCTTCGGCCCTTCTTCTTGTGTTGTACTGATGGTCAATTGGTTCCAGAAAATGTTCAATTGAATAATTGAATGAAATAATCATGACAATAAATGAAAAACACTGAAGAACGCAAACAGAAGAAACAGAGAAATTAATAATACTTAAGACTATTGTATTTATTTCATTATCGACGTGACTGGGAACTTCATTCAAATCAACGAGCTGTGCACGATATAATTTGTATATCCACAGACAGACTGTTTACCGGCGGCTCCGAACCTCTAAGCTTTTTTTAAAGAAGATTAAAATGAATGAATTTAATTTAAAAAAAAAAAATTAAATTTGACTCTGCGATCGTGGGTCTACTGTAAGGAGTAAAGTCCTTAATCATAGGATATCACCACACATGTGGTCATCTACGATGTGGCTACCTTTGACCACCCCTCACCCCTTTAAGCATGGTGAGTGAGGTCTACCTAATACCTCTGTCACTCGATTGAGAACTCATATCTACGCCAAGCCGAATTATCCTTTCAATTTAAATGAAACTCTTAGAAGTGTCGTTTCCAGATGGTCAGGCTAGGACAAAAATAGTCGGGACTCCAGATCACCTTCAATACCAGATGATAGAATTTAATCTAGCAGGGGGACTAGTGGCAATAAGTACTGGTGTTAATATGAATGAACCAGAACCTTTCTAATTATTTTTCTATCACTAAGGCGATGAAGGGCTCGACTCTAGTGAAAATGATGCCTTTAAGCCTCCAGTTAATCGCTTTCTACCGAAGCCATACATGCAGAAAGTCTTAAGACTCCCGATGCAGTACCCTCCCTTTTTTCTATGCAATTATTTGTGTTCTTTAAATGGCCATGAAACCCCAAGCGCAAATGGTAGTTGTGCATTCAAGTGGTGTCTCCTACATACGAATACCTGGAAAAACACTTGTTTGTTTTTCTTTACAAAGTCCCCGAATTCAATTACCTTTGAAGTCATTTGCCAACTTGGCATTTCTATTATAATAACAATTAAATAATAACGTTTTCTATTCTGCTGGGTTTTTTTTATGTGTGTTTGGTAAAGTTAGTAATGTAAAACACAACAATTGTAATTTGCTTCAGCAGTGTGCATCGTGCTATAGCACTTCAGAAACAGGGTTACAAATAAACTGAAGGGAAACATTTAAATACGAAAGAAAGCGGGTTTTAAGTGTGAAGAATTTTGCAAAAATATATTTTGAGCGGAGGGAACTGCTGTCAGTGGAAAAGAAACATCCGAACAGCAATTTCCCGATGTCTACAAAAAATACATGTAATTTATTCTTAATTTTATTATCCTACTCACAGTAACCCGCTTTATGAGTATGATAAAATTTGTTCAGCTCGTTTTTCCCCGTTTGCCGATAATACGATGAAACCAACTCCAAATTTCGGCCCCATCGAACTAATTTTGTCTGTTATCCTTTTGTTCAAAGGTGTATTGTTGTATTTATCCCAACTCAAACTATGCCCTTAAGGCATCATAAACTATTTTGTTTTCCTGTGTGTTCTGGCTTTTGTTATGATATTATTTTTGTTGTTGTTGCCGAACAAAGTTTCTGTAAAAGTAGAAATTTCACAATAACAATAATAAAATCATACAGGCATGTACAAGTAGTACAAGAACAAAAGGGTACATGTGATGCATTTAAATATACAAAGGATAAGAGAATATCGATATTTTCTATACATTCGAGTTGCCCGCAGGACCCCCATCGACGGTGGAAAATGAAAACTGAAACAACAGCGAATGTCAATGACAACTATATTTGAAACAACAAGTTGTTGTAATATCATTTGTTTTTGTTTGTTTACGATACCCCCCAAACATATTTTGTAGCAGGGGCGGAACACGGCCCCAGTAGGACATTTGACCTTTCTCAGTACAAAATAGAATGGAGTTCATAAGGACAACAGAGGACATTGTAAAATATTCTTTGTGGGGCCTTTTTGCCAGGCAAATGGAAAACCTCCATTTCAAGGAACTAACATCCACATCGTTGTGTAACGAAGGTACACAGATATGCCTGCTGGAATGTACAAATGTAAGGAAATGTATGCGCGCACATGCATGTGCTTTTGTCAGTTGTGTTTCCTGTGTGACTTCTGGCAGATGAAATTTTCCTGTTTGTATGTGTGGCAACCAAATACAGGCACCCGACAATGGAAAATCTATGCTTTCCTATGTGCACGTGAAAATCCTGTATGCAAAATGCAGTCACTAACACACACGTACACAACATATTAGATCATGGACGAAATCTCATCAACGAAAGGAAAGAAATGTAGAAATCTGACATCCGAACATTAAAACTTATTGACTTTTCTCTTTCTGACGTTATTGTTGCATTTTGGCCAATGCAGGTGTTTTGCTGCACATTCTTTGAAGTAACTTTGAAACTTCTTCAATGCATAAGTACACTGAAATAAATATTGGGATACAATTGACAATGAAAGTGTTTGTTGAAATTTTTTGGTAAATTCAAACTTTGGGGAATTAATTGAATCGCTACTCACTTACATATCTTCTTCGAGTTAAAAAACTGTGCTATGATTCGGAGATAATAGAAAGCCGAAAAAGATCGATACTATCAGTATTTTTCGTTTACCTGCCTATCTCTAACGTGGACATTTCATTTAACTGCCCAAAAGTCAGTTAATTTGAATCAATCTTTTCTTTTCTCTGACAATCTCATTGTTAAGTGCATTTCATTAAAGAGTTCATTTCAGATATCTGCACTCTTATTGGAAAGATTTTCAGTACTTTTTCATATCGGAGATGAAATTGAGAATTGAGAGGGAGATGAAATGGTTGTTTATTGTGTTTGCAAATCAAAAATGAAATGACAGAGTCATTGAGAGACAATAATAGAAATTCGGCACCTTGCGTTTTCATAATTTGTGGCTTTTGTTTTACAAATAACTTTCGTGCAGGAATCTCAACTAGTCCCAAGTAGTTGAGGCAGCTAAGTGAACATCATACAAGAGCATTTTTCAGTTAAGTCCACAAGATGACGTTCAAAAATACAAAAAGTCAGCTAAGCGAAAACTACTGTATTTCCTATAAACAGTTGATCTGTTGAACTTCCTTATATGCGACAGCACAGGAAATTCTAAAGGCCGAAGCATTTTGATCTTTTTGTCTCTATTTGCGAAGGGAGCAACACTTTTAATTGATTTGACAAAGAACATCCCACCAACTGGGACTTGTTGTATAAAATTTATTGTAAGTGGAGTGGGAATGCACAGTCCAGGAAGTGGACAGCCTTAGTAGTCACATTTCAGTTGCATATCCGTAAATCATGGCTCCACATTTAAGCGTTCTGTTTTATATTCTTCTTTACGATTTAAGTTTTAATCGTGCATAGTTTTTTTTTATAGACCGACACTACTCAACTAATCTTGCAGAACTGTATCGATTAGAGGTGAAGGAAGTGTCGTATTTTATTCACGGAAATCTTGCCACGAAAATTAACGTGTGCAATTCACTTGAAGAACATGCTTTCTTGGTTTCAGATAAATGTTTCCACGAATTGACTTTACCATGCACTAAGTTCAAGACATTCCAAGTGATTTGTAGGCGATCCATTATCAACTTTTCTACAAATATCTATTATGTAGGTCATTGTAGGGATTTGTATTTGAAACATGATTTTGGCCTGCCAAAAGCTTTGTCATTATTTTCAATACAAACGATGGCACCTCTGAAAATATTCACACTCTTTACGGCATTAGGCCGAACAAAAGTCATAAAGATAATTAAAATCTGTACATAAATAATGTGAAAATGTCTTCCGTAGCCATTAAACGTGTCCAATAATATCCATAACCATTGCAGACTTATTTGATTCATTGATCCCTTAGGAAAAATATTAACCGCACAACATTTTGACATTTCGGCAATTTCATATTTAATGTCTTAAATCAAACAACAAAGCATTTTACATTATTAACCAACTAAAACTTTGCCCATCTTTCTCATTGCCTATCGTTGCAGACGCCTATACGTGGCAAAAATGGTGCTCAATATGTGAAACAAGGTGCCTTTTGTCTAGAGACACAAAAGTATCCCGATGCTGTCAATCATGTAAGTTCGGTAATGGCACATTGTGCCCATAACTGAATGGGAATGATGAACGTTGATACAAGAAGCCTCGCCACAATCGACCTCCTGGTACTCCTCCTCCTGCTTCGTGACCGGCTACTGCGGCGGCAACATCATGGACAGCTTGAAATAACAAACAGCCAGGAAGACTACTACACTGAAGACCATTTAGCCAAATGAGTATCTTGACTCAGTCATCAAATAGCAAAATGCCATAGAAAAGTTCGGCAGAAGAAATAATGACAACAACACCGACTACAAAGGACCACGGGCGAGGGTGGTTTAATAAGACGGGGGGAGTATTAACGAAAACGTTAAGATGAGATTTGGAAGAAATACGTTTTATAACCACTTAACTGAGACTTAGTTCGGATAAATGAAATTTGTTGCAGTTAACCATTCAGAGCAATTTTTATTCCAATAATCACAGGATTTCAATAAAACGAAATTCGTTGCATTTAACCATTCAGAGAAGAAATTTTTCTGTTTTGTTCATATTTTGATATGAAATTTCCACTGCAGTCGAATTCGGGTAAAAGAAAATGGAGAATAAAACAACTTTTATCCAATAATCATAGTTTTTCAATAAAACGAAATTCGGATAAGTGCAATTTTTGATTTAATGAAGTCAGTTCGAAATCTAGTTTTGAAACACAGCGGGAAATGGAAACATTTAAAACAACTCTTCAGGCAAACGTTTTTTTCAACAGCATAATTCGGATAAATGAACAGTTAACCATTCAGAGCAGTAGATTTTTTATTTTGTTCATATTTTGATGTGAAATATCAGCTACAGTACAATTCGGGTAAAAGAAAACGGAAAATAACCGAACATATCTTAATATATATTTACCCTCGACACTGATTCACTGATACACTGATTCACTGACTCTGTCACGCAGTACGTAGGAATTTAAATAGGCATTCTATAATTTTCTATAAATAATAATAATAAAAAAAATAATATTTTTTTTTTGTACAGAAATTGTGTTTTCCCCAATTTTTTTTTCCCAAATTTACAACAATTTTTTTTTTACAAAATTTTTTTTTTAACAAAAATTTTT
This sequence comes from Hydrotaea cyrtoneurina, assembly GCA_958296145.1. Classification (NCBI taxonomy): domain Eukaryota; kingdom Metazoa; phylum Arthropoda; class Insecta; order Diptera; family Muscidae; genus Hydrotaea; species Hydrotaea cyrtoneurina. Next base: position 7,938,460 of record OY282513.1, on the reverse strand, counting down.
TTTTAACAAAAAATTTTTTTTTAGAAAAATTTTTTTTTTTACATAATTTTTTTTTTCAACAAAAAATTGTTTTTTTCAACAAAATTTTTTTTTTTCCCCAAAATTTTTTTTTTTCAAAAAATTTTTTTTTTAACAAAAATTTTTGTTTTCAAAAAAAATTTTTTTTTTTCCACAAAATTGTTTTTCCATATTTCAACGGGCGCCATAGGCGCATTACAACTTACTAGTATTACAATAATCATAGTTTTGCAATAAAACGAAATTCGGATAAGTACAATATTTGATCTAATGAAGTCAGTTTCAAAATTAGATTTAAAACAACTTTTCAGGCCATTTTTTTTAACAGTATAATTCGGATAAATGAAGTTTGTTGCAGTTAACCGATTAGAGCAAAACATATTGTTATCAAGATTTCAGATGCAGCCGAATTTGTTTAAGAGACAACGAAAAAACTAAAGATCCTACATTTCTATTATGAGAGGTTTTAATAAAATGTTGTTCGGATATATGCATCTCTATCAATTAAGTGATCTGATTTTATTTCAAAATTAACCGAAAATATTTTTAGTGAGTGATAATTTACGATTTTTTCTCCATTTAAAAGGACTTTATTCTTACCTTAAACGATAAGAACATCTTTGTTTGAAGCAAATAAAGCCTAACCTTATTGACCAAATTAACATACCACCTTCCGTATGGGTATGTGCCACATCACTTGAACTGTTTGCCGGGCTGCCTAAACTGTTTGTGTTTACAAACAGGCAGTGATGTCTGCTAGTTTCCTTTTTTAAGCCGAAATTTCTGTTTACCGTGCAAGCGCACCCACCCCCAACCAACCTCAGCTGATTAGACCCATACAGACAGACAGACACACACACACTCAATCAAAGAGATATACAGACACGAACATATACATACATCCATTTTTGGGGGTTATATGTATGCATGTACACTGAGCTATGAGGTGTTAAAGTCTATTTTAGCTGTCAAATAGTGACTTATTGTCTGACAGGGCGTAAATCCTGTAATTGTTTGTTGATAAACTTAAGCTCTCCGTTTGCAAAACAGCAAGACCACGCCGAGGAGGAGCGGGAGGCGGACGACAAGGAGGCAGAGGATGAAAATTAACAACACCGTCATCGAATACCCATCAGTGCCAAAAAGGCACCACCATATCGTCCCTTAAACAGAGTCTTAAAAATATCCTACTGATTGGGAAAACAAATAATTTAATCAATTGACTTCACAACCATCTTCTGTGCTCTTCCATCTCATTTCAGGCCAATTTCCCATCGATCATTTTAAATCCGGGTGAACGATACAACCACGAAGTGATTTACAAATTTGGCACATGTCGCAACGGTGCCTGTGCTAAACACTGAGACCCGGATAATTCCAAGAAATTGCAAAGAGGAGGGCAGGCCTGGAAGTCAATGTCAGTCAACAAGGATTTAACTCCAATAATGGGATATACATTTAGTCGGTTAATGTAGCCAGATGTACGTACACACATTAATAAACACATACAAATACACAGTAAATATTGATACACCTATACAGATGTGTAAATGTAAGTTTAGTCAATGAATACAACAAATGACTGACATGTATTTGCTGGGCGACTAAAACGAAAAAAAAATAAATACAAGATTGATTATAATCGCAATGAAGAGTAATTTTATTTGGTTTTTAAAATAGAAAATACTGGGTATATAATTTTAATAAAATTTAAATAAAAAATATCTTTAAAAAAACATATTTTGTCTGAACCAAATCTTGTACGGCCAAGACATTTCTTAAGGTTTAACAACAGAAAGGTGTCTATCTTAAAAGAGGGGAAAGGAGTCTATATTTGAAAATTGATTTAGCCCAACTTATGGACTTTGAGATGGCACCAACACATAGGGACCGATGTGTTGTCAGGGCGGAAGATGATTTTTTTCTGATGTGAGGATGTCAGAGTGGCCGGAGAATAACAAAATCTAGCTTGGAACAATTTTAAGCCTATGATACAAATTAACTCAAATCAAATTTAAAGTAACTAATATTAAAGACCCATTTCTTAAATAATTTTTTGTCGAAGTTATCCCAGCTGTGAATCTATTGAGCCCTCCCCCTTCCGCTGATATCAGCGAACAATGGCAACACTTATGTAACTCTATGACAAAAGCCGCGGAGAATAAATCGGCAACAAGAAAATAACGAATTGTACGATGGAGGTGTGTAAAGCCTTCACTGAATCCATGGCGACACGTGCTGCCGGGAGTAAGGATAAAGAACAAACGCCAGTTTTTAAGAAAGAAAAGATAAATGTAACGACGCCACTGTTAGGAGATTCAATTCTAGGGAAAAAAAGCAATGATGTCCGAAAATTATACAAACGAGTACAACATCCATCGAAAGAGTTGCCTACAGGCATAACCTCGAGAAGGGAGGATTGTCGGAATCTGGTAACAGACACGTTCCGTACGATTAGGGTTTGGTAACAACATTTCTCCAGCAAAGCATCACAGATGATGGTATGGAACGTCTACCCCCTAACGCTGATGATGTCACAGCAGTAATAGTCTGGCTTAAGAACAACAAGGCAGCGGGTGCTGTAGCTCCATAGAAAATGGGGAAGATGAACTGCTAAGGAAGCGTTGTATTAGATTACTATTATTATTTTTATTAAGCGCCCCGGTAGGCTAGTTGGTAGTGTGCTTGCCTATCAGCGTGGTGGTTGTGGGTTCGATTTCCACCAGACGCTTTGGTCTGTCGCTGCAAAAATCAAGCCAAATGGTCTTTGTCACCCGGTTTATCCTTGGGCCCAAAACTAGAATATAAATTTACTTTGGATTGTAATTAATAATAAATAAATAAATAAAAAATTAAAATATTATTTTATTTATTTATTGCAAATATAAATTACAAAAAATAATTTAAAAAAAAGGACTGGGTGCTAGGGACTTTGCCTTTGATTGATTATATAGAGGGTTTTCCAACAAAAGGTGTTATTTTGATATTCAAAGAAAAATTTAATTTTTTGAAATAAATGGTCGGATGTTTATTTTATAACACCGTGTTACAAAAAATAGAGGGGGAAAAATAAAAATACAAGTGTATCGGCGATTTTCATGTACACGTCACAATCGAGCTGATTTTTGGCAGGCAGACTCGTGGAAATGTCTGTATCACGTCAAATTTTTTAAAAACAATTTTTATCAATTCTCAGATTCTCAGCCGAACCGTTGTGGAATAACCTTCCTGATAGTGTTTTTACTGTCATTCCCAAATTTCAGATAAGTATCAACAAAGACTACTCACTCTTTCCTCCTGAATGTTCAATACAGAGACACACGGTGTGCCATATGAAGATTCATATTCATAAGATACAGTTAGAGGTCAATGTTCATCTTGTGGACCTTACACTTTAAACTTATATTTCAAATTCACGCACGTGATTAAAATAAAATGGAAACACTTGTAGAACATTAAAGATCCATTGTATGATGAGGTGAAGAGCGACTCATACTATCTTAAGTCTAAATGAGTTGGGCCTCTAGAGAGACTCGTTAAAGACGACCCAGTCTTTCCCCAATATTGCCGACAATACACTTTAATTGAATTGATTATCCAAAGCAAATACGGTTTCAATTGAGTTAACTAAAAACAAATGCATTTCGCTACCTAAAGTCGTAAAGGTTGTAAGTCCACTTTTTGGATAAATGTATTTTTTGATGTAGAACGCAAGATAAGTTGAAAACGCATCTGGCTTGAAGAAAAAAACCACCAAAAATATATGCCCTGTTACCTTTTATAACTGAAAAGAAAATGTTCTAAGTCCCTATATGCTCAAAAAAGACTACCTAAGACTACTAATGCTCAAAAAAGACTACCAAGCATATTTTTCAATTTTTTTTTTAATATTACCAACAACATGAATAACCTACACATAATTGCATTAAAACTTTTGGAAAAATAAATCGTCGAAGAATAAAATTAAGTTATTTGTCTCTCTTGTAAAATTTAAAATTTTGGACTTACACCCTTTGCGACTTTAGGTAGCGATTTGTTTTTCTTTGGTTTAAAATCTGGGTTTCTTATAATATGAAGACTGTGGAAATACTTTGAGAAATATCAAACTATTGTTACAAGACCAAAGCCACATTTGCTTTACATTATTTAAAATCACTTTAAATGCCCAAATGCCTTATGACGCATAAAATATGACAACAAAAGCTTAAATGCCTGCAGCCTTGTAGAAATAGAACCTGATTGACCTCCTGCAATATCCTTTATCAGTTTTTAATTGAGAACGGTAACTCACTTTTAGTTTTGATGGAATTATTAAAATTCAATTAATTAGTATATTAGTTCGTTCATCATCGCTCCATCGTTGCCAGGCTGTCAAATTTAATTTTCCACCAAATCAATCGTAGTGACAACTGACGTTTGGTTCGCTCATTTCCTAAGAATATTTTTCGCCTGCCTGCAGAAAGGAAGCCACATTAATGACCTTCTTTTTGGTGATGACCTAAATTTTCCATAATGCCAGCGCCAAAGAAAATTTCGTCGAAAGCAGTTCATTTCCTGTTTTATGAAGTTAATTAAATTAAACCCCATCTTTGGGTTGGGATGTTTGATGCTGTTCCCATTACTTGTTTGCTTTTGTATTGTTTTTTTTTGTTTTTTTTGGCGAAAAAAAAAATGTTTATACGTCGATGGTAGGGAAAGTTTCGCATGACTTTGTCTTTTAATGTGAGAATATTTGGCAGTCTTGTTTTTAATATGGCAAGTGGGAAATAATTAATAAATTTGATAATTTTCTATACCGTATTTTTACACTGAAGGTCAGAGTAATATTTTTGTCTGGTAATGTTAATGAAATGTACTTACCACGTGTTTGTGTGGCGAGTGTTTCAGAAGGGCCATTACTGGCTTAAACAACTTTTCGATAGGCTGGAAGGAGAAAAAAAAACATAAAATATAAATATGTATTTTAGATTTCTGTGAAGTTTGAGAAATGGAGATGAGTAGAGATGGCGTTTCAAAATATTATAATGAAGTAAAAAAAAAACCTTGTGTATGTTAATTGCAAATTTCGCGCTAAGGACAATTAAAAAAAGAAACAATAGTTAAGTGGGGACCTACTGAAGCTATGCACATGTCTGGAAAATGCCAGTGGCAATATCTGGACAATGGGCGAACACTAGCATACGACACTCATACTTACACATAGTGGACGATGGATGTGTGAGTCTGGCTTAGTACTCGTGATCGTGTCTAACCAATGATCGTACGACGGCAACGAAATATGTCAATAACTTTGTCAGGCATAATTAAAAAAGGTCGAGGAAAAAATGTACACGTTCCACAACAATAGAAGATTTTTTATTTTTACAGTTATGTTTCTGTTAGTCGAGTTCGAGTTCGAGATCATTGATTATTTCTATTTTTTTTTCCAAAATAGAAATCTTTAAAAAGATTTCAAGCCTTGTGTCTGCATCGATGGCAGGCAAGGTATACGGATCATTTTCGCACCTTTCTGCCACTCTTCTTCATCGGTACCCATTTGCAATGATTTCTGCTGCAAATTACACTCTGCGACAAATGGTAAGGGTCAGTGATCGGTTTGGAATGAAACCACCGGGGAAAGTTATATTGGTAAAAAAAAAAGTCATACGTGTTCCAGCGTTTCGTTGGGTCTCATCTAGGAATCGAGATATATCGATTTGAAGTTAGTAAGTATCGTATAGGGGAATTTGTCACGTTTTAGGCTCTTTTGTTTGACATAACTCGAGAACCACTCGTCCGATTTAGCTGAAATAAATTTTAAAAAACCAAGAATTACAATTCCCTTAATACAATTCCCACGTATGACCTTTTTTTGACCGATATAACTTTCCCCGGTGGTTTCATCCCAAACCGATTGTGGCTGTCGCACAGTGTTATTGGTTTTTATTTACGTATTTTTTTTGTAGACCATTTGCTTTGTGAAATTGAACCCCCAAAATAAAAATTGGTATGACTAGGAGCTGCAAATAGTTTTTGGGGCACATTTTCCTATGTCTTTTTACATTTCAGTACAAAGCGAGTTTCGTTTTGGTGGTTACGCCATTTTTTGGTAAGGGCTCAAGTATGCGCTGAGTTTTCATTAACACAGTGGCTACAGATCTACAAAATGTGCCTTGAGATAAAGCAAAAAAAAACAACCTCATCTCCTTGAAAACAACAAAACTGTCAAAAATTCGTGAACAATTTGTCATATTTTTGTATGGGTTTTCACACTTATTTCCGAAATTGCTACGAACTTAGCCAAAAATATATCTAAATGCAAAACAAACAACTCTTCTTAACAAGCCAATTTCATATGATGACTCCTTCACATAGTTATAGCCCCACAAAGTCATCAAAAATCCAAAAATTTCCAGGGTTTTCCAACAAGAGGTGGACATTTTTTGAGAACAATGGTCGGATGTTTATTTCATAATAAAGAGGACGGTATGCCGTTAATAATGAACAACAATATCAGCCAAATGGCCACCACGAGCACGCTTGCAGGACCAATTCCTTTTCATGAAATTTTCCATATCGCAAAGTGGCTGCCTTATGTCCTCGATAGCTTCACGAATTCTATCTTTGAGGTCTTGAATCGACGCTGGGCTGTTACCGTAGACCTTATCTTTCACGTGGCCCCATAGGAAAAATTCGCAAAGTGTTAAATCACAAGATCTCGGTGGCCAATTGTGATCACCTCTTCGAGAGATAACACGGTCCGGAAACTTTTTCCGTAAAAGAGCAATGGTTTCGTTGCTTGTGTGGCACGTAGCGCCGTATTGTTGAAAGAAAACGTTGTCCAGATCAATATCAACCAACTCCGACCATAAAAAATCATTAATCATCTCTCCATTCCCCGAACTGTTGATCCAACCTAATTTTCTAAAAAAAATAAGGTGCAATGACCCCAAATACCCACATGTTGAGGATGGAGAGGCTTATCAACATTAACTATTTGCTTGTTGATTATTTTTCAAGATAATTTTTCGATAGAATTCCGTATCATTTTCATGCATTTCAAGGACCCCATCCGCAAAGACACGACATTGTTGTTGATCGGCCGGCTTGAGTTCTTGTTTTAACTGAACTTTATAAGTCTTAAGACCCAAGTCTTTATGTAAAATACGTTGTAATGACGTTTGTCGTATGCCCAATTCCAAAGAACGACGAGGAATGAACAAACCTGAGTTTTCTTCAACACTTTGGGCTACAGCAGCAATACTCTCGGTTGTTCTTGAGCGACGTGCGTGGTTTTTTTTCTCCACATCACTAACTTGTCCCGACAGCTCGAATTTTGTCCACCAATTTCTGTATTGCGGTCCGACAAGGTGCTTCACGACGACCCAAAAATGTTTTAGTTTTTGCGAACTGTGACTGCAAGATTTTCTCCATTTTGGTAGTGAATTTTAATAATTCCATCAAATTGTATGAAGCACATAAGAATGTAAATCCCCTATAGTTATAGATTATAGAAATCGGACTTGTCGTAATAAAGGGTGTTTTTTATTGAGGTATAGAACTTCGAATTGAAATAAAACACAAGAAAATCTTTTAAATGTCCATCAATTTGGCTTTATTGGAAGGATAATTTTATGCCATTAATGTTTAAATATGATTTCGGGCATGTGGCCGCCGCGGCTGGCTCGAATAAAGCCAATTCTACAGGTCCAATTTTCAACCACTTGTTGGAACCACAACTCATCCACATTCATGCCATCCAATTCGGGAACAAAATAGTCGGTTATCATGGCTCTATACCGGTCTCCATTAACGGTAACTGACTCTCCAGCATTATTTCGGAAGAAGTATGGCCCAATGACTCCACCAGCCCATAGAGCACACCAAACAGTCAGTTTTTGTGGATGTAATGGCATAAAATGGACGGAGCTTGCGGTGAACTTCGCGAACTGAACCATTACTTACTTTCTGTTCATGGTGAAATGGCAAACCAAACTAAATATTAATCACTTGACAGCTGACAAAATGGCCGCCAGTTAAAAAAGTGATGCCAACTTAAAGTTCTATACCCTAATAAAAAACACCCTTTAGTAGTCCCATTTGAGTCTGTCTTTTATCAAGTGTCTGCGTTTGTTAACAAAACAGCTGTTTTCAATGACGTCTAGACGATCACAGCACTCTGAAGCATTTTGGACCAATGTGAACGAGAGCAATGGGACACTAAATCTTAGCGTGTGAACGCCCCTTTCCGTTTCATAAATCCCAATCATGTTTCCTTTTAAATATCGTTTTCATGTCCAATATATGTTTCCCCTCATTAGGATGAAAACTTGCTAAACCGACCTCTGAACTTTAATGAAGTTCACGTATTGTGAACTCTTGCAAAGTTTATCATAACAATTTCCACACACACATAGACAGACAAAAAAATACTACTAAACACAACTTTATTGTTTTACAAAATATATAGACGGACAATAATACACAGACAGAAAAAAAATACACACAATAAACCACATTTCTACACACACGCACAAAAACACAGATATAAAAACAAATACATTGGCAATAACTAAATGCTAACAAACACTTGTATACAATGCAATGATACTGGTGTACGAGTGAGTTTTAAAAGCGTACATTCATGTTCATGACATAGTGAGTAGCCTAGACCCAGGGTCAAAAGTCATGGCCTGTTGGGCCTTATGTCAGTAGGACTTTCCTCCAAATTCCTTCCACCTTCATTGTAGAGATTACAGAAAAAACGCAACATACGGCAGTGAGCATAGGCCCCTAGGTGCTAAATACTTTGCATCTCTATGGATCTATATGGGTCAACTCGGCTCTTCGGAACACAGTTACTCACATAACAATAATTGGCCAATGACAGAGTCACTTGTTAAACAACTACAATCGTATATTAACAAGTGACTAAAAAGGATACTGAAGATCGGGTGGACCAAACGAAGAGTTGTGGAACAGATGCAAACAAATGTCGATACATAAAGAGATTAAAGAAAGGAGGTGGAATTGGATAGGTCACAGTCTATGGAAACAACCAACCGAAATATGTAGACAGGCTCTCGAGTCGACAGAGCTAGATGAAGACCAAAACAGACGATAGAAAAATACACACAACAAATGGGATATTCTTTCAGCAAAGTGAAGAATTTAGCTAAACATCGAAATGGATGGCGAAGTTTTGTTGTAGCCCTGGGTTCCAAGGGGAGCGAAAGGACATACAAAGAAGAAGAAGAGCTGGCAACGCAAACTGTGAAAAATTGGGTATTTGGTGCCATGTTTGATGAGCCATCAATCTCACATTTGGGCACAGTCAATTGGCCGCCGCGTTAGTGGGATTTGATTCCAACAGACCATTTTGGTGGGGCACATGAGTTTTTCGTCGATGGAGAAAAGCCAAGCCAACCACGTGTCATTTGTGGAAAGGGTAACCATTGTTTTTTCTATGAATATTTGTCAATAAAAATTTTTTTAAAAGAAAATGGATTTCTCCAGAAATCTTGAGATATTCTCGAGATTCGGGATTTCACGAAATTGTCATTCGTGGAAAGCGTAACCATGGGCCAAATTTGCATGGGTCATTTTCTTAAAAAAAAACCCGATGACAGTCATGGATTTAACGATCGAAATAAATATTTCATTCACTTGTACGAATTTTCTTTGTTTTCTAAACACACATATAAACTCAGGCTGTATGTAAATCAAAAAGTAATATCATGGACATTGATTACAAAATCAAACAGCCTCTGCCAGCCAACGTATGAAGAAGGCCCCACAAATGCCGCCTCTGGCCATATGCCCGACAGTCTGAATGAATGAGTGGAACTTGTTAGGTATGTGCATGAGTTGCTGTTGTTGTTTAGAAAATGTTTCGATTACCCTTTTGGGGGTTATGCGAAATCGTCCAAACGAAAAATATCTGCAATTGATGCTGCTATGCCAAACAAAACTTTCCTCCTGACATACCGTTCTGTGGTTGTGATGTGTGTGTGTTTGTGTGTATCAGTATGTCTACGTTTTTGCGAATGTACCTGTGCGTCTGTGTATTGTGGCTGTGTCAATCATATCATGTGTCAAAACAATTGAATAATTGTTCAGTCATCGACAAAAACTACACACACATTTCGCTGTTCCCTTGCAAATCGTAATCCATTCAATACGTTCCATTTTTCGAAAATTCATTTCAGTTATGATTTGTTGCTGTTTTGCATTTGATTTAGTTTAATCATTTTTATGATTTTTCCAACATTTTGAAAGCTCGACAACGAACATTTCCCATTAATTTATCATACCGCTGTGTCTGCTGTTGAGGGATTTCCACATGTTTTGCTGTGTGATTTTCAATTGTTTTTCGCGGGGCATGACAGTCGATTGACATTTAGTTTATACTTGAGCAGAGTGATTAGAGAGAATTTAATGTGCAGTTCTCCAAGTGGGCGTGTATTGCAAACAACAAATGGACATCATTGGTGGTGATTAATGAGAAGTAATTAGCAAATGAAAGCGCATTGATCATTCGAGTTTTTAATAAGCTTCACTGTCAGATGGAGAGTAATTTGTTGTTTTTCGAGAATGTTTAAATTGGTCATTACATTTGACACACCTTGAACTGAGACCATATACAGTACATGGAGATCAACTGAAATGTTTTTCTTATTTTCTAACATAATTTATTTTTTGAATTTTAGGAAATTTTAAATGATTACGCAAAGTAAAGGGTGTTTTTTATTGGGGTATAGAACTTTAAGTTGGCAAGCTCCGTCCATTTTATGCCATTACATCCACAAAAACTGACTGTTTGGTGTGCTCTATGGGCTGGTGGAGTCATTGGGCCATACTTCTTCCGAAATAATGCTGGAGAGTCAGTTACCGTTAATGGAGACCGGTATAGAGCCATGATAACCGACTATTTTGTTCCCGAATTGGATGGCATGAATGTGGATGAGTTGTGGTTCCAACAAGTGGTTGAAAATTGGACCTGTAGAATTGGCTTTATTCGAGCCAGCCGCGGCGGCCACATGCCCGAAATCATATTTAAACATTAATGGCATAAAATTATCCTTCCAATAAAGCCAAATTGATGGACATTAAAACGATTTTCTTGTGTTTTATTTCAATTCGTAGTTCTATACCTCAATAAAAAACACCCTTTATATGTGTTTTATTAACGTTTACTTAAAAAAAAAAAGAAAATGGGTAACCCTTTATATTTAAAATTTAGAACCTACAAACAAGTTAATATTTGTGGTATGGAAAAATATATACAGACGACAACTCTCACGGCCACCGCCGTCGTCCGGTACTCACTGACGGAAATGGTACTGTCGTAGCCTCAAAGTATTAAATACCCAAACAAAAAATTTAAAAAATATATAAAAATTAAATTTCATTTATTTCGCTAGGGGTTTATTACGTATCGCCAAGTGTAAGATCAGCCTGGAGCATCGACTCGCTATTGATCTCAATATTTTACACACCAGACTAATGCGAATTTTTCAAAAAATAAAACATCGAATTATTTGCATACAGTATCTAATTCACACAAGAATTGAAAGCATACGAACAACCCTACTGGAAAACACAAACGTGATTGTCCAGAACATAATGCATGATCAGAGAGTGAAATATGGGTGTCATGCCACATAGCCGAAAATGATGCTCACCAAGTTTTGTAGTCTGGTTATCAGTCGTCTTTGCTATCAAAATTGAGCTTAGATTTGTTTACTTTAGATGCGAATGTTTGCTCATCCGAGCAAGTAACATACTTAAATATATCGCAATTTTTTTTTAGTTTTTAAAAATAATTTTTTTCGACTTTTTCGTAATCAAAAGTCGACTTTGTTTTTCAATATTTTTTAGGAAAAGGTCGATTAATCAACCTTCGTGAGTCGACTAATACAACCCTAGGTTTGTTTAATTTTTATTTGAAAAACCAACTACAACTTGAAAGACCCTGGTAACTTTAAAGTACAGTAATTTTCGCTTATAACGAACCCGCTTGAAACTTCTTTCATGGAACTGGACGATTGCCTACTAAAATGGTTTACTCAGAAAAGAGCCAATAATATGACTTAACCAATGCCGTTCTACAAGCTAAAGCACAAGAATTTGGAAAAAAAAACTGAACTACTGCGATTTTAAGTGCAGCGAAAGTTGGATTGTTCGATTTAAAAGACGCCACAACATTACTAGTGAAAAAATTGTTGGAGAGGCGGCTGAAGTCAATGTTGATGTGGTCAATGATTGGTTGCAAAATAAGTGGCCAGATATAAGAACAAATTATACACGTCTTTTTTTCTTGGCCTCAAAAAGAAACTCTCTCTTGTAAATGTTCTTTTTGGCGCTTATGCTGTTTTCACGGTTAGGGTTCGATATCTCAGTATTTTTCTTCGTACTAGCCATGGTGTGTGTAATGTAACCTCCTTATGATGGCAATGATATTCGATATTTCGACTTGGGCGACATCGTTTGTATCAAAATCCCATTCAGGGTCCATGACATGCGCCATCTGTTGGCAATGAGTAAATACCATTCAGCTTACTTCCAGTTTCTCAATCGGAAATAAAGCTTTTCGAAACTTTTTTCGAAAGCTTAAAAAACAATGTTACACACACACGTGAATTAGCAAATTTAACCACCCTCGGCAATGTTTGAACTTCCATCTCAGATAAAAGTTTATTAAGACTTAACATTTAAACATTTATCGAATGTCACGTTACAATCAACTTTTATTTAAATGATTAATTGGCAATTTGTATGAGCTGTTTATTTATTGTACAACATAAATTACAACGAATAAATAAATGTTAGCACTTTGTTAGGGGGTGATAGCTATTAGTTTTCATTGTTAAACTCTGTATAAAAAGTTCGCTAGTAATACTTTAAAAACAAATCACGTGACTATGGCTAATAACAAATCGAACTATGATCAAGTGAGTTCGTCTACCTCCCACAGCGTATATGGCTGTCTCGTATATTCCGTCATATAAATATATTCACACAGAACACCCATAAACACCCACACACACACACACATGTGTGCGCGTATATCAGAAGCAATAAGCTATCGTCAGAGTAATAAAAATAATGGCTATAACAATAACAACCACAACAACAATCAATTCATTCATTGAACATACAAATTGTAGAAAAGAGTAAACAAATCAAATAAACCAACAACAAAATGGAAATAATTTCTTTGTATATAAAAGAAAGTATATATGAGAGGAAGAAGTAAGAAGTTTCTGGTACAACAGTGACCTCTGTCGGAAGTAAATAATTTTCCAATTGAAACGCGTAATTCTGAATGACACTTATACAGGGATTTCCAACAAGAGGTGTTATTTTGGCATTCAAAGAAAAATTTAATTTAATAACATTTAATAACTGTTTTTTAATTCATAAAAAATATTATCCCAAACAGAAATACTGGAAAATCCGTGCAACCTCTTTTCTTTACCAGTTATGCACAAACAAATATTTTTTACGAAATGAAACACAATTAATGAGATGGAGTGGTATTGCCGCTTAGATGGTTAAGGAATGTTGGACCTAGCAGGCAAAACATTCTGATCGCTTGGATAACTTGGAAATACACATTAACTGCACAAGATGGTCCATCTAGTGGCTTCTTTTCAAATCATATGTTATTTTGTCAGTGACGGCTCTTTCCGGCTCGAAAAATGGACAGACAGTCAATGTGTCCTATTTTCGTGGAACATAATTAATCGCTTTACTTTTAAACAATGTGGGGAAATAATGTAAAGGTATTTCTCAAAAAAAGAAGTTGTGGATGAAATGACTCACCCTGTTCTACACTGATTTAAATTCGTGAGACTGGCAAGCTAGTGGACCACACTCATGGGCCCCTTCGTAATACGGAGGGAATTGATGAGAAAATTACAGCCATAGCCGAGTATGTGCAACTTAGGCCAGGAACATTGACTCGCAATCGATCGCAACAACTCAACATTTGCCACACCAGCCCGATGCAATTAAAGGCACACAACTATCAGCTTAGAAATTCATATAAAACATCATAAGATGAATTCGGTCTAGTCGTATCGAAGATTTTAAGTGGCTTTTTCTTTCCGTTTCACACCAACTCATATACACTCTCCCGCATTCCCTTCCCCTTAATAGAATAAGGCTACTAACAACCTCACGTTTCCATCATCATCCCCCCCTACTAACACTTCCTAACCCACTGTTCCGTATACTCAACAAAAAAAAAAATCACACAATTCTCTAGTGAGTTCTATTGATATTTCTAGATAATATTGAAGGGAAGAAGAAGCATGCCAAAACCATTATTCAAATTCACAATTGAATATGCAAAACAAAATTGATTTTTTCATTCTCTTCACCATGCAAACTTATTTAATTTTTATATTAAACCAAAAATGTCTGAAGAATAACTTTGTTTATATGTATGATTAGTATACATGTATATATTTTGAGATTGTATTAAATTTTATTAGAAATATATCGTGTCGACAGCGAGTCGATTGAAGTCACATCGGCCGCACAAACAAATATGATGATTTCACAAATTAGACCTTCCAAATGGGCATAACCGAATAGGTGTGTGGGGGGTAGCATAAGAACACTCCCTCGATTCATATTCATGACAATACAAAAAGAAAAAAATGAAATGCGATTTTGAACAATGTTTTTGTAAAAGGGGTTGGAGGATCAGTTTCGAACGAGAGTTGTGAAAAAAAACTCTTGATTACAGACTGTGCAAATTATTTCACATACACTGGATTAACATAAGATTACGCAAGACGAATACAAAGTGCTGACCCACCATGATGATATGATTATGTTTAAACGTTGAGATTACAGAAATAAATCGATGCCGATTTGATTTTTTGGAGTTTTGACTTAGAAATGGAAACGAAGGTGCCAAAAATTATAAAATGAATTTTTCATATAAAAAAATTTTAAATTGGGTTCATTTATCAAAAAGTGAAAATTAAGGTAGTAACCCTAAATCATTATAAAAAAAAAACATATGCATTTTTTACTTTTGTTTTGGGGTTGTTTTTCATTTTTATGTGGGTATTTTTTCACATTTTAGATTGAGGTAGTATTGCATAATTAAAAATCACCGCAAATTGTAGGCCATTCTTCATTTTTGAATTGCGGCCATTTTTCATGGGGGCCACTGTTCACGAACCCCATGGCAGCCAATGTGGATAAAAAAAAATTCCATATTGCCAGAAAGACCTTGAAGATATTTTGACACTTTATGTGTACTTATAATTATAAATAAACTTATAACTTTTGTCAAAAAAAAAACACCTTTTCCAAATTACGAAAATCAATTTGTTGTTTTTGATTTGGGGTATTTTTCATAATATTTGGAGGATTTTGCATTGGGTAATTTTTCATAAAATGTTTCAAAATTTTTCGGTAAATTTTAATATTGGCCTTTTGGGGGGGGGGGGTACTTATTTTGGGGAATTCTTCAGTTTTTAGGTTACATATGTGGTATTTTTCGTCTCTATGAAAAATGACCCAAAAAATAATGAAGAATTCTCCAAAAACCAGTTTTCCATAATTTTCAGATAAAATGTCATTTTTTGGACAATGAAAAATTCCCCAATTTTTAATTTTTTTTTTGTTTTTCATAATATTTTAGGGATTTTGCATTGGGTAATTTTTCAGAATTTTTCGGGGAAATTTTCATATTGGGATTTTGGGAGGATTTTTTAGTTATTTTAGGGAATTCTTCATTTATTTTGGGGAATTCTTCATTTGGAGCATTCTTCAGTTTTTCGTGTTGCATTTGTGGTATTTTTAGGCTCTATGCAAATTGCCCCAAAAATCGCATAATTTCTAGGTAACGTTTCGTTTTTTTGGACAATGATAAATTACTCATGTTTTTATTTTCGAGGAATTTTTCTTTTTTTCGGTTATTTTTCAAAAACTGTTTGGGAATTTTTCCAAAATTTTTGAGGGAATTGGGATTTTTCATTCTTCATTTCGGGCATGTATTTTTCATGGAGCCTCAAGTAAATTATGGGTTTTTGGTGGGGTGATTTCTGTCGCCGTTTCTAGTACAAATTCTCATTACCAACAAATTTGGAGTCTGACAAATCTGCCCGGAACCGAAGCGTGGAGTCGAATTTTTTTTTGGGTTTTTAATATTTTTTTATTTATTTTTTTTTATTTTATTTTTTTAAATATTTTCAATATAATCGTATCTTCAAGATACAAACGCAACAAAGTCCAAACACGCATTTTACTTGTGTGTAAACATTTAAAAAAAGACAAATTTTCCAGCGTGTGTATGATCTGAGTTCCTTGCACCGAAATGCACGATTTCTCCAAGGATTAGAACATTGTATTTATTTATCAATGTTTCCTTAATGAACACACCCATTCATATCTTTTAAATATTGTAATATTTCTGACTACAAGGAGAATCAGTTCATTTATCATCATCATCGTTTGTCCAAGGTCTTTTTCCAAGAAACCATCGACACTGCTGCTGGCAAACATATACGCTCACCAAGACACTTTCGAGAATGAGTAGTTTTTTTTTTTCATTTTGCCTCCATGATTTCGTATCATAATTTCTTTAAATGGTGTTGGCGCCTCCAAAACAATCAAAATTTCGTTCACTCTTCTGTTTGTCATTAAAGTGTCAAAGACCCCCCCTTCGCATTTATGTTCACTCTTCATTATTGTATGTCAAATGATTTCGACTCTACCAGCCCCTTCTTATTTCATTTCTGTGGCATAATTTCAGACATTTGGAAATGACCATGATTTTGACATACTGACACAGTGAGGTGTAAATAAAGACAACTTTTACAATTTACATAGTTTGGTGATAACGACAAAAGAAAAGCCAACCCACTCAAGGCATTTAGGGGGTCGGGGAAGAATACATTGCATTTAATTAAGAGCAATGGAGAATATTAATTGAAATGGTGGCAGACATTTAAATGAATGTTAGTGGATGTGAAATCTCTTTGACGAGACGAGAAGTTCATTATAATAAGCAATTGTTTTTGTATTTGTTAAACAAAAAAAAAAATTTAAGTGTTCCAGATTTCTAAATAATTGAATTATTGTGTCGTGCTGTATTAGAAAAGGCCAGCAAACTATCCTCCTTAAGGAAGGGTGGAGTGAATGCCTGTAGAATATTTTCAGAGACAATGGGAAATCTAATATTTCAGTATAATAAAAGAGACAATTTAAATAAATTCGGCTCAAACGAAATTCCAACAACTTTAACAAAGTTTTGTAAAAAGGACAATCTTTAAAAAAAATTGTGGAAATTCGTTATCAATCGGTTGTCATTGTATTGACGAAGCAATGTTTGGCCAATCATTATTATTAGTGTATATTTAAAAAAAAATTAAGTTAAGACTATGATGATTTTTATAAACGCCACAATATAGGAAACCGAATGAAAGGATTTGATCGGACAGGTGAATATGATGGTTGTTGAATGGTTTTTGTTTATTTGCTACCTCGAAACGTCTTTATGACACAGGGAGTTATCGTGGTGCAAATTTCTCTTTCCAAAGAATTGTAATAAGAATAAGTCGAGCGACACTGCGTTTTATATCCAAACAGTCGTCGACTATGGTACAATTTGTTTCGTGAGACACAGAAAATTTAGCGGCTATCTCTCTCAACCATCACGATCGCATCTCGAACGAACTATTTACTTTCATATGGACATGATGTTGCATCAAGTAGGCCATCTGAAACCTGTTAAGTGATTTGAGAAACGATATTCAAGACAATGCAAATTTTGTTTACAAATATTTGTAGTCATTGCTCGTAGGATTTTAATTTACCGACCTTTCTCAACTACCGGGAAAATATAACGAAAAAATTTAATTTCATGATATCTCCCAAAAAGACGTAATAGAGATAAGTTTCATGGATTCTGTAATACTCATTGCACAAGTTTTATCGTTTATAGCTTTGACAAGATTTGTGGCATATTGCAATTAAAGCGCGATTTTTTCGAATAAGTTAAAGCGATATCTCGAAAACTGCATAACTGGAAAGAGATTTTTAATTACACTACTCCTTCTCGGGTTGCTTTTATGGGGGCGAAACAAGTGAATATTCACATTTCATCTACAATTTTATTGTATTCATCGATGTCGTCCACTACATGCCATTCTTCTCCACGTGCCTTATAGAAAATGTAGGTTACACATTTCTTAAATCACTGAACAGATCGCCCACTTAATGACGTCATAATTGTTCTAGGGTATTTGAAATTGCCTACCGTCTCCTGGTTCTTTTGCTCTGACACTGGTATGCTATTCGTCTTTACGGTTTTTTTTATAATTTGTTAATATTCTATACCTAAAAAAAATCACCCAAAAATCGATTTAAGAATGGTGGGAAATACTCCGGGGGAAGCTAGAGACCTACAAAAATCAAGTGGGAACTCAAAGTTCAGGAAATCACATGATGATGAAAAAAATAAATTGTGGGCGTGGCAGTAGGTGGCACTAGGCCACTCCTTAAATTCGATCCGCCGCCCATTAAAGGAGTGTGGGTAGTCAAACTTCAAGAAATTCCATAATAAAGAACACAAAATGTATTGCCTCAAAAAAAAAATTTAAAAATTAAAAAAAAATTAAAAATTAAAAAAAAAAAATTAATATTAAAAAAAAACATAAAAATTAAGAAAAAAAATATTTTTTTTTTAGAATTTGTTAATATATAAGGTTATCCATTTCGTGATTTCAAACGTATAGGGCTGGAATTCGACATCTGCCAAACTAAGTTGTTAAACCAATTTATTTTCTTTTCAGTTGGAAGTCTGACATTGACGAAAGTGGATCGCTTAACTATCACACAACGCGTAAAAATTATTAAAACCTACTACAAAAATGGTGATTCTGGCACAGCCACATATCGCGCTTTAAGAGGAGATGATGGTTTATGGTTATGAAGCACATTTCTCACTCGACAATTTTGTTTATTAACATACCCAAATAAACAAAATTGTCATATTTGGGGTTCTGAGAATCTTCAAGTAATTGAAGATTACACCTTTGGTGCGCTCTGTGGTCCAAAGGTGTGATTGGATCTTACTTCTTCGAAAACGACTGTCACCGTCAATTCGGAGCGTTATGGTCGTACGATAACCGACTTTTTTTTTGACTGCTATCGAAGAATACGACTTGGAGAATATGTGGTTTCAACAAGACGGTGCCACATGCCACACAACTCGAGCGAATATGGCTTTATTGCAAGAGACATTTCCTGGCCGCGTAATTTCTCGTCGTGGCGACATCAACTGTCCACCAAGATCATGCGATTTGACACCATTAGACTTTTTTTTGGGCGGCTACGCGAAAGACCATGTTTATGCAGATAAACCTTTAACTCTTGCTCACTTAAGAACCACCATTCGTCAAGTTATGGCTGAGATACCGCACAATATGTCTCAATTGTGGTCCAAAATTACCTCAAAAGAATCAATGCTTGCAACACTTCGCGTGGTGGTCATTTAAATGATGTAGTGTTTCACACATAAAGTCAACATTCAAACTTTATAATAAAAAAGAAATATCAGGTACAAAAATATTTAATATGTGTTTTATTTAAGTTTACTTTTGAAAACGCAATATGGATAACCCTTATTGCACATTTTTTAAGAAACTTACACTAAATAAACTAATGTTAATGTTAAATAAACTTAAGCGGACAACATTTACATAACACATGTGAACTGTTTACTAATTATTTCCATTCAATATACACTGTGACAATCATTGATGTTTCGTACATCATAGCAATGGAATCGACAAAACATATGTTTTTTGTGTTTATCGCATGGGTGTATATAAAAATCTATTGAGCAATATAATAATACCCCACGGGTCGAGCCATTCCCACAGAACTAAAATTCACCACCTTGCAGAGTGTTGCAAAAGAAGTTAGTGAATAGGAAGGACACGAACCGCATTTCAAAAGCTGTTTGTTGTACATACATCGCAAAAAGTCAGAAGACCATCTGTAAAGGTAGAGAACTAGCTGTTCAAGAGACATATCTGAAACCAGTGAATGAAACTACTACGGTTTCTCTTCATATGAGTGAGTATTTATTACTGTATTCAGTTTGTCTGGATGTTTTGTAATGCACCCAGTGAATACATGGAACATACAATCAGTATGAACCTTGAAATAATACTAAAGAACCAAGGAATTGGTATGGACTATTTATACCAATCTAAACAATTGTTTTACTTAGGCACTACATTATTAATTCTATTTATATTCTAGTGTGTGTGTGTGCGTGGTGTCTTATCGCGACCCTTTTCTTCATAGCGATGTGCATCTATTTGCTCGTCACCATGCATGTACATTTGTTATCGGTGCAAGGGTCAATTGATCGTACACTCTCCGAAGTGTAGATACAGCATAATCCAAACACACCACCAGCAACGTGCTCACATTTGAAAGTGATAACAGCCTGGGCGGAATATCCATGTTCATTTCTGAACATTCTGCCGCGGCCAAAATATAAGTAGATTGTATAATTTATGTAAATACTACAACAGCACATTCGAACCACACCACAAGAAACGTGTTCATCTTTGAACAACCAGTGAGCTGCGCATGATGTAATTTGTGTACTCGCTGACAGGGACTTGTGGAAGTTGTACATTAGGGTGGAGTGAAATTCAAAAAAAAAAAGTTAACCTCGGAAAGAGATGTAGTCTGGGGTCCTAATGAGGGGAAAAATAAAGAAAAAAATTTTAGGGGTCGCGCCACTCCCTCGAAATTTGGAAATTATCGCTATTTTGGCGTTGATTTTAGAAAAATCCTAAAAAGTTTTATGTCAATAAATGTTTGCAATAGCGTAAACAATGAAATAAGGGCATGAAAAAATTTAAAAAAAATTTTCTCATTGTTCAAAAATTTCAAAAAGTAAAATAAGTCAAATCGTCCCTTCTTCAGAAAATTGACTGAACAATGAAATCGCCACCAAAGCTACAAATATTAGTCGATTATCCTCATATTTGCCTCAAATACTTTTTACTGGGCACTAAACAAGCTCAATCTTTTAAATTTCGAATAAGTTAAGTCGTTAATTTTTAGGATTTTTCTAAAATCAACGCCAAAATAGCGATAATTTCCAAATTTCGAGGAAGTGGCGCGACCCCTAAAAATTTTTTAAAATTTTTTTCTTTATTTTTCCCCTTAAAGGTTACTTTTATTGTCGTAAAGTCGTCGACAGGGACGCGGTAAAAACGGCCGATAAAAAAATGACCACGATGCGATATTGGGTTTGCAGTCTCATAGTCGCACACACTACCCATCCCACCAGGGCCGACCACACCATGAAACACCATTGCATGACCAAACAGTGATTGCTTGGTTGGACTTTTGCGCCAATACCCTCATTGTGCCAGTTTTTTGTTTCTCAGAGAATGCGAAACAGTCCATAGAAATTGATATCAGTCTGCCAGGAACGGAATATGCCACACAGCAATTCAAACAATGAATTTTCTGCAATGTCCATTCCCTAGGCACGTTACCCCCTTATTTTTGCGGTGTTTTTTTTTAAAAGCAAAGTGTACGTCGTCGCTGCTGGACATCCTGTCAATAGATGGCAGCCATGAGGACTTTCTAAAGGAACTCTTCACAGGCCAATCGTATCCTATTTATCAGACTGCCTCCTTTCGCTGTCTAACTCAGCCAATACATCAACCTTTTTATGCGAAAGGTAAACACAGACATATACTCAACTCACCTCTCGTTTCACCGAAATGAAAAGCCAACAACGAAAACGAGCCACTCAGTCTCTACAGCGAAAATGCGAAGCAAAACAAAACTAAAACAAAAACAAGCAGGGCTGGCGGGGGGTTGTTGTTGCTGGCTGGATAGTCATTGTACCTTGTGAGGGTGGTGGGTGGTTGTGGCGCACAACAACATTGCTGCTGTCAAATTGTACGGTGTCGTAACGTGGAAAAAAATACGTTCATCATTCGGCTACTGTTGGGTTAAACGAATATCATCGAAGACGACGCTGATGATGATGATGATGATGACGATGAAGAGTTGTTCGTTTGTTTAGCAAAAAATTGTGTGAACACGAACATTTTGCTGTTAAACGTTGGCCCGTAAACAACACGAACGCGCGTGAAACGGATATCCATCATTTGCAAAACGTTCTACAGCAAATTGGAATAGATTAATACAAAACAAAAAATTAAAGTTACAATTTGATACGTTATAGTTTAAATGCAATTGTGAACAATGGCCAGTGACAACCACCTGTTACTTAGAGTGGCCGGTAATTATCATTTAAATGTGCAATAATTAATTAGAATGCAACACAGTGTTAATTAAATTAATTACTAATGATTAATCAAACAACAAAATAAAAAGTAAAAAAAAAAAAATCTCTCAACAATCTCAGCAGTTCATTTAAAAAGTATTTGAAAATTTAGAAAAAGAAAGAAAAAATCCCATAAACAACACAAATAAATCATCATCACAATAATTACTAGTGTGTTTTTTTTTTTAAAAAAATGTTCATTTTTTTTATGATGCACACAGCTAATGATGCAAAATATACTGCAACAACAACAGAAAAACATTGTGATTTATCACAATATAACAGTTAAAGATTGAAATCTGTTCGACAAACTAAAATTGGCGTGTGGCACGTTATTGTGTTCCACTCAACAATTTGAGTGTTCAAAAAATACACACAAAAAATAAAATAAAATAAATCATTAAACAGAATTTCCAAAACATACACAAAGTGGGAGGCGGAGTAAAAAAATATAAATAATTTTAGTGCTTTCTAGTGTTATAAATAATATGTGTAATAAAAAAATATATTAGTTGAGTTTTCTGTGAAGCTCATGCATAGTTTTCAGTGAAATTTTAAATTTAAACAAGTTTTTTGTGTGTGTGTCGGCGATTTTTTTTTTTTTTGCTATTGTTTTGGTTTATGCCGGTAAGTTTTTCTGTGTGTTTGTTTGAACATCTAATTATCATATATTAAATTTTATTTTACTTTTTTGTGTGTTCATTGAGAGGAAAAAATTCCATATAGACGATGTATTTACTTAAAACATCTAAATGATTTGCACTACATTATTTAATTAGTGGTTTTCTCGGTAGAGTTATAAGAAATGTTTAACTACGATCGTATTTAGTTTTTTTTTTTTTGGAAATTTAGCTTATGATAGTTTGAATTGAACTTTGGGACGTATCTGTATGATAATAAAAAATATTTAACTGTTGCGACAGCTACTTGACAGACGTTTAAACAAACATTACAAATTATAATTCGCATACGATCGGATATATATTTGCCCATTATGACCATAGAAAAAAAATAGGGAAAACTATTATGTGGATAATTGAAATAAAATACAAAAAGAAAATGCTGGAAATTTACGAAAAAAAATTTTACGAAATTTTTTACTTAAACCGGCAGACCGAAATTTGAGAAATGGTGAATGGACAGGACGAAGAAGCAAAGGCAAATTAAGAGAAAAGACTGCCTACATGTCGCCGACTAGGGTTATATAGTTGAGACTTTTCGACCATGAGACTTTTTTCAGAAATTTAAAAAGTCGATTTTTAGCCTTTCTAGTTTTTGTGAATTACAACTCGATTTAAGCTGACTTTTCAATTGAAAATAATACGATTTTATTCAAACTTATACAAATTCAATTCACTTTAAACGTAACAAATGGTCCACTTTATGGTTGTAAAACGGAAAGTCTACTTGGATTTGAACCACATATACTGTTCATATCTAGTATGGGCACAATGGGCCAATTTATGGCATCCCAGGGAAAATGATCCTACGAGCGGCCAACATACTTATATACAACATATTTACCCGAAATCGTAGTCTGGATTTGAAAAAGTTTGCTCGACTGCGGGTTTTATTTATTTACATTTCTCATAGAATAAATAAAATGTATCGAATACTTATCGATAACTTGTTAATTATAAATTTGAAAATTTTTCGATTGTATGTGCTTTAACAAACGCAGCTCAGTATGAGAGCTGTGGAAGGAAATACAATTTTCGAAATTTTGGTTATGGAACAACTGAAGTCGGAGTCGACTTCGGGCTTAGCTGTTAAATTTCGATTACGATTAGTAATCCAATTAGATTACTTTCAAAAAGAATAGTCCTCATAACAATATAATCCTCAATTAAACAGTTTGTGATAAATAATGGATTACAATAACAAAAAATCTAAAAGTAATCAAGATGACTTTAAATTACTGTAAAATAATCAAAAAGAATTACTTATCTCGCGATGTGCACAAATCCTGCATGACCACACGTTACAAGACATGATCGTTAGTAATTGTTCGCAGGAACGTGAGCAAAAGGCTACCCACGATGCCATCTCGAATAAAGATAATTAAATCAATGAATTCCACATGTAATGTTTTTCAACTGCATATACAAATAATCAAGAAGAATGCTTAGCAGCTTGGCAATATTAAAAACGACAAACAAACAAAAATATTTTACAATTTATGCCGGTAAAGAAAAAAAGAATTTGATGTGAACACAAATTTGCATCACCATATTTTTTAATGACCGTAATCAGGATTACTTCAGATTACTATAAATAATCACAACGAATCAAAAGTAATCTTTGAAAGTTGTCGGATTTTTTTTCGATTACTTTTGATTCTTTTTGATTATTTACAGTAATCGCAAGTAATCCGGAATACTTTTAAAAAAAATCAATAATAAGTCTTGAAAAACTGAATATAATCGGAATTTCATCATTACTGAACCTCTAAAAAAGAAAAATTAAATTATTACGATTAGTAATCATTACTTAACTGCTATGCTCCGGAGTCGGAGTCCAGCTATTTAAAAATGCTAGAGTCGGAGTCAGAGCAATTTTGACCTGGATCGTTTGTTTTATTACCTTACTACGAAGCGGTAAAAGACCGCTCTTAAAGAACTGCAAGAAAGTGTGATTCGCATGGTTTCACTCTACAAGCGAGTAAGCATTTCTATGGAGTCATAATTAAAAACGTTCTAGGTCAAACCCTAATGTCAGACTCTGTAAAATGTTCGCCGTTCCAATACTGACGCAACGGTCTGCCAGACTTGTTCGATTGTAATATGACCCTTGCCAAAAACACACTGTTGGTCCGAAATTGTATTTCTCTGCTACAAGAATACTTCGAGTTTGAACAGAAGCGAGAACGTTGAGAGGTGGCAAGGACTTCATCCTTTCCCGAATTCAACATCATTTCTAACAAAGAGATTTTCCAGAATAAGTAATTTATTAATTATTAAAACGGAATATCCACACAGATTAATTGTTATTATCAATTCTTATACGAGATTTACTTCTGAAAATGTTTGCATTTGTGCATTTATGTGGATTTATGTGAAACCAAGCAAAAGCCGTACGCGGTCATGAACCCCAGTATTAGCTACATTAAACCAAATTGTTAATGAACTAAATAAATATACAATGTGCTTTCTAATACGTATTTATATTACGGTTAAGACACATTCATTGTATTGGGAGGGTCACACGATGATGAAGTAGCATTCATGGAAACCGTGCAGTCATCGTATGCCACGAGTAAAAGTCATTTGTTGTCTGGCTCTTTTTTCTCTCTTTTTTATTAAAAAGGAGTTCAATAAGCTAACTTTGTGATACAATGTATGGTTATTATTTTGAATATTTCAATGTTGGCCGATGTTTTTCAGTGCTGATCAGCAAATACTTGTCACTTGCATGGCCTAGCAAAACTTGGTGTCTCTAATTTCATCAATTTCTATGGTTTGAATTTTGTCTTTTTAAAATGTCTTCTGTCTATTAAGGAATTTTATAATTTATTTATTTCGTCTACATCTCTCTAGCACACCCTACGTTTTACTAAACTCTGTGTATGCTTACAGATCCAAGTACTTATATTTTAACTTATTGTATGCATTCGTGGAACTACTTTTACCAAATGAGTAAAGTAATTCCCAGGAAAACAGATTGATTGGTATGGCTTGGTATGCTTCATTACTTGCTAATGAGTGTCTTTGTCGGGGGGGTCCTCAGTGCAGTATGAAAGTTCACATAGACCGCGAGCCAAATTTTCGATACTTTTCCCCATCTGCTGAGTGATTGTATTTATTTTCAATAAAAAAAAAAACACCCGTATTGAAAAATAATTAACATTTTTGAAATCGTTGAAATACTAAATTGTATACATTTTAAAGACCGTCTGGATTGCGTTTTCGCAATTGTACACAACATAAAAAGCAGAGGAATGTATACAAATTCTGTGACGTCGAACAGATTTGTATGAGCCAGTCAGTCACCTCCGTATGAGGAATGCTGTGCGACAGCTGCCAGCATCGTGGCAGACGTCTCTGTGTGTTTTTCTTTCCTCATGTCATGTCTGCTGACGTTTGTCTTTTAGGCCACACCAAATGAGGCACATTGAATAATAATTAAGAATTAGCAGGATATTTAAAAAATGTCGGCAAGTCACACTTCTCAACATTAGAAAGTTCTTATTAAAAACACCTAAAAATAATATTAATCATACGCAGTCGTGTACAATATCGGCTTTCATATCCTGGTTGCAGCTTTCAAATCGCTTGTATTCGGTTACCTCCAAGCGGCAAAGGGAAGGCCTTTTTGGAGAACTGTTACATTCTACATTCTAATTCAAAATCTACACAGTGTTAGCTTAAAATGCAAGCGTTTCCACTTCTCTTGGTAGGCCTTCTAGAAGATCTACAAAAAGGAAGAACTTCTAAGATTTGGTGAAACATAAGTCAAAATAATTTTAATTTAACCGTTAACAGATGAGGTGGTGGTAAATTTCACACATTTTTAGACCACAAATATGTCCAAAAAATTAAAAGGTTAAACTACTTTTTTTTTTAAATATTTACCGCCCTTTAAAATGATTGTCGCTAGCCTACAGAACTAAGCGATCGACAAAAAATATAAAGAGGTACGTACTTCGTCTAACCGTCACACCTTCTATAAAAAGGTTTTACTGGTTGCGAATGAGAAGATCTTCTAAAATCCCTTCCCGAAGATGGCGCGGGAATTCCCATTAAGCATGAAATGCCTCTGACATGCGTTCTTATTAAAACAACACATTCATATGTGTGTGATATTTTTCAGAAGGATTTTTATGAGACAGAGAGTAATGAGTATCATATGTACAAAAAAGGATACGACGTATGACAAATTATGAAACTGAAAAGAAGATCTTCTTGTAGGGTATTGGTGATTTAACAACTGGGTTTGTGTATTCTCCGCCATAAGATGGAGGTCCAAGTGTATATATGGAGGAAAAACCCGGCCTCTGTAACATATTGTCCCAAAAATAATTTGCAGGCAACATATATATGTTTGGAGAAAGTCCCAAACGTATTTGTTTGGGTTAGCAGCAATGCTCCCAAACATATATGGGCATTTCCAGAGAATGGTCCACCGCGACCAAAATATTAAAAATCGAAAAAAAAATATTTCTTTTTTAAATTGAAATTAGAGAATTGCTTAAATCTTATTAATATATTAACATTAAAATATATTTTCATTTTTATTTGGAGTAAATTGCTTTGCAAGTTGCATATTTGGTTTTCTTGCTCTTGGCTTCTCTTATTGTCATTATTTCCTTGAGATATTATTGACTCTTTAGTATCATAACGATTGCACTCGTCCTATGGAGTAATTGTACCAACAAAAAATAGTTAAATAAAAAATAGAAACGATCGAACAAAGTCCGAATAACGGTAAATTTTTACGATTCCTTTTCATGCGATTCCTATGTCCCGTTCGCGATCACAAATAAGCATTTATTATCAGTTCTCCGTGATCCATGATGGGAACACTTTGCTAATTCAAATTAAAAGATAAAGTAGTGATTACATTAAAAAAAATTAAAAGTGAAACATTTAAGAAGACAAGTTTTTTTTTTATTGATTTTCAAAGTGTGTCCCGTTCGCGATCGTAATTGCTACATTTTCCAGCAGTAACTGCGCAGCATCCCACGAAAAAGGTGCAGTCGATGGCGTTGGAGCCGTAATAAACAGAAAAATTTGGCACCTCACCAAAACCAAAAATATTTGTTTAAACGACGCATTGGATTTATATCAATGCGCACAGCAACACATTAAAGGAATTAAAATTCTATACGTCGATGAAGGTCAAATTAATGAGACTCCTTTTATGACAGACAAATGGAATAATTTACCAACTATAACCGGAAATATTATTATTTTTTAAACAACATTTCTAAAATTTTTAGTTGTAGCTGGGAAATGTTTTTTTTTTTATTTTTTTAAAATTTCTTTAAAAAGGAAAATTTCATAGTTATGTTAATATTTTATTATATTTAATTTCTTTTTGTCGCGAACGGGACAAAAAATGGAAGTCATTTTTGCCAGTATGTGGAAAAATGTAAAAATCAGCGAATTTTGTCGCATTATAGGGACTACAATTTTATATATATATATATATATTTTTTTTTTAAATTTTTTTATAAATAATAATAAATAAAACAAGTTTTGGAACTTATATCCCGTTCGCGAAAGTTAAAAATATTTTTTAAAATTTGATAGATGTAGATATTTTAAAGCAAAAAACTTTATAACAAAGATTTCGTATTCCCTTATAGTTAAAAAAAAGTTGTAGTCCCTATAATGCGACAAAATTCGCTGATTTTTACATTTTTCCACATACTGGCAAAAATGAAAAATGGAATGTTTGGGGAAATACGTTGACTTAAACGTTTACAATGTTAAATTTTTTGTATAATATTAGTTATTTAAGCTTCGTACTTTTCAATTTCAACGGATACGGCAGGTCACAATGAACGACAACATTAAACAGAGAATATTAAAGATGTTTTGAGATATTTTAATACCCACTCGTATGGATAGTAGCTAGCTGGTTGTGTATAAACACATGTTATTTTCGGGCTGTTTATGGTTCGTACTTTCCCCTTTCAATAATACAAAATACACATATTACAAAAACACAATAAGAATCACAAAACGGGTGTGAGTTCCTTTTATCAAATCTCTAACTAGACGCAATGTGTTGGCTTCTCTCCCTCTCGTCTTTTGGAAAATATCTTTAAATCTATTTTTATATCAAACACCAGCAACAAAAAAAAAACACTGCGGAAGAATGAATACACGATTGATTAAAGAATACGAATAAAATTTCACAGCCTATCCATCCATGAAAACTCAAGTTGCCGTCATAGCCAAAGGACTCAACAGCCTAACCAAAAAAAAAAGAACTGTCACAAACACTTTGAAAATGTTCCTTAATCTCATTCCAATCAATATGCGTGGCAATGGCATTCGTTCTTCGACAAACCACAAAAAGTATACATTTTAGTCCTCATCAAACGAAATGATTTCAGTTGGAATCATTCTCTGCATATTAAATGGAGCCGGCTCTGATGATGTTTCTCTGAAACAAAACCAAATTAACTACCCGAAAAACAACATATGACGACATCAGAGCAGGGGTTTTAAAATCCATCGTTTAGGTTAAGAGATTTGAAGGTCGTTACATTCGACGATAGAGAACTTAACTAAAAAAAAATGATATTTCAAAAAAATAATTCTTACTGGATTCCCCCACCTAAAAATATTGAAATTGTGACCCTTTTCTTTACTCATTCCAAAATGAAATTTTACGAGTTTTTACAATTAAAACTCTCCATTTTCCATAAGGCCCCAAAAAAATTGTGATATTCCAAAACATTCGACACATACGTACTTTCTAAAACCAACAGCTTTATATCTAAAGTTTAGCAATGAAGGGAATGCTGACTAAATTCTTTATTTAAGGCGTTGAAGTTGTTCTGTGAAAACGATTCTTTCAAACGCAAAAAACCGCGGCTACTTTTGGTCCAATTCCTTTTTTAAAAGCCTGTAGTTGTTGTGTTAAAAACAGTTCGTTCAAATCGAAAAAACCTCGGCTACCTTTATTCTGATGGCTTCATATAATCTCTACAAAATGTTAATGATCAATTAGTATACTTAAACGTCGTACGACAAATTTTAATGTACATTTTTACATATGTAAGTTCGTGTTTATAATTGACATGTGGTCACAGTCATTTAGACGAACAACTTTTTTGAGATACATTTGTATTTCTTAAAATTGCCAAGGACTTTACGAAGCTATTTCAAAGGAAAATTTGAAGAAAAACTATAGGGAAAAAGTGCCACTGTCACCGTCCTAAGAAAGAAAGTCACAAGCGCTACAAATTGAGATAAGGACAGATTCGAGACCGTGAATGAGATTCTGATTTTTGTATTAAGGTGATATTTATCTTAAAATCATTTTCTGATATTTTTAAAAAATAATAATTTTAAGGCGCGAAGGGTATAGAACGTAGAAGTTACATACCTCAAAACTGTCAAAATGGAGAAGTGACTCATTTTCTAAAAACAAAAACTTACAAGAAACCCTGCAGTGTTTAATACGTTTCTATATGTATTTGAAAATGAGGTTGGATCAACAGTTACGGTGAATGGATTGCGCTATCGAGAGATGATTAGTGATTTTTTATGGTCGGAGTTGGATGGTATTGATCTGGACAACGGTAACTTTCTACAAGACGGCGCTACGTGCCACACAAGCAACGAAACCATTGCTATTTTACGGGAAAAGTTTCCGGATCGTGTTATCTCTCGAAGAGGTGAGATTCCGGGCCACCGCGATCTTGTGATTTAACAACTGGCGACTTCTTCCTTTGGGGCCACGTGAGGGATAAGGTGTACGCCAACAGAGACCTCAAAGATAGAATTCGTGAGGCTATCGAGCACATAGGCAGCCACTTTGCGATTTGGCTATGGACAATTTCATGAAACGGATATGGTCCTGTAAGCGTGCTCGTGGTGACCATTTGCCTGATGTTGTTATTCATTATTAATTTCATTTTTCTTTGAATAACAAAATAACACCTCTTGTGGGAAAACCCTATACTTTATTATACACGTTGGACGAATGCTCCGGACAAAAACGATATGTGATTAATAAGTCGCTGTAAAACAAAAAATCTCCCTTCAAATCAAGAATTAAAGTATTCATCTTCCTTCTTTTGGGAGAATGCTAATAGAAAAAATTCCATATATTTTGCTAGTGATTTAAGTACAAAGTGGCTTATTACAGTCGATGCAAATAAAATTGAAATTTGAAAAATAAACCGACTTGGCCATTCACTTATGTTTTTGAGTAGAGTTCCTAAATTAGCCTATATTAGGGTAAACAAATGCAACGCTCCAGTTGTAACTCCCTCACCAAAAACATTAGTTTCATTAGTAAACATAGAAAAGAATTTATAAAATATTGTAAATGTTTGTGTTTACGAAAAATTTTAGATATGTTTTTTTTTTTTTGATCAAATTTAAATTTAAATTTATTTTATACCCTTAATATTACAGGTTTAACTAATTCGGTAATTTCTTACAAAATCTTTACTTAATTTTTTGTTTATTTTGACAGTGTCTAGATTTACTATAAGCCGCTGTCTATTAATGACACAGATACCAATTAACGCCATAGAATGTAAATTACGTCGCCTCGGAATTATTTAAAAGGTGTTGTGCTCTGTACGAGTTAATATTTGATTTGCTATTGCAAGTTAATGGCAAAACAGAAGAGAAAATCGCCAGCTTGCAGTTAAACAAAGAAAAATTACTCTATTCAATGTTGGCGATTTCTGATCACATCCTTCATACACATGCCACAATGCCATGGTGTTCGAATTTTCTTACACTTGCTAAATCGCATGATAAAGTGGCACGACAATAATAATACCTTGGGTCTAACAATTATTCATTAATTCCATGCGCCGACATTTTCCTTTAGATTTCCTTTGCATACACATTAATAAAATTACACATAAATGCTGATGTTGTAACTATAGAAAAAGCCTAATGTAATGTATGAGATTTAGTTAGTGATGTGTATTAACATATTAATATGATACGGCTATAGCATTGCCAATTACATTCAAATCCTATGGGTATATGAAATATTGTAATACAGAAACTTATCTGCAAAATAAATCACTAACGTTTTGTGTTACAAAATTCATATACCCAAGAACTTTGGTAATTCTAAATAAATATACGGAAAGTAAACTATGTTAGAAATTCAAATCATGTCACTTCAAAGTAATTTAAAATATAAATTACCACATAGTCTGGGGACAATTTAGACAAACATGCTAGTTTTTGAGTAAAGGATATTTTTCTGGCAAAGCCAGAGTTTTGTTTCTTAGTAAAAATTCATTTAATTTTGATAGATGCTGATAACCACCTTCTAAGACCTACTAACTTATAGACTTTTACAATGTCTCTCAGTGATGAGCTCTTAATTTGAAGCAAATCTCTTGCCGCCAAGATGTTAAGCTTTCTCAAGGTTCTGAAATTAAACTTCATTTGACCCAAATCCCTTTCTTTGGGTTTTCACAAAGAAAATTGTCAATGTGTTGGAGACTGCATGGGGAATATACAGAGGATGAGGTAGGAATTTGTAGCCCAATTTATGATTTTTTTTTGTCTGTGCACCAAAGCGTTGACTTCTTTTAACCAACTTGGCCCACCGTCAATTTGAAAGTAACGGGTAACGGTGACAATTTGAACAAATTCGTTTTATGGCAACAGGCAGTTAATTTGACTACAAAATTTACTCAAATTGAGTTAAAATGTACTCAATGAAGACAAAATTTACTCAATTTGACTTAAAAAAAATGTCTTCGATTGGATTATACAATTTACTCAGTTCGAGTAAAAGTTTTACAAAACTTACTCAATTTTTCTGCACAAACAAAGAAATGTCCTAAAAGCAATGAAATAGTTTTAACTTTAAATTAACCACAATAAATTATTAATTAATAATAACGGACGCTTTTTAAACTTCTATTGAGTTCAAAATATGCCTCCTTTTTTAACCCACCGATTAGTGAGTTTGCCCGTTTGCCTTCAAGTTTGCACATCAAAAAGGTCTCCAGGGACTTTCTAAAATGCATTCCGGCTTTTATTAAATTTCAGTGTATTCAAATTTAAATAAAATTACTAAAAATCGTTTTGCAATAATAAAAAAAATAAAAATAGTGTATTCCCGCTTATATAAAAATTTAGTATATTCAAATTAAAATACAAACAAAATATCTTTTCTCAATTCTTCAAAAGAAATGTCTATACATGCTGAAAAATACATTTTTATAAATTTCAGCAAACCTATACAAGAAGCATTAACTTGTTTATTGGTAATAAATATCAAATAACGGGTGGCGCAAAAGTAATCCTAATATCAGAAAATGCTATAAATTTTGCGATTGGCCCCTAATGTCAGTGGCAACTCTGGCGGCGGCCATTTACATGACATCATATTCTAGACTTGATGTACAAAAAAATTAAAAGACCAAATAAAAATAATCAACAAGAAGAATCAAAGTTTTTCATTTTTTTTTAATTACAGCCAAAAAACATCGGAAGTTTACTTTTGCGCCACCTTTTATATACACAACACGAATTTCTTTTCAGGAGAGCCGTTTAAAGTTTGCAATTGCCTTACTTAACTTATCAAATATAAAAAACAAATCATACGTTTGCCGGATAAACTAGAGCCCTGGCATATGTTCGTCTAATACACGCAGAACAAAAGTCTTGAACAACAAAGTCAAAAGTGAATTGTGTCACTGTGGAAGTAAATAAGCGCAATGTTCTCAATTTAAATATTGTTTACTTTTAATCTAATTCACTCTTGTCCGAGTGCATATAAATCGATGCCTCTTTTGCCATTTTATTATTGTAAATCATGATTTACACCCTCTGCCGCATATGTGACACGCAAAATGGTCACCTTGGAATACTTCCCTGTCTGGAAGTCAAAATTGTTCAAAAAGTTAATCTTTAACTGTTAGACAATATAAATGATGTATGTATTGTTAGATTCTGCAACAACAACGGGAACACATGGGTATTTCGCAGAACAAACAACTACAACAATGATGACATTACAAAAGAGGTGTGTTTGCAGTTACCACGCTTGCCGGCCGACCCTCTCCATGTGTCGCATCGTGCCAGTTTGTGTGTGTCCAACTGTTGGGCCTGCATTCGCCTTTTTTTCTCTGTTCTTAAAGCTTTAACAGGAAACTTTTAATTTAATTAATTTAGTCACAAAGGCACAATCAACTGACATAGTAATGTGGCGTTCAGTTTTTTTTTTTTTCGTTGCATTTTTCGTCCGTCTAATTTGAGTGAAATCATGAAAATGAACACATTTCGATGTATGCAAAAGTGGAAAAGCTAAAGTGCAAAAACGAACTTCGAGTGGCGTGTTTGCAGTTAGCGTTCACTTGTATGCGCTGTACTTACTGAGTGACTTTGACTTTGATGCATCTCTGCTGTCAAAATGATGACCTTTCCTTTGCCCCCCCACCCTCCACCATTGGCTGGATAGCTGGCAAGAGATGTGTATACGGGTGTGTGTGTGTGTTCATGAAGTAAAATATTGAATTAAATATTATTAATCTTTTGTGGTTTCTTGAAGTGCCACAAGAAAACGACACAAGAGAAATGCATTTGATGTAAGAAAGTGGCATTTTTGCGTATCGACTTAATCACTTTAGCGAAGTGGAAAATGTCAACTGGCTAAAGGGGCGTCCTGCATACAGCATAGGCGTTGTCAGTGCGTTTTATTAAACGTAAACTCAAGACGGGTAACAGATGTCAGATTGAAATGTCATTTAGCTGCCACAAGCCTACAGATTGATGGGTCCAATAAATAACTGACCAACGATCAACAGGTTGTAATAATTATAATGGATTGCCATAGAGTAAATAGAAGCTTTCGCAAACATTGCCTGGTGGCCAACACAGGGTGAGATAAACGGGTTTCAAAGTTGCAACCTTAATTGGATCGATTTGATCACAATATAACTTTAACAAATCAGTCATTTACTTCAATAGTGTCACAATTCAAAATGCAGTTGTTTTTTTATTAAGAAAATTATGTAAATTTAGTTAATGATGTAATTTAAGTTCACTTTTGTTCTGCACTGTATTATACTAACATATGTCAGGCCTCTAAGTTATTCGGTGACCCTATGGTTTCCTGATAAATGTACGACTCTCTTAAAAAAATTCTGTTTTGAGTTATGACACTATTGACGTAAATGAGCGAAATGTTAATTGACTGCGCCTCCTCTTCTCAACCTAACCCAACCTAATTGATTGCAATGCGCACCTGTAATAAAAAAAAATACAAAAAAAAACACTTCATCAAGTAATGATAAAGATTTCTCTAGATATTTTTTTAAAATAATTAGACAAATACCTTTCAAAAATCATTCTTCCATTTCAGTGAAGATTATCAAAAATAATTAGTAAAAAAAAAAACAATACTTGTAGAATTCTCAAAAATTAACTGATATGTGTTGAAGCGAAACAATGAGAAATAATTTAGAAAACAAAAATCTGTTATTTAAGCCAATACGTCAGCTACAAAATCAAAAAATACCCTAACTAAACATGTTTACAGGAGAAACACAAATGGGGTATTCCATACATTTCATTTTGCTGTTTTCAGTAGAATGTTGTTGTTTTTTAGATTTTATCTCTTGACACAATTTGTAGATCTAATTAAGCGCTAAAAATTTGCCGAAGAGGGACAAGCAATATTTCAAATAGTTCACGAGATATAGACTTAAGAATCACTGCATGTGTTTTCGAAATTGTACTAAAAAAATTGTAAAAAAAAAAGTCGAAGACTTCAAAAATGAATATAACACAAAACCTTAGGTAATACTTCAATACCCAACTAGGATTTTTCTTCTACCATCGTAAGCTCTTTCAGATTTAGGGGGTCTCAATTGGTTCAAGACTTTAGTGCTGCACTGTGTAATCGGCTCGGAGTCAGCAGGGCATGGAGAATAGATCCCAATCAGTGAGAATACAGATAGTATGTTAGAAAGATTTGCTATAAGATCCGAATTATTTCCACCGTATAAAGGTATTTCCCTTTTTAAGGTCCCGCTATAAAAGCCTCATTATATTTTCTACCTGAATGAAATTTTAATTTTAAAATAACGAACGAAAAAAACTCCAGTCAATGAAGATCGATAATGAAATACTGTGCACAACAGTGTTATGCAGAAGATTAGCAAAAAAAAAACAGTTTTGGGAATGAAAATCGTAAGCTCATTATAGGGTAACTCTTTTTAAAATACACAATTTTGAAATACTTCAATTGCTGTTTGAGATTTTTTAAAATTAAACTAAGAAAGAAAAAACTCCAGTCAATGAAGATCGACAATGAAATTTTGTGCACATCAATGTTATACAGAAGACTCGCAAAAAAAAACTGTTTTGTCTAAGGAAATCATAACCTCATTATAGGGTAACTCTTTTTAAAATACTCAATTTTGAAATACATAAATTGCCGTTTGAGATTTATTATATTTCACAGAGTTTATTTTATATTTGATCCTTTATCTGTTCTCGAATAAAAGGAAATTGTAGATGTCATAAAAAGTAACTTGAATGAACTTTCACAGCCAACTACTAATGGGGGTTCTATTCAATTTACAAAATCTGAAGTTATTTGATTAAAACTGAACTACAATTGGTCAATTTCGACAGTTCTTGGTTGGGAGAAAATGTTAAGTGTCCAATTTTATTTAAAATGGGTGACTATTGTATTTCTATTGTATGATTATCCCGTTAGTCTATCTAGTGATCTCTTTTTCCTTATCGCTTCTCTATCTAAACCTTAGAGCAGCTCGATTTTGGTAATGATAAACCATTTTGTGTGACCAGAGACTCATATGGACTGAAACGATCTTTGGTTTCAACCCACGCTACAATCGATCCTTTGCCTACCAAGTTTGGTAATCGGAGCTGCGATTTGATGGCGTTAGACTTTTTTGTGGGATACAGTGAAGATCTATTAACTATACATGACCTTAAAGCGAATATTTAGAATATAAAGGCGCCACAGAAATAGCGAAGCCAGCCAGGCTGCCACATGAAAGAAATCGTGATTCATGTCTTTCCAATAAACCCATAAAATGCCAAAAATGGATTTTGAATTTTTTCAATTTAAAAAAAAAATGGTTTTGCACCAGGCTAAAACAAATATTTTCTCACGGTGTGTGATTTTAATTTTTTTTTTAATTACAATACAAAGTAAATTGTATTCCATATTCCAAGGGTAAACCGGGTGACACAGACCCATAGCGGGGCGCTTATAGGTGATTTTTCAAAGAATTTTCTTTCTACAATTTTTCAAAATATCAAAATCATTTTTCGAATCCAGACTCCGACTGCGGGCAAATTTGCCAGACTCCGACTCCACAGCCCCGTTTGTGATACTCTCAATCTCGGTAATATAAACCGAGCAGGGCATGAGACAAACTGACATGTAGATGGCGTTATAACTTTGGCTCTGATAAAGTCTTGGCTTGGCCAAAATTACTTGTAGTACAAAAGTGATATAGAAACAGCTCGCTGTCAGCCCATCCAGATGACTGTTGCAATCATTAGAGTCTAAATAAAAAGAGACAGTTGCTTGACAATGCGAAAATCTACAATTCAGAAACGCGGTGAGGTCGTGCGCGGACTGGACCCTTGTTAAGTTTTTTTTTTATGCTGACGAATTGTTTACTAATTTCTTTTTATCGCGAAATGCACTTCGATTTAATGCAGCCATTTTAATGACGAACATATGTTACTACCGCCTACGATGATTTATTTAAATATTTCAATGTTTAAGCACACCCATCAAATCACTTTCATTCCACAGAAATGTTACTGATCAGTCTCATGCCTCATGTTTTCGGTTATATATTAAATGCAAATGTTCACCAACAATGATTAAATAAACATTTTCGACACAATTCCTCGCCGGATTACAACAGAAATATTCTTAAGAATAGCTTTGAGCCGTGCAGCAACTCAGGCAAACAAAACGCACATTGAAAGAATTTATGTTGATTTTGAAAATGTTTACAATGGCGTCAGAAGAAATGAAGAAATTTCATATCGTCAACAAAAAAAAAGAAAGAATATCATTTAAGGCCCTCTTTGACAAAAGCGAATACCATTGTTATGATTTTGGAGAAATGGAAATACAACAAGTGTAAAAAGAAATTGTTATTGGTGAACATTTTTCGTTTACATTTTTTGTAATCTTAAATGGAAAGATTTGTTTTCGCAAATCACGCATTGTTATTTTTTACTTTTTCTGCGAAATGACGTCACGCAAGTATTTCTGCTCAATGACAGAAGATTCATTTAATAGCGCTTTCCTATATAACACACCAGACAAACGTGAAAATATATATCTCATTACTGCACAATTAGCATTCAATTAGATATAATTATAATGACCACGACAAAAAAAATATTAGGTGTTAATGTGTGTGGACTTGTCGAAGATGCAATTTAGTCATCGCCCAGAAAATAAACGTAATTTTTCATTAATCTCTCCGAACTCTATAGAATGTTAGGAGGGGGTGGAAATCCACAAAAAAAAACGCTTACAATGTAGAATTTTAAATCTTCTTTTTTATTAGTTCTCCAAGGTCTTCTCATACAGACGAATAGCAGAAAACCAATAACGTAACATGAAAATGTATCGTTTTAAACAACAACAACAAAAAGTTGGTGAATAAACAAAATAAACTGAATGAAATGGAAAAAGTACTTTACTCATATGCATGCATAATTAAAAACAAGTGCTGTGCTGTCAGTGCAACACTCTCCGTACACACATATTTGACAATGGCAAGAACATAATTAATAAAGTTTATCTTTACTTTATGTCTTACAATTTTAGATGAGATACACATCGACGGCAAGCTGTGCAGTTGCAATTGAACAAATAACATAAGATGAAAGCGACTAAGTAATACTCTAGTGGGGAAACAAAAGAATCAATGTAAAAGTAAACGAATTGAATGATTGAGTTGATGTAAAATTCCATCGACTCAAAGAAATTTTGTTTTACTAATAAAATTGTCAAATTATGTTCAAATAGTTTTTGCTTAGAGGTCGAATTTTCTTTAAGTCGCTTCTAATGGCAGTTGAGGAGACAAATTCCCTTAAAAAAAATTTTATAAGTAACTCCATAACTCTACGGGATAATGGTGGTTCGAATTATGGAAGTTTGACTGTACTTTTGTATGAGAAACTGTTTCCAAATCGTTCCAGATTTTTGGCGTTATTTGTTGAGCCGCAGAATATGGGCAAAAAGTGGTCCAAAATGACCTCAAAAGAATCAATGCTTGCAAGACTTCGCGTGGTGGTCATTTAAATGATGTAGTGCTTCACACATAATGTCACCGTTCAAACTTTATAATGACAAAAGAAATATCATGGATATGTGTTTTATTTACGTTCACTTTTGAAAATGTAAAATGGATTACCCTTTATTACAATTTAGGATTGTTTTTCATTTTCGCTGTGGGGCCATTTTGCATTGGAATCATTTTTCAGAGAGCCCTTAGCTGTATTGAAAATGGCTCCGAGAACCGTGGCCCCAATGAAAAATGACCCAAATTAAAAAAAAAAAAAAACGCCCCAAAATGTTACATTGTCCACAACAACACGTAAATTAGTGGTGATTTTTCATATTTTGCCATCGTTCATTTTGAAATTCGGGTAATTTTTCACATGTGAGAATTAGGGTCGTAACCCAAAAACATTAAAAAAAAAAATATTGCGATATGGCTATTTCCAGAAAAAGGTCAACCACGACGAAAAAATTAAAATTGGTTAAACCGCCATTTTTGTCATTTATATTGTTAAAGAACTATTTGAATTTAAGGAATATAATGCGCTTAAAGCATATTTTTGTTTTTGTTGTGAACAATTTACACAAAAACTTCCAATATTTTATTTTTCTTTTTTTGTGACTCTTTCCACTGGTTTTGCTTTTCGTTGTTATTTATTATATATATGTTTTATTATTGCAATCTTGTTTCAACAATTTTGTTCCAACGATAAACTAATAAGAAAATATAAATAGACACATAGTAGGCTTTGACAAACCGTATATTTTTGCCTTTTTTTGTCCTGCTATTTCTATTCTTAATTTTTATTATTATTTATACATTTAAAACATTAGAATTACTATTTTTTGATTTTCCAAATAAAATTTGATGAGAAAAATTCTATGTGGAAATTTTGTCATGTTACCGATGTCACGTTACGAATCACTAAAAAACATTATAAATATATAAAGCAATAGTTTTAGATAAAAATAACTCTTATAAATGGAAAACTACATTTCTTTATTATGCTTTAAGAGTATTTATTTACAAATTAATGGCCACATTTCGCAGAATTTTGATTTTTTCAATATCAAGTCACAAATGACTTCCATTTTTTGTCACGTTATCTATCCAATGTTTTCCAAAAATTCTTTAATAACGACAAGTTCCCAATGCTTGTCTTTTGTAACAAAAATAGTGTTGATGAAATGCTTTGTGGAAATATTGATTTTTACCATGTTTTTTTACATTTAAAGGCGTACGAATGTCTCGTTATCGATCCTGGAAATACCCATATATGAATTTTTCACTTTTGTTTTTCGGTTGTTTGTCATTTTTATTGGGGGTACTTTTTTACATTGGAGTGATAACGAAAAATCACCACAAATTTCTGCGAGTCTTGTGAATACTGGTCGTAACAGTACGTAGGTTGCACTAGAAACTACATCGATACTCTAAAAATGCACAGCATATTATTTCTATTCTAATGGTCCAAATCTTTAAAGAAAAAAATTGGAAGCGAAAGTCTATTGTAAATAAAAAGTAAGTAGGCAGTAAACTCCCCGTAAAGGCACTGGCACTACGAGATCTTATCAGTATATGAACCTGGATTTGTTGTGTGACAATTTATCACACCAGTATGGTGCAGCGAATAAAAGTCGAGTTTAAATCATAACCTACAAAAATGTATATTAAAAACCTCAAAACCACGATTTTTCTTTCTTAAACCGTTGTTTTATATTCGGATATTTCTCTCCGGTAAATTAAAAACAGCTTTCCCCACAATTGAAATTTTTTAGAAAACCCGAAAACGAAAATATTTCTCTAAGCTTGTTTATAAATATTTTATTATTACACACACGGGTTAAGATATGACAACTTTCACCAGATTCCTTTGCTTTGTTATAAGAAACGATGGGTATTTTTTTTTTACCATTGACTGACGTCGCAAGAACGTCAAATTGTTTACATTGGCATTCCACCATTCATTTATTTTAGCTTAACACTTCTATATTTCGTATTCTTTTGTTGTTTTTTTTTTCCAAATATCAACTAGACGATTATCTGTCAATAGCATATTTTACTGCCCCTCAAATGCAAACATAAATTCCAATAAAACGGAAATCTCAAAAAACGAACGAAGAAAGACAAAAAATAAGCAAAAAAGTAAATAAAATTACTTAAGAAACACTTCACAAAGAGGAAGTGGAGGAAGCCCAAGACGATACATTCAACTTTCAACAGCTGTCTCAGCCACATCAATAGCATTTTCACACCTCCAGCTGACAGGCGCGGGCTACTGTTCGAACGACAGTACGACGCTGGACGGACAATGGAGAAGAATCGCTGAGTTATGCTTGTTGTTGTTCATGAATGAGAAGAACTGATTGTGAAGAAAAAAACAACAACACCAACAAAAGAAGAAACTCAATGATTATGCGATGGGTTCACACCGACTCTGTAATGCCATATCCGCAATGTGAAACTGTTAAGTGATTTATGAAATGTTAATGAATTTGATTTTAAATTGGTCTCAGTGCGAATGATGTTTTCATTGAGAAAAGTCGTCTTGAGTGTGAAATAAACGGATAGGAAATGGTATTTTTTTATATAATAAATCACCCAGTTCCATAGTAAAATTGGAAATAGTCTTGGTAAACGATTAGTTGGGAAGTGAAGGAAATTGGGCAAAATATATATTGTAGTCCAAAAAAGAGATCTACTACAGAGCCTGCGGAACATTTGGTATGACATTTTCCAGATCTACAGGAACTTCGACTCAGCCAGCTTGGAAGGAGGTTCCTGCTTTCTTGAACAGCTGGGATGTGCAACTCCAACTTCCCTAGCGAAATTCATGTAAATTACCGACTGATTCTAATCTGTACGTCATCATACTCAACTAATCACCTGCCTTAGAGAATCATTTCGTTCCACGGATATGTGAAGCTGACTTTCTGTCCGGACATTTTTACTTGTTTTTCCAAAGAATTCACTTTTCCTCATATCTTTGTTAACATTACTAGTAGATTATTTTCCTAGAATCGGTTACATGCACGTGCTTTAAATGCTACTACACGATCTCAATTACATTCTTTGACATATTTCTCATCTTAAATGATTGTGTTTTTGCGAACATAAACGAGTGCTTCGTCGAAATCTCAACATGTTAGCTCTGCCACTGAGGTAGCGACAGTGACACGTTAATTTAACGAAAGCATAATAAATTTAAAACAAACAAAATTCTTGCTTTTCGGACAACAACTAAGGAAAACTATATTAAGTTGTAAAATCGTAATAATAAAAAAAAGTATAGAAACAGAAAAACAAACTTCCTATGATTTGCATTGCAAATGAATGCCAGAGACAAATGTAATTTGTTTATACGTTCAGATACAGTCGTCGCAGTGGATACAACTGTTGCACAGTGGGGAAATTCGAAAAACTGATTGGAAATAAATCTGCAATTTGGAACTGGCGTATCCGATTTAATGAACCTAGCTGAAGTGGGTACGAGCTTAAGATGAGCCCAGTCGGTCTACCCGGATTCAAAGCTACAAGGGTTCAAATTAGAAAAAAAAATCAAACTTCTTTCTTCAAACCTAATTCCCACAAAACTTCGAAATCCCCCAGTGTGTGTTGTCGTACCGTTATTCAGACTGCAAAGGCTTGCTGTAAAATCCAGTCAAGCGTTTTACGCGCACTTTCCTCGTCCCTCGTACCGGTAGTGCGACGAAACAAACATATGGAAAATGCAAATCAGATTCACATAAAAAACTATAGAAACGACAGCGCCAGCAACACAAATATTTCGGGGGGCAAAGTGTATCAGACAAAATGCAATTACATCGTAAATTGAGTCATTTCGCGGATGGAAACCCCCGTCGACGGCGGATGCCATTCACTGCAAGTGCAAGTTAATCGAGACGAGAACATATCAATTGATAAACAAATAACAACAGGAGCGTGCATGGCCAACGAAAAACAGTGAACGAATTTATGACAAATTGCATGTACGAGGTGTGTTGGATAAGTTCAAAATAGTATAATTGGGGACGGTGGGTATGTACAGGGTTTTCCCACATGAGGTGTTATATTGGTATTTACAGAAAAATGGCATTTTTTGAGATACATGATAAGATGTTTATTTCATAACTAGTAAGTTGTAATGCGCCTATGGCGCCCGTTGAATATGGAAAAAAAATTTTGTTGAAAAAAAAAAATTTTGTGGAAAAAAAAATTGAAAAAAAATTTTGTGGAAAAAAAAATTTTTGTTGAAAAAAAAAATTTTGTTGAAAAAAAAAAATTTTTGTTGAAAAAAAAAATTTGTTTAAAAAAAATTTTTGTTGAAAAACAAAAAAAATTTGGAAAAAAAAAATTTTTGTTGAAAAAAAAAAATTTGGAAAAAAAAATTTTGGTAAAAAAAAAATTTGGGGAAAAAACTATTTCTGTACAAAAAAAAATATTATTTTTTTATTATTATTATTTATAGAAAATTATAGAATGCCTATTTAAATTCCTACGTACTGCGTGACAGAGTCAGTGAATCAGTGTCGAGGGTAAATATATATTAAGATGAAGAGGAAGGTATGCCGTTAATAATGAAAACTAACATCAGCCAAATGGCCACCACGAGCACGCTTACAGGACCATATCCTTTTCATGAAATTGTTCATAACCAAGAATTGACTGAATAGTTCGGACTGAAATTAGGCCTTGTTTGAATATATATTTTTGGTAAATGTAAGATGAAGTAAGGTATAAACTAATGACAAATCCCACTCACAACACTGCCAGTTTTAACTGTATTCGTACCAGGTCGTGACTTCGGTTCACTATTGAAATTAATGCTTGTATATGTGTTTTATCAAATCTTATCGTTATTTGTTGAAGTGCTACAAGAATTGGATTAGATTATTTTCCAAACGACAGCCAAATTAAATCATTGAACTTTAATCTTCAAGTCTGTCAAGAAAATCTACCTAATACTTGCCAACGAGCATAGAATTAGCATAGCCATCGCTCTCTATGCTTTTCAAATTGAATAACATTCCTTTGCTCCGTACAAAAAAGTTTTCCATTTTAAATTCAAATTCCGCCCTATTGACACTAATCTTATGGAATTATGAAAAACTTCAAGATAAAACAGAAAACATGGACTTTTTTAAAAACCACCCCCACACTGAGTTGCCTGTGATGTCAACACATATATTTTCCATGGAATTACTGATAAAACAGAATTTAGCCTTAACTTTGTTTTAGGCGGAAAAGTTAACATATGT
The DNA here is from genome assembly GCA_958296145.1 of Hydrotaea cyrtoneurina. Lineage (NCBI taxonomy): Eukaryota > Metazoa > Arthropoda > Insecta > Diptera > Muscidae > Hydrotaea > Hydrotaea cyrtoneurina. Next base: position 7,893,885 of record OY282513.1, on the reverse strand, counting down.
CAGTTTGAAGGAAATATGGTGTCATCGGTGTCGACAGTAATGTGACATATGTGACCATAGGTCATTCATAAACAATGACACCAACAACGCCATCCCCATCCCCAGCGCCATCAACAATGTCAACATTAACAAAGTTGGAAAGAATTCTTACACAAAAGTTGCCCATGGTTAGCCAGTTTAAGGTGTTAACATACATATTTAAGCGGATAAATATAAATTCATCAAAAAGCTGAAAATGAAAACGAGATGGCGGAGGGGAAAGGGGAAGGTAAACATGAAGACGAAGATAAAAGTTCACAGTTAGCGGCTATTACACACTGGTCATAAATTCATATTAGGTGGCATAAATTGAAAAAGAAAAAGAAATCCCATCGCCCCTGTAAATACGATTAATTAACAGCGAATAAGTTAATTAGCCGATAATGGCGTACAAAAATAATTTACCAACATTTAAACAGCCCGAAGATTCTCCCCAAAGGAACACCAGAAGAAGCAAACTCTGCAAGACAATTCTAAATTGATGCAGAACCACTTCTATTGGAGAGATAACGGGCCCTTACCGCAATAAGGCGCAAGCGGCATTCTTTTCGAAACTCGTTTTTAAATGAAATTCAGTAGAAAATCGTCCAACACTATATTGACAATTATTAAATCATATTTACAAAATATACACAAAATAACATCTCCTGTAAAGTTTACTTTTTGGCGCGTTCCCTTTTTCGCGTTTAGGGCTCGGTATGATGGGACTCAATAAAGAAGATTGTCTAGCACCATTGGGCACTTTCAAAGGAAGAATATGGTGAAATCCACTTTTTCCAATTTTTGGCGGTAGATATTAATTTGAAATAATTGTTTGCACTTTTTTAATTGTCCCCATTTTGGCAACTTTTCCCACAATTGCGTTTTGCAACAAGCCCGGAACAATTTCGAAACATTTATTGTTTTTTATACTTCTCGCCCTTGATGATTATTTTTAAAAAGTTTTCGCACATCCTGTATATTCTTGTCGTCTTTTCAGTATCCTCGAAATGTTAGTTACTTGTTTGCTTCTATTAAACTTTTTGGTTTCCCCCATCTTTTGTCCCTTTTTATTGCGTTTTTTTTATATTTTACCTGTTTTGACTCCTTATTTGCCCCTTTATCCCCTTCTTCCAGTTTTTCGTTAATTTGAAGTAGTTTTTGGCACTTTTCCTTTACATAAATTTTTTGGCTAATTCCTGTCGATAACAATTTTGTTCACACATTTTTTTACCGCTTTTGTACCTTTTTTTATCCCGTTTTATCCCGTAGCAAATGTTTTGGCCACATTTTCGTCCCTTCTTTTTGCCAAAAACATGCCCCATCTGTAATGGGACAACATGGTTCTGGCCTTTCCGTGATTATGATGTGAAAATCCAGACGTTGTGCATGTTTTTGACTTCTCCCACCCACGATATACTTTAAACAGACTACCTATCTGCTTCTAAGTTACCAGTTATCAGTTTTACTGTTGTAGGTCGGCTTAAATTTAAATTAAAAATTCCCCCAAAAAAAACCCCACAGAGAAAATGTTATCTTTTGGAATATTTCCATAAACCTTCATTATTTTTCGAGAAATTTATCAGTTTGAAAATCTTGGGGAATCTAAAAAAAATACAGTAACCAGGCACTATAAAAAAAAATTACATATGAGTCTCAAATCTTCACGAGTATCATTACATAAAAGGTTGTGAAATTTTAATAAAATTATGGAATTGGATCTTTTTTTTTTTTGGCCGAAAAAAAGAAGTAATAGTTATAGCTTTTTTTCGAAACCTAATATGCTCTTATTATATTTTTGAAAAATCGTATTTTTGTTGGGAAGTTGTGGAGAAAGGTGCCCTAACGGCCATTGGGCCATATCAGTGGTCACAAACCATAACGCCCTAACTCGTCTTAAGACAACATTGAGTTTTCAGTATCTTTCTGTTGAGTGTGCCCATAAAAGCCATTCTTATCAATAAGAAGAAAGTAAAACAATGTTTCAGTAAAATCTTAAAGAATGTTAAAACAAACAATATGGATTCCTGATATTTCTAAACTGCTCTCAAAAAAAAAAAAGGCAAGCAAGCCTTAAAAGACAAATGGATATCAAAATCAAATGAAACGTTCATACGTATCGGTTAGATGGTTAGCTTACTTATTTCCCTTAACATTCCATAAAGAAACAGAACAGTACAACTTCTCTCGAATTTGTAAGCTGTGCACGATATAATTTGTAGACTCACTGACCGGAACCTACTAGAGCCGGCTCCGAACGCCTAAGGCTTTTCCAGATAAGTTGTACATGTCTTAGAGATGACTCTCTTACTCGTAAAGTCGGCAGTATTTACGTGGTGGGATCAGCCGCTGCAAAAATATTTATTGGTCTTAGCCGGTTTCGAACCTGGGCTATTCTGTGTGATAGTCGCACACACAAACCATCTACACTTAAGGAAAATTATATTTTGAATCCCTCTCCCAGCTGCCAATGGAACTGGGGGGGGTTCATAAATTTAGTCCCTGCCTAACAACACAACGTCTACTGTTTCTTCCTACGTCCACATGTAATGTAATATTTTGTTCAATTATAAAAAAAAAAGTCCTCCCAAAAAATATTCTTAATTAGAAGACTCCAAATTATACGATCATATATCAGTTGCTACACTCACTACCGACTTCTCAATGCAAACGCCGGCCCCTGACCGGCCGATATATCACTTTAAGTACATTATCAAAAATATGTATGATGCCCGGGAAAATATGGCAAATTACATTGGAACGAGTATAATTTGTGGTCTTTTGTCCATTAATTAACCCAAACAATTGTCGCGGTAAATGTGAGTATCTGTGTGTGTGTGTGTTTAGTATTTGTTAACCACAAATTTTTATGAGCTCTTTAAGCTTTAACAGTCAATACGGTTCGTTCGTATACAGAGACGGTTTTTATGTAATTTTCCAACGAAATAGTAAAACATTCCATTGAATTAATCTCAAAGGCCGATCACGCCAGTGCGAGTATTAAACCCCCTCAGCACCGCCTGTTCCATGCTAACCCAGTGGCACACATACGCATACATACATACGACAAACGGACATGTTCTGGGTTTTTTATGTTAACTAACACTGCCAGTAATCCCCAAGGAAAAATGGGATAAATGCGAGAGGTATGAATATGACTTCTACAATGCGAAAGAAAATATTAGGCTGTCCCTGTATAAACAACTTTTAAAAAACCGAAGTTTTTGAACAGACATTGATCAAGTGCCACAAAATTAAACTACTTTTGCCACTTCTTCATTGGGATAGAAAGCAAACGCCTACCTTCACACATCTCCGGGCCGCCCCATTACCAGCACATACATAACTACACACATATGTATGTCGGCAAATGGGAAATGATAGTGAAAAGCGCAAAAAAATGCGCATATTGTCCATATGGTTAAACCCATAACACAATGATCGGGACTACTCCACATTACAGTCTGATACAACGAGGTTTCTATGCCCGCCTCTCCCTGTGTGTGTGTGTGTGTGATTCTCTGGACAGAGAATTGAAATGGAATATGTGTGAACTTCCAACACTTTAAGGTGAGCCAAAACATTCCATCCATCGTCATTTAATCAACAAAGAAATGAAAACATAAAAAAAAACATATATATATATATATAAACCAAACACAGAGTAACGATACTGGCCATAATAACGCTGGGACAGGTAGGGTAGGGTGGCGGTGCCTGTTTGTGATGTTTCAAAAAAAACAACAACAAGTGTCAATATACGGTATTAGCGCACAGTGGCACAGTTTGAAGAGAAGGCGATCAGAAATCATAATAATTAAAAATGTATTTTGTAAAAAAAGGAAATTAATAATTAAAAATTAACCCTATTCTACCAAGCTAAATTTGTAATGTTAAGTAACGCCAGTAAAACGAAAAATGGTTTATAAAGTAAACTGTATGTCTAAACTAAATTTAGACATATGGGACCATAATGACTACTGTAAAATAAAATATATACAAGTATTAATTACAGTAGTGACCCGAAGTCACTGTCTGGTACGAATAGGGTTAAGCACATGCTGAACCTCCAAACAGGTTTAATAAGTAGAATCTTTATATCAATAAAAAAAACATTATTAGTTTAATAGGCAAGAAATATTTCAGCATTATGGGTATAAAATAAAGATTGACATTTTGTCGTCAGCCGGAAATAATATTGTAATAATTTCATTCTTAAAAGAACACATTTATATATTAAATTCAATAAAAAGTATATATTAATTATAATTGGAAATAAAAAATATCCGGTATAGTAGCGCGTTCTTGAGGTAGGAAATCAGATTCATATAGTCCTGTATTTTTCCTCCATTTAAGATTCTTATAATTTCACTTTCACTCATCAACACTCTATCGAAGACTCTATTTTACAGACCAAGCCACGATGTCGAACGACACCGTTCGCATGCTTTCTAACCAAAAAAAAACAGCTGATTTCAAAGCCACCAAACAGCTGTTATCTCTAAAAAAAAAGCATGAGAACGTTATTCTCCATTGTCGTTCGACATCGTGACTTAGGCTGTTAGTCTGACACGGATACAACTCCGAAGGAACCTTTGCAGGGGGAGCTATATCGACACGGGGGCCAAAAGTAACGTTAATAAACTGATATAAGAGAGACAGAGTCAACGAAATCGGTTCATATCTACACCTGAACGCTGCCCACAATAATGGGCAAACGGACGGAAGGATATCCGAAAGTGATCTTGATACGATCGTTATAATAAATAAATGTCGGAATGAATATGAACACCAGGATAAAACATTGCAAATTAAAATACAAAAATGGACCGCAAATATTACACGTTGAACAACAAAACAAACGTTTTACATTGTACGAGCCTCAGATATTTTTTGCGGCCCATCTTCATGTCATGTTTGGGGCTATTTTTCACATTATGGAAGTTTTGCACTTATATGATTTTAGAATTACATTACTGTTTGATGGAAATACTCCCCAATTTCAGAAACGAATTGGTGCCATAATCAGTTAAGAAAAGTCAAATGAAAAATCATAAAAAACAACCGAGCAATTTTTGTTTAAAATGTTCCACCTAAATTTGTTTCCAAATTTCTTTTTGGCTAAAAATAAAAATTAAGAAACTAAATGGTAAATACAAATTGGTAATAAATCTATGGTATTAACAAATAAACGTACTTAAGTACATTTTATGAGATTTTGAGTTATTGATGCCAAAGTGTCACATTTGTGAAGGGCTTTGCATTAAAGCACAGGGTTTCCCAACAAGAGGTGATATTTTGAATCACCCGGTATTTCGGTAGCTGTCACTTTTGATGCTTTTATTCTTTGACATTTGACAAGTAGAAATTACATTATTAAAATGGAACGATGATAGTGATCTGGACAACGTTTACTTTCAACAAGACGGCGCTACGTGCCACACAAGCAACGAAACCATTGCTCTTTTACGGGAAAAGTTTCCGGACCGTGTTATCTCACGAAGAGGTGAGATTCTACTTCAAACGCATTTAAAGACCTATTAGGTGTGTGTATAACACATAAGTAAAAAAAACTCACCTAAGTTGTAGGCAATTAAAATACCTTGAGGACCATGATGAGAATACATTCATCCAGAATCCAAAAATCAGCCTTTCTGAAGAGACAGAGAGAGTGAAATGGAAAACCAGTTACTATTGCACATGACTGAGGTAAAGCAGAGTAAATATTTCTTGATGACTTTCACACCAGCCAATACATGAGCGATACTAAATTTTTCCAATTTTGGGTGGAATCCAACACTGGTACACGTCATCTAGTTTTAGGCAAATATGTTTCAGAGAACTAAAGTTTCACCATAGATTTTGTTTTTGGTTGATTTTTGAAAAATCACACATCTAGACTTATTAAAAACGTCTAATCATGAACATTTTCGCAAATTTGAATATTTTGAATCAATTTGAATCAATACAATACAAACATTGCGTCTATTTATTTAAATAAATAATTAATTCATTAAGTTTTCGATGTTAATTTTGTGCGATTCGAATAATTCATTGAATTTGTAGTTCCATTGAGACGAGGAAATATTTGGAAAAATGTTTTATGACCGGCCAACAGTTGTGGCTGGTATTTTCAGTTTTTGTTTTGTTTTTTGTATTTTTTTTGTATATTTAGAAGTGATTGCGTAGATCTGTGGAAGATGTCTGGGCTAATTATAGAAAAAGAAGAAGAAGAACAAAACATAGAAAAAATACGAATGTTTAAATTGGCACACTAGTTAATGACCGTGAATAGTTGTTGGTGCTGGCAAGGAAAATAAAATTGTTTGGACACATACAGAAACTGTTGTCATTATGTTCGGTGTTGTGGGAGAACTGTGTGTATGTGTGTGTGTGTGTGTGTGTGTGTGTATATGTTGTTGCCGCCCTCTAAATCAGACAAACATCTCCTCTCCCCGCATAAAAAAATCACCCCTTCACCGAAAACTATTAATAATTAAGAACGACAGACAAGACAAGGCCAGCGAACGACTGAAGTGTCACCAGCAGTTATGAGAGAATTTATTAATTTTATCACACGCCTGTGGTCTGTTCGTTTTTGCTACAGCAAATGAAATATTGAAAATGTGAGGGAAACAAATATAACAAATATTGAATACTTTTGAAGAGTCGTTAAAATCTAAATATTTCTTCTTTGGGTGGTCATTAATTTCTACACGAACTTCATTGTGAGTCTATGCTACACTTATAGAACGACAACCTCAACCCCAGGCCATGCGTTTTCGTTTCCGTTTTGCGTGCGGAAACTAGATTCACCACACCAACACCCTCCACTTACAACTCAAATCCGCCCCAACCCTACAAAGCATAAAAATATGTTTATGATGTGTTTCCACCGCCGAGTGGAAGCCTTTGTCTGAGTGATTTCTTTCCCTTTCGCCAAGATTCAGAACAACGTCGTACTCGTGGGCCGCATGGAATGGGAAATCACTTCAATCAAAAATTATTCTTATTACCGCGAATCATGTTATAACCAATTATGTACGGTTAAGAATTGAAAATTCGCTGAAACGGAATCATGCAGAATGTTGAAAGCCTTAAACGATACGAAAATTACCTTCAAAAGTCCTTGGAATCGAATTGAGGCGCAAAGTGGTTGGCGTAACATCACAACTACAAACAAAAGAAAAAAGGCAGAAATTTAAGTGACAGTGGAAAGTGTGATAATATTTGCAGAAATATTTAAGGTATTTATGGAAATGTTGACATATGTTTCAAAAACAAATTTTTACACAGAGTGGACTTTCTTTTTATTATTTTCTTCAATTCTGTACTCAAATACCGTCGTTACAGGGGACTGTGTAGATTTTTTGCCATAATAAAAATTACAGACAGCTCTTCTGGTAAAGTAGTATTCCATCGCCAAAAGTTAAGGCCCACTGTCCTATTTCAAGCAAAAATCTACGATTGACTGACTCCCGTCTGTAAAAAATAGAATAATGGATGACACTACCTAACATCACTCCATGAATTCGCCGCAACAAAACAAAATTAAAACATTTACCATTTTTAAGAAAACATTTTGGCGGGGGTAAAATCGGCAGGCGCTTTACTAAAAGTGATGGATGTATTGCCTGAAAGTGATGGATCAATGATAACATTGAAAAGTTGGCAACTGGTAAATCTTGGCAAAGAAAGATTAAGAGGCACCTGGAATTATTATATTATCCTCCACCCTGGTGTGGGGAATTCATTACTAAATAATCCATATTTCGGTGAGACATAAAACCATTACCTGATGTAGGCAAAGTGCTTTCAGATGACTGTAGCTTTTTATGAAATAAAGGGAAACAGTAATGGAATATACATTAAGGGGGGGTGCATTTTTTTGCGCGCAAAGCGTATAGAAAAAAATAAACTACGGGCGATTCTAAGAATATTTCACCATGAAACCATGGGTCGATAATAAATGCGTAGCTCTGTTTGTATGGGAGAAAAAAAGAATCCTTTACAAAGACCAACTATTTACATCACATTAAAAAAAAGAACTGTCTGAATGAACAAAAAATAAGTGAAATCCGTCATGTGTAAATAAAAGACAATTTCAGGCCAATTTAGGTAAAAGGGTATGTATTTCAGGTAAAAGGGTATTCACATAACGAATAACATTTTTCTTTATTTTTATTTTTATTTTATTTAATTACAATACAAAGTAAATTCATATTCTAATTTTGGGTCCAAGGATAAACCGAGTGACAAAGACTATTTGGCTTGATTTTTTGCAGCGACAGACCAAAGCCTCTGGTGGGAATCGAACCCACAACCCCCACGCTGATAGGCAAGCACGCTACCAACTCGCCTACCGGGGCGCTTAACATTTTTCTTATTTTTATTGTGTTCACATCACTAGTGAACATTTTACAATTTTCCTTTTTTCTGTTGTTTTTTTTTGTATTAAGGGGTTTTAGAAAACAAAATGGAAATGGTTATACTGTATCTCCTTTTCATTCTGAAGACGTTGTAATGGAGTGAATAAATGTGGAGTTAACTTGTAGCCCGAGTCGAAAAGTAAACGGCCTCTAAATTCTCTATCTTAATATATATTTACCCTCGACACTGATACACTGATTCACTGACTCTGTCACGCAGTACGTAGGAATTAAATTTTTTTTTTTTAACAAAATTTTTTTTTCCACAAAATTTTTTTTTCAACAAACATTTTTTTTTCCACAAAAATTTTTTTTTTCAACAAAATTTTTTTTTTCACGAAAAAATTTTTTTTTCAACAAAAATTTTTTTTTTCCACAAAATTTTTTTTTTTCAACAAATTGTTTTTTTCAACAAATTTTTTTTTTCAACAATTTTTTTTTCCATATTTCAACGGGCGCCATAGGCGCATTACAACTTACTAGTTTTCAAATATTTTGTTTTATTCTGGAATCATTGAAAATTGGGCTGCCCCTCCATCACGCCACTATATCCACAATTTTAAGTTTAGCATAGCAAACTACCTGGAAAACCCTTTCTGTTAATGTAATTTTGCGGTAAATCCCCGCCAGTTTTTTTTTTATTTTTATGTGGGTCCCATCAATTTTTTTTAAGTTCCTTTGCTATGGTTACCTCTTCTTCAGCAGATGTTGGAATATTTACCTAAACTCGTCCGTGTTTAGCCAGCGCGCAAACTACTTTTGCACAAATTCTGCTGTGGGTTGTGATAGATCATGAAGGACGCCTGCATCATTCTGTAACTAAAATGCAACGGCTTTATGTATGGCTTTGTACAGGGTCCGCCAAATAACTTTTTCTTTTTTGAAAAACATCGTGTGTAGCTTCGGCTGTGTGGCACGTAGCGCCGTCCTGTTGAAACCAAATGTTGCAAATATCCTCCTCTCCAATTTTTGAAAATTTCTGAAAATATGATTTTTTTTTTTTGGCAAAATCGGCATCTTCTATTAGTCGATCGCAGGCCCACTTAGTGAAGCGGAAACACATTGGATGGTCAGTTGGCTTCCACTCCTGAACCAATTGGACTTTGTGTGGCGTCATACCAAGATCTTTATGCAAAATTCGTCTCAATGATGTCTCCGCAATGTTCAATTGTTGAGAACGACGGTGAATTGATGTTGATGGCGCTTCACGCACACTTTCTACCACTGCAGCAATATTCTCGGGTGTACGCACTGTATCTTATATATTTTACGATGCTATTGAACTTAATTTTAATTTTGTTATAATGACGTCAACAGTCTTTTTGCAGTTTGGTTGTAGCACATATTTAAAAAAATAGGAGAAATATTCTTAGAATTTCCCGTAGTTTCCTGTAGTTACACATTGACCCACCCTAATATACATATACATGTGTATACAATACGGAAGCAGATCGGAATGACATGGGCATACGGTATTAATCGATTCCCACGCCCTGAAAATCTGTATTTTTTAAATGTTTGCACACAAATAAATCGCATGTTTGGTGCTTGTATCAAGTAAATCTTATTCACGTTAAATGTCGTTCGGGAAATGTCAATGAATGCACAGAAATATATTTTTGAATGAAAATGTTGATATTTCAAATGAAAAACAATAGTTTCGTCCGATATAGAATTTCAGCAAAAACATGATAAATAAAGCCCTGAAAATAAAACCACAATTAAATTTAGCAAGTTACTAATTCAGATATATACAGCTGCTCTCCCAGTTCTAATCCGCCCTCTTGCATTTGCATTTACCGAGTGTACTTTTCAGTGTGTTGACAATTCTAGACCGCCTTTTTCGCCCATACACTCACTCTCTCTCTCTCTCTCTCTCTTTCACTTGATTAGCGAGCGCATTTTTCACATTTCCATTGTTGTCGTTTTCCCCATTTTTTTTGGTTGTTGTTGTTTTTCTGTTTTCCACTACAGTCGAGACGAGTGCGTTGAATTGCCGCTCGTAACGGATAACAGCAACGACAGACAACACAATAAGTACAATTTTTAATTATCTACGATTACAAATGATTTTCATGTTTCATATTCACTTAAGTTCTCATAGATAAGCGTTTCTATATCTCGCGCTCAGTACTTTTCGGCACGCTGTTACTATTTCAGTTGTAGCTAGCTCGCAATCGCAAGCCGGCTGGCTTCTGAATTGACTGAATACATTGTTAATAGGAACACAATTAATACCGAAAAAAAAAACAAACACACACAAAACAAAAACTACATGTGTACTTATAAACATGTCTAGATAATCTGTCTGTGATGAGTTTATGCAAATACACCCAAGGAAACGAATGTCAGGCAATATTAATCGGGCTGATAGGGGTCATTCATAAATAATTCAATTTTCAAAAGAATTTTACTAAGAATTATCTTAGCGTTTTTTTTTTAAATGAATGGCGAATTTTTAAGAATCAGATTAAAAAACTTTTTTTTTTTGAATAGTGACATATGAATCTGAATAGAAAAGCTCATTCCGTCTGCAGATTGATACGATTTATGCCTGAGACATTTGTCACTCTAAATGACAGAATAGCCGGAAACAAAAGATATTTGGTTCGTCGGTTTTTCGCTTAACCCTCTAACCCCCCAAATTTTTAAGATCTATAAACGAATGTGCTTCCAAAGAAGTGAGGGTTTGCGGATTAGAGGGTTAACATTTCACAAAGGGGAACTTCTCTGAGCAGTTCACGATAAACATCGACCGTTCCGATATTTCCCACTCGTCTGGGGCCCCCTCTGCTGTCACTACATTTAATGGTTAAACACTTCCATAATGATTATTATCATAATCATCGGCAGACTTGTCCGAACGGTAATATTGTATTATTTCCGATAATCTATTATGTTGTACTACACGCTCCATTATTTGCCACCCCATGTCCATGACAAACAAAGCCAATTAATTGTCAACGATTTGTTAACATGGATTTTTCCTTGAGCGTATGTTTACACGTTTCCTTTTGTCAATTCATCATTCTGTTCTAATCGTTCATATTGTGTTTTAATAATGTCATGTATTTGTATTTTTTTTTCTGTTTCGCCGTGCTGATGAGCTGTGTTATGGTATCGATAGCGGCCAGGCACATATAATGTTGCCTGTTATTGTAATAGTTTGTTTGTTTCTGTCGTCGTTGTTACCTCATTATAACACGATATTGTTGAAATGGCAAAAACCACGATGAAAGTGGCAGTGAAGGAGAAAAATAATTAAAACTTTATTGGATTGTCATCAAGGATGTAAGAAGAGAGTGCATGAACTTCAAATCCAAGGACGGCATTCTAATAAATTGAAATGTTATTGTGTCTGTGTGTGTGTGTGTGTATCAAATATATCGTACAACTTTTCCAATACAATCAGACAGAAATATTGCAAAACCTTCTTGATGAAACGCAAGGTGATTTCGTAGAATCGCCAGATAATTAAAATGTTGTTATACAGTTGTCCCATCGAATTAAGGCGATTTATAGTAATTCCAATATCTCATTACTCCCTACAATGAAGCCTAACTCAAGTATTTTTCTGTTCTTATTTTTCAGCTTCAAAGTGAACCTTTCACAGGAATTTAACTGTGAGTACACTCAAAATGAATGTTAAATAAATATTAAATTTCAGTAGTTGCTCTTAATTTGAGATTTTATTTTCCCGACTGTATAATCAATGTTAATTTGCAGACATTTGGAATTTCGAAAATTATCTTAAGCTGAATACATTTAGTCGAATGAAATAATTAATACACTTTCAAACAGACTCCCATTCTTGGTTGGCCTTAGTTCCTTGTTTGAGCCCCTTATGACAGTAAAGTGCTGCATTGTTGCCATGATTACCATAATTGGGAATGACTCCCCAGAGGCAGGCAAAGTGGTGAATATTTTTTTACGATTTTGTTTGTGGTCCCAATGAATTCTTTGAACTTATGACACACATTTTAAGCTAACTATTTGTTTACAAGCAATTAAGGACATGAATTAATTTGGTAAAAAAGTCTACAATAGTAAAGAGGAGCACATTCACGGAGTATGAGAATATTTGTCTGGAAATGAAGCAACATTTCAAGTTTGGAGAAAAAGTGAAGCTTTTGGAAAATTCTCGGTGTAGTCTTCTATTTTGCCAGTGATTGACTTGCCACTATATAAGAGAGGCCACAAAAAATGTCTAGTGCTGCTAAACACACACTAATATAGTGGTCAATTGACAGTGTTAGGAATGGTCCAATGATGACGACAAATCAGAATCCGGTATCATCGCTCAAAATGCAATAAGTTTTTATCCAGAATATAATTTAGAAACATTTTTTGTTTTTCGATTTTAGAGGGGAACAAATTATGTTTTATTCCATTAAAAAACAGACATGGAACTCCTATAATATTTACTACAGGGTTTTCCAACAAGAGGTGTTATTTTGGTATACAAAGAAAAATATAATTTTTTGAGATAAATGATCAGATGTTTATTTCACAATAATGAAAAACAACATCAGCCAAATGGCCACCATGATCACGCTTACAGCACCATATTCTTTTCATGAAATTTCCCATAACCAAATCGCAAAGTGGTTCGGTAGCCTCACCAATTCTATCTTTGAGCTCTTGAATCGACCCTGGACTGTTGCCGTAGACCTTATCTTTCACGTGGCCCCAAATCAAGAAGTCGCAAGGTGTTGATCTCGGTGGCCAATTGTGATCACCTCTTCGAGAGATAACACGATACGGAAACTTTTCCCGTAAAAGAGCAATGGTTTCGTTGCTTGTGTGGCACGTAGCGTGTTCATAGTAAACATTGTTCAGATCAATATCATCCAACTCCGATCATAAAAATTCACTAATCATCTCTCGATAGCGCAATTCATTCGCCGTAACTGTTGATCCAACCTCTTTTTCGAAAAAGTAAGGTCGAATGACCCCGCGAGATTTTCATACCACGGTGTTGGACATCTTTGCTTAATAAAGATGATCATGGACAGGCTTTTCAATCAAAGAATACAAGAGCAAGCCATACTCCTGTACGTATGTCAAAAACTATCACCGATTTGGGGTCTAAATAATAGCCCACGGCGCTCGAGCAAAAGTAGTGAACAAAAGGTTTAACATGAATCAGATAAATGTCGTTGAAAAACAACAAACGCACTAGACCTGTATCGAATGAAACAACTATGCTGTGACATTGGCTCATTGACAGCCTATGAACCATTCCCAACTTTTGAGGGTGGCACAGTAAGGGGGTCAACTTTTTTTCGCACAAAGTGCATAGCATGATAATAATATACAGGTAATTCTAAAAATATTTAACCAAAAAAGCTCAATTTGGTCGATTTGTATGGGAGAAAAAATCAACAAAATATAAACGAAAACTAGGGGAACTTCTAAGAAACTTTTAAAAAGAAACGAACTATTTATGTAACATTTTACTAAAGAAAATTGTTTCAGTATTGAAGTCTGGCAAAAAAAAACGCCACCGATACACAGTGGTCTAGAAACCGATTTCAGCGGCCAAAAGTTTGTAACTCGGATCTAGTAAACATTTTTGAGTTCTGTTAAAAACGGGTTGTAGGTGAGGGGTGAGGGATTATTTTAATGTATTGATTAAATATGTTTTAGAAATATTTCCAAAGTTGACAACTTTTCGTATTTTTCAATTTTGAGGGGAAAATTTTTTTTAAATTTTTTTTTTTCAAATTGTTCGTAATTATTGATATTGCGCATAAAAAAAATTCCTTTTTCTTATTAAATATTTTTTAATTTTTTTTTTAATTTTTATATGATATTTGAAAACAATTAATTTGATTTCTTCACTTTACTCTTAAATATTTTTTCTTATTATGACGTCGACATTTTTTGTACCACATTCTGTCCTATGAACCAAATTTACTTTTTCGGAAAGGGGATAAAAAATAAAAATACACAAAAATAAAAAATACAAAATACAAAAAAAAATTTAGGAAAATCTGAGAATTGATAAAAATCTATTTTTTTTTAAAAAAATTGACGTGATACAGACATTTCCACGAGTCTGCCTGCCAAAAATCAGCTCGATTGGATCACTGAAAAAGGGTTAAAAATTGGTCGAAAAGCTTTCACACAGGCCACTACGAGCTTTATACTTCAAACTTAAAAAAAAAGAAAAAAATTCTGACTGGTACATGAAAATCGCCGATACACGTGTATTTTTATTTTTTCCCCTCTTTCCGAATATGTGCATTTGGTTCACAAAATCGATAGGGATCTGTTAGACCCATGGTTTCGTGGTGAAATATTCTTAGAATTTCCCGCAGTTTTCGTTGTTGCTGTACGCTTTGTTGGTTTTTTCATAAAATTTGACCAAGTTCCGTCCCAGTTTGACGTTGGTGGGCTCAAGAAGCCACACCTGAGGACCCGTCTTAATCAAAATCGGTAGAATGTATTACGGTGAGCATTAACCAGGCCTGGTGACGAAGAATTGTGTAATAGTGTACATCGGTACGTATGATTAATATTGTAGTTTTCACAAAGCAATACTTTTTTTACTCCATACAGACAATTTAAATGCTCTTAATAGTATGTCACAATATTTACCCTGAAAGCTAATAAAGTTTAAGTCTTTAAAAACAACCATAAGCCTTTAGAACAATTCAACTTAACGCAAGTTAACACACACAGCAGCTAACATACAGTCATTGTGTGTGAAACTCCCAAAACATTTAAGCCATAATCGTAATCAGCAAACGATTCAGTAAAAAATGCCCTCCAGGTTAAAGTTAAAATAACACACGCGCTGAAGCAGACAGCGACCAGCTCGCCTCTTCCATTAAACACTCACAAATAATCAAACAATGAGCCGGCATTGTGGACCTGAACTGGGAGTGCTACGAAGAGACAAACAGCAAAAGAGGAAAACGCAATTTTTAATAGACCATAATTTGATACTACACAACCAGGAAGATGGTTGTCTGGCGGTGGTTCAGCTGCATACACCCGCCGTAGAGTTTGATGTCTTAAATCATCTGGTCGAGACACTTTATATGCGATGCATTTCGCGTGGAAGGCACATGCTGTGCGGAATAGGATCCTTATCCACGACGGTATCCCCAGTATGTAGTTATGTCGATCTGTAGTTACAAACTAACCGCCCAGCTTTGCGGTTCTTGAAGTGAACCAAGATGTTGAAATGCTCGTTTCATATCCTTAAGATAACATTCGGTTCAATTGTTTCGCAAGTGTTTCTCAAATGTAGTTGCAACAAACAAAACCAACCATTTGCCCCCCTCCTTCAGTGCATCACCATTTCAACAATTTCATGTAGATAGCGTGGAATAATGGAAAGCAAACAAATGCCTTGCAAGCATGATGGTTAGGTTATGGTTCTGTTGAGAGGGTACCAGTGCCGTCACGACCGCAGCGCAAGTGCTAAAGGATGCGAGCTGCAAGAATATATTTCATCTTGTGACATTATTATGAATTATTGTTTTGTTAGTTGGCATGAAATGTTGTTGCTCATTTTTTATCGTTTGTAACTTCAAGTGGTCGGTGAAATATGCAAAACTTTCACAGATTTAGGGGGAGCGTCATTAGGGTGGACGAATAAAAGTCCAATTTGACTGGTACGAGAAAGTACGACAATATTTGAGAACAAACAGATGTCACTGATAAAAAAAATTGGTTTATTATTAACAATTTCAATATCCGATTTGCTTTACGATTTTTTGGATTCTAGTATTTTTGTTTAAAATTGTACTACGATCAAGTAGCATGAAGAATCATCGGAGAATATGCTATGTGACAGGCTACAGTTGTACGTAGAAGATATTTGTTCAGACTGGGGGCCAAAACTCCAATATTCTTGGGCATTTGGAAATATTAATTTTGAGGCCAAATAATTTCTTTTTTTTGAAAATTCTATAAAAAAAACTACAGGATATTTTCTCAAATTTCTTTTTTTTATTTGAAAGTACAATCCTTCCGGTTAATAATGGAAAATAATTTCTTTCAAATGGCTGCCTCGGCTGGCCATGCAGTAGCCTAACGACATCAGCTCTTCAAAAACAGGGCGCAAAACATCGAGTGTAGCTTCGGCTGTGGCGTAGCGCCGTCCTGTTGCAACCGTATGTTGCCAATATCTTCCTCTTCAATTTTTTTAAACAAAAATTCGTTCAACATGGCCCGATAACGAAAACGAAATAAACACTAGTTGAAAAAAAAACGTTAGATGGCGGACTCTTTAATAAATTCCTCTTCAGCCAACCTGTCCTACTCATAAAGCTTGGCAGGCCTTTCATCCTGAATCCCTAAATATGAACGAGGCTCGAGAAGGCATACCATCATAATGTTATAAAATCTTGATTATATTTCACCACGTGACCCTCGTTTATTAAGCCTGCCTCGACCAGCAACAGGTCAACAGAGCCAACTGAAGTAATTCGTCAATCATCGATTTCGATTAAAAACAAACACCATTTCAACGCATATCATATCAATTTGCTAAACTTCAAAATTGACACACCATTTGCTTGATGTACCGTGTACAAACAATCAATTTCAATTATTCTTTATTAAATTTACTCTATACACATCATTCCTGTCAAAGGCTATCAATTTGTTATACTGTAAAAATAATCTGGCAAACCTGTAGCCAAATTGCCCAAAATAGAAATGTCGACACTCAGTGACAGAAATGGGTCGGCTTAAAGCCAACACAAAACCAAAATTAAAATGTATTGTGTCTATTTTTCAAACACAATCCCTTTGCATACAATCGGTGAGAAATTGAGTAAATATTTCTTTTGGAGTACCCCAAAAAAAGAAAAATCAATCATGCAGCTTTTGACAAATTTCTTCAAAAAGTTTGCTGTCATTTCATCATCGATCTCTCTATTTACCACAGACCGTCATCCATTGTTTTTTTTTGGTGTGCTTTTACGACAGTGTGTTACGATGTTGGTCTTGTGGTTGCTCTTGGGATGTTTCTATGACCTTCTACAGGGCAATACCAAGAAGTGAGAGTGCCTGCGCACATGTCCAGTCCCTGTCAGTTGTTTCTGTGACCAGACCCAACCACCCTCTGTGCCATTTGTCATTTGTTGTGTGAATGTGTGAATTATCCCTTGATATTCGGTAGATTGAGATGTAAGTGTATGTGTGTATCTGGGATTGTTGTTTGTCGCCTTTCCTAAAGATGCTGACTTTTCAATCTGATTTTACCCTTCAGTGAATCTTATTAAATGTTAATAGCATTTGTATTCCAAATGGACTCTGTATGCCGGGCGCAGTCTACAAAAAAGGAAACACATTTCTGCGAAAACTACCGCCTTTAACCCAGAAATGTGTGTATTTTGGGTAGGGAGAGAATGACAAATCTCTGTTTCTTAAGCCTTTTAAAAAAATGAAAACCCTACACTTTGAAATTTATTCCACATTCATTGACGTCACTTTTATTCGTTAAATACGTTGATTGTTAGAGTCTTTGTTTGGGAAACTAAATCAGGCTGCTAACATTTGATATTGAAGTTCTAAACAACTTTACATTTCAAGGTTGTCGTAATTAACACGCTCTTACCGATTGATGACGAGTTTGAAAAGCGGGTCTACACTTTAACAACTTTTTATCGTGATATGAAACCGAACGAGTGGCAAAAAGTATAATCACAATTTTAAGGTTTAAAAGAATTAAATTGCATGGAAAAATATTATTTGTCTAGAGTCTAACGGCCTTCTGAATGACCGACAGTATGGCTTTCGTAGAAATCGATCTACTGGAGACCTGATGGCGTTCCTTTCGGAACAATGGAGTCGATCCATTCACCGCCTTGGTTAAAGTACGGTCGTGGCTCTGGATATTTCCAAGGCGTTCGATAGGGTCTGGCACGGAGCACTCATATCAAAACTTATTGAATTTGGTGTCGGTAATACCATATCTCGATTTATATCGAGTTTTCTCAGAGATCGCTCTATACGAGTTGTTATAGATGGGGTCTCATCCAACGAGCATAGGTTGACCGCAGGAGTGCCACAAGTCTCTGTCCTCTCTCCTTCTCTATTTCTTATTTTCATTGACGACCTCTTGGGTCAGACTGTGAACCCAATCTACTCCTTTGCGGATGACAGCAACCTCTGTCATTCGTACTCATTTGATCATCGGCCAAGTTCCCTAGACGTCACGGACCGCGATTTGTCGACGATTTGTGTGTGGGGCCAAATGAAAAGAGTCGGTTTTAATACACAAAAGACCCAGTGCTGTTTGTTGTCACACAAACGTTCCACTGCTCCAGCATCGTTGCCAATCTCTATGGGTGGTGTGGATATCGACGAATCAGATACTCTTGATGTTCTGGGCATGAAGATACAGGGTGATGCCCGTTGGACTAGCCATATATTCGAAGTGTGGAAAGAAGCACTCAAGTGTTACGGCTTTTTGAAGCGGTGCAAGAAATACTTCACTCCATCTGATCTCGTAAATACTTACACCATCTACATCCGGCCTAAAATGTAATATAAATCCCATATATGGGCAGGAGCTCCAAAGACATCTTTGCAGCTTTTGGACCGTGTACATAGGAGAGCGGTGATGTTGTTAGGGGATAGTAGGGTATCCAACTCTATTGTCACCCTTCAGCACAATTCAAGGCAAACATCAACAAACACTATTCCCTCTTTCCTCCCTCCAATACCCTTCTTTCCTGTCGCTAACATCGCTTGCATTTATAGGGGGCATCACCTGAGTGTTAATAAAAAAAAAAATGGCGACACTCTTCGGATTTACACAATGACTTTCTGACCAGGGTGAGCAGGCAAGGCTTTCGACGATTGTTGGCGAAGTGGTTCGGGTAGCAAAACAATCACAAAGTGGAAATTTGGGGGGTTAATTTGACTTTTTAATTGAACAAAAATATTTTAATAAAATATAATTTTGTTGACATTATACAAAAGGGGAATACACTTCAAAAACGCGCATGTATCTTCGTTTATAAACAGTTATCGTGTAACTGGTAATGACTTTTTTTAAAGGGTTTCAATAGAAAATGTCATAAAAAAACTCTGGGGAAAAAGTCATCCCGTAAATTGGAACATACACAACTCACATAGATTGTAATGTGCTCGAACCACTCGCATAGATGATAATCTACAGACATTTTTAAACAAACCAATAACTACATGTTTACAAAACTACCTGATAACCACATCCCACATTTACCGCAAGTAATTTTTGTGTAATTTATCTCTGGTAATTTCATTTGAAAATGAAAACAAAATTAAATGATTAAATTTCCGAAGCAAAACCGCACTTTCATGCCCGCATTTTTTCATCTAAGCCAAATTTACAATAAACTCTCTATTTTCACACAATGAGTCAGTAGAGTAGAGCCATTAATTTGAACAATGCAGTCGCCACCCATCACCTCAGACAATGGACGATGGGCCAAACTTTCCTTTTAATCAACTGCCACCACCGTAGCCACAGCAACAACAACAACAATGGTCATTACAAAAGCCCTTGAAAAAATTATTTAAACACTTGTTGCTCCAAAGAATTTTCCAAAGAACCTTCAACAACAGTCGGCCGCCGCAGAGTAGGTACCAGCAGAAAAGGAAAAGTAGAATATCACACCCCCTCCCCCCCATCCTTATTAAGGGTGAGTTTTTGTAAAATGTATTTAGGGCTGAGTTTTGGTTTTGTAATCATTGAATCATTTTGAAAGTTTTACATTATATACATATATACATATAGAAATTCATTGTGATATATGTATGTATACTGTATATGTAACATCGTATATGTGTATATACTGGCACAATGTATATTATCTGTATACATCATTACATAATTTATGTGGCTACATATGTTTTTATAACCTTTCCAAGTGAACGCTCTTGTCTGGCAGGGTATTATTTTCCCTGGCCTGAGAATATAAACATTTTGTTGGCAAAAGTAAACAAGTATGTGTTAAATAAATCGTCCGCAACAAAACAGTGATTTTTTGTGTTAAAAGATGAACAAATTTATTGAGAAATTAAGAAAACAACTGAAACAAAAACGAAGTTGTAAATTGTTTATACTTTCACCGGATGACTTCCGATATTTACAATTATTATTATTGTATGACACAGGGTTTTAACCCGAATTCTCCCGGTTTTCGAAACAGGCAATGAAATGGTTTAAAACTTTGTTATCTGGGATCCCCCAAACTAAGAAAAAAAAACTATAAACTAAATTTTTTATGAACAAGTTTATTTTGTTTCTAACGGTTTATAAACCATTTCCCCAATATGTTGAAGTTGTCATATGGCGACGCAAGCAGAATGCGGTTTAAAGTAAATTGTCCACTTTTAATTTTATAAGGACATCCCTGAAGTAGAGGGAGTCTCTAAAGTGGGCATGTGGCACATGTTATTAGCACGTGGTACTTCACACTCCAATAGTTGCAAATCAGTCTGGAAAAAGTCTAGGTTAGCCAGATTTCACGCCGCTCTCCAATAGCACCGAGGTGAGATGAAAGGACAATTGCAGTCACTTTGAAAATGTTTGGAGTTCAGTGTACTTCCAAAGGTGGGCTAACCTACCACCTGTGGCTGATCAGGTTTGTTCCAGGGTCGCATAAAGCTCACTGCTTTGGAGACAAGAGTTGTGTTGGCTGCTACAGAGCAGCTCTTAAAACGGTGGGTGAGGTAAAGCATGGCATGATTCTGAATGTCGTCGCAAAAGAATACATGATGTATCGGTCTAGGCACTTTCTTTTGTTCCACCAGGCATGTTCTTGTTCCACCAGTGTATAAGGTCAGTTGTACTGGAATTTTTGGTCATTTACGTACAAAATTTCCCGCACCGATTGCAAATACTGTAGTCCAATTTTTTTTTATTTTTGAAATTTCGTAAAAAAAAAACATCTTTCTTGCAAATCACCATTGTCGATCAGCTGTTTGTTTGTTTTAAAAGTTCAAGTTTGTGTGCAGTGAGTAACATTTGGAATCTTATTCTTTCAAACTATAACAATAAATATGGCCGAAATGCACTTTACTGGGCCCAAGTCCTCCAAGAAAATCGAAAATAACACCCCTTTCAGAATTACCCAGTGATTACGAAAATCGTAATGAAAAGGGGGTAAATTCCCCTGGGCCCCTAGGAAAACAAATAAAAAAAGCCTCAAAATCGAAGGAAAAAAAATTAACTCAAACTGTATGTAATTGTATAAAAATGACGCAGTATAACAAAAAACGCGCCCAAAAAAAAATATTTTTCTTATGTATTTTTTTTATATATATATTTTTATATATTTTTTTTTTATATATTTTTTTTTTTAAAATAATTTTTTTTAAATGAAATTTTAATTTATTAAATTAAATTTTAAAAATATTTTTTTAGTTAAATTTTTTTTTATTAAAATTTTTTTTTTAAATAAATTTTATTTTTTTAAAAAATATTATTTTTTCAATGGCAATGCAATTTGCCTTTTATTCAAAAAATTGACTGAAACTGTAAGAAATTGTATAAAAATGACGCAGTATAACAAAAAACGGGCCCAAAAGGAAATATTTTTTTATATATTTTTTTTAAAAAATATTTAATTTTAAATAATTTTTTTTTTAATTGAAATTTTAAATTATTAAATTAAATTTTAAAAATATTTTTTTTTGTTAAATTTTTTTTTAATTAAAATTTTTTTTTTAATTAAATTTTTTTTTTTTGTTAAAAAGTATTATTTTTTCAATGGCAATGCAATTTGCCTTTTATTCATCCTTAGGCAATTTCATGAAGTTTGAGTACCCACACTTAGATAATTTGCGGCTGTTCGAATTTAAGTCTAGGGCCTGGGGGAACCTATTGTCACCCACACACTTTTTATTTGTATTTATTTCTTTCGCATGTGATTTCCTGAAGATTGAGTTGCCACGAAATTTGTATATGTCTGGGAGCCACTTTTTGTGGGTCCCAGCTCCCCCACGGAGCATTTACCCCTTCTCTTAACGATTTTGGTTATTTATGGGTTAATTTTGAGAGAGGGTGGAGTTTTCACAGTTGTTGTGCTTAATCCATAATTGGAGGAGCTGGTTAGGGCTGCAGTATATATACTGACTGTACTTTTCCAAATTTATCTAGTTAATCTGCAAGAGATTGTTAACTGGGCCTCGTCGATAATCACAATTTCTTCTAAAACCATTCGAATGAGTGAGTTGTTAAGCGACGTGGCCGGTCTTCTGAAAATATTATTTCAGTCAATTAAACTACTGATTAAACTAATTCATTAAAATGTCGAGGTATTTGATGAACGGCCTGTGGACGATCTACAGTGATCAACGAAATTCGACACGACAAGATATTTGGCCAAGATATTTTCGATCAACGTTTTCAGAGGTCAGCTTCACTATTTCGTTCAATGTGTTTCGAAGCGATTCATGGTAAAAGTTTTACTGACTACCCACAACAAACCGCTTGACAAATGTCAAGTTTATTCAATCTTTACATACCGACATAAAAAAATGGAGTGCCCTTTATTAAATCTGGCCTTCTAGAAAAACACTCATAACTGTTTAAAATATTAAGAATTATTTAACATAATGATTTTATTTCAATCTGCATATCTTCAGTCATAAATAGTGTCTAAACTATCTAATTATTCACAGGATATCCACCAACATTTACGTCTTTCCACACTTGACATTTGTTTACACTTAGAGTATAGAAAATATTTCAAAAATGCTTGCCGTTGTAAACTGCAAACTAAGTTCTTTCATGTCAACCAAGACTAACTAAATAACCATCACCCCTGCAAAGAGTTGTGGGTTGCAGTAGTGCCATAAGAATTTAATTATGACGCCATGCAATGAATATGATTTTAATTTTAGTTGTACTTTCATTAACGCTTAGTCATACAAGTATGCGTGCATGCTTACACATGGCGAACAGATTCGTTGTCACAACTGTATTTGATGGCCAACCGAATTGTGACGGTCGCATGTACTATACAAGTATTCTCAGAATACAAGCGAGTATTAGGTGCAGCACTGGCATTTTCATTGTTTCCATTGATGGCGGATCCGAGGTAGACAAATTTCTACACTACCTGGACACTGCAGCTGCAGACCTCCAATAAGTCGCCATTATTTTCGATTCCTTCTCGAAAATCGCTTTATTTTTCCAACAATGTCATTAACGAACGCATAGGCGAGGAGAACGTGACTTTGGTGTTCAATATTCTATTACGTTCTGCTTGATTCAATATTTTCTCCATCCAAATGAGGAGAAATTAGACATAATTAGTCATCCTGTCTGAGACCTCTGGTAGGGCTTCATAATTTTACTGAGGATCTAGTGTCTCAAAGGGATTTGATTTGAAAAAGTTTCTAAACTTTTTCAGACAGACTTTTTTAGAAAAAACCCATATGAACATGTTTCATTATTTAGAAGACCTGTACTTCAAATCTAACAATCATATATTCTACCTGCTCTTTTATGAGAAGCCATTAGAATTTGAATTTTTGTCCACGATTTTTTCTTCACGTGTACACACGTCAACGTCTGTCTATACGTTGGACCACACGATGATACTGCCGATGTTAAAGGACTTTTAAATGGCTACACACTTGACAAAATTGTTAAGTCACTTGAAAGCAAATAAACCAAACCAACTGATGCGATGACACATATTGTGTGCGGTTGGCAAAGGAGGCCAACATGAGGATATTTTGTAAAGTGAATACGAGTTTAGGTATTTCTTAAATTGTCAATACATGATACAAAACATTAAATGTCATTTATAAAAGTAAATATGCTTTAAAAAAAAAATGAAAATTCTTCCCTCTGTTGGCATCATAAAAATTTAACAACATATACAATTTAGGTCAAGATAGACTTTTGGACGGAAGAACAAATTCATTGCGATGACGCAAGTCAACCCAAAAGACATTACAAATTTATCTAAGAATCGAAGTAAAGTCAGTTGGGGCGAGGAAAGGGTTGCCGTTTTACGACTCTCACTCCGTGTGTACACAAAATCATAAAACCACAAAAAACATAAAATCTACTCGTATTACAAGAAGTATCATAAGATTTCATAAAATTGGACATTAATCAGAATTTCAATAGACAGTTCGGTTTAGAAGGCAATGTGTGTGTGTGTGTGTGAATCTGAATAGCAAATAAAACATAATTGTGTTATTGTAATCAAATACATAAATTTCAATTTAAATACTTTGAATAACCCAGCAAAAAGACTTGTAGTTAGTCCCGATTCACACTAGACAATTTTACTTGAGGCAATCTTTATGATTCCCTTTTGAACTCGGCTCAAATTCTTTTTCGGCAATTTGTTTTTATTATTGCCTTTTCAAATACAAATGACTTTCCCATTATCAAAATATGAAAAACACAAAAAGAAATTGCCAGTACGAGCAATTTTTTTTTTCATTTCCATTCCCCTACCTCTCTTCCAACAAACAGCTAATTGTGGCCATTAAAAATTGCGTAGTGTGAATTGGGAGTCTGGAGAATTCTTAAAAACACATATGAAATAGTTTTAGTAGCTTCCACCTCTTTGCAAGTGAAAATAAATACTAGACCTTGTGACAAAAGAAATTGCATAAGCTAACTAAACTAAGAATGTAGAGATTAGTGGAAAGGCGACATCTTCAGGAGATTAAGAATCAAACAACGAGTGAAACAACAAAACAAAAGGCTACTGTCATAACTTTGTGTAAAAAGAAAATTTAACTGATAAGTCGTGGAAGCTGAAGATCTGGACACAATACTTAAGCCCCATGTAAACAATTACTAAATACCAAATTTGGACAAGATCACATTGGGCATATTGATAATATTACACGGTTTATAAGGGCGGGATGGTACATTTGTATGGCAGGTACCAGAAGGGGAGTTGCCAGACTTTCAAGTTTTTGTCGAAAACTTTGTCTAGCTATAGCTTTACTAAATACAGAATTTGGGCAAGATCACATTGGGCATATAGAATATATATTTACCCTCGACACTGATTCACTGATACACTGATACACTGATTCACTGATACACTGATTCCCTGATTCACTGACTCTGTCACGCAGTACGTAGGAATTTAAATAGGCATTCTATAATTTTCTATAAATAATAATAATAAAAAAAATAATATTTTTTTTTTGTACAGAAATTGTGTTTTCCCCAAATTTTTTTTTTACCAAAATTTTTTTTGTACAAATTTTTTTTTTAGGAAAAAATTTTTTTTTCATCAAAATTTTTTTTTTTTTCAGGAAAAAAATTTTTTTTTTCAACAATATTTTTTTCCCATATTTCAACGGGCGCCATAGGCGCATTACAACTTACTAGTTGATAATATTACACGATTTCTAATGGGGCGGGATGGTACATTTGTATGGGAGGTACCAGAAGGGGAGTTGCCAGACTTTCAAGTTTTTGTCCAAAACTTTGTCCAGTTATACCATTACTAAATACGGAATTTGGCCAAGATCGAACTTGCGCGTGTTGATATTATAACACGATTTATAAAGTGGGCGAAATAGCAGATTTGTATGGGAGGTACCCGAAGGGGTGTGGCCATATAGGCCATATGCAATCCCATAAGCTGTTTTGGGAATATATTAAGCCATGCCAAATTTCAGAGTGATTGCTTAACGCTTTCGAAAGTTATCGTGCGTACCAGCAGGACAGACGGACGGACGGACAGACGGACATGGCTCAAACGATTCAGAAAGTCATGAATCGAATTTGGTTCAAAGACAGCTGGGGTCTCATGTGGATATTTCTCCTATCCCTCCTACCCGTAGGGTGAGGGTATAATAATCCTAATTATACTTCATGGAACTGAGAAATATCGTCATTAAAGTGGAAGCACACAAAACTCAGTAGGCATTGGGTATTGAATTATTTTTAGATTTGCCCTCTTATCATCGAAAAAAATAACTATGAAAATTTGAACCCGTTTTACCGGAGATAAAAAAAAAACTAAACATATTTATAAATATCCAAGATGTTTGGTGTCCGATGGCTCCATATTACCCCCGAAAATCCTTGCAACGTTTACAAAGTCTTAAGGACACTGATGCTAAGGACACACTCCCGGAACCTTTTTCGTAGAAAAGGGCTACTTAAAGTATAAAGTGTTACCTCATTTCCAAGTATCCCCAAGTGTTCTAATACTACACCATGCCAATGCGTCCTTTGGTTTCCATTAACATGTACGCAGTTCGAATGGGAGGGGGGATGTTGTTTGTTGAAACTTTGTTTAAGGTTTCACATAATAAAAAAAATATATATATTGCAGTGATAGTAATAAGGATCTGCTTACTCCCTCCAGTGTCTACACATATTCTCTGTTCATGGTCTTTGCTTTAATTACGTGGGTTTAATTACCTGTTATTCACTTTCTAGAAACCTTGGAAAGCATTTCGCTTCAATGTTACTGAAAAGAAACAAACAAAAATGTTTTTTTTTTATTTTTTAAGTATTTTCTTCTCACTTCATTCTTGTGTAGCCCCATTTGGAGTCAAGTTATGTCTATATTTTCTTATTTTCTTTTTTTTTTGGTTTTTGTTTTGTTCTTCATTTCGTTATAAAAATAAAATCTGCACTTAAATGATAAGTTGGTCGGTGCTTCCGTGAGGTAGACACTGACGCACGCTTCATCTCCACTAATTCCATTCCAGGCCAACAGCTGAGTTGAATATAAAATATGTGGTTAAACGTTTGCCGTCATCCTCGCAAGGAATACACACGTGCACGCACGCACGCACCACCACTCAGTGCCTTCAGATGGGCTGTTGTGTTCTTCATCAGCCTCTCTCTCTCTCTCTCTCTCTTTAATGCCAACAAGTGCAGCCGTTTCGTTTGTTATTGTTAGATTTGAGCAGAGCCAATAAAAAGGAAATTAATGACTTTGACTCAATATAGAGAATGGAAAAAATATAGCTTTTGCCGCCAACGCCGACACTCAGGTTGTCATTCCATCCCTAGAAGCGAAATGTTAAGAGATTTTCAAATGAAACCTTAGCGTTACCGCCACCGCCTTACTCGTAAGCGAAAGTGAAAAAAACAACATTAATACAAAACTATGGAATACAATGTATGAGTTATAAAACTTAAGTGTGTCGTTAGAGAATAACGACACTAGGATTGCGTGTCTCAATTATCAAACAATTGCCGGCGATATGAAAACAAAACAATAGATGAACTGCCAGTGCTTTTCTGAGAGTTCTTCCCAAAAGTTGTATTTCGTCATTAGGCGGATTCAGAATTTAGTAGCTCACAACTCAGTATGTGAACCATGAGTTGATCGAAGTACATCGAACACGTTCTACTATTGGCTGCTTTATATCCTTAAGCCCAATGCAGGCGCTTGAAATTACGCGCTGCACGATATCAGGACCTATCAACGTATTAGCAGAGGAGTGTGCCAGAACAGTATCAGGCTCACAAGAAGAAATTGCCACCATGGATGGGCAAGTTCTCTTTACGGACCTTAAAAACCTTATCGACGAGATAGGAACAGCATTGAATAGGTCGAGGTGGGAAAATGTAGAGATCTGCAGGGTAGCTCGATCTCTTTGTCCAGACATTAATGTGACTCGTACCAAAGAATTGCTTTCCCTCGGAAAGAATAGAAGTCATCATGGGGCACTGCGTGATTGGCTACATGACTGCACGTATAAATCTTCCATGCGAGGACTTCTGTAGAAGCTGTATAGATGAAGAAGAGGAGGAGTACTCGTCTAGCCTAGTTAGGACACAGACTCTTTGATGACCTTAACGATCTAGCGGAAGCTCCAATTAAACCCCTCATTAAATTCATAAAGAAATCACGTTGGTTTAACAAATCCACATCGAACAACTAACCATAACTTTGCCGATATAACCGTTGTTGGGGGCCCCTTTTCATTATGAACCCAAACACATATGGGTACAATAATGATCCCATAATAGTATTTAGGATAATAAGGCTCTGTGGTGACTAGTAGTATTCGTCTTCTTAATTTAGTTAAAAGACAATTGGAATTTCCGTGTCCGAAATAATGTTCCTAAAAGGGATACCACAAAGGATATCTGATATCGGCCTGCATAATAAAAATAAGACCCAGCACTACGGTGCGGTGATACTAAGGATTTGCATGGCTTCTTCCACTTGGTCCTTCCGAAGTCTCGGTCTTCTCTGCTCAACTTCCACTTGGTCCTTCCGAAGTCTCGGTCTTATCTTCTCAACTTCCACTTGGTCCTTCCGAAGTCTCGGTCTTATCTTCTCAACTTCCACTTGGTCCTTCCGAAGTCTCGGTCTTCTCTGCTCAACATCCACTTGGTCCTTCCGAAGTCTCGGTCTTCTCTTCTCAACTTCCACTTGGTCCTTCCGAAGTCTCGGTCTTCTCTGTATGCGCCTTACGTGATAGTTGTGGTCCAATAGCTTTCTGGCTGAAGCGATCGGATTCAGTTGACCGTCATGATCTAGCCGGAGCTTATCAACGTTCATGTCTTGCATGATATTTGCTCATTGTCTCTATGTGATTCTCTTCCTTCGCTTCAAAGCCCAAACTATGTGGGCTGATAAAAAGTATTTAGCCTGGCTGCAGATTACGGCCAGCCGTCTACTGAGGTGAAACCAGATGACTTACAATACACCCGATTCGAACTCGTGCTTGTTTTCAGGAAATCTGTAGTAGATATCACAGTTTTTTATATTTTATTAACGCCATATGCTTAGAATTGTATTGCATGGATGACGATAAGGTTATCTCTATATTCTTTGAGAATATACGCCAATTTAGTAGAGGACCCTGACCTTAAGAGTGTTCGTACATTCAAAGTGCACATCCATAAATTATGATTTTTACAACAAGTATGGTAGTTGTAACAGTTCTGCTGCTGTTGTCGACAGTTCTTGTCTGGGGAAAATAACTTTCGGTAGGTACAGCTGTCGCTGGGTTGACAATCCTAGGCCGAGATGAACGCGGGTCTTTACGGAGCTTAGATCAGATTGTCAAGGAAACGAGAGTATGGTGGTCCTCAAGGAGTTCGTTTTATCTCATTTACAATTGTTTTTATTTAATGTAGGCTCTTATTACCTTTGTTTCCCCTATGAATGAGTGGATTTCCTTACCACCCAGCTCCATGGATTATTTACTCTGAAAGTGCATAACACCTTTATAGGAGTGTAACACACTGCCAACATAACAAAAACATATAATCTTAAAAAAAAACCAAACAACTTCAACTTTAACCAATGTTCAAATACACTTAACTCTATTGGTTTCGGAAATTACCACGAAAAACAAAGATAATCGGAGGTTATTTAAAAATGTCCTATGAACTGTAGTAATCAATCCTTACAAACAAATCATGTATACAAGTGTTTCTTTAATTATGACTGTTTATTCTTAAACACACTCAGTAAGAAGGACCAAACACATTTCCCAACCTTGACAACACTGAGTCAACACATTTCCCCACAAAACTAATTGCTTTTGATTAAATACACATAAATCACATACAAAGACTTCTTCACTGTAAGCCTAGCCCAAAGGCAAATCTTGATTTAAGCCACAGCGGCTACATGAGATTTATGTGTTTCTCTTAAGGCTCTCGTCTTATAGGCTCTCGATATCCTCTTACAAGGTCAAATCCTTTTGTCTTTCGTTTGTTTTTCCATACACACTCGTGTCGTGTGTGTCCCTTTTTCATGTTACTTTCTTTACTTTCACTGAAGATACTTTGACAAACAATTAAAATCTTAACAATCTAGGATGTGATTTGACTACCAGCTAATACTGTTCGGCAGAGCCACCAAAAACAACAACTAGCAAATGCCAGCAAACAATAGGGACAACGTCGACAGCACTAAATACACTTTGCTGTATAAAGTATACACAGTATAAAGCTCTTATATTGTTTGCCTGTATGTGTGTGCGAGCGGTTTCTAAAAATACCACCGCCACATACGCACATACACAGGCACTCTTTATATGGCCAATCATCTCAGGCATTAGATTTTCCTGAAAGCTTTGAATGCGACAAGAATTCGTGACTACGCATAGCAAATTCATGTGATGCTGACAAAATCAACAGACGTTATTTTGTGGGAATTTTATTGTCTCGTTTAAAATGTAAAGAATGTTAAACGAAAACGGTTATGTATGTATTTCGTGTTGGACAAAAACATTTTGTTCACTGATTTGCCAAACAATTGTAAATCAAATTCATACATACTCACAGATTGTACATTGGGAGCGTATGAGTAATGTGAATAATCTGCAACTCTGAAGTACTCATACGCACCGAAGGCATGTGTAGGATTTATGTTATAAATATTTCAATTTCATTGGAGAATAATTCGGTGGTTTTCACCAGCAACCACATAAGTGAATTTCCGTCGATTTTAGGGGTTTGACACCAAATTGCTACAATTTTAAATGCTGAAGTTGTATTGAAAATAATGTACTGTTTTTTTTTAGCAAAAAACAACTTATATGTATCAGAAAATGCTATAAATTTTGCGATTGGCCCCTAATGTCAGTGGCAACTCTGGCGGCGGCCATTTACATGACATCATATTCTCGACTTGATGTAAAAAAAAAATTAAAAGACCAAATAAAAATAATCCACAAGAAGAATCAAAGTTTTTCATTTTTTTTAATTACAGCCAAAAAACATAGGAAGTTTACTTTTGCGCCACCTGTTATATCATTAATCCAAAAATCATATACAGTCGAATTTCTCTATAACGCAGTTTGCCATAACGAATTGTTCTCCCTATAACGAAAAAATGTTGAAACACACAACTTTTTTCAAGCCATTTTCATTAATTTTAGTCACTCTATAACTCAGATCTCTCTATAACGATTTTTTTATGATGCACAAGTAGAAGTTCTAACATAAAATAACCTCCCTGTAACGAGGTTATTCGATTTTTTTCTCCGTATTCAGCCGATTTTTTCTCCGTATTCAAAGATGAAACAAAAATTACTGTGAAAAAGTTTACATTTTCAGCGTCTAGTAGGACAGCAAAAAAAAAATGTCTACATTGAGCCGTTACAGCGAAAGAGTAATTTTTTAACGCTCATATTTTAAAAGACAGAAACACTATCGAAGAAGCCAATACATCTGTATGCAGTAAATTACAGGTTAGAGATATTGACGAAGCCATGATTAGTTGGACAACCGCAGCAAGAAACAAACGCATGCCTCTTTCCAGATCAATAATCAAAGAAAAGGCAATGGAGTTTGGCTCCAAAAACTTGGAATTGCAAATGCAAAACACCCAAATCTTGAGGTGGATTATGGGAATAACTCCAAGTCATGGATGACCAGCTATATATGTATATGAAAAATGACTCCTAAAGTTGGGCAAACAATTTCAAGCCCAAAAGAGACACATTCTCATTTTTGTAGACAATTGCCCAGCACATATAAAATACACCCAAGATAAGCTAAAACACATTAAACTTGTCTACGTCCCCCTTAATCAAGGAATCATTCAGAATTTAAAGCTCTATTACAAAAAAAGAATCCAACAGGCATTTTTTTGTTACTCTACCAGCGAACTTTGATGCAGTTTGCGAATTAAGCAGAGTAGGGAAGTTTGACATAAAAAGTGAAACAATTGCCGATTGTTTAAAAAATTTTATTTTTCAAAACATTTCTACAGAAACGGCGCATAGAGCACCCTTCTGATGAAGACATTCTACAAAACATTTTATCAAATATGAACGGGGGAAAAGTCGCATGTTAAAATAATTGGAAACAGTATCGTTTTCAATACTTTTCCATTTAGATTCTGGCGATGAAATCGAACTCTAACGGAGAAGTTGATGAATTTCCCTTCATTTCCCCAGTTCCATATATAATTTAACTTGATTTATGGAGTCTCGAAACAATGTTTCCGATCATATTTCTAATCGTGTCGAAGACTATATTGATGAGGCAAAGTGGCAAAATCAAAAACAAATGAAAATTACATCATAATTGAAACCCAAATAAAAATTTAATTTCTAAATACGAATGTGATGAAATTGAAAAATTTTTTTGCAAGCCTCTCTATAACGATTTTTTTCTATAACTTTGTAATTAGCTGGTCCCCAACTGCTACGTTATTGAGAAATTCGACCATAGAATTGTTTAACTGCGGCTCCATAAAAACAGTAATAGTTTGATTATAATAAACACTAGTTAACAATATTTCTGTTTAATCTACAAAGTCCCATTTCGGGCTTAATAATATTATAAGTATTAATAATATTATAATATAGAATTTTGATTTAAAAAAGATATTATCTTTTTAACGACGATGACGAGTATGTAGCTATTGCCATAATGTTACTTGGATCCATACATGATTTCTCGATTTTAAATCAGAAACTGCACTCGAATTTGCAGTGCTATTTTCCGTTTCATAAATTAACCGTTAACGACCCGACATAGTAGAAGCCGGCAGTTGCAGCATTGATGAAGAGAAAGGATTGCTATCACGGCTCCGCTAATCAAAGAAAGAACAATGACAGCATCAAAATAAAGCTAAATGTCGTGCTGACAATTAAATTTTGCTTCCATCTAACAAGCCATACGTGATTTCTCGATTTTAAACCACATGCGTACCTAGAAACTGCTCTGGAATCTCCAGTGCTATGTTATGTTTGTAACCTAAAATCTCTCAATGGTTTACGGGAGCATTTAGCATTCCATAAGTACCTTCAAACCTACCATAAAATCTACAATACCTTCAAAACCGTAATCCCACAACTAAATCACCATTCCTCTAATGCCGGTAATTAGTCTACACATTTTACAAAATTACAATAAACTAACAACAACAAAAAAAAACCAACATCCCCATTATAAATTGCACTCATTACGTTGGCTGCCATTTCTGCCAATTGGTCGACGTCGACGTCGTTGCCATCGTCATTGTGTAGCTAAAATTGGATTTTTCAATATTTATTTTTGTCTATCGATGACTGTCAAGCGGCGCTCATACCAGTTCAATTTATTCTGTCTCCTTTGTTGTTGCTGCTCAACTGAATTGTTGTCGTTCAACAACCCACAGCGCCCTGACATTTAATTACACCGTGATAACAGATTACACCGTATTTTACAGCATACACTTTTTATATCGGCATTGTTGTAAATCTTTTCAACATTCAACAAAACATTGTTAATTGCAGCGGTAAACCAATCGACTCTTGATAAACAACTGTGCATAATTAAACTGGGGATACCAAATGGCAAGAACAAAAAAAAAAACATTAGAATGTATTTTTATTCTGCGTAATCGAAAATAGACCATAGATAGAATGTTGAACGCAAGAATAAAAGTAAAAGTTTCAACCGCAGCTAGAACTGAATGTCTGCTGGGCTGCGGTTAAGCAAATGCAAAAATATATTTAATTGTAATTGATGCCAGGGTAATGAATGTTTAGTGAACATTTGATGTTTGTTTAAAATTTGCATTTGTTAGGAAATATGGGTGTGTGGGAAAATATATATCTATATGTTCATATAAGAATATTCCTAACCTCAACAAGTAACAAATGATAAACAAACTAATACACATGTGGTAAAGAGATGTCAGCAGATGTCAAATTGTTTACATATTACGTATTTCTACTTAAAGAATGAGATATTTTTTATAAAAAAAAAATATTCTGCATCAAAATATCAAAATTTAGATCAATTTCCATATAACATTTTCACAATTTTGATTAAACAAATCCATTTTGAATTCTAATATCTCAAATCGAAAAGTTGCTAAAAACGAATTGACATTATTCTGCTGACATTATGTTAACACTCGTACAACACAGCAAAATTAGAATAAGAAAAATCCAAATTTTCACCAATTTCAGAAATTATTTTTAAAATATTTAGGAATAGTTTATATACAACTTATAGAAAATGTTGTATAGCCTCATCATACGGGTACGAAGGTATATACAGGGTTCTCCAACAAGAGGTGTTATTTTGGTATTCAAAGAAAAATTTCATGTTTTGAGATAAATAATCGGATCTTTATCAGCCAAATGGCCACCATAACCACGCTTACAGGACCATATCCGTTTCATGAAATTTTCCATAGCCACATCGCAAAGTGGCTGCCCTATGTCCTCGATAACCTTACAAATACTATCTTTGAGGTCCTGAATCGACGCTAGGCTATTGGCGTAGACCTTATTCTTCACGTGGCCCCAAAGGAAGAAGTCGCAAGTTGTTAAATCACAAGATCTCGGTGGCTCGGAATCTCACCTCTTCGAGAGATAACAGGGTCCGGAAACTTTTCCCGTAAAAGAGCAATGGTTTCGTTGCTTGTGTGGCACGTAGCGCCGTTTTGTTAAAATTAAACGTTGTCCAGATCAATATCATCCAACTCCGACCATAAACATCACTAATCATCTCTCGATAGCATACAAAATTGTGTTTTGGGCAGCAAACAACAATAAAGTTTCTGTAACGGTCACGTGATGTTAAAAAAAAGTGACATAATTCTCTAGATTTGACAGCTTAGGGTTTATTTTTATGGGATTATTTGAAAAGCAACTATATATACATAAACATACATAGACTGAAATTGTGACATACTCATAGAGAGAGAAATTATGTTGAAAATATTTTAAAAAAATCCAAAAAAATAATTATCTTATCATAATTGTCCAGAAAGTGTCAACACTGGTTTTAAGACATTTTCCAGAATTTCAATTTCTACTTCTTAATTTAAATCTGCCGCCATTCAAAATGACCCCCTTTAGCCATATTTACATTTACGCGTATTTCATTCAACTTTGTCACAAAATTCTTCAGTGTTAAATTTGTTATTTGAAAAGTATCCTAAACAATAGAAAAAGTAAACAAAAACATTTGACAAATGTCACACATTTTTTGGCAAACTATTAAAGTTCAATAAACTCCATGTTATGTGGCAAATTATTCGGATCATAATTTAAAAAAAAAAAATAAACAAAATCCAAAACAAAATCAAGTCAATTGCCCATCAATGAGTTGATTAACATAAACCATGTCCAACAAATCATATTCATCGTAGTCATCGAACAAATCAAATTCAAATTAAATATATGCACAGTGAAGGCCAGGGACTGTCCGTCCGTCCGTCCATCCTACTATATAATGAACACGGGCCATAGTTTGTGTGTGTTCCATGTCTATAATTGAGTCAACAGTAGTAGTTACTACTGGAACGTGATGTGCACACAAATTGAAATGCATGTGTAAATATTTGTTGCCATTCATTTGTACATGAAAGAGCGGGGAAGTTTAGTAGGAATGGGGGGGAGCCAAATAACGAAATGTGATTTTTTGTTTGTTTCTGGCTTCTGGTCTGGTTTCAATATCTCGTCGCAATTGATTCAATTAAAATTTGTACATAAAAAAATATGATTATTTTATGTACGATTCTTTCCTCCCTCCATCTGAGCAATTATTGCGTTTGGTTTATTTTGATAATAAATGACATGATTGCCATTAAAACGAATTGCTACTGATGATGATGGCGGTGGTGATGAAGGCGGCGGCAAACGTATCACAAAGATGATCATGATCATCAAATACTCTTTGTAATAAACACTTTCAATTTTAATGGATGTCGTTTTGGGTGGCAGTGTGTTAAAAATTATTGGTTGTGTTCATAATAATAAATACAAAAAAAAAAACAATTTTTAATTGGTAATGCATTGAAAATATAAATGAAATAAAATGGCGGAAATTCGTATAAGGGCCATAAATGAAAAGAATTTATTCGTTTACGATCACTTAGGTCATAATATTGAAAAAAAAATGTTAGAGAACAACACAGACGTACAGGCGATATACACGTACACTAGATGGGGTTTTTAGCTTATCCAGAGAAAGATTTCAGCATACTTTCCCTACGACCCCCGTAGGTGTATTTATTACGTTGTGTCCTCATTTTAAGTTCAATCGATGTTGTTAATTGTGGACCAAGGGCTACTTTTCAGCACTTGACCATTTTTGAATTTTTAAAGTTTCTTATTTCCCTTCCTGCACCTACAAGATGCCTATTTCTAATAACGTCTGTATGGATCTCAGAAAAATATGAAACTTTGGCTTTGGTAGTACAGTGCTGTCTGGGTAGAGTGAACTAATTTTTGCCGGGCGATTTCATAATACCCAGGTTGTTCACTAAATCAAGGTTGATTTTTTTGTATTTAAAACGATTTTTTTATTTATTTTAAATGCATTTATATATTATACATTGTATTTATTTCGATAAAATACTGATGTTTAAATTTAAGACTGAAAAAAATGTGTAATAGTTGTTTGTTTCTTCGGTTTGTTTAACGATATTTGCACTGCTTGATCGCGAAGGCAATGTAGAGCTTGTATATTCGCGAAATTTGTAGAATTAGCCTCAGCCCATTCGATACCCTTATCAAAAACCTTAATGGCTTCATCAGCTGATATCCGATTTCTGTATTCTAATGTTTCGCCATTGTCCTCATCATTCTCTACCAACACAAACCTCAATGAGCGCAACTCCTATATTATTAAAATAGCCAAATTATTAAATGGCACACTATCGACGCAATTTTTCCAAAAATACGACATTTTAATATGTGCATTGATCGAATTAATGCCCTAACACCACTCATGATATGTTTTCTTAGTTACTGCAGCTCCACGGTTTCTGCAACTTTCTTGATTTCTATCAGTTGTATTGATCGAGGGTATACTGTATTTGTGCGAGCAAATCGTTATTTTACCGTTATTTTATGTTATCTTTAACTTTTGTACTCTTTTTATACACTCCATCATAGGATGGAGTATATACTAAGTTTGTCATTCCGTTTGCAACACCTCGAAAGAGTGATCTGCGACCCTATAAAGTATATATATTATCGGTCAGTGTAACATTCTAAGACATTCTAGCGATGTCCGTCTGTCCGTCCGTCCGTCTGTTGTCTGTTGAAATCACGATAGAGTGCGAACGACCAACGCTAAAAAGCGTTGTAGGAAGATGTTTTTTGCCCATAAGCAGGTTAAGTTCGAGAATGGGCCATATCGGACCAAAGGGGAAAAAGTTCCCCTTTACGGGACTAAATATATTCCGGCCATAATCAAATTTTTCAAATATTTTTTTTTACTACATCTAAGTTCTAAGTTTATATAATTTATAGATGGGAAAAAAATCCCAAAAATGGGCGTGCTCATGGGTTCCGTGGACCCTTGGGGCCCAAAAAAGGGCCCATGATAAACATGCGCATATGGGTATCGAAGTGCAACGAAATTTACTCACGAACCCAAATATGCCTTTATTTTCATGATTTGCCTAAATTTTTTGATCCGGTTTCTGGGACTATCGGGTCACCAGCGGCCCAAAAACCGTCCCTTGACAAACATGGACATATGGGTATCGAAATGCAACGAAATTTTCTCGCGAACCCAAATATGCGGCTATTTTCATGATTTGGATAAAATTTGTGATCGGGTTCCTGGGACTATCGGGTCACGAGCGGCCCAAAAACTCAGTTAGTTTTCTTATTGACTTTTTAAGGATCCATGATGGAGGGTATATAAGATTCGGCCCGGCCGAACTTACTATTTGTCCACTTGTTATTATTTCTCTCTTTCGGCAAACCTAAAAACTTACTATAAAGTATGTTCACTCTATTCAGGTCCATGACTGTTCACTCTACAGAGTAGTCAATGTAAAAATTCTGGTGTTCACTCTAACGCGGTGTTCATTGCATCGGGTGTTCACTCTACCCAGACAGCACTGTATTTGTTTTTTATTTATAGGCAAAATAAGTTATCGGGATTGTAAAAATCAGTAGGTCCCCTATGCTACCCAAAACATTTTCTTGTTCTCTGTTGTCATTTGACTTCGATCGGTCTTAAAATCACAAAACAGCGTCATCGTAGGAGGCACGAATCAAAAAAAATGTTGGTTATCTGAAATCGTCTTCATATAAGCTTCAAAACTGGGAGGTGTGTCCGCGTGAAGTTTACTTTTTTCTTGAGGCCGTGACCCTGTCTAACGTACACATGTCTATGGCGATGGATTTTTGTAAAATCTTAAGCATTGTCGGAATTTCAACTCGATGTAAGACTGCGGGGAAATAGTCAATCTAAAAGTTTATGAAACGCTTTTGGTAAATGGACACTGTTGCAAGGGGCTCATCAAGTTTGAGTTTCTTTTTCACTAGTGTTGGGCTTTTTGACAGGTTTGTTTGTTTGTTTTTTCTTTTGACAGTTGTTAATTAAAATTAATTTAGAAAAAACTGAAAATATTGTATCACATTTGGGAAAATTGTGTATATTTTATTTGGTTATAATCTCCCAACAGAAGCTCGAAATGTGTGACAGTCGACTCGGTATAAGATTAACAACCTGTTTTTATAAAACGTATACATACGTCTGAGACGTACAGAAACGTCTGTAGGCGAAACGAAACTGAATTGTGTTTCTAAAGGGTGTTTTTTATTGGGGTATAGAACTTTAAGTTGGCATCACTTTTTTAACTGGTGGCCATTTTGTCAGCTGTCAAGTGATTAATATTTAGTTTGGTTTGCCATTTCATCATGAACAGGTTGACAAAAGAACAACGCTTGCAAATCGTGCAATATTATTTCGAAAGTAATGGTTCAGTTCGCGAAGTTCACCGCAAGCTCCGTCCATTTTATGCCATTACATCCACAAAAACTGACTGTTTGGTGTGCTCTGGGCTGGTGGAGTCATTGGGCCATACTTCTTCCGAAATAATGCTGGAGACCGGTATAGAGCCATGATAACCGACTATTTTGTTCCCGAATTGGATGACATGAATGTGGATGAGTTGTGGTTCCAACAAGTGGTTGAAAATTGGACCTGTAGAATTGGCTTTATTCGAGCCAGCCGCGGCGGTCACATGCCCGAAATCATATTTAAACATTAATGGCATACAATTATTCTTCCAATAAAGCCAAATTGATGGACATTAAAACGATTTTCTTGTGTTTTATTTCAATTCGAAGTTCTATACCTCAATAAAAAACACCCTTTATAACTCCAACGAATCCAATTAGACAATACATAAGAAAAAAATTTCAATTATAATTTAACTGGGACTTGGACTGGGACGTGTTAAAAACCCTAGTGTATTCGTCCCGATTATTTAACTGAAAATATCACAACTGTAAGGAAAAGCATTGAAGAAGATCAACATTTGTCAATTAGGCAAATTTTGCATACAAATTGTGATCTTAAGGCAGAGCTGATAATTTAGAATATAAAAAATTAACCCACAATAAAAAAAAACAAAATTTTTTTACAAAATTATTAAAAAGTTTTAAAAATTTGGGATAATTTTTACTAACGAAAAACGGTGCCTATTTAGAATAAGATAAATTACTCCAATTGAACTGGAAAAATTGGCGAACATGTTCGTGTTGTTTTACTCAATAGTGAAATTTCAATGTCGCTTTGGGGTCTTTGCCTATGGATGTGTAAAAAATGCGACAGCCAGATTTCCAGATTTTTGTGGAAACCCCAATGAACGCCAGCATTTGTGCCAAACACATGGCTATACTTCCTAAAATTATGGTAAAAGTAATGGATAACGAAGCAAACAGGGAACCTCTTGCCATGGCACAGAAAGGGGACAATGTATTTCAAAAAAGTAGTCCAAATAAATTCCAAAGAATTAAATGAAACAAAAATTCGATACTATTTTTGAGACAGATAACTGAGACCGGATAAAACTATGCTCTCTTTAAATCCATTTCGAACTCATACTATTATGAATTTAATATTCATAGAACACTAATATTGTGATTTCAATTTTAACCAAATTTCACTTAAATCAATCTCAGTTTCCGATAATTTCAGGTGTTTATTTGAGCTTAAATCAATCCAAGCGGTCTAAGTCGATTTCAAACTTATTTCCATCATATTATGAACATAAATCTATAAATATATAAATTCAACATGTCGTACCGTGGTGGTATTTACCCTTCACGTTGGAAAGTTGCCAATGTTCAGCTGATCCCCAAGAAAGGTGAGGCTACAAATCCTGCGAAATACCGTCCAATTGCAATATTTTCTGGTTAATCACCATCTTGTAATGTCCCTAGAGTCTAACGGCCTTCTGAATGATCGACAGTAGGGCTTCCGTAGAAATTGATCTACTGGAGACCTGATGGCGTTCTTTACGGATGGAGTCGATCCATTCACCGCCTTGGTGAAAGTAAGGTCGTGGCTCTGGATATTTCCAAGGGTCTGGCACGGAGCACTCATATCAAAACTTATTGAATTTTAAGTCGGTAATACCATCTCTCGATTCATATCGAGTTTTCTCAGGTATCGCTCTATACGAGTTGTTATAGATGGGGTCTCATCCAACGAGCATATGCTTCTCTATATCTTATTTTCATTGACGACCTCTTGGGGCAGACTGTGAACCCAATCTACTCCTTTGCGGATGACTGCAATCTCTGTCATTCGTACTCATTTGATCATCGGCCAAGTTCCGTGGACGTCGCGGACAAAAGGCAAACGATGAACGACTCATTCAACCGCGATTTGGCGACGATTTGTGTGTGGGGCCAAAAGAAAAGAGTAGATTTTAATGTTTGTTGTCACACAAACGTTCCACTGATCCAACATCGTCGTTAATCTCTATGGGTGGTGTAGATATCGACGAATCAGACACTTTTGATGTTCTGGGCATGAAGATACAGGGTGATGCCCGTTGGACTAGCCATATATTCGAAGTGTCGAAAGGAGCAGTCAAGTGTTTAGGCTTTTTAAACCGGTGCTAGAAATACTTCACTCCATCTGATCTCGTAAATATTTACACAATCTACATCCGGCCTTAAATGGCCGAACTCAAATATATGGGCAGGAGCTCCAAAGACATCTTTGCAGCTTTTGGACCGTGTACATAGGAGAGCGGTGATGTTGTTAGGGGATAGTAGGGTATCCAGCTCTACTGTCTCACTTCAGCATTGCAAGAGTGTCGGTTGTGTATCGCTATTCTATAGATATTTCAATGGCATCTGTTCGTCAGATATCCGTCGTCTTGTCCCTGATGATAGAACATTTAGCCGAAATACTCGGCTATCCAGGGTCTCTCATCCGTTCGTTGTCAAATGGCCGGTTGTCGGACGACGCACTATAGAGAAAATTCATATGTGGAATAATCGTCCAAGTGTTTTTCCTGTCTGCTATGACATTACAAAATTCAAGGCAAACATCAACAAACACTACTCCCTCTTTCCTCCCTCCAATACCCTTCTTTCCTGTGGCTAACACAGTGCATTGCATTTATA
The DNA here is from genome assembly GCA_958296145.1 of Hydrotaea cyrtoneurina. Taxonomy (NCBI): domain Eukaryota; kingdom Metazoa; phylum Arthropoda; class Insecta; order Diptera; family Muscidae; genus Hydrotaea; species Hydrotaea cyrtoneurina. The sequence goes on along the minus strand of OY282513.1, from coordinate 7,852,162 downwards.
GGGGGCATTCCCAGAGTGACGACCACTGGGTATACAGGTTAATATCTGGTGTTGGATGCCTCACGAATATTTCACATGCTTTAAAAAAACTGAGCCGCACAATTACCAAGCTATTCATGCATTTAGACTGTGTCCGACTACATTCCTATTTTCCGACTAAACTTTTAACTACTACGAGTATAATAATCTTTTATTTCTCCAATTCATTAATAATACAATGTGATATACCATTCTATAATAATATCATATATGTGCCGGCAGCATTGACACACAGTTCCTCTATTACTATTCTCGTTTATAGTATAATAATTGTAAGAACATTGTCAAGTTTACGATAGAATACAAGAAGAAGGAGAAAAAAATGCCATAATATTAAAATTCAAATCTCGACAAAACATTTTAAGAAAATTCCACTTGTCTGACGTTGGAAAAAATACCAACACGTTTCGTTAACTTTTTTTATCCCAAGTTCGAGAAGAAAAAACACGACACGCCATAAAGTTTGGAAGCGTCAGAACTAACTGCAAATATACGACCAACTAACACACCCACACACAGCACATTTATGGAATCGTGTGTGTGTGTGTGTGTCTGTGTGGATTACCAACACAATAATGATCATCTGTATGGCGGATGAAGGAAATTTCAAATGAGCAAAAAAACAACTAAAAGCGAAGTGATAAAAACACACACAAAGTGGACAATGGGTTTTTAATGCTGAGGAAATGTCATTGTATGAGTGTGAAATATGGGAGCACAATAATAAGGGGAGGCTGTATTAGTAATCCAAACAGAATATGGGTTAGTTTACGTGAAAAATTCCCAAATTGAATTTCACACAATTTCTGTTGCAATTTATAGTAAGTTTCCATGAGAATCCTAAAAGGCGGTCAAGGCTTAAATGGTTTACAAAAGTAAACAAATGACTGGCTCATTGTTTTGTTTTTTTTTCTGTTTTCCTGTATGAAAACATGCCCTGATAAAGCAATTCAACTGACTGCGAAAAACCAATAAATTTATAAACACATGACCTCCAGCTGAAAGAAGTTTCGATTGCAAAATCGAAACAAAATATGAGTATAAAGGCGACGCTGAAGCTGTATTCATGCGATATCAAAAGGATGAGGGTGTAGAAAAATCATAAATTGTTCAGAAAGAATGGGATGAGGTTTATCGAAATAGAGACGACGCCAGTAAAAATAGACAATCAGGCAAATTACCATAGTGTATGAAATGAAAAGTTTAGTCGATAAATTAATTGTTGATAGTAACCAGCATTGCTATACATAAATATTTTTCAAAAAACCGTTTTTTTGGGGTTTTTTGTAAAACTTCTCTAGGAAATGCCTCAGTAATGCCTTTAAGGCGCTGAGGCTGTAATATTATGAATGTAATAAATATGAATAAGCAAAGGAAAACAAAATCATCGTTCGAAATCAGCATTAAAACAGAATTTCCTGTGTGTGGAAAAAAATAAAAGTTAAAATTTAATAAATGTGTTATTTTGAATCACCCGGTATTTCGGTAGCTGTCACTTTTGAAGCTTTTATTCTTTACATTTTTTTTTTTTTTTTTTTTGACTAACACTCAGGGGATGCCCCCTATAAATGCAATGCACTGTGTTAGCGATGGGAAATAAGGGTATTGGAGGGAGGAAAGAGGGAGTAGTGTTTGTTGACGTTGGCCTTGAATTTGGTAATGTCATAGCAGGCAGGAAAAACACTTTCAGGAAGATTATTCCACAAACGAACTGTCCGGCTAAAGAACGAATTTTCTCTATAGTGCGTCGTCCGAAAATCTTGAAAATCTTGCAGTCACAGTTCGCAAAACGAAAACATTTTTGGGTCGTCCGCAATACAGAAATTGGTGGGAAAATTCGAGCTGTTGGGTCAAGTGAGTGATGTGAAGAAAAAAACCCATGCACGTCGCTCAAGAACAACTGAGAATATTGCTTCTGTAGCCCAAAGTGTTGAAGAAAACCCAGGTTCGTGCATTCCTCGTCGTTCTTTGGAATTGGGCATTCCACAAACGTCATTACACCGTATTTAGCATAAAGACTTGAGTCTCAAAGCTTATAAAGTTCAGTTAACACAAAAACTCAAGCCGGCCGATCATTAACAACGACGAGTCTTGGCTTTGATTGGGTTCTTGAAATGGATGAAGATGATCCGGAATTCTACCGAAAAATCATCTTGACTGACGAGGCCCATTTCTACCTCGGTGGCTACGTCAACAAGCAAAATTGTCGCATCTGGGACTCAAAAACCCCAAGAGTTATTAGTCTCTCCAACCCAAACGTGTGACTGTTTGGTGCGGTTTATGAGGTAAATGAGGTTGGATGAACAGTTACGGTGAATGGATTGCGCTATCGAGAGATGATTAGTGATTTTTTTGGTACACAGCTCAATAATTTCAGAGAGTAGTCGGAGAACAGCTTCATGGAATGTACAGCTTTGCCCAATTTGTTTTGTTTGTAAGACCCTTAACGTTGTCCTCCGAAATTGACAGCGAAAAGGCTCCGAAAAACGTTAAACTTCTTGCCATAACACGAAGATGTTACTCGGACGGTTGAATTGTATGGTTTTTTTTCCAAAGCAAACTCCGTTTAGAGAAAATACGAAAGCACTCCTTCTAAAGAGTTCTCCTTTTCAAATGACTGAAAAGTGCTTTCTTTTGTGTTAAAAGTTTTGTTACTGTGCTTGGTTAATGTTAAAAACTTTGTTTATCCAACTCACAATCTTATTGTAAATTGACAGTCACCGCCAAATGTCCCTCAGATAGTATCCCTTACGTGGTGACTTCTTCTTCCGTCTAAAAATAAACACATATTCGCTTAATCCGAAACATCATTAGCAGCCTTCGATATTGTATTTGGCATTTTACCAAAATAATCAATATGCCAGAGAAAACTATCGGTATGTGTGGTGGTTTTGGCTTCAACGCGAACAATTTGAAATTATTTTTGGACATTTTCTTTGGAAAGCGTGTTCAATGTGCCATAAGTTGATGAAAGTTATACGAAACGAGTTAACGAACATATTAAATTCTCATAAATTTCAGATAAACAAATATTGGAGTTGGCGGCACAACGCAGCGCCAAGCAAACGATAAACATCCTTTATAACAAATTTAACGGTGGTCGCTGCAACCTTGAAACTGCCACCAAAGGACAAGACTTCGGGCCAACTGCGAGTACAGTTCAAACAAAAAAAAAGAAAACAAAAGTGTAATGAAATTCTAACAAAATCGCATGACAATAGGTGCCAGTACTGACAGACTGTTGCTGCTTTTACGCTGTTCACGCGGGAGGGCGGTGTGCATTTTTTCATTTTCCTCAGTCTGAAAAAGTAGAGCATACGCTTATGAATAACAAAAAAACATGAATTATATTTATTCTAAAAATGAACAACAGAAAACAGACCAATTCAATTATTTGCACGCAATTTCCATTTGTTGGTCAAGAACCGAAATAAGTCCTTCTGGAGGGTTAGACTGAACTGAACGTGAACGTGAACGTAAACAAAAACAACTGCAGCAGAAGCAACACAAACTACGAAGGTGGCAAATAGTTGTAAATAATACCTGCGGCACCACAAAACAGCCATTTTAATAATTGGATTTTGCTATTGGGCCAAAAAAACATTGACCGCAATGCTAAACCACAAATGTCCGCTTTTCACTTTTGTTATTACGAATAAATAGGACAACAACAAAAGTTTAGATAAGAAAACAGAATAACACCTAAATGACTTGAAACTGCCACAAACCAAAAAAAAAAAAAACGAATCTGGGGTGTTGTTAGACAGGAAGTCATAGAAAAAAGTGGTATTAAACTAGTTGCAAACGGGTGAACCAACTTAAATATATCCCCGGCACATGAATAAATATTGTCGGGGAAATACTTAAAAAAAAAAAAATATAAATGGGTGAAGTGGGTAATTTGTATATGGAAGGGGAAAAAGAAAAAATTGTGAAAAGACAAAAACAATGTTCACACATTTTTCTTAATAAAGGTTTATAAAGCTGTTATACATTTTTATGAATACATAGGTTATAGTGTATGTTCTAAATATTGATAAGCTTGGAAAAATGTGCCCTAAACCATAAAATCATAATACTGGACTGATTATTTCACGACTACACTTGGCAACAGTCGGTGGATATTTTTGTTTGCAGCGAAGGACAAGAGTTTATAAAAATTATCTAAACGAGTGGTGGGTTGAGAATCGACAAAAGTGGTCAGAGCGGGTCAAATTTATAAAAGCTAGGGCAATTTTCAACAATTCATGGGAAACTTTGAGAAGATAAAAAAAAACGTCCTAAATGTGTTGTCCAAAAGTAAGGGAATATGAGAAAATTAAAACTATCGACCAAAAAGTTGGGAAACCTAGATCCAAGGAACTAATGTCCTGTATCTTTGTGTGTTACTCTTAAATATGTTCGTTTGATATCACAAAATGTGCGACATCTTCAGAATGTTGGAGCAAAGTTAATAAAACCAACCTGGAGCGCACAACAGGCCGAATTGCTGGCCTAGGTGTATGTCAGTGACATGAGACGGTCATGGTACATGACCGATCCTCCATTCAACCTAACCTAACCTAATAAAATGTTACACTATATGTGGGTAACATTGGTTTGTACAAACGAAATCACCATTATATAAATCTCTCCATAGAAATTTATTTTCGGACTTAAGGTTCAACCGAACTGAAAAACGGAAATACAACAGAAATACATTTGGCAAATGAAGTTTTATTTATAAGATGAACGTATTATTTTTAAAGTGGTCCTGTGAAGTGTCCATGACGGGGAACATATACCAAATCAGTCTGCTATGCCCGACATTTACAAGATGGATAAGCGGGCGCCGAAAAATGTTCTTATTAAATGTTCTTACCAGGAGACGAATCTAAATTAGCTCACTTCATCCTGACAAGACGCGCACTTCACATATCAAATCCTTATGTGTGATGCTCTGTCCTAGAGGGTTCTAAAGAATATGTCCAATCCAGCGACATTTCTATATATATCTCAATGGTATCTGTTCGTCAGATTTCCGTCTGGTCACTGACGTTAGAACATTTAGCCGGTATACGCGGCTATCCAGGGAGTCTCATTCGTTCATTGTCAAATGGCCGCACTACAGAGAAAAATCGTTCTTCAGCCGGACTGTTCGTTTGTGGAATAATCTTCCTGCAAGTGTTTTTCCTGCCTGCTATGACATTCCCAAATTCAAGTCAAACGTCAACAAACACTACACCCTCTCTCCACCCTCCAATACCCTCATTTCATGTCGCTAACGCAGTGCATTGCATTTACAGGGGATGCCCTCTGATTCTGACAAATTTGCCCGAGGTCTGGATTGGAAAAATGTGCAGGACTCCGACTTCCGCCAAATAACTTCTTTTTTTTTGAAAATTCTATAAAACAAATCTACTGGATATTTTCTCAAATTTTGTGTTTTTATTTGAAAGTACAATCCTTCCGGTTAATAATGGAAAATAATTGTATTCAAATGGCTGCCTCGGCTAGCCATGCAGTAGCCTAACGACATCAGCTCTGCGGCTGATAATGCGATCTTCAAAAACAGGGCGCAAAACACACTCGCTTCGGCTGTGTGGCACGTAGCGCCGTTTGATATTTAAAGAAAAATTACATTTTTTGAGATAAATTATCGGATGTTTATTTCATAACACATTAATAATGAAAAACAACACGCTTACAGGACCTTATCCTTTTCATTAAATTTTCCATAAGCAAATCGCAAAGTGGCTGCCCTATGACCTCGATAGTGTTGCGAACTGCGACTGCAAGATTTTCATCATTTTTGTCATGAATCTTAACAAATTCAATGCGTTGTTGAAGCGTGTATCGTTCCATTTCTAGTAATGGCGTAGTTTCTACTTGTCAAATGTTAAAGAATAAAAGCTTCAATAGTGTAAAGCTACCGAAATACCGGGTGATTGAAAATAACACCTATTGTAGGAGAACCCTGTATATTTGATTATATTAACATTTTATTTATTTATTAATTACAATCTTAATATATATTTACCCTCGACACTGATTCACTGATTCACTGACTCTGTCACGCAGTACGTAGGAATTTAAATAGGCATTCTATAATTTTCTATAAATAATAATAATAAAAAAAATATTATTTTTTTTTGTACAGAAATTGTGTTTTCCCCAAATTTTTTTTTACCAAAACTTTTTTTTCCAAAATTTTTTTTTTGTACAAATTTTTTTTTTCAACAAAACATTTTTTTTTTACAAATAATTTTTTTTTTACATAATTTTTTTTTCCAAATTTTTTTTTTCAACAAAATTTTTTTTTCCACAAAATTTTTTTTTTTCAACACAATTTTTTCCCATATTTCAACGGGCGCCATAGGCGCATTACAACTTACTAGTACAAAGTAAATTTATCTTCTAATTTGGGGTTCAATGGTAAACCTGGCGACACAGACCACATGGTTCGATTTTTGCAGCGACAGACCAAAGCCTCTGTTGGGAATCGAACCCACAACCCCCACGCTGATAGACAAACACGCCTACCGGGGCGCCTTTAACATTTTATATTTGCCAAAATTTCTTTATTGAACAGCTGAAGTCGGAGTCGAGCCATTTAAAAATGCTGGAGTCTGAGTCGAGCAAAATTGGCTCGATGAACAGACAAGTCTAAACTTCAGGAAGCGGGTTGAAAAAAGGTAGAACTCAACAAAAAAATTTCCCGTCTACATTAATGAATAGGATTCATACTTTTTATGAACACCATAGAAGTTGCGTTATGTTAAGAGCGTGTTACACCCGAGTGCAAGCTAAATGATGAGTGTTTTTTTGTTGTCAAACGGAGAGAAATGATGAGTCAGCGAAAGTACACTATACACCACCATAGGTAGACGCGTTTATTAAACGACTTAGCAATACCTTCGTGCTGTCGTAGTACTGACCTGCGGTTGCATGTTTCTTCATTCTATTTATACGTATCTTACAATGAAATCAGCAACGAACATAACCATTTGACTGACTTGTCTGTACATCGACTTCAATATAACACCTGTTACATGATTGCAATCGAACACGCCTAATGTCCCCCTTACAAGTTCCTTAACAGCAATAAGTCATTGGTTTTACTTTCTTTTATTTTTGTCGCACTGTTAATGGTTCATTTATTTTGTGTACCCATTTCCTTGCTGCCTTCCGCAATGGTCGCACTCTTTGCAACATCCATTTATGGAGCCCATTTCACTATGAAACAAATCGATCCTAAATATAAATAATAGTATTTGGGCACTAAATTATAATGACATTTGAATGTAACCCTTTCCCTGTTACAAACGCATTTGTGCGTGTAGACAAATTAACAAAAATGTTTCCCACCTTGGCCAATTCCGAAACATCATCAAATCCAATATCGTAGAAAATTAGTTTTGTCCATGGCTAAAATTTATAAATCAATTAATTAAACCTAGGCACTACATTATCAATGGAATATCTTTCAATGAATAGTAATTTAGACATTTCAACAGAACAACAGAACAACAAAAAATAATTAACAAAACACACAGACACTTTGGCACTCAGTGGAGGAGGGGGGGGGGGGGGGGGGGGGCAGCCGCTCTAAAGACAACGTTGTCGTTTATTTCTGTTGGCAAATTTAATTGTATATTTTCATTGTAAATTGTTTCCGCATTGAATGATTTCAAAAGAAGAAAAACGTTTACTTTCCGTTGTACTAAGCAGCGTCTGCGGGGAACAAGTAAATATTTCATTGCGTGTCTTGTGAACATTGGCAACGCTTTTTCAATATCCTCCTTCGTTGTGTTAATATTATGCTTTCATTTTTTTTTTTCCTTTTCATTTTGAAAAGGTTATGGGGAAACGAAGAAAGGCGAAGCAAATCCGGAGATGTAGAAAAGTACATGACATTATTGTAAAACGTGAGGTTAATTTTTAAGTTGTTGCAGCGCAAAAACCATTTGTCTTGTCTTGTTCTGTTATCTTCGGCAAGGAAAGAGTACATATTGCATATTGACTTTTGTAATAACATACCCAGAGAAAGGTAAAAGGAAAAAGATAGATTTAAAGTTGTCAACTTAAAGTACAAAACACTCATATTTAATTGATCCTACACTCGGTCTTAGTCCCAATTGTACTGGGGTTTTTACTGTTGGAGTTGCTGAAGGACGCACAATATCAGTAAAACGTAAGTCAACGTCATTAGGCCACATCATGCCATGGGTTTGACAAGCATTTCTTCTCCCGCAAAAACCAGAGAATATTAAGTGTTTACTTCTGAAAAAGAGTTGCATGAACCAATTCCGTAAAAAAATGTTTAACAAAAATCTAAAATGTTTTGAAATAAATCAATGATCTCGAACTCGAACTGTAAACAGAATAAAGATCGAAAGCTTCGGCCAATTGTAAGCATTTCGGGAAAAATATTTAACAAAAAATGGTAGAGGGAACAATGAAATGCATGTAGTGCATGAACAATTTTATGTGTATACAAATTGCAATCACATATTGGTCAAATAAAAAAATTGTTTAACCAAATGGTAGAGGCAACTAAAAGAAAAAGCTGTAGTTTTCCGTTAGCAAAAATACAATCAATTATAACCATTAAACTTCATTAGTTCTACAGGAACACCACGCATAGTACTACTTCGATCAGTACGATTTCTCTATAATAAGGTTTTTCCAATTTTAACCAAATAAAATGTTCTTGGTAAAAGTTCTTGAAAAACTTTAAAAAAATTAAATTTTCAAAATAATTTTTTTAAAAATTAAATTTGCCGTTTTGTTTGTTTCAATAATCGCTAATTGACAAAAATAAGTCTGGCGTACAACCATGAAACAATGAAAAATTAAAACCATGAACAAATCGCCTCAATGCCTGTGGAGAGTGAAAACATTAAAAAAAAACTGATCCATTCGTAGTACCAGAGCATTTTTAAGCATTCGCACAAACTATCAAAGCCATTGCCGTTAGATACGACGGACTACGTCAGTATCGATATACAACTCATGCATTTACATATCGTTCTCACTATAGAGAACATTCGTTCTTCAGACGAACTGTTCGTATGTGGAAGAATCTGCCACTAAGTGTTTCTCCGGCCTGCTATGCCATTACCAAATTTAAGGTTAATCTCAGAAACCATTACTCTCTCTTCTCTCCTTTCAATATCTCCATTTCCTATCGCTAACAGAATGGATTGTATTTATATTGGGCATACCCTGAGTGTAAGTAAAAAAAAAACTGATTTGAAGAAGTCATCTGGTTCTGAGTTCTCGCTTTATGTCGAATGGTTGGATACTTGCCTTGAAACTAAGGTTTAAGGCTACACATACCTTTGATCTTCGAATTCGACAGTGTAATCAACAAAGATAGATTCGGCTGACATTATTATTGAAGTGCGGGATTACAGTCATCATCCCGGTTTCATACTGAATGGGTCCTTTTGCCGCATGATCTTCATTATCTGATATTTGCAAAGTCTGGTATTTGATAGAATTGTTGGACATCATCTCCGAATCTTAGAATATTCACTTCTCTTGTGACAATTTCGTTCTACACCCTTGCAGCGTTGCCGTATGGGCAACATTCTTCATTACTTTTTGTTAACTCGTCACACTGTGTTGCGGCTAGTGGAAAAGTAACTTTTTTCCGATTATTTTTTTTCAGTAATTTTTTCAGCAATTTTGTCACAGACATTCCAAGTAAACAAAAAACACATAAAGCTTATTTTTATGTTGGCCCCTTGATTTTTAATTGATTTTAGAAGTCAAATATACAAAATTTTCACGAAAAGAGGGGATTTCAGGGCTGTATTACAAATGATCTCATTTGATTTTGGTGACAGATATTTTGATTCGGAAAAAAAATCTGCCTTCGGACAAGTATCTTCTGTAAAAAAAAGGAATGTTGTTTGAGACATTTTCATATGCACCTTTTTTAGAACGAAAACCCGACTAAATGTCCATTTTTCCTTTAAATTTGGGTTAGGTAAGCAATATCTAAAAAGTCCCAGAGAGTCCCAGTTCCAAACCACTACAGAAATGTTACATAATTTGTTTTCAACGAACTGTGAAAAAATCAGCTGCCCATACCTGCCCTCCAGGGAGTTATAGCGATTTTAGTATATCACTCTCAGTATTTATTCCATAGAAATAGAACGGAAATTCTCGGAATCACTTATTGAATAATTTAATCATATTGAGCATAACTCTCTTAAAACTGAAGCTATTGACTTCAAACCGGTATCAAATTAAAGCTTTGATTGCCACCTTTCAAATAAGAAATGAAATAGATTTTGGTTTTTTATAAAATTTCAGAGTTTTTCAACAAATATCGAAAAATCATGAAAATTTGACTTTTATAATTCTTGTTCGGACCACCCTATAATTAATTTAAAAAACTAATCATAGGGTATTTATCAGAAATAAAAGAAGAATTAAAATAAATGTTTTTTTGTAAATTTTTCGATTTTTTTTTTTTTTTGACTTTTGTTGAAAATTTGACCCAACAATTTTGTTCGGAGTAAATTTTTTTTTTCACTCATTCTGTTTGCGATTTCATTCTGACCAATCTGTAGAAGTTTCTCATCGATACAATTAAAAATACAGTTTAGGCAATATGATTTCCAAAAAATTCCGCTTTCGCAACACTGTGCGTCATGTGTTCTATTCTCGTTTTCTTTGCTTGCTGTCATCGGATGAAGGTGTATTTTTCAGAGCAACTGGATAAGTGGAACAATTACCCGACTGTCCAAAAAGTGTAGTGTTCTCTGTGTTTTGTTAAAACATGCCTTTTTATCTATCGCTAAGACGAAACTAATCAAGCTCATTTCGTTTTCAAAGTTGGGGCTAAATTTAAGTTTGTATTTGTCAGATGTGGCTTATAGGATTTCTTTAAAATTTACTAATATACCGCCATAAAAGGAGTTCCATTCCGATGGCAACTCTCCTTCAAATAAATTATGTAAAAAGTGTTATCCTGGGTTACACTCTGTGATAAATAAGGATGTTTTTATTTTTGCACCCGTAAAGTAAGTTATGCAAAACAAGAAGTTAACTAATGTTCACTTATAAGTCATCTGGGAAAAAAAAAGTAAACACCAACTAATCCAGAATTGCAAACTTGTCGAAAATCTTAAATCTTAACAATTATTTTGTATAGCTTCAATACGAGAAAGACATAAAACCGAAATAAACATCGAATAGACGCTAAAATCAAATGTCTTTAAGATTTTATGTTATTACCTGGAAGATATGTGGAGGCAGATCGAACGCACCACCCTTTTTCAAAGGCTCTTTCGATAACCCATAACCCACAGCAGAGGCCGTTGGCCACAATTGACCGTGTAAGCGGGCGTTAAATAGAAAACAATCATGTGACAAAAAAAAAACACACAATTGCCCCTGTCTTGATTTAATTTGCCCCCTCCTTTTCACGTAAAAGATAAAGGACGAAGTGTTAAGCCTACGTATAAAAAATAGCAACAACCGTCTGTGTTTATGAGTCAATGGTCAATGTCATAGACAGACAGAAAGGACGACAACAGTCGGCATGGAGGGTAGACAAACAGCTTGTAGTCCTTTTTTTTCTGTTGCGATGCTCTACGATTGTGTTCATGGCAAATCAAAAATCCCGGCTGTTCTTTTTATTTTCTTTAGTTCGTGTCAACGTTTGCTTTGCTTTCATTTTCCTTATGGTGGATAGTTTTTTTTATTGTATTGTTTTTTCGGCCGTCCTTCCATAACTTAATTTATGTGGGATCTCTCTGGTGTTGCTTTTTTTAGGAGTTCGTTTTTTCTTCTTCTTCTTCTTTTTAGTGCATGTAGCCCTTGAGCTTTATCATATCTTAACTAAGCCATCGCAATATCTCACTTTAATTTCAGTTTTATATATATTTTTTTTTGTATTGCGTGCTTTTTTCCATTCTCTGTTCGCCAACTTTAATGTGAAATTCTCCAATATGATGTCAGTTTTGTGTTAACTGTTTTTCGTTTATCATCTGATTTTTTGTTTGTTTTGTTTTCGTTCAGCAAAGTGTGTTGTGTATTTAATATTTAATGTGGATTATTTATAAATTGTTTTAATAGAAATTGTTGTGCTGTTCAGCGAAAAGTTTTGTTGCTGTGTTTTTTGTCAGACCTCACGTAAAATTGATTAAATGTCCTGGAAATAAATCATACGTGTGAGGGAGTTGCAGTGAGGGAGTTTCAAGAAAAAGTTGAAGATAAATTAAGTGTAGACGAAACGGTGTGACATTGATAAACTAATTGAAGTCTGTGCTAACGTTAACGATTTTGTACGAATAATTGGCAAATTTCATTGAACTTGAAATGACTTTGCCCACAAGAAGTTAGTTTAGATATGTACTATGTGGTCGTGTACGTGTGTTTCAAGACACTGGAGGATTTTTTTCTACAGAAATACAATTTCAAAGCTTTTTGACTCTATATATATATATATATATATATAACTCTTGTGTGATTCATCACTGTCCTCACCAAACGGCTGAAGCTAATATCATGAGCCTAGACTTCCGCTGAGAACGGATTTTGGAAATTCGGATTAGAAGGAGACAAAAAAATGGGGAAAACGGTTAAAATGTCTCCCCAAAAAGCCATCGAAATACGCATAAATACAAAATAATCAAATATTGTGATTTTGGTTGGAAAATAGAAAAGGGTGAAGCACATTTTTGGAAACAACAGGTGGAAATTAGTTAGAGGTGGGACGAAAAAGGGACAAAAAAAAAGGGAAAAATATAAAAAAAATTGGGCAGAAATATGTGGATAATAGTTAGGTAAAAATTAGCCAAAACGTACCAAAACGGGATAAAAAAGGTACAAAAAGGGGAAAAACAAAAATGTGTGTGAAAAAATTTAATAAGCCAAAAATTTAAAGCAATGCAAAATGGGACTAAAAGGGTCCAAAACGAGCCCAAAACTGGTATGATATAAATTAGAAATAATCTACATACGAGTATATAAAATATTTGCGTGACTGATTCATCCTGTCCTCGCCAATATCAGAAACTAGAATCATGGAATTTTCGAAAAATTTGTAGTTATCGCTTTTCAACAACTGCTAGAAAATGGTTTCAAAACGTACCAAAACGGGATAAAAAGAGGAAACAATAGAAAAGGTTAAACCACCCTTTGGGATAAAAAAGCAACAGAAAGGGGAACAAATTACGAAATAAATTGATGTCAACAACAAGTGGATAATATTACCAAAAGAGGAAAAAAAGAAACAGCAAGTGGACCAAAGCGGGATAAAAAAAAGACTAAAAGGGGAAAAATAAAAAGGGTTGAAACTAATTTATGGCAACATGGTGAAATTGAGTTAGACAATCGACGAAAAATGGGCCAAAACAGGATCAAAAAAGGGACAGAAAGGGGAGAAAATGGTGAAACAACTGTTTGGCAACAAGTGGATAATAGTACCAAAAAGGGGTAAAAACAGCAAGTGGAAAATAGTAACAAAACGGGATTAAAAAGGGACAAAAGGGGAAAATGTTTAAATGAATTTTTGGCAACACGAAGTGGATAATAGTACCAAAACAGGAAAAAAGGAGCAAAAATTAGACAAAATAAAGGGTGAAACAAATTGGGATAAAAAAAACGTACAACCAAATGGGATAAAAAAGGAACCAAAAGAGGAAAAATTAAAAAAGGTGAAACAAAATGTTGGCATCAAGTGGATAATAGTTAAGGAAGGGACAAACAAGTGGCCAACAAAAATGTACAAAAAATGAAATACAAGCTGGCGCAAAAGTAAACTTCCGATATTTTTTGGCTGTAATTAAAAAAAATTAAAAACGTTGATTCCTTTTGTGGATTATTTTTATTTGGTCTTTTAATTTTTTTTACATCAAGTCGAGAATATGATGTCATGTAAATGGCCGCCGCCAGAGTTGCCACTGACATTAGGGGCCAATCGCAAAATTTATAGCATTTTCTGATAGGAGGATTACTTTTGCGCCACCCGTTATATAAATTAGAAATAATTTAAAATCTGGGGAAACCAAAATGTTTTAGAATACAGAAAAGACCACAAAAAATGGTCCAAGACGGGTAAAATATAGAGGATGTGGGGAAATCGTTTTAAAAATAATCATAACGGGCGAGAAGTAGTGCTAAAAGTAGAAAAATGGACCAAAATGAGGAAAATTAAAAAAAAGTGTGAATATGTATTTCAAATTAATATCAACTGCCAAAAAATTGAAAAACCCAATAAATGTTCTTATTTTTTATTGACTAACACTCAGGGGATGCCCCCTATAAATGCAATGCACTGTGTTGGCGATAGGAAGGAAGGGTATTGAAGGGGGGAAAGAGGGAGTGGTGTGTTGTGACATTGGCCTTGAATTTGATAATGTCATAGGAGCAGGAAAAACGCTTGCAGGAAGAATATATGGATTGCCCAGCGGACATCACCCTGTATCTGCATGCCCAGAACATCAAGAGTATCTGATACGTCGATATCCACACCACCCATAGTAATTGATCAAGGTGCTGGATCAGTGGAACGTTTTTGTGTTTTACTGTGAAGGAAAATTAACGCTTACGAAGTAGCGGGTATTTGCTAGTACATATATGAAATCAATCTTTAAAATTTTCATATACACCCTAGGTATTAAGAATTTTTATAAAAAAAAAATATATATTGTTTCGATTTATTATAAAGTTCATGCAGCTCAAGAATATGCCCTTTATAAGGTCTCAGATCCACATGTCAATGTACTACAAATGGAATGACAAATGGTTGAGAGGAAACGATTATGGGAAAAGCGAAAAGTATATTCCAAAACGGAAGCTGTTTTTGGGTCACCCTGTTAATTGCCTATTTATCACAAAACTAAATTATAATATTTAGCTAATAAATACATACACATTTTATTTCACATTCCCGTCACTGCAGCCAGTGGCATATGATTGATATTCTGTTTTGCCCTTACTTATTCTATACATATGTACATTTCATGGACTAACATATTAATTTTCTGTTTCCGATTTCTTCTTTTGCAGATTAGCAATTAAGCAACAACACGTGCCATAATTAAGGCAAATACGATACGTGCAACATCAAGGGCAAAGGCATTGCACATAAACAACAGATGTTTGTCATGCATTCAAAATGACAATTAAATGAGAAAACATCTTCAAGTAAACAAGCCAAAAAGAAAAAAGGAACTCGCAGCAAGCATAAACACGTTTTCCTAAAGGACAGCAATACCTGGGCAAACAATGGCCCCTACAAGAATATGCTACAATCAACGAGAACAACACCAGCACATGTCAAATGAAATGTCATCAGCACGTTACGGAAGAATAAAATTAAACTCGCAAGATTTATTACTGCCACTGGTCAATGATGCAAACGTCGCAGTCAAGCAAGAAGAACCAAAGCAAATTGGAAACTATGAAATATACGTGAAAAAGTAACACAAAAGAAAGGCAAACTGAGGCCTGCACGAAAAAAAAACCCCCCCGGAAAAATAACAATTATTAACGATTCAATAAACTTTTTAATTACTTATGCAAAAATGGAAAAAGGGAAAAGAAAAACAAACACGTAAAATTGTGTGTGTGTGTGAACAGTAAATTGGTTTAAATGCAAATGGCCAAAAGCCCTACACTTTAAGAATAATTCCACTCAACTCTCTCGAATTCGTGTGTATGTGTGTGCATAAAAGTCTGTTGCCTTAGTGTAGGTATATTAAAAACAAAATTCATTGGAATCATTTGAACAAATTCAAAATTTGCATAAAGTTTTTACGGCAAAGACCGTTGTTTTTTTTTTTGAAATAAAATAAATTTAGCAAGCCAATTGAAAAGTGATTGTATGTGGTACAACAAAAGTCACAACATACTTCGTTCAGAAAAACCCAGCACTAACCTCTCCTGCCGCCGACCTTCATTCAACTTCCAAACAACACCGCCAAAAACCGTTCATCCCCCAGCAGCCACCCTTCAATCGGTAGCAAGCAGCAGCGCTTCGTCGACCACCTCTGAGTCAACATCAACATGTCAGAATTCCGTTTCTTTGCTGTTACGGATTTTGAATTTAGTTACAATCGTTCGCAGAATTTATTAAATCTGCCCTTTACGCCCTTTCAGCCCACCCGGCGAACGACCACCGATGAAATCTCCACCGAATTAAATGTTCCCTATGCAGTCTTTGAGATACTCGTGGCCATTTGTGCGGTCATCGGGAATCTGATGGTGATTATTGTCTTTCAGCGTGAACGTAAACTACGACGTCGCACCAACTACTATATTGTCTCATTGGCGATAGCGGACTTCTTGGTCGGCTCTCTGGGTGTGCCCTTTGCGATATTGGCCTCGATTGGTCTGCCGACAAATTTACACGCGTGCCTGTTTACGATGTCGCTGTTGGTGGTGCTGTGCACGATATCGATATTTTGCTTGGTGGCCGTTTCGGTGGATCGTTACTGGGCCATCTTGTATCCGATGGCGTATTCGAGAAATGTGAGGACGCGAACAGCGATAGGTAAGTGGAAGCGGCATATAAAAAAATATGCAAGGAACATCTAACATTGCGTTTATGGTTTCCCAAAAAAATCATAGAATTTTCTATTTCGCAGAAACTTATTATTGTCGTTTACGATTTCGTTCAAGTTTTCGAATCCTGACAGTTTTAAACAAGATAGTGCTGTTCGATCACTGAAATTAGCTTCTATTAATAAATTCAATTCCCAATATGATTTAAAAAAAATCATTTCGTGTAAATAATAAATAATATTCGTATTGTTAGAGACCTGTGTCTGGACCATAGCTGTTATATTTCGATTACCATTTGTCATTTGTTAATGACATCACAAAAGCGTTAGATTTCTAAATGATCAGAAAGAATCTGAAAAAGTAATCTCTGAAGGTAGTCGGATTATTTTCTGATTACGTTTGATTGTTCTGTAGTAAACGGAAGTAATCCTGTTTACTTTTAGATTGTTTGTAATTGTACTTAATTATAAATCTGTAGAAACTGAATGTAATTATAATTTAGTAAATTATTTAACAACAAATTTATTTATTTATTTATTATTAATTACAATACAAAGTAAATTTATATTCTAATTTTGGGTCCAAGGGTAAACCGGGTGACAAAGACCATATGTTTAGATTTTTTTGCAGCGACAGACCAAAGCCTCTGGTGGGAATCGAACCCACAACCCCCACGCTGATAGGCAAGCACGCTACCAACTCGCCTACCGGGGCGCCTAAACAACAAATTTAATTTTATTAGAAATTATTATAAAGGGTCCGCCATCTAACGTTTTTTTTTCAACTAGTGCTTATTTCGTTTTCGTTATTCTCGTTATCGGCCCATGATGAACGAATTTTTGTTTACAAAAATTGAAGAGGAGGATATTGGCAACATTTGGTTTCAACAGGACGGCGCTACATGCCACACACCCGAAGCTACACTCGATGTTCTGCGCCCTGTTTTTGATCGCATTATCAGCCGCAGAGCTGATGTCTTTAGGCTACTGCATGGCCAGCCGAGGCAGCCATTTGAATGAAATTATTTTCCATTATTAACTGGAGGGAGTGTACTTTCAAATAAAAAAAGAAATTTGAGAAAATATTCAGTTTTTTTTATAGAATTTTCAAAAAAAAAAAAGTTATTTG
Source organism: Hydrotaea cyrtoneurina (assembly GCA_958296145.1). Lineage (NCBI taxonomy): Eukaryota > Metazoa > Arthropoda > Insecta > Diptera > Muscidae > Hydrotaea > Hydrotaea cyrtoneurina. Next base: position 7,834,486 of record OY282513.1, on the reverse strand, counting down.
GCGGACCCTGTACCAATCGTAATAATTACTAGTTAGATTATTTTTTTTTATTAAATAATTATTATATAGATTTATAATTAATTTCTTAACAGCAATCATTACTTAACAGTTTGTGTTTTAGAATGCTCTCGTTGATGCGAGTTGACTGACGTTTTTTTTTTTACAAATCTCTAGAAAGTTTTTAAAGGTAGGGGTAATTATTTTCAAAGAACAAATATTTTTATTCGAGTTGATTTTCATAACTTTTGATGTTCCCTATATTTCCCACCATCTGTCCATATATTCTGGCAATCCAAGCGCTGGTCGCAAATATAAATCGAATTCATCGAAACAATGCCGAAGCCTAAAACCGAGCCCTTATTAAACATAATGAATAAGAGTCCTCGATTTGGCACGCTCTTATACAAAGCATCTTGAAAAATTGCATTCTTGTCGTTCAGTAACCCGAATTCATACGTGAGAAAAAACAATTTTCATACGTGTTATAATATAATTTTTTTCTTTCATTAATGTAATGCTCCCTCTGACGAAAGTCAATGAAACATTACTCTCTTACTCTCAAAATAACTCAAGAAAGTTTAATTTTGAGTTCCGAGTGCGAAAGTTAAAATTAAAGGTAAAAAATGAAAGAAATTGTTTGTCACTTATGCGGGATTTTTAATAAAAAGTACTTCGGATAATTGAACCTTCTTTCATTTGAACGAACTGAGTATATACTTTGGAAACTGTTCTATAAAATGAAGATAGAAACTTGTGGCACAACTATTAAAATGCATGTACAGGGTGGCGCAAAAGTAATCCCCCTATCAGAAAATGCTATAAATTTTGCGATTGGCCCCTAATGTCAGTGGCAACTCTGGCGGCGGCCATTTACATGACATCATAATTTCGACTTGATGTACAAAAAAATTAAAAGAGCAAATAAAAATAATCCACAAGAAGAATCAAAGTTTATCATTTTTTTTAATTATAGCCAAAAAACATCGGAAGTTTACTTTTGCGCCACCTTTTATGTAAAATTTAAATTCAATATTAATGAGCTCGCATAAAAATAGTCACTTATTTTCATTTGGTTAAATGTTTTGCCCGATAAAAATCGATTAAATGATTCTAATATCTCCTTCGTAGTTGCTTCAATTCTATGGAACCTACTCCAACATTTTCAACGTTTCCATTGGCCATATAAGTCACCTCCTCTGTTATCTCTTGGTCTGGCAATTCTCCTCTATTATTGTGAATGCACTTTAATGAGTTGCATGAAATGAGCCGGCACAACATTATTTTTTGCCGCCGTTACATTCATTAGATTTCTCTTAAGCGGTGTTCGTCGTGTCACATAAGTTTGTGTCTGTGCATTAAAAATGTGTTTCAAATAAACGATATTTGAATAAAGCGGATTTTCGTTTCAAAAAATCACCCAGAACAATCGATACTAATATTTACTTTCAATTAAAAGGCATGCGGTTATCCGCTTGTCTATGAAAATTGTCACAGATCAGTTTATTTTAACGTGTTAATTAAAAATAGGTCGTCAAAAGTTCTTTGAATACGATAAATATGACAAAACTACAAAGCTCACATGGATAAGTAATTCGATGTCAAAAATATTTAAAAAAAATCTTATTTTAATTGCAAAATGGAATTCCACGAACAGAATGTTAAAGAAAGAATACATTGAAAGTATTGGTGACCAAACATTGCAAATGCGGACTGCATTTTTATAAATCAATTTTTAAATACCGATAAATTTCAAAGAGAACAATATACAGTTAATGATTCCTACTGAATATATACAAATATAAATATAGAGCTCCATGTTATCCCAACTCGAATACCTTCTCTTGTGAAGGACATAAAATATCTGCAGTGCAATGTTCTCAATATATATTTACATTCCATACAAATATTAAACATATTCATAAATGTCATCATTTAATCAAAGTAACTATTAATGATTAGCTGGCCACAGTCACAACATAAATCCGCTTATGTCATATTTTGCGCAAGGATTCCTTTCATACTTAGACACATACGAATGCCATTAATCATTTGTCAAGAAAATGGCAATGAAGGAATAAATGAATACTGAATCCGAGAATCCCCACTAAAGCCAATGGGAGGAGGTCTTTAAGGTGTACGAGTACAATCTCTTGAAATCCGCCAACAAAACACGGGCTCTTTCAGTCTACCGGGGAATATAGACAAACAACACACACACAAAAACCTAATAAAATTGAGATGGTAGAATAAGTCAGAACATGAAGCGGTCATGTGCTGACTTATTTCATGGCTAGAAACTATTCCGTTTCATTTTGCAATCCTTAAAGGTTATTGCTCTTTCCACTGCTGCGGTATCTGTCTGTGGGAGTGATACAAAGTGCTAATAGTTATGGTCTAAGAACGCGCCATCGTCATTTCAAATACCGCTAGCTAATGAGAGTGACTGACAGATTGGCTGACCGACTAGGTGACAGTAGGAGTGAATGAATACAGAAGCAGCAAATATAAATGAGTCAATAGCCCCTGTCCTGACGTCGTTCGCGTTTTATGGACAAATATATAACAGCAATGACCATTTAACTGTTGCATATGAGTATAATACATATTTTTAATGACGTAGTTTGTGTATGATATTCTAATTTGTTGCACACTCCACCATAGAATGGGCTGTATATTCATTTTCTCATTTTGTTTGCAACACAATGTTTGGTTGGAGTTAACCCAGAGTTATAAATTCAAAAATTCCACATAATCTGACATCTATGTAATGTTGATTTGCACTAACAGCAGGGTAACCAGACCTGGTGAAAATGGGAGTGAGACATATTTTTTTGGGAGACAATCTAAAACTGGCCGACATGGACGTAATGTCCCCTCTCAGTCAATTGGAGTCGCTTAATTTTAAAATAAATTCGCAAAAAATAACTCAACTACAGTCTCACTCTAATGTACGTCAATGCTGTACAGCATAGACCTTGGTGAATGGTATATAAGATTCGGACTGACCGAACCTTATGTCAGTTTTACATATTGTTTGTATTACTGTTGCGAATTACGAGTCTCGCTCAATTGCATCGCACATTATATGACGCTAAGATAAGGACAACTGGGTTCCACCACCAGTTTGTTGTGGCTTTTGCAAAACCCACAAAGTCTTGTGTATCGCGAATGATGAGCGCATACTTGAACGGAACGTTTTGTTCACTGTTGATGCTTTTTTTAATTAATAACGTCTTCTTCAATCGATGGGTGGTCGGTACTCTTTCAACTCCATTCACTTTCACTGTGCGACAGTGAATGAGAGGCTTGTGCCGCACGATGACGATGATGGCCATAGGTTGGCATGGGAGTTGATTCAAGGTAAAACAGGAGAAAGTCACTTGTTAAAGGGTGTCGTCATACTTGTTTGTAAAACAAGGACCTGTTTTCTTGTAACAACAAATGCTGACAACATACGGACATTTAAGTTTTGTTTATAAATTGCACACCGTGTTTTTTATGCATTTTGCAAAGTAGGGCTGGTCAAATAGAAATTTGCAAACCAATATGTACCGATTTGTATATTCTTGCCAGGAACGAAATAAGTATCCTAAAGGGTTTAATATAAAAATACGTCTATCCGTGCGGCACTAAACTCTAATATCTTGTTAGGCCTCGAAGTCATTTCGTATCAATAGACATACATATGTATTTTCAACTCCCACTTCTCTTAAGATTTCCCAATGACATTGTTTCCATTTTGTCTTTTTACAGTGATCATATCTATGTGTTGGGTCGCTGGCACAATTGTCGGCTTCTTGCCCCTCTTCGGTTGGCATGCTGCTGTCGAGGGCAATCAAGCCTGCCTCTTTGTGGAAGTCATGGATTACAACTACTTGGTGTTCCTGTACTTTGCCACTATCATCACACCGGCTTTATTGATGTTGGCGTTCTATGCACACATCTACAAGGTAATCATCAAACAGGTCCGGCAAATAGTCACCATGAATCCCATGGCCGACAGTAGTCGCCGCAGTTCCACCGCCCAAATACAGACCAGCAATGGCCATGGCCGGTCGTGTCAAGGTGGCACCATGTTACGAGTGTTGGGAGCCGCACGGAAGCGTGACGTTAAGGCGACACAAAATCTTTCAATTATTGTGCTTTTCTTTATGATCTGTTGGATTCCGTTGTACACGATCAATTGCATTCAAGCCTTCTGTCCCACTTGTTTCATTCATCCGAAATTGACGCTGTTTTGCATAATTCTGTCGCACCTGAATTCAGCAGTTAACCCGATATTGTATGCGTACCATTTGAAGGATTTTCGATTGGCTTTGAAAAATTTGATATTGAAAATAATGGGCATTGAAGTGGAGACGACATTGGATGCTCAACATCGCTACTCATTGGCCTCGCAGCATCGTTTGCAATCGATGGATGTCAGTGCGAGGAATAACGTTCAAACGAGGATTTACATAGGTAAGGAAGTTAAACAAATACCAGTTGAAATGGCAAAATTCATATCCTCATGTATTGCAGATTCTCCGATTTGGCTGCGCCAACAACAGCAGCAATCCATGAAAACACCCCAGTTGGTACCCAAGTGCGGTGTGGTCACACCCTGCTTGAACAACATCCACCAAACTGTGGCAGCTGTGGCGGCCGTCACCACCGATATCGAAAGAGGAATGTGGAATATTTTGGAAGCCTCAACTAATGCGGAAACTGGCGAGGTTAACTACGTCTTCCCAGAGGACAAAGATTCGGCAGCGCCGACACCACCACCTCGGACTAAACGCAAGTCCCGCGCGAAAGCTGAAGACTGCGAAAGTCCCTATTCCTACGATAATAGTACCTATACTCAAAGTCCAGAGGAAGAAGAGTTTGAGGAAATTTACCTGCCCATTCGTCCCCAGGAGGGAGGTGGTGGCGGTGTGGATCATAAAATCCTCAATCAAAGTCTGATAGCCTGTGCCATGCGAGACAAACTGCGTTCCGATATAGATGATAGACCGCCCAGTACGCCGCACTCACAGAGTGACTATGAAATACCAAAGAAAGATGTGGATTCCTATTCCAATACCCCCAATCATCGTCCCCATGTAGTTAAGAGTCTAAACAATACACCACCATTAACGCCAAAGCAACTACAACAACTGAGACTGTTGGACAGTCCACGAGCATCATCTCCACTGTCCACCTCGAATGGTTGTGTGAACAGCGCCTCAATATTCATTATAGAAAGCGAATCGAATCCAGTATCACCGGGACACAAGCCGAAATTTCGGAAATCTGCCAACATTAAATCATTAAATTTCAACACGAAATCTTTAACACGTTCATGTTCCTGCACCAGTGATACCTCAGCATCAGCCTCGCCTCAGCGGGATCTAAAACCTTCCAAACATTCCGTTTACACAAACAGCAGCAGTTCGCTGAGTAATCACCTATCAACGTCCAGTCAAAATCTGCCATTGTCATCGGAACAACCAGAAAATTCTCAAAATAATAATAATAATTTAAACTATTTCACATTTCACCATCCGTCAGCGGATTACAACCATCAGCATCATCATCCACATCGAATACAAAATCACCATCAGCAGGAGAAATTTAGTCCATTAAAAGCTATGAGTAATTTTATATTCCCTCCAATTGTTAAACATTCCAGCCTATTTCAATTGTTCCATCCCTCCAGTAATGCGGAGACCACAACGCCGACACCACCGACGGCAGCGACGCAATCCAAGTCTTCGATACAACAATTTCAAACGACTGATAGTGTTAATAACCCGAGTAGTTCCGGCCCCAGTAATGATGCTAATGAATCGATTGTTTCGTCAGCAACGGACGTAATTGATGCCGCCTCGCTGGAAGCTACAATGGTGATTCCGGAGATAAGGGCCGATAGTTGAGTAACCGCTTTAGAAGTTTTAATATAATAATACTCATAGTTTTAATGTTATAAAAACACATAATAATAATAATAACTGTTGTTGTTTTTTGTTGAACAAAATACTAGATATACGAATAGTTTCAAGCAGGCCAACTATAGTCGAATTTGTTCGACGAACAAGATTTACATTTGCCCACTAGAAAATGTTCAACGAGTAAACATGTCAGGGGACAACGACGCTTTTTCTACAGTTTCAATATGAGTCGCCTTTCGCGTGCCACAGTGCTGGTTTATTTGCAATTAATAAATTCTAGCAAAAATTGCTTCGATATTTTGAGCTCATTTGATATTCGTGCCATCATCCATTGTCGGAAATGTACAATTACAGGCAAGATAGAATCATGTCTATTTTTCTCGAACTAAAAGTCGAACACGAACACTAGAACCAACGACGAAAAATCCGTGTAACCGAACATGTTCGTCGCACAAATTCGACTCTGGATGGCCCGCTTTAGAGAGAATGACACAGAGAGAATAAAACACAGGTGCGAATGCAGGAATAATGGCCTTTTCAAAAAGTAACCACAGATTTGATGTAAAGGTCAGACGTCTTTTAAGGTTTACATGATCCAGTCAAAGTTCCATGATCCAGTCCAGTTTTGTTCCTTACAACATGGGACTTGACAGTCCATTGACAGTTAGGGACAGTAAATCGATTTGGGTATTTATTTTCTGAATCTTTTCCAGTTTACGTTAAGTCAGCCTATGTTTACATTTGGGATTGAAAATCGGACTATCTTCTTATGTACATATGAAATTGAATATCAAGTATTGTCCAGTAATGAGTGAAATAATCATGATCATCAATGTAACTGCCAAAACTGACTGACAGTATTTTTGAGCAAAATTCACAATAACGAGAAAATAACATTATATATATGGCAATATTTCCAATGTAATCTCCACTATAAATCTATTTTGATTTAAGTAATCACAGAAATTCATTATTAACTGTCAAACTGACGGCGATATTTGTAATTATAATTTTGATTGTGATTGGAATAGATATGGAAATTCACTAGCAAGTGACAACTATAATCAGAAGGAACAGACCGGGAACTTCTCTTTATCACTCAGCTGTGCACAATCTAACTTACATACTCACTGGTCCCGGCCAATACTCTTGAAAGCCTCACACAGTGAAGTGAATTAGTTGTTACAAACCTGGGTTTGCTGTAAGATAGTCGGACACATTGGCCACTGCCTCTATTTCAACAACAGTAGGGCGATAATGCTAATCTGAATGTTGTCTTAGTTCCAGACTTTCTGATACAAATATCGATACGTCACCCTCCTCCTATTTGAGCTTTCAATAGGCTCTCCATATATGTGTTTGAAATTATTCCTCTGCGAAAAATCTTCAAATTTGTCAGTAGTGAAGCTACAAAGCTATCTAAATCGGCTAAATCTAACTTAGTAATCGGGTGATTTCATCTCCTTTCTTCCTATACAAGATTACCATCTCCTTTCTTCATATACAATCGGCTGGTCATATCGTAGAAATTGTGTTGACTACTCTTTTAAATTGTCCATCATTTCTGTTTTGGCATGTAACCAGATTCTCCTCAAACGTAAAGACTCAATAACCAAAATATTAATGCTATATACACAGATCATCCGTCCTGATTTTTCAAAAGAGCTTTAGTTTTGTTTGGTAGAACGAATTGCAAAAAGTTTCCCCAACAAAATTTTTGTTTTGGTAGAAGGTATTTGAGGGTATAGTCCAGGATACAACACAATTTTCATATGAACTTCGCATAGATGGCGATCGTAGTTCCAATAAAAGAAATTAGTATATCTACGAGTTGGATTATTGGTTGTGTCTCCTAAATAGTGCTGCAAAATCTTTGATTTACAAAATCTAGAGGTGCCATTTAAGACCCAGAACACCTACACTGAACAAGTAAAGAGGAGTAGAAACTGCTGTAAGACAATGTTTAGGTTTTCATTAGAAATAAAATCCCGATTACGGCCCGAATCACTAAAAACATGCATTTTAAAATTCTTCACTGACATGAATATCCGGCCATTAACGTCTGGAAAATATAATTCAAAAACTGGCCACTGAAAGGTTTCATAAAAAGTGTACGCCAAATGCGTATTATATGTAAATTATATAAAAATATAGAAAAATTAACAATTGTGTGTCATATTTACTAAAAAAAAAAATCATAGAAATCATTGTAAGCTAATTATTTATGTATGTATGTATGTTGATCTGTACTATTTGTTAAAGTCCTATAATATTTAATTATGTTTAGAATTGTTTTTGAAAACAACATTACTATGCTAAAGATTTTAAAGCAAAAGAGAGTTCTATGTATACTATAAATTTATTCTAAACCAATGCAGAACAATATGTATTCTGCAGTAAACCAAAAAAAAAAAAGTGCAAAAAATAAAAAGGTTTAACAGTTAATAAAACCATGCAAAATGTCAAATGTTGAAACAATCGTGTCTTTTTTTTCCTTAACGGTCTGACCAACGATGTGAAATGTAAACAAACAGCTAATTTGCTTATTCACAAAAGATATAGTGGGTCGCCTTTTAATGCTAAAGTGACTGCCTTAATTCACATAAACTTTCGTTCAACATTGTGGGTCAGTCCGTAACATCAAGATGATGTCGGACTATCCCATGTAATAGTACGTCGCCAGGGATTTGACGTTGATATTCGGATGTATGCGACCATTTGTTACTCCACGGAGAAGATTCAGTCAAAACTCATTTACTGATCATCATTTAACATTCACAGATTTTAGAGCCTCTTCTATTAAACAATTTGAAATGAAACTAGAACTGCAAACACTCTGTCATCATATCTTCATACATCGAAACTATGACTTAACTTAAAAAACGTTGGGAAATAATGCTAACTTATTTTCCAAGGTCAATAAGTAAGTTTGAGGCCAGATGAGGCACCCAACACGCCTGATGTACGTAAGTTTGAGCAAAAAGTTCGTGAGACTTGACAACTCTTGGGGTCGCACTCAATATTTCTATTAAACTCACCTGTTCATGTACCAATCTGATAGGAATTTCTCACAAAGACCGGCATTATTCGCCTTTAAGGTCCTTTTGACATAGCAATTTAATACTCATGACCATCCGCTTCGTTATTGCTTCTCTGTTTAGGCCATAGACCAGCTCGACATGGACAACCATTTGCTCAATTTTTTTTTCTTTCCTCAAAAGCCGAGTTTGGTATGGATTATTGATAATTTTTTTTCTTTTACGGTACAGCTGAAAATGGCATTTCGTTTAAAGATGAGCGTTGCAGAGGCATGATACATTTTTTTAGATAGAAGTCAGGATGGCGTTGCATGTCACACAGCTTAAAAATTCTATAATTATGTTTCAGCCTTTTTTCGGTCACGTCAGTTGTAGCTTCGATTTCATGCCCTTTGACTTGATGGACTGATATTACGCGAACAATCCATTAACGATTGAGTATTTTTAGGCCAGTATCAAGTAAACCATTCGTGAGATAAATCCAGGATCATCAAGTAAGTCATTCGTGAGACAGATCCAGGAACCGTCATCCAGATTTTGGAAAATGAGGTTTACAGCATGTGCTTCTGCGAAGTCAATAAATAATGGGAATGCTTTCAAACAAAACAATAATACGCCAAACAAATGGGAACATGATTACTATTTTGACTATTTAAAAAAATGATTGTGTTTGAAGCGCGCTTTATTGGAAGTTTATTCAGATAAGAACTAAAACTGCTGTCGATTAACATGACAGTTATTATAATATTTCTCAACCCATTCATTTACAATAGTGAGATGGTCACTCATTCAAAGAATAACAAAAACTGATTGCGCTATTGTGAATGAAGTAAAGCAGCTGTGGTAATTTGACATCGTGTAAGGTAAACATAGTCAAATCATATTGGAGGTAAGTCAAATGAATACTAATGTATGTTTACTGCTCAGATCTGATCGAAGTCCAGTTTGAGTCTCATTTAAAAATATCATTAGTAAATTCTAAGTGAATAAATGGGTTGCAACATTCATTGTAGTAAGTTTTCTTGACTGTTTCATCCACAGTAGGTTATAACCCCCGATTAAATTTCTAATTAACTTTTGAAGCAGTCCTCATCTATTTTCTTTTAATTCCAGTCTATTCCATTTTTAAAACGTGTATTTTCGTAAACATTACCATTTACCAAATCGCAAACAAGTTTCATTGAAATTTTCAATTTCTGTGTCTTTGTAAAGCTGTTGTAAAGCTATATAAGAATACTGTAGTACCTATGTCACTGTTTCATGATGGGAATCGAATTTTCTAGGTTTTGTTTTCAATTTGAATTATGAAAGAATCGAAGAATTGATATGATTTGAATACCCCTACTGTATAATACGATAAGCATTTCCTACTGGGTTGTTATCATTCCCCTGTGAATGTTGATAACATCAAAACAGTTGACAGTTTACAACAACAACCAACGAGAGAAGGCCAGAGAACTGTCAAATAGTTTCACGTGTATTTCAACAAAAAAATAACACAACCGCGTTTTGTTCGGGAAAATATTCAATAAAAATTCAAAATAATTGTAAATAATTCCCCATAATTACATTTTAAATTAGAAGTGTAGTATGTCTTCGTCTTTTTTCTTAAAGAAAGAACAAAAAATCAACAAAAAACGAAAGGTAAATTTGATTAAAAAAAGTCTTCACAAAAACAAAAAATAAATCATGTCTTACGACGACGTTGCTTCTCCATTCACAGTTCCAAAGTGGACCAGGTGCTGGCGCCAAAGGAGGCAAGAATAAGGGCAGAACAAATGATCCGCCTGCCAAAAAAAAACCCCAGAGAGATGATGAAGAAATAGCCAGTGACAGTGAATATGAAAGTGGTGTGGAAGGGGGTGAGGGTGCGCCCAATTTGGTTTTCTCGTCCGACGAAGCTGAAGAGGAGACTCCACAAGACAAAAGACTGCGTTTAGCCAAGCATTACCTTGAGGAAATTCAAAAGCAGGAGGCCGATAAGGCAGAAGATCGAGAAATAAATGATCATGTGTCGCATCGACTGCATACAGAATATCTGGATAGTGTGGGAAAATTGCGAAGGAATATCGCTGCTTCAATAGAAGGATACGACTCAGAGAACATTGTCAAACTAAAACATAAAAAACAACATTTACCTATGTGCTCATTGGCGTTGTCGCCGGACGGCGAATATCTGTTCACCGGAGCCAAGACACAGTTTGTGTTGAAATGGAATTTGAAATCATGCCGTGTCGAGGGTTCATTTAATGTTCAACCGTACTCGGAAGACACTAGGACTGACGTGAAAAGAAGATCCCATGTTACAACATTATGTGTATCTTCAGATTTTCGTTATTTAGCCTTAGCTGATGGAGGCAACACCATACAGGTATGGTGCCCCAAAGAATTGAAACATTTAAAAACGTTCCACGGCCATCGCGATGTGGTCACTTCTCTCGTGTTTCGTAAGGACTCTCACGAATTGTATTCGGCCTCACGTGACAGATCGGTAAAAATATGGTCCTTGGATGAAATGGGTTATGTGGAGAGTTTGTGAGTAGATGCTTTTTTATGTGGAAAACTTCATGAATGTGAAATTTACTTTATGTAATGTGTACCTGTAGGTTTGGTCATCAGGCTCCTGTTACTGGCATCGATGCTCTATCCCGCGAACGTGCAGTGACTTCTGGCGGTTCTGATTGTACTTTGAGAATTTGGAAAATTACCGAAGAGTCTCAGTTAATATATAATGGTCATCAAGGCAGCGTTGAAACGGTTAAATTTCTAAACGATGAGAATTTTATTTCCTCCGGAACAGATGGGTAAGTCATGTTATTAATTGAAGAAAGAGGCAGCTTATGCAATGGACACATTTTCTTTTATATTCCGCGGTGTTGTGCGATTGATTTTGGATAAGAGGATAATTTTAATTTTTTTAATCTGATAAGTGAATACGAACTGATATTGGAAAATAGAAACTTTTATTGAACAAAGGGGAATGACAATTAGAGCAAATAAATGTGATATGGAAAATTTAAAAATTGTCTAGGTTGTTAGCATTTTTTTCCTTCGTTGATGATTGAACTTTAATATGAAAATGGATGTCATTTCCAGACGCTATAGAGACTGTTGAGTAGGTGAGATTTACTGTTTTATTAATTTAATTTCGTAACTTATCTTATATTGGCCATAAGGCTTTAAATTAAAAGTAAAGATGAATAAAAATGCAATGCAATTAATCGTAGTTATTGAGACGTTGATACAATTCATAAACATATCTACACATTTATCTGTAAAACTACACACCAATGGTTAAGAAGCATGTGCACGCTTAATCTTAACAAGTCTTAAAGAGTGATTTCCATTGTTATCAATCCGTAAATAAATCCATAGTGTGAAATTGAATCAGGAAACATAATCTTCTAAAACGTTGTCAATTATTTACGTCTCAATATCAATTTGTATATTCTTCTCTTCATTTATCAGTTCTTGACTCCTAATTTAAAGCCTTATGACCAACTTAGAATAAATTATTTGTTATAAATGAAAATAATAAATTATTAATATTTAAAAGTGCAAAAAATAATTTGACCAATTAACTATGAAATGATTTAAATAGGAATATTATTCGTGAAAATTACCAACACTGACGGTGTTAAATAAAATCAAAATGTTTGCATTTGGTTTCAGGCATTTTCACCATATAAATGGCGCTTAAAAACATTTCTATTTTGAAAATATTGAATTACTGTCTGTTCCCATAAAATGAATTTGTTCGTTCGTTAGAAATTGTCAAAATTGAAGGCGCAATAAACTGGATTTTTATCAGCAATCATAGTTTATTCTTTTGAACTTGGTTTTAATATTTCGATTTCTAACATATATCCCCAGAATTGAATAAAGTCTGAAACCCATTTTCTAACGCTTCCAATATTGATGATTTGTAATGTGCGAAACCTAAAAAACAAACTTGAAAACTAACTTTAAGTTTACTGATTGGTGCTAGAGTAAGCCTGCAAACAGTATAAATACTGAACGAAATTATAACATGAATCAATCTTTTCTTAACAAAGCTCCACAGTGATAGAAACTACAGTGTTGTTGTATTATCGGTCATGTGATGGCAATCATGCGTTTGTCAAATCGCATACGGTTTGTACCACCATTTTAAGAAAAAAAAATAACTTTAGCTTGTGAAATATTATTAAACTCCTTTACTCAAGCCTTCAAGGGCCAATAATGCACACCAGGCGTTCAGCATTATGACCAAGTCATTGACGGGGAACTACAGTAAACCTATATATTAGCCTGCAGTTTGTAAATTGAGAAACTATTCTAGCAGCTTATCGAATTAGACTGAGTATTCAATCAAAAGAATATACATTGACTTTCCAGTTCTTAAACTGCGACTTTGAATTTTAAGACTTACCTTAAAAATCCATGTAGGCTAATTTTTTCACAAGTTTTTCGAAAATATTAAGTTTAAAATTAAATTTAGTAAACCAACTGCGGAGCTTTCGTGTTATGGAGGTTAGCAACACTTTTTCTTTGTAAAAATACCAAATTTCTTTGGTTATGAAACTAGTTTAGGAATACTTTTTTACTTAATTAAGACTATTTTAATGGGTGCCATTTTGGTTCATTCACAAGATATTTGTTTTTTGGGTTGTAGCCATAATCTAATCATTCTCCCAGAAGTTGTAACAATAGAAACGATTCTATTTTTGAAGCAAAATCAACACAATACCGATACCGCAACTTCAGTGGGAGTTCGAACAACGATACTATCTGAAATTCAAGTTTTCACGCAAAATCACCGAGACCACAACTGCGTCGAAAAGATCTGAACTTTTACCGAAAATTAACACAACCGATACCGAGACCCCCATTACGGTGGAAGTTCCAACAACTAAACGATAATTAATACAACTGATATCGAGATCCCAACTGCGGTGGAAACGATCTGAGTTTTCACGGACAACTCCGGCGGAAATCCGACAATCGATAGGGAAAAACACTTCTTCATCATTGTGAAGCACAATCAAAATGGAAAATGTTAACATAAACCGATTTTTCACGCAGAAGTAACACAACCGTAGCCGTAACTTTTGATGATCAGTTTTCTTGCCTTGGCACACAAACACAATCGCAAATTTTCACTTAAATAAACAAGTTTTTCACGCAAACTCAATACAACCGACTATGACAGACACTTTATCTAACAATTTGCACACATTTTGTTTAGAACCCTTTGCTTTTTACTAATTTTATACGATATATTTCAGAATATGCGAGCGGACACGGCTGTTTAATAAAAGAAAACTTAACAAGTGTCATATTTCGGCGCCTTTTTATGGCGTTTGCGTGAATTGCAATTCTGTATGTGTGTGTGTGCAAGTTTATTCTGCAGAGTTGTAATTTTTAGGCATATTGTAATAGATTGAACGGAAATTAAATGCACTTTTAGCTAGAAGTTTCCGATTGGAAAATAAGTGTTGCATATAGAAACTTTTGGAATCACGCACACACACACATACTAGTATGTGTGTTACGTGCTGAAAATGGCAACACTGGTAACATATTAATACCTGTTCGTCTGTCAATTTTAGAAAAATTGCAATAGTGCTAATTCCATATAGTACTAACAATAAAACGAGTTTAGAGATAAATCAGAACGAAGTGAACATTAGTGGAATAAGAAAAAACTTGCACTTGATTCGGTGCCGGAATATGATAATATTTCAAATATCGAATTTAAAAATTCTAGGTATAAATATTTTAGTGGGAACAACTAAAAAAGTGTACAGCAGGGCATAATCACTAAATTCAATTTAATGGAAATGCATACATGTGCTCACCTTTAAACCTCTGATTGGTGAGTCTTCTGTTGGGTAGACTCGCCAAATAGGTCCCCAGGGATCTTCTCACAAACAGAGGTGTTAAGAACATTAAACTCAATGCCAGTAATCGAGTTCATAACTCTTATCAGTTTAGAAGAATTATATAATAACATACCATATCTATACCATGTATAATTTGTGTCATTAAAAAAGCCTGGACAAGCCTAGCTTAAATAAATGTTAAAGAAATACAACGTTCATCAAATACAATGAATAAGCACACAATATGATTTTCAAACTGAAGTCTCCAATCAATAATAATGCCTAAACATTTATAGTGATCAACTCTGGCTTGTCTCGAAAATATGTCCATGGGACATTATTAATTAATTGCCGCCTTTGTCTTAAAATGATTAATCGTCAACAAATTACGAGATGTTCATTAAAAGGCCTGATTCAGACAAGAACATGACTACAAATATGAAAAAAAGTGGGTCAAGGAATTGAAACAAGTCAGTATAAATTGAAAGGGCCCGAAGACATTCGCCCATTTTGATAAAATATGCTATTATGATTTGAAATCGCAAAATTGATGTCACAGAGATCGCAATCGCATAATATTTGGCGATTCTCCATCGCATGCTTTCTATCTGGTGAACTTATACTTTTTGCTTTGAATTTAATTTAAAAGCATCAAAAAACGATGCACTTGTACAATTTAATGTTTTCTTCCTATATGATCACAAAAAAATATATTTTTCTAAACAATTTTAATTAAAAATGTGTATTTGAAAAAATGTTCTTTTTCTAAAATTTGATAAAGTGGTAAAACGCGTGAAGCGTATGACTGGTAGAAAATTTCTTGGCGATTCGCAAATCGCATGTGATTTCACAATCGCACGATTGTCAGGACATGAGCGATAACCTTTCGATACAACTGATGTCTGGAATTACTAAATTGATCCCACAATTTCTTAATCATAATTGAATTAATGCTTTGGGAAAATTTAGTAACAAACTGTTTTTTGTAAAGAATATCAAACTTGATCTGAAGTCTTCTGGGATCTTACCAATTTCGATTTAAAACTACTCGTTGAATTATATTCTAACTAGTAAGTTGTAATGCGCCTATGGCGCCCGTTAATTTGCTTGAGAAAGTATTTGTTACTTAATTTTAAAAATTTTGTAAAAAATATTTTGAGAAAACTATTTTGTAAAAAAAAATTTCGGAAAAAAATAAAATTGGAAAAAAAAAATTTGTGGAAAAAAAATTTTTGCTGAAAAAAAATTTTTTGTTGAAAAAAAAAAATTTTGTTGAAAAAAAAAAAAATTTTGTTGAAAAAAAAATGTTTGCTGAAAAAAAAATGTTTGCTGAAAAAAAAAATGTATATTTAAAAAAAAAATTTTGTTGAAAAAAATTTGGAAAAAAAAAAATTTGGTAAAAAAAAATTTGGGGAAAACACAATTTCTGTACAAAAAAAAATATTATTTTTTTTATTATTATTATTTATAGAATTATTATAGAATGCCTATTTAAATTCCTACGTACTGCGTGACAGAGTCAGTGAATCAGGGAATCAGTGTATCAGTGAATCAGTGTCGAGGGTAAATATATATTAAGATTTGATGTCTGAACGTGGAACACGATTTAACATCACTGGGTTTTGTTAAATGCATTTTTTAAAATGTAACAACTTTAAGTACACATGTCTGTCCAATTTTGCATTATTATTTCGTTGGTCTGGTTAATTTTGCAATAACAGTACAAGTCGCATTATTATTTGATTTTAATGAAACCTGGTAGAATTTAGTTTATGGTCTAAGGACGATCGCAGTTGTGTTTGCTGGAAATCGTTTCGGTACACACAAATTTATTTCCGATATTTTGAAAATTAACTAATCTGAAATTTTGAGTGGGTCATTATTTCAAAAACTCACTTTCGATCATAAGCGGTGTAAATGAGTCCATGTTTTCACATAGCGCCCACACAAAGGTCCATGCAAATCTTTAGGACATTTGACATGGAATGGTTTGATTAATTACAAAATGTTTTTATGTTTTGTTAAGGTGCATTGGTGTAAGACATAATATAATCGGCACCGTCCGACGTTATCCATTTCCTTTTGTTTTCACAAAAAGGCAATACTTGTTTAAAAATTTAGAATATTCGCTTTATTTGGCAACATTCGCTTTCGCATTCACTAAACAGATCAGCTAGTTTATTATAAAATTCAAAATCAGAAAAGGAGAAACACAAGAATTCAACATCGTATGATGTCGTTTGATCGCCGTATAAATTCTATATTTAAATCTTAAATAACTAAATTAAAACAGTCCTGATTGGAATTAGAGGGAACTTCCAAGAAACCCAGAATGTTGGACAAATTTAGGACCAATCGTTTGTTTAACCAAGTAATGAGTAATGAGCTACACCAACTTCCACTAATTTACAATAAATTACATAAATAATGCAGCTGTGTAATTTGTAATGAAGCTGTAATTGGTTTCCCACCACCACAATTTCCCTACAATAATCTTGTATGACCAAAAGCCGTGTATGTGCTGCAGTTGAAAAGTTGCTTTGTTGTAAATGCAGCTGTGTTCAGATGCATGATATACTCAACGCCTCCAAAAGAAAACTCCATTTTAGGCTGCACAATATTTATTATTAAGCTGACAATTTCCTTTAAACAGGAACTGGCTGACGTCTGCAAATGCAAACTAGTCTTAAAGAAAGTATAGTATAATCAAAATTGGGGCAACGACGATCCATGAGCAACTATAGTAGCTGCTTAACTACGTTCAACAACAATATTGTTTTAAGACTTTTAGTTTAAGTAGCAACTTATCGAATTGTACTGTATTCGCGAGAGAACATTTATTCAACCCATTCACAGACTTGGTATGTTTTTTTGTGTTGCTTGTGTTTTATAGTACAAATTAATTTTGAATCAAAAGAAAGTGGGAATTTAAATTTAAAGACAGACTTACCTTAATAATGGGTCCCCACCACGTTTTTTTTAAAGTGAAGAACAAATCAGCCTGTATAGCTTTATTGTTTTCACTAGACCGTTTTGGCTTTGTGTATTATGGAGTGTAGTCATTAATGTAATGATTCGAAGTATTGATCTAGGGCCCAATGGCCAGATAACAAAAATGTTTCTTTGTAAAAATGCTCAATTTGGTTTATGTCTCTTTATGTAAACATCGTCTCGTTGTTGAAATAAGAAGAAGGGTGAGCTCGTTTAGGAATTCCGGAATTCATTTTCATTTAAAAATACGACCAGTTATCTGGTAGCCATTTTTGTTCATTCAAAGGGGAATCGTTTTGTGGGCTGGTCCCGAAATCTGAACATTCTCCCAGAAGACCATAGACAAAGAATTGGCTTAACAGACATATTGGGCTTCAGCCACAACTCCAGAGAAAAATCCAATAGTAGAGACTATTTTATTTTTCATGCTAAATTGACACAACCAAGACCGAGACCACATCTCCAGAAGACGTTCACAATCGAAACGATCTGAAATTCTAGTTTCACACATAAATAACAACCGAGACCAAAACTTGGGCGGAAGTTTTAACAATCAAAATGATCTGAGGTTTTACCGAAAATTACCACACCGATACCGAGACCGCAACTCCGGCGGGAGATCCAGCGATCGAAATGATCTGAGTTTTTGCCGAAAATTAACACAACCGACACCGCAACTCCGGCGGGAGTTCCAATAAGCGAAACGATCTGAGTTTTCACGGAATTTTTTTTTCACGGGAGTTCCAGCTGTCCAAAAGATCTGAATTTTTACCGAAAATTAACACAACCGATACCGAGACCGCAACTCCGGCGGTAGTTTTAGCAATCGAAACGATCTGAGTTTTTACCGAAAATAACCGGCGGAAGTTCCAGCGACGGCGGAAATCCGACAATCGATACGAAAAAAACACTTCTTCATCATTGTGAAGCACAAACAAAATGGAAAATTTTAACGTAAACCGATTGTTCACGCATAAGTAACACAACCGTAACCGAGATCGCCAAAGAAAACCAAAGCGAACTTGTGATGATCAGTTTTCTTGCCTTGGCACACAAACACATCGCACATTTTCACTTAAATGAACAAGTTTTTCACGCAAACTCAATACAACGGACAAGGACAGACACTTTATCTAACAATTTGCACACATTTCGTTTAGAAACCTTTGTTTTTTACTAATTTTATAAGATATATTTCGGAATTTGCGAACGGACACGGCTGGTTGTTGAAAGAAAACTTAACAAGTGTTATAATTGGCGCGAGTTGCAAGTTGTATGCAAGCTTAGGGTGCAGAGTTGTAATTTTTGGGCACATTGTAATAGATTGAACGGAAATTACATACTCTTTCAGCCAAAGATCATACAGAGGAGAGACTCTAGATGTCGGTAATGAGCACGGCAACGTTTGAATCGTTTTTCAAAGTAAATACTGTTTTTCAGAGAAAATACTATGTTTTCATAGTAGATACTGGCTATTTCGTTGAAATAACTAGTATAGGGAAATGTTCAAATTACGACTGCCCTATGTATTAGAAGTCCGCACAAATCAATTTGTATGTGTACGGCCAAAGCATGTACTCGTTACTCGTTGTGTCACCATCGAGGCTGAGAGACCGAGTGAGAATGTATAACATTCGAATTAGATCTTAATACGTGCAGCGAAAAGTTATTCGGTGCAGACCTCTACTATGTATGGTCTTTGCTTGTAGATTTTTATAATATACAACCACACCCCAAAAATTATGTTTCAGTACAAAAAAATAAAAAACAAAATACCTGCCGATTTCTCTATTGGCTCATTACAAAAGTGGTTTTAGAATTCGTTGATTTCCGGGTTTCCGATTTATGTTAGAAAACGAAATACCGAACACAAGCCCAAAACAATGAGAGCTTTTTACTAATAAAAATCCAAAGAAACGAATACGTTTTATAGAAACCGCTCATTTATATATGTAAATTCTATAATAAAATGTTTCAGTATTTAAAACCATTAACATTTGGACATTATCCTAGTAATACATTAATGAATCCCATTATTGCTTTCAGATCCTTAGGTCTTTGGAATGCTTTAAAGAAGAAACCACTCCACACAGCAACCCTTACACACGGTGTACAGACAAACGGCGATGCTAATTGGATTACAGCCATAGCATGTGTGGTCAACACAGATCTGGTGGCTTCAGGTATGTTAACAAAATTCAAATAACCGGCTAATAAAAAAATCCGTAATGACTTTATTTCACTATTTTTTAAAAAGGTTCCTGTGATGGCTACATTCGTCTGTGGCATTGTGCGGAGAATTGCCGTAAACTTAAGCCCCTGCTAAAAATTCCCCTAGACGGATTTATTAATTGTTTAGCCTTCAATGCAGATGGTACAAAATTGTATGCGGCCGTGGGACAAGAACATCGCTGGGGTCGTTGGTGGCGTTTAACAGAAGCTAAAAATCATGTTGTTGTCATTGACTTATTGAAATCAGCGACGTCGGCGGCGCGTTCGTCATCTTCTAAATCTACTAAATGATGTTAGAAATTTGTTTAGATTTTTTTTTATAGAAATGTTTGTTTTACTTTTCAGATATTAACTGAAAAGGATATAATTTGTTTTATAAATGAAAACACAAGTGTAATTTAAAGTTATGAAAAAAAAGAAAACAACAACAAAATATTTTATAAATAAAAGAAGTATATTTTTTATTAAAAAATAGTAAACATAACAACATTTTTGTTTCTAGATACAATACTTTCTGTTTTCATATATAAATTTCTTTAATGGTATTGTAAATCGTAGCCGGATTGTAGTTGGATTTAAATACATTATTGACAAACTAATTTTTATTAGAAATTAGCAAAATTACCATAAACAACATTTTCCTTTTTTAAAGAATAAAACGCAGATCCGTATCGACCAAACATTTTACAGCGGCCGTTTCCACCTCGCAAAGAACGTAGCCTTTACGAATATTTAGCAAAGCCCATATTAAAAACTAAATCCACAAGTAGGTGAATTGAACAATCGTCAACAACAACAATAATCTTTGAGAAGTTAATAACTAAAGATTTCGGATATTTACAAAATATGGTGACCAATAATCATCTTTTCATTTCTTTTACGAGATGGTTACTCCAACTAATTAACTAGATTTCATCTGTTAATTTACATACAAATTGTAATAGATTTTCGGTCTAAATGCCTAAATTAAGATTTTGTTAAATATGCGAATTTGTCTTATTAGTTACTTTAAATACATTATTTGGTGTTAATGTCACCAAGCCGTGTCAGTGTAATTCGTAGTGTATCAGTGGAAAGTGAATCGAATAGCAATAAATCTAATCAGATTATCCTTCAGTTGGAAGTGTCAAATGACCAGTGTATATACATTTGCATTTGAATGTGCTGTTATAGACCATATGGAATGGGATTTCGCTGCCAAAAATCACTTGGAATTAACAAAACTTACCTGCACTATTCGATTATGTGATCTTCCTATCCGAAATATAATTTAAAAGTGTACTGTTTCTCACCCAATATACTTCCTTCTAATCTATTACAAAAAACTCAAAATAGCAACTCTGCAGACTACAAGTGGAACTTGTTCTAACTGTCATACTCAGTTTAATATATTCGTCTTTCATATAACGGTTCTCTGTGTCGGTATAGATCTTTTGTAAATGTAATTCTAGTGAAGCATTTAAAAAAAATGGTACCTAAAAAGTATAAAAAAAGGAAAAAGTGTCCTGTCGCTGTCCTACGCGTTCGTTTCGAGTGGAAATAAAATTGCTAACAATAAACATTTTGCTTATTATGTATTAAGTATAACAAGTATAAAGTAGTGCAATTATAACATGTTCGTCCCTGTTGAAAAATCTCCATTTTGATTTGGTAATGTTCTTTATGAACATCAATGCCAAAAATTAAATGTGCGAATTGTTGATTTACGGGCCAATCACAAAATGAAATGTCATGAAATGTTATCAAAAACCGATTATCATTGTCCATGCAGTTATTTTAAATCCAGTAGTAAGGTAAGTCTTAAATGTCCATACTATGCAGTTTCGGGCCCTAAAGAACGGGTCAGTTCGGCAGACATCGAATTAAAGAGATCATACAAGAGTCAATCGAAATAATATATTTGCACAAAGGGTGGTTCGAGGGACAACAGTACGTTTTTATATAACAGATAGGGAGTTTTGAAGACAGCCGGATCAGTTGCTGACAATAAGATGAATCTGACGAGAATCGTATCGCCAAATCACAATGTCTGACAACAGTTGCTGACAATAAGATGAATCTGACGAGAATCGTATCGCCAAATCACAATGTCCTTAAACGAACGTTACGATTGTCGCCTCTCAAACCTACAACAAGGAACATCAACGAAACTAGGGCACCCAAAAAGTATATAACGAAACAAGAGGACTTTGAAAAGTTTTTATAGGACATTAAAATCATCTGCATTTGGTTACACTGAGTCCCTCCGTTGATGTGCTTTCATTAAAGGACCAACCCTCCAAACGTACCGTACAGCAGTTTTACTGCTCTGTCCCCAAACAAAATCCAATTAAACAAATTAGTTTTTTTTGTCATATTTTTAAATTAATATTGCACTTTTTTTTCAATAACACATATGTAAAATAAGTTAGTCTTTCTTTGTTGCACAATCCTTAGTTTCGCCTAAAATGAGTCGTCACCCACAACGTCGGCTATGGTGGCCACCAAACGTCTGGCATGTTCCACAGCACAGGTTGCTGTGACCAAACCTAAATGAACACAAAAAAGTTCATAACATTTGATTTTATGCGGAGGTGTCTTGGGGAAGCATATTTCCGTTAGCAGCTGGTAATAGTCACCGGCCAATAGACCCGGCTCAAAAGTTGGTTTAAACGAATTGGCCGCATTCGCCGAGGGTACATTCAAATGTCGCTCCAAGTCAATGGATTTGGCAGAGCCCGTCGACTGATCTTCAAACCACAGAAAGTAGCAGTAGTTAAATGACTTGTCTTTCCACATCATTGACGCATGGCCCTTCTTCAAATGCTGTCTGGAGAATTCCAACATTTCAAATAGTTTTTCGGATGGTATCAAAGGACTGGAGGTCTTTAAATCGGGTGAGATCATTAAACCAGATGAACGGTTGATGTATATAAAGTGTATTAGCCCGGGAAAGTCTTCCAAGTAGGCTTCTATGGACACATTCCTTTCGGCTTTCACAGCTAAAAATTCAGAGAACTCTAAAAGTTTTCCCTCCACCACGGAAGCCACTTCGGGCAGCTGTTGAAAATTAACGGCAGATGAATCACAGCATGTCAAGGTGAAAAGCTGTTTCAAATCTTCTTGGAATGAGGGAATGTTCGACTCGATTCTCACTATGAGATCCTTTTCGTATGACTTGAGAAATTCGTTATACATTTTCTTCAAATTTTCCCACTTTGATGAGAACTTCTTAAGACTGCTCTCGACATCGTCACCTTTAAGTTTGGCTTTCTTGAGCGAGTCTAATGACTGCCGTACAAATGATTCCAAAGACTCATATGTGGGTTTCAAAGCCTCAGCATCTCCTTGCATTTGTATGGAAACGATTTTTTGCAAAACAAAGAAAGTATCGTACAAACTGCTGGCCACGGTTAGGGGGGCATATTCCACCAGCTGTATTAAAACCACTCCTTTATTCAGTTTATTCAAATGTGCTATACAGGGCACACAACCCGACTGGGGATCTTGTGGCAGACCTTGTAGAAATATGGCCATTGTCTTGTTGAGGCCTCTGGACTCTCGTTGTAGAGCTCTTGTCAATAATGCCAGGAACAGTAGATCCGATGGACTCAAGGGCAGAGCCGATTTGCTGGAATTGACAGCCAGAAATTTGACTCCCACAAACATTAACGTATGGCATTTTAAATGTCCACCATCCCTTAAACAATCCAAGGCTCTGTCCAAACTTCCCTTCACTGCCCTCCTCAGCTCGGCATTAATCAGTAGACGCGGCAATGCTTCCACTTGTAGTATCAAATCCGTATCTTGTATTTCTTCCTCATAACACTCCATACACTTGCTGAATAACTCCTCTTGCACGTCACTGGCAAACAAATTTGGTCCATACAAGTGTTTTGCCAAAGCCATGACCACACCCATTTGTCGTTGCATTAGTTCCAGCTTTTCCTGGGCCATCTTAATGAACTGGTAGCCTAGCACCTCACCAAACACCAAATTCAATTTCTGTTCACATTGTATGCTAGCGTAGCAGTTGTCAAACTGCATATGCATGATTTTCTGGGAATTGATGATGGGACTAAAGAGTTGCACCAGAACATTTTGGTCAACTTTTCCATTGTTGCTACTGCTGTCTTTGGCAAAATCTTCGGGCAGCAATCCCTGGTCTATTGCCTTGTCGAGTAGATGATTTTGTAGTTTTTTATTGAATTTCTGATAGACCACATCGTTGGCATTATTAAAAACAATCAATCCATTCATTATTGCCTTGTTCTTTTGTATTATTAATTTAGAATACCATCACTTTCTACTGAAGGAATGTACTGATAACGTATACAGAAATTTTCCGCAAAGCAATGTCGTGTTTTGATTTTTTTTCTCACTTGCTAAATGTAGGGGTTGGTGAGGAAAAGGGAAATAACTGGAGAAAAAAAAATTGTAAACAAATCGCTATTGTGAATGGAAAGTCTAAATATTGCCAGATTATTTGATAAAGAATCATCGGATACTAATCTCCGGTATAATGGAAATCCAAACGTAATGAAGTGCAATATAAAAAAAAGATTTTGAGACTGTATTACAATTTGTCTATTGTATCAGTCTATTTATCTATGTATAATTTTTATTACTATATTTAAGACAACAATTAATATGTGGATTTGCGGATCTGGGGATGCACATTTCTAATATGTTGACCAAATATTGACAGACTTGTTATTTATTTCATAAATGTTTCTTGGACGAACTTAATTAACGCTAGGAAAACCAATTTACTGAATGTGTTGCTAAAAAAATAAATTCATTGAAAGCCATGCTAATTTATGTTAACTTCTACATATTAATGGATTCCCTTACTCTTGGATATCCACTTTTGGAAACACAAATTTCACCGTGTTTATGTAAATCTTTGCTATGACCACTCTTATAATTTGTATTGGAATATCTGAGTAATTTGCCAAAGGTAAATGAAATAGTGAAAAATTAAAAGAAATGAGCAAGAGAACAGACTACATAAAAAATTACCGCATTTGCGAATTTCCTTATATTTAAATACATTTGTATTTTAAGTTTTTTGGGAGGACGTGGTTTCATATGTCATGTGTGCGATTATCACTCAAGATGTCCAGGTTATTGTCCTGGTATCTATATCTCTCACCAGTCGATTTACAAATTCTTTGGGAGAAATAGTGTCTGTTCCTTTAAACGTCAAGGGAAACAAATGAATCTCAATTTGTAGAATTTTATTAAAACTTGACAGGGCGAACGCTTCTTCGATTAGCGATTAGGAGTATTTTTTTAATTCAATATTGCATGTGCGCAATTTCTCGATTCAAATGTTAAAGAAACACTTCAAATAAAAGTTTTTCTCAATCCTATCACAATATTCATATATTTTAATGACCGAGTAATTTATTCAGGTTTGGAAATATTTAATATTTTTTGGGAGCTAATTTCGGGACATATGGCAGATAAGTTCGGAATTTCGACTGAGATCTAAATCGCTTCGAACGACAGCGCATGCTTCCCTGTCCTTGTAAGCCGACATACCCACCTCACTGAGAGAAATGCACCGCTGCTCTGAATTCATGTTCGGTCCACGTTTACCAAACAAAGCAAAAAGTCGTTTGATTTCCTATTGAACATGACAAACAAATGATTTTTGGAAACCATCGAGAAATACCACTTTATTTATTTATTACAATACAAAGTAAATTTATATTATAATTTTGGGTCCAAGGGTAAACCGGGTGACAAAGACCATTTGGCTTGATTTTTGCAGCGACAGACCAAAGCCTCTGGTGGGAATCGAACCCACAACCCCGACGCTGATAGGCAAGCACGCTACCAACTCGCCTACCGGGGCGCTTAATACCACTTTATGTTTGTGAGTTATGTTTGATGTGCAAACTTCAAGGTCAACGGCGACACTCAGTAATCGGAGTCAATCATGTTCTCTAGTAAACAGCTAATAATTTCAACGAAACAAGTCTACAACTAGTGTCCACAACTGAATTTCATAAGTTATGGTTTCGTTTCAGAAAAAATAATGCCATAACCCTCTAACCACCAAGTTTTTAAAATCACGAGCCTCTAAAGAAGTGTCTCCAGTCACTCTTGCGGATTAGAGTTATCTTGTTACCCTGCATGTTTAGATGACAGAAGCAGTGTTGATTTTTAATTACATAAGACGAAAAGGTTTTGCAGTTCTCATACTGCACTCGTATACATCTCCTATCTTTAAATTGCTCAGGACAAATCGTGGTCAACCAAGCAATCTGGCAAGTTTCTTATATTCAGCTGTTGTGATTTTTAGGGTCGTATGGGTAAACAAGCGGCTATTTTTGTAACAAATGCATGCAACCGTCGTTTTGTAAATAAAAACAAACTTGTTCGTGATGATGGAAGACGGATATGATGATTCTTTCGATTTGGCATTGGCCACAATGGAATTGCCCACAGCTGCCAAAGTTCCTCGAAAGGATCCGCCGTGTCAGATAACTCCCACAATTACAACCTCCTCAGACGCTCCACCAACATCGGCATCAAAGCCAGAGATAATTCCAACTGCTGGTACATCCACCGCCAGTAAAACGGCTGCAGCTCATCCCCACTGTATTTTAGTACATCCAAAACAGAGGGGAAATCCAATTTTGAAATCTATTCAGAATTGTCCTTTGGAATTTCGGGACGATATAATACCCGACTATGTTGTAGGCCGAACTACATGTATTTTGTATTTGTCTTTGAAGTATCACAATCTAAATCCAGATTACATTTGTCAACGTCTCAAGGAGTTGGGTAAATTGTATGAATTGCGTGTTTTGTTGGTGCAGGTGGATACACCTGAGCCACACGGCGCTCTAAAAAGTCTGACAAGGATTAGTCTGTTGGCCGACCTGACGCTAATGCTGGCTTGGAATGCAGAGGAAGCGGGAAAAATGGTAGAAACATACAAGTTGTTTGAGAAGAAGGCACCCGATTGGATTATGGAACGGGTGGACTCGAATCCACATCAAAAGGTGATGTTCTGCTTTAGTAATAATGCTAGGAAACTCTCGGTTTAGTTGATCTTGTCTTCTATTTGATACATTTCTTTACTTTCACAGCTTGTATCTGCATTGACCAACATAAAACCTGTGAACAAAACTGATGCCGTTACTCTACTGCAAAATTTTGGCAACTTGGAGAAACTTATCAGTGCCAGTGAAGATCGTTTGTCACAAGTCATAGGGCTTGGTCCCCGCAAAGCAAACAAATTATACAAAACGTTACAAGAACCCTTCCTGGGGAAGTAAACTACTCATACAACTATTTTTTGTTTATTTTTTTTTTGGAAAATATAAGGATATAACTCATAAAGATGGAAAACATTGTTGTTACTCCTGGAATTTCCATACTTTTATGGTACCATCATCACTACACGACAACAATTGATTTGGTTGTATAGGATTCCAAGACACCTTATTTACATCTTGCATATGCGCTTTGTCCTGAGACGTTGCCCACACGAATACCGGTTCATTCTTTGTTGACGTCTCCATGTCTTCCTTAAATACTCTGATTGAGTCGTCGCCACAGGCTGTTGCTATTAGCCCGGTCAGTTTACACCACGCCACATCATAAATGGTGCGAGAATGTTCTCCGGCTACAGTGCAAACACATTTCCATACTGTGTCATTGTCGGGTGTGGCAATGCCTTCTGGATTTCCTGGAGCATAGCCACGCCATATTTTCATTAAACAATCATCGCTTACTGATACAAGTCGGTCACCTTCGGCATCAAAATCAATGGCCCACACTGTACTTGTATGTCCGCCCAGTGTGGCTGTACATTCCCAATCATTGTCCAGCGCATTCTCAGCATACATTTTAATGCTGTTGTCATAGGAACATGAAGCCAGTACTTCCTTGGACGGATGCCATACTACTCGCTTGACATCCTGGGTATGGGCATTCAGAACTGCGGCACATTCAAATTCATCATCACCGGTCACTTCCCAAATCCACACAGATTTGTCGCGGGAACATGTGGCAAGCAGAGATCCCGAACTTGACCAACTGCAACTTTTCACTTCATTCTCATGACCCTCCAAAGTAGCATTGCACTCAAAATCTCCTAAAAAATTAATAAAACTGAACGTATTCACGCATCATTCTTTGTCTAATCTTGCTTCGCTTACCTGTAGTTTTCGACCATATCGCAGTGGTGGCATCAAAACTTGCCGAGGCCAAGTACTGACCACACTTTGACCAAGCCACCTCCCTGATAGTTCTCTTGTGACCTTGAGATAGGATTGTTTTTGTTGTCCAATTCTTTCCAGCCATTGACCATATACGTATTACTTGATCTTCTCCGCACGAAGCGAAAGCATTTCCTTTCGGATGCCATGCAACACACCAGATCCGACCTTTATGGCCTTGCAGAGTGTGCATACATTCTAATTTTCCCATTTTATTTTGTACGACTGAAATTCTTAAAAATTAATCGTTTCTGTTCTCGTTCTATTATCTGACAACGTTTTTGTTGCCAATGTTTTTGTACCAGCTGACATGTGTTTTCGTCGATTCACAATAGTGTAACACGTAACTGGCGGGTAGGGTTGCCACAATATCGCACATAAGTAGGTTTGGCGCTTACATCGCCTTGTAATATTTATCTGAAAATATGTGGGTTTCGAATACAAGTTTCTTTCAAAAGTTAACAAAAAACTAATTTCTTCGTGGCTGGTTTTTGGTTTATTTGAAAGAATAAACATTCCCATTGTTTATGAAACACGATTTCATTGAATGCCTGCCTCGGTTGTCTTTGCATCTGTCAATAACATTTTCCAAGACCTTGGTTTCTGGAACTATTGCACGAATGGTTTGGGCAAATCGCATTAGCCAACTTGATAACAATGGCCGATTGTGGAGTGGGCTGTGTGGCACGACTAGGGATCCTACTAAAGGTAAAATTGAAGTTTATTTTTAAGTAAAGAAAACCTTCTACTTGAGTACTTAAAACTAT
Source organism: Hydrotaea cyrtoneurina (assembly GCA_958296145.1). Lineage (NCBI taxonomy): Eukaryota > Metazoa > Arthropoda > Insecta > Diptera > Muscidae > Hydrotaea > Hydrotaea cyrtoneurina. The sequence goes on along the minus strand of OY282513.1, from coordinate 7,805,463 downwards.
TTCATACATATTATTTTAATAACAAATACACGCTATATGCATAGTGAATAATTATATTTAACTCAGGGCGTTAACAAAAGAACGTTCAACTTCATATCATAAATCTCCGACCACACAAACAGGTCTATTATTCCTCTGTAGCGCTCATCATTAACCAAAACATCGTCAAACCAAAAGTGGTCAATTATGTCACTGCTTCAAAATCCGCACCAAACGGTCAATCTCTGAGGATGAATTGGCTTCTCGACGATCAAATAACATAAGCGCCGACATCATAATGCGCTTCGTTAGGAAAGTAAACTTTTCGAGTGAAATCGTTGTCCACTCCGAGCTACTCTAAGGGCCAAACTGAGAAACGATAACAAGGCGGATGTTATGTGCCTTCAATTGCTTTGAAGTGGAACTTGTGAGGGAATAATACACTGTATTTGAGTTTTTGAGATCGATGTTCTAGGACTAAGTCAAACACTCGCAGGCACATTCTCGCCAGAAATCACCGTACAACAACAGGGTCCATATGTGCTGTCCACTAGCATGTCAGACTCACGAACTTCTTGAACATACTGTAAACGCACTGTTTGGGCCACCATCGGCTTTGAAATAACTTTGTATTATTTCCCAACGTTGATCCAGCGGCTCATTTCCTTCCACGGAGATATGATACTGATTGCCTGTCAATGTTTCGAGAGGGAAAAAATAATTCAGTGTCATAATAACATGATTCAAAAAGAAATCACTAAATACATCACCACCTGTACAATATATTCTTGATCTGTGTGAAATTATCATCTAGATATACGTATGGTCTCATTCCGTTTGTGGAGTCTCAGCCAGATTAAATGGAGAAGTAAACCAGGCCAAGACCAACAACAGGTTGTTGAGCCAACTTAAGTAAGTAAGTAAGTAAACTTGTATTTGGCATGAGTACATCGTATGTTCAAACTAATAATGGAAACTTACAGGCAGTAAACTATCAGTCTAAGTTGGTACAAAAGTACGTTTTTGTGTAATATTTTCTTAATCACTCGAAATGGACAAAATTGGAAATGCCGGAGACTTTAAAGAAAATATCCATTCAAACATTCCTCTCGGTCAGGGAGCAGACATATTATGGAGTACATAGCTCACTGATTATAGATAAATAACGACTATGGTAATGCAGACATGTCAAATTTCACAGTCGAGGACATCTTATAACCATTTTAATGGCCTTAGGTGTAAATAACATTTGCCCAACGAAGAACGTGGAACAAACGTTCATAAGATAAGATAGCCACCGACTATCTGTCTAACTTTTTGTTATTCATAACAATTCAACTAAATTGTTTTCAACGTTTCGTTGCACAGACAACAAATTATTTATACACAGCACAGGGATTATTGTTATGAATCAACTCGTGAGTGCGAAATATAATATACCTACATCCAGCGAACAACTTTTCCTAGTGGACACTGCTCCAAGTATTTTAAAATTCTAAACCCACGATGTAAATACCCGACCGTATGTCATTTCAGTAATTTTTATGAATACAAATTCACAATGAAAAAGCCGGCTAGCAAGCATTCCTTACTCTATATTGTATTGTTCAGATATAAAGAACAATTTGTATCTGATTATTATGTATTTATATACACATATTTCCATAGACAGACATTAAATCCAAACATAGATATGTAAATATATGGGTATATAAGTATAGTATGTGTGCATATAGACAAATAACTGGTTTTGGGAAAATTTACATTTTCCCCGTTACAGAAGTCAATGTGTATCAAATGGAACGTTCTCAAAATGATGAAATTAGTTATATTAACATTTTAATACATTTTGCACAAAACAGACATATTAACCTAAATCTGAGTTTGTATTGTGATACGCACACACACCAAATCTCCATGCGTATATAATATGCATGCATGTATGTATGTATATATATGTACATATGGAATTTCTGAAACCTCAGCGATAAATAAAGCGTATCTATTGTCTACTCAAAGAAAAAGTTCCGACCAAAAGTCATGTTTTTATTAGAAATCATTAGAAACCAGTAACCTATAAACTGCCATATTGATAACGATAATTTAGTTTTCAAATTATAAGGATAGTTTAAATGGTTTGATTAGTTTCTTATTAATAATTAGTATGACTTCCCAGGTTTTTCACCTTCATTCTTTTTTCTAGCACTGTATTAGGAAAAATGTGCGTGCAAATGATGCATCAGTGTTTTGTCCACAACTTGCATAATTATAGAGATCCCTAAATGACAATTTCTGTTTTGGATTTGGATTATGACAAATTATGATTTGCAAAATTGAAAGAAAAATTCATATTTTTTAATCGAAGTTTATAATGTTTAAATGTTAAAAAGTAATTTTTTCCTCATTTTATATTCACATCTAGCCGTCCATTTGAGAACACAACAATACTGTTCCTATGCTCCTGCAACTAATTCAATTCGCTTTTATTGCATGACCGACATCATTTATTAAATAATTTAGGCCTAATATTGTCGACTGAGCAAAACAAAACTCGACTAAATCCTGCACATTTCTTATTGAAACTCTTATATTTAAACGAAATTGATTTAGTCTCATAAGTTTACTACGTGGCACAATAAAAGGTGGTAGTGGCAGATACAACCCTGGGTATTTCGAAAAAATTTTAATAAGCTGTTTGCATAGCTCTACCTTCCGTTATTGTGCCATGAGTTAGCTCTATAACCTGTTGTTAATATTGGCCATCTTTTTTCGCCTCGGTCTTAGTGTTGCTCTTATGTCTTCTTCCACCTGGTCAGTCCCAATCATCGCCTAGTCCTTCTCGATAGTTGAAAATAGTTGAAAAATAGTTACAAGAGTAACTTCTCTCAAGAATTGTTGCCGTACGCAGAAGTAAACAAAAACAAAATGTTGGCCTACTCCACAATTTGGGGAAAAGTATGGACAAGCAAATTTGTTTTCATAAATACGTCAACATTTTATTCTTTTGTACTTCAAACTCAAAATTTAGCATTTTTTAACATGACAAAACAGTCAAAACTACACAATAAAATTATCCCATAAATTGCAGCATGTGCCAAAATTTCACTGCCATTGAATTTTCATTGCCAGTCGGTCGGTTACTAGCAAAAATTTGTGTGTTTGGTAAAAAAAAACCGTGAGTGTGTTATGTTTTTCGCTCAATCACTGTCCAGTGTAATGGCTGGGTTAAGCGATAAACAGTGTGGACTGAACACACCGAACACAAATTTTTCTTTGAGTTTAAAACGTTTTCAGTGAATCTATGTATTTTACGTTCTATTTTCACAGCTACGTTAATGTACATGTATAACACGCTGTTACACTTCTCATGATATTTGTGGAAGCGCGTTTGGGTTATTTTTCTTGTTGCTTCTGTACTTACCCAACTTCCAACTTATGTTTCGACTAATTTTACATGTGATTTGAATTTCAAATAACTTCAATATTTCTTATCCACATATTCACGAGTTTCTTTTTTGTGTTTTGTATGCTTCCCCCTACATTGTCGCCTTCCTACGTATACCATCGTATTGTGGTGATGTTTCAGTTCACTGTTTGTGGTATCTTTAGTGTCGAGAACCCGACATTATACGAACCTATAATAATTCGTACGGGTGTCAATGGTATACAATTTTACAATATCGTAACTTTGCTTCATAATTTTCTATGTGTGTGCCTGTGAGTGAGTTGGTTAAGCTAAGAGCCATAAAAGCTACGGAAGATTTGTTTCTTTTCGCCTGACTAAGGCTGTCAAGCGACGGAATGACCTAGGCCTTCTCGGCAACGCCATGGAGAAAGGCCTTCAAGCGTATTACGTTCTTGGGAGTAAAAGTGTTCTTTGTGAAAATTCCATGGCATCTGTTTTCTAGAAGTTATAGCAAAATCTATTGGACAGATATTCTTCCTGTGCCATTTAAAAGCAGGCCGATTGTCTTCGCCGCTGCAGTCATCCCTGGGCCCAGAGCGAACATTTAGAAAAAAACAAATTAAATAATTGTGTTCTAGATGAAACAAATTGTTTAGTGATTGTTTTTGGCTCCTCGAATGTTTATGGTCTACGTATTTTTATTAGACAACTTGCAACAAATGCTATTTCGACCCAAAAATAATGAGCTCCTCCATACGGAAAACATTTCCCCCTTCGGATCCCATCAATCTACAATAACAACAGCTTTATATCTTTATAATTATGGTCATCTTAGACTTTCTGATGAAGAATATATATGCGTTACTCGTATCATGAAGCTGATTCATATTTTAAAGCTTTGTAAATGGAAAATCATGTTTGAGGAATAAATAAAATACAATTCTTTATTCAAGTTTCCATATGCTGACATAACACCCGACAGAGTCGAAGAATCTTTCTCCATGTTTGGGAGAATACATTCTAAAAAAGGGTCAATAGAAACGTCATCTAGTCAGTTCGAAGAAGTTGTCTTATGAGATGTAGCGTACGATAGTTACAGGGGCAGCATGCGGAATTGGTTGAGCGACATATGCAGATGTGAGAGACATCGTTAACTCTTGGACATGGGGAACAAGAAATGCCTGCTCTCTATTATTTCCCATATAAGTACAACATTACCTACTTTACAAAGTCTCATGTCTCCAAACGAGGGCCCAATATCAGGCCAATAATTTCGCCACTTAGGAAGCTGGTATGGATTTCCATGGATGATGGTTGTATGACTATTATTGAAATGTAATGTATCTGTTTAAACTGTGAAGACGTCCGTCGGCAGGCGTCATCGGCATCTGAATCCGAGTCTGTTGATGTGTGTGTGTGTGAACGGGGTAATAGATGCTAAATAACGTGTGTACGAATGTATATTATTTTGGGTGAATTATGAATGTACATTTTGTTTTGGCATGTCTACTTCTTTTTGGCCTCTGTGCCCTTATGGCCATAAAATTGCATTTTCTAAAGGAGAAAAGTGCATCACTTTCTTGGCTTACACACACATCTATATGAATATATATACATACATACAATGACATGTCAGTGTATACATATATTAGTGAGAGTGTACAATTTATGTAAGCACAATTTTATGGTTTTCGAAAATAAAAGCTTAAGTCGGAATTGAATTGGGTTTTTTTTTTTGAGATTTTTAATGCTTAGCAATTTTCGTGCTCTTTCTCTATTTTGAAAAATTTTTGCACATAACAGTATGTGTAAGTACAAATGTTGTTATTGGAAATTATGGTCCTGGTATTTAAAAAATCTATTTTTGATACTCTTTTGACAACCAGCAGTTGCTGGTGGTGTGATTGTAAGTGTATCCTGCTTATAAATTGTTAGCGCTCGTTTCCAATGCCGGTGACTTTACAAAAACATTAGCCGTTCGGATCCGGCTATAGGTCCCAGTCAGTGAGTATACAAATTATATAGTGCCCAGCTCACTGATTTGAGAGATAACATCTGTTCCTTCATGGATTGTTAGGGGAAATACGTTGTTGTACCTTTAATATTTTTAATTAAACTCACGTCCTTTTTTTATCCTTATACAGATTCCCTTTCGTGTTTTCCATTAAAACCTTAAACAAATATATTTCAGCCGTATTATCAACAACGAGAACGGTGCCAGAAATATTACAAGAAATATTAAGATTTTTCGACATACTCGATTATTTGTGAAAATGAAGGAATTTTACATATAGGGGTACATAGACAAACTGATTAGAATTTATGATCCGAACCACACACATAAATGCCTTAATGCTTTTATTGCTCACTGCAATTACGCAATTTCACTCTTCCTCAGACTTGTGTGTGCACATACTTTATGATCCAATCTGCAATAAGGGTTAAATGTGGCAATTTAAAAAAAAAACTTCATGCGAAAACTGATACTATTTCAGATAAGTGAACTTAAAAAGAAACATGTTTCAGTTGGCTGACTCACACGTACATATCGATGGCTTAATTTAGAAAGGGCGTAACTCGCATTTTCGTAACTTTACAGGAGAAGGTAAAAACGTTATAACATTTGAAAAACTTTAGACATAAACAAATTTTAAAGGCAATTTTAAATAAAAATGCGCAACAAATTTAATTCTGAAAGTAATTTTTTTTTTTGATGTTGGTTACGCCCTTTTGCAAAAGGGCAATAAATCCGATCTTTTTGATCACAAAGCCCTGATGTGTATTTGTCAGTGGTCTATCAAACGTGATTTGTTACGCCCTTCCTAAGTTAAGCCATCGATATATCGTCGCCCGGTGTATTTATGAACCATATTTTACTCATATACAAAGGTCTCCGATAAGGAGAAGATCTGACTGGTTACTCCTTTCGAAAATTGTCGAAATACATAATAAACCCATCATGCAGTCAGACAAACGGATTTGTCTTAAATATAATTTATCGGAATTATTCCACATATGTATAAGTGTATATGGACACGTTCAAAGCATTTCAAGTTTTGTTCATCTCCCCGCTGGGATGGGTGTGACCGTTTATTTATCTGTTTGAAGTCTCACATGTTATTATTGCTTATTGATTTGAAATATTTCAACTGTGCTTGTGTCGAGAGCTCTTAACAGATTAATTTTTATTAATTCATATTTATAGTATATTTAATTATGCACACATCATTACATTTAATATGTCATTCATATACACTGATGATGTCATCACTGATGATATGATTTGTTGACATATTTTTTCTATTATCGTTTTGTATCAATTGTTAAAATAAAATAACATTTATAGCAAACAAAAACAAAAAAAAAAAAACTGAAGGAATAATTTGTTAAATTAATTATGTAAATGTGAAACATAATTTAGCATATTTGACTGTAATTATAGAAATATACACAACACAGCGAACAGTGGGGCAAAAGGTGTCTAAAGCGAAGAAAATTGTGGCCCAAAGTTTTCTATGAGAAAATTGTGGCCCAAGGTTTTCTATAAGAACATTTTGGCCCAAAATTTTCTATAAGTAAACTATGGCCCAAAATTTTCTATAAGTAAACTGTGGCCCAAAATTGTTTATAAGAAAACTGTGGCCCAAAATGTTCTATAAGAAAATTGTGGCACAAAGTTTTCTATAAGAAAATTGTGGCCCAAAATGTTCTATAAGAAAATTGTGGCCCAAAATGTTATAAGAAAACTGTGGCCAAAAGTTTTCTATAAGAAAACTGTGGCCCAAAGTTTTATATAAGAAAACTGTGGCCAAAAGTTTTCTATAAGAAAACTGTGGCCAAAAGTTTTCTATAAGAAAACTGTGGCCCAAAGTTTTCTATAAAAAAACTGTGGCCCAAAGTTTTCTATAAAAAAACTGTGGCCCAAAGTTTTCTATAAGAAAATAAGTTTTTTGCTCCATCCGTTTCCCAAAGTTTTCTATAAGAAAACTGTGACCCAAAATGTTCTATAAGAAAATTGTGGCCCAAAGTTTTCTATAAGAAATTTCGTTATTTGATCGCTTACATGTGGTCAACATTGTGTGGCCCACTGTTAATTGTCCACATTTGAAATTATTACAAAACATGTTAAATACTTTAGCACAAATGTTCCAAAATGTATCGTTATTAAGTTACAAGTGCTATTGTTTTTTTTTGCTATGATTATTTTGGTGTTGTACTTGTATTTAAATACATTTGAACAAGTGCGGCGTATGTATGTGTGCAGTGTAAAACAATTTGTTGTACAACAAGTACAAAGACTTTGTTGCTTTGTTCGCTTGTATTGTTGTTGTCGACTTTAATAAATGTCGGTGTAAATTTTATTGTTTGCTCCATCCGTTTCCTCCCCCGGCTCCCATGGATGCCAACATCCGCTTCTCCTCTTTATCATGCAAACAAATGTTTATGCGAATATTCGTACGAGTGTGTGTGTGTGTGTGTGTGAAGGTGTGTTTGTATTTATGTATTGTTTATGCATACAAAATGTAATTATCAATATTTATGTTATGTATTTGCACAGTGCATATGAATTATTAAAGTAAACTGAGACTGTCTACGCACAGAGTGAGTGAGGGCCGAGCGGTATCAGCAGGGTCAGAACAAGCGAAAGAGGTCAGCGGCCTTTTGCTGTTTACACCGACACACGTACGTTACATTAATGGGCGTCTAAGAAGTTCAGGGATAGCATCCGACACTTGAGTGTCGGAATGATGTGAAATTAAATTTACGGCAGCTGTTGAGAGCGTGCGAAGTTTTTTGGGGCCGCTTTATAGCGCATGAATAGGAAACAAAGGTCATAAAAAAAGATAAAGTGTGGCGGGTTATTGGGAAGTTTTTTTTTGCATATTTCGCATAGGAACAAATGAAAATAAATATGAAAGTTTTCAAAAGCTATAGTTTTAAAATGTATAAGGATGAAGCAAGTGGATTAAAGTTTCCAACAATTATTTGTAGTACATACATAATTTGATTACAAATATTAATTTTGGGTGATAATCTGAGCAACGTCACAAACTTAATTACAGTTGTAGAAAATTGTGTTCTTTTCATTGGCAGGGAAACGTAGGAATCTTTTTCCTTTAGTTACCTTTTTTGTCCGAATATAAATATAAATATTACTAATATTGGTTGTAGGATTATGTAATTTTTATATTTGTTTGGCCCACAGGAACGGCATATGGCGATAAACAAAGCAAGTCTGCCAGCCTATTTAGTTGAAGCACAAACCGGCTTAAATTTTGAAAGATTTACTTGGAGCGAACATTTGTAATTTATGTAATTTATTCACTATATCGCCTTTTTGTCGTCGCCAGTTGCAACGTCAAGGTGGTAGAAGAATTTAAATATCTCGGTTCCGTCATTAATAGAAAAAATGATGTCAGCATCGAAAAAAAGTGAAAGATTGTGCTGGCAAATACGAGTATATTTTATTTCGGGTTCAACAAACAATTCAAGAACGGAGCCCACCCTCGTTGAACTAAAATAACGGTGTACACCGCACTTATTCTAGCCGTGGTTCTGTATGGCGCCAAAGTATTAATTTTGCCTAAGTCCTCCATAAGGAAATTAATTAATTACAGGGTGCTACAAAAAAGACGATGGTGAAAGACATTGAAAGTTGTACTATTTTTTGGTGGGTCTTGTCGTGTACCACAACAATTTGTCGGTGATATTTCCCAAACAAACACAAAATCTTGATGTGCGGTTAAAATTTGTTTTGCGAATAATGCTGTAACTTTGTTGATTATATGCCGGTTTCTGGTTTCTCAAAGGAAATCTTTCGAGAAATGTGTTTTTTATACCCTCACCATTCGTGCCAATCACGTTTTCACCGATTCTTTTTGATTACTTTACAGTCACTTGAAGTATTCTTGATTACTTTTAGATTATTTGTAATTGTAATCAATTATTTATCACAAATTATTTAATTGACGATTATATACTTATTACAATTCTTTTTGAAAGTATTATAATTGATAACTAACACTGTGCGACAGCCACAATCGGTTTGGGATGAAACCACCGGGGAAAGTTATATTGGTAAAAAAAAAGTCGTACGTGTTCCAGCGTTTCGCTGGGTCTCATCTAGGAATCGAGATATATCGATTTGAAGTTAGTAAGTATCGTATAGGGGAATTTGTCACGTTTTTGGCTCTTTTGTTTGACATAACTCGAGAACCACTCGTCCGATTTAGCTGAAACAAATTTAGAAAAATTAAGAATTACAATTTCGCAATTATAAATAAATGTATGAAAAAAAAAATTATTTTTGCCTAAAAATTAAAATTTTTTTTTTTAATTCATAAAAAATCCAAAACGGTAAAAAGTGTCAAATCCTATTACTTTCACGTAAAGTCACATAACCTATGACCAAAATGAGACATAAATCATGAAAATCGATGCACGCGTTTCTCAGCTCGACCAGCTCGACTCGCTGGTGGCTGAAATTTGTTGGTGGTCCCAAAAGACGTACGATCCCGACAATGAAGATGAAGAAGAAGAACATACAATGGGAGTTTCCTCCGAGGATGAAGACAGATCCTCATCCGATACAGACTCTGAACAAGTAGGCGAACCACCACGCAAGAAAGAAAAGGGAGCAAACAAACGAAAATAAATGTATTTAAAAAAAAAATAAAAAAAAAAAAAAAAAAAATTTCTTCATGCGCTTATTTTTAACTTGGAAACTATTACTTGTAAAGGAAAATAATATATGAACAGATTAAGGGAATTGTAATTCTTGGTTTTTTAAAATGTATTTCAGCTAAATCGGACGAGTGGTTCTCAAGTTATGTCAAACAAAAGAGCCAAAAACGTGACAAATTCCCCTATACGATACTTACTAACTTCAAATCGATATATCTCGATTCCTAGATGAGACCCAGCGAAACGCTGGAACACGTATGACTTTTTTTTACCAATATAACTTTCCCCGGTGGTTTCATTCCAAACCGATCACTGACCCTTACCATTAGTCGCAGGGTGTAATCGTAATCGTATGGTAAGTACTCATCTTTATGGACATTTATTTCCATATGTTATTTATATACTTTAGAAATATAATTTATTGTTAAAAAGCATCGCCATCTAAAGTAATACGCAAATGAAGAAGTCAACCAATTTTCCTGGTCAAGGCAACCTACACCTAGGAATAACCCACAAATGGTAATGACAACTAATATACATACCTCTATAGAAATTTCATTCGAATAACCAATTTATTATTTGCAGGTACCGATATTTTGTTTAATTCCATCGAAAATTTAGGTTCCAAGTACTGCAAATGTAAGTATAATAACTACTATTCCTTGATACTGATCTGTTCTCTCTGTATCGAAGTTATTGTTAAAAATAGAGTGTTTGTGAAAATTTGTTGCACAGTGCCCTAGAATCAAATTCCTGGCCAAAATTCTAAAAAGAAGGTGGACATTTTTATTTATTTTTAGATAATAAATCTTTTCCCCCTAACATATTTCTATATTCCAAACTAGGTATATTCTAGAAATTTGCCCAAACTGAACTACATTGTTTTTGTATTTTTCGATTTTAGGGGGGAAAAGATTTTTTTTATTGACGTAAAATCAACTCCCTCCAAAGACGTCTCAAGTCGTCTGTTGAACATTTCCAAGAGTGTATTTAAACAGTGTTTGTTTTAACACATTGAGTGCCAAGGGGTTTTGACGAAAACCTTCCCCGGGTGCCAAGCACATTTTTTGCTATAAACTGGTGTAAAAGTAGAAAATATTCAGTTCTGCGCCAATCCCGGATAATTTTGTGGTTTATTTTGGATTTTATAACGGTTTTTTTTATGTCGCACGTTTCTGTACGACGTGGCACTGCACGACGGAATTTTTTTATCATAAAACCGCAAAAAATGAAGATATCTCTATGAAACTTGAACCAAAATTTAGGGCAAACATTAGGGTACTAGAAACACATTAAAAAACCCTGTAGAGTCACACAGAAACGCACGACAATATCTAAGGCCAGACAATGCCTGTCGTACGAAAGCGTGCGACGTGGCACCCCAGGAAGTATTAGGTGTCGCACGAAAACGTGTAGCCATGGCACTCAATGTGTTAAAAAAGTAAGTATTTGTTTAAAAAAAAAAAATTATTTGCTTTGAAAACCTTTCAAATATTGTCATGCCAATTACTGACATCTAGAGTGTGTTGCCGAACTAATGTGTCAAAAAAAAAAAACAACTTGGGACGTCTGCTCTCCGTATAGTCTTTGCTCTCTAATTAGTTACAGTTTAAAGCAATCGGAGGCCAATTGGCGGTTTTATGGCAAACAAAAAAAAATACCTCGTACATATAGGGAAATATTCTGTCAGAATCATTCAAAGATTTTTGTCTGTTAAAACAGATAATACGATGTATTCGTTTTGGCTGTGTACCGGCCTTAGAACAGCCTTGGAGACTTTTGGATGATGCAATTTGTTTTGTAATTTGGACTACTTGGCGTCGGTCTCGATGGACTTTGCATTAGTATAGTTGGCCGAGTCTGCCTTGAGTATAAATTCCACTAGAAGTTAACAGGAAAATATACGTTCTTACTTATTTCCCTACAGATCTCATAAAGGAAAGATCTCATCAGACGGGAAACTGTTATCAAATCAGTGAGCTGTGCACCATACATTCTCACTGACCGGAATCTACTGTTTAAATTAGTACCCCAGATGCTATCTTAATATATATTTACCCTGATTCACTGACTCTGTCACGCAGTACGTAGGAATTTAAATAGGCATTCTATAATTTTCAATAAATAATAATAATAAAAAAAATAATATTTTTTTTTGTACAGAAATTGCGTTTTCCCCAAATTTTTTTTGCACACATTTTTTTTTTTTACAAAATTTGTTTTCCAATTTTTTTTGTTTTCAAAATTTTTTTTTTTTCAACAAAAATTTTTTTTCATCAACAATTTTTTTTCAACAAAATTTTTTTTTTCAACAAAATTTTTTTTTTTTTTAACAAAATTTTTTTTTTCAACAAATTTTTTTTTTCCACAAATTTTTTTTTTTTTCAACAAATTTTTTTTTTTTCAACAACATTTTTTTTTCCATATTTCAACGGGCGCCATAGGCGCATTACAACTTACTAGTTCAAAATGTTTCTTGTATGTTTTACCTACTACAATATGGCCATCTACATAGGAATATATTCTAGCTGGAAAAAAGCTGTCCATTTTGTACACCCTTCTTAGCTTTGCATTACAGCGAAAACTGTCTCCACATTTCTCCCATCAGACTTCTTAATATTCAAACATCTGCCTTGTTCATAGATGTGGGATATATTCTCATAGGAACCGGTAAGCAGATCTATAAACAAATATCAACCGCATACCAAAGAGCGGCACACGATTATTTTTTATCGGCATAACCACTTTACTGAGTTAATTCCTAAATAGTTGCCAAATATCATTTCAAAGCGAACAGATTTATAGTCGATATAAACCGAAGTAAACGAAACATAAACAAAATACCATTCAAAATCATGAATTTTTCTCACAATTATCATACCGCAGCACAGCACAGCATACAAAATTAATTATCTTCTTGGCAAATATTTATCATTCTCTAATAAATTGTTGTTGATTTTTATCCAACCGACAACATATCATTTGCAAACAATTGAAATCCGTACATACCCACCACCAGCCGACACACACCATGTTGGGGACACACATGTCTAAGTTGTGTGCCAGAGTAATTTCATTTTTATTTATGATCCAAAGATAGTTTTAAATTGTATAAAGTCGCTATTTGTTAGCAAAAAAAAAAGCAAAAGCTTTTCATATTCAAACTCGACTCGACTTAAGCCATGGCTCAAAGACACCGGCTGCAAAATGAAACACTTCAGTTAACAAAAAGCTTCTAAACAAGTTGGACGCAACAATCTCGATTTCGTTGGTCTGTTCGCGATATACAAAAACCATTTGTAAGTGTCGCTGAAACAGCAGGCGGCACAGCAAGAGACAATTTCGATAAAAAAAAACCAAATAAGAAAACAAACATACAAACAAACATAAATATAGAATTTGTGCACCAGTTCGTGTAATGAATTTCTTATAAATGTAAACTACAACAATAATTTGTTTACATTCAAGAAGAAAAAAAAACACAAACAAACCAAAAAGTCCACAAACCAAACGTCACTTTCAAATAAGATCAACAACAATTTGCACATTTTTTTATGTTATTCATTTTTTCGTTGTTGTAGATTTGGTGTAACACGCAGAGGCGCTGAAGAAAAAAGCAGTAAACCGTGCACAATTAAAGACAAAACGAAACAAAACAAACAAATCTTAAAACGTAACGAAGAAAGAAACAAAAAACAAACAAGCCAACAATAGCAGTGCCAGAGCGAAGCAAGGCGACCACAACAACAACAACCTTCAAACATGAACAAAATCAAAAGTATTTACAGCAATTTAATTGTCATCGTCGTCGTCGTGACGGTAATGTGCAATTATGTTTATTCAACTCCCATGCTGTATAAACGCAATCCCGACGATAAATATGAAAGAGGTTAGTACAACGACAACCAACGATTTTAGACTTTTCTTTGCGGCGAAATTATAAAACATTCACCAAAAAAATTCCCACAAAGTAAATACATATGAGTCATTCCCTGGCCGTTGGACAATTTTAACTTAAAATTAAATAATTTTTGGTAGGTAGTCGGGTAAATACATTGGACCGGCCGTTATGGGGTAAATACGCAGCGATTTAACTAAATATAAATATTTTATATCGGTAAATCTTGAATTAGTTACAAACCACCAAAAAAGAAAATTGAAATGAGTTCCGAATCAAAATTCTGAACGGAATATATCGAATTTTGACTAAGTCTTTTGATAGTCTTAGACCCGAGACGAGGGGTATAGAGAAGCAAAAGGGGTAGCAAAACAGCCACAAAATGAAAATTGACTTAAATTGAAAAACTTAAAAAATATATATTTTTTTTTTTACATTATCGATTTTATATTGTTTATACCAAAGAAGAATAAACTTCTGAAAAAGGCACGTATGATTGGAACTTATAGGCAGTTTCTGTAAAACCTTTTTCCATTCATTTCTATCTCTTATTGGAGGTCCAATCGAGTTTACGCTCTGTGCCACTAAATCCCATGTAGCTTCAACATTTGTCCTACCGAATACAGGGCTTGATGTCCTTAATTCATCCCAAATTTCATCAGGGAAACCAATCTTTCGAATTGGCCAAAAGTTGTATTCTTTTTGCTGCAATTTTAATATATTTAGTATTTAAATGACGATTTTGTGCTTCCACAAAGGTCCATCCATCCATCCATCCATCAATATTTTGTTATTATTTGGCAAACGATCGTTTTTTTTTCAATCGTTTGTGTTTGATGTTTCGTAGTGTTTGATATAATTGAATTCGTTTTATGGAAACCAAAAAACTTGACAATTTTCAAAGCTTTGATATTTACACTCAAGAAAATTTGTCATTTGATATATGGAAACGGAAAACAACGTTTAAACGAACGAAATGAGTTATTTTTTCTGGAAATAGACAGTGGAAAATCGACTGAGAACACTAAGTAGTAAATTTGTTATTGTAATGAATTACCACCAATTCTGATGGTACTAGGTCTGCTGAGTTCAAAAGTTATTGCAATTTTTATTTCTACGTCATTTTTTTTTAAACTTTACCATAGCCAATAGAGTTTTCGCAAAGGAGTGTACCTCCCTTAGGGCTCATTACACCGTGTTACACACATTCTATCCTATGAATCAAATTTACTTTTTCGGAAAGGGGATAAAAAATAAAAATACACGTGTATCGGCGATTTTTATGTACACGTCAGAATTTTTTTTTTTAAGTTTGAAGTATAAAGCTCGTAAAAAAATTCTGACGTGCACATGAAAATCGGCGATACACGTGTATTTTTATTTTTTCCCCTCTTTCCGAATATGTGCAATTGGTTCATAGGACAGAAAAAAATCTATTTTTTGTAACACGGTGTTATAAATGTACTAGGGTTTTTAATTTCTCGACTTTGTTCAACTCTCGGAAATCGGGATTTTTTTTCGACTTCTTCCCGGGAATTCCCGTGACTTAATTAAATCATTATAAAATATAATAAAAAAAAGTCAAAAATTTATTGTTTTTAACCAAACTAATTCAGGCATGTTAAAAACTTGAAATGATTTATAAAACTTTAATTAAAAAGCCTACGCAATTAATATTGCGAAAAATATCCTGTATAATTTAAAGATCAACTAGTTCAGAAATATTTTAGAAAGTAAAAAATCGTATATTTCCCGGTTAAAAACTACAATCACAGTTGTAAAAAGTGCTTAACATCGTAAATATTTAAAAATATGCACTTACTCAAATTTAATTCGTATGTTCGATTTATAAATTGAGGAGCAAGTTATATTATTATCAATTATACGTCTAGGTGTCCCATATATTTATCTCAGGGTATATCTGGTGTATTCTTTAACGGATTGGAATTATTTGGGTGACAGTAAGTTCATTAAATCATCTTGAAAGGAACCAAACACAAAAACCCCATTATGCAAATGTCTCTAAAACTGATTTTTTTTGGGAGCTGTATAATTATTATCAATCATACGTCTAGGCGTTCAATGTACGTACTTGTCAATGCCTTGACTAGTTATAATTATCCACCGTATTTAAGGAAAAACGAGTACATTTAAAAGACGAACTCATTTCTTCTTTTAAGGTTTTCTTAATCACATTTTATTCACGAACATATCTATCAGAATTTCAATATTTTAGTTGTCGTAGGAGTCCAGGCTTCGGCACCAAATATGAAAACTTTAATATTAGTAGGCGTGTCACCGCCATCCATTTTCCAATCACTATTTTCTTTGTTCCATGAACATTGTTCACAATAACAACAGGTTTTTTCAATCCCAGTATAGAAATGTGAAGGGGACCGCTCGTTTTTAGCAGATTTATAAAATTTCAGTTTTGTAGTTTTCCAAATTCAAAATTTAAGAGGTAAGGGCTCTTGTGTTTTTCGCAGTGTGACATTTTTAACGGCAGCTGCATTATAAAAAGCAATAATGAACACAAAAATTATTACAAGAGGCAAGCTTAAAAGGGAGTCATAAATATTGGCGCACGTAAAATTGCCTAGGAACTAAGTAAATTCCATATACGGAATAATTGGAATCACAAAGCTAATTAATAAAATAATACACTCTAGTGCATTCCAAGGAATATCCCATATGTAAATAAATGTGGTTAAATTATATTTCAAAAAAAAAAAATATCTTTTAATTTCGTAGTACATTTTCTTTTGTAATCGCTAATTTATGCACTCGCACCTTAAATGTTGGTGTGATTGCGATTAATTTGTTTGTTGCTCCTACAGATTTAGTGCCCGTGTCCTCAACAGTCATACCGCTGACGGTGCTTGAAGTCAGCTACGGACTGGGCGGCAAGCCGAGCGAGGAATACAAAGAAGCCTACTTGAAGAAGTTGCGCAAGAAGGTACGCGAGCACGATAAAAACGAAAGTGATACACAAGAAGATCCGGATACATTAATAACAAGTAAGTGTTTCTGTTCGTTATGTAAGCCAAAATCACAATACGATTGTATATTCGTATGATAAATACTTCTTATGATAAATGCTTATAAAGATAACTATACGGACAGTAAACATAATGTAAAATGAATACATTCCACATTAAGAAGATAAATATGTCATAGAACAGTAATGCTGAATTAAAACTTAGATGAGAGCTTAAAAGAGATTTCCGGCACAAGTGCCATTCTTGGGATCAGGAACTGCACATAAATTTTGTGGAATTTGAAATATGATTCAATCGGCTGAATACATTTAAAAAATCTCATTATTTACAAAGGGTTTAAATCTTATTCAATACTAATTCGCTTTTGCAAAACGTTTGTACTACATTTGGAATTGCTTTTTTATTTTGTGCTAAGTTCAAAAACCGTCTATGCAATGGCTTAAATCTGTATGACGCCCACATAACATTGTAAATGTGAAAGAAATGGTTAAATGAACTTACTCGATTTCGCCATGGTCATGGTGTCATATCAAATATGACATCATCGCTTCAAATACCTGTGTGATAGATACCAATACAAAAAAGTGTTATGATATTAATGAAAATTATTTTTTATTTTAATTTCTCAAAACTCAAAGTAAACGGGTTTTCGCCATTAGGCAAATGATATTAAATCTATCCCCATGTGGGAGATATCCTTTTTGTTGGGAAAAACATATGGTCCCCTTTTGTTGCCTCTTATTTGTTTTCGAGTTTTGTCTAAGTTGCCGCCATGTCAAGTTGTCTGCCAAGTTTACACTTATTAATATGTGTGTTCTGCTTTGGCAACGAATCATCCGCGTGTCTACTCTCAAAGAAAATTAATATTTTATGAAATGCATTTGTTGATTATTTTCAACTCACAAGTTAATCCATTAGACTTCAATACTTTAAAAAATCTATTCGTAACAACTAAACTCCAAGCGAAGCTGGGTGCAGCAATGTTTTGGAACTTTTCGTTTGCATACAAAGTTAAGCAAAATATTACATTAGCTCTGAATAAAAATCTAATAAACATCACTACTGACAGAGTAGTAGAACTATGAAGTTCATTTACATTTCTGTTTCCAAATTCAAACCAAAAAAAATACACAAACGAACAAAATGCGAGTGAACAACAAAATAAAAAAGAATGGTAAAATGGCAAACAGAAATGCAGCTAAATTGAATCGAAAACAAACGGGGTGAAATTCACGAGTGTATTTTGACTACACCGTTTCCCAAGGAAGTTGTTCACATTTTATATATGACTTCAAGATATCACGAATATAATTTGGATACGAGTAAATTTTCGTTTAATTGGCGTAGGCTGAACATTTAATTTTTTGACCTTTGGCTTTTTGAACTTAAATTCGTTTATCGATGTTGATAACTTATAAAATAAATAGTGATAAAATACAAAAACTATTTTCTCTTAAAATTTTCATGAATACGGGGGTTATACTTTTAAATCTTCTTAAGATCTCCTTACTTTTAATAAACTTTAAATTATATTTACTGATTTTAGGTATTTAGTACATAAATGTCGTTTTCAAATTTCATGTACAGTAGAGCGTACCAGGTTACAAGTAAAAAAAAAAGTTCGCCGTACACCTTCGAATATGAAGTTTTATTGAAAGGTAGTTTCAAAAATTTTTTTTTATTTTTTTATGCCGAACGCAGGGGTCGCGCTTTTACATTTTTCTATATAACTTCTGCATTTATAAACGGATTTTAAAGTGTGATACATCGATGTTTTTGTCTCGACGACACTTTTTCTGCTGGGAAAATCGACATACTTCCTTAGGAAGAGTTTCATGATTTTATGCGAGCTTTAATTTTCTGATATTAGAGTGGTACATTAGGGTAGTAGCAACTGAGATATGATGGGTAAGTACCAGAAGGGGGTGCTTGAGCTCAATGACTTCAAAGACAAAAAAATCGGCCTCGTTGAGACAAAAACATCGATGTATCACACTTTAAAATCCGTTTATAAATGCAGAAGTTATATAGAAAAATGTAAAAGCGCGAAAATGCAGAAGTTATATAGAAAAATGAAAAAGCGCGACCCCTACGTTCGGCATAAAAAAATATTTTTTTTTTTTTGAAACTACCTTTCAATAATACTTCATATTCGAAGATGTACGGCGAACTTTTTTTTTTAGGTACGCCCTAATGTACAGGGTTTTCCAACAAGAGGTGTTACTTTGGTATTAAAATTTTTTGAATCGCACTCGATTTTATATAGTGTCTAGTATCCCTGATCATCCAAAGGCACATAGCTCCATCAACGTTACCGTTGTGCGACTAAAGGGGCAATTTGTGACTTTTTTTTTACGGACTGCGACTTTATGTGCGAATTTTTTGTATAAGAAACTATATTGTCAAGGATAATGATTATTGTTATTATATTGTATGTTCATAAAAAAATTATAAATAGAATTTTAAAGAGAAAAGTTATAGTCGTTGGAAATTGAAAATTTTAAAACAATTCTATATGATTATTAGGAAAATTCGATTTTTATTTAAATTTTGCAACGACAAGTTTGCGACTTTATTTCGTTGAGAAACCCGACTTTTGTGTGTGACAATGTTTTTCTTAAAACGATTTTTTGTGTGAATTTTTTTTATAATTCTCAGCGGTAACACTGTGTTTCATTGACTGTAGTAGGGCCCGTACACTACAACAGCAAGGCAACTGAATCAAGTGATTCTGCCAGTCAATTGACCGAGTATGGCCTTGTGGTGTGATTGGACCATCTGATGGTTTAATATCGAAAAGAGTTTGCTATTTTTTTTTAATTGTACCCAAATGCTCGAGTCGTATATTGTGAGATTCTCTGACTTAGGTAGAAAAACGAACGGCTATGAAATCGAAAGAAAAAAAATTAAGACTTTAAAAGAACTATCACAATCACGACGCTTCGCTGAAGACTTTTTCACAGATAATAAATCTATGATTTGCAATTGATTTATTTAGGCATAAAACAAACTGGTTTACCTTGGAGATCCCGAGTACCTGAGTCATCTGTAATTAATGAAAGACACCCTACAAAAAATGGGAGGTTCCTCGCCCCTTTAACAAAAAATGTTATCTGTCAAATTAATGGACAATTGCAATAAAATCATAACACTATGAATTTTTCTGCCAGGGAATTCCCAAAAGGATATATTCACAATTACTCGCCTATTGGTACTATGGACGGCAATCCAATGTGACCGTTCTAGACAACGTTGTCCTTTTTTTTTGTTATTTCCATCGGAAATGGTGTACTCAGTGTTTGACACTCCGCGTAATGACATTCCCAAATACATTTACTACACCGAAACGGCAACAACAATAACATAAGCAACGACAGCATCATTGTTATTGGCAATAGCTGTGAGAGCAACAACACACCAGCAACAGTACCAGCAACAGCACCATCAACAGCAGAACGCTACAGCAACCTACACAACAAAATGACGACGACGACGTCGACTGACAGACTGGCGGACAGCATTCGGCAGCAGCAACAGCTTTTAACATTACCCAAACAGCCAAAGCTTTACTGCTCGAACTTGTCTTACAGACAACGACTATGACTTTATACAAAGCCAAACAAAAAGAAGAAAAAAATAATAAAAATGGCACAAAAAAAAATATAAATCTTTAAATAAATCATGGCTATTTGTTGGAAACAACAAAATGCGAGTAAATATCTGGAAAATGGCAAGACAACGACAACAACCATACGAGCCAAATAAGCGTAAAACCTCCATAAATTCTTGCACAAATACCCGTCTAGAGGTTGCACCATTAGCGTTGGTTGGCAAAATGCAAACAAGCAAAGGCGGCAAAAAACAACAACCAAATAGATTTATTAACTACACCATTATTTGCAAAAATACCATTTCGATATTAGCTATTACTTTAACGTGTCTTTTGTTTTGTTTTGTTTGTTTCACGTTTATTTGCAGTTAAAAAGAAGCACAGTGATGCCTCTAATAAGGCCAAAGTCAAGGGCATCATAATCACCTCGAAAAATCCCACTGGAACTGGATCAGTCGACAACATCGGCAGCGACTGAAATGAGTTCGCACATCTCAGAAGTGGAAACAATAGTCGCAAAAGAAAAACGACAGCAACACAAATAACAAACACATATTGATATTATTTCTTTCCATTTTATGTTAACAATTGTAAGTACGACCCAGTGTTTTCAATGGGACAGTGTGACAAAAAATAAGTGTAATTCAATATTTGATTACCTAAAAAGGGGACTGCAGTAGGTAGGGGATATAAGAAAATCTCACAATAGAAATAATGTTATAAAAAAATTGCTCACAAGAAAAAATCGTATGTAAGAAAGAAATTTTGTGAAATTTATTGAATTTCTTATATCCGTTATCTACTGTTTTTAGAATTTGATGCTGAAGAAGTTGAAAAATAGGTTAAGTACCTTACACGGAGTTCCAGAATATGTAGTTTGTTTTAGAGCGAGAGAGAGAGATAGGGAGAGAGACCGAGAGAAATATTCTGCTGTGGATATTTGTGCAGAGCTCAAAGACACTGGCTGACATGTACAGTTGAATTCGGTTAAGCGGAAATGAAAATAACAACAAATTCGTATGCAGAATTTTCAATACAAATAATAATTGAACCTTCTTTCATTTAAACGAACTGAAAATGTAGTTTTGAAATTGTTCCATGAAATGAATATAGAAATCTGAGACATGTATGTACATTAGAGCGTACCAGGTACAAGTAAAAAAAAAAGTTCGCCATACACCTTCGAATATGAAGTATTATTGAAAGGTAGTTTCAAAATTTTTTTTTTTATTTTTTTCGCGCTTTTACATTTTTCTATATAACTTCTGCATTTATAAACGGATTTTAAAGTGTGATACATCGATTTGTCTTTGAAGTCATTGAGCTCAAGCACCCCCTTCTGGTACTTACCCATCATATCTCAGTTGCTACTACCCTAATGTACCACTCTAGTAGCAACTGAGATATGATGGGTAAGTACCAGAAGGGGGTGCTTGAGCTCAATGACTTCAAAGACAAAAAAATCGGCCTCGTCGAGACAAAAACATCGATGTATCACACTTTAAATGCAGAAGTTATATAGAAAAATGTAAAAGCGCGACCCCTACGTTCGGCATAAAAAATAATTTTTTTTTTTTTGAAACTACCTTTCAATAATACTTCATATTCGAAGGTGTACGGCGAACTTTTTTTTTGAGGTACGCCCTAATGTACATGTATGTAAAATTTTAATTGAATATTAATGAGCTTGGTTGAAAATGGTCACTTTGGTTTAGTTGTCCTATTTTATGCATTATTTTTTGTCATCGGTGTGACAAGCGGTGTTCGTATCATATAAGTTCGTGTTTTTCCATTGAAAATATGTTTCACCTAAACGATTTCCGTTTAAGCGATGTACAGTGCATAGAAAATCAACCAGAACAATCGTTACTATTATTAATTTTCTATTAAACGATTTTTTCAATTAAACGAAGTACAGTGCATGGAAAATCAACCAGAATCAATTTTTTATTAAACGATTTTTTTCTATTAAAAGGCGTGCGCTTATCCGAATTCCACTCTACAACATCTGTGGCATTCTCTTGTTATTTTCTTGTGGTATATCGTTGCGATATTTTTTCAAAAATGTCAATGCTATATGAACATATGAAAATTTAAATTTAAAGAAGAATTCTATCAAAACTCATAGTCCAACAATTTATTCAAGAAACCGGAATTTATATCCACCAGCATTGTCTTGCTTAAATATTAGTTACTTGTCACAGGGTCGCTGCCAATATGTTTGATTGTTTTAAGCACTTCAGAGAATCGACCACAGGTATTTCCGTCCATAGTACCATATTTATAGTCCCAAAACTAGGAATTTTTATTTCAAATTGTAGATTTTTAATGGGTGTTTCTTTTTAGTCGTGTGGTTTTCAATCTGCCCACACTTTGTTCGGAGTTGATCTTTTTGACAGCTGTCACTTGATTTATGCACTGCTCGGTTTGCCATTTCACAGTGAATAGACTTACTCCAGAACAACGTTCGCAAATTGATCGCGCTACTTCGAATATTCGGTCGACATAATCGCCCAGCAGAGTGGGTAATTCGAGCAACCACGGATCGCTAATAATGCGCATAAATGAAGCTAAATGACCATGATGAGATGGCCACCGATCCCGATTTTCATAAGAATATTTTGTTCAGCGAAGAAGTTCACTTTTGGTTAAATGGCTACGTTAATAAACAAAATTGTTGAATTTGGAGTAATGAAAATCCACAAGCCATTGTTGAATCGCCATCCTCAAAAAATCCCTGTTTGGTGTGCTGTATGGGCAGAGAGAGTCATTGGTCCATAGCTCTTTTAAAATGAAGCCGGCCAAAATAGTACAGTACAGTACACAATAGTACTGGCAATGGGGAACGCTACAGAGCCATGTTCAATGACTATTTCGTGCCTGAATTGGAGGATGTTGATGTGGACGAACTTTGGGTCCAACAAGACGGCTTTACATGCCATGCAGCCAACGAAATCATCTATTTATTGAAGGAAACTTTGGCGTTCCCTCCACGATCGTGTGATTTAATACCGCTGGACTATTTTTTGTGGGGTTATGTGAAGTTGCGATTGACGCCTTGGAAGATAATATTGGGCGCGTTATAAACAACTACAAATGCTGAAACAAGTGGTCGAAAATGGAATTTTTCGAGCCTGCGGCCACTTGCCCGAAATAAGTTTTAAAACATAATGGCCAACCCTTATCTTTATAATAAAGATAACTTCCTGGCCATAACATTAAAATATATGCGTGTTATTTCTTCTTGAAAACCACAGGTCCAAAAAAACACCATTTCAAAAAAAGCTAAACCAATATTTGTATTTGTACTGATAAAGAAACTCAAAGTTGAAAGACCAAGTATGTCGTACATTACAATTCTATTCTTCGTTTCAGTGATGTTTGTATCGTTGTATCGTTTAGACCGACATCTCTATTGAGTTGTACCAGAAGTACACAGAAAAAAATAATTTTTCGATTCAATGAAAATATTCACGAATTCAAACAAAAAATTCATTGAAAATCCTGTGATAAAAACAAAAATATCTTTGATGAAGAAAGTTTCATATATACAAAAAAAAATTTTAAATTTTATAAATTAGATAACCAAAATACAAATAATAAAAAATATAAATTTTTTTGTCGATTTAATTTATCAAATTTCTTTCAACATTTGATAAAATTGTTCGTAAATATGTGAAAAATGTATCAAATATTAAAACGAAATTTGATAAATGGGATCAACAAAAAAATTCATTTAAAATATCCAAATATTTGATGAAGTGTTTTGTTTGACAAATTTTTTAGCGTATTAGCGAAAAGTTTCGTTGAGAAGTGATGAAATTCTTGTACAAATATTTTCATTGAAATTTTTTGGTTGTCTTTTTTTTCTGTGTAGTTGTACAGACCTAACATATAAAATGTATTCGATAAAATATTCCTACTACCATGATTTCTGCAATTAGATCACTGGCCAACGTATAGAATTCTTGGCTTTTGAAATTGTATGACATGTTTAGAAATAAACTTGTTTGTTATTTGCTCATATTCCAATCTTAAAATGAAATCTTAGAAACAAGTAGTCGGTTGTGTAGTTCTTTGAATTCGCTCACGACTTCTTGCAGGTGTCTGTTTCATAGTGTGCAGGTTAGAAGAGCAAAAAATTGCAAAAGACAATTAAAAGTGCTGCCCATTAACCTGCCAGTCTATTTAATTGACTTCACTTGTAGTTGGTTTTCACTTTTCCGTCATCCTTGTCTATCAGTGACCGGCTAAAGCTTAGAGGAATTCTATGCTAATGATATGAACATGTTTTAATATGTCGTCTAGGTCTTTGCTAGTTTAACCTACGACGTTTTTTCTATGTCGATCACTTAACAATCTGATTTATAGAGTAAGAAAATCGATTTATTCAATACCAGTCTATAGTTTTCAGTGTGCAGGTGCCAAGCTAGATGACTTTAATTTGCCACTTGCACTGGAGTCCAGCATTAATAAGTTTTAAGTTTTGTCACACTGTGTCATTGTCTATGCAGCCGTAAATATGTAGACACATACGTTTACGTATCTGTACAAGTGTCTGCGCCAGTCTCATATCTTTTGCTTCTTTATTCTTCTTTCAGACACACGTATGAATATATTTATTCGTTCTTAAATTTCAAATTATTATGAAAGCGCAGATATTTTGTCTTAAATCAACACCATAATCATCATCATCATCGTCGTCGTCGGCATCTGTTTGCGTTGGTTGGAATACAATCAACGTCTAACATAAACCATGACCAAAACTGCTGCCATGAAGTTGCTTTTCCATTTTTAGCCAGACGGCTGAAAGAAATAACAACAACAAAAAAAGATTTTCCTGATGTCATCATTTTGATATTCTGCGATTTGTTTATTATCGATTTTTGGTTAGCCTTTAATTGTGCTTTTATATAATAAAAATTTTGTATATATAATATTTTTTTATTTTGTTTAAATTTAACAACAACAAAAAATACTTTAAAAAACCTGTCCTTTGAACTGTCTGTTAATGTGTGTGTTATTTTCAACATGTGTTTTACAAAGGATGACATAATTTTTACCACATTAATATGTGTTTAATTATACGATTTTGATTTATATAATTTACTTTTACAAACTCGTATTTAAAATGTAAAACACACTTGTTTTTATGTGTTGCTGTCATTATGTTGGTCTGTTGAAGACATAGGGTTTCTGTACTGGGATAGCAAAAGAAGATTTGGCGGCACAAATTTATTATGGCAGGAGCAAAAGCTCATAAACAACCTTGTCGTTTTTCAAGATTCCCATCTATATTTGGGTGATTTAAAAAACAACAATAGTACTCTGAAAACCTCTGTACGACACTCTGTTTGCAGGAAATCTGGAACCGAAGCCACCAAACGTACAGGGTTCTCCAACAAGAGGTGTTATTTTGTTATTCAAAGAAAAATTAAATTAATAATGAAAAACAACATCAGCCAAATGGCCACCACGACCAGGCTTACAGGACCATATCCTTTTCATGAAACTTTCCATAACCAAATCGCAGAGTGGCTGCCCTATGTCCTCGATAGCCTCACGAATTCTATCTTTGAGGTCTTGAATCGACGCAGGGCTGTTGGCGTAGACCTTATCTTTCACGTGGCCCCAAAGGATGAAATCGCAAGGTGTTAAATCACAAGACCACGGCCAATTGCGGTCCGTAAACCCTTTTTTCACCATTTTTGTAGTGCTTTTTAATAATTTCAATGCGTTTTTGAAGTGTGTATCATTCCATTTTTGGTTATGACGTAGTTTCTACTTGTCAAATGTCAAAGAATAAAAGCTTCAGAAGTGACAGCTACTGAAATACCGGGTAATTCAAAATAACACCTCTTGTTGGAAAAGCCTCTATATATCGCACGCACTACAAAAGTCACACAAATCCAAATTTTTAAATTTCAAAGATCAAACAAAAGATCAAATTGTGTTGTTATTGTAAGAATTTTCGCACAAATGGTCTTTATTGAAAAATTTAAAATTTTGAGTTGTGTCGCCTTTGAAGTGGATGTTCGATATGAAGTTGACATAGAGCGGAAATCCGATTATCTATATTGAGAAATCTAGCGAAGATATGTGGCCTTTTACTGTTCACCTTCAAAATATCGGGAGATCTTGGCAATGCAGTGTGGCTTTCCAGCATCATGATTATGAATTAACGGGTCAAGAGATCTTGCGAAGACACTGCGGATGAATCGCGCACTAGATATAGTTCAAGGGCCGAAAGATCTTTGTGAGACTTTATGTGATACACTAATTGAATGAAGCTCCAACTTTCCAATAATTGTATCTCTCGTCACCTCTGAACAGTGGACGATGCAGTGAGCCTCTACAACATCTATGGGCTCAGTATCTCAGGTCTGTGCGGGTGTTCATGAGGTCTTGCGGAGACTGAAATTTGTTCGGACATAACATGAGGTGCAATCACTGAGTTTTTTGAGCTTTATATATTGATGTGGCTCCCTCAGCTGGTGTCGCAGTAACACATCCTGTCAATCCAATTTTTCCAAGAGTTTGTACGAATCGCTTGCTCGATATTTGCCTTAAGGGCCTGAATCGTTAATGGCTTATTCAGATAACATCAACATGATGCCAACGCTCCAAATTGTCACTCTCTGAGGATGCATTGGCTTGCCGATGATCACTAGGGTGACAAAAAAAATATTTTTTTTGATTTTGATAGCTTATGGTGTAATGTATTTTTGAGATTTTTTTTAGATTTTTTGAAAAAGGTTTAGAGTTGCCGCGAAACGGTTTTTAGCGAAAAATTCGTTTTTCTGAGCTTTTCGTATTTCAAGCACAAGTTGATCAATTCTAAGCATATTCTAAGTCTTTGAATCATCATTTCAAAAGAAAAATCTGCCTGTTTTAATTTGATATGACTGGGCTCGACCGAGAGGTTTAAATGTAAACCCATACAAAACTGAAATATGTCGGTTTACAAGGAAAACAAGGATTGGTCTACATATGGACCAATCCATCTTTCCTTAACAAAACAATTTCAATATCAGACTAGGTTAAATACTTAGGAGTAATCTTGACAGAAAGCTAATTGGAAGTACCACATAGAAGAAGGAGCAAACAAAGCTGTAATAAAAATTTATTACAGCTTTGGAAACCTTTGTTAAGAAAAATGTATGAACACATTTTTTTTGTATTTCCATAAATTTTTCCTAACAAAGGTTTGTAAAACTATTTTCAATTTTTGTGAAGACGGAGTTTAGTATATTTCGAACGGGACAATCCCTAATTAACCCAAAATATTTATATTTTTTTATTTATATATTATATTTATATATATATATTATATTTATATATATGTTATATTTATATAAACGAATATTTTTAATATCAAGAACATGGACCAGATTTCCACTTTACTTGTATACTTTCGCTACCAGTTCAACGTTTATACTCTGTTTTTTTATTTCAATAACATTTGCTTGTGTTGTAAATAACTGAATATGACCAACAGATTGATGGCTGATTGGTGGTGGTTTCATTACATACATACATACTAACCAACATACAGACATTCATGTAATTGTGAGCAATTTAATGGTTTGTTAATGTGCCATAATTTATGTGTGTATTTTGAGTGTCTTTCTGCGTTTAAATCAAATTTGCGCACATCCCACATTCAGTCGAGTGTACATTTTGTTCAAAATTTTATTTGTTTATGCTGCGGTGTATGAAAAATGACAACGCAAATGAAAATTCACCAACATGTATTTTCATGAAATTAATTTAATGTAAATTTACATTCACAGTCTATTTACTCCGATGTGTGTGTGTGGGTGCGGGCGTGTATTTCAGGGTTGACAATATTTAACATATCGCCCCCTCATTACAAAAGGGTCACAACTCAACATTTTCCAAAACTGGCTTTTTTCCATAAATTAAAAAAAAATTGTTTCACATCACTATCTCCTTTAAGTGGAAAAATATTCGCCCATGTGCTGCATTTCGAGTTTGCTCGAATGTGAAACATTTTCCCACATTTGGTGTGCTCCATTCCGAATACCCAAAAAAATATTGGGAATATAATTCGAGCACATATAGCCTTGTGGATCGAAAAAGAAATGAGATTGTACGTGTTTTTCTGAGCACATACAAGTTAAAAAAGAACGCAGAGTTAATATTTAACTTGTTTTTACAACATTTAATTAAAAAAGACAGTATTCAGATTAGCTTTTCTAGTAAAATTAAAGAAAATAAAAAGGCTCCTTTTATCAAGAACAACTTTTGACGAAATTCACCCAGAGTGTTCTACTTGTTGAAAAGGTTTCTTCAAATAAACATAAATTTTATACTTTGGTGGACATATTCTTTAAAAAATTAACAACACGAATGATGATTACACCAGTTAATCAATCTGGCAACTCGTTTAACACGTTCCAGTTTCATTAGTCTTCTTCTAGTAGAAACCAGGGCAATTAACCGGCCAGCAGGCATTTTTTTTCTTAATTTTGATGTTAAATTTGCAAATAAAACATGTTTTTTGTTGATAGTTATTCAACACAGTTCGTAACATATTGAACAAAGCTATTCTTTCGAACCACACTTTCGCTCGGAATTGAGCACACCTTTTTGGAAAAAATGGGAATCTAAAAAAGTATGGGAATTCAAAAACTCTCGGAACATGGCACATGGGCGATTATGTCTTTTTTTATATGAATTGTTTTGCTAAAGAGAATTATTTTTAGTTGCCTTAATGCATTAGAATTTTGAGTTGTGATCCTTTTGTATTTAGTGTGCGATATGGTAATAATTATTTGAATTTAATAATTGTTGTATTGTGTTTATATATTGGGGCCGAACGTATATGTGCCACTGTTACGTTGAAAATCTAGGTTGAGTTGAGGGTAAGATTAGCAGACATCTATCAGCGGCAATTATTTTCAGTTGAGCGTTTAATCGTTAAGATCATATTCTCTTGACAAACATTTATACTTTAGCTCAATGTCTTACACTTACGGTCCCCCTTGTCGTACGGTGGGCACTGACTGATAATGTGGCTGCGTAGCCGAGAGTCTGCAAATCAGTCTTGGAGCATCGACTCGCCCACGCAACATTTCACCCACCATCCCGATGCGATTTGAGCACAAAGACCTCGCATTATTGAGTTTCAGCTTTGAAGCAGCTCAAAATGGACAATGACTTTGTTCGAAGAATTATATTTTCTGTCAAAGCACATTTTCATCTGGGTTACTATGTCAACAAGGAAAACTGCCGCATTTGAGGATCGAAAAAACCGCACATGATCATCGCTACTGTAACATCACAGAGCGTCAGTTTGGTGCGGATTTTGGAACCATTTTTTTTCTTCATAAATATCATAAATCATTTTGAGGCCGTGGATGGAAGACATAGGCTTGGACGATCTTTGGTTTCAACAGCATGGTGCTTCATACCACACAGTCCATGCCAAAATCGATCTTTTGCGCCTTAACTTCGGTAATCGTATTATCGGTCGTCTTGGCGATTGGCCAACTCGGTGTTGCGATTTGACGCCTTTAGACTTTTGGGAATGTTTGCTCTTTTATATATAAAACAATAATATGCCCAAAAAAATAGTTTTTTTTAAACTAAACTTCTATTTGGTCTACCCTCTACGTGTATCGGTGCATCTGACTGCAAATCTGTGTAGTTTTCAGTGAACGTTTTTAATGGGAAAAATTATTGTTTCATATACGATTTCATCTATTTTTAGTGTGAAGCAACCAATGAACATAACTGTGAACACTTTCAGCCATTGAGCTTAATACCCCCTCCAATGTGATTGCCATTGACCCACAATTAAAACTGGGTAAACATCTAGATTTACTCTTTGTTCAAAAGTCGAATGTCTCTATATTTTTCACATTTCAACAATTGCAAAATTCTGTGCAAATCTATCACTCCGCTCTTCTCTGCTCCATGTACGCAAGTTTGTTGTTAATTGTAGTCGGACGACAAAGAACAATTGGCGTCAATTGAAATTGAAATTGACACTATTCATTTGATACTGCACAATGGGATTGTCATGAGACACTTAAGCTGCAAGTGTGCAGTTCGAAATAAAATGGAAGGCATTAATTACATTGCACCACTTTGTGTGTAATTATTGTAGAATAAGACTATGAATGAAAACATACGTATATACAAGATTAATTATCTTCTTAAAGAGTTAAGCGTTTGCCGGTTTTCATGAATACCGTCATTAATGACGGCAATTCCAACTTAGTTCAAGATTTATGAGTAAACTTTTTTTTTTTTTTAAAGAAAGAAAATCATTTAAAAACAGGCGTTCTGGCCTGCTCTAAAACGTAACAAAATAACTGCTCAAATTTTGATGAACAAAATTGGTTTTATGTGAAGCTTATGTACATACTTATATGTTAGCACACATAAATCCACACAATATATATGTATATATGTGGGCCTACATATTGTTGTCCATAAATGCAAACCACTTTAACCAAACTGCCCATCTGCCTTCATCTTTTAAATATGGCCATAAAAAAAAAGTCCCACATCTTCAATGAATTCCAAGCCGAAAGAAAGAAAAGTAAAAACAAAATATCCTCAAAAAGGACATTGGCAATCTTTGAAGAAAATATTTAAACTTTTGCTGGCTTTAGAGCTCTAATAATTTGTCGCAATTTTGACATTCTTTTCGTTGTTTTTTTTTGTTTATAGAATTTATGATGACGTTGTAAACATTTCCATTCTTTCCTCTTCAATTTTGGCTTTTCAATTTATTGTGGCATATTTAATGTAATTTCATGTTTCATTTTTTTTCTCGGTTCTGTGTCTGAGGTTTGCCTTCCTTATTACTTATCTTTTGTTCTTGTTTGTGTCCCCGTGTGTCCTTCGCATAGATTCCTCGTGATTCGGCTTGATTGTCCTCTTTGTGCGTCTTCTGTGTTTTGTTCTTCTTTTTATCGACATATCCGTTTCATGTCAATCATATCAAGTTGTTACAGTACATATTTTTTTTCTGAGATAAAGAGATACCTTGAGCAAAAGGAACGATGTACGGCACTAGCTTCACGGAAGTCTGCCGAACAAGGAATGACAACTATGAAAGCTGCTGCAAAAACAGTTTTAGTCGGCTGAACCGACATACATTTAACCTTACGAAATTACAAAGGAGATAATAAAAGGGATGAGCTGTCTATGCAAAATATGGTAGAGTACTAAATTGTAGATAATTTCGAAGAATTTCTAGTAAACGTTTTATGGGGTTTTCTTTAAGTCTGGTTATGGGAAATTTGTGGGAGTTCATGTATGTCATAGGGTAAAGCTACTGATCGATTCACTTTGGTAAACCCAGTGCGATACTTATCGGCTGCATCTCAAGTCACCTCACAGAGACGTCCTCGTGCTCACTCCCGGTCAACTGTGATTTGGCATTCGCCAAGGCAGCGGCTAATGTATGAGCGGTGAAACCTTCCCAGGGTTTAATGGGCTTGTAACTCGATACACAAAACTACCGCAAACATTTTAAACACCAGGATTTGCGGATATGAACTGTGAATGTACGAAGACACCACAGACCAGGTGTCTCGTTCCAGTAGGTGAATCTTCTTGAAGAATACAGAAGAAAGCCGACTCCGAAGAAGATTTATATTCTCTACACCGTGAAAAATCTGTCTTTTTTAAATATTTACATACAAATAAAACACGTGTTTGAACTTTGTAGCAAGTAAAGCTTATTTCCTTCTACACAAAGCTTATTTGAATGTAAATATAACTCGTTTGATATTAATATTACGTATTTGAGCATAAGCATAAGCGTGTTTGGGAAAAATACGCAATAAACTTATTAAACTCAACAAAGTCCAACATTTGAGTGCAAATAAGTGTGTATTTGCAGCAGTTTTCGTATTTTTTTTTTGATTTATACACTAAACCAAAAAATGTTAAGAAACCACAGTAAAATTGATAATTTTACGCTACAAAATACGTCCAACAAGAAAATTTATCAATTTTGATATTGAAGCAATATCAATTTGATATTTGATATTTGGATTGATACGAAAACATGTAAAATTTATCATTTTAATGTGAAATGTAAAATGTAATATTAATAAGATTAATGTTAATTTTATATGAATAAAATATCAAAATGATATGATTTGATGTAGAATTGACGTTATTTTAATGTTCATTTGATATGTGAAAATATCATTTTGATATGAATAAAATATTAATTTGATATGAAAAAAATATGAATTTGATACGATTTAATGTGTAATTCATATTATATGTAATTTTTTGTATATACTCACATACAAACCCACATATATTCCTTTATTTAAATTAAACAATAATTTGTTTGTTGAAATAATAATAAAATTGTTAAAAATAACGTATATTTAAATAATATCATGGAGCGGCTTTGAATGGAAACAAACAATATTTTATAAAATTATTTAAATTATTCACGGTCTTCCAAATAACACTTACCGTATAGCCAGTAACATTTGTTTTAGAAGACGATGTTGTATTGGAACCAAAATCTTGGGATTGGACCCATCCCAGAACTTTGGATTGACAGCTTACGGTGGTAATATCGTCCTTACGAAACTAGATTAGATTTTTAAAACAAATTTAGTATTATTCGATAATAACATTAACAATTTTACATTCTTTAATTTCCAAATAGATATCTTTTCCCTCATTCAAACCGCATTCAAATCGTCCTTATTAATGTATCTAAGACGGTCGTACGTAAAACCACAAGCTTTTGAAAATAAAAAAATTTTAAAAATATATAACTTCATACCATTTTTAATATCAACATTTTCATATCAATTGTACATTTTTATATCAAAAATATATGAATTCATATCAATAACATCACACATTTCCGTATTAAGAGCAGCATGATGAGACAATTATTTTTAACATTGTTTTTGCACTTTGCTGATTTAATAAATCAGCCACTTGTTTTTCGGATATATATATAACTTCTTGTGTATTTTCCATTTTTTTTTTTAATTTAACATTTTAAAATTAATATTAATATTTTTTTATTATGCGCGATTCACAACACCGTTTGTTTTATGTGAATTGACAGGTTCTCTTAGAGTAAATAAAGCAACGCATTTCGGAGAAATATAAAAAGGTGTAATGTTTTCATATCACATTATAAAGAATTAATATCAATTTCACATTTTTCTTATCAATTTCGATGTGAAATTAATCAATTACATTTTTAAATGTAAAATTGATATATGTTCTTGTAGAAGTGATATTGACATTAATTTGATATTACGAATTGATATGACAATGTAAAACATTATAATATCAATTTCATATTTTAACTATCAATCTAACGTTAAAAATATCAATCTAACATTAAAACACGTTAATTTAACGTTTTTCACGTTAGATTGATATTTTTCTTATCAAATTTCAAATATTTTCACTAAATGTGGATTTGATAAGAAAAAAATTTCAAATTGATGTGCGTTTTTTTTTGGGTGTATACATCAAATTAACTGCCTGTTTCCATAAAACGATTTTGTTCGTTCGTTACAAATTGTCAAAATTTAAATGATGGCTTTGGAAATGCTTTTTATTGACCAACTTGTGCTTGAAACCCGAATTAGCAAAAAACCGTTTTGTTGCACCTCTAAACCTTTTCCAAAAAATCTGAAAAATTCTCAAAAATACACAAGAAGCTATCAAAATCAGGATGAGCCAAAAACAATATTTTTGTTTTGGACACCCTAGTCTCTATATAACAAATTTCGTTTACCCATCTAAGTTGGTTTAGACGCCACACTGCGACATCGGTCACTAGTAAAACATGGAAGTGTACTCGTGTAGTCTCCAACATTAGCCAGTTCCTGCTGGGGCTTTGCCTCCACATTCTGCTCCAATGAAATAGGCAATTTTCAAACTACACACGCAACCGTCGCATTTTTTTGTCGTCCATTGTTTATGTGTATACGTATTTTTTATTTCCTAAATTGTTTTGGCTGTCTCATTTTATGATACAATATTTGTCTTTTCCGACTTGTGTTATTGTTGGCGCGTTTTTTTTTTGTTCTTTCCATTTAAAAGGAAATGTCATTTCGAGTCAAGTTTATTGCAATTCCTTTGGCTTGGTATGTGTGGGTGTGCGTGTGAGAGACTGTAGCTCTGTCTGTGTTCATTCCATTTTCATTTCAATTGTATGAGTGTATGATGGGCTTTCTGTTTTCTTTTGGCACCGATACCAGTAACAAACATTGTCTTTGTTATACATTTACGGTTTATTCACTACCTCGATACGAACATGTGTCACTCGCTCTCCCGTTTTCCGTGTGAGTTACTTCATCGTGACGCAAGTATTGGTTTGCTAAAGTATGTGTTTGTACACCGTAAGAAAATATCGTCATTGTAGAAATGAAGTTATTTCATTAATGAATTTAAGTTTAAGGATCTGAAACATTTGTTGGCTATACATGCTGTTCTTGGTCTTGTCCTTCTTAATAAATAATTTCCAAACACTCCGGTCTTGTGTGTGCTTTCTAGAGTTCGTTATACACAGGATGTTAATGTGTTCGTGTATTTGATTCATTTAACGGAATGTTGGTGATCCCTGCTGTGTCTTCCGTGGTAGTTTTCGTCCATCTTTTTTCTGGCTGAGACGTTTTCAGTCGGTCACATTTTGTTTGGCAACTCCTCTGCAACTCTTTAACAAACATAGAGTTTGCTTAGCCTTTTTCACTCCAAAAACCCAGCACAGTTAGAATAAGCTTGACGTCCAGTGTTGTTGCTGGGTAATTCCAAAGAATTTTGGTATTTTTATCTCCTACGATTTTGATGAAATTCGGCATATTTTATTCTACTAGTTCTGGCGGGTAATAAAACGTCTGTCGAAGTTGTTAGTCGTTCGCCTTTTTTTTAGCTATTCAAACTTGGTGACATCCGTCGTTTTTGTGAAGAAATAGCTTCCTTCAAGGTGTAACGCGATTTCCGATTGAAATAATATTGGTGTCGTCGGAAAGATCCTGACCGGCTCTTTACGAATGTGAATGAAAAATATCATGTCATTATTGCCCAAGGACACCTAAAACTAATCCCCGTTGATCCTTTGATATCTTAAAAAACGCATCTTTATTTTTCCTAATTATTTTTTTGTATTAAAGCCCCATAAATATTATATCCAATATTTATAGAGCTGTCACTATTGGTGACCGGGTGATTCAAAATAACACCTCTTGTTGGAAAAGCCTTTATATACCTCCGTTACACATGTCACAGTTCGCAACCTAAGGTTGAATCACGATTAATTTCAACCTAATGCAAGTGGCCCGCTAGAACTAGCAGAATGCATGCTCTAAATTTCATCCCCATCGACGAAAGTCAAAATTACTGGGTCAACATTTTTTGGAATTACCCTGCTATTTGCCAGGATGATACTTCGCCTTATTACGCTGCTCACATTATTCTTTCTATTGATGGCACAATCGAGATAGACAATGACCGAACATCAATATAATTTTCATAAATGCAACTTGGAGATTTGTTCTTAGAATGACACAATTTCTTTGAGTGTGCTGATTGTTTATGAAGAACTTTCTCTCTCTCAGCGTATGTTTGTGAGTGTTGGTGTTTGCTTAATGTCTAAATGAAAGTTTACGTTTATGTATTTTGTTTTTGAAGATCTTTGCCCTTTTGTGTGCACTCGTATCATAACAAATTACACATTTTCATAATGTCGTCTAATGCCTTTCCTTGAGGATGTCTTTCTTTCGTTCCCTCTCGAAGCTCATAATTTTTGTTTGTCTGTACGAGTGTTTGTTTTGTTGTTTATAAAATAATCACGTCAAAGTAGTTTGTATTTTTTTTTTGGTGATGCTGCCAAAGGTGTCTTTGGCTGTTGTGCGTGCGTATGTGTGCATGTACTTTTGTGTGCGTGACCCTTAAAAAAGTTGTTTGTTTTGACATTTATATATATAAATTACTTTTATTATCACTGTTGTTCCGGTTCTTGTTCACGTTGTCATTGTGTTAGTGTACATTTTAATATCACTGTTTACGAGGAGGGGATTTAAGAAAAGTTCGCTTAATTGTTGTTAATTTATTTTCATGCAGTACGAGGCGTTAAACAACAGATTCACCGCAATTCCGCCAGATTTTATTTCATAATTTCCAAAGTTTGCCGTTGATGGTGGTATGCAAGTGAAAAACAAATACGTGGACACAAATTATCCTTGGTGTAGTTGGCCAATAAAATGATACTTTTCGCTAAACCTAGGCTAAATGTATGTGAGAGTGTGTTGGTTGGCGCAAATATTAACATTGCTCGCTTAAGGTTAATGTTCTTCAATTAGCACTAACCGGTTGCGGCACAGCATACCAATTATGTCGAATGTGTCACCCATCATTCACTCACTTCGCCTTGTGCGGAGATGCCGCATGACCCATCACATCCTCAAGTGAGTCCACACCGTTGCTCGCTAACAATTCACCATTTATTATTCATATCTGAAGTGATTGTCATTGCCGCCAGTAATGTGTGCTATAATATTTGGCTTATTATCCAGTTACCATCATTTGTATAGTGGCATGAATTTGAGCTATGACAAATTGTTTTTCTTTCGTTGAATCAGCGTAGTGTGTACACGAATGTAGAGCTGGAGGGGAGAAGAAAGACCGTGAAGAAAGATAAGTTGTCGGCAATTGTTCAGCTAGGTACACAGTGGACAATATCTTATATGTATCAAAGTCGTTGGCATTACACTAGTTGAATGTCATATTAGGGATTAGGGGCCTATGAAGTGACTTTGTGTTTTGGCCGTACAGGGTGTCATAATTTATGAGTAAAGTTTAATTTAATATTTAAATGCATTTAAAATAAATTGTATGTTATGGTGCAATGTTCATATCCCGGGTATGGATTACTTACTTACTTATTTTCCTTAGTATTCCATGAGGGAACGGACGAGGAGCTTCTCTCAAATCAGTGAGCTGTGGAAACTTAATGACAGGGACCTTCAGCTTAAAGCCGACTCCGAACGAAAAATATTATTCTATAGAATATTTACATGGCTTAGATATTACTTTCTTACTCACAAAGTCGCCAGCATTTAAGAGCTGGAAATACTTGCTGCTGCTGAAAATATGATATTACTTTCTTACTCATAAAGGAAACAGCTGCTGCTGAAAATATGTTTGATGGTCTTAATAGGTTCCGAAACTTGGTTTATTGTGCGATAGTCGCTCACACTACCATATCGCATATCCCACTGATTAATCTTATAGTTGGGTGTGAGTAATCGCTACACCGATCGCGCAGTTTCGTTCACTGATTTTTATCAATGAATTATATGCGAAGATCTCTATTGGACGACCTGCGATACTTGTGCTTATAACATCATAACGAAATCCTTTAATCCACTTATTCATTGACTAGGTGATGTGTTTTAGGGGAGAGCTTGAATACAAGAAATTTCCATAGTTCCTTTTTTACGTCAAAATTTACGAGGTTGTCTGCTTTCAGTGCTTGTAAACTAATGTTGAATGACGCAGGTTGCTTACCGACACATGATTTTTTTAACTTTTGGGTTTTGAAAATTAAAGAAACCCGAAAAATGTGTACAACTCATAATTGTTAGATTTCTATTACAATTAGCAATCAATTAGATTACTTTCAAAAAGAATTGTATTGATTATATAATCGTCTATTAAACAATTTGTGATACATACTTGATTACAATTGCAAATAATCTAAAAGTAATCAAGATTACTTCAAATTACCACGAATCATGCATGATCAGACGTTACCAGAACTGATCGTTGGTAAGTGTTCGCTCTTGTCACAGGGGCGTGTATGAACGTGAGCTATCCATGATATTTTTTAATGACAGTAATGAGGATTACTTCCGATTACTAAAAATAATCAGAAATAATTAAAAGTAATGTCGAAAAGTAGTCGGATTACTTTCTGATTACTTTTGATTCTTTATGATTATTTGTAGTAATGAGGATTACTTCCGATTACTAAAAATAATCAGAAATAATCAAAAGTAGTCGGATTACTTTCTGATTACTTTTGATTCTTTTTAATTATTTATTAAAGTAATCGCAAGTAATACTGACTACTTTTCGATTATTTGTAATTAATAATTACTGAACCTCTAATTCAATTAGTAATTATTACGATGAGTAATCATTACTTAACAACTATGATACAAGTGAATAAAATATGAATGTGGATCGAGAAATCAATTCCTGCCATTTACTTTTTTAGGATTATTTTATGCAAATGTTGTTCTTCTTTAAAATATTAATTCATAAAGTCCAATTATGGCACAGTTTTCACAATATTGAGGCCGATATCTCACCAAGGACACGTGTAATGTTGTCTTCCATGGCTGCTTGTCTCTACAGACGAGAGACCTCACTTCCCTTACAAAAAGTAATTAAATTGCACGAACGAGTTGCCATTTGGTTCTGTCCTCTCTCCTTCTTTATTTCTTATTTTCACTGACAACCTGTTGGGTCAGAGAGTGAACCCGATCTCCCCAACCTCTGGAGGTCAATGACAAAAGGCCAACGATGAACGACCCACTCAACCGCAATTTGGCGACGATTTATAAGAAAGGTCAAATGAACAGAGTAGATTTTAATGCACAAAAGACCCAGTGCTGTTTGTTGTCACTCAAACGTTCCACTGATCCAGTATCGTCGTCAAGCCCTATGGGTGGTGTACGTATCAGATACTCTTGATGTTCTGAGCATGAAGATACAGGGTGATGCTCACTGGGCTAGCCATATATTCGAAGTGTCGAAAGAAGCATTCAAGTGTTTAGGCTTTTTGAAGCGGTGCAAGAAATACTTCACTCCATCTGATCTCGTAAATATTTACACCACCTACATCCGGCCTAAAATGGAACATAACTCCCATATTTGGGCAGGGTCTCCTATTCACACATATCGTCCACATTCGTGTTCACGAACCATACCAACAATTTCGATGCAGCCCTCCTATTTTATTTTTTCAGTATCATTAAATATAAGAGTTAAAAAAAGGGATTTAGTCGCTTTGTTGCCGGCAAAAAACCATTGTTTTTCGTTATTGTTCTTTTGTTCTTTGAATAAGTGTTAGGAACAACATTTGTTGGTATTTGTTTGGGTATCGCAAGCGTTGTGTATGTATGTGTGTGGACAACAAAAAGTTCACATATGCTGTTGAACATGTGAGTTCGGTGTACGTGTGTATGTGACTTCTATGACTGTGAGCAATTAAAATTATTTACAGGTGAAATGAAATACACACTCGGAAGGTGTATTGTAGTCATAGTGCACGTTCACACATATGTATATGAGTGCGAGTGTGTGTGTGTATGTATATGATGAACTCATATATGATGGCTCGAGGCAATCACAGTGAGTTTAAAGCGTTTTAAACAATATTTCAAGTGGTTTTTGTGGCATTTGTAATATTAAAAACGTGTTAAAGTGTGTGCGCTGAGCAGTATAAACAAAAACTTAACAATTTCATAACAATCGATGAATATTTTAGCACAAGACAAAATAAACCAAAACAATTTTGTTTTGCTGCTATGCAATCCATACCATCCAGCTATGACCATAAGGATGTTTGCTGTTAAAATAGTTGCTGAAGTTTCAAATGTTTACTTTAGGAGGGGCGGGGCGGGGAGAAGGGGAGAAGGTTCAAATGGTTTCAATAACATTTCAAGAGAAGACGACTAACAGCAACTTTGTGTAATATACTGCAGGAAATTAATAGATTAAGAGATGCTCGGGGTTGTCATGGAAATCACGTTTGACCTTAGGTGTTGGAGTTCATGTGAGCAGAAAACAAAAAAACAAAAATAAGTGAGAATATTTGCTATAAATTAGTATCACTAAGTACGAACATATTTTAACATCGTCGGAGAAATAGAGCGAGATATAACTGGTGTTTTTTCTGATCTGTTTTTGTCTGATGTTGTTTTTCATTATTAACGGATTACCCACCTCTTTATTATGAAATAAACATCCGATCAGTTAACTCATAAAATTCCATTTTTCTTTGAATACCAAAATAACACCTCTGGTTGGAAAACCCTGTATTTATTCCTGTCGTAGTTTCAATATGGATCATAGGGCCAAAAAAAAATTGACAATTCACACAATATGAACAAATCAGGGACCGTAATACATTTTTACAGTTTTCTTCAATGGTCGTGATTAATTTCGAGTAATATAACAAAACACAGCCCATAATTATTATTTTACAGGAAAAATGTCGGTTTGACAGCGCATTCAACTAGGTGCTGCATTTTAATTTTGCTTTAATGAATGCGAGTTTTATTTCGAACGAAAAAACAAAAATTATAAAAAAAATTTTTTCATAAAATTATAAATAATTTTTTTTATTAGTTTTATATTTTGCCTCAAAAAAAAAGAAAGTATAGGCTTATTTTTGTAATATAAAACGAATTAATTGATTAGCTTCAATGTCAAACCTTAAAATGACATACTTACCCGGTCCAGGCTCTGTCCCACGTATACTTCAATTAAATCAGTTTGAGTATAACGTACAAATCACGGTCGAGTTATTACTTCTTGTACGTTTGGAATATCAGACTGTTTGGCACAATGTCACACTTAGCCGCGTCAATGGTAACAGTCAACACACTCAATTACACCTTTAGACCACATTATCATTATTAAATTGCTATTACGACCACTCTCAATGAAGACACAAGCTCACCAGCAGACACACACACACACACAGCGGTACTTAAGTATCGCACACGGAGCACACATACACAGGCGTAAACATTTTACGTTAGTGTTTATTGGCATGAGTATGTCGGTGTGAGAGTAAGTTTTATATGAATTTATGCCTTTATAACTGTCACTCATTTAACACTTTATTACAATCAGCTAAATGCCGTTCGAGTCAAGCGTACAACCGAACCGAAGCCAGCCCATCAACCACCAAGCCAGCCACCATTTCACCATTTGATGGAACAGGGAGAGAAACCTCTGTGGCACACGGCACCATCACGGAAATATACACGAGTAGTTTGTGTGAAAGAGTGTGAGAGTGTTGGTTATTATCAAACTGTTATGACAGCCCGGTTGGCAGGTATTCAAACGGAGTGTATGTGTGTGTGTGTGTGTGTTAGTACCGGTAACAACAATAACCAGACACAAATCATGTTGGCTTATTGTTGTTCACTGTATCTTTTAGACAACACTCTTGTATTTGTGGTACGTATGTATTTGTATATGGAATGTCCAGGTTACAAATTTAATAATTGTCCAATATCAGTGAAAATAAATTAAGATGGACCAATAACTGGATTGAATTGTATATATGATAATATAACCACCATATAATCATGCGTCCGATCAAAAAAACGCCTTCAATGTCCGCTTTTGTATAGAAAAAAAATCGCGTTGACCCAACTAGTGCAGAATACCACATCATACCAAGATAATAAATATTGGGCCAATTTGTGGATGCTTCAAACATTTATTTTTATGTACATAATTTCATTTAATTTATTGAGTCTATGGACCGAAATTCCTTACAGACCTAGCAAAGAACAACAGTTTAAATAAATTTAACTTATAATTTATATATAATTAATTGTTGATAAAACAAAAAATGACTGACTTTATTTTATTACCACTAGGTCGCAGATTAAAATTATTTGACTAATTTTTTTCGATGAAATATTTGTGGACTGCATTTGTAAACGATTTTTTTTCTCGAAATTTTTGGATCAAAACATTTCTTCCGAAATGGAACTACCTAAATTATTGGACATGTTGCCAGGAATTTGACACAAAAATTCTGAACCATAAATTTTAAAAAAATACTAAAAAAACACGTGTGATATTATTTAAAAACATAAGTCGAATTTCAGTTTTTAAGAGCATTTGGTACGATTGTATATATAGATTTCCTTGTGTACGGCCGTGTCAGACCATCAAACATTTCCCCAAAGCAGCTGATTCCACCCCTTAAATTCGTCTCTAGAAAAAGCATCAACCGTTCAAATCCGACTCTAAACAGAGTACAAATAATATCCCGGACAGCTCACAGATTCAAGCAAAGTCTCATCTCTTTTCCTTCATGGAATGTTAAGGAAATTACATTTTCCAATGGAAAATTTTCTATGCAAGAACATTCTCTAGGACACATTTCTATGTTTGGACCTGTACACTTCCCGTCGTACTTCCCACATGTGTCGCATGTGTGCAAATGGCGATGATACCACATTTGAATATTCGGCGCTTTTTGTACAGGGCTCTCAGAATTCATTCCCCCGTTCATTTGCTGAAATATTCAGAGAGTTTTCATTGATTCCGGAATCCCACATATTTCGCAGTGGCTGTGATATTTGTGGTGGTAGTGGTGATGTCGTGAACGGGATTTCGGCTGTCAGTGAATATGTCAATGACAGACAAATCATTTGGAAGTTTATCTCGATGTTTCACATCTATCGCACACAACTGCCAACATGCAAGTGATGAACATCCCCCCAATACGGAACACATATGAACGGTAACAAAGGCATCACTTCGGAATACAATATGATGGCGATATACACATTCATGTACATTTGTATACATATCTATTGTCTAATATGCCCCCTTCTATCAGTAGATACCCCCGGAGCGTATGAGTAATTTATGTTA
This sequence comes from Hydrotaea cyrtoneurina, assembly GCA_958296145.1. Taxonomy (NCBI): domain Eukaryota; kingdom Metazoa; phylum Arthropoda; class Insecta; order Diptera; family Muscidae; genus Hydrotaea; species Hydrotaea cyrtoneurina. The sequence continues at coordinate 7,762,213 of OY282513.1, read as the reverse complement.
TCTTCAACAAATTTATATTGCTCATACTGCCAACCGACAAGGCTAGGCTCCGTTTGTTGTTACTAATGGGGGGGTTTATTTGCTGCCCTCATTGATTGTCGTATCATGTGGAAGGTGTTAACACCATGGAAAATCTATAAAAAGTATGAAATGGGATTTCAGAAGAGCAATTATACATTTGCTGGTACGATAATAGTGAGAGATCGGGGGAGGATACGTATTAAAACTAGGTCAGCCAAACAAAATGGAAATTGCGGTTTAGGGTTTGTTAGTAACTTCCAACGCAGCGTCCATGTATGGCAACGTTTGAGGTATACGTGTAGTGGGGCCAATTAAAGGCATCAGTTGAAACAAATGATGGATAACATTCGTTATGAGGTGCCGCAAATGGAGAGCTGTAAAAACTTTACAATTGTAAAAAGTTGTGCTGCAATCGATATGTGATCACCTAATATTGGCATACAAATTGAAATAGTGCTTTTACCAAAGTGTGTGTGATATTTCCACCCTGGAGTTAATTTAAAAAGTAGGAGGATACCGACTTATATACCTTGAATAAGATGGTAAGATTAGAATAGTGTAGATGAACTGACGCAATGGCAAAATGTTAAAATTACATTGGAAATAAACATGTCACTTCTAAATAACTGGTCCAATTCAAATGAAGTTTGAGATGGAAATTGTATAAAGAATTTTATGGCTTTCACCTAATATAATAAAAAATATAAATAATATTTAATTTCCGCTTAACTCAAATTGTATAAAAAAATGTATGGCTTTCACCTATTGTCCTGATATATTCCTCAAATTCAACAAACAAATCACATAAAACATATTTCTACAAACTCAGATGAAAGGCCTTATCACCAAGTCGTGGTAATAGGAAATACTGTGTTTTTGTGCGTGTGTGTGTTCACAACCAAATGAGTTTAAAAACAAATTAATTTAAAAGTCTACATGTCTTTGACTTCCTTACACAGACGATGCCAATTCATTTCGATTTCCCCGAAGAGTTTGTGGAAGGAAATTCATACTATACGCTGACTGCCACTGAATTATCATCGTTTACTGAAGGTAAATATACCCACACACGCACACGCAATCAACAACACAACAGAGTCACCAACAACAACAACAACAGCAGAAGTAAACTCCTGCCGTGTGAAACTAATTTCAGTGCAAAACACACACACCCACACTCACAGAACATGTGGCTGGCGATTGTGTGAGAAAGTTTGAGTGTATTCGGTATGTAAATGTCGGGTTTTCCTGGTACGAAGGTATGAGAAAAGACGAAACTCACGTACACATGCACACACTGACATTCTAAATACACAGGACTTTAATGGTGTCGTCCACTATGTGCGTACATACATGTTACAGGTATGGGAAATTGTGGCACATTGGCACAGACACATGTTAAAAAGGCCCCTGTGGTAGCGATCAAAGGTATCACACTGAACACTGATCGACATTGAAGTCGTATTGGGAATATGAAATGTCGGCAATGACGGATGTCGGCAGCAACATCTGCTCAACAGCAGAAATCATTGCAAATGGGTACCGATGAAGAAGTGTGACAGTTTCAGAAACGGATCCGTATAACTTGCCTGCAATCAAAGCAAACACAATGCATCAACCCTTTTTTAAAACATTTTTATTTTTGCAAAACAGGGAAATAATTCAATGATATTGAACTCGAACGACAGAAACAAAAACTGTAAAAAAATAAATATCAAAAAAATTTAAAAAAATGATATACGCTATTGATAATTCATATTGGACTTTTTAATAAGTCTATAAAGTCCTAAACGGACACTAGCAACATTCGATATTTAAAATGTTAAGTAGTTTCTAGAACAAGTGTTGGGTTTGTATAGTTGTAGATTCATATTTTTTTTTGAAGTCCAGCACTCATTGGTTGCGTTTTATAAATGCAATGCATTGTGTTGGCCGAAGGAAATAAGGGTATCGGTAGAAGGAAAGAGGAAGTAGTCTTTTTTCCCATTTGTTTTGTATTTAAGGAAACACTCTTGCTGGAAGATTATTCCACATACGAATGATTCGACTGAAGAACGAATTTTCTCTATTAATAAAATGTCTCCCTGCACCTCCGCCCTTCTCAATCCGTTTGAAAGCTGTAGTTAATTTTCTTGCAAAAGGATTGGGAAATATGAAATTGTTCTGAAAAGAAACAATTTTTTTAGGTTTTTTTTAAATTTATTTATTAATTACAATTCAATGTAAATTTATATTCTCGTTTAGGTAATAAGGGTATTGTAAGAAGGAACTTGTCTTGAATTTTAATCATAGCTGGTAGGAAAGACACTTGCTGGAAGAGAATTCCCCATACGGACTAAAGTTACTTACCTCTACAACCTGTTGTTGGACAATAAATGAGTCTCGGTCTTTCTTGTCGGCGCCTTCCACAAAGGCTATCGTCCAACGCCTTTCTGGCCGGAAAAAATAGGATTGAAAAAAAAAAAATAATTCGGAAAACTTTTATCTATTTTGAGCTACACTTTAAAAATTAATTTATAGATTTGCTATAACACCGTGTTACAAAAAATAGCTTTTTTCTGTCCTATGAACCAAATGCACATATTCGGAAAGACGGGAAAGAATAAAAATACACGTGTTCGGCGATTTTCATGTACACGTCAGAATTTTTTTTTTTCAAGTTTGAAGTATGAAACTCGTAGTGGCCTGTATGAAAGCCTTTGGACCGATTTGTAACCCTTTTTCAGTGATCCAATCGAGCCGATTTTTGTCAAATTTTTTAAAAACAATTTTTATCAATTCTCTGATTTCCCCCAATTTTTATTATTTTTGAAAAAAAATATTTTTTTCACTTTTCTTAGCATAACTTGAAGAGACTTCAAATTTTTTAACTACTCAAGCGTTACGAAAAAAAAATGTTTTTTGAACTGAAACCTTAAAAAAACGATAAACATTTAAAAAAAAAAAAAAATTTAGGAAAATCTGAGAATTGATAAAAATCTATTTTTTAAAAAAATTTACGTTATACAGACATTTCCACGAGTCTGCCTGCCAAAAATCACTGAAAAGGGTTAAAAATCGGTCCAAAGGCTTTCACACAGGCCACTACGAGATTTATACTTCAAACTTAAAAAAAAAAATTCTGACGTGGACATGAAAATCGCCGATACACGTGTATTTTTATTTTGTATCCCCTTTCCGAAAAAGGAAATTTGGTTCATAGGACAGAATGTGTGTAACACGGTGTAATCATATTCTCGTATTTACAAACTGTTATCAAATATTTTGCTAAGCTCATTTTGAGAGCCCAAATGATACCGAGAATTTTTGGTTAAATCCCTCTCAGAGTAAAGTCTAAATTGTTAACTGCATGTTTGCATTCGTGGCTTTCATTTGAGTAGCCAAATGGAAATTGGACCCATTTGATAATGGGTGTGTTTTGTGAACAACATTTTAAAAAATATACATGTATACTGCAAATATAGAAATTTCGGGACCTGGTGGACAGTAAGCGTGAATAGAACGACGTTTACTAGTTAATTCAAGTATACGAGTACCTTAAAATGTCGGGATTTAGATGTAGAAATGAAGATTGATATGTTTTAGAACGATTCCTAAACAATTTTTGCTCTAGCTGGTGACTTTCGTGAGCTGGACCAGCGGGTGTTTTCTTGAAAATATTTTTGGGAATCGCTCTTAAACATATCTCTTTTTCTTTGCTCCACAGAAGTTGAGGCATTTTAAATTGTAAATCACTTGTAAATTTCCTTGTACCTAGACTTACTGTCCATCAGATTTCCAAATTTGGCTACCCACTAAAATCAAGTTTTTTACCTCCTAATGTCAATGCCGGTTTTTCGGCCCATAGATTGGTATAGAAATGTTAGACAGATGTTAACTAGAAATTAAACTTGCGATACATTTTAAATTAATCTAAGAGTCGGACGTCAGTGTTACTTCAAAGAACATATATACTGTAAGAACATATACATGCTGTTTCTTCAACGTATTACTTTCTCTGGTGCCGTCTTTTGGTGTCATTGATTTTTTCGTGATTCTATGCCTTTGAGTTCTTCCATTGTTATACGTGATAACGCTTCAGCTACATAATTGTCCTTTTACCCAAGATATCGCTACTGACAAATTCGCCGACAGCTTCGTTCATGCTTCCTCACTGTCCTGCTTCCATGAGAAGTTTAATTTTATTAATAGTACAGGTCTTGGTCATGGGATGAGTAAATTTATATCGCAACATCCAAATATGGTGGTGTGTGTAAAAACGACATCCATAAACAAACAAACATACCCCTTTCGAGTCCAACTATCCTAAGATCGTGAGATAACATCAGATAGATTTCAGTGAAATTTGTTGTGTAACAATTTTTCCAAAACAGTTAAAAATGTGTGTAATCGATGTTTTGTCATAATTTTAACAAAGAACGTTTATTTTTATAAATTATTCCCAACTCAGCAATTTGCTCCCAAAAAGCCACAAATATTAAGACATCCCTGCGAACTCTAGACGGACAATAACTGAGAAAATGCTAATTGCCCCAGCAGTTTAAAATAACAGACTTTTCTTCCTCTTTTCCTTTAGGAGATACATGTATACGAACCGAAATCGATAACCTCTAAGGCACGCATAAAACTATTATGGCCACGTCAATGCCATACAATTCAATTTCCGCATTTCAATTGAAAATAGAAGTATTCAGCTTTCGTTGGCTTTAAAGAATTGTCGGGACATATGTACATGTATATTAGGGTGGAGTGAAATTCAAAAAAAAAAAGTTAACCTCGGAAAGAGATGTAGTCTGGGGTCCTAATGAGGGGAAAAATAAAGAAAAACATTTTAAAAAAATTTTAGGGGTCGCGCCGCTCCCTCGAAATTTGGAAATTATCGCTATTTTGGCGTTGATTTTAGAAAAATCCTAAAAAGTTTTATGTCAATAAATGTTTGCAATAGCGTAAACAATGAAATAAGGGCATGAAAAAATTTAAAAAAAATTTTCTCATTGTTCAAAAATTTCAAAAAGTAAAATAAGGCAAATCGTCCCTTCTTCAGAAAATTGACTGAACAATGAAATCGCCACCAAAGCTACAAATATTAGTCGATTATCCTCATATTTGCCTCAAATACTTTTGTTTGGGCACTGAACAAGCTCAAACTTTTAAATTTCGAATAAGTTAAGTCGTTAATTTTTAGGATTTTTCTAAAATCAACGCCAAAATAGCGATAATTTCCAAATTTCGAGGGAGCGGCGCGACCCCTAAAAATTTTTTTTTCTTTATTTTCCCCCTCATTAGGACCCCAGACTACATCTCTTTCCGAGGTTAACTTCTTCAAATTAAAAAAAAGCATGTTTTCACTCCACCCTAATGTATATATCTGTACATAGTGGAATATACAATACATGCACTGCTAAGTAAGAGTGTATGTCAATGTATCGATGAATGTATATGTGACCAATGTACTCATTGCGTACTATCTACGTGGAGAAGTTAAATGTATATCATTGCCCTGGGTGAGATGGCGCTCTGTGGTTCCTATAAAAAAACAGTGGGTGGTAATAAAAACAGACATCCGAAACATGAGCAATGTTGAATAAAATAATCGGATCGGTTTTAACACTTATCGTGGTCATCTCTCATTTCAAGCAGATACTGACCACCAGGACGTGATCAGGTGGCCATGTTCCTTTGGAATACTGAGCTGAAGAAGGCACTACGATTCCAGCGAAAGAAAAACAGGACATTAAGCAGCTGGAGAGTGACTTTGACTTTGTTGTACAGCAAGTAAGACATAGACCACAAATTTGACGTGATTATTGAGCTCATCAGCGAAATTTGTTTGGGGATGCCCTTTCGCATGACTATTCCACAAAAGGAAATGCCTCTGACCGAAATTGCAAACACATCTGATTAGTTGGCAAATCTGTGAGTTACCGATTCTTGTTACGCCTTGATGCCTTTAAAGTCATCACCATAGAGAACTAAATTAAATTTTGCCCCCAAAGGGCCAAATGTAATGCCACTGTTTATGATAAAAGATCATATCAGATGAAACCAAAGCAAAACAAACATTTCGCTAAGATTCGTGTAACATTTAGTCGACATTTCGTTACGAAAATGAACGGTATCAGTCGAGTAAGTGTTTCAACATACCGGGTATTTATGACGCCCCCCGCCCCTCCGCCCATCCGACAGACTTAAGCACAGAAGCAGCACACGTTTGCAGTGCTGTTATCTGCGATGGCTTGGCACGGCCGCGGCTTAGTTACTCCTGGTCCAATATGTACAATTTGCTCTTAACCAGTGTCATGTGTGTTGTCTGCTGTGTGTTGTACCAAAGAAGATGCGATGACAAACGTGTAATGGCTGGGAAAGAAAAAATCATGTACGGGTATTGGGTATTGTACGGGTAATGCACGTTTCTCGAATGTGACACACACATACATTTTGTTTCAGTTTTCTTTACGTTGCTTGTGCTACCGATGGCGCTGCCGTTGTTTTTCCTGGTTGCGATTTTGCCGAATAAGCTGTTTTTCTTGTCAGCTTGAAGTGTGTGACGGCATTTAGTCACCCGTGCGAACTGGAAACATGTATGGGAGAATCGACTTCAACTAAGTACAGAAGTTTCTTAAGTCCTTCAAAATATCTTTGCTAAGATATTTTCGTATGTGTTGGTTTCGTGTTTTGTTTCAGTTTGCTGTTTCTTTGTATGAATCGAGGGCTGCACCTCAAGTTGTTTAATTAAGTTATAGTCATCGGTAAAGAAGCCTAATGGATTTCGTCATCTCTGAATAAATCAATATTGTTAAGGTTTAATTAATTTGGAATATACCAACTTTATCATCAACAACAGGCCTGATACGCCAAAGAACAGTCATGGAAGTCTTTATAATACTATGTACTAGTAGTGATTGGTTCAAACCCCAACGGAGAGAGAGATAGATAGCGAGAGAAGTAGATAGAGAGAGACAGGTAGAAAGAGATATATAGAGAGAGAGAGAGATAGAAAAATAGTGAGCTAGATAGATAGAAAGAGTGAGAGAGAGATAGAGAGTGATAGTGACCTAGATAGATAGAGAGAGTGAGAGAGATAGAGAGTGATATGTAGAGAGAGAGTGAGATAGATAGAGATAGATTGAGAGAGAGATATAGACAGAGAGAGTGTGTGTGAGATAGATATATAGATAGAGAGAGATAGAGAGATAGTGAGATAGAGAGAGAGAGAGTGTGTGCGAGAGATAGAGAGAGAGAGAGAGTGTGTGCGAGAGAGATAGAGAGAGAGTGTGTGTGTGTGAGATAGAGAGAGTGTGTGTGTGAGAGAGAGAGAGTGTGTGTGTGTGAGATGGAGAGAGAGGGAGGACGGACCATAAACAGCAAATAATCTGTGGGTTGTCTAACCTGAAACTAAAAAAACAGAGCAGCAACTGTAGAATATGGCCAAAGTCAATATCGATAAACCCGATCTGATATACATATTGGTCATTTACTTCAATAGTGTCACAACCCAAAACACGGTTTTTTCAGGAGAGCCCTGTCAAGTTTACAATTGTACCTTACATAGTAAATATAGGGGAAAACTCAGAGGTTCCCGAATAAAATAGAGTCCTGACATACGCATGTATGATACGCGCAGAACAAAAGTAAATGTAAACAAGAGAATAATATTTTTTTCCCTTGAGTAACAAAATAAAAATGAATTTTGAGTTGTGACAATATTGGAGTAAATGCGGGATATGTAGGTGCTATATAAATGGGAACATCATCGATGTTTGATTGGGAGCTTCCAGCAGGCCATACAAAGACTCCTGAATGCAATCGCCTACATTGTGTACAAAATTATACAAACGAAAAAAAAATCCAAAACATGTGTAGCAAAAATTACTAGTTTGTTCAAATTGCGGCTATGGAAGGGTTTTACTTTTTCCCAGGTACTCGACCAACTCAAGCGAGTTACATACATACATGTAATAGCACAAAACCTCTGACTACCCTCCCTCGTACATGGAATATGCGTAGATTTGCATTAGTGTTACGTGTTGTTTCCTGTCAATGTTTTGACATGTTCGTTTTGTTTTTTTCCGTTTTTCGTTCTGTTTGCTCCTTGCTGCCTCCTCTTGATAACAAGATGGAATATTAATTTTATTTTGCGTAAGCATATCCGGCATGTGTGTATGTGTATGTCTACCCGTTTATACATGCTGCATAAGTTAGTCCCCATCCTTCGGCGCTAGCTGTTGCCGGTTTTTTTTTGGGGCATTCTCATGATTCTGGTTTGAGTCTCATAAAGCTTTAACTGTAACACGGCTTGTCGCGTGTTTTCACTTGGGTATCCTTCAGTTTGGTAGTGTTTCTTTTTCTTCCTTCCTGGAAAATGTTTTGCCCCACGCCTGATGTTGCCATGGCCTTTGTCATTTGTCGTATTCATATATTAACCTTAAGGCTAACGATACGCCTTCCAGATATATGCTGGGAGTATTTAAGGGAATCAACCGAGAGCTGAATGATATTTCCTGATTTAATGTCAAGTCGACGAAGGGGAAGAATGGTAAATATTTGAGAAAAGCATAAACTTGATGATGTTATTGTTTTGTTTAATTTCTATGAATGTGTAGACATATGAATTGCTCTATTGTTGTTGTGAATCTAAGCGCGTGATATTTTTAACAGATTTCGTTACACCACAGTGCATTTATGAAGCACAAAGGTGGGTGTGGTTCAAATTCACTTAAGATTCTCATCTCACAAACGTGTTCTGAAATATTTAAAAAATATTTAGTCTACAAACTTTGGAAATTTCACAGCCATCCATACTCGCATGTATTTGATTTATAAGAAGTAACAACTGAAATGTATGTGAAAGAGTGTACAACACATGTTGGGGCAAACAGCTTCTAAGTCATTTTTATCCGCTAGGATAATGACATAATTGCGTCGTCTAAATGTTCTTAATGGTTGTCGTTGTTTGTAATCCTCAAATATGCCAAGAGGAAAACATGTGTGAATCAACAGAGATGTTTTCAACTTTGAAAGGGTTGGTTGGAAGTCAAGCCAATGTTGTAGGTATAATCAATTGTGAAGTTGTGTTCGGTTTGGTTTTAATAATTCCATTCACTCGTTCGTTCGTATCTTAACTCATGGCCAAATGCTGTTAGACAAACAGAATTCTTGAGCTCTTCTTTTAGGGCGGTCGTCGGTTGTCTGCGACATTACTTGAGAAGTCTTTAAATCCTCGAAATTTCTAAATTATCAGTAATAAATTAAAAAAAAAAAAAAATAAAGGCCCTAAGTCTTTGATTTGGATATAGTGCTTCTTTGAGCATGACGTGGGTCCTCAATCTCCCAAAAAGTCTTCTGTTTGTTAAATTGAAAAATAGTCCTCGTTCGTTTTGTCAGATTTCAATCAAGCAACGTCCACTGTGACATTGAGAACTTAAGCTCCTACTAAACTTGTGGCGGTAACTCCATTTCGACCGGTTGCCACAGGACTGCCGGAAATTCTACTGCGAAATTAATTTTTCATTCACTTACGACTTTTGCCGCGTTCTTGGGGAGTTTAGCGCTCCATGGTTGGTCGAACATATCAAAACAAACACTTACAGATGCCAACATTTGCAATACTTTCATCTCCACACAGAGTGCTGCATTCGGAGCCACCCTGTATCAGTATTCAGTGATTGAAATGCTAAATCACTTTTCCCATCATATTGCAATATTTCATTTTGTTTTCCCCACTGCAAACTGTCTGCGGTCATTTCTATGCCATGCAAACGATCACATTAAAGCCATTCAATTTGAGACGACTACGAGAGATTAAACCAATTTGCCCTTCAATTTAAATTCACCCCCCACCCCCCACAATTTATTGTCAATACAAGCATTCAAATGGTTAATAGGCTCATTTAACTAATCAAAAGGCTGCGAATAGCTTTAAGTACTGCCTGCCATCCATGAGATGTCATGTTCCGTTTGCCACTCCTTGTCGAGAGGATGGTGAGGGTGGCAGCGGATGTTAAGCACAGTGATAATTCAATTAATTAATATTCTCGAAAAGTACGAACAAGTAGTCATTCTAATGGCAATCGACAGCATACTGCCGTCACAATATAATTCCTTCGGGTCTCTCCAGTCAGCCGCCCGCTTTCGCCCCTCCGCCATCTTAGACGGATTAGCATTGGTTTGCTGCTGCTGTAATTGATGCTACGGTGTTATGGTTTTGTTTAAAACAACTCAACGATAACAAATCCCAAATGTTTAGGGAAACGCTGTAATTTATTTGTAATCTCACAGACAGCCACACAGGAAACACACAAACGGTGATAAAAGTCGTTACTCTGACGGGCGAAAAAAAAAAAAGATAAGTTAATTTACCGTTAACGGTTACAAAGTCTAAACATGTTGTACTTCTGTTTCCTGTTTTGATTTCGGCGCGTCTTCAACAAAAATCATATAAACTCATAGACGACGACCGAAGCAACGAATGAACGAGCGACTAAACGAAATTGATGACGTTTGAATAATGTTTGAATATTATCCAAACATTCATTCACACCCTTATCGGAACATGTGTAATGTATATGTGTAGGTACGCCCGAATGTGTGTATGTCTGTGTGCATGATTGTTGATGTTTCATAGGATCTGATTGAAAAATACACAAAATCAAACACACAAAAAAAACAAAAAAAATACAGAATCATTGCTTTGGGTAAAAAGCAGAAATCATCAGCATAAAAAACAATGAAGAGCACAAAAAAATGAACATAAATAAACACAAGCATTTATTCATATGCAGGCGAACAGAGTAGTCGGTAACGGGGGGAATGGAAAAGATGTACATATTATTCTTCGATTGCACGGGTCAACGACACCAATTAATAACACTGGCTAACAGAGGAATCCATTGCAGAGGAATTCCAATTATACAATTTTAGAAAATCGATTTTAAAGTAGAGAGCAACATCAAAGAGAACGAGAATGTATATGTAAAATGTATACATTAACATTAATTTATTTTCAAAATAATACAGGATAATACAACATTGTACATTACGATAACACTACTGTACGATAACACTACTTTACGATAACACCACTTTACGATAACACTACTTTACGATAACAATACTTTACGATAACACTACTTTACGATAACACTACTTTACGATAACACTACTTTACGATAACACTACTGTACGATAACACTACTTTACGATAACACCACTTTACGATAACACTACTTTACGATAACACTACTTTACGATAACACTACTTTACGATAACACTACTTTACGATAACACTACTTTACGATAACACTACTTTACGATAACACTACTTTACGATAACACTACTTTACGATAACACTACTTTACGATAACACTACTTTACGATAACGCTACTTTACGATAACACTACTTTACGATAACACTACGTTACGATAACACTACTTTACGATAACACAACTTTACGATAACACTACTTTACGATAACACAACTTTACGATAACACTACTTTACGATAACACTACTTTACGATAACACTACTTTACGATAACACTACTTTACGATAACACTACTTTACGATAACACTACTTTACGATAACCCTACATTACGATAACACTACTTTACGATAACACTACATTACGATAACACTACATTACGATAACACTACTTTACGATAACATTACTTTACGATAACACCACTTTACGATAACACTACTTTATAATAACCCTACTTTACGTTGCCTACTTTATTGCTGAGTACTTGGGGCGCACACCACGACCGAATACATTAAAATCGCTAAACTGTTCTCGACTTTAAACACTTTTATCTTCTAATGTACTCCATGGGTGTTTCTTCCACACCAACATATCATATGTATGTATCCATCACTTGGATGATCGTGTGATTTGCTAAGCGTATTTTAACTAATGTGGCAGCTACGCTCCTGTTGATGAATGAGAGTAAATACAAATGCTGATAAATAACGCAAACATGAATAAAAAATACAACGTGGCATTCAAAGCGAACGTACGCTGTTGCCAATGATATGTCTGTACGTACGTATGTGTGAAGTATGCGAATAAGTCTGTGTGTGTTGGCAGTCGAGAAAATACATACGCACACGGGACGGGAGTATAACCGTGCATACGTAAATCATATTGCTGGCTTGAGAAATGTGATGATGTACGAGTGTTTCATAAAACGGGTAGTGGGGTCCTGACTTAGGATAGAGTGTGGACTAGCGAACGATGGGGGGATGGGGGGACAGTATGACTCGTGAGTTTGAGTATAAATTTCAATGTTGGTAAACACAACAAAAGATTGAAGATTGAATGTAAACATTTAGATACTAATGGGTTTGCATGCGAATAAATGTTATGTCAGTATCCGCAGTAGTAGAGTAGAATACACACACACACACACACGTATATATATATATAAATGTATCTGTGTGTAATAAAATAAAACAATGAGACGACAAAAAGAATATCTATATATATAAAACAACGGTTGGTGAGTATAGAGAAGTTAGGATAATATAGAATATGAAAAATTCCCATAATCATATATCAGCAAACACAGCGCCTAACACCCCAACACCCTTCCCTTCCGATGTGTTTGTTTGTATTTAAGTATGACTGTGTGCCTGTGACTTTTTGTATGAGTGTGTGTTATTGAGTGTGAGTGTGCAGAGATTTTCATAAAGGATATGTGCGTCGTTGGTTTTTTTTTTGAAAATAACTCAAAATGACTTTGCATAAAAAATGCCTGTTGAAATTATGTTACAAAAACATTATGTGATGTGAAATTGTACAATAATAATATTATGAATGGATAACTCAATTGAATGGGGGAACGGGGATATATGTCTTGAGGAAATTGAAAAATCAATCATTTTTCCCTTACGTTTTTTTTCCAGTGTATTCGAGGAGTTCTTAAGCACTTCAAACAAGAAGAAAAGCTTAACTTTGGATCCTAATCGAGCGGTTTCCATAAAACTTTTGATGTAGTCATTAAGTTGCGGCTGTTGCTATTATTTTCTGAGAAGATATTTTTATGATTTCATATCAAATATGTTGAACATTTATGTTATTGCAAATTAGAAAAATGCCAAATTAAGGCACACAGCGACACAATGGCCTTTTTAAAGCGTTCGATTTTGAGATAATAGAGGAAAACGCAGAAAATGTGTTTAAGTGAATAATACATATATATATTTCAATCGATAAAGCAATGACTTACCATTTACAGTCTGTTTCCATAAAACGAATTCGTTCGTGACAAGTTCTCAATATTTGAAGCGTTGCAACATGGATTTTAGACTATAATCAATACTGAATTTTTCACATAAACTAAAGTGTGACATATGGAATGTACGCTCAAATGAACCAGATTCCCTTACTGAGAAATATCGGTTTTATGGCGCCTTAAATTTTGCCGATCCACAACAAACGATCGAATTCGTTTTTATTGAAACTAGCCCTTTGCTTTTCAGAAATTATTTCAGGCAAATGTTTTCCATGGCTAGACTTCAGGTGGTCTCTTCTAAAAGACCGACTGTGGCACAGTTGGAATTTCATTACTGATCAGTTGTAATGTTGTCTTCTAAGGCAGCAGTTATCATGTGGCCCCACAAAAAAAGTAAGTTTGCGGGTTCAATTTGCAGGTACGAGGCGGCCAATTGACAGTGTCAAAATGTGAGATTAATTCTTTCCAAACTCGCTTCTTAATTGGTTCATTGTGTCGCATGCCGTGTGACATATGGCTTTTTTAATTTGCCGGTAATAAAAAGTACCTTTGAGTCTATCGCCTTCTTTGAAGATACTCCGGCCCATAAACATCTCTAAACAGTGAAGTTTCACTGTACATTGTCGGATCTGACTCTGGCTCTTCGAACCAAATTAGCAAATTCTGTTTATAAAAAAATTAATCTTGACCCAGACAACGTGGTAATCGATCGCACAGCTTCAGATTCTGCATCAGCTGTATATTGTATGGTACTTACGTTTGGCTTAGATTTAGGTCCGTCTGCTTTATTTTAATCAATTCTATCTTTGATAATAGTCCAATGATGGAGAAAATCTGGTGTGAAATTATTCTTCTCGGGAATTTCGTTCGCAATAAATTGCCTGTCTCGTGGATTATGTCTAATGTTGCGCCGTCTTTTTATTGAATCCATGGCTGTGGAGTCGAGCCAAATAAATCAATTTTGCTTAATTTTAAAATAATGATTTTCAAGTTTGTAGATGAAAGGTGTGGAGATGATTGAGGGGTAGAAAAAAGGTCACATATCACATTTTTTTTTTTTTTTTTTCAATTCTTTTTTGTGTTTCCTTCCAGATGTCATATGAATTCATACGTTGACTTTTTGCTTGCCACTCCGCTTGATTTTATACTTGAATCTTGTTGATTCGTAATAATGTCGAAAAGAAAAATTTGAAAAAATCAAAACAAAATTTTGAAAAAAACCTCAAAATGTGTGAAGTCATGATGAAATTTAAAAAAAAAAAAAAATTAAATTTATGAATTTATTTATGCCTACTTTTTTTCACTGAAAAGCAAATTTGCTAAATTACTCGACATAAGTAAATGCGTTCTCTATATGACACCCAATATAATTTTACCATACACAACCGCCCATAACTCCCATATATGGGCAGGAGCTCCAAAGACATCTTTGCAGCTTTTGGACCGTGTACAGAGGAGATCGGTGGTGATGATAGGGGATGATAGGGTATCCAACTCTATTGTCTCCCTTCAGCATCGTCGGAATGTGGGTTGTATATCGCTGTTCTATAGATATTTTAACGGTATCTGTTCGTCAGATATCCGTTGTCTGGTCCTTGGCGTTAGAACATTTAGCCGGAATACGCGGCTATCCAGGGAATCTCATCCGTTCGTTGTCAAATGGCCGGTTGATCGGACGACTCACTATAGAGAAAATTCGTTCTTCATCCGAACTGTTCGTATGTGGAATAATCTTCCAGCAAATGTGTTTCCTGCCAGTTATGACCATCAGAAATTCAAAACAAATGTCAACAAACACTACTCCCTCTTTCCTCCTTCCGATACCCTAATTTCCTTCCGCTAACACAATGCATTGCATTTATAGGGGGCATCCCCTGAGTGTTGGCCATAAAAAAAAAATAATATAATAATAACTTGTATTTACTTATATAGAGTCCGAAGCAAATTTGTCAGAAATTTTTAAAAAATATTAATATTTTTCTTATACTTTGTGTTGATGGTAATCGAATGAAAGCTAATAAGATCAGGGTTTTATTGTTGTCAAATGTTGTGGAAAAATGGAAATTATGAGTCAGTGAAGATACACTATACACATTTCGTCAGACAGACTTGTCGGACTGGCTGTTTTTAAGAAAACTATTTTTGGGTGTACAGTGTACTCTATCCTTGCGGACACCTCTCTTAAGCGGACAGTCCTCTTGTGTACTGCTCTCGTAAACGGACACCTCTCATAAAGGGACAAAATTCTCAGTCCCTTAGGTGTCCGCTTCTGAGAGAGTACATTGTTCTTATTTCCAGTTTTATTTTCAAAGAAAAATGCTTAAACGACCTGGCTAACATACGCATCAAATAGCAACTCGAGAATATCCAATGATGACAATTTTGTTGGCGTTCGCACCCATTCAAATGCAATTGAGCTTCTTCTGAAAAAATGTTTTTTTTTTTTTTTTTTTTTTACCAAAACCATCCGTATGTTCTGTAAATGCTGAAGGTCGTTGGGCTTCAATTGTTACGCCCACTGAACATTGTAATTTTCAATGCATGTGGTGGTGGAAAATAGGCCCAATAGAAAAATTTTGATCTTCTTCAATCACTCGCTCGCTCAGAAGAAAAAAACACAACAATATAAAAATTGCAATATTTGGTAGAGAAAAGATTAAAACACAATCTTTCAAAGATAAATTTAGCAATTCCTGTGAAAACCTGATAACTTCCAATTCAATTCTTGGTAGGAAACGATGTCTGCCATAACCACAATTAGGACGCATTCATGCAAACGCAATTTTGTTGCGCAATAAAACCACCATTTTGTGCTAACAACTTTATTACAAACTTTGTAGGTACGGGAAGAAGTCAACGAAATTTCATGCTTTTAAAGAGTTTGAACATTTGTTTTCGAATTGTTTAGGTTTTTTTTTTGTGAAATCCAATAACCTTATCCAAATCTGTGTCTTAGTTACAACAAGTTGACCAGACACAGATTGCCCAATTTTAATAAATCCATTTATGAACTTTATGTAATTTGTGAATCTCTTTGGAAATGTGTGCTCAAAGTAAATGTGTGGCAGTGATGTTCTTGAGACATCATTATGTCTATTGTGTAAATCAAGTACGCTAATGGCAAAGCTTTTATGCCATATTCATTTGTATCGGAAACGTTTAATGTGTTAGAAATGTGATCGGCTGCAAGTCGTTTTATTTCAAAAGGTCTATTATTTCAACGAAATGATTTAAATACCAGCAATGGCATATCGTTCGGAATAATTGAAATGCTTGATCACGCTTTATCATTTCCCTTGTGTATTGTTGCTTCGATGATGTCGCCCATCAGCTCATTAAACACCAGCCGGTACATGACCGGTTTCTTAGATGTTTCATTATCATTACCGACCTGACTTCCAATTGTAGATGGTGAGCCGGAAATCCGGCAAATTCCTCACTTAGTCTGCTCAGACCTTTCGTTCGGAGTTTCGGTGTTCCCTGCTTGCACAGACCGTGGTTGTGTCAGCCGGGGTGGCGTGGTCCATTCAATTTAACCAGCCCAGTTCATGCAATTTGAAATTTGAATCTTTGCGCAGGGACATCATTTCTGGAAATGTAAAGTAAATCTTTCCAACATCTGAAGGGAATTCATTAGGCATATGAACTAACGTTTTCGCAAAAAAATATTTTAGTATTCGCTTTCTTATTTAAAAAAAATATAAGACTGCATTTGTTACGAAGTTTCGCTTTTGCATATGCAAATTATTCGCATCATTTTGGAATATTCGCATTTTCTTTCGCAAAATTGAATCTTAATATATATTTACCCTCGACACTGATTCACTGATTCCCTGATTCACTGACTCTGTCACGCAGTACGTAGGAATTTAAATAGGCATTCTATAATAATTCTATAAATAATAATAATAAAAAAAATAATATTTTTTTTTGTACAGAAATTGTGTTTTCCCCAATTTTTTTTTTTACCAAAAATGTTTTTCCCCAAACTTTTACCAAATTTTTTTTTTCCAAAATTTTTTTTTTTACAATTTTTTTTACAAAAATTTTTTTTTTTCCACAAAATTTTTTTTTTCCACAAATTTTTTTTTTTCAACAAAATTTTTTTTTTCCACAAAAATTTTTTTTTTCAACAAAATTTTTTTTTCAACAAAAATTTTTTTTTTCAGCAAACTTTTTTTTTCAACAAAATTTTTTTTTTTCAACAAACATTTTTTTTTTCAACAAAATTTTTTTTTTCCCAATTTTATTTTTTTTCGAAATTTTTTCTTACAAAATAGTTTTCTCAAAATATTTTTTACAAAATTTTTAAAATTAAGTAACAAATACTTTCTCAAGCAAATTAACGGGCGCCATAGGCGCATTACAACTTACTAGTATTTCAATATTCGCCACATTCGCTACATCCCTAGTTCTTACCCTTATCTGAATTGAAACGTATACGTAATATTAATTCACATAGACGAAATAATATCAACCATACGACGGGAATGCCCAAGTATTGAGAATTTTGTTGGCCTTGAATTGAATAGAATTCATGCCGTTCCAACAATCTCGTCATGACAAATTCAATGACAGACCTCTGACGATGTCAACCGCAATAAATAATCCTATTACACCAAGTGCTGGCAACAACTCGTAAATATAATTAAACTTTGGCTTAAACTTCATCAAAACTGAAGTCTAAAGCCGAATAGAGCAGAGCTGAGAAGAGAAGAACAGAGCATAACAGAGCAAAGTCAGTTAAAACTCATGAAAAACTAAATAAATATTTTAATATTTTTCTTAACTACAAAATGTTAAGAAAACATTTCCTTTATTGTATTTTAATTTAAACTTAAGCATAACAAGTTTTCTGCCTTCTGTTTTTCGGTAAACACAAACATGGCAACAACAAATCCACGCCATAACACTGGTTGGGCCTTAATTTCTGGTCTCGTCTTCGGTGAGACGGACGGACTATTTGCCGCACAAGTTCTGTGAATTCATCGGGCAACATTGTCAGCAACAGAAGCTTCTTCTTCAGCAACATCATCGCCATCCATCTGCCAGATGAAGATGACGATGATGCTGCTGGGAATGGTGTGTGTGTATGTGTGTGTGTTCCACTGTATTTGTTGTTGCAGAACAAAGAACCACATTTAAAGTTTTTCCATTGATGTCAACACTTCAAGCCAAATACACTCGCTTTGGCATTCACTGTATGTATGTGTGCGTGTGCCATGGGTGCGGATGTATGTTGGCATGTCTGTTTGCAAGTGTGTGTTGTAGAGAGTGTGTACAACTCCTGTGCGTAAGTTTATATTTCATTTCCAAGAAATTTTACTTTGTCAACCCATCCACAAGGCAACACAAGTGAACGCATACACTTTGCTATGCTTCACAAAGCCAATGACTGACGAGAGCATTGTCGAGGTTTTTTTTTTTTGTTAGAGCAAAAATAACTGAAATATCTTTGATTTTATGTCGGTGGTTTGTTGAACCAGAGCGGGCTTCTTCTTTGTTACTTGTGACTTACTGACTTATTTAGTTTCACACCAGTATGTGTGTGTGTGTGTGTGCCAGTCGGCTAATGACGTGTCAAACGGTATTGTCAGTGTTATTCCCGTTATTGATGATGAACTAATGCCTCGTTCGCTCGTCGTTTGTTAAAAAGGTAATAAACAAAAGTAAAATAATGTAATAATTCGGTCGTATTATTTACGGCTCGCCCAGTTTATGTGTACTGTGTCTTATTTAATGTGCTCTAAAGAGATTTCATACAGTTGTGGTCATAATTTTAGGTATGCCAGATGAATTTAACTGAAATGTTTTAAACTTGGTTGGTGGCGGACTTTGCAGTAAATGACTGAAGGTGAAACCGGCAACTTGGTGTAAGCAAATGCCTAAGCAAATGTCCAAAAAGATAGCACCTTGTCCCTTTTAATGGTACGCTAATTTTTCTTGAATAATATTCTCGTAATAACATTAAACTTATTGAAGTCATACAAAACTTCCCTAGAAGATGAATTTGTCATTCGTTGGCGCTTTATCCAGTGCGAGCCAGACTGTGTGTGATAACACAAATTATCATGGGAACAGAGCACTGATCTATGAATGGAAATAGAAGGAACAAAAAAATAGGTTAATACCATAAGAGTAAATAACTTAAAAGTGAAATTTCCTTAGAGTGGAAAAGAAAAATGTCACCCAATGATTAATTGTTACTTGAAGCCTTTCAGTGCTTTATAACCCTAAATACGGTTTTGCTGGCATGATTAAGTATATTTAACCGAAGAGAAAGATGGTCTTTGACATACGGTTTAAGATATACACATACGTACAATAAGATCAAGAGACTTGTGACACATTTTCGAATTTCTGCACCAAACCGCTTATGGTTGAACCAGACGTCCAAATATGTGGAAATATAAAAATCACACCAGTTTGTCAAACATACATGCCAATTCTATGAAAAAAAAAATAATCACAACTGATTGATGTCAGAGATTTGAATTGCAATCACAATGTACTCTTGCACAATTAATTTCAATTTACTGGAAATCGTCAATAAAACTCACCGCATGATGTTGGACGATAGGAGTGTTAATGTGATCGAAGTGGCTGAGAGTAGTGTTGTATAATTCGATTCACGACTTTTTCAAAAAAAAAAAGTGAAAAATTGAGCCGACTTTCGTCTATTTTATGTCATATCGCCGAATCCCGAATTAAAGGCCGATATGCTCTCGAACTAGGAAACTCTTTTTGTTTCAATTTGTCTCATTTTAACTTTTTTGTTGAGTTTTAAACTTAATATGGTATTGTATTTTGTATTTAAGAACATAATAATTTTTTGTTTGTTTGTCAAATAAAAAGTAAAAAAGTCGACTTGTAAATGCAAAAAAGTCGAAAAATTTAATGTTTCACTAATCTACTTTCTCCAAAAAAAAAAAAAAGGTGAAAACTGAAGTCGATTTTCGGCTATTTTATGTCATATCGCCGAATCCCGAATTAAAGGCCGATATGTTCTCGAACTAGGAAACTCTTTTTGTTTTGTATACCATTCAATTTTATTCAATTTGTCTCATTTTAACTTTTTTGTTGAGTTTTAAACGTAATATTGTATTGTATTTTGTATTTAAGAACATAATTGTTTTTTTTTTGTTTGTTTTTCAAATAAAAAGTCGAAAAGTCGACTTGTAAATACAAAAAAAAACGAAAAATTAACTGATTCACTTTATGGAAAAGTCGACTTTTGGAAGAATTCCCCAAAATAAATGAAAAATTCCCCCAAAAGCCCAATATGAAAATTACTCCAAAAATTCTGGAAAATCCCCCAAAACAATTTATGAAAAATTATACAATGCAAAATTCTCCAAATGTCATGAAAAATATATGATTGACTTCGGTTATAAAAATATCCTCAAAAATACAAAAAATATCCCAAAAATCAAAAATTGGGGAATTTTGTTTATTGTCAATTTGCAATATTCCTTGGACAGTAATGAGTCAAATGTGTGATTCTATGCATATATTTAAACGGATATATGAAAAAAGAACAAAAAAAATGAAGAATTTCGACAAAATAAACTCTTATATCATAAATGCCCCAAAAACAAAAAAGCCCAATTAGGTAGAACCAAAGAAAACCCCTAAAGAAAACTAAAAAAAAGGTAAATAAATATCTAAAATAAAATAAAAAATAAATTTTGCCTAAAAATAATGAAAAAATGTCTATTCTTGGGGATTTTTCATATGAGATTTTTTCTGGGAATTCTTTTTTATTTTTTTGGGGCATTTTTCATAGAGCCGTCTCAATTTATGAATAAAATCGGATATTTGAACCATTACTGTCTAATATTTCTTAAAGAATTTCGCATTGTGAATCTAAAAAACTCTTTTTCTCTTTCCTTTTGTATATATGACACTTCAAGTCATAAATTCATTTTGTGTAGTAAAAATTTAAAAAAAACGAATTCCATGGCCCATTTAAGTACGATTAATGTACAGCAATTAAGTTAATAACTAATATTTTCCAAAAAATTTAAGCAGCCCAAAGATTATCCCCAAAGGAATATCTTAATATATATTTACCCTCGACACTGATTCACTGATACACTGATACACTGATACACTGATACACTGATACACTGATACACTGATACACTGATACACTGATACACTGATACACTGATACACTGACTCTGTCACGCAGTACGTAGGAATTTAAATAGGCATTCTATAATTTTCTATAAATAATAATAATAAAAAAAATAATATTTTTTTTTTTACAGAAATTGTGTTTTCCCCAAATTTTTTTTTACCAAATTTTTTTTTTCCACAATTTTTTTTTACAATTTTTTTTTTTGTTACCAAAATCTTTTTTTTACAAATTTTTTTTTTCAACAAAGATTTTTTTTTTGCAAATTTTTTTTTTCAACAAAAATTTTTTTTTTTACAAATTTTTTTTTCAACAAAATTTTTTTTTACAATTTTTTTTTTTTACAAAATTTTTTTTTCCTAATTTTTTTTTTCACAAAAATTTTTTTTTTCTACAAAATTTTTTTTTCAGTAAATATTTTTTTTTTTCAACAAAAAAATTTTTTTTTCCACAAAATTTTTTTTTTTTTTCAACAAATTTTTTTTCCCATATTTCAACGGGCGCCATAGGCGCATTACAACTTACTAGTTGGATATAACAAAATATCAAAATCCGCAAGAAAAATCTAAATTGATTCGGAACAACTTCTATTGGAGAGATATCGAGCCCTTACTGCGAAAAAGATGTTAGCGAAATTGTTTTCGAAACTTGTTTTTTAATGAAATTCGATAAACAAAATTGTCCAACGCTCATAATTCTAAAATAATAAAAATTAAAAATTTACCCTCGCTTTTTTGCTGGACCTCAAAAAAACCCCTCTCCTGCTAAATTTTCTTCTTGCAGCTAACGTTTCTCTTTCGCGGTTAGGGCACGATTTTCTCATGTTATTTTGATTTCATTTCACCAACACATACTTGATGCCTTAGAAAGGCGCTACATGTATTTGTGACTTCTCAATCAGACATAATTTGTTCCAATTTCCAAATCCATACAGTCTCCATTCGGAGAAGCACTTCATAATTTCATGTTCAACTAATAACAGAGCAAATTTGTTGTAATTACCCCGAATATGAATAACATTTTCCAAGTGTTCGTTCTGCTCCACCTGAACGTATGATTTATATTTGAAATGTTATTAATATCAGCCACCACTCATGCAACACATGGTCTGACAAGAATTTGAACAACCAGCGACAGATTTAATTTCCACAAAAACGACGGGGGGATTGGTTACACAGTCAAAGTTTAATTCCAACATGAGACTAGCAAATCATTTGAGTTTATGAAATGTGGGGGGCTTAAGTTTAGCATTTCAATTAATTTTGCAAAGTAATTTCGTAAAGACAACTGTAATTGATATACTTGAATGCATTTCAAGTACGTTTGTGTTTCTTTTGTCAAACTCATGTCAATGTTTGAGGACAGCTGAAAACGGCAACATGCTGTTCTTTATGGTATAATGACTTATGACCACTTTGTATGAACATTGCTATAACATTGACTGGCAACATATGGCTAATAGACGATGGGAAAAACATTAGTCCAGCTGTCCATTTAGGACAGCAAATTTGACGGATTATTCACATTTACTTGATTGCCCATCATGATAAATTCAAATGTTATTAACTTGGTCGTCATTATTATGCCAAAACAGTTGTCTTCCCTATTCTTCGTATCTTTCACAACTAAATACAATTCCAATTCAGCCGTTCTGGCGGAAGTCGTTCACGAGTTTTGTCATTTCTAATTCATATTCATTTATAAAGTTGTGCCGCCTGTTTTATTTAAATCTTATTGAGCAGTACTTGACAAATACAGCACAACTCAACAAGACGATTCTTCCGCAGAGCATTTGAAGAAAGTTCTTCATCGAAATCTTCAAATCTGCACAAAATACATTAATTTTTCAAACATTTCATAGGATTGAGGGTGAATCGTGCACAACAAAAAAAAAAAATACTTGACACAGTTTCAAGTTTACAAAAAAAAAAAAGAAACCCAAAACGAAACTTTAAGTCATTTTTAAAATGTATCAACTGCAATCTACTGTCACGAATGAAAACAAAAAGATTCTATTGGAGTTAGATAGTGGGGTGATAAGTTTGGCAAAAATTCAATCGGTAACACGTACTGAAGTTTGTTTTCGACTGTGGCATTAAAGTAAAAAATCTGAAATGTTCTCAACTTCTATTGTTCTTAAACAGTAACGAAAGATTCGCTTTCATCCCCACAGAATGTCGCAAACGCTCTATTAATTTTGAGGTGAACTTTTGAAATGTGTTCACAGAGTAGTTCGGCTTCATTGTGCGGCTTCACGCTTGTTGTCGTAAATAAATAGCTTAATAGGAGAATGTAAAATTTAGTTCGAAGGGGGCATATCAATGCATACCTTTGTGCTTCGGTTTTTTAGAAAATGACAAAAAGGCGTTGTTGTTGACAAAACTGTGTAGGCCTCATGAAAAGGGATGTGACGAGATGACTTTGAAGTTTAAAATGAGTTATAATATGGAGCAATTGGTTATGTTCCTATTCTCGTAAACATTCCATGAAACTAAGGGCGGGGAATGCTGAAATAAATGAGCGATTCAGAATGTTGACTGGAAACAACTATTTAAAATCAGTTGCTTGTAAAGGGTGTTTTTTATTGGGGTATAGAACTTTAAGTTGGCATCACTTTTTTAACTGGCGGCCATTTTGTCAGCTGTCAAGTGATTAATATTTAGTTTGGTTTGCCATTTCATCATGAACAGGTTGACAAAAGAACAACGCTTGCAAATCGTGCAAATTTATTTCGAAAGTAATGGTTCAGTTCGCGAAGTTCACCGCAAGCTCCGTCCATTTTATGCCATTACATCCACAAAAACTGACTGTTTGGTGTGCTCTATGGGCTGGTGGAGTCATTGGGCCATACTTCTTCCGAAATAATGCTGGAGAGTCAGTTACCGTTAATGGAGACCGGTATAGAGCCATGATAACCGACTATTTTGTTCCCGAATTGGATGGCATGAATGTGGATGAGTTGTGGTTCCAACAAGTGGTTGAAAATTGGACCTGTAGAATTGGCTTTATTCGAGTCAGCCGCGGCGGCCACATGCCCGAAATCATATTTAAACATTAATGGCATAAAAATATCCTTCCAATAAAGCCAAATTGATGGACATTAAAACGATTTTCTTGTGTTTTATTTCAATTCGAAGTTCTATACCTCAATAAAAAACACCCTTTACAAGACAAGTGGCCCCAAGATTATTTTTGAAAATTAAAAACACATTTCTGCTCATTATGAGAGCCTAAGAAATCGATCTGTAAGGGTTCAGCCAATAAGATTGAAATAGAAAAAATAAATAAATAAAACCTACATATGACCGATGTCCCCGGCGTGTACTGCTAATTATTCGCCTTATCCTAGAAGATGACAGCAGGCGCAACTATGCTGGTGACTATAAATAATGACGTCAGCCGCGAAAGAAAACAAATATTAATAATAGTAACTTCTGGCCAAAAAATACAATTGAGAAAAATTCGTTAACATTCATTCTAATGATGGAATCCATACGATTCCCGTTCATGGCTGCGAACAGATTATTGGTAGGCCATTAGTTTGACCTGATATACTTTGCTAATATATCCGGTTCATTGATCTCATCATCCCACAGAAAAACTAATTATTTTGCATTCAATGAAGACAACAACTACACACAATGATGTCAATATTTATTCAAAACAACTCAAATCTCCATAAGCGCACTGCAAACGTGCATGTGTATGTATGTATGTGTGTACATGAATAGACATAGAAATGATGACAATCCTATGATACAAACAAAGAGCTCAAGAAAACGAAATCCAAAAACAACGGATTTAATAAGACAATTTCAAAGGAACCGAACAAAAGAACGAAAAACGTCAAAACGGATATTGGCACCCTGGTGATGGTGATGGCGATGACGATGATGATGCTGCTGCTGCTGCTGCAGACTCTGGCTCCAGCAACTACAGCTGATATTTGTTATGGTAGAGAGAAAGTAAACAACAAAAGAAAGACAACGACCATAACAGCAACGATGGAATCGTACACGAGGGCGGTGACGGAGAATAAGACAGACAAACAACAAATACAAACAAAATGATGATGGTGTTGATAATAATCAGAAGACATAATGACGTTTCGTCTATGCGAACATAGAGAGCTTAAACGCTCATACCCAGAGAAGCCGATATGAGAGCAGAGAGCACAATGACATAATAACAAAAAGAACACAGCCATACATACAGAAGTATAACAGCAGCAAGATTAGGTCACAGAGTATAGGTTAACTATGTTTTGATTACGTTTACAACGTAATCACCAAACAAACGAAAGTGTATCTAAGCAACAACAACGAAATTGGCGTATGGAATCGAGCAAAGAGGCGCTGCGCAGCACCACCAACCGATGCTGCCGAGAGTGAGACCCGATGATAAATAAACGAGAATCACATCCGGAAAATCTATCTAGAAATAATAGAGAAGAAAGTGAGAGCATTTGAGAGGAACTTTCGTTGTTAACAACGACCGAGAATTTGGCAGGCACATTTTGAAGGTTATGTTCAGCGCATGTCTGCAACATATCAACACGTGGTTTCTTCCTGTAATTATGTGGTAAACAAAGGACTCTCACAAAGGACCGATGATAGGAAGGAAGAAATCACTATTTGCACAAGAACGACAACAATAACGCAAACACAAAGCCCGAAGATGCCACATTTTACATGTTCCTCTGTTTTAGTCAGTTCTTCTCATCCATTGGAGGAAAAAAGGCATGGCAGGTCATGCGTACAAGGATTTGTTTATGCATGTAAAGCCAGCAAACAACAAACAAATGGACAGACATACAGATAGACCATAGTAAGCAAACCGTCAAATTTGACACTACAACTGACAATAATTACTAAATTCACTTTTATTTTCTTCCACACACACATACATAAATACACACTTACGTATTTTGTGCTCTTGCTGTTGAAGAGGGTAAAATTAATTAAATAAGCCGTCAAAAAGAGAATTTAATGACCGAGCTCGGAGAGCAGTTTTCGTACCATTTGGCAGCATCATCGTCATTATCATGACCGAGACACAAACTCCAACATTGTAAGGGCGTGTAACGACGACGACGTCGTCCACGACCACTGTTTGGTGACATTGAAGTGTTTGTTGAGTATTTGTCTGTGTATCTCTCTGAAATGTAATTATCGGCTAAAAATGGGTTTGGCGCTAACATAAGACAACATCAGAAAATAGGTTTATTTTTCGTAAAATTTAAGAGAGCTCCATAGCCATCCACTCGTTATGACACTCTTGTCGCTCATAAAGTTTTAGACTAAAATTGTAAGAGTCTTCCACATTTAAAGCTTTAAGAAAAACAAAACGGATTTGCCTCTAATCAGATCAGTTCTGACGTTGGCCGCACTGACGAGGGTTTGTCATAATGGGACCGACCGACTCTATGCTGGGCGTTGCTTCATGTGTAGTAAAGTGAAAGGAAGAATACGACTTCCTACTTCTTTTGGAGGATTGTAAACAACATCGCTGGGGCACGTTTTGTATAGTTTACATTCCATTGTTGACATTCGATATGGCTTTGATAGTGGCACTCTATTAATTTTAAGTCAATCCTCTTTAGTTTGTAGATTTGAGGGACTTTTTGATGTCAGTCAGCTTGTGTGTAAAGAGGGTTTGTTGTGTTGCTTTTTTTAAATCATTATTAAAATAATGGTTTCTATTAAACCACGCTGTTTGTAAAATAAATATAATTGTGGACGGATTGTGGAAAAACTGAATTCGGAAAACATTTTTAAATCATCAAGGAAGTACAAGTACAAGTACAAGTACAAGTACAAGTACAAGTACAAGTACAAGTACAAGTACAAGTACAAGTACAAGTACAAGTACAAGTACAAGTACAAGTACAAGTACAAGTACAAGTACAAGTACAAGTACAAGTACAAGTACAAGTACAAGTACAAGTACAAGTACAAGTACAAGTACAAGTACAAGTACAAGTACAAGTACAAGTACAAGTACAAGTACAAGTACAAGTACAAGTACAAGTACAAGTACAAGTACAAGTACAAGTACAAGTACAAGTACAAGTACAAGTACAAGTACAAGTACAAGTACAAGTACAAGTACAAGTACAAGTACAAGTACAAGTACAAGTACAAGTACAAGTACAAGTACAAGTACAAGTACAAGTACAAGTACAAGTACAAGTACAAGTACAAGTACAAGTACAAGTACAAGTACAAGTACAAGTACAAGTACAAGTACAAGTACAAGTACAAGTACAAGTACAAGTACAAGTACAAGTACAAGTACAAGTACAAGTACAAGTACAAGTACAAGTACAAGTACAAGTACAAGTACAAGTACAAGTACAAGTACAAGTACAAGTACAAGTACAAGTACAAGTACAAGTACAAGTACAAGTACAAGTACAAGTACAAGTACAAGTACAAGTACAAGTACAAGTACAAGTACAAGTACAAGTACAAGTACAAGTACAAGTACAAGTACAAGTACAAGTACAAGTACAAGTACAAGTACAAGTACAAGTACAAGTACAAGTACAAGTACAAGTACAAGTACAAGTACAAGTACAAGTACAAGTACAAGTACAAGTACAAGTACAAGTACAAGTACAAGTACAAGTACAAGTACAAGTACAAGTACAAGTACAAGTACAAGTACAAGTACAAGTACAAGTACAAGTACAAGTACAAGTACAAGTACAAGTACAAGTACAAGTACAAGTACAAGTACAAGTACAAGTACAAGTACAAGTACAAGTACAAGTACAAGTACAAGTACAAGTACAAGTACAAGTACAAGTACAAGTACAAGTACAAGTACAAGTACAAGTACAAGTACAAGTACAAGTACAAGTACAAGTACAAGTACAAGTACAAGTACAAGTACAAGTACAAGTACAAGTACAAGTACATTTTTTTCTTTATACTCCCATTTGTAGTTTTCCGTCTATCTAATCCATTACTAGTGAGCTCCTTTAACTGGAACCTAGAAATACACTCCCACTTTTTTTATAGTATAGGTGAGATTGGATTTTGTAAGTTCAGTTAAACATATGCAATTTGTTTGAGTTGAAATCAATTGGTTTTCATAAAAAGGCCCCACATTACTTCGGTGGCAGAAGTGCCCTTTCAATTCTCTTTACATTTATACTCTTAAAATGTTAAAGTCGATGATGACGCAAAAATACTCTACATTTGTCTTTCACTTACACTCTCATTCACTCTCGCTCTCTCTCTGACACAGTATCGCCCAACAGGCACAGCAAGTGGTAAAGGATGCTGTGAACGTAACATTATCGGAAACCGAAGTGAATGACAAGAATGGTTTAGTGTGTGATAGTTGCTCGTAACGGACGGTCATAAAAACGGCGATACTTACAAACTCCAAAACGTGGAATAACAACAAATCAACGCACAACAAAAAGTACACTGAAACAAATGATAACAATAACACAAAAAAAAAAATTAAAACAAGTTATTGCGTGAAATAAAAGGTAGCCCAAGTTAAAATAAAATATCATATTGTCACAATAACTAAAGAGCAAATAAATGTGTTGGAAAAATAATATGCGAGGCAAATAGAGGAGGATACGACCAGATACGACCGAAAGCTAAAAATAAAGCGACTGCAACATAAGCAGCGGAATAACTGTGTCCTGTGTATATGTGCGTGAATGAGTGCGTGAGTGATTGCGTGTGTAAATGTGTATGGGTATGTGTATTAGAGTTAGCAACGATGTAGTTGATGTTGTTGTTTCCGATAAAGAGACGCGCCTAGCCTGGCAGCTGTAAAAAATGTCGATGCTCATCACGAGCTTAGTAGGTCATTATCATGTTGATGCTGCTGCTACCGCCGCCAGTACCGTGTGCTGCTTGCTGCCTGACACAGACGACGTGGAAGCACTCCACATTTCTTCAGTCTATTCTTTACATTTAAAGCGTTAACACACATTTCCCTGCAACATCGAGAACGAATATTATAACAAAAAAAAAAACGTAATGCAAGAAAAAATAGAATAAAAACATGAAATGAAATAATAGAAAAATACCCCAAACGTTTAGTCGTAGTAATGTTACGAAGGATAAAGTGGGGAGGCTGTTAGAGAGAAAACACTGGCTCGACGGAAACGGCGAGTGTGGGCACGAGGAAAGAGGACCGAGAGAAAACCCCAGTGTTCTTCTTCGTTAAGCAATGTGAAGGAAAACTGAAAATCGTGATGTGCAAAACAACAGCAACAAAAACAACAACAAAAGAAGAAAAATAATAGAAGAAAATTGTATGCTTCACATTTTTTGGGTGTGGACTCTTCTGTACGCGTAGCATCATCGTAGAGCAGTGTTGATGCTGACGATGATTTTCGTTTTACTTTCCTTTTCCTTCCTCTCAACTCGGTCAGCATTTTCAAAGCATAAATAAATAGTAGATACCCTTTTGTTTATAGTTTTACATGAACATTTATCCAAACCGATATGAAAGTGTTTTTAATAACATCCTCCACTAAGAAAATAGTAAAGTTGTGCAAAAAAAAATAAAAGAAGAAATGAAAAAAAAATGATGATGTTACCACATACATTTTATGTGTGTATGTGGCGTTGTCGTAGTCGTAGTCGTGGTCCTTGTCGTCGTATGTAGTGCAATGTTAAAGTCCTTGAAATATTTTGGTGTGCCATACAATGACGACGACGACGACGATGTTGCAAAATGTTGTGGAAAACAAGCAAAGCCAACAACATCCACTCAGACAAACAAAAAACAAAAAAAAAACGCAAGTGAAAAATTAAAGCAATAACAATAAAGCAGATGAAAATGAAAAAGTGTGTGTTATTAAGGCAAACAAAAGTGTGAAACGAAAGAATATATGCCTGTCGTAAGGAGAGTAGCAGGAAAAAAGTGAAAAATTACAAAAATTACAGGCAACCAGAGTGAAAAGTGACAGAGAAAAGTGTTGCACTCATTTCAGCAAACCATCAATTGATACCATAGATCCGCTGGCCAACCTTGTCATCGACAACATCCGTAGTGACCAGCCAAACACAGTGTGATGTTCTGTATGGTCTCTCCACCAAAGGATCCTAGGGCAACTGTAATATAAATTTCATGGGCGTAGGACTTTCTATGTCCTAAAATGTTATGACACTTCGCCTTTTTACAGCAAAAACAAACGCTGGCTATAAAAACTGCACACCCTCACAATGTCGCCACGATTTTTCACATCCTGTAAAGCAACAAATATTTTGCAATAACAGCAAATACCATCCCACACTCCTAGCTGTTTTTTTTCGCCCAACAATAGCATTCCTAAAATGATAATAACAACACCTCGGGTCTGGTCAATACAGATTGTTGGGACCAATAAGCCAATAAAAGGTCAACTACGTCCACCCTTACCACCGCCGTACAGCGCTTATTTTCATCATCATGCCTTTAACCACCCATCAGTAAAAAAAAAAAACAGTGCAGACGTTTCAGTGGGTAAAAGTCGACTTGAAAATACCTTCCGAAAGATATTTGTATAGAAAGTGCGGACATTGCTGGTTAGATGTGAAAGGTAAAACGCTCAGGTTCAAATATGCCTAAAAGAATATCAGTTTTTTCTCACGTTTGAGTAAGATATTAATCTCTAAGAAACATGTAAAACTTTTCTAGGAAAAACATTAGCTTTTAGAGTTGGTTGAAAACAATAGTTCACGATTCGCTCCCTGATTTGAGAGAAGTTCCTGGCGTTTTTCTGAAAGGCATATTAAGAGCAATACTTTCGTGGTGTCGTCGATCTTTCCGCTTCTACTTTGAAACCATAAAAATTTTGTCAATAACGAAGATTAAAGTCAAAAGAAGTTATAAAATGTTAATTAAATATGGACTTGCACGCTTTGGATTCCGAATAATTCCAAAAATGCTCAAGACCTGCAATTCTTCTTTGGGGGCAAAGGAATGTGTAACCAAATTCCAGCGTTTTTCTTTAAAATATGTTGGGAAACATTTGAGGCATTATTAATCTGTACATATTTTTGCGAAGGGCCTCCATCATGACACATTCAAAGTGCAACTAAAATTGCATGTTACTGTCAGAGAACACGAATTGGAAAATGTTGTGCAAAAGAATCGTCCTAGAAAAATCCAATTGACTTTGCCATTGTTGTAAACTCGGAAGATACTTAATAAATGCCAATAAATTATTTTACTAATGATTGCGACAAATTAAGATAAATGAAATCGCGTTGGCCTGGTCTAGTTTTGGAGCTGGTAAAAGCATTCTCCAAATGTTAGGCCCGATGAAAAGTTTTTCGGCCACTCTTGATCCAAATTCAAATAGTGAACCTGATTCAGAAATATGAACATTGGAACTTTTGTCACGATATCGTATATTTGTTTCCACAACTTTTCGAAGCTTCCCCCATTGCCAAAGCATAATTATGAGCTGCGGTAATATTTTCCATTAATCGCTAATTGTATGAACCCCATACTATGTTTTAATTACACTCGGCTACAGAGGCAGTTCACTTTTATATCCAGGACCTTGTTCTTTCATAATAATTTCCAACTGTTACAAACGGAACGTCTAACTTAGTGCATATAGCCACCAACCCATAGGGGAGTGTATATACATTTATAACTGCCTTCTTGACGGACTCAATCAAATGTTTAATATCGCGTGAATTTTATTAGATTTTGACACTTTAGACGAGAACTCCCGACCTTAAGTCGTTGCCACACTTTCCGTCAGCTACCATTCTTGCCCAAAAGTGTGCCTTTTTCCTTGTTAGCACAGTTTTTGTTTGGCTTTTTATTTCCTTTATTATTTTTTCCCGCCCCCCCAACACAAGGTTAAAGCCCCCCCAAACAAGAACAACAACAAATTCCAAACGATAAAAGCAAAACATAAAATAAGGATCTCCATTGTCTCTTGCCGCCTCACGTCATTGTTTCTGTTGTGCGTGATGTCCCCAGTCCTTTCTAGTTACTTTCAATATATTTCTGTTTCCATTTAATCTTTTGAGTAATGGGAGTCCAGAAATGTCATCTAGAATTACAATAAGTAAAGCTGAATTTGAGCAAGACTAAAGCGAATTGATTGTGCTTTTGTTTTTAGTTTTCTTTGTCATCTGCAGAAATTGGGTATTGAATTTCAGGGGTGCTTCAAAAAGGGTTGCAGCGCAAAACACGCAATAGACAGAAGGGGTGGGGAAATCAATATGAGGAGCATATTTAAAATTCCAAAAGGAAAAAAAGGAAATGACTTCGCATTGGATGGGACATGACATGAGTTATATTTTATGGAAATTACTTAAAAAAAATACTGAAAATTCAGTCACTAAGAAGTTTCATATTACAACAAATACTGTGTTATTTCAAGAGAGTTGGATCCATTGTCAAAGGAATTTCATGAAAAAAAGGAGGGCGAGGAGTACAACAGGATATGTTCGGTGGAGCCATTCAGCAGTAAAATATCCTAAGCATTGATTTTAATCGAAGAACAAAATTTTTTCCTTACATTTTTATTTTTAAGGTCATTTGTTTAAAAAAATATGTGAAACTCGAAAAATATGTCAATGATTTGTTTGTAAATGTTTATTTGTTAGTAAAGGAAACGATTGCATTAATGCAAATCTCCACGTAAATTTCCTACTTTTATTATACATAGTGTGTTCTCCGAGGAAATTTTTAAGAGATAATGGCAAAAATCCATAAAGATCACACTAATTGTGTACTAAAAAAATTATATTAGTTTAGAAACGTCATTAGTTTCCGGCGGTGTATACAGAACATTAGAAATGTCGTAGACATTTATAAACAAACCATTCTCACAGACTTTCTGACACCTCCCAGGCCTACTCAAATTTGTCAATACAAGATTTTTCATATCGAATTTCCTTCTTTTATATATTGACCATCAGATTTTACCACATATATTGTCCTTTCGCACGAGATCGAAGTGCATTTCTCTGCCTTTTCCACACAGTACAAGTTAAGTACTTTATTTTTGAATGAATGAAATTGGATGAGCTTCAGAAAACAGAATTTTTTTGATCACCTTTATGCACTTTAAAGGATAAAGTACAAAAAAAGGAAAATTGGCAATCAGAGCGTTAATCGAAATGCCACAGATAACCTGACGAATGAGTGTAGTTGAAAAGAGATACAATAAGAGTGATTGTTGTGATTGACTTCCATTGATTACACTGAAGTATCAAATGGCTTGACTTACGATTTTAAGTGTGTAATTAAGGAGCTGACTGCAATAGCATTGACTTAACTTTCGTTGTACGGGTACAAGGAAAAAGGATATATACTTGTAGAAATAAAGATTTACAGACACATCTGATTATATAGCTAATGATTGAGTACGATTAGTCAATTATTCAATTATTCAATTATTAAATTATTCAATTCTTCAATTATTCAATTATTCAATTATTCAATTATTCAATTATTCAATTATTCAATTATTCAATTATTCAATTATTCAATTATTCAATTATTCAATTATTCAATTATTCAATTATTCAATTATTCAATTATTCAATTATTCAATTACTCGATTATTCAATTATGCAATTATTCAATTATTCAATTATTCAATTATTCAATTATTCAATTACTCGATTATTCAATTATGCAATTATTCAATTATTCAATTATTCAATTATTCAATTATTCAATTATTCAATTATTCAATTATTCAATTATTCAATTATTCAATTATTCAATTATTCAATTATTCAATTATTCAATTATTCAATTATTCAATTATTCAATTATTCAATTATTCAATTATTCAATTATTCAATTATTCAATTATTCAATTATTCAATTATTCAATTATTCAATTATTCAATTATTCAATTATTCAATTATTCAATTATTCAATTATTCAATTATTCAATTATTCAATTATTCAATTATTCAATTATTCAATTATTCAATTATTCAATTATTCAATTATTCAATTATTCAATTATTCAATTATTCAATTATTCAATTATTCAATTATTCAATTATTCAATTATTCAATTATTCAATTATTCAATTATTCAATTCTGTTCAATTATTTAATTATTCAATTATTCAATTATTCAATTATTCAATTATTCAATTATTCAATTATTCAATTATTATTCAAATTATATTCAACTTAAATTTTATGATCCGCCATCATCATGAAACGCCAGGAACATTAAAACTGAAACTATAAAAAATGCCCCCGTTATGTTTACTTTAACAGTTAAATGGATTCCACATAATACGTGTTCTCATGCCACCGACATTTACACCTCCATACACATACAGGTGTACCAATACCTTCATATAAAGTATAAGTACACACACACAATCACACTGCCATAATGAGAATGAATGACTTCTACTGTTCATTCATTCGAATGGCTTTTGAAACGTTTTAGAATGCAATGTATGCTTACTAGTCGCGTGTATGTATGTGTGTGTGTGTGAGTTGGACTGGGTAGGAAGGAAACTTGAAACTATAAAATTTCATGTAAATTGTGAAAGAGTTCCGCAAATGAATGTAAATAATTCGCAGCGTTTTGCATAATTGAAACAATAACATTTGCGTAATTTTTTCGTTTGCCGTTCGTGTTCGCCAATGAATGATGCCATGAGATTTTTTAATAGCTGAAATGTAAATATTGCGCAAAATTTTAGGTTGTGGTCCGTACGTGGCCAAGAAATACGTTTTGCATCTACAGGGAGACGGACGGTAGAAATAATTGAAACATAAACAAATGAACAAAATAAACAAGGAATGGAATCTGTGGTATAGCAAGAGGAAGTTCATATTTAGCAGGAAATAGGACGGTGCAGGTTATCAAACAGTTATCATACTTTTATACAAAATAATTTAGCAAAAACCGACTGGTTTGAATATTTTCAACTTACAGAGAGGGCATAGTATTGGTGGTGCCTTTGTTTTGGTGGTGCCTTCAATGGTCACAATCGAGTTCTGTCTGTACGCGTTTTCAAAGGTAGCTGGGAGTTGTGAATATTTTCAAAAATTGCTAACAGTTTGTATGGCTTTTGTAATTTAATTTAGTTTTGGCTCTAGTTTTTTAGCAGTCTTGAATTTAACAACTCGAAGAAGACAAAATCCTCTGATGTGTAATAATTACTGGTTAGGAGTTCTTAAGGTGCATTTGTGGCAGTGATGTCTGAGCAGAGGATAACTAAACGATGGAATGTTTATTCTGATATTCGAATAACTATCGGGTTTAATAATTCCTGACTTGGAATAAT
Organism: Hydrotaea cyrtoneurina; assembly: GCA_958296145.1. NCBI lineage: Eukaryota > Metazoa > Arthropoda > Insecta > Diptera > Muscidae > Hydrotaea > Hydrotaea cyrtoneurina. The sequence goes on along the minus strand of OY282513.1, from coordinate 7,726,554 downwards.
AATTCCTTGACTCAGAGGGATCTGCTAAATAAGCTTTTGAAAATAGTGAACAACATGGAATACCCATGAAAGATTGTCAGCTTCTGGTCAGTTAGACAAGTGCAGATCAGTTCGATCTACTGGCGTGTGCATATATAAAGGGTGTTTTTTATTGGGGTATAGAACTTTAAGTTGGCATCACTTTTTAACTGGCGGCCATTTTGTCAGCTGTCAAGTGATTAATATTTAGTTTGGTTTGCCATTTCATCATGAACAGGTTGACAAAAGAACAACGCTTGCAAATCGTGCAAATTTATTTCGGAAATAATGGTTCAGTTCGCGAAGTTCACCGCAAGCTCCGTCCGAATGAATCGATTCGCCACCGTGCACAGCAATTGGAGCTTTGTCCGTCAACTTTATGGAAGATTTTGCGCAAAGCCGCGAGACCATGCAATGCGTCGTGATTTTGGTGTATGGGCCGAAAATGAGATTCATCTCGATGCTGATTTTCATCACAATTGGAAAATTGGACCTGTAGAATTGGCTTTATTCGAGCCAGCCGCGGCGGCCACATGCCCGAAATCATATTTAAACATCAATGGCATAAAATTATCCTTCCAATAAAGCCAAATTTATGGACATTAAAAAGATTTTCTTGTGTTTTATTTCAATTCGAAGTTCTATACCTCAATAAAAAACACCCTTTATGTGAATGGATTTATTTACTAACCTTAACCTTACCTAATTCGAAAGTGAAACGTCGTCGTAAGCCAACTACTTGCCATAATTTCAACTCCAGGTATCCGGTTCCATCTTTTGTCAACTTTGCGAGTAAGAGAGTTATCCCTAGGATATGTAATTGACCTTAACATCTGAAGCTGTCATTAGCTCTTCGGAGCTGGCTTTAACCAGATGATACCGATTAAGTGGTAATAAATACATGTCAACCATTTCAGATAATTACATTCATATTGAGTCAGATATGTGTTTTGCTAGTACGAAGGATTCGTGTATAGGGTTTTTTGTAAAAGGTTTGACCTGGCTAGAATGTCTTCGATATGTTAACATTATCTTATTGGAACACCCGCTATAAATTGTGGTATTTTGTTGGGTTTCTTTAAAATTTGAAGAGTTTTCTTTTATCTGCTTTAAATGGATCTCAAAGTGGTAACTTCGAAATCCTCGTTAAATCTGTTTCGGTCATATTTTTGTTTATTTCTTTTTTTTTGTCGATGTGTATGTACACATTCTCGATTTATCCTTGGGGGCACAACTAAGCGTCATAAACAAACTACATACCCCATAAATTCACATCAAGCTAGAAGGAAAACGTTCTGTAAATAATAATACGAAGTTTGTGGTAATAAACTTCGACCATACCAAAGTGAAAAGAAAGAAAACAAAACGAAAAATATTAATTTCATAACATTTTGTGTTATGTGCTGTTTTTAGTTCACTCTCTCCAAAATAGCCTTGCAAAACGTAGCATTCTCTATATCCTCACCCAATGGTTTACAGCTACCAACAAAGACAATGAACTTTTTTCCATTACACACAAAAGTGCTGCCAAGAGAAGTCTATGAGCAAAAACTAGCCTTGTTTGTGGGGAAACACATACAATTAAGCATAAACTGAAAACAACGACAACCCAGTATGAGACAGAGAAAAAAATTGCATGCAACTGTCACACAACAAACTTATATTTGTTGAGAAAAAATAAGGAATTCTTGTTCAACATACTTTTCTAGAAAAGCCATTAGCGTTTAAAAGCAACAAATTTGTACAAGCGAAAGTTGTTGGTGACGGACACATTGAGGGAGCAACGAATACAATACAAGCTCTGGCTTTAGGCTTTGAATAAATAGCCAGAAGTTGGTAGTATTGGCCAGCAGGGAAAATGTGATTTTAAAATGTAAAACACGTCGAGGTGAACACAAAAAAAAATAGAAACCTGAAAGTTCCATAGTGCAAAAAATTCAAACAAATACTGTGAATGTGTTTCTTTTTCATTCTTGTTGATTTCTAGTTTCCTACACCAACCAAATAAAACTTGGCAAAAAAGCCAACAAACAAAACGAAACGAATCGAACAAATAATAAAAACAAACCCACCCAAATATAACCCACATTGTTTTTTTTTTTTGTTTTTGATAATCAAAAAAACACAGCCAGAAACCTACAACCAACAACACGATGTTATGAAATAAAAAGTTCAAAACAACATCAACAGAAATACCAACAACATCAAACATAAAACCGAAAAGTAAAATAACAACAACCACAACAACAAAAAGTGAGTGTTATATATATATCAAATAAAAGCAAAACATATATATTTATATGTTGTACGTATGTATGTATGTATAAAAACGACCGTCCTTAACTTAACAAACAAAACGAAAAAAAAAACAGAATACCATAAAAATAAAACTAAATAACGACAAAGAACGAAAAGCTCCTACAACAAGGAGCCCAGAGAAACGCATCCTCCTAACAAACCCACAATCCACCACCAGTGCGCCCAACCCCACCCACCAAAACTACCAGTAGCCGGGAGCAACACCCCAACCAGGCCATATTCTAAACAAGCCAACATCATCTAACATCGACGTACGTCTTTGACTACTTCAGTTTCGTTTCGTTGTGTGCGTGTGTATCTCTGCCTTGGCGTTGGTGTTAGTGTAAGTGTTTTCAACCCGAAAAAAAAGGCATCAAACTCTTAATGGCATCACCACACATGCATGGGTGTCTGTATGCCCAACGTTTGATGCTCTCCCTGTCTGTGTATTAGCTTTTTCTATAACCATTATATGAAATCATTTGTTGTTAACGCGCTCACACACTTCTTCATCATCAGTGTAAAACTATATACGTAAAAGTATATATATTTCGCACGCATAGACGTAAAAAAACACACACACACACTCACGCAGTACATAAACGAAACATAACGAAATTGTAAAAAATAATATCGCTCATACGCTCCCGATCCAACTGATGCCAGCTAACTGATGTTATTAAATTTTGCCGCATTTGAACTTTGGTGAACTGCAGTCCTCATCAACGTCAAGACCAACATCCACTTTCTCAACATTGGACGATTTTTGAAGGTTAGTTTATTTCTATTTGTTTATGAAATTTCAGTTATGGCATATAAAAAAACAAACTTTATTTAAATCAAAAATGATGATGTTTTGTTATGAAGTGTATCACCATAACTTTCATATGAATGTATTATCTTTGAAAGTTTTTTTTTTTTTTCATTTTATAAATATATCCAACTGTAAGCTTATCAGAACTATAAGCATAATGCAACGTCACATGCAGTGATGTCTGTGGAAATGACACTTGTGTATTTAAAAACCAGAACCATACAGATCAGTGTCTTTAAAACTGAAGACTTTGGATTATGTCCTGATATTTGTGGAAAGTAATCCTAATGCATTTGTAACTGAATATTGCAACTTCTCTCAACTCGATCGAGCGAAATATAACTGGTGTTTGTTTTCCAGAATCATGAAGGAATCGTGGAAGATGGGATAGATGGTGAGTGAGAAGAAGACCAAATTAATGCTTGCTAGGCGGACCTTGCGGCAATACAAGGGCGAAATTGTGAAGGCCAACAATTGCAGTACCGAGGCCAAGACCAAAACGACTTTCATGTAGGGATTTAGCTCGTTCGCATAAAAATATAGCGATTGCGCTGGCTGGATCATGTAAATAGAAAATAATAATAATTGAAGAAGGGTAATCAAATAGTAATGATTTGCGAGAAGCTAGAGAAGCACGTCATAATTTAAATACCCATCGACGGAGACCTACTGCCGAAAGACTTATCTCAAATACTAATGGGAATTCTTAACAAGTTCAACATATCTTCATTACTATCTTACACGTACAATCGCCGGTATTTAGGGAGCTGTATAGTAGGGTGGAGTGAAATTAAAAAAAAAAGTTAACCTCGGAAAGAGATGTAGTCTGGGGTCCTAATGAGGGGAAAAATAAAGGAAACAATTTTAAAAAAATTTTAGGGGTCGCGCCACTCCCTCGAAATTTGGAAATTATCGCTATTTTGGCGTTGATTTTAGAAAAATCCTAAAAAGTTTTATGTCAATAAATGTTTGCAATAGCGTAAACAATGAAATAAGGGCATGAAAAAATTTAAAAAAAATTTTCTCATTGTTCAAAAATTTCAAAAAGTAAAATAAGTCAAATGGTGCGTTCTTCAGAAAATTGACTGAACAATGAAATCGCCACCAAAGCTACAAATATTAGTCGACTTATCCTCATATTTGCCTCAAATACTTTTGTTTGGGCATTGAACAAGCTCAAACTTTTAAACTTCGAATAAGTTAAGTCGTTAATTTTTAGGATTTTTCTAAAATCAACGCCAAAATAGCGATAATTTCCAAATTTCGAGGGAGTGGCGCGACCCCTAAAATTTTTTTAAAATGTTTTTCTTTATTTTTCCCCTCATTATGACCCCAGACTACATCTCTTTCCGAGGTTAACTTTTTCAAATTAAAAAAAAGCATGTTTTCACTCCACCCTACTGTATAGTACTACTAATATTACCATGATTTCCAGAATCAGTGTGCCATCACTAAAGCGGGTTGTGTAAGCTGTAGAGTGTGTTCTATCAAAAACTTGGAACAGTATCTTGGCCGGTTGACCGGACGACGCACTATAGAGAACATTATTTTTTCAATTTTGAATCGCACGACCGATTGGGCCAGTGAACAGGACCACTTCTGAAAGTAACCTCAACAAATTGTTGAATTGCTGAATGAATTTTTTGTGTCATTTCGCAAGAAATAAGGACCGATGATGCCACCAGCGTATAAACCGCACCAAACAGTCAATTTAAATTGATGTAACGGTTGTTCGTTAACGGCTTGAATATTGTCTTGTCTTCTGGAACAGATTTATTCTTTTCAAAGTAAATTTCAACACTTTGGAAACTCTGTTCGGGCGTTGAACGATTCATTATGACTTGCCAAACCTTACTGAACCTTAAAATGCCAACAGAGTTTGACATTATAAAATGTCGACCCATTGTTACGGATGCCGATAGTTCTCATGCAGCTTAAAAAAATCCTGTATAGTTTTTTCGAAACCGCTAGATAGTCTTCTGAGTCTTGGCTATCAGTACGGACTTGTCAATGTTGGTTAAATGTAATTGCTCTCTCCACTCCAATTAAACACACTCCACTGTTAAATTTAGGCCGGCCAAACCTAATCCTTCTTCACTGTAATTACCCCTCTTCATAACATTCTATTGTAATGGAGTTTTAACCATCATTAACATTCACTAATACCATAATTTCCAAATTCAAAGCATTTAAATTTAACTTAATAATTGCAATGGAATTGAAAACCACAAATTAACAAAATCGTTTGCGTTTATAAACGTTGACCCTTTTGGATAACATTTCATTTAATATTACGAAATGAATTCCTTAAGTTCGTTCGTTGCAAATATCACCCCAGGGATCCAGGGCATGTTAGTTTTTCAGTTTATGGAAATATACACAAATGTGTCATTTCGGTCAGTTTTAGAATATACACCGTAAACGCACAGAGATTCAATTGTCATATAAAATTAAGCCAAAGTTTTAAATATTATGGTCACATAAACGATTCTCAGGAGATTTGTTTTTGATTTTTGTGCATTTATATATAAATAAATTGCAAATGCTTTGGAGTTTCTAAGGAAATAAGTGTTAGTGGCATTGAATAATTTTCCCAGTAATGCCTGGGAATGAAATTAAAAATTCATTATAATGCTAATATGCACGTAATTTTAAAATGTGAATGTATTTTATGCATGACCTCAGGGGCATGTGGTTATTCAAATGACATTATATTTTCTCACGAATCCATTTTTCAAGTTACTTTTAACATTTGCTGTATTTTTTGCTCGGTCTGGAAATTTATATCGCTTTCACCTCGTAAAAGCCATGTAAAACATCCAAACAAGTTTTCCGTCTGGTGAACAAATTCCTGGTGAAATTTCAGGTTTGTCCATTCCTCGTCGTTCTTTGGAATTGGGCATTCCACAAACGTCATTACACCGTATTTTGCATAAAGACTTGGGTCTTAAGGCTTATAAAGTTCAATTAACACAAGAACTCAAGCCGTCCGATCATCAACAACGTCGTGTCTTTGCTGATTGGGTCCTTGAAATGCATGAAAATGATCCGGAATTCCATCGAAAAATCATCTTGACTAATGAGACTCATTTCCACCTCGCTGGTTACGCCAGCAAGCAAAATTGTCACATCTGGGGCTCGGAAAACTGAAAGAGTTATTTAAGAGAAGCCTCTCCATTCTCAACGTGGGACTGTTTGGTGCGGTTTATGGTCGGGTGGTGACATTAGACCTTAATTTTCCGAAAATGAGGTTGGGTCAATAGTTATGGTGAATGAATTGCGCTATCGAGAGATGATTAATGATTTTTTATGGTCAGAGTTGGATGGAACATTTCGTGAAAAGGACATGGGCCTGTAAGCGTGGTCGTGGTGGCCATTTGGCTCATGTTTTTTTTTCATTATTAACGGAATACCTTGCTCTTTATTATGAAATAAACATCCGATCATTTATGGCAAAAAATTCCATTTTTCTTTGAATACCAAAATAACACCACTTTTTGGGAAATCCTGTATAATCCTATGATGAATTATTTGGAAATGTTTCCTAAATATCCAGAAAATATTTTATAACTTTTAAAATTTTGATGAAAGTTTAAAAAACTAACAATACAATTTGAAGTACGGAACAATTCTACTTACTTATTTCCCTTAACATTCCATGAAGGAACAGACGGGGAACTTCTCTCGAATCAGTGAGTTGTGTACCATATAATTTGTATACTCATTGACCGTAACCTACTGTTTAAATCCGGCTTTTAATGGCTAATGCTTTTCTAGAGAAGTTTTACATGGCGTAGAGATTGCTCTCTTACTCGTAAAGTCGCCAACATTTACGAGATAAAAACAGCCGCTGAAAATTGTTTGATGATCTTACTCGGTTTCAAACTCCGGTTCTTCTGTGTAATAGTCGCACACACTACCTACCACACCACGGCCTTCCACACAATTCTACATAATTAAAAAAAAACCTATTGATTTAACTCTTGGCTTTTCAAAGGTATGGCCATTATAACAACTGAATCGTTTAGGATAACGATCTTCTCAACATCTTTAAGTGTCGGTGTCCATAGACCGTAACAGAACGACCGTAGCAAAATTCATAAGCCACCCTGTATTTAGATTAGATACAACACTTGTGCCTTTAATTCTGAATATTACAGAATTATGTGCCCTTAGTGCAACGTAGAATCGCCTTCGAATTTCGGCGACCCAGGACCGAGGAAAAATGCTTACATACATATAGAGCCCTTACCGCGAAAAAGACGTAAACGCCTTTTTTTTACCAAAATTCAATAGAAAATTGTCCAATTAAATATAAAAAAATTATATTTACAATGATATAGCAAATTTAATTGAAAAATACCACAAGTACAAAAAATACACAAAAAAAAAATGAAGAATTGCCCAAAATAAATCAAAAATCCCCCAAAAGCCCAATATGAAGATTTTCCCAAAACCCATAAAAATCCCCCCAATTTATGAAAAAATACCCAATGCAAAATCTCCAAATATTTTGAAATATATCCAAAAAAAAACAACAATAGATTTTCGTAATTTCGAAAAAATTTATTTTTTAACAAAAAAAAATCAAAAGTATAAGAAACATTATTAATCTTAATATATATTTACCCTCGACACTGATTCACTGATTCACTGATTCCCTGATTCACTGATTCACTGACTCTGTCACGCAGTACGTAGGAATTTAAATAGGCATTCTATAATAATAATATTAAAAAAAATAATATTTTTTTTTGTACAGAAATTGTGTTTTCCCCAAATTTTTTTTTCCCCAAATTTTTTTTTACCAAAATTTTTTTTTCCAAAATTTATTTTTTCCAAAATTTATTTTTTCCAATTTTTTTTTTTTACAAAAATTTTATTTTTCAACAAAATTTTTTTTTTCAACAAAATTTTTTTTTTCAACAAAAATTTTTTTTTCAACAAAATTTTTTTTTCAACAAAAATTTTTTTTCAACAAAAATTTTTTTTCAACAAATTTTTTTTTTTCAACAAAATTTTTTTTTTTTAACAAAATTTTTTTTTTTTTCACAAAAAATTTTTTTTTTCAACAAAATTTTTTTTTTCAAGAAAATTTTTTTTTTCAAGAGAATTTTTTTTTTTCAACAAAAATTTTTTTTTCAACAATTTTATTTTTCAACAAAATTTTTTTTTTCAACAAAATTTTTTTTTTCACCAAAAATTTTTTTTTTCAACAAAAATTTTTTTTTTCAACAAAATTTTTTTTTTCAAGAAAAATTTTTTTTTTCAACAAAAATTTTTTTTCAACAAAATTTTTTTTTTCAACAAAATTTTTTTTTTTCAACAAAAATTTGTTTTCACAAATTTTTTTTTTCACAAATTTTTTTTTTTCAATTTTATTTTTTTTCGAAATTTTTTTTACAAAATAGTTTTCTCATTAACAAATATTTCTCAAGCAAATTAACGGGCGCCATAGGCGCATTACAACTTACTAGTTTTACAATAATAGTAATTATATGTACTTTGCTTACACACATAAAGTGTCAAAATATCTGCAACGTCTTTCCGAACATTTTTAATTTTATACATATTGTCTGCAATGGGTCCGTGAACAGCGGCCTCAATGAAAAATGAGCCCAATTCCAAAATGAAGAATCTCCCCAAATTTCTTTGTGATTTTTCATTATGCAGTATCACCCCCATTTTGTGAAAAGAAATGTGAAAGAACACCTCAAGTTAAAATGAAAAACAAACACAAAATAAAAGTGAAAAGTTTATATATTTTTTTTAAAAATGTTTTGGGGCTACGACCTTAATTATTACATTTAAAAAATGAGCCCAATTTCAAACTGGCCCCAGCAAAATATGAAAAGTCACCCCAAATTTACATTTTAGGGCGATTTTTCATTTTTGGGGCGACTGTTCCCGATTAAAAGCTTCCACTACTTTCACAGCTGATTTTGGAGATTTCACAAATACTTCTTGAGGCCTCTAGAAATCTTGTTCAAGCTAGTTTGAATCTTAAAAATTTGTTAAATAATTTCGAAAAAAAAAATTATTTTTGCGATTTCTCTCAATGCTCAATTCGCAGATACTCCATTATGGAGTGTTTTGAACGATTCGGTCAGAACGAACCAACTAATAAAGGGTTATCCATTTTGCGTTTTCAAAGGTAAACGTAAATAAAACACAGATACAATATTTTTTTTCTTGATATTTCTTTTTTATTATAAAGTTTGAACGGTGACATTATGTTTGAAACATAACATCATTTAAATGACCACCACGCGAAGTGTTGCCAGCATTGATTCTTTTGAGGTAATTTTGGACCACTTTTTGGCCCATATTGGGCGATATCTCAGCCATAACTTGGCGAATGTTGGTTCTTAAGTGCTCAAGAGTTAAAGGTTTATCTGCATAAACAAGGTGTTTCGCGTAGCCCCCCCACAAAAAAAGTCTAATGGTGTCAAATCGCATGATCTTGGTGGCTGGTTGATGTCGCCACGACGAGAAATTACGCGGCCAGGAAATGTCTCTTGGAATATTCGCTCGAGTTGTGTGGCATGTGGCACCGTCTTGTTGAAAACACATGTTCTCCAAGTCGTATTCTTCAATAGCAGGCATAAAAAAGTCGGTTATCATACGACCATAATGCTCCGAATTGACGGTGACAGTCGTTCACTCGTCGTTTTCGAAGAAGTAAGGACCAATCACACCTTCGGACCAAAGAGCGCACCAAACAGTGACTTTATGTTGATGTAATGAGGATAATACGACAATTTTGTTTATTAACATACCCACCGAGTGAGAAATGTGCTTCATAACCATAAACCATAATCTCCTCTTAAAGCACAATATGTGGCTGGGCCAGAATCACCATTTTTGTAGTAGGTTTTAATCAATTTTACGCGTTGTGTGATAGTTAAGCGATCCATTTTCGTCAATGTCAGACTTCCAACTGAAAAGAAAATTCGAATTCCAGCCCTATACTTTTGAAACCACGAAATGGATAACCCTTTATTTTAACCCTTTATTTTCTTATTCAAATTACATCTTTTTTAACCGTCAAGTTATTTATTTCTTGTTTGTATAGTCCGGTTTAAAGTCAACAACTATTTTTGAAATTAAAGTCTATTAAAGAATTATTTTTTGCGTGTTACGGTGTTATTTTTATTCACTACAAATTTATTAGAATTCCTTGAAAAGCCTCAGGGAATTTAACCACCCAATTTCCATTCCCTTTCTCGTAGTTCTCTTAATGTCTCCATATTTCACTGCAATTTACTTTGACAAATATTTGTAATTTATTTGCCTTTATGGCATTTCGACTGAAGACGACTGCCACCTCCTTGCCCTGCTCATATACGTAATGTTTCCGAGAAAATCTTAAATTGATTTTCCTAATTTGCTAGTAATATTCCAGTAATATCCTATTTTGGTCTGTGCAACAATTAGTGACAAATTTAAAATTCAAATTTCCATTCCTTCCACCAGTCAAATGTCCATCTGTTCTTGCGTTTAACTGTGTGAGCGTTAGCATCTCGCCAAATCTCTGTCTCTGTCCATCACTTCTAGTAAACCTCAACTGCAAATATTTAAAACAAGACCACATTTCCCCACATTTTTGTGTGTTTTTTTCATATTTTTTTCTCAGTTTTTTTTTTATTAAAGATTTCAACTGTTATTACAGTTTCTTCTTTTTTTGCTTTACAGCCAGCATTACCATTATATTTTAATATCCCCATTACCGCAGTATGGTGTTGTGATGGTTTTTTTTTCTTCTTTCAGTTGGTAGCCTAGAGTAAATAGTTTTTAGAAAGTAACAAAAAAACACACAGTATACGAGTATTCTATGGTTATATCAAGTATTTAGAGCAAAAATAACTGAAACCTTAAACACTTTATACCACTTTAGATAATAATGGATGCCAACGTTTCTTCTTCTTTGGTTTCGTTGCTTTTGTAGTCGCCATTTTTGTAGACGTTCAAGTGGACAATAAAAATTGCTAAACTATAAAAGTATGTATAGCATTATGTGTATGATTAGGAAGAACGACAACGAAACGAACGAATTCCTGCAAAATATCCCATAAAGGACAATAAGCTTAAAATATCATTAGAAAGCCCCACACAAGCGCTGAGATTATTAATTCGTTCATTTATTGGTTGGCTATCATCAGCCGAATATCGTTTCTTCTAGAAAATATTTTTAAATTGGGATAAATTAGAGATAAACGAAACAATTAGATTTGAAATAGTTTATTGAAGGCATGAGAAATTGTTGTCAACAGACCGCTTAAATGATGGGAATGGTGCAGACAGAAGGCTGATTACATAGACTGTGGCATTAATTACTTTTCCGGCAGACTCTTGTGAAAAAAATTACCATTTGGGATTAACATGCGAGTTACGAATATGACATATTATCCCACAAGATGTGGGATGTGCAGTGGCTTCTGATTTTTAGTAAACAGTGTTTCCTTAGTACATTTAGATAAATAAAAAATTAAATTCAAAATTATAATAAAACCAGAACCTTTCGGTGCCAGCCAAAGTGATTATTGTCCTCTCTAAAATGAGGCCAAAACATTTTCGGTTCCAGTCAGTACCATTACAGTTCCCTTGCTGATCGCAGTCAAAGCAAATTAAGTGATTTTATAGAAGTTCAATAAAAAAATTCCTTAATCCTTAAAACCAATCAACTGATTTCCACTAATCTCTGATTTCTTCATTCTTCTCATGCTAAATCTATTTAACTTTTTTCGCAGCACACTAAATTATAAAAATAAAATAAATAAACGGAAATTAATAATTCACATGTTTAGTTAGGCGATACATTTTCAAAGGATTTGTTCGCTTCATTGTTATTGTGAAAATTACGATGAACATGAAAAAAAAAAAACAAAAACAATATGTTGCTGTTGCCGAGCATATAAATGTTAACCAAAAAGTGGGTCACAGAGCAGTGGTCATTGAAAGAAAAATGAAGGACGAACGAATGCCAAAGTTGGCCAAGAGCGAAACATCAATGTCCTATTTACAGGCGCAAGGGATGCTGGCGAATCATGGCTGTAGAGTAAGGCAGAGTTATAGACACAGGTAGAGATTCGGACTTTTAATGTGGCTTTGAAAACCGTACGATGTTATTCGGTATTATTACTTCTAGGCATATACAGATAAACATGACATGAGGGTAAGAACTGGGATCTACTCTGAAATAGGTTAACAGTCGCGCCAAAGATTATGTATACTCGCTGATTCAAATCCTAAATTATTGAAAATATATAAAATTCTAATTAGTGAATCTTCTCTGAAAAAGACGAGCAGTGCCCACAAAAAGTAATCGGGATCCAGTGGTTTATGACGTCCCTAAAGAGTCAATATTTTTCTAGAGAACACTTGGTTGTTATTTAGGTTACTTTGAATGCATTTTGAAGTTTATTCAGTCTTTCATCTGAGAGTGTCCGTGTACACTCTCATAGGCGGACACCTAAGGGACTGAGAATTATGTCCGCTTATGAGAGAAGTACACAAGAGGAATGAAGCGGAAAATAGTGTATGTTTATGAGAGGTGTCCGAAAGGAGAGAGTACACTGCACATACAAATTGTTTCCGTATTAAAAATTCAACTCAAATTTGCCATATTGTCCTCATTGCTGATTTATCATATTTTCTATTCTTTAATTTTCCGATTCCATTTTAATCGTGTGCCCTCCAGTGAGTCATGAGTACCAGGTTAAACCTTTAAGGCAGATACACAAATGTTCCATTGAAAAATATGAGATATTTACATTTTTAAAGTTGAAGTTCCTCCTCTTTTACCTCCAGTAAACCCTATCACTGGGTCTTTTTGTTGAGTATAATACAGTTTACATAAGATTATTTTGTTTGTTCTTTTTTTTTACTTTTTACTTTTTCCATTTTCCATCTTTCAGGTCAATGACCTGCAGAAATGTTCAATCGTAAGTTTTCCTTAAAATCAATATTAACCCACTTAATTACCATTCGCAAACAATTAACTTGAACAAGAAAAACTTCCTTTGACCAAGTAGTTGTCACGTGACAGTATAAGGATGACGAAATGCCAATGGATTTTCCGCTAATTAAATATCACTCATACGCTTGAAAGGTTTTTATCAAAAGAATTTCCAGCAACGAATGTATTCGTTAAGAATGCAAGCACCGCCAGGGTGGGTTTTATAATTAGGGATGATGGATTTTCCAACTGAAGTGTATGACGACAATTAAAAAAGGTTTTCCGACTTTTGAGGTCTGTAAATGTAATATAAAATATTGGGATTAAAGGAGGAAACCAGAAACCATAAAATAGCTTACGATAAATTACATTACGTATTGGCCAGCCGCGGCAAGTGGCCAAAAGGGTCATAAAGACCATTTACTCATCACGTCCTAAGTGGCTTTATTACATTGTCTACATTAACGTCCCTCTGTAGACCGACAGAAAAAGCTTTATCGAACTGATGAATTGTTAAGTTGATGGCTATTTTTAACAGTTTACGGTGAAGAAATACAAACAAATAATTGATATAAATTACAAAAACAAAACATTGTACTCAGACTGATGTAAAACAATTTGTTCAACAGAGATGAAACACACAACACACTTCAATATCACTTCAAAGAGGATCAATTCATGACTCATGAACACTGTGTTGATGTAACATTTTCCTTGCAGTGTGTGTGCACTCACTCCTTAATCCTTTTGGATAATTCAACTCACTCCAACAGCAGCACACACTTTTTGCAGATAAGAGTTTTCCCACTGCTGTGACATTACTATTCGCATGAATCTCGTTTTTATGGCATCTCATCTTAATGAAGCAAATCCCTGCTGTGTGTATACCTTTAATTTATTAATTCAATTATTTACCAGCATGCAAACACACATACACACACAAAATTATCCAGTTGTTTACTGCATCGCATTCCTTTGCTTTTTTCCTGCAAATTATTAGCGGATGTGAGACACTTGTACACCACACATTTCCCTAGAATGAATATTCTGGTCTTTTGTAAAGTTTGAAATATCGTGACATGTTCAGCGAAGTCTCATGTTATGTGACCACAGTGAAATGGTATCTTCTCCAGAATTTTGATGAAATTTGAGATTTTGATAGCATATCAGGTTGTTCTTCAATTTTAAAATTTATATTGCACTTATCAGGGTTCCTTCTGCAATTCGCGACGAAACAAATAAATTATATTTTTCCAAACATACAACAGTTCCACTTGTTGAGAAACTTCTCTATGAAAACTTCCAAGATGTTTGCTGAATATATTATAGATATGAGATATAATTTTATGTTTTATTTCTGTAATGTGAACCCATACCAACTCAGCAATGATAAGTGTCATCAACTTGATCATTTGGAGGGCAATTTCTCATCCACCAGCTGATTGTTGCTAGGAGGTTCTTGTATGCGTCTTTTGCAAATTAACATCTTACTTGTAGACTTAATTCTGTTTACTGCTCGAAATCCACGATAACGATTTTTGTAAAATAATCAAATCTGATCTATTTTTTTTGGAAAATATTATTTTTTTTTAAAAAAAAAAATTACATAATTTTTTGTATCTTTATAAAACTCATGAAACTTGCGAAGGAACTAAGTGGACAATTTGTACCAAAAAATCACAGCCATTTTCCATTAATAAATAAGTGTACCAAAAAGACTAAGTTATCCATATTAAATTACACAGTTTTATCACACTGAGAGCGGGTTCACAAAAACTACGTTAATATGCCCATTGTCAAAATCTTTCCAAAGTAAGATATGATATGAATTAGTCTGGAAGGAGCAGTAGAACCATTTGGTGCTTTGAATGCATTTTTTGTTAAGGAAGTTTGAGCCTTACATGTAGCTTGTCGAAGTCGTCCAAAAATCGTTTACACGATAAGTTCCTAAAAACTTCTACAATAGTCCTCACGAGATATCTCCATGTCAGCTATTGTAAGAACATCTAATCTCATTTTGCCAAACCATATTTAAATTCAATTAATTTTCGTTTTTGTTCTATTTCTTGAGTTATATTGCAATTTTGTGTAGAAGATACTCTCTTAGTGAAGCTGGCTCTACAACCAGTTGGTGGTGCTGTTTTTTAACCACTTCGGCCTTGTGTCTGATTTTTTTATTTTGTCTTCTACTACTTGGCCCTTTCACGGCAGTTTCTGCCTTCCCTTATTACTTACCGTAATATTTGTCATCCAAAGACTTTCTGGCTGGAGCATTTGAATTCAGTCGACTGACATTAATTGAAAGCAATTTATTTATTACTAATTACAATACAAAGTAAATTTATATTCTAACTAGTAAGTTGTAAAGCGCCTATGGCGCCCGTTGAAATATGGAAAAAAAAATTTTGTTGAAAAAAAAAATTCTTGTTGAAAAAAAATTTTTTTCTTGAAAAAAAAAATTTTGTTGAAAAAAAAAATTTTTGTGGAAAAAAAAATTTCGTTCAAAAAAAAAATTTTGTGGAAAAAAAAAGTTTTGTTGAAAAAAAAAAATTTTGTTAAAAAAAAAAAATTTTTGAAAAAAAAAATTTTGGAAAAACAAATTTTGTAAAAAAAAAAATTTTTGTAAAAAAAAAATTTTTGTAAAAAAAAAATTTTGTAAAAAAAAATTTGTTGAAAAAAAAATTTTGTTGAAAAAAAAATTTTGTAAAAAAACAATTTGGGGAAAACACAATTTCTGTACAAAAAAAAATATTATTTTTTTTATTATTATTTATAGAAAATTATAGAATGCCTATTTAAATTCCTACGTACTGCGTGACAGAGTCAGTGAATCAGTGTCGAGGGTAAATATATATTAAGATTTCGGGTCCAAGATATACCGGATAACATTAACCATTTGGCTAGATTTTTGCAGCGACAGACCAGAGCCTCTGGTGGGAATCGAACCCACAACCCCCCAAGCTGATAGATAAGCAATCTGCCAACTCGACTACCGGGGGGGTCTTTACTAAATGAACTTCATATGTTACAAATTTCCGAAACATAGGCCTGCGATTTTTTTTTTATTTTTATTATTTCATTCAACATTTAAGGGATGTCTCCTGCAAATACAACGTACTGCTTTAGCGATAGTAATGACAGGAGCTAAGATCAAGTAACGTTGTCTGATAATTGTCTTGTTTATTCGGTGCTACTGGGAGATGGAAAAGGAGATTTGCACTCTAGTTCAGTTGATCTAATTTGAATTTTCAATCTTTACTACGTTCGCTTGTAAAGAGTTGTCAGTTGTGATCCAAATAAACACTCGTACGACATTGCTCAGTTCGGTACTGTAAATGATTGGCTGTTTGATGCTGAAATGATAGCCATTGACTTTATTACAAATATTCAAATCAGTGGTTATTAGGTATTCTAATAATGAGTCACTCCTATTGACGCCAATATATTGCATCAGCTAAATGAAATGTTCGAGGGATTGCGGTGTGGGGATTTCTTGTTGTATGTCAGATACATGGAAGCCGGAACAAAGATTTGCTTATCCGCGATTGCTGATATTATTATTAATATAAGCGCCATGTTTATTTCCTTTTGTATCCTACTGGGATCATAGGGCCAAGAGAGCCTTATACGAGGAAATTACATGCGTTGTTTTGGATTTACTCAGTAATTCGGCACATTTTGACATATCAAACAATGGTAGGCGTTTAAACACTAGATTCAAAATAATAATGTAAAAAAGAATATGAATTTGATGGGTTTTTTGTTGTTTGGATCTTGTGTTTTTTTTTTGTATTGCGTTATGTTAAGAGTGTGCGAGTTAAATGATTAGGGTTTGTCGTTGTCTCTCGTTATTGTACACTATACACCACCATAGGTAGACGAGTTTCGTCCTTGGTTAGGCAACATATTAACACCATCGTGATTCGTTGGAGTTTATTTCCACAAGAACAAAATACATTTATCCGATATCGATGCCGACAATTTGAATAACCCCCAAAAATGTATGTACAACATTTGAGTGTTATTTCGTTTGGGCGGGAGAGTCATTTTTACGGAGTCATAGCCCATTCCCATGGCTGGGTAACCGTTTTTTTTTTCTTCCGAAACTCATCAAATATATACAATTTAATAGTTTTCTTTAGCAAACATCAAAAATCTTTTATTAGCTTATGTGCAAAAGGTTTTTGTTTATTTGCGACGGTTTTTTATTGTTTATTTTGTGGAAATAACAACAAAATATTAATTGAATGAAAACAGAAACCGACATTAAAAACAATTTAACCAGAAAGAAAAAACAAACAGATGCAAACACACACAAGTATTATTTTGCCAAATATGGCAGGCAAAAAACAGCTGTTATGCAGAAGAAATATCGTACGTATACAAAAAACCAGAATGAAACACGTCAACGAGAGTTTCGGAATATGCGGATTACAGGATATGGTACACATATAGTATGGATAGTATAGGGTATCCATTTTGCGTTTTCAAAAGTAATCGTAAATAAAACACATATAACATATTTTTTTTCTTGATATTTCTTTTTTATTATAAAGTTTGAACGGTGACGTTATGTGTGAAACACAACATCATTTAAATGACCACCATGCGAAGTGTTGCCAGCATTGATTCGTTTGAGGTAATTTTGGACCACTTTCTGGCACATATTGGGCGGTATTTCAGCCATAACTTGACGAATGTTGGTTCTTAAGTGCTCAAGAGTTAAAGTTTTATCTGGCACCGTCTTGTTGAAAACACATATTCTCCAAGTCGTATTCTTCAACAGCAGAAAAAAAAAAGTCTGTTATCGTACGACCATAATGCTCCGAATTGACGGTGACAGTCGTTCCCTCGTCGTTTTCGAAGAAGTAAGGTCCAATCACACCTTCGGACCAAAGGCCTCTCTTCAATTACTTGAGGATTCTCAGAACCTCAAATCCGACAATTTTGTTTATTAACAAATCCACCGAGTGAGAAGCGTGCTTCATAACCATAAACCATAATCTCCTATTAAAGCACGATATGTGGCTGTGACAGAATCACCATTTTGTAGTAGTTGTGTGATAGATAAGCGTTAATTTTTAGTAAATGTCAGACTTCCACCTGAAAAGAAAAAAAAAACTTGGTTTAACAACTTAGTTTGACAGATATCGAATTCCAGGCCTATACTTTTGAAACCACGAAATGGATAACCCTATATATGCGACTATATTGTCAGGAAAGCTACCATCTAGATCTAACACAATTAAAATTGTCAACACTGTGGAAAGTAAAGATGAATTTGAGATTTCAGCTGATGAGAGCGAATACTCTACCGATGAATCAGAAAGTGATACGGCTTACGATGGTTCTGAAGATGCCGGCGAAGGACCAAGTGACTTGCAAAATATAAGTACTGCCACGTCTTCCAATAATACTGTACCATATACAAATAAATTGAACAACAAACTTCATGATCGGCTTTTTAAAATAAGACCAATTGTGGAAGAAATAAATAATTATTTTGGTAAAATTCCAATGGAGCAGTTATTTTCTGTTGATGTAGAGATTTGCCCCACCAATGCTCGGCATCACATGAAAAGGTCCAATCCAAACAAGCCTCACAAATGGGGTGTAGTTAAGGGTAATGTTTCAGGAAAAACATATGGCCCCACACATGCACTACAGGTGATATGAAATGTATGTCCCAAGCGGTAGTTCGGATCAGCATGAGCATAAGTTTATTTTTCTCAAGTTTTATACAAGAACTAGTAAGTTGTAATGCGCCTATGGCGCCCGTTGAAATATGGAAAAAAAATTTGGTTGAAAAAAAAAATTTTTTTGTTGAAAAAAAATATTTTGTAGAAAAAAAAAATTTTTTCTTGAAAAAAAAAAAAACATTTTTTTTTTTACAAAATTTTTTTTTTCTACAAAATTTTTTTTGTAAAAAAAACGTGACAGGGTCAGTGAATCAGTGTATCAGTGAATCAGTGCCGAGGGTAAATATATATTAAGATAATTCTATATAAATTCTATAAATAATAAT
Source organism: Hydrotaea cyrtoneurina (assembly GCA_958296145.1). Classification (NCBI taxonomy): domain Eukaryota; kingdom Metazoa; phylum Arthropoda; class Insecta; order Diptera; family Muscidae; genus Hydrotaea; species Hydrotaea cyrtoneurina. The sequence continues at coordinate 7,707,441 of OY282513.1, read as the reverse complement.
AATAAAAAAATAATATTTTTTTTTGTACAGAAATTGTGTTTTCCCCAAATTTTTTTTTTACCAAATTTTTTTTAAAAAATTTTTTTTTTCAACCAAAATTTTTTTTTTTACAAATTTTTTTTTACAAATTTTTTTTTTTTTAAGAAAATTTTTTTTTTTTTTTAAAAAAATTTTTTTTTGTCAACAAAATTTTTTTTCCATATTTCAACGGGCGCTATAGACGCATTACAACTTACTAGTTTATTATAGAATTATAGTTTATTATAGAATTATAGAATGCGTATTTAGATTCCTACGTACTGCGTGACAGAGTCAGTGAATCAGTGTCGAGGGTATATATATATTAATATATTAAGATACGTCTTCGGACAAATAAATAATTTCAGTTTAGGCGCCCCGGTAGGCGAGTTGGTAGCGTGCTTGCCTATCAGAGTGGGGGTTGTGGGTTCCATTCCCACCAGAGGCTTTGCTCTGTCGCTGCAAAGTCATATGATCTGTGTCACCCGGTTTACCCTTGGACCCAAAATTAGAATATAAATTTACTATGTATTGTAATTAATTAAAAAAAAAAAAAAAAAAAAAAAAAATAATTTCAAACTATCGTTCATTAAATTATTCATCTATTAAATTCAGTCCATGGTTATATTATCGCCTACTCTCGTCCAATGAAAGTTCAATGCAATTGAAAATAATCAAATGGGGTGAAAATGAAGGTGTTTAACAAAACATATGAAATGTTTGAAATAAAAAAACAACACGTATACGCCCCATTGTGCTACAATTACTTTTGTTAGGTTATAAGACGGTATGGGAGTGAATAAACACACATCTACAGATAAAACCAAAGCAAACACATACATACATAGACAAATACAAATATGTGGAATACCTATGCAGGATGCCATAGAATAACTCAAACACACACACACATCATTCACATGCACGAGTACCCGAAGGCTGAAAGATAACTTTATCAACACAAATACAGAATGGGAAATAAATGTTTACCCTCGCCTTTGCTAGCTGCAGGGGGTTCAACCACTGGGTAGCATATTAAAGTACAACTATAACTAGTTGTGAGCACACACAAACTAACAACTAATCTCGGTAGAACTAATCAAAATTAAAAAAAAAACCAACAACATCAGCTAACAACATTAAAAACAGACCCACTTCAGGTTAATTTCTCATTCGCTTTTTCTGTGTTCTTCTTTTGCCATTACAGATTACAACAACTAAAATGAAAACATACAAACTGGAGCGAATGAAAATAGACTATTAATGCCAGAACGCAAACAAACATACAAGGTGGATGGGTAGAAGGGAATCTCCCCACCCTCCCTTCGTATCAAACAGCGAAGAATTACAAAACAACAACAACAACAAATGAGCATGATGACTATTTGCTGTCTTCAATCGAGCCTAAACGTCTGTGCTGCCAACGTCAATATTACTCGTAGCACCGCCACTGCAGTCGGTCCGCCCCGCTCCTAACTGTGACAACCAACAGTCGGCAGCAGCATCGTCGTCAAGAGAATGCCAACATTTACTGTAGCCAAAGAACTTGGCAAGATGTCCTGCTGTTCTCAGTAAACTCAACAAAAACGAGCAGCTGAAAACAAAAATCCTACGACTAAAAGACTAAAAAAAGGCAACAAAACAAACGTTAACATTTGGAATTGTATTCCTATTGACGTTGATAGCGATTAACTGAACGCAGACTAGGGGAGCAGCGGAAGTAGAAAGCACTGACAGAAGTTGGCTGCCACTGATGCTGTGCAATAAAAACCAAATCCTTTCAAAATGAACATTCGGCCAAAAAAAAAGAGCAACAACAAGAACAGTATTTAGACATTAGGTTAAGTTGGAATAAGCAGCAAATACCAAACACTAAGTAACCGGCAGCAGCAGCAATAAGCGAACAACAATTTCGGAACAAAAATCTCTCCGCAGACAACTGAAACAGTAACAGCAACAGCAAAATGAAAGGTTTTTCTAATGTTTCACCCAAAGAAGGCTTAAACAGCAGGTCTTCGATACAACGCGGCAGGAGTCTTGGCTACCAACCGACAGCGCCGTTAACGGCAGACACCACAACAGCAACACTAAAAACCACCACACAACATCAAAAACTCAGGAGTCGAAAAACCTCATCACATCATATAGAATGTTGTAGTAAGGCAAAGGCCTTTGAAGATTTCCAATTTGATAACATTCAACTCGACGCAATGACAACGCCCTATGAGCGTTGGAAACCTGACAACCAAACAGGCCAACGAGTAGTGGAAGCCATCAAGGCGAAGCAGCAGCCGAGTGCGAGGGGTAATTGTAGCCTGACAACAACAACAAGAACAACAACCACAACCAGCAAAACAAAAGCGATTAGACGAAAAATCGAAAGTACCACTGCCTGTTTATCGAAAAGGGTAAACCCAACAACAATCAACATCTTAACAAGACAACAACAACAACATCGATATGAGCAACATCATATAGCCAGCAACAGCCGCCACTATCATCGACAACAGCAACCGGAGGAGCAACACGGCAGCAGCAACACAAAAACACAAAATCCGTTACTAAGTGAATGTCGTCGCAAGTCAGCAATACGACAATGCAGTACGGCCGTTGCCAGCAATGACGGCCATAGTCCCCATAATCCATGCGAGGATCTTCTCTCGAACACAACGACCATACCAGCAACCGAAAATGAAAACGAAACCGAAAGCAAAAGTGCAATAACAATAGCCAACGCCTCAACAAAAACGGAGGCAAACATCATCACAAACACATCATATACCAGCAACTCTTCCCACCAGCAATGCCACGAGCAGCAGCAGCAGCAACAGTGCCATGACAAACATTTAAAACGGCATGACCATCTCATTCAGCTGCATCAGTACCAGCAGCTCGACACCTTCTCCGCTTTCTCATTACATTTGATAAGATTTCTTAAAACAATAACAACTGCTGTTACCGCCGCCGCCGCCACCACTACCAATGGCACCGCCACCTCGTCAGCCACACCCACAGCTACACTCTCCATTACAAGGACATCGACCAGGCTGACATCGCTCTGTTGTTTTACACTGTTTGCTGTCATGATTTTAATTTATTCCTGCCCCACAACACATGCGTCACGTGCGGCCAACAGCGCGAGCAAATTACCGGCCAACAAGGAGCAACTCTTCATTGGACTCATAGCGCCCCATACGAATTTCGGCAAGCGTGAATATTTACGGGCCATACACTCTGCCGTCTCCGGTTTAAATAAGACACGTGGTGCGAAATTAACATTTTTCAAAGATTATCAATTTGAGCCGCGTAATATACGGTTTGACATGATGTCATTAACGCCAAGTCCAACGGGTAAGTACAATACGGAAATTAAAAATTACAACAATTCAGGGCAATTTATGTCGAGTACAAATACCAAAAGTCAAATGGATGTGGCGAGGTTCATGTACATACAAAAATAGTTCAAGAAGATTGGAATCATTTAGCTGGCACTATGTTTTCCTGTATTCAAATTGTAAACTAAGAGTGGCTCTCCCTTCAACCCACTTTTACATATTTTAGGGGAAAAATCATTGCGATTAAGCAATAAAGTGATTGCTTGAGTCTAAATAATCATCGCCCCGATTAGTTGGCTAAAACTAAGACAGTGACATTTGGTGAGTTGGTTCGTTGTCCCTCTCAATAATTCGGTATTTTTAGAAATCGAAAATTTAAGGGATTGAATAGCACACCACCACCCTAAGACCCAATGACCAAATAAACCCCAAAATTGAAAATAACACGAAATTTTAAAATTATTTTCGGGCTTAATTTCATATTTTTACTGGGGCTTATTTTCTTTTTGAGTTGTTAGTTGGAAATAAAGCCCCATTTATTTGGAAATTACACGCCAAACTCTAAAATGAACATAGGCTCCAACTACGCGAAACATTGTCAATTTTTGGGGCGTGGAGACGGTCTCAAAATATGTTCTTACAAGGTTACGAACCTGGGTTTGCTATGTGACACTACCTCCTACACTGCGACGATCCACAATAATTTTAGAAAACACGGTCGTCTTGACACTTCCATACAGGAATTGAGGTGAAACAGTGAAGAATATTAAGAAATGTTGTCGCAAATTATTAAACTGTTAAAATTTTACATCCAAAGTCTTATTGCTGAATTTTTTTATGACCACTGTATCGATTCCAAAATAATAAAGGGTCCGCCATCTAACGTTTTTTTTTTCAACTAGTGCTTATTTCGTTATCGGGCCATGTTGAACGAATTTTTGTTTACAAAAATTTAAGAGGAGGATATTGGATACATTTGATTTCAACAGGACGGCGCTACGTGCCACACAACCGAAGCTACACTCGATGTTTTGCGCCCTGTTTTTGAAGATCGCATTATCAGCCGAAGAGCTGATGTCGTTAGGCTACTGCACGGCTAGCCGAGGCAGCCATTTGAATGAAATTATTTCCCATTATCAACCGGAAGGATTGTCCTTTAAATAAAAAAAGAAATTTGAGAAATTTGTACTTATAGAATTTTAAAAAAAAAAAAAGTTATTTGGCGGACTCTGTAAATTATAGTTTCCTTTGTCATACGCCACCATAAATAACACTAGTCAACAGTCAAAATGTACTCGGGATGCGATAATTTTTTCTGTGTAGATAACCTTGACATGAGCTCGAAAAACGCAATAAAAAACTTTTTTTTCGTTTGGTTTTTGTTTTATTTTTTTTTTTTTAAATTTTAAAAAAATTTTTTTGGTTAATTTGTTTCGTCCGGCATAACTCGGGAACCACTAGCCCGATTTAATTGAATTAAATTTCAAAAAAATTTAAATTACAATTCCCTTAATCTGTTCATATATTGTTTTCCTATACAAGCAACAGTTTCCAAGTTAAAAATGAATATATAAAGGAAAAAACTTATTTTTTGCCTAAAGATTTAAATTTTTTGTTTTTAAAAAATCCATAAAAAATCCAAAATGAAAAAAAATGTCAAATCTTATTACTTTTACGTAAAGTCACATAACCTATGAGCAAAATGAGACAAAGATCATGAAAATCGATGCACGCGTTTCGCTTTTATTCGCAATTGAGTAAAGGTATGAATTTCAAAAATTTGCTCGACATATGCACAACTTTGTCTATGGTAAGGTTTTTTCTTTTTTATTACAAAAAAAATTAAAATTTGTTGGGTGACAAAAATATATGAAAATTTGAGGTTATGTGACTTTACGTAAAAGTAATAAGATTTGACATTTTTTTTCATTTTGGATTTTTTATGGATTTTTAAAAAAAAAAAAATTTAAATCTTTAGGCAAAAAATAAGTTTTTTCCTTTATATATTCATTTTTAACTTGGAAACTGTTGCTTGTATAGGAAAACAATATATGAACAGATTAAGGGAATTGTAATTAAGGGAATTGTAAAAATTTAATTCAATTAAATCGGGCTAGTGGTTCCCGAGTTATGCCGGACGAAACAAATTAACCAAAAAAAAATTTTTAAAATTTAAAAAAAAAAAAAAAAACCAAACGAAAAAAAATTTTTTATTGCGTTTTTCGAGCTCAAGTCAAGGTTATCTACACAGAAAAAATTATCGCATCCGGAGTACATGAAATTTTTTTCATTTTGTTGAGTAGTGTAAGCGGAGATGAAATTATGAAAACCAACTTTACATCTTGTCAGGTAATGGCATCACGGCAAATTCCTCCTCATAGTTACTCCGATTTATGACCAGCCCTATCAGTCTTCATTTTCTGTTTGTATCAAAGGAGTATTCATTTTAGAATAAACGTTTTTTGGCATAATTAGAATATCAGAAAATTAATATACATAAAGCATACGCCACCATGGACAAGTAACTTCGATGAGATGAATTTGAAATTCTTTTTTGAAGCCGAATAAATATATTTTTGTTATATTACCACGGCAACTTCCGTAGTTACACCGATTTATGGTAAACCTCATCGGAGTAATCGTTTCCTTTGTAAAAGACACCTGTACCCATTCTAGAAAAATTAGTTTTATTTGTCATAGTGGAAGTTTCAGAAAGAAAGTTAGAGACACATTTAAGAGTTTTTCATTTATGGTTCCATATCAGCAGACTCGTAGACGACAAATTCCGTAGCTATTCAAAACTCCTTTTTGCTACTGTCAGCCTTTACCATTCCCTCATGATTCTGGAAATGGCTCCATTTACATCTCACTTTATCTTTCCGAAAATTTTAATGTCGTCCGTATATGCGAGCAGAATGTGGGCCTTTGTATCGGTTCTATTAACTGGTTTTTCCCCAATTTTCTGCATAATCATTTTGAAGAAATTGAAAGCTTTTATTCAGTCTATGGCTCTTGTAGCGGTGAGTGGTTCGAAGAGGTTGCTTATACTTTCCCTGAGGATCTAGTGTAACTTCGAGTCACTTTACGTAGGAGTACACGTTTTGCTGGGATACGTTGTTATGGTTTCAAAGGTTTCCCCTTATCGGAGCATCGGAGCCTCTTTCTGCTATGTACTGTTTTGCTTCTCATGGCAATTTTCCAGTATTTGGCAGATTGTGAATTTGGTGTGCTATTAATATGTTTGACCTGTAGCCACAGTGTTCAATAATTCATTGCTTTCGGCCATGATTTCCATGAATATTGCAGACAGACATTCCTAAAAGTGTACTGTTTCAGTGGTATTTTCTCTTTATAAGAGTTATTTCCCGCTTGTCAGTTTTTGTCGATTTACAATACCCAAATGTGCATGACTTTAGGCAAATATTCAGGTTCGTGACTCATATCTGTCTTAATATAATTTAGGAAAGTATATTATGATAGACCAATGGGTCATGTTTTGGTATAGCCCCAACACAAAAGTCTCAGGGGTTTAACGCCCGATCTAGGGTTTTTAATATATCGACCTTTTTCAATGTCTTCCCGGGACTTGATTTTCTTTATAAAATAATAAATGAATAAAAAAAATATTTTTTTAAAAAAAATATTATGATAGACCAATGTGGATTTTTTGGGTATAGCACCAACGCAAAAGTCTCCCGGGTTCGAGGCTCTATCTGGGGTTTTTAATATGTCGACCTTTTTCAATGTCTTCCCGGGAATTTCCGGGACTTGATTTTCTTTATAAAATAATAAATGAAAAAAAAAACACACAGTAATTCCGATCTTAATCGAATTGGTCGCAGTATTTTATGATGATTTTATGATTTTATGACAAATATAGGTTGCCAAGATAAGGAATGACAACATTTTGCCAGCCAATCTTAATAACCTTCTACAAAATGATATTTTCGCAGACCAAAAACATTTGAATATTTCAGGTTTGTTTAAAGAAAATCTGTTCAGATTTGGATATGAATCGCATGTACTGCATTTGTAACGGTAGTTCAATCTATTGGTCTCGCTTCCCGCTTGAAATTTTGACAGACAATTTTTTATTATATCTCTGTGGAACGAAATGAACAACATTGCGAAATAATGAAATTGTTTTTCCAAATTCAATGCTGTGAAGCCAAAAGTATGTTTCTTCCGAAATGAGGCACCCACATCCCCTGTCAATGCTAGTGGACCACACTATCGGTCGCGGGCGATGTTGTCGTATAGTGTTCACTGACGAGATCATGGCGGCCGGAGCCGACATTGTGCGGCTCAATCGACATCGTTATCGTTATCGAAAATCCAAGAGTGACAGTTTGGTGCAGATTTAAGAGGGGTGAACATTATGTTGGAAACTTCATTACTCTAGGTGCTGCAGAGCCAGCATAAAACATTTTTTTTTTGCCGCGATTAAAGACATGGACTTGTATTGTCTTTGGTTTCAGGAGGATGGTACGTCATGCCATACAGAATACGTTGTAATAGATGTTTTTCTCATCAATTTCGGTTATCGTATTACCAGCCTTCTAGGCGGTGTCAGTTGTCCACCAAGGCAGCGGCGATTTGATTTTGGCTGTGGGCTATCGTAAAGTACCGTTATACGAACGATCCATTAACGATTTAGTCCATTAAAGCGAATATCGAACATTCATGATATAGAGCCAGAAATCGTATCCAAGGTCTTGATAAATTGAGTGACAGGATGCGACACTGATAATGGGAGTAACTCCGATGTAGAATACCCTAAAAAAAGCTCTTTGTCTGTTGTCCATACACCGTGTTACACACATTCTGACCTATGAACCAAATTTACTTTTTCGGAAAGGGGATAAAAAATAAAAATACACGTGTATCGGCGATTTTCATGTACACGTACACGTTTTTTAACCCTTTTTCAGTGATCCAATCGATCTGATTTTTTGCAGGCAGACTCGTGGAAATGTCTGTATCACGTCAAATTTTTTAAAAAAATTGATTTTTATCAATTCTCAGATTTTCCTAAATTTTTATTATTTAAAAAAAAAAATATTTTCTGACGTGTACATGAAAATCGCCGATACACGTGTATTTTTATTTTTTCCCTTCTTTCCGAATATGTGCATTTGGTTCATAGGACATGGTGATATATGTAAGTTTAATATAATTTTGAAAGCTGATTTGCTGGCATTCATCTGTCATAGACTCTTTCATGGTGTTCGAGGCTAGTTAATTTCCATAATTATTTTAGCTGATCCATCGTCAAACTTCTATTGAACATTGTTGAATTTATTAAGAATCTTTGAACAGTAATAACAATAAAACCTCTCTAAAAATATGCTCGCTCATTTTTTAGTTTAAAACCATTTAAAGAAGATATTTTTTTTTAGAAAATCTTCTGCAAATTCTATGGTTGTGATCATTTTTCTAAACAACTCCCACGGAGTATTTCACCATTTGAGTAACCCCTCATAGTGGCTGCATACATAAATATGCCACACTGAGTAACGAGTGCCTGTGCATATATATCCCTTTAAATGAAGGGTAACCTTAATTCGATTACACCCACACGCTAATGTCATCGTAGCTTTTTTTCCTCCTCACCGTTTTGTGTGTGTGTGGTTCGTATTCGCCGTTCTTCCGCAAACATCTCATTGTTACAAAGCCCTACCCACCCTCCGTATTTTCACTGACAAAGAGACACACATATAAAGAGGAGTACGCACACATCATGTATCCGTTTCCGGTTCTTGTTATAATTATGAGCGTATTTATGTGTAGGCATGCAATTCTCGCTTTACGCTCTTTTCTACTGTTCGGTTTCTTTGCGCTGTATGTTTAGCTGGAGGATTTATTGTGGATTTAGTGTACTTTATGTAAGCATGGAGGGATATTCCTATCAATTCTTATTCTTATTTTTTCTCATTCACACATACACAGGCGTTCACACGCACACACACACACACACACACACACACACATATACAGCCAACGTGGTTGTTTGTATGTCTTCTGAGACTGCTGTTTATGGTTATATGGCTGTATGTGTCAGGCTGTCTGTCTATTTGTATGTACACTTAGTTTTTATAGCTGTAAGTGGTATTCGGGGTCCTGGGCTGCTGACGCCGCTGCTCCGTAGCTTAAAAGCACTGCGAACGCAATGCCACCAAAACCGGAGAAACATCGCATTTACAGCACGCACAGCTGTTTGTTATTCGAGGGTCGACTTAAATGGAATTTTCTTTAAAGTGTACATTGGTGGACGAGAGAAAAAACACAACAGCGTATCTCCATGGAATGGAATAGATTTCGTTTTTTTTTTCTGTTGTTCTGGTTTTTTTTTTAGTCTTATTTGCTTTTTGTTCAATTGTTTATTTAACAGAAATTTCATTATGTTATCGATAAGTGAGCCAGGGAAATTGACAGATAATGAAATTTGTGTCCAGATTTGCCAGAGCTATTTATACGCTTATATTTTATTGCATGGGCTTTTTGGGTGAACTTTCACCGACCATCCATCGGCAATAAGAGGGCGCAACAACGGGAGTGATGATTGAGTTCAATTTTAATTTGTTTGGCTGAAACAGGAGGGAATTCTTTTATTTTATTTTTTGTCGATAAACTCATTATTGCTTTAATAGTTAGGAACAGTGCTTCTGATTTGTTGGTATTTTGGGAATAGTCAAGAATATGCGATCTTTTAGGTCGATACATTGTAGACATGACCCATTATGGGTGGACAGTTGGGAATTCAATGAAAGAAATTCAATTTAGTGCATGATTTGACAGTCAATATAAAATAAACACAACGTTTAAAAGGGATAAAATCCTTTTATATTTAAACGCTCAGAATGCAACAGAATTTGTCGTAGTCTGTTAGGGCCAAGCGTCACACACAGTCGACTATACGACGCTCTGTATTACATTCAGCCAAAATATTTAGAATCACGTTATAACGTAGACAAATTGAGTACAAATTGATGTTTTGAGCCACAACTGATCGATTATTCTAAAAAGCTGCGAGAAAATGGTACGCAGTTTCCTTGCCACAACCGATAGCCGTGGGTTCTTTCGTTCGATAGCATAAAAAAGGACAACATTATCACAACTGAAAACGTATTGAAATTAAATAAAATTAAAATCGCACTTCGATTTGTATTACAAATTGTACTGATACATAATTCTGTGGTCTTCATGTGCAACAACATAAGTTCTTATAATAAACATCTCTGGAGAGCAAACCCAAATACATACAAATACTTAAGCGGACACCTCTCATAATGGGACACTTTTTTCAGTACCAATCCTCTTGTGTATCTCTCTCATAAGCGGACACCTCTCATAAGACAAAATTCTAAGTCCCTTAGGTGTCCGCTAATGAGATAGTACACTGTAATTTTTAAATTTCGACATCTGTAAAAATGATAAATTATTTTGTTATTAACAAAGAAAACAGAGTAACGATACATTTTTATTAAACATTAAAATGCAGCAACTTGGGCATCAATAACTCAAAATCCTCAAAATGGAGTAGTTTTTATTGTAATTTGTTACAATTGGCCGTAAGGCTTTAAATTACAAAATCTGTGCAAATAAATGAAAATGTTCTTAAGCGACTGTTCGTGAAAACCATGTTCTAGAAATCTAACTATTTGCATTAGACCCACTTACCAATAGACACGGAACACCTAGCTGTTGTTATTTGTTTTCGGACCAAAATTAATGGTCATTCCGGTTTGACGTCATGCCGCTCTTGATCAGAGTTATTAAAAGTACAGTCGCAATCTGTTAAGCGGAAATTAAAAAAATTAAGAAATTTGTTTCACTTATGAGGGATTTTTCATAGAAAGGACTTCGGAAATTAAAAAAATCAAGAAATTTGTTTCACTTATGCGGGATTTTTCATAGAAAGGACTTCGGATAATTGAACCTTTTTTTCATTTCAACGAACTGAATATGTACTTTTGAAATTGTTCTATGAAATGAAGATAGAAAGTTGTGGCACAATACATGTATGTCCTCGACAGCCTCACGAATTCTATATTTGAGGTCTTGAATCGACGCTGGGCTGTTGGCGTAGACCTTATCTTTCACGAGGCCCCAAAGGAAGAAGTCGCAAGGTGTTAAATCACAAGATCTCGTTGCCCAATTGTGATCACCTCTTCGAGAGATAACACGGTCCGGAAGCTTTTCCCATAAAAGAGCAATGGTTTCGTTGCTTGTGTGGCACGTAGCGCCGTCTTGTTGAAAGTAAACGTTGTCCAGACCAATATCATCCCACTCCGACTATAAAAAATCATTAATCATCTCTCAATAGCGTAATCCATTCACCGTAACTGTTGATCCAACCTCATTTTCGAAAAAGTAAGGTCCAATGACCCCGCCGGACCATAAACCGCACTAAACAGTCACACGGTGCGTATAGAGAGAGGCTTTCCAACAATAACTCTTGGGTTTTCCGAGCCCCAGATGCGACCATTTTACTTGTTGACGTAGCCACCGAGGTGGAAAGGGGCCTCATCAGGGACATAGTTCCCGGGGTATTTTTTTTCGAGAATAATCTTCTTTCCTCCTCCTCTTTTTCTAAACAGATCGGGAGAATAATCATAAGGGACAGACATATTCGATTATGCGGAGTCAGCTTTTTTTTGTTTGTTTTCATCTGAAAAAACTAAATTCCCCCGGAATTATCTCCCAGGGAGTTTTCATTATCGGACTGATAATGTCTATATAAGAAACAAATCCATAAAACTGACCTATTTCCTTAGGTAGTTAAACGCTTTGAAGATTCATCATAATGTAAATTTCTAATAACTTCATTATTGGCAATCCCTTAAAAAAATACTTCGAAGTAATCACAGGCACCGAAACATAATTTATTTCTCTGGTTAAAATTCAAAAAAAAATTTAATATTATTATTACTTTGTAAATTTATTTCATATTTGGTTATAAAATCCCCACGTTCTACTTCACGCTTTGCTGCCACTTGGAATCTGCTACTTGGGCTAATTCACATTTGAGACAACTCCCATTTCGATAACAATTATTCAGTTTGGAATAAATCTTTCACTTTTAATTATTACCTTTTTCCTTTTACTCATTTAAAGGAACAGTAAACCCACGCTTACCGCTTTGCACCCAAGGCCATATGAAACCCAATCACCATGACCACTAACCAAAAAAAAAAAAAATAAATAAAAATGTATGTTAATCTACGGCATTATTTCGCATAATCACTTTTAAATTGAACACAATGTGGTCCCTGCTGCCGTCTGCGTTTTGCTTGCACGCGATGTTATGGGGGATTTTAATGTCGCCCTCTGTTCCTTTGAGACCGACCAGTATAATGTTCGTATCGTAGTTTTAATTTTAAATTGCTTTTACACATTTCTTAATTGCATTATTTGCGGAAAATTGGATTTATTATCGTAAGATGAGACGCGCCAGACGTAGGTACGATTCTGCCACTTGCGACTTAACCCATCCGAATGGCCGGTCGGTAGATGGTGCGACATGTGCGTGGCATGTTTCCTTTTTATTCTCAGTCTGCCACTTCATTATTAGCTATTTAAGTAGTTAATTAAATATTTACGAGTTTTTCTTTTCCGACTTTAAGACGAGAACAACCAAAAATCAGCAGCCCAACAGTAAGGGCGACACAGACACTCCCCAAAAAATGTTCGTCGGAAGTAAATTAGCGTTTTATTGCGGTCGGACTATTTCCCTTGTTTCTGCTGGCTGGTTTGGCTGACAACAAAACCGGGGCTTTTTATAGTAAATTGAAGAAAAAACGTACTGAAATTGAGTGAAATATATCTTCATTTGACACTAAGTAACAGTTGGCGCAAAAGTAAACTTCCGATGTTTTTTTGGCTGTAATTAAAAAAAAAAATTAAAAAACTTTGATTCTTCTTGTGGATTATTTTTATTGGCCGCCACCAGAGTTGCCACTGACATTAGGGGCCAATCGCAAAATGTATAACATTTTCTGATAGGAGGATTACTTTTGCGCCACCCTGTAATCAATTCAACAATTACTAACATATTTAAAGTACTTAGAATTTCCGAGCATTCTAAAATTACAATTTATCCAGCTGTATTATTAACCCTTATAAGTAGAAATGTTCAGTAATGCGTCTCAATTTGACAATATTTTGAAATCAAATTTGGTATTTAGTTTTTTTTTTTTTGAGTGTATCATAACAAAAATATTGTTAATTTTTTCCATTTTCGTTTATAAACATAATTTAATTTTCAAGTTTTTTTGTCGACCTTTTTCTTTTAGTCGAGTTCGAGATCATTTATTAATTTCCATTTTTTTTTTATGAAATTAATTAAGGCTTTGTGCATTGTATTTGTTTTGATTTGGTAGCAGCCGAAACGGATCCGTATACCTTGCCCGCAATCAAAACAAAAAACTAGAATTAATAAATTATCTCGAACTCGACTAATAGACACAAAAAATTATTTCATGTATCGTAAAATTATTCAATTATTTAATTACTCAATTCTTCCATTATTCGGTTAATCTATTATTTATTTATTCAATTATTTAGTTACTCAAGTATTCAGTTATTTAATTGTTCAATTATTCAATCATTCACTTATTTAATTGTTCAATTATTTAATAATTCAATTATTCACTTGTTCAATTATTCAATCATTCAATTGTTCGATTGTTCGATTATTCAATTGTTCAATTATTTAATAATTCAGTTATTCACTAATTCAATTACTTAATTATTCAATTCTTCTATTATTCAATTTGTACAATTATTGAATTATTCAATTAACCATTGAATTATTCAAGGCAATGCCCATTGACAAGACACAAATTATTTTAATAAAAAGAAAAATAAACATCAACGCAAAAGAAGAAACAGCGATAATGCGAACTATATTAAACATCGAACTATTTTCTAATTAAAATTTAATTAAAAACGGATGACGACGTTGATTTTCATATTTGGCAAGCAGAAGGCATATCCTTCGTGACCTTCATTCCACTGACAAAACTCTAATGATAAATGAATCAAGTAATGGAGACACAATGAATAATGTTTGAGATACATTTTGACAAATGAAATGAGAACAATTGTCTAGTACGATAATGACTGACATACAATTTTAAATTTGTTTGCTAGTAACTGCATTCATCTAATTTTAAATGAAATTCCTCTTATCGCCCAAGTATTTTATAAAATGTGCTACAGGTTATTAATAATTTTCGATTTTAAACAATTAAAGACAAGTATTTATCCTGGCTAGTAATAATATTTCTCATATCAATCGGTTGTTATAGAAATGTGACTTCAATATGTGATAGAGAGTCGTAATAACACATGGATCCCATTTCACCAAATCAGAATCTATTTGGATCACTAGTAACTTGTATTAGTTTCTCTTTCCCCGCGCGCATTCATTTGTTCTCCTCTACCACGGTTTATTCGCACAAGCGTTCATAGTTTATATTTCGAAATAAATATTTTACATAAAATCCGTTTTTCAACAAAAGGTTGAATGGGGTCTTTGGACAAACACTATTTAAAATGCATTATTTCCATTATTTATGCTACATGTGTTACGAATAGTACACACACATGCATATTACACTGAGTGTGAGTGTATTGGCGTAATTTGTTGGTTTGGCACAAAATCGTTTGTCGATGAAATTTCAATTAATTAAATTTGATTTAACTACAATGGATTTTATTGGAAATTAAAAAAATAACACATTTGAGCATTTGTTTACCTTCTAAATAAAATAAAGACACAAAAAGCATTGGTTTAATTAACAATCGTATAATTTGTGCGTACAAATTATAATTAGAATAACTAATTATACAAATTTATAATTTGATTAAGTTCATAGGTATTTTTACATTCTCCCTACAAGTGTTGATAGTGTTGTCATGGTGTTGGAGTCGCCTCGAAATATTCATAGAATGCTTAATCCACATGGGGGAGAGTAATTGGGGTAATATATAAATATATGCCAGCCTTTCGGTCTGCGGAAATATGATATACTGAGCTCAGTTGGAACCAGTTAACTGGTAGTGTATTAAGCAGATGTATGTCTTGATTATCACAAGCTAGTGTGAAACAAGTACAGGGTCCTCCAACAAGAGGTGTTATTTTGAATCAGTCGGTATTTCGGTAGCTGTCACTTTTGAAGCTTTTATTCTTTGACATTTGACAAGTACAAACTGCGCCATTACTAAAAAAATGGAACGATGATATTGATCTAAACAACGTTTACTTTCAACAAGACGCCGCTACATGCTACACAAGCAACGAAACCATTGTCTTCTTGTTATCATTGTTATCTCTTGAATTGGCCACCGAGATCTTGTGATTTAACACCTTGCGGCTTCTGACTTTGGGGCCACATGAAAGATAAGTTCCACGATTCAAGACCACAAAGATAGAATTCGTGAGGCTATCGAGAACATACGGTAGCCACTTCGCGATTTGGTTATGGACAATTCCATGAACAGGATATGGTCCCGCAAGTGTGGTCGTGGTGGCCATTTGGCTGATGTTTCTTTTCATTATTAACGGCATACCTTCCTCTCTATTATAAAATAAACATCCGATCATTTACCTCTGGAAAATCCTGTATCACAAACCAGAGAATTGGCTGATTGTTGGTTCATACTGCGAGTGCTTGTAAATAAGACTTGGATTCAAAGCATAATTGAATCTTTATGTGAACAGTAAAAATACGGTCGGACCAGTACTAGTTAGAGAGGTATGACATTCCCAAATTCCCCGGATAGGGGTTACAGAAAATATTTTGGAAAATATGCTGCAACTTTGTTTTTTTGGAATCCAAACTGTAAATAATTGACAAATAGCCCGCAATCACCATAGGCTATAGTTCACTAGCATAAATCATACTGTTAAACTTAACCGTTCCGAAGATATAAAGTTTTGTAGGTGATTTTATCGAATTGCAATATGTAGGCGTACATGTGGGCGTGTAAAACTATATACATCCGATAGCCAGATCTTTACTCTAACTCAGGGTAAAAGTCTCATCTCAATAGCTGTAGTCGTTATCGAGTTATAGCGTTTTTAGTTTGAGTCACATTTAAAAAATCACTTACTACACATTTCTGGGCGCCTGGTACCAGACAATGAGAATTGGCTGCTTTTCAATGTTGATAGTTTTTGATTTCATCTGTTTCTCAACTGGTATCACAACAAATGTTCCGCAACTACAAATTGTTGTTCCGCAACAAATTGTGTTTCTCTACAAATTGTTGTCTCTCAACAGATTGTTGTTTCTCAACAATTTTTTGTTTCTCTATCAAATTGTTGTTGCACTGCATTCAAAGCATACTCTTAGGCTCTAATGTTTACATTAGATATCGGCTACATTAAATATTTTGGGAAATAAGCTCTAACTTTCTCTATTTAGAAACTGAACTTGTCGTAATTGTAAAACTGCTTGCAAATACCACGGGCTTCAGTTCACTGTCATAAATCATGAATGTACACTTAACAGTTCCAAAGATATAAAGCTTTGGAAGTGATTTTATTGCATTTTAATATGTATGCCTGAATGTGGGAGAGTCATACTATATGCATCCGATAGCCAGGCCTTTACTCTAACTCAGGGTCAAAGTCTCATCTCAATAGCTGGAGCCGTTATCGTGTTGTATCGTTTTCAATTTGAGTCACACGTAAAAAATCACCTACTTCCTAATACTGGGCGCCTGGTATCATAAACTGCGAATTGGCTGTTTCTAATGGTTTGGTGGTTTTGGATTACATTTGTGAGTGTGTGCGTTCGTGTAAATTAGACTGCACTTCAAAACATACTTTAAGGCTGTAATGTTTTATACACGCCTAACATTATGCTTTAAAACTCAATGTCAGCAGAACAAGCGATAGATACTTAGTTAAAAATTTCCTGAGACCAGGCGCCCGTAACTACGGAAAGGGATTATTTTTAAAAACGCCATAACTTGCGAACGAAGTGAGGTACTGCGATAAGACTTGTACTCCGTGTTATAGGAAAAGTAGAGCTATCATAATTGGTTATGTCTCTGTTTAGGTTTCCTTTGGAACTGACTTTATGATTGTGGGTTTGTGAGTTTGAGCCGTATAGGACCAGTAAGATGGGTGTCAAAAATTAATGGGTGTCATATCTTATGGGTTATAATAACCCCCAAATGTTTAAAAGATATATAAAAGTGGGCGGTTGTGCGACCCATAATAAAATAGTCTATATCTATCGTAATAATGTAACGATCGTTATGGAATTTCCCAGTGTATTAGTTTCGACCGAAGAATTATAATATGATCATTATTGAGTGAAGGGTTTCATAAATTGGAGCGACCAAATATTATGAACTTTTAAAGGTTGATAAAGATGATAACATACATATACGTCCGGGAAAAAACTTACTTGGGAAATAATATATATCCAATAGCGCAATAAAACTAAATTATTAAATATAAAACATCATATAAAATGTATGTAAGTATGTACATATTTTTATTTCTCTAAAATCGTTTTTTGGGGCAGCGAAGCGTACCGGGTTACAACTAGTGATATATACGTGTAAAAAATAGCAGTAAATCTTTGAAGCTAGAAATTAGCAAATTTTTTATTAATTTGTCTTAGGAAAATGTATACAAGTTAATAAAAAAGTTCTTAACTAGCGCTGGATAACCTTAACCCTTTCCGCGGCAAGTACTTTTTGGTGACGTTCTAAAAATCTTATGAAGTGTAGAATATATTTGACAAATCCACGGAAAGGATCTCTGCTCAAGTATTACGTATACAAAGAAAGATAGAGGTGAAATAAGTCAATTAAAATTGCAAACTCAATTGGAAAAACTGTTAAGACAGTAAAACAAAATTAATTATCAGGACAATTTATGTGTGCTCGACGAAACCCATCGGATGGAGGGCGTCCCATTGCTCTAACTTCAAATATCCGTCTGTTGATTGTGGAAACCCTTCTGCTGCAATGTCTCCAAGGCCACCCATTGTCACAAAAACACTGATAGTCGTCGGGAAAGAGATCGTGTAACAAGGCATTGTCACACATAGGCGTCTGGATCCAAGCTGCAAACAAATAAAGTAGAGGCTTAGTTTAATTACTATCAAAACAATATAATAATTACTATAAAACAATATATATGAAAGCAAATGTGTTGAAGAGGGGAGACAAATACTGACTAGCAATTCCTGGCTATGTCCACAGAGTATATGCAATCCGAATTCATTTAATTGTCTGGTGCTATGCAAATTATTTATTTCTTGGGATTTATTTCTGCAGGAAACTGAAAATTCAAAGAAAGAAATTAAGAAACTAAATAAAAGTTTACAATGTTAAAATGGTAGATATAGTAAGGGTTCAAATTATGATGGCTCATACAAAAGTTGATATTTTACTTACTTCCAGAGGTTTACGCTACAACAGAGATTGGCTCTACAACATGATGTTGGTTGATGATGATGATGATTTCCAAAAGCTTTGGTCTTCTTCGTGGCATCTACAGTTCGTGATACCAAGAATCTTCCTGTCATCATCCACTCGCTTCATCCACCGGAGTCTCGGCCTTCCTTGTCTGCGCCTTCCGGGGTAGTTGTCGTTGAAAACCTTTCTGACTGGATCATTTGTAGTCATACGACCAGCTCACTTGCTGTTTTTTAGCTACGTTCATGGCGGGATATAGCTCATACCACTCACGGTTCATTCGACGTCTACACTTCTAATTGAAACAGATGGGTCTATAGATTTGGCGAAGGATTTTTCTCTCCAATACACCCAGTACAGCTTTCGCAAGTACACATGTTTTCTGGAGAATTAAAATTTCACGTCAATTTGGAGACCGACACAGCAGAAAAAAACCGGGAAAATTTAAACCTGAGTTCCTATCCATGGGAACGAGTCGATTTTTTGAAAACGTCTCGTTGGCTTGATTCATTGAGCTTTTAGTAATAATAGATTGGTTAGTTTAATTATTGAACTAAAACAGACTTGTATTTTGAAACTTCCCTTGAAGGGATATAGATAGATAATTTCCGGGGTAAGAACATGTGCTATCAATTAGCGTTGAGATCACCTTGATTGAAAACTTCTAAACAAAAAAAATATCATTAGCCATTCCAAGCCCGCATTCAATCTAAAAGGATTATCATGCATATTTGATTATTAAGGAAAATCTGTAAATCGATTAAAAGACATCTGTCATTCCTTGTTAATACACCCCCGATTATAATAATATGAAATCCGTGAATTATTGACACATATTTTTGTTTATCTTAGCAAATATTAATGTAATCATATTATGTATAATGAAGAATTAATTTTGGCCATTTGCGAAAGATTTTTTTAGTTCTTTCGCAAAACCTTGAACTTTTCTCTATTGCGAACATCATTTTCAAAAATTCCTGCCCCCAAAACATCCCACTTAGTTTAATCACCACTTTACATAAATACCTTGGTATGCCCATGTCCTTCATGCAAACGTTCGAACGTCGTGCGCCCTGGCCACAAAATGTTCCTGTGTATGTTTGCGGACAAACAGAAAACCCAAGACAGAAAATGGAAGAAGAAAAAACGTGAATTCTGTGACATTTTATGAGAATGTTTAAGTTTTTCTGTAATATACTGTTTGGATTGCTGTTGCATCAGATTGTGCGGCATAGGCAAAAAGAAAAAGCGACAAAAAAAGAAAAAGCAACAAAAAAGAAAAAGAAAACAGCTTTGAAGACGAGGAAAGTCAACAACATAAAATGTGGCATGAAAGTCATAAAAATATATTGAATTGCTTACGGTTGGCGTTAGAAAGAGATGAGGGTGGTTGGTCACACTGTATTGTGGGGCGGTGTGGTAATGGCGATAAAGAAAGCCGAAACAAAAGCTGGACAAACATTGAATACAATGCCAGACAGCAAACAAGAAGACAAGTGCCAGTAAAAGCTGAAAAAGACCACAACAAAAACAACAGATTCAAATCGTATTCAAAATAATGACATGGGAGAGAATAAATATTCGTATCATATGCATTAGGGCTTTAAATAAATTACATGTGTCTCTGTGTTTGTGTGCGTGTGAGAGCAAACACACATAGTCTTAATCAGACATAGTCCCAGGACATACTTTAGATACATTGTGTGCACTCGCACATACACATACATATGTAAGTTGGCATTCCCATATTACTTACTCACACACACACACATGGGCACACACTCACATTTACTAGTGTTACTAGTGTCGAAAATGGAAAACTATGACAAACATGAAAATCCTTGTATATACAAAAATTAATTTTCCTAATTTATTAAACATTAAGGATCTTTTAACAGCCTTCTCTCCCTCTCTCTCTCTTTCTTTCTCTCCCTCTCGGCCATAATCAAACAAATGTCCTAAAGACGGACAAATAAACAGACGATGAAGAATAAAATATGACGCACATAAAATGAAGTCGTGTCATGGCTGGGGGGGGGGGGTTGGTTGTGGAAGTAAACAGTGAACAGAGGAAAATATGCATAATTTTTCATTAAAGTAAAACTCGGTCAATTTTCTTAGGAAACGTCTTGTCGCGGCATCCAAGGAAATAATATGTACGTTTATATGAATGTCTACACAGAGACGGTCGAATGATGGCAATAATGTACAGTGGCATAAATTACAAGAAAATATGGCAAAATAAGAAGAAGAAAAAAACAGATTAGGCTACTTACAAATACACCACCCTTAGATGGCCATATTTGAAAAATATTCGGGGGATTTAGCTCGATAAGATTATAGAGGGACTTTCCCTAAAATTGTATGGGATTTCTTTACAAATGGCTTACTGAATTTCATAAACGAAAAAGCTACACTAAAGGGTTTTACTCACAAATATTATTATGTATACAGGGTGGGCCATTTAAAATTCTAAACTTCTAAACTAAAATTCTATAAAAAAAAAGTACTAATACTAATTTAAAATTTCCGTTTTTAGTGGAAATGTTGAACTTTGTCATTTAATAATGACACACAATACCATTCATACGGCTGCCACGACTGGTTTGGCCAATCAACCTAGTTTTTCAGGCATTTTCGATTAGTTGGGGTCGAACACCTTCAATGACAACGTTGATTTCATGTTTGAACGCTGCAATTGTCTCCGGATGCTCTGAGTAAAATAAATAAATATCCTTAGTAGCTCCCCAGAGAAAATAATTCAATATCGCGTTTTTTACATATTTTGTTAGGCCATTGTCAAATACACATCCCACAACGCTTACGAGGTGGAAACAGCCGCTGTAAAATGTTTGATGGTCTTACCGGGTTTTAAACCTGGGTTCTCACACACTACCTATCACACCACGACTGTGCCTGTATGTGTTTGCTAAAAAAGAAAAAACGTCAAGTAAAGTGACCATTCAGTAAATTTTCTAAACTACACGTGGAGTGCATGTGTATGCAAACACACTCCAACACTTTTGGTTGTTTGGTTACATTTTGCGGAATTTGGTGTGTAAACCTCAATCACCAACTCTGTTCGATAGCCTAATTGGAATTGACCGAAAACAAAATTTAAAAAAAAAAATGTAATGAAAATATGTCGTTTTGTTAAATTCGTTTGTTATGTCAAGCTATACAAATTTAAGACGATTTCCCATACAAATCTTAGAAACTGAAAAAAAAGTAGAGTACAGTCAACCAGCAGAAACGTGAACATTCTAAAACATGAACGACCCAGAAACGTGAACACCATATCGTCTAGACACAGGTCTCTAATAAAAGATACGATGTTTGCAACATTTCCGCCTCTGAACAACGAATTTTAGTTATTCTTTAGACAAAATGAAATTGTTTTTAATCCATAAAACATTTTTTTGATATACTGGGTATTGAATTTATAAATAGAAGGTTTAAGGTTTATGGTTTATATTTATTGAGCCTTTAGAATATAAATAGAAGTTCCTTTCCATTATTCAAAATTTCAGTATTCGGAAACGTGAACACCCTCAACAATAACTAGTTCACGTTTCCGCGAGTTGATTAATATGGAAAATAAAAGTTTCCGATAGCATAGTTACGTGTCATGATTAAAATCTTGCCCTCGTTCGTTAGCCAATAGGTTCTGCCGAATTATCCAGTGCATTTCTTATTAATTGTCTCGTTTCCTTGGCAATCGTTTTTTTTTGTCTGCATAGACTTATCAGATCTACAAGCAACTCCTGGTGATGCTGGAGGGACACATTTATTTTACTCATGAGTATCATCCAGCTCGAGGCGGAAGCTCCTCCTCTGGTGTAGCTCTTCTCTGATTTCTGGTAACTAAATAAAAAAAAGAAATTAATATGAAAATAAAAATATCAGTTTCAGTTCCTTTTTGCGGTGGCCTTTACAAAATGTTTCAACTTTAAGGACATTTAGTTCATTCGGGAGTTGACTTCGACATCAGCGCTATTTTCAAAAAAATTTGACACCTCCACCAGTCTACCAGTTATTAAACTCCTAGTCTACAAATTTCTTCCTACCAAAATAACGGTTCTGATTTATATTGTTTCTTTTGAGGTAATTTGGGACCACTTGTGGCACCGTCTTGTGGCACCGTCTTGTTGAAACCACTTATTCTCCAAGTTGTATTCTTCAATAGCAGGCAAAAAAAAGTCGCTTATCATACGACCATAACTCTCCGAATTAACGGTGACAGTCGTTCCCTCGTCGTTTTCGAAGAAGTAAGGTCCAACCTCACCTTCGGACCAAAGAGCGCACCAAACAGTGACTTTTTCTGGATGTAATGGCCTCTCTTCAATTACTTGAGGATTCTCAGAACCCCAAATACGACAATTTTGTTTATTAACATGGCCACCGAGTGAGAAATGTGCTTCATTACCATAAACCATAATCTGCTCTTAAAGCACGATATGTGGCTGTGACAGAATCACCATTTTATAGTAGGTTTAAAACCTACGCGTTTTAATCTACGCGTTGTGTGATAGATAAGCGTTCCTTTTTAGTCAATGTCCGACTTCCAACTGAAAAGAAAAAAAAATTGGTTTAACAATTTAGTTTGATAGATGTCGAATTTTTTTTTTTATTTATAATTCATTTATGTATATTACAATTCTGTGATGCCTCGCGCCTATGATGGCATTGTGATGGCATTTCAGCCCTATACTTTTGAAACCACGAAATGGATAACCCTATGTATTTTAGTCTCACAATCTTATTCAAGCCTTCTTCAGAACAATTTTTGCTGGAAACTATGACATAAATGGAACTGACTTATTCAAATTTTCAGTCGTCCCACTGTCTGTAAATGACTCGATGTTTACGCCTGTGTGTGCCTGGCCTGAATCCTTGTGCCTAAATGACTGTGGCTGGAGGATGATGCGTCGTCGGTATACTTCTACCGCAATTGCATTCGCTCAGCTCATTTTCAGTCTTATGGAACAAATAATAAATTGTTGTAAAGTTGTTACACTTATTTTTATTTATTTTTTTTCACTGCTAATATAAAGAATGCGCTTTGGTAAATTAGTTTTAATGAGATTTTTATGTAGTTAAGTTTCATTCATGTCTTTGGCCAACAAAGCCAGGACCACTGTGTTTGTGAGTGTTGGTGGTGTGTTGTGGGGGGTGGTGAAATGGTTATAGTGAGATAGTGTTGGCGTCTCTGCCTGCTATACAACCGACATCCTCCCGTTCAATCAGGATGACGATGATAGTGCGGTTGTTGCGACCAAAATACTTTTGGTCATTTAATCATTAGTTATGGTTTTTTCTATACATAAGTCTTTGTGTTTGTTTCCTCTACTCTGCTGCTGCTGGAGCCATGCCCCATTTGTTTGTTTGCGGTTTATAAAAATGAGAATTTTATATTGGTGTGAACATTGCCATCAATTTTAGTTTTTAATAGATTTCGTTACATATCTTTTGCTGCTGCTGCTGGTGCTAGTGTGTGTGAAAAACTTTTCGGTCTTCATCGTTCTATACATCGTCCTTGTTCACTTGCTGTGGCAGCAAAATTAGTAAATGTCTACCATGGCAAACAGCTGACGGAGACGAAAGAACAGCCACAGCAGAAGCAGACGCAGAAGGAAAGCCAACAAAAAAGAGTGATAAAATCTAATCAGAGTGAAAAGTTGTAATTTGAATTGTATGAAAAAGTTTTGTGGAAACCGAAACGGAATTTGTTTTCTCCTCTTGTTTTATTTTTCTTTCGTTCTTGTCCTGCTGCTCTACATTTTGTTTATTGATGATGTCCTAAATATATCAATATTTATATGTACACAGGCAAAGTTGTTTGTGCGGTCATAAACAAATGTTTGTATGTACCAGTGTACACACATACATGCATCTGTTTGTACATGGCATTCTGAGAATGCGAATGTGGGTGTGTCGATGTAATTTTTGTCATCTTATATAAGGATTTATAAATGATTATTGCTTTTCCGAATGTTTCTGCCCATCCTCATTCTCATTCACATCATCATCATTATCATTATCGTAAAAGCTCTTGAGGGATTTTCCAAAGAATTGAAATTAATTTTGCATAAAATTAAATATTAAATTTGGTTTTTCATTCCATGTTTAAACAAATGCTCGTTCAGTTATTTCGACAAAAAACCGACAACAACAAAACATGTCACAGACATACACTTTTGGCCTCAAAACATTATAAGATGGTATATGGAATTTGAAACAGTCTGTAATGGCAAATTCATCGAAATAATTTCAAATTCAATTGGGAATGTTTCTGGGTTCTTTTTGAAGGCAACACAAACTTGGCAATGTGATAGAAGTTTAGCAAATTTGCGGGTGTGTTCAGGTGCACGTCTTTGCGAGCATGTTGCTTGAAACAAATCAAATTAGCAAAATTAAATATTAAATGTGTCATCATCGGGAGAAATATTGTATTCGAGAATATTTAAAGCATTCACCTCGTTATGATACTTAAGGTTTCGAAAGGTTTCCGTGACAATTACGTTTGTAACATTCATTTTGGTGGATACTGCAGAAAGTCAGGTGAATGTGTATGTCTGGTCACATGTATGTTTGGGTACGCAAAACGGTCATATGCTCAGTGAATGAATTTGGCCAAGGAGTTAGACAATGTGAATACTGAATGACTATTTTTTAAATTCAATACTTTACAAATTGTTTGACTACTTTTTCAACACAAGATTAACACAGGCACGCATTACTTTACGAGCATCTCGGCGCGGTATTGCGATGATTTTGTCACTATTATTTGGCTCAAACACAAAAATAAGTTCTACAAGTTCATATCTGGAGCTCTGGATGAGCAGTCATCACTTTGGCTTATCCCTAGAATCGGCAAGATCGCCATAAGGTGGTCTTCAATAATTGTGTAATTAATTTAATTATTAAAAATATTTAAAAAAAAAAAAATTGTTATCCCTCTAACCGGCCAAACAGAAATACTGACAAATACCTTGAAGCCTTTTTTTTACCAATTATGCACAAACAAATATTTTTTAAGAAATCAGACATAATTAATGAAGACATCCTCAGAGTGGTTTAAGGAGACAATATAAAAAGATTCTTATGGAGTGACTATATAGTAGGGTGTAGTGAATTAAAGAAAGAGATGGAGTTTGCGTCCACAACAAGGGAAAATAAGGAAAAAAAAATTTAAAAAAATGCAATAGTCGTTTGGATATTTTTGCAATTTTAGTGTTTTTTTCAAAAAAAAAAAATTTTATTTTATTTTTAGAATTGACCAGAAATTCACAATTTATACCAATTTTATACCAACCAGACCAACCGGCTAAAGGAAAATTTCCCAAAAAAAAGTTATGGTCGAAAACTTGCTTTTTACTGTATAACAGCGGTGAAGATTAGTTAATAAGATGCATATATCCCGAAGAAGGAAAGCATGTCCTCCGGACAAATAGAAAGCGACCTCTCCGAACCGTTCACCACTGCGAGGTGGCAGTTTATGATAAAATTTCATAACCATCTTCATTGGAGAAAATATATGTAGTCAATAAAACTGGCAACGTGGTCAGCAAAGGCTCCCATATTCCCTGCGTATGTGGACGACAGTGACATAGGCCGACAGTGGTTCAGAATCCTTTTGAATTCTGTGAAAAATGTATTTTAGGCTTGAAGTGAGAGATTATTTTAAGGTATTAACAACAGTTAACGGCAATGTATTTATTTCGTATTTATATGTATTTCAAGCGGTAGGCGAGTTGGTAGTGTGCTTGCGTATCAGCGTGGGGTTGTGGGTTCGATTTCCATTAGAGGCTTTGGTGTGTCGCTGCACAAATCTAGCCATATTGTCTGTGTCGCCCGGTTTATCCTTGAATCCAATTTGGATTCGAATTAACATGTATGTTGTATTGCAATTAAAAAAAATATTTTATTTTCTTAGATTTTTTTTTACACATTTTCAAGTAATTCCAAAAAATCGTTTCCATATTAACAATTTTCATATTTTACATTTGGAAATTCCAAAAAAAAAAAAATTGAATTTAATTTTTCGATTTTGTCGAACTGTATCTGATATATTTGCAGTTTTATTAATTTTATATTTAACTCCGCTAATATTGTGATAAAAAAAATTAGTTACTAAACTTTTGGAGGTAAACAAATTTGGGGAATGCCTTCACTCGAAAAAGACGTAAGCGGTATTTTTTTCGCAACTCTATTGTTAATGTAATTCGATTAAAAATTGTCCAACGCTCATAATAACAAAATATGAAAAATTAACAAAATATGTTTACAAAGATATAGCCAATTCAATTGATCGACTTTATGCTTGGCCACACAAGAAAACTCTGCTGTAAAATTGTCTTTTTTATTTTCGTGGTTAGGGCTCGATATGTTGACCATAGCACCGGACAATTAACTTCGATTGCATTAAGAGAAAGGAAATTTGTTTTTCTTTTTTTTTCTTTTTTTTTATTTAAAATTGTTTATCTTCTTAACCTAAGTTATCACACAATTTACAGAGTTTTAGTTATTTCACTTTTCATCTAGAATTATTGAATATTTTGTAGAGAAGGAATATTTATTATTTTAAATTTTATCAGATTCAGAGGAAAGTTATATTTTAAAAAAAACCTCTGATGTATTAATTTTCAAATGTTTATTAGAAAAAAGTGTTTAATTCGCGTTTTGGGACTAAATAACTTTTTGCACTAAATGTATTCTATTTTCAATTTTAAGCAAAGAAAAGTTATCCACCAAAAAAGTGGGAAACCCCTTCGCCTTTCCAAATTGGTATTGCATTCTTTAAATGCTTTTGAATCAAAATAGTTCTGTTGGTCTAAAATTATATTTTCTTTTTTCAAAATAGACATTTAAAATGGTTACCAAACTATATTTGGTACAAACACAAGAAATACAAAATTTTAAAATTTTTAGTACAATTTTTTTTTGAATGCTCTTGTGACATTGACGTCAAGATGTGTAAACAGACTAAATACAAAAACATATAATTATATAAGCAATATCGGTGGATTGAATCCAATCTGCAGAAAGACGCTAGACGACAACTTCCACGCAAGGCCCAGGAAAAACTCCATTGGAAGCACCCAGCGGAAGAAAACATGGAAATTCATGGTTTACAAATTTAAAGTCAATTGGGAATGTAGTTCGGCTTAATAATTCTACTTTTCCCCGAAATGGAAAGCAAAACCTCGCAAAGTGCACAAAGTCAATATTTTTAATAAGATCCGCGATCTGATTTTCTTATTTGCAATCAGTTTAGTAACTTACAATCACATTCAAATTTCGAGTGCTGGGTTTTACTAGTAACTTAAAATCTCTGTGGTTGGCTAATGGTTTGTGGGCTTTTTCCTTGGATAATGAGGCTTTTAATAAAAATGGCGATATTCACTATCATGTATTTCAACTGTCATTTCTTATTCGAGACCGCCATTCACATATAAATATTGTCTGAAGTACTACAAATAAAATCGATTCAAAAATTGTTTTCTCTGTTTTGAGGAAAAATCCACAGCACATCAGTGAAAATAGTTTTTGATTAAATAAGATTGAACAAAACGCTCATTTACTTGAATAGTGTCATAATTCAAAATTCACTTTATATATTTTTGGTCTTGGAAAAGCTGTAAATCTCTAATTTAAATTGGCTTTTGTTCTACTGAGTATTATGGATTCATATGACAGGTCTCCATATTATTGAAATAGCCTGCAGTTCTTTTTCTATATTTGGAAAGTACGACGAAATTGACTATTTTAAACGGCTCTCCGGAAAAAATCCTATTTTGAGTTATGCCACTATTCAAGTAAATGAGCGAAAAGTTAATTTGAAATTATGTCCTTAATGAAAGGAAGAATGCAAATTTGGTTTTAGAAAGAAAAACGTCTAATATTCCAAAAAATTTAGTTCACTCTTACTTATTCCGCATTTAATTTCCTTTTTTTTTTGCTAAGTTTCATAATGCAAACATCAGCCAGCCTGGCTGTTTGGAATCACTCCAACCTCTCTTTTGCCTATTTGAAAGGGGAATATCAATATTACAAATATCGTTTTTATTAAAAGTACTTTCAAAAGTACTTTTCTTCTAGCCATATTCGCAAACCCACTTCAAAGGTGACACAATTCTAAATTTTCCATTTTTCAAAAAATGCAAAAAAATGTTTTTGTGCTTAAATCTGAACAGTATTAACACAAAAATTGGAAATTTAAAAATTTCCAGTTGTGACACTTTTGAAGTGGGTGTGCGAAATGTGTGTCCATGTGCATTGCCCATGTTTAGTAATTTTCATTTGCTGTACGATTCCAATGAAAATTGTTATCGAGTAAAACGAAAAAAGCACAACATGAACAATATTGACTTTTATTGATGTAAAAACATTTATTTATTTGTGATTTATGATAACTCCCCGGTGTTAACAATAACCCATCTGTTGTCATTACAATTCCTGACGTCTTTTGATGTCAAGCTGTTGTCAAAATATAACGGTAAAAGTTAAAATCCCCCCCACACAACAAAAATGATACGCTACTCTTGTATCCATCATTTCAATTCCCACTTTGCGACATTTAATACGAATTCGCTTAAAAGAAGAAGACCTCACTTTGTTTTTGTTCTTGTCCCTCCTTTTTTATGCGCGCAGAATTCCACAAATCCCAAAGAGCCGCTTAACTTTGTTGCTGGGTGGACAAACGTTTATTTGTTTGTATCCATACGGTTGTTGGCGGAAAATGCGGAACAACAGAAGACCAACTCATCGCATGGTTGGGCTAGTCAATGCTGGTCCAGAGAGCCGAACGCGTACGATGAAGACGGGGCCACGCTGTTACACGACTATACTCGACACTATGGGAGACTGTGGCGCTGATGGTAATGTTGGAATCCCATTGTTCGAATATTTTCTGCAGCCAATGAACATATTGACATACACCCCCACCAACGTTATTTTGGTATGCGAAGACTGGACTGGACCAGACCTAGAACAAAATAACCAAAGACACTCTTGTTTTCCCCAGTGTGGATGGCTCAAGGCAAAGCTTTTCACTTCTTTTCTTGTTTTTTTTATTGTTATGCCAGAACATTACAATTGAGCGAATGGCTCTGTCTCCATGCTGTTGCTCGCGAATGCAAAAAGTTGGTAGGCAAAAGCAAAAAATATAAAAACGCCAAAAGACAAAAACAAAAATTTAAATAACTCAAGCACCCGAAACACACACAACATCTCCGGGATGCGGATTGCGGTTGTGGGCGTTATACGGGCACGGTGGCTGTGTGCGTCAGTCAGACCCATTCAAGTATTTATGGTATTGGTCGTAGTTTGTGTGTGTGTGCGTGTGTGTCGGTGTATAGTTGTGTCATTACGTAAGCAGGCCTTGGAAGCACCCATGATTGCCTACAGCGCTATGCTATGCCACTGTTTTCTTTTGGCCCGTGTCACTGCCAGCAGACAACAACTATTCAACCAATTCATTTCCGTACGAATATGTGGTGTTTTGGCCATATGTGTTCATTTTTAAGTATTTCTTTTTTTTTTCTAGTATTTCCCCATTATCCTGAGAACATTGACATTTAAGTATGCGAACCTTAGGCCTATCGCCAAAAATTCACTTCAGTTTGTACAATTAAATAAACTTTTAGTTTTGCGAACGAAAAAAACAAGATACAGTGGGAAGAAATAGGGATAGTGTCGGGAAAGTATTTTGATCAAAAAATTCCATTTATATGAATAACCAAATGTTTTTCAGACATTTTGTATTCAGACATTTTGTATGCTATCACATGTATGTCAAAGGAGTATGAAGAGATTGCCCTTTATGTCTACTCTCAATGAGTTCTGTGTGATGTAATTTGTATGCTCACTGAATCACAATACGTTTGGAAAATAATAAAAATATCTTCCGGTCACCGAATAAGAGCTCACAATATTCGGTCTCCATCGAGCTTGTGACCCGGCAAAAATCACTCGTTAACTGTGACGATACGAAAATGTCGCGAAAAAATCCCTCAAACTTCGTTCTTCTTTGACTCGACTTATGTGTTCACTTGAGACTCGAGAATTTGGAAACGGTCTTCTGAGAATGTATGTGAATTGAGCGTGCGTATAGGTAAAAATTTACAGCGTATACACAAAATTCTCTTTTAATGCTTTGCCTGTGACGAAATATCTGAGGCATAGTACGGACAATCTCGCTTCGCGAAAGGTATTTTCATTTTTATCTCTCGTTTTGTTACTCACACTCAGAGACAAAAACAAAAATAATTCTCGTGAAAGTAATTTTTATGTACGAAAGTTATCTTTTTTATCTTTCATGAGTGATCAATACATGCTTTACAAGTATTGCTCTCTCTAACGAAAGAGAAGAAAAGATAACACTCACTCATAAAAATAACTTTCACGAGAGTTTTGTTTTACATTCTGAGTGCGAAAGTTAAATAAAGATAAATATTATAGAGAGCACGCGTGAGACAAGAAATATAAAAATACTTGTGTTTGGAAATTGACGCAGGTCAGTTTCTTCTATTGTTTTGTTTGAAGCAGTTGAAAAAAAAATGGGTCGTAATGCCTTATTTTTTGTGTTACGCAATATAATTGCTTTATTGTTAATTTTGATTTAATTTTTTGGTTTGAAAACAATAAAAAAGAAAAAAAAATGTTATCCGCTGAAAGTTTAATTATTTGTTATACATATTTTCGTCCCATTTCGCCGTTGTAAAGGGATTTCCTAAAAATGCAGTTGATGACGAATATTTTTTGTAATGATTAAACTCATGAATGAGAATTAATTTCTAATGAGTAGATATAACTCTCGCGCGAGTGCTCGGTAGATAAATCTCGTGAGTGAAAAAAAATAATTGTTCTCTTCATATTTTAAATTACTTTCACGAGAAAAAAATATTTGTCGTGAGAAAAATTTATATTTATCTTTGAGGAGAACAATTTTTTTCTCATAAGGTATTTTTCTCTTGTGAAGTGAATAAAAATTGAGTACTCTCTGTACTATGATCTAAGGCAACAACATAAGACACATGAAACTACAAAAACAAAGACCTTTTTTGCGGACTGTTTGCTTGCTTTGCTCACTTACTGAACCTCAGTAGCTGAGCGACGAAGGTGCTGTTAACGCTTCGTTATTGCTTCACTTAAGGATTTTTCAAAACAGCCCGTTCAGAAGGTCTCGTCAAGAAGACCTCCTTTATATCGCTGGTATACTTAGTTATAAAACCTGTTCATATAAAATAGTCGACTTTGTATGTCAGGTGCATCAAAAACCAGACCTAGACGTCATCTTCTTCTTTGAGTTTGTATTAAGTTTTCCTCAAAGCTCAGAATACGCGATATTAAGGTTGTCTTTAAGCTCGAGGTCAAGAATTTTTAATAAAAATTGTTTATTTAATTTATTTTTTCAATATTTCGTTCTTCTTTGAAGAACATTATCTGGGAGTTTAAGAACAATCAGAATTAAATAAAACACATGCAATAGAACGTATGTGTTTTTCTTCTTCATCAGAAGTTGTCGTACTGTTGTCTTCAGAGAAGAACGAAATAGTGGGAAAATAAATTAAATTCACAATTTTTATTAAAAATTCTTGACCTCGAGCTTAAAGACAAACTTAATATTGAATCGAAAATATTGCTCTATCAAGGTTGAACTCATTAAAAAATTCTAAATGCAATATACAGTGAAAGCTCCGGACATCAACGGTCGCAGTGGTCCACGTCCACGGGAGATGCCCGCCCAGAGTAGATTAATTTATTCTAAAACTACCACATGGGAGCAATTTCTTCGTCTACGAGAGCTTTCCGCGAGTAGAGCTTTTACTGTAATTGAAAAAGGTCGATATAAATATTGAACATTAAAAAAAGTGTTTTTTTTTAAGTTATATAGGAGAATTTCGATTTAAAGTTTTTCAACCCAAACCATATCTGATAAACCCACAATCGCCTATTTGTAGGATTCCAGACTACATATATATAAATTAACGCTGGGCTGTATTATCAATTGAATTATTTTCCTTATTTTCCAAAAATCAATCTTTCCCGACCTTCTTACACTTTCCTTACGATACAAAAAATATCAATACCTGCCCCCGAAAGATGATCCCTTACAATGGAATGATTTCCATGTATATTCAGGCAAAAGTATACGTCGTAAGGACATTTGGCCTGGACAGTGGTCACCTAGCAATCGACCCTTTTTCTTGTGGTCTTGTGAGCCCAAGACAAAGTTTCTATTCCAAAGTCTGAAATATGTTCAGAATAAGAACAAATACCTACACTAGTTATTCACACTGTACCGTGGAATGTCATTCTAGAAATAAACTTCAACATAGACAACTGTCCTCGGCATATCTCTCGTATCGTATGTCTGTGCCTGCCAAGCAAATGGGGGGGGGGAAAAAGAGTAAAAACAAAAGTTCTTGTGTTCCGTTCCTTCCTCACTTTGGCATTGACGTTCAACAACTAAGATATTGTAACCCAATACCACTGTCAACGCACGAACACCACCACCCCCTCCGACAGTTGACAATTTAAAGGACATGTTTTTCTCTGTACTTTCTGTTGTTTTTTAGTAACTTCCAACCATCTTTCATGTGGCTGATGTCGCTGTCGTTGTTGTTTTGTTTTACAGTTTCCGGAGGATACGGAACGTCCTGCGTGCATTGTCTTTTAATTTGTGCCAGTTAAGAAGCAACAGACAATAACACCAACACAAATTTCGTAACAAAACTTTTCGATTTTTACATATACGAGTCGGAAAGATTGCCAGTCAGCGTTTTTTTCATGTTCGGCTCCATATATGCTGATCCAATGTGGAAGTGGTGCTAGCTACGTTGATGATGATGTCCTAAAAATGGAATAGAAACATCGTTTGTGCAAGAATTTTAATGATGTCTCAAGTTTTGTTGCTACACATAATTTTTATTCGTAATGACAGTGATTTTAATTTGCAGCGACAAAACAGCGTAAACACTTTGCATCGTTCAGGCGGCAACATTCGAACAGACAGACCGACCGGCCGCCAGACACACAGCCACCATCCATGCAACATCAAGAATGTGAACAACTTTTCAATGCCTAAAGAAACGCTTTGAAGCAAATTGGTTTTGATTCTAATCTTTTTGTACACAACGCGCAAATGGAAGTGATTTGGAATGTTAGCTCAGTTTTGTTTTTATATCGTTGTAGTTTTTCTATGAAAATAAATTCAGTGCAACGCTACGACGGAAATGTGAGATGTCTCTGGTTTAATTGGAAGAGATTGCAGAAGTGTTGCCTTCCCTAGAAAAAGGACAGCTGCTCAAGCAAACCATTTTTTAGCTTTGCTTTAATTATAAAAATTAACGAAAATAATAGAAGATTAAAGTTAATTGGTTCATGTTGGTAATCATCTTTATATGAAGACATCCCGTGATTACCCTAGACAGTGAAATCATTATAAGGGTCCAATCACTCAAACACCAAAATACAACCGAGGGAAGCCCTTATTATTAAACCCAGATGTTGGGTGTTACTAATCTTCTCAAATTGTCTATCTCCATTTGACGAATAACTGAAATTAGTTTGTTAGATCTCGTACAAGTGTTGAGGGCTTAGTACAACCTGATTTTGTGGTGTTACGGCCATAACTGTCAACTTATAAAGTCTGTACATAATAAAACGATAAAGTGTCGAAGTTGTACATCAATTTGATGACCATTGTACGACAAGGTCATACGAAGCCATTTCGGAAGCTACCTCGCTTCTTTATCGCTACCCTTTGCCATGCTTCCTACAATTTCATAGCAAGATTGATGTAAAATAATACTTCAACTTGATGAAAAACTTGAAATGCGGAAAAATGCCCTGCCAACTAAGTACTCCAAATAAAAAAATGTATTCATTAAGTCAATGATGTATAACAATTTGTAACACTATTGAAGAACTAGTAAGTTGTAATGCGCCTATGGCGCCCGTTGAAATATGGAAACAAAATTTTGTTGAAAAAAAAAAAAATTTTCTTGAAAAAAAAAATTTTCTTGAAAAAAAAATTTTTGTTAAAAAAAAAATTTTCTTGAAAAAAAAATTTTTGTTAAAAAAAAAATTTTCGGAGAAAACAAAAATTTTGTTAAAAAAAAAAAATATTGCGGAAAAAAAAATGTTTGTAAAAAAAAAATTTTTGTTGAAAAAAAAAATGTTTGTTGAAAAAAAATTTTTTAAAAAAAAAATGTTTGTTGAAAAAAAAATTTTGTAAAAAAAAAAAAATTTCTAAAAAAAAAAATTTGGAAAAAAAAATTTTTGGTAAAACACAATTTCTGTACAAAAAAAAATATTATTTTTTTTATTATTATTATTTATAGAATTATAGAATGCCTATTTAAATTCCTACGTACAGCGTGACAGAGTCAGTGAATCAGTGTCGAGGGTAAATATATATTAAGATCGTTTACATTGAGTTGATGTACAGTTTTTGTCAGTGTATAGATCGGATATATTGAAAAATGTTCTAGTTGGACGAAAAAAACACAGAAAAACAGCAATGGTTTCGTTGCTTGTGTTACGTGCCACACAAGCCGTCTTGTTTAAAGTCATGATCAATATCATCCACTCCGACCATAAAAAACCATATCATATCTCATATCTCGATAGCGCAATCCATTCACCGTAACTGGTGATCCAACCTCAGCTTCGAAAAAGTAAGGTCCATTGACCCCGCCGGACCATAAACAGCACCAAACAGTCACCCGTTGCGGATAGAGAGAGGCTTCTCAACAATAACTCTTGGTTTTTCCGATCCCCAGATGCGACAATTTTCCTTGTTGACGTAGCCACCGTGGTGGTAAGGGGCCTCATCAGTCAAGATGATTTTTCGAGGGACCCAATCAGCAAAGACACGACGTTGTTGATGATCGGCCGCCTTGAGTTCGTGTGTTAAGACCCAAGTCTTTATGCAAAATAATCACGTTTGTGGACTGCCCAATTCCAAAGAACGACGAGGAATGGACAAACCTGGGTTTTCTTCAACAGTTTGGGCTACAATATTTTCAGTTGATCTTAAGCGACGTGCACCGGTTTTATTCTTCACATCGCTATCTTGTCCCAACAGCTCGAATTTTTCGACCAATTTCTGTATTGCGGTCCGACAAGGTGCTTCACGACGCACAGTGGCGCCATTTGAGTTTTTTAGTTGCAAAAATCATATCTTTTGAACCGAATAAGATAATTGAACACTTTAAACAGCATATGATAGATAACTATTCAGCCTATGAAATGAGCGTTTGGAAAGGGTGCTACGCTTTGTAGGGGTCTACTTATGGGTTAGCAAAGTTGAAATTTGTGGAAAAATCAATTTTATGGGAAGTATAATAAAATGTTTTTTAACATTTTAAATGTTTTATGTTTCTTTTTAAAGGCTTTTATGATTTAAAATTATTCCAGAAAAGTTTTACAAAAAAATGTTTTTTTTTAAATTATTTTTAAATTTTTTGTAACATTTTGCTCACAATTTAAAAAAAAAAATTTTTGTCATTTAAATTGTAATTTCTCTTTACTTAATACTTAACAAGACTTTCTTACAGTTGTAAATAATAGTAGTAGATAATTACTATGAAAAAAATAATTGGACCGAATAACCCTTTTTCTACATCGTCTCATTGGAATTAACATACCTTTCATCCGACATCAAAAAATTAATGATCGGTTGCATAGTTTGCCTGAAATTCAATTCAAAAGATGATATTTTTTTTTTTATTTAAACATTTTTTTGGATTCTTAATCAGTGAGAAGTTCTCTATCAGATGTAATTATTCATTTTATCATATTCTTCTGTCAAATTTTTGATTTTTGCAACGCTTTTAGGGAAAAGGCGCCACAGTGCGACGACCCAAAAATGGTTTAGTTCTGCTGCAAGATTTTCACCATTTTTGTAGTGAATTTTAATAAATGCCATGCGTTGTTGAAGCGTGTGTCGTTCCATTTTTAGTAATGGCCTACTTTCTACATGACAAATGTCAAAGAAAAAAGCTTCAAAATTTACAGCCACCGAAATACCGGGTGATTCAAAATAACACCGCTTGTTTGAAAACCCTTCATTTTGGGATTAAGAGTGTTGGAAAATGTTCTATCGAATTTCATTCAAAAACGGTAAGGGCTCGATTTGTTTGAATTGTATTTTCGCTTAACGTATGTGTCTTGAGGTTTCTGTTTCAAACAGAAAAAACAATTTAGGCTATATTAACTTCAGAGTTTTAATATGTGTACCCAAAGTTCCATTTCCAAACTATAGTTTGAATATTTGACTATGTTTATGTTTATGCCATTTCAATTCCTGACAATGGGCGTGCAAATAATTAAATCGCACCATGGGGCATTTCCATTCTTTACATTCGACCCTTTAACTGCCAAAATTCAGAAATGCCTGTGAGTGACTGCCTGAATATTTCAATTATATAATTTTTTTTGTGCATATATGCACCAAGAATCTATACGGTACATATGGAAAATCCCCACGGAAATCTTAAATTTTTTCTATTTTTAACTACACAATTTTTCAAGAACATCATTCACAGCAGCACCAACAACAACAGCAACATTTCGTAGATGAATGTGGAATAAAAACAAGAGGGGTGAGTGTTGAAACAATTGTGCTCTCGCCGAGGGTAAACATACATTGGCCCTTCATCATTATGTGGGTTAAGCGTGTGTTTTTTTCTTCTTCTTCTACATAACTGAATTTCACTTGGCTTGAAGGCACTCCTTGAATGTGTCGGGGATAAAGTAAACCGGGGTGAATGTTTGCGAATATGTTCGTAGTGGCTGCTGTTAAGGATTTTTATGATTACATGTTGTTGCATTCGTTTTTGTTTAGACAACAACAGCAGAATTTCTTCGTCTGGTTCTTAATAATGCACAACAACAAAAAAACTCAATGTGCCATAACATCCGTTGCATGTCTAAGTCAAGACGTCATAATTTGTTTATAAGAAGAAACACAACAAGATGAAGAAAATATGAATGAAGAGGGCTTTACATAGGACAATGTTGGTCTATTATCTTGTACAGAATTGCATACAGACGGTTGAGCCACCATCACCACAACCACCAGCTTAAGTATGTGGACTAAAAACTGTTTGAGATTGTGGTTGTTTTGTTGACGAAATTTAACTAAAATCTTATAAACTAGTTTTCCCATTTACTCGTTTCTAAAGAAATGCCCGCCGCTGTAACCAATACAACGAATATCAGTTGACCGGAAAAGTGTTGCGGTTGAACAATGAAGATGTGGCAAAACTAAAGGGTCAAATTTGTACTTTGTTGAGGTCTTGTGGATGCTGGTATATCAAATGCCAAGCAGGGCTGCTCCTTCCCTCAATAACCGCATTCGATTGTCAAACAACGAAACAGGCAGGAGCAGCAGACTTTGGCAACCAACCAAAAGGTTTTAAGCTTTTTCTTTGTATTTGTACATTTATTTCCAACATTCACAAGTGAGGCAAATAGACAAAAACTTTAGCCCGAACTACAATTGGGTAAGCTGCCATTATCGGTATCCAGTATGTTATAAAATTGCAATAACAACTAAAATATGATAACAACTTATAATTGGAATACCAAATTAAATACTCCAACAGAAAATTCCAGTTCACTGGACAGAAAATGACATTGCACCAACTATCATTCGATGAAATCTCGAACACGCAATCGCACCAATTCAGTTGGCAAAAAAAATTCGGGTATTCTGCAAAACCAAATTATTTCATAATTTAAGGTAAAGTGAGAATGGTGAGAAGGTACAGCCGTTTAGAGCTTATGGAACTTGCAACTTAAAAGGTTTTTTTTTATTAAACGGTGTTAATGGTTTAAGTTTTTGGGGACCAACTAGGCTTACTTTAAGTACGATAGCATTTCAAGGTAAAAATTAATTAATACTAGTATTAGTATACTAATAGTTGTAGTTGTAGTTGTAGTTGCAGTTGCAGTTGTAGTTGTAGTTGTAGTTGTAGTTGTAGTTGTAGTTGTAGTTGTAGTTGTAGTTGTAGTTGTAGTTGTAGTTGTAGTTGTAGTTGTAGTTGTAGTTGTAGTTGTAGTTGTAGTTGTAGTTGTAGTTGTAGTTGTAGTTGTAGTTGTAGTTGTAGTTGTAGTTGTAGTTGTAGTTGTAGTTGTAGTTGTAGTTGTAGTTGTAGTTGTAGTTGTAGTTGTAGTTGTAGTTGTAGTTGTAGTTGTAGTTGTAGTTGTAGTTGTAGTTGTAGTTGTAGTTGTAGTTGTAGTTGTAGTTGTAGTTGTAGTTGTAGTTGTAGTTGTAGTTGTAGTTGTAGTTGTAGTTGTAGTTGTAGTTGTAGTTGTAGTTGTAGTTGTAGTTGTAGTTGTAGTTGTAGTTGTAGTTGTAGTTGTAGTTGTAGTTGTAGTTGTAGTTGTAGTTGTAGTTGTAGTTGTAGTTGTAGTTGTAGTTGTAGTTGTAGTTGTAGTTGTAGTTGTAGTTGTAGTTGTAGTTGTAGTTGTAGTTGTAGTTGTAGTTGTAGTTGTAGTTGTAGTTGTAGTTGTAGTTGTAGTTGTAGTTGTAGTTGTAGTTGTAGTTGTAGTTGTAGTTGTAGTTGTAGTTGTAGTTGTAGTTGTAGTTGTAGTTGTAGTTGTAGTTGTAGTTGTAGTTGTAGTTGTAGTTGTAGTTGTAGTTGTAGTTGTAGTTGTAGTTGTAGTTGTAGTTGTAGTTGTAGTTGTAGTTGTAGTTGTAGTTGTAGTTGTAGTTGTAGTTGTAGTTGTAGTTGTAGTTGTAGTTGTAGTTGTAGTTGTAGTTGTAGTTGTAGTTGTAGTTGTAGTTGTAGTTGTAGTTGTAGTTGTAGTTGTAGTTGTAGTTGTAGTTGTAGTTGTAGTTGTAGTTGTAGTTGTAGTTGTAGTTGTAGTTGTAGTTGTAGTTGTAGTTGTAGTTGTAGTTGTAGTTGTAGTTGTAGTTGTAGTTGTAGTTGTAGTTGTAGTTGTAGTTGTAGTTGTAGTTGTAGTTGTAGTTGTAGTTGTAGTTGTAGTTGTAGTTGTAGTTGTAGTTGTAGTTGTAGTTGTAGTTGTAGTTGTAGTTGTAGTTGTAGTTGTAGTTGTAGTTGTAGTTGTAGTTGTAGTTGTAGTTGTAGTTGTAGTTGTAGTTGTAGTTGTAGTTGTAGTTGTAGTTGTAGTTGTAGTTGTAGTTGTAGTTGTAGTTGTAGTTGTAGTTGTAGTTGTAGTTGTAGTTGTAGTTGTAGTTGTAGTTGTAGTTGTAGTTGTAGTTGTAGTTGTAGTTGTAGTTGTAGTTGTAGTTGTAGTTGTAGTTGTAGTTGTAGTTGTAGTTGTAGTTGTAGTTGTAGTTGTAGTTGTAGTTGTAGTTGTAGTTGTAGTTGTAGTTGTAGTTGTAGTTGTAGTTGTAGTTGTAGTTGTAGTTGTAGTTGTAGTTGTAGTTGTACTGAAAAATTAGGCAAAAAAGGGCCTTTCGAATCTCTTGTTCTGAGAAAAGCTGTTTCTGAACCTAATTTCTCCAAAGCTATGTGTTCAATCTAATAAATGAAAACGTCATCTGTTTCAGCGTAAGATCGGCTA
The DNA here is from genome assembly GCA_958296145.1 of Hydrotaea cyrtoneurina. NCBI lineage: Eukaryota > Metazoa > Arthropoda > Insecta > Diptera > Muscidae > Hydrotaea > Hydrotaea cyrtoneurina. The sequence goes on along the minus strand of OY282513.1, from coordinate 7,667,095 downwards.
TACATGAGCAACATTTTAAAGAAATCTATTTTTTTTCAAAAAAAATCGAAAATTTGGATGGGTTAACCCCTTTGCTTTTTTTTCAGTCAAAAATTTTGTTTCCCTTTTCCCCATATTTTGCATTTGGAAGTATTCTGCCTTTGAAATTATGTAATTATAACCATATATGGTTCATATAATTTTATCGATTCCGAGTAATTGTCAAAAAAATTACATGTTGAGAGTGCACCTTCGGATACACAAAAAATCATGTGAAAATGATTATAGCATACAACCTTCAATGGATTAACAATCATCTTAAAATCTAGCTCTAATTTGGTACTAGTCTTGTGGAGATGTTGAAAAATTGGTCAAATAGATTCAAAAATATAAAATTCGGACGGGTAACCCCTTTGCTTTTTTTCGGTCATTCCTAATCCCATTTCCCAATCTTTTGCACTTGGATGTATTCTGCCTTTGAAATGATGTAGTTATAACCATATAATTTTATCGATTCCGAGTAATCGTCAAAAAAACTACATGTTGAGAGTGCACCTTCGGATACACAAAAAAAAATCCGTGAAAATGAGTATAGCATACAACTATTTATTTATTTATTTATTAATTACAATACAAAGTAAATTTATATTATAATTTTGGGTCCAAGGGTAAACCGGGTGACAAAGACCATTTGGCTTGATTTTTGCAGCGACAGACCAAAGCCTCTGGTGGGAATCGAACCCACAACCCCCACGCTGATAGGCAAGCACGCTACCAACTCGCCTACCGGGGCGCTTAGCATACAACTTTTAATGGCTTAATAATCGTCTTAAAGTCTAGCTTTAATTTGGTACTAGTCTTGTGGAGATACCTTATACCGTTGCTGAAAAATTGGTCAAATAGATTCAAAAATATAAAATTCGGAAAAAATTCATTCTTAATCCCATTTCCCCATCTTTTGCACTTGGATGTATTCTGGCTTTGAAATGATGTATTTATAACCAGATATTGTTCATATAACATTATCCAATCTTCAAAATCGTCATAGAAATCTAATTTATCATGGGTTAAATTTGGATGGGTAATTATTTTGAATATATGTATTTTGAATGTAATTATTTTGGTGTAATTTTCTTTCGAATTTTCAAATAATTTGCACTGGGTTTTATTTTCCGCGTTCCTTCTCGTAGGAATACACAACAAAGAAAATCACATTATAATTCTAATAAAACACTGATGTTAACTCACGCTTCATAATTTCTAGTAAAATTTCCACACACTTGAAATGCACACCCTCGTTCAACGGTGCACAGGTAAGACAATTGTGTTCAAATTTTGCCAACCAGATTGCATTCGGATTATTGTTTTTCGAATAAGCATCTTGGGCTTCCTGGAACAATTTAACTTTTATAAGCTAAACGGAAAGTCACTACTGACAATACGGAAACCACAGTGTGGCTGAAAACAAAATGAATTCTATTATATTCTTTTGTGCGCTAAATCGGATTACATAGGTTCTGCAAGGCAACGCATTACATTCACGAACTCTCTGCTGTAACACAAATGCCCATCATTGAGTAAAAAAAAAGTCAAATAAAAAAAAAACATGAAGGTTTTTTTGGGCTTCTGCTTATGAGTTTAAAACATTTGAACCACATGTATCTGTAGTTGGCCACAACTTGTTTTTTTTTTATCCGGATTTTATATCACATACATCTATTACATATCTGATGAATTCCAGTTGTACATGGATTTTTGTTATATTGTATTTTATTTTTCTTTAATTTAAAACAACCAATTCGTGTGTGTAACAGCAATTGTTTCAAGCCACAGAAAAAAATACATTTAATTAAAATTTTTTTTAGAACAAATACAATTGCCAATAGGTTTATGCTTCAATATTTGTATTGCAATAAAAAGCTATTATTTTAATAAATAATTGTTGAACTTAAATCGCTGTGTTGAATTTCAATAAAATTCTGTTTGCACTCAAGACTTTCTATCCCTTTTGGCAAATTAAAGTCATTAAAAGGCCATAAACGAAGGAATACCGTAAACAAACAACTTCAGCAAATTACTCGCATTACAATGAATTTTTTTGGTGTAAAAGTCAAAAACTAATTTAACCAAAGATGGATAACATGCGTTGACAGTGGGACGAAAGCAGGCGACTACTAATTAAAGTTTTGTCAAGTTGTCAGGGTGCCTTTATAGGCGGCTGTAACCTTGGTGACGTTTAATGAGACGCCTGTTCACATCTCTCCATGATAATCCTTACACATTTCCGACGTTCGCACACTGAGATCTACCCAGGAGTATACCTTGATGTATCTGTGGCATACTAAACGTATGCGAACGCTTAATTATTCTACCACATCTAAAGGATATCCTTCCATAAATTTAGGTCTTCTTCCTTCCTACCTTCCTCGTGTACATTTACATTTCGAAGGATCTTTTGAACTAGTGAAAGTTTTCCGGTTCACTGTGTTACGATGGCACACTTTCACTAATTTCATACATTCTTGCGCACAGCATTTATGCACTTGCATAGTCATTTCTATCAAACCTGCAACACCCGCTCTCTTTTGCCCTCTCTCTCTCTCACACACACACAAACATACATGTGTGTATATTTATGGCCACATGAAACAGTTAATTATTAATGCACACAAGGCAATGAACGCTAGTGAGAAGCGTGGGAAATACCAGTGCAGTGTATTCTTATGAACAGTGAACAGTGTTGATAACCATGTCAAGACATTATGGTGGATAGGGGTAAAACTGTAGTTGATAACCAGGAACTAAAAGGGGCGGTATTTTTTTCCAACCAAAATCTTTCTATTCGCAACATTTTTCCAGGGGACTTTAAAAGGACTTTTCTCAGTGATGATCTGTGAACTGAAAGATTTGGAAATCGTCTCTGGGTAGCTTAATAAAGATTTGTGAATATTTGCCAAGGCCAAGAAACACCTGTGAACCAGTGCCCTATCACTACAATCGATTTTCTCCAAATAAATATTTCTATTGAGAATTCGCCAATAACGCTGGACAACAACACAAAAAACAGATGTGTTTTTATAAATGGTCCGCCATTTAACGTTTTTTTTCAACTAGAGCTTATTTAATTTTCGTTATCGGGCCATGTTGAACGAATTTTTGTTTACAAAAATTGAAGAGGAGGATATTGGCAACATTTAGTTTCAACAGGACGGCGCTACGTGTCACACAGCCGAAGCTACACTCGATATTTTGCGCCCTGTTTTTGAAGATCACATTATCAGCCGCAGAGCTGATGTCGAGGCAGCCATTTGAATGAAATTATTTTCCATTATTAACCGGAAGGATTGTACTTTCAAATTCAAGAAATTTGAGAAAATATCCAGTAGTTCTTTTTATAGAATTTAAAAAAAAAAGTTATTTGGTGGACCCTGTACACGGTTACCACTTTGGTAATTTTTTACCAAAACTGGTAATTTTTTTTTGCTTTGGTAAATTGGTAACTTCATTTTGATTTTGGTAACTTTTTGAATTTAATTTTTTTAATTTCTGTTCTGCTGTTCTTACTTGTTAACGTGCAAATCGCTTAAATTCTGACCAATTTTCTTAGTCACAAACAATTTTAATAAAAGGGCACATACGAGATTTTTACATAGAATTTCTCAATCAATTAAAACCAGGTTTGATTTTAGCCGAAATTATTTAAAAGTGTTGTCAATTATAACACCTAACAAAATTTTAAATGAAACTAAAGATTCTATTTTAAATCTTTTAAATGAATTTTATTATTTGAAAAGTTGTGACAATGACACAATTGTTACTCAATGGAGTCTTCTTACTTTGTTATCAAATGATCTCAATCAAAACGATGATATTACTTCTTTTTGGGAAAATATAAGTTTAAAAAAAATGGTCTTAATGAATATATAAATATTTAAGGAATTGACTGATTTCATATTTAATTTAATGTGCCTTCCTCATAGCTCAGCAGCCGCTGAAAGAAAATTTTTTAATTTAAGTTTAATATCTTCTTTTTAATATATGAATAAGTAATTATAATTATATGTATATAATATAAAAATATATATGTACTGAATTTTTTTAAGTTTTTATCACTAAAATTCAAAAATGGTAACTTTTGGTAGATTTTTGGTCAAATTTTGGTAGAAAAAAAATGTTGCCAGTGGCAACCGTGACCCTGTACTTCTAATGCAGTTGAGTACAAAAATGTTTTTTTTTTTTTAATTTTGGAACATACGATAATAAACAAAGATCTCAATGAAAATATACCACACTGGTGGATAAGATATTTCATACACTTTTGCAAAGATGTTAAAATCACACACCCATGTTTGCGCAATAGTGACTGGCCAAACTACTGTTTGCACACACACGATGGCCCGGTTTAATGATTGTATGTGTCAGTATGTGCATAGCATACGTATGGATGTGAATGCTTCGCCATATACACGTGTGTATATGTGTGCAACTCATCATCCTACTCCGCCCATCTCCGGCGTAGATAGGTATGTGTGGGGGGGAATGCATAAATTATTTACATGATAAACTGAATTTAATGGTTTCATCGTAAAATTTAGTTAACATTTTATATGTTTTTCTTTCGCTTCGCCGTTTGTAGTCATAATTAAATTTTTTTTCGCGTCATTTGCTGTTGTTGTTATTTTTGGTGGTGGCAGTGGTTGTTATTAAAAAATGTTTTCTCATCAAATTAACAATTATGTCGTTATGTATGTAAATCATGCAAAAAAGAAAAACAATAACAACCAGAAACGAAATGTTTGCAATTTGTTTAATGCTTCAATTACAGGCGTATTAACAAAATGTTAATTATTTGTTCTTTGATTTTTTGTTGTTATTATTCCAATCCATTTCAGTCGCCGCCCTCTTCATACGTATGACTAATATTTGTGCGGCTTGAGTTCAGATCAATCATACGCTACGTGGTACACTCAACTCAACTTCAACGGCGTATGCGAATATGTATTTGAGTTACGGGCGGAGTGCAGTAGAGCTGGAAACGGGTAGACAGAGATGAAACCAAATTCATTTTTTTTTAGAGATTTGCTTAGCAATTGGGCTAATGTGTTTTGGAAATTGACAGTTACGAGGGACATTAAGGAAATTTTACATAAGCTCAATTTATGTGTTTGTGGGAAAAATTAAACTAAAAACTAAATTCAATGTAATACTTTTGAACATATACTCGTACTAATACTTTGGAATATTCGTATCATTCGGAGTGGTGATTATTAAGTCAGGTCGATTTGTATAGAAGAAAAAAAAAATTAAAAAAATATCGATGTATTACCAATTTTAGCGAGTGTAGGGTTATTGGAGAATTATAGTTGACAACCAGGAGTTAAGAGGGCAGTTTTTTTCCAACCAAAATCGTTTCATTCGCAACATTTTCCCAACGTCTTCAAAAAAGGCGTTTTTTTCAGTGTTGATCTCTCAACTGAAAGCTTTGAAAATAGTCTCTGGGGGGCTAAATAAAGTGAAGAGAATAACAAATTTATGAATATTTACCGTTGTGCAACAAGTGACGAAGGATAAATATGAAAATTATTTTTAACGAGCATAAAACAAATTAATTGTTAATAACACTTCTTAGTAAGGTTCGATTTTTTTCAACTTTCAAGTTCCAACGACTAAAACTATTTTCTCAGTCAAGATATTGTTCTGATGTCTTAAGCGGTTGTTTTTTAAGAAAAATTCAAAACTAACCATCTTTACTAGACTTGACACCCTTGTGGACCAGGACTAGAAGGGGTTGACACATTAATATGTTCTTCACGAAATCTGATTTGTTATGACATTTTAATGATAGATTCACAGTTTAAGAACTTTCAAGGACCTGCAAAGACATTTTTTATGATTGGTACATTGGCCCAGGGTGAATCGAAAAGAATCACTAAAACATAATAATTTTTTGTAACTTTAAAAAAATTAATATTACTGTTTAAAGCCGGCTCCGAACGGCTAATGTTTTTCTAGAGAAGTTTTATATGGCTAGAGATTACTCTCTTACTCGTAAAGTCGCCAACATTTACGAGGTGGAAACAGCCGACGAAAAATGGTTGATGGTCTTACCCGGTTTCGAACTCGGGTTCTTATGTGTGATAGTCGCACACACTACCTGAACACCACGGCCTTCCACAGAGTCTATTTTCTCTGCTCCAAACTAGCTATTTCTAACAGGATCTCATACAAAAAAATGTCGCTTACAACTTTATTTGCGAGAATGCTTCAAAAAGAGCAGAAACGAATTTTCGAAAAAAAAAAAATTATATAAAAAGATATAAAAAAAATTAATTTCCCCTGTTTATAATTTTCTCCAATTGTTTAAATTGTCAATTTTGTTAGTTTTGTTTTTTTTTTTCAGAAAAGCGTGCGACTTTTTTTCTTTTTTTTCTCAGCGGTAATACTGCGAGAACCATTCTTAACCAATTTTAAAAACTATTTTTTTTTTAAAAAAAACTAATGATTTTGTTCCATATATAACCAACAAACAAGTTTGCTAAGAACAATTCTATCCTGCGGTATTAAAAAGTTGAACCTGTCAAAATGAGATATTTCTTATTTCGTACAGGCAATGTCCGTTTAGCGCGATTTCATTATAAGCGGTTTCAATATTTTTCCGTTTTTCTTTTGGACCCAGAGTCTTTTGGTTTCTCTTTTGGTGTCTTGCTTGATGTTGCTTTGCGAATGCTCCCGAATTTGTTTGTTAGTTTACTTTTTTACACATAAAAAGATAATTTCGATTAACGCGGTTTCACTTTAAGCGGTATTCTTGAGGAACGAATTAATCGCGTTAAGCGGACATTGCCTGTATTTTAATTCCAAGTTAGAAATACACATTTTAAACACAAATACACCAATAGACAATTATTTAAAAAAAATTACAGATAAGGACTGGCTTTTGAATCGTAGAGACTGTTTTAGCGCTGGTACGAATTGACTAAATTCTGTTGCACATAAGTATATTTATGAAAATCCATGACTTTTAGTGGTTATATAGAATCCTGTTAGCTAAAGATGCACCAGAAATATATTATTCATAGAAAAAGACAAGATATCATGTGTCAGTCAGACAGTCTGTCAAATGGTCATACACAATGTTCCTGTTGGTCAATAATGCGAATATTCATCTTATGGGAAGTTTAGTGCATATCGAATGAAGAAAAAGTACAACGGCAGGTCGCTACTGCTACACCACGAAGGTATTGGCAAGTCGATTAACCAACGCCACGTGTCTACCACTGGTTGTGTTTAGTGGTACAACAAAAACCTTGATCATTTAGCTGGCAGTAATGAACAAATATGCTCGTAACAAAAATCAAACTCAACGTAAAATAAGATTTTATTTCAACTGCCGGTAACTGAAAATTGTGTCCCAACCCTGGTTAAGTTTATATAAACATTCATGAATTGTACGACAAATATAAAATTCACTCGCACGGTTGAATGTTTGTAAGACACTGATTTTTTATTTTCCAATATTTTCTTAAACTAAACTAATCCTAAAGAAGGAACGAGAACGCGATAGACGCATGCGTGGGTTTGTTTTGTCAACCCACACACGCATAACATCTTGTGGAAAATTCCACTCGTTATCACCATGCTCGCCCCTTATCCTAAAAATACCACGCCGTTTTATCTTAAAACCCCAGCTACAAAGCACATACATGTATTTCAATGAAAAAAATTGTACAAGAATTTCATCACTTCTCAATGAAACTTTTCGTTAATATGCTAAAAAATTTGTCAAATATTGAAACAAAGTTTGATGAAATGTATCAACAAAACAATTCATCAAATATTTGGATATTTTTAATGAATTTTTTTGTTGATCCCATTTATAAAATTTCGTTTTAATATTTGATACATTTTTAGCATATTTACGAAAAATGTTATCAAATGTTGAAAGAAATTTGATAAATTGAATTGGCAAAAAATTGTATATTTTTTATGATTTGTATTTTGGTTATCTAATTTATAAAATTTCTTTAATATTACATACATTTTTTCGTAAATATTATATTCAATTTAATAAAAATTCAAAATTTAAAAAATTATAATATTTTTCGATCTATTTTATTAAATTTCGTTTCAATATTTAATAAAATTTTTCATAAATATGCTAAAAAACGAAATTTGATAATTGTTGATGAAAAAATGTATTGTTAATTTCAAAAATATTTTTAATGAACGACATACAAAGATATTTTTGATAAACAGTATACGAATATTTTCTTTAAGTTGACAAATTGTTTTATCACAGGATTTTCAATGAATTTTTTGTTTGAATTCGTGAATATTTTCATTGAATCGAAAAATTATTTTTTTCTGTGTATACAAATTACCGAATCTAGTACAGTTTTATACATTATTTGAATACATTCAATTACCGAATCCAGTACAGTTTTATACCTTCAACAAAAAAGGATAAAACACCATGTGAGGATTTACAGAAATCTGAACATGAATAAAGTTCAGCAAATTGAACATTTCTAGTTGTACGTCAAACAAGTTCTACCTACTTTTGTAATTGCAGTTTATTTTTTTATTTTTTTTTTATTCTAAGTCTATTTATAAATGTATTCATATACCAACTTTGCATACCCATTATCTAATTCTTGTTTTTCTCTTTCTTTTCATTCCAGGTAAGAACTTTCTATATGCATCTCAATAATGGGAATTTACAGATAAGGACTATGTTCCTATAGTCCGTCTCCTAATCTCTACGAAGTCTATATTACAACTGTAAAAACATAAATACTTTGGCCACATGATGTTAGTGTAAGTTTATGTTATATATTGCCGGAAGGAGATAGTGCAACTACTGTAAAAACTGTATCAAATCCGAAAAGAAAAGTTCAATATGGTTTGAATGACACTTGCAGTATTTGATTCTAAGTTTAATCAGAATGTAACTGCTGGTTTCCGTAAAATGAATTCGTTCGTTTGTTACAAATCGTCTATTATGGGAGCGCTATAAAATGGGTTTCAGACTTAATTAAATTCTGGTTTTCAGATATATTGTAGATATCGACATATCCCAAAGAATGAGTTCGTTTACCTGGAAAAAATTAATATTTTTACTAGTCAGGTCAATACCGATGATCTTGTTTGCAACTACTTTTCGCGAATAAGAGTTATGTTTACCACACTATGTAACTTCCAACACTGCCCTCGCACATGTCTATGACTGATGAGTCTTAAAAAGTCAACAATATGAAAACGTCAATATCTACCATTTATATCCATGCTTTCTGTCTTTCTTTGCTATTGACACCTAAGGTCATGTTGTTCCTTTCAAATGACATTTCGGTTTTTCACTGCTCTGCTCTGTACCACACCACACCTCAGCTCTAGCATCCGCTCCACTCCATCTCCAGTTGAGACATATTCGAGTACAAAGTAAGCTGGTGCTCATTTCTATTCTAGTGGCACATGGGTGCGCTCAGTTGTCATTTTGCTATTTTCCTGCTGTTTTTTCGCTTTTTTTCACAGAAGAAAATGTGTGAAACGTTAATCTCGTTCGGGTGTTGTTTGTTTTTATTTTTTATATGCAGTTGCTTTCTTAGAAGTCAAAATGAAAAAGCATTCATAAGTTAATGTTGGAATAATGTAACATGAATTTCAGAACAAACGAACAAGAAAATGCGTAGTAAACTCAATATATCCCGCTGTTGCCAGGAGACTTTTCGGCGCAAAACAGCCAAAACGACAAACGAACGACAGCATTACAGGCATCAGACACCAGACAACAGCAACATAATGTATCACCGCAAAATAACCACATTTGTGGATTTAAAACCATCAAATGATGTCACTTAATACCATTTTAAGAAATCTATGTGTATGGGTTTATTCACATGCACACACACACACATAAACGAACGCCGTCAACCGCCAACACCAACTTACTGTAATATCGTGAGTAATAGGTTTGTACGTTTCTCTGACGAAGCCCCCAACACCGATATTGCGTTGTTAATGGATTTTAAATATCGCCACCGAAGCGTTTCCTGTTGTCATCGATTACTTTGTCCTTGTACGTCAGGAGTGGCGTTTGTACTTTTGATTGAAAAACCACGAAAATTTGAGACTTTGAGCAGCCATATGGTTTCGATTTACTGGTTAAAAGAAAAAGTCTTCGGTAGATGGTTTGTGGCAGGATTGTGTTTTGAGGTTTTTACATATTTCAATGGAAAATTGTTCAATGTGAGAGTAATGTGTTTAATAGTTTTTTTAATTCTTTGTTATCTTTACTCCACTGAATTGAGAATTTCATCCAAATGTTGGTAACTTTCACAAATATTAAGAGAGGCATTGTGTGCAATATTATTCACTGACTCTGTCACGCAGTACGTAGGAATTTAAATAGGCATTCTATAATTCTATAAATAATAGCGGAACTCACTATCTTGTGGAAAAGAAAAAGGAAATGTAAAACTTGCACCCGATTGTGAGCGCACTTGATTGTTTTTTTTCCAACACTGTTGATGTTGTGGCCGCCGCGCAACCGGCTTTCGCGGCAATAAATAAATAAACAAAATCTCTTATTATCGAATAAATGTGGATGGATGAATAACTTTTAAATTAAGACATTTACCGACAACAATGTAAAAAACATTCAAGCACAATATTTAACCATTGTTGATGATGTTTAATTCGAGCTAATAAAGGCGGCCACGGCGCCGACAGTATAATTTCGTCTCAAAACTCTGGTGGTGACAGCTGACTGATTTCCCCAAGCGCCGGTGGAAACTTTCCTCTGATTTTTGGTGATGTAAATTTGCCCATCTTGGGGAAAAGCAACCGTGTGTATTTTGTTTTTGTAATTGCAAAATTTCCTCCAATATTTTCCTTTTCCACTTTCCTCGGGCTATTTCCCAGAGATCGTGAGTTGCCCTAATAATAATAAAAAAAATAATATTTTCGACAATATTTTTTTTTCCACAAAATTTTTTTTTTCAACAAAAATTTTTTTCCAATTTTTTTTTTTCTCAACAAAATTTTTTTTTTTCTCAACAAAATTTTTTTTTTTCCACAAAATTTTTTTTTTCAACAGAAAATTTTTTTTTTCCACAAAAATTTTTTTTCGAAATTTTTTTTTACAAAATAGTTTTCTCAAAATATTTTTTACAAAATTTTTAAAATTAAGTAACAAATACTTTCTCAAGCAAATTAACGGGCGCCATAGGTGCATTACAACTTACTAGTGTCAAAATAATCACTCTTGAGAAAATTGCATTTGAAGGTTTTACAACAAATTCTTTCGGTTGAATTTGACATTGACATTGTCTGTTACATTGAAAGGGAGCAAGAAAATAAATCTAATACACATATTAACCTAAAATAGCAAAATGATATTATAGGTCATTGCAGATTCGACCCAGCCCAATGTCGGCATATTTAGTAGTCTTACAACCTCAACTACAATGCTGCATCAAACTTTATAAATTATACATTCCATCTTTAAATACTAAAATGCAGAGTTCAAATATTCTAGAGAACACACATTTAAATGCAGAAACATCAATTTACAATAGTTGTACACCTGTTCGTTTTTTTCTGTATTTATTTTTTCTGTTTAAACAAAGTGCATGTATAGCAATATATGTATAAATTGCTCATAAATTGCCAAACATTAGTTATTAAATATCTACTCAAGTGGAAAAACATGAAATATTTGAAATACCTCCAGTTTTTTTTTTTTTATGTACAAATATTCAATTAATATGTATGCAAAACAGTGCAAAGCATTTGAAAAATGAAACAGAACAAAAAAGCCGACAGAGATTCTAAATATTTCTAATTTACTATCAAAACAGACAAAAAACACACGCACACCCCTAACGCTTCCACTTCCAGTCTTTGAGATGTGTACACGCTGAAAAAAATGGTAATTTTAACAAATTTCAGCAAACAAATTCGCATCAAATATATGTATATATTTTTTATCCATACCACAAACATTAACATAAATACCAAATATATATGTATGCATTTTTGTCTAACTTTTTATTTTTTTTTAATTTGTGAATTTCTACATAACAATTTATCTTATTCTCTCGGTTATGGCATTTATTTTAAAGATCGTAGATGCAAAAAAAAATTACGAAAACATCTGCAACAACACACTTATTCTCGCTTTGTTGAATTTAATAAGTTCGTTGTCTGTTTTTTCGCAAACACTCTATTGCTTATACACAAACATGTAATATTAATAGCAAACGAGTTATATTTACATCCAAATAGGGTGAAATAATCTTTACTTGCTACAAAGTCCAAACATGCGTTTTTCTTGTAAAAAAAGACGTATTTTTCAGCGTGTATAAACACATTTGCATATACCCAGACAAATTTATCTACTTTGACTCAAAACAATCTCAAATATTCACAGACGAAATCTTCAGCATAGAGTGAGACACACACATTAAACATATGTAAGAACATGCATATGTATGTAAATTGTACATGCATGGCTGTATGAATCCAAATCCTTGGAATTATTTAAGGCTCATATTTAGATTCACGCGAAGACTCACATTGTTAGCCTTTCTTCGCACACATTCAACCCCAGCGAGTCCTGTGAATATTTGCCTGAACTTAAGGAACCCGAAAAAAGATGAAAAGCAAAGGCAAATCGAAAACAAACTTTTCAACTGACACAACTTCTATGGCTCCTGTTTCTACCACTTGAACTTTTGAGTACATTTTGTTTGTATATGTGTATGTTTATGTTCAGGGAGAGGAAATGTTCCTAGAATAGAACATGACGCTCTTCCGCTAAGGCGTAAACTTTACTGTTGTTTAAATAATGTACACTGTAACTCAGTTCTTTATTACGTTAGTACTTTAGTAATTGAAAACTTTAGTACATGAGTACTTTAGTACGTTAGTAGTTTAGTTCTTGAGTACTTTAGTATTTTAGTACTTGAGTACTTTAGTACTAGAGTACTTTAGTACTAGAAAACTTTAGTTATTTAGTACTTGAGTATTTTAGTACTTAAGTACTTGAGTACTTTGGTACTTGAGTACTTTAGTACCTGAGTACTTTAGTACCTGAGTACTTGAGTACTTTAGTACTTAAGTACTTTAGTGCTTGAGTACTTTAGTACTTGGGTACTTTAGTACTTGAGTACTTTAGTACTTGAGTACTTTAGTACTTGAGTACTTTAGTACTTGAGTACTTTAGTACTTGAGTACTTTAGTACTTGAGTACTTTAGTACTTGAGTACTTTAGTACTTGAGTACTTTAGTACTTGAGTACTTTAGTACTTGAGTACTTTAGTACTTGAGTACTTTAGTACTTGAGTACTTTAGTACTTGAGTACTTTAGTACTTGAGTACTTTAGTACTTGAGTACTTTAGTATTTGAGTACTTTAGTACTTGAGTACTTGAGTACTTGAGTACTTTAGTACTTGAGTACTTGAGTACTTTAGTACTTGAGTACTTTAGTACTTGAGTACTTTAGTACTTGAGTACTTTAGTACTTGAGTACTTTAGTACTTGAGTACTTGAGTACTTTAGTACTTGAGTACTTAAGTACTTGAGTACTTTAGTATTTTCGTACTGTAGTACTGGTACTGTAATTCCATTGGATAATACTTGTACCTCAAACTAGTTTCGCATCCTTCCCCCTCTATTTAAACTTCAAAAATGTACAAATTTACTTTACCAAACAAAGTCGTCGTCAACCGACGACGACGAGGAAGACGATTATGATGATGATAAAAAAATTTTAACATATTCATGAGCTTGCTGAAGAAACCTTTGACAGCAACGTCATTATCTTCTTCCATATTCACATCCGCAGCTCCTCCCGATGCTCGCCAAACTGTTAATGTTCGTATGAATGTAAAACCTTGTCGTCGTTGTCAATGTCTACAAACCAGATAGACTGACAGGCACATATGGGCGTGAGGGCAGGAGCAGGCCATACTGGGTAGCTGGGTACAATAGCTGGTGTATTGGTTAAATATAAATACCGGGGAAGACACTGTACGAAGCTACTCACTGTAGAGAAATTGAAAATCAAAAATGGAAAACTTCCCTGCGCCATCTCCTTTTTCTTTCTTACATTTTCTATTCAATAAGCCACCACACCGATATCCGGACTAATGCAAACACGCGATGCGAGGACAACGTGGTATTTGCCATGGACCGGGAGTGTTGAGAGGCGGAAAGGACGGCATGCTATGGAATATTATGTGTCATGTCAACAAAATTGAATAGAATTGAAAATAGCGAACGAGCGAAGAACGTACGTATTGGCTTTTAACGAAAAGAAGGCGACAAAAAGGAATTTCTAGCAACAAATGTTGCTTAGAAGGATAAAAAGGAAATATTTTCTCAATATATACGTATGTGTATGTGTGTAGACATAGACTTCACGTTGTTGCCAGATGACAAATGGGCGGCTGTTGAAAAAGTTTGGTTAAAATTATGGATTTATTTTTCGCTTTGAATAATCATTAATGGAAGAAACGACACAGCAAGTTTATATGAAATACAAGGAAACGTTTATGGAAAGGGGAAAATAAGTAAAATAATAATATTTTTAAAAATTAAGAAAGTTGGTAGTAAGGGAAGTTGAAATCTGAACAATTGTTAAATTGGGGGAAAAAAATAGTTTCAGGATCAAAGTATAGAGAATGATAAAGATGCGGGATGAAAAGCGTGGAAATATTAATAAATGACGAAAAAGGACAAAACAAACAAAAAAAACAGCACCAAAATACAAATTCTACAGATTATTTGTTTCAAAATTCAATCTCTCCAAATCTCTAAGTTTGGTCTCGACCTCGTACACCCACATAAAGTAAATTGCCTAAAAAAAACAAGAGGAAACCGGTGTGATTCTCCTTCCCCCTGGCATTCCCGCTAACCGATGAAACAAAGTCACACTTGTTAGACCCAGTAGACCATTTTAAACCGACTTTCTTCTAGGGTACCTCATAAAACGATAGATTTGCTGTCATCTGTGTTGTTGGTTTTCACACAAAAACTGACACATTGTTGCATGTCGCTTGTTTCTTTTCGCAATATTAGAATGTATCTACCCCGGAATGCGTCTGCTTGTTTGGGACATATGGTAGATATATGCAAACACACGTTTCACACTGGCGGTCATATACAAAATATTTTTCATTGTCATATGTCTGTATAGACACATATACACACATGCATGGTAACCATGTTTAAGTTGCAAACATCCAGGGCTACATACATACATATGTACATATAGGAAAATATACACATACACTCCACTGTATATGATAATAAAAATCAAAAAATAATATATTACGTGTATATGAATGGTTGTGCTGGGTGCTATGATGTGCTGTAAAACGTCATCTGCTATTTATCATCATCTTCATCAACACATTGATTTTGTTGTTACTGGTGTTGCTGATGGTTTCCTTCCCACTCCACTCCACTTCATGCCATCCCATCGTGTCCTGCCGCATGTGCGTTTAAAATACCAAACAATACAAAAAATGTTTCCTACATCCATTCCATCCGTATCCTCGTTCAGGCCCACCACCTCATCAAACATCCATTCAGTAGTCGGCTATTTTTTTTTCCACTCATAATTTATACATGGAACAACCAACGCACGTGAACACAACCAGCAAATGTTGATGTCTCCACCAACGACGTCGGAGAGGAATATTAAGTCTGGCAATTCGTTTGTAACACCTCGGAATATTTATCCGTGAGATGCGTGTAAGACTTTAAGATGGTTTTAATTACCGTAGCATTCATTACATTACCCTGACAATATTTGAAATTGCGGAGAAATCTTGCCAAGGACGAGTTTTATAATAATGCATAGCCGACGGTGATCGTTGGATGCTCTCCTCCTGAAGAAAATATTTTTTTTAATTTTGTTGCTTATTACATTGCATAATATTTTTAATATATTAATATATTTTCTGATTCGGAGTTATTTTGATTGTAATATAACACTCTGAGATTTCCCCTAGCAATAAAATGCAGAAGGTCATACCATGAATTATATCGGGCAATGCTCAGTGAATAAGTTTCCCTTCTATTTGTTATGGAATGTTAAGGAAAATCCATAGGTATATTCTGGCGAGTGTATTGAAAATCCCACAATCGATACGACTTTCAGTCGTCTTTTTTAAATGTTACATCAGAAATGTGTAACAGTGGTTATGAATGAAGCAGACGTTTTTTTTTTCCAAATATTCGTAACTACCATCGAAGAATCCTAAAAATCTGTGCGATATCGTTGAGCCAACCCAATTAACCATCCCATTGCTTTGGTGCTTGACAAACGAGGAATTCAAGAAACACCTTTAAAAAAAATTCAAAAATTTGGGACGAAAACGGAAAAAAGGAAACAACAATTTTTAATTTATATTTGTGTCATTAAAAAAGGTCACACTGTCAAGAGTAGAGAGCAATAGAAAGGTCACAAAAACTAAAATAAAATGTTTGTAATTTGCTTTGTGGTCTGGACGACACCTTGTGACTAAGATTCCAAAATATAACATAACAAAAAAAATTCTATAAATAGACGTCAAAGAGCTACAATAGCTTTTTATAAAACTTCATTGTTTTAAACACACATTTGTAAATAAAATTGTTGTAATTCGCTTTGTGGTGCGGACCTCGTGAGCAAGAATTCTTAAAATTTCCAGGAGACAAAATATAGCATAACAAAAAAGGGGGATTTCTATAAATAGACGTTAAATAGCAACACTGGGTTTTTATAAAACTCACGAAAATCGTGTAAAATATTTTCAATATATTTGTCAAGTTGAAATATCATCGAACACGTTACCCAATGAATTCCAAGTGAAATATTTTGGCAGTTAATATTTCACTTGGAATTGATTGGGTAAAGTGTTCGATGATATTTCGACATAATAGAGGCTCTTTCTGGATATCTTTTGTTTTAAAACAGTTCCGAAAGCATAATCCGTTTTTAGAGAAGTTGTAGGCTCTAATGTTTGTACAAGTCCTTACTAACCTGGGTTTTTCGGTTGAATGTCACACACCCTATCAAGCACAGCCAATTACAACCCCAGAAACTATCGGATACCTCCTTTATATCGTTTAAAAGGTCACCGTGTGAATATCTGGCATCGTAAACACCACGCTGTGCTCTGTGAATTACTTTTTGCGTGAACGTGAACATGAAAAAGGTCTATCAGGGAGATGAGTGCTGCATTTGTTGGCAATCGATCAAAAACACAATCGCGAAGTCATTCATGTCCAGGTTTTAAAGATAAAAAACAAATTAATGCTTGCCTTGATTGATAAATACTGATGAAACGAGAATTTACCACCTTAACCAGAGAACAATCCAAACGACATGTTAAAGCTGGTGCATATGAACTGAAAGAGGCAAAAGCATTGGCATCGCCAGGAAATGTTATTGGGACTAGTTTGGGGGCTAAATAACATGTGATACTCTGCGACTATTTTAATACTTGCACACATTATAGAAAATTATTATTTGTCATTACTGGACAAATGTACTATTAAATTATAGAAAAGAACGAACTTGTTGGGCAAAGAAGATGGAAACTGGTCACCTCTCATGGAAGATTTCAAAAATATATTCAACAAATCACATCACGATTTCCTCCTACCACCAGTGTTACCGTTGATCCACTAAAGGTAACATTTCGACCGCATTTTGTCTACCTATGTGACACTCTTGTAAATTGTGTAATTATTTTGGGTCACTTTTTGTTTAAAAAAACCACAACTCCGAAAATAGTCTTGATTTGGCAGATTATTTATTTATTTATTTGCACAGATTTTGTAATTTAAAGCCTTACGGCCAATTGTAACAAATTACAATCAAAACTATTCCATGTTGAATACTACTGCTCAGATAATTTAAAAACAATTAAAAAATATGCGCATAAAAACACAGTGGAATTAAAAATAATATAGCTATACAAAATAAAATATAAAAAAGCAATTTACATATCAAATTCAAAATATCAGTAAAGCGTTCATCAGTATTGGAAAATGGGGAATGAAACAATCAAATTTTACAGTTCCCAAATGAATGAAAAAATTATTCTTAAATAGATTACGAAATGGAAATTAAAGAAAAATATTGAAGAAGCTTTTTTCGGAATGTACTATTAGTCAGTGAAAATATTTTCAATGTACTGGGGAGTGGTACAATCTGGCTATTCTAACTCGAAAGGACTTATCCATATGACCATCCGCTCTGGGAATGATTCGTTGGTTAGCACGCGATGAACGAGAAAATGTAAATGAGTCAACAAGAAAAGCCGGAGTTTGATTTTTAAAAATTTTGTAAAATAACAGAAGAGACCGATAATTTACGAAATTACGAAAGGAGGAACCCAAGAATTGATTTACATATGGAGTAACATGGTCAAACCGACTAAGAGAAAATAAATATCGAACTACTCGGTTGATACATAATCTAATTTTATTAAAAATTCTATTTGTAGTCCCACAGAATATTCCTAGGCAGTACAACATATTAGGCATAACTAAGGCGTGTACTAATTTAATTTTTATATGGCGAGGTATGACTAAATTGGTTGTGTAGAGCTGACGAAGAGATTCAGAGATTCAGGATCTGAAGAAATTTCCAAGCCAACGAATTCATCCAAAAAGAGGCAAACAATTTCTGGAAACTATTCCAAAGGCTAAATGTTGTAACGTCAGGAACCAGACGACGGATATCTCTTCTATAGAATAGCGATACACAACCCACATTCCGGTGATGCTGAAGGAAGACAATATAGTTTGAAAACCCTACTATCCCCTATAAGGCTGTTCATGACATAGTGGGAAAAAAAAAATTTTATCGGATCTAAACGCATAGTAGCTCATTTTGTGCCACTTGGAGTGCAAATAAGACCTGCAAAAAAGATATTCAATCGAACAATGTTTAGAGGTTGCTCAACGCTTCCAAAGATTTGCTATAGAGTAGCTTTTGTATATATTCATAGTTTTGTCAATTGTGTGTAGCGTACGGTGTTTGAATAGTTTTTTAAAAAATTTTACGGTTTGCTATATTATTAATTGCGCTTTATAATGGCTTCAAGTACAACTGCTGCTACTACGACGAGACTCAAAACAAATATCTGGTTAATTGGACAGCCAGTACCTAATCTTCCCATAAATGTACTTCCAACCGCATCTGATGTGTTAAAAACTTTTTTCCATCACCACAAAACCCTTAAAAAAACTGTTCCACAAAGTCTGAAGTCCACTACAGGAGAATTAATGAAAATTTGGGACAAAGCTCGTATCCCAATGGCTTTCCAACCAAACATCGTTTCTAAAATGAAATATCTTGTTGAGGAATACAATTTGCTGAAGAAAAACAAATCACGAGTTTCAGAGGCACAGGGTACTAGAGAAAATACGTTCTCAAACAAAATTGAACTGCTTTTCGATATAGCACATCATGAAGCTGAAAGCCAAATCAGAATTGAAGAAGATGAAGTGTTTCTAAAGGATCAGCGAGGAAGTAGAAAGATGAAGATGGCTGGAGTGGACACGGAATTGGCAATACGGGAACTGCGGATCCAGGAACGGAAACAAGCGAAAGAAGAAAGAAAACGACGTGAAGAGGTAAGAAAGACAGCTGCTGCTTCTACATTTAGTGCACTTGAAAATCTCGACGAAGATGGTGATAAAAACAATTGTGAATATGATAAAATTGATGCAAGCTATGAAATTGAAATACCAACGTATTATCGGAAACAACTTAACAATATTTTTGTGTCATCTGGAGATAGCCCTCCACACAAATCACGTATTCTCCAGAACATGCTTGCTTCTCCTGATGTGACATCAACATTGGATCGTATAAATCTTTCTGATACTATGTTCACCATCTTAGCTGCAGCAATTGCAAAAGCTGATGGGCAAGATCTGGATGATGGTTTCTTATCTCGTTCAACTGTACAAAGAAAGCGAGCAGCTCATCGATCATATATTGACAGGTCTGTGAGAGAAGGTTTCCATACTATTGAAAAGCCACCACTATTGTTTCATTGGGATGGTAAAGTGATGAAAGACAGTACAAACAAACAGGACCCAAAATCAAATGTTGATCGGCTACCTGTAGTTGTCACGGGCCATCATATGGAAAAAGTACTTGGCGTTTCCAAAATATCTTCAGGAACGGGAGACGCACAAGCAAAAGCAACATTCCAGCTTCTTGTCCTATGGGAAGTTGTGGATGATATTATTGGAATGAGCTTTGATACAACTGCTGCAAATACAGGAGCTACAAATGGAGCGTGTGTTCTTCTTGAGAAACAGATGGGCAGGAACTTATTATATTTTGTAGATATCACATTCACGAGCTGATTGTTGGAAATGTGTTTTCAGTGTTGTTTGGACCATCCAAAGGTCCTAATATATCACTTTTTCAACGATTTCAGCTAGGTTGGGCAAAAATCAATCATCAGAACTTTAAGCTCTTGGACGATAAACGCCTAAACACGCCATACCTACAAGATCTGAAAAAGGAAGTAACTTCTTTCCTCAAGGGTATTCTATCATCAAGAGAAGAATACATGCCTCGAGATGACTACAAAGAGATGGTGGAACTTTGTTTATTACTTTTAGGGGAGTTACCCACAGCAGATCAGTATCGTTTCAAGATTCCTGGTGCATACCACATGGCAAGATGGATGGCAAAAGTTATCTACTGTTTGAAGATTTATCTTTTTCGAGCAGAATTTAAGCTAACGGTCAAAGAGGAGAAGAATCTCGCCGAATTTTGTTTGTTCGCGTGCCTCATTTACGTTAAAGCGTGGATGTCTTGTCCTAAAGCAAGTGATGCTCCAGTAAATGATTTGCGCCTATTCAAACAAATAACACAGTATTCAGCTGTGAATGCGATTGTTTCAGAAGGAGCAATAAAGAAGCTAAAATCTCACTTGTGGTATCTAGGACCCGAGCTGATTCCTCTTTCCTTGTTTTAATTTCCTTAAATTATATGTATTAAAGTTCAATAAAAAGAAGTCCTTTGAGCAACCCCTAAATATTTTTCGATTTGTTTGAGTTTTTGCACAAAGCAATGTTTATAAAAAAGGAACAAAATAAGCTACTATGCATAATCAAATTCAAAAAAATTTTTTTTTGAACAGCCCTAATCCCCTAGCATCACCACTGCTGTCAGTACACGGTCCAGAAGCTGCAAAGATGTCTTTGGAGCCCCTGTCCATATATGGGTGTTATATTCCATTTTTGGCCGGATGTAGGTGGTGTAAATATTTAAGATATCAGATGGGCTGAAGTATTTCTTGCACCGCTTTAAAAAAACCGAAACACTTGTATGATTCTTTCGACACTTTGAATAAAGGCTTTCCCAACGAGCATCACCCTGTATCTTTATGACCAGAAGAGAGTGTCTGATTCGTCGATATCCACACCACCCATAGAAATTGACGGCGATTCAGGATCGTTGGAACGTTTGTGTGTTCTGGTTTTTTGTGCATTAAAATCGACTCTGTTCATTTGGCTTCACTCGGAAATCGTTGCCCAATCGCGGTTGAGTGAGTCGTTCATCGTTTCTTTTTGTCCTCGATATCCAGGGGACTCGGACAGCCGACGAATGACAGTGGTTGCTGTCATCCGCAAAGGAGTGACTTGCAAAATAGAAATCGAATTATCTATTACATTTGTATACATTTGCCTATTTCTTTTGGTTTTTTAAAGCTTTTAGAAAATGTTATTTTAATTTTCAGATTGTGAACTTATTGAACAGTCATGAAATACCGATCTCGACCTCCTGGAGAGAACCCATTAAAACTATAAGTATTAGGGTGGAGTGAAAACATGTTTTTTTTTTAATTTGAAAAAGTTAACCTCGGAAAGAGATGTAGTCTGGGGTCCTAATGAGGGGAAAAATAAAGAAAAAAAATTAAAAAATTTGTAGGTGTCGAAAAATTTGGAATTTGAAAATTATCGCTATTTTGGCGTTGATTTTAGAAAAATCCTAAAAATTAACGACTTAACTTATTCGAAATTTAAAAGTTTGAGCTTGTTCAGTGCCCAAACAAAAGTATTTGAGGCAAATATGAGGATAATCGACTAATATTTGTAGCTTTGGTGGCGATTTCATTGTTCAGTCAATTTTCTGAAGAAGGGACGATTTGACTTATTTTACTTTTTGAAATTTTTGAACAATGAGAAAATTTTTTTTAAATTTTTTCATTCCCTTATTTCATTGTTTACGCTATTGCAAACATTTATTGACATAAAACTTTTTAGGATTTTTCTAAAATCAACGCCAAAATAGCGATAATTTCCAAATTTCGAGGGAGTGGCGCGACCCCTAAAATTTTTTTAAAATTTGTTTCTTTATTTTTCCCCTCATTAGGACCCCAGACTACATCTCTTTCCGAGGTTAACTTTTTTTTTTGAATTTCACTCCACCCTAATAAGTATCTCATTTTTCGATTTTCATTTAAAGTTTCGTTTTATAAAGAATCCAAAGTTATCTTTTGTTTGTTACGTATACGCACCATCGTCCTCGTTGATGTTTTTTTGAAATTGTGCTAAATCACCTGAAAATCGTGTACATTTTTGGCAAATAGTTTCGTTGTGGTCATTTGATCAATGTCATGTTCTTATGTAAACAGGCCTTGTTATACTGAGTTCTATCTGACGAAAAGAATCCCGGAAAACATTCAAAACGGCGGCATACGCACCACAGACATTGATTATTCCATGGAAACTCATATACTACAGGGAGCCATAATTTTCAAACTTACACGTTTGTCGATGGGCAAAATGTAACTAACCTTTTTAAAATAGCACAATATAATTGAAATCGTAAGCAGTGTAAACTCGCACATGGATTGAATTCATTATAATCATACTGATTCGTACCGATATTTCCCTTGTTAAGGGAGATTGAGATTCGGCTCCAACGAACTTTCCGTTATACATTTTCCAGCCATTATTTTAGGTTTATTTCAAAAGTATATGTATTTTAATTTTCCTTTTACCATGGTACAACCAGACCCATTGTCATAAAATCGAACCTTTTCCGGTTGTTAAAATCGTAAAGACAAATTTAATGAGTTTTCTGCTTATCACCATGTGCTCATACGCACACACAGTATAGAGGTGACCCCATACAAGTCTGTCTTATACGCATTTAGCCTTCACAATTATGGCCAATGTTGAAGGGGGAACACGAACACCTTGTGTAGCCCAACCAATGGGCCAACTATTGCTCCATGCCAGCCAGCATCTTGTTGTGGTTTCTCTCTACCGCCGTCTACAACGGAAATCCGGTAATCAAATCACCGGCTTATATTAGTTAACGCAAGAACATGCATTTGAGCAATTCTGAAGAGTTTGTTAGTCGTAAAACCCACAGAGATTATAACAAATTATATATGTCTGCGGTCATGTTCATTAAAATCGTATCAGTTTGCATAGGTGGGCTATTATAGACACGATAAAAAAAAAACTCAAATTGTTTGGAAATTATTAATACTAATTGGTTTGTGGCTAATCGTTTGTGGTTGACGAAAAATTAAGGTGGACGGATTATTTTCTTCAATTTTGCCACCTTATTTTCAAACGCATTAAAGAGAAATTTATGTAAATTGAGTTGCATTGAATTAATCGAGCACGCTGAGTGTATGTGTAAATTTATTTTAAACTTTTTTATTGTAATGGGAAATGACACTAACATGTGCATATGAATATGCCAGCGAATGTATTACAGGGTGATCACAAAATGCACGTACAGACGATAGAGCTGAAAAATGCATCATCAGAACTCGTTTACTATCTAAAAATTCAGGTCGATTTTGAACTGAAAATTGGTGACGCTTGGCTCAGATCGGCCCAGGAGTACAAGCTATGCAGAAATAATAAACATAGACAGAGTTTCAACAATCAGTGACAGGCCTTCGAAAAGACCATGTCACCTAGCCCGACTAGCAGGCCTTTGGTTTTTTTTTCCGGAAGCTCTTGAGAGTCGCAGTTATTGCTCATCAATTAAATGGTAATTCAAAATTAGTTTAGGCTCACGGCTGGCTGGGAAATCCTAACGGAAGACCTTGACGATATTTCATTTATGGCGCTAAAGAATTTTTACAATTAATTCTAAAATTGTCGATGTTGAATGTTGTAGCGCTGCGGGAAAAAAAATGAACAGGAAGAACGTGCAGTATTTAATTTGTTAATGGTTGTATGAATTAATACATTACACCCTGTTGCTGTCCAATTTACAATCCACCTCCACTTGCCAATTAATGTCTGTATGTATTCAATACACACACACATAAATGTATATAAGTGTCTGTGTGTGTGTGTGTGCGGGTACAACACAAGAGAGCTTTATTTAATAAACCAAATTTCCATTAACATATTACCGCTTTTATTGTATTTCTGTTCCCTATCCCTCTCTCTCTCTCGCGCACACACACACACACTCTCTCGGCCTCCGACAGGCATCCGTTGTAAATGTTTTTTTTTTTGTTTTTTTTTTGTAAACTAACGGCAATTTAATGAAATATGACTCGATTGTAGACTTTATTACGACCGGAAATCCTATTGAAATTAATGGCGTAAAAGAGGATTCGCAATGTTTTTCTTCCATTTTTTTTTATTTTTTTGTGTCGGTCTGATTACATTTATTTATGCCAAATTGCAATGAATGTTAAACAATTTGTGGCAGGCTGTTGCAAGGGGAGAATGAGTAAAATTACACTGGCGCTAATCGATATGGACCGATGATTTTGCATTTAAAACCTAATATCACGTTTTGCCTTTTTAACGCATCAAAGTGTCACTCGGTGTAATCATCACATCATTGATTTTTTCTCTGTTCACGTCCAATAACGATAACTCGCAATGCAGTCGGTTATTTTGCTACAATAAAAACACAACAAACAGCCACAATTGCGTTAGATACTGATATTGACTTCATTCCGGTCCACTAGGTTTGGAGTCTTCTTAATTATATTATGAACATTTTATTCAATTAGTCGTAATGAACTTCCGTCTGTTACACGGATAAAAAATATTGTGACTTAAGATATTTGTTTACCTGATATCACGGGTGAAATTTGAAACCCCAAACTGATTTCAAATATTCGCTCATTTACGTCAAAATATATTTTTTTCAGTATATAGATTTCAATTGCGTATAAAGATTTCAATTGCGTCTTACTTAACCAATATAGGAAACAACTCATAGGTTTTCCGAATACAGTAGAACCCTGATAAAAAAAAGATTTACAGCTTTTTCTTGAGCAGAAAAATATAAAGTGAATTTTGAATTGTGACACTATTGAAGTAAATGGTCGTAATTGTTTTCCATGATGCTCTTGAACTACAGATGAAGTATTTTCCTAGTGATTCGAGTCGGGGATATTCTTGTCTTGTGACATATCCGAAAACAACTGGTTTTCAGAAAGGAAATAACTGTACTTCATCGTAACGTACGAATGATCCTTATCTTGAATACACACTGCACTGGTTTGACAGCTTTCATTAGAATTCAGTCATAAACAAGTTCCGATTTTATTAATTTCATTGAAGAGCAAGCGGATGTAGAATAAGTGTTTTATTTATTCTACATCCGCTTTAAGTAATAATTTTGTTTAAGTTGGGATAATTCAATTTTATAAAAATTACTTATTAAACAAAAAAATGTATACGCTTCACAAGCCTGCCTGCAAACATTTAACCTACGAATTTATGTTTCCACTTGTCCATCTTTCGTAGTAGATGCAGTCCACCTGTCCATGAGTCTCTCAAAACGCCTGAGCGACATTACCTGTCTGTCCGTATTGTCTACCTGGCTTTTCTGCTTACTCATCTGTCTGTCTGTCTGTAGTTCGATTGACATCGTCGATTTGTTATCCAAACTCGTCCACTTCCCTTTCTGACAACTTCAGTTTCATTTGGTTCAACCAATCGCATCCACCCTTTTTAGCATGAACTGTAACTGGGAAATCCTCATATTACTGCGATAGCAAATCAAAGTTTTATTTCTTTTTTCGTTTTTGGAAAATTTCTTTTTGCACTTGTTGTCGGTAGTTACGTACTCACTTTATGTTTTTCATCCGGTCTTCTTTATACGATTTAAAAGACGAATTTATGAGAAAAGTTTTTGGCATTGAGCGAAAAAACAACCATCATAAAAATATTTCGTTACTTTAGATTTCATGTCTTCTTTGCTACTCCTCTGGTTTTCTGTTTTTGGAAATATAATTCCTGTTTGACTTATAGTTCTTCATTTGTTCCCCCCGCCCCCTGCCACCATGGCAGAATGATAGAAAACGGAAAAAGACACCAGTGAAAAGAATTGCAAACAACAACAAAATGAAGAAATAAACGAAACGAAATGTATTTAATAAAATATTGCTGTTGAAAGAAAGATGGAATTTTTCATTCTATGAAATGATGGTGAGTTAAGTTGTTCGCATTGGCAGCTGCATAAAAGGCAATTCAAGGGGAAAATGTTTTGCTGTTTGAAACCGAAAGGAATTGTTAGGGAAGTAAATAAAATATGAAGACGATACATTCCACAAGGGTATCTCTGTGGCATGTGTTAGACTTAAATCCTCATTGAGCCCGGGAATGATTTGTGTTGGCTACAATGTAGCCGTGATATAAATCGGTACATGTGTTGTAAAGGATTTTCGTTTGTGGGTTTTCGAATGAAAACCGAAAGTGTTAAAAGAAACATAAATCAGTGTGCTAAATAACCGCATTTATTATTTGGGTATTTAGGAAATGTTTTCATGTTGCCAGTGAAGTCAAAGTTTTGCTGTTTAGTCCCCAATTGTCTCTAACAATAGAAATCTCAATAGTCATCTTAGAGATTATAAATAATTGTTTACAAGTTTCGAAAACAGGTTCGGATAGCAAAGTGAACATTTTTCTCATAGAGTAGAATAAGGTCTACGCCAACATGCCAGCATCGATTCAAGACCTTAAATATATAATTCGTGAGGCTATCGAGGACACTTTGCGATTTGGTTAGGGAAAATTTAATGAAAAATATATGGTCCTGGAAGCCTGGTCGCGGTGGCCATTTGTCATTATCAACGGCATACCTTCCTCTTTAATATAACATAAACATCCGATCATCTATATCAATTAAATTTGTACTCGTGACCATTAAACCCTTAATGGAGTCCAACATATACCCAAGCTGCAAACGTGTGAATATGCAAAACAATCGAAATAAAGACATTTTCAAGGTCATCGAATTAATGTGTATTGCAACAAAACAACACGAGATTCCACATACCTAATTCAATGTTGCACGCACGTCTCCTGTGGATTATGGCCTCAATTTGTCACTGCTGCCTCACACCAAACGACAAATTGCCCCAATGTGTGCCACACGCCACCGTCATCGATTGTCCAATCAGACGCATGCATATGAGGAGTTCAATGAATTGGCCATACGTCCTCAACAGTTCAAAAGACAAGGCAAAGTCTTTGTGTGTTATAACGAAAGATCTGCCATAAATTAGTGGCCATAAATTGGTACTCATGGCAGCAGACACACTGAAATGAAACGTCATTTTGAAAAAGGTCAATCAACCATCCCAGGAGATAAATTTCAATCGGCATACATCATTCTCAACTCAATGGCGCAGAATGGAAATTTGATGGTGTGTCAACAAAATGTTTCCCTCGAACGTTTCAAAATGAATGAATCCAATTTCTTTTATCCGGTTTTGCTTGAACAAATAAACCTCCGAAACTTGTTTCCAATCGATTTGTGTATGTTTTATTTTCGTTTCATTTTTCTTCCTTCCTTCTTTTTTTACATTTTTTTTTTTGATTTGTGTACCTCTATAATTTATTGCCGCTACTTATGTACACAAGTGCCGCTTGCTTTTCACGACTGGTGACGGGGATGATGGTAATGTGTTCTTCATAGGTGGGGGAGATATGGATGGAGGAAACACACATTTTTCACCATCGTAGAATACAAAAAAAAAAAAAAATGTTCAATATTTACCTATCTTTAAAATCCGTTTAAAAAGCTTTTTACATATAAATGGAGTGTGTTCACAAACGGCCGTAGCACAGTGGTCTGAAATAGAAATTCGGCATTAACGACTGCTTTAAGTGGATAAATGTAATATCACAAAAGGAAATATTTTGACTTTTTCAGCGTTGATAGAACCAATTTTGAGTCCTTGCTTATAATTAGGAGTCCTCTTAACATTGGGCATCATTTTAATTAAATTAACCAATTCAAATGTTTGTTAAGGCTGCAAATCCAATTAGGAATCAATTGAATATGGTTACTGCAATTTTATTTAAATAGCCTGACATCTTCTGAATGAGAATTTCGCATTTTAATTCAAATTTCTTCCTTTACATATTTGGAATCTATCAGTCAGACAGTTAGTAAGACAATGACAAAAACTGGGTGCATTTCCAAAGGAGGCCTAGGTGGCTAAAGCAACAAAACAAAGCTGGCATCGAAATGTTTTTCGACAAAACTACACGGACAGATGGACGGGTATACCTCTGATTCTGATCAACTGATCAAAAAATTATTAGAATATTAACTTTTCCCATGTTAACCACTGTGCTATGGATCGGCCCTTCTCATATTTGCTATTCCCGTCGCTTCTGCTAGTTGGCTAGCAAACAACGATGACGATAATGAAGCTGACATGAAGACATTGGCGGAGGATATCGTGAGGAGGGATACTGCAAATATGAATGAAATGAAAATGAAAATAAAAAGTAATTTATATGAAACTCAATCAATGTCTAGAACAAAATCAAAAGGTATTAACTGAAAACAGCCAACACAATATAGAAACGCACAGCATAATCAGAAGCACTCACTTACATTCAAAGAAAGCACACACACACACCCACATACACAAACATGTACAAACGAATTAGATGTACACAAAAGGAAAGCAAAAAAAAATACGAAAAAAAGTTCGAAACCTAACAATTTATGCGGGTGAACAAAAGTGCCTTTCGGAGAAAAGTACTCGCCTCATTCATGCCCACTTACTTGGCAGAACGTCAAGCAAGAAATTGGAATTTGCCCCGAAATGACATATCGAAATGATAATTTAACAATCAATATAACACTTGAATTAAATGAAAATAAACACTTAACCTCACCCGCCCATTCACCCTCACACAATTCCTACACAAAATATAGCCTTGGTATGTGCCGGTCTTTGCAATGAATTGAACGAAACAAAATGTGCGGAATGAAATTCAAATTTGAATTTTAAATAACCGCCTCAAACCAAACAAAAAAAACACACGTACACGGTCCGACCCACCCAGACTTACATAAAAATAAAATACCTTTGCATTTAAATATTCGTACATCCGTTTCAGTCGAACTGTAGCCAAACCACCCATAATACAATGATAGCCTCCCCCGACACCACCACCACACACACACCACTAACCAAACCGGAGGCACATCAAAGACACAATACCATTAACCATTATCTTTTATTTTATAGCGAAGTCCAACACTGAACAAACAACCACGAAAGACCTCCGGTTACTCAATGAAATTTAGAGTTTGCACAGCATTTACACTTTAACTTTGTTGTGATATTTATGGACATGGGCTAAATCATCATTGATGAGGTACACGTACAACGACCTAATCAAATTAGGGAATTCGCGATCCAGTAGGGCGAATTTTCCTAGTACGTTTAAGGAAAATTGCTAAACGATCACAGGTATGATCCCTACTTGATTTGTTTTATTATTTGTAGGTTTGGCTAAAAAGCAACCCCTTGTGGATCAAGATTTGAAGGGGTTTACAAATTCATATGTTCTACACGAAATCTAAATTTGTATGGCACTTCAAAAACAAATTAAAAATGTTCAAGGACTTGGAAGGATATTATTTATGACTAATACACAAGGGTAAATAGAGAAGAATGGAAGAAACATTAATAATTTTGTATATATATATTATTTTAATTATTTTAAAATAGTAATAAATTGTATTAGATAAATTTTAGTGTACTTCACTAGTTTCCAAATAGTTTTCTCTTAAGTATTTATGAGCTGAAAATAGTAATGGTATATTTTTTGCTCAAATCTCTGGATTATCTCTTCCAAGACAACATCTGTCCTAGACTGTGGAACTGGAATCCGTAGATATGCCCATAGCCATTTGCTATTGTAAAGGAAATGCAAGTTTTTCCGACGCTGATTTCAATCTAAACTTAGATGAGAAAAGCTCTCACCCAACTAGCGTAAGATAGATAGGTTACTAGACCAAATGTGGCACCACAATGGACTAATGACTGCAAGTGATTCTATTGATAAAAAAATAGCACTGAACGGATGTGTATTTGACAATGGTCTACCTAAATATGTAAAAAACCCGATTTTGGAAAAAAAATGTTACGCCCTTTCTAAATTAAGCCATCGATATACATTTCTTGTAGATTGCGGTAACAGAATTATGTGAAGTATTGCATAAAAAAAAAATCTCAAACAATAATAGAACACTTTAGTTGTCAAGAAAGAACAAATTTAATAGGAATTCTTTAACGTCTTGGACATGAGCTAACGAGCAAAGGAATATCACGGTTAAGAGAAATAATGTATAAATAAAAAATAAAAATTAAAAAATAAAAAATAAAAAATTAAAAATTAAAAATTAAAAATAAAAATTAAAAAATAAAAAATAAAAAATTAAAAATAAAAAATAAAAAATAAAAAATAAAAAATAAAAAATAAAAAATAAAAAATAAAAAATAAAAAATAAAAAATAAAAAATAAAAAATAAAAAATAAAAAATAAAAAATAAAAAATAAAAAATAAAAAATAAAAAATAAAAAATAAAAAATAAAAAATAAAAAATAA
Source organism: Hydrotaea cyrtoneurina (assembly GCA_958296145.1). NCBI lineage: Eukaryota > Metazoa > Arthropoda > Insecta > Diptera > Muscidae > Hydrotaea > Hydrotaea cyrtoneurina. Next base: position 7,636,227 of record OY282513.1, on the reverse strand, counting down.
AAAATAAAAAATAAAAAATAAAAAATAAAAAATAAAAAATAAAAAATAAAAAATAAAAAATAAAAAATAAAAAATAAAAAATAAAAAATAAAAAATAAAAAATAAAAAAATATTGATTCCGTCTGAAACCCACTTTACCGGTCGTAAGCCCTCCAAAAACACTGAAAGTGTCACCTCCTTCAAAATTGACCACGGATAACCACGGATCCAAAAAAAGGCCTCAAAATCGAAAGAAAAAAAATACCTCAAACTGTAATTGGCATTATCCGTTGTTTTTGGGGACTTGATACTTGTCGTGCCTGGATTCCTGTCGTGTCTTATCCTTTTGTGAGTATCTATTTTGTGCAGCAAACAATCGTAATTTTAAACCATGCACAGGGTTGCGAATTAAAATATTAAAAAAAAACAAAAAAAAATGATTTTATTACGTTTAGGCCAACTATACTTACGCAGGCAGTGTTAGGAGTTTTCGAGAAAAGATTCATATCCACAATAGACGAATAACAAATGTACTCTAATCCATTCTTTACAGACTGAGACTGTAACCATAGAATTGTAGTAAACTGTAATCTCTTCCAATCAACATGATCATATGCACACGGAAAATCATATGCCAGAAAATCTATCTCGGACTCACACAATCACATATGATTGATACTTGTCGACTTATCCTACCCTAAACTGAACACTATATTTTCTTACCCCGACTGTATATCGGTATCTACTCATTTATGTATTTTGACATCAATTTATTTGTTTGCTAAATAATCCATGTTTAATTTATTCATGGACCATTGATTTATTGTTTATCCCCTAAAGAATCAAAAAAAAAAAATAAAGTAAACTATTTTAGATTTGAGAATTTATCTTCACTTCAAATGAGACATTTTTACGACAAAATACTGTATTCAGTTGCCATACACACACAGACATAGAGTGCTTTTAACATGGGTTGACGTCATCGCCACTTCCTGTATTTTGTATTGGTATTATGGTGATGGCGACCGGTTGTCGGCGGTAGCCCGATGAGCTAATTGGAAATGGTGAAATGTTTATGAATGCTGGAAGAAAAGTTAGAACAATTTCCACCCCGAAACACATTGAATATGTATGCGATTTTTAATAACTGAATGACCAATAGAATAGAATTAAAATTTTTGCCATCCATGACTGTTTTTGGTAATTTCCGGCTGCTGGTTTGGAGGGAATGAATGAGTTTCATCTATTAGAAGTCATATTTTTAAGAAAAATCATAGTTCGAATTACATGAGAAACAAACGATTGCTCTAGAAAATACTTATTCGGTAGTAGTGAGGGCCCATTTGTTGCTGTAGAAGAAGTTCATTCGGATTGGAAAATGGGTAAAATGTCTCCCCAAAACCAATCGAAATACGCAAAAATAAAAAAAAAATATTGTGATATTTGTTGGAATATTGGTCCACGACTACGATTGACAACAATAGTTGGAAATGAGTTAGAGATGGGACGAATAAGGGTCAAGGTGGGATAAAAAAGGGCGGAAATAAAAAAAGGGTGAAACAAATTTTTGTGGATAATAGTTAGCAAAAACGGAATAAAAATATGGGCAAAAAGGGAAAAAATAAAAAAACGGGTCAAATAGTTTTTTGGCAACAAGTGGATAATAGCACAATAAAGGAACAAGAAGGTGAAAAAATGAAAAAAAAAATAAATGGCAACAAACAAATGGATAAAAAGAGTTAGAGAAGGGGCGAAAATGGGTCCAAAACGGGATAAAAAAGACAACAATGGGGAAAAAAGTTAAACAAATTTTTGGCAAAAAGGGAAGGGACGAAAAAGAGAACTACAGGATTTTTTTAATTCAGAGGTAATTGATGATACGATTAAAGTGTACATTCGGATCGAGGAAAAGCAATATTTTATTGACGCTACATTTAAAAATGCGTCTTATGGTCGTTTGAATGTTGAATACATAGAGTTAAAACGTAGCACTGGTGTGGGGAGGAAGCGGGACGACGATTTTTAATTGGGAATTTTTCATATATTATTTGAGCAATTTTTCAGCATTTTGGGGAAATTTTCATGCTGGTCCATTTTATTTATTTTTGGGAATTTTTCATTTTATTTTTGGGTTATTTTTCATAGAGCATTTCAAATCTAAATATTTAAAAAAGGAATCAAGTTATGTATAGTATTCTACTGGAACTCGAGGAATTACGGATTGACTCTAATGCGATTTGTATGCGACCACATCTATAACACCTCGTATAGATATAAATGAATTGAGAGAATGTATAACCGATATCAAATTGAAAAAGTTTTGATATGAGTGCACCAAACACCCTCTCAAACGCCTTTGCAAATATCCAGAGACATAAACTCGCTTTATCGTCTCCAGTAGATCGGTATCTACAGAAGCCATACGGGGCGACTTTATAGTCGCTGAAAAGACGAGTATTCAAGAGTTTTCATAAAATTTAATTTTCTTAGCATGTTTATATTATTTATTTGGCTTTTAGTTAACGAAACCCGTCATAAAGTCCATATTCAATTTGCCATTCATCAAGCATTCATAATGCAATTACAGATTGCAAGCCTATGCATTTGTTGAGGAGCCAAATATTTGAAGGCGTGCTAAACGAAATTAGGATATTGACTGAGTTTCAAATATACCATTCCGGGACGAAATATACTGAAGTTGTCCGATAGTCTAAAGCCAAATATTTGTAGGTGTGCTTAACGTAATGAGGATATTGATTGAATTCCGAAATATTATAACATTGCAAGTTCTGGTAGCTACAAACATGGCCCACCATTCAATTTTTGTTTACGGGGTAACCCTATGCCAGGTGGCCTGCACACACACACAGTTGCAAATAGTAAAAGGCATTGGTGTTATATATCAAGAAAATCGTATTATATACCCTCATCACACTTTGGCAATTCCCCTAAACAACATTAATGTGAACATAAATGGATATGTATTTTTTGGGTGTGTGTGTGTGTGTCCCTTTACACATAAACACACACATAATGTATGCGTCTGTGTGCTTGTGCGTGTGTGTCAAAATATGTACACGGTCTGTTGCACAAATTCTCAATTGATTTGCATTAGTTCCGTCTGTCCGTCTGCTCCATTGGCGGATGGGCTACTAATGGTATTAAAACCAAAAGGGCACCCCCATTCAATGGGTCTTTTCTTTATTTTATTTCCCATTTTGTTAATATTTGATATCTTAAATACTGTTTACTTTAAGAAAAAAAGATTTATATCTTCGTTGGGCAAAAAAGGTCTTATTTGCCATAAGAACGATATTTAGTCATAAGCTTCTTTACAACTATCCACGTAGAAGCGGTGCGGTTTTGTGCTACCCTTTTCGGATCACCAGTACTTGGGAAATAAAAGTTAAGGAAAAGGAAACCCTACGATGCCAAAGAGACAGAGTACTTTTAATAAGTTTCGTCCAGTCCTGAACAAATATGTACGTCCATATGTTCGATGCATTGTTAAAGTAGAGCACACTTTAATGGAAAGAGAGGAAAATAAAGGAAATACTTATTTTGTCATCTCATAAATTTACACGTTATCATAATGCGTCTGTAAGGTGGTCAGATTGTGGAAAGATTTTAATATTTTCTGCGTGGGAGGAATGTTAACGAGTTTCGCCATTAATGTGTGCCAACATAAAGGGGCTTACAATTTCATTTTTTGTTGTTGTTGTTGTTGTTCATTCACTTAAAGTGGAAATAAAAATTCACCGCTCAATGACGAAGTGAAATTATCCGCCTGTTCCTTCATTGTTCGTGGTAAAGGATAATCATATATATGTATTTATCATAATACCCACAATGGAAATGAAATCCATTTATATAACAAACAAAGAAAAACCAAAGAGCTTTTATTATTATCCCAAGTTTTGCAATAAAAGTTTAAACAATTTCATTTTATTAAGTAACATTTATACTAAGCCCAATTTATATGTTTTTTTTTTACATTTCAGGTAAGCATTTACATACAACAAAAAACACATTCTGATATTGAGTGTAATGGCTTGAATGACGAACATTTTGCAAAATATGATGGCTATGAATATGAAAACAAGTAAGGCAATTCTGAAAGCAGATTGAGTTGAGATATACTCTGATAAACAAAATACTTGAATACCAACAGTCTGTTCTTACGAAAAAAAAAAACATACGGAGGAATCTCTAAGAATTTGATGAATTGCAATTGTATCGAAAGCAAATCAATGGGATATGTGGTAACGAATACATGATACCGTACACACAATACGAATACGATAAAGTGGAGCTAATTGAGACTAGTGCTATAGTCTATGTATGTAGCTCAGTAGGAATTTCGATATTTGGTAAGGATACCATGGTAATATTAACTGTGGACGTGGAACATACAAGTAACCCTCCGATGAATTATTTTTAAATCATATGTTATTTGGAAAGTGCCAGCTATTTTCCTATTAAAATATGAATGAAGTAATATATAAAAAATAATAGTACTTTATATACGAGCCCCGACCACTATTAATTCGTACGGCAAGCATTTTTACCCGTATGCAATGTTTAACAGGTGATATTTTCAATACTAATGTAGTCAGCGCATGCAAACCTATTTTTTTCTGAAAGAGCATTTTGTTCTCTTGATTTAAAAAAAAAAAAATTTTATTGTACCTCAACAACAACAACAACAACAACAACAACAATATTTATTTCTTTGAATGCTTCGCAAAACTATTAAAAAAAATGTGACCAGTATTAATTCGTACGGTGGGTTAAATAGTTGCTATTATATAAAAACTTTAATTTATCTTTAAATATTAATATTGGGTATCATCGCCTTTTGCCTCTACAACACATTTACATCGCTTTGGCATAGATTCATATAAATTCTGGCACTGTTCTGTTGAAATAGAATCCCACATCTCTTGCAATTGTTGTTGTTGTTGTTGAGGTACAATAAATTTTTTTTTTTTTTTAAAATCAAGAGAACAAAATGCTCTTTCAGAAAAAAATAGGTTTGCATGCGCTGACTACATTAGTATTGAAAATATCACCTGTTAAACATTGCATACGGGTAAAAATGCTTGCCGTAGGAATTAATAGTGGTCGGGGCTCGTATTCGAGGATCGGAAAATTCACACGTGATCGTTGAGAAACCAACGCATCACCGTAATAGGTTGAACACGAAACTAATGTCTTACAGAAAACAATTGTGATCACCGGTAGTCATTTGCATTGATTACTACTCCAATTAGCATTGACTGTTGGTTACGATGTCTGACTGGAGACTTAGTCCCTATTCACACTAGGCCAATTTACTTGGGGCACTTTTGTTCACACAAGGAAATTCTTTCTCAACAATTGTTGTTATTGGCTTTTTAAATACAGATGACTTGAAAAATATCAAAATACGAAAAACACAAAAGGAATTACCAGCACGAGCAAGTTTTTTTTTCCTTTCCAGTCCCCTTATCTCCCTCTCTCTCCAACAAACTGATAATTGCGGCAATTAGAATTGCCTAGTGTGAATCGGGACTAACCATGGATAGCCAGGAGGCTCTCGACATGTATTCGAGTCTGACTATTCTAGCTTTATTATGTGGGGTATAACGTAATACCCGATGCTTAAATCCAAGTCGCCGGTAAAGCTTCGGCTCAGTGTGGTGTTGCAACACTAACTGGTGCTGTAACCCAAAGATCAGCAGAGGTGTTGAGTAGACATCGACCCTGATTCAATGAATCGTATTGATAAGGGCGGGTTAACTTGGATGGTCTCCATCTTATTTTGACTAAAAGATCGCTGGCTGTCGCATTTTGACGTGACCTTGTATGGCATCATACTAGTCGTTTACGATGATAATCATGTATTCACAATGATAATCATGTATTTACAATGATAATCATGTATTTACAATGATAATCGTGTATTTACAATGATAATCATGTTTTCACAATGATAATCATGTTTTCGCAACGATAATCATGTTTTCGCAACTATAATCATGTCTTCACTATGATAATCATGTGTTCAAAATGATAACCATGTTTTCGCAACGATAATCATGTTTTCACAATGGTAATCATGTCTTCACAATGATAATCATGTTTTCGCAACGATAATAATGTTTTCACAATTATAATCATGTTTTCGCAACGATAATAATGTTTTCACAATGATAATCATGTTTTCACAACGATAAACAGGTCTTCACAATGGTAATCATGTTTTCACAATGATAATCATGTCTTCACAATGATAATCATGTATTTACAATGATAATCATGTCTTCACAATGATATTCATGTCTTCACAATGATAATAATGTTTTCACAATGATAATCATGTTTTCGCAACGATAATCAGGTCTTCACAATGATAATCATGTATTTACAATGATAGTCATGTTTTCACAACGATAATCATGTTTTCGCAACGATAATCATGTTTTCACAATGATAATCATGTCTTCACAACGATAATCAGGTCTTCACAATGATAATCATGTCTTCACAACGATAATCATGTCTTCACAATGATAATCATGTTTTCGCAATGATAATCATGTCTTCACAATGATAATCATGTCTTCACAACGATAATCTAAAACTTCTGACACGACATTTTTTCAACCTAAAAAGTTAGTGATTTTTAAAAAAAATCCAAAAAAAATTGTCTTAAATTTGTGTATAAATTTCAAAATATGATTGAGATTAAAAGGCTCTAAAGGCAATGACATTTTTTTTTTCTATAAATTATTACAACAAAATGGGGAGCTATTAGAAAAAATTTCGAACATTTTTTAATCTAGAGATGTTTATTACAAACAATAACTGTGCCGGATTACAAACGTTAACTGACCATAGTCTTTCATAGGAAGTGTTTATCTGGATCCATGAAAAAGCCACAAATTGCCACAAGTACATAAAGTTATTTTGGTTAGCATTTCCTAGCATTATGGATGTTTTTTAGAACCAGATAAGTAAGGTATTGTCAGTATTGTCTGTTCAATTGACTGTAATAGCAATATCGCCTGCTAGATGGAGTGCTTGAAATTAACAAATATTGGAACAATTCGGCAGTACTGGACATCTGAAATTTGTTTGACATAATAGTTTTACCTCAACAGTAAATGAAGACTAGGAGATATTTTCTCACAACTATGATTCTTGTTTCCAGTTTCAAGTTTTAAGTCATATATTGAATTTTTTTATTTTTGTTTAAATACAATACAAAGTAAATTTATATTCTAATATTCTAACAGACCATTTGCCTGAATTTTTCCATCGACAGACCAAAGCCTCTGGTGGGAATAGAACCCACAACCCTACGCTGATAGGCAAGCACGCTACCAACTCGCCTACCCGGGGGCCTAGTATTTGATTAATAGCGCTCTTTGTTAGAGCATTGCAACAGATGGATAGCCGAAAGCCTTTATTACTAGTACCCTTATAGTTTAGTTTATTATAATTTTTTATTAAAATAAAATATTCCCTACAGCTTCAAAGCAAAGGTCCATAAAATGAATCGTACACTCCGGTCAACAACACCGAAAATAATTCACTGGTATCAGTGCCGGTTCTCTTTATGATAATTATTTTTCCTGAGAATGTTTTTATCTCCTGAGAATGTTTAAAGCCATTTTACTAATGTGTATCAAAAACATGCTTGCATTAATGCTTATGAGACAAACGCCTCCGCCTATAAATGTCACACATCTACTGATTCCACTCATTCCATGTCAAATAGTTTGTCTTTCAATGTTTCATTCATAAAGTATTCGGTGTTAATGACATTCAAAGTAAGTGAAAAAATTCGAATTTCATTTTTTTTTTTTTTTGAATGCACAAAAAACATAAGTTTAGATTCACGCCTGGGCAAACGGAAAATTCTCCACGAGACTACAGCAGCCGTTGAGAGTATATTGCCGGCCATCTGTGTAAGTTTATTGGAAACTTTTATACGGAACCATAGCAGAAACGAGTCGAACCATTTACTATGACTGGTTGCTAATAACATTACGAACAAAATCGACAAGAAACTTTTACTGGTGATTTTCTTTAGATTTTCTTTTTCTTCGCTGTTGCTGTCCATACCCACCCTCTGTCTCTCTCTCACACATAGCCTTTGTGTGGAAAGTGCTTTAGATTTTTTTTACTTCCAATATCCAAACATTTCGTACAACAACAATAATATCAACAACAGCCGAAATAGACTCGACACAATACAGGTCACTTGGGGCAAGGATACTTATGTTTGGCGGCATGGATACAAACGACCAAAGTAGCCACATAGAGACAGCTCAAAGCCCAAGCAACGACCCAAATACGACCGCCATCCCCGTGCCAAGACAAAATCAGCAGCCAAACGAGAAATTGCCAACTGAAATATAAAATCATCTAAATAGCACACAATATACTAAATTTAATAATATTGAACGATTCACAAATGGCAACAATGACGACGACGACAACAACAACAAAAATGTCAGAATTGTAGAAGGGACATCACTTTGTGTGTAGCTGTTGTTGTGGTCTATTCCTCCAGAGAGTCGCCGGAGGGTGGGAAGGGTATTGGTGGGTCCCTTAAGTTACATCAAGTGTTTAATAAATACTTGTGTTAAGTGAATGAAATGTTTTTCGATCTGGCCGGGCGATTTGGATGGCGAATTCTATGGGTTGGGGGGTGTAGGTCGTTGTCTGTACAACATGCCTACCTATTTATCCAGGTAAAATGCTCGTTTTGTCATAAAAACAACAACAACAAAACTAGTTTAACCACAATTCGATGGAAGACATTGTCATTGCCACAGTAGTAGGAAAACGTTTTGGAAGATATTAAAAAATGTCCACACAGAACACAAGGGTTAATCGCTTTTTTGAGTCATGTGATCCTTCCACGAGTGTAGGATTACAAAAATCTTCATTTTTAGTCATTTGCGTCAAATTACCATTTCTTTTAGTTTCGATTTTTTTTATAAATTTTAAATTTTTATAAAAAAAAAAAATATTTTTTTGCAAATAAAGTTTTTTTAATTTTTGTAAACATATTTAAAGATCTTCAATCTCATTTAAAATTCACCTTGTACTTTTTGAGATATATGACAGTTTTAAAATGTTTGCTAATTTTAAAATCGATATATCTCGAAAACCGTGAGATATAGTTTTAATCAAAAATTCGTGATAATAAAATATGAAATAATTTTTGTCAAAATTTAAAATCTTGAAAAATAGAAACTAAAAATTATGGGTATGCATAAATCGAGTTGTGAGTTGAGTTGTGACACTATTGAAGTAAATGAGCGATATGTTACGATATTTGAAAACCCATGGATGTTGTGAAAATGTGAATATATAATAAACAGCTTCCTTATTTTTTTTATTAAATAAAGGCTCATTGAACAGTGGCTCCAATTAAAAATTAAAAATCACCCCAACCTAAAATGCGAAAAAAAACAAACACAAATAAAAATGAAATACAAAAGTGATTTTTTTTTGGAATTTCAAACTGAACGATGGCCCAGCAAAAGATGAAAAATCAGTCGTGATGAAAAAAATCAATGTTGTGGTGAATGAAAAATTTTGAGACGATTTTTCATTTCTGAATTGGGGAAATTTTTCTTTGGGGCCACTGTTCACGGAGCCTAAATAAAATGTTTCACGCGGAACCCCTAAATTGTTTCGTGGAAAAACTATAGATATTCTAAATTATTCTTCGGACACTGACTGGTCTACGATATAAAAGAAAATAACAGAAAAACCCACGGACAAGGATGTATTTACGATTTTCAAAATATTAGTATTTCTTTGTTTAATTTAAATTGGTCTATAATTTGCACAGAAAAGGTCCTTTAATTTCTATTTCTAAAAATGTTTGAATTTCTTTACTTCATTTAGTTTAACAAAAGAAAGAAACAAAGCTCTCCTCTGTTGGAAAAATCCGGCTGATCCATAATTTGCATAGAACAAGTGGACAAATAGTAAGTTCGGCCGGGCCGAATCTTATATACCCTCCATCATGGATCCTTAAAAAGTCAATAAATAAGAAAACTTACTGAGTTTTTGGGCCGCTCGTGACCCGATAGTCGGATTCCTGATCACAAATTTTATCCAAATCATGAAAATAAATGCATATTTGTGTTCGCGAGAAAATTTCGTTGCATTTCGATACCCATATGTCCATGTTTGTCAAGGGACGGTTTTTGGGCCGCTGGTGACCCGATAGTCCCAAAAAAATTTAGGCAAATCATGAAAATAAAGGCATATTGGGGTTCGTGAGTAAATTTCGTTGCACTTCGATACCCATATGCGCATGTTTATCATGGGCCCTTTTTTGGGCCCCAAGGGTCCACGGAACCCATGAGCACGCCCATTTTTGGGATTTTTTTCCCCATCTATAAATTATATAAACTTAGTGTAGATGTAGTGAAAACAAATATTTGAAAAATTTGATTATGGCCGGGATATATTTAGTCCCGTAAAGGGGAACTTTTCCCCCTTTGGTCCGATATTGCCCATTCTCGAACTTAACCTGCTTATGGGCAAAAAACATCTTCCTACAAAATTTCAGCTTCTTAGCGTTGGTCGTTCGCACTCTATCGTGATTTCAACAGACAACAGACGGACGGACGGACAGACGGACATCGCTAGAATGTCTTAGAATGTTACACTGACCGATAATATATATACTTTATAGGGTCGCAGATCACTCTTTCGAGGTGTTGCAAACGGAATGACAAACTTAGTATATACTCCATCCTATGATGGAGTGTATAAAAAGGGACATTTATTTGTAATTTAGTATTTCATAAAATTAACATTATATTATTGTCTACGCCCATCCCTGAAACGTATCCAATGTAATTGCAAAAAGTTTTTCCATTTCCTATTCAAATCTCTTGCCTGGCTAACAAAGTTTCCACAATATTCCAACTACTTAGCATATTGCCAAAATCGTGAATAATACAGTCCTCCTGAACGTCGAGGTTTATAAATAACCCAAACTTTTGGAAATCTATAGACCATAAAACCAAAAACCTATTTCCAATCACTGTACATTATTGTGACTTACGACTCTATATTTGGAGCAATAAAAGATGATTTCCATGCTGCGGGGTTTCAGTTCTTCTGCCATCCCAGCTATGTAAGCCAAATATAGTCAGCCATCGTATTGTTGCTGTTGTTGTGGGTATATTGCTTTGAATTTGTTGTTGAAACCGACAGATACAAATTGTCGCATGACAAGTTAGTGTAAGTCTAGCGAACGTGTACTAAATGAGTATAAAGAAGAAGTTGAACTTACAACAGAAAATAAATAAACCAAACAAAAAAAAAAAACAGATTGAAAAACTTTGGTACACTCGCATTTGTCTTACACGCTTTAAACTCAGGAAAATTCTATTAAAATCAAGAGTTTCAACGGCTGCCAGTTAACGAGACATTGAAAAGTTAAGTTCTTTATCATTTTTCTTTTTATGTTCTACAACATCGGACAGCGGCAGTACACAAGAAGAATTTCGACACACAAAGCCATGTGATTAGCAACCAATCTATTTCAGACAATAACTGCCGGTAGGTTGTTTGTGGATGCGGCAGGATAAGTTACGAAAACTGTGTCCGCACATAACATACAATTTACAAATGTAATTTGTTTTGGAATTCCGACATAAATAAATATCGGTAATGAATCTTGGTGAGAACCAATGAGTTTTTTCGACCCACTATCTCTTGGTGGCTGCTACAGAGTCGCTATTCATTAAAATTACATTTCAGAATCATAAGGGCAGAATTACTTATACTTATGCTTCTATTGGTGATTATTAAAAAAATACAAATTTCATTTCATTAAACTTAAATTGAAAAGAAAACATAAAAAAGCCTATGTGACAATTTTCCACTCCATTGACTGTGAACAATGTGATTGACAAAACAAGCGTCATACACAACACGATTCCTAAATGAAAACAGGAAAATAAATAAAGAAAATCAGCCCAAACATCGACCAGAATTAGTTATAGTCAGCGAGGTCGAACCATATACACTAGGGCAGGTCACACTTTTTTTTCACGCAAAGCCTATAGCAAAAAGATAATAAAAGATAATCCACATAGTTCACCAAGAAACCATGAGTCCCTAGCTCGCGCAAAATCGATTTGGTCGATTTGTATGAGAGAAAAAACATATAGCAAAAAGGAAAACTACGGAAGCTTCTGAGAATAATTTACAAAAGAAAATAAATATTTATGTCACATTTTACCAAGAAAATTGTTTCAGCATTGAATACTGGCGTAAAAAATGTCACTGATGCCCAGAGGTCCTGAAACCAGTTTCATCGGCCAAAACTTTGTAACTTTTGATGTAGTAAAAATTTCTGAGTCCGGTAAAAAACTGGTTGTAGGCAAAGAGTGAGGGATTAGTTTATCGTATTAACATTAAAAACCTGATAACTGGTTATATTTTAGAAATATATCCAAAGCTGACTACTTTTCGTATTTTTACGATTTTGGGGGACATTTTGTTGTTGTAATTTTCGATTTGCGTGAGCTAGGGATTTCTTTTATACCCATGGTTTCTTGGTGAACTATTCTTAGAATTTCTTTGTTGAATTTCATAACTCGAATCACCCTAAAATTTTTTGTTTTTTTTTCAAAATTTGCAACCTTGTCATATGAGAACTAATAACAGGATTGTAACAAACGACCATGTTACATGTGTTTACTTCGTTTGGTTCATTGTAGTTCTCAGTAACAGTAGTTCTCATTCACTTGCGAGGACTATGCGAGGACTGAGACCAATAATCAAACGGGTACCGATGAAGAAGTGTGGCAGCTTCCGAAACCGATTCGTATACCTTGCCTGCAATCAAAGCAAACACAATGCTTGAAACCTTTTTAAATAATCCCGTACACGACTAACATAAATAAAACTGTATGAAGAATATAGATCAACAGTGCATAAACAAAATAAAGTTTTAAAAATATAAATTCGCGATTACGATTAGTGATTTTTCATCACAAATTCTCAAAAACAAAAATATAATTAAATCGTCTCCATTTAGCCATTTGGGGGATCATGTTTAGCTATTCTTCTACAAGAGAAACGATTTTTAATAATTATCAACAATTATTAATGTAAGGCCTTCTACGAAGGCCCCTCATAAGGCCATGTGACCTTACTACTGCTACTGGGTACGATTACTAACTATGACTACTACATCGATGACATGTCCACAGCACGTGTACGTATGTGGGTAGGGGTGGGACACAAGTTTATTAAGTAGATACGGAAAAACAACAGTCAAGTACTTTAAAGAAATATTAAATGCTCTTTGGTTCTTTGGACTTTTCACATAATTAAACTTGAACTTTTCGTTAATTGAAAGTATCAGCAGTGTATGTGTGTAGAATTTATACTAAGTCGCTCATACTGTGAGTTTGACGGCCAATATCAGTTGACCCAAAAATAGAAGAGATTCTCTTAAAGACATTTGTTAAGGGAAATAATTTTGTTCACAAACTGATAATGTAATTTAATGAAGCGCGTTGTTTGGATGTTTTTGAACAAGGACACTTACAGTGAGAGGATGCAGAAAACAAACACTTCACACTTTCTGTAAGCGTACTCGTACAATTAAATAAGCAGTTGTTATTATTGTAATAGCTTTGTTTTGGCATTTGAAATTTTCATCTACATATTCTAGATCTGGGTTGCCCTTGACCGATTTCAGGAATCTGGTCACATCTGATGGATGTGTCCAGAGGGAGCTTGGACATTCAAAAAGGTGTGGCGTAGTGTGAGACCCTTGTCCACAAGCAGGGCATGTGTTCGGCGTTTTGCCATCAATTCTTGACCAATAGCAATTAAGGCGGCTACACCATCCTGATCTAAGCTGAGCCAGAATCACTCTGGTACGTCGCAGCATATTTTCCTCCTCCGATGGCACTCGGAGACCACCCCCGGGAAACAACATTTATGGGGAGATCGTTTATTCCTGCTGCGCCCGAATCTCTGTAAATGTCGTTCAGACCTGCCGGATACGCCTGTCGATCGAGAGGCTCTCTCGGTTGAGACTCTTTAAGGATGTCACTTTATATTATTAAGTAAAAGGAACAAAAGCATTACTATAACCCTAAATTATAAAATTAAATTACTTTATGCCTTTTTGAACAGTGTCGTATTTGCATCAATTGATTGTTAATTGAATTTCTTGAAATTACTTGTAATTTACTCTGCACTTATCGGCATTCCCAAAAAAGTTGTCCCTAGAGAGATTTACACCTTCTTATCTTAATATATATGTATTTACCCTCGACACTGATTCACTGATTCCCTGATTCACTGACTCTGTCACGCAGTACGTAGGAATTTAAATGGGCATTCTATAATTTTCTATAAATAATAATAATAAAAAAAATAATATTTTTTTTTTGTACAGAAATTGTGTTTTCCCCAGTTTTTTTTTACCAAAATTTTTTTTTAAAAATTTTTTTTTTACAAATTTTTTTTTTACAAATTTTTTTTTCAGCAAAATTTTTTTTTTTTACAAAATTTTTTTTCCAAGTTTTTTTTTTTTTTCAACAAAATTTTTTTTTTGAACAAATTTTTTTTTTCAACAAATTTTTTTTTGTCAACAAAATTTTTTTTTTGAACAAAAATTTTTTTTTTAACAAAAATTTTTTTTTGAACAAAAATTTTTTTTTGAACAAATTTTTTTTTTCAACAAACATTTTTTTTTTAACAAAAATTTTTTTTTTCAACAAAATTTTTTTTTCCATATTTCAACGGGCGCCATCGAAATTCCTTCTTCAATGAGGCTTCCCAGCAAACATTATGAAATATATAATCGACCATGCAAAAAAGAAGGCCTGGTTTTTGTTAATAAACGCCCCTAACAAGCTGCTAACGAAAGGCCCGCTAATAGCCTTTCTGTACTTAATTCAAGTCCTTCTAAGAGGGCAGGACTGCAGGCAGTAAGTTCTGTCGCTCCTAGGATAGCAAGTGTTCATTTGAAAACTGGATATTCATGCTAGTTAGAACTCTTCCGAAAGCTAAAAATATCGTAAATTTGTAGGCTTATTTGAAGCAGGGCACCGTCATCCTTATGAGAACTTTTTTAAAATCATTCATTATGATGACATTGTTTTTCTTTTATGTGTGTTCAATGGGATTGATTTTTTTATTTAAAAAAAAGAACAATACTCATTATTTACGGTCCATGATTTGAAGTCAACAATGATATTATTTGTTAGCCTTATTATAATGTGTGAATATTGATAGTCCGTGATGTGATGGGCAACAGAACGTCCACTCACACTTTTAATGTTCCGAAGAAAGAAAGAAATTATCATATTATTTGTCATCACTTCTACTTTATATTTTCTTTTGCTCTCATTAAGTGTTTATTATTGATCATTTCTCTTTAAGCATTTACCAACTTTTTTTGCAATAACAAATGGGCCCCAATTAATCAAACTTCTGTTGGGGGCCCACCGTATTGTTATTATCTCAACTACTGCCACAGACGACGACTATTGCTACCGCACACACACACATACACATTCGGTTGTGTCCGTATTATTTTAAACAATAATTTAAGACAAATTGCTTTTTCTTTGTTGTTGTTGATGTATGTATGTTGCTACCTCCTACTGTTGTTTGTTTGTGGGCAACTGTTGTTGTAGTTGCCGGTTTGTTTGTAAACTACACATCAAGATAAAAGAAATTACTTTCCCAGAAAGGCATTTCAGGAATACATAACTTTGTCAAACCGAGCTAAAGTCAAAGGATGGATAGATGGATGGATGGATGGATGAATAAATGGGTGAATACAGCAGAGGAAAGACGCCATCTATGTAGGTAATTCTGGGAAAGAGGAAAGTTTGGCCCCTTAAAAATGTCGACTCGAAAATAAAGTACACGCGCCCATGAGAAACAACAGTATTTCGGTAAATTCTTTTGCATAAATATCTTAAAGACTTTTGGCTTACAGAAGTTGTACACAAAATATTTTAATTAACATAATTTTGTTAGCAACAATTTTAAACGCAAGCAAGCACAGTGGTTTTGTGTAAAAAGAAAAAAAATGGTAACTTTAGTGTTATCCTGAAATTTGATAGTAACACATACTAGAATATGCAGTCCAACTCATCAGTTATCGGGAAGATTGACCTCCACAGCATCATTTACTGTGCGTTCTGGGAAGTCATTGATTCGGAGGAACAATGAACATCAAAAGTCTCATGAAGTTGTTCATTATCAACTTCAGATATTTCTGAGCAAGGTATTTTTGAATCAATTTTAAGCCTCAGAAGAAGGTTTGATGCCATCACAACATTATTGTTTGGTATATTTCTCTGAAAAGTTCGACTTATTTTTCTTCGAGTTATAGAGAAATTGGAGCTATAGAAGAGCAATTAAAGGGAATTTGTATAATTAACGCTATTGCAATTAGAAGTTCTTCGACTTAAAAAAAGTCGACTTATGGATGTTCCACTATATTAAAATTACCAACAGGATGTAACAGTACGATAGACACCTCAAGTCGGAATAGTTTGAAAACAAAACAAAAGGTCTCTGACCAAAATTTGCTAAAAGATTAAACCTAATTTTTATTAATAAATTTTGAAACATTGAACATTGTTATCCGATTTGTTTCTACTACTCCAGTTCTTAAGCTTTTAACCACTGTGAGCCAATTCTGTATATTTTGGCCGGCAGGGTAGTGAAGTCTAGTGTTCTGAGGTTAACTTGTACATTTGATAGCTATGATGTTGTCATCTGATGGAGTGTATTGATTTTCATTGTTTTGTTAATACACATCTACATCTACGAGCTGCCCCAGACGTCGACTAACCGATGCAGAATGAGAAAGAAGAAGTTTTTGTAATTTTCTGGCAAATAATAAAAGAAAGATTTTCATCAAAATTTCCTCTCAGTTTTTCCTTCCCCGGGAAAAAGGGAAATTGCTCATAAATGTATAAAGTTGTTACTACCGATTGACAACAAATGCTAAGTGAACGAAAGAATATGGCAACAACACAATTATCATATCATGTTCTCGTCGAGACATTTCACTTTAAGCTAAGAATGTTGTTGTGCCAGCTATTGAAATACTGTGTGAGAACCTAGGTGAGAACCCTTGACACCCCGACAATACATCGCGAATGGGGTATGGCGATGACATGTATTTACACTTTAAAATTTCAAACAAAGTTGACTTGACTTGAGTTAAAAGGAAAACCCCAACTGCTGTCTGATGTGTTGGGTAGGTGGATATTAGTCAAGCGTTACATTTACATTATTAGGGTGTATCGTGTACTTGTGTTAAAATCTTTCCAATGGTGTGAAGGTTATCCTTCCGCTCATGACATTTGATTTGTGAGGGAATTTTAATGCAGCTATGCAAATGGACCAGTACCGAAGGGGAGTAAAAAAATCCAATGGTTTTAATGCTAAAACAGGATTTTTTTCACTATTCACACAACCCAAAAACATCACGGCATCGTTGCTTCTAATACCGTCATACTCTTCCTACGATTTAAACTCACCGAAGGCCCGTTGCCAGTTGGCTTGGCTAGTACAAAAATCCTAAGTGACAAACCAAAAATACTTTTATTTTTTTTGAATTCACCACAAACCGGCTTTATTGAAATCTCCTGGACAATCTCTAGCCACTACATTAACCAATCAGTTTTTACACTTTAATTTAACCAAAGATTATGTTGATTTATTAATTACTCACACTAGAGCGTGAAATATGAAAAGGCGTGGTGCGGGTGGCTATATTAATAAGTTTACGAACTTTTAACATTTTATGACAAGTTAGTGCAAAATTATTATGAATAAACACCGCCATGCGCATCTCCTATAAACAAACATCATAAATTCTGAAACAAAACACAACCAGCGCCACATTCTTAAACACCAGACAAGCCTTACCGCCAAAGTGGTTTTCTAAAATCACCGACATTTTCCAAGTAATCACAGCCCACTTAATAACACATTCCACGACAAGTGACAGAAATGGCATAACAACGCCACGACTCACCCACATAATCTCGTGCTCAATGTTCTGACGGAAAGCCCCCTCCATTCGACACACCGGCGCGAACAGCAGAAGACCGTCCATCATCCAACACCCGTTTACCAGTTGGAGGCTATTCATCGTTACTATAATTAAAAGTGATAAACATTTGTGTCAACAATAATTATGAGGTTTAGTTGGGCCAAACGGACAACGAGCAAATGTAGCAGTTATTGCGTGGCGCCACTCAAATGGTGGATAGAAACCACCACAACCCTCCACTCCAAAGCCAAATCAACCTTTAAAAACGTGCAACTTAAATAAATGGCAGCCTATGTTTAACGGCCTTAGAGGTTAAATTCTCGTACATCGTTTTCCCTCCTCTTTTTTCCCGCTTAATTCACAAAAAATAAAGGCAACATCATTTCCATGGAGATTTCATAAGACACAGGTTGACTTGCTGTCGACAGACTGCTGCTACATTGCGACAGGGTTTACAAACATGTTGAAAGAAAATTGCACAAAATGCAAAAAACAAAAACTAAGGATAAAGAGGAAATGAGAGAACGAGTTAGTGCTATAGAAATGTATACAATATAGTTTAACAAAAGTACCACTATAGACACGCAACCTTTACTCAAGAGGATGCCACAGAAATCCTGAATAATGGAGGCAAACTACTGGCAATGAGAAAGGACATGTGAAAAAATTCAATAGTGTGTCTGATGGAGTGAACAGACAAACAAATGGTATGGGAAGTATGGGTTCAAATATATATACAGAATATAAACTTACTTGGTATTGTAATTATATAAAAAAATAAAAAATAAAAAATAAAAAATAAAAAAATAAAAAATAAAAAATAAAAAATAAAAAATAAAAAATGAAAAATAAAAAATAAAAAATAAAAAATAAAAAATAAAAAATAAAAAATAAAAAATAAAAAATAAAAAATAAAAAATAAAAAATAAAAAATAAAAAATAAAAAATAAAAAATAAAAAATAAAAAATAAAAAATAAAAAATAAAAAATAAAAAATAAAAAATAAAAAATAAAAAATAAAAAATAAAAAATAAAAAATAAAAAATAAAAAATAAAAAATAAAAAATAAAAAATAAAAAATAAGAAATAAGAAATAAAAAATAAAAAATAAAAAATAAAAAATAAAAAATAAAAAATAAAAAATAAAAAATAAAAAATAAAAAATAAAAAATAAAAAATAAAAAATAAAAAATAAAAAATAAAAAATAAAAAATAAAAAATAAAAAATAAAAAATAAAAAATAAAAAATAAAAAATAAAAAATAAAAAATAAAAAATAAAAAATAAAAAATAAAAAATAAAAAATAAAAAATAAAAAATAAAAAATAAAAAATAAAAAATAAAAAATAAAAAATAAAAAATAAAAAATAAAAAATAAAAAATAAAAAATAAAAAATAAAAAATAAAAAATAAAAAATAAAAAATAAAAAATAAAAAATAAAAAATAAAAAATAAAAAATAAAAAATAAAAAAAAAAAATTACAACATTATTGTGATTTTTAACCAGGAAATATTCGATATTTTACTTTCTGAAACATTTTTTTACTAGTTGATCTTTAGGATTTTTAATTAAAGTTCTATTAATCATTTCAAGTTTTTAACATGCCTCAATTATTTATATATTTACGTTTTGGTTAAAAAAAAAACCATCCAATATTTTTTTTTTTTTTTTATTATACATATTTTGTAAAGAAATTCAAGTCACGGAAATTCCCGGGAAGACGTCGACAAATTCCCGATTCCCGGGAGTTGAAAAAAGCCGGGAAATTAAAAACCCTAGTCCTGCTGAAACCAGAGATCACTCAAGTACATATCTTCAATCTCCAGCAACAAAAAATGGTTTATCATGCCTCTGTAGCGGTCATCGTTAATCCAAATAGCCTTTCCAGCAGCATTTTCAAAGAAAAAACAGTTCAATGATGCCACCGCTACTCTCTGATATCATAACTGTAGAGATGAAAATACGCTTTGTCAGAAAATATAATATTTCCACGGAGATATGATACCGACTTTCTGTCAAGATTTCGAGCGGAAAAGAGTTGTCACTATCAAAATAGCAAAAAGAAACCACTGAATCGACTATCTGGTAGATTGGTACATTTAATTGAAAATAATACACTTCCCAATTCGTTTACAATTGACGGCGATAAAATAGAAAGCCTGTTACAAAGCCTGTTCCTCATTCCATCTTCCGCTACCCTAATTACCTATCGCTAACACTGTGGATTGCATTGTATTTATAGTGTTGATAAAAAAAATCCGCCTGGAAGGTCTATTTCAGAAGACCTAGCTAATTTTACCGCTGCGAGTATGGGATTTACAAAATAGTACATGCTTCTCTCAGCTGTATTTAGTCTCTTCATGTTTTTGTAAACTAAAAAGATTTATTTAGACAATTTCCTTTGTAGTCGGCCGAAGATAGACATTTTCTGCTTCGGAAAAAATCCAAAAAAAAAACAGGCATGAACTACTTAAGGGCTGTCTGTAAGTTATCCCTAGAATCATTAAAGCGGATTTGGCATTGGACCGTTCTACGCAACCGGTCTGTATCTTCTTTCCTGCTATTACACCTTAAGGGGTTGGTCACATAACTTTACCGGCATGAGCCACTGAACTGTGTTCCTTACCACCCAACAGGGGAGTGGTATTTTATCCGTGAAATTGGCCAATGTGTATTTTAACGACAGCAATCGTGACACCATGTGGAACCTCAAGTGTTTCAATAGTTTCCAAATCACGTACAACCAGTTGCATATTGAAGTGCTCTTTTAACGTGTGTGATCTTCCAAATACTCAATAGGCGCCGTATTTCCACTGGGTACACTAAAATTCTCATCTATAGAGAATCAGTAATGACCCATTGCGATAGCCCAAACGTGTAGTAGCGACTTCATGTATTAAATATTATTTAATATTAAGTATTCATTAAATATTTCATTTGTATACTCGGACGGCCTAAAATCAGGTTCCTTTTATAACATGTCGTGGTATGAAGAACTGTTTAACGTTTGATTTTTCATAATGTAGAGGATATTCTTGCCACCACGTGCAAGTTAGTCCTCTCATTAGATATATCTTATCACACACACACATACATTCCCCTGATATTCACGACCTAAAGAAAAACTAAATTGGCCCTAAATTATGGCAATCGTCTGAAGAACAAAACGCTTTTTGCGACACTAATGCCCCCCTCCTGCCCAAAATAAATAATCACTATGGTTGTACACTTAAAAAACTTTTTATGTTCACACGAATATGTCCTTAACGTTTCCACATGAGAATCCATTAAAATTATAGCAATGAATTTTGGTCATGTTTCCTGGAAACGATAACAACTCGTCACAGACAATTGAATGCCAACAACAGCAAGGCAGGCAGATATCTCTCTTAAAGTGATGTCATCCACAAAATATACGCTACTCCATAAATGACAGTTATGAAATTCATGAATCCACCCAAACTTAATAAACTGCCCCATCCGGTACACCTTTCCATCATTGTCGTCTCATATCATTTACACACGCCACACAGACTTTTCAAATGTTTTTCACTAAATGGGTATTACGGGCCCAGCCAGACGAATATTAAGGGAAGAAGCAGAAAAAACAACCAACCAATGGAAGATGAAACAGCAAATACACATTTCTGCAACAGCTGTTAAAGCTTTTCATATCAGGTGCAAGTATTTTTGCTTCAGCTTTGGTATGTGTGTCTGTTTTTTTTTTTTTTTTTTTGGTCTTCATTATTGTGATGCTGTGGTTGAAATACTGTTCAACAACAGGTCCGGGTAGTGAATAAAGAGGAGAGGAGATAGTGGGAACACAATAAAAATATCGCCCGGTCAAGCGAGTGACCAGCACAGCTCGGTTGGACTGGCAGGCTGGATGGCTGGCTACCAGGCAGACAGGATGCAAACTAAACCACACCGACACAAACACTTTAAAATAAGCCGTAGGCTGCCTCTAACGTGTTGGGTGTTTTATGAATATTTTATGAATTTCCAGTTTAACTGTAACACCCACCCTCCCTGGAACAACAATGCAATTGTTCATGAAAACAATAGAAAAGGTGGAGGAGGACGAGATGACGGTCACTGCCCATGCTGCTGTTGATACTGTTTTTCTTTAATGTTGCCTATTGTTTCAACCAGTGGATAGTGGTTCCCCGGATAAAAGAAGTGAACATAGAGTTGGAATTGCAAAAAAATTTTGAATTGATTGGTTTGAATGAAGTGAAATAGTCAGGCTACTAAAAAAAGTCAATTAGACCGAACACCGAGACTAG
Organism: Hydrotaea cyrtoneurina; assembly: GCA_958296145.1. NCBI lineage: Eukaryota > Metazoa > Arthropoda > Insecta > Diptera > Muscidae > Hydrotaea > Hydrotaea cyrtoneurina. Next base: position 7,613,883 of record OY282513.1, on the reverse strand, counting down.
GAAAAATATTACTGAACTAGTAAGTTGTAATGCGCTTATGGCGCCCGTTGAAATACGGAAAAAAAATTTCTTGAAAAAAAAAAAATTTTTGTTCAAAACACAATTTCTGTACAAAAAAAAAATTTTTTTTTTTTTTATTATTATTTATAGAAAATTATAGAATGCCCATTTAAATTCCGACGTACTGCGTGACAGAGTCAGTGAATCAGTGTCGAGGGTAAATATATATTAAGAAAGAAGAAAGATTAAGTGCTCTCATTAAAGTATAAAGATTTAAGCGGCAAATTGTGGAAGGCCCTGGTGGGGTAGATAGTGTGTGCGACTATCACACCGAAGAACCCGAGTTCGAAAACGGGTAAGACCATCAAACATTTTTTCAGCGGCTGTTTCCACCTCGTAAATGTTGGCGACTTTACGAGTAAGAGAGCAATCGCAAAGCCCTGTAAAACTTCTCTAGAAAAGCATTAGCCGTTCGGAGCCGGCTTTAAACAGTAGGTCCCGGTCAGTGAGTATACAAAATTATATCGTACACAGCTCACTGATTCGAGAGAAGTTCCCCGTCTGTTCCTTCATGGAATCTTAAGGGAAATAAGTAAGACTGTGGCAAATTTTTTTTCGATTTTTTCCCATTTAATACTTTTAAGTTTATGTCTGAAGTCAGTATCCAAAGAAAGCAAACAAATGTACCAACACTGCTAAATTATCATCCGTAGTTTTTGGATTACTTAAAATCTCAACAGTTTTAGTTACTGTGCTTTTAATATTTTCACAACTGTAACTGATAATGTTGTACTGTAAGCACACTTCTCTTGAAGAGAATTCCCAAAAATTGGAGATCCTTTACATCGTCTCACATTTGTGAAAGTTATATTTGTCACAACTGAATTGCTTAACTCAACCAATCTGGATCTCATCACCGAAGTTATCTTCTTTGATATCCTGTGACATCCTGTAGCATATGATACCCTTAAAGTCACTGGAGTCGATTCACTAGTTTTATTCTTATCCCACTTTCTGTGTCTCTTATTAACCACTGTGTACTGGTAGATATTGTCTGGATGACCACATATGCATTTTATAGTTGGATGCTGGACGATTGTTGGAATAACACAACACAGTGTTTGATAACTGATTTGAAATAATGCAAATATTAATTGAATAGAAACTAGTTGGGGTACACATTTGGAAAAACGGATTATATGCGATAGAGCAAATTCCATTGATTGAAGTCGAAATTTATTATAGATACGAATTTATTATTGAGGAAGAACTAAGCGCTTAATAAACTTAATAAACCATCGATTAGAAATGCCTGGTTTTCATTTTTCAAACCACTTGTAGGTAGGAGTGCTAGACTTTCAAATTCATATTACTCATACGCACCAAAAATTGGTTCTTGAAAGTAAATATTAATTAATACACTTTTAAAAATCATTCCCATGTTCTAGAAAATTGCTTATTGAGATCTTAGGTATGTTGTTGTAGTTGATTCTTTCCTTATATTTTGAAAGGTTTGCAACCTATGAACCTGAATAGAGTAAAAAAGGTTAAAAAAAATCGAATTTTTAAAGTTTTTTTTTGCCAATTTGACCTTGAAGATTTTATATGTTTAAAATTTTAAAATGACAAGAACTAAAACTTTGCCTAAGAGAATAAATGAAAATTACAAACGGTTTGCAAGATATGAGCCTGAAAAATACCAAATTTATTTTCATAAATTTCACCGAGTCTCATATATTTGGGGATCCATAAAAAAAAGTGCATGATTTTGGGTCAAACTGGGAGACATGGGTCTTTTTTTTTGGTCTTTTATCACGCTGTGTTCGCCGTATAAGTTATAGAGGGTTCTCCAACAAGAGGTGTTGTTTTGGAATTCAAAGAAAAATGCAATTTTTTGATATAAATGATCGGATGTTTATTTCATAATAAAGAGGAAGGTATGCCGTTAATAATGAAAAACAACATCAATGGTGGTGTCCACACTTACAGGACCATATCCTTTTCATGAAATTTTCCATAACCAAATCGCAAAGTGGCTGCCCTATGTCCTCGATAGCCTCACGAATTCTGTCTTTGAGATCTTGAATCGGGCTGTTGGCGTATATCTTATCTTTCGCGTGGCCCCAAAGGAAGAAGTTGCAAGGTGTTAAATCAGAAGATCTCGGTGGCCAACTGAGATCACCTCCTTGAGAGATAACACTGATTTTCATTTTGAATCATTTTAATGAATTTTAATCATTTCAATGCGTTGTTGAATCATATATCGTTCCATTTTTAGTCATGGCGTAGTATCTACTTGTCAAATGTCAAAGAATAAAAACTTCAAAAGTGACAGTTACCGAAATACCGGATGATTCAAAATAACACCTCTTGCTGGAGAACCCAGTTGCACTATGTTTCCCACCCCCCAGACAACAGTGGTGCGTATGAGTTATTTAAAATTCAATTGACATATTCCTCATACGCCATACTAAATTATCAATGTAAAGCGTCCGCCATCTAACGTTTTTTTCAACTATTGCTTAATTCCTTTTCGTTATTTTCGTTATCCGGGCCATGTTGAACGAATTTTTGTGTACAAAAATTGAAGAGGAGGATATTGGCAACATTTGGTTTCAACAGGACGGCGCTACATGCCAGACAGCCGAAGCTACACTCGATGTTGTGCAACCTGTTTTTAAAGATCGCATTATCAGCCGCATAGCTAATGTCGTTAGGCTACTGCATGGCCAGACGTGGCAGCCATTTGAATGAAATTATTTTACATTATTAACGGGAAGGATTGTACTTTCAAATAAAAAAATAAAATTGAGAAAATATCCAGTAGTTTTTTTTTATAGAATTTTCAAAAAAAAAACTTTATTTGGCGGACCCTGTATATTTTCCCACCACCAACGACTATGGTACGTATGAGTTACTTTTAATTATATTAAATTATTCATCATGCGCAACAACATTTTCTCAAGAAAAGAGGCTCTTCCGATATTATTAAAAGAATTGATTGCAGAGCATTGACAAATGACTTTTAGAATTTCTAGGGATTTTACATTGAATAAATTTTTGGTTCTTGAAATATGGACGGGAGTTCACAATTTCCTTTAAAGCACTTCTTAGAATATAATAATTTTCGTTTCAAATGCTTTCGTAACCAGTGAAATGGTACCATTGCTAGAAATTGTGTCACCGCATTACATTTAACCAATCCTCGCCCTTGATTATCCTACCAGAAAAAGCTCGTATCGCACAAAACCAAATCTCAAAATGTCGGTGCCAAACAAACCTCGAACGCCAACCACTGTTCACAATGAAATGAAACATACAAACCAAATAAATGTGCTCGTACCAGAAACGAAAATGAAATACAGCGCAAAATGAAAGAAAAACATATAACTGAAATCTGGGACACCATTATAGTGATGATAATGGCAATGGTGTATGACTGCTGGCTGGGAATGGCTCGCCCTCTCTGCGCTAATGCCACTACTGCATGGCATGGCTTTCACGGTTGACTGACTGGCCAGCGACATAAACTGAGTTAAATAAATTAATGTTTTTTTTTCTTCCACCATGATGAGCATTTCAGCACAGCCATTATTTGCTTAAAATAGGAAACACCAGCACTCGGACAACTGTGAACAGCTTTGTGTTTTATTGTTAGATACCGGGAGCAATATATGTTAGCTGCAGCATAACACTTGCCTCAATGCTACACACAAACACTATCGTTATTGAGAGAGACCCCAGACCAAGGAAAGGAAAACATTAAATGATTATTTTTAAAGGATAATGCAATTTGGCCACGGTCTGCTATTATGACCAACAAGATAATTGGATGAAATTAAAGAGATTAAGTCCAAATTATCCTGATTTAATTCAAATAATTGAACAATTGAAATTGGCATTACTTCAATATTCTAGTGCGAACCTCGTATAGCCTTTTTACACAAGATTTGCTAACAATTAAACTAAAACACTATAGAATAATAATAACTTCCGGTACGACGAAATTACAATCTACAAATTAAGCCATACCAGGGGAATACAAATATACTGATTAACATTACTACATACATACACATATTTACTATTACGAATACCGGCAACAATAGAATATCTGGCACAATGAACAATATATGGAAATATGTAAATAATCCTATATAAACAAATTCTTAATGAATTGTTATTCAACTTTTGCCAAACTTAAAATAATAAGTTTTATACCTAATGCATGTGTGTGTGTTTGGAAATATGTTCCTAAATACACATAATTATTTATTTCTAAAATAGTTTCAACATTAGACACTAACTATAGGAAGAGGAGCCCAATAGACCCAGTTTTGTAGTTTTGATGAAAGCAAGAATACACAAAGGATATTAGAAAAATAGCTTAAAGACGTTTAATGGTAGAATATAATTAAAGAATTTGTTAAAGATAAATGATAATAAATAAGAGTTGGGGAGTGTGGAAACTATGTAATATAAAATGTCAATAAAATTTTAACAGCTTTTCGTCACATATGCGAGGACAATAAGTTGACAGAACATTTTTATAATATAAGGGAATCTGATAAGTTGTTTGTTGCCGAAGAGGACCTTTACGAATCTGTATGTGAGACTTCAGCTGTAAAAGATAGACGTTAATAGTTTCACAGACATCTTGAGATATTCGATAAATTAAGATATTCTCACCTATGACAGACACCAATAGATTGTATAGGCAACTTTAGTTAACAGCACGAGAGCAAACAATTTTCTCTCCTAAGCTCCACAGTAGTCGAGTTGGTAGCGTGTTTGCCTATCAGAGTGTGGGTTCGATTTATACCAGAGGCTTTGGTCTTTCGTTGCAAAAATCTAGCCACCCGGTTTACCCTTGGACCCATAATTAAAATATTAATTTACTTTGGTATTGTAATTAAATAAAAATAAATAAAAGTTAAACTACATATGCTTCAAGTGTAATGAATATTAAAAGAGATGCGCTCTCACTTTCTGTTTTAAAATATTCCAAACGATCGAATAGCCATGTAAGGAGAGCAACCCAAAATCAATTACTTCTTCTCCCAGATGAAATGAGGAGGTTTAATAAAAACGAGACGACAGCTGACAAACGGGCTCTACAAGACAGAAAGAGATGGCTGATAGGTTGCAATGCATTAGCTACTCTGCAGAATCTGAAATGAACTGATTCAACTAAGTACGCACCAAATATTCATACCAACTCACGCTCAAACTCTATTTTGATTTATTTCGATACAAGGCAAAGGCAAGTAAAAAAGGATTTGCTACTTTCCGTTGTTGACGTTGATTTAAGGATTTGATTTGTCAGATATTATATCCACTCTCACTGTGGCGAAGTAGTTCCCGCAGGAGTAAATGAGGCTACATGATAACTCATACGTGGAACCATATCAAGCCCTAATCGCAAAAAAGACATAAGCGCGAAAGATTTTTCAGGAGAGGGTTTTTTTTTTGTGTTCAGGCAAAAAGACGTGAGGCGCTTTCGACATATATTTGTGAGTTTTTGGTTTTTGTTGTAATCAGTTTATTATATTACGTTTTGTCAAAGGGTATGTTGATACTCGAATGCAAGCTAATTCTTCGGGGTTTGTTGTTGTAAAATGGTCAGAGAAGGTACACTATTTACAACCATAGATAGACGCGTTTCGTTGTTGGATAAGCGAAGTTTTTTTTTAATTTTTAATATTTTCGGATTAAGAGCGTTGGATAATATTCTATCGAGTTTCAGCAAGTTACGTCATTTTTCCCGGCAAGGGCTCGATATAATTTCGCTTAAATAAAATAAATAAATCAATATGTTTATTTATTTATTTATGGAATTTATTTTCATCTAGCATCGTATTAAATCATCTATGGTCTTGCAGATTATATTTAGATATCTTATTTGGATACATTGTAAACCCAGTCTGACTTCTGTTACCGCAGGTGGTCAGGAGCCCCCAGGATGACCAGGATGACGTCCCAAATAGTAGAAGATGTTTTAATCCCCAACAAGTATCGAGGATTCTCCCAAACAGCGAATTTTCGACAAGGCTCAGTAGTATTGGATTTCAAGAGAGAAGAGAAGGAATTTGCAACTGCTAGGAAAACGTCGCGACGACAAAATGACTACGTAGTGGAGGCAGCGTCAACCTAGTTGAAGTTGTCTATCGTGGAGTTTTGGAATTCGCTTTAAAATAAGCTGTAAAACGTGTAACTCATATAATTTAAAGTATTCAGGGATTTTCGAAATTAATACGGGTGAAAAATATTTTCATAAGAACGAGCTCGTAGTATGGAGGAATTCTTGTTCTGCTGAATAAATTGTGGGAATAACAAAATCCAATCCACATCTATATAAAATAATATATATATAATATAATAAAATTAAAAAACAAATCTTTTTCATTTATTCGCGATTTTTAATAGAGAGAACTTCGGATAATGGAACCTCCTTGCATTTAAACCAACTGAGTATGTTCTTTAGAAATTATTCTATGACCTGAATAATACACACTGAAAAATCCGTCATTTTAAAATGTTTGTAGTAAAACGCGTGTTTGGAACATGTCGTAAAGTAATACTTATTTCCTTGTACACAAAGCTTATTTAAATGTAAATATTAAAAAAAAAAAAAAAAAAATTACAAAGTACTAGATTTGCTTTCAAATATTTAAATATTTGTATCTCTGTTCTCTGAGTAATAATAACCAAGAGAATAAGATAAATTCACAGAGAGAGAGAGAGAACACAAAAAACGGAGTAACACACCATTTTGTATACACATGCATACACATGAGAATGTGTGAAGTTTTGTACATGCGTGTACATCAGTGAGGCAAAAGATGATACAATTGCACTTTTTTTGGTACATTTTCGTGATCGAAAGTACCGCGAAACAGCTCTTTTGGGCATAATTTAACACTATTTACAAATGTTCGTTTTTTATTTTTCGTTTTTTGTAAGTAATTTGAAGAAAATCTATGTAAAGTGAGAATTTATATTTTTGGAAATGGAGTGTAACACAGATGTTCCAATAATATGCATCTTGTCATCACTTCAAGACTTCAGAATTGTCTCCGCAAAATGTTTTTATAACAAAACTTGATTCTAATGCCTCTTTAGGTTTAATAGAATTTCGCATTTTTTTATCATTTTCAACGTTTCCATTGACCTTATTCGTCACCTCCTCTATTATCTCTGAGTCTGTCAATTCTTCTCTATTATTTAGCAAGAATTTTAATAAGTTCCATGAAGAAATAATGAAATGAGAAGGCACACCATTATTTTTGGTCGCCTTTACATGTCTCATAAACGTTACATGTGTTTCACATAAACGATTTTGGATTAAGCGGATTTTCGTTTAAGCGAAGTGCATGGAAAATCACCCAGAACAATCATTGCTAATATGTATTTTAAATTAAGCGATTTTTTTAATTAACAGGCGTGCGCTTATCCGACTTTGAATGTACTTCAATATTCCCATTGCCAGGTGGAATAAGTAAAAGAATTCCACTGTGACAGTTTGATATTTTTGTAAAACCCCTTGCTTCCCTCCAGCTTTTCCGGTCTATTCAATCATCATTTTGTTAATCGTCGACCGATTTTTGTGTGGAAACTCACCCTAATCGGAAATCGTATCTTAATTAAAGTTCACCTGCTGACCCACTCGACTAATTGGGCAATAAAATGTGGTTGAGAATCTGTACAGGAGAATCTAGAATCTCAACATCATCAGCAACACTGCAATCAGAACTGCAACTCATGTGTGGTCAAAAAGTAAAATATGTTCTATTCATACAAACTTAATTGAGATTATTAACAGTACAATTTTAAATCCATAAGAATTTACTAATGCAACAATATTAAAATGTATTCAAGAGTACACACACACATATACGTATACAAGTTACATAGACCCACGTAGCCACAAGTTGAGGCAGCGGGAACAGTTTCAAGGCCTTATTTGGGAAATAGTCTATGGAAAGGGTTTCTGTTCAGTAGCTACTAAAAGGGAATCTTTTTCTAATGAAAAACTTTGTCTCCTAAAGTCGCATGACACTTTTTTAAAAAAAAAAGACCTACAATATTACAGAAAAATAGTCGTATCAAATTTGTTTTAAGCCTCCAGAAGTCTTTATTTAGCTAACTCTGTCTGTTCTCTTAAACGAACTGCCAGAATATATTAGTGAATGGGACGTCAACTAAGCATTCGCCTTTTTTCAATCCTCCTAATTTGGAAACCTTCTGTACAACCATAGACCTTCTCGAAACGCCTTCAATAGAGATGAACGACGAACGTTTAACTCTCCAAAATACAACACCTGTGTTAATTTTCAATTTAAATTTAAGGCCATCAAGACCATTAAAAAGGCCTCCTGCCAGGCCTTCTACGGTACTGGTCTTTGCCACTGAAATGACGAATACCTATATCAAACAATAAGTTTATCAATAAACAATTCAGGCCAGCACACAAGCCAAATATTTTTCCAACAGAATGTTAAAAAACACAACAATCGTCTAAGCAAACATATTTCCGTAACGTTCATACTGGACATAGTAATCATCGACATCATCCGTGTATACTTATATATGTATACTAACTACTCATCCCCTCAACCACGTCATCATCATCTGACTTAGCCGACAATCATCATCGTCATCATCGCATAAACCTCTACAGACTATAACACTGCCGAATGTTCAGTAAAAATTTCAGCAAGACAATAACATTTCTGTTTTGCTCTCCCCCAAGAACATGTCGAATATTTCGATTGCCTTGATGATGATGCTCGGATGGCTGGATGGATGAATGGACGTGTGTGTAGCCCCAAACAAATAGAAGTGATATGATTGTACATACATACATGCATACAAACATAGTGTACGTTGTAATGCCATTTTTGGTGTTCTGCTTGGCATGGCATGGCAGGACTTTCACATGGTCATTCAAATGTCTGATCACACACTCCCAGGGCGCTAAACACATACACACACACACACAAACAGACACGGAAGTATTTCAAGCAGAATTCTGAAATGGTTTGTTTAAACAATTCCCATAATTCTCACCCACTCAGTTCATGCTGGCTAGGAATTCTGAGGAAGCAACACAACACAATACATCTACAATCAGTTTGCATTGGGGCTTTCCTCAAACAAACTTGTCGGTAGAAGAAAGATGTCGGTCAGTGTTGTTAGTAGTGATGGTCGTGCTACTCAGCTGTGATTGCACAGTGGTTTAGAATCACTGAAAATAGGTCATAATGTATTTTCGATACCGTTGTATTGCTCTAATTACATGGATGCAACAAATCTAACAAAATCAATGTTAATGATAAGAACCGTATAAAAGCCCACGTAGTCAACCACCAATTAAGTAGGTAACGTCATTAGTTTCAGTTTACTTTTGATTATTTTATAGTTATTTAAAGTAATCTAGATTACTTTTAGATTAATTGTAATCAATTACATATAGAGGATTTCACAATCTATACAATTGTTTTTTTTTTAAGTAATCTAATGGATTACTAATCGCAATCGAAATGTATTGAAATATTTTAAAATTGATGCAATATACACGCTAAAAAATACGTCTTTTTTTTTTGTTTACACACTAGTAAAACTCTCGTTTGGTCTTTGTAGCAAGTAAAGCTTATTTCCATCTACACAAAGCTTATTAAAATGTAATTATAACTGATTTGCTATAAATATAACGTATTTGTGTATAAGCAATAGCGTGTTTGGGAAAAACAGACAACGAACTTATTAAATTCAATAGAGTACAACATTTGAGTGCGAACAAGTGTGTATTTGCAACTGTTTTCGTACATTTTTTTTTTGCATTTACGCTCATTAATGTGAAATCAATACCGAGAGAAAGAGATGGATTGTTATATAGAAATTCACAAATTGAAAAAAAAAAAAAAATGACATGAATGAATGAATGAATGAATGAATGATATTTATCACCTACAAACAAGTTAATGTTTGTGGTATGGAAAAATATACATATGTTTGATGCGAACTTGTTTGCTGAAATTTGTTAAAATGGCCATTTTTTTCAGCGTGTAGCTTTCAAGAAAATATATTTTCAAATGTTAGGTCCTGTATCTCTAGATGCCACACGTGAATTCCAATCTCGACAAAATGTAGCACACCATCGACCAATTAAATTTAGCGAATTATTAATAAATTACCCATTCTAATGAAGTTCGTCCATAAAATTTTTAAGTTTTTAAATTTTTTCGAAAACATTATCCTCCTATTCTAAACAAACCGAGCGAATAATAGTAAGGGAAATACAATTTCAATTATTCGGAGTCAGATGATTTGTTTGTTTCCCCGTCAGTTTAGAATGGGAAGATTTTATTCTCGGAAAAATGTAAATTCCCCGGGAGTATTCAGAATCGGGCTGATAAAGTCCCGTCCCTAAATTGTATTTTTTTGGGAATCCTCCTCACTATCCCCACAGGTTCTGCAATACTCAAAAGTGGAAACCTTCAAACTCATTGTATACCCTCCAATCAAACGCTATCCCGTAATGGCGGACACTATCAATGAGACATCGACTCTTGATAGAGAACGTTTTTTATATCTAATCGGAGTAACATCTGTCTCGATTGAAAGCTGTCTCGGGCAGACGTCTATCTTTCGTTTGTTCTCTATGAGCTCGATCACGCCGTAGGAATTTGCAAGTGACTACAGGATAGAGACATACCGATTACAGTTCGGCTGTAATATCTAAGGTGGTGGCGAGTATTGCTAGCTCGTCTGCTCTGCAGTTGTCTGATATGTCCCTGGTGCCCGGCACTCATATTAGATGAAAGATGAACTGCTGAGGCATCTCGTTCGGAGATCTGCTATATTCTATGGCTGATTTTGTATTAAGAAAGTCACAATCTTAATATATATTTACCCTCGACACTGATTCACTGATACACTGATTCCCTGATTCACTGACTCTGTCACGCAGTACGTAGGAATTTAAATAGGCATTCTATAATAATTCTATAAATAATAATAATAAAAAAAATAATATTTTTTTTTGTACAGAAATTGTGTTTTCCCCAATTTTTTTTACCAAAATTTTTTTTTCCAAAATTTTATTTTTTACAAATTTTTTTTTTTTTCCAAAATTTTTTTTTTTTTACAAATTTTTTTTTTTTTTACAAAATTTTTTTTTTCCACAAAATTTTTTTTTTCCACAAATTTTTTTTTTCAACAAAATTTGTTTTTTCCACAAAAATTTTTTTTTTCAACAAAATTTTTTTTTTCAACAAAAATTTTTTTTTTCAGCAAACTTTTTTTTTCAACAAACATTTTTTTTTTCAACAAAATTTTTTTTTTCCACAAAAATTTTTTTTTTCAACCAAATTTTTTTTTTCAACAAAAATTTTTTTTTCAGCAAAAATTTTTTTTCCACAAATTTTTTTTTTCCCAATTTTATTTTTTTTCGTAATTTTTTTTTTACAAAATAGTTTTCTCAAATTATTTTTTACAAAATTTTTAAAATTAAGTAACAAATACTTTCTCAAGCAAATTAACGGGCGCCATAGGCGCATTACAACTTACTAGTCCAGAAATATATTGGCAGTCTGAATGTCAGAGAATATGTTCTGTTCTAAAATCTGAACCAGATTGACTTGAAAGTGATCAGGTGGTCTCTGTTCCATATAAAGACAATTTAATTTAGAGTCGTCAACAGCGTTGTGGAGTCGAAGTCTGACAAATACGCACTATGTCAAAGTCTGGAGTGGACAAATTTGACCGACTCCGATTTGTATTTACTTACATTTCCCATAAAATAAATAAAATGTATTGAAAAGAAGTTAATCTGATAATATTTTTTAAAATTTGAAAAATTTTGATTATGTAGACTTTTTTTTAATAGATATATATTTATAGTATAGAAATAGTGTACGGAAATACAATTTTCAAAGTCTTGTTATTGAGCAGTTGAAGTCGAAGACGACTCGTGCAAATCGTGCAAATTCATTTCGAAAGTAATGGTTCAGTTCGCGAAGTTCACCGCAAGCTCCGTCCATTTTATGCGATTTCAGTTGGAAAATTGGGCTTGAACCCGCCCTACAAACAGCCAAGTTCCTCCTTTTATTGACAACCAGATTGTGATACTCCGTAGAGGACATTCGTACGCGTATAAAATGTATCCTTTTTACTGAGGAATTGCTCTTTGGTACTGTTTGTACAACTACCGGTTAATGCATTGGCAACCACTGTCATTCGGCCGGGTAGTGAATTGTGAAATATAACGAGACTGTTGAACTTGTTTGGAATATTTTGTACCCTATTTTTCTTGGGTTCCGAAAGGACTTCACGCACTAGCAAGCGGCTGCCACTAAAACATTTGACAGTCTTTTACACGTTTCGGTCTGTTGACATATTTACTCGTATGTCGAACGTATGAGATTCACAACGAATTTGTAAGTTGGTCGGTGGGTCGGTCGCTCGATTGTCCAGCCGTTATGCGTGTTAATATAGGTGTTTTTTTGCGTCTGTATTAAAGTGTGTTTGTTGTGCTGCCGTTATGGCTGTCCTCGTCGACGTTGACGTTGTCTTTGGCTAAGTGTGTATAAGTGTATGTGTGCTTTGAATACAAATGCCTGCTGTAATGGTCACTACTCAGAAGCCCCCGCTCGTGTTGTTACCTTTTGCCAAATGATCTCAAATGTAAATTATTTTGTAATTCCCCAGAAGTCAGAAGAATTTTCCAGAAAAGGATGTACTTCATATGAAACGAAAAGAATTCTTTGAAAATTACAAGGGGTGTAATAAAAAGAGCAAAAAGAAAAGATTAAAAGCATTCAAGGCCAAAAATGTGATATAAGCTGGCGGATTGCTGTTTAAAACAGAAGTCATACAACGTTTATTTTGAAAACTGTTTAGAATACCATCTCCATTCCATATGTATACCATCTCCATTCAGCAACTACAGGAATTAGTGTAATTCTTAAAGCTTTAAATATTTGAATAGTAATCTAAATAATTCACATATATACAGTCACTTTGTCTGGGCGGATCCGTATGTATATCAGCGATTCTATGACTTAAATAAAATATAAATAGCCTAACAGGTAATTTAAAAACTGATTAACGTGGACTTAATAAAAAAAGAGTAGATTGTTCTCTGTCACCGTGACTATTAAAATCGAAAAAAAATCTAGTAACATCTTACAAATGCAACTCCTTATTGGAGGTCATGCCGTTCCGGTAGTCACTAATTACAGCCTATAATACAAATTTCAATACAGTGCCTTGTGAACGACCAGTAACTAACACCTGCAAAACTTTGAAGATTAGTAATAAGCTTGGTAATAAGTTTATTTAATGAGTATTTTTGTCCCTTTTAGGGGAAGAGTTATTAGTAAACTAGCATATCCTTAAATATTTCCCTTTCTTGTAAATAGTTTACAATATGACCTGTTCATGATTCATGTTGAGGTTTTTTTTTTGTAAAACTATGTTTTAACCTATAGACTTAAAAAATTACACCATGTTACACACATTCTGTCCTATGAACCAAATTTACTTTTTCGGAAAGGGGATAAAAAATAAAAATACACGTGTATCGGCGATTTTCATGTACACGTCAGAATTTTTTTTTTTTTAAGTTTGAAGTATGAAGCTCGTTTTGGCCTGTGTGAAAGCCTTTGGACCGATTTTTACCCTTTTTCAGTGATCCAATCGTGCTGATTTTTTGCAGGCAGATTCGTGGAAATGTCTGTATCACGTCAAATTTTTTAAAAACAATTTTTTTATTAATTCTCAGTTTTTCCCCAATTTTTATTATTTTTGAAAAAAAAAATATTTTTTTCACTTTTCTTAGTCTCTTTTTGTGAAGAGACTCGAAAATTTTAAACTACTTAAGCGTTACGAAAAAAAAAATTTTTTTGAACTGAAACCTTAAAAAAAAACGATAACCATTTAATACGATGCACTCATGTGCATATTGATCAGCTGAATATGTGACAATGGTGTGTTTATGTGATCTAAGGATATAAAAGGGCGAACATCTCCAAAAAAAACAAGCATTTCGCGAGGAGTCAGCCACAGATGAGGCTGACAAATAGGCTTTGTGTAGGGAGAAATAAGCTTTATTTGCACGTGTTTTACTTGTGTGTATTTTTCAACGTGCATGGTAAGAATGGTAGAATTTTCAATACAGAACATTGAAATAAAAAAAACCGCTGACACAATGCAATCACCATTCATGTTCAGTGTTTCTTGCCAGAAATGATTCAAAGTGTTCTCTGCCAGCACATGTGGGGAGCCACCGCGGATTTCATCAACTCATTGCAAAAGTAAAACACTTGATGTCACTAGAAAACGCGGAAAGTCAGATCGCTGAGCTGTCATTACCTACCTCATATAACAGGTGGCGCAAAAGTAAACAAAAGTAAACCGATGTTTTTTGGCTGTAATTTAAAAAAAAAAATGAAAAACTTTGATTCTTCTTGTGGATTATTTTTATTTGGTCTTTTAATTTTTTTTACATAAAGTCGAGAATATGATGTCATGTAAATGGCCGAAGCCAGAGTTGCCACTGACATTAGGGGCCAATCGCAAAATTTATAGCACTTTCTGATAGGAGGATTACTTTTGCGTCACCCGTTATATATTCATCATCATCAACAAAACAATGTACTGCATACATGTGCGATAGTCCCTTGATTATTTTTTTTTGTACAAAAAGTCACGTATCGTCTTGACTTTCGATACTAATTGATACTGTGTATTAGTGAACGAATACGCCAACTGGCAGACATGAATCTAGTCTCGGCACGTTATTCACCCACACTATGGAGAATACCAATAGGTATGACCTTGGCTTCGACGACTACTGAAGAGTCGTGTTGGTTGAAGGTGCCGGTGTTTGGTTTACCTAGAAGTCTCTCGTTGGTCATTGACACATCTAATGCTTATTTGGGTTTTACTAAGTCCTGCGAAAGGACTCTTCTATCTGTAAGCACTTTTTGAGGGGGCAGGGGGTTTTAGTCGAATTCAAAGTATCATTCGTCTAAGAGGTTTTGTTTTATGCAAAGATGTTGTAAATCATTTTGTGGCATTATTTACAAAAAGGCTGTCTGTCATTTATTTCTTCTTCTTTTTTTTGGTTGGTAATTGTTGAAGTGTCTATGAGGAGCCCATCGAGACATGTGCGCGTATGAGGCGAGGACGTGTATCCCTTTTTTTGGCTTAGGGGATTCCAACATGTTTGCATGGGCATTAATGGTAATGACCAGCCCGGTCGCCCAGTTTCGGATATGCAAACAAAACGGACATAGACCATGTTTGTTGACATTGTTGACGACTTTATTGAAAGACAAGTGGAAGACCTTTTTTTTTCTCCACATCATCTCAACTGCAGTCAACGTCCGCCTTTTGTTGGTTTGTGATAGTTGTATCTGTTGTGACATTGGGATTGATGTGACAAAGCTGTCAACGTTTTTGGAATTGTATACTTTGCCACTCCCGCCCCAGCTTGTTCTTTGGTTTTTGAGAGGTACGAGGATTTTGGCATTTCTGAATTCGGAATTCACATCCACAACGTACAATTTTATCTAAATAATGAATACGAGGTTAGCAATTCAATTTGTTTGTGGCTTGACATGTTTTCCATTTGTTTGGCTTTCATTTGACTTCACATTATGACTGTGGGTGGTTGGTTTACCTTTCTATCGCTCTTTGCTTTCCCGGCCGTATTGTTAAGGCTCACGTCACGAGGTCTGGGATATGGTGGTTGGACGTTTACTGGTTGTCTGCCAGTCACACATGACACATCTGTGGATGGGTGGGTGTGTGTGTGTGTTTGTGAGAAGTCTTATTTGATGTTGTCTTCGTCAAAATGTTGATTTTTTATAGCATTTCTATGAAACATGAACCTGACATATGCATAGACAGACAAACAAACAAACAAACAAACAGACAGACAGACAGTGGATATTTGTTTTTTGTAATGTTCATATTTTTAGGATTTTCCATCTCTGATTAGTGTGGTATGATGTGTGAAGGGTTTTGAGGGTAGCTTGTGGCTGTGGCGGGGGAGTTTTACGTTTCGGCTTAATGTTTGTGCGAACTATGTAATCATACTTTATTGTGTGTTATCTATCGCTTTTCCTAAATTGCCGACATCCATAATACCTTTATTAGCGGATGTGTTCCTCTTTCACTACGATGGCAAGAATAATTTTTGTCGGTATCATTATCGATTAGAGGCAGGAATAAGCGAGTTTATCGCACAATTTCAGTCGATTGGCTGGGGACAAGAAATAAAAACACCAATGCGAATTAGGGTAAAATTCGAAAGAAAAAAATTAATATATGCCAGCGAAACGAGAAAAAAAAAAACTTCCAAAACTTATAAAGGGTTATTAATTTATTTATTTATTTATTAATTACAATACAAAGTAAATTTATTTTATAATTTTGGGTCCAAGGTAAACCGGGTGACAAAGACCATTTGGCTGGATTTTTGCAGCGACAGACCAAAGCCTCTGGTGGGAATCGAACCCACAACCCCCACGCTGATAGGCAAGCACGCTACCAACTCGCCTACCGGGGCGCTTTTATAAAGGGTTTTTTTTATTGAGGTATAGAACTTCGAATTGAAATAAAACACAAGAAAATCGTTTTAATGTCCATCAATTTGGCTTTATTGGAAGGATAATTTTATGCCATTAATGTTTAAATATGATTTCGGGCATGTGGCCGCCGCGGCTGGCTCGAATAAAGCCAATTCTACAGGTCCAATTTTCCAATTGTGATGAAAATCAGCATCGAGATGAATCTCATTTTCGGCCCATACACCAAAATCACGACGCATTGCATGGTCTCGCGGCTTTAATTCTTGCACAGCCTGGATCTTGTAAGGTCGCAAGCCAAGATCTTTGCGCAAAATCTTCCATAAAGTTGATGGACAAAGCTCCAATTGCTGTGCACGGTGGCGAATCGATTCATTCGGACGGAGCTTGCGGTGAACTTCGCGAACTGAACCATTACTTTCGAAATAAATTTGCACGATTTGCAAGCGTTGTTCTTTTGTCAACCTGTTCATGATGAAATGGCAAACCAAACTAAATATTAATCACTTGACAGTTGACAAAATGGCCGCCAGTTAAAAAAGTGATGCCAACTTAAAGTTCTATACCCCAATAAAAAACACCCTTTACATCAAATTAAACCTAACAATTTTCTTTTGAAATGTTGATTCAAAGAAATATCACCGTATTCATAACAATTTTAAAAAAAAAAAAAATTTGTAAAGAAAAATGTGTGAAAATTGTTTTTGTATTTCCATAAATTTTTCTTAACAAAGGTTTTTTAAATTTTTATGAATACGGGGGATGGAAATTATTTTTTATTGACAAAATTCTGCTAGAATTCGAAAAATCGCCGAAAATCCGATTTGAGTCCCGTAAACCTTCTCAAAAAAATCTGCAAAAAAAAAACACAAAAATGCATTCCCCCTGCTTTCAAAAATATGGACTTTTTGTACAGCCCAGTATCGGTGCAGAATTGGAAAGCATCGACGAAGTACAAAATTTGTCAATTGGACTGCGTTCACAGGAATTGGGCATGACAAGGTTCAGTTTTTCCAAGAATTGTAGTCAAAAGATCATCAAGAAAGGCCAACAAAATTTCATTGAAGAAAAAAAAATGTGTCATATCTCAAACGAATCTCATTTCCATTTAATGGGGTAGATTTGGGTGGAGAAGGGAGAGAAATCAGGAGTTGGAATATGGGTGAGTACGAGACTGGAAACATTTGATGCATTCGAGAAGATCTTGTTAAGATAGTAAGAGGTACACTTGACAACTACAGTAAAATCCCGATAATTCGTAATGTCAAGGGACCGACCGTTTTCTACGAATTAGCGGGGTTTTCGAATTAGCGGGGTTTCGAATTAGCGGGGGGAAGAAAGAAAAAATACGAATTACCGATGTTTTTATTCAATAATGAATATATGTACATACATACATATTTATATGTATGTATAAAGTTTTATTTTAACCACCACTTACTGCCTGTTTCCATAAAACGCATTTGTTCGTCCGTTACAAATCGTCCATATTGGAAGCGTTAAAAAATGAGCTGTCACTACTGACAAATATCCATTTTATTGCGCCTTCAATTTTGCCAATTTGTAGCGAACGAACAAATTCGTTTTATGGAAACAGGAAGTGAATTCACTGAGCTGCAGAAAAATGTGAATATGCCCGATCAATGCCAGTTTACAGCAACGTAAGAACAATGAGAGTTAAAGAAAGACACTTCGCCACTTGAGAGCATAGAATCACTTGTCAGTGGTTTACCGTTTTTCCTCCAAAGAACGCGTCGCCTCCGCTACATAATAAAGCACGAAAGAAGTGATGTTTGCGAATTATCGAGGTTTTCAACGAAAAATTATGAATTATAAGAGGTTTTTAGGCATTTCGCTGGAAAAATTTTACGATTTATCGAGGGGACCGAAATGTATGGGATTTTTACGAATTATCGCGATTTTTTCAAGGGACCGGGATTTTGTTACGAATAAGCGGGGTTTACGAATTAGCGGGGTACGAATTATCGGGATTATACTGTATTTAAGGTTATCAAGGAATCTGCTGCCTAGGAGAGTGAGTCGACCTTCCTGTAGACCTGGACAGTGGCACATCAAATCTTCTACAAGGGTCTAAGCTCCTCTGCCTTAGAGCCTATCAAATACAGTTCTAATGTAAACTGTCACAAGCTGTACAGTAGTCAATAAATACAAGTTGTAAAGCTGATTTCCATTCCCTTAACATTCCATGAAGGAACAGACGGGGAATTTCTCTCGAATCAGTGAGCTGTGTACGATATAATTCGTATACTCACTGACCGGGACCTACTGTTTGAAGGCGGCTCCGAACGACTAATGCTTTTCTAGAGAAGTTTTACATGGCTTAGAGATTGCTCTCTTACTCGTAAAGTCGCCAACATTTACGAGGTGAAAACAGCCGCTGAAAAATGTTTGATGGTCTTACCCGGTTTCGAACTCGGAAGTTCACCGTCATGGGATTACAATATAGAGACAAGCTGATACATTTATTTTGGCCTACTGTGAATGAATGGAAATAAATTAATATTGTGAATGGGAAGTGGTCCACAGCTAAAGAACCAATGCATTTATCGCAAATGAAGTTCTAAAGGAATTCTAAGCTGTGTGTTGGATTTGCATTTGAAAAAGAGGCTTTTCATAATCTATTTTTGAGTAGTTACGACCGTTTGCTTCATGTAAAGAAATCTATTTTAATTCATTTTTACCAAATGAAATGTCACAAATCATTCTGTTCGATCGCATAAGTCAAACGTTAAAGAATTCAAAGTCTTTCAAGTAATTCACCACAATCAATCAAATAACCTGATTCGGATTCTCTACAAGTTACGCCTCTTTTTTGATTAATTCTGACGATACATTCGTAAAAAAAAGAGACACAAACAACATTAAAAGCATTGAAGTTGTTGTTGTTTTGCAGATTACACAAAAAACAAAGAAACAAATGTGAGTTTGGCTGGTCATTTGTCAAAAACTAATCGCTTCCGCCACTTGAAGACAATGGCAAGTCAATCAAACCGAACCACAGCTCCACAATAGACACTTTAGAGGGGACAATGTTACCTAACATGAACTTCTTAATGAAAACTTGACTCCACACTCATACCCATGAGTCTCTGCTATTGCTCTGATTTGATAAAGCATTGACTACTGGAGACACACTTGACCCATTACATTAGAACTTTCATGTTAACAATCCTGTTTTTCAACTGTCGCTGACAAATGATTAAAATGTGCTCTTTTCGGGAAGGGGGGAGGGGGAGCTTTCAATGTTTGATTTGCAACAAAAGTCGTCTCTTTGATAAATGCGAATGGCAATGAAAGCGTATGTGTCTGATGGCATTGGTCACAACCCCAAACTGTGTCTCAGCTCGATGGGGTACGGATCAGTTACTGGCAATTCGTCACATGACCATGTAACCGAACAACTCGTAACCACCTCCAGCCCATCCTCAGTCAGTGACAGAACGCCCCCCACCGCCAGCCAAACCAAAAGACAAGAGGGCATCAGGACACATATATCAACGGTGATTTATATTCATGTTCAGCAGCTGTAACTACCAAAAGCAGACAACACATGTTCCATTGGTAGTTTTACAATCTACAATCTAATCTCTTCTTTAGCGTGTGTGTGTGTGTTTACCTTACAATCACTTCAAAGCAGTGTACACGGTGTTGTTGTGGAAACTTTTCATTCCCCGCTCGATGGCTGGTGGCTGCCACACCGCACACATGTTGAGAGTTACCTTTCACAAAGTGTGAGAGGTGCAAATCGTTTCTTAGTTCTTAGATTGGGTTGGAATTAATCAAAACGTTTACGTCAACCTCTTGGGGTTCCTCAATGTTGCACAGTGGTTGAAATGGAATGACAAAGTAAGGGACTGCCATACAACTTAAACGTTTTATAACAATTATAATGATCGAAATTCAAGTTTAAAGATCGCCAGGAGTCTTTAAGGTATATGAATGTTAACGCCCATTGTGGCAGAGATCTGGTGTTGAAACATTGAGTATGCATCTTTTATTTGGAGTCCAAACGCTGCAATTCACATTAAGCGCATTGAAAAAGTTCAAAAATCTTTCATGAAATTCGCTTTAAGTTCTTTAAACTTTACAGAACCAATTCCATCGTACGAAAGTCGTTGCCTGCTTCTTTCCTTAAAATCACTGAAATCCAGAAGAGATTTTGCATCTCTCATGTTCTTATATGGTTTAATCTGTGGAAATGTTGATTGCTCGGAATTGTTATCACTTAATCGTTTTAACGCGCCACCACGAGCATTAAGACACTACTTTCCTTTTTCTATTGATACACATTTAACTAATTATGCTGTAAATAAACCTTTACTTAAATCTATGATTCTCTACAATTCTATTTGTGAACATTTAGATTTTAGTCTACCTAGTTTTAAGTTTAAACATTTGTTGATTAATTTGATTAAGTAATGTAAATTATAATTATAATTAAATTCTTGTTATTTGCTAGTCTGTAAGGAATTTCTGTCCATAGACTCAATAAATGAAATGAAATGAAACAGATTCTCTTGGCTCACAATGGCAGCGTGGCAAAGCCATTCGTTGGTTTTCATTTCTTTAGACTCTTGTGACTGTATCAACACTGTGTGATACTAATCACTAGCTAGGTTTATTATGACCAGGTTATAAACAGTGAACTACTCTGCTGCTCTTAAATCATCAATCATTATTTTATGATTGGGCAGGTCTTCGACAGCTAATAAGTTAATGGCTCATTACACCTTGTTACACACATTCTGTCCTATGAACCAAATTTACTTTTTCGGAAAGGGGATAAAAAATAAAAATACACGTGTATCGGCGATTTTCATGTACACGTCTGAATATTTTTTTTTTAAGTTTGAAGTATGAAGCTCGTATTGGCCTGTGTGAAAGCCTTTGGACCGATTTTTGACCCTTTTCCAGTGATCTAATCGAGCTGATTTTTTGCAGGCAGACTCGTGGAAATGTCTGTATCACGTAATTTTTTTAAAAAAAATAGATTTTTATCAATTCTCAGGTTTTCCTAAATTTTTTTTTAAATGGTTATCGTTTTTTTTAAGGTTTCAGTCAAAAAACATTTTTTTTCCGTAACGCTTAAGTAGTTTAAAAATTTGGAGTCTCTTCAAGTTATGCTAAGAAAAGTGAAAAAAAATATTTTTTTCTTCAAAAATAATAAAAATTGGGAAAAACCTGAGAATTGATGAAAACTTTTTTTAAAAAATTTGACGTGATACAGACATTTTTTTTTTTGTAACACGGTGTTATGTTGATCTGGAACTAATGTATCCACCCTCCTTCAGCTATTGCTGAAGCTCAACATGACTCCTCATAATTTAAAGTGCTTCTAGGGCATTGATATCTTGACTTTGAAGACATTCTAGTTCTCTATCACTTGCGTTGGTCTTCGCAACTATTGGCCTCTTGGTATCGCAACTGTTCTAATATTAAGTTCTTTCCGGTATCCATCTCTTCACATCCACAGGTATCTCTAAACCGCGTTTTTCGATTTAAATTTACAGTCTTGATTATTTTATTAACAGAATTTGTAAACATTGTAAACATTTTTTTTCGTCAATTTGTCTGTTTGTTACACGAAAGTGTCTCTTAAACGCAAACTTTTTCGTTCCTCATAAAGGAATTCCAAATATATAAACAGCCTGTAACAAAGATAAAAGTCATTCTTTAAAATTTTAAAATTTGCTAAGCACATTCCTAATCGGACAGATAAGTGAGCTGTTTTCAGTGCCAAATATGAAATTCCAACCTGATTGAAATGAAAAAAAAACATTAGAGCGTTGACTACATTTCCTACTTTTCCTAAGACACCACTGTGCATCTTTTCTATGAATTTCATCTACCAGCAGCTCCACCAGTCTGTCGATGGTTCCCTCAATGCATGAAGTGGCCAGATATGAATGAATATCTGAGCAGTTAATGTGTGAAATATATTGTTTTAATTAAAATTTACTCCCTGTTTAAGGATACAAGTGGCTCTGTGTGTGTGTGTGTGTGTAGGTGGGCTTGGGTGTATGTGTGCGTGTGTGAATTCGTGCAGGTCCGTTTGAAAGGTGACTAATGAATAATTATTCATTTCATTTTAGTTCTACTCCTCCTGTAGTTTTTCTGTTAATTAACATTATCCAAATGTCTGACAGCTTGTAATGTGGAATTTCAATCTTGGGATTTCCACAGTATTTTACGTTAACCGACTGTTACGGACAGCACGGCAGAGCGAACAAGGATATATACAGTGTATTAAGGACGATTGAGAAGCATGTAGACATAATCATGAATTATTCTGAAAATGAATTAAAGCAATAGATGCTGAGCATTGAAGGAGAATGGAAATACATTTGTATGTGTCCATTTGTTCCACATATCATACCTAGAAGCTTTAAGCCACTTTGTGTTATTATAAATGATGATATCCGACAACTATGATGACCTCTGATTAATTGATTACTTAGGCGTGTTGACAAAGACGGCAATTTCAATGACAATGCCACTAATTGAGGCCTTATATGGACGATGGTGGCGGTGGTCTCAGGAGGTGTACTAAATGTTAGAAAAGTGACACTCAAAGACAAAAGTAATATATAATCGAGCCGAGTGTAGGCTTAGCATTAACTTCTACTGGCCGACTCTAAGAGAGGTGCCTATTGAATGGTTTCAGGAAAACATTTATATTTCATGAAAATTAGTTTATGTTTAATAATCTTATATCCAACCATATGTGTATAATAATAACCATTTATCCTTCTTTTCATTTCAGGTAAGCTATTTTCAACAATAAGGTTTTTCTTATTACAATCATTTGAGGTGGTGGAGAAGGAGTTAAGTAAGTTATTTTGTGATAGTCTTAGGAGCGGATATGTTAAAGAGAAATTTGTTTACCGCGTTAATGGGGAAATTTAATTTCTTTGAATGAAAACCAAATGTTTTCATACGAGAGAAGAATTACATTATTTTCTAAAAATTAAAAAACATTTTTTTTAAAAAATTTAATTATTTTAAAAAAAAAAACCTATTAAAAACTAATTTTTATTTAAAAAAAAATTCTTCATTTTTTTAATTTATTTTTCTAGTTAATTATTTGTGACATTGTTACATTTTGAAAAAAATATGGAATTTTTTTAAGATAAATGTATTTAAAAAAAAAATATTAAAAACATTTTTTTTAAAAAATGTAATTATTTTTAAAAAAAATATTATTTAAAAAAAAAATTTGTTAAAAACTAATTTTTATTTTAAAAAAAATTTCTTCATTTTTTAAATTTTTTTGTTTTTAATTTCTTTTTCTAGTTAACTGCCTGTTTCCATTAAACGAGTTTGCTCGTTCGTTACAAATTGTCAAAATTGAAGGCGCAATAAAATGGATTTTTATCAATAGTGATAGCTTATTCTTTTGAGATTGTGTTTCATATGTCGATATTTATCATATATCTGAAAACCAGAATTGAATAATGTTTGAAATCAATTTTATAACGCTCCGAATATTCACGATTTGTAACGAACGAACAAATTCGTTTAATGGAAACAGTCAGTAAGTTTTTTGAGACATAGTTTGCCATAACCCGGCGGATTTAAAAAAAAAAAATGATCACTTAATTATTTGTGGGATTTTTTTTTTTTTTTTGAAAAAAATATGGTATTTCTTTTTTTTAAGAAACAAAATTCTTATTTTATTAATTTTATAAAAACAAAAATTCTTAAAAAAATTTAATTATTTTTAAAAATTAATAATTAATTTTTAAAATATTATTTAAAAAAAATATTTTTTTCTTAATTTTTTTTTCTCATTAAATTTTTTGAGACATCGTTTGCCATAACTCGACAGATTTTTAAAAAAAATTATGATTTATCTTATCACTCAATTATTTGTAATATTTTGTCTTAAGCGCCGCGTTAGGCGAGTTGGTAGCGTGATTTCGAATCCGAATGCTAATTCCCTAAAATATCCCGCCTACAATCTATTCATTACAGAACTAAAAAATTTATACAAAATCAAAATTTATTGAAATTGGAAAATTGGAACCACTGTGTTCCGGCCCATAAACAGGGTGGGGAATAGATGTTCAATAGATTACAATTAGTGTAATGGTTTATGACGATCATAAAATAGGCGTTACTTCCGCAACACGTTCTACGCTGAGCCCGAATTTTAATAAAAAAAAAAAAAAACGTTGTAATTCTATTCATTATGAAGTGGCAAGGCTAATTTGCTAACAGGGTAACACACTTATTAATCTGACTCACAGGGGTCATTCCCGCCAATGGGACTTTGTTCCACAGGGTCCCCCAAAGAAGTCTACGAGTTTCCTCTTATAATTGTAATCCCCTGAAACAGATTTTAGAACATCTCAATTCTGTAAGCGTTTCACTGTGAGAACAATAAGACAACATTGTGTCATGTCTCCCGGTCCCACATCATATTGACTCAACGTTGTCAACCGAAGGAAAAATGAACGGATGGACGAAAAAAAAAGATATGCAATTGATTTTAAGTCACAAATAAGTCACCGGTGAGACGTCAAATAATTTTAACATTCGATTTAGCTAACTTTGAAATCACATTGAGCTGCTTGTCTTCAGTTTCTAAATATCGAGGTCAGTTCGACAGGTAACTTGGCCTTTTTGTGAAATTTTTTATTTTATTTTTATTTTTTTATTTTTATTTAATTACAATACAAAGTAAATTTATATTCTAATTTTGGGTCCAAGGATAAACCGAGTGACAAAGACTATTTGGCTTGATTTTTTGCAGCGACAGACCAAAGCCTCTGGTGGGAATCGAACCCACAACCCCCACGCTGATAGGCAAGCACGCTACCAACTCGCCTACCGGGGCGCTTTGTGAAATTTGATTTAAACCAGATAAGCATTTCAAAAGGATTTATTTAAAAATTATTTATTATTTAAAAATGTTTCCAGTCTGTCCGATCTAAAACATTTTCTGGGTATCTTTACAAATTAATTAAGAAATGCTCATGCTCCCTGACACATGACAGACTGGCTGGCATTGTTTGTCTTAAAAAAAAAATTGGAATCCTCTCAAATAACAAACACTCACCCCCAGCATTATTTTACGTGATTTATGTCCACAAAGTCGAACTGATAACCGGCAATTGAAGTGTGACACCGGTCAAAAGATAAATCGATAAGGAAAATCCAGAATAATAATAATAAAAAGAAAAAGAAAAAAACACAACTTGATTTTTTTCTCAACAAGAAAACTCACCATTCCTTGGCCATCTACTATATTCGTTCGGTATTTCACGCTTCAAATTTCAATTTCATTGATTATCATTGAAGTCTGGAAGCAGAGAAATGGCTTGGTATGAGGGTGAGTGTGAGTAACCCAGTAACCCATTCATCAAAATCGGTTGGTTAAAAACTGTCAGCTGCGATGGATACACAATTACCAGCACAGCCAACAATAGCGATTTATTTGTCATTACTCTTCGTTGGCGGGCACTGAGAATGATGATACTGTCATTCTTTTAATATTATAAAACCGAATCGAATCGCACCACAACATGCCAAGGCGTTTCAACGAACTCTGAACTAATCATGTGACAGATCATATTGTCAAATTTCTGTACCCTTCTCACCCGCTCACCCATCTCCCATCCGTTGTATACAATTGCCACGATTTGTTTCCAATTTTCCATATCAATACGTATCATTCGGTTCTGTTTTTGACGTCACCAGCTTAAGAATAATTTATTCATATCCTCTTTTGCACTGTCCTGCTCAGCGCCATTCTGCAGATGCTTTTTAGAAAATTGGGTAGGAAATCGAAACAAAATAGAACCAAGACCACAACCAAAGTATTCGTTTCCATTTATTTTTATTTTCGGTGAATATGTTTGCTGTTGTTGTCGCTCATACTTTTTCTTTTATGACTTCGATATATAGTTAAAGTGGAATAAATTTCCATTAATTTCCTATACTTTTTTCCAATTTCAAAATATTCGAAAGAAAAAAAAAACAACGTTCTTAGCATCCTTTGTTATCATTATCCTTTTTCTAGGGGAGGGGGTGGGGAAACCACGAAGAAGTGTGTCATGGCATGCATTTCAAATGGGGATGAGTAAGTGGCAAACACGTGTACCAGCAGGTATGAGCTTTTTTATTTTTTGTTGAGTCCAGGTGATTTATGGTGGGCTTTTGGGTCATTTGGGGGATAAATTGTGGGATACATTTAAAGCTGTTTGTGTTACACAATAATATCAATATATTCTTATTTGTAAGGAAGCCTTCTAAACGTGGGCATTGCCTTTGAGTTGTTGAAAAATGTAAAATGTTGATCGTTTTAAGTGACAGAATAACTCCCACCTCGATTATTCCTCATCAAATTGAATGTAAATTGGGAATTTATTGTCTCAAGAAAAGAACATTTGCAACAAAAATAAGTAAACAATTTATGAGCAAGAAAGTCGTTCGACTCCAGCGAGGTTTATTGTTAGATGGATCCGAAAGGAAATTTTCGGAAAATCTTAGAAACAAATTGTGTTTTACCAACCAATATTGTTTGTCAAATTTACAGTTTTTACTTGAGGAGAAATAAAAAAAAGCAATTTTGAATTGTGACACTATTCAAGTAAATGGGCGATATGTAAATTGTTTGGATTACTTTGTGGACGGTGAGAGCCGGCCCCACTGCTAACTACTGTCGAAAACTTTAGACGCCCTGGTCGAATATTCTGTTTGAGGACTTCAAAAAAATGTTCACAAAAGATCCGTGACTCACAAAAGATACGATGGGAGCCAAGTGAGCGCCCCACTGCTAACGACTGTTGCGAACTTTGAACGCTCTTGTCGATTTTCATGTTTGAGAACTTCCACAGCAAATTTCACATAGATATGTGACCTTAAAACAGAGGACACCTCTAACACTTTTTTCAATGCCAATCCGCTTCAGTCCTCTTGTGTATTTCTCTCATAAGCAGACAAAATGCTCAGTCCCTTAGGTGTCCGCTTATGAGAGTGTACACTGTACACATATAATATTTTATTTTTTCACGTCCCATCGGTTGAAAATGTAAAGCTGGCAGCCGATCCGGAATTGTACTCTTCGAAGAGTGTGTCACCCTGTTTGAACCACTTGTCCTCCAGTAACTCTCTGCGTCAACAAAAAACAAATACGGTCCAATGTAAATTTTGATCTTTTCCCTATCTGAATGAAATTACTTTTCGTGATTGGTAGGTGGCTTCTCTGGACCCCAGAAGCTCACATTCTGTTAAGATGAAGTCAGTCAGGATAGATTTCGACAACAAATCATGCACAGCGTGGTTGAAAAAAATAGTTACGAGTATTTCCCGTTATTGGCCACTCAAGTGTATCATGTGTATTCTGATTCTCTTTACTGACAAAGACAAAATAAAACTGACTGTGGTCGCCATTTCCACAGCTTACAACTGAGACCTGTAGTTTTAGTAACATGCTCTATCTCTCATTATCCATACAGCGTGTCTCGTATGTGATTTCTCTTGGAAATGTTGGTCGTTTTCTATGTTGAAACCAATGAATGCTCGAATCCGCCAAATACAAAAGAGCCAATTAGGCATTGCGTGAAAGTTAACGCGTGAATGAAAGTGAATCAATTACGTGATTTACCCACTACAAATATTTGATCACACACCCATCTCTAACTAGTTTCTTTCTCGCTCTCTCTCTCTCTTATACTCTCAACATTTCTCTGAGTATTTCTTTTGGTAACATGTTTATCAAGTGTTTGTTAAACACTTAAAGCACTGTCATAATATTCAAATGTATCCTTAGCAATATTCCGCTCTCTCTCTCTCTCTCTTATATACACACACTGAAATAGACAAACTGACTAGCATTTCACTACCACTACTACCATATACGTTCATCTGTGTATACCAACACATCCAAACGGCATTGGCATCAACATCAATATCGGCAACAACAAATAACGCTGATATCCTGACCAATTTCCGTAAGCTGTGTCATACATAATCTTGATTTGTTTGTTCAACCGATTTTTCTGTTGCCGTTGCTGCTCCTACCGCTGTTCCTCTGAGTGTATGTGTATGTTGTTCCATTCTGTGCATGTATTAAAGCTACACTCGATTCTGGTTTGGTTTGATGTCAAGCATCAAGTCTGGTGGATTTGGGGGAGGGGAGGGGCGGTCGTAGTATGAACGATTTGGTGATTGTGGTGCGGTTTACTGCGTTTCTATTGATGGATGAAAATATGTTTGTACGTATGCAGGAGATATGTGAATGTGTGTGCGTGTGTGATATTATACCACACATCCGTTAAGTGTTTGACGCAGCGGTGATGGTAATGGTATTAGTTATTGATGGTGTAGGGCATTTGAAGCACCAAGGCAGCATTTCGCTGTACGAATGAATGAACGACTGTTATCTTTCTTGTCTCCTCTCTATACACTATTTCACTTTCTTCTGCGGCTCATGCTTCTTGTATGCCAGTGACAGCGGCACAACCTACTCTTAGCATTGTTCGAAAGGATAAGGTTTTTTTTTTTTTTTTTTGTACTTCCTCTTTAACTCTCGCTGTAGACAACGGATGATCCAATTTGAATGTGTTGTTAATATGATTTCCGATTTTATGTTATTTTAAATGGTTTTTACACGTGAGCTGTTTACAGTATTAATGCGTCCATCTTCCGTTGTTGGACCGCCCCCTCCCCCCCCCCCCAGAAAGTCCCAAACGCCACCAATATCGTGATATATGTTTACGATGTGTGTTATAGTTTTTTTCTTCTTCTCTTTTTTTGGTAGCATACTGTTGTCTTGTTTCGTCCATATAAAGTGGTTTTATTTGCTTTACAGTGCAGCGTCAAGATGTTATGGCGTAAACATTGAAAAGACTGTCTTCTCTGTCTCACTTATTTTTTTAAATTCGGCAAATGACAGCACAACATTAAAATGCGTAAAACAAAGGGAATGTAAAGATGTTATCAATACATAGGGGTTTTGTTTGGTCAATACACAAACATGGCAAATGAAATTAAAAAATTGAATCGACCTTGCTGGTGGTGTCTTCAATTCATGCACAAACATATCCTTATAAGGGTTAAGATACCAATCCTTACGTAAAACTCGTCATGTGGAGGTTGTGACAACGCCATGTGAAATATAAGGTCTACGCCAACAGCCCAGCGTCGATTCAAGACCACAAAGATAGAATTCGTGAGGTTATCGAGGACCTAGAGCATTTTTCTTTGAATACCAAAATAACACCTCTTGTTGGAAACGTCTGTATATGCTCGGCATAATAACTCGGCTGATCACTGTACGTTCAGACCTTCGTACATTGTATGACTGTATGCCTGCCCTTTTCACAAGTGTTCTTCATACACTATTGGCATACACAAAACTGGCTAACACCTATACTCATATGCTATTGCAAACACATTCACATGCACACACAAACACATAAATATTCAATACATACATCTCATAGTTGTGAAGTGTTTGTTTGCTGAAATTACACAGGCACCAAATGGAATATTTTTGTGGTTACTACATTCAGCTCTTGTGTTTTTTTTTTTTTTTGGCCAGATTAGTGTTGATGATTTATTTTTGGTGGAAGTAGGTACATGACAGAGTGGCCCTTATGTACCACACACACACACACACACGCATACACACAACTAGAACTATCTCTTCAATGTAGACCAGACTAAAAACATATCAATGGCTTATGCATGGTTAGTGGGCCCAGTGAAAGTTGTGATGCCCAAAGGGAATTGAGATAGTGACACCACTAATTTTTAGTAGGGCTAATGTGACTATATTGAAAGGTATATTAAAAGAATATTAAAATTAAATGATATGTTTGTACCAGAAGGATTTTTGCAATAAGATTTATCAAGGGATTTTTTTGTATAAAATTATTCCAAAGCTTTTGTCCAGTCATTTGAAAACTTACAGAGAGAGTCTCGACAGAGAGACGAATATGTCTCAAAAGAATTACGAAGGCTTAAGGCCATAAGTGAACTATTATATGTGCTGTAAAATAATCGCTGTAGGGTGAGTGTTTACGAATTTGCTTTGCTTAAACACTGTTGACATTGAATGCGAATTATGGATGGTTATATTCACACTCTACTTTTTATATTTCACAATTAAATTTATTTTTCATAAACAAATGTTTTTTGACATTTTTGAACACCCCCATTGAAGATGGACACTATGACGGCCTACTCAACTCTTGTAAAAGATTTTCATATAACTTCAATGTCATACAGTTTTCGAGGCAAATCGGTATATTTGTATGGATCTGGTTTCAGTGCATAAAACAATATGGTCAAATTCATAGAATGTTTTAGTAACTTTGAACAAAAGAATGGCTTTTACAGCAAAGGACCTCAAATAGAGAGAAATCTTAACATGGGGATTTATATAAACATCGGACGGTAGTCTTTATAAACCAACTCACTTTGACTCTGTAGTCCATTGAGATTTAAACCGGACTGTTAGTGAATGGTCAATGTGCTTGAATGTGAATTATATCCACATATGAGTCGATGTGGTTCACCTTTTTCTAGAGTTAGAGAATTTTATAAAGATTAGTCATTATATGCGACCGAAACTCTCATTGGAACGCACCGTCAGCTTTTCTGACCAATCGAAATATATTCTGATAAAATGTTGGCGTCTTCTAGAGCGTAGAGGCAAAAAAATACGAATACTGCTGCAAATACACACTTATTGACACTCAAATGTTGTACTTTGTTGAACTCAATAAGTTTCTTGTCTGTTTTCCCCAAACATGCTATTGCTTAAACACAAATACGTTATATTAATTGCAAATCAGTTATAATTACATTTAAATAAGCTTTGTGTAGAAGGAAATAAGCTTTACTTGCTACAAAGTCCAAACTCGCGTTTTACTTGATACAGATTTTTCAGCGTGTAGATATTGAATTTAAATTTATTTTATTTTATTCTATGTTGAAGGTTGTTGTCTACTAATTATTTAAGTTTTTATATATTATTTGGAAACTAGTTAATTCCCTTTCCCTAAAAATTCAAAACTGTCATCGGCGGATGATTTTCAGATGGCGGCGTGACATTTCAAAAAGAACGATTTTGTTTTAGAGCGGGGCAATGTGATGAAATAGGTGATGATCGAAATTTTAACAAGCAGAGTGAATTTTCTCCACTTTTTCGAAAACCAAAAGTCGACTTCATTTTTCACCATTTTTTAGCAGAAAATCGAGTAACTGATTTATTGTGAGTCAAGTTATACAACCCTAATGGGGACGGATCTTTGCACAAAAACATGGGCCGAAATGGTCCAACTTTTCGTCTATGGATACAATAAATATGGGACCTATCTCTCCTCCTTTGAACTATTGTAAACATCAT
Source organism: Hydrotaea cyrtoneurina (assembly GCA_958296145.1). Lineage (NCBI taxonomy): Eukaryota > Metazoa > Arthropoda > Insecta > Diptera > Muscidae > Hydrotaea > Hydrotaea cyrtoneurina. Next base: position 7,581,903 of record OY282513.1, on the reverse strand, counting down.
CAGTATGTTAAAAATAACCATGAAACTTCGATATAATGAATCTAAAGGAATCGAAAAATACTTCGTTATAGGCATTGATTCGTTATATGTATTTATCAGTGAAACCTTGGTTAATGAAATATCAAGAAATACAAGTTGAAGTTGAAGTTTATTGAGACTCTTTTTTAAATAATAATTAGGTATAGAAAACATTATAAAGGATACTTAAAACTATTTCGTATTATTTTAGTAACAGTTACATGGGTTTAAATAAGAAAGCGAAAACTGATAGTACATGTAAGTAAGAGACCACACACTTGCTCCCGGTGTTGACAGACAAGAAATACAAAAAAAATCGTTATAACTACAGTTCTTTTATTGAAATTCAATTTTTAAGGAAAATACAGAAAAATATTATTCCATGGGTTAATAAAACAATTAAACACTCTTCTGTTTTTTTTATTTTACATATTTTTTACATTTTTGGTTTTAATATAAAATACAATCCAGTTTCGTCTTGGTAACTGGCATCGTTTTCCAATCAGTACAAACATGATCACTTACAGCGCTTAGCAATTCTTGCCTAGATTTGTCAGCACGATCAACGGCATCAATTATAGAAACTTTTTCACGCATGAAAATTGATTTACGCTTTAATGCACTCATCTTACCAAGAATCAAAACAGTAATGACTAACTTCGTTGCTTTGCTTTATTATGACTTTGTTGTATACAGGCTATTGAAACAACACTACGTTATGTAGAGGCTTTTGATAAGGGGACATGAACGAGTTTTTTTTTGCTTTATTCTAATTTCGTTGTACAGAGGCTTTTGAATCAACACTTCGTTATGTAGAGGCTTTTGATAACGGTACTTTAGCGACTTTTTTTTTGTTTTATTCTATACTAGTAAGTTGTAATGCGCCTATGGCGCCCGTTAATTTGCTTGAGGAAGTATTTGTTACTTAATTTTAAAAATTTTGTAAAAAATATTTTGAGAAAACTATTTTGTAAAAAAAAATTTCGAAAAAAAATAAAATTTGTGGAAAAAAAATTTTTGTTGAAAAAAAAAAATTTTGTTGAAAAAAAAAATTTTTGTGGAAAAAAAAATGTTGTTGGAAAAAAAATTTTTGCTGGAAAAAAAAATTTTGCTGAAAAAAAAAATTTTGTTGAAAAAAAAATTTTTTTGGAAAAAAAAAAATTTGGAAAAAAAAATTTTTGGTAAAAAAAAAATTTGGGGAAAACACAATTTCTGTACAAAAAAAATATTATTTTTTTTATTATTATTATTTATAGAATTATTATAGAATGCCTATTTAAATTCCTACGTACTGCGTGACAGAGTCAGTGAATCAGGGTAAATATATATTAAGATAGAGGCCTCATAGCTAAGAATTTCTTCGTTAAAGCTATAGTGTATTTTTGTATGAAAAACTTCGCAATAAAGAAATTTTTTTATTGAGTTTTTCGTTATAAAGAAGTTCTTTATATCGAAGTTTCACTGTATTACTAAAAATATGGTTTTATGGGGTGGATTCACTATGTACGATGTATTTGTGAAGGTGTCCGAAGACATCAATTACTTTATTAGACTTTGTTTATACTAGCTCTCTGAAATGATTGTCCCACATTCACTGCTGCCATACTCGCCCAACGTCTACATCTTTTCCTACAAAAAAAAAAAAACAAACCACGACAAACCTTTCAAGCGATCGTCTGTTAATTCCATTTGGTCCCATAAAGATTATACGCATGACACTCAATACCGACTTGTGTGTACAATTGAACATATGTATGGCTGTGTGTTTTATTCTCCAGAACTTCCATAAATTCTCATAGTATTATGAATAAAGCCTTGTCGCCTTTCGAATAATACGCTGGGTGGCATTACGATTTGTGCCGCTGGCATCCATTTATTGACAGCCTTACATTCAATGTCTCCTCCTAAACAAAGATTTGAACATGTATGTGCGGGTATCTGCCTCTCCACTGCTCCCCTCACCACCCAACCCATCACTAGCCAATACAATTGTAGGCCATTGAAATTCCAATTATTTTTCGTATTTTAAAAATACAATTTCTCGATGACAGTTCAAATCCCTCAAAAGACACACACATACACACGCGCACAGCCATATGTGTGTGGAAGCATTGTGTAAATGCGAGAGTATTTGCGGGTGTTTGTGTGTATCGTACTTACGATTCGTATAATTGTCATTTAAAAATGATTGCTTTTGTAATATGATTTATGTATGATTTTAATCTCTATTTAATATATGCCATTGTAGCACAATATTGGGGAAATTCAATGGTAGAGCTCGGAAAAGCTCTGAATATTCGATTTTGGGCCTGGATGATTGTAAATACGGGAATTAGTACATGCCCGCATTATCACTGAGAGCCGAATAAGTCGATAATGATGTGAATTGGGGAAAGGTTTAATTTGGAAATAACACTGGGCAACAAATTGAGGAAAAAACGTGTATTTTTATAGATTTTATGACCCGATTGACAAAAAAGACTCTTAGAGGGAAAAAAAGATTCCCTTTGAGGGGCTAACAACAAATACTACACAAATCACTCTTGGATAGAAAAAAAGAAATCGTGGACAGAAAATAAAAAACGTTTCAAACTTATACAACTCTATCGCAAAATTATCGATCTAGGAGTTGTTGTAGACCAGCTGGCGATTGTTTAGGGTTCAAATTCTATGGAACGATAAAGGGCATATAAGTTTGGGCACTACTTAATGTAGCTTAATGTAGCTTATAATTGCTTTTAAATAAATTAAATTTCCATACGAGCTTCAGTTGTGTTCATGCTGGAGTAAGACCTGTCATGAATGAGGGCCGACAGTAGAGGAAAGTTATCGCAACTGAATTACTGTATATCAAATGTGTAACTTCACCACTGCGACCCAGTGATTTCTTTATGGGTTCTACTTCGGTTCGAAAACATGTAGAGGATATTCTTTCATGTCATATGAAGAAACATCACAGTGAAACATTTTCCACTTTATAAATTCTGTACTCCAATTCTCCCTCGTACTATTTTGGAAACCCCAGCAAATATTGAGGAATTTTAATATTTCATCTCACGACTGGATATTGTTTAACCCTTGTTTTGCTTTCAGTTCCGTCTATTTCTTTATCTGTAATCGGTTTGTTGAATGGATTTGTTGTGTGTTCATAGTTATGTTGTTTGTTGTTGTTGCGTCTAGTTTGAATCTCTAACTCTGTCCATATCCTTATCACTTTTAATGACATTTGCCATGTGCCATGTACGTGTGGGTGTTCTGTGTATGTTCGTTATTCCACATGAGATTCTTAAATAATTCAATGTTGTCAGTTGTAGAAATGAAATAAAATACAAAACCAAAACAAAATTCGATTCCAAACATATTGGATGTCGTCTCACTTTCAAATTTAAATGAATCACAAGTGTCCTGCTTGGACTTCCGTATGGCCATGTCAACAGGGCTGTGTGTATGTGTGTGTGTGTGCGAGTGTTAATCATTCGTTGCGGTCATGTTTGTTATGGGTGTTGAGAAAGGCTTTGCTGTGTTTTAAAACAATCGAAGATTAAAAAGTACCAAAGTTGACAGAGGTATTTGGATTGTTGATGTAAAACCAGTAGGCAAATATGTGGTCATATTATAGGACATTTGCAGATAGCAGGATACCTAATGTGAGGCATTATTTTATGTCCTAACTATGGGTGAGTATGGGAATTGAGAGCCTGACATATTGAAGAAAACATAACCATCCACAGATGTATTTAAGATTCAACCCTTCAATCTAGAGTATTCAATCCAGAAACCGTATAACTGAATTGTATTCATTAATCGTGTACCGCATTTTCTAACAATTACTACTTATGAAGTCAACATCTCTTGGTTCAATACTTGATAAAGATTTGTCGTAGATTTGTATGAACCTGAAATCTGCAGTCACTGTGCTAGATTCCTAGATAGCCGAGAAGGAAATTCTGGTTGAGTGAACCATTTCAACACTAGCAGATCATGTTACGATCGATGTTAGGTAGTAACATGCACAGATTTGACTGGTAATCCGTCGTAATCTGATTCAAGAACATCCACTGAAAAAAAAAACCAGTACATCAAATCATTGAAATCGATTTTTTAATAGTTCTACACCAAATTAAAGAAGAAATTCATTGACTTAATGAATAAATTCTTGAAGTACTTAGTTTTTATGGAGAAAAAAACCAAACATTTTTATTTGCAAAATAGAAATGTTTTAATTTTTTTCTAGAAATTTTTGCAAAATAGAAATATTTTATTTTTTTTTATAGAAATTATAATTAATGTAAAATTTTCATCAAATGATGTACAACGTTCATCAAATTTATGTATAGTGTTCATCAAATTGATGTACACTGTTCATCAAATTGGAGTACAATGTTCATCAAATTGATGTATACTGTTTATCAAATTGGAGTACAATGTTCGTCAAATTGATGTACACTGTTCATCAAATTGGAGTACAATGTTCATCAAATTGATGTACACTGTCCATCAAACCGATGTATACTGTTCATCAAATTGGCGTACACTGTTCATCAAACTGATGTACATTATTCATTAAATTTATGTACAATCTTCATCAAATTGATGTACGGAATTGATGACGAATTAATGAAAAGTTCTATATCAAATTGAAGAAAAGTGTAGTATGCTGGAATATATAGGGGCATCCATCCGGAGAATGAGTAGTAGTAAAACCAATAAGTGTTCCCCAGATTCAGTGGATTATTCGATAAAACTCTGGGTATTAAATTACTTGGAAATTTGTGGACAGTTTTGGAATTCAGAAATACGAATTGAAGAGTGAGGAAATTTAAGCCCGAATTAATACCCTTAATGTACATATTTACTAAGGAGTATGAGGAAATATAAAACATATCAGTGTACTTTCCAAAATAAGGGGTTTGTAACGGTCATTTTTGACTCGGCAAATTCCAAAAAATATCTGGATAACCAGTTCTCATCAATGGATGACTATCTCAAGAGATCACAACTGGTGTCATCAGCCGGACTGTTCGTTTGTGGAATAATCTTCCTGTAAGTGTTTTTCCTGCCTGCTATGACATTACCAAATTCAAGACCAACGTCAACAAACACTACTCCCTCTTTCCTCCCTCCAATACCCTTATTTCCCATCGCTAACACAGTGCATTGTATTTATAGGGGGCATCACCTGAGTGTTAGTCAAAAAAAAAAATCGGACCACCCTCTTCCCCTGCCAGCTTTTTTTAAACCATTTTTTTGCGAATTTACACAATCTGTGGATTGAGGCCGGGTAAATCTCCATACGATCAGATTTTCACATTGTGTCAATTTATGAATTTATTATAAAGCCGACTTCGACCAGAGCTCTATAACCCTATTCGAACCAAGCTAAATTTGCAAATGCAAAATGGGTTATAAAAATAAAAATTAAAAAAATTCATTTTTTAAAGTAAACATAGATGTAGAATAAAATACAAATATATCAATTTGAATAGTGACCCGAAGTCACAACACGTTACGTATAGGCCTAAAACCATGACTATCTTACACAGACTTGCAAAATTACTACGTGTTTTTCGAATAACCCTTTGTCTGCCGCCAATGTCTTTAATTTAAATAAAATAACATGAACAGAAAATCCTACCTTCCAGGGGGAGATCTCACGCATATCCACCCTTCTGTAATATAACTTCGTTCAACAGTTGTGAGAGGGTTTACACAAATGTTTTCATAAAAAGTAGTAGAGTATCTTTTTCTTTTTGAAATGGAATTTGTCCATCAAAGTTAATTTCACCCAACCACAATACATCACCATGACTTCCTATCGTTGCCACTCATTATGCCGACCGGATACAGACTCTTCATTTTCAATTTGACCCCGCCAACCGCTCGCCGACAAACAATGAAATGCGCAAAAAGAAAGGAAATTAAAAACAAATTGTTGTTTAACTATTCGTTTGTTCGATAATCGAAAAAATTTACATTTCAAATAAAACAATTTGCTACTACAAAAACACGACAGAGAAGAAGAGGACAAGGGAAAACGAAAACGAAAACGACGAAACAAAACGACAACATTTAATGATGGTTAAGAAAACCTCGAAATCTCTTTAATTGTATTGTCCCCTGGCTGAGGAGCAGCTGGATGAAGCACACGCAGCGCTGCGCAGCCAGCCAACAATGACACCACTACCCAATCAATGATACCGCCACTACGAACATCATGGCCGTGCTCGATGCCATCATCTCCTTCGTCAACGCTCGGCATAAACTCAATTAAAAAATCGCTACAATACGTAAACTTAAAATTCTTGAAATACGAGTAAAAAACCCCGTAAAACAACGAAATGAGTTTTGCCACTTTGGCAACAGTGTGGTTCGAGCGTGTTCTCTTCCTTCTTCCATTGTCTTGTGCTGGTTTGGGTAAACCCTTCCAGCGGAAATACTGCTGTTGAGTGATTTGAAATACCCCATCTGAAATCCTTTAAGAGACATACAATTTTGAAAGGCTTTTCATTTAATGAACAGTTAAAAACAAAGCAACGACGAACGAGCTAAACAATGGAGAGTGTCATCTTTGGAAATTAGCAACATTAGTTGCTAAAACGAAAATGACGACAACGATGGGGACGACGACGAGCATGAGCACTCCAACGACAACGACAATGATGATGTAAAACAATTAATGTTTCTAATTTGAACTTTAGCAACACCAACAGCTAAAAGCAACTACAACAACAAAATACATATATATGTATTTTAATAAATTGAAACTTTACTGCTGCGCTGTCTTAATAACCCCTTAGTGGGTAATATGACAGAGGAAGCCCTGTGGGCTGGATGTTTTTGGGGGGTGTGGGTGTGCAGAATATTCGCTTGGCTGTCATCAACGTTCGTGGCAGCTCATAAAGTACCGGAATAAACGAAACGTGTAAAACATATGAGTTAATGGAAAACACACTCAGTCTTTAAACTTTTGGCTGTCATCTGCTAATGTTTGTCTTTAACTTTGCGCCCTGAAAAATGTCCACCAGCCAGCCATTAAATGCATGTCGCAAAATATTGTGTATTCCATACAAACACACACACGCACACGCATACTCATACACAGACAGATACTTAAATACATACAAACATTTAGACACCATCATGCCAGGCAATAGCTTTCAATAACTTTCGTCTTTTTGAAATTGTTATCACAACTTTGCACCAACTTCTTTATTTTGGCCTCTGTATGCGGGTGGTCTGTCGGTGAGTGTGTGTTTGCTTGAATCTGTGTAACTGTGTGCGTGCTAGTGATTGAGTTTAAGTGTTTCAGTGGCAAAAAGTATCACTTTATGGCCTATACAGAGAGTCACAAGACAATATTCAAAGAGACTGTATTTTTCGTTGGGGAAGAGTGGAAGGTTGACGTAGCTCAGCATCGAAAAATGCCCTTAGAAAATTGTTTTTATTATTAATTTCACCTCTACAGAAACCTGTTTGTATAGTAACAAGGCAGTGTTTTATATGGTTAATCCTCTTGACCGCTAACATTCCCTCAGGACATGACCCATGTACAACTCAGTTGTTTATTTTCTACGCTGTATGTCTGGAATGTTCAGAAGACATATAACGTCCGTACGATTTACTCACATAGGTATCTACGCCCGTATCTAAACCACAACTTCTCAATGTGCAGCCTCTTCCCCATAAAACTACCTATTACTTTGTGGGGTTAAGGTCAACTGTCGATACATTTTGTATCTGTATCGATCTGCTAGACTAGACTCCACTGTACATTCTGTGAAAAGACCGTCTATATACAGAAAATATAAGTCTTGCACGATATCAGAGTTGCCCTTATGAACACAAAATATATATCACTAAGGATGATGTCGGAACTGCCGCTTAAAGACTGTTGTATGTGAGTAATTTTCTGTTTGATTTTCTTTGGGACACAAAAGTTGTATGGCAGAACACACGCAGAACACTAATATAATAAAACGATTAATTTTATAGTCGCTTTCTATATACCATTTTCTATAAAAAATTACTAAAGAAGAAATTATTAAAACAAAAGATATAAAAATTAGTCTTATTCAATCTAATAAAATTGTTATAGTAATTATTATTGCATTTATTGAAACCACTTCTCATTCAATAAAAACTACATAATCATTTATAATAAAAATTATACTTATTACAAAAAAAGAAATTCTAAAAAAAAAAAAATTTACAAAACTAATTATACAAATTGACAAATATTTCACGATTTAAAATCTTATCTTTGACACCACAAATCAATATTTTTATAATATATGTCTTAGACGAACCCCAATTGTTAACACGAAACCAATATATTATGGGAAATCTATCACAAACATCCTTTCTCTCTCTATCTATCTATCTATCGGTCTCTCCCTCTCTCTTCTGGTGTTCCAACAAGAGGGGTTATTTTGAATCACCCGGTATTTCGATAGCTGTCACTTTTGAAGCTTTTAGTCTTTGACATTTGACAAGTAGAAACTAAGCCATTACTAAAACTGGAACGATAAACGATTCAACAACGCATTGAAATGATTACAGTTACAGTTCGCAAAACTAAAAATTTTTTTCAGTGTAACATTAAAAACATTCCATTATTACAAAAAATACTTCTAATTATTATTTAAATCCAAATATTAAATTTTTTAATAAATAAAAAAATAATAAACCCAGATTTCACTCACAAAAAATCAAATGTTTAATTTTGACCTAAATTCCTTAAAAAGTCCTCAATCAATTTTTATGTAATTAAAACTCGGTCAAGCTGAACTAAAAATCTATTTATTAAAAAAAATTACTTAAATATTTTGAGTCAAAAATTTATTTACAAAAAATAAATTTTAATTTAAAAAAAAAAAATTTTTATTTAAAAAAAAAATTATTTAAAAAAATAAATTTTTATTTAAAAAAAAATTATTTAAAAAAAATTAATTTTTATTTAAAAAAAAATTAATTTTTATTTAAAAAAAAAAAAAATTTTTATTTAAAAAAAAAATTAATTTTTTTTAAATAATTTTTTATTTAAAAAAAAATTATTTAAAAAAAATAAATTTTTATATAAAAAAAATTAATTTTTATTTATTTAAAAAAAAAATTAATTTTTATTTAAAAAAAAAAATTATTTGAAAAGAAAAATAATTTTTATTTAAAAAAAAAATAATTTTTATTTAAAAAAAAATCGGAGATAGGCCGAGTATGATAACGATCAAAGAAACCTTACTTATCCAACTTATTAGAAACTGAAAATGCCTAGAAATTGAGAATATTAGACAATATAGTTTTCAATTCACATAATTCAATTATGTTTTCACTTTCAAAAATTTTTCAAAATAAATGCTATCTTTTCCTTGTAACGAATTTGGATTTGCAGACTTGAGAATATTAGATGGGTCTGAAATTTGTTCATGTAAAAAGTTGTCTCGTCTATCAGCCTTTTATGAGTAATATGGCCGACCCTAGTGTGACCCCTCCGTCTATGTATGTAAGTCGCAACTAATGTATAAAAGTATTAAACGTTTATCTACTGCACATTCATCTCTTAATGTATAAAAAAACATATTTTATGTTTTCTACAAATACAATTAGCCATTCGAAGCTGCCTTTAAGCTGTATACTCAGATCTGTGAGTATGGAAATTATTTGGAGCAAAGTTCACTGATTTTGAGCAAAGTTTCCCATTTGTTCATTAAAGTGTTGTTGAGGACAACACCTTCTTACATTGCCCAGTGTATTTAATCTGCTAACACATCGAAACAAGCTGTGCTACGTGGGAGGTAGTCTGAGTTTATCATTCTCGTTATTTGCTTATTCTTGTTGCCTGATTGTTTTTGGCGGTGAACTGTTGCGACTGTATGCTTTGGGGTGTGGTGACAGAGAAAAGGAGTCAAACCAATCCCAAAAAAAAAAAAAAAATTTGTTATAAATCACAATAGAACAAAGAAGATAAACTTTTAAAGTTACCCACACTCACTCAGTGTGAGTGTGTGGCTATGCATGCATGAGTGTGTGGATTATTACTCGGTTTGGAGAATGGAAGCACTCATACACACAGACCAACGCTCAGCTACCGACCAACAAAACTGTTAAAGTTGATAATTCAGAATTTTCCAGTTTGCGCCGTACTTTCACGAAAAACAACCAACCAAACTAATGTGAGAGTTGATCTACAGACAGAGAGAGACAGAAAAAGTTTGTAAATGGCAAGGGAACGTTTTTCGAATGAATATGAGTGGCAGTGGCAGTGGGAGTGTGTGTGTGTGTGTGTGCGAACTTTCAAGTTATTACTTAATTAGAATGCGGTGCCTCGTTATGTTTGTGTGTATGGCGTACAGTATTCGTTTCCAGCAGTTGACTATGGCCACCATGACTATAACAACGGCTCTGGAGTCTGATTAAGCCTTAGTCGGTCGTTTTTGCTATTAACTACAAATAAGTCACACATGTTTTGGACACTTTGTGTTTGTTTTTGGTAAGTTGGGCTACAGCGGAGGCGGGCGGTTGTCACGGGCAAGGAACAAATTCTTTTTGTAACATGGATTTCATTGGCATTTGCTTAGAAGTTGGACAGGCGGCAAATGTTCTCCCATTATTACCAAGAATGCTGTCGGATAGGTTTTTTTTGCAAAAGTTTTTTCTGGAGTTTTTTTTTTTTGAAACAGTATTTTGTATAAGGACTTTTGTAAGAAAAACTAATCGCCATATCTGTGTTTATGACATTTTAGCCAGCGGCGCTATTCACCTATGGAGTTTTTTTCATAATCATTTTCAGTGCATATGCGAATTAGTTGAAAGTGATAAGAAATAATTAGAAGTTTATTACGCCTAATTATGCCTGGCAATGACACAAACACCAATAAACAGACCAGGGATAAACTGTTTAGAAAATACGAATATAAGGTTGGAGTTGGAGCATGAAGTGTGTTCAATAAAACCCGTGATTTCTCCACAAGTTGCCATACCTAAACCGTGCAAAAAGAATCTGAATCTGAAAGGAATGTAGCTGGAGAATGCATTGTTTAAAATTTTCGGAATCCATTAGAAAGTAAAGTTATTTTGAATCACCCGGTATTTTGGTAGCTGTCACTTTTGAAGCATTTAGTCTTTGACATTTGCCAAGTAGAAAATACGCCATTACACGCTTCAACAACGCATTGAAATTATTAAAATTAACTACAAAAATGGTGAAAATCTTGCAGTTACAGTTCGCAAAACTAAAGCATTTTTCGGTCGCCGGAATACAGAAAGTGGTGGAGAACTTTTAGCTGTTGGGACAAGTTAGCATTGTGAAGAATAAAAAATTGCTGCTGTAGCCCAACATGTTGAGGAAAACCCAGAAGGACTGAGAATATTGCTGCTGTAGGCCAAAGTGTTGAATAAAACCCAGGTTTCTCCATTCCGCGTCATTCTTTGGAATTGGGCATTCCACAAACGTCATTACACCGTATTTTGCATAAAGACTTGGGTTACAAAGGTTTACAAAGTTCAATTAACACAAGAACTATAGCCGATTGGGTCCTTGAATGCATGAAACTGATCCGGAATTCAATCGAAAAATGAATTTGACTGATGGGGCGCATTTCCACCTCGGTGCTTACGTCACAAGCAAAATTGTCGCATCTGGGGCTCGGAAAACCCAGGAGTTATTGTTGAGAAACCTCTCCATCCTCAACGTGTGACTGTTTGGTTCGGCTTATGGTCCGGCGGGGTCATTGGACCTTACTCTTTCGAAAATGAGGTTAGATCAACAGTTGCGGTGAATGGATTGCGCTATCGAGAGATGATTAATGATTTTTTATGGTCGGAGTTGGATGATATGAATCTGGACAACGTTTATTTTTAACAAGACGGCTCTACGTGCCACGCAAGCAACGAAGCCACGAAGCTATTTTACGGGAAAAGGTTCCGGACCGTTTTTTCTCCCGAAGAGGTGATCACAATTGGCCACCGAGATCTGGGGATTTAACACCGTGCAACTTCTTCCTTTGGGGCCACGTGAAAGATAAGGTCTATGCCAACAGTCCATCGTCGATTCAAGACCTCAAAGATAGAATTCGTGAAATTTCCTGAAAAGGATATGGTCCTGTAAGCGTGGTCGTGGTGGCCACTTGGCTGATGTTGTTTTTCATTATTAACGGCATACCTTCTTCTCTATTATGAAATAAACATTCGATCATTTATCCCAAAAAATGCTCTTTTTCTTTTAATATCAAAATAACACTTCTTGTTGGAAAACCCTGTATTTAGTTTGCAATAAAATACTTATAGTTCTCAAATAAAGCAACGAACCAGAGGAAAAACACTTAAGGTGGGCCATAGTCAATTTAAATTAGAGTTTTGCAGTTTTATCTAGAGTAAACAAATCGGAAGTGAATTTTGAATTGTGACACTATACAAGTAAACGATCGATATGACCTTCGGTGTTCAATGTTTTTGGAAAATGGTTGTCAGAAAACATAAGGCTTGACATTTTTCTCCTTACTATTTCATCCCAATATGATCAAAAGCGTTCATCATACAGTTTACAGCATACACTATTGTCTTATTGAGAGGTATGTGGCTTCTATGGCAGAAGTGCCTCCTATGGAAAAGGAATTTCATATGGCTTCTAATCAAAATATGGATCGAAATTGAGAAGGCCCAATTTTTTCCGTGCCGGGGATAACTATAATAATGTTCATCATTGTAACACAATTACGATGTCATTCATTTAACAATCCCATTCGAAAACATACATTAACGAAAACGTTGAATTGTAATCCTTTCATTAATTATGAGTAAGGTATCCTTATGAGTAAGGAAATACATCGTGTAAAAACAAAAATATTATTTCATTTCTCACATTCCGTCATATGCAAGACTGCCATCACATGACAACACATTCCAGAAATGACAAAATTTCCATTTCAGTGCCCTGAAATTGATTTTTCATATAAATAAAGAAATTGCTCAGTCACGGCGAAACATGATAGAAATATTTCTGTGTTTTTCCCACGAAACCATTTAAAGGTATTTGTAACAAAAGACCTGCAGGAAAAACAGTTCTTTTTGAAAGAGAATTTCTGTTGAAAATTGTTATTATAAATTTATAAGAAATACATTTTGATGTTTCTACGTAAAAGTAATGTAACTGCGGAGTAAGGCAATGTCTCAATGTTATGCTGATTAAATTATGTATGAATTATTGAATTTCAAAATCGTATGGGATATGTATCATCTAATAAATGTATTAGATACATGCTGATACTATGGCTTTCCGACCACACTGAAATAAAAGGGTTCATCAAATTGTTGGATTCTTACATCAATTGGATGAATTTGGACTTCATTTTCCAAACTACTACACCTTTTTTTCAATTTGATGTTGAAGTTTTCCTTAATTTGATCAACTTTGTACATCAATTTAATGAAAATTTTACATCAATTATAATTTCTATAATAAAAATTAACTTCTTCTATTTTGCAAAGAAAAATGTTTTTTTTTCTTTAACCCTTTAACCGGCAAGACCGCCCTGAGGCGGTATTCAATAATTGTGGTTAATTTCATAACAAATATTAGCCCTATAACCGGTCAAGGGTATAAAAATATAAATTTTTGTTACATCTTAATATATATTTACCCTCGACACTGATTCACTGACTCTGTCACGCAGTACGTAGGAATTTAAATAGGCATTCTATAATTCTATAAATAATAATAATAAAAAAAATAATATTTTTTTTTGTACAGAAATTGTGTTTTCCCCAAATTTATTTTTTAACAAAATTTTTTTTTTTACAAATTTTTTTTTTTACAAAAAATTTTTTTTTTCCAAATTTTTTTTTTCAACAAAATTTTTTTTTTTACAATTTTTTTTTTTCAACAAAGTTTTTTTTTATTTTTTACAAATTTTTTATTTTTTACAAAAAATTTTTTTTTTACAAATTTTTTTTCCAAATTTTTTTTTTTTCAACAAAATTTTTTTTTTCAACAAAATTTTTTTTTCCACAACATTTTTTTTTTCAACAAAAATTTTTTTTCCATATTTCGACGGGCGCCATAGGCGCATTACAACTTACTAGTTTTAAATGTTTTTCGAAACAAAAAATATGTGTTATTTTGCTCAAACGATATGACGAAGAGGTAAAATTGGGTAACGATGGGTTCAATCTAATGGTTGCAATTTCTGAAATACTTCAATTATACCTACATATATAAATTAGAATATAAAAATATGTACATTTTTTAAGTTTTTAAAATGGTGCAATAATAAGTTGTAATTAATTTTAGTGGAATTTTCCTTCACATACCTTTGAGACACTCAACCAACATTTCTGGGAATTTACTGCGAAAGTAACAATTTGAATGCTGAAAAGAAAGAAATTAGATTTAAAAAACTTTAGTTATAATCGGGTAATGCAGGTGCATGCAACAGTGTAGCTTTTATGTGTAAACTTTATTGTACGAGTAAAATACTTGAGGCACTTGTCTGCAATGCTTTGCAAATATCACATTTTCACTCCATACAATAATGCGTAAACCCAAAATCATACTAAGCTAGTTGGTATCCTTTTATTCGTTTGCTTTGTGTACACATAAATCTTCCGTTTCGTTGTATCTGGTAAATGCCGGGAACTTTACAAATAAAAGAATAATCTCTAAGCCATTTAAAACTTGTATAGAAAACACATTACGCTTTTAACACTCGGACCCAGTCAGTGGGTATGTATAGAAATTTCAATGTAGCCTGCATAACTCAATGATTACAGATACGTTGAACGTGTGTTCTTTAATAGAATCGTAAGGATATATTCGTACGCATGTATGTTCATAAGACCATATAGGAAATCCTTCTAAAAAACATCTTTATTTTATACACCTTCCGCTTTATGGCCAAATTTCGTTTTTCCGATTTCCGCACAATTCTGACAATCTTCCAAGTCCACAAAACAAAATCCATAGTTCGACAACAATTATGAATCACAAAGGAAAACCCGATATCTGTATCTGCAAAAAAAAAAAAACAAGAAACAAGAAACCACCTTCCCTCGGGTTACTCCTTTCAGAGAACACTTTGCAATAGCTTTAAAAGAAAACACTATGACCTGCCTAAAACGTCATTTGTCAGATGTGCTGGGCAGGGGTAGGTAAATGTAAAAGGAAACACATATTTGTCGCTAACCCAATTTCCTGCAGATTTATGTATGTTACTAACATTCAGGATATTGACAACAGTTCGAAAGGGAGAGGAAATCATAAGCATACTTTTTTGTGTCTCAAAATCTCTATGGCAAAGAGAAAGTGAAGGGAAACTGAAGGTGAACAAAGAAAAACGAAACTTTTAGTGGCAAGATTTCATCGATTCCGCAACGAGAGTGATGCCGGCGTATATCGCAGCAAAATGATAAAGTAAGTGAAAGCAATTATTATTAACTACCAGTAATTTGAAACGTTTTAATGAATTTTGATACGGTACAGTAAATATCTTCAAAAAAAATGCTGATGACATTAATGGTCATATTTTATGGTCTGAACTGGCATATTTATCGACACATGACTTCGAGGACCTGTGGCAGGTATCAAATATCTTTTCCATTTACAAAGATAATTAGGAACGTAAGGCAAATCACATAATTATGCCAAACCTGACAGTGGGCAGAGGGGTGAATTGGTAGATAATGTTCAAGCCACAGTCAAAGAGTATGATTTTTTTCCTCTTTTTACGGATTTTGTTCAACTTTGATATGAAGTTGTTTGAAATTGTTCTAGCCACACTGAAAGACTACGATTCTTCCCCCTGATTTTTGGATTTTGTTAAAAATGGATCTAAAGTCAGTCGGATTTTCCGTACAAAACGGCTTCATACCTTACCGACTATCACAGAGAAGAACCCGTGTTCGAAATCGGGTAAGACCATCAAACATTTTTCGGCGGCTGTTTCCAACTCGTAAATGTTGGCGACTTTACTAGTAAGAGAGATCTCTAAGCCATGTAAAACTTCTCTAGAAAAGCATTAGAAGTTCGGAGCCGCCTTAAAACAGTAGGTCCCGGTCAGTGAGTATGCACAATTATATCGTACACAGCTCACTGATTCGAGAGAAGTTCCCGGTCTGTTCCTTCAAGGAATGTTAAGGGAAATAAGTAAGTAAGGAATGGAAAGTGGAAAAACCTTGCGCGTACTGTCAGTTTCTTTCTGTCTTATTGGTATATAGATATTTTGAAAGAGTTCAAAAGGGAATCATACAAATTGCCTAGTGTGACAAGGGACTAACTTTGTAATGCGACTTAGTTATACATTATTTGTTAATAAATGTAGTTTGTTTTCGTTTTTTCTTTTGCAATAGCTCGTAATTTCCGTGGCATTGATTTCAAAATAATGTTGGGGCACATGGTACAGCATCCAATTATACCCCTTTCGAGGTGTGCTTTCGGCCAGTTTATATTAGCACCAAAAAACAGAATTACATTTTCAAAAAAATTAATTAGGAATTGTTTTGAACATATTTTCTAAATTCGTAAACATCTGTCATCACAATCCGCATTTGTTTTGGCGACATTGTCAATGTTAACCCTGTGGGTAATTTCTGATCTAAGCACATACTTATAGTCTCTAATACATTTCGACAATCGTTGTGTGAGTGGATTGACTTTGTTCAATGCATTGATTACTGAGATTTTAATTAAACCAACAATCTAATATTTCACAATAAACACAGTCAGCAGGAGTACTGTTAAGCTCTCTAACTCCCTGGTCGCTGCAAGAAAAATCTATTATGATTCCGAAAAGGATTTGTGTTTTCCATGGCCTCCAACCGAGTTGAATGACAATGAATTTGCCATTCATACAATTCGGAGAAATCAAAATCGTTCGTGTCGGCCGGCGCGTACATGCCTTAAACCTAAGGCCGAACATATTTAATCACATTTTGGCCTGTTGTTGTTTTTGGTACATGGGTCATGTTCAACATGAAAAGCATTCCAGATTTGCTTTGTTTGTTGCAAACGAAACGAAGCGGCAGACAAAATTATGTAAAAAATTCCCTGCTAAGGATTCAGTGAATAATAAAGTTTCGTATTCATTCTGTTGGCTGATGTTTTCGGCGTTTGCCTCTGTGTGTGTGTGTGTGTTTTGCACTGTCACCGTTAGCAATTAAAAGTTGAGATTATGTGTATGTAAGGCAATGGAAAAAACACCCAAACACTTACATTTGACTGTCGTCGACTGGCTGGTGGAATGGAAGGTCTGTCTGTCTATCGGTCTGTACGTCCTTTCATTCCAGTCTATTCATCGGTCTGTCTCCAAGTGCTGAAAGTATTAAAACATTTAACAATGTCAGCACTTAAATCACATTCCCCGGGAATCAACAGTAGAAAGACTGGCGAGAAACGAAAAAAATTACCCAAGAAAACTTAACAATCATCAAAGATTCCTTCATTGTCGAGAATTTTTTAATTTTTCTTTATTTTTTTTTTGTCTTTTTCTGTTGTTGGCCGAAAATAAGCATTAATTGTGAAATTGATAGGCACTGGGTCGGTGTAGGTGAAGGTGACAGAAAAACTTTGAGGCCAATTAAAATCGTATTGTGTTGGTGCTGCTGCCGTTTGCTGTTGTTGTAGTCTGTCTTTGAAAATCCTCATGGATAATTATAACAAATCAAAAAATTAAAACCATCAAAGCCGTCTCAGTTCAGTTGAGTTGAGTTCAAATTTGTTATCATGTCGACCTTGTTTACGATACCATCACCGAACAAAGGCACAGTGTTTTGAAACAAACAAAAACTAATTATTTTACCAAGTTCCAAGTAAAATGGCTTGTAATAGGGATTGTTGAATAAGTCTTTCAAAAATTATTTGAATTCAAATGAAATTTACTCGGGAGTTCAAGCCAACATGTATCGGAGGATGCTATAACGTATGCAATTCAAGTAAACATATCGGAATGGACTAAATCGCAAAGTGGCTGCCCTATGTCCTCGATAGCCTCACGAATTCTATCTTTGAGGTCTTGAATCGACGCGGGGCTGTTTGGTGTAGACCTTATCTTTCACGTGGCCCCAAAGGAAAAAGTAGCAAGGTGTTAAATCACAAGATCTCGGTGATCACCTCTCGGTCCGGAAACTTTTTAGTTTTGCGAATTTTAATAATAATTTCAATGTGTTGTTTCGTTCCATTTTTGGTAATAGCGTAGTTTCTACTTGTCAAATGTCAAAGAATAAAAGGTTCAAAAGTGACAGCTACAGAAATACCGGGTGATTCAAAATAACACCTCCTGTTGAAGAACCCTGTATAACTCAAACCAAATACTGGACACAAATTTGCATTACGATATTATTTAATGGCATTACTCAAGATTACTTTCGAATACTATAGTTAATCAGAAAGAATCAAAAGTAATCTGTGAAAGTAGTCGGATTATTTTCGATTACTGTAAATAACCAAAAGTAATCAGGATTTCTTCCGATTACAATAAATAATCAGAAAGAAGAAAAAGTGATCTCTTGTCTAATTACATTTGATTCATTTTGATTATTTACAGTAATCGGAAGTAATCCTGATTACTTTTTTGATTATTTGTAATTGTAATCAATTATAAGAGTCGAACGGCCGTGGTGAGGTAGGTAGTGTGTGCGACTATCACACAGAAGAACCTGAGTTCGAAGACCATCAAACATTTTTCAGCGGCTGTTTCCACCTCGTAAATGTTGGCGACTTTACGATTAAGAGAGTAATCTGTAAGCCATGTAAAACTTCTCTAGAAAAACATTAGCCGTTCGGAGCCAATTATATCGATGGCTTAATTTAGAAAGAGCGTAAATCGATTTTTTTCAAAATCGCGTTTTTTACATATTTTGGTAGACCATTGTCAAATACACATCCCACAAAAATGACAGAATTAAATTTGTTGCGCATTTTTGTTTAAACCGGGTCTGGTTCACTCGGTTTACCCTTGGACATAAATAAATTAGAATATAAATCAAGTTTGTATTGAATAACTTAACTGAATAATATTCAAAGATGCAGACTATGTGGTGCACTGGCGATATGTCCAAAAAACAATCTGCAAAAGCTTTCAAAAAATGTACCCTTTATCTCTTCTACAATTCTTACACTAATTGTAAGCCTTCGGTGACACTTTTGGTATTTTCTAACCACTGTACAATGTCCTTTGTGCTGATGTTGCTTTGAAAGCGTCCATTGCTGTTGCTACTGCTCTTAAGCTGTTTTTGAATAAAATTAACCAATTATTGTATTACAGAGCTCTGGCCCAAATCCTCATTCCGCCCACCCCATTCTATGTTATTTAGAATGACAGTCAAAGCAAAACCCACCATACCATACCCAGAGCGAGAGACGAGACCATCTGAGAAAAAAAAAAGAACAAGACTTGATTCGTTTAACAGTTGGACTCCATTAAATGTTACTCAATTTTGTAAATGAAAATGTATTTCGTTTGTTGAGTTTTACATTTGGTCCTACCAACAACCTGTACTGGTTGTTTTTTTTTGGGGAAACTAAGAATAGTACGTACTGTTAGTGCTGGTGGTCGTAGTCCTTTGATGGCGTGTCTCACTCTGTCTCTATCGCTCGCTCTCTTTCTGGTTCGCATCCTTATACGCTTCGTCCTGTTGGACGGTTTTTAGAAATTGCATTTATACCCTTGGAGCGTAAGTATGAATATTCGAAAAATCCCTTGTGTGTAATTTACAACAAATTGCCCTGCACAACCGCACACACACACACATAGACACACATTCGGTTTGTGTTCGTGTTGTTTGTTCTTTGTTGTTGGCGTTGGCTCCCTTTTCTGCACGCGAGGGGGGGCTCGAACGACACAGAGAGTCAATGTGTGTGTTGTATGTACAGCATATTAATGTTGTATGCTACGGAGGTATTGTTGGTTGGTTGCTCGATTCGACAATGTGTTGATTAGATGATATTGATACCGCTAATGAATGAGAGAACTCTCGTTTTGAGTCCTTGTGTCACCAGCCCGTAATTATTATCTACCGTTTGTCATCAAGTTTATAATTATAGCCAACCAGTCATACAGAACAAAGCGGGGTGTATTGTCATTGCTTGTCATTTGGTTTTTATATCAACCACATTATTTAGATAACAGCCATTGTTGTTTAGGTACGCTGAACCCTGTAAGAAATATAAACTGAAAAGTTAATCTAATCAGAATGTCCTTAGTCAGGAATTTAGCCCGATATTTTTACGACTGATACATTTTGTGTGCAGAACAAAGAAAAATAAAAGAAAAAAGAAAAAAAAATATTTATTTTAAAAATAGTCATACAGTACATTTTGAAATGCTCTCCCTGGTTGCACAGGGTTTTCCAACAAGAGATGTTATTTTGTTATTCAAAGAAAAATTACACTTTCTGAGATAAATGATCGGATGTTTATTTCATAATAAAGAGGAAGGTATGTCGTTAATAATGAAAAAACAACATCAGCCAAATGGCCACCACGACCACTCTTACAGGTCCATATCCTTTTCATGAAATTTCCCATAACCAAATTGCAAAGTGGCTGGCCTATGTCCTGGATAACCTCACGCATTCTATCTTTGAGGTTTTCAATAGACCTTATATTTCACGTAGAAGAAGTAGCAAGCTGTTAAATCACAAGATCTCGGTGGCCAATTGTGATCACCTCTTCAAGAGATAGCACGTCCGGAAACATTTCCCGTAAAACAGCAATGGTTTCGTTGCTTGTGTGGCACGTAGCGCCGTCTTGTTGAAAGTAAACGTTGTCAAGATCAATATCATCCAATTTCGACAATAAAAAATCTTTAATCATCTCTCGATAGCGCAATCCATTCTCCGTAACTGTTGATCCAACCTCATTTTCGAAAAAGTAGGATTCAATGACCCCGCCGTACCATAAACCGCACCAAACAGTCACACGTTGAGGGTGGAGAGGCTTCTCAACAATAACTCCTGGGTTTTCCGAGACCCAGATGCACCAATTTTGCTTGGTGACGTAGACACTGAATACGGGGTATGAGTACCTTCTTGGGGGACACATTAGTGGGTACATCATCTCAAGTAGATACTGTCCTCGGAGATTAACTTTGGTGTCAGTTGGCTAGCCTCCTTCACTCCTTTTTGCTACATGAGGCTCATTTAAGATTCCTTAAGTAATATGAGCGATTTAAAACTTTCAAATAAATATTAAATTGTTTTGTATGATTAAAAATTGATCACAGATTTTATGTTTATGAAATGTTGAATTTTTTAAATTAGAGAAATATGATCCCTGATTTTAGCTCTTTACGCTCTAGGAATGTTATTTAAGGAGTAATGTGCAATTAAAAATTCTTGCGTTTCCCAAAGGAGGTTTATTAACCCTTTCGGTGGATTTGTCAAATATATTTGACAATTAATGTACTCTACTTCTATAGACTTTTGCAATATATTAATTTACAGTTATTAATTTTTTTGTTTTGTTTTAAATGAAATGCCGATACTTATGCTATTTATAAATGTTATCGTAATAGGTCTTCGCTTTGTTTTGTTATTTTTAAACGAATTGTTAAGAAGTTGACACTTTGTTTGTAAAAACATCCAAATTTTGATATTTTTACAAACACAAAAAATAATATATTGAGTCATCGAACGATATCGACCAGTATTAATAGCATTGATAGAGGTATAAAAAAATGTTTTCTAAATAAAAAATTAAAAAAACATAAAGCGGGACCTTTTGGTGGTTGTTTTTCGGTTCTCGACATTTAGGATTATCATCCTCTAAAAGCCGCTGTGACCACCAAAAACAAAAATTATTATTTTTCCCAGCATCAGCGTCATCATATTACACTAAATTCAAATTTTCGCATTGTTAGCTCGACTAAAATTTTTTTTGACACGGAAAGGGTTAAAATGATGTACGTTTTGTAACTAATTTGCTGAGTAATTTATAAGAAATATTAAATTTTTTTAATGAAAAGGGTTGATCACGTAGTCTATTTATTTATTTAAAGAGTTATTTAAATTTTTTTTTTTAATAATTTTTCACAATTCTGGAATTCACATCCTTTAAGAGTTAAATTTTTTGTATGAAAACAACTACTCGCAGATTTTATACCTTCTGGCTTTAGGAGGTTTATTTACAGACTTATGAACGATGTAAGTTTTAAATTTTTTTTTTTTTTTTTTTTGGTATTCTTTTTGTATGAGAACATTTTTTCACAGATTTAACACTTTTTTGCTGAACGATTTATAAGAAATATTTAATTTTTTATATGAAACCAGGTGATCTCAGATTTGTTCTTTTCGCTATAGGAGGTTTATTTAAAGAGTTATGAGCGATATAGGTTTTTAAATTATTATTTTTTTTTTCAGTTTTATTTTATGAGAAAAAGTGTTCACATGTTGCAATCATTTAAAAATCTAAGTATGAACGAATTTTTGTTAATTCTTTGATACGATTAAAGTTCTAAAAACAAAGCATTATGGTCCTTATATACGTCAAATGGATACTGACGAAATTAACCCCGGGGTCACTGGATCACTTCAACAAATTTCGCCTATGTTTCGTTAAGAGCAAACTTAGTCACCACGTTCCCCCCGAATTGAAAAATTGTCTTCGTATCCAACTCCCTGGAGAAGCGTACATACGATTCGTTTCGGTCATACTGAACGACGTATTTTTGTGGACCTACACCATAGGATGATGGTAGCCATTAGGTTTATACTGGATCTACATAAGTAACTCCTAGCCCAGCCAGCATTCACTGTTTCCTCTTTTTCCATTTGAAATTCATTCATTCTCGCACAGTTCATTCGGTATTGTCTGTAAAAATTTAATTGAACTAATTTCCATTATCAAGAGGGAGAGGATTTAAGTACCCGGCCAGACTAGAACATCATATCAGCTGCTGTAACAATGAAAAGCCTTCCCCTCCATACCCTTTTCCCTAAGATAAGTAGTTGGATATTTTGATAGTTTTTTTGGATTTCTGGTATCAGTAGTTATAGAGTACCAGAGGATACATGAAATGACACAGAAATATACGAGTAGGCAGTATTTTGTGGTTTTTGAGGTCATGGAAATGACATACATGTCTGTGTTTTTTTTTCTAAGGGAAGCAAAAGTATAAGCCTATTTGTAGGATGCGAATGAAGTCGATTTAATGACGACATAATGATACGGGTAACCATCCCCTTGTTAAGATAATATGCAAGACTTTTTCTAATTCGGCTCATAGCCGTGTGTGTTTGCCATTTGCAGGGAAAAAAAAAGCTGGTGGTTTTCGTTTTGACATGTGGTTTTAAAATTATCCGAGATGTGACAGCAGAATTTGTGGTTTCATTGGTGCCCAACCAAATTACAACCATAACGAACCAGTCTCTTTGAATCATATTTCCATTTTTCCATTATGCTGAAATTATGGTTGACTTAATAGGTGAAGACCACATTTAGATGTTGGGAAACAAACGCAGCATCGGACAATGCATATGTCTGCCGCGGATGTGCAGCTACAGTTTCTTCTTTATTTCAGAAATACAAACAAAAAAGGAAACCGGGGGGAAGTGACTTTTGTACATCAACTTGTTCAAACCGCATTTTGTTTTTGATCAACCTTCAATAAGAATCAAAGATTTCCAATTAATAAACTAAAGTCTGCTTTTAACATAAACATAATTTAGTTTTGCGTAAAGTATTCTACTTTTTATTATATTCATCGAATGCTGCAAACATTAGACCGGGCCAGAGGCTCTTCTCCGTCAAGACATTCAAAGAGCTTATCCGTAAATAAATGTTTGCCCATTGGCCGATATAAAGCAAGCAGAAATCTTCTAATTAAATTCGGCGAAAATTATTCGCCACTAAAGCTGAATGACACTTGGACCCAACGCGAAATCGATAGGCAGTTTGGAAGGGAAAGAACTTCGCATAGATGAATACTACGCCGAAAGCTGTCGTCCTCCGTCTAATTCAATTAGGCCTAGTTTCTCCTTTCTCTTGTAGCACATTTCATTTCACATTTATCTTATACAACCACAACCCGCACACTCCATCCCCCATCCCCCTGTCCGCATGCTGCGTGGGAGTGGGAGAAGAAATGATTGAAAAAATGTGTGTGCATTTAACAAATTGCCTTGTCTTATTTTTTCGGGGCGTGTTTGTGTACGTGTATTGGAATGTAATTAGACGAAATGAACGCGTATTAGACGAAGAAAACTCTATTAATTTGCAAATACATACACAAAAAAAAATAGCCGCCCAACTCCACCACTTCATTTCGTTTTAACAAATTAATCTTTTACTCAAAGAACAACACAAAAAATAACAAAATTTAAATTAACGAAATTTCTCTTGTTCTCTTTTTTCTCTTTTCCGGTACTTTTTGCGGCGCTCGCTTTCTTTTTGGCATGGATATTTAGCGATTCTGAGCACATTATGTAAAGAATTCCTACAGTTTAACGTGTCTGCCATTTTATATATGATGAACAATGAACAATTCGGCCATAGCACGGCCTCAGCACAATATTTTTTACAATTGGCGGGCTATTTGGGCATACCGGTGATATCGTGGAATGCGGACAACTCGGGCTTGGAGCGGCGTGCATCGCAGTCTACACTTCAGCTTCAGTTAGCTCCAAGTATAGAACATCAAAGTGCCGCTATGCTGAGCATATTAGAACGTTACAAATGGCACCAATTTTCGGTTGTCACCTCCCAGATAGCGGGTCATGATGACTTTGTCCAAGCCGTGCGGGAGCGTGTTGCTGAAATGCAAGATCATTTCAAGTTTACCATCCTCAATGCAATCGTTGTAACGCGCACTAGTGACTTGATGGAACTTGTTAATAGCGAGGCAAGAGTTATGCTCCTCTATGCCACGCAAAGTGAAGCAATCACTATTCTTAGAGCTGCTGAAGATATGAAGTTAACCGGAGAGAACTATGTGTGGGTGGTCAGCCAGTCAGTGATTGAGAAGAAGGATGCTCACTCCCAATTCCCCGTCGGCATGTTGGGCGTTCACTTTGATACAAGCAGTGCGGCTCTGATGAATGAGATCTCGAATGCCATCAAGATTTATGGATACGGCGTTGAGGCATATGTTTCGGATCCGGCGAATCAAGGCAAAAAGCTGAACACACAATCGCTGTCTTGCGAGGATGAGGGCAGGGGACGCTGGGATAACGGAGAATTGTAAGTATAGACGTGGACAATAACCAGATGTCGTTTCTAATGTCGTTTTTGCTTTGTTTTAGATTCTTCAAGTTTTTGCGCAATGTGTCCATCGATGGTGATCTGAATAAGCCGAATATTGAATTTACAGCAGATGGTGACTTGAAGTCGGCTGAGTTGAAAATTATGAATTTACGTCCGAGTGCGAATAATAAAAATCTAGTGTGGGAAGAGGTGAGTAGTGTCTTTCATTTGTGTGGATAGTAGAAAATAGTAGATTGGTAGATGACTCGGGCCTATGGGATATCCACTTTCATCGCATGTCTTAATCTGTTCTCAATTTGTCAGCAATGCTCACCGTTTTGTTTTCATCTTTTATGCATTTTACAGATCGGCGTTTGGAAATCGTGGGAGGCCCAAAAGCTCGACATCCGCGATATTGCATGGCCGGGCAATTCTCATGCTCCACCGCAGGGTGTTCCCGAAAAATTCCATTTAAAAATAACATTTCTCGAAGAAGCACCCTATATCAATCTGTCGCCCGCAGACCCAGTTAGTGGCAAATGTCTCATGGATCGCGGTGTTCTGTGTCGTGTGGCAGCCGACCACGAAATGGCTGACATCGACGTGGGACAGGCACACCGCAACGAATCTTTCTATCAGTGCTGTAGCGGCTTTTGCATCGATCTTCTCGAGAAGTTTGCCGAGGAACTGGGTTTTACATACGAACTTGTACGGGTCGAAGATGGTAAGTGGGGTACACTCGAGAATGGTAAATGGAATGGTTTGATTGCCGATTTAGTGAATCGTAAGACGGATATGGTCCTCACATCGCTCATGATCAATACGGAACGTGAGGCGGTGGTGGACTTCAGTGAACCATTCATGGAGACCGGCATTGCTATAGTGGTGGCTAAACGTACGGGTATTATATCGCCAACAGCTTTTTTAGAACCTTTTGATACGGCCTCATGGATGTTGGTGGGCATTGTTGCCATACAAGCGGCCACATTCATGATATTCCTGTTCGAATGGCTCTCACCAAGTGGCTATGATATGAAATTGTATCTGCAAAATACCAGCGTTACACCCTATAGATTCTCATTGTTCCGCACTTATTGGTTGGTGTGGGCGGTACTATTCCAAGCAGCCGTGCACGTAGATTCACCGCGCGGCTTCACATCGAGATTTATGACAAATGTCTGGGCATTGTTTGCTGTCGTCTTTTTGGCCATCTACACTGCCAACTTGGCTGCCTTCATGATAACGAGGTGAGTACATGTTTATGTTCGAATAAACATATATGAAGCGCTAAGCGCAAGAGTGGCTCAACACGGTGATGGTTTTGAAATCTAAATGATTCCAATCTAATACCAAATGTTCGGTGACCTGAAAAGTGTTATGAAACACAACAGTCCGTATGTGGACTATGCCACTCTGGCCCTGTACACTTCATATAGAGCTTATTGTTATGATGGCTACATTTAATGTTTGTTTTCTATGTTTGCTTTTACTGTTTTCTGTTTCTTGCAGGGAGGAGTTCCACGAGTTTACGGGCTTAAACGACAGTCGCTTAGTTCATCCATACTCACACAAACCATCTTTCAAATATGGCACGATTCCTTACAGTCACACTGACTCCACCATCAATAAATACTACAAAGATATGCACTACTATATGAGACAGTAAGTTTATCTTTTTGCATTGTGCATCATGACAGAGAGTACGAGTACACATAACTACATATTCATTTATTAGAGAGGTTCGAAAAAATATTTCTATGGCTATCGGCGAACATTTCCAGTCTGGTTAAAGGACTATCAGATAGTCGTATTACCAGGATGTATACAATAGTTAATTAAACATAGACGAGGATATAATTTATTTTAAAAAGCTTTTCATAAGCCCCTAGTCCTTTGAAATATTGTAATTCCCATTGAACGTTTCATCAGCGTCAAAATGTTCATACATTTCTATACCGTTGTACAAAAAGTGGTATTTTTGAGACAAAAACATCGATGTATCACACTTTAAGATCCGACTGTAAATGTAGAAGATATAAAGAAAAATGGAAAAGCATTAAAACAAATGTTTTCTAAAATATTCGAATGTGTATGGCGAACTTTTATTTGAGGTACGCCCTAAAGTACATACTTCAAATGCTTCACTAAACGAGCTTTTACTCACAAAAGCTCATATGAAATTATATCATGGACAAAGCTTTTGTGGTTTGATACTCAAATAAAATTAAATTGGCGAAGCTTAATACAAAAATATTTCTCTAAATAAAAACTTTTCTTCTTTAAAAGAGTGTTTGCTCTAAAATAAAATTCAATTGGCGAAGCTTAATTTAAATATTTCTTAAAAAAAAGGCTTTTATTCAGGAAAGCTAATTTAAATATTTCTTTAAAAGAGACTGTGCTCTAAAATAAAATTAAATTGGCAAAGCTAAATTTAAGTATTTCATAAAAAAGCTTTTATTCAGGAAAGCTAATTTAAATATGTCTTTAAAAGTGTTCGCTTTAAAATACAATTAAATTGGCGAAGCTTCATTAAATATTTCTTTAAAAAACTTTTACTCACAAAAGCTAATTAAAATGTTTCTTTAAAAGAGTGTTTACTGTAAAAAGCTCATGTCAAATAATTTTTTATTAAAGTTGTAGGAGTTACAGTATAAAAGTATAATTTTGTAACCACATTTTAACTTCCACACTAAAGCTCGCATTAGTATCTACAATGTGGTACGAGTTAATATTTCTCCTGGAAAGATTCTAAAAAGATTTATACACTCAAACGATAGCTGGTATGAGACACATTTTAGAAAAATTTCCATCGTAGTCATAGATAACTCGGAATTATGAGGTTTCGGCTAACTTTTGCCTTAAAGAAATGTTAACAATTAAGAGGGATGAATATTATTTCCAACATTCCTGTTTAAAAGCTTTATTGAACTACTTAGAAGAAAACATTAAAGGAAATCTGCCAAACATTGACCCATAACCTGCTATGCTCCTAATTCGTAAAAAAAATCAAAATGGACAAAAAGCACCTTAACGTTGCTTTAACATTTCTCTAACAGATACACATGCATGTAGAGATATTTATTGCACTATCATCAATTCTATTTTTTTATCTGTAAATGTACCTTGTAGATACAACAAATCAAGTGTAGCGGATGGCGTTGCTGCTGTTCTAAATGGCAACTTAGATGCTTTTATTTATGACGGCACAGTTTTGGACTATCTGGTGGCCCAAGACGAAGACTGCCGCCTGATGACTGTTGGCAGTTGGTATGCCATGACAGGTAAGGATGATGAGTCAGCAGAAAGGCAAAACTAAATCAAAACAATTTCCTTGAATTATTATTTCCCTTTTAGGGTATGGCCTGGCCTTCAGTCGCAATTCCAAATACGTCCAAATGTTCAATAAACGTCTGCTGGAATTTCGTGCAAATGGCGATCTGGAACGTTTGCGTCGCTACTGGATGACGGGGACATGTAGACCGGGCAAACAGGAGCACAAGTCATCTGACCCCTTGGCGCTGGAACAGTTCTTGTCAGCATTTCTATTGCTGATGGCTGGCATTCTGTTGGCGGCATTGTTGCTGCTGCTGGAACATGTCTACTTTAAGTACATACGAAAACGTATTGCGAAAAAGGATGGCGGTCACTGTTGTGCTCTGATCTCTCTGTCCATGGGTAAATCGCTGACATTTCGTGGGGCCGTATATGAGGCAACGGAAATTCTTAAGAAACATCGATGCAACGATCCAATTTGTGATACACATCTGTGGAAAGTGAAACATGAGTTGGATATGACGCGATTGAGAGTGCGTCAACTGGAGAAGACAATGGATAAGCATGGCATTAAGGCGCCACAGTTAAGGTAAGCGACGATTCTTTCTTAAGTATTTGTTAAATTTGTTGCACGTCGAGAGGGAATTAGAATGTTTCGAATCTGAGAATTTCGTCGATAATCGTCAATTGGTTATTTTCCGAACTGCCTTGCCTTTTAAATTGCTTACAATTACTTTACTTATAAATATGACAAACTGTTTAATGTTTAAGTATTTTTGGTTGTTTTTTTGTATTTTTATTTGTAGACTCGCCTCCTCATCGGATTTATTAAACCATCACCATCTCAAAGAACGTCCACCCCTGATGGGCAATCTCAGTTTGGCGGCCAGTGCACAAGATCTATACAGGTGGTAAGTTTTACGTTTTTCCAATCCTACCCCAACACACAGAAACAGAAATCCAAAGCCCACAGCATGTTAACCATTCCCACACTGCACCCCGCAACAATTACCAGTCAATGCCCAGTCAGCCAAACATCCGCCACCCACCACCACCTCACCAGCCACCACATCCTCCACGTCTTCTCTTTTAGTAATATATAAATTATAGATTAAGTACCTGCATTACCTCTCCGTCCGTCACCCCCCTTAAACCCCGTTCCGTAGCATGTTTGCTTATTGTATAACCAATATATGGATAGAAATCACAACTCTTTTTAATAAGTTCTTAATAAACAGTTGTCGGAACTTAACAACTTCATTTTCGATTGTTTTGCCATTTTTGTGCTTCCACGTAAAACCAAAAGAAGAACCAAGAATTTTTGAGATTTTCACAAAAACTAATTATCAAATGTTGCGAAAACCCCAAACAAACAGACCGACAGACAACGAAGCCAACCAACACATGTCTACCAACAACAGCAGCGATATCATCAGCTTTAGCCGCACTATCCAGGAGCAAAAGCAGCAGAATGGAGAAGCTGCCGGAAAATCGAAGCCCAATAACATCAAACAACATCTCCACCAAAGCAAATATGTTTTTAGGTCCAGCCAGCCAACCATGTTTACATTAAAAGCCTTTCGAATTGAATAACTTGGCCTAGTCGTATTCATCTCGTTCCATACAAACATACGTGTAGACCCTCTTCATCTCTCTGTCTCGCTCTCTGCTATTGTTTTGATATTTTCCCAAACTTATTGGGTTACATTTATATACGAGTACTCCCCAAGAGGAAAAAAAATGCAAATCTTTCCTCAATTGCAACAAATGTAATTTATTTCTACACCAGCACACTGACACTCAAAGAAATAGATCTGTTCACTTGACAGCGTATCTCAGTTGTGGCAATTTATCAATGCCGTCCTGTCAGGCATAACTAATTGCCTTATTTTGGAAGTTTAACAGCTGGAAAATTACACCAGACAATTTTGTTTTATCAATAGATGGATAATAGTAAATGTTAATTAACAAATTCAATATACAGAGGTCGGAATACATTTAGTTGAAATAGATCAAACGATTCCGTGAACCGCCATTTGAACCGTATCGTTTTCATCTGGTCGCTGAGTTCGCAATCCAATGACTATGAGCGAAATTGAATCTAGATAGGAATTTGTGTTTACATATTCATTCAAGTGAGATTGATTGATTTGTAGTAAATCAAATTAAATAAAACTAATTTTATTTCTGTAGTAGACGTTTCAGTGAACGTGTAGTTGGTTTATTATATAATCGACATGTGGCGAACTGGACAAGTACGATGATCTGGCATCAATTGAACAATTCGTCAGACAAACATCGTTTGGTCCACATATAATTAATTCTACATAACCTTTGAAAGATATGGTTTTTCAAAAAATAAACAGTTTAACAAATTGTTACAATACAGTGTTCACTTTTTGGCAAACCAAATGTATTTTATTTTTAAAAAATATATTTTTGAAAACATGAGAAAAACAGTGCAAACATATTTAAATATGTTTAAAACTAAAACATTATTCTGACATTTTGGGCTTTTCATTTAGGTTTTTTCCTCACCATGTTTTTATGGAGCAGAGAAAGTATTTCAAGGACTTCGACTTAAATAAACAAACCTACAATAAACATTAATGAAATTAGGGCCCAATGCAATGTTTTACAATTTACGTTCTAAGCATGGGGTGTAATTTCCTGATGTCTAGTGTCAAGATGGAGATAGACCCTGTGGACCTAATTTAATTTTCAATTTGAGGTTTTTTTTCCTGGGTCCTAATTTCCTGGGGCCTGAAAAAAACTATTTCACATATTTTTTGCCTCTTTTAGGAAAATGATAACGGTCATAGTGTTGAAAATATTAGACAATTTCTGAAAGAAATTTGAGTGCATATAGAATTGGTTTCCTCTAATGTAATTTTCGTGGAATTATGGTTGATATAAGGCAACCAAAGCCTTGAGTTTTATTTTCTATTGCCAAAAAAAAATACTTCCTCGATTATATTTTCTTCGAGTGTAACTGTAAAAATTTACTACAGCGAGAAATTGTCTATTAAATATTTGTGTCGCTGTAATCTAATGTAGCAGAAATATAATAATAATAACGACGACAATGTCGACGGGTGATGGTGATAGGCAGGCGATGTTTGGTGACGATGGTTATTTCCATTAAATTGCTTTTTATCTTGATTACGGATTCGCCAACAATCGTACAAAAATTTCCCCGGCAATTTACATTTGTTTATTGTTTCAAGCCATCCAACCGAATAGCCAGAAACCCATCACCGAACTCCACTATCAGCGCATGTATTTACGGCACATGGTAGGCCATGAACTGCTCGGCAATATGAGAATGTGCCCATAAAGAGGACATGTATGTGTGTACATAAGAGTGGGTAGCGTAATATAAGTTAGAGGCACTTTGAAGTAAATACTTTTTTTATATAATTTGAAATTATTAAAGGTTTCTATAGAAACAGTTTAAAAATGCTTTTAGATCTCTGCCAGGTACTTAGGTTGGTGTTTTCGTGGTTAAAAGATGTTAGATATTAGAACGGAATCAGGTGGAATGTGTAATTATGTCCAAAAATGTTGAAGACAAGATCTGTCATCCGTTCATTGTCAAATGGCCGGTTGACCGGACGACGCACTATAGAGAAAATTCGTTCTTCAGCCGGACTGTTCGTATGTGGAATAATCTTTCTGCAAGTGTTTCCCTTCCTGCTATGACATTACCAAATTCAAGACCAACGTCAACAAACACTACTCCCTCTTTCCTCCTTCCAATACCCATCGCTAACACAGTGCATTGCATTTATAGGGGGCATCCCCTGAGTGTTAGTCAAAAAAAAACCTCCGGATAACTACAATCCGCTTAACTTAAAATATCGTGTAAATGAAATTGAACGTCCACAAATATTCGTTTTGTGGTCATTTCAAAGAAATTACTGAAACAACCGCATAACTGAAAAATGCTTTGTACTCAATGTTTCAATTTCATATGAAAATGGACCCGCTCAAGTGAAACCCGGTCGACTGTAAATAAACTGATCAAAAGTACAATACAGTAAATTTGTTCGTCATTTTCTTTTTATTCGTCAACTTTGCCATATCGAGTGGCAAAATTAATCTGAACTTTAAACAATTGCTGCTGAATTGTGTCCTCCAAATATGTTGAGGATTAAAATGAATTTTATAAACAGATCTTTCATTTCTGAATTTTTGTATTGGACACCAAAAGAGCTTTAAATGAGGTTAAGCCAAGTTTTGCTTAAATGTAACACCTTTTTTCATAATCCACTTTAATGTACATCGAATGTGTCTCTGTAGGAGTACCTACGTCGTAGCACGTCATTTCGTTTTTGGTAATGGAGGTTCCACATAAACCGGAGGTTTTATATTAACCGTTATCTTTATGATAATTAACTGTATTCGTTTATTTGTAATAGTGTCGCAGGAAAAGAAAAGGAAATTGTTAATAGTCCACAGGACCATTACCAAACGACACTTCTATGTGCGAGTGCGACGGGGATGATGGTCATGATGGTAATGGCGAAATGTTGACAACAACTTTGTGGAATATTTTTTTAAATTAAATATTAAAGAGTTTGAGGAAAGTTTGTCGCAAGAAAGTTGCCTTGACCAATACTTTGAGCATTGACCTAGTTCAGTGGAAAGTTCTTCTCTTTAGAGAAACAATGACATTTTCTTGGAATGAAAATGGATGTGTTGTTTGGCGAATTGGAGTGGAAAAAAAGGACAGAAATCTAATGAAACATTAACGTCATTTGCAACTGAGTTAATTTATAATTCTTTAAAGTATTTGTAAAGGTTACTTATCAGTAGGCAAATTTAAAGGTACTACATCCTGGTGAACTTAGGACAGACGACCTAAGTCCTACGAACGAGGAACATACTGACATCTAGAATTGTTAAACGTAATGCTATTTCCCCCAAAATAGACATAGATCGTATACAATGGCGTTTCTTTTTAAGATCATGCATCCATAGAAAAATAAGGTTCGGTTGAGAAAGAATAACCCAAAAGAATGAAATTAATGAAGTTAATAAAAATTAATAAAGATAGGGAAACTTATGAGAATAGTGAAATTAGTGGAATTAATGAAATTCACCAAAAAATTAATAAAATTTATGAAATTTTTTTGAAAGTTATAAAATAAATTAAATTCATGAAAATTAATGATATTAATAGTATTAAATAAATTAAATAAATTAAATAAATTAAATAAATTAAATAAATTAAATAAATTAAATAAATTAAATAAATTAAATAAATTAAATAAATTAAATAAATTAAATAAATTAAATAAATTAAATAAATTAAATAAATTAAATAAATTAAATAAATTAAATAAATTAAATAAATTAAATAAATTAAATAAATTAAATAAATTAAATAAATTAAATAAATTAAATAAATTAAATAAATTAAATAAATTAAATAAATTAAATAAATTAAATAAATTAAATAAATTAAATAAATTAAATAAATTAAATAAATTAAATAAATTAAATAAATTAAATAAATTAAATAAATTAAATAAATTAAATAAATTAAATAAATTAAATAAATTAAATAAATTAAATAAATTAAATAAATTAAATAAATTAAATAAATTAAATAAATTAAATAAATTAAATAAATTAAATAAATTAAATAAATTAAATAAATTAAATAAATTAAATAAATTAAATAAATTAAATAAATTAAATAAATTAAATAAATTAAATAAATTAAATAAATTAAATAAATTAAATAAATTAAATAAATTAAATAAATTAAATAAATTAAATAAATTAAATAAATTAAATAAATTAAATAAATTAAATAAATTAAATAAATTAAATAAATTAAATAAATTAAATAAATTAAATAAATTAAATAAATTAAATAAATTAAATAAATTAAATAAATTAAATTGACCTAGTTCAGTGGAAAGTTCTTCTCTTTAGAGAAACAATGACAATGGCCCTATGTTCCTTATAAGAATTAAAGGAAATAATATATAGTAGTTTGGCTTCAATTCTTGCACGGAATCAACTTTGTAAGACTCAAAAACCAAATTCTTACTTAATATTCGTCGTATGGTGGTTGCCAATAGCCCCAGTCGTTGGCAGACACACAGAGCCACCACTTTATAAGTAAATTTAAATTTGTTACAATTCTCGGAGGAAACTGAACTCATTTGATTAAATTGTACACTTTCTACTTAACTCTTGTCAAAAGAAAAAAACTCAACTAAGACGGTCGAAAGCAATAAAACACTTCTGAAAAAGAAACTCCACTTATGGTCATTGACGGAACCTTAAGGGCTATACTTATGTATAATGTTCTGTTCCAGAGAAAGTGTTGGCATGAAACCGTGATGGTCCTCTCCATATCTGTAGTAGTAAAACATACAAAATCGGAATTTAAATAAAACTTATACATACGAAAATTTAAATGTAGTCAAACATTGACGTTGTCAACCATTTTATCGCATGAGAAGGCAAACAACTTCTAGTGAAGTCACAGTGCATAACGTTATGCATTCTTCTAATAGAAAATATTTTGCATATTTCACATAATTCCGTAAACGTCGTATATGCGCTGCTTAAGAACACGAGCTACCAAATACCAGCCACATAACACATACTTATACATATAAATATGTAAATAAACACACAATGTGCGTATGTACGGATATATGTATGTATTTGTGGCTTTAAAATAACTATAAGTCTCATATAAGTATCGTTCGTCCATACACACACACACATACATAAATCTATGTGTAGTTTTCTTCTATTGTTTAGTAACAAACGCATAGATACATTCACACATACCGCTAGACGAACGAACATATTGTATGAATATAAAATCTACAAGAATACCACATATTGTATCTGTATGAGTCTACCATGTATGTAATGTATTATCGTGTTGTTGTTGTTTTTTTCTACTTTTTTTCTTGTTGTTGTTGTTATTAAATGCCTATAGAAGAACACTAAACAACAATGCCTATTGTTATGTTTTAAAACATGGTCTTCCTGCTCGTACACATGGAGTTGTGTTCCATTGCACCAGCCGTTCCTCCTAACCACATCCTTTCCCTTTCGCCTGTACGACAGACATCTACATGCCTGACTATCCATCCATAATGCGAGTATCACCATTAATTGCTTATGAGCAAACAATATGTAAATGGTGTTCATGTAGCTTGTGTACGTGTGGATATGTACAATGGAAATACATACAAAATGTTTCCATTAGCAATAGGATGGTCTATGCCAGGCCTTCTGACGAAGCAACACACGGCTAGATTAAAGTTATTTGAGTAGACTTGCTCCACAAGTATCACTAACATGTGTGGTGATCGTTGTGTACTAGGTAGTGTGTGTGTGCGACTGTCACACCGTAAATCCAGGTTAGTAACCTGCTAAGAAAATCAAACATTTTCAATATCCAGCATTTTCCCCCTCGAAAAGGCAAATTTTGCGAGTAAGAGTGTCACCTCTAAGCCCTATAGTAATATTGGAAACCCTTAGTTATTCGGAGCCGGCTTTAAAACCGTAGGTCACATTCAGTGAGTTTAAATTAGATTGTGCACAGCTCACTGATTTGGGATAACGCCATTCCAGAGAAGGGAATGTTTATTAGACGTTTCTAACGTTTGAAATAAGAAGGCCACATAAAAGGTATTCTCGGAAAAAGTGCTAATTTTCCAAATTTAAGAAAAGATTAAGTGTGGGATTGTTTTATTTATTTAAAGATGATGTTCTGGAATATATTTTTAGACGTCCTTCAATATATTTTAGATCTTTTAGAAAATAACGCCTTGAAAAATATAGTTTGTGAGAAGGCCTTGAATATTATCTCACTGCGATGATACTAACGTCGCTACCGATATTACGACTAGTGCACAGTGGCACAATGTAATAAATGCTTCATTATTTCCACATTATTTTCTCGCCCAAAACCTTAAAAACTGTTCAATCCACTACCAGGACTTTATTTTCACATTTGCCTTTTTTCCCCGCCACCAAAATCTGCGAAACTTCTCAATCCACTAACACCATGACCAAAAATATTGTGACTCCAACCGATTGGCTATATGTTATCAGGTAGCAAACTGTAATGGGTGTAACAATCAAATCCACCCCATATTTTTTGCAAAAAATATGTCATCGTGTTCAGAATTACTTAAAAACAGCGGGACTACTAAAGCTTATCTTTTAGCTAACAGAAGCAAATAATGGAGAAACCTTTTCTTTTTCTTGAATCTTGGATAATCACACATGAAATAAAAGCATGGCGATAGACTTGCTGATATCAAGCTAGATGGGTTTCGTCCAAGATTGCTAGTTGTTCAGCCGCATGACAAGTTCATTTTTGGTTTCTCCAAATAAGTCCTATTTGTCTGAGTCACCATTTTCAGAACAGACTTAGATTTTAATTTCTGATCGCCCCCTTAAACAGCAAGTCAGTCGATTGGTTTATCACAGGTCTGAGCGACTTCCCCAAATTGGCCACAAATCTGATCTCACATTTGTCGGTGTACCGTGAAGATTGCATATGGGCCCTTCCAGTGTAAAAGTAAATTTTTTGTCCCGTGCACGATCTCATGTTTATCATAAGTATTTTCAGAAAATTATTTCTACTGAAATGCAAATAATCCTTTGTAAAAAGGTAATTTTTTGTTTATTTTTTCATACTTTTTTTTACTTTAAAGCGTTGGAGTGTTCCGTTTGCGATCATGGAAATGCCCATATTCCCATGCATCTAAAGGATATAAATAATCCTAATCACACAGTTGTGTTGAAATCCATAATATATTTCAAAATCTATTAATGCTGCTCAAGAAAGGTTTAAAATAAATGTATAACAGTTTTCCTAATGAGATTTGGGAATCTAGGACAGGCAAACGAATTCGTTGTTTCAGGAAAACTTTTGTTAATCTCTCATAAAAGTTTGAGCTACTTATTTCTGAGCTTAATGCCATTTCGCCAAGTCCATGGCCTATCCAAACCACTGTGTTACGAATACAACAGATGCAAACACACATGTGTATGTGATACTAACACCAACACATATGCATCATACTGCCATACATACACACATATATGACAGTATGTATACATTCTACCATGTCAACGGAAGGAAATAAAGTATGCTGTTCAGTTCTCTCTTTCATTTTGTTTTTCTTGTTATTATTTTTTTTTTGTTGCAGCTTTGTTGTTTTCTGCAGAATTTCAACATTAGAATTAAAGGTCTTTTGTTCTATATCCTCTAAACACAATACCGGGAATTTGTTGGGCTGTAAGCGAGAGAGAGACTGTGTGCTTTTGTTGGCTGTTCTGTTTTGAATGCCTTTTCATTCGTTTCCCTTTCACTGGAAATTGTTTTTAATTGTCTTTTGATTTGCACATAATGAAGTACCGAAGTCAGTTAGGCCAACCCGGACAGGCAGTAATGAAAAACGGAAACGCCAAATTTTTCTGTTTTTCAAATTTATTTTCTTACTAAGAATACTTGTATGCATTTCGGTATAGTGCTAATACTTTATATGACCGAAATGACTGGATGCTGTTCATCCATCCGGCTGTGAGTGTGGCAGAATGTTCGTATTGTTTGTAATATACTCCAACCCAGCCATCATAGAGTCAGGGAGGTAGGAAATGGTGGGAGTGAGAGTATGGCTGCGTTTTGGCTTCAAGAGATTTTTACGATAATACCTCAAGTTAATTAAAATGACTTTTATTGTATGTGAAATTCATCTTCCCGCTTTAATTAAAATAAAATACTTTAACCCTGTGGATGGAGGTGGGGAGCTGGGTGGTGGGTCATGTTTGTCTTAATAATACGATAAACGTTTACACACACATGTTCGACCGCCCGCCCGCCCTCTCCTTCTGGTTTAACAATAAAAGTACGCATGTGTATTTTCATTTGGTTTTTGATATGACTTTTGGGCGGTATGAGTAAATGCTGTGAATATTATATCGGGATCAGAGGCATTTTGAAATTAATTTCAATATATTTCGACACTGCTTTAACACGAAAACAAACACATATGCGGAAGCGGAAACATTTTATGAAGCGATTACGGGGATTATTATTTTTTTTTTTTTTGCAACATACTCGCATACATGTGTTGGGCTGTGTGGTTGAAATTGACTTGAGCGTATTTTGATTTTAATTAGGCCTCGTACAGACAGAAGCCCAAAAAAAACGGATTTTTAATTAGCCATTTCTCGTTGTAATGTTTCTTTTAAATGTTTTTAAGATTGTTTTTGTAAAACATTTGTGAGATAAAAACAACACTTTCGTTGGAGGGGTGGATGAGGCGTATAATTAACTTTTTCCATTGCTAGAAGAGTTACTCATACGCCAGAGGAGCGCAGCAGGGGTGGTGTGTCGCATGTTTGTGTTTACATATCCGAGGGATAATTAAGATAATAATTAACACAAAAAAATATAAAGATAATTGGGATAACTACGGAATAGTTTAAACAGCAGTTATGGGTGTCTATGTGTGCTTCAATTGAATGTGAACCAGTGTTGCCACTTGTGACAAAGGCAATGTTACAAGAATCGTTTCAAATTAAAATGCTAAACAGAACCTAACAGCGTTTTGGGTCTTCAGATCTTAAACTGACTTGGATCTGTTTTGGCTACATTCGTGAGGACATGTCAATATGTGAGTATTGAAACAGTCGATTTCCATGCCTGAGGTATTTTGGATAAATTTGGTTATTAGCAATTTATTCGTCAAATGAGGAATTGATGCTTTTTTATCAATCAAATGTCCACATTTTTCTTTTAACTAATTTTTCCAACACTTGTTCGTGTAACTAGACATTATGCCGATGCTTTCTGTTGTGAGCTCGTCAAGGGTCTGCTTTTCAAATAACAACTCAAAAACAAATCTGGAGTGTTCAAATCTGTAGATCTGCGTTACCATATACTTCAAAATGGTGTGTTACGAAAACGTTCGATGGACAAATATGAAATATTTCTTACACAATAACATACTAATTCTGTTATTGTGGGTAGTTATCCAGAGTCTGGTAACTCTTGTTAACAGCCGACTAAACCTCAATATGCTACGAGCTTAAATTTGAACAGCAAAAGAGTACACGTTTCCTTTAAACATTACATGCTTTTCTATGAAAAATTTTAAAAACTGACTTCTGCATTCATGGGAAAGTAAACCTCCACTGAAATAGAAAAATAATCCACAATGAGTTAATTTCTTTGAAATAAAGTGGATTCAAATAAATAAGTTTGTATATCTTTATAATATCGAAACAAAGTTTTAATGAAAGGATATGAACTTTTACAACTCCACAATGTTTGGTTTGCTAATACATGGAAACTCTGAAGTTCATATTCTTTTAATTAATAGAAAAAAAACATTTACAAAAAATCTATGAAGGCAAACATCAAAGTCGTATTTTTAAATAAAAATACTTATAAAAAAAAAATATTATTATTTTATCTATATACATAAAAATCTTGTGTGACTGACTCCATCACTGTCCAGACCAAACGCCTAAAACTAGAATCCTGAAATTTGGGGACTATGTAGGCCTTGCCGCATAGACATCTTCAACTACACTTGGCAACAACAGGTTGAAGTGAGTTTCCAAAAGTTGAAAAATAAAAAAGGGTGTTAGAGATGAGATGAATAAGGGGTCAAAATGTACAAAAACGGGACAAAAAGGGGAGAAATAAAAAAGGTGAAAACGATTTTTGACAACAAGTAGATAATATTTATATAAGGAACGAAAAAGGGGCCAAAACGTAGCAAAACGGGATAAAAAAGTACAAAAGGAGAAAAAAAATATTTAGTCGAAGAAGAAATGAAGAAGTTGATATGAAGGGTCCAAATCTGATGAAATATATAAATGAAAGAAAAAATCACAAAAGGCGAGAAGTAGAAATATGCATGGCAACTGCAGTTAGAATTGGGTTGTTAAGATTTAAAAAGTTGTTAAAATTTAAAAAGTGAAGACAAACTACATTAAATTAACGTAAGGCTCAAAAACCTGAAAGAAGTGGATAAAGGGACAAGGAAGGAGCCATATTATATTGTTATAGAAAGGGCCAAAAAGGTCCGAAGCGTACCAAAACGGGATAAACAGGGACAAAAAGTTGGGGGAAACCAAAAATTTAATACAAAATTCTACAAAAAAAGGGTCAAAGACGGGTAAAATATAGAGGATGCAATTAAACGAATATTTTGTGTTTTACTGGAAAAGGAAATTTACGCATATGAAGTAGCGAGTATTTGCATATTATATATATATAGATTTTGTTCTTGCTATATCTAGGTTTATATAGTTGCAACAAAAAGTAGAATTTTCCATAAATTCTCGAACTTATTCTTACTATGTTTAGTTTCATAAAAAAAAACTATAGATTTTGACGACATGGCTTAAAATAGCCTAAGCTTAACATTTCATCCAGATTTTGATAAATACTTTTTTAAGTATGAATTGTAGATGGACTTGATATATTGAATATATTTCCCAAAGACTACTGGACATAGTAAAATTAATGTAAAATTAAATATCAAATATGACTTGTAGTGAATGTTGCACAGTGTTTCAATAGTCGTGTTTGCTGATCAGTTGCTCTCTTTAGCTTAAGCTACTAATATTGATATTTTCAAAAATGAAGCCAAAGAAAACGTTCAGCTTTTGTAATTAACAAAAAATTACTGACATTGGATTTGGTTAAGTTTACTTTCATTATTTAGCCAACATTTTTAAGTTTAATCATAAGCTTTGGCTAAATCAACCGACAGAGCCAGGTGCACGGATTGTTGGTTGTCATTTAACGATTAGCGCTGCTAAAAAAAACAACAGAAAAAAATTACAAAGACCAGAGCAGGCAGTGGTGACAACATTTGGGAAATAAAAAATGTAAACCAAAAAGCGAGCAAATGTATAATGGTTACTCTCTCGCTCTATCTCTTTCTTTCGCTTCTTTCTCGATCTTTGACTTTACCGCAAGTGATTATGTTAAACACACTGAAATGAAAAGAAAACATTTTTTAACTGCCACTTGACGAATATTACGATTTTTTTTGGGTGCACAAACACAAACAAAATCAAAAAATGTTAATTTTCTGTGTGACGCATACATACACAAATTTTCACTGATACTGATACTATACTGTTCACGCATTTTGACTGTGTAAAGAGCGCTATAGATTTCTTTTGGATTTTGTTCAGCCGATCACTGCAGTTTGTCTTGTCTTTTTT
Source organism: Hydrotaea cyrtoneurina (assembly GCA_958296145.1). Lineage (NCBI taxonomy): Eukaryota > Metazoa > Arthropoda > Insecta > Diptera > Muscidae > Hydrotaea > Hydrotaea cyrtoneurina. The sequence goes on along the minus strand of OY282513.1, from coordinate 7,540,202 downwards.
TGTCTAAGTATTATCATTTGTTAATTCTTTTGGCTGTTCGTCAATTTCTATTTTTAAGGTGTTTTCGAAATGTGTTAGGTTTTTTAAGCTTCAGGTGTTGTTAGCTATTCGGCTTGATTGTTTTTTAAGCTGAAGAAACGTATTATTTTCTTGCTTGAGCTAAAATTGTGTCAGCTATGGAACACTGATTTGATTTCTATTATTAAGAAACCTTAATTTGTCGGCCGTAAAAACCTTTTTTCCTTACAAAAAAATTTTATGCCGTCAGCATCATTGAAAAGTTGTTACGGCTTGCTATTAAATCTGCAGCTCAGCTATCACAATGAAATGTCCATATACCACACTAATATCCAACTACATAAATCAAATACAGGGCGGTCAAAATAAGTATAACTACATGTCTCTGTATACAACTGAAAGAGTACTCGTATTGCAAACCGCTCAAAGGAAGAAAGTCTTAAAAGCAACGTACACAAATTACAGATTTGCCTTTGTCAATGTGTGCAAATATCAGCTTATGCACGTGCCATTAAGACCACAAAATCCCCTCAATGTCACAAAAAATGTCCATAATTGCAATCATGGCCACCCGGTGCTTTTTTCAAAACTTTCAAATTCCGTTATTCACCAGCATTCCATTCAAATTCATTCAAATCGTAGAAAAGTTGACCATTATTTTTACGGAGACCAAAGTAAGAGAGTTTTTCCGCCTGCCCCTTTTGTTTTCTGTCTAACATACAATAAAACTTTTCTCGGAATTATTTATTTCTTTTTGCTTTTGGCAAATCTAGTAACGAAGAAAAACAAAGAATTTCTGGACGACATTAATCGTTTGCCGTGCCGGACAAAACAAAAAAAAAAAAGAAACAAATTACACAAATCCACAACACCCTCTCATCGAGTGAAACTGCAACACTGCATAGAAGAAGAGAAGTAATAAATGTAACATGGATGGAAAAAGAAGAAAACAATGCGAGAGGGGGGAAAAGCCAAAAGCAACAAGGAGAACACAACAGTAACAACGACACAACATATTGATTGATTGATTGATTTACAAGAAATGGTTATAATTAATAGCAAAACTTTCTCTGCGACAACGACAATGACCCGTTTTATGGCAAATGGAAGATTGCAGGCTTAAATGTACACTCACATCCTCAGCCACTGACACACCCACACCATACCCCACACACACACTCATACAAATATTACAATATATTCGAATTCGATTCTGAAAAATCGTATTGAAATGAATTCATTTGATCTGGAATCATCAATCACATGGATGACTTCATAATATTATTTTCCAAACACATACAGACACATAATATTATCTCAAATCTTATATTATTAAATTAAAGCGTAGACCAGAACAACAAAGAAAAACATGCATACACACAAATCTAATGACAAAATTAAAATAAAACAATTAACCTTTTTTTAACGAATTATTTTTCTTCTTCTTGTTTTTCGTTTGTGTCTTACAACAACGACAAATGAAATTTCATTGTTAGGTCGTATAAAACGGAAATAGCGGAAATGGAAACTGTTCTCTAAAGACGAACGATGCAACGAACCGGAACTAAGGGTTCAAAAGCACAAGATTTGTTGTCTAACAACAAAGCCAGCAGTGCTAGTAGCATTAACAGCAGCAGCAGCAACAACAAAAACTATAACAACAAATTAACAACAACAAGGTATTTTTTTGCCCACAGCATCAACTTCTACAACAAGTTAAGGAAACGAGCTGAATTTCTGTTTTGTTTTTTTTTTTTTAAAACGTACGCCGTAGACAAATTCGTTATTGAACATATGAAACATAAAACCATTTGGGTTTTGAGAAACTGCTAAGATGAATGCGTAAAACAGACGACTAGAAGAAAAGAAAAGTAATATATAGAGAATATAACAAGAGAACATAAATCAAGCAACATTTTGTGTGCCATATTTGTAAGTTAACAATGAATGTAAGAATATAAGAAATCAAACCCCCAAAAACAAAGCAAACAAAACAACAACAACGTAAATAAGAATTATGTATTTAATGAAACAAAAGGAATCGACAGTGGGACACAGGAAACGGATATGTTGTCAATGAATGTGGGTGTGGGTAAATTACACACACACACACACACAAATTGTGAACAACAAAATTCGTTTGGCCAGGAAATAACCGCCTGTTTCCATAAAACGAATTTGTTCGTTCATTACAAATTGTCAAAATGGAAGGGACAACAAATTTATTTGTTTCAGCAGTGAGAGCTTATTATTTTGGGCTTGTGTTCAATATGTCGATATCTAAACCAGAATTGAATAATGTCTGAAATTCATATTTAAAACGCTTCGAATATGGACGATTTGTAAAGAACGAACCAATTCGTTTTATGGAAACAGGCAGTAAATTTAAAATATTTTTTTTTTTAAATTATTTTTTTTCTCGGACGAATGTTAATTGATCCTTTGGCATTCTCACTACAGGGATGTCCAATTTTCGGTTGTCGTGAAAGTAGGGGTACTTTCTTGAGGTCCAAAGAGAATTGCCTGTTTTCAAATTTTTTTAAAAAAAAAAGAACCCCGGCACAGCTCCCGTGAAAGAACAGCTCCCGTAGACTGACAAATTTCTCAGTCCCATGCGGTATTCTTAAAGCAAATTAATCTCCGCTGGCGGACATTTTCTGGGGACAGACAAAACCGCCCATCGGAGCTTTCATTGTATTCGTTTTTTCGAAAGAGGAAACATTTTCGTTATTGATGGAACAAGATTTCATTCATGTGGCTGCCTTGTCTGACTTCACAGTAGCGCATCCTGTCAACCCAACACTCTAAGACCTGGGTTACGGTTTTTGGCTCTATCTCAAACAATGGCTTATTCGATATTCATATTAAGGGCCTGAATTGTTAATGGATTATTCGCATAACATCGAATTAAGGTACTCCACAAACAAAGTCGAACAATATCAAATCGCAGCTCCGAGGTGGCCAATTGGCATCGTCGAGATGGCTTAAATCAGGATTACCGAACTTGATGGGCTGAGCGTCATTGGGCGTCATCCTTTGATAAGAATGATCCATGAAATGGCAATGGCACTTTCAATGGGCCAATTATGCCACCGTTCCAATATCAGCACCAAACTAACTCTCTCTCCCTCTCTGTGTAAGCAATGGCTACTCAACGATCACGTGAGTGTTTTTCGATCCGCGGCAGTTTTTGCTTATTAACATAGTCGACAAGATGAAAATTCGCTTCGTCAGAAAATATGATTTTTTTCAAGCAAAATTGTTCTTCATTTCGATCTGCTGCAATGGCCAAAATTAGAAACGATAACAAAGAGAACAGTAGTGTGCTGAGCCAAGTGATTCTTATCAACAATCTTAATATATATTTACCCTCGACACTGATTCACTGACTCTGTCACGCAGTACATAGGAATTTAAATAGGCATTCTATAATTTTCTATAAATAATAATAATAAAAAAAATATATTTTTTTTTTGTACAGAAATTGTGTTTTCCCCAAATTTTTTTTTTAAAAATTTTTTTTTTCAACAAATTTTTTTTTTTCCACAAAATTTTTTTTTTCAACAATTTTTTTTTTTCCCACAAAATTTTTTTTTTCAACAAAATTTTTTTTTTTCCACAACATTTTTTTTCCATATTTCAACGGACTGCTTGAAATGAAAAACAAAGAAAAAGGAAAAACACCCAAACAACCAAACCTATACTTGTAAGTTTATTATTTATTGTGTACATAGAATTAATTAATGTTTGAAATGAGAAGGAGAACAATATTTAAAAAAGAAAAAAACAATTCCCGAAATTGCCAGGTGGTGAAGGAAATTAATCCCTGAAGAAGAAAAGCGCCGAAAAATCAAAATAGTTTAATGTGAAGCAAAAAAGAAACGGAAAAGGCAGCCAATGTAAAGAAACGCAATGGAAGAAACAACTGCAAACAAAGCTTTAAAGTTTTTGATAGCATAACAAACAAACACAAAGAACAGTAAACATTTTTAATTATTGCCAAACCAAAAAAAAAAAAAGTAATCCCTTTTTCGATAAAAAGCTTTAAAGCTGACTTGTTATTAAAAACTTTAAAGCTGCAGCAACACAAATGAGAGTTTTGCGTACAGAAGCCGAAGGCCCGAAAACAGATCAGCAAACAAACACTCCATTAAGAATAACAATAATTTTTTCATAACCAAAAAAAAAAAACCGAAAACAAAACCTTTTCTCTTAAAGATTCCACCAGCTCTTTAAACCATATTAATCTAGAAAAGAAAAACTGTATAGATTGTAAAACTAAACCAAAATCAATTTAAAGCTCAACTGCAAAAGCTCTATACGCTCAAAACCCAACCCAACCAACTAACCAATAACAAACAAACCAAAAAAAAACCCAATAACATAAAAGTTCATATTGTTAATTTGAAATATTTTTAGCTGTTAAGGATGGAAGGAACTACGAAAAGGACGAAATAGAAGAAAACGTAAACTAATTGTTGTTATTAAATTTTTAAATTATAAATAATGTGATCATTTTGATAAAAACCAAAACAAAAACCATAAAAGAGAACAAACAAAAAACAAAGCGTCACATAAAAGGAAACAAAATAAAAGCCTTTAATTATATTCTGTTTGCACCAAAACGTTGGTGCTCAAAGCTTTCCTTCAAAAACCAGCAACAACAAAACATATAGTTTAAAACTATGGAAAACAAATCTCTCAAACTATCCTGAACGTTCACTAGCGCTTTCGCTCTCTTCAATGTAGGCAAAACAAATTTCTCGTACATTTTTTTTTTTTTATTTTCAAACATGTAGTCAAAACTTGCTCACTTTCCCAATCCAATAATACCCCATAGTCAATGTGATTTGTAAATAATCACTGCAATGGTTTCATTAGAGTTGTGCATTCTCCTTCTCATGGCCACTCTAAAAGCCATGAAATCTCTTACTATCTCGCTCTCTCTCTATCTCTGTCTCTCTTGACATTTCCGCCTCCCACAGTTCGTTTAGAACTACTTTTCATGTGTGTGTGTATGTGTCTATGTGTGTGAAGTTTGTATGTAAATTTGGATTTGTAAATGTTGAAAAAGAAATATTTTAATTGGGACTAAAACTCAAATTAATTAAAATAAACTATTTGTATAAGATTAAGGATATTTTTTATATTTACTTTGCTACTTCCAGACACAGTAACAACAGAGACAAACGTATTTAACTTTTGATCAAACTTGTCAATAACAATACACAGAGTTGCCAGGGTATTTAATAAGTGTATAGCTGATAAAAACAAAGCTATGCTGGCATTAGAGTTTAAAACATGATTATCTAGCCATTGTGATTATAATTCTGGCAATGTGATGAAAATACGGGCAACTGGATAATCGCAAATTTAACTTTCAGTGTAAAAATGGTTTAACTCATACATGTATAGAATATTTTTTTCAACCGTATTTTCAGTCTATGTTGATATTTTCATCTAGATCAGTTGATTTCAACTCCTCAACGTCTAGCCCAATTTGAGGTTTATTATTTCTATAACAATCGCTGATTAATCATACTCTAACGATAAGAAAGCCACATATGAGCGAAAAGTCCATAGACGAAAAGAAAATGCAAGTGAAATTCGATTAAAGATTAAAAATTTTGAACTTGAATTTTGACAAAACTTTCGTGTTAAGTAACCCAAATGAACAAACATGAATTCGTTGTTTTGTACGAAACGAATTATCCATTTGTGTTATGCTATTTTAGAAATTCATTACAACCTGCTGAAACAAAAGATCGTCCAGTCAATACCTGTAATCTCCGGCAACAGCAAATGATTTACAAAGCATCTGTATCGCTCAAAGATAAACGAAACGGCATTTACAGCAGCATTTTCAAAAAATGATGAGTTCAATGATGGTACCGCTTCAAACTGCCATTCTCTTCGGATGCATTGGCTTCTCGAAGTCCGCGTGCTGGTTTTCCTATCCCCAGATACGGCAGTTTTAGTTATTAGCATAGCCACCGAGATGGATAAGCACTTGGTAAGAATATATGATTTCTCGATCAAAATCATTATCCATTTTGGGCTCCAAATCGTCTGTGTACCTTCAAGTGCTGAGTCAATTGGATTTTCTATCCGAACTTGGACTTGGACTTTTAGCAAAAATCACATTAAGCTGGTGCGTGTTTTTGAGATCGATGGCCATTCGATGTTCCAGGACTAAGTTACACACTCTCAGCTACGGAAGATGGAATCACGAACTTTTTTACGTACAGCCTTATTTCGGATAAAACTTTCTATAAACGAATAAATAATATCGGATAAAACTTTCAATAAACAAATAAATAATATCCTGTGGCATTTGGAATTTGGGATAGATACATGCAGTCCATATATATGGAAAGATATACATATTTATTCCCAAGACCCGTATCTTGAATCGTTGCAATGTCATCGATAAGGTCCTTTGTCCTATTCAGTTGTTTGCAGCCATCGTACCCTATTTAACGTTATTTTATGGCAACTCTGATTTCAATCTAACACAACACAAAACTAACAAAAATGCCCACAACTTGTGTGGGTTTATAATTTCGAAACTAGACAAAATATTCGCATGTCTTTTGTATGATTTCATTTGAACAGGGTTGTATTTTTAAGGGGGGAAAAAAGAATATAGATTCGAAAAGGGGAAAACATAAACGCAAAAGGATAACAAAACAACGTTTGAAAAGCAAAACGCTTATTTTTTGATAAACTGAGAGATTTTATTTAGTTAATTTGAAAATAACAAAAAGACAAATAGAATAATGTAAATAAACTAAAGTGTACGATAAAAATGTAAACACACAATACAAATTTTTTTGTAAAGCTTTTTATTGTGAAGAGCCCTAACTAGTTTTAAACACTATTATGATTTCCTTTCAGAATTTCTCCTTTAAACTAAAAAGGAAATTCCCTTAAGTTTATGAATTTTTCATAAATTAAAACAGAAAAGCAAAAAAAAAAATGTTTATATTTTAATGTAGTTAATTTATGCGCCGTCGAAACAAAATCCAATTCAAATCCACGGAAATGTACATCAGAAACATGTTGAATATGAAAATAACACAAATTTGTATTTACCAAAAAAGAACTACAATTAAAAATCTGTACAACAACAAAGAGGAACATTTAAAAAACGAAAGCCAAGAAGAAGAACAACAAAAATGAAAACAAACATACACTGAGGTTAACATTTTTACATAACTTATTTTAAAAACAAACAGCATTACTGTATGACATGTGAAAGTAAACAAATGCAACAAAAACAAACAACAAGAAATATACACATAAGAGTATATTTTAGGCTTTTTCAAAAGAATGTACCAAGAGTTTTGGTTTTATGAATATGATTTTCGATAATTTTTCAAATGTCTAACAGTGGTTCCGATTAGAAAGAAGAATGGATCAATTGTATTTGATTGTATATACAGAGATAAGGCTCACCCAGTTTCCATATGGACTGAGCTGCAACTGTAGTCAGCTGGGTGGCCTACGAAATGATATTTAGGCAACTGTAATTCTTTTTATATAAACCGCATACAAATATTTTGAATAGGATTTGGCTATTCTAGAATTCTTATGGCTTTATAGCGGGCCGTTTAAACGCCAAGTGATTTCTCAGCATTACTTTTTCAGAATTACGAATGTTTTTATTTTTATTTCGTTGCAAATATTAGCTTTTTTCAAAATGATCCAAGGATCATGCATTACTTTTTCAGAATTACGAATGTTTTTATTTTTATTTCGTTGCAGATATTAGCTTTTTTCAAAATGATCCAAGGATCATGCATTACTTTTTCAGAATTACAAATACTTTTATTAATATTTAGTTGCAGATATTGGATTTTTTTAAAATGTATATTTTTAATAAAATTAAAAAATAGATCTAACAATGATATCGAAAGTAAAGAATTGCGAAATGGTAGATGAACAAGAATTTTAGTCATTACTTAATTACTTATTTCCCTTAACAATCCATGAAGGAACTGAAAGCGAACTTCTCTCGAATCAGTGAGCTGTGCTCGTTATAAATCGTATAATGTCATCTCCGGACGGCTATTATTTTTCTAGAGAAGTTTTACATGACTTAGAGATTTCTTTCGTACTCGTAAAGTCGTCAGCATTTACGCGGTGAATGAAGCTGCGGAAAAATGTTTTGTTGGTCTTTCTAGGTTTCAAACCTGGGTTTGGCTGTGTGTACTCGAACTCACTACCTACCAGACCGCGGCTGTTCACATTTTAGGCATTAAAATTACATATTCATTTGGCCCCAGTTTTCACACTCTGCATCTTGTTGTCGTCTAATGCATTTCTGGGTTGATTTTTTGGATCCATTCATCCAAAATGGCCCATCCAGGGCAATCATTGTATTTTTGGCAAACGATTTTTCACAAGAAAACACCCAGCTTCACTTCATCTCTGTACAGTTCCTATTTATCTGTTTTCCCAAGTATCCATATTTCAGCGTAACTAAAAAAAAACGGGTAGAATAATCGTATTGTACAGTGAGGTTTTAGAGAATGACCTCTATTTTGGAATTGTGTGCTTAGCCCAATGTAACATTTATTGCCAGCACCATCCTTTGAATATTTCTATTGATGCTAGAACCGGTGTAGATGAATTCTTCCACTACATCGATTTCGCCTTCACTATATAACTATAAGTTTCGCCGATCACCAGCAGACCATCTTCGCCGATTCCTTCTCGGTTTTTGAAAAAGCTCTATCCATCCAATGATGTCAATGTCGTCAGCATATGCATGGAGGATGTCACCTTTGGTGTTCACTGTACGTTTTTCTCCTTAACCTTGTTAAAATTGTTCTTTTCAAGGAATTAACTATTAAATCTAAAACTCGACTTTTAATCAGAGTGTCTAGTGAAGACATAATTTGTAACACAAAACAACTTATTTATTTTTAAGTTATTTGTATCATTTCCAATTTTTTCTAGTACTCAATTTTTTTCCAAATCCTACTTCTGCGATAAATACTTTTTATCCATGTTTCTTTTTCTTTGGAACCACTAAAAAAAAAGAACTTATAAGTATAATTTGCAAAATTGTTTAAGTTGTCTTTAGTTAGAGAAAAAGTGAAATTACAAAATTTTTGAACAACAAATGCCTTTTATACATTGTTTCATATTTTAGTTTAGTTTTGTAAAAAAAAACAAGAAGAAATACTGTGGATATGAGGAAGGGTTAGTTGTTGATATCAACTACAAAATTTAGTAAAATTTGAAAAAAGAAAATATATAATATTTTTTACTTAAATTGGATATAGAAGTTGACAAAAAAAAAACTAATAACTAAACAGTCTACTCATCCAAGTGATCTCTTCCTCATGTCCACAAAGAATTGTTATTTTTTTCTAAAGAAAAAAATCCATGAACATTTAAAAAAGCAAAACAAGTTAACATTACATGATATAAGTAGTTAGTAATTTAATGAAGTAAAAACCAAAAACTTAATATCTAAATTTAAACACAAAACAAACAAAGTAACAAAAAGCGCCCCACAAAAACCATTAATGTGAACATAAAGAAAACCTAAACAAAGCATTAAATAAATTAATTTTAATTTAACATTTAAGATCGAGAAAACAAAGAATAACAAAAACCAAATCATAAATCATTGAAACAAATTTATTTTAATATACTTATATATGTGTTCTGTACAAAGAATGAAATTGAAAACAAAACCAACCAAAACAGAGAACAAAACAAACAAAAATCTCATGATCCACGATCCACAATTCCAAAACATGACATTTTTTTAGAAACAACAAGAAGAACAAAAAGTACATTTTTCGTATTATAAATAATAACATTTAAGTTTAACAGTAAAACCTCATTAACGTTAAAACAAAACAAACAATTAAACAAAACGACAACATTTAAACCAAACAAATTTAATATGAATAAACTAATAATAATAATAATAATACAAACAAATCATAAACAATTAATGTAAATCATTGTTCCAAAAACAAAACAAACCAAAAAATTGATAAAGTGTCACTTTTATTAAACAAAAATAAAAACAAACAAACTAAATAAAAATAATTGATGGTAACTAAATAAAAAAAATACTTAAAAAAAAACAAAATAAAAAAATTGTTGTGGTAGATACTGAAGCAAAAATAAAAATAAATGCAATAAATGTATACAAAAAAATACTTATGATTTTCATTTTTTAAAAGGGAATAGGAAAATTTAGTGGGTGAAATCGATCGACTCTAATATGGCAAGGGAATGTGAGCTGAATACGATGGGTGGGTAAGCACTTCTCGAGTGAGTAAATTCCAAGTAGAGTTTGATCAGTACAGCTACATGCGGACCAGCATGACTACATGTTGTTGGTGTTGGCCTGCTTAATCAATAATTTCCATGTTCTTCGGTTTTCTGTGAGCTTTTCAAGTAGAGTTTGATCAGAACAGCTACATGTGGACGAGCATGACTACAACATGTCGCTGGTCTTGGCCTGCTTAAACAATGATTTCCATGTACTTCGGTATTCTGTGAGTTTTTCAAGTAGGGTTTGATCAGTACAGATACATGTGGACGAGAATGACTACAACATGTTGTTGGCCTGCTTAATCAATAATTTCCATGCACTTCGGCCTTCTAGGTGCTTTCTATTGTTCATGATGCCGAGGATTAGTATGGTACTTGCACTTGGTCCTTATAACAGCGTCTCTGCCTTCTCTGTGTGGGCCTTCTTTGGTAAGATCGTCTGAATTCGTTCGACCAACATGACCCAGCCATCGCAATCGTTGTATTTGAAAGCTCTTAACTAATTTCATGGCGGGATATAACCTATACAGGTCACGTACGAGCATTATAATGCTTGAGAATTAGATCTAGAGTAGGGAGCTCGTTAAGCCTTGAATGCTCCGCACAACCAGCCAATAATAATTTTGTAAAATCTCGTGTAGTGATCGCGTTTTGGGTAAAATTAAGGACACAATCTCTTTAATTGTATTCGCTAGCAATTCTGATCCCACCATATGCACAGCATACGAATAATCCGCTTGGCTGTCGATGTTGAAGCATGGCAAAGGGACTCCTATGATTTCCTCTTCTTTGCTTTATCAAACTGGATCGTTGACTTTCAATGTTTTTCGGATTCAATTTTGGAACTCCATATATAACCATATATAAATTGTATAATTCTCAAATGTTTAACTCAAGTAGTGACTCCAAATAAAAGTGAAATTTCATCTTGCGTTTGCAATCCTTCCAACTCCATGTTATCATTCACTTGAGGCCATGTACTACATTTTTGCATTCATAGAATAGAACGTTGCATTCTTAATCTTATGAACGAAATCACATCAACTTCTCTCACTTAAATCATATTCATCATATGACCCTACAAACAATCCAATAACCTCAACTGTACATTTCTTTAAAATGAAATCAATAGTTTCCGCAAATGACATATATTCGGCGCTAACGCATCACTGGACATTTTCAATAAAAATGTGGTGTTGCTACAAAATCAATAATAACTTATGATGTTGGAATACTCACGATATGCAGTTTTACATGTGACTATTTCAACCATTACAAACAGGTGGGTACATTTTGCACCCACAAATTCTAATGGAAACTGACCAAAAAGTAGATCACTTCGGCTTTCACATTTTAGTGCCAATACAAATTTTAATTACATTAAAAAATGATTTTAATTTTAGCAACTGTCAACTGTTAATACCTAAAAAGTTATTGACTTTTGGAGATGGGATTTGACTTTGGACCACCGTGCGGCGGTAAACACAAAATTACTATACTCCTGATAATCAGTTCAGCTAAAAACTTCAATAGACCACTTATTTATTTATTAATCCATATACGTAATATAAAGCCATCAAAGCCAAAGAAATATATTACATTGTAAGAAAAAAAACCTGAGTATTGATTTAATTAACTTTAATCACAATTTAAAATTAAAGGCATAAAACTTAATTACAACCCTATCATTTGGCTCCCCAGCCATAAAGTACCAGAACAAAAAACATAAAATAAAATAAAGAATGGTCCCAGTAAGCGGTAATTCAATTCAAAGAAATTGCATTAGTACAATTTTTACAATTTCTTAAATATAATTACATAAAGATAAAAGTGTTAAGATGTCAATGTCGCCGTGAGAGAAATAAAAAAAGACCAACCAAAATAAAACGGAACATCTTATATAGGAGAAGAGGAATGTCGAACATTTGTTGAAGCCACATGTCGTTAACACACAAATGATCAACAATAACAAATTGTCAGCATGTCAGAATATCGTAATCCGTCTATGGAAGACGCGTTTACAGCTTAATTTAAAAACAACAGTGACCCAATGACACCGCCAGACAAAATTGGGCACTAGTAACACGAAAGGAACATCTTCGAATCAATTGTCAACATATTCGAGTCCACTGCCCAAATACGGCAATATCGTTTACGTACCCATTCAAATTGAAAGGTTGAGAAGGGCAAGGTTGAGACTCGTGATGGAATGCAGAAGCAATGGTCTGAATAGGAGATACAGCCGAGAAAAATAGCCATGAATAAAATATTTTTGAACACCCCACTTTAGTCCAATCAGAAAACATTGAATCCCATTGTTCAGATACATAGATAGATAGCTATAAATGGATAAACTAATGCCCTATATATTTGCAGTTGTTCATTTCCCACGCATTAAGAGAAATCATTGATAACAGTTCCATTCCGGACTTACCTTAAATCCTTAATCTGCATTTTCACGATATGATTTCGTTCGCCAAACTCACAAATTGCCCTTGCAAATAATTTTAATTGCATTTGTATCTCTCACATAGGCGATAATTGTCGTATTTCACATAATTTCAAGTGTCACTAACAAATTGTTTCAATACATTTAATGTTTATTTAATTTCAGAAATAATGTAACGAAAATATTCCATATAATTGACAGAAACGAGTTAAAACCGGCGGAAAGAAAAACAAACCATTCACAATGGTTCGAAGAGAGAAGAATTAGAGTTGCATTTTGTTATGGACGTGGGGCAGAGTTGCATTTTTGTGGAGTTTAATTCTATTTTGTAAAATGGTACAACAACACAAAAACTACACTCGTCCATATGATGTGATTGTGTCGGAAAACTACATTTGCCGTTCCGAGCCGACTTTAACCAGTAAGTCCCGTTCAGTGAGTATACAAATAATGTTCCACGTTCGTATCTTCATGGAATTTTATAGTTGTAAACTGCCTTCACTCCAGAACCCTGTACAGTGTCCTCTATAAGAAAATAAGATCTTTCTCATCTTTAAAAAGCTCGCTAGAGTCTTCTTCATGAGAAGGCCCAAGAGATATAGGTATCTATGCATAATACATGTACATATGCATACATCTATGAGTGCATAGCCGTTGATCCACATAAATGACTCGTGTTTAACAAATAAAGTACTATTCAGATCGAACATCTGTATTTTTGTGCCAAATTTATGTGCATTTTTATTCTCTCCCTATTCTCGTTGCAGGCGTTGTATGAACAGTTCCATTAAAATAAATTAATTACTTCACACTGTGCATTTATTTTGTTAGCGATTTCTGTAATTAATCGATGTTAATTTTAAGTGTTACTGCTGTTGTGCTATTTTTCATTTGTACAAATATCTGTCTAAGGTCTATTCGCACTTGCTACGGAGAAAATCAACCCTGCCTCAAAATACAACACTGTGCGTAAAAACGAATGACGACGCTTGGTCATGACGAAAAACATGACGGCTCGTCCATTTTATTATCGCTCCCAGTGGCATCCACAACGTAAGTGATTTTCTCCATTATAAAGATTCAATCAAAGACATGGTGTTCTTCAAAGCCAACACTAATACAAACAGAAAAATGTAAATATAAATGCTTAAATTATAAAATAAAACATACAATCATTAAAGTTATCCATTATTGCTGAGAGAACAATTCACAAAAAAAAAAAAAGAATTTAAAGCAAACTTTCATAAACGACACGTGTTATTTTTTCTGGAAATTTGAGGTTATGTACACATTTCTAATATATTTTCTTTACGTTTAATTCCAGGTTCCGTAACTCATAATACGTTAAAATGTCGGGAGGTTTAGATGTTTTGTCCCTCAAAGAGGATGATGTTACCAAAATGTTGGTAGCAACTACCCATTTGGGCTGTGAAACCGTTAACTTCCAAATGGAACAATACGTTTACAAGCGCCGTGCTGATGGTGTCAACATCATCAACTTGGGCAAGACCTGGGAAAAGTTGGTTTTGGCTGCTCGTGCTATTGCCGCCATCGAACATCCCAATGATGTAAGTATAACAGGAATTAAACACTTCATTTGTTCATAATTTCTTAATGATGAATATTTTACTAATCTTTCGGGTCTGAAATTCAATGATGCCAACCTTATTCTGATCAATTCATTAAAAGCCATTCCCGTACCTCTATAAATCGACAATTGGCAGTAACCAAGTATCCATTATTTCTCCACTTGTAGGTTTTCGTCATCTCTTCTCGTCCCATTGGTCAACGTGCTGTGTTGAAGTTCGCCAAATACACCGACACCACACCCATTGCTGGCCGTTTCACTCCTGGTGCATTTACCAATCAAATTCAGCCCGCTTTCCGTGAACCACGTTTGTTGGTCGTCACCGATCCCATGACCGATCATCAACCCATCATGGAAGCTTCCTATGTCAACATCCCCGTTATTGCTTTCGTCAATACTGATTCTCCTCTCCGTTACATCGATATTGCTATTCCCTGCAATAACAAATCTCCTCATTCCATTGGTTTGATGTGGTGGTTGTTGTCTCGTGAGGTTCTCCGCATCCGTGGTACTATCTCGCGCAGTGTGGAATGGCCCGTCGTTGTCGACTTGTTCTTCTACCGCGACCCTGAGGAAGCTGAGAAGGAAGAAGCTGCCGCCAAGGAGCTTATGCCAGCCGCCAAGGTTGAAGAGGTCATTGAACACGCCGTTACTGAAGAAGCCTCCAACTGGGCTGAAGAAGTCACTACCGATGTTGTTGCACCCGTTGCCGCTGTCGTTGGTGGAGCTCCTGGTGTTGCTGAAGATTGGAATGACGATACTGTCAAGTCCTCATGGGGTAATGATGCCAACTTCTAAAGTATTTTAGAAGGCTGTTTTTACACGCAAAATATTGACTGGAATAAAAACCCATTTTATTTCTCTGAAAACTGAAATACAATTATGTTTTACTAAAGGGGGAAGTTTTATGGTCACATAAATAGAAATTAAGGTCTTAAATCGGCCAGATTTGTTTTGAACACACTCGTTTCAAGGATAGTCTTTTTTTAATACATTTTAAAATAGATAAGCCATGTTTGCTGGTATATGGGTATTAGTAGATGTCTCAGGTGTACACTCCTGTGCCCTAATCACGGCATTCGTTATGTACAGTTGTCAATCAGAAACTTCGCATTTTGGATCACGGCGGTCGTGTTAGACAAATTGTTTTCAAGAAATCTCGACAGCTCATCTGCTATCCGACGTATAATGATAAGAAAAACTTCAATTGGATCCGTGATCCAAAGAAGTCGAACCATTTACAATTATTTCTACACGAACCTTTTGTCGATAACGGATGATATGATTAGGCCCCTCTTCGTACTGCCAGTAGGGTTACCAGATACCGAATTCAAAAAGTCTGGAAATGCAAAACAAAAAAGCGGGATTTCTCGGGATAAATGAAAAAATCATACCGACCTTTAAGCGTTTGCGTATCGTAACCGAAATTTTCGTTTGAAATATTATCAGCACGATTCTGAATACTCCCGGGGAGATAATTCCCGGGGAATTTACTTTTTTTCGAAAACATTATCCTCCTATTCCAAACAAACCGAGCGAATAATAATAAGGGACATACAATTTCGATTATTCGGTGTCAGATGATTTGTTTGTTTCCCAGTCAGTTTAGAATGGGAGGATTTTATTCTCGGAAAAATGTAAATTCTCCCCGGGAGTATTCAGAATCGGGCTGTATATATGTTTGTTAATACATTTTTGATTAACATTGTGTTTTTTAAAACGTTTGAGCTATTATTAAAACATTAAAAAATACTAGTTTAAATTTTTGTTTTTGTTAAATCTACTTTGAAGTCTGACTTTTGGAGATGCAAAATAAGAAACACTTTTTAATTTTCGCTTACGATAAGTTAACGTCTAAAGCTCGATATTGCGTTGGTTTCTTGAATTTTTTATTAACACAAATTTATTAAAAACATTGCAGTTTCATACTGATAAGAATCATTTTGTAATGAATAAAACAAAAATAAAAATCAAACAACAATATTCAAACCGGACTAATACGTACTTCTGAATTAATATTATTTTTGCCACATATTGTGTTATTTTTTGCCGAATGGACTAGGTCTACTCCCTCGTCAGTTTTTAAAAATGACTGGAATTCCTGACAACTTTTATCAATATTTGATCTTATTAAAACTTCAGCCTTTATGAGATCGAAAGACATTCGATTTCTATCTTTAGAATATAAATTATTTACAATACTAAATACTTTTTCACAATAAGCATTACTAATCGGTATAGAAAATATAAATGAGATCAGTTTAAATAAATTTAAATGATTGTCCTTACCACATTTGGTAAAAAAATGAGACCATATCTTATCATTTGGTATATCTTTGGGTAAGTCATCATAAACAGCTCGAAGGCTGCAGTAGTCGGTGTACAATATGTCTTTGTCAACTACATCTGATATTTGCAGAACTTTCGGAATTTTTTGAGGATTAATTTAAAAAGTCGGGATTATACCCAAAATTTCTGAATTCTCGGGACTCTTGATAAAAGCGAAAAGTCGGGAAAATCCCGACGAATCCCGACCATCTGGCAACCCTAACTACCAGGGTTATTCAAATATTCTTCACCAGGCTCTTCTTCGTTCTTCTATTTTTAAACTTTCCGCGGTCACCAAACGTTTTTCAGCTAGAATACTGACTGACCGGTACCTGGTACTTAAAGCGGGCCCCAAATGGCTAATATTCTTTCTACCGAAGTTCTACATGGCTTAGAGATTACTCTTTACCGTTAAGTCTATAATATAACTTTCCGCGGTCACCAACCGTTTTTCAGCTAGAATACTGACTGACCGGGACCTAGTACTTAAAGCGGACCCCAAATGGGTAATTTTTTTTCTACAGAAGTTCTACATGGCTTAGAGATTACTCTTTTACCGATAAGTCTAGAATATAACTCAAGAAAAAGTACAAACCTACGCATTTTTAAAAGAAAAACTACTTTATGCTTACGATTGTTTTCTGCATAAATTCTAACGCCGTCTGATCTTGAGTTTTGGAAAATGCTATATTTTGGAATGTTAACAGCATCTAGATGGGAAGCAGACAAAACTGAATTTGAATTTGGTTGAACCTAATGAAGGTTCGACAATTTAAATGAGCCACTTTAAACTTGAGCAGTTTAAAGATACTACCTCTGATCGCCGGACCAATGTGTAAATCAGAATGCATTAAAGTTCAATTATTGATGAAAACCAAGCATTATACAATAATAATATTCCACAACCGTTAATCAAGCAATTAATATTACGGTTGACAAGAACGACAAAAATAGATTCGACGACGGATTGGATTTTTTATGACCTGGTCAAAATTAAAAAAAACATGAGTTTTAGTTATTGTTAATGAAGTTACAACTAATTATTCTCGCTTGTAAAAGGTGCCGATTGATTAATAAATTAAATTGAAATCAGAGGAGCGGTTCCAAATGTTGACCAATACTTGTCCTTTACACAGAAATTTAAAATGTGCTCATACCTTAGTACATAAAACCACGGTATTAGATTCTAATGAAACAGATAGGAATAAGGTCTTTGATTCCTCTACTTGAGAAAATTATAAGCCAATTTTCAACATTTGAAATGACCACGAAAACGTCGAGACACGTAAACATTATTTTAGATCGCAGAATCTATTGGCTTTTTGAAAGATCAGATCAAAATAATTTAGTTTACATGTCTCGACGAAATGCAATCGGTCCTATTATAGTGTCATTTCTAAATGTTGTCGCCGTCGTTTAAAATATTTTTTTGTTTCTTAAGACATTTTTGTTCGCAACCTATTTTTGTTTCTCTACAGATTATGGATTTTAAATTGTAGAGTACAAGTAATGGGGCTCAACTGTTGTGAATCAATTTTCTTGTTTCAACTTTTGAGTATAATTTTTTGGTTCTCCGCGGTTTATTTGGAAGCTAAACTTTTCATAATTGGCAAATATCATGCAATTACCATAGGCTACAATTCATGAAGATAAATGAGACTTCTACCCCGTGTTAGGGTAAAAGTAGTGCTATCAGATGCTCATAATTGGTTATGACCATGTTTACGATTTTATATTGGAACTTAATGATTTACAAATAATAGCAGGAAATCTTTGAAGTTTCGGAGCATTAAATTAATAATACTTGTGGTACTTTTACAAAAAGGGGCATAACTTTTATATTTATCTATAGATATTCTTTGTATGTGGATTATTGTCTTCAATAGGGTGCTAGATATTCGGAAGTAAAAAAAATTTATTTTTTTCTTAAATGTTATAAGGATTTTTCGCGGCAACAAAAAAATATGAAAAAAAGTAAGCGCCTTATATTGAGGGAGAGATCCAAGTTTCCAAGTACTTCACTTTTCTTAACCATTTATTGACCGACGCTACTTAAAAGTACCATTACAATTATTAGCTCATTAATACTTAATAGAAATAAATTGTATTTCTCCCCTTGGTACGTTAAAAGCTCATTAAAATGTATCTAATAACATTTTTTGTACAACTGTTGGCAGGTAATTTGCTATGTATTTCAGCTTATTGCGATAGAGTGTTTTTTTTCAATGTCTAAAAACTGTTTTTCAAAATGCCATAGCAAAAATTGAATAATAAAATATAAAAAAAATAATAATTTGTCTTTCATTCTTTTTGATTTACCCTGGCCCAACTTACCAGTCATAAATAACATCCTTGTAGGTCTTTGAAAATGTTTAAACTTTGAATTTCATCAGAGTTCGCGATGAACATATTAATTGTTTTACCCCGTCGAGTCGTGGTCCACAAGGAGTTAATGTAGCATCACGCTCGTCAAATAGGTTTCGAGTCTTCTCTCTTCATTTTGTTATTCGGGTATTAGCGATCAGACAGTTTCACATTTTATAATTCAGAAATGAATTTTTGGTCGCGTTTATTAGATTCGTTTCGATAAACTGTCTGGGATATTCTTCAGCCACAAAATGTCCCTTCCGCCTCTGGAGCGCCTTCCTTCCATTTTTCCTTTAAGAATAATTGGTAGCAATTTATATATTTGGTACTTCTCATTATTCCATTCCGACCTCTTTTAAATTAAAAATATAACGCCAATTTTTTTTTTTTTGTAATTTTATGTAAAAAATAATTTATTTTATAAATTTGTTAATAAATTTCATTATAATTAGATCAATTTTAATATCCGTATTACATATAAATAAATTCTGTAAATTTAAATATGTTTTCGTTAGTTGCTTCATAGAAATTCTTCTTATATTTAGAATATGTTGTTTTTTTTATGATTTTCTATTAAATCACTAATGATCGATCGGTGTATTTCAAGATCTGCTATAACATTTCAATAAACAATATACCAATAAGTGCAAAATTTCTGTAACCAATTGAGTCCAAACTTTGGTTTAGGGATTTTTTTCCATAAAACAAAACACACTTGACAAAAAAATAGGATAAGAAGATAAAAACATAAAATATGAACTCTTTTAAATAATATAGGGTGTATAGGGTGAATATTTGAATTTAATTATTTTATTATTGTGGATTTTATTAGAAATTTAAAAAAATCTTCAAAGGGTCACTGGTAGATATTTCGTGTAAAGAGAATCGAAATATTATTACCAAATATTTATACACAATTAGATAACTAGTGATACTCCTTACCTCTATACTTGGTTGGAGTAGACTTTTAAAAGTGTATTTAATAAATTTAATACAGAGTTCCATATTTTTAATATATTGACATTTATGTGACTATCGTAACATATCAAATATTGTTGTATTTATATGTTCGGGAAATAATTCTCCTGTGAGCAAATGATGGTCTTTGTTAAAATAAGTTGACTTCTCATCTTAAGAAAAGAAAAAAACAAAATACAAAACGTAAACCTGAATGTATTTTTTTAATATTGTTTTACTTAAATATGTTCAAATGTAAACGTGTTTTTTGGAAACCATTTCTGAAACCTTAACTGTGATTTAAATAACTTTGTGTACAAAAGTTTAGTTTTATTTATTTATGCAATGATTTCTATAAAAGTTTACTTCAATGCTTTCCGATAAGAGTTATGATGGAAATCATGGAAATCGCGAAATAGGAAAGACAGACCGCCCTCACTGTTGAGTTTTTGCACAATCTGCTCATTTGGATAACCCATTGCTGTAGCAATTTGAATTGCAAACTCTTGCTGGATTTAGTATTTACTTAGTTTACCAAACTCTTTATTTGAGAACATTTTTATTAAAATTTGTTGTTTACGGGTGTTTTTAATTTTAGAACATTTTGCCTTTTGAACACATTAAATACTCCGCTCGATAGAGGACAAGTAGTTGGTGATGTTTTCTATTATAACAGATGCTGTTTGGTTACCTCTAAATATTGTTAATAAATTCACGGACCATGACCTATTTTGTATGTGACGTGGTAAAGTTTAAGAATTTCGAAAGAAATTAGCCAAACAGTATCGTAATAGTTATGAATACATCGGTGATATTCAATGGGATATTCAGACCTTTGTTATTGTCAACTCTACTCATGTATTTCGATTTGACTAATCAAAAAGTCACGTGATTATTACGAATACATCGGTGATATTGAATGAGATGTTTAGACTTGTGTTACTTTTAAATTCTTCCCCACTTTCGATTAAAGTTATTCCTTTCAATTTCAGACACTTACTTAAACGAAACGCGGTTTGATAATATACCAAGTCCAAAAGGATGTAGAGGCACAGCAGCACGGAAAACACGTTTCTTTCCGAAAATTTTAGTTTACGAAAACAACAATGTTTCCACTTTCAGTAATATATCAATTAGAATGAGATTCCATCGATTTGCATGATCTACCAAACCGCTGGAAGGATATTTCGCTTTCATTAATGGGCACAAAATGTAAAGGTTAAAGATAATCTTAAACTTTTACACATTTTTCTTGACAACGGTTTGCAAAATTGTCTAAAATTTTTAGGAATACGGGGGTAAATTACTCTATGCTGGCATTTTAATTTGTCTCTTGTATTATATTTTAAATAACTTAATAGGATGTTGTGGATGACAGGATGTTTTTCAAATAGCCGTCATTTTTTCCTACTATCGATATGGTAGTGTATTACCATGTGGAAAGCCTTACTCTCATATGCATTACAATTTAAAAAATCTTTGTTTAGAAAAATGTTTTTTTATTTTTATACACTTTTCTTAATAAAGGTTTTTGTTTCAGACGTGTCAATCCGGAGATTGTTTGTCCCTTATTTTGGACTCGACTTTGGCCCACTCTGAAACCAATTTTTTTTTGACAAATTAATAAATTCATAGATTGTAATGAAAAACAGAAAATAGACCGTTACAATGTGATTACACAACTCACATTTTGAATTTGAAAAATTATAAAAATTTTAATATTTTCTAATAAAATGTAAAATTTGTCCAAGGAAAATTTTAAGATAGCCTGAGAAGGAAACTTTTTGAATTTTCTGGTCCGATCCGTGAAATGTATATATTCCGTAGATACAAATCAAAGAAATTATTGTGATATACGAATTTAAAAGACATTTGATATTTGACATCATGTGATATTTACCACAGTAACCACTATTAGAAAGCTCAATTTTGACTCGCCATAAAAAGCGAACAAGAACGAATTTATTTTTTTTTTTTTGAAAAAATATACATAATAAAATTTAGAAATACGTTCTTTGGGCGGTATATTTTGTAAATACTCAGTTTCAATAGATGTTGACTCAATTAAAACATTTCGTAGAAGGCGTTATATTAGATGTTCAATTTTGCATTGGTTACCTATTTGAAATTTCACATCTCGCAATGTAATACCACAGTAATGTACCTTCATCTGTCCACTTGGCTGTGAGTAACTTCTGTTTGAAGTAATTTCGTATCAACGTATTGTTTTTAGAGTTTAACTATGATGTCTTTAGCTTTATAACGAGTTGAAATCCCTTTCAAATATTTTTTTATATCGATCAGAACATACGGTACGAATTATGGAAATCGTTTCACCGACTTTTTGTCACCCGTCACTATTCGACAAATTGTTTGTATTTAAATTGACAAATTCTACATCAGGCGTTTAATGGAAAGCGATTCACTTAATTCATAAAACTTTCCGGGACTGTCCTTTGAAATTCATATCCATTGTTTTGTGTAACTCATCTTCATTTTAATAAAAACAAACAATTGAAAAGAATTTACTATTTATCGGTCTCTAAAGTAAACATGTTTTGAGATCTATTTTCGGATCAATTTAGCTGTTTACGATTTTAATACACTTTTTAACTACAGTCAGGTTTTTGGCTACAGAATTCCAACAATTGTTTTTTTTTAAATATGAAACACAGTTGTATATATTCAAAATAAATGAACTTGAATTTAGTTATATATATTTATCAGTTAATTTATATATGTGTGTGAGAGTGGCAAAAAAGAATTTTATTATAATATTATTGTTATAAAAAAAAACATTAAATAATTAACTGTTATACACATAAATTAATGATATATAAAATAATAATATTAGTAAAGATAGGGGAGAGTGGGTGTGTTAGGAAGAAAACAAGAGCGCACATTATCAGCTCTGGTCTAATAATAATATTTAACAAAAAAAATAATAGTAAAGGAAAAACATAAAAAATAGTTTTGTTTTTTTTAAAGTAATAAATCAACTTAAATAGAAGGGGCCTTTAATATGTTATAGATTTTTGTGTATTTTGTTTGCTTTCGTTTTTAAGTAAAAAGAATTGCTAAAAATATTATCTTTTTTATTGTTAAAGAGCTGAGAGGGCGAGAGATAAAGACATCGACTTTCTTTTAACACCTTTATTCAGGGGTGCTTGTTTTTAGTTGTCATTTCAAATGTATAAAAAACGAATAATATCTTAATTTTTAAAGGGATTTGGTCGTGCTTTGAAAGTTGTAGCTTTTCTCAATTCCCGGATGCGCTCCTCTTCAAGTCTTTTGCGTTCCTGTTCCTCCTGAAAATAGAAAGAAAAAAGGAATTTAGTTAAAGATATCATATAGTCAATATTTAATTTTTTTTTTAAAAATAATAGCTGTTAGTTTGTTAATAAATGCTAGTATTTAAGTGCACATAAACGGTAGACGAGCATATTTCTGTTTAGTCATGGTTCAACAAAAACACTCGTTGTTGACATCGGTTTCAAGTCGACTTTGTTGCTGAATCAACAGTTCAAACAACTTCTGTTTTTTTTTGTTTGTTTCTATACAAAGAAAGCGGTTCGTCGTTCCCTAAAACTGTATTTGAATTTGCTAACTGTATTGATGATGTGATGGATACAAATTCTGGAAATTTATACAGTGGGTTGGTTACACACTTGAAAACCAATGACGTAGTCGGTCAAAATGAAAGATACCAGATATGCGTAAAAACACGCAGCATTCACATTTAAAATGGGTCCAGATTTTGAAAGCTTCATATCCATTCTAAAATGAAAGCATGAAACTCTCTGACGACATCTTCCCCTTTTCTGCATGTGCGGTGAATGTTTTTCACTGGAATACTCAGTGAATCGATACAGAAGACCCTGATAGAGGAAAAATAAACACAATCACAATCTCTTATGTTTTTTCGCTAGGTGGTAGGTTGGTTTACGTGGTCGACCCAGGGACACACGAGCTTAAGTAACGTCTTAAGACACCGTTATGAGAAACGTTTTACCACAACACTCTAAACCTGTGGATGGCCGTGGTGTGGTAGGTAGTGTGTGTGGCTGCTTCCACCTCGTATATGTTGCCGACTTTACGAGTAAGAGAGTAATCTCTAAGCCATATAAAACGTCTCTAGAAAAGCATTAGCCGTTCGGAGCCGGCTTTAAACAGTAGGACCCGGTCAGTGAGTATACAAATTATATCGTACACAGCTCCTGATTTGAGAGAAGTTACTCGTCTGTTCCTTGATGGAATGTTAAAGGAAATAAGTAAATACTCTAAACCTCGGATACAGATTTCTCGAACTTGGGGCACTCACAAGATGGTCTTATCATCGAGGTCCCTCAGATGGGACGCAGGAAGATAAGCTGCATGGTAGCAGTTCCCGTTTTTTTTTTTTAAATATTTCCCTTAAAATTCAAACTGAAGTCTTGCCAGAAAATCTTTCAAATTGTGGCTGAGAACGAAAATATTTTAAACTGATCTATTTTGATCTAAACGGCAATGTCAACAAACAAAATTGTCGAATAAGGACTGACGCTAAATCACAGATAATGCATGATAAAGTATTGCGCTCAGCTCGACTAACCACACTGTTGTGCAGTCTTATCAATTGATGAACCTTACTTTTTGGAAGAAAACGGCTTACTAAAAGATGTTGAGTTTTTTTTCCAACATTGTAGTTTCAAGAAGAAGTTGTCACATAGCCAGTCCTGCGAAAACTCCATAACAAGCTGATTTGAAGAAAGTCTACCGTTGACCCCAATGTCTCTTGACAAAAGAAAGTTACAAAACCAAACCAAAAAATTTGGATAACTTAAACTTAAATCAATGCAATCGAACACCATTTGTTACAACTCCCGCTGCAACTCTACAGACTGTAATGAATATATATTTGATAAAACAATTAAAAATATTTAATAAATAAGATAAAGAATTTATGTGAATTATATTGAGTTTCTCAATGAAGAATTTGTATTTGCTGAACAAATATTTGCTGACTGTCATCCAAATAACACCGTAGATTTAGAATGTGAATTCAAATACTCCATATTTCCAGAAATATCAAAATCAAAGGCTACGGTACTTCTTCCGTCTACTAGACAAAGCAACAATAATTGAAGCAATAAAATACTTTGACAACAACAAAGCCTAATTTCCATACAAATGCCTGCAACAAACAACAATAAGTAATGAGTACATACGTTCACCAAACAACACAGTTTTCCAAGCATTATTTTTAAACGTGAAAATATTTCTAGCAAAAGAGAAAAACGAAGAAGACAAGAATTGCAAGTGAAATTATGGCGAACACAAAGCAAAGGAAGGTAAGAAAAAAAGGGGGCAGCAACATACGACTACAACAGTTATTGCCACACACATGACAACATGAAATTGTACAACAAATTTGTCAAGACATAGCGCACACTCGAAAGAAAACGTAAAAGTTTGCGGCAAAAATTATATAAAAAATATATTTTGATTTTTTTTTTGGCAACTGTTGTGTTGCACTCTTGAAAAGTGATGAGAATCTTTAATTTGTTGGAATATGCGGGTCGGCAATTTTTAAAACCGTTCCCACTTTAAATGGGTCAGATGTTTTATTTGCATTCGTAATAAGATATCAAAAAGAATTAGAAGTCAAATGTCAACGAATACTTCTATAAGAATCTACAACACAATAAGAAAACCACATGAGTATTGTTCGACAATTGTGTTTCTTAGTAGCCGATATCTGAAGGAGAGATTGCAGAAGCTACAGAGTAAGGGAATGCAATGTGGAGGTTCAACCTTATAACTTGCGAAATTTTACTGATTTAAGATTAACATTTAGTTCAACAGACTTCCATCAATGGTCTTAAATTATAAAGAAAAATAATAAAATAAATATGAAACTTGAAAAAGTACAGGGTTATCCAACGAGAGGTGTTATTTTGAATCACCCGGTATTTTGGTAGCTGTCACTTTTGAAGCTTTTATTCTTTGACATTTGAAAAGTAGATACTACGCCTTTACTAAAAATGGAACGATATACGATTGAATTTACGAAAATTCACTACAAAAAATGTGAAAACCACAGTTCGCAAAACTTAAGTGTTTTTGGGTCGTCGTGAAGCACCTTGTCGGACCGCAATACAAGTTAGTGATGTGAAGAATAAAACCGGTGCACGTCTCTCAAGAACAACTGAGAATATTGCTGCTGTAGGCCAAAGTGTTGAAAACCCAGGTTTGTCCATTCCTCGTCGTTCTTTGGAATTGGGCATTCCACAAACGTCATTACACCATATTTTGAAAAAAGACTTAGGTCTTAAGGCTTAAAAAGTTCAGTTAACACAAGAACTCCAGCCGGCCGATCATCAACACCGTCGTGTCTTGGGTCCTTGAAATACATGAAAATAACGTTTACTTTCCACAAGACGGCACTATGTGTCACACAATCAACGAAACCATTGCACTTTTATGGGAAAAGTTTCCGGACCGTGTTATCTCTTGAAGAGGTGAACACAATTGGCCACCGTGATCTTGTGATTTAACACCTTGCGACTTCTTCCTTTGGGACGTGAAAGATAAGATCTACGCCAAAAGCCCAGCGTCGATTCAATACCTCAATGATAGAATTCGTGAGTCTATCGAGGACATACGGCGGCCACTTTGCGATTTGGTCATGAAAAAGATATGGTCCTGTAAGCGTGGTCGAGGTGGCCATTTGGCTGATATTGTTTTTCATTATTAACGACATACTTCCTCTTTATTATGAAATGTTCTCTTTTTTTTTCTTTGAATACCAAAATAACACCTCTTGTTGGAAAACCCTCTACTAATGTATAAAAAAAAACATGTTTTGTAATATATCAATAATTATTAAACCACAAGCTAAATAATTAAAGAAAATCAAATTCTTAGGACTTCGTCTTCACACGTTTTCATTCGTGTTTGACAACGAATTCGTTTTACACAAACAGGCTGAATATATTTTTTACGTGAGTGTGTTGTGCTGCAGTTTTAGTTGGCAACAAATGGAGGTAAGTATATGTACAATATGTTGTAAACTGATGTGCGAAGTAGAAAATGACAATTTGAATTTCGTTGGAAATGAAATACCCACACCAGGCAGATACTAAGATATATAAAATAAATATGTGGAGAAAACAGGTGAATGAATTAATAGCAAAACATGCTGCAAATAAAAAGAAAGCAATACTAGTGTCGACCGCTCCGATATTATAAACCCGAGAGTGTGACAGGCAACGCGTGCAAAATTCATTCAGACTTTGAACATTCATGAAATGTATGAGTGTTTCCGACACAGCTTAAAAATAAATCAAAACAAAAAGTACAACCAATTGACGACAACAACGACTACTATTCGCACAACATAAAATCTGAAAAATATGATTCATTCTGAGTAATGTTACAATTCTACGTATGGATGGATAATCATTATAATTCATTTAGTTTATGTATTTTTCTTCCTCACTGGACGTGGTGTCTGGAACAGAAAGCACCAATCGTTATCGTGTGTCGTCGCGCCTCATCGTATACATAATCACCGTATGAATGCATTTTGTGTGTTTGTCTCTGATTGGGGTTTCTTTGATTTTTTTTCTCCATTCAATTCATACATACATACAATATTGTTGTGAATGTCTTGAGATAAAACAAACTGAATCACGTGTTAGGAATTTATAATCTTCCAAGTGCTACTCATGAGGTTATGCGGAAGAAATGCAGTTCGACAGCACATTAAAGTTCAAGATGTTTTGCAAAGAAATGTTTGAACTTAAAAATGTTTAAAAATAACATTTAATCTTCTTTAAAAAAAAACCAATGATACAAAAAAAAACTTTGGTAAATGAAATATTTTGAAATTTAAATATTGTTGAAAACTGTAATTTTGTAACTAAACTAGGCATACTAAAAGGGGAGGATGCAGCGAGCATTTGCTTTATTGAAAAATGGTTTACGTGAAACGCCCCTGCAAACAATTGGATGATTAACGGACGAGGAATGTGACACACGAATTCTGCGATTCTACCTGGTGATCATTGGAAGATTAATCTCGGGTGCAGAAGAATTCGCAATGCATCTGCGATGATTAAAAAATTAATCGCCTGGGTAGAAGAATACGCGATGCATCCCCCATTCTTCTTTTTGTGATCGCTTCAGCAGAAGAAAAAGCGATGCACCTGCGATTCTTTGTCGGTTCGTATATTTTATCTTTCTAAGTTTAATAAATCAAAAGCAAAAAACATTTTCCTCCAATATCCAATTCGCCAATTACTCGTGTGCGCGATTCGCCAACCAATAATTAAGGCGATTCGCTTTTCGCTGGACAGCGATACGCCAATTATTCATCCGCGATCAAAAATGTTTGCAGGGACATTTTCAATGTAAACACACAAATTTATATGATACGAACACCGCTTAAGAGAAATATTGTAAATGTAAGGGCGACAAACCCGGGCAAAACAAATGATCTCAAAGAATTATGTGTCAACCACATTTAAGACAACTCAAACGAATGAAAATAAGTGAATCTTTTCATACAAGCTCATTAATATTGCTCATGAATGAAAATAAGTGAATATTTTCATACAAGCTCATTAATATTGAATTTAAATTTTAAGTACATGTGTTTTACTAGTTGTGCCACAAGTTTCTGTCTCCGCTTCATAGAACAATTTAAAAAGTACATACATATTTTCATACAAGCTCATTAATATTGAATTTAAATTTTAAGTACATGTGTTTTACTAGTTGTGCCACAAGTTTCTGTCTCCGCTTCATAGAACAATTTAAAAAGTACATACTCAGTTCGTTTAAGTGAAAGAAGGTTCAATTACCCGAAGTTATTTTTTTGAAAGTCCCGCATAAGTGAAAATAATTTCTTGATTTTTTTCATTTCCGCTTAACCGAATTCGACCGTAGTTATTATTGAAGATTCTCCATTAGTTAATTTAAAAGACAGATTTTCTGTTATTGGCAAAATCTCGGCAAGGAACTGATTACTGCAAAATCAAACGAATGCATCGTTTCTATTTGAATTTAATGCTGGGTTCAAAAATGTAAAATCGGCGGTATACGTTCACCGCACTATGTAAAGGGTCGCATAATACTACCGTGTCATGGGTATTGTTACGCTTTCGAATCATTTAATGGTAGTCAACAAGAAAGAAAAATTCGGTCAAAAACTATTGTTGTCATAAAAATATATTTTTTTTGGTATGAACAAAATTCCTTCTCTGTTACACCACGTGTTCTATGAATTTAAAAATAATTTTACTGGGCATCATTAATGATATTTTAATCTCAAACACAAAATACACACGGGAATATCCAGTGGACGTGTGAAGATTTTCTGCCATATTTACAACACCTATGGAAGTTGGTGGTTGTCAGACATATGTTGAAAAGATTGTCTGTAGTAAAAATAGGATGTTTTTTTTTTTTTATAAATAAACCACTGATCTACCAACACCATTGACTTGCTTTGTTTTCTGAAGTGTTATTTACGACTTGATTTGTATTTATAAATCGGTTTATCGGTTTTTTTATAGCTTTTGTTGAAGAAAAGAACGACATTTTATAATTGTCCCTTGCAATTTTGGAAATTGTTTTTATTGTAATTTTTATTAATCGTGTTAGATTAAATATATAGTTAACTGATTTCCGTTTGTTGATATTGATTGAAATATAAAGCAAAAGAGTTGATTACTGAAAACTATCCAACATTTTTGTTTTACCAACAGCAACATTTTTTAAAATTTTTGCTTGTGAGGAGCACATAATTACAGTAGTTTCCAAAATAAATTATTCCCTCAGGAGTTTCTATACCACGAAATTGTTACTATCATGCTTCGTTAAAGCACGACTAGTCCCCGCTTGAATAACTTCTCATATTACCTACTGCTTGAAGGTATATTCGAGTTGCCGCCGTGGCTGCCTCGAATAAATTCCTGTCGAGAGGCCACATTTTTTAACACTTTTTCAGGAATAACACGACGTAGAGAATATATCGGGCTTTCTGCGTAGACAAGCGACAAGCTTCATATAACCGCACAAAAAATAGTCCAGATGTGTTAAATCGCAATAAATTGATTGTTTCGTTGGCTCTATGGCATAGAACTCAAGGTCGTCCACATCAACATCCTCCAATTCGGGCATGGCGCTATAGCGTTCCCATCGACCGTCACATTATTGCCGCTTCAGTTTTGAAGAAATATGGACCCATGATTCCCTCTGCTCATAGAGCACGCCAAGAAGTGACTTTTTGAGGATGTGACGGCGTCTCAACAATGGCTTGTGGATTTTCATTGCTCCATATGCGAAAATTTTCCCAATTCAACAAAAAAGAGCTTCATTGCTTTACACAATTTTCTTATGATAATCGGTATCGGTGTCCATCTCGTTTTGGGCCATTCACGATTGGCGATAACCGAAAAGACTACAATTCCATTGTTTTATTTTAATATTTGTCAAACACGCTTTCACCTCATACTACTACGAACTACTTCAACGCAGTTAATCCCATCTCTTATTTTCTAAGTGCACTTATGTTTTTGTCTGACACTTTGGTTTTTTGTTCTGTTAAAACGTTTTTTACAATATCATGTTGTTCATTTCAATATTGAAATTTACTTTTATGAGAAGGTGCTATATTTTTTTTGTAACTCTTAAAGGTTTTTATGTTCAATTTTATATTATTTATTTAAGTTTATACTATTATTTTAAGTAAAAAGAAAGAAAACAATGGACATATGTGGAGTATGTTCGATTTTCTGTTTCGTCAATGCATTTTGTAATTTTTTATCTTACATTGGCCAAAAGGCTTCAAATTACAAGTAAAGATGAAACATATTTTTTTAGATTTGCTACTCAGATTGAATACGTTCTGGACAAGTGCAACACACATTTGGAAGAGGCAAGGGAAATGTATAGTGTATCAATACTATTCAGGAACCATGAGAAATATTTCAGTTATCAATAAAAATTATTTCAATATACACATGTTGGAATCATCGGTTAAATAAAAAAAAATTTATTAAAATAAATTAATGTTCTTAAGCCGAAGTGCTTGGAAATCATTTATTAAGAAGGCCAAGACCAAGAACGGGTTGTAGAGACAACTTAAGTATGTTTATGATTCGACAACGATGACAACATTTCGCCAAACGTGGTCAAATTTTGTAAAAACTCCTAATTACGACAATCATAATCAGAATGAATAGATAATATGAAACCTGGCTTACAATAATAAAACACAGTGAAAAGAACAAAGATCACCAAAACAAACCAAACAATATTAAACTTAACATTTGAAGTATTCGGACAGAAATCTGTTTGGAATTTTTGGGGAAAAAAAAATGTTTTCTAATTTAATGGTGATACCGTCTCTAATAAGGAAAAGATACATTAGCTTCGTTTTTGAAAAAAAAATTTTGCTTCGTGTTCTTGAAATTTCGTAGCTTCTGCGCTCATTGCTTTGTATGTCCTAAATTATAGCGACTTGTCAAAATACGATGTTTCTAATGTTCATTAAAAGACAGTGTTAGTGAAAACAGTGCCGCCGATGTTTAGACTATGAATTAATTGCAGTTCTTTGACAGCTGATTTCTTTATTTATAATTATTCGTAAGTATCGATTTAGTAAAGTAGAACGATGTATTGTTGATTAGCCAACAACATTTTTGACTGCTGTGTTTAAGCGGCAGACTTCTTTTTTATTTGGCTTTGGTGTGTCAGCTAATTTTCTTCAATTATGAGCAAAGAATTTTTCGTTTTTTGAGCGCCGCTATTTATGTGGTTGCGGGATGGATGTTGTGTTTTGATGCTGATGGTATATCTTCATAAAAAACTGCAGAAATTCCCATTTAAATTATTAATAGGAAGTGTAAGTTCAGTAGACTACTAATTGTTGACCCATTATTGAGTTTATTTTGACTTTTCCAATTCCAATCTATTACAACAAATCAGTTAACAAAGATAAATAGGGACACGACGACCTGTAATGTTCCATTCAGAGTATAAAAAGTTTAAAATCTTAACAGACAACAACTTCCACGGAGGAGTCGATACAGTAAACTATGATTGAAAAATCAAGTCCTTGTCAGCCAAATTTGACCAACATGGGCCATAATACTCCAGTTGTATTCCCGCAACAGGTTAACAATTACTGGTTAAATACGTACACTAATCATTGAAGTTATTCAATCAAAATTCTATTTATTTCAAATACAACAATGTTATGATTTCTTATCATACAACGTTAAGAACTAATACCCAACCACCATCTGATGATTGACAAAGAGGGGCACACCAGTGCGTCACAAAAAAGGAACCCACAAAAAA
The DNA here is from genome assembly GCA_958296145.1 of Hydrotaea cyrtoneurina. Taxonomy (NCBI): domain Eukaryota; kingdom Metazoa; phylum Arthropoda; class Insecta; order Diptera; family Muscidae; genus Hydrotaea; species Hydrotaea cyrtoneurina. Next base: position 7,507,839 of record OY282513.1, on the reverse strand, counting down.
GAATTGTTATGTAAGGTAATGGTGTTAGTGTAATGAGTGGAAATAATGGCAGCCTATAAGCTTGTAATCAATAATAATTTGAATATATCGAAAAGTGATTTGTCCGCCCATTTATTTACGGTTGTTAACGATTAACAATTATTGTTTGCTTAAATATTAGACCTGATCCATGACAACAGCAAACAAAAATGATTATATGGCACTTGCGGCGATTATGATTTCATTGTCAATCAAATGCGAAAGATTCATAGCTGTGTAATCAAATCTAATAAAAAAAACAACCGTTTATTATAATATAAGCACATGACATGTATGTAAATATGTGTACATGCATATACATACATCCACAAAGATAAGCAATATGATAGTAAAGAGAAGATGGACAGTGCTGCTAAAATGAATAGCTGTGCTTTGAATTTTCATTTCAATTCAGTTGGTAACTGAGCCTCTCAGACCATATATGGCTACAAAATACGTCTGATGCCAAGATGAGAAATTATAATTAATTTAAAATTAAAAAAAGTATTCCAAATCATTGTATTTTTAAAATCACATTACAATCGGTCTTTACAAACATTGCGGCTGATGCAACAAGAAAAATATTAAATATGTTTCATGGATTCTTTCTAACGTTTAAAGTGGATTTTCAGTACACACATAGGTCGACTACAAATTTATAAAAATTTCTTGCTTATTAGTTTTCTTTTGAAAACCAGTTTTTTTTTAAACAAAACACTTGAAGATGAAAATATGCAGGCAAATAATAAAATATGTTCACTGATTCGATTAAGAATATTCAACGGTCGGTTGACATTTTTCCGACCACAGCTGTTACAACAAATAAATCTCATCCCATACAAAAGTAACACACACGTAAAGTATATAAACAGAAGCAACAGTGTAAAACGAAAAGTGGAGATAGAACGTTTGTTAACGCAATCATAAATAAATAAATGCACTGAAATTTACAAGCCACTTACAATACTCATGTGTCTGTGTGGGAATGTCCATAGGCTCGCAGTACACATGACAGCATGTAACCATTCTCGGATACATATGTCCTATAAACACCGCGTGTAGTGTACAAAAAGAAAACAACAAATTGCTATAAGATAAAAATAATATTATACACGAGAAATGGTGATGACGATGATGTCGTCGTCGTCGCACAGTGAATCGATCTCATCCAACTATATAAGAATAATGCAACAAATGAAATTTTAAGATGGTGTTTTTTGCGATAAATTACATTTTTTCACATTTCCGGGAAAAAGAGCTAAACCGAATGCTTGCTATAAACAGAGTTGACGGAGCTTGCTTAACATTTCACAGTATTCTTTTAGTAAATGGGAGTTAATGAGAATGCTGCCGTGATTTTAAATTACCAGGGGGAGATTTTAGAAACTTGGGAATATCGATCCGATTCACTGCCTACAATAGATGCAGAGTAGATCGGTCATAACGCCTCGACCATTTGTGGGCTTAATGATCCCCGTTAGCTCGGTCATACGGACCAATTTATTTTTGGGTCCGTAAATTATTTATTTATTGATATTCCAAAGATAACCAAGCCCTTACAAAATCTACATCAAGTTTTTTTGGGCTTTTTCTGTTTTTTGGAATATTTATTTATTTTTAACATTATTAACATTATAATTACAAATTATAAGCTAATTATGAATGAGCAATGACAGCGCAGGCCTTCAGATCACATTTTTATAAGTTATACATTAGATTTGACTGGAGAGTCTATATTTAGATATCGTTATATAGTTTAGTTATGTTAAGGAATTTTAATATTTTGTGGATATTATTTTTGGTGGGATTATGGAGATATATTCTTGGATCATTGTTTTCAAATACTATATTACGGGTTGTGTTAAATTTGGGGCAGTCTAAGATGTAATGTATTGGGTCGTTTGTGTTTGAGGTACAATTACAGCAAGGAGTCAGCGTCAATATCAGTAAATGCCCATGAGCGATTCTCGTATGACCTTGTGAATTTCACAGTGTCAATCCCACTCATATCGGGGGCAATTATATCATTTATGGATATGTGGTCACAATTAATACCAATTGGATGTACAATAAAATGTCTAATCTCTATCGGTTTTTTGAAATAATAACTGTTAATTCATCAGTAGTAATTCAGTATTTATTGCGAATATTTAGAAAATCGAGCGCCAAACAAGTGTAGTTGTGAAATATTTCTTTTGCTTTTAGGTTTTATAATAAAACCCACTTAAGAACATCTAAAATAATCACTTTTCAGAGACTTTACGAAAAAAAAGAGTCGGCTTTAAACAGTAGATACCGTAGTGAGTTGACGTTCCTTAGTGGAATGTTAACAGAAATACGCACGCATTTATGTAATTTTTAGATTATAGTTGATGCAGAGGTTAATGAGATGCCATTAACTGGTAATTCAAATGGGATGTGCTTGGTTTTTGCTGGGATGTTGAATATATAAAACAAATATTTCTGGCAATTCGATTTGTTTTTAAAAATATTCATCAATTTAACTCCATTTGCCGAATATGAAGTACAATTTTCGGTAGATTTCCAGTACTTAAGATTATATATGGAAACAATCTCGAATCCATGTTACAAAATCCCTCAGTTTTTCAATATCTATTTTTAGATTGTTGGCCCCAATTGCTTCAAAGACTCTAAAAACAACGAATTTGTGTCATTTTTATACAATATATACATACATATCGCTCATTTACTTGAATAGTGTCACACTTCAAAATTCACTTCCTATTTTTCTGCTCAAGTAAAAACTGTAAATCTCTTATGTAAGCTGACTTTCGTTTTGCGTGTATTTTAAAAATATTTGTCAGCTCCACTTTATTCGGGAAACCTAGGAGATTTTTTTTCCAATATTTGCTAAGTAAGACACAATTGAGAACTTTATACGGCTCTCCTGTTTTGAGTTATGACACTATTCAAGTAAATGAGCAATATGTAGATGTGTAATAAAAATTAAAAACATTTATTAAAACCGATAATTTCGGACGTGAGAATGACACTTGTAATGTATTTTCAAAGATTACTATTCCAGAAATTACTTCCTATTCAACTACTCACTTCAGTCCTTTACAATTTTCGTGTATAAACTTTACCCCTAACCACCAGTCCATTACCTAGTGACTAAAAGCATTTGTTTGTAGTAAATAAGTATTAAGTAGTATTTCCTATTTTAAATGTTGTGACGCGATAGAGAATAAACTTATTATTGATAAAAAAAAATCTATAAGAGTCATCTAATCTATGCTATCACCTTTTGATCATGCAACCAACAATTTCAAATATTTGCAATGTGTGAATGTACTTATGTACATATTTTATGGTCGATGTTGATGTTTTGTTGATTTAAGATAAATGTATGTCTGTACTCATATGTCCACAATTAAGTTCAATGTCCCGTACAACAACAAAATACATATATGATAAAATGCGATGTAGGTTCTTATATTGTAATTATTATTTGTGGTTTAAAAACAAAAATGCGCAGTCAAGGCATTAAGCAGGGAAAAGATAAAAAAAAAACAATTTCTTTTCTATACCATTTTACAGACCGAAACAACGAAAGTATAGAACTGTCAAAGCAGTATGTATTTAAAACTATTCTTTACTTGTCAATGGTATCTATTTGTCAATGGTAAAATAAAAGGGACTGGTCAGCTGATCTTGAAGATTGTAAGTGGAGAAAATGATTTAGAATCAACAACAAGTATCTAAATAGTATATCCATCATTCTATCATATCGGCGAATCGTCTACGCATTTGGGTTTCACATCAGTTTACTTTCTTCTCCACATCATTGTTCCAAGCGTTTCATGGGTTAACTTAATGTATCATCATTGCCTTTATTATAATTTTAAGATTAACTTAACTGAACAAAATGAAATTGAGAGAAACAAATAAAAACAAAAAAAAAAAACGCGAAAGCAAATAAAAAAAACTCGTTTATTGTTAACAGAGTCACCGAGGAGAAAAATAGCGAGAGACTGTTTATTCTTAAAACCATGTATGAGTTTCAGATAAGATTAGACTGACAGCCCACCCAGCAGCCAAGTTTTTTTTTAAGTAATGCATGACTCGCCTTTTTAAATGCAAATTTTAATAATGAAATAAACATCATGTGCAATAAAGTGGGAAATTTAAAAGAGAGATGGAAGTAAAGAGAAAAGCTCACCATTTTTTCAAATAAATGTTCGAATTTTTCAGGCGGCCATATATCCAGATATCCTCTGTTTCGATGTTAATGAACAAGGTACGTTTTCTTTGTTGTTATGAGGATTTGTTTTTGTGAAATTATTTATGGAAAGTTTAAGATAAACAGCATTTTGTCCATGGCATGGAATAGAAACATAACATTAACGACATCCTCATCCTCTTCTATCTTTTCACATTCCTTCATCTACCAGATCCCATATTTTTTTAACATGCTTTCTCATTTCGCTCTCCGTACCACCCATACCCAACCGCCATCATCTTCACCGCCTCCGCCACCACTCTCCCGAAATTTCTTTAAATATCAATTGTTGGGTGTATGACTAGAATTCACATGGGTATTGTTGGTCTCTGTGGCCGCCGATAAGATACTGGTGTCACCGTAGAATTTTGGCTCATCGTGCTGTTCATTGCCTGCGCCGTTTGTCTCGTCTTCGGAGTCATCATCGCCCGATGATTCATTTGCATTGCCCTGCGAATCGTCGTTTAGAGAAGGATTTACAGCGTTCGATGAAATTTTGGCAGATTCCTGCTTGACGGCCTTACTCAGGCGTTCATAACAGCTGCCGCACACACGTTGGGGCTTCGAACTTTGCTGTGGCAATAGGAATTTCTTCGAGGAGCATGGTCCACACACAACGGCACCGCAGTTGCGACAATGGTGACGTCGTACGATCATTGTGAATTGAGTCTTTTTGCAGTGCATGCAAATGGTTGCCTCGGCATCGGGTACCCAGACGGCGGCATGATTCTCCACGGGCTTTTTGCCTGATTTCCTCAACAAATCTTCCACGCATTTGTTGATATGAGCCATCCATTCTTGTTTTTCTGTGGCCGTAGCCGCACATACAACAAACGACTTGGTCGTGGTACGTATCAGCCAGCCATTGCGATACTGTAAACAATCGTCGATGTTCTCCAATGAAACCTCCTCCAAAGGCATAATGTGTTGTTTGTTGTATTTTTTCTTGCCAATCACAATGTTTCCATAGACGAGTATATCATTGAAGAGGAAGAATTGTCTAGACTTTGGACGTTTGCGGCACATTTTGGTTAAGACACCCTCCCCCACCAAGACACGACCGGGTATGGCAAGTGGGACGCCAGAACTACCGAAACAACTTTCCACCGTAGTAATGCGCCTAGTATTGGCTTCGGAATTCACCAAACGATCAACCATTTCTGATGGATTTTAATGCAATAATATCGAGTATTTACACTTTAATTTGATTTAGCAGGTGATATTGTGTTTGTCAATTAAAGCACAAGAGTATTTTTTTTTCTTTCTTTTTGAAAATTTGGATTCACGTATTTTTCTATTATTCCTTTTGTTGTTTTTCTTTCTTTTGGAACGGAAGTGATTGCAGTTTTAATTAAGGTATTTATTGGTTTTTAAATTTGACGTTTACACCTCTTATTTTTTTCTTTGTATTATATTTATGAAAACAAGTTAGTTTTACAATAAATAAAAAAAATTCTGTAAAAAATTGATGATGTATTTTTGTTTTTTAATAATTCAACTTCGTAAGACGTTTTGTGCAACACAAAATAATTGTACACTAAAATAGCCACTCACTCAACAGTCAACCGAAAGCACAAAAGGAAATCGGGGAGAGTCTGTTGATTGTCAGTGTGGCTGCGTTTGTTGTTCTGTGTGAATTGCAAAACAGTGTTGGTAAGCGCTGATATCAATAAAAATCGGTAACAGGCACAACGAGAAAAAAATTGTTTTAAAAGAAAATATGAATGCAAATTTGCATCACTTTTGTTAGATGGAGCAAAGATATCATTTAAAACATAGTGTATGTATGGAAGCATATAACTTGGATAAGTGTGAACCATTAACGACACTAAAACAAAATAATTTTTAAAACTGCCGTGTTTACACAAAAATCTTTGAATAAATAAAAAGTATAAAATGTACTATTACTTTGTAAATCGTAAGTTACCGAGTGCCGCAATTAAACGTAATCTTTTCTAACTTGAACAAAAAATTTACACTTTTAAATATTTATTAAACTTATGGAAAAATGGAACAGCAATACACAAATGACATGCTAATCCACTGATGTTATACATCAACCCGCTGCAATTGATATGGAGCTAGTGAATTGCAATTTCTTGAAGATGTTTGGCACGAGGCATTAATAAATAGTTCTAGAGATTTACTCGGACAACATGAAACTACATTTCAGCAAGGAATTACTTTGAAATGTGCATTCAATTTTATAATATGAAGGTACGATTTCTTGGAGGTGCCACATCTTGTTTAGTAAATAAAAAATCCATGGATGGTTTTGACCACTGTAACGAAATTTGATTCGCATTCAGTTTAAACATAGGCAGGTATTTATGATCGATTTATAAATCATACGCTTTGCAACACTATTTTTTTTCTAAAAATTGACATTCAATTTGTTTCGGTCGACTCGACTCTCTCCAACACCAACACACACCGAAACAAACGAGTGATTTAACTGCAACAACAAATTACACACTAAAAAGTGAATGAAAATTTGTGTTCTTCTAGAAATGGCGTTTTCGCCTCTTGCAAGCCAACCATAGCCAGCACCAGTAACAATGAATCACAGACATGCAAACTTTTTTCGTGTTGTTCAAAAAGTTTTAGGAAAAATTGACTTATTTTTCTTATTATATAATTAGTTATATCTGTTCGAAAACTGAAGTTCCATGTCACAAATAATTACTTTGAAATTTTAACAGTAAACAAAATTTAACCAAAAAAAATAACTTCACACAACAAAATGACACAGGAAAAAAAACCAAAAAGGCACGAAGCAACAGACGGAAAAGCAACTCAAAACTAAAGTCTCAAATGATGGATATCGAATGGAATTGATAGATGAATGAAAATGAAAGAGTAACAAAAAATAACTCAAGGCACACAAAACGAAAACACTCGAAAGCGATAAAAACAAACGGAGGATAAAAACGGTGTTGCCAGTCCGATTAATTTTACCATTATGAGGGATTTTCAGTATCCAGAAGAAAAACATGAGCTAATTTTGGGATTTTATTTGAAGCAATTTAATTAATCTTAAAATTTCCGTAAGGCTTCAAATTACAAGTAAAATGAATTTTTCATTTGCATACGATTTACTTAGCAATGGTTTGTAAAGCTATTTTAATATTTGGAACACGGGGGTTTGTCAAAAAAAAATGTGAGTTGAAAAACATCACAAAAAATTCATTTTTTCGTCTATTTGAATAGTGAAATAAAAGGGTCTGAACAAAAGGAATACAAACCAACAAGATCCAGCAAATATAAACAAGATAAAAATAAATGAAATCGTATATAATAAATTATGTGTGCGAATAATTAACTACGAAGTTGCAACCTATTTAAATATTCGTATGTCATGAAAACATCGACCCGTTTTGTTCAGCTTCGCTTTCCTTTGATACGATTTTTCATAATCAATGCAAACTTTAAATTCCGATAATTGTTGTACATTAATGAATTTGCATCTTTACTTGATGACCATAGAAACTACGTTGATCAAGTAAACATACTTTAGGATAATAATTAAGCAATCTATGAAATGGCGATCGTCTCTACACCAAGTATTCTTAGATATAAAAAAAAACATTTGTTACAAAAAAAATGGACTGACATGTGGAGAACAATCTGAAGCAAAGGTGTACCGGAACAAAAATTTGTACAATGAAGAACATCTACGATAGCAGCTCCCAGCCAGTCTCACGGAAGGGAAAAATCAGGGATAATTTTTAAAACAAATGCCGGTGTGAGACAAGGTTGTCCCCCTTAAAGCCTATACTTTTCACTATTGTTGTAGACGACGTCGTGAACGGATTGACTAAGAGCAAAAGAGGAATATCATTAGTGTTTGGCACGAGACATAGATTTTGCACACGATATCTGCTTTATGTTTCTATCTGGGGTGTGTGATGACAGCAGAAAGAGGAGCTGTTATCAACGTGAATAACTGAAAAAAGCAGTTATTCCGGCATGTTACCATAAGCAATGTCGAGCACTGCCTATTAATAAGACATGGGAAGATATACATTTATTCGTAGAGTAAGATGGAAATGTATTGTTGAAGCCCTATGCTCCCTATGCTAAGAGAAGCAATAAAGGGAAAAAAGGAAAGTGTATTAATTCGTGGTTAAATTATTTCCAGATGTAAAAAATCTCAAAATTAAAATTTGTTGACTATACTATGTTTTCCATTTCCAGATTATTTTCCATACCTATCTCGCTTAACTATTAATTATTTATGACCATCATATAAATGTCTCCTAAATCTTTAATTGAAGAAGCGAAGGTAATGGACAATGCAACATATGGGCCTTCGAGTGGAGTGCATTAGTGTCCTGACTATCGCATTTTGTTAAAATTTGCGATTGTGACATGTAAAACCGCAGAAAATGTATCGATTAAAATTGATTTTTGATTACCGAATATGTGGACGATAGTTACGCAGTAAAAGCTGATTCGAAAACTTGTAGGACCATCACAAGTTTTTGATTTTACGAGTAAGAGAATAATCTCCTCTCTATATATACAGGGTTCTCCAACAAGAGGTGTTATTTTGAATAACCCGGTTTCCGAACAGTGTTATCTCTCGAAGAGGTGATCACAATTGGCCACCGAGATCTTGTGATTTAACACGTTGCGACTTCTTGCTTTGAGGCCACGTGAAGAAATCAACGATATAATTCATGAGGCTATCGAGGACATAGGGCAACCACTTTGTGATTTGGTTATGGAATATTTCTTGAAAAGGATATGGTCCTGTAAGTGTGGTCGGGGTGGCCATTTGTCTGATGTTGTTTTTCATTATTCCTCTTAATTATAAAATAAACATCATTTATCTCAAAAAATGCAATTTTTCTTTCAATACCAAAATAACACCTCTTATTGGAGAACCCTGTTTCAATATCTTTTTCATTCTCCTACAACCTACATTATTCGACTACATACTTCGACGTTACAAGAATTCATTAAATGTAAACGTCTATTTGTGTTCCACTGTATAGATTTTAATTTGGATATATAACGTTGATACCAGATCTAATATGTATATACAAATTTCATGGCGTGATCGATAGTTCTATTAAAGGCCTTCCTTTGAATAGTATCCAAAATTTGTTTGCATATACCAGGTTTTATGCAGAAATCCATTACGATTGGTGTATACGAATGTATACGCATTAGAACACCACATTCCCAACAAATATTTGTGTACACTTTTTTGAAAAAAACACTTTAGAATTATTTTCAATAGCTGGTTCTTGGTTCTTTTAAACGCAAGTGCGTGTGTTATATATCTAAGACTGTCGTGGTGTGTGCGACTATCACACAGCAAATCCTGGAAGACCATCAAAGCATGGCTACTTTACGAGAGTAAAATCAAGCCATGTAAAACTTGTCTAGAAAAGCAGTAGAAGTTCGGGGCCCTATTTTAAAAGTAGTTCCCGGTTAGTGATTATACGAATTGTATCGCACACCGCTCACTGGTAATTTTTACAACGCTCATGAACTAATTCAACATATTTTTGGAATCATCACTCTACGAGGAATGTTTTTCGTCGGTCCTTAAATACATTATTTTCTATTTTTTCCGCGGATTTATGACGTTTCAAACTAAAGAAGAAAAAATACATTTTTCCTTTTTGATTATAAACGAAAATCGAATACCTTCAATATTCCTTTAATGGTGAACTTTTGTTTCTGAATCCACCGTCTCTCCAAACCCTGTATTTATTACTTTCTTCTCGAATGATCCACTTAGCGTCAGGACATCGTACAAGAGTTGTAACAACATGAATCATTGCCGTTTCGGATTAAGAATTGACGAAGATGTTTAGGAGAGGAGAGCCATTACATCATGACCGGAATTGAAGCTGAAACCTTCTTTGTCAACGATATTCGGTCGAGTCGGTGCTATTAACACAGACCATGAAAACTACCAATTACAGTTCGTTGATATATCGTTCTCGTTACATAGGCAGATCATACGCAACACGTTGAATGAGGAATTTCAAGATCGCCAAAAAAAAAAAAACAGTCAAGGACTATTGACCACGTTTGACATACACATCGAATCAAACTACAATTGCGCTTACTGGAACTTATTTTGCGACTCGATTAACGTGAGACTGTGAATTCAAGACATATTGGAAAAGGGGACGTGCACAAAACAGATGAGAGTCGAATACTACCAAATATGGCTAAAGATATATGGCTTAACGTCGTATAGAAATGAGTTGACGAAGGTATTTGGAACTGACATTTTTAAAGATGTAATGCATTTATAGTTCAATAATCTTGAATATCATGGAAAAGTATAGATTGTTGTAGGCTTTCAAAGAAGTGTTTTTCCTGATATAGTGTATTTGACCTCACACGTCGTAGAATGTGCATCCCGCGACTGTTTTCTTACTAGGATTGCAATTGATTTCATATGCACATCAAATGTGTAGTATCAACAATATGTATTATATGAAATCAAATCTATGTTATATTCAAGTCTTTTTAGATTTTGAGCACTGTTCGAGATCGCAGTAAGTATTATATAGTCAGAGTATTATGCTTAGTTTGGGGGTGTTATGTTTAAACTATTGTCGGTTATCATGCATATCTATGGGTTAAGGTATGGGGGGTTTAAAAGGATAAAGGAAAGCACACACATTTACAACAGAAAAACACACACACACACATGTACATATAACCCTATGGACGGACGGTATGTAAATAAATATGCTGTCAAATGCGAATGTGCTTACAATTTCTACCTGTTTTCGTTTTTCCTCGAATGCTTTATGTTTGCTCTCATCCCAATGTTTCCGCACCGCCAGCCGCTTCTCTGTGTGCAAATTAAAAGGACATTGTTGTATGACCAACGGTTTCTTTTCCGGTACAAATGGTTTTTCTCTTAAAACGGTGGGTGGTCGTGACTCAAATTTAGGAACTTGGCTCTTCTGTTTCCATTCTTCCAACTAAAATAAAACGAAAAAGTCAAGACATGTGACATTTTCTGGAGCTACGAGTTTATGTATAAAACATTACCCTTTTCCTTCGCTTCTCATCAGCCTCCTTGGATTTTTTCAAAACCTGTGGTGTCACTGCCACCGTACAGCCATGTGCTGGTTTACGTTTATCCATTAACTGGTGATAAGTATTGAAATTTGGAGCTGGCCTTGAATGAAATTCACGTCGTTTTCGTTCCTCTTCAGCCCTTCGTCGCTCGGCCTCCTCCCGTTTTCTCTGATAGATATCCTTTACCAAATATGCTTGTGGCGGAGCAGGCATAGTTTTGGAAACCGCCCCCTTAGATGTGGTGGCGGCAGCAAATTTGGTTGCTATTGGCCGTTTCTGGGTAGACCACTGACATGCGATATTTGGCTTCAGAAGATGCTTTGGTTTGGCGGTCGCATCAACATGCGACTCTAGTCCCTTGTCGTTGGCTTCTTCTTTTACATCTGGCGGCGTTGCCGGTCGTTCTTCTTTGATGTTGTTGTTGCTCAGTGTCGACGAATCTAAATTTTCCTTATCTTCTTCGTCCTCTTCTTCCCTTAATGTGGTGTTATCGGGTCTCTCAATTTTGTAGTGTACACACTCTTCCTCGATATCAGTTAATTCTGTTTTCGCTGTAAAGGATACTGTTTAGAGAAAAATTATGATCACCGGCCGTGCGGATGTGCTTACCCATTTCTTCCTTCAGCAAATCCATCTCATCCAATCGTTCGTGTTCGTAATGCTTCATGGCTGAAAAGAAAATGAATAATTAACGGTTGTTTCTGGACTGCAATTGCGTGAATTCATCTTCTTTGTAATTCATCTCACATTCTTCTTATGGCGTAATTTCCACTACTTACCGAAAAAATTCTCAGAGTGATCCAATTGATTGTTCCCCACATCAATATCGTCCCAATCGAATTTAACTCCTGTTTCTGGCATTTTCACATTTAAATAAGCCATTACCATACAATTTCTACAATAAAACAATTAATATTATACAAAAACAACGAGTCCCTATTCTTCAAATAACAAAGTTGAACTGGTGTGCGCGGTGCGGTATTTGAAAATATCAGTTGACGCCAGAGTTGGTATTTTGGAAACAATACAAATTGAATGTGGCAAAATAGGGCCAAAGGTGGCAACATTGTCCGCATCAGCGTTGCCACTACAAAACATTTTTGCCTACCAATAATTTCCAAAAACCGCGCAAAACCCCTTGTAGCCGACCAACAGTTTAAAAAAAAAAACAAATCACAATGTAGTGGGGGATGTACAGTGTACACGTTCCTTGCATTATTATATTGCTAGTATTTAGTTCAGTTTGTTTCATAGTTTTTATTAAAAAATAAAATTTAAAAGTTCCACAAAACTGGTTTTATTTAGACTATTTTTAAATGAAGCAATTGTCTTTATAAAAGAATTAATATAATGACAAGTTTGTTTCAAGCTCAATTCGAATACAAGTACTTTAACGTGAACTTTCACTGTCTGTTTGACGATGTCGAACGAATGTGACTTGACGTTCGAATTGTCGTTTTCGAAACCAGAATTTGTATTGAAATGATTACGTTTGCGCTCGCCTTGACGTTCAAAAAGCACAATTCGGTATGGAAAATCTACCATAATCGAATTGGACCGACCAAATCTTAAAATTTAAAATCTTTCCGACCAAATTTGGTAGAAAAAACCTAAAACGGCAACGCTGGCCACAAAACAAATGGAATGTGTCCAAAAAGGTGCAATAGTGCCAACAGTGTCCACACACATCTCCTCGCGTTGCATAGTTGCCTGAGAAATAGAATGAATTTATGGTTTTTCGAGTCGTCAAATCCTGTTATGGGCAATTCCTTAATTAAGATTTTGTACTTTTTAAAAATTTAGTCTAGCGAGGTTTAGTATTTAAGTGTAAAAAAGAGGTTTAGTGTTCTAGAGTTAAATTAAGTACTTAATTTGTGAGAATTGTGAAAAAGTGCCTAAATAGATTTGACAGATGATTGTGCCAAAAATGTGCCACAATTTACCAGCACTGGTTGAAGCGTGATTTGCGCTAGAATGAAAGAAAGAATAAAATGAAATTCTTCGTCATCGTTCATTCCCTTTTGCGACAAATTAGTACCAGAGAATTGAGGCGACTGAAATTGGAGAACGACGGCAACGCCATTTTGTCATTTAGCAAAATGATGATTTCCCATATACATTTTATTTTGGTACAAACGGAATGGATAATGAAAAATCAGTTGATGCGCGTAATTTGCCGATAACGGAGTCGCTGTAAAGTTAACGGCGTTAGTAGAAGAAAAGATGAGCACATGAAGCTGCGCATAACTGAGGCAATCAAAACGCCTATGCTACCGTCGTATGAATTAATTGGCGGCGGTGAATTCGAAAGCAGCAGAATGATCCCACAGCAGTATGAAATTTATAGTTTGAATCAATATATTCAATCTTATTTGTAGTTAATTTAATCTGGTTTACTGTTTTAAGGTAAGTTTATGTTTTACATGTACAAAACTATTTTCTTTTTCAGGGTTCTTACAATTGTAACAGATTTACAGAGGAAAACATGTCGCTCATTTAATTCAATAGAGTCACAATTCAAAATTAATTTTTATTTTTCTGCTGTAAACCTCTTTTTTGTGTTGAATTTTGTTCTTCGCGTATTATACATATATATGTCATAATTTACTTTATTCGGTAAACCTATGAGTTTTTTTCCTATATTTGTACAGTGAGAAACAATTGACAACTTTAAACGGCTCTGCTGAAAAAATCGTATTTCGAGTTGTGACACTATTGAAGTAAATGAGCGATTTGTTTGTGAATGGAATCACCAGTCACCGTCAACTTGACAATGTTGCATAAATATTATAGATTTAAATTAATATTTTTAACTTGACATTCATACAAACTTATAAGTTATTGTTTTAGCTAGCGCAGAAATTTAACATAGTCTTTAAAATATCCTTTGTTGCTTTCAGATATGATTCAAAATCAACACTGACCGGATTTCAGTTATTTGTGAGGAATTCCATGTACATTGGTAACTCTCGTCGACATCCAGTGGAAATGGCGCCAAACTGTGTGGCTGGACATGTGCTTTTACTTCTTGTTTACTAACATTAACCAAATATTCCCTCCAGCATGCCGATTATGTCCTTGCTCGGAGTACATAAAAGCTTTCATCGAAACGAAAAAGTCCTTCAACAAGTTGTGTCGGTGGTGTTACAATACAAAACAGCTGAGATTGAATTCAGTTCAGTGATAACAGTCAATCGCAACAGGTCGTCGTCTGTTGTTTTATGTGTCCGTGGTCTCATTTGTGTTCGCGTTGAAAAGTAAACTCATAGTGGTTGGTGTGATTGTGGGTGCATTCCCATATCAATAATCGTTACAAAACTCATTCAAAGTAATTTTGTACGTACTTTTTCCCGATTTGTGGTGAAAAAAAAACATCCCTTTTTGGCGGAGTGCGAGGATGTAGTTGCGTGGAAATCATTCAATGTTTTAATGAATTTAGCAAAATTATTTGCTTTTATGGATGTGTGTATGTGAAAGAGTTTGTGTTTAGATTGATGATATTTGATTTTTATGATTGGAATTGTGAAGCACGTACGAGTACATACTAACATCTTGAAAAGTAATTAAAAAAGAGGCAAAGTAACTTTTCTTTTGTAATCATCACAAGTCGTCTTGGAGATGTACAGTGGTTTCAGTGTTCGCTTTAGCAGCAGCTATCTCAATTTTTAGCAGTTAAAATCAACGAATTTTCAGTTAATCGAAAGATGTCTTTTTCAATAAAAAAAAAATGCGCTCCTGTGAACTGAACTATAAAACATCATTTTGAGCAGGCCATGTTAGTCGTGTCCGAGAGGTTTTAACAGGCCAATAGGATTTTTTATAATCTCTGTGATCACCGCTTATTTGTATCATTTTCATACAAAAAAAAAACGGTTAATTACCTTAGGCTAATAACCCATTTCGTTTATTTCAAACAACATTTTTTCCGCCATTTAAATTTCTGTCTTTCTTATTAAGACCAAACTTTTATCTATAGATCTGGAAAATTCCAAATTGATATTTGTCATATACATATATAAAGGGTGTTTTTTATTGGGGTATAGAACTTTAAGTTGGCATCACTTTTTTAACTGGCGGCCATTTTGTCAGCTGTCAAGTGATTAATATTTAGTTTGGTTTGCCATTTCATCATGAACAGGTTGACAAAAGAACAACGCTTGCAAATCGTGCAAATTGATTTCGAAAGTAATGGTTCAGTTCGCGAAGTTCACCGCAAGCTCCGTCCATTTTATGGTCGACATCGTCCATCAGAGCAATTAATTCGGTTAACCATGGATCGTTTTCGCACTACGTTTACTCTATGTGATAATACGCATCCGCAGAGACGTCGAACAGTGCGCACCGAAGAAACAATTGCCGCTGTAGAGCAAAGTGTTGAAGAGAACCCGAATGAATCGATTCGCCACCGTGCACAGAAATTGGAGCTTTGTCCATCAATTGGAAAATTGGACCTGTAGAATTGGCTTTATTCGAGCCAGCCGCGGCGGCCACATGCCCGAAATCATATTTAAACATTATCGGCATAAAATTATCCTTCCAATAAAGCCAAATTGATGGACATTAAAACGATTTTCTTGTGTTTTATTTCAATTCGAAGTTCTATACCTCAATAAAAAACACCCTTTACAATTCTTAGAAAAATTTGTGTTGTGATATTATAAAATCACACTAAACGGGGCCACACTAAAGCCCCAAAGAAGACGCCATTTTCAGTTACACAAAAGATTTGACTTTTTCTCAAATACATATATAATTCATTTCACTAACTAGTTTTTATTCAAGAAAATTCGTATAATTACGCAACAATTAAGCAAGTTCATTCGTTATCTTCGGATAGTTACTCGACCAGACATCAACTCGCCATTTATTTCCTTAAGATCATTAAATTATATCTACTGTTTACTGAATTTATTTTGATTGTCTGTTTACATGATCACACAATTTAACTTAACTTTTCTTGGGATATACGACCGTGGTTACATTGCAAATATTATGTAATTTTAAGGATGTTTTCAAAACAGTTTCGATCACGGATAAGAGTTTTTAGAACCACCCAAATGGATACTTGATTTCTTTGACTTTTGCTGTGGAGCTTTAGCGAATATCGGAGCCATTTAAATAAAAATATATATATTTTAATTTTTTATCAACCTTCACATTTTGAGAGCCACTGTCCATCAATGATAAATGACTGAAAAAAGGTGAAAACAAAAGTGATTTCCTCGAGCAACGTGTTTGTTTGTACTCAAGTGTTTCTTTAGAAGTTAAGGCTATTACACACCCACCCTCACCCATACCGAGAAGCAGCAAGGATGTGATGGTATTAAAGAAAACGTATTCATAATTACTATCATCAGTGCAATGTGCTTGGTTTCATAACCCCCCCACATTGGCAATAACTGTAAGAGTACGCACACAAGCGTTTCCACGTCCTGTTGTCATCGTTATTGTGTGGCTGTATGTGTGAGTACCACGTACTATGTACTTATTGTTTGATCTTCTTGTGCATTGTCATCTACTATTGTTTCGTTGCCAAAGGATTTACCTGATAAAGTCTTAGAAACCCAGCTAAACAACAGCCGTATAATCAAATCAACGCACAATACATATTCAGGGGAAATCGAACAAAAGCGTTTTTTCCATCTCATTCTGTTGAGTTTCCGCACTAACAACAGACTATTGGTAAGTAATTTATAATGTTTCGCTTGGTTCCGTTTGTCTTTTATGTTGTTGTTGTTTTCATTCAAAGTGTAACCTTCTCATACATACAACACCCTTCAATCTCACCACCCCCTCTAAAACAGCAAATTAAATGTCACACATTCATGTGACACTAACGGAGTTTATACCATTATCAACTTTTAGCGGAATTTGTATTAAAATTCGCGATATCTTTAAACGGTTTTTGGTGCGTACAACAAATGTCTACAGTACATACAGTCATTCAACCTGTTGCGATGATACGTACATACATACATACATATGTATGTTCAGTATCAACATATGCAAATGTATCGTACCTGCATGTTTTGCAAATACATTTAAAACTCTTAACTTTGAAGGCTGTCACTTTGGTGTCTCCGTTATACAGGTGGCTCGGATGGAAGGTAATACAAAATACAGCCTGTAGACTTTTATCAGGCTCTAATGTGTGTACACCAGACAGGGTCACGCAAACTAGATACAAATGGGCTCTATTTTATGTAGATTTCCACAATATTTCCTTTCTAGCTGAGCTCTTATCTTTGTAAAGGAAGATTTAAATTTTTAAAAATTCTCTGCAAGTGCGACTGATATCTAAGACTGATTCTCCATTTCAAAACAAATGTTTATTTGCTGGTGCAAACTTTTTCGAATTGGTTCTATCCTGAATGATCGAACTATCCTTATCAAACTGATGTATTTTTACATAGATTTTATTTTTCTTTATTTTTTCTTTAATACTCAGACGAAGCTCAATTTAATTTGAATGTGTATGTAACACAATTTGTCAATATACTGAGAAACCTTTTCATTCCTCTCGTGGTCCGCTGGTGTCATTAGGACATTTTCTTTGAAAATGCTGATTTGGATTATGATTTTTGAAATTTTTATCGTGAGCCAGTCTGCTGTATATATCCTTTAAGACATATAGGTTGTCAATAATAATTCACTTGCGACGACAGATATATTCATGTTTGGTGACAGGCATTGTTGGAATATACATATTTTATTCTTAGACCATAATTGGTTTAGCCACATTGCTTTAGGTAGAAATTTACGTGTTTCCAAACAAATGTTTGTCTAATTGACTAAATGTAATTTCTTGGAGTATATAAGGTTTTTATTTACAGAAAAATGATTGCTAAATTTTAAAAAACTAAAAAAAAAGTTATTTTTCGGTTGCATTGAGGAATTCAGTTTCCTAAAATCAGCAAAAAAATATGTATACATTGTTTTTCTTTAAAATTTCCATTTTCTTCAGATGTATCTTCATAACTTAAAAAGGAGGCGTCCAAATATTTCAATACACCAAACTAAAGGTGTGCTAAAAATTTAAATATAATTTTTATATAAAAATTATGTTTAAAAGACAGTGGCCAGCAGATACAACCCTGGGTATTTTGATTGTGAATTTCTGATATATAAATGACAGAACTATAACATTAATTTTAATAGTTTTGAGAGACCCAAATTTCTTTGTTTCGCTTTTCGTATTCTTATTCTTTGATTTGAATGTTTAAAACGAAAATGTATTCGACATTTGAAAAAAGTACTAAACCAACAATTGAAATGTAAACAATGAGTTTGACAGATTGTAAAGAAAATAAAACAAACAAAAAACTTTTTTTGCTGCTTCAAAAAAATCATAAAAAATTAAAAAACAATTTTTGGAAACCAAAATCATAAAAAAATTTAATAAGAAATCTAAATTAGCTAAAAATGCACTTTAAAAGAATCCAATTTTTTTTTATTGTATTTCCGATTAGCAATCACAAGAAGATCGATGTGGTTGTAATGGCAATTTTTGAAGAAGTACCACAATTTCCATTGACGAAATCAATAAATGACCAGTGCGAATGTTGCAGTCCGGTAAACCGAACGAGCTTTTAAATTACCTGGTCTTTTTAAATTGTGGTACATTTACAAAGGGACTACAACTTCTACATTTATCTATAGATATTATTCAAATATGGCTTGTTTTCTTCAATAGGGTGCCAGCTAATCGGAAATAAAATGAAGTAAGTTTACAATTTTTTTTTTAAATTTTTTATGATTTTTTGAGCCAGCAAAAAAAAGTTTTTTTGTTTGCTTTATTTTCTCTATCTGTCCATTCAAGAAAAAAAAAAATATTGTCATTTACCATTAATTTCATGCTTACATGATTTTTAGCCCACATAATTTCGTTTAATTTGGTGGTGTCTTCTTCCAAAATTATAGTCAACATAACCAAGGTGCACCCGACAAAAATGGCAATTTTAAAGACTATTTAAAAAAAACATTCCTAATTTTTTTTAAAATATTTTTTGAGTTTTGAACTCCCTAATACACCAACAAATATTATGAACATCTGTTGGACAAACGGGCGTTGCATAGTCTCTTTTGCCTACTGGTGGGAATTAAGAGTAATGTAGCTGCATACACATTAGGGTGGGTCAATTTGTATGGGAGGAACAAAAATCATCAAAGCGTATAGCAAAAATGAAAACTACGAAAAATTCGAAGAATAACTCACCAAGAAACCTTGGGTCTAAAAAAATCCCAATCTCGCGCATCTCGATTTTGTATTTTGTCAAAAATTAATATTTTTTCAAATATGTGCTACAACCAAACTACATTTGGTACAAATAAAATCTTGAAAATTAAAATTAAGTACCATGGCTCTTAAAATATATAAGATACAGTTCGACAAAGTGCAGAAATCAAATTACATTTTTTAAAAATCAGAAAAAAATGTATGTTTTTAATATGATAAAAGTAATTTTTTCTATGCGCAATATTCGACAAAGTGGAAAAATCAAATTAAATTTTTTTAGAAATTTACAAAAAAAAAAATATCGAAATGTTAATATGGTAAAAGTAGTTTGTAAAAATTTGTAAAAAAAAAAACTAAAAACAAAAATTATAAAAAGGCACCTTTTCAAAATCGAATACGAAAAGTAGTCAAATTTGGATATACAGTCGAACTTTTCGATAACGTAACGTATAAAGTCGTTAGAAAATTGCAAACAAATGTTTACATTTTATCTGAGGTAAAAAGCAAACACTTTTCTAAGAAGTTTATAAAATATTCTAAGAAGTTCCCGTAGTTTTCGGTTTTCTCCCATACAAATTGGTTAAATCGTTTTGCGCTAGATAGGGATTTATTTCAGACCCATGTTCTGTTGGTGAAATATCCTGTAGATTATTTTTGTGCTATAGGCTTTGCGAGAAAAAAAATTTGACCAGCTCTAATATATACATGCCGAGGCGATTAAAAAAGCATTTGCTGTCGAAAACACTTTAAAACAACAAAATATATCTCGTACGTATGTCCAGCGACAATGTACATATTTTGTTGGTTTAAAGTGTTCTGCAAGTCTTCTGACACTTAGCCAAGACGAACACATTAATCATATGTTCGTTATCACTAAAATTCATACGCTCTCCAAAATGTGTCCCTTTTTCTGCTTTTATCATCATCAACTATCCAATTTCAAATGTTTATTATTTTTTTTTTTTTTTTTGGTATTCCTACAATAACAGAACACGTATTGAATGGGGTCCCATTTGCTTCAACGAATCCAACAAACAAACAATGCCGTGTAATGTCATCCTTTTAATTTTACAATGTAACACACACAATACATGCCGACTGACATACTACCAAATACTACCAACCACTCATCATACACGTCTTTCTTCGGGATTCTCTGAAAAGCTTAAAAAAGGCCACATTTCCGTTTTGCCTTGTTGTTCGTAACAACGAAACCAATATTTTTAATAGAATTTTTGATAGATGGGTACACGGATACATGAATGAATGTTTGGTTAGATGTCGCTGACGTTTGTTGCTAGCCAACAACAAAAATGGTGCGTGGCATCGACATTTCCCTTTCCGGTGTGGGAAGATGTGTGTGTGTGTGTTTTGTGTGACTCGGGTGCTAAATGAGTATTTGACAAATGTTTTCGCATTACTCTTCATATATGAATGTGCGTGTCGTGAACATACATTTATGATTATGATTACTTTAATAAACACTTCTAGTTAGACTTTTGAAAAATAAATATACATTACAGAAATTTAAATAGTAATTTCAAAATATGCGCTAGCAGAAATTAAAGTAGTAATATCAAAATTAAATATGCTCTGGAATTTTGGCCTAAGATTTATATTCTATATATTTAATTAATTAAACATTCACATCCTCCACATACTCGGACATGTAAATAGTGTATTTTCAAGAATAGAACATCAATCGGCAAAGTTCGGTCTCATGTCGACCGAAGTGTGGACAAAACGAATGCTTGAAACTGGCAAAGGAAAGGCCTTAGAGTAGAGAACGGTAGATGCAGCTTCAAGGCAGTTGACAAATTGGCCTATCACGGTCCACCCACAATAGAATCAATGATGTCTTAAACAAAATTAAGCGAATGATCGTCCAGAAAAAAAGTATACTTCTTCTGATAACAGAGATCTCTATCGTCAAACTAAAACACCACTGTGAATATCATTAATCAACCAAATGTTCAGACTATCCAAAATCTAGGATAAGAAACACGAGAATTGAAATTATGAATTTTTTATGTTTTCGTAGATTTCAAGAAACCAATTTATTTGACAAGGTGACAGCTTATCGTGCAACTACTTCAACATATTGAGGGAGAAAATATTGAAAAAAGCAGATGTTAATAAAACGGACACAGTGAACACCAAAGGTTACATCCTCCTCCCATATGCGGATGACATCGTCGGACAGATAGAGCGAGATGATGAGAATAAGCAAAGATGGTTCTAGTGGTGAACGAGGACAAGGCCAAATTTATGCTTGCAACTGCTAAGCAAACTTCTCGAAAAAAGAAAGGCGACATAGTTAAAGCCCCAAGTAGTCAACCATTAAACGTAGCAGGTAATCAGCTGACACAACCTAGCTTATGGAAAATATGTGTAAGTGGTTAGTGTGAGTTACGATTTTTACGTGAAAACGTAAAGACCTGCAGAAATTAGATTTTGAAAAAGAACGAGAGATTGACAAACAAGAATGATAGATACACAGCGTTGCCGGTTTCGGCTTTTTCTACCAAATTTGGTCGGGTAGATTTTTATTTGTAAGATTTGGTCGGATGGTCGGTCGAATTCGATTATGGTAGATTTATGACGTAATCGAAAATTGTTTGGAATTTTATAAATTTATTAAAAAATTGCGTTAAAAAAATTAAAAAAACATGCTCAGGGGACAGCGTTAAATCAGAACTCATTACAAAATCTTTCGATTTTTTTTGTTGTATAGTGTAATTCAACATAGAGTTCCTGACTGAAAGTCCACGTTCAAGTCCCTGTATTCGAATTGAACATGAAACTAAACTGGTCATTGTTTTGTGTAACTTTTCAATTTATTTTTTGTTGAGTTGATTTCGCTGCCAATAAGTTCTGAAGCTGCAGAACGTAAGTTTTCGCCGCTTTCTTTAAAGCATGTGTTATTCAATAGTACAAAAACGTTTATTCAATATAATTAATGTTACAAGAACAATAAGGTGCTTTTTGATTTATTTTAAAATTTTGGTCGGCTAAAAGGGGTATTGGTCGGTTTTTTGCAAATTTTTGGTAGGGACAAAATGTTTGTAGTGCCAACGCTGTAGAAACAAAGATTACGCCATCCCACGCAGAGAAAAAATGTTCTGCGCAGGTTGATCAAATGACGTCATGCATAGTGTATACCCATCGGCTGATAGTCAAAGTTGTTTCAATTGCAGGGTTGCCAACAATAGTTCTTACGATGTGTTTCAATCTGAAACTTGTCACTTGTTGGCAACCCTTACAAGGAACAAACTACGTCATCTAACGGGAAATCATGCGCATGGCGTAATATTTCTTTCTATCATTCTTGGTAACAAATGTATACAGCGTTGCCTTTACTTCAAAAAATAAAGGGAACTACATGGATTGTGAACCAAAAAAAAAAAACTGTTCAACAACATTAACAAAGCGAAAATCAAGAAATAAGTCTACGTTTGAAGAGTAATTGTTCTTCTACGGTTACGACTACTTGGTTGACTACTTGGGGCTTAAGGCTGGCAGTTACAACGTCGATAACGAAGTGCGTGAATTTATTATTTATTAATCAGGCCAAGACTAACAACAGGTTGTAGAGCCAAGTAAATAACTTGTTTGAAACCTTGTCTGGGAATGAGATCCCTGCGAAACTTGTAGGCCTTTTAATACATTCCACTGAGTCACACCAGATGCATTTTCTCTGTAATTCGTCGTCCGACCAACCAGCCATTTGACAATGAACGGTTAAAAATATGCATTGAATACAAAAGTTTCCTCATCGTATTCGCCGAAAGTTTCGTTAAACAGCTTCACTAATGTAGTTCGCCGTATCTAATTTTGTAATTTGAGGTATAAATATCATTTTACAAAAACGTCAGCAGACCACAAGTAAGCATCATGTTGCGTGCAGCATCAGTAGAACACTGTCACCGTCAGGTGTTACGCTACGCATCTGTGTGGCCGTCGTCACCATCACATCAACACACCATTGACTCCAAGGTCTCTGCCGACTATTAAGGCTATCGCAAACACAAAGTTTTTTCTGTATTAATGTCCACCATCTAATTATAGTAAGTTCGAAAGCGACCTCTTTCTCTCATGCGCTGAAAGGTTTTGTAATTTCGTCATTTTGTTTCATTAAATTAAAACCGCACACACCCTTTAAACATTCCCACAAATTCATATTAAACTCAAATTAAAGAGCAATTCCCACCATTAAATTTCAATTAAAACTAATGTTGCATAAACAAATCACCCACTTCCGCTTTAAGTCGGCAAACGACAAGAATTGCACGATGCAGAGGGGAAAAAGTGAACAACAAATGAATACATTGCCTCGACCATTGACAGTCGTATTGTGATATTAAGGTGGTGGTGGAGCGTGTTGGACTCTTACCAAGTATTGGTCCATGTGTTGACGGCGTTCTTGTTACGGTGATTGTGCGGTTAAAGCCACAAATCACATACATACTTGACAAAGGATGTGCTATCTCGTCCGTGGTCTACAATTATTTCCGTAGAATATGAAACTCGAATAGGACAGCTCTGTGTTTGTTTTACCATTTAATACTGGACAAACACCACAAATATATGTAGTCACGTAAATGGCTGCATATGTGTGTATATATAGTTGCCTGGGCAGATACTCGTACGAGATTGTGGTGGAAAGTTCATACAAATTACCATGGACCATGGTAGTAATCGTGGTTGCCTAGGACACTTGTCCCAGTTTTATATATAAGAATAGTTTTATATACACGAATAATTTTGTGGAGATGTAGGAGAAATATTATATATTGACTCTGAAGTATGCAATATCTAATTTTTTTCATTTTCAAATCATTGTAATCTACTTCAGTTATTTCAGTTCTTAGTTGCCATTTGAAATAATTCCCAAAAAAAAAAATAAAACTTAATTATTTTTTTAATGAGAGTTATTTTATTTTTTAAACTTTTGTGTTTATATTGTGCAACTTCTACAAATAACGATGATACATGCATATTTTTGAGAAATACATTTTTCAAATCATCATTGTTTTTCATGTATGTGCCAATAACCTCAACTTAAACGTTTTTTTTTTTAAATGTATGGCCTCTACTTACTGACTTATTTCCCTTAACATTCCATGAAGGAACTTCTCTCGAATCAGTGAGCTGTGTACGATATAATTTTGTATACTCACTGACCGGGACCTACTGTTTGAAGCCGGCTCCAAACAGCTAATGCTTTTCTAGAGAAGTTCTACATGGCTTAGAGATTGCTCTCTTACTCCTAAAGTCGTCAACATTTACGAAATTGAAACAGCCGCTGAAAAATGTTTGCTGGTCTTACCAGGTTTCGAGCTCGGGTTCTTCTGTGTGATAGTCGCACACACTACCTACCACACCACGGCCTTGTAAGGCCTTTAGTGCCTTTTAATCATAGCTGTTAAGTGATCGTTAGTAATCTATCAAATTCGTTTCTTTATTTTTTTGAAGGGTGAAGTAATTATTACGATTACGATTACTTAAGTTTCAAATAATCGAGATTACTCGCGATTACCAAAAAAATCACTAGTAATCAAAAAAGTAATTCGACTATTTTTTGGTTACTCGATTGTTTCAAATTATTTTCAAATATTACTGTGGTCAAACTTATTAAATGTCATTAACAAATATTGTGACAAACATTTTTGCCCACATAAAATTAAACCAGCATTTGATTTTAGTAATTTGTAAGTCCACCTTCTCCGTATTATAAGCTGGAATTTATTAAGGTTGTAATTGCAAATTTAAAAAAAAAATAATCAAATTGATTCTTTTTGGTAATCGCCAGTAATCCCAATTATTTTCAGATTATTTGTAATCTTAATCAATTACTAATCAGAAATTATTCAATTATATAATCATTACTATTATTTATAAAATGTAATGTAATTGATTACTAATCGTAATCGAAATTTAACAGCTGTGATATTAATCTAAATGACAGTTTCGATGCTACAGGATTTTCCAAGAAAAGGTGTTATTTTGGTATTCAAAATTAATTAAATTTTTTGAGATAAATCATCGGATGTTTATTTCATAATAAAGAGGACGGTATGCCGTTAATAATGAAAAACAACATCAGGCAAATGGCCGCCACGACCACGCTTACAGGACCATATCCTTTTCATGAAATTATCCATAACCAAATCGCAAAGTGACCAAATCTATCTTTGAGATCTTGAATCGACGCTGGGCTGTTGGAGTAGACCTTATCTTTCACGTGACCCCAAAGGAAGAAGTCGCAAGGTGTTCGTGAGATAACACGGGCCGGAAACTTTTCCCGTAAAAGAGCAATTCGTTCGTTGCTTGTGTGGGATGCGGCGTCTTGTTGAAAGTAAACATTGTCCAGATTAATGTCATCCAACTCCGACCATTAAAAACCATCTCATTTTCGAAAAAGTAAGGTCCAATGACCCCGCCGGACCATAAAGCGCACCAAACAGTCACACGATGAGGATGGAGAGGCGTCTCAACAATAACTCTTGGTTTTTCCGATCCCCAGATGCGACAATTTTTGTCAGTCAATATGATTTTTCTATGGAATTCCGGCTCATTTTCATGCATTTCAAGGACCAAATCAGCGGCCTGAGTTCTTGTGTTAACTGAACTTTATAAGCCTTAAGACCCAAGTCTTTATGCAAAATACGGTGTAATGACGTTTATGGAATGCCCAATTCCAAAGCACGGCGAGGAATGGACAAACCTGGGTTTTCTTCAACACTACAGCAGGAATTTTTTATTCTTCACATCACTTGTCCCAGCGCCTCGAATTTTTCCACCAATTTCTGTATGCGGTCCGACAATGTGCTTCACGACGACCCAAAAATGCTTTAGTTTTGCGAACTGTGATTGCAAGATTTTCACCATTTTTGTTCAATTTCAATGCGTTGCTGAAACTAATGGCGTAGTTTCTACTTCTCAAATTAATTAATCGCACATACTGGACATTTTGCCCTTGTTGAGTTTAAATACAAAATGTTTGAAGCCACTGGCTTTTATAAAGGGTGTTTTTTATTGGGGTATAGAACTTTAAGTTGGCATCACTTTTTTAACTGGCGGCCATTTTGTCAGCTGTCAAGTGATTAATATTTAGTTTAGTTTGTCATTTCATCATGAACAGGTTGACAAAAGAACAACGCTTGCAGATCGTGCAAATTTATTTCGAAAGTAATGGTTCAGTTCGCGAAGTTCACCGCAAGCTCCGTCCATTTTATGCCATTACATCCACAAAAACTGACTGTTTGGTGTGCTCTATGGGCTGGTGGAGTCATTGGGCCATACTTCTTCCGAAATAATGCTGGAGAGTCAGTTACCGTTAATGGAGACCGGTATAGAGCCATCATAACCGACTATTTTGTTCCCGAATTGGATGGCATGAATGTGGATGAGTTGTGGTTCCAACAAGTGGTTGAAAATTGGACCTGTAGAATTGGCTTTATTCGAGCCAGCCGCGGCGGCCACATGCCCGAAATCATATTTAAACATTAATGGCATAAAATTATCCTTCCAATAAAGCCAAATTGATGGACATTAAAACGATTTTCTTGTGTTTTATTTCAATTCGAAGTTCTATACCTCAATAAAAAACACCCTTTATGTTACGTTCTACGATGCTTTTCCAAAATTAAGTTTTCAGCCGCTCTGAACTTCCTACCTCAAATGTATTTCTGGTCATTTCCAATGAAATGGAATAGCCTCCTTCAACTAAGCCCTCGCACATGTAGGTGTATACAGTCATAGGTGAAACCTTGCACAGCGGCGCGTCGAATAAGATACCTTCGTTCAGCCCTTGCCCCTTGCATTTGTAAAAAGCCATTCTCGTGGGTCGTCACCGCCCTACAGATTCTACATTACACACGCTGTTCATGTGATTGAAAGACAATTTTTTCATACGTTCAGATGAAATGACTGCATGGAGTGTGTTATTGACAGGGCACATAAAGGGTGTTTTTTTTATTGAGGTATAGAACTTCGAATTGAAATAAAACACAATAAAATCGTTTTAATGTCCATCAATTTGGCTTTATTGGAAGGATAATTTTATGCCATTAATGTTTAAATATGATTTCGGGCATGTGGCCGCCGCGGCTGGCTCGAATAAAGCCAATTCTACAGGTCCAATTTTCAACCACTTGTTGGAACCACAACTCATCCACATTCATGCCATCGAATTCGGGAACAAAATAGTCGGTTATCATGGCTCTATACCGGTCTCCATTAACGGTAACTGACTCTCCAGCAATATTTCGGATGAAGTATGGCCCAATGACTCCACCAGCCCATAGAGCACACCAAACAGTCAGTTTTTGTGGATGTAATGGCATAAAATGGACGGAGCTTGCGGTGAACTTCGCGAACTGAACCATTACTTTCGAAATAAATTTGCACGATTTGCAAGCGTTGTTCTGTTGTCCACCTGTTCATGATGAAATGGCAAACCAAACTAAATATTAATCACTTGACAGCTGACAAAATGGCCGCCAGTTAAAAAAGTGATGCCAACTTAAAGTTCTATACCCCAATAAAAAACACCCTTTATATTGTGACTGTGTTAAGGCCAATTAACGAATACCATCCGCCTCTGAGCGTTGGGCAGTGTGTGTGCATGGACATATTTCTAGTTTCAAACTACATACATACTTCGTTTTTCATGGGAAAAATCTATGCATCGTTATACATATTTCTGTACAACAACTAAGTCTGACAGAGTGAAATAGGGTCATTGTCAGTAATATTTTGAGTCAAGGAGTGAAGTACGAATGCAGTGATAACTTCAGTGTTTATTCATTTATATTATGCCGACATTGTTATTGACCACACAAATATTTATACAATGGAAATCAATAGATCAAAGAAGTCTTGTGTAACCGCAAGCGGTGACTGGAAAATCGTTTCTCGACCGACCAATTGTGGTTTTACATGACTCTCGTTGTGAAATCTCTACGAGACAATTACCATGAATGGTGAAGTGTCGAGGTCTATACAGTAAGCTACACTTTGGTTTTGAGCTGCAGCGCCTACAATACTCTCCGAAGGGATTCCATCAAAAAGTCAGACAGGAACAACAGTTCCATGGGTTCTTGAATACCTGTGTACCGGAGTTAGGTCTAAATTTCGTTCTATAAGAATGGCGCACATGCTATTGGCTTTCGGCGCTATAAAGTTTTTAAGCCGAAGGACCGAATGGCCTAGGCGTAACTCAAAAGCAATATCTCGTTAATACCTGCAGCTTTAACTTGTCTGCAAGTTAGTTTCACAAACACTTTGTGGATAATATTTTTACCAAATATTAATGGGGAGTAAAACACTGACTCTTTCGACTGAGCTCTGTTTTTATACTTTTCTACATTCAAAGATTGACTCTTCCGAATGTGTGCTGATTTAATATTGAATTTATTAAGTCATAACAGCGTGAACTGTTATAGCGTTCACTTACAACTAGATTGTATGTATGTAATAGAATACAGTCTAAACTCGGTATAACGAATCTCAAGGGGATTAGAAAAAAAACGTTATATCGAAAAATTCGTTAAAATGAGTTTCGTTATATCGAGGTGAAGTTGCACTTCTATTCGTTATTACGAGGTAAATAAACCTTGTTTATTAATCATCATTTACTTACCGTATTATAGCGAACGATTTCCGCTAATAAATTAAAGCAAATTTGAAAATCTCGTTTTTTTATCTGCCATTACAAAAAAAACAGAAGCCGCAGACAAAAAATGACTGTATTCCAACAACTGCGTTAAATTCGTTAAATCGTGAAAATCTTTATATTGAGGGCCGTTATATCGATTTCAGACTGTATTTATATGTGTGTATTGTATATCAACGAGTGTGTCCACATTGTCGGATTCTGTCCAGCCGTCAATCCATACTGACAACATGTGGCACATTCGACTTTGTCACCAATCCCAAACAGCATGGGAGAAATGTCGTTAAATGTGAAGTGATTGGGACTTTACTGATAACACAGGTATACACATATTTAGGTGGCGATACTTTTTGAACTGTAATTGAACCTCCTGAATTCATTTAGTTATTTCTTTCGTCTATGGAAATACAATTCCTTACAGACTAGTGCTTAATAATAAATTAGTTCTAACAATTTTTTGAATTGATTTCATCGAATCTACAATCGGCTTTTGCCACTTAGAAATACCCCAAAATAATTGTGAAAAGAAGAAAGTAGAACATTTTTTCTTTGAAAATTCATCTCATTTAATGACATTTACATATAAATAAAACAAAATAATAATTCTATTAACAAGATACTGGCGAGTACATTCCATATACAATATATTTTTCACGGTTGATTGTACTGGCACCCAAGAAGCTTCCATTTTTCTTGAACTGCAATGTGTTTTTATTTCGTCCATCTCTCTCTGGTATCGTACTTTTATTGTCCTTATATCACGGTGAAATCGTTTACATTGCTCTTCACTCAAGTGTCTCAAGTTTTCAGGAAACCCAGCCAAATGGTTTTGTAAGTGATGCACCGTGATGCTCATGTTGCATCCAAGCTCACAAACAGCAGTCAGCATGTTCTGAACGAAATCCTTATACAGTGTACTCTCTCTCCTTGCGGACACCTCTCATAAACGGACACTTTTTTTAAGTACCAATCCGCTTCAGACCTCTTGTGTACTTGTCTCATAAGTCCCTTAGGTGTCCGCTTATAAGACAACTAGTAAGTTGTAATGCGCCTATGGCGCCCGTTGAAATATGGAAAAAAAATTTTGTTGAAAAAAAAAAAATTTTGTGGAAAAAAAAATTTTGTTGAAAAAAAAAAATTTTGTTGAAAAAAAAATGTTTTCTTGAAAAAAAAAATTTTTGTTAAAAAAACATTTTTTGTTGAAAAAAAAAATTTTGTTGAAAAAAAAAATGTTTGTGGAAAAAAAAAATCTTGTTGAAAAAAAAAATTTTGTGGAAAAAAAAATTTGGTGTAAAAAAAAAATTTTTGTTGAAAAAAAAAAAATTCGAAAAAAAATTTTGGTAAAAAAAAATTTGGGGAAAACACAATTTCTGTACAAAAAAAAAATATTATTTTTTTTATTATTATTATTTATAGAAAATAGAAAATTATTTTAGAATGCCTATTTAAATTCCTACGTACTGCGTGACAGAGTCAGTGTATCAGTGAATCAGTGTCGAGGGTAAATATATATTAAGATACTCTGTAGTTTGAAGCCTCCCTGTTTCATTTATAGATTCAACAAAGCGGGTTTCCATAGAATATGTTAGTATTTATTTTATAAATAGTTAATCATTGCATCTTTGTAGATATGAATTTAAAACATGACGACTCCTTATCTAGAGCTTTAACAAATTGCTTCAGTAAGCCACGTTTAATATGAAATGGAGGCAGGACTATGTTATTCCGATCACCCAAAGGCTCATTAATAACATTTGTTCCTCCAACAACCATGTTCTCTCTGTCAGGCCACTCTTATTTTACCCAGTGGTCTTGTTTAGCTCTGCTATCCCAAAGGCATAGGAAGCAAGGATATTTTGTGTATTCACCTTGCTGTACCAGGAGAAATTTATTCATTTTCAAGTTCGTGATCCATGTTCGTGATACTTAATCTTTTCCCAGACTCTTCTTTCATTTGGGTTGTGTGAGCAAGAGACATTGATCCCAATACATTAGCATTGTGTAAAAGCACACACCTCAAACTTCGCTTGGAACTGTCACTTTTATTATAAAGTTCCGACAACTTCTGACGAAAACAAACAGTGGCCCGGAAATGGCTAAAAGGGAGTTTCACTTGGCTTTTGGTCCCACAAGGGTTGGAAAATAAAATATGAGAATTAAAAACAAACTTTAAAAAATTACTTTTGTATGGAACTGAAGCTGGTCACAAACCAAACCAAAAACAATATGCACAGCAGCATCATTTATTTAATTTTTACTATTTGTGTTAAATTTAATTCATATTCTTCTTTGATCGAATGTCATCATAGTCATGTGGTTATCGTACTGATGTTTAAACGCCCTCAAATCAATGATTAAACTGCAGTTAAACTTTGACTAAATGAATTTTAAGTTGATGTTAAGTTTAAACAGAAAACCATGATCATCAATGACTTGACTTGTGACTATGTGTCAAATGTAGCTTTGCTCAATTCCGAATTTTGTCAAAAATTATACAGCTGGACATAGTCTGCGATAACTGTTAAAATTGAAATTGTAAAACTATATAAATTAAAAAAAGACTAATTAATAAATACATTAATAAGAACTATAACATATTACAAATTGATGTTAAGTTTTATCAAAACGACTTTGGTGCAGTTGGAACCTTGTTGTTCCAAGGTCACCATATGTCGACAACATTAGGGTTCTGATTAAGATTGAGAAGCTTTAAATCTCTAAATTTCATGTAGGTTAATGAAGACTTTTCTGAATGTGTTGCACACCGAGTGTTACTAGATTATATGATTATCTAATTACATGTTTATATCTTGTAATTTGAGCCTTTTGCTTTTTGCTCCTCAAATTGCTACAACCAGCTTTTGGTGAAATTACAGCTTAATTAATTTACTTGTTAACATTAACATAAATTTCCCATTCATGTTTTCGACTTCTCTTGAAACAAAGTGTCCTCCCCCAAATGTTTTATTTGTTTGACCACCGCCAGCCATATCACGCTGCGCTGTGTTCCACATAATCCTCGACACCAATGGAAGCGTAGAACAATAAGACAGCGGGGCATGTTTGCGTAGCGTGGCGCATTTCCTTTTGTGTAGTACTTGTGTTAACTTAATTGTATTTATTATATACCTGTCGGTTTTCAAACAATTTTATTTTTTGAACAATCGCTGGGCAGCCTAACTTCGGGCATATTGTGTCTTGTAAAAGTAATATTTCAATGGAAATTATGGACTGTACCGTTGGAAAAGAAAGAAATGCCTGGTTTTCCTTTTGGATTGTTTAATAAATGTCTGATGCTTTTAAATTAATTTACTTTAATGAAGTTTTACACACAGTTGGAAGTAAAGGAGGCTGTGAAGTTATACAAGAAGTGTAACATCACTAATGTACTAAAACATTGCTGTTGTCTAACGTCGAAGAATA
Source organism: Hydrotaea cyrtoneurina (assembly GCA_958296145.1). NCBI lineage: Eukaryota > Metazoa > Arthropoda > Insecta > Diptera > Muscidae > Hydrotaea > Hydrotaea cyrtoneurina. The sequence goes on along the minus strand of OY282513.1, from coordinate 7,475,178 downwards.
AACACAACTGTGTCAATGCCATTGGGTTGAGGACTATTTTTAGTTGGAACACGTTGTGTGTGTAAATCTGTATTGACTGTCGGATAAAGTTGTCAAAGAAAGTTGTTGGCATTCTTCTTCCAGTGAGTGCTTCCGAGTATCTTTGTTAATGTCTCGGATACACTAAAAGTTTTAGCACTTGCGTGTGGATTTGTTACGCTGACACCGTTCTTTCAGTTCTGGAATACTTTGGACGTACATTGGACACCGTGACGTATTCGTGATGTGTACATAGAATTCGGTATTAATCATACGCCCCGTTTATCCCTTACATAGTGCAGTCTGCTATTTTTCAAGTCTTCTTATACACAGAATTAAAAAGACATGCAGAACGTTTCAAGGAAGCGGTAACAAATTCAACAATACATGATATTCAAAGGGTGATATTAGGAAGGGTGGTACATCCTAAGATGCACCTCCACTCGGAGACCCATAGGGTCCATTGTGAATAGTACGTTGTTTCCTCTAAAAACCCGTACATACATTTCATTCCAATATAATTACAAGTTGAACGGATTTGTAATTAAAATTTGTTGAGATAAATGATCGGATGTTTATTTCATAATAAAGAGGAAGGTATGCCGTTAATAATGAACAACAACATCAGCCAAATGGCCAACTCGACCACGCTTACAGGACCATATCATTTTCATGACATTTTCCATAACCATATCACAAAGTGGTTGCCCTATATCCTAGATAGCCTCACGAATTCTATTTTTGACGCTGGTCTGTTGGCCTAGACCTTATCTTTCACGTGGCCCCAAAGGAAGAAGTCGCTAGATGGCCAATACACAAGATCTCGGTGGCGAATTGTGATGACCTCTCCGAGAGATAACACGGTCCACAAACTTATCCCTTAAAAGAGCAATGGTTTCGTTGCTTGTAGCGCCGTCTTGTTGAAAGATCAATATTATCCAACTCCGATCATAAAAAATCATTAATCATCTCTCGATATCCTGTAACTGGTGATCGAACCTCATTTTCCAAAAAGTAAAGTCCAAGCACCCCGCCGGACCATAATCCACAACAGTCACACGTTGAGGATGGAGAGGCTTCTTAACAATAACTCTTGGCTTTTTCGAGCCCCAGATGCGACAATTTTGCTTGCTGATTGGGCCTCATTAGTCAAAATGATTTTTCGACGGAATTCCGAATCAGTTTCATGCATTTCAAGGACCCAATCAGCAAAGATGTTGTTGATGAGCGGCCGTCTTGAGTTCTTGTGTTAACTGAACTTAAAAGCCTTAAGACCCAAATCTTTATGCAAAATACGGTGTAATAACTTTTGTGGAATGCCCAATTCCAAAGAACGACGAGGAATGGACAAACCTGGGTTTTCTTCAATACTTTGCTCTGCTCGGGTTTTATTCCTTACATCGTTAACTTGTCCCAACAGCTCGATTTGTAAATCAATTTCTGTATTGCGGTCCGACAAGGTGCTTCATGCTTTGGTTTTGCGAACTGTGACTGCATAATTTTCAATCCGTTGTTAAAGCGTGTATCGTTTCATTTTTAGTAATGGCGTAATTTCTACTTGTCAAATGTCAAATAATAAAAGGTTCAAAAGTGACAACTACCGAAATACCGGGAGATTCAAAACAACACCTCTTGTTGGAAAACTCTTTACTATAGAGTTTCATTTGTGCACAATATCACATTGGACTCTGTTGCTCTCGAGGCCAATAGAAATAGGCATTGACACTCTGTCGATATCTGTCTTTTCTTTGCTGTCTATAGCATTACATAAATCAAAAGTATCCATTAACATGAGAATGTTAATAATTCATAACATTGTAGTGTCATGCACAGACTACAGAGCTAATATTTGTTTTTCATTGTCTGAGTACCCATGGATGGTCAAGGATACATGTGTGTGAGTGCGTCAATGATGTGTTTGCTTTCAGTAACAGTATAGCATAGATTTGTATTTGTCCGATATGTTTGTTAATGTCTGCTGATGCGAGAGCACACATACTCCGATGTATGCACAATGTTTGAGTTCTCTTCTACGCTATGGCACACAAGTGGGCGGACATACATTGTCGGCTGATAATCGTCTGTAAATCTCCTCAAACCATAAGGACCTTAATAAGGTGTGTAATGGACGATGGGAGATGGGCAAGGAAATTATTTTTGGATTTTCTTGGTAGTATCTTAATATATATTTAACCTCGACACTGATTCACTGACTCTGTCACGCAGTACGTAGGAATTTAAATAGGCATTCTATAATTCTATAATAAATAATAAAAAAAATAATATTTTTTTTTGGTACAGAAATTGTGTTTTCCCCAAATTTTTTTTTTACAAATTTTTTTTTTACAAATTTTTTTTTTCTACAAATTTTTTTTTTTACAAAATTTTTTTTTCAACGAAATTTTTTTTTTACAAAAAATTTTTTTTTACAAAATTTTTTTTTTCCAAATTTTTTTTTTTCAACAAATTTTTTTTTTCCACAAAAATTTTTTTTTTCAACAATTTTTTTTTTTGAACATAATTTTTTTTTTCAACAAAATTTTTTTTTTTCAACAAAATTTTTTTTCCATATTTCAACGGGCGCCATAGGCGCATTACAACTTACTAGTTTCATAATAATGTAAAAATATGAGTGTACATTAAAGTAGTGTAAGTCAACGTAGGCGGGCTCTTCTTTGTTTTTGTCTCATAATTTCTTGCCTTCCGAACCGATTTAACCCATTTCCTGCCACACTTAGGACAACAACTTGGGGGCATTTATGTGCCATGGTTTAGCTATGTAACCGTTTGTGTTTTGGCATTTGAGTAACAATGGAAAGTTGTGAGAAGCTTAAAAGCAAACAAACGAATTATTAATATTCCATTAAAGATGTCATCGTTGCCAGGCACAGGTGCATTTATGCGAAAGCTAAGATAATATTGAAAAACATAAAATTATCTTTGAGATTATCAAAATACGTTTACAAATCCAAGCTGTTATATTTGGCATAAGATGTTTTAGTGTATTGACACAAATATGCAAATATGATGCAGAAATGACAATACCAGAATATCTATTAGTCATATCTTCATTTGTTTTTGACAAGTTCGATGATGATAGATACAAATTTAATATTAGAAGAATTGAGTCATTTAAACTAGACAGTGCATGTACAAATTCTATGCTAATATAATTAAATATCTCGTTCTTGACTTGAATTTTAAATCGAGTGGTATGCCTGACCTATTTCCAGCACTACTCTTCCTGGGTGTTAACAAATGTTACAGTCTGTTTTTTTTTTCACAAAAGATAGTTCGGTGGTATCACTATTGGATTAAAAATCCGGAGTGAAACACATAATTAGGAAAACATTTCGTTTGCATATATTAAACAAAACATTACATGTTCTACTCTTAGTTCCATTACACCTTAAATGTGTTACTTTAAGGAACAAAACAACGATATCGATATTGCATTTTTCGGGCGCTAAAAAGGTTCCTCTTTACACTTTTTTAGTGACCCGAAAAAAAATGGAATACCGATATCGTTGTTTTGTTCCTTAAAGTAAAACTAGACTAGATGGTTTTTACATTGCCACGCCGTCATCTGAAAGACTTGAAGTCTTACCGGAGTCGAACAGAAGAAGTACGGATAAACTTCGCTCTGAACGTTTTCCATCATCATGGTTATAAAACCTAGATACTTACATATACGCCATCAGACGTCCGGTGCTTCTGTGGTAAAATCTGACCGATAGTCCAGAGCTCAAGGAACTTGCTCCAGCTTAACTAGCACGTACAACCCCTCGAAAAGAAATGAAGTGGTTTATATTAGATCGCTCGAAATCTTCGGTTCAGTGTGGAGATACATATTTTACAACCGGTTGCTATGGCCCATAGCTATGGTGACCACATACATATGTCACCTTGTCGAGGAAATACATCGAATTGGCACCGACACGATAATGGTATCGCCTGCAATGGGGGTGAAAACGAGAATCATGTGAACCACTCGGCCTTTGTGGTCGTCCAATTCACTCAAAAAACCAGTTCTGGAATTGTTTTTTTTTTCATGCACACCCGGTTTGCTGGGCTTCGTAGTTACACCTTACAGTTCAGACCCTTACGGTCTTAATTCTGTCAACTAGGATATTTTGGAATTGGTTTCTCTAGGTTTATTTGGTTTAATTTGTTGGCAACGACAATAGCATCGTAGTTACCCCATGTGTCATAATCATATGGCAAGCATGATGGACTATGTGGACGGAGGGGGAGTAACAAAAGTGGCATATAGACCAGAGAGAAATCAGATTTGGCGATTTCTCTCCAAAAATGGCATGTTTTCCACACCTTTGACGACTAAAATATGGACTTGGCGAAATGATTTATTACTATTTTGGCGAATTTTATAGAAATGATCAGCCCAATGTTTTCTCGCACGAAATTGATATTTAACTCACAATCACAATCAATTTACAGTCACAGCTTTCGTTAAGGTTTTCACCAATGAACACAAAGTTGAAGATGTGTTGAGAAAACGACGTCTATAAATAAATAAATGTCCAACATTAACCCTTAGATTTTATTTGGTAAATAGAAGCACTGATCATTTACCTTGCCTTAAAGTATAACAAACTCTTAATATAACACAATAACAAAAACAGATGATCATAACAAAAATCAATCCACCTCAAAACCACTATTTACCAAATAAAATCTAGGATTCAAAGCTGATAGCCATTGCTGCTAGTGCTCTATACTCTTTTTAATCTTAGAAATATTTTTCATATGATTAAATTAAAATAAATAATAAAATCAAGGATTATTCCTAGAATTAATGGTTTTATACCGTACGGTATAAAATATTTTTGGCGATTTTCCGCACCGATTTTGGTGACAGAGTCAGAAAATATCTGGCAACCTAGAGAGGTGTAAATTCCCATACATACGAGGCTAACATAATAGATCAATATTAGGGTGGTATTTTTTTTTTTATTTTGTGAAGGTGTTGAGAGGGATGTAGGAAAATAGTTGTTAAACCGAGAGAGATGTAATTTGGCATGTAATCATGCAATTTATTCCGTTTCTATTTTTCAATTTGGATTTTTTTTTTTAGAGTGTGGGCATAGTAGTGTTTTCCGAAGAGTCCAAGAAAATATCAAAACGTAGACGAATCTTAGGATATTTTCGGTCTGTAGACGGAGTGAGTGTGGCAATGATCATTTTGTATACAATTGAAACACTCGTAAAGTGGTCGGAGAGGCGTTGCTAAAGTCATTTAGACAAGGGGCGACATAAATTGGATTGGGGACATAGTGATACGAAGAAAAATTACATTACATTCTGGCAAATGGCTAATAGGGGACTACCCCAAAGCAGAAACCAGGTTTAAAAATTTTTAAGCGGCTGTTTTCACCTCGTAAATGGTGGAGACTAGAAAAGCACTTGATGTTCAGAGTCGGCTTTAAACAGTAGGTTAAGCGCCCTGGAAGGCGAGTTGGTAGAGTGCTTAACTATCAGGATGGGGGTTGTGGCACCGTGTTACACACATTCTGTCCTATGAACCAAATTTACTTTTTCGGACAGGGGATAAAAAGTTTGAAGTATAAAGCTCGCAGTGGCCTGTGTGAAAGCTTTTGGACCGATTTTTAACCCTTTTTCAGTGATCCAATCGAGCTGATTTTTTGCAGGCAGACTCGTGGAAATGTCTGTATCACGTCAAATTTTTTAAAAACAATTTTTATCAATTCTCAGATTTTCCCCAATTTTTATTATTTTTGAAAAAAAAATATTTTTTCACTTTTCTTAGCATAACTTGAAGAGACTCCAAATTTTTAAACTACTTAAGCGTTACGAAAAAAAATGTTTTTTGAACTGAAACCTTTAAAAAAAAATTTAGGAAAATCTTAGAATTGATAAAAATCTATTTTTTAAAAAATTTGACGAGATACACACATTTCCACGAGTCTGCCTGCCAAAAATCAGCTCGATTGGATCATTGAAAAAGGGTTAAAAATAGGTCGAAAGGCTTTCACACAGGTCACTACGAGCTTTACTTCAAACTTAAAAAAAAAAATAATTCTGACGTGTGCATGAAAATCGCCGATACACGTGTATTTTTATTTTTTCCCCTCTTTCCGAATATGTGCATTTGGTTCATAGGACAGGAAAAAAATCTATTTTTTGTAACACGGTGTAATTACTAAACCGTAGGTCCCGGTCAGTGAGTATTAAAATTATATATTGCAAAGCTCATTGATTCGAAAGAAAAAATAGGTAAAATGGTAAAAATATCCTATTTTTCCTTTATGAATTTCTTAACTTTCCAAAATTTCCAATAGTTTTCTTATTGTGTTCAATAGGTAGACATTGACTTAATGTTCATTACTTTATGCACAATTTTATATATTAAAATACATTTATAATTTTAAATACATGGTATACAATTTAAATAATAGTAATAGAATTTATATTGCATATACGTATGGTGGGCCTATGTTCTGAAAGTTCCGATTCACGCTTGGCAATTTGACTTGGGGCAAATTTTTATAATTCCCCTTTGAACATGCCTCTTGTGAGTTCACACAAGTCAATTCGGTTTCGGCAATTTTTGTTTTCATTATGGACTTTTCAAATGCAAATGCTTTTCAAAATGTCAAAACAATCTGCAGCCAACTTCACACTATGAAAAACACAAAAGGAATAACCAGTACGAGCCAGTTTTTTTTCCTTTCCATTTCTCTTACTCTGTCCTACAAATTGAGAATTGGGGCAATTAAAATTGCCTTGTGCGAATCGAGAGAAAGCGCAGATGTGTGGGAGGTGACGCGAAGGTTTAGAATGGAAGGAGTTAACATGCTGTGAAATTAATGGGAAATTTTGTCGGCAATACATAACACAGATGTTTAGATCAAGTTTTTACCAAGAACTTATTTGAATCCTCCCAACGTTTATTTTTATTGTTGAAAATTTGCCGGAATTCAGTAACTAACTTGTTAACCATTGAAATTGATTTTTTGTTTATTCCCACGCCTCTATATCATGCCACAACTCGATTTTGAAATAAACAATTTCCTTGAATCAGCATAACATTTTCGGAGCCTCCTCTTTCAAGTTTTGCGATTTCGTCCTTGTGCTAGTGACATAGAAACATTGCGCACCTGTCCCCCAAAATTTGTAGTTGTTAAATATTTCAAGGTGAATTCAAAAAATTGATACACCACAGATGGCCATCCTTCATTTGCTAATAGTCAACTTCACTGGACCGTTTTACAAACGTTCATCCATTATATGTTTGTTTAAGAAAACCATAAAGTGTAGAGTCCTTTATTTGCATTATTCATTTTTGTGCGCTTACCATATTTCCATCCACCCCTGTGTTGTATAGAAAATACCCTTTTCCAGTTTGAAAGTGGGTTGTGACTTATCTCTCTCAATCACATTACAAGGGTTCTGCCTCAGACCAACCCAAAACAAAAAACAAAAAAAAAAACATCCTTCTCATAAAAAACTTTTTTAAATACCACAATTGTTTTGGTATGTATGTATGTACATTAATAAAAATGTTTATCTTGTGCTTTTGCATAACAAACATATTTTATAGTTTTTTGTTTGTTTTTGGTGTGGAGTAAAATTCCATTAATCGAGGTCAGGCTGAATGTTTGTTGTTTTGCCATCTGTGCAATTAAAAACAAATACAAGTAACTTGCAGACACAGAAAGTATTTTTAAATGGAAGTTGTTATTAAAAAATAAATTCATGCTATTTCGACTCCACTGAGAATTAAGACCAAATTTGTATATTTCGATTTCATAAATCACACATCTCCTGCAGCAATATATTTTCATTTTCATTTTCCTTTTCGATTTGTGTTGATACTTGATCATGCCATTTTGTATTGTATAGGGATATCCGTTTCGTGGTCTCAAAGGTATAGGGCTGGAATTCCACATCTGTCGAACTAAGTTGTTAAACCAATTTTTTTGTCTTTTCAGTTGGAGGTCTGACATTGACGAAAAAGGATCGCTTAACTATCACACAACGCGTACAAATTATTAAAACCTACTACAAAAATGGTGATTCTGGCACAGTCACATATCGTGCTTTAAGAGGAGATTATGGTTATGAAGCACATTTCTCACTCGGTGGGTATGTTAATAAACAAAATTGCCGTATTTGGGGTTCTAAGAATCCTCAAGTAATTGAAGAGAGGCCATTATATCCACAAAAAGTCACTGTTTGCTGTGCTCTTTGGTCCGAAGGTGTGATTGGACCTTACTTCTTCGAAAACAACGAGGGAACGACTGTCACCGTCAATTCGGAGCGTTATGGTCGTACCATCACCGACTTTTTTTGACTGCTATTGAAGAATACAACTTGGAGAATATGTGGTTGCAATAAGACGGTGCCACACAACTCGAGCGACTATGGCTTTAATTCAAGAGACATTTCTTGGCCACGTAATTTCTCGTCGTGGCGACATTAACTCCCCACCATGATCATGCGAACTTAAGAACCAACATTCGTGAAGTTTTGGCTGAGATACCCTCCAATATGTGTCAAAAAGTTGTCCAAAATTACCTATAAAGAATCAATGCTTGCAACACTTCGCGTGGTGGTCATTTGAATGATGTAGTGTTTCACACTTAATAATAAAATAGAAATATCATGAAGAAAAAAAATGTATATGAGTTTTAGTTACGTTTACTTTTAAAAAGCAAAATGGATAACCCTTTATTTCGCTTAATGGTGTTCAATCTTTCATTAAAATGTGATTTTTTTCTTGTAATGCCTTTGAATCCTTTTAATAATACATATACGATGATTGTGTTGTTTTGTACATTTCAATACCACTCATACCTTCCATGGGACATATATTTCTGTGGGAAAATTTGTCTGAACTATTTAGGTCAAAAAGATAAGTTTGCGCAATTTTAGAGAATTATCAAAAATGTATATCTGAATGGATTCATCCATCGATATAAGGCTATAATTATGAGGAATACTTTAATCCTTTCATGTGGTGCAGACTTGCTGATGCATGGACTTTATCTCTGCGGTTCAGATGGTATTCGGTTTGCATTTGCGGTCGTACTATTCGTAAGGCGGGCTATTGTGGCTTTGATCTCATCTGTATCCAATCATCTATGATTGGTTGCTGGTTGATTACTTTCAAAGCTGTAGAAATATTGCTTCCAACTCCTCGATAACCAATTTATTCTTCGGGTGACTTTTGTCATCACTTTGTATATCCCTCATCCGTTCAGTGTCAAATGGCCGGTTGATCGGACGACGCACTATAGAGAAAAATCCGCTCTTCAGCCGTATTAGTCTCATGTAGAATAATCTTCCAGCTAGTGGTTTTCCTGCCAGCCATGACATTACCAAATTCAAGGCAAACACTACTCCCTCTTTCCTCCTTCCCCCATTGCATTCATAGGGCGCATCCCCTTGTTGAATAGCCTGAGACTGTTGGCTGTGCAAATTTCAGTAAAAATTGAAAACATTCGTTTTGTGTCCTGGACAGCCCAGCACATTTCCATTATGTGTATGTGTGTACGAATGTACGTTACACATGTTAAAAACAAAATATGTATGTGTGGTATTACCGCACATGCTTTTAAGGACCTACCGCGCAAAATGTCGGTCTCATCGGCGGTGGGCTTTGAATTGTCACACATGAATCAAGAAGTTGTGAGAAGTAATAACCGTGAGTCATTGAAAACAAAATACGCCAAATTCTTGAATTCCATCAACTGGGATCGAGTTTGGCCAGAGAGGTTGCCACATTAAAGAATGTCATATTGGTCAAAGGCTTTCTGTTTAGCATCCATTTGTTGTCACCACCGCATAAAACCTTCCCTATGGTCACCGATAAACACTGAAAAAACATGGCCATTGTAAAAAATTTCAGCAAACAAATTATATATCAAACATATATACTTTCTTATTTCCCTAAACATTCCATGAGGGAATAGACAGGGGAACTTCTCTCGAATCAGTGAGCTGTGTACGATATAATTTTGTATACTCACTGACCGGGACCGGCTCCGAATGGCTACTGCTTTTCTAGAGAAGTTTTACAGAGACAGCTCTCTTACTCGTAAAGTCGCCAACATGTACGAGGTGAAAACAGCCGCTGACAAATGTTTGATGGTCTCACGAGGTTTCAAACTCGGATTCTTCTGTGTAATAGTCGCACACACTACCTACCACGGCCGTCCACATATATATAGGGTTCTCCAACAAGAGGTGTTATTTTGGTATTCAAAGAAAAATGGAATTTTTTGAGATAAATGATCGGATATTTATTTCATAATAAAGTTATTAATGAAAAACAACATCAGGCAAATGAGGAATGGACAAACCTGGGTTTTCTTCAACCCTTTGGGCTACAGCAGCAATATTCTCAGTTGTTCTTGAGCGATGTGCACGGGTTTTATTCTTCACATCACTAACATGTTGGGAAAAAGTCGAATTTTTCCACCAATTTCTGTATTGCGGTCACGACGACCCAAAAATGCTTTAGTTTTGCAAGATTTTCACCATTTTTCTAGTGAATTTTAATACAGTCGAGTTCGGTTATAACCTACGCCGGTTGTAACGAACATTCGTCTATAACGAACACTTTTTTAATACCCAAGAGTTTTTCTTCTGCCCTATTTTACCCTGGATATAACGAACTCCGCTTATAACTAACCAATTTGTCTAGTCCCTAGGAGTTCATTATAACCGGACTCGACTGTAATTTCAATTCGATGTATCTACTTGTCAAATGTCAAATATAATAAAATAAAAGCTTCAAAAGTGACAACTACGTAAATGATGGGTGTTTAAAAATAACACCTCTTGTTGGACAACCCTTTATATCTAGATACGTTTCATATACAATTTTTAGTTGAATTGAAATTATTGATATTTCCATTTAAACGGAGTTTCACTTAAGCTCAGTGAATTCTTTGTAATGAGCATGAAAACAAATATCTGTGAACATTATATTTCAGATAACCGACATTTTGCAGTTAAGCATATTTCAGTTATCTGAAGCCGACTGTATTTGGAGTCAAATAAAAAAATATGAAAAAAACAATGAAAAATTACCCCATTTCTTATTTTTGGAGAATTTTTCATATTTTTTTATATGGCTCCAAATACAGTCGGCTCCAGATAACTGGGGATATTTTCAATCATTTTTTTTGGGATATGTTTGGGGGATTTTGCAAAGGGTAATTTTTCATAAATTGTTTAGGGGATTTTTCAGAATTTTTGGGGAACTTTTCATATTACGCTTTTTTGGGGAAGTCTTCATTTGGGGCATTCTTAAGTTCTTTTTTTGAAATTTTTTTCACAAAGCCTGTGAAAACATTATAAAATACTGATTTTTCTTTGAATTTTTTACAAACGAGTATAAGAAATTCGACCACTGTCAATCTTTCACACACAGATCCTTTGTGGTCCATCAACACAGTGAAAAAAGAAAAACCAAACCGAGAAAACCATAAAACACCATAATTCAACGGCGCAAAAAGAAAATGCTGTCTTTAAAATCCTTGCATGAATCCACAACGATTTTATGTGTGTATCCCTCCGTTAACCCTTAGGAAATGCTATTGATGAGGGTATTCAAATAAGCCACTTATACTGCACAGTATCCTTAAGGTCCTGTAAAAGAAATTCTTTTTATTGAGACAAATTCCTTTCGTTCTATCGTACACATACCAATAACATGTTGCGGGGGCAGTAATAAAGTTTCAATTTAAAAAGAAATCCATGAAAAACAAATCAATAAAACTTTGTTCTTCCCAAGAGTTCCACATGTACGAACTTTAGTTGGAATTCTTGGAAATGTTTGTTTTTGAAATAGCAGCACGTGTTTCTCGAATATATACACGAACTCAGGGTTCAGCAGAAAAATAACAATTCCTTGTGTAATCATCTGCCACTTTAAGAATGGCCGTTTTGTTTTTTTACTTAAAGGACTAATTTAAATAATTCTTCATAAGCATTATTCAAATTAATCGCACGTTTTAAGGAGCGGGGTGCTCTGTTTGGATAATGCGATTATGGGGGTAGGGGGTTCATAAACGCTTGGTACTAATAAATGTGTATTTGAACTGTCAAATTCGATACTTTTTTACACAGGAAGAAAATGTTGAACGGCCTAAAGAAAGGTTATTGGAAATAAATTGAAATGTATTGAAAATGTCGGTTCGAAGAATCATATACCAAACGCATGGCATAATAATAGAAGGTAATGACAATTGCCCAACAACAAAAACTCAGATACAACCCTGGGTATTTGGATTGTCAATTTCTGATATATAAATGGCAGGCAGCAGACAGTCACAACTAACGGCACAACTATAACTTTTAAATAGCTTTGTGAGCCCCAAAATTCTTTTTTTGGCTTTTCTTATTCTTTGATTTAAATGTTTAAAACGAAATTGTATTTGACATTTAAAAAAAAAAACGAAACCAACAATTGAAATGTAAACAATGATTTTGACAATCAAAATTCTGTTAAAATGAAAAAACTGTAATCAGCTGTTTGTATGACTCTTTCTTTAGTTATTGTGCCATGTACCAAACGGTTAAGAATAAAGGGTGGCACATTATGAGTTCATCGAAGAGAGCAATCATTCTCATTTCTTATGAAACACGATTTCATTCATGTGGCTGCCTTTGCGATAGCACATCGTGTCCATCTCCTTTTCTAAGACCATTCGAATGCTCGAATCGGTATTGTATTATGAGCATAACATCGACATCATATTGTTGTTGTGTTTGCATATAATTCAAAAAATTACTCGGGAATTCTACAGCTCTAGCGATTCTTATAGACGGGGTATTACCTAACGAGCGTAGGTTGATCGCAGAAGTGCCACAAAGGATTATTCTCTCTCTCCTTCTCTATTTGTTATTCTCCTTGATGACCTGTTGGGTCAGACTTGTGGGTCAACTAATCTGTGGTTTGGGGAAAAAAGGCCAACGATGAATAATTTACTCAACAGCGATTTGATGATAATTTATAAGTGCGATTATATGGATAGAGTTGATTTTAATGCACAAAAGACCGAGTGCTGCCACACAAACGTTCGACTGAGCCAGCATAGTTGTCAACGTCTATGGGTGGTGTGGATATCGACGAATCAGACACTTTTAATGTTCTAGTCGTGTAGATACAGAGCGATGCTTGCTGGACTAGCCATATTTTTGCGTCAGATCTAGTTTGTCAAATATCCCTGATGTTAGAACATTTAGCCGTAATATGCATCTGTCCGTTAATTGCCAAATGGCCGGTTGACCGGAAGACACACTATACAGAAAATTTGTTTTCAAGCCAAACGTTTCTCATGTGGAATAATTTTTCAGCAAGTGTTTTTCCTGCCAGCTGTATATTTTCAAATTCAAGAAATTTTACCTCCTTCCGGTACCTTTTATGTCCCATGGTTAAGGCAGTACATTATATGTATAGGGGGCATCCCCTGAGTGTTAGACAAAAAAATGTTTGTATGTACTCTCCTTTAAACCAATATCGAGAAGAAATTCACTTTGGTATGTACAGTGTACTCTCTTATAAGCGGACACCTAAGGGACTGAGAATGTTGTCCGCTTATGAAAGATGTACACAAGAGGACTGAAGCGGAGTGGTACTGGACAAATTATCCGTTTATGATTGGTGTCCGCTTAAGAGAGTGTCCGCCAGGAGAGAGTACATAGTTATATTTGCAGCATCAAATGTTACACACACAATTATTTTGTTGAAATTGTACGGTTATTTAAATACTTAAGAAAATCTATGCCCATTATTTGCAATTTGTCTCGATTGCCATCCCTATTCATCATACTCCAGTCATGTCATGTATTCAATCACAAACACGCAGGCATATGTTGGCATTAATGTTTCTCAAATTCCAATTTGTATGCATCTCTGTGTGTAACCGGTTCTTTAACAAGACATTGTCCTTTTTACCAGCCGGCGATACACTGAAAAGAACAATATCCCTTTAAAAAGTTGCCAACATTTATTTATTTGTCTTAATAAAAAAAAAACTATTTTCTTTCTCTCGAATCAGTGAGCTGTGTACGATATAATTTTGTATACTCACTGACCGGGACCTACTGTTTAAAGCCGGCTCCGAACGGCTAATGCTTTTCTAGAGATGTTTTACATGGCTTAGAGATTGCTCTCTTACTCGTAAAGTCGCCAACATTTACGAGGTGGAAACAGCCGCTGAAAAATGTTTGATGGTCTTACCAGGTTTCGAACTCGAGTTCTCTTCTGTGTGATAGTCGCACAAACTACCTACCACACCAGGGCCGTCCACCAAGGAGTATTGCTGAAAATAATTTGATTGTTCTTATTTATTCATTTATTAATTACAATACAAAGTAAATTTATATTTTTGGTCCAAGGGTAAACCGGTTGACACAGACTATATGGCCCGGTGGGAATAGGGACGCTATCTGGCTCCGTTTTCATATGCATTTTATGAAATTATTAAGCGGATGGGAGTTGTGACTTCGATTACCGTCAGAGGCTTTGTCCTGCTGCAGAAATCTAGCCATACGATCTGCGTCATCCCGTTTAGCCTTGGACCCAAAATTGGAATATAAATTTACTTTGTATTGTAGTTAAACGTCGGAAATAATCTCATGTATATTCCTGAGAATTACACCTAAAATCAATTATCAACAAATCGTCTATGTAGAACAAAAACTCATCATGTACATTTTCATAGTTTTGAGTTATAAGGTTTGAGTTATATAGAAGTTATCATTAAAAATCCAATATTTTGAATACCACAATTTGTTAATTATTAAATACAACATTTTATCCACCAAAAATTTCTTCATAAGTTGTATACTTTTATATCGACAAAACCCTTAGGTAGATAATGATGTTTTCTTAACAAATTTTATCGCAAACCTGCAGTTAGTGAGTTATAAAAAAAAAATCTTAGTAAATAAAATAGATATGCGCATATCGATAAGCGCAAAAAATAAACAATGGAAAATTATGAAATAAAATGCAATAAACTATTTTTTCGCAAAAGTGTTGTTGATGACTTTTTCTTCTACATAGACGAAATTCATATGAACTTTTTCAAACATTTTCTTCACATCCATGAAATCTACAAATAGTATTTTTTTTGCAGTGTATTGCCCACATTGCATACTATTGTGTCCATTACGAAACACAATTATTTAATGATATTCTCACTCTATTCAACTGATGTTGTTGTATTACTTTCTTTTTTGTTTCTCCAATAGCATCATCATCTGTTTTTTGACAACGTCCTAAGGGAACAACGCGTGAGACGGCAGAAAAAATCTCTTTGCTACGTTGACAACATAAAAAACTGAGTTCAGACCCCCACCCCGTGCCCATTTGCGGTTGTCACCAGCAACGACATAAAAGACGAACGTGTACCACCACTCCAGACTGCCACTGACATTGTCATCATCATCATGTCATTGCCAAACAACATCGATTATGATTATTTAATGAAATTTCTGGCATTGGGAGACTCAGGTGTTGGGAAGACGAGCTTTCTTTATCAGTACACAGATGGACGATTCCATTCGCAGTTTATATCAACGGTTGGCATTGATTTCCGGGAGAAACGTTTGGTGAGTATGTCATCTGTGGAGCAGAGATGGGTGATAGTGAGTGTTTCATTGTAATGCAAGTTGAGTTAACATTTAAGGATACTTTGCAGACATCTGACACAATTTAATATATTAGTAATAGGGTGACCCTGCTTTGGACAAGATGGGAACTCTTTGATACCTCAAATGAGTTCGGAAAAACAAAAACTAATTATCATGATCCCGAAAAAAAATTCTATAGACTCTATTACCACATTAAAAGGATGTGATAATAAATATTTAAGAATTTAGAGGAATGTCCTAAAATTATAAAATCAACAATTTGGAACACGTACGTTCTTTCGGCCAAAGTACATCTCGTGGTTTGGGTGCACAGTTTTTACTTTTTAGCCCTATTTGTAACATAAAGTAAAAACAAATATTCCAAAAATGATAATGGACATTTTTTAAAGAAAACTATTTAACGGAAGAAACAATGACTAATGTACAATAAAATACATATAGATGTATTAATAAGTGATCCGAAGTAACTGCCTGGTACGAATAGGGTTCAAGGCTTCATTCGAATAAGAACTCCACGTCGTGTCGAACTCCCCCTTCTATTTACGTGGTAAACCACAGACTCCAAGAGGGGGGGTTCCCAGTTGGTCAGGCCAGGACTAAAGACTTAACAAAAAATACAATTGGCATTTTTTCCCAGTGAACCCTACTTACTCTCTTTACACCTCGTTGTTATACGGTACTATACGTCATTGTCGTTTTTGAGTCAACGTTATTTCTTGTCGTCGTCCACATCAATTCAATCGCAATTTGACATTTTGAATCAATGTGTCTATCGTCTGTTTATCGATAGCTTGCATATACAAATTATCATCTCTAGATTATTTAGTCTTTTTTGAATGGTGGTTCTTGATGGTGAACAACAAAGATATAACTGATTATATGTCCAAGCTTTGGAAGGCCGTAGCTCCGAAGAAAAAAATACTTTTTTTTTTGCCTCCGAATAAGAACAACCACTGGTATAAATTGGCTAAACTGCAGTTTTACGAAGCAAGACATTCAAAAGCAGAAAACCCTCAAATAATTCCCCACATCTGTTCTGCAATATCATTTTAGATTTACACATCACGCGGCCGTAATCATCGAATCCACTTGCAGCTTTGGGATACCGCCGGACAGGAACGATTTCGTTCTCTCACCACCGCTTTCTATCGAGATGCGATGGGCTTTCTACTCATTTTCGATCTTACCAGTGAGAAATCATTTCTGGAAATTACAAATTGGTTGGAACAGCTACGACAGCATGCCTATTCTGAAGATCCCGATGTTGTGCTGTGTGGCAATAAATGTGACCTGCATGATTTTCGTGTAGTCTCACACCAGCAGGTCAACGCATTGGCGGAACGTTACAAGTTGCCATACATTGAGACTAGTGCTTGTACCGGCTACAATGTTGGTGCAGCCGTTGAGCTCTTAGTGGGCAGAGTAATGGAGCGCATGGAGAATGCCATAGTCAATGCAGAGCTGACACGACTCATGTCCCAAACACGTTTGTCCAATTTTCAGAACATTAATCATCACACCTTAAGGTTGGCCCTGCAAAAAGGCGAACAACCGCCCACTGGAGAAAAACACAATTGTAGCTGTTGAGAAAACAAAATTGTGTCCTTGATTGGCCGCGTTGTAGTGTTGTTGGAATATTTAGCATTTTTAATAGTTAAACTGCTGTTTGGTACAATAATTTCGAGTAAAGTCGTGTTTGTATTTTGATTTTTTTTTTGTTGGGCTAACATAAGACATAATGCTCAATGTTTTTATATAACTGAATGAATGTTTGTTAATTTGTGTACATACAGAAATGTATTAAAATTTAAATATTTGTTTTTAAACGGGCTACATGTTTTTTGGGGGGCCAAATCGTGGATGGAGTTGACAATTAGAGAATATGTTTCAATTTTGAAATTATAGTAGGCCGATGTATTTGCATTTAAAGTTAAATCGAAAGACTATTATTCGGAATTATGAATAAACTATATTCCAAATGATGAACCTCTGTCAATGAAATTTAGTAAATTTTCCTGGTTCTTTCACTGACAATACGATGATAATCTGATTTCTAATATGAATGTAAACATGTAATCTCAACTGTCATGCTGAAGGTGATCGATATTATATATGGTCATTTCGGTGGGTCGCGAACGTACGTTCGTACGCTTTTGATGTACAAAAAATATAGAACACATCTTTTTTCTCGATTTTTTTTTGTGATTCGATAACATTTTGGTAGCTCTATATTTAGTACAAAAGATGGCTTTCATCGAGTTTTAGTTTTCATAATAATAGCAATAAACATGTGGTCGCGTACGGATCGGCGGAAATGCCCATATATATAATTTATAATAAGTGAGTTATTAGTTTAAAAGTGTTCAGGGTACCTTTGAACAAATGCAATCACATACGATTGTTGTATAATTTATAACTTTGTAATCTGTATAAAACGACCACGAATTCTATCTTGGATGTTTGCTTTAGACAACTTTTTTCTTTATCAATTAGTACATTTTTGGTTTAATGATAAAAGCAACAGTTTGAAATAATAGTTGTGATTAGCGGCCTACATGCTATATTTTTATTTGTTTTATTAAAACTATCATGGATGTACAGCAATCGTAATAACAAAATTTTTACACATCTCCTCCTTTCTGGCATCCAAATACTTTCTATACATATTCTCCAGGACTTACAAATAGTTTACCATACTTAAAATTACAACTAAAACTAAATTTATTTTCGCCAAACTCTTACTGAATGCACCATTACGTTCCATTATCCATTTATAATAATATTGAACATCGGCATAAACACCTGCAATTGCGTACGACTTTATAAGTATCCCATAATTGGTTAAATTTGTAACACTTACCGGGTAATCCTGGCTGAGCACAGCCTGAACCCCATGAAACGACTCCGATGAGGGTGTTATTGCTAACTAAGGGACCGCCAGAGTCTCCTTGGCAGGAATCCGTGCCGCCCATCAAATATCCGGCGCATATCATGCCATCCAAGATACCCTTAAAATATGATACCGAGCAAATATTTCTCGCTATGGTTGTGACATTGGCCGAGAGTAAAACGGGTGATAGTGAGTTCTGTTAATAAGAGATAATAGTAGGAATAATTATTATGATGATAATTATTAATTGATTGGATTTAACCAATGTCCCATGAGATCGTATGATTTTTTTTACAAACTCACCCTTTCCGTTTTACCCCAACCCGATACTTGACACCTTTCTCCCGATGGCGTTGTCTGATTTGACATTTTAATAGGCTCCACTGTCAAATGGGTCCTATTTGCTGGCAGGCCGGTTTTTAAGAATATCAAACCAATATCATCGCGCATGGTATCCATGCTGAATGTGTTCATGTAGGCAATCGATTTGACATCCGATACAATGGTGCCATTAACTCGCTCAAATCGATTCAATGCCCCCATAACAACGACAAATTCATTAGCTTTACGATAACGTTTCTTCTCGGAGCTACGCAACGAAGACAAAGTGACAAGAAATATTCAAACGAATTTATTACATTTTTATGACACTGATGGTGAAATAGACATAAATCAAAATTACTTTCCACACCACCGAACCGCCAACTTACTTGTAGAGACAGTGAGCAGCTGTTAGAACTTTATTAGGTCCGATAAGTGAACCACCACAGATGTGACCACTACCAAAATTACTGTCATAACGTTTCAATCGTATGGAGACAACATATTTCGTGTTTGCCACAGACGCCTGTGTTCCATTGATAATTCGAGGGTCGGCCGAATGTGGTACAGGTGGCTCCGCTGCTGCTGATGGCAAGATAATGAGACATACTGGAAGAGACATAAGAAAGATAATATAGAAAGGGTATCACAAAATGTACGAAAGATTTTAATTAAACCGAAAGCACTGATTTGTTGATGATGAGATTTGGTGGGTGTCATTAAGGGAAAACAATATCGGGCACTTATTTTTTTCCATATGACCCTTTTGATTTTAAATAACACCATGGCATGAAATTTCTAATGCATTAAAGGGTGTTTTTAAACTTTGGTGTTTGAAAATTGATGAAA
Source organism: Hydrotaea cyrtoneurina (assembly GCA_958296145.1). NCBI lineage: Eukaryota > Metazoa > Arthropoda > Insecta > Diptera > Muscidae > Hydrotaea > Hydrotaea cyrtoneurina. The sequence continues at coordinate 7,455,446 of OY282513.1, read as the reverse complement.
ACACATAAAATGTTTGCATTTGAATGAAATATTTATTTGTAACTATAAATCAAAGACTTTTTAAAGACTATATCACACTTAAGGTGGTCCATTATGAAAGTAATTTTCATATACTTTTTCCAACATATCGGCCCGTTGTCTAGCAAGCTAGTGGTTGGTTTATCCCTAGAGACGAGAGACGCCACAAACAAATTATACGATTTTTGACAGTTATATTGTTTTGAGTAAGATGTTGTTTTTTTGATTTTATCTCAAGGCAAAATTTGTAGATCTAATTAAGAGGTAAACATTTGCCGAAGAAGGACAAGCAATATTTCGAATAGTTCACCAGATATAGACCTAAGAATCTGTACATGTTTTTTTAAATGTACCACAATCCATTCCCTGTCGAAAACTTCAAAAATTAATTTTAAAAAACTCAGCTAGTGTTATTCTTCTATAATCATAAGCTTTCAGATTTCGGTGGGTCAATTGGTTTAAGATTTTAGTGCTGCACTGTGTTATCAGACTTTAAAAATTAAAAATTTCAAACTCGGGCAAATTGAATTTTAAGTTTAGCTTCAGTGTAAACGATTCATTTAAATTAACTTTACAAATGTTTAAAAAAAAAAACAAAAACAAAATTTTGTAAACAAAATAATAAAGACGTAATTTTTTCATATTGTATTTCATTTTTTTGATTCATAAATTGTAATAGTTCTTTGCATGAATTTCGGTACACCCTTTATATATAAAATGAATGTTTATCACGTCTATTTTTCCAATAATGATTCATAATATCAGAATTTGAAGTGTAATTACAAAACCAAATTGAAGTGCAGGTGTGACGATGATGATGCTAAGATATGGATGACTACACCATACTAAAACCTGTACGATATTTCACCAAACAACCGGGGTGCAATGAATGTTTTGTTGCTTCATTTTAAGAAATATGACTTCATCTGCGTTCGGCAGAGCGTATCAAACAAATGTTTATACATACACCCCTAATTCTGTTTTAACACTGTATTTTGTTTAGACGATTTTGAAATAACACAGTCGACAGAAATCAATGTAACTTTTCTTGTTTTTACACATTTTTTAAACAATCAAAAAAATATGTAAAATAAAATATAGTGAAGAAGTAATTTGTGTTTGTTTTACCGAATTATTAATTGTTGTGGGCTTTTTGAGACTGTTGAACCAATTAATATTTCCCATTTTTTACACGATTGGATTAGGTCGAATAATATCGACGAATTCAAGATCCCATTGTATGTATCAATCGTAACTATGGAATTATTTTATTCACAATGACAGATTAATAAAATAACGATTAAATAAATTGTATATTTGGCGTTGAAAAAAAAACAGTATTCGAAAATTAAGTCATTAGGAATTAATATGAATAACAATATTTCTTCCACCGATTTTAAAGCACATCCAAAACAACCAAAATGAGGAGATTTATTGCATCAAAAGGGTAGGACCGTTTTATGGATCGGATGGCAAATACTCATTTTATGACTCCCAAGTAAACATGTTTTTGTTGGGTGAACCGACTTACATATACCTCATTCATAAAAATGTATTAACCCTATTCGTACCAGGCAGATACAGATAAACACATCCATACACAATATGTAGTGATTTCGAAAGACACCGGGTTTTTACTAGAATAACCAGATGTCATAAAAATGTACGAAAGGTTTATAGATCAAATTGCAAAAACACACTTTAAACCTGTTGTAAATGATTTATTTTAAGCAAATTGTTTATAAGAAATGGTGTAACAAAAAAAACAATAAGGATTAATGAAAAGAAACAATAAACCCATAACATCAGACGATCCTGACAAATATATGAACTCCTTTAGAGATTGAAATTAACGCCCCTGTTCTGTCTTTCGCTTTTGAGTGAATGTGAAAATCTTTCCCGCCATAGGTGTGACAACTTTCACTTTCGCCGAAATTTTGGAGAATGCGTTTCACTTGAAAATACTCGGCGAAAGTAAAATGAATATACTTTTTTTATATTGAATGATAAGTTAATCGAGTAAAAAGAAGTTGAGACACAAAGTTTGAAATGTTTTCTGTCTATTTGGATACTTCAACATTTATTTTAAAGCCATTTAATATAATAACACTACTCAACAAAATGAAAAAAATTTCATGTACTCCGGATCGTTTGGTTTTTGTTTTATTTTTTTTTTTTTAAATTTTAAAAAATTTTTTTTGGTTAATTTGTTTCGTCCGGCCTAACTCGGGAACCACTCGATTTAACCCGATTTAATTGAATTAAATTTTAAAAAATTTAAAATTACAATTCCCTTAATCTGTTCATATATTGTTTTCCTATACAAGCAACAGTTTCCAAGTTAAAAATGAATATATAAAGGAAAAAACTTATTTTTTGCCTAAAGATTTAAATTTTTTTTTTTAAAAAATCCATAAAAAATCCAAAATGAAAAAAAATGTCAAATTTTATTACTTTTACGTAAAGTCACATAACCTATGAGCGTTTCGCTTTTATTCGCAATTGAGTAAAGGTATGAATTTCAAAAATTTGCTCGACATATGCACAACTTTGTCTATGGTAAGGTTTTTTCTTTTTTATTACAAAAAAAATTAAAATTTGTTGGGCGACAAAAATATATGACTTTTTTGATTTTTGAAATTCATACCTTTACTCAATTGCGAATAAAAGCGAAACGCGTGCATCGATTTTCATGATCTTTGTCTCATTTTGCTCATAGGTTATGTGACTTTACGTAAAAGATTTGAAATTTTTTTCATTCCGGATTTTTTATGGATTTTTTAAAAAAAAAAAATTTAAATCTTTAGGCAAAAAATAAGTTTTTTCCTTTATATATTCATTTTTAACTTGGAAACTGTTGCTTGTATAGGAAAACAATATATGAACAGATTAAGGGAATTGTAATTTTAAATTTTTTAAAATTTAATTCAATTAAATCGGGCTAGTGGTTCCCGAGTTATGCCGGACGAAACAAATTAACCAAAATTTTTTTTTAAAATTAAAAAAAAAAAAAATAAAACAAAAACCAAACGAAAAAAAAATTTTTTATTGCGTTTTTCGAGCTCATGTCAATGTTATCTACACAGAAAAAATTATCGCATCCCGAGTACTTTTTGACTGTTGACTAGTGTAATTGATTTAAAAAAAAGTTGATCATTTCATTCCCTATTTGTCACATTTGGGGGAATGAAAGTGAAAAGTGAAATGGAATGAAAATGAAAGCTGGAACAGGGCTGAAAGAGCTGATTAAGGCTAGAATACGACTAAAGTCCCATTTTTAACAATGTCATTGGATAGTACAAGTGTTACTTTAGCAAAACCTGCTTATCGAACCACTTCACACTTCACATGGTAAAGATGAAGGCAGATGATATTAAAAGCATATCCTTTATCGAGAAACTAGTGACAAAGAAGACTTCAAAAGTTGAATGGCTTAAGATCCTGTGGCTTCGATTCCAAAATGTGAAGTAATTTCTAATTCAATACAAATAACCCTCAGTTCCTATCAATATAATTTTTTTTAAATGGATTCGAAAATGGCCTAATCCACTTTAATTTTTGTATTAACTATTTAAAACAGTCTTTATTTAGGTTAATTAAGACCTAATGATTAATCCAAAACAAATATTACAACTAATATTTATTTACGATTAATAAAGAAATACAAATATTTTAAAAACTTATTTTCTTTTAACTTCGTTTTTCCCAGAACTATTTGTTTGGGCTTAGGCCATTTTGGCCCATGTGGGAGGAATTAAAATTGTATCAAATTCTACTTGAAAGGAAACTGTTTTTAAATGCCTGAACAGATATGGAGAAGTTATGGAGTATGTCAAAATGTGTAAAAATATGTATTTAATTTTGGATATACTGTTTCTTAAATATCCAATTTTTTAATGTCAATAACGTAAAATAATTCTGTGGCACGGGGCGACGTTCAATATGTTTCACTGTAAAGAGATCGACACGCTCTAATATAGGTACATATTTCCTGCTGTAATGTGTTTCGATCACACTATGCCGCAATCAATGCGTCTCATAATAATCAGATAAAGTAAAAACAAAAATGTTATCGGGAAGATTTTTAAAAATTGAATAATTTTTCATTATATTTTTGTTTAAAAACCCCATTTTGTCATAGATTTAGTCCTGGATTATTATTTCAGATGTAAATTAGAGGGGTTTGATTAAGATGGGTAATAAATTTGAAAATTGTAGATATAGAAATAGTTTATTTGTCTTAGAGTGTTATTCTCGAATTCATGAAAACTAATATAAACATGATAGTTGTCATGGCCAATCACACGAATACCAGCAACCCAGAATAGCAATCAATTGTTCTTGGTTACTATCATGAATAGTCTAGTTTATATGTTAAATGCTAACAAAATCCATGGGATTTTCCTATTGTTATATTTACATTTGTATATGAAATCCAATAAATATCGTTATACAGAAAGAATAATTTAAGCCGTTACGATCGGCCTGATAAGTCTAATAAAACTTCATTATTTGGGGAAGTACACAAAAATCCGGCCATAAAATATCGTATATTACGTAGAATCAACGATATCTGTTATCAAAGCAATGTAAACGTTAAACGATGCCGTTTCACTTTTGCTTTCCGTGAGTAATAGTTTCATATATTTGAATAGAATCTAATCAATAGATACTTCCGAATATTTATTGCATCAGGTGGTTTAACCATTTCACAAGGAGTGATCTGTTTTCCATTACATATCACGATTTTTATTTTATTTTTTAAGTAGTTATTTTGAATTGTCACAATCATCAACTAAAATCAGATTTACACTCTTTTGTAATTGGGCATCGTCCAACTTGTCATTATAATGTTCATAATCATCAACGTTAAATCAGATTTACACTATTTTCTGTTCAAATCGTCTCAAAATTTCAAATGTAGCTAACACTGCACATACTTATTGCACATAGACAACCAATGGACGTATAAACTTTTGATATTGTCAACATTTCGATTTCCGATTTATATTTTTGTTTATTTTTTACTTCTTGCGCATAAAACATAAACTTTTGTTTATTTTCGCCACGTTCAACAGTTCTCATTGCTTTCTGACTTTCAACTAACGTCGTTCACGAATAGACGTTTAATATTCTATCGTTTGGTGCCATTGATGCAAAAGTATTGATATGATAAGGTTAAAAATTAATCAATTGCAAAACATCCTACCTACAAAGAAATATTTTCATCTTATCTATATTTTGAAACTAAGAGCAGTTTCAGTTTAACAATATATAAGAGAATGATTTAAGAGAATCACATAAAAGGGAACAATGTTCAGGCGGTCTGTGGTAAGAATGCGAGAGTTCAAGATAATTCAAATAGACGACCGAAAAATCGCTGTTGGTCGATTGAGATTGAAATTAACGTTTTCCCCACATTTAATACTTGTATCGGTTGTTACCTTAATATAAAAAGGCCAATCCTCTGTAAAAATAATATAGATATATATCAGTACCGTAATTAAAAAGGTTCAAATCATTATTATTCGAAATTCGTTTTTTTTGACTGTTTGACTGTTGGTTTTTTGCGCCTGAGAGTGATTCTGATTTGTGTCATCAATGCATACCCGAACGCCAAGTATTCCAAATATGCAAACTTTCAATTCTGAGAGTACCTCGCTAAACGTTGACGTTGGCACCTACAAAACGGCTGCATTAGTAAATCATGTTTTGAATACCTCAATAGAAATAATGGATATTAAAAGACATTTTAATGTCAGTAACACATACTATGGCCCTGGCAATGTCAAGGGATTTGAGTCCCACCGCAGGCTTCATCTAATATATTCCGTTTACTCTTCCGTTCACTTTCTTCATGAACATTTTGAAAGTTTCTTTTAATTCCATTTAATTTTCTTGCTAAAAGAATACGTTCAGCTAAGTCAAGTGTTAAATATTCTTTGTTGCCATAAAAAATATAAACAAGTACTGCCTTCAGATTACTAAAAAACGATTTTTTTATTATTTTAGTACAATTACGACAAAAAAAAGTACAATCAATCTTTATTGTATAAAAAATTAAAAACACATTCAAAACTTATTCGAGAATGTCTAAAAATGGGATGGGACGGAACATATAAATATGTGGAATACAATAAAACGATATGTATTTTTCCAAAACAGAAGTGAACAATCCGTTGTAGTAAAAAAAGTATTACCTACAACGCTAAGGCACTTTTTTGTTTGTATAGTAGTATATGTATATGTGAAGTATAAAAGAATTACCAAATACACACAGCTGTATGTAGGCATTAATATAATAAAATTTGTATATAAAAGAAATTGGACGGTATTCGTGACAGTTGTTTAAAAAAACCGAGATTCGAAAATAGTCTTCGAAACTTAACCTAAGCGAAATAATCGAAGAATATAATTGATATATGGAATGTATATGTAAACTATAAGAACATGTTGACATTTTTCTGCTTCGAACTACATCAAGCTTCCTATATATAACCCTGTAAGCTTCTGGATTGACTATGATGATGACGAGCCGGTTGATAACCAGGCTCTTGCATTTCCATTTGCATAACCAAGTTCTTTTGCTCGCCACGTATTTCATACGCTTCGCGGGCCTCGCGATGGAAAATCAAACCCGCCAAACCCAACAAGATGAATGTGACCACGGCCAAGGCATAGGACCAGCCCAAAACGTTAAACTTGGGATACATTAGCCAATCACGGCGATATGCACAGCCGCCAAATACGCACACAGCCAGGAACATAAAGACAGCTTATGAAATAAAACAAAATTGTGATTAGTACCATAATGCGTTGATCAAACAAATACTGTTTAGTAACTTACATGATATTGTTGTGCCAAAATAGGAAATGCGCACCAGTAACCATTCGTATTGCAGGACAAATTTCAGAGGCAAACGGATGATGGTCAAAGCCAATATAATTAAAATAACGAAAACGATTATAAAGGACATCGTGACAAAAGCTTGAACAGACATCAACCAGCCGGGCAGGAGCCATTCACGAATAACATAATATTCCTGCAATTATAACAACAATTAAAAGTTAGATAAAGTATTTGTAGATATAAAACTAGGCAAGATTATTTTTTTTTAATGAAAAATTCAATTCAGTTTTACAAATTCATGGCTTTCTACCCGATACCTTAGACACCTCCCCATTTTACTAATATGATGATTTTTTCAAATCTCGCATACATTGTTTCTGGTCGTTAAATATTGCGAGTTGGACAAAACTCACCATAGTTGTTGGTCTGTAGGTGTATCCCACATTTGTAAATTTAGCCAATAGCGTAATGTAATTTTCAAAGAAGATGTGCTACTCCGCTAAAATTGTCCATACTCGGGATCATAATGATTTCTTCAGTCCCTTACAAGAGTATGGTGCCTGATTAACATTTAAAGGAGTTGTAAACGAAATGACAAATTAGGTATGCCGTAATTGCTACAGTACTTGCTAACAAGATCAGATTTTATTTTTAGTCCCGTGGCTATGTACTGCATTCCGGCTTTAATTTATAAGTAATGGTGAATTAAAATGAAATGAAAGAGTGCAAACACTAATCGATCGCCATGGCGGCACAAAATTTGACATATCTTCGAACAAAGCAATATCATGTGTTGTTTGTGGGCCTATTATCCCTTTAATCTATTACAATGCGCCTAAAATTTGCAACTCTTTGCTGAAAAACTGCACTCACACAATTGCATCTTATAAAATGACATTCGCTGTTTTCTCTAACGGTTGTTCGCGTGAGTAGACGTGTTTTGAAAGCCAGTATAAAATTGGTAAAAAAAAACTTGTGAGGCTGTTTAAATAAAAAAAAAGAAAGGAAGTAGTAAGAACAATTAATGTATTCTTCGTGAAAATTAAGTTCCTTTACGTAAAAAGTTTCCGTTTCATAAGAACTTTAACTCGCCGAGTTTTAACCGCAGTACGAGTAGTGTGCAGTTGATTGAGTGATTGTGTGTGTGTGTGTGTTTATATGTGGAATAGTGCGGGATTTCATTCTAGAAGAAAATGTTTGAAATAATATGTGTTCATCGATATTTATCTGTCTGTATATTATGTCGGGTTTATTGGTGTGGGAACAAATTTACCGGTGTCCTCTATTTGTTCTGTTTTATGAATATCTCCAAAATATTTCGCCTGTATCTATTTCCAATGCGAAGATAGAGCTGTTCTACATAACCTAAAAATCAGTGTCAAACAGATTTAGTATTAAAATATGATCGATTGCCTATTCATCCAACTGTCAAAGCTTCCCGTTCCACATTTTAAGTTTAATTCAACAGAAATATCAACAAAATATGTGCAAGAATAGACAAAATACGTTCATGTCAAGAAATTATAAATCGGTGTCATCAGAAAGTAGATTTGAGTTGAAGATTTGGTGTCTTTCCAACATAACTAAGGTAAGTCTTTCATTGGTAATTGACGAGAATAATTAATCGAAAGTCGTTCGAATTTATGACATGACATGCGGCATTTTAGTAATATCAGGCATTAACAGTCGCATTAAACCTTAAACCACTAAGACCGTCTACAGACGGTCATCACTAACAGTCATTTCTAATTGTATAAGAGGTACACAGCTTGAGATCGACATCCACTGACCAGCAATCAGATAAACGTTGTCTGTATTAAACACAGAGGGCAGGTGTCGTTTCCTAAATATTTCGCTATGAAAATTTGTCAAATGATGCCATGTTGGGTGCTGACAACTGGGGTTTGCAGTTGAACTGAGTCTGAAAACGGCTTGCGACATCGGTCCACTATATGGTCTTCGACCGAATACTTACAACCACCATCAATTGAAATTACCTACAAAATACTCAACACACTCGGCCAGGTTTTGGAACATAAATGAGGTGGAAGTTTTAACATTCGGACCAACTTGTTTCTACGTATGTAAGAAATCTAAGCTTGAGGATACGGGTGATGATGGGTCAACAACCGATATTTTCTAAATTGAGTTTCATCATACAATAGTCTAGGGCACCAATCCATAATATACACATTTAATTCATATTATTGTATTAATGAGAACAGCGCGCATAAATTCATAAATGGACAAGCTGTACACCCTTAAATACAGTAACCAAATCCTCTACACATTTATTTTTACAAATTCCATATTTATTGTTTGATAATCGTCTAATTTAGATAATTGTGTCATATCGTCGGCTTCATAGTATGCTAAGTCTACAAAGTAAATTTTACAGGAGACGCATTCAAAGCTTATTTGGAATTTCTCAAAGGCACAAAAATGTTTGCGTTGTCAGTAGACTTATTTAATTTATTTATTCGAGGAATAACATGTTAAGTGCAATTAGCGACACAAGTTAGTGATATGACGAATAGACTATAGATGCTGTACCCAAAGTGTTGAAGAAAACCCGGGTTTCATTCTTCGTCTTTGAAATTGGGCATTCCACCAACGTCCATACACCGTATTTTGCATAAAGACTTGGGTCTTAAGGCTTATAAAGTTCAGTTATAACAATAACTCATTTTTATTTTCCTCGACTGACAACATTAATATGATTAAAACTGATTACAGAAATTGTGATGAACACGTTGTGACGAGTAGTTTCAAATTGTTAAATGTTTTCATTTTGCAACTTATCTTAGAACGTGCTAAGGTTTTGATTTGATTTGATTCCATTACAAAACTGTCTACATATCTACTAAGGCCTATAAACGCTTAATGCAGATGTACAGATGTGGATACCTTTGAGTACTTAGATTTTCCACATGTCTGTATGCACTTATGCGTTTTATAATGACGTACTGGTGTGTATATCATAAATAACGATAACCGATCTGTAATAAAGTGCGAGCCAGATCTACTTGTTATTGTGAGTTGCCCGTCATACTCGTACTTTTAAAAAGGGTGTGACGTCAAATTGTTTTCAAACTGCATACTTAGATGATTTTGAAGAATTTTGAGAGTAATGTTAAGAATAAGTGTATTACGATAACTTTCCAACTTACATGACTGAATATGTTATGGCACCCGGTAAATTTGCGTGAAAACTGATAATTGGGATAGGTGAAATCCTTAAAACAATATTGCCACAAGCCCATATTCTTAAAGCTGCTATGTGTCTCCTTATATGATTCAATCCAATACGGTGAACAGAACGACATCATCATGAAGAAGTAACCCAAGAAGGTTATTATCGCACCCAACACCACACGATCTACAAAACAAAGTGACAATAAATACAGAAATTGTTTCTTTAAGAAGAAAAAATAAAACAGGTCAAAAGTTAGTGCGGGAGCAGCAACACACAGTTTGTGTGTATTTTTCTGTCTGTCTGTTAAAGGCAGTGATGCCAGAGGATTTTTTGGAAATTCCCTACGTTTATTTCAAAAATCCCTTTTTTTCCCTACGGCAGCTTTTTTTTCCCCTACATTTTTCCCTACACTCCAATTAGTTAAAATTTAATAAATTCTAATAATTCTATTAATTATATTTTGTTAGCTTCTTGTTTATTTTAACTTTTATTATTGAAGTGTAAGCAATTAAACAAAAAATAACATAAAATAGTTCACGTTATTTAAAAGAATTAACAAAAAAAAAAACTTAAAATACTATAAAATAGTTCAGGTTCATGTAATTAAAAAGTATAATAAAAAAAAACTTAAATAGTTCAGGATCATGTAATTAAAAATAATTAACAAAAAAAAACTTAAAATAACATAAAATAGTTCAGGATCATGTAAAAAGAATTCACAGAAAAAAAGTTATTTGTACAAATCTTTAGAGTTCAGTCTTTTATATTGAGAAGGTGTACATTTAAAACTTGTACAGTCCATTGAATTACTTTGCAAATACGACCGAATAATACAAATTGACGTGTTCTATTAAAATACTTATTAAATATTTGCAGAAATTGCGAATGTTAAGGAAATTTTGCACTGACGCTTCAAAACACCTGTCAAACAATGGAACAATTGTTTACAAATAAAATTAAAGCCGGTCACTTTTGATGACGGCGATGAAACTTTAAACGACTAACGCCAATACAATTTAAGAAAATCATTAGTCGCCTCATTTAGTTGTCCCTGTGATCGTTTATATATAAATAATAAATTGTCTATGTAATTTTCCATTAAAATGAGTATAGTTTTCTTTGAATATAACTCCTTTTGCATGGTTTTCTAACAAATTATAAAAAATCCCTACGTTTCACGGGAATATAAAAAATCTGTCCGTTTTCCCCCACATCCGATTTTTTTTGGAAAAATCCCTACATGTAGGGATTTTTCCCTACTTCTGGCATCACTGGTTAAAGGTGTTGTCACTCCAACAAATGTTTTGTTTTTCTCTGCTCAACCATCACCGTCAAAGAATTTACTCACTTGTGGCACGGGGATAATCGTTCTTCTCGCTGCCATTATCCGTCGTATCGGTCGACTGTTGTTTGCGGAAGTTATGCATTTCCTCGAAGGCTCGTATTTTCCAATAAAATAAATGCAAATTGTATTATAAAAACATGAAAATGAACACAAATTTTATTGGGTTTCTTGTTGGTAGTGCAGCAGAATTAATTTAACTGAACGCGTCGTTGAAATGTCAAAGAAAGAAAAAACAACACCCTAAACAGTGCTGCTCATAAAGGGAACAAATGGGTTTTACTTTTAGGCACTTTAAAATGCAACACTGTGTGAGGTACATTTGTAAACGCAATCATTTTCAAACTGTAGTACAAGTTATGCAAGCACTGAAACTGTAAACAAAACAAATTTATAAATACGGAATTGCGAGTTTTGAAAAAGGACGTGATGAGCCACTGCAGAGACACAAATATTTATACACATTATCGCATTATGTTTAATACAGAAACCTGAATAAGATTTGGTGCAAGATTCGTTTACTTTTAAACGTAAGTATGGAGTACATTTGCAGTAAAATCATACTGTTTTTTATTTCAATAGTGACTGAGAAATATCCCCCTTGACCCCTGCTTTTATGACAATAGTGACTGTGAACGATACCCCTTTACTTTGAGAAAGTTGCATTACTTCAATATGTTTCAACCGTTGCATGTTAAAGTAGTTCATGCCGTAATAATGGAATTTTTTTTATTGCATTGAGGTGTAATCCGAAGCCTTTGAAAATGCAACTGGAGGTGTCAAACGTTCTTTGGTATACAAAAGTAAAATGAAATACATTTTTCTTAATTTTGAAAGATCTATTTGAAATCAACATCCTCTTATTCGGTAGCCAGTTGGTAAACAAATTGCCTGCCTCGTTCAAAACATTTAACTATGCTGTATAAACCTTTCAAAAGAAAACGACAAGTCAAACGTTTATATCAACTAAGGCCATAATGAATATTTGTAAATCCGGTTTAACATATGAGATAACCGAATTTTTTAATCATCTTGTTTTTAATACGCACGTTTTCCAAACTTCAAATAAAACTACAGACATACGTTTTGATTTTGCTTAATTGTTTATTAAAATTTCACATTTTATCCATCAATCAAGAAATGTTTACCACACTTGACATTTATCAGCGCGTGGATTCATATTGCTGCCCAAGGGACAGTTGTAAACTTTAGAAAACTCTTCGTTGTTTGAAACAAAGCCCAACACACGATATTTATCAATAGTGTGGGAGTTCGTTAACTCTTCCCAGTAGTTGGCTTCCTTGTAGGATGAACACCAAATTTGCGTGGCACCCAAAAAGAACAATTGTTCCGGTGACAATTCCAGTCCGGGCATTTGCTCCTCTTTGTAAATCTGCCGCCATTTGGAATCAAATTTCTTTCTTTTATCATTTAAGTAACGGCGATATGCCATCAAGGCAATGCGAATACCGCCCGCATCGGCGACATTCTCATTCTTTGTCAATTTTCCATTGATGTGGCGATTTATTTCCGACACGGTGTAATTACTGTAAACGTCCACAAAACATTGAGCACGTTCGTGAAATATTTTTCTTGACACCTGAGACCACCAGTTCTTGTGTCGCCCGTTTTGATCATAATTAGCACCAATCGAATCAAAGCCATGGGTAAATTCATGACCTAAAATGAAACCCAATGTACCATATTTCAGAGAATTGGGCCATGCTTGATGATACGTTGGCGGTTGAAGCACACCGCCTGCAATATATAAACTATTGTCAATGGGGTGATAGAAACCGTTAACCTGCATACCCAGCATCACCTGTATGGGTTTGGTGTGATGATTAAAATTTTCTTGATGGAGGCCTTGGTAACGTGTCATGTAGCTCTTAAATAACATTAGATTTATTCTGTTGGCTTCGTAGCTTCCATTAATAAATTGTAGATTTTTGAGTTCATTTAAGAAAAGTTTATTTGCTGCATCGTCTTCATATCTACCGACGTTAAGTCTCATTGTCGATTCCTTTAGCAGTGCTGCTTTTTTTGTGCGCCCGTCCAACCAATCGGCTCGCTGAAGTACTCGGCGCAAGCTTTGTTGTATATGGCGCCCCATTTTAATCACATCATCGGATATTTCTTGATTAAAGAAGATCTAAAAAGTAGTTAGACTTAAAGTTTAGACTTCTTAAAGTAACGCCATAGAAAACTGTCGAGTGATGAATTATCATTTTTCATAATTTCAAGTTTAATTTTTGTATACATGTGAGCCTACACCCAAGACATGATGTAAAGTGATTGATTAGCATGATCGGTTATGTTATCGTATAAGCTACCTATTTATAATTGGAGGTAGTTTGATAAATCCAGTAATTGGACTACATGAAAAAATTGTCAAAAGTGAGTCCAGTTGAATTTCAAACAAGATGACGCCAGACCATATTGGTTCTCATTAGAGTGTGTATGAAACTCTAATGAGTTTAATTGTGTTTTTTGTTTAAAGAGTTTTGTTGACTACTAATGAAACGAAATCCAGGAAAACTTCAATGGACGTTGTCAGTGTTAAACATGAGGCGAACGACCGTTGTGTGATAGGTAGTGTTGGCGACTAACGCATAACAACCCCAATTTCCTGCCCTGATAAGGACATCACACATTTTCAGCGGCCGTTCCCAACTAGTTCGAAGCATGAGATTAGCTGTAGAGAAAACATTAGCCATATGGAACTGGCTTGAAAAAAACGTTGCCTATCGATCGGTGAGCATATAAATGATATACTGCACTGCTCACTGATTTGAAAGAGGTGTCTGTCCTGTTACTTCATGAAATGCTAAGGGATATATCTGTTGAAAATGTGTTATAGATAGTATTTTTAAATACAAAATAGTATTGTTAAATTTGTTAGCTGCCCACAATGCTCAACAGTAAAAAATAAAATAGAACATTAGGAGAAAAATATTTGTAGTTATTTCAATTCTTTTTTAAATATTCTCACCTTCATAAACAAATGATCGAAAAGGAAGCGCATTGATTTTTTCAAACTGAATATACAGTAATCCTTGTGAAACTTTGGGTCCAATAGGCGAGCATCCATGTGATACAGGAACTTCAGTGACAAGTAATTGGCCATCGCTTCTTTATGCTCTTCGGCGATCCTATTTAAATGGTGATAGAAGAAACTGCATGGTCGGTTACTGTCGTCCAAAAGTCGAAATTTGCCCTCCCACACAATATCAAAATACGCCGTCCACTGTTGTGTAATCACCTGCACATCCGAATCATCCAATGTTTCGGAAAGGTCTACGCATTTGTATTCATCCGCTTCGAATTTTCCCATTACATTCAAAATGGCTGTTAGAAACTTGAATATGTCACTGATGATGACATGCCTGTCGTGTTCGGCTACTCCATACAACGTCATAATATCATACATGCGTTTTCTATTCACCATGTATGTATTCGATGAAAGGTCCTCGATATTGTCACAATGAAACTCAATGTCAAAGCCAAATGTTGGCAATGAAAAATATGGCATAAAGGGAAATTCGCTGAAGATTTCCTCTTTAATTAAATTCTGTACACCATATCGACTCAAATGGGCACTCATATTAAACCAACTGAATTTGGTGGAATTCCATTGGGAATCTAGAGCTGGGAAGCCGCCTATTTGTCTCACGATTTCCAAATATTCCGATGATTTGCGCATGGGATATAATTTCGTATCGATGCATTTACGATAGAATTTCTTGGCCAATTCGAATTCCTTTGAATATTCTGGGGCCACATCGTTTATATCGGATCTTTGCAGAATGTCTTCAACGATTTCACCCAGTTTATAGTTGATGTCTAATATATTAACTCGCCTTTTGTCAGTTTGTCGTTCTTGAATTGTATTCTTCCAATTGCCGCAAGCATATTCGTAGAAATCATCACATGGTTGCACGGACACATTCATATACGACAACATTTGATTTGCGTACTCTGTGCGAGACTTCCGGTTGTCGTCATTGTGGATTATGTTCCGCAATACATCAGTGGATGGTCGTGTTGTGGACTTGGAAATACAGATGCACACATTACACAGGAGAATGAACACTGAAAATGTTGCCGGAATCATTTGTCTTAATCTGAAAAATTAGATTCCAGATTATATTTTTGATTTAGGAAACAGACGATGTAACAACGGATGTATTTGCATTTAAAGTTTTCAATAGTTCCTTGAGTTTAAAAAATATAACCAATTAATCATTGATTCTCGTTATTTTAGTGATTATTTATAAAAACTTAAAATTTGTTCTAAATAACGAAGATGTTTGTCAAAAGACTTTCTTACCGGTTGGTTAAATTTTCTGATCCGACTACATCAACATCTGACGTCGACTAACAAATCTTCACGTTGCCACTCCTCTACATCGGTCTTTTACAGATTGTAGTTGAACAAGTTTCATTACACGACCAAAAACAAAAACGTGGAAAATTTACAAACGGGTTCCCTTAAACGCCGACGAAGATTCAAATCATGTAATAACCAATTTTTTTTTGTAAATCACAGAAGTCACATGTAAATAAAAACATTTACTCGAACTCTCCCCAACATTGGATATGAAAAGATGTTTCTTCCAACCTGTTCAATATTCTACTGTAAAGAATAGTCGGTAAAATCACAAACGAAACCGATTTGAACAGAGAGAGCACACTGTGATGGTATTGGCAGTCGAGCTAAAATACCTCTGACTGTCCGCTTTACAGTTGTCAAACATCGACGAAACTAAGGCAAATATCTCCATCAGACTTTTTAACCTCTCTTCAATCATTATATTGATGCCCAAACGGTTGTAGAGAAATTCCACCACAATCTCGATGTTGCAACCGACCGACCGATTTAGCATTTCTTGCATTTTATAGTATTAGCTTTGCCTTGTTGTAGTTCACTATCACACTTTTCTCTAAAGATTTCACCACGAATTTTTGAAAACCCACCAGTTCAATTTTGTTCAATCTTTCCGGTGGTGCTGTCTGTATATGCGAACAGGATGTGCACTTTGGTATTATCTGGGCCTGTTTAATTAATTTCTTTAAATATTGATAGACTGACAACTTTTGGGAATTCTCTTACTCATATGATTCACAGAGGTGGGTTCCAATATTTGCTGAGAATGTCGTGCCAGTCTACAAAGGCAAACAGCTATAGCTGGTTGGACACTGTTATTCTCTAATGATATTATCCACGGGTTCTAAATCGATTGTTCGCTTTCCACCGCTTGTGTCATGGAGTCGTGTATGTATGTTGATGTCAATGAAGAGTGAGGATTCGCTGGAATCCGATATCTTCATTGAGTTCGCTTGGATTTCTAGTTTCAACTTGAAGTTGCTTCATAGATATTTTGTAATTCAAAAAGATTTTTCGAAAAATATGCAGATATTCGACTGCTGTATGTTCTGGTGATAGATTGATACGCTCAGCCTAGTACTTATACAAAACTGTCACTACCAAGGGCCTGCAAAGTACTTAACTGTGCCGAATGTATGTTTTCGATTAGGAGTATACAATTTTTGCAGATTCTTATGCTGCGTCTGTTTTGTTATAATGTTAAATGTGAACTGAGGACGGTCCGTCTTTAATTATGCTAACGCAACGAATATTTCTCATTAATAAACAACTGTGGTGTCTTCTCTCGAAATAAACAAATAACTTGAATTTACGGGTTTTGTGTTCGCATGGACCGAAACATTTATACCCTTTAATGGGATTCTGAATGAAATAAAGCGCTTAACGTGTTCCTACTTATTTAGCTCGAAATAGCTAAGCCTCATCCGACAGCGGTAATGAAAATTTAATAGAATTCTATTCGACAAAACTAATAGAGAAGGTTCTTTCAAAAATATTACAAATGCGGCAATTTTCATTAAGTTTACTTTTGAGTAGAAAGATTTTTCTACTGAGCTGATTTCTTAAAATGGAATTTCCATATGTCATACTGCCATAGGATAACATTGTGCCATGATTACATTCAGACAGACATTGCGAAGTGTGACAGTGACTCTGGTTACAAGCGCTGTGATTAAATAAGTATATCTCCATACTCTGGTGGAGTGTATAAAACAAGTATTCAAATATTTTAGTGATAGAGTATTAAATGAAATTAAAGTTGGCCAATACCAAACACTTCATACGCTACACTATCGACAATACACGTACAGTGGGACAGTCGATCAATTCCTACAGATTAAATTTTTCTTATAAGTAGTAATTCGAAGAATATTCATAACGGTTTCCTGTTACCCTCGTATTACACGAAAAGAAGGCAAATTGTAATAAAATAGTTTTAATTAGACTTTCTTGTGATGTACTGATCCTATGCATGGATTGATTTTTTTGGATCAGTTTGAAAGATTTGCTATCTCACTATTTTTTGATATCTGAAGCTTTGTAAGTCCACGCACAACCTTGTAGAGTGCATGACCAACGCTTTGCCGTTGATATTTTTCAATCTCTGTTTTTTGCCATGAATGCCATGAGGTGCATAGTATTATTGTACTCGAAATGTTTAACTGGATATGGATTAAACACGTTTGTTGATTTTCGTACGTTTTTGAACGATATTATATAGTTTAGAAAGGTCTATTGAGAATGCTGACTCCAGGTTATGATCAGTTGATTTTGACACCTTGCAAATTCATATTCATATAAATGGATCAATTTCAGTAGCCGGTTTCTCCTCGTAAATGACGGCCATCTTAATTCTCAAGGTTGCCCTTCCTTTACGGATATCTCTCACATGAAGTTCTCCTTGACTTTGTCGGCAGTATTCTTCGCTTTTCCCCAAATGCTTTCACAATTTGTGGTGTAGCGAATTCCCAATTAATTTTGTGTTTGAATTTGTTAATTGAATCAAAAAGACTTGTTTCTGTGTACCAATTGAAATTATACAGGTAATACATTCTATTGGAAATTTGAATATAATCGATTTACTTTATTCCTCCTCTATTAGTAAATCTTAAAGATAGTGGTGATCATCAACTGACAGAATATTCGCCATCCAATCAATGTATGATGAAACCCTTGTGAAGACACCCGGATATGGTGGTCGTGTGCATGGTTTAACCGACCACGAAACAATGCCAACCTGTGTACCGTTGACAAGCAATGGGCCACCGGAATCACCACTGCACTGGCCCTTCCAACCCTCTGGCACTCCAGCACATGTCGTAGTCGCCGATAACGGCCTTCCGTGCCGAATACTGCAACGAATATAATCGAAAATCTGTAAATCGACCTTTTGTAAATGGGTCTGGACAACACCGCCGGTCTGCAAGATATACATATATCAAACATATATCAAATCGGTTTTAGATTAAATAAAACTCTACCTACTGCATTGTAACCCCAACCTATGAGAACAGCTGGTGTTCCATTCGGATCTACAAGACCTCGCATGGGCAGCCTGACAACTGTGACATTATCTCCCAGTTCAACCTCTTCCGCGAGCCTAAATAAAGCTATATCATCCCGATAGGTATTGGCAGATCCAATGTAACCTTCATGGACAAAAATCTTTGTTACATTTATGACAGATGTGGAATTCCGTTTTAAATCATTACTGCCATATTGTATGTCTACGTCGTCGGCTCGTTTTCTATGTACACAGTGAGCGGCCGTTAATACCCAGCGAGTGTCCATTAGAGAACCACCGCAGAAGTGACTGCCAGTTGATGCATATCTTAACGAGACCTGTAGTTGTTGTACAATTAGATATGTTCTACAATTCGATGTGAAAACTTACCGCAAATGTAAATTCTCCGGGTGCTGCCAAAGAACCATTAACAATTTTGCTATCCAATTGTTGGGCAACTGCAAGTGTGGCCCAGGTAATGCTGATTGCTAGAAGTAAAACTTTAAGGCGATTCATGTTGTTATGTGTTCACTGAAATGATGGTATGCTGATGAGAAATGCATTCCTATTTATATAGAGCCTATTCGACTGGCTACGGAAGTTGTCATTATAGAATGTATTTCGATAATCGACAAATTTGCGAATACACTTTTTGCCGAATGCTCTTTTTAACATTTCCATGAGGGCGGTGGATATTTTGTTATTCTTTTAATGTAATGCAATTGCATATTCTATTTCCTAACAATATTACAAGTTCTGATAGTTCCTCAAACATTGAGAGCTGCGTATTTGACCAGGGATTGATTAAGCCTTCATCCTACAGATGAGAAGGGTACATGTTTGGTATGGCTACGCAGTTTCCAATACGGATAAGACGCTACAGACCCAAGAACCGTCTAATGAAGTGTCAAGTGACTTTCCAACTGAAGGGTATTGTCCGGCTTCCGTTGGTCCATTGTAGAATTGATTACATCAATAGAGCTTCTCCTCCTGAAAGGTTCTGCGTAGGGTCATCATTACTCATCTTAATATCTTAATATATATTTACCCTCGACACTGATTCACTGACTCTGTCACGCAGTACGTAGGAATTTAAATAGGCATTCTATAATTTTCTATAAATAATAATAATAAAAAAATAATATTTTTTTTTTGTACAGAAATTGTGTTTTCCCCAAATTTTTTTTTTCCCAAATTTTTTTTTACAAATTTTTTTTTTTAAAAAATTTTTTTTTTATTTACCAAATTTTTTTTTTAACAAAAATTTTTTTTTTACAAAATTTTTTTTTTTTTACAAAATTTTTATTTCGATATTTTTTTTTTTACAAATTTTTTTTTTAACAAAAATTTTTTTTTTACAAAATTTTTTTTTTTTACAAAATTTTTATTTCGAAAATTTTTTTTTTCAACAAATAATTTTTTTTTTCAACAAAATTTTTTTTTTCAAGAAAAAATTTTTTTTTCAACAAAATTTTTTTTTTTTAACAAAAATTTTTTTTTTCAAGAAATTTTTTTGTTCCATATTTCAACGGGCGCCGTAGGCGCTTTACAACTTACTAGTTCAATATAATAAATAAAATGCCCTTATTTGTGGAACATGATTTCATTTATGAGGCCAGTGGAATTTTCCAAGATGGTGGTGACATTTTCTGGCTCTATCTCAGGAATGGCTTGCTCGATATTCGCCGAATATAACTGAACGTTAACGGATTGTTTGCCTAACACCGGTTTTTCACGGTACCCCACAAAACAGTCTAATGCCGACAAATCGCAGCTCCGAGGGTTCAATTAATACCGCAGAGATGGCTGGTATCCCGATTATCGAACTTGGTTCACACAAGATTGATTGATTGATTGATTGGAGTGGGCTGAATGGCATGTTTCGCCATCTTGCTAAAATCAATAATCGTCCAAGTCCATACCATCCATATCTAGCCACAAAAAAATGTTGTGTTGTTGAGATTGTCATTGATCTAACTGACAGGACTGAATCGCACGGCTATGGCCGACGGGGACTGTGAGGGTTGTTAACAAACATGACAGTCTCACAAACTTGTGTACCATATGCGCTATGGTTGCTGTATTTGAATAATCGCACTGCACATTGTTCAACCTTAAAGCATTTCATTTCGTTCCACGAAGAAATTATACTGATTTCTGTCAAGATTTCGAAAGGAGCTGTCACAGACATATATATTGTTCAAAAAGAAGCGAATATATTCTCTCGTTATATTTGAAATTTTGCTGAAGAAAAAGTGCCATACCATGGCACAATAATATTCAACAGAATTCAATTTCATCAAAAAGTATTCTGAAAGAAGTGTTGCCGAAGAAATTGGGAAATATAACATCAGAGGAAACCTCATAACTTGTCCAATTTATTATGGTGAATTTAAATAAATAAATAAATAAATAAAATCCATGCCGAAGTGATTAGCAGAGTTTCTCCAGAGTAAGGCTACCCTACTAGCTACTAAAGTTCAAAAAAATATTGCATCCCCATTACGAATTTTTCTTTGATTTCTCTACTTGTTCGCTGACTTTTTCTAGTGAGTGCATGTTTAAATAATAAGGTAACTTAATTGGTGAAATAGGCAACATCATAGTTCAGGCGCTTACTCTATTGAAATATGTAATTTAAATGTTTTTCTTTAGTCCACATCGAAACAGGAAAAACTGGCAATCTTTACCAATATTTTGTGAGTGTGTGACGACTTTACTTGACCTTTATAGTTGTATCACCCAGAAAGTCTTCGAAGACTGACGAAGTCTATTTGCTTTAGGCTAGTAGCTGACTATAACACTTTGTCCCGTGTACCTAAATAAATAAATCACACATTTAGATCTTAACTCATTTCATTTATTGTCATAAACATTTATCTTAAAATAAATAAATTACTAATACTAAACCTATTAAACGTTCACATCACATATGTCACACTCGACTTCTCTCTAAACTCAACTATCCTTATTCTTGTTCAGCACATATGGATCTTCATCGTCAATTTGATCGTGTTCCAAATGTTTCATGTAGGCCAAGAAACACGTCCATATTAGACTGCAAACACTGATGAAGGGCACACGGTTTTTCTCCGGAATAAGTGAAAAATTGATGGTGGCCACAATGGGCCACACTGAAGCTGCTACCTAAAATGTATAATTTTTGTCATCGTCATCGAATAACAGTTGATGTGTTATTTTTGGTTTACCTTATAGGTGGGTAGAAATTTCTTACTGACTTCGGCCGCTGCCTCGCCCACGGGTTTCAATTCCAATAGGCTCATGATGAAATAAAAGCAGGTCATGGCTGCTGGCGTATACGATATGGTTTCAACAGCTGCCTTCATTACCGCTGTTCGGAGGGATGTCTGCGGCCACATGGCACTGGATATCTGAAAAGTTATTTAAGTGTTACAATTGGTTTCACTGATTCAATGAATAGTTTGTTAACTATCTTTGACTGGGCTGCAATAGCTTGTTGCCAAACATATAGCGGACAATTTTGTTGGTCACATTCTTTTATTTGGCCTATAGTCATAGATAATTTCTTGAGCGAACATATCAGATGTTTGATACGGCACGCATTGCGGCAGGTTAGAATATTGAGGCGATTGAGGTTTGAACTGTGCGATGTTTCGAATCACACGCACATATTTTAATGAACAGTTTCAATCCGTCAAAAGCAATAGATTTTCCAAATGCATTTTTTGCTCCTTTCGGTATAGAAGTGGTCAAGATTGGAGTACGCCTACTCGGTCATGTGAGGTGGCTCTTTATTAAATTGCAACTTGCAACTGTGTTGTTAAAGTACAAGCTGATCAAGAACTAAATTAAAACCCAATAAGCGAACAAATTTCTACATGAGGTCCTATTATTGGTCCTAGGGAACTCTAACCTCCCGCTAGTAACAGCTCATAATTATTCCATTGACAAAAAATTCGTTACCCGAATTTTCGGTCTTTCAACTCATAGACAACTAAGTCATTTACCTTAATCCATCCATATAGAGTGGGTGCCACAAAGAGACCGCCATATAAACTGAACCGCAAACAACGCCACCAATCATAATTTCCTACAAACAGATTGGATTAGAACGATCCCAGAAGGGAAACACAAATTGATAATTAGTTACATGATGACAATAACTTACCCCATCGTTTGCCCTCAAAAGTCTGTTGGATCAAACTACTTGTCGGCCAGATTAGACTATATGACACCATACCCCTGGCTACGGGATATTTTGTGAGTAATACTTTGAAACTTTGCAACAACGTAGACATCGTCTATGCTCGGTGTATATTTTTTTGCAATAAAATATTAGCGCGAAACTGTGAAATGAATGGGAAACTGTTTTAATAAAAACCCTTATAAATAGCATGGAAAAGCGGAACACATTTGTTTTCTTTCGTTTTTTTTTTGTCAAAGCAAACTAAAAGCAAACATTGACCTTGATTTGTTAACTTAATAATACCGGGATATTTTCCATGGTAATAGCGCGAAAGTGTTAACACTGCACTGGGTTATCAACGTTTGTCGAAAATAAAACGAGTGCTAATGAAAGCAGCATGTAGCTGGTGGAAATCAACTCTTATTGGGGCAACCTAGTTTTATATTTAAAAACATTGGCTGATTGGTAACAAATCATCAGACGCCAACTGTGCTCACAACCATCAACATGTTGCAAATCAACCAGGCTTGGCTTTTCTCCTTTGTCGTAGGCATAGCAGTCGGCGGTGCCCTGGCATTTGATAATAGAATTGTCAACGGATCCTTAGCTCTGCCCGGAGAGTTTCCCTATATGGTAAGTTAAGTCGCCGTTTTATATTTGCTCTCGCTGAAACGAAATATTCGAAGGTATCCTTAAGACGTTCTTCTTCGGGCCGCCATGCATGTGGTGGCTCTTTATTGAATCGCGTTTGGGTCTTGACGGCGGCCCACTGTGTTGTAAAAGTGCAAGCTCATCAAGTGAACATACAATTCGGTAGCAATGACTTAGATCGCAATGCGACTAATGTGGCCACTGTAGCGAAAATATTTGTGCATGAGGGATATAGCCCCTCCAATCAGTATATACACGATATAGCCCTGCTAAGACTTGAGAAAGCGGCTAAAGTGGATAGCGATTTCATAGGTGTACGTTTGCCGGAATATAACTCACCCACAGCCGGTGAGACGCCGGCTATTTTGATTGG
Source organism: Hydrotaea cyrtoneurina (assembly GCA_958296145.1). Taxonomy (NCBI): domain Eukaryota; kingdom Metazoa; phylum Arthropoda; class Insecta; order Diptera; family Muscidae; genus Hydrotaea; species Hydrotaea cyrtoneurina. Next base: position 7,431,457 of record OY282513.1, on the reverse strand, counting down.
TTGGGGTCTCAATGCGGTAAGTTGGCGCTTTCAAATCAGACGACTGCGTTGAAATTGACTCGTTGACTCCTTGATTTTCTCCACAGACCGGTGGTGTGGTCCAGAAACATTTGCAAAAAGTTGATTTGGACATTTTTAGCGATGATGAATGCAGTCGCAGACATGGTGTTCCCATTCATGCCACCAATATTTGTGCTGGTGTTCCCGAAGGCGGCAAAGGTCAGTGCAGCGGTGATTCCGGCGGCCCGTTGATTATAAATGACACTCAAGTTGGCATTGTATCGTGGTCACGTAAACCCTGTACGATTCCTCCATATCCGGGTGTATTCACCGAAGTGTCAGCCTATGTTGGTTGGATATTGGAAACGATTCTTGATGCCGAAGATGAGGAGGATTTTGGTGACAGTGCTGAGGGTATTGAGGGCATCGACGGCATAATGAATGGAAATTTAATAGTGGTTCGTTCTAAAAAAACATTACCTTTAAAGGACTAAATGAAAAATAAATTGGTGTGAAAATGTAAAATTAAACCAAAAAAAAATCGTTTTTGAAATTTTAATGTGGTGCTCTTACTTATTTCCCTTAGTATTCCATGAAAGGACAGAGGGGAACATCTCTCGAATCAATGAGCTGTGCGCGATATAATTCTGAATAGTGAGAATTGTGAATAGTGAGACCGGGACCTACCGTGTAAAGCCGACTCCGAACGGCTAATTATTTCCTAGAGAATTGTTATTACTCTCATAGTCGTACAGTCGAGATGAAAAAAAAACGCTGAAAAATGTGTAATGGTCTGACCCGGTTTTAAACCTGGGTTAACTTGTGTGATAGTCGCACACTTTACCTACCTCACACGCTACAACTTGATCAAATTGTATAATCTGTTGTAACGTGTGAGGCCGTGTTGGTCACAGGTTGGATGGATTTAAAAATGTTTTGTTTCCAGCTCAGTTTGGTCAGATTGGTTGGTACTTGTGAGGGGTTGTCATTTAACTTCTCGACTCTATCCCATTCCCATTTTGCCATTGATGACATTTTAAAAGTGTTTAAAAATTGGGCTACATACAGGCGATACGATTTTTCTGATTTCCAATAGAAGCAATCACGACCAATTTGTAGATTCTTCTGAGGACTTGGATAACTGTAAACGTCAACTCAGTCCAATCTGATCAAATTAAGTGGCGAATTTCAAGATACCGAGTCTCATATGCTAAACACATACATACTAGTTGAAGGATGGCTAAACACGTTATAAGTGACACAAATTCGGTGAAGATTGAGTTGACTTTTAAAATCAGGGGGTTTATTAAAAACGATATCGCAACATTTTGTTTCTGCGGAATTTTGTCTGATTGTAATGGCCGTATAAATTTTGGTATGACCTCCCATTGAGGTATAATTGGAGGCAAGCAAAAGTAATGAGAATTTTGGATAAAACACTTGCGTATTTTAGGAGCATTGTGCTGTGTGGTACAATAAATGACATACTATATTAAAATATTACAATATATGTACATAGTCCTAAGATTGCTTACAAAAAGACAAAAAATATCAGTTGGAAAGGCTCCACAATTTAGCATATTTAAATTTGAACATATTCCAGGTTTCTTTGCGATTAGCTAAAAGCAAACGACACTTTTGTGCCGGAACAATTTTAAACTCCCAATGGATTTTAACGGCGGCCCATTGTTTCACTTTCATAAAATCAACCAGTGAAATCGTAGTACAATATGGAAGCCATGAACTTAACCCCCCACAACCGCAATACAAAGAAGTGATAGAAATCATCAAACATGAGGGATACAATCCCACAGTAACCATACACGATATAGCTCTAATGAAATTGAGAAATCCATTAAATCTGAAAGGAAATGTACAAAAAGTAGATTTACTACAGGATAAGAGTATAAATGTTGATCGTGTAACGGTGAAATTAATAGGATGGGGGCTAAACGAGGTGAGTGTGGTGAATTTCTGAAACAAAAAAATTAACATTAACTGAATTTCTATATTTCAGACCTACGGCTCACTTAACTCCCAGCTCCATCAAGTCTCTTTGAACACCTTAACCATAGCCGAGTGTCGTTCTCAACTTAAATCGGTGATACATCAAACCAATCTCTGTGCTGGTGAGTTCCACAAAGGACAATGTTCTGGTGATTCGGGAGGTCCTTTAATGCTTGGCAACAAACAACTCGCATTGGTATCGTGGAGTCTTAAGCCGTGTGGCCACAAACCGGGAGTCTTTACCAACATCATTTATTATCAGGATTGGATTAGGACATATATAGACTAATACAAATAACAAACAGTTAGCATTTCTTTTTTTTGAAACCATTAACAAATAAATGCATTTATTTTTTCAATTTAACATAATTACTATTCTATAGAAACATCCATAAACTTAAACTAACAAAAAATTGCACTAGATTGTTCTATTCTATCCTAGAAGAAATGTTATGTAGTTTCTTGCATGGCTACGAGGTCTGTTCCCCGTTTCCCTTCATCGTGGCTATGATTTTGATGATCTTCGTGTAAGTCCTTTGTCTTCATGTAGGCCAAAAACGTGGTCCACATTAAGCTGCAAATGCTAACAAATACTAAACGATGTCTCTCGGGGACCATCGAAAAGTTGATGGTCTGTAGAATGGGCCACACACAAAGGCCGACCTAAAAGAGAAATAATTTAGTTATACAGTAAAATTCAGAATTAACTATATCAGTGTTGTAGAGAAGTTATTTATTACGTTAACTACATAGTTGTTTTGGATGGTAACGAGGTTTCTATATTCTTTGGATACCATTTATATTAATGGCATTTTGTTAACAGGGTCTGATTTTGTGGGCTGGAGGGTCATGCTCATTTATGTGGAGTCGGTACATACAATCTTCAAGCCAAAACAAATTTTACACAGAAAAATGTTAGATAATTGTTGAAATATTAATTTATATCAGAGATACACTTCATCTCACAAGTTATATCAAAAAATAATCGTATGATATGTGAAACACTTTCTAGAACATATGAAACATTTCACAAATTTAAATTGTTTTATACAAATTATGAAAATATTTCTTTGGAGGAAAATTAAGCAACGTTTCTTGACTTTTACAAAGATAATTGTTGTAGGGTAGTTTTTGCATATATAAAGGAACAAATTGACCCTTCAAACCAATTAAGCAGATTTACTCTGGAAAATGATTTAAATTTTGCAGATCTAGAATATGTATACAGAGTGTGCCACCTTTTCTGCGGTATGTTAACATTGAAGAACTTTGACATTTGTCAAACTTCGGTGGACAAGTTTTTGAAACGTAAATTCTGTACAATTGCTACCCTGAATCGCTTCATACCGAATCAACGTGCCGAAATAGCGTCGCTGTACAATTCAAGTAGTAGTTCAGTTTTGTTAACTCAACGTACATACAAATAGTATAAATATCGTCCTTCCGTGTCGACCGGGCAATGGATCAGCATTTCATTTTCATTTCATTTTTATTCATATTTACTTGTAATTTAAAGCCTTACGGCCAATTTAAGATAAATTACAAAATGCATTGATAAAACAGCAATTCGCACCTACTCAACATATAATAGTATAAACTGTACAGTAAATAAATAAATAATATAAAATTAAACATAAACAAAGTTTAAGAGTTATCAACCAAATATAGCACCTACTCATAAATGGAAAATTCAATATAGAAATTAACAAATGAACAATATAATATTAAAAAAAAAAACTAACAGTCAGGCAAAAAAATTAAGTGCATTTAGGAAATAAGAGGAGATTTCTTTCATTAACACTCATGACGTTCCAATGAAATTGTCGAAGCGGTAACAGAGAGTGCCGAAAGCCCAAATGTGTGTATCGTCACCGGTTCTACATTTTGAAAAACGATTTAAATTCAATTAAGTCAAAGAATATTACCGGAGTAGTACATCCAAACAGTCACTTCTGTCGTTGAACTGATTTTGTAAAGCCTCTTATGAGGCAAATGCCGCGGCTTCGGGACGAAATAACCCCACGAGATCCATGAAACACAATTGTACGACCAAAAACTAAATGTCAAAATGATCATTGGCTAATTTTTCTTAAGAGACGGGTAACCAGTCAATGGGAATCGATATCGATGGGTGAGGAGGGTTTATTATGTCGGCCCGCAATTGCATTAAAAAAGTGGTGGACTACAACTAGCTTCAATAAGATGGTGTGGCATGCCACACTGCAAATCAAACAAATGTGACTCCCCCTCCTATTGAAAAGTACGCCTCAGACCAGGTCAAGACACACATTTATGATGAAATCTTTGCACTGCCGCTCGAGTTGCTGAATGTTATGGAAAACGCACACAAAATGAGAACTTTTTATAATAAAGGCTGATTGGTTTTGTACATGAAATAAATTGTAATGGACCAAATTTAATAGAAATACATTACGTACATAAATCGTTTTTTTTTTAAGAAACTCAGTAGAGGGTCCGATCAATGTTATATAGCGTTGCAAACGGAATGACAAGTTCAGTATATTCATCATTCTATCGTTCATTGGGTGACCAACAGTAATAACTAATAGTAATACTGGCTTTAAAATATGGGAGCAGGGTTTACAAGACTGCAGATTGCAAATATGAAGTCAAAATTCAAAATTCCTAATTAACATTAATAATCGTCGGGTTTTCAGAGTCAATGATTAGAAGTATGTAATTTAGGACATAGCCGATTAATATAATACTACTAATTTTGCCAAGGTTGTATTAGTTCAAGAATGGTATGTCCAAGAGGATGGACTAAAAGTCAAAATGGTAATGGAATGACTTGAAACATGCAACCTTTTGCGGGTTTTTTGGCCGCCGACTACGACTCTGAGATTAAATGTTTAAAACATAAAATGTCGGAAAATATTTAAATGGCTAATGAAGTAGTACTCCGGTTGTTGTAGACCATTGTGAATAGTTTTTGTATTAGGTGAAACGGTGATTAAAAAACTGGGTTTACTTGGTCTGGGTCAGCTCTGGGTCATCTGGAGCAATCTCGGAAACAAAGTGAATAGATTTTTATAAAGGGGGTGGTTGTAGTAACACTGGTTTTATATACGCGTGTTCTACATAATTCTGGCTTATATAGTGCGATTTTATTTATTATCAAATTCAGAGATGATTAGAAATTCAGTGTTATCGATAACTACTCTGACAGTTAGGTTCAGCTTGAGAAATGTCGGAAACAAATTACCTAAAAGTCATTTTGTCGCCATATTGTGTGCCTATACATTTGTGTGATAGTGGTATCAGCGACAGAAAAACCAGTTTCAAATCTGGGAAAGAATATCTTATATTTTTCAGTAACTGTTTCGCATTACAAGTACCGAGACTTAACGGTTAAGAGAATAATCTCTCAAGCACAGTAAAACTTTTCTAGAAAAATGTGTAGGTTTTTCCAGAAGAACTTAACAGTGGGTCTTGTTCTGATATGATTTGAGAGGAGTTTGCAGTCACACCGTAAATGAATGTTACAGCCGTTTTTGGTCCAATGAACCAAAGACAATCAGGAGGGCAGGCGACCTTAGTCACATGCAGATCTATCTCCACTTACTATGTTTGTTGTGGAAATAAATATTGACATTGAGAACACACATGATGATTTGTGTTGTTTTTACCAGCAAAAAAGAAGCACACAATTCTTTTTAAGCGGCTTTTAAACGAAAGAAATCGAATCATATTTCTTTTTTTGCGAATGGAATTGGACTGTTACATGAATCAATGTCGTCAATTATGAAAACAATTTTTTAGAAATACTCCACTTAAGTTGTTTTTTTGGTAAAGAAAATAAGTAACGCTTCAATATGTTCAATAAAAGATTAGGCAAATGTAGCAATTTGGTGTCAATATCTCAAAATCGATAAAAATTGTTTTTTGGTAAAGAAAATAAGTAACGCTTCAATATTTTCAATAAAAGATTAGGCAAATGTAGCAATTTGGTGTCAACATCTCAAAATCGATAAAAATTCACTTGTGAAAACCACAGAATTTCCCTCCCTGATTTCCCTGATTATTTTAAGAGTGTTTTTAGATTTATTAAGTCAATTCTAATACTCCTGACATCAGGAGTTATGTGGTTTCAATAATACAAAAAAATTGCAAAATGCTTAGGTAACAATGATTTGAGTATCATATATATATATATGACTTGGATTTTGTTTGAACGATTAATCGAGATGAGCCAAACATGAAAAACCAAAATTCGGTCAGGAGATTGCAATGTAGTCCACTCAACTTTTTCCTAAGCCCTTCAACATTGCCATATGCAAAAACCTTACCTTAAACGTAGGTACAAATTTGTCTTTCACTTCCTGTACAGCTTCGTCAACAGTCTTATTTTCCAGCAAAGACATGCCCGCAAAGAAACTGGCACAGGCGAATGGTCCATACGATATTTGTTCGATAGCCGCCTAAAAAGTGGAAATGTTACAAAATTACAAAATCTTTACAATAAACAGTCACCACTTACCTTGATAATTCCCACACGTAATGTCATTTGCGGCCACATGACCGACGACAGTCGTACCCAGCTGTATAATGTGGGCGCCACATACAACGAGCCAAATAAGCCAAATCTCAGGACACGCATGTAATCATAGGTTTCTAGAAAGTGGGGGGGTATTGACGTTTTCATATAACGAAATTGTGTTAGAGTTTTCGTTGTGCACTTACTAATATTTTTACCCTCGAGGGTCTGTTGTATTAAACTACTGGTGGGCCAGAGTATTGCATATGTGATGGAACCTCTTACCAACGGATGTGTTGTGGTAAAGGCTCTCCATTGTGTTCTTATAAAATTTACGCTTAAAGGCATCATTGGTATGTTTTTTTTTTTTATACTTTTTCTTTGGTACTTTATACAGCCACTGAATTTTTGGATTAAAATTATGTTAAAATCTTTATAGAATAGTAAAATATTCCCACAAACAAATGCAATTTTTGGTCACAGTGGATGAGAAATTAAAAAAATCATTTATAAAACGGAATAAATTGTCACTCATACGTTGTAAAGTTCTTGTTATCATTGTTAGTTCAGTTTATATTCGCAAGCCAGTTTAATCTAGTCTACAATTTCACCACTTAATGGCGGCGGCATGTTGTCATGAACAATACAGAGAGCTGGTATTAGTCGGCTATGGACAATTTGAGATCTAAAAATATGTAAAATTGGTGTTATAGAAAAAAGTGTTTAAAATGTGTAAGAAAAATTACACTTTTTCAAATGTTCCATTTCCCGGTTCAAAATATATACAAAAAAAAAACTTATTACTGATATCGTATAGTTTGTTCGTAGTTTCGCTCAGAATTTAAATTATTTCGAAAGTAGGGTTTCCCAAGCACTGCGTTGTTCCTTCGAAACCCCGGGATTTTCGGGAATTCGATTTACAGTTGAAATCGGTGGAATTTTGACTCGTTTATTTGTTTAAAGGCATCACAATTTCTTTATTTAGGAAAACTCAGTTCGTCTCAGTTCTAAAATTCTAACAGTATTGGGGTACTTTGTTTCTTTGTTTAAACTTTGGTGGCCGTATTGTGAACACAGAAACTTCAGGTTCGTATCCTGGCAAGAACTTTACAATTTGTTCGGCGGTCGTTTCCACCTGAAAAATTTCGGTGACTTTTGGAGTAAGAGAGTAACCTCCTCACAAGCCTTTTCTTAGATATTGAACTAAAAGAAAGATTGTCACCTTGTAGTTGCATGTCGAATACATTGGTGAGGTAATTCCATAGTTTAACCCAAGGCACATTTACAAGGTAGTCGCATCAGGTACAACAAATACAACACTACAATAACAACATGCAATTTGTTTTTGATTAGACAACGAAACTGTCGCAGACATCTGATTGAAGTTGTTATGAAAATGTCAACAAATTCTATATTGTTGATTGATTGTTGACAAATATAAAACGAATAAAAACAAATGAAAAAACACATTTAAAAATATGGAATACAAATTGAATATCATTCAAGTTCCTCCGGCAGTCTCTGGGACAGAAGGTTAGATTGGATAGAGATGACCTGGGTCGATACATATGACTCACTTAAGCCCTTGGACGAAAATAGGCATCTCATCTAGAGACGTTGTTAAAGTGATTAATTAGAGGTAGTACTGCGTTGAAACACACGAAACTACCCAGTTCCCAGTCCAGTTCAGATCATTCAACAATTTTTTACATGCTAGCGAGTTTACGAGTATGTTTATCTTACTAAATTTATTTGTTGCTAGCAGCAAGCGTTAAATGGTATGCCCCGATCAGGGAGTATATATAAAGCCGAATAACGCTTAGAACTCACTGATTTAGGAGAATTTTCCCGTAGATATTATCTCATTCTCAAGTAGGAGTGGAATATAACATTCCGGTGATTACTTTTGTAACTCACTGACCGGGACCCACTGTTTAACGCCGGCTCCGAACGGCTAATGTATTTATATAGAGAAGTTTGTACATGGCTTAGAGATAAATCTCTTACTCGTAAAGCCGCCACCGCTGAAAATTGGTATGATGTTTTTGGCCGACCCAGGAGATGAATGTGGGTTGCTTGTGTGCTAGTCGCACACACTCCCACCACGCCACGGCGGCCCCCAGAGAATTGTCTGTATTACTTACTGATTTGAGTTCCTTCATAATTAAATAATATGTTCCGAGAATACCGCCATAACGCGGAATAAACACTGGATATAAATGACTTAAATTTTAATTTTGTATTGCGTCTTATGGCGAAATTTAAATTAAAAAGTATCTCATTCGGCTGGTATTTGGAGTATACTCAGGTCTAAATAAGATTTTTGTGAGTTATTACGGTATTCTGGAATGTACGAAATTTCAAATATTTTTCAGTGTTACAAACATGAGCCAACAAAGGAATTATGGCGATTGTGGCAGAAGCCAGGTTGGATATTTGTAATTCGAAACGATTTTGTATTTGGCCATAATCCCCATATATACTATCAACAATTGTAGGGATTATTTTGGAGGTTCCGCCGTTTAAGAAACCATTTTGAAGTAGAAGGATTTTAAAAAATTAAAATTATCAATATCACTTGTCGAGGTGGATTAGGTGTGATATTTAATAACCTGTTCCACAGAGTGATGTAGGCTACAAAAAATACTATTTACTATTTCTAATTTAACAAAATAGTGGTATGATATAGATTTAAAATTTGTAAAACCTTCATTTATTTATTGAATTCAAAGGCAAAATTAAAGCTAAAGTACAAAATGAAGAATATGATATTTACAGTGTAACATTATAAGAAAAAAAAGTTTAACTTTAAAGTCAAGAGTAAAACTAAAAAGTAGGTCCCAGAAATATATGACATTGCCGAAAATGTTATTAGGCAATTGCAAATTCTCTAGTACATTCTTGCGGTATGTTATTGGAGAGATATCACATTGTTTCCGTTTACCGGGAGGTTCTGACCAGGCAATGGTTCATAAAATGGCTCTGCATTTGGCATTAAAAGTAGCCGTTGTGCTCCCCTTATAAAATAAGAGGGCAAGAAATGATCACCACAAATGCATGAACTTGACTTTAAATCCATTTCACATATTTCGCTCCATTTCTTTTTTCTTCGGTCATCTTTCGGAACATTGAAAAATGTTCCATTTCCGCGCACTTCTTTTTTATTGCAAAGGCTGCATTTTCTCATGTTTATTTATTTTTATTTTTCCACAAATTTCAACTTACAAAATATCACAAATTGAATTTTTATAATTCAATTCAAAATAAAAAACCAATAACGAATGAATTTGAATTTTCAAACGTCATATTCAAAATAGAAATAAAACGTCATTTCTAAATGACACATTCGCTTACAGACCAAATGAAAAAAATAAAATATCAGCTGATTGTCAAGACTACCTTGTAAATGTGCCTTGGTTTAACCAAAGACCATTCAGTGGGCAGACGTCGCAAATCGTTTTCTGATACATTAGTTCGGAAGCACATTCCAGATGTCAGTAATTGGCATGACACTGTTTGAAAGGTTTTCAAAGCAAATAATTTTTTTTTTAAACAAATACCAACTTTTTTAAAACAAAAAATCCTCTTGGAAATGTTCAGCAAACGACTTACGACTTCTGCCCTCTGAAGGGTCTTTGGTTTAACTGAATATTTGTTTGTCACATAGAGTCATTCTAAATGGAACTATTCATTTTAGGGGAATATAAAAGCCAGTAATGGTTTCCAACGAATGTGATCGGACGGTCTTTGGCTTTTAATCACCTAAAAGAGGGTATGTATATATAATAAGGCTTTCTTCGGGCCTTTTTCAGCATTTGTTCCATATTATTAGGTCTAAATCCAATCTGAAGCCGAATGTCCTGTTGAAATGTGATTTCAGTCGTTCACATAATGTGTTCGAGTGCAACTTGTATGCGATTTTGAGTATTATTGTGGACCCTGGTATGTGCACATCGTGAGATTTACTTTTTTATGAACGGGGTGTGGTATAGTGAGTATTCAAGTATTCGCCATCATATTTCGTGAATTAAGTTGGTGGACATGGTTTAGAGCCTGTATAAAACGGATTCATGTTATAAAACAAATTTATATCGGCTAAGTGTGGTGTTTCATCGCAAATGGGTGCTTTGATCCAGCACGAGCAGCACGTATTGGATAGACCTCGACCTTTACCCAACAGGGAATTTATAGTCCGTGCATATAATGATTCGAATTGATATCGGCGTGTTGTTCGGATTATGAGTATTCCAAAAAATTTATAACAGATTTATTAAATCCTATTAATTATGTTCCTTGTAAACATATTTGTCTCAGATATGCATGGGTCAATTGGAATCGCTTTATCTACACTTTTTTTGATTGGCATGGAGCGTCAATTAGCGTCTAGTGACACCGTTTTGAATATACTTTTTTTTATATACAATACAATCTTTTAAGGATTATCTTAATAACATTGAACTTTATCGGTGTCACGACAGAATTTGCTTTTCCAAACGCATTACAACTCATTTTAAACTTTTATTTCACTCGTCGATTGAACATTTTAGTAAAAATATGCGGGTGGTGAATAATCGCTTCCCAATGGGTTTCCCCTTGTGTTTTTCAACATGTTTATATACAAAAAGCAATTTATGCTCGTATGCACAATTTTATAATGGGGTTTTTGCTTCGAATTAAAAAACGTAATCACCTATCAAACACATTTTCGCCATGGTAGACATTTAGACGCCTGACTTTGTTGTATTGTGTGCATTATCAAATAGCTCGACGACAATACTCTGCGAATGTGTTTTTTGTTTGTGTTGATCCACAGCCAAGTGATAGCGTATAAAGTCTATTTTTAATTCCGACTAAAGAGACAAGGCACAAATTACACTGGGCACAAAAATCGATACAAGTTCAAGGACGCTCGTGTTTTTCTTTTTTCTTTTTTTTCGTTCAAGAGACAAAGTCAATGTTTGCAACAATTTGTTCAATGCTTTTACATAATACAGACATATTTAACAGTTCATTTGTTTTTGAGCTATTACCTCACAAGGAAAATTTCCGTTTCGATATGATTGTTGTTCACTTTTGTTTGAAAGAAAAACAAATGTCCTGAAATTTGTGGTCTTCCGATCTAAATGCCTGAATAGTTGATCGTGCACTAAACTGCATTTTGTGTAAATTTCCCATTCTCTATAGAAAGATCCATTCCGATGCAATAGTGGCGTGCAGCTCTGAGCTATTGCGACGTCATCAATTTAGTTTAATTATTTTATTTAAACGAATAGAAATGCTCTCTTTTTGTGTGATATAGAAAAAAAAGAAATATACACCTACCTACGATCGTGGAAATGATAAAATTATATCATAGTATAGCAGATATCGTGGTGTGGCAGGTAACGCCCCTTTAACGCAGTGGTTAGGTTCCAACATTTGAACGCTTTATAGGTATGAGTTTTAGAGTTTTTAGACAATAACAATTGGTTTTTAATTTAAAAAATAAATTTTGAAAAAATAATTGTAAAGAAATGTCGGGTTATTGAAAACGTTTATGGTATATGGGAATAGAAGCCATATAATGTCAAAGTAGACATAAGCTTCTAGTTCCCAAATTGTGGCTTTTTTAAACTCCAAATGTCTGTGAATGTTAATGGTCTGACTAATGACAAACTCTATTGAAATTGACCCATTTTTTAATATAGACCTTAACCAAATCCTAATAGGTTACTAAGTTAACAAAGCCTGTTATAGTTCACTAAATATTAATCATGCTGAAGTTGCCTTTGTTTTGATGTATTCGTCTAAAAGTCAGAAATTAAATTTCACCGAAAAACTCATACCTTTAAAGCTTTCAACTGTTGGACCCTAACCACTACGATTTGTAATTGAGCACAAACTCCCATAATTACAGAATCTGAAGCTTTTTCAGTAATTATTCGAGTAGGAGGCAGTTTGTCTCGTTTACAAAATAAATTATATTTTAATTAAAAAATAATTTAATATATTTTCTTATCTATATATAAAACTTATACAAAACTCTTGTGTGACTAATTGACTGCATTCTAGACATCAACGAAACAGGGGGAAAACAGTGCAAAAAAAATTGATTATATTTTTGGAAGAATTGAAAAAGTTGACAAACGGATACAAAACTGGAAAAATATATAAATGAAAAATAATTTACAACATAATCACAAGTAGTAGTAGTTAGAATTGGATTGTAAAGATGAGAAAAAAGTGGGAAAAACTACATCAAATTAACATGAGGGCCGAAAAACTGAAAGAAGATGATGTTCAGATTTCTGTAAATCCTCACATGGTTTTTTATCCTGTTTGTTAAGTTGGTATAAAACTGTACTGGATTCGGTAATTGCATTTTATTTCTGTCTCGTACAGAGGATAAAGGGACAAAGAAGGGGCCAAGACAGCTGAAATATAAAAAGGCACAGAAAGGGCCCAAAAGGTTCGAAGCGTACCAAAACGGTGCAAACGTTAGGGGGAAACCAATAAGTTTAGTAAAACGAGCTAACAATTCGAGGGTACTGAGGAGACTACAAAAAGGGTGCAAGACTGGTAAAATATAGAGGATAAGGGTCAACGTTTTAAAAACAATCATAAAGGGCGAGAAGTAGTAGAGGAAATAAATGTTCCGAAATGGATGCGAGCTAGATACCAAATGTTGCAACAATGTAGAAAAGGACGCCAAAATTGGGAAAATTAAAAGTGTGACTAAATATTTAAAATTCTTTTATATTGGCAAAAACCGACGTAATTAAACAAATATTTTGTGTTTTACTAGAAAAGGGAAATTCAGGCATACGAAGTAGCGGGTATTTGCCAGTATTTTTTTAGTCTTTAGTCAAACGTTTTGTTGGGGTAAATATTCGTGGGAAATTCGAGTCATCTTTATTCCGGGGGAAAAAAATGCATTAACGATTTTTTTTTAATGGAAAGTTGTTGGGATATCGTTGAAAAAAATTTAATCATAAAAAATAAAATATTTAACAGCTTGTTTTTATAAAACGAATGGATCTTTCGTTTCGTTAAAATAACGAAGGGAAATTCTGTTTTGCCAGTTTGGGTTTTTGTAACACGAAAGTCTCTGTAAAAATTCTAATTGGCATTTTTTTCTAATGTATTTTTGTCGTTGGAGTTATAGAAACACAATTCATTTTCGTTTCGGCTACTGACGTTGCTGTTTGTTTCAGACGTATACGTTTTATAAGAACAGGCTGTAAGTTGTCATGGTATTTAACAAATGTTGCAAAATAATAAATTACCATAGTCCACAACACTGGTCTCGCATTGTTAGTTTCAACGACGAAAGAAATTATTGTATAAATGATAATAATAATCTTTACTTATGAAATTATTTTTTGTAGTTGAAAAAATTTTCCAATTCGCTTTACTCTAAGTGAAATTTCTCATACACCCACAATGTGCGGTAACAAATGATAAACATATTTTAGACATTCTCTATGTGCAGACATAAAATCGTACATACATCTCTAATATTGCTTCCTATTTTTTCGCCTCATCATTTTCTTGTTGTTTATTCTGTGATTTGTGACACATACCATAGAAATTGTTTGCGGTTTATCTACAGTACAAGTAAAATAAATGCAGACTCATTTTTATCTTTTGAGATTAGACGTCATAAAAACTGTCTGTCTAATGATTTGTTGTTTGGCAAACCATCAAGGCCAAAGTCAATACATATTTTGCAACACAAAACATCGTAACAAATTCGGCGTCGATGAGAGGGAGATTTTATTTAAAAAAAAACAAAAAAAAATTCCCAACTCATACTAATGCCTCTCACTAAACAGTCTGGCAACACTGTGTCAGGAAATGAAATCTTTGCAGTTGTTGTGTGTGACACGGAAGTATTGTTCTCTAAGCATAACGGTATTTATTGTTGTTGGCGTTGCATGTATAATTTAATCGTTGTTAGTGTCTCTGTATCTGCACGAATGTGAGGGGGTAGAATGAGTGAGCATTCGTTTTTTTTTTTTTGGCCAAATGTCGACAACTTGCAACATTTCTTAATGCGAAATGACGTTTTTTTCCCGGGTATAATATTTACTAATCGCCGTTTTTCTTCTATTTTATGATTATTTCCAAAATATATTAGTTGGAGATGTAAAACATTTCGAAAAGATCTCGGCATTTATTTGAACAATTGTCTCCATGTATGTAATAGGAAGAATCGGCTGGAAGTAAAGTGATAGTAGTCGAAACGACGAAATTGTCATGCAGGGTTAAACTGAGTCAGTCTTTAAATCCACATTCATATTGCTCGTCCAATAAATCACGTTGTCCACTATTTGTAGGAACTAGAGAATAACAGCCTGAGTCAGGGTTTAACTGAGTCAGTCTTTAAATCCACATTCATATTGCCCGTCCAATAAATCACGTTGTCCACTATTTGTAGGAGCTAGAGACTAACAGCCTAAACAACGCTATCGAACGACAACGTTCGCATGCTAGAGAGCTAGAGACTACAAGCCTAAGCCACGATGTCGAACTACCACGTTCACGTGCTTTTTAAGCTGCAAACTGTTTATTATTGTCAGCTGTTTATCGCCTAGAAAGCTGTAGTTATGCCAGAAATAGTAATGGCATGTTCAGAGTTCTCCAACCAGAGGTGTTATTTTGGTATTCAAAGAAAAATGAAATTTTTTGAGATAAATTATCGGTTGTTCTTTTTAGAATAAAGATTAAGGTATGCCGTTAATAATGAAAAACAACATCAGTCAAATGGCCATCACGATCACGCGTGTGCAACTAAGTTGTTCAATCAGTGGTATCGTGTGAGTAGACAAAACAAAATGAAACAATAAACGAGCGGCATTTCAATAGATTCATTGCTTTTATGTTTTTCATTTCCATTGATATTGCGCTCTGGATTTTTGACCCAGAATATGGATTCATTGTTGCCATAAGTTCAAAATGCAAAATAACATCTGGTGAACATGTTGTGTCAATATTTTTCAGAATGTTCTGTGATACATATTTTTTTTTTTGTACAAAATTATACAATTCAATTCGCCACAAACTCTGTTGTCATTTCATTGTAGCTGAAGATGGCAAAATAATAAAAGGTAGAGCAATAAAATTGTTTTCATTTCTACAGAATTTTGGTTGTCTGTTTACTGTTTATTTCAATTAATTGCTTTTGTTTTTTTTTCAAATGTCGAATTTGAGTTAAACATTTATGTGAAAGAATTAGCATGAAAAAAGCCAAACAAAGACTTTTGTGGCTCTCAAAACTATTAAAAATAACGTCATAGTTCGCAAAAAATTGTGTCATGAGTTGTAATTGTCTGCTGCCTGCCATTTATATGTCAGAATTTGACAATCAAACTACCCAGGGTTGTATCTGAGTTTTTGTTGATGGGCAATATCGATAATTGGGCATGGTATTAAGTTCAACCCCGAAAATTTAACAACTATAATTTGTCGTCTTTAAAACTGACCATACAAAAGTTTGTCGCAAAATTAGTTGAATTTTTATTTCCGCTTTCTGACGCCTGTTTGTGTAAAAACTGTTTTCCCATTTCACTTGAAGTACAACAGGTTAGGTTGACTCTAGAAAAAATATACAATTGTTTTTTCGTTTCTAAAATCATATTCATTTGGCATCATTGTAAAAAAAAATCAGCTGACTTCTTTTCCTTTCTCATTCATTATAATTATAAGCCTAAATTTACGTTTCTGTAAAATTGGTTTATATCAATATTATGCCAGATACAAATAAATCAAATTGGCGTTTTTTGTCATATATTTTTGAGTTTGAAGCATTTTCTCAGGCGCCATTACACGTACAATTAATTTGATAAACAAAAGAGAAATATCGAAATTCATCTGAAAAAAACTGAGGGTCTACATGTACACGAGCATGTTCATTTGAAAAATGTCATCGCAATAGTAACTTCGCTCAAGATAAAAAACAATGTTGCCCTACACCACAAATTGTGAAAGTATTTGGATAAAATTATAGACAAGCAAATTTGTTTCCATAAATACGTGAATATCTGTTTTTTTTTACTTCAAACATGTTCAAAGAATTCTCCATTGACAATAATGCACAAAATTGAACTTTTTTAATATGACAAAACGGTCAAAACACAATTACACAATAAAATTATCCCATAAAGTAAAACAACCAAATGTGTTGGGGACTCTAAGACCAGATTTACACGATGACTTTCCACCCAGATTGTAAAGAAAATGTCAAGAAAACCTCTGGGGAAGAAGTCAGCGTGTAATTTGGGACTAACAATCGTCTCTGCTGCATGTGCCAAAATTTCACTGCCATTGAATTTTCGTTGGCAACAATTCCAGTAGCAACAATTTGTGTGTATTGGTAAAAAAGGGTGAGTGTGTTGAGTTTTTTGAACAATCACTGTCCAGTGTAATGGCTGGGTTAGTCGAAAATCTAGTTTGCAGACGTCCTTACTTAGTTGCGAACTTCTTTATGACAGCGATGACTTTTTCTTTCCATTAAGGTAACATTATTTTCCATAAAAAAAAAATAGTGACACGTGAAGTTTGCAGCCTTATGCGGGATTTTCAAAAAAAAAAAATTCCGATAATTGAACCTTCTTTCATTTAAACGAACTGAGTATGTACTTTTGGATTTGTTCTATGAAACGAACTATTAACACAACTATTAAAATACATGTATGTAAAATTTAAATTCAGCATTAATGAGCTTGAATGAAAATTGTCACTTATTTTCATTTGGTTGAGTTGTCTTAAATGTGGTTGACACATGATTTTTTGAGATCATTTGCCGTTACATTCATCATAATTTCGGCATTAAAAATGTGTTTCACTTAAACTATTTTTCAATAAAGCGTATCTTCGTTAAGGCGAAGTACAGTGAATGGAAAATCATCCAGAACGATTATTACTAATAAAGGGTGTTTTTTATTGGGGTATAGAACTTTAAGTTGGCATCACTTTTTTAACTGGCGGCCATTTTGTCAGCTGTCAAGTGATTAATATTTAGTTTGGTTTGCCATTTCATCATGAACAGGTTGACAAAAGAACAACGCTTGCAAATCGTGCAAATTTATTTCGAAAGTAATGGTTCTGTTCGCGAAGTTCACCGCAAGCTCCGTCCATTTTATGCCATTACATCCACAAAAACTGACTGTTTGGTGTGCTCTATGGGCTGGTGGAGTCATTGGGCCATACTTCTTCCGAAATAATGCTGGAGAGTCAGTTACCGTTAATGGAGACCGGTATAGAGCCATGATAACCGACTATTTTGTTCCCGAATTGGATGGCATGAATGTGGATGAGTTGTGGTTCCAACAAGTGGTTGAAAATTGGACCTGTAGAATTGGCTTTATTCGAGCCAGCCGCGGCGGCCACATGCCCGAAATCATATTTAAACATTAATGGCATAAAATTATCCTTCCAATAAAGCCAAATTGATGGACATTAAAACGATTTTCTTTTCAATAAAAAACACCCTGTATTTATTTTCAATTAAAAGGCGTGCGCTTATCCGAATTCAATTTTCATCATTTTTTCATCAACACGCACATTTTTGAAAACTGAAATAAAAACAAGAACTCTATTGACAACACTTTTCAAATACGTCACATAAACAATCGAGCGCGAGGGTGAGAGAGAACCCGCACATGTGACATCAGCTGTTTGCTGCTGATTAGAAAGAATGAACGCGAAAATTTCCGTAAATATTACATCGATACCACAGACGGCAGGCGGTATTTCGAGTTGTCAATGTGGTTTTTGTTGTTGTTTTTGGTTACTTAGCACAACGACCATATTGCCCGATTGCAAATTCTATTGGTTTCACTTATGAATTGAAATTAAATCGAAACTAAACTGACATTAGATAATAACAAACGTAAGAAATTCTCCAAAACTCTATAACACAATTCAGGAGAATTTTTCTCGCCGATACTGCCAAAAATTGCATTTGTTTATTTTTTGTCTGTTAACTTACAATTCGTTTAAATAGACGATTAACTTTTCATAGAATAAAAGTCGGATTAAATTACTTTGTACTTTTGTAATTGAATAATTTTGTATGGTTGTTGTTATTGTCACATTATTAATGAGATGGACCGAAAAACCCCGTGTTTTGATGATATCAAACACAAAATTCGCACTAAGGAGAATCATAACAAAAGAATACAGCGAACTTGAAAAATAAATATTAATCAAAAAAGCTTTGCGTTACAAAGTTCAACAGAAAGCTTTTCAACATTTGTTCGGATAGTTTGAAAGGCATAGCTGCTAGTTAGCTGTTGTTGGTTTGAGTTCTTATTTGCAGTTTGAAATGTACTGGTCATTTTGAAACGTCCGTTAAGGGGTTGCATTTTATTTCTCGGTGGCCAATTGGTACAAGCGGAGAGCCAATTTGAGACTTCGTTATTGGTTAGGGATTGAGGCCTAACACCTCTGCCTCTGAAGATCCATTTCCAGTTGGTCAGGCTGGATTAAAGGCTTACGGACAATCAAAAGGGCAGGCAACTCTACATGCGTCTCAACGTCTCTGTTGGAATATTCGTTCGACTGCCAACTGCAGATATCTATAATTCCTTCACAAAAAGTCAAAATTTCGTTCGTAGAAAAAAAACCAGACGTTCTATTGGCAATCTTCTCATCGTACTTAGGATGTAAGTCCACACCATTCGCAATTGGGACATGTTATTGAAGACTTCTCATAATTTTGCCTTTAAATACTTCTTAAAAATGTGTATGAAATAGTTTCTTCTGGATTCTAATAATTATTTAATGGTTAATATGATTTTAATATTTTCTGCACACGTTTGTTAGTTAAGTATATGGCGGCGAATGTTGATGGGGCATCGGTGGTGTGGCTGGTGTCGCTTTGCCGCGCTCTACATTCAATTTCAAAATACTTTTATATTGTTCACGAAATATAAAATCTTGATATTTTTTCGCTAAATCTGCGCAATACAATGTTTCGCCTGGATAATCACGATAGCATTCTATTAAATCCCTTCTCAAGACCTTGATTTCATCGTCAATATCTTTAAGCCATAACACAGGCGTATCCACTAGATTCTGCAACTTCTCAAATTCTCTATCGAATTGAGTTTGTTCCAGATCAACGTGCGTTTTGTAAAACATCTCAGGCGATGTTGGTGGTTTCTGCGATTGGTCTTCCTGTTGCTGTGATTTCGCATCATTTTGGAGTTTTTGTTCTGCTTCTAATCTGGTCACAACCGATGGACTCACGTGTACGGGCACTATTCGTGTAGGATTATCAATACGTTCGGTTTGTGGTGTTGAATTCCCAGCTCCCATAATATGATTTGGGAATGTTGCCTGTTGTCCGACAGTTAAGAATTTTTTTATTGACAATTTCAAAACCAAAAAAAAAAAAAATGGGAAAGTGCTTTGTGAGAATCGATTTTACCAGTGCTGGTAGTGTAGTTCAAAGACCATACAGAGGGGGGAAGTTCCAAGTCATAAATTTAGCTACACACTCCAAATGTCAATAATTAGCGTGGTAACATTTGGCAGGTTATCAAAGAAAGAAACTGTATTTTTCGTCGTCTGTTGCAAATATTCACCAAACGTCTAAGGGCGTCTGGCCTCTTTAGGGCCCTACACAAATCTTTGGATCCTAGATACACCATCAAGACGATTAAACACGGAGGGGAAAATGTGATGGTACACTGAAAGAAAAAGCTTCATAGCATGAACGAATTTGTACGTTGTATCAACGAAATCTGTCGTTAAAAGTCAACCAACGTTGGGCTTCGTTGATGCAACGAAAAAAGTTTCGTCCATACAACGTAAATTGAAAAATTGATCAAATCGTTGATACAACAATTTTGTTTCCTTGATACAACAACCTTGTTTCGTTGATAGAACAACCTTTTTTCGTTGGTACCTTGGTTCGTTGATACAACAATTACGTTTCGTTGATACAACAACCATGTTTCGTTGATACGAAAAAATTTTGCGCTGGAATCAATATTAATGTACGATTGCGTTGTATCATCAACGTGTCATCAAAAGTCGTGTACAATATTTTTCAAACGGTTTCCTTGCTAAACATTAGAATAAATTATAAACAAATTATTTCGTTTGATATATGAATGAGTAGTTGCGTATACGAATCGGTGGTTGCATCATCGTATATGATTCGTTAACTTTAAATGTTGTATAAAACAACAAGATATAAACAAATGTATAAAAAATTTTATTCGAGAAAAAATGTAAAGCATTTAGATATAAAATGATATTTTTTTTTTCTTATTTTCAAAAAAAAATGTTCGTTGCATTAACGTACGCTGAGTTGTTGCATAAACGAAACTACGAAAAGTACGAAAAAACCGCATCGTGGTATAAACGTAACAATTGTTGCATCAACGTAAGTTTTTGTTGCATGAATGTAATTTTTCGTTGCCTCAACGTATGGATTTCAACGAAACGCGTTCGTTCATACAACAACCGTTTTTTTTCTTTCAGTGTAGTGAGCTTCAGACTGTATTTTATTTAAATTCATGGCAATAATTTAAATACAATTAATGAAGACTGGCTCAGGGCGGTCTTTGCCGGTTATAGGGTGAACAAAATTTTTTTGTAAAATCGGATTTTGTCCAAAACTAAATACTAAGTTTCCTTCCGATCCCTTGTTTAAAGTATCATAATTGTTGAAATCAAAATTTGTGGACAATAATTCTGTATTATTCTTCTTCATTGTTCAAAATCAAACGCATTCACGAAATGTAGTCCAGCAAATGGCAAAATCTCTTCAATTCCTCGTTTTATTTTGCAGTTTCTTCGAAAAAATCGTTCCACTTGAATGACAACAAAAACCCCTAAAAATGAAATAATATTTCAACTTCAACTTCACATTCATTTCAATCGGATGCAGACGTCCTTTTGAAGTTTGCATTTGTTGCAAACACAAAGCAACCGCCAATGAATGCTAGCGCTAATCGCAATAATGTCATTAAAGTCTAGACGCTACTGATACAGTTGGTTTCTTGAACACAACTTTGATGGCACCCGAAGCATTCAGCCACGACAAATTAGTTTTGGGTGGTTTTTATTTTGTTAAATTTAGCAATGCCTTAAAATAAATGGTGCATGGCGAATTATGAGAGCACAAATAAAAGGAAGGAAAATATCTTAAAAAAGAAGGTTTTCAACAAAAGAAATGAAATGATGAAAAGGACAATTTATTGTTATTGTTAAACTGGGGTGTTGGCATTTCGGCTGAAATGTGTTCAAATCCAACTCCTTTTCAAATAACAAATCATTGTACTGTCCATGTACATTCGGTTCAAGACAATTGTAAACAAAGCAACCAAATGTTGTTATTTCGATGTTGTTGCCTTATCTAACATGAGACGTGAGAGTACCTCCTAAAATGTGTGAAAAATCTTTTTGGGACGGACGGAGGTTCGAAATGCATTTGCCACTTAAGCCATCAATTAGCACTCCTCTGTAAATGTGTACACATGTGAAAATGTGGCTGTTGTTGAAAACCCAAATTTGTTTATTGAAAATTGAAAAGTGTAAACCGACGTGTAACCACCACGAACTCTGTAGTCACAGTTGAAAAGTGTGCATCTCAAGTGGATGGGTGTCCATTGGCACATAAGTGTGACAACGATTGTAATCGATCATTGGCATTTTCTGTACGTATGATTTATTATAATTCTTAATGTCGCATTGTGATGAAAAATCACATTGCATTAGCATATGAATTGAATACTACAAATATTGAAGACGAAGGCGGTGTCTCTTTTCTAAAAAAAAAAAAAAAAAATCTTGTTGAATTTTAGCACAAATATGGCGAATAATTCTCAACATTACACGAAGGAACTGACGGGGAACTTCTCTCAAATCAGTGAGCTGTATACTCACAGACCGGCACCTACGGTTTAAAGTCGACTTCGAACAGCTAATACTTCTTCTTGAGAAGTTTTAATCTGGCTTAGAGATTATACTCTCACTCGTAAAGTCGACAGCGTTTACGAGGTCTCTCAAAAAGGACGAAACGCGTCAACCAAAATGTCAAGTTTATAATTAACAGTTCTTATTTCTACGTTTAGTTACTTCTAACGATATCCTAACAAGTTCTATAGGGATTAGTAATGGTGTCTTTATGAGCTACGATAACGAAGATGAGGAAATAAGCAAAAAAACAAAACAATCAAATATCTTGATTTTTGTTGGAAAATTGGTCCACAACTACGATTGGCAATAAGAGGTGGATATGAGTTAGAGATGGGACGAAAAAGTGGCCAAGAATAAAAAAGGGACAAATTAAAAAAAGAGTGAAACAAATTTCTGGCATCCACATGTAGATAATCACCCCTATTCTGCACTACAATCACGATTGGATTTTCTCCGTTTTGGCAAATTAGGTACTCTGCACTACAATCGCGATTGGATTTTCTCCGTTTTGGTATTGAGCGTTCTATTCCGTTGCGTTCCGTTTGCGTAATTTTTACGATTGTAGGTATTCTGCACTACAATCGTAGCTACGTTTTTGTACGTTAAGAAATATGTGGCGGAAAGAGATCAAATTTGTGAATAAAATAAAAAATAAAAAGTAAAATTAAAATAATAAAAATGTAAGTATAAAATGGAGTAGAGATTAATATTTTCTATTATTTTGTGAGTTATATTTCATTTATTACAGGTCCTCTCACTTACGTTCTGTTTTTTTTTACTACGTATATGTTCTGCCTTTTTTCCTTCACTACGTTTATATTTATTTTGTTAACACTATATATTGTTTGTTTTATTAATCACTACAACTTTTCAACTTTTTCAATCAACATTCAACTTTTTCACACAATGTTTACAAAATTGTTTGGTTTTCTGTTTCGATCTCACACATTCCACAGACAAAGAGCTTACTGTAAATACCCACATATCTTCTTCTTATTCTTTCGATTACGTTTTATGTTGGAATCCAAATTTTCGATCGATGCGTAACGTAATGCGGGAACGTAATTGTAGTGCAGAATAGGGGTGAATAGTTACAGAAGGGACGAAAAAGTGCCTAAAACATACCAAAATGGGATAAAAAAAAGGTACAAAAGGAGAAAAAACAAAAATGTGTGATAACAAATTGTAGTCGACAGGATTGAGCCAAAAATTGGAACTAATGGAAGAGAAAAAGAATCACAAAAGGCGGGAAGCAGAAATATGCATTGCAACTGCAGCTAGAATGGAGTTGTAAAGGGGATAACAAGTACAAGTACAAAAAAAAGTACAGAATGGGGCCAAAATAGAGAAATTAAAAAAGTACGAAAAACTTTTTCAGATAAACATGAGAGGCCAAAACTGGAAGTAGGGGATAAAGGGAAAATGAGGAAGCCAAGACAGGCAAAATAAAAAGGTTACAGAAAGAGCCAAAAAGGTACGATACGTACCAAAACGGGATAAAAAAGGACAAATGGTGGGGGAAATCAAAAAGTTAAATAGAGTGAGCTAACAATTTGAGTATACTGAAAAAACGACAAAAAATCGTTCAAGACGGGTAAAATGTAGAGAATGTGGGAAAACTGTTTAAAAATAATCATAAAGGGCGAGAAGAAGAAAAGGAAATAAATGTTTGGTCGAATGTCGAGTCGAATTTTTCGAATCCAGCTCTGGCTAAATTTGTCAAACTCTGACTCTGACTCCATAGCCTTAAACATAACCAAACCATGTGCCCCTGGAAAAACCAGAATTAAATAAAATATTTAACTGCAGTATATGATTTCGTATAAATCTTAAATTTGCCCTAACACACATTTTTTTTTTTTTTGGCAATTTCTCCATAATACTTATTGATGACTCTATGCCGTAAAAAAACGTTAAGCTTTTTTGCATAGAGGAACCCATTAGGCTAAAAATCAACAACAACAACACACAATGCCATCGAATATGTGGAACAACCATTTATATCATTTCACTATCTCCACTCATTAATATTAATGGACGAAACAACACTTCCGATGGATTTGTGTGTCCACTCCAGAAAGTAAAAACTCACAGCATTGAATGAATGATCAAACAACGACCTCACATCCAATATCCTATTCCATATTTATTCGGCAAAATTCAATGTCTTCCTCAGACCGACGCACCAACTAATCCCACCACAACAGTGGAACACTGTTTTTTACCCAAACCCGATGAAAAATGTTTATGGGTCTCCGCAACAAATTGTATTTTGGCGATAACAATCGTCTTTATCCCAGCCAGCCAGCCCATGAAACACAACAGCCTTAGTGGTAGACAGACTCATTCCGTGGCGAAGGAGAGAGAACCTTCGGCGGGAACAAATGAACGTAAAATCAAGGGAGGCGCCAATTGTCTCTGGTTTGGGTTCCATTGTGTTACAATTCGATGTCTGTGTATCTTTGTGCCTTATGTTTTGGGATTTAATTTATAAATGATGACTAAGGCGACGAGACGACACTTTGGAAGTCCATAGAAGTATGAATGTTGTTGTTGGTCTTAGGTTAGTAGGAATGGAGGAGTTGTCTTATTAAAAATCTTCAAAGTCAGCCAACGACATAGACAACAACAACAACATTTGATAACAGATATGACTTTGGTGAGGGATTTTAAGGAAATAGAAGATACAAAAACAACAAGAAATCAATAAATTAAATAGCGTTGCGTTGTTCTTTATTTTTGGGGTAACAAAGAGGCATCCACTTAAATTAAATTTTTATGGCTGCGCTTATTACCAACGCTTGTCTAGTCTACGTAGATTATCTAGATAGTGTAAAAGTTAGTCTATCAGAATTGTGAAACATGGACTAATGAATGAGTGTACCAGAGTGTGAGTTCAAATCCATTGAAAAACTTAGGTTAAGCATGGAAATACACCAAACCATTGGACAGAAACCACGGTTGGTTTGCCCTTAGAATTCTATTGTGGAAGATATGAAAGAGCTCACATCAGGTTCGATTGTTGAGATGGAGAGTTATTACAGATTGAGAGTCGTATCTAATCTCGCCGACCAAGAATTTTTTATTGTTTTTACCAGGATATAAATCTGGGTTTATTGTGTAATAGTCGCGCACACGAACTCTCACACAACGGCCGCACACATAAAATCATGGCTTTAATTGAGTTGTAAATTTAATTTGAAATTAAACAAGTTGCTACAGTTCTTTAACTATCGTTTAATGTGATTTTCATTACCATCAAGATTATGTTGAGGTATTTCGGAAAATCTAATGACGCTGCGTCCTGCCACATCTATAGGTGCATTTTTTTTTCAATATAAACATCTAACATATTTTTAAAAGACTATGTATGTTTTAACATCGGTTTATGTTTTTATTTAATAGATAACACAATGACATTATTTGGTCATAAAATATTTTCTCACAAACGAATGGACCAATGGAAAGGGTAATGAAATACGTTCTCACCACAAATTAACTATGGGCCACTATTAACTTTAATTTAAGGGTAGTGTCATAGTGGAAAGTATTTTCATTTTTCCTCCATGGACGCACTAAGTCCAAATATTGGCCAATTTTTACCATTTTCACTTTTCCAGGCGAAGAATTCGACATTTCTAAAATTATTTCAGACAAATGTCCGTCTAGCGTTTTTAGCGGTCACTATTAGCTTTAATTTAAGGGTAGTGTCATAGTGGAAAGTATTTCCATTTTTTCTCCACGGACGCACTAAGTCCCACTCTAGAGTAATTTTGGCCATTTTGCTTCAGATTGTATATTAGTGAAAAAAATTTAAATTCCGAATTTACGTTGTTTTCCATGAGTCAAAAAGTCATATTCCGAATATAAATTGTTTCTCATAAACCAGAAAGTTATATTCCGAACATAACTTGTTTCCTATGAACCGAAAAAAAAGAATATAACTTAAACTGAAAAAGAATATAACTTCACAAAAAAAGAATATAACTTCACAAAAAAAGAATATAATTTAACAGAAAAAAAATATATCTTCACAAAAAAAGAATATAACTTGACAGAAAAAGAATATAACTTTATTAACCCTTTGAGGACCGGAGGTTTTCGCCGAAAAAAGAATATAAAAAAGAATTTAACTTCACACACATTACAAATTATATCGTGTACAGTTGGTTTGAGAGAAGTTCCCCATCTGTTCCTTCATGGAATGTTGAAGGAAATAAATTAAATCAAATTATAAATAAATCAACAAATCAAATACAATTTGGCATGTTGAGAATGGAAATGAGGAAAAACCTGGTATACTGCCAAAAAAAAAAGAAAAGAAAATGTTTGTGTCGTGTAGTATTCCATATTTTGTGTGGTTCATTCATAAAAATATCAAAGTATTTCCACGAAAAGCAAATGACTCCCGGGATGAGGTAATTTTACTATCACATTCATTTTCGGCCAAGCACAAACAACAAGTAGTACTTTAATAGAAAACTAGCAATACCACTGAATCATAAAGCAAATATGGCGCTCGTTTTTATCACCAATAATCAACATGTAATGACACATAAAACGGAAATGCCTGTCACTACACTACGGATACGCACACACTATCATTCGATATGGTTTTCTAGAAGCTGCAGTCACCGGTCCCGTCTTGATGGGCTGGTCATTCGGTCGGTTGGTTGTTCGGCGATACTTACTAATGAGGTTAAGTATGTAAAGATCAAATTAGAAATGTCGGTAGACTTTTTTCTTCTCCTGTGTGCACACAGATGCGGTGCGTTTGTTTCATTGGTTGCCTTCATAAGAGGCTTATAATGAATTTTGAAATGAAAAATGCGGCAAAGTAAATATGAAAAGGGGAAAAGCGTAGAGCGGACACATGTCTTCAGTGACGGTGTGCGCCAACACATGGGATGCCTTTTGGCTTAGGTGGCTTTTTGGTTAGCGTTGTGTGAGTACACCCGGAAAAAATTAACATGAAATAGAAAACTATGCACATGTGTTGCGGGGTCTAGTCGTTATTGCAAAACTAGTAAGTTGTAATGCGCCTATGGCGCCCGTTAATTTGCTTGAGAAAGTATTTGTTACTTAATTTTAAAAATTTTGTAACAAATATTTTGAGAAAACTATATTGTAAAAAAAAATTTCAAAAGAAAATAAATTTGGAAAAAAAATATTTGTGGAAAAAAAATTTTTGTTGAAAAAAAAATATTTGTGGAAAAAAAAAATTTTGTGGAAAAAAATAAATTTTTGTAGAAAAAAAAAAATTTGTGGAAAAAAATTTTGTTGAAAAAAAAAAATTGTTGAAAAAAAAATTTTGTAAAAAAAAAAATTGTTAAAAGAAAAATTTTGGAAAAAAAAAATTTGGGGAAAACACAATTTCTGTACAAAAAAAAAAAATATTTTTTTTATTATTATTATTTATAGAATTATAGAATGCCTATTTAAATTCCTACGTACTGCGTGACAGAGTCAGTGAATCAGTGTATCAGTGAATCAGTGTCGAGGGTAAATATATATTAAGATATCTGAAATGCAACAAAGAATTGCTAACTCGCAAAACCTGAAGGAACTACAATCTCATTTATGGGGCCTCAATGGAACTTCATTGCAAAATAAATGGTGGAGGGTTGTTTTTTTGTTTTCCAAATACTGTCGTCTGAAGTAGCTGGCCGACAGCGATTGTTTTTATCATTCACAAGTATCTTCTGATATTCTCAGTCATCCTTCATTGTTTGTTAGTTTTCGAACACACACTTTTTTCTGAGTGTATCTTCACCTATAGACATATCGACATTTCTTCCTATAACACAAAGGCTTAAGTTGTAAATCCCACCACATTCAGTCCATACAACACTCAATTATTTATTCAGATTATGTGCGGATGCTCTGCTGTGCTCACAATTAGCACTAAGCCCAGCGTTACGTAGCGTAGCGTTAGTACCAAATACACATTGGCTGTTGTTTTTCGATATGATATCTGCGATATGATATCTGCGTCTGCCTGAGCTTTTGGTGTTTTTCTATTTGTGTCTGTGGTACTTTAGTGGTTTGATTAATTGTGTATTTTGTTTTTATTTTTTGGGAAATGAAATTATGTTTAATCTATAAAATAGTTAGCAGCAGCAACTGCTGCTCATGTTGATACAATGTGTCGGTCATGTAATCTTCAAACACGCTGTTAATGTTATGCTTTTGGTTGGAAAACCTCCACACTAGTTCGTTTTCGACACATGGGATTTCTGTTATTTTCCTGCGCGTTAAAAAAATATGTTGAACATGATTTTTAACTAATCTGAAGTTTAAACTAACAAGCAAACAAATTCTGTATGAGAAACAGTAGCCAGGAGTGAACAATTAGATTTGCACACAACTATAAATAGTGCATATACGCTAAAAAAAGGTCATTTTAACAAATTTCAGCAAACAAGTTTGCATCAAACATATATATATTTTTCCATACCTCAAACGTTAACTTGTTTGTAGGTGATAAATATAGAATATATTTGTATGCAGTTTTGTGTCATTTTTTATTTTTTTTCAATTTGTGAATTTCTATATAACGGTATTGCTTTTATTTTAAAGAGCGTAAATGCAAAAAAAAAATTACGAAACCAGTTGCAAATACAAACTTATTCGCACCCAAATGTTGTGCTTTGTTGAATTTAATAAGTTCGTTGTCTGTTTTTCCCAAACACGTTATTGCTTATACACAAATACGTAATATTAATAGCAAATGAGTTATATTTATATCCAAATAAGCTTCGTGTAGATGGAAATAAGCTTTACTTGCTACAAACACGTGTTTTACTTGTGTGACAATAAATTTACGGGACAATAAATTTAGCAGAACGCTGAAAAAAAAAATCTCCAACAAGAGGTGTTACTTTGGCATTCAAAGAAAAATTAAATATTTTTGAGATAAATAATCGGATGTTTATTTCGTAATAAAGAGAAAGGTGTGTCGTTAATAATGAAAACGAACATCAGCCAACTTAACTGAACTTTATAAGCCCTAAGATCAAGGTCTTTATGCAGAATAAAAAAAATCCCAATCTCGATATTCAGGATTTCCCGAATAACGAAATTCCAATAATGGAAATTTCAATTCTCGAGAATTCTCGAAATATCGGAAAACACACAAAAATAATTCAAAATTATTTTCTTACTTGCAAACTTAAGTTTCTCTTAATTTGTCCCAATTCACACTAGGCAATTTGAATTGCCTCAATTCTAAGCTTGCAGGATAGCCCCGATTCACACTAGGCAATTTTAATTGCTGCAATTCTCATTTTGGTGGACAGAGAGCTAAGGGGAATGGAAATGGAAAATGGTACTGGCAATTCCTTATGTGTTTTTCGTATTTTGTTATTTTGAAAGCAACTTCTTTTTTGTTTTTCGTATTTGAAAAGGCAATAAGAAAAACAAAAATTGCCGAAACAGAATTTCCTTACATGAACACAAGAGGGAAGTTCAAAATGTAATCGTAAAAGTTGCCGTAATTAAAATGGCCTAGTGTGAATCTGGAAATGGGTCTCATCAGTCAAGACGATTTTTCAAGAATCCATTCAGCAAAGACACGATGTTGTTGATGATCGACCGGCTTGTGTTCTTGTGTTAACTGAACTTTATAAGCCTTAAGACCCAGGTCTTTATGCAAAATGCCCAATTCCCAAGGACAACAAGGAATGGACAAACCTGGGTTTTTGTCAGCCGCAATTTTGTATTCTTCACATCACTTACTTATCCCAACAGCTCGAATTTGTCCACCAATTTCAGTATTGCGGTCCGGCAAGGGGCTTCACGACTACCCAAAAATGCTTTAGTTTTGCGAACTGTGACTGCAAGATTTTCACCACTTTTGTAGTGAATTTAAATAATTTCAATGCGTTCCATTTTTAGTAATGGCATAATTTCTACTTGTCAAATGTCGAAGAACAAAAGCTTCATAAAAGTGACAGCTACCAAAATACTGGGTGATTCAAAATAACACCTCTTGCTGGAAAACTCTTTAGGATAATTCTAAAAAAATAGTTGCGGCCAAAAATTGTTGCAATTTTTTATCAACAGCCGTGAACCCATTGTGACTCACTCTACGTGATGCACGTTAAATTTTTTCCAGTTACAGTCAAATACGCTTAGCAACACATTCCGGATAAGAGCACTTATGACACGTTATGGCTGCATTTTAGTGCAGCATTTGTATGCAATTATCTCATTTAACTGCATTTTGCTTAGCTGCACTTTCGTGCTAGCAGCCGCAATGATTGTGTTTTACAATTCAATTTCCTATAGAGAGAATTTCGTTTACCGAAATTAAAAATTATAGAGTCCGTACAACGTAAACAAATTATTCTTGAGGGCAATTAGGCGAAAAAAACGGTAACAAATTGGGGTAACTGCATCATATATAAAGGTAAAAAGGCGCCCCGGTAGTCGAGTTGGTAGCGTGCTTGTCTATCAGCGTGGGGGTTGTGGGTTCGATTCCCACCAGAGGCTTTGGTCTGTCGCTGCAAAAATTTAGCCAAATGGTCTGTGTCACCCGGTTTACCCTTGGACCCAAAATTAGAATATAAATTTACTTTGTATTGTAATTAATAAATAAATAAATAAATAAATAATAAAGGTAAAAAAAATCCGGATAATTGCCTTTTATGTGCAGACTTGGGATAAGTGCACATTTCGCTTAAGTGTACAGAAATGTGTGCACCGAAATTCAGTGCATTTATGCGAATTATACTGTAAATGTTTGGAAATTGTTCCGAGCTTGACAACAGAGGTTGCCAAAAAAAGTAGAAAAAGATACCAAAATGGGGAAATTTTTTCGTCCTGTCTGAGATCTCTTGAATGGTTCCTATTACTATAGTACTATGGAGAAAATTCGTTTTTCAGCCGTACTGTGCGCATGTGGAATAATCTTCCAGCAAATGTTGTGACATTCAGAAATTCAAACAAAAAAACAATGTCAACAAACACTACTCCCTCTTTCCTCCCTTCAATACCCATCTTTCCTATCGCTAACACAGTGCATTGCATTCATAGGGGGCATCCCCTGAGTGTTAGTCAAAAAAAAAAACGGTGTGTCCTAATCGATAAAAATCTGGTAATGTCTTGATTCTCATGGGTCTTTTACAGGACTTGGCGGTGTGCAAGAATTTGGTGGACAGTGGTTTTGTTCGACCTGAAGCACCACTGAGTCACTTCATCACTAGACGAAGTGGAATAAATTACCTTAGTTACTTAGAATTTGTATTTACTGAATGGTGGAGATTTGTAAAAAGTAGAGCCGACTTCAGCTGTTCAACAACAAAACTTCCGAAATTGTATTTCTGTCCCCTATGGGTTTCCAACAAGAGGTGTTAATGTTTAAAAAATGTTAAAAATTATAGAGTCCGTACAAACAAGGTAAAAGAATTAATTATGCCAAAAAAAATGGTATTAAATTGGGGAAATGAGTACAGGTAACAAATCAGGTAAAGGTAAAGGACTTGGGATACACTGTACATATAAATTAAAACACTTTAAATTGTTTCACAAAAAAAAATTGTTTATGTATTGTTGATCTATATTCTTCATATAGTTTTGTTTTTGTTAGTCGAATTCCAGATCATTGACTATTTCTATTTATTGTAAAGTATAAAATTATTGTTTTTTGGTACTGTTTGTGGGTCCATTTGGTTCAAAAATAAATCACATAATGGTCCACCCGATATTTACTCAAATTTGCAAATTTCTTTGGGTTCGTTCATGTTGCCGGTATGGGTTCAAACGTTTTTTTATTATATTTTTTTTTTAATACAAACTTTGTCCAAAAAATCTTCAGTAGAGCTTTATTTATAGCAAAATTAATTAAATCAACAATTTTCAATTTTCATTTCTCAATTTTTATTTGTATACTACAAAATATAACGTTTTTCTTTATTCTATTATTTCTATTTACAGACTCTTTTTCAACGGTGGCAGCAACCGCATAACTTCTGTTCGTTGGCAAAGCTTAATATCAGGTATGGACACAAATCATAAATAACAACAACAACAATTTAGTTGTTAAACAAAATTTTGGGTTTACAAAAAAAAAAAAAATGCATGTGCATTTGTATTCAAATAATTTCAATTACACAACTTTTGAAATCCGGTATTACAATGACATTCCGTTTGGTTAACGACTAGAGTGGGTTCAACACCCGCCGGCTAATCATAAATATATTTTTATGATATTTCATTTATAATAACTGGAATTATAAATTTTTTTTTTTAAAAAAAAAAACCTTGCTAAGAAAAATGTATGAAAATACAAAAACAATTTTCACACATTTTTCTTAGCAAATGTTTTTTTTAAATTTTTATGAATATGGGGTTTAAAATATTAAAATGAACAGGAAAACGTTAAGGCCTTAACAAAATCAGAACAATGCAAACAAAATAATGCAGTTCACAATCATTTTTCTTTTCTTCATCCTTTTTATAAATCCGCATCGTCAAGTCCGCTCATGTGAGTCATGCATTCATTTGCTGTCCATTCTTTCAGTTAGACAATTACTGTCTCTGTCCGTCCATTTGACTGTTGTTGTTTCATTCCGAAATCATTAATAAACGATTTAGCTGACAAAACATTATGTAGAAACTGGAAACTGGACAGATGACAGTGGAAACCGACACAATGGCCATCGCTCCATTCAAAGGACGCCACATTTACTCCTCCTCTCTTGTACCAGAAAATCATGAATCTCTTAAATGTTGCGTGTTCGGGATCTGTTGAGCCTTGTACTTTAACATAATGATGTTCATTTGTACACATTTTTTTTTCTTTCAGATGGCATGCCTTTTTGTAGTCGTTTATGGTTAAGGGACAGTGGGCTGAAATTAATTTAAAGGTTGAACTAAATACAAGTTTTTTTTATGATTAGTAGAACATACCCAAAACTCCTGCGAAAAAGAAAATGTTCATAATCCTCGGCTGGCTTCCCAAAAGCACATCGTATCAACCCAATGTTCCCAGACGGCTCCCTCTTACGATATTCCCCAAATGTAACTGTAATGGATGCTTCACTGTACGCCACAAAAAATGGGTTAAAGGCTTTCAAATCCCAGCTCCAACGTGGCCAATTTACATTAGTGAGACTGCTAACAACACGAATAATGACCTTAGTTTGCAAAAGTTTGTTTGGCTTGGCGCTCAATCATTTTGAAAACAATCTCCGGCCACAAATCCCCGTTAATCGAAATGGTTTTTTCACATAAATTGTAAAAAAAAAAAAAAAAAAAAATGGGCCAACGAAGTCATCGCTCCCAAATCCGCATCAAACTGACAGTTTCCTAGAATGCATTGGCTTGTCGACTATCACGAGTAGAGTTGGGTATTTCCCGAGAAAATCCTAATCTCGAGACTCGGGATTTCCCGAAATAACGAAAATTTCAATTCTCGAGATACGGGAATTCCCGAAAATGATTTTTAAGAATTCTCGAGAATTCCCGAAATATCGGGAAATATAAAAAAATCTAAAATCAGTGTATTGTTTATTGTATTATTTTTTTTGTTTTTTGTTACTTTACATGAATTCGTATTTTTTACCTTGTTTTATTGTTCTGCATACTTTGTACCTAATTTGAAGTAGTTTTTAAATAAAAAAATCGTTTTAAATCGTTTTATACTTTTTTTTGAAAATGATACTTTTTGTGATACTTTTTGAAAAAAGTCAACGGCAACGCTGGCCGCGACCTAGTGTATAGAAATGAGTAAGAACCAGTTTTTCAAGAGTAAATAAAATTCCGTTTAACTGGCATCTCTACACTGAGGGAAAAGTGTATTAAATTTAAGACAATTTATGCTAAAACTGAATATATCTGCCGATGAAATAGAGCTTGCGTCAATTTCGTTTAATTTAAACCGAAATCCGTTAAGAAACAAAATTAAAATCAATGTTTTAAATTTTAAAAGGTTTATGTTTAAATCCAATTTTAAAAGAGATTTTTTTATTTTTAAAGTAATTGTTGTCACCATGGATTTCTCGACAAATCTTGAGATATTCTCGAGATTCGGGATTTCCCGAAATGTTAATAATTTCAATTCTCGAGATTCGGGATGGAAAAATCTCGAAAATTTCTCGAGAATTCCCGTCGGGAAATTCCCGAAACCCAACTCTAATCACGAGCAAGTTTTCCCATATACAGCAGTTTTCCTTGTTATCATAGACGCCGAGATGAAAATCAGCTTCTCTAGAAGAGATGATCTTTCAAGCCAAATCGTTGTCCATTTCGAGTTGCTCTAAGGTAAAATTTGACCAAAATTGCTTTTTAATAAACGCACAGCTTGGCATTTTCCCTGCCATGTTCAAGCATTATTCCTAGATTTCCAGCGGAAACCATATAATTCGACCTTCAAATATTTAATGTCTCAGGGGCTTAAGAGACACATAATATTTGGGTTGAAAGTGTCCTAGGTTTGAATCCAAACCAAAAAAATCAAAAAGGGGCGGCAGTTTCCTTTTTAAATGCCGACTAAATATATACTTCAAAGCTAAGTCTTCTGTAAAACAAAATTTCCGATTCGGAGCCGTTATTAAACTTCTCTTTTCAATCAACCAGTGTTCAAATTATACTGCAGAAAGTGCATTCGATTGAGAGAATATGCTATTTAGGGACCGATAGTAACCTTCCCCGTCCCTTGCTACCTTGTTGAGGATATCACGCTTTATCGTTTGCGCTTCATTCACTCTTCCAGCAATTGTTTCCTCGTCAGACCCACTGTCATTTTGTGTTCCACACATGACACACGCTGTCTCAGTGCGATTGTTAGCTGTTTGTACTGTTCCATGCAAATGTAAGCGGTATGTGGCATGTTTCAGCATGTTCAGACCCCAATGCTAGATGCACTCTTTCAAAATCATTACATTTCTGACAGTCAAACTGTTTTTAGACGGCCCGGGCTTTCTTTTCATGTTTGCCGGCCGTGCATAGCCCATGAAACTAAGAAATGCAAATACCAATAGAGAAAGATAAAAGCGACGAATGTATTTAAGCGAGAAAATATACGTGAACATTTCATTTAAATTGTGTAATCTTCATTCATGTGGAGTTTTATTGTCGCTACAGCTGCTGGCTGGCAAAGGAGATGAGGTAGACTGTGGTGTTAAGTAGGTGTTAAAACTGGCTTTCAGTTTAGGTTGCCTCAGCCAAAATGTGACCACACTCCATACCCGTCGCACATTTAATCTTATGATAATCATTGGCAATGCATCATTTGTTGTTGCTGTTTTCTATGGCAAGAAATCTTTTGAAACTGAAACTGTGAATATGGTTTTTTTTTATGCAAAACTGGCTGGTCTGGCGGGGATGGAAAAGCTGTGACCAGAAACAGTGCTGCAGTGCATTGACGAAAATCATTACAAATAACAGGTGGCGCAAAAGTAATCCTCCTATCAGAAAATGCTATAAATTTTGCGATTGGCCCCATAATGTCAGTGGCAACTCCGGCGGCGGCCATTTACATGACATCATATTCTCGATTTGATGTAAAAAAAAAATTAAAAGATCCAAAATTAAATAATCCACAAGAAGAATCAACGTTTTTCATTTTTTTTAATTACTGCCAAAAAACAGCGGAAGTTTACTTTTGCGCCACCTTATACTTATACCTAGAAGGTTAGTGTAATTTAGGTTTTCTTAGCTGGTTTGAGGAGGAGGCTACGTTTGTATCAAATTTAAAGCTGTTATTAACTTAAGTTCCCTTACATCCAATGTTAGTACATAAAATGTCTATAAAATCCGCGCCGGCTGTAATTCGTTTTAAAAGTTTCTGAGATTGACTGCCAGCGGACAACCCTGTGACGATAATTTGAGATTCAGTTGTAGAACATCGATTTTCCATTGTTGTCAACGATTTAATATTTCTGATGCGAATTTTGCACAAAAACCTCGCTAATTGACTCAGCATTTGAAGGTACGCCACCATTCGTTTCGTTATCGTCTTAGAGCAGTGGTCCCCAAAGTGTGTTCTACGGGTCCCTACACATGCACACAAATTAACCTTATATAAGGTTAACTTAATCATAAATAAACATGATTTGGAGTCTACGTTGAGTTATTTTGAATCACCCGTTATTTCGGTAGCTATCACTTTTGAAGCTTTTATTCTTTGACATTTGACAAGTCGAAATTATGCCATTACTAAAAATGGAACGATACACGCTTCAACAAGGCATTGAAATTATTAAAATTCACTATAAAAATTGTGAAAATCTTGCAGTCACAGTTTGCAAAACTAAAAAGTTTCCGGACCGTGTTATCCCTCGAAGAGGTGAACACAATTGGCCACCGAGATCTTGTGATTTAACATCTTGCGACTTCTTCCTTTGGGGACACGTGAAAGATAAGGTCTACGCCAATAGCCCAGCGTCGATTCAAGATTGAATTCGTGAGGCTATCGAGGACATAGGGC
This sequence comes from Hydrotaea cyrtoneurina, assembly GCA_958296145.1. Taxonomy (NCBI): domain Eukaryota; kingdom Metazoa; phylum Arthropoda; class Insecta; order Diptera; family Muscidae; genus Hydrotaea; species Hydrotaea cyrtoneurina. Next base: position 7,394,606 of record OY282513.1, on the reverse strand, counting down.
AGCCACTTTGCGATATGATTATGTGAAAATTTCATGAAAAGGATATGGTCCTGTATGCGTGATCGTGGTAGCCATTTGTCTGATGTTGTTTTTCATTATTAACGGCATAAATTCCTCTTTATAATGAAATAAACAACCGATCATTTATCACTTTCTTTGAATACCAAAATAACCCCTCTTTTTGGAGCACTCCGTATAACGTTAGTTTAAACATTTGACTTGTTGACCATTGTTTCATTTTGTATCCATGAAAATTGTTAATAAACTTGGATACTCAACCGGATTCCCCGAAAATGTTCTTTTCCTCCCCAATTTGAATAATTCAAATTCGTACTTCAAGAATATCTGACCTTTCCTTAAGTCAGTGACTTCAGTGACTTTTGCAACCATTTTGCAAACTTCCACCTTTTCCAGCCTCTGATGTCACCGGCCTTTGTATCGCACTGTAGTTTTTGACAATAATGTGCAATGGACAATTAATCAAAACACCCACTTGGTAAATGTTATTTATAACATGTATTTTTGGCATTAAGCCGTAAAATTGCACAGACTTTTTGATTAATTCTCCCTTCCAAAAAAAAAAAAAAAGGAGCCAATCCAAAAATCACCAGTAAACATTAGTCGTTTTTTTTCTGCTTCAGAGTGATATATATCTTCGACAGGCACACATTCAATTGGGTTTATTCGTTGGCTATCGTTGGCTTTTAATCTATCTACCATTTGAACATATTTGTAACAATTTGTATTGACCGAATTTCCAAAATGACGTCAATTCTGATGGGGTCTAAATGAACTGGCGGTATTTTTTGTTTGTTTCCTTTTTTTTATTATTTGCGGTCGATGTTTGTGCGTTGGAGACCCAAAAGTTCAATGCCCTTCAAAGTTTGGCAAATGCCATTTAGACATGAATGAAAATGAAATTGCTGAAATTTGTCTGTACAGATGTTTACATATATTTTGCAGAATATACATACACACATACATATGTATATTGATAATGTGGTTTATTTATAGTCGGTTGTTGGCGTTTGTGAATTGCCGATGAATTTATTTGTAGTTAGTTCAATGTTTTTGTTCTAGGTTTTATGGACTTGTGATTGTGTACACTATTCGTTGAACTGAAGAACTTAAAGATCTCTGCACTGAAATATGCTTGACATAGTGACGGTGTTATTAAACTATTCGTTAGGATACAAATTTATTAATTTAAAACTTCAACACCATGTCACTGTCTGTGTGACAAATTAGAAACTTTAACCCGAATCACCCTGAAGTTTTTTCATTTTTTTTTTTATTTAAGTCCAATTTTGCAACCTTGTCATATGAGAACTAATAACAGGATTGTAACAAACGACCACTTGTTAGAAAGACACACTTCACACGTGTCAAAAACATTAAGTTGCTCACTATAATGTCAAACCGCAACGGTTTTTTTCAGTTACAAAAGTGCATGTGCTTAAACGTTGCCATATGGGAACACCAGGGCGATTCGGGTTAAGTTAATTTCAATTAAGCGAAGATAGTAAAATGAAAAACTGATTGCACTGGAGAAAAAAAAATACTAAACTCAAGGAAAACCTACTCGAGTTGAGTAAAATTGATCTTCATTATAAATTTAATCAACTTAACAACTACCATTTACAATTTGAACTATATATCGGCTATAAAACAAAGTATTGATATTTTTTCAAAAACACCATAAATTGCATACAGTTTTTCAAATGTTCACCATTTATATACGATTTGTTTTAAGATTTTTTTAAATATTGAAACTAATTACCTCCTTGAGTGGAAAATAGTCTTAAAATAGACAATATTAGCTGGTAATGACACATCATTATCATTTGCATTACCTGGTAATGACACCTCATTACCATTTGCATTACCTGGTAATGACACATCATTACCATTGGCATTACCTGGTAATGGCACATCATTACCATTTGCATTACCTGGTAATGACACATCATTACCATTTCCATTACCTGGTAATCACACATCATTACCATTTGCATTACCTGGTAATGACACATCATTACCATTTACATTACCTGGTAATCACACACCATTATCATTTGCATTACCTGGTAATGACACCTCATTACCATTGGCATTACCTGGTAATGACACATCATTACCATTTACATTACCTGGTAATGACACCTCATTACCATTTACATTACCTTGTAATGAAACATCATTACCATTTCCATCATTACCATTTGCATTACCTGGTAATGACACATCATTACCATTTACATTACCTGGTAATGACACCACATTACCATTTACGTACTGGAAGAAATATCAGAATCTTTTAAGAGATTTAGTATTAAAGAGCAAAAATATTTCTAATTATAACTTACATGAACTGTTGAAAGTTGAGATGAAAAGTTGAGATAGTTTAGGCAATTTTGATCATTTAAATTGTGCATTCGAAATTAAGAACTATTTTTTTCAGTTTGAAGGAAAATCCGTGTTGTAAAAACCTTTTGTTGTTCTAGTTTATCGACCACCTTTCAATTCAATTTATGAATCCCTGTTAAAGTTCGTTTTATCAACGTTTTTGAAAGTAATTAAATAAAAATCAACACCAATGAATTTACATCAAAATCACCTCGAAACGGTTTCGTTTGGACAACGAACCTTTTTTTCTCTTAGTTGTGCTGCAGCAAAGATCATTGGCTTTTTATGTGTATTCTCATTTGGAGCAGTCTAAAACTCTTGAAATGTAGAGGGCGGCAAAATTATAAAAATCTCCTAATTTGTATTTTAGACTTTTAGTGTAAGACACTAACTAAACCAGACATATGGGAGCCGGCCAATTTGGTTAGAGCTACCAATTTGGTAAGCCACCAGCAGACTTCATTCATGCCATTCACCCAGTCACTTACTATATTTGAAATTCTCACCAAATCAAATCGGAACCCAACCACAACATGGCCAACATCGATAATAAAATGCGATACTTTGAAGGTGTTGCTGTTGTAGCGGCACATAACAAGAAGACAGAAAACGCTTACCCAAAATGGGCAACTGGTAATCAGCAGCTGGAAAACATGTGTCACGACGTCCATACGAACGGCCAGCAGCGACACTACTTAACGAGAATACCTAATTGAGTTTTCCCAAAGAGAAGACAGCGACAAGCGCAGCACTTTGAAAAACTTATTTGTAATAAATTTGCATTGTTTCCATATTGAATAACGGAGGAGAGGAGGTGGCCGAGACAGCTGATGTTGTTGAGTTGTGCTTTTTTGCTTTCTGTCCAAAAAATAAAAAATGCACTGTGTCCGTACGTGCAGGTGTAATTCACACACAAATGCCAGTGAACAAAACCAAAGAGGGAACTCAATGAATATTCATTCAATTGAATTGTAATGAAATACAAGTAAATGTAAATATAAGTACACGTTACACAATGCCTTCTTTGTAATGAATGCATTTCAAATAAAAACACTTCACCGCACATCCATAAAAATTCTTTTGAATTCCATTTTCTGTTTTACGATCATCCAAAGTACACGATCGATCGTTAAAATTGTTACAGGCTTCTCTACTGGTCCCGTTTCCTTTCAACCATATCAGGTGTTGACTTTCTCCTGGGGGGTTGTGGCATTGATTGTAAGCCTCTTAGGATTTTATGACAAATATTTGGTCATTTTATGGCTCCCTCTTCCGTTCACGGTGGTTAGCTTATAAACGGACAAATTTTACTATGCTACGCTAGCATTCAGATGCTTTATAGAAATCACAGAAATGTTTTATTGCCAAAATCCAATCAGTTATGCATCAGGGAAAAAATGTGTATGGATGAAGAAAATAATATGAGTACAAATTAAACTTAAAGAAAGGTTAGTCAAATTGATAAAAAAAATAAATAATATTACAATTAAGAGTTTCCTTAAAGTGCTTCTTCAACATACAGTGAAACTTCCATAACTCGAACCACCATTAGTCGGTACAAAATTTTGACTTACGGAGACTTTGTGTTATGGAATTAATTATAAAATTATTTAAGGGAATTTGTCTTCTTAAGTGCTACGACTTAAAGAAAATTCGACTTATGGCAGTTCCACTGTACCATTACGAGCATGGGCCGGTCTCCTCTATCTCACTCTCACTCTCAAATCAATGAAATATGCATAATAATATAAAATTATATTATTATTTTCATACTCATTTGCGGGCCCTGCTACCGAGGTGAAAATGGGCCTCATCAGTCAAGGTGAATTTTCGATGGAATTCCGTATCATTTTCACGCATTTCAAGAACCCAATCGGCAAAGACACGATGTTGTTAATGATCGGCAGGCTTGAGATCTTGTATTAACTGAACTTCAAAAGCCTTAAGACCCAAGTCTTTATGCAAAATACGGTGTAATGACGTTTGTGGAATGCCAAATTCCAAAGAACGACGAGGAATGGACAATCCTGGGTTTTCTTCAACACTTTGGGCTACAGCCGCAATATTCTCAGTTATTCTTGAGCGAGTTTTATTCTTCACATCACTAACTTGCTCGAATTTGTCCATCAATTTCTGTATTCCGGTCCGACAAGGTGCTTCACGACGACCGAAAAATGCTTTAGTTTTGCGAACTGTAACTGCAAGATTTTCACCGTTTTTCTAGTGAATTTGAATAATTTCAATGCGTTGTTGAAGCGTGTATCGTTCCATTTTTAGTAATGGCGTAGTTTCTACATGACAACTGTCAAAGAATAAAAGCTTCAAAAGTGACAGCTACCGATATACCGGGTGATTGAAAATAACTCCTTTTGTTGGAAAACCCTTTACTATGATGATCTTACTCTTGCTTAGAATCACCTACTCAACACTCGTAATCTTAATATATATTTACCCTCGACATTGATTCACTACTCTGTTCGTAGGAATTTAAATAGGCATTCTATAATTTTCTTTTTCTATAAATAATAATAATAAAAAAATAATATTTTTTTTTGTACAGAAATTGTGTTTTCCCCAAATTTGTTTTTTACCAAAATTTTTTTTTCCAAATTTTTTTTTTTACAAAAATTTTTTTTCCAATTTTTTTTTCAGCAAACTTTTTTTTTCAACAAAATTTTTTTTTTCAAACAAAATTTTTATTTTGCCACAAAATTTTTTTTTTCAACTAAATTTTTTTTTTTCCACAAAATTTTTTTTCCATATTTCAACAGGCGCCATAGGCGCATTACAACTTACTAGTTAAAAATAATTTTTTAATTTTACTCAGAATTATACTTTTATTCTCATTACCTTTTGCATTACCTGATAATGTCAAGTACTTACCATTTCCATTACCTGGTAATGACATATCATTACAGTGGTATTACAACGTAATGACATGTCATTGCCGTTTGTATTTCCTGGCAATGACATGTTCTTACAATACATTAAGGCGACTGTTCCGATTATGTCAATGAAATAAACAGCAGTTACCCAGTAAAAATCGGGTTATGCCCATTTCATTACCATTTGCATTTCCATGACATGAATTGTAAGCAAATAATAATGACTTAATTATAACGAATTTAATATTAATTTAATTTAAAACGAAAACTATAAGCTAACAAACTCGAAAGACAAAAAATTCGCTGGACATTAATGGGTTAAAGCGAACATGGCTCTACACTTTTTCCGAAATTTTCAGGGGGGACGCTTAACAAATCGCTTATTTACTTCAATAGTTTCACAATTCAAAATTCAATTTTTTTTTTTTGCTCAAGACAAGGCTGTAAATCTCTTGTTGGAGTTGACTTTTGTTGTAGTTTATTCGGGAAGCCTATGATTTGTTTCTATAGTTGCTCGGTAAGACGAAAAAATCGAAAACTTGAAACGACTCTTCTGAAAAAATCATGTTTTGAGTTGTGACACTATTGAAGTTTCTGTTTTCTTTTTTTTCAGCTATCATAGCAAGCATTGAAAATGTACCGTTTTTCACACAATTTTTTTGTTTTTGTGTGTGACTTCCGAGAAAATATCGACTGCTAAAAAAATTCACTATAGGGAGATTCTTTTGTGTGAGAATTTCTATTTGTGCATTATAAAAACCTTCGTTATAGAGAAAACTTCGTTACAGGGAAGTTCGTTATAGGGAGATTAAAATGTGTGAAACTGGCTTCAAAAAAGTTGTGTTTTCAGAATTTATTCGTTATAAAGAAAAATTCGTTATGGGGAAGTTCGCTATAGAGAAGTTCGACTGTATTCAGATGTTTGTGATTTATTGAATTTAATTACTGGCATTTTCCTCTGCATTTTGTCGAAGTTGCATTTCCCTAAAATTCCATTCACGTTTCGTCCCTGAAACCCAACACTGATTGAATCGTTGCACCCAATCTTCTTTTCACAATTGCATCCCCCCATTTGTTGCACCTTTAATTGGTGTTAATTTGAAGAAAAGTATTAAACGGTCGTTTCAACAACATCTAAAAGCAAATGATTACACCTAAGGAAATGCATTAAACGTGCAAAGTCACGTTTCGAATTCATTCTTCCCAAAGGCATTTCAAGGCAAAGATTCTGAGTCAAAATGAAAAGCTACTTACTGCCATTAGAAGGAAACCCGAATTCAAATTAACGCCACTTCCCGTAAAAGCCTTAACACATCAAGGTTTATAGGCGTTTACCTGTTGACTACCCCAAACCACAACCACACACACACCAACTCCGCCTTAGGTTTAACATAGCAAAGTTCCTACAAAAAACATGCCACGACACCCAATTTCTCGTCATGTCTTCTGTGTCCCGCCATCCGCCTCCCCTCCTTCCGTGTAACCAATTACGCGCAACATGCTGCATGCTACATGACACATGCACGCAATGCAAAAGGTTAACTATGCTGCTGTCCAGCATGTCCATGCCGGTGTTTTTTTTTTGGTGGATGTACACGATGGTATGCAGATGGTTGTCTCGTCCATGGTCATGGGCTGAACCAACAGAGTGGAGGCCACAGGCTATGGGTACAAGTGACAAAACATGATGGCGGCGGCGCTTATATATATTGGAGTGTTGGAGACATTGCGATAGGGTGGCATGCAGAAAGGGATGGCTCTATGCAAAATGCCCCAAATTGTAGTTTTTCATAATTTTTAGGTGATATTAAATTTTAAACAATGACAAACTAGTAAGTTGTAATGCGCCTATGGCGCCCGTTAATTTGCTTGAGAAAGTATTTGTTACTTAATTTTAAAAATTTTGTAAAAAATATTTTGAGAAAACTATTTTGTAAAAAAAAATTTCGAAAAAAAATAAAATTTTTGGAAAAAAAATTTTTGTTGAAAAAAAAAATTTTTGTTAAAAAAAAAATTTTTGCTGAAAAAAAAAATTTTTGTGGAAAAAAAAAATTTTGTTGAAAAAAAATTTCTTGAAAAAAAAAATTTGGAAAAAAAAAATTTCTTGAAAAAAAAAATTTTTGTAAAAAAAAAAATTTGTAAAAAAAAAAAATTTGTAAAAAAAAAAATTTGGTAGAAAAAAAAATTTGGGAAAACACAATATTATTTTTTTTATTATTATTATTTATAGAATTATTATAGAATGCCTATTTAAATTCCTACGTACTGCGTGACAGAGTCAGTGAATCAGTGAATCAGGGAATCAGTGTATCAGTGTATCAGTGAATCAGTGTCGAGGGTAAATATATATTAAGATTCCCATTTTTTTCATTTTTTTGGGGATTTTTTACGACCCTAACTATCACATTTGACAAATGACCCCAATTCAAAAATGAATTGGCGAATGGTTTTCAACGATTACAAAAATAACCAAGTGGAAAAAGATATGCAAATTCTATTTGCAGCTGAGCGAATTCGCAATCCCTGGAACATTTTTTTTCTTCTTTCCGAAATCCTTACCCATTCGATTTTAGCTCTCCTCCTTCTCACGTCCATCAACAACTCATTTCGAAATGCATTAACAGCTTTCAAATGCCAATAACGACGTCTCTATGTATTCCATTGAAATTCCGCTGCCAAGCTATCTCTCCCCCCCTCCAATTCCAATCTCCCAGACGAATGCCATTTCTCAGTTTAATTAAAAACTGATTCTAGAAATTGTAACGAATTGAATAAACGAGCAATGCCAACAAAGTTGTTCAAATAATTATCAGCACTTTGAAAAATCGTTCATTTCCTCAAACCAGAGAAAGTACTCTCGCTTGCACTCGCTTGAGCCCAAGACAGGCACCCTTTTTTTTGTATTGCTCCATCCTATGCCCATTCGCCGTTCCATTCTTCACACCACAAGTCCACAAGCGTTTGGCCGTCGTGGCTTTGACCAAAAAGACAATTTACAAATAGCACCATTTACTGTGGCGGCTGTTGCAGCCTTTTGGATTCTTTGAACAGTCAATTCGTGCAGGCACGCAAAGTTTTTCTTCCTTTTCTCACTGGTCACGTCATCGTCGTCATCATCATCACCAACGCCATGATCATCGTTGCTGCAGTGGTTATTGTTAGTATTGTACAAATTAGTTTAGTATCTGAAAATGTCTGCCTTTTCATCTGCGAAATGGTGTGGCAGTGTCTGGCTTTCATTTCTCTTTGGGATTCAACAGAAAGTAAGCAACACCAGCAATGTGGCCCCTGCCGCCGCCGACGTTGCCGCCAAACAACTGCAGCTACAAAAAGTAAAGAAATGTGCATTGAAAATATTACTTTAAATGGGTTTAATGGGGGCGCCATTCAATTACTATTTTAAACAAGCAAAACCATTTCATTCTACAGTTTAAGTAACGACCCCTATTGCCCAGTGGAACTTTTCAATTTAGTACGTTGGTGTACGTTGATGGCATTCGTACAATCTCTTCCAGAAGATAAAGGGAAATGATGTCGATACATATACAAACAAAATTAGAGAAAGATAGTTAATAAGTGTCTTGAAAGGGTATTCGATTACCACTAGCCAACCAGGTTTTGGACTGGAGCAACCAAATATCATTGCTAGGGTAATTTGGTGGGCCGATTTTGATTCTGTAATTGGTTTTTCTGCATCACGTCAGATACAAAAAAAAATATTTTAATTCGTTTTTTACATAAAAAATAATTAGTTTAAAAATCAATGAATTGTTAAAAGTGAATGGCGGACCAGTTTGTCAGCAAGGGGGATTCGGACTGGCTAATATCCCTTCCTTCACCAGTTGCCCAGAGGCGCTACTCCTTCCTAGCCTCAATTGACACACCATGCGGAATGAACCAGAGCAAGACCAGATGATAGGGCGGGCCCCGGGGCGCTCCACATATCCAACGCATTTGATATATGTAGTCATGCCGTGCTCTTCGTGGACATTGTCAACACGTCGCTTGCGGTTAGCTTGAAACGTCGGATCGCCAATTATATGTGTGGGTGCCAGTCATATGTGGAATTCAGAAACAAGAAGACTTAACCTCGTGGGGTTAAACACGGAGTTCTACAGGGAGAGAGTTCTACACGGAGTTCTACCGCAATCTCTTTCTCTCTAAAAATCGTATCATACGCTGATGGTTGTACGATGTTGAAAATATCTGTAAAAGACACAAAAGTTACATCCCCGATCTTGCAAGTTTCTTCACTATCTGCCTCAATATTACCGCCCTTTTACATCACGGTCAGCGAAAATGAGAATGTGATTTACGATAATGCGCCAATTTCGAACTATCCCATGATACTGGGGGTGACATTCGACAGAAAATTCTCCTTCGTGGTGCACGCCACCGATATCTGCGATGGCGATGGAGCTTGTATGAAGTAAAGCTTATTTGCTTCTAAACAAAGTTCTTTTTGGCTGAAAATAGAACTCATTTGTTATTCTTACGTATTTGGGGCAGAAGTCATAGCGTGTTTGAGAAAAAAGCAATTTTTTTGCTAAAATTTGTTGAAATTACCATTTTTCCAGCGTGTACATGTTGTTGAAGCTGGACTCCTTCCCACCCGCCAAGGAATAGGTTGCGCTTTTCGTCGAGTGTGAGTAATTGCCTCGGAGAGCTTTTTCATGTCTAAATATGCATGTAAAAGGTCAGGTACCCTCCCAGTTTTGATGCTTAAAGCTTCAGCCACCTTTGTGCACTTTCAATCACCGATTGTCCAATATTATTTCATAGACTTTTATTGGCAAACCCTGTGTTGGTGACTCTATTCGGAGAACTTGTCTTTTTTTCAAAAGTTGACAATCACAAACTAAATGACCCAAATAACAAATGATAGTTCACAGAAGCATTGTTTTATTTTTAATTAAGGGTTCTTAAGTTCAAAAGTCCACAGAGTTGTCAAACTTCTCTACTAGATGGCGTTGACTTTATATACCGTGAGTTTTTCATTACTCAGCTGCCACCTAATTAAACTATGTAGTTTGTTCTTAAAGTGACTGCTCGCTTAATTAGTCGACATTTTAAATGTAGGTTTGGGAATTGAAGGAATGCCAAGTTCTTAAATCCATTCTAGATGAGCTCCTCAGCTTAACCATTCAGGAATACGAGGTATGTTCAAAACATATCGCGAATTTACTTTGTCCCCTTCAAAGTAATTCCCCTATATAATACACTTCTGCCAACGTTTTTTCCAATCCTCGAAGCAGTTCAAATAATAATTTTTTGTGATCTTGTTCAGCTCCTCCTTCGATGGTAGCTTCACCTGTGGCATATGGTCAACATTCGGAATGCGTCAGCGCACTTTATTTCGTTTTTCACACAAAATTTGATGTAGATTCTTTGATCCATTTTCTGAAATAGATAAAAATCGAAGACAAGTTAAAAAAATACATGTACAACAGCTGTCAAAAGTTAACTAAACATTCAAAATAGCCGACCTTGTCAGCATAAGTAAGGGACATGAGTACCAACATATCAAAAAATTTGCGATATTTTTTGAACATTCCTCGTACATACAACAATAATGCTTGAGTACTCTAAAAAGCCTAACATCGTCAAGATGAGCCACATAAAACTGCTGTGGGACGCTCAAGAGGGTTTTTCAAAACAAAAACAAAAAAGACCTAACTGTAAAAGAGATACGAACGGGAATTTGCTTTCACTCACTTAGGACTTTTCTTGAATATTGAAGGCTTGACATGTTAATTAATGGGAAATATGAATTTTTAAGAATTTCTTTAAGAGTGTGATATTTACACCATTACATGTAATTACTAATTCGTACTCACTAGTTGCGCTGGGTTAGCATTAGCACACAACACTCTGGGAAAGACAATTGTGGCATAGATCCATTTGTGAAAAGGGCTTTTTGTTCGCCGAGCAAAGAAAGAAATTCTAAATGAACAATGCATGCAATTTCTTCGTCTTGGTCGTTGTTTTCCTCTTCAACATCTTCTTCGTCTTCTTCTTCAGTGTCGTTGGGCCGCAGCCGTTCTCATTTTGTTTTAAATAGTGTTTGCGCCACAAATGGTACGATTTGTCTTCGGTTGGTTGTTGCTCTTGTTATTGCGGCTACGAAATGAAGGAATGTGTTAAATCATGCAAATTCTATTAGTTTTATGGCCAATATCTGTACAAATCGTGATTTACACATTATAATGGCATTGTTTATTTAGGTTTTTCCACCCAGTCCGTCCCCTTCTTTTCGGCCGCGACCAAAGACATTATTGGCTTTAAAGTGGCAAGCATAAATACTTCGTGTGTTTTGTCGCCCAACATTAAACATCTCCAATTATATGAATTGTTAGTTTTTGTCATGATTTTCGTTCGAGCTGCACCGTCGTGAAGCCTATGAACATCTGCTCTAAGTCCTACGCCAGTTTTGCTATGCTTCCTGTCACTTGCCACGGCTGTTTGGCGATTGCCATGGGAGTATGTGTCGTGCTCCTTGTGCCACAATGTGCGAACAAAACGATCAAAACATGATCAAATTAAAGATTGCCAATCGTTGGTTCTGGCATTACTTTTTTTATCCTGTGATTTTACTTGTTGTCTTCTGAAATTATCCAATTAAGGCATCTTAAAATCATGTTTTTGACTCTGCAATTCATTTTGGCTGTTCTGTGTTTTTTTTTTGTATGGGTTTTGGTTTTGTCGTTGGTAAATGACTAAAACACACGCCAACTACATTGGAAGTTGGTTTAAATGGAAGTTGGTTTAAACTACGGACAAACAAATGGCAAGTTGGGTTTCATGATTTTAGAGTTGCCACCAGCGGACAAATTATGACTTGTGAAGAGAAGGGAAGTTAGGGAAGTTCTTGAAAATAATAATCGGAAGATATTCCGTTCTTTGAGTCCAAACGCAAACTTCAGAGTGATCTTGCCGGCCACTGCCAGCTGTGTACCGATCTATTGGAAGCAAATGCTCGCTTATTTTTGGCCTTTCTCTGATATTTTCCTTGCGAGTATTCCGAGACTAAATTTTGGAAAAACCCTTTAGAACCAAAAAGATACTACGAAAGAAAAAAACTGTTTGAAACCATGTCTGTGTAGGAGATCTTGATTGACAGCATCGCAAAGATTTCCTAGTTATCTTAATATATATTTACCCTCGACACTGATTCACTGACTCTGTCACGCAGTACGTAGGAATTTAAATAGGCATTCTATAATAATTCTATAAATAATAATAATAAAAAAATAATATATTTTTTTTGTACAGAAATTGTGTTTTCCCCAAATTTTTGTTTTCCAAAATTTTTTTTTTTTACAATTTTTTTTTTTTACAAAATTTTTTTTTTACAAATTTTTTTTTTAACAAAATTTTTTTTTCCACATAATTTTTTTTTTCAACAAAATTTTTTTTTTTCAACAAAATTTTTTTTTTCAACAAAATTTTTTTTTCAGCAAAAATTTTTTTTCCACAAATTTTTTTTTTTTCCAATTTTATTTTTTTTGAGATTTTTTTTTACAAAATAGTTTTCTCAAAATATTTTTTAAAAATTTTTTAAAATTAAGTAACAAATACTTTCTCAAGCAAATTAACGGGCGCCATAGGCGCATTACTACTTACTAGTATTCTATAATTCTATATAAATTCTATAAATAATAATAATAAAAAAAATAATATTTTTATTTTGTACAGAAATTGTGTTTTCCCCAATTTTTTTTTCAACAAAAATTTTTTTTTTAACAAAATTTTGTTTCCATATTTCAACGGGCGCCATAGGCGCATTACAACTTACTAGTTCTTTATAATTTGGCAAAAGTGCCGAATTACGATCACGTACCATTGAAGAGATCTCTACCAAGTATGACAAATATCATTCTTCTACATCGCTCTAAGGACAATTTGTTCAGCATCGAACAGCTCTATAAAATTCAATGTTCTGACGCTTCCTCTTCTAGTTTCAAACAAACGATTAGTTTGGCATCCATACCAACTCCCAACAATCACTTTGTTTTTTCGTTTAGCGACAATGTTGGCCAAAATGTTTATGAAATATAATAATAAAGATTAACTGATTTACACAAACGTGACACGAACTCAATTTGGCTGACTTAGTTTTTTGTTGTTGTTCCTTCTATGAAATGGCGTTAATGATGGCGTTTTTGTTAACGAACAAAAACAACTTTTATGAGATTATAATGTGAATGCTTAGTGATTGTAAATTAAATATGTATGAAAGACAAATGTACTTTATTAAACCGCCTCCGCGTTGTCCCTTTCAAATCCACATTTAAATGTCATAGAAACTGAAATCAAGGCAAAAGATTCAATAAATAAGTTAAAAAATAGTACACAATGAAATAAGTTCTAACCGGCGCGATATGGGCTTGGAGAGGGAAGTTATAAGCCACAATTTTCAAAGGAAGGCAGTTGGTCAACAAGTTGTGATCGAACGTGTATTTCTTTCCTCCGAGTTCAACTATGCCTATATCTTCAATAAATGTATAGACCCTACACATAGGTGGAAATTTAGAGCTTGAGATAATACCGGGTTTTTTTTCTAGACGTGTGGTTTTCAAAATGGACGAACTGAGCCTACAGATTTATTTTGGCCATAAACGCTGAAAAAAATGGTAATTTTAACAAATTTCAGTAAACAAATTAGGCAAATTTGCCTTACCACAAACATTAACTTGTTTGTATATGTGTAAATATATAAAATTACTGTGTTACACTTTATTAATTTTTTTCAATTTGTGAACTTCACTGTCTCATCTTATTCTCTCGGTTATTATTATTATCTTGAAGAGCGTAAAGGCAAAAATAATCATAAAAACAGCTGCAAATACACACTTATTTGCACTCAAATAACGTACTTTGTTGAATTTAATAAGTTTATTGTCTGTTTTTCCCAGACACTTTAATGCTTCTGCGCAAATACGTAACACTAATAATAAATAAGTTTTATTTGCTGCCAAATAAACATTGTTTAGAAGCAAATAAGCTTTTCTTGGTACAAGCTGCAAACTTGCGATGTGTGTTGCAGTCGGGTAAACTTATAAATACCCTCACCCTCAGTAAAAACATACAAGTCTCATGTTCCAAAGTATCGGACAGTCAAAAGTGAGCGTGTCTAAATATTGTATTACATGTTTTTACAAAAAGGGAGAGGCAGAGTTTTTACTAGAAAATTGTATGTAGTTATAGCTTTACTAAATATAGAATTTCGGAACGATTCGTTGTGCGAGTTCATATAATTACACGATTTCTAGAGTGGATGCAATGGTACATTTGTATGGGAGGTACCAGAAGGGGAGTTGCCAGACTTCCAAGTTTTTGTTCGAAACTTTGTCCAGTTATACCTTTACTAAATACGGAATTTGGGCAAGATCGCGTTGGGCATATTGGTGTTATTACACGATTTCTAAGGTAGGCGGGATGGTACATTTGTATGGGAGGTACCAGAAGGGGAGTTGCCAGACTTCCAAGTTTTTGTTCGAAACTTTGTCCAGTTATACCTTTACTAAATACGGAATTTGGGCAAGATCGCGTTGGGCATATTGGTGTTATTACACGATTTCTAAGGTAGGCGGGATGGTACATTTGTATGGGAGGTACCAGAAGGGGAGTTGCCAGACTTCCAAGTTTTTGTCCAATCTTTATCTAGCTACAGCTTTACTAAATACAAAATTTGGGCAAGATTCGGATAATTAAACCTTCTTTCATTTAAACGAACTGAGTATGTAATTTTGTGGCACAACTATTAAAATCAATGTATGTCCAATTTAAATTCAATATTAACCAGCTTGGATGATTTTCAATGGGTTACTTGCAATTGAGACAGCATAACATTATTTTTTTTGTCGCCGTTACATACATCATATTTCTCTTAAGCGCTGTTCGCATCATACAAGTTTGTGTCTTTGCATTAAACATGTGTTTCACATAAACGATTCTTTCAATAAAGCGGATTTTCGTTTGGCCAAGTACAGTGAATGGAAAATCATCCAGAACAATCTTTACCAACATTTATTTTCAATTAAACCATTTTTTCAATTAAAACGCGTGCACTTATCCGAATTCGACTGTATCTCAATTGTCATCTATCTCGTTTTAACGAAATCATCCTCAAATTTCACGAGAAACCCATATATTTCAATGTTCTGTGACCCGAATGGTAAATTTTGTACACACTCCCATGTATTGTGGGCTTTATTAAAACATCCTCACTACTTTTCACATTGTCCCATTTTTCATTATTTTTTTTTTCGACACACGAAATTAAAAAAAAATAAAGGTGTGTAATTTTTACAGAATTGTACACTTATTTTTATTCGCATACCCCTGGTGCTGGAGAGCGGGCTGGCTGACATTGTCCTAAAAATGTCGTTTTCTTTTTAAATAAGTAATAAAATATAAACAAAGAACGCACTATTTGTCGTGTTGACCATTGTTTTTCTTTTCGTTGTCAAATGTAAAAGGCGAAAAACGCAAACAACACAAAAAGGACTTTATAGCCATTTTTTTTTTATTATGGTTGGGTAAGGTTATGTGGGCTATGTAGAAAAAGGGGGTGGCGAAGAATAGCGTACGCTGGCTGTGACTGTGACTGCGATAGTGATAAGACCAGTGAAAACGTGCCCCATGGAATTACCATACAAATTACGATGGATGAGTCGGTTGTGCTCGCACTGGTGGCATTGGCACTCTGGGTGATAACCCAGCGGCGGCATATATTACAACGAATACTGATGAGTACTTTCGTTGTTGTGGGTTAATTACACATTTAATGGCAACAACATGCACTAGACAATTTTTTATATTTTGGGGTGTTCACCACCACACACTTACACCACATTGCCCATTGTGGCTGTCCTCTGTCGCCGTCGTCCATTGTCATTCATATGTGGATTAAGTTTAATTTTAATTATATTGACCTAAAAATTATTCATTTCATATTCGTTCGTTCGTTCGTGGTTTTAAAACCGTTTGAAGCTGGGTGTGAACGCGCGACCATCGCAAACGAACATAAACACAACGTGTTGTTGCCCAACAAGTTGTAGTTCGTTCGTTCGTTCGCACGTTCCCTCGTTCGTTGGTTAGAGTTTGAGGTTGTGTATTAAAATAAGCGGGATGAACTGAATGTTGCACAGTTTTCTTTGCCCTCGTTCGATTTTGGTGGGAATTTTATTTTATTCATAGGGATTTTGCCTGCTTCATCATAGCTCCTTCTTAATGAAAACATAGAACAGAAAACGGTTTTGAGGGTGACATACTGATTTTTAGAATCTGGGTAAATTGTTTACTTACAAAAAATAGATTTTTATACCCTCACCCTACGGGTAGGAGGGTATATATCATTTGATACGACCCAAAAGTGTAACACCTAGAAATATTCACATTAGACCCAAGGTGTCTTTGAACCAAATTCGATTCATTTTCTATAGCATTCGGTATTTTAGGTTGCTATTATGACTTTTCATCAGATGTTACATCAAATGATGGTAGCTACGGTCACTTTTGACTTTCCGATACTTATGAGTATGAGACTTGTATGTTTTTACTGAGGGTGAGGGTATATATAAGTCGGTTTACCCGACTGCAACTTTTTCACTGGTTTTCTGTCCTATTAAACAAATGTACATATTCGGAAAGAGGGGAAAAAATAAAAATTCACGTGTATAGGCGATTTTCATGTACACGTCAGAATTTTTTTTTTAAGTTTGAAGTATAAAGCTCGTAGTGGCCTGTGTGAAAGCCTTTGGACCGATTTTTAACCCTTTTTCAGTGATCCAATCGAGCTGATTTTTGGCAGGCAGACTCGTGTCTGTATCACGTCAAATTTTTTAAAAACAATTTTTATCAATTCTCAGATTTTACCCAATTTTTATTATTTTTGAAAAAAAAAATATTTTTTTCACTTTTCTTAGCATAACTTGAAGAGACTCCAAATTTTTAAACTACTTAAGCGTTACGAAAAAATAATGTTTTTTGAACTGAAACCTTAAAAAAACGATAACCATTTGACATGATACAGACATTTCCACGAGTCTGCCTGCAAAAAATCAGCTCGATTGGATCACTGAAAAATCGGTCCAAAGGCTTTCACACAGGCCACTACGAGCTTCATACTTCAAACTTTAAAAAAAAAAATTCTGACGTGGTGTACATGAAAATCTCAAAGTAATTGTTTCGGAGGAACAATGGTCAGCAATATCGTCATTTGTAGAAAAGTCTGATCAACTTGTTCATAATTAATCTCAGATATTTGTTTGGGATCAATGTTTAACCTAAGAATATGTGTTGATGTCATTACAACTTTATTGTTTGGTTTATATCTTGGGAAAGATCCACTTATGAAAGTTTCTGCCATTACTTTTAGAGAAATTCAAGTTATGGAAATTCGAGTTATATAAAAGCAAACTTAAGGGAATTTGTCTACTTAACGCTACTGCCACTAGAAGTGCTTTGACTTAAAGAAACTTTGGCATTTTTGGAAATTTTCAAATCATTAAATAAGAAAAGAAGTCTGAACGGAATATATTTTTGAAATATTTTCTGTTGCCCGATTTCAATGTCAATATCTCAAATTAATCACATCATCGCGGCTTACAATGGGTTTTTACAGAACTCCACAATTTTTAATGCAGTATTCCCCGCTTAAGTGTCTTTCTCGCGTATATGCATCTCTTTCTGAATTCCCATTTATTTTGCTTTCTCGCTTTATCTTTTCTAAACATGGTTTTATCTTACCGTATTAGTATAATTTCCCAACTGAGGCAATTAAGCGGTCTCGTTTAATTACCTTACCCGGATAATTACTCAAAAGTCTTGTGATTTTAAACGAATTAATTACGCAGTTCTTGAACTCACTTTAAAAGTGCCAATTCACGACGATAAGAAAATTCAGATGCCAAAGTGAAAAACCTTTTAAATGAAGAACTCAATTCAACAATTCCACCTAAACTCGTTGCGAATCCCTTACCAAACTATTTATTTTTCTCTTGTAACTCTTACTCTTCTAAAAAAAACCACTCTCAAAATCCTCCCCTAATATTTGTATGACAAATAAAGTTTCAATCCTACAAAAGATTTTTCTTAATTTCCAAAAAAAAAAAAACAACTTTGATTTATTGATGTTTATATTCAACATTTGGGATTGAATGCGGGTAGCCGCCTTTTATGGGAATTTGTCAACTCGAAAACAAATGAAAAGGGTTTTGTTCAACAATTGGAAAGCAAGCGACCGAACGACGGCATTAAAAGAACCCTTCTTCAGGGTTTAATTAACATTTTGTGAAACAGGAACTTAAGTGACTTATTTATGGTACTTTAGGCACATTATTTTCAATAAATTTAATTAAGCAACAGACGCTGCAATTCAACTTCAGTTGCTGGTGAAGACTTTCAAGTTGTGACTTTAGATATCAGAAAGAAGGAAAGGAAACGTATATCGAGTTTCGTGCAAACAATGGGAGAGCAAATATTTATGAAAATTTTTGTAGAAAAGGAATAAAATTTTTTTTTTTTTACATTATCTTGAGTTGGTAAATAATGAAGACACCAGTGGTTATCGTCCATAACGGATGGCAGGTGCGAAAACATATGTTTTCTTATCTTTGCTTATTGACAAGCCAGCAGACGCCTCAAGACGGATAAGGAAATCAAACGCTAGGAGTCAAAAAAAAAAAAAAAAGCAAACGGCATATGGTGACGACTGTTCGGAGACGTTTCATATTCTGCCGTTTTCTGGTTGTTTGTATACCCTACATCCCCGCTGCGCTAATATGCTTGTGGCATTGTGTGTGTTTTGTACTGGTTGACTGTTTCTGTCTGGTCTGAGGTGTAGAACCAGCGGCCGTTATATCCTGCAACTGTTTTTCGTTAGAACGAACAGTGCAAAAATCGTTAGTTTGGGTTTTGCACTGTTGTTGTTTTCCAAATAAAATCGTAAACTGTTCTCGCCACACTTCGGAGCTAATGAGAGTTGAAGACAGCAACCGGCTTGAGGACTCTAACCTATAATATCGAGCCCTTACCGCGAAGGAGACGTAAGCGTAATTAGCTTTAGCGAAACTAGCCTTTTAAAATTCGATAGAAAATTCTCCAACGCTCTTAATCCCAAAAATATTAAAAATTAAAAAATGTATATTTACAAAGATATAGCAAATTCAATCTTAAGCGTCACACGCCTCTTTGCTTGACCACAACAACCCCTCTCCTCTACAATTTTCTTTTTGGCGTCTTTCGGTGCTGAGGCTCGAATTATTCGTCCTTCGAGTTATTAGAAACTCAGTTTTAACGATTCCCAAGTTTTGCTAAATTTAATTATCATTGAAGAATCTGGCAAAGCTTCTATTACATGTTTTTTTTTTATTTATTTATAATTCTTTTATGTAAATTTTTCATTTCATTTCCGATACTACAAAAATCACAATTTTGCGCTGGCACCACCTTGAGTTTCCCCTCTTAACATACTTGACCCTGTGCTGTTGCTTTGTTCTCTATATCAAGGGAAGTGGAGCGTGTTTTCTTTTTGTAAGTTATTCAATAACTAGTAAGTTGTAATGCGCCTATGGCGCCCGTTAATTTGCTTGAGAAAGTATTTGTTACTTAATTTTAAATTTTTTTTAAAAAATATTTTGAGAAAACTATTTTGTAAAAAAAAATTTCGAAAAAAAATAAAATTGGAAAAAAAAAATTTGTGGAAAAAAAATTTTTGGTGAAAAAAAAATTTTTGTTGAAAAAAAAAATTTTGTTGAAAAAAAAATTTTTGTGGAAAAAAAAAATTTCGCTGAAAAAAAAAAAGCTTGTTAAAAAAAAAATTTTTGTGGAAAAAAAAAAAAATGTAGAAAAAAAAAATTTTTTTCGAAAAAAAAAATTTTTTGAAAAAAAAAAATTGGAAAAAAAAAAATTTTGTAAAAAAAAAAAGTGTAAAAAAAAAATTTTGGAAAAAAAAAATTTTGGTAAAACACAATTTCTGTACAAAAAAAAAATATTATTTTTTTTATTATTATTATTTATAGAATTATTATAGAATGCCTATGCCTATTTAAATTCCTACGCACTGCGTGACAGAGTCAGTGAATCAGTGAATCAGTGTCGAGGGTAAATATATATTAAGAAGATAGAAAATTTTGTAAGCGTGTTTTACATCTGCTAATAGGCTCTGATTGCTGGACATTTTAAATGGGCAAACTGGAAAGTATTCCAAAAAAACCACAAAGAAAATCGATTGAAAGGCACGTTCTATTATTTAGAAGAAGGTCTCTTTTATTTTCAATCAAAAGACCTTCGCTAAACTACTCTCCAACCCCCTTTTAATCCATTCTTCACTATACCTTTCTTTGTTTATCTTTACCATTCTTTATCTCTGACAACAGATCGACAGGTTATTCGTTCCTTAACATCCGTAACATGATGTTTTAATGATAATTGTATAGACGGACGTCTCTTCCTTTGCTGTGCCGTAATTTTCCACTAAAATTGTACACTAATGATGCACGTGCTCATTGTCTTTCGATGCCTGACAACCACACACACATACAGATGCATTCCCCTCTGAAAAGAAATCCTGAAATCCTTTGGCTCATTGTTTGCTTTGCCTTGAGGAATTTATGTTTCCTCTTCTGAATAATTGGCAAAATAGACAATGGCATCGAGAGATTTGTTTGCATTTCGATTGGATTTAGCATTCACATTTCCCCCTTTTTTTTTCAACAGAATTGCCGCCTGTTGTGCTGTGCTGATCTGTGGTTGGTTGTTTGTTCGGTTTGTTGCCGGTCGTGCCCGGTTTCTGGTCGAAGACTTCATGGGGTTTTTTGCATTTCACAATGCAGTTTTATCGTTTACTTCTTCATCTATTTCTTGTTGTCATTTGATCCTGTTTTGTGAAAAGAAACGACAGACGCAATTGTAAATAACACAGTTATGCTGGCGCTAATTTATGCTAGACTTTAGGCAGAAGAATGTGCAACCTTAGGGTCTGAACACGAAATGATTTATTTTAAAACTTTTTTTTTAAATATAAAAAAAATCATCCTTTTCTAACCTCCACCGTAATATGAGAAAACTCCAAGGTTTTGATTTAATTTTCAACACCTTTGAATGCCCGTCACACACTGTTAAGGCAATCTAATCATGTTCGTCCAACCATTCCAATATGGATTTAAAAAAACTGTCGTTTTTTAAATGTTTACACACAAGTAAATCGCGTGTTTGGAGGTTATATCAAGTAAAGCTTATTTGCTGTGAAACAAAGTTTATTTGGCTGTAAATATAATGAGTTTTATTATGTATTTGAGCAGAAGCATTAGCGTGTTTGGAAAATAAACTTATTGAATTCAACAAAGTACATCATTTGAGTGCGAATAAGTCTATTTTTGCAGTAGAAACTTGGGATAAATTTATAAATTGTGTCTCTTATAAATCTCCCTTGATCGATATGATAAATTTGTATGAATAATTTTGAAAACAAAATGTTTTCCCTGGATAGCGTTGAAACCATTTTAGAGAATTACTTATCGAGTGTATAAAACGGATCATTCAGTTCCAACCCATGTCATTTATTTTTTGAAAATGGAAGTAAACACAGAAAATATGTAAAAGTGAATGAAATATTTAATGGGATCGATAAATTAATTTACCCAGCCATAATTGTTCGAATAACTTAACACACTCACAAATTTTACACACACATTTTTGCTGCTGGCCGGTCGACAGTCCATGAAAATTCAATGGCCGTGAAATGTTGCCACATGCAGCAGAGACGAATGTTAGAGTTCCCCAATATATTTTTTTGTTTAAGGATTGCTACGGGCTTTCGAAAGTTAATAATTCTGTCCAGCTTATTTAGGGAAATCATTCACTGAGCACCGCCGGCTCATAAACCACACCAAACAGCCTGTGGCTGCTCGTCGGACCAAATTCGGCAATTCTGTTGAACCAAAAATTAACGTTACTTCCGAAACATATTTTGCACATTTTCATAATAAAACTCAATGATTTTTTTTCGTTTCGTAATTCCATGAAATGGAAATCACTTCTGAACGGGCTAAAACTTAATACCGAAAAAACCAATTAGCTTTAAAAAAAACACTCCCTTTATGACAAAATCTTGATTTGCTTGCTCACACTACACATCTGCCTAAGGTTTGCCACTGTGGAGTTGTCGGCTGAAATATATTTTAGTCTACATTTCCACTGTAGGAGAAGAAAGACTGGAATCTTTACGCATACTTTTAGCTCCGTCAAGACTAAATAAAATCTATGGGATTTTATGAATACACGACTTATTAAAAACTAATCTTACGGCCGTATATGTGTGGCCGTCAAATATCAGCGATGATATCACGCACCAACCCCACGGGGGGTTAATTTCGATGCAAGGGTTCTTCTCTGCGCCAGTACCAGCCATAAACAACGCTTGAAGTGTTTAGAGATGTGCTCAAGTATCACAAGGCAGACAATTTCGGTTTCATTTAACAAATTGAAATAAACGTCATAATATTTCTTAGTGATTCCATTATGATTCATGTGTTTTTTGTTTGGTGTTGTTTTTGGAAAATATTACAAAATATCCTTTCATAGTTCATCCCTTAGATTCATCTCCCAAACCAGTCATCCGCTGGCTGTTATGGTTTTGTGTGTGTGTTTTAAAGTCATTGGGATTTCAATTGATTTTTGCTACCGAAACTCCATTCCTCTCCCCTCTTACAATCGTCACATACATTTTGTTTGTGTCTGAAAAGATACTCTACTAAATTATGTTAATTTGATGATGGGTTTTCTGGCTGGTCGAAAGTATTCCTCCTCTTAATCTTTAAGATGACAGTTTGTCGGAGAGGGGGGTTCTGCGATGGTAAATTGAAATGTGTCAACACTTAGCGTTTAATCTTGAAATGGACCTTTTTTTCTTCACAGCTTAGTGGTTTTGTCATGGGATTTGATGTCATTTCAACATCGTCTTCGTCGTCCCCTATGAAAAATGTTTCCGTGCTGCTGTATGAGAATTAATTGAATTGTTTGTTGTTGTTATTAGATATGTTTAATTCCATTTTTGGTATGAGGATTTAAATAATATCCGCCGTTGCGGTTTCTTTACAAAATGAATGTTCTTCAGTTGAGAAATAGAATCGAGGCCATCGCATCATAGTGTGGTTACGGGTATTACGACATTTCATAGATGTACTATGGAACACTAACCAAGAAAATGAGATGGAACTGCTGTCATCACCATCATCATTGTATTGAATCATCCAATTGAAATCAAACTTTCAATAGAGTCAATATTTTTAAACCATCCACCAAAGGATGGCGAGAATACTAAGTTGGTCATTTGTTTTGTAACATTTTAAAAAAGAATTGATCTGGGACTTCATAAAGTGTATGCAAATTTTGTAAGCATAACCGGCAATGTGCGTTGAATCTAAAAAATATACAAGTTCAAGAAAAAACGTACTCAAATTAGGTAAATTTTAACTTCATATGACACTTAGAATCAATTTAGCAATTAGTTATTTTAAGTACGATAGTTATTTAAGTAAATCGCGTGTTCGGCACATCCAAACATAGTTTATTTGGCTGCAAATATAATTCATTTGTAATTATTTTTATGTATTTGGGCAGAAGTAATAGCGTGTTTGAGAAAAAACATGCATTCGAGTGTTTGATGAAAACCGACGTGATCGGAACTTCCAAACAAAGTTTATTTGGCTGCAAATATAATTCATTTGTAATTATTATTATGTATTTGGGCAGAAGTAATAGCGTGTTTGGGAAAAACCGACAATAAACTTATTGAATTCAATAGAGTACAACATTTGAGTGGGAATAAGTGTGTATTTGTAGCAGTTTTCGTAATTTTGTTTAGCCTCTATGCTCTTCAATATACTAACAATAACCGAGAGAATAAGATGAATCGATATATAGAGACTCACAAATCGATAAAAAAAATAAAAAGTAACACAAAAATGTATACAGATTTATTTGCTATTTATAACCTACAACAAGTTAATGTTCAAACAAAGTCAAATCTATGGCCAATTGTATTTATTTCAGTCGATCGATTCTATTATAGATCCAAATGAAGCCGCCAACTATCTAACTGAATTCCTTGACTTGACGGGTTTTCCTGGAATGCCACCGCACAATTTGCAGTTCCAAGTAGGATCGGCTATAGAATTTGTATCTTATAATATATATTTACCCTCGACACTGATTGACTGATACACTGATTCACTGACTCTGTCACGCAGTACGTAGGAATTTAAATAGGCATTCTATAATTCTATAATAAATAATAAAAAAAATAATATTTTTTTTTGTACAGAAATTGTGTTTTCCCCAAATTTTTTTTTACCAAAATTTTTTTTTTCCAAAATTTTTTTTTTACAATTTTTTTTTTTCAACAAAATTTTTTTTTTCCCCAAAAATTTTTTTTCAACAAAATTTTTTTTTTCAAGAAATTTTTTTTTTTCAACAAAATTTTTTTTTTTCAACAAAATTTTTTTTTCCACAAAAATTTTTTTTTTCAAAAATTGTTTTTCCATTTTTCAACGGGCGCCATAGGCGCATTACAACTTACTAGTGGAACAATAGTAGCTGATACAAATCTGATGAAGCACCAAGCATTCCAATGATTTCAACGAACTTGACATTTCAATTCAAGCGTGACCAGTTTACAGTTTGCCTTGAATTCATAATGACGGCTAATTAATCGCAAGGCCAATCATTGTCAGTCTGTGGAATAATTCGCGATTTTCCCACTTTTTCCCATGGACATGCTTGACATCGGCAGGAATGACAATATAGGTGATTTATCAGCATGCTTGCGATGAGTGCATTTAAATCATAAGTGCATTTTTCAAGAAATTTACTATCGATTCAATGTACATAACTATTTTTTCGTATGAAAACCTGTATCTAGTAGGGAGATAAATACTGTTACACACGTTTTATGCTGTAAAATAAAAAGTACTGAATCTTTTTGGGCCAAATTTTTGTTAATATGTATATTTATTGATGTATGTTGTATCCAAAAAGAATCTACTTATTTGAAATGTCCGCCTTTTACCTCTACACACGCCTTAAGTCGCACTGGCCAATTGTCAATAGCTGCACGAACCTCGTCCATTAGCCACAGCTCGAACCAAAGCAGTCTTAAGAGATCATATATTGGGGTATCTTTGTGTGACAAACCTTGTCCTCTAAAACCGTCCAAAATTTTTAATCCAATGGTTTCAAATCTGGACTGCCTGAGGGCCATTCTTCAGAGGAAATGAAGGCTGGGCCGGCACAGAATCCTGCTGGAAAGTTCATGGCAACATTTGTCTAGGCAGGGCGAAGAATACGGAATTATGTAGCCTAGGGGTATTCAGATTAAATTATATATCCCTGTTGCCAAATATGTGGATCATTTACAGCATTTTGTCAATATTCAATGTTGCACATATTTGCAATGGAAAAACGAATATTTACAATAGAAAATTAAAACGTATATAGTTCTCTACTTAACATGAAACCCATTTTGACTATGATCGATTTCAAAGTTATATCCATATTCTGTACATTACTAATAACCCCTTTTGTATGTGTGACCTATTACCGGCGTTTAGTTCATTATGAAAATTTGAATATCGATTGAAAAAGCTGAGCAATACATATATTTTTAGAAACTCGATAAATTTCGTTAATGCTTGACACCAAAAAACATCACCTATTGTTCAGGTGACAACATCGATTCAGCATCACTAAACACTTTCACATCGCCGGTCAAAAAAATTACAAAAAAAAAAAAAAAAAAATAGGTAGCAACTGTTTTATTCTAATGCTGCTGGCCCAGCGAACACTCATATTTAATAAATTCCAAAATGCTGCCACTCGAGATCACTACAGTGGCGACGAAAGTTCTACCGCTGAAGATATGCAAATTTTGAATAATCGTTGTACAACAAAAAGAAACACATTCAAATATTCAGAGAAGCGAAACGGACACCATAAATCTACATTTGAAGATTAAACAAAAGAACCCGCTTTATGCGAAATTTAAGTGATTTGAAAATATATTCATATTCAATTAATTATTAATTTTATTTTAAGATTGACATTTTTTTTTCACTCGATAGAAGAAGAAGAAAAAAAACGCAAACCGGTATTGGGGGAGAATATGCGAATATGCTAATTTGGGAATCTCATTTCAACCAACACCAGATTATAATCAAAAATGAAATTTATGAGCAAAAACAAGAAGCGCAATTATTAATTAATTTGTTAAAAAGAGAAAAAAAAACAGGACAGAAAAAGTAAATAATAACAAATTACCAACGTGTGAGTCTTGTTTCCTTAATACGCTTTGCATTCATTACTCATGCATGAATGCACCACCAAGAAAAAAAAAGGAATCGATAAATCAATTTCACAATTTATCGATAGAGAATTGAACGTGCACGCTTTCGTTTTTCCTTTTCTGGTGATAACCGCCACCTCTGCAACCTTGACAATGGTGTGAAATCCTTCTGTCATAAATCTTTAAATGTCCCATCAGTCCCTCTATCAATTGTATGGTATGTGCGGTTGTTTACCTTTTCCTTTTCTTTTTTTTTTTTTAAAAAAAAAAAGATAACAAAATCTGAAGTGGGAAAGGAATAGGGTCCACCAACAACAGAACCAATCAAATAAATTCTCTTACCTCATTCAACCTTTCAATTGTCCATTAATTTCGTTTATTCGGCATTTCGTTGTTCTTTGTTGTCCCCCCAAGGTAGAGCGCGGTCTGGGAAAGGTGAGACTTTTCCCGGGAAATCTGTGTAAAGGATCTACGATGGAAACCTCTTGTGTGTCATTTGTTATTTGGTTTCTAATAAATTGTTGGGTCTTCGGACCGAAACCATGTGTGTGACTGTAATAAATGGATATCGATGTCATTTTAATTTGATAGTTTATTGTCTTGGGAAAGTGCGAGCAGGGGTTTTCCTTGTACGTGTATGTGCATGTGGTAAAGTTATGAAAATCATATGCTAATTCATTTCGAAATGGGCTCTGAATCACTTGTTCCGGTAGCTACTTACTTATTGAGGTGAGTGGGTGGGGGAATTTATAACTGCGCTTGGTAACTTGGTAGAGTTCATTTCGATTGCAGAGAATGGAATTGCTCTTCAATTGTGTGGAATGAAATGCAAACATAACCTAAATGGGGATTCAATTGGCAAAGTCGTAGAGAAATAGAAAGCTGACATCACAGTCATTCAGGAAATACGATAGAAAGGAAGGGGAGTTATGCGCCGGCTAAAGAGAGACGAACCACCTAAAACAACTTATCGTGCAAGTTCTTCAACATAGGAAGTAAGCGGACGATTACCAGCAAGTGGAAAAAAATGGCCAATTTAACAAATTTCAGCAAACAAGTTCGCATCAAACATATGTATATATTTTTCCATACCACAAACATTAACTTGTTTGTAGGTAAAAATATCGAATATATGTATATGTATGCAGTTTTGAGTCATTTTTTATTTTTGTTTTTCAATTTGTGAATCTTAATATATATTTACCCTCGACACTGATTCACTGACTCTGTCACGCAGTACGTAGGAATTTAAATAGGCATTCCATAATAATTCTATAAATAATAATAATAAAAAAAATAATATTTTTTTTTTGTACAGAAATTGTGTTTTCCCCACATTTTTTTTTTCCAAATTTTTTTTTTTTTACAAAAATTTTTTTTATCCAAATTTTTTTTTAAAAAAATTTTTTTTTTCCAAATTTTTTTTTTTACAAAAATTTTTTTTTTCCAAATTTTTTTTTCCACAAAATTTTTTTTTCAACAAAATTTTTTTTTTCAACAAAAATTTTTTTTTTCAGCAAACATTTTTTTTTTAAGAAAAATTTGTTTTTTGAACAAAAATTTTTTTTTCAACAAAATTTTTTTTTTCAACAAAATTTTTTTTTCAGCAAAAATTTTTTTTACACACATTTTTTTTTTCCAATTTTATTTTTTTGCGAAATTTTTTTTTACAAAATAGTTTTCTCAAAATATTTTTTTGCAAAATTTTTAAAATTAAGTAACAAATACTTTCTCAAGCAAATTAACGGGCGCCATAGGCGCATTACAACTTACTAGTTTCTATATAACAATCCATCTCATTCTCTCGGTATTGATATTATTTTAATAAGCGTAAATGCAAAAAAAGTTACGAAACCAGTTCCAAATACACACTTCTTCGCACCCAAATGTTGTGCTTTGTTGAATTTAATAAGTTCGTTGTCTGTTTTTCCCCAAACACGCTATTGCTTATACACAAATGCGTAATATTAATAGCAAATGAGTTATATTTATATCCAAATAAGCTTTGTGTAGATGGAAATAAGCTTTACTTGCTACAAACACGCATTTTACTTGTGTGTAAACAAAAAAAAAAGACGTATTTTTTAGCGTGCAGCAAGTTGAGGTTCAGGGTAATCTCCACAGTCCACCATCAAAGTTAACAGCTTTCAATTATACAATCAAATGATTGTCGACACTTGGTCTACATACATATTCGAACACAGCATAGCTTGATATATGGACCCACTTCACGTTGTTGCCGCCATGATCTTCGTAAATCAGATGTTGTTGTCTTCCTTAGAATTACTGTGTTTCCTTGTACGCCAGCTGTATGAATTAACATAAAACATTGAATCATTCACTTGAAAATCAATTCCCCAAAAAAAAAAAAAAAACGACAACAATCGTTACTGCGACAGTGACAGCATTGCCTTGAAACCTTTTGCCACCACACACCAGCAGACGACAAGTAATAAATTTGTATAAAAGTGCGATTTTTCTAACATTAACATTATTTCTGGCAGCGTCTTTAGCCAACTTCATTTACAATTCAATTTGATTGTTGTACAAACGCCATAAGACGAAACATACACACACATATAACATGAGTCCAATACTAACTACTCCTATATATACGATGCGATATGGGATATACTATATATATATTTTTTTTTTCCAAATTTTTTTTTCCACAAAATTTTTTTTTCAACAAAATTTTTTTTTTCAACAAAAATTTTTTTTTTCAGCAAACATTTTTTTTTTAAGAAAAATTTGTTTTTTGAACAAAAATTTTTTTTTAAGAAAAATTTGTTTTTTTCAACAAAATTTTTTTTTCAGCAAAAATTTTTTTTACACACATTTTTTTTTCCAATTTTATTTTTTTGCGAAATTTTTTTTTACAAAATAGTTTTCTCAAAATATTTTTTTGCAAAATTTTTAAAATTAAGTAACAAATACTTTCTCAAGCAAATTAACGGGCGCCATAGGCGCATTACAACTTACTAGTTTCTATATAACAATCCATCTCATTCTCTCGGTATTGATATTATTTTAATAAGCGTAAATGCAAAAAAAGTTACGAAACCAGTTCCAAATACACACTTCTTCGCACCCAAATGTTGTGCTTTGTTGAATTTAATAAGTTCGTTGTCTGTTTTTCCCCAAACACGCTATTGCTTATACACAAATGCGTAATATTAATAGCAAATGAGTTATATTTATATCCAAATAAGCTTTGTGTAGATGGAAATAAGCTTTACTTGCTACAAACACGCATTTTACTTGTGTGTAAACAAAAAAAAAAGACGTATTTTTTAGCGTGCAGCAAGTTGAGGTTCAGGGTAATCTCCACAGTCCACCATCAAAGTTAACAGCTTTCAATTATACAATCAAATGATTGTCGACACTTGGTCTACATACATATTCGAACACAGCATAGCTTGATATATGGACCCACTTCACGTTGTTGCCGCCATGATCTTCGTAAATCAGATGTTGTTGTCTTCCTTAGAATTACTGTGTTTCCTTGTACGCCAGCTGTATGAATTAACATAAAACATTGAATCATTCACTTGAAAATCAATTCCCCAAAAAAAAAAAAAAACGACAACAATCGTTACTGCGACAGTGACAGCATTGCCTTGAAACCTTTTGCCACCACACACCAGCAGACGACAAGTAATAAATTTGTATAAAAGTGCGATTTTTCTAACATTAACATTATTTCTGGCAGCGTCTTTAGCCAACTTCATTTACAATTCAATTTGATTGTTGTACAAACGCCATAAGACGAAACATACACACACATATAACATGAGTCCAATACTAACTACTCCTATATATACGATGCGATATGGGATATACTATATATATCTATGTACGATATGCAGCTGAACAGACTTTTGGCACAACAATTGTCACGTAATTTATGCAGAATTTAAAGCAAGCCAAACACCAGCACCACCATTCACTCAGTCACTCACTCATTCACAAACAAACAACTTCTCCATCGTGTGCTGTGGCTGGTGGCCCATGTAGCACCAGGAGCAATTTGGTGGAGCGAAAGATCTAATGTTACAGCCGTCGGTCGGGCCTGCCCAGTCATTCGACATCAGCTTTACATGGGGGACATGCATTTTTTCCCAGTGAAGTGTTTATGTCACGTTTGTTGTTTTTTCCGAGATGGAAAAATAAATAAACAACCGAACAACTTAAAAAATTAGTTCTGCATTAAATAAAAATAATATTTAGCAATGCAGGAAATCATAATTATTCATTGCAGAATGAGCGCGGATGCAGTTGCCGTAGTTGCCAGATGTGTGGAGGAGGTTGACACAGAAAAAAACATTATTCGTCTTCTAATGGCCTTTGGCTCCCGTTGGAGCATAGGTACTTACCCACTTATTTCCCTTAATATTCCATGAAGGAACTGACGGGGAAATTCTCTCAAATCAGTGAGCGCAGCATACTTACTGCACTTACGAGCTAGAAACAGCTGCATCAGACGTATATATATTTTTCCATACCACAAACATTAACTTATTTGTTATGTCACTTTTTGTTTTTTTTTTAATTTGTATATCTCTGTATCAATTCATCTTATTCTCTTGGTTATTGTGACTACCGAAGAATCGTAGGCGCAAAAAAAACTACGAAAACAGCGTGTTTTTTTTCCAAAAACTCTAATGCTTCTGCGCAAATACTTAATAATAATAGCAAATGAGCCAAATAAACTATGTTACGAAGCAAACAAGCTTTATTTGAAACAAACTTCCAAACACGCGGTTACTTGTGTGTAAACATTAACAAAAGCTTATTTTTTAGCGTGTAGAGACATGCACATGTACGAAGAAGCTGCAACATTGAGTTTAACTATTCATTTGGTAACTGATAATTTTATTGGAATGAGCGGACATTTTTATAACAATCTAGTCGTCTTCGGGACTCCTTTCCTGTACGATGTATCTACAATGGTGATTCGTTATCATACCGCGGCAACTTTTTTACCCTTCTCCGATTATTTTCATACTAGTAAGTTGTAATGCGAAAAATATGGAATGCGTTGAAATATTGAAAAAAAATTTGGTTAAAAAAAAAAAAAATTGTGGAAAAAAAAAATTGTGGAAAAAAAAAATTTTGTAGAAAAAAAAATTGTTTCTTGAAAAAAAAAATTTTTGTTCAAAAAAAAATTTTTGTTGAAAAAAAATTTTTAGTTGAAAAAAAAATTTTTTCCTAAAAAAAAAAAATTTTGGGGAAAAAAAAAATTTTTTTTGGAAAAAAAAATTTTTTCCTGAAAAAAAAATTTTGTAAAAAAAAAATTGTAAAAAAAAAATTTTTAAAACAAAAAAATTTGGAAAAAACACAATTTCTGTACAAAAAAAAAATATTATTTTTTTTAGTATTATTATTTATAGAAAATTATAGAATGCCTATTTAAATTCCTACGTACTGCGTGACAGAGTCAGTGAATCAGTGTCGAGGGTAAATATATATTAAGAAGATGCAATTTCTCCCGTTTTTGTTACAGTCGATGGGCCCCCTTTTTGATTACGTTTATTTATGACAGCTACAGGCGAAATGGAATTTCAATGTGCTTTAAAATCCATTGGGATTGGGGTGATGGATGTGAAACTTTCCCTTCGCATTTTTTTCTACTGCAAATTCTATTGTTTTCGTTTTTGAATCTTCCCCACAATTCCTTACCTGCATCTTCAGCCGCTAGCAAGTCATAGAAAATGTCCTTAGCATAATCGATATAAGTGTATTCAGATATCCAGATATTCATCTCAACACGAAGTGTGCCAGTTTCCCGAGGTAAGGTTAGATTTTAGTGGCAGTCTTCATAAACTTAGACTTGTAACACTAGTCCAGCCTGCTGAACCAGCCACAGCTTAACACAAACATCCAGAGTTGCTCAGGCCTTAAACAAGTATGAACCCAATATTGATTTTTGACTGTTCGCCAGGGCAGGACAACTGCATATAAGGTATTTTGTGAACTCCGCCTGCTCTTTATCCCCACAGTTTCTGCAGTTTCCTTTTCTAATCAGATATTGTCAACAAATGGTCTTGAAAGCGAATATTTATTATCTAAGCAGAGGCACATCTGTCTGAATTGAATGTAGCCTCAAACAGACTTGTCTTTTGGTTTCCTATAAGTCTTTTGGTTTCAAGCAGTAGGAGTTTGCAAGTGACTAGATTCATACCTCCGGATTCCAGTTAGACTGCAATCTGTAGGGTAATCCCGAATCTCACCAGTTCTTTTGCTATGCAGTTTCCCGGTATGCGTCTGTGACAAGGCGGGCCAGATAAAAAATAAACTGCCTAGCTAGTGCTCTCAGTTTATGGTTGACAAAATCCTTCGATATGATGGCAGCTTAACTGTCTGAGCATACATTTATCCCCGCAGCGTTGATATTACACTGAACACTACAGTAATGGTAGCCATCTAAAGTACGCCGTGGTATTTTGGACTGTCCGAGAATATTTGTTTCAGGAAGGGGGGATGTTATAACTTCTGGGAAACAGAATCAAGACCCACCTCCATTGCCAGCTTATACATATTGCGAAAAGCTATTTAAGTCTTATTTAGGACACTCCATACTACAACTTATGAAATATCTGTAATAAAGATCGTTGTAACGAGTTTCTCTCCAAAAACCGTTGTCATTATGATTTTAATGATTATAATTTTTATGTAAACATATATATGATTGTATGTAGACATATATATGTTTGCGCATAAACAAATTTATATAAATCCATGCAAATCATATTTATGATTACATCCAATCATTTATATGATTACAAGCACTCATTTATATGATTACATGCAATCATTTATATGATTACATCCAATCATTTATATGATTACATTCAATCATTTATATGATTACATGCAATCATTTATATGATTACATCCAATCATTTATATGATTACATCCAATCATTTATATGATTACATCCAATCATTTATATGATTACATGCAATCATTTATATCATTACATACAATCATATATTTGTTTGGGAACACTGTTGTTAGTCCATACATAATATATTGGCGAGCTGCTCCAAACATTTATATGTTTGCCTGCAAATTATGTTTGGGACAATATGATACAGAGGCCGCTTTTTTCCTCTATGTATGTTTTCTTTTCCCAGCGACATGGTGGGTCTTATTCAACTAGATTTCCTTCCCTTTTCCAATACATCCCCAGTTTCTCTTGCCATTAACCCCATCCGTCATCTATCAATTGAAATTGAAATTTTTGTAAATTGGGATTAAAAAAAACCATACCCACACCCTCTGGCATCACTCAACTCTTATCGATTGCAGTCAGCCTCCATAGGCTTTGACTCTAAACACTTCAATTTACTTCCTCATGTCGCCAACGGATCGTTCTTCACGCTGATGTCGTATATCTCGAGGCTAAAAGGTTTCGAAATCCAGATTTGGTTGGCTGTACAATTTGTTTGTTAAGCCTGACTTCAATTTATTTAAATTTGTACATTTTACACTAAATTTGCCACGCAAAAACTACAACACCAGCAAATCACACACAAAACAATGGGCAAAAAAAAGATATCAAATTACCGCTGAATTCAGACTTTTGCAACGGACGAAACAAACGAAACCAGCCGTCATTGATTTAAAAACTGCTGTAGATGTCAACAAGTCATACCGTTCAGTAACTACCGAATGAATGACTGACTGACTGAATGACTGACTGACTGGCTGGATGGATGCCTGGTCTGTCTCATTGCCTTTTGTTTTAGCAAATTACTCATATGTGGACTCTTTTTGTTTGTGTGAGTTTTTTTTTTTTTTTTTTTGTTAAACTTTATTCTACTTTCAATGTTGTTTTTTTTTTCTTCGCAGAATTCAGTCTGAAGGCGCGTGTCAACCACGCGCATTTTAAACTTAAACCTTTGAGCAGCGCTCACTGTCGCATTGGAAGGCAAGTCAGCCTGACATGGCAGACAGGAACATGTTTCTAAACAGTTTGGCTAAAGGTTTACTTATGTTGTCAGCGGAAGTGTTGATATATTTATTATATACGATATTCCTTTTATTTGCTTCTTCTTCTCTGAATTGTATAAGGAATAGAAAAGGTTAGACCAAAAAAAAAAAACGGGCTAATGTACACATACAGTTGGTGCGATGGGAAATTGCTATCGCCATCGATGGGAGAATCATGTTGAGAGTGTCGAAGGACATATGATTGGGAGCAGCAAATTTATTGAATCCCCAACTGAGAGTCGCAATAAAACTGAAGAGGAAATCTATGGGATATATTTCTTCACAAATGAAGCCAGTCAATGGGGAACGCTATAGAACCATGATCAGTGCCTTTTTCGTGCCTGAATTGGAGGATGTTGATATGGAGGTCCCTTTGTTAAAGCCAACAATCTATTTTGTGAAGGAAACTTTTGGTGAGCCTTCTGAGTGACCTTTTTTTATCAGAAACACAAATACCTGCTTCTGGAAACTTTAGCTTCCACCACCACTGTCTTGGCGAACAGACTGTTTCGATGTCTCGACTCCCAGTTACTTGTGGTAGCAGTACCCCGAGTTTGACACACGTACATTGCAACTACAATTAGATGTCATGTTGACAGCTTAATTCCAATTGCATTGAAATCAAAATATTCAAAACGGTGAGTGAGTGTACGGACGTTGGAGGGAAGTACCCACTGCCCGTGCCCACAAAGCCACATTTTACTATTACCATTACTTCAATTGTTTCGGGATTTAAGGTTTATTTACAATTTCAGAGACGTGCATCGTTGCACTCATGGGTATTCTAATGAATTTGTTACATTTGACTTGAGACGACGACGACGACATCAGTCCTTCCTCTCTGTCTGAGTTCATTGGCTATGATGATTGACACATGAATGGAAAGAATGGAAATGGAAATGTAAAAATGTAAGTGAGTGTATGTTTGGTACTTTGATGAAGTGGCAGTAGACTTTCCGTTCCCTAGAGTTTCTCCAACAAGTGTTAATTAATCATGAGTTATATTTTGGGGAGTGATTATAACGAAGAAAGTAAACCCACATTGTTTGGTTTTTGTTTACCGAGGATTTAGTGGAATATCTTCCTTATGTTGTGGGAAGTGATAACGTTTTTTATTTTTTTATTCAAAGATAAAGCCGAGAACACACACAGGCAGGCACTCCCATTCTGAAAGAGTCTTTATTGACCATTGACCTGCTTTACAATTTATTTTTATCTCTTCTAATCTTTATATTCTTTTTCGTGGTGGATGGGGGATTTTTTTTGATGATTTCATCAGCAGCACATCAGCTTTTAAGCTTTTAATACTGAATTATTTTCCACATTTTTTTTTTCAATTTCTTCTGTTAATCGTTGCATGGGAAATTCCTTTCATTCGTAGGAGCGTGTCACATTTGGTTGTTGGCGGCGAGTGTCGTGTGTAGTTCTTTCAGTTTTCCCTGCATATGTTTGATATTATTATGCAACGATATCCATTTTTTATGTTTGATTTAAAAAAAAAATATGTTCCAGCTAAATGCAATAAATTCGATAAAAAAAAAAACTTTGCAAGTCTTATGCTGAAGTAGGCTGTTGGCGTTTTGGGTGATAACACCGTGTTACAAAAAATAGATTTTTTTCTGTCCTATGAACCAAATGCACATATTCGGAAAGAGGGGAAAAAATAAAAATACACGTGTATCGGCGATTTTCATGTACACGTCAGATTTTTTTTTTCTTAAGTTTGAAGTATCAAACTCGTAGTGGCCTGTGTGAAAGCCTTTGGACCGATTTGTAACCCTTTTTCAGTGATCCAATCGAGCTGATTTTTGACAGGCAGACTCGTGGAAATGTCTGTATCACGTAAAAATAAAAACAATTTTTATCAATTCTCAGATTTTCCCCAATTTTTATTATTTTTGAAAAAAAAAATATTTTTTTCACTTTTCTTAGCATAACTTGAAGAGACTCCAAATTTTTAAACTACTTAAGCGTTACGGAAAAATAATGTTTTTTGAACTGAAACATTAAAAAAAAACGATATCCATTTAAAAAAAAAATAAATTGGATAATCTGAGAATTTCCGTTATAATGCATGATATTGCATTCACACAGACCGATCGATTGAAGTGAGTTAAAATCAAATCACGAAGTGAGAGATTTTAAAAAAAATATTTTGAATCACCCGGTATTTCGGTAGATGTCAATTTTGAAGCCTTTATTCTTTACTTTCCATTTTATTCTTTTATTACTAAAAATGGAACGATTGATCACGCCCCCCACAAATCCCTTTACATTACATTTATGTCTAATGTACAGGGTCCGCCAAATAACTTTTTTTTTTTTTTTTGAAAATTCTATAAAAATATTATTGGATATTTTTTCAAATTTCTTTTTTTATTTGAAAGTACAATCCTTTCGGTTAATAATGGAAAATAATTTCATTCAAATGGCTGCCTCGGCTGGCCATGCAGTAGCCTAACGACATCAGCTCTGCGGCTGATAATAAGATCTTCAAAAACAGGACGCAAAACATAGAGTGTAGCTTCGGCTGTGTGGCACGTAGCGCCGTCCCGTTGAAACCAAATGTTGCCAATATCCTCCTCTTAAATTTTTGTAAACAAAAATTCGTTCAACGAAAATAACGAAAACGAAATAAGCACTAGTTGAAAAAAAACACGTTAG
The DNA here is from genome assembly GCA_958296145.1 of Hydrotaea cyrtoneurina. Taxonomy (NCBI): domain Eukaryota; kingdom Metazoa; phylum Arthropoda; class Insecta; order Diptera; family Muscidae; genus Hydrotaea; species Hydrotaea cyrtoneurina. The sequence continues at coordinate 7,357,306 of OY282513.1, read as the reverse complement.
ATGGCGGACCCTCTGGCTTGGCGGTGTATGCGTTCTGTTGGTGATACGCCCACAACCAGTGGCCACAAATACATAACATATGCCATTTCTTTTCGGATCCCATGGTGTTTGCAGCGGCTGTTGCATGTACAGCAATCAGCCTACCATTTTATTCGTTCGTTCAATAGAGACGCTTATGATACTCGCGCAACAGGAAGCCAAAATTTGATTTTCTGTTTGAAAATATAAATGATGCGTGTGTGTCTGCTTGGTTTTGTTTTTTGTATTTGGCTGACACATGACGCGACCAATCCCCCAAAAAAGTGTTGCTTTACTACCTGAAGGATTCCATAAACAACTGAATACAGTAGAATGTGGAAATTTTGGTTTTGATTTCAAATTTGAGATCAACATTGATTTGAGGTTTGTTGCAGCATACACAGAGCTTAAACAAGCAGTGGGATTGTTTTGCTGGCAGACATGGAAGCAGCATGAAATACATTTTCTGAAAATACTCGTAGATATTTAATTATCTCTTCAATCTCCGCAAATATTTGATTCGAAATGAACATTTATGATGTTTATTTATTTATTTTTCAATTTTTATGAGTAAAGTAACGTATTTCTGAAGACGTTCGCATTCCGCATTAAAGGGTCAATGTATAAAAATAAATTTAAAGAAAAACATAAAGATTTTAAGACAAATATCGTTCTTATCTTCTGAATACATACAAATATGTTGTCTTGAGGATTTTCAAACACAAATATTGTCTGTTATCTGTTTTTTTTTTTTTTTAAAAAAAGAAATATTCATCAAAACAAAATTTCTGCCACCTTGTGATGAATGACTGACAATTGTTTTTTTCTTTTTCAAATTATCTTTAAAAAATATGAGTTCATTTATTCGCCCGGAGATAAATCTTATTGTTGTTCTTCGTTAATTTCTTGCAAATATTCTGAAATATTTACATAGAATGACATTGGGTTTTGCAATTTTCTACGCAAACGTTGTCTTGTAAAAGATTAAAGTTGTCAACAACAAAAACAGAAAACCTAGAATGTGTGAAAATGTCATAAATGTCTTATGACTTTGAAAACAAATGCAAGTTATCGTATCGTATTCTGACCCTGTCTAGTCTGCTCGCTGAGACTTCACACAAACACAAAATTTTGGCAATTAAATTTTTTGATTTAAATTGTTGCAAAGAATTTCATTCTACCTACTTGTGAGAGGTTTAGAAAAGATCTTTGGCGTCTCAAATAAAAGACATTGCCAAAAATAGACGAGAATAATTCGTTGCCGACAGAAATATTCATGTATTAGGGTGGATCCATTTTTGTTGTAATGTATGTATGTAAGGTAAGAATTTCAGCCGAAGGTAGTCGATCGCGGCGGCGGCACAAATAGCGCAACACAGGTCGGAGCCGGCTGCGCACCGGCTTCGCTCTCTGAGTAGGAGTCATTTCTTTATTTGTAACTAGTATGTTGTAATGCGCCTATGGCGCCCGTTGAAATATGGAAACAAATTGTTGTTGAAAAAAAAATTTTGTTGAAAAAAAAATTTTGTGGAAACAAAAAATTTGGAAAAAAAAATTTTGTAAAAAAAAAAAATTTTGTAAAAAAAAAATTTTGTTGAAAAAAAGATTTTGTGGAAAAAAAAATTTTGTAAAAAAAAAAAATTTTGTAAAAAAAAAAATTTTTGTAAAACACAATTTCTGTACCAAAAAAAATATTATTTTTTTTATTATTATTATTTATAGAAAATTATAGAATGCCTATTTAAATTCCTACGTACTGCGTGACAGAGTCAGTGAAACAGTGTCGAGGGTAAATATATATTAAGATTGAATTTTAGTAAAACGTATAGTCGTGACACCCTAATGTTTTTTTTTTATTCCAACCGATATGAATCTTTTGCTATATTTGCAATTTTTATTATTTCGTCTGGCCAAATATGTTCTGCGCTCATTGTTTTCTTTGGATAGATTTAAAAATCGATTTTTTTGCTGTGCGTTTGTGTACAAAAAAAAAAATCTTTTGTATTTCCTCTAGTTCTGAAGTGGTGCATTGAACTGATATATATATAAACATTAGACTGGGTCGCATACATTTATGTCAGAATGATTTCGGTAGAATACGATTTTGAAGTCATATGGATTAAAAATAGTTTCCTTTTCCAAATCTTGCACCAAAATTCTGCGTTGGGATCAATTGCGTTGCACGTCGTCCCGGGCTCCCCTTCGACATCTTGACCAACAGCAGCAATAATCTCACCAGAACGTCTAACCTGGAAATATCTCGTGTTGTCCCAGAATCTTGGCCTTAAAAAAACCGCAGTGTTTATCCAGTTTGTAACGGACGACAGGGAAACCTGGAACGATATTCCTCGTTCTGGCGGGGTAAATCGATTCATGTTTTTGTCTAAACCGAAGTGACATCTGTCGCCGTTTTCCAAGAGGGTGATTACTTTTGACCCACCCTGTACTAGCATTTAGAACGAAACGTATCAAGCCCAAGTCATTCCAAAATTATGATTGCATCAGGTCAAGTCAACCCTGATTTATGGCAGCTTTTCAAATAATGATTTTTTAGATTTCCTCATAAATTTTGTTTTTTCTACCGACCCAGTCTTATGTACATGTGCATTTTGAATGCAGAACAACATTTATGTCTCTATGAACGAACGTATGGCAGTACAAAATCATTGTATCTATGTTTGGTGTGACTTCAAAGAGGGTTTCTTAATTGCTTTGCATTGTTTTCCATTGTTTGTTTTTTTTTGTGTGTGTGTTCGTTGTTTCTTTGTCTGTTTGGTAATTGTTGAGTATTCATTCTTAAGAGTAATTGTTGCAGTGGTTTGTCGCGTGTACTTTTTTTCATGAGTTTTCGAGTGGTGTTTGGCCATTGTCAGAGGTCGGTCGGTGTGTGTCCATCTGGTGGTGTTATTGCAGAAACATTTTGTCAGAAAGGAAATCCTGTATTAATTGTTGGTGCTGCTGCAATTGAAATGGGGTGGTGACTGAATGGGCAATTCTATAGAACCTAAAATATTCCAGCTTTTGGATAATAATTACATGAACATATACATATAACTGATAATTATAATTCAAATTATAATGTGAATCGGAAAAAAAAAACAATTTAAAATACTCTAACAATTTTTGTTTGCATTCAGTAAGAAATTTGGACCAAATGGTAATAATGGGTAAACGACTTGTGGACATCGGTCAATTTTGGTCAAGAAGTTTCATAAAGTGGATTAACAACGACACGGAAATGCACCGGACGATATACATGATCTTAGGCAAGATATTTCCAAAGAATATTTTATTTGTTGATTAAACTATTACTATACGACAGGGTCCCTCAAATTTTTTTTTTTTGAAAATTCTATTTAAAGAACTACTTAATATTTTCTCAAATTTCTTTTTAGAAAGTACAATCCTTCCGGTTAATAATGGAAAATAATTTCATTCAAATGGCTGCCTCGGCTGACCATGCAGTAGCCTAACGACACCGGCTCTGCGATCTTCAAAAACAGGGTGCAAAACATCGAGTGTAGCTTCGGCTGTGTGGCACGTAGCGCCGTCCCGTTGAAATCAAATGTTGCCAATATCCTCCTCTTCAACAAAAATTCGTTCAACATGGCCCGATAACGAAAACGAAATAAGCACTAGTTGAAAAAAAAAAACGTTAGATGGCTGACCCTTTATAAGAAGTATTATATTTATAGGTCAAAGGGTCAGACTCTGACACAGATCATGTGGATAGACTTCAAAATAACAGGCCAATGCCTCTGTAGCATAATACCCACTTTGCTAAAAGCCAACCAAGGTAGACAAGCATTTCTGATTTATGGTGCAATTTTCGAGAAAATCTAATAGAAAAGACGACTAAGGAATTTCAAAGAAACACATTTCAGAGCACATATTTTCTTATGGCTGACAGTACACTGAAAAAAAAATGCTTCATCAATTTGATGAATTTGGCCAAAATTTTCCAACTTACTACACTTATCATCAATTTGTTGTAGAACATTTAATTAATTGTTCTTCAATTCCGTACATCAATGTAATGAACACTTTACATCAATTTGAAAAACATTGTACATCACTTAGATGAACACTGTACATCAGTTTGGTGAACCCTGTACATCACTTAGATGAACCCTGTACATCAATTTGATGAACATTGTACATCAATTTGATGAACTGTACATTAATTTAATGAACCTGTATATCAATTTGATGAACACTGTACATTAATTTGATGAACCCTGTACATCAGCTTGATGAACATTGTACATCAGTTTGGTGAACCCTGTGCATCAATTTGATGAACATTGTACATTAATTTGATGAACTGTACATTAATTTGATGAACATTCTACATCAATTTGGTTGTACAAAAAAATTTGTAGGTCGTTTATTGAAAATATTTATATTTAAAAATATTTTTGATGAAAACATTCACATTTAACAAAATAATTTGTAGGTTGTTTATCAAAAATATTTTTGATGAAAAAATTTACATATCTACCAAAAAGTTTATTGAAAGCATTTTCGTTTTGAGTCGATAAAAAAATTATCATATTTACAACAAGTTGTATGCGTTTTATCGAAAATACTTTCTCTGTAATAAAAAACTATTAATTGTACAACTATTCAATTAGAATTATGCAATTTTTGAAATTAACAATAAATTTTTTCATCAACAATTATCAAATTTCGTTGTTTATTAAATATTGAAACGAAATTTAAAAAAGTAGATCGAAAAATATTATAATTTTTTAAATTTTGTTTAATATTTGGTAAATTTGCTTATCATATTTACGAAAAAATGTATGTGATATTAAAAGAAATTTTATAAATTAGATAACCAAAATAATTTGTAATAAAAAATATAAAATTTTTTGTCGATTCAATTTATCAAATTTCTTTCAAACATTTGATAACATTTTTCGTAAATATGCAAAAAAATGTATGAAATATTAAAACGAAATTTAATAAATGGGATCAACAAAAAAATTCATTAAAAATATCCAAATATTTGATGAATTGTTTTGTTGATACATTTCATCAAACTTCGTTTCAATATTTGAAAATTTATATAGCATATTAACGAAAAGTTTCATTGAGAAGTGATGAAATTCTTGTACAAATATTTTCATTGAAATTTCATTAAATTCGATAATTCTTATTGAGTCTATGAAAAATAAAAAAAATGAGACAAAAGAATGCCCCAAGTGAAGAATTCCCCCAAATAAATGAAAGCTCAAAATGAGAAATGTCCCTAAAAATTCTAAAAATTCCCCAGTAGTTCTAGTACCAATACCATTTACTCGCATCTTCTTCCGGTAATGGATATGAATTCACAGATAGAATCCAGAGATGTGATGGCAATTTGAATGTCTGAGCATATATTTATCCCCTCTGTCGACCCGTCTGTTAAAGGCCAAATTCTCAGGCTGATAAACACCACAGCGATCGTGTAGCCTCTCTGCTATATGTCAAAACTCCATCAACCTATAAGTTACATACAACAGTATATAAGTTCGCCCGAAGTCTTATACCATCAGTCCATCCCCATCTGAATACCGAGTTGTTGCCATTTGAAATAAAACGAAATGTATTCCGTGATTTTTGTCCCCCAAACCATAACCAACCACCAAGTGACGTCTCTGTGCTCGTAAGGAATACCAATCTTTACTGTCATCCGCATAGCAAAAACTCCTACGATCACCATTGACCTCCAAGGTTTAGACAAAAACAAATGCGGCGAAGTTCCGGTCAGTATCGCCGACGAAGTAGACAAAATGTCTATTCCCCATCAGTGTGGCTCAACCATAGGCTAGACAATAAAAGAAAACATTTCTATTATGGTCTAAATGGTAACATGGCTAGGCAACTAGACAACATAACTGTCCAGCAAACTTGTTGTCGGCCATAAAGAAGACATTGCAAGAAAAAGTTGGCAAACGTTTTGTATTTGTGTTTGTATTTTATCCACCAAGTGACAAAGTAATGAAATAAAAATTAAAGTGAAAGAATATAGTAAAAAGAAAACAACGACAGCACTCTAAAAATAGTTGAAAGAAAAGCAAAACGAACGACAACAACAACACAGCGTCAATGGCAACTTTGCGACAGCCGTCTACTTTTGTCTATAAAAGAAAACTGTGTCAAGCGACCACATAAAGTTCATGTTGTAACTCCCCGACATGTTCCAACTCCACTTGGCGTTGTTACATAGCGAAATGTCCGTCCAACAGAGAAAATAGAGAAATGAATGAAAACAACAACAACAACAACAAGCACTTGCTGTTGCAAGGTGATAAGGTGCAGTACACCATGGCCATGGTCGGCGTCCATCTATTTAAGTAAAGAAAAATGTTGTTTGCCTAAATGTAAGATGAGGCAAAGTGGAAGCCGACCGTTCGACCACTTGTGGCACTGCCATCTTCACTGCCACAGTGAGCGGCGAGTGCCATCGCCAAACTCGGATACCCGCAACGAGAGTTTTCCTGTAGTGCGAGTTTCCCCCTCCCCGCCCGATCTCTAAGAAACCACTCTGATCGTCGTCATCATGTAATGGAGCTACTGCATCCGCCGCCTCGTCACATTTTCTTCTGGCCGTTGTTGTCGATGGTCTCCATGGTGTTGTTGTTGCCGTCTGCCACTGGTTATTTGTAGTTACTTTCCATTTAAAGAGTCGTTTGTTTTATTACTCGCCTTCATTGTTTGGTAAATATTTTTATTGCTGTTGACTGCCAAGCACTGCTTTCAGTTCAAGTGCATCATCTTGCTCATGATCACATGATCGTTGTGTTATAAATATTTTGTTGTTGCTAATATTGTCTTTTAAGAGAAATAGTGTATTTTATCTACTGCCATGATGTTGATGTTGCAATAATTTAAGCTGAAGCTGAAAGATAAACGCGTTTTTGTCTTTGTTGGCGGTGTTGAGTGTGTGGACAATGTCGACCCATATCCCAAACATCAGATGTTAAGTGACAAAAAAACAGATCTTTTTTTAACTTTCTTTTACAATGTTGGTCCAAATGAAACCTTGATATCTTCTTCTTCATATGTATTTAGTTTAATCCAGCAGGGGGACTACATGGTACCTCCTGTGACTTATCAGGTGTTCTCATTTGGACCTACGGGAGTCCTTGTCTACATTCGGCTGTTCACAGACCGGTGTTTGTATATCCGTATTATAGAGTCCCAGATCCAAATTTCAAAATGTTACAAACGTACATTCCCTCCAAAGGAATGTACATAACAATTCGGCAATTGATTTACTCATGCATTGTTCAGTCGACAAATACGATTAAATTGAAATGTGCACTGCGCCTGCGTACACATTTCGTTTTCGCACATTCCTTCCTTCTTCGCTCATTGAACTAAATGCAGATTGTTGTCATTGCAATTGTGGTTGGTGTTTTTCTTCGTTGAATGAAATATGTGCAGACGTTTTATATGAATTTAAGTGCTATAAATAAATAAATAAATGAAATTGCTGTCTTCTTTTCGTTGAACTGAAGTTATAGTCGTCTGTGTACATGAAGCACATTTCCAGAATGCGATGAAAGAATTGCATTCATTTGGTGATGTGCGAATATAATTTAAATTTTCTGTGACTCAGCTCTCTGTGCAAATTGTATTGTACTCATTTCTTTTGGGGGGGAATTCTGTCGTTGAAATAACATTTTGTTTTTGACCTCAATACGATCCATTTATAAAAATGTTTACATAGAAATAAAAAAAAAACACTTGGCGTATGATATGGGGACATGTGCGCGGGTTCCATTTAATCGAAATGTTAAAAGTAAAGTACAGTGCTGTCTGGGTAGAGTGAACACCCGATGCAATGAACACCGCGTTAGAGTGAACACCAGAATTTTTACATTGACTACTCTGTAGAGTGAACAGTCATGGACCTGAATAGAGTGAACATACTTTATAGTAAGTTTTTAGGTTTGCCGAAAGAGAGAAATAATAAAAAAAGAGTACAAAAATTAAAGATAACATAAAATAAAGATTTGCTCGCACAAATACAGTATACCCTCGATCAATACAACTGATAGAAATCAAGAAAGTTGCAGAAACCGTGGAGCTGCAGTAACTAAGAAAAAATATCTTGAGTGGTGTTAGGGCATTAATTCGATCAATGCACATATCAAAATGTCGTATTTTTGGAAAAATTGCGTCGATAGTGTGCCATGTAAATAATTTGGCTATTTTAATAATATAGGAGTTGCGCTCATTGAGGTTTGTGTTGGTAGAGAATAATGAGGACAATGGCGAAACATAAGAATACAGAAATCGGATATCAGCTGATGAAGCCATTAAGGTTTTTGATAAGGGTATCGAATGGGCTGAGGCTAATATTACAAATTTCGCGAATATACAAGCTCTACATTGCCTTCGCGATCAAGCAGTGCAAATATCGTTAAACAAACCGAAGAAACAAACAACTATTACACATTTTTTTTCAGTCTTAAATTTAAACATCAGTATTTTATCGAAATAAATACAATGTATAATATATAAATGCATTTAAAATAAATAAAAAAATCGTTTTAAATACAAAAAAAATCAACCTTGATTTAGTGAACAACCTGGGTATTATGAAATCGCCCGGCAAAAATTAGTTCACTCTACCCAGACAGCACTGTAAAAGGAAAACAATTGAAACTGCAAGGAATATTTAAGTACTGGAGTGACGTGATCATTCATTGAATTTAGTTCATTTTTATAATCGGAAATTCATGTTGGTGTTGTCACTACTTTGTGTGCCCCGTTTACAGAAACAGCCATGATGGAGTTTTGGTCATTTTTCAATCGATGGAGAAATTTAAAAAAAAACACGTTCACGTGGCCCCAAAGGAAGAAGTCGCAAGGTGTTAAAACACAGGATCTCGGTGGCCAACTTAACTTCTTTTATGCATTGCGTCATGAGCCACATATTCGGCAATTGGTACTCCTGTCGTCTACCCTACTTCTTCTTTCTGCAGTGTGTTATGGGCAGCATAGTTCATTTCTATTGAATTTGTACACTTGCCGTTCATCCTACTTTTTCCATTTGCAGTGCGTTATGAGCAACATATTCGGCAATTGGTAATCTTGTCGTCCACACTAAAAATACAGTTATTTTATTTTTTTTCCTTTTTACGGAGTGTTGAGCAAAAGTGTCAAATCCATGAGTTTGTCACAAGAAACGAACAAAAACAATTTTTTTTTTACCAAAATTTTTTTTTTTCCAAAATTTTTTTTTTTTCAACAACATTTTTTTTCCATATTTCAACGGGCGCCATAGGCGCATTACAACTTACTAGTTTAAATATATTAGTGGAGGTTCAACTCAATCAATTCAGGACGTAAATAAAACACATGAAATATTTTTTTCATAATTTTTTTTGAAACGTTGTGAACATTGACATTATGTGTGAAACACTACATCATTCAAATGACCACCACGCGAAGTGTTGCAAGCATTGATTCTTTTGAGGTAATTTTGGACCAATTTTTGAAACATATTAGGCGGTATCTCAGCCATAACTTGACCAATGTTGGTTCTTAAGTGCTCAAGAGTTAAAGGTTTATCTGTATAAACAAGGTCTTTCGCGTAGCCACACAAAAAAAAAGTCTAATGGTGTCAAATCGCATGATCTTGGTGGCCAGTTGATGTCGTCAAGACGATGTCAGACTTCCAACTGAAAATACAAAAAAAAAATAATTGGTTTAACAACTTAGTTTGACAGATGTCGAATTCCAGTCATATACTTTTGAAACCACGAAATGGATAATCCTTTACAAAAGGAATATGTACCTCCTTCGCAAATGAGTATTTAAAATATCCCAAATTATCAAAAATGCCCCAAAAAAATCTCATACAAATTTATATAATTTTTTATTTTTATGAAAAATTCCCAAAAAAAATTGGGGAAATTTTTTATGAAAAATTCCCAAAAAAATTGGGGAATTTTTTTATGAAAAATTTGGTAATTTTTTTATGAAAAATTCCCAATTTTTTTTATGAAAAATTCCCAATTTTTTTTTAAAATTTTACGTAATTTTTGTTTTTTTATTTTTTCATATGAAAAATTCAACAATGAAACATTCCCCAATTTTTTAAATTTTAGGATTTTTTTGATTTTTTTTTTTGGGTATTTTCAAAACAAATTTGAAACATTCCCCAATTTTTTAAATTTTAGGATTTTTTTGAATTTTTTTTTTTTTGGATATTTTCAAAACAAATTTGAATCAAATAATAAAAACAAAATCTCAGTTTTGTTTGAGGCTGTTTTTCATTTTTCTTTGGTTTTATTTTTTGCATTTTAGGTTGGGGTGTTTTTGCAAATGAAAAATTCTTCATTTTTCCCAAATTACGAAAATATATTGTTGTATTTTTGGGGTATTTTTCATAATATTTGGAGGATTTTGCATTGGGTAAAACTGACGGTATTTTTTTTTTTTTGGCATATTTCTAACGGTTCCAATGAGCACATATTCTTCACCAACGCATTTCTCATTTCGTCTAACAACAATTCACACCTTCGCGAAAGGTCATCTGGCATTCAGGCTGACTGGATGATGGAAACTCGTTTCCCTGCCGAGTGTTTTCCATAAATATTTGTTCATGGCATTCTTTTCTTTAGTGCGTGGGTCTCTTTCGGTTCGTGTGTGTGTTTCTCTCATTTCTATTCGAAATGTTTTGTATGCATTTTAATGTGTGTCTACACATATGCAACGGAGTCTGTTCAGATATTGTTTTGTTACATAATACACACATCGTATTTTATGTTTTTAGCTCAGTTCTGCCTCTATTTTTTGTTCTCCTGAAGTGGGCTTATATGTTTCGTTGTTGTTTGGTACCGTCTAGCGTCAAGTTGTGGTGCAGGTGTTAGAATTTGTAGTCAAAATGTGTTAAGTCGTTGGTCGTTACTCGTTTTTTTTTAGAAGTTAATGCGAGGGCCAATGTGGCAGTTCACAGGACTGGTATTAGCTTATTGAAAATAACACCGAGTCGACTATGCACAGTTCACATGGAAATGATTGAGGAATCGTGTATATTTTCGTGTAAATTTCTGTAGTGCGTGAAATATGGTCAGTCTGGGATTGCTAACCAAGATATTTCATTGAAATATCTTTCTCATTTCCATCCGTGTTTACAGTCAAACTTCCACAACTCGAACCACCATTATCTCCTTACGGAGACTTTGAGTTATGGAAATTTGTATATTTCACTGATACTAGCAGTGCTTCGACATAAAAACAAATATTTAAAAATAATTCTTTACTAATGATATTCTTATGTCAGCGCCTGTCACAATTTCGATGTGACACACTGACGAAATATTTTTTGTTTACATTTCTGGCCGAAACTAAGAAATTCATCAATCACAATGGAAATGATCTGTAACTAAAAGACTAAAATAAAACTCACCGATTCTTTTTTTTGTCATAATAAATGGCCAGAATAGTTTTGGCGCCACTCTTACAAACTTGCTCAGTCATCTGAACTATTGCTGATTGCCACAATACTTTCACAACAAACCTCGTTGATTTATCTCACTTCTAGCTTACTTAACAGTTCATCGACTTTGCAACTGACCATAAGTATATGTTCAGACGCATTTTATTTGTTAATTCTCTTGTTAGCCATCATTATTATGGTATTGGTACTGCTGTTGGGGTTTGAGATATTTTCGCACTGTGCTGTTAAAATGCATCAGAGCGGTTTTAGTAACAACATGTAAATGCAGCAGATAAGAAAGATTTTTTTTAAAAAAAAAATCTGATTTTCTTTCGTTTTATTGCTCTCCAGCGGCTTTGAAAAAGAATTTTATAATTAAATAAACATAATTGGAAAAAAATTCTCTCCCCAATGACATCGAAAATTATTAGTAGAGTCTCCATTTTCATAAAGGGATTTAAAAAAAAATTGTCATAACGAACGGCTCGTCCGATTTTCTTGAAATAAAAAAAAGTTTCATACATTAGAATTGTAAAGTGGTTCTACCGAAAAAAATATTTTCTTGTCCAGTTTTATTATTGAAACCTATAGAAGTTTCAACATCTTCCCATTCTCTGTGGATAATTGTACACGTATTTTTCACAACATTCCGGAGAGTTCTGCACGATATGATTTGTAAACTCACTGACCGCAACGTATTATTTGAAATCTTCTTCGGCCCCCTAATGCTGTTTCTAGAGACATTTGACATGGTCAAGGGGGACTACGCCGTGAATCGGCAGCGTAGGGCTGCATCACATTAAGTGTAGCTAAAGTCGTGCATAACAAAACACGAAGAAAGCTGTCTGTCGCAATGCTGCGTAAACAACACCAGAGAATTTTCTAAAAAATAAAATAATTCTGAAAAAAAAAGGAAATTTCCCCGGTTACTGGTGATAACAAATTTATGTCAACTGCTGCAGGCAATGAAAAAAGCTTCCACGTAGCCGATATTACAACGACTAGTGAAACATAAGAAGAGGATTACAGCCCATAACACAGCCCAGCAGGCTGAAACAACGATAGATATTGGAAAGACAGACCGCGACTATTATGTCAAATGAAACGGGAAATAATATAACTCCTGTCTGAAAAAATTAAGATGTAGAAGTCAAACTTCCATAACTCGAGTTAAGATGTACAGTAGGGTGGAGTGAAAACATGTTTTTTTTTTAATTTGAAAAAGTTAACCTCGGAAAGAGATGTAGTCTGGGGTCCTAATGAGGGGAAAAATAAAGAAAAACATTTTAAAAAATTGTTAGGGGTCGCGCCACTCCCTCGAAATTTGGAAATTATCGCTATTTTGGCGTTGATTTTAGAAAAATCCTAAAAATTAACTACTTAACTTATTCGAAATTTAAAAGTTTGAGCTTGTTCAGTGCCCAAACAAAAGTATTTGAGGCAAATATGAGGATAATCGACTAATATTTGTAGCTTTGGTGGCGATTTCATTGTTCAGTCAATTTTCTGAAGAAGGGACGATTTGAGTTATTTTACTTTTTGAAATTTTTGAACAATTAGAACAATTTTTTTAAATTTTTTCATGCGCGTATTTCATTGTTTTCGCTATTGCAAACATTTATTGACATAAAACTTTTTAAGATTTTTCGCGACCCCTAAACATTTTTTTCTTAATTTCCCCTCATTAGGACCCCAGACTACATCTCTTTCCGAGGTTAACTTTTTTTTTTTAATTTCACTCCACCCTAATGTACAGTCTAAGTCTATGGCAGTTTGACGGTACATCTGAATTTCTTCAGACACAAATAATATCTTCGCCCGTTTTTATTTGCCAGAATAGTCACGGTTCGAGTTATGGAATTACTTATCAAATTGTTTAAGGGATGTTGTCGTCTTAACTTTCACTTGAAGTGCTTCGACTTAAAGAAAATTCGACTCAGGGAAGTTTCACAGTATATTAGTTCTACAAAGTGTTGGTGGTTGTAATCCTACTGTAGAATGGTTTCCAATATGATATTTCAGTCATATGAGTGCCTTCTCTGTTTCATGATAGCAAGGACTATCATGTCTTCTTCCATGTAGTCTCTCCACCGGACTATCGTATTCCCTGTCTGTGTTTGGATTCACACGACCGGCAGGGCACTCATCTCATCCTGTTGACGCGGGCACGAAACTTTGCTTCATTCCTTCTATTGATGCTGGAGCCGAGGTAACACATTTTTGTTTTCGTAGCGATGTTTGACTAGCACGGTGTACTGTCATCCTGTATGAGACCTCCTTTACTGGTGAATGATTCGGAAAGGTTACTACTTTTTTTGTTTTACTAAGAACCCAGTGTCACTCGGAGTCATTAAATGACATTTTACTCGTTGATAGGCGCCTTGGTAGGGGAGTTGGTAGCGTGCTTGCCTATCAGCCTATCAAATTTCTTTTTTTTTATTAGAAAGTACAATCCTTCCGGTTAATAATGGAAAATAATTTCATTCAAATGGCTGCCTCGGCTGGCCATGCAGTAGCCTAACGACATCAGCTCTGCGGCTGATAATGCGATCTTCAAAAACAGGGCGCAAAATATCGAGTGTTGCTTCGGCTGTGTGACACGTAGCGACGTTCTGTTGAAACCAAATGTTGCCAATATCCTCCTCTTCAATTTTTGTAAACAAAAAGAAAAATAATTTCGAAAATAACGAAAGCGAAATAAGCACTAGTTGGAAAAAAATCGTTAGATGCCGGACCCTTTATATAGTCGGTGTCACCAGGTTTTCCCTTGGACCTAAATATAAATATAAACTTACTTTGTATTGTAATTAAATAAAATAAAAATAAATATATAATTTTAATAAATATATAATTAAAAATAAATAATCGCCCATGTGCTGCATTTCGAGTTTGCTCGAATGTGAAACATTTTCCCACATTTGGTGTGCTCCATTCCGAATACCCAAAAAAATATTGGGAATATAATTCGAGCACATATAGCCTTGTGGATCGAAAAAGAAATGAGATTGTACGTGTTTTTCTGAGCACATACAAGTTAAAAAAGAACGCAGAGTTAATATTTAACTTGTTTTTACAACATTTAATTAAAAAAGACAGTATTCAGATTAGCTTTTCTAGTAAAATTAAAGAAAATAAAAAGGCTCCTTTTATCAAGAACAACTTTTGACGAAATTTACCCAGAGTGTTCTACTTGTTGAAAAGGTTTCTTCAAATAAACATAAATTTTATACTTTGGTGGACATATTCATTAAAAAATTAACAACACGAATGATGATTACACCAGTTAATCAATCTGGAAACTCGTTTAACACGTTCCAGTATCATTAGTCTTCTTCTAGTAGAAACCAGTGCAATTAACAAGCCAGCAGGCATTTTTTCTTAAATTTGCAAATAAAACGTATGTTTTTTGTTGATAGTTATTGAACACAGTTCGTAACATATTGAACAAAGCTATTCTTTCGAACCACACTTTCGCTCGGAATTGAGCACACCATTTTGGAAAAAATGGGAATCTAAAAAAGTATGGGAATTCAAAAACTCTCGGAACATGGCACATGGGCGAATAATAGAGAATTTGCTGGTGTCAGTCATATTTCCATAAACCTCAATCTCCTTACATTGTCTTCATTATGCTCCAAATCCTCTAGCATCCTGAACCTGGCATGAAGTTCTTTAATTTTTGTTTTCGTATTTAACCTGAAAACGCATCACTGATCAAATTTTGTTACTGATTTTCCTCGAATTTTTCACCGTTTCGGGTTCTTTTAAAATGATGGCGGCGCCAAGTGGGTTAATGGAGAGCTGGTGGCGAACACAGCGTCTGTAAGACATCCTTGCCTACACAATCGTTTATTTCACTATGAAAATAGCAAATTGCCACACATGATCCACGATTTCACCATGATTGTTTGCCTTGTGCTTGTCTATCGTCTAAGCCAGAGGTTCTCAACCTGATACTTCTCATGTCCCAAATCTGAAGTCTCAATGAGCTCATGTCCCCCCTGCAGTGAAAAGTAATTTACCCTAAAAACACATGTTAGTTATAAAAAGCAATCGTTTATTTAACGTATTTAAGAACAAAAAAACGTAACAAAAAAAAACAAAGATGTTTGTACTTCAAGTATATAAATGAGATTACTTAAAAAAAATTAAATATTTTTCCGAAATATTTCAGGTCACAAAAACGCAAAATAAAAAATCTAAATTAAAATAAAAAATTGAACAAAAGCAAACACAAAGAATCAGTCTTCATTCAGATAAAAATATTGGAGTGATGAGAATAACACGTATACTTTTAAGAAATTTTTGATACTTTCGTCTTAATTATGTCTTTAATATTTGGAGGTATTGAGGACAAGGCGCATCTAAGATCGTTTTCAGCATTCATTGTTGTTCTTTTTTTTCGACTTAATACTTAGAAGAGCAGAAAAGCTGGACTCACATAAATAAGTAGATGCAAACTGTATTAAAATTTTCATTGCAGCAGATCCAATCTGTGGATAGGCTTTGTAGTATTTTAGTTTTCAATTATATTTTGATTTTACACTAGATAATATAATGTGGCTGCGGCCCAACAGAGCACTCAAACGGCCCCCCTGATGAGAACCACTGGTCTAAGCCATACACTTTGCTTTTAAAATAATCTGACGGGTCAAATGAGTAGATCTAGGTGGCCACTGTCACTGTGGCCATTTTTGACAGTGACAGTGGCCAGTGAGTTTTCGATTACATATGGTGAACTGCACGCTGAAAAAAAATGGCCATTTTAACAAATTTCAGCAAACAAGTTCGCATCAAACATATATATATTTTTCCATACCACAAACATTAACTTGTTTGTAGGTGATAAATATCGAATGTATATGTATGCAATTTTGAGTCATTTTTATTTTTTTTTCAAGTTGTGAATTTTTATATAACAATCCATCTCATTCTCTCGGTATTGATATAATTTTAATGAGCGTAAATGCAAAAAAAGTTACGAAACCAGTTCCAAATACACACTTCTTCGCACCCAAATGTTGTGCTTTGTTGAATTTAATAAGTTCGTTGTCTGTTTTTCCCAAACACGCTATTGCTTATACACAAATACGTAATATTAATAGCAAATGAGTTATATTTATATACAAATACGCTTTGTGTAGATGGAAATAAGCTTTACTTGCTACAAACACCAAACACGCGTTTTACTTGTGTGTAAACAAAAAAAGACGTATTTTTTAGCGTGTGGAAATGTAATTTTCCCTTTTTTAGCAACCAGCAAAATTCGAATATAAATTTACTTTGTATTGTAATTAGAATAAATAAAAAAAAAACTAAAATTTTCCATCGTTTAAAATCTCTAATCCTTGATTGATACAAATCGTTTCTAATAATGAAAAAGTTTCTACACTTTCATTTAAAATAAAAAATCGCATATGGACAAAACGCTCTTTATGTTAATGAAGATGTAACATTGAATTCCGAAAAAGCAAATCAGAACAACTCATAAATCGTTGCTTCCGTTTCAAACTCACGGCAAACACTATAATTTTCCATGTCAGATTTACGATCAAACTAAATTATACATATTTCCCATTTCTCTGTTTCTACGATATTCAATAGATGAATTAATATTTCATATATGTATCTGTTTTGTTTTGTTCGGTTGTTATCTATCGTAAACTATCCCCTATCATGATGGGTGTAAATATGATTGACCCACATTTGATTATAATCAAAAGGCCACCAACAATGAATGTCCGAGATAATTGCTTGAATACTAAACAGAGGGAACACAGACAGACCAGACGTCCATATGTTACAAACGATTCCAAAAAAAAAACAAGAAAAACTTCCAATCAATAAATTCATGCCCATGATGTGTGTTACTCCTTATTCCGTTTTGCCCAGGAGTGCGTCTATGAAGGAATGCCTGTGATTTATTTCACATTTATATCCGTTTCGCTTTCTTCCTTGAAATGAATATGAAAAAAAAACAAACACGTCCGTCCCTCTGTCCATATGTCTGTCCATCCGTCTGTATGTTAATTCACACCACGTGGTTAAAAGAAATAAAGACGTACCAGCCGAAGCATATGGTGCTGGATGATGGCCAACGTGGATCTAACGCAGTATGGCTGGTTGTCTGTACACACACGCACACACCTTTATTTTCTTTGGCTAAAGGTTTTTCTTTTCTGTCTTTCTGTCGCTGTTATCGAATTGTTTATAAAATATGCCGGGGGAAAAAAAATACTCACAGAAATGGTGGGGGAGGGGGAAAAATATGACAAGGAAGATCATAAAGAACAATATGCGTACAAATGAGTTCTTTGACGTTTTACCTTGGCACCCTTTGGTGGCATACGAACGGACGGACGGTCAGACATGCGTCCACCGACCGTTTGAAACACCACACTTAAAGACTCGGAAGCCATTGTCAAAGGAACCCACAAAAAAAAAACACTGTGTATTTTTGGAATATTTCATCATGACGTCAGAGAATTCTGTACACAAACTTGAGTTGCGCATTTAGTAGTTGTGGTATTTTCTTCGTTTTCTTCTACTCCGATATTTTTGGGCACGTTCAGATGTTGTCATAATTAATGAGCCTGACTTGGCAGCATGTGATTATGACAACTGCACTGCCAGCGTTCCATGTTGATCATGATGATGATGATGACGGACGATTGGTGATGATGAGTTGCTGGAAAAGTTGTTGCTGCATTAATGACATATACATACATATAGGAGGTGTGGTAGCTAATTGTGGTCAAACTGGAGGAAACAATCTAAATATTTTGGTGGAGGGGGTGGATGAAGTAATATAAAAACGAAGTAAAATAAAAACGTTATAGAAAGGGCCAAAAGGGTTCGAATAAAAAACAAAAGTTGGGGAAACCAAAAAGTTTAATAAAACTAGCTAAAAATTCGAGAATACTGGAAGGATGACAAAAATGTTCCAAGGCGGGTAAAATATAGAGGAGGTGGGGAAAACTGTTTACAAATAATCATAAATGGTGAGCAGTAGAAAAGGCAATAAATGTTTGGAAATTGTTCCGAGCTTGATAACTTACTTACTTATTTCCCTTAACATTCCATGAAGGAACAGACGGGGGGATTTCTCCCGAATCAGTGAGCTGTGTACGATATAATTTTGTATACTCACTGACCGGGACCTACTGTTTAAAGCCCGCTCCGAAAGGCTAATGCCTGTCTAGGGAAGTTTTACAAGGCTTAGATATTACTCTCCTACTCGTAAAGTCGCCAACATTTATGAGGTAGAAACAGGCGCTGAAAAATGTTTGATGGACATACCCGGTTTCGAACTCGGGTTCTTCTGTGTGATAGTCGCACACACTACCCACCACATCACGGCCTTCCATGGGCTTGACAACAGCAGTGGCAAAAAAAGTAGAAAATGGGGAAAATTAAAAAAGTCTAAACAAATATTTAAAATTATTAATAAAGGGTTTTCCAACAAGAGGTATTTCGGTAGCTGTCAGTTTTTAAGCTTTTATTCTTTGACATTGACAAGTAGAAACTTCGCCGTTACCAAAAATGGAACGCATTGAAATTATTTAAATTCACTACAAAAATGGTGAAAATCCTGCAGTCACAGTTTACAAAACTAAAGCAGTTTTGGGTCGTCGTGAAATTGAAATTGGTGGAAAAAATGTCGAGCTGTTGGAACACGTTAGTGACGTGGAGAATAAAACCCGTGCATGTCGCTCAAAATCAACTGAGAATATTGCTGCTGTAGACTAAAGTGTTGAAGAAAATCCAGGTTTGTCCACTTCTTCTTCGTGACAAAAACACTTAACATCTGATGTTTGGGATATGGGTCGACATTTTCTAACTCCAACACTCAACTCCTCTTGTTGGAAAACCCTGTATATACCGCCAACAATTGTAAAAATGCCTTAAGGTTCTGAATCGGTATAAAGTATTTTTTTGAACCAATGCAACTAGGCAACTGCAAAAGGAGAAATTTACGCATATATATAAAGGGTGGCGCAAAAGCAATCCTCCTATCAGAAAATGCTATACATTTTGCGATTGGCCCCTAATGTCAGTGGCAACTCTGGCGGCGGCCATATTCTCGACTTGATGTAAAAAAAATTAAAAGACCAAATAAAAATAATCCACAAGAAGAATCAAAGTTTTTAATTTTTTTTTTAATTACAGCCAAAAAACATCGGAAGTTTACTTTTGCGCCATCCTTTATAATGTTTAGAGATAAGATCTACATCTGTACATGTCAGCTTCACCGAATTTAATTTAAATTTTTTTTTTGTCGCCTTTACTCTCTTCTCAACTTCCAATACTTCTCCCATGCAGCTCCCATGCAACATTGCTACACCCTGCAATGCTGCATTATGGGCAGCGTTCTTTGCAACTGTAGTTTGGGTTTTTCATTTGTCATCGTACCAATGTTACTGTGGTTGAGGGGACTGACTATATTTGTGACCGATGCACTTCTTCTCAAGGCGTATTTTACCAAATTCAACAAAGCATCACTTCTTTGTTGGTTGTATGTTTTTTCCGATGTTTTATTTCAAAATCTCTGGTAACGATTCGTTTAAACTCATCTTCAATTTGTCCGAAGTTATGGAATTTTTAAAATTATGGGATTTGTAGCTAATCTCAATATTTGATTCCCGATTTGGTTGACCTCCTTTTAATTCGTGTCTAAAAATCATTTAGTTGTAGTCGCATCTACCATTTTACTTAATTTTGATAATCGACAAAAATATGAAAATGTATATTCTCTGCTGACCAATAAAGTTACTTTTGTTGCGGTGACTAATAATTTCTTTCAGTTGTCTCTACCATTTCCTTAACAAAATTTAAAAAAAAGTTACTTCAATTTGGCCAAGCACCAATTTTTGGGTTTTATTAAATAAATTTCAATTAAAATGTTAAAAAAAAACAATTTTCTACTATATAAACGTGTGTAGTGTTCCAAAGTCTTTCTCTAACATTTCCCCTACTAGCTTTCCCCTCCTCGTATTACTAAAGCAAACTAATATTCCACCCAATACAAATTACTTTACATTACCACCAAAAAAAAAAAAAAAATAAGGGAACAGCATGAGTAGGCGTAGTTCCCTGGCCCATCGCCAATGAAAAAAAGTGTTCTTGTTTTCCCAACCATTTTCCATTTTTCCCTGTTCGTGGAGTGTGTGTGTGTGTGGCAGCCGTGCCACCGGTGGTGAACGACAGTAGCTGCTGCAACATAATATGCGGAAAATGGTTAAAGTGAAATGCATTAAAGCATGAAAATGGAGAAGTGAAAAAATATATAACAGCAACCAATGAGAGAATTTGTTTTGAAAATGATCGATCGCCGTCTATCGATCATCTGATTACCCAACTCCAACACCGTGTGTAGAGTGCGGAGTGGATGGATGGATGGACACGTCTGGTTGGATGAGATGAGTGCTGTGTGTGTATGGGCGCAACAAATTGCGGGTGTCGATTACAAGCATGTGGCAGTTATGCACATTTAAAGCATTTTCAGTTGGAAAACGTTTTCACATTCAAAACTGTGTTGACATGTCAGTTCGGTATGATGCTGATGGTTGTGGCTTCTTGGTCCGGCCTGTGGTTACGATGACAGAAGATGTTGCTGTTTTGTGTTTCCCACAAATATTATGACGTGTTTTGCTCTGTACCCTATTTTTAGGTGTGTTTTTTTTCGTTTTGGCCTCCTCTAAAGGATGAACCTTTTATACTCCGTGTGATCCTTCGTGTCTTTCCGTTTGCCTCCAGCTATATTCATGTGCTAAGGATTTTGCTGTTCAACACATAAATTTCGCACCATTTCTGTTAACGGAACATGGAACCGAAACGTGCGTAGTCGTTTATCATCACAACAACAACAAAAACTTAAGTATAGGCTTGGTTTCATCTCATATCGGAACATATTGCCTGTCCAGCCAATTCTTATTTCTGTTGTGGATACATTAATGTTTAAATACATTTGACACACTTGAGAACGCCCATATTTTTCCCAGTTGCATGGTCCACTGTGGCTTCACTCCCAGCGTAAACAATGCAGCACGTTCTTCTTTCCATGCCGTGGATGGGGCAGGTTTGACATTATTTTCCCCGAACGAAGAAAACAATTATAAATATCAGGTTCGTTCTTTGTTGTACGGTTGGCACCGGATTCATTGTGGTCGTGGGATGTTGTTGCAATCATAAATTACTTGATGCCTCCCTCCGTCTGGCCGCGCTCCGCATCGCTGGGCACGTCTGATTGCTAAAATTACAACAATGTGTCAACATTTTGTTGAACATAATTTTAAAATGTTTCAAATCATTGGAGCTGTGTTCTCATCTTGTGGTTGAATATGGTATGGCGGGGGGAAGGGAAGTGCATCTAATTTTAAGCATTTTCGAAATGGGGAGATAATTAGGAGTTTAGTAGCGACAGTCAGTGCTGCAGCCACCAGTTCACCGGCTAGGGAGTCTATTGACGCGTGTCTGTTGCCGCAACAATGTGATGACACATTTAAATATTTATGAGGCATTTTATGCCGAATGAGAATGTTAAGCAGTCGTTTTACAAATTTACAACATCCCGTTGAGGTCAAAGTCACCACGCAGTCATTTAAGTGCTGTAAACTTTGTTGTGCCAACAAGTCATTGAGAGATTACGATTTTGTTCCCCGTAGCTGCTTTAACAAGGGGATTAACTAATCTGGCTGTCGAAAGTAAAAGTGATTGAGAAGAAACATTCAAAGAAGGCACATCAAAAGGTCGCAGTACCCAACAAATCCGTGAGATATACATATGCCGTCATTCTGTCTGACGTTTGAAATGATATCGGGTGAAGCTATCTTCCTTTAGCAAAAAGGTCGAGAATGTCAAAGTATTTTAGTAGGGGCAGATCGACTCAGAAATTATTCGGAATGCAAATTGTAACCAAAGAATTTGGTAGATAAAATCAAAAAATTAAAAAAAATTTAATTAAAAATTAAAAGTAGAACGTATTCCAATTGGTATGGAATCGACATCACATTCGACTTTGGCTTTCATTTCAACGTGTTACAAAAAATAGATTTTTTTCTGTCCTATGAACCAAGTGCACATATTCGGAAAGAGAGGAAAAAATAAAAATACACGTGTATCGGCGAATTTTTTTTTTAAGTTTGAAGTATAAAGCTCGTAGTGGCCTGTGTGAAAGCCTTTGGACCGATTTTTAACCCTTTTTCAGTGATCCAATCGAGCTGATTTTTGGCAGGCAGACTCGTGAAAATGTCTGTATCACGTCAAATTTTTTAAAAAAAAGATTTTTATCAATTCTCAGATTTTCCCCAATTTTTATTATTTTTTGAACTGGAATTTTTTTGAACTGAAACATTAAAAAAAAAACGATAACCATTTTAAAAAAATTTAGGAAAATCTGAGAATTGATAAAAATCTATTTTTTAAAAAATTTGACGTTATACAGACATTTCCACGAGTCTGCCTGCAAAAAATCAGCTCGATTGGATCACTGAAAAAAGGGTTAAAAATCGGTCCAAAGGCTTTCACACAGGCCACAACGAGCTTCATACTTCAAACTTAGAAAAAAAAATTCTGACGTGTACATGAAAATCGCCGATACACGTGTATTTTTATTTTTTATCCCCTTTCCGAAAAAAGTAAATTTGGTTCATAGGACAGAATGTGTGTAACACGGTGTTTGCACTGACAATAAACAAGTGTGGACAATAGGGAGGACAATTGTTTCTACTTTGTCAAATGTCGAAGATCTTCAGATCATAAGCACCAGACAACAACAACAAATGTCGTCAATCATAAGCAACTGCCACAATTGCAATTCAATCACAACCAGAGCATTTCTTCTTCTTTTTTATAATTTACTTGAACATCAATTTCTGCAATTGAAATGGTGATTAAATCAGCAAAGACAATTGGCTTGTAGAAGAACAGGTGGCGCAAAAGTAAACTTCCGATGTTTTTTGGCTGTAATTAAAAAAAAAATTAAAAAACTTTGATTCTTTTTGTGTATTATTTTTATTTGGTCTTTTAATTTTTTTTTTTACATCAAGTCGAGAATATGATGTCATGTAAATGGCCGCCGCCATAGTTGCCACTGACATTAGGGGCCAATCGCAAAATTTATAGCATTTTCTGATGAGGATTACTTTTGCGCCACCCTGTATGTACTTGTATTCATATCAGTGTATTCAATGTCACATTGACATTATGGGTCTCTAGAAGAAAAAGAAATGGTTTGAAGTTTGTTTTGAAAAAGTTTGAAATTTGTCATAAAGCAAATTCAAGAACAAGCCATAAAAAAAATAAGTGAAATCGAATATTTTCCTTAAATCTCTGTAATATTCCACAAGTTAACTTTCGCGAAACTTCGGCTGGATTCCATGTTTGCGAGAGGACAAATAAGATGAACAACAAATTTGGATTCGTTAAAGCTCAAAAAAGGTAAATCATTTCGTTGTCATAAAATTTAGATTTAATTCAATTTTGCACATAAGTTTTGGAACAGACCCAGACACTTCTATACATATCCTCTCTATGGACGCCATTGCTTTTTTTCTTCTATCAAATCCCTCAAACGATCACAAATAAACATATTGACAGACCAGTGTCTGACGATCAGCAAGTTATTTAAGAAGATTACCAGGGCATGGAGTTTCCATTAAGTTTGTCCAGCTCTTTATCAGCTCGACAGAGTCCAAACGAAAAGAGAGCTGCTGCTCCCAATCAGATGTCTGTCTTACAGTTGTAGATTGGAGCGACTCGAAACACAGAAGGAAATGGTCCGCTTTAAGGGACCCATATGAAAAACTAACCTTTTTCCACACTACTAGCAGAACTTCGGCCAGATCTGCAGGTATACAAATATGTGTGCAGTAAACCATTTGGTTCAAATATTCACCTATTGATCGCCTAAAGGCTTTGGACCGTTTCCTAGATGACGAGACACCGCACACTGAACGCTTTGCACAATTTAGCATTTACACCGTGTTACACACATTCTGTCCTATGAACCAAATTTACTTTTTCGGAAAGGGGATAAAAAATAAAAATACACGTGTATCGGCGATTTTCATCTACACGTCAAAAATTTTTTTTTTAAGTTGGAAATATGAAGCTCGTAGTGGCCTGTGTGAAAGCCTTTGGACCGATTTTTAACCCTTTTTCAGTGATCCAATCGAGCTGATTTTTTGCAGGCAGACTCGACTCGCTTTCACACATGCCACTACGAGCCTTATACTTCAAACTTAAAAAAAAAAATTCTGACGTGTACATGAAAATCGCCGATACACGTGTATTTTTATTTTTTCCCCTCTTTCCGAATATGTGCAGAAAAAAATCTATTTTTTGTAACACGGTGTTATTAGCCAGGCGAATATTCTTTCTTCATTGTCTTTAAAGTGAAGTACTTCAAAGAAGTGTCCATCTTTGAAGAGGAATTTCCTCACAATGACTACCCAAATTTATATAATTAAAAAAAAAATGACGATCGATTTGATAAAAAAAATATATAAATTTCTTAATTTTTTTCTTTGTACATTTTTAATAATTTTTGCGGTTTTTTTAAATTAAAATATTAAAAAAAATTCTTCACTTATTTCTTTGTACATTTTTAATATTATTATTTTATATCATTTACAAAGACAGACGACAGATTGGATACAAAAATATCAAAAAAAAATTCCACATTTTTAATAATATTTGGAATATTTTTAATAATTTTTCCTTAATTGTGAGTACCGCCATTTGTATAAGGGGACCGGTCCTACTTTTTAAGGAAGGCCGTGGGAACATTCTCAGCCTCATCGAACTTCTGGTCGCCGGTAGATTATGACTAACATAAATGCATGTAGGCCTTGCCACAATTCTATTCAAATTAGCTTTTATTGCCCCAAATATCCCCGGTCCCCCTTGAGATGTCTCCTATTTTCTTTCGGTTACTGTCAGATTAAAACTGACATTGTTTTCAAATTGAATTTCGGTTCACCTTTGGCAAAACGCTGTTTCACACCTGGCATCTGTTGGTTTCTTAGTCCTAAACAACTAACAACGTCTGATGCAACGACATACCTCACCTCAAATAATGTTTGCCTTTTTCTGTGGCAATTTCATTCCACAATCATGCCACAAATGTCTCTTGTGGATATTATCCAAAGTATGACACACAAGCGGATCATTGTTTTAGGAGCAGTTGATTTTTCAGCACCGACGACAATTGCGTGTCTAAAGAGACGCCTTTTTTTCTTCGTTACGCGTCATTTGCTTCCACATACGAAGACTAGTGTCACAATGCATCTTGTGGCAGCCGCCGCTGCTGCCTGCAACTCTGCTACTGTTGCTGGCAGCCATAGTCATTTCTCGTCGAATAGTTATCATTGACATTTGGCTTTAAATTAGGTCTAGCTACTGTGGCAATTTCCCAGCCAAGCCACTGCCGCATGCCGCTAACGACAGTCAGTTGTTTGTGTTTGTTGTTTTCATTGTGTGTTCGCAACTGCTGCAACTTCAATTTAAACGATATTTTGCGATAGTTTGTTTGGTAATTACGCCCTAGTGGCGCCTATTATGGTGCGATAATTTAGTCTTTTGTCTTCGGCTTGGTTTTTTTTTCTTTCCGTTTTCGTTCGCAGCTTAAAGGCCTAAAGGAAAACCCAACCTCGTTATTATGTCGTTTGGGGTTAAACTCAATTGCTTATGGTGGAAATTAAAGTGATTGTCTTTATATTTGCCTCTTTAGCTGTTTTCATTACGAAAATTATTTTAAGGTTTGTCACCAGCACTCAGCTTTCAAACAGTTTGCGATTTCGGCTCAGCGGCCTAATGAGGCATGATCTTTGAAATTTGAAACACATGGTCGGATATAATTGAAAGAGACTTGACTGGAAAATGGTCAATTAAACGAATGTCAAAGCTGGCAATGGCCAACCATTGGATATTCCTTATCAGGAAGTGTGGTTGCAGGAGAAAAACCTTTTTTATGTGAGAAAATGTGTGAGTATTGCAATTTGTAGTAGGTAGTTTTTTTTTATCACGCCAGAGACACATTTTCTTATAGAAACTTGTCTGAGAGAGACAGTTTCTTATAGAAACTTGTCTGAGAGAGACAGTTTCTTATAGAAACTTGTCTGAGAGAGACAGTTTCTTATAGAAACTTGTCTGAGAGAGACAGTTTCTTATAGAAACTTGTCTGAGAGAGACAGTTTCTTATAGAAACTTGTCGGAGAGACACAGTTTCTTATAGAAACTTGTCGCAGAGACACAGTTTCTTATAGAAACTTGTCGCAGAGACACAGTTTCTTATAGAAACTTGTCGCAGAGACACAGTTTCTTATAGAAACTTGTCGGAGAGACACAGTTTCTTATAGAAACTTGTCGCAGAGACACAGTTTCTTATAGAAACTTGTCGCAGAGACACAGTTTCTTATAGAAACTTGTCGCAGAGACACAGTTTCTTATAGAAACTTGTCGCAGAGACACAGTTTCTTATAGAAACTTGTCGCAGAGACACAGTTTCTTATAGAAACTTGTCGCAGAGACACAGTTTCTTATAGAAAATTGTCGGAGAGACACATTTTCTTATAGAAAATTGTCGGAGAGACACATTTTCTTATAGAAAATTGTCGGAGAGACACATTTTCTTATAGAAAATTGTCGGAGAGACACAGTTTCTTATAGAAACTTGTCGGAGAGACACAGTTTCTTATAGAAACTTGTCGGAGAGACACAGTTTCTTATAGAAACTTGTCGGAGAGACACAGTTTCTTATAGAAACTTGTCGGAGAGACACAGTTTCTTATAGAAACTTGTCGGAGAGACACAGTTTCTTATAGAAACTTGTCGGAGAGACACAGTTTCTTATAGAAACTTGTCGGAGAGACACATTTTCTTATAGAAAATTGTCGGAGAGACACATTTTCTTATAGAGAGACACATTTTCTTATAGAAAATTGTCGGAGAGACACATTTTCTTATAGAAAATTGTCGGAGAGACACATTTTCTTATAGAAAATTGTCGGAGAGACACATTTTCTTATAGAAAATTGTCGGAGAGACACATTTTCTTATAGAAACTTGTCGGAGAGACACAGTTTCTTATAGAAACTTGTCGGAGAGACACAGTTTCTTATAGAAACTTGTCGGAGAGACACAGTTTCTTATAGAAACTTGTCGGAGAGACACAGTTTCTTATAGAAACTTGTCGGAGAGACACAGTTTCTTATAGAAACTTGTCGGAGAGACACAGTTTCTTATAAAAACTCTCTCGCCTCACAGAGTCTCTCTATAAGATAATGTGTTTCGGACAGAGAGCATTGTTTTTTTCTCTCTTTAAAACAATTTTATTTAACGGAAAAATTGTGCCAACGCAAATCTCTCAATTGTAATGCGAGACCCTGTAAAATAATGAAAGTGCTGCCTATATTGATTTCCATGTTACCGCAGTGTGATGGATGTCGGGTTTAAAGTAAACGCGAAATCTGCTAACACCAGTAGACGACTACGAAACCTCAAATTTGTTTAATTTACCGCGAAAATGACAGTCTATACAAGAGTTGTCATTTGAAACCGCTTTTGGTGAAAAACATGCAAATCACTGATAGTTTCTACTGCATAATTTGAGGTTTTTACTTTGAATCCCAGCACCGACACCGCAAATACAACCGATTGTCACGTTATTTTTTGTATTTCTTTTTTTTTTTTTGCCGAATGTAATTTTAGCGTTTTATTGACAATTTGTGTTCTTTTTACGTATTATTCGCATAGTTTTGTGGCTAAATACGAACATGTACTTTTCATGTTGTCGAGATCACTTTTCCATGGGATGTGTTGTTTGTATTTGAGTCGTTTCGAATCAAATCACAGTGATACATTGCAGACTTGTGGCCACATTTTTTTTTTGAATTTGACACTTTAAACTAATTGTCTGCTCTTTTGACTCTTGAAAAGTTGTTTTTATCGATCATGTCGGTAATTAAACAGCGCCGCATTGGATCGAGCGTTCGATCGATCGAGCGAGCGTGGAACTCAATACGAGCATGAATTGGTTGCATGTAATTGGTTTTCGATTTCAGTCAATATTATTGGTACATTGTGTGAATGCACTGCGCGCCACTCACTCTCTATGGTGGTCCGTCTGATGGCTGGTAATTATCTTTAAAGTGCATTTTATATTATGGACTCGAGTGGTTTTTTGCGTTGCGTTTCGATTTCTTTGTCAGAGATCTGTTGCTGCGTCACTTTAAAATGTTTTTCATATTTGAAAATTATCTCTGATTTATGGTGTTTTTTGCGTAAAAGTTAATATGAAACGAATTAAAAACAAATTCAAGAATTTTAAGTATTTCGAAAACGGAAATGTGTCACAGGAAAAATGAGTAATGTTTTTTGTTTCTTCTCTCCATCATTGGACATCAAGTGTAATTCTTGGCAAAGTTCAGAGGGGAAGAATAATTCAGGGTTTGTTCTGATGCAGTTTTATTTGGTTGTCATTGACGAATTGATTTACATTTTCAGAAAATCTATATTTAACTAGTAAGTTGTAATGCGCCTATGGCGCCCGTTGAAATATGGAAAAAAAAATTTGTGGGAAAAAAAATTTGTTGAAAAAAAAAAAATTGTTGAAAAAAAAATTTGTTGAAAAAAAAAATTTTGTTGAAAAAAAAATTTTGTTGAAAAAAAAAATTTTGTTAAAAAAAAAATTTTGGTAAAAAAAAATTTGGGGAAAACACAATTTCTGTACAAAAAAAAAATATTATTTTTTTTATTATTATTATTTATAGAATTATAGAATGCCTATTTAAATTCCTACGTACTGCTTGACAGAGTCAGTGAATCAGTGTATCAGTGAATCAGTGTCGAGGATAAATATATATTAAGATAGGAGTCTAATAAGTAGACCCTATGTAGACTATACACTTTATATGGCCTCTGATCCACATGCGTCTCAATAAAAAGTTCTCCTAGAGATCTAGAATATGCACTTTACATGGCCACATTTTCAACTTTTGCTAAAGAGAAGACATGCCTCTGATTAAAAAGTTCTCCTTAAGATGTTGAGCTGGGAAAAGTCCTCAATGCGAACTCGACTTTTCTATAAATGAAAATAAAATCAATATCTTTGACTGGAAAGTTCTATTTCTGAATAAAAAGTTCTCTCTGACATGTCGATTTCTCTGACTGAAATGTTTTCCCTAAGACCGAAGAAATTCTGGAATTGATTTGATTTGAATTTTGACAAATCAAAAATCAATATCTTTGACTGGAAAGTTCTCTCTGACATCTCTATTTCTCTGACTGAAATGTTTTCCCTAAGACCGAAGAAATTCCGGAATTGATTTGATTTGAATTTTGACAAATCAAAAATCAATATCTTTGACTGGAAAGTTCTATCTCTAAATAAAAAGTTCTCTCTGACATCTCGATTTCTCTGACTAAAACGTTTTCCCTAAGACCGAAGAAATTCTGGAATTGATTTGATTTGAATTTTGACAAATCAAAAATCAATATCTTTGAATGGAAAGTTCTTTCTGACATCTCGATTTCTCTGACTGAAATGTTTTCCCTAAGACCTAAGAAATTCTGGAATTGATTTGATTTGAGTTTTGACAAATCAAAAGTCAATATCTTTGACTGGTAAGTTCTCTCTGACATCTCGATTTCTCTGACTGAAACGTTTTCCCTAAGACCTAAGAAATTCTGGAATTTATTTGATTTGAGTTTTGACATCTCAAAGACTCTGACTGAAGCGTTTTCCCTCGAGCTGAGCTAAATTTTATCTGGAACTTGCATATAAACTAAAATTCTGCAATTGATTTGATGTGAGCTTGGATTTATCAAATGTCCATTTACCTTCTGGAAATATTTGCCCTTCAAGACAATTGCCATATTTACGTAGCCAAAGGAAATTTCTTCGTTTTATTCTCTCAACGAAGGAATATTCAAAAGAAAGTTTTTTTTTTGGTTTGTGCTCCATTGAATTTGATTGAAAAGATTAACATTGGTCCAGACAGGCAAAGTGTAAAAGACACTTGAAACATGTTGTCAACAACATGTTGCTGTTGCAACCAACATTGTGGACGCGACGCGGTAAAGCATTGCACAGAGGCGACATATCTTTCTTGTCGCAGTCGTTGACGTCGTCATCATCATCATCATCGTCGTCGTCTCCTGTAAAATCGTTATCTTTTGTTACACAAAATATTGCATATATTTGCATACAAGTTTCCATGAAACTCTGTCTGCGTTTGACTAACAGATATCGTTTCTTCCTTCGCCGATACACAAGCTTGAGCACCGCACCGGAGACTGGGGACTGGGCCGGGCGATAGTATCTAGTGCGCCTTTGCACCACACACTATGGCAAGCGGCTGTAAATCTTTTTGGCAAAAGTGTCGCACACACATACGACGCATAGTGCAAACAACAAGAAGTTTTAGTTGAAAAACTTGAATATTCACATAAAGTTTTTCCTGTGCCATCCATCCACGGCCCCAAAACGAGTGACGGAGCAAGTAGTAGGTATGTCGCGCGACTCTCGAATATTATGTGGTGGTGTTGGCTCCCACACGACTTTTATTTGATTATTTTAAACATACGAGTAAAATAAAATTAAATTTTGACTGTGTCACAGTGGCGGACACAAAGTGTGTTGCAAGTACACTGTCTGCAGGCATGGAGTCGACTGGAACGACTCTCAACATCATTGAAAGTTTTGTTTGCTGCACAACAACGTCGTAATTGTTGTCATGAAAGTTTATGACAAAATATTTAACAACGAAATTTTAAGTTTTTAATGAGCCATGCATAATTTCAATATTTGTGTTTAGCACCAATGTACGAGTATGTACTAAAAATGTATGTGCGTTGTTTTATGAGGCAAATTCTTGATGAGATTTGGTAATCAAGAGAGTCTATGTTGATATGCGGCATATTTTTCAAATCAAAAACATTGGCCCATTCAATAAGTGTGGACAATTATTATCCACCGAATATTATCAACCAGGGAGAATGTCTTACAGAGATCTGTTTTAGGACCATTGTGGATCCTGGCCTCCATAGTAAATCACTTCGTAGCACTTTAATCATGTGAGCTCTTTCAGTTCACGATACCAACGATTTGCATGTCTTCATCCACTTGGTTCTTTCATGGGGGATCTCGGTCTTCCCAGTCTGAGCCTTCTTTGACAGTTTTCGTCCAACGCCTTTCTATCTGAAAACTTTGTTTGAAAGCATCACTAAATTTTTGAGGGCTTAACTCGTTAACATCGGTTTTGAGAAGGATTTTTCTTCAAGCATCGATTTATCTGCAAGGCAGAAATAGCGTATCGTACCTCATTGTTCTAGTAGATGGGGGCTAAAGTTGGGTATTTCCCGAAAAAATCCCAATCTCGAGATGCGGATTTCCCGAAATAACGAAAATGACAATTCTCGAGAATTCCCGAAATATCGGGAAAATCTAAAATCAGTGTGCAAGCAATGAATTTCATAAAATATTCTTTTTATTTAAGTACAAATAATATAAACAAATATTTGAAAATATTACTATTTCAATTATTTCAAAAAAAAAAAAAAAATAGTTAAAATAATTACAAAAAAGCAAAACAAAAATAATTAAAAATTATACTTATTAAAATCGGGGAAAAGGTGATTGAAAACATTATTTACCAAAATGGTGTTTTGAAAACCATAGACTGTTAATGGTTTCGTCTGACAATCGCCTATAAATGGAAAAGTTATTCTGTTGTCGGTTCTCGCATAGCAATTGAAACACTGGAGTGAATTTTTTTTTTTTTTTTTTTTGAAGGCCAACACTCAGGTGTGGCCCCTTATAAATGCAATGCATTGTGTTAGCGCAAGGAAATTAGGGTGTCGGAAGGAGGAAAGGGGGAGTAGTGTTTGTTGACATTTGTTTTGAATTTCTGAATGTCACAACTGGCAGGAAATACATTTGCTGGAAGATTATTCCACATACAAACGGTTCGGCTAAAGAACGAATTTTCTCTATAGTGTTTGGTGTTTCCACGTGTTAATCGTATGTGTACTCACTTACTTGCAAACTTAAGATTCTCTTACTTTTGGAAGAATTTGTTTTTTCTATTAATCTTTGTCAACAAAGATGGATTTCTCGTGAAATCTTGAGATGTTCTCGAGATTCGGAATTTCACGAAATGTAAACAAATTTCAATTCTCGAGATTCGGGATGGAAAAATCTGTAAAATTTCTCGAGAATTCCCGAAACCCAACTCTAATGGGGGCTGGTTCTTGAATTGCCGTAGTAGAATCTATTTGTCATTACGATTACGGAAAATTTCCCGATTTTTTACTTTAGAATACAACTGTGTACGATTTTACTCACTTTTTACAACTGTGACTTGGTTTTTTTTTAACCCAGACATTGAAGGTCATCCTCCAGATAAAGCGAAGAATCATGATTTTTTATGATATTATTTGGTTTTCTTTACAAAATTTTATAAAAAAAAAATAATGATTTTTCAAAGAAAAAAAATCATTCCTGAATTAGCTGATCTTATTTAAATTTAAATTGATATTATTTGGTTTTCTTTACAAAATTTTATAAAAAAAAAATAATAACTTTTCAAAAAAAAAAAAAAAGAATCATTCCTGAATTATCTCATTTAAATTGTGCAGATTTTTTTTTAGTTTTTATTTAGTTTAACCATTTTGGTGAAAAACACAATAACATTTTAAAATCTTTGGTTTTTTTTTGGAAAAATTATTAAT
Source organism: Hydrotaea cyrtoneurina (assembly GCA_958296145.1). Taxonomy (NCBI): domain Eukaryota; kingdom Metazoa; phylum Arthropoda; class Insecta; order Diptera; family Muscidae; genus Hydrotaea; species Hydrotaea cyrtoneurina. The sequence goes on along the minus strand of OY282513.1, from coordinate 7,324,113 downwards.
TTCTTCATAAAATGTTGTAAAGTAAACCAAATTTATATGATATACTTTTTTTTGATATAGTTTTCTTTATAAAATTCATAAATTTCTTTTGTAAATCCCGGGAATTCTCTGGAATATGTCGAACAATTTCCCAATTCTCGGGAGTTGAAAAAGTCGGGAAATCAAAAACCCTAATCACGATTCTTTGCTTTATCTCAATGATGATCTTTACTATGTCGCCTTTCAGTTGCCAGACATTTGAATAGCAGTTGAAAGCAAAAGTTGGGTGGATTCCTTCTCCATTCTGTATAAAGCAACAGAACATTACTGTGCTTGTACAGGGTCCGCCAAATAGATTTTTTTTTTGAAAATTCTATAAAAAAAACTACTGGATATTTTCTCACATTTCTTTTTTAATTTGAAAGTACAATCCTTCCGGTTAATGTTTATGGAAAGTAGTTTTTTAGTAACTGCATCGAAACAATTAATTTTATGTCCAAAACACCAAAAGACATTAATTTGAAATTTGTCAAGAACTCTGAAACACAATTATGTGACTTGAGGTTTTTGCTGCCTATCGACGTGTGTTGCCACTGTTTGCGAATATCATCGGAAGGGTGGACGGTTCACTAGGAGCAGTTGAGATAGATTCGAGGAATGGGCTTTGACAGTCGGTTATGCAGCTATGAAAGCTTCGATTTCTGCTGGTATTGTTACGCACATGTAGTGGTGCGAGACTCCGGTAGGTTCGTACATCCAACACCGATTTGGTTCTTGGTTTTGCCATCAGGTGACAGTCATGTTGCGTGATGGGTTTCGCGATCATTAAATCAGGACCTGGAAATACGTATTCTGTTCGACTGTCGTTAAGTTCAAGAAATTTGGTAGCAAGAAATTTCTTAAACTTAACATCAGTCGAACAGAATACGTATTTCCTGTCCTACTTTACCATTAAATTCCCAAACTAAATGCCAGGGAAGACCAGATGTCGGTAATTTGTGTACGAGTTTCGTTCTCCAATTTCTCATTTCATTTATTTAAGTCAATGGAACAATTTCCTTACAGAGGTTTGTCCAAAATGCTAAAAGAATATCAGCTAAATTTATATTGAAATCCACATCTAGACCCAACTCGGCGTTACGGTTCTGTCGGGCCACATGTGACCCACGTTCTGTCTTTCCCATTATTTTGTCCCATTACGTGTTTTTCCTGTCCTCTCTCACTTCTTTGTATTCCCAGCCAAGGCTGACCAACGAATCAGTTGAGGGATCGACGGATTCCACTAATAATCCACAATAAACCAATTCTCCTACTCCCTCAATAAATTAAAATGCAATAATATTTTCATAAAGCCTTGTGGCTGCATATGTTGTTAAACAAATATTGTTCCATTCCATTATTATTTCATCCAATGGATTGTTTGGGAAATGCGTTACGTTCCCTCCAACATTTTTCACCATAAAAACGAGTTTGTCCTGGTGCAGTCCGTCGGTCGTACGCTTCGAGTTCATCCATGACATCTATTTTCGTTTGGGTTCAGTTTATTTTTGATATTTTCGAAATCATTGCCGGTTTCAGTTTTCACATCAAATCGAAATAAATGGAGTGAAGTGCGTGTGTGCGCGCGCCTGTTTGTGTATTTAAGTGTTTAAACAACTGCGCGCCCGCGCATCATCTGAGAAATGCAATTTGTAGTTGTTTATCTTAACGACGGCGACGACGATACTCTGCTCTGTGGAAATTCGTCGAAATCTTCCATTAACATTAAGGGACAGCATCAGGCTTCTACCATTAACGATCATCATCATCACAATCATGTCATCGGAAAATAATGTCTGAAATGCAACAACATATGGCTTCAATATACAATTTTAAATGTTTTGGATAATATCCAAAGAATTACACCAGAGCAGCCAATACGCAACAAATTGATAATTGTTGTTCTTATTCATTCATGATGTGATTACAAAATGTGTTTGAACTGATCATTTAAATTATGTCTTTATGACTAAAGAAGGAGTGACGAGAGTGCCCTCATTAGCTGCGTCATCAACGCAACGCAACGTGGGTGTTACAGCTTAAGGTGTTCCCTGGGATGGATATAAAATTACATAGGCTATTTATACATGTATATATATATTTATATAGCCCCTACATCAGGTGTGGGTGCTTGTGGTGCGATTGGAAGTGAGTATGACCATCACACGGTAAATCGCGGTTCTTACTTACTTATTTTCCTTAACATTCCATGGAGGAACTGATATGGAGCTTTTCTCGAATCAGTGAGTACATTTGTATACTCACTGACCCGGACCCGTGTTTAAAGTCGCCCACCAACGGCTAAGGCTTTTCTAAAGATGTTTTACATGGCTTAGAGATTACTCACTTACTCATAAGTTCGAGACAATCTACGATTTGAACAAAATGTATGCAGATAGAAGAAAACTATGATCACACGGTGAACAAAAATATGATTTCATACAATCATATACATGTTTGGAGCAGGGACCGTAAATAATGATTATTGTTTTTTTTTTTTCAAATCAAAAAAAAATCAATTACTTAGTACATACATAAACCTAAAATAATTTCATCATAATGAATGTTTTTGGACAATATTTGAATTTTGAGATTTCTACAGTTTTCTTCAATTAATCATCAATTGTGAGCAATGTTACAAAAATTAACCCATAATCATTATTTTCAAGGAAAAAAATAAAATTCAAAAATAATGATTATTTATGAATTGTATTTTTTGCTCTCAAAATAAAAGTGATTTCAGTAAGCCCAAATTGGAAGATTAAAGTGCAGTCCCGACATTTTTGTCTACTTTAAAAATAAAAAATTTTGAGAAAATAAACGTGAGAGAGTAAGAGTAAAAGAGCAAGAAGCTATAGCCAAATAATTTATCATTTGGGCAGAAGTCGGAGAAATGCAACATTGTACTGGCTTGCGGGGGATGAAGAGGGTGAGGGGTAGTGTGTCGGTAAGGAAGCGCTAAAAATTATGTATTAACTTAACTTCATAGATCGTAACAATATTTAAACAAATAAAACTAATAAAACACTTATTAAATAACCGTGCCATCTCTGGAAGAGTTGACCACAATTGGCCACCGAGATCTTGTGATTTAACACCTTGCGACTTCTTCCTTTTGGCGTCACGTGAAAGATAAGGTCTACGTCAACAGCCCAGCGTCGATTGAAGACCTCAAAGATAATGATTGTGGGCTGGTTTTAGTAATATTAGTGAACATTTATCAATACGATTGAAGAAAATCCTTAAAAGTCATAGTATAATCATTAATATTAGTTTTTATAATAAAACTCATAATGATTACGGTCCCTGGTTTGGAGATGGGCCCAATCATCTACATGTTTGTGTGCAAACATACTACTTTTACACACAATCATAATATGTTCGGGACACAATGGTAGCAAATTGAAAAACGATTTACTTGTGTCCTAACACATGTTTGGCAAAATAATATGTTGAAACCTATTTTTTGGAGTTTTAGAGAGCGCAATTACATGACTCTCGTCGGTGTGTGCAAATAAGGGGAATATATGGTAGCCGTGTGTATGAGAGGGAAGGGGGCCGATACTACTGTACAGTCGGTACAGTCGGTGTGTCAAAATCAGGAACATGTGATCCTTTACACATTTTTCTCATTAGTTATTAGTTATTGAACAGTTACTGCAGAAATAAAAGATTCGTGAGCCGAAAACAATCAGTCCGATTATGAAAACTCCCAGGGAGATAATTCCCGGGAAATTTATTTTTTTAAGAATAATATCCTCTTTTTCTCCTCCTTATCGATAGAATAATGATAAGCGACAGACATTTTCGATTATTCGGAGACAATTTTTTTTTGTTTGACTCCCGATCTGTTTGGAATTAAAGGATTTTCATCTGTAACAAGTAAATACCCCGGGAATCGGGCTGAATATGTTTACACAATTAAAATCAACGGGGTGACCATTTTTACATTCTATCCTACATTTGGTAGAGCCAACTTTCCAGCCCGTTGTGCCATTAGAAATTGTTTACTAGGGTGGAGTGAAAACATGCTTTTTTTTAATTTGAAAAAGGTAACCTCGGAAAGAGATGTAGTCTGGGGTCCTAATGAGGGGAAAAATAAAGAAAAAAATTTTAAAACATTTTTAGGGGTCGCGCCACTCCCTCGGAATTTGGAAATTATCGCTATTTTGGCGTTGATTTTAGAAAAATCCTAAAAATTAACGACTTAACTTATTCGAAATTTAAAAGTTTGAGCTTGTTCAGTGCCAAAACAAAAGTATTTGAGGCAAATATGAGGATAATCGACTAATATTTGTAGCTTTGGTGGCGATTTCATTGTTCAGTCAATTTTCTGAAGAAGGGACGATTTGACTTATTTGACTTATTAGTTTTTGAAATTTTTGAACAATGAGAACATTTTTTTTAAATTTTTTCATGCCCTTATTTCATTGTTTACGCTATTGTAAACATTTATTGACATAAAACTTTTTAGGATTTTTCTAAAATCAACGCCAAAATAGCGATAATTTCCAAATTTCGAGGGAGCGGCGCGACCCTTAAAATTTTTTTAAAATTTTTTTCTTTATTTTTCCCCTCATTAGGACCCCAGACTACATCTCTTTCCGAGGTTGACTTTTTTTTTTGAATTTCACTCCACCCTATTGTTTACCCCCTTTCTTTAGCGAAATTTTACGATGTCTACATTTGTAGGGCATCTAACCAGGTGTACCACGTTTTTTTTTAATGTTTATTTTTCAAGATTTATAAACTTTTTGTCCTTTCTTGGAGTCGCCTCCTCAAACACCTTCCATACTTTTTTGTTTTGTTTGCAGTATCTCTCAACAAAGTGAAGGCGGCATTCAAGTGATCTTTTGAAGCTGTTAATGTTAACAAGCGGTAATTTAAAACTGTCTATGGGTTTCTCTTCATCTTCTTCTGCTTCTTAACAAAAATTACATTTCAATGGCCCATTCCAAATGGGGGAACGTACGAGTACTTTGTGCCGCCAATGATACTCGTACTCGTACTTGATCGTTATTTATTTACTCGCTCGTATGTGTTGTTTTATTTTGTCTAATTTTTTTGGGCGTTTAATAAATAAACGCCTACAGTTTGATATTTTTTTATTTTAGCTTTTTTTTCTCTCAATTTTTTGACATTTCAGATGGATTTCTGGTGATTATAACAAATTTTCAGTTTGTTGTTGTGGTTGCTTATTAGTGTCGTTTCGTTTCGCGTTTCATTTCATTCCTCTGCCGGCAATCTTTTGATAGACGTGCTGTGCTGTGCTGGGCTGTTGTTTCGTTACATGAACCGTGCCAGAGATTTATGAATTGTTAATTGGCTTGGGGCTTCTCTAGTGGATGTTTGGTTTTCGCTGATATTGGCTTTGTTTAAATGGTTTTCAAACACGAGAAGTTGAAATGGGGGTCATTCTCTTATTAAAGCTCATTAAATGTGTCAATTTTGGACACGGCTATTGTCCAATTCGCCTATCAGTGATAGATAACTTGTGTCATAATGAATGAATGTTTAGACTTAAAGTAGAAAATTCTTAAATGGATTTTGTTTGAAAGCTTCTTATGTATTGGCAGTGTCCAAAATAAGAAGGGGGCTTTATTTTGAAACAGAATTGACTGTGCCACTAAATGCCAGTAATGATCTAACAATATTTCCGGTAATTTTATAGATAATTACTCGCATGCTGAAGATATGTTAACAAATATGTATGAACATTTTCATGTGGAAAAATATGCCCCAACTCATATGAAAAACACTTTTACACGAGAAGGTTAGAACCTAATACGGTTAGAAATAATATGGTCAATATGAGGATTCTCAGAACCCCAAACACGACAATTTTGTTTATTAACATACCCACCGAGTGAGAAATGTGCTTCATAACCATAATCTTCTCTTAAAGCACGATATGTGACTGTGCCAGAATCACTATTTTTATAGTAGGATTTAATTATTTGTACGCTTTGTGTGATAGTTAAGCGATCCATTTTCGTCAATATCAGACTTCCAACTGAAAAGAAAAAAAATTGGTTTAACAAGTTAGATGGACAGATGTCGAATTCCAGCCATGTCCCTTTGAAACCACGAAATGCATAATAGTTAGTTCTATGAAAACGTATGCTAAAAAATTTAAAACTTTCTTAGTGCTCTCATGGGAACATTAAATCCAACTAGGCTTAAAAGAGATGGGCACTCAATAAATCCACAATTGACTTTATAGAGAAACATCATGCACAGAATATGTCTACGATTTATTAGAGATGGTAAACAATTTGAACTTCAGTTGCCATATTCTTACTTCTCGCGATTTTGTGATTATTTTCAAATTAATTTTTTATTATTTTCACCAGTTTTGCACTTTTTTTTATCCCGTTTCGATAGTTTTTTTTGTCAATTTTTGGTCCCTTCTCTAACAATTATCCACATGTCGTTGCCAAAAATTTGTTTCACCCTCTTTTTTTATTTTTCCCCCTTTTGTCCCTGTTTTTTTGTTTAGTTAATTTCCACCTGTTGTTGCCAGGCATAGTTGTGGACCAATTTCCCAAAAATCACAATATTTAATTATTTTGTATTTTTGCATTTTGGGCATACATTTTCCCCAATTTGTAATCCCTTGCAATACGAATTTTCAAAAAATCCCTTATTGAATGTTCACGCGGCTGGACTACATACTCCCTAATTACCATGATTCTTCAGCCGTTTGGTGAGGACACAATGAATCAGCAAGCATTTTTTATACCCGTATGTAGATTATTTCTCATTTAATTGGAACAGTTTTGGGCCCAATTTGGACCAATTCAGTCCTTTTTCAGTCCCTTTGATATCCGGCCTTGGTTCGTTTTTTGCAACTTGTTCGTCCCTTCTCTAATTATTGTCCACATGTCGTTGCCAAAAATTTGTTTCACCTTTTTGGTCTTTTTTTTACCCCCCTGTTGTTGTCAATCTTAATCCTTTAGTAGATCTTCCCCATTCCGGTCCATTTTTTTAATCTTCTACCCGGGATACGAATCTGTGATAGTCGCACACAACGTGTCCAATAAATTGTGCATTTTCCCAGAGGTTAGTCCAGTCCTTGTGTGTGTGAAAATATTTGTTCAATTTTCAATACTAAACATTTCGGAGCAACTACACATATATCTGGCAACTTTCAACATCAATAGTGTGATCTCTAATTTCCACAGTGAGAAATAGAGAGTTTTGCCACAAGCGCAGATTTGTTGTACCCTCACCGGGCTCAGCATTTTCCCGTTAGTAAATTCACATTGCGGCTAATTTTTTTTTTTGTCGAATGAAATGTCGCCAAATTGTCGTTCCAAGCAACTTTAGATGTCCGACGAGTCTCCTTTCACTCCAGTTACGAACAATTCCATCGAATAATGAACAATAACGTCAAAATGGGTAAAAATAACAAAACAAAAAATATAAAAAAATTTAAATTATTTCCAAAATCCAATTGTACGATTTTGAATGTTAATACAGTCGAATTCGGATCAGCGCATGCCTTTTAATTGAAAACATCGTTTATTTGGAAATAAATATTAAATTAAATAAAAATTAGCACTGTACTTCGCTTAAACGAAAATCCGCTTTATTGAAAAATCGTCTATATGAAAGACATTTTGCAAAGACACAAACTTATAAGATACGAACAGCGCTTAAGAGAAATCTTATAAATGGCAAAACAAATGATCTCAAAGAATTATGTGTGAACCACATTTAAGACAACTCAATCTAATGAAAATAAGTGAACATTTTCATCCAAGCTCATTAATATTGAATTTAAATTTTACAGTTTATATGTCCAAAAACCCCAGCAAAATCCCTTGTAACCGACCAAAATTTTCAAAATAAATCAAAATGCACTTTAACGATCTTGTAACATTAATTGAATTGAATAATCGTCTTTTTAGGACAAACCAAAAATTAAATAAAGAATTTGGTTTTTTCTTTTACTAAAATATTTACTATTTATTAACACATGTTTTAAAATTAATAACAAAATATAGTACTTGAATTGAATAAGGGTATCCAGGCAATGTAAGGGCCGACGATCTGGCTAAAATGGAAAGGGAATCGGACCAAAATACTCTGTAAGTGTCTAAACCTAAAAGTAGTTAAGGGAATGGATGAAGACGACCCATGCCTCCAGATGGCAAGATGAACAGGTGGGAAGAACCACAAAGGAAACCTGGGGAAATCGCGATTACAAGAAAACAAGGAGAATACTCGGGTTTAACAAAAATGAGCTGAGTAAGCTAGTTGGGGTCATCACACTAGCCTAAGGGCACACCTATTTAGGATAGGATGTTCCGAGAACGACGAATGTAGGGCATGCGGAGAGACCGCTGAACACTTCCTGTGCCTCAGATCGGAAAAGTCCAATTAGGAGAGGACACCATAGATGACCTTTTGGTCGTTAAAGCAATCAACATAAGGAATTTAAGGAACTTTATAGAGGGGACCGAATTCCTAACATAAAAAAGGGGAAGGGAATTTGTAGAAGAAACCAGGAGTGCAAAACAGGCCGAATTGCTGGCCTACGTGTATGTCAACGACATGAGACGGCCGTGGTACATGACCGATCCTCCATTTCAACCTAATGAATTTACGATTACATCCTAAATCTACCAAAATCGAATTGGACCGACCCCCCTACCAAATTTTAAAACCCATCCGACCAAATTTTTTATATCTTCGTTTCACCGAACAACTTCAAAAGTACATATTCAGTTCGTTTAAATGAATTTTTTATTGAAATTCCCGCATAAGTGAAAAAAATGTCTTGATTTGTTTTCATTTTCGCTTAACCGAATTTTGACTGTACATTCAAATAAACCATAAGTCTGCAAACTGACAGTATCTGCACCTCTGTCAAGCGTTAACAATCCGAATTTGATCAACTGGAGAATCCACCCGAGACCCATTAATCCATGAGCAAAAAATGTTTTGGTCTTGGGCCGAAACAGACATTTTTTGCTCATGGATTAATGGGTCTCGACACAGTCTATTTAATTTAGTAAAAATACCTCATGTATTTATCTCGACATAGGCGGTACCTTTAAGGTCACAGATCACTTTTTCAAGATGTTGTGAACAAAATGACGATTCTTATATCGACTTCATCTTCAAACTGAGTAGAGTTTAAAAAGAAGTTGTTTTCCATAAGTCGGCATACCATTTTTGTTGAATTTTCAGTTTGAAGTTAAAGAGTTAAAGAAGTTGTTTTCCATACGTTGGCATAACTTTTTTTTTGTTGAATTTTCAGTTTCAAATTCCAAACTGCGTTTAGTAATTTTGCGGTAGTGGGGTTTGTGAATATTGCAGCTTCCACTTATTAGGACCTTCCAACATTTACGTCTCCTCTCCACAAACACATACTAAAGACATGAACATCATTACCAGATTTCTCCACTGCAGCCACTCCAAATTTTGATGGGCAGATATTTGTTACTGTCCCTCTCAAATGTACAAAAAAAGAAACAAAAATTGTTCAATTTCTTAAAATAACATCACGCATTGCACCATTAGCTCTCATTTATCCATGAATATCACCACCTTCACTTTGTTATGACATGTGTAAGACTCTTTTGAGGGGTACTTGTGGCGTCGTCGTCGTATTTATAAGTTTGGATACCTGTCACAGTATCCGATGAATTGTTGTGGCATTTCATTACAACTGAAGGTTATGCATCAAACAATGTCTGTACGTACATAGATATTGATGTAAGTATGTGTACATACTTACAGATGTTGAACAAGTACATGTAAAAGGAATATGTAAATTTACACACATACATTTGTAGGTATCTTAAAAGAAATCGCCCCCCCCCCCCCCACGAACCTACTTTATATTGCGGAACTCCAATAATATTGTCTGAGAATTCAATGAGAATTTAACGAATGCAAAGGGAAGTTGGTATTGTATTTATATAAAAAAAAAGTTAAAATAAAAGTATAAGAAAAAAAAATTGTTTTGCATCGGCCGGGAATCGAACCCGGGCCGCCCGCGTGGCAGGCGAGCATTCTACCACTGAACCACCGATGCTCATAACAAACTCCTTGCCAACAACACACTTAAACACGCAAATGCGGTACGAGTACAATGATTTAGTTTATGATTGGAATCGCTGCTGCAGACTGTCATTAAAGTTTAGCGTTAGTCACTAGTCCGTGTTAGTGTGTGCTCTGGAGATGTGATGCAGTAAAAGTTGGATGATTGTTCATTGTGTTTTTTTTTTTTTTTCATTTTAGTAATGGACCACAATTTACGTGTGAGCATTTTTTTTGTTGGTTTCGCAACAAGCATCGGTGGTTCAGTGGTAGAATGCTCGCCTGCCACGCGGGCGGCCCGGGTTCGATTCCCGGCCGATGCAAACAACTTTTTTATTTTATATAATTTTTTTTATATAAATAAAATTTTAATTATTTGTTAGTATTAGTTATCAACTTCCCATTGCAAGTCTCAGACAATATTATTGGAGTTCTTCAATATAAAGTAGGTACGTGGGGGTAGGGCGATTTTTTTATGATATCTGGTGCGATTCCCGTCCGATGAAAATAGTTTATTTTAAATTAGACTTTTTTATTTCGGTTTTATTTTATACATTTTTTTATGAATTTAATCTTAATATATATTTTTTTTTTCCACAAAATTTTTTTTTCAACAAAATTTTTTTTTTCCACAAAATTTTTTTTTTTTCAAAAAAAATTTTTTTTTTAACAAAAATTTTTTTTTCCAGCAAAAATTTTTTTTCAGCAAACATTTTTTTTTTGCAACAAAAATTTTTTTTTCAGCAAAAATTTTTTTTCCACAAAATTTTTTTTTTCCAATTTTATTTTTTTTCGAATTTTTTTTTTACAAAATAGTTTTCTCAAAATATTTTTTACAACATTTTTAAAATTAAGTAACAAATACTTTCTCAAGCAAATTAACGGGCGCCATAGGCGCATTACAACTTACTAGTTTTAAATATTAAAAAAAATTAAATATAACTTTCGGGTTCGAATCCCGCCGATAGAATTTACTTTTTTTTTTAAATTAACCCCCTCATACTTAAAAATGTACAACAGCTTTACGAATGAATACAATTTTCATACATTTTTCTGAACAATGTTTTGTAAAGCTGTTTAAAGTTTTTATGATTACGGAGGTTACATGGTAGATGCAGGTGTGTGTTAAGAAAGTGAATCCAATACGATTATTAAATAGAACTGAGACCACATTCGTATACGGGGTAGTGCAATCTACCAATCATATTGACTGCGTATTTATGCACCCTTTCGGTGGATTTGTCAAATATAAGAGTAATAGAGTTATGAAGAAAGGCTGATCCAAAATGTCAAACTTGGACACTGGCAAAGCGACGTTGATAATGCTTCATTTTTATTATAATTTTAATGAAATTGAAGACTGCAATAAAGATATCCAAACAAGTCATAACCTTTTCGCATGAATTTGTTAGAATATTTGCACTTGTTTAGATAACATTAACAAATTAAAATAATTTGTGGTTTATGAGGAATAGCGATGATGATGAGCGACAAAATATCACATCATTTTTGGCCCCATACAGGGTTCGAATTTCTTTTTCTGTGGTTTCCTGTTGACAGGAGTCAATTTCCTTAAAATTATGTTCAATTTGAATTGAGAGAAAAACAAACAAATAAAAAAATTGTGGTTGAGTGGAAACCACATTTCGCAAGTGATTTTTTGTTTGGTCATTATACAGTGTACTCTCTCATAAGCGGACACCTATGGGACTGAGAATTTTGTCGACTTATGAGAGAAGTACACAAGAGTACTGAAGCGGATTGGTACTGAAAAAAGTGTCCGTTTATGAGAGGTGTCGGCAAGGAGAGAGTGTTGTGACAAGTTAGTGATGTGAAGAATAAAACCCGTGCACGTCGCTCAAGAACAACTGAGAATATTGCTGCTGTAGCCCAAAGTGTTGAAGAAAACCCAGGTTTTTCCATTCCTCGGCGTTCTTTGGAATTTGGCATTCCATAAACGTCATTACATCGTATTTTGCAAAAAGACTTGGGTCTTAAGGCTTTTAAAGTTCAGTTAACAGAAGAACTCAAGTCGGCCGATCATCAACAACGTCGTGTCTTTGCTGATTGAGTCCTTGAAAAGCTTGAAAATTATACGGAATTCCATCGAAAGATCATCTTGACTGATGAGGTTGGATCAACATTTACGGTGAATGGATTGCGCTATCGAGAGATGATTAATGATTTTTTATGGTCGAAGTTAGATGATATTGATCTGGACAACGTTTCCTTTCAAGAAGACGGCGCTACGTGCCACCTAAGCAACGAAACCATTGCTCTTTTACGGGAACAGTTTTCGGACCGAGTTATCTCTCGAAGATTTGACCACAATTGGCCACCGAGATCTTCTGATTTAACATCATACGACTTCTTCCTTTGGCGTCACGTGAAAGATAGGGTCTACGTCAACAGCCCAGCATCGATTCAAGACCTCAAAGATAGAATTCGTGCGGCTATCGAGGATATAGGGCAGCGACTTTGCGATTTGGTTATGGAAAATTTCATAAAAAATGATATGGTCCTGTAAGCGTGATCGTGGTTGCCATTTGGCTGATGTTGTTTCCATTAGTAACGTCCTCTTTTATGAAATTAACATCCAATCATTTATCTCAAAAAATTCCATTTTTCTTTTAATACCAAAATAACACCTCTTGTTGGAAAACCCTGTATATATATTTACACGTTATCCGGAAAGGGGTATTTTTAATTTCTAAAACTTTTTGGTATTTTTACAAGAAATTTGATGGCAAAAATAAATCAAGCGTTTCAGAACGAATTTTCTTCGTTCGTTACAAATCGTCAATATTGGAAGCGTTATAAAATGGATTTCAGACATTATTATATTCTGGTTTTCAGATATATGTCAGATATCGACATATCAAACACAATCCATAAATATCCATTTTATTGCGCCTTTAATTTTGATAATTTGTAACGAACGAACAAATTCGTTTTATAGAAACAAGCAGTTAATTTGTATTAATTTTATAAAATTCCACTACTTTCCAATATCGCTACTTTTTTTTTTAATTTCCTTTCTTAAAATACATATTTGAAAATGTCCCACCCCAGTGTCTGTTTATTATTTTCCTTTTATTCCACCAAAGAAAACCGAAGTTTTTCCTGTCAAACTAAACAAAAAAGAAAAATGTTCACGCCACACACAACATGTCTGCTGACAACTACTCATTTTACCACCAAACACAATATGTTCGAACGCAACCGCCGAACCGACAAACACTGAGTGAACCAAGGAAACAACGTGAACCAAACAGTACCATTGCAGCTTTTGAACACTAAACGAGTGAGGTGAACGCGCGGACGGATAGCGTAGCAAAAATTCAAAACAAAAAAAATAAAAACGTAAAGAAAACAAATAAGTTAATGAAACGGCAGAAAATAACTACTACTAAAAGAATAAAAAAAAAAAATAATCCCACAGCAAAAGATTAACAACAACAATTACGGGTGTAACAAAATAACCAAATTTGTAAACAAATAATCGATGGCCATAACAAAAAGTATAAGAAATACAAAAATATTTTAAAATACGAATTTAAAGAAAAATTGCATAATATTAGTGATAATTTGGAAAAAGAAAAAAAAAGTTCTTCTATACGGCTGGGCCAGATAACCGAAACGGCCGTTTCGCATGTTTTTAGTGGTCCCCTGATTGTCCCCCCCCCCACCCAAACAGCGCATATTTCAAAAAGATAACGCACTAGTGACGCCAAAGTTGTGTGGCAGTATCGGTTCTTTTGCCTTTGGCCGAATTACAGTAAAGAAAATAAGAAATTTCCGCGTCGTTGGCTGATAATTGAAAACCACGTGAAAGCATAAGAAAAAAAAAGAAAGAAAAAAGTGTAAAATTTGAAGAAAAAAATTTTAATTGAATATCAAGTGTTGGTTGGTAATTTGAATATCAAGTGCTCTTAACCCAACTACCTACCTGCCTACCGGCCAACACCATTGTAAAGTATCGGTGAGATACAAGTGCATTTTACAATACCGCGGGCAACAATCGAGGCAAAGTAACAGCCTCGACCAAGCAACCAACCAACCAAACAACCTACCTACCTACCTACCTGTTGTCTTAGGTGTTAACGTTGTTTTTGTTGTTGTTGTCCCAGTGGTGTTCATCTCTTGAAGGTTAATTGTGGATGTACGAAGCCGTTAAGCCCAAAACGCATAACAACGCATCACCGGGCCAAGCGCGTCGTTAGTTGGCGTTTCTAAGTAAATGCAAAATACTACGAATCCGAGGCAAAAATGAGGCAGGCTTAAGACAGAGCCACCGTCGTGTCGTGTATGTCAATGCCAAAACAACGTCTAAAGGCGCATTCTTGCTAGTGTTACTACTCTCCTCCAACTCCAGCCACATTGGATACAGTTGGTTACCCCGCATCTTCCGCATACACCTCTTCGTGTTGTTGTTAACAACGGCCGGCCGACGGACCGACCGTGATATCTTAAAGATACACCTTAGAAATCTAAACAACATTGCCTGTGTCTGTCCCAAAGTCTCCGTCTCACGGTGTGTGTGTGTGTGTTAACGCGTTGTTTATAAAAGCACGTTTCGCTGTTAAACACGAGAGTGAGAGAATATCAACAACAACAACAACAACACCATTCCGATCGCAGAGAAGATTGAAATTAACAATAGTGGCAGCAGCAGCAGCAGTGGCAGTGGCAGAGAGAAAAAAAGTATCTCAAGAAAACGGCAAACAACAACAACATAAAAGAAAAATATTCAGAGTGTGTGCGTTTTTTCCCCCCAACTCTGTGTTACCACCAACAAAACAACGTGACCAGTGACCGGTTTTTGCGATTAATTTAAAGTTGTTTACATACCCTACTGCCCTGTACCGCCGATACGCTCCCAGAAACACACGAAAACCAGCCGCACATGGCCTACAATTAAAGAGGAACAACAACAACAAACAAAAGGAATCCCAACAAAAGAGGGATATCAAATACTTTTGGCGCCCCTAAAACAGCAAAAGGATACCTCATCTAAAAAAAAAGGATTTCTCGCCCCACTGCTCTCCAGCAAACGTCTAAAAGGAATTATGAAGAATTTGTGAAACTTAGGGAACAAAAATAAAACGAAAATTATTTCAATCAATCCAAATCTGCTAAAACACCAGAAACCACACATACCTTCCTTGCCTTCACAAAAATGTATAAATCACGGATGTTATCCATTCTTCTGCTGGTCTTATGCAGCAGCACGCACGCCTTCAATTTGGAAAGCCGCCTACCCATCGTCAAATACAATAAGAATCCGACATCCTATTTTG
The DNA here is from genome assembly GCA_958296145.1 of Hydrotaea cyrtoneurina. Classification (NCBI taxonomy): domain Eukaryota; kingdom Metazoa; phylum Arthropoda; class Insecta; order Diptera; family Muscidae; genus Hydrotaea; species Hydrotaea cyrtoneurina. Next base: position 7,308,742 of record OY282513.1, on the reverse strand, counting down.
GCTATTCGATAGCCACACACACCGTTGGCGAATACAATTGGCCTAACAACACAAAATGGTAAGTCAGTGTCAACATAAATACAGAAGGTCTGAAGGGGGGAGGGGCTCATTTTGAGGACCCCTGGATTGTGTGAAACAAAAACTTGAAAATAAATAGAGGACATTTCTTTTCCTTTGCCTTAGTAATGAGACTTTCATATGAACGTGTATATTTTAACACTGAGCTTTGTTTTATATGTCAAAAAATCCTGGAGAATTCTTCACAAAGAAAATGGAAAATAAGAGCAAAGTTGGTATAGGTTCTTTTGACAGTGCACGATATGAAAAGTGGAAAGTATGGCCCGACAAAGCGGCATAATTGTTAGAATAACACAGTGGGTGTACATGAATCTATTCACCGCCTTCCCCACATACAGGATTTTCCAATAAGAGGTGTTATTTTGGTATTCAAAGAAAAGTTGAATTTTTTTTAGATAAATCATTGGATGTTTATTTCATAATAAAGAGGAAGGTATGCCGTTAATAATGAAAAACGACCACGCTTACAGGACCATATGCTTTTCATGAAATTGTCCATAACCAAATCGCAAAGTGGCTGCTCTATGTCCTCGATATCCGCATTTTTTAGGGGCTTGAATCGACGCTGGGCTGTTGGCGTAGACCTTATTTTTTACGTGGCCCCAAAGGAAGAAGTTGCAAGGTGTTAAATCCCAAGATTTAGGTGGCCAATTGTGATCACCTCTTCGAGAGATAACACGGTCCGGAAACTTTTTCCGTAAAAGAGCAATGGTTTCGTTGCTTGTGTGGCACGTAGCGCCGTCTAGTTAAAAGTCAACGTTGTCCACATCAATATCATAACACTCCGACCATAAAAAAAATCATTAATCATCTCTCGATAGCGCAATCCATTCACCGTAACTGTTGATCCAAACTCATTTTCGAAAAAGTAAGGTCGAATGACGCCGCAACAACAACTCTTGGATTTTCCGAGCCCCAAATGCGACAATTTTGCTTGTTGACGTAGCCACCTAGGTGGAAATGGGCCTCATCAGGCATGATGATTTTTCGACGGAATTCCGAAACATTTTCATGCTTTTCAAGGACCCAATTAGCAAAGACACGACATTGTTGATGATCGGTCGGCTTGAGTTCTTGTGTTAACTGAACTTCAAAAGCCTTAAGACCCAAGTCTTTATGCAAAATACCGTGTAATGACGTTTGTGGAATGTCCAATTCCGAAGAACGACGAGGAATGAAAAATTACACCGTGTTACAAAAAATAGATTTTTTTCTGTCCTATGAACCAAATGCACTATGGGAAAATCTGAGAATTGATAAAAATCTATTTTTTTAAAAAAATTGACGTGATACAGACATTTCCACGAGTCTGCCTGCCAAAAATCAGCTCGATTGGATCACTGAAAAAGGGTTAAAAATCGGTCCAAAGGCTTTCACACAGGCCACAACAAGCTTCATACTTCAAACTTAAAAAAAAAATTCGCCGATACATGTGTGTTTTTTTTTATCCCCTTTCCGAAAAAGTAAATTTGGTTCAACACTTCAACACTTTGGTCTACTGCAGCAATATTCTATGCATGGGTTTTATTCATCACATCACTAACCTTTTCCAACAGCTCGAATTTGTCTACCAATTTCTGTATTGCAGTCCGACGAGGTGCTTCACGACGACCCAAAACTGCTTTAGATTTGCGAACTGTGACTGCAAGATTTTCACCATTTTTGTAGTGAATTTAAATAATTTCAATGCGTTCCATTTTTAGTTATGGCAAATGTCAAAGAATAAAAGCTTCAAAAGTGACAGCTACCGAAATACCCTTTAAATCCTTTAGTTCATTCCAATTTCATTACGGGTGTATGACCTTGCACTACCTTTTTTTGTTGTTGTTTAAATTCTCTCCTCTGCAAAATAATTAAATTTTTCCTATTATTCATCAACATTTACCCAGAATCATTTAAAAAATCATTATCTTCTGAACATTAGTCACTTTGTTAGTTGTTTTTTTTTTTTTGCGAAATTCCTTTTGCTCTTCAGTTGTTGTTTTTTTATGTAAATATTCTGTATCGTTTGGAAAAAAAATCATATGTTTTTTCTTCGTCGACTTCATCTGGAGTTGTTAGCAACAAAACAGCAGAAAAAAAAGTGCTTAACTTGTGGAGATTCATTTTTCGCAAAAACTTGTTTATAATTTAAACAAATATTTAACATTAAGATAACAAACAGACGCAGAACAACAGTCACGGCATCGATAGTGCGGTGCTTCAGTTATTTCCGCTAATGAATGAATTGTTTAAATAATGTGATATATTTTTATTTTTTTGTTGTCTGTGACTATTTGTCATGTGTTTTCGTGTTTTTTATGTGTGTGTGGATATTTTTGTTACACTGTGCAACAGGAGCACATGACAATTCGGGCCAATTTTGATTTTACAAAAAAGGAAAAAATAAATTTTTTACTTTTGTGTTAACCCTATAGAGTGTCTCGAGGCACATTCTTTTGGAGATTTTAAACATTTTGGGCGGTTAGAGGCTTAAGAGGGAATATTTGTAGGTCCAGGTTCTAAACTATCTTTCTATCGTTTAAAATTACTAGTTTTTTAAAATATTGAATAACAAAACAATTCTGATTTCTTTTTAATAAAAACGTGTTCCCCTCTTGTGTGTGTATTTCAAATCCCATTAACCATTCTATGTTCTCATAGACACCAGCAATCCACAGCGTTGTCTATGGCATTTTTTCATATCTATAAATACAACATTTCATGCCGCTCATATCTTTAGCTTAAGTTCAATATGGCTGAGTACATATGGGAGTATTTCCAAACATTAGGGGGGGATATTATTTGTATAAGGGGTTTTAAATGTACAAATATAATGTGCTACCAACACAAAGATTTGTTCATTGGCCTCTGCGAACTTTTTGCTTGATCGGATAATTCTAAATTGTGCGAAATCGCATGAAATAAGATATTAGCTTATTTCAAAAAGCGTAATGTTTCAGATTGAGGTTTTCCAGATCTTCATTGTTTTCCAATCCAATAAACACCAAAGAAAGGCCACCCTAATATACATTTATAGAAGTGTATTTATTTCACTTTTAGCCAGCCAGATACTACAACGCCACAACGTAAACAAATACAACAATTATTTACATAATGATAGCAAATATTACACTTATTTACCTCAACATTCTATCAATAGCTCCTCCGGTCCGCCTCCACTTGTACATTCTTTCTGACAGCCCAGTCAACAATTTCATTCGTTACTGTGTGAATGAGTTCCCATTACTGTTTTCCTTTCCGTTTCATAGTGACGATAATTGTCGCTATATCTCCGATATGGAGTATACCTTTTTTTTTTTTTGTGGAACACATGTGTAAGTTAATTAATCAATTTGTCATTTGCCGCTTACAATTGGAGCTGAAAATATTTTTGTGAGTTCTTTTTCAAAAATGCCGTTGAAATTCGGTTGAAAATTAAAATGACATCATTGTTAAAGAAAAAAAAATACGAAAAAAGGGCTCCATATGATGACTTTGGGAATGTTCATGATCGTTTATAAAACACACACTGTTATCGTTGAATTGTTAAGTCAATATATTAGGAACACACTGAGCTGTAAAGTTAAAAAGAAAGAGAATTTTCAAAAAATAATCAAATAAAGTTATTATATTATATAATATATTCATACACAGTTGAAACTCGTATTAAAAAGCTAGTGGAATTTTATGCTTTGAAAATTTTGCTGTCCAAGTTCCTCTGAAAAACAAACACCCGCAAAAGGGTCAAAAAGGGTCCTTGCCGAACTTACTAGCTGACTTGTTTACTTGTTTTTTGTTTGTTTCTAACCTCAAACGTCAAAATATACACCAACCCTTTGAATTCACTTCCAAATGTTTGACGAGTTCTTCTCTTCCAACTCCCCCCACCAAAAGTTACATCATTGTAGTTATAATTCCCATACAGACAAATAGTTCATTTACATACAAATGAGTTGAGCAGAGCCAAACAAAATAAACTCAAATAAATTGTGATGTTAACATAACTACACAAATGGCAAAGAGGAATGTTTATGTTCAACACCCAAAAAAGAGAAGAAAAAGACCATCAACAAAAATAAAAAAAAAATGTCAAAAAAAAGAAAATATGGACACAACGACATAAAAAGAACTTTATGGCCGTAACTGGCCAAAAATAGGCGCCGTCGACATTATTTTCGAAAGATTTTAAGTGGCCCTAAAATGAAAAAAAAAAACTTTCCAACACAAAAACGATTTGAGCGATAATCGCCAAAAAGGTAGATTTCCTGTAAATCTGCCATAACTTCCTGCAACGAACCGACAACAAGTGTTCCAAACGTTATTCGTTTGTCATTAAAGGCGATTTACATGCCGCCATTTATGGTTCTTGGGAAATTCTATACTTTTGCTGTCTTTCGTCTAATGCCTGACGCTGCTCTGTAAATGTTATCTTGTGTGTGAATCTCTATCGCTAGTGCAGCTTGTTCTGTTTTTGGGATCAAGGATCAGCTACAGACATTTTGTTTCTGCTACCTATTTGGTTGTCGGGACGACCGTTTGGCGGTCGGCATACCTGTCATGTTGAACACGACGTAAATGATGATTTGTACATGAGTAATGTCAGCGGAGATAACGTGTGTGCTTCAGAGCAGCCAAAAAAGGATTTCGTTTACCTGTTACAGTTTATGGCAGCAGATAAGCAAAGGCTGGCATATCGAATGTTCATACATATTTGGAATTTGGCTGGAAAACGTAATTAAGATATACAACTGAGGATTCATATTCCAAATGTAAACAGTATGAGAGACATTGAGGGCAAATATTGAATTTGGGTCATGTGATAAAGAGCAAATAATTTATGTTAGCAGTGGAAGAAGAGGAATTGGTTTTGTGAGCATGGGAAAAATTTCGAATTTATCATTTTTTCCCAGATGTTCTTCAAAGAAGAACGAAATATTGGAAAAAAAAATTATTGAAAAATTCTAAATTCAAATTCTTAAAATCATTGAAAAATTCTAAATTGAATATAATTGAAAAAAGTCGATACAAAATATTGAACATTAAATTAGGTTTGGTTTTTGAAATTAGAAATTATAAATTTTTCCCTGATGATGTTCTTCAAAAAACAACGACATTTTTGGAAAATAAATTAAATAAAAAAATTCTATTAAAAATTCTTTAACTAATTGAAAAATTCTACGTTCAATAAATTGAAAAAAGTCGATACAAAATATTGAACATTAAATTCAGAATTTATCAATTTTTCCCCGAAGATGTTCATCAAAGAATAACGAAATATTGGAAAAATAAATGAAATAAAAAATGTTAAATTCTTATACTTAAAGAGTCGGTAGTTTTTTACTCCCAGATAATGTTATCCATTTTGGTCCTTCGAAGCGGATTAATGTTATCCACCGCAACCCAAAATGAAAATATTTCGTAAATAGAATTTTTTTTTTTTAAAAAGCAAATACGTCCATACGACTGTGGAATTTACAATTTAAAAAATGAAACCCAATAAATAAAAAAAGGAAAAAGGGACCCAACTTTTGCAAACATCTTTTGGGCCCAAAAGTAAAAAATTAATATAAAAAAAAATGATCCCAAATTGGAGTACGACTGGATGAATGGCCACAATTTTGTCCTCAATAGTAATTTTTGGGGTAATTATTAATTTTTGCTGTCATATTTTAAAGTCTGATTAAAATTTCAAGTCGCCTTCTCTAGAACTTTTTCTTATGAAAAGCAAACACAACTGTAGAACTTAAAATTTGAAAATTGAAACACAAGAAATTAAAAAACCAACAAATGTGGGGAAAAAAGGGGCCAAACATTTGCAAACATCTTTTGGGCCCAAAAGTAAAAAGCACAGCAAAATTTGAAATACTTTTAATTAATAAAAAAAATTATTCCAAATTGAAGTACGACTGTACAAATGGCCTAAATTGTACTTTTTGGGGTAATTTGGTCACATTCCTGCTGCAGTCCGACCATACCGATTTAAACTCCAGCCATCTTCTCTAGGATTTTTCCTATATTACATGCCATTTACCTAAGCACATTTGTTTATATTCAAAACCAACACGGAACTTTTTATTTTCGCTATCTCAATACTTGTATTACATGATTATGACATCAAGCGTTTCCGTTTCTATTTTTGATGTGCACTGAGAAATCACAGGGATACCTTGCCGTTACTGCAAATGAACAAAGACAATTTTCCAATCACGACCCACTAGAGTATGCAATAAATTTCCAACTTCCTACGTTAATTAACCGCTGAATTCCAAATGTTTTAGCTCACTTTCGTTATTTAAACATACAAACAATTTAACAATTAACTAATAATCATGGTGTACGAGTATTAGTAATAATTCTAAACAACAAAAGTCGTAGAGAGAATATTAGATATAGGTCAACCGATAGAGTCGTATAAGTTAAACACCTGTTTACCTTTGTTTAGGCCGAACGATACGTGGAAAGAAGAAAATAAAGTATGACAGTTCGTACTTTGTATTTTGGGCACAGCAATTATCTGTAATTTGATTATGTCAGAAACAAATTTGTATCGCATGGTTTATGATATACACACATCGAGTCATACTCGTAGACCGATTACCTATGAAGGTTCCGTAAAATGCATTCCCATAAATATTGGCGGGCTTATCAAGTTAGAAATATGCATGACATATACAATAATACCAAGTGGGCGCTTTGGAGATAATATTCTTTTGTTCATACAATACTGAGCTTTTTTTTTACAGTAATTCAATAAACTTACTCATTTGTCTTTATGTGTTAGTGAGCATTTGTTGTTTGGGTTTCGTTCAATTATGTTAAAATCTCATTTTACTATTTGAAATGACACGCACATGTTGTGATTTCTGAGTTGTATTGTGTTTTTATGATATTTCCTACATTTCTTTTTAATTAACATTATTCACCCCAAAAGTATGCGGTTAAAGTGTGAGGTTTTATGCAAAAAAACAAAAATAAGATGTCATGACTCATTTGAATAATTTGTCAGCTGGCGCCAATGTAGTCTATGCTGCCCCACCATAGGGTGGAGTTTATGCTAAATGTGTTACTCCTTGACATATTTGTTGTATCCCCTCCCATAAATATTAATGCGGTGTAGACGGATGGACGTTTGTAGTGAGTTCAGGGGTATTTATGATTCCTCGCGACTGAATGTAATTGTTTAATTTTGAGTTTGAAACTGGAAATGGAAAACGGGCCATGAATGCCAGTTTACTTAGAAGACTGTATCATAAAAACGTCTTAAAAACCCCCAACAAAATTTGAATTTTTGCCCCAATCCAAAGTAAAAATGCCCCAGAAAATAGAAGCATTTGTTATAAAAAATAAAAGAAGGTCCTTATGAACACAACCAATACCAGTAAACCAATACCAACTTGTTTTAAACTCATATTTCTGTTTTAAAAAGGCGGATATATATATATTTTTTTGCTATGCAAAAATGGCCCCAAAGTCAAAATGAAAAAAGACAGCAATATTAAAAAATTGGGGGTAATTTGTATTAATACAAAAATGGCTCCAAATTGAAATTGGAAATTTGACCCACACTGCTTTTGCCCCAAGTTTCGTTTTTTTGTCTTCACTTTTTTTTGGGATAATTTTTATTGAGCCTCTTACAATTTTTAGCGCCACCTATATTTCACTTTTGGGAATAATGGAATATTTAAGGTCAGTTGTTTCATAATGCCTTCAGTGCTGATTCTAGAGTGTAGCAAACTTTGCTCCATTTGGTTGGCTTTTAGATCCTATTTGTTTTTCTTTAATTTATTCGACTTTGAATCTTTTCTATATAATCAACCCCCCCACAATGAGTGAGGCTTTTCATCTCTCTCTCTCATTCATAGTAATTGAAAAATTTCCATTGATTGTTGTAATCCACACACTCTTTTTTTGTTAGAATGACGATAACAAAAGCAAACCAAGAATTAAGAAAAGATCGTAAAAAACTCAAGAAAAGTGTTTTCCGAAATGACTTGAAAAAGTGTTATTTGATTGAGTTTTTCTTTGTTGATTTTTAATTGAATTAAAATAAGAAACACCAACAGAGTTTGTTTTGGAAAAGTCATAAAACATAACAATCCATAAAATGCTGAGAGGCCTATGTGCAGCCAAGTGCAGTCAGTCAGTCAGTTCATCAGTTACGAACGAGTCAATGTTTATTTTGTTTTCGAAACCCTTTTCTCTTAATTTTATGAGTTTTTGTGATAAGTTCTCCTGATACGAATAGTTAGCGCGCGCGAGAGAGATGGTGTGGCGTTTATTTTTCAGTGGGTTTGGGAGTCACGAAGAAACTCATAAAAATACCCGCTTCATTTCGTCTTCTTCGTGTTCAAATAGATTTTAATGTTTGTTTCTTTTTTAACAACAACAAAAAAGAGTAAATTGAACAAATAATGTTTTTATTAAAGAGGAAAAAAAAATAAACCTACAACGGATCATAAAAAACAGAGATTTGAAAAGTTTCACAAAAAAATTTAACAAACATTTTGAAAATCTCTCAAAGAAAACAAGTAGTTTTCAGAAGACTTAAATATTAGAATTAGAGAATGGAGAATGCGGTGTGCAGATTGAAACTAATAATGGGAACTTGATATTTAGTGAAACAGTTCGGTGGAGGAAACATTTTGCTACAAAAGTTTCCAAGTTAAGTCAAACTTAATAAAGAAACATTTGTTTAAACAAATCGGCAATGTTGCTGGAGAATTCTAAACTAATCTCTAAACACTTTATAACAAATCCTTCCCTCTGCCTTTCAATTTATCTCCCACCATTTTCCACCGTAGAAACACGTTTCTTCATAAATATATTATTATATTTCATACGGATGTTTTTACTATCATTCAAAATATTTTTAAAATCTTATTTCCGAGTTATCAACCATCCCCACCATCGTCATAGAGTTCCCCCCCCCCCATGAACATTCCTAGCTGTTACATTTCCCTCTAATCGAATTGATTTGCATTTCGCATTTTATTGGCCTAAACATTATTTGTCATTATTGTTAATTGTGTGTGTAATGAGAAACGGGGGGACAAATTACAATTCCTAAAGCCAACCTTCATTTTCTGTTTTATGTACGTACGTTTAATTATTTCCACTTCATTTATTGTAAAATAAACCATAAAAAACAATTGCTTTACATTTTACACAAAATACAGCCAGGGAATTACTAGCAATCCGGTTAATTTATCGCTGTCGAGTTGTACCTTTCAATAAAATTGTAATTAATCATTGTGTGAAAAATAGCAATACTTTTTTTTTGTTCGCCTCTCCTCCATAAATATTAATAAGTTTTACGTATAGTTTATTATATTTGTTAGTGTCACAATAATTGAATGACATTTGAAAATTGCTGATAATTTGTTATGAAACAATCTAATGTTTGACTCAACTCGGGCTGTCATACACAGATTTAATGGAATTCGTTTATGTTTTAAATGTTTCTTTTCATATTTCAATAAATCTTTTCAAATAACAACAGAGTTGGCTTGAAAGATTTCTTTATGCTAATTTTTCGCATTAAGAAACGTTACTTTCTTAATGCTGAGAAGGATTTAAGAAAGACAACCAAATCTGACTCATTTGTTTGTTTAATATAGAAATGTGTTCGATTTGAACCTCGGTCTTTACAATGATGATAACAAATTATATTTAGATATGAATAGTGAAGTCTATTTATTGTCATGGTTAGAATGATGGACACGTCATGCAAACTTTTAAAAGCTTTAAAAAAACGGAAATAGTTGCCAGTAAATTAGTCTTCATTAGCTGGTCTCAAAAGCTTTAAATATTTTTCTTACGAAAAAGGAGATTTCAATCAAAGGAAACTTTAAATTGAAATACGTCCGTAATTGAAAGTTAAATGATAAAACGGGAAGGTGACAATTAATTGTCCTAATCAAGGCAATGCATCACTGGTATCTAATCGCCATTATTTCTGTATTAACCATAGCCATCAGCTGATTACTGGCAACGTTTACAGTATTTGAGTCACCCTAAGTGTACATTTTCTGTGTGGTAATAAAATCTGACGATATAAACCCTAAATTGGGGTTACCATGTCAGTAGTGGACAGCGAAATGCATGATAGTGAACGTTTGGCAAATTCATGTTATTAGCTAATAAAATTAATATAATTAATAATAATAATATAATTAATATTTTAATTAAAATATTAATTAATATTTCAATTAAAATATTAATTAATATTTCAATTAATATTTTAATCAATATTTTAATTAATATTTTAATTAATCTAATAAATATTTTAGTTAATCTAATTAATATTTTAATTAATCTAATTAATATTTTAATTAATCTAATTAATATTTTAATTAATCTAATTAATATTTTAATTAATCTAATTAATATTTTAATTAATCTAATTAATATTTTAATTAATCTAATTAATATTTTAATTAATCTAATTAATATTTTAATTAATCTAATTAATATTTTAATTAATCTAATTAATATTTTAATTAATCTAATTAATATTTTAATTAATCTAATTAATATTTTAATTAATCTAATTAATATTTTAAATTAACCTAATTAATATTTTAATTAATCTAATTAATATTTTAATTAATCTAATTAATATTTTAATTAATCTAATTAATATTTTAATTAATCTAATTAATATTTTAATTAATCTAATTAATATTTTAATTAATCTAATTAATATTTTAATTAATCTAATTAATATTTTAATTAATCTAATTAATATTTTAATTAATCTAATTAATATTTTAATTAATCTAATTAATATTTTAATTAATCTAATTAATATTTTAATTAATCTAATTAATATTTTAATTAATCTAATTAATATTTTAATTAATCTAATTAATATTTTAATTAATCTAATTAATATTTTAATTAATCTAATTAATATTTTAATTAATCTAATTAATATTTTAATTAATTTTCTAATTGATCTAATTAATATTATAATTAATATTTTAATTAATATTTTAATTTATATATTTTAAGTTCGTTGTCTGTTTTTCCCAAACACGCTATTGCTTATACACAAATATGTAATGCTAATAGCAAACGAGTTATATTTACATCCAAATAGTCTTTGTGTAGAAATAAGCTTTACTTGCTCCAAAGTCCAAACACGCGTTTTACTTGTGTGTAAACATTTAAAAAAGACGTATTTTTCAGCGTGTAGATCACTTTGTTTCAATCACTTTCAAAATGTTAACACCCCACACCACAGGGCCTCTTGCAGAAGGTCATGAGAATCATCTAAAATTTCAAAGCTTTTATATTCCACTTAACTCATTTAAGAGTGTTGAAATATAAATAATTTATTCTGATCCAGCGTTGGTCTTCATGTAACGATAAGAGCCAAATTAAATGCAAACGAGCTAAGAACAGTTTGTTGTGTCTTACCCATAACATTATATAAGTTTAAAACAAAATGTTTGGGTCCAAGAACTTTTCAGCACCAAAAAAAAAAAAAATGCGTTGTGAGTTTTTTCTTTTCTTTTTTGTTTCTGAAAGGTTTTCTTCATGACAGAGACCTACCTTTATTTTGTGGGACTTCAGTCCATAAGACTTCATTAAAAATTCCTTTAGTCTTTTTTTAACGTACGCTTTTTTGCTGCGTTGTCTGAAAAGAAAAGGTGAAAGAATGACAAATGTTTTATTTTATGGTGTATTGACACAAATGTTCATTGAGCTGCATTTAGTAATGCGTTTTTTTTTTCGATTACACAAAACAAATTTCCATATTTTTTTCCTTTTTCTTTTTAAGGGGATATTGTGTATTTGAAACACGTTTCTTTGTGAAGGTAATTAAATTTAAATTACATTTTTGTTTTATCCAAATATTTGCTGTTGTTCTTGGGTTAAGTGAAGACAGCGTTTATTTATGGATTCCTGCTTTTGATAGGTCAGAAGATATGAAATATTTGCTGTTAGTGTTTAATATTTTTTTGGAAAATATATTTTATTTGTGGACAATGTGGAGGGGATTCAAGAAAGATAATAATTTTATAGGCGGATTTTATCCAACAGAGGACAGTTTTAGCTTTAATCCTTGCGACGGGTAGTGACATCTAGAGTTTTGTGGATGTACTACGTACGTACTACTATTTCTGCAAATATACTCAAATATTACACGAGTGAAACTAACTGAGACTTCTAGTTAATATTGGTTTTAATCGTTTACACCAGTTAGTGGCCAGTAGATTACACTCTGTTCAATAAATCATCAATTTATTTTAGTTGATGTAATAACAAAAAAATTCATAAAATGTTACGGTTCGTTTGATGTTAACAAAGAAATACGAAAAAAAAACAACACCAACACAAGAATCATGAAAACTGGAAACCGAGAAAAATAAGCGAAACATATGTGCGACGAGAATATTGTTGTAATACAAAAGATGTTGAAATTTCAAATTTTTTAATTGCATTTTTTACTTAATGTCAACTTTGGCCCCAAAAATAAAAAAAAAATGATAAAAAACGAAACTAAACCAATATTACAGACAGGCACACCAACACACACACACACACAAACTGAAAGCCATACAGGGGCCCCCAATTTGCTGTTCGTTAGCTTGGAAGTTGACGCTTCATTGATTAAGTAGCACTCAAAATTGTGTACGAGCATTTGAAATAAACAACAAAATTACCATTGAAACAGTAGTCGAACTACATGATCATCACCATCGCCATCATCATCAACCGGAACAACAACCGCCAACGTCAGCTTAAAAGTGCTACCAAATACATTTTGAAGTTTAAAAACCTTTCCAAACGTTACCCAAATTGTCTTAGGTGGATTTACGCGTATGATGTGAAGATGAGCCGCTGCTTTTTGTGGAGTAGTACTCAGCATTTATTTGAAGTCATTGCCAGTTTGGTTTGAAATTGATGTTAATCCTCTTCACAGAAAATGATGATGGCTGCGATTTGATGGAATCAAACACCTCCACATATATTTTAAATAATAATTCGGATTATTTGTTGTTCGAATTCAATTGAATGCTAAAAATTTGGAAGTTTTTAAAAGATGTTAAGCTTCCAAAAGTTAAGCTGTTTACATAATTTTGTAATTTTAAATATTGATGAATAAACAAACGTGGAAGGGGATTTCAATATGCTGTGGAATATTTTGTAAACTCTATTCAATGTTATGATTTAAAAAAAAGAAGAATTGAATCTTTTCAGCGATAAGATCATCGAAGAAGGGTTTAAAAAATAGTTCATATCATTTGTTTAAATCCACAAACAAAAGTTGATCGAAATTCGAATACAGTATGCATTTTGCTAGTTCAACAGATATATACTTTTAAAAATAGGAAACTTGTCAAAAAACCTTTCTACATAATTGAATATTTCAATAAACACTTGTACGAAAACACTTTTACATTTTCTTTCTTAAAAAATTTTCTTTAATATTTGTTTTTTTTTTAAAAAATTTTTATACTAATAGTAATTTATTTTTCTTGTCATTTTAGGTAAGTTCCAGTTTTTTTACTAAAATTTTAAATTATGGAAAGAAGAAACAAGTTTTGAGTTGATCCAACAATGGCCAGACCGAACCCAACTTCTCAATTAACAAAATAATGTGAGTGAAAATTAATCTGAATGTGTCCAGTAAAGGCGCAAACCCATTGTATTAACAGATCAATGTTAGTGGATTAACAGTGTTATGTTAAATAGCTAACATGGGTACCAAATATATAAAACAAACTGATTTGTGGCCGATCGATCAAAAAATTTAAATTAAATTGCTTACATTTGAATTAAAGTCTTTATAAGCAAACATATTTGGACTCTGTCGTCGATTGTGATGCTGGGGAAACAAGCAAAAAAAAACGTAAACCTAGTCCCGCCTTTGAATCATGGCGAGCACACCACAATGCTACTGAGTAGGTCCACACCGATCACTAAAGAAAATAGATACCCTTCTGTTCGGTAATTCCTCCCTATTAGCCCCACAGCTTCTGCAGGAATCACAATATTTTTAGTTCAAGAAGAGAGAATTCAGGCATTTACAGGTAGATTGGTTTTTAGAGAATTTGTTAATCTTATTTTTGTTGGAGACGTTATCTCCCAGATATTCTGCTTTTCCACATTTAGCTCTAGCCTTTGAAGTAAATTGAAATCGTATTGTCCTAATTTGCACAATGACTTTTTGGCTTGACCTTTGGATTTGCTTCCAAAAGTCATATGCATTTATACGTTGTATTATTTAAATGATTCACTTCAACATTCTCTGCGTCCTTAATATAACAGCCTACCAACTTTAGTTCCAAACAATTTGTCAATCTTATCCCCATAATTCTTAAACCGCCTTCGTCTTGACTAACTTTAATCTAGTTTTCACACTTCACTTAATTTGTGTTCCATCATATTCCAGAAACAGGGTTTGGCCGTCCTTCCTTACTTAGTTTTTCTTTCCATTTCCATTTTTCTCCATTTAATCCTTCAACTTGTCTCGTTCGTAGCACGTACGTGCCTGACTATGCATATTCCCCGTAATTGTTCAAACCGTTTTTTCTTCCCAGCGTCACCGTCCTCACCAATTGTTTTTGGCTGTTTCTTTCATTCTTTTGTTGTGTCTGACATTTTAGACAAATTATTTTTGACTGGAGGTGATGAATTTTCCATAATTCTCCTCGTTTCTTTGTTTTGTCGTCTTTTGCTCTCGTCGCAGTTTATGGTCAGTATGATGAATTAGCCAAGGTGGCGGAAACTTTTTGAATAGCCAACGTTAAATACATTCATCGTTGCTCTTGTCTTCCAAGTCGGCAAAATGCAATGTGTATTGAGGGGTGGCGGGGGTATGTGTGTTGAGTTCAGCGATACTTTTCATTTCTAGTTTAGCTGCGGTTGTAATTTGTTATGGGAAACTTGAGTGTTGTATGCGTTTTCTTTCGTTTCGATTTGACTATATTGTTGGTTTCTCATGGTTTTCCTGGAGCTTTTTTTTTGTTTTGTTTTAATAAATGAAAAATTATTGTCAGCTCAGAGACTGGTATACAGCGGTTACTTTGTTTGGAACAGAAGTTTTCGAGAAAGTGTGGGAAAACTTAGCACGTCACTTGCACTGCGCTTTGGTATCTCAGAAAAGAGTTCACGTGCGTAAATTCCATTTTTGTATTGAAAGTAATTACGAACATGCACACTAGACACTTGACTCGGGACTCTGGAGACTGGTATAGGGACTCAGGAAACGGGACACTGGATCATAGATACTCAGGGGTCACTGGATGGTGCATACTGGACTCCGGACTCAGGACACTGGACGAAGGAGAGTCATCTTGGGTCTCAGGAGAATGAATAGTAGGTACTGGATACTGGAGACTAGTATCGGGACTCAGGACACTGGATACTCACGGGACACTGTATAGTGGATACTGGACACTCTACTCACGACTCAGGATGGCATTATGAAAAATACCCCAAATGCAAAATGTCCTAAAAAACTGAAGAATTCCACAAGTGAAGAATTCCCCAAAATAAATGAAAAATCTCCCCAAAAGACCAATATGAAAATTTCACCAAACAATTTATGAAAAATCCCCCAAACAATTTATGAAAAATTATCAAATGCAAAATCTGTCAATTTTTTTGTTCTGAAATTAAGAGAAAAGAGCGAAAATTACAGAGTCGAGAGAGATAGTGTAGGCGAGAGCGTGTGATCGGGAGAGTCTGAAAACAGAGTGAGGGTGAGAGAGTAAGAATGAGAGAATGAGAACATGAGAGTGCGAACGAGAGAGTGAACGATATAGAGTGCGAAAAAAGAGTGCATGTGGGAGAGGGAGTAGGAAGGAGAGAGTGACAACAAGAGAAGGCGAACGAGAGTAAATGCACGAGAGAGTTCGAACGAGATATTAACAGGGGCGACAAAATTAGAGTGATAGCGAAAATGACAGAGTCGGAGCGACATAGTGACGGCGAGAGAGTGCGAACGGAATGAGAGAATAAGTGGTTGCGAACGAGAGATAGTGTGGGCGAGACAGCAAAGTGAGAGCGAAAATGACAGAGTCGGAGCATGAGCGAGTGCGAAAATAGAGTTAAAGCGGGAGATATAGTGAGAATGAATAAATGAGACCGGGGTAGGGAATGAGAGCACGAAAGTGAAAAAGATAGAGTGAAAACAAGTGTGCACACTCTAGAGTGTGGGAACAAGAGAGAGTGGGGTGAGAAGTAACAGTGAGAAAGCGTAAATGACGATGTCCGAGCGAAAGATTGAGAGCGAGAAACTTCAGTTGTGTTTATCATTACCCAAAAATTTCCCCAAAAAAATTGTGAAATTTTTCATTGGTGAAAATGTAATAACAGGTGGCGCAAATGAAAACTTCCGATGTTTTTTTGTAATTAAAAAAAAAATGAAAAACTTTGATTCTTCTTGTGGATTATTTTTTATTTGGTCTTTTAATTTTTTTTACATCAAGTCGAGAATATGATGTCATGTAAATGGCCGCCGCCAAAGTTGCCACTGACATTAGGTGCCAATCCCAAAATTTATAGCATTTACTGATAGGAGGATTACTTTTGCGCCACCTCAGATCTCATGAGAAGGGATAGTGGACTCGCAACTAACACTGGAGTCGGAGTACGGAGCACTGAGACAGGCAACGGAACACTTAGACTTACTTCAAAATATTTTCTTCTTTCGATTACATTCCCTAAGTACTCATGAAAATCCCTAGACCTGCATTTAAGCGCTTCCGACTTTTGTTTCCCCATCAATTAATTTTAACATTTTTATGACACAATTTGGAGAAACAAAAAAAAACATCTTTTCAGACCTGTGTTCAGCATTAACCCATCTTTTCAATATTTATGCTGTTGCCTTGGAATAATTATGAATGTTTCTTTATATTCACAAATGAAAAGAAATATAAACTAATAAATTCTTTTGTTCCCATTGCCGCCTTTAGTACAATTATAATCAAAACAAAGGCTGCAAAGGAAAGAATTATGTTTTTCGATAAAACAAAAAACTCATTGAGGGTGGAATAAACATCATAAAGCAGAGACAGTGGGACAGACAGACCGACAGAGACAATGCCAAGAGGTATAAAATATCCAAATGCATTGGGAATGGAATATTTATTGTCCTTTTATGTAGCGAACACATTATGTAAATTAAAGACGAAATCTACGGTGACAATCAAAAGATATCATTGTCATTGGGCTGTGTATATATGTGTGTGTGTGTTGCTCAACGAACAGGTAACCAACACACAATGAACATACCATTCCTTGCAGTGGGTACAAAACATATATAGATACGATCCATATATACCACTTATAAAGCAATAAAAACAACGCAACGCAACATCCCAAGACACCGCGTATATTTCAAAATACCGAAAACAACGAGCGCTGAGGAATATGGCCACACATGTGGTGATTTAAATTTGAATACCGCCATGTAGAGGGAGTAGACCACATCGGGCATATGATGCTGGCATTAGTATTAACTACGAAACTCTTGTACAGGTAAACGAAATATATACAGGTTTGTTTATTTGTCCGCACCACACACCACACACAACACCACACCAATAACCAGCAACAATCTGGAAATTGAGCATTTAAATCTGAAAACAAAACCAAACCAAACGAAAGGATTTATATTCCCGTGTTCAAAAAGCATCCCAATAGCTCTCGACAACATTGTATTGTTGGCCCTTAACAAAATCGTGTTTTCCTTGGTCTGAAACCAACCAACACAGATTTATGATAATATCGAACTTGAGTTTTTGTTTGCAAGATTATTATTTATTATTTTTTCATCCCATGGCATCGGTGCTGCCACACATCGTCAATGTTTTCCCAACCAAAGTATTTAACAAAAGATCTTTTGTTGACCTTCAAAAATGTAAGATTTCACATGCTAGGTGAGAAGGGAAATGCGTATAAACTATACATTTTATAGTCTAGAAGTGTAACAGAGAGAGAAGAAAAAACAACCGAAGAACGAAATTAAAAAAAAAAACAAAACGTGCTAAATTCGATTGTTTTCCATTATTGGCTAGACCTTGCCGGGAATATTTGTAGAACGCTTTACGTATGACTTCCACAATTGTGGAAATAATTAACGTTACGGTAATTGTTTTATATTTGATTGTGAAGTCAATATTGATGTTGAACTAGGTGGATGTGGTTTTCATATTTCGCGGGCCAATTATATACGATAATCGTATATTTTACAAACATATGTAGCATGACGAAAACCGCTAAAAAAAACTGGAGGACCTGAAGGACAGTTTCGGCTTTTTGCTCGGTTTTTCTGAGTAAACAGTCTTGGCTCATGTCAGGCACCAACGCCATCTATACTTCGCTATCAA
The DNA here is from genome assembly GCA_958296145.1 of Hydrotaea cyrtoneurina. Taxonomy (NCBI): domain Eukaryota; kingdom Metazoa; phylum Arthropoda; class Insecta; order Diptera; family Muscidae; genus Hydrotaea; species Hydrotaea cyrtoneurina. Next base: position 7,290,332 of record OY282513.1, on the reverse strand, counting down.
TGCCCATCAAGAGTTCAATGGTCACATGTTCAGTTTCAGCTTTTGGCTCGGTTTTTCTGATTAAAAAAGTCTTGACTCATTTCAGGCACCAACGCCATCTGTACTTCACAATCAACGTCCATCGCGTTTTCAACGTTCACATGTTCAGTTTCAGCTTTTTGTCCGATTTTTCTGATTAAAAAGTGAAGGACAGTTTCAGATTTTTGCTTGCTTTTTCTGAGTAAAAATTCTTGGCTCATGTCAGGCACCAACGCCATCTATACCTCGCAATCAATGCCCATCACATGTTTAGTTTCAGCTTTTTTCCGATTTTTCTTATTAAAAAGTGAAGGACAGTTTCAGATTTTTGCTTGCTTTTTCTGAGTAAAATTTCTTTGCTCATGTCAGGCAGCAACGCCATCTATACTTCACAATCAACGCCCATCACATGTTCAACGTTCACATGTTCAGTTTCAGCTTTCTGCCCGATTTTTCTGATTAAAAAGTTTCAGATTTTTGCTTGCTTTTTCTGAGTAAAAATTCTTGGCTCATGTCAGGCACCAACGCCATCTATACTTCACAATCAACGCCCATCACCTGTTCAATGGTCACATGTTTGATTCTAAATTCATTATTTTTTTAAATTAGAACAATAAAATACTCCACATTTAATGAACTTGCATAATAAATTAAATAGCATAACGAATTTGTTGCCTCAATGCCATGACATATCTATCTCGGCCAACCCGTTGTTGTTGCATCAACCTGATTACACCTTCCATCAATTTATTTGTTTTTTTAATTCGTACACTTTTCTCGGCAAGTGTTTAGTTTTAATGATTTCTTAAATGATTAACACGTGCTAATATATGTTAAAAAAAAAATAAGCGTTTTTTGTTCTGGGCTCGTTTACAATAAATTAAATACATGTTTAACAATTTCATTACGCGACACTGAAGGTTTTTTTTATTTTTAAAAAAAAAAATAATTATAATGAATTTTTATGTAGACGTGATTTTTGTTTTGTTTCGGTTTTTTTTTGCGCTATGAGAAAACGCAACGTTCTGAACGTTTGGCAACGGAATGCAATGCAGGTGTTGTATTAGTAGAAATGTAATGTGTTGAAAGGGTTATGGAATCCGAAGGGGGGGGAGAAAACAGGGGCATTAATAATGAAGGGCAAAATGTTGATTCCTTAAGGTATTAGATTGCCATTTTTTCTCAGCGTGTGTAAACCACAATACTTTTGTAAACATTAAATATCGACCATGTTTTTTAACCGCCAAAGTTTCAGTAAATTTTTTTTTTGTTTGAAAATAATTGTTTTATCTAAATTTGTTTTTTTTTTTTTTTTTGTTTTTGGAAGCGTAAATAAATAAAATTGTTATAGTCTAGCATTTACAAGAGTTCTGCCGAGCATTAATGCATTGCCGAACAGCTTGCAGCCAACATTTCAGTGGGTTACGGTTATTCATGAATACGCCTAATAAAGCAACACTTAAACAACCAAATTAATATAAACCCCAAGAATTATTATAAGACTTAGATATGAGCAGAGTTTCTGGACCGTAATTTGTTTTGCCAACTAATTGTTTTCTCTGATTTTTCATACATACACACATTCCTTGCATCAACCATTTTCTGCGATGCGAACATAAATACAATTCTAATAACATACTAAAGCATTTGCTAAATGTTCGGCACATCATTTTCACACATCCAATGTCCACACAATTCCAATGCATTCCTAATCGTTTGAGTAACGGCAATACATGAATACCCCTAATACATCAACACTTCATAAAGTAATGTAATTATGCACTGTAGACCACAATCATTAGGACTTAAGTATGAACAAAGTTTCTGAACCGTATTTTTTTTTTTTAGATAACACTTTTCTTTAGCCAGTTTGAACAATTGCTAGGACAAATACGAAGAAAAAAAACAAAAATGTGCCAAAAAGAAAAAAACTTAAATAATTCTGAGTTTGTTGTAGAATTGTACATAGAATATATCAACCAACGCCTAATTGCTTCATAATTGTTTTGTTTTTGTTGTAGTTTTAAGTTTGTACGCTATTTTTATAAAGTCATTTTCTTATTTACGAACAGCAAAAACCAACAAAAACGCATTGCAGTTTGCAGTTTTTCGCAGTTGTTTCTGTCTGTGTCTCTGTTTGTTTGCCTTTTGGTTGTGTGTTAGACGCCTTCCTTCTTTGGCTTTTGCCATTATATTTCTTTGACGTCTCTTGGGGTCCATTGACGGCTGGCCGGCCGGCCGGCCGTGTACCCTCGAGTGCAACAGGTTTTTTTTTTCAGTTGTCTTTCAATTTTTAATTATATCTCTTTTATGGCTTTTGTGGATTGTTTTAAGAGCTGTTATATGGATTGTGTTGTTTTTTGTTTTCGCGCTCTCCCTGTCTCTCGCATATCTTTGAAATGGCCAACATTTATTAAATTGGGAATTATATTTTGTGATGTGTGGGTTGTTATTAAGTACGAGTGTTTTTTTTTCTTTTTCTGTAGAGGTGAAGTAAACATATTTGTTGTTGTTGTTGTGCTTTTCAATTATTTATAGAGTTATTTATTTAAGCGCAAGAAAAATTTATGTTATTGTCACTTTAGAGCCAAGAAAAACACAACCTGTCATATTTTGTGGCCAGAGTCGGTAGGGGGGCGGCTTAAGAGTCGTCCATGGCTGGAGGATAGTCATTAATGTAATGAAAATTGTTAGTTGCAGCATTTTTGCCTTCAAGTTTCGTTAATTTAGTTAATAGTTTTTTTTTTTTTTTTTTTTTTTTTTTAAATAGAAAAGGAATTTCTTTCCATAATATCTGCTGAAACTGCTTTAAATTAGCAAGCTGTCCTGCCAAGCTTTATTTGCCAAAAATGCCAAAGTAAAACATAAACCCCAAACAATTCGCACATTTTTCTGTTTTACAAACCGCATTTACATTTTTATGAAAGTCTTCGGCTAACAAAATCTGAATACAAAAAAAAAATCCCTAAAAGTTCGCTAATCGATTGTCCAAGCAAATCGGCTAATTTGTGTGTATGGCTATATTTTTTTAACAAAATCTGAATTTGAAAAATACCAGAAAAGTCGCTAATCGTATTAAAAACCGACCCCTTGTCTATGAAATTTCTGACTTTTTTTCTACCCCTCAATCTTCTCTACACCTTTCGCCGACAAACCTGAAAATCATGATTTTAAAATCATGCTTTTTTTCTACCCCGCAATCTCCTCTACACCTTTCGCCTACAAACCTGAAAATCATGCTAAAAGTTATCGTGTAAGTTGGGACTATGACTATGACGAAGGGCTTCCAAAAGAAAATGTGGGGAAAACCCATGGGGAAAAAGTCCCAAGAGTTTTTATTCTCATTTTCTTTTGAAAACCCTTCCTAAAGTCATAGTCCCAACTTATACGATAACTTTTAGCATGATTTTTAGGTTTGTAGGCCAAAGGTTTAGAGAAGATTGCGGGGTAGAAAAAAACGTCACAAATTTAATTTTTTTTTAAATTTCTTTTTGACTTCACACATTTTTAACGAATCAACAAGACTCATGTATAAAAGTCAAAAAAAAAAACAAAAAATCAAACGAAGTCGCTGATAAAAAGTCAACGTATAAATTCATATGACTTTTGGAAGCAAAGCCAAATAAAAAAAAAGCCAAGCCAAAAAGTCATCGTGTAAACAAAATAATTTTTGTTGTCGTCGTGTAAATGCTTTTGTGCCAATTTACACGATGACTGTTTAAAAACAAAAAATATATAATTACAATCTCAAAAAAAAATATTTTGTTTTGAAATTTGCAATTAAAAAGTCAAATGTCCCCCCAATTTTCATTCCGTGACTGTTTTGTTACCCCTCTTGCTTCTCTGACCCCATTCGCCAGCAATCGTCGAACGTCTTGCCTGGGTTCAGCCTGGGTGGAAAGTCATCGGGTCTATTTATATAAAAAAAAAAAATCTATTAATTCCACGCCATCTTTTACAATCACCCAACCTCAACTATTCGAAAATTCTACCATTTCATGGTATCGTCTCGATCAGTTCCATGATTGATTCATGCTACCACTGTTCACATATATTTTCCTCTTTACTGTGAAAAACTACTAAAACAAAAAAGGAAAACTCAAAGAGAATAACAACAACTTCACAGCATATCACATTATTAACTGGACGGCCTCAAAACATGAGATGATAAGATAAGAAGTCAACGTGGTCGATCCACCAATGTGTTGCTTGAATATGTGTCTTGCAAGTATTTTTAGTTTGTTTTTGGTTTTCGGTTTTTTTTTTTTAATTTCAGACTACGACGTTAATTTAATTTGTATGTTTTGGCTGGCGGAATATTAAAATTTATGCATTTTTAATTATAAGCCAAAGTACGATGACGATGCTGATGCTGATGCCGATTAAACGCTGTACTCTGAGCTGCTGATCGTCATCAGTTTATAATTTACGACATAAATATTTAAGTTTATGTAAAATTTTCGCTGGCTATTACTCATTCATATCGAGAGATAGACAGTCCGACCAACAGTATGAAACGTACTCCCTTAATTGAAACGAATGAATATTGTGATATGAGGCAGACAGAACAAAAACAAAAAAATGATGGGTGTCAACTGCGAAAATGTGACAAAAACAATTTGATCTCATTTTGTGGTGTTATTTTTGAGGGTGATGGGAATTTGAAAGACCAAACATGTAAATTTGGCCAGCACAATGAGGGAAAATGAAACCACTTGAACTTTATACATTTTGAGCTCCTGAATAATATTTTCTGGAACTGTTTTTTTTTTTAAAATTTTATTTCATAAAACAAGTAATATATTACAGTGAGTTCAGCGTCTCCGCGCCTTATACGCTTGAAAAGAGACTAAATGGCAACAATTTATCGTATATTTCTATAAAGGAATTCACAAATTCAGCCAAAGATTCTATACAAATTCATCTCAGCCTGTTATACTGTCATCCTAAGAGAGGAAATCACAAACGCCACAATTGAGACAAGGCCAGATACGGAACAGTGAATGAGATTCAGAGTATTGTGTTTAGCTTATTGGTCGCATTTTCAATGAGCCGAGAAAAATATGTAAGTACCAAATTCACTTCACTTCACTCTCGAAAAAAACTTAAAATGCAACCCCCGTAAAATCACCCACGAATCCCGAAAGTCGGTTTAAAAAAGGGGGAAAATTATATAAGTGTGGGAACTCAAACTTCCTGAAAATGGAAAGAAAAACTTTTCATAAAGAAAATTAAATTTTTTAAAATAAAAAAATGTTAGGCATACCAATAGGTGGCGCTAGGCCGCTCCTTATATTATGCTCCTTATAACTTTCTGAATATGAAAAAAAAATAATGAAATTTTTTTTTTTTCATATTGGGCATGTCAATAGGTGGCGCTAGGCCACTCCTTAAATTCGATCAGCCACCCATTATATAAGTGTGGGTACTCAAACTTCCTGAAATTGCATAAGGATAAAGAAAATGCAAATTGTGTTGCCATTAAAAAAATTTTTTTTTTCATCACCAAAAAAAAATATTGATTTTAAAAAATATTTTTTTTTTAAAAAAAATAAAAGAAAATGCAAAAAAAAATCATAAAAAAAAATATTTTTTTTAATTAATTCTAATTAATTTAAAAATATTTAATTTAATTAATTCTTAAAAAAAATTAAATATTAAAAAAAATTTTTTTTTTTTTTTGGAAATTCACTTTTGAGACTCTTGCCCATTCATGAGAAACATTTATTTATTCTATTGTGTGCCATTTTTATAGATTTACCTATTGTTTTATGTTAATTTTTTCCGATTTTGAGTCCCTTTCCCTTCCCCCTTTCTCATATCGATTTTCGTAATCAGTGGTCAATTCTGAAGGAAGTAGCATTTTCAGTTTTTTTTGGGGGCCTTACGCCTTTAACATTCTTTTTTTTCTAAACTCGCTTATTAATGAAATTCAATAGAAAATGGTCCAAAGTTCTTAATCCAAAAAATTAAAATGTTTATTTTATACGCCTTTTGCGGGACCACTCAAAGAACTCTCTCCTATAAAATTTTCTTTTTGGCGCTTACATCTTTTTCGCGGTTAGGGTTCGAATCTTAACAAAAAAAATCGAGCAGAATGGAGATGTGACTTTTTTAAGAGGGCAGCTCATATAAGTCGTGCATTAATTTGATTAATTAATTTATATAATTATAATTAAAATTCTTGTTATTTGCTAGTGTGTAAGGAATTTCTGTCCATAGACTGGTCCATACCCCAAACAAAGACTGGTCTTTATTCGGGATCTTAACACATTGAAAAACAAGTTACCAATGGTGGTTTATCGGTGGGTCACATGGCATCGAAGGTGTTAAAGCTCTGAAAGTCAGAAATATGAAGCGAACTTAGCCCACTTACTTAAGTTCTTTCTACAATCTGTTGTTGGTGTGGGCCAGTTTAAGCACTACAGCGCTGTGAGTGCTTTCTCTAGTTCGTGATGCCAAAGATTTGCATGTTTCGATCTTCCCTGGCTGCGCCTTCAAGTTAAAGCGACACCATGCAGTTCGCCTCCTCAATTCCAATGGAAATGTATGCTTACCCAACTCATCTCTCCGTACAATGTCTATCATTTCTAAACTCCAACACCCTTTATTTTATATGGCGTTGATAACATTTAAAATGCGGGCGTGTGTTTTCTCAAAAATACAAACGAACAAACGCTCACTCGAGTACTTAGACATAGGACTACACCAACAAAATAAGAATATTTAAAATTTATTTTTGATAAATTATGTTTAAAGTCTGTCGCATGTCAACGCGCTGGGTTTTTATGAGCAGCAACGGCAGCGGAGGCGGCGTCTCCTCCCCGGGTATACGCATATATTTTAATTGCCTCGGAGTTATTCTTGATTTGTGTCGATAATTAAGCAGCCAACGAGCGAGTGAGCCTGGCGAGTGCCAAAAAGGGAATAAAAATTCAATTTTTATTATTACACATTTTATGAAATTGTTTCGGTTTTATTTATGACTTTCTGGACACACATTTAAACGCCCAGCGCTATTTTGTTGTGATGATGATAAGGGTCTTCGAGTGGTGCGTGTTCTATGGGGCGTTTTCTTTCTTTTTGGAAATGTACATGTGATTTTTTTTCAATTGGTGATGGTGGTGAGCTGAAACACAATTGAAGTGATTTATGTGTCATTGAGGGTATTGAGCCGGTGCTGTATGTGAAATGGATGGGGGAAACTGATTCTAATGGAAATGAAAATGGAAAATGTGAAGAAAAATCAAAAATTAAAACATAAAATAAATTTATCAAATTTGTGTATAAAATAAATGTTAAATTTTAATTAAAAAAGCAGTTGATTTTCAAATTGCTCAGGATTTCCCAGCCACAGCTACATTTGATTTTCAGATTTCTTTGCCCTGTGTTAACCAGACAATATTGCCATTCAAATATTGAGGTAATCTCTGGTTACGTAGTTGGCTTTCCCATCCCACCTCTCCATTGCAAATTTGTATATTTAAAAGCAATTTTGAATTTTGTGTCATTTATTAACAAAACGTTACCAATCATAGCGACAGGCGACGACCCAGTGTCGTACACAACTCCACTACAGTCGAGATGCATTGCATACAAAACTAGCCCTGACATTACAGCCGCCACACACATTGCACATCTGCACAGTGGTTGAAAGTTGCCATGAAACATAAAATTATGAATGCTACCAGCGTCGAAGCAACAAACAACTTCCGAACATTTCATAAATGTTTTTACCACCTCAGCCGTTACGTTAACAAACAGATAATTGCAAAATTTTGAAAGCTTCATAAATTGTTCAGCCACTATTGATAATTGTCCATTGCACGGTGTCCGAGTGTGTGTGTGCCGAAGTGTATGAGAGAGGCTTTTTTCAAAAAATCATCAAATATTAAATAAATCACAAGTGATTAACAAAAAAGGCACAAATGAAAAAAACATACTAAAATCATAAAAAAAAAATCGTTGTCGTCACATTGCGGCTGTTTTGTGTTGAATTTCAAAAACAACAACAACAAATGTTGCTTAATGTTGCACATACTCGTACATATTGAAATTTCCAATTCTATTTAGTTTACAAGTGTTGATGCATACGAATTCGATTTGTAACCTAAATGGAAATACCGGAGGGCAAGCAACGACTTTGGCAGGTGAGCTACAAAAGTTGCATTTTTTTTTGGATGAGAAATTTCAAAGAAGATGTCTCATATTTCTTTAGCAGATATTTATTTTTCCAAAAGAGGACAGTCAGGACTATTTTGGAAATAAAACAGACCGAATTCGAAAAAAGATCCTGACGTGCTTCACGAGTCCCATAAAATAGGTTCGTTATGTCTTACTTTCTCGCCGATCAGGAAAATCCAATTGGGAGAGGACACCTTAGATGACCTGTCGGTCGTCAAAGGAATGGACATAGGGAATTTATGGAACTTTATAGAGTGGATCGAATTCCTAACGTAAAAAAGGGGAAGGGAATTTGTAGACGAAACCAGGAGCGCACAACAGGCCGAATTGCTGGCCTAGGTGTATGTCAACGACATGAGACGGCCGTGGTACATGAAATGGGTTTCAGACATTATTGAGTTGTGACTTTCAGACATATATTTTAAATATCGACATATGGAACACAATCCCAAACGAATGGCTGATAAAAATTCATTTTATTGGGCATTCAATTTTCACAATTTGCAACGAACGAACAAAATTCGTTTTATGGAAACAGCCAGTAAGAAATAAACATACGATCATTTATCTCAAAAAATGTAATTTTTCTTTGATTACCAAATTAACACCTTTAAACACATATTTTTTAAATTTAAATACATGTACCGATTGTCTCAGAATCATTCTCTGTATTGATTTATTCATTCGTATGTCATTCAACCTTTTTAATCAAAGAGCGGCATGAGTGTAGCTAACGATCTCATTGCTTTTGTTCAGGTTATAGACGAATCCTTTTTAAAATGACTATAGAAGTTTGTACGATTAACTGTTAGAAATAGACTGAAATTCAATAAGGGTGTCTGAGATCCGCCCCCAAATTGCCATAATTTACAATATTCTCTTCAAATCAAGAAAATTTGACTAGCCGGCAACTGTCGATAATGATTACATCACAGAATCCACTCAATCCAACCAACGCTACAACATTTTTGGAAAAATTCATATCCAATGAAAAATGTTCATATAGTTAACGAAATGTTTTCATTGCATTTATGAAGTATGTTTTATTATTTTTTCACTAGTAAGTTGTAATGCGCCTATGGCACCCGTTGAAATATGGAAAACAAATTTTGTTGAAATATGGAAAACAAATTTTGTGGAAAAAAAAAATTTTGTTGAAAAAAAAAATTGGAAATTTTTTTTTGTAAAAATCAGTGTATCAGTGAATCAGTGTCGAGGGTAAATATATATTAAGATATTTTTCTATGATGCTACTTGATAGAAATATCACTGGGTTAAAGAAAAATTCATAGATTGGGTGTTTTTTTACGTTTTTTTTAAACTTCCACAGAATTTATAGAATTTGGTTCACAACCACTTGGCATCTCCACCGCTATCGACTGTAGCGTGTTTTAAAATATCGTAGAAAATTGCGTAAATATGAGAAGCAAAGAAAAAAATAAAATAAAAACTAAAACGAAACACGCCACACATATGAGTTTCATTAAATATTTGAAAAGCATTTGAAAATTTTTGTATTTGAGTTTCTGTTGTTGTTGTTGTATTCAAAAGTGTTTAAAAGAGGCAGTTCGTTCGGTTGGCTCAACGTGTCAATAAATCACTATGAACAATTTTCAGTTGCAGTTAAGCATACAAATTACAAAATCAGGCAAAACACCACCAATGGAACCGTAACAACACCAGGGCACACGGCCTGAAAGTGCCTGACGATGCGTCGCTGCTCGCTGCAGCCATTGGGGATAACAAATACGAACAGTGCCAAAGACGCAAACAAACAACAGCAATGCGAACGTGCCGCGGTGGCCAATATGGAAAAATTGTCGACAACAAAAACCACCGATCATCTACATACTAACAATAACAACAGCACTAATATTGGATTAAGCGTCTTGAAATTTATTTGGTCCACTCGGACGACCGCAGCATTTTTGGGGAACCACAAAACACAATTTTTCAACGGCCTTAACAAATGCCCCCCCTCCCTGACACAGGACTTTGACGGTGCAATGTCTGAACATATGCCGCAATTCGGTCGACGACAACGCCAACGGTTAGTTCCGACGATTAAGGTCAATGGGTGGTGGCCAGCCTAAACATGCCAACGCCGGCATTCATGAAATTCCTGAACTTAAATTCAATAGAGCCGTTTATGGAGTATCGCGGTGTTATTTGCACGCCGTTCGCCACGTCGACAGTGGATGAATGAAAAATGGAATTTCTTTGGTATTGGGCAAATGTGACAACAATAGACTCGAATTATTTGCGTTCATTTCAATGTGACTGACGGACACAGCAACGGAAGTGAAATGCAACACGTCAATAATATATGTGTATTTGCTAAGTTCAACATACATATGTTGAATTTAGATTGAATTATAATTCAGGGTCATTTGGGGCTTTAATCAGGCGGTAGATATCAATATACAGTTGTATCAAAATGGAAAATACATGACTTTTAAATCATGTCGATAATGCAGTGTGGGCTGATCGCTAAATGGGTCATGTCAAGATATCACATTGTAAGGATTCCTAAACCATTTGGCATATGTGAAGATATATACACGATACGAGTCCTTTCTAATTTCATCCTTAACATAAATTTTAAAACCAGTTTTTTAATGCAAAATTTGAATTTTAATATTTTTTTAATCTACGATTTAATGCATCGAACGAATTGAGTTAGAAAGAAACTATTCACAGCAGTTGGCCTTCTGCAGTTGGACATGCAATTAAAAGTCCCAGCTTTTTTTTTACAATTTTACAACCAGGCACAATCATTCCAGTTTATTGTAATGCGTAGAATTTGATGTTTTGTATGTAAAATAAACTAAAGTTTAATGGCATTTGCTGTGATAAGCCCCTTGTAAACATTCGACATTCGGCATTGCCCCGCCAATAGCAATGAATCGTGAATTAGTAGTGCCGGTCCGACCAGCTCCGATGAGGCCATGCCATGTGCCAGCCCAGCTGGTCGATTACAGGCGGAAATTAATATTGCATTTTTATATATTTTCGTTGTTTTCATCACATAAACAAATTATGTATGTACATACTCGTACATATCTGTATGCACAATCAAATACTGTACCATCGTATTTTCATGTTTTCACATAAACACATGTTGTTTGTGATAATTTCCGACTGAAACAAATACACAAAATTAAGGCGACGAGTTTCGACACGACCTACTTTACGGGGAACGAAGCATATGTTAAAGCTTAACTAACATTTGCTGGGCCCATCGTTCGTTCTTTTTCCAGTTTTTGTATTAATTCAGCAAATCAGAAGGAAACAAAAAAAAACACAAATTTAATGAATTTGTTTCAAAACAGAAATAACAAATTATTGATTCTCCTATAAATGATGCATAGCGCAGCCAATAAAATAAACAAAACACATTATCAACGTTATCGTGATGATGATCATCATGATGTTGCTGATGATGAAGCAAAGTAGTGTATCAAACAAAAAACTGGCAGGGGTTGAACAAATTGGCTAATGTGGCGTACAATTTAAATGTGGGGCCGCGTCCACACTTGGCAATTGATAAACATGTTAATGCTCCAGGAAAAACTGGGGCAGAGCATTATAAAACACAGCCATTAAATAGTTGGCACTTAATCCATGGAAAATTATTTTAAACATAAAAAATAAATTATATGAGGCCCACTGATAAGTTGTTTTTGTCATGACGGCATCGCTGCAGGCGGTCTTTCTCTCCGGAGAGTATTTTTATTCCTACAATCGATCTTATTGTAATCGAAAAGCCAGCCGGAAATTCTTGAAGTCTCTGGTCGATCTGATGCAGTAAATTGTAAACGAGGAAATAGGAAATGCTCGTCAAGTGAGACTTTAGATATACAAGTAACAAATTTTATAAACAATAAATAAACTCTGTTGAATAATTTTCTGTATTAATTATCACGTTCTCTTTTTTTTTGTTTCTTTTCAGGTATGTACACACACACTTGTTGCACTTTATTTTATGGTAAGATTATTATGGTCACATTTCACACATAATTCCGTGATAAATTACATGGTGTCCAAAAAGTATAACAGTCAGAACATTTTATATTTGAATTTGTTGATATGAAATCTATTTTTGCCACCTACGAATTCTACATAACAAAGATTGCAAAACAAATAGACTGGAACATTTGCATTGTCTCTTTGGCAAACTAATAAAGTGACATAAGTTGCCGGACAACAGACAAAGAGAACAGTTTACCCGGTTTCTGGAAAGGGTCATATTAAGTCAAATGACTGAAAATTGTATTTCCTAAAAAATTTTTTTCGTAAATAAATACGTTTTTTATAAAATAATATTTTTCTAAAAAACGAGTTTTGTAGAAAATAATATTTTCCTAAAAAAGACGAGTTTTGTAGAAAATAATTTTTTCAAAAAAAGTTTTATAAAAATAAATTTTTTTATTTTGTAGAAAACTCTCTTCAGAATACAAACTAATAATGTGAGATAATTTGGGGGGCAACAGACAAAGAGAGCAGTTTACCCGGTTTCTGGAAAGGGTCTTATTAAGTTTTTTAGAAAAAAAATTTTTCTTAAATAAATAAGTTTTTTATAAAATAATATTTTCCTAAAAAAAACTAGTTTTTAAGAAAAGAAAGAAATAAGACAAAGAGAGCAGTTTACCCGGTTTCTGGAAAGGGTCTTATTAAGTCAAATGACAGAAAATAATATTTTCCAAAAAAAAATTTTTTAAAAAAATTTTGTTTTCTAAATAAATTAGTTTCTTTATAGAATAATATTTTCCTAAAAAAAAAAGAGTTTTGTAGAAAATAATATTTTCCTAAAAAAAAATATTTTTTTTTATAAAATAATATTTTCCTAAAAAACGAGTTTTTAAGAAAAGAAAAAAATAAGACAAAGAAACCGGTGTACACGGTTTCTGGAAAGGGTCTTATTAAGTCAAATGACAGAAAATAATATTTTCTAAAAAAAAGTTTTTTTAGAAAAAAAAATTTCCTAAATAAATAAATTTTTTATAACATAATATTTTCCTAAATAAAATTTAAGAAAATAAAATAAGAAAGGAAAGGGTCTTATTAAACCAAATGACTGAAAATTGTATTTTCCAAAAAACAATTTTTTTTAAAAAAAACTTTTTCTTAAAAATGTTTTTTATAATATTTTCCTAAAAAAATTTTTTTTTAGAAAATATTATTTTCCAAAAAAAAAAGTTTTTTAGAAAATAATTTTTTTTTTTAGAAAACCCTTTCTTCAGAATATTTTTTTTCAAAGCTGACACTGTGTCCGTTGAAATGTGTTTAAGTAAGAACAAAATGACAAGACCATCCTAACTGCAAGTATCACAATTGTAAACTGATTTCTACAAAATAATCTCCAGACTGAGTTCTCCTTCAAATGGATTTGTATTTCTTTAATATCCCCTCATTTGCTAAAAAAAAAATTTTTAAAAAAAAAAATTTTTTAAAAAAAAAATTTTTAAAAAAAAAAAATTTTAAAAAAAACAATTTTTTAAAAAAAAATTTTGTTCCTTAATATAATTTTTTTATAAAATAATATTTTCCTCAAAAAAAAGTTTTTTAGAAAATAGTCCTTTTCCTTAAAATAAAGTTATTTAGAAAATAGTATTTTCTTAAAAAAAAAGTTTTTTTTAGAAAATAATATTTTCCTACAAAAAAAAAAGTTTTTTTTAGAAAATAATATTTCTTCAGAATATTTATACCCACACCCTACGGGTAGGAGAGTATATATCATTTGATACGGCTCAAAAGTGTAACACATAGAAATATCCACATTAGAACCCAGGTGTCTTTGAACCAAATTCGATTCATGACTTTCTGAATTGTTTGAGCCATGTCCGTCTATCCGTCTGTCCTGCTGGTACGCACGATAACTTTCGATAGAGTTAAGCAATCACTCTGAAATTTGGCATGGCTTAATATTTTCCCAAAACTGCTTATGGGATTGTATATGGGCTATATGGCCACACCCCTTCGGGTAACTCCCATACAAATCTGCTATTTCGCCCACTTTAGAAATCGTGTAATAATATCTATACGCCTAGTTCTTGGCCATATTCTGTATTTAGTAAAGGTATAACTGGACAAAGATTCTGACAAAAACTTGAAAGTCTGGCAACTCCCCTTCTGGTACCTCTCATACAAATGGACCATCCCGCCTACCATAGAAATCGTGTAATATCAATATGCCCAACGCGATCTTGACCAAATTTTGTATTTAATAAAGCTAAATCTAGACAAAGTTTTGGGCAAAAACTTGGAAGTCTGGCAAATCCTTTTCTGGTACCTCCCATACAAATGTATCATCCCGCCTACTCTAGAGCGAACCAAAACAGGGACTTTTTGTGGATGTAATGGCTTCTCTTCAATTACTTGAGGATTCTCAGAACCCCAAATGCGACAATTTTGTTTATTAACATGGCCACCGAGTGAGAAATGTGCTTCATAACCATAATCTCCTCTTAAAGCACGATATGTGGCTGTGTCAGAATCACCATTTTTGTAGTAGGTTTTAATAATTTGTATGCATTGTGCGATTCATTTTCGTCAATGTCAGACTTCCAACTGAAAAGAAAAAATTGGTTTAACAACTTAGTTTGACAGATGTCGAATTCCAGCCCTATACTTTTAAAACCACGAAATGGATAACCCTATACTTTTTTGTTTTGAATTCATGCTGACTGTAATAACATGCCAATAACATGCCCGGTAATGAAATTCTAATGAGATCTACTTACCTCGGGTTTGTCAGGCATAAACGAAATTCATACCAATCTGGGGCCTTATTGGATTTTCTATTAAGGCCTTTGTTCATCATCACCGGGGATGCAAAATCAGTTTCTTCATTTTGACTTTCCGCTCTCTTAAAACGTAATTTTTTCGATTCCGACGGTATGAAAATCAAAAGCGACCTTTACTGCCTAGGGGAGGGTACATTGTCATATTTGCAAAACAAAAAATATATCTTTCGAAACATTTTTATTTTGTTCTTTCCAGAAAATATTCTAATTTATCTCTTTACTGTGCATCATTCCAAAAAAATTCCGCAATGAAATGCTGTGCATGCCTTCAGACATCACCCTTTTATGCGGTTGTTTCTGTTCTCTTTTTTGTTCCTGTTCACAGTGAATGAACATTGGGCGGTTTTCTGTTCTAGATATTTGACTTTTATGCGTGAAATGTATTTCCTTATGGCAAAAAGAAGTAATAACCTCAGACCACAGACTCTATATTGAATAGCAACAACGGCAACGTTACCCCACAACCACCACAGCAGCATCTATTCATAGTAAAAATGAACTGAGGCATTATAGATCGTTTCCTATACATAATATATATGTATCTTGGTGTATATATTTTTTTTATTGCCAAATCAAACAATGAATCTCTTTTATGCGGGAAAAAAATGAAACGCTTAGAGAAATCGTTTCGTATCTTTCAAAGTGAATTCTTTGGCGAACGACGAAACGGTCGGCACAAAGAGTAACGTCTAAAAATATCATTGATTTGCATTCTCCTTTAATGGCATGCTTTTTTGTGCATAACATATATTTTTGCATTTTCCTTTAAACATTTGCCATGTTTTTTTTTACTTTTTTCCTCTACTGTTGAGCCTGAAATTAATCATGGAAACTGTGACAGGTTTTTCAAGTTCAGTCCGGGCATGCTTTGGTGGAAAAATAATGTCTCTTTTGATGAGCGACCATAAATAAGGCCGTTAATTAGACATCGTCTTAAGATGACATTGTATGTGTGCTTCAGTAATATGCTAAACTCATAATTCATAGAATCTGAAAGGATAATTGGCCAGCTAGACAGTACACTGAAGGAAAAAAGACATTGCCAAATCATCAACGCTTGTGAACAATTGTCTTGTGTTGGGTTCTGAAATTATCTGAGAATGCTTTTTACCAAAATAAGCGAAATTTGAGAAATTCATGTTGACAATTTCGAACATCGTTGACGATTTGGCCCGTATGACTTTCGTGCCCGTATGTTAGCAGTTCATGCACGTTTGGTCATACTTTTTCTATGAGTGTAGTCAGCCGCCGCATGAGCTTGAGCAGTAGCACCATTTACGGCCGCCTTCTGTCTGTAATTCCAGAGATTTTCTTTAAAATATCTACAACGTTGGACTCTCCTTCTTGCCATGCATCAGTCCCCCCGAACGGAGTAATTAATGGTTTATTGACTGCTGCTGCTGGCGGTTGGTTGGACATAAAATACACTTTGTGTGTCCTCCTCATCCGTCCATGTCAAAAATTGCTTTAAAGAATTTTCATACACAATTTGCCACCATGCCATTGCATATCTCTTTGATTAGTTTCTATTTAATAGAACCCCCTAAACACCCCTCACTGCCCCACTCAAAGACTTCAATGATTTTATGAGCATTTTTGCAGTTTTTTTTTTGTTTTAACAATTTTTATATGCAAATTTTCCGCTTGTTTTTCCAAGTTTCTCATGTTTGTAAATTTTTATACGTTTGTTATTCGGTTGCTAATTAACTCCTTATACAGTCAGTCAGTGTGCCAAACTGTCAGTATTTTTTTTTTCTCACTTATCTACTTTTTGGCATCTGCCAGCCAACACAGGCAAGCAGTGCCCAAATCGGCACTAGACCGAACTTCAACGGTGCCAAAGATGACAGACCAAAAACGGTTTGGCTTTTTTGAAAAAAAAAAACGATGAAAACCGATGAAAAAAAAATAAATTTTTCTCAAACCAAGAAAATATTTAAATAAAAGGGGGAAGCATAGCCAAACTGTAAAGTTAATATTATAGCGACAATTTAAAATGTCAATTATACGAAAAACAACGGTTTGAAGAGAGAACTATTAATAATAGGATATGCTGAAATGTATGTCCCAAGTGCATACCCAGTCTTGAAAAAACAATGTTTAGTAAGTCCCGATTCACACTAGGCAATTTTACTTGAGACAACTTTTATGATTGCCTTTGGAACTTGCCTCTTGTGTTCACACAAGGCAATTCGGTTTCGGTAAATTTTGTTTCATTATTGACTTTTCAAATGCAAATGCATTTCAAAATATCAAAAAAATCTGCAGCCAACTTCACACTACGAAAATCACAAAAGGAATTGCCAGCACATGCACGTTTTCCCCTTTCTTTACCTCTTACCTCGCTCTCTACACTTTTCAAATGCAAATGCATTTCAAAATGTCAAAATAATCTGCAGCCAACTTCACACTACGAAAATCACAAAAGGAAGTACATGCACGTTTCCCCCCTTTCTTTACCTCTTACCTCTCTCTCCACTTTTCAAATGCAAATGCATTTCAAAATGTCAAAATAATCTGCAGCCAACTTCACACTACGAAAATCACAAAAGGAATTGCCAGTACAAGCATATTTTCCCCTTACTTTCCCCTTACCTGTCTCTCCAACAAACTGAGAATTAAAATTGCCTTGCGTGAATAGAGACAATGGCCGTTTTTTGGGCCCTTATGGTCATTGAGTTTTTAAAATCGGAATTCCAGCAAAGTCGTAGAAGGAGATATTATCATAAAGTAACCGAATTATTTATGGTTACAATTGTCTTCAGTTCAAAAATATTTATCAAGAGTAGGTTCTTGGGGTCGTAAGGCCCTCGAGTCCGGAGTAGCATCCTCATAGAGATGATTAACTGGGCCGGTGTTTGTGCCCAAGAAAATAAAAGCATAATTTCATTTAAAGAGCCATGTGTGGACGGCGATTTTTGTTCCCCTAATACAATAAAGTAAATTTTAACGTTTCCTATTTTAATTTACCAGGAAGTATTTTGTGTAGTCTTGTGTCTCCTGGGGTCGTATTTTGTGCCTTTCCGTCGCTGGCAATCAAATTGACGCCCAGACTGAGGAACAAGTGCATATTGGAGTTCTTATTAAATTCTTGTTCATTTGTTACCGTGTCTACAGCAGGTACATTTGTTGGGCCACTATGACCACAATTTTAGTCCGGGTGTAAACACAAATGCTCAATATTTTTGGGGAAATTAGCTTTCATTTGAATTTTTTGGTCGTCACTCATTAGGACTTCAATACAGCCCAATTTTATATAAAACTGAATATTTGGATTTTTGAAGGCCATGGGGTGCAACAGCAAATTCATTGACCGTTCAGAGCAGGTCCCAGTCAGTGGAAATACAAATTGTATCATAAACAGCTCAGTGACTAGAGAGAAGTTCCCCGTATGCGGCTTCATGGAATGTTAAGCGAAAAACGCACGTACGAATATTCGGATTCTTAAGAATATCCCAAAGTTATAACTTAAAAAAAAATATCTTCCAATTGAAAAAAGAAAACCGATCCTTAGGTCTTTACTATATTTTAATTTAAACCTGAGCTTTGGTTTCCATCCTTTGCCATTCGCCATTAATTCGATATAATTTCCCCCCCGCAGTTTCAACTAATCGTATGTCGCTTAAAAATAAATAAAAGCAAGCATTGCCTTTTTTATGCGGCAATTTAATTGAACACCGCATTAGTTATGTGGCAAATGCAGATGCAGATGACGGTGTCAATGCTGAATCTGCAGCGTATCTCAGGGTGGCAGCAACACAAAACAATGGAACAATGATTGCCAGCTTAAGATAGAGTTCGAATCGGCTAAAGGCTCTCAAAGAAACCAAAACAATGTTGCAAACATGAACGGAAAAAAAATATCCCATGGCGGAGACACCACAACAAAGAAAATTCACATGACCACAAAGTACCAGCGATTTAATAAAAACTTGAAATAAGGATTATTTGGAAGAAAGACTATTTTCATGAAAAATTGATTACCAACAGTGATGGGGCCAGTCGGCCGGGGTGAGGTTCAGGTGTAAAAAGGGTCAGTGTGGTTGGTGGTTGTCTACTGGCCCAACCACTGCTCTTTTCAAGAAGCCACAGATGTTGCTGTTCGGATAATGGTGGCCACCAAAAGCCATTAGGATATCTTAATGTTTTTTTGTTTGTTTTCTGGTGCTTCTCTTGACTTCTTTTCGTTTTGTTTGGTTTTGCAATGTAAATGTGGTTGGTTTTTCATTTTTTAATAATGTTATCATGACAAAAGACACTCCTTAAGTTTGTCGAGTTTTTTTTTTTGTCTTTCTTTTTATTATTTTTGGCCTGAGTATGTGTGTCGTGGCGGTTGGAGTGTTTCTTTATGACATCACTTTGGAGAACATCATCATCATGGCTTCCTTTGGAAATGGCGCGACGACGCATGCTACCCACACTCCTTGCCGCGTTCATGTATTTTTTTTAGTGAATATTATTAAAAAAAAAAGAAGAAAAGACAAAGCAAAGGTTAAAGAATAAATTGCTCTTATGATTAATGGCTGATGATATTTAAAAACATTAACTACCGGGCCATGATGCAGTTCAGCTCAGTAGTTACTTAATGTGTTTCCTTCTTTTGCTCAGCTTATGTGTCTCCAGCACTCTGCCTGCTTCTACATGATTTCTTTGTTTAGTGTCTTGTGATAACTTTTATGATGTGATATTTATTATATAGAAACTGACTTTTTGTTTATTATATTCTAATTTCATCTGTGCGGGAATACACCCACGCTCTAGGATTGGGCAACAAAGAGCTACTTAGCTGGTTAGTATAAACCAAAACATAAATGAGTATGAAACATTAAAATTAGACATTTTTCAATTTAATTGAGTGTATATCTTTGTATTCGACCTTTTTAATGATAATATGAACTAATATTTTTCAAAAAGCAAAGGAGAATTATTAATTTTATATAATTATGGCCGGTTGTGTTAAAAATGTACGGCCAAAATAAAAATAATAAAAAAAAAATGTTGGGAAAAATATTGAAAATATTACCCGCGTTTTTTTTGGCTGGATAGAATGTTGAATCATGGGAGGTTTAATATTAGGCTTTGTAAGAACACTTTCCTGTACACCTAATCCTGTTTTTACACGGTACATACGTTCCAGAATACATGGAGTACAAAAAAATCTGGTAATGAAAAAATAAAAAAAGAAGAAAAATTAATTCTTGTGATTCTTCACTATACCAAGTCCATTTTTTGTCCGTCTAAAAAAAAACATTAAAAAACCAGAAAAGTTTTGTCATGGTATTTGAAAAAAGTTTTAAACCAGAATGAGTTTATTTCTATCTACCCTGTTATTTAAAAAAAAAACAATTAAACAAGTACATGTGAAAACCGGATTGATTGTAGTTGTGTACTCAAGTGGTGAGGTTTGACAAGGATCAGTATGTTGTTTCCCTTTGTTGAGTCCTTAAAATATCAGTTTTCTTGCCGATGTGGTAGGAGATTGCTAATGTGTGTTTAAAAGGAAATTTCCATTTATTTGAGTGTGAATGTCCATGTCTAAGGGCCCCGGTAGGCGAGTTGGTAGCGTGCTTGAATATCAGCGTGGGGTTTATGGTTTGGATTCCTAACAGAGGATTTGGTCTGTCGCTGCAAAAATCTAGCCAAATGGTCTGGGTCACCCGGTTTACCCTTGGACCCAAAATTAAAATATAAATTTACTTTGTAATGTAATTAATAATTAAATAAATAAAATCCATGACTATTTGAGTTGTTGAGTCGTTCAGGACAAGGCACCCAAATTGTCGTCCAATCTTAGAATTGAATTTACGGTAAAAAGGGATTTTTATTTGAAGCTCTTGTTATTGGTAGTGTATTTGTGTCCCCTATGACCTGAATTTTAGCACAATCATGAATATTTTGTAAAGGAAATTCGAGTAATGATCTTTGGGTCATTTTTTTTTCACAATTTTTTTTTTCAACTTTTTTTTTTTCCACAAAATTCAATAAATTTTTTTTTTCCACAAAATTTTTTTTTTTCAACAAATTTTTTTTTTTCAACAAAAATTTTTTTTCCACAAATTTTTTTTTCCAATTTTATTTTTTTTCGAAATTTTTTTTTACAAAATAGTTTTCTCAAAATATTTTTTACAAAATTTTTAAAATTAAGTAACAAATACTTTCTCAAGCAATTAACGGGCGCCATAGGCGCATTAGAACTTACTAGTTTTAAAATAGAAACTGTTTTTATTGAAAAAAAATTTAATTAAAAAAAAATCTTTAATTTGAAAATTAGAAATTGCAACCTAGTTTTTGCTTAAAATTACAGTTTCAAAATTTAGAATTAAAAAGTTCAGATTTTCACCAATATTGCCCCGAATTCCTTGATTTTTTGTATTCAGTATTTTTTTTTAAATAGTATTTATCTTTTTCTAAATAGACATAGACAAATTTTAAAACAGGAATTGCTTTAAATTTTTTGAGCATTTTCAAAAAAAAAAAAAAATCTCAACCTAAAATTTGATGGGAAAAAATTAGAAAAAATTGCATTTCAACATTAGAAATTGCAACAGATTTTTCTTTTAAAATTACAGTATCCATTTTCAGAATTAAAAATAGGTTCACCGATTTAACCCCGAATTCTTTGATTTTTTATTAAGAATTTGTTTTTTTTTTCAAATAGTATTTTTCTTGCTCTCCATATAATCAGTCACATTTTGAGCACGAAATGTATCAGTTCACACTGCTCCTATTCTGTTACATTTTAAAAATGTCCATATATGTACATAAATTCCACAACATCCCTCCTAAATGAACGTGACAAAACTGAACCTTTAAACATTCACATTTGTTTTTGTTTTTTTTTTTATATTTTTGCATGTCTTCCGCGTAACCCTAACTCACAATTCATGACCAGTAAACTTCACTCGAATGATAATGACGATCATGACATAACATAATTGTCATATTTATATGCAAATAATGACAATGACAACTCTTTGAACATGACAGACGAGCAGCGGCCGCAAACTTCAATGTGGTTTTCAAGACTAGTCTGTGCCCGCCCCTCTTTCCCGTGATTGACCATTTCGTGGTAAACCACCACCACCACCACAACCAACACATGTCGATTCCAGACATACCAAACAATATCGAAATGCATTTAAAATTATTGACATTTGCATTAACAAATGCCGCATAAAAAATCAAAATAAACCGGGCACACAACACAGCAGAAGATCAGCCAGCCATTGCCAATCCGGCGGTTAAACAGCCAAACCAAGTCTCCAAGTTTGTGGCGTTTAAGATGCAACAGCGTCAACGTGTTCATACGTACGTAAGTACGTATGCAAACGTCTGTCTGTACATACACCAGAGAGAGAGAGAGAGAGAGAGTGAGAGCGAGCGTGTATGTCGTGCTTCATGTACAATGTCTTGCAGGAATGTTAATTTAAACATCATTCGCGTTCAGACGAAAAACCTTCTATTGCTGCTGCGGTTTCCCCCAACATTGACTGCATTGGAGTGAGTAAACAGTAAATCAGGTGGCTGTATCGGTGGGGACGCGCTAGGTGTAGGGGGTGTACTGGTGTTCAATTAGAGGAATTGTTCGATTTGTTTGTTTTGTCCGTTTTAGCGGCGGCGACAACATCAGCAAACAACATTTTCTGTAAATGTTTTTCCGTCTGTTTCTGTTTGGTGTTGTGTTGTTTTTTTTTTTTTGGTTTTTTGGTTTTCTGTTAACTGAGAATGACACTAATTGAAAATTTTTTCGGAATTACTCGTCGTCGGTCGTTCGTACTTGTGTGCCTTTAAGGCGTTGACATCGTTATGGAAATCATGGCAATAGCACCAATGGCTGACAGAATGAATTAAAAGAATTTTGTAAATCGATGACTTCGGTACATGGAATATGATTTCCAAGATGATGACGATGTCACACTGGAATAGTGTAATGGAAATGTCAAAGACATTTTTAGAGCTCCTGGACCTTATACAGCACTGACCGGGGCTGATAATAGGGTGTGCCATTCTAGTGTCTACCTTCAACATCTCCGGAATGTGGTCTGTATATCTCTGTCCCATAGATATTTTAACGGTCTGTTCTTCGGATATCCGTCATATTGTACCTGACGTTAGGACATTCAGGCTATCCTGGAACTCTAATCCAAATGACAAGCTATAGGGGGAAATTCGTTGTTTATCCCAACTGTTTGTAAGTGGAATACGCTTCCACTTCGAGTCTTTCCTGCCAGCTATGACATTCGCAAATTCAAGACAAATGGTAACAAATACGTATCTCTCTTTTTTCCTTTTCATGCTATAATTTCCAACATGGTTCATTGTATTTTTGGGGGAGATTTTTCTGCCCAGAGTATTTTTGTATACCCAACATTTGGTGGAATTGTGTATGTTAATCTCTGATTTTTCCCAACCAGAAAACATTTTTTTACCAAAAAAAAAAAAAAAAGAAACGTCAATAATCTGTTTCTAATTTCAAAGGAATTTTATGTGTTAACCTGTGATTTGACCTCTTTGCTGTAAATCATATTTCCAGCTATTTTTATTACAAAAAGGCGTAGCCAAACACTTTTTTGGTATTTCTTTTTATGAACTTCTGTCTCCTTTACAAATTGATCTAACATTTGTTTTTTTTTTGTTTACGATTAAATTTGAAAGATAAAAGGCCGATATGACACGAGAGCAGCTGCTGTGCAAACTCGTACTCGGTGGGGGCAGCCTCTGTGTGAACCCTGCCACCGGCCATGTTACATGTGTTTCCGACAGAGGCAGTAACACCCTCCCAAAAAAAAAAAAAAATGAGATTTCAACACGGACACTAGAGAAGTCTTTTGTTGGTAATCAAACTGACCTAATTGTTATGATTTTTTCGCACACACACGTATGCATATGTGCTTAACAATAAAATTGTGCATTTCGACAGCCATTGTATTTGTTGCATTGTTGTTTGTCTAGCTCGTATTTATCTTTGTATCTCATGTTACCCGTACGTACAGCCGTACACTAAGCAAAAACTAATCGAACAAACCAATTTCCACACACACACACACTCTGAGCCGTCGTTTCGTATGTGGCCATAATGTGAAACACCCACCCAACGCCCTGAATGGATTTCCGCAACAACAGCAAAATGAATTTGAAATTGTTGTTCACAAACCTTTTCGGAAAATCGTTTTCCATTGTTTCCCTCGAAATCTCACGGAGAATGAAAAACAACGCGAGAGTGTTCGAAACGATTAGCATGGTTGAGTGACCTCATGTCCATTACAATCAACAGAAATGTACGTACGTACATATGAGCCGATCCGATCAAATGGTTAATTGCAATTGGAAATTTGAGAAAAGCCGTGTTGGAGTTTTGTTTATTTTGAAATTAGGTCTATTGTGTACAAAATTCCATACATGAGTGTGTGCACGAGGCAAAGGGTCAGTTTTATTGAATTTCTCTTCCCCCCCCCTTTGGTTGTTGTCTTTTCACAGATGTTGACGCGTTATTTGGTATTGGGATTTGTGAGAATGCGACAAATAAATTCATTAGAGATAATTCAATTGTTAAGGATTTTGTCAGCAGTTGTCAACGAAAAGATGTGTGATAAAACTTTCAATTTGCTGTAAGGCAAAAATATGGTTTAATTTTTTTAATCCTAATCGTTGGCCAGCAAATATCAACCCTTATAACAACTATAACCTAACACAAGCTGATGTGTCCTAACCTGGACTGTGGAGTCGGAGTCTGATAAATTTGCTCGTAGTCGGAGTATGGAGTCGAAAAATGCCGTCGACTCCGACTTCGAGTTTTATGTACAGGGGTCTCCAACAAGAGGTGTTATTTTGAAATTCAAAGAAAAATTTAATTTAGTTTGTTTCACAATATAGAGGAAGGTATGCCGTTAATAATGAAACACAACATCAGCCAAACGGCCACGCTTTCAGGACCATATCCTTTTCATGAAATTGTCCATAACCATAGTACGGAGAGTACTCAATTTTTATTCTCTTCACAAGAGAAAAATACCTTATGAGAAAAAAATTGTTCTCCTCAAAGATAAATATAAATTTTTCTCAAGATAAATATTTTTTTCTCGTGAAAGTAATTTAAAATATGAAGAGAACAATTATTTTTTTCACTCACGAGATTTATCTACCGAGCACTCGCGCGAGAGTTATATCTTCTCATTAGAAATTAATTCTCATTCATGAGTTCAATCATTAGAAAAAATATTCGTCATCAACTGCATTTTTAGGAAATCCCTTTACAACGGCGAAATGGGACGAAAATATGTGTAACAAATATTTAAACTTTCAGCGGATAACATTTTTTTTTCTTTTTTATTGTTTTCAAACCAAAAAATTAAATCAAAAATAACAATAAAGCAATTCTATTGCGTAACACAAAAAATAAGGCATTACGACCCATTTTTTTTCAACTGCTTCAAACCAAACAATAGAAGAAACTGACCTGCGTCAATTTCCAAACACAAGTATTTTTATATTTCTTGTCTCACGCGTGCTCTCTTTAATATTTATCTTTATTTAACTTTCGCAACAAAACTCTCGTGAAAGTTATTTTTATGAGTGAGTGTTATCTTTTCTTCTCTTTCGTTAGAGAGAGCAATACTTTTAAAGCATGTATTGATCACTCATGAAAGATAAAAAAGATAACTTTCGTAGATAAAAATTACTTTCACGAGAATTATTTTTTTTTGTCTCTGAGTGTGAGTAACAAAACGAGAGATAAAAATGAAAATACCTTTCACGAAGCGAGATTTTCCGTACTATGTCCATAACTAAATAGCAAAGTGGCTGCCTTATGTCCTCGATAACCTCCCGAATGAATAGAAGCATCAAAAGTGACAACTACTGGGTGATTCAAAAGACCTCTTGTTGTAGAACCCTGTGTGTTCCAGCGAAGGTGCTTACATCATGTATCCCGAACGTCTTAGATATTATCCTCGATATGTCCATGTCTATGAAATGTGGCTCATTGAGTCTAGATCTAATTTGGCAATCGAAACCGACAATTGACTTCTAACAGTCTTTGAGAAAATTCTGTTATCTAGAAAACCTTCTTTGACCCCCCACCCCTTCAAAGTTCTAATCACTCCAACGAAGCCCCCTTCTCGCTCCACCCATTAACTTAAGTCATATGATAATTGTCAAGAGACATTTATTGAAACCGGTCTCAGCTAACATTTTCCTCATAATTTAACAAAACAATTACAAACAGTTTCAAGCCCCTCCAAAAAAACGAAAAAAATGTTGCAGTTGCACAGAAACATGCGAACGTCGTGCCACATACACTCATAACGACGACTAATAACATTTGACACAAATATGTCACTAACTTGGCTTGTTAGAAAAGCCAGCAAATAAAGCCCCCCAAAAAAAAAACAACAACAAATTGAAAATTGGACGGAAAGCTACCAACGAACGAACGAACGAACGACCAAACCAAACATGTACGGGCGGGCAACGCCGCCACCAGCAATAAAAAGCATTTTTGTGAAGTTTAAAAACACAAAATTTGTTAAATGTCTCGCAAAATCAACACAACAACGTGGCCGGAGAGGCGAAAAAACAGAAACGCTCGAACAATGACTTTATGGCCAACACAAAGCGAATATCATATAAACCATAATTTATGTACGCGTACGCATACAAACGAGATCAACGAGAATACGAGATATAAAAACAACAACACCAACAAAATACGCTGAAACTATAACATGGTCATGTTAACGCACTAATTGCGTTTTTCCTGCATATTTTTTTCTGTTAACAACAAAAAACATTAAAATTTTCTCAACAACAACAAAAAATATGTTATTGTTTTTTTCCTATCCTAACTGTATGTGTCAATTTGAAAGAAGAAAATACAAACCGAGATACTCATAGTCTCGTTATTCACCAGAGAGTTGGTTTTTGTTTTGTTTTTCTTCTTGGATTTTTTTTAAACCAGAGCTCTCAGGAAGCAAAACTAAAAGCAAAAAAAATCAACGAACCTGGTTTAAACAACAACAACAAAAATGACTTAACTTATGTGGGAGCAAATGTAGTATCTGTTGGGTTGTGTCTCTCGCCTCTTGCCACAAAGCTGGCGACAAGGAAGTTGTCTTTACCGCAATGACAGCCATCTGATGCGGTTGGCAGTAGTGAAACGGATGATGCCCTTTTTTTCTGGGTATAGAAAATTGAATAAAAAGTTGGAAAATTCTTTAACATTTATGTTCTTCCGGGACTTAGGAAGAGAATGAAAATGTTCAAGTCAAAGTTGGAAAATTCTTTTACATTTCTGTTCTTCCGGGACCGGGAAGACAATGAATTTGTTCAATAACAATTGTAAGCGGTATATGAACGAGATTTTGCACGGATGTACGATAACTTCTCTTGTTGTTCTCTCTCGTGGCCTGTGTGAAAGCCTTTGGACCGATTTTTAACCCTTTTACAGTGATAAAATCGAGCTGATTTTTGGCAAAAAAATTTAGGAAAATCTGAAAATTGATAAAAATCTATTTTTTAAAAAATTTGACGAGATACAGACATTTCCACGAGTTTTGACGTGTACATGAAAATCGCCGATACACGTGTATTTTTATTTTTTCCCCTCTTTCCGAATATGTGCATTTGGTTCAAAGGACAGAAAAAAATCTATTTTTTGTAACACGGTGTTATGAAAAGAATGAGAGGAACTAAAACAACATCCTGGCAATTGCGTTAATAACACTGTGCGACAGCCACAATCGGTTTGGGATGAAACCACCGGGGAAAGTTATAGCGGTCAAAAAAAGGTCATACGTGTCCCAGCGTTTCGTTGGGTCTCATCTAGGAATCGAGATATATCGATTTGAAGTTAGTAAGTATCGTATAGGGGAATTTGTCACGTTTTTGGCTCTTTTGTTTGACATAACTTGGGAACCACTCGTCCGATTTAGCTGATTAAATTTTAAAAAACCAAGAATTACAATTCCCTTAATCTGTTTATATATTATTTTCCTTTACAAGTAATAGTTTCCAAGTTAAAAATAAGCGCATGAAGAAATTTTTTTTTTATTTTTTTTTTAAATACATTTATTTACATTTTAATAGGACTTGACACTTTTTACCGTTTTGGATTTTTTATGAATTAAAAAAAAAAAAATTTTAATTTTTAGGCAAAAATAATTTTTTTTTTTCATACATTTATTTATAATTGCGAAACTGTTGCTTAAGTAGGAAAACGGTTTAAGAACAGATTAGAGGAATTGTAATTCTTAATTTTTCTAAATTTGTTTCAGCTAAATCGGACGAGTGGTTCTCGAGTTATGTCAAACAAAAGAGCCTAAAACGTGACAAATTCCCCTATACGATACTTACTAACTTCAAACCGATATATCTCGATTCCTAGATGAGACCCAGCGAAACGCTGGAACACGTATGACTTTTTTTTTACCAATATAACTTTCCCCGGTGGTTTCATTCCAAACCGATCACTGACCCTTACCATATGTCGCAGAGTGTAATGTGTTCGCTTATTATTTTTGAAATTTTCGTTTGGATTCCCCCTTCAACTATTCAGATTTACTGTGCTGATGGTCATTGAAATAAATAGAGCTACAAAAATTTTGCTAACTACACGACCATCTTTACAATCATCACCGCCTCTAAAAATCTGTGGCAAATCTACTGAACAACTGCAAATGCCACCGCATTTTTCACGGCCCAGAAGGAACTACTAGATCT
The DNA here is from genome assembly GCA_958296145.1 of Hydrotaea cyrtoneurina. NCBI lineage: Eukaryota > Metazoa > Arthropoda > Insecta > Diptera > Muscidae > Hydrotaea > Hydrotaea cyrtoneurina. Next base: position 7,261,608 of record OY282513.1, on the reverse strand, counting down.
CGCATATCAGCCAGTACATACCGCTTAAAACAAACAGCAGCCACGACCGCCGCCACCACGATGTGACAACATCAGCATCCAGAGTATCCGAGCAGCGTCAACAATATCGGCAGCATTGTCAATGTCATTGTATGGTGATCTCCTCCTGCCTGGGGATGGTCGTCGTCGATGGCTTCGGCTGACTGTTGGCTCTAAACGAGCGTACGTTGCTTTTGTTCCAGACATTTGGTATCATTGTGGTTGTCTCATTAGTTCTTACCTTTTTTTTTTTGTGTCGTTCTGGAAATCGCGCTTTTATGCTTTTATACCATAAATGGTATTTTTTGCCAATTAGCGAAGAAAAAGGTAAAAATTCACAAAGGCATTCAGTCCTCTGGCCGTCCGTATCGCTAGCTGCCGTGAGCCAAAGGTTTCCTTGCGCGGTGACTCCAACGCGTTTGGGCTGCCTTTCCGGGCGAAATAAGATTCACTTCACAATGGCTTACAAATGGAAGAGTTTCATTTGTGGCCAAGAAAGTGTTGTTACAATTGTTGTTGAATTCGAAAAAACAAAAACAAAACACGTTGATGTTATTTCACTTTTATTAGAGCAACAATGGCGGAATGGGTATTCTTGTTTCGGTTTCTACCTTCGGCCGTTTGTTTTTCACTGAAATGTGTCTCATCGCATTTTGAAGAGTTGGCCGTTTGTGTGTTGCCTGTTGTCCACCGTTCGTAGTTGGGCTTCTTGGGGAATCCTGATCTCGTTAAGGCATTTTTATCATTGTTACTGTATTTTATTTTATTTCTTTTTTTTTTTGCACGCGTCTTTTGTTATAAAAATAACAACAAATATTTTTCTCCTTAATTTTTGCTGTTAATTTCATTGAAATCTCGTTTATCTTCGTCTTGTCTGTCTTTGCGCGTCTCTGGTTGATTTCTTGCGGCATTTTAATGACAATTTTCTTAACGCCTTCAAGTAAATAAATCAATCATTTGACCAAAATTTGTTTTTGTTGCTGTTGCTGTGGTTGTTGCTTTGTATCGCATTCCATGTGCGTGGCATTTAGACGATGGCGCGTTGGAGTCTTTTTCAAAATGACACTCGCTGCAAATGGCCACGTGTAAATTTATTTGCGCATGCGTTCCATAAATGGTCATTTTTCTTTAATTAAGACATTCCTTAAAAGGTTGCAGGAAGATGCAGCCTTGCTTCGGCTTGTCTGTCTTTCGAAGAGGCCTTTACAGTGGTCACATATAATGTTGAGCGCTTGCCTCTTTAACTATTTAAAGATTTCATTTATCTTTTCAAAGCTATCATTTATCATTTTTTGTCAAAAACAAAAACAAAATTGAAGGGGAGATAAATGTTTAAAATTGTTAAAATCCATTCCCACGAGGGCATACATTTAAGAGAATTCTTCCTTTTTTGAAATACACTGGAAGAATTTTCGCAAACTCAATAGCGGTCAACGGTGGTTTATTGCATCGCATCAATGAAAAGATTTCATTGCATTAATGATAAAAATGTTTATGGTGCTAGTGAAACTATTTCATTGTACCAATGAAAGTATTTCATTGTACCAATGAAAGTATTTCATTGTACCAATGAAAGTATTTCATTGTACCAATGAAAGTATTTCATTGTACCAATGAAAGTATTTCATTGTACCAATGAAAGTATTTCATTGTACCAATGAAAGTATTTCATTGTACCAATGAAAGTATTTCATTGTACCAATGAAAGTATTTCATTGTACCAATGAAAGTATTTCATTGTACCAATGAAAGTATTTCATTGTACCAATGAAAGTATTTCATTGTACCAATGAAAGTATTTCATTGTACCAATGAAAGTATTTCATTGTACCAATGAAAGTATTTCATTGTACCAATGAAAGTATTTCATTGTACCAATGAAAGTATTTCATTGTACCAATGAAAGTATTTCATTGTACCAATGAAAGTATTTCATTGTACCAATGAAAGTATTTCATTGTACCAATGAAAGTATTTCATTGTACCAATGAAAGTATTTCATTGTACCAATGAAAGTATTTCATTGTACCAATGAAAGTATTTCATTGTACCAATGAAAGTATTTCATTGTACCAATGAAAGTATTTCATTGTACCAATGAAAGTATTTCATTGTACCAATGAAAGTATTTCATTGTACCAATGAAAGTATTTCATTGTACCAATGAAAGTATTTCATTGTACCAATGAAAGTATTTCATTGTACCAATGAAAGTATTTCATTGTACCAATGAAAGTATTTCATTGTACCAATGAAAGTATTTCAATGAAAGTATTTCATTGCACCAATGAAAGTATTTCATTGTATCTTTCATTGCATTGTATCAATGAATTTAATCTATCGCATCAATGAAACTATTCCATTGTATTAATGAACAATGTTATGAAGCTATTCAATGCGTTAATGGAATTATTTTAGTGCATCCAACGGCACACTTGCAACATTTTCCGTTTGCAAGGACTCAGTGATCACACCCTGTAAACAATACTGATAGTTTTCTATTCCATCGTAATTCCTAGTTAATTTGTTTTCTTCTGTATCGATGATTTTGTATTTTGAGCCAGCCTTCGATTCTTGTTGAAAAAAACAGTATTTTTTTTGGAAACTCTTGTAAATTATTTTTCTCACACTAAACACAATCTGCGAATAAATAATAATTATGACTCCCTGATAGCTCTACCAGTCCATCGTAGCTTCAATAATGCTTTGACTACAACAACAGTGTCATTTAATAAAATTTTGTGCCACTAATGAAAGGGGAAATATGCAAAAAACGAAAAAACTGAGGGGAGAGCAAAAAGCAACAAACAAAAATGCAATGCAGGAGGCGAGGATGTGGAAGTGGAGAGAAAACATAACAACGAATTGCCAATACAAATAGCCGCGGGTAAAATAAACAAACGGCAGAACAAAGTAACAGCAGCCAAAAGACAGAGTCAAACAACCAACGATAATGACAATGTAGCTGATGGATGCCTCCGATGATGATGATGATGCTGCTGCAGATGCCAATATAACAACGCAACTGAATCGCTTAAAACATGACGATCAAAATGAAGGGGAGTGGTAACGAGAAGATGAAATTGCAAAATAATACCATGGAAACCACAACAACAAATATATGCAAAAGCCTTCTACAACAAAGTCAAAGTCATGCTAATAACACAACATCAAAAGGGTAAGAACGAACGGAATACTTACCACAACAACAAGATGTGGTTGCTTGTTCCCCTGCGCCGTCTAGAGTTGTCTTCCAAGGAATAGCACCGACCGACTGACTGACTGTCTGACTGATTGAGAGTTACTAAGACACTAGCGACGAGGAGCAGCGTCATTCAGTCAGTCAGCCAGCCAGTGTCGGTTCCAGACTTCAGATGCTGAGCGCTCATGTTTTCTAGATATGACAAATACACTCACTCGTTCCGTTGGGGCAGATTTATTTATTTTTGCATTTAAAATGCATATTTGATCAATTCGCATATTTGAGCTTCAATTGAAGATGCTGGCCCGCCCGTCTTCTTTCTCCCCTCCTAACGATAGCATCTTCAATAAATAACTGCCAAGTTTTATGAGGAGCTGCAGTTGGACGAACGGTCTGGCCTGGCCTGGCCGCTTATTGAATTGATGGGATCTGCAATCATGCAAAACTATTAATTGATTAATTGTTTATTGTTTTGTGTTGGAGAGAACGAATTTAATTAATTCGTGGTAAATGGAAAAACATGATTTATTTATTTTCTGGCAATAAAAATAAATAGTTTTGCCAAGATAACAATACAATTTATGGGAATTATGAAGGGGAAAAAATGAAAGAAATTTGAGGACCTTCTTTATAAGAAAAATCTGCATGATAAAAGTCACAGGGTGTTTTGCAGATTTCGGCGAATTTTTAAAAAAAATAATGAATGAGTATTTGTTGTTCTGTGATAACCTGGTTCTTCCAATCCATTAAATTGTGTTGTCGGTGGCTTGAATCACATTCATGACTGTCTTATTTGTTGGTTCACTTCTTAGAGAAGATCGTATATCAATCGGATATATATTAAAAAAAGTCATCAGATCATTCTATAACATGGCAATTCCTCCTACGGACCCTGAGTTCGTAGCCAGTGTAATTCACTTAAAAATTTTGCGTGTCCGACGGGTAGTACAAAATATTTGTGCTAACGACTATGACAAAAATAAACCCGATGGGTTTTTATGGCAGAACATTATTACAACTTGTAAATGGGCAGTTCCAGATAAACGTCTTGTTCTGTTCGCGATCTCTTATTTAGCCCAATTATTTTGAGAACCTTGAGAAGTTCTACAATTTGCATTTTGCACTAAACAAATTAGAGCTTAAAAAAATGTTCGGTTTTCATCATTTTTTTTTTAAATTTAAAAGCCTAAGAGTGTCACTTTTGCAAGCTAGGAATGCCCATATCCCAATGAAATTCCTTGTAGCTTATCGGTTACTTGAAGCTATAAATATCTCTCTCTCTCTCTGCGTCTGTCTCTCTCTCTATCTGTGTGTCTCTCTCTCTCTATCTGTGTATGTTTCTCTCTCTATCTCTGTGTCTCTTCTCTCTCATATTGTTGATGTTGATGAACTGAGAAAGAAGTCTCGCATGTGTCTGCCTCACATTTGTCCCTGTGGTTTTCTGTTGACTGATAATGACGAGTCGGACTGAATAGTTCTTTATTCGTATTCCCCTTAATTACTGACACAGTCCGCTGGTATCAACATGGCTTCTCCTGTGGCACAAAATGAATTGACATCGGTCGAAATTCAATAACGTCCACAAAGCCTTCACAACGCTTAGCTCGATTCCTGCCAACATTTCAGTCCAACAAATCATTGTGTGTGAATCCTCCTTTAGACAACTGGTTGCCTAACTTAATAATCTCTTTCCAAGGAATTTTGAAATTCCAACATTTCCTTTGCAAATGTTGTTTTTTGTACTTTGTCCCTCTCATTTCGTTTCAGGTTGCGCGGCATGCCACTATCTTGGCACCTTCAGTCTTTATGTCATACGAGATATTCGTATGTCTGATTTCGAACTGTCATTTAAATAAATTCGAATATCAATTAACGCCCATATCTTTGTTATAAAGAAAATTTATAGCAATATTTCGTTCGTACTTTATCTAGTTAAGCAGCCGTACATTCCAACATCCAACCAACCAGCCTTTCATTCTCAACCAGCACCCGGTGGTGTAGTGTTGTCAAAACCAACACAAAACATGTTTACCTTGTGCTGTCCAACACTACCACGCTGAACCGTAACGCATTCAAATTCCTCACTCACGTCGTCGATCGCTTCCTTCGGCATATGCGTAGCAAAAAAAAAAAAAAAACAAGAAAAGGTTTCAGTTTTGTTTGTATGTTTTTCCTCTTAAGCATCACAATTGATAAGCAACTCCTCAATAAAGAAGAAACAACGCCTGAACGCATCTTCGGTGGAGCCCCAAAATGCAAGATGCAAAGGTGCCACCAAACAACAGCAACAACAAAAAAAAGTAGGTGTGACATTTCCTTTGAAAATTATGACAGAACAAACACTACACTTGGGCGCGCAGCAACAGCTTGCATACGATTATGAGTAATCAGATCAGAAGACGTGATTGTCGAAGTACTTGGAAGATCAGCATCCCTAGAAGAATTCCTTTATATGAAATGACACCGTAAAAGTGCAACGATCTCTGCTAGATCTGGAGATATCTCAAATGCACTTTTCTTTCTTTCTTTCTTTGTGGTACAGAAGGTTGGTTGGTAATCGTGTCATTGTTGTTTTCCCTTGCCAAGATTATGAGAACAGGATGTACCGATTTTTTGTTATTCACCATCGTCTCCATAGAACTTGTTTTCTTTAATGCTGTAATTTCACTTTGAATGTGATCTTATCAGGATCTGCGACGGAATACTAAAAAAAAAAAAAGGAAATGACATGTGTATGACACCGAGGTGATAGTGTGACAGAGACAGTTTTGTCTTTATATGCGATCGAATTAATTTTCTTTATGGAGTGGCAATAAAACCAGATTCGAACCTTTTAAATAGTCCCATAAACAATATTGTACAACATAGAAAAGTATTGCCGTTATAATGCAGTAAGAAGGAACAACAAGTATTTGGTGCGGAGCTTAATGACTTGAGAGAAATTCCCTATGTGCTCCTTCATGGAATGTTGGGGGAAATATGGAATACAAAATGTTGCGGGAGAATTCACAAAGCATTCTTAATGTCTTCTTTTTAAATTCACCACACATTACTTACTTAACCCCTAAACCAGAAAGTTTTTAAAATCTATGCCTCTAAAGGAGTGCCTCGAGGCAGTCTTTCCAATCCAAAAGGACTTTTTTGCACTTACATCATTTCCACTGCCATCGGGTTTTTCTATAAAAATCTCATATTAATCAGTGCCTTATTCCAGAATTCCTGTTAGAAGGCCTGCTTATTAATAATACCCAAGAAAAGGATTATTACAGACCTGGTCTGTAAAGGCATCGTTCCATATATTTGTTTGGCTTGGACACATACATTTGTTCTGAAGGTAGTAGGCCCCATTTTGGATTAGTTCAGCAAAAACCAGGGGTTCATCATCAATATTTATCGGAAGAAAACTACTATAACAAAAAGGTGACTTCTTTTACTAGGACTTCGTGAACTGCATATTTTGTAGGCATTCTAAAAGCCCCCTCAATTCAATAGACTGTCGATGCACTTGCGCACCAATCGTACTCTGTTTTCATTTTAACGGAATGCTCAATAAAGCGCTCCGCACTGAAGGAAATTCCAAATCATGGCCCTTTAGGAGCCGAAAAACACATACATAGTAAACACTCTAATTAAAGGAAATTTTCTCAACTATCCAGAAATGCATTTAAAAAGAATTGTCGGCCAGACCGAATAATTAAAGGGAGGAAAACCATTCCATCCGTTATATACGGGGAGAAAGAAATATTTCTAGCGAACGCTCAAAAAATGTATTTACAGTGTAGCGTTCGGACTTGTTGGGCCTAAAGTTAAATATTCAATGTAGTAGCGATTCACAGTAAACAGTTTTACTTGTGACAATTTTTATAATCCCATTTTTGTTTTCATTCTTTTCATTTCAAATGTAAATTGCCTTTCAAAATGTCAAAATAATCTGCAGCCAACTTCGCATTACGAAAGACTCAAAAGGAATTGTCAGTACGAGCAAGTTTTGTTCTTTCCTTTTCCTTCTCCTTTCCATTCCCCTTACCTCTCTTTTCCACAAACACAATTCGGTTTCGGCAATTTTTGTTTTCATTCTTTTCTGTTTAAATGAAAATTGCTTTTCAAAATGTCAAAATAATCTGCAGCCAACTTCGCACTAGGAAAAACACAAAAGCCATTGCCAGTACGAGCAAGTTTTTCTCTTTCCATTCCCGTTAACTCTCTTTTCCACACACACAATTCGGTTTGGGCAATTTTTGTTTTCATTCTTTTCTTTTTAAATGCAAATGTCAAAATAAACTGCAGCCAACTTCGCACTAGGAAAAACACAAAAGCCATTCCAGTACGAGCAGGTTTTTCTCTTTCCATTCCTTCCCGTTTCCATTCCCCTTAACAAACACAATTCGGTTTGGGACATTTTTGTTTTCATTATTTTCTTTTTAAATGAAAAAGTCACAATAATCTGCAGCCAACTTCGTACTAGGAAAAACATAAAAGGAATTACCAGTACGAGCAAGTTTTTCTCTTTCCTTCCCCTTTCCATTCCCCTTAACTCACTTTTCCTAAAACACAACTCGGTTTGGGCAATTTTTGTTTTCATTGCAAATGCAAATTGCCTTTCAAAATCTCTAAACAATCTGCAGCCAACTTCGCACTAGGAAAAACACACAAGGAATTGCCAGTACGAGCGAAGTTTCTCTTTCCCATTCCGTCCCTTTTCTTTCCCTTTCCATTCCCCTTACCTCTATCTCCCGCAAACTGAGAATTGCTGCAATTAAAATTGCCTAGTTTGAATCGGGAATTAATTTGACTGAACATTTAAAACTGCGCTCAATTAAAATTGAGTTTTATGTTTAATTTCCGACAATCTGATACTAATATATAAAAATTGCTCAAATCGTTTATCTCTTATAAGTCTAAAAATCACTTCTGTGAAATCTATCGAATTATTTCCCAAAAAATCTTGATCCACACCGTCTGAGACGTTCTAATGCCGCACCTCCACAAAAAAGCAAACTTTAAAACAGCCACTACTTGAACATATTTCTTTTTCGTTTGTCATCCTTCTTATTGAGATATTTGAAAATAACCTGTGATAAATAACGAATAATTTGATTTTTGTTTTGCTTATTGCAAAATACACGATCACATTAATAATGTTATGATAACTCTATTGTTTCCTCAACAAAAAATACACCCACACCCATTGGACGGACATTAATCGAATATTTATGAACATCGAAGAATGTTAAACCTGTTCAAGAATTAAAAAAAAAATCACATTAAAAATATTTGATATTCGAACAAATTAACCATAAATTGTTGTTGAACGCCAGTTGGGCGACTTTATTGGACGTGAGATTTGAGATAATTTTCGTTTTAATTGATTTCGGCCATTACTGTCATATGGCACAATCATATAAAAGTAACGACAAAAGGAACAAATGTAATGAAATACTACACTGATGGGGAACCTTAACGCCATCTGTATGTCACCGTTGGACAATTTAACGAAATAAATCGTATACATACACAAATGTTTTTAATTTGATTTTCTCAACATATTCGACACCCTTCATTGGTACATCCGCTGATTGCTTTTGATTAATGTGTAAAACGTGATTTTTGTTTATTTACGAATTAATCATAATTGGCGTTAATGGACTTTACAATTAAGCCATTAATCACAGTGACTAAACGAAGGTATTGGTATTAACTGTACACATTTATTAGTGCTGCATCTTTGTTTTTCGGAAGCTGTTCACACTTGCAAAACAACAACTTGTGCACTTTGATAATACATTTGCATGGTGAACGGACAAAAAAGTGCATAATTAACTTTTCGGCAAACATTTATGAAGATTGCGAACAAACGCCATAAATGACTGTCTTCAGACGAAACATTTGTGCAGCTGAAGTAAATTGTAATTGTGTGCTAATGTCCTTCACCTTTTGTTAAAAGTGGATAGACAGACAGAAAAGCACAACAAGTCAAGGTTGCCTGCATCTTTTTTTTTGTTATTTCAGGCCCCTCTCTTAAGATTGATGCAAACATTTTGTAATCGTATTCGTTGTATGTGTTCTCAGGCAAAGTGTTAACCAAACTTTGACATGGTCTATGGAGTTTAAGGTGACTTCAAGAAGACCCTACGTTTACATCTCTTGTATCAACTACAGGATATACCGTATTTTGAGGTAAAATATCAATTCTGTAAAATTTGCATCCTGAATCGGTTCTCAGCGAGTGATGCTGTACATTGAAAATAATCGTTCAATGGTGTTAGCTCAAATTACATATCAAAGAGCGATCGGATGAGGATGACTCTGGACGGTAACAGATTTCCAGAAGATGACACACTGCCCATCAACCATTGTGGTTTCTGCATCGGAAATTCTCTGGATGTATGATGTAAAAAGAGAAGACATTGACTGGCCACCTGATCCCCATATTTTGGTAATGGTAATGGCGGCAAAAAGGCCATCAACGATAACAATTACACTTGATTTTCCGGTCTTCAAAAAGTAGTCCAAATTCAATAAAAAAGCAGCTACTTGTCGTTTATGTTTTCACCCAAGCCATGATGTGACTTGAGTCTTCGGACGTCTATCGCCTGGCCGAGTCCAAGTCATGCCAGTTCTCGATTCATGTGTGTCCATAATTTCTTCTGCGCTCATAATCGCTTTCAAATTTTCGTGTCACCTCGATGTTGTTGAAATGTCACAACCTCATCGTAAGCTCCAGTAATGCCCAAAGTACCGGAAACCCATTGTCATGGCAGTTTCTTACTTATTTTTTTTTTTTTTTTGTTGGTGTTATTAGTTTTTCTTATTGTTTATTTCGTACGAATTTTTTGATAATAAATTGATCACAACTAATTGCTGACAGTTGATGTGACGTGAATGGCTGTAAAACATGTTTCGCCGCGCGATATACATTCAAGCATGAGAGCATGCGCTCTACCGACCAGAGAGTTAGAGAGAGAAATCAGACACACACACAACTTGTTACACATACACAAATAAAGGCACAAACCGAACAACAAAATATCAGCAAGAAGAAGAGTCTACTGATAATACATAAGAAGAAAACGGCCTTTAAAACAGGTGCTGGATGTCTGCACTGCACTGAATTTTTCTGATGATTATGGAAGACTGCAACAACAACTGTTGATGGTGCTGACTGTGTATGTATATATGCTTGCAAGAACAGGGGGTATCTGGAATCTCCCAGCTACTTCTTGTCGATGTTATTAATAACGACGACGACGACGACTACGATCATGATGATGATTATATAGATCATGGAAAATATCATGATGATTATCACCGGTTTTGGCTTTCAATTAACCAAAGACGATTGCGTGTTTTGATTATACACAACCAAAATAGACAACATTTGTTACAAATGTCATGTCATTGCCACATGTAATGACATAGACTACCATTCATCCACTGGCGACTCCGTCAGTGATGATGATGACGGGTAATTGTTGTTCTTCTCCACTACTACTTCTTTTCTTCATGTTATGTGTTGAGCTTTGCAACAGACGGGGTCTTCAGTTTCGTCGTGTCCATTTCAAATACAAAAGAAATCATTTCAATTTTCCCACTTCCAACGTCATTTTATGGGGTACATGCAAGTAAGAGTGCTTTACACTCTGGGGCGAATTGCAAACAGTGGGAAGAAAGAAAAAAGTGACGTTGGACAAATTGATGCTGGCATAAATGAAAAAAATGAATAAAGTAGTAAATATAGGAATATATATAAATAAATAATTAAAAAAATAAGTAAATAAATAATTAAAAAAAATAATTATTTACTTATATAACTAAAAAAACAAATAAAAAAAATGCGCACATAAATAAAATAATAAATAAGTAAATCAAAATATAAAAAAAATAAGTAAACAGAGATAAAAACAAATAATTTATTTATTGGCATTGAATACATAAATTATTTATTGACTTTTAATAAATTTGTTGAAAAAAAAATTTTTTAAAAAAAAAATTTTTTGTAAAAAAAAAAAAATTCCTAAAAAAAAATTTTGGTAAAAAAAAATATGGGGAAAACACAATTTCTGTACAAAAAAAAAATATTATTTTTTTTATTATTATTATTTATCGAATTTATATAGAATTATAGAATGCCTATTTAAATTCCTACGTACTGCGTGACAGAGTCAGTGAATCAGTGTATCAGTGAATCAGTGTCGAGGGTAAATATATATTAAGAAGATAAAGAGGAAGGTCTGCCATTAAAAATGAAAAACAACATCAGCCAAATGGCCAGCACGACCACGCTTACAGGACTATATCCTTTTCATGAAATTGTCCATAACCACATCGCAAAGTGGCTACCGTATGTCCTCGATAGCCTCCCGAATTATATTTTTGAGGTCTTGAATCTACACTGGGCCTTTTGCGCAGACCTTATCTTTCACGTGGCCCCAAAGGAAGAAGTCGCCAGGTGTTAAATCACTAGATCTCGGTGTCCAATTGATCACTTCTTCGAGAGATAACACGGTCCGGAAACTTTTTTAGTTTTGCGAATATTTTTTAGTGAATTTTAATAATTTCAATGCATTGTTGAAGCGTGTATCGTTCCATTTTTCGTAATGCCGTAGTTTCTATTTGTCAAAGAATAAACGCTTCAACAGTGACAGCAACCGAAATACCGGGTGATTCAAAATAACACCTCTTGCTGTAGAACTCTGTATTTAAATACAATACTCATTTTCAGGCCCACCGTGCCAGCGTAAGTGCTCCTTTTTGTTCGAACACTTTGCAACTGAAATTGTAACTTTGCTTTGAGCAATTTTATAGGAATTTATTGCTTTCCACAAATTATTGTAATTTATGCAATTAACTGAAATGTTTCTTCTGCATTCCCCATTGCAACTTCATATCGCTTCTTCTGTGCTTCGCTTTGAGCTCGTTCTGCATGGCAACTCGTTGCACTTGTGTAGAATCCTAAGGGATCGCACTCCTTGATGTCTTCGAAAACCAATCATTGATTGCTCACATGCAAATGTTTGGCGATGATCAAAATGATCGCAATCATTAAATGGGGACGATATGATCGGGTGGGCATCAAAAAATTGCACATATCATGGCTGTTAAACAATTCGACATTGGAATCCAAAACAACACTTCTCTAAATTTCCTTTAAAACATTAAAATTTGTTGAAGAACTTCCTAAAGTCAGGAAATCGTTTATTTCCAAGCACAATGAATTATTCCCTATACTGAAATTTACAGCAAAGAGTTTGCTACCTTATACTTAACACACCGCCCTCGTTCATGCAACACAAGCCGGCTGATCACTACAAAATTCTGGAGCAATCAGTGGTTTTCCTCGTGCCTACCATTTTTTTTTTTTTGGTTAATGTTTCGTTACGCTGTAGGCAGACGACGATCGGCAGAGAATTGAGAACTGGAAAATTAAATCAGTGTCATTTCCATCACACAAACACAACAGATTCATCTTCAGTTGGTGTTTACTGGCATTCACAAGAAAATTGGTTTTCAACATTGTAAACATGTAATTGACAAAACTTAAATTCGGTTTGGAGTTCACACCGATGTTCCTAAAACTAAAAATTAATTCACTTGTTTTTTAATATTTCAAACAAATCTCTTTAATTTTATTATAAATGTACAAATATATTTTTGTTATTTAATTGAGTTGTAAATTACGAACTTTATTAATTTCCATCTTCTCTTTCGTTTTCTCATTACAGGTGAGTTCTCCACTTTTTTTTCCTTCGAAATGAGTTTGTGTGTGATCAGTTTAAGTTATTGTCTCCAACCAACTGATTTGCATATGAATCGGCCAGCAAACGATCGTAAGTAATATGAGTAGATTTTTTTCTTTCTGGGTTTTTTTGTCTTTACGCTCCGGTCTGGTTTGTTTGTCCAAGAAAGGCCAATGATCTGATAAACATCTTTTTCCCAAACAGGTGATAATTACTGTCAAAATATATAAATGCACAGAAAGATACAAAGAAGGCATTTAATTGCTTCAGGAAATTTTAACACTGAAACATAAAAAAAGTCGGAAAGATCTGTTTTGAATTTAAATTCTATTAAAAAAAACACGTTTTCCAAAGAACTTTCTGTAATAAAAAACTGCACTAACTTTTTCTATTAAAAAATTTCTAAAACAATGTTTTCTAGTGAAAAAAGTTCTCCACGAACTTTTTCTAGTTAAAAAAGTTCTCCACGAACTTTTTCCAGTAAAAAGAAGTTCTCCACGAACTTTTTCTAGTAAAAAAAAAGTTATTCACAAACTTTTTGTAATAAAAAAAAGTTCTCCACGAACTTTTCTAGTGAAAAAAAAGTTACCCACGAACTTTTTCTAGTAAAAAGAAGTTCTCCACGAACTTTTTCTAGTAAAAAAAAAGTTATTCACAAACTTTTTGTAATAAAAAAAAGTTCTCCACGAACTTTTCTAGTAAAAAAAAAGTTACCCACGAACTTTTTCTAGTAAAAAGAAGTTCTCCACGAACTTTTTTTAGTAAAAGAAAGTTCTCCACGAACTTTTTCTAGTAAAAAGAAGTTCTCCACGAACTTTTTCTAGTAAAAAGAAGTTCTCCACGAACTTTTTCTAGTAAAAGAAAGTTCTCCACGAACTTTTTCTAGTGAAAAAATAACTTTTTATAGTAAAAAGAAGTTCTCCAGGAACTTTTTCTAGTAAAAAGAAGTTATCCACAAACTTTTTCTAATAAAAGAAAGTTCTCCACGAACTTTTTCTTATGAAAACAGAACTCCACTAACTTTTTATAGTAAAAAGAAGTTCTCCACGAACTTTTTTTTATTAAAAAGAAGTTCTCCACGAACTTTTTTTTTATTAAAAAGAAGTTCTCCACGAACTTTTTTTTATTAAAAAGAAGTTCTCCACGAACTTTTTTTTAGTAAAAAAAGTTCTCCACGAACTTTTTCTAGTAAAAAGAAAGTTCTCCACGAACTTTTCTAGTAACAAGAAGTTCTCCACGAACTTTTTCTAGTGAAAATAAGTTCTCGACGAACTTTTTTTTAGTAAAATAATTTCTTCATGGACTTTTTCTAATTAGAAAAAGGGTTCCAACCCATTCTACTAACAATAAAGAAAAAGAAAGAAACAGCTTCAAAAAAAATCGTAATTTTTTATAAAAGCTCTGAAAACTGTCATTCCATGCAAAGAGGTTCAGGTTCTTTGAAAAAAATTGTATAAACAAAACTTTGCAAATAGGTTTATTTTCTTGTACAAAAGAAAATTCCTTAAGAAATTTTCTATTAACAAGTTTACTAACTCTCTTTCTATAAAAAAATATAAACAAATTGCAAAAACAAACTACTATTTTAATAGAAAAGGTAATACAAAAAGTCAGCTAATTTGTTCTTGAAGAATGCTGTCAACTAAAATTGTTTCCCCCAAAGTTACGATTTCTCTCGGACGATTTTCTTTTTTTTTTTACAATATATCTTGCAAATATTGTCTTATTCATGGTAATCTCATAAATATCCATTCACAGTTGTTTGGTGTACCCCATGGAAATTCACATAAATTATACGTGGTTATAAATTTACCACGAACACAAAACCATTTGCAGCTTAACAAATTTTGTAGGATGTCAGTTTATGGCTTGGGAGAGAAAAAGAAAATAAGAAGAAATAGATTCAAGTCGAGTGGGTGTTACAAAATGGCTCAATGACTTTTCACCTCCTTTATGGCGGAGAAAATATTGACAATAAATTTCCCAGTGAAATACAAATACCAAACTGAATTCCCTCGATTGAAATCTAATAGATGCAATATTTTGCAGATACACTCGTATCGAATATTAACTGGAATCGTATTAGAAAACAAATAATTCATGTGGTATTGGCCAACTGACGGTTTAACTTCGAAAAGTGTAGGTGTCTCCAAACTGGATTTTTCAGTTTGTGTTAATACAAAAACGTTACCAAGAATTTTATTGGTCAATTTCCATAGACAGAGGAAGAGAGTGAGACGTGTGGAGGAAGTTGTGTATGTATGTCATGTTAAAAGCTGATGTCGTGTTTCTCTCATTGATACACTCTGTGTTCTTCTCATCTTCTCTTTGGAAGGGGGAGATAATTAAGAAATTAGTTAAGTTTTAAGTCACGAAATGTGACCCGTTTAATTTGGTCCGCTGCTGATATTGAGGTGCTTTACGTAAAACTCATTAACATGAATGCATTTCGGCAGATATGAGATATTCCCCTAGCTCATTACACATTTTGCGTAGGTTGTTCCTGTTTCAGTTAAGTTCATCTCAAAACAAAATCTCCAGTAATTATCAAGAAGCCAACGCAAGTAAGAGAAAGTTGCCGGCTGGACTGACTTGGCCTTGTTGCTACCTTTGCAGACTGCAGCCGTTAGTGGGGCATTCCATTAGTTTGGTCATGTGGAGACGGGTATCCGCCACAAGATACCCCAATTCATTTGTGACTGTCTAGTGTAATTAACCCAATTATATTTTTTTATATTTGTTTGTGTGCATTTCATTTACGCCTTCGGTAAATATCAGTTTTGTTTTTTCCGCTGAAACATAACCGAGAACAGCAGCATTTTTATTTTCGTTTGTTTTTTGTTGGCGGTGGTGAAAATTACCCAATATTGGTCGTATGTAAATTTAAAAGTCAATACTCGCGTCACATTTATTTTGTTGTTCCTTTTTAAATTAAACAAATATTTGTTAATTCATTTACTATTCTTGCGCCCATTTAAGGTCATTAAATGTTTAAATTTTATTGTTTTAGTTAAGCCTGAGTGCATGCATCGTACGCTGTTACCCGACTGTTTTGTTTGTTACCCATTTGAATAATTTTTTTTTTTTTTTTTTGTCAAAATAGACGGAAAAATGCCATTAAAAGGTGCGGTTCTAGGTGGAGCATTAACTAAACCGTTGCTGCGGTATAGCGACTTGCGACTTGACAGATTTCTGCACACACACATACGCTTAGTAGTAGCAGCAGCTCTCAAGAGACCATAATGGATTAAAACGTTATTAAACAATTAACAAGTAATAAATAACGTTATCCAAACACAAATGCCAAAGCTACAGCCGTTGGTGTCATTATACGCCAGAGAATGGCTTCTGGCAAAGGAATACAAAATTAAAATATATCGGATTTTTTTATTGCAAACGCAAATTTCACAATATTGTAATAGATTAGCGAAATTTTGCTACATATATATTGTATGCATTCAAGGTTAGAACTTGGGCTTTTATTACGGCGAGTTTTCTTATGAAGTGGCCTTGCGTAACAATTGACAAACATCCATCCAACTTTATAAATTATGCATTACGTAAATTAATGAGTTCTCACCAAACATTTTCTGACATTAAAGTTTTCACCGAAGTTTTAACCCAACCTTTTGGAAGTTCAACCTCAAGGAAGTTCTTTTTCTACAAAAGATCTCACCGATTTTTTTTTTTCAAATAAAAATTCTATAAAATTCTCAGCGATTTTTTTTTACCAAAAAACCAATCTCACCGATTTTTGTCTACCAAAAATAATTTCTCACCAAAAAATTTCACACCTAACTTTTTCTACAAAAAAAAAATTCTCTGCAAATTTCTCATCGAAAAAAATTGTCATTTCTAAAACAAAAAAAATTACCGATCTGCTTCCAAAAAAAAATTCTAAAAATAATCTGAGCAAACTTTTTCAAAAATATTATCAACGAAATTATTCTACAAAAAATGCTCATACAGCTTTTTCTAAAAAAAAAGTTCGGAGCAATTTTTTTGTAAAAACAAGTTCTGAGCGAAGTTTTTCTAAAAAAAAGTTCGGAACAAACTATTTCTAAATAAAGTTCTCACCAAAGTATTTCTGAATAAAGTTCCCACCAGTTCTGTTTCTGTTTCCACAAAAAAAAAATCTAAAAATAATCTGACCAAACTTTTTCAAAAATAAAAATTTCAACGAAATTTTTGTACAAAAAATGCTCATACAGCTTTTTCAAAAAAATAGACCGAACTGAACTTCTAAAAACAAGATCGGAGCGAAGTTTTTCTAAAAACAAGTTCTGAGCAAACATTTTCCAAAAAAATCCAAGGAACTTTTTCTAAAAAAAAATGGTTCGGAGCAAACTTTGTGTAAAATCAAGTTCTGAGTGAACTTTTTGTAAAAACAAGTTCTGAGGGAACTTTTTGTAAAAACAAGCGAACTTTTTATAAAAACAAGTTCTGAGCAAACTTTGTCTAAAAAAATTTTCTCACCAAAGTATTTCTTAAACAAATTCAACGAACTTTTTCTAAAAAAAATGCTCACACAGTTCGGAGCAAACTTTTTGTAAAAACAAGTTCAGAGCAGACTTTGTCTAATAACAAGTTCAGATCGAACTTTTTCGTAACAAAAAGCTTTGAGCGGAAAAGCTTTAAAATGCTCTATTTGGATACAAATTGTTTTTAACGTTGCAAACTTTTAAATATTATGTTAATGCAGATTTACTTCAAAAGTAAAACAGCAGAGCAGTGGAAAAACTTACAAAACCTTAGCACAGAGGAGCATTACTTCAACGAAAAAAGCAGACATATTAGGAAATTTAGGAGAAAATAGAAACTATTCCAATAATTTTACAAAATCTCCTCCACCATTTGACAAAGTCCAAGTTTTGTTTTCAATTGTCATTTTTGATTTTTTGATATTTACAAATTCTTCAAAATTTTAAATTTTTTCTTTTCCTTTTATTTTTTTTTAAAATTTAGCGAAATTTTACAAAGTTTTTTTTTCTCGATCCGATTGTCTTGAAAATGACCAGCATAACTAAATTTTTTTAGGATGCAGCTTAGATCAATAGTTTGTTAACACTTTCCTATTTCACAGCACTGTGCAATTTACGACTTCTGTTATTCGCAATAATTACAATGAAATGTCCAACGCCATATCAGCATCTATGGGCAATAAAAAAATCAAAAAAAATCTCATTAAAGCTTAACAGCAACCACAAAACGAAAAACTCATGCGGAAAATTAAGTTGATTTTCCAATCAACGTCTTCTAACTGGCTACGACATTGACAGTGACGAACAAAAGAATTTTGGTGGGAAAAGAGTACAGAGCACGCTAATCGTAGGGAGGGGGTAGGTGGGCTCCGTTAAACACGTTTTAAATTGTGAGTTTTAATGCACTCGAAAACTGCCAATAATAATAAAGATTTTTACTGTCATTTCGCAGCAACATTTGCTAGTCTAATGCTGAACCTAATCTACAAAAGCGCACTCCATTCGGTTCTTAAGTAAAACTGGATTAACGATCGTAGCTGGTTTGGTTTGGTGCTTTTTGGCGGATTTAAAGATGTGCTCAAGTTCATTTTTAGCCGTTTTAAAAACCAGATAGAATTAATTGGTTCTTTTAAGACATATTTGACATTTGCCGAGACATTTTATGATTTGCAAATTATGTTATAAAAATGTTTATGTGAAAAACTATTGGTTTTGAGAACGAGATTTAGAGTCTACTTAGCTAGTACTTTTTCCAATTTGTTTGATTTTAAATTGTTTTTTTAATGAAAAGCTTTGTTTACTTTCTCCTTACATAGTTTTTTCTTGACAAATTATCTCGAAACCACCAAACTTAAATTACTTTCAACACCTGTTGTTGCCTGTTGCTTTCAAAGTGTTTTGTTTTCCAGATTCAAATTTAAGTAACCGTTTTAATGTCAGTGGGATTAACAACCATTCACTTTGAATGTTCAGTATTTATTTAGTGTTGGCGCCAAATATCAAATTTATTTTGTCTTTCTCCTTTTCGGCTCCGTCAAATACAATTTTTCATGTTTATTTATTAATTTCCAAACAACATCAATGCAAGTCGTCGTCATCGTCTTCATGGCTTTTAAGTTTTTTCATGCCACACACAAGTTTACAATGCAAGTGACTGAGTGAGTGAGCTTTTGTTTGCTCACATTTTCGAGACTGATGAGATAAAACATCAAATGCACTACAAAGCACAAAGTAATGCAATGACTTTTACACATGCCATGGAACAGTGTTCTGGCACAGATCGATATAATTCAAAATTTCAAGTTTTTTTTTTAAATTTGACACTTGAATGAATTTTTTTCTCTTCTTAACATCACTTATAAAAATTCGATTTCTTAGTTTTTCAAACAAAGAAAGGTTTTCACAATAAAGTAAATGAACAAATTTCGTAAAACTAAGGAAATATTTCATAAAAATATGAAAAATTTCATGAAATATAAAAAAATAATAATAATATGAAACATTTTATAAAAATATAAAACATATTTAAAAAAAAGTTAAAACTTTTCATAAAAATATGAAACATTACAATAAACTATAAAATATTTCACAAAAATAGGAAATATTTCATAAAAAATATGAAATATTTCATAAAAAATATGAAATATTTCATAAAAAATATGAAATGTATCATAAAAATATGAACTATGAAACACTTCAAAAGTTATATGAAGCACAGTATCAAACATTTCAAAAAAATGTAAATATTTATACAAAATTTACATATGTATTTCATTAAAATATGAACGACTTCACAAAACTATAAAACGTATTAAAAAAATTATGAAACATTTTAAAAAGGTAGAAACGATTTCATAAAAATATAAAAGATTTCATAAAAATATAAAACATTTCAAAACAAATTTTAAACATTTCACAAAAATTTTAAACATTTCAAAAAAGTATAAACGATTTCATAAAAATATAAAAGATTTTCAGATTTCATAAATTAATGAAACTTTTCATAAAAATATGAAAGTTTTCATAAAAATATGAAACATTTGAAAAGTTATAAAACATTTCAAAAAAATGTAAATATTTCAAAAAAAAAAAAAATATTTAAAAAAAATTAAATATTTTAAAAAAAATTAAATATTTCTAAAGAATTTACATATTTCATACAAATATGAACGACTCACAAAAATATAAAACATATTAAAAAATTTATGAAATATTTCAAAAAAGTAGAAACGATTTCATAAAAATATAAAAGATTTTATAAAAATATGAAACTTTTCATAAAAATTTTAAACATTTCAAAAAAGTATAAACGACTTCATAAAAATATAATTGATTTCATAAAATATAAAACATTTCAAAAAAAATTGTAACATTTAAAAAAAAAAATGAAAATTATGAACAATTTCATAAAAAAAATATGAAAAATTTCATAAAAAGTATTAACCATTACCCTAAGAAACTTTAACAATTATAAAAATGTTACTCTGTCTAGAAAAGTAAACAATGATTTCATAATCAGTTTGTCTGTGTTTACTCGTATCGATTGTTGGCGTAACACTGTGCCGTATCATAGTATTCTTCAATTTGTTCATTTTATTTATCTTTCTGTGGAGCACATTTAAACGTGAACGGGAAAAAAAACGAAGCAGAAGACAAGGAAAACTTATCAACAAAACGGCCTCGTGCCGCATGTCAAGAAGACTTCACCTGATGATGATAATTGCTGTGCTGTTGCAATTATCGCTGGGGTGTCTGTCTGCCAGTCCGTCCGTCCTTCTGCCGGTCTTCGGTGTTATCTGTCAGTGTGTAATGCAGTTGCTGCATGTGTGCTTTGGTAAAGTTATAAATAAAATGTATTTTTTTTTCTTATTTATTCTCTCAGTAAACAATTGTTTGGCCCCCTTTTGATGGGTCGGTCGGTCGGTCGGTCGGTCTTTGGTGTATCTGTGTCTGAATGTCTGCCTCCAAACGAACGCTGGTCTCCTTGAAGCAATTGCTGGCTGTATATCACACTAAACGCCCCCCCAAAAACAAAATATATGTACACTGCAAGAAATAACAGTATTTCTCCACCACCTCATCGAGGAATACTGATGCTGAGATTATAAAGTGGCGTGGCCAACAAGTTGCCGCCGTGGAGTTTGGGAGTGTGTACGCTGCGAGTGTATTTTTAAAATAGTTGCAGTTTACCCTTGGCAAAGCGGTTGTCGGCTGCTCGCTTCGTTGCACTTTAATATGTTTAATCTTTAAGCGTGTGCCATTAACAAAACTGCGTTTTTCTCGTCGTTTAAATTAAATGTGTGGCTCCATCAACTAGATTTTCTATGGCAAAGGGACGGAGGTGGTGCTGGTGGTGGAAGTGGAAGCGGATGGTTGGTGGTGGGTTCGGATGACGTTGCCGGTGCCGGTTGCTTGGTTATCGCATTTTGTTTTCCTCCACCACAACAATAGATGCAATTTGCATTTGCATCTACATCTATCTGAGTTGTTGGTTGGTATTTTGCTTTAAATGAATTTCAAGGCACTTGTATTTGAGTTTTACATGATTTTAATTTTAGTTTTTTTTCTTCTACGCTGTACATATAAAAATAAATAAACGTTTATATATTTATTCAAATGCATATAATCTTTTTCAAAGCTTATCAGTGTCTGTCTGGCTACAGTCGTTGGGCATCGTAGAGCGTTTAACGAATGCTTAATAGTTTTTTTGTTGTCAGTAAAGATTTTCTGTTGTCTTCCCCTGCGAGCATTGTTACAAGGTTGTGTTGTTTTTGTTCTCTGGAAGGCATTTGTTTTATTACGTGTTTTTTGTTGCTAACGTGATTTCTATGATTCACGCGAAAAACAGTCTTTGTAAATTATAAGTTTTACAGCGTGATGCAAATTGTAGCTGTCATAATCGTGTTGCAAACTAAGTTATGCTAAACAAAAGATGTAAAAGGAAGTGAATGGAAAGAAATGTTCAAGAGTCATGCAACAAGAAGTATCACCCGTGGGGGGGGGGGGGGGGGGGGGGGACTGTAAGACCCGGCTGCGCCGACACCACCGACCTCTGACAGAACTATTCTTTAATTTTCCGGCACAGATACATATATTGTAAATATTTCATAGATATTATGAAAAATTTTATAGATTTTATGAAAAAATTTCATAGATTTAATGAAAAATTTCATAGATTTAAAAAAAAACATAGATTTATTAACAAGTTTCATAGATTTTAAGACAAATTTCATAGATTTTATGAAAAACATGTATAGTCTTTATGAAAAATTTCATTGGTTTTATGAAGTGTTTTCAATGAAAGATTACATAGACGTTATCTACAAAATCATAAAATATTTCCCAGAAAAATTTTATAGACAATTAAGAAAAATTTTATATGAAGAAATTTTTGGATTCTATGAAAAACTGCTGAGATTTTATGAAAATTTTCATAAAATTTATGAAAAGTTCATAGATTTTATGAAAAATTTCATATATTTTATGAAAAATTTCATTGATTTTAGGAAGTATTTTCAATGATAGATAGAACATAGATTTATTAATTCAATGATAGATAGAACATAGATTTATTAACAAGTTTCATAGATTTTAAGACAAATTTCATAGATGTTATGAGAAACATGTATAGTCTTTATGAAAAATTTCATTGGTTTTATGAAGTGTTTTCAATGAATGATTACATAGACGTTATGTACAAAATCATAAAATATTTCCCAGAAAAATTTCATAGACATTAAGGAACATTTTATAGTCTTTATGACAATTTTTAAAGATTTTATTGAAATTTTAATAGATTTTATTGAAAATTTCGTAGATTTTATGACAAATTTTCATACTTTATGAAGAAATTTTTGGATTCTATGAAAAACTGCTGAGATTTTATGAAAATTTTCATAAAATTTATGAAAAATTCATAGATTTTATGAAAAATGTCATATATTTTATGAAAAATGTCATTGATTTTATGAAGTATTTTCAATGAAAGATTACATAGACGTTATGTACAAAATCATAAAATATTTCCCAGAAAAATTTCATAGACATTAAGGAACATTTTATAGTCTTTATGACAATTTTTAAAGATTTTATTGAATTTTTCATAGATTTTATTGAAAATTTCGTAGATTTTATGACAAATTTTCATACTTTAGGAAGAAATTTTTTGATTCTATGAAAAACTGCTGACGTTTTATGAAAATTTTCATAAAATTTACGAAAAATTCATAGATTATATGAAAAATGTTATAGATATTATGAAAAATGTCATAGATTTTATGAAGTATTTTTTAATGAAAGATTTCATTGACGTTATGTACAAAAAAAAGTATAAAAAAAAATAAAAGGATTTTCGATTTTTCGGAAGTCGTTAAGAATACGACTACAACTTCCATTACTAAAACTTAATTCTCTAGAATGTGTTAAACAAATCGCCATTTATTCTGAACTTAAACACACGCCAGGAAATGAGAGCCATATCTATTTGTGTGAAATCTTCCACAACAGACACCACGCCAGACTTATTAATAACAACATTTATACAGCCCGATAAGAATCAGGTCAAAAACCTTTAAAAACTTTTTTGGAAATGCCAAAAATAACAAGAACGAACGAACGAATGAATCTCTTCCATACAAATATTTGATGATTATGGATACATTGTCTATTCAATAATTCAAGTGTTCTCTGTACATATGTATATGAACATTTCATACAGACGACGTTGTATCAACAAACAAAATATCGACTTCAAAATAAACTTTTTTTTTTGGGCACTGCAGACAGGCCACTTAGAAAAACTAGACAAGTAAACATCATCATCGCCATCCTCATTCGGACTTTATTGTTTTTCTATGGAAGTGGCGAGCCCATAAACATTTAGATCATATTAGCATAGGACTTGTTTTCTATTTTTATACGAATTTCAACATGAAATATAGCAAAACATAAAATTTCATTTGATCTGCAACAGCAAAAAGTTGTTATATTTGCATTTTGGTATTTTTCTATTGTATTGTTTTTATTGCGATTATTAATTAAGTTTGTTGTTTAGTTTTGAGGAAATATTAGTTCATAAACAAATAAAATAAATTGCATAAAATGTACGAGGGGTTAATCTAAAAGTTAATTGGGTGATTTATCTATTCTGGATAGATAAATATAAAGCCGCAGAACTTACAATAAAAAGGAGGTATAGATCATTACAAACGATCATGTTTTTTTTATATTTCATTCAGAATTTATTAAAGGGTCTTTCTGGAATCTCCCATACAAATCTTTTTAATAAGCAGAAGTTGCCCTAACTAAATTGTGAATAAATAAATTTAATTTTGTACTAAAAATAATTATTAGGTGGCAAAAATATCATAAGGCTTCATTTTGTTGAAAACCTTGGAACACTCATATAAAAAAAAAAATTATAGATTTTTTTTAATTTTTTTTAACAAAAAATTGTTTTCAACACAATTTTTTTGTTGTAAATTTGCCCAAGTTAAAGAAAATGTAATTTTGTACTAAAAACAAGTAATGATTAGGGGAAATTTTTTTTTTTCGATTTAATTTGGTTATAAATTTGGAACACACATTTAAAAAAATCCATCAAGATTTTTTTAAATTTTTGTCAACAACTTTTTTTTTGTAAATTTGTCCAAGTTAAAGAAATTTTAATTTTGTCCTAAAAATAAGTAATGATAGGGGAAAAAAAATGTCCGACTTAATTTTGTTTAAAACCTTGGAACACTATTTTAAAAAAACAATCTAGATTTTTTAAAAATTTTTTTCAATAAATTTTTTTTAAAATTCTTCTCTATTTTTTTCATTTTTTTTTTTGTAAATTTAAGAAAATTAAAGAAAATTTCATTTTGTTTTAAAAATAAGTAATGATTAGGGAAAAAAAATTCCGACTTATTTTTGTTAAAAACCTTAGAACACTCTTTTAAAAAAATAATCTAGATTTTTTCAAAAAAAATTTTTTTTAATTCTTCTAGATTTTTTTAATTTTTTTTTAACAATTTTTTTTTTTTTTTTTGTAAATTTACCCAGATTAAAGAAAATTTCATTTTGTTTTAAAAATAAGTAATGATTAGGGGAAAAAAAATTTCCGACTTAATTTTGTTAAAAACCTTGGAAAACTCTAAAAAAAAAATAGATTTTTTAAAAAAAAATTTCAATAATTTTTTACAATTCTTCTACATTTTTTAATTTTTTTTTAACAATTTTTTTTTTCTTGTAAATTTACCCAGATTAAAGAAAATTAAATTTTGTTTTAAAAATAAGTAATGATTAGGGTAAACAAAATTTTCCGACTTAATTTTGTTAAAAACCTTGGAACACTCATTTAAAAAAACCCTCTACAGTAGGTACATACACATTTAAAAAAAACATCTACATACTTATAGAAAAAAAATGTTTCCTTCATTTGGGACCACAGTTCATCTACAGCTTTATTTTGGGATTTTTAATTTAAAATTTTCATCTTGCCTTACATTTTAGTTTTCAATCATATATAAAGGAATTTAGGGAAATATGATCATAATCATATTTTTCAAAATTTTCTTCCCAAATTCACGAAAATATTTGAACGAAAACGAAGTCATCCAATATCAGATTTGTCTTTGATTTCAGCAAACAATACGCAGTTGTTTTTCAACGCCAACACTGTGAGAAATACAATGTTGCACGAAAAAACCAAAAAGAAACAAAAAATATTTCCACACTGATGCCTTTACATAAACAATGTTGCACATTGTGTTTAGCTCAAATCACATGGCAACAAATATTCCACACGTTTGAGAAACTTCTTGTTTTCCACAAAGAAAGAAACATGTTTTGTGGCGAATTGTTAATTAGAAAAAGTTTCGTATTCAAGCAAACAGCGAAATTTGTTTTGTGCGAGTTGTTTTTCTTGCAATTTGTTTTTTTTTTTTGGGGTAGAATCAAATGTAGGTGTATTATGTTTATCTGCATGGAACATGATTCCGTGGATACCAGTTTTCACGAAAACAGCAATAACGACAAAAACGTAGGAATGCAAAACAAATCATGCGAGTATCAAATTTAGCGAAATAAACAAAGATAGCGAGAAATACAGACATTTGAATTTGTTTTATAATATAAAAAGATTAATAACGATGTAAATCGTAAATTGTTAAATCATAAAATTTTTGTGGATTTAAAGCATAACAGAAATCATGAGTGATTGGTTTTGGGTAATACGAGGCCAGCGAGATTTGTAAAAAACCGAAGTTGAATTAAAATTAATTAATTAAAATGTTAATGATACATGGAAATCTTTCCATCCCTTTGATAATTATCACGTTGACATTAATAACTCAAAATCCACGGAATTGTACTTAAGTGTTTATTTGTGAAAACCAGGGAATTGTACTAGGATAAATAAGCAAGTAATTGCTAAATTGGATAGAGATATACGGGGTTGCCATATGAATATAAAGTGTAGTGAAATTGGGCATGTTTTATTGCCTGTATACATTTTTTTATGGTGCCCTTAGAACCTGTCTGTAAAAGCCTTAAAATTGGTTTCGCCATGTCTAGAGAAAAATTAACATTAAATCTAAAATTTAAATTCTTACCCCCGAATTTAGAAAAACTTAAAAAACGTTTGTTCAGAAAAAATTATGAAAATACAAAAACAATTTTCACCCATTTTTCTTAAGATTTTTTTTTAAATTTTTATGAATATGGGGGTTAAAAATTTAAGGAAATTGTACACACTTGTTTAAATACCCCTTGTCAGTCTTTGGGATTCTACAAAATGCCAGTGTAGTAAAACATTTTGGAGTGTCTCACATCCACATGAATAATACAAAATGTATAGAGTTCCTGTAGTTTATGACATTGCCTGCAAATTACTCCAGTTTTGGTTTCATCAACTTGCAATCAGATCGTTTCCTTTAGCATGCAAAAACTTGTGATTATGGACGATTTCGTTTTTCTCTCCAGTCCCTTCCGAAGAAACTTCCCATTATCGATATGGTTATGAGCAGCATATTAAAGAACCATGGACAAAAAAACATTTAAAATTTAAACTGAAAATTGCCTCAGGCCTTTAGAACAAAACACTAACAACACACCAAAATGAACTTAAGAAGAAATCTAAAAAAAAAAACACAAGATTTATGGTATAGACAAGTTTTTCTCAAAGCGACCATCAGCGACCAAGCAACCAACACCAACCATCAGCATCATCATCATGAAGTCGAGTGGAGTGGAGTACATAAAACTAGGTACGTTCGGGAGTATGGACCAATACTTGTTGTTGCTGTTGTAGTTCATATCTTTAGGCAAATTTCATTTCCACCAAACAACGATGTTTGCTGCGGTTGTTTGGGTTGCTGCTTGCACCTTTTGGCTCGTTGTATTTTGAGAAACTAATCAGAAAAAAAAACAAGATATGAGGGATTCTGACCGAGAGAAACAAGATTGAAATCGAGTGATTTGTAAGACAACAAGTACCTTGTCGTAAATAGAAATTGACGCGTTTGTGGGACATCGATTTGTAGGGGACGGAGGGTGGCGGCAAGACAGACACAAATAAACTGAAAATATATTTAAATTAAAAAAAACAACAAAAAAACAAGTCAATATAATAAAGAAAAATCCCACGTTTTGCTGTGTACTTGTGGCAGAAGAAGAAAAATCGCGCATAAATCTTGCGGTGTTAGTTTGAGTTTTGCGGTGAAACAACAACAGCGATTTCATTTCATGCGTTTGGTGAATTTCCACGCCGCCAACACTCCGTTCCACTCGACGCGCCATGTGTTTATTTGCGCTGCTGCTCTGAAACTTTGTTGGCATTCGGCATTTGAGGAAACTTCAAGTTTTTCCGATTTGGTTTTGAATTTACTTTGGCCTGGTATTGTGTTGTTGTTTCTCTCTCTCTCTCTTTTTTTTTTTGCAACTCCAGATGTCTAATGTTGGAATCGTATAATGATGCCCGTTTCTATGGCATGGATCCATTTTGCAGAGTTTACACGTTTATCGGTCGTCTATGGGTGTAGGGGGTTTATTTAGTGTGGGCAGAGGATTTTCTCCGCTAATGTACCAAAGCATTGCTTGCTCACTCGCTTGTACGTTCAGATGTGTTTCACCTCTTGTAGGTTTCAGTTTTCTTAGCTGTTTTTTTTTAGTTTTTTTTTTTTTGGTTGTTGTCTTTTTGCTGTAACATTAGGAAAATTTATTTTCTTTTTATTTATTTCGCTTCTTGTTTTCTTAACAATCTGTGCCCCATAAATTCCCAATCGTAATAAGGAAATCGTGTTTTCCATTTCATACAGTTTGTTGTTCTATATTTAGTTTAGATTTCCATTCAACGTCTTGCAGAAAGCGCATAAGGTATTTTTTTATTTTCAAGTATAATAAAAGAA
The DNA here is from genome assembly GCA_958296145.1 of Hydrotaea cyrtoneurina. Taxonomy (NCBI): domain Eukaryota; kingdom Metazoa; phylum Arthropoda; class Insecta; order Diptera; family Muscidae; genus Hydrotaea; species Hydrotaea cyrtoneurina. The sequence continues at coordinate 7,233,284 of OY282513.1, read as the reverse complement.
AGCTGCCATTTCCGTATTAAAGAACAGAGAAGTTTGTAATGGATTGTGAACTTACAGAATCCCATATTACAGATATATTTCATGATAGAATTTGTACATCCAATGATTGGAAACTAATGTTTAAAATCTCTATCTAGTTTATAGCTTCAGCGATTAGTCTCTGGGCATAGTCTATGGGTTTTAAAAATGGCAGACATTCTAAGATGGATTTTAACCCGGGAACCACAGAAGCTCACACTTCCAGGTAGTTTGTCTGAGAGACAAGAGTTTAATTTGGAATTAAATTTGAATTAGGAAACATCACGATAACATAAATTCGGAGTTTATCTATTTTGGATCCACCTATCCATCCAGTTTTTCATTTCCGTTTCCATTTAACCCTTAAATGTGTATAATATGAGTTTCAACCCAAAAAGTCTACATAATTTCCTAGTTTTTTATACAAATTAACAAATTATAAGAGATGGTACTATTCGCCAAATATGATTGATTTCCTATTGTAGAAGTTCACCCGGTAGACTGTATAGTTCGACAAAGTCAAAATTTGGTTGTATCCTATAGGACTCACCACGCATTTAAGGGTAAAAACTCCAGAGGGACATTATCTGATTATTTAATTCATCAATTGTAATGGCAAAATTATCAAAAATTGCCCCAGATAGGATTCTCGATTCACACTATGCAATTTTAATTGCCGCTATTCTCAGTTTGTAGGAGAGAGAGAGATGTAAGGGGAGTGAAAAGGGCAAAAACTGGCTCGTACTGGTAATTCCTTTTGGGTTTTTCGTAGTGTGAAGTTGGCTGCAGATTATTTTGAAAGGCATTTGAAAATAATTTTGAAAAGACTGCAAAGTGTGATCGGGACTTATTGCGACCATGGCAGCGAAATGGAAATACTTTCCATTTTCAGCGGCTTTAAATTAAAGCCAATGCTGTCAGCTATAATATCTAAAAGTACATTTGTCTAAAATAATATTCGCAATATCAAGATGGGCAAAAAAAAACGTAGGATGGATTTTAATGCGTCCATGAAAGAGACAATTTGGTAATGACTTTAGTCAGATTGTGGTGAACTTCATAATCAGTCGGATTTTTTTTTTTTTTTTTGGTTTTATACGGAAAATGTATCTCTAAATCTAAAAGTACATTTGTCTAAAATAATATTCGGAATATCAAAATTGGCAAAAAAAACACTGGCAAAACATTTTTTTGGTTTTATAATGAAAATGTTTACTCTTGAATTTTTTACCGTTGCCCGTTCTTTTGAAAATACGGTGGCGCCAAGTCAGTTGGAAGATGTAGTTCGTCGATTTACACTGTAAGTTTAAAGAGTTAAATGGTGGGACTCTCTCAAATCAGTGAACATTTTAACAATACAATTGAATCACTTACTGATCAGAACCTACAACTATGGTGAACTAAGTGCGTTTACTGAAGCCAAATGGAAAATGACACCAACCTTAAATTAAAGCCAAGAGTATCAGCTAAAAGTGATGTAACAACATTTGTCTGAAATAATTCGTCACTTGCAATAGAGAAATTGGCAAAATAATTGTGTCATAAGTAGAACTTCGACAAATGGAAATACCTTCCACCACGACACTGACATTAAGTCTAAGCTTACCGAGCGGCTAATAACGCTGCAAAGTCATTTGTCTGAATGAATTTTCAGAATATCTAATTCGTCACTTGCAATAGAGAAATTGGCAAAAAATTGTGTCGTAAGTAGAACTTCGAGCGTCCACGGAGGACAAATGGAAATACTTTCCACCACGACACTGCCTTTAAGTTAAAGCTTACCGAGCGGCTAATAACTCTGAATGAATTTTCAGAATATCAAATTCGTCACTTGGCTATCAAATACGTCACAAAAACTGTTCACTACACTTCGGATAGTTTTGCCATCATTTTAACGTTTTTTTTAAATCATCTCTTAGACTAAAAAATCTATTGAATACTTGTGTTTTTTTTTAATTCCCACCATATTTCCTTCTATGAAACAAAAACGCCTGTCAACCAAACATTGAAATTCTTGAGAAATCCAAACAAACTTCAATCAACTATTATTTTTTTTTTCGTATACTAATCAATAGTTCATTTGGGGGTAAAAAAAATCTCAAGTATATTTAACTTAATTATACAAGTAATTATTTTCCCTCTCGCTCTCTCTGTCCCTATAACTTAATTGTAATTGTTATTAAACAATTAAAAATAACCTCAATTATTTCCAAATTAAATAGACAATTACTGTACCGCAAATAGAAACGACAACAGAAAACAAAACCTATAGCAGACAACAAAAGAATTGATTTATTTAAATTGATTGACAAATTAGACCCCCTTCGGAAAAAACCCAAAAAAAAAAAGTCTTAAAATCATGCACAATGTGAGTAATCGACGTGATAGATACGATGGTATCGTCAATACAGCCTCCGGATTTCTGTTTTCGAAATACAAACAGAAAATATACGAAGAAAACCAAAACAAAACGATAATAGTTTTTCAATTAGAAACTTATGAACTTTTGTACGTAAAGACAGACACCAAGCCCCCACATTCGCATATCGAATAATATTTTTATACAGGCCATCCATTCCATACACCACCACCATACAATAGAATACCCAGTCAAAGCAATTGTTAAATGAACTCAATATGAAATTGAGACAATCAAATGTCGCTGTCGCTTGACGGGGGAGGAAAAGGAAACGTCAACACACACACATTATCAATGGACTCGCAAAGAAGAAACGAAAACCAACACAAACCAATTTCAGAATTCACAAACTTAAATTGCAACCACAGACAGAGTGGAGCCCCGGCCATAGATTGATTGTCAACAAAGTTGAGGCAGCCGCTGAAAAAAAAATCACTTTGTTTTTTCCATCCACAGAGAAAACTTGGCAAATGTCGTCTATAAAAGACAGCACAACAACAACAAAAACTCGATAAAACTTAAGCGGGCGTTGCTTTTTTCATTTTTACTTCCCGCTAAAGGAGAAACTTAAACTTCTTTAGAAAACAATGTGACAGTGCGAACAACAATAACGACAACGACAAAAACTGCATTATAATATTCAACAACATAGACACACACGGTAAAAACGTGTTGACAACCGTGTTGTTGCGACTATTTGGTTTGTTTGTTTTGACTGTTGAATTCAAAAGGTGTTTATAGACTCCCACTGTCGTTCCGTACTAAGCTTTAAGCGTGCTCTCGCCAAAGTGCCTCCCCCCGCCCCACCAACGTTAGTGATTGACTTGAATGCGAGTTGTACGATTTTGGGCTACTAAACTGCACAACACCATCACCGCACACCCCCCTTCCCCTGCCTTACACCACACCATATGCGAACCATTTAAGAGTTCTCCTTAAAAGGTATGTCACTTACGTGCACATACATACATATGTAGTTGCTACTTACTTAAGACTCCCTGTAACGAGGGAAGGTATGCTAATGAAGGGATCTACCAATTGTTGATATCGATCTAGTGGATGCCGCCCTTGTTGAGGGTAATTTAGTGTGATATGTCGTGGATTTCGAAAGACTTTTCTTGCCGATTATCTTTGAGAACTTCCCAAGTCTTGAATAGTTCAAATAGGCGCTTACTTAGTTTAAAAACGTCCAAAACAAAGAAATTTGGAGCAGTCAAATCAGCCGATATTGACAGGAACTATATATTGTCGAAAGGAATAACAAACGTAGCCATTGAGGTGAAAAAGAGTCTCGTAGCTCATGATTAGTTTTAACCTAAATCGGACCACTGCGTATTTCGTAACATTCCACAAACAAAACTGGCAGTTCCACATATTCCAATAGGTTAATACAGTTTGGTTTACTCTGTAGAAAGGAGTTATGTAGCCTCCTGATCCAGAGGATTTGAAATCGGATAATGTTTGCTCAGCTCATCGGCTCCATCAGAATATTCCCTAGACTGTTCCTTTACCCGGCAATTGTAGACGTTGTTTGTAAGAAGAACTACACCGACGGCATAATTTCTAGCTAAGGAAAATCCTATGTGCTTATTATGATAAGAACTGTTTTTCAATCATATGTGTTATTTAACACAGCTCTGTTAACTATTTAACACAGCCCTGTAAATTATTTAACACAGCTCTGTAAATTATTTAACATAGTCCTGTAAACTATTTAACACAGCTCTGTAAATTATTTAACACTAGTAAGTTGTAATGCGCCTATGGCGCCCATTAATTTGCTTGAGAAAGTATTTATTACTTAATTTTAAAAATTTTGTAAGAAAATATTTTGAGAAAACTATTTTGTAAAAAAAAATTTCGAAAAAAAATAAAATTGGAAAAAAAATATTTGTGGAAAAAAAATTTTCGTTGAAAAAAAAATATTTGTGGAAAAAAAATTGTTGTTGAAAAAAAGATATTTGTGGAAAAAAAAATTATGTTGAAAAAAAAAAATTTGTTAAAAAAAAAAATTTTTGTGGAAAAAAAAAATTTTTGTAGAAAAAAAAATTTTTTTTGAAAAAAAAAATTTGGCTGAAAAAAAAAATTTTGTGGAAAAAAAAAATTGTTGGAAAAAAAAATTTGTAAAAAAAAATTTTGTAAAAAAAAAATTTGGAAAAAAAAAATTTGGAAAAAAAAATTTGGGAAAACACAATTTCTGTACAAAAAAAAAATATTATTTTTTATATTATTATTATTTATAGAATTATTGAATGCCTATTTAAATTCCTACGTACTGCGTGACAGAGTCAGTGAATCAGTGTATCAGTGAATCAGTGTCGAGGGTAAATATATATATATATTTAACATAGTCCTGTTAACTATTTAACGCCGCCCTGTTAACTATTTAACACAGCCCTGTAGACTATTTAAAACAGACGTGTAAACTATTTAACATAACTCTTTTAACTATTTAATATAACCCTGTGAGTTATATTCCAAATTTATTATATTTTGCCAAAAGGGCACACCTCCACAAATGTAGCTCATTTTCATACCAACCTCGTCATCTCGATGTCTCTCAACTACTTACTGTAAACAATGCATCGATAATAACATTTAATGGGGGGCTTTAACAGATTTTTGCCATTCATTGTTTTTTGCAAAATAAACAAAAATCATGGATTCCATGGGGTGGAGAAAACGATTTCGCCAATCGTTTAAGCCAATATTTGTGGCACTACATGGTCTACGGCCATGGTCAAGGGAGGCTTTAATAAAATTTTATTTTTATATTGTGTTTATTACTTGTACTTACTACGGTGTTTTTTTTATGTGAACATTTATGGTTTATTCATGTTTGAGGTTAAGTTGGTTGGGTTTATTTTCAAAACGTGTACTTTGGTTAACTAAAAAAAAAAAGTTTTTCTTCATCTTCTGCTTTTGTGTAATGACACCAAACAAATTTGCATGTTAAAGCAGTTTTGGGAAATGGCAAATGCAATCGTGGCTTAAGCTACGGTAGTTAGCTGCAATTGTCGGTGTGAATTTCGGGTTTGATTATATATTTCAGAAGTGAAGACATTGGATCCCTAACTTAAGCTAATTTAAAATTGAGAGAGAAAATATTTTCAGAATTCAACGCTTGATAAACTCCATAAATAAGTAAATATAATTTCTTCACCATTACAATACAGGATGTATCAAAAGATACCAGGAATTTGCATAGCGACGATGCCTTCACTATCTCAAATATAGCACCAATGTTAATTTCTTGCATTGCCTACACACCAATAAAGCTCCATGTTTGTCGACGACTCACATTGCCGTTCCCTTTTAGCATGTTCCTTGCACTCTTACACTAACAGGAGACTTATTTCTGATTGTGACTGCTCTCTTTACGACGACCACTGATCCCAAATAATTCGGCTTCCGTTCGCCATGTGGAGGACCATGGCGAAGACCAACCAGAATTCGGTTTAGTAACACGACAGCAACATAATTGTAGTGCTCTCTCTCCTTGTGACGACCACTGGCTTAAACATCGGTCCGATTCCGTCCAGCATTTGCCTAGACCTTCGTACCATAAAAATACCAACTAGAATTTAATTTAGTACCACTACAAGAACTCATTGGTACATGTGGCTCCTCTCTTTGTGTCGACCACTGAACTAAATCTCGTAGCAAAAAAGAGTTACAATTTAGTTGAGTGCCACGACACCAACTTATTTCAATGTACGACTGCTTTCTTTCTGCCGACCACCAACAGGTAAAGTCATCAATAAACGGTCACCTCGCCGTAAGAGATTAATTACTAATCATATAACCCTTCTCTTCAAAAAGGATGGAGCTCCTCTCTTTGTGTCGACCTCTGATCTAAATCTCGTAGCAAAAGAGAGCTTACAAGAATTTAGTTTAGTGTCATAACACTAACTCATTTTAACTTACGGCTGCTATCTTTCTGCCGACCACTATCCTGGCACTCAGGACCCCAACACTAGGTTAATAGCCCGGTTAAAAACATCAAAAAATTGTCACGGCCACCTCGCCTTAGAGAGCAATTACTAAGTCATATAAAACTTCTCTACAAAAAGCTTTAGATAAGGCTCCTCTCTTTGTGTCGACCACTGATCTAAATCTCGTAGCAAAAGAAAGCTAATTAGAATTTAGTTTAATGCCAAAACACCAACTCATTTAAAGGTTCGTCTGTTTCTGCCGACCACTACACCAGGTTCGTATCCTGGTAAAAACATAAATAAATTGTAAATTGTAAGAGAGTAATCAATGAATTATGTAAAACTTCCCTACAAAAATCATTAGCTTCTGGTCAGTGAGTACACAAATTACATAAGGCTCAGCTCACTGATTTGAGAGCAGTTCCCCGTCTGTTCCTTCATGGAATATCAAGCAAAATACCATGGCAACATTTTATACATACACATTGTCATATATTTGTGAAAATTATTGGAAATTGAGTCATTCCTTTTTCTTTAGTATATATTTTTTTTTTTTTAAATACTCAAACTTTGCCACTATGCCAAGTCACCTCATATGCCGCATCTTTGAACTATTCCTCCACATATTTATTCAATTACAAAACATTTCTTTTGTTTGTGTGAAAATGTTTATTGTTAGAACAAACTGGAGAAGTCTCACTCGATATCACCCATCACGCACTACTCACCCATGACACTAGACCCTTAAGTATCTACGAATTGACAAACATTTGCTAATTGAATTAGCAAACTATCCGAATGGAAATGCTCTACCTCGGTCTCCATTCTCATATCGCCGGTGACAAGCTGCGGCCAGGTAACTACCGAACCGCAACCACAGTGACTGAACAAAATCAAATGCGACGAAAAAGAATATGTACTTCCCATCGTACAATTTCAATACGATACATATTGAACCATGTTGTAAAGATGACTGGATGGTTGGCTAGGAAACCACTGAAGCCTCTTCGTTCCATGACATAGCTTAAGGCCAAGTAAACTGAACAAACAAAAAAAACTGCATTATCATATTCTGGCTGTGGGTAAATATTTATTTTACAAATTTCCATTTTTTGTTGTTGTTACCATGGCGGGTGAGCTGGTTGGTGAAAAAGTAAAGAACAAGATGGTTGGCATATTCACCGAAGACCTTAAAATCCTTTAGGAACGCCAGCAAACAAGCGCACATCTGCATTATATTGCAATTATTTGTTTATAAACAAATGACTTGTTTGTTATTCCTCCTTCCTTTTTGTTTTTCGTCCGGGCGTATATTAAACCAAAGTTCCGTCACTAAATTTGTTTTATGGCGGTCTCCTTTTATTGTTTTTTTTTTTGTTTCTGTAGGTACGTACGTTCCTCTTTCCACCCACCCTCCTCTTCTGCCGTCTTTGACTAATATTGCCCTTTATCTTTAAGTAACATTTGTTTATTGGCTTTAAAGCGTTGCCGATTACCGTGGCTCCCACACTCGGTCCACATGTGTAAATGTTTTTGCATTTAATATGCATTATTCTGCGAACGAAAAAAGAAACCCCCAACAAAATGTTAAAGTACTAAGTGACGCCCTTTACCTACAAGCCAGAAGAAAAAAAAACAAAAACAAAATTAGCAAACGAACATTTTAAGTAAATATGTGGAAATTCGTTTCGTTCTTGGGTTTAAATTTTTTTGTATTTCTTGGATGCATGTGACTACTCGCTTGTAGTCGGTGTAATATCATGTAGATGCCAAATAGTACACTCGAAAAGAAAGGCATGGTCCGCTCCTTCACGAACACGGCAACTCTGGTGAAAAGACCCAATGGACGAAGGAATAACAAACTAGGAACCGAAGTACAGTCGAGGAAATGAAAACAAATCAATGCGTAATTTTTAAAAGAAAGGACTTCGAATAATCGAACCTTCTTTCATTTACACGAACTGAGTATTTACTTGTAAAAGTGTTCTATTAAAATACATGTACTCGTATGTACAATTTACAATCGGTACTAATATTTACTTTCAATTAAGCGCCCCGATAGGAGAATTGGTAGCGAGCTTGCCAATCCGAGTGGGTATTATGGGTTCGATTACCACCAGAGTTTTTGGTCTCTCGCTACAAAAATCTAGCCATAGAATATAAATTTACTTTGTATTTTTGTAATTTATAATAAATAAAAAAAAATGATTTTCAATAAAGCGATTTTTTGGCTTACAATGCGTGCGCTTATCGGAATTCGATGGTATTTGGTAAATATGTCCTACCAATTCAAGGAAACGATTTCTGTTTTACTGAAAATTCATTTAGGGGAAAACTTTCCTAACATGATTAAAATAAATTTCCCAAAAATGTAATCTCTCCGATTCAATCCGATTTGGTTGCCATCGAACATCTTCTGCTTGCCATCGAACCGAATCAAAAACCGTCTAGTACTGTTTGAAAATATTTTATTCCAACTCATTTCTATTGAACGGCATTTTTTTCCTTTGTGTATCGCAGTTGAAAATCGTGCCCAGATTATTAGTCTTTGTATCTCATACATTTAGTATGCATATGTTGATGTTGTCTCCCTCTCTTTCAAACGACAACGGAATGTAGGAGGTCAGTGCTGAGAATATTTAATAACGAGGGATCCAACAAAAACCTAAAAAACCTACATGAAATATTGATGATGGATGAGGCATCTTAAATCATGATTTAAAAAACCACATATCTTTAGTTAGAACAACACTTTTTTGCTCTTCATATTTTGAAGGCTTCAAACATAGTGTGTGGTTAGCTTCAAACTTGTATCCATTTGAGACAATCAATCAACATTTCAGTGAAATATCATTTCGTTAACATTCGTTGTCTTTGGTAACACTGTGCGACAGCCACAATCGGTTTGGGATGAAACCACCGGGGAAAGTTATATCGGTCAAAAAAAGGTCATACGTGTCCCAGCGTTTCGTTGGGTCTCATCTAGGAATCGAGATATATCGATTTGAAGTTAGTAAGTATCGTATAGGGGAATTTGTCACGTTTTTGGCTCTTTTGTTTGACATAACTTGGGAACCACTCGTCCGATTTAGCTGATTAAATTTTAAAAAACCAAGAATTACAATTCCCTTAATCTGTTCATATATTATTTTCCTTTACAAGTAATAGTTTCCAAGTTAAAAATAAGCGCATGAAGAAAATTTTTTTTTTTTTTTTTTATTTTTTTTTTAAATACATTTATTTACATTTTAATAGGACTTGACACTTTTTACCGTTTTGGATTTTTTATGAATTAAAAAAAAAAATTTAATTTTTAGGCAAAAATAATTTTTTTTTTTCATACATTTATTTATAATTGCGAAACTGTTGCTTAAGTAGGAAAACGGTTTAAGAACAGATTAGAGGAATTGTAATTCTTAATTTTTCTAAGTTTGTTTCAGCTAAATCGGACGAGTGGTTCTCAAGTTATGTCAAACAAAAGAGCCAAAAACGTGACAAATTCCCCTATACGATACTTACTAACTTCAAATCGATATATCTCGATTCCTAGATGAGACCCAGCGAAACGCTGGAACACGTATGACTTTTTTTTTACCAATTTAACTTTCCCCGGTGGTTTCATTCCAAACCGATCACTGACCCTTACCATTTGTCGCAGAGTGTAATTGAATGACTGTATTTTTGTGTTGGGTTTTCATATATCCAACTGATTTAGGTATGATGCAACAATAAAGAGTTTGATGTTTCTCATCCAACTAATTTATGTTTGACATGTATTTAATGCTTAACCGTCTAACTCGCAAGAAAATCTCGCGGCACATAATTTGACCAATTTTAAAAACTTGGGGGTTAGAGGAAAATTTTAATCTTTTCCAAACTAGCCGGGGAGTTCCGTTCGTATAGAATGAAGGTTAGTTGTCGTATAGAAGGTTAGTTGTTTAATCAACAGCAAAATTAGAACCTCAATGCAAAATTCCCCATAATGCACAATTCATCATCACTCAATATACATTGCTCATGAAGTCATTGTTCAACATTTTCAGTCTACCAAAAGATGATACAATCAGCGTTTCCGAAAAAAACTCCAAAGTCCTAAAAATGAAACCTCATACTGTTGCAATAACAATTATACTCAGCCAACACTTTGTGTGTTTCGGCTGAAAAATAAAAGAAACTTTAATCTTCACAAGGAGACGAACACAACACGTTCAAGTTTGAGCAAACCAACGCAAATACTAAAACTGATTTACACAAACGTGACACGAACTGAACTTCTCAACAGCATTAGCCTCCACACTACACCACAAAGAATCGAGCAAAAATCCATAAAGACATGAACTAAACTTGCCACAAAAGCCCAAAGTTTAAAAGAACCATCTTTTCCCGTTTGTTCATCCTTTATTCCTTCGTTCAGACAGTCAGTCGTTCTGCAACCGATTGGCCTAATGATATTATTGGTTAAATTGTGCCTTACAAACGACTGCCATAACGAAAATTAAGAGTAGAATCAAAAAAAAAAAAAACACCAACTTCAATGATACCTAAAGCCTGATTGTCATGGTGACCTGAAGGGCAGCATATTTCCAGGCAATACACACCGAGCCAGTGTGGCAAACGTGGGCCAAACAACAAGAAGATGTTGCGGTGCATTTCTAGGAGATGCTGCTGTGGCCAGAATACGTACGATGTTGAGAAAAACAAAAAACAGTAGGTGCAGAACAATGCATATTTTATTGACCCGTAGGTCTTTAAAATTTACATATCGTAGTGGAGTAAGCCAACCAGCCGCAGCGGAGTACGGTGAGCTCTAACCAGCGCATAGTGAAGGTAGACCGAAGCAAACATCATGTCTTTTAGACAATCTTTGACTATCATTAAGTCAAGTTTGCCTACTTCAGTAACACTGTTTTCGAAAGGCTTCGCTACACGACAACAGAGAGTGTCTTGGATTTGTTGGCATACAAGTAACCAAAGAACATAACATGTATCACATTTGTTTTTCTATCATTGATTTATTGTATTCTATTGCTTTGCAGAAATATTTATACATTAACATGTTTCATTATTTTTGGATAGTTTTCGACATTTTGCAGTTGCATCAAACCTAATGCAGTTGCATATCAAACCTCTGCGTTGTATCGAACATAATTCGTTTGAGACCAGTGTTGCCAGTTTAGGGAATTTATTTCCTAAACATTAAATTTCTCTCAAATCAGTGAGATGTGTACGTTATAATTTATATACTCACCAACCGAGACCTACTGAAAAAAGCCGTCTCCGAACGGATAATGCTTTTCTAGAGAAACTTTACTCGGCATAGAGACTCTCTTACTGGTAAAATTGACAGCATTTACGAGGTGGATAGTGAAGGTAGACCGAAACATGCTGAAACATTTTGAATGGTCTGACCCGGTTTTGAACCTGACTTCTTCCGTGTGATAGTCACACACACTACCTACCACAGCACAGTCGTCCACCGGTTGCATATAACATTGTTATTTAATCGGTTTAGTCATCAAACCCCAATAAAGTTCCATTTCAAACCTCTATTTGTATTATGTCCCAAGTAATATAGACCTCTCGCTCTATCCAATGTTAGGTTGGTTTTGATGGGTATGTTATGGACGCACACACTACCTATCACACCACGAACGCTCAGGATAAGCTATCTATGCCAATATCACTGCGCCAACTAACTTATTTTTTGGAAAGCGTAATCGTTTTAGAATTATTACCATATTCTTGATATATAAGAAATCTGAGCAACGAAATCAATTAAACTGCTCATTCTTTCGACGTCAACATTACTCTGTCGAAATTTCTGATTGCTCTAAAATAGTCTGCAACCCAAATTATACCATGTTGATGCTTATAGTTGCTTCAAACTTCATCCTGTTGAATGTCAAACCTATTTCAGTCGGAAATAGTTTGAAACGACATTGTAAGATTTTTCAAACCAATTCTTAATTTCTATGATCCTACCTCTTGTTGCCTCCAACTTGTTTCGGTTGTGTGTCAAACCTATTCTTGATTTCTATCATCCTAGCTCTTCTGGCATCAAACTTGTCTCGGTTGTGTGTCAAACCCCCTTTATCGATTGGTTGATTTAAAACGTACACTAACTGCAATAGTTTTGTCTGTACTGAAAGCTTTAAACTGCAATGAAGTGCTCCATTCGATTCGACTTAACCCTCCCTCTTCCCCTGGGCAGATGATATTTGATGTTGCGTTTAAATATTTAACCATGCAACCACCCATCAATCTAAACTCTTCCACTTTCCTCTTGGTCTGTGTTTGTGTAGCAAACATGTTCTACCATTTCAATATTTGACGTTATTGAAATTGGTCGTTTTGAAGGTTTTCTTTTTTCGCTCCCTCTCTCTCTATCTCTCACACTAAGTGATTTCTACTGTCTCCGCACCGTTGGCGATTTCAAGATGTCCAAATGTACATTTCGTAGGCCACAACAACGTCATAGAGAAAACGCTGGACGATTGTTGAGAAGTGCATTTTATGTTGTCTTGTTTACCACTTTTGAGTCTGGTAAAATGTTGTTGGCCACAACACATTCCATTAGACAGTGTGTAGTTGTTGGACGCTTTTGATGGGTTTTTCATGCGTGTTGACTCGTTTCGCATGTTATTGTTTAACGAAAATGAGAATCCCCTGAAGACAAGCGTTTGACGTTTCTGCATGTCATTTATTGACATTTTGCTGCTGTGTTTTTTTTCTGAATGATATTTGTATATTTTTACATGCATACACACATACATACAAATATATGTATGTACTCTAATGTTTAATAGCATTTGTTGTGGCTAGTATGTGTAAGGACAAGGAGCGCTTCCATTGGCCGATATATAAGACTAAAAAAAAGTTTCACTGTCTCTGGACAGACTTTTTAACAACTTTACAGTCTTGTCTAGTTTGAAAACTTTCAACTTGCAACCATTTATAGTTTGAATGGAAATTTAAATCAAACTGCCTTATGTTTGACACGACTGGAAGAAGTTCGAAACAACAAGAACGTTAATCATGCAATTTATATTTATAGTCTGACTCCAAAGCATGGTCTCTTGCAACTAACGAAGTTCGAAGGAATCATTTCAGTGTTGTAATCAAACTGGCTACGGTTTGATGCGACTAAAAGTCTTCCCAAGTAGAAAATATTTTAATATAAATATTCTCAAGTTCAAAAAGTAATGACTTTTGCTACTTCGGAAGTTTGAAGGTTGTAATGTTGTTATCAAACTGGTGTCGGTGTGATGCAACTGAAAGTCGATGAATGTGTGAAAATATATAATTATTAGTAAGTTGTAATGCGCCTATGGCGCCAGTTGAAATTTGTGTGGGAAAAAAATTTTTGTTGAAAAAAAAATGTTTGTTGAAAAAAAAAATTATGTCAAAAAAAAAATTTTTTGCAAAAAAAAAAATTTTGTTGAAAAAAAAAATTTTGTGGAAAAAAAAAAATTGGAAAAAAAAAATTTGTAAAAAAAAACAATTTGTAAAAAAAAAATAATTTGTAACAAAAAATATTTTTAAAAAAAAATAATTTGTAAAAAAAAAATTTTGGTAAAACACAATTTCTGTACAAAAAAAAATATTATTTTTTTTATTATTATTATTTATAGAATTATAGAATGCCTATTTAAATTCCTACGTACTGCGTGACAGAGTCAGTGAATCAGTGTATCAGTGAATCAGTGTCGAGGGTAAATATATATTAAAGACTACCACATGGGAGAACCCACCGGCTGCTTACACCTCGTAGATACTGGTGACTTTACGAGTAAGAGAGTAATCTCGAAGACATGTAAAAATTCTCTAGAAAAAGTATTAGCCGTTCGGAGCCGACTTTAAGCAGTAGGTCTCGGTCAGTGAGTATACAAATTATATCGTGTCCAGCTCACTGATTCGAGAGATGTTCCCCAGTTCAACTCCTTCATGGAATGTTAAGGGAAATAAGTAAGTAATAGAAGGTTTTTATAATCACAATGGGGGTCCTCGGGTAAAATTCTTCGTTACCTACCCCCCGGAGTCATTGTTAATTATATGTTTATATTAAAAATTGGAAATATGAATAATACATTTTACTACAGAAGAATATATTTTCTGGTAGATCTTGTATGGAAGTCGTTTGCACTCTCTCCTGCTCAAAATATATTCCTTCATGTCCTAAGAGTGTAGGTGCCACCCAAGCAGCCATCATGTGGATGGCACTAACTATGGGCATGTTGGTACTAAGTTCACTTTTCTCCGTCGTCATCGTTCTTTTGTCTTTTGTTTGTTTGTTGAACCCTAAACATTTGACAACTTTTCAGGAGTGTAGTTACGTTTTGTCTTATTGCACTTTGTCTCTATTTTTTTTGTTTTATTTTTTCCCCTCCACTTTGTTGTTGTTTTGTGGCTTTTGTGTAATTGTCTAAATGTTTATTGTTCTTCGTTAGGAGTCAACTGTGGTGGGTTGTCTTCGCGTTTTTTTTTTTTAATGATGATGGGTAATTGATTTTTTTTAGTTTTTTTTTTGGTTTCGTTAATCGTCAGACGACTCCTAATGGCAAACTGAACAAAGACTTGGTTTAAATCGTAGGTGGTGTGTAGTTGGCTTTTGGATAACTGCTGGAGATTACACAGTTATAGGCATTATAAACCGACAATACGAAAAGCGAAATAAAATTTAATGTTTTCTTATGTGAAAGATCACATTTGAAAATGGTTGTTTACACAACTTTTGGCATGTGCACATAAATTTTCCTCGACTCTTTTGTTGCCCACTCACAGCGCAGGAGTCGTGGAAAAAACTGGTGGATGACAGATTGAACCCGACGATGCTGGCAGGCTACCACGTTAAAGAAACTTTGACCCTTTTTGTGATGTCGTCTGTTTATTTAATTTTTTTTTTTGTATACAATCTGAGATTGGTGTAATTAAAATAAAAGATATTATAATGGCTTTATTTATGAGAATATCCTAAACGGCGGTTCATAAGAGAGGCCAGAAAATCTATTTGTTTTTAGAGACTCACCGGAGAGCGTTTAATACGTTCACGACCAAGATTTCCCAAGAAAGACACTGTTTTCCTCTATATTTTGCTGATATTTTTAACTAGTAAGTTGTAATGCGCCTATAGCGCCCGTTGAAATATGGAAAAAAAATTTTTTGTTGAAAAAAAAAATTTCGTTAAACAAAAAAATTTCGTTAAAAAAAAAAATTTTGTTAAAAAAAAAATTTTGTTGAAAAAAAAAATTTTGTTGAAAAAAAAAATTTTGTGGAAAAAAAAAATTTGTTGAAAAAAAAATTTTGTGGAAAAAAAAAATTTTTTTTGAAAAAAAAAATTTGGAAAAAAAAATTTTGTAAAAAAAAAAAATTTGGAAAAAAAAATTTTGTAAAAAAAAAAAATTTGCTGAAAAAACAAATTTGTAAAATAAAAAGTTTTGTAAAAAAAAAATTTGGGGAGAACACATTTTCTGTACAAAAAAAAAATATTATTTTTTTTATTATTATTATTTATATAAAATTATAGAATGCCTATTTAAATTCCTACGTACTGCGTGACAGAGTCAGTGAATCAGTGTCGAGGGTAAATATATATTAAGATAATTACTTAATTAGGTTGGCTCTACAACCGGTTGTTGTTCTTCTTGGCCTACTTCGATCTTCTGCTTGGCTTCTCCCTCCAGTTCCTAATACTAATGATTTTCATGTCTTCTTCCACTTTAGGGTTAGCCTTTATGGCCGAAACAGGCCCACAAAAGTCATTTTCTAAGAAAAAAATCAGCTAGTCCTCCAAGTCCTCCAAAATATTTTCCAGTTCAGCAAACAATTGTTTAATAAGCCGCGATATCGTCCCTATACTTCTTGCCCATTCCCCCAGACAAAATATCTCATTATAAAAAAATCCCACCTCTCGTTCAGCTCCATACACTTCGTCAAACTACTTTGCATTCGTTTCGGTGAACATTTATCTGCATTTGCAAACTCCCAAACTCAAACTGCTTTACACGACACCGTTTAGTAATTAACATTTAACTCGACTATTCTAAGCATTAATTTTGTTAGCTTCGGCTGGCCGGCAAGCAGGCCAAAAACCCTCCGGTCATACTGAGCCATCCTTTTTGATGTTCCTCATCGGTGTGTAGCAAATGAAACCTACAACTCATTTCAATTTGTTAACATCGCAACTTTTGTCATTGCCAAATGGTCGACACTTAATCATACGCGCGCGGATACCCCTCGTACTCCGCTACCACCGCCAGACAGACATACAACGACAACGCATCACCACCACCCAAAATAGACTTTGGACTTGTCATTCCATTTGGCTGTGAAAGGAGAAGAGGAAGGGGAAATGTCGAAATGTAATGCAGCGTCCGTCTAGCAAATTTGCTGTTGTTTATTGTGGATATTTATGTGAAACATTGGCATGTAAACTAATTTATAACCGGAGAATGGGACCTGGGGATGGTGCCGAAGGAAGAAGACCAAGAGGACATGCCACCATGCCACATAATACACATGACTCCGTTCATAGTCTATGGTGCCATAGGCGGCGACTGACGACTATTGCGCGTAACTCTGCGGACCGACAGACGGCGGACAATTTTACACATTGCGTTGTAAGGCATTTTTTTTTTTTTTTGGTCGACATCATACCCCATTGCCGGATCTATGGGAGAGTATTTGCCACCAAGAAAAGCCAACGAGAAAAGAAAAAATCATTGTTTATAAACCGAAACCGAACAGACGCCACAAATGTTGTTGTCGTCGTATCTGTCCGTTTGCTGATAAAGTGGTTCGGTTCTGTTTTTAATTGAATTAGGCATTAGTACGTGAAATTGTTGTAAATTTCGTTTTTTCCCAGTTTTTTTCTTTTAGATATTTGCCTCTTGGGACCTGGTAACGGGTAATGGCATGGCATTATAAACTATGGGTTTTTAATGGCTGTAATTGTCTGCGATAAAAGGTTTATATCCATCAGAAGTGTCATTAAGTTCTGTGATTTTTCCGAGCTTTCAAACGTCCCAATAGAATTCTATAAACGTGGACTTCGACAGAATAAAATAGGAACTGAATAAATTGATCTAGACTATGGAATTTGTCTGTGGTCGGAAGTCATAACACCATATGGTTTTTCTTAAATTTTTTAGGAGAGCCATTTATAGTTTCAAATATTCGCCGAAACTCAAGAGTCGGTGGTTTTTGGTTTAACTCTAGTTACCTTCACTGAATTGTGAACAAAACGGAAATGCCTTAATCGTTTTTTAATGATCTATATTTCATTTTAATCAAAGGTTACGGGACTTTACGTAAAAGTAACGAGATGTGACACTTTTTTATGTTTTGGATTTTAAAAAAAATCGATTTTTTTGGAAAAACAATATTTTCCTTTCTTTATAAATTTATTAACAACTGCAAAACATTTGTCTATGTAAAGGGTGTTTTTTATTGAGGTATAGAACTTCGAATTGAAATAAAACACAAGAAAATCGTTTTAATGTCCATCAATTTGGCTTTATTGGAAGGATAATTTTATGCCATTAATGTTTAAATATGATTTCGGGCATGTGGCCGCCGCGGCTGGCTCGAATAAAGCCAATTCTACAGGTCCAATTTTCAACCACTTGTTGGAACCACAACTCATCCACATTCATGCCATCCAATTCGGGAACAAAATAGTCGGTTATCATGGCTCTATACCGGTCTCCATTAACGGTAACTGACTCTCCAGCATTATTTCGGAAGAAGTATGGCCCAATGACTCCACCAGCCCAACTGAACCATTACTTTCGAAATAAATTTGCACGATTTGCAAGCGTTGTTCTTTTGTCAACCTGTTCATGATGAAATGGCAAACCAAACTAAATATTAATCACTTGACAGCTGACAAAATGGCCGCCAGTTAAAAAAGTGATGCCAACTTAAAGTTCTATACCCCAATAAAAAACACCCTTTAATTCTTAATTTTTCACAGACCTTCTCGAGTTGTGCCAAACAAATTGTGTAACAAAAAAAAACTATGTCCTGCGAATGAAAGGCCCCTGGAAGAAAATTATCGATAAAAAAAAAATGTAGACAGGACCATCTGGAAATTCTTTTCAAATCGTATCAACTAAAATTTGTCCTAGTTTCAGAGCATCTCGCCAATCCCTACGAATGCAAGGCAATTTTCTCTCACTTGTCTTAGCATTTCTTGTAAATAACAAAATTATCGATAAAATCGATAAAAAAAAAATATATGTATATATAAAGAACCATTCTTTTCATATCGTATCACCTAAAATTAGTCTCAAAGAAAGACATCTAGAATTGCTTAAGTTCCACATCGCATACGAAATCAGACATGCTGAAAAGAATGGTAGCTAGAATTTCCTATGGCTTTCCTGATCTCTCCCAAATGTAAGCAACGGCTGCTAAGACTTATCTGAAATGATGGAAGCTAAAAGATTTTTTTACCTTTCAGATGCAGACCTTCTTTTAGTTATTCTCAAAATTGGTAGATTTGAATTTCCATCAGATATGTTGTAAGTTGCAATACCCAAATTTCCCAGACCTTCCCAGGAAAGGCAAGGGTCGCAGCAATTCAAGAGGAACACAATTGTGTGATGTATTTTTTCTAATTTTTGAGGAAATTGTGGATTAAAGTAAACTTCAAAAAAGGTTGGTAATACTTTTTTGAAGCTTTGTAGAGAACCTTCTTCCGCAGGCATTCTATAATAATTCTATAAATAATAATATTAAAAAAAATAATATTTTTTTTTTGTACAGAAATTGTGTTTTCCCCAATTTTTTTTTACCAAAATTTTTTTTTACAAACTTTTTTTTTTATAATTTTTTTTTTTTTACAAAATTTTTTTTTTCCAAATTTTTTTTTTTCAACAAATTTTTTATTTATTTATTATTAATTACAATACAAAGTAAATTTATATTCTAATTTTGGGTCCAAGGGTAAACCGGGTGACAAAGACCATATGTTTAGATTTTTGCAGCGACAGACCAAAGCCTCTGGTGGAAATCGAACCCACAACCCCCACGCTGATAGGCAAGCACGCTACCAACTCGCCTACCGGGGCGCTTAACAAATTTTTTTTTTTTCAACAAAATTTTTTTTTTCAACAAACTTTTTTTTTTTCAACAAAATTTTGTTTTTTCCCCAAAAAATTTTTTTTTTTCAACAAAATTTTTTTTTTTCAACAAAATTTTGTTTTCACAATTTTCACAAATGTTTTTTTTCCAATTTTATTTTTTTTCGAAATTTTTTTTACAAAATAGTTTTCTCATTAACAAATTATGTAACAAATACTTTCTCAAGCAAATTAACGGGCGCCATAGGCGCATTACAACTTACTAGTTCTATAATATGTAAGCACCTATTCTGCAGGGGAAATTTAAATTGTTTAAATTAATTATAGATGTATTATAATAATCCACTGCAATGAAATATTCTTTTCCAGGAATATAGTGAATCATGGCAAATATTTTGCTCCGTCTCGGCTCACATTCTATCTCTATTAGATGGGGTGAGAACTATGGGGAAGCTCAACACGTACTCGTATTATGCTTAATACCACAATGGTTTCCATTATGTCGTATCAGCTGTGTCACTGTGACAAGAGGGGGGGTCAGACCTGCAACTTTCCCAAATTGTTTACAATGAACACAACCCCATACGATAATTATTTTAATTATTGTATAATTAATACTCAACGCCGACTGTAACATTACAAAGTCAACATTTGACATTGTGTTATACAGTTTCTTTCTTTCATGCATTTGTTTTTTCGAAAACACATTTCAAATTTTATTATGATGGTTGTCAAATTGGTGTTACATAAAACAAAAAACATACCCCGATCTTCACCACAACTGAGTGTGAGTGTGTGTGTGTGTGCCTGTGCTGTATAATAATTAATAGCATTAGTTGTTATTAATTAATTTCTTTTGGAATACAAAAAGCACCATCATTTATAACACTTTTTTTTTGAATAAAAATATTCAAAAAAAAAAAAAACAAACAAAGAACAGCAACAAAATGAAATAAAGTTTTTTGTGGAAATTGAAACTTGCTATTAATGACTTTGTTTATGGTTCAACCAAAAAAAAAAAAAAAACGCAGTTTCTGTTCATCAGCGTAGACCGGCGCATGAGTGAATGGTGGGCATTGAATTGAAGCTGCTGCAGCGGCTGCATTTGTCTGACATTTGAGTGGCATGTGTTGCGATGGCAAACAGTCAGCGTTCGCTTTGGCAACTGTCAAAAGTGCATTGCCCATTCATTAAAGTTATGTACTCAACAGCGTACATGCCACCATATTGAATGGATACGACTGACGTTCGTTCATACGCCCAAATACATCGACGAACTTAATCCCAAAAATAAAACATACTTACAATACAAATTGTAATAATGACAGCGCGCCCAATGAAAAAGAAACTTGTTTCCACAAGTGTTTCTTTTCATTTTGAAAATATTCACAATTTTGTTGTTGTTGTTTGCTGGAGTTGTCTATTATAGATATATCGTCTATATGCGATCGTATTCTTTATCTTAATCGCTTCAAGTGGGCTTTTCAGTTTTTCTGTCTGCATTTCACAAGAGCCCAGAGAGTATGCATTCAATCAGCCTGTCAGACAGACAGCCAACCCAGTGCGCCCAGTGCCACCAACATCATCATATGCAATAATCCCCCCTTTAATACTACGCAGCCTAATAATCATGGGGTTATAATGACATCAATTATAATTGCCATTTATTCAGTTTTATAAATTTGTCTTTAAATAGTTTGTTTTTAAAAATATCTTGTTTTCGTTACAGGCTACTGGTTGGCGCTCCCCTGGATAAAAATCTCCAACCTGGCACCAATCACACGGGTGCTCTCTACAAATGTCCCATAACTCAGGAGTTCGATGACTGTGAACAGGTTATAACCGATGGCCGAAGATGTAAGTTTGATTTTTTAAAAGTTTACCATAAATAAAAGAAGAATTATCTAGATTTTAAGGAAAATATAAAATTAAATTGTAAAAGTAGAGAATTTTGGGGAAAACCAGAAAATTCAACAACAACAAAAATGCTTACGAAATTGTAATAACAAATCTGGCAAATTGAAGAGAATAAACGAACATTGAAATATTGAAAACAACTCGGACAACCTTGCTAGGTTACAGCAGTTGAGAGGATTTCACTCTCTCAAAATATTCATAATTCAAATTCAGAAAATTTCGAAAGAATGGCAGAGGATGAGAGATTCCTAAGAGAGCAAGCACGAATGCCATTTCCTGAGCAAAAATAAAAAAATATCGCGACTCGTGCAATTTATTTAAGACAATTTCAGAAGTTGCGCATCTACATCCATTACGAACGGCTGTCGTGGTTTTGGTTGATGCGAAATTCATTTAACCCTCTAAGCGCTGTTTTTTTTTTTGTAATTTAACCTGAAAATGTAACGCTGATACAATTTTGTTACTGATTTTTCCTTTAATTTTTCAATGTGTCCCGGTCTTTTAAAAGGACGGCGGCGCCAAGTGGATTAAAATTGAATGCTGCCAACTGTTGGTTTTCTCAGCACCTCTCTCTTTCTCTCTCTCTCTTGACACCTTATTGCTAAAAAAAAAACAAAAGCTGTCAAGTTGTGCATTGCAAATACAGGCGAAAAAATATAAATAAAGACGCCTGTCGCTCTTTCCCTCAGTTAGGTTTAATCGCCCGCGATTTTTCTAGTCATCAAGTTTAGCGATTGCAACTGTGTTTAATCTGTAAAACGTTTCAGCAGTTAACAATATTTTTCTAAAAGTTCACGCTTTACAAAATGAAATCTTTATTTAACATATTTATTCTACGGATTTATCTGGTTTTCCCCAAGCTCTACTTGTCTCTCAAAATCCGTTAAGTATTTGAAAAATTATAAAAAAAAAAATGTATGTCCAATCCAGTTGTGTTGCAAATGAAAAGTTTATGTCAATTAGTTAAGATCTTTTATCCGAAAATTTTCAAATTGAAAAGAAATGATAATAATTGCTAAAACTTGGTGAAGGGATTTCCAAACAAAACAAACAAAAACTATGTAAAGGGAAATTTGTGGATGATGAAAATCAAAATTTTAATAACAATTCCATAATGTAATTGGCTTTTTGAAAACTAAAATATATGTTTTTGTTATAGGGTTTTTTCTTTCCTTTTTTTTTTGCATTTATAGACAACAATAATTAATTATTTATTTCCTAAACAAATATATACGTATCTATTAAAGAAAAGGTTTTTGTAAATAATCCCTTTTTTCCAGTAGTTAGAACCAACAAATATAATTTTATTCTTCTATTCCTCAGAAATATACCTACATATATATATGAACTAAAGTAGTTAGCAAATTTTTATTCTTGATTTGCATTAGTTTATCGAAATATTCAAAAATATATACATTTTTATATGTAAATTGAAATAATTTATACAATTTTCCTTTTTTTTTTGCCATCATTTCAATTATTTATGTGATACCGTTTAGTTTAGTAAACTAGAGCAATCTATGTCTAGAATGAACATGTGACTAAAACTCAGTTATAGGCTTTCAGAGAGTTTCTATCAAAATGTATCGTATGTATGTGTAAATAATACAAATATATATCTGTCGAAATGGAAGGATGCAAAAATTTGTATTTGAAAAATGCAACAAAAAATACCAGAAGTATTGTAAAACAAAAGCTGATTTAGCAAATTCGAAATTTATTAAAACCAAAATTTTCTTTTGTTCGGTATTTAAAATTTGTTATGTGATTTAATTTGTTAACTAAAAAGTGTTTTTTTTTCTTATATAATGCGAAGCAAAAGCATATTGATCGGTCGTTATCGATTATGCAAATATACCCTACACCAAAGATAAACGTTGAACTAATTAAATTAAAATAAAACTCTTTAGAAGATGTTTGTTTTTCGTTAACGCCATCTGCTTGTCAATTGTGGCACTGTTCGAGCGACTGCACATTCGAAAAAACTGCGGACTGTTGACGGTGCTTCAGAAAATCTAAAGATCCATGAAGAGCGAAAAAAAAACAATTAATCACAACACCATTTTCTATTGCTTTTTCATACCTCTATGAAGGACTGAATTTAATTAATGTGATTTGTCTGCCCTGTGCATGGTCACAATTACAGTCCGACTCTCAATTGATGATAAAAATAAGTTTTTTTTCAATTCGACATTTTTAAAAGCATTTTAACATGTCGAATACGTCTTTGGCGTCCACTATTGCTAATGTTGTCTCGATCGTTTTCTGTTCTGTAGATCTCTTGTCTAGTCAACCATTCACGCCACCTACATTTGAATGTTTATGATTCCGTTCCGCATATTATATTGTTTTTCGCACACTTCTGATAATCCTACGAGCAAATATAGGATATCGCTTGGAGTCTCCATCATTTGTGTGTTTTTCTTTTACTAATCAATTGTCGGTCCGTACACTTGTTTATTTCTTACTGTTATGGACCTTAGCCGATCCTGTGACTTGGTGTAGGGTATACAACTGAAATTGTTCAAAAACCAAACCGTTTGGCCTAATCCCAATTGGCTTTCTTACTGATTTTGCTAAAATAGCTTCAAGTTTTTTTTTTTTTTTTTAAATAATATTAAAATATTCGTTTTTAAATTTTAAAATATTTAATCAATTTATTTCATGTTATTTTTCTTTTCTTTTTCCCCCCCTTTTTATGTTTTATTTTATGTTAAAAAAAACCAAACCATTAATTTTAAATTTGTGTTCCTTAAACTACGAAATTGGTCGACGTTGGTTGGTTTCCCACTCACCCCCCAAAAATGGAATTCAATCTGCATAAAATTAAAAAAAATTTCAAATTTATCAAATCCTCAAAAACCAACACAACAAATGCTACAAAAAAAATCTACTCTACTTAACCGCAAAAAAAAAACAAAAATTCGTTGACACAAATTGAAAATTGAAATTCGCTCTAAAAAAAAATATTCTAAACCAAAAACTCTTCTGTAGCGCGTGAAGGAGTCTATGAACCTAGTAAGTGGTATGGGTGCTTTATTTGTTACATTCTCATCAATTAACCCACACAGCAACAACAATGAAACTCAATACATTTTGTTTTTAATTTTAAACGATTTTTTTTTGTTGTAATTATATTTTCAGTTCTTATTCTTTCTTAACAAATATTTAACGCATTACGTACGCACCGAACTACACAAACGAAAATTAAAAAAATACGCATTTTATTTCTGGCTTTCATTGCTAATAACGCAATTGTACATAAATTGGCTTTGTTTTTTTTTTTTGTCTCAATTAAGCATGACATTTTTTACATTTTAGTTGTTTTTTTTAATATTAACATTTGTTCCCCTAATTATTTTTTTTTTGTTTAGTATTTAATCGTATTTAGTTAGTTATTACAGTAGTTGCTTTTTTGTTATGATTTCTTTTTTTTTATACAATTCTAACTTGATTGTTGTTTCTTTTTCATTACTAAATAATTTTGTAAATATTTTACAGATTTTTTCATGATCTATTTATGCACATTTCTTTTTAATTTGTCATATATATATAAATATTTTCCTATGGCCTATTGCCAAATTCGCAATTTTTGCGTTTTTTTTTGTTTTTCATTTGGTTACTTTAAGAGCTTCAGCTGCAAAACTCATTTAAAAAAGAGCCCAAATTTCTGCTCTGTTTGCTTGAAACACATAATGATGATTTATCAAAAAAAAAAAAAAAAAAAAACCTTAAATATATGTATGTATGTAAATATGTAGATCATAAGTACAAAACATATTGATTTGTGGGGAATGTGTCCCCAACCGGCTCATTACCATTTTTCCGAGTTTAGTGCTAAAGGTATAGGGAGAAGAAGATGCTGGTGGAACTTTGAGAACTCGGAAAAACTGTTCACATTGACACTACTATTCTAGGTCTACCGAATAATATATGTGAAGGCCGCAGGGTGTGGAAAATCTCCAAAAAAAAACAATTTTTCCTTTTGTTGGGACATTTAAAAACGTAAAGTTGTCATAGAATAACCCGAGTTCGAAACCGGGTAAGACCATCAAACATTTTTCAGCGGCTGTTTCCACCTCGTAAATGTTGGCGACTTTACGAGTAAGAGAGCAATCTCCAAGCCATGTAAAACTTCTATAGAAAAAACATAAGCCGTTCGGAGCCGGCTTTGAAAAGTAGGTCCCCGGTCAGTGAGTATACAAATTACACAGCTCACAGATTTTTTTTAAGAAATTTACCAATTTAGAAAATGTTATGAAAGAAATTTACAAAATTTTGTTGTTGACATTTTTTTTAATGAAATTTACATTTTCTTAAGTATACAAAAATATTCTTTGAAAATTTACGACTTTTTTAAAGAAATTTACCAATTCGAAAAAATTATAGCAATTTTCTTTCTGCAGACATTTATGAAGGAAATTTACAAAATTTTGTTGTTGAAATTTACGAATTTTTTTTTAAGAAATTTAAGTTTTCTTAAAAATATTAACAAAAATATTCTTTGGAAATTTACGATTTTTTTAAAGAAATTTACCAAAGTTTCTTAATCATTTATCAAAATTTTCTTCGAAAAAATTATAGCAATTTTCTTTCTGCAGAGATTCATGAAGGAAATTTACAATTTTTTTTTATGAAATTTACGATTTTTTTTTTGTGAAATTTACTTTTTCTTAAAAATATTCTTTGAAACTTTACGATTTTTTTTAAAGAAATTTTACCAACGTTCTCTTAGCCATTTATCAAAGTTTTCTTAGAAAAAGCTATCGCAGTTTTCTTTCTGCAGACATTTATGAAGAAAATTTAGAAAATTGCTCAAATTTACTATTTCTTTTTTAAGAAATTTACGTTTTCTTAAAAATAGTAACGGAAATATTCTTTGAAAATTGACGATTTTTTTTAAAGAAATTTACCAACGTTTCCTAGACGTTTATCCAAATTTTCTTAGAAAAAGTTATTCTTCGGAAATCGAATTACATTTTCTAAGGAAATTTATTAATATTTCCTTCTGAACATTACTTCCCAACATTTTCTTACAAAACTTGCCTACTTTTCCATAGAAACAGATTCTTTAGAATTTTAACAACTTCCATTAAGTCAAGTAGATCGGCATAAACTATCAAAAACACCATTTAATTATGTTCTCGAAGAGAATTACAAAAAAAAGCCAGAAAATGGAACACATTTTTCTGGCACATAAAGATATTAAATAATGGCACAGAAACTGCACAACATCAAAACAAACCTCATAACATTAAGAAAAATTGCCAGTTTTTATGCGCAAAAAAAAACCACACGACTGAGATACATTCTAAACATGGTGATGATGACGATGATGATACTCTGCATATCTACACATAAGTATCTAAATATGAACATATATTTACCAAGAATAAAAAAAAAAAAACGAAAAATAAAACAAAAAACATATGAAGATCTTCGTTAAGCATCACAGTGTGGTGCTGTGGTGTAAAAGGATTCGCCACCACCACAATCCACAATTGCTGACTGGCTTGACTGTGGCTGTGGGTATGTAAACATCCAAAATGCAGTTCATAAATTTTCAATTTAAATGCGCACATGCGACCAACAAAAGCCAAAACAACAACACCAACAAAAACTCCCATTGCACTGCACCATAGTGAACGACAACGAAAAAAAAAAAACGGACCATAAATGTTCTAACATAAAAACCATGCGCCCCATCATCTTGTATCTTCGGTACATTCTTGGCACCCCATATCCCCCGAATGCCCGTTTCGTATTTGAATATTAGCACGATACCACCACGAACGAGTATTGGAAAAGCGTCTGGCAAAAAAAGCGACAACTTAAAAGAACATTTGAATATAACGAGAAAAAGTCCAAACACACACACACACATTCGCAATTTAAAAGAACAAACGAACATAACATTACGATACTCTCGTACACGTACTCTGCTGCAATTCAACAGTTGTCGCTTCTGGGCGCGCAAAGTGAACAGAAAAAAACCGAAACAAGTCGAAATAACAGAACTGTTTATATTTCTGTTTCGCCTATTTTTTTTTGCCAGGCACATGACGACGTTTTTGAAAATGTGAACAAAAACTTCTACATCTAAGCTGGGTGCATTATTATTACATTTCCCCCTCTGTTTGCTTAGCGAACAGAGTTGCCAACAGATCACAATTAAAATTGAATTGCCTGTTTCCATAAAACGAATTTGTTCGTTCGTTACGAACCGTCAGTATTGAAAACATTACACAATGGGTTTCAGACATTATTTAATTCTGATTTTCAAATATGTGTTAGATTTCAACGTATGGATTTCAAAAGAATAAGCTCTCAATACTTTTAAGATTCCATTTTATTGCGCCTTCAATTTTGACAATTTGTAACAAATGAACAAATTCATTTTATGGAAACAGGCAGTTAATTTTTCTCTATCAAAATTAGAAACATTTCTGTCAATATTTCCTTACGAAATTTTACCACATTCTTTAAACGTTTTAAAACAATTAAAATTTAGAATCAGAAACATTTGCGATGGAAATTTGACACAAAAAGAAATTTAATAAAATTTGTTTGACAAAATTGTCTTACAAAATTTGTTGGAAATTTTCCAACATTCTCTTCCAAATTCCAAAAAAATATTAATTTTTGATAAATTTCTTAAGGAATTTAAAACTGAATTAGAAAATTCTTTTAAATGTTATTACAAAATTGAAAATATTTCCTTTAAAAAATTAAACAAAGTCTTCTAAAGAAATTTAAAAATTTTGTTTTAGTAGATTTGACCAAATTTTTGGTACAGGAAATTTTACCACATTTTCTTAGGAAAAATCACCCAAAAAAAAAGGATTTTTTAAAAAAAAAAAAAAAAATTACACGAAAAGAAATTTAATAAAATTTGTTTGAAAGAATTGTCCTACAAAATTTTGCCATTAGGAAATGTTCCCACACTCTCTTGCAAATTCCTAAAAAAAATTTCATTCTCAAAAAATTTCTTAAGGAATGTAAAATTGTATTAGGAAATTCGCTAAAATGTTATTAGGAAATTGAAAAATATTTTCTTTAAAAAATGTAACAAAATCTTCTAAGAAAATTTAACAATTTTTTTCTTCGTATATTTGGCAAAATTTTCGTGCAGGAAATTCTACCAAATTTTCTTAGGAAAAGTCCCAAAAAAAATTCTGTAGGAAATTCTTCCAAATTTTCTTAGGAAAAGACACAAAAAAAAATATATTTTCAAAATTTAACAAAATTTTATTCTGCAATTTGACAAAAAAATTTTTTTTTGGAAAATTGCAGGAAATTTTACGACTCTTTTCTTAGGAAAAGTCCCAAAAAAATTTATTTTTCAAAAAGAATTTTTCAAATTCTTGGGGAATTTACCAAAATTTTATTCGAAAATTTGACATAATTTTTTTTATTGAAAAATATTTTCAATTTTACAAAATCTTTTGGTAGATTTGGCAAACATTTTCGTACAAGAAATTCCACCAAATTATCTTGGGAAAAGTCCCAAAAAAATTTATTTAAAAAAAAAGTGTATAAAAAAAAATTTACCAAAATTGAAGTGCACTTTACCGGTCGTAAATTTTATACACTATGGATTTTTTTCATCCTTCTGCAATTAAGTTTGAGTACCCACACTTATGGTGTTCCCCAGCTGCCGCCGGAGCATTTCCCCCTTTTCATATCGATTTCCGTGTCCGGTTAATTACATTTTTAACGGAAATTTAATAAAATTCTATTAGGAACTTGAAAAATAATATCTTTAAAAATTTTAACAAATTCTTCTAAGGAAATTCATTAAAAATTTTAAAAAGTGTTAAGTAATTCGTGAATATTTTCTTTGCAAATATGACAAAATTTTACTAAACCTTCTTAGGAACACAATTTGTCATTTTCTTACATATTCTGACAACATTTTCCCAAGATTTTTTTTATTTATTTATTATTAGCTAAATAACTTAATTTAAAAAAAAAATATATATCTTGTCAATGCCAGCTTAGAAAATTTGTATTCTTAAGTTCCCAATATCTCCCTTACACAGATGCTCTTTAAACCGATAACAGTCAAATAATCATTGCTTGAACGAAATTCCCCCGTTTGCTTCTTAAGGCAATGTTAAGGGGTAAATATTTGGCTTACAAATTCTTTTTCGCACCCAATTTTGTTTGAAATTGTTAGCAGCACAGCAACTCTACTGCTGCAAAGAATGTTTGAATTAGATTTTATAAGCCATGATAACGAATGTTAAGCACGTGTTTTTGAAGCTAATAGAAAAAGCGACAACACCAACCAGAAAAAAAAAACAAAAAACAAATAGACATAAACAAACATAATCGAGAGACCAACAACACCAGCAACCAACAACATTCGAATATAAATGTTTAAACATCCACCGCAGAAAAACCAAAAACAGATTGCAAATTAAACGCACATATGCAACGGCGACAGCGACGACTTTTTGTTTGCGCAAATGCAGCAAAAAATTCGATTTTGTCATTTGTTTGTGTTATTGCTGGCGCGCGATATTTTGCATATGTCGGTTACTGAGTCTTGTTGGTGTTTTTTTTTTCTTTTTGCTGAATTCAATTTAATAATAAGCGAAACGGTAGTGACAGCTTTGTTTTCCAGCCGTTTTTTTTTTGTTGAATTGCACTTTGTTTACTTGAATTGCCGTCTTTTTTTTTCCTTTTGCGCCAAAGTGTACTCGGTGGACGGAATACATTTGAATTGTGCTGAATAAGCAGTAAACAGTAAATTGGATATGCACGAAATTTAATTGAATTGCAAGATGTGTTGCCGTCGCCGCCGCCGCTGCTCCAACCGACCGCCGTGTCGCTCCTTTAGCTGTTGCCGCACAGATTTGCTGCACTTTGCGTCAAATGAAGTATGAAGGTTAAATTTGTTAATGTGAAAATAACATTAATCGCAAAATTGCAACTGACACTGCCACGTCGTCGAAATATTAAAAACTGGCTTACACTTTGTTTTTTATTTCTTAAAAAGTGAAAGGATTTAGCCTTTGTGGCTGTTATAAGAATTGAGAGTTTAACTAAAATTTGCATTTAATGCAGAAAAATTGGATTAAAAAAAAACGTCAACGGGGAATTTTAAACCGCTTTATAATCCCTATAAAATGCCACCACCAACACTATCACCTCCCTTTGAATACGGGGGGACTTTGAGTATGTGTGACCTTCTTTGTTTTGGTTAAGATACAAAAACAACAAAACCAGATACACACGAGTATGTTGAGATTCCAGAAGAAAAAAAAGTTGACGTCTGTCTTCAAGTCTGTTACATTTGTACCGACCGATGTTTGTGGCTTCATGATCCAAATGAGCGAGGGGGACTGAAAACTGATCGTATCGCTTAAATGTCGCCGAAGTGATCATGCGTTAAACAGTGTATAACATGTTTTTAAAGCCTGCACCTTTTTGGACTGTGGCGGTACATTAGGTTTACGATAAATTTGGAGAAGTTTTCAAAAATTTCCTACGAACAAAACACACACATTTGCTAGGAGAGAAGGAAGCGCTGCTTTTGCCCTCTAGATTGTTTTTGGAGTAAATTAGATCCTAGTTTATGCTCCATTCTCCGAAAATTTTAAATTCAAATTGCCATACCGCTCTCAGAAAACTTCCCCGTCTGTCCATTCATTCAAAACCGACGTATTCGGAGCAGGCCTTGAACGAAAGGTTCCGACATTGAGAAGAGAAGTTCACTCGGGCAGTGTCCATACGAGTCGGCACCACCGTCATTATCTCGGTCCATGTGTCCATGCGAAACGAAATGTCGCCTTCATTTGCCGGTTGTGTGCATCTTGCGAAGAATCATCATAACTCTTTTTAAAGTTAAACGTTTTTTGTTGTTGTTGTTGCCTTAACATTGAACAATAAAATAAAGTGCGAACAATACCAGAATACAGACGCATGCAACAACTACGCCGAGCTGAAACGAAACGAAATGAAGGGGGGCAGAGCAACAAAAATGAAAAGCAGAAAACTTGTGGTATTCAGAGCAAAATTGTTATGCGGCCACAAAGCGAATGTGACTCCAGTCATTTAAGTCAAGTCTTCTTTGCATGTACGAGTACTACTCCATCCATCCCGGCACGTCTGCCTGCTGCCCGTTACGACTCCTTGTCCGTCCGTCCGGATGGATTTAAATTGCATTTCAGCCATCGTTCATCCAACCAACCAACCAACGAACAACTCTTTGGTCTTGGTTGGCTGTTGGGTGTCATCTTTCTGAACTCAACTAAACTGAATTGTTTCGTATGGTTTTGGTTATTACGCTTAATACTCTTCAACACAACAAAAGGAAGACTTTAAGCAATTTAAAAAAAAAAGAAAATGTTTTTTTTTTTCGTTTTATGTATGATATCTTGGGTTGGGTTAAAGTTTTTTTTTTGTTGTTGTTTTGTTTTATATTATTTTTCTCGCTTGTTTTTTTTTTTTGTATGTTGTTTATGAACTTCCAAATGTCGTTTTCAATTTTAAAGTATTTTTTAAGGTTGACGTAGTAATTTCGAGCACATGTGCGAATTGAGGAAGACGATTGTGTGTTGGGTCGTCTCTTCATGCGTTTAATGGAGCCAGAATTTATGGTTCATTAGAGTTTGAAAACAATTCGGTTTTTTTTTTTTGGTATTTTTTTCGTTTAGCTCATTTTTCGTTGTAATAATTTGTTTTTAATAAAGGCGGCATATGGCGGATATTCAACACAGAAACACTTTTATGGATGTCAGTGTTGTTTTTTTTTTTTTCAATTATAACAACATAAGATAATTTGGTTTAAAAAAAATAATATTTTTCGTGTCATATTAAAAAAAAAAAGGTATAATTGCAATTGATGGGCTTATTTGTTCGGAGATTGAATTTTGAATGTAGACAGCAAAGATTGTCATTATTAAATAATATTTGTGTGTAATCCAAATTCAGTCGTCGAATACAATTTACATAGGGATACGCATATGTACGTATTAACATTCCGTAATGGCACAGGCGGGGAATTTCTCTCAAATCAGTGAGATGGATTACATTGAACGGAATCTCCTCTTTTAAAGCCGTCTCCGGCTACTGTTTATTCCGGAGATGTTTACAGGGTTTGAGATTACTTTCTTACGCGAAAACTAGCCGGTAATTAGAATTGGGAAATGGTAATAGTTTATATTTGTATTACAAGGTAATGAGCTATCATTACAAGGTAATCAGCTATCATTACAAGGTAATGTGGTATCATTACAAGGTAATGAGCTATCATTACAAGGTAATGAGGTGTCATTACAATGTAATGAGGTGTCATTACAATGTAATGAGGTGTCATTACAAGGTAATGAGGTGTCATTACAAGGTAATGAGCTATCATTACAAGGTAATGAGCTATCATTACAAGGTAATGGGCTATCATTACAAGGTAATGAGCTATCATTACAAGGTAATGGGCTATCATTACAAGGTAATGATCTATTATTACAAGGTAAGGAAACTGATATATACTTGGTATTGTCAACTTTCATGTCTGAAACACTAAATCTTCAAATGACCACCACGCGAAGTGTTGCAAACATTGATTCTTTTGAGGTAATTTTGGACCACTTTTTGGCACATATTGGGCGGTATCTCAGCCGTAACTTCACGTATGTTGGTTCTTACACCGAGCGAAAAAACAATATCAAATTGATATTTTCGTTAACGAATTGATATTAAACGTTAACAAAATGGGGCTAAGTGGGAAAAATATCAATATGATATCGTTCAATATCAAATGTCTCGGTCGCTATTTTCTGAAAGTCAACCGAGCCATTTGATATTGATCAATATCAAATTGATATTATAAATTTTCAAAATGAAATTTTACTACAACCATACGAAAAAATTGCCTACAATCACAACAAACATTTAATTGTTGTACTTGGTGACCGAGGGCTTTGATATTGATCAATATCAAATTGATATTATAAATATCAAATTGATATTATAAATATCAAACACGACGCTTACGTCGCATCAAAAATAAAATTAACAACAACCATATGAAAAAAGTGGTTACGCCAGCGTCAAAAAATATCATTTTGTGCAATATCAAATCAATATTTCAAAATATCAATATGATATTGCTATTTTTCGCTCGGTGTAAGTGCTCAAGAGTTAAAGGTTTATCTGCATAAACACGGTCTTTCGCGTAGCTCCACAAAAAAAAGTCTAATGGTGTCAAATCGCATGATCTTGGTGGGGATTTGATTTCACAACGACGAGAAATTACGTGGCCAGGATATGTCTCTTGCAATAAAGTCATATTCGCTCGAGTTGTGTGGCGCCGTCTTGTTAAAACCACATATTCTCCAAGTCGTATTCTTCAATAGCAGGCAAAAAAAAAGTCGGTTATCATACGACCATAACGTTCCGAAATGACGGTGACAGTCGTTCCCTCGTCGTTTTCGAAGAAGTAAGGTCCAATCACACCTTCTGACCAAAGAGCGCACCAAACAGTGACTTTTTGTGGATGTAATGGCCTCTCTTCAAGTACTTGAAGATTCTCAGAACCCCAAATAGGACAATTTTCTTTATTAACATTCCCACCGAGTGAGAAATGTGCTTCATAACCATGAACCATAATCTCCTCTTAAAGCACGATATGTGGCTGTGCCAGAATCACCATTTTTGTTGTAGGTTTTAATGATTTTTACGCGTTGTGCGATCCATTTTCGTAAATATCAGACTTCCAACTGAAAGGAACAAAAATTGGTTTAACAACTTAGTTTGACAAATGTCAAATTCCAGCCCTATACTTTTGAAACCACCAAATGGTTAACCCTACATTACTAAATGATCAAATATTCATGTTTATTAGAGCTATTCCGAAAATCAAACAAATTTGTTTGCTTCCTATTTTAAAGAATTGTTAAATATTCACAATGACGACTGTTTCAGCCTAAAGTCAAATAACCACATGCCTTTACTGGGAATCGGAAATTATTCAATGGCATGTTTCCACTTATAAACGGAAATGGATATATTGTTTCTCTTTATCGAAGAATTAAAAGCATCTCTAGAAGATTTTAAAACGTTCCGTGGTCCAATGAGTCATTGTAATACAGAGTAATTATTATTGACGTTTCAAATACGTAATGAAATGTATATTTAGAAATAATCTTAAAATTTTTGCAAAAAAAAAAAATCGAAATAAAATCATTAAGAAAATGTTTTAAATAAACCATTGAGTCATAGTGAATGTAAATGGAAGTCATCACAGAATTTATTACATCATATTCGAACAATGATGGCAACTATAAATTGCACCAGTCGAACCTTTTGTGTGTAGATCTCCAATGATTTATATTCAAAATTGTAAATCTGACCCCATATGAGAACTTAAAACAATTCTAATATATGCCAGCACTGATTTAATAATATTCCTTGCTATCTAAGGCGTTGTCAATGGCCCATCAGAGTTTATGGTTTTTTGGCAGCCCGTTCAGGACACAAAACATCCTTATGCGTCAGCAAAGTCAGTGAGTTGAATAACCCAGCTGTCTTCCGGTTCCGATTTTCACAGCGTACTTATTTCACTTATGATTTTCGAAATACTCCGACAAACTGCAACTATGCAGTATGGCTTAATTAATTTCAATTAAAAACCCAATCTCATAAATTTCAACTTTCGCCACCTAATTTCGTATCGATGCATTCCTACGATCGTTAGTTAGTTAGTTCGTTCGTTGATGCATGTGAGCAGCAGCAGCAGTTCAATAAAAATGAATTATGATCACTTTGCACTCAATTTCAAAAGCAGCACATACCACGCCACGCCACACCACATATTCAAAATCGATCCCAACCGACGTTTTACATCAGACAAATTTTCATAAATCGTAAATGATCTATGAAATGAAATGGGGCAATGAAATGAAAACTCGATTTTGTCGACGACAAACGTCAGTTGGTGTGGGCATGTCGTCGTATAGCGGTTTGGCGATCATCTTACCAGCTAACCAACCAACCAACAAAAGGAGTAGAAAGAAGCTTTCACTACAGCTCAACGGAGCTCAGCTCATAATCAAATGTGAGGCTTTGCCTAAGCTAAACGCTGTGACAGCTTTAGAGACGGCAATAACAGAAACATTTTCTTTTTACAGTTTGTTGTTTTGAAATATTGTCAACACATCGAAAAAGAAACACGATCAGTGAAAAACTATACATAAAATGTTAGGCGGCAGGCAAGTCGACCTACACTTTTCATGTGCATTTTCATTAATTTGCCAGCAGAAAAATAGAAATTGTTTTATTTTTTTCTTTGTTGCCTGTCGGCCAAGTTCACAAATAACTCGCTATGGATCATTTTTCAACACTTTGCCGGTCGGCATTAATGAAATTGCCGTAATTTCATGTGTTTATACACTTCATTTGTATATGGGAATTATTTCAAATCAATTTAATGTCTTCTCTTTTTGTTAGGTTTTCTTTTGTTTATGCCACCAGCGACTATTTGATCTGCTGTGAAATGTGTGTGAGGGGAGAAAGATTAAAGACCGCTCTGTGTAACAACAAAACATGGGTAGGTATGATAATTAGAGTGGATTATTATTGACCAGAAGCCCCCAGTCCAAATGTTGTTAACAACATCTGATATTAATCAATGGCCGTCAGTCGAGTCGAATATATATTTACCCTCGACACTGATTCACTGACTCTGTCACGCAGTACGTAGGAATTTAAATAGGCATTCTATAATTTTCCATAAATAATAATAACACTGTGCGACAGCCACAATCGGTTTGGGATGAAACCACCGGGGAAAGTTATATCGGTCAAAAAAAGGTCATACGTGTCCCAGCGTTTCGTTTTGTCTCATCTAGGAATCGAGATATATTGATTTGAAGTTAGTAAGTATCGTATAGGGGAATTTGTCACGTTTTAGGCTCTTTTGTTTGACATAACTCGAGAACCACTCGTCCGATTTAGCTGAAATAAAAAACCAAGAATTACAATTCCCTTAATCTGTTCATATATTATTTTCCTTTACAAAAAAGCGCATGAAGAAATTTTTTTTTTTTTTTTTTATATTTTTTTAAATACATTTATTTACATTTTAATAGGACTTGACACTTTTTACCGTTTTGGATTTTTTATGAATTAAAAAAAAAAAATTTTAATTTTTAGGCAAAAATAATTTTTTTTTTTCATACATTTATTTATAATTGCGAAACTGTTGCTTAAGTAGGAAAAAGGTTTAAGAACAGATTAGAGGAATTGTAATTCTTAATTTTTCTAAATTTGTTTCAGCTAAATCGGACGAGTGGTTCTCGAGTTATGTCAAACAAAAGAGCCTAAAACGTGACAAATTCCCCTATACGATACTTACTAACTTCAAATCGATATATCTCGATTCCTAGATGAGACCCAGCGAAACGCTGGAACACGTATGACTTTTTTTTTACCAATATAACTTTCCCCGGTGGTTTCATTCCAAACCGATCACTGACCCTTACCATTTGTCGCAGAGTGTAATAAAAAAAATATTATTTTTTTTTGTACAGAAATTGTGTTTACCCCAAATTTTTTTTTTCCAAAATTTTTTTTAAAAAATTTTTTTTTACAAAAATTGTAAAAATTTTTTACAAAATTTTGTTTTCAACAAAAAAAATTTTTTTTTCCAAATTTTTTTTTTCAACAAAATTTTTTTTTTTCAAGAAAATTTTTTTTTTTTTCAACAAACATTTTTTTTTTTCAAGAAAAAATTTTTTTTTTAACAAAATTTGTTTTCCATATTTCAACGGGCGCCATAGGCGTTTCAATATAATGAAGGAGAGTGTTACAAATTTGAAAAAAATAACGCATACATTCTAATGTGAAAGACTGAATTCTTATCTGCTAAAAGCCTCATGCACGTCATGTATGACTTTCCAAGGAAACTGTCCTTTTTTAGATCTGCACTTGGAACAGACGATATTGTGCCCCCTTGTTAAGCAGTCTGTTTTTCACATTCTGTACAACAAAAAAATTCAAAACGGTGTCACCAGAAGATATTTGACGCTCCTTGCCAATGGAGAGGCCACGTAAACCAACCAACACATTCTGATCTGGTAGAATAATTCCCTATCTTTTGAATGTCTCATACACATCTTTTACGCCTTCGTTGCCCGTCTCCCTTTACAAGCAAGAACATACCATATGGCGCCCCATTGTTAACCTGTATTCAATGAATTGAACTCTCTCGAAATCCCTTCTGGAACTTCTCTTTCTTAACTTTAACTACCAGTACTCTTGTCAGCAATAACTTGCATTACCTACTAATGACATGTACTTACCCCTTGCATTACTTTGTAATATCCGTGGCAGTGACAGCTACCAACTTCTATCATCTCTGATTTCTGTCTTAACATAGGGTGACCCCCAATTGCCTTTTTTGAAAGCCCAGCTCTACATTGGATCAGTACTTGAGAGAGAGATATTCATTAAAAATGTATTCTCGTATGAATCTGTAGATAATGATTTATTGGATCGAACATCTGAAAGGTTAGTTAAGAGACCCTGTATCTCACCCCGTATGGAAACAGGGTGACCTAGCCTAGTAAAGCTCAGTGCAATCGGTTCTGTAGTTTGTGAGATCTTCTTTTTAATACACATCTGGATATCTGTGTATGTAAGGTAAAAGTTAGGTTATGTTGTCATTAGTCATTCGGCCGTGTCGACAGCTGCGATTGACAAAATGATTCCTTAGTTATGAATACCCGTATTAAGTAAGTACCTTTTATTACAGTATTCATAATTGAAACTGTGAATGTGACTTCAATCCCATTCCTTCATTCGCCCTGACTTGGCGTAGACACCCTCGTATTTCGGTCTCACCACTACCAAGATTTTCTTCTTTCGCTGGTGTTTTGTTATTAAACGTCAATTGCTAGAAACCAAATCTATGCATGGTACCTCTATATACATATGTATATATATACCTATATTATCGCGTATCACATATGTATACAACATATGTATGTACGTGTAAATGTCTAATCAATCGTAAGACTGTTGTTTTCTTTTCGTCATCTGATCAGTCAAGCCAAACTATCGTTGGACGGTTAGTTCGATCAATCGATCGATCGACGGATGGATGGATGGGATCGATTTTCGTTACGTTCACTGCACCGTGTGTTGATTACTCGATGTCGGGTGCTGGCAATCTTTACGAAAAGTGTTTATAAGCATGCATGATTGCCGCTTTGCTTTATGAACCGATCAATCGGTGTGTACGTACAGCCCGACCGTCCCACTGTTTGATTATGTTTCTTCTTCTATCTGTCAGTACATAAAGTACAATGTGCTAGAGCAATTTTCCATGCTTTTAACCTGAATACATTCTACCCCCCCTACCGCTCTGCACAGCTGCTACTGTACGTTAGGTAGTTCGTAGATAGGAGCGAGCACACGGGGAAAAACGTTTCCGTTTCGTTTTGTATTTTTTTTTTTTGCTTTATAAACAGCAGGTCATTATTATCATTAAAAGCGTTTTTATTGTATGTTGTCTTACTTTCAGCGTTTATGTTCTGCTTTATCATTATCTCTCTTGCTCGCTCACTCACTCAGATAAACACTAGAAATGTCGAAAGCTTTCTCTTTTTTATTTTTTTTGGTCTGTTTCACAGTGTTCTACAAAATAGATAGTGCATTTCATTTTGTCAAACCAAATGTGTTGAAGATGACATTTATGAGTGCAACTTTTTGGAATTTGAAACTACTGGAAATTTGAGAGAATTTTTATTAAGTTGTACTCGAACGTGTTGAGTTGCGGACTAGATCCAGAGGTCGGCCAGAGATCAATCATATTCTGTGAAATATTGCAAGTGCTTTGCTAGTAGACGTTTTTTTATTTTGTCAGTTTAGGTTACACAATCGGAGAAATTAGATTGACAAAGCGTCAAAGTACATGCGAGTGCTGGCAACGTTGTCTAATAGTGGGATTTGCCAGCGCTATGCACAGTTTTTTATTTGCGAATCTTTCATAAAATCTTAAAAGGGATTTGAAGTTGTGAACTGAAAATATGTAAGGACCGTTTAACAGTTTCCCAGATTTGAAAATATTGTATAGTTAAATTTAATTGAACGCCTATTGTGAGCTGCCGCAAGGGTTTTTAACCCGGGTGTTCCCGGAACGTATTTCCCGAGAACTTTGACGATGTTATTACTTCCCGATTCCCGGGAACAAAATACAGTGTAGGGGGTACACAGCAGACACCTCTCATAATCGGACACTTTTTTCAGTACCAATCCGCTTCAGTCCTCTTGTGTGATATAAGCGGAAACCTCTCATAAGTGGACAATATTGCAGTCCCTTAGGTGTCCGCTTATGAGAGAGTATAGTACAAACAAAAATTAAAATTTTAAGCACTTTTTACAACAGTGATTGTGGTTTTTAATTGTGGAAATATACGGTTTTTAATTTTCTGAAACATTTCTGAACTAGTTGGTCTTTATTTAGGATTTTTAATATTCATTTCCAGTTTTTAACATGCCTGAATTATTTATTTTTAAGTTTTGGTTAAAAAAATAATCAAATTTTGAAGTTTTTATAAAAAAAAAATAGATTTTTTTTTATTAAATTTTATAAAGAAAATCAAGTCCCGGGAAGACGCTGAAAAAATTACCCATTCCCGGGAGTTGAAAAAAGTCGGTAAATTAAAAACCCTGTCTGCCGCCTAAATTACTCCTTGCATTTATGGTCCACCCTATACCTATAAATGTCCCCTACTGTACTTTGCAACCACTCTGTCTTTCATGCATCTTCTTCTTGTCTATATCTGTGTCAATGCACTGCTCTCGGGCAATCACATCGAAATGTAAAATTTAACCAGTAAAATAATTAATATTAAGTGTTTTAATCATTCTGTGTATTCGAGTATGTCTGTATGTATTTATGACTTGAGGACTTGTCAACAAATCAATAATTAATAATATATTTGTATGTATGTCACACAGAAAAACTTCACCACTATCTACTACAGCAACAAACAGTCACCAGCTTACCACATGCACATGAAAACATTGTATATTTAACAACACACACACACACAAACACACCCAAACACAAGACAAACTTGTTCACATCATAATTTATAGTTTGTTTTCACTTTTTTTTTGTTTTAAATGTTTTAATTTACCCTCGATGTTGTTTCTAATGTAAATTTAATTTTAATGTTGTAATTCCTCAAAACAAACAAAACAAAATTCATCATCTCTCTCTCTCTCTCTCTTAATTTGCAATACCAAATTCGTAATTCGTATCTAATGGGCCTTTGCTCTTTGGCTAATCACTCATATTCATATATACCATTTCTCTCTCTCTCTCCCTCTCTTAATCAACAGCCTATGACAGCGATGATGTGGAGGAGCTCACAGAACCCTCCGATGATGAAATTAAAGAGGATCAATGGTTGGGTGTCACCGTTCGAAGTCAGGGTCTGGGCGGCAAGGTATGTATTTCGTTAGCACAATGAGAGCAGATGATTCTGTACGAATGTAATTTATAATTAGAAGTCATTGCTAATTATGCTTACATTATTTATTATTACTTGTGTTGTTGTAGGTCCACAAACATATTTTTTTTGTTTGTAAAAACAAATGTGTAAAGGTCTTTTTTTATAATCTCTTTAGGTCGTAAATCATTTTAATGCTTTTGGGCAAACAACTTCAA
Organism: Hydrotaea cyrtoneurina; assembly: GCA_958296145.1. Classification (NCBI taxonomy): domain Eukaryota; kingdom Metazoa; phylum Arthropoda; class Insecta; order Diptera; family Muscidae; genus Hydrotaea; species Hydrotaea cyrtoneurina. Next base: position 7,192,226 of record OY282513.1, on the reverse strand, counting down.
AAGCCAGGGGCCAGGGGTTTGGCAAAGAAAGAGTGGTCAAATTGTAAGTCTATGGTGGGGTTAATAATGAAGGAAAAGTGAAACTGAAAAAAAATTTTACAAATATTCTCTACTCACACCATTCAATAATTGTTTGCTCATATTAATTACAATAGCCAGATTTTGTGTGAGCCATTGGAAAGTAAAGGGTTTCGAAAACTTTAAACTGAAGACCCGAGTGGCGACTTTACGAGTAAGAGAGCAATCTCTAAGACATGTAAAACTTCTCTAGAAAAGCATTAGCCGTTCAGAGCCGGCTTACAACAGTAGGTCCCGCTCAGTGAGTATACAAACTCGACCGTTTCTTCATGAAATCTTAAGGGAATATAAATAAAATACTTGAGATGAAACCTCAGAGACTTGCTTTTTACTGGTATTTCTTGGAGGCTGGCGACCAACATATTTCCTCAATCATGGCAGCAATTTTTTTTGTTTAGTTCCAGAAAATCGATTTAAATTGTATTTCCAATTATGGGAAAACCAAAAACTATTTTCTTTTAGGAATTTATACAATTTTACCACTCTTATCACACCAAACCCTGCCACCATGCTGGCTTCAGCGCCTTCGTAGAATTTGTTGGTTATTTATTTTTTTATGCTCTATAGTTCATATATGTGCGAATGTTTTTTTAACTATTGTTATTTTTTTTTCCCCCGTTCTGTCTTCATCAGGTTTTGGTGTGCGCCCATCGGTACGTAACCAAAGTACTCGACAATCGTTATGGCCAAGGTCTTTGCTATGTTTTAACCAACGAATTAAGTTATGATGAAGTTTATGAGCCATGTAAAGGTCGCACTGTGCAAAGGTTTGTATTGAATTGGTTTTTTGTGTACTGTTTTTTGTTGGTGGATTTTTTTTTGCGACCGTTTTTTCTTCGGTTCTTTCAATCTCTATTTTCTGTGGGGTGGAATCGCTGGTATTGTTAGCTGTTTTTATGTAGTTGTTCGCTTACGAAAATTAAGTTATTAATTTTTTTTAACACATTTATTTATGCGTTGTTGTTGTCGCTGGTTTTGTTGTTCGGCAAAGAGGTAAGCATTAGCGATAAAATGGGGCTGATAAAGCAGCATAAATTATGTTTAACGATTCGCTCAGTAAATCTTGCACATATGGTAACAAATGGTGCGATTTTGATGGCGACGGCGACGATGATGAAGTCATTACCGATTGTAGTTTAACTATGGACGGGTACTGGCATGACCAATACCATAATTGAGGATTTAAAGATATATGAAACTGTGTAATGGATTCTTGGATTTTGAGTGGATAGTTAAAGTCATAGGGTACAGAAAACACTTCAGAAGTTGAAAAGGGATTAAAAAAGTTCATCCCACAATTACCTCGTTCGTTTGGGAAACAACACGGAATTAAACTAAGAAATAAACAAATAATAATTTGTCCCCCAAATCACTAAATTGTTGGTTTACTTTGCTGTTTATATGGCAGCTCTGCAATTTAACAGCAGTCAATTGCGTTTATTTTCCTTAAAAAATAAAAATTTCCAGCAGAGTTAATTTTTAAAAATGGGTGACGACTTTTTCGATGCATCATCTTCAATGATGATGTGCCTTTTTCTCTGAATGGATCTGTGGTTGAATGTGGGGCTCAGACACAAATGCTTCCAAATCGAGTAATAGTCGGGAGCTGATTTTGACCAGGTGACGTGACTGGGTCTTCAAGATTTGGACATGTGGTTGTAAATGGCATTCATTAGAGGAAAATGGTCGACTGGCTGCATTTAAAAAATGAAAATGTCCAGCACAGTTAATTTTTAAAAAAGATTAAAGACGTTTTCGAAACATCCCACCTTTTTCTCTGAATATGTCTGTGGTTGAATTTGGGGCTCAGACACAAATGCATCCAAATCGAGCCACAGTCGGGAGCTGATTTTGACTAGGTGTCGTGACTGGGTCTTCAAGATTTGGACATGTTGTTGTGAATGACATTCATTAGAGGAAAATGGTCGACTGGCTGCATTTAAAAACTTCTAGTGTGTTCAAATTGCACGAACGAGGCAGCCAATTGACATGTGGCACCTTCCTGAAACTACATGTCAACCAAACCCAATTATTCCATTACAATTAGGGCAAAAGAAAAGTGCTCGATCATCGAACCCTGGTACATTGACAGTAATGTTGCAGCGATCATGAAACAATGCCCTCCCATTGAGCCAAACATCCGTATTACATACTTATTCATGGTTAATGTGGATAATGTTGAGTGCACTGGGTTTTAGAGTTAGCCAATTACTGCTGTGTAGCGGGATAATCTACAGTCTCGATTAGAAATATCCACGAATTCCGGCATCCAGGTAGTTGTCTACACAGAAAATCGGCTTGGATTTTATAAATTTTAATAAAAAATAATTATATTAAAGTTGCTTTCAAAATCATAAACAGTTCCCCCCTCCATATAATAATTTAAGTAAATTATTATTTATTCATTGTTCACAAAAAAACAAAAACGGTGTCAAGGATAACAGATCCCCTTAGAATGATAGGGAAAAAGGTGTGCTGCATGCACTTTCTATCCAGAAAGCCACCCACATCTACTCCGTGCGTGATACTTTGACATTTCAACGTTTCAACGAAGCACCAAAGTGTGACATTATCATAATTTGCTTGATTCCTTCCTTGCCCCGCGCTCGCTCCATCTTGCGTAAAGCACAAGGATAACGCACATTATGCACGGACAAATTAATGAAAAGATGCGTGGGAAATAGACATTTTCCAGTCCAACAACAACAGCGACCATAATTATAGTGACACTCAACTAGAAGAAGAAAAACGTCCAAAGACCGATAAAATAATGAATAAATTATACTAAGCGTAGACTATGCAAATTAACTGAACGTGCATAAGTAAATAATTTCCATTTTCACCCTACAGAGCCCACGAAGATTATGCCTTTTGTCAAGTGGGCACCTCGGGTGCGTTGCTGGATGACAATACAATGGTTTTGGGAACCCCCGGTCCTTTCACCTGGCGCGGCACCGTCTTCGTTACCGAAATCGGTGGCGAATACTTGGAGCGTGATAAGAACATGTATTATGGCGATCATTCGGAAACTTCGTCGCCGGTGGACAAATACAGCTACTTGGGTATGTCCGTGACGGGTGGACGTTACTTTGGCGAACGTATGTCCTATGCGGCCGGAGCTCCACGTTCTAATGGCCATGGCCAAGTGGTCGTGTTCGATAAGGACAATCGCAATCCCATACCCGTACATCTGATCCTTGAGGGTGAACAGTTTGCATCAAGTTTTGGCTATGAATTGACCACGGCCGATATCAATGGTGACCAGAAGCCTGACTTGATAGTGGCCGCACCCTTTTACTTCAATAAAACCGAGGGAGGAGCCGTGTATATTTATCAAAATGTTAACGATATGTTGCCGTATAAGGCCACGCTGAAATTAACGGGAGCCTTTGAAAGCCGCTTCGGTTTGGCACTGGCCAATATTGGCGACATCAACAAAGACAACTGCGAGGACTTGGCCATTGGAGCCCCCTACGAAGATGATGGTGTGGTCTACATATATCTGGGCAGTAGACAGGGTTTGAACGCGAAACCTTCTCAACGGATTCAGGCTTCCGATTTGGGTTTAATGCCAAAGGCGATAAGGACATTCGGCAGCTCCATAACGGGCGGTACTGACTTGGATGGCAATTCGTATCCGGATATTGTGGTGGGTGCCTACAACTCATCGGCAGTGGTGGCTCTGCTATCACGACCCATCATTAGCATCCAAACGAAATGGCGTAGCAAGGAATTGAAGAATATTGATCCCACCAAATCGGGCTGTGTCACCGATGCCTTTACAAATCTGACATGTTTCACCTTTGAAGCCTGTTGCTCCATTGATCCCTATGAACAGACTGCCGCCAATAAGGATCTGAAACTGATGTATACCGTCGAAGCGGAAACCTTTGCTACGAAACAGAAATTCTCGCGTGTGTTCTTTGATCGTGAGAACAAACGCAGCAATGTGATCAAACGCGAAGTCACAGTAAGGACCGATGGTCATCTATCCTGTCAGAGAGTGACGGGCTACATCAAGGAGAACACCCGCGACATTCAGAGTCCCATTAAGTTTAGGCTGAATTATACTTTGGTGGAAACGAAATTACCAAATTCCGGCTTGAAAGGTCTCAATCCCATTTTGGATCAAACCCAGGCGAATATTGAATTCGAGGGCACCTTCCAGAAGGATTGTGGCGATGATGATGTCTGCGACAGCGACCTGAAACTGACAGCCGAATTGGATTTGAATATGGAAAGTAAGTATCATAGTTGGGTGCGAGGAGAGTCGGATAGAATGTATGGTTAACGTTTGTCTTGCATTTTCCTGTTACAGATGAAAATTATGCCTTGATTTTGGGTGAACAAGATGAAATTCGTGTCAACGTCAATGTCTCCAATTCAGCTGATTCGGCCTATGAGACGCAATTGTTTATAGTCCATCAGAAGAGTGTGTCGTATATAGCGGCCATAAAGACGGTAAGTGCAGGAAGACAAGATAACAATTAAAAAATGTACCAGGCCTAATGTCATTCTTCTATTTCCATTCTCCTTTAGAGCACGGCCATTTGCAATCGTTTCAATGACACCGTTGTCGCCTGCAGCCTTGGCAATCCCATGCGCCGTGGCACTGCGGCCCAAGTTTCGATACGTTTCGATCCGAGTGGCTTGGAATTGGATGAACGTAATCTGACCTTTGACATATTCGCCAATACCACATCGAAATTGATTGGTGCCGAGAAACCGGAAAAGAAACTGGATGTTCGTGTCATCAAGAGAGCCGAATTAAGTCTTCAAGGTTGGGCCCGTCCCGAACAGAGCTTCTATAGCGGCGAGATCAAATTAGACAATACAATGATGCAAATGGAAGATGTGGGTTCACAAGTCATGCATACATATCAGGTAAGTGAAAAGTGCTGGGAAGTCCTGGTGTGTGAGATTTAATATGTCCGGTTAAACTACAGTCATTTTAAGCTCAGAATGAAACTCCAGAAAGTTCTCTGAATAAGTCTACATGTTGAAACTCTTTTGAATGAACAAAAAAAAGTTTAGTAACTATTTTGGAGTAGATCTCCCCTAAGGAATAAGGTCCATTAGAAATGTCTAATATTTTCCGTCGTATTTAAAGACAAACCCTTAATTTCTTTCAATGGATGATTTTAATGTTTTGCCGTTAAAAAATCAGTTTATAAGTTCAGAGCTAAATCTCAATTTGTCTTCTATGGATAATATTAATTTATGTTAATAATTTACCTTTTAAGGTCAGCTCATAACTGTAGACACTGTAATGGACATTTTGTTTATAATTTGAAACAAACACTTGTTGTCTTTTAAATTTTTGTGGCATATTTCAAACCTAGGGTCTCATCAAACAAATCCTATTCTCCACTTATGCTTAAATCCTAAAATTTTATCTCAACAGCTTGTTTTTGAATATTTCCTCAAACAAACAAAAATTATTCAAAATCTATTTAATGTCCTCTTTCCCTTCATAGATCTACAACGAAGGTCCCTGGAAAGCACCCAGTGTTCAACTGACCATATATTGGCCCTATCAGGTCTACAGTGAAAAGGATAAACGCGATAAATGGCTATTATATTTGGAAGAAACTCCCATCATCGATAATGTCCGTCAAGGAGAATGTTTTGTCGCCTCGGAATATGTCAATCCCCTTAAGCTGACCACAAAATCGAAAAACAATCTCATTGTCGATGATCTACTACTGGGACCGGCTCCCTATATGATGAGACCCTTAAACAAGTCACATTTCGCCCATCGTACCTACATGGAAAAGTCTACCTACAGCAGCAGCAAACAAGACACCAATGATGAGGATTCATCGTCGACGGGTTTCTTGAATCGTTTGCGTAGAGATACCTTGACTCGTATCATAAGACCGGAACGATTCATGGATTTCCGAGGAGATCATAAGAATAAGAAACGCGATATTGTGGAATTGGACTGCAACAAGGCCACGGCGAATTGTATAAAGATACAGTGTGAGATATATAATATGCCAGCGAATACAGAGGCCTACGTACATATTAAGGCACGTTTGTGGAACTCGACACTAGTGTCGGAACATCCACGTGCCGATGCCGTGCGGATTATATCAACGGCGCATGTACAGATACCAACGGAATTTAGAGTGGAGCAAACACAAACAACGGAGCCATTAACGGTGAGTAGAAGAAACGGCTCTAGAACATTTTGCGGCAATTGCGAGATACAGCGCATAAATGCCACGAAATTATATTTGCAGACACTTTATTTATGTTATTTTTTTTCTTGTCCTGTAATAGGTGGAGACGCGTGCCTATCCCGAATTGATAGATCAACAGCGAGATACAGCCACACCCCTGTGGATCATAATTTTGGCCATTATTGGCGGTTTACTTCTGTTGGCTTTGTTCACTTATGCCATGTGGAAGTGTGGCTTCTTCAAGCGGCGAAGACCGGATCCCACGCTAAGTGGCAATCTGGAGAAAATTAACGAGGAGAAGCCCTTCTTAAATAGCCAAAAAACTAACCATCGCGTTTTCTAACAACAAGGGACTGTTGGGTGGGATCTAATGCAACAGCAACAACTGAAGCCGGTCAAGGCAGAACAACCCAAAAATTGCTGTGGCAACAAAACTGCAACTAATAGTGATACTTATGATTATTGGCAGACATTTCAACAGAATAATAATAATAATAACAACAACAACAATAATAATAACAACAACAACAACTATAATAGTTGTAATATGAACAATGAGGCCTGTGTTATAGACTGGGGCTCCCTATAAGTCGACCAAAACTACTACGAAACGCACGAAAGGGTAGCCGGGAAGCCATACATTCTCCCTCCTCCTCCACCTTCACACCATAACCATCAAAACTCCATTTAAACGATACTCCATAAACAAAATCTTAAAAAAAAAAACGAAAAAAACTATCTACTACATTTTAATACCTGTGCCATTATATCTAAAGGGGTTATATTCATACATTATTTTTACAAATCTTATTACTTAATTGAGACCATTTTGCAAACTTGTACATTTTTATTTTACTTCTTAAGATATTTTAATGTTAGGATAGAGAAAAGAAGAAAATGAAAAGTTTTTTAAAAATTTTGTAACATTCTTGTTTTTTGCTTAGATCAAAGAAACACTAATAAGTTCTGTAGTTATATATTCCAAAAAAAAAAAGAAGAAGAAAAAAATATTTTGTAAAAATTTAATTGTAATTTGTATAAACCGTTTCATTTTGTTTGGTGTAACTTTATTTATAGTTTAGAAGAAGATGCAGAAAAGAACGATACGTAACACAAATCATAAACTGCCGCCTAGAAATTTTGAAAAAAAAACAACAAAAAACTAGTTTATAATGCCCCTAAAAATCCTAAACAAATTTCGAATACATAATAATATTTTTAGGAAAATACGAAAGAAATTTGCCTCAATTTCCAGAATAATTTATAAAAGCAATGCGCTGCTTTTATCTTCACCCATAATATGAAGATAATTTCAAGTACTTTTCTCGAATTAACGAATTTCCCATAAAGGCAAACCGCCATCCTATACAATTTCTATAAAGTGAGGTTAAAACGATTATATTCTCGTTTTGAATCAACGTTTCTTTATTTCTGCAACAAATTTGTTTAGAATAATTTCTGTTTTACTCGATTTAGGTCTGAGTTCTCGTAATGGTTATAACTAATGAAATTCACTCTGATAAATCTGAGGCAAAGTCAGGATACAAATAGTGTCAATTAACCGACTTCTTCTTTTGCCAACAGAAAGAAAATTTCATTTCAACAACTCATTTCCTTGGAATAATTTCTGTTTAATTTCTGTGTAGGTCAGAGTTTCCAAATTGCTATGTAGCTAATCAACCAACTCGAGTTCGATAACTCTTAGGCAAAGTCAAGTTTAAACAAATTGCAACAATTTTAATGTTGACTGCAAATTGCCTTCTGTAAAGAACATTTATTTTCAACAACTAATTTATTCGGAATAAGTTCAGTTAATTAGTTTAAACTACGGGTTATGGAAGTTGTTAAATCGAATTACGAAAAGCGCTGAGTATGAAAAAATTCAAGAGGAATTCCTTGCCTTTGGGAAACCACTTTAGTCAAGTTATAACGGTTTCCAACTGTAACATCAACCACTCAGATTCCAGAATGCACCAATTTAAAAATTAATAGACACACAAAATATTAGTGTACTCACTAATCGGGACCTACAGATTAATGCATCGGGATGCATAGGCAGAGAAGTTTGTCATAGATCACATTTGCAATCAACAACACCACATTTGTAATCGATAAGTGCATTGACATCTAAAACTTATCTAGAAAAGCATTAGCCGTTCGGAACCGGCTTTAAAAGGCGTGTCCCGGCCAGTTAATAAGCACTTTGTTACGGAAGCTTCCCATCATATAAAGAATTTATGGGAAAAGCAGACTAATGTTTAAAACTGTTCTAGAATTCTCAGAACTAAGAACCGTAATTAAATCTTTTTCCTATAACATTTCAAACCTCTGAAATTCAGTTGGTTTTTAACAATCATAACCTGAAATTCCAAAGATTCAGTTTCGCCAACAGATTATAATCAATTTGGCATAAACGTAAATGTGGAGCAAAGTTAATATTAGCTGTACGTTTAAATTCGCATTTTTTGTTTTGGATATTGTGGCAGTCAGATTTGTTTTGAATTGTTCACAATTGTTTCGAAAGAAATAATCTTTTAGAAATGTTCTACAAAAGCGCCCCCCCAAAAAAAAAACACAAAAACATACGTAACAAATTCTAAATGCCTTACAGAAGTCCGCCTTTTACACATACATGTATACATACTTATGAATATTTATATTGATATAAATATAAAAATAGTTTGGAAATTCTTATAAATAGAAAACTCGAAAGTATTATTAAAATATTGTAATTTTCTGCCAAAATCCAGAATTTTTTTTATCATAAAAAACAATTTTTTTTTCGCTGCAATGGAAAAAATTTACACGAAACGAATGAAATGCCTTGTGTATACACAGAGTTCAGTAGGACTTCAAAGCAGAATTTTAAATTTTAATAAATTATTACTTAAGAAATCCACAATCAAATTCAATTAATTAATTACTGTTTATTTAAATGCATTAACAACTACAGTCGCTTACGTTTTTAGAAATTTGTTTAGAATTATTTTGAAAATTTATAACAACACACAAAAACAGAAAAATAAAATGGCTTTTTGTAAATAATACTAATTTTAAGTTAAATTGTGTTATAAATATTGTTCTTAATTAGTTATTTATTTAATTTAGTTATTAAAAAATGATTTTATTTTAAGGGCATTATTGTCTTTTTGATAATTGAAACAGCACCCTTTTATTGTTGCTTGTTTTGTGTACTTTTCAATTGAACTAAAATTAAGTTGTATTGTAAATTATAGATTTTTTTTTAACTTAAGCACTGATTTTTTATATATGTAAATTACATAATGTTAATTTTTACTTAGTAAAAATTTAAGAAATTTATTAAAAACGAAATAAGTCGAAATAAAACAAAAGTAAAAATATTAATTTTACATTTTATTTTTCATAGATTCTTGAAAAAAGAAAACAAAATCGCCTAATATAATGCAAAACGAATTTTTGACTTTTTACAACATTTACATTTTTTTTTGTGCGTCATTCAACAGAAATGTGGCTTTTATCTACGTGAATATAATTCATGTCATATGTAATATTAGTTTATTAAAAAAACTGTTTCTCAAATGGTGAACATTTGAAACGCCCATTATAAGATGGTTGATTTTTCACTGATATTTAATTTTCTCCGTTACAAATGGGTTCGTAATTACTTTCTAAGAAATGTGTACACGTGAGTGCGATAGCATCAATATTTTAACATACTGTGGCCCTTCGGAGGCGGCTCGGAATTTTGAGAGTATTAAACATGAATTTCGCAAAGCATAGATCTCCGGTATATCGCAACAACAATTGGAGTTGGAGATCTATGATTTGCGAAATTCATGTTTATTAATTTCAAAATTCCGAGCCGCCTCCGAAGGGCCACAGTATGTTAGACTGCTAAATAGTGGTGCTACCGCACTCGCGTGTACACATTTCTTAGAAAGTAATTACGAACCCATTTGTAACGGAGAAAATGAAATGTCAGTGAAAGATCAGCCAGTTATAATGTTGTCAGCAGTATTTGAGAACGACACATACCGAGCTCTAACAACTTGGGATAGACGGGGCTTTATCAGAATGGTGTTCTAGCATGGCAACTGTAAAAAGAGTTGCAACACCATTTGGTATTGCATACTCTTAGGACTTAATTAAATTGCAATGCTGCCAGACGTGTTAATTTTAATATTGACGATTTTTGTTCAAATTAAAAAACTGTTTGGTCTGAAACCTAAATGCCACCATCATGCACAGAGAGAATCAAGTCCACCATTGGGTGTTTCACATTCCTAAGCTGGATGGACCCTGGGGTCTGAAACATACTGTCTCCTCCGACACCGGCTAAGCCTGATTAAGACATATGGAACTCATGTCCATTGTATGAACTCAAGTGACTTATAAAACACTATTTATTCGGCCAAACTTTACAATTGTTATCGAACGGAAGATGATTTTATATTTCGGAAACCTGCAGCAGTTTCTGCCGTACAGTATTACGCATAATTCGTAGGCAAATTTATGGATTTATCCCACGCCGACTAAACTCCTGTGCAAACATCACTTAATTGTTGCTGCAATTCAAAGTCGAATCGGTCTTGTTGATTTAGCTTTTTTATGGCATGCATTAAAAAAACTGTCGGCATGACCTCCAAAAGCCGCCAAATATTACTAAGGCTTTCACTAATGACCATTTACCGGGGAAGTTCACTACCGTCACATGGAACCACTCCATACCCGTTCCTTTTCATTGTAGTACCTAACCTTGATGCAAGTAAGGGGAGTAAGTATTAATGGCCCTGAATATTCCGAAATTTCATTTGAGTGCCTAAACTTCGTTTGCTTTAATCTCCTTCGCGTTACTTAAACTGCACTTTGATCGAAGTAAGTTGCAATTATTGATTCATCGGCTCAAAATAAATACAATTCATGCATTTTTGTGTTTGTTTGTCTCGATTCACACTAGGCAATTTCAATTCTCCGTTTGAGGGAATGAAAAGGGAACAACTTACTCGTACTGGCAATTCCTTTTGTGTTTTTCCTATTTTGAAAGTCATTTGTATTTGAAAGGGCAATAATAAAAACAACAAGTGGACAAATAGTAAGTTCGGCCGGGCCGAATCTTATATACCCTCCATCATGGATCCTTAAAAAGTCAATAAATAAGAAAACTAACTGAGTTTTTGGGCCGCTCGTGACCCGATAGTCCCAGGAACCCGATCACAAATTTTATCCAAATCATGAAAATAAATGCATATTTGGGTTCGCGAGAAAATTTCGTTGCATTTCGATACCCATATGTCCATGTTTGTCAAGGGACTGTTTTTGGGCCGCTGGTGACCCGATAGTCCCAGAAACCGGATCAAAAAATTTAGGCAAATCATGAAAATAAAGGCATATTTGGGTTCGTGAGTAAATTTCGTTGCACTTCGATACCCATATGCGCATGTTTATCATGGGCCCTTTTTTGGGCCCCAAGGGTCCACGGAACCCATGAGCACGCCCATTTTTGGGATTTTTTTCCCATCTATAAATTATATAAACTTAGAACTTAGATGTAGTGAAAAAAAATATTTGAAAAATTTGATTATGGCCGGAATATATTTAGTCCCGTAAAGGGGAACTTTTTCCCCTTTGGTCCGATATGGCCCATTCTCGAACTTAACCTGCTTATGGGCAAAAAACATCTTCCTACAAAATTTCAGCTTTTTAGCGTTGGTCGTTCGCACTCTATCGTGATTTCAACAGACAACAGACGGACGGACGGACAGACGGACATCGCTAGAATGTCTTAGAATGTTACACTGACCAATAATATATATACTTTATAGGGTCGCAGATCACTCTTTCGAGGTGTTGCAAACGGAATGACAAACTTAGTATATACTCCATCCTATGATGGAGTGTATAAAAATTGCCGAAAAAAGAATTTCCTTGTCTTAACACAAGAGGCAAGTGCAAAGGGGAATCATAGAAATTGCCGCAAGTAAAATTGCCTAATGTGAATCGGGACTAACATTCCTATACAACAAAAAAAAAATTAATAAGGTTAGTGAAAAACATACATGAAAGACTTACCTCAGTACTTAATGGAAACGTAACCTGCAACATCAACTGAAAACACCAAATTCCTTTTCTTGGTGGCAAAGAAAGATATTTTAGGTGGCAAACAAAGATATTATATAGCCAAAGATGCTCACTTTTTTGGAATTATTGAATATTAACACACAGCTCAACAGTTTTTTTTCAATTAAACAGAAACAAATAAAATGCAGCTTGTTACAATAACAAGAATAATTTGCCCACCACGAGATAAATGACTCACTTACAAATTCTTTTTTTTTATTTTAACAACTTCACAGTTTCACTCACAATGAATTGTTCCTTCTTAACATTCAGAGACTTTGGCACAGCGTTTATGACACCGAAGAACCGTTAGGCAAAAATGAGCATGGTAGTGCGCCTGGGTATGACGTTTATCGTGAATTGCACTTGTGTGTGTGCATTATTTAAGAGTTGCAATTTTCGGGCACATTGTAATAGATTAAAAGGAAATGTGTGATATTTAATCCTATTGGACAGCTAAATAGTACAACTGTGCGAATATTGCGCAGAATTTCTTGAAACTTATGCAAATGTCATTCACTCCGGAAAATGTCATAGAAAAGTGATTAATTTGAAGTTGTTGCAATAAATAATGATGGAAATTGTAAGAAATAGAACTTTTTGAAAAAATGAATTGCGTGCCAAAAACTTTGCGAATAGAAAGCGGCCAAGAATGAGAATTTGGTTGAATTGCGTTGCCAAAGTGGTCGATGGACATCCAATATTCAAGGTAAGTTTTCAATTCATATTTAGTAGTTTGATAATCCACATATTTTGTATATTTTGCCACTTTTAAAAAGAGATTCGCCATTGAATGATTTTATTTCGGACGCTTTTCTCCAGTCTGTGCGGTGGTTACAATTACAACCTCACCCACTTTGGTCTTATGTGCATGATCTCCAAATGCTTGTACCAAAGCTTATAAAATGTTGGACTTATATGGAAGCCTTGGTCATGTCAGTTTGAGTGGCCCCTTTAACTCGTCATTGATGCTGTCCCATGTCTGCTGTCGATGTCGACATACAGCTCACTAATCTTTTGTTAGGCGTCATTCAAGCAAAATTCTCTAAGAGTCAATCCTGTATGAAACGTATTATACAATTGTTACAGAGCATTATTTATTCGAAGTGCCTCATTTTTGATCTGCTTTTATTGTTAGTACCACTATTGGATACTATTTTTCTTCGTTTGAATTCTATGCTAACGATAATTGGCAACTGCTTTGTCGCGACGTCATTCTGGTTGCTGCAGCCATAACATTTGTTTTCCATTTACCACCAGTTCCACTTTCCTAGTCTGTATAATGCCAAATGGATCAGCTGCAAATCGTTTATTCCTACGCAGACAACGCTCTGTGTTATTGATTTTTCAATCTATATCGATTTTCGGCTTTGTTTTCTTGCTGGTTCTTCCCGCAGTAGATTCACAGATGCTTTCCCTACCTATTTCGATATTAACCCACTAACCCCCAAATATTTAAAATCTGTGAACGAATCTGCCTCTAAAGGAGTGCCTCGACCCCGTCTTGCGGCTCAGATGTATATAACAAAAAGAAAAGTGGTATTTGACTCCACCATTGTTTTCTGTCAGAGAAGGCACATATATGTATGTATTAACCTTATTTCAAAAACATGCTGACTGCGGCCACTCGTTCGTCTACCGGTTTCTTCTTTATATACAATTTGTATTGCTTGTGGCGGAAGAATTAATTTTATCATCAAGAAAACATTACTTATATTCTTTATCTGAAGCGAAGTGATATAGAACATTCTTCAGCAACATGATTGTTACCATTCTTTTACGTGTATATACCCTTCAAAATAGTGAACAGATTCGTCCTAGATATGTTCATGTCACTCGTGCCGAGTTACATATTTGGGCCTTTTTAATGATTTTCAGTGGTTAAAAAAATAGATGGATTTCAATGTCAGTGTAGGCCGAGCCACCTCAGACGAGAACAAATTAATCATAAAGTCTGAATTTATTTTTCAGTTGCTAGTTAGTAGCATCTATTTGACATCACAACCATTTCCTTTATTTGTTGAGATTGAAACTAAATGTATCTCTGTATAGTCTGTCTTCGTTGCGACGGTTCTCTAGTTGGGAAAGTACAATTGTAGTCATTCCACTTAAAAGTAGTAAATTATTGGAATAGTCTTAATATTATCCGCAAATGTGAGTAGAATTTGGCGATAGATCTCCTTTTGATTTGTATACGGACGGTAATTGTTGTAAATTTCGTGTAACATGAGATTTATATTTCCGATCGGCAAAGACAGTTCACTCCATTACAAGAAAAACATAGTCGTTCCTGTATAGACTGCAGCTGCTTGCTTGAATTTTGCGTCAGACCTCCAGTTTGTCACATCGACATTCATTAGATCTTTTTTTACTTTATATAGAGAGCAATTATTTGTATTCCTTTCCACAAAATCCAGCGCAATCGTTATAGTTTATTCGGCGTACATCTCTTGTTTATTCGTCCGTTTAATTTTTACTTGGTTTTATAGCCAATAGTAGCACCTGGCTTATTCGCTACATAGGGAATTTATAGAATTTCTCGAAATTTATAATTTTACAATACCAATGATGGCTGCTTTTTCAATTATTTCATTGCGCTGTTCCGTTTAGTAACGAATAATTCAAAGAGTTCCTTCCATATTCAAAATTTAGATTTTGAGATGAAGCTAAGGCTGCACATTAAAAAGGGAACTATATGGAAAATCTAGGGACATTAAAGTCATTAAAAAAATTATTAGGTTTTCTCTATATTTCTTTCGAATCGAAATAAATCGTGTGGACCTATGCCATTAACTGCTGGATGTATCTTTTTTCGAAATTGCTGATTCAATATTTAACAAAACATTTACTGATGGTTTAAATTTGAATGTAGTATGCAGTGTAGTCTAATATTTATGATTTGGTCTCTACTAGATGTTCATTAAATATCATACATTAGGTATTGCCAAATTTGTGCTTGATAACGTAAACGGGTTCCTCAAAAGTTTCATACATATTGTTGTTGTTACGTTTTGACAAAAACAAATTAATGATTTGTTACCCTCTCTCTCTCTACATATAAATACAACTATCTCTCAATTTGGAGCATATATCTAGACATGTGGCATATATATTTCCCAACATTGTGAAATTATGTTCAAAAAGCATAAAACAGAATATGTTGACCAGTACAGATCTGTGACTCAATGTAAACACAATTTCGTTTCCAATATTTAAAATTGCTTCGCTATTCCTTGTTGTTTCACACAGTATTGGAGAAAATTCAGCTCTCGGTTTTGTTTGTAATTACATATTTGCAAAAGAAAACGATTTTATTTTGGATGTTGTTATTGTTGTATGTATTGTAGTTTCAAAAGTAATTCCTTATGTATATCATAACGAAACAAAGAAAACGGAATATTTCCAAAATGTTTCATTTCTTTTTTTTTGTATGTAAGTAAACAAGTCAATATAAGTTACTGCATTATTTGAATTTGGTGAGAAATATAAGAATCGAGCTGGATGAAGATTTCGGATCCGAGTTTACAAGTAGAAAACTATGTTTTATGATTTGTATGTATATTTATATTTCATGTTTAAGGTAGAGAGAAGAAGCCTTATTATCATTCATTGTTTCTCTAAATACATTTGTCGAACTCGAAGGTCGTTGAATGTTGGTCTAACCCCTCCTAGTCGCCTAATATAGACTCTCGGCATTTGAGGAACGTGGTTTCTTAAGTTTTTCCATATTCTTGATGACAATGTCGTGCAGCGAGGAGTAACGATTTCTTACCTCGCACACCACCAACCAAAGACTGAGGTATTCCTTCTCGTCGAGCTCTACTACGGCGCGCCGATAATCATCGATATGTGGATATTTGGCGACTTTGGAAACAACTTTTGCTCTTGAGAGGAAATAGCGGGAAATTTGATCGAAAAATGCCGCCGCCTCAGACTCCACAGTTTGAATTTCAGCTAAGGTATCCTCTTGAATGGAAACACCGAAATTATTGCCATCCTCGATTTTGGGAATCATGAAGGAAATCCACATCTTCAAAAGATTTGCTATAAAAAAAATACGAAATACATTGTAGAAAAACACATTTCTCGAACATGCAAATACGCCACTACTCACAATCTTCCACCAATTTCCTGATGATTGGCTTAACCACTTTAATCATCTCACACAACGGTGTATTGCAGGGCACTGAGCCGCTGGGCAAATACATGACTTTGGTACCGGTCACAGCGGGTGTCTCTGTGCGTGCCCTTTTTGCGGCCGGCTGATCAGCATCTCCGCCATCTGTAGGCGCTGCACCGGCATCTGAGCCATTGTTGTTGACCAATATGGGATCGGGTACTGGAATGTTCAAGTCTTGATGTACTTCGGTGAAGTTGCGCTCACTAAACATATGGGTGTCCAGCAG
The DNA here is from genome assembly GCA_958296145.1 of Hydrotaea cyrtoneurina. NCBI lineage: Eukaryota > Metazoa > Arthropoda > Insecta > Diptera > Muscidae > Hydrotaea > Hydrotaea cyrtoneurina. The sequence goes on along the minus strand of OY282513.1, from coordinate 7,175,458 downwards.
TTCATTGAGTTCGACTATCTTTTCGGGGAAACCTTGAATGATGAGTTGCTCCGCTTTTTTGATTAAGGAATCTTTATAGTCCTGGACTTGCTACAAACACGCGTGATTAAACAAATAAAAACAATACTCAGTAACAATCAATCCAACTTTTGTCATTCGACAAATAAACTCAAAATTATCCAATCACAATCGCACTAATGACAAACAACATACTTTGGCAATGGTGGTATCACTCGGCATCTTTGCTTTCGTTCCTTCTCTGCTGTTTCTGTGGAATTTTTCGCGAACAAATTTGTGGCTTTTCTTCTGCTGACTGTTTCAAAAGTCCTTGGCTTATAATTCGTTACACTACACTTTTCCAAGAGTAAAGTTGTTATTTTAACAAATATCTCGTCGATTATTTATTTATTCGCAATATCGTTGGAACAATTCTTAAATAATTCCCCCTCCTTGGTAAATCGGCGTGCTTTTGCAATGCCGTTCAATTTCAGTGCTTCTTCTTTTGACAGCTGCGCTCCATCGATAACGATTGAAAATGATGGGGATTTATAAACGATTAATCGTCATCGATATTAAATGCCTGCATGCAGGGTTGTATTTCGCGAAACGGACTGCGCAACCTAAACGAAAGCGACTAGGGGGACTAGACAGAATGTAATACAAATATGGAAAAATGGATACGGACAGACATATTTTGGTGATTCGTCAATTAAATAGGCATTAAAAGCGGAAGACAGACATTTTTAGATGTGTTCAGCAATAGTAAACAATTTTGAAATACCAAACAATTTGTCGTTAATTGAAAGAAATGGTAATTTCGGTTCATCGTATTCAAGCATTGAAAACAAATGTAATTTTCAATATCGTGAGTGATTTATGTAGATGATTTATTGAAGTAAAATATATATTTACTGTAAAAAAAGAACGCTTTGTTCGGGAGGATGAGTTAATACATTTACCAACACCACATTCAGTAATCAAGCAAAGTTCCCTGGGTTGTATTCCCAATATATTAAACAATATTTGTTTTATATTTCATCGAAATATGTATTTTCACCTGCATTTCATGGGCATGGTTATTTCCTAGAAAATATGTTTCATTTCTCGTTTCTAGATTTCCAAGTTTCTCAAAAAATATCTGTTTGGGAATCCCTTTGTTTTCGTCATTTTTAACTATTAGTGCGGACATAAACCGCATTCCAGTGACTTTTCAACTGTAAAAACCCAATTTGCTATTTATAAAAAAACAACCAAGCATACATAGTGAGTATTGTCTCAAAATGTATGTTGTTACATATGTCTCATATAGTCATCTGATTGAAAAGAATAAGTGCAACAGAGTTTTTTTTTATATACAAATTCTTTATTAATACTCAGTTCTTTCTGAATATTATATTATTCGATATACGTGTACAAGGGTAATGAAATTAGTTCCAATCTTGGGTATTGACGAACGGTTTGCATTGATGAACAGGAATACCTTGTACATAAATCAATTAAACTTCGTCATTAGAGGTAATTAATTGTTCATAAGTATGACTGGATAGCTCGTCTCTAGTGGAGCATATACAGGATTTGGCCGAATTTTTGCTGGATTTTTCTTAATTTCTTTCTATATTGGAATCAGTCGACTTCCAGCAAATACTCTGTATGTCATTAAATTTGTAAGCAAAATAATAATGACTTACTAACAACAACATTAATATCTAGTTATTTGTAGTTATTATTCTCTCTCTCTTTCTGATTTAATTTTTGTATTTCTTTTTTTTTGAACTAGCTTACCCTCTCTCTTAGATAGAACATGGGTGGATTGGAAAGTTATAAATAGCATGCGGCTGGTTTGCCTATTAAGTGTAATGTTCCAAGTTCAATTTTCTGCAGCAGTTATTTATTATTTTTCCCTTATTTTATTATTCTTAAATTGTTTCTCTCCCATAACGAGTCCGTACATAAAATAACATTTACATGCAAAAGTAATTCGAGGTGTCGCAGAATTGCAGAAGGTGTGTACTTTCTAATTTAACATACCTTAAATGGGAAGAAACGATAATTATCTTTAAAAAACGTAATCCTTTCAATGAAACTTTAACAGTTCTCAGTAAAAAAAAACATTACTTGGTAAAAACCGTGCAAACATGGAAAGTTATAAAATCTGTGATCACTTGTATTCAGACAACTTACGCTAGGTTGAGAAGAGAAGGTACATTTCCTCGGGTATTTTATCTTGTTCTTGGACTTACACATACGCCAGTATTCGGCTTGTTGTGCGCTCTAACTGTTCCATGGATTCATCCCAAGAAGTTATTTTAGAAACTCTGTAGTGTTGACATAATTCTTAATTGTTTTCGGCACCCCTGAGTTGGATCAAATCTGTATTGTTTGCGAACACTGGGCAATGTCAGAGGAAATTTTCCAACCTTTCGTCATCCGCTCCGCATACATACGCTGTTGTCTACTACTCTTATTATGTGTAGATGCGCTTGTAAGCCTATGTGCCATGTAAGGATACCTATAATCTTACTAGATTCTGTTTTGTTAATTTTTAGCAAGGTTTTGGTTTTATGCTTGTTAGCATCACCCCACAAGATTCTTGTCGTTTTTCCAATGGTTTCACTATCCTATAGCGTGAATAGACAACTTAATATTTCTTAAAAAAAAATATAGAAATGTACTTAATTCCGAAATGTAACTAACTCGAATTTTATTTATTTATCAAGATAACCCCTAACGTTGTTAATATGCTTCACACGTAATCATATTTTTCAACGAACATTTAATATAAATACCCGTTAAAAAGGTTAATTTAAATCTCTGAAACACTAATACTACGATACTTGTTCAAAGTCTGTAAAACAAAAATCACTTTATACCGCCTTCATCCACCTCTTGCACGGACAGCAATAACACATCATTTGCTATTCGCACCAATGTCGTAGTAAAACTTTAACAATAAAGAAATGAAATAATCTCAAGAAAGAACAATCTTCTCGTTCCGCCATCTCAAACTCAATACATGCACACATGCAGTGTAACCGAAATGAAGTCCTTAACCTTTTGTGCTTAAAGAAAAAAGTCAAGCAAGAAGAAAAAGCAATCACTGTTTTTTCCATAACCGCAGCATATACAAATTTGTTGATGGAACAGTACTCGGTCAACATATTAAACATGATGGAAATGAGTTTTCTTTTTATAAGTATTGAGCACTCATTAATAAATGACATACATATTTTGTAGTCTTATCCTATGTCCTTAATAGTAGATATAAATAACGGGTGGCGCAAAAGTAATCCTCCTATCAGAAAATGCTATAAATTTTGCGATTGGCCCCTAATGTCAGTGGCAACTCTGGCGGCGGCCATTTACATGACATCATATTCTCGACTTGATGTAAAAAAAATTAAAAGACCAAATAAAAATAATCCACAAGAAGAATCAAAGTTTTTCATTTTTTTTTTAATAACAGCCAAAAAAACATCGGAAGTTTACTTTTGCGCCACATGTTATATATTTCTCCTACATAATAGAGGAATCTGTAGAATGTCTTTGTAGTCATTCAAGTTACTTTACAGTTTATGATAGATAGTTTGGGCGACTAACACACAACAAACTCAGTTCCCAATCTGGATAAGGACATCAGACATTTGTTCGTTTACGCCTCATAAATACCGGCGTAAGCCTGAATGAGTTGGGAAGCCCTGCTCCATAGAGTATACACTATTGTTTTATTGAGGGGACGAAGTATTCAATAATATTGATATTTTCCAGCAAGGCGAATGTTCAAATTAAAAGTAGTTTACTTTAAAATTAAGTTGCCATAAGAAGAAATCATGTGTGCCCGACTTTGTATAATCGATGCAAGTCCTTATTTTTAGGCTTTCTAGAAACCTTCGGTGACTATTGTCGAATTTTACAATTTTCTTTTATAAATTCAGTAGAACATATTATGTAAGATATTGGTTACTACTGTCCCTAATTAGTTGCACGGAACAGTATGCTTTAAACAATTCTAATTTGTTATTCGACACTGTAGATTATGCGTGCGTACATAGATTTTGTCATTGAATTGCAAGTTTCTTGTTTGCTTCTTTTGCATTGTGAACCAATGTTGGGGATGCATTAATATGCGGAACAATAAAATGGAGAGCAGTAAAAACCGAAACCTTAAAAATCCCTTTAAAAAAAAACTCTGCTCTATTGACTACAACTTTGTTGCTAACTTTATCTCGTTCACTCGTATGCCAGCAACTCCTTTGCCATCCCCCACGGGCGACAATGCCCAGACATCCGCAAGTCTGGACAAGTCAGTGTTAAGAGATTTACATAGTAATTGAAATTAAAGTAGAAAATTAATTGAAAACCCCAATGGCAGCAAAGGCAACACAACGCAACAACAAATCACTTCCGTTTCCTTCTTATTCAATTGATGTATGTTTTATACAGATTGTGTCTTTATTAGCGAAAGAAAAACCATAAATAACTAGTTTTTCCCCGGTTTTCGTTGGGAGGAAAACAATGGCAAACGTTGTAGGGATAGACAATTCCTTGGTGTACTCCAAAAAAAAAACAAGAAGGAAAATGGAAAGTGGTAAGGGTTTCACTAGAAGTGACAACAATCAGAAAAACCTAACCCAATCAGTAGTGTTATAATGAAGATTTCGAGATTTATTGGGATGTCCTTGAATTTCTCTTAATTTAATACATGAGACATAAGCAGTCGCAGCTGCATAGGATGCCTCTAGAGTACCTTTCCGGTTGTCTTCGCCAGGACCGATCTCATTTCCTTTATAAAAAAGAATGCGGGAATGTTTGCTAGATATATCTAAAAAAAAAACCATAAGAAAATGTTCTACAATAAAGGAAGCTGAAAAATAACTGCTGAATGATCTTTGGTTTCAGCATGATAGCGTGCCATGCCACACAGCCCACTGCAAAATCGATATTTTGAGCACCAAGGTCGGTAATCGGTTATCGGCCGTCTTGGCGATGTCACCGAGTCACATTGGAGCTGCGATTTAACGCCGTTAGGCCCTTTTTTTGTGGGACACCAAGAACGACCGCTGTTATGCGAACAATCTGTTACCCCTTCAGGTCCCCAAGGCGAATATCGAGCAAGACATTCATGAGATAAAGCCAGAAAAAATCATCAGCGCTATTGCGAAGCCAGCCGATGCAGGCACATGATGGGAAAAAAAACAAACGTGTCGAACTTAAGATGGATCCCTAGCCAACTCTGACAATGTTGGATTGTATCGAACCCAATACAAAGGCCTGTCTCGGTTTGAGATTTGTCCACTCTAGAAGCCACATGAACAGATCGAGCCTAATCAAGTTCAAATAAGAATGGGCCAGTAATCAAATCTTGCAACGTTTAATAGGGTGTAGTGAAATTCAAAAAAAAAAAGTTAACCTCGGAAAGAGATGTAGTCTGGGGTCCTAATGAGAGGAAAAATAAAACAAAACAATTTTAAAAAATTTTTAGGGGTCGCGCCACTCCCTTTAGAAAAATCCTAAAAAGTTGTATGTCAATAAATGTTTGCAATAGCGTAAACAATGAAATAAGGGCATGAAAAATTTAAAAAAAATTTTCTCATTCTTCAAAAATTTCAAAAAGTAAAATAAGTCAAATCGTCCATTCTTCAGAAAATTGACTGAACAATGAAATCGCCACCAAAGCTACAAATATTAGTCGATTATCCTCATATTTGCCTCAAATACTTTTGTTTGGGCACTGAACAAGCTCAAACTTTTAATCAATGCCAAAATAGCGAGGGAGTGGCGCGACCCCTAAAAATTTTTTAAAATTTTTTTTCTTTATTTTTTCCCTCATTAGGACCCCAGACTACATCTCTTTCCGAGGTTAACTTTTTCAAATTAAAAAAAAACATGTTTTCACTCCACCCTACTGCTGAATGATCTTTGATTTCAGCATGATAGCGTGCCATGCCTGACAGCCCACTGCAAAATCGATATTTTGAGCACCAAGGTCGGTAATCGGTTATCGGCCGTCTAGGCGATGTCACCGAGTCACATTGGAGCTGCGATTTAACGCCGTTAGGCCCTTTTTTTGTGGGATTCCAAGAACGACCGCTATTATGTGAACAATCTGTTACCCCTTCAGGTCCCCAAGGCGAATATCGAGCAAGACATTGATGAGAAAAAGCCAGAAAACGTCATCAGCGCTATTGCGAAGCCAGCCGATGCGGGCACATGAAGGGAAAAAAAACAAACGTGTCGAACTTGATTAATTTCGGCGTCATAACATTAAGATGGATCACTAACCAATTGTGACAATGATGGATTGTATCGAACCCAATACATAGGTTTGTCTCGGTTTGAGATTTGTCCACTCTAGACAGATCGAGCTAAATCAAGTTCAAATTAGAATGGACCAGTATGGTTATCTTGCAAAGTTTCATGTTTTGAACATCGATTGTTGATAGTATAATTTGGACAAATTAACATTTCGTGAAACAAATTAGTTACGAATTTTGAAAAATTGTATTATTTATATTAAATTTAGGAAGCCTGATGAAAAAAGTAACAAAATATATAAATCTTCTCATAACATAATTTATAACCATTCACTACACTTACCTTTAAAGGCACTTAAAGAAGCCGTCAACCTTGAAAATCCATAAATATCCTCCTAATCTTTTATGTCTTCTCTCACACGTCATTTCAACACTATCCAACCGAAAAAAAAAAACAAACAAAAACACATCCTTGGTGACCTTTTAATGTGTCATTAGTGCGTTCAGAAAATGTTTCCACAAAACTACATCAGTCAGAGCGTAACTATCAGAAGATAACAAAAAAGAAACGTGGAAAAAGGACATGAAAATGAACAACGAAATTGGGTCAACTAGAAAATAAAGCTTAATAAAATTTAAGGATGCTCGTAAATGAAAGAAACGACACGCAAACAGCACCACATTTTCTTCGATCCTAAAGTTTGTTAACCTTCAAAAAACACAGAGGAAAATCACCGTCGAAACGAGAAGATGAAGAAACTATTGGCCAAAATAAAGCGAAACGTTTACGGAATATCCGAACATCACAGTGTAGAAGGAACGAGGCTGATTACACCCCCACACCGCTATTATCATAATTTGTTATCACAAGAAACGCAAAGAAAAGTAGAGAATTTCGGATGGGGAAAAAGAATTCTTCCCTTCATGGCACACACATTTGTACTACACAAATAAAAAGAAGCAACCAACTAAGAATTTTGATAAAGGGGATGCGGACGACAATGAAATTCAATGGCGACCATTGAAACAGATGTTAAGTCGGTATGTGCTAACCCATGATATGTATACACGTTGGCCTTGAATTTGATAATGTCAGGAAAAACACTAGCTGGAAGATTATTCCACATACGAATATGATGAGACTCCCTGGATAGCCGAGTATTCCGGCTAAATGTTCTAACTTCAGGGACCAGACGACGAATATCTGACGAACAGATACCATTGAAATATCTATGGAACAGCGATACACAACCCACGTTCCGGCGATGCTGTAGGGAGACAATAGAGTTGCATACCCTACCATCCCCTATCACGGTCCAGAAGCTGCAAATATGTCCCTGAAGCTCCTGCCCATATATGGGAGTTATATTCCATTTTAGGCCGGATGTAGATGGTGTAAATATTTACGAGGTTAGATGGTGTGAAGTATTTCTTGCACCGCTTTAAAAAGCCTAAACACTTGAATACTTCTTTCGACACTTCGAATATATGGCTAGTCCAGCGAGCATTACCCTGTATCTTCATGCCCAGAACATCAAGAGCATCCGATACGTCGATATCCACACCACCCATAGATATTGACAACGGTTCTATATCAGTGGAACGTTGGTGTGACAACAAACAGCACTGGGTCTTGTGCTTCCAACCCAACCTAGTCAAGACAGTCATTGCATTGGCTTATTAGTAATTAACATGAATCACTGTGATATTTGCGATATTGTGACAGCGGCCGCAATACTTCCACATTTGCTCATGCATTGATACTCACCCAATCGGCCATATGTAGGGTGTCGCCACAACAGCATGTTTCCATGACTGATAGTGTTAGAGAAACGTCTTATAGAGCTTTATAATTTACTCGCATAGTGTTTGTGTCCTGTTAGAATCGCACAGCGACTATTGCGACATACATCACTAACATCCATCCCTATCATTAATCAAAAAAGTATTTCCTTCGAACGTACGAGTATTAAAAGAGATCTCTGTGTATGAGAAAATATAAAATTAACAATATGCCTTAGTATGCACGACTATCAAATGTTCTATGATTGACACTGAATCCTTACTAGTCCTTCTGCTTCGACAAGGATGGACAATGACAATGGACGATTTTTGCCAGAATCAACGAACAAACACACACGCAATGTCATTATCACATCTGTAACTTGGACAACAGACGCACCAAAAAGAAATTGATAGATTTGTATCACCCCAGATCTACATTTAGATATATGTATGTATATAAACATGTATAAAATTGTACTGCTCGTAGGGAAACATTTGCCACAGATCTCAATAGTAACAAGGCCAGAAACATCCTTCGACATTTATCATACGACGCAATGTACACCAAAGAGGAATACACTCTAGCAGAGCGTATAAATTTGTGTCACCAGGACATTGAATGTCCTTGTTGTATCTTTTCTGTTGTGGGAGACAAATGACATTATATATTGGTGTCATTATCATACGTTCTGTATCATTCGGATCTTTGTTTTCGTTGTGATGTGGTGTTATTGTTGCTTTGGGCTTTTGTTGGCTGTCCACTTGGTAGTTGTGTCCTAATCAGTGCCGACTGAGACTATGACAACCGACACCAATTCCAGAAGTAATCACTCCGATTTTGGGGAATTTTATGGTTACGATGATTGTGTGATAAGTATGGTGATTCGTATTCAAACTGGAGGGTGTTACAATCGTATTTCTTATAATAGATGGCAAATCATAAAAAAAAACACATTTAATTGAGAAATTAAATCTGTTTTGCTGCAATTCGACAGGGTTCAATCGTATGTACTCTCTAAGATGGGGGCATTAATGGGAAACATAACATGGTTAAAGCAAATATCCATGCAAGTCCGTTACCTGGAGTGGTAATTTTCCATACATACGTATGGCACATGGGTCAGGGCTAGTGATGGGTTTACACCTGGGTATTTACCCAACGCTGGGTATTTACCCATTTATACCCACGTTCATACCCGGGTATTTATCTAATTTCGGGTAAATACTCATTTTAATAACAAATACTCATTTTAACGTAGAGTAAGAGAAATGTGAACATTTTCGAATTTAGTTTTTATTTTTCTTTTGAACATATTTTGTGGAAGTGTATTTTGTTTATCGTTTTCCTGATGCGTTTTGCTCCGATAAGCCAGTTTTGACTGAATCAAACACAACAACAATTCTTAATAAGAACCGCCAATCAGCGTGAATATGGCAATTCAATGTAATGAGTGGGAGCGATGCTGAAGCAACTAAAAAAATTAAATTAAATTTAAAAATTATTTGATTTGTTCATAAAAAATCGAATTCATAATAAAAAAAGAAATTATTTTAATTTATTTAAATTTTTCTTTATTCTGATTTATACCCACATTTTGGGTAAATACCCAGGTGCATGGGTAAATACCTGGGTATTTTCGGTTAAATACCCAATTTACTATTTGGGTATTTACCCCTGTCCCATCACTAGTCAGGGCGAGCCTACGCAGTACCAATCAGGAGGAAAGGCACTAATTATTTATTTATTTTAAATACTACGATAAACCGAAATTACTATCAAATGGAAACAGAGTAGATAACGGTGGTAGATATATGTATCTGATCGGTAGAGGTGTGATTACTACCACACTTTTTTCGGAGTTGGCCTTTTTGACAGCTGTCACTTGATTTATGCAACTGAGTCATTTCAATAGTCTTACTCCGGAACAAACTTTGCAAATCGTCCAAATGTATAACCAAAATAATGTTTCGGTTCGAGCGACGAATCGCGCACTGCGTCCGATATTCGGTCGACATTCAGGCATGTCACAGAAATTTTACGAAATCGATTTGAATTCGTGTTTTCAAAACCTAACATTTTAATTTTGCTTCTTCAACAATTCCTGGGTTTGATGAAATCGAAAAAAATGGAAATCGAATATTTCTATTAAAAATATGGTAGCATTGAAATTAGAAACAGCTGGTTTACCCACCGCCGTCAAAAATTTCGATACGTCTCCACACTTTGACTGTGATTTTAAGTAAAAAAAGTAAACAAACAAACAAATTAAAAAATATGCCTGGTGTTTCGATTGTTGCTGTGATGGAAGAAGAGAGAAAGGCACATTCTCAAATTAAATTAGCTCGCCGACGTCTAAGGGATGCATCGGATCCTTTGTCCGACCACCTCTCGCAATATCTTGGTGGCATTCCATAAAATGTATAAAAAATTTTGCCTGAGCGATGTTCTTGTGCTTGCTCCTTTAAATATGTAAAATATATTCTTTGCGGAGTTTCCTTCAGATATTTTTTTTTTGGGTTTAAGTGTTGTTTTTGGTTGAGGCTGCCAATTTTATGTCTTCGACATGCCTGGTACTTTATACGTTAAAAAAGACGTATTTAGTATATTTTTTAATAAAAGCAATATCCATAATTAATTTTGAACAGAATTTCATTTCAATTTGGAGTTTAAGTTACTTAAAATATCAATTTCACTTCAGATTTTGTCATGGGTTTCAAATCGAAATATTTTTTCGTTTTCCTTTTTCTGGAGAAGCTAAAAACGTTTTGGTTTCAAAATTTTTCGATTTGGGTTTCTGTGACCTGCCTTATTATCGCCCAGCAGAGTCGGTAATTCTAGCAACCATGTATCGGTTTCGCACCACATTTACTCTAGTGGATAATGCGCACCGACGGCGCTGTTTCTGCTGTGGAGTAGAGTAACGGAGAATACCCGAATGAGTCCATCCGCCATTGCGCGCTGCTGATATAGAAGTGCCCATCCACTTTATGGATGATTTTACGCAGGATCTTGGTTTGCGAGCTTACAAACAATTAAGGGAAATTCACGATTTGGCCACATCCGTGTAATGATAGACTTTGGTGCCAGTATGTAGTCAGTACATGCACGTTTGATCATATTTTGTCCATGAGTGTTCATATTTCTTAAAAAAAATAATAAACAAAGTAATGTTTGTATATGTAATTATCATACTGCACACTTTGGCCTATCTATATATACAAACGATAGCTTGTCGGAAAAGCTTAAAGGTCCTTCAGTTCTATATGTGAGAGTGCACTTAAGCAGTCAGGCTCTGTTGTTCATTGTTTCCACACTGTCAATTCCTGCTCCTCTGTCTGGCGCTGTTGAGCACCGTAGGAGGCGAGGAACAGGCCATATAGATGCGGAGTACATGCAGAGCAAAGGAAAAGTAAATGGAAAAATATTTCCCTGCTCAATTGCAGCGACAATCATTGGAAATTGATGAGTGATGACTTTTTGACACTAAATGTTTGATTTTTTTCTTTGTTCACACTTCATCGAGATCAAGGGCGATGTCAGACACACTTTTTTTGTTTTGTTTTTTGGCGGCATTGCCAATGTTGGTGTAATTGATGATGCGTTGTCGAAATCACTTGCATGTCATGTACGAGTGGATGTAATTCTGTTTGCCGGCTGGGGTGATAATGTGCGAAATTTCAATTTGATTAATAGGGCGTTAGTGTTGATTGAAGTCATTTCGATTTAGCAGCGACGATGGTAAACAGATGAGCTGACATCTGGTGGGAAAGTCATGAACGCTAAAGCATGTAATTTAAATTTGGTCCTTAAAACTGACGTTTGGCTGCAGAAATTTATTTATTTTATTTATTTATTAAATACAATACAAAGTTAATTTTTTATTCCAATTTTGGGACCAAGGGTAAACCGGGTGACATAGACCAAATGGCTAGAATTTTGCAGCGACGGGGAAATTTGACTTTCTATTGAATTTTTTTTTTTTTTTAAAAAAAACTTTGTATTGTTTATACACGAAAAGAATACACTTCAGAAACAGGTACGCATGTTTTTTTTTAAACACTAAAAACAACGCTGGGGAAAAAGTCCTCGTAAGTCATGAGCATTTACACAATGGCTGTTTAAAAACAAGCATGCGAACCATTGAGATATTTTCGTTTTTATAGACAACATAAAATTGGCAATGTCAATATTTTTTTTTTTTAATATTTCATATTTCTCCCAGTTTCCAGTTCGAACTGAGTACCAACTGAGTGGAAGGTCATCCTGTAAATCGGTTGTGATTACAGAAACTTGACAAAGTTTTTAGGGAAGAATTGTCCAGAGGTTCACTATAATTATAATTTCAACTGTTTAAATTTCAATTTTGTTTTTTAGACACTAAAGATATTTCAACTTAAATACTAATTTCATTTAACTGTGTGTGTTTTTATTTCATTTGTTCCTCCTTTTCGTCCTGAGCTAAATATCTTTTGTGGCTTTTGTTTGCCAGACAAAAACAATGCAATAATTTTCGGCTAAATAAGCCGGATTTTGTCGTCACATTCATATGGACTTTTCGTTGTCTACAATTTCCAAGAAAATTTGCTTACAACTGTGCAAACGCCTTAAGTTGTCTTATTTGAAGAATGTTTGTCGTCGTTGTCAGTGTTGCCAATTTGAAGGGGATTTTTAAATGTTCAGCGCGGAAATGTAATTATTATGGAGGATAACTCTAATTCGACCGGGTTTCTATTAGCGATTGGAGACAAATTTATTTTATATTGTAGTTAATTTTAATACAAAATTAACTTTGAGAAATTTGAAATACGCCTGAGTCGAAAAAAAAAACTTGAAATAGTTTGCAAATACTGCCGGAGGTCTGGTATCTGCAAATCTCATTACGAAGACTCTATTCTTTTCTATCATTAGAATTTGGCTGGATTGAGAGTAGATTACATTTCAAAGTGCAGAATGATCTCCAAATCCAATTTTTTAAAACTAAATTTCCTACTTTTTTAATAATATTTCAGATGTTCGATTTGTATGGCGAACAATCCCAACATTTCTAATTTTGCATCAAAGAGGTTTTTGAATTTTAAGAGATTTTTCAAAAAATATTTTGTCAACACTGGTAATTCCATGCAGACGCAGGGCATACGATTAAATCGCAATGAGTACATTTCGACTGCAGCTGGCATGAATGAGTCAAAATACACAGCCTGGAAATGATGCACGTGGTTACTTTTGTGAAATAAATAAAATCGTTTAGGTTCTTTGCCCTCCATAAGACGTGATTAACTTGTACGTTATCAAGAAATCTTACTACAAAAGTTTCTTCAAAAGCAAGAATGTCAGAGAGTGGGAGTAAGGAATTTATTTTCTTATGAAAACATAAACTCCAACCTTTACTATGTAAAACACCTATTCCCTACCCCTATGTGTGGGATGTGCTTTCCGATTTTGGGTATAACTGGTGTGAAATTGTATCAGATTACAATGAAACTCGAGACAATAGAAAGACGACATACAAGAGGTCACTGAAGGGGTGACAGCTTATCGTGCAACGCCTACAACATTCTTGTGGAGATAATATTAGAAAACCCAATGGCATTGTTAACAACAAGGGCCAAACACTCCTTGTATCGCCGGAACGGTATAGCAAGCTGTAAATGGTGCTTGTTCAAAAATCGACTAGACAATGGTCTGACACATGCTTGCAACTGCCGAGAAACGTGTAGAGGATGATACTTGCAGCCTGGAAGTAGTCAAAGAAGTTGTCTATTTAGGATACGCTCTCAGTAGACGGAGTGATGAAATAAAGCCATGGATATTGGTGACAAATATATGTCACTTGGGGCTCAGAAAACAATTATAGAGCAGAACACTGTTTTCACTCTAATTCTACCCATGTTTTTTTGTGGTGCTCAATCATGGATACTTTTGAAATCACATGAAGCGGTGCTGGGTATTGTCGAGAGAAAAATTGTTCGCAGTATGTTGAGAAATGAAAAAGCATTCCTGATACCCTTAAAATACCGGGTTTTCCAATAAGAGGTGCTATTTTGGTATTCAAAGAAAAACGAAATTGTTTGAGATAAATGAAGAAAGGAGAATGTATGCCGTTAATAATGAAAAACAACATCAGACATATCCTTTTCATGATGTTTTCCATAATCAAATCGCAAAGTGGCTGCCCTGTGTCCTCGATAGCCTCACGAATTCTATCTCTGAGGTGTTGAATCGATGCTGCGCTGTTGGCGTAGACTTTATCTTTCACGTGGCCCAAACGGAAGAAGTCGCAAGGTGTTAGATCACAAGATCTCGGTGTCCAATTGTGATCAACTCTTCGAGAGATAACACGGTCCGGAAACTTTTCCCGTAAGAGAGCAATGGTGTCGGTGCTTGTGTGGCACGTAGCGCCGTCTTGTCTAGAGAAAAATGTCCTTTGAAATGTTGATCCTTAAATATCCTTGAAGATTTTGAACGCTTTTATTTTAGAAAAATATATGTTTAAGCCTTAACAATGCTGTTCAATATATTTCTAAGGCGTTGTAAAAATCGGTTCATATTTAACATTTTTTAAGTAGGAAACTTGGATTAACTGCAATTACTAAACTAATACAGCTAGAAGCAATATATTAAAAATATATTGAACAGCATTGTAAAGGCTTAAACATATATTTTTCTAAAAAAAAATAGTTGAAAATCTTCAAGGATATTCAAGCATCTATTCAAAGGACATTTTTCTCATTTTTTCGTCCTGATAAATAAAAATAAAAAATGTTATATAAGATGAGATTGTTTTATTTCATTTGATAACCATAGGAATTGAAAAAGTGCATAATGTCTTTAGACTAGTTTATCCTTTTTGAAAATTAAAAGTCCATTAAAAAGGACAAATCATCGCGAACTGAAAAACTGTGTAATAAATACAAATCTTTGGTAATTTGGTGTAACTGAATTCCAGCTTCAACCAACCTGCTGACCAACCTTTCGTACATATATCCCTGCAAAAAAATAACAAAATCTAAGATGTATACAAACTGTTTAAATATATTTTGCTGCATTTAAAATTTCGTGCAATATTTTTATGCTGACATTATAATTGATTTTTCCTATTTTCAATTCGAAATCGCTTTTGTTTAGTTTTTATTTCACATCTGTATACGAAAACATTTCAATTTGGTTTTAATGATTCATCGACCGCACAAATCTATTTGCCAAATGCAAAAATGGAATCGTATCTCTGATTGCAATATCGTCCGTTCATAACCAAACAAATGAAATGAAACATTGTTCTGCACTTTAACTGCTGAATGCGTAATTAAATTCAATTCCAAACACAAGTTTTATTTTTATATGCGAATTGAGTAACTACATTTTAGTTGATGCATGACGGCAGACGTCGAATAGGAAAACCATTGCCGTTCCAATAGGATTCTGGTAAAAAGTCTTTAAAATGAAATATTGGCTAGAGGTTTTGCCCTTTCATACATAAGACATTTTATCAAATGCGTTAAGCGCCCCGGTAGGCGAGTTGTTAGCGTGCTTGTCTCTCAGCGTGGGGATTGTGGGTTAGATTTCCACCAGAGGCTTTGGTCGTCGCTGCAAAAATCTAGCCATTTGGTCTATGTCACCCTTGGACCGAAAATTAGAATATAAATACATTTACTTGGTGTTGTAATTAAATAAAATAATATCAAATTAGAAATCTGTTATGGTTGGTCTATTTTAATTATTTCTTTACTCATGCCATTTTTATTGCGTTACGAAATAAAAACTTAAGACTTTTTCCTTGTCATGCCCGCTTACGTTTCTGTATTTCTCAGTCGGGCAGATAAACGCCCATATCCTTTTTGTCCGAATTTGCAAACATGTTTATGATGTCATTCATTTTGAATGATTTGAGCATTAATCCCATGATGAAATGTTGTGTTAAAAAGCACAGTGGGAATAAATTGAACATGTTTTATATAATTTGTGATATTTTATTCACCATAATTCTCGAGGTGGTGGTGTACGGTCGACTATTCTGAAGAATATCACCTTATCTGGATCTTTTTAACTGTTTGGAAGGATTTCATTGGTTGAGGATGGCTGAATTTCTCCTGGATTTGCGGCTGCCTATAAGTCGGAAAAGTTTTGTTTCCACATCCTCAGAATAATCGACTTATCAGTACTAGATTCTCAGTGTCATCGTAGTCTTTTTGCGAGACTTTTGTTTGGCTATCATTAAAAATGTCCACAATCCTCCACCTCCCGGCATTGTTGTCTTTCCACTTATTTCCCACTGTGCGAAGCAGCCATGTGGCAAAAACGTACAAGTGGTCAAATTTGTTATTAGAGTAATTATCGCTGAAAAAGTTGATGTTGATTGAATAGTTAAAGGCTCCGGGCGTATTCGCATCCCCGAAACACTCACACATTCCCTTGCCAGAGCACATCGTTAAATTGCGTTATTCCATTCCGTTCATTTAAAAGGATACAAATGATATTTTACGATAATGGTCTGTAATGCGATATCGTATCGGTCAATGTAAATAAGAGTTGAACACATAAAAATGTGATGGACGACCGAAAGACGAGTGGTGTTGCTGTGAGCGGTGTCTGGACCGACACGATTTTAAATGATTTTTATGGGAATGACAGTTTCGAAAAATGATTTCATCTTTGTAAAAATTCCTTTCCCCCAAAATGATAATAAATTACCAACAAATTGGAGTGCAGTTAAAATGGCTGTTAATGTGTTTGGTGATTAACAACGGTTTTTTTTTAAGAGTTGACACTCGTTGTTGTTTGGATGAGATTGGCCACAGGCCAATTAATTAAATGATTTAAGTGTGAATGGATTTTCATCAGAACTTGCGACTATTAGCAAGTGTAAATAACAAATATTAACAGTTGGCCAATTTTTCTTAATTAATAACTACTGAAAAGAACGAAATAGAAAAAAAGACCTTGACGATGAAAATATGGGAAAACTTTAATAAGTAATAGTTTATCAATGAAATATGACAAATACATGACAAATTAGGAAATGATTGCAGTCCTATATATATCGGTCATTACCATTTCCAATTACATTTCGAACTTACCAGACACAAATCCTGAGATTGTATAAGCAGATAATGTCAAGTTCAACGGGTGCGTTCTATATAAATATTCTATAATGAGCATAGGGCCTCAAGAAATGTTCTCCACTTAGATCTATTAGTTGAGGTGATCTAAATTTCCATCCATCTTTTTCCTCCTTGTCAACCTGCCGATTCCACGTGTGTGCGGGTCGTCCTCTTCTTCGGCTGCCTTGCGGATTCCATTCAATAGATGTCGGTTTATGTTGTCATGGAGCTTTCGAAACGTGTCGCCAATCCACTTCCATTTTCGACTTTTTATTTCGCGCTCGATTGGTGTTTGAAGTCTTTGCGTCCATCCAGTCATGATTTGAGGCATCCGTTGATTAAGATCTGTGGTCTCTTGTGGCTGCGATCCAAGTTTCTATAATTATGGTTATATTACCGAGAGGCTAAGATGGCCAGCGATTCTACCATCATTTAACGTTGTATATATTCCTTTACTACTGTATAGAGGTTAGAATTAGTGACCCAAATGACAGCAGAGCTTTTTTAAAATTTGAAAATGTTTCTAATTTAAATTTGCTGTAGGTCTTTCATTTCAAATGTTTTTGTTTAATAAACAAAGGTGTTTTTTTTTTTTAAATAAAAATTCATATATTTGTGTTGCAATAAAAATATTTAAATATATTAAAACTAGTAAGTTGTAATGCGCCTATGGCGCTCGTTGAAATATCAAGAAAAAAATTTTGTTGAAAAAAAAATTTTTTTGTGGAAAAAAAAAATTTTGTTGAAAAAAAAATTTTTTTTTGAAAAAAACAATTTTTGTTCAAAAAAAATTTTGTTCAAAAAAACAATTATTGTTCAAAAAAAAATGTTTGTTGAAAAAAACAATTTCTGTTAAAAAAAAAATTTTTGTTGAAAAAAAAAATTTTTTGAAAAAAAAAATTTTGTTGAAAAAAAAATTTTGGTGGAAAAAAAAAATGTTGATGAAAAAAAAAATTTGGAAAAAAAATTTTGTAAAAAAAAAATATTTTTGTAAAACAAAAAAAAATTTTTGTTGAAAAAAAAATTTTGCAAAAAAAAATTAGGGGAAAACACAATTTCTGTACAAAAAAAAAAATATAATTTTTTTTATTATTATTATTTACAGAAAATTATAGAATGCCTATTTAAATTCCTACGTACTGCGTGACAGAGTTAGTGAATCAGTGTCGAGGGTAAATATATATTAAGATATATAAATAATATTTTAATAAAAAATTATAAAAGAAAAATGAAGAAGAAGAACTAATAAATAAAGAGACAAATAAAAAGTTTAAAAGTTTTGGTAAATTTTGAGAACATGAGAAGTGTTTCTACATGAAGAACTAACTGCCTGTTTTCAAAATTGAAGGCGCAATATATAATGGTGATTTATGTGAGATCTTGTTCTTTTGGGATGGTGTTCCATATGTCGATGTCTGAAACCCATTTTATAACGCTTCCGATTTGTAACATACGGACAAATTCATTTTATGGAAACAGACAGTAAATTCTCTTTTAGTTTCTTTCTAAAAACGAATTCGACTAATATTTTTAAGCCAGAAAATTTAAACTGGCCAGGGTATGTCTCTTGCAATAAAGCCATATTCGCTCAAGTTGTGTGGCACCGTCTTGTTGAAACCACATATTCTCCAAGTCGTATTCTTCAAAAGCAGGCAAAAAAAAGGTCGGTTATCATACGACCATAACGCTCCGAATTGACGGTGTCGGTCGTTCCCTCGTCGTTTTCGAAGAAGTAAGAACCAATCACACCTTCGGACCAAAGAGCGCACCAAACAGTGACTTTGTGGGGATGTAATGGCCTCTCTTCAACTACTTGAGGATTCTCAGAACCCCAAATTCGACAATTTTGTTTATTAACATACCCACCGAGTGAGAAATGTGCTTCATAACCATAAACTATAATCTCCTCTTAAAGCACGATATGTGACTGTGCCAGAATCACCATTTTTGTAGTAGGTTTTAATAATTTGTACGCGTTGTGCGATCCATTTTCGTCAATGTCAGACTTCCAAACTGAAAAGAAAAGAAATTGGTTTAACAACTTAGTTTGCCAGATGTGGAATTCCAGCCCTATACTTTTGAAACCACCAAATGGATAACCCTGTATATTCCCCATCGCAGGAGTGTCTGTTCATTTGAGTTATTGTTGGCAAACAAAACTAAAATCAGTTCTTAGATTTTGGTTCTTAAAGTGTAAAGAAAAGAAAGTTTAGGTGTTCTAAAATTGGTCCAAATTTATCGAGCTAAAAAATATTGTTTTTGAAAATGAAAATATATTCTGTTAAACTGCCCTCGTATAAGAATGGCATGCAAGTAAATATTAAATTACATTGACTTCTTTCAATAAATTCGTATCCCATAAAGGTACCGCATTAAATCTCAACATTAACAAGTTGTTGCCCTAATAACAAACCATAATTACAAGCACAAAACTAATATAATAATGTCCGTCTGTTGTTTAGCAAAAATGCTCTGTGCTCCATCCAATAAAAAATCTCAAGTTCCTACCGACGCCCACCTTACTACTCCATCTCCTTGGGCTGGAAGTACTTCTGTGGAGCGTAGATACCTCCAGTTAAGTACCGTAATAAGTCACATTTAATACCGAAGTCATTTGTCATCCGTGAGCCTAAATTACCTCGTGCTCTGCAGCCATATTGTCACACAAGACATTGTAAGGAACATGAAAAGCCAAAGCGGGGGAAAAAAAATACACAATTATGTGGCGGTATAGTATAATGAGGGAGGGCCTTAATTGAGGAGAGCAGAGGAACGAAAAGTGAGAGAATATGAAGAACACTTCAATAATGGCGCCATAAAACAAACGAAATATTAAAGTCCTTTAAGGAGACGGCCTAGTTACGTTTTGCAGCTTCATTTATGTGTTCGTTTGAGTATGATGACGCTGGCAGCCATGAAGACGGTAATAACCTTTTAATAAAGCTTTCCACCCAAGAAAATTCAATGTTTTGTAAAACATTTTTTATTTCTTTCTCTTTAAGCGCCAAAACGTGCTAGAAATTTAAAAATCCCAAAATTCCATGTTTTCTGTTTTCCTTTTTCGTTCTACGTCGACTTGGGTTTTGTTGCATGGGTTTTGGTCTATTAGGTAAAGTGATTTCCAGCCTTCGTACATACATTCATATACATAGCATTGTCCACAATATCCATGGCCCATTTTCTACTTTTGCTTCGGCATTGCAGAGATATTCGTTCCTTAAGTGTTTTTGGGACATTCACAGCATAAATCTAAGCAGTAAATTAGTGAAATTAGAACGATTTTCGTTGGATAAGGAATTTGTTACACTTCATATCGGAGTGATTCATACACCAACGAATAGGGCGGCCAAGGATTTAAGGACAATCGAGAATTTAATGTGTCGGCAAAAGTCAGGGGACTATTTCACAATAAATTTGAATATTTTTATGATCTTTTGCCAAGGTAGACACATTCTAATATGAAATTGTCTCATTTGTCGATAAAGTAGTGAAAGGAGATAGAAATTAAGAGAAGGACAAATTTAATTACCTTTACGTGTAACATCTCTCCACATTTTTTATTCGATTTTTATAAATCGTGATTTATATGAAAGATGCACTTCTTACCAATTAATATTGGCCATTTCAAGTGAATCATATAAGAATTACCAAAGTTTAAAAGAAAATTAATAAAAAAAAAAGTCAGAAAATTTTCATTTTCAGGATATCTCAAAAACTATATTTGTGATGGGACAATTTACATCACTTGGTTTGGTGGTGTCTACAGGACGACTCAAAATTTAATTGTTGCAGAACAACTTTCTCCTTAACGTTTTAATCTGAACATTATAACCGGAAAATGCACACAATTATGTGTATCTTCCGAAGTAGCGAGCTTGTGCTAGTATTTAAATATATTTCGAAAGAAAACAAAAGTTTTATTTACAAATATGTACCAGGGTTAAGGGTTATTAATTTCTCCTCCACATATTTCCATTTTGGTTGAAAAGGACATTAAATTTGTCATGTGAAAATGTCATTCTACAATTTTCACTTTTCGAAACAATGCCGTCTTTTTTTGTTCTGAAAAAATTTCATTGAAATTCCTTTACTGAGAATGAGAATGTTGTTATCAGACAAACAATTTGGAAGAAACGAATCCGAAAAAAAAACAATGAATGACAGATAAAACCAAAGCAAACATATCTGGACACTCACAATGAGAAACACGTCCTGTGCTTTCTGTGCCACTCGTACATGAAAAAACGTAAACAGTTTTGCATTTCAAACAATTCTAACATTACTTTACGCAAGGATTACCCAGACGATATACATTTGTGTCGACACGAATTCCAAGAACCCCAAATATTGTGCCAAATTCAAAGTGCCCAAAATGTGAATGCAAACAAAAAACCACACAGTGTTCAGGAAGTAGTGTAACGTGAAGGTGAAACTTGTCATAGTTCTCCAAACTGAAAACAGTATTTTAAGTCGTTTAGGAAATACTGAGGCAGTTTCCGAGGCAGTTTTTTTAAACACTGTGCTGTAGTACGTATGCGCGATATTAGGGAATTTCCATTTACAAAAGAGTTTAAATTAAATTACTATTCTATTCTCGAATTTAGTCTGACTTACTTCACAACACTCTTGAGTGGAATGATCCACATATTGTTAGATAAGAATGCGGAGAAAAATGTGACATCTACGCATGGCTGGAAAGAAACCAGAAGCCGAAATAGAGTATTTGCTGCATTGTGTTTTAATGATAAACAGCTCGTATGTTTTTCTAATGGTCTGAAATGAAATAAAAATAAACTACAGCAGTAAGTAGAGGCTAATATCGGGTAGGGGCGGACTATATGAGATAAACCAAAGTTTTCTGAAAAACAGGTGTATCTGAGGTTGTAAGATGTAAGTGATTTATA
The DNA here is from genome assembly GCA_958296145.1 of Hydrotaea cyrtoneurina. Taxonomy (NCBI): domain Eukaryota; kingdom Metazoa; phylum Arthropoda; class Insecta; order Diptera; family Muscidae; genus Hydrotaea; species Hydrotaea cyrtoneurina. Next base: position 7,153,419 of record OY282513.1, on the reverse strand, counting down.
CACAGACACACTAGACAGCAGACGACTTAACCCATTCAAGACCAAAACATATTTAAAAAAATGTTTATTTTTTATAAAAATTTAAAAAAAAGGTTTATATTTTATAAAAATTTAAAAAAAGTTTATATTTTATAAAATTTTTAAAAAAAGTTTATATTTTATAAAATTTTTAAAAAAAGTTTATATTTTATAAAATTTTTAAAAAAAGTTTATATTTTATAAAATTTTTAAAAAAGTTTATATTTTATATAAATATATATTTATAAAAATTAAGTAAGCGCCCCGGTAGGCGAGTTGGTAGCGTGCTTGCCTATCAGCGTGGGGGTTGTGGGTTCGATTCCCACCAGAGGCTTTGGTCTGTCGCTGCAAAAAATCAAGCCAAATAGTCTTTGTCACTCGGTTTATCCTTGGACCCAAAATTAGAATATAAATTTACTTTGTATTGTAATTAAATAAAATAAAAAAAAAAAATAAAAATTAAGTTTATTTTTTAAAAAAAATTTAAAAAAAAAAAGTTTATTTTTTAAAAAAATTCCAAAAAAAAATTTATATTTTATAAAAATTTTAAAAAAAAGTTTATATTTTATAAAATTTTTAAAAAAGTTTATATTTTATATAAACTTATATTTATACAAATTTAAAAAAAAAAGTTTATTTTTTAAAAAAAATTTAAAAAAAAAAGTTTTTTTTTAAAAAAAATTAAAAAAAGTTTATATTTTATAAAATTTTTAAAAAAAAGTTTATATTTTATAAAATTTTTAAAAAAGTATATATGTTATATAAACTTATATTTATAAAATTTTAAAAAAAAGGATATTTTTTAAAAAAAAATTTTAAAAAAAAAAGTTTATTTTTTAAAAAAAATTAAAAAAAAAGTTTATATTTTATAAAATTTTTAAAAAAAAGGTTATATTTTTTATAAACTTATATTTATAAAAATTTAAAAAAAAAGATTATATTTTCTAAACTTTTTAAAAAAAATTTTATATTTAAGAAAAAGGAGTCCTAAGTTCGAATCCATTGATATGTTTGCCTTTACAAAATCCTTTTCATATGTGTCATATGGCATTGCTGGATATGAATGGGTTAAGTAAACTCCGATTTTGTGCAACAGAGGGAAGCTATAACTTTTTCTAAACGAGGCACACATTAGCTGAGGCTGAGGGCTGAAGTGCCTTAAAGGACAATATAGACCCAGATGAACTAAGTCGCATCTGGATTTTTTCAATAGACGGCAGCCATAGCTTTTTGTATAAAAGCGACACACAAACATTATTTACAAAATTTAATTTTGTTTCTGAAAATAGTCTGCTTCTCACTCGGTAAATTTCGATAATTGTGATATGACTTCTGAAGATGCCCAAAAAACACATTGGTCTTTATCTACTCTGAAAAGAGTTTTTTCAAGTTGTGGATGTTGTTGCAATAGAACTGGAAAATACTTGTAAAGTGTGTAACAATTTGTTTTACATGGTGCCAAAAACAATTCAATGCATTCTTAGCGACAACAGCTGATTAGTGGCTTCGAAATCAGCTGTGTGCCGCTTAGATAGCATGCGAACGTTGTCGTTCGGCATCGTGCCTCTGGCTGGTTATCTACAGTGCCTGATGGGATGCAAACGACGCCAGCTTTATCACGCATGTTCACTCGATCTTTACCATCATTTGTGGCTTACAATTTCATGGATCGACAATTTGGGTACGACTACATTTACATTCATATACAATTTGTTTTTCTCGATCTTCACATAAAAAAAAGTATGTTCACATTAAAAAAATGGTCCTCTATTTTGAAAAAAAAAAAAAAAAAAACATTATAACGCGTGATCCATTTAGAGGTTCCCTACTTTTTTAAAGAAAAAAAAAAAAACACAGAAAATTCAAATTGAATGGCAAATATTTATTATCATTTGAAAGAACATTCTGTGGCATTTATCTTTTGGGCGCGTCTACGTCTCAGATGTTCCGTCCGTTATGTCCAATTTCGACTGGTAGCTGGCGAATGACACGCGTGATGTTTTGCTTCAAGGCCTGAATCGAAGTGGGTTTGTCCCACAGGAAAAAGTCTAACAGTGTGATATCACACGATCTTGGTGGCCAATCGAACGGCCCAAAACGTGAAATAATCTGCTCACCGAAGTGTTCTCTCAATAAATCCATTGCTTGATGCGATGAGTGAGAAGTGGCGCCATCTTGTTGAAACTAAATGTCGCCGAGATCACGAGCATCAGGCATCATGTTTATCATGGCACTTCATCATCGTGATAAAACAACGGTTTGGTATCATCGGTCAACATTTCTTCAAAAATGATGCCGGTGAGAACGTAACCGTCAATGGCATCCGTTATCACCGGCATCATTTTTGAAGAAATGTTGACCGCTGATACCAAACTGTTGTTTTATCTGGATGAAGTGGCTGTTCTTGTATATCTTAAGGTTGCTCTTCGTCCCAAATGCGGCAATTTTGCTTCTTTACATACCTACTGAGTCAGAAATGGGCCTCATCGCTGAACAAAATTTGGCTCGAAAACATCGGATCTTCTTGGAACTTTTCAAGAGCCCAAAGAGCGAAGCGATATCGCTTTGAAAGGGCGGATTCAGTTCTTGCACAAGCTATATTTTGTACGCTTTCAATTTAACATCTCAACATAAAATGCGCCAAGTCATTCCATACGTCAGTCCGAGTTCCTGCAAACGGCGCCCAATCGACTCTTCTCGGTCTTAGTGTACACTCTCAGCTACGGCCGCTACATTTTCTTCACTGCATGCTGGACGTGGTCTATTCGGTAGAATATTATCTAATAATGAATGCAAATAACACCACAAAAAGATTTGCGGAAGGTTGAAATCTATATAGTTTTAGGTGGAAACGCTGTCATTATTGACGTACGTTTGCTACGGACAATAAACTTTTGAAAAATGTTACTTATGTTCTATGGACAATAAAGTTTTAAATTTCTTGTCCTGGACAAGCAACAAACTTTTAAATGGCTTCCCCATCCAAATACTGTAAATGTGAACGAATTTGTCCAAACTACAAACGTCTCTATGTTTGCATGTTTCTGAAAATACCCGGAAACCCCAAAACTGTCTTATTTAATTTTCCAATTTAAACGACGTTCCTCTGTTAAGCTATCAAAATTTTCATAAAACTTAAAGTAATTTCTAATAATGATTTTTAAAAGCACCGCAAATTGCGGCGTTTACTGAAAAGTTTCCTTGGCGTAATTTAAAAGTTTTTTCTATTTATCTTTTGGGGGAATTTAAGGATAATTTTGTGTGTTTGAAGTTGGCGTGTTGTTAACATTATTTGTCGATTGTTTTCAATTTACATAAAGCGATTTCAAAATTGAATTTGTAATGTAATGGAAAAATTGTATTTACATAACATAGTTATTGGTATTCAAACAACTTGTATGGTCACGTACATGTATTAGGATTATTTTAAAATGTATTTATTCGGGTTTTTGTTGTTGTTGTTGTTTGGTAAATATTTATTAAACAGATTTGTGAGATTGTTATGGGACAGTGACGCGCAGTGCACGGCGATATTGATTTTTGTTTCGAACAAATGCGTTATTCCCTCATAAACTGGATAAGTACGTCATTAAATTCGATGCGGCTGTTTCCGGATCGTAAATGTAGTGTTATAGAGGGCATTTTGAAAGATTTTTCATTTATATTTTTGGTAGCTCTATGAAAAATGTCCCAAATGCAGAATTCCACAAAAATAAAATGAAAAATCCCCAAAATAAATAAAAAAAAAATCGCGAAAATGCCAACATGAAAATTTAAAAAAAAATTAAAGTCGAACCTCTCCAAAGCATAGGATATTTGCGACTACATTTATCCTTATAAATAAAAAATCCGTTCATAGTGTTCAACAATGGCCTCTGAATAAAAAATACGAAACCAGAAATCGTTTGCAAAAATGACAGCTTTAAAGAACTGTTTCGGATGTTCTGTAATATTGGTGAATCCAAAACGCTTTGAAATATTTTCCAAGCTAATTTTTGGAGTTTTCTCTCTTTAAAGAATTCGGTTAATTTTCGTATGACAAGTTGCCCAATAACAAAAAAATTAAATATTATCCAAAAATTTTGAAAAATTATCCATTTTTTCATAATGAAAAATGCTCCAATTTTGTATGGGATTTGTTGGTAAATATTTCGTTTTTATTTTTGCGGAATTTTTCATAGAGCCACGAATTTGAAAACAATTTCTTTAGATCACCCCTTAGTTGAAATCCTCTGTTAATTTCTGTCCGTTATATCATAAGGACCACAAAGACCAGCTCTCATATGCAAAGGTGGTCTCATGCCAAACAGCTAATCAAAGGTCGCAGGATAGAATGTGCAAAATATTCTAAGCTATCATAAGATTTCGAGCTATGGATTTAACGCCACCTACTTCTCATCACTGTCCTTACGGAACCTCCTTCGTTTAATCATTTTCAAATATACCCAAAAACTTGTTGCCGGCTAATAAAAATCAATAAATATGTATCAGTATCTGTGCATTTATATTCATGGGACATACTTTAAGACATATTATTCGATAAATAACCCATAGATATCCCGCCATAATGGATGGGGTGAGGAAATGTCGATAAACTGTTATCCCACGACCATTTGAATAATAAACTATGAGAATATTAAAGAACAGTGACAAATGCTACGTGCCGGATATTTTACGTGAGACTGGCGGATAGAAATGCTCATGGAATTAAAAGAAATCATTCAGGTGGCATGTAAACTCCCACTATAAATATTATGATCAATAATCGGAATTGGAAATGTTATGTTTAATTAAATAATACCCACTTTAATAATTCAGTGATTTATTTCTCGGTCTGCCGATACCCAGAACAAGAAATGTATGTTCACAAAAGAAAACGGTGGCAATAGAATGGAAATAGTTTTACGAGCATGTGTTCAAAGGATACCGTAGAGAAAATAAAACTCTATTACGATATTAAATTTCCATGAAATGGTGGTGAAAGTTTTAACAAAGAAAAGAAGTACATATAGACTATATGTATAGACTTATACACTAGGGTGGAGTGAAAACATGCTTTTTTTTAATTTGAAAATGTTAACCTCGGAAAGAGATGTAGTCTGGGGTCCTAATGAGGGGAAAAATAAAGAAAAAAATTTTAAAAAAATTTTAGGGGTCGCGCCGCTCCCTCGAAATTTGGAAATTATCGCTATTTTGGCGTTGATTTTAGAAAAATCCTAAAAATTAACGACTTAACTTATTCGAAATTTAAAAGTTTGAGCTTGTTCAGTGCCCAAACAAAAGTATTTGAGGCAAATATGAGGATAATCGACTAATATTTGTAGCTTTGGTGGCGATTTCATTGTTCAGTCAATTTTCTGAAGAAGGGACGATTTGACTTATTTTACTTTTTGAAATTTTTGATCAATGAGAAAATTTTTTTTAAATTTTTTCATGCCCTTATTTCATTGTTTACGCTATTGCAAACATTTATTGACATAAAACTTTTTAGGATTTTTCTAAAATCAACGCCAAAATAGCGATAATTTCCAAATTTCGAGGAAGTGGCGCGACCCCTAAAATTTTTTTAAATTTTTTTTCTTTATTTTTCCCCTCATTAGGACCCCAGACTACATCTCTTTCCGAGGTTAACTTTTTTTTTTGAATTTCACTCCACCCTAGTATCCACTGATATTCAGCAGTGCAGGCTATGAAACTAGAGTTTTGGCTCAGATAATCTATGACAGAAATGTATGAATTTATCTTGTAGTCTGAGGCGTGCTTTTATTTTTGTTGTTGTTATTTTTGGACATTTGCTTCTAATGAATTAACATCCATCGATTTCGCATTTTTACCCATGAAAATTAAGTTACTGACAATACATACAAGTAAAGTTACAAATCTTTTGAATAAAATCTAAAAACTCCTGGTAGATTTACGCGCTGTTTAAACACAAATGCTTTTCAGATCAAATAAAATTAGTTTATCCCGAAAACACTAACACTTAGTGAACCAGCACATTTGATCGCCAATATGAGGTGGCTCCATTTTTAAATTTCGAAAATATTATCAGACAATATTTTATATAAATTCGTTTGTTAGACAAACTGGGTTCATGATGGTGCAAACGGTTTTAAATAAAAGGTGGCGCAAAAGTAAACTCCCGATGTTTTTTGGCTGTAATTAAAAAAAAATGAAAAAACTTTGATTCTTCTTGTGGATTATTTTTATTTGGTCTTTTAATTTTTTTTTACATCAAGTCGAGAATATGATGTCATGTAAATGGCCGCCGCTAGAGTTGCCACTGACATTAGGGTCCAATCGCAAAATTTATAGCATTTTCTGATAGGAGGATTACTTTTGCGCCACCCTTTAGATTCGACATAATTTGGGAATCGTCATAAAACCCTAATTAATTTTAGAACGCAACTCACAAATGATTCTCATCTTTGTCCCGTACCCAGTTTAATGTACATATATTCTCAAAGAAAGAAATGTACAAATAGAACTGTAGAACTAAAATATTTATTATGATATGTGGGCCACATTGCACCCTACACCGAACATCCGCACTATTGTGAGTTCCTATGTTGAAGATGCATTTTCTGCAAGACTCTCTTTAGAGACTGCGATTTTCGGAGAAAAATAGCACGTATCGTGTTACTGAGGGGAAAACTGTCCTGAGATATTGACATAGGGTCGCTTGGATTATTAGCTTAAGGTATTAAGCATTTAAAGGATTTTTCAACAAAAGGTGTTATTTTGAATCACTCGGTATTTCTGTAGTTGACACTTTTGAAGTTTTTATTCATTAACATTTGACAAGAAAAACTATGCCATTACTTAAAATGGAACGATACGCGCTTCAACAAAGCATTGAAATTACTAAAATTCACTACAAAAATTGTGAAAATCTTGCAGTCACAGTTTGCAAAACTAAAAAGTTTCCGGACCGTGTTATCTCTCGAAGAGGTGATCACAATTGGCCACCGAGATCTTGTGATTTAACATCTTGTGACTTCCTCCTTTGGGGACAAAAAAATATATGTGTATGGGTTTTAACTTAAGCACGACACAAAGGTGGTTCTTCTGGTTTGCTAAGACACACACTGAAAGACACTTCATGGTGCGGCCTTTACATGTGACTGATGAACGATTCAAATCCAGGTTTAAAGAGTTTTTATTGTCGCACATTGACGAGTGCGATGTGGAGGACATGTGGGTCTGACAGGACAGTGCAACTGTACACATACTGTAAGATAACGTTTCTCCACATGTTAATGACAGCAGATTCTGTTACACAGCCTTGGTGAATAAGATACATACGTTTAAGGCCGTAGGTGATGAAATGGTTAACAGCATGCATGAATCTATCTGCGCAATTTGATTCGAAAGAACCATAGCTGATGGTTTCCATCTCTATGTTCATAAGAGAGTATTATATGAACTACTTTATGTTTCTGACAACCATCAGGCCAGACACAATCTACCCACAAGCCATGTGTAGTGACGCATACAAGAGCCATGTTAACACACACACACTCCACTCGTTTCAATCAATATTGATTGAAGAAACAAATGAAAGAATTTATGAAAGGCTCACAAATATTTATGCAAAAAAAGAAAAGAAAAGCAATTCCTTCTCTAACCCATTTCCAACTGGTGTTCGATTAATCGAACAGCAAAATTGTCTATTTTGAATAATAGTTTTAGCTATGAAGGTAAATGATATCAGGACGATACTGAGTATCATATATTACTTTGATCTTTTGGCTATTTGAAAATTATATTTACCAACCCCCACCTCCCACTTAATTTGAGAGGGGGAGGGGTTGAAAAATGCCTTGCCGGTAGACCTTTTTTGTAAATTATATTAAAAATATGTAAATAAATATAACTAAAAAAATAAATATGAGGTCTTATAGGCAAAGAACCAAATATTATTTTACAATAAAAAAATCAACACCTGACAACACATGGATGTCACAGGTATTACTCAAAATAGATGTTCGATTAATCGAACAGTGGCGGTCATCACATACCATAAAATCCCATACAAATGAAACATATCGTAATACAAATGAAGATACAAAATTATTTCAGTGAAAACAAATGTTGGCTATATTTCCATGAAATACTATCTATATAATCAAATATAGCCAATATTCAATAAACATTTGTTTTTACTGAAATAATTTTGTCTCTTCATTTGTATTACGATATGTTTCATTTGTGTGGGATTTTATGGTATGTGTTCACCGCCAGTGTTCGATTAATCAAACACTTTAATTTTTGACATATCGGGAAAACGGGAAGTGGTAGAAATTTTTGATGACATATTTGGAATCAGGGGGCCGTAATTAATCTAAAAATATACCTTAAATAAAAAAATTCAAAAATTTTTGCAGCGTGGTTGGAAATGGGTTAAAGAGCGTATAAAAAAAGTTAACTATTTCGTTTAAAGTCATGGCCATAACTTAAATACTCAATATATTCTCGTTCCGAAATTCAATAGCACAATGCCAACAAATGTTCAGCCCCACTGGTCACTTGGAACATTTAGCAATGCGTTTGTGTACATCCTATATTGGTTTCCTGCGTATACAACGCATTTGTTTTGGCCATTATTGTGTTTGCCTCCTTTTATCGGAAGGTCAACTGGACAGCGGGGCGGAATGCGTAGAAAACAGAAATGTTGTGTTGACCCTTAATAAATTCACATTTGTTTTGACTATTATAATAAAAGCAATAAATAATAATGGGATAGAAGAGGAAATAAATGGATGAACAAATACAAAAAAAAAAAAAAACAACAACATTGGGAGACTGTCGAGTATCGTAAGTGTTTATGACGGCAATGCATGCTTGGTAACACTTTGTCTGAAGGGTGGTCAGAGTCGTGCGTTTTCCTTGGGGTCAAAAAAGTAGCACCATTTTGCCTTAATGGGAAATGTTGTAACGTGGGTAGTTTGACAAGTTTGTGAGTTATTGAATTTGCATGGTTGTTAATTGGAAATCAGCACAGAGTAACAGGGGCCAAAGCTACTCCACGTAGTTATCTCAACAGATCCTAGAGAAACCATCTCTCCCATTAACACGCTAAATAAAGATTCACCTTAATCTAAGACCTTACATGAAATTAGTGATCGGCTTACTATTTTATTTTCTTAAAGTGAAGCGCATCATACCTGCTTCTTGCAGGAAAGCCCGATGCCGCATTGGACCAAAAACAATCAAGAGGGCAGAAATGTGTTTGCAGAACAGACAGCACAAAACTTTTTGCAGAGATCGAGACATTTGTCTGCCTCAAATCTTGTTTTTATTGAAACTCTAGATGTCACTAAATTGTCCATAAGAAATCAGACATTAAAATCATATTTTGGATAAGTTCGCATGTTTCCCTTGTTCTTGTATCGAACCTCGTAACAATACGCCCCTGTTTATGGAATAATTCTGCAGTCATTTTTTGTTTACAATTCCATTTAGTAAACAAGGGCAAGTGTCGCCAACATTTTAAGAACTCGCATTCGATGATAATTGAATAGTTGAAGACGAACAAGAATAACTAAAATGCAAAATAAAACACACCAAAATACATAAACGTCAAAAAACAAAACAAGAAAACTATTTTGTTGAAATGGAATGTGATGTTGCCTTAAGTGACTGGAAAATTATATGGTTCACATCGGCAACAGCAGTGGTGGGACATTTAAAAAATTAAAGTCTCGCGAGAAATCTTTTAAAGGCCAATAACTAAAATCCACATTTGTCAACTGAGACAAAGGACGAAAAATGTCTACGACATATCTGTCACGAGAGCGTGGCACCATCCATCTATTGGCTAATATTCGCCGCACAATCAATAAAGTGAGGTTACTTCCGTTGAACTCTTTGCCTGTCACAACCCTTTTTCATTTTCATTTTCTTTTTTTTTTGTGGCTGAAAGCGATAAGAAACTCACTCACGTGTGAGTCTTCATGTCGACATGTTCCCTTTGTTGTGGGATTGTATGGCGAATGCCACCATATGGTTTCTGTTAATCCTTTTTGAGGGGGGGAAATAAAACGTTTCGCTTGTTTACATTAACATCCCAAAAGGGTGAGAGAAAGCGGAAACCGGATGTAATGGCTCTGTGAGCTTTTAGGCAAGAATTTAAATTGTGATGGTCATGTTGTACACTAAAAAAAATTTGAACACAAAAATTATGTTTCCAATTTGTTTTTAAGGAAAAACTTATTTTCGTATTTTATTCAGTTTTTTATGTTTTTTTTCATGAATTATTTTATACGTTTTATAAACAGTTTCCTTATTTTCAAGAATTATTTCTTATTTTTAGGAAACATTTAATATTTTTTTTTCAAAATATTCCATATGTTTTTCACAAATTTTTTGTTTCTGTTTTCATGTTTTTTATGATACAGGTCATCTTTTTATGATACAATGCATATATCATTTTTTTAAGTATTTTGTTTTTTTATGAAATATTAAAATTCTTATTAAAATTATAAATGTCATATTTTTTATGTATTATGAAGTGTTTAATTTTTAAAATTTTTACGAAAGATTTCATTTTTTTTATGTAATATTTTATTTTTTTATATTTTATGTTTTGTAAATTATTTCATATTTTGAAAAGCTATTTAAAATTTTTTATGAAAGATTTTAAATTTTTATGAAAGATTTCATATTTTTATGAAATATAACATATTTTTATGAAAGATTTCATATTTTCATGAAAGCATTCACATTTGCTATGAACTTTTTCATATTTTTTTTAGGAAGTATTTCATAATTTTGATATGCTATTTCATATGTCTGATGAAATATTTCATATTTTTTATGATATATTTCTTATCTTTAATGAAATATTACTTAGTTTTAAAGAAATATTACATATTTTTATGAAGTATTTCATATTTTTTCTGAAGTATTACATATTTGAATGAAATATTTCTTCCTTTTTATGAAAGATTTCATATTTCTATGAAATATTGTAATTCACAATTTGTTATTATTTAATTTTTTTCAAAAAAATATTAAATTTTTTATATGAAATATTTAATTGTTTTTTTATATTTTATGTTTTGTCAATTATTTCATAATTGGAAAAGCTTTTTAAAATTGGTATGAAAGATTTCACGAACGACTTCATATTTTTATGAAAGAATTCAGATTTTCATTTTCATATTGCTATGAATTTTTTTACATTTTTTTATGAAGTATTTCATACTTTTGATCTGCTATTTCTTATGTCTGATGAACTTTTTTACGTAAGTATATACATATACATATTTTTATGAAATATTTGTTTATTTTAATGAGATATTTCTTATTTTTTAATGAAATATTACATATTTTTATAAAATATTTCTTATTTTTTATAAATTGTTTCTATTATAGAACATTTTTAAAAAAAAAAATATGAAATCGTTCATATTTGCTATGAATTTTTTCATATTTTTTATGAAGTATTTCATACTTTTGATCTGCTATTTCATATGTCTGATGAAATATTTCTTATTTTCATCATATATTCCTTATCTTTAATGAAATATTACTTAATTTTAAAGAAATATTACATATATTTATGAAATATTTCCTATTTTATAGAAAATTTTAAATTTTTTTTATAATAATTTAATGTAATTTATGAGAGCTTTAATATTTTTATGAAAAAATTTCATACTGATATTTTTTGTAATTTTCTAATTTTTTGAAATATTTCATATTTTTTGAAATATTTCATATTTTTTGTAATATTTCATATTTTTCTGTAATATTTTACTTTTTTTTTTAAATAATTAATAATTTTTGCAATCTTATGAAAATTTTTAAGGAAAATAAATTATATTTTTTATCGTGGATATGAATTTGTCTACTTTGCAAGTTGGGTTGAAATATTATTATTTATATTATTTACGTAGATTATATTTTATACAACTTATGAAAATTCTACGTATTAAAAGCAGAATTATTTTTTTAAGTTTTTCAGTTTTTATACATTGCGAGTTCATGTTAAAGTGTTGAAATTGTAATGCTTTTATTTGTGGATGCATATTGATATTTTTTTTTGTATAGCAACCATTCATTGATTTAATTTTTTTTGTGTTCTGTATATTTTGGCAATAAACAAAATCCACAAACGCACTCAACATCATATTTAAAACGATGACTTTTTCTGAACGTTTGTTTTATTTTTGCAGTTCCCTGTGAAAGTGAACACGATAAAAAACAACCGAAAAGATGGGGAAAATATGGCATTATATTTGTCAGGACCATTTTTATGACAATGTAAACGTTGTTGGAATGATGATGAGGCTAATAAAAAAAATTGAGGATTACACTTCGTTTGTGGTTTTGCTCGTTAATATTATTTGTTTTTTTCACATACTTTTTTTCGCAGAGAATATTTGATTTGCCTTTTAATTTTTGCTCTTTAAGGATAAACGAACAATGCAAAAGGGTATACTTTTATTTTGTTCTCTTGTAGGAAACAATTTATTCATTTTTCTTGTACGTCTCGGGCAATTGCCTCTAATGAGCTTCATAAGCTGTTCGTACCTCTTTTCACAAATATGGTTGAGCTACATTTACTTTGATTTAAGAAAATAAAAAGTGTTTATCAGTTAGCACATCTTCAGTGGAAACAATTAAATGTCTGTCGGTATGTTTACAGAAAATAACAAAAAGGATATAAGTTAAATGTTAAATTCTAAAAAGGAAATACTTTTATAATAAAAAATATGCCGTATTGCCCATTAGGACCGCAGCTCTGTAGTTCTCATCGAACTTTCTGTCGTTTTCACCTCTGTTGCATTGTTTCTCCGCATAAAGCTGTAGCTAAATATAAAATTAGTATAAGTTTCTTTCCACACCCACGTGTTTATGTACTGACAATAAACGAAAGTTTTTAAGACACGTTTTACATAACTTACGTTTGTTGTCCGGAAAAGTTCTCAAACAGAAATGTTCTTAGCGGCAATGCTTTTAGCGGCATTTGCAAAATCTCAACTTGTGTTATCAACGACTGTCGCTGGCAACACTGATGAGAATGAATGAGGAAGCACTGATGATGGCTGTCACATTAGCAATGCTTGATTTAAAGTAATGAGGCTGGCATAAACTTTAAGTGGCACAAGGAAAAGTAGCTGCAACGTCAAAGGACAACGGTTCAATGAATTTATGCTCCACAAATGCCCCCATTGCATGGCAATGGAGTTGGGCGTACACGAGGATATATAAAATATTTATGATTTCCTTTTGTTCTTAGTTTAGCTGACTTGTTTATAATGGTTTTCTTGTTTCTTTTCTCTTCTATTGAAGAAATCATCTCAATGCATATTTGACTTTTTATGGTTTCTGTCAGGTTTGGTATTTTATGTTCCTGCACAACCGATTTTTATCCACTGAACAGCAATTTATGCTAAAATTTCTTTAACATTTCCTTTACATTTTTATAACCTCCGCCTTTTTGGATGGGGTGTATGCTGAGTTTGTTATGCCGTTTGTAACGTCCCACAATACGAGAACCGTTGGATAACTCCGTAACTTTGAGAACATCCGTGGTAGTTAATTATAAATCAAAACTACTCCTGTCAGCTGTCATCTGTTAATATTAAGCAAGCTGCGTCATTTTGTTTATGTTTGACAGTCAAAGAAAGTCCCGATTCACACTAGGCAATTTTAATTAAGGGAGGTAAGGGGAGAGGAAAGGCGAAAACTTTGCTAGTAGTGGTAATTACTTTTGTGTTTTTCTCAGTGTGAATTTTATTCATCAGACAACTTCATGGAGTTTGAGTACCCACTCGAATTTAAAGAGTGACCTGGAGCCACCTATTGCCATTCCCATAATTTTATGTTTTATTTTTTTCATCCTTATGCGATTTCCTGAAGCTTGAGTTCCCATTTGATTTGTTTAGGTCTTCGGGCCATTTTTGTGGGGAGACCTAGCTGCCTCCGTAGCACTTTCTCCTTCTCATATCGATTTCGTGATTTCTGGGTGATGTTGAGGGGATGCCAGTGTTAGTTTTTTTTTGGGGTTTTTTTTGCGAAAATCCGTTCCGAATGTACCAGCACGAATAACGTTCAAGTCGCCCTAAAGAGATCGTCCCGTTTAAATCCTCGATAAAATGGAATAAAGGTAATGAAAATGCGAGATATGATTGAGGCTAACACAGGGTTCTCAAATAAGAGGTGTTATTTTGAATCACCCGGTATTTCGGTAGCTGTCACTTTTGTGGCTTTTATTCGTTGACAAGTAGAAACTACGCCATTACTAAAAATGGAACGATACACGCATTCAAATTCACTACAAAAATGGTGAAAATCTTGCAGTCACAGTTCGTAATACTAAAGCATTTTCTGGTCGTCGTGAAGCCCCCCTTGTCAGATCGCAATACAGAAATTGGTGGAAAAATTTGAGCTGTTGAACAAGAACTCACTGAATAATTCGATTTTACGACTTACGCGATTTCTTGTGAAAACCACTGTCACCTACTCAGCGATTTAAACATGCTCATAATAAAGATGTGTCAAGTCGTCAGTCAATGATGCTGATGATCCAATTGTGTGTCATCTCATGGACTGAGAAGTCAAATTTGTGGACTGGGGCCTGTTTTCTTCGAACATGAATACCACGATTCAAATTTTGGAACTTACACCACGGTGGAGGGTATCGACGATTCAATTCTGCCGAACACATCCAACGATTTCAAATCGCTGACCAATTGTCCACTTGCTTGGATTGTAATCATATCTCCGTTACGAAAATCTCCATAAACAATTTATTTACCATTTGGATTTTATGGTGTCTCCTTCTGCGGGAGAAGTTTCGCCCGTTCAAAATTTCGTGTCAGTCGATGAAATGTTTACGAGTACGTCCGTCTATCGACCGGCTTTCAGTTACTTATCCTAGGCAAGGATTTTTTTTGCTGTGGCCTGTTGTTATGATTTCCCGTTTTATTACCAGCAGCTTTTACGGATGCCATTGAAAGTTTGTGTTTTTCTTGCAGTCGAAATGTTTTGATGTCTTTTTGCGTTTTAAGCAGTTTTTTTCTTTGGTTTAAGCACTTTTTTCGATTGGCATTTATTGCGGGTAAAAGGCGTTTTATGTTTTTTGATATGGAAAAAGGTTTGCATGTAACTTTTATCTTTGTTCGATGGAGTTGCTCGGGGTTTTTTTTCAGGGTACGCATGTATTACTATGCAAATTTATTACTTCATAAAATCTAGGGATGCTCTTGTACGGGGATATTCTGAAATGAACAGATTTCTTTTGTCCATAATTCACAGAACTTTATGTTCAGCAGATAAGAGCGTTTTTCGAAATGTGTGAAAGAACATAGTGATATTTTGTTGTTATACCCCTTTTTTTGGAATACTAAATGGTTCATTTGATGGGATTGTATGTTTTTACTAAAGCTCATGATATAACCGAGGAATAGTAAATGATCACCGCAGTCAATAAACATATCAGTACGTGGAAATTTATTTTTAAGATTTAAAAATTTCTATTAAGTAGGAAAGGGTTGTGTACTAGGAAATTGCTACAACATTAAATAACAGGTGGCGCAAAAGTAAACTTCCCAAGTTTTTTTTGGCAGTAATTAAAAAAAAATGATAAACTTTGATTCTTCTTGTGGATTATTTAATTTTGGATCTTTTAATTTTTTTTACATTAAGTCGAGCCACAGTTCCCACTGACATTATGGGCCAATCGCAAAATTTATAGCATTTTCTGATAGGAGGATTACTTTTGCGCCACCTGTTAGATGATCAGCAAAATCGTGTTTTTGATTGATTCTTGTAAAATGGCTTAAAATACATGTCTCGGCAAAATTTTACTCAATTTTATAGGCGAATTTCAGACTGAATTTCTCCTGTGAAGTTATGCAAATGCTTGATAAGTCATTTTGGATTTCAGGTGACACAAATTATTTTTTAATTAAAAAAATTTGTCATACCGACACGGAAACTTTATCGCCTTTTCCAAATTTTAGATAAATATTAATTTAAAGTACATATTTACACTTTTTTAATTTTGTTTTAATTTTCTGTTATTTTCTCTAACTATTGTCCACAAGTTTACCAACAATTTGTTTCAATCTTTTATTTTTTCCTCTTTTTCGTCCGAATTATAAAATGGTTTTGGGGACACATTTAACCCGTTTCACCCCATTTTTATCCCCTTCCAATACGAATTTCCACAAATCCATTCTTAGCGGATGTCTAGTATGCATGGGCACATACTCCAGCATCAGCCATTCAGTCAGTCAGTGAGTCACGCAAGAGTTTTTTATATATAGATATACCAATTTTGGGACACTTTTAGCGCCCTTTTTCATTACATCCATTTTTTGGCCCATTCTGTCGATTAAAATTTTTTTTCACACATTTTTGTTTTTCCCCTTTTGTACTTTTTTTATCCCGTTTTGGTACGTTTTTGCCACTTTTTCGTCCCTCTTCTAACTATTATCCTCATGTTTTTAGAAAATTTTGTTTCGCCCTTTTTTTCATTTTTCCCCTTGTTTTATCCCGTTTCGGGCCCTTTTTCGACCTATCTCTAACTCATTTTCACCTATGAATGTCGTAGACCAATTTCCCCAAAAAAACACAATACTTGATTTTGTTTTTTTTTTGTTTTGAGAATTTTGAATGGTTTTGGGACACATTTTACCCGTTATCCAACATTTGTATCTCCTTCCAATCCGAATTTCCATATGTGTACGATTCTAATGTTCGAAACCCTCCAAAGTAAAACATGCGCATAATTGTCGTTTTATATTAGAATTTTTAAGTTTTTATTTAAATAATAAATAATTGTTAATGATTTTCGTTCAGTTTCAAATAAACAATATGTATGTAAGTATGTAATATAATACAATATATGTAAAATAGAATACATTTCTCTCTCTCTCTATATATATATATTTATTTATATATATACATATATATGGTTTGTTAAAAACAGTTTTTGTTTGGTTGAACTTACATCTATATAAATATGTATAATAATTCCTCTGTTTGTTTTTTAGTTAAAAATCTTTTAATTTTTTTTTTTTTTTTTGTTTGGTTTCTTTTATTTTGTAGTTGTTGTGTGTGGTTCAAGATAAACATGTTTGAGTTTACGATTTTTCGATTTTATACAGAATACATACAAACATTACATTGCACAGGTCACTACAAATATATCGTATGCCGACTGAACTTATAAACATTTATAAATATTTATATACCTACATGCATATGTATTTAAATAGCTAATACAAACATACATGCCTGAACATACAATATGTCAGATATTTCGAATATCATAATTCTAGAGAATATTTTTAAGTGCAGAGTCTCAGGGGCGGTTTGCAATTCACTCTTAAGAGGAAGTATATTTCAGTTAGAAATTAAATGAAATAGTTAGACGTTTTGGGAAATTTGAAATAAACAAAAGACTTTATGTCATAAAAACTCATTTCTTAAATTAATATAACCCGAGTCGTGAGACTCGTCGATTCGTAATATGTCCACCGTTCAAAACCTTAGGCGACTTCTGATTCAACTGTCACTTTATTTTCATATACTACGTCACGGCCATCTAGTGTGAAATGTTGGCAATTGTTCTGTCAGAGTTTAAATACTGTTCGATTCCAATAATAATATAACAGAATACAGTAAAAGCTCTCTTAAGCGGACACTGACGGTCGCAGCGATTTTGTCCGTCAACGGGAGATGTCCGCCAAGCGGAGGTTAATTTGCTCCAAAAATACCGCATGGGACCGAGAAATTTGTCCGCTTAAGAGAGCTGTCCGGCTATAAGAGTTGTCCACAAGGAGAGCTTTCACTGTAATTTGTTTCGCAGCCATTTCCACTGCTAATACTCTGGTCTACGAGTATAGGACCGTTGACTCATCTACATTGGCAACAGGTTCCTTGGCGAACTTGAGAAGCCAGCTGAAATGTCTCTGCCCTCCTAAATGTCAATTAATCGAAATGACTTAAATGTTTTAGCAATTTTTTCCCTTGAACCAAATAATATTAAATTCCGATATTAATAATTTTCCTTTCTTCGGTGTTCAAGCTACCAATTAAAATCCCTTTCACATTGAATACGGTTACCGAAACCACTAGAAGAAAAAAAAATCGCTGGACATTAATGGGTTAATCGAGGCCACTATTTAACAAACAAAATCAAAACTTTATTTATGTTGTCCGTAGAAATATTTTTCGGTTTTACAGAAACGATTACAACAATATAATATGAAGGGAAAATTTCAGAAATTGTGTTAGGAAACATCCTAATTCTCAAATTTGAATATGTACATACATTTTTTGTCATAAATGTATGTAAATATAAAATGTTCTTTATTATTTTATTTATAAGGTGATCAATGTATATAAAAACGATACATAAATTCATGTAACACAATATTTTATGTCTGTCTCATTTGTGGTAATTTTAAATATCGATTCAAAAGTGAATTTGCACAACACCCTCCTGTATGTGACTCTACTTTTCACATTATACACATATTGTATGTTTTTGATTTAGTAATTAGTATTATGTGTTGAATATTTGGTTTATTAATACGTAATACTTTTTTAGTTTGATTTGGTTTTTTGTTGTATATGTAAATTTTCTCCTTTCATTTTATTTCATTTCATATTCTTTGGTTTGTGTTTGTCTGTGAACGTTTTTTGTTTGTTTGTTTGTTTTATTTAGTAAAGCTTTTTGCCATCGCCTTTAGCACTGTTTCACCAGAAGAAAAGTGAACGACACTTTTGTTCGATAGTGCACAGTGCTATAAGTTTAATAATTTTTGTTTGGTTTCCAAAAATAAGTAATTGTAAAAAATAATTTATTTTATTTTAGAGTTAGAGTTAGAGCTATTCTGTTTCTTTTCATTTATTTAAACTTGTACTTATTTCTGTTTTGGTTTTTCGTTAAGTTTTATTTTGTTTCTTGTTCGGTGTAAAGTGTTTGTAAAAAAAAAGAAGAAGAAAACCTATGAAATATTTTAGTTTTTGGGCAGGGTTTTAAAGTGAATGCTGATGACAGGATTATTAGAAAGATATAGTAGATATAAATAAAGTTTGTCATTTCATTTCGGCGGATAATATTTTAAAAAGCTGAAAGTGCACGATAGTTGACGGATAACTTTTTTGAAATTCCTTTTCGGGCCCACGAATTGAGAAATAAATTTCAGTATTTCTTTTTAGAAATGTAGAAAAACCACCCTCAGCTCTAAGGTACCTAAAATGGCGTGTAGGATTACACTGAAGTGACAAGTCGTACCTTGATGACGGAGTTATGTTTTTAATCTAAACAGTCAAAAAGCATACTGAACTATTTTTTATACAAAAACAAAAAGAAAAGTATTTGTCAAAAAAATAATAATAATATATTTTCGTAGGTTAAAAGCCAAAAAAAAAGAGTAAAAAAATACAAAAATAACAGCCAAAAAAAATGTAAATTTTTTGTTGTCATTGAAACCTTATTTTCAAAATAAAATAAATATAACAATTATTCATTAACAAGATTTCGAAATGAAAATTAGCATTCACAAAAAACATTTATGGAATGCTCCACTGGATGATGAACAAAAATTGTAGTACCCCCTTTTTAATTCGAAAAAAATAAGACGTCATTTACGACGTTTTAGTTGGGTCGTTTTGTAGACCAAATAATTAAATTTGTCAATCTGGCAATTATAGTAATTATATACAGTCCGATTCTGAAAACTCCCGGGGAGATAATTCCCGGGGAATTCGCTTTTTCCCGAGAACAATATCCTGCTATTCTAAACAAACCGAGCGAATAATATTAAGGGGCATACAATTTCGACTATTCCGAGTCAGATGATTTGTTTGTTTCCCGGTCTGTTTAAAATAGGAGGATTTTCTTCTCGAAAAAATTTAAATTCCCCGGGAATTATCTCCCCGGGAGTATTCAGAATCGGGCTGATAAACTAGGAATTATTCGCAAAATTTTTTTTTTGCAATAGTTGCTTTTGCATTTGCTGTTTGAACATTCGCTTTTGTCAAAACCACATTCGGTGTATCCCCAATAAATATAAAATAGTGACTTTTTGAAAATTGTTTCTGTGAAAATTTCGTCTCGCCTTTATAATCATCATACAGGGTTCTCCAACAAGAGGTGTTATTTTGGTATTCAAAGAAAAATGAAATTTGTTGAGATAAATGATCGGATGTTTATTTCACAATAAAGAGGAAGGCATGCCGTTTATAATGAAAAACAACATCAGCCAAATGGCCAACACGGCCACGCTTTCAGGACCATATCCTTTTCATGAAATTTTCCATAACCAAATCGTAAAGTGGCTGCCCTATGTCCTCGATAGCCGCACGAATTCTATCTTTGAGGTCTTGAATCGACGCTGGGCTTTTGTATACCGTATACAACCCCCAAAGGACGAAGTGGCCAGATATTAAATCAGAAGATCTCGGTGTCCAATTGTGATCCCCTCTTCGAGAGATAACATGGTTTGCTTGCCGACGTAGCCACCGAGGTGGAAATGGGTCTCATCAGTCAAGATGATTTTTCGATGGAAGTCCGGATAATTTTCATGCATTTCAAGGACCCAATCAGCAAAGACACGACATTGTTGATGATCGGCCGGCTTGAGTTCTTGTGTTAACTGAACTTTAGAAGCCTTAGGCTCTGTCCTCTCTCCCTCTCTATTTCTTATTTTCATTGACGACCTCTGGAGGTCGAGGACAAAAGTCGAATGGTGAATAACTCACTTAACCGCGATTTTGCGACGATTTGTGAGTGGGGCCAAAAACAGAGTAGATTTTAATGCACAAAAGACCCAGTGCTGTTTGTTGTCACACAAACGTTCACCAGATCCAGCATCGTCGTCAATTTCTATGGGTGGTGTGGATATCGACGAATCAGACACTCTTGATGTTCTGGGCATGAAGATACAGGGTGATGCTCGCTGGGCTAGCCATTAGGGTGGAGTGAAAACATGCTTTTTTTTTAATTTGAAAAAGTTAACCTCGGAAAGAGATGTAGTCTGGGGTCCTAATGAAGGGAAAAATAAAGAAAAAAATTTTAAAAAATTTTTAGGGGTCGCGCCACTCCCTCGAAATTTGGAAATTATCGCTATTTTGGCGTTGATTTTAGAAAAATCCTAAAAATTAACGACTTAACTTATTCGAAATTTAAAAGTTTGAGCTTGTTCAGTGCCCAAACAAAAGTATTTGAGGCAAATATGAGGATAATCGACTAATATTTGTAGCTTTGGTGGCGATTTCATTGTTCAGTCAATTTTCTGAAGAAGGGACGATTTGACTTATTTTACTTTTTGAAATTTTTGAACAATGAGAAAATTTTTTTTAAATTTTTTCATGCCCTTATTTCATTGTTTACGCTATTGCAAACACTTATTGACATAAAACTTTTTAGGATTTTTCTAAAATCAACTCCAAAATAGCGATAATTTCCAAATTTCGAGGGAGTGGCGCGACCCCTAAAATTTTTTTAAAATTTTTTTCTTTATTTTTCCCCTCATTAGGACCCCAGACTACATCTCTTTCCGAGGTTAACTTTTTTTTTTTGAATTTCACTCCACCCTACTAGCCATATATTCGAAGTGTCGAAAGACGCATTCAAGTGTTTAGGCTTTTTAAAGCGCTGCAAGAAATACTTCACCCCATCTGAACTCGTAAATATTTACACCACATACATGCGGCCTAAAATGGAATACAACTCCCATATTTGGGCAGGAGCTCCAAAGACATCTTTGCAGCTTCTGGACCGTGTACAGAGGTGAGCGGTGGTGATGATTGGGGATAGTAGGGTATGCAACTCTATTGTCTCCCTTCTAAAAAAAACGTATTTTCTACTTGTCAAATGTCAATGAATAAAAACTTCAAAAGTGTCAACTACAGAAATACCGGGTGATTGAAAATAACACCTCTTGTTGGAGAACCCTGTACTTTGAGTATGTCTGTAAACGACAACGAAAACTTGTAAGTGTTTAAAAAAAATCTGAAATCTATTAAATAAATAAAAAAAAACTACATGTCCATGCCACTTTTTTTTTGTAAATTTTAATTTGTAAATTGAAGATATGTGACTCCTGTTGTCTCCGTACTCTTCTTTGTTATATTCGATTTTGTTAATTGTTTTTATCACTCGAAGTGGAATCCGAATTAGGCATTAAAAACATTTTCCCACAGAAACACCAATCCAAATAAATAAACAGACTAAATTAATTAGACATGATATTTTGTGTATGTAAATTATTATCGATAAACAGTCAACGTCGTCGTCATATTGATTCAAAATGCCAAGTTGGGATGGAATTAAAAACGACGGCGACCGAAATTAGGCCGAACATATGTCTGCTAACATCGATTGAGAAATCAACATTCGTCCTTTGGACTGGGCTGTGGAGATACAGGGCTTTCAAGCACAGAACGTCGGTTGTAACGAAAATCGTTCTACTTTTGTAACTTTTAGGAATCTAAACGATTTTAGTAACACATTAAATATGGATGCATAAAATGCATTTTTGGAAAATCCATAACACATTCAGGACTAAAAATCAACTATTGAAATGTTCCCACTGCGCCGCATTTTCCCTTAAACTTATTTCATTTGACAAATTTCCATTTTCCCGCATTCACTTTAAAACCCTAGCATCTGTTAGCGTCTTAGCTATAGTTAAACATTAGTTAATACTTACTTACGTTAAGTTCATAATGAAATTGATCCTCTGGTTTGTCATCATTATCATATGGTTAAGTTTTAAAAAAGTTGGGTGTTTTTCATATACTTTTTACAGTGGAAATAACAATCTTAGGAGATACATATATATATATATATAAAAAAATGGTTTGCCTTGTTTAGTTTGGTATTATTGTTGACTTATTCATAACAAAGTTTAGTGGTATTTCTGTGTGTGTGTGTGTATTTTTTTCTTTCTTTTCTAAAAGATAACAAAAAACAAAAGTCTAATAATCTACAGTTGGTTGTGATATAATTTCGTTTCATATTTGTAAGAGTCTTAGTAATAAATAGTAATACGATGGTAATAGTACGAGCAACAGCAATAGTAATAGTATAAGAGTAATAAGTAAGTAGTGGATAATAATAGGAGCAAATGTAGTAGAATACAATAGTAATTGAGATTGAGTATTGAGTACATATAGACGTACTTAGTAGTTGTGTTACGAGCAAAAGAGTAAAAAGAACAATGAAATACAAATCTGGAAAATCTTACAGTACCGAGTCCATTTAGCAAACAAACGCACTTAATTAGAAAACTAACATGAAGCGAGTAACAAATAGAGGTGTAGTAGAGTCCTTTACATTCATTTGGTGTATTTGTACGCCAACTTAAAAAATACAATTGTAAATAACAAAAAAAAAAAAAAAAGTATAAAGTTAAGTCATTAAGGAGAAGGAGAGATACGCAGCAACTACAAAATGGTCGATTATACTTAGAGTAAAAATACAAAAGTTTTTCTAATTGAGCATTTCTGTTTTTTTTTTGTTTTTGTTCTATGTTTTTGTCCGATTTGTTCTGTAATTATTTTGTTCTTTTTTGTTTCTTTGAAATATACACTTTTACAATAGAAGAAACTGCCATCTTAAGTACACTACATTCTTGTTAAAGAAATCAGAGACATGACATGAAGTGGACACGGGTGTTATGTTTTTGTCTAGTGATGCAATTAAATGTTATTTGAGTTTTCCACTGAAAATACATTAGCTGGGTGTTATATGAATGACGTAGTTAGTGAGGTGAAGACAATTTCATTCGCAGTTTTATTTTATATTGATTTAATGATATCCTCCCACACCAGTTTTCTGTCCGAGGTAATTTCCACTGGGCTGTAAGAACTGGAACTCTGTTGAAACATGATTAACATATATTTTTCCTCAGTGTTTCTCGTTGCTGTTTAGCCTAGGCAACGCTGTTTTGATTTTCGCATCACTTGTCTAACATACTCATAGAAGGAACAATTCTTCTGATTTCCTTTCTTTCGTAGAATGATCAAGTCTCTGCTTTGTGGAAACGGCCCTCAGTGCTTTTTCGCCGTGGCTGTGGTCTTCGAACTCAGTAGCTGGAAGAATAAATTTCACCCAAGAGACTAAATTTTTCACAACTTTTTGCAGTATTTGGGACCGTCTAACAGCAATAACGCTCCAAATATTCTCATCCAAGGCGTCAATCGTATCGGTCTTATCTGCGTACTTCACAGAACCCCACATAAAAATAGTCAAGCGGAGGTTAATCGCACGATCTTGGAGGCCACGCCACGGGTCCACAGCGCTCACCAAATGCTTTGTACAACAAATTGATTGGCATGTAGAGACGTCTTGTTGGAACTAGAGGTCGTCCACATCAACATCCTCCAATTCAGGCATGGACGAGTCATTAATCGTGGCTCTAAAGCGTTCCCCATTGACTGTAACACTACGGCCGTCTTAATTTTTAAAGAAAAATATGGACCAATGATTCCCTCTGCCCATAGAGCACGCCAAACTCTGACTTTTTGAGGATGTAACGGCGTCTCAACAATGACTTGTGGATTTCCATTACTGCGACAATTTTGTTAATTAACGTACTCAATAATCAAAAGTGAGCTTCATCGCTGAACAACATTTTATGTGATAATCGGGATGGGTGAGGATTATTTTGGTAATAAATTTTCACGTTATTCAGAAGATAGTCTATTTATTATGAAATGGCAAACTGAAACTGAAACTGAACATAATCAAGTGACAGCTGTCAAAAAGACCAACACCGAAAAAAGTGAGGCCACCCGGTAAATCCTAAATACGTTCCGTAGAAGTGAAAATGCTTTGGCAAATTTTACGAATATTGTCGTTAAATTATTATCCTGTTTTCCTCTCATTTCTGCTGTCTTTCGCAAAATTGTGACTCCACAAAAATCACAGGGTCAACCCTATTTAGGATTATATGACATTTTCATTTCGTAAATCTCTACAGGGGAAAGTTTTAACGATTTAGTCATAAAGAGGGCTTTGTAAAGTTTTAGCAAATGGAATACAGTCACGTTCCCAAACAAGTCACATTTCTAACAAAAAATGGTGTGGGACCATCGACTATTATCGTTGATTAATCATATCGAATGAAATCTCTTGTGTTATGGCAAATAATTGTTCGATGATGACTGTGATGATTTCATGAGTAATTCTGGTTTATTACAGTTATTAGTCTATTTTCATTTCTTTTATCGTATCGTATTTATAACTTAATCATATTTAGGTATAAAGGAATATCATTGTGTTGTATGAGTTTGCTTAGTTGTCATTCACAAAACTCAGTGTCCAACGGCTCGGACTTCGTCGACTATCTACAGTGATAGTTTTACACCTGTTCGGCTGTCTCGTCCAAAATCATCGAATGTAAATCCATGGCAGAACGTGTCTTACGTGGCGGTCTCGGCATCAAAAACTGATTTGGACTTGGTCCCACAAATACGGAATTCTGACGTGGCCTCGATTGTGAATATCCTGCAGGTGAGAAAGAACACACATTTGAATTATTTGTTAGCAAATACTTTAAGCAGTAACGTGTGTTGGGAAGATTATATTTAAGACAACTTATGTGAACATGTGCTGCTGGCAATGATGGTGATTACGATGTAATGGTGGATTTTGGGGGCTGATATTGGATTTTATGAGGTGTGAGTTTTGTGTGTGTGTGTGTGGTTTGTCGTTGGCAATTGAACTTTGAACTTTTTATTGTGTTCACTGCATGGAACTATAATATAAACGGAACGAGCATGTCAGCTATAATTTGGCAAAAATCCAATATTAATAGGAGTTTGGTGAACCAAATGAAAATATTGTTAACCTTAAAATATTACATGTTCTAGACATAGGCGAAATAGTTCGACAGTTAGAAATAAGCATAAGATCACGTGACAATAAAACATTTTGCCTTATAATTTAAAGCAATTTAATTTGTCTGTTGCTACTTATCGGGAAAAACTTTACGAGCACTTTCAATCTCATAATTAGATGTTACGATTTAGTTATTTTGGTTACCTTTTAACATATAAATATAGGTGATTATCAGTCTAATGTTTTTTTTATATATCTATGTTGTTAAAATTTTAATACTTATTTATCTTTACATTTTTAATATAATTAATTTAATTTTACTTATGTATAACCATTGTTTGTAGGTATGTTTTTTTTTTTATATATAATGTTTTTTTTTATACTTTTTTTTATATTTATAACAATTTATTCTTCTTTAAAAATATGTTGGTAGTTCTATTTAATATGTTGCATATTGTAATTTGTTCTAATTGGCCGTCAGGCTTTAAGTTACAAAATGGAAATAAATTCAAAATTCAAATTCAAGTTCAAATATAAGAAATATTCTGCACATATACGACAAAAAAACATCTGATACACTACAATCGTTCAGATCTAAATTTTGATGAAAATTGGACATTTCTGCTTATGTTTTGAAGAAGCCCTCACATACAAATTGGACCTATATGAACTTCTGATATTTAGATCTTGATCAAATTTAACAGAATAATTAAAATGACTAATGTCCCTACTATCATGAATTGTTACCGTCTTCGTACTGTAGGGTATCTGATTATGGCCGAGGGTATACAATTTTTAAATAGTTTCGTAACTATGAAACATCTCCAATAGAATTGGATATGCTTTAAAAAAAAATACCAGAAGTCTCCCCGATCATCTATACAAATTTATGGGAAACAAACCTTCCGTTAAGGAACTTCTCTCAAGTCCAGGAGCTTTGTGGGATATCATTTTTGTACTTACTGACCGCAATCTACTCTGAGCGACTCATGTTTTTCCTACAGATGTTTTCCATGACCAAGTGAGTTGCCAACTAAATAGAGCAAAAACAGAAAATGTTATTGGGTCACCCTATACGTACATAGAGATGTTTGTACCATATATGAACTCTTAAATGTTCAGATATCTAACACGAACATACTCTCATGCATGTGTGTTATATTTTCAATATACTCATAACAACATCAACAGCTAACAAAAAAAAAACAATCTCACACACTCACACCATTATTTCGAACACATCCGCTCTCTTATGTTAAAAGTTAACGGAAACGGATGTGGCATAATATTGTTTGGCTTTTAAACGTACTCATCGTACTCATCACAAGCATTGTTGTTGTTGTTATCGTCGTCGTCGTCATATGAACTCGAATCATGCCTTCAGTCAGTCACTGGTTCATTCAGGAGCTGGCGTCCTCATCAAACTTTAGTGCGCTCACTTAAAATGACGGTAATTGTTACAACAACGTTATACGTGTTTTTTTCATTACGATTTTGTTTTTGTTTTGTACTCTTTGCATGCTAGAGTCGTGATGTGATATTACGAACTGTGCAACACAATTAAATCTGACGGGATACAGTGTTTAGTCAAGGTTTTTTGCCTTGGAATTTTGGTACCAACATACCGGAATAAATTAGTTTTGATTGTTAAAAAGAAACATTGTGGTTTTTATGTCTCAGACATAAATATTTTCCATATTCGTTTTTAAAAAATAATAAATATTTCTTTTTCAAAAGCGCCCCGGGTAGGCGAGTTGGTAGCGTGCTTGTCTATCAGCGTGGGGGTTGTGGGTTCGATTCCCGTCAGAGGCTTTGGTCTGTCGCTAAAAAAATCTAGCCATATGGTCTTTGTCACCCGGTTTACCCTTGGACCCAAAATTAGAATATAAATTTACTTTGTATTGTAATTAATAAATAAATAAATAAATTTCTTTTTAAAATCAGTAAAATGCCCAAAATTTAAAACCCAACGATCGGGACATACAGTGTCTCTTGCGTTTTATCATCATGAAGGTCTGAACCGTGGCATCCAAAAGGATAATGTTGCGAATTTATAAATTTTCTTTAGCCTTAAAAATATTCAAAAACGAATAGAAAAAACGAACACATTCGAAAAGCATTAGCTAAAGAAAGCTAATGCTTCTGAAATTGGCTAACTACAAAATGGGCCGACCAGCTTAAAAGGTGTCAATGGACATTCTTCAATAGACCATATTGATTATTTTTTTGTTTGGGTCAAAAATATTTGTTTTTTTTTCGAATTTTCAAATTACTTGTTCTTGGATGTGTTCTGCCTTTAAAATGATGTAATAACCTTCGATTTTTTATAACACTTGCCATTACAGATTAATCGTCAAAAAATAAATTTTGAGACTGTACCTTCGGATACACAATAAATCATGTGAAAAGGATCAGATCATACAAATCTCAATAGCTTAATAGTAGCCCTAAAGTCTAGCTTTAATTTGGAACTACTCTTGTGGTTCTAACATATTCCGTTGCTGATAAATTGGCCAAATACTTTCAAGTGATTTTCAAATCTCTAAATTTAATAAACCCCATTTTTCTGCGCCTAATTTCTCCAAAACTATTTGACCAATCTAAAAATTGAAACCATCGCCTGTCTCAGAGTAAGATCGGCTATTCATGAGCAAAATTTCAAAGAAATCTATTTTTCCAAAAAAAAATCGACAATTTGGATGGGTTAACCCCTTCGCTTTTTTTTTGGGTCAAAACATTTTTTTTTTCATTTCCCAATCTTTTGCGCATTGATGTATTCTGCCTTTGAAATGATGTAATTATAAGCAGATAGTGTTCATATAACATTATCCATTACAGATTAACCGTGAAAAAACTTCATTTTGAGAGTGCACCTTCGGATACCCAACAAATCCTCTGAAAATTATCATAGCATACAACTTTCAATGGGTTAATAATAGTCTTCAAATCTAGCTTCAATTTGGTACAAGTCTTGTGGCGATACCTAAGTCCGTTGCTGAAAACTTGGTCAAATAGATTCAACTGACTTTTGAATCTATAATTTTGAGGAAACCCCTTTTTTCCAATACTATTTGACCAATATAAAAGTTGTCTTGTTCGTCTTGTTTAGATTAATATCCGCTATGTATGTGCAAAGAAATCTATTTTTTTAAAAAAAAAAAAAAAATCTAAAATTTGGACGGGTTAACCCCTTTGTCCTAGTATTAGTATTAGTATTAGTATTAGTATTAGTATTAGTATTAGTATTAGTATTAGTATTAGTATTAGTATTAGTATTAGTATTAGTATTAGTATTAGTATTAGTATTAGTATTAGTATTAGTATTAGTATTAGTATTAGTATTAGTATTAGTATTAGTATTAGTATTAGTATTAGTATTAGTATTAGTATTAGTATTAGTATTAGTATTAGTATTAGTATTAGTATTAGTATTAGTATTAGTATTAGTATTAGTATTAGTATTAGTATTAGTATTAGTATTAGTATTAGTATTAATATTATTTGTATTTGTATTTGTATTTGTATTTGTATTTGTATTTGTATTTGTATTTGTATTTGTATTTGTATTTGTATTTGTATTTGTATTTGTATTTGTATTTGTATTTGTATTTGTATTTGTATTTGTATTTGTATTTGTATTTGTATTTGTATTTGTATTTGTATTTGTATTTGTATTTGTATTTGTATTTGTATTTGTATTTGTATTTGTATTTGTATTTGTATTTGTATTTGTATTTGTATTTGTATTTGTAGTTGTAGTTGTAGTTGTAGTTGTAGTTGTAGTTGTAGTTGTAGTTGTAGTTGTAGTTGTAGTTGTAGTTGTAGTTGTAGTTGTAGTTGTAGTTGTAGTTGTAGTTGTAGTTGTAGTTGTAGTTGTAGTTGTAGTTGTAGTTGTAGTTATAGTTATAGTTATAGTTATAGTTATAGTTATAGTTGTAGTTGTAGTTGTAGTTGTAGTTGTAGTTGTAGTTGTAGTTGTAGTTTTAGTTGTAGTTATAGATTTAGTTGTCGTTGTAGTTGTAGTTGTAGTTGTAGTTATAGTTTTAGTTGCAGTTCTATTATTTGCTGAAAAATGTTCAAATTGTTTTAAGGCGCTTTCAAATCTCTAGTTCTGAGAAAACCTGTTTCTGAACCCAATTTCTCCAAAACTATTTGCCCAATCTAAAAAATTAAAACGTAGTCATTCTCAGACTAAGAACCGCTATTTTTGGAAATTCGGGATACAAATGGGGGAAATGTGTCCCCAAAACCCATAAAAATACAAAAATTCAAATATTGTGATTTTTTGCGGTAAAAAATAGGTGGAAATGAGTTATGGGACGAAAAAGGGGCCAAAATGGGATAAAAAGGGGGGAAATTAAACAAAAAGGTGAAACCAATTTTTGTGAAAACATGTCGATTTTATTCGAATGGGCCCAAAAAATGGAAATAATGGAAAATGGGATTAAATCCGACACAAAACTGGTATAATATAAATGAGAAATAATCTACAACAGGTGGAAATGAATTAGATGTGGGACGAAAATTTGACCAAGACGGGATAAAAAAGGGAACAACTAGGCGAAACATTTAAAAGCGATTGAAACAAATTTTTTAGGCAAAAACAAGTGGATAATAGTTAAAAGTGGATAGTAGTGGAAAAAACGTAGCAAAACGGTATAAAAATGTACAAAAGTGAAAAAACAAAAATGTGTGAAAACAAATTTTAATCCACAGGAATGGACCTAATTTGGATCTAATGGAAAACGGGCCCAAAGCTGGTATAATGAGAAATAATCTACAACAGGAGGAAATGAGTAAGAGGTGCGACGAAAAAGGGGCCAAGACGGGATAAAAAAGCGACCAAATTTAAAAACGAGTAAAATAGATTTTTTGCCGATATCAAGTTGAAAAAAGGGTATCAAAACGTACGTAAACGGGGAAAATCAAAAAAGGTTGAACATGTATTTCAAATTAATGTCTACCGACAAAAACTTGAAAAAGGCGATAAAGTTTCTGAGTCGGCATAAAACCTTTTTTTGTAAACCAATGCAATTAACAAATATTTTGTGTTTTACTGGGAAAAGGAAAATCTACGCGTACGAAGTAGCGGGCATTTCCGGATTAATCGTCAAAAAAAATACATTTTGAGAGTGCACCTTCGGATACCCAACAAATCCTCTGAAAATGATCATAGCATACAACTTTCAATGGGTTAATAATAGTCTTAAAATATAGCTTTAATTTGGTACTAGTCTTGTGGCGATACCTTATTCCGTTGGTGAAATATTGGTCAAATAGATTCAACTGACTTTTGAATCTATAACTTTGAGAAAACCCCTTCTCTGAACTCGATTTCTTCCAAAGTATTTGTTCAATCTAAAAATTGAAAACATCGTCGTGTTCAGTTTAATGTCCGCTACAAAAGAGCTAAATTTCAACGAAATCTATTTTTTTTTCAAAAAAATCTAAATTTGGATGGGTTAATCCCTTTGCTTTTTTTTGGGTTAAAAATATTTTTTTCTCATTTCCCAATCTTTTGCTCATGGATGTATTCTGCCTTTGAAATGATGTAATTATAACCAGATATTGTTCATATAACATTATCCATTACAGATTAATCGTCAAATAAAAGATATGTAAAGTTTCAGGTCAGTTAAGGAGGTATTGCATTTTTCTGACTATCTCTTGTGAATTACAAACCAAATATAAAACAGAATTCAGCTAGAATGAAACTGAAAAATTAAACATTTCCTTTTGGGACCTGATTTTCCAGAAACAGAATTTCGTTCAGAGCGCTGTTTCTTATTAGGGAAATATCAGACCGTTAATGCCATGATCCCATAGGGTACGTCCATGTCAATTCGACAAATGGATTTACCTCACCTTCTCCGATTTCTACCAAAGTTTTCACAGATATTCATATTGGTAAGAAACATCAATTTGTGTAATATTAAAGCGATCGGGCTTATGGCTCGCTTGTAACGGCCCTTTCAATATTGAAAAAAGACACAAAAATGAGGTAAAGTGCCTTAATAAAATAGACTGTATCTTCCAAAGTACTCATATCAGTATTTTCGTTTATGTATCATTTTGAAGGTAATCACAGCACCAATAAAACCGCATACAAAATTTGAAATCTTTTCTCGAGGTCAAAGGTCATTATAAACCCAAAGAAATTTCTAAAAGCCATATCTCAAAAAGTGACCTTTTTAAAAAAATTAAAAAAATATATATTATTCATTGGAACTAGTAAAAAAATTTGTGAAAGTTTCCAGATGGCGTTTTGTTTAGTTTCTGAGAAAAAATTAAAAATGTCAATGTACTCTCAGTGTAAATTGAATATAACAATACAGAAGAATATTTTGAAATAGAAATTATCACTTTTCTGTGCACACTGGAAAAATATTCAGCATCTCTTCTCCAATAAAATCTATAAATTTTTCACAATCAAATAAGATTTATTTAAAAATATGTAATTACTTATGTATAAGTAGGCTAAGAAAAATGTTTAGTTCTTCTTCTTTATATTCGTATACATGCATTACCAAGAAGTTTTTGAAACTCAAAATGTATAGTTATTTCTGAGTAGGCTACGAAAATATGGTGGTCATTAACGTTACTCAGCTGAAAGTGAAGGTATTATTAAAAAATTAGTAATATAATTGTTTGTTATTAAAACTTAATATATTGTTATTAACTTAATATGTTTTTGTCGTTACTTAAAGTTTATTATATGTTGAATAATAACATTTTTTATGTTTAATAAATATCGGTACTACTGTAACACTCCTTAAATTTGTCGTCGTTTTATATTTTTTTTTTAAGAAATGAAAAAAGCCATACATACATATCATATCGTGAAACATAGCTTGCATTTTTTTATTTCTATGATGTGCAAAAGAAAAACCAAAAGCAAAAATTCTCTCACTCTGCGAATATACTCTGGTCTAAATTTGTAAAGTTAAGATATGACGATCTTTTCGGAAATTAGCGAAGATACGCTTCCTTTTCTAAACTGGATAACCCCAAAACGTATTCAAAAACACTTTTAGTCCATTGTCCAATTGACTTAAAAGATATACAACATTAATGCTGGATTGTATAACAAAGCATTGTAGGCTTCAGTGAAAAATTTTATTCAAAATTTGTATCTTGGGTCACCAATTCGTTTATTTCTCGAGATAGGGAAAAAACGCCATCTTGAGACTTGGCACATAGGGACAAAAGTATGTTGGGTCTAAAATATATTTTTTTCGGAATTTTAAAAAGGTCACTTTCTGAGGTATGCGTTAAAGAGTAATAGGTCAAGAAAAATGACCTTTGACCTTTCGACAAATATTTTTTTTCTCATACAGTTCTAAAGGTATTTTCAATACCTTCAAAATAACATATCTTTCAGCTCTGTACTACAAATAACCCCAGAGATATCAATTTTTATATATAAACACTTTCGACTATTTTTTGGATTTTTCTCCATTTTTCACGATGTTATATATCCCGAACTAACAGGGCTACAGGTCTAAAACTTGACATATATAGTTGTCTTATATGGTAGAACATTCTCACCAAATTGCAGAAAAATCGAAAGGGGTGAGGTCAAAAATTGCATTTTATTTGTTGAATTGACATGGAAGTACCCCATATATTTTTCCCAGTTGTTATTACACATTGAAAGTATTTCAGTTATGGAATATTTAATGTTTCTGTAGCAAGGCATGACTATGAACATATTTCTATTTTGCAAAATTCTCCACTTTTAAAACACTGTGCACTCCTGCATACACTGATAAAACTCAACTCGAGTAAAGTAAAGAGCACTTACGCATCGTTTTTTAAACATCTGAATGGGAAATTAAATTTAATTGTTTTAACGCTCACTAGAGTTGAAGGTTACAATATGCTTGTAATGGATGTGCGAGAAAATTTCTAAAAAAAAAAGAAAAAAGAACTCCTCACAAAGCAGACACAATAAACGGTTTACAAGCGAAGGAAAAGCTGATGGAGAACAACAAAATTAAGATGAGATATACTTGGCGCTTTTACGCACACACACACATAAGCACTTGGCGGGAGAATAATTAAACGCAAGGCTTTAACAATGAAACGGAAACGTTGAAAAGCCCAGCAAAAGCCTTTGTCATTAAACTGGTAAAAAAAAGTCATGGACTTAAGACAATTAAAGCCAAGTACACGCAGAGGGAATAATCTTTGCCTCCTCCCCTAACAAAACGGACCACTATTTGTATCTCCATCTGGGGGGTGGAAATACAATGCTACATTAATTAGCAATAGAATAAAGCACATTTAAGCCGGCAAATTAGGAAAATCTTCTAACTTAAAATATAAATCATTTGCAACAATTTTCATTTGATGGTAATTGAAATTTGAGATTGCTTTGGCAACTTAGCAATCATTTCTCGATTTTCCAGCCACACACACACACAAATCTCATCAGTTTTCATGTGATTTACATTTCTAATTACATATGCGAATTCGCACAATTTGTATACACGATTCATGCATTTGTTTCGGCGAACTAGTCGGATTTGTGTTATAGTGGAATGTTCGTACAATTTCCATGTTAGCATATTCGAATTCCTTTTATGCCGCCACAAATATGCATTTGTAATTTTCAAATTAATAGAAAAAAGTATGCAGCAGCATTCAGTTGAATTTCAGCACGAATGAATGTATTTGGAATTGAATAAAAATTCCATTACATTTTCAATTGAGATGGTAGGATGCCGTGTGTTTAACACGAGGCAAAAACAAAATCAGATAAATTTGAATCTTATCGTCTGTTGCTTATTTTAAAATACTGTGATACCCAAAAGGAGATAGTGAGGGAACTACAGTGACTACATTTTGCAAAAAATACATCTAAACCGTGTAACTATTACATCAATCGCAGTTTGTTTAAATATATGGTGAAGTTAAACACTAGCGACTTTAGGGCCAACGTCCAGTCATGTAAAGTTCATTGTTTATTGAGGATTCCCATCCGGGTTTCAAGCGAAACGAGGACTGTCCACTTCGCCACTGTAAACAGGGCGTCGTCACAGATTTCAACAGCCCTGAGCTTGAGAAGTTTACGCGACCCCACCATCGTCATGTTCTTCTAGTTAATCTACCATATCTCTACCATATATATCGAAAGACTTCCATGGTTGCACTCTTCCGATATCTATCGACTACTTATTTATGGTCGTTCCTCTTGCCAGGCTGAGAATTGGAACCATATTCACTTTCGTTCGAATTTATTCAAGGGTTTTTATCAAAGCGCCCCTGCAGGCGAGTTGGTAGCAAGCTTTCCTATCAGCGTGGGGGCTGTGAGTTTAATTGCCACCAGAGACTTTGGTCTGTTGCTGCAAAAATCTAGCCATATGGTTTGTGTCACCCGGTTTACGGTTGGACCCAAAATTAAGATATAAATTCACTGTGTATTCTAATTAAATATGCATCTTTCATTTGGAGTCCAAACGCTGCTATTCACATTAAGGGCATTGAAAAAGTTCAAAAAATCGTTCATGAAATTCGCTTTAAGTTCTTTAAACTTTACAGAACCAATTCCATCATACGAAAGTCGTTGCCTGCTTCTTTCCTTAAAATCACTGTAATCTAGAAGAGATTTTGCATCTCTCATATTCTTATATGGTTTAATCTGTGGAAATGTTGATTGCTCGGAATTGTTATCACTTATTCGTTTTAACGCGCCACCACGAGCATTAAGACGCTACTTTCCTTTTTCTATTGATACACATTTAACTAATTATGCTTTACTTGAATCTGTGATACTCTACTAAATCTATTTGTGAACATTTACATTTTAGTCTACCTCGTTTTAAGTTTAAACATTTGTTGATTAATTTGATTAATTAATGTAAATTATAATTAAATTCTTGTTATTTGCTAGTCTGTAAGGAATTGCTGTCCATAGACTCAATAAATAAATGAAAAATACAACAAAAACTCAAGATCGGGTTGTCAGTAGCCCCCAGGACTTCTGTCACAGCGTGACAAACTAAGTACGACCCTTTGGGAGTTTCACGGTAGCAGAGATAGTTCGGTTCGGTGTTGAATTGCGATCCCAATCGAGTGCTACGACCGAAAGAGTAGCAAGAATATTATGTGTGCCTTCAGCCTTAACTACAACTAAAACGAGAAGATTCGCTCACACAGTGAAATCTTAAATTGGCCTTCCGGACATGCTTGGTTAACTTAATACGCAGGGGGTTACGGTAACCGCATCGCAGTGCACCACGAAAATCACCATGAAAAACATGTAAAACTCGCGTCAATCTTTATGTAAGAAGTAAAGAATTACTTAAATGTCTTAATTCCGAAAGTTGAACACTTGAATGTATTTTCGACAAATATCCAGCTTTGAATTATTTTCCTATTGTTCTATTTCGAAATCATATTTTCCGCCGAACATACTTAACATGGGATCCGTTTACCCACTTCCCTATTCAACCCTTGACAGCAACCGTCGTTTTCCAACAATTTGATCAATATTGCAACTATTCACATATAGATGGCGCCACCAGAAACCTCTGACAAAGACTAAGCCAGCAGAAACACATATACAGCGGTCTCCAACCAAAGGTGTTATTTTGATATTCAAAGAAAAATTACTTTGTTTCAGATAAATGATCGGTTGTTTATTTCATAGTAAAGTGAAAGATATGCCGTTAATAATGAACAACAATATCAGCCAAATGGCCACCACGACCACGCTTACAGGATCATATCCTTTTCATGAAATTTTCCATAACCAATTTGTAAAGTGGCTGCTCTAAGTCCGCGATAGTCTCACGAATTCTATCGACGCTGGGCCGTTGGATAACTAGAGTTGCCCAAAATATCGTATGTAAAGAATTTCTAAATTGAAAAGTAGTCAACCGTCAATTTGATTAATTCTAGCAAAACACAAATCGTCGGGATCTGAACCGACTACAAGCAACGGTTGCTTAATATGTGACACTAGTTTGAAGAAACATCAAATCCCTTGGCTATGGCGTGAGAAAAAATGACATACAGTCAAACTTCCATAACTCGAACAACCAGTTCGACTTACGGAGTCTTTGAGTTAGGGAATTACTCATAAAATGGTTTAAGGGAAGTTGTGTCCTTAACTACATCTTGAAGTGCTTCGAGTTATGAAAGTTCGAGTTATGGAAGTTTCACTGGACTTTTATAAGGTAAGATTTACACAAAGAGAAGATTTCGAACTATTAGTGGTCACTTTCCTAGTAGTACATTTACTACATGAATCCATGAGTTCTGATTCACAGAAAAAAATACGGGCCAAAAATATTCAATTACTGTCGTAATTGAAATTAAGCTTGGAAATCAATTAATGTTGTAATTGAACTTAGAAATTCTTGGCGAAATCCATGTAAAAAATAGTAAAAAATTCAATTACTTATTTAAAATTTGAGTAATTGAATTCACAACATTTGTAATTGGGAGAAAATCAATTAAAAAAGTAATTGAATTGACGAATTCCATACAAACTTCGTAATTGATTTCAAAAAAATGTTTTTTCTGTGTTGTTTTAAACAAAATTACCTTCCTGTCATATCTCCTGAGACAAAAACAAGATTATGTGGGATAGAAGCGTGTCCTTTTCCCATGATCGTTACCACCACCGCCACAGCTATAAACCATCACAAGTAGAAACATTAATTTTTACTAAAGCGTGGGAAGTAAAATCTCGTTTCAGTCTTTTATGTCGCAACACACTGCACCTGTCAACAATGTCTGTGCAACATGCAACTATGCCATCAGCATAATTTTTTCTTTTCATGTTTCTTAGCACAGAGCAAAAAAAACAATTATGAAAAATTGCAATGGCATTTTCTTTTCCTTTGCGATGCGATGTGTTTTTTTCTCTCGTCATTCTCCATAGTGAGTTATTATGCGAATGTATAGAAGGAAAACATTAAAGAGGTTACAGTTTTTATGTGCGACGTGGGGGAGTGGGAGAAAGAAAAGCTGGGTGGAAAGAGTAGTTTGGGGAAGTCTGTAATTTCAAAAAATTTTGGGCTGAGATTGTTTGTCCTTATACATAAAATCACAAGAATATTAAATTTACTTTATGCTTTGTTTGTAAAATAGCTCGGACAGTTTTCGCAGATCTTGCGGGAGTAGAGCTGTGAAATCGAACAGGTCAGCGGGACTATGCACCCAACCCAAATGCAAATCTCACAAGGAAACCACAACACAGTATTCACTAGAATGTTCATACCACTCTTCTGCCTCCTTGCTGCTTCTACTACGATAATTTACAAATAAAAGCCAAAGGATTTATACGAAATGTAAGTGTGTGTATGTGAGTAAGTCATATATCACTGTAACGGCTTAAATGCCACAACTTAACTACAGATTTCATACGGAGGACATTCGCGTTACTAGTATGCGGTTAACAAGTTTCCCCGCCATGGCAAGCTGAGCGTACATTTGTGGCCAGTTGTTTGTTCTGACACTTAACCCGATATAAGCTCGTGTGGCACATCAAGTGTTTAAGTGGATGAACGAATGTGTGGGAAAGTTAAAATGGGAACAATACTCGCTTAAAGGGTTATAATGTTGCAGGAAGGGACAATGAAGAGGGGACAAGAAACATAATGGACTTACCTTTCGGATATATCGTTGGATTGTGATTATAAGCGTTGAATTGACATGGCATATTTTTTACATTATTCACGAAACCCATTGACATGCGTGAAACTGAGGCGCGCTAAAAAGAAATGAGGTTATAATTAAAATGAAATGATATTTAAATATTTAAAAGCGTTCGTAATTGTTACAAAATAACAACTTGAATTTATGAACAATAATTCCAGCTGAAAAACAACTCTGGTAACAATTTCGGGAGCATCGATTAAAAACTATGAAAATAGTTTATTTGCTTTTTAACCGACTGACTCTCATCTACAAATGTTTATAGAGAACTTTATTCTACCTATCTATACGTTAAATACGTTGCATAGTGCCGAGAAAGTATAGTTTGTATGTTTGTAACTCACCTGGTGTGGGGCTATTGAATCAATATCCGCTAAAGGACAGGAAGCTCGATGTTGTTGTTGGAACTTGGGCTGATACGGTTCCAGCATGCGTATTTTGCCCCAACGATTAAAGAACAGGACAATGGCACCAACCCACAGCATTAACACTAAGCCGACAATTAAAACTTCTTCGGTGCGTACAATTATTTTTGGACCTGCAAACAGTAAAAAACCATTGACATTGGCACAATGGTAAAAATAAATATTAGTTAACAAACAAAAATCGATCATTGCATGTGTGTGTTTGTTTTTGGGTTGCTATATCTATATAGTATATTTACACAAAATATCTAAAGTTAATCCATCAAAATGCCAAAGCAACACAAACTCATATCCAAACACATTGAAATGGGACGCCACAGCAAACGTATGCTGAAGGACCCTGAAATTATGATGCGTATGTGTCAGTGTTTGACTGTAGTGGTGGTGCGACTAATATCTCAACGAATGTGTGTGTGTGTGTGTTAAACATCAACAAAGGATTTGCCTTTTGAAGTACCACAGACAACATATCCATCCCTGCTCGTCATGTTTTCATTCGGAAACTGTTTGATGTTGTCTGTACTCTCCCACCACTGGCAAGTCGTTCTCGCCTGATGCATTGAGGGATTTGTGTTAAGGATTTTCTTTAATTTTCTGAAATATGGAAATTTCCATGAGCCACCGAAAACGCACAACGAACGAGTCTGAGCTCCGGTTTTGATGTATCCCCGCGGCCTTATCATTTTTTTTTTAACAAATCGTGTGTACTCATTTCGTTTCGGCATATAGAGATTCCTTTCACTAGTTGTTCATTTCTGCTGAGGAGGTGGTATGATGATTGAGGCCTATCCAGGCAGACAGTGTTTTTCTCTGACAAAGTCAAAAAATAAAAAGGAATGCCTTTCAAATAAAATTTAGAACTTCAAATAGAGAAGATACTAAGAACACGTTAACAGAGCTATGGTAATGGGTTTACAGAGCTGTGTGATAAATATGCCAATTGGGTAACAGAACCATGTTATGGGTTAACAGAACAATATTAATAATTTCACAAAGCTATGGTAAGTGGTTCTCTTGTTAAGGTCTAACAGGGATATATTTCTGTGTTAACAGATCTTTGATAATGGGTTAACAGAGCACTGTTAATGGGTTTACATAGCCTTGTTAACGGGGTAACAGAGCACGGGTAATATGATAACAGAGCACTGAAAATGGATTAACAGAGCACTGAAAATGGATTAACAGAGTACTGTAAATGGGTTAACCGAGCACTGTTAACAAATTAACAGACCACTGTTAATAAGTTAACAGAACACTGTTCTTAGGTTAACAGATCACTGTTAATAAGTTAACAGAGCACTGTTAATAAGTTAACAGAGCACTGTTAATAAGTTAACAGAGCACTGTTAATAAGTTAACAGAGCACTGTTAATAAGATAACAGAGCACTGTTAACGGGTTAACAGAGCACTGCTAATAAGTTAACAGAGCACTGTTAATAAGTTAACAGAGCACGGTTAACGGGTTAACAGAGCACTGTTAATAATTTAACAGAGCACTGTTAATAAGTTAACAGAGCTCTGTTAATAAGTTAACAGAGCACTGTTAATAATTTAACTAGCACTGTTAATAAATTAACAGACCACTGTTAATAAGTTAACAGAACACTGTTCTTAGGTTAACAGATCACTGTTAATAAGTTAACAGAGCACTGTTAATAAGTTAACAGAGCACTGTTAATAAGTTAACAGAGCACTGTTAATAAGTTAACAGAGCACTGTTAATAAGTTAACAGAGCACTGTTAATAAGTTAACAGAGCACTGTTAATAAGATAACAGAGCACTGTTAACGGGTTAACAGAGCACTGCTAATAAGTTAACAGAGCACTGTTAATACGTTAACAGAGCACTGTTAATAAGTTAACAAAGCACTGTTAATAAGTTAACAAAGCAACGTTAATAAGTTAACAGAGCACGGTTAACGGGTTAACAGAGCACTGTTAATAAGTTAACAAAGCAACGTTAATAAGTTAACAGAGCACGGTTAACAGAGCACTGTTAATAATTTAACAGAGCACTGTTAATAAGTTAACAGAGCTCTGTTAATAAGTTAACAGAGCACTGTTAATAAGTTAACAGAGCACGGTTAACGGGTTAACAGAGCACTGTTAATAATTTAACAGAGCACTGTTAATAATTTAACAGAGCACTGTTAATAAGTTAACAGAGCTCTGTTAATAAGTTAACAGAGCACTGTTAATACGTTAACAGAGCACTGTTAATAAGTTAACAAAGCAACGTTAATAAGTTAACAGAGAATTGTTAATAAGTTAACAGATCATTGTTAATAAGTTAACAGAGCTCTGTTAATAGGTTAACAGATCACTGTTAATAAGTTAACAGAGCAATGTTAACGGGTTAACAGAGCACTGCTAATAGGTTAACAGAGCACTGTTGATTAGTTAACAGAGCACTGTTAATAAGTTAACAGAGCACTATTAATAAGTTAACATAGCACTGTTAATAGGTTATCAGAGCACTGTTAATAGGTTAACAGAGCACTGTTAATAGAGATACGTTGAACACAGCCAACAAAAATTAATCAGACCGATTCTGAATACTCCCGGGGAGATAAGAAAATCTTCCTATTTTAAACAGACCAGGAAAGAAACAAATCGTCTGACTCTGAATATTCGAAATTGTATGTCCCTTATTATTTGTTCGGTTTGTTTAGAAAAAGAGGATATTGTTCTCGAAAAAAAGTAAATTCCCCGGGAATTATCTCCCCGGAAGTATTCATAATCGGGCTGAATTTGAAAGATTTCTCTCCATTTAAAAATTTTCCAAACTTATCCCACTCTCATCTTCTATTTATGTTGCCTTGGATTTTTGTTTGTTTATTTATAAAATCTTAGGATTTACGTAATTTTTCACTCTTTACAGTTTTTTTGGCGGTTTGAGTCCCCAGTCTTTTCACCACCACATCGTCACCATTATTATAAGTAAACACACTCATATCTGTATGGGTGTGACAACAGGCCCCTCC
The DNA here is from genome assembly GCA_958296145.1 of Hydrotaea cyrtoneurina. Taxonomy (NCBI): domain Eukaryota; kingdom Metazoa; phylum Arthropoda; class Insecta; order Diptera; family Muscidae; genus Hydrotaea; species Hydrotaea cyrtoneurina. Next base: position 7,111,503 of record OY282513.1, on the reverse strand, counting down.
CACCCGCTCCTTGCATGCTGCATGCTTACATGTACAGCTGAGATCCCTTTTTTCCCCATATTTAATGTAATGACAAAGAAGAAATGAAACATTTTTCGTTGGAGGGGTTGTTGTGGTAAAACGCGTTGAAATCGCTGCTCATACAAATTGAATTCATCATTTTGGTGGAGTTGCGGAACATCCGTTTCCACCACAAATTCGGGCAAAGGAACGGATGAAAGCACAAAAGATGTGAAAAGTATTTGGATGACAAAACATTTGGTTTTCCTCTCTCATTTTTTTGTGACGATGATTTTTGTCAAAATTAAAATGTATATGCATGAGCAAATAACGGCGAAGCAGGGGGGGCGAATATAAAAGGAAAAATTATTCAAAACATACCCAAGGAAACGAAAAATGGTGAACAATTTGTGTCCCTTAAGAGGCTCAGTTGGAAATAATTCCCCATTTGTCAAATACTTGAAATCTGTTTTGTGTTCCTTATGTGAAATTGTATTTTCAAAAGAGTCCCAACTTTCGTACATTTGTATGTGAATACGCCAGTGTGTTTGTATTAAAATGTTAGCAAATAACCTGGTGACATTGGGCATTACTACCATACATGAGGTGGCTTCTTACGAAAGTTTTGCGCTGCATCTTACCTTGTGCTATCATATTTGTGGCATTTATTGTTTCTGTACTGCTGACATCCTCTCGACTGCTTAAGTAGTCGGTATTCACTGGTGGGGCAGATGCATTCTCTTCGATTTCTACTATGAAATTTGTACCTTTCCAACCAGAGCCCCATTCTAGACAAAAAAAAAAAAAAAAAAGAAGAAGAAAAGACAGTATTGACTGTTTTAAACTGCTTTCACAGGCAAAGTTTGTAAACTTACCTTCTGACACTCCTGGCGTTGATTCCACACCCGCTAATATTTTCTCCAGTTTGAAAACTGCAAAGCAAGAGAAGAAACAGGAAACTTTATGTAAGACTTTGTTTAAACATTAATAAGCTTCTTAGGGGCATTTTAACCTTAAACATTGTGTAGGGTTGCCAACTAAGTGTGTACACAACTTTTATTTGATACACTTTATTAAATATTGAAAGCTGTTGATTGTGTAGACTTACTAAGAGAAGAGAAGTGAGGTGACAAGGGACAATATTCAGTTTGTAATTTTAAAGGAAACTTACAACTAAAAAAAAACAGCATTATGATAAATAATCTCGAAGCTGAATAACAAAAAATTGTGGAAAAAACACAACTTAAAAAAAAAACAGCATTATGATAAATAATCTCGAACCTGAATAACAAAAAATTGTGGAAAAAAAACAAAAAAATATCTTAATTCGACTTATGGAAGTTCCATTGTAATTTGTTTTTCAAGTTTGTTTTTTTGATCTTTATTCAGTTTTTGTTTGTGTTGTTCGAGTTCGAAATCATTGATTTATAAAACAGGAACTTTTCTAACAGGTACAATTGGTAGATCATTAATGGAAGTAGTCTTCGAGAGAATAAATGTGCTTATTCGAAGAAGAAATATTTTCTCGACCATTTCAGCAGCAGTATCGACATTATTGTCTGGGAAACATAATTGCTTGTTAAATTGCTGAAAACAATTGTTGAGCTCGGCCCAACGACCTCCTTTCGTATATATAAATTGTCCGTTCGTGATTGCTTTAGAAGTATATCGAAGATCGAAAAACCGAAATGATGCTAAAATTGTGCAATGATCCGAGTTACCAAGAAGTGAAAGCATGTCAACCTCGTGATTTTTTAGGCTATGAGGTTTAGAAAAGGTCAAGAATATTTTGCTGTTGCCCCTAACACTCAGAGTGTGTGTTGGTTCATTCACTAATTGCGCCAAGTTGCTGTGCACGGCAAATAGCTCAGCGTAAGGACCCTCCGGAGATGTATGGCTCGAATGGGAAAGCCAGGAATTATTATGGACATTAAAATCCCCAGCAACTACAATTTGACTTTCCGGATAACATTCAAATATTTTTGAAAAGGAGTCGGATATGGTGGCTCTATGAAAAATGTGCCAAAAAAAGTGAAGTATGCCCCAAATGAAAAATTACCAAAAATATTAAAAAAAAAAATGCCCGAATGCCCAATATGATAATTTCCCCAGAAATTCTGGAAAATCCCCCCAAACAAATTACGAAAAACTATTTAATGCAAAATCCCCCAAAGATTATGAAAAACATACCAAAAAAAAACATTATAAAAAAAATTCTCATATGACAAATGCCCCAAAACTAAAAATTATAAAAAACTTCCCAACTTTGTAGGAGATGTTTTTGGGGAATTCTTCATTTTTTTGGGGGCATTTTTCATAGAGCCGGCAAGGGCATCGAAACCATTTACGATAGCCTACGTTTCCATGTCTGGAATTCTCTAAAGAACCCCGAAATGTAAAGTGTGCGAGACAATCTTGAACTTAAATCCTGGATCTTGTGAGTCCGACTGTTGCTGACTCTGGGACACGACACCATTACGTTTGTATACCACAAGGCATCTGAGAGAAAAGGAAGAGGATATAGTGTGATAGCCAGGAATGGGAAAATCCTGTGGATCAGAATCCTTACATAGAGCAAGGACATTCGTCCTATGGAAACGAATGTGGGTGTTCCTCAGGGTGGAAAGCGCACCTGTCCGACATCAGCAGAATGTCGATAATTTCAAATCCACAGCGCCGAATGCGTGTCGAAAAGCCAGCACACACATACAGAAGACAACTCGACTGTAAAATAGAATGTACTGGAAGCAGTTGCAGCGAACTTTTTTTTTTTACTATGTATGCCACAGCGCCTTCAGGACATTTTTGGGGCTGGTCGACAACAGCTAATCAATTTTGTAATATATACACTGTCTCAAACAATTGTCCGTACACCATACAACTGAAAATATATTTGATTATAATTCGAAAAATACTTACCCAATTCGAATGAAATAAATTTTTTTATAAAGTCCAACAAGTAATTTTAATAATTGCAAATTGATAGTAAAATAAAAAAAGTTTCACTTATATTTTTAACAACAAAATTAAAAAAAGTCCAAAAAATGAACTCAAAAAATTGTCCGTACGCTATAAAAAATTTACATATGTATTTATAAAATGTATACTATACTATGTCCTTAATATTTAGTGTGATATCCTTTAGCAGCAATTACGTCTCTTAAGCGATTTTTCATTGATAAAGCAAGTTTATCTGTGGTTTCTGCACCAATATTCCGCCATTATTGGACGATGACATCTTTCAGCATTTGCTTATTAGTTATTTTATGCTGTCGAATTTTTTTTTCTAAAATACCCCATAGATGTTCTATGGGATTTAGATCTGGGCTCTGGGGAGGATGAGGCACCACTTCCTCAACATTGTAGAGCAGCCATTCTCGCACAACCATAGAAGTGTGCTTTGGGTCGTTATCGTGCAAGAAACGATAATCGTCTTGTATGCCCAAATTAGTGGCGCTAGCTTTTAAATTTTGTTTTAAAATATTCAAATAACTAAATTTGTCCATCGTCGTTTCCACAAAGATGAGATTTCCCACACCTCCAGCTGCCATCGCACCCCACACCATCACCGAGCCACCACCGTGTTTCACAGTTGCTTTTAGATGCTTTAACTGCAACGCGGTGTTTTCTTTTCGCCACACAAAACGACTTCCATCCGACCCAAAAATATTAAATTTACTTTCATCAGTAAAAATAACTGTTTTCCAGAAGTCGTCAGCCTTGTCTACATATTCTGTGGTATATTCTAAACGCTGTTTTATATTCTTTGGTGATATAAAAGGTTTTTTACGTGGAACACATGCCTTATATTGGTTATAATGTAGAAAGTTCCGTACCGTTTGTGCGCTTAAAGTAACGTTTTCATCTTCTTCAACACCTGTTTTTGGTTCCAGCTTAAGCATCCGGTCGATCTTTCTTCCCAATCGAGCGTCTATGATTTTTTACGACCTCTTCCTGGGGCAATTAAGAGTAAACTTGTTTTTTATAATTTTTTATCACATATTGGACAGATGATTTTGGTCTAGAAATATTGTTTTGCTATTTCAAGATAACTTTTGCCTTCATTGTGCAGTTTAATAACCAATTCTTTGATGGCAATAGGAATCTTAGTATGATTTTTATTATTTGCACTCATATTGAAAGCACTCTATTCAGACAAGCCTCTTAATAAGACTGACGATTATCTAATTTTACTTAAACTTCAAAAATTAAGGATCCGATATGTTCGAATGTTCTCAATTTCTCTCTGGACAATGATCTGATTTTATAAAAACAACAATAATGAACGTACCGTTATATTAGAGTTTGCCGTACGGACAATTTTTTGAGTTCATTTTTTGGACTTTTTTTAATTTTGTTGTTAAAAATATAAGTGAAACTTTTTTTATTTTACTATTAATTTGCAATTATTATAATTACTTGTTGGACTTTATAAAAAAATTTATTTCATTCGAATTGGGTAAGTATTTTTCGAATTATAATCAAATATATTTTCAGTTGTATGGTGTACGGACAATTGTTTGAGACAGTGTAAGTAAGCTTTCCAGTAAGTTGATTATTATTAATGTCATTCAGTTATAATTTGAAGAGTACGGTCCCAAAACACTGCCCTGAGGAACAGCGTATTGAACGTTTGCAACCGATCTTTTGCAATCATTTATAAAAACATACTGCTTCCGATTTTTTCCAAAAAACTTCTAAACAATCTTAGTTCATTTTTGTGTATTCCATAATACTGCATCTTTTGTATCAATATAGAATGATCCAAGAGATCAAATGCTTTGAAGAAATCATAGAAAATGCCACCAACGCCAGAGAATCCCCGATCGAGTCCATCGCACATGTAATTAACAACATTGACAGCAGCTTCTTCTGTTTCAGAGCCCTTTCGAAACCGACATTCGTAGTATGTCTAAATTTTAATCTCCCACAAATATAGACGGAGATCAACAAATGCCTTCAAGATACTGCAGAAAATAATTCATATCGCATTTCTGGGACCTGTAGCAGGACATTACTTTAAGCTACTTACCACGAATAAGTTTGCTATGCAATGCTAAGTGACTGCCGAATGACAAAGATGATTGGGGCACATTTGCTGTGGCCCTATGTTCCTTTTCGGAATCCAGTAGGACTTAATATATAAATGCATTCAACCAAGGTGGGTTGTGGAAGTGCGAATGTTAATAAACAACATGTTAAACACCAAATTTAACGAATATGAACTGTCTTTGGACCATCCCTCATTATGCTCAATTGTTCCACCTATTGATTTTAACTTCGAACACACTTTAGCTGGAGCTTTGTGTAATTTTATTAAAAACGAACCAATCAGTTACGAATGCCTGAATAATATCAATTTCACCAGTTCGTCTACAAAGTCATATTTATTTAAAAATTCAAAGAGTGCAATTATGAAATGTTCTGAAAATTCTATGAAATCAAACACAAATCAAACAATATTAGCAAAATAATGTTATCCTGATTATTTTGATAGAAAACATCTGACGCCGCTTTTTTCGGTCAAATTTTATTTTCCAAAACAATGATAGCATCTCAAATTGCGAGATAAAAATACGCTGCCGTAAATTTATAGCGCTAATGATCATCGCCAATTGCAAAATTATACAATATTGTTTATTTGCACACGTTTATGCGTTTTCTTGCAAGCAATGGCCGACAAAAACGATAAAGTTTATAAGCACATAAATAAAAAAAAAAAAAAAAAAAAAAAACAAACAGCAATTTAAGCATCCTACAAAGTTTCGGGGGCAAACGAACAACAACCATAAAAAACAGACAAATTCAACACAAAATCACTAAACAATTGATATTGAAACGCAACATACATATCACAGACAACAGAGAAAAGAAGAACAAAACAAAAACCAACATAAATAGTGTCAGCAACCCACTAACCAAATATATAAAATGGAACGAGGCCAATTTGGCCAAATGCCAACCAGTCAACTATGAATACCAAAAAAGAAATCAATCGAAAATCATAGACCACCAAACTGAGGAGAGAAAAAACGACACTACACGAGATTGACTTTTATTGCAGGAATTGAATGTTGCAGCAACAATTGTTAGCTTAAAATAATGCATAATGTAAACAGTCAATGTGGCATGCCATGTCGCCCGGTGTCGGGGCAGAAAAGGACGCAGTGCTGCAGGAAATAAGTTGTGCGCCATGGCCAATCAACTGTAAGCTGAGCAGTGCCTCACACATTTATAATGGGATTTGTATTGTGGCATAAAAAAAAGACACTTCTCCGAATCTTGGATATATTGAAGATGCCTTCAATGGGTTTGTGGATTATTCATGAGATCTCCTTAAATAAATAATTAAAAGTGGAGTGGAGTGTTTTATAGAGCATTTTAGAAAAGGCATTTCGTCATTCTCTAGTAAATGCAAATTTGTTTGTGTTAGCTTAAATTCATGAATGCCACAAACTAAAAACGAGTCGCTATCCAGCTGGCGGATGTCCTCGAAACATATAAGGCTGGCATTACTGAGATTCTGGAAAAGCGACAGAAGTACAGGGTGTCCGCCGGAAAGGTATACTACTTTGTTTGTTTATAATTTTTGATTAAATGAAAGAGAATGGATCTTATTTTGATAAATGTTTTTAATATCACATAAATGTCCGTCTCCGTTAGCCTCACAAATGCGAGCCCTTTTGAGCATAGTACGGAGAGTACTCAATTTTTATTCTCTTCACAAGAGAAAAATACCTTATGAGAAAAAAATTGTTCTCCTCAAAGATAAATATAAATTTTTCTCAAGATAAATATTTTTTTCTCGTGAAAGTAATTTAAAATATGAAGAGAACAATTATTTTTTTCACTCAAGAGATTTATCTACCGATCACTCGCGCGAGAGTTATATCTACTCATTAAAAAATTAATTCTCATTCATGAGTTTAATCATTAGAAAAAATATTCGTCATCAACTGCATTTTTAGGAAATCCCTTTACTACGGCGAAATGGGACGAAAATATGTATAACAAATAACACTACTCAACAAAATGAAAAAAATTTCATGTACTCCGGATGCGATAATTTTTTCTGTGTAGATAACCTTGACATGAGCTCGAAAAACGCAATAAAATTTTTTTTTTCGTTTGGTTTTTTTTTTATTTTTTTTTTTTTAAATTTTAAAAAAAATTTTTTGGTTAATTTGTTTCGTCCGGCATAACTCGGGAACCACTAGCCCGATTTAATTGAATTAAATTTTAAAAAATTTAAAATTACAATTCCCTTAATCTGTTCATATATTGGTTTCCTATACAAGCAACAGTTTCCAAGTTAAAAATGAATATATAAAGGAAAAAACTTATTTTTTGCCTAAAGATTTAAATTTTTTTTTTTTAAAAAATCCAAAATGAAAAAAATGTCAAATCTTATTACTTTTACGTAAAGTCACATAACCTATGAGCAAAATGAGACAAAGATCATGAAAAGCTCGTTTTTCGAGCTCATGTCAAGGTTATCTACACAGAAAAAATTATCGCATCCCGAGTACATTTTGACTGTTGACTAGTGTAATTAAACTTTCTGCGGATAACATTTTTTTTTCTTTTTTATTGTTTTAAAACCAAAAAATTAAATCAAAAATAACAATAAAGCAATTCTATTGCAATTCTATTCGAAGCACTTCTTACGACCCATTTTTTTTCAACTGCTTCAAACAAAACAATAGAAGAAACTGACCTGCGTCAATTTCCAAACACAAGTATTTTTATATTTCTTGTCTCACGCATGCTCTCTTTAATATTTATCTTTATTTAACTTTCGCACTCAGAATGTAAAACAAAACTCTCGTGAAAGTTATTTTTATGAGTTAGTGTTATCTTTTCTTCTCTTTCGTTAGAGAGAGCAATACTTTTAAAGCATGTATTGATCACTCATGAAAGATAAAAAAGATAACTTTCGTAGATAAAAATTACTTTCACGAGAATTATTTTTTTTGTCTCTGAGTGTGAGTAACAAAACGAGAGATAAAAATGAAAATACCTTTCGCGAAGCGAGATTTTCCGTACTATGCTTTTGAGCACATTTTTCATTACATTCTCACACATTTTACGCGGTATTTCATTAATTTCATCACGAATATTTTGTTTATTTTGTTTGAGTTGCTTAAACGTTTCTGGTTTGTTTGCATAAACCTTGTTTTTCAAATATCCCCACAAAAGGAAGTCCGGAACAGTCAAATCAGGCGACCGTGGAGGCCCATTAACATCACCTTTTCTTACGACGTTTTCATTTTCATAGAAGTAATGTCCAATTATTCCACCTGACCAAATTACACACTAGACTGTAACTTTTAATGGATACAAAGGATTGATACACTTGAGGTACGACGAATAGTGTGAAAAATATGCTGCCCACAACACTGCCGGATGTAGCCACTAGAACTACACTGGCGAAAGATTTTGAAGAGCGTGGGTATTTTTAATTTATTTTGGGGAATTGTTCATTTGGGGCATTTTTCAAAGAGTCGTTGAGAGGGATGAAATTCGGTCCATTGTGGTTCCCTTTTTAGAGGAAGGTTGTAGTATGTAGATTGGGCAAAGAAGAGAGAGCTTTGTAACAAGTTTTAGTTAGTTGTTCGTTGTGGATTTGTTGAACCAAAGAGATTCTTTAAAAACTGGACAAGGGGTTTAATGGGAGAGTCTGCTAGATCGTTAAGGTTATCAAAGAGCCTAGTCCTTTACATGAACATAGCAGGTTCTGCACTGACTCTTCCTCTTCGTCCAGGCAGCTAATACATCAGTCCTAAGCTTCATACGTGTAGCCATGGGGCCTATCACGCAGTGCCCCATGATGACTCATGCGGGCATGCTAAGTATGTTCTTTCCGAGGGAAAGCAGTTCTTTGGTACGAGTCACATTAATGTCTGGCCAAAGAGATGGAGCTACCCTGAAGTTCTCGACATTGTCCCACCTCGACACGGTTAATGCTGTTCCTATCTCGTCGATAAGGTTTTTAAGTTCTGTAAAAGGAATTTACACGTCCAAGCCGCATTAATCTCATCACCATTCTCCGATACTTTGGCAATGTCCTATTCGAACTTACTCTATAATGAAGGCTGAATAATATTCGGCACCATCGAATATATGGGACATTCTGTGGGACTGAATAGAACTATCCGTCTTTAAGTTCCTGAGTCTACACGAAGGGAGACGACCTAGGTATTAAATACGTTGAAGAAGTGTAACCAACTGGAGGTCACAGTCCCTATCCTTTAGTGAATCGTACTGTAATAGTCAATTTAATAAGTTATATTTGTCCAAATATTTCCACCCAAACTAAACAAAATAAACCATTTAAAATTGCATTTTCCGCACTCCAGAACTAAGGTAATAACTTTTGTGTTTGCTCAAACAATGAAAAGTAAATTTACGAGCAGTAGATGTATGTGGCACCAGACCCACTGCCGGGCAGAAATATTGCCGGCATCAAGTATCCTCTTGAAAGCAAAAGTTTGCCATTTCAAGTTTTATCTTCTAGTCAACTCACTGGTATGCGAGTCATTTTCTGGTGTAGAGTAAAGACTGCAGTAAAGTGCCGGAGTATTACGAGTATATGTATTTTGTAGAAGAGTCTCAAACAAAAAAGCAAAAAGTTAAGACAAATAAACCAACAAACTGGAGTATTGATTCAGGCACTTTTATCCAAATACAAACACACACAGACACACACAATCATACAGTTGACTTAAAACTTTGTCTATGTGTGAGTGTGTGTACTTGCACCGAACAGTCTTTGTTTTGGTCTATTTTTTTCCCCCCAGTTAAAAGAGTTGTACAAATAAAAACACAAAGTTGGAAAAATATGAACATCTGTTATCATGATGCCAAAGTTTTTCCTTTTTTTCTTATTTTCTTTCTCTTTGCGAGCTGTCAGGGCGATAATCAGTGTTGGAAAGTATGTGGAAAAAAGTGAATGAGTGAAATCATTATACTTTTCAAATAGTTTCCTCCTTGCACTATGGGGATGCACTCGAAAGATTGAAAATTAAGAGCTAATAAATTAAAGTGCGAAAAATTGTGTGGAACGAGTGAATGAAAATGCTTAATGGCTGGCAAACGTTATTATCACGTTTAAATGCTTACAGAGCACAAAGTCAAATCCATAAAATTGATGTGGAAAAGGCTGCTGTCAAACATTAAAAGCGATTTAATGAAAAGTGCAATTGCGAGGATAATCAGTTTTACAGCTGGTCAAATGACATTAACTTCAGAAATGGCGAAAAGTAAAAGGAAATTAAAGTGATGAAATTATATTGTTATGAAGACGGCAGTTGGCAATGTCTGTAACAAATTCGTAACGATGTGTGTAAGACCGTAGTTCCGATATTTTAACGACCAAAATATTAAAAATCGGAAAAAATATTTCTTTTTAAAACTGAAATTACAGAATTGCTGAAATCTTATTAATATATTAACATTAAAATATATTTTCATTTTTATTTGGAGTAAATTGCTTTGCAAGTTGCATATGGTCATTTCCGTGGGTCGCGAACGTACGTTCGTACGCTTTTGATGTACAAAAAATATAGAACACATCTTTTTTCTCGATTTTTTTTTCGTGATTCGATAACATTTTGGTAGCTCTATATTTAGTACAAAAGATGGCTTTCATCGAGTTTTAGTTTTCATAATAATAGCACTAAACATGTGGTCGCGAACGTACGGATCGGCGGAAATGCCCATATTTGGTTTTCTTGTTCTTGGCTTCTCTTATTGTCATTATTTCCTTGATATACTATTTCCTTGATATACCTTGACAAAAAATAGTTAAATAAAAAATACTACCTTTTCCAGCAGTAACTTCGCAACTTCCCACGAAAAAGGTACAGTCGATGGCGTTGGAGCCGTAATAAACAGAAAAATTTGGCACCTCACCAAAACCACAAATATTTGTTTAAACGACTCATTGGATTTCTATTAATACGCACAGGAACACATTAAAGGAATTAAAATTCTATACGTGGATGAAGGTCAAATTAATGATACTCCTTTTATGACAGACAAATGTAGTTGTTGTAAATGTTAGTTGTAGTGGAGAAATGTTTTTTTTTTTATTTTTTTAAAAAAGAAAATTTAATAATTAATTATGTTTATATTTAATTTCTTGATAAATATATATATATATTTTTAAAATTTTTTTATAAATAATAATAAATAAAACATAATAAATAAATAATAAATAAAAAAGTTTAGGAAATTATGTCCCGTTCGCGAGAGTTAAAAATATTTTTTAAAAACTAAGAATTGAAGATATTTTAAAGCCAAAAACTTTATAACAAAGATTTAGTATTCCCTTATACTTACAAAAAAATTTTAGTCCCTATAATGCGACAAAATTCGCTGATTTTTACATTGTTCCACATACTGGAAAAAATGACTTCCATTTTTTTTCCAGTTCGCGATCTCATGTTTATCTTACCTATTTTGAGAACGTTGAAGTTATGGAATCAGCTTTGTGCACTCAAAAATAGTACTACTGAAATGCAATTAATCTTTTATAAAGAGCTTAAAAAAAATTATTTTTTCATAATTTTTTTTTTAACTTTAAGCCGTTCAAGTGTCCCGTTCGCGATCTTGGAAATGCCCATATGCAAGACCACATGAGTAACAATTCGACTGTAACATGAGTGAAGTACGAAAGTAAGTAAGTTAGCAAGTAAGAAAGTTAGTAAGTTAGTAAGTAAGTAAGTAAGGAAGTAACTTACTAAGTATGTAACTTAGTAAGTAAGTAAGTTAGTTAGTATGCAAGTAAGTATGTAAGTAAGAAAGTAAGTAAGTAAGCAAGTTAGTAAGTAAGTAAGTAAGTAAGTATGTAAGTAAGTAAGTAAGTAAGTTAGCAAGTAAGAAATTAAGTAAATTCATACGAAGGTAAGTCAGTAAGTAAGTAAGTAAGAATGTAAGTAAGTAAGTAAGTAAGTAACTATGTAACTAAGTATGTAAAGCAGTAAATATATGAGTAAGTAAGCAGGCAACCAAAAAAGTAAATAAGTAAGTAAATAGGTAAGTAACTATGCAAGTAGCTAAGTAAGTAAGTAAGTAAGAAGGTAAATACGTAAGTAAGAAAGAAGGTAAATAAGTACGTAAAAAGGTAAGTAAGTAGGTAAGAAGGTAAGTATGTAAGTAATGAAAATTGGCAATGGTCGCAGTTGGCACGTCACACTTCTGATATGAAATTTGGAAAACACTCGTACTACTCGTACCTTTCAAGATATAACATTCACAGGTCAGTATTTCGCATTTCAGTCACAAATTGTGGAAAATCTAACTATTTTGTAGATTTCTCTTCTTGTTTAATATTTTTTTTAAACTTTAAATACACAAAAGAGAGTATTTCGTTCATGAATTTATACTGATTAGATTCAAGTATGAATATGAGTTTTTTCTACCATTTGTTCAGTATTCGGATAAGACTATTTTATGCAGAAAGTAGAATCGCTTTAGTTGCACACAATCAGGAGGACGAACGATATCGCCCAAGTTTGTTTATCGGTGAATTACTGTTGGATATTTACAAATATATACAAAATCATATTATAGAGATTCCCAATTGTGATTAATTCTCTCGAGACGTTTTTCGGCAACCGGCAGTCATTGTTATATTCGCTGAGCCTCTCATTCCTAAGTGAGAATGTCTAAAGACATGTCCGATGATTTTCATTTATCAACAAAGATTAGGTTCACCGGAATGAAGCAAACACTAATGAGTGCGTAATTGGCTAAAATGAATAACAAAAAAAAAAAAAAAGAAATCAAATTCATTCGTAACTTATTTGCAGAATCATTAATTTAATGATAATTTTTTTTGGTAACGCAAATTTGTCTGTCTGCATCGCCAAAGGATGGCCATACTCCTCCGACTTAATGTCATTAAGACAATTTGGAAAATATTCTCGAGTTTACTGACATTTCTTCTTTGATTAAGAGATTTCAAGTCTAGCCACTACATCTTGATGGCATTGCTAATTAACAAATCATTCAATGTAAGAAATTATCTTTAAATGCTTGTAAACATTTGTCGAACGAAAAAAAGGAATGATTTCCACTAACTGATTCAAACCGCAGACAATACATGGAGCATGTACGTAGAATTAATTACACAGCGTTAATGCTATACGAATACTCGTTGCATTGGGCCAGCTATGCTGTTTTCGGACCGAAATATCTCGAATACGTAAAGAATAGGAATTGAATGTAGCAAAAGGTTCGCGGTGGGGATAATAGATAATTAAAAATGGCGGATGTATTGGCGTTATCAGGAGAGCAAGTGTCTGTATAGGATTCGTATAGTTTGAGAAAACAAATCAAAATTGTTATAAGGACAATATTTGTCCATACTGCTACAATAATATTCATTGGCCATTTATTTTGGAAAAAATAATTCGGCTTCGTCGAAATCAGTCAAACCCTATTTTCCGACATCTCCCAATTTAAATATTAAATAGGATGGGGACAATATTTTTAATAATGACACAGATTTTAAACCAATTAATTGTTGTTTTTTTTTTTGTAGGATTTAACTTATTCAAATTTTAAAAAGAATGGACAATATTTTTTTTGTATAAACGCTTATATTTACAGAATTAGAAAATTGGCATAATGATTAATGGGATTTGGTTAACAGGATTTTTTACGACTATATGTCAACATAGACTTTTTAAAAGTCTCAGATTGCCAATTAAACACCTCTAGCTATTTAGTACCAATACCAACGTTTTCTTCAACTATCGTTCAGAGCCCTTCAGATATTAAAAATCAAATGTGTTTAAGAAAAAGATTGGCAAGTTTTAAAAAATATTATGAAAATGTTCTGATGTGGTTGTATCAAAAAACTTACAAAGTTTCTGAAAGAACACCTCCCTCCATATGGTCTTTATGGTTAGAACCGAACAACAAAAATACACACAGAATTGCATTTTTCTATTTTGCCGCCCTGTAATTCCAAGAATATAAGTTCAAATGAAAATCTAAATTAGTCACTTACTCCCCTGTGATTATTTTTTGATTTTTTTGCAAGATTTTTTGACTGCAAAGAATGCATTTGTTGGAAGAAGAGGAATAGTTGACAAATGGGTCCACAACTTGTGAAATATATAAATGAAAAAAAAATTACAAACTAATCACAAGTTGCCAATTCGGATTAAATGGGGATAACAATTGGAGACAACTGGAATGAAATCCAAAAAAGGGCCCGAAACTGGTAAAATATAAATGAGAAATAATATTCATACGAGTATATAAAATTCTTGCGTTACTGATTCATTACTGCCCTGACCAAACGGCTGAATCTAGAATCACAATGTTTTGGGGAAAACGGGACAAATACCAAATAATCAAATATCGTGATTTTTCTTTTAAACTTGGTCCACAAATACGACTGCCTATAACGAGACGGTATAAAAATGGGTGAAACGAGCGGATAAAGGAACAAAGAAGGAGCCAAGACAGGTAAAATATAAAAAGTTATAGAAAGGGTCAAAAAGCCAAACCAGAGGAGACTACAAAAAGGGTGCAAGGCGGGAAAATAATATGGAGGATGTGGGAAAATGTTTTAAAAATTGATGCGGGCTAGATACCAGTTGAAAAGTTGAAAAAAAGTAGAAAATTGGCAAAACTAAAAAGTGTGAATAAATATTTAATGTTAATATCTATCACCAAAAATTAGAAAAAATGGGTTTTGACTCCGTACAAAGTTGTTTTTGTTTTGTTTTTGTAAACCAACGTAATTAAACAAATACTTTGTGTTTTACTGAAAAAGGGAAATTTACGCATACGAAATAGAGGGTATTTGCTAGTATCTTCTTCTTAATATATATTTACCCTCGACACTGATTCACTGATACATTGATTCACTGACTCTGTCACGGAGTACGTAGGAATTTAAATAGGCATTCTATATTCTATAATTCCATATAAATTCTATAAATAATAATAATAAAAAAAAATTTTTTTTTACCAAAATTTTTTTTTACAATTTTTTTTTTTTACAAAAATTTTTTTTCAACAAAAATTTTTTTTTTTTTTTCAAGAAAAATTTTTTTTTTCCACAAAATTTTTTTTTTCAATAAAACTTTTTTTTTACAAAAATTTTTTTTTTACAAAAATTTTTTTTTTCAAGAAAAAAATTTTTTTTTTCAAAAAAAATTTTTTTTTCAACAAATATTTTTTTTCAAAAAAATTTTTTTTTTCAACAAATATTTTTTTTCAAACAAAAATTTTTTTTTCAACTAAATTTTTTTTCCATGATTCAACGGGCGCCATAGGCGCATTACAACTTACTAGTTTAATATGTTTCTAAATAGAAAATATGTGTCTCTTTTCGTTAAAGTCCTCCTGCTGGATTACGTCGAGAGGAGATACAACATAGTCAACCAACGGCGAACAAAGTTTGTTCACCTTCAAAAATATTTAATATTTCTCATAACAAATTCACAACTACAATAAATTGTTTTTGTTTTTTTACAATTCTTATTAAATCTTTTGCAGTACATTTACATGCCATGGCTTCGGCCAGATCAATATGTCTACACGCACTGTCTTGTAATGTATAATTATTACGGATTATAATCCATCATGTGGACAATAACAAATGGTTACATACGTTTATTAGTGGGTTGCTCGGGTGTGACTGGAGGGGAGTTCAGCTGTCTGTCATATTTCCCAATCTTCACCTAATCAATCTGTTTTGAAGTGGGTGTCATTCGATTCAATTGCTATTAATTTTCTTCCAATAATTGTATTTAATTAAGCGAAGGCAAATGTATTTGCGACAGAACCTCTCACCGAGCAGGTCTTTTTTTTTATCATAATCGGGTTTTTAGCACAAATCCAAAAATAAAATGCAGTCGTCAACTTTTAGTAAATACAGTTATTTAACCCAAACCGGACGAGATTAAACCTAACATCATACCCCTCATACTTTTTGCAGTGTTCTCATGCACGGAAATCCGCCAAATCCACTTTTGTTCCGGAATTTATGGCTTATGGCTCGAAAATCCAAATGAATGTCATGAATGAAATAATTGAGTTTTATGACAACATTTAATGTGAACGCAATGCGGATATCCTCGCATTTTGCACACAAACCCACCAAGAGCTCGATTCGCCCAACGAAAAAAAGGGGTGCATACGCACAACACTTTGCCCTGTGCGGCAGGACAAAAGAACGGTGATGCCGCTTACAATTCCAACGGACATCCTTAGGATAATTGCAGGTATTTGGACAAATGAAATGGTCAGTTGAGCTCAGGTAAACGCGAATTGACATTGTTTGGCGTACAGCAGCATCAAGTAATGCCAACACAAAAAGGAATGAATGAAAGGAAGACGAACTTTAACAAAACGTCTCGTTGACAACTGTCATGCCATTTTGCACGAATCCGCCAAAATCGCATAATAAACGCTACACAGACATTACTGTCTGCCAGTGATACCTTTGGTGCGAGCCATTAAATTGTCATTAGCCAGCATTTTCTGAATGTCCTGCCCAGGCGTAATGCATTGAATGGAAATGATTTAAGATTTAAGACGAATACGAATATATTTTTTGAAAATGACCCAGTTGGAAGCCAAATATTGTAATCCATAGTTTTTGAAGGGGCGGATGAAAACAAGTAGATTAACACCGTCCTACCCACGTGACAAACAACTCCTCCATTTATGGTTAATGTTGGCAAGACAACTGTTGGCTGTACTTTTACATTTTCTGGTAAATGATGGCAATGGTAAACTCCAGATGGTAGTAGAAGATAAGAGCTTAAAACTCATACACTGCTGATGATTTAAATGTTTCGCAAACATTTTAGATATCACAAAACATGACGAAGACTTGTAAAATTAAAGAGAGAGATGATTGTTAATGGGATATCTTGTGCACTAAAAAACAAAAAATGAATTCTGTTCAGAATTTGTCGGCTTTCGTATTGCCAACAATTGCCGAAATCGCAAATACAGTTTTCGAGAACAGATTTGGATTCAGGAGCTTGAAAACAGTGGGACTGTTGATGAGATATTCGTATTTACTTTTTTCAAGAACTGATACTTTGATCAATGAAGCGTCAACATTTAAGTTTCCCGTTATTACAAACGATTTTTTTTTTAAATTAATTTATTTAAGTATACAATTTATTAAAAAATATGTTTTTATTGTTTTTATGTTACAGCGCCTTGTAGGCTTTAGAGAGGCAACTTTACATTTCAAAGAAGTTAGCTCAGAGGATCGCTTATTTGTTTGATTGAGTTCCAAGTGATGTTCGATTAATTTGTTATTTTCTTTTACCTTAAGGGGAAATCATTCGCTTGTACTCTACCTGCCGCTTTGACACTAAATACACCGTATTACACACATTCTGTCCTTATGAATCAAATTTACTTTTTCGGAAAGGGGATAAAAAATAAAAATACACGTGTATCGGCGATTTTCATGTACACGTCAGAATGTCTGTATCACGTCTAATTTTTTAAAAACAATTTTTATCAATTCTCAGATTTTCCCCAATTTTTATTATTTTTGAAAAAAATAAATATTTTTTTCACTTTTCTTAGCATAACTTGAAGAGACTCCAAATTTTTTAAACTACTTAAGCGTTACAAAAAAAAAACGTTTTTTGAACTGAAACCTTAAAAAAAACGATAACCATTTAAAAAAAAAAAATTTAGGAAAACCTTAGAATTGATAAAAATTGTTTTTAAAAAATTTGACGTGATACAGACATTTCCACGAGTCTGCCTGCCAAAAATCAGCTCGATTGGATCACTGAAAAAGGGTTAAAAATCGGTCGAAAGGCTTTCACACAGGACACTACGAGTATTTTTATTTTTTCCCCTCTTTCCGAATATGTGCATTTGGTTCATAGAACAGAAACAAATTTATTTTTTGTAACACGGTGATATGGTTGAGATTATTTTGTGAACAATGTTACCGCTGAGAATTTCGAAAAAGTCGCACAAAAAGTAGTTTTGTTAATAAAAAGTCGCGGACTTTTTTTTAACGTTTCTAAACCACAACTAAACAAAAATTATACAAAATTAACATTCAAACATATGAAAAAATTAAAAATTATCCATAATTTTTTTTATATAAAATTACCAGCAACACATGTGACTCTTTAGAGAGATTCTAAGTTATACGAGGTCCTCAGTAAAAGTAGAAAACGACATAGTGCTGAATCGTCCCAGACAGGGTGAGCCATTTCTTCAACATTTCGATGATGAAATAATTGGGGGGAAAAGAGAATTTAATAAAAACCGGCTCAGTGAACAACAAAGGCCACATCCTTCTCTCATATGCGGATGACATTGACAACGTCGGAACGATGGAGCGTGACATACATGATGTTGGATGAGAATAAGACGAAACATACGCGAGGCCCGAAAGTCGACATAGCAGAGAACGCCAATTGCAATTTCGAGATTGTGGAGGAATTTGTTAACAATGGCTTTGTCATCAGGGGGAAGAATGAAGTAAAGCGAAAGATTGACAAATAGATGTTGCTGCTAAGCAAACAATTCTAGAGCAGCGCCTCCCCTAAAAGGTTTCAGACGACAGCTATCATGGATTCCAGAGACGGGCAAGAACAAGACTCCGCTGGAAGGTCCAACGTGAAAGATGACCTTTAAATCCTGGGTTTCAGGAAATAGAGAAAACACTCGAAAACACATTTTTAATGCGGGTCCATACCCATCCTCAGGATCAACTTAAGTCACGATGGAGCCAGTGATTTAAATGGAAATAACAGATAGAGCTTTGGCTCTTTATGTCTGTTAAGAGCACTTGCCCCCTGCCAAGAGCCATGTCATCGTCACCATAGTAATTGTGTGCATTGACTTGGTATCGGCGGAATTGGGCTGTGGCGCACCATAGTTAAAGATGGGTATCTTTTTTTGTTCGATCGATGTCCAAATACGATTATCTCTGCTTCATTGGAAATGTATCTGAGTTCGAGTCAGTCTCTTTTCTTCATAGTTTCCGTTTATCCTCGCCTTTCAGTCTACACCTCACGGTAGCTGGGCACAGTTTTCGGGCATCCTTGACTGATAATGATGACAAATCGCATTTCAGATTCCCAACTGTATCCTTGACTACTCCTCACAGCGGTTGTCGGCTACTCTCGGTCAATCATTGAGCATAAATAATTTACGAAACGTTGAGTATAAGCCGGATTCACATGATCGTCATCGTATGCGATTTTCAAGAGATTTGCACTGATGATAAGGTCAGCATTCCCGAAACATCCAAGTACCTGTTTCAATCGGTCTGGCATCCAAGGGGCATTATCATCGCTGGTAATTGAATGTGAAGATGTCACCATCGCCACCACTTGTTGTGACTGGATGAGTTCACGTCGGGCTCAGTTGGTGGCGGACAATTGACGATTTCCAACTGGGCGAATTTTATTTGTCCCAAACAAACAGTGGCTGATAATGGTGTTGTTATGGACTCGAGGACATAACAAAAATTAACAAAGATTATGCACTGTTTGTTTGCGGAGTATTTTTCCAACGTAAATTTGACGAAGGAACGGAACTGATTTAACCTCCCACTGATTGTTATTATTTTTATATTTTTTTGGTTTTGTTTTTTTTTTTGGGTTGACTGTCAACCGGATAGATGGGCGGACGGACAGTCAGACGTTGCCCGTCAATCACCATTACACAGTCAATGGTAAGGATTCCTCCAGTTCGGTGGTATTTTTTTGTTTTCTCTCTCGGCTGAGTGTCTAGGAGGCAAGGATGTTGTTTTGGCAGTTGTTCAGAGCTCATCATGCTGATTCGTTGTTCTTTTGTTTTGTCGGTTATTCCATTGTCTTTCCGAATGTAATGTTGTTATGATACACTTGTAACTCAAGTACGTTCTTCAAGTGTCTCTTTTCAATGTTGCTTTGTTGAGGGTTCTGCTTTTTTTTTTGGCTTGGTCGGTTGGTGGGTACTTCTTTGAGCATTGCATTGAATGCGTATTTGATAGTTTTTCGTGGAATTCACGTTTTTCATTTGAAGGGTCCCTGGCCAAGTCCTTTCTCTCTCTCTCTCACTGTTCCCTGTTTCAGTAAGTTAGTGTGTGTGGGTGTGTATGTGTCTTTTATTACTTGTCCTGACGACGTCCATCAGTTGTTGCTATTTTTCCCATAATGAAGTTATTCTTCGGTCCATTCCATTATACTTCCACCAATTCGCGCATCTGTGCTTGTGTGTTGTCGAAATAATGTATCTTCTGGGATACGCTCGTATACATGTGTATGCTTGTATTTCTGTCAGTCCTGTCTGGTTGTACGTTTTGGAATATTCTCGAGCATATTTTATTCTGTGAGTTTTCATTTCATTGAATATTCAATTATTTGTTTATGATTTTTTCTTGGTTGATTTATGGTCACCCAAATATGTGTCCTTCGCCGGTTACCACCATTGCCCCGCGATAATGGCATTTCTGTGTTGTGCTGCAGTTTCATTTAATGAGACAACCAACGAAATATGTATTTTCAGTTTGTCTTTGTTACTTTCAGTCGAGGTTACCGAATTTTATAGTGCTATCGTGGTATGAACTTGAGGGTAATCAGACAATGGTGAAAAGTTTTCCGTTAATGCAAAGGGGTTTGGTTAAATGGTATCCTTGGTATGTGGAAGGGAAAGGGTTCTTATTTAATATTGCAGTACTCGGTGTGTTGTTTTAAAATGAGGTTAATGCGGTGAAAGACATATTTCGATATGGAAGAACGAATGTGAGCTAAATGCAGTTAAACTCTTTATGCAATTAATGACTATTAGGCAGAAAAAAAACTCACATACACTTGAAATATACGCCACTCATTCAACAATATTTTGACTGACGCTTAATTGAATGCCTGGTTGGCAATCCAAGAGGTAGTAGGTGTCTAGTTGGGAAGCATCGTTCTAGCAACTATGATGTTTCGGTAGTAAGAATGTTTACATCCTTCTCAAGGATTGGTGTCCCAATCTCATTGAAAATCCATTATTTACATCACAATTTGGACTACATCAGCAAAGAATTGGCTAACAAATCTGATGAAGAAGGCGAAAGCATGCATCAAGCATCTATGCCATTTGACATGAGCTATTGAGGGTAAAAGTCGCCTAGTGCTATAAAGAATGTTCAGAAGATGCACTACCCGCCAGGAAACGGTACTAGTTCGGAGCCTGTAACACAACTAGTTCCGCAGTAAACACCTCTAGTTCCAGCTTGGATTACTTTCTATGTATTTAAGCTGTTTACTTTAACATGGGCTTGTCATTGGAGGTAAACAATTCACTCCCCTCAGCATTACCTTCAACCACCTACTGAACTAGTTCCGACATACAACTACGTATCTAGTACACCGCAACTAGTATGGGAAATAGTTCGGGTGAACTATTTACAGCAATGATAATTTGATATTTTTTTTAATTAAAAAAAAAATAAAAAAAATAATTAAAAATAATCTTAAATATTTTGTTTTTGTGAGGCATTTGAAATGCAGATTTTATTTATTTATTACAATATACAAAGTAAATTTATATTATAATTTTGGGTCCAAGGGTAAACCGGGTGACAAAGACCATTTGTCTTGATTTTTGCAGCGACAGACCAAAGCCTCTGGTGGGAATCGAACTCACAACCCTCACGCTGATAGGCAAGAATGCTACCAACTCGCCTAACGGGGCGCTTATGCAGACTTTATTAAAATGCCACTTTTTTGGTGTGCAAAAACAAAAAAATTCCACAGCCAAATGATTGAAACAACACGCACAAACTGTACCGTCCTCGCATTACATGGAACTAGTGCAGTAGTTAGTACACATAGTTCGAATACACCAATAGTTTCAGGTGGTTATTGACTTCCCAGAGTCGACTACCACACTAGTTCTTAGTGGCAATCGATTACTTAAAAACTGGCGGGTAGGGTTTGCTGTGGAGTAACACATTGATGTTATGTGTGGTTCTGAAACTGATGACAACAATGACACTAGCCCCGAACAATGTTAGGCAATGCTTATGAACACATAAACTTTGTTCTTCTTTCATTTGTCAATCATTCAATTAAATCAGTACTTGTTTTGAGCTACAATTAATATATCTCGAGTAAAGAGAACTTTTTTTTCCAAATATGTGAACAGAAGAATTTAATTAAATTAATTTGGGAAAAAAAATAATTTTCTTCATAAATTTATATATAAATGCAAAATAGTTGATTGGGTAAAGAAACAGCAAATGTAATTCGTATTTTTTTTCTAAAGAGATACCTCCACTTCCAAATAATAACATTTAATTTTAATTGTGGGTTATGTTACTTTACCTTAAAGTAATAAGACTTAACACTTTGTTCCGTCTTGGATTTTTAGGATATTTGAAAAACTGCATTTTTAACAAAAAAAAAAATTTAAAAAAAAAACAAATTTAGTAATCAATATATAAAAAAAATTAAATAAAAAATTAAAATTATTAAAAAATTAAATTTAAAAAAAAAAAAAAATTCTTTAAAAAAAAAATATTTTTTTTTAAAAAAAATTATTTTTTAAAAAAAATTATTTTTTAAAAAACAAAAAATATTTTTTTAAAAACAAAAAATATTTTTTAAAAAAAAAAAAAAATTTTTTTAAAAAATTAAATTTTTTAAAAAAAGTTTAATTTAAAAAATAATTTATGAATCAATTTATAAAGAAAATTAAATTTTGTATTAAAAACATTTTTTTTTTAAAAAAAAAGAAAAAATTTGGGAATCAAAATTTTTTAAAAAAAAAAATATATATTTAAAAAAAAAAATATTTTTAAGAAGAAAAATTTAACTTCTTGGAAGAAATATTCAATTTTTAGGAAGACAATTTACATTTTCAAAAATTTAATTTTTTAAAAAAAAAAATAATTTTTTAAAAAAAATGTTTATTAAAAAAAAAAATTTAGGAATCAATTTATAAAGAAAATTAAATTTGGTACAAAAAAAATTAAATTTTCTTAAAAAAATTTTTTTTTAAAAAAAATAATTTCTGGGAATCAGAATTTTATTTTTTAAAAAAAAATATATTTAAAAAAAAAATTATTTTTAAGAAGAAAAATTTAACTTTTAGGAAGAAATATTTAATTTTTAGGAAGACAAATTACATTTTTAAAAATTTAATTTTTTTTAAAAAAAAGTTTAATTTAAAAAAAATCTAGGAATCAATTAATAAAGAAAATTAAATTTTGTACAAAAAAAATTAAATTTTTTTAAAAAAAAATAATTTCTGGGAATCAAAATTTTATTTTTAAAAAAAAAATATTTTTAAGAAAAAAAATTTTACTTTTAGGAAGACAAATTACATTTTTAAAAATTTAATTTTTTTAAAAAAAAAATATTTTTTAAAAAAAGTGTAATTTAAAAAAAATCTGAGAATCAATTAATAAAGAAAATTAAATTTTTAAAAAAAAAAAATTTTAAAAAAAAATAATTTCTGGGAATCAAAATTTTATTATAAAAAAAATATATATTTAAAAAAAATATTTTTAAGAAAAAAAATTTTACTTTTAGGAAGAAATATTTAATTTTTAGGAAGACAAATTACATTTTTAGGAATAAAAATTTAATTTTTAGCAACAATTTTATTTTTTACGAAAAAAAACCAATTTGTTTCTAATTTGTTCAACATTCATTTCAGCAAAATTTAAGTAGTCCTTCTCGAGTTATGCTAAACTAGGCGAAAAAACCTCAAGATAAGGAAAAAAGGTAAACTTTTGTAAAAAAAAAAACTGGGCCTGCGAACGCCAAACCCTTTGGGAGTTTTACTATACTGACCTAGTACTTTCACCTTGACTTGGAATGTTCCACAGTGTTATAAGTTACAATGGCTTTTACGAATGTTGATTCGGAATTGACACTTTCTACAATGTCTTTAGCGACCTGTTTATGGTCTGTTCAATCGGTCACGCGTATAACATGCGAACAATCCTTCAAGTGATGGGAATACGAATTAGAAAAGTTGTTCAGTAACCATTGCCTTTATTTTAGCGATGTTAACTTAACTTGAATGCTATTGAATGTACTGTACAACTCATTTGTACAGGATTTTGATAAAGACAATACAACGCAAGTCTTAAGTAACTTTTTCAGTGATTACGCAAGCGATATTTATCATTACAAAAATCGCTCAACTCTATGTGCATGTGAATACCACATTCACCAACAGCATTACATAGAAATCGATGTCTACGAAGCATTGCTCAGCGAAATAAGGATGAGTGTTGGAAAGGCCTCAGCCGATCTTAAGGATCGCTATTAAAGCCACACATTGACTACAATATACAGTCTAATTCGGATAAGTGCACGCGTTTTAATTGAAAAAAATCGCTTAATTGAAAATACAGAATAGTAACGATTGTTGTGGATGATATTCATTGCTTAAATGAAAATCCGCTTTATTGAAAAATCGTTTATATGAAACACATTTTAAATGCAAAGAGACAAGCTTATTATATACCAACACCGTTCAAGAGAAATTCATGCAACTCATTAAAGTACATACACAATAATAGAGGAGATGATAGAGTGACCAATGAAAACATTGAAAATGCAAGGTTCAATAGAATCTATTATGAGATCATCAGAACCAATTGTATTAAACATACGACGAAGAAGACATTAAAATCAATGTATGTTATGAAAACATTTTTTGGAGACAATTCTGCAGTCTTGGGCAAAACAAATGATCTCAAGAAAGTATGTGTCAACCACATTTAAGACAACTTAACCAAATAAAGATAAGTGACTATTTTCATCCAATCTCATTAATATTGAATTTAAAATTGACATACACGTGATTTAATAGTTGTGCCACAAGTTTCTATCTTCGATTCATAGGAAAATTTCAAAAGCACAAAGTTCTTCCTTTTTATTGAAAATCCCGCATAAGTAATTGTCATTTTTTTGTCATTACCGCTTAATTGAATTCGACTGTATATGAAATAGCCAATTCTACTACTCAGGAGGAATGGACCATCAACAATTCCACCAATTAATTTGTACAGCACTACGATTTTCCAACGTTTCCAAATGAATAAGTTTACACAGAGACTCATAAGATGGGATGGGAAAGAGAAATTCACGGAATGATTCTAATTGTTGTTCCATATCGCTCTCATTTTGATACATAAAATACCGACATTTCCTAAGTCGTCTGACAAGTACCCTTTTTTAAATATTCCAATTGAATTTATTCACAAACTTTCGAGATTTACGCAGAACATTAAATTCACATTAGAGACCAGTTGCTCGACTTCCAGTACAAACTCGTTCTACTACATTCACCGGTACTTCCAAAGACGAACGACCAAATCCGTACAACAACAAAACAATTGTACAAAACCCCCATGAATGACAGAAAGTTTAGCAATAATGGCGCAAACAAGCCCGTACAGAATGTAGTACATAAATACAACCAAAGGAAAACTTTTGGCAATTCGATCTGGGAACAACAGGACAAAGTAAGGACGTGCGTACGCTACCAGCTGGGTGGCCAACCTCGCATGATTCCGTTAAATTGTAAAGATTGAGTCAATATGTCCAGACGAAAACACAATCATTTTTTTTATATTTTTCTCTGATTGCCCACTGTGAATGCATTGCACTGTATTAGCAATAGGAACTAAGGGTATTGGAGGAAGGAAAGAGTGATGGGTGTTTGTTGACGATTGTTTTGCATTTCAGAATGTCACAGCTGACAAGAATGGCACTAGCTGGCAGAGTATTTCACCTACACACACAAAGTCGAATCATCCGGTCACTCGCCGATGGAGAGTAGTGGATATTCGCGCATTGCGGTTGAATGCCCCAACATCAGGGACTAGACGAATAACAGATACTGTTACAATATACAATCGAGGATCTAGCCATTAACAAAAAAACAGTTTGTTTATTTAAGTATTTTCAAACAGTTTTTTTTTTATTTCGCATTGTAATTTTCCAACTGAAATCAAGAGAAAATTGTTTTGCTGTTCTCAAAATACTGGCAACCCTAACACAAACCCGTTTCTTTCTTCCCATCCCGCATTTGGTTCCCTGAACCATAATAAATTTCCAAAACAACTTCTACACACACACTCTCACTGCCACCATTTTTAACGATTCCTTTCCTTTTTCCTTTGGCGTGTTGGTGAAACTACACGAAAATCCTGCATTCGAAAAGCTTCCATCGAGTGGCGGAGCACAGAGAAAGGCGACATAATGTAGTGATTATTTTGAGACGTCATTACGACATTGGAGCAATAAAGTCCCGCGAATCTGTATGACATCCGAGCTCAAAAACATCACATTCGTACGACAATAGTGTGCGATTTGTATGTGCGTGTGTGTTGAAAGAGAGACAAACAAAGAAGCAAACAAAAAAAAAAAAAGAGCGGAGGAAAACGAGATCGACAGGAAATGTAAATGGTTTCCTGTGGAACGGATAACAAGTTTGATTGAAACAAAACTTTACGCCATTCATGGAATGCACTGAAAGCACAGGAAAATCAAAGCGTAACGGGAATCACAGTACGGGTACGTAATTGTGTGCTGGCAACATAAACCACTACATACACGTAAATACACACATACATACACTCAATGATTACGTACCACAATTTGGGAACAACCCAGTTAAATTTTTGGTTAGGAATTATAAAAAGTTTGTGTCATATTGGCCGATGTTTATTTGAATGTTGTAAAACTCTATACCTTTATTAGGTTCTCAATAAATGAGCGTGAAAACATATTTATCCAAAGGTCTCCTCGTTCTCCACGTCATTTGAAGGAAATTATTTTCCATTATTAACCGGAAGGATTGTACTTTTAAATAAAAAAAAGAAATTTGAGAAAATATCCAGTAGTTTTTTTTATAGAATTTTCCAAAAAAAAAAAGTTATTGTACAGGGTCCACAAATGATTTAAAAAAAAATGCAAAAAAAAATCTATGATTTCATGACAAGTTTTACAGTATTTACAACAAAAAACATCGAACAGGGAATGCAATAGAAAGTAGAAAAGATTCTAGGTGATATGAAGTGGGTCTAAAAGCTGTTCACTGAAAAATTTCTCGGGTATATTTTCGTATATGGCACAAAGAGAGACAATTATTGACGACGGTTCCCAATCTGAAGACTGCATACTTGTTATGACATCGATTGAGTTCATCGAAGAGCTCGTATTACTTACGGTTCCATTTTATGAAGAAATAAATAGGTGCGTGGAAATCTCTTCCAGCAAGAGTCTTTACTGCAAGCTGTGGCATTCTTAAATTCAAGACAAATGTCAACAGACACGACTCCCTCTTTCCTCATTCTAATAACCCAATTCCCTATCACAGCCTCTGAAAGATGGTACAAAAAAAAATCGTGCCAAACATTTTGGATTCAATTCTTTTTTTGACAATCTGAACACAAAAGTAAAACTGACACAAAATACCTACATACACACATGTATCAGAAAACTTATTTTGCCGACAGGATTTTCAAATACAAAAAAAAACCCCTGAACAAGTGGGAATACAGCTAACGAAACCTTGGGAAAGTATTATTTAAATTAGTTTTATTTAATTCATAGAGAGGAACCTGACCAATCAGCCCAGTCAAATAAGAATACGAACGAAGAAGAATACAAAACCCGGTATTTTTTAAGACTAACGAAGGCATCACGTTGAAAATGAACTTTATCACTTTGTTATCAGAATGTTTTTTCCCAAAAGAAAGTACACCAAAAATGTCATTCCTTTGTTGATATTCTAAAATACATTCCAAGAACTCTCCACTTTTACTAAACCTAAAACTATATCAGCAGTTGTAAACTATGTGTTATCTAACTAGGATGTGGTGTGGTAGGTAGTGTGTGCGACTATCACACAGAAGAACCTGAGTTCGAAACCGGGTAAGACCATCAAACATTTTTCAGCGGCTGTTTCCACTTCGTAAATGTTGGCGACTTTACGAGTAAGAGAGTAATCTCTAAGCCATGTAAAACTTCTCTAGAAAAGCGCATTAGTCGTTGGAAGACGGCTTTAAACAGTAGGTCCCGGTCAGTGAGTATACAAATTATATCGTACACAGCTCACTGTTCCTTCATGGAATGTTAAGGGAAATAAGTAAGCGAGTTATCTAACAAGGGACACTTTTTCCCACATAACTGAAATTCAAGTAAAATAGAAATGCTAGACAAATTAGGTAGCCTAAGACTCTACTGAGATCTCTACTGTATGCATTACCTTGAAAATATGCCGTTGGTATGTGAATTTGATGAATGTTTTACCTGAAAAACAGAAAAGAATAATTAATAAGAATTGAATTAAATGAAATGTACCGGTATATTCACTAAATAAAAGCTAATTATAAATATGAAGCTAATTATACTTATCTATTTATCATGGTCTTTATATAAAGTTATCGAAATAATTAAATGGTACAGTGTGAAAGCTTGTAATATCCCAAAATACGAGGATTTCTTCCCAGACTTGTACCATATTTTTTCAACGCTGCATCGAATGTATTTTAGACAACATATTTTGCAATCTTATGTGTTTTTAAGATTTACCGAACTAATACCACACTCTGGACACTCTAGCTATCCAATTTCGGAGCAAAAATCCAATGGCCACCGTGGCATCTCGAAGATTCGATTTAGATGACCGTATAACCCAGTTCAGGTCCTTATGAGAATATCAACAAAGTAGCGTCTTTAAAGCTACATACATATGTTCGAAAATGTCAACCTGAAATTATTATTTGTTTCTCTTTCAAATTTATCTTCCAAAAGCTTTTCCAAGTCGTCATGTCCCCAACAGTTAAGGAACATAAATTCGAATGAAATTGTTTGCTTTTTATTTAGTGCTCCTGAAGAAAACCACACACGTGTAAAAACCTCAAAAACAAAAGTCAACTTGAAGTTTATTTAGCGTTTGAAATGTATAAAGAGGAGTAGACATATGAAAATAAAATAAAAATCTACCGATTAATCAGTAATTCTATTGTTCATCAGTAATTTAATACAATAGCAAAAAAATGCGGGAAAATCTGAGAATTGATAAAAATCTATTTTTTAAAAAATTTGACGTGATACAGACATTTCCACGAGTCTGCCTGCCAAAAATCAGCTCGATTGGATCACTGAAAAAGGGTTAAAAATCGGTCCAAAGGCTTTCACTCGGGCCACTACGAGCTTCATACTTCAAACTTAAAAAAAATTCTGACGTGTACATGAAAATCGCCGATACACGTGTATTTTTATTTGTTCCCCTCTTTCCGAATATGTGCATTTGGTTCATAGGACAGAAAAAAATCTATTTTTTTGTAACACGGTGTTATCAATCAGTTTCAGAGCAGTTACCCGTTTATTCTAAAAAAAACTCTTTAGAATTATTTTAATATTTGCGATAACCAAATCAGTTTCCTGGGGAATCCGAGTACAAAACAACAATGTATTCCACCAACTATGTCCATATGTATAAATAAAAGCTCGTTTACCAAGAGCAATCGTTGATATTCAAATACTGAGCCATCCCACAAAAGTTCGACCCGGCAATAGAAAAAAAAATAATAAAAACGACATCTTCAAATTGAAATGCCGGTCACGTTCATTGCAATTTAAGACATTTCATATACAGTGCACTCTCTCATAAGCGGACACTTCAGGGACTGACAATTTTGTCCTGTTATGAGAGGTGTTTGCTTGTGAGAAAAGTACACAGGAGGACTAGAGCGGATTGGTACTGCAAAAAAGTGTTCGTTTCAGAGAGGTGTCCCCAAATACGCTAGTAGGGACTGTTCAGAAAATATATCTGTCCCAATGTATGTTTCATGGACATCAACATCCACTTACATAGGACAAAGCATTCCTGTTGCGATGCAAGTCCACATTGGTGCAACTACAAAGTGAGCCAAAGTTCTTTCTTCGATTTGGGTATAAACTACAGCCCCCATGACACAGCCCAAGAGTCCACCCATGCTTGTCTAGCAGAGAAAAAGTTTGTGAAATTTTTGAGTACTCGTGGTGAGACCGTTTAAATTTGAGTGTCTTTTTAAAACTTTTACATAAACTTTCAATCTTAATATATATTTACCCTCGACACTGATTCACTGACTCTGTCACGCAGCACAGTGTCGTGATTTCATACAAACGGTGGCCAAAAATAGAAGGAGTTAACATAGAAAGATGAAAATTGGTACACATTGCTTTTATACATAGGAAAGAAAAAAAACGAAGTTTTGTGAAATCGGTCGGTTGTCTCTGATATATAACTGATAACTGTGGCGAGTTATGTGAAATTATCTCAAAGGACACGCCCACCTCCCATATATCCTGAAACGAAAAAAGGTTATATTTTCCAAAATTGTTGTTGGAATTGAACTATATTTGACTCGATTTGTCTCTAATATATTATTGATAACTGTGTTAAGTTATATGCAATTATCTCAAAGGACACGCATACCTCCCATATATAATCCCATATATATAAGTTTATTATATTTAATTTAAAATTATATTGGTCTTTAAGCAAAATATTAAAAAAGCAGTACAAATTTTATATTAATAACAAAACGATTTTATTAATAAAAACAATATCTTTATTTATAGTTCCAGACATGCGTATATCTTATTTACTATTATCATCGATTTCATCTTCAAATGTTACAACATCAATACTATTGCATAAATCATCCTCGTATACTATGCTTTCATCTTCCACAGAAACAAAATCCTTTATTTCATTAAGATCGTATCTTTTTATTTTTATTTTTTAGTTCGATGTGATGCTTGGTCGAAAGACAAACGTGGCCTACCTTTAACAGAACTTGAACTTGGTTCCTAAAAAAACAATAGAGTTGTTTTATCTCTGATTGATGCCAAGAACTGATAATAACTTACAGCAGAAGTTGGATCCCCATGCAATATTTCACTATCCAACCAGCTACTAACGGCTTTTTCAAACGAAGCCTTTTTCCGTCCATATTTTTTCCAATTACTGCTAAATTTCCAAAGCGTAAAGTGAATTTGTTTTTTCTCAGAGTCGTCTAATTCTTGATCCAAATGATTTTCCACAAATTCTTTTATTTTACACTCGATTATGGTGTTTTTGTTGTGCTTCACCTCTAACCATATATTAAATATTTCGCGTATCTTCAATGGAGTAGACACTGAAAAATATTCATAAAAAATAAAAGAGCACTCTGGCGCAGATATGTTAAAATACACACTATTGTGAACTAAATATCCAAAAATTAGAGTAGTATTTTGATGTATTTTTTTTTTTAAGTCTTCACAACATGCGGTTCACATTCACTTTGACACATCTTTAGATATATGTTTCAGCTAACGGTACTTTCCATGTGATACATATTTATCAACAAAACCAGTGTGCCATATTAAATGCAACTCAAATTTGACATTTATATGTAATTTATACCGACAGTTACATTATGTATTTGAAATAACAGCATTTCTAAAATATATAAAGTTCTACATTTGGCAATGATGTACCACTGGCTTAACAACTATCACAATTGAGCTTCTATAAAACAAAATCTAGTCCACATATCCAGAAAAAATTTTATATTTCATCTAATATAAGTGTTTACTTGTAAATAAAGAAAAAAAAATTATAAAATTTTAATGTTCACTTATATCATTTTTGGCCACTGCCGTGACACTGTGCGCAGTACGTAGGAATTTAAATAGGCATTCTATAATTCTATAAATAATAATAATAATATTTTTTTTTGTACAGAAATTGTGTTTTCCCCAATTTTTTTTTTACAATTTTTTTTTTTTACAAAATTTTTTTTTTCAAAATTTTTTTTTTTACAATATTTTTTTTTCCACAAAATTTTTTTTTTCAAAAAAATTTTTTTTTTTCCACAAAAATTTTTTTTCAACTAATTTTTGTTTTTCCATAAAATTTTTTTTTTCAACAAAATTTTTTTTTTTCCACAAAAATTGTTTTTTTCAAGAAAAAATTTTTTTTTTAACATTTTTTTTTCAACAAAAATTTTATTTTTGAATAAAAAATTTTTTTTTCAACAAAATTTTTTTTTTCAACCAAATTTTTTTTTCCTTATTTCAACGGGCGCCATAGGCGCATTACAACTTACTAGTTTCAAATATTTTTGCATAGCTTGGCTTGAAAATCAATAGTCTTGGAAGTCATGACACTCTTGGATAACTTAAGCGTACCAAGCAAGAACGTCGTCGTTTACATTCTCAAATGAAGAAGCATTCTGATACTGTTGGGACTCATGCCAAACTCTAACGCTCCCCGGTAAAAGAAGTCTGATTCTTGGAGTTTTTTTTTTTGCCAAACTCTTTTGGAATGACCCTACAACTTATGAAAGTGTAGGTGCAAGTTTGATTGCTGCTGTCTGCGTGAATGTGTGTGTTGCGTTGGTTTGGTTGAGTAATTACTTTTGACCTTGTCCATATACGGACAATCACTCACTTGGTTGCCGCCGGTGGTGGTACAACAAACAACAATAACAAAAACTACGTTCAATGTTAAAAATAATCGATTATTATTATTTGTCATTTTTCTATTGGTTACTGTCTAGTTTTTCATTTCGTTGTTTCCCCAGGTTAATTTCATATTTTTCTATATGCAGGAAACGCCATCGCAGGGCAGCAGAAGGACACATGTGTGGCGGGCAATGGCGTTGCTCCAATGACATATCACTCTTTTGGCATCAATTATTGCACACTCACACACTGCGCTTAAACGGATGTGGCGCATTGGATTACGAGTTACTTTGTTGTTGTTATTTATGACCTCCATTACCCGGGGGGGACACGGCCATGGCCATGACCAACGAATGTGGTAAACTGGACGACAGAGAAGGGGTTAACACACAACTATCCTCCGTGGTGGTCAGTTATCGAAAAAAAGACATATAGTTTTTCTATAGAAATATTCTGGTGTTTCGCATCAATAAAAAGTCACTGTCAGTGTGCCAGTGACTGGCATGGCAGGGCTTTATTAATAATCAATTTGGGAAAAATATTAAATATGATGACATTCGATAAGAAATTATCAGTTGTGATGTGGTAATTTGTGACAGTTAGAGAAGAAAAATAAAATCTGAGTTGGTAGTGTGCTGGCCTATCAGTGTGAGGGTATGGGTTCAATACACACCAGAGGCTTTGGTCTGTCACTGCTAAAAACTCACAATATGGTGAGTATCAACCGGGTTTACCCTTGGACTCAAAATTAAAATATAAATTTCGCTTGTATTGTAACTAACAAAAAAAAATCTGAAAATATTCGTCAGGAAAGAAGTTACATGGTATTGGATGATCACAGAAGGAAAGTGCGTGACTTGACTGAGGAGGCTGTGGCCATTTTAACTGAGTGAAGTTCATCAGATTCTACTTGAAAAATGGGACATGAAAACGAAAACCATGTGATGTTTTTAGTCTTACTCGACCATAACATCAACTCCCGACTACAACTGAGCGTTTGGTCATATTCAACCGCAATCAGAAGGAGTTTGGTAACAGTAGATGAATCGTGGGTCCATGGCAACACACCAGTTGTCAACAAATAATCAAAGCAGTAAACTTCTGCGGGTGAACGTACACCAAACATTGCCGAAATAGGTATCGAGAATTGGTTTCTATGTGAATCATATGTTATTTTTACCTCAAAATGTCTAAAAAAAACCTAAAAAATGCACTTTATAACACCGTGTTACACACATTCTGTCCTATGAACAAAATTTACTTTTTCGGAAAGGGGATAAAAAATAAAAATACACGTGTATCGGCGATTTTCATGTACACGTCAGAATTTTTTTTTTTTAAGGTTGAAGTATAAAGCTCGTAGTGGCCTGTGTGAAAGCTTTCGGACCGATTTTTAACCCTTTTTCAGTGATCCAATCGAGCTGGTTTTTTGCAGGCAGACTCGTGGAAATTCTGCAGGCAGACTCCGTTAAAAAAAAAAAAATTTAGTAAAATCTGAGAATTGATAAAAATCTATTTTTTAAAAAATTGTACGTGATACAGACATTTCCACGAGTCTGCCTGCCAAAAATCAGCTCGATTGGATCACTGAAAAAGGGTTAAAAATCGGTCCAAAGACTTTCACACAGAATACTACGAGCTTCGTACTTCAAACTTAAAAAAAAATCTGACGTGTACATGAAAATCGCCGATACACGTGTATTTTTATTTTTTCCCCTCTTACCGAATATGTGCATTTGGTTCATAGGACAGAAAAAAAATCTATTTTTTGTAACACGGTGTAATAATTAATTTAACTTTTGGTCGATGGATTAATTAATTAATTAAATAAGTCACTAATAAGTATACAACCAATTTTTACAAAACTGAAAAATGTTTACTACATTCAGTTTTAGCCGATGGAATTAGATTCCGAACACTGTGCATTGCTGTAGGTGTTGTTCGTAGTTCCTTAAGCACTCATTTAAATCCACGTGTTTCCAATAATTCACTTACAGTTAACGATTTCCGATAATAGAATATTTACAATATGTCCTTTATTAATATTCTTGTAGCCGGGATGTTTTCTATGTCCTACTTCCGACAAACAGTACACAAACATATTAAGTCGATAATGGTCACTAAATTAATCAGAGAACAACAATCGCATAAACAAGCACTTGAAGTTCAGTACGTGAATCCGCAAAAAGTGGAGTAGGTCGTTGTGTCGGTCGATAGGAAAGCAAAGAGCTTTAGATATTAGCGATAACAATACGGATACACATGTACGAGTGGAGTACTTAACACAAAGAACGTGGGTAGTTTCGTTTAATGTTCGTACTGTCGGTTAATGTGCGTCAAACTGATTGTCATTAATTGAAATGACAGACTGTAGTGTTCCAGGTGTAGGTAGGTATTGTTATTATTCCGAACAGTGTTCTGGAATGGTTTGAATAGAACTATGCAAAAAGGACACAAGTTAAAAGTTCTTTAGGATATTTTTTTTAGAAAAATACCCCCCCAAAAAAATACAATAGATTTTCGTAAAATAAAAAATCAAAAGTATAACGAATCGCCCCAAATTTGGGGTGATTTCTTTTTATACAATATCACCCCAACCTAAAATGAAAAAGACTCCGAAATAAAAGTGAAATATTCATATAAAGCACTATATTTATATAAAGCATTTGATTTTGTTTTTATAATGTGATGGGGTTACCACCCTAATTATCACATTTTAAAAATGAGCCCAATTGCGAAAACGAAATTGTCATAATGAGATTTGTATGAGATTTTTTTTTTTTTTTGGGAATTCTTTTTTTTAAGCATTTTTCACAGAGCAAAATGCTGCAAAAAATGAAGTATATCCCAAATGAAGAATTCCATAAAATAAATGAAAAATTCCCCCAAAAATTCTGAAAAATCACCCAAGCAGTTTATGAAAAATTACCCCACTGCAATATATTACCACCATATATTACAAAAAATACCCCATAAAAAACAACAAAAGTATGAGAAAAATATTAATTTTGCATTTATACATTAATAGTAGTTAAATGTACTTTGATTTCACACATAAAGTGTCAAAAATATCTTCAACGTTTCCCCGGCAATAAGAATATTTCATTTTATACGTACGACTGAACAGTGGCCCCAATTCATGAAGAATCGCCCCGATTTTGGTGTGATTTTTTTATTTTGCAATATAACCCCAACCAAAAATCTACCTAGTATGTTTACCTGGATATTGCTGCTGTTCTCCGTGGGTCTGGTCTTCCCAGGTGTGATAGAACATCACGGTTCTAGTTCCTTCATCAGAACTAGACTGCCGCAGATCTCTCGACGGGCCACAGGAAGATACTGGGGTGGGTCGAGTGATGAGCTAGCGAGACTCGGTATTGCCTTACATATTGCAGGCACTTGTGGACTCCTAATGCCAAACGATATGTGGATTAGGGTGGAGTGAAAACATGCTTTTTTTAAATTTGAAAAAGTTAACCTCGGAAAGAGATGTAGTCTGGGGTCCTAATGAGGGGAAAAATTAAGAAAAATATTTTAAAAAATTTTTAGGGTCGCGCCACTCCCTTGAAATTTGGAAATTATTGCTATTTTGGCGTTGATTTTAGAAAAATCCTAAAAATTAACGACTTAACTTATTCGAAATTTAAAAGTTTGAGCTTGCTCAGTGCCCAAACAAAAGTATTTGAGGCAAATATGAGGATAATCGACTAATATTTGTAGCTGTGGTGGCGATTTCATTGTTCAGTCAATTTTCTGAAGAAGGGACGATTTGACTTATTTTACTTTTTGAAATTTTTGAACAATGAGAACAATTTTTTTAAATTTTTTCATGCCCTTATTTCATTGTTTACGCTATTGCAAACATTTATTGACATAAAACTTTTTAGGATTTTTCTAAAATCAACGCCAAAATAGCGATAATTTCCAAATGTCGAGGGAGTGGCGCGACCCCTAAAAATTTTTAAAATTTTTTTTCTTTATTTTTCCCCTCATTAGGACCCCAGACTACATCTCTTTCCTAGGTTAACTTTTTTTTTTTGAATTTTACTACACCCTAATGTGGATGTCTTTTCGAGACTACATTCAATCTAGACAGAGATTTGATGATCTTTGATTGTGTTCGTCATGACCAGGGATGTGGAATCGGAGTCCGACTAATTTGCCCCGATTGGAGTCGAAAAATTTGCTCGACTCTGACTCCGAGTTTCGCATAAAATAAATAAAATCTATTAAAAAAAAGTTAATCTGTGATTATTTTATAAAATCTGAAATATTTTCGATTCTATGAACTTTTTTATCTTTAAGATACAAACGCACCTCAGTGATACAGAGTATAGGAATAGTGGACGGAAACAAAATTTTCGAAAATTTGTCATTGGTCAGCTGAAATCGGAGTCGCCCCCGAAGTCGGAGTCGATCAATTATGGCTCGACTCCACAGCCCCGGTCATCATTCCCTGCACTTGTCCTGTGGTAAGGCTCAACACTAGGTTCTTATATATTTAGGAACTCAGACAACCTGGCCGATATTAGCATTGGCCAACGCAGGAGGGGAGAGCTGTTTATTTAAAAAAGTGATGCCAACTTAAAGTTCTATACCCCAATAAAAAACACCCTTTATATTTTAGAAGCACTCGTCGATTTTTTTTCTTTCTTGTCTTTCAAATACTTTTCCAATGAAGGACTTATTTATAAACAAGATTTCACGGACATTTTTGTAAAGTAGACCTCTATGTAATTTTAATCAAATCGGACTTAGAAATGCCGGAATTATTTGTAAAATATTTTCGACTAGATTTTGAAAAATGTGACCGAAACTCGTGACTTCTAAAGTTTTCTCTCATGCAGCGGGTAATGTGCATAATAAACTAGCGAGATGAGAAACCAATCATGTTTGGCCAGGCCACAGGTAAAATAAGCCGTGAGCTTTTAAGAACATTCAGGAGCACAATATTCAAGGTCTACCCAGACACGAAAGTCATTCTACAAAGAGTAGGAAGATACCGCACGTCCGTTGTAAAAGCACATCATTGACATATGACAATTTACCCAAGAGTCTGTGACTAAATCATTTAATCCTTATAAATGCTTTACGTTCAGAATCGATTCTTTGATTGACAGACAATTGGACGCTTTGATACATTCTGTTACACCGTGACAGGTAAATTGCTGGCACTTTCTGCTCTCTCTCCAGTCTCTCCAGTCACACGTTATCAACTGAGGAATATAAGCGAAGATTTTATGGTCAACTGTGATATGCTCTGTGGACCACTCAGCCAACATACGAGACTATCCTAGCGAAGCAAAAATTTTGTATTATTGACCTCTGATATTGCCTGATTCCCTTCAGGCTTCAATTCGCCCAAAAACCCCGCTCAAATACATACAGATGCGTCGTCATGCCAATGCGTATGTGTGAACTTAATAACGTTTTCATTTCGCATTATTGGCGACTGATGACGGGTTGTCAAGGAGGCCTTTGTTTGTTGACTTTGTACGTTGGCTGCCATTGTGTGAACAGAGACATTTTCAGACACCATTAATGCCCATGCCCATGTATGTGTGTCTGCAAGTGTATCCATGTGTCTATAAACAACAAATAATGATTATTTTTATTTGGTGAGCTGCGACAAAAAAACACCAAAACGAATTCGATAAAGTCATGTGAACATTGGTTGTTAGAGCTTAAGGCACAAAAAGGCGATAACCGTTTTTCTTTCGGTCTCAAAGAACGAGGCCTCTGATTTGCCATCATATTCACCATCTGAGCCATTGAATGCAAAACAGACACACACACACACAAATATCGAGACATCACGAATGCCCATAAAAATGCGTTTTGCCATAAATTTAATGGTTTGATTGCTGGTTAGATCGCCGTAAATAATCACATTAATGGTGATGGTGACACAGCAATGGCAGCCTCCCAGTGGAATTTAACATTACAAGGTTTACGACGGACGCTGTTAACTGTATGAAACCCCATAGAGAAACGATTGATTGGATCGGAGAATACAGCGATGATGGCTACAGAATGTTTTTTCTCTTCGTAGTACAGATGTCACACAGTGGTTTCAATCGAATTCGATCGGTAAAAAGAGATCCATAACTAACTGTTCAATATTTTGTATCGGCCTTTTTCAATTTTATTGAATTTAGAATTTTTTAATAGGGTGGAGTGAAATTCAAAAAAAAAAAGTTTACCTCGGAAAGAGATGTAGTCTGGGGTCCTAATGAGGGGAAAAATAAAGAAAAAAATTTTAAAAAAATTTTAGGGGTCGCGCCACTCCCTCGAAATTTGGAAATTATCGCTATTTTGGCATTGATTTTAGAAAAATCCTAAAAAGTTTTATGTCAATAAATGTTTGCAATAGCGTAAACAATGAAATAAAAGGCATGAAAAAATTTAAAAAAAATTTTCTCATTGTTCAAAAATTTCAAAAAGTAAAATAAGTCAAATCGTCCCTTCTTCAGAAAATTGACTGAACAATGAAATCGCCACCAAAGCTACAAATATTAGTCGATTATCCTCATATTTGCCTCAAATACTTTTGTTTGGGCACTGAACAAGCTCAAACTTTTAAATTTCGAATAAGTTAAGTCGTTAATTTTTAGGATTTTTCTAAAATCAACGCCAAAATAGCGATCATTTCCAAATTTCGAGGCGCGCCACTCCCTAAAATTTTTTTTCTTTATTTTTCCCCTCATTAGGACCCCAGACTACATCTCTTTCCGAGGTTAACTTTTTCAAATTAAAAAAAAGCATGTTTTCACTCCACCCTAGTGTCCATACATAAATAACAAATCAAAAACTGCTGTTTTTCATATTGAACACAGCACATGTTTACAAGAAGTTCTAAAAAGCAAATCCCCTCGAATCACATAGCACTAAATTTATAGAAATGGGAATTCAAAAATTCATGAGGATTCCAAAAAGTGGAGATGTCAGAACAGTGGCGAATATGTCTTATGAAAGCCCAGAAACCCACCAGATTGAATGCCATCCCGGGCAGACGTTAATCTATCGTTTGTTTTCGCAAAGGCTCTATCAAGCAGTTTGATTTTGCAGGAGGAAAATAAATCGAACAAAGTTACAACTTACATAACGTCGTGCTGCAACAACTACAGTCCAGTCAAATAGTTATTTCCGCAATACTATTTTCACTCACCCGTTCAGATCAGCTTGGTTCCAATTAAGCTACAATAATCCGTACCACTGTGACCTGTAGGGTGCATCGAATCCACTGGAAGCAAATTCCTACAACCGTATTCATAAACACTCAAAACAAACGTTGTTAAACGTTGAAAAATATGAATTTTACATTATACTTAACAAAGTTTTATAAAGCTGTTTTATATTTTTTTGAATACCGAGGTTAGTGTTTAACTCGAGTTTGTAGAGTCGAGCCAATTGCCAATTGCACGACTCCGAATCCAGCATTTTTAAATAGCTCGACTGCGAGTAGGAGTCTCCGACTTCAGCTGTTCAATGACGAAATTTCGAAATTTTTTATAATATTTCGTTTACTTGAAGAATTATAAAGGAGGTTAGAATTGATGTGGACTAAAACAAATTAATACAAAATTGATTAGGATTTAAGGCGCACTTTTAAACAACCACTCCTATATTTACGTAGCATTTGTGGCAGAGTAGTACGATGCAATGACCAAATACATTTGTGACAGCAATTAATGATAAATTCCATATTAATTAACTGTTCATATCCACGATTCATTATCCTTTTTATAACAGGGACAATGGGAATACAAATTATAAGCAGCCAAGAAATTACTATGGTCTATTAAAGTAACTGAATTGAACCCCAGTTTCCCATGTGTTCCGGCCAGCATTTCTAGCAATTCTTTGCCACACATTTTCACCAATAACCTCTAGAATATTCCCACTGTTGCCAGAGTTTCCAGAACAATTCGTTGTTTCTTCCCTCTCATCACATAGCTTTGTCTTAGCAAAATTATGAAAATTTTCCAAAATTATGTACGTGACTTGAATAATGTCACCGAATTTAGTTAACAAACTCCGACACAGAATGTTCGAATGTAGAGAACAACATGAAGTCTCATTGAAATTGTGACAATGTCTGCGTGCTCCTATTTTGAAAAGGAACCCCTTGTCAATTTCCATAACAGCAACAGTGAATTTGTATTCCTTTTCCACAGTTGACACCTTCTGTGAGAACTCGAATGTGTGTTACAAATTATGAGCCACAAGTCATGCTGGGCCAAGTATGTCAAATGAATTGAAATGACTCAATATGACTGGCATGACACTAACCCCTTTAACAAAGAGAGGTCGTCTTTCCAACAACCAAGGGAGCTGTGGAGGACAAGTGAACAACGAGGAGTCTGGCAGTTGATACGACATCCTGTGCAGAGACTACAACCACTTAGACAACAAGTTAAATGTTATCTAAAACTCCGATCTGAAAGAGATGACCATGGCAAAATCTCTGGGAAGCCAGTGTAACGGAAACATTTCAATTAAGACCGAGGCGTAGCGAGCGTCCGGGAATGTGTAGGGAATAGTCTAGAACATTAGACATTGTGATTCCTGCTGTGACAATCTCACGAGCGTTTTGAATATTTTTGTATTGAAAACTTTCCATTTAGTTCAAAATTCAAATGTGAAAGGCGAGCCACAAATCAATAACATTGGTCAACATAAATGTAAAGTAGTCACAAACAAATCAAATCTGTCTCCTGCTTCTTAGCCATTTGGGGACCATCTATATTTCCAGGTTCAATCATTGCCAGCTCTAAAGTCTTTTAACTGCCTGTTTTCATAAAACGAATTCCTTTGTACATTACAAATTGTCAAAATTGGAAGCGTTATAATAGGTTTTATACTTTATTCTGATTCTCATCTTTGGTATAGGTTAGAGAATGACATCAGGAAGGTACGCCCAAAAAAACCAGGTTCCCTTACTGAGAAATATTCGACTTATGGCGCCTTAAATTTTAACAATTCATAACGAACGATCAAATTCGTTTTACGGAAACCAGCCCTAAATCTAAAAGATGGATCACGTTGTAACGGATTCGATTAATTTTGAACATTCGCAAGAAAATTGATATTCGAATTCGCATTTTTTTTCGCAAAAATAGTTATTTCACTATTGTTTTTGCAATTGTTTGTTTGTATTGTTTCGCTTTCGTTTTTGCATTCACAAAACAAAATTTTCAAATATTCGCTTTCGCACACCGACATTTGACAAAATTCCCTTTCGAAACCCGACATTCTCCGTAATACAGTGATCGGTAAAGACAAACTATACAGATTTAGTAGCCAAATTTAGATGACATAGGTGGTCAGTTTGATTTTCTCTTGCCATGTCTAGATTTTGTCAGTCATTGCCAGTGTGAATTCTAGGCATCGAGACTTATTGATGATCATGTGAGTGAGTTTTTAAAAAAACTAGTTATCCTGCTGAAGTTTTTATAGTCTCTGGTTAGTTTGAGTTATTGTGAGCTCCATTCTCCAGTCTGAGTAAATTTCTAATGGCACGTCTGGTTTTTACCAGATTTTTCTAGTGACGCCCTCTATATTTGAAGTGTAACATCTTCGATAATGCTAGTCTTGACATCATCAAGTATCTTTGTTGAGTATGGTGTGAATTTTCGTTTTCAATTTTTAATAAGTCTATTGAAGCTTTTGTCGTATCTGGTTAGCCTGAATTTCTCATATCGGAGTGTTCCAGTGGCGCCATCTGTATGTGAAAAATACACCATCGACTCTTCGAAGTTATTATTTAATAAGTCTATTCAAGCTTTTGTCGTATCTGGTTAGCCTGAAT
Organism: Hydrotaea cyrtoneurina; assembly: GCA_958296145.1. Taxonomy (NCBI): domain Eukaryota; kingdom Metazoa; phylum Arthropoda; class Insecta; order Diptera; family Muscidae; genus Hydrotaea; species Hydrotaea cyrtoneurina. Next base: position 7,069,224 of record OY282513.1, on the reverse strand, counting down.
TTCTCATATCGGAGTGTTCCAGTGGCGCCATCTGTATGTGAAGAATTACACCATCGACTCTTCGAAGTTATTATTCCATCCAGCACGGAATTGAACCACGGGATCTACTTTCTGGCTTCGACATGAAAGTCTACACAGATGGCTCCAACATGGATTGCGGAGTTGGCTCGGAAATATTCTCAAGTGAAGTCAACCGGCAACACTACTACCGTCTCCCGAATGGCTCCAGCGTCTTTCAGACTGAAGGCGTTGCCATAAAGGAAGCCTACTTGTTAGTAATGATTATACCATTACTGGACGCAACTGTATTTCCGTACAATCCGTGAAAACGGGGGTGGCCTTCTCGGCTTTGGCGAAGGAATGCAAGGAGGTACTGGCAAGACTTAGTCTCTTGTCAGCGGCAGCCTTGGTGTGGATGCCTGGCCACAGGAACTTCTACGGGACGAACGGGATAATAAACTAGCAAGTATCGGATTTACCTCCCTTGAACTCGACAAAGTGCACGTATACCTACCGATAGGGTCCATTAAGAGGATATGTCTGAATCCAACTCCAAATGGAGAGCTTTAGATTCATGTCGAATCCCAAGGAAAATCTGTCCTGATTATTATCAGAGAAGATCTAGATCTCTCACCGCCTACAACAGGAAGAATTTATCTAGACTGATATCCATACTCAAAGGACACTGGTTAATCGGCTACTGACGTAGCTGCGACGATGCAGACGAAGAAGAGATGGTTTAACACTTCCTCTACGGATGCCCCGCTCTGATGAACCGACAACTTAAGACACTGCGCTCGTGGTTCCTGGATGATATCTCCGAGGTATCGAACTGAGCCGCCTTATTAAATTGCTAAATTGGGATATGAGTAACGTGACAACAGGCGGTTTCAGAGTGGTGTTGCAATAAAATTAAAAACTGACGCTACTTGATGTTTCTTGTCACTGCCACGTGAACCAACCAACACCTTCGAATAGGAAGTATTTTTGAAAGGAAGTTTCGATTTTTTTTTTTATTATTTTTTTTTTGCCGAACGTAGGTTTGGGATATTAAAGTGTGATACATCGATGTTTTTGTTTAAAAGAGACCGATTTTTCTGTTTTTGAAGTCAAGTATCCACTTATGGTACTTACCCACCATATCCCAATTGATAACACCCTAATATTAGGGTGTTATCAATTGGTGGATACTTGACTTCCAAAACCGAAAAATTGGTTTCTTTGAGACAAAAAAGCAAAAATGCAAATATTTTTCGAAAAACAGAAATATTGTCCTTTTTAAGATCCCTCTGTAAATATAAGAGATATATAGCAAGTTTGGCAAAAAATGTTCGAAACTGCCTTGCAAAAATACTTCATATTCGTAGGTGTTCGATGAATAGATTTGCCAGTGACAATATCCAAAATGAATACAATTAAATCTTGCAAATGTATACCTATTCAATTATTTCTGGATGTTTCTCTTTGGAGAAACACAATCACAAGAATTTAACATTTTAAAATCTTCAGTAAAATGTTGCCTTTGTTATGCTTTAAGGTTCCTTCCACGCGTTGTCGGCAGCTGTGGCCGCATTCTACGTTCAAGCGAAGATTGTGTTTAACAACATTTCCATTGTATGATTTTCGGTTGGGCTAATTTAAAATGAAATACTTTTGAATGATAGTCGAATTGAAGGTCAAACACTTGCACCGTACTTTCATTCAATTAACCCTTGATTTCACACAAAAATTAACATATAAAGCAGATGTTCACCAAACGCTGTACTTCTACGAAGGAGTCGTCGCTGTCAGTGGCATAACAACGGTCCCTCGTCAAGGCTGATACACTATACGCAGTTGTCGGGCAATTAGCCACACCAACTAAACCAAAATCAAAACCGACCTAAACAAACGACTTGGTGGTGAACCAACGCGGAGCGACCATACAGAGAATGGCCACAAATTAAAAACGTCATGGCATTGAGCACATTATGAATACCTTAAACACTGTGAATGCAGCATATAAATGTAATTAATACGGTAATTGGCCAAAACATAACGGCCATGAAAGTCCCAAAAACTAAATACATAAATCAAGGATATTCGGTCATACAAAAGGATATACTTTTCCGCCTTTGAAGGAAACCTGTAGGACGGGGAATTTTCGTAGCAGCTCAGTGCAAAACAATGGGAGGCACAACTTGTTTATGCTTCCCGACGAAAATCCCATCCGACTGCCAACGAACAAGTGACGGAAACAAACATCTGGGATTAACCCAGATGTCGATATGTCGATGACGACGATGCCCATGTACAAGTTCGAAGTAAATATTATTGAACACTTGTTGTTAGCAGGCTGGCTGGCGGACGCTGCCGCTAAATACAAATAATTGCATTTTAATGTAGATCCTGGACGAACCTGTACGGAAAACATGCTACAGGTTCATCCGCTGGTGATCCTTGAACAAGGGGAAAAGCCATCCATCCATCCGTCCATCCAACAGACAGACACCGTTGATCCTTTGCCGTTTGCTTGTTAAACGGGCGAGACAAAAGACCTTTTTAGCTGGCTAAAGTGCCAAAATTAACTCTAAGTAAATGCGTAACACCATATGGAACGTCTTAGCCATGGTCTTTCCCAGCCATGAGGGGAATCTCGCCACTGCACCGGAAATTCCTCGTGGCTTTTCCGCTACATGTTCACATTTTTCACACACATGTGTCAGAATTTCCGCAAGAGATCAAAACAAGTGCTAAAAACCAGAGCAAGCAACCGTTCACAACATGGCCCGGCCAACACAACAAGAGCGAGAACGGGAGAGCGGAAGGACAGCCAGGATGTTGACAACGACCAAACAGTAGACGCTGCAATGGTCAAAGTACTTCAAACTCAAGGAAGAGCGAGAGAGAGAGAGGAGACAATGCAAGAGAGCAACAGCAAGGACTTCCGAAATGGTTCGAGAGAGCACCGTATCGAGTTAAGGTGGCCAGCTGGGAATATGTGTAAATATTTGTTCTCGCTTTTCGCATATTTTCGAAAATGTGTGAAAGGTACGCTTTTCGCATATCCATGAGATTTTCGAACTTTATGTGTGCGCTTAGGTACACGGGGCGACTATAGCACGAGTCATCTGCCAGTCGTGTGTGCGTGTGCTGTACTACTCGCAGCGCTCGCCCCTTGACCTCTTACGTTACGCTTGCTTTACACTTGAGCAAGCCCACTTCTTCGCGCTTGTTATCATCACAAAGCAACAGACAATTGAGCGCGCAAGAGAGTCTATGCGTAAATGTGATTTATTGCTTTATTACAAAGGATTAGTAGGCGAAATGTTGCCAGTACTCCTGATGACTACCATGTCTGTATGCCGACAATCTCGGTGCATTGTACCGTCGCTGTACCATCCAATGCCTTTGAAAACAGTGAATACTCCAAAGTTTTACCTGTGATATGTTTTTTGTTGTCACAACATCTTTTTTTTTTTTAAATATTTTCTTTCTCTTTTTTATGATTCCATTTCAAATTCATCTTAAGCCTTGACCGGCAACAGATGTTAGTTGTGCGTAATATTTTGAACGAAATTTTCATAAAAAAAAAAAACTTTCGCGGAACACCTTTTCATGTCTATTGTTTGTGTGTGTTGGTGTTTTTGTCTTTCTTACGATTTTCAATTTTAAATAAATTAAAAAGTACTTGAACAATGACTAACGGAAGAGAGACACACAGACAGTTTATGTTAAAAACTGGAAGTTTCAACAACCCATTACCAATGTGGCCGAGAAAAAGAGGTTTTTGGGTGGGTATGTGTGGCTTTCTTCGGGTTAGCCATTTTTCCCTTGAATAGATCGCAGTGGGAGTTGGTTATGGAAAACATATTTAGATCATATGTGGATATTTGTTTATTAACAGCCCTGGACTTGCCTGGTCGCCAGTGGTGTTATCCTTTGGTATGTAGCTTATCAATATCAGCCAACTCCGACCATAACAAATCATTAATCATCTCTCGATAGCACAATCCATTCACCGTAACGGTTGCCCAACCTTATTTCCGAAAAACCTAAGGTCAAATGACCCGGCTGGACCATAAACCGCACCAAACAGTCACACGTTGAGGATGGAGAGACTTCTCAACAATAACTCTTGGGGTTTTCGAGTCCCAGATGCCAAAATTTTGCTTGTTTACGTAGCCACCGAGGTAGAAATGGGCCTCGTCAGTCAACATGATTTTTCGATGGAATTCCGGATCATTTTCATGCATTTCAAGCAGCCAATCAAAGCAAAGACTCGTCGTTGTGGATGATCGCCCGACTTGAGTTCTTGTGTTAACTGAACTTTATAAGTCTTAAGACCCAAGTCTGTGACTGCAAGATTTTCAACATTTTTGTAGTGAATTTTAATAATTTCAATGCCTTAATGAATCGTGTATCATTCCATTTTTAGTAATGACGTAGTTTCAACTTGTGAAATGTCAAAGAATAAAAACTCCTAAAGTGACAGCTACCGAAATACCGGGTGCTTTAAAATAACACTTCATGTTGGAAGACCCTTTTCGAAGGTTTGGTTTATAACCAAAGAAAACAATATTTTTAAAAATGTTCACAACGCCTCGTACTTTCATAAGGGGGTTTTAAAAAATATCCAAGAATATACTTTTTTTAAATAATCGTTAAGTTTATAAAAAAAAATGAGTGTGTTGCCAAAAGTCCGAACAAGAATGCTAGACATTTCGCCCGCCCCATTGGGCCAACAATTTTCTTTCAGACCACGATACAGTACCAGCGTTTTGTGAAAGACTCGGCCATTTTTCTGCAAAACAGAAAATTCTTAATGGAAAACTAGAGATGTCCAAAGAATCGTCGTATTCTAAGTGAAAAATCGTCAAACGTCATTTTGGTGAATTCTTGCACAAAAATGGTCAAAATCACGAAAAATCTTCACTCCTGCAACCACTGTTGCCATGGGCTCACTAAGCTGCACTCTAGAGAATTTTTTTCCAATATCGCCATTGCAATGGCCGATTTTGATATACTGAAAATTATTTCACACAAATGCTATGAATTTGAGAGTCATGTGATGAGGACTCAATGGACGTCTTAAGTAAGTTCCTAAAGGTATTTTCGAAATTATCCTATTTCTAGGCGAGTACTTCGATATTCTGAAAATACTGGAAACTATTTTCATTTGGAATTTCCTTTTTAACAATTCCCTGCGACGAATTAGATGTTCTGAAACTTATTTCAGACAAATTTTGTTTTGAAATTTATTTAAAGATATTTAAATTCCAAATTCAAGTTCTCATGAATTGCGAAGTCAACTGTATTATCCCGTTCAGAAGCAGAGATTGTCTGCGAAATAATTTAATTTCACTAACATCAAAAATAGCCAGTGCAACTTGAGTGCTGGAAAATACAAATACAAAAAGTAGGAAAATAATATTCAAAACGGGGATATTAATTTCTGAAGCAATGAGCTCTCGTGGATATTTGCAGACATACAAATTATTACTCGAGTACTTAGTCATTTTCCCTAAACATTCCAGAAAAAGTACATTTTCGAAATCTGAAGAACTGGAAAGTCGTGGTCAAACACTCCAGCCTTAGACTGAATGGGAACTGCTATCGATTGACCTGCTTGTTGAGTCTTTTGGCACAATTATTATATTTATACTAGTAAGTTGTAATGCGCCTACGGCGCCCGTTGAAACACGAAAAAAAAATTTTGTTGAAAAAAAAAAAAATTTTATTGAAAAAAAAATTTTCTTGAAAAAAAAAAATTTTGTTGAAAAACAAAATTTTTGTTGAAGAAAAAATTTGTTGTTGAAAAAAAAATGTTCGCTGAAAAAAAATTTTGTTAAAAAAAAAATGTTTGCGAAAAAAAAAAATTTTGTTGAAAAAAAAAATGTTTGCCGAAACAAAAATTTTTGTTGAAAAAAAAAAATTTTGTTGAAAAAAACAAAATTTGTAAAAAAAAAATATGGGGAAAACACAATTTCTGTACAAAAAAAAATATTATTTTTTTTTATTATTATTATTTATAGAATTATTATTGAATGCATATTTAAATTCCTACGTAGTACGTACTGCGTGACAGAGTCAGTGAATCAGTGTATCAGTGAATCAGTGTCGAGAGTAAATATATATTAAGATTTTCAGATGTGATTATTTTTGAAAGACTACACAATAGCTTCGTCATGATTCCTAAATACATTTTTGAAAAAAAAAATAGCAGATGTAATGGTACTTATTTCCTTCTTAGGCCGATAGCCTTAGTCGCTAGTGCTTTATTAAGTAGTTTGTTATAATTTTAAATTGGATTAAATAAACAAATAATTTCGTTCTGTTTACTTACCATGCCATTTAAAATTATTTGTTTATAGTGAATTCTAAACATTCGGTTCCAATTACACATTGCCAACCCTTTTCGTTTAATACCGATAAACTGGAAATTCCTAAAATGGCTCACTTTCAAACGCATTCTCTGGACATTAAGTACAATTCTTAGGCCAAAGAAACCGCTTTAAATTAAATCCTTTTTGGAATTGCTAACTTCACGACATCGAGTGAAAAGGGTTAACTATTTCTTAATGCGCAAGTAATCTGTAATATTCACCGAACAGTATTTTCATATTGGGAAATTGGATCTAAGGGCCTACCTGGCTTCAAAAGATGCAACTGACGCCTGTGCTCTTATTGGTTTACCATATGTAAAGCCAAAAGGTTACACAATAAAACCTATCCCGAAGGTACATTGATTTCTAATCCACCCATAAATTTTATAAGGCTTCATAAAATAGGCTCATCTGAGATGGCTACCTAGATTTACACGGAAAGGGGGTGATGATAAATTTAACACAATCTGAAAATTGGAAATTTATCATGAGATCTTTAAGTTATCCCATTGGAATTAAAACCTACGGTGGTGTTTAGGTGGATTCAAATTACTGATACACCGAAGAAAAAGGAAATTTTATGGATTTCTCAAAATGGGCCAGATAGGGAGATTCTGTTCGGATAAAGGTTCATCTTATGTCGTTTATATATTTATTATTTTTGCAGTCGCTCAAGTGCCCCACAAGTCCACCAACATGTGTTTAATAGTTAGAGAAGGGACGGAAAAGGGACCAAAACGGGATAAAAAAGGGACAACAATTAAAAGGGTGAAACACGTTTTTGGCAACAACATGTGGTTGATAGTTAGAGAGGGGACGAAAATAGGGCCAAACAGTACCCAAACGGGATAAAAAATGTACCAAATGGGAAAACAAAAATGTGTGAAAAAAGGGTGAAACAAATTTCTGGAAACAGGTGTTTAATAGTTACAGAAGGGACAAAAAAGGACCAAAACATACTAAAACGGGATAAAAAAGGGCCAACAAAGGGTGAAACAAGTTTTTAGCAACAACAGGTGGTTAATAGTTAGAATAGAGAAGGGACGAAAAAGGGGCCAAACCGTAACAAGGGGCGATAAAAAAGGCACCAAGGGGGGGATTCAAGAATGTGTGAAAAAAATATAATCGACAGAAATGAGCCAAAAATTTTAAATCATGGAAAAAGGTGATTAAAAGGTTTCCAAAAAATTACTAGAGCTGGGACAAAAAAGGTCCAAAATGGCATACAAAACGAAATGATATCATCCGTTTATACGATTATGAAAAAAAATGTATAAACCGTTCTAGTACTTATTAAATAAAGGGTGTTTTTCTAAAAGCTTGCTGATTTGAAATTTAAATAAAACACATGTCAAATTATGAAAAGGCAAAAAAAAATTTTTTTTTATTTAACATTTAAATAAAATTTCGGGCATATGGCTACCACGACTATTTTGCACAAAGGTCATTCTGGAGGTCGAATTTTCGACCACCTTTTCAAGCATTTGAGGGCGTATTTCAGCAGTGACACGTTGAATATTGGTTTCCAAAGCGTCAATCGTCGCTGGTTTATCCACAAAAAATAATCGAGTGGCGTCAAATCACACGAACGCGGAGGCCAATTCACCGGTCCATTTCTCGACATAATGTTGTCGTTGAAATGTTCTTTCAATAAGTCCATTGTTTCGCCCGCTGTATGACAAGTGGCACCATCCAGTTGAAACCACATTTCGTTTACATCCATATCTTGAAGTTTTGGCAATAAAAATTCATTGATCATGATTCTGTATCGATTTCCATTCACGTAAACGCGACGTTCTTCCTCATTTTTAAAGAAATAAGGACCGATGATTCCACCAGCCCATAACCGCACCAAACAGTACATTTATCGGGATGCATTGGCAATTCTTGAACGGCGTGTGGATTATCTTTGCATCAGATACGGCAGTTTTGCAACTTTGAAGAGAATTTTGCGGTATAAACATTTTTAATTGAACACTGTTTTTGAAAATAAATTTCCACGATTTGGAAACGTTGTTCTGGAGTTAACCTATTCATGATGATTTGCCAAACAATACTGAGTAGAGACGTCACTTTAAACTGTCAAAACAGCTGTCAGACAACAGAGTGATTCATATTAAAAAAAACCTATTAAAAAAACACCCTTTATTTTGACTCCTATATAATATAATCAATGACTGTCTTATGGCGTTATTTTTTATTTTATTTGCGTTTGTGCACCAAAACTTATACCCACCTTTTAGGTAAATACCTGGGTATTTACCCATTTGTAAGAAATTTACACATTTCATCGGGTATTTACTATTTTTCCATCTCCATGTCTGAGACACTTCACAGACTAATATTTTAATGGCCCTATTTCGAAAAACTTATATATATCCCTATGAAAGGTTTATAAAGCCGGTATAAATGTTTATGAATACGGAAGGTAAAAGGCTACAAGTAAACTATTGACAAGTCCAGTTATGAGAACAGTAAAGTATGGTATAATGTGAAGTTATGCCTGTGACTAAGACTCCCGGTTTAAGTCCTGATTGAGATAGAGCATTTGTAATTAAAGTATGACAGAGATGTGTGGTTTCCCAGCAATGGTGTTATTTTTGTAAACGGTGTTATTTTTGCTGTTAAACGAGCTGTTTCACATTTACTCTGTAATGGGTGGCGGGTGGTTAAGTGTTGATATAGGATGACGATTAAACATTACGATTGTCTGTGTAGTTTTCCTATTACCGCGAACGGACACCACCTGGACGGACGCCGAAGCCGGAGTAGAACAACTTCCATACCACGACCAGCGGATTTTCTGATCATCGACGGAAAGGGGATTTAGGAAACACCAATCCAGTAATAAGAAAACTACACAGACCATCGTGAAGTTTAATCGTCATCCTATTTCAACACTTAATCACCCGCTACCCATTTCAACTCTGACAAATTATCATGAATAGATTCACGTTTCAAAAACGCTACCAAATTATCCAAATTTTCTTTTACAACTTATAGACGACTTTGTGATTTTTATGGCTTATTTTTGGCTTGACCGGTTTGTTAATAAAACAAATAACGTCAGGCGGAGGGCGACCAATCGACATCAGACCCTGTAGACCCCATCACATGCACAAACAAACTCACCGTTTGGTGGGGTTTACACGCTGGTAGCATCATTTCCTTCGCGGTGGCCATATGCCCGAGCGGATATACAAAATCACCTTCCGAGGCGTTTTAAAAATATTTACCTCTTTCTCCGAAATCATTTTCAAATGTTAATGCTGGTTTGTCTGAGATGGTTTCTCGCCATCTCAGAAGAAGGTAAAACGCCTAGGAAGGTTTTTTTCAGCTTTTATTTTATTGTTTGAATCTTTCTTTATGAAAATACGAATAAGTAGTCGAGTCTTAATCTAGGTTCAGAACAAAAATGCCAATGATTAAATTCAATATTTCAAAAAATTACAAATATGTACATTCAGTTCTTAATTTAATATATCTCGTTAAATCAAGAACTGAATATATTTGGTGACTTGGATATTCGCTCCGGAGTCAATTCAAGAACTCGCTGTGTTTGCGGTTCCCACTTTTGGAGACTCAAGACAATATTGATTGATAATATTGTGTATATTAGAAGGCAAATATTTGTAAAAAGCCTCGAAAGGTGAATCGGTTGAATATCCGCTCACATATCAACGAGTAAGTCGTAAGTTACTTACATTCCCACTACAGGCTTTGGTCTGTCTTTCAGAAATCTAATCATATGACCTTTGCCTCCATACACAGAATTTTATTTATTTATTTATTTATTTATTATTAATTACAATACAAAGTAAATTTGTATTCTAATTTTGGGTCCAAGGGTAAACCGGGTGACAAAGACCATATGTTTAGATTTTTGCAGCGACAGACCAAAGCCTCTGGTGGGAATCGAACCCACAACCCCCACGCTGATAGGCAAGCACGCTACCAACTCGCCTACCGGGGCGCCTACACAGAATTAGAATTCAAATAAATACGTAAATCAATGAATTTTCACAAAAAGATAAATTCTATGCATATCTCATTCCGGCAATATTTGGTGGCTCAATTATGGCCGAAATATCAGAGCTCTTAAGCATCGCTATTTCCTCAACAAATGAGAACTAATTCATGTCAGGCTTACTGACATCATCAAATCAAAAAATTTATTTGGCTTCACCAAATGTCTTAATTAAATCTGATTTTGGGTTTTGCCTGTGTTTCCGCTTTTATAATTTTGATATTTTAATGTACATTTCTATATCGGAAATGAACAACACCAAATTTCAATACACTCTCACTAGCAGGAGTTACCTTAAAGTCATAGAGATTTTCCATACCAGACATGTCTATGAGTCATTCGGCTGTAAAAAACCAATTATTGCCCTTTTTTAAAACAACCATTTACATACCCATAAAAATACGATACGATAAGATGCAAGTGCCTCAAACTATAGCCAAGGATGTTTTTAGCACATAATTACGAAACTGATAACAAATCCTGAAATGAGAAAATAAACAACTTTTAACGATTGTTGACACAGAACAATCTCAACAGTTTCATTGACTGGATGACTTCTGGGCTTGTCAGGAGATACCGACCGAGGACGGCGAAAAGTCAGACGGCTGTATCAAATTAATGGAAAGTCAAATATCACACACACACACACAAATAAATGTAAACAACAGATAAAATGTAACAATTGTACCTTCCGGTGAGATATGACAAAACAAAAAAATGTATTCTTGTTTTTTGCCTTTTCAAATATGACTCACTCTGCAAAAGAAAACAAAAAAAAAAAAAAAAAATTTAGGAAAACTGAAAAACAACATTTGGAAGGAGATGTTGCTGTAATTACCTGGGTAGTGAAATAAGATTAGGGTTTACACCAAACCGAAAACGAGTGGCGAGACAACAGCGAGCGCTATAAACGCGAAAAACAAAACCCAAATTTCAAGAATGTGTCATCAGCGGGAAATTTTTGGGAAAATTTTTAATTCAACAAAACCAAAAAAAGAAAATTTCTTGTTCCAGCATTCTCTAATGGACATATGTATGTACGTCACTCTCTCTCTCTCTCCCTCAATACATAGAAAAAGTATATACTATGTAAATATGAAGGTTATTTACTGTTCGTATTGGTTTGGTGTTGGTGGTAAAAGTGTGTGGTACAAAAAAGCGGTTTAAATCGAACCCAAGGGAATTTCTAATCGCTTCATGGGCTGCATGCTGCCGCAAATTCCGTACGGCAGTAGCTAAAGTATATGTGAAAATAACGGCAAAAGCCTGCAAAGAAATGGGTGGAAATTCCTTTAATTACCACTAATTAGAAAAATCACAAGAAATGTTCCACACAGCGGTTGCTGGTTGGACAGACCGTACGTACGTACGTACGTCCTAGGGAATAACGTTTTGTTTAACTAACAAATCATAACAATTTCAGGGTACATTAAGGGGACAACATGGTTAACATGGTTTTGTTCTTCTTCGTTCGTTTGGTTTGATTCTGCGAGAATTTTCGAAATATTTAGGATTTTCTCATCATTAAGCAACTGTAACAACGATCAACAGTTGGTTGGAGTTTTTGGTTTTCCACGGTGAGATCAAAAATTAGTGAAGCTGACTTAAAGACAAGTTAAGGGAAGCCGTGGCAATCTTGAGGTGGTTCAAGTCAATTATAGCTACCCAACGACGACGATTAAACATTGATGGTATACGTGCTAGGAGTATTTTTCCAAGTCACTTAATTTTAAAAATGGGAAAACAACTCGAGACTAACACTGTTGTGGTCAACACATTCTCCAGGGAAAATGCAAATCCTTTTTTTCTTATTATTCCAGCCAGTTGTTAGAGATTGAATTTTCCATTAAGTAAAAACCCCATCTTTTGTATACCCTCAAATCGTGTGGGGGAGGTACTTTGAGATTTGTGTGGGAGTTATCACATGTTTAGTATTCCTAATCAACAAAATTTCAAAAAGATGGCCTGACCAATTGAAGATTAAACGAAGATTTATTAATGTGGTCAATTGGAGCATTTGAGTGGCATATACCAAAAAGGGCGTGTCAACCATCTTCACATTGCACATGTTGAGAACTGTAATGAAAATATTGGGGAAAGCTAATTTTTGGCAACTTTCGTTTAGTGGACAACTAGTTAGGTGAGTTTGAATTTAAGTTTATGTTCGTCAGCAGGATTTTTGCGTTTCTGTCCTTGATTACAATGTTTTCAATCAATCAATAAAATCAGTACTTGCTTATAGTTACAATGCATAGAACTCGTGTTAATAGAAATGTTTCTTTTTTCTGAATAAAACAATAACTGTACTTAATAAAATGTTTTTATAACTGCAAACCAGTGGATCATGTTAAGAACTAGAATAAGAATATATCGATATTCATGATCTATAATTAATTGTAAATATAGGTTATGTGACTTTAGGTACAATGAATAAGACTTGACAATTTTTAATTTTTCACTATTTATCAACAAAAAAAAAAGATTTAAAAAAAAAATTTTTTTTTCTTCATAAATTTATTTACATAAATTTATTGGAAATGCAATTTTTAGTTTTTCAAGGTTTAAAAAAAATTGAATTTTGAGAAAAAAAAACTATTTTTTTCCTGCATAAATATAGTTATAACCAATTTAAAGAAATGCAATACAAACTTAATTTTTCATTTTTTTTAAAAAAAAAAATAAAAATATATTTTTTTGGGAAAAATTTATTTTTTACTTCATAAATTTATTTTTTACTTCATAAATGTATTTATAAATTTTAATTTTTTAGATTTTTTTTTTTAATTTTTTAGAAAATTTTTTTTTTAATTTTTTAGATAATTTTTTTTTAATTTTTTAGAACATTTTTTTTCCAGAAATTTTTTTTTTAATTTTTTAGAAAAATTTTTTTAATTTTTTAGAAAAAAAAATTTGAATTTTAAAAAAAAAGATTTTTTTCCTGCGTAAATTTATTTTTAACCGATTAAAGGAAAACTTTTTATAAAAATAACAATTTATTGTTTTAGGAAAAAAATATTTTTTAGTTTATTATGCCAATTATTTTTTTAAAAAAAATTACTTGGTGAAATTTTTTTTATATATTTTAAATTTTTTTTTTTTTAATTTTTTAGGAAAAATATATTTTTTTCCTGCATCAATTTATTTATAACCGATTAAAAGAAATGTAATTCTTAATTTTTCAAAATTTTAAAAAAAAAGAAAACAATTTTTTTTTATCATTTATTTATTTATACTGATTAATTCAAAATTTGTCTAAACTTATTTTAGCAAAATCGAACTAGTCCTTTTCTAGCCATACCACACTATTTTTTTAAAAAAAAATTACTTGGTAAAGGAAATGTAATTCTTAATTTTTTAAAACTTTATAAAAAATAAAAATTTATTGTTTTAGGAAACCGATTGATTCATAATTTTTCTAATTTAGAAAAAAAAAATTCAATTCAACAAAATTTTTTTTTATTTTTTTAGAAAAAATTTTTTAGTTTTTTAGAAAAAAAAATTGATTTTTTAGAAAAAAAAATTGATTTTTTAGAAAACAAAATATTTTTTTCCAGCGAAAATTTATTTATAATTGATTAAAGGAAGTGTATTTTTTAATTTTTAAAAAACTTTTAAAAAAATAAAAATTGATTGTTTAGGGAAAAAAATATTTTTTACTTCATAAATTTATTTATTATATTCATAATTTTTCTAAATTTATTTTAGCAAAATCGAACTAGTTCTTCTAGAGATATGCCAAACTATTTTTTTTTAGAAAAAAAATTTTTAGTTTTTTAGAAAAAAAAAATTGATTTTTTAGAAAACAAAATATTTTTTTCCATCGTAAATTTATTTATAATTAAGGAAAATGATTAAAGGAAATGTAATTCTTAATTTTTTAAAATTTTTAAAAAAATAAAAATTGATTGTATTAGGGGAAAAAATATTTTTTAGTTCATAAATTTATTTATAACTGATTAATTCTAAATTTATTTTAGCAAAATCGAACCAGTTCTTCACGAGTGATGCCAAGTTTTTTTTTTTTTGAGAAAAATTTAATTTCACCCTTACAATTTTTTTATTTTTTCCCTTACATTGCGAAAAGTCGAGTTACGCCCTAATTACATTAAGCAATCGATATGTGTATGTGGGAGAAGGCTGCGTCACTGTGACCCATTTTCCATCTCATAACTAGTTATTTTTGGAAATATGCCAAGATTTAAAAATTATAGATTTTCTTAAATTTTATGGACATTTTTCATAATTTTTGTTTTACTTTATTTTGGTTTTTCTGGGCAAAAATTCGAGGTCTGGCGCCAAAATTTTAAATTTAAATATAGTTAAAATCGAATGGACATCAATCCACCAACCCTTATCTGTACAATGCGTACCCAGGTGAATATTGCTGCTGTATCCATCCGAATTAATGAAAATCGCGATATGTCTATCTGTCGCCGATCGCAGCAATTGGAGTTTGAGGGGACATGCGAAGACATCGGTCTAAAGCCAAACAAAACAAAACTGACTTCAGGCGACCTAACACAATGTTGTCTTCTCAGGAAACGGGCCTAGAGAAGCAGAAATTAGATCACCATTTCATATTGACAAAAGGCGAGGCTCGTTTATGGATCAATGGATACTATCAAAGACAAAATAACCAAATTTTGTTCGAACAATGGTTCAAGAAATGGAAATGTACACTTAATTGTGGTTTAAGGGTCGGCGGCATCAACGACAATGATGGCCACAAGATTTTGGTGAATGGATCACGGACTTTTTTTTGGCCAAAATGGAAGAATTGAACATGGTTGAAATTGGGTTTCAAAATTTTTACTTTTGGCATTCGCCAAATATAACTGGAAAGTCCCGAACGCGTTACAGGCAGTTGGAACCTTAGAGTAACCACCACGATAGCTGCAAATACTGCAATCATCTGCGGGGAATAATTTTTAAAAATAAATGATTATCAATCAGCCGGTAACGTCGATCCGAACAGTGGTGAAATATTTTTAGGTGTTACAAAGATCAACCGTAAAGCTAACTTAACACCTTTTGACCGAGCAGCGCTGAACGCAAACAAATTCTCAGAACATGCAGATGGCAGCTTCAGCACCTTTTCCAATTCCACATCGTCATGTATGTATTTATAGAATTGTTAGTAGCAATTATAAAATTCACACCTTTGTTTGCCAACAAAGGAAACACAACACCATCAACAATATTCGACAACACCTACCCATTGTCTCTCAATCAAAACTAAATGGAAAATGAGTTTGGAAACAAATACAATTTTAAGGCGCATGCGCCTGTTTTCTTCGGCCACATTAGCATTTTATATAGGAAATATATTTAAATATAGACAATACTTTTCCAGTCCTTTCGTGAGAAGTTGTCGTCCGGAGCAATTATAAAATTCACACCCTCATGTTTGACAACTCAAGCTGTAACCTTCATTGTGTGTGGTGTGATATTTTCAAAGGCAGTGGCACTTGTTGCAATGGCATGGACCATGCGCCTCTTTCTCAGATTCGCACAATATAAGGAGCATATTTCTGTTCTGTAGACAATGCTTTTGCTGTTATTTCATGAGAAATTTGCCAGGAAGTTGTCAGTAGCAATTATAAAACTCACACCTTTGTGTGTAACCTTCGATGTGAAGCACTTGTCGCAATTGCCCTGGCTGGGTGCATGCGCCTAAAGTCACTGGATTAGCAGCAAATTATATTATTATCTACTTCTTTATAATTCATGACACTGATGGTCCACCCCTTTTACGACGAGTGTTTTAATTGTACATTTTTGCATTTTTACTACCCCCAAATAACAAAGAAACGATGACCTTGGCGCGCACTCTTTAAGTAGAAACACTTGTTGCAATGCCGTCTGAGGCGCCTGCGCCTAGAGTTATGGCATGTCAAGGTAATCGCCCACCCCTTTTTTTGGCAAAACTAAAGTAGCGACATGAAGAGATGTCAGTGGCAATTATAAAATTTGCGCATCCTTGTTGACCTTCCGTTTATATGACACTTTCACGATTGATCACTTGTTGCAATTCGTTTCAAGTAGCGCACATTGAAATGGTAGCGGAGCAAGTGTTTCTTGTGGCCTGAAGGTCATCCTTGGATGAGATGGGATGAGCAGAAGTGCTATATTAATTGTCCTACTATCAAATTCGAGAACTCTCCATTTAAAAGCAGCGACCCGTCGTTGTCGGGGTCTATTTAGAAGGTTTTTGATTGCAATCCTGCAACAAGTCTTTGCTATTGAAAATTTTGGACTGGTTCATCTCTATACAATTTAAAGATGACAAAAGAAAACATCAAAATTCGATAGCCGTGGTTCATAGACCAAATAAGGACCGATGATCTCCACTTGAGGGTGTAATGGCTCTTCATGAATGGTATGTCGTCAGTGCTCCAACAGCCAAACAAGTTGAAAATAAGAAGCCAACATAAAAGGAGCCTCCATAAAAACTGTGGCGGGAATCGAACCCAGAACCCCCACCTACCAGCAAGCACGCTACTAACTCGCCTATCGGGCCGCTTTTTTCCCGATATATTACCAGTTTTATCGTTAAAAATTGATTCGACTTGACTAGTTTTGAAACTCAATACAGGGACTTGAACACTTTTCTAACTAAAACCATTGGACGTGTCTAGTAGGGTGGAGTGAAATTCAAAAAAAAAAAGTTAACCTCGGAAAGAGATGTAGTCTGGGGTCCTAATGAGGGGAAAAATAAAGAAAAAAATTTTAGGTGTCGCGCCACTCCCTCGAAATTTGGAAATTATCGCTATTTTGGCGTTGATTTTAGAAAAATCCAAAAAAGTTTTATGTCAATAAATATTTGCAATAGCGTAAACAATGAAATAAGGGCATGAAAAAATTTAAAAAAATTTTTCTCATTGTTCAAAAATTTCAAAAAGTAAAATAAGTCAAATCGTCCCTTCTTCAGAAAATTGACTGAACAATGAAATCGCCACCAAAGCTACAAATATTAGTCGATTATGCTCATATTTGCCTCAAATACTTTTGTTTGGGCACTGAGCAAGCTCAAACTTTTAAATTTCGAATAAGTTAAGTCGTTCATTTTTAGGATTTTTCTAAAATCAACGCCAAAATAGCGATAATTTCCAAATTTCGAGGGAGTGGCGCGACCCCTAAAATTTTTTTTTAAATTTTTTTCTTTATTTTTCCCCTCATTAGGACCCCAGACTACATCTCTTTCCGAGGTTAACTTTTTCAAATTAAAAAAAAAGCATGTTTTCACTCCACCCTAGTGTCTAGTTTTAAATCAATTATGATGGACTTGGTCAAATTTGAATATGAATTATTGTTGAATTATTGTTTATCGTAAAAAAAGAAAGAGGAGAAAGATAAATGCCAAAAAATCCTCTTAAATTCACAACTCGTGACTGTTTTTCTTCCCCTCTAAGTTTTCTACCCCCTTTCACCAACCAGCTTCGAGAGTCATGAGTGGTGAGGCAGCGTGGAAAGCAATCATCGGAAACACCTCTAAGTAAACGTAGGACGTTTTGAAAAAACAAAAAATTTTTGTGGAAATGTTCACTAAAACTAATGATTGTTTATGATTTTTCTTTGAAGACTGTATTTTTGTTCCCCCGGTTCCATGGAGTACCGGTAGCATTCTCACAAAGAGTTCTGGTTGCCGTTAGCAATTATGAAATTGTCCACCTGTTTTTCACAACGGCAACCTTCAAATCACATGAACAGGAAAACGGATATAACATCTTGAACTAATAATTGAAATGTACTTCAATAGCAATTAACGCTACGCAATATGTGCTCTAATTTCGAATGTATTGCGAGACTGGCAGATGTTCGACGGCAAGAAGCGCATGCGCGTCTTAAGAACAAAAGCGCCATTTGTCACGCAGCCGCATTACACCATTCGTTGGCAATTTCCTGGCGTTTATGTAAAGCGCCGTAGCGTTCGGTTTATGTGATGTTGTATTTGTAGCTGGGCTAAATCAATTGACAAATATCAGGTCAGAGTTGCCTTTACAATTGCATCCCAATGTAATTTGGCAAATGCAAATGTGTAACCTTTAGCAATAAACACGTTTTGAGAACTACACAGATAGGTTTCGATAAGTCATAAATCAATGCGCAGGTTAGCTGGCTGGAAGAAGAAGAAGAAAAAATTGGAAAACAACGCATTGAAAACCATTGAATGCCGATGGATGGCGAACTGCTGAAATTAACCATAAAATCTCATTGAAGTTCCAAAGACTACAACAATTGCCAAGCCGAGCTGAACAAAAGCCCACAAAAGAAAGGAAGAAAGCAAAGCCTTTTTTCCACACACACACACACACACATGCAGACTCGGCGAGCGAGAACGGGCGGACGGACGGACAAACAACAATGCCTCTGGCTATTGTTCACCTTTCATTTTTCTGGTCACATTGCATTCATTGGTAACACGGTGACAATTTCAGTTTCATTTGGCCAGAATTCATACCGAACCGTAAACTGAACAACCCAAACCCTACAACACCAACAACAAGAGTCATAATCTCTGTGTGCATCTCCGAGATATGCGTATTTCATTATGACTAGTTGGGCTACAGTTTGAGGTGAGCGAGTATCGTTTCAATGATCAAATGACCTTCAGCAAAAAGGACATCTTTGTTTTTAATTTTTTTTTTTTTTTGCTCATGACAAATACTTTTTGAGAGAATGACCTTTATGGTCATTATAAAGTAATAAAAATGCCTTCTACTTTCGATGGCATTGCCTAGTAGTACGAAAACTATGCGAACAGCCACGAAATGTCCAACGAATTTCACGCTTTATGACATTTAAATGAAATGGAAGAAATGTCAACTTAATACGAAAACAAAAACATCCATCTCTTCCTGGCAGCAATGTAAAACATTTTGGGTACAGCCCTAATTATTGGCCGAAATTAGTTCATGAGCTTCCCAAGAAGTCGATATGCTATTTTTATAGTTATTCCCCCCGTAAGCCTCTAAATTAACTACAAAACTAAACTCGATGTGTCTCTGTTTTTCCTCTCACCCTAACCGTGTAAAGGAACGTTTCCGTCTCTCTCCCTCTCTGTCGTCTTAATCCTTTTTATTGATCTGCCACCACATAAGTTATGTCACTGTGGTGGTTTAACAAACAAAAAATGTGCACTTTCCAATTTTTGACTACCACTTCAAGTACCTGTTTTTTAAGACACCAACCCTCATCGTCCCACTCACTTTCGTTTTGTTTTTTTTTCCACTTTTCTCCATTGCTTTTCCGTAAGTCTTCGCCTTAGGCTTAGGCCATTAAAATCCTAATTAGCAAAAATGGATTTTTATCTTAGTGTTGGGTATTAGTGGTCTAAATTACATATAATTGACTTGTAATTTTGGTTTAACGACTGACAGGTTGATGGGAATATGATGATCCTTTTTTAGGAATGTGTACGCAACAGGTATGAACTCCGAAATATGACGTCATGCCGAACATACGTTTAGTTGCGATTTAAAGTCGTTAAATAATTAATGTCATGTTTGACTTACGTCTATTGGAATATAAAATAAATTATTTGAAATGATTTCTTACCTCTTCGGACTAACAACTACTTTCTGAATTTATATACTCTTTTCTTTCAAAATTACATTCGTAGTTGGCCATGCGAAGCCTAAATTTGACAAAGTTCAGAAATATAGGCTTTCATTAGATGTATGAAACTTATCTTAAGAAATATGAAATATTTTAAAAATTTTAATACAAATTTCCACAAAAATTACAATACATATTTTAATAAAAAGTTCCATAAAAATTTTAATACAAATTGCCCTAAAAATTTTAATACAAATTTCCATAAAAATTTTAATAAAAATCTCCATAAAAATTTTAATAAAAATTTCCATACAAATGTTAATAACAATTTTAATAAAAATTTCCATAAAAATTTTTAATAAAAATTTCCATACACATTTTAAAAAAATTTCCATACAAACTTTAAAAAATGTCCATACAAATTTTAAAAAAATTTCCATACAAATTTTAAAAAAGATTTTCTATAACAATTTAAAAAAAAAATTCATAAAAAGTTTAATAAAAAGTTTTGAAAATTTTCGTATAAGTTTTGAAAATTTTCATAGTACATAATTATAAATATATTTTTTTTAAATTGCATTTTTATAACGTTTTTTTTCAATCTTTGTTTAGAAGAATTTAACAACAACCTTGTTAAGTTGATACAACAATCACGTTTCGTGATACTAAAACGTTGTTTCGTTGATACAACAACCTTGTTTCGTTGATACAACAATCTTGTTTCGTTGATACAACAATTACGTTTCGTTAATACAACAACCTTGTTTCGTTGATACGACAAAATTGTGCGCTGGAAGCAATATTAAAAAAAGTATAATTTTCAGCTTTTTCTAAAATACAGTTTTCAAATGTTCAAAAAATGTTTTTATGCTGTCACACTTCATTGCACTGATTTCTGCTGCAAACTGTTTAGTAGCGCACTTCCCAAAAAAAAATGTAGCAGTCAAACAAACAAAGCAAACACATGGATTGCATTAACGTACGCTGAGTTGTTGCATAAACGAAACTACGAAAAGTACCAAAAAACCGTATCGTGGTATAAACGTAAGAATTGTTGCATCAACGTAAGTTTTTGTTACACGAACGTAACATTGCGTTTCATCAACGTATGAATTTCAACGAAACGCGTTTTTACTTTCTTTCTTACAACAACCGTTTTTTCTTTCAGTGCATATATGGACAACTTCCTTCATCAGTTGAAGGTTTTCGCACCTAGTTGGAAATGAAAACCGACCTACCAAGTACTGCGTTGGCATCTCTAAATGCATTAGAAAATTATATGGAAGAAGAAAATTGGAAAAAAAATTTAGTTCAAACCAAAATAACTGACTACTACAAATACAAATATACAAAGAATTTTCTTTATATCGAAGTAAACATGCAGTCCTTTGGAATTCGTTATATATTTACCTAAAAAGTAATAATAAGTACTGGAAAAGGTTTAAAAAATGTATTTTTCATAAGCGTATAAACGGATGCTTTCATTTTCTTTTTTTATCCCGTTTTGGACTGTTTTTCGTTCCCTTATATTTTACCACTTTTTGGTCCGTATTGAACCCTCTTCCATTACTTCAAATGCTTAGCTAATTCCTGTCGATACATTTTTTTCACACATTTTTGTTTTTCCCCTTTGGTACCTTTTTATACCCGTCTTGGTACGTTTGGGCCCTTTTTTCGTCACTCCTCTAACTATTAGCCACCTGTTGTTGCATTCATTTATTTCACCTTTTTTATTTATTTTGTTTAAATTTTTGTCCATTTTTTACCCCCTTTTTGTACGTTTTGGCCATTTTTTCGTACCTTCCCTAACTACTAACCACCTGTTGTTTATTTTTTCTTATATTTGACCATTTTATATCTCGTCTTTGTAGGTTTTGCACCTTTTTTGTCCCTTCTCTAACTATTAACCACCCGTTGTTGCAAACAATTTGGTTCACCCTTTTATTTATTTATTTTTTTTAATTGATGTACTTTTTTAACCCCGTTTTGGAAATTTGTTTGTCCCTTATCTAAATATTAACCACTTGTTGTTGCCAAAATTTTTTTTATTTATTTATTTAATTTTTTTAAATTTAAGTCCCTTTTTTAACCCTTTTTGGTACATTTAGCCCCATTATAGTCCCGTCTCTGTTGTTGCCAAGAGTAGTTATCGACCAATTTTCCAACAAAAATCACAATAATAATTATTTTGAATTTTTGCGTATTTCGAAGAGTTTTGATCACAACTTTTTTATCCACTTCCAATCCGAATTTCCAAAAATCCGTTCATAGCTGATTTCAAGGCTGCAAGAGGCTGATGAATCCGTCAGTCAATTTACCGTTTACTGGGTAAATTATTCCCTCAGTTGGATAATTGCTACGAACGATCATTTTAACCTTGAAAATCTACTTACAGATTTCCAAAAATGTCACAATTAATAGTAACAAGAATCTGATTAAATTTAGTGTTTAAACGATTTATATCGTAGGGACCCATAACTCGAGAAAATATGCCCGACAATGGTTGAAAAATATCAAACGAGCATCGTATAATTTCTCGATTTTCTTATCCTTCTTAGCCACAATGAGTATGCAAATATTGTCTGTATAAACAAATAGTTGCCGGGAATTGGAGAATTTGGATTACCATAAATAATTCGAACCCAGCTATAGAATGTTTAAGAAATGGTAGTTAACACTAATTTTAATTTTACATTGAAAAAACATGGATCGATGGAGACCAACTTTTGTAGGGTTTGGTTACTGGTCAATCCTAATGCTAATTGTGGTGCTTGGGAGAAGATCGGACATCAAAGCGGCAAACTTATGGACAAAGAAAGGATACGGCAGGATCAACTCAAAAATAGATTCTGTGTCGATATCCCTTCCTTGTGGAAGAATCGAAAGATGTGGCTGATTCAATTCAAAACAAAATTCTATGACGATCTCCCATTGGTTTGGATGCTAAAATATCAGCATTTCGAATACTCTATAGCACAGAGTATAATAATGAGAAATGAAAAACGCCTCTCAGGATGGACATCTGCTACAAATTAAATATAGACACAACTAAGTATCAAAGGTGTTTCAAAATATTGCAATGGATTATGAGTTATCATTATTAGGTCACGTTGTTACTGGGTCTTGAAAAAAAAAGTCCATCTCCACTGAGTTTTGCATTTATAGGCCGTTGTAACTTGGAAGCTGACAAAAAGGGTTAACAAACAAAATCAGGTAATGGTCCCCCAGAATAAAACCACAAAATCTTCAAAAAATCCTATACAAGGACCATGATCATTTTTTCAATTACGTTTTGTTGAAGAATACCTTGGTACTCGAAAGCAAGCTAATATGATCGATGTTTGTTGTTGGTACTCGTACTGCGCCATGTAAAACCCACTATCGTTTTACCTAAATTCCAAGAATGCCGTAATTTCCATGCGAAGCGGAAGTGCCGGTGAAAGACTGAAAATTAGTTCAAATTTTTTTTTGGAATTCCAAACAATGAAATGAAAAACCTGCTTTTAATATTTTGTTTTCTGTTTTCTTTTTTTTTTAATTTAATTAAAATTGTGTCCAAATATCCTTTGAAAACGGCGACAGACTTCCGCTTGGAACGTGCCATAGGCCTCAAACTCAATTAGAAAAGAATAACAATTGTGATTTCCTAATGCCAACACTAATGTGAAAAGTGAAAATTGGAAAAACTACTCATGAAGAAACAATCAATTAAAACCAAGACTAAGAAAACAATTAAAACCAACAAACACTGGACAAGACTAAGCAAAAATAACAACCAGCCGGTGGTGGTGATGGCACGAGAGACTCACGACAGAGGAACCACCTACACCATCAGGAACAATAAGCAAACTGGAAACAACTTGAAAATCTGGACTGGTCCCAAAATAATACTGTTTACACAGCAATTAAAAGCAAATAAAACAATTTTATTATGGATAACTGAAACTTCAAACACAAAGAGGCGAATGAGAAGGAGAAACGGGAAACACTCAACTGAGGCAGAGAGAGCAAGAAGGAACTAGTACATGTTCCGGAGCATGAATGCACTTTGCATAATTTGGCTGAACAACATCGATCAGTGAGTGAGCTGGAGGAAGCTGACGCTGCTGGTGTGTACTGTAGTCGGTAGAGTAGACGAACAAAACGAACAACAACCACTAAAGGCTTACGGCACTGGCAGGGAAAGTAAACAGGAAATGGGAAATAATTAAATAGATTTTTCCTTTTCTCCGTTGGCCTTAACATGGCCATAAGGATCAGCGATTACTTTCGCTAGTAGGTACGTCTGAAAGCAAACTGCACAACTGTTCCAGGAGCAGCGATAGAACGAGAGAGCGCGCTTGTCGTAAATGATTTCATTTTTCTTTCGCTTAAGCCATAAATTGTCACAGCGGGTTTTTGTATGAAATCCTTCAAGTTTCTTTTTAGCTCGCTGATCCGTCTTTATCCCTGAGCAGGGAAAACGAGCGATTTGCCGATACCTTTTCTGGCCAATTGCAGTTATAAATGCACGCACACACACACACTCACACATACAGTGCGAGTATTTTTCCCCGTAAAAATGCCAAAAGGTTTTTAGGAAAAATAAGGGGATTACAGGGATTTTATGGGTAATTTCTCTTGGCCATCGAACCAACTGACCAGCCTGCTTACCTGTGATCCCTCTGTCTGTCTCTGTGTGTGTGTGGGTGCATTCAGGTACGCGTATGCTAAACTATGCCAAGCGTCTAAACCTGTGTGCGCCAGGTAAGACAGCTAATCAACGTTGACAGTTGACGTTTTTCCAAGGAATTACGCGAAAACTCTCGACGCAGGTCTATGCCGTATATAAGAGTATCCGACCCAACCGAAGCATACTCAGTTAGCAATTGAACGTCGCAGAGACAACATCGTAAATTTGTTTAAACTATAAACTAGAAAATAAAGCCAACACTCAAAATGGGTTGCTGTTCGTCGACATACGCTAATGATAGCGCCAAATTCAATACCACCTTAAATGGATACTATACCGCCAGCCCGAACCACCAGCAGAGACAAGGATCAAAGCGCAGCTATTCCAGTCGCATCAGTAGTGGCTCCAGTTCGGGTGTCTCCAGTGCCTGTACTTCGCCCTCGCGTCGCAGCATCTTAAGCCGCAGCACTGCCGGCGATTCACCCTCAGGACCCAAGCCAAAGACACGAAATTTCACATTGACCCGCAAGGATATACCCAGCAAAGCCTTGGAAATGCTGTCCATATGCGATGACTTTGGCGAGGCTGGCCACCAATCATATGGTTACTATTCCGAATCGATGTCCACGGGTAGTGCGGCCTCGACACCATCACAGACATGCCTAAGACGTACCCAGGACACCAGCAGTTTGAGGCCAGAATCTCCGGAACACGAAGTGGCCGTGACACCCACTCCCAGTGATTTGGAAATGGAAATGTACATGATGTCGCACTCGCAGGGTTTAATGCCCAAAACGTCATCGCCCATCTTCCAGCGTCGTGATGTCACCTTTGATGCTGTGGCTGTCGCCTCGCCGCCATCGCACTCGTACAAGAAATGGGCCAACTACTTGCAGACCACACCCGCTTACATGCTGCACAATGTGACCAACATACCGGAGGCCATTGCCGGACACTTTAGTCCGTTGGATTTTCCCGGCTTCACCGATTTGGAGGATATGGAAAGTGCTGCCAAGAGATTTAAGGTCGACGTCCATATGGACATCAATGAAAGTGAAGAAGACGAGGTATTCTATCAAAAGCAAATACCCCGACCTTCGAATATTACGCACGTCATAACCACCGATTTGTAAGAAGGACAAGCGAAGAACGATCAGCGAATCATCATTTCACTTCCGCTCGGTTACGGAAGTAATGTTTGATTTGAATCGTCCTTATCATCAATGGTGCTGTAACTTTCATTCAACCACTCTCCCCTCCTCCAAAAGACAAGCAACAGGTGTGCTGACACTTTCCTATCATCATCTCCAAGGACTTATCTCTCGACCACGGACTACTGAAACTCACAGACTTTTGTAAAATATTTCCAA
The DNA here is from genome assembly GCA_958296145.1 of Hydrotaea cyrtoneurina. NCBI lineage: Eukaryota > Metazoa > Arthropoda > Insecta > Diptera > Muscidae > Hydrotaea > Hydrotaea cyrtoneurina. Next base: position 7,043,232 of record OY282513.1, on the reverse strand, counting down.
AATTTATTCATAACAAAAAGTTGCTTGGTTTCAACGTTAAATCTCTTCAACCACGGCGTACAAACTGGACACGCGTTTCCTTTGCATCAAGTAGCTTCTCAGGCCCAGCAAATCATCGAATGAATGCGCAGCGGAGAATATTTGTTTACAAAAAAGAACTCAATCCACATAAAGTGCCCTTCTAATGACCAGAGTCCTGCGACCCGGCAGCAGGACAAGAAGAAGACCACAATCAATGTTTAATATAATTAAATTAAAACCTAAAAATTGTGTATAACAGCTATTTAGTATTAAAATGTAAGATTAGCAAAAAAAAACAAACAAACAAAAAATCCCAAATCAAAGAAAATTATAAATAAAATCAAATATTTTTTAAAAAAAAAAAAATTCTTAATACCCTAAATCATCTTAATGAGTTTTTATTTAACTTCATTTCATCATCAGTTGAGATAATTAGGGAGGGACAGATTCATCACTTTCATTTCAACAAGTTCGGTTTCATTAAGGAACCATTTCCATTATTCCTTCTTGTTCGAAAAAGGATAATACACCAGTAATTGCTGAATTCATTATCATTATTACCCGCAGGCTTTCTCTTTGCCGTGGTAGGGCAGCAGGCAAATTGGCTACAGAGACTTTTTGGAAAAAGTAATTAAGTTAATGTAAATTATTAGAAAGTTTTTAAAGTGACACTTATTACCATAGAGGCTACCTCAGAAATCTATATCAGGAGATAGGAAGGACAAAAAAACAAAAATTTCCGTAGGAATGTTTTCATGTTCTAAAAGGCTTCCCTACTCTGGAATGACTGATGCTGGCACAGTGGTCGGGTGAAAACATAGCTGTCCATCAAACATATTTCAGCGGCTGTCTTCCACCTCGTAAATGTTGGCAACTTTACGAGTACGAGAGCAATATCTAAGCCATGTAAAACTTCTCTAGAAAAGCATTAGCCGTTCGGAGCCGCCTTAAAACAGTGGGTCCCGGTCAGTGAGTATACAAATTATATCGTACGCAGCTCACTGTGTTCGAGAGAAGTTCCCCGTCGGTTCATTCATGGAATGTTAAGGGAAATAAGTAAGTAATCAGTCAATAACAATGCGTTTGTAGATTTTGTGTCTTAGTCGGAGGCAAGGACTGATTAATTATTTTGAGGCAATAACATGGAAAAGAATGACAATGTTTGCTTTCTTATGCGAGTGAAAATAACGTATGCGGAATGAAATCGCAACAAAAAAAACACTTTTTCTTTTAAACAAAAATTGTATTTCAATTTTTTTTAAGATAATACATTGTACTAGTTTAATGTAACAAAATATTTGGTCCCATTCGAGCTGCTTTGCGGTAATTTTGAGGAACTTTTTCCATGGCTGTTGAAAATGTCGATGTTGGCATGTTTTGAAGCTCCTATCGAATTTTTTGAATCAAATTTTTGGTAGTTTTGGGTCTTTTCCTTTTAAATTTGTCCAAAAATCCTCAATTGGGCGTAATTGGGGTACATTGGGTGGATTTTCTTCTATACATACATATGGAATTTGAAGCGTGTCCATGGCTTCCAATGTCTTCTTGGCGTAATGACTTGATGCTAAGTCGGACCAGAAGATTACATTTAAGTTTCTATGCTTCTTATTCATAAATTCTTCAACTTTTGGTAAGCAGAAATGAATATATCTTTCAGAATTGACGGCCAAACCGGACTCAAAAAAAAACTGGTTCTGACGTTCCATGCTGACTAATTGCAAGTCCCAAACAAACTTTTTTAGGAAATTTTGAATGCTCCACATACTTTATTTTATCGTCTACGTATTGCTTTCCTTCAAACAAATGTTTTCCTTGCCATTCGTTTCCATCCAATGTGAAATATGACTCATCGTCCATGATGCATACAATGTCGCTCTTGGCTTTGAATGTATTTATGACCAAACTTCTAAGTCGAGACTTTTGAGTAACTTCTTGAGCTTCTGACGCTTTTGCCTTGTTTTTTCTGGACTTTCTCTGAATTCCCACATCACTCAGATACTATTTCACTGTTTTTCCGTCACATTGGAACTTTTTCCCAAGCTCCCTATAGGATTTAGCGACTTTACCATCGGTAATTTTTCGAAGTCGGCTTCTCATAGAAGAGTCGTTCAAACTACACTTTTTGCCAGAACCACGTTTTCATTCTGTTGTTTGTCTTTTCTCATATATCGCCAGTGTTCTATATACCGAACTTCGATTTTCTCCTTGCTCTACAAAATGAGAAACGATATCGGATTTCTTCCCATCAGGATGATGGTCGAAAAAATTACAAATGGTTTTTCGACGTTGTTCTTCTTTTGACGACATTGCAAACAAAATAAAAGATCAACTTCAGCAAAAATCAAATAGCAATATCACAAAACATGTGGTAAATGAAAAATAACGGTACTTTGTTTACATTTTTAATTTTGCTTTGTACCCAGCGTTGTAAAATTTGCTGCGTTTTCGTTTCCGCAAACGTTACTTTTTTAAAAATGAGATTTAAACTTAAAAAGCATTTTAACAACAATTTTTTCCAAATTTTCCAGTTTTATTTTCTAATTCTTCAATATCAAAGATAGCGTGAGTTTAAAACTGGAAATAACTAGCAAAGACACAACTCCATACTGTTAACAGAGCGCTGTTAATAACATAACAGTCTTATGATGAACAGTTTACAGAGGTACAGACATTTACATGACATTTTAACGTAGAACCACTATACAATTCTAAACTGTTGTTCACTGAGTGATGATCTATAATTTTCTAATTATTTTTTTAAAATTTGTTTGATTTTTTTTATTACATTTTTTGAGACATAAATTGTCTTAACCCGAAAATCAATTGTAAAAAAAATTAGCCACTACATTTTTTTTTTAAAATGAATTGTTTTTTTATTACATTTTTTGAGACATACATTTTAATAATCCAAAATCGACTTGATTGATTTTTTAAATTTTAAAAAAAAATTAGGCACTACATTTTTTTTTTAAATTTGTTGTGTTATTTTAATTACATTTTTTGAGACATACATTTTCATAACCCAAAAACGCATTGTTTGATTTGTGGAAATAAATGATAACAAAAAATTAGACACTAAATTTTTTTAATGTTGGCATTTTCACAGTTATAAACAAAGTAGCTGGGAAATGTTTTGTTTTACAATTCGGGTTTTACCATTGCAAAATCAAATTTTAGAGAAAAATCAGTGTGAATATCCCAACACAAATAATTTTGTTGACCCACAATGTGGGTCGACATATACGGCAGAAAATCCCAAACATCAGAATTCTGAATTTGTTTGGAAATGCAATTAAAAGGTCATGACCACAGCCGATTGGCCATAAATCGTTTCCTTATGTAGCTGTTACCTGAGTGGACTATTTAGCATAAGGCAGTTAAGTTGTTAACAGCGCTCTGTTAACATTTCGGGTTTGTGTCTTTGCTAGTTTTTTATTTACTTTTACACATGATTTTTTTGATATTGAAAAATTAGCAAGACAGTAGCACACATATTTTTTGCTGTGGAGTCGGCGTCTGACAAATTTGCCCGAAGTCGGAGTCTGGAGTCGAAAAATTTGCTCGACTCCGGGTTTTATTTATTTACATTTCCCCTACAATAAATAAAATGTATTAGAAACAAGTTAATCGAGTAATATTTTGAAAATTTTAAATATTTTCGAGTATATGAAGTTCACACAACAAGTCGATAAGGTACTTTTTTGTAATGATATTTCAAAAAGAGAAATGAGAGGGAACATTTTAATTCGACTCGGATATTTGAGGGGTATTTTCAATAGAGACAACATTTTTTTTTTGATTGTGAATCAACTGAATCGTATCAGTGCTGCCTTAGGCAGTCGAACGTTTTAAAAAGTTCAACTGACTCTTATTTCGCCTTCTACTTCTTTGTGTGAGCAATTTTTCAATAAATCCAATTAATTATTAATATGCAAAGTACTTAAACGCTTTCAACAAGCATTTGCTCGCCCACATAATTGGACCAATGTGCCTTGTGATGGGATGAGATGTTTACATTACAAATGTCAACATCGTGTAATTAAATGTTAATTACAGCCGCATATAAAATGCGCATAAATCGAAGCATTGGTTTGTTTGTTAAAGCAAATTAGCATTCAAATCATTTTGACGCCAAAAAAATGCCTAAACGTTATACATTAGGGTGAAGAAACATAGGAGGGCAGGCATGAAAACATTGTAAAAATTTGGCTGCCTATGAAAGCCGGTTGTATTCGTAAGTCAATGGGGAAATGTCAGCAACATATGAACAAGGGAGGCGGGCGATGCACTGAAATTGTAATCGTAAATGAAATTACGATTTCCATTTATATTTTCTGGTATTTATTGTTTTTTTTGTATTTTAATTTATTGACCGCCACGCGAAGTGTTTCAAGCATTGATTCTTTTGAGGTAATTTTGCACCAATTTTTTACACATATTGAGCGGTATCTCAGCCATAACGTGACGAATGTTGGTTCTTAAGTGCTCAAGAGTTAAAAGTTTATCAGCATATTTCTTTTTGGATATCCTAATGTAAACCCAAATGAAACGCAAATGCCATGGCCTTCAAAACAGATTGAAATATGTATAATTCTTATAGAATTTTATTCAAGTTGCTATAATAAATTACAGTATCGCAAAAAAATGCAATACAAAAAATGTAAGAAAATAAAATGAAATCGATATTCAACCAAATTCTATAACAAATAAAAACAAATAGCATTTTTTTTTGTTCAATTAATTTACAGATAAAATATTCATTTAATTTCAATTGAATACTCTTTCATTTCCCGGTAAAACCACATAATATTTTTGGAGTTACTGTTTCATTTAACTAACGGAAATGAAATAGCGGATATGGTTTTCAATATTGACATGGCGTTAGTTTATTAGTTGGGCGTATTTGCATGCAGATTTTTGATATGTGGCGAAATGCAAATAGGGGGATGTGTTATAAACAAGGAGAGTATTAAATTGAAAATGTATGAACATTTAATAACGGTTGCTTAAAACTAGCAATCGGATAAAACGTTGTGGTACAAAATAAAAATCAGGTGGAAAATTCGAAATGAAAAAGGTTGGTAAGCTGCTTAAGCCACTTGGCGCCAACGTCCATTGAAAAGAATGGGATACGGTGAAAAATGCAAGGAAAAACCAGTAACAAAATTTGATCAGCGATGTATAAAAAAAAATATTCGGCACTAAAAAGTAAATGAAAAAATTAACTGCCTTCGTTCGTCTTGACCGAATTTTTTACAAATATTTCGAAATATTTCCATTTCTATGGCCAAAAATACCTCATATTTGGGGGGTAGTCAGCCAACTTAGGAATCATTTACAGTTGTTTGTCTGTTAACAAATAATATGAAGTATTGTTTGGCCATAGAAGTGATGAATGGCCTCAAATTCCCATAAACTAATAAAGAAAGGTGACCCCCCTAAAAATTTAGCCACTAACGTTGTGGGGGTATGAACTCCGATTGGGATTGTATTTGGCATTGGAAGGAACAAAGAGGCGTAACTTATTTTAAACAGTAAATAAAAAAAAAATATTTGATGATGTGATACAAAATGTAAATTTAATTTAAATTTGCTATAATAGGGCAGGCAAAACTTAACCCGAAAAAATGGGAAACCCATCCCTCAACCTTTTCAAATGGGTATTGCATTCTTGAACACCTCTTCACTGTAAAAAGCTGTATAGGTTAAAATAAAAAAACAGAATTGATATTTTTGAACTAGTTTATATAACCAAAATCAAAAATTGAGTACAAATCAGATTGGTATAGTTTGAAAATCAAATTAAATTTTTTTCAAATTTCAAAATATAAAAAAATTAAAATTTTTAATATTAAAAAAAAAATTTTTTTTACCTGCAATGGCATCAAAATATTAAAAAATATAAGCGTCCCGGTAGGCGAGTTGGTAGCGTGCTTGCCTATCAGCGTGGGGGTTGTGGGTTCGATTCCCACCAGAGGCTTTGGTCTGTCGCTGCAAAAATCAAGCCAAATGGTCTTTGTCACCAGGTTTACCCTTGGACCCAAAATTAAAATATATAAATTTACTTTGTATTGTAATTAATAAATAAATAAAATAAAATAAAATAAAATAAAATAAAATAAAATAAAATAAAATAAAATAAATAAATAAATAAAATAAATAAAAATATTAAAAAATATCAAAATAAAAAAACCGACAATTTTTAATATTAAAAAAATAATTTTTTTTATGTGCAATGACATCAAAATATTAAAAAAAAAAAAAAAAAAATTGAAAAGTAAAGTTAAATTTGGAAATATTTAAAAACTATATCCAATTATCCTATGCTTAATACTAATACATTAAAAATCTCCCTTACTCCTTGCTGACAACATATTTTTTTACAGAACTCCAAAATGTTTTCTAGATCCAAAGTTACCGAGAGATTCGTGTTGTTCTCGAGAAGACCTACTAGAAAAATGGTACAGGCTTCTCCAACAATTTTCAATCACACGGTATTTCGGTAGCTGTTACACTTTTAAAGCATTTAGTCTTTGACATTTGACAAGTAGAAACTACGCCATTGCCAAAAATGAAACGATACACGCTTCATCAACGCCTTGAAATTATTAAAATTCACTACAAAAATGGTGAAAATCTTCCAGTTACAGTTCGCAAAACTAAAGCATTTTTGGGTAGTCGTAAGGCACCTTGTCGGACCGCAACACTGAAATTGGTGGACAAATTCGAGCTGTTGGGACAAGTTAGTGATGTGAAGAATAAAACTCGTGCACGTCACTCAAGAACAACTGAGAATATTGCTGCTGTAGCCGAAAGTGTTGAAGAAAACCCAGGTTTACCCATTCCTCGTCGTTCTTTGGAATTGGCCATTCCACAAACGTCATTTCACCGTATTTTGCATAAAGACTTGGGTCTTAAGGCTTATAAAGTTCAGTTAACACAAGAACTCAAGCCAGCCGATCATCTACAACTTCGTGTCTTTGCTGATTGGCTGCTTGAAATGCATGAAAATGATCCGGAATTGATGACCATTTCCACCTCGGTGGCTACGTTAACAAACAAAATAGTCGCATCTGGGGCTCGGAAAACCCAAGAGTTACTGTTGAGAAGCTTCACCATCCTCATCCTGTGACTATTTGGTGCGGCTTATGGTCCGGCGGTGTCATTGGACCTTACGTTTTTCGAAAATGAGCTAGGACCAACAGTTACGGTGAATGGATTTGCGCTATCGAGAGATGATAAATGATTTTTTATGGTCGGAGTTGGATGACATTGATGTGGACAACGTTTACTTTCAAAGAGGCGGTGCTACGTGCCGCACAAACAACGAAACCAATGCTCTTTTATGGGAAAAGTTTCCGTGTTATCTCTCGAAGAGGTGATCACAATTGGCCACCGAGATCTTATGATTTAACACCATGCTACTTTTTCCTTCTCATTCTCCTTCTCTCGGTATTGATATTATTTTAATGAGCGTAAATGCAAAAAAAAAAATTACGAAACCAGTTGCAAATACACACTTATTCGCACCCAAATGTTGTGCTTTGTTGAATTTAATAAGATCGTTGTCTGTTTTTTCCAAACACGCTATTGCTTATACACAAATACGTAATATTAATAGCAAATGAGTTATATTTATATCCAAATAAGCTTTGTGTAGATGAAAATAAGCTTTACTTGCTACAAACACCAAACACGCGTTTTACTTGTGTGTAAACAAAAAAAAGGCGTATTTTTTAGCGTGTAGAATTCGTGAGGCTATCGAGGACATGGGACTATCATGAAAAGGATATGGTCCTGTAAGCGTGGTCGTGGTGCCCATTTGACTGATGTTGTTTTTCATTATTAACGGCATACCTTCCGCTTTATTATGAAATAATCATGCGATCATTTTTTTTTTTTAAAAAACTAATTTTTCTTTGAGCGCCAAATAACACCAAAATAATTTCACCTTCATTATTTGTATTATGGCCTTAACTTCAATAATTATGGCGGTCCCAAAAATCTGATTAATATTTGTGATGAGGCACAAATTTGGTAAAATTTGGAGAGAAAAAATTTTATATAAAAAAATTCAAGACTTTCAAAAAACATGAAAATTTTAAAAAACAAATTTAAAAAAATTATTGTTTTTTAAATTTGTTTATATAATATTATTTATTTATTTATATCTATTACAATTAAAATTATAATAAACTTAAAGAAAATAAGCACTAGCAACTAAGGCTTGGTTATATAATATAGACCGTAGTGTTCTCTTTTATACGATCCAAAATTCGTACCAATCGCTCAATGGATTCCCGAACAGCAAGATTTGAAATAAAGCCAACAAATAATTTTTGGGACAATTTTAAAATTGTCAGCCCCTGTTCTCGGGGTGTCAAGGCTTCCCACAATCTGTTTCTACCCCGTTACCACCGCTTGTTTAATGCTTAATCTGAAAAACATTTCAGCAAGAACTCTGTGAAAATGCATTGAATTTGAGTTGGCCTACATAAAACTCATCCACCTACATTCCGTTACCAAATGGAATAATGACTTTCACTAGACACTAAGATTCCTTTGATCCTGTTAAAAAAATACGAAATATTTCACTATATTTCATTTCAATTGTAGAAAATAAAAATCTTGTTTGCTTTTAAAAGCCGGCAAAACTACAAAGGGTGACACCGATACGAGAAATATTAATAGATGGATAACAAAATTTATGCTTTTCATGTGTAGTGTTTTCTTGGCCGATTACTTTTCAGCTTCTATGTAAGCGTGACAAAATTTTAGTTTATCAATGACAATTAACTTTCAAATACTTTCAACAAATCTCTATAAGTTTAGATGACTTTCTTACGTAGCAATGCGATGCGTTTCCTTGTCTATTGTTATAATTTTTTTTAATTCCATGAAAAAATTAACAAAATATTACAAATAAAACATTTCCTTTATGAATGTAATTTGTGTTAGATACAACACTTTGGATACGATTCTATAAACTCCTAAGTTAGACCCCGAATTCGTTGAGATCCTTTTGTCATTGAATTGTCCCAATAGACTTGTACTCTTGTGCCTGTGGCACTCCTTTGTCTATACTTCTTTTCCCCTTAATTGTTTGTTTTTCGACGTCAGGCTCTTGAATGAGTTAGCGTCATATTGAGTCATGCCAAGATGTTGGCCATGTGTGCATACAACGCTCACAGCGTGACTTGCGGCCCAAACAGTTTTTGCCGCACATTCCAGACCTGCGGAAAGGTGAGTACGCCATTTGCGGCAGTGGTACGTGCTAAGAATTTGCTGCCCGCTTGGTGAATTGTTGTATTGCAATTGTACTGCTCGGCCGGAGTTTTCCCTCACCTTCATGGTAAATTCAGAAACCACTTACATAGCACGTACGAGTTTTTTTCTTTCTTCTTTTTTGTTTCTGGAAGAATCCTTCGCAGAGATTTTACCGATGAAATACAAAATAAAGAAGAGGTGTTACAATAAATGTTGCATTTGTTAGAACCTTGTACTAATTGTGAGTATTTTCATGTTGTTGGCCAATATGAATGGCCCAAATTGTTTTCATCCTTGAACAGAACAATAGAAATGCAAAGGAAACATTACTAAAATTAAAATCTTTAGAGGAATCCTAGTAATAGAAAAAAAAAACCCCAAGCAAAAATTGGTAACCTGCATTACCCGATAATGATAAGTCATTACACTTTTCATTCTTTTGGATATTTACAATAATGACTTATTTATACTAGGCCAAAGGGGGGTACTTATCTGTTAGAGGATACAGGGCCCGAAAGTACAAATAAAATGGGGGGGGGGGGGGAAATCCATAACTTCTGTTCTATTTGAGATAGCAACTTTATATCTGATATTCTTTATATACAATCAAAATTCCATAACTCAAACCACCAATATTTCGTAGAAAAGTTCGACTTACAGAGACTTTGAGCGATGGAATTACTTATAAAATTGTTTAAGGGAATTTGTCTCCTTCACAGCCACTAGAAGTGCTTCAACTTAAAGACAATTCGACTTATGGCAGTTCGAGTTATGGAAGATTGTGTGCACATTAGTGTGGGTCAATTTATTTGCAAGGAAAAAAATCGACAAAGTGTATAGCAAAACAACAAAAAAAACCTTAGCTGGCGCAAATCGAGTTGGTAAGTTTTTTTTTTAAATTGATATTTCTTAAAATATATGCTACAACCAAACTAGATTTGGTAGAAATAACATGTTGACGTCATAATAAAGTTAACAAAACATACTTTATAATACAAATAAATTTAAGTGACATAGCTCTTCAAAAATATAAAAGGTGGCGCAAAAGTAAACTTCCGATGTTTTTTGGCTGTAATTAAAAAAAAATGAAAAACTTTGATTCTTCTTGTGGATTATTTTTATTTGGTCTTTTAATTTTTTTTATATCAAGTCGAGAATATGATGTCATGTAAATCGCCGCCGCCATTTACGGTGTAATGAAGTTTGTGGAATGCCCAATTCCAAAGAACGACAAGGAATGGACAAACCTGGATTTTCTTCTACACTTGAGCGACGTGCACGGGTTTTATTCTTCACATCACTAACTTGTCCCAACAGCTCGAATTTGTCCACCAATTTCTGTATTGCGGTCCGACAAGATGCTTCACGACTACCCAAAAATACTTTAGTTTTGCAAACTTTGACTGCAAGATTTTCACCATTTTTGTAGTGAATTTAAATAATTTCAAGGCGTTGTTGAAGCGTCTATCGTTCCATTTTTAGTAATGGCGTATATTTTGCTTGCCAAATGTCAAAAAATAAAAACTTCAAAAGTAACCGCTATCGAAATACCGGGTGATTCACAATAACACCACTTGTTGGAGAACCCTGTATTTACCATGATTGCAACCCAAAGTATACGAATCCACATCGGAAGCTAACTCGCTTCTTCATCGGTACCCTTTGCAATGCTTCTTACTACAATTATTGGTGTAATATAAGCAAAAGTTCTTATCGTTTAAACGAGAATTACTCTGTAGTTTACACGTACTGACGTGAATTAAAATAACACGGCAAATCTCTTGATTTCTATGGGGATCCTTGTCGGTGAATCCGGCGTTTGTGATGCGAATCCTTTCTTTAACAATCGATATGAGAATAATTTCAAATGTCCTCTAAAGGCTAGACGAACTTGTGAGGGAGATTGCTGATTGTTTTCTTTCTCTTTGGGACACAAATGTGGTTTTGCAAGCATTTGAAGGTTGTTACACAGCCAACCTAGTGGCCCTGTAAGTTACAACTTGGGGGGAGGGGTTCAATTTATCAAATATACTAGATCACACCTAGAATCTGACTGTAAAATACTATTTCGCTCAACCAAATGAAACCGAAGTTACAAAACATTTAGATTTACAAACTCTACTTAGTCAATATAAAAAACATTGTTTGTGGTTTTAAAAATGGATGTTTCATAGCCAGGGTTTCTGATGTGATCGGATATGGATGCAGTGTGTTGGGGGCCTTACTACGAAATTTAGACACTGAAGACTATTAGTTCGATTATGAAAAACTCCCAGTGAGATAATTCCCGGGGAATTTTTTTTTTTTTTTTCGAGAATAATATCCTCCTTTTTTAAACAGATCGGGAGAATAGGGACAGACATATTCGATTATTCGGAGTCAGATTTTTTTGTTTGACTCTCGGTCTGTTAAGAATTGAAGTATGTTTGTTTGAAAAAAGTTAATTCGCCGGGAATTATCTCCCGGCTGTATTTTTTTTTTATTTTTATAAATTAATTATTTTGCCATTTTTTGGGTATTGAATTTTGAAAAGAAATGTGGATAAGGCTCATTCTCATAAAACAAATCAATAGCTCACTTGCTTCTATGTGGAGTATGGGACGAATAAAAACAAAAAAATGTTGTATAATCTACTTTAATATTCTTGGCCAAGCCTCTTTATTGTCCATATGCCATGCGGCTCAAACAAGATTCCATCAAATGCAATCTGAATATCACCCACATAATCCACAAATATTCATGTAATCCGCTCATCTAGAAATACAGACTACCGATTTATTGCATGCTCTGATAAATATTTAGTGAAACATTGCTAACTTTCTCACCTGCTTACGACACACAGACACGCAACGCAACTGTACTTTCTCGGCCCGTTTCACTCCACACCAAAGATTTGACATAAATTTAAGTAATAAATTGGAACGAAGACGCACACTTAACCTCTGGTCAATCGGTCGTATGGCAAATTGAAAACCACAGCTTAACACAGATGCGCACTTGATCTAAATCCTCGATAAGCCGGTCGATCTGCTGCCCTACTTATATCACAATAATGATACCATTCAAATGTATTTAGGTCGTATTATGCGGACCACTTGTGTGCGAAATGATGAAAACTGTAACAAGTAGAACATTTAGATCAGAGAAGCAAAAAAAAAAACTCAACAAGGATAATAATCGCTGCTCCGGGCATGAGATTAAAACACTTGAGTAAAGAGGGCACGGCACGGCACCTACATACATGTAAATTAGAGCATTGTATCGTCAAGCCTCACCAGTCATCCGTGAATTTGCTCTCGTCCTGCAGTGTGTACTTGTTGTCAGTGTTGAGGTAAGACAAGTGTTTTGGCCATTTCTACATACTTGAGTTTCGGACGCTGAAGTGCTGGTACTCGACTTGGGCCATTGTCTGCATTTCAAGTGTTTGATCACTAAAATAAACTGGAAATTGTCTTTTTTCTCAATATTTGCCTTTGTTGGCCAGGCATTCTTTTATGCGCACAAAAACAAAAAATATACACATTTCATTCTTTCTTTTTGTGAGAACAAAGGCCTTTGCCAAGTCCGTCCTTTGCCAAGTCTTTTGTAGAATTTGTCGCTCGATCTCTGTACAGAGCTTAATGAAAACCCCGATAAATCTGCGCGATTTAGTGCGGTAATCCCCCAACGCAGAGGTATAAGAGAAAAAGAAAAACCGGCACGGAAGGCAGCCAGTCGGCCAGGCCGGCTGATTGCTGTGTACATTTACGATATTCGGTGGGATTATGGTTGGCAATGTAACCGCAGGAAATGCCAGCGAAAACCGCAAACCCCGTCAGATGAGAAAGGTGTTATCTCTCCCACTCTCTCTCTCTCTCTGTCTTTGCAGCGATTATCGGCTGAGCCGGGTGATTTAGCTTTGCTGAGGGATACAGAGATAAAATGCTTTTAACTATGTGTATCTAAGCCAGTTTGTCTTTTGTCACATCAGGGTTTTTCCGTTTCCTCCCAAACATCAACTGACAACACCATCACCGCAGACAAACACAGCAGAAACCAAGAGAAAAAAAATCCCTTTTGTCTGCAACACACAATGTTATCCTTGCATCATTTGCCTGTTTCCCAAGCATTTTCAATGAAAATATTGTCACATCGGTTGCATATCGAGTGTAAAAGAAAACAAGAAAAACGAAAAACGAAAAAAAAGGAAATCCTTAAAATGGATTTACATTGATAACTATCACTGACAAGGATCTCTTTGAAAATCAAGAGATTGCCGTGTTATTTTAACAATTCACGTAAGTACGTGTAATACTTCATAATGATCATTGTTTCAAATTTTCTAATATCCTCGAACCGTGTTTGGCTTATCCACAGGGATCAGATCAGGCCAATGGATGGCTGGTGGTGGTGGAGAGCTTAGTGGTCGGCTCATGCTTACAGCCGGCGACCGGCCTATTTATGACGGAGGTGCGACTGACAATCTGATTTGTAACACAATGCTTTCGAAATGGCCTAACAATGCAATCTATGGCATAACACCGCCGAACCTGTGTATTTAAGCAATACAACCTGTTTTATTGTGTTATTTAATACACCTCGTCGGCTCAATTGCAATTCAATGCAATGCCAATTTTCCCCGGATAATTCGTAAATAAACTTAAGGAGGGCCGTACAATTTGCTAACAAGTGGTCGGACAACAAAAGGCTCTGCCATGGGGGGAATTCCCAAAAGAAACCCACCGCAAACGAGATTTAGTTTAAAATTTTTAATACAACCAATTGTTTAATAAATCCAGCTTGAGCAAATATTTTGGTGTCCTTTTCTGTTTTTTTTTCCACAACCAAAGACCTTTTTCCATTTGAAACCGTTTTCTTCTCCACCTTCATTTATTTCTCTTGCAGTCCCTTTTTTTGCTGGCCCACTGACCTTTTCTATGCTCGAGTTCTTCCTCTGGCACTCTCTGGTTGAACTTTAAATGTGCTTGGGCTGTTGTTGTTATGGTTGTGTAGACCCCGTTGGCCAAATATAATTATTGTTTATTTGTTAACTGTAATTACAGGGGCAATTATATTTGTGTTATTGGCTGTATGCATTGTTATCATAAGTGGTCGTAATTGGCGGCCTTTAATCGAAAATCAATAATGTCGATAACACACTGGCTTGCCTTAGCTTCGGCGGAAAGCTTAATGGTTTTTGATAGAATTTAAAATTAAATTGGCCGATATTTGGCATACACATATAACAAAAAAATCACAAAATCTTCTAGAAAGTTTTCTATTTTTAGAAAACTCCTTAACCGCGGACTTGGAGCACCCCATAATCATTCGTTAGGCGAGTCCACATCTTACTTAATACCTGTTGTTGGTATTTACTTGCCTAAAGAATGATTTCCAAGCACTTAGGTCCTGTCCATACTGTCTCCAGTCGGTTATTCCAAGGATTTGCAGGTCTTTTTCCACATGGTCCTTCGACCGGAGTCTCGGTCTGCGGTTTCCGTGCTAGATAGCATCCAATGCTTTTTTTCGGCCAAAGCGTTCGAATTCAATCGATCGAATATCATTAAAGGCAGCATAAACGAGTAATATTTTATAATTTTGATTTTAATTATCCATAAGCCAAAAATATATATTGGAGACCAGTGTAATTCACCCCATAATTCGATGACCAATCACTAAATGTCGACTGTGAAGTGCTAAAGAAATTCTGTCGTCTACTGTTGTGAATCAAAAACTTCTGTCAGACAATTTATTAAAAGGTCAAAGTTGATGGCAAAGCAAAGCCACAGAATAGTCAGCGAGAACATGCGTTCACATAGTTTACAGTCACTGGGAATGATAAGCAAAATAATTAGGATGCATATGAACGGATGGCGAGAATCGTTCAAAGGCGATTTTATACATGTGAAATGCAACGTGCCAGGCATAAAAAAAGTTGTATATCTTCTTCTTCTATATAAAAAAAAAAATGAATTGACGCATCTAACGGATAAGCGCGAAAAATTCAAATGATGATTTTGTGTATAATTTTTGTAAAGGGTGTTTTTCTAAGAGCTTGGTGATTTGAAATTTAAATAAAACACATGGCAAATTATGAAATGGCAAAAAAAATTGATTTGGTAGATAATTTCTTGTCATTTAACATTTAAATATAATTTCGGGCATATGGCTATCACGACTATTTTGCACAAAGGTCATTCTGGAGGTCCAATTTTCGACCACCTTTTCAAGCATTTGAGGGCGTATTTCAGCAATGACGCGTTGAATATTGGTTTCCAAAGCGTCAATCGTTGCTGGTTTATCCACGTCAACCAATGACTTCAGGTATCCCCACAAAAAATAATCGAGTGGCGTCAAATCACACGAACGCGGAGGCCAATTTCTCGAAATCATGTTAAAATGTTCTTTCAATAAGTCCATTGTTTCGCCCGCACTATGACAAGTGGCACCATCCTGTTGAGACCACATTTCGTTTCCGTCCATATCTTGAAGTTTTGGCAACAAAACTTCATTGATCATGATTCTGTATCGATTTCCATTCACGGTAACGCGTCGTCCTTTCTCATTTTTAAAGAAATAAGGACCGATGATTCCACCAGCCCATAGACCGCACCAAACAGTACATTTATCGGGATGCATTGGTAATTCTTGAACGGCGTGTGGATTATTTTTGCTCCAAATACGGCAATTTTGCTTGTTGACATATCCATTCAACCAAAAATGCGCCTCATCACTGAAGAGAATTTTGCGTTATAAACATTTTTAATTGAACACTGTTTTTGAAAATAAATTTCCACGATTTGGAAGCGTTGTTCTGGAGTTAAAATATTCATGATGATTTGCCAAACAATACTGAGTAGAGACGTCACTTTAAACTGTCAAAACAGCTGTCAGACAACAGAGTGATTCATATTAAAAAAAAAACCTCATAAAGAAACACCCTGTGTAAAATATTACATACATATTTCCATTTCTATATGATGTGTTAAGGATAAAAATACGAAAATCATAGTGAAAAACTCAGACAATTCAAAAACGAATCAAGTTTAACAAATGCAAACAAACTTCGTAAACTTTAAAATCTGAGTCTTGTGTTGAACATATGACAAAGTTTTATAGTTTGGGTCCGTTGTAAACATGTCTGTTCACAACTACAGGTTTAAATGTACAGCTTAGCGAGGATCAGCAAATGCGGGCCGGGTCAGCTAAGTTAAAATTTTTTTAGGTAGGGCGAAGTCTACCGGGTCAGCTAGTTTAAAATAAATATGAGGTCAGATTAATAATTCCGTGACTTTTCCAACTTCCCTCGTTCGAAACACACAACCTCGGGGATTTTCTTTTAAATGGAAAAACAAATGACAAAGACTTTCAGCTCCAACGATAAAATTATAAATCAAACAAATGGACCTCGAAAAATCCTATTTTTGGGAAGGGATACAGAAATTGGCGAAACATTGGACCAAGTGAGCTAAAAGGAGTTTATGTTGAAAAATATATTTTTTTTTAAAAAAAAATTTTATTCGAAAAGTTAAAGAATTATTGACTGCACCCGTATAAATTCAAATATACACATATTTTTAAAATTTAAGGGGATTAGTCCGAAAATCCCAAATCCCCTACAAAACACGGATATCAGGGTAAGATTATTTTTGGGGTTTTGTCATTAGCTTGACCCCGCTGTCGAGGTTTTATAGGTTCCCGGAGAAAAAAAAAACTATTCGATGTTAATTAATCTCATTCTGTGTCTTAATTTTAAATTGTTACATAAAATACTCAAGTGAAAAGAAGAACTTTAACGTATGAACCTAATGTAATATTTAAAGATTACAACAGAAAAAACTTCCCCTGACTTTGAAGTCAATTTTGTTGAAAAAGAAACACACAAACACACAGAAAAGTTTGCACTGAAATAGCAAAATTGTAAATAATGCAAAAGTTTTTTTTTTTTGATATACAATACTGTTGACGAGGGCAGATCTGAAAGTAGGTACTGCTCAGACAGATGTAGTTAAAATATGTAAGAAATTTTTACAAATCTAGAATTTTTATTTGCTAGAGGCTTAGATAAATACAACGAGCTGAAAGGGAATCAAAAAAAGAACGTATACTCAGTAATATGATGAAGGGTGGACAATGGCAGTCTACAGGGCAGGCTGCCCAAGTCATAAAGGGTTATACATTTTGCTTTTTCAAAAGTAAACGTAAATAAAACGCATATAAAATATTTGTTTTTCATGATATTTCTTTTTTATTATAAACTTACAACGTCTGCCCCCATTCAGGCACTTTTGGGAAGGATTTGCTTTGCCGCTTGCTGAGTGTCTCCAATATAGAACAGATCGTAGAACTACAAGTTCGGCGGATAGGAAGTTTCAAGACTGTACGTCTTGGAAATGTAGTTTAATATGGAGTCATATTTAACCAGATTTAGAGTCTGCATCCTCTCATAACCGATTTAAAGTACAGATCTACGAATCCTTTCTTTCACAAAAGTCATAGGTCTGCAAGACACTTGATTTCCAACGAATGTTGAAGACAGAGTTTAGTTTGTAACCTGAAATGTCCCACATTGTGACCTCGAGATGGAATATTAAAAACAAATTAGCTCGACCCTCGTATTTACATCAAGTATATGATTCACAAGTGCTTTTCATTTTGGCAAAAACTTTGGTCTGACTACTGAAGTCAACTTTGGCTGGCCTTCGCCCAACCAAAATCCACCCGTTTTTTCGGTCATTACATGAACATTGGCATGAATATTGGACCGAATGACAACACTCATCCGTCCATTCCATTGAAATAAATGCACCGCACAAGTATTCACTCATACTTCACATGAAAGTTAAGTTAATTTTACGATGTATGTATGTCAATTGAAAAGTGATCTGACCTTAAGTCAAATATATGCGAACGCTCATATGACCAACATGAAAAAAAAAGAACTCGAATAACTCTCGTTTGGGCAGCAGCTCCTCGCAGAAATGTCAGCTATATTGGATTTTTGTTGTGAAACGAAACTTTTGTCAAGCAATTGTTTAAATTGAATTTCTATTGTTCTGTAGGATCACCGGAGGGGACGAGATACACAATTGAAATGGAATTCTTATTAAGTTGCCAATGTACGTACACAAACGCACATACATACAGCAACACACCCGCCCAGAAGAACAATGCTTGGATGGTCACAATGATTAGTTCATGCTATGAATTGGAAAAAGGCCATTTGGATACCGATGATTGGTTGCATTGGCTATGGTGGTGCTGGTGAAAAGTAATTGACTTAACCAAAAGATGCCCTTCTTTATAACGAGGGAGAATTGTAGTTGTTTTGAAACGATTCGAGGAGGGATAAAGGCAATCTATAGGAAGGGGATATTTTTCCTAGAGACTTCATTAAAATAGTTAAAGAAATATTTCCCTTATGGCAAGAATTGTCTATGGACATAATAATTGATTTATTTTAAAATGCAGCAAGTATTTTCAGAGCGCATGCAGTGACTACAATATCGAGCCCTACAAAAAAAATGTAAATCTTCATTATTTCACTGTTACTAACATGACAAATTTAATGTTGCTGTTAAAAAACCAGCTAAAAAAATTCAATTTATTATCGTTTTCATATAAATTTCCCAAAATAAACAATCACTTTCCAAATCCGACCGGAGTTTATCACCTTCGTCGAATTCCATTAATGTGTGTGCGAATATCAAACGAGGGGATACAATTGCGCACAAATCCAATTAAGTTTTGATTCAACAACTCACAAAAAAAAAAAAATACCATAAAAACAAATAATAAATGAATTGTGTTTATATATCCCCGGGATAGACAGAATACGCCAGAAGGACATTGTGCAGCTTCAATAATTGTAGGAAAAAAATCAATATAACATGGACACACATTCATAGATGGAGGAGACAATGCAGGGCGGTATTGGCTGGGCCTCCATTTTGCAGAGCCAACTTAATGAAAGCATGTTATAAAGTCTAACTTGGTGTATGCAGACTCTATATTACCTATTCTACTAAGTCTTGTGTGAGATTTATGTGGAGAAAATAACAACAATGCCACAGCTTTCAAAAGTTTAACTTGAAAAAGTGTAGGGTGGAGTGAAAACATGCTTTTTTTTTAATTTGAAAAAGTTAACCTCGGAAAGAGATATAGTCTGGGGTCCTATTGAGGGGAAAAATAAAAAAAAAAATTTTAAAACAATTTTAGGGGTCGCGCCACTCCCTCGAAATTTGGAAATTATCGCTATTTTGGCGTTGATTTTAGAAAAATCCTAAAAATGAACGACTTAACTTATTCGAAATTTAAAGTTTGAGCTTGTTCAGTGCCCAAACAAAAGTATTTGAGGCAAATATGAGGATAATCGACTAATATTTGTAGCTTTGGTGGCGATTTCATTGTTCAGTCAATTTTCTGAAGAAGGGACGATTTGACTTATTTTACTTTTTGCAATTTTTGAACAATGAGAAAATTTTTTTTAAATTTGTTCATGCCCTTATTTCATTGTTTACGCTATTGCAAACATTTATTGACATAAAACTTTTTAGGATTTTTCTAAAATCAACGCCAAAATAGCAATAATTTCCAAATTTCGAGGGAGTGGCGCGACCCCTAAAAATTTTTTAAAATTTTTTTCTTTATTTTTCCCCTCATTAGGACCCCAGACTACATCTCTTTCCGAGGTTAACTTTTTTTTTTTGAATTTCACTCCACCCTAGTATGCAAGCCCTATATTAACTATTCTAAGCGCCCCGGTAGGCGAGTTGGTAGCGTGCTTGCCTATCAGCGTGGGGGTTGTGGGTTCGATTCCCACCAGAGGCTTTGGTCTGTCGCTGCAAAAAATCAAGCCAAATAGTCTTTGTCACTCGGTTTATCCTTGGACCCAAAATTAGAATATAAATTTACTTTGTATTGTAATTAAATAAAATAAAATAAAAAAACTATTCTAATAAGTCTTCCAATTGTTTGTAATGACATTTATTTGACACTTGCATTACCTCGTAATGATAACCCCTTACCCTTTGCATTATTTTACAACATTAGACTTAATGACGTGAGTTCCAATCCTGAGAACAGAACAATTCGGTAACAACTTCGTGGTTAAAATGTCAATGAGACGTGTGGTGACTCGGTTTCGTTTCTGTGGCCATTTCTTGCCTGGAAAGATCTTCTAGCGGCCTCCTACGACAATTATTTTGTGCGTATTGTCAGGCCTTCTAAAAACTTCTTTCCGCCGCTGAAAAGTCCACATATCCATTTACCACAAATATGAACCCCGGGTGAAAATGAAGAACAAATACAAACGAAACAAGTATCGTATAAAAATGATTGATTGTTTGTTTTTTGAAAATGGTCAATTTATCACGTCAATGTGCGTACGTCTGTGGTAATCTCAATGTTTATTTGGCTTCGACTGGAGTCAGCCATGCGTCAACACCGACCACTTATTGACTTACACCACACCGCCAAGAGTCTCTGTAAACTGATACTCTACAGTCAGCCAAGGACATGTTTCACATCGTTGGCTTGACTGGACATCGTTTGCCACAACAAATACATTTATTTACATATTGATTATTTGTTGTCAGTGGCAGGACAAAGGAAAAAATTGAATAATGAAAAAAAAGTGCCAAAAACTCATTGGGGGTTTATTTCATTAAACAGTGGGGGATGATTTTTAAATAAAATAAACCCCAAATGAAATAAACTCCAAAGATATTGTATTTGGTTTAGGGGGGTTATTTCACTAAATGAAATAACCTACCAAACTAAAAAATGGAATAATCTCCAATGAAATAAAGCACAAAAAAGAGATAAAACCGGACGTCTTCCCGGGAATTCCCTGGTCTTGATTTTCTTTAGAAAATATAATAAAAAAAATTAAATTTTCCCACCAAAAAAAATTCACATATTCGGAAAGAGGGGAAAAAATAAAAATACACGTGTATCGGCGATTTTCATGTACACGTCAGAATTTTTTTTTTTAATTTTGAAGTATGAATCTCGTAGTGGCCTGTGTGAAAGCCTTTGGACCGATTTTTAACCCTTTCTCAGTGATCCAATCGAGCTGATTTTTTGCATGCAGTGGAAATGTCTGTATCACGTCAAATTTTTTAAAAAATAGATTTTTATCAATTCTCAGATTTTTCCCCAATTTTTATTATTTTTGAAAAAAAAAATATTTTTTTCACTTTTCTTAGCATAACTTGAAGAGACTCCAAATTTTTAAACTACTTAAGCGTTACGAAAAAAAAATGTTTTTTGAAATGAAACCTTAAAAAAAACGATAACCATTTAAAAAAAAAAAAAAATTAGGAAAATCTGAGAATTGATAAAAATCTATTTTTTTTTTAAAAATTTGACGTGATACAAACATTTCCACGAGTCTGCATGCAAAAAAGCTGCTCGATTGGATCACTGAAAAAGGGTTAAAAATCGGTCCAAAGGCTTTATACTTCAAACTAAAAAAAAAAAAAATCTGACGTGTACATGAAAATCGCCGATACACGTGTCTTCCCGACGTCTTCCAGGGAATTCCCTGGTCTTGATTTTCTTTAGAAAATGTAATAAACAATAAAATGTTCCACCAAAAAAAAATATTATTGAACAGGGTTCTGCAACAAGAGGTGTTATTTTGGTATTCAAAGAAACATGAAATTTTGTTTGAGATAAATGATCCGATGTTTATTTCACAATAAAGATTAAGAAATGTCGTTACTAATGAAATCATTTTCATGCATTTCAAGCAGCCAATCAGCAAAGACACGACGTTGTAGATGATCGGCTGGCTTGAGTTCTTGTGTTAACTGAACTTTATAAGCCTTAACACCCCATGTCTTTATGCAAAATACGGTGAAATGACGTTTGTGGAATGGCCAATTCCAAAGAACGACGAGGAATGGATAAACCTGGGTTTTCTTCGACACTTTGGGCAACAGCAGCAATATATTCAGTTGTTCTTGAGCTATGTGCACGGGTTTTACTCTTCACATCACTAACTTGTCCCAACAGCTCGAATTTGTCCACCAATTTCAGGACGACCCAAAAATGCTTTAGATTTGCCAACTGTAACTGGAAGATTTTCACCATTTTTGTAGTGAATTTTAATAATTTCAATGCCTTAATGAATCGTGTATCGTTCCATTTTTAGTAATGGCGTAAATTCAACTTGTCAAATGTCAAAGAATAAAAGCTTCAAATGTGACAGCTGTCGAAATACCGGGTGATTCAAAATAACACCTCTTGTTGGACAACCCTGTATAACAAATATTGTATGAAAATCAATCAAATTCAGGATTACTTTTTAAATCTACCAAAATCGACCAAATCTTAAAATGTTAAAACCCATCCGACCAAATTTGGTAGAGAAAGCCCAAAACGGCAAAGCTGCTGTCCTACAACACTGGTGCTAGCTTATGGGTACGATCATCCTGCTTGCAGGTAGTTCTATTTATCTAATTGGATATTTTCAATAACATTTACTTTTCCATGGTTTCTTTAAATTTATTTTTGTGGGTTTAAGTGACGATTGCGTTACAGAAATTCTTCCTAATTGGCGACTGAGTAAATTAAGGTACAGTAGGCTGGAGGTGTTTAACAATATCTCCGTCGCTACAATATAATTATATCGGGTGAGTAGTCTGGAGGTATTTTTTTCTTTTACTCGTGAGTTGTGTTAAACTTTAGTTTTTTAATTTTTTTTTTCAGTCAAGATGTGCACTTCAAAAGCTGGAAGAAGATCCGCTGTTTTCGATCAAAATTTTGTTCAGAGATGAGGTCCTATCGTGGCTCAACGTTTAAGTCAATAAATAAAATTGTCGCATTTCGGCTGAAGAGCAACCGGAAGAGGTTCAAGAGCTGTCATTATACCAACACAACTGGTTGAATCATCGGTCCATATTTTTTTCAAAAATGATAATGGCCGGAAAGTAATCGTGAATGGTGCTCACTATAGCGCCATAACATCCGCCGTTTTGCTACCTGAGATAGAAGTCCGTAATATTGACGACATTTGGTTTCAACAGGACGATACATAGGACTTGCCATACAGCTGCTCAAACAATGAAAATATTGAGAGGTCATTTCGATGAGCAGCTAATTTCATGTTTTGTGGCCGCGATGAGTTGGCCGCCTAGATCGTGTGATACCACACCTTTAGACTTTTTTCTTTGTGGCTAGGTAAAGTCCATAGTCTATGCTGACAAAATCAGCTGCGATTCAGGTTTTGGAAGACAACATTTACCCTAAGAATGGACACCCTGAGGCATAGTTGTGGCCAACATTTGATGGAAATTATATTCAGAAAATAAATGAGATAAAATGAAATGAGATAAAACAATTAAAGATGATTTGAATATTTGTATTTTTTTTTTTATTTTGAAGCAAATTCTCTAGATTGAATACCTGATTATGTTATAGGCCAACAGTTCGTATATGAACTGGAAAGTCTGGAAGAGAATTTGGGAAATTATTTTGGTTGTTCCAACAAATTTCTGTAAAATTTCTCCAGAAATGTCCTGTTAAAGATAACAAGTAAAGGGTGTTTTTCTAAGATCTTGCTGATTTTAAATTTAAATAAAACACATGCCAAATTATGAAATGGCAAAAAAAAAATTTATTTGGTAGATAATTTCTTGTCATTTAACATTTAAATACAATTTCGGACATATGGCTACCACGACTATTTTGTACAAAGGTTATTCTGGAGGTCAAATTTTCGACCACCTTTTCAAGCATTTGAAGGCGTATTTCAGTAATGACACGTTGAATATTGGTTTCCAAAGCGTCAATCGTTGCTGGTTTATCCAACCAATGACTTCAGGTATCCCCACAAAAAATAATCGAGTGGCGTCTAATCACACGAACGCGGAGGCCAATTCACCGGTCCATTTCTCGAAATAATGTTGTCGTTGAAATGTTCTTTCAATAAGTCCATTGTTTCGCCCGCAGTATGACAAGGGGCACCATCCTGTTGAGAACACATTTCGTTTACATCCATATCTTGAAGTTTTGGCAACAAAAATTCATTGATCATGATTCTGTATCGATGTCCATTCACGGTAACGCGTCGTCCTTTCTCATTTTTAAAGAAATAAGGACCGATGATTCCACCAGCCCATAGACCGCACCAAACAGTACATTTATCGGGATGCATTGGTAATTCTTGAACAGCGTGTGGATTATCTTTGCTCCAAAATACGGCAATTTTGATTGTTGACATATCCATGCAACCAAAAATGCGCGTCATCACTGAAGAGAATTTTGCGTTATAAACATTTTTAATTGAACACTGTTTTTGAACATAAATTTCCACGATTTGGAAGCGTTGTTCTGGAGTTAAAATATTCATGATGATTTGTCAAACAATACTGAGTAGAGACGTCACTTTAAACTGTCAAAACAGCTGTCAGACAACAGTAAAACCTCATAAAAAACACCCTGTATAAGGTAGCCTTTGAATGGATATACAAAGTAACTCGTCTGTCCCTTTACGGCATGAGACAGATCACATGCATTTTAATCATTTCTATGTCGACAGCGGCACAATTGGGCAGGGAATCCCATCTGGAATCTTCTCAATGGAGCCCCGTCTAATCGAGTCCATGTTACCACATGTCTTACATAGCGCACATCCCATTATAAACAACCATGCAATACGTTCACACTCAGCCATAAAGTGACCGCAAAAGTATTGTGCGTATCCCACATAATCTGCTCCAAAAATATCACTTAAACTTAAATATTTTCTTTCTTTTTTTAATAAAGACAACAAAGACCGACAAAACCGAAATGGATGTGTATAAACTGTTTACAAAGTCCAACAGTGTAATCTTTTGTGTGTGTGTTTGTTTGTCCTGTGGTATTGCCTAAATGCTTTTGAGCCATAATACACTTCCTTTAAAGCAACATTTAAGACTGCGAACCGACCGATCGACATTCGACCCAGCATTGATGTTTTCATTTAACTGGAATTTATATTGTTCGTTTCCCATGCTATTCTCGTTTTTTTTTTCCATCCTTATCCTTCGTAAGTGTTTTCAGGGCATTGTTTAAGTTTTTTTTGTTCGTTGTTTCGGTTGGTGCGTCCACAAAATAAAACCAACCAACTAGTGAACAATAACTTCCGTTTCCGCCGTTTTGAGGGTCTCATGTGGGCGGAAATGGGAGGGAAACCATGAAAAAAAAATGTTGTTGATTTTCGATAGTTTTTTCTGCTGACTGAAAGGATAAAGGCTACCACAGCGATATGGAAAAAGCGTTAGGAATCTCGCTTAAAGGCAAGACTTTTTTCAATGTGTTCTGTAGTGTAGCATAGAGTTCAATTAAATACCAACAAAAAAAAATGCAACACTCAATGTCATCACATATCGTATTTCTGGAAAGTCTGCCATGGAAATGTGCACTTCCAAGGAAAGAGTTCACCTTCATAAACTGGCCCATTTGCAATGTGGGTCAAATTCAACAATTATAGGGGGAATTGTAGTTTGTAGTTTTCGGTCTTAATTGTTCTCTCAAGGGTTATCATTTTTGTTTTGCTACAACTGGTCTCAAATTCGTGAGCCGCCAACTCAGTGATCGGGACCGCCAGTTGAGAACGGCTACAGCTTTCTCTAGACAAGTTGTACATGAAGAATAGATTTTACTTTCTTGTTTACAAATAAGATCGATAATTTACTAAATTCAAGGAAAACATATTTAAATTGAGTACATTGAGATCTTCATATGGCAGCCAGTATAAATTTACTTAATTACCTTTTCTAAACGTAGTCAAATCTAGTACGCTGTACTACAGAATAGAATTTACTACAGTGGAGTCTTATGTACTGCTCATAAGTTCAAACTTATTTAAAATAGAGCTAGGAAAGATCGAAGGGTATTGGAGGGGTGAAAGAGGGAGTAGTGTTTGTTGACGTTGGCCTAGAATTTGTCATAGCGGGCAGAAAAAAGTATTCCACATACGAACAGTACGGCTGAAGAACGAATTTTCGCTGTAGTTCGTCGTCCGGTCAACTGGCCATTTGACAATGAACGGATGAGACGCCCTGGATAGCCGCGTATTCCGGCTAAATGTTCTAACGTCAGGGCGTCGGTTTGAGTTTGTTTTGAAATATGGTTTTGCAAGACAATTTTTTTGGGTGCGGAAATGTTGGACATTCTTAGGAGGAATGAACCCATTGAATATTACACTACTGGGTATTATTTTGTATACATGATGCCCTTTTTCTATGTCGATTATAGTTTTCTTTAGCTGCCACTCACTTAAGTGTCAATTCAAGATAACTGCCAAAAATTCATAATGTTTGCAACTTTAGTTCTAGATCCTGTGCAAATAACTTCATTAAGTTCCACTTGCATGCAAATATAATGTAACGCCATCAATTTTTTAGAATGTTCGCTTACTTTTCATTGGAAATCTGGCACTTAGCAACCACTCAAAAATCCCATCAAAAGCAGCATTTCTCTTATATCTTATAACGCCTTTCACTCGCTGTAATAATGAAAGACAATTGGAGGGGTTATATTTGAGCGATCTGTTAGAGGTTATTTGCAAAATGGTGGCAGTTAATGAATTTAACTCAGCAATTTACAGCCTACCGGGTCATCTTTTATGATAGGGAATCTTAATATATATTTACCCTCGACACTGATTCACTGACTCTGTCACGCAGTACGTAGGAATTTAAATAGGCATTCTATAATTTTCTATAAATAATAATAATAAAAAAAATAATATTTTTTTTTTACAAAATTTTTTTTTCAACAAAATTTTTTTTTTTCTCAAAATTTTTTTTTTTCAAGAAAAAATTTTTTTTTCAAGAAAAAATTTTTTTTTCAAGAAAAAATTTTTTTTTCAACAAAATTTTTTTTCCCACAAAAATTTTTTTTTTTCAACAAATTTTTAAGGCCTTTTTATGCCTTTGTGTGAAAGGTAAGCAAATTTGTGTCAGTTAAATGAATTCAAAGTCAGGGTCATTTATTGTATTTCCTGTATTTGAATGCATTCACAATAACAAACAGTGCCCAAGCATGTAACTAATTGTGAAATACCTTCGGATCACTTAACAGAGACCACAACCACAGGTAACAATTCTCTACAACTACCTACAGTCCATTCCAGACGTCAGCCATTACTTAAACCACACCAACTCGGTTTTGGAGATCGCGCTCAGTTGATCTATGTGCCTCATAGTGTTAGCAGTAGATGTCGCACTCTCCACCGTACTCTCTCGCTCTCTTTTAATGTAAAATAATGGTTTCGTGTAGCTCTCGGCTGTACTCTATCTCTCTCTCTTCTAATATGTGGCAGCTGTCTCTCCTCATATTTATGGTGTCACCGTTATCAGTAAGTCTAGCTTTACCTCTTCATAAGTTCGGTTACGCTTTTAAAAACTAGGTGGCGTCGCTCTCTCCGTTGCACTTATTTGCTCTCTTTTAATGTGTGGCGATTGTGTCTGCATGTGGTTATCAGTACATCAGCTTAAATAATAAAATTTTAGTTGTCTTTCTGGGCTGCACTTTTTTTCAAATATGTGCCAGTTATCTCTCTACACCTCCATGGTAAAACACTCGACAATACATCATTTTCGGTTACCCTTTCACCAGGAATCGCTCTATAGCCCAAACTCTCTTTTAATGGGTGTCAGTTATCTCTCTACACATCCATGATGAGACATTTGTCACTGCCTCTCATCAACCAATAAAAACAAATCACTAAATGTTATTTCGTTTAACCTTTTCGCACTAGGTGCCGCTCTCTGAGCAGCCTTCTCTCTCGTTCTCTTTTGCTGTGTGCCAGTTGTCTCTCTGCACATTCCTGGTGTGACAGTTATTAGTGTCTCTTAAGTTATCGCTACCTCACCCTAACCGATAAAAATGTACCTGTTGTAATTTCGGTTACCCTTTTTTTCTCACCTTCTTATAAATGTCCATAACGCATTTTTCTCCCTAATCCATCATTTATCCTTGAGCACATACTTCGGCTTCCTCTTTTCTTAATAATCATAAAACAAGTGCCCCTTAAAACTTAATCCTGACACGTGTCGCCGTAGCGCAACGTTTCAATTGTTTCGCTTCGTGTTTCAGAAAACACACACACGCACCGAATTGAAAGAGTAAAGCGATTTGAACGATTAAGCCGCCTTTGTTTTATTGCATACGGGAGTAAGTGTGTCCCTAACAATGGCATAATTTTGAAATATAATAGACCAGGATCACAAGCACTTTCCAATGAGTGACAGATTTAACACCACGACACCCCATGTCCTGACACTTGTCTTAATGCAAAGCGACACGACACACTGCGAGTAATAAACGGAAATTAAGCACCGGGACCAGCAAATCTCATTAAAGTAATGCGCATCGTATTAAATGCTGTTCATCCATGGTGTATCTCGGCCATGGAAGGATCTCGGCGACAGGAGCTAAACTAAACTTATATGTCGTTTTATTTCACACTTTAAGTGTACGATAAATTCGTATTAAGTGAATATGAAACAAATTGAAAGTAATGTAGAATTGGAAGTTATGACAAAGGCAACGAAACAAAGACAAACTAAATTTTTGGATGTTGTCATAAACTCACATCAATGATGTTCGAAACTATCCGATTATATTATAAAAGGCAGGTTGGCGTTAAACGAAGGCCAGAGCTACAAAAGAAGACATCTCTCTCCAGGATCATTTAACGATTTGGGTATTTGCTGATGAGGCTGCGGATGACCTGGGTGAGTACACATCTAATATCACCACCAACTTGGCAATGCCACGGAAGGGACACGGCGTTGGAAGACTGAAAAACTATTACAGTTGTCATGAAAACAAACCCCAAGTTCGGATGTGAATTTATTGTAAAACGGAGACAAAGTAGACGAACAGCTGAACCCAATCATAATATTTTTATTAGCCTAATTTGGTGATCATTGTCCGAAGGAAGAGAAATACAGGTTGGCCCACCAACAGATGTGAAACAAAACAAATAACTTTTTTATTTTTGAACCCTATTTATTTTTTTAAAAAAAATGTATTCCTAAAATTACGGCGAATTTTAACACAAGATCAGCGCCCACATGTTCCATTATGATAAGTTTAGTTGGATGGCTTGAGTAACTGGGTTCAGGCGAGAAGACGAAAACTATTCATTTATAGATTAACGCGGAATTTGGTTTCAAAATATCATAAATTAATCATCAAAATTACGGAGTTTAATATTAAAGTGGCAGAATGCGATTTTTGCCAGCGTTTACTTCATTTTTGAAACAAAAGAGCTTTGAATTTCATTGAAATTGGCGATTTTACAGCAAAAATCAAATAAATTTGAATAAATTATTTGATTGCCAAAAAATTTGATTGTTCGGCTTCGGCCTTTTTTGGCCGAAAGCCGAATGTAGGTCGGTTATCGACTTTTGGCCGAATCCGTGCGGCAGAGTGTTGCAATTCATCCATCTGTCTCAACTAATCGCCGGCCAAGAAAGTGATAGTAAGCGCCATCAGAAACCCATAAGGCAACCTCATTGACACCTGATGCAGAAAACGAAGAACCCATCCAACGTGTTAGAACGTTGAACCTTTCCAAAGATAGACGTTGAAAAGCTACCGACAGGCCAAGCTACGAAATTATTTTGACTGCTCCTAACAAAAACTCCCTATGAGACAACCAATGGCAACACATACACAACTCC
Source organism: Hydrotaea cyrtoneurina (assembly GCA_958296145.1). NCBI lineage: Eukaryota > Metazoa > Arthropoda > Insecta > Diptera > Muscidae > Hydrotaea > Hydrotaea cyrtoneurina. The sequence goes on along the minus strand of OY282513.1, from coordinate 7,013,278 downwards.
AAAGAAGATAGTGGTTACCGAAAGCGGCTCGACAGGATACAATGGTTGATTAGGAGTCTCCAGCCGTCACTGGAGCTTGGAACGTCGCCTACAGGTCGACCCTCCAGCGTGTGTCAATACGAGCTGTGTTGTAGCGATTCAAAGCGATGAGGAGGGAGGAACAGTTTCTATTCCAAAGGAAGAAATGAAAAGTGGAATGAGGACAATGTGAAGAGATTGAGTTTTAGAAAAAAGAAATGAAGTCAGAAAATGCTACCAAAGAATAACACATCAATTTAAAGACTCGCTACTGGCTGGAATTCGTGTGTCAAATCTGGTGACAGATATCTCATGAGAGCTGAGAATTTGAAATTCACATTTGTCAAGTTTATTGGCGGACGGAGCCATCAGAAAAACGAAACACAAACCAAAAATAGATGATGATGTTCATCTTCACATTAAGATAAATAAAGCGAAGAATCTAGATGGCAGTACCCTCTTTAGACGAACTAGAACAACCTTGTCCAATTCGTTTATTCTATGAGAACTTCTTTATTTTATTATTATTCTTATTTTATTTAATTACAATGCAAAGAAAATGTATATTCTAGTTTTCGGTCCATGGACAAACCGGGTGACGCAGACCATATGGCTGGCTAGCGACAGAGCAACGTGACTAGTGGGAATCAAGTGAATTCAAGGACGTCAGTCAAACCAGCTTCAAACAACAATCGAGTTAACGGTGAAAAGAAACAAGGGGAAGATGTGATGACTATTCGATGAACCGGGGATAGAAAGCATTAAACCAAACTGCTTGTGAAAATATATTTGACTCGAACCTACTGGTGTCTTTCATACAAATGATATATTCTGCCTACTTTTGGAAATCGTGTAATATCTTACAAAACTTACCAGGAAAGCTAAATAGGCTCTATGAAAAATGCCACCCAAATAAAATGAAGAATTCCTTAAAAAAAAAAATCTCAAACAAATTTGGGGAATTTTTCATAATTTTTAGGTAACGATTAATTTTTTCTTGTTTTTTTTCATATGAAAAATGCCCCATCAAATGTACAATGAAAAATTTCCCTTTTTTATTTTTGGGATATTTTTATACAGCCCGATTATGAGAACTCCCAGGGAGATAATTCCCGGGGAATTATTTTTTTTTCGAGAATACTGTCCTCTTTATATAAACAGACCGGTCTGTTTAGAACTGAAGGATTTTCATCTGAAAAAGTAAATTCCCCGGGAATTTTCCAATAATCGGGCTGATAATGAGAACTCCCAGGGAGATAATTCCCGGGGAATTCTTTTTTTTTCGAGAATAATATCCTCTTTATATAAACAGACCGGTCTGTTTAGAATTGAAGGATTTACATCTGAATAAAGTAAATTCCCCTTGGAATTTTCCAATAATCGGGCTGATAATGTTGTTTTTTGGGGTATTTTTTTCATAATATTTGGGGGATATTACATTGGGTAATTTTTCACAAATTGTTAGGGGGATTTTTCATTTATTTTGGGGAATTATTTTTATTGGGGATTTCTTTATTTGGGGCATTCTTAATTTTTTGGGGAATTCTTTATTTGAGGCATTTGCAATGAGAAAATTTTCCCAAAAAAACAAAAGTTCATACGAAATTTCATAGAGCCCCTTAATATGCCTTTTAACTTGGTAACTTGGCTCTTAAAATATATGTGATCAGCGAGATTTTGAAATGCACACCCTTTTTATTAGCCCACGATCTAGCTCCTCCTCCAGATGGCCGCCATAAACTGTATTCCAATTATTTCAGTTGTGTCGGTTATTTATATTTATTAACGCTAAATTTGTCGAAAAGGCGGATGACACCTACCACGGAAAGCACAGACAGGGAAGACCGAGAATCTGGTAGAAGGACCAAGTGGAAGAGGACAATCAAATCATTGATATAACAAACTGAAGAAAGTACTTGGAAATCATTCGTTAAGCAGGCCAAGACCAACAACAACAGGTTATAGGGCGAACTCAAACAAGTAAGTCTGCTCGTTGGAACCACTGTGACCGATTTCCTGTTGTGCAACTGTTGGCTGACATTTGTTGTATTTTCTTCTTAATATGTATATATTTACCCTCGATTCACTGACTCTGTCACGCAGTAGTAGGAATTTAAATAGGCATTCTATAATTTTCTATAAATAATAATAATAAAAAAATATTTTTTTTTGTACAGAAATTGTGTTTTCCCCAAATTTTTTTTTACCAAAAATTTTTTTTTCCAAAATTTTTTTTTTACAGAAATTTTTTTTTTTGCAAAATTTTTTTTTACAAGTTTTTTTTTCCACAAATTTTTTTTTTTCAACAAAAATTTTTTTTTCCCACAAAATTTTTTTTTTTTAACAAAAATTTTTTTTTTAACAAAAATTTTTTTTTTTCAACAAATTTTTTTTTCCATATTTCAACGGGCGCCATAGGCGCATTACAACTTACTAGTTTATAAATAATGACCCTCAACACATTCTTTAAATACGACCACTTTCCGCACTTAATGATGTGCTCCGATTTTCTTCTTGACCAAATCAACATATCGCAATTAAAACTTTTTCGAGAACAATTTAAACCAAAGTCCAAGTAAACCATTTACCCACTCCAATACAACTGGGAAACTTTGTTCATAACATTTCCCAGAACAACAATAGGAACAATGTCCCCTTCCACTCGGTGTGGTTGCTGTTGTTGTTAACAATTTCATTGCGGCGGTCTCAGTTAACTAACATCAATACGTTCCCATCTTTATTTATTAAAATTCCAACTAAATGACTTCATCATTAAGGCAGAACATCATTATCATTGTTTTTCCATACCATTTTTTGTTTTAGCAATTTGGATAATTTGTTTTCACAAACTGTTAACGGAACTTTTTAATTAAGCCAAGGCATGAAACATGTCTGCCGACTGCTTGCGTCGGCAGAAGATAGCGCCAACGAGGAAAAGTGAGGAGTACGAAGTACTGAAGGCTATGAAACAACAGATTCCCTTTATGTGGGCAACAGTTTTCTCTGCTCGAGTGTGGAGCTGGGATATATGGAATTGTAAATTACACAGTGCTACAAAGAACATTTAATTCACTTCATGTTAAATGTAATTTTTCTATTAATCTGACTCCATGCCTTTTGAATTGGTCTACATAGATTACCATTCTTATGGACTTCTATATCAATTGTTAAATATTAAAATGACAATACGTTTTATTTTAATAATTTCTTACCGATAGCGGATTATTGTCTTCACTTACCTGGAATGAAAGGAACAGATTAATGATTTTGCAAAATTGCCTTTAAATAAAAAAAAAAAGTTTTTTTTAAATTTAACTACATAACAAAGCAAAATTATATTCCAATTTTGGGTGCAAGGATAAACCAGGTGACACAGATCATATGCACTGGTGCCAACTCGCGCAGACAACTTACGAAAAAGGTCGAAAACTCGCTAAATTTCCAACGAAGGAATCAATCACTGACCAATTAGTTTAAAATGTTTATTTGGAATATGAGATCAACACATAGTCATTTATATTAATATGGTTGAATACTTAAGTAAAGTAAATTTTTTTAGTTAAACATATTTCAATTGACATTTAAATTTTAGTTTGAGGCTACAATTTTGTTTTGGGGTTTTGGGCAACCCAAAAGGGCTAAAAATAGCCCGAAATGGGCTAAGTTGCCATCACTGATCATATGGCTACATTATTGTAGCGACAGACCAAAGCATCTGGTTAGAATCGAACCCAGAACCCAACTCGCCTAGCGGGGCGCCTTTTTTTTTTATTTATTGTTTATCTTTATTTCTTATACAGTTTTTGTTTCTGTTCTTCGAATGCTCTCGAGGACTTTTTACTTTTTTTATAACAACATTTTTTTTTTAAAAAAAAAAAGACTTCATGCTTTGTGCTTTGATTGCAGACAAGGTATACGCATCCGTTTGGGAAGCAGCCACACTTCTTCATCGGTACCCATTTGCAATGATTCCTGCTGCAATTATTGGTCAAATATGTGTCATACTTCTACGCGAGTAAACGAGAATTACTGTTTAGAAGCGCATATCTCAAAAAAAACAGTCAAGCAGTAAAACCAACAAAGCAAACACATGCATTGAAACCCATATGTTGTGTGCAATTGTCAACGGTAAGAAAAAAATTAAAAAAAAAAAAATTTCTGGCATTATGTTCATAGTCCAGGGTTCTACAACAAGAGATGTTATTTTAAATCACTCGGTATTTCGGCAGCTGTCAACATGTGAAGCTATTATTCTTTGACATTTTACAAGTAGAATTTACGCCATTACTAAAAATGAAATGATACACGCTTCAACAACGCATTGAAATTATGAAAAATTCACTACAAAAATGGTGAAAACTGAGATTGTGAAATGTTGTCATCAAGAAATCGTGAAGAAATCACCAAATGTTATTTTGTTGTAATTTGGCGGTCGACAGGAAACTCATTTCGGCTAATATTACAATTTAATTTTTCCAAAAATATCCACCAGGAATTATGTTGTCCACAATTCATCAGATTCCAAAAACAGAGGATTCAACAATTATTTATTATAAAACTAGCTGACCCGGTAGACTTAGCCCTACCTAGAAAAATGTTAACTTAGCTGACCCGGCCCGCGTTTGCTGATCCTCGCGAAGCTGTACATTTAAACCTGTAGTTGTGAACAGACATGTTTACAATGAAAAATAGTTACGTGTTATGTTATGAATCGAAATAACTCATAGCAAAGATTGCTGATAAACCACCTTTATTGTCTTTCCTACCGAAGCGAAAGTGAAAAGCGCCAAGGCGAACTGTAAACTGGGCACCTATGAATTGGAATTGGATCAAGTCTGTGGAAATCATTGGTATCCTTTAAATCAGATGCTTCATCTGATTTTTAACAGCTAGTCTTGTTCCATTACAAATTCTTAGTTGGTTCAGGTTGCGTAACATCACTATAACCGATCCTACATTGAACTGCAAATTGTGCCGCGGCCTTCCTGAACAACCCGTGACTTTAGGAATTCAGTTGGATTGTTGACGACTTTATTTGGATCTATATTAGAATCGATCGACTGAAATAAATACAATAAGCAATCGATTCGACACTTTGAATTGATATTTTTAAAATTTGCTTCAATACACAGGAAATCTCGCTATTAAATCTTCATTTGATGTTATGAATTCACAAAAATTAGGTGGAAGCGAAATGAGACCAGTGAAAGCGTCAATTTCACCATTCGCTCTGGAAAAATTCGCATGCGATTATCCTCGAAAAGCTGACTACGATCATCGTCATTGTCATTCTCATTTCCGATGAGGCGTACGCCGTTTTCAACATGGTTAAAAGATATTTGTAGTTACGAGATGATCTGAACATCATTGTTTTGAAAGCCATCCAGAAAATATTTTATTGGCCATGTTGCAAGTTGATGCGTCTCACATAAGGGAGCAGGCTCTTCGAATAATATTAAAGGCAAGGAGGGAGACAAAAGGGAGTGAAGTTTGCCTCCCAAAACTTCAAGCTCATGCATCAAACTATTTGATGATTTGATAGATTGGACAAAGGAAAAGATTACAGAACCTCCAATGACAGTGAAATATACAGACAGAGAAATAAACGAGCTTGATTTCATCAGGAACTAATTGGCTGATATTTGAGAAGTGTCCTTGCCACCCTCAAGCTGTAGAGAGGTGTGTCAAGCTGGTGACGGAGGCTTCAATGTCTGTATGTGGACCTGAAGCTAGGGATGGTTTCATTCGTACCAGGATAAAATCAAGGCAGGAAATAACATTTTTCGAGACCAAATCTCAGTATTTTCAACAAAAATTCAATTGTGAAAATTGAAGAAATTGTTTTTTTTTTTTGGGTTTAATTTAATAAATATTGCATTATTTTGTATTTTATGTAATGAACATTAAACACATATACAATTTAAAAAAAACTTAGTAGCGGTAAATTTCAAAAAAAAAAAAAAAAATTCTGCGCCACCTTAGAAATCTGATCATCGATTGATAATACAGGAAAAGCTAAATAAAAAAATTAAAAAAAATTCGTTCCACCCTAGTATACATAATAAATTCAGGAGAGAAATGTTCTAAACATTGTAAAGGGTGTTTTTATTGAGGTATAGAACTTCGAATTGAAATAAAACACAAGAAAATCGTTTTTATTCCATAAATTTGGCTTTATTGGAAGGATAATTTTATGCCATTAATGTTTAAATATGATTTCGGGCATGTGGCCGCCGCGGCTGGCTCGAATAAAGCCAATTCTACAGGTCCAATTTTCAACCACTTGTTGGAACCACAACTCATCCACATTCATGCCATCCAATTCGGGAACAAAATAGTCGATTATCATGGCTCTATACCGGTCTCCATTAACGGTAACTGACTCTCCAGCATTATTTCGGAAGAAGTATGGCCCAATGACTCCACCAGCCCATAGAGCACACCAAACAGTCCGTTTTTGTGGATGTAATGGCATAAAATGGACGGAGCTTGCGGTGAACTTCGCGAACTGAACCATTACTTTCGAAATAAATTTGCACGATTTGCAAGCGTTGTTCTTTTGTCAACCTGTTCATGATGAAATGGAAAACCAAACTAAATATTAATCACTTGACAGCTGACAAAATGGACGCCAGTTAAAAAAGTGATGCCAACTTAAAGTTCTATATCCCAATAAAAAAAACACCCTTTACAACACACAATGAACCTTGAAATACCATCAGAGCTACAGTCGAATTCGAATAAACTCACGGATAAATCGCTTAATTGTCAATATAAATTGTATCACCTCTTGTTCTGGATGATTTTCCATGCACTGTATCCCGCTTAAAAGAAAATCCGCTTTATTGAAAACTCGTTTATGTGAAACACAGTGTTAATGCAAAGACACAAACTTATACGATGCGAACACCGCTTAAGTGAAATATGATGAATGTAACGCCGACAAAAAATAATGTTGAGGAGAATTGACAGATCAAGAGATAATAGAGGAGGTGACGTATATGGTCAATGGAAATGTTTAAACTGCACTAGTAGGTTCAAAAGAATAGAATTGATTATGAGATCATCATAATAAATTCTATTAAATCTACTGCAAAGGAATCAATTAATGTTATGAAACATTTTTTTGGAAAATCAATGATGTCTTTGGGCAAAAAAATTAAATGTGAATCAGATTTCACCCACTGAAAATATGTGACTATTTTCATTGAAGTTCATTAATATTGAATAAAAATGTCACCTGCATGTTTTTTAATGGTTGTGCCACAAGTTTCTAGCTTCGTTTCATAGAACAATTTCAAAAGTACATAGTCAGTTCGTTTAAATGAAAGAAAATTGAAAAATGAATTGAAAATTCCGCATAAGTGAAGAAAATGCTGGATTTTGTTCTTGTTCTTTTGTGTGGAGATGTAATATGAATTTAAATTCAAACTGATTTCGGTTATTATCCTTTTGCAAAACAGCCTTTTAAAAAACCCCCCAAAAACTATTTAACGCACAAGTTTTATCATAGAAATGTGGTTTGACTACAACGAAAAACGGATATACGGCTGCAATTAGAAAATCAAAATAATTTCAAAACTCCATTAAGAGACTCACATAATTATTGGCTGTGCAGGAATGTCCTAAGCCACCACAAATAACCCTGAATAAAGGTTAAATAAATAAACCATTTCATGTTTGCATCAATAAATCCAATCCAATTAAATGCAGCAACGAACAACATATTTACATAAGAGTAGTTTATGCATTTATCCTACCTGCATGTATAATTGACATTCGTACAAAATGAGTGAGAGAGATGAGTGGTCGACCAAAAGGTTCATCTGCATAAAATTAACCACGACCAAGTGAAACGGATACCATCGCGGTTGAGTAGTTTTAATGAATGATTTTAATACCGGGAAATTTCAAATATGGCGGCTGCCAGGATATACAAGTTCCCAGAATTGATATGATGATATTCTAATGAGACAACACCGGCATAACAAAATTAGTTTTCCATACGCTCGCACACACACACACACTCATACATGTCACATCACATGGCAGGCCATGTGAATGAGTTTGGTTTTCAACGGGGAAAAAGAAATTTTCCACAGAAATGAATGACACAAAAACATGTCGTCCGGCAAATATTTCATTCAACCTCTGCCCGTAAAACACAACAACGTTTTAGAGGAAAACCAAAAAAAAAAAAAGTATTGTAAAATGGTTGCATTTCCCTCGACACGGCCCAAACGGATGCCCGTGCATGCATGGGTGGAGGATCAGGTAATGAAATAAAACCAACGGCAAAAAAAAAAGGTGTCAGGGCTAAAATAAAACAGTTCACTGTTTGTTTTTTAATGGGAGAATCGAGGGTAATTCATTTTTTAAACACACACACACGCACATTTTTGTGTGATTGCCCGGGGCAAAAAAAAACTGATTTTTAGGAGGGATCGATGCGGCCGTGGTCTTCCGCCGTTGGTCAACCTCAGTAAGATTTTATGATTTAGAGAAAATGTGTGGCACCAAAAAATATGAATGCTCACGTGTTAATGAAAAATGTGTGTTTTTTTTTCTGATGCAAATAATCTCATGCATGTGGATTACCTTGAAAGGACTACAACGATCACCGGCAGATATTATTCACAGATGTTGGAGAGACTGGACAACTCTATTAAGATCAAAGATCGTACAATGTACTGGCTAAGAAAACAGTAAGCTCCGTTTTGTTTAGTTGCAAATACATTTTTAAATTAAGCCGGGCAATGACACGGCAAGACCGACTGAGACAGAGGCGGTCTTCAATAATTGTGTTGAATTTTATAAAAAATATTTCATACAAACAGAAATTCCGGAAAATCCTTGCAATGTGTGTTTTCTAACAGATATTTTTGCGAAATTATAAACAATTAATGAAGGAGGATAAAATTCCTCGCTGAGTCATAAAGGCGCCAGGGACACTGCGTCTCAATTTAAAAAAAAATAGTTGCCTCAATTAAAGATTAATGTAGTTTGTAGGTCCAAAATTACCCCAAAAGAATCAATGCTTGCAACACTTCGCATGGTGGTCATTTAAATGATGTAGTGTTTCACACATAATGTCAACGTTAAAAATCTTAATTTGATTTTCTGTGGGAAAAAGTAAACGTAACATGTTAACGGTACTAAAAGGGACAGTCGTCTTAAACTACTTAGCTCTCCTAGGCTAAGTAGTTTAAAGAGCTAAATATTTCTTTAAAGTTACACGTGGAGGAGAGTTGTAACGGAAAATCCCATTAACGACAATTTGAACTTTGGTACATTTCCATTTAAAGTCGTCCCTGAGTAAGTGGTTTTTTTACGCTTCTTAAATTAGGTAACCCTTTTTCAGTTGACTCTAATTTTACCTGCGATTAGGCAACCTTGTCACATTGCTGTTGGCTGATTAAAAGGGTTAATCGCCTAATATTTGCCAACAGAATAAAACGTCTCTCACAAATGTCTTCGAAGAATGTATGAGACTTTAAAGGGAGACTTTAAGTAAAGGATCTTATTTGTAAATATTGTCGGGGCTTTATGTCAAATCCTGTAAAATATTCTAAATCGCCAATAAGAATTACAACTATAAGGCTTTGGGCTAGGTATAATGCCGAAACAAGACGGCGTACATATGTATGTAAATTCAGTTGTCCTCGCAGCCGTAAGTGAGCCAAATAAGTCGATTCCATGTCGTTCTCAGGAATTGGCCATCTCTCAAACCGCACTATGGCGTATTTTGCGACAAAATCTTGGTCTTCATCCTCATACGATCAAACTGACTTAAGAACTAAAGCTACCTGATCATTTAAAATGCCGAAACTTCTCTGATTGGGCTCTGGCAAGGTTTACGAAAATCCAGAATTTCCTCCCGAATTTAAGCAATGAAGCTGATGAAAAATGAATGAAAATCATTTCTGGTTGTCGGTCGGTGGTCATATGACCGAAATCTAATTTCATTCTTAAAATGTAACCTTTGCACTACACCTGAAATAAATTTGAACTCTATATAATGAATATTCTGTGTGTTTCCTTAATGGAAAGCCAACTATTTCAGTCGATGAATTTCTAAAATGTTAATCGGCAAAGTAATGCTGGATAGTATTTCTTTTTAAACCGAACCCAACCGAAACCGTGCCTTACAACCAATGATAAATACTAAAATCCCGTGATACATTGTTGTAGAAATCCGGAAAACCTATCATCTTCGATAACTTTACCTAGATAACCTTGGTAACTTTACCCTTATGGCAAAGCATTTTAAATACGAAGGAATTTTCTCATTGTAGTTTTGCCTCACAGTAAGATCAGAGGAATGAAAACCCATTCAGATAAACCCAAATGCACAAATCGATGGGAAAGCGAAAAAGACCTGAAGAATTGGCCACGGCCCACATTTGGGGGAATTAGAAAATCCATACGAAATAAACCAGATATTTTTCAGCTAATATAATTTCAATAACATTTCACAGAGATCACTTTTAAGTCTATTCGACTTTATGTGTAAATGGTGCCAGCTAACGGCTTTATGAAAAATGAAAAACCCAAGAAAAAAATGAAGAATTCCCCCCAAAAAAAAAAAAACTCATACAAAATTGGGAATTTTTCATAGTGAAATTGGGGAGTTTTTCATAATGTTTAGGTAATATTTCATTTATAGTTTTTGGGACATTTTTCGTTTGGAAAAAATCGCAATACATGAATGTTTCACTTATTTTTGGGGTACTTTTTTTTTATAATTTTTGTGTAATACTCTCATACTCTGTACTCTCTCATAAGCGCAGCATTTTGTCCGTTTCAGACAGAGGTACAAAAAAAGGACTGACGTGGATTGGTATTGAAAAGAGTTATGAGAGGTGTCCGCAAGGAGAGAGTACATTGTATTTAATTTTTCGTTTTTTCATATAAAAAATTTCCCCAAAAATTGAACAATGATAAATAAAATAACGCGCGCTATATTTGAAATGTTCACTTTTGTTTGGGGATGGTTTTTCATTTCTATTTAAGTTTTTTTTTCATATCCTAGGTTGAGGTGATATTGCATAGTGAAAAATCACTTCAAATTTGGAGCAATTCTTCATACTTTTGATTTTTTTTTAAATACACTTTTTCGATATTACGATAATCTGTTGTTGTATTTTTGGGGTATTTTTCATAATATTTAAAGGGATTTTGCGTTAATTTTTCATAAACTTTTTTTTGGGGTTTTTCAGAATTTTTGGGGAAATTTTCCCATTGGGCTTTTGAGAGATTTTTCATACAATTCCTAATAAGTGAAATTTTTCATTTTCATCATTTAATTTTTGTGACATTTTTTAAAGAGCCTCTTCGTGTCATATATTATTTGGGTGATTTTTCAGAATTTTTGTGGAAATTATTGATCGGCCGTTTTGGAGAATTTTTCATATTATTTTGGGAATTCTAAATTTGGGGAATTTTTAATTTTATTTTGGGGTATTTTGTGTCATATATTATTCGGGGAATTTTACATAATTTTTGGTCGCTTTTTTTTGGGGGGAATTGTAAATTCTTCTTTTGGAAATTCTTTATTTTTCCTTTTTTAGGAATTCTTTATTTGAGAATTTTTCATTTTATTTTTTGGGCATTTTTCCAAGAGCCTCTTTGTGTCATATATTATTCGGGGAATTTTACATAATTTTTAGTGGAAATTGTTGGTCGCTTTTTTTGGGAATTGTAAATTGTTCTTTTGGAAATTCCTTATTTGGGGATCTTTTGTTTTATTTTTGGTAAATTTTTCAAAGAGCCGCTTTGTGTCATATATTATTTGGGGGTTTTTCATAAGTTTTGTTGATCGTCCTTATTGGGAAATTTTTCCTTTTTTAAGGAATTCTTTATTTGAGAATTTTTCATTTTATTTTTTGGGCATTTTTCCAAGAGCCGCTTTGTATTTTTTTGCTCAGAACGTATGTGTGAAGAGGCCGAGGGACTCATGTACAATGTCCATTGACTAAAATTTGCTCATTCAACAACAAAATTTTTTTGGAATTAATGACTACTAAATAACAATGGTTCCCTGAAAAATTACCAAATATTTTGTTTTTACCCATTTTGTTGAAAAAAATTTAAAAAAACGAAATGTATCACTAAATTATTTTCAATGTGGAGTTTAAGAGTTATAAACAATTATAGGAAACAGAAACTTAAGGCCCCTTTTGGTAGTGGCATCAGTGAATAACTTAATAAAGACACCGTCAAATGGAATAAACGAATTTAAACCTGGATATCCTACACGCTGAAAAATCTGAATTTTCAAATGTTTACACACAAGTAAAACGCGTGTTTGGGCGCAAGTAAACCTTATTTTCTTCAAACAATTCGTGTATACCCGGTTGACAGCCAATGTATTTTTGGTGAACCGAGAGATAGTAAAGGGTTATCCATTTTGCGCTTTCAAAAGTAAACGTAAATAAAACACTTATAAAATATGTTTTTTTCACGATATTTCTTTTTTTATTATAAAGTTTGAATGTTGTCATTATGTGTGAAACACTACATCATTTGAATGATGTAGTATACTTTTGAAACCACGAAATGGATCAACCTTTAGTTTTACAAAGAGTATCTGCGTAAGATCATGTACGCAGGCTAGGCTCTGAGTTGAATGTGTTGGGTCAGCAGCTTCGATGTTTTTCATAGACCTGGTTTCGTTCACTCCAGTGTTGGTTCAATAAACTTGTGGACTGAGAAGGACGGTCATACTTGAACCGGAAACGAAAGCAACGTGACACCAAGGATTTGCAAGTCACTTTTGTTTATTATATATTATATAGGAGTGGGAAGCAAGCGGTTAACTAAAACATTGATATTATTATTTGCTTTTTTGATTATTAAAATAATAACTTAATATATAATTTATTTATCCTAGTTTATGATACAATTTACAGAGCTTTACAGCCGTATTCATATATTCTTTATATTCTTTAGTAGTACAGAATATCATGTTTTTTTTCTTTTTTTAAATAATATAAATTCAGAGATACGTTCGTTTGTTCAATTATTTGCCTTATTGACCCAATTAGCTGAGTTATTGATTTCATTTATTGCCAATTAAAAAAAAAAACAGATTTTAGCATGTGTTTTTTTTTCAAACTAAATTCTCTACCAAAATTTGTTATCAAACTTAATTACGTACGTAATTGAATTATTTCAAATAAACTCAAATTTAGCTAAATTCATCCTTAATTGACAAAATAACAAATTGGCTTTCCAACAATATTTCCTACTCCGTATGCTGTATTTTGGCACATATTTATGGTGGCATTTTAATCTGCGGTCATTTCAATTAGTTTTTTTTTTAAATTTATGCTGCAACAATTTATGAACCGAATGCTGCCATAGCAAAGCTGTCGTGAAAGCCACAAAAACAACCACCAACAAAAAGACTTTCTAAATGTTGTGTACTGGATGTTGATACATGTTGATAAATGAAAACAACCATGTTTTTTCTACGTCCTTATGGGCTTAATTGTTTGTGCCGAAAAAAAATAAACTTTTCCGCATTTTTCACTCAGAGGCTGATTGCTGCAATGCAGCAGTAATTTAAATTGGCGAAAAAAATGAAAAAAAAAACAATGAAAGCCGTCTCGCAGAAAACTTGTGTCCATGTGCCGCACACACACAACATTAAACGGAATTGTAAATAATATTTACCCTCGACACTGATTCACTGATACACTGATTCACTGACTCTGTCACGCAGTACGTAGGAATTAAAATAGGCATTCTATAATTCTATAATAAATAATAAAAAAAATAATATTTTTTTTTTGTACAGAAATTGTGTTTTCCCCAAATTTTTTTTTTTCAAAATTTTTTTTTACGAATTTTTTTTTTTTACAAAATTTTTTTTTTTACAAAATTTTTTTTTTCAATAAAATTTTTTTTTTCCACAAAAATTTTTTTTTTCAACAATTTTTTTTGTTTTTTTCAAGAAAAAATTTTTTTTTCAACAAAAATTGTTTTTTCAACAAAATTTTTTTTTTCAACAAAATTTTTTTCCATATTTCAACGGGCGCCATAGGCGCATTACAACTTACTAGTTGTAAATAATTTATTAGTGTGAAAATATCATGATCTGCTGTACACTCCAATTTTCTGTCGATGAAAGTGTCTAAAATAATCACAGTAGCAATGAAAAGTTTTCCAAGACATTTTTCGTATTTTTAAAAAATATTACAAAGTTATTCACCCTAGAGGAGACAGACTTTTTACATTAGGAAAATTTGGCTAAATTCAAAGAAAGACGCCTAATTGTCCTCACGCACTTTATTCGAATGTCTACGCCCGCTTTGCACACGTACATTCATCTTGAATTATTAACGCATGACTGACGTTGGCACGTTCCCCACCTCTCAACATCTGCTTGTCACGTGCCAATTACTTTCACACGTTTTAAATGTCTGAAAGATAAACGATTTTAATTCAGATTAAAACGATTAATTGTCGCATGTCAATGGAATATTAAAACCGGAAGAGACAACGTGGAAGTCTCTCGCAGGCTAAGTTTGAAACGATATTGGAAAAGAATCTACCGGGTTAACGTCGTCTTCAGAGAAATTACTTGAAGAAATATGGAGAACTTTCATTTTTTACTGATTTCCTACATTCTTACACGATCATGCAAGTGGCAACTTCATGCGGAGAAACTCACATGCAATTTGTATTACTTCCCACTTCTTTGCCAACAATGAGTAGTGATAATTTTCTACTTTTCTAATGCAAAGTTAAATATGCAATTTACCCAGAATCCTGTCGCTCACCCATATTCGTTAAAGTCACCGTAAAGTGACCTTTATTCAAAAGATAAAATTACCAGGATGTTACGTTTGTTTTTTTCGTGCAGAAAAACATGTTTCTATTTTTTTTTTTTTCAAATGCGATGAGACACAGGAAATTGGGTTAATCCAGAATCCTTGGCGTACATTCCAATTTGCCGCCGAGCAACACCACCAATGCCAGGTAAACTCGTACATAAGTCAACAATGGTCGGGCCAAAAACGGAAATCGTATTGGACTTGTTGTAAAAACAAAAAAACATGCAAACTATGGAAAATTTCAGGTCGCAAGACATAATGTCACAGTATTGGTGGGAAGTACGCGGAGAGAGGATTTAGTTGGACTGTGGAAAATGTGGACGGGGGAAATTTCGAAACCAAATGACGTTTTTGTTTTAGTATCACGACAAATGGCTGCGATTGATGTTAACTTAAAGATAACAAATTATAGGCAAAATCTCCAATGTCTGCCCAAGTAAAACACACAATTTATTTGCATTCTTGCTGCAAATTATGCTAGACATTCACTCCTTTGGTCGATTTGCACTGCCAGTGCTTAAGTACTTAAGCAACCATCCAACCCTTATCATCCATGCATCCCTTATCGAGTTAATTGTTCTGTGCAAAGACAACCGACTACAGCCACCGACGTTAGACAATTGAAATTACAAACCTCAGCGTCCCTGGAGACGACACAGAAATGTTCATGATATGAGGCGACTCTCAATGTTGACTCTGACTGGGTTTGTTTTTGCTTTTTACCGTTTGTTGGCAGTCATTCGATAGGATGACGTCGTCTATGGACATTTGATGGCAAAGGTCTGACTCCATATGCCCGGTGTGATGTCGTCGATGAGTGAATGGATGGATGGATGCTCTACATCACTGCATCATTAAGTATTTAAATCGTTGGCATCATTTGAACTAAGAGTCGGTGTCGGCGCAGACAGAGTGCTTGACTGAGGCATTTAATTGGGGACTTAAAAGAAAACTATGTCGGACTGTGTTGAATGTTAGCTGGAATGGGTTAATCGTGGCCCCATACAATTTATTTCTTAATACTTTGTATTTTTAAGGGGAACTTACAAAATAAAGTGTTATAGAAATAATCCTTCTTCTAAGATAGTCAAAAATACGTCCCAGAACGTCGACTCGCTATCGATCTTAATGACACAACATTACAAGGAACAGGCCTTGCATCATTTGATATTTTTACCAGGTTACGAACTTGGGTTTACTGTGTGACACAGTCAAACTTCCCTAACTCAAACCACAATTATCCCGTAGAAAAGATCGACTGACGGAGGCTGAGCGTTATGGAATTACTTATAGAATTGTTTAAGGGAATTTGTCCCCTTAACTGCGATTAGAAGTGCTTCGACTTGATGAAAAATTCGAATTATGGAAGTTCCACTGTAGTTGATAACCTACCAAGCTACGATCGCTTAGAACATAAGTGGGCATTCAAATTAAACTTTGTTGCCAAATATTTAATTTTTGGAATTTTTTTAAACTCATTTGGCAATTGTTGCTAAACGAAATTCCCCATTTTTATTTGCTTTTTTGTATTATTTGAAGTCGCAGTAGAAAATCTTGAAATTCTTTTGTATTTGTGTGTGGTGACTCAATTTTCAAAGCGTCTTCTGACGTATTCAAATGTACATTCAATGGAGAGCAAAAACAAAACGAGAAACCTTTTGTTAAAATCGCTTAAAAAATAAGCCCCAAATGACCCAGTACTTTTACAAAACAACACATTATTTTTTTTTAATATTATAAAATTGGAATTTTTTGTTAAATCATGAAGTGATGAATATTCAAATGATCACTGTCCTTGGTTAGAGAAATTCGGTTACAAAATCCAACTATCTTAATATATATTTACTAGTGATGCACAGGACCGAAGGCCCGGATCCGGATACCCGGGTCTTTACAAGAACCGACCGGACCGGTTCTTACAAGATCCGAAAAACGGGTCCAAATACCCGAACGGGTCCAAATACCCGAACGGGTCCAAATACCCGAACGGGTCCAAATACCCGAACGAGTCCAAATACCCGAACGAGTCCAAATACCCGAGAACGAGTCCAAATACCGAAAACGGGTCCAAATACCCGAACGAGTCCAAATACCCGAACGAGTCCAAATACCCGAACGAGTCCAAATACCCGAGAACGAGTCCAAATACCCGAACGAGTCCAAATACCGAAAACGTCCAAATACCGAGAGCGGAAAAAAGACCGAGAGAACCGAAAACGGGTCAAAAGAAGTGTGTGTGTGAGAGTTTGAATGTGCGTATTTTCATTTGTTGATGTCTGTGGCTTGGTAAAGCGAACAACGAGGAAAAACATTTGTTTTTTAATTTTGGCTGCTGCTGTTGTTGTGACTTCAAATTCTGTGGTGTGTTAGTCATTGTTTACATGCAAATATACGTTGAAATACCGTTAGTTCGCAGTTTGCAGAACGCAGCTAGTTCTTTGGCTTAGTAGTGTTTTGTTTTTGAATGTAAGCAAAGTGCATATCTTTCAGTGGAGAATACTAGTGAAAATAAGCAATAACATAACATTCAGTAATAAAATTATCTCATTGCTATACTGAGGAACTAATTTCTAAAATATTTGAAGCATAAGTGTATGTATTAAGAGTATTTAATAATATATAATACATATCGATGGCTTAATATAAAAAGGGCCTAACTCGATTTTTTGTTGCATTACAGGAGAAGGAAAAAACTTAATAAAATTCGTAAAATTTTAGAAACAAGAAAAATTTTAATACAATTTTTAATAAAAAAGCAATACATTTTATTTCTCATTCAATAATTTTCTTATTTTAATACGGATTACGGATTTCTTTTAAGTTTTTTATTTCTCCCGTAAATTAATCAAAAATCGAGTTAGGCCCTTTTTATATTAAGACATCGATATTATATATTATGCATGTATAAATTTAACTTTGTTATAGTTTAAGGCAATTAGTTTTATATTCATTAGTAGTAACTCTTGGGTTAACCCTTTATTGAGAACCGGTCCAAATACCCGGGTCTTGTTGGAACCGGACCCGAAAGACCCGGGTCTTAAAATACGAGGAACCGCACATCACTAATATTTACCCTCGACACTGATTCACTGACTCTGTACGCAGTACGTAGGAATTTAAATAGGCATTCTATAATAATTCTATAAATAATAATAATAAAAAAAATAATATTTTTTTTTTGTACAGAAATTGTGTTTTCCCCAAATTTTTTTTTTCCAAAAATTTGCTTTTTCCAAATTTTTTTTTTTCAACAAAATTTTTTTTTCCAGAAAATTTTTTTTTTCAACAAAATTTTTTTTTCCACAAAAATTTTTTTTTTCTACAATTTTTTTTTTCAACAAAATTTTTTTTTTCCACGAACATTTTTTTTTTCAACAAAATTTGTTTTTTTTTCAACAAAAATTTATTTTTTCAACAAAAATTTTTTTTTCAGCAAAAATTTTTTTTCCACAAATTTTATTTTTTTTTCGACATTTTTTTTACAAAATAGTTTTCTCAAAATATTTTTTACAAAATTTTTAAAATTAAGTAACAATTACTTTCTCAAGCAAATTAACGGGCGCCATAGGCGCATTACAACTTACTAGTAATAAATATAACCTAAAAATAATAATTGTGCAAAATATTAGAACTTTACGATTTGGCCACCACCAAAACGATTTGCCCATCCCTGTTATCGCAGTGTAAACACTGTGACACTGGCAATGCCGTCATGCCGACAGTTCAGCCAAGTGTCTATCAATGAAGAAGCTGTTGAAAGTGCACTCAGAACATTCACATTTGTGTACATATGCATCGACAATTCTGTGAATGTATTTAGCTGGAAATGCTTAATTAAATCTTAAATTCAAACCAAATAAGAAACGATGGAAGCTGCTGCAACACTTCAGCCAATAATTGCCCACACACGTGTGGGGTAAACGATTTTAAGCTGAGGGATTTCGAACATATGCCGGCAGTGCTTGACATTTCTATTTTAATCCTTTCGATTTTTCGTTGAGAAAATCGTTGGAAAAACAGGCGTTCAATAAGTGAGTTAACCTTTGGCCATTACCTAGAGTTGTGTAAATTGCGACGATTAAAAGGGTTAATCGCTAAATGTTTGCAAACACAAAAGTTCATTGGAATATTTTGCGTTTTAATTAAGTGGGAAACATTTTGTGTCCGTTGTGATGGCTTAAGGAAAGGAGTGGATTAAGGGGATATTCCAAGTCATTAGGATTTATATTGAAGTGATTGTTGGACGATTTTGCCTTGGGAGTGTACTTTGTCAAAGTAAACTCCCACACCAAACTACAGCTCTCTCAGTGGAACTTTTAGGGGAAATGCATTCATACGATTAGGTCAAAAGTTAAGCTGAGAGTGTTTCCTATGAAAACAATTCAATTCTTTGGAACTCCAAAGGGAATTTGAAGTCTCTCCTGTTCATTACTTCGTAGAAAAGTCAAATCAAAATTCAATTGATCCTTATAGCTGAGACATATTCGAGTGCAAATATATACGAAAATTATGATCTCATTTTGGTTTCGACGAACCCTCAACTTACATCGAGAAAATAAGTTTTTCAGTGGAACACTTCGGTCAGTTATTTAATGTGCGAACATTTCATTTGATACTAGACGGGTGTTCTTTAGGGCCCCAATTAAAGTAATACACAATGAAAACCAGAGTGACCTTCTAGGATTAAAATGCTATTAAAGAACAGACGGGAAACTTCTCTGGACTCAGTGAGCTGAGCGAGATATATTTTGTACCAGGACCTAATATTTAAAGCCCGCTCCAAACGGCTAATGCTTTTCTAGAGACGTTTTACATATCTTAGAGGTTACGCTCTTCCACGCCAGCACTTATCAGGGGGAAAACAGCCGAAAAATGTTTGAAGGTCTTAACAGGTTTCGAACCTGATTTGTGTGATAGTCCCACACACAGTAAAATATTATTTGAAGATACTAGCGGTAAACTGGATTGATGAAGTATAAATTGAAATTGAATTCATCTACCGAGTCTTTAAAACTTTTTTTTATTAAATATTTTCTATATTTTCCATGGTTGTTCAAGTCAATATATTGTAGATTAGTGTAAAATTTCAAGGTTCATTGAACCGTCCATCTGTCAGGCTGTGGAAAACGGTCAAAGCAAGTGAGGCTGTACAATGGTCATCAAATTGATGTACAATCTACATCAAATTGATGTACAATGTTCATCAAATTGATGTATAATCTTCATTAAATTGATGTACAATTTATTTACAATGTTCATCAAATTAATGTATAATCTTCATCAAATTGATGTACAATCTTCATCATATTGATGTACAATATTCATCATAAATTTATGTACAATCTTCATCAAACTGATGTACAATGTTCATCAATTTATTTACAATGTTCATCAAATTGATGTATAATGTTCATTAAATTGATGTACAATCTTCATTAAATCGATGTAAATCCTCATCAAATTGATGTACAATCATCAAATTGATGTAAAATGTTCTTCAAACTGATGTACAATGCTCTCCATCTTCATCTTCATCAAATTGAAGATCATCAGAATGATGCGCGGAAGTGAAGAAAAATTAATGAAAAATTCTACATCAAATTGAAGACAAGGGTAGTAGGTTGGAAATTGGGAGTAAACACTGAACAGCTTTGATCAGTTGTTCAGCGCAAAGACTTACCAAGCGATTACACCAAATCTGTTCATATCGTTAGCTTAATATAAAAAGGTTCTAATTGACGACAACACACTTTTTACAGGAGAAGGAAAAAAACGTAATAAAACTAGAAATAATATAGGAACACAAGCATAGTCAATCAACTTTTTTGAATTCCGCGTTTAATTTTAATAAAAAAAATGTTCATAGACTCTGTGTGTGTACCTTATATTATTTGAAGGCTTACTAAGTTTACTGCTGTAAAAAATGTTTTTTATGAGTATTGGCCTTTTTATACATTAACCCCTTTTCTGGATTTGTCAAATATATTTGACACTTTATATGATTTTTTGCCACAGAAATGTATGCCAGACTTTCTTAAATAACCAAAGAAAATATATGATTTCCTCAAAAAATATTTTTACTCAATGAATTTTTACGGCCATATTCATACAAATGTAAAGGGTTTTCCACCGGGAGGTGTTACTGGAATTTCGACAGCTGTCACTTTTGAATGTTTTATTCGTTGACATTTGACAAGTAGAATTTACGCCATTGCCAAAAATGAAACGATACACGCTTCAACAACGCATTGAAATTATGAAAAATTCACTACAAAAGTGATGAAATTCTTGCAGTCACAGTTCGCAAAACTAAAGCATTTTTGGGTCGTCGTGAAGAACCTTTTCGGACCGCAATACAGAAATTGGTGGAAAAGTTCGAGCTGTTGGGAAAAGATAGTGATGAGAAGAATAAAACCCGTGCACGTCGCTCAAGAACAACTGAGAATGGTGTTGCTGTAGTCCACAGAGTTAAAGAAAACCAAGTTTGTCCATTCCTCATCGTTCTTTGGAATTGGGCATTCCACAAACGTCATTACACCGCATAAAGACTTGGGTCTTAAGGCTTATAAAGTTCAGTTAACACAAGAACTCAATCCAGCCGATCATCTACAACATCGTGTCTTTGTTGATTGGGTCCTGAAAATACATGAACATGATCCGGAATTCCAGCGAAAAATCATCTTGACTGATGAGACCCATTTCCACCTCGGGCAAAATTGGCGCATCTGGGGCTCGGAAAACCCAAGAGTTATTGTTGAGAACCCTCTTCATCATCAACGTGCGACTGTTTGGTGTGGCTTATGGTCCGGCGGGGTCATTGGACCTTACTTTTTCGAAAATGAGCTTGGATCAACAGTTACGGTGAATGGATTGCGCTATCGAGAGATGATTAATGATTTTTTATGATCGGAGTTGGTTGATATTGATCTGGACAACATTTACTTTCAACTAGACGACGCTACGTGCCACACATGCATCAAAACCATTGGTCTTTAACGGGAAAAGTTTCCGGACCGTGTTATCTCTCGAAGAGGTGATCACAATTGGCCACCGAGATCTTGTGATTTAACACCTTGCGACTTCTTCCTTTGGGTCCACCTGAACGATAAGGTCTACGCCAACAGCCCAGCGTCCATTCAAGATCTCAAAGATAGATTTCGTGAGGCTATCGAGGACATGGGGCAGCCACTTTGCGATTTGGTTATGGAAAATTTCATGAGAAGGATATGGTCCTGTAAGCGTGGTCGTGGTGGCCATTTGGCTGATGTTGTTTTTCATTACACCGTGTTACACACATTCTGTCCTATGAACCAAATTTACTTTTTCGGAAAGGGGATACAAAATAAAAATACACGTGTATCGGCGATTTTCATGTACATGTCAGAATTTTTTTTTAAGCTTGAAGTATGAAGCTCGTTGTGGCCTGTGTGAAAGCCTTTGGACCGATTTTTAATCCTTTTTCAGTGATCCAATCGAGCTGATTTTTTGCAGGCAGACTCGTGGAAATGTCTGTATCAGGTCAAATTTTTTAAAAACTATTTTTATTTTCCCCAATTTTTATTATTTTTGAAAAAAAAATATTTTTTTCACTTTTCTTAGCATAACTTGAAGAGACTCCAAATTTTTAAACCACTTAAGCGTTACGAAAAAAAAATGTTTTTTGAACTGAAACCTTAAAAAAAACGATTACCATTTAAAAAAAAAAAAAAATAATAGGAAAATCTGAGAATTGATAAAAATCTATTTTTTAAAAAATAGATACAGACATTTCCACGAGTCTGCCTGCAAAAAATCAGCTCGATTGGATAACTGAAAAAGGGTTAAAAATCGCCGATACACGTGTATTTTTATTCTTTCCCCTCTTTCCGAATATGTGCATTTGGTTCACAGGACAGAAAAAAATCTATTTTTTGTAACACGGTGTTATTAAGGTATGCCTTCCTTTTTATTATGAAATAAACATCTCAAAAAATGCCTTTTTTTAATACCAATAACCCCTTTTGTTGGAAAACCCTGTACAATACAAAGTGAATTTGTGTTCTAAATTTGGGTACCAGGGTAAAACGCGTGACACATACCATTTGGTGGTAATCGAACCTACAACCCCCACGCTGAGAGGGAAGCACGCTGCCAGCTCGTCTACCTGGGCGCTTTAATGAACTTAACTGATTTTTTATTATCATTTTCGAATAGTTTTTGGTTTCCATTTGCATTATGTTAATAATTTTGTAAAACTTTATTTGTTGATTTCTACAGCACTTTATTTGCTTTACATTAAAAATTACCTGTACTCAAAAAAAAGTTAACATCAGTCGTTTACTCCAGAAATCGGCTGTCTTTCTTTTAAATATAATTCATTCTACATAATATTTTAATGAAAAATTTCTGACATTATGTCATTCGTTAAACCGGGAAATCTCAACATTGCGTTATATTCGCGAATGAAAATAGATTGTGGAATTTTCGGCATTCTGATTAAATAATTACAATATTACGATAGGGGAAACTTTTCACAAGATTACTGGGATTTTATTTTCCCAACCACAAAATCTCTGCATTTTTTTTCTGTTATTTTCCGAAATGATTTTCCAGAATTTCCAAATTCATTTTGGTGTAATGAATTCTTCTCTTGCCTTCATGATGTGCAATGTTAGGAAATTTATAAACCACCGATAAGCGTAGGAATGCCGAGAGGGGTGTTAGATATTAACACACAAATGAGATTTTTTCTAAGCCCGATCACCACCACTGGGCCTGGGAAAAGTGTGTTAGGATTAACAAATCAAAATCATGCAAATTGTCCTTTTAAAATCCTTGAGGAAATCTCCGGTGATTGAAGGAAGCAAACTTCTGGCAAAAGGATTAGAAGTGAAATGTGATTGAGTATTGTGCGCTTTCCCACTAACACTTCAGTTTTATCATGACTTAATCTTGACTTTGTGATGTCGGTTATCTCAAAAGATAAACAAATACAGCCAGAGTCTATGAAAATATGTCTGTTATACAAACATAAACCGAAAGGACAAACATTTTTGCGTAATTTACGCTAATTTAGGGTAATTACCCAACCAGCCAAAGGTAAGACTCGTCTGGCGCTTTCAGGAAATTCAAACATATGTGGCGGCGTCGCCGGGAAATTCTACTCTACAATTGTTTTTTTCTTCGGAAACTATTTGAGATGTGCATCGCAGTGAGAGTGTGTGTGTGTGTGTGCATGGAAATTGAAAGGATTAATGAAATTAAGTCACCTCAAAGATGACAAACATCGATTGGATTAAGATTAAGTGCAGCGTCGTCGACCATCTGATGCCATGTGTGTGTGTGTAGGTAATCAATAGATTGTCAAATCTAATAAGATTGCTCAGGGCGGTTGTAAACCTATCGAAAAGGTCGGGGATTAGTGTTTTCCTTTAATTTGCTTAATTTACCTGAGCCGCGATTTCGTGAAAAAGAAACAAGGTACTTCCTGCATATGTTGAACATTCCTTTGTGGCCGGACAAGTACCTGAACGGCCTGTGACGTCTTTTTGCAATAGTTCGGTATAAATACCCTCGCCAGCACAGAATCCTCATACAGTATTCCAGCATCTGTAGAACAGTAAACATCTCGAATTTTTAACGATTTTTAACATTTTTCAAAATGGGAAACGTTCACACCGTCAACTGCGTTTTGGCCACCGAGAATAACCACAACAATTTGCCCGGTCTCATGAAACGCACATGCCAACGCATAAGTTTCAAACGTAGCGGCAGCGACAAATCCTCATCATCGTCCAATTCACCGCCCACATCGCCGAAAGCCACCACCAAATCGGGCAAGAAATACATGGTGCTGAAGACAATGCCACGGTGTTCGTCGATGGAAAATCTCTCCACCGTATTGCCGGCCAGCAAGAAAGTCGACAACGATCCCACCTACTTGCTGTGGAAGAGAGCCTTCGAACAGCGTCGCAACAAACCGGCCGAGGTGGTGCAACACCAGTTGGCCCGCATGCGCAGACGTGTACACAATATGAGTTCAGCGGTTAGTGGACACTTGACCCCGGTGGGCTTCCCGGCCTTTACACTGAAGCGCAGCCCGAAAACAAAGCAATCCAAAGCCAAGAAATCCCCACAACTCCAGAAGAGTGCCGATCATCAAGCGCAACAGCGCCCGAACAAGCTGTACATCCCCGAACACTTGGCCAAGCCTGTAAGATTAGCCGGCACCACCATCATCACATACGGCTCACACACCAAAGACCCCAACACGCCATCGGCACCAAAATACACACTGGCCCCCCTGAATCTCCTGTCGAAATTGCCACAAAGCAAACAGGCCATCGTCATTGAGCAACTGTATCGTGATATCAAGGAAATGGAATCACGCTATGACACGCAAATGGATTCGTATCTAATGTAAGACGCAGCATTGGTGATTTGCGTGGAGTGGCGTTGTTTCTTTGGGGGATGGCCCCAACGAAAAGCTGAGCTATACGAACGACACACACACACACACACACGAAAACGATACTCCAACATTGAATGGAGCAAATGAAAGGGATGTGTTTAAGGACTTCCGGCAGCCGGTTACTGGTTGTGTTTCTCTTTTCCTGCCAAAGCATTTTGCAGATCCTTTCCTCTAAATCTCTCTCTCCCTTTTTTCTATTAGAAATAAGTTTAACGTTTTGTATTTGTAGAACAAGCAATATTATTGTGATATGTATTTATTTTTAAGTTAAGCTATACTTTTTGTAATAAATGACTTTTCAAAGAAAATTTCCAAACTAAATGTGATATTATTTAAATTGTTTTAAAAGCGACTTAATGGTTTCGTCTATGGTTTCGTATATGAAAAAAGTGCAATGCAATGAAAGATTTAAAAAAAAAACTGTGCTAAGCCAGTAGTTCTGAAGTTTATGAGTAGCAGCAAAATTGCATTTCAAAATTATTGAGTTTCTAGAATTAGTGAAACTCAGGAAGTCACCAAATTTTAAATGTCTTATGTATGTCAGTTTAAATTTTATAATAGATACAGTGCCCCTCAAAATAATAGCACCCATAGTGTCTCATTCAGACCGATTTACTAAAAAGTGGAGAAATATTTTATTGGCGGATTCTAAAGGACTCACAGTCGTTTGTTAGAAGAACTCCCAGAGTAAACAGGACTTTCCAACATAAACTATTAAACATGGAGGTTCCTGAAAAATTGTGTTGGTTTGTTGTTCGTATCAAGGTTTAGTATTAAACCTAAACCTTGATTCGAAAGACTAGGAATTCCACCGTTCAGGTACAAATCCTGCATAGGGTAATGTTACCATATGTCTCCGAAAAAATTCCACTGCATTGGGTGGTCCAGCTGAACAGTGACCCAAAGTACACCCGAAATTGGTAAAATGGTGTACAAGGACAATAAAGTGGATGTAATGGAGTGATCCCAAACAGTCGCCAGTATTGAACCCCATGGAAAATCTATGGACAAACATGAAACAGAAGTAACGACAATGAAACTCACAATTAACAATGAGATTTAAGAGGTCGTATGAAACTGGATTCCTATGTCAATATTCATTTAATTCAATGAAAAGCCCTTGTGTGGCAGGACATTCATCAACGTGTTTAAACATTTGAATTACTTTTTTTCATCTAAAATATTATAATGATTTTGTGAAGTGTTTTCCAATTTATTTCACACAGATAGAAAGCTACTGAATTGATATTTTTCTGACTGCGTATTTTTAAGAGATTTTTAATAAATTTTTAAATATTTGTTTAAATATTGAAAAAAAGCGAGCTCGAGGTCTGATGTTGTTGTATATTAATTTCAAAGAACTGCGAAAAAAAAAATTTACAACATCAGACCTCGAGCTCAATTTTTGTTAACATTTACCAAAATTCACCTAAAGGTCGACGATAAAAACTATTAATTATAATTGATTTCCTTTAACCCATTCATAGCCAGTGACGCCATATGGCACAGAGAAAAGGATTTCGTAAAGTTAAAAATGTCAAAGGATTCAAACGCAGGACCATTTTTTTTTTAAATATAAAACTTTTGTTAAAACACGTCTTGGTCATGAATGGGTTAAACAGCGTGAGTTTTCATGAGTTTCCAACGAACGGTTATATAAATATGACATGCTGAAGGAACACTAGGGCGCTGCTTAACACTGGGGCGTACCTCAAAAATAAAGTTCTCCGTACACCTTCGAATATGAAGACAGGTTTGAAAATTTGTTTTGGTATTTTTTTTGCCGACCGTAGGGGTCGCTCTTTTAGATTTTTCTTTGTATTTCCTGCATTTACAGTCGGATATTAAAGTGTGATGCATCGACGTTTTAGTCTCAAAGAGATCAGCTTTTCTGTTTTTGATGTCATCATAAAGGGTTTTCCAACAAGAGATATTATTTTGAATCACCCGTTATTTTGGTAGCTGTCACTTTTGAAGGTTTTATTCTTTTACATTTGACAAGTGGAAACTACGCCATTACTAAAAATGGATTTGGGCCTTAAGGCTTATAAAGTTCAGTTAACACAAGAACGCAAGCCAGCCGATCATCTACAACGTCGTGTCTTTTCTGATTGGTCCTGAAATGCATGAAAATGATCCGGAATTTCATTGAAAAATCATATTGACTGATGAGGCGCATTTGCACCTCGGTGGCTTCGTCAAGAAACAAAATTGTCGCAGCCACTTTTGGTTATGGAAAATTTCATGAAAAGGAGTTGGTCCTGTAAGCGTGGCCGTGGTGGCCATTTGGCTGATGCTGTGTTTCATTATTAACGGCATACCTTCCTCTTTATTATGAAATCCACATACGATCATTTATCTCAAAAAATTTCATTTTTCTTTCAATACCAAAATAACACCTCTTGTTGGAAACCTATATTTATTATTACTTCTTAAAAATAAGTTTTGTAAAGTCTTTTATTAAGACCAAAATCTCATACCGCCGAGCCCTTGTAAATGGAAACAGTCAGTGGGGGCGAAATATAGCGGATGAGGTAGTAATTGGTACTCCAATTCATGGATTTGTGCCAAATCGTCTGGTGTTATAATAAACGGATTTGCTTTACATCAATTTCTTTAAAACAGAGCTCGCAAACTATGATCAACCAAATTTGTCCTCACTGAACCAAAAAAAATGAAACGGCATCGCCTCGTTTGTGTTCTCGGTCACGGGTTGAGCAAACAACACACGCATCGGTCTCTTGCTGGCCGTTCAATACAAACAGAACCGTTCGTGGCTCAGCTACTAAGGCTCAGTAAGTAATCAAATCAAGCAAACAGTCCGCACATATTTCATCACAGGGACAACATTAAAGTGGAAGAAAGAAGAGGACAGAATGCTCTGCATTTGTGCATATGCGTATGCTGTGAATTTTTACCTATCCACATGCGCAACATACATACATTCTCAGAAGACCGTTTGCCAAATTTTTTTTCGAAGTTAAGTGTCTCGAGTGTACACATAAACCGAGTGAGCGAAGAAAAACGGTCGTCGATCGAGCGAAGCGCAATAACGAACTTTGAACGAACTTTTGACACCTACGAATAATTGGATGCCTAAAACAGACGGAAAGGAGGCAATAGTACGATGGGAATAGTAGATCCTGCACAGAAGCTAAGAATGTTGAATTCAGGACGACACTCATGGCTATATGGGGGAGTTGAGGAGAACGAACAGGCAAACGAGTACTATGAGAGTATTCTCTTAACGAGTCAAACACCAAATTAAATCCCATAATTCGAATGTCTAACTAACTACAACAAAGCAAAATTTCCATAAAAGATCTATCATAAAGGTCTTCTCACAATAGACCATCGAGAAGGTGAACTCATAAAATACCAAACAGCAGGTATTCTCATTAAATGCCCTCCATATGGTTTTCTTTTCTGATCGAAAATACATTCTCCATCTACAAAATGTATGTTTCAGAAGGAATTAAATGGCATTTTCCGTTTCTACAAATTATTTATTGTCGTTGGGTATTCACAAAGAGTTGACCTTTTAAATATAATCCATGATAGATGTCTAGTGTTACGCAAACGGATAATTTCCAGGAACATTCCGCACTCTCAATCATTTATATCACCCCCCCCCCCCCCATCAGTCAATACGAAATATGTCCTTTAACTATTCTCAAGTTTTCAAGCATCTTTTTCAACGACTTCATCATACTTTAGTCAAACAAAGATGACATTTGACATCATTATGCGAAAACTAAACAAAAGATTAAGTTTTGCATGTGCCAGCATAGACTGGACAAGCCACAAAGGCAACTGCAACCGCAGGCATTCCTTAACCAAGAGAACATTTAATTTGTTTGCTTTTTCAATGAATTAGAAATAAAAACACACACATTTAGAGCAGGAGCCGGCCGCATCTCCATTTTGAGTGGTTGCATAATAAATAAAGTAATGCAGCACACACAGAAGGAACAGGAAACGTAAACTGAACGTACAACAATTGAGTGAATGCCACAAAGACCAAGACTAAGTCGATGCAAACATTGGCTGGTGCAACTAACTACACATCGACTGGCATTCCTTCACTCACTCACTCACTCATACAACGGACTGACGTCAATGCAAATGTGACAGTGGGAGGGAGGGTGGTTTGGGAGCTGAGAATTTACTACTTCCAATGTTAATATGAAAAATAAGGATACCAGTGTTGGAGTGTTTAAGGAATCATGCATGAAGGAGCACATACTACAATTATAGACATATGTAGATGAGGGCAATAGAATGGTCTGGCCAAGAATTATTGTCATCACAAAAGTGAATTTCGATTATTTTATGATGGTATCAAATGGGGTTCTGTTTTAAATATCTTTAGACCCAAGGCAAGAAATTATTTTTTATTTGCCAAAAACTAAAATTAAAGTAATGCAAGAGCTTTTTGAGAATGGCAAGAGCATGCTACTCTATGGTCTGTCTCCACGGAGTGGGACTCTGTAGAGTCCAAACAGACAGAGTTAGTGATGGAACACGTTCTCTCCAATAAGGGCTTTCCAGTTCCAATTATCGAGTGCAGTAATCAAACGGTAATCAAATGTATGAACGAGCCATCTAAAGATGAGCCTGGTACTTATCCCTGCAAAGGATATGCCGCTGAGACCCCATGCGATTGGATCCTTGAGCTGATCAGAGAGCTGAACCCCACAATCGCAATGGAGGACTGGTCGGCTATCAGGCCGCTCAGTAGCTCCATGACCCTTCCCCTGACCATATCCAAAGAAGGTGCGTCCGCTCTAATGAAAACGGGCAATAAGCCCTTCTTTGACATGAGAGAGGCCAAGGTAAAGAAATTCCGACCAAAGGGTCATCGAATGATGACGTCGACAGCGCGAACCAGCTGCTCGATTAAATGCAGCTGGATGGACCCTCTATAGTACCAACAGACTCCCAATGATGCTGTATGTGGTGCAGGTAAATCTGACAACATATATATGTTAGGGCAAGTATAGATGCTCCCAAACATATATATGATTGGATGTAACCATATATATGCTTGGGTGTAAACATACATATAATTGGATGTAATCATATATATGATTGGATGTGGAATATTATGATTGCATGCAATCATATTTTTAATATATTATGTTCTTCTCCGAGTGGACATCGGCATCATCCAGGAACCCTTCGTCGGTGGCGACGAGGAGGCGATTATATGACCATATTTAAAGGACGGAGGTACAGATTTCCCCCGATTCAGTTCAGCTGACCAAACAGTAGCAAGTATAGAGAAGCACAGAGGCAACTCCTCAAATCGACATAACTCCCGAAATACCTACGGAACGGTTATAAAATAAGGCTGTCTTAATTTTTGGCAATGACCCAATCTAGTGTATGCATATGTATATTCCAAGTGTTACTTGTAAAATTGAACAAACAACGACATAGGGTTGGGGAGAATCACGAAAAAAAATGAATTACTACTACAAGGACATGCACGTACATTGAAGAACAAACATGTTTCTTACTGCTCACAATATAGGGGAAAAAATAGGACATGTGTACATTTGTACAAAAAATATGACATGACAATACAAAAGCAAATTTTAACTATACTGCCGACAAAAAATACACATATGCATGTGGCTACGAGGATGGATCGAACATTTTCTAGTGTATTCGAAAAAATGACGAAAAGTTTGTTGAAGCCTTGAAAGGGAGTCGGGCTTATAGAGAAATTTATTTTCAAAAAAGGTCCTTTGAGAAAGAACATATATTTGGGCATACAAATTTATAACAGCTTTATAAATTTTGTTAAAAAAAATGTGTGAAAATACAAAAAGAATTTTGACATATTTTTGGTTCCAAGGAACAAAATGTGAGATGATAATTTTTTATAAAATAATTAATCACTGATTAGTTTTGTACATTAAGAATATTAAATTGGCAGCTTGTCCCAATAATGCCAATAGGCATGGGACCACTATAATGTAAAAAAACCTTTTGGAAATATTTCGGTAAAAGAGAAATTAGTCCAGTTCATTCAGGACGAATCTGATGCCTTGTATCTGATTCCTTCCAATCTTCTCTCGTAGATACCAACATATCTGTTGTATAGATGATATGACAAACCAAACACGTCCTTTTGGTGTTCGTTTTTTTGGTTTACGTTAAACTTTGAAGATGTAGTCACACTCCAACTTGGAACAACACTTGTTTTGTGGTAAGTGATGAAGACACGTCCATCTGCAGAGGAATTGATCTGCAGAATAAACGCGTGTATGTAGTGGTTTATGTTAAACTATTTATTTGAAATATAAAATAATTTATGACGCCCTTAGAATATGTCATAGCAAGGGGTGGCACACATTTGTATCCAGACAGTGTGTGTTTCTACAGCAAAGAAAACGTATCCTTCATTTCTGAATTACAATACAAAGTAAATGTACATGCTGAGTTAGAAGTCCAGGGATGACATTGCGCTCACATCCCCCAAGAATCAAATCAATTAAATTTGAGTGACAAAAATTATAAAATTATAAAATTATAAAATTATAAAATCATAAAACTATAAAATTATAAAATTATAAAACTATAAAATTATAAAATTATAAAATTATAAAATTATAAAATTATAAAATTATAAAATTATAAAATTATAAAATTATAAAATTATAAAATTATAAAATTATAAAATTATAAAATTATAAAATTATAAAATTATAAAATTATAAAATTATAAAATTATAAAATTATAAAATTATAAAATTATAAAATTATAAAATTATAAAATTATAAAATTATAAAATTATAAAATTATAAAATTATAAAATTATAAAATTATAAAATTATAAAATTATAAAATTATAAAATTATAAAATTATAAAATTATAAAATTATAAAATTATAAAATTATAAAATTATAAAATTATAAAATTATAAAATTATAAAATTATAAAATTATAAAATTATAAAATTATAAAATTATAAAATTATAAAATTATAAAATTATAAAATTATAAAATTATAAAATTATAAAATTATAAAATTATAAAATTATAAAATTATAAAATTATAAAATTATAAAATTATAAAATTATAAAATTATAAAATTATAAAATTATAAAATTATAAAATTATAAAATTATAAAATTATAAAATTATAAAATTATAAAATTATAAAATTATAAAATTATAAAATTATAAAATTATAAAATTATAAAATTATAAAATTATAAAATTATAAAATTATAAAATTATAAAATTATAAAATTATAAAATTATAAAATTATAAAATTATAAAATTATAAAATTATAAAATTATAAAATTATAAAATTATAAAATTATAAAATTATAAAATTATAAAATTATAAAATTATAAAATTATAAAATTATAAAATTATAAAATTATAAAATTATAAAATTATAAAATTATAAAATTATAAAATTATAAAATTATAAAATTATAAAATTATAAAATTATAAAATTATAAAATTATAAAATTATAAAATTATAAAATTATAAAATTATAAAATTATAAAATTATAAAATTATAAAATTATAAAATTATAAAATTATAAAATTATAAAATTATAAAATTATAAAATTATAAAATTATAAAATTATAAAATTATAAAATTATAAAATTATAAAATTATAAAATTATAAAATTATAAAATTATAAAATTATAAAATTATAAAATTATAAAATTATAAAATTATAAAATTATAAAATTATAAAATTATAAAATTATAAAATTATAAAATTATAAAATTATAAAATTATAAAATTATAAAATTATAAAATTATAAAATTATAAAATTATAAAATTATAAAATTATAAAATTATAAAATTATAAAATTATAAAATTATAAAATTATAAAATTATAAAATTATAAAATTATAAAATTATAAAATTATAAAATTATAAAATTATAAAATTATAAAATTATAAAATTATAAAATTATAAAATTATAAAATTATAAAATTATAAAATTATAAAATTATAAAATTATAAAATTATAAAATTATAAAATTATAAAATTATAAAATTATAAAATTATAAAATTATAAAATTATAAAATTATAAAATTATAAAATTATAAAATTATAAAATTATAAAATTATAAAATTATAAAATTATAAAATTATAAAATTATAAAATTATAAAATTATAAAATTATAAAATTATAAAATTATAAAATTATAAAATTATAAAATTATAAAATTATAAAATTATAAAATTATAAAATTATAAAATTATAAAATTATAAAATTATAAAATTATAAAATTATAAAATTATAAAATTATAAAATTATAAAATTATAAAATTATAAAATTATAAAATTATAAAATTATAAAATTATAAAATTATAAAATTATAAAATTATAAAATTATAAAATTATAAAATTATAAAATTATAAAATTATAAAATTATAAAATTATAAAATTATAAAATTATAAAATTATAAAATTATAAAATTATAAAATTATAAAATTATAAAATTATAAAATTATAAAATTATAAAATTATAAAATTATAAAATTATAAAATTATAAAATTATAAAATTATAAAATTATAAAATTATAAAATTATAAAATTATAAAATTATAAAATTATAAAATTATAAAATTATAAAATTATAAAATTATAAAATTATAAAATTATAAAATTATAAAATTATAAAATTATAAAATTATAAAATTATAAAATTATAAAATTATAAAATTATAAAATTATAAAATTATAAAATTATAAAATTATAAAATTATAAAATTATAAAATTATAAAATTATAAAATTATAAAATTATAAAATTATAAAATTATAAAATTATAAAATTATAAAATTATAAAATTATAAAATTATAAAATTATAAAATTATAAAATTATAAAATTATAAAATTATAAAATTATAAAATTATAAAATTATAAAATTATAAAATTATAAAATTATAAAATTATAAAATTATAAAATTATAAAATTATAAAATTATAAAATTATAAAATTATAAAATTATAAAATTATAAAATTATAAAATTATAAAATTATAAAATTATAAAATTATAAAATTATAAAATTATAAAATTATAAAATTATAAAATTATAAAATTATAAAATTATAAAATTATAAAATTATAAAATTATAAAATTATAAAATTATAAAATTATAAAATTATAAAATTATAAAATTATAAAATTATAAAATTATAAAATTATAAAATTATAAAATTATAAAATTATAAAATTATAAAATTATAAAATTATAAAATTATAAAATTATAAAATTATAAAATTATAAAATTATAAAATTATAAAATTATAAAATTATAAAATTATAAAATTATAAAATTATAAAATTATAAAATTATAAAATTATAAAATTATAAAATTATAAAATTATAAAATTATAAAATTATAAAATTATAAAATTATAAAATTATAAAATTATAAAATTATAAAATTATAAAATTATAAAATTATAAAATTATAAAATTATAAAATTATAAAATTATAAAATTATAAAATTATAAAATTATAAAATTATAAAATTATAAAATTACAAAATTATAAAATTATAAAATTATAAAATTATAAAATTAATGTGAAGGGAAAGGTAATAACAACAGCTATTCGTGATAGTCACTCACAACAAAGCACAAAACGCACTTAAAGTTGAACATCTTTCACATATCCCACCCTGTAAGGTAAGGACGTTTCGTCTGGAACCCACTGTAGAAGCTGCGCGGCAATGCCCCTAAATCCATTGGAAAGAACATCACACGTATTCATATCCAGCCGTCGTATTGTATGATACATGCGTTTGTCACGTGAACACCGTCATTTTTACTCGTACGTGTACGTGAATTATTAATGAATGGAATGTAGTCCCGTATCAAATTTTTCAATTTCGCAAATCACACATATAATATTTGCGGTTATGAGCATTTCGATAATGAAATCACGCACATAAAATACACGAAAAATGTATAAAATTATTATTCAAATCCTTCGTCTCCATACCAGCCGAACAAAATGAATGTAATCTCATCATAGACGGCTTTATTTTATAGTGCTAGTGATGGTGGCTATTCGTTTATGAGCCTAAAAATAGGCAACAATTTGTAAATTTATTTAAATTATACGACAAATGACAGTACGTACGTGTGCGGTGCTCTACGATGTCATCTATTATAGCCTTGGTTATGGTTGGGTGTGGGTGTATTATAGTCATGTTGGCACAACATCTTTGTGGGTGTGTGTGTGTACTTTTCCACACACACACACATAAAGATTCAGGCATACTCTGAATGTACACAGGATGACTACTAAGTAATGGTAGGCCTTTGTGGAAATTTGGGGTGTCTATGGCTCAGTTTGTGTAGTTGGCCATGTATGTGTGTTTTTTTTTAATAAAACTATATCATCATTTGTGTTTGTAGTTGTATAGAAATTTGTTCGTATGCCATGTTTAAGCCTACATTTTTGTGACAATGTTGAATATTAATGAGTTGTCCTTTGGTAGTTTGGTTTTCTCTCTTGAAAGTTGCAAATTTGTTTATTTTTTTCATTTTCATTTGTTGTGTCGGTCGAAATTCTCCATATATATGTGTGTGTAATCAACCTATTTTTTCATTATTTTCAATTTCCGTTTTAATTTGTGACATATGCACACGAGAATGCCTAAATTTGTGTCCTCAGTTTATTTGTTTGGCAAATATTTGATTAGAAATTAAACAAAAAAAAACGAAATTCATCGTTTTATATTTATATTGGGAAATATTTCCAAAGTCAATGCTGCGTAGCCGAAACAAAGTTTTTGTGACGAAATGAGGCACTCTCGGCGAGTGTTGTACGCCAGTTTGTTTAATAAGTTCGTGAAAGTGATCAAAATCTAGAGAATATTATCATATTAACGATAAATTATACTTCTGGACATTTTCCTTTAAATATAATTTTATTGTTTCTTTGAGAAAACTATTTCGGCAATTTCAAGCTGTTAGTTGGTGGGAGTTTAGTTAACGGTGGGAGCAACAGGATCTATTTTTTGTATCCTTTGGATAAAGACATGAACTTGGACAATCTGTGGTTGCCTATTGCTAGTCATCTGAACGATGTCAGTTGGCCAACTCGGAGCAGAGGCATCAAGCCTCATCTTTTTTTTGTGGGTGGTACTGTGAATGACCGTTGTTATGCGAAAAATCCATTAACGATTCAGGCTCTGACGGCAAATATAGAAGAAGACATTCGCGATATTGGTGGAGCAACAACAGATTATAGAGCCAACTTAAGTAAATAAGGATGCGCTACTGCGAAGCCCTCCGAATCAGCCACTTGCTGGGAATCGTGTCCAGTATATAATGGAAATGCATAAACCAATATCAGCCAAAATAGTATTGATTATCATGAATTTAAACCTGTATTCCGATCTTCCTTTATAATGAATCAGATGTGTGCAGACTCACTCTTAATGGATTTTAGAATTTTCTAAATATTTTAGAATATTCGACTTGCTGTAAACAAGTCAAGATACCCTTACAAACAGTTACTGTTTTTTAATAATTTTCCAACCATAATAGAAATAGAAAAAACTTCAATTACAATATTATTTCAGTTACACATTATTTGTATTTTATATTCACCAATTATGGCAAAACAATCCTCCAATGTGAACTGAACAAAAACCGGAAATTGAAGTACGTATTTAAATTATTGTATAGTCTGTTTGTTTTCAAACAATAATCCCCTAATAAATGTACCATACATACAGAATAAAATACAGAAAAATGTTAATTGTTCAAAAAAGCATTCAGATAAGTTGCTGGTATTAATTTATCAATAAACCGAAAATCCTAATTAAGCTATGTGCGTTGTAAGGCAATTTCCATGCCATTAAAAATGCAACAATTACACACACTATCAGTGAGCAGTGAACTTCATTGATATTGAGAAAGAGGAGAATGACTTCCGTAGAAACTGACCCAATCGAGATCTCATGGTGGAGTTGATCCAAAATAAAATAAAATAAAATAAAATAAAATAAAATAAAATAAAATAAAATAAAATAAAATAAAATAAAATAAAATAAAATAAAATAAAATAAAATAAAATAAAATAAAATAAAATAAAATAAAATAAAATAAAATAAAATAAAATAAAATAAAATAAAATAAAATAAAATAAAATAAAATAAAATAAAATAAAATAAAATAAAATAAAATAAAATAAAATAAAATAAAATAAAATAAAATAAAATAAAATAAAATAAAATAAAATAAAATAAAATAAAATAAAATAAAATAAAATAAAATAAAATAAAATAAAATAAAATAAAATAAAATAAAATAAAATAAAATAAAATAAAATAAAATAAAATAAAATAAAATAAAATAAAATAAAATAAAATAAAATAAAATAAAATAAAATAAAATAAAATAAAATAAAATAAAATAAAATAAAATAAAATAAAATAAAATAAAATAAAATAAAATAAAATAAAATAAAATAAAATAAAATAAAATAAAATAAAATAAAATAAAATAAAATAAAATAAAATAAAATAAAATAAAATAAAATAAAATAAAATAAAATAAAATAACATAAAATAACATAAAATAACATAAAATAACATAAAATAAAATAAAATAAAATAAAATAAAATAAAATAAAATAAAATAAAATAAAATAAAATAAAATAAAATAAAATAAAATAAAATAAAATAAAATAAAATAACATAAAATAAAATAAAATAAAATAAAATAAATCCATTTGATGAACATTGTACATTCGTTTGATGAACATTGTACATCAATTTAATGAAACTTGTACATCAATTAATTGTAGAATCGTTTTCATTGATTTAATGTACAGTTTTCTTTTACAGTGTAGTCTGGTCATTGTTAAAACAAAAATCCTCTTCATTTAGCTTGCACTTGATTATCAACATACCCTTCACAAAACTTAGTTTTGATTTCCATTTGGCGAAGTTCTAAGTCCTTGCACCGCAGTAAGTTACACAAATTTCAGGACTTCGGGGCCTAAACTTTAAACAGAAGTTCTCCAAAATACCATGAATTTCTAATTCCAACAAAACTATGCAGGTCATTCTTTTCACAAGATTAGTCCTAGACACTCAAATTCCCTTAACTAATAGTCAACTCAAATCAATGTTAATAAAACAATTTTAAAATCACCCACTTTACCGTTCGTCAGCTCATAAACTTGTTAAAAGCCACGACCAAGGAAAGTATGTACAACAAATTGTGTTGAATATTAACAAGAAATAAACGACAACAAACATATGAGCAAAAGATAAATAGAAAAAGTGTATATAAAATAGAGGAGAAGAAGTTCACAGTTTGCACAGTTGTCTTGTTCGATAAATATCCCAGCACAAAACACATCCTTATGAGGATATTTTTTTTTGTATTATGACAACAAACTGTTGAAAAACAGGTCAACGTGGTTGAAAACCTTTGGCTCTTGGCTTTTTTCCATGCGGATGCCATGACAATGCATAACTTAAGGCCAAGGAAACTCCGCAAAAAAAAAAGTATTCGTAACGAATTTAGCTGCTGAAAGGATGAAAAGGACGTTTAAAGTCCGATGTTTTTTTTGCGCCCATTGCTTTTGAGCGGAAAATTAAAGTCAACAAGAAGCAAATGTGCGAGGAAAACATAAACGTACGTCTGGGCGTACGTCGCAGTTTTACGTTTCACGTTTTGTGTATCTCATTTCAGTTCGTAGAAGGAAAATATGTTTTTTCTTTTTCTCCTGAGAGTTTATTTTGGTTTGCTTTTAGCCATAATGCGCAAAACACAAAATGTGCGGTCATATAAACTTGCCACTTTATCCAATCGTGTCAGAAAGGCAACACCACCATGTCAAAAACAAAAAAACTGAAATGTCATTTCAATAGAGATTTTTAATGTTTGTATGGTAGGGAATACCATTCGGAACACTACGATGCATTCAGGAGAGTGTCCGGGTATATTCTACCCAATTTTTTATAGTTTCGCATGTTATAAAATGTTAAGCATCGGCGTGTCCTTATTGTAATATGACAGATGCAATAAAAGGGTTTTTTTTTATATAAAAGTTTTTATTTTATAATTTTTTCTTATTTTTCCTTTATTAAGAAACCCAAACTACATCTCCGTTCGAGTGTAAGTTTTTTTATTTCACTTCACCAATGCACACATGCATCGTTTCAGTTACTACTGGACTGACGTAACTCAAAAGTCGCCACTTTTGGCCCACATTGCCACATTAAACCAGTTTTCATCACTTTCGGTGTTACAAAGTATTTTTCTAATTTTCAGTTTACTTTGAAAACTAAAATGTCACTCATTTTACTTGAAGGCACATTTTTTGAGTTATGACATTTAGCAAATTGAGTGATATGAGTTTATTTACTGTTGATGATCATCATCGATATTCTTCAGTGTATTACAGAGTAAACGGAAGTTTGGTCATGTTAAATTATGTCCAAGAGTGTTTTTGCCATTTGAAAACTATTTCCCGAAAATGAATTCAATGAATTGTGTATGAGCGGAAGTTCAAAAGGAAAGAAATGCTATGAAATGGAAAACCCCCATAAAGGAATTTAAATTAGTTGACAAAATTTGGAAAATTTCATGGATGTTGGACATTCCTAAAACTACTTTAGTTGACACTGTGTTACTTACATGAAAAGATGTCTAACTCAAATTAAATGTTGGACGCTTACCTGGAAGTAAAGAAGTCGGAAGAGAAAGTAAAATTAGTAAAACTGGAAATAATTGTTTTTTTTAAATTGTTTAAACTATTCGTATGATAGATTCTCTATAACAGGGGGAAATGATTTAGAGGGGCCAAGACGGTATAAAAAAAGGTACAAAAAGGGGAAAAAATAAAAGATTGAAAAATTTGTTTGGCAAACTTGTGGTCAATAGTTAGAGAAGGGACAAAAAAGTGTCCAAAACGGGATAAAAAAAAGTTCAAAAGTGGAAAAACAAAAATGTGTGAAAAAAAATTGGATGTAATGGAAAGGATCCAAAAGGGGCTCAAAACTGGTAAAATATAAAAGAGAAAAAATCTACAACAGATGGAAGTGAGTTAGAGGTGGAACGAAAAAGGGGCCAAGACGGGATAAAAAAAGGGACAAAAAAGGGGGAAAAATAAAAGATTGATACAATTTCTTGGCAAACATGGAGTGAATAGTTACAGACGGGACGAAACGGGATAAAAAAAAGTACAGAAGCGGAAAAACAAAAATGTGTAACAAAATATTGTAACAAAATATTGTAATCAAAAGGAATGGACCCAAAATTGGATGTAATGGAATTGGATTCAAAACGGGCCCATAACTGGTAAAATATAAAAGTGAATAAATCTACAACAGTTGGAAATGAGTTACAGGTGGAACGAAAAAGTGGTAAAAAGGGGATAAAAAATAAACAAAAAAGGGGGGAAATAAAAGATTGAAACAAGTTGTTGGCAAACTTGGGGTGAATAGTTAGAGAAGGGACGAAAAGGGATAAAAAAAAGGACAAAAGCGGAAAAACAAAAATGTGTAACAAAATATTGTAATCGAAAGGAATGGACCCAAAATTGGATGTAATGGAATTGGATTCAAAACGGGCCCAAAACTGGTAAAATATAAAAGAGAAAAAATATACAACAGATGGGAATAAGTTAGAGGTGGAACGAAAAAGGGGCCAATACGGGATAAAAAATGGACAAAAAGCGGGAAAAATTAAAAGATTGATACAAGTTGTTGGGAAACTAGGGGTGAATAGTTAGAGAAGGGACGAAACGGGATAAAAAATGTACAAAAGCGGAAAAACAAAAATGTGTAACAAAATATTGTAATCGAAAGGAATGGACACAAAATTGGATGTAATGGAATTGGATTCAAAACGAGCCCAAAACTGGTAAAATATAAAAGAGAAAAAATCTACAACATGTGCGTGTGTATGTGTGGATTATGCTGTTGATCGTGAACCACTTGAAGGGTTCAATCGTCGATTTCCAATTGAATGTATATGCGAGTACAACTCAGGCTGCTGATTGCGATACACTTGAAGTGTCAGAACCCTCTCGAAAGATAGAGAAAAATACCCATGTTCAATTCTGAACACAAATATTGTGATTTTTGTTGGAAAATTAGTCCAACGGGACCAAAACGGGATAAAAAAAAGGGGAAAATTATTTCAAATTAATATCTACCACCAAAAAATTTTGAAAAAAGGCGATAAAGTTTCTGAGCCAATGCAATTAAACAAATATTTTGTGTTTTACAGGGAAGGAAAATGTAAGCGTAGTAAATAAATAAAATAAAAAAAAAAGAGGAAAAATTATGGTTGCATATTTTCTTCTTCATATACACTTTTTCCTTTCTGCACAGATTATCCGCCAACGATTCCAATCTGTGCTAGATGCTCCAGAATAACATAATTTGCGAACATCCTTTAAGAAGATCCTAGCTAAGACCTCATGGCGCACTCCATACGTTTCTAGCCTTCCCCTAAAATCATAAATCTTTATTCCAAAAGAATTTTTGGTTTTTCAGTTTCTGAAGAGGAAATTACAGAGTTAAGTTTACTTTTTATTGGATGGGAATTCTTGCGACTGGTCTGCATATATGAATTAAATTTGTAATTTCCAAAATACAGCTGCCTAATACCACATTTCAGCTCACCTGTGGAACGTAAATCACAAAATTTCCCCCAAAGCCATCAAAAACTATTTAAAAAAAAAAGAAACAATCTCAACAAATCAGTCAGACAATATTATTTATTGATCAATTTGCTGAACGTCCATAAAGACAAGACAACATCAGGGGGACACTGTGACGTATGAGTGACGACTGTCCTCCGTTATTAATAATATCAATCATACGCCCAAGACGAAAACTGGCTAAAGTCCAAACAAAGCAACGATGCCCCTGAAAAGTGTTTTTGTGTGTGTGTGCGTTAACCTTTCATTAAATGTAAATTCCACATTTTCAACACTTTATTTAAGATTTTCATTCAAATGTAAATTTATGAAAAAGCAAACTAAACGCATAACGATTTCAATTAAAATCCGACCGCAATTGTTTGTGGGTTGGACAATAGAACACAGCCATGTGCTCCCACCAGCTGAGAAAAAGGCGACACAGCGTTGAAAGCAATTAAGCTGTTAAATTGGTATTCTTTGGCAAAATGATACCAAATGATTTCATTTTTAATTAATTACAATGTCATGACAGCCGTAATTAATCATTTAAAATAAATCTCGAACACACAGCCACAAACATTAAACATTGGAACACCAGCAGAAAACATCACTCAACAGACTTATCATTGATCTCCTTGTAATGGTTGTTTTTCTTCTTCTTATTCTTCTTTGGGTCAGATGGGAAAAGAATGAATGAATTTGTATATATTTTGTTTCTGTTCTATGTGGCTAACACACGGCACAGTGAGGCAAATAACAATGAGATTCCATTTTTAAACCCATACAAAAAATTGGGAGGAATATTGCATCACCTTAATAAAAAATATTGTATAGTACTATACACTATTCTTTTCATTGAGGGGACGATTTGTGATCAAAAATGAAAGTCTTGAGATCGACAGACACTGATGAGCTCTAGAGTTTCCATCGAAACTCTGTGGCCAGTCATTTGGTGTTGGATAGACCACAACTCCCTCAGTATGGAGAAGCCCATGAACCGAAGCACCCCCTCGTATAGGTAAGGCAACTCTCAGTGTACACAGTACCCAGACACGTCACTGTGACCCACATCCACATGAATTTTCCCACCACATCATGCAAAACTATCATCAGTTGGCAATCACTGTGCACCGCTGACAAGAAACATTAACAGCCACGGTAACAGTGGCGACCTTGTTCCCCTTTGTACGGTTTGTTGCCATCGAAAAGAAAAATTAAAAAAAAAACAAAACAAAAACCTGCAGTATGAAAAGTGAAAATGAAATGCATACTTTATATGATGAACACGCAAACTGCAACAGCGGCAACGATGGCATGTAACAGATTTAAGACATGAATTTAAAATTCACAACATTCCTGCGTCATGATGCCAAAATACAAAAAGACCAAAAACAAAAAAAATCAGCATACAATGAAATGTTTTGTGCTGCAACCAGAGTAACATCCGTTTTTGTGGGTCATAGTTTACAGATGGCGGTCGACAGTAACCCAAAAAAAAATAATATGGTTTTCATCCGTCAGAAGCGAAGAGGAGAAAGAGACTACAAAGTTTTAAATAAATTGTTTCTGAAGTGTAAACAAGAAAACAGATAAGCACAGGGGAGGGAGGTTAGAACTTTGAAATTTTTTTTAAATTTTGTTTGAAAAATCGCTTGATATTTTAAAATCAAATTTTTTTCAGCTGAGTTTTTTTTCACGAATTTTTAATTAAGTTTTAAAAACGTGATATTTCTATTATTTCCACTCAAAATTTCCAAATATTCTAAAATTTCCGATGTTACTCGGACAAAGTTCTAACACGAACTGTGTAATTTAAACAACGCTTTCGCGTTACATCAATGAATATTTTTATCCAATAATAGCGATACCTGTTGCGATTGGAAGCAAAACACAATTTACAAAAAGAAATAAAGCTCAAAATTTAAAACCCCAATACCAAAATACCTTTGGGATTTATTTTATTTGGGTTATTTTTCATTATTTGCCAGGAATTCCTTCGAGATTTATTTTATTTGGGTTATTTTTCATTATTTGCTAGGAATTCCTTCGAGATGAAACCAAGGCTGAACAATTCCTGTAGGATGGGTCATTTCACTGTCGAAGAACCACAGAGTAAATAAATCGAATTACTTTCGAACCCC
Organism: Hydrotaea cyrtoneurina; assembly: GCA_958296145.1. Lineage (NCBI taxonomy): Eukaryota > Metazoa > Arthropoda > Insecta > Diptera > Muscidae > Hydrotaea > Hydrotaea cyrtoneurina. Next base: position 6,969,124 of record OY282513.1, on the reverse strand, counting down.
GGGTCCTTCCGATACCTTTTCCATACTCATGGTCTTCCCTGCTTCATAATATCACTAATGTGGTTTTGAAATCTTAACATTCTGGCCGGAGAATTTACGATGTAATTTTCTTCCCATATTCTCATGTACCTCAGCATTTCACGAATGTACAGACGGCTGGTTTAACATTTGTCTCCATTTAATACAGCCCATTTTTTCTCTCGCCTAATGTGTGGCTTAAAGTGTCCACCAAAAATCCTCTTCTTTGGTTTTTGGCCAGCCATTAATATTCATGAACCACCATTGAAAATCGTATGCCATTGACCCAACGATTGTGTCATCTAAAGAAAAACAAAGCCACAAAATGATTTTGTGTTGACAGACACTCAGAATTTATGACTGGCTGATTCTCGACAGCATAATCTCATTATTACCACGATTTACATATTCTCAAATTTCTTGGCCGGCATGTAGACCATTACTTGTTCAACAAAATGAATCTTGTTTTTTTTTCGGAGGGAGCGGGTTTTTCTTTGGCAGAGACATTTGTAAGTGGACACCATAAGTTGCAAACAATGTCAGCATGTCAAGATCCTCGGACTGTGATGATTTACTAATTAACACAACTGACAGATGGACAAAATTACACTCACTCAGGGGCTCATTCATGTCCATTCATTCTGTAGCCACAATCGTCTGTCCGCTCCGTCGTCCGTCCATCGTAAATGTGCTGTGTGTGGTTACACATGTGCGGCACTTGTTGTGCTGCCCCACTTTGCAGACGAGATCAGTGAATAATTACATGTCACAACAGACACACACACACACACCCATCTTCACCATACTGATGAACATAAATAAATATTCTATAAAATATTTAAATTGTAATATTTTAAATTAGCTCATCATAAAAATATAAACAAAAATATGAAAGAATTCATAATTTTATTTTTAAATAATTTTTGCTCCTAAAAATCAATTTTTATGTTTCGAATGCTTGTGTGTGCGAAACGTTTCATTCAAACAACAACAAACATTTGGTTGTTTTTGTTGGACATAAATATTGTTTTTGTTTTCTTTATCAATTTTTCGGTATTGGAAAATATAAGCAATTAAGGTGTCGTTGGCTCACGCGAACGTAATAATTTGTGAACGGCTGAGCAACACACTTCCATCCAGGCATTTTATGAATGAATAATAAAATATTAATAAATCGTGTGAGAAACAATTAAACCCGTGTCTATTACTGTTTGTATCAGATAATGCGAAATATAAATAAATTTAATATTAACGATGTTCAGGGTATTTTATGGAAATAATTCCGGTGCTTCCAAGTGGCTGGAGCAACTTGAAAACGTAATATTTTGCAATTTAAAAAAAATCACATATGTCTTACACAAATCAGACACTAAAATTACATTCATTTCTCATTTCTTTTAATCCCCCCATATTTTTGTTTTTTATTGCAATCGACCACTTTCCACTTAGCGCATGATTGACATGAACCTTTCGTTGAAATTGTCCATAAATCATACGCCTCCTGTTACCACGTAAACAGATAAATAACGGGAGGGCGCCCTGACGTATTAAACTACACATGCAAACGAAATCGTGCGAATAAAAAACCGACATCAATCAAATGGTAATTAATCATTTTCACACTTAAATTTCCCGGCGGGAGTCAATACAATTTTTTTTTTTTTTTTTTTTACTGAGAGCAAGTATAAATTAAATAACCATCCGACAACAAAACAAATGTGCAAAAAATACGGAAAAATAGACAAGGGAGAGAAAGAAAACGAATCGAGAACAATTGCACGGGATGATAACATAAGACTTACATGAAATCATATGGCAAAACTTAAACCGCATACAAAAGACAAAGGAAGGAAGTGATGCTGCGAATACGCATAAGGAACCAACAAGAGATGTCACCCTCGTTAAATAATTCCGATTTTTGTTTGGGAGTTATGGTAAAATCAAGAAAACCAAACAATAAATTAGGTAAGAAAGCATTTAATCAATTTAGGAAATTTAATAAATTCACTCAATTTAATCAATTTCATCCATTTAATCAATTTAATCAAATAGTTGATGGATTAATTAATCAAATAATTAATTAATAAATTTAATGAATCAATTAATAAATTTACTCAATTTATTAAATTTAATAAATTTAATCAATTAACCAATTTACTCGTTTTTTCAATTAACCAACTAATTATTGTAATATTTAATCAATCAATTAATTAATCAATTACTCAATTTAATCAGGTTAATCAGTTAAATCAATTCAATAAAAGTAACCAATGTAATCAATTAATAATTAATGTTGTTTGCGAAATATTTTAATCAATTGAACATTTAAGCAATTTCATCAATTTATTAAATTTAATCAGTTTTTCAATTAATTAATATATTAATTAATTAATTGATTGATTAAATTCATTTACTTGATTAAATTGAGTAAATTTCTTTAATAATTGTTTGCGAATTAAGAAAAAAATCAAGAAAATCAATCAATAAATTGCTAAGAAAGCAATCAGTCGATTAATTGAATAATCCATTAATCATTTTCATCAAATAAATTAATAAAAATAATTTTAAAATTATTTTATAACTTAAATAACAAATATCAAAAATATTGAAAATATAAAAAATTGAAAATATCAAAAATATTAAAAATTGTGAAAAACTAAACTAAAACATCAAAAATATTTAAAATATTAAAAAAATCAAAAACATTCATAAACAATAAAAAAAAGACTTTGTTACGAAAAATGTGTGAAAAATGGTTTTATAATTTCATAAAAATATGAATGGGGGTAAAAATATTTAAAATTTAAAATATCAAAAATATTTAAAATATTGAAAACATCAAAAATAATAAAAAATATAAAAAACATTGAAAATATCAAAAATATTGAAAATTGAAAATGTAAAAAAAAAATTAAAAATATCAAAAATATACCAAAATATTGAAAATATTAAAAACATTAAAAATTGTGAAAATATTGAAAATATCAAAAAATATTGAAAATATCAAAAATATTGAAAATATCAAAAATATTGAAAATATCAAAAATATTGAAAATATGGAAAAGTCAAAAATATTGAAAAGTTCAAAAATATAAAAAATATGGAAAATATCGAAAACATTGAAAATCCAAAAATATTGAAAATATCAAAAACATTGAAAATATTGAAAATATCAAAAATATTGAAAATATCCAAAATATTGAAAATATCAAAAAAAATTGTGAAAATATTGAAAATATTAAAAATTGTGAAAATATTGAAAATGTAAAAAAAAATAAAAATATCAAAACATATTGAAAATATCAAAAAAAATTTAAAACATCAAAAATATTGAAAACATTAAAAATTGAAAAAATATTGAAAATATTAAAAATTGTGAAAATGTCAAAAATATTGAAAATGTAAAAAAAAAATATTGAAATTATCAACAAATATTGAAAATATCAAAACTAGTGAAAATATCAAAAATATAAAAAATATTGAAAATAAAAAAATATAAAAAATATTGCAAATATCCAAAATATTGAAAACACATCACAAATATTAAAAACATCAAAAATATTGAAAATATCACAAATATTAAAAATGTCAAAAACGTAAAAATATTTGAAAATATAAAAAAATGAATATTATATGTTATATATATATATTATATATATTTATCAAAAATATTAAAAATACAGTAAAAGCTCTACTCGGGGACATCTCCCCTGAATGGACAAAACCACTGTGACCGTCGGTGTCCTTCCGTGTCAAAACTATTGAAAATATTAAAAATATCAAAAATACTAAAAATATTAAAAATACTAAAAATATTGAAAATATCAAAATCAAAAAACCTCTACCACATCCATCGCTAGAGGTACCTCTAAGATTGATCTGACCATTAAAGCGAGTGGAGAGATCACCAGAGGGATGTCCTTCTTTCGGTTTCACTGTACATTCAGTTTTAATAATTTCCTCGACGATATGGCTCAGTAACAACCTGAGATAAAGGATGACCAATATAAGTGCAACATTTTCACCAGATATAAAATGATCACACTTGAATATCGTGTGCGTTACCCAGTTGGACTATGGAAATTGGTAAATTTAGATACTTTAAGTGTCACAATTCAAAATTCACTTTTTTTTCTCAAGAAAAAGCTATAAATCTGTAATTTAAGTTGACTTTTGTTCTGCAGTGCAATTTACAAACATATGTCAGGTCTCTAGTTTATTCGGGAATCCTATGGTTTTTTTTCTATATTTTCTAAGTGAAATGGAAATGAGAAGTGTTAATGACTCTCTTATGACACTATTGAAGTAAATAAGCGATATGTAAATATTGCAATCATGGATGATGTTCTATTTATAATGTTGCCGAATCATCGGATTCATTCCCTTAGATCGAAAATAAATACGAACGAACAATAAAAAAAAGGGAGACATTACGCAAACAATACTTTGTATATTCAGAGACTGGTGATATTTATGTTTTAAAAATGTAAATGTTGACAGAGGACAGACGTTTAGGTCCTTTCTCTTAACACAAACACACACACACACACACTCATATTCGTTACAACGAATGGCAACAAGGAAGCAGAATGACAACGAAATGTTTCACCAGTATATCTTTATTTGCCACTTGCCATATCAGTCATCCTCCTTCCACCGACAGTTGTCATGTACATCTCAGCATGGATTATGTGGAATTCAATGAAGAGACGAGCGGAAGAAGAGATGAGGACCTTGAAATGGTTAATATTTACATAAATTTATGCAAATTGCATAAAAATTTACAGACATTGGTATATATATTGTGACAATATGGTAATGGCAAATGAAAAAAAAAAACGAAAACACAGAAAAATACCATACTGAGAGACACATGCCATTACTTCAGTTATGCATTCGCTCGTTCATTGGTGGCTTACGGCTTTTATGGGCAAACGAAAGTTTAATTTCAATTGATTCTTACATTACCATGGATTACAGTCAAAGAAAATGTCTCGTGCTGGTAACGAAAGAAAATGGAACAGGATGATATTTTGTACATTTGTAAAGGCTGACATTCAAGATGCTTCCAACTAATCACCTTATGGGGCAATACAACAATGATGACCGTCTTAAACACGAAGCGTGATTATTTTGTTTAAGAAAACTCCCTGCAGACCAGTCTCTGGCATCGCGGGGAGAAAAGCAATAGTAATAGACATTTATTTCTTATATTTCAGAAAAAAAAATATTAATTCTAAACATCAGTGTGGAGAGGCTGACATCTAGATCTAGTTAAATACATGATATCAGAAATCGTAATATCCCATAGTGTACTTGGAAATGATTGGTTGAGAAATGTTTCCATCACCAATCGAGTTGTGTTGATCCTGAAAATCTTCCACATCGGTTTAGACGACCGAGATCAATGTCCTTTCTTACTGGCAGCAAATAAAACAAAGGCTAAAAAGCCTGTTTAACCCATTAAAGTCCAGCGATTTTTTTTTCTTTCGCGTACAGTGTTCGATCTATCGAATGGGTTGACGTTAACACAATTTCAAATATTTTCCAACCAACATTTGTCTTTGAGTGTGACAACATCACCACCCTTCACACAATTCCGGCCATATGGTAAAGACCTTTCTCGTTGGTTTTTTTCTACTCCATAGCTTAAAATAAAATTGAATAATTCTTAATAGGGGAAAACACACACACACACACAGACATACGTTTAAACAAAACATACGTTTACAATTCCCATGTAAATTATTAAAATTTTGACATTTCTATATGAAATGCTTTGTAATGTTAAAGGCAACAACAACAACAACAAAAGTAAATTTTTTTTCGCAGGCATGCTGCCCGATTCAATATGGCCTACAAAAACCGCCAGGCCAAATACGGTTGGAGTAAAGGTTTTTTTTAAAGGTGTTAAAAGTAATTTCATCATTTATTTATTTCGTTTTATGCTCGTCCTCCTTTTATTCATTTTCAACACCTTGTAGGTTTCAATTGAATTCTCCATCGTTCTGCGGAAAAAAGGCGGCGGCCGTGACTAAAAACCGGAAACATAAAGCACAACAACAACAGCGTGGTCTACGGAAAAGGACGCCCAGCAACAACAATGGAATCGTTATCATGTGCCCACGTTTATTTGTATACGGCAAACAACTTCACAATGAAATGTGACATTTGAAGAGGCTTCTATTTTCTTTTCTTTTTTTGCACACAATTTTTGTAAACAATATTTAAATGTTAGCGAAAATGTCCATTTAATTTGAATTACCAGGAAAATTAAATATTTACGAGGTAAACATACACGTTCCACGGCAACCAAGAGCCACCAAGGACTCAGGGGAATTGCTATGTATGCTGCAAGAGAACTCTTTACAATGCGAAGGCTGCAGGATTCGGATTGAAGACATTTAAATGAAGCAAACAATATAGTTGTTACTAACCAAAGAAATTTAAGGAGTTTTTAAACTATATTATTATTGGTCCTAGAATTTTGAACTCCATTCCATTGAATAAATTATTTTATTCAACTTCATGGAGTTCTTTGTTGAGAAACCGTTTAATTAAAAATCTGTGTTGGATTTTTGATGCTAAAACTAGTTCTGATTTTATTATGTGAATTTATTCCTTAACTTACTAATACACTGAAAATATTTCATGCACAAAAATACGAAAGTTTTTTTCGTACATTTTTTTGGTACAATATACACAACTTTTGTGTATATTACAAAAGTTTCGTAGTCGTAGGATAAATGTGAAATTTTCTTGTACAAAAGTTTCGTGCATATCACGAAATTATTTTGTATAATTCACAGAGAATAATTGAGAGAGAGAGAGTTACTCTCATAGTTAATCACATACTCTCTCGCTCGCATACATAGAGTGAACATAATCGGTTTTATGCCAGCCAAAAATTTCAAAAAAACCTACCAAAATCCATTGTAGCCGACCAACATTTTCAAAATAAATCAAAATGCACTTTAACGATCTTGTAATATTAACGAAATTGGTTTTTTTTCTATTACTAATATATGTAATACTTAATAACACATGTTTTCACATTAATAACAAAATATAGTACTTAAACGTGCGATTTACGATTACATCCTAAATCTACCAAAATCGAATTAGACCGACCCCTGGACCAAATCTTAAAATTTTAAAACCAATCCGACCAAATTTGGTAGAAAATGCCCAAAATGGCAACGCTGTTTTATGCCCAATTCGATTTTTTTGTCTATGGCACGACTCTTGCAAAAATATATTTGGTTAGCCTAGCTAGAGATCATTCAAAAAAATTGAAGTAGGCTTCCATTAAAAAAAACGTTTATTTTCTTTAGTTTTCAGTGGCTTCCAATGTGAAAATTTGTATTTTAAAAGAACAAATTAAATACAAAGTTCGAAAAAATCAACTATCAACCAAATCTTAACCCTCTGCCAAATTCAGAAAAATTAATACCATTTTTCATCGACTTCGGTAAGAGAAAAGTTGTTGACAGTGTCAGAGATCCCTGCATATCTTGTACCCCTTAGTATAACGAGGCTCTATGAAAAATGCCCCAAAAGAAGGGAGATGCCGCAAATGAATAATTCCCCAAAATAGATGAAAATTCTCCCCAAAGGCCCAATATGAAAATTTCCCCAACAATTCTGAAAAATCCCCCAAACAATTTATGAAAAATTACCCAATGCAAAATTCCTCAAAAATTATGAAAAAAAAACACATTATTAAAAAAATATCACGCGCGCAATATTTGATTGACTTCTGTTATGAAAATATCCGCAAAAAACGAAAAAATTCACCAAAAATAACAAATTGGGCAATTTTTCATTGTCCATTTTTTTGGACATTTTCTAAACGGTTGCACAGTATTATGGGAAGCACCAAGGCAAGCCTGTTACTACATAGAAGTAGAAAAGGTGTACGTATCGGGAGCTATCACAAAGTATATCACTGGCTGCACCTACTTCCTCTTTATGATTTTATAGCTAGAAGGACATTTGTGTGAAACGATTTTCAGAATGTCGAATTCTTCGCCTGGAAATGGCAACAACAACAAAAAATGCTCTAGATACAAACTTAGTGCGTCCATGGAGGAAAAATGGACTGTAGAATATAAGTTGTTTCCCATGAACCATAAAGATCTCTGTTAACACGTTGAGGGATTGTTGTTTTTAGAGAAAAAATAATATAAAAAGAATTTCCATGATTCCATGATTGAAAAGGCGGGCATTAGGAAAGCCTTCTGACTACCAGAAGAATGCAGCGACTTTCACGTAGAAATTCTAGCGGTATTACGGAATGCGAAGGAAATTTCCGTCAGCACAGCACCGAAACGAAACAATATAATCTTCTACGTCAACAGTCAGGCAACATTGAATGCTGTAACAAGTCATCCATCCGTTTTTGGCTAGGATAGTTAATGAATGCAGGCAGGTTAAGGGCTGTGGAGTCGATCCATAATCCGACTCTGACATCAGCATTTGTAAATAGCTCCGACTACGACTACGTAGTCGACTTCGATTTCGAAATTTGGTAATTTTAAGCAAATCTTTTACCACTATGCTGTCTTCAATGCACTGGATAATTTAAGAAACTTACTTTGTTGGCCAAATGATTCAATGATTTATAGCACATGAATTGAGTGGGGAATAAATGTCTTCTCGATGAGAAAAATATTGTTTTTAAATTATCTGTGTTTTCGGACAATTTGATTTATACCCACTAAATCGATTCAGATAATACTGTGTAATATGCATACGCGACCCCCTCCCCCCTTCCTATTGTTTATGTTACATCTCAACATGAAATCGATAATAGTCTGTGTGTGATAAAATAGTGTGATAAAACGATTAACGACCTTGGCATGTGTTCAAATGTATACTCGCTAAGCAGAAAATGGCACGTATTGAATTTAGAAATGTATTTCGGATTGGAACGGAATAAAAGTGGGAAAAAACGGTATCGAAATATGCAAAATTACAAAATGATCAAATATTGTGATTTTTGTTGGAAAATTGGTCCACACAACTACGATTAGCAACAACAGATGGAAACGAGTTAGTGGTGGGACGAAAAAGGGCCCATGTTGGGATAAAAAAAAGGGGAAAAAATATTGGAAGATTGAAACAAATTTTTCGGCAAAACCATGTGGAGAATAGTTAGAGAAGGGACGAAAAAGTGGCCAAAAAGCACCAAAACGGGATAAAAAAAAGTACAAAGGGGCAAATACAAAAATCTGTAAAAAAAATTGTAATTGTAAAACTGGTATTATATAAATGACGTGGAAATGAGTTAGAGGTGGGACGAAAAAGGGGCCAAGACGGGGGAAAAAAGGACCAAAAAGGGATAACGAATTAAAAACGGGTGAAACAAATCTTTGACAAAATAATGTGGATAATAGTTAGAGAAGGGACGAAAAAGTGGCCAAAAAGTACCAAAACGGGATAAAAAAGGGGCAAATAAAAAAATCTGTGAAAAAAAAATGTAATTGTAAAACAGGTATTATATAAATGAGGTATAATCTCCAAAAGGTGGAAATGAGTTAGAGGTGGGACGAAAAAGGGGTCAAGACGGGAAAAAAGGACCAAAAAGGGGGAACGAATTAAAATGGGTGAAACAAATTTTTGGCAAAATTATGTGGATAATAGTTAGAGTAGGTACGAAAAAAAGGACAAAAAGGGATAAAAAAGGTACAAAAGGGGGAAAAAAGAATAATGTGTGTGAAAAAGTTCTAATCGGCAGGAATGAGACAAAAATTAAAAGTAATAGAAAAGTGGACTAAAAGAGTCCAAAGCGGGCCCACAATGAGAAATAATCAGCATACGAGAACATAAAATACTTGCGTGACTGACTGACCGATTCATCCTGTCCCCGGCAAAGGCTGAAGCTAGAATCATGAAATTTGCTATGAACGGGAAAAATGTATCCCCAAAACCCTTCGAAACCATAACCACGCTTTGCAACAACTGCTGGAAAAGAGTTTTTAAAACGTACCAAAAGGGGATAAAAAGAGGGGGGGAAATAGAAAAGGGTGAAGCAATTTTTTTTTGCGGAAATGAATTAAATAGGAACTATGATTCTCCAATATTAATTCTCTAGGAATTTTGGACAAAATAGTATGGACAAGAAAACAAGACGTAACCACATTGAAGGAAGGGTTTAACCCTATCGTGGCTAAGAGTACCATTAAATCAAAAACTTATATCGATTCATAACCTGAGCTATTTTCACTTCCCACTAAGAGAAAAAGTGTTGTCAAATTTACATTTGAATTCATCGAATTCATGAAAACAGTTGTGGGGGAAATTTTACGCATGATTGCGTTGAGTTATTTTTATTAACACACAATTATTAACTGCTTACATCTCAACTCATATTAAGTACTAGTACTAGATGACTCATCGTGGTGTATGTTAAATTTTTAATTAAAACCGGAGCCAATAAATGTATCTCATACGCTCCATTGGTTTCCACATAAACGAGAGTTACACTGTGCTACAGACAAATAAAGAAAACAACAACTTGTTAAATAAACCAAACAGGCAAAAAACGAACCTATTCAAATTGGACGGCCATGGTGTGGTAGGTAGTGTGTGCGAAGAACCCGAGTTGGAAAACCGATTCACACTAGGCAATTGTAATTGCCGCAATTCTCAGTTTGAAGGAAAGACAGGAAAGGGGAATGGAAAGGGAAAAACTTGCTGGATTTTGTATTTTTCGTAGTGTGAAGTTTGCTGCAAATTACTTTGACATTTCGAAAGTTATTTGCATTTGCATATTACACCGAATTGCCTTGTTTGCCTCAAAAGGGAATCATAACACCGTGTTACAAAAAATGGATTTTTTTCTGTCCTATGAACCAAATTCACATATTCGGAAAGAGGGGAAAAAATAAAAATACACGTGTATCGGCGATTTTCATGTACACGTCAGAATTTATTTTTTTTAAGTTTAAAGTATAAATCTCGTAGTGGCCTGTGTGAAAGCTTTTCGACCGATTTTTAACCCTTTTTCAGTGATCCAATCGAGCTGATTTTTGGCAGGCAGACTCGTGGAAATTTTTATTTTTTATCCCCTTTCCGAAAAAGTAAATTTGGTTCATAGGACAGAATGTGGGTAACACGGTGTAACAATTGCCACAAGTAAAATTGCCTAGTGTGAATCGGGACTATGGCAAATATGGTTGGGCTGGCAGGGTTAAAGACTTTTGGTTGCGGGGCGATCACTGGATTATATATTCAGTGGGGCTCAATATTAGAACAATCAGAAAAAAGTTATCATCATTTGGATGCTATCTAATGTCGATAATGAATGCGATTCAGCTATCGCAGGTCGGCTTTCGGAAGTTTTATGTAGGGAAAATATAAACAGTGGGACCAACCAGGTAAGCGAACAACCAAAGCAGCAAACCTCTATCTCAATGTCTCCAATTTTTACATTAATTTAGTAAGAGGGACCCGTATATGTGACGCGATTATCGGAAACCTGTACAGTTGCACGACGACCCAAAAATGCTTTAGTTTTGCGAACTGTGACTTCAAGATTTTCAAAATTTTTATAGGGAATTTTAATAATTTCACTGCGTTGTTGAAACGTGTTTCGTTTCATTTTTAGTAATCGCGTAGTTTCTACTTGTCAAATGTCAAAGAATAAAAGCTTGAAAAGTGACAGCTACCGAAATACCGGGTGATTCAAAATAACACCTCTTGTTGGAAAGCCTTTACAAGTTTGAACTTGAATTTTTTTTTAAAAACTCTTTTTTACAAACTATTTGTCTATAAAAAAAGTATTTATAAATAACGGGTGATTCAAGTAGAGTTACTTTATTCAATAGCCTTTTTTGACAGATCACGTGTGTCATGCTGTCATGTTATTTGTGTTTTAGTATTGTTTGGCATTTCATCATGGAAAGACAACGTTTACAAATCGTTCAACTTTATTACGAAAATTCACGTTCTGTGAGGAATGTGTTTCGTTCACTTCGTTCAACTTAAGGCCAACATAATCGGCCTACTGAGCGCACTATTCGCAACACCTTGACACCCGGCATTCATCTTTTTTAATATATATTTACCCTCGACACTGATTCACTGACTCTGTCACGCAGTACGTAGGAATTTAAATAGGCATTCTATAATTCTATAAATAATAATAATAAAAAAATAATAATTTTTTTTTGTACAGAAATTGTGTTTTCCCCAAATTTTTTTTTACCAAATTTTTTTTTTTCGAAAATTTTTTTTTTTACAATTTTTTTTTTTTTAAAAAATTTTTATTTTCTTACAAAATTTTTTTTTCAACAAAATTTTTTTTTTTTTGCTAAAATTTTTTTTTTGGAAAATTTTTTTTTTAACAAAATTTTTTTTTCCAAAATTTTTTTTTTCCACAAACATTTTTTTTTTCAACAAAAATTTTTTTTTCAATTTTATTTTTTTTCGAAATTTTTTTTTACAAAATAGTTTTCTCAAAATATTTTTTACAAAATTTTTAAAATTAAGTAACAAATACTTTCTCAAGCAAATTAACGGGCGCCATAGGCGCATTACAACTTACTAGTTATTGGATCATATTCGACCGAATAGACCACGTCCAGCACGCAGTGAAGAAAATTTAGCGGCCGTAGCAGAGAGTGTACACTCTCCAAGACCGTGGAGAGTCGATTCGACGCCGTTGGCAGTAACATGTAAGTAAAGTCTCCAGTTTATACGGACAAACCCGCTTCGATACAGGTTAAAAGGCCGGCATTCCTTAAATCTAACATAACTTATAGTAATTTACGAACAAATAAATAATTACCAATAACGTTTCCTCCCGTTGAAAATTTTTCAAATTGAACATGTTAATCGTCATCTTAAATATCATTGATATTTTGAATTTTCAGTATCATAAACAATACACTTTTTTTAACGTCATAACTGAGCGTAGGTAAATTAAACAAAAAGAATATGTGGGCTAACTCCTATACTTTTTCCACCAGGCACGATACATTTTTGTGGTTTATTGCGTAACACAGTGTAACACAGTATTCATTGTCGCACTCTTCCTGGTATTAATGTCAACAATTTAATTAAATGTGCTTCCTTCAGGCTTTAACCACCCACCAGACGAACAAAAGCTCACATTTCAATATGTTCGCTTAATTATAATTATACTGAAATCCCGATGCCCTTTGGATCACCGCTGCCTCTCCGCCTAGTTCCTGCCAAATTAATCTTCCGGCAAAATTGTAATAAAACCAGCAATCACAGCATAAGGTTGTCTAATAAAAACACAGAGAGACAGAGAGGGGGAGAGGAAGATGGTGCAATTGAATGACTGCTTGGAACATTAAAGATATGATCCTTTTTGCACAAAACAATGGCTACGAAGGAATGGCAATAAAATGTGCCCAAAACTATGATAGGGCCAAGACAATAACCGGCGAATTTAAGGAAATAACAATTGTGGCAGAAGTGGTGGGCAAGCAGGCTAATAAGGCAACCCAACAAACATGAAATAACACTTGGTTCAAGATGTTGCCCGGCTGCTGTCGTGCTTAGGGATGGCAATTGAAATCACTTAAATCCAACAACACTCAAATCCAACAGGAATTGGGCCCCAAATGTTAAATGGCATAAAATGCAATAAGACATTTTGGCCCAAAATGCCAAATAGAACTGGTTACTTTTCTTTTCAAAATAGCACCATTGAAATTCAGTCGGCCTAGCCAATGGAACAATTGAAAAGTTAGCTTTTTCCAGCAAACAACTCCAACGATGATTACAGTCATAAAGAGACGAGGAAATGTTTTTTTTTTTTGTTCTCCCCCAGATAACACGCTTTTGCTATGCATGGGCGAGTTGAGCTGAACATGGTGCTACGTCTGTTGGCAGACTTGTTCACGGAAAATTTGTTACAGTCACAGGCAGAACAGAGCAATTACCATGGAAGGAACGTAATTCAACAATGTCTGTGAGACATAAAGACAAATAGCTACTGCGGCTACTGAGTACCGGAAAATTTCCAAGACATGCAATAAAAATATTTAAATATGAAGGCAATGTTTGAATTGAATCAGGCTCAAGGGGCACAATGAGACTATATACGATAGATCAAGTATTAAAGACTTTTCAGCAATAAAATTGAAAAAAAATTGTCAATACATACTTTTTTCCAGATTTAATGCAGAATACATTTCAGAAATTTGAACAGTGAACTAATTATTCACATATGTGCCTCTCAAAGAGAACAATTTAACTGATGAGGCATTTTGTGCGAGTGGCAGCTCTGACATTTACCACAGTTGATTTTGACGATATTTTTTTTCCCCCAAATTGAACAATTATTCCAAAATATTCTGTGGCAACACTGGGAAGGCGCCATCTCACTCATAAAATAAACGATTTATTGCAAAAGCGATTTTCAGACCGAATCGCATCTCAACTGGCGTCTTTTTAATTTTTGATTAGCATTTGTAGGTCCTAATGAAGGAAGGGATCACCTGCAAAAAATATGAAGTCCTCCAGCTGGAATCGTTTAAATCTCTGACATGTCTATCCATTAGGGTGGAGTGAAATTCAAAAAAAAAAGTTAACCTCGGAAAGAGATGTAGTCTGGGGTCCTAATGAGGTGAAAAATAAAGAAAAAAATTTTTAAAAAAATTTTAAAAAAAATTTAGGGGTTTGATTTTTGGAAAAATCCTAAAAAGTTTTATGTCAATAAATGTTTGCAATAGCGTAAACAATGAAATAAGGGCATGAAAAAATTTAAAAAAAATTTTCTCATTGTTCAAAAATTTCAAAAAGTAAAATAAGTCAAATCGTCCCTTCTTCAGAAAATTGACTGAACAATGAAATCGCCACCAAAGCTACAAATATTAGTCGATTATCCTCATATTTGCCTCAAATACTTTTGTTTGGGCACTGAACAAGCTCAAACTTTTAAATTTCGAATAAGTTAAGTCGTTAATTTTTAGGATTTTTCTAAAATCAACGCCAAAATAGCGATAATTTTCAAATTTCGAGGGAGTGGCGCGACCCCTAAACATTTTTAAAAAAATTTTTCTTTATTTTTCCCCTCATTAGGATCCCAGACTACATCTCTTTCCGAGGTTAACTTTTTCAAATTAAAAAAAAAACATGTTTTCACTCCACCCTACTATCCATACTCTGTGTTATACTGAGGAAATCACATGCTGAAAACATAATCTCAGTTGTCCAGAGCAGAGTGTGGTGGGCTTGAATGGACTGCAGTATAATAGTAGTCTGCAATCTAGTCGCGCTTGTTCTAGCTGAATCTAGCGGAAGTGCTAGTTCGCTCCTGGAGTGGTGCTTATGCTTCGATGTCGTCCAACCTGGTGCCACAGAGAAGTAGGTGATCAATACTCAATTAAAATTGTGTCTTTAGCAAATTCACAAATTGGATAACGAGTGGATTTCTTGAGGGTAACGTATTATAGAGAATGATCAAAGCCTTCACAGTGGAAATCACCTATAGGTCCAATGATGTTTTATGTTGCTACTTTGCCACTAAAATCCTTAAGAACAATTCTAATGACAGGACTGTCATAAAATCAATCTTTGACCTCAAACACAAGCACCCACAATAATAATAATCGTAATATTAATTATTTAGCATAAACAATACATACCAATTAAATCTCAATTCACATTATTCACACACACACACGTACGTACCTGCAAAACAAAGAAATAAAGAAATGAGAAATATTAAATTAATGATTTTTTTTTTTTTTGAATATAAACAAAAACTCAAATTTGAGGAATAGCAAAGTTGTTGATCATTAAACACCAAATCATTAAATTCAATGGAAACAACAAAAATCCGCTTAGATCATTCTCTATAATAATAAGCACATAAATAGATGGGTTAAAATTAAATATTATCCAATAAATCGCCAAAAAAAAAATTCGTTATCGCATTTGTAAAATAACTAAAACGCCAACACTAATGTTTAAGCTTTCTATCTTTCATTTCGGAGAAATGGTTTATTAGTTGCCCAGCAATGCCATTGGAATTAATTTGCTTTAAAGGTATTTTATTAAAAAGTAAACATTTTGCCCTTTCGGTTCGAAGCAGAAAGAAGGAAATACAATTTTTCAATTTCCCCAACATTCAAGGAAAAGAAAAGAAATATTGGAAAGCTGGTAGGCGACGACTCTGTCCTTAGTTTCGTTTGTGCCATTGCCATTGCCACCGCAACAGCAATATCATGGCTGGAGAAAACATACGAACCAGCCACTTTTTGCTGCCAGCAATTTTATGTTTTTTTTCTGCCTCCTTTTTTTATACGTTGCCCCCGAACAACAAAACCCACGAACGCCATTCTTGTGATATTTTCTCCAACACTTAATACGGTTAATATTGAATATTATTTAAGAGAAGTTGTCCTGTTTTTTCCCCGCCGTTCGCCTTCTGCTTTGTGATCATTAATTATGTTACTGTTGGGTTTTCCATGAATTGACATTAATTGGCAGAGAAAAAAAAAAGAAAAAGAAATATCCATACGTACTTTGAAGGAAAAAATAGTCAACTTTTTCTGCAGCCGTGGGGAAATTCAATATGAAACTGATTAAAATAATGAATATGATTATATAACATTGTTGCGCAGTCATCGACGGCCTCAGGGCTGCTACAGTCAGCAGCAGGCGTTCGTCAGTAATGTACAGGGTCCGCCAAATAACTTTTTTTCTGTTAAAAATTCTATAAAAAAAAACTACTGGATATATTCTCAAATTTATTTTTTTATTTGAAAGTACAATCCTTCCGGTTAATAATAGAAAATAATTTCATTCAAGTGGCTGCCTCGGCTGGCCATGTCGTAGCCTAACGACATCAGCTCTGCGGCTGATAATGCGATCTTCAAAAACAGGGCGCAAAACATCGAGTGTAGCTGAGGCTGTGTGGCACGTACCGCCGTCCTGAAAAATGCTCCAAAAAAAAAGGAAAATAAGGAATTCCCTCATAAATAATTCCCCAAAACTAAATGAAAAATCCCCCCAAAAACCCAATTAGAAAATGTCTCAAAAAATTCTAAAAAAAAACCCCGAACAATTTGTGATAAATTATCCAATGCAAAATCCCCCAAATATTATGAAAAATACCCCCCAAAAAAAAAAAACAACAAAAGAAAAATATATAAATTTCACCAAAAATTCTGAAATTCCCCAATTCCAAATCCCCCAAATATTATGAAAAATATCCCAAAAACAACAACAAAAGCCCAATAAAAAATGTTTCCCAAAAATTCTGAGAAATCCCCCCAAACAATTTATGAAAAATTACCCAATGCACAATTCCCCAAATATTACGAAAAAAAAACCCCAAAAAAAACAACAAAAGAAAAATATGTAAATTTCACCAAAAATTCTGAAATTCCCCAATTCAAAATCCCACAAATATTATGAAAAATACCCCAGAAAAACAACAAAAGCCCAATATAAAATGTTTCCCAAAAATTCTGAAAAATCCCCCCAAACAATTTATGAAATATAACCCAATGCACAATTCCCCAAATATTACGAAAAAAAAAAACCCCCCAAAAAAAAAACAACAAAAGAAAAATATGTAAATTTCACCAAAAATTCTGAAATTCCCCAATTCCAAATCCCCCAAATATTATGAAAAATACCTCAAAAAAAAAAACAAAAGCCCAATATAAAATGTTTCCCAAAAATTCTGAAAAATACTCCAAACAATTTGTGAAAAATTCCAAAAAAATTATGAAAAATATTACGAAAAATATCCCAAAAATACATTATTATAAAAAAATCGCTGTATGTGATTGACATCTGTTATGAAAATATCTAAAAAAAATGGGGAATTTTTTATTATCATTTTTTTGGGGCATTTTTCATATGAAAAACAAAAAATGAAATGTTACCTAAAAAACTACTAAAAAAATTCTCAACTTTTTTTAAAATTATGCGGAATTCCATCGACAAATCGTCTTGACTGATAACGGACCCATTTCCACCTCGATGGCGAAGTCAACAAGCAAAATTGTCTCATCTGGGGCTCGGAAAACCCAAGAGTTATGGTAGAGAAGCCTCTCCAGCCTCAACGTGTGACTGTATGGTGCGTGTGGTTATGGTCTGGCGGGGTCATTGGTCGAAACGAATTCTCATTTGCGGATCTAGAATACGGAACACCGAATTTGAGGAAATGTAGATAAAAAGATAAAAACTATTCAAAAAATCAAAATATAAATTCTCATTTTCCTTCCTTTGCAGCTCACACACATCCCCAAGTGTACCGTATGAAATAATCGCCTACAATCAAGTGGCGCACTTACACGCCGACCGCTAACCAATTTGTCTGTTAAACAAAAAAAAAGTGGAAATTACAAGGCAATTTTGAAACACGTTTTTATTGCTCGTTACGGAATGTCGAAACAAGCTGTCGTCGCCAGTCGCCAAACAAACAAACAAACAAGCGTCTCATTAAAAATGTGTTAACAATAAAAGTTCATTACGTACAATTAATGTTAATTCAACATTTTTGACATAATTGAAATTTATGAAAAATGATCGCGCTCGGAGCCAAAGAGCGAAAGAACAGCGCACAGTGGTCCGCAATCAAATTCAATTTTTGATCTGTTAAACATTTGTGAGTGCTGTAGAAAGAAAGAGGCTGTAGGCTGGGACAAACAGTCAACATCGAAGGGATGGACGGACAGACGGCCATAAGTCAAACGACTTAAAAAGTCATGAAGCGAATTTGGTTCAAAGACACCATTTCTTCATGTGCTACACTTTTGGGTCGTATCAAATGGTGAATACCCTCCCAGCCATGGGGTGAGGCTATAAAAAAAACCCCATCCATAGAAAACATAATTTCGATCCTTTTTAACACTCAATACATCATACAGGTTGGGGCAAAAGTCACCCTGGGATTCTACAAATTCAATAACTTTAATTTAATCTGAAAAAAACTAAAAACAACAAAATTTATGAAAATGAAAAAAGTCACCCAAGGGTGACTTTTGGCCCACCCTGTAATTGAATGGTGATTATTAAATACAGTTTTTTTTTTGTTGCAATGTGTCCTTGCCTACATCATATTGTTTTTACAGAACTCAAAAATGATAACCAGATTAAAAGTCATAAACTTTTGCCCAATAGAATGTGAGTCTGTAACACAAAATTCTAAAACTACCGTCGTAAATGCATTCCAAACAAGAGAAATGCTAACGTTTTGGATGTCAACAATCGAGTGATGAGATTACGATCTCTGCCCTGCACGAGTTTTTATGAATTCCCATAAATTAAATTCAGTGAAATCGTCGATTACTGAGTTCATGCGTGTCTCCGCAAACTTGAACCGGAAATAAACATTTAATTTTTCATTTCAATGGCAAAACAACCCAACAAACAAAGAGAAAGAAAGAGAATGAGAGAGGGAAAAGTCACTAGTAACTCTTTGAGTGGGCTTTTGCGGATATTTGTAAATCCAACAAATGATCAGACAGATCATTGCCTCCAGCCGATTTTTCTTGCAAATGGTACTCTTGGAGCGTCACCTTTTCAAAACATTGCGTGACTTTGATTTCTGTTCCATTTCAGTTTGCTGGGAAATTGTGAGCGTAGTTAAAGTGAAAATATGAAAATATCTGTATAACAAATCAGAATATTATTTTCAAAATATTAATAATTTATGTGAGCAATGTGCATATTTATTAAACTACAATCAAAGCCACTCGAAAATTTCGTTTAAATCATCAAGAACATGCCACGCAACGTCAACATTATTCTATTTATCCTGGCAATGGATTTTCAGCTAAGAGAACACCATGTCTCTGGCAAAAAGGTTGATGTATTTTCTCATAGAACAAGAACTTCTTTTTACAATTCAATATCTTTTTTTTAGCCCCAGGCCTACTACGACACCGTTGCCTGTCCCACATATGATGACACGATTATCGAGTCATTACAATGTTGGCTGACGCCTGACCGCATTGGCCGATTAAAGATGAATGCCGTATTGCTCTTGAAGAAGGATGTCTCGCGTATTCGCTGTAAGTACCGCATCCTTATCGAACGACGGATACAAAATGTGACATTCCTTTCATTGGATTTGAAAATATGCGATGCATTGGGAGAATTTCACAAGAACCCACTCCAACGAATGGTATCTGAAGAAATTCGTCGCGTTAGCAATTTCCCCTTGGAATGCCCCCTAAAGAAGGTATCTCCTTCATCTAAATCCACGCAGATAGTTGTAATGTTATAGTGCTTCTGTCTCTTTCTGCAGGGTGTTAAGTATGTCGTCAATAATTTCACGCTGAACTCCAAGTATCTGCCGCCGTTTACACCGAAACTTAAATGGTTTTCGGATGCAAAGTTTTATATGGATTCAGAAAATTTGACATTCATATATTATACGCATGGCAGAGTAGAACTGAAATAACACATGTGGAGCCATGTTCGTTTAAGATGTAATAAAATATTTTGTGTAAGCATTTCCTCAAATTTTTCCAAACACACAACAAAAGTAAAAAAAATCCTTAGGAATTCTTTGACCACACGGACTTAGAAAACGTAAGGATGAGTGACGTTTGCAGTCGATATTACGATTCCCCGTCAAATATATTGTAGCAAGAATAAACCGATCTTACACAATTGGGTGTATGCGTGTGTTTTTCAAGGGTCGGTGGGGAAAAAAACTCTTATCGAATCGTAAGACCTGTAAAATAGAATGAAATCATCAAGTGAATAGAAATTATGGTTTAATATACAATGGAATTTGATGCTGGACCACAGTGCAATGCAGCTTGGATTTTACACAATTTCGTGTATGCGTGTGATTTTTTTTTTAAATTCAAGGGTCAGTGGATAATAACTCATATCGAATCGCATAAAATGGAATGAAATCATTGAAACTGAATAGAAACTATGATTTAATATACGATAGTATTTGATAATGGACCACTGTGCAACGCAGCACGGAAAATATGCCACGTAATGCTGCATACTTTCGGTTGAATGTACAACTGCCATTTTATAGCATACTTTGTGGGGTTGGGAATTTCTTCGCAAAATATTTAAAAAGGCAAAAGTAATAAATTAAATTTTGAATTATGAAATTGTAATTTTTCTTTTCGTGTCGTCGTACAAAGAAAAATCTACGTTTATGCTAAGCGATTTGTTTGCCTTTTCCATTCTACCGCTGACATTTTTATGGGTTTCCGATTAGTTGTGTTTTGGAAAAGTCCTTTGACCCTCGAGAAAATAATGATTTTTGCCTTTTTGTTGGAAATACTGAAAAAGGGATCCATTTGCTGGCATTTGTGATTTATTGCTGGGGACAAATGCAATTACATGGAAATAAATATGTTCGGCAGGTATTAAGCCATCCTTTCATCTGTTGAAGGAAAATTTGCTAGCGGTCACAATAAGAAAGCTAGGCTGTGCTACAATTGTATATACGAAATTTTAAATAAAAGATATTTGTTTTAATAAAAAAGAAAGAAATATCTAAAGTCGGAGTCGTCTACGGAATCGCAGCCGGAGTCAAGATTTTTGAAAAATAAACAAATCATTAGAAACAAAACCCTACACAAGAACCAGAATTTAACTTCCTTTGGGTTAAGTTCAAGATTGGATCGCACACCTTACATTTCGGGGGTCTTTACAGAAGCCCAAACCTGGAAAGGGAGGCTACCCTCAATGGATAGTCGGAGTTGGATAATATTGAGGTGTTATCTCTCGAAGAGGTGATCACAATTGGCCACCGAGATCTTGTGATTTAACACCGGGCGACTTCTTCCTTTGGGGCCACATGAATGATAAGGGCTACGCCAACAGCCCAGCGTCGATTCAAGACCTCAAAGTTAGAATTCGTGAGGCTATCGAGTACATAGGGCAACCACTTTGCGATTTGATTATGTGAAAATTTCATGAAAAGGATATGGTTCTGTAAGCGAGGTCGTGGTGGCCATTTGGCTGATGTTGTTTTTCATTATTAACGGCATTCCTTCCTCTTTATCTTAATATATATTTACCCTCGACACTGATTCACTGACTCTGTCACGCAGTACGTAGGAATTTAAATAGGCATTCTATAATTTTATATAAATAATAATAATAAAAAAAATAATATAATAGAGTCAGTGAATCAGTCACGCAGTACGTAGGAATTTAAATAGGCATTCTATAATTTTCTATAAATAATAATAATAAAAAAAATAATATTTTTTTTTTGTACAGAAATTGTGTTTTCCCCAAATTTTTGTTTACCAAAATTTTTTTTTTTTACAAATTTTTTTTTTACAAAAATTTTTTTTTTTACAAAATTTTTTTTTTCAAATTTTTTTTTTTTCAAAATTTTTTTTTTTTTTCAACTAAATTTTTTTTTCCACAAAATTTTTTTTTTTCAAGAAAAAATTTTTTTTTCAACAAATTTTTTTTTTTCTACAAAATTTTTTTTTTTCCAACAAATTTTTTTTTCCATACTTCAACGGGCGCCATTGGCGCATTACAACTTACTAGTATATAAATAATAATAATAAAAAAAAGAATATTTTTTTTTTGTACAGAAACTGTGTTTTCCTCAAATTTTTTTTTTCCAAAAATTTTTTTTTAAAAATTTTTTTTCTTTCCAAATTTTTTTTTTTTAACAAAATTTTTTTTTTTTTTAAAACAATTTTTTTTTTACAAAAATTTTTTTTTTTACAAAATTTTTTTTCCAATTTTTTTTTTTTCAACAAAATGTTTTTTTTCCACAAAATTTTTTTTTCAACAAAAATGTTTTTTTTCAATATTTTTTTTTTTTTCAGGAAAAAATTTTTTTTTCAAAAAAATTTTTTTTTCCCCAAAAATTTTTTTTTTTCAACATATTTTTTTTTTCCATATTTCAACGGGCGCCATAGGCGCATTACAACTTACTAGTTATAAAATAAACATCATTTATCTCCAAAAATGCAATTTTTCTTTGAATACCAAAATAACACCTCTTGCTGGAAAACCCTGTAAAAATATTTTATATTCGAAACTGTCTTGCAAAAATACTTTTTTATTCGAAGGCGAACTCTATTTTTTTAGGTACACCCTAATGTCCGTATCACTGACTATGCCAGAAATAAATACGGTCAAGCAAAAAAAAAAAGATTTTGTATGCGAAGGTGTTTGCCGAAAAAAAAAACAAAAAAAATTTCGAACTTTATTTTTTTTTTTAGGTACACCCTAATATCCGCATCACTGACTGGGTCGAAATAAATACGGTCAAACCATTTCCACCTCTTTATAGACGGTGACTTTACGAGTGAGCTACTCATGTCTAAGCCATGTAAAGCTTCTCCAGAAAAGCGCAAGCCATTCGGAGCCGCCTTTAAACAGTTCTGAGTGGTGGAACGTCCCCCGAAGATTCGTCGGCTCACCAACCTTAACTTTTTGTCTGATCCCCTCTATAAATATTTGTGTGTGTAGCCCAATTAAACACTTTATCTTCAATCTCTTATTGGCGTTGGATAACTCAGGAATTCTTGTCGCGATGTCCTTGTCACCATCTATTCATTGGTGTTGTTTCGTTCGCCAGCTGTCCTACTTTTCTTTATTGGTTCGCCTTTACATCCCATCTAGGTGGTGGTGTGGCTTGCAGAAGGCTCTCTACAAATAATAAAAAAAAATCCATTGTTTGGTATTTTTTTGTTCCTTCCTTATTCCTTCCATGACAAAAACTAGAACTGATATTCATTAAATTAGTTTGCCTTCGATTTTATTTTGTTATCCGCTCTTTTTTTCGGAATACGATAATTGACAAGTACACCCACGTACAGGGACATTATTTGCATGGACGGTACGACTGTTCCGAAGTCTGCTCCACGACAGTGGAGCAGACTTCGAATACAAATGACAATTACAGGGCAGAGAAAAAGCCTGACATCGGTCTGCCCTTAAAAGAAAAGAAACACAACGACATTGCAACCACTGTATGTACATGCATGGTTCCGAAATTCCTAGCTCCCCTTGTACCTCAATAAGGCGTTGTTGGTTTGTAAGTAACAATCAGACAATCTACAAATCCTCCTCCTTTGCCCATAAACCAAATCAAAAAGCACAGTCAACTGCTGATTGCGGCTCCAATTGGTATCGATGGAACTACAAGTGGAGAGGGTGATAAGACAACGTGCTGTGAAAGGGGAGAGTGAAACGGAATGTATACATAAATAAGGATATGCATGTGTAATTCCCACCAATTTGGCCCCCTCAAAATAGCAATTCCAACGTCCATTAATAACACAAATCTTAACTCGAGCTCGGGAAAAGGGAAGGCAAGCAACATCACACAAATAAACAATAATAATACAGCAAACATTTCAACACACACACTGGATACAATGCAGTACAACCACACACACACACACAGAGAGCCATGTGCGTAGTCAAAATTCAGTCACTCAGTTGGTGGTGTCGTACGTAAAATAACAAGGACACCATGCATGTAACGCATAATTTGCGTATCTGTATGGGTGTGAATGTTTCCTTATTTTGTTGTGTTGGTTGGCAGATTTCGTCCTTTTTTTTTTGGCACACATAAACTGATCGAAATCAGGGACAAAAAGGGATTCTAGAAAAAGCCGGCCTTCTTTATACTTCTGTTTGTCCCAGTGGTGTATGAAGTGAAATGAAGAAATCCACCGTCCCAGTGAAGGCAGGAATCAGCTACAGCTCCAGCCAACATTGGTGGCAGTTACAGCAGCAGCAGCAGCAGTTGGAACATCATTGCCAACGTACGTCGTACTTGAACAATGGCATTGACACCGGCATCTTCTTACAATGACAAAACAAAATACTTTTACGCTTTGCCAGCGAGGCAGGGTATGGAAATTGGCAAGAACTCACTTGAATTATCAATCTCAAATTTCAATTCCCACCATTTATTAGTAAAATTCACTGTGAACGGCCGTTGTGTGGTTGGAAACCAGGTAAGACAATCAAAAAATTGTCAGCGCCCGCTTCCAGCTTTTAGAGTAACCTCTAAGCCATGTATAAAAATGTCCAGAAAATTCTCAATTCTCAAAAATTGTTCTACCTTTTAAATGTTGCCGTTCTTTACAACTGTAGGTACCGGTCTGTGAGTATACAAATTTTATCGTACACAGCTCACTGGTACGAGAGAAGTTGCCCCTTAGTTCCTTTATGGGAACTTTCTTAAAGGAAAAATATTTTTCAATGTTGTTTTAATGAAGTGGCAACATTTTGTTATCGACAATTTACAAATGCGGGCGGAAGATTTATTAAAAAAAAAAACTCCAAATATGGAATAAAACTCGACCATCTGGATGTAATCCATTCAGACCAATGTTCCACTAACTATGAATTCCCCAACCATTAAATAGAATATGAATTCCGAACTTTAATTAAATCATTTGTTCTCATGACTTGTGGTTGGTACTAATAACAAGCCAATTTCAGTCCAGTATTAGTTACCACATTTATTTGCCACTCTGCCAAACCAAACTTATTACCCAACTCTCTTAACAGTTTTTACACCAACATGTCTTGTTTGCCAAACACCCTCTACGCCGCGGCGATGAGCTCCACATCAAAGATCCTTCTCCTTTGGCTGATAATGACTGTGACAAATCCTTTCACTGTGTGTGCGTAGAAGTGTATGTAAATGCGACATTACAACCTACGCATGTATTTGAATAACACCAAACAACCAACAACATGCAAGTTACTAATAATAAACTGAAAATCTGTAATTTCCGTTTCCGCTACAAAACACACTCTCATGCGGAGTAACAGCATGAACATTTCTACAAACCAGCAAACGTCAGACTCTCGACCGAATTTATAAGACGACAAATGTTTATTATGAAATTGGAATTTCTTTAAAATTGGAACAAACTTGTTAAACCCAGTACGGAGCGGGGATGGTGGGTTATTTTGCTCATGGGATACTCGAAACATAAGCTCATGTCTTATTGTTGTCAGGTCAGGAAGGATGTGGATGCTGTGTTGTGTGTTTAATCGCATTTTAAATTTATGATGAAATCGACTTGTTCGTAGGACAAAAACCATGCGATTTCAAAAGTAAGAGGACCATGGAGGAGTCAGGGGACTCTTAAATATTGGAAAAATCAAACGCAACTGACAAGGAAATAATTAGATCCAGCTCAGGGTAGTGCCGTAAAAATGCCTCTGACAAACCTCGCAATCGTCATAAACCAAACATAATGTCCCATTTAGAGAAATCTGTAAAGCTGGACCACTTTCAGTGAGATATGACCCATATTCGAGTTATTCGGAAAATCAGGATATAAAATTCTCAGGGTCATGAATGTGGACAGCAGAGGATCAAACAAGAAATCTACGACCGGAAGAAGGACCGGACACACGTTTGGGATGTGTAAAATCTGATGGAAACACGGGTGATAGGACGAACAACGAGAAGAATGGATGAATGAAAAACAGATTGGAATAGGGATTGATATACAGACAAGCAGATTTAGGGATTGACAGAGAGAAGGATATAAGATAGGACTGAGACCAGACTACTGACTGAAGAGAGAATGGACAGATGGATATACCTCTGATTAAACCCATTCATAGCATGGGCAGATAGAGGGATATGGCGCAGGGATGAATAGACCGGCGGATGAATGGACAGACAGACAGACAGGATGGATGGACAAATAAAATAAAGGTATGGGATGATAATGAGAGATTGGTCGAACAGACAGGATCGATGTATGGATGAATGGACGAAGCGATATGACATATTAGGTCAAATAGGATGGACTGACAGGATAACTGTAGGGCGGGAAGAGAGAATGGCTGGAGGGGTCAGAATGGATTGACGGACAGACATGCTGGATGGACGGATATACAGGGTGGATGTACGGACAGACATATTGGGTTACAAACAGAACCGGATGGACGAACTGACAGGATGGATGAATGGACAGATAGGATGGACGAACTGACAGGATGGATGAATGGACAGACAGTAAGGATGGACAGACAGGATGGATGGACAGACAGGATAGATGTACAAACAGGATGGATGGACAGACAGGATGGATGGACAGACAGGATGGATGGACAGACAGGATGGATGGACAGACAGGATGGATGGACAGACAGGATGGATGGACAGACAGGATGGATGGACAGACAGGATGGATGGACAGACAGGATGGATGGACAGACAGGATGGATGGACAGACAGGATGGATGGACAGACAGGATCGATGGACAGACAGGATGGATGGACAGACAGGATCGATGGACAGACAGGATTGATGGACAGGCAGTATCGAGAGACAGGATGGATGGACAGACAGGATGGATGGACAGACAGGATGGATGGACAGACTGGATGGATGGACAGATAGGATTGATGGACAGGCAGTATCGAGAGACAGGATGGATGGACAGACAGGATGGATGGACAGACAGGATGGATGGACAGACAGGATGGATGGACAGACAGGATGGATGGACAGACAGGATCGATGGACAGACAGGATGGATGGACAGACAGGATCGATGGACAGACGGGATAGATGGACAGACAGGATGGATGGACAGACAGGATGGATGGACAGGCAGGATGGATGGACAGGCAGGATGGATGGACAGACAGACCGACAGGATGGATGTATAGACGAACAGACAGGATGGATGGAAATATTTTGTTTGGCATAAGCGAATATTCCGAAAATGTTTTTTTGGGAAATCGAATGTTCAAAATGATGCGAATAGTTCGCATTCGCATATGCGAAAGAGAACTTCGTTACATTCTTAAAACGAATACTTCGCCGTGCAAGTAGATAGAAAAACGATTCATAATCAATCGATAAAAAATGTGTGCCACAATCTATGGTATCGACAGCCCAGCGACCCATAATTCGCAGAAAACAGTGACCGACTATTTCAGGCCAAGCTACGTCTTCTTTCATTCGTTTTGTCATTTTGCTTATTGTAAGTGTGTCGCAAATCATTCAATTGTCGCATGGAAAGCAAGCGACCAACATTTGGGAAGGGGCCGGAAATAACACGGATAAGGTATTGATAGGTAAATGTGTACACACCCTACACGACCTATGGATGTTTAGAATTTGAACATTTGTTTGTTTGTGATCGCCCAAATAAAAGTTATTGCGATCGGCTGAGAAAGGATATTTGATTCGATTTCGACGGACACATCAGTCCAATCGAAGTACAGGTCGAAAGTGTAACCCAATGTCGACGAAACTTTTCACAATGCTTCAGGACAAATATATCAACATCGTTGGTATGGGACCCAATACAAATGTATTGCCCGGTTAGAGGTCTAGCCGAGGTAAATTCGAGAAACTCAGATTTCAAGGAAATTTGGTCTGAGAAGGTTGTTTTTCAGCCATTGTAAGAACAAATAATGTGGCTAAAACATGAAATATTTATTAAGATTTCGTTGATGTCCTTGAGACACTAGATATAATTTAGTCACTTTCTCCAAAACTACTTGCTCTAGTGAAATGAAACTTCTCGGACAAATGCCACAAGTGCACATTATCCCAGCCAGACGTTGCAGCACAACACAATGAATATTCATAAAATATTCATTGTTTCACAATTAAATACTTCGTTTCCCGCAGCCAAAGTAAATATTAAAATTAGAGAACAATGGAAACCTAATTATAATTCATTTTCACATTCTCACCTTGCCTGATTTATATTACTTAGCCGAAGTATACTTTTAGGCATTTCAAGGGGAATATTTAATTTAATGACAGCAAACTTTTATCGATAAACAAACAAAGCCCAGTCTCCAGCCTTTCCCCAAACATTAGCCGTAAAACAATATACTCACACACACACCGCGTATGTGTGTGTGTGTGTACACTTGTCCTGACAGGCTGTCTTTAATTTAAATATAATTAATCCCTTAGGGTAGGCCACAGACAATAACACACAGCAGTAGAATTCTCTCCAAGGCCTGATTGTTTTATAAGTTTACGAAATAATTTTAAATAAATTACAAAACATAGCAATTAAAGCAAATTTAATGGTATTAGGCAATAAATCATTTACATCCTCCTGCTCCGCCTTATCCTCATGCAAATTATTCAAAGACTGTATCTGTGCTCTACTAATGACCTTTCTATTATCACGACAAATATACGAAACTGTAGATAAGAAAAATAACATTTATCACAATATCACTTCATTTGTAGATTTAAGACAAGGCCGTAAGGGACCACAACAAGCGGCAAGACCAAAATTCCCCAGATTGAAAATAATGATGATAAGACACTAGTCAGACCGTAGTAGGTTGTACGATGGAATGTTGTCTGACTTGGAGTGGGGATTTCATGGTGAGACCACAATTGAATTTATATTAACCCACATTATCCCGAATGGGAATGAGTTTGTGTGGCAAGGAAATGGGGATCCTTGCTGTTTTTTTTTTGTAGCATAACGTACGAATTCATCGAGTTTATTGAACAATAAATTTAATTAATTTATTGAAATTTCCAAGTATGCAGTTTCTTTATTTTCAAAGTTTAATTTACAAACACTTGTATGCAAATACAGAAAGTATACAAACATTTATTGTCGCTACACAGCAAAAAGATCACAAGTCACATAATTATTTTTTTCGAGTTATGGAAGATTTAAAGAGTGCGGGTGTTTTGGACATAAATAGAATTGTTTTAATACAATAACTGTAAAAATACTTTAAATAGACATGGGATAATTTTCCATTTCCCAAATAAAAGAGACTTGAGCTCATTTGACACCACACCGACGACATGTGCAGTAGAGAGATAAAGTTATAAAGTGTTTCTTTCTAGTTTTATGCCACAGAGAAACAATCTAATGGACTTTATATCCATACATGCATGTTCAAGTGAAATGTTAAAAGTTTTTATAAGAAACACAATGGAAATGCAAACTGTAATAAATATTGAAAATTCCACACCGGAAAGGAAATGCCAGACAAAAATCATTTTAGTTAACGATTGCTTTATTGAGACGATTGAATTAAAAACAATTAACGGTCTGTTCTCTTCTCGTTGTGGCTCCACATTTATAAATTTGTTCTACAGGATTTTCCAACAAGAGGTGTTATTTTGTATGACCCTGTGTTTCGGTAGCTGTCACTTTTGAAGCTTTTATTCTTTGACATTTGACAAGTAAGTCAAATGGTTTATATTTACCCATTCATGACCAAGATATTTTAAAAAAAAAAAATTATAAAGGGTGTTTTTTATTGGGGTATAGAACTTTAAGTTGGCATCACTTTTTTAACTGGCGGCCATTTTGTCAGCTGTCAAGTGATTAATATTTAGTTTGGTTTGCCATTTCATCATGAACAGGTTGACAAAAGAACAACGCTTGCAAATCGTGCAAATTTATTTCGAAAGTAATGGTTCAGTTCGCGAAGTTCACCGCAAGCTCCGTCCATTTTATGCCATTACATCCACAAAAACTGACTGTTTGGTGTGCTCTATGGGCTGGTGGAGTCATACTTGGGCCATACTTCTTCCGAAATAATGCTGGAGAGTCAGTTACCGTTAATGGAGACCGGTATAGAGCCATGATAACCGACTATTTTGTTCCCGAATTGGATGGCATGAATGTGGATGAGTTGTGGTTCCAACAAGTGGTTGAAAATTGGACCTGTAGAATTGGCTTTTCGAGCCAGCCGCGGCGGCCACACGCCCGAAATCGTATTTAAACATTAATGGCATAAAATTATCCTTCCAATAAAGCCAAATTGATGGACATTAAAGCGATTTTCTTGTACTTTATTTCAATTCGAAGTTCTATACCTCAATAAAAAACACCCTTTATTTAACCCCTTACAATCCCTTGACATTTTTAACATTACGAAATCCTTTTCTCTGATGCCATACGGCATCACTGGCTATGAATGGGTGTGTTAGTGCTTTCTCTATTACCAGTAAATATGTTTTAAAAAATATTGTAAGGACTCCTACCGGGTTTGAAGAGTGTCCCAAACTAGACCTTTTTAAAATAATCATATCGAGCCCTTAACCGCGAAAAAGAAGTAAGCGCTATTTCTCGATTTTTTAAGAAGTTTGATAGAAAATTGTCCAACAGGCTTAATCCCATAATATTAAAAATTAAAAATTGATAATTACAAAGATATATACAAAACCTATGTAATAATTTTTATTATTTTTTTGATTGGATTTGTTTTATGAGGAAGTGCAACGAAACTTATGAAATAATTTTTACTGTCTGTTTTCATAAAACAAATTTGTCCATTCGCAGCAAATTGTCAAAATTGAGTGCCCAATAAAATGGATTTTTATCAGTAATGAGCAATTATTCGCTTGGAATTGTGTTATATCTAAAATATATCGGAAAATCACAATTCAATAATGACTGAAATCCGAATTATAACGCTACCAATATTGACGATTTCTAACGAAGAAACAAATTCGTTTTATGAAAACAGGCCGTTAATATTTTTTCGCCTGGATTTGTCGTAAATTCAAATAAGTCCTAAATTGACAGTGTGTTTTATTTTGAGCAAAAAAAAAAGTCTTCAAACATTATAATTTTCGAGTTTTATTGTCTTTCCTCTGTGTGTATAACATATAATATCTGTCGCTAAGATAACTAAATTTATATGAACTTAACTCCCTAATGAAGACTAGAACTATTCCATTAAAAAATTTACATCAAACATGATTAGAATCGTGCAAAATTTTTAACGTTCGACTCTTTGAATATGTGGCAATGTAAGATTGACCTGAAGGACGACACATTTATCTGTTAACGATTTAAATAACAACGAAAACAATTGGATCATTTTAAATTGTGGAAAAAACGCATGAAGAAAAGTACAAATTATTAGGATTTTAACAAAATTGTACAGACAGCAAGAAAAACAATGTTTTTATGGATTAAATTGAGAAGACAAGAAAAATTTATTAGAATTTAATATTTAAAAAAAATAATTATACATACATCGCGATTTGTATCGATTTCATTAAGAAGAACTGACATATTTATTGGGATTTAATCAGATTTAAAGAATCGGAAGCAAGAAGAACATAATTTGTATCGACAATTTTGGTTTATTTCTGTCTGATTTTTGATTAATAGGCGTATACAGAAAAACGTATAACGGCTTTATAAACCTTTGATAAGAAAAATGTGGGAAAAATGTGTGGAAAACAGCTTTATAAACCTTTGATAAGAAAAATGTGGGAAAATTGTTTTTGTATTTTCACACATTTTTCCTATCAAAGGTTTATAAAGCTGTTATACGTTTCTCTGAATACGTGGATAAATCTTCATGGGTTTCTCATACTTTAAAAAAAAATCTTCAAACAATTGTGTTTTTTTTTATTTAATATTTTGTACTTATCAATATTACAAACATTTAAAATTTGACCTCAGAGACCTTTGGCCATTATTGAGGCAAAAGTATGCCATAGTTTTATTTCTCCTCAAAAAAATATGCAAATCTAATTGTAATAATTGTAAAAATCCTAAAAATATGCAATACAAATGTTAACACATTTTTATGATCACAATTTGCTGGGGGCCCGTTTCACACTGACAGACTGATGTTTGCCTAACTAATGGTGCTTGCAGTGGTCACAGTTATGCCCTGAAAAGATTCTATTCAAGTCTATGGATAGCAACAATAAAGGAGACAATGCTAAACACATATAGAAGAAAACAAAGACAAGCACACAAAACACCGCATTGTAAATTTCACCATTCACTCATTCGCCCGTTCGTTCGTTCATCCATTCATTTATTGTTATTTTTTCAGTTCGACACCAAAGCCACAGACGCATCATCAACTGTTTCACCCGTTTGCCCGTATGGAATAATGGACCTGACCTTTTGTTATAATAAAAACAACGCACATTGCCAACCCAGCAGGCCACGTCCAACCGTTGGGCAGACGGGCAATAAAGGATCATCGCAGGGCCGGTGGAGAGGCGGAGGGTCAACCGAGTCATATTCAAATGGGACAATAGAAGCAATGAACCACAATAAACGCCATTAGGCACAAAAACCACAATAATAAATATAGTGGAAAAAAGCTGGTGGCTGTTGTGTTATTATCGAAACACAACACAATGGCCGAAACAAATAAGAAAAAAAACCGAAAGGGATGGCCTTAAATGTTGCAATTATTATTACAAACAACCGTGGACAGTGGGGTCCATGGTGAACAAAGGATTGAAGGATGGAGCATCCTCCTTTTCTTTATACATCGGTCAGCGCTGGCAGTTTTTCGAATTTTCCAAAAAAAAAAATTCATAATTTCAATGGTATATTTCTAACTTCGAGTACTTTCAAAAAATTTCCTAAATTATCAAAAAATATCTCGAACTACTGTGTCAGAAGGCGAAATACCTTAAACGAGAACAATCCACAAACACATCTCACACTTTTCCTCAGCGGATGACGATAAGTAAAACATCATTTATTGAAGGGCTGTGTTTTTCTTATCCTCCTTCCTGCGTCTGGCGAAAATCAAAACCTCTACATGCACACAAAGAAGGGATTGACTGAGATCGAGATAATAAACTGAGGGAAAATAAGCAAATAATCTTCGACCATCACCATATTCGTTTCTTAACCCCATTTCTAACTGGGACAAACGATAAGAGGAGAGTAAGAGGGAGAAAACGCTGCAAGGAATGCAAATAAGCTAATTTTACTAGAGTTTATGCCTGTTTGAATTGGAGTCTCATGACATAAACTGACCATCGTTTGCCCGCTTTAAGACTTTCCCCCACTTCCCTTCACTGTCTGGCATTTCAAAGTAGTCACCACGAAACACAAAGGTTAAGCTACTTAAGAGATTGTCAAAGTTGTATCACAACTAAGCGACAGCCGACGAAAAATCTCCTGCCATTAATGCTCTCTTGTATGGCGGCCATTGCTCTTACAGGCTACTTAAGTATCAATCAAGTATAGACAATTTCCATAAATTTACATGTTTTGTCCTCCCCGGAATGTAGGCTTTTCAATTGATATTAATAGTTAAGCCTTAATATAGGCAACATAGTTTTCAATAAATTGAAGTTTAGGATTGTTTAGGAATGAATAGGGACAATTTGCCACTTTCGAAATTTATTTATTTATTTATTAATTAATTACAATACAAAGTAAATTTATATTCTAATTTTGGGTCCAAGGGTAAACCGGGTGACAAAGACCATTTGGCTTGATTTTTGCAGCGACAGACCAAAGCCTCTGGTGGGAATCGAACCCACAACCCCCACGCTGATAGGCAAGCACGCTACCAACTCGCCCACCGGGGCGCTTCAGTTTCGAAATTCGAAAAAAGGAAAGTTGTGCTGAAAAAAGTGACATTTTCGAAGAAAAAAATCGCCAATTTCCCCTGAAGTATGCAACGGTTTACAAAAAATAGGTTTCTTTACGGAAATGTTGGGTTTTTGAGGAAAAAAAGTGAGTGAATCGAATATAGTGCTAGCTGAGCTCTATCCATCAATGGCATATATTTTCGAATTTCGAATTAATAGGGCGATTTTCGAAAATCGTCAAAATTAAAAAGTCAGTTTTTTTTCTGTTAAAAGGTGTTTTGTGGGTTTAATGAACATAATCTAACACATTTTTCACTTTTGAAAAATTTTGTGTTTTTCGATTTTTTACAACGAAAAAAGTGTCAATTTGAAGTTGGCCATTTTCACAGAACTAAAAATCTAAAAATTTTTAGTTCTGTGAAAATGAATTCATTAACGGCACAACTACATAGGTCGAATTCGATAATCAACAAAATTGTGATTGTTCGAAACAAAAATATTTTTTTTTCCAAATTGTCGACGATTTTCGAAAATCATCAAAATTAAAAAGTCAGTTTTTTTTTGTTAACAGGCTTTTGTTGGGTTCAGTGAGCACAACCTAGCAGAATTTTTAACTTTTAAAATTTTTTATGTTTTTTGATTTTTTACGTCGAAAAAAGAGTCAAATTGAAATTGGCCATTTTTACAGAACTGAACATTTTAAGTTTTTTTTCATTAACGGCACAACTACCTAGGTCGAATTCTCTATTCAACACAATTTTCAGTTTTCGAAAGAAAAAAAATATTCAGTAAATTTTCGTAATTTCGAAAAACGTGTTTCTGCGCCAATCGGCACAACTTTCATCTTGTACGAATTTCGAAAGTTTTCCACATACAATTTGATATTTGCAACAAAAAATTTTGTGTGTATCTCAGCACAAATTTTGTTTTTTCAAAAAAAAAAGTGACTTTTTTCGTATTTTCGAAATATCTCCGTAAATTTTCAAAATTCTTTCTATTTTCCTCTTGTTCGAATTTCGAAATTTCACATACAATTTGATTTGTATTATATTGTCACGTACAACCTTGTGTTTAGATTGGTGCTGCCTACTTTTAGGAGTTGCCCACATACAACTACAGTGACAATAAATTTCTTTTATGGGGATATGTTTTCATTTCATTGCAATTAATTGAAATTAGCCGGAAACTGAGCCTTACAGGTCATATCCACAGTTACAAAATACTTCAGTTGAGAAGATAATAAATTAAATACTTCACTTAAAACTTAGAAAATAAACTCAGAATTTCGGCCTAGTAGAGAATGCACGAGGATTTCAGAAAAGTTTTTTTGAACAACACGAGGTGGCAAAGATTGTCACATCCTGTGACACATCTCGTTTGTGGACTATGGCAATTTTAATTGTTGGACATTCAAAATGGTTTGGAGTTGCCTACTTTAAGGAGTTGTAGACGATATTCAATTTCTTTGTTAATTAGGTTGACAAAATGTCATTCCGTTTGGACTAGGCTTTGTAGAGCGGGAGGAGCTTTATAGAAACCGCCGGTCAAAGTTGAGTTAATAATTTTTAGATATTGAGTATATTGCTATACTCTTTATTCTTACAGTTAGTGATGTCCACTTTTAGGAATTGCATATGTCATTAACGATGTTTCCCTTTAGGTCGATCAAATTTTATTTATGCCCTCAACCCATTTGGATGGCATGCAGCAGGCTTTCTGAAAAATTACTCTTTGTCAAAGTCATAGCAGTCAAATTTCGATTACGATTAGTCAGTACGATTTTTATTGAGTACCTAATTCCTGATCAGCCGAGGCCAGCACTTTAATGGAAACTTATTCCATAAATAATGAGAATGTAGTTTTGTTAATTTTTCTGAAATAAAAAAAAATACTATGAAAAATTGATCGAAGAGATAAAATCTCAATGATTCTTGTATTTTATTCCATAAATAATGAGAGTGTAGTTTTGTTAATTTTTCTGAATACAAAAAAAAACTACTATGAAAAATTGATCGAAGAGATAAAATCTCAATGATTCTTGTATTTTCCATCAAACTATTCCTCTACCATCAACCTACCTCTGTCGAAAACCATTTATCTCCCCCCCACCTGAAGAGTATGCCAGCATATGCTCTCTGAAGTATGCAAATGTATATCCAAACAATTCAATTTCCGACACAACAAAATTCAAATTCATACAATCAATTCGATTTCAATAAAACCTCATATTAAATTATTCATTCAAAGTGATATGAAACAGACATGGCAAACACATCTCCATTTCATATTTTGCGTTGATTGCTAAAAAAAATTATTCAATCAACAATGCGATAGTGTTATTGAATATCTCTGGGGGGAATACACACAAATTATGGCAGGCTTTCAGGCGCAAACACATATGCGAGATTTGTGGAAATTGTTGAATATCATCATTTGGCCAAAATCCCAACGACTGTCAAGTTTAAGTAATAAAGTGCCATAATTCGCCAAAGACTTGTAAAAGTTTTGCTGTTTTAATTTCCCCAAAGTAAACACAGCCTAACCGTTTATGAAATTAGCCTGAAAGTATACTTTACATTTTGTCTTGCAATAAAGTGGTTTTGAATCTTTTTTTCCGTTTTCATACAAAGTTGTATGCAAAGTCCATGACAAGAGTTTGAAAAGTATCTACAAAAAAAATTCATTTACATTGAAATGGAGACAGAAGTAGCGGTGGCAGTCTTTCCGGGGGGGGGGGGGGGGGGGGAATACAAAACTATCTGCGACAGTGTATCTTGTAAATGATGGCACTGTGAAGGATTTTTAATCTCCGTATAGACGTACGAGTATGCCAGTTCATATGTACATATACCTCCAAACCCTATTAACCCTTAAAGTATGTTATGGCTGTGGAAAATATTGGCAATGCCTAATTGTAGGCCACACATTATGGTGTGTGTGAATATTAACCTAATATTTCTACACCATATAACTCATATTTAAAGTTTCTGTGTATTTCTATCTGATAAAGTCCCCCCCCCCTTTCTTTCTCTGGAACATAACCTGTGAATCAGTTCGAGTTAATCATCTCCTGTGACTGAAATAAATCATTGTCTACACTAGGGAGACGAGATTAATTTAATATTTCACAGCATATGTTTGTGGTATTGTTTGTGTAGCATTAATTACACATTTTAACAAATGACTCATTGTGTATGTGTGTGTCAACAAAACGTATGCTGCCGAGCATGGTTTCTTAAGGACTCTCGCTTAAGTATTAAATCCAATTTTCTGCCTCAATATTTGCTGACACATTGTAAGGCTGCGTCTATGCACATGCCTACATTAACGTAGAATTTGCGGCATTAGCACAGCACACATGATAGCATTTAATACAGCCGCATTTGTTTTATCAAGCTAATGTTTGACTTTAATTTCAATGCAAGTAATGTCATGTATATGAATTTATTTCAAAATAAAGACGCTGCCACATTTTCCGTCTCTGCGAGAGCCCGGAAAAAGAACATGAGTTTGTTGGTGGGACAACATTTTGTATCGAAATTTGTTGGTAACAGAATGGGGAAAATCTTCCCTTAAAATGTCAACTAGACTATCCAGCACTCTGAGGATGCATTGGATAACGTGCACCTTTTCCAATCACCAGATTCAACAGTTTTGTTGGTTAACACAGCCGACGGGATAATGAAAAGAAAAGATGACAAAATCTTTGTCCACTTCGAGTTGTTCTAAGTCCCAAACTGAGAAGCGAATGGTCGCGTCACTTAATTGCTAACTCAACTGGATCTTTTTCGAATATTACGAGGACTTTGGGCAAAATTTGGAACAGACTAGTGCGTTGTGGAGAATGTACGGTTTTCTCTACACAGCATTGACATGGGCAAGAATTTCTTAATATTTCCCAACATTTTGCAAGCGTATAGCGCTTTATTTCGTTGCACAGAGATATGATTGGAACTTTCAGTTAAGATTTCTAGCCACAAATAGATGTGACCGACAAAATGTCATATGATTCAAGAATAAACCACAAAATATATTTTAAGGCACAACACATACAAGTACACCAGGTCTCAGTGGACTGAAACACACTTTCCTGTACAGCCTTTGACATGTTCCCCTTGCAGTCGGAAATTCATTTACCACTTTTGAATATCACTGCGTGGTAAATTTTATATAGAAAATATATTTACCCTCGACACTGATTCACTGATACACTGATTCACTGACTCTGTCACGCAGTAAGTAGGAATTTTAATTTTTTTTTTACAAAAATTTTTTTTTACAAAATTTTTTTTTAAACAAAAATTTTTTTTAAACAAAAAAATTTTTTTTAAACAAAAAAATTTTTTTTTACAAAATTTTTTTTTCCAAATTTTTTTTTTTCAACAAAATTTTTTTTTCCACAAAAATTTTTTTTTCAACAATTTTTTTTTTTCAACAAAATTTTTTTTTTTCCACAGAAATTTTTTTTTTTCCAACAAAATTTTTTTCCATATTTCAACGGGCGCCATAGGCGCATAACAACTTACTAGTTTTATATAGAAAACAAATATTGATTAATTTTCTTCTTCTTTAAATGTGGAATAGAAACTTTGAACCTGTTCTGTTGTTCTATTATTTATTGACACATTTCAATTGGCCGTTGATTCCAATTCAAAAGAAAAAACAAACGACAGCATATGGTTCCTTCACTTTGTTCCAGGGTATCCGAATTTGTGGTTGGTGAGCAATTGCTCAAGTGGAACATCCGCCACAAAAAAAATCAAAAAAAACACCATCTCCGTGTGATGTTCATGGGTGGGATAAGAAAATATCTTTTGACAAAAGTCTAAATAGAACTTCAGGTATATTTTGTTGTTGTTGTTGTTGTCAAAATGTTACCTATGAAATTACGTGACACCTAAAGAGGTTTTGTTTTGTTTTATTTTATTTGTATTTCTTTTTTGGTTTGCCAAACAAACGTCAGTCAATTGATAAGTCTGGAAACAAAGAGAGCCGGATACTCTTTTTTCTCTGTCTCAAGTCGGCTGTAAGCAGAATGAGCTACTGTTAGAATTTAAGATTGAAATACAAAGTTCCTTTCAAATTTGAAAAATCCAAAGGAATTTAAGATTCAAATAGTCGTTTGCCAAAGAGGGCGTCCCAATTTGTTTTTGACACATTAGTTCGGCTACACAACACTCTAGATGTCAGTTATTGGTAGGCGATATTTGAAAGGTTTTCAATAATGTTTTTTTTTCAACAAATACTCCTGGAAATGTTCAGCATACGACTTGCCCTCTGTATGGTATTTTCTTGTACTTTCAAATAAAAAACAAATTCAACTCCTGAATCCATTCCGACTTCAGCGGCTCAATAACAAAATTTAGAAAATGTTCTAAATGTTCTTCTTATAATTGTACTTGGGTTTCAGGTTTTACAAACAAGGAGTAAAAAAGAGTAAAACTCTTATACAGGGTTTTCCAACAAGAGGTGTTATTTTGGTATTCAAAGATAAATGATCGTATGTTTATTTCACAATAAAGAGGAAGGTATGCCGTTAATAATGAAAAACAACATCAGCCAAATGGCCACCACGACCACGCTTACAGGACCATATCCTTTTCATGAAATGTTCCTTAACCAAATCATAATCCATCAGATCAAATATATCTTTGTGGTCTTGAATCGATGCTGGTCTGTTGGCGTAGACCTTGTCTTTCACGTGGCCCCAAAGGAAGTGGTCGCAAGGTCTTAAATCACAAGAATCTCAGTTTTTATTAACTTTTTCTAAAATTAAGTCAGCTTT
The DNA here is from genome assembly GCA_958296145.1 of Hydrotaea cyrtoneurina. Lineage (NCBI taxonomy): Eukaryota > Metazoa > Arthropoda > Insecta > Diptera > Muscidae > Hydrotaea > Hydrotaea cyrtoneurina. The sequence goes on along the minus strand of OY282513.1, from coordinate 6,929,062 downwards.
ATTTGTTGTCTGTCTCAGTTTAATAAAGTTCTTTAAGAGTGTTTATCTCAGCGCAGAGAGATTGCTTTCCAGTAGACAAAAAGAAAACGACCGCAACTTCATGACAGAACATTTTCGTCATCATGGTTCTCAAGTATCTCAACCGTTTGATAAATCCTTTTATCTTGCGACCTAAGTGACACCGCTCCGTTTTATGATACATTTTTAATTAAGAAACAGAAAAATAATGAATTATTTATATTTTAAGCCTTTTTCGTAAAGGGAACAACAGTAGGTCACACTACTATCCCATGGCAGCAGCAGCAGTAGCAGCAGCATCATCATCCGAATCCAGGCACACGACGCAGTGACACACACTCCCCGGTCTTTGTCGCTTTCTCCCTCTCTCTCTCTCTCTCTCTCTCTCTCTCTCTCTCTCCCTCTCTGGTACAATAGAGCAAATGGAATTAATTAAGCTATCACCTGCTGTTATTTTGATACAAATTCTCGTTGTACCCGTCACCCACCATAATGCGGACGATGTGAGCGCCTACCCTGTGTCATCCACTAAAAGTGTTTTGTAGATTTCGCTAGAAGCCCATGGTTGGCCATGTCATACAGCTATTTATGCATGTGAGTATGTATGTGTATGGTGCTTGTGTATGTTTGAGTAATATTCAATTACATTTTGTGAACTGTTTGCCAGCGAACGCCGTTTGTTGTCTAAAAACATTCTCTGGGGGCGATACATTGGATATTGCATCCTTTGAGGACAGGCGATACTATTACCCGTAGTGGCATTCTTGGTTGACAGCTTTGCCTTTAGGATTGCGATCTATTTTAATTTTTAATTAGCACTCAAGACATGTGCAAGAATTGTGGATTATCCTTAAAGACGTGATAAGCAATTGATATCGTCTCAGGAGAGAGGGGAGTTCAATTGTATTAAAAAGGAAAAAATAATCCTTTATGCGTCTGTAATGTAAGAACACTTAACAGTGTTTGGAGAACATTTTAAAAATCAATGAATCATCAGATTATATTGAAGGGGAATTAGTAATTGATTTTTTTTATTATATAATTGCAATACAAACTAAATTTGTGTTCGATTGTGGAGTGGGTTATGGCAAGGTTTCACGAAAATCAAGAATTTCATCGAAAAATCATCTTCAGCGATGAAGCTCATTTCTAGCTGAGTAGTTTTCGAGCTCGTGGTGGTCATATGATCGAAATCGAATTTCATTTTTGGGCAAGGGAAACAAATTTTTGGCAAAAACATTTGCACAATAGTTAGAGAAGGGATGAAAAAGAGGCCAAAGCCTACGAAAACGGGATAAAAAAAAGTACAAAAGGGGAAAACACAAAAATGTGTGAAAACAATTGTAATCAACAGGAATGGGCCCAAAATTGGATCTAGTGGAAAATGGAAAAATAATATAAATGAGAAATAATCTACAGGGTCCGCCAAATAACTTTTTTTATTTTGAAAATTCTATAAAAAGAAACTACTGGATATTTTTTTCAAATTTATTTTTTTATTTGAAAGCACAATCCTTCCGTTTAATAATGGAAAATAATTTCATTCAAATGGCTGCCTCGGCTGGCCATGCAGTAGCCTAACGACATCAGCTCTGCGGCTGATAATGCGATCTTAAAAAATAGGGCGCAAAACATCGAGTGTAGCTGAGGCTGTGTGGCACGTAGCGCCGCACAGTGGCGCCATTTGAGTTTTTTCGTTGCAAAAATCATATCTTTTGAACCGAATAAGATAATTGAACAGTTTAAACAGCATATGATAGATAACTGTTCAGCCTATGAAATGAAAGGAAAGGGTTCTACGCCTTTTAAGTGCCTACTTATGGGTTAGCAAAGTTGAAATTTGTGGAAAAATCAATTTTATGGGAAGTATAATAAAATGTTTTTTAACATTTTAAATGTTTTATGTTTCTTTTTAAAGGCTTTTATGATTTAAAATTAATCCAGAAAAGATTTACAAAAAAATGTTTTTTTTGAAATTATTTTTAATTTTTTTGTAAAATATTGCTCACAATTTAAAAAAAAAATTTTGATTTTGAGTGAAAATAATGTTAAATTTTTTATTTTTATTATAGTTACACAATTTTGAAATTTTTAAGTACTACAATATTAATGCTATACATTAGGGTGGAGTGAAATTCAAAAAAAAAAAGTTAACCTCGGAAAGAGATGTAGTCTGGGGTCCTAATGAGGGGAAAAGTAAAGAAAAAAATTTTAAAAAAATTTTAGGGGTCGCGCCACTCCCTCGAAATTTGGAAATTATCGCTATTTTGGCGTAGATTTTAGAAAAATTCTAAAAAGTTTTATGTCAATAAATGTTTGCAATAGCGTAAACAATGAAATAAGGGCATGAAAAAATTTAAAAAAATTTTTCTCATTGTTCAAAAATTTCAAAAAGTAAAATAAGTCAAATCGTCCCTTCTTCAGAAAATTGACTGAACAATGAAATCGCCACCAAAGCTACAAATATTAGTCGATTATCCTCATATTTGCCTCAAATACTTTTGTTTGGGCACTGAACAAGCTCAAACTTTTAAATTTCCAATAAGTTAAGTCGTTAATTTTTAGGATTTTTCTAAAATCAACGCCAAAATAGCGATAATTTCCAAATTTCGAGGGAGTGGCGCGAACCCTAAAAATTTTTTTAAATTTTTTTCTTTATTTTTCCCCTCATTAGGACCCCAGACTACATCTCTTTCCGAGGTTAACTTTTTCAAATTAAAAAAAAAGCATGTTTTCACTCCACCCTACTATACATATTAAGTCTAATGAAAAATGTTTTGTATTTTTTAAGGTAGTATAAGATTTTTATTAGTTAGTTCTTTTCAAAAAAGTCATAAACATTGGGAGCTATATCTAGTAGACTTAACATATCGGAGCAATAATTACGTTCTTCCAAATCCTTTCGAGATCTTACGTATCGTCGTGATGAAATAAGTGGGTCTGAAGAAGCCGCTAACATATTGAATAGGTCTTCATTCTGTCTAATCCGGGAAATCTTGCAAGTATTAGTGTTTCTAAACTTTTTGTAGTCTTTGTTTTTGCATTCCTGGGCTTCTTCAGACAACTCTCCAATTGGTAAGCACTGATACTCAATTAAATTTTTACCATGAGCCAAAATCTTATGTACCGTAGGGGTAAGTTTCTTTTCAGGGTACAATTGAGCCAAAAGTTTGGCAGTTTTTGATGCATACTCATCAAACTTTGGGCCATTCACCATTTCTTTAGAGTTAATAACATTAAGGATAACAGCCAACCTTTTTATTATATTAGTGGAGAGTTATTGCAGGCACTACAATTAAATGTATCTTTTTGTAGTAAAAGTTGTTACAGTTTTATTGTTTTTTCATGTACACGGGCAAGTATAGGCACCCAATTTCAAGAAAATAAGTTAGAGTATTAAATACTTAACAACCTCTGTTTAATAGTTCCCGTCACAAACCGTAACTTTTTTTGTTCTATTCTATTAAGTGTGAAAAATGACCCAAATATCATGTGTTTGCAAAATTGCGCCTGAAAAAAAATATTGGACCGAATAACCCTTTTTCTACATCGTCTCATTGGAATTAACATACCTTTCATCCGACACCAAAAAATTAATGCATAGTTTGCCTGAAATTCAATTCAAAAGATGATATTTTTTTTTTTTTTATTTAAACATTTTTTGTAAGTCCGAAAAATTGTCAACTTTGATTGACGCTAGAATTCATAATTTTTATCCGATTTCAAAAATTTTTTTGGATTCTTAATCAGTGAGAAGTTCTCTATCAGATGTAATTATTCATTTTATCATAATCTTCTGTAAATTTTTTGATTTTTGCAACGCTTTTAGGGAAAAGGCGCCACAGTGCGTCGTCCAAATGTTGCCAATTCGTTCAACATGGCCTGATTACGAAAGAAACGAAAACGAAATAAGCACTAGTTGCAAAAAGAAACGTTAGTTGGCGGACCCTTTACAACAGGGGGAAATGAGTTAGAGATTGGACAAAAAAGGGGCCAAGGCGGTATAAAAAAGGGGAAAAAATAAAAGATTGAAACAAATTTTTGGCAAAATTCTGGTCAATAGTTAGAGAAGGGACGAAAAAGTGCACAAAACGGGTTAAAAAAAGTACAAAAAGGGGATAAATAAAAAAAGTGTGAAACTGATTTTTGGCAACAACAAGTGGATAATAGCACCAAAATGGGGTAAAACCAGTGAATAAGTTCCAGTCGCGTAAACCGAATTATATATACCCTCACCCTCAGTAAAAACATATTTACAAGTCTCATATTCCATAATAGCAACCTCATAATACCGAATGTTATAGAAAAATATTGTATTACACATTTTTACAGAAAGGGCGGAATATAAAGCCCAGTTTTTTCTCGAAAATTGTATATTGTTAGAGCTTTACTAAATATAGAATTCGTTGAGCGAATTTATATAATTGCACGATTTTGGTGGAATGGTAAATTTGTATGGGAGGTACCAGAAGGAGTCCGATTAGGGGTCAAATTTTTTCTGGAGAACTTACAAGATTTTCTCCAAAACTTTGTCTAGCTATAGCTTTACTAAATACAGAATTTGGGTAAGATTGCGTTAGGCATATTGATATTATTACACGATTTCTAAGGTAGGCGTGATGGTTCATTTGTATGCGAGGTAACAGAAGGGGAGTTGCCAGACTTACAACTTTTTGTCCGAAACTCTTTCCAGCCATAGCTTTACTAACTACCAAATTCGGGCAAGATCGCGTTCAAAAATGTGTCAACAAAATGTTAGTGGACAAGGAATGAATAGAAAAAGGTAACAAAAAAGTAGTGCCTAAATGGGGAAAATTAAAAAAGTGTGAACTTGTATTTAATATTTACCGCTAAAAATTTAAAAAAGGCCATTAAGGTTCTGAGTTTTTTTTTTGTAAACCAGTGCAATTAAACAAATATTTTGTGTTTTACTGGGAAGAAAAACCAAGTACGCTTACGAAGTAGCGGGTATTTGCTAGTTTTTATAGAAAATTGTTGTGTCCTTAATGGAAAACCCGGTACTTACTTATTTCCCCTAATATTCCATCAAGGAAAAGTGTACGAAGTTCTCTCAAATCAGTGAGCCGTGCAGGATATAATTGTTATACCCACTGAACGGGACCCCTACTTTTAAAAGCCGGAAAGGCAAATGATCTAAGTTTCACATGGCTCAGAGCTTAAAACTGGAAAAACCAGCATCTGAACATATTTGAGTCTTACCAGGTTTCGAACCTGGGTTTACTGAGTGACAGTCGCACACCATGTCTACCAGGCGTCACAAACTCCTCTTTCTCTATCACTTAAAGCCCTTTTCACATTAATCGCCTTATTGCGTATGCACAATTAGGCTTATACAACATTATGGCCGATTTTTTTTTTGTTTGTTTATTTTTTTTTTGTCTTCTTCATCCTTTTCACAATTATTTGTATGGCTTGATGGAAACCAGAGGCACACGGACAGCTCTTACGAGCATATAAAGAAACTGAAACGTAAGCGAGCTCATTACGAATATGGTTCCAAATTTCAATGCGAACCGTGAGTTCGGCCCTTTTCAGCCCAACCCCCCGCCATCGCGCCAAGCCACACCAATCGTCTCAAGGATAATTTGCATAAAAATAATTATGATTTTCATACATTTCAGTTCTTGCTTGCCACCGCCACCACCACCACCTCTGGGTTTGCCTCGGCATTCACCGTATCCTGTCCCAGAATTCAACAGACTCATCGATAATTAACGAAGACTTAATGGCAGACGGTTGCGAGCTGTCGTTGTCGCCGGCATTAATGAAACGAGACGGCATTACTTCCACTTGGCCAGCGACAATGAATGGTCGAGAGAAAACAAAAAACCACCCGAAAGGTCCTTGTTTGCATAATAAAAACAACGGGACAGGTATTAACCGGCTACCTGTGTATGCGTAAAAGCATAAAAGGTGATAATGAAGTTGTTGTTGTTGTTGCTGTTGTTATTTTAGGATGATATTTTATTGGTGTAGCGTAGGGTTTGTTGTTTTATGTCATCACTTGTAAAACTGTACAGCCAAAATTCCCATGACATCACTTTATTAAGGTTGTGCTTTTGTTGTTGTCCATGGAATTTTACAAGGTACTTGCTCTAATTTCATCGGAAACGAATGGTCTGGCCAAGGTGTTAAACGAGTTCGTGGTATATGGCACATGGAACGTGGAACGTGCTATACGCTGTGACCTGAGTGCCCGGTGCCCGGTGGTCTGTTCTAGTGGTCTCATGTGCCATTAATAGTTGGGTTTGCCTCACAATGAAACGACTGATCGAATGTAATTGAAATAATTGTCTGGTAATAATCACACTCCCATAAAACCAAGCAAGAGTTAGAGGGGATGTCTGAAGGCCAGGCATCATCGTCATCACCATCATCATGATCATAAAACGATAAATACCCATAGCAAGTGTTAGAAAAAGGGTTTTAAACAAATTGCATTTTGCCTCTGATATGTTCACAAAACCCTTTGCCATTCATCTCAGAATTTAGCGGGAAATAATGCCTGGCTTCGAACAATTAGTTGCAGACCAAAACCAAAACACTCGAATATGCCATCAAACAATTAGCTGGCAGCCCATGCTCGAAAGGAGGTTTAATTGAATAACCAAAAACATATTTATGAGTCTGGCCAAACGGTGGCCTTCAACATTTTGGAATATCCTATACCACACTGTGGTATGGAATATTAAACGATGCCGAGAAAATTAAGAGTGTCAGAACCGTCGATATCTAAGCCACCCACAGAGAGTGAGAACGAGATGCTGGATCCGTGGAATATTTGTGACTGGGTCTTCTTCGAAACATTACTGTTTAAAGACAAATATGCAACGTAGAACAAGATAATGATCTCAAATACACCTTCAAAATAAACATAACCCTGATTTAAGGATAATAATATCGATGTATTGTAGAGGCCCCCAGAGTTCCCAGACATAAATCCAATCAAGAATTTGTGAAATGTCGTCAAAACCTGAATAAGAAACAAGTGTCCGTACAACTCTCATGGAGTTTTATAACTTTTTGAGGACTTTTTGTATGTATTCCCAACAACAACTCAATAAATCTAAATGGGAATTGAAAACATAATAGAATGATAGCTGAGAGCCAAGGTTAACAACAGCTTGACCTATGGGAAATTTTATTCAAGTCGGATCATTTTTCACAATGACAAAATCTTTTTTCACATCGACTATGATGGCTGTAACGTAAAGCCTGCCATTTTACATCCACAGACTTATTTTTACCAACACAGTCATGTATACAATTTGAAATATCAGACGTTACTCTAAAGACCATGTTGCCTGCCGGGTTTTGTCTGAAAAAAAAACAATATTCTGGCAAAGTTTCACGGAAACAGAATTTCATCGAAAAATGGAATTGTAAGGGGATTGAATTGGGGGGGAAAGGTGTCGCCAAAACCCTTTGAAATCTTCTTAATATATATTTACCCTCGACACTGATTCACTGATTCACTTTTTTTCCACAAAAATTTTTTTTTTCAAAAAAATTTTTTTTTTTCAACAAAAATTTTTTTTTCAACAAACATTTTTTTTTTTTCAACAAACATTTTTTTTTTCAACAAACATTTTTTTTTTTCAACAAAAATTTTTTTTCCCCATTTTTATTTTTTTTCTAAATTTTTTTTTACAAAATAGTTTTCTCAAAATATTTTTTACAAAATTTTTAAAATTAAGTAACAAATACTTTCTCAAGCAAATTAACGGGCGCCATAGGCGCATTATAACTTACTAGTACATTATAATCAAATATTGTGATTTTTGTTGGAAAATTGGTGCACGACTATGATTGTCCAAAACAGGCGGAAATGAGTTAAGTAACAATGATTTAAGATTCGATACTAGCGTATCTAATAGAGACCTCAGGGAGAGGAGCAAACTGAATACAAATATATTTTGGTGGATAATTAATTAACTGTATTTCTTTTTATTAACCCCGACCTTTATTTTAACCCCATCAAATAATTAAGTAATGCATTTTTTTTAATTTTTTTTCCATTACATATTTCTAAAATAGATTAGCTTTATCACAAATACTACAAGCAATATATAAATATTCAAATTGTAAAACGAATATAAGTAGAAATGTACTACCTATACTAAGTGTACTCGAGTTCCCGTTATAAGGGCTATTGTTTGTTATATAATGAAATCCTTTTAGTTTATTTATGGTATCTCTTATGTATAACTGAATTAAACAAAAAAAAAAAAAAAACAGGCGGAAATGAGTTAGAGGTGGGACGAAAAAGGGGCCACAACGGGATAAAAAAGGGACCAAAAAAGGGAAGGAAATATGGGAAGAATAAAAAAAATTATTGGCAAAAATATGCGGATTATAGTATGAGCTGGGACGAAAAAGTGGCCAAAAGGGGATAAAAAAAGTACAAAAGGGGAAAAACATTTTGGTGTGAAAATGATTTTAATCCACAGGAATGACCCAAAAAACGGAAGTAATGAAAAATGGGACTAAAACGGGCCCAAAACTTCTATAATATAAATGAGAAATAATTTACAACAGGTGCAAATGAGTTAGAGGTGGGATGAAAAAGGGGTCAAAACAGGATTAAAAAAATAGGAAAAAATATAAGAACAAATTACCAATGCGGGATAAAATAGGGGGAAACAAATTATAAACGAGTAAAACAACATTTTTGGCAAAAACAAGTGAATAATAGTTAGAAAAGGGTCGAAAAAGTGCCAAACACTTACCAAAACGGGATAAAAAAAGTACAACAATGGAAAACAAAAATGTGTGAAAAATACGGATAATAGTTAAAGGGACGAAAAAGTGGCCAAAACGTACCGAAACGGGATAAAAAACGTACAAAAGTGGAAAACAAAAATGTGTGAAAAATACGGATAATAGTTAGAGAAGGGACGAAAAAGTGGCCAAAACGTACCAAAACGGGATAAAAAACGTACAAAAGTGGAAAACAAAAATGTGTGATAATAGTTAGAGACGGGACGAAAAAGTGGCCAAAACGTACCGAAACGGGATAAAAAAAACGTACAAAAGTGGAAAACAAATATATGTGAAAAATACGAATAATAGTTAGAGAAGGGACGAAAAAGTGGCCAAAACGTACCGAAACGGAATAAAAAAAATTTTCAAAAGGAAGAAAAAAAAAGCGTGTGACAAAGTTGTTATCAGCACAAATGAGCCAAACATTTAAAGTAATGGAAAAGGGTTCATAGCAACGCTTTGCAACAACTGCTGGAAAAACGTATCAAAACGTAACAAAACGGGATTAAAAGAGGAAACAATATAAAAGGGTGCAGTCAAAACGGGATAAAAAAGGGGAAATTTAAAAAAGTGTGAACATGTATTTGGTATTAATATCTACCGCCAAAAATTTGAGAAAAGCGATAAAGGTTCTGAGTCGACATGAAACATTTTTTTTTTTGTAAACCAATGCAATTAAACAAATACTTTGTGTTTTACTGCGAAGGAAAATTTAGTCTTCCGTAGCGGGCATTTGCTGGAGTTTAATATTTTGTGTTTTTTGTTTAATATATAAAATGAAAAACCCGAAATATTCGTCTCTGTTCCTAAACGAACAGCTTGAGATGGTTTTGGCTTTACCTTGGATGACTCATACACAATGACTGCGATTTAGTTTCAGGCTGGCGGCTCATATTAGGAAATAAAAGCCCGGCAGCGAGTCAAAGAAACCAACGTTGTTTCGTAGTAGATAACAATTTTGAATAATTGGATTCCTCTCTACGTAAATCAGAATCAAAAAAAATTGCATTTTATTTGCGCACAACCAAAGTTTTTGAAATCAACGCCGGAGTATTCATGCAACATAATAATCAATTCTGTCGTGTCACATGTCGGCACATACAATCTCTCTCTCTCTATGGGGATTTCTTACAAAATATATTGAAATTTAAATTAAAATGCAGAAATGTACCTACAACTGGCATTCCTTTTTTTTTTTAAATTCTACACATACCGAGTAGTGCGTCATGGAATATAACTATCAACGGTCGCTGCACAGTGGTCTTAAATAGGTGGGTAAATGATTTGAGCAATCTGCAAATCCTGTGCAAGAAAAGAGCAATTAAAAATAGGCAATAACAAACTGAATGAAAATACAGTGTAGTCTCTCCTTGCGTCCACCCCTCATAAGCGGACACCTCTCATAAAGGGACACTTCGGCTTCAGTCCTCGTGTGAACTTCTCTCATAAGCGAATGAAATTCTCAGTCCTTAGGTGTCCACTTATTATTTTCTTACCCCCCGTATTCTGATAAATTTATAACAGCTTTATAAACCTGTGGTACAAAAACAATTTTCACACATTTTTCTTATCAAAGTTTTATAAAGCTGTTATACATTTCTCTGAATACGGGTGCTTTCCATATTTATTTCTATATTTTTCATTGGCATTCAATCGACCTCGAGGATGTCAATGTCGTCCGCATATACGAGGAGCCTTTGACCAGTTTTATTAACTTCTTCCAATATTTTGTCCATGTTGATGAAGCTGTCGCCCTGGCGGAGACCACTTGTAGTGGTAAATGGTTCAAAGAGGTCGTTTCCTATTTTTACGGAGGAATTAGAGAAGAGTAGCGAAAGCGCTACAGAAAAATTAGAATTAAACGAACCCTATTTCCTGTTCCCACATAACTTTGTATTTTTTTCTACAAATAATAAAAATTGATTCTTTATAATTTAGAAATCTTGCAATATTTGAGTATTTAACAACCACTGTGCAAAAATGCGTTTGCATTTTATATACGAAACACATCCGAATCTCTGCCCGAGGATGACAATATTTGCAAATGAGAATATGTGTATGTGTATGTGTGTGTGGGTGTTAAGAGAGAGGAGAGGAGAGGAGGAAGTATGTCTTCCAATAACATGATAAGTTAAAAAATTATACGCACATGTATTTGTGAGTTGTGACATCTTCACGAGTGTCTATGGGAGTGAGTGAGTGGGTGAATGTTGAAGTTGACAGAATCTAATGAATAACAAATAAGAACAGCCACACATCTCTAAGTCATCCCAAGTACACCACTACACACACACACGCACACACTCTCAACTCATCCTTGCAAAGAATTTGCGTATGCTGATGACTTTGCCAGATATACCACGTAAACTCTTCCGAAATCGAATGTCTGGGCTTTTCTGTAATCTGCAGCATATTTAAATGGAGTCGTTGTGTTTGATATTGAAAATTGTTCAATTTCGATTAAATTCCATTTAAATTTTACTAGTCACTGCCAGTCTGTTATTGGCAAAGCGGAGGAATGACATTTCGAAAATGTGTCATTCGCCAAAAGCATTTGCATATAAAGAAGAGTTTATTTAAATACAATAGCAGTCACAAATACATCACACACACACAGATCGATGAAATGTTTCTTTAATATATTAGGAAAATTGTATTATCTTCCGTTTGGGAGTAAACACTGAACAGATTTGATCAGTTGCTCAGCGCAAAGACTTACCAAGCGATGACACCAAATCTGTTCATATCGTTAGCTTAATATAAAAAGGTTCTAATTTACAGGAGAAGGAAAAAAACTTAATAAAACTAGAAATAATATAGGAACACAAGCATAGTCAATCAACTTTTTTGAAGACCTCAAAGATAGAATTCGTGTGGCTATCGAGGACATAGGGCAGCCACTTTGCGATTTGGTTGTGGAAAATCTCATGACAATGATATGGTCCTGTAAACGTGGTCGTGGTGGCCATTTGGCTGATGTTGTTTTTCATTATTATTGTTGTTTTTCCTCTTTACTATGAAATAAACATGCGACAATTTATCTCCAAAAATGCTGTTTTTCTTTGAATACCAAAATAACACTTGTTGTTGGGAAACCCTATATAAAAGCTTTGTAAACCGTTGTTAAGAAAAAATTGTGAAATTTTGTTTTGTGTTTTATAAATTTTTATAAATAGGGGGTAAAAATGCATTGGGTATTCATATTTTTTGAGGAAATACAAAGTTTTTCATTGATTATTTAAGAAAGCCTCGGGGGGTTAATATTTTAACCCATTCATGACCAAGACATTTGTTAAAAACACTTTTTGACATTTTTAACTTTACGAAATCCTTTTCTCTGCGCCATATGGCATCGCTGGCTATGAATGGGTTAAAATACGTTTTTTTTTATTGTTATTTGTATTCTTTGTTTTCCAAAACAATCTGAAGAAATGTAAACACGGCTGTGAATGTTTACTCGAAGAGGCGTATTTACATTACATTATTTTTATCCGATTTTGTGCAAAACTTCTCAAATGGAATTGTGTGGATATAAAATCGTTCACAAAATTGTCTCTTCAAAACATTTCATTAGAGAATATTTGTATAAAATCATGTAAAAATAACGTAATGTAAATACGACTTTGGGGGAAACCTTCCAAACCTTAGCAGAAAGTGAGCTCAGTCTTTCTTTCTTATCTTTTTATTTGAATTTGATGATAGGACTTCAACAATGAATAGAAACCAAAACATCCCCTTAGACTTGCACCTTCAACCTACATGGTGGGAATTCGGTCATTTTGGGATAGGTTAGGTGCGAATGGTAAACTCAATACCACGAAAACTAGCAAATAAATGTCTCCGGACCATTCCGAGTGGCCCACAAAATTCCAGAGTCGGTCAATATCGGACGGATCGCCTTATCGCCAGGACATGACAAGGGTAGACAAATTGTTTTCTATACTCCCTCTCCTCTTTATCGCTACAGCTTCTGCAGTTGTTGGTAGTCACAACTAGGGTTGCCAGACGGCCTGTAATGGACTTCCAGTCCAGTTTCAAGCTATTGCATACATTTTCCAGTTAAATCAAAACTCTTACCCAAGTTTTTATTAAAATTTAAAAAACCTGAGTTAAGAAAAATTTATGAAAATACAAAAAAAAATCACATATTTTTCATTACAAAGGTTTATAAATGAATACGGGGGTCAAATTTGCTTTGTATGAACCTGAGAATAAGGTGAATATACCTTGGCTGGTTTCCGAAAACGGTCCAAAGAGAGACAAGGACAAATTATTTAATTTATAAAATTTCGCTAAATCCGAAAAATTGTATAAGTGTCAAAAATTGTCAGAGCATCAGATTCATATCCTAAATTACAGACAGATATTTTCGTTAATATTAAATTTAAATTTTACAAACATGTATTAATAGTTGTGCCACAAGTTTTTATCTTCATTTTATAGAACAAATTGAAAAGTACATACTCTGTTCGTTTAAATGAAAGAAGGCTCAATTATCCGAAGTCCCTTTTTTTTGAAAAATCCGCAAAAGTGAAAAAAAAAAATCTTGATTTTTTTCAATTCCGCTTATAATAATTCTACTGTACATCCGGCTAGCTATAATTTAATGATAATGGGCTGGTTTCCGAAATAAGACCAATGAAATACCAGTTTTTTTTTTATCAAGATTTTCAATTTGTATCCGGCAAACCTAAGTCACAATCTACATACCTTCCCATTAGACACTTTCCCTTTCTGTCCAACGACATTCGAGACGTCAATGATTATTCAAGTGGACCCTGATCTGATGTATTTGACACAACTTGGCCGTTTTAATTCATCAGACCTTTGCAAGATTTCCATAGGCAAATGTTCACGAGTAGAACGGATTTTAGGTCTGAAATAAATAAATACTTTTCTCGATAGCCAACCGATGCTAGTGGTCCACACTTCGATAAAAGAGTTTCAAAGGTAATTAATCGGCAATGATTTCGTCTGTATACCTCAAAATGACCTCAAAAACTTTCCATTTACTCATTGCCGGTGTTAAAAGTTTCCTCTTATACAAACTTGAATACTTCAAACAAAGAAATCTAAAGTGTACCATAAATATGAAAAGTTTTCTTTTTGTTTCGCTTTAATATGATTTATAGTCTCATATGTGTTTCAGTGCCAGACAATACACATGTGAACGTCTATATGGCATAAAGCACTCAGCACACTGTGGAATACGATGGCAACACACACACGCACTCTCCTATGAAAGCACCAAAAAAAAAAGGAAACCGATACGTGTCCTGGCAGTCTGTCATGCAAAACAAACTACGCATGAAAAACCGATGCATTTGGAAGGTCTTATGTCGATAGACCCACAATACCTTTGCAACGAATATTCAGTTTTTTTTGTTTCATGTCTTTCAGGGGCAGTTTCAATTTGTGCATAGGGAGGAGGGTATGTCCTCTGAGGCGATTTTGCCATCCCATAGACCAGGGGTACTTTCATGGATTTCCCCTACACTAAAGGGTCCGCCATCTAACGCAGCCATTTGATTGAAATTATTTTCCATTATTAACCGGAAGGATTGTACTTTCAAATAAAAAAGGAAATTTAAGAAAATATCCAGTATTTTTTTTTTATAGAATTTTCAATAAAACTGAATTTGGACAATTTGCCGGTATCGCTGGGAATACGATCCGGAAATACGGTTACACTAAATCTGATTTTTGAAAGAACATTTTGATCGTTGACTGGATAAATTTCCCTCTGCTGGCGGCGTTTACAAGCCAAATGGAAAGACAATTGCTTATTGTGTTTTCTGGCAATGTTTGAAAAAGGTCTGGCCTCTTATTGACTTCAATGTTAAAGCTCTGATTATCGTATGTAAGTCTGTCCAAATTTCTTCAAAGACTCCACAGATAAGTTGACTGTGACGCTTGTTCAGCGAAATTCAAATGGCGAAATAAAGTTCGAAAAATCGTTTTGTGTGATTTCGTTAAGTGATTTTTTTTTCTTTTTCAACATTGTAGATAAATCCCTTAACCGGTACCTCTTAGTGGCAGCCATTTAATTGACTCAGACAACTTACTGGCTAAATTTATATTCTAATTTGGGGTCCAAGGGTAAACCGGGTGACACAGACCGTATGGCTAGATTTGTTTGCAGCGACAGACCAAAGCCTCTGGTGGGAATCGAACCCACAATCACCACGCTAATAGGTAAGCACGCTACCAAATCGCCAACCGGTGCACTTACTGGTCAAATACATCATCCCCAGATTGCAGATAAATTGGTATAACGGCAACAGTCGAATAGACTCGTTCTTGTTAAAACAAAAAAAAGAAATAATTCCATTGTTAGCCCACATGGCGCCAGCGTCCTTTTCAAAGAACGGAAAATGATGAAAAATTCAAGTAAAAGTCAGTAACGAAATTTAATCAGCGATACACTTTCAGTTTAAACACAAAAAAGAAAAATTAAACAAAACAAATTCCGGTGCTAAGTGGGTTAAACACAATATCCCCACATTGCATAGAAATCCTTAAACCGATAACTCTACTGTAACAATTTTTTTGTTGAAAACAATATCTCCACATTAAAGATAACTCACTAAATCGACAACTCTTCGGGCGGCAATATAATAGAAAACAATATCTCCATATTGTAGACAAATTCCTAAACCTTTAACTATACTTGCCACAACAGAATTGTCACAGGCCCTCTGCCTCTCTCTTTTTAAACACAATATCCCGACATTGCGGTAAGTCCTCGAATGAGCAACTGCACTACCAACTATAGGATTGCCACAGACCCTCTCTCTCTTATTAAAAAGAAATATCCCCACATTGCATAGAAGTCCCTTAACCGGCAACAACAAATTCGGCAATGGAAACTTTGCCTCTTTCTTTAAAAAAAAAATATCCCCACATTGCCTAGATATCCCTTAAGCGGCACCAACAAAGTTTGCCAAAAGACACTCTGCCTCTTTGTTGTAAAAATAAATCCCATTGCATAGAAATCCGGCAACAACAAGACACTCTACCTCTTTCATATTAAAAAGAAATATCCCCACATTGCATAGAAATCCCTTAACCAACAACAAAATTTGCCAAAAGAAATTCTGCCTCTTTCTTATAAAAAAAAATATCCCGAAATTGCATAGAAATCCGGCAACAATAACAAAATTACCAAAAGACACTCTGCCTCTTTCTTATTAGAAAAATATCCCGGCATTACATTGACATCACCACACCGACAACAACAAAATTGCTGCACCTTTCTTATTAAAAAGAAATATCCCCACATTGAATAGAAATCCCTTAACCGGCAACAACAAAATTACCAAAAGACACTCTGCCTCTTTCATATTAAAAAGAAATATCCCCACATTGCATAGAAATCCCTTAACCAACAACAACAAAGTATGCCAAAAGACACTGTGTCTCTTTCTTATTAAAAACAAATATCCCCACATTACAAATATATCCCTAAGCCAACAACTGAACTGAGCTAACAACAATTTCTCACAAAACCCTCTGCCCCGTTAATAAATGGATGGAAAAATGTCTGGGATAACAGCACAGCATGTGACCGATAATTGACTATTTCCCACGAACTCTCGCAATGTATTTATTTTCCTGCCTTTCGTCCTTCCACTCAGTGTTGATTAATATTCACCCATATGAAGGTAATGTGTTACGGTGAGCGTGTGTGTGTGAGAGTGGGTTCTCTATTTTGCCAATTTGTTTTGTTTTTTGTTAGATAAATTGTGTCAAACTGTTGTATGAGAGTATGCAAAGAGCGTAATGCTAATACTATTCATATTTTCTCGGGTCGATATCAACTTCAAGTGGGTGGAATCTGTATATGTATGTGTGTGGAAGTCATGACACCGGCATGTCTATTGGCACACATTTTGGTATGTAAATGAAGTCGATGATGTCGGTTGTTTGTTTGTTTATTTATTAATTAAATTATTATGTTATGCTATTATAAACGATAATGCCACCATATGAATGTCATAATAATAACAATGGAATTGCCCTGGCACTGACAGTTTAGTTATATGAACTAAACATGAAACCTTTTTCCAGTAGCTTTCAAACTTGGCTCACATGACAATGCGGTGTGATGGGACGGTCTACTGCTTCGTAACAGGGGTCAATGAAGAAGAAGATGACGACGCTGGTTATTGGCTCAATTATAATTAGTATTCATAAGTTTGTGGCTGTAAATAGCTGAGGCGAATTCACTGAAACGCAGTTAAGCAAACAGGAAATAGGTTAATTGTCAATTAGGTTACATTGTCGAAAAGGCCAACAAAGTAACGAATGTTTGCCTGATGATATTGCATGTAGTATTTATGATGTGATGACTATAGCTTAGAATTTGTTATCAATGATGAAAGACTGTTTAAGAAGCCAATTAATGGCTGTAGACTAGAGACAGGCCAGTGTTGCCAGAAGCAGCTCACAAAAAAATGCTTGATTTATGACTAAAAAATTTAAAATATTCGAATTGTTTTTTTTTTAATTTTAAGGCATTAAGTAATTTGCGCAAAAACAATAGAAAATTGCAATCTGTTGTTTTAAGCTACTCTCCATGCGATTTTAAATTAAACCCAAATTACTTATTTTCGAAAGTTCACAATTAGTTCAGCATGTTTTCGGTACGGATAGAAACCCTTTCTGGTATCTCCCATGCACATGACCTTTGTTAACTTCTTTATTCAAACATTCGTTTGAAGGAAATATTCAAAACCAAGTATTCAAAATAATTTATAAACCTTTTTTAAGAAAAATGTGTGAAAATACAAAAACAATTTTCACATATCTTCCTTATTAAAGACTTGTAAATCTGTTATACATTTTTATGAATACGTGAAAAAGTATTTAATATATATTTGTTTAAAATACATACCCGACGCACATAGTTATTAAATTTGATCACATGTAAATAATAACATACCTGCAATAAGAAAGAGAAAGAAATTATTAACTCATATTTATTGAAATAATTGTAAGTTGTCTGGTAACTAGTGGGTGTACAGAAGAGATCGAATCAGTCAGTACATTTTTATGCCGACTTCAAGTAAAAAATCCATATTAATTAAACATTCTTTACCGGCAGGAAATTAGCTGAGGTGAAGTATTTTAATTGAAACTTTTTTTTCATTTTTTTGAAGTGCCCTTTACACGGTCAAAATGCATAAACAGTATTAAGATAGTGTTACAATGGCGGTGCATGAAAAAAATTCAAAATGTTTTGATGCATTTTGACCATGTAAATGGGCTCTATGATGCCGTCGAACGTAACCCATCAAAAAGCATATATTCGAACCCTCTTAAGATTCGAACTCGCTTAACATCGTGTCGTTCCCAATCGCAAATATACTTTCTAGCAATTAAAAAGTGCGGAACAGTTTACAAAAAAAAAAAATCATCAGCAAATGAATAATTTGTATCCGAATTATCATGAAAGTTGGCGTAGGACGAAAATGGGACTGGAGAATAGTAAAATATCGAGGTTAGATTTGAATCCATTGGATTTAATCTGTAAAACATAAAGTGCAGAGTTTCTGATCAATGACTCAACAACAAACATCAGACACAGTTCCCTGATTTGAGAAATACTTCTTCCATTTATAACTTCAAAGTCCAAAATTTTGTCAGACTTTCCCCAATAAAGCCACAACTAATGGGATCCAACACATTGAACTTCAGCTCAGCCTTTAAGCAGAGTGAAAGACCCTAACTTAAATCTAGATACCATCTTGAAATTTTCAAATTATCCTTGCGGAACCTTAAAATGTTCACTTCAATATTCTCCCAACATCCATCTAAACAATGAAATAAATGCATCTTCATCTAGGTTTACATACATTCTAAATATCAACAGCACAACAGCAATAAAGAATATTGTTCCAAGCATCATAAAGTTGATGACGATCATAACAAAGTTCGTTGATTCGTTTTCCATTCCTTGGCATTCTATTTGATTGTGTACTTGAAAAGGATGCTGCTGTCTTTTTTTAAATGTTTCCTAAAACCCTCCTACATTTTGGTTTCAACGAGAGAGAAAAGAAGCACAGAATACAAAATGATGAAGATGAAAAAGAATGTGGCTGTGGATGGATGATTATGAAAATATTACATTACATTGTGTTGCCAACCAGCGACAACGACCGACAAACAACAAAATGATGACTTAATAAGACTTTGGGGAGAAATTTCATCAACCACAACAAGGATTTAGGAAAAACGAAAAAAAAAAATTTGAATCTCCGACATATGCGGGGGGAATACAAGTACGTACGAGGGCAGTGTGACAGAAGCCTGGAATGGCTTCGTAAGTATCCCTTTGTTGTTATAACTAAAGTTAAACATTCTGGTTACTCACACGAGGTCGTTAGGTCAGAAATCGCCATTAAAATCCATTGAATAAACGAAATGAGAGTGAATAAGCGTGAGGCTGTAGACATTCCAACCGTGACGGCACATCACATTTATCATGAAATGTTGGGCATGACAAAAACAGACGCGCCATTGATGTGGCGACTTATCAGATTCCAAAATGATCGCCAGAAGATCAACTGAGGCTATCGTTGTTATTCAAATCGATAAACCAGAATACCGCTACATTTTTCTCTCTTCAAAACTTGCAGAAGAGTCTACTTTAGGTTAGGTTAGCTTAGGAAGGGTGGTACATCCTAAGATGCACCTCCAATCGGAGACCCATATACAGCTTAGTGATTCGAGAGAAGTACCCAGTCTGGTGCTTCATGGAATACTAAGGGAAATTAGTAAGTAAGTAATATCGAAATCTCCTTGTTCACTTTTATTTACATATTCTCTTCATTTCAGTTAATTTTGTCCCTCTTCATGGGCACAATTCACTTTGCAATACCCACTGACAAGAAGAGCACTCTCAATGCTGGGGTTCGCTGTGATCCGTGCTGTTGTTATGTAGTTGGTGGTTTCTGTGCTGGGTATGAGTGTGTTGTATACGTGTGTGTGTTTGTTTCATTTGTTTCACCTCTTCGATTGCTGACATTGATGATGTCTCCCCATTTCGTTTGTTTCACCTCTTCGATGTTGGTGTAGCTGTTGTGTGTGTGTGGGTCTTTATGACTTCGTCTCCTCTCAGCATGTTGTTGTCACAAGTATCGTAATTATGTAATTGTTGTTCTTTTTCGCCATTTACCCAACAGTGTGTTACTGTCATTTACAGAGGTTTGCCAGTATCTCCACCTGCTGGCCTCGCATGACTCTCTCGATAAATGATTGTGTTGGTCGACTCTACTTCGTGTCTCTGAGAGTATTTACTGTGATTTTATTTCTTTATTTTGCAAATATTGCCCATTCGATGTTGAGCAATATGAGTTACTGTTAAGTAGGCGCTGCTCACATGTTTGCAGAACTGTGCGGGTTTATTTGTGTGGTATTTAATATTGTCGTCATTGCACTTCAGTGATATTTGAGGCTGTGGCACTGGATGACTGTCGTTTCAATGTTAGGGTCATGTGAAACGTGAGCTTTTGACAGTGGGCAAAGACTATGTTGTTAAGAGAAGAAAATAAACGGATTCATAAAGACAGTGATTTGATGATAAATTTCATTATTTTCCAACCTTGAAACCATAGCTGTTAAGTAACGATTACGAATCGTAATAATTACAAATTAAATAATTTTTTTTAAAGATGCAGTAATAATTTAATTACGATTATATTCATTTTCTCAAGACAAATAATCTAAAAGTAATCAGGATTACTTCCGATTTCTATAAAGAATCAAAAGTAATCGGAAAATAATCCGACCACTTTCAGACATTACTTTTGATCAAAACAAATTGGAAAATAATCCGACTTTCAGACATTACTTTTGATTATTTCCGATTATTTTGAAGTCTATTGCATTCATACTTCTGTGATGTCATTAACAAATATGGTGATTTTTTTATCCACATCAATTTCAACCAGTATTTGCTTTGAGTTATATTTTTCTTTACCGGTATAAATTGTATAAAAGAAAAATTGCTTATGGAATTCATTGATTTTAGTATCTTCATTCGAGATGACATCTTGGGTAGCCTTTTGCTCACGGTCATACACGCCTCCATGACAGAGCGAACATTTACTAACGATCATGACTTGTAGCGTGTCATAATCCATGATATATTCGAATCACCTTTTTGACTATTTTAAAGTAATTTGAAGTAATTTTGAATACTTTTAGATTATTTGTAATTGTAATCAATTACACTACTCAACAAAATGAAAAAAATTTCATGTACTCCGGATGCGATAATTTTTTCTGTGTAGATAACCTTGACATGAGCTCGAAAAACGCAATAAAAATTTTTTTTTTCGTTTGGTTTTTGTTTTATTTTTTTTTTTTTTAAATTTTAAAAAAAAATTTTTGGTTAATTTGTTTCGTCCGGCATAACTCGGGAACCACTAGCCCGATTTAATTGAATTAAATTTTAAAAAATTTAAAATTACAATTCCCTTAATCTGTTCATATATTGTTTTCCTATACAAGCAACAGTTTCCAAGTTAAAAATGAATATATAAAGGAAAAAACTTGTTTTTTGCCTAAAGATTTAAATTTTTTTTTTTTAAAAAATCCATAAAAAATCCAAAATGAAAAAAAATGTCAAATCTTATTACTTTTACGTAAAGTCACATAACTATGAGCAAAATGAGACAAAGATCATGAAAATCGATGCACGCGTTTCGCTTTTATTCGCAATTGAGTAAAGGTATGAATTTCAAAAATTTGCTCGACATATGCACAACTTTGTCTATGGTAAGGTTTTTTCTTTTTTATTACAAAAAAAATTAAAATTTGTTGGGTGACAAAAATATATGAAAATTTGAAATTTTTGAAATTCATACCTTTACTCAATTGCGAATAAAAGCGAAACGCGTGCATCGATTTTCATGATCTTTGTCTCATTTTGCTCATAGGTTATGTGACTTTACGTAAAAGTAATAAGATTGATTCAATGCATGTTTACATTAATTTAATGTGTCATCACTGTAATCATATGTAGAAATATCCGAAATCGAATTTCATCCATGTTTAGACTATTGTTCAGTCCCCTTTAGGATTGAGAACAAGTCTCATTTAGAACTCCGCACTTTTTGTTAATTCTCACACTGTAACTGCTTGCAATCACGTTATTCTTTACGGCTTAGAGTCCAATGACAGTAATTGTAACATAAAGTTATTAAAATGTCCCTCTGGTTGGCTGTTGTTGACTGTTGTGTCCTTACTGCTGCGGCTCCCCCCCGCACCCAGTCATACCATTTCCCATTCCCTCCACTCCATTGCAGTTGACATTGCATGTATGCGATATGAGTAACGAACTGAAATACTCGTAAGTAGACCCCTCGGTCGTTTGAACTTATCTAATATCTCGTAACTACTGGTTTTTTCTTCTGATTTCTTTCATTTTCAATGTTATTGTTATGGACATTTACGTTACGTGTTCCCTTCTTCTTCCTCTTCTTCCTGTTCAGCTACGAAGACATAATGTAGAGGGTATTTTTTTGTTGTTGAGGTTTTATACTCGGACAACTGGAAATGTCCAACATTAATGGCTGTACTTAATACGTATGGTGGGAGTGCAAATGGAACGGGCGTAAAGCGGGTGGTGGGGGGAAATTGAAATTGTAGTGTGTACACACTTTTATGGTCACATTACAAGTACAGAGGACATAAATCTAAGTACTTCAATAACAACGGACACACAGAGCGGCCGAACGACATGGGCCGCTATTTGAGACAACATTAAGGAGGACAACATTAGCAATGAATCCATCCCCCCCCCCTAATGTTTGCGTTGAAACATAAACAATTTGTCATTTTTCCATTATTGTTGTCATTTTTTTTTGGTTTCTGCTTTTAAACGTTGCGTTGTTGTTTTTGTGTGTGTGTTTTTTTTTTGTTAACATTGACCTTCAAATGGAATTTTAAATAATATTTTTGTGTCAGTATGGCATGTCTGTCGCTGAGTTCTCTTTTTTGTGCGGCAAGTTTATTTTGTTATCAAAGTGTCAGAAACTGTTATCCATCAAAATATTATTTTTTGTTTAAATTCATATATCTGTGGCATTTGTTGAACTTTTTCCTCACTTTGTTCAAAATTTATATTGACTTGAATTTAAACAAAAATCTATAAATTATTGGCACAGCCAGCCTGAAACGCCCTCGCTAATATTTGTCCATAGCATGCGTTGATTCACAAATGTCCCCACAAATTATGTTATGGGCTGGGGCGGAAAATAATTCATTCTGTTTTCAATACATCACGAAATTGTTTGACAGGTGGTCAAAATGAAATTTGTTTGTTAAACAATCGTTTGCTTACATATGCTAATATAAAAGGGTCACAACGCAAAATTTCCCAAAACTGATTTTTTCCCCATAAATTAATTCAGAGTACACATCTCTAATTACTGCATACATTTCTTTCTCATCACTACCTTCTTTAACTGGAAAAATACAGTTAGAAAAATACTGGAAAATAACTGGAAAAATACAGTTGGATTTTTGAGTTGCAACCCTTTTTCATTTAGTGTGCGATGTGAAAAAATTAATTAGATTTTGGAAAATATTAAATGTCTCCACTATTTTCGAATTTTATAAAAAAAAACACTTAAAGCAAAACTTTTTTTTAAATATTTTTGCGAATTTTTTGTTTCGTATTACCCTAAGAAAAAAAATAATTTTAAATGTCTCCTTAAAAAACACTAATTTCAGAATTTTATAAAAAAAAAATTTTTATTTTAAATATTTTTTTGTCAATTATTAAATTATTTCGAATTACCCTAAGAATGAAATTCGTAAGAATTTGCAATGCAGAGAATGAAAACACTTAACCTAAATAGCTTTTAAATCTAAATTTGTATCTTCTTGCACCCTACACCATATTGGGGTATCAAGTGGTCTCATGACTTTGTGCATTTGTTGGAAACGCCCATTCAAATGCAACAGGCCCATAGTATTCCCTTCGATTTTAAAGCACTCTTTTAATTGATTTATGAACGAATTTCTTCAATTCAAACCGACCTTAGCGATTATTCGCGCATTGTTTTAGTTTAGGACGAAACCTACTGAGATGGGTCAACATCAATTCAGGCATTGCTGTATCCTCGGATCGGTGAGACTCTGTAGAAGAGCTATGGAGTCAGAGTCTGACAAATTGGCATGGATTCGGAGTCTGGAATTTATTTATGTAAGTAAATAAATCAATATAAAAACAATTTATTTCTTTGACCCATTTTGTACCAGCGGTCGAGATCTCGACCTCAAGGTTTCGCAACAATAAAAACATTTTTTTCTTTTAAACAAAAACAAAAATTTTATTCCAATTTTTTTTAAGATAATACATTGTACTAGTTTAATGTAAAAATACATTTGGCAATTTGCTTGGCGGCAATTCTGAGGAACTTGTTCCATGGCTGTTAAAAATGTCGATGTTGGCATGTTTTGAAGCTCCTTTCGAATTTTTTTAATCAAATTTTTGTTAGTTTTAGGTCTGAAGTTATATAAGCATATACTTTTCGTTTTAAATTTGTCCAAAAATCCTCAATTGGGCGTAATTGGGGTACATTGGGTGGATTTTCTTCTATACATACATATGGAATTTGAAGGGTGTCCATGGCTTCCAATGTCTTCTTGGCGTAATGACTTGATGCTAAGTCGGGCCAGAAGATTACATTTAAGTTTATATGCTTCTTATTCATAAATTCCCCAACTTTTGGTAAGCAGAAATTAATATATCTTTCAGTAATGACGGCCAAACCGGACTCAAAAAGAACTGGTTCTGACATTCCATGCTGACTAATTGCAAGCCACAATAAAACTTTTTTTAGGAAATTTTGAATGCTCCACATACTTTATTTTATCGTCTACGTGTTTTTTTCCTTCAAAAAAATTTTGTCCTTGCCTTTCGTTTCCATCCAATGTAAAATATGACTCATCGTCCATGATGCATACAATGTCGCTCTTGGCTTTGAATGTATTTTTGACCCAAACTTCCAAGTCGAGACTTTTGGGTGGGTAACTTCTTGAGCTTCTGACGCTTTTGGCGTGTTTTTTCTGGACTTTCTCTGAATTCCCATATCACTCATATACTTTTACACTGTTTTTCCGTCACATTGGAACTTTTTCCCAAGCTCCCTATAGGATTTAGCGACATTACCATCGGTAATTTTTCGAAGTCGGCTTCTCATAGAAGAGTCGTTCAAACTACACTTTTTGCCAGAACCACGTTTTCTTTCTGTTGTTTGTCTTTTCTCATATATCGCCAGTGTTCTATATACCGAACTTCGATTTTCTCCTTGCTCTACAAAATTAGAAACGATATCGGATTTCTTCCAATCAGGATGATGGTCGAAAAAATGACAAATGGTTTTTCGACGTTGTTCTTCTTTTGACGACATTGCAAACAAAATAAAAATGTAAGGTAGTCACGAGTTTTGGTAGCTCGTCTGCTCCGTCGTTTTTAGATTTAAGGATAAATAAACATAAAAGCTGAAATTGAAAATATTAGAAAACGGACAGGCGTACGAACTTATTGTAGACGGGGTAGTATTAGTTGCATTACCAGGTAATGACAATATCCGCAGTATGAATAACAATCAACAAAATTATGAAGTTTTTTGGTTGTTACTTTTCTCTAGTTCACTCGCGCTCATTTCTATATTTCGTTCGCTCCATCTTTCTCTTACTCACAACGAATATTAAATTTCGGTGGACTGTAAAGGAAAAGTTGATAATAAGCAAGCTTTCTTTATATTTTTCTATAAATATAATTGTATTTCATTCAAACTTTAGCTCTATGCCTCACACTGAACTACTCAGCCCCAATGGCATCATATTGTCAACGAAATTCCAAGAGAGGCTGAATAGTAAATGGTGTTTACCTACAAATTTAACTTACCTCCCCCTGACCATGGTGAATAATACCTGAGCAACGCTAACCTCCCCCACCGAGCAAGGCAATATAAATATTTTTGGAAATTTCTCAGAAAATGTGTTATCAGTCGGAAACATTGTTCAGTTTCGATGTACTCAAAATGACTCTTGGATTATGGAAGCTTACAGGAAATGTAAGATGAAGATGATTAAATTTTGCTAGATTTTTCTACTCAAATATTTAAAATGCTATGATGGCCAGCCTAATAACCATAATCCCAT
Source organism: Hydrotaea cyrtoneurina (assembly GCA_958296145.1). Classification (NCBI taxonomy): domain Eukaryota; kingdom Metazoa; phylum Arthropoda; class Insecta; order Diptera; family Muscidae; genus Hydrotaea; species Hydrotaea cyrtoneurina. Next base: position 6,903,076 of record OY282513.1, on the reverse strand, counting down.
TGACACAAAATGTCATGAAAAATACTTCCAACATCTCAAATGATAAATCACCTCCCCCCCATTGTAGCGTGAACTTTCAATACAAATAAGTAGAGAAAAAAAGACACAAGAAATTAAGTGACGAGATCATTTAAAAGAAAATATTGGTTTCACTGTTTGACACAACGACCACAGCTGTTGTCATGTCACCACCATTGAGACAAGTAGCAACAACAACAACAAAGAACAAGAATTTCACGTCACTGTGGCACACGAATTGTTGTTGTTTAATGAAAAAGCACAAATGTTTATGCGGTCCTTTGCTTGTTCTTTATTTTGGGCAACAAAAAACCTAAAGAGCGCCAGAGAGAATTAATATCGACATTTAAATTTTACTCATACAAATTTCAAAGAAAAAAACTAAATTCCCCTACCTCACAAGACAACTAAACTATAAGAACAATTGAGTGATTCGAGGCCTTGGTGTGTGTAGGTGCGTGTGCTTCTGTTTATTTGAAGAGAATATTCCTCAGTAAGCTCAAATCAATCAATGGAAATCTCTTCTACATTTCCTGGCAAACACCAATAACAACAACAAGACAATATGAACAACAACAACCAAACAAACAAAAACATCGGCATGATTTTAGGCATCTTAAGTGGCATTTTGTTTGTTAAATAAATCATCCATTTTGTCTTCGGTAAATATTTACTTCAAGCGAAATGAAATGGAATCAATCCCACCCACCCACTAAATCGCAACGGAAAATAATAAACTAAACCGTTGGCATTAAATTCGGGGGTATTTGTTGTTGCCGTTTGCTTTGTTTGCTTAGCTTTTTGTTGTTAGTTTTGTTAATCAAATATCTATCAATCACTCCGCGAAAGAATCGAGTGAAAATAAACATTTTTCCAGTGCAGTCGGTAAATAAAAATAAATTTGAATAATTTTCATGGTAATTAATCATTCAGCAATCGTCAGTTTTCATTTAAATTTCTTTACCTATCCTCGTTTTCTGTTCGCATCAATTTTCTTTGCCTTTTCATCACATTTAGGTCTCAATGATATGTGAACGAAATGAAATTCCTTTGGAAAACGTGTATCACGTGTTCCAATTTATCGCATAGTAAAACGTTTATGGGGACAAATTGAAAATGAGCGACTCTACGTTAGATTGGCAAATTATCGGGGACAAATTAAGATTGAAAGTGGAAATTATTTTACTTTTATTTTGTTTTTGTTTTGTTTTTTTAAATTATAAGGGAAAACCGGGTGACACAGTCCCCATATGGCTAGATTTGTTTGCAGCGACAGACCAAAGCCTCTGGTGGGAATTGAACACCAAACCACCACGCAGATAGCCAAGCACGCCACCAACTCACCTACCGGAGCGCTTTGTCTCATCTTTTTATAAAAAGGAAATAAAAATAATTCTTCACATCGCTATCTTGTCCCAACAGCTCGAATTTTTCCACCAATTTCTGTATTGCGGTCCGACAAGGTGCTTCACGACGACCCAAAAATGCTTTTATTTTGCGTACTGTGACTGCAAGATTTTCACCTTTTTTTGTAGTGAATTTTGAATAATTTCTTGTCAAATGTCAAAGAATAAAAACTTCAAAAGTGACAGCTACCGAAATACCGGGAGATTCAAAATAACACCTCCTGTTGGAAAACCCTTTATTCGTTTCGTCATGTGACTCCATATTGGTCATGGGGTCAAATCATATAAAACTTTTGGAAAAGAACAATTAGCCTTTCAGAGCCAACCTCAAACTATTGGTTCCAAAAACGTTCCAATCGGGCATAGTTTGGGGGATTTGAAATAAGTTCTGCATATGTTCCTTAAGGGAATGGATCAATACCGCGGTAAGTACATCTCATTACCATTTGCATTACCTGGCAATGAAAACCCATTACCATTTGTATTACCAGGTAATGACATGTCATTACTCTCAGCATGAATCGTCAGCAAATAATAATGACTTACTAAAAACGACATCAATTAATAGTTTTTATGCAAACTTCCTATTTTGTCGCTTTATCATATTTTTGTTGTTGTTTGTAGTTCTATTTTGGACCGAGAAAATATTAAAACTTTGGCCATGTTGTGATCGTCTGTGGTTTGGTGCCATACCTGTCTATTAAGTAAAATGTCCCGAGTTCAAATCTATACCAAAGTTATTTATTATATTCTCCATAATTCCAATCCAATTAAATTGTAATTCTCTCTCTAATGACAAGGCGTTTTCTTCAAGAACTACGAAAGGTGACTGAATTGTAAATGATGTGTAATTTTAAATGCCACTTATCTCCACTATTGCTGGTAACACTAGTCAACAGTCAAAATGTACTCGGGATGCGATAATTTTTTCTGTGTAGATAACCTTGACATGAGCTCGAAAAACGCAATAAACAATTTTTTTTTTCGTTTGGTTTTTGTTTTATTTTTTTTTTTTAAATTTTAAAATTTAATTAATTTGTTTCGTCCACTAGCTCCACGGGAACCACTAGCCCGATTTAATTGAATTAAATTTTAAAAAATTTAAAATTACAATTCCCTTAATCTGTTCATATATTGTTTTCCTATACAAGCAACAGTTTCCAAGTTAAAAATGAATATATAAAGGAAAAAACTTATTTTTTGCCTAAAGATTTAAATTTTTTTTTTTTAAAAAATCCATAAAAATCCAAAATGAAAAAAAATGTCAAATCTTATTACTTTTACGGAAAGTCACATAACCTATGAGCAAAATGAGACAAAGATCATGAAAATCGATGCACGCGTTTCGCTTTTATTCGCAATTGAGTAAAGGTATGAATTTCAAAAATTTGCTCGACATATGCACAACTTTGTCTATGGTAAGGTTTTTTCTTTTTTATTACAAAAAAAATTAAAATTTGTTGGGTGACAAAAATATATGACTTTTTTTGATTGATTTTTTAAAATTTAATTCAATTAAATCGGGCTAGTGGTTCCTGAGTTATGCCGGACGAAACAAATTAACCAAAAAAATTTTTTTAAAATTTAAAAAAAAAAAAAAAAAAGAAAACCAAACGAAAAAAAAAATTTTTTATTGCGTTTTTCGAGCTCATGTCAAGGTTATCTACACAGAAAAAATTATCGCATCCGGATTACATGAAATTTTTTTCATTTTGTTGAGTAGTGTAATTATTATAATAATAATAATTTATATTATAGAATTTAGGAAAATACTTAAAAATCAAAATCAATCAATCAACAACTAAAACTCTGTAAAATATTGTGGTAACTAAATAAAGAAAATTGATTTAATCAAATAAATAAATGTAAAAAAGAATGTTACTACAATTCTTCTAATTCTTTTCTCTATATTTTAATATTGGAAAGTCAAGACTTCGTCTTTACCACAGAGGCATGACAGAGGCATGATAAGCCATTTATTGTGACTGGAGATTGAGGACATGTCGTTAAGGCGAATATCAAGTAAGTCATTCGTAAGATAGAGCCTGAAACCATCAACAAGGTTTTAGAAAATTGCATTGAAACGATGCGCGAAGTTTATCGTGACCCATCAATAATAAATAAATGGGGTTTGTTAAATTTTTGTCATTTTATGAGTTTTGAAAACTTCGGGTAACAGGGCTTGACGTTGTCTAGGCAGTCTATATTAGGCTCTAATATAACACACACCGTGTGCTTATGTTATGATGGTGTTGGTACTTGGTATGTGTAAGAAAGGGAACGTGTTTTCTGAAAATTTGTACATTTACAAGAATACTGTCATACTGTCAATTGTTCGTCCGACGTTTTTTCGATTACTCCTTAAGTGATATTCCCACATTGACCCAGAACTTCTTAAAGTGCTACTCATTTCGCTGAGTCTAAGCCTTCTGAATAATTCAGCAGTGGAAAAATGGGTTCATCAATTTTATGAATTCTTACATTTGGACATCATTTTCCAACCTACTACACTTTTCTTCAATTTGATGTAGAACCTTTCATTGATATTTCTTTAATTCTGTACATAAATTGTATGGACATTGCACATCAATTTAATGAAAACTGTACATCAATCATCAAATACAATTTTTTTATTTTTTTATAGAAAAAATGTTCATAGCGTTGTTTTTTTTTCTTTTTCACGCTTGATGTAAAATAGTACTTCAATTTGTTGAACACAGAAAACTGCCAGAAAAACCGAGTACTTCAAACTGAAGAATTTATTCATCAAGTCAATGGATTTATTCCTTCATTTGATGTAGAACTATTGAAGAACTAGTAAGTTATAATGCGCCTATGGCGCCCGTTGAAATTTGGAAAAAAAATTTTGTGGAAAAAAAAAATTGTGTTGAAAAAAAAAATTTTTGTTGAAAAAAAAATTTTTTCTTGAAAAAAAAAAATTATTGTTAAAAAAAAATTTTGTTAAAAAAAAATTTTTGTTAAAAAAAAATTTTGTTAAAAAAAAAATATTGTTGAAAAAAAAATTTTGTTGAAAAAAAAAATTTTGTTGAAAAAAAAATTTTGTTGAAAAAAAAATTTTGTAAAAAAAAAAATTTTTGTAAAAAAAATTTGGAAAAAAAAAATTTTGGTAAAAAAAATTTGTGGAAAACACAATTTCTGTACAAAAAAAAATATTATTTTTTTTTTTATTATTATCTTAATATAAAATATATATTTACCCTCGACACTGATTCACTGATTCACTGACTCTGTCACGCAGTACGTAGGAATTTAAATAGGCATTCTATAATAATTCTATAAATAATAATAATAAAAAAAATAATATTTTTTTTGTACAGAAATTGTGTTTTCCCCAAATTTTTTTTTACCAAAATTTTTTTTTTCCAAAATTTTTTTTTCTTACAAATTTTTTTTTACAAAAAATTTTTTTTTTCAGGAATTTTTTTTTTCCAAATTTTTTTTTTCCACAAAATTTGTTTTTTCAATAAAAATTTGTTTTTTCAATAAAAATTGGTTTTTCCACAAAATTTTTTTTTTTCAACAAAATTTTTTTTTTTCAACAAAATTTTTTTTTTCAACAAAAATCTTAACAACATTTTTTTTTTTCCACAAAAATTTTTTTTTTCCACAAAAATTTTTTTTTTCAACAAAAATATTTTTTTTTTCAGCAAAAATGTTTTTTCCACAAATTTTATTTTTTTTTACAAAATAGTTTTCTCAAAATATTTTTTACAAAATTTTTAAAATTAAGTAACAAATACTTTCTCAAGCAAATTAACGGGCGCCATAGGCGCATTACAACTTACTAGTTATTTATAGAATTATAGAATGCCTATTTAAATTCCTACGTACTGCGTGACAGAGTCAGTGAATCAGTGTATCAGTGAATCAGTGTCGAGGGTAAATATATATTAAGATCGTTTTCATTGATTTGATTAACTCTTTTCAGCTGTAGATGTAAACCGTCCCCCTTTTGAAGTAATCTTTTAGGGAACTCCTCACTCCTTATATCCCGTATGTTAGTTGACAACCTTTTGCCCAGTGGAAGCCACGCTATGGTGAAGGGTATACAAAATTAGTACCGGCCGAAATTCATCGTTTTTTTCTTTTTTTTGTTCACAATGCGTGTACACTGGAAAAGTTTCGTGCAAAGTTGTTTCCCCTTGTTCTTTCTCCTTTTGATTAGAATATTCAATTTAAAGATACCGAATAAATTAGGCGCAAAAAGAGAAAATAAATATTGTATTATTTTCATTAATTGGATTAAATGGAAAAAGAATAGGGTGAGCGATTAGTGGAGTGGAGCATAAAACAATGAAAATGTGGCAACAAAAACAACGGCATAAAGAGGAAACGGAATTTGTCGTAGACTTTAACGGAAATTAAAGGAAGGAAACTCAACGAAATAATAAAAGTGATGGAAATTCATTAAAACACACGATTGTTTCCTTGTGCACAGCCATTTTTTTGCCGTTGATTTATTCTTGGAAGAGACGACGGAAATCTCATAACTTTCTATTTAAATGTATTAAATAACAGAAGAACGACATTTCCAACAAAGTTATTTATTTAGCACTGCGGTTTTACTTCTTCTTTCTGTAGCCCAATAAATCTTCATACGAACGTGTTTCTGTAGCAATTTCTTTTTTTATGAATTTAAACGTCCTAACAAAAAAAAAAAAGAAGAAATCTACCAACTTTTGAAATAAACACATCAACTGTTCAATATGTTGCCTTCGTTGTTGTTGCTGTTGTTTATGGTCATAAACAACACTTAACGTTTCTTTATGTTGTCGCACTGCAATGGGGCCAAGGCACAAAAAAAGCGTGTCATAAATAAACCAAACAAAGCCGGCTTAAGGGACATTACCCAAACGTATATCAAAGTCAAAGGCATCCTTCTTTTTTAGAAAAGGAAACTATTTTTTAACCAAAAAAATAAAAAAAAGTTTTCAAGTTGATTGGGCAAAATTTGTTAAGAATGTTAACAATAGGATTGCGGTCATTTTCCGATATAAGAAACAGTAATTTGAAATTAATGCTAGGATGCTGTCAAGGTTTTTTTGAGTTATGATCATTCCAATGAAAATGTATTTTGTCAAGTAGTCGACATTTATGGAACGAGGAGTCTTCGATCTATCGTCAACTCGAAACATAGCGAGTGAGTAATTCAGAGTGTATCCACTCGATCTGTGGTGAACTTAGTCAATGTTCGGTTGGTCGAAAATTTCTCCGCCAGTTCACTCCACCTAGTGTATGAGGAGTTTGTTGAGCGTTCACATTTTATATTTTATACATTTCTACTTTTGTCAATGAAATTTGAATTGTAGTAGCATTGTGTAGTGAATTTTCAATAGTAATAAAATTGAATTAATATGTCAATAGTAATCCAAAGGGGTGATGGCCACATTGGACAGTTGTTGCGTATGTTCAATTGATTTTTCGTAGAATTCACTTTCGGCCATCATTATATCATCGGCTATGTAAAGATTTATCTAAACCGAAGACAACATAGAAAAAGAATTAAAAACGACCCAAACTCTAGATGCACTGAAAAGAAGGGTTCATCAATTTGACGAATTCTTACATAAATTTGCTGAATTTGGTCATCAGTTTCCAACCTACTGCACTTTTCATCAATTTGATGAAGAAATATTCATAAATTTTTTCCCCAATTCCATACGTCAATTTGAGGAATATTGCACATCATTTTGATGAACATTAAACACCAATTTGATGAACTTTTTGAGTTGTTTAAAAAATATGTTGTAGGCAAGGAAGGAGTAAGGGACTGCACAATGTTCTCATCAAATTGATTGACAATGTTTATCAAATTGATGTACAATTTTAATCTTCATGTACAATTTTCATCAAATTGATGTACAATGTTCATTTACTCAAACAAAAGGATTCATAAAAATGTAAAAAATCATTGTTAAGAAAAATATATGATAATAAAAATACATTCACACATTTTGCTTACGAAAGGTTTTTTAAATGTTTGTGAATATGGGGGCTAGACTTTCGAACGATTTAACGTATGCGGAATGAAATCGCAACCAAAAAAAAACATTTTTTTTCTTTTAAACAAAAACAAAAATGTTATTCCAATTTTTTTTAAGATAATACATTGTACTAGTTTAATGTAAAAAAATATTTGGTCCCATTCGAGCTGCATGGCGGCAATTTTGAGGAAATTTTTCTGTTGAAAATGTCGATGTTGGCATATTTTAAAGCTCCTTTCGAATTTTTTTAATCAAATTTTTGGTAGTTTTGGGTCTGAAGTTATATACTTTTCGTTTTAAATTTGCCCAAAAAGCCTCAATTGGGCGTAATTGGGGTACATTGGGTAGATTTTCTTCGTTACATACATATGGAATTTGAAGGGTGTCCATGGCTTCCAATGTCTTCTTGGCGTAATGACTTGATGCTAAGTCGGGCCAGAAGATTACATTTAAGTGTCAATGCTTCGTATTCATAAATTCTTCAACTTTTGGTAAGCAGAAATTAATATATCTTTCAGAATTGACGGCCAAACCGGACTCAAAAAGAACTGGTTCTGACATTTTATGCTGACTAATTGCAAGCCACAATAAAACTTTTTTAGGAAATTTTGAATGCTCCACATACATTATTTTATTGTCTACGTGTTGTTTTCCTTCAAAAAAAGGTTTTCCTTGCCATTTGTTTCCATCCAATGTGAAATATGACTCATTGTCCATGATGCATACAATGTCGCTCTTGGCTTTAAATGTATTTTTGACCAAACTTCTAAGTCGAGACTTTTGGGTAACTTCTTGAGCTTCTGGACTTTCTCTGAATTCCCATATCACTCAGATACTATTTCACTGTTTTTCCGTCACATTGGAACTTTTTCCCAAACTCCCTGTAGGATTTAGCGACTTTACCATCGGTAATTTTTCGAAGTCGGCTTCCTATAGAAGAGTCGTTCAAACTACACTTTTTTCCAGAACCACGTTTTCTTTCTGTTGTTTGTCTTTTCTCATATATCGCCAGTGTTCTATGTACCGAACTTCGATTTTCTCCTTGCTCTACAAAATGAGAAACGATATCGGATTTCTTACAATCAGGATGATGGTCGAAAAAATTACAAATGGTTTTTCGACGTTGTTCTTTTTTTGACGACATTGCAAACAAAATAAATGATCAACTTCTGCAAAAATTAAATAGCAATATCACAAAACATGTTGTAAATGAAAAATAACGGTACTTTGTTTACATTTTTAATTTTGCTTTGTACCCAGCGTTGTTAAATTTGTTGCGATTTCATTCCGCAAACGTTAATTCGATTCCACTCTGCGACTCATTAACATGGATATGGGCCAATCCGTCTGTGTCAGTTTTATGGACATAAACATCGACTTATCTAAGCCCCCGTTTGCCTCAAACTCCACACTGAACCAAAGTTCTCCCCGCGATTTTTGGTATAAAACCTGCGTTTTTTACAGTCGATATGAAAACCACAGCCCTCATAATCACTAAGAGTACAAATTTATCTAACAATGTCTTTAACCGCGAGCTTTTCCATATCGTCTGGCGGAAAAGTATAAATGTGTATCTACAGAAAATGCCCACAGTAGATTTGGCCTAACCAACCAAAGAAAAGTTATCATTCAAATGTTACAGGCCAAACAGGATGGACCATCATTCACTTTCAGTCACCGATCAAAAACCAATTCACAAATGGACTCGAGAATATTTTCTAATGTTTTTTATGTTCGTGTTAAATTCGCATTACTTTGTGGTACAATTTCATTGCTGTGGTTGTTGCTGTTTATTTTTATGAACATTTAATAAAACAACATTTTGTTCTACAAGAAGAAGAAGAGAGCAACGAATTAAAAGAGAAAAATGAGAAAAAAATATATAAAAAAAAACAACACAAAGTGAACCATTAAAAAGCAAACAAAAATCTCCCCCAAAAGAAAATGTGGCGTTGCCCTCTATTTAATGGCCACTTTAATGCGAGGTGTTCCAAGTGGTCCACAACGCAACAAAGCTTTAGCTAATGTTGTTTTTATTTTATTTTTTGTTGTTGGTTTTGTTGTTCGGGTCGGCTACGCTTGCTTTTGGTGTGCATGGAGTGAATTACGCTACGAAAAATCAAGTGAAAAATACACATGAAATTGTTGAATATGAAAGGAAAACATGATGATACAGTCTGGCTGCTGCCATCGCATATTGGACTGTGCATTGGCCGGGGCACTGTGGCAGGTATTTTTTGAAAATGGGCGAATATAAATGTTGTCCTATGTCAGCGGAGACAACAATAACTTAGAAGCAGATGCAGTCGCAAAGTGAAGTCTCTATTTCGATTTATTTTGCCACGAAGAAGAATGTAATGAAATGTAATTGTGTCTGATAGCCTGAACAACTTAATAAAGCTTATGGACTTGATAGGGATTTGATCCCCACACACACACACACGAGTTTGAGGCTGCATCAAATAAATTGATTGCTGCGAATTACATTTAAATCAAATAAATGGACAGATAACTGGATAGGCGGACAAATATAAATATGAACCACATAAATTGGTATAGAAATCTACACAAACGTCCCACTGTGCCGCATGCGTCCGATAATTTGTTAAGTTTACGTTTAGCACTGCAACTTCCTCCCATAAATTTGGTTTTCATTTTCATATGAACGCCGCCGCTTTTTGACGGTTTAGCGTACAAATATTTAAACTGACTCGGCTGCCCCTAAATAAACATCGCAGACAGCGTGGTTGTTCCACTTTATAGAGAGCCAAGCGAAATGTTACTAAATTTAGAATGGTTTGCTAAAGGAAATGTTTCGCTTGTGAATGTTCTTCAAAGGGTTCATTTTGAAGAATTTCAAGTATTTCGTTGTGTTGTGTTGATATTTAGTGAACAATTTTCAGATTTTCTCTCTATCAACAGCAGATGAGAATGTGTCAAATCAAAGTTCGTTTGTGGGGAAGTTAATTCACATTTTCTTAGGGGAATATCCCCATTATTTGAGTGGGATGGTATGGCGATGATAATGGCCCAGAAGACAAATTTATGGGGTAGTTCTTTTCTTTCGAACATCATAAAGAAATGAGGGAAAATATTGTATTTTAATTTATTGAAATTGGTTGTCACCAATTTGACCCAAATCGTAGCCCATAATTCTAAATTATTTTTACTTGCGAAAGCAGGCGAAGGTATTCCCTCATATATGAATTCATCTAGGTCTGCATCACACAATGGACCTTGAATGATGGGAACGTGGTAAGAGGCTTGTAAATAAATACAGCCGCACAATGGTCGAGAATCAAATTTCATCGGCCAGAAGTCTAAAACATTTTGTCTAGTAAACATTAAGTTCTGTAAAAAAAATAACAATATTAAATATGGATGACTTTATATGAACAGCAGTATATTTATGTACTAATCTCTAAAAAAAACCAGTGAAAAAGTTGCAGTCGGGTAAACCGACTTATATATACCCTCACCCTCAGTAAAAACATACAAGTCTCATACTCATAAGTATCGGAAAGTCAAAAGTGACCGTAGCTACCATCATTTGATGTAACATCTGATGAAAAGTCATAATAGCAACCTAAAATACCGAATGCTATAGACAAATATTGGATGGTACATTTGTATGGGAGGTACCAGAAGGGGAGTTGCCAGACTTCCAAGTTTTTGTCCGAAACTTTGTCCACTTATACCTTTACTAAATACGGAATTTGGACAAGATCGCGTTGGTGATATTGAAAGTATTACAGGGTTTTTAAGGGGTGGGATGGTACATTTGTATGGGAGGTACCAGAAGGGGAGTTACCAGACTTCCAAGTTTTTGTCCGAAACTTTGTCTAGCTATAGATTTACTAAATACAGAATTTGGCCAAGATCGAACTTGAGCGTGTTGATATTATTACACGATTTATAAAGTGGGCGAAATAGCAGATTTGTATGGGAGGTACCCGAAGGGGTGTGGCCATATAGCCCATATGCAATCCCATAAGCAGTTTTGGGAAAATATTAAGCCATGCCAAATTTCAGAGTGATTGCTTAACTCTTTCGAAAGTTATCGTGCTTACCAGCAGGACAGACAGACGGACATGGCTCAAACGATTCAGAAAGTCATGAATCGAATTTGGTTCAAAGACACCTGGGGTCTAATGTGAATATTTCTAGGTGTTACACTTTTGGGTCGTATCAAATGATATATACCCTCCTACCCGTAGGGTGAGGGTATAAAAATAGGAGCCAACATATTATTTTGCCAATAATATGCCTATCGTTTTTCAGTATACGAGAAGTGTATCCCAAATATATAATTATTGTGTGCAAACATAATATGTTTACACCTAAACATCGAGTTAATTTGAAATTCAAGGAACCAGAGAAAAACTTACAATTACAGAGATTTTCGAAACAACAAGAATTGAAATAATCAAGAGAGAACGGGCGGAAAATTCCAACAAAACAGAGTATTATTAAATCGTGACTTTTATTGACATTATTTGAAAAAAAAGAATAATTTTCTGTTAAGTGAACGACTTCAATCTAATGAATATTCTATTGTGAGGAGAGCTTAAAAGAATTCGTCACCAGAATAAGTCAATCAGACAATATACGCGAGAAACATTTACATAGTATCGGACAAAAAAATAGGGTCACTAGATAGGTAAAACGCCATTTCACCAACATAAGTCAAATTCGTAAAGCTATTCCCAATATTTTTCAATGGAATTATTGTGAGTGTTGTGTGTTTCTAAATACATAAATGTGACAACAATTTCTTGTTGATAAGAATATAAGACATGGCTCATAATGATAGAAGTCACCTGAAACGATGGACAAAAATATACAACAACCTATTACAATTTGCTGGAATATCCAATTTTAATAGGAAACATTCTTGGAATAGAGTGAGACCTATATATTGGACTAAAGAAACCACATTTACAAATCTGTACTCACACACACTACTATAAAGTGTGGCTACCTTACAGCGAATGGGAAATGTCCGTCATATGGGTGCACACAAAACATACTTCGGGTCTTTAAAAGAAGTGGCTTCAGGATAATAGCGTTAATGTTATGATGTGTGGGAACGTTAAACCATAAACATTGAGTAATAAAAATGAATTGGGGACAACAACTAAAGGGTCTTGGGTATTCTATTTCAAAGACAACGTGTCGTAATTTGATGGAGTCAATAGCACGGAGATGTAAAGCTCTTTTAAAAACTAAAGCCTGCACATAATATTAGCTCAGAAGCCCAGTTTATTTAGTAATTTCCGGATAATTTCACTTATTTTTTATTTTTTTTCGCAATTTTCCATGCAGACTCCATTTCTTTGTCCACTCTAAATTAATGGACGTAGCTAAATTTTGTGATCGTTTGATTAAATCAAAAAAAAAAAAAAAATTCGATTTCTGTCTCTAAATAAGAAGCATGTACACGCTGAAAAAAATGGCCATTTTAACAAATTTCAGCAAACAAGTTCGCATCAAACATATATATATTTTTCCATACCAAAACAATAACTTGTTTGTAGGTGACAAATATCGAATATATATGTATGCAGTTTTGTGTCATTTTTTAATTTTTTTCAATTTGTGAATTTCTATATAACAATCCATCTCATTCTCTCGGTATTGATTTTATTATAATGGGCGTAAATGCCAAAAAAAAAATTACGAAAACTGTTGCAAATACACACTTATTCGCACTCAAATGTTGTACTTTGTTGAATTTAATAAGTTCGTTGTCTGTTTTTCCCAAACACGCTATTGCTTATACACAAATACGTAATATTAATAGCAAATGAGTTATATTTATATCCAAATAAGCTTTGTGTAGATTGAAATAAGCTTTACTTGCTACAAACACCAAACACGCGTTTTACTTGTGTGTAAACAAAAAAAAGATGTATTTTTAGCGTGTAGACATAACTTATTATTCAGCCGCCATCGAACTACTTGTGGGAATGGATTACTATACCCCGATACTACAAATGTTTGGTCCAGAAAAACAAACGTTTGGTTAACTGGAGAAAGCCGGCAGAGAGCAGTGTTACAGACTAAGCCACGATGTCGAACAACAATGTTCGCATGCTTCTTTAGAGACAAACAACTGATTTCAAAGCCACTAAAATGCGAACGTTGGCGTTCAACATCGTGGTTTAGACTGTTAAATTATATATGAGACTGTTGTGAAATGACAAAAAAAATTTAATGGGTCCCTTCTTTTTTGTGTATCAACCTAGAAAGCGATTTTCAATCGAAAATTCTAAATCTCATTCAAGTTGTTAGTTCGGTATTAGTTTCCTATAATTTATATAATTTATAATGGGTCCCTTCTTTTTTTTTGTTTTTTTATCAACCTAAAAAAGCGATTTTCAATCGAAAATTCTAAATCTCATTCAAGTTGATACTTCGGTATTAGTTTCCTATAATTTATAATGAGTCCCTTCATTTTTGTTTGTTTTTGTATCAACCAAGAAAGCGATTTTCAATCGAAAATTCTAAATCTCATTGAAGTTGTTAGTTCGGTATTAGTTTCCTATAATTTATAATGGGTCCCTTCATTTTTGTTTGTTTTTGTATCAACCTAAAAAAACGATTTTCAATCGAAAATTCTAAATCTCATTCAAGTTGTTAGTTCGGTATTAGTTTCCTATAATTTATAATGAGTCCCTTCTTTTTTTTGTATCAACCTAAAAAAGCGATTTTCAATCGAAAATTCTAAATCTCATTCAAGTTGATACTTCGGTATTAGTTTCCTATAATTTATAATGTTTTTTTTTTTTGTATCAACCAAGAAAGCGATTTTAAATCGAAAAATCTAAATCTCATTGAAGTTGTTAGTTCGGTATTAGTTTCCTATAATTTATAATGAGTCCCTTCTTTTTTTTTGTATCAACCTAAAAAAGCGATTTTCAATCGAAAAATCTAAATCTCATTCAAGTTGTTAGTTCGGTATTAGTTTCCTATAATTTATAATGGGTCCCTTCTTTTTTTTGTATCGACCTAAAAAAGCGATTTTCAATCGAAAATTCTAAATCTCATTCAAGTTGTTAGTTCGGTATTAGTTTCCTATAATTTATATAATTTATAATGGGCCCCTTCTTTTTTGTTTGTTTTTGTATCAACCTAGAAATGATTTTCAATCGAAAATTCTAAATCGCATTCAAGTTGTTACTTTGGTATTAGTTTCCTCTAATTTATACATAAATATGTTGTACAAGCAAAACTCATTTCTTAGGCACAACGTGCATGTGGCCCCTCTAATTTACCCCCCAACCCTCCTCGCAGTGATATTATCAGGCGCTTCCTAAAGCATATTAAGTTTATGATGTGTCAAGTGAGTTGAATATATTTTTTTTCCAGTTTGTCCTATTTTACTACTTGCTTATGTTGGCTCCAACGCAAAGCAACGCAACACTTGACTCATCGCCATGCATCTCAAGTGTCTGTGTCGGTCTGTCTGTCTCTCTGTCTGTCTGTCAGTCTATTTGTCCGTCCGATACCAATGAAATTTTCATTATATTCTTGTGGTGCTTTCTCGGCTTGCCAGCAATGCACTCCCCAGCCAGGCAACCAATCACGTTTACGATCCTGTCAGCGTCTATGCCACTTGACATTACCAGCTACGAAGATTGGTGAAAGGAACAAGTAATGCGTCACCGTCGTGTCGTACAAGTGTCCTTTCCAGTTAGAAGACACACAGATAGGTTGCCATTGTATTCTTCCAAATGCTGGCTTCAGATGACATTTGTGATGCTAATGAAATCAATTGGGGTGACAAGCCACAGATTTGGTTTTCACAAGTTTCACGAGTCAATAATTTGAGGTTGAATGAATGGGAATACTGAAATATGATGATGTGCTTATATTTTCCTGTTTAGAATGAGAAGTGTTTTTTTTTTAATCTATTCATGGTGTGTGTACTATTTTTTACTTTTTCAAACTGTTGTAACTGCAGCAACTCACAGATACATGTATGTGCTTACATTATTCTCATCCACATCCCCCTCCCCAAACCCCTGTTTCATGACAGTGGTTCGATCACAGGATGGATAATGGGAAATTGTGTATTCTAATGGGTTCAATTGGCTGTTGTTGTTTTGTTAATTTCAAGCACGTCAAGTGTTTTTGATAAACTTTCGTGCCCTATTTTCGCAGAGATGCCTTACAGAGTGTTTCAACGTTTTGAATCCTGTCAAGTGTCACAACTGAAAATGGCACATTAAAGGTTAGACAGACATTTAAAAGAGTTTAAAGACAACTTTAAAATAATTGTTAGAGCCACATAATCTCATTGCATTATCTCAAGATTAAAGTCTTTGACGAAATGTTATTCAGTTTTATTTTTCAAGTCCTCTACCAAACAATAATCAGCTGCACATGTGTGCATTTTATGATTGCATTAAATTCGTTGCGGGTTTCGCCATTGAATGATTTGTTTTTATAGTTCTACGTGAGTACGTAAACAATTGAGAAAGTGCTAGTATTAAATAAAATAAAAAAAATCAATTGATTTTTTTTAAAATTCTAAAATCGTTTGTTTGCTAGAGAAATTGCGCAGACAAACAGAAATGGCCAGCAACACAAATTTGGAAAGCTCATGCTGAGAGCAAATAATCACACACCGACCTGATGTTTGGGGGAAAATCTATAAAATATGTTTAAGATATGTGATAAAAATAGCAAATACTATGAAGTTGTAAATCTTAATTTGAGGTTTTCATCATTTCATCGAAAAGAAAAAATTAAATAAAAATAAAATTAAATAAAAAACTTTAAAGAAAATCGAAAAATGACAAAAAAAAATTTAAAACAATCATTTTATTATTTAATCAAAAATGGTATTTTGTGAGATTTCATTCAGTATACATTTATTTATTCAGTCAGGCACATTTCTATTCTAAAGTTCACATCAAATTACACAGAACATCAGTTTGTCCTATTTGGTCATTTTGAATGTTGACCAACTCCTTGCATGTGTTAAACATAATAACAACACGAGCAAATTGTACTTCCATTTAATACTAAGAAGTCTCATATTAAACAAAGTCATTTTCTACGAATTGCTAAGCTGAAAATTGACTGCTGACATATGGAATTGTTTAAATCATCTTAGAATTCTTAGAAATCGTGCTATACACTTCAGACATTTACGTACAATTTAATGTCAACCTTGAACTTGTATGGGCTCAAGGATGGCCCTAATAAACCCCACCGCCCCTCAACGAATATTCTTTCAAGAGGCCTACAGTGCGAGTATTGTGTGTATCAAATGAAATACAAATTAAGGATATCACATGTACAACCAGTGGCATTGAAACACCTCAAAGACTCAATTTGCTCCGAGTTCATACACCTAAATTCTCAGCTCAAAATAAAAAAAAATATAACTTTGAACTAAAAAAGCGAACAAAATCAAAAATGTTGGCTGACTGTTTGGAAATGTTAATAAATATCACGTATACGCTCCATGTGCTTATTAATATGAATTAAATATTACTCAGGCGACCCATTGTACAGACACACACACACACTTACACTGGTTACCCTCTTAAACCAACAACGTTTGCTTTGGCCTCGCCAAACTTCTCCAAGAAGTTCATTCCAAAACATACCCACAAAAAAATATAGGGACAGAGACTTAAATAAAACATTTATATGTGTCTGCAGCAGAGAGTGGGAGAGTGAGAGAGTGAGAGGGAGAACGAGAAGGAATAACATCAAAACTTACCTTTATAAATAAAATAAATCAAGAAGAAGTTGAGCAGGATGAAGGCAATTTAGAAATGAAATCCAACAACAGCCGTAGCAGCAGCTTCCTAATGGCGCTAACGTCGAAATGATTCTGCACTTGTCAATATTAAATCCAAATTTCTTAAATATTCCGTTTTTGCGTGCGTTTTATATCTTTTGTGAAGTGTACAGGCGACGGCGGCGGCAACCAAAGACTAAGAAGAAATGAAGGAAACATGAAATGTTGTTCTTTATCGTGGCATGTCTAGAAGTAGGGAATGAGTTTCATGAGGGACCGAGGCGCTGCGGGGGCATAGTTTGATGAATCACTTAAAGACTTGTTTAAATAAATAATATTTGCTTTCTAACATATATCCGAAAACTAGAGTTGAATAATGTCTAAAAGAAACAGTACACCGTAGTTTGCATAAAGACTTGGGTCTTAAGGCTTATAAAGTTCAGTTAACACAAGAACTCAAGCCAGCCGATCATATACAACGTTGTGTCTTTGCTGATTGGGTCCATGAAATGCATGAAAATGATCCGGAATTCCATCGAAAAATCATCTTGACTGATGAGGCCCATTTCCACCTTGGTGGCTACGTCAACAAGCAAAATTGTGGATCGGAAAACCCAATGTGTGACTGTTTGCTGCGGTTTATGGTCCGGCGGGGTCATTGGACCTTAAAATTAGGTTGGATCAACAGTTACGGTGAACGGATTTGCGCTATCGAGAGATGATTAATGCTTTTTATGGTCGGAGTTGGATGATATTGATCTGGACAACGTTGACATTCAACAAGACGGCGCTACGTGCCACACAAGCAACGAAACCATTGCTCTTTTACGGGAAAAGTTTCGGATGACAATTGGCCACCGAGATCGTGTGATTTAACACCTTGCGACTTATTCCTTTGGGACCACATGAAAGATAAGGTCAGCGTCGATTCAAGACCTCAAAGATTTCTATCTTCGTGAGGCTATCGAGGACATATGGCAGTCACTCTTCGATTTGGTTATGCACAATTTCATGAAAATGATGTGGTCCCGTAAGTGTGGTCGTGCTGACCATTTGGCTGATGTTGCTTCTCATTATTAACGGCATACCTTTCTCTTTATTATCAATAAACATCCGATCATTTATCTCAAAGAATTTCATTTTACTTTGAATACCAAAATCACACCTCTTGTTGGAGAACCCTGTACTTCGAATATTTCTAATCCATTACCAGTACTAACAGCCGAAGGTGGGAAAATGTAAAACCTACAAATAGCAAACGATAAATCTAAAAGTCTACGAAACGACGTTGCTTGTTCTGCCTAGTCATATTTTTATTTTCGAGAGTATGGAAATAATTTTCAAAACCGAAAGCATTCAAAACAACAAAATTGAGTCTGATGCATGGGTATGTGTGCCTGTATGTAGTTGTTGTCGTTTTCTTAAAGCAATTTCTTTTTTCTTTTTTTTGTAATTTTCTTGGTTAGCTTAATTTTGTTATTTTATTTATTTTTTTTTGTAAGTGCGACACACATTTAACGTATAATTTCCCGCATACAATGTGGTTTCGGCGTTTTGTTTCGCTAGCTACGTTAGAAAAAAACCGAACTAAACAAAAACAAACAGAATTCATCCGTTGTGCACGAATTCTCGTTTCTAACTAAGCGCCAAATGCAAAATGCACGCACTTTTTGTTATCAGACGATGGACGACGAGAAGCAATCCACCACAAATGGAAATTTCCCACCTCCTTGCTAACCCCCCACAACCCCTGCGCGCTTGAGAAACATCCCATAATAATGCAAAATTGTTCCCAAAACAAACATACCGGAACAGCTGTTTCCTCGGTGGTAGCGGCTTTTTCCTCCAATTGTTCTTGTATTTGTTGGAGGTTTTTCAAAGCGCATGCGCTGTAATGAGGTATTTGTGGTTATATTTTTTTTCTTTTTATTTACTTTTACATTTTGGCGCCAAAATTAAACTTGTCCGTGGACGGTGGTGGTATGTTTTCTTTTGTGCTGTTATACTTTTAGCGGTACTTGTGGTGAAAGTCTATTAATGAATTGTTGTAGTTTATTTTTCTTACCCTTTTGTTTTTTTTTCTTTCTTTATAATCTCAACCGTTGACCAGTCAAGTGGTTGACTTAATAATACGATGATTTAGTTCGAAGTAAGGAAATTATTGTGGGATAATATTGGGGACAATAAACTCTGTCTCAAAAACATAGATTTTTCAATAAACATAAAAGCAGAAAATTAAATTAAAAAACGCACAGGCGTACGAACTCATTGGTGGCGGAGTATTATTATCATGTAGACATTACTCTAGAATCTCGAAAAGCGACACGATCACATCTCCCAATTTGACCACCGAATATTTAATATATCTTTCGATAATCTGCTAAAAATGAACTGCCTAAAACTGCTCCACAAGACTGTCAACAGTAAAGCACCTGGATATTTATATAATCGCCTACAATTTGCACGATCTAACAGAGGAATACAACTTATCACTACAAGAATTAGCTCTTTAGTATCTGAAAGACAATTCTTCATATGTAGTAGCCGTCTCTGAAATAACCTCCCGTCAAACATTCAATTAATCAGCAATGCCTCAACATTCAAAACAAAGCTAGTTTAATTCGTCAATTATTTGTAAAATCTAATATTTAAATTTAATTTAAGATAATTTAATTGTCAAAACAGAGAGTTGTATACGATATTAATGCTATACCCACGGACTGGGACCTACTGTTTACATCCGGCTCCTAAGTCCCGATTCACACTAGGCAATGTTACTTTCGAAAATGTGTATGATTCCCTTTTGAACTTGCCTCTTGTGTTCACACAAGGAAACTCTTTTTCGGCAATTTTTATTTTCATTATTTCTTTAGAACCATTTGAATGACGTTGCTGAGAGTAGATGGAAACTTTTCTCAGTAGAACATCGTCATCAACATATTCGACTGTCTGTTCGCAGTACCACTCATCTGTCGCGGTGAACGGATTCCGTCCTAGGATTCAAGTCGAAATCTTCATATTTTAAATATGTTGAAAGAAATCTTGTCTTTGATAGAGCATCACATTCTTTTTGGTTTATAAAAAAAAACAATAAAAACGACAACTGAAAAATGCATTCAGAAAAGAATTCCTATATGGCGGTACAATACTACTGTGCCGAAGATAATGTACATAGTCAAACTTCCACAACTCGTACCCCTAGACAAGTCCAACTTAGGAAATCGTTGAGTTATGAAATTACTAATAACATTGTTTGAGGGTATTTGTCTCCTTAATTCCCACTAGAAGTGCTTCGGCTTAAAGAAAATTCGTCTTATGGAAGTTTCACTGTACTTCTAGGAGATAATCAAAAATAATTTCTAATTAAGCTTACGCAAACCCCTCTTGGAACATCTTGGCACAAATGAGACCAACTGATGTGAAACACAAACAATTGTATTCAAATAATTTTCGTTTTTGTAGATTATAACTGAACTCTTGGAAATTTAAAATGAATGACACTACAGTGCATTAAATTGGTTTATTAAAATCGAGCATAATTTCAATATTAGAAATTACTGCCTGTTTCCATAAAACGTATTTGATCGTTCGTTAGAAATTGTGCAAATTGAAGGCGCAGTAAAATTGATGTTTGTCAGTAGTGAGAGCTCATTCAGATTGTGTTCCAAATGTCCATATCTAACATATATCCGAAAACCAGAATTGAATAAAGTCTGAAGCCCATTTTATAACGCTTCCAATATTGACGATTTGTAACGAACGAACAAAATCGTTTTATGGAAACAGGCAGTTAAAGTAAGTGAAATACAACTTATATCGTGCACAGCTCACTGCCAAGAAATGTACCCCGTACGTTTCTTAATGGAATATTAAGGGAAATACATACGCGAAATAACCAAATTGCGCCCCTCTATAAATCATTTTGCATATCAACATGGACAATGGACCCTTTTGTGTCACAAAGTGGGTGGGTGTCAACGATAGCGGCATGACTTGACCCCATTACAGTCTAAACTAATCTTTTCGATATAAATCTACCCTATTCAAAAAGGGTAACCGACAATATTATTACTTGGTGATAATATTTACTTCAGACAAGTTTTACTTACACCCACAATTCCGAATGCATCTTCTGTTATTAAAGCATCCCATCGAAGACAGAATTTAAATGAAAAGTGAAGAACATGTTCATGTTGAGTACACGTAATTTAAACATAATTGTTGTATTTCATGGGAGTGATAAATCATCTAGTTAGGCCGTATAGAATCATTAAATTCTTAAGCCGAGTTTAACACGAAATTGCTTGGATTTGAAATCGACTTGGATTTGATGCCAATAACTACAAAATGTCAATGTCCATAGAACATTACGACCCCTTTAAATGGAACAGACAAAGTAAGACTTGTCCAACTAATTCCCATAGTTATAATCATGAGTATTGAATATAATAAAGATGATGTTCCATATATTCGGTAGACGGGTAACTCTTCGACACATTTTAAAAGTAATCTCATAACTCGAATTTCATAACACTGAATTTTTCGGAAGATGACTAAGGAATGTATGGATCTATGGAAAATACTGTAGTATTCACAAAAATAAAGACCAATATAGATTGTGATCTGGGATTTAAAATTCTTACCTGAACATCTGGTTTCTCTGCAAAGTTTATTAGTAGACATTGGTAGAGAGCATCAGCTACAGTGGATCGTGATCAGTAAATGGATCCATCAATCAGGATAGACAATCAGCATAGAAATACGAACTCAAATATATTTGTCGGATGAGTAAGCACAATTGTCCCCATATAGTATCCACTTAGTTGTTGTCATGGACTGCCGAGCTTGGCGTTGCTTGAGAGCCATTATCAACTAAATCATCGATCGTGTCAAACACAGGAGCTACATGTTGACATTATGCGAATATTTGTGTGTATAGTGGCAAACCTCATTGCAGTTGCCCAATCTTGATAAAGCCATTACTACCGAAATCATCACATCAATCAAGTCCACGACAATGGAGTTACTGACCTATATTTTCTGTTATATATCCTAACTCCGTTAAGATAAACAATGAAGAGATGTGGTATGGAATATTTCATGATTCCAGAAGCTGTTCGCCTTCTTTAGACGGATTAGTAACATGGACAACATTGCTTCTATCAGCATCAGTCCATCATGACTTTCCAATTAATAAAATCTGCAGTACGTCGTTACTTATGTACTCATGTGTGCTAATATCTATCCACCATTGAAAATCGTGGGTTTAAACGAAATGGATTGATGAACTTCCAATATTAACCGGAGAGTGGATGGCACAAAGCAAAAAAATATGATTTTTTTTCTTCTAACGGCATTGGCGGTCAAACTAAATTATAATTGTCCGTCAGCTGTTTATTAAATTGCAATCTGTTCTTTCTCAAGTCATTCCTCATCAGCGTTGCAACCTATCGGAGTACGTAGCCGATTGTGATTAATGCGACGCAGTTCGTTTCACCGGTCCGTTGACGCCGTCAATGTCGAAACTTACCTACACAGCAGTGACATATAAATGGGGGGTTGTTTGTACTGTTTTTTTAAATCCAAAATATTTCTGTGGTTTAGAGCTAATAGGGCAACATTTTTGTTTTGAGTAAATATTCGCATTAGATTTACAGTCTGTTTCCATAAAACGAATTTGTTCGTTTGTTACAAATTGTCAAAATTGAAGGCGCAATAAAATATTGACGATTTTAATGTACGAAAAAAAATTGTTTTATGGAAACAAGCAGTTACATTCCTGCTCTCTTTCATAATTCTATAACAGCCAATGCCAAATTTAACCCAGAACAGCCTTATAAATGTCAAAATGTTGCTAATATCATTTTTCTCAATTATAATTAAAATACTTTTGTAAAGCATTCAATTACAATTTGTCAAAGCAGGCACGAAGCCACAGATTTATGGAACAGAATCTTCTCGACTGTCTTTGCAGTAGTGGATCCTGTCAACCCAGTTTTCCGGGATCGTGGAGAAGGTTTCTGGCTCAATATTATAATCGTAGGAGGATTTACATTAAAGAACTTGATGAAGAAAAGGTCGATACTGTACAAGTCTTCAATCTTAGGCTATTGGTGTTTGAAGATGCTTCACGACGATCACGTGTGTGTTTCTTCATCATCAGATTTCTTTGCTTGTTAACATGGGCGCCGATGTGAAAATGTACTCCGTCAGAAAATCAACTTTTGTCGATTAAAAACTCGAAATGGAGATTAAAATGAGAATCGATAACAGAGAGAATGGTCGTGTGCCTTCAATTTCTGAGTCAATTCGAACTTGCAAGAGTGTTGCGCAAATTTGAATTAGGCTAGTTATCAACATTATAATAACCACACCTACAAAAATGTATAGGAGATGTTTTTTGTGGTCAAGCAAGAAGGCCTGTGGAGCTTACGATACAATTAAATTTGCTGTAAATATAAAATTAATTAAAAAGCTAATTTCGAACAAACTGGCGCTTACTTCT
This sequence comes from Hydrotaea cyrtoneurina, assembly GCA_958296145.1. Taxonomy (NCBI): domain Eukaryota; kingdom Metazoa; phylum Arthropoda; class Insecta; order Diptera; family Muscidae; genus Hydrotaea; species Hydrotaea cyrtoneurina. The sequence goes on along the minus strand of OY282513.1, from coordinate 6,879,382 downwards.
TTTTCGGCGGCAAGGCCTCACTATGTTCAATATCACAAATTGGTTTTACAAGCTCGTAGAGGCTAATAATATTAATAATTCCTATCATATGTCTGATGTCACTGTTATCAAGTCTATAGGAATGGATCTACTCAATCCTATACAATTGGACTGATTAAAAATAATTGGTCCCTACGAAAGAAAATGTTCATGTGGCAAATCAACGAAAGCAGTTTTCATCGACTATAACAGTTTTCAGTGCAACGAATCTTTTTCTTCTACGTTACGGTTACCAAAATTGTACATCCATATAAAAATCAAAGGGAAATCTGGATGTCATCGTGCGCCCAGGTCTACTCACATTTCTACTCATTTTTAAATACTAGAGAATAGGTAGAAAATAGGGTGGTGGCATGACTTTCCCAACTAGAGAAATCTCGCAACGATGACGGACTGTACAGGGGACAGGTGGTTTCAACCACAACAAATAAAAAAAGGAAATGATTGTGATATCAAATACATGTTACTAGCTAAAAAGATAAATTCATGATCCTTTTGTTCTCGTCTAAGGTGGCTCGACTTTCAATTAATTCACAGAAATTCATATGAAATCACCTGAAAATCATCCTACTGAAAATCAACTGAATATTCAAATTCACCAAATACGTTCTAAGGGTAATGTAAATTTTATTCCTATACTTTCTCTACAAAACGCGGCAGGAGTCACATTAGCATATCTAGGACGAATCAGATCACTATTATGAAATATGACCAATGATCTGCCATCAAGGCGTGTGTGTTGCTGAATGAAATTCTAGATCACTTCGCCACAGATAAAGAAAAATATTAGTGATTTTTAAATAAAATAAAGTTATTGCCAGAAGCAATACAAATTGTATATGAACAACAAAACGGTAGACAAACGAGTGGTCACAATCAGCAGCATGGTCGAATTTTTTTAAATAAGAATAATATGTGTGCCTCCTCTGACAGAAAAGAAAGGTGATGTCATATACGAAATGTTTTTTTTACATACATATGTAAGTTAAATGTGACTTTTCTCTTTAATGACGGAATAGGTAGGGAAAGCTTCTTTGAACCAACAATCTATTTGGCAGTGTCAGGCTTTTATGCAGGACCATATGCCCGAATGGAGTATGTCCGCGGATCAAACTATAGCGATAAGACAGTGGACAATTTTGATGAATCCTGGTACATATAGGCATTTAGAGACAGGCATGCACATAAGACAGTGGACAATTTTCTCCGTTGCTGGTGCATTGTACTTCCTTCACAACCGGCAGAACTGATTTCGGGGGGCTAACATTTTGTTGGCCCTGTTACGTCTGTGGTGCTACATGTGTTAATTTAAATGATATGAATCTGTAAATTGAGGGACCATGCAACCTAGGGTAACCCAGGCTCCGGCCTAAGCCAAGAAGATTTGATGAATTCTGGTACATATAGGCATTTAGAGATCATGCACATAAGACCAAAGAGTCTAAATACATTTTACGTTTGTCGTTGATTAAAAGACAACGTTATGAACACCAATGAAAACAAATGGTGCAATAGGGTTTATGAAGAGAAGACATACATTTGATCCCCAAGACAATCTTAACCACAGACAGGAGTAGTGTCCTAAATCAAAATCATTCACTAATCATGGCGAATCTCTTTTTTAAAGTGGCCAAATAACAAATGCCATTCCATATGTAGAAAATATTTGGAATTTCAAGCTACTAAATATGAAATATGAAGACTTACCTTGAATATTGAATGTACATCGACCACATCGGCAACGTAAATCAGTAAAAAGTTCTCATCTTTATTGGCGACACAAACAAAAATCGAATATTCTCCACAAATTTGTATTGAAACAATTTCAAATTTATTATTTTTCTATGACATTTTCCAGGTTAGACATTTACGGCAGAGTACGACATTTGCATAAGTTGCAAGAATGTCCGAGCATTATTCACAGACACAGTTGTAGTATTTTGGTTTCCAATTGGATTAATCTATTACAATGTACCTGGAAATTGCAACTCTTCGCACTTGCATATTGCACACACACACACAAGTGCAATTCAGAATAAAGGTCTACCATGCTTATTTTCCCGCCTAACGGTTCAGTTGTTATAAACATCGTGCCAAACGTAGTCTTGTACATAAAGAGTGTGAGTGAACCAGTGAAGTTGTTTAATTGTTTAAATAAAGAAAATAAATTGTAAAAAACGTAGTTTCGCAGCATCCTTAGTATTTATCTCGGTACAAAAAATATTCGTTATCGCAAAGAGCTCCCTTTTTATTCGTTTATGTTTAATTGAAAAAGAAAAAAATTGGAGATTATGCGCGAGTGTCCTGGTATGCGTGTGTGTGTGTTGATATTCAATAATTCACAAAAAAAATGAGCATGATTTCCTTTTTAGAGGTACAATCGTTTTAAAGTAAAATATCGCTCTAAAAAGAAAGTGGCCTCTGCAAAGCAAAGTAGTATTTTCTTTGCCAGAAATGTGAATTTGAGTTATCAAAAAGAAAAAAAAAATGAAGCATTTCGCTTTATTTACCCTCCGATTAGTGAGTCTCCTTGGCTTTAAAGTTTGCCCATCAAAAAGTCCCCATGGATTTTGATGACGTTTCCACCAAGTACTGAGGTAAGTCTTCCCAGTATGTTTTGCATTTACCTTCTGAGTACAAATAACATATTTTTTGTTCTATAAAAATTGCATTCGTGATATGGTGCTATTTATCATTTTCAAATCAAACACAAACCCTTCTAGAATTGTAATTGCATCATTGGTATTTATTTGAGTCAAGTGCCTGGATCAGTCCCTGCAGACGAACAAGCCTACTTTCATACACTGTCTGTACTCAAATGATAGGAAAGCAAATATAGTGTAGATAGGTCCACAAATAAAAAAGAACTGTGGAAAGTTTCCAAATATTATAAAGAATGCGCCTGAAACCGTAGAACAATATAACAACAACTGTTATAGCAATTATGTTACGTTCATTCACTTCGATGACCATGAAAAGGGTAAATCACTCCCCAGCGAATATTACTTAAGGCTGTTGAAGACATCCGACAATTGAAACAAAAACAAAGACTGTAAGTGTTTTGTCCCACTGACCGGAACACAGGTATTCGCACAAAATCCATAAATTTGTCTACGAATCGTACACAGATTCACTTAAAAAATCTTTTTCAGGCACTCCAATTCATTATTTGGACATGTATTATTTTGTTGTATTTATTTTACTGTCGGAAATCAGAATTGTATAACGGTTTTATTGTGGTTCCATTTTCGACGATAGGTCAAGAAGGAAAGTATTCGTTTCAGGGAAACGAAAATTTTGCCTACAATCGGATTGTTAAATCTAAAACTCTAAGCTGGAGGGCTTCGTCGGTTTTGAACTTGTCCCAGAGCATGAGCACTTATGTTGTTATTAAGTAATCTCTTATCACATACCTATAAAGGAAAAGACTGATGATCTGAAAATATAGGTATGTTTATTAAATTCATTTACAGTGGCGATACTTAATGAAACAAATTAAACTCTAATGATGAGTTTGATACAAATTCTGCTTATTTATACGGATACTCCAGTCAAATGTCCAAATCGTAAATACAGAAACTCATCAGTGTACGTCGTTTGGTAAAAATAACGCTTGCAAGAAATTTGGTAGGCCGCAAAAAAATCAGTAAATTCAAATACATATTTCTGTATGTTATATCCATGATCCACGGAACTTAACTAAAATGGTAAATTAAATTGATTTAAAATGTTTGTAGGGAAAATACTCTTGTTGGTACAACAATGAAGGCGGAAATAAATTAAAATGCATTTCGGCTACAATGTTTAAATCGGTTTCTGAAAGATCCCTAGGACCTTGTCAGTTACAGTGTACCGGGATAAATAAATGTATACATTTGTTTCTTTGAAGTACCAAACAAGCGTATTTCAGGATCCAAAAGGCTTACAAATTTGGTATTATCTATAATTGATTCCAGAAAAGCTAGATCAATTGTTAAACCATATTTGGATGAATGTACACAATTTTCGCAGTGTATCATTTGGAACAACACTTTCCATAATATTGAAAGATAACTTACAATTTATGGAAAATACTGTTGTATTCACAACAATGAAGACCAATATATAGCATTATAGTTTGTCCGTTGGAACTTAAAGTTAAATTCTTAACTTTAAATCCATTTTTTCTGCGATGTTTATGAGTAGATAATGGTAGCGAGCATCAGTTACAGTGGATCGGGATCAGTAAATGTATCCATCAATCAGGATAGACAATCATCAGCAAAGAAATATGACCTTAGATATAATTTGTCCATAATTTGTCGGATAATTGTCCCCATATAGTATCCATTTCAATATTCTCATGGACTGCCGAGCATGGCGTTGCATGAGTGTCATTATCAAGTAAATCATCGATCGTGTCAAACACAGGAACTACATGTTGACATTATGCGGATACTTGTGTGTATAGTGGCAAACCTCATTGCAGTTGCCCAATCTTGATTGAGCCATTACTCCCGAATTATCACATCATCTCAAGTCCACGACAATGGAGTTACTGACCGATTATTTGTGTTATATCTCCTAACTCCGTTAATATAAACAATAAAGAGATGTGACATTCCATGATTCCAGAATCAGTTCGCATTCTTTAGACATAACATGGACAACATTGCTGCATTCAGAATCACTCAATCATGGCTTTCCAATTAAAATTTGCAGTACGTCGTTACTTATGTACTCATGTGTGGTAATATTTAGCCACCATTGAAAATCGTGGGTTTAAACGAAGTGGATTGATGAACTTCCAATATTAACCGGCGAGTGGATGGCACAAAGCAAAAAAATATGATTTCTTTTTCTTCTAACGGCATTGGCGGTCAAACAAATTATAATTGTCAGTCAGCTGTTTATTAAATTGTCATCTGTTTCATCCCAAGTCATTCCTCATCAGCGTTGCAACTTACCGTACTACATAGCCGACTGGAAATAAGAACTCGCGCACTTCATTTCACAAATTCAATTTTTTTTTTTACTAAAAAAATTAACAAAAATCATGTTTTAGCTTAATAATCTCCCAATAAACCAAACATCGTACAGGTCCGCTTTTAATCAAGCCTCTGCGTTTGTCGCTAACTGTTTTCAGCAGTATTAAAAAAAACTGATCAATGATGCTATTTCTCCCAAATCTGCAGAAAAAAATTGTCTCTCATGCCCAATAAATGAGATCGTAGTTAAAGCACGATTATGTAAAACTCAGTTTCCAATAAAACTGAGTTTAAACTTCAAATACGTTTTTGAGTCAGTCGGTCAAAATTATCCACCTTTTGGGCTGTTGATGTGGCAACACTAACACTTTTATCCGAAAACATATGTTTCCTGTGAATATATAAAATAGTATTACATTTTTGTAGTGGATTTTGGTCACACAAGATTTTTACAAAAACTATGAGAATAAAGTATTCAGCTAAATGAACTTTGACACTGAAAAAGACGTTTAAACTGCAATTACACTTTGATCGAAAAAATTAATTTGAAGTTTAACTTATTTTTATGACTTAGGGGGTTTTCGATACACATTTGCGGCAGTTTTGCTTGTTACCATTGCCCTCGATATGAAAATAGGCTTTGTCGGAAAATATGGGGTTTTCAGCAAAATCTTTGTCCATTACGAGCTGTTCTAAGGTCCAAACTGAGAAGTGACCAGGTCTTGGAGCGAAATTCGTGCGAGAAATGTTGAAATTGATGACACCAGAATTGGAGGTTGCTTTTACCAACTCATACGCTCTTGTGTATTGGCTACATGAAAACAGTCACTATGAACTACCCGGTACTCATATGAGTACTTGAGTACCTTCCCTTTAGTAATATTTCCATTAAGTGGCAACACTGATACTCATGTTTTTTATTATTTATTTGTTGAATATTTATTTTATTATTGAAAATATGTTCGCCCAAGATTTCAAGATTTGTTCATTAATAACAATTACAATATGCATAATTTGGAAGTCCCCAATGTAAGTTATATCGAAGAATAATGTTTAGCCCAACATTTCACATGGTAACAAATGAAATACGACAGCCTTTTGTACCGGTATCGAAGGAAGTTGTTCATTAATAGATAACAAAGGTACGGGAATGGATTCCACTGAAAGGTCTGTGTCCATGAATACCGGAACCAAACGATGTTGCTCATTGATGGATAACAAAGGAATCACATCTGTTAGGATTCCACTAAAAGGTCTATGTGTCCATGTTTACAAATTTCAATGTCCAATGAAACAACAAGACATTACCTTGACCACCAATTGCTCTCCACCATTAATCGAACTAAAGCATGAATCGTTTGGCATTCAGGTGTTGATATCGGCATACATAAAACACCAGACTAATTTATGATCTGTTCTGAACATATGTTGGTGCCGTTGACTGAATTGGAAGTATGTAGAAGCATATCGCCATACTGGAACGAAGTATTTCTAAAAGTCCAGTTTGCATCCCATAAACAGAAGGGTAAAAACAGGATTATCGGTGGGACTATGTTTCAATAGATTCGTTATCCTAGCTGGAGCAATTGTTTGGTGCTTGCCAATACTGTTTCTGTATAGACTAACTTCCATAGCTACTGTGCAAGCTATGAGTATTTTTGATTTTTGCCGACCAAACTTCAGAAGCTGCTATACAAGCTTTGAGTTTTTCTTATAAAGTGTGTTTAAGAAAACAACCAACACATAGATAATGTTTGACTCGATTGTTATTGTTTCAATATCAGAATTTTGCATTAAATTGGTATATTCAAAGATGAGTAACTGCTGTTACTGTTACTCCATTCAACCAATCTCGTATCTGTTTCATACAATTACATTTTCACCTTTTTGTTTTCTTCATTCGTCGTATTTATTTACACTCCATAAAATGGCCGGTGTATTCATTTTGTCATATGGATTGTAACATTTGAAATAGTCAAGCATATTCAACATTAATACGTCCATTCAAGGTAATGTTGGTCCTCCCCTAATGTAAATGCGACTCGCAATCAACATTCAACTAATACGATCTGTCAGATGGTACTCTGCTAGATGTTTCCGGCGTTGGAAGGGCTAGTTTGGAATTTTGTTGTCCAGCAAAGGTCTGCCTAACCGATTCTTCTGTTGCAGTTGCTGTCCTCCAACTGTATTACTATGTTTCAACGCACCTTCGATTTCTGGATAAAACAACGCAAATAAGACGTAGGCTTTATTAATCAGAATAATACTACCTACTTGAAGTGAATTTTACGCCAAATATTCCCAGGCGTTCGAATTTGACTTCGGTACCTCTATTTATTTCAAAGTTGGGCTTTTACACCTAACTAACCAAAAAAAATTGTCTACCCATCACGGCACCGGATATACAATAAATAACATATCCCCGTAAGTCCCCAATTTGCTGACAACATGTTTGGCTCTTTAACAGTATCCCTATAATTCAACGGATCTTTTGAGGTGTGCATTATCGTATTGAGGGCTGAAAATCTCTTCATTTTCTCAGGTGTATTGTAATAAATGATCTTCTATTTAAGGTTACAGTGTGACATTGTGTGAATGTGGTTTCACCGATCGCTAAGGGAGTATGTTTGAGTATTGGAGGGTTGTAAATTATTTGTGGGGCTGATTAACCGCCCATATTACACAAAGTACGATAGTCATATCTTATGAATAATTAGACGAATACAGTTGAAATATCGGCCAAGCGAAAGTCAGACACTCTTCTAATACAGTTTGTTTATGGTAGGTACCCTAACTAAGAAGGTAAGTAGCTTATTATTATGACGGTCGTTATTAAAATTGTCCACAAAATACATGGCATCTCTAGTGTAATGCCTGTTCAAAATTCAGGTAAGCCTCTCTTTTCTGGTATTTATTTGAAATGAGTTGTTAATGATGCAGCACAGACAGTCTGCGCTTACCGGTTTATCCAAGTGACTGAAACCGATGTACCCTACGGCGATGAGGCGTATATAAGGTTCGTCGTAACGCTGTTTTTATTTATTTTCTATTACGTTTTATTCTGTTCTTTCTCTGTTATTTACAATTCCCTTCACTGCTTGCTCAGACGTTAGTCACACTTCCTCTTCGTACTGTTTGGTAATACTCAGTTCTTGCACCATTTGATTCGTCGTTTGTTCACTGTTTGACTCTCCCCCCAACCACAACCACCACCTGACCCCGTTGCCTCTCTCACTCTCTCGGAGTGCATGGCCTTAACACTATGGGGGTTTTTGGATAAAGTTGTGTCGTGGCTTTCTCTAGTTTCTGTTGTGCTGTTTGAACTTTTATGTGTTTTTATTCCTAAACAAACGTTCTGTTGTTAAGACATTGTCTGCTGCCATCTGTGTCGTGTCTGTATGTTGCCCTCCTCCGCAACTGAAACAAGAGGAATACACATATGTATTGGTTTTAAGTAAAAAAAAAAATAAATACATATTGCGAAAAGTGAAGAGATGTACTGTGTACTGCCTGTAAATGAAATATAGCAAAGTTAAGAAATATGTCAACAAAACGAAGTGTAAAGTTTGATGTCCACTCATCATCTGGAACAGAAAATTTCCATGAAAATCGGTTTGCAAGCAGTAATGACGGTAGCGATGAGGAGGACTTGGAGCATTATCGTAGACCAATGATGTTGCCCACGAATGGTTCCGATGAAGAGGAAGATTTTGTAAATAACAATGCCAATGTGCCCCTAATCAGTGGCCAGAAGGGTGAGTGTGTTAAGCTTACAACGTAATTCGTTTTATTTATTTTCATTGTGTTCCCTTAGATGAGCACTGTGATTGCATTAATACCCGCACAATATTTGGCTTGATGGGATTCTTCGGTTTTGCTGTGGTATATGCAATGAGAGTAAACCTGTCGGTTGCCATTGTCGCCATGGTTAATCAAACTGCTATACCTCAGGGTGACGACAACACTTCCATGCCCATTGATGACACCTGTCATGCAGATACGGCTCAAAATAAAACGACAGCCTTGCCAGGAGGTGACTTTGTGTGGGATGAAGCTACACAGGGTTTGGTATTGGGATCTTTCTTTTACGGATATGTTCTAACACAAATACCGGGCGGACGCATGGCTGAACTGATGGGTGGAAAACTAATATATGGCTATGGGGTACTCATAACGGCGATATTTACCTTACTCACCCCGATTGCTGCCTATTGGGATCTTCCATCGTTGATATTGGTGCGTATACTTGAGGGCATGGGCGAAGGTGTTACCTATCCGGCTATGCATGCCATGTTGGCCCACTGGATACCACCATTGGAACGGAATAAATTCGCTGCCGTGGTCTATGCCGGATCCAATATAGGCACTGTCATCTCTATGCCGTTGGCGGGTTGGCTGTGCTCACTTGATTTTATGGGAGGCTGGCCATTAGCCTTCTATGTGTTTGGTATACTCGGCATTGTATGGTTTATATTCTGGATGTTCTTAGTGTACGATAAACCATCCGTGCATCCCAGAATATCAGCAAAAGAACGGGAATATATCGAAAGAAGTATACGGGCGCTGGATAAACCAACGCAACGAAGACGTAATAGCTTTAATAATGAGGATAGTGACTACCGAGTTGATGTGTCTTCCACTGAAAATTCTACGCCCAGTATTCCCTGGCGTTCGATTATGACTTCAGTGCCGCTATGGGCTATTTTAATAACCCAGTGCGGACAAAGTTGGGCTTTTTACACCCAACTAACTGAATTGCCTACCTACATGAATAATATCCTACACTTTGAAATACAATCGAATGCTGTGCTCAACGGCATACCATATCTAACCTCATGGATTGTGGGCATTGGCTGTTCCGCCGTGGCCGACTGGATGTTAGCGCGAGGTTGGATATCCACTCTGGCATCATACAAATTCTGGAATTCCATAGCATCTATTGTACCCTCGCTGGGTCTAATAGGTGTCGGCTACGTAGGCTGCAGTTGGCAATGGGTTACGTTCATGCTGGCAGGTGTGGGTTCATTTGCGGGCGCCATATATCCCGGCAATCAAATGAATCACATATCCCTAAGTCCCCAGTTTGCTGGCACCATGTATGGCATAACGAATTCAGCCGCCAACATCTGTGGTTTTCTGGCTCCCTATGTCATCGGACTAATAATCAATCACAACGAAACTATGATGCAATGGCGCAAAGTCTTTTGGTTGGCCGGTGGCTTAAATATAGCCGGAAATTTGGTGTACATACTGTTTGCCAGTGCCGATGAGCAAAGTTGGTCTCGAGAAGATCAGCGACAAACATCATACAGACGGAGTAGACGCAGAAGTAGTGGCGACATTACAACGTGATTTCACGGTGATTGTGATGGTGCTCAAATTTGATTATTATTATAGAATATTCCTAATGTACCTATAGTTGAGTGAACTTAATGTGTGATACATTTACCTCGTGTTAACTGTGTTGTATGCGGTCAACATGGTTCGAATTTATTCGAAATTATAATGTAATATTTTTTGTTTGTTTCTAGTTTAATAGTGCAGCCAAGTTTCCACAAATGAAAGCCTTGAGATCGAAAATACTTCCAACGAATGGAATGCCAATGAAAAGGAACTTTCGCTGCGTATGCTCTGAATGCAATTTTTATGTTAACATTTAAGATAAGTATTATAAGTGTTCTGCAATTGGTAAAGGATCGATCCCAAATTCGTTTTTTTTTTCTTCTCGAAATCTAAACTTCAAACATATCATAAAAAAAATTCGTTACATTCTAAAAGTATTCATTTATTCCCTTGTACGTTATTCCTAAGTACGTTCAATTTCCTCCGCAGCATATTAAGGATCAAACGAGGAACTCGTCACAAACCAGTTACCTGTGCGTGATGATTACTGATCGGCACCTGAAGTTTAAAGACGGCTTCGAATGGCAAACGCAATTAGAGAGTTTTTAAGTTTGAAATGTCGTTCAATATTCGAAATATCGCTGGCATTACATGATTAAACAACCACTTAAATATGTCAGAGTTTCGTGTGATAGTCTACCTAACACACGGCCGGGTCCGACTTGTGTTAAACTCCCATGCTTCTTTCTAAAATTTATACAGGATTCTTCCCATGTAATTGTAATTGGAGACCCAAATCACTATTTGTCGAAAGTCAATTGCAGAGCGTACTTGAGGTTTTGTGAAATAGGAATCATAAATTGTTCGAGGTATATAAATGTATATGTGTACATATGTATCTGTATGTATATTCAGACCATGATTAATTTTATCCATGACGATTCATTGTTAAGCAAAAGTACGGAATTTGATTTCATGTGCACAAATTTGAAATTTATTTATAAATGATGTTCCCCGTATATTTATTGTGGTTAAATGCAAAAAATGTATGAAAGTATTATGAACATGGTTCAATTAATATCTCTATGTATACTGAAAAATAATTTGAAAGTAGTTAAATGATAATATATACAAACAAAAATATAAACTAAAGACTTTAAACACCCATTAAGCCTTGCCTCAGACAACCAAATTAATTAGAATGTAGGGGTTAATTGGTGTGAATAGAAAACTGGCCGAATACAACTTGAAAACGACCGTATATAGGAATAGCCGAATGTTTTTCATTTCGACTATTAATCTATTAATGGGTACCACTTTAGTTAATTACTGCCGACATATACATACTTCTTATCAGGCCCAGCCCAGTATTCCATTCGGTGTTTGATATAAAAAAAAAATTGGTTTAGGAAGGAAATAACTTTTGGTTTTCTCGCTGAAATTTATAGTTTTAGTTACTTTGGCATTGTTTGAAATGGAAACTTCTTAACCGGCAAAAATACAATTTTACAGTTTGTTCACAAAACAAATTGTACAGGTTGACCAAATGTATTTTTGTGATATTCTCGTTGAGGTGTTTAAAATGAGAACAACAAATGTTATCAAATTGCAATTTACAATCCATTGGCATAATTAGTGGAAGTTCTGTGACCAGGGATAATTATAACAAGAAACTTACCAAAATATTGTTTCGCCGAGTTTAAAGTTTGAATTTCCCACACAGCCTTACTGCCCGTTCGTTCGTTAGAATTGCTAAAAATTGAAGCCGTAATAAAACGGATTTTTCTCAGTAATCAGAACTCATTATTTTCTAACTGTCTCTATATATCTAAAAACCAGACTTCAATATTCCAGAGATTCAATATTGACAATTTCTAACGAACGAACAAATACGTTTTATAACCGGCAGTTAAGCAGAAACAAATGTATAAATAAATAATGCAGTTTTGATTTTTTTTTGCTATATATTAATGAAATATTACCAGAATCGCACTTTTAGGAATTACAAAAATTTATAGGAATCTGATGAAGCTATAACGCAATGGATGGAAATTGTAATTACGAAATTCCTAACATTCCAAAAAAGACCGGAATGTATTGTATCCTAATGAGATATGCTGTTTTTTAAAAAGGCCCAAACAAATAAAATTATTTTTATGTTATCATCGTATACCGTTTTCACTACGAGTATGTCGCACTAGAATAATAATTTAGACAATTTAAGTCAATTTCTTTTGAAAACACAAATCGAACAATAATTACGTTAACTTTCATACAACAGAAATCCGTTTTTTATTTTTCGCTGTATACTCGATTCGCCTATTTGTCGTAAAGGCGTAAGAAATCCTTTTACTTATCAGTTGAACACATTTTTGAAACAGTTCAGAGTCCAGATTTTGTTGATCGTCTCCTTGGGAGTTTAGTTGATAGGAAGTTTAGTTTTAGATTCCGTTCTTTGCTAAATTGTTTAGTATTTTACGTAGGTTTAAAGCCATTCATGTCCAATGTCACAAAGTCGGTATGGAGTAGAGGTTATCTGGGTACAATCGTGTTGTTTTTTTAAATGATGCTATTTTTTGTATAGTTTTAGGAGGTAAGCACATCTAAATGTGATGATCTTTTATTAGTGGGCATTTCTTCAAAGAATTTTATTAACTAGTGAGATTTTGTTTCTGTTTCACAGCGTTGTTGTTTGTGCAGTTTTTCTTACTCATCCCGAAATATCCAAATTGTTATATCCAGAATTTGCAATTCAACGTTTGAAGGGTAATTTGTTGCTTGTGTCCGGAGTCAATTACATTTTATTTCTAACTACAAAAATACTTTCCGTTTGAATGTTTAGATATATTTCTCTGCCCTGACATGGTTAACATAGAAAAAAATCATGCAAAATTCGTACGCGGACCCTGTTACTTTTTTTTTTTTTGAAAATTCTTGGATATTTTCTCAAATTTCTTTTTTTATTTGAAAGTACAATCCTTTCGGTTAATAATGGAAAATAATTTCATTCAAATGGCTGCCTCGGCTGGCCATGCAGTAGCCTAACGACATCAGCTCTGCGGCTGATAATGCGATCTTCAAAAACAGGGCGCAAAACATCGAGTGTAGCTTCGGCTGTGTGGCACGTAGCGCCGTCCTGTTGAAACCAAGTGTTGCCAATATCCTCCTCTTCAACAAAAATTCGTTCAACATGGCCCGATAACGAAAACGAAATAAGGCTTTAGTATATATTTTAAAACGTTAGACATTGTAATAAATAAAAATACGCCAGACAATAAATAAATAAATAAAAATTTTACAACTTTTTTCAACCAGCTCTTTTGAACTCATCAAGGCGCTCATTAGAATATGATCATCGTTAATAGGTAATGACTGACACAATAGAAAATGTGGTCGTCGTTTGTTGGTTTCCAAACAAGTTAAATACATTTTGAATAGACATTTAGGTGCTGTTTTGAAATTTAGAATTGTATTAACAACCTGCTATTTCGACATAACGAGGATTTGTTGGCACAAGGAGATAATACGTTTTTTAGTTGTGTGCTTCATATATCCTCGTATATATCCTCAAAAAAAAACATAATCAATAATTTTAAAGTATTTTTTCTTAATCCATTTTTTCTCTAAGTTGTTCAGACAAATATGCATTCATCCGGCTGACGGGTTTAACCAGTAAATTCAACATAGAAATACTAGGGGTTTTGCTTACATTTTGTAATGAAAATAAATTGACGTCCTGTTGTTTATGAATCAATTTCGAACCACCGAACAGGAGAAAGGGTTCAAGAGTATTTAAAAACCCTCTTTAATACCGAGCCAGTATTACAGACCTGCTCTGAATTACTGAAACGAAACAATTCCTTTAGACAACCAATATTGTATATTTTTTGGGGAAAGTCTTATGGCATTTCAAATATCAGTTTGGTCTGTTTTTTCTGCTATTTGATTGCACACCCTAAACCACAGAATGTTCAAGGGTGTTGTGTATTGGGTTTAACATCTATTATACCTACCGATTCGCATTGACTCTCAATCGATTTCGACTTTTGGCCAATTTCGCTTCGTGTATTCAATGGGTGCACAAACAAAGTGCATATTGCTTTAGTTTAGGCTAAATATAACGCTAGGGAAATTTGACTGTGTTCTCCAATTAAAAGGACACAGTTTCAAACATTTATGGACTGTGCAGAAGTATGTATGTATTGCTATATCTATCTATCGTCACCACAAATCCAGAATGACCTAACAAGCATTCTCATAACTTCATAGGATAAGCCAAATACCGTTGTTAAATCTAAACACGCTTCTTGTTACATCGTTCAGGAATTCGCCTTGCAGAGAGACATGTATTTTAGGCCACCTTACAAGAATCAATCAAAACCGGGATTTTGGTTTTTTCGACGATTGGTCATTTTGGCTTTCAAGTGACGATATGTTCTTTATTTCACACCTACATATGTTTGTGTGTATATAATAAATGATATTTTCATATTTTTTTTCCGTTACTATTTTATTCAAAATCAATTGCAGTTTCATTTTGAAAGGGATAACAAACAACAATCGTATCGTATCTCTTTTTTTTTTTTTTTTTTTTTGATATGACATTGACATTGTGTGTATTTATGTATGGTTTCTTCTTCTTCGTCATCTGTAAATATGTATTCTGTATGTAGGTATTTCCAAGTATTTCATCGTATATTCACATATAGGTATGTATGTATGTATATATGTCTATGAAGTCTTCTAAGTACGAGTACATATGTATGTATGTGATCGATTAAACTGTTGTCTTCCAGTATTCTTCCGAAGCCGGTGGTTATTATTTGGTGTGTCTGTCTTCCCCGTTTACCATACACTGCACTTTTCTACCGGATTCATGGGTGAGCCCAAATCACAGCGATAGGCGTCCGAAAAGTCTTTTGAATTTGATAGGGGTCCGAGTACACGTATCGAGCCCGGCGAATGTACAGAGGAACGTATTTTGGTGAGAGCATCTTCGGGACGCATTGAGCCGCACCATATTTGGGCGTAATTTAAAAAGAATAGTTGGTCATGTGTCAGATTTAGGCCAGGCAATCGTTGTTCAGCACCATGACGTTGTACCCATTTCTTGTAAGCCTAAAAGTAAAGCGCACAGACTGAAATGTGATTTCTTCAAATATGATTTCAATACTTACACGAAACGCTTGTTTCAAGCCACCATTGTCTGCTATATTTTCACCCTGTGTCATGCGTCCGTTCATGTACATGCCAACTTCATCGATTTTATATTTCGAATACTGATCAATTATACATTGGGTGCGCTCGCGAAATGCCTCAATGGTGACATTGTTCCACCACTGCATCATGTTGCCATCTTTATCGAATTGTCGACCTGTAAAGCAAAATTAAATTGTCATCATTTCATGTTATCGCATTTTGTGGTATTATTGCTCTCTCCTACCCTTGTCGTCGAAGCCGTGGGTAATTTCGTGGCCTATAACCACTCCAATGCCTCCGTAATTTAATGATTTTGGAAAATGTTGACTATAAAACAGAGGTTGTAAAATACCAGCTGGAAAAACTGTAATGAAAAGAAAAATAGCTGAAGTTATTGGGCACACAAATACATTGACCTACTACAATTACAATATTAATAAAAATTAATAACAAAAAAAAATATATGACCAAATGAACATGCAAATTTTGAATAATCGATTTCTGGTTTTCCTGGTAGTTTCATTAGATTTGGATTTGGATTTTATTTGTAATAGGAAATACCCTTAATGGTCATTGATACGTAGTACTGACATCACATATTTTATATTTTTTTTTATAGTCATGTGTGTAATTATTCAGAATATTCATTTAAACTACATTTAAGCTTTACTTTACTTGTGTTACCTATCAAGTTGCAATGTATGTCATTCGAGAGGCTCGAGAAGCATAAACAAAACAACGCGAATAAAAATGCTAGGCCTTGCTAATCAATCACAGGCTTATTTTGAAATGTGAAATAATTCAAGTTTTGAATGAAACGTAAAACATTGGTTCAGAAGGCGAGATATCCATCAAGGGAATCACCGATGAATACCTTGCGGATTCTGAAAATGTGGAACTTAAAAGTTCGTCAAAACATATCGCTCAAAATTCTAAAAATTTCTGTAGAGGCAGAAACATGGTTTTATAAAAATGATTGTAATATTTAAAGAATTAACATAAAAAAGAAATAACTGTATTTTTCCAGTTAAATAAGATAGTGATGTGAAAGAAATGTTTGCAGAAGTTAGAGAAGTTTGGAAATTTTTTAGTTGTGACCCTTTTTCTATTTAGGGTGCTATATATTGTAAAAAATATAAGGAACAATTGTCCAGAATCACATATTGCACTAATCTGCCAAAATAGTTGTATTAATAAGTTGTATAAAAATAATAATTAGGTCCTTTCGTACTGAAATATTTAAATTTTTTAAAGATAGAAACCGGCCAAACTCCAGTTAATCTAGTAAATATTTTTGAATTCTCTAAAAATAGCATTCAAAGATATTTTTGGCTATAATGATATAAAGTAAACCGTATGATATAAGGTCACCCTTAGGATAAAGGTAATTTTTAACCACCTCCTTTTATTTCTCCTAAAACTACAGTCAAACTTCCATAACTCGAACCACCACTATTCCGTAGAAAAGTTCGACTAACGGAGACTTTGAGTTATAAAAATTATTTATAAAATTGTTTAAGGGAATTTGTCTCCTTAACAGCCTCTACAAGTGGTTCGACTTAAAGAACATTTGACTTGAAGTTGAAGTTTCACAGTATTTACTAAAGTTTTGTGGGTAAAAAAATAGGGTTTTCTCCTTAAACTCAACCATGCGGGAATTTTTTTGTACATTGCAACTCCAAATGGGATAAAATTTAGCTTTAGGAGAAATGGCATTTGATTTTCAGCTGCTTATTATTGTAAAAGTTAACAGCCTGTTTTTATAAAACGAATTGGTTTTTCGTTTCGTTAAAATAACGAACAGAAATTCTGTTTCGTCAGTTTGGTTTTTTGTAACACGAATTTAACTGAGACTAAATTCTAATTGAAATTTGTTTCTTATGTATTTTTGTATGTATTTGTCTAATTGGATTCGTTGGAGTTATAGAAACACAATTCAGTTTCGTTTCAGCTACAGACGTTTCTGTTCGTCTCAGACGTATACGTTTTATAAAAAAAACGCTGTTAATCAGGAAAAGTAATTAATTTGCAAATCAAATTTAATAGAAAACTTTTTTTTTGTGAAATAAAAAAAAAATAACCAA
Organism: Hydrotaea cyrtoneurina; assembly: GCA_958296145.1. Lineage (NCBI taxonomy): Eukaryota > Metazoa > Arthropoda > Insecta > Diptera > Muscidae > Hydrotaea > Hydrotaea cyrtoneurina. Next base: position 6,861,750 of record OY282513.1, on the reverse strand, counting down.
TGAAAAACCGATTGCGACAAAAAGTGTCGATTTTCTATAATTTTTCATAAAGCCAAATATCTTAAAATAAAATAGTATTTTTATAAAATAATATTTTTATTTAAAAATTTTCAGGTATTTTTTTTTAATTTTTAAAATTTTTTTTGTCTAAAATTTGACTCAATAAATCTAAATTGAAATTAAAATTATCTTAAATTTGTTTATAACTGTCATTCAGAATAAAAGCCACTTAAGTTAAAGGTTCAAGATAAAGTGGAAATCGTTTAAGCGAAAATGAAAAAATATTTTTTCACTTATGCGGGATTTTCCATAACAATGACTTCGGATAACTCAACCTTCTTTCATTTAAACGAACTGAGTATGTACTTTGAGCGAAGATGGAAGTTTGTGGCACAACTATTAACAGCCTGTTTTTATAAAACGTATACGTCTGAGACGAATAGAAACGTCTATGGTCGAAACGAAAATGAATTGTGTTTCTATAACTCCAACGAATCCAATTAGCCAACACACACTAAAATACATTAGAAAAAATGCCATTTAGAATTTTAACAGAAATTTTCGTAGTACAAAAACCCAAATTGACGAAATAGAATTTCTCTTCGTTATTTCAACGAAACGAAAGGCCCATTCGTTTTATAAAAACAGGGTGTAAGATACATGTATGTAAAATTTAAATTCAATATTCATGGGCTTGGATGAAAATAGTCGTATCATAGAATTTTGTGTCTATGCAGTCGAAAAATGTGTTTGACATAAACGATTTTTCAATAAAGCCGATTTTCGTTTAAGCGAAGTATTTACACTGCATGGAAAATCACCCAGAACAAACGTTACTAATATTTTTTCCCTATCCGAATTGGACTGTAATTTTAAACTGAATTTTGTAAAATATTTTAGATCGATAAATTATAAATTATTCAAAAACGGTAATTTGAAAAAATCGTAACCGTAGAAAAAATGTCCACAATTTCTGAACTGAGGGGGGACATTTTAATAGTAAGATTGTTCAATTTGTAGCTGTGTCCAATTCATTTAAACCCATTAATAGCCAGCGATGCCATATGGCACAGAGAATAGGATTTTGTAAAGTTAAAAATATCAACGGATTCGAACTCAGGACTTCTTTAAAAAATATCTTGGTGATGAACGGGTCAAAGTTCTTATCACCTTAAGAAAAACAGGTAACGTAAAGGTTTTTGTAGAATTTTGATTTGATCTATTGATTTCATACGTCTGACAATTTCACAGTGCGACAATACTTACCGATATCATTTTTATTTGGATTGTAAAAGGCATTTACCACTGCCGGTTCTGTGGTCCATTTTTCCTTATCTACCGGCTGCCGCAACAGTTGCATATTCTTCTCCGATTCCCATTTCAATAGTCGCAAAACGTTTTCCATGAAATTATCGGGAACAATAGTTAGCTGGAAATGCAAAGGTCAAACATTAGTTAGTTTCAATTGGTGTTATGAAATAAAATAAAGTTCAGTATTGATTAAAATAAAAAGAGATTTAAAAGAAAGTTTCAAAATATTTAACGCACCTTCAAAAAACTAATGTTTGTGGGTGGATTTGTCTAATTAACTAGTTGATCAGTGGTTGGTTTTGAGTCAATTCTAAAGTTAAAATCAAATTTAGAAAGAATAAGGGTTGGGTTTTTAAAGCTGGGTTTTTGGTGGAACGATTAGAATTGAAGTACATTGAAGGCTGAATGTAAGAAGTCCGTTTAGTCCTTTTATATTGCATATATTCGGGCAGCAATTACAAATCAAAAACCACTTCTAGTAAACTCCTCAACACTTATTTTTCAAACTGAAGGATTCTCTTGTAAGCATCCGATCCATAGAACAAACCAAGCCGATTTATGACACAATAACAGGAAACATTACTCAGGCCGAACATAAAATAATTTCCTAATTACTTTCGCATTCACTTTTGGAAAGGCGGACGTTTAATGTTTCGTAGTGAGCTGACACATAATGACGCTATTACATATTTGCTAACTGGGAAGGTTTTTCAAAAACTCTCTAGAATCTCTGATCATTTTTTTAGGAATCATCCTTTTGGGGAAAATGGCAATGATGCGATAGGAAATTTTTCATTTACACGAAGTTTAAAATTGAAAAGAAAATGTAAATTTGTGCGTGAGTATATCCAAAACCCGGAAGAAAATTCAAAAGGCAATTATATATAACTAGTAAGTTGTAATGCGCCTATGGCGCCCGTTGAAATATGTGTTAATTTAAAATGGATGCAACAAACATTTTCATTTACATGAAATATGGAAAAAAAATTTTGTTGAAAAAAAAAAAATTTTGTTGAAAACACAATTTCTGTACAAAAAAAAATATTATTTTTCTTATTATTATCTTTATCTTAATATATATTTACCCTCGACACTGATTCACTGACTCTGTCACGCAGTACGTAGGAATTTAAATAGGCATTCTATAATTCTATGAATAATAATAATAAAAAAAATTATATTTTTTTTTGTACAGAAATTGTATTTTTCCCCTAATTTTTTTACATTTTTTTTTCAACAAAAATTTTTTTTTTTACAAAAATTTTTTTTTTTTACAAATTTTTTTTTTCAACAAAATTTTTTTTTTCGCACAAAAATTTTTTTTTTCAACAAAATTTTTTTTTTCAACAAAAATTTTTTTTTTGACGGAAATTTTTTTTTTGAAGAAAAATTTTTTTTTTTTCAACAAAATTTTGTTTCCATATTTCAACGGGCGCCATAGGCGCATTACAACTTACTAGTTATTTATAGAATACCTATTTAAATTCCAACGTACTGCGTGACAGAGTCAGTGAATCAGTGTATCAGTGTCGAGGGTAAATATATATTACTAGTAAGTTGTAATGCGCCTATGGCGCCCGTTGAAATATGGAAAAAAAATTTTGTTTTAAAAAAAAAATTTTCTTGAAAAAAAAAATTTTGTTAAAAAAAAAATTTGTTGAGAAAAAAAAAATTGTAAACTGCGTACTGCGTGACAGAGTCAGTGAATCAGTGTCGAGGGTAAATATATATTAAGATTATATATAATTATTAACTTATGGAGTTATTTTTTTAAAGAATCGCCCGTGTCCTGACAATCGTGTGATTATGAAATCACATGCGATTTGCGAATCGCCAATACATTTTCTTCCTGTCATTCACTTCATGCGTGTTACCCCTTTATCAAATTTTAAAAAACGAAGAAGTTTTAATAAAAAATTGTTTAGAAAAATATATTTTTTTTGTGATCATATCTGGAGGAAACATATTAAATTGTTTTCGATGCTTTTAAAATAAATTCAAAGCAAAAAAATATGAGTTTACCAGGTAGAAAGCATGCGATGAATAATCGCCAAATATTATGCGATTGCGATCTCTGTGATACCAATTTTGCGATTTCAAATCACAATCGCAAATTTTAATAAAATGCGATTGTCAAGACATGGGCGAATCGTTTTGTTGGAATTATTTTTTGATGTGGCCTTATTACTGCGTGCTTTCAGCAATAATAATAACAAACATATAGTCGAAAATCTATTATCAATTGTTTAAAAAGAAAATCATTTCACCTCGCTTTGCGTTTTACATAATATGTGGGTCAAGAGAGGAGGATATAACATTAAAATCAAATAGACTGCCCTCTTACATTTAAGAACTCCTTCTCCAATTCACTGGCATCCGTTAGAATTTCCGGATAACCAATACGTTCATTCATCGTATCGGCCTTCTCTTTGGCCACTGCCCTCGTTTCGTCATCCATCCAATGGTTCTCGGCCAAGAGCTCATTGAATGCCTCCCGTATCGTATGGATCATTTCCAAAGCGGTGTCTTTACTGTTCTGATTGAAGTTGTCTCTAATGAAGAGCGCCCCCACGGCCATGCCCAATTTCTTATTTGTCCATTCGACACATTGGGACCAGCGCACACGTTCCGTTTGGATTCCCAAGAGGATTTTGCGAAATTCCACGCGCTCCCTCTGATAGTCATCGATCATGTGACTCATAATGGACATAACCAAACGCCACATCACATAATTGTGTATCGTTCTCTTGTCGGTCTTCTGCAGAATTCGGCCCATTTCAACTATGTAGGGCATGGCATAGCTGACAAGTTGTTCGTTTTGTTCCAACTTCATATCGGTGCCCAGAGCTGTCTGTAGGAACCAAGTCCAGTTGAGTTGTGGCACTTCGTCTTGTAATTCTGATAGGGTGATTTTTCTATAAATCGCACTGGTGTCATGGCGATCGGCCTCCGGCAGGGTGGCATTGACAAGTTCAATTTCCAGTTGCAGCACATCGTTCAGTTCTTGATCGGCCGTGGTGGAATTTGCTCCCATTAGTATGGCCGTTTGTGTCATGTACTTGTGATAGGCTTTCAAATCGTTTTCACTGCTCGCCTTCAGATAATAATCCCGTGAGGGCAATGCCAACGGGAATTGATCGATCTGTAGGATGTGTACTGATGAATTCTTGTCGTCGGCACCCACATATAGTTCGATTAAAACCGGTTCACCATAAACACCCCGCAGCGTTCCAATCAGTTCTTCTATGCTGATGTTGGGAGGTTTCCAATCGGGCTCTATGACGGGCCAACCGCCCAATGATTTCAGAACCTCTTTCAAACGACCTGCACCGATATTGCGTATCTGGGCTGCGAATGAAAACCGAATGATGATAAACGCTGTAATTTCTCAGAGAAGCTCAGATCTACTCACCTATGTCAATGCAGCTCTTGTAGAACATTTTCGCCTTAATCGTTGCTTGGTTATCGAGATCATTGATGGGCTCCTCTAGGACCCCCTTTAGTATCACCTGCTGCTGATCGGCCAGAACCTAATTGGAGGTTAAATTTGGTTTTGTGCATTGTAACGAATGTTATAGAAAATTGGGCAAAAAGACTACCTCAAAAGTGCTTATAGAACTTCGATCTTCTGGTATTATGTGCACCTTATTCCATGTACCGCAGGCGTATTGGAAAAAGTTCTCGCATGGATTCGCACTGGTATCCATGGCTGATAGTAAATAGGCCGCTGTAATCCAATGTGAAGAACATATTCATAAAATACAGATGAGATTTTATATTGTATTGCCAGTTCGGTGACTTACCCGTTCGGACACATTCTTCTGTCAAACAGATGTCATCTGTATCTGATATGATGGTTCCTGAAAAATACCAACAAACCGACATATTTATTAGTTGCAAACAACGATAATTATACGTTTAATATGAAGCTTAAAATACATATTAGTTTCCCACAATGCTTCTACGAATGTAGTACTTAGATATTTAAAGGATTCAAGAGTGATTCAATATTTTGTCCACTCTCTAGCAATCTCTGTAACTTGTGACGCGAAGATCTAATACTGACTCCCTGTCAAGATTTCGAGTTGTCACTGGTGGACCACCCAGTACATATAATTTGCAGAACTCATTAATTCGTACATAGTCAAAAAAAACCAAAAAAATTTCATTGTTTTCATTTGACAATAACATTAAACGACGAATACTTTTGTTCATAACTGTATGTTTCATTCCCTCCAAAACACACTGACAAGGACACCTGTTGACTTCGAGTACACTGTCATGGGACACAGACACACACATACACTGAAGCCAACCGTAGAAATAAATGAACCCAACCGAAGGTGGCGCATACAACTCCAAGGAGGCACACCCTCCGCTTGTGCTCAATTGAAAATCGATAATCTAAAGCAATTACATACACTCAAAAAATTGAGTGCGTTGATTTCCTAATCAAAAAAAATTAATGTTTGTGCATGTCTTAAGATGTAGTCATTGCTGACATACATATGTGATGGAACCGGAAACTATGTGACATCAATTCCATGTCGATCTCTAAACGCGAGAAAGACGTAAGCGTCAAAAAGAAAATTTTACAGGAGAGGTGTTTTTGTGTCGCTAAGCAGAAATGCATGTGTTGCTTTCGATGCAATTGAATTACCTGTATCCTTGTGAATATAAATTTTTAATTTTTTAATATTTTGGGACAATTTTCTACCGAATTTCATTACAAAGCTAGTTTCGCGTCTACGAATTTTAAGGGAGCACCGTGCACAGTAGCTCCGCACATACTTAATTACTTATTTCCCTTAACATTCCATGAAGGATGAAAGGGGAAACTTCTCTCGAATCAGTGAGCTGTCTACGATATAATTTGTATACTCACTGACCGGGACCTACTGTTTAAAGCCGTCTCCGAACGATTAATGCTTTTCTAGAGAAGTTTTACATAGCGTAGAGATTGCTCTCTTACTCGTAAAGTCGCCAACATTTAGGAGATGGAAACAGCCGCTGAAAAATGTTTGATGGGCTTACTCGGTTTCGAACTCGGGTTCTTCTGTGTGATAGTCGCACACACTACCTACCACGCCACGGCCGTCCACATACTCCGGGCAAAAATTAAGTCCCACAAGATCTATTGAAACTATGCGTAACCAACTGGAGCCCATGCACCCAAGAACGAAGCGTACACTGAAAAAAAGGGTTCATCAATTTGTTGAATTGTTACCGCAATTTGATGAATTTAGACATCAATTTCCAACCTACTACCCTTTTCTTAAATTTGATGTAGAATTTTTCATTAATTTTTCTTCACTTCCGTGCATCATTCTGATGATCTTCAATTTGATGAAGATTGTACATAAGTTTGAGGAGCATTGTACATCAGTTTGAAGAACATTTTACATCAATTTGATGAAAATTTTGCATCAATTTGATGAATATGGCACATCAATTGGATGAACTTTGTACATCAATTTCATGAAAATTTTACATCAACATTGTAAATCACTTCGAAAATTGTACATCAATTTGATTAACATTGTACATTATTTTTATGAATTTTTATTAATTAATTTAATAAATATTGAACAACAATTTGTAGAATATTGTACATCAATTTGATAAATATTGTACATCAATCTGACGAATATTGTACATCAATTTGACGAATATTGTACATCAATTTGATGAACATTGTACATCAACTTCATGAACATTGTACATCAATTTCATGAAAATGTTATATCAATTTAACAAACATTTTACATTAATTTGATGAACATTGTACATCAATTTGATGAACATTGTACATCAATTTCATGAGAATTTTACATCAACATTGTAAATCACTTCGATGAACATTGTACATCAATTTGATGAAGATTGTACATCAATTTGATTAACATTGTACATTATTTTTATGAATTTTTAATAATTTAATAAATATTGAACAACAATTTGTAGAATATTGTATATCAATTTGATAAATATTGTACATCAATTTGACGAATATTGTACATCAATTTGATGAACATTGTACAGCAATTTGATGAACATTGTACAGCAATTTAACAAACATTTTACATTTATTTGATGAACATTGTACATAATTTTTCATCACATTGTACATCAATTTCATGAACATAGTACATCATTGTGATAACCATTGTACATCAGTTAATTTTTCTATACAGAAACGTAAAGCCTTTATATTTTGCAAAAATTTCCAGAAAAAAAAAAACATTTATATTTGGCGCAAAAAACAATATATTTTTTTTTCTTTTAAGATTTCCATGCCATGTATTTCCAGATCTTAGAACAACAAGGATTTTCTATGATTCAAATCCAAGGTATACGAATCGATTTCGAAAGCAACCTCGCTTCTTCATCGGTACTCTTTACATCTCTTCCTACTACAATTATTTGTATAATATAAGCAATTGTTCTAATCGTTCAAACGAGAATTACTCGCACAGAAACTTGTGCGTTGTGTGCAATGCCACCGACAAAAATGTTGTTATTGCTAATCATATCGTTTTTTCTTTTGCAAGATTGAATTCTAAGTGAAGATTTAAACAAGTCAATGAATTTATTCATCAGTTTTATGTATTTGATGTACATTTTTTTTAGTGTTTGGATTTCTTGATTAAATAATACGTTGGAAGGTTTCTCTGACAGACGTGATACTTTTCAAATATGGTTTTAAATTTGACTTAATCTATATAATACATCTGATTGAAATTGTCGAGTGTACACTGCATTACACACAAACATATGCCACGTATATTACACGGAAGAGTCGAATGCTTATTTGTAATACACTTCGACGACTCTAGCAAATGAATATTGAATGTCAACACGACATGTCTCAATGGTAAGAACGTGTAGAAAGGACATTTTTCATGTTTATCCATATAAAACGTATTCCATTTAAATTTTTATAGATGATTACAAACATTAATCGAACATCCCCATAAGATTAAAATGATGGCAATCTTTAAAATGCCTTTACACACAATGACTGTAAAAATGTTTGAGAATGTATACTAAAAGCTGGTGATTGCCGATGATCGAGACATGTTCCCCGTCAGTTCCTTCATGGAATGTTAAGGAAAAATAAGTAAGATTATTGCATGTTAAGCATAATTTCAGAAATAAAAAAGGTGACACCGGAAATATCTGGATGTCGTCTTGGAATGCCTAATATGATTCCGGTCTTATCAATACGTGTATCAGAGTTCTAAAATGAATTTCTGATATACTCGTTTTGGAATTGGTATTCTGCTTTCACAGAATATTGATTTGTCATTGCTTTCATACCAATCCATTTCCTGCTATAAACATTTAACGAGAAAAACCTCTTCATTTCGAAGTAGACTGATGGAATTTCCAAGTTTATCGTAATTGTGAAATTGCATTTTAATAGAGATGTTATAGTGAATTTTAAACAATTTTCCATTTGCATATTTCAACCAACAGTTAGTCCCGATTTACGCCGCAATTCTTAGTTTTGTTGGAGAGAGAGGTAGGGGGAATGGAAAGGGTTTAATCAGACATGCAAATAAGCTGTCAGATCTACAAAGGATTCGTTTAGAATGGCATTTAAATAAAAACGCCAGCACTGAACTGCTACGTAAACAGGCAAGGTACTTAGGCGCAAAAAACTTCTTTACGAACAGCGTCTTAGTGCTTAAGTACATTTTTCTACCAGGGGAAAAAAGGGTAAAACAATTCTTCATCTTCTATCTCAAACCTCGTTAACAACGACCAGATATTCTCTGACCCGGTTGACAGAGCTAATCATCTGGCTGAAATATTTGCAAAGAAGTCATCTTTGCATGAAAACAGTCAACCACTCCCCGTTATTGAAAACGTATCTAGTTCGATGCCTCAGATATTTTTCCGAACACGTGGATTTAAAAGGGTTCTAGAAGATCTCAAAATAAAATTAAACTCCGGGCCCGGATGGTATTTCAGCACTTGTCCTATGTGAATGCTCTTCGAGGCTAGCTCGTCCATTGCGCAATCTTTTCAACATGTCGTACCGTGCTGGTATTTACCCTTCACGTTGGAAAGTTGCCAATGTTCAGCCGATCCCCGGGCTACAAAATACCGCCCAATAGCAATATGTTCTGCGCTCTCAAAGGTTATGGAGAGAATGGTTAACCACCATCTTGTTAAGTATTTAGAGTCTAACGGCCTTCTAAATGATCGACAGTATGGCTTCCGTTAAAATCGATCTACTGGAGACCTGATGGCGTTCCTTACGGAGCGATGGAGTCGTTCTATTCACGCCCTTGGTGAAAGTAAGGTCGTAGCTCTGTATATGTCCAATAGGGTGGAGTGAAAACATGCTTTTTTTTTAATTTGAAAAAGTTAACCTTGGAAAAAGATGTGGTCTGGGGTCCTAATGAGGGGAAAAATAAAGAAAACAATTTTAGGGGTCGCGCCACTCCCTCGAAATTTGGAAATTATCGCTATTTTGGCGTTTATTTTAGAAAAATCCTAAAAATTAACGACTTAACTTATTCGAAATTTTGAGCTTGTTCAGTGCCCAAACAAAAGTATTTGAGGCAAATATGAGGATAATCGACTAATATTTGTAGCTTTGGTGGTGATTTCATTGTTCAGTCAATTTTCTGAAGAAGGGACGATTTGACTTATTTTACTTTTTGAAATTTTTGATCAATGAGAAAATTTTTTTTAAATTTGTTCATGACCTTATATCATTGTTTACGATATTGCAAACATTTAAGTTAAGTCGTTAATTTTTAGGACTTTTCTAAAATCAACGCCAAAATAGCTATAATTTCTAAATTTCGAGGCAGTGGCGCGACCCCTAAAATTTTTTTAAAATTTGTTTCTTTATTTTCCCCTCATTAGGACCCCAGACTACATCTCTTTCCGAAGTTAACTTTTTTTTTTGAATTTCACTCCACCCTAATGTCCAAGGCGTTTGACAGGGTAGGGCACGAAGCACTCATATCAAAACTTATTGCATTTGGTGTCGGTAATATCTTCTCTCGATTCATATCGAGTTTCCTCAGAGATCGTTCTCTACCAGTTATTATAGATGGGGGTCATCCAACGAGTATATGTTGACCGCAGGAGTGCCACAAGTTTCTGTCCTCTTTTGCGGATGACAGTCATTCAAACTCATTTGATCATCGACCAGGTGGATGACAGCAACCTCTGTCATTCATACTCATTTGATCATCGGGAGGTCGAGAACAAAAGGCGAACGATGAATGACTCACTTAAGCGAGATTTGGCGACGATTTGTGAGTGGGGCCAAATGTACAGAGTAGATTTTATTTCACGCACGACCCAGTGCTGTTTCTTGTCACACAAACGTTCACCTGATCCAGCATCGTCATCAATCCCTATGAGTGGTCTCGATATCGACGAATCTGATGCGCTTGATGTTCTGGGCATGAAGATACAATGTTTTTTTTGTAGAGGTAAAGAACTTTTTTAACTGCCCGTCAGCTGTTTTGTCAGCTGTCCAGTGAGTTATGTTTAGGTTGGTTTGACGTTTGAACATAGATAGACCGACACTTGAACATCGTTTTCAGATTTTGCAGATTTCTTTTTAAAATTGTCGTTCTACGCATCGCTCTCTACGTCCATTTTACGGTCAACATAATCCTCCGTGAGAGCAAAACGTTTGGTAATCGCAGAGTTTCTAGTCTATGCCGGTAAGACCGAAACGATTGACCACTGCGAGGAAAACATTCGCCGCGTTATTGCCGGCCGTGACGGTCATATGCCAGAAGTCACATATAAATAATAATGTCAGAAGATTATCTTGTGAATTCCATGACCATTTGAAAAAAATCATCTTAGTTTGCATTGTGGATCTTCATTAAGAAGAAACAATGGGGATTTTTTTAAATAAGAATGGTTTGTTATTAACGATAAAAAGGCCTGCTAGAAGGCCTTAGGCAAAACATGCTGTGTTGCTGCTGTGTTTATTTGTCAGCATGAATGTATGTGTGTGTTCGTATAAATGGTTGTGTTGAAGGAAATGAAAATGTTGGAAAAGTTGTCTCTACTGCCTGCCTGTTGCTGGCGATAATAGAGAGAAAGGAAATTATTTGTGTGTTTTCAATGAACTGTTATTGTTGTCATCTCTCAATGCAAAACAGACGGCGGGAATAAAGTGTAAAGAAAAAGAAAAAACGAATGGACGGTGTTGGTGTTGGTGAGTGGGATAAGATGACAATCAGAAACTCTTCACTAAACAATAGCGTGTACGGGGGCTGAGTACAACCCTCCCAGACGCAATGACAAATGGAAAATACCGAGAGGGTGGGCTACTAAATTATAAACTATCTTTAAACCACATTTGCGGTATTTGTACGGGAATGTTATCAATTTTCCCAATTCTTGACACCGCCTCAACAATGGAGAGATAATACGTGAAACGAGTATCAAGTGCGCCCCGAATGATGGATGGACAGTTCTGACAGTCATTCTGCTGTTTAGAGGGCAGCGAGCTTCGCTCGTATCGTAAATATTTCAGAAACGATATCAACAAGTGATATACAACATGCCGCATGAGGACAACACCATTGTACCGTTCTTCTTCCATTGATTAACAACAAAAAAAAAACACTGGTCTGCCAAAATCGATTAATTATTTGTGAACGGGGAAAGATGTGTAAAGTGTTTTTTTCCATACTGCGCAGTTGGGATTCTATCGACAATAGCGATGAGTTACAAGAAAACACTTGAATGCGTTGTTATAACAATTGGCAATCTCGACTAGAATGTTGTAACAGGTGGCGCAAAAGTAAACTTCCGATGTTTTTTGGCAGTAATTAAAAAAAATGAAAAACTTTGATTCTTCTTGTGGATTATTTAATTTTGGATCTTTTAATTTTTTTTTACATCATGTCGAGAATATGATGTCATGTAAATGGCCGCCGCCACAGTTGCCACTGACATTAGGGGCCAATCGCAAAATTTATAGCATTTTCTGATAGGAGGATTACTTTTGCGCCACCTTTTATATCCTAATGGTGGACCCTAGGGGCCTCAGTCGCAATTGTTAGCAAGGGAATATATACTGGGGATCGATGAAGAAGTATGGTAGCTTCTGAACCCGATTCGTATTATGTTTATTTATTTTAAGTGAAGTAAAACAATTTCTGATCAGGAAAAGTAAGTCTCTGGTTTCTTCGATCGATTAAGCGCCAAAAAGAAAATTTTACAGAAGAGGGGTTTTTTGTGGTCAAGCAAAATGATGTGTGGCGCTTACGATACATTTGAATTTGCATTTTGGCATTAACCCATTCATAGCCAGCAATGCCATATGGCACAGAGAAAATGATTTCGTTAAGTAAAAACTATCAATGGATTCGAACTCAGGACCCCTTTTTATATTTTAATTTTTCACGGTATGACTTTATATTTTCGAGGACTAGAAAACTCTTTTTGTTTCGTATACCATAAAAGGTCAGTTGTATTGTATTTTGTCCATTAATACGTAGAATAGAAAGTCGAACATCGACTTTTGCTTGCAACTATATACCCTTATATCACCCGGCCTCGACTTGAAGGTTTTTCAAAAGGAAGGTGTAGGTATGTTATCGTGTCATGTGTGTACAGCTGTTGGTCCAGATAATCGTTAAAGCCGGACTCATTCAGTGAATAAGAAGATCTATTTTAATAATTTCCACAAGTTTCCCCTTAAAAAATACCAACTACTGGGTTAAAAATACTTCTGTTCCACTAAAGCTGCCATCAGACGATATGTTATTTTTACATATGTACTGTCACTTTTTGTATCCATATGTAATTCCGTATGTTAATCAAAATTGTCATTTTACATACGATTCATTTCGTATGACATAATCTCTAAACGTAAATAAAAGCTCACTTTTAAATGTGTATTTTTTTTAAAAACAGCTGTTTTGTTATGTTTGTCGGACAAAAATAAAGCGCGCTCTAATAAAAGAAATTACATATGTATTTTCACATGTATTTTACATATGCAATGTTTCATATGTATCAGACGATGTGTACAACTTTTGCAGATGGGCAATTTGACAGTACATATCGTCTGATTGCAGCTTCGCTCCTAACATCGCTGATATAAAGTCAAATGATGACTAAAAGTCATCAACCAAGTTTGAGAGAGATAGTCGCTGACCTGCCTGTGTCTCAAGAGTCAATTCGTACCCTTTTAACAAATTGAAACGCGTTGCAGCTCAACAAGTTCAGAGAGACCAGAATTTCCTGCCATAACGAGTCGTTCATGAAACTCATTGTAATTGGAGATTAGACCAGGTTTTGAGTTCCATATTAAAGCTAGTCAACCAGCTGCGAAAAGGGATCTTCCAGCTGTGCCGAAAACGAAAAATCCACTATACAATTCTGATGTACAATTGTCCTTTTGAGTACAAAATAGGTTTTTTTTTAGATTTTTTTTTATTAAATTTTATCAATTATCATAACTCCAAACTATTTCACTCTATTAACAATTAAAAAACAAACTTTTTTTGATATTTATTTATAACTCTAAAACTTGGCGCTGTAGCCGGTTCGCTCAGTTGGCTCTCAGGGATTTGTTATAGGCGGTGGCATATTAAAAACCGATCAGAAAAAGCAGACGCGATACAAATTCAAATACCACGATCACCCAGAGAAGTACGGAGCTTTTTGGGTACAGCAGGATGGTATCGGAGATGTATTAAAAATTTCGCCGCGCTTTCTGTGTCACTGTCTGACACATTAAAGAAAAACGCGAAATCCTGCTGCAAGAGCAGCTGTTATGAATGTGAAAACATCCACATGTTTCAAAACCATTTTTTACCCAATGTGACGCATCTGATTTGGGAATAGGAGCTGTATTATTTTAATAGGGAAAAGAAGCAGAAGACAACCCTATTGCTTTCTACTCTCAAAAATTAAATAAGTGTCTGAAGAATTATTGCGTCACTGAAAAGGAGTATCTTACGGCTGTGATAGTAGTGAAACATTTTAGACCGTATGTCGAAATGATGAAATTCACCGTCATCACAAATTACGCCAGTGAGCCTGAAAGACTTAAGTGGGCGATTAACATGTTGGTCTCTTCATACCCGTCGTGCATGAGATGTATGTGGACGACCAGATCTTTGATTTTGAAACTACGGAATTCGAAAGCGACGAGTATAAAGAGCTAATCGAAAATATTGGAACAATTATAGATATCCGGGTCAAGAATGGAATGGCTTTTAAAAGAAATATATACGATACGGGCGATGGAAATTGTCGATACCAGAGGCATTAACTCATGGGCTAATTGAAAAGGCTCATGATGAACCAACATGCACTCATGGAGGAATAGCTAAGACGATGCATCGAGTACGTCAGCTATACTACTGGCCCGGTACTATATCGCAAGTCCGCAATATGTCTCAAATTGTAAGATATGCAAAGAGATCAAACCGGCTAATCCACATATGCAACAAACCATCGGCAATGAGGTTGTAACTGAGCGTCCCTTTTCAGAAATTATATGTGGATTTTTGGGGCAGATACATTCGATCCAAAAGCGGGATCACTTGTCAAAGTTTGTCGTCCTAAAAGCTATGACAGAAGGCACAACAAATAATGCGGTGACATTTTTCGAAAGTTCGACGTACCAGAGCCAATTCTTAGTGAAATGGTCCAAGTTCTGGGCTAAAAGTTTCAAGGAAATGATCGAATCCTACAAAATTAACCATATTCAAACAGGCCCATATTCACCACAATCAAACGCCTCTGCACTGGCGGCCATCAGGGCTTATTTGCAAAATGAACACAGAGATTGGGATCTGTACCTAACTGAAATCGAGATCCTCAGTTCACGCACCAATTGGAGTGACACCATTTTTTTTGCACTGTTTGTATATGAAATGTTCACGAATGGTAGTGATTATAAATTGGCACAAAAACTGAAATCCCTGCGCCCTTGGCGGCATGTAACAAACTGTCATTCTGGCCCAAAGCCAAAGATTAAAACTAATTTAGTGATCAATTTATTATATCAAATTTTTTTTCAACAAAATCGGACAGGTCATTTTTGAAGTACATATCACACTAACCGGTACCTGCTGTTGTCTTATCGAAGAACTGAAGGAATTTCATCGACTCCTAAGAGTATGCAACAGCAAACCGAAAACTTGTGATTATTCTGAACCTCTTAGAAAAAAAACAGTACTGTCGTGAAATCTACAGATCTCCGTATCAGACATCAGCGTTAATAGGGGAATTGCATCCAATATCATAAATTCCTCTCTAAAGTCGTCTCCTGAATTGATGTCGTAAGTATTTAACATTTTATGAGATCCCAGGAAGATGTGTTGATAATTCACTCAGACCACTTAGTGGAGATTCGTCTTGAATGTATATGAGTTGTCTGCATGTAGAATAATCGTGGAACCGCCCTGGATATGTGGGAAATCATAAATGGAAATGTTGTGGAACCCTAAGGAAGTCCAGGCTTTTCACCTTTCAAAATCTTAATATATATTTACCCTCGACACTGATTTACTGATACACTGATTCCCTGATTCACTGACTCTGTCACGCAGTACGTAGGAATTTAAATAGGCATTCTATAATAATTCAATAAATAATAATAATAAAAAAATAATATTTTTTTTTTGTACAGAAATTGTGTTTTCCCCAAAATTTTTTTTTTTTCAATAAATTTTTTTTTCCACAAAATTTTTTTTTTCAACAAAATTTTTTTTTTCAACGAAATTTTTTTTTTCCACTAAAATTTTTTTTTTCCACAAAAATTTTTTTTTTCAACAAAATTTTTTTTTGTCAACAAATTTTTTTTTTTTTTCGAAATTTTTTTTTACAAAATAGTTTTCTAAAAATACTTTTTACAAAATTTTTAAAATTAGTAACAAATACTTTCTCAAGCAAATTAACGGGCGCCATAGGCGGATTACAACTTACTAGTTCGAAATATCCTCGCAAAACTATTCTCAAAAAAGCTGTGAATAAATGCAATCAATGTTTGTGATTTTCAAAATATTACCCTAATACAAAGCATAGTCAAATGTGTGTTTCCACTTCCAAAGTCTAACCCACATATTCATAAATATTTAAAACACCTTTGTTCATAAAAATCTAGGAAAATAGTGTTTTTTTTTCATAAATTATTCTTAACAAAGTTTTTTTCAAATTTTTATAAATCCGGGGGGTAAATATTCCCATTAGACAGGCTAATTTTGTTTTCAGAAATTAAAACAATTACCAACGATAACATTTGCATGGTAGATTTGTAAACTTTCCACAATGCTGTCCGCAACTGTGTACTAAGTAGTCAAACAGTAATATATTTTATATTAAAATAAAAACAAATACAGTCAGTTCAATAATATGAGTTTATGGATATATGAGCACTCACCTGTGGTGTTGAAGTCTTTGTTATTATCTATGCTATGGGTAGTTTGACAGCGATAACTACCCGCAAAATATATGGCCAGCGCTCCTATGGCAGCGCCCAATACAGTCAAAGCAACGGCCAACACCAGAAGTCGGCACCGCAGTGAAGATTCCTTCAGTAATAAATCGCTTTGGGGCGAATGTGATGAATGATTGTGGGCATATGTTATGGGAGTACTACAGAGTGCGGTGCGATGGTGTACACCGCCGCCGTCGCCACCACCGCCGCTATCGGTGCCCAGAAACACAACGGTGGGAAACTTGATGTGCCCCACATTATTGGCACATTGCGGTTGTGATGATTGATGCTTCACTTCTGTTCCGGTTAATTCCGATTTGTTGTCAGCGCCCAGCAATGGCGAGACCACCGATGCACTCGCATCATCCTTCTGGGCGATAGTGTGCAAATTGCCATCATCGCCAATGCCCACCACCCCAGAGCCGATAACACCACCACCGCCACCACCACCACCTCCGTCATCATCATCGTCCGCAGTTCGGTTGGGACCAACACCGTGCCCATTGTTCTTGGTGATGTATGGCGTTCGGAGATAACCATTGTTTATGAGTTTATTGTTTTCCGCTGGCATCTTTGCTTTTAATTTGTATTGACGAACGTTGTGGATTTTGGTTGTGTCGTGGACTGGACTGGGCTGGCTGGACTGCTCTTTTACGCCAAGCTTCGCCTGTTTGTTGTTGTTGTTCTTATGGTTGATTGCTCTGTTACACAGACATGCAGAATTTTTGAAATTCCTTTAAATATCCCAGCGGCGGAAATCATGGGCTGGAAGGCCTTCTATCAGGCCTGCTTATGGTGTCCGAAGGCCTTCCAACGCCATTGCCACTTCCTTTCCATTTAACATAGCGTGAGATTGGGAGGCAAGGCCTTCCATCCCCGCTTCCTACAAGAAGGCCTTCTAGAAGGCCTTCCACGAAAAGGCATGGCGCATGTTAGATAAAAGCAGGCCTTCCAGAAGGACTTAAAGAGAAGGTCTTCTGAAGGCATTTAAAGTACAAGCCTGCTGAAGGCCTGCATAAAGAAGGCACAAATCATATCCGCAAAAATCAGGCCTTCCACAAGGTCTTAAAATGGAGGCCTGCTTGAGGTCTGAAACCACATGCATGTTAGAAGGCCTTCCCAAGTGAATCCAATGAAACGATATTTTTAAAAATAATTGTTTATATTTATTCTGACAATAGTTTCAATACTATATATAATAAAGTAAAATAATTCAATTCATATTTAATTCAATTAGAGTGTTCACAAGGGTGTCCTAAGTATTGTTTTCTTTTTTGGATTCTAAGCACTTAGCCTTATACATTTTATTTTTTCCCTGTTTAAATGCCATTTTTATTGTATCTTTGTATTTGCTATATGTTGCTATTTCAGACTCAACGGCTTTGAAAAATAAATCATTTATATTACTAAAGGATTTAAAAGGTTTTTTTCCTTGATGCCCATCGTAATTGAAATCTTTTATGATTTGGTCTCCCAACAAATTACGAACATTTTTTAGCAATCCGCCTCTTTTAGTAATTTTGTTTACAGCTTCTACGAATTCGGTATCAACGGTAACAATGCTTAGCTCCTCTTCTATCTCATTTAGTTCATGTATGCATGTATGCAGAAGGGGTATTAAAATGAGAGAGTTTTCCATAGGAAAAGCTGCGAGTTTGCAATAAATATTTTTGAGAGGAAATTTGTCTTCAGTTTGGTCTACTAAGTCCCCTACATAAATTCCCAAACTTGAGAATTGGACAGGAACGTCGTAAAAATTTCTTAAATTTTGAACCTTTTTCCCTTTAATATACCCATCATTTTTGTCACTAAAGCCTGTGATAATAATTGGTATAAAGGGTTCAATTGAACAAAAATTATTTGGACGGGTAGTGCTGAGAAAAAAATGTCCCGGTAAACCATCTACTCCAATATCTAAAGAAATATTTTCGATATTTCTTAGAATAGACTCAGAGAGTTTACTCAATTGATGCGTTAAACCTAAATGATAGTAAGTACCAGGAGAAACTGTCCTTATAACAATTTTTGCCTTACCTCTTTGCAAAAGACCGTCGAAGCTTTTTGGAACTATTATGTTCTCTGAATTTCAAATTTTAAGAAGTCCATTTACACTACTTCGCGTGGGATGAAACTGTTCGTACCATTTCACTAATTTTGCAGTCAGATTAATTTCCTCACTCCCTGCATTATTTTCTGAGGTATCAACATTTTCATTGAATACGTCATTACCTACGTCGTTCACGACACGAGCCAACGCATTAACAGAAACTGATATCAACTGATAGTGTTTTATGAGATCTGTTTTCGTTTTGTTTTCACTTGCTCTTTTCAGCCCCCTCTCTAAACTTCTGCGTTGGAATTTGTGTAACGGGATAATTCTTTTTTTTTTGGTGCTCTTTGGTGTATTTAAGCACGCTGGACGACGAACACACGCTACTGCATTCCCTCTGCATTCATTTAGAAGGCCTGCATCATGCCGTCAAAAAGGAGGATTTATTAAAATAAAAAAGAAAGCAATGGCAAGGCCTTCTGGCAGGCCTTATATTGGCATGCCTGCAACTGATCGTAAATCATGCTTGTCGCAGGCCTTATATAAGACAGTCCTTGCCAAATAAGGCCTTCTGCATGCCGTATATATGGAACGCCTCCTAATTTCCGCCGCTGGGATAATGCTGTCCAATCACACACTAGTATATGGTAGTTGTCTATACAGACCACAGATGACATTTCACTCATTTAGGTCATTCTCAGAATTTCATTTCACAAATCCAGTTTATTGCAAATATTCTGTACTTCAGTTCATTTGATACGGCGTAATTGTTATTTGTGTGTGTGTTTTTTTAGCATTTGCCGATTTTTAATTTCGATTTGAATACTTTGGTTATTTTTACAACAATTTCAGTTTTTACATTAAGCGATTTTAGAATATTCACAATCATAACTATCGTTAGTTCACTTTAGATATAAATTGGATATTTGATGAATTTCACTGTGCTGTCCCTGTTTGTGTGTGTTTGTATCGTATCGTCGTTGAGCTCTGTAGAGATTAAAGTGATTAAAGGGATTTTGCCGGTTATGGTGTTTTATGTCGGTTATTTGCTCTGTTCAAACATTAATTACGCTGTAAGCCGAGATACGTACACTGAATTTGGAACGTTATCAAAGATCAGTTCAAAATAAGAAGATAATGCAATTGAATGTTTCTTTCGTGCGGATTTCTGTTGATTGGTTGCCAAAACGGCCCAAGAAGAGAAGTCTCAACAAACCACATCAAATATGACAACAATTGCAGGAAAATGCAAATTCAATGAATTTAAATGTTAAAGTTGAGGAATTTTTTTCCAGTGTAACCTTAAATTCACCTTTTATAAGAAAAGGTTTCTTACACAAAGTCTTCTGTCGTTCTAAAACGTAGGCCTTGAAGTTGTCATTTAAGTTTTGGAAAAGAAACCAGTCGTGACTTTTTTCGAATGTCCCATAACGACCAGATAATACTCGAATTTTTGTTTACAAAAATTTAAGAGAAGGATGTTGCCAATCATTTGGTTTCAACAGGACGGCGCTACGTGCCACACAGCCGAAGCTACACTCGATGTTGTGCGCCCTGTTTTTGAAAAATCTAACGTTTTTTTTCAACTAGTGCTTATTTCATTTTCGTTATCGGGCCATGTTAAACGAATTTTTGTTTACAAAAATTGAAGAGGAGGAAATTGACAACATTTGGTTTCAACAGGGCAGCCCTACGTGCCACACAGCCGAAGCTACACTAGATGTTTTGCGCCCTGTTTTTGAAGATCGCATTATCAGCCGCACAGCTGATGTCGTTAGGCTACGGCATGGCCAGCCAAGGCAGCCATTTGATTGAAATTATTTTCCATTATTAAACGGAAGGATTGTACTTTCAAATAAAAAAAGAAATTTGAGAAAATATCCAGTATCCAATATTTTTTATATAATTTTCAACAGAAAAAAAGTTATTTGGCGGACTCTGTATGATAACATTTAACCCTCGAACTGGCACATGGTTTTGGCCAGACATATTTAATTTTCATGCTTCAATTTAGCATACTTCTATTTTGGGTACATGGCTGTAATTTCAGGTAATCTCCCAAAATATTGTTGGCTTTCGATGTGTAAATTAATAATTGAAAAAAGTCCTTGGAACAGGACAAAAAGCCAAATAAACGTTGAAAATCGCACCAATAATCCGTACATTGTGGCTCAACCAACAACTCGTATAGCATTTGAAGCGTACTTTGGGAGACCTCTCAATATAGCAAACCTTAATGTGGCTTCACGCAGTGGTCCAGACACATTAGCTGCCAAAAAAGATTGCAGAATTTGTCTGCAGCAAGGTGACAAAATACGCCGTAAGACACGCTTTTTTTGCTGCAAATGCAACAATCCTGTTTGTCAGCAACATTCAAAAGTATATTATTTATGTTTTTGTTGCCTTCCGCAAAATTCTGAATAAAAAAATTCAATGTATTCTTCGTAAATAATAATAATAAAGAGAAATATATATAGAACAAAAAAATTGTTGCCCTTTCATTCCAAAGATTTTTTCAGGTCTATTATTTCTTCCTCAGGTAGCTAATAACATAGTAAAAAGAAATAGAAACACAAAATATAACAAATATTTTCCTATCTTAGTAAAGAATTTAACGGCAAACAGCCCTTATTTCCATACAAATGCATGTAAATGTATAGGGGTCTGGCCAGACATCATGTGCCAGAACTAAGGGCTCAAAATATGTGCCTGACGAAGGGTTAAGCGATACAATCAGGTCTTTCGGAATTAGTCCAAAAAAAAAACCCAGTAAAATGATTCGAATAAATTCTTCAGACTCAGACAGCTCAGCGGCTATCTCTCATAAACTTTAGCGAGTTTAACTTCACTGAAATACTGTGATGGTCGACCAGGACAAGGAACTTTTCCTCGACCGCTTTTGAATGTACTTGACTCATAGGATTATGATTTTAATAATGCGAATTCACCATACGCCGGACATGTTCAGTGAGTCGACACAAGAAATTCCTTACATTTGAGACGAATCCTTTGCTCGATATTTGTATCTATTGCAAAAGTCTGGCGAATTTTCATCGTCAATAATCAAATTTGTTCGCAGGCGATCATTTTGATTTACATTATTTCAAATATAAATCGTCTGCCTTCCTTTTGTGGTTTAAGAAGACTGGATCGAAATGGCCCAAATTGTCCAGAGTTGGCCGATTGTCGATCGTAATCTGTTGTTTAACACTTGATCGATCAAGATCGAGCCTTATCTATGGCTACCTGGGGCGGCAGTACCTGTGATCGTGATGGACATCACATCAGACCGCCACAATTGAAACAAGGGTCGATATGTTTCAAACATTTTCAGAGTTAGTTACGACTCCATTATTTGATTGAGATGGGATGTGATATGCGTGGAGTGGCCGGACATTTGCATAGGGACTACAATCAAAACAAGGACCGTCGTCAGTCTGCCATAAGACATTGTCTAATGTTTTGAAATCGGTTCATGTTTACATTAGAAGACATCAGGCATAACGACATAGAAACTTATTCTGATTTCTTTTGTGTGTTACAAACATCAGCGCTAAGTTACAATAACCTATACCACAGTGTATGTTAGAGTATAAATGCAGACTTTTTATTTATTTATTTTATTTATTTAAATTCACCATAATACAAAAGCCAAACGGTCAAAATAATGTATTACATAGTAATAATAAAAATCCTAAGCTTCAATCATATCCAAATTTACAAAGTAAATACTTAAAGTTTAAATTTATATAACAAACTGGCTAACGCTTAAGCTTGTCCATTTTCTTCTTCTTTATTTATTTTCTTCTTATTCTATATTTTTTCTTCAAGATTATGTGAGTTCCGTGCTTCCTTATACATTTTTCAATTTAAAACATTGGTTTTACATTAAGTTTAGATCTTTGTTTAGACCCCGATAAATCTCCACAAAAAATACAATTTGATTGCTATGCGGCCCTCACACGATACAACTGGTGGTAAAACACAATTTGATAAGCAATTTCTTATTCAATCTCATTGGCAATTATTGTTTGTAGCGTCAACATGAACGCATATGTTAATGTCTTGATTCTAGACAAGGTGAGGAGGGGGAAGAAGAAGAAAAAACCACAATGGAGGACTATTTTTATATCCCTCAATAAATTCAATAATTTTTTACAGTACTTCATTCATTTTTTTTTTCAAAACTTCTCAACAATAGTGTGTACATTTCATCAAAGTCAAAATGCGAATGAAGTTAAGAAGTTGAATGTCAAGCCTTCATCAAACCTACCAACCGAGATGGCCAACTTGAGTTGAAATCAAAATATTTTGATAGTCATCCAACCAACGTCCAACTAGACCTCACACGTTACAACTGGTTGTACAAATTGATCAAATTGTACGCGCAGTTGTAACGTGTGAGGGCCGCATTAAAATGTTGTTGTTAATATTCCAAATTAATTTTCTAATACAAATCAAGTCTGTTGATTTTGTTTATTTTTTTCTATTGAAAGTACAATATGTTTTCCATCTAATTGCACAACACTGAACGTCTCGCCCCAAATCTGTTATCACCACTTGTTCATACTGCATTTACATACCAAATAATTTTGTTACTTTATTTATTTGTATTGTATTTGCATGCGTATGACCACGTCCACATCAATTGCAATCGTACGTACTATTTCACATCATCACTTTCAAAAAGTTCGATATTTAGACTTCATTCTACTATAAATATCAATGGCACAGGGTCAACGTGTTTGCTGTTTCGTTTTGCTATTGACTCTGACGGGTGAATATCTATTCAATTCCAAGTCAGTTAAATTAATAATAATAATAACAAAAAGCAGAGAATCTCTTAACTTATTTTATATGGGATAGTTAATAACATTATGTGCAGAGACATACGAGTAATAGACAATAAACGTTAGCCACGGCCACATCCACTTCCACTTATTGTCCACAAAGTTCCATAATTGCCTACTACTTGAGCGTTTTCCTATAAAAGTCTATTAAAAGTGCAATAATAACGTTGTACTGCTCATGGTTATTATGGGTTGGACGGACGTTTGTCGAAGAAAGGATGTCAAATTCATTATATTTTTAATTAAATATTCTTGCAATTTATGTCCTACACTTGAGGTCACTAAAATAGCAGAGTTCACGACAAAGTGACATTTAACGAGCAGTAATAGGGCAGTAGTATTCTTGTTTATGGTCGGCATATTGTGGCCATATTTTCTATTATTAAACTAGAAATGTAATTGGGTTTCATGGAAATTAAACGAAAGATCCAAAATGTAGGCACACTTCAGTGGAAATTGATAAAAGTATTGCACTTGATCTAGTTATTAAATTATGAAAAAATCGTAAATAGTGAGCATCGGGGTCAAAGATCAACTCTTATGTTTCCAACAATGATGTTTGGGGTTTTTTAGGAGATGGTGTGAAATTCCCTGTAATACGTAATGTAGCTAGTTGAGGAGATTACAAACTGTTGAACGTTCCTTGGATAAATTAAGTCTTTGTCCAAATAGAATTTATATACAGTCCAGTTTCAGTTTCATTTTTCGAAAAATACAGCGCTGAAAGTGTTTACCC
Organism: Hydrotaea cyrtoneurina; assembly: GCA_958296145.1. NCBI lineage: Eukaryota > Metazoa > Arthropoda > Insecta > Diptera > Muscidae > Hydrotaea > Hydrotaea cyrtoneurina. The sequence continues at coordinate 6,837,352 of OY282513.1, read as the reverse complement.
TGTCACAAAAAACAAATTGAACGTTGCCAAAATATTCTCAGCAAAAAAAACTGTTTCTTTCGCTTCAATTTTAACATTAATGTGGATCTCACTTAAACTGCGTCGAACAATCAAGTTGGTCGTTTTCCTCACACTCTACAATTTTATAACCAATTTCTTATCCCATTTGCAAATATTTTTGTGAACATGAACGCATATGTTATTGCTTTTCGAGTTTTTTTTAAGACTCTTCTATAAAACTGTGTTCATTTTTCAATGACAAAATGCGAATGAAGTCAATTTAAGCAAATTGAAGCCCTCTTGAGCTGAAATCAAAATATTTTGATATTCATCCAACCAACGACCAACATATGACCAACTTGCCCTCATACGTTACAACTGGTTGTACAACTTTATCAAATTGTACAACCCCATTCAGTTTCAGTGAGAACTGCCCAGAGGGTTGAAAGTAATTTCACTTGTTCCACATGTTCCAATAGACTTCAATCAAACCTCAATTGCTTTCAGCTGAGGACATTTTCTTGTCTTGGCAATATACTTAAAAAGGTGGGATATTGTTTTGTTTATCGTCGTTGTCAAAGCCAAGTTAAAGCCAAAAAGAAGGAAGTCAATTGAATTGAAAGAAAACAAAAAATCGTGCTGGAAATGGTAAGATTTGTAACACCTCGAATTATTAATCAGTGACCATATAAGGTAAATATTAATCTTGATTAAAGTAGAATACAAGGGCGGTTCCTGTTCACCTGTAAGCCAGTGGAAAGTTCAATAGCGGTCAAACGAAATTGTTCGGGATTCTACAATTTAATTTATCAAGGAATTGACAAAGGGCATAGTATTTATCAGCTGATTTGTAGGTTTATTTATTTACAGCCAAACTCTATATAAATATAAATTTCAATTTACTTAACTAAAAAAATCCCTAATTGGCCATTTCAAAATATTTACGTAGTTGAAAGGAAGCACCGACCATCAGTGACAATGAACAAATAACATTAAAATGGAAGTTCAAAATTTTTTTGATATATTCCATATTCTTGACAAAAGATATTTCAAAAACTGAGCATAAAATAATTATCTGAGAATTCTTCATTGTCGGCGAATACAAGAATTTAGATGGAAATTTGTGAAAATTCACAGACAGATTATTGCTGTACTCGGCTAGACCAACAACACAAATAATATGAATTCGTTCTTCAGCCGAACTGTTCGCATGTGGAATAATCTTCCAATAAGTGTTTTTCCTGCCTGCTATGACATTATCAAATTCAAGGCAAACAGCAACAAACACTACTCCCTCTTTCCTCCCTCCATTACCCTTCTTTCCCATCGCTGACACAGTGCATTGCATTTATAGGGGGCATCCCCTGAGTGTTAGTCAAATCAAAAAAAAAAAAATATAAAGCTTTTCCCATAATTTGGTAAAACTTTACAAAAAAAATTATTAAAAAAAATTTAAGTTTTTAAAAAATATATATAAACTAGTAAGTTGTAATGCGCCTATGGCGCCCGTTAATTTGCTTGAGAAAGTATTTGTTACTTAATTTTAAAAATTTTGTAAAAAATATTTTGAGAAAACTATTTTGTAAAAAAAATTTCGGAAAAAAATAAAATTGGAAAAAAAAAAATTTGTAGAAAAAAATTTTTGCTGAAAAAAAAAATTTTGTTGAAAAATTTTTTGTTAAAAAAAAATTTTTGTTGAAAAAAAAATGTTTGTTGAAAAAAAAATTTTGTTGAAAAAAAAAAATTTGGGGAAAAAAAAAATTTTGGAAACAAAAAAATTTTGTAAAAAAAAAAATTTGGGGAAAACACAATTTCTGTAAAAAAAAAAAATATTATTTTTTTTATTATTATTATTTATAGAATTATTATAGAATGCCTATTTAAATTCCTACGTACTGCGTGACAGAGTCAGTGAATCAGGGAATCAGTGTCGAGGGTAAATATATATTAAGATTATTTATGAACAGACTGTCTGTTTCCATAAAACGTATTTGTTCCTTTGTTACAAATCGTCAATTTTCGAAGCATTATAAAATGGGTTTCAGACACTATTGAATTGTGAATTTCAGATATATTTTAGATAACGACATGTGGACTACAATCCCAAACGAATAAGACCTCATCACTGATAAAAACCCATTTTATTGGACATTCAATTTTGACAATTTGCAACAAACGAAAAAATTCGTATTATGGAAACAGGCAGTAAAATTTGTCTACAGAATATAGAACATAGTGTTTTCATTCATAAATATAACCCAAGTTACGTAAAAATCGGTCTATCCGTTTCAGAACATAAAAAGCCTAAACAGGTTTTTTGGAATTTTAAATTTTTCAACAAACAGAAATAAATCCAATAATTTTAGCAGCCATTTTTCCGGTAAAATTTTTCGCCATGGGTCGTGTTAGAACCGAGACGGACAAACAGGCCGCCAAGGTCATGATTGAAAAATACCTGACTTTGGATTTCCATACCAAGAAGCGTATCTGCAAAGAAGTCGCCATCGCCCACACCCAACCCTTTAAGGAACAAGAGTTCCGGTTATGTTGCCCATTTGATGGACCGTCTCCATCACTCCCAAGTACGTGGCATTTCCATTAAATTTGCAAGAAGAAGAACGTGAAGGTCGTGATGACTATATCCCTGTGATTCCTGCTTTGGAGTGAGATATCATTGAAATCAATTGACTTAAGATATCTCGATTGACTGAGATATCATTAACCAATTGACTTAACTCTCCACCAACACTTACAGTGGCAGACATTCGATTTTAACTACTCGTTCATCTTGGAGAGAAAAAATGATTTTTTGGGGAAGGATTTTATTTTTTTGTAATTTCAGTAATAAAAACAAAATTTGTTAATATACGATTTTGAGAAACCGTTTCATAAACTTTTTCTAGAGCTGATAGCCATTGCAGCTAGTGCTCTTTAATCTTAGAAATTTTGTCATAATATTAAATACAAATAAATAAATAATATAAACTTTTTGAGCGAAAGAACTCTTTTGTAAGTCCATATTAAATTTTCTGACAGCTTCTCTAGTCCAACTGGACGAAGATAATTTAAACAGTAGATTTTTGAGAGGTTATATAGAACACAGTTCAGGGATTCAGGGAAAAGTTTAATGATAATTCAGTAATGGAAACTATGTGTGCTACAATCAGGTAGAGACTAACTTAGTTACGTAGATATACACGAATCTCATGAATTCACTTTCCCAATATTCATCTACGTGAAATCAATTTCATTGAACATTTTGCTATTTGCATACACATACCTGTGTTGATATACGCAGACCCATGCACGCATCATAATAGGGAGAATACCAGTTACCTGAGCAGGGTAGAAAACTTCACAACCCCCCATGGATTGTGGTTGGTCACAGGAAAGCACAATTAACTGCAATCCAGACAAAGGAAGTGCCAGTAGTACTGGTGGCATACAACACCTACAGACACACACATACACACATGTTTACAAAGTCATACGGACTTGTGTTTAGATGTATGTCCAAGTTTATGTTGCTAACATAGACACGCATACATTCATATTAATTTTCGATGACCCCATTAATACCACACAACCAAACTACCACACGTGCTGCGGCCGATACACATATGTGTGTGTGTGAAAAGAAACAGTACAACGGAGCGTACAACTTTATAACGAGTGACACGTTCCTTCAAATCCGGAAGACTGAATAGCACACCAGGTGGCTTCAACATTGTATTTAAAGGATTAATACCAGCAATTTCAGTTAGCCATCAAAACATGTTGCATGCGCTCAAGTGCTAAGCTTGACTGGCTGGCAGATGGAGGTACAGAAACAACAATGTGCTCCAACTGCAAAGTGTTTAAAGATTGTAAGGACATTTCAAGAGTTTGACGAAGGAGTCGAAGGTGTGCTCCGAAATTGGTTTGTTCAGCCAAATATGCACATCGTTCGTTCGGTCGTTCACATGCCAATTATTATGTCATCCCGCAAATGTTGCAGTTGACATTTCAAACACCACATTTCAAACACTGAGGTGTTTTCAAAATTGTCAGAATTACTCACATCTCATAAACAGATTGTATGTTCAGTGGATTAGTGTACTGATTGCCGTGAAATTTAAAGCTTAACGTTGATGAGTTGTGAAATGCAACTTCTGTGAGGATGAAATGACATTATGTAATGGTGGAGGCCTAACAAAGAACCTTCCAACAGTTTTAATGGAATTTGTGATTTCTAAAACTATCTTACTTACGTACCCTTAACATCATTTCATAAAAGAACAGAAGGGGAACTTTTCTCGAATCCACGAACTATCCACGATATAAATTGTATACCGGGACCTACTGTTTGTCCTGAGAAGTTTCAAATGTCTTTTACTCGATAATCATTGGTATTGCAAGGATAATATTTAGAATATCTGTGGTTTTATTATTTTACTACTTATTAACATCAAGAATATTTAGAAACGAACGTTTTTTATTGTACAAAATTTCATCATCAAATAACCATCATCATCTAAATTGTATTTGCCCAATTTATTTTCAGAATCTTTTTGATTTTGTCAGGTGGACAAACATATTTGAATGTCGTGGAATGTTTTGTGGAAAAGAAATCTTTGTTTGTGGCAATAAGTTGCCAAATTCGTAACAATATTTTTGTAGTTAATTCAAATCGGTCGTTCTCTGCGTAACCTTGTTGGTAGGAATCCCGAATGAACAGGATTAAAAAACGCGGAACATTGGAGGGCCATAATGCAGGTTAATACATTTGGAATCGCTCGAAAATCGACGAAGTAAAAGCTCGTTGTTGTTTCTATATAAACTTATTTGTGGTCGTATTGATTGTCCTTTTCTTCTGAATCGCATTGATTTCAAAGTTCCTACTAGATTACTTAGGCATAATGAATTTTTTAATGTTACGTGCCATGTTATTCAAATTTTGAACCCATTTGAGGTCCATGAGGGAATTTAATAATTTACATATGAAATATGATATTGATTTTTCGTTTTCTTTAAGTAAATTTATCGATTTGTTGAATTTAATATATTTTTAAGATAATGTGTAAGCTAGTCTGTAAGGTTTATGTACCATAGACTAATGAATGAGTAAATAAATAATGCGTTTTGACGAATCACACATCGTCCGTATGTTTTACGTGATTCTTGTTGTGTGATAGGATGTGTGAAGTGTCTCTTCTTAGCAACATCACAGATCTATACTGATAAGTACATATATACAAATATCCAGGAAGTCACCCGAACTTCAAAGAGTGTTAATCCGTTTGCCTCCGCACTGGGGCACTTCCTGTTGTCTGGCCAATCTGGTCGACGTCTGGTGGTAGCCGGCATTCTAGGACGGTGAAGCGAGGTTGAAGTTGAGACTCTGAAGTCGAACTTCTCCAAGCCCAAGTATTGTGTCGTCAGGATGTTTCAATGGCAGATTGTAACCAACATTGTTTTTCTTTATGAAGTTGGAAGTTTTTCCGATGATTTGGTTTCTGGACCGCAGTGCATCGGTGTTTATTCACCTTTTGAATGTAACACAAATATTAACCCCTATTCATAAAAATTTTAAAAAAAAAACTTTGTTAAGAACAATTTATGAAAATACAAAAAAAAAAATTTCACAAATTTTTTTCTTAACAAATGTTTTTTTATATTTTTATACACTCCATCATAGGAGTGTATAACATTCTAGCGATGTCCGTCCGTCTGTTGTCTGTTGAAATCACGAACGACCAACGCTAAGAAGCTGAAATTTAGTAGGAAGATGTTTTTTGCCCATAAGCAGGTTAAGTTCGAGAATGGGCAATATCGGACCAAAGGGGAAAAAGTTCCCCTTTACGGGACTAAATATATCCCGGCCATAATCAAATTTTTCAAATATTTTTTTTCACTACATCTACACTACGTTTATATAATTTATAGATGGGGAAAAAAATCCCAAAAATGGGCGTGCTCATGGGTTCCGTGGACCCTTGGGGCCCAAAAAAGGGCCCATGATAAACATGCGCATATGGGTATCGAAGTGCAACGAAATTTACTCACGAACCCAAATATGCCTTTATTTTCACGATTTTCCTAAATTTTTTGATCCGGTTTCTGGGACTATCGGGTCACCAGGGGCCCAAAAACCGTCCCTTGACAAACATGGACATATGGGTATCGAAATGCAACGAAATTTTCAGAATTGGCCACCTTGCGATTTCTTCCTTTGGGGCCACGTGGGCCGCCAGCCCAGTCGCTTCAAGACCTCAAAAATATAATTCGTGAGACTATCGAGGACATAGGGCAGCCACTTTTCGATTTGGTTGTGGAAAATTTCATGAAAAGGATATGGAAATGAAAGCATGGTCGTGGTGGCCATTTGGCTGATGTCGTTTTTCATTATTATGAAATAAACCTCCCATAATTTATCTCAAAAATTACATTTTTCTTTGAATACCAATACCTCTTGTTGGAGAACCCTGTATTATGAAGTGGTATTCCAAGCATTACAAGCACTTTGTAGAATAACAACTTTGCGCACACTGAACGGAAACTTTTTACAGCTCATCAACAATTTAGTCACATTTTGTGACAAACAGGACATTTGCAGACGAATATATCATCGAAAATATGTTCCAAACGTGCTGAAACACTTACAAATTAAGAAAACATTAACATTTTTCTTGTCAAATTCAAATTTCTAACATATTCATTATTCTGTGCGAACAATTGTTGGATGACAAAATCGTTTTTCGTTGAAACGCTCACTTTGGTCGCATCGCACTGGTGGGATTGTGATGAAGTTCGCATTCAAGTGTTTTTCCGTAAATTTTCATTTTGAATGACAAGCGTGTCATCGTTCTTAACGACCCTCTCCTAAGTCTGTGTGTAAATGCGAGAATATCTTAATATGGCTGTTATTAGAGAACATGTTATGTTTTGTTCGTAAATTAGCACAACTGTCAGAAAACAAATGTGAGGTGTTACTCGGGCATGAGATCATTTGTTTAATCATCTTTCGTGCATATTCAGTGGCGAGTGGAATATGAAATGAAATGCTAAAATAAAAAAGTAATTTTGAAATAGGGAAATATATTTTTCCAGAAAACATTTTGACCACCAAAAGTCACTTAGGTTAAAAGCACTAAGGAACGTTTGTTTTCGGACAGAACATTACTTGAGTTTTATGAAATTTAGTAATTTAGTATAACCGACAATATACGTATGATTAATATAATTTCCATTGTTGAAGCATTACTCATACGCCGTGTTTGTTTCTATTGCATTTTAAAAGTGTGATTAAGGCCCAATAAATGGGATCGTAGTTAAACCAGGATTATGTAAAACTCAGTTTTAATAAAACTAAGTTTAAACTTCAAATACGTTTTTGGGTGGTCAGTCAAAATAATCCACATTTTCGGCTGTTGATGTCGCGACACTCAAAACTTTTATCAGAAAACATATGTTTCCGGTGAATAATTACAATGATATTAAACTTTTGTGTTGGATTTTGGTCACACAAAATTTTTAGAAAAAATATGAGAATTAAAAAACACTCCTAAACGAACTTTGGCACGGTCCAAAAGACACACGGATGGAACTGGTCTTGGTAGGAAACCAATTCCAGCATCAATAAAATTACACAGCACAGTGTTTTTTCCGAATTTTGTGAACCAAAACAATTTCGATTTTTCTTCTTCACTCGTTGAGTCACAATCATATGGCTCTTAAACTATGGTTTAAACGCCAAATATTAAACGAAGTTTAATCGTTGACTGGAAAAAATAATTTGAAGTTTAACTTTAAACGAAAAACGAAGTTTAACCATGACTCATTTATTGGGCTTAAGTATGAAATAAAATAAACTGCACAGCAAATGTCCCTCGCGGCTTTGATCACAGATCACATTGCTCTTTTCGTGAAATTTCAAATGTTCCTGTAACACATACCACTCACACTCAAAGAAGAAACGCCCAATCACGTACTGAGTGTCATTTTGTTCCTTGTCTAACATTTTCAAAAAAAAAAAATCATTTTGTAGGAGAATTGGATGAGATTCGAAAGAATCTGTTCGTTACCCATTGAACGAAGAGCCTTTGCGGTGTAGACGACAACTTTCAGATCTGGCACTTTGCATTTCCTTTTGGATCACAGGACCATTGTCTTGACGTGGCGAAATTAATCATTGGAACAACGTACAGAAGAAAATTAAAATTTATTAATTTCCATTTTTCGTGGAGAATTATTGGAATTTAAAATTCGAACGGCCGCTTTAGGTTAATGGGATTTTAACTTGCATTGACGAATATATCGATAATTGAAAATAACTTTAGGCCAAAAACAAAAATTATAATAAAAATTCCCCGCTCATTGAGACAACGTACAGAAGAAAATTAAAATTTATTAATTTCCATTTTTCGTGGAGAATTATTGGAATTTAAAATTCGAACGGCCGCTTTAGGTTAAGCGATTTTAACATGCATTGACGAATATATCGATAATTGAAAATAACTTTAGGCCAAAAACCAAAACTATAATAAAAATTCCCCGCTCATTGAGAGAACGTACGTAAGAAAATTAAAAGTTATTAAGTTGGATTTTTCGTGGAGAATTATTTGAATTTGAAATTCGAAGGGCGGCTTTGGGCTAAAATATTTTCGGAAGACATATCTTCAACACATTTCCAAAACTTCTTCCACTCAAAAAAAAAACTCGCAGTATTTTATTATGAAATGCATGACTGGTTTCGAAAAATCTGATTTTTCAGCAAAAACTCAATGGTCTAAAGTTTGCTGAAATTATGATGGAACCATGGAACGAGTCAACTCACATTTATTTAACGCACTGTAACCGTTCATGGGACTTGGTTTTATGTTTTCGTTGTGCAAAACTCTCAACAAGTATAGGAATGACGTCAAATAATGCTCAGAGTAAAGTCCGAGAAATCCATGACAAATTCGAGTTAAAATTTACTCTTTTCTTTGATTGCCAGTCAGACAGTAACTACAAAATATTATCCGAGGGTTATTCTGTGTTGGAGTTAAAACAAATTCATCGAAAATCGTCAGATTGTGGAGGGAAAACTCATGGACTTTTCAGCCCGACAGCGCACCATTTCTGTACCAAAAAATCCTTTCTAATTCACAATTTTCCCGTTTTCTGTCTACAAAAGAGACATAAAAGAGAATTCGCACCAAACTAAAGTAGATTTCATAAAATGCATTGTCAAATGTTTTTGAACGAAAAACTAAAAAAAATGAAACCGTTGCGAACCATATCTGAAACTATCACAGCTAGTAAATTCAATTCAACTTTTGTACTGTCTGCTAATTTGTGGCACATGTTCCGCTTGGCGTATACGTTATACAGTCTATTCATTAACGAATAAATTTAGAAATAGACTCCTCTTTAAGAAAATAATATCATTTTCGAGTTAAGCAAGCCAAAAAAAAAACACACACACACACAACAGCAATGTTTAGTACATAAACCGTCTGCAATTTAGAGAAATTAAGTTATTGACTTACAATATTCATTTTCACTTAATTTATGCATTTGATGTTTAGACGAATTTTGTCGTTATTTTTTAATATATTTTTATTTTTTATGCAGCACAACACGGCATCGTGTACCACTGTGCACTGCTGCTAGAGATATGCGTGTTCATTAAAACCATTCGCACTTTTGTTGTTGTATCTTCAAATCGCAGAACATTGCAATTGTTGATGTTGTTGTCGTTGGTGGGTTCCTTTAAAAATTGCGTGTAGCAGCTGTGGTTTTGTCCACAGGGGGGCCCGTCACACAAAAAAAAAACACGTTTGCCAGCCACTAACTATTCTCTGTTGAGCGACTACACACTTAATTGGCGATACACACAACGCACACACTCGCACACACTCAACTCAACTCATTGAGAATTCGGTTTGTTTGATTTTGATTTTTTTTTATGTGTGCGTGTTGCTTGGTTTTTTGTTTTTGGGCGAACAGGAAAATCCAGTTAATAGCGTTTGATTTTTTTTGGTTTGTTAAATTTCTTTGTTTCTGTCGAAGAGATTTGGCAAATGAAATGGAACTTAACGACACGACACTTTTAATAAAACAATTTATGACCCGATTGATATGAGATACGCGTAGATAAAGAAGGGTCTTGCTGAGATATGACGCGATTTTTCTTTTGTTGTTGCTTGGCTGTTTGGTTGGTTGGTTGTTGGTCAACGACAAACGCGTTGCCGTTGTTTTAAAATTTCAAGTGCTTCTGATTCAGTTTGTATATGAAATGAAAAGAAACAATAAAACTTCTTAGACTTGAACTCCGCCACACACACACACACACGTATCACCACCCCGATGAGCGATGTGTACGTAACGTTTCGTATGAGTTGCAAGTTCAAACTGAAATTTCAAATCGAACATTCAGGCAATGTGACCGCCGGTAAACACATACTCTGGCTACTGGTTGTTGGTAGTAAAGAAGTCCTTTTTTTGTGTGGCGTTGTATGTGTGTGTGTGTTGGTGTCTATTGTGAATCGCCACAATGAGTTGGTGCGCATGTCTCGGCTCTCGAAAGTGTTGTTGGTATCCATCCATCCATGCATGGTATGGCTGTTTCTAACGTTTGTTTGTTCATCCAAATTAAACGATGTCAAATTTCATTACATTAGGAAAGGTTGCCTCTACTTCTCGGTCTATATGTATGTTGTAGGTTTGTATTATGAATGTAAGTACTATGTATGCCTGTGTGTGCCTACGTTGTAAATGAAATGTTGTTGTTGAGACACACAACCGTGTCCCCCCCCCCATGTACGTTGGATCATTCTTTTCAATGAATTTCAACAAGTTGTTGTCCTATATTCGTGGTGATGCGCTATGAGATGTGGTGTGAGTGTGTATGTTTGGCTGTTGTATACCATGGAGCATGTGCTTTGGGCTCTCTCCTGTAGTTATGTTTGTATTGTTCTCGTTGTCGTCTTTGCTAGAGTACGAGTGTGTTGTTTTATTGTTGCTGATGGTGTCGGTGTCGGTGCTGGCATGTGGCTTGACAGTCACTACTACATGCGTTATTCCGTTTGGAAGTAATTACAACAACAACAAATGGTTCGCATATAATAATAAATGTTGTTGTTGTTTTTTCGTTCGTTTGTTTTTGTATTTGTGTGTTGCTGGTGCCGCCGTATCTGATAACTAAGTGCATGCACAATTGTGATAGTTAAAGAAAGGACTCCCATGTGAACACACATGTGCATAATTGTGTAAGCCTGACTGTCATAAAACTCATAACTTTGGATTTATGACACTTTATGAAGAAGGTCATATTTACCGAAATGCTTTGCACATCCATGCAGCGGTGTCCATTCAAATAGCCCAACATTTGAAAAATGCATTGGCGACAACCCAGCAAACAGTGTCGCATACATTTTATGTGATGTTTAACAATTCGTATAGATTTTAGTCTGTAATCTCAATAAAAATTACTACACGAATTTTTTTGGCAGAATCTGCGCTGAAAGTATTCAATCAGTTTTAAAAATATGTGCGAAACCCAAATGAAGGCCTAAAGAGACAAATTATTTGTAATCGTTACCACTTGATAATTGTATTACCTGATAATATTGCATACAAATGATCAGATGACTCGAAAAACTGACACATTTCACTTGATTTCATTTTCTTTAATTGGAAAGTCATTGTGGACACAAATACATTTATGGACTTATTGTTTTACCAACTACAACCGGGGAATTCCAAAGAGCGTTGCTCAAAAGAATGAAACGAGAATGGCAACATTCTTATTAGATACATACTTGATAAAAGCCCTGTGTTTCAATCTGAAACCTGTCACTCGTTTTACATACAAATAGAGGTGGCAACCCTTACAAGGGACAAACTACATCATCTAACGGGAAATCATGCGCATGGCATAATCTTTCTTCCTATCATTCTTATTTTACGCCTGACTTGTCTTTGTCCTCTTTCCTATTAATGTTTGGATACATAAGCTCTCGAACGTTTATCTCTTATTCTCTCTTCAGAAACTCTCACATCATTGCGATCAGCTGTGTGATTGCATTCCCTTGTGTATTGTGCTAATGCTGTTTTGTGTTTACCCTTTCCTATGTACATACATATGTTTCTTATGCGCTTCGTTTCAGATTTCATGTTTAGCCTTTTTTAAATGTTTTCCGAAATTACTATCACTTGATTTTAGTAGACACAGCGTGCTGTATGTTTATATTTTTGTCAATTGCACCTTTGCCCAGATTGATTAGTTTTGTGTTGAGATTACGTTAATTGGTAGCATAGACAAACTACAATCGAAAAACAATCCATTAACAATTGTGATTGCCGAGTTTAGCAGATCGAAAGTGATACGATAAATGACTGTAAACAGGTAATACGAACACGTAATTATTTTGAAATATTATCTGGACGGGTGGATGTTGTTGAAGGTGTAGAGGTGTTTTCTTAAACCGTATTTTGACGTGCATTTCTGGGCATACCCTGTAAATCCAACGTTCCAGTCATATTGCTTGTATGCCATTTGAATACCCGAACATTTGCCCAGTGGCAAAACAGATGTGGCTCTCGGGCTCTCCAGTCGATTTTTAAAACTTCGACCCCCTATTAAGTGGCCATAATCGGCGTTTGCTACTGATAAGCGTAATACGTTGTTTATTTCAAATACATTGTGTATGATTTTAAAATCATACATATATTTTCATACTCCGGTATATCCCCGGTGATACTCTGCCTCCTCTCTTCACATATTAAAGTCACAACTGATTGCAGTAAATCAATGTTAGTTTATGGTGGTTCTTTGTGATAAGTGCCGGTCGTAGCCTAAAAAATGCTTTGAAAAGGCTGTCCCAAAGATTAACTAATTTACGGAAGATTACGATGAAGCAAGGTAGAATTTAGCTCGTGTGTGATGATTTTGCTGGGGAAACCAATGATTTGTTGAACAATTTTGCTTTCAACTGCCATTTCTACCAGATCTCTGGAGATCTCTAACTGGTTTTTGCTCAACATCATAAAGAACGTACTGTAATGTTGACAACGTGGTATATTTTTTGGATAATCAGACGAAAATTGCCTGCGTTAATTTTGTGAAAAATCGTGGGATTTTTCTCACTGTAAGAACGAGATTTAAAATTAAGCATGTTTCTTTCTGTACAACTTCTGTATGAAAATCATCCTTTACACCTTCCTTACTGGTGTAATATAAAATCATCTGCTGAATCCCAAGATTCCATGCATTTTGCTCTATCACATACAGTTTTCGAGATATTTATTCTTTGGAAAACTATACGTGATAGAGCACAACGAACACTCAATTCAGGAATTCAGGACATTATTTTACATCAGTTGGTTTTGTCCAAAAAGGAGGACTCAAAAGTCATTTTGTACCAGCTGCTTGGCGCTTAGCTCTTTTAGGTAATTTATTATGTTAGAAAATCGTGTAATCCTATATAGATATTTATGATTTTGTCCCATATCAGGGCATACAAATGTGGAAAATCAGGGCATACAAATGTGGAAAATATAAATCGTTCAAAATGTTCAATACAATTTGATCTGGAGTTGATGATTAGTTAAAATCGTTTAGTTATCAAGTAAGTTCGTTATATGGGAAAATAGACGAAAATATCTGTGAATGTTTGTCTTTTTTAGAAAACGTCAAGAGAGTAACTTCAACTTCCATTTGTTTTAATATTTAAACTAAACCAAACAATTAAAATTTTTTTATATTTTGATTGTACTTACACAAACACAAATGGTTAACTGGCTTGATTAAAACAGGGTGTGTCAAGAAAGAAAGAGTTTTTTTATGAATAAATAAGAGCCTTTAAGAGCGCTTGCTAAGCGAGTGACTATGAAGTTTTTATATTCGGAACGAATTATATTGAAAATGTGCCCATTCTTTAATAAATCCACCTTACGAATGCATTCAACCGACCTAATGGAAATACATAATTGAGTAGATTTGAATACATTTCGTTAAAAGTCGCTGTTTAAATTTTAAATCTATCTGTTCCTTACTATTTCGCCAAATCATTTTTTAAATCTATTTCCCCCCCCCGATATTTCGAATGTGTTCCATTCCATTCACTGCTATTTAAACGCTCATGGCTGTGTAGCCTTTGGCATCACATACGAGTACCTCTGTGCATGATATTTTTTATCGTGTGAACGGAAATTAAGTTAAGTATTCAGAACTTTTAAAAATTGTTGGAAGTATCATGAACTATGTTGAACATTCTGAACGAACGGAAGAGAGGAAATTTTGAGTTCCTCTCAAATGTTCATTGAAGTTTTGTTGATGCAATGCTAAGTTTTTCAATGTTTGAACAACAATGTTTTGGACAGGAATAGGAAATAAAAAAAAGAAGAAAAAAATCACCACCAAAACTCTGGTGAACAGGAAATTAAACATTTTATATTGCAATAAATAAGTGAATAACTAGAAGATTATGTTATGTCCGGCTGTCTGTAAGCATGTGCATGTGCTACTTAATTTTATTTTCAACAAAATACGAAATATGTATATGCAATTTATCCAAGTTTTTATATGTACCCAAACACCCAAATAACATATTTAAATAAACCCCAATGATGTAACACCAAAAAATAATAAGGCTTAAGAGAAAAAAATTTAATAATCCCCAAATGCTATGAAATCATCACCAAACAAGAAACGGAAAAATTCCCCAAAATATTACAAATTAAATAACATCTAAAGAAAAATAATTAAATCCCTTAATTTTATAATTTTAACACCTAACGAATAAGAAATAATCCCCAAATTTATAATGTTAACACCTAAAGAATAAGAAATAATTCAAAAATTTATAATTTTAACACCTAAAGAAAAAGAAATAATCCCCAAATTAATAATTTTTGTGTGTATTTGATTTGGCCATTTGGTTCGTAAACTTACGAACCCAGTCATGAGACTGGCCAGTGATTGTTCGAAAAACTCAACACACTCACAGTTTTTTATACCAATACACAACAATGCTACTGGCAGGCCGACTGTCATCGAAATTTTAATGGCAGAGAAATGTCAGAGTTCCCCAACACATTTTTGTGTGTCAATTTTTTTTTTTTTTTATTTCGTCTATGGAAGTACAATTCCTTACAGACTAGTGCTTAATAATAAATTAATTTTATTGTATAATTGTGTTTTGACTGTTTTGTCGTATTAGAAAGATTACATTTTGTGTATTATAGAATATAGAATTGTTCGGACTTGTTTCAAATTCAAAATACAAAATGTTGAAGGATTTACGAAAACAAATTTGTTTGCCACATTTTTTTTTGTTTACTGCAGCGGACGGCAACAATTCTAGAGATAAGTTTCACTTACGACGAAATTTTTCAAATGAACATGCACGTGCACGTGTAGACCATTAATTTTTTTTTTTTTTAATTATTTTCGATATTTTTCTTTTGTTTCGAAAAATTGTTTAATTGTACGTGTAATGGCAGAGTAATTTGCAATGTGTTGAAAATCCGATAATTTAAAATATCGGTTTTTGTTGTTTTTTCGAAAATTCTAAATGTGGCGAAACTGGAGCAAATCATAACGTTATGAAAAATAACCCAAAATGTTCCTTTTTTATACGAATGAATCTGATAAGCGAAACTGTCAACGTAGGCCTGACACAATCCACAGGACTGGCGACCTAAGACGCATCTGAACTGGTCCAATAGCGAACAGCTATGGTTAGTTTTGCAAAGGTAACATTAATTTTGTATAAAACAATTAATAACATCTACTAATACATCAGCAAAATAAAAATCATATTCAACATCGAGGACCATTTTTGAATGAACAAGACAAATTTCTATATTTGGGGCAATATAACACGAGGTCCACCAAGTCATTGTGTGTCTTTTGTAGTTGAATTATCATGCAATTATCCGAGCAGAGTAGACAATATTGGTATCGATTATGAGATATCTCGTGTCTATTCTGGAAGTTTGATTTATATCTAGATTTATTTAAAAAATTGCCAAAATCTTTTTCAGTAAAAAAAAAAACATTAAAAATACGAAATGGAAATATTAATAGCAGTTATGCCATATTTTCATTTAAGCAGAATTTTACTTAAGCGGTTTTAGCGACTGCGTTCGAAATTGGTGAGAACACGACTGAACGAAAAGAAATATTATCTAGATTGTTATGCGTTCTATCCGTTTTCTGCGAACCTACAAAAAATCTAAAAAGTCCGACCATTGTTTTTTTTTTAAACAGTGGATGGAAATGTGTTAATGGAACCGCACTTAAATGTTGTCATAAATGTTGACACATTCGGATAAGGGCTGTTGGTCACCGGATATTGATTTCACATTTCACAACTTATATTCAAATACAAAAAACATGAAAAAAATATTTTAAAAAAATTTTATTTGAATAACGCCGACCGAAAGGGAACATCAAAACGCAAACAAAAAGATGATAAGCAAATGGGCTTTTTCAAAATAATAGTTTTTAAACAAATTATTTGAAATTTATTGCTTTAAACACACACACACACACATAAATAAAAATAATAATTTGTTTAAAAAACATTGTCGTTACCATTAACATAATTTACCAGCACACCCAATGGGTGTCACCCATCCCCTTAAATGTGTCACACTAACGTTCAAAGCTACTTTCTACAATCTTCGTTTGGTGAATTTAGACCTATTTGAATAATTTTAATTAAAATTTCCTTAAAAAAATAAAATTAGGAATTGTGATTTTAAACAAATGATTCACCAAATCAAATAAAAAAGTATGTGTACCAAATTGTAAACATCAAATCAAATGCAATGCTTGAAACCTTTTTAAAAACATATCGATTTTGGAAAAGAAATAAATCAATGATCTTGAACTCGAACAACAGAAACAATAAACAGCATTGCAAAAATATTTATTTTGGGTGTTTTTCAAAGTCCTCTCAACTCGCCAGTTAACAATCTGATCAAGCTTTCAAATGAGTTACAAATAGGGTTTTTAACCGGGAAATTCCAGGGACGTATTTCGCGGGAAATTTGCCAATGTTTTATTTCTCGATTCCCGGGATTATTATTCGAGATACCCGATTCCCAAAAAAAATTAAAGTATGTACGATTTTACGGCCCTTTTTACAACTCTTAACCGGGAAATTGTGCGATTATTTATTGCTGAAACATTCCTGAACTAGTTGATCTTATTACATTTTAATTGTACAGGATAGTTTTTTCAAGATTAATTTCGCATGATTTTTAAATAAAGTTACAGTTTTTTGAAACATTTTTAAATTTTACTAAAAAAAAAAATTGAGGTTTTTCTTGGGTTAACGTATTTTTTTCATTATGTTTTATAAAGAAAATCAGGTCACGGGAAATCCCGGATAGACGTCAAAAAATCCCTATTCCTTGGAGTTGTGAAAAGTCGGGGGTTAAAAACCCTACTTACAAATTCAATAAAAATTGTATTGAAAAAAATCAGTTTAGAGTAAAGCTCTTAGTGTACCCTATAGGATGAGGGTATACAAATTCAAGTACAAATATAAGAAATCGATGGTCTATCACAAGATTTATACAAACATCACTACAAAAATTAGTTTTGTTCCTAGATTTTCTACTGTGTATAAATCATACATTTGCATCGAATGATGATTGTGATTTTCTTAACAATTACTCAAATTTGTTTTTAAATTTTTAAATTTCGCCTAAGCGCTATCATAACGATGTTCTATTAAAAAGAAATATGGTAGAGAATTTTATTCGAACACATCTAGCGACCGTAAATGAAGGCCTTGCAGGAGGCCGGTTTGCTCCTTCCTTCCCACGCCGAATTGTACATATGTATATACGAAACCGCAATATTATGCATTATAACCATACCAATTACACACATACACGTTCATTAAATTAAATTAATATGTTTTATGTTATTCTCTTTGTGCCGCCTTCGTCCTTTAATAATCCTCCACTTAATCGTTTTATTTTATAGCGAGAAACTGTTAAACTTTAATTATCACTTTTGGCGCAATTTACTTGTACTCGTAACATATGTTAGCGTATTTCTCCTTCACACTTGGGTTCGGTAGTTTGCACTTGTATTATATTACGTTTGTGGTCTTATAGGTTTTTTTTTCTTGGTTTGCTTATATGTGGGTTATATATTTGGGTATTAATTTAAATCAAGTTTTTTTTTCTTTGGTTTTATATTTGCAAATGCACATGCACGTTGCGCTCAGAAAAAAGTTATGAATGAAAACGTATTTTGCGACTTAGAATATGCAAACATCTGGACGCACACGGTCTACAGGCGTAGATATGTGGTCGACACAAGTCCATAAATGTTATGGCTGAAATTAATACAAGTCACTTTTAGTAAGTTTCACGGCACCCTCGTTAGTTAGTTTGAAGACGACGTCCAAACTAACTGATAATTCGCACACGACTAACTGGTTTCAAGATGGCTAAAAAGAACTTTACCTGCCGTTTTGTCACACGGTATGTGTAAACAATTGCAAATGACTCTGAAATCAATATGCGACCGTTATCAATACTTTCCAAAATAGAGGCGGTGCGAGAGCAACTTGAGCGGAGAGTAGATGGTGAATGTGTTCAATGAGTGTTCGACAGTGTTATCTCACTCTCTTACAAGCTGTTATTAAACGCACGGTTTTTGGTCAAATAAAATTTATGACATTTATTATAAACAAAAGCAACCGTTATTTGCAAAACACATTTTACTGTTGTTGTTTTATATTTATATTTTTTTATATCCGGAAAGACAACAAATTTGTACACAATTCGTTTTTGCGAAAATGAACAATATACGAGTTAAAGCTTACCCCCTGTATTCATGAAAAGTTTAAACAAACCTTTGTTAAAAAATATGTGAAAATTGGTTTTGTATTTCCATACATTTACTTAGAAATGCTTTAAAAAATGAGCGTCAAACATACATACAGGGTTCTCTAACAAGAGGTTTTATTTTGAATCACCCGGTCTTTCGGTAGCTGTCACTTTTGAAGCTTTTTTTCTTTGACATTTGACAAGTAGAAACTACGCCATTACTAAAAATGGAACGATATACCTTCCAACAACGCATTGAAATTGTTAAAATTCACTACAAAAATGGTGAAAATCTTGCAGTTACAGTTCGCAAAACTAAAAAGTTTCCAGGCCGTGTTATCTCCCGAAGAGGTGATCGCAATTGGCCACCGAAATCTTGTAAATTGGCCACCTTGCGACTTCTACCTTTGGGGCCACATGAAAGATAAGGTCTACGCCAACAGCCCAGAGTCGATTCAAGACATCAGAGATAGAATTGCCAGCTACTTTGGGATTTGTTTATGGAAAATTTAATGTAAAGGTCATGTAAGCGTGTTCGTGGAGGCCATTTGGTTTTCTCAATATTATGATATCTTATGTCAAAAAATTAAATTTTTCTTTGAATACCAAAATAACACCTCTTGCTGGCGAACCCTGTATATATTCCCAAACCACAAACATTATCTTGTTTGTAGGTTATAATTATCAAATAACATTATTGTGTTACTTTTCATTTTTTTTTAATTTGTGAATCTCTTTATATCAATTTATCTTATTCTCTCTTTTATTTTTATTGCGAAGAGACAAAAAGAAAATGAAAATAGCTGCAAATACACACTTGTTTGCACTCAACTGCTGTACTTTGTTGACTTTAATAAGTTTAGTGTGTGTTTTTTCCAAACATGCTATTGCTTGTACACAAATACGTATAATTATTAGCAAATAACTTATATTTACATCCAAATAAACTTTGTTTCGAAGCCAATACGCTTTACTTGATACAACCTCCAAGCACGCGATTTACCAGTGTGTAAACATTTAAAAAATACGGATATAGAGCCAGGCGTATAGAGTCAACGCGCGGAAACATGGAGTAATTATTGTTGAGGGTGTTCACGTTTGCGATTCCGTTAGCGTTTTCGAATCCTGAAATTTTGAAACAAGATAGTGCTGTTTTAATAAATTCAATACCGAAAATATCAAAAAATTAATCAAAAAACATTCATTTGGTACAAGTGTAACTATAATTCGTTGTCCCATGACGGAATGTTGCAAATTATTTATTTATTTATTTGTATTATTATTTATTAATCATAAAACAAAGTAAATTTATATTCTAATTTTGGGTCCAAGGGTAAACCGGGTGACACATTGCCTCTGGTGGTAATTGAATCCACAACCCCACGCTAATAGGCAAGCGCGCTACCAACTCGCTTCTCGGGGCGCTTATGTTGCCAATTATATATATGAGTGTAATTAAAAAGAATAGTGAGTTATCTTTTATTCGAGACCTATGTATGTGTAGACAACATGTAGTTCACGTTTCTGGGTCGTTCATGTTTTATAATGTTGACTGACGAATACCACATATTTTAATAGAAGGAGATTTCATTAGAGTTTGTATCTTTTAATAGAAGTATATTTAAATGTTTATATCACTTTCCATTGTCTTTGAGCAACATCGATTCTTCAGCATAAAAACTTTTTAGAATGGGGAAAGCGTGACCTATTCTGGATAAAATTTGTTTATGGGTAAACTGTCTATGAATCGTATATACCCTACACCATGAATTGTGTTCAGCAATATCTGGAAGTCTAATCTGCACCAACCGAACGTCTATAACACACTTTCACATTTTGTTTTCGGTATGAAGAGTATATGTTCAAAATCTTATCTTGATACAATTAATATTTCGTGAGAAAAAGAGTTTGCACACTTTGTGTTGTGTGGGCGGTGTTAAATCGCATTGTCCAATCACAACCACCCTCCCTTCACATCCCCCTTGGCGTGTGAAACCAATGTTCAAACTTTTCGGCGATATAAGAAAGAGTTCTACAGGGTATTGCGATGCAAGAGATTGCAGCATTCTCACACTCTCCTGGATTAGGTTGGTGAGACATGTGTTATGTTGGACGCTGTGATCATGCCTTCTCGAAAGGAGGGAAATCGCACTTACAACTGCCGGCCTCGGCGTTTCTCGTGCAGTTGTAAACATACATTTAGTCTTGATCTCATTGACTATCAGACCCATCATCGCCGATTTATTTTCGATTCTCGAAAAACCTCATGTTTAATCTCGATCGATTTTTCTGATGACGTCGTCTGCATATGCGAGGATGCTGGGAATTTTGTATTACATTGTCTGTTTTCAGCAAACTTTTCCATTTTCCCCCTCAGAATGTGTGTAGAAATTTCAGTAAGCTGTCATCCTGTAAGAAATCTCGTGTGGTAGTGAATTTACGAGTATAATCATACAGGAACAACATAACAAAGCACCGGCAAATTGAAAAAAGGGGTAAAAACGGGTAATATTTAAACAAAAAATCAATTTATATTTAGTATTAACGGACAGTTTTAAATTCTGTACTTTGATACGCTTTTGGTTTTTAAATATGAAGTAAATTGTAGCAGTGAAAACACAGACATGTAGGTTGACGAATAGCAAAACATTTAGCACTAAAAAGGGTATTTTAAAAGAAATGCAGGGTGCCGATGCCAAAAAAGCACCAAAAAACTGTGCGAAAAGCACCAAAATGGCAACGCTGCATTTTACATGGTTTCAATCAGTTTTTCTTTTATAGGAGTAGGCGATGATAAAATGTTATGTATCGATTTGCTTCTTGTTTGTATTTATTAGGATTTGGCCAGAGGATCTATTGATGGGTTGAATCACTTCTTAGAGTTTTGACGTTAATATTTGAACTCTGAATAATCACACCTATCCACGTTAGATAAGATACAAAAAATAAGATGTGATTGGTGCAAACGGTCACCTTTTTGGTGAACCGTACTGAGACGGACATTGAGTTACCTCCGTCCTCCCAGATTATGTAGTCTATCTGAGGTTTGCATTTCAAATTGTCTCAAACGGGCATTTTTTTACAGGCATTTTTTCGGCACCTAGGCCATATTGTTCTTACGACGGGCTATTGCCGATTAAATCTCATTTTAATAATTGACATCTATGATTTCCAGATACCAGATTTCCATTGGGAGACTTGAGTCATTGTTTTGATTTCCGTAATCCTCAGTCTGTTTGCATTTGGGTCAAAATGTTTATAGCGACCTTAGATTTTTTTTGCTTTAAAGTTTTATATATCTTTTGTAACTGGTAGTAGGATTGATCATTATTATTTTGTTTCTTGTATTTGCGACCTTTTAAAAAAAATCATATTTATTTCGGAAAAATATTTGAAAACTCGTTGGAAAGTCATTGTGTAAATCGGGTCTTAGTCTTAGATATGGCACAATATTCTAAAATATAATATAATATTTCACAATATTATTAAATTTAATCATATAATGAAAATGTAAATATTTAATTTTAAATTTATTCCTTACTTTATTATTATTGTGGCGCTTGGGCACTTATTAAATTGTAAATTTTTATATAACAAATAAATTAATTATTTTTTAAAAAAAAAAAATCATTTGAATTGTTTTTGTCGAATTCATTTATTCGGCCGTTCATCAAACCAAGCATTCGGATAAACTATTTGGCCGGTTTTAACATCTGTTTTTGAATTCAACCCAACACGGAAACTCTGTAGACAGTGACATTTATTTGTTTACATTTTATTTATCGTAAACACAGTTCATCGGTCGTGTCGTCGCATACAATGCAATCTTTCTCTGTTTTGTTTTATTAACTAATTATTTTTATTTCTTTGACAAATTTCGTATATCCGAATGCTATAAACCTAGTTCTATATTTAAAATGTACATACTTTCATTTGTTTTTATTGTTTTCCTGTCTGCCGTCCTTGGCGAAGAGACATTTCCTGCTGCGGTGCCGTGTGATGAAATTTCGAGAGGCGACATTGAAAAGTATTTGTCTACAAAAACGCCCTATCGTGTGATAGCTAATTTCAATGACAAACCCAAAGCCTACGAAGGTAAGATGTCGCATAAGTTTATGTACAAAATAACTCAATACATTGCATTCCATATCATAGGTTGCCGTCCAGTACGTTTGTGGGCCATTATTCGACATGGCACCCGAAATCCCAGTAAAGAAATCATCAAACAGGCTAAAACTAAACTGGTGGCAGTTAAAGATAGTATTTTGTCGGACAAGAGCGTGGAACTGTGTCCACAGCTATTGGAACGTTTGAGTATGTGGAGCTTCAACGTTACTGCGGATGAAGAAAAGTTTCTGGTGGCCGAGGGTGAAGATGAACTAGTTGAACTGGCCGAGCGTATGCAGAACCGATTTCCCACACTTCTGCCCGAACAATATGATCCAGACAAGTTCTATTTCAAATATACAGCAACTCAGAGAACACTAAAGAGTGCACAGAGTTTCGCCACCGGTTTGTTTGGACGCCATCGTATTGGAGAAATTGTCTATCCAGAAGCTTTGCACAAGGATCCGGTACTAAGGGTAAGTTGAGTTCTTGATTTGTTGTGTAGCATTAAATAGTGATGACATTTATTTGCAACGATACGATGTGTCATTGAGAGATTGTTACAGATAAACTTAGTTTATTTGTTTAAAGTTTGTATGCGTTATCTTGAAATTAGATACAGTCTTTATTTATCTAGTTTCTATCGTGTTAACTTATTTGTCTTTGTACTGGCTGGTCCATTTAGTGGCATCTTTAAGAATCCTGTTATTTTGAGAGTGGCGCTTCTTCCCTCTTCGGGCACAATGTCAATATCATATATCCGTGGAACAAAATAAGTTGCAGCATGCTTGAACTACGTTGAGAAAGATTACACGCCCAAACACTGCGTCACATTCGCCACATTAATGAAAGTAATAAGGAATGGTTGCTCTTTCGAATAATACATTAAATGCCAAATAAATGATTTTTGTCATCGGTTAGATTCGAAAACAAAAATGTCTTTGGACCACCTTTTAAATACGATAAAGTCCAAAAACTAAAGAAATGAATTAGTAATATTTTAGAATTCTAAGTGTATATCAATCTCAATGCCATGTGAAATGATGTTGATTAAAGTTTCGTCAGTCATAGGAAATATTGAAGATGCATGAGTTCCTAGCAGTTAGTTTGTCGATAACACTAATAAATACAATGTGTATGAATTTGTATCTCTAATAGAAAACGAATTACTTGTGTGCCAGTAATGTACTAAGGTCTCCATACTAATTCCCTATCATTAATACATTTACTCAAGATAAATTCAATTAATTTCTTTGGGTTTAAGAAAAATTTTTTGAACAAACAGACCGTCTCAGTATGACCGTAAAATAATCGATATGTCTATATACTCTGTCAATGTATAGCAATATTTTTCATTTAAAATCATATGTTACATATCAGAATTACTCTTTAAACAATTTAACTCCACTTTACGCAGTCGGTATTAGTTAGATGTTCTTTAAGCCATTTTAAAAATAGTTATGTTTATAGCTCTTGCGATAATAACATCTCTTTTAGAATACATTTTTTTTGGAACAATATTTTCCATTAATACGTTGAGATATTGTTTTAACTTGTTTCCACTTGTAAATTGGAGTTTGTAGCCCACTCTGTTTACGCATCTGTGGTACGAAATTACACCAAAATAGTACATTATCTGTCTTCTTAATTCGTAAGTCTCTCCAATGTCAAAATTAATTTATATCATAGTTGTGATGGAACTCCAATCGAACTTTTTTTTATTTTACTGGCCAACCAAACTATTCCTTTGGTTCAAGTTATTGTGTTTTGTTTTTATCAAAACCAAAATCTAAATGTACGTATTTCCCGTGTGATATTACGGAATAGAATGGGAACATCTCTCAAATCAGTTAGCAGTAACCGGAATAATTTGAATATTCGTTACTTATGCTTGAGAAGATTTAGTTTGCTTCACGATTATTCAGTTCTCGTAAATACGCCGTTTCAATGTTTCTATTAGTATACAAATTACGGTTTTACTGGTCAAGATCGCACCCACTACCTTCCACAGCTCAACATAACGCACTAATTATATATAACAAACCACAAAAATGTGCACAAATGTATTTGAGCAACAACGTCTATTTAAAACAAATGTAAGATATTAATTTCTGTCTATATAAACATTCCAAATCTTTAATAACTATAACTTCTGTAATGATAAATTTTATTTGACGTTTTTTTTAATTTGGCGATTTTACATGAAATAAAAGTGGTTAGCCCATCGAGATGATAATAAATTCTCAAGGGTTTGGCAACTCTACTTGGCATTGTTTGTTTTGACAAACGGCATGAATGCAGTGAGAAAGAGTTAGAGATGCCAGACGACGCCTTGAACAATTACAGTCAATATGTGATATTTTCACCAGAATATTTTAAAAATATCTGCACTTTTAATATTCATAAACCAAAGCAAAGTCGAACCCGCACTAATACATTATTAATTCGAAATTTTCTCAATGCCGATATGGCAACGCTATGCATTATGAATGCGATGGAATATTCGAAGAAACCTGAAAAGGTTAGAGAACAGAGCCGATGCTACACAGAAACGGAATAAAACCAAAATAAAGTGCTAAAAATCATGTATGTTGCACCAACCCAAAATGTGTTGATTGAGTTTTCCCCTTACACTATAAAATCTGACCAATATTCATTCATTCATTTTACAAACTCTATTTTCTTTTCTTGTCGATGTTTTTTTAAAGAGTTACTATTTAATCGTCGAAATGTTTGTCCGATATCACTTTCAGATATGTTTTTGCGTTTGTGCAAACATGAAAAGTTTTGATTTTCGTCCAACATGTTGGTTAAAAATGACGCCGTTCATTTGCGTCAGAGTCAGCTCTGACCTCTGCTTCTAACGTGGTTGCGTCGTTAATTTTACAAAGAAAAAAGAAAAATTCAGTGAATTTTGTCGCAATTTCGTCTTAATATTGTGCATTTCTCGTTGTACTAATGAAATTATCTCAAAATAAGTGCAATATAAAGTTAAAGTGTTGAAAACTAAACAACTAAGGGGAATATTTCCCAAAATATTTGTGGTTATGTTTTGAAAAAAAAAAAAAGTGACAGCCAGCCATACATTTTAAGGAAATCTCCGAAAAAGTCCGGTGCTGGCCCCCACAAAAAGAATAAGATCATTTGAATCTCGTGTGAATTAAAGATTTATTTAATAATAAATTGAACGATATGAATGGCAAAAAATTCACAATGAAAAATTATTAAGGCCATATAACGCCCTCCGCGTAAGGCCAGACAAAAGACGCCATAGCCTTGTGATTGTTCTCCTTGTTGTTGTCGTTGCCGCTGTTGTTGTTCAAACAAAATACGCGGCGTGCAAAACAATTCTTGGAAAATGTTCGAGTCCCACTACATCAATGCAACAGCCGTTAATGCTGCAATGAGTAACAGCGGCAACTGTCCTCCGACTGCAGCAGCATCCAGCGGTTCATATGGAGCAAGTGCTCTTGCCGGCACAACGATCTCTACAATGGCGACAAGTGTTGTAGGCACCAGCAATAGCGACGCGAACAGTCGCAAGACGTCCATGTCAGAAAGTCAACAACTGCCCAAGTGGCTTCAACAACTGTCTTTGGGTGAAAGCTTGGAATTATTTCCCGATCATCGCTGTCCACTCTGCTTTCAGGCCAAGCGCCATCACGAGGTCATAGAGTCTATAAAATATGAACGCCAACCATGGCGCATACGTGAGCGCATGAAGACCGCAAGTGTGGCTTTGGTGTTGTGCCTCAATATCGGCGTCGATCCTCCCGATGTCATTAAAATCCAGCCTTGTGCTCGCCTTGAGTGCTGGATAGATCCCTCCTCGGTGTCTGCGCCCAAAGCTATGGATCTGATCGGCTCTAACTTACAAATGCAATACGAACGTTGGCAACCAAGAGCTCGATACAAGAAGTGCCATGATCCCACTGTTGAAGACGTTAAAAAGTTATGTACATCTCTGCGCCGCAACGCCAAAGGCGAACGTATCCTCTTCCATTATAATGGTCATGGAGTGCCGAAGCCCACGGCTAACGGAGAAATTTGGGTATTCAACAAAACGTTTACACAGTACATACCGCTGAGCATATTCGAATTGCAGAATTGGATGGCAGCTCCCTCGATTTACGTTTACGACTGCTCAAATGCCGGTATAATCATTCAGTTGTTCCTGCAATTTGCTGATCAGCACGAACGTGATTTGGAAAAAGCCATAGCAGCAGCTAGCCAACGTGTTCCACCCGGTGGCCAACCTCCTCCTATACCGCCGATGGTCAGTTACAAGAACTGCATCCACTTGGCGGCCTGCTCTGTGGGCGAAATTCTGCCCATGAATTCCCAATTGCCCGCTGATTTGTTTACGTCCTGCCTCACCACTCCCATAAATATCGCCCTCAAATGGTACACGATGAGAGAGAAGTTCGGTTTGGTTCCTCGGTTGCACACTGAATTCATCGATAAAATACCTGGTAAGGTGAATGATAGGCGCACCATGATGGGTGAACTGAATTGGGTGTTCACGGCCATAACTGATACTATAGCTTGGAACAAACTTCCCCGTGAATTGTTTCAGAAGCTATTCCGCCAGGATTTGTTGGTGGCTAGTCTGTTTCGTAATTTTCTGCTGGCTGAACGTATCTTAAGGTCGCACGACTGCACACCCGTATCACACCCAGCTTTGCCTGTATGTTTCCGTCATCCAATGTGGACTGCCTGGGATTTAGTGGTTGACTTAGCTCTTCAGCAATTGCCCGATATCTTGGAGAGAGGCGCTCCTTACAAGCAGTTACCGTTCTTTGAAGAACAGCTTACCGCATTTCAGGTGTGGCTTGATCGTGAATCAGAGTCGCGCACTCCACCCGAACAGCTGCCTATTGTTTTGCAAGTGCTGTTGTCACAGGTTCATCGCTTGCGCGCACTTGAGCTGTTGGCAAGATTTCTGGATCTTGGACCATGGGCTGTGAATCTTGCTCTGGGCGTGGGCATATTTCCGTATGTACTTAAATTGTTACAGAGTTCTGCCAAAGAACTGCGTCCCGTGTTAGTTTTCATCTGGGCTAAGATTTTAGCTGTTGATCCGAGTTGCCAGGTGGACTTAGTCAAGGATCACAAGTACTTTTTGGCGGTCCTACAGGATTTAACCGTTCCCAAGGAGT
The DNA here is from genome assembly GCA_958296145.1 of Hydrotaea cyrtoneurina. Lineage (NCBI taxonomy): Eukaryota > Metazoa > Arthropoda > Insecta > Diptera > Muscidae > Hydrotaea > Hydrotaea cyrtoneurina. The sequence goes on along the minus strand of OY282513.1, from coordinate 6,809,261 downwards.
ATCGCACATTGTCGGCGTTTGTGTTGGCTTGTATTGTAAATAATTTCCTTTTGGGTCAGACCAGCGCCTTGCAGGGCTCTTTGGTGTCGATTTGTCTGGAGCAGCTTAATGACGAGAGTTGGCTTTTGAGGCAATGGCTAGCAATTTGCTTAGGTAAAACTAAAGTTGAAATCGAAAACATTATTTGTATCATACTTGACTTCTTCTCTTTTATGTTAAAGGCATGCTCTGGCATAATTTTGAGAAAGCCCGCTGGTCCGGCGTTCGTGATTTGGCCCACGAAAAGCTGTACCCACTACTTAAGGATCCCATACCGGAGGTCCGTGCTGCTGCCGTTTTTGCCCTTGGAACATTTATAAGCTCTGTAACAGACCGTTCAGAAGAGCATGCGAACAATATCGACCGAATCATAGCGATAACTTTGCTCGAAAATGTCGGCGAAGATATGTCGCCACTGGTGCGTCTAGAATTGGCCTCGGCATTGCAATGGATGGTATTGCTTTTCGAGTCTCAATTTGTTACAGTTTATATGCAAGAGCACATGACATCGTCCTCTGTGTCCAGCGAACGCAGTGCTAGCGTTAGCCACGTAATGCCTGGCGCACCTATTTCAACTGCCAGTGGCCATGGTGTCCACCACCATTCCACTCATAGCCTAGAAAGACATGCGACCATGCGACGTGGCGTCAGTTCAAGTTCAATCTCAAACATCAGTTCTTCTGCGATACCATTTCAGTCCATCTTTGTCAAGTTGTGGCAGGGTATCTATCAATTAAGCCATGATCCATTCCCCAAGGTAGCCGATACCGCCCGAGAGATTATCGGGTTTATTAAGAATGCGGCACTGCTTCTGATCACGGCCAAAGAAGCGGCCAACGAAAAATGCATTAGTCTCAGCGTCAGCTTGCCTCCCAGCCCAAATACTAGGGTTTCGTATCTTGGTGGTCCTGGATCTGGCGACTCTCCACCAGTCGGGGCGAACCCAACTGTGGGACAGAGCAGTGCTAGTCCTTGGGCATCAAAACTTCGAAATTTGAATGATCCTCAAACACTGCTGCATCGTAAGCTACGCACAACTTCCATGAATGATGAAACTGATAGTGCTGCACCTCAAATTTCTATCGGCGTGCCAGAAGTCGGCGGAAATAGTGGCGGCGGTGGTGATGGTTCCGCTTCTGGTCACAGCAGTACCAGCGATACTAATTACGAATCGAAATCCCAGAATCTAAAGCCAATTGTGACAACGGAATTCATACCATGGGCCATATCGTACTTCACACGTCCGGGAAAACACCGTTACGCTGTAGACAAGAGCAGTGAGCGTGTCCAAGTATTTCCCGTCGACAAAAATGCTCCAGTACTTCGGGCCAGAGAATGTCGATTTCAACGCAATCGACAAATACGTCGTCAAGCACGGGATCAACAGTCGAGGCCGGTGCGTATTGATACGCAGAGCTGGGTGCGTAAAACACAGTCGACGCCGTCCCTCGTCAAACTTCTACCATATGAACAACAAATTGCCTTTGCCTATCGAGAGAAGGTTCTCCTGTACGATTGGCAACGTAACACAGTGAGGACATTCACTCCCACGTCAGTGCCATTGAATACGGGCACGACGCGTAGCAGAACGTCTTCGGCATCCCCGCCTGCTCACGTTCCACAAAGCACTGGTGCCCGAGTCAGTGCTATTGAGTTCCTAAATGCGCAAGATATGCCACTTACACTCGTCGGCCACGAAGATGGCGTCGTACGCATTTGGCAGCCGAATTCCGGAAATTCGGCTGATGAACCGAGCCGAGATGCTACCGGTCGTCTAGTAACTGCTTGGGTGGCTCTACCAGCTCTCCAAGTGTCATACATGGGCGCGTCACCCAGTATAGGATCCTCCTCTAAGTACACACGCAAGGATATAACTGGCGATGGGTGTGGTTTAGTGACTGCCTGGCAGCAGTGCTCGCAACAGTTGGTGGTTGCTGGCGGTACTAGTCGCTTCCTGCGCATCTGGGATGTAGAACGAGAGTTGCGTCTGAGTGACATTCCCATCGGCAGCGAGCACAGCATACGAGTGCTCTCGCCGTTTGCCACTAACGTTCGAAGTGATCTAATTGTCGGTGGATGCGGCGATGGCAGTGTACGTCTCTACGACAAACGTTGTTCACCCCAAGAGGCTCGCATTCGTGTTTATCGCGAACATACGGGTGCAATACTCAGTGCATGTTTGAAGGATACGCAGACTACACTGGTAACTGGCTGTTCGCAGGGCAAAATATGCATTATTGACTTACGTTCAAAGGCACCCAATGGTGTTCTCAGTCAATGGGAGGTGGGAAGCGATGTGACGGCAATAGCATCTCACCAGTCGGCTGATATGATAGCATCGGGCAGCGCAAACAAGATTACCATATACGGCAGTCAACAAGGCGGTCGCGTTTTGAGTACGCTACGTAGCAATGAAAGTTTTATGGGTCCAAAGATAGGTCATCCCACATGTCTGTCTTTCCATATGCACCGAATATCTTTAGCAGTAGGTTTTGTAGACAATACGGTGGCCGTATATGAACCATCACCAGGTACTTTGAACAAAAAGAAAAACGTATACGCCTTTAAATCAGAAAAGCATAACGAACTGTTAAACACTGACTGTGTGTTTTGAATAGTCAGTGCGTAATGTACCGTTATGCATAGCGTCCCCAGAATCCAATCAATTTGTTTATTTGGCTTTTTCATTCTCATTTCAGTTTTATAAATTATGTAGTCGCTGGCAAAGTGATGTCGATAAAAATCCACAAACATTTGACAATGTGCGTAAATTTCTGCAAGGCGAAGAAATGCTGGAGGTCATCAATCATCTTCAAAAGAAAATCAAACTGTCCAATCTCGATGCTCACGTTGTGCGTCTCATGTATACGATTTGCGCTTTCGAGACTGCGTGGCAGAGACGTAGAGAACCTTCTGTGTGGTGTCAGTTTTTCGATAGGAACACATTAAGGATCTTAGAGTTTGCTGAAGATTTGGAATACTACTGGAACGACGGCTATGGTTACGAATTAACTCATCGTATAGCTTGTCCGGCTATTGGCGATATGTTCAAACACATCGAGTAAGTTATAGCAAATGCATTTATAAAAACCACACCAATGTCAACATATATTTAAGATTTGTTTCTTCATTAATGTTCTCTTTTAATTCTACTTTGGAAAACAAATCTTAAAAGGTTTAAATTAAATATTGTAAAAACGTGGTTCTTAGGCCATATGTTGCGAAAAATCATATTTACACCTATGACTAAATTGAATATGATTATTAATATTAACATTTCATTTCACCTATTCTAATCGCTTAGCCCGCAATCATCAATGCCGAATTCAACGTTCTACTTCACGCACTCCGGAACATTGCTGAAACTTCTAGCTCACCTGGGTCTATATAAAGATAACTCGCCATTGACGTATCAGGATTATGGCAAGCAACGTAAATGGCGCACTAGCGCCATAGATGCGTTTGCCACCAATGTGGCATTTGTCCTTTATGAGTAAGTAATCCGGAAATATTTTACTGTGTGGTCTGTGTAAATAAATACTGATATTTGGAAAAAAATGAACCGATGAAAATATTTAATACAATACCCCTGCAAAATTACATTTGCTTGTGGTGAAAACAATTTGTTGTCAATTTCGTAGAGAGAATATTTTGAGGAATGTAATTTTGAATGAATGTTGCAGGAGATAGCTAAATGGATTAGTGAGTCAAGGAAATGCAATTAGAAAACTAAACAGTTCGGCAAAAGAACATATCCATTTAGTACACATCACTATAGATACTTATTCCCTCATAGTACAGATTCCACTCAGTCTGGCAGGTCTCGCTATGTGTGAAGGTGAAGCTATTATAGAGGGGAGAGACTTTCTAAAATGCGAAAAATTGTCATATTGATCGAAATCTAAAATTATCGCATCTAGCACCTCTATTTCTATTTTTTTTTTTTAAATAATATTAACCCTGCTACTATGTTAGAAAAAAAATACACATGCTGTGTTCCGGGTCATATTTTGACCCCACATTTTTTTACTGAGAAAATACAAAATTTTACATTTCAAAAATTTAATTCAATGCATTGAATTCAATATATTTCCCCAATAGATGCACTGAGAAGTAAGAACCTTCCAATATATTCCACCAGTTACAAATACGATAATGTTGAATAAGATTTGGGTCATCAAAAGACCCTAACATAGTAGCAGTGTTCATAAAAAACAAGGCGTATAAATTCGAAAATCGAAAAATTCCCCAAATTCCCGACCTAAGTATGATGAATAAAACAAAAGTTTTGGTAGGCATTTTGTGCTTGGATGTTCAATTTTTTCTTCACCAAATGTGCTTTGATGGGGATTGTGTCTTCGTTTCAATGCTTTTCCATTTCGAAGTTGGAAACTTTTCATTAAAAGGAAACATTTTCATTAAGTATTCTGATAGGCCCAGATATTAAATATACAATTGATGAATTTGATTATTTTTGGCTAAAAAATAAACCGAGCGGAGTAAAAGTATTGACTTGGACTTGTTGGACTTTGTATGTGTATTTAAGCGGTCTTTTTCGCTGCTGGTGCGTTCCATTCGCCTTTTCGGATCATATTCAGTTGATTTTTAACCCTATAACCGGCAAGAGTGTCTCAAGGCACTCCCTGAGAGGCACATTCATTAGTTGATTTTAAAAAATTGGGGGTTAGAGGGACTGTCGGGTTGCTTGACTTTTCTAATCGAAGTTGTCAGTGCTTGACTGGTTGTTAGTAAACCAGATTAGCATAAAATCTCCTGATATCTTGCCTATCAGTACATAGAATAGTTTCCATTTGTTTTTAATTTATACAAAATTTTGAATTTGTGACAGCATACGCATTTTAGTTAGATAATAAATTACATAATCAGAGAGGTTTAACAGTGAGTTTATCCCTTTTTGAAAATAGATGATGTATACCAATATTAACCTTTTGTTTTTGTCTAATTTTTAGGTGTAACAATCTTGAACCCATGGTCCTAGCAATGCACCAAGAACAAGTAATCCAAATACCAGGATGTCCCCAGGACAGTGATCTCTGTAGCTTAACTACATTGCGCCAGCTTTTTGCCGACAGTTTGGACAACTGCAATTTCGATGAGATGTGTTTCATATAGTTGTCACCGCCCTCCACCAACGGACCGACCGATCGATTCATCGACCAGCAACTGCTTTTAATTTCAGATACCCACACAACATTGTCAAATGTTCTACTGGAGATGTAGAGATACATTGTGTACATAATATTAGTGAAATCAATGTACATAACCGTACGTACATCTGTAGCATACATACTAGATTGTAGCTTTAAAAGAACAAAAAACCAAACCCCGCCTTGTCCAGCGACTACCAAGCAACCATTCAACCAAACGACCGACCAGCCAGAACGCTTCTACAGCTTCTACACCAGAATGCAAGAAATATCAATTTGCTTTAACACACTTTTTTGTTTGTTATTAATATCGTATATATAGAAAGTTATATTGTGTATATATCGTTCCTTTTCTTCAATCCTCTAATAATTTTCTATTCTCGGTTTTTTTCCTCCCCTGACCTCCTGTGTTTATAACGAAATACGTCGAGTTCACGTACGTATAATATGAAGTGCTTTCTTTTTGTTTTATATAATAATGAGAAATCTATTAAAACTATCTATGATTCTAATAACTATTCCGATTTTGTTTCTTCATCATACATATATTTATACAAAAACAAAAACAAAAAATAGCAACAATTCTATTAAATAATATGATTTATTGTGTTTTCAAGTGACTAAAGTAATGAGTACTAAATAAAGTAAAACAAGAATGATATACAATAGAAAACTTACAAAACGAGTAGTTAGGATTTACCAATAACTGTTTGCATTAAATACGGATATGATATGAGTACTACGAGTAATATTCAATCAAGCACACATTCATCTTTTGCGTTAATTTTGTTTTCTATTTTCTCTAATTTTAAGTAAAGTGTAACAAAAGAAAAATGTTGTGACTTTGATTATTTTTTTCCTTTTTTTTTTTTGTGAATGAAACACACTTTCTCGTTTTGTTTTTTTTTTTGCTACATCTTCCCCCAAAACTTATATATTTTTCCTATTTAATACAATAATTATAAACTATTATATTTTATTATATGCAATAACATAAAAACAAACGAAAAAATAAAGAAACATAAAATAATTATTAAAAAATCCTTATCTTTGTGGGTGGATGTTCGGTTTTTTCGGGAATGTGATGAGTTTTTCAGTGTATATCCTGTGGATGTGTTATTTTGAACTTCGTTGAAAATTTAAAAAATAATGTCATTCCACAGCACGGCACACATTTTTGTTCTGTTTTATATTTAACATGATTTTTCCACATTTTTTCTTTAGTGTCATTTCATCTGAATAACAATTTTAGCAAATTTATGCCGAAATTATTTTTTTTTAATTAAAAAAAAAAAAAAACTTGAGAATTATAAAAGTCAATATTTAGCCATTCGCAAATTAGTGATGGCTCCCATACAAATGTACAATCCTTCTTTTTATCAAAATATTTTAGTTCTTTATCAACATATTCCTTGGGTAAGAAAATACAATAACCATATTATTTGCTTGATTTTTAAGAGTGGGATACAATCCTTGCATCAGTTAACATTTTTATTTCCAAGTGAATAAATCCAGAATTTTTAACTAGAAATATTAGTTTAATAGCAACATTTTGGTGTAGCGTATCACACGGTCACCACTCTCGTGTATATCTGTATATATACACGTATATATATATACATACGTACTACAGCCATATAGTACATACATATAAATTAATTTTAACATAAATATTTTGCACTGATTTCAATTTTGTCCGAACAGTTGCTAATGTTAAAACATGTCTGGAATACTGTCATGTTCAATGCAATAGCAATGATTTCAATGGCAACTTGACTATCTTCTAAAACTTAAACTACAGGGTTCTCCAACATGAGGTAGTATTTTGGTATTCAAAGAAAAATTTCATTTATGGAGATACATGATCGGATGTTTATTTCATAATAAAGAGGAAGGTATGCCGTTAATAATGAAAACCTACATCAGCCAAATGAATACCAGGACCATGCTTACAGGACCATATTCCTTTCATGAAATTGTCCACAACCAAATCGCAAAGTGGCTGCCCTATGTCCTCGATAGCCTCACGAATTCCATCTTTGAGGTCTTGAATTGACGCTGGGCTGTTGGCGTAGACCGTATCTTTCACGTGGCCCCCACGGAAGAAGTCGCAAGTGTTAAATCACAAGATCTCGGTGGCCAATTCTGATCACCTATTCGAGAGATAACACGGTCCGGAAAATTTTTAGTTTTGCTGCAAGATTTTCACCATTTTTGTAGTGAATTTTAATAATTTGAATGCGTTGTTGAAGCCTGTATCTTTGCATTTTTAGTAGTGGCGTAGTTTCTACTTGTCAATTGTCAAAGAATAAAAGCTTCAAAAGTGACAGCTACCGAAATACCGGCAAACCTTTTATATTGGAGACTCCATTAACCACAAATAGTCCTGCCCATTTTTGGCAACATTGCAGTGGTCGATTTTCGATTAAGATCTTGTCATGATCCATGCACTTGATGCGGTGCTATCGGTGAGGCTAATCGAAGTAAACTCTGAACTAGAAAAACACACATATTACATCAATATGTGTTAAATTAATTAGCGAACTTAACCCATTAATACCCACAACGATATGTACTAGAAACACAAAATCTTACCTTACAAAACATTTCCAAAGCCGACTCTAGTCATAAAATAGCATAACAGGAAGCATTAAAAAAATCTACTTGCGCAATATCAAAATTCATTATTTATATAAATTAATCTGGAATTAATTTTGGTAAATAGATTGAAAATAAATAAATAAAAGTTCATTTAAAAACTAATTATAATATCAATTTTATTTTAAAAACTATAATTACTATATAACCAATTGTCTATTCTTCCTAACTTTTTTAAAAATAAATTCTTCACCTCTGATATTGTATCAAATATGTAACAGTGGGCATGAATGGGTTAATTGTAAAATACATCGAAGGCTATCATTGAGTTGAAGTTGAAGTCTGTTAGCATTTTTAACGGTTCTCCAAAATGTTCCTGCGTATGATTAATACTAAATGAATTACGGATAACACGTATACGCCCTAATACAAAAAGGTCGAGTCTCAGAGAATCAGCGAACTTGTCTCGCTTAATTCGGGTATGTCAATCTTCGTAATTACAAAATGCCTTAACATTTTCAATACAAAATAAAATAATAAAATATGCAAATTTATTGAAAACACATTTTCATTACAAACACCACGTAGCTACTTTAAGATACACCACTGTTAATAGCCACAATGTGTGGGGGACCAGTTTAGCAGAGGGTTTCCACCAGCTAGGAAACATGTATATAGACAACACAGCACAACCAGTAACAGAATCACTGGGGATACCTGTAAGTCAACTACAATAACAAAATAATTTCTACACATAACCAAACAAAGAGATACCGCCACTTGGAACGCATGCGTCAAGTTGGAGACTAATTCGCACATAAACACACACACACACTTGCTCGCTCTCCCTCTCACTCACTCTCACTTTACCCCATCATCACTGAGAATCGCACGACGAGGAACGACATTGTAAAATTGTTTCAGGCAATAGAAATTATCCAACAAAAATAACGTCAGTTGTAGTCTTTAGTTCTTTAAGAATTGTTTGTTTCTTGTTTACTCTGTCAACTGTCAAAACTAACACACACACAAACGCACTCACAGACTTCACAGTGAAACAACATGACTTACACGGGGCATACATATAATTAAATAATATAATATCGAGGGAATTGTTATTGTACTTAACGAATAAACCAAACTAACTGTTTAAAGAAGCCTTTTCTGTGGTTGTAAATACAATTAATTTGAACAAAGACTAAATAAAAGATAATCAATAATTATGCGTTCAATGTAACAAGAAAATTGAAAAAAAAAAAAAAAACAAACAATCGTTAAAACGTTACAATGTGTGTTGATGTTGCTGCTGCTCCTGCTGCATCGTTGGATGCTTAGAAACGTTTCCGCCTTTCTCAATTACAACCGTATTGTTCATACTTCTACTTAACCTGTGATTTGCCTTATAACGTACATACGCTGCTCTCCTGTGAGATGAAGTAATCCTGCTATTGACCTACATACATTGCTGTTGCCTCAGTTTATTCATCCCAGTCCTGACATGAAAGCGGCGGCGACGGAGGACATGTATATGAAAGTGTAATTGTAGATTGAGGAAATGATGTACACAGCCAAGCAGCAACAGCAGCGGATACATTGAATCGAGCAAGAACAACAATGCGTATCTCGAAGTGGCTGTCAACGTAATTTAATTTCAATTTTTTTTTTTTTGGAAATTTATATGTGTAAATAATACCTACATAGATAACTAGAGTGTAGTCCTTTTGAGTGAATAGACCAGACCCACCACAATCAACCAATTTACTCTAACTATAAGAATACCTACAAATACCCCTCCTCACCCCACACACACACACACGCAGACACACATGTGCAATAAGAATGGACGGCGATTATTGTTTTTGGCTGTTGTGCTGTTTGGGAACGATTTTACTGCTGTATTGCCTCTTTGAACTTCATTATTTCCTACGTATGTGCCTGTGTATGTTTTTGGCTCGTTTTGTCAAAAGAAAATGTCATATCCTAGAGACCACCAATGTTTCCGGTACGTATTCACACTAGTTTCTTCTCCATACCAAATATTTAGACAACAGCAAGAACCAAAATATATTGATGTGATGACTTGAGTTTTTTTTTGTTTCTTATCAATTCGCTTTTCTGTTTGGTTCTTTTAACTTATTTGTTCTGTTCGGGCTAACATTGACGAATTTTCAATTTACTCGTGCTTCCGGTTCCTTTCTGCCTGGTAGGCAGGCCTGGGGGTGTTCAGGGCGAACGAAAATTCAATTAAGTTGTACTAAAGCAAAATCAATAATATGTCACTTTCTGATTCGTCTTAATTATACTAACAACACTTTGTACGTATTTCGTGTAGGCTATTTTATAACTATGGCATATGAGGATGGTGTATTCAGTCAAGTGAAATAATCGAAGGGTTTGTTTTTTAATGAATACAAAATGTGTCAACCTTTTTATTTTCAAAATCCCAATGAAAGTGCAAATCAAAACAAACCAACAGAATAGAAGGCTGTGTTACTATCGTTACCACACCACATTTACAATTATGCAACAACAACAATTTCTGATTTATAGTAATGTTATCCATGAAAATGAAAGATAGAATCAGCTGTGTTAGCAGTACCTTCTTATAGATGTTTAGAGATATGTAATAGAGTGGTTCGTCCGCGGTGTAAGCAATAGTTACGGAAGTTTTGGAATCATGTAACTTTTTTATTTAAAAATACAGGCAGGAGTTATAAACAGACGCATTTTGAATGCACAAAGACTATGCGACACGGGCATTGCTTCATCAGCAGTCCAGTCTCACATAAAATAGATGCTCCTAATTGAACTATGTTCACATTAGAAAATAAATATTTATTTCACTCGTTATTGTAAGTGATGTTTTACATTAAAAACATAAATTCCGACCATCGTTATTAGTTGCTAGAGTATCTTAATATATATTTACCCTCGACACTGATTCACTGATACACTGATTCCCTGATTCACTGACTCTGTCACGCAGTACGTAGGAATTTAAATAGGCATTCTATAATAATTCTATAAATAATAATAATAAAAAAAATAATATTTTTTTTGTACAGAAATTGTGTTTTCCCCAAATTTTTTTTTACCAAAATTTTTTTTTCCAAAATTTTTTTTTCTTACAAATTTTTTTTTTTACAAAAATTTTTTTTTTTCAAGAAATTTTTTTTTTCAGGAAATTTTTTTTTTCCAAATTTTTTTTTTCAATGAATTTTTTTTTTCAAAAAATTTTTTTTTTCCACAAAATTTTTTTTTCACAAAATTTTTTTTTTCAACAAAATTTTTTTTTTCAGCAAAATTTTTTTTTCAACAAAATTTTTTTTTTCCACAACAATTTTTTTTTTCAACAAAATTTTTTTTTTTCAACAAAAATTTTTTTTTCAGCAAAAATTTTTTTTCCAAAAATTTTATTTTTTTTCCAAATTTTTTTTTACAAAATAGTTTTCCCAAAATATTTTTTACAAAATTTTTAAAATTAAGTAACAAATACTTTCTCAAGCAAATTAACGGGCGCCATAGGCTCATTACAACTTACTAGTTTTCCATATTATTGCAATAGACATTCTAACGCCAACATCAGCTGTAGGGGCGTAGTGGCAGAATCACATTTTTCAGTTGATTAATGCTAATAACAACTTCGAATACCAATAAACGACTAGGAATCTTCCAGCTCGCTTAACCCAAAGCGAAAATGAAAAGTGACAAATTTTACGTCATTTTTCATCACGCCAAATTTGTGTGGTGTGTTTTTTTGTGCGACATTTTTCCATAATTGCAAATAATAATTCAGAATTATTAAAAAAATAATTATAGATAATTTGGTGTAATTTTATTGGGAAATTGTACGTCATTTTTCATTAATGAAAATCACGCCAAATTTTTGAAGTTTTTGTAGGCTTTTTTTCTTTTGCGACATTTTTCCACAATCTTATCTTAATATATATTTACCCTCGACACTGATTCACTGACTCTGTCACGCAGTACGTAGGAATTTAAATAGACATTCTATAATTTTCTATAAATAATAATAAAAAAAATAATATTTTTTTTTTGTACAGAAATTGTGTTTTCCCCAGATTTTTTTTTTACCAAAATTTTTTTTTCCAAAATTTTTTTTTACAAATTTTTTTTTTTTCAAAATATTTTTTTTCAACAATAATTTTTTTTTTTACAAAAATTTTTTTTTTTCCAAAATTTTTTTTTCCAAATTTTTTTTTTCAACAAATTTTTTTTCCTTATTTCAACGGGCGTCATAGGCGCATTACAGCTTACTAGTTGAGAATAAAAATTCACAATTGATAAAAAAATAATTATAGATAATTTGGTGCCCTTTTATTGGGATATTTTTCATATTGCAAATTCTACAGTTTTGGGGCCTTTGATTCCTTTTAAGAACTATTGTTTATGCCTTTTGTTTTTCACTTTGGATCGGAGCTCAATTCCAGCATTTCTTGAGTTGGGACTATTTCAGATTGGAGTCATTTTCAGGAAGTCTGGCTAAAATCCAACCATGATTACGCAATTCCACAAAAGATCCTTAATTTTTTTTTGTTTGGAATTAATGTGTGCAAATGTTTTTATTTCGTGTTTCGAAAGTTTGCATTTTTTGCTAAGATTATTTAAGCAACACATTAGTCGTGTCCAACACACACAATATGTTTGCAGGTTCTATCTGATTGTATTTGGATATCGCACAGAAAACGAATTACACCTTCAACAAAGTTTATAACAGCTTAGAAAAGATTTATAAAGCTTTTGTTTTTGTTTAATTCAATTTAACAGCCTGTTTCCATAAAACGAAATCGTTCGTTACAAATTGTCGAAATTGGATACGTTATAACATGTGTTGTAGACGTTATTCAATTCTGAATTTTTGATATATGTTAGATAATGACATGTGGAACGTACACCCAAAAGAACCAGGTTCCCTTACTGAGAAATATCCGCTTTATGGCGCCTTCAATTTTACCAATTCATAACGAACGATCGAATTCGTTATATGGAAACCAGCCCTAAATCTCAAATGATGGCATTGAAATACCAATTGAATTCAATAAAATAATAATTGAGCAGTTTTCCTGACTGGAATTTAATAAATTCCGACTTTCCATTGATCCTTTGCCGAAAGGTGGCGATTGAAAACTAACTGTGGGATTGTTGTCACGGATAACGGTTATGGTTTCAGTATCTATAAGCCCAGTATAATTTTGACATTTCTCAAAATTATCGTAGCCTTTATAAATACAGGGTTTTCCCGTAAGAGGTGATATTTTGGTATTCAAAGAAAAATGGAATTTTTTTAGATAAATGATCGATTGTTTATTTCATATGAAAGAGGAAGGTATGCCGTTAATAATGAAAAACATCATCAGCCAAATGGCCACCATGACAACGACCACTTACAAGACCATATCCTTTTCATGAAATTTTCCACAACCAAATCGCAAAGTGGCTGCCCTATGTCCTCGATAACCTCACGAATTCTATCTTTGAAGTCTTGATTTGACGCTGGGCTGTTGGCGTAGACCTTATCTTATATGTGGCCCCAAAGGAAGAAGTCGGAAGGTGTTAAATCACAAGATCTCGGTGGCCAATTGTGAACACCTCTTCGAGAGATAACACGGCCCGGAAACTTTTCCCATAAAAGAGCAATGGTTTCGTTGCTTGTGTGGCACGTAGCGCCGTCTTGTTGAGTAAACGTTGTCCAGATCAATATCATTCAACTCTGACCATCATCTCTCGATAGCGCAATCCATTTACCGTAACTGTTCATCCAACCTCTTTTTCGAAAAAGTATGATCCAATGACACCACCGGACCATAAACCGCGCGGATAATTTGCATGCATTTCAAGGACCCAATCAGCAAAGACACGACGTTATTGATGATCGGCCGGCTTGAGTTCTTGTGTTAACTGAACGGACAAATGGACAAACCTGGGTTTTCTTCAACACTTTGGACTACAGCAGCAATATTCTCCGTTGTGCACGGGTTTTATTCTTCACATCTCTAACTTGTTCCAACAGCTCGAAGTTAGTGATGTGAAGAACAGCGGGCGTAGAATAGAAAAAACAGACCCGTCCACTTTGTTCGGCATTATTTTGGAATCGAATAGGAAATGACACTGCAATCAAATGTTAAGGAGAAGAAGGAGAAGCAACAAATGAAAAAAAATAATTTAAAAAAAAATCACGTTACCAGAGAGGAAAAGAACGATATAATCCATAATCTCTATATCAGAAATGGGTATTCAGACTGATTTAGTTGCGGACATAATCCCCATAACGAAAATATGCATTATATCCGTGCGGATTAATTCATGTCACCAACCGAAATATACCTCATGCCAAGTGTTGTCCAGATCGGTAAATATTTTATACGTAAACGAAACGAACCCCTAGAAGTTGAACCTGTTATGACTGCTAGTCATAACTGGCAAATTAAATAAATAGGCCTTGCAAATAATATCCATGAAACTTATTTATGGTCCACTAAGTCGTCTTTATCAAAATCAAGTATTATTTATTTATATTATTTATTATAAATTAAACAAGTCGGTTTTCATAGAAAATCTTTAGTTGTCAAAACACTTTACTCATGCCACTTTTTATAAAACCATTGCCTTATGAAGGATAGAGCCTTGAAGTTGTCAACGCTGACAAATGACATGACAATGCGCTAAATGTTGATTGCTCTTGGGGGCCAAACATCATTCGTGGCACCCTGTAGATACAAAACCCCTTTTGCATACATACACACAAACATGCGTATGTTTATATTTATAATTATGTACCAGCATACAACAGCTCTCTCTCTCTCTCCCTCTCTCTTGATTACTTTAATATTTGCATTCATTTGGAAAAATAACAATTTTTGCCTTTTCTTCTTTTGGAATACTCAATTCAAGGTATCTGTTTAACGAACGATATCGACACCCTATTGTATCATATGAATAATGCCCGATATTTAAGAGAATTGGATTTTGCCCGGGTGGATTTCTATGAACGCACCAATTTATATCGTACAATTATAAGTAAAGGTGGATCCGTCTTTCAAGGAGCCGCCACCATACGATATCGACGATTTATACGACCACTGCGAACATTCAAAATAGCTTCCAAGGTAAGTTCGCCGTTGCATTGACAAACTTAAGTACAAAATGTATTGTAGAGTCTTTGTGCACTTTTCAGATCATCTACTGGGACGATCAATCGGTTTTTATGGAACATCGCTTTATACGACCCTCCGACCAATTCGTTCACTGCATTGCCATTTGTCGCCAGCGCATAGTCGACTGTTCGGCCGAGGATGTCATGAACGATCTGCTGTCGCCCAAGACGGCCCAGTTGCAGGCCTCCCGCAATACGCTAAGTTCCACCATTAGTCTAGATCATGCCATAGCCAGTACAAATGTGGACCAGGACACAGCGGAAAATGGTCAAGTACGGGCGAAAATCAAACCAGATCTGCCGCCAGAAATTCAGAAGTGGATAGAATACAATGATTTGTCGAGCAAGAATTTAAGGCAAAATTGCTGATTACCTGGGGGGCCTTTTCCATTTTGTCTTTTTAGGTTTCACATATAAAATGTATTCATTTGGCTTTGTGTTTGTTTAATTGTTATTGGAAGAAGTATTATTTTAATTTGATTTGTTATTCATGTACAATGTGTGTGTAAAATGTCTAGTAAACTAAAAATATTGTAATGAAACGAAACGAAATCATATTCTTTTTAAAATTAGACATTACAAACAGTTTTCGAAAGTACTTCTCGATTAGGAGACTTTTTTCTTAATGAATCTTAATGAATTTGTAGTTGGCTAGTCCGATTGGATTACAATTTAACACAGACCTGGCTTATGTCGATTCTGACAACATTTTGAACTTTCGCTAATTTGTTATTTATTGTCCAATATCCATATTTGTTTTCCAACGTGCTTCAACAACGCATTGAAATTATTAAAATTCACTACAAAAATGGTGAAAATCTTGCAGTCACCGTTCGCAAAACTTAAGCATTTTTGGGTCCTCGAGAAGCACCTTGCACAACCAACTCATTCACTTAAATACGTCTCGGAAGATCGGCGGAAGCTAACAGTTGTCTGAGAACCGAGGTTTCCACGTTTGGGCCCTTATGGCTCATCTCTGGCTAAACACACTAGGTACATCTTCTAGACTTAAGCTCGAACACACTTCTGGGTCTGCTTTGAAATTTCTATCAAATAAGACAAAACAACAGATAAAAGAGATTTATTCCTAAAACAAATTCGAATTCCCCCTGAGAGCTCTTCGGCCAGAAAGGCGTTAGACGACAACTGCCAAGCCAGCTCCGGACAGGAAAGGCCGAGACGCCGGTGCTAGAAGACATGGAAGGGCTGGGAAATCCAGCAGTGATGCAGTCCAAGACCAACCACAAATTGTAAAGCGCACTTAAGTAAGTTCCTCTTGTTAACAATAACAATCCTTTAGGAATACGTACGTGACATTTGTCTCACACTGTCTCTGTCGGTCTATACTATATCTACAAGATTTACGTAATTTAAATATGTTAATCGTTTCAATAGTTTGGTGTTAGAATTCACACGTCGAAAGTCCAGCCAAAAAAAAATTCATTTTTCAAATAAAACAAAACACAAAATTAATTTACTTTGAAATTTTACATCCGCAACTAAAACGAATGCATTTTTTTCTTTGCATTTGTAATAAAAAACACGAGTATAAAAAAATGCCACCCTACAATATTTACAACAGTTTCTAACTAATTAAGACTAATTACAACTTAAATAGCCGCTGGGCTTTTCTTTATTTATCTTTACGCAGCTTCTGACTCGACACTTCAATAGCATCCAACCACATTTTCAGATCGGTGGGCATGTCAGGGCGTTTGTTGGCCTCGGGATATGTCTTCATGATGTCCATGACATTGCAGTTGGTAATGCACTGTTTGGACATGGCCACAGCACGCACAAAGCCATCGGACAAAGTGACAAACTGTTGCTCCAGATAGATGGCCTTGTCGTCCCACCAGATCAGCTTCGTTTGGATTTTGTATGGATGGAAAATGGGAATTGTGCGACGGTAACGGACACTGGAGGCACCTTGAACAGCACCGCCATGGCGTTCTTTAACCTTTTCGTACAGACCGGTCAGAGCATAGAAATGGAAGCGGGCAAAATCCAATTCACGCAAATAGCGAGCATTGTTCATGTGCTTAATGAAGATGTCCACATCTTGGGATGTGCACAGACCTGGCGAATGAAAATGCAATCGATTAATATTGAAATATCAACTGGTGACAGATTGGGAAACTTACCATAAATGGTGGTGGTGTCGGTTACTTTACGTTTGCTCTGGAAAAGTCTTCCAGCCAAGACGGTGAATATGCAACGTAAGAAATAGTTCACATCCCAGATGATGTATAAGATGAGAGCGAATATTAAAAAGCCCATGATAACTGGTTTTCGCTAAAATGGAAAACAAAATTGCGACATATTAATATTGAAAGCTATTGACTGATATTAGGCAACATTTGGTGAAGAGGCTAAAGTTCAATGTCTTCTTTCCTTCACTTTGGTTTCCACTACATTTTGAATCATTAATTAACAATTTTAATTAATTTCAACAACCACAATTTTGGTTCAGCTTTAAAATGCTTTGCTACGCATATGAAATGCCTTGCACCCGTCTGATTTTGTTTGGTGTGAAATTAATTGTTTGCTTACCTTTGCCGTAGAGAGTAAACAGTGAAGACGTCCACCGCAAGTGAGTTTACTTTATCAACTGAAAGAAAAAGTTTAACCGGACGTGAGCACAACACATTCAATATGATCATCAACGTTTCACTTTCATTCACTCTGTATTGTACGTATGTGTGTGTGTGTCTTTCTTGCATAAACTCATATGCAGGTGAAACAAAAGCTTTTTTCTCAAAAGCTATAGTAAGAAAGTTTAGCGCAGTGTTTGTAGTCATGTCTATGGGCGATGACAATCATACCTACATATATGTTAGTATGTACATCCAACTAACATTTGCTACACAGACGACTTATGTCGTTTGCTAAATATTTCCACAAGATGGCGTATGTGTTCAGCGTACAGCCAGTATTTTCTCTTATCTCCTTTGTGAAATTGTCAAATTGTTTGACAGTACGTATGTGGACTCCAGAATACATTATTCTTAAGAATGCATTGTATGACTTGTTCTTGATACTGCATCATTTGACAATTCTTTTTAATGGCAGAATGACAGAGCAACCGAAAGAAACCGTAAACATTTCAGTCAAGAGATAGTGGATCATACTGCGATTGCGGATCTGCACTGGCCAAAGACCAAACAGAAGGCAGACGTCCCAAGTCGTTTGCTGAACATTTCCAAGAGGGTATTTAAACTGTAGTTGTTTTAAAAAAGTTGGTATTTGTTTAAAAAACAGAACATTATTTGCTTTGAAAACCTTTCAAATATTGCCATGCCAATTACTGACATCTAGAGTGTGTAGACGAAGGAATGTGTCAGAAAAACAACTTGGGACGTCTGCCCTCTGTATAGTCTTTGCACTGGCCCATCATTTCTTATCCATTTGACCACAACAAAAACAAAACACTACTAATATGTTTCAAATTAAGCGAGGACTTTGTAAAACGCCCAGAACTATTGGATGGAATAAGCTTGACTAACTAGTGTGCCCCTCTGCACAGTGTTTACATTTGAATATCTTCCCAGCAGTCTTTGAAATTTCACAAAATGCCACCCTAATGTGTATTCAACTAAGACTTCTCTCACAATAATGTTCGCTATCATTGACCGTGTGCATAATGTGAACTACATCCGGTCGAGGAAGTACAGGAACTGGAATTCATCGGCTCCGCAGTAAAAGGAAAGAATGTTATCAGCATTTTAATAAAAAATAAAAAGTGGAGACCACTCTCAACAAAAGAATATAATTGGACAATCTGATTATTTTCTTTGTGCTTCTGCGTGGAGCTGAAAAAATGCAGACAAAGCAGAATGAGAATGCGGTGGAAAGATCGGGAGAAATGTGATGTAAACTTACTTACTTAGGTTGGCTCTATAACCTGCTGTTGGTCTTGGCCTGTTTAATAAGTTATTTCCAAGCACTTCGGTCTTCTGTCTTCATGTCTTCCTTCACTTGGTCCATCTACCGGAGTCTCGGACTTCCGTGGTAGTTGTCGTCCAACGCCTTGATGGCTGGACATTACGATATAGTACACGAAGTGCTTGTACTTCATTTGTTCATCCGCCTATGGTGACGCACGGTCTGTGAGACCGGGTGTCTTTTATAACGCGAAGGTCTTAATTTGATTAAATATCTTTGTGTTCACACAATGCAATTCGCTTTTGTTTTCATTATTGTCGTTTCAAATGCAAATGCCTTTCAAAATATCAAAATAATCTGCAGCCAACTTCACACTACGAGTGTTTTCCCTTTCGATTCCCAGATCAACAGCGCAAAATGGAGAAAGCTTTGCAAAAATAAAAAACCTCTGAAAGGTAAACGGAGGTGTGGAACAAGCAGGTAAGTGTTTAAGAGCCCCGGATGGTAGCGTGGGGGTTGTGGGTTCGATTCCCACCCGAAAGTTTACCCTTGGACCCAAAATTAGAATATAAATTGACTTTGTACTGTAATTAATTAATATAAAAAAGTAAGTAAGATGCACCAGGAATCAATTAAAAAAAAGTTAGACCATATGGGAGTGTTCAAACCACCTCAGAGAGTGAAAGTTTGGTAACTACTGTCTTAGCCCTATTCGTACCAATCTAAATTTGTAACGTACAATGCAAAATGTTTTTTTAAAAACAAAAAGGAATAAAATTCCAATGGACTTTTTTTTAAACTAAACTATTTAAATGGAGAATCTTTGAGGTATGGCTAATGTAAAATAAAATACATACACAAGTATGAATATTAATAGTGACCCGAAGTCACTGCCTGGTACGAATAGGGTTAAGATAGGTTTTACAAGGCTTACAGATTACAACCTTACTCATGAGGAGGAAATGGTCGCTGACAAATGATTGATGTTCTTAACAGGATATGAACCTGTGATAGTCATACAAACTACCTAGTGATATTCGAATTTATTATTCTCCAATAAATGTAAAAGGAAAATAAACTTTGCACTAAATAGTCTACAAACACAGCGTTGACATTACTGTTCCGAATGCCAACGACAACGATGACTGCGCCAATACAGCAACATGTTGGACCCGTTCAGTGTTTGGTTTGTGTCGTACATCGAACACAGCAGCAAAAGCAGAAGCAGCAGTTTCAATCGCACACACATCGCCGTCGACATTCACACATCTTCGAGATACTCGCAGTTCTGTGTGATATCTGAACAATTCGAAAAATGTTCAGTTCAGTACGTATCGTGTATTCGCAGAGTTAAGAACTTTTCTGTTATTTTTGTGGCATTACACCTCCTCCGCATACGTGATTTACAACGAAAACTAAAGGTAGTGATTGAGTGAAGAAGAAACAAAATTACAACAAAAATAAAGATCGCACCAAATTAGATTTACTTGAATCGAATTGAATTAAAAGAGAAAGAAAATAAAGAAGAAGAAAAAAACACAAAAATAGTGACCGATTTTCACAGCGGAAGAACGTGAGGTGTGTGTGTGATGAGAGTGTTTTCTATAAACAAAAAATAAATAAATTGTTTGTTTGTTTGTTTTATAAATAAGCTTAAAAATACTTAAAGAAAGGCAAAGCAAAAGAAATTAAACGTTACAAAATCCCCTTAGGGGGATTAAAGAAGATTTTCTTTGAACGTATCACTAAAGAAAAGAAAAAAATAACAACACGAAAATATATAAAAAAAAAAAAAAAACCAGAACATAATACAACATAACACCAAACGCCGCCACATGTTATTATTATTAATTTAAAAAGATAAATAAAATAAATTGAAACTGATTACAATTTCCACTGTGTGACAGAATTATCCATTTGAATACTCAACCGTTCGCCAGGCCTGGCCAGGCCAGGCGGCGTAGATTTGTGTGGCAGGCGGCAATCGACTAATCGCACTAACTGACGAACGGATGGCCGTCCGGGTCGGCTGAACTAAAACTGCTGAAAGCACTTAGAGTGGTTGCACGGTGTTGATCATCATCACCGCACTTGTTAAAAATACATAAATTCATTTGGTCTTTAGTTTTTGCCACTGCTGCGGCCGCGGCTGCGGCTGCGACTACAGATTGCAGTTGTTTGTTGTTGTTTGGTTTGTGCTGTTATTATAACAAATTTTTTGCTATTGTTTTATTAGATATAATTTATAAATTAACGGAAATGTCATTTTGTTGCTACTACAACAACTGCTACTATTTGCGGCCGGAGGAAATTGCACGGTTCTATTTTGTATGTGTTCTATTTTACTTTGTTCTACCCCTTTTTAGTGATCTTATTCACAGAGATAATACCACCATACCACACATGTGATCTATTTTCAAGATCACAACAATATATACCCCATATAAAACTGGACAAAAGTTCATTTAGTAATTTTTCGGAATTGGCAAAGTTAAACTGTTAAGTGACGGCTAAAATAAAATCAAAGTTTCTGTCCATTCAATATCGGTCAAGGACGATAGATTCCACAAGCTACTTATTATTTTATGAAAACCAAAAACAAAAATATTGTGTTCAGTCAGAGATCAAAGACAAATGAATGGAAAATAAATCCCGCCAATAAGCCAAGGATTAATGCTAACAGTTTTACAATCCAACTTGCGTATAAATCATCAACCGAGATTCAACCAACAACGATCCAAGGTAGGATATCCTATAATCCACCACTTGCATTCTGGAAGAAACTATAGGGGACAACAAGGAGTTTGTTGCGTAGGAATATGCGGCGCCGACGAGCGCTCTCTCATTACATCTTTGGATCTCATATCCAAATGAAGTCTGATCTCAGAAACGAGACTAAGGGCATTGAAGGAGTGAATTGAGGATGAACCTAAAACACAACATTAGAGAATAATGGAAAACCTGGAAGGTTTCTCAACAACAAACTGTCAGACGGATCGCATCCCATAAACACACGTGGTCCCGAACTGCACGACAAGAATAGGAGATAGACGCGAACCAGAACACGACACATACCCCCAAGATGGGGGAATAATGGAGTGCTACACAGACGCATTCACGAGTAGGCATAGGAATCTACATCCACAATCGGACGGCCGAATTGGTATACCAGTTACCAAAGTACTCAACGATTCTACAAGCAGAGATCAGAGCTCTCCACAGAATGCCTAAAATGGCTGCAGAATAGGACCACAGACAAAACTGTCAGTATTTTCACGGATAGTAAAAATTCAAGTCCAGGAAGCGATAACTGACATATCGAGAGATAACGATACTGGATACCGGGCCACCAAGGGTTTCCAGGCAATGTTAGGACCGACGATCTGGCTAAAATAGGATGGAAATCCGACCAAAATACTCTGCAATTGTCTAAAGCTTTTCTGGAGACAAAAACGGAGTTGAGGGAATGGATGAGGACGACCCATGCCTTCAGATGGCAAGAGTAACTTGGAATGGCTGTGGAATAGGGCCACAACAGAACTGTCAGTATTTTCACGGATAGTAAAAATGCAAGTCAAGGAAGCGATAACTGACATAACGAGAGACAACGATACCGGGCCACCAAGGGTTTCCAGGCAATGTTAGGACCGACGATCTGGCGATAATAGGAAGGGAATCCGACCAAAATACTCTGCAATTGTCTAAACATTTTCTGGAGACCAAAAAGGAGTTGAGGGAATGGATGAGGACGACCCATGCCTTCAGATGGCAAGAGGAACTGGTGGGAAGAACCATAAAGGAAATTTCCATGGAGAAATTTCGTTTACAAGAAAACAAGGAGAATACTCTGGTTTAACAAGCTAGTGCCTTTTTAGGATAGGATGTTCCGAGAGCGACGAATGTAGGGCATGCGGAGAGGTCGCCGAGATGGCGGAACACTTCCTTCAGGAAAATCCAATTAGGAGAGGATACCTTAGATGGCCTGTCGGCCGCCATAGGAATTTAGGATACTTTATAGAGGGAACCGAATTCCTAACGTAAAAAAGGGGCAGGGAATCTGAAGAAGAAATCAGAAGCGCACAACAGGCCCGATTTGCTGGCCCAGGTGTATGTCAACGCCATGAGACGGTCATTCGTACATGACCGATCCTCCGTTTCAACCCAACCTAACCTACATTCTGAAATACAGATTTAAATTACATAAATGAAACTTTACATAAATACACTGGTCAACAACAAATAACCTCGATACAAATAAAAAGTACTAAATTGTCATAGAATTAGTTGTTTTTTCAGTAACTCTCGTGCGAGAATGTTGTTACTAAAAAATATTCGAAAATATTTCAGTTTTCTTGTAGGCAGCTTTGTGGATTAAGTCAAGTAATTCACTTCTTACTATTTCAATTCCTATTTAATTCGTAATCTAAAAATCGGAACATATTTTTAAAAAGTTAAAAAAAGAAGATTTGGACAAAATTCTCAGTTCCTTTTTTTTTAAAACAACTACTGTTTAAATACCCTCTTGGAAATGTTCAGCAAGCGACTTTGGAGGTCGCTTTGCCATAAGTCCTTTTGCGAAAATATTACCAAGCCATTTTCAAATCAATTGGTTAACTCTGTAGAACAGTCGAACATTGCTCCAGTGACTTAAAAAGTCATGGTTCAAAGACACCTAGGATCTAAAGTATATTTTTTCATGTGTTACAAATCACATATACCCTCCTACCCGCAGGTTGAGGCTATCAAATCTTACCTCGATCCTAAATGAGAAACACATTTTTCTGATTACATTTTATGACTCCTCCAATAATTTTCGGAAATTTCATTTAGAAAAAAATAATATTAACAAATCAAACGATTTGTAAACAAAACAAAAGGGGGGGAAATTATTTGAAAAACACTTGAGGCACAACCACTAATAGTCATTAACCGAATACATAACAACAAAAAAAAACATACATTAATTTTTGCAGCCAAAAACGTTTAATACATTAAGATAATCCCCACGGTTTAGTATTGCGGCAAATTCCACTCCATTAATGGAACTTCTTCGCGACTTTCTTTGCTTGCCGCAATAACAAACATGAATTGTGCTTTTCAGCCGACTCAAACAATTGGCCGATGTCGCGATATAAACGATATAAACAAATCAACACAACCAGTATAAGCGGATCAATGAAATTATTTATGGATTGTGCAAAAAAAAAATATTTGAAAGTGAAATTAATAAAAAAGAAATACAACAGGTGTAGTTTTTTCGTATTTTCCCACATGACCAGCACTTTGTTACGGCCGACTACATTGACGTTAGTAAAAAACTCTTACAGGCCATACGTCTGGGAGGACGGCAAGGATAAGCAAAAATCAAGTGCACCTCTGACTACCTGAACGGAATCTGACTTCATTAACGGAAGTACCAAATAGTTGTATTAAATTAATACATCATACTCTCTTCCAATAATCAACTTTCTTCCCCCACCTCCACAAATCAAGAGTATGACAATGGGCCAATTTATGGCTTCCGAGTGCACCTTCCCCACAAGCGGGTAATCTCTTAAATCTAACAAACAGCTCACAGTTTACATATACAAAGGCAGCAGTCAGGACGGTGATAGTGTATACTGTATAGTTTATAGTGTGTTATACACTATTATTATATTGAGGGGACGATATCATCTAAGTCCAATTCTTTTTGTTTTCTCTCTCTGTGACACTCTTCAGACCAAAGCAAAACTAGTGATCTATAAAATGACCTTCGTCGTTGACGATAATTTTTAAAAGGTCATATTTTTCCAGCTTCTTATTCAAGGCTTATTCACGCCCCAAGATCGCCCGGCATTAGTTCCTGCACCAGCAATATTTTGTATGGCTTTCGGCGGAGGTCCTGATGTAAAATCGTTCAGGTGGTCGAGTTGTTGCGACGGCTGCTCCACGCTACGTAATCTACGGTTTGGTGAATTGATATCGAAGACAGTTAAACTGATGCGAAATTTGGACACAATGGCTTGACTAGCCTAGATTGGTCGATTGTGACGACTATAAAATGGAGGGAAATGTGAGCAAGAATTTTATGAGACAGACCTGGCAAACAATACATTTTTGACTTTGACTCATGTCACGAGAACTTGCCAAGTCGTTTGCTGAATATTTCCAAGAAGGTATTAAAAAAGTAGGTATTTGTTTTAAAAAAATAAAACATTATTTGCTTTGAAACCCTTTCAAATATTGTCATGCCAATTAGTGACATCTAGCGTGTGTAGACGAACTAATGTGTCAAAAAACAACTTGAGACTTCTGCCCTCTGTACGGTCTTTGCCATAAATAACAAAAAAATAACCCTTTAATGGTATTTGTGGAAAAGGCATTGCTAGGTTCACATTTCGCAAATATTTGAACCACAAATGTTTTGCCGTGTGATACTTAATGTGTTCCCTAACAGCTGTCGAACAATGTCAACTGATTGCTGACAAATAATATTATTTGTCAGCAAATAAAAATGCGATAAAATATTTGCCTCTCATTGTGTCAAATATTTATCCGCTCTTATAAAACTTGTCTAAAAGCAAACTAGGGCCTTTCAGACTTAAACAAATATTTGTTTTTAATTTATAATGCTCTGTTCTCGAGATTTTGACATTGGTAATGTTACACGCTGAAAAAAATGGCCATTTTAACAAATTTCAGCAAACAAGTTCGCATCAAACATATATATATTTTTCCATACCACAAATATAAACTTGTTTGTAGGTGATAAATATCAAATTTATATGTATGCATTTTTGACTTCCTTCTTATTTTTTCTCAATTTGTGAATTACTTTATAACAACCCATCTCATTCTATCGGTATTGCTTTTATTTTAAAGAGCGTAAATGCAGAAAAAAAATTACGAAAACAATTGCAAATACACACTTATTCGCACCCAAATGTTGTACTTTGTTGAATTTAATAAGTTCGTTGTCTGTTTTTCCCAAACACGTTATTGCTTATACACAACTATGTAATACTAATAGCAAACGAGTTATATTTACATCCAAATATGCTTTGTGTAGAAGGAAATAAGCTTTACTTGATACAAACACCAAACACGCGTTTTACTTGTGTGTAAACAAACAAAAAAGACGTATTTTTCAGCGTGTAGTCTTCAAAGCCAAAGGAGATATAAAACAAATATAACCAATTTTGTTATCTTATTTCTGGCTGAATTTTACAAAAAAAATAAGTGGCAGCTGTTACTTTCTCCTGTTTGCTCTTACAAAAGTTTTGCAAGAGCGGATAAATATTTGTCCCAACGACAGGCAAATATTTTATCGAATTTGTATTTGTCAACAATCAGCTGATTTCTTGTTTGCCCCTAAAAACTATTTGCTGTTCAAAACTAGAGGAGATATAAAACAAAATTATTTAGTTTTGTTATCTTATTTTGGGCGGAATGTTTCAAAAAAACAAGACCACAGGACCACGTCTAGTGGCAGCTGTTACTTTCTCTTGTTTGCTCTTAGAAAAGTTTTGCAAGAGCGGATAAATATTTGTCAAATATTTTATCGAATTTATATTTGTCAACAATCAGCTGATTTCATGTTTGCCCCTAAAAAATATTTGCTGTTCAGATTGTGAGAAAAAAAGAACAAATTGAAATATTCCCATAAAAAAAACCAAATTTAATTTTGGGTGGATGACCATATTTATTTCCCTTCTCCGATGACCTTTCTAATTTTTCTCTACAATTCTCAATATGTGATAACTATTTATGAAACAAATGTATACGGGCAAACATTAATTTGTTGTCCAACAAAAGGCAGAGATTTTAGCATTAAAATTAGGCCACGCCTACTTCCCGCTAAAATAACACACAATTATTTTCATATTCAACAAATTTCATAAAAATATATAATTGGCGTCAACGTGATAGCGAAATGAATGAAAGCAATGAACAGTGCTGGACGAATGATGACCTCTTACTTGTTACATTCGCATACGAGTATTCCGAGTGAAAGTAAATGTGGAGTGAGGGGGAAAAAATATGTCATCACGTTCTGAAATAGCAACGAAGGGTAAAGCTCATATACAAGTTTTAAAGAAACATGTCGTAAAGAATTTACGATGATTTTTCGATGGAATCACAAATCAAATTTTTTCTGCTCAACGAGAGAAGATTTCTTGAATATGTTTTTTTTTTTAAATTTGATAATAACTCACAGACATTTAAGACTCTCGAATATTGTTCTTTGCAAAATAAATAGAATATAAATTTAATTTGTCTGAAATTGTTAATTCTCAATGGCGTCATCACACGCCATCCCTTTAGAACCCTGACCAGTGATTATGCGGTTTACCGATTCGACCAACACACTGTTGCCTAAATGTGCGTCTATTTCCTCCCACATGTTTATGCCAACAGTCATGGCATTGAAATGATTTTTAAAAAATCTTTTTCATTCCAATCATTTTCTTTATAAGAGCATTTGAGGGTTAATGTTTTCAGTTTAGCTGGCACGTACCGCATAATCTTTGGATGCATTCAACGGCTGACTAGCCAAAGACCATTGTGCCAATAAATGGACATTTTGTTCAAGTAATTTTCTTCGGAAAACCATACAAAAGAAGTGTAACAATGCGATTAAAGTTCATGCACCGTATGGACACATTGTGATATTTTGAAAAAATAAAATGGATTTTGAAAGTGTAGTATGGCAAGGAACAAAGAGCGTTACTCATGGAACTCATGGATGTATGGAGAAATTGTTCCCTACAGTGTTAATTGCACAGTGAGTCCAGATCGCAAAAAATCTGCTAAAAATAAAGACAATCTAGTGGGCAGTCGACCTAAGCCAGACATTTTTTAAATAGAGGTTTTTAACGAAAACATCACTGATTTTCTGTGACTGAATTAGTGAGTTTTTAATTTGACTAACACTCAGGGGATGTCCCCTATGAAAGCAAATTGTTAGTGGTAGGAAATAAGGGTGTTGGAAGGAGGAAAGAGGGAGCAGTGTTTGTTGACATTTGTCTTAAATTTGAGAATATCTCAGCTGACAGGAAACACACTTGTTAGAAGAGTATTCCTCATACGAACAGTTCGACTCAAGAACGAATTTGACGATGAACGGATGGGAGTCACTGGATAACTGCGAATCCCGGCTGAATGTCAAGGCTGATATGTCGCCAATCATAGTCGATACATAATATTCGGCTAAAGACAATCTAGAGGGCACGACCTATGTTTATTTACAGAAGTATTAGCAAAGACCATACAGAGGGCAGACGTCTCAAGTTGTTTTTTGACCCATTAGTACGGCTAACACTCTAGATGTCAGTAATTGGCATGGCAATATTTGAAAGGTTTTCAAAGCAAGTAATGTTTTGTTTAAAACCAAATACCTACTTTTTTAAGACTAATACTGGTGGAAATGTCACTACCCAGCAAACTAAATGTCGGATATCAGACACGTCTGAACAATGTCTGATCGCATCGACATTGTTTTCCGTCGAGTCGAGCAGAATTGCCTTTATTGAGGGATATTTTCTTCCGCCAGGTCTGAATTATCTGTGAGGAATATTTTTTAAGTTTGTTCAGAAACATCTGAACGAATTGTAAATGTTTTCTGATCGCTGTGTTCGAGGGATATTTTGCTCAGACATGTCTGAACGAATTCTCTACTATGTGTCATTACTGTAAAGTATTTAAGGTTACGATTTTTTCCCGAATGTTACCGAACAGCATTCGCGGTCTTCACTTTTGTAGCAGATGTAAATAGTTTCGTTATTATTGTTTTATTTCAGAGCTAACTGTGTCATGTATTCCCCATACGACGTATTCGACCATGGAGGCAAATATATAGATACTTTTTTAATTTAGCCAAAGGCAATCTTAATATATATTTACCCTCGACACTGATTCACTGATACACTGATTCACTGACTCTGTCACGCAGTACGTAGGAATTTAAATAGGCATTCTATAATTCTATAATAAATAATAAAAAAAATAATATTTTTTTTTTTGTACAGAAATTCTGTTTTCCCCAAATTTTTTTTTACCAATATTTGTTTTTTCCAAAATTTTTTTTTTACAAATTTTTTTTTTACAAAATTTTTTTTTTTACAAACATTTTTTTTTTATAAAATTTTTTTTCCAATTTTTTTTTTTCAACAAATTTTTTTTTTCCACAAATTTTTTTTTTTCAAGAATTTTTTTTTTTTTCAAGAAAAATTTTTTTTTTCAAGAAATTTTGTTTTTCAACAAAAATTTTTTTTTTAAGAACAATTTTTTTTTTTAACAAAATTTGTTTTCCATATTTCAACGGGCGCCATAGGCGCATTACAACTTACTAGTAATTGAATAATTGTAGACACCACTTTAGAATTCGGTGAGACATCAGAACAGAATTCGGTTAGAATTCTGAACAAAGAGACGGCCAACAAATCCGTATTCCTTCAGAAACCACTTTAGAATTCTGAACGAATTTCCCAAGATATTAATTCCGAGATCAGTCCGAATTCTGTACGACGTGTCGGCAAATACATCAGATTTTCTTTGAAAGCTTCTGTCAGAATTCGGATCCGACATCGGAAGCATTTGCCGACTTTCGTACCGATTTCTGTTCGAACTTTGACAATTCAGTTCGCTGGGTTCCTAACTAATTGCATTTCGTCACCTAAAATCCGAAATGACAGCAAACAGCAAAAAACCCAAAATCGACGTAACAAGAAGAGTGTTTACGTTTTTCAACGTTTTTTGCTTCTCCTATAAAATTATGAAAATAGTTGTTAGGACATTTTGGATTTCTGGTGACGAAATATGTGTCTGTTTCCGTCTTTGAGGGAAAAAATCGCATGTGATTTTTGCCTTAGATTGTAGTTGACTGTAATAAGAATGGCGTCCTGTAAGTCGTAGTCTTTACAAAATGTGGGCTTTTACCTAAACGAAAAAAAGTGGAACTTAATTAATTAACCAATTTCATAAATTTAAGTTAAACAGTTCGACCTTTAGAACTTGTATTTATTTACTTATTTAATTGTCTATGGACAAACAAATCCTTACAGACTAGCTAACATCTAGAAGTAATATAAATCTAAAATGTCAATAAATTTACTAATTTACTTATTTTATAAATCTAAATTAAATTTAGCATTCATTTGATTAAATTCTTTTAATGATCTGGCAATTGGTTCATTACAAGAGTAATTACGATTTTTTGACAGTTTTGTTCTTTTGATCTCACAATTGGTTCTTTGAAGAGGAAGAGTTTTTGTTTTTTTGATTTTATGTCAAGGCAAAATTTGTAGATCTAATTAAGAGCTAAAAATTTGCCGATGAGGAACAAGCTACATTTCGAATAGTTCACGAGATAATTTTATAATAATAATCAAAATTTTACTAAAATTTAAAAAAATTAAATTTAATTTTAAAAAAACCCTAGCTTATAATTCAAAGTCAAGCTAGGGATTTTCTTCTGCCATCATAAGCTTTTAGATTTTGGGGGGTCTCAATTGGTTCAAGATTTTGAAGTTGGAAAATGTAATTAGGTTTTTAGTTGGTTTTTATTAGGTTACTATTTCATATGTCCATCTGCCGTGGATCACAGTAATTGGATTTGTCTCCTTCGATCACCTGTAATAATTGAATTGAGGACTTCTGCCTAAAGTCATGCACAGCGTAGCTGGGGCAGAAACTGAAGTCGAATGTCGGCTTTCGGTAAATGTGACTTAAAGAAGCTGGAATTATCGAAATGTGGATCAGGTCTGTTTATTGAGGTACCCATTAATACAGAAGACCTTGGTTGCTCAAGCTAGGATCATTTTTGTCTTAATGGCTGTGAACTGCCAAAGTTAATCAAAAGGCCAGCTAGAAGCTTTTCAAGAGATGTCAAAGTGTATCAACAGGTCAGTGACACTTCACGCTACCATCAACCAATTAAAAATCGAGTTTAGTGAGCAATATTTGTCGCTGACTACTGGCCGCCTAGTCGTATTATTTGTTTTTTTTTTAGGGGAGACGTAGACTTAAATGTCCGTTACCAGGATTGCTACCTTGGAAGACAACATTAAACTTTTAAATTGGAAAAAGTGTACCGCAAATTTAATTTTTGCATTTAAATCCAATGAAATATTTCAGTGACTTGTACAAATATTATCTTTTCCTTTGTTTTTAAAAACCAAACTCTTTTAAAAACACCCTTTTTATCTGATACATATTTTCAAATATTTGCAATTATCACTTTCACTGCGCGCTTTCATAGCAAACGTCAACAAAAAAAAAACATAAAATGCGATTACTTTTCAATGTAAAGTTAAACCTTCAGCTAATTAGTCCAGTAAGATCACAGTGTCACCATGAAATCATATCAAACCATGGCTTAATTAACTCAACACAAATTCAACACAAAACAATATCAATGTGCATGAAAATATTTTTGTTCACATGGTACACATTTTTAATGTGATAAACAGAAGTAGTGAATTGGAAAACAAGAGCACCGAGTTTGCACTACACCAAGGATTGCGTTCCACAGTATTATGGGCGCTACACCCATTTGCCAACGGCCAAGTGCACTATGGCAAAAATAATATTTTCCTCAATTGAAAATTGATCAGCCAGTGGAGATGATCAATACAAATTAAAAAATTAATATTTATTTTATTAAATTGATATTTTAATTAAGTTTATAATTGAACTAAACAAAAAACAAACTGTTTGTATTGTTTTTGTATAAAGGAGCTACAACACATTAACGTAAATGTTTAATGTATTTCCAATTATTCTAGAAAATCATCATTGAAAAGAAATTAAATAATGTCTCTTCAGTCATTTTGTTAGACTGCATCGAATTCAACTGACTTGTATCCATAAACCACATGAATGTTATTAACAATCAGCAGCTGTGGCAGCTTTTTCCGATTGAAATCAGTAATGTGATAATGCGACCAGACAAATGTTTCCTAAAACTGAAATCAAATACATTAAGACTTGCAAATGCCATATCGATTAACATTCATTTACAAATTGTTAATGACCAAATCATTTTATTGGCATCTAATTGTTAATAGTTTTATGTAATACACAGAACAATAATAATTTCACAAATACAATTTGACCGAACAAGTCAGGCAATACCAACAACGGAAAACATTCAGAAGATACAAGTGAAATATTTAAAATCAAACATTTTTGGATTATTCGAGATTTTCCAACAAAAAGTAACCGGCGAAGTAATTTTTCGTCATATGATCCATTTCAGTAGCCCTGTGTTCAGATTTCTGTAAATCCTCACATGGTGTTTTTTCCTTTTCTTCTGAAGGTATAAAATTGTGTTGGATTCGGTAATTGAATGTATTCAAAACAATGTGTATAACTGTACTGTAGTTTGTATGTATTCAAATAATGTATACAATTGTAATTTGGATATATTCAATGCATGTGCGTATGTTGTAGCTTGGGGTTTTTAAGATAAGCAGGCAGTACAACATGCGTGTGTGGTATAGAGCGGCGGGCTATTTTTAGAATAAGGGACGAGCATGATAACGAGTGGAATTTTCCACAAGATGTTATGCGTGCGTGGGTTGACAAAACAACCCCACGCATGCGTCTATCGCGTTCTCGTTCCTTCTTTAGGATTAGTTTAGTTTAAGAAAATGTATGCTAGTTTTAGGAAATATTAACAAAATAAAATCAGTATCTTACAAGTACTCAAGGAGTGAGTGTCTTACAAACATTCAGCCGTGCAAGTGTATTTTTAATTAGTGCATTGTACACCCTGGCAGGTATTTGTAAATATGTTAAATTAATCATTTATTATTTCCATTTTTGCCGACACGTCGAAGACTTCGGACCGATCTCGTAATTAATATGTTGGGAAATTCGCAATGTCGTTCTGAATTCTGATAGTCGACTGCTCGTTTACAATTCAGACCAAATTTTGATCTGATGTCTTATGGCCGAATGTCAGACCGAATTCTGAAGTGGTGTGTACAACTATTCAGTCTGTCTTTTTCGAAAATATGTACGAAGTATGTTCAACAAATATCGCGAATTTTGTATTTTTTCCAAACAAATTTATTTATTCATGAATATCTATTTTATCCCCTTCAAAGTAATTCCCCTCGGATTAATACACTTCTGCCAACGTTTTTTCCAATCCTCGAAGCACTTCAAATAATATTTTTTTGTGATCTTGTTCAACTCCTCCTTCGATGCCGTCTTTATCTCCTCAATCGTGTCGTAGCGTCGTCCTTTCAGTTTTGGGAAAACAAATAGTCACAGGGGGGCTAGGTCAGGGGACTGCGGCAGCATTACTGTATGTTTTTGGCCAAATATTCGCGGAATTTAGCGGCGACCCGACTCATGCCCAAATCATTGGTTAAAATCAAATGGCACGAGCCAATCGATATGTTGAGATCCTCAGCAACTTCTCTAATGGTAATTTGTCGATTGGCCAATATTATTTTATTCACTTTATCAATGTTTTCGTCTGTTGTTGACGTGCTCGGGCATCCGCATCTTCTCGGCCCTCTAAGAACGTTTTGTACCACCGATAAACGTTGCTTTGGTCCAAGGTAGCTTCACCATATGCCACAGTCAACATTCCGAATGCGTCAGCGGACTTTATTTTGTTTTTCACACAAAATTTGATGCAGATTCATTGATCCAGTTTCTGAAATAGATAATAGATACAAATTGTTAAAACATTTCCAAGCACAACAGCTGTCAAAAATTAACTAAACATTCAAAATGTTGTCAGCATAAGTAAAGGACATGTGTATACAGGTCTAATTACTAGAAAATCTGTGAAATTTTTTTGTTGTGAATGAAAAGTAACACCATTTTGTTTAGGACTTTGTAATGCTCATCAGTTGTCGGGAAGAAACCTCCACCTCCTCCTCATCATCATTTATTACGCGTTCTGCGAAGTAATTGATTCGGAGGAACAATCATCAGCAATATCGGCATCCGCAGAAAAGTCTAATGAACTTGTCCCATATTAACCTCAGATATTTCTGAGTAATGTATTTTTTTAAGCCTCAGATCACGTTTCGATCTCAATCACAACCTTATTGTTTGTTTTCTTCAAAATGTTCGACTTATGGAAGACCTCAAAGATAGAACTAGGAAATAGAGCAGCCACTTTGCGATTTGGTTATGGAAAATTTCATGAAAAGGAGTGGTGGCCATTTGGCTGATGTAGTTTTTTATTATTATCGGCATACCTTCCTCATTCTTATGAAATAAACATCCGATAATTTATCACAAAAAATTCCATTTTTTTCTCAAAACAAATCAGTCAAAATAAGTTCCAATAACATTTTTTTGTTGTAATTCTTTTTTTGTTTCACTTTAATAATATTGCATTCTTTTGTGTTTGATTTCAGTTCAAAAAATATTAACACAAAATGGCTAATGCAGGTTACACATGTATACGGAGGACATTTTGTTGGCTCAACATTCTTTTATGGGTAAATATTAATAAAATACGTATTGTTTAAGAAAATATTCATAGATCACAACATGATTGATATGAGACGTTTTTAGCCAATAACAAATTGGCTGTTATTAAGTCAAGGCTACGATTTAATCCTAACCTTAATTTGCTATTGTTAAAAAACCACACATAAGGATTAAAATGCGCACACTCGATAAAAAGCAACAAAAAAAAAAAAACGATTCGACCTATCATTCACATGTACTTTAATCACACCTTTACGTAAATATAATTTAAAATAAATATATCATCATCATCATCATCATGAAGCTGAATACAATGTCTTGTGCATTGTCTGCAAAGTTTTACTTCAGCAATGACATGGAGGCGGTAGACCTGTTGCATGTGACAATCACCAGCGTCATTGTCGTCATCGTACACCAACATTACGTGTAACAACCACCACAAACATTCGTTCGATTGCTGTCAAAATTGTCTGCTACGGAAATTGTATTGTTTGTATACATTTTGAAATGTTTTTCTTTTCTTTAGTTATTAAAACGTACATTTACACGCATCTACGTACATACGTACATACATGCAGACGATGAGGTGAATGGGTGGTGGTGCGGTTTTCATATTGATGACACTTAATATGCTTCTTGGCTCTGAAAAGTGCACACTGTTGTTGGCAATGCTTTATGGTTTGGGAAAAAAATTAGTTTCCCATTTAGAGGTAACAAAATACTAGATCAGAATCCAAATACCTTTTAATCCAAATTGTATTTCCAAACAATTGTCAGCGCTTACGTTTTTTTGGATATTCATGATGGAAATGTAAAAAGTTGTTTTTTAAATACTTTTCACAATAGACTGCAAAGTTCTACGATATCGGTACTATCTTGATTCTGCCTAACCTGAAGATTTTGAGCACGACCTTCACAAGTGCATACTTTTCAGATTTTAACAACTTTTGCTAAGTTGTTGCATTTTTTTGAAATTCCCCAAAAGCATGCAAGAGTTTTCAAAAAAGTAAATTCAGATTAAAGAGCCCCGGTAGGCGAGTTTGTAGCGTGCTTGCCTATCAGCGTGGGGGTTGTGGGTTCGATTCCCACCAGAGGCTTTGGTCTGTCTCTGCAAAAATCAAGCCAAATGGTCTTTGTCACCCGGTTTACCCTTGGACCCAAAATTAGAATATAAATTGTAATTAATAAATAAATAAATAAAAGTAAATTCAGATAAATAATAATAAATATATTTATTTGAAGAAATATTAGTTTTAGAGCAAAAAAGTGAGAGGAGATAAAGTAGTCCCAGAGAAGCTCTATTCATCGCTGGAGTTTGAGTTCATATATTTTCAGTTTTCGAAATTAAAAAGTCCGCCATTTAACGTTTTTTTTTCAACTAGTGCTTATTTCGTTTTCGTTATTTTCGTGATCGGGTCATGTTGAACTAATTTTTGTTGAAGAGGAGGATATTGGCGAGATTTGGTTTCAACAGGACGGCGCTACGTGCCACACAGCCGAAGCTACACTCTATGTTTTGCGCCCTGTTTTTGAAGATCGCATTATCCGCCGCAGAGCTGATGTCGTTAGGCTACTGCTTGACCAGCCGAGGCAGCCATTTGAATGCAATTATTTTCCATTATTAACCGGAAGGATTGGACTTTCAAATAAAAAAAGTATTTTTTTTTATAGAATTTTCAACAAAAAAAAAAAAGACTCTTTATATCGCGATTTTCGAAAATAGCCATATTTTTGGTTTTTTCAATGAAAATAACAACAAAGTGCCAGTGCTAGAATTTGTTTCCATTTTCAAAATATGTGAGTCAATTTTCATATTTAAAAAAAAAACAGTTTGCTACTCATTTCACCTCAAGTCTAGCACAACTTCAATTTTTTTTCGTATTTTAATAACGGCGGTGCCATCATCTTCGATAGCACCACTTATAGTTACAAATTTACACAGGGTTTTCCCACAAGAGGTGTTATTCTAAATGGTATTTTGGGATAAATGATCGGATAAATCGCAAAGTGGCAGCCCTCGAATCCTATCTTTAAGGTCTTGAATCGACGCTGGGCTGTTGGCGTAGACCTTATCATTCATGTGGCCCCAAAGGAAGAAGTCGCAAGGTGTTAAATCTCAAGATCTCTTCGAGAGATAACACGGTCCCGAAACTTTTCCTGCAAGAATTTCACCATTTTTGTAGTGAATTCTAATAATTTCAATGGCGTAGTTTCTACTTGTCAAATGTCAAAGAATAAAAGTTTCAAAAGTGGCAGCTACCAAAATACGGGGTGATTCAAAATAACACCCCTTCTTGGAAACCCCTTATTTTCCCCTCCTATTCAAATGTTTATTTTAAAACATCTAACAATCGCTGTCTTAGTTGAACTTATTTATAGTAATTTATTTTATTAAAATAAAACTATGGCGGATGTTCATAACTGTTGTGTGTACTTTCGATGTTAACGTGTAGCCTGTTTTTTGTTGTTGTTTTTAATTTAACATTGAAAAGTGTATAACATCTGTCATATTTTAATGTTTGTTTGACGTGTACCATCTTTGGTATTTACATTTATTATAAGCTACTTGTACTTATTTTTCAGTACATGATTTTAAATATATCCAATTTAAGATTTCTATGATAAGTACATGTGTGTGCAAATAAATAGAAGAGAAATGGTCGACCTTCGTTTTGCGTTTTTGAGTATAACACAAAAATCATGAGACGTTAATAGTTTTATAGGAGAGCTACAAAAATGATTAGACGCGTGAGACTGGCATGCTAGTGCACAGCACTCAAGCTCCACGTCATCGATTTCTGTAACAGTCCTGGAACATCGACGCTTACAGGGTCGATCCATACACAGCCTTGGTGAAAGCAAGGTCGTGGCTCTGGATATTTCCAAGGCGTTCTGGCACGGAGCACTCATATCAAAACTTATTGCATTTGGTGTCGGTAATACCTTCTCTCGATTCATATCGAGTTTTCTCAGGTATCGCTCTATACGAGTTGTTACAGATGGGGTCTCATCCAACGAGCATTGGCTGATGACCGCAGGAGTGCCACAAGGCTCTGTCCTCTCTCCTTCTCTATTTCTTATTTTCATTGACGACCTGTTGGGGCAGACTGTCAACCCAATCTACTCCTTTGCGGATGAGTAGCAACCTCTGTCATTCGTACTCATTTGATCGTCGGCCAAGTCCCTCGGTGATAGAGGACAAAAGGCGAAAGATCAATAACTCACTTAACCGCGATTTGTGAGTGGGGCCAAATGAATAGAGTCGATTTTAATGCACAAAAGACCCAGTGCTGTTTGTTGTCACACAAACGTTCCACTGATCCAGCATCATCGTCAATATCTATGGGTGGTGTAGATGTCGACGTATCAGATAGTCTTGATGTTCTGGGCATGAAGATACAGGGTGATGCTCGCTGGGCTAGCCATATATTCGAAGTGTCGAAAGAAGCATTCAAGTGTTTAGGCTTTTTAAAGCGGTGCAAAAAATACTTCACCTCATCAGATCTCGTATACAACTCCCATATATGGGCAGGGGCTCCAATGACATCTTTGCAGCTTCTGGACCGTGTACAGAGGAGACCGGTGGTGATGATAGGGGATGGTAGGGTATCCAACTCTATTGTCTCCCTATAGCATCGCCGGAATGTGGGTTGTATATCGCTGTTCTATAGATATTTTAACGGCATCTGTTCGTCAGATAACCGTCGTCTGGTTCCTGAAGTTAGAACATTTAGCCGGAATACACGGCTATCCAGGGAGTCTCATGGCCGGTTGACCGGTCGCCGCACTATAGAGAAAATTCGTTCTTCAGCTGGACTGTTCGTATGTGGAATAATCTTCCTGCAAGTGTTTTTCCTGCCTGCAATGACATTACCAACTTCAAGACCAACGTCAACAAACACTACTCCCTCTTTCCTCCCTCCAATAACCTTCCTTCCTATAGCTAATACAGTGCATTGCATTTTTAGGGGCATCACCTGAGCGTTAGTCAATTAAAAAAAAAAACTCTTTTTAACGAATTATTCAAAGTGCTGTAAAGAGAATGTCCAACTTAGTTATTTTATTTATTTATTTATTATTAATTACAATACAAAGTAAATTTATATTCTAATTTTTGGGTCCAAGGGTAAACCGGGTGACACAGACCATATGTTTAGATTTTTGCAGCGACAGACCAAATCCTCTGGTGGGAATCGAACCCATAACCCCCACGCTGATAGGCAAGCACGCTACCAGCTTGCCTACGGGGGCGCTTTATTTGAAGATTTAAATAAAATATTTTGATTTTAAAATGATGGGTTCCTAGCAATGAGACAATTACTTTTGTCTACATCTAAATCTCCTTAGTATTATTAATTGAAGTCCATAGATTTACATATCGTCCCCTAAATAAAACAATAGAGTAACAATAGTATAGAATTTAGGGTATTATACACCATTATTATGTTGAAGGCACGATATGAAGGTTGAGATTTTACAGCTAGCTGCAGTTTGCTTTCTTGTCATCGACCCCAAATGTCATACCCTCCCAAACACAGCCATATTTATGATCACCACTGCTGTGTACTCTACATCACGACGTTGACAAACATTGTCCGCATGTCTCTGGAGTATGTAAATGCGAGTTAATGACTTTCTACACGAGAAACATTAAAGTGGACACAAAAGGTAGACGGACGGACATACGAGCGAGCGAAGTACATGACTAACAGTTCCATAGGCAAAGACATAAACAAATCTCAAAATCTTATTAAAGATGTTTTAATGACTTTTATGCCACTGTTCACCTCGACACCTCCCCTCTCTCCCACCCCTTGTCCGGGAAATAATTGACAGAATGGACGGTGAATTTCTTCTTCTTTGGTTGGATGTGTTAATGACACAATTACTGGTATTTTCAAAACACGCACACAACCACACAAAAACTTTCAATTGCACAAAACCGGTGTAGACGACGAGCGGACACGACAGCGAATGCCTGCCGCTACTTAACCGAAACCAAGCACAGACGACGATCCATTTTCATTGTGAGACTTCTTTCTGGCCCGATGAGCGAAGCGACGAACATGTATCTGAATGTTAATTGAAGCTTGTCGTGGTCGACGTCCATCGTTGTCGCCGTTCTTATGGATTAATTTCGTATGAAATGTATTCACGTGTAATCGTATCACAATTATTTTGCAGTTCAGTACATTTCATTTCAATTCATATCATTTAATTATTCTTCATTGTTCTTCTATTTCATGCGATTTTCGAAATTTCCTACTCCAAACGAACAAAACAAAACCAAAGCTTTGCAGTTGCTCGTTTTTGGGGGCCGGCATATGGCTGCGCTTGTCTTATGAAGGCTATGCCACTCTATTGCCCGAACACGCAGCCCTTAGTGCGGATTCTGTATTTCTGTGTATCGGCGTCATTGGATTCGTGGTATCGTTCCTGGGCTGCTGTGGAGCATGGGTGCAATCCAGATGTCTTCTAGTCATGGTAAGTTATTGAACCCATACAACACTTGTGAGTGAACATTTAATAGTGTGTGAGACGTTTTTTTTTTGTACTTTTTTAGTATTTCATGTTAATTATTATGCTGTTCCTGAGTGAATTCCTGATTGGTTCCATAGCTTTCGTTTTCCGTGGAGGTTTGCGCAGAACTTTGGCGAATGAATTACGTTATGGCATTGAGGAACACTACAATGCCACAGATCGTGGCTCAATAATTGCACCATCGGTTGCTGCCATCTGGGATAACGTACAGACTACGGTGAGTTATTGGCTTATTTTTGTTATTAGCGTTTTCAACCGGGGCAAATTAGCACATCTCTTTATTAAAAAAATTGTGAGTTGCCTCCATTTTTTGTTTTTAATGGGAAAACGGGTGCTTTCCTCAGTCTGTAAATACACTGAAAGTTAAAATAAAGTCTTTGAACCATGGAAATGCAAAAAAACGACCGCATGTCGATTTATGTGAACTTCATTTTGCGTATCCGATGTTGGACTTCTTCGTGGGAGAGAATCCGTAACACCAACCGAAGGTCAGATATTAATATCCTGACTATAACTGTATGTTTGACAGTTATTTCTGTATTTTTTTGAGATCATTTTATTCACAACCATGGCCATTGCATCGTCACCGATCGGGCCATCGTAGATTTAGGTTTCGTCCTTTATCTGAATTTCTTTCTGTACGGCGGGTCTCTTAATCCATTTTTCGATAAGACCACTCTGACTGATAGTCTGGAGTGTAATTGTGCTCCGACAAACCTACCGCATGTCATGTGGAACTTTCTTCTTCACTAGGACAGATGTGCTACAGCTTATCGTGAGTACCTGCCGCTCAAGCCTGAACTCATGATGAAAAGAAAATTTTGCAGGAGCGTTTTTTGTGGGGTCAATCATAAAGGTGTGTGGTACTTACGATACTAATTGAAATTGAAAATAAATATTTCAAATTAAATATAAACAACTGGACCGAAACAGCTGACCAGATGTATGTAAAGCTCAAATGTAACACCTTAAGTTTCGCCACCCAAAATCCTCCTTAATAATCTTAATATATATTTACCCTCGACACTGATTCACTGACTCTGTCACGCAGTACGTAGGATTTTAAATAGGCATTCTATAATTTTCTATAAATAATAATAATAAAAAATAATTTTGTACAGAAATTGTGTTTTCCCCAAATTTTTTTTTACCAATTTTTTTTCCAAATTTTTTTACAATTTTTTTTTTTACAAAATTGTTTTTTCCAATTTTTTTTTTTCAACTCCAAATTTTTTTTTTCAACAAAATTTTTTTTTCCCACAAATTTTTTTTTCAACAAAATTTTTTTTTCCACAAAAATTTTTTTTTTTAGCAAAATTTTTTTTTTTCAAGAAAAATTTTTTTTTTAACAAAATTTTTTTTTCAATAAACTTACTAGTTAAGAATAGATTTTCACTTTGATATAAATCGAATCCTTTTTGGTGTGTGTGTCTGTGTGTGTATACAAATGAATGAATTATTCAACGAATAGATGTTACAAATGTATTTAACAAATGTCTAAGGATGTACGATCTCATCATCAAAAGCCTTCTTACCAAACCATGTCGGTTTAGTTTGCTTGATTTTTGTCCCCGTAGTGTTGTAAATATAAATTAATAATAAAGGACCATCCATCCGATGATACAAATTTTGCGATGACTCTGAGGCATACTTAAGGTTCTATGCCTTTACTGTACCGAATTATCTTATCCCTTAGCTCTTGAATTGTTGATGGCTTATCGACGTACAACTTTGCTTTCAAAGAACCCCAACGAATGAAGTCTAACGGTGTCAAATCACATGATTTTGGCGGCCCATTAACGTCGCCACGACGTGAGATAACACGGCCATTGAATTTGTCGAAAAAAAGAGCTATTGTTTCGTTGGCTGTGTGCCACATCCATATCTTCCAATTCGGGTCATAAACAGTTCGTTATTATCTCACGATAAAGAACACCAGTCACAGTAAAAGTACGGCCCGATGATGCCGCCAGCTCATTGTGGGTGCATTGTTTTTTCGACAATCACTCATGGATTATCATTCGCCCAAATGCGGCAATTCTGCTTATTGACGAATGGACTGAGGTGAAAATGTGTCTCATCACTGAAGATGATTTTCTTCGATATGCATTTTGATTTGAAGGCCCATTTTCATAATAAGCCAGAACTATGTTTTGGGTCTAAAAAAATCTGTATGATTTCCTCTCTCTCTCGATGAAAGACACAGGCGGCGGCAAAATTAAACGTTGGCAATAGGTTGGCTACATCTTGACTTTGAAATACAAACATACATATTTTGTTCTGTTCCATTTCACTCATTCCTTGACAATCCATCATGGACACATAATGTCAAACAATAGACCTAAAATAGTCTTCTAGGTCCGGTTATTTATTTCACTTCCTTACTTCCATTTAAATCTGCCACAAAGTGTCATCGTCAAATTCAAATTAAACTGCTAAATGGACAACACTCACTGCGGTTGCCGGCCGCTGCAACAGAACTGGATTAAATTTCCAGATTCGAACAACAACAATTTGTATATTATTAATTAATTAATAAAAAAACCTGTTGAGTTGTGTTTATTTTTCAAGTGTGTCTTGTTTAGGTTAAGAAATCTTGTTTGTTGTTTTGTATTTTTTATATAGAAATATGTATGCAGTTCACTTCGCTGATATACGATATCTTCTTTCACAGTTTGAATGCTGCGGAGTCTCATCATACGAGGATTGGTATGACATTAAATCATGGAGTGGCAAACGTTGGGTACCCGAATCGTGCTGTAGGCCGATATACGAGAATCGTGGTATACTAATCGAAGGTTCTGGCGATAATTTGCTGAAGGTTGACTGTGGCCGGTATGTACTGCTGATGTGTCTAAGCGAAAATTATTTTAATTAATTTGACTTTTGCAGATCTGAAAACCCTTCATTGTGGTGGGATAAGGGCTGTGCGCATTCCCTGCAGAATTGGCTGACAGACAAACTGGACGTTATAGGAGTCGTGGGCCTGGGTATAGCATTCGCCCAGCTCTTCGGTCTCATAACATCGATGCTGCTGTTCTGCACAGTGAAACATAAAAAAGAATCCGATACCTACAAATCATATTCGCCATCAATCGATCCCCAAACACGACCGAGTAGTTGGGAGGACTGAACTCCGTTGTAGACCGGACCAGAAAGGAATTAATATCCAAATTCTCGAAGCAATATATATTTATATAGTATATTGATAATAATTGATGGTAGTTGTGCCTTTTTTTGGAGGAGAAAGAAAAAGACATTTGAAGTATGTGCCAAATCCCCAGAACCAAAACACACAAACAAAAACAAACCTATTTATTAATCGTACATATAATTATTAAATCTATAAAATACAAATAATAATCGATATAACACAAAAAAGATTTAAAAATAAGTTAGTTTGTTAGACCTAAGAACCATCGATTAATACTCGTACTAACCAAAAAAAAACAAACACACACACACAAAAAAATATTTAAACAACCAAAGTCAAAATTCAATGAAGTTTGCAATATTTTGGAAACTTTTCTTTAAGTAGTTGCTAAATCAAAAGTTGTAGAGTGTTAGTGTCATAACCAATTGTAGAATATATATGTATGTAGGAACCAGTCATTATCCATGACCCATAACGAACCACAAGAAAACACGAATTCGACCTTCATATTCCCCATGATATTCCGAATTCCGTTTGTTTTTCTTCTATTAAATCAATTAAATTATTTTCATGAAATTTCCACAGAACAGAACTCATCATCACCATGACAGAAAACAATTAATAATAAATATTCTATTCGTTTAGCTGAAGATCTGTGGAAATGTTTGTCTAAAAATACTGCCTGCTTTATGCTAAGAAAATGTGATGATCAACATTCCTCAAGCGATAATAATGAATATGAACATTAATAACATTCAAATCTCTTGATCCAAACACAATATCAAAGATCAATTATAATTAATACGGTTAAAAATATAGCCAGAACAAAATTAATTTGTCAATAATTCTGCTGAATATTTTACAAAAAAAAATCATCAAACCTATTTGATAAGTGAATTCAATTTTTTAATCAATTCTCTAAAATGAAAATTACTTTATTTATTTGAAATGAACTTAACTGTCAGCTTTTTTTCTTCAAATATTATTAATTAAAAAGTTAATTGAAATTAATTATAATCGGGAACGTAAAATGTATTTTCGATTTCTAATATTTGTAATGTTCATTCAATAAGACTCGAAATGAAAACAATAATAAAGAAAACGATAAAATAGATTGAAATGGTTTTATATTAATTAGATTTTAAGAAATAGACAGCAAAACCCTGTATCGTATATCTTTCTCAACGACTACAGTGTAAAGCTTGTTCGTTTTAATTTCCAGATTTTTATTTATTTTGTATTTAGTTGAATTTTGTATGGGCGCATGCCTAAGTAGCGACACAAAATTCGCCAAGTTTTTGTCTGAAATATATTACGTTTTTACGAGCTACTGGGCAAAGCCCGCGCAGCTTCGCTTGAACTGAACAATCATTTTAATAAAACGATTTTACGTGCATGGTGATTTGGCAAAATCGACTGACTACAGGGCAACCATTTCGACACAATCTAAAAGAAAGATTAGTATGACAGGTACCTCCAATATTCAATTTTACATTGACTTTTTTAAAAGTATTTCAACATGATACAAATGAGGTTGCG
Organism: Hydrotaea cyrtoneurina; assembly: GCA_958296145.1. Lineage (NCBI taxonomy): Eukaryota > Metazoa > Arthropoda > Insecta > Diptera > Muscidae > Hydrotaea > Hydrotaea cyrtoneurina. The sequence continues at coordinate 6,764,719 of OY282513.1, read as the reverse complement.
GTATCAACCCTGAATGTCCCGAGTTGAAATCTCCCCCTTTTAAACGTTACACTTTCTGTCTTAACATTTTATATCATTTTTGAATTTGACTTGTTCCCAATGAGTGTTGTTACTGCTGGGGAAATAAGTCACTGTTGAACCGTGTTCAACAACTTTTACTTTTAAGATAGAATAAGTTACTGAATTCCTAGAATTACTTGAAATCTCCCCCCTTTATTGTACATTTTCCCTCAGATGGAAACTCTTTAGATAATAACTATTACATAGGCGAAAGCTTTCGCTCAATTATCTAAAGGGTTTCCATCTTGAGTTAAATTATAAGTACGGTTTTGATGAATGGCATCCGCAATCGCTACCCTTTTTGCAAAAACCTTTTTGTAATTTACTTTGCATCCAACCAGCACAGCGGTAAGCAGCCACAGACTCGTATAAATAAAACATTTATAACGAAAACTGAAAACCTCTCTATTTTTTTTCCTTTTTATGAAAACTGGAAACTGCCTGAACATTACAATTCTGGGAGTTTCTATTCATATCATACAGTCCACTTTCAGCGATCTCTCCCGGAATTGTACAGTCACAATGTTGTAAAAATAGTGTTTTAATTAATTAAAAAATAATTTATTTCTTAAAATCTTAAATTATAAATTTGAAATATCTTTGTTGTAAAACAAACCAATTAAAACAATAAAAGTAAAAAAGTAAAAAAGTACTAAGAAAACTCATAAACTAAACTACGAATTAAAACCCCCGCTGATGTTAGTTGAACCCCATTGTAAATAAATCGACAAGCACCTTAAAGACCCACAAGTTTGCCTCCAATGATGTCCAATTGAGCGTTAACACTTTTATTGATGGATTTGAAGATTTGTTTGGGTTTCTGAAACACAAAAAACGATTAAGAATAACCTCATCAACATTGTAATCATACAAAACATACTTGAATAATTGTATTGAGTAAGTTGGAAAAGGCTTCGTAGCCATTGACTAGACTACGGGAAATGCCGTCGAACATATCGCCATTGTTGCCATATTTTTCATGTTCACTGATGGTGTCCAGTATTGGTAAAGGCTGAAAAGGGAAACATTCAATGAAACGGGTGTGTGTGTTAATGCCAATATCTATGGTCTTCTTCAATTAATTAACCTGAGTTTTATCCACTAACGACTTTTGACTGTTGTCGTAAAAGCTCAAAACCTTCGATGGCACCGCTTCTGCTTCCAAGTTCACGGATTCCCGGGTCTTTACCGGAGGTTGTAGAAGAGATATCTGAAAGAATGGTTAGATTTACTTGTGTTCGATTTCTATAAAAATAAAAGTTTTGAAATTATTTCATTATTTCAAAAAGAACGAACGATTTAACTGCCTATTTCCATAAAACGATTTTGTTCGTTCGTTACAAGTAGTAAACATGGATTCCTGCCGGTAATGTGAGCTCTTTTGGGCACTTTGGGCCTTGTCGATATCTAACATATATCTGAAAACCATTTTATAACGCTTCCAATATTGAGGATTTGTAACGAACAAACAAATTCGTTTTATGGAAACAGACAGTAAGTGTGCTTATTTTTCTTTCATAGTCACCTATGTACAAAGACCATTTCATACACAGACGTCTTAAGTCGTCTGCTAAATATTTCCAAAAGAGGGCATAAGAGCATAAGAACATAAAACCAGTATTTTCTCTGATCTTCTTTGTAAAACTGTCAAATTGTGCCATGACATCTGGAGTGTGCTTCCGAACTAATGCAAAAGAAAACTATTTGGGACGCCTGCCCTCTGAATGGTCTTTGCTATGTCTGTATATATTGTTGTATATACACATTTTAGATTTTTTTTCTTTTAAATTTTGCTTCTGCGTAGCTGATCTTATTCTAAACAAGACGATGTTTTCATTTTTTAGATTGAACAAATTGTTTGGGAGAAATTGGGTTTCAAAAAATGGAGTTTCCAAATTCTAGATTCGAAAGTCCATTGAAACTATTTGGCCAATTTCTCAGCAACGGATTAGGGTATCGAAACGTTTGTAGTATCAAATTGAAGAGAGACATAAGGACTATTATTGACATACTGGGTGTTGTTTAATTCTTTAGAAATGAACCAATAGTTTGGGAGGAATGAAGTTTCAGAAAATATGGTATCTCAAAATAACAGCTTCCGAATTCAATTGAAACCATTTTGCCAATTTTTCAGCAGCGGAATATTATATCGCCAAAATGCAGGTATCAAATTAAAGCTAGATGTTAGGACTATTATTTTTGGCTCACTGAGAGTTGTATGCTACGAAATTTTCAATAGGATTTATTGTGTATCCGATGGTGTACTCTCCAAACGTATTTTTTGGCCATTAATCTGTAATGGCGAATGGTATTCACACGCTATGTGGTTGTAATTATATCATTTCGAAGACAGAACACATCCATGTGAAAAAGACCTGGAATTCCCAAAAAAAAATTTTTTACCAAAAAAAAAACAAAATTGTCGATTTTTTTGAAAAAAACGATTTCGTTGAAATTTAGCTCATTTATAGCGGACATTAAACTGAACAAGGCGATGTTTTCATTTTTTAGATTGAACAAATTGTTTGGGAGAAATTGGAGATTCCTTGAAACTATTCCAATTTTTCAGCAACTCTACCAAAACAACTACAACTAATACTACAGCTACAACTACAACTAATACTACAGCTACAACTACAACTAATACTACAGCTAATACTACAACTACAACTAATACTACAACTAATACTACAACTACAACTACAACGACAACTACAACGACAACTACAACAATACTAATACTAATACTAATACTAATACTAATACTAATACTAATACTAATACTAATACTAATACTAATACTAATACTAATACTAATACTAATACTAATACTAATACTAATACTAATACTAATACTAATACTAATACTAATACTAATACTAATACTAATACTAATACTAATACTAATACTAATACTAATACTAATACTAATACTAATACTAATACTAATACTAATACTAATACTAATACTAATACTAATACTAATACTAATACTAATACTAATACTAATACTAATACTAATACTAATACTAATACTAATACTAATACTAATACTAATACTAATACTAATACTAATACTAATACTAATACTAATACTAATACTAATACTAATACTAATACTAATACTAATACTAATACTAATACTAATACTAATACTAATACTAATACTAATACTAATACTAATACTAATACTAATACTAATACTAATACTAATACTAATACTAATACTAATACTAATACTAATACTAATACTAATACTAATACTAATACTAATACTAATACTAATACTAATACTAATACTAATACTAATACTAATACTAATACTAATACTAATACTAATACTAATACTAATACTAATACTAATACTAATACTAATACTAATACTAATACTAATACTAATACTAATACTAATACTAATACTAATACTAATACTAATACTAATACTAATACTAATACTAATACTAATACTAATACTAATACTAATACTAATACTAATACTAATACTAATACTAATACTAATACTAATACTAATACTAATACTAATACTAATACTAATACTAATACTAATACTAATACTAATACTAATACTAATACTAATACTAATACTAATACTAATACTAATACTAATACTAATACTAATACTAATACTAATACTAATACTAATACTAATACTAATACTAATACTAATACTAATACTAATACTAATACTAATACTAATACTAATACTAATACTAATACTAATACTAATACTAATACTAATACTAATAGTATTTGCTATTTAGTATTTTGAATCCCCAATTTCTCCCAAACAATTTGTTCAATCTAAAAAATGAAAACATCGCCTTGTTCAGTTTAATGTCCGCTACAAATGAGCCAAATTTCAACGAAATCGTTTTTTTTTTCAAAAAAATCGACAATTTTGATGGGTTAACCCCTTTGTTTTTTTTTGGTCAAAATTTTTTTTTTCGATTTTCCAAATCCTTTACTCCCGTATGTATTCTGCCTTCAAAATAATGTAACTATAACCACATATGATTTATGTAACATGGGCCATTACAGATTAATGGTCAAAAAATACATTTTAAGAGTGCGCCATTGAATACGCAATAAATTCTGTGAAAATGATCGTAGCTTTAAACTCTCAATGTAATAATAATTGTCCTAAAGTTTAGCTTTAATTTAATACTAGGCTTGTGGCGATACCTTATTCTGTTGCAGGAAAATTTGGCAAATCGATCCATTGATTTTTGAATCTCTAATTTTTAGAAATCCTATTTTCAAAACCCAATATCTCTAAACATTTGGTAGCTCAAGAAATTGGTAGTGTCAACATTTGGTTTAGCAGACATTTAGATGCGCATGAATTTGGCTGGGACACCTAGAAATATTGCTTTGTATTTTTTGATATTATAGTTGCGCAAACGTTTGGTGGGTTTCGAATCTCGAATTTTAGAAAAAAACCATTTTCAAAATCCAATTTCTCCCGAACTACTTGCTGGATGTAAGAAATGAAAATATCGTCTTGTTCAGATTAAGGTCCGCTAAGAATGCCCACAATTTCAAAAAAATCTATTTTTTTTTTAGAAATATTAAAATTTGGATGGGTTAACCATTTGTTTTTTTTTTGGTCAAAAATGTTTTTTTTTATTTTCCAAATCATTTGCTCCTGCATGTATTCTGCCTTCAAAATTATGTAACTATAACCACATATTGTTTATTTAACAATTTAGTATCCCTAACAGATCAATGGCCTAAGAATGCATTTAGATTTTATTGCAAAAATAGATTTGGTTAAAATATTGCTTATGCATAACATATTGGCCCTATGTCCCACATTGGAACGACGGGAATAAATGTAAAAATATAATCTGAACAAGAATATGTTTTCATTTCTTAGTTTGTATGAAATTGGATTTTGAGAATGGATTTTCTAAAAATTAGGGATTCGAAATCCCCAAAGTGTTTACGCAAGTTTATAAGCACTAAATTACACAATAAATGTCGACTTTAAAGAAAATGTTTTTCGTGTTTCGGACAAAGAATGGGAATTTGCAAACACCCAACACCAAACTACATCTTGATATTCATATATTGAGAGTTTAATGTCTTCACAAACCCCTTTTATTACACTTCCAACTATCGAACAACTTTGTGTTTCAAACTTTTGAAAAACATTTTAGTGGCGGTTTCCGTAAAACGAATTCGTTCGTTTTATTCAAAGTTTGGTCGACTATTGCGACCTACATTTTAGTGTCAACGACGATTGTCACGTTTTGTCCGGTTGACTCATTTGTGTGTAATAAAATCCAAAGAAGCTTTTTAGTTGTAAATGAACGTTAATTCATCTCATCAACATTGACCTTGGGTTCGAAGTGGTTATTAGATAATGTGCCTGTATGTGTGTGTAATCAACAACTAAGCTGTTTACCCGAAATCCTTTTGACGCTGAGGCGGTGTCCTCGGCTTGTGAATGTAAATTAAAATCATCCGACACAGCGTATTTGTCAGCAACCACTTGGGTATTTGATGATGCCGCCGGTTCATTATCACCAGTGTCCTCGGCATTGTGATTTTTACTATTATCCTCGGGTTGAACAACCACTGGAATATTGGAAGATTCTGCCGTCTCTATATCAGCGGTATCCTTGCCACATCCACCTCCATCACCATTTTTGTTTGTATCCTCGAGTTCAGCCACAACTGGATGATATGAAGATTCTGACACCTCTGTGTCAAGGCGGTCACCATTACTCGTATATTCATTATTAGCCACGGGATAAACAAGAACGGGCGAATTTGATGATTCTGCCAACTCCATGTCCATATTGTCTGCCACCACTATTTTATCCATGGGATAGGCAGCACACAGTTGCAATAACAACAAGAGCACTGAACTTATGACCAACGTGGGCCAAACTATTTCACGAGTTACAATTTCCATAGTTTTAGTGGATTTTCAGAAGCCGTTGCGTTAGTTATGCTACCACCACAACTACCAATCTTAACACTTGACAAATTTGGACTAACTCTTTGGTGGGTTTTCAATCACGATGTCTGTTTCGGTTTAAACGCATAAGCCACCGAGCGTATAACTTGTAACAAAAGCCCCCAGCAATGATTGCATACATTTTTATACTTGAAACACCTGAAACAAAAACCAAAAGCTTAAGTACACAGACAAGTATGTTCGAACATACTCCGTATGACTTTGTGGCCAATATGTGTTTGCCCTGTTTGCATCATTGTCCATGACCATCTACATAAGAGCAGACGTGCTGGTACCAATGCAAGCCGACAAACGAAACACCACAACAACAAAAAAACCCCGCCAACTGTCAACATCTTTCACAATACACGAGGAAGGAAGTGATGCTTTTGTTATTATTAAGATATTGAATTTTAGTTTTTTCCATTGCGCCACCACCGACCGCACCCTCTGGCCAACGCAGTTGTGTGTAACATGTTATAAGATCGCCCGCCCCGAACAAGGAAAGCCGACAGACATTTAATTGCATGAGCCTGCCTTACTTTCATTTTCCAAGCCCGAGATAGTCAGTCAAGTCAATTATTTGTTAACATTTAAGAAATTACGTTTTAAAAAGTATGGCATGGCGGCTTGCTTGGTACACATATTAGCGTTGGTATGGCAAATATGAAATTGTGTAATAATCTCGTTTTCAATTCATTTGATGTTGAGCTACTGGCCCAAAGAAAAACAATAATCGCACATACCGCACCAGTGAGTACATATGTACATGTCTTTTATTTCTTTTGGCCCATTGACTGACTGCCAGAGACCTAATTGAGATTCGTTTAAACAGTCTCTCATCGACCAACAAAAAATTAAAGCTTTCGAAAGCTTCAGCATAGTGCGATCGATGAAAACAATGAGTTACTGTTACGTTCTGGTTTTGGTCAAGTTTTTGGGTAAAACGGGTTTAAATACTGGCAAACACATGAAAACACTTGTTCGAGTTGTTGATCTCATAAATGCCGGTAGTAGAGTAATATCCAGCCCATGTTAGCCATTTACAAGAAGTGTTTGTAGTTTGGCATTCAACAGTATATCCCGATTAAGTTAGTATAGAAATTATATAGTGTGCAGCTCATGTATGACAAGTTCGGTCCCTATTCCTTTGGGGAATGTTGAGGGAAATACGTACATTCCTAAATACCGGGTGATCTATCTAATGGAAGTTTACCCAGCGCTATTTTTGGAATTTCCTTATTCGTCTATATTACTTTTACTAAGAAAAATGAATAGAAACAGAAATTACTGCTAGGTTTTATTAATTCAAAAACATTCTTACTTTTACTCTTGCACTTCGTTAGAATGTTATGGCGTTTTTAAATTAGGTCACACCAAAAATAATCCCTTTAAAGTGTTCATGAGCGCCTGATGTCAGGAAATTGGTAAGGAAATCTAACACTCTTTATGCTGGCTGGCAGTGATACAGTTAAAATAAATATATAAAAATTTTGAGATTCTACATAAAAGTGTTATAAAAAATTAAAACTATTATCATACATGTTATCCACATTATTACAATAAATTATTCTTTTAAGATAAAAAAAAAAAAAATTTTGAAGTTTAATTTTTTACACACACACACATCTGAAATCAAAACCCACCAACCAAACAACCTTGGTTTCTGGTGTGATATTCAAGTATATAACCAATCTCACAAGGATTGATCACGTCGAAGCATTAATTTTCATGGGTTAAAATTTATTATTCGCATGTATTGATAGCCCTCATAGAAAATAAGTCCACACTTAACGTTTCAATAAAATAAATGTTATTCGTTTTTCAACGTCGTGGAAGTTTGTTTTATGACATTTTCTATAAGCGGGTAGTTCGTAAATATTTGACATTTTGAAGGGGTCTGCTATTTCTAATCTGTCTCAAAATTGTCGTTGTCGAAAATTGTACATGATACCAAAAAATATTTCAAGTGACAACGACAACAGTCGAAAACCAACAACGACACTTATGTGTGTATTGATTTATATGATTTTATAAACATAAAGCAGGAAATAGTTATCAATGTTTCGTATACAGAAACTAATGATTGAAGAATATCAAGAGATTTATGAACCTGTCATTTGCGAGAATCCTTTTACTCAAGTTACAGACCGTGGTCATGGATTACGGCAATTTCATATAGGTATATATAAGTCTAAAGCTTAATTACATACATAACATGTGCTATTATAAACATGTCTGACTTCTACAGGTCTGACACGTTCCAAAATTCTATTTGGCTGTGATGACTTCGGTAACAGCGATGTGGATGACTTCTACGGTAGCGATCTTGATCCGGAAATAGAGACATTTCAATTGGTCAGCATGCTGCCATTAGAAGTTGTTAAATTGAACTTCTTCCGTAAACAGAAGAGGGATATTATGCGCATAATCATCTGTGGAGATGAGGATAAACCGATGTTTTTTGAGTTTGGTGGTCATTTGTATAAAAATGTAAGTGTTTGGAATAATGGGATTACGAGTTTGGCAATTGTCATAAAGTTCCCCTTATGCTACTTTCCTGCTTGGCCATTTCTAAGAACCTGTTTTGTGAAAAAATACTTTTTACAATTATTTTAGCTCTTTTGGAACACCTGGCGTGAAAGTGTGTGTACCATACAACTTCTTCATGTCAATCTTTTGCATATAAGTGGTTTCTCTGCCTTCTCCAGCAACGAGATCCTGGCAGAAGACGAAATATATCATGCTTTGGTCAATGCTCAATCCATTTATTCTTTGGGGGATTGTTCCCTAAGTCTCTGTGGAAGTAGCCAATAAGTCATGTATTAATGGTTTGTGTATTTATATAATACATACAAAGTCCATAATTGGCAAATGACAGTTATTGAAATAAATGGACTGGTCATAGCATTGTGATCAGTTTTTGAAAGAAAACAACAAATTATTTAAAAATCTAGCTATATCTGAAATGTGAAATGTGTTCCTCATCCTTGATATTTGTCAAATTTGGAGTTAACAGGAGGTAGACATATTCAAACTCAACCAAACATTTCTGATCATGATTCCAATATTAGATTACATTTTGCCTTAAAACAAGTAATTGTTTATTTTTGGCCCTCTGTTTTTCAAATTATATTTCATTAGAAATTATCAGAGTGACTTTGCGTGGCAAAGGTTTTATTATTACGTGCTTGGCAAACTTAATGCTTGGAAATGTTGACTGTTGCCAAATCGGACACTTACAATAATCAGTGATTGTGCAAATCGATCTCGTTCTGTATTTTCATATAAACAAAACATCTATAGCAACCAATTTATACTCAAATTATACTACCTACTTCAACCATGGAAAAACGAAGAGTCATATATAGGGAACACAGAAAAAGGCATTGATATTCTGAAACTACATTCCACTAAACTACTAACTGGAGGGTGTAGCCACACATCTTTTAAAAGGAATATGTACATCAGAAATATAATTGTTATGGTAAAGTCAATGTATCCACAGAGATTTTCATTGAGTCATCTGTATGGAATAATTTCCATCAAAAAGACATACAGAAGCTACATACGTAGCAAATACTGATGGGAAGCTATTAGCTCTTAAACAGTATGCATATTATTTTTCTTTAGATAGACATTTAAACAGTTTAACAGAGTCTGATGGTAATTTGTAGGGAATTTGAAATTTAACCAGATACAGTGGCAATAGTGGTAAAACGTGATATTTCGAGGCTTCATCACTGAAGAAAGAACCTAACTATGTGACGGACGTTATTTCTTCTTAGTGAATGAAAAAACGTCAAGGAAACTGCGGGTAATTATCTTCGTATGGAAATGGGATTTGAATACATAGATGAAGTGATGAAAGCCGCCCAAACTATGAGGCATTACTGGGCACTTGTTCATTTAAATTATCGCCATTCTAATCAAAATGTTCTAAGATCAAAGTTGTTTTTTCTATACAAACAAAAACCGTTCCATAGAATATAATAGAAAATATAATTACATCCTACATTTTTCTCCGTATGTTATTTTTTCCCGTCTTATATGAGATTTTAAGTAGCTCAAATATTACCGATCAAGATTTCCTGGTTTTCTGCATTCGGTACTATTTTGTTCACATGTTTGTATCCTCTGCTACATCCGACATTATTAATTTCGATTTGAGATTTTATTGCACATTATACATATCGTATATAAGTAATAAAAAAAAATATATATACATACATATTATGTATAACTTAAATCTAAAACATAAATGTTCACATATCCACGTACATATGTATGTAAGCGAAATCGCAAAAACTTATCATATAAAATGTATACGATATGGTGAAAAAAAATTCCAAATAAATTCATCATTGTGATACAACGAAATAATCACTTTCCGCTTTACATAAATTTAACCAAATTTAATGGTCTTCTCTGTGGATTTGACATTGCTGTTGCTGCTCGAACTATTGCGGTTGCCGTTTTTCAAAATCCCAACGCCTGTGGTGGTGGCATTGTTGCTCCCGTTACTCGCGCTGGGGGCACCACCACCATTCATGGAGGTTTTCTGCAACTTTTTCGTCATCTCTGACACAGAGAATGAACAGTTGTTGTTGGTGTTGAAATTGACATTTTGATAGTCATATTGCGGTTGTTGATGATGGTGATGATGATGCTGCTGGTGATGTAGATGCTGATGCTGACGTTGTTGTTGGCTATGTTGCTGCTGCTGTTGGTGCAGTGGACAATTACGTTGATGTTCCAGAGCCGTGCTGCTATTGGTCTTTTTCAACTTGGACCTTGACAGCGTACTGTGCAACTCACTATGCAGCGTCTCATTTGTGGGTGTGGTTGCACCAGAATCATTTTGTTTCATATTGGACGCTATAAAGTCGAACTTTTCCGGTTCTCTTCTCGTATTGTGATTGCTATATTCACCGATTGTGACTGTGCCTAGCCTTAAGGTTTGACGATTGTTGCTTGAGGGATTCACGTTAGCCATCGTTGAATTTCTGTTTGAGTTTCTGTACTGCATATCACTCTGTACTGCCTGGCCACCATTTGATGATCTTAAGGCCACATATTGATCATTAACGGCGTACGGTGTTTGAGCGTTAATTGGGCCGTTATGTTGGGGAGGATGACTTTTGAAATTGTTGTTGCCCAACAACTGCATAGGCTGAAAGAAAACACAGAAATTATCAAATGAGTTTTGTTGTTTCCTTTCTGTGGGTGTTGATGAAAAGATAAGATGCTGATGAGGCGATTAGTCATTACCATCACCATATTTACCGGTGGTTTGGGTATTTCACTGTTTATGTCTTCTTGCTGTGACGTTGGGTCATTGTTGTTCTCCGTAGCATCAAATTTGTTTTCTTTTATGCCCTTTGCCCGATAGCTCGCTGGATCATCCATCATTCTTGTTCGGTTTAGTGCTTCTTGGCGGTCCTGTCGATAGGTTCGTGTAGAAAAAATACAATGAATATTAAATGGTTACGATAGAGAGCCCCGCTTGTGGGCACATTTGTTAGGTAGAATTGGTAGTTGATGGTTACAATAAATCATAATTAAACCTGTAATTAAGTGGCTATCAGTTCATATGGCAGACGTGTGTGGCAAACCATGTCATGTTATACCCTCTACCATAAAAACATGTGCATGGATTGGAGTGAAGTTTTGACAAGACAACCTATTTCTCAAACGACCTTTTTATAGGAGGGCAAAAACATATTTTTGGAAACTGTGAAAAAAAATCATAGAAAAAGGCTGCGTACATACATACATTTATCTGAAGTAAGAATGGTTATTTCGCCAAAAAATAGTTTATATCTTTATATTATGGTTGGTGTAATAAATGAGTCAAATATATAAAAATGGTTAAGAAGCAAACCAACAAGCAAAATAAATAAAAACTCTCTTATTTACAGATGACATTAAAAAAATCCTATAATTAACAACGAAAAAGTCTACGTAAAAAATTAGATAGTGGTACCCATGATTTTTATTACACTATAAACTTCAATTTTGTGATTTTTTAATTGTATTCTTTTGTCAAACCGACCAAACAACAATTTTCAATATTTTAAAAAAATGTTCGCAATGAATCGGAAAGGAAAATTATTGTATACATATGTTGGAAATAGTCAAAAGGGCACATTCTTCTGTTCAAAGAGTAGTGAATACTTATTAACCGAAATAGAAAGACGTTATTTAGCCCAGTTTGTACAATAGAACCCGAGAATTCCTTCATCAAAAGTGGCTGCAAATGTTAAGAGACACTGCAAGAAAACAATTTGCCCTGACTCTGTTTGGAACATCATTAAAAAGGCGGGTTATCGAGGCCGAGTTGCACGTAAGAAACCTTTTATTTCAATAGAAACCCGACAAAAACAAATTAAGTTAGAAAAATACCATATAAATATGCCACCAGAGTTCTGGTCAAATGGTTGGACAAGGCAAATTTATTAGGCACAGTTAGGCATGGAGGAGGTGGACTTATGCTGTGGGGTGTATGGGAGCTAATGGAGTAAGAAAAAAGCAGTTCATTGAGTCACCTATGGACAAACGAGGTTACCTAGATATTCTGAAAGAGAATTGGAAAGAGAGTGCAGTGATATTGGGACTTCAGGGTCACTATTTATTTTAGCAACATAACGGTCTGAGGCATACAGCCGATATTGTGAAGCTATGGTTGTTATGTAACGTTCCACATCAATTACGTACACCTCCGCAGTCCTCTAATCTCAACCCCATCGAGCATCTGAGGGACTTATTAGAAAGAAAGATACGGCAGTAATCAATTTCATCAAAAAGTGTACTGAAAGCCGGAATGGGGGACAATAACATCAAAGGAAACCTCAAAATTTGTCAAATCCATGCCGAAACGATTAGCAAATGACCTGCAAAGAAAAGGAGATCATCCCTATAATGGTTACGGCTTTCTAACATATACACTGCTCTTTAGATCGTCCCAATTTCCAAGTCCCAATTGACACTAGCCAATTTTAAGTGCCGCAATTCTCAGGAAAGAGAGCTGAGGGGAATGGAAACGGTAAAAAGATGCCCGTACTGGTAATTCCTTTGGTGGTTTTCGTAGTGTGAGGGTTATTTGGACATTTTCAACGGTATTTGCATTTGAAAATAGAATAATGAAAATAAAAATTGGCAAAATCAAATTGCCTTGTGTGAAAACAAGTTCGAAAGGATTCATACAATTAAAATAACTTATTTTGCACCTGCGTCATATAATACTAATTCCAGAACTAGTATTGATTTTTTAGAAGCACTGATCTTTCTGAATTACTTTATGTAGGCATTACTGATTGTTTCAATAGGGTAGTACTTCCTATTTTTATCCAACAAACTTCCTTCGGCTTTGAAAATCAGGTTTACTCCTTGTGAAAGAACAGGTTTAGCTGTCATACCTTTCGTCCTATATCTTTATATCAAGGAGAATATAGAGTGATAACTTTAATTGATTGCAACCTGTATGGGTATTAAGATCGACTCTACCCTAAAGTTCACTAAGCGGTTAGCTCACATTTGTTGAAAAGTTAAACTTAATATTCAGAAAGTTGTACAGCATTATGGCAGAACACATTAAATATATTGGCACCGAAATAGTACCTATTTTTGCATTCGGTCAATGGGTTGCTTTTTTGAAGGCATATTCTATATGGGAAAGGTAATACATAGCTTGTATTATATGTTGATTCCCGAATAGATAATTCTTAACACGTGGGATGTCATAGGAAAAGAATAATTCTTTGAAAGTGTCCAGAGAATGCATTGTATAGCATGTCCTTTATAATTTGAGTGTTTAAAGAATAAATTCTAGAACTCATTCTTTTAAATAGCATTGCAGTCAACTCCTTGGCAAACAAAAATGCGCGGGCAGGAGTATAATATTCAAAGCTTCTTACTCTTTTAATAATTATAATAATAATCGTCTTACGAAGAAGCGTTACATTCCATGTTATGCAGATGAGGGAATATACTACAATTATTGTCAATTTATTCTTTTTAATATCGTATATTGTAATTTTTGTATTATATATGTAATTAATTCGCAATGTAAAATATTTCGAATTTTCCTGCTGGGTTAAAACTCAGTTGCAGATGCGTCATCTTTCACGTTAGTAAAGTCTGAAAACACTTTGTGGTTCTTGCATTGTAACACAAACCCCTTATATCTTAACAGAACATTTTGGAAATGCTATTCTTGAACGTTCTTTTGCTGTACGTGTGACAGGATTGAGAAACTCTTTACCTTATCTAAAGAATTTGTCGACGTCGCCACAGCATTTTAGGCAGACATTATTGTTCCCACTAACCGATTTGATTGTTTGTCATAGTATTTACTTTAATACATCATTCATAATCAGCTCAATGAGCCAACAATATTATACGTTTTAGAAAATTTGTGTTTAGGTATTTTATATATTTTCAGAATATACATGGCTGTAGCTTAACACAAATGAATCACGATGCAAATCAAGATTCGCATTCGGTTTCAGCGCTCGCTTCCAACTCGTAAATGTTGTTGACTTCACGAGTAAGAGAGAAATTTGTAAATCCTGTAAAACTTTTCTAGCAAAAGCATTAGCCGGACGGTGCCGGCTTTTAACCGTTGGTCCTGGCAAAAGATTATAAACATGTTACATTGGGCACGGCTCACCGATTTGAGACAAGTTCCACGTCTCTTCCTTTACTGTAATCCGAAATTTGACGTTGCTATTGTTTTCTATATTACTTTTCAGCACTGTAGTGGATTTTGAAAAATAGGTTCTCTACCCAAGTGTGTCAATAGCTCTGAATAGTTAAGTATGTATGAAAAGTATGAAAATTCGCGACGACCACTGTAATTGCTTTAAAAATTATTTATTTACATGTAAACTCATCACCAAGTGCTTTGGCAGTACTAATTGTATTTTTTTTCGATGCATCCGCAATGCCATATTTCTCAATCGACGGTTTCGGGTCTGGGGATATTTATTTTTGGAATAGTAATTGTAACGCTAAAATTAGTACAAGCTGTTTGGTGACAGCTTTAAATAGTGGGTCCTTCGCAGTCCCCCGTATAATGCTGAAACAGGAAGTATATGGAAGAACACAGTCTGACCAGAGACTTGGTCTTAAATCGGGTGATCACCGGAACTTGTTCCGGATTGATCAGCAGGTGCGGCCCTTTGAAGAGTACGGTAGTGGCTGTGGCTGCACCCAAATAACTTTTACTGTAGACCCAGGAAAGTAGTCACATTACACACATTTTTTTTGAATAGATCCACTGCTGGTTAATTTGCACGAATCGTCGGGAAAAAATTTCATATAAACTAGGTCAATGACGGTTAATTGTTATTGTGTTGCAGATTAGAATATTTTATATTTTCATTTTATTTTTATAAAAATAATTCCTTGCTTTATGGCCGTCAGAAACATTTCACTTGAAACCGACTGTTCGTTCGACTGTGGCAGAGTTGTTACACACATACCTCGTAAGTACTGAACGTAACCAAACATGTTCCATTGCGAGCTGGTTTCATTGTAGCGTGCACAGACGTAGTTGCCTCATTGTCAAAATAGTTTTGCATTGTTGTTTTTAGCTTCAGCTTCTTCGTTGTATTTGTTTTATCGCTCTTTCGTTACACTTTGTTATTATTATTATTTTTTTTTTTAAATTCACTTCATTTGTGGCGTTGCGGCAAAAGAATAACGACAAGAGAAACAACGGAACTCCTTACACTTCGACGTTTCGAATAGAAATAAATAATTGTTAATTATATCTATTGTTTTTGTTTTGTCTTTTTTGCTAAATGTTTTTTTTTTGTTTTATCATCGGGTTATTATATTCTGTGTATATATTGTATATCATACACATTCGTTGGTAAGATAAGATAATACAAATTGGCTGCAAGATGTCACAGAACATACGAAACGAAATTGTTGATGAATCATTTCAGTGACGACGACACCCGCGCATTTCCCTCAGACAACGGGCAAATATTTATTGGCCACTCCAAAAACCCGCCAGTATTCATTGGAAATGAATAATGATATCATTATTAGCCCATTTGGCCCTTTCGCGACTCTGAGGCCAGTCTTAAGAGTTTGAAGTGTGAGATAACGCAACAATTGTTATTATTTAATAACAATTCAAGCCAGAAACAACGGAAGCAACGAAAACAAAAGTTTTCCTAATACACGCCAATTAATTGTTGGTAATTGCTCGCAATGGCTTTTGAACGGTTGTTGAACATGGCAACGATAATTGTGTCTCTGGAAAGGTTGCGTCTGCATGCGCCTGCTAGGTCGAGTCAGTCTATTGTGCCACATGCATAAATCCCTCAATTGTTGATTTACCAAACAGAAACATAACTTGAATTGAAATTTTAAATATATACATCGACTCTTAAGGTTTTCGCTTTAGCATTGTGAAAATTTAACGATTTCTACGAACTTATTGCTGACTACAAGTGAATGTGAGGTCAGTGTAGGGCGAAGTTTTGGAAAACATTCGTTTGTATAATAGAACTATATTTATAAAATCAGACATTTTTCGTAACACAGGTTTGTACAACTGTTTTACATATTTATGAATACGGGGGATAAAAGTTATGTAGAAAATAAGTGCAACAGAAGGTATTCTTCTCTAGCGTTACACGAGAAACAGTCATTGAACTTATGCAGGATATAATTTGTATATCCACTAAATTGAACTACTGTTTTAAAGCCGACCTAAAGTTTTTCCGACATGGCTTTAAAAACTGAATTTAGAATAATACACACAAAATGATCTGCTCAAATATATGCATATACATCGTTTTATCGAAATTGGCCTAGCAAGTTAAATTTTTGAGGTATTCACAATTGAATGTGAAGAAACGTCCTATTTGGACGTTGAAGAAACGTCTTAAACAAAAATACCCTATGAATTTCTAAAATTGTATGGACTTCGGAGAGACCTTACAAATAATTTGGTCGAAGATGCCGTGAAGATGCCAATACCCTGGGGCAAGTTATTGGCCGAATAGTTAATACAAAAAAAAGGACTCTATAGCTAAACTTTGGGCGTGTTAAATTTCTTGTCAGACTTTTTCATATCCCCAGAGTACGGCCGTGACGACCGCAAACCGGTCATAATAATTGGGAATCTCTTCGTCTACATTGAGGCTTAAAGATTTAGACCTAGATCCTCTTAATAATTTGAAGTGTCTTTGCAAAAGTTTGAACAAACAGCTCAATTTCGTGAAAAAAAATCATCATCAGTGATGATACAATTCTCGGATAAACGAATATGTGTTTTATATGGGATTACACCAGAATAGAATGGACAAGATGCTGCAACATGACATAAAGGCGATAAAATCAGTGATCAAGTGAAGAAAAGGTGGTAATATGCCACAGCATAAGGACACACTTCTTTGATTTGCCACGCAAGTCGAACCTCATCAGGGATATGAGACGAATACCATGCTGGAATTAAGATTACATTCGGAATAATATCTACTGAAATATTCGTTTCAAATTTCTGACCTACATTTAATTTTGATTACAAAAAACATACGCAAGGTTCCATTTTCAATGAAAAAGGAAAATAAACTAGGGGACATTTCAGGGAGAAGTTTTCTAAACATAATTAGTTTTAGGGAGGTTTGGGAGGTTAGATGGATGAACGGCAGGAGATGCGGGTACCCAATAGTCTAAAGAGACAGCGGACTTAACACCAAAAATAACTCCAGTGATTCTCACTTTATCTGTCTTTCAACAACTAGTTAATTTATCTTTACCACTAAGTATAAGTCTCTACTTTCTACAACTGTAAGTCTTTACTTTCCTCTATACAGAAGGTATTCACAATGGACCCCATGGGTCTTCGAGTGGATGGATCTTCGGATATACCACGCTTCCTAAACTAACGTTTTTACATGACTTAAAGACTGCTCCCTTGCTCGTAAAGCGGTCGCCAAAAAATAGTTCTTAGCATGATATCAACATGGGTTTGCTGCGTGACCGCCCATACTGGTTCTCGGGAACGATTCTCTTACAAACATCATAAGCATTCAAATTAAAAAAAAACCTAACGAATTCAAATACTAATTTGTTTGTATTATCTGGCTAAATATTGAAGCTCGGGACCACGCATGAAAAACAATCCACAAATGGACCCTGCGTCGATCCGTATAAACAATATTGATACTATATTTCTTCAACACATTCTATTAAAATCTATTTTTCACAGAGTATTCTAGGCAATCCTCGTTTATATTGCTTTGATGAGTCTGCCTAGGCTTATACAAAATTGAATTACCTTACATTCACCCGGTTCATTTTCTTTGAAACCATTTCTGAACATTCGTTTATGAGCCTGCTTGAACTCATTCATTAGAGCACTGTGTTGATCTCCTGATCCAATGAGAGTGGACTGGCTCTTGGGACTCTTCTGTTCACTTGCAGCTCCGCAAGGATTGGGCGACGTCAAAATGTTGAGATTATTATTCAAGACATCACTGCGCTGTGATGGCTGATAATTTGGATTGGGTTGACGTTTCTAAGTTTTCAAAAAATACATTTTTTTTTAAAATCAGAACCATCTTATTTATAAACCACTTACCGCTTTTCGTTTTTTCAGCTCCTCGGTAATGGCACTTGAAAGACTACAGCCATCATTTTGAATAGGCACGGCTTCTCTTGTTTCAATGCTCTGGGTATGAATGTGGGCGGGAGACAGCTCGTTTATTGCCACGTAATTGTTCAGTGTAGCGTACCGTTGCATTGTGGATGCTAGACCACCAAGCCTGATGTTGCCCTCGTTATGGGCTAAATGGCTACTTGAAGAGTTCTGCACTGTTTGGGTGGGGGCTGGATTTGGTATGGCAAGTGGTGGGGGTGGTGGAGGAGTTGCACTGCTATTGTTCGGACAGGGTTGATTGGTTTTTGTTAGAGTTGCCACGTTATAGTCACTGGAGGCATCTTTGGGTCCCCCAATACGGCGTATGGTATCTGTAGTGCTGTGCTGGCTATTGGCCACAAATGTGTTGTTAATGGAGGTGCCACTTTCCGACAATTTTATAATGGTTTTATTAATTTCTTTGTGGGATTTTGAAGCATGTGCCGTAGTCCTTGGTGCATGAGTAGAATCTGCCGTTAAGGGTTTCGCACATCGTTCCGCATTCGATTTTGATCTGGTCCTAGGTTCATTTTCATACAATGTCTGATTCCAAACGTTAGGTTTTGCCATGGTCGACGATTGTGGCGGTGGCGGTGGTGCAACGGAGGCCTCTTCTCTTACCGATGTCAAACGTTTCGATTTGACATCTGCCCAACAGGGGCTCTGATCACCAGTCACTGAACTGGCTGAACTATTGTAACCACTGGACTCTCCGGGAAACAGATCGCAACCAGCACCCTTGTGCACGGTCATATCTAGTTTGGTGGAACTCTTCATTACGGCAACTGCCTCACTGAACAGAACATCGGAGAAATCAATGCTATTGACAGTTAAAATTTGATCGCCTGGTCGAAGGCCCGCCTCCCGAGCCACACTTTTCTCTTTTGTAAATTGTACAAATATTCCCGGTTTCCATTCGGGTCCCTTACAAATGCCCAGACCAAGTTTGGTACGTGGCGCAACATTAAGGACAATATTGATAACCGTTTCATTGCGATGACGGATCGATGAGTGTTCTGTGCTGGCGCTGGATTGAAAAGAACATTCCGAAGGTGTACTACTAATGCTAGGAGCTTTGACAACATTCCACGAAAGACCGTCATTTTCTTTGCTGAACAGGGAAAGAGAGAGTTAGAAAAGTGATTATTTTATCTTTACACTGGTGTATTTGGATGTATGTACTGTAGTAAATATAGTGGACGGTTGTCGATAGTTTCCAATGAGCAGTGGATTTTGTAAGTGGTCTTCCGGTCATGAACTTCTTGCCATGTTATTGGAGCAGGCTGGTATGTCCTACACTTCAGTAGAAAGATATTAATGAGCACAGAACATATTCGACTATAAATCTGACATTGCTAAGTCGGTAGTCCGAGTTCTAGCCGAAGCGAGTTCGAAATACAGATTAGCTGATGACGAAAAGAGTTTAGCAGTAATGGCACTAAGAGGAAAACTCGGTGGCCATAGACCGGCTTGTTTAATATAAGTAGTGCAACATTGGTATTGTATTAATTTTTTTACAAGCGAAGACTCATTTAACTCGGAATGAAGGATACAATAATCCTGAGCTTACAAATGACTGCAAAAAAGAACAAATATTTTAGAAAAATAAAATTGTTCAACGAATATTCCGACGACTCCCATTTCTGTTTTAACAGTGTGAAATATATATAAGTATGTATTTAAGAATTTCGAGAATTTATCGCGGTTTTATATTGGATATGGAAAAGCTTATAACATTCTTTGGTTTATGAAACATTGGGCGAAAGAGTTTACTGAGTTTACTTTTAGGCCGACCACACACATACGTTTTAACTGCCGAGCGGTTAAAAATCTGAAAATTGTCCTTCAGTTAAAGTACACAGTTGAGTTTAACTGATACAAAATAGTCGCACACGTAAAGTTTCAACCAGGGCTGTGGAGTCGGAGTCTGACAAATTTGCCGGGGTCTGGAGTCGAATAATTTACTAGACTCCGGCTCCAAGTTTTATTTGCACAGATTTTCCTTAAAATAAATACATACCTATAAACTTTGTTTTGATTTTATGATTGATTTCCAATGATGTGTTTCCAAAAACGCTTGGCTCTCATATTTTATTAATATACAACAGATCAGAATATTTGTTAAATGTATCAAATAAGGCCCAAATGTGCTGCGGATGTATCAAAGTACATGCCGAAAAAGTGTCAAAAAAGTACAATTGTATCAATTTTTGGACAATCTTTGTTCAAACTAGAGATGCAAAAATGGATGCAATTGTATTTTTTGATACTTTTTCGTTTATTTTGCATTCCTGGTTCAGACTATTTTGGTGAAGAAAATAAACAGAGCGATTTAAGATGTGCGAATAAAGTTGAATTTACAACCTTTATAACGGCCAGCGACTTTATGTGCAACTTTTTCAAAATTATCAGCGGTAACACTGGATGTGGATGTTTTTTTTAATATTATGAAAAATCTTATTGTTTTGTCGCTTAATTTAGTAAATTTAAAATTTTGTTATAAAACAGCTGAACTCGGAGTCGACTCCGGAGTCGGAGTCGAGCTATTTAAAAAGGCTGGAATCGGAGTCGAACAATTTTGGCTCGACTCCACAGCTCTGTTTTCAACTGTAATTTGACCGTGTGTGGTCGGCCTCATTGTCAGTCCAATTTTGTATGGTCGTCTTACAATGGTGGACGAAACCTTGTTCGCGATGTTCTGATTCACTGCAAAGACAACTATCGAAGACCATTCTTCAAGTTCAATCCACCAAACAAAAATTTGATTTGAAATCAGTGTAAGAGTAATCGGCTGTGCTTATGAATGGGTTGGGTGATGATACTACTTACTCTTTCGTTGGCAGCATGCCCACACTGCGCACCTTTAGGACCAAACGATCTTGACTAGTTACAAGTTGGCAGAATTCTTTGTGTATGGCATCATCTATTCTAAATCCATTGATACGGAGTATCTGATCGCCAACCTGGGGGAAAGAAAGTAGAAACAAGTATATAGACATAAACACACATATATACGGTACATATGTCGAGTGAGTCAGTTTGTGTGTTTCAAAATGTGGGTCAATTCAGAAGAAATAGAAGAAGCAAAAAGCAGAAATAATCAATGTTGTAATTAACATTCATGTGTGGCACTCACAAGTGTGTAAGCCAAAGAATGTTGCACACTCTGTATGAATGTACGTATGTTGGTAATGACTGCGTGATACGTGAATGACTCTCCTACAAATCGATGATTCTTTAAAAAAAACTCAACACCAACAACCACATACGAGTAGGTGAAGTGAAAAACTAAATTCGTTTGTAGGTGAGACACTAACATAGGGGCACTACCCTAATTCAATACTATGTGGGTTTCAGAAAGACCATTTTTTAAATGAACAAAAGCGTTGTCGTTTAACAACAAATAACAAACAGAATGTATCTTTCCAGTAAAAACACACATAGCATGATTCACTTTCTCCATTCACATTCTCTTCTGAATTGTACAAAAACAAACTGTATGCTTTGTCCGCACTTACCCGTAATCCTTTTTGTTCAGCTTCACTATTGCGATCCACATTTGAGACGAAAAATCCCGTACTATATTCTTTGCCACCCCTTACGGCAAATCCGTAGGAGGGCGTGGCACCTGGTGTCACCAGCATACGACGTGTATGTGGTCGAAATAGGCGCACCATGCGTATCCGTGTGGAGGTCGGTATAGCACACCATGAAGAGGCCGCCGTCGTTCCAGTCATCATGTCACTGGACGAACTTGTCGTCGAACCCTGAAAACTACTGCAATCGGTTAGAATTGAGGTCGCCATCTTTCAATTACTACACGGGCTGAGTTTTACTGGCTACGGTAATTGCTATAACTGAAAAGAGATCAAAATGATACAAGAGTAAGCGAAAAAAGCGAAAGACACTCAAATAAATGGTTAACTTTAGGGATAACAAAAATAGAAGGTAGGCGCAATTGGCCAACAACAAAAACTCAGATACAGCCCTGGGTAGTTTGATTGTCCAATTCAGATATTTTTAGCAAACTACAACTTTAGTTTTCATAGTTTTGAGAGCCCTGGCCTTTTATTTTCTAATTCTTGTATTTAAATTTTTAATAGGAAAATGAAAAGAATCACAATTCTGTCGAAATGAGAAAATTTTAATCAGCTGTTTGCATGCCTCTACGCCATATTATTGTGCCATGAACTTCTTAAAGAATAATTTTGAATTGGCCACAAAACAAATATTGTTTTGTTGCTGTTTTATTTCGTTTGAAAAAAAACAACAGAATACAATTTTTATAGCTGCATTATCTGAAACAAAATGCCAGTTGTTTTTGTTGTACAGTCGAGATAATTATAAATTTGATAATTTCTAGTAGCTTCGGGACAATTGAGAAAAACAAAGTAATTTAAAAAAAAAAAATAATAACCTAATATCCCTAAAACAAAAAATACAGGCTGCATGGCACAACCACAGAAACTCAGATACAACCCTGGGTATTTAAATGGCTGCTTGGCACAATAATAGAGGAAAGTGGTCACCCACAGAAACTCAGATACAACTCTGGGTATTTTAAATGTCAAATTCTGACATAGGCAGACAGTTACAACTCATGGCACAATTTGTAGAGAACTATAACTTTATTTTTAATTGTTTTGAGAGCCCCGAAATTCTTTACTTGGCTTTTCTGATTTAAATGTTTAATACGAAAATGTATTCGACATGTGAACAAAAACTAAACAAACCACTGGAATGTAAACAATGAGTGTGACAATAAAAATTCTGTCGAAATGACCTTTGGACCTTCTATTATAGTGCCATTAACAATAACCATAAATAATTCTTCAAACATTCTTCTTGCGGCCCTCAAACGTTACAACTGGTTGTATAACTTGATCAAATTGTACAACCAGTTGTAAGGTCTTAGGTTGGATGAAAATCAAATAATTTTGAATTTGTGAGGGTTTGTTATTCAATTTCATTACTTCATTTTCTAATTGATGAAGTAAACACATTTGTTTACCGGTGTTTTGGAAAAATAATAAAAAATGAATGAATATGTGGAAAAAGTGATCGATTTTATTGAGGAATATAAATATATGCCTCACTTGTGGAATTCAAAGTACAGGGTTCTCCAACAAGAGGTGTTATTTTGAATCACCCGGTATTTCGGTTACCTGCCACTTTTGAACGTTTTTATCTTTTGACATTTGAAATTGTTAAAATTCACCACAAAAAATCTTGCAGTTACAGTTCGCAAAACGAAAAAGATTCCGGACCGTGTTATTTCTCGAAGATGTGATCACAATTGGCCACCGAGATCTTGTGATTTAACACCTTGCGATTTCTTCCTTTAGGGTCACGTGATACATAAGGTCTACGCCAATAGCCCAGTGTCGATTCAAGACCTCGAAGATAGAATTCGTGAGGCTATCGAGGACATAGAGCAGGCGCTTTGCGATTTGGTTATGGAAAATTTCATGAAAAGGATATGGACATTTGGCTGATGAAATAAAAATCCTATAATTTATTTCAAAAAATGTCATTTTTTTTAATACCAAAATAAGACCTCTTGTTGGAGAACCCAGTATAAAAACCAAATAATTGTAAAAAATATATAAATTAAAAAAAAATGCGTTTATGTTGGCGCTACGGAAAATATTTGCAAATGAGATTGGGTAAGAAATTTGTTGAAAAGTTGTAGCGTGTAAGGAGATCGACCAAATTGGTTGTTCAACCAGTTGTATCATGTGAGGGCCGCATTAGATTTATTATGTTTTATATTAACATGTTTTTTATTGACAACAAAAAATTTTTGTTTTGGCCGACGAATTTAATTCCTGATTTTCATTCTTTTTTGTTACTATTTTGGCACATACATTCGAAATTGATATTTAACTCATAATCACATCGAATTATTGTTAAAACTTTCGATTAGGTTTACATCAATGCACACAACGTTGAAGATATGTTGAAAAGACGACGTTTATAAATAAATAAATATACAGTAGTATATATTTACCAAGTAAAATATATATTTACCAAATAAAATCTAGCATTATTCCCAAAAATACAGATTTTCTGATATTAAGATATTTTTTGACGATTTTTTTAGCGATTATCAGCACCGATTTTGGTGACCGTGTCCGACAACCCTAAGCCACAGTGCGGCGCGCATGTGGTAAGTTAGTGTTCTTAGAAATGAGGGCCTCACATATGTTTACTATTTTCCAATTTACGACAAATTACGCATTTTTTGGAAAAATGGAGTCGTCTTTGATTACGAGAGAAGTCGAATTTTTGGGTGTTGAATTTTTTAGTTTAATTGAAAATAAGTTTTGTCAGTTAGTGGAGCTGATATTATGGCAGCAACAAGTAAAGAATTGGGGCAGAGTAATTACAAGTAATTAATTACAAATTTCGGTTACACGTTTTAAAAAAATTTCCAAATAGAGGGAACATGAGTTTCTACAGCTACCGGATGGTTCTAACGAAGAGAATTGTTGTAATGAGTTAGCAGGCAATATCGTGGCTCCACCCTTGCTGTAACTCCTTCTGAAGGGATAAAGTAGGGTTCGATTCTTTAGAGCAGTGAGGTTCCTACTAAAGAACTCAAAGATCTTCAAAAACAATCAGCGATAAAAAGCTTAAATAACAAAAGTACGGTAAGCGCCCCGGTAGGCGAGTTGGTAGCGTGCTTGCCTATCAGCGTGGGGGTTGTGGGTTCGATTCCCATCAGAGGCTTTGGTCTGTCGCTGCAAAAATCTAAACATATGGTCTGTTTACCCTTGGACCCAAAAATTAGGATATAAATTTACTTTGTATTGTAATTAATAATAAATAAATAACAAAAGTACGGTTACGAAATATTAACCAGAGTTCTTCTCCAAGTGCGTAATGATACAAGTTTACGATCTGTAGGACCAAATATGCTTACAGGGAATGACATAGAGTAACAGACATTTTGAAAATAATGTAACTCTTAGCAAATTCCCATGGAAAATGTCTTTTCCTTCATGGAACGTTCGTTTGTCTTCGATCTATTCCAATCGAAGTAGACATTTTGTTTCATAAAGTGGAACTGAATTTATCTCTTGTTTTTTGTATCATTTGTTACGTTTTAAACTTTAATTTGTATAAGTTTGAATAAAATTGTATTACAGTAAAAGCTCGATTTTTGCAACTCCCCGATTAGCGCAACCGTCATTTTTTTATATTACGGTCTTTATAAGTGCAACTTTCGAAGAAAAAGGTCGTGATAAGTGCAACTTTTTTCTGATGCACTGAAATCAGGAACTTTGTTTGGAGGTCACGGTTAAACCAAATGCTCCCTATTCAACATTATTCTCTATTCGACTCTGTCCACTGTGAACGAGCGTACTAAAACTGTTATTTTACCGTTGCCTTCCAGTTATTTTTCATCCCATATTCTTCGATTTCAATATTTAAACTTATATATTTGGGGCTCGGTAAGTGCAACAATCTCAGTTAATGCAACAGGCTTGATTTCCTATCGGTTGCGCAAATCGAGCTCTTACTGTACTTTCAATTTAAAGTTGACTTCAATTGACTTTAATTCACAAAAAGTCAAAAAATCTACTTTTTAGATCTTTGAATAAATCAAAAGATTTACTTTTGGTTGCACTATATCACCCTACTCGATTCTCATCGAAAATATCCGCCAAAGTTTCATTTATTGTCCAATATGCCAATTCCAATGTGTTCTCTTTCATAAATGATTAACGGAACCCAAATTACCGATTTTAATAAATTAAATTGCATAATTTGTTAATAAGTTAAGACTGGTTTGGTCTTGTTCGCATTTCGACCATAAAAACTTCTGTTGAGTTCGTGAGTTGATAGTTCTCTTTACATAACTCTGAACTAATGTTGAATTTCATTTGCCAAATTACTTTGTTTCTGCAGCGCTCGTCTCCCACACTAAATATTGTCACCATTTCGCCTATGGAAATCTTCTCACACTCAGCTAACCCACGTAATTGGCTTAAAACTGTTATATCCCATGCAATTTCACGAGGAGATATGTACATCCTATACACGGGAAAATGGTTTAAAGGTGGGACAAAATAAAACAAACAAAAAAGTGCATGAAACCAAAAAAGTTACTGTGTACAATAAAATCATGGCCGCCAGCCGTACGGTATTAATTTCATTACTTCAACCCACATCCCTGAGTAACTGCACTCTATAGGTTATTCAATTTCAAGAAAACTTGCATACTAGTGGGAGCGGACCGCCACTGCAAACCAGCACAACGGCCATAGCTGATTACCGATAATAGTTCGTTACCCTAATCCTGCTCAATGCATAGTTTTGCATTTTTTCTTCTTCTTCTTCCTTCCTCAATATGCAATGAGGAAAACAACAGTAACACCAACCAAAAAAAAAAAAACGGCCGTCGCGTCGATCGTCTCTTATCGCAAATTTTCATTTCATACTGAGCTGCACCACGGCTGGGATATGATGACAATTCGTGACCTTTCCATAAGCCAAAAAGGAGAAGAAGAAAAAACGTACCACAACTATGGCTCAATTCATCCCAAAAAGATAAACACCCGGCTGTCGGTTATTCATCGTGGAGGCCAAGTAAAAGTGAAAACAAAACAAATATGCCAACAACAACAAACTTTCTCCTGTAAGCGAGGAGCATCCATCGCAAGACAAACAGGAACATCTTCAGTTTCCTATTCGACACGCGCAGTGAATATTCGTTGGATATGAGCTTCGAAGCCATGATCATACTCGTACATTTTTGGTATAACGTGCATACGGATGAATGATGGTATGCTAGTAAACGAGGGTGATATGATGGCAATGGGTAGAAGAAATACACTATGGTGGGCATTTTTGGGAAATATTTCATGAAACCTAGGTCTGATGGGGAAGCCAGTTCATTCCAGTTTATATTTCGGAAAAAACGGTCACTGTAGCATCAGTCACAAATTAAAGTCGTAGCATGTTAACTTACATTTGTACATTCATTTCAGATTATGAGGATGAAAAAATGCGTGCACTTGTTCGAGAATACGGGACTGTAGCGATGATTTCGGCAAGAATGGGTGCAATGCTCATCTATGTCTTGATGTCGGCTGGAGTACAATTTACTTTTCAACAAATAAATATATAAAAGTCTGGGAGTCACTTTAACATACAAATGTTTCCAATTCATCCTCGTTGCAAAGAGCCAATTCAACCACATTATCAATCCGCCCTCGAATTTAAATATAGTATGTGAGTGTTTATAAGCAGTTATTGTTGCTAATAGCACCCGTTGAATGAGCTTAAAATGTTACCAAAAAATCGAACAAGTGTTGAAATTGGCATCAAGTCTTCCCATTAAGTAGACATGCAGACAGCACACCACCAGCTGACAGACAGACAGCCAGATAGAAAACGAAAAGCGGAAAAGCGCCATCTAAATTGAAGATGGGTTGCATTCCTGCAAAGACGAATTTATCAAATGGAATGAAGAAAACACGACGATGTCTTCAACTAAACCGAAAAAGATGTAGTCACGTAACCCATGTAAAGTGACATTGAAAATGAAAATGAACATTTCTCATTTCTTATTTTCAAAGTCAACTACGTTTTCCCAACAGCAGGTAACACTATACGATACGGTGATGATGATACTCGTACACGGACTAACATGGCTGGCGTTTGGGATGTTAGTGTAGATGACATCTGTTATTTCAGCTTCAATGATCAAAAAAAGACGACAATAATATTGGGGAGAAATTTACTCATTGTCTCACACCTGTGATGAACCCACAGCATGGTGACAACTGAAATGTGCATGTGCATGTATTAAGCGGAGGACGACCTACGGTCTCTTGTCACATTTGGGAATTTAGTTACTTTTTTTTAATTTCGAATGAATAATAGATTTGTGTGGAACACCTGTGATGCTGTAAACAACTTTTGTTGGAAACTACTTTGGACCAGCTATGGGAATGATATCTTAAACTACTTACTACAGGGTCCAAATAACTTTTTTTTTTTTTGAAAATTCTAAAAAAAAAAAACTACTGGATCATTCAAATGGCTGCCTCGACTGGCCATACAGTAGCCTACCGACATCAGATCTGCGGCTGATAATGCGATCTTCAAAAACAGGGCGCAAAACATCGAGTGCAGCTTCGGCTGTGTGGCACGTAGCGCCGTCTTGTTGAATCCAAATGTTGCCAATGTCCTCTTATTCTTCAGGGTTGGTGCAATTTGAAAATCTGGTTAGTTGTAGAGCTGATAGGACCACGGTCACATTGGCACGGGCCAATGATGTTGTTGACATGGATCTTCAGACGTTTCTTGAGAGGACCCTAACTCGTATGCAATTTGTAGGCAACAGTAATTGGCGCAAACTGCGCTAATTTGACTGCGCAAAAAAAGAACGACCTTGGAAGACCTTTAAAAAAAACCAAAGCCCACAAAATCTAATACATATTGACCGAAGTGTGTAGCATTCCCTTAAATCAGCCCTATTCTGAATACTCCCGGAGAGATAATTCCCGGGGAAATTACATTTTTCTGAGAATAAAATCCTCCTATTGTAAACATACCGGGAAACAAGTAAATCATCCGACTCCGAATAATCGAAATTGTATGTCACTTATTATTATTCGCTCGGTATGTTCAGAATAGGAGGATTTCATTCTCAGAGAAATTTAAATTCCCCGGGAATATTCAGAATCAGGCTGAATATTTCCCATATTATAAACAAGCACGATTGACAAATTTCTAAAAGGCGAATCATTTCATTCAAAAATACACTTTGCAAAATTGCAAATAATCTAGATCCAAGGACAGTACATGCTCGTATAATTTAATTTTCGAATGATTTCCACAAACCATAACATGTTTTTATGTTTTTTAATTTGTAAATATTCTAGTTCTACCACAATCGAAATCATTACAGTTTGCCAATCACTTTGCCACAAGTTGATTAGTCGCACACGTGAATGGTACTGGCTCTTTTGAACTCATCAAGTGCACGACGCGTCGTCTGAAAAAAAAAACTAATCAACCTCATGTTGTTGTGGGTAAAAAAATACGTCCATACGTACGACTAAATCGTATATTATTTGTACACGCACTTGGCTGAATATAAAGGGTGTTTTTTATTGGGGTACAGAACTTTAAGTTGGCATCACTTTTTTAACTGGCGGCCATTTTGTCAGCTGGTTTGGTTTGCCATTTCATCATGAACAGGTTGACAAAAGAACAACGCTTGCAAATCGTGCAAATTTATTTCGAAAGTAATGGTTCAGTTCGCGAAGTTCACCGCAAGCTCCGTCCATTTTATGCCATTACATTCACAAAAACTGACTGTTTGGTGTGCTCTATGGGCTGGTGGAGTCATTGGGCCATACTTCTTCCGAAATAATGCTGGAGAGTCAGTTACCGTTAATGGAGACCGGCCATGATAACCGACTATTTTGTTCCCGAATTGGATGGCATGAATGTGGATGAGTTGTGGTTCCAACAAGTGGTTGAAAATTGGACCTGTAGAATTGGCTTTATTCGAGCCAGCCGCGGCGGACACATGCCCGAAATCATATTTAAGCATTAATGGCATAAAATTATCCTTCCAATAAAGCCAAATTGATGGACATTAAAACGATTTTCTTGTGTTTTATTTCAATTCGAAGTTCTATACCTCAATAAAAAACACCCTTTACATCGAAGACGTGTGCGAGTATAAGAGCAATCGCAAAAAACACAACAATCAAATTCTGCTAGTGTTGACTATCTGACTACCTACTCGTACTATAATGGCATACAGATCTGTGGAATTATATAGCAGAACATTTATATTTTTGCACTTCTTCAGTGAAAGGGATTTATTGAATCGATGGCGAAAATCTTCGTTGAAAGGTCGTTGCCTTAGTCGCTTATGATTTATTTGGTTGCTTATTATAATTTGAATTCTAATAAATAAAATCGTCTGCGAAATCTGCGCGCCTGAGGTTCATGTAGGCTTTCAGTTTATAGGATGATAATCGTATGAATGTTAAGGTACGTCATCTTAAGCTTTTCACCGTAGTCCAATTAGGTCCAAAATTCTCAGAGCTGGAGAATATCACAACATGTATCCAAAATAGAGGAATTCGTATGCTACCTCCATGTTCAAAGAAGAACGTTTCTTGTGGTGTGTTTGGATTGTGCTGGTGGAGTATCTACATTTCGGAGTCACACTGTCAGCGATAAGAAATCGATAACGAGGAAAGGGCATGTAAATATAGCAGCGGCCTCAGATCGCACTCACAGGAAGAAAAGGGTCAGCGATAAGAGCAAGTGCACGCACACGCAGAATGTACAATGGAGTACTCATCAAGAATGATAGAAAGAAATATTACGCCATGCGCACGAATTCCCGTAGGATGACGTAGTTTGTCCCTTGTAAGGGTTGCCAACTCTATTTGTATGTACAACGAGTGACAAGTTTCAGATTGAAACACAGCGTAAGAACTATTGTTGGCAAACCTGCAATTGAGACCACTTTGACTATCAGCCAATTGGAATACACTACGCGTGACGTCTTTTGATCAACCTGCGCAGAAATGTATTTTCTCTAGCATTCTTGTGTAAATAGTCCATATCAATTCTATGTTTCTTTAGTATTATTTAAAAGTCCATATATGTAGATAGTATGATCCCATGTATTAACTGGGTGTATTACAAAACATCCAGACAAAGTGAATACTACGAGTAATAAATACTCACTCTGATGAAGCAAAACAAATGTGTTTTATTCACTTCATGTTTTGCCGGGTTAGCACTTGACGAAATTCCTAAATCGATATACTGTCTGAGGCATGGTTTATCAACTAACTGCATTTGCTAATTTGATACCCTACATCACATATATTACTATACATTAGTTTGCAATACATAAAAGTCAATCAGGTAGACTACATGTTCATTACATCTGCCGCTCTTGATCAAATTCTGTAAAAACAAATACTGAAAAACGCGAATATCTAACGAAATAACTTTGATTTTTTTAACATCAGATGGACCAGTAATGAGTTATGAGAGGCACGGCAATTCTAATGTTTTCCCTCGGAATAATTGCTGACATTCCCGTATTGTTTAATATTTTTTTATGAAAATACTTAAATGTACCACTGGTTTTAATAAACATATTTTTACTGTATCCTCCAAAACAAATTCACAAAAACGTTAATTTTTTGTCATTTTAAATAAATTTTTTTTTTCAATGGCTTTTTCGGATAATTCGTACTTTTCGGGTGATGTGAAAAATAGACTAAATGCAGCTAAATACTTGATTCCACCAAATGTTATTAATTCGCATTCATGTTAAACTTACACACAAGGTGTTCAACTACTGCTATACTTTAGAACACACCTATTGTTTTTTTTTTGCGCTACCTATGACTGAATGTATGTTTGTGTTTTTATTATTATTTTTGTGGCCATTGTTACTCGTACGTGTACTTTGTTGATGTTTTACTATTACTATTGTTGTTGGTTTTGTTATTATTGTTATGCCTAAACCACCGGCATTAATTGTTTAATACAGAAAAAAAAATGTTGTCGGTGTTTTATTCACTTGCCAAATTTTTATGTTTAAATACACACGATAATAATTACCGCGCAATGTTACCGCAGATATAACAAAAGATGTTCAGATATCAGTGATGTCAGTTGAGAGATTTGAAATTGTACCAAACGTACTATTTCTCCCCAATTTGTAGACGAAAATCCATTTTCAGTACAACAGAAATATAAAGAACATCACCGGCAATGTTGACAACTTTCGAAGAGTCTAAAATCGCGTAATATTTTCCTTTAAAGAGCGTAAAAAACACCAAACCAATATGTTTGTAACCAATATATTGTATTTTTAAAAAAAATATTTTTTTTTTAAAAAAATTACACCTTGAAATGCGTAAGTAAAGTTTTCTTTAACAGGCCCTTTTTTACCAAGAAAAAAAAATTTAGGGAGAAAAAAATGGTGTTAAAAATATATCTAGGAAATAAAATCTAATCTAAAGCACCGGGTTTAAAAGATTAATGAAAGCACAACCAAAATAAAACGGAACCTCTACGTTATCTGTGCAAACGTTTTATTGAAATTACAATACGAGTTTCGCAGTCATTTATAGTGGGATCCATTACACCCCATACCACATTAATCACATTTCATAATCTCCAAAAGTCAATAAATTTAACAAAAATTATCTTAAATGTGCAATAACGTGAAGGACAACGGACATTTTTCCTCGAAATTCTCAGACAGGTTCAGACATTCGAATAGAACTCGTTCTTGAGTAAAAAAAACTGATTCGATTCGGCATCAGTATATTAGTCTGACACGTCTGTGGAAAAAAAATTAAATTAATCGGGCCCTTACCGTGCAAAAGACGTAGGCGCCATTTCTTACGAAACTCGCTTTTGTATGAACTTGGATTGAAAATTGTCCAACGCTCTTAATTCCAACATATTAAAAATTAAAGGCCGTGTTTAGAAAAACTTTTTGTATTTTCACACATATTTCTTATCAAAGGTTTATAAAGCTGTTAAAATTTATTATGAATACAGGTATAAAAATGTATATATACGAAGATATAGTACATTCAACTGGCTTGACCACAAAAAAACCATCTCCTGTAAAATGTTCTTTTTGGCGGTTAGGGCTCGATATGAATGAACCATTTATTCAGTGTACCACAGTAACAATGAATTTTCAATTGTACCATCACTGACATGCGTATGTACATTATCTCTGTTGTGGTAATTTTATATCTGAATGGGTTTTTTTGGGAAATATTTCGTTTGAGTTATTATATGGATGAAACCACATTTACCTAACTACCTACCTGCCTACATATGTGAAAAAACATACAGTACCTGGCTAACAATTCATCATCGAGACGGGGAACATCTCTCAAATCGATATGTATGGTTTAATTCAAAGTCGATAACGAATAGCTATCGATTTTTCTAGAGAAGTTTTATTATTTTTTAGCCATTGAATCAATTGGATCGACAAATTCTATAAAAAGAAAATGATACTCTTCGTATACTTTATGGAAATTTGTCCATAACGTACTCAATTTAAAATTGTTTATAACATTATATTTGTTGATAGTGTGTCGACCTTTTTTATCATAAATTTTCTTATTAATTATTATGAGCTCGAGGTCAAAGGTTTGTTTCTTTGAATGGAATTTTTTTTTATTTATTCCATATTTCGTCATCCGCTGGATGACATCTTCGGGAATAAACATTAAGATAATCTAAATCTCAAATTTTCAAAATAAAGGGTGTTTTTTATTGAGGTATAGAACTTCGAATTGAAATAAAACACAAGAAAATCGTTTTAATGTCCATCAATTTGGCTTTATTGGAAGGATAATTTTATGCCATTAATGCTTAAATATGATTTCGGGCATGTGGCCGCCGCGGCTGGC
The DNA here is from genome assembly GCA_958296145.1 of Hydrotaea cyrtoneurina. Classification (NCBI taxonomy): domain Eukaryota; kingdom Metazoa; phylum Arthropoda; class Insecta; order Diptera; family Muscidae; genus Hydrotaea; species Hydrotaea cyrtoneurina. The sequence goes on along the minus strand of OY282513.1, from coordinate 6,730,566 downwards.
TCGAATAAAGCCAATTCTACAGGTCCAATTTTCAACCACTTGTTGGAACCACAACTCATCCACATTCATGCCATCCAATTCGGGAACAAAATAGTCGGTTATCATGGCTCTATACCAGTCTCCATTAACGGTAACTGACTCTCCAGCATTATTTCGGAAGAAGTATGGCCCAATGACTCCACCAGCCCATAGAGCACACCAAACAGTCAGTTTTTGTGGATGTAATGGCATAAAATGGACGGAGCTTGCGGTGAACTTCGCGAACTGAACCATTACTTTCGAAATAAATTTGCACGATTTGCAAGCGTTGTTCTTTTGTCAACCTGTTCATGATGAAATGGCAAACCAAACTAAATATTAATCACTTGACAGCTGACAAAATGGCCGCCAGTTAAAAAAGTGATGCCAACTTAAAGTTCTATACCCCAATAAAAAACACCCTTTATATTTCAACAATAGTTATTATAAATAATGTCCCAAAAAAATTAATACCATTTTTTTGTTAAAAATCGGACAAAAATGCACTTTACTGCACCAAAAAAAACTGACAATGTTACCCCCCCTCAAAATCACCCAGAAGTCACGAAAATCAATATTAGAAGTGGGAAAGAGCTCAGGGGGGATAGGGACCCCCAAAAAATGGACCCAAAAAAATCTTAAAAAAAAATTTTTTCGAACAAATGCACTTTTGCAACTTCTATACTGCTATTTATTTTTCTATACTGTGCCATTTTTAGGTATTTTACAGTATGGGGTATTTTTTTTATAGATTTTGAGGCCTTTTTATCCCTATGGCCCTAGGGGCATTTTCCCCCCTTCTCTTATCGATGTTCGTAAACAATGGGCAATTCTGAAGGGGGTGGCATTTTCAGTTTTTTTTTTGAGGTGCTTACGCCTATTCAGTAGACCATAGTATATCAAAATTATATAGTGATTATTCATTTAAAAAAAAACTGTTGACCCGAGTCATTCTTCATTAGGAAAATGGGCCTCAATGTCATATTCTCTTCTATGTTGATTTGGGTGTAATCGTGTAAAACAGCCATTCATGCAATACAGGAATGTAGTTCAAGCGTTTTCAAAAAACAATAGATTGTATTTGGACCACCAAGCACCTTTGTGATCTTACGTGACTGATGGTATATCCCAACCTTACATTGGTATATTTTCTTAAATCTAGCGGAACTATCTCTTGAATAGTGTATTTTCTTTCAAGGTCTTAACATTGAGACATACGATCCGTTAACAATTTTGTGCTCGGATAGCGTACGCAATTTATGACAGACTTGAGCTGTCCTCCTAGATTAATAAAGTAGACACCATTCTGGATGTGCATTTTATTTTTAACCTTAGTTATACCGTTCATAATATTCTGGTCGGATATTGTGTGTACCTACACGTGAACCTACACGTGAACCTACATGTTATTGGGTCAATAAACTCAGAATAGAATTAGGTAAGAACGAGCCATTGGAATTTTGCCCCTGTAATGTACGACGTTTATTTTTTGTGAATTGCCTGCCAATATACATACAACAGCACTTACATCCAGCGTCATGCTACAATGAGTTGGTCTATGTACATATGCTGATACGGCTGGTCTTGCAAAAAAAAAAAAAACAGAAAAAAAGACAAGCATACAAAGTTACGGACAGACAAATAGAGTTGGTTTGTTTGTTTTTGTATTTAATGCCACAATCCCCATGATCATGATGAAAGCGCGATAAACAGACAAATCATGAATGCATTAATGTGTTGCTCGTAATGTTTAAAAATAAAACGGGTTTGTAAAGCGAAAACAGAAGACTTAAGACACAAACCCAACAACAGCAATGGTCGGTTTGTAAGAAAGAAAGAAACAAACAAACAAACGTTAAACATTAAATGTTAAAAGAAAAGTACATTTGACATTTTCTAATTAATTCACAATACCCGTCGTCATCGCCGTTTACAATATAGCAGCAACGACAACAGGAAAATATTGCTATAAACAAATTATGTAAATATGTACGAACGAATGCTGTGGCATGTCAGTCGGTGTTCAAGTCTGAGTCCCAGTTAGTTCATGAGGCAATAAAAAAATGTATTTTATTTGCAACTGAACAATTTCATGCTTTTCATTTACGCTTACATGTGTACATACACACATACTTACGTACGTACATTCGAACATACCCCTTGAGCTGACTTTTTCCATACACACATAAATAAACACGAAAGAGCCCGCCCAGTCTGTCCCGCCACGGCCTGTGGTCCATCAATAATTAGGCAATTGTGTGAGTGTTTTTTTTTTTTTTTTTTGTATATTTTTATGTTTTGGAAGTGTAGCAAACAAAATTAACTTTCATCGCCGTATCGCCGGCGAATTCAAGTAAAATTTAGATTTAACGCTGGATTTTATATGTGTCGTTTTTAATTGCATTCAATGTGACAATTTCTTAATTGGCAAACGCCGCAGTTTCTACGCCGATTTCGCATATGATGGATGATGTTTTAAATTGTCGTGAATGTAAGGATATCATCTATTCAGTATTCGACAAAAGCCAAGCTGTCCAAGTCTTTTCCTTTTAATCAAATTATAATGATTTATTACTTTAGGATAAAATCGATAGTCAGTTTAAATAAAATGCACGTAATTGAAATTATAAGATATCAATGCTCAAAAAATGTAAGAAACATTTGATTGACTAGGATTAAAGGAAGGTTGAGAAAGTGTACTCACGAAATACATCTCTTCATATCTCCTTCATAAAGCAAAACTACACAAGCCTCATGACAAAACAGCTAAAGCAGATACCATCGATGCCCCCTAAAAATGCGTTGGACTGTGTTAGCGATAGGAAGTTAGAGTATTGGAAGGAGGAAAGATGGAGTAGTGTTTGTGACATTTGTCTTAACGTCTCAGAAGGTCAGAGCTGTCAGGAAAGACACTTGCCGGAAGAGTAATCCACATACGAATAGTTTGGCTAAAGAACAAATTTTCTCTATACTAAAATCTACTCTGTTCGTCTGACACTACTCATAAATGGTTGCCAAATTGTGGTTGAGTGAATCGTTCGCCATTTGTCCCCGACCTGCAGAGGACTTGCCTATGAAACTTGGACTATGAAAGAATGAAAAAATTGGGTTCACAGTTTGGGTTCACAAATGAAAATAAGAAATAGAGGGAGAACAACTCATGGAGGTGGTATTGACCAAGAATGCTAGAAATAAAGATTACACCATGCGTAGCGAAGTGTGTTCCTATTGGTTTCAATTCCAGGGTTACCAACATTAGTTCTTACGCTGTATTCCAATCTGAAACTTTTTACTCGTTGTACATACACATGGAGTTGGCAACCCTTACAAGGGACTAACTACGCCATCTAACGGGAATGGCGTAATCTTTGTTTCGATGATTCTTGGTAATGATGACACTACACGCAATAAGTTTTGTTCTACAGATCGAATGTGAAATTAGCCACTTAGAAAATCAAAATATTTCGACAACATGGAACTCACTGCACACAGATTTAAACTAAAAATTGATAAACCAAACAACAGATGATCGACGACAGTGATGGTAATCTTGAACAGGGATGAAAAAGCAGTACAAAACCAATTTCTTCAACGTACTAACGGAGAAAACTTAGAGAAAAAATTAAGTAAATAAACAGACAGTTATATCCAGAAGCCACATCCTCCTCATCAATGCGGACGACATTGAATACGTAACTGGTGATTCTTAATGAATCGAGAAGAAATTGGAGAAAATGGGTCTGGTGGTGATCGAGGACAAGATAGACGGACAACTGCCAGCGTACAGACTCTACCAAGAGAAATAATGATGCCAGCATCGAAAGAAAGCAAAGGATCGATCTGGAAAATAGACAATTAGTAAAATGTGATGCCCCTGCGCCCCTAGGGCATAATTGAGGATAGTCGGCGACAACTAGATATTAACGGTTACGACTTTGGACTAAGCAAACAATTCAGAGCACTCTCTCGATTAACTAAAAAAAAAACACTGTACAACATGCTTCTTCAAGGCGCTTAAAGCTGAGCTTTGAGGGAAACCTCAGATAAAAAAAACTTTGAACATTAGGCAAATTGGAATTTATATTCACTGTTGGTATCAATAGAATCTGAAGTTCACAGTCTCTGTTTTACAAGTTGATAATTACAATTAGAATTTAATGAAAGGATTAGAAAAATGTTTACGGGGAAAACTAAACAATTGAAATTTCACCACAAAAAAGAAGATCCAATTCCGATTATAAACCAACTTTCGAATTAATATTGTGCCCATTCGTCCGTCTGCTGAAAACATACCCGAAGCGGTCCGAAGGGGTAAACGTTTTCCCTGTAAAAGACTCAAATGGAATCGATTCCAATATTTCGCAATTAAAAAGTCATTATTTTTTGAAGAAAAGTAGCTTTGTTTGAAAGTAGCGGACATATTAAAAGCCACATAGGACCTTGATATGCATAAATTGACCAGACTTTTGAACCATAACCAATGGCTATACACAAAACAATTAATTCATACAATACAGATCTTTTCGTGACCAATACAAACTTTACAGAAGTAATTCAGCGTCAACGTATACTTACAACATAATCACAGTGTGTAAATATATGCAGCCATTAGTGAATACTTATGAATTCAGAATTTAAAATATTATGGCCTCCAGTCGTGTCCAGCAACAACAACAAAATGTATGCCGAGAGCATGGCGCAGTTCCCATGGTCCCGAAGATGATACGTCAAAGATGAATTTCCGATAACGTCAACGAGTCATGTCATCTTGGATTACGTACTCTCGTATATTGTGTAAAGTGAGTTAGTAGTTGATTGTACAATGTACATGATGCGCGTGTATGCATGAAAGACAAATGATTCAGCAAAATAAAACAGAGGCAAGATAAAGTAACGTCTTGGAACGAATCGAAAATGTAACCATTGATGCTTCCCCAACCTTATTCCCATTTGAAACAAGTTTACAACAGTTGTGCTGAGTTTTTTCCTTGAGTGTATAATTAAGATCAATGCTTTGCTTTGGCAATTTATGGGACTTTTGTTTGTTTGTGGCGATGGACGGACAAACGGGAAGGCCCCAACTCGTTTTATCGCCCCAATCGGGAATGGAAGCGGCTCTCGTGTTTTTCTGTCTCTCGCCGGGCGACAACAAAAAAAGGTTCTCATCGCTGCGGTGTGATTATTAAGAAAAGCAGATGCATACGATGCGTTTTACTGGGAAAGAAAAAGAAGCTGCACGTACACGTACACACCAGATTGGGGTATGCGCCAGCTACTATTGATCAAGTGTTATTTTCACTCGCAGACGTGATATTGGGACTGGTTTCTTCTTTTTATTACTGTCTGATCTGACTGCCGATGCTGATGATGATAGTGTTGCGTTGCCAATGTTGCGATGTTAATGTTAATACTGGTGTTGTTGTTGTTGCTGTTGCCCCGCTCGTCGATGCTGGTGTTGTGTTATGCATGAACGCATCAATTTCTCATGAGTTTCATAATACAACAACACTGAAATCTCAAGACCAAATTATAATATACAGCAGATAAATAATTTCACTTTTCACTCTGTGGCATGAGCTGAAATTGCCGTTGCTGCTGTTATTGTCGTTGCTGTGATCGGCAGCTTTCTTCTTCCATAAAAATGCCCTAAATTTAATAAATATTTTCATTTTATTGCAAACGTCTATAGAGCGGATGAAAGAGAAATGTCGCTTAATGGTACAATTTTGAAAATATTTTAACAACTTCCCATTCCGTTTGATGTTTAGGTCTGCCTGCCTGCCTGTCATTCATTCCCCTGTAATAGTCGTGATTTATGTTAACACTCGTTGTAAATTAACTAGCTGTATGCACTGTAATTATTGTTCAGGTTTGGATAGCTGAGACAAATGTTTTGATGTCATTTGTGGAATAAAATGTGTTGGTTTGGCCTTTGAACGATTAGCAAATTCCAATCTTATGTTATGTTTAAATTAGCAGCTTCCGGGGACCTAGGAAGAGTATGATATCCGAATTCCTGCGACCTGATCACTTTCATTTCGATAAAATAAGTCGAAATAATATAAAAGTAAAAATTATTCCCGAAGATTCGGGAAACCCCCCAGCAAAACGTCGAATAGAACTGATACTGAAATTAGTAATCCTTAATTAATTTGCATTTTAAGGTCCAATTTTGATAATTACTTAAAAAAAGGTGTTTTTTATATTTGACTTGGGACTTTATTTCGGATAGCCGATCTTGAACTCTCACGGAAGAAAATTCAAAAATGGACGATACACCGTCATTGTACAGGTTTCTCCAACAAGAGGTGTCATTTTAAATCACCTGATATTTCGATAGCTGTCACTTTTGAAGCTTTTGTTTTTTGACATTTGACAAGTAGAAACTACGACATTACTAAAAATGGAACGATACACGTTTCAGCAACGCATTGAAATTATTAAAATTCACTAAAAAAATGGTGAAAATCTTGCAGTCACAGTTCGCAAAACTAAAACAGTTTCCGGACCGTGTTATCTCTCGAAGAGGTGATCACAATTGGCCACCGAGATCTTGTGATTTAACAATAACTGACAACACGTTTTGATTGTAATTCCCAGAAAAATAAAAAATCAGTTCGACTGAGTAACATTTAACACATTGCTATTTCTGTGAACAGCACTGTAGACGTATGTGTAGTTACAGATTAAACAAGTTTGTCATTAAAACTCAAAGGTTTTTGTCCGATCATCTGTGTTCTTCTTAACCAAAGTGTGAAAGTTTCAGTACATTCAGGTAAGTACGTATGTTTGTTTATATGTAAATAGTTAGTCACACATACCTATTTTCATACATACGTATGCCAAATCATGTGTACACATATCGTAGTGTACATTAATTTCGAAAATAGGAGGAGAATACGGGATAGAGGAAAAATTACAGAAATATTTCATGCGGACGTGACTTTTAATTAAGAAAAAGCGTCAACATAGGAACTACAACAAGTACAGTGGTCACTAAATAAAAATTACTTTTCAGCTTGCAATCCAATGATTTCATACAAAGATAATCAATCAATAAAGAAAATGAATGAAACTAAAGTTGAAAATCGTGCTACAATACCTGTGTTTATTTACATTGATCGGACTATTTTTAAATGTTGGAAAACCCCGACCGTTTTCAAACGTTGTGTGAACATATGTGCACCTGACTGACTGACAGCATGCATGCCATCACCCCCTCTATTCGAAAACAGACAATCGAATATTAATAAGTTATTCCCCGCTCGCAATTATGGTTTTGTTGTTATGGAAACCAATTGTTTGCCTGGCTCTAATCAGACACAACAGAGCAACGCTTTAGACATAAGGGCATCACCAACGCCATCGTCGGTAACGAAATCAAATAAGGTGCACATTGTATGCTTATGCAGCTGAATAACTCTACATACAGTCATACATTCAGTCAGTCAGTCAGACAGGGAGACAACAAACATACCCACACGCCGAATGGTGGGAATTCAAATGGAAGTCATTAAATAGTTGCCGGCGCGATGTAAAGTAGCTGGCTGAGCTAAGTTCCCAATAATGGGAGTACCAAAGTAAAGTTCAATAACATAAAGACATGCAACAAACAGCACTTACGTCGTTTGGCTTACGTTCGTTCGCGTCCGTAGGAAAAGTGCACGAGTACACCCCATCGAATCATCGATAGTAGTGAACTTTGGGCCACAACGGAACTCGCCAAGTGTTTGGCGAACATTACACACATACAACGACACTCGCGTCTAATGGCGGGCAACGACAACAACAAACTCCATAGATATTGAATTCAATGCAAATGATATTACAAGCTTAACGGGTACACACGTTCATACCTGCACAGGGTAGATTTTAACTTCCCTAGATTGGAAATGCATTCGAATAATTACACAAGTGTAATGTCAATAAACATGCATGTAACTATATTTGAAAACAATTAATCAAATAATAGATATTGTCAAATTTACTCTACTAACAGTACTTGGGTATAACGTGTGGATGCATCTAGTGGTGTTTTTGATTCACATATTTATCAGCCCTGTCACAGGGCACACTTTCGTTCGAAAGTGAAATTTCGTTTTGTCCTTCTACAGCGATATTGACAATATATGCGAGGATAATTTTACATTGGTATTTCAATAATTTTCGCACATGCTTTTTTAAAACTATAAAAGCATTTGTACACGTTTTCAGAATAACTAAGTAGGAAACGTACATAATTTCTAAACTACGGTTTTAGTGCAAAACAAAATCGACTTAAATTTAGAATGTAATTTTTCTGTCTGTGTAGTTATTTTGACATTGACATTTCAAAGTTATGCTTGAACAATGTGTGAAAATAATAACAAATTTGTTCCCAAAGTCAATGCTGTGTAGCCGAAACACTTGAAAAGATATGCGAGTGTGCAAAACTCACGGTCTCCGTCATCGTGACGAGAATGTGGCTACCGTAGCCGAGAGTCTTGGGATTTGCACCAGGCTTATGCGAATTTAGCACAAAGTCCTCACTTTTTTTGTATGTTTGCCCAGAATTGTCTCCAAAAAATGTTTTCTACTACAGTATTTACCTTTCACCTCCTCAATTACCTTTTGGTCTGTCAGTATTGAAATGAGACGGCACAACATTATTTTTTGTCGCCGTTACATTCATCATCATCATATTTATCATAAAAAAAGTGGTAGTCGCATCATATAAGTTTGTGTATTTGCATTAAAAATGCGTTTCACATAAACGATTTGTCAATAAAGCGGATTTTCGTTTAAGCGAAGTACAGTGCATGGGAAATCATCCAGAACACACATTACTAATATTTATTTTCAATTAAGCGATTTTTTTCAATTAAAAGGCGTGCGTTTATTTTATTTGAATTCGTATGTATGTATATTAGGGTGGAGTGAAATTCAAAAAAAAAAGTTAACCTCGGAAGAGATGTAGTCTGGGGTCCTAATGAGAGGAAAAATAAAGAAAAAAATTTTAAAAAATTTTTAGGGGTCGCGCCACTCCCTCGAAATTTGGAAATTATCGCTATTTTGGCGTTGATTTTAGAAAAATCCTAAAAATTAACGACTTAATAAATGTTTGCAATAGCGTAAACAATGAAATAAGGGCATGAAAAATTTTTTTCTCATTGTTCAAAAATTTCAAAAAGTAAAATAAGTCAAATCGTCCCTTCTTCAGAAAATTGACTGAACAATGAAATCGCCACCAAAGCTACAAATATTAGTCGATTATCCTCATATTTGCCTCAAATACTTTTGTTTGGGCACTGAACAAGCTCAAACTTTTTAAATTTCGAATAAGTTAAGTCGTTAATTTTTAGGATTTTTCTAAAATCAACGCCAAAATAGCGATAATTTCCAAATTTCGAGGGAGCGGGCGACCGCTAAACATTTTTTAAATTTTTTTCTTTATTTTTCCCCTCATTAGGACCCCAGACTACATCTCATTCCGAGGTTAACTTTTTCAAATTAAAAAAATGCATGTTTTCACTCCACCCTAATGTATATGGTTGATATATTCTCTAAAGTCCAATTCCAGGGCTCCTCTCACTAAGAATATCATTAGCCTAACATTTTCCGTTCGGTCATTATAGGTCGACTTATATCAGACACGATACCATATTCAAAAATGCCAAAAATCACAATTCTGAAATTGTTTTAAAATAAATAAATGATACCTCTGTTAACTACAGGGTTCTCCAACAAGAGGTGTTCTTTCGGTATTCAAAGACAAATTTAATTTTTTGAGATAAATGATCGGATGTTTATTTCATAGTAAAGAGGAAGGTATACCGTTAATAATGAAAATCAACATCAGTCACGTGGCAACCACGGCCACGCTTACAGGACCATATCCTTTTCATGAAATTTTCCATAACCAAATCGCAAAGTGTCTGCAATATGTCCTGCATAGCCTCACGAATTCTATCTTTGAGGTCTTGAAGCGACGCTGGGCCGTTGGCGTACACCTTCTCTTTCACGTGGCTCCAAAGGAAGAAGTCGCAAGGTGTTAAATCAAAAGATCTAGGTGGCCAATTGTGATCAACTCTTCGAGAGAAAGTTTTGCGAACTGTAACTGCAAGATTTTCACGATTTTTGTAGTGAATTTTAATAATTTTAATGCTTTGTTGAAACGTGTATCGTTCCATTTTTAGTAATGGCGTTGTTTCTACTTGTCAAATGTCAATGAATATAAGCTTTAAAAGTGACAGCTACCGAAATACCGGGTGATTCAAAATAACACCTCTTGTATTTAAAAGGGTGGTCCAACCAAAATACACGTTGTTAGTTGGGAGACACATGTTATCGTCCAGTCTTTGCCCAACGTAATTTGACACTTCTTTGTTTTAGTGTTTGACAAATTCAACCATGACCCAGGAGCTAAATCCTACTGACAATTTTAAGCGTCCTCAATGCGCCAAATGTTTTGTTGAACAGACAGAAGTGCATGATGACTTTACACAGAAAATCATATTCAGCGTTGAGGCACACTTTCAACTCATAAGAATCCACGAGAGATTGCCGATGCATACGCAAAGATTGACTATTTGGTGCGGTTTATGGGCTGGCGGCGTCCGTCCACGAGAGATGTCCGCCCAGCGGAGATTAATTTGCTTTAAAAGTAATGCTTTTAAAAGATGTCCGTTCACGGTAGTTGTCTGCGAGTAGAGCTTTAACGGTATATACAAGTTTTCAACAATTTCCACATCCGGTGAGAACACTCGCCCATTTCCAGCTGAAACTGCCTACATGCAAAGTGAAATTATCTCATTTCACGAGCTAATGAAAAAACAAATATATTGCCATTATATCCATATCTGAGATCCTCAATGATTATTACATTAAAAATTTCATGATTTTTCTAATATCAAGCTGAGTCTATACAACGACATAAATCGTCATTCGCCATCTGTCCCAAACACCACAAAAGCTTCCATAATGAAATAAACTAAAACGTCGTACCTGTTGTGTGTATGTGTGTGTGTGCGAGTTTGTCTTGCACATATTCAAATGTGTGTAGTTTCACACCGAAAAATTGACAGGCTGCAATACAAAGCCGACATGTGGGTTTATTGCAAAATTTCTTTGGCCCAACAATTTTTCTATAACGACACACAAACACCCCAGTGACTGCCAGACTCACAAAACAAAAATTAACGAACGCATACAAAATAATGGGCTTTTGTGATCGCCTACCAAACACCACGCAACACATGCAACACGCTTGTGTCTGATACATACAAAACTAAACACCGAAAAATATCCCCCCCCCCCCCTGGAAACATACTTCGTTTCGGGCAATCCCTTTATCCAAGAACAAATACTTACATACAGGCATTATATTGAGGAACCCATACCCCCCAAACATATTTTGTTTGTATGCCAATATTAACAAAATCAAGATTTTTCTCTGTGTATGTATGGTTGTGTGTGTGTGTGTGTGTTGTATGTCAAATTAAAACTTGTATTATACGCTCGAGATAGATTGGATTGCACGACTTTTGAGAAATGTAACCAAATGTTCAGCTGTGTGGACAAATTGAAAGTTAATTGAATATTCCCACCCATGTATCTGCTGGAAAACATTTCGGGCATTGATTAATTGCACAGATTCATTAGGTGCGCATGCATGTCGTCGATCAATTTTAAAGAATATTTTGTCTTATTGAAATCACTAAGGCCAATGCACATAGACCACCTTATCGAGGTACATCAGGGAGCGAACATACTCAGAATGTCGGAGGTTCTTCATGACACCCATATTTTCCGATATTGCCATGATCTACAAATGTGACGATGTTGGCATACCTGCAGTATGGGGAGAGGTTATCGCCTAAACTAAATTGATCAGATAGCAACAACAATTGACAGGAGCCTTGCAAAAGGTGGAAAACTGTTTTAGTCTTTCTCCCCCTCTCTCTTCCCTGAAGAAACAGAACAGAACAATGGGGAACTTCTGTAATATCAGTGAACTGTGCACAAATCACAAGATCTCGGTGTCAAATTGTGATAACCTCTTGGAGAGATAACACGGTCCGGAAACTTTTCCCGTAAAAGAGCTATGGTTTCGTAGCTTGTGCGGCACGTGGCGCCGTCTTGTTGAGAAAGGGTCTCTCATCCGTTCATTGTCAAATGGCCGGTTGACCGGACGACGCACTATAGAGAAAATTCGTTCTTCAGCCGGACTGTTCGTTTGTGGAATAATCTTCCTGCAAGTGTCTTTCCTGCCTGCTATGACATTACCAAATTCAAGGCCAACGTCAACAAACACTACTCCCTCTTTCCTCCCTCCAATACCCTTATTTCCCATCGCTAACACAGTGCATTGCATTTATAGGGGGCATCCCCTGAGTGTTAGTCAAAAAAAAAAAAAAAAAAAAAAAAAAAAAAAAACTCTTGGGTTTTCTGAGCCCCAGATGCGATAAGTTTGCTTGTTGACGTAGCCACCGAGGTGGAAAAGCGCTTCATCAGTCAAAATGATTTTTCAATAGAATTCCGGATCATTTTCATGCATTTCAAGGAGCCAATCAGTAAAGACACGTCGTTGTTGATGGTCGGCCGGCTTGAGTTCTTGTGTTAGCTGAACTTTATAAGCCTTAAGAGCCAAGTCTTTATGCAAAATACGGTGTAATGACGTTTGTGCAATTGCCCAATGACAAGGAATGGAAAAACATGGGTTTTCTTCAACACTTTGGGCTAAAGCAGCAATATTCTCAGCACGGGTTTTATTCTTCACATCAGTAACTTGTCCCAACAGCTCGAATTTTCAACCAATTTCTGTATCGCGGTACGACAAATAACACCATCAAAATAACACCTCTTGTTGGAAAAACCTGTATGTTTAAGTTTTGGTTTAAAAAAACAATAAAATGCAATTTTTTGTGTTTTTTTTTAAATAGTATTTTTCATTACTTTTTATAAAGAAAATCAAGTCCCGGGAAGACGTCGGGCAATTGAAAATCCTAGTCCCAGCCGATTTGTAGCTTCAGAAGCCACATATTTCGTCCGACACGACCAAATAAAACACTGGGACAATAGCATAACTGGTTGATGTTGGTGTTTATCATAAATTCACATGTTTCACAATTAAAATGAGGCATGAATTGTTAAAATATATGAAGGACAATCGCTTTTATACATAAAATTAGCAAAGGTGCCTTCTGGTACCTCCCATACAAGTGTATCGTTAGAAAGTGGAAAGGAGATACAAGAAGGGACCAGTATTAGTTCTTTTCGAGTTTTTATGATTTTTCGCCTTAAATTCTTTATAACTTCGAAGATTAACGATAATTATAAAGAGTAAAGATTATTTAATGATAACGGTCTAGTCGTTTTCGAGTTATGACAAATTATGAGCAAATAATTTAATTACAAATAAAAATTAAAAACTAGTCCATAAACAATTTCGGCCAAATATATCTGTTATGGCGGTTATTAATTGCAAAAACTATATTGCCCCTGTTTATCAGAAAATTGTGCCAACAAAACATTCCTAGGCTTCGTGTTCACCGGCTGCCATCGTCAGTTTCGTATATTTCTCTACCATATCTGGACAGTTTCAGTCCTGATTGATACCTACATTAAGGAGCAATTACATAGTTTTGTTTTGCCGGCACAAATTCAGTGTTCGAACAACGTCATTCGACACCAAGCAATTAGTTGCAATTGTCAACCGAAACTTTCAAACTGCCAGATACTTTATACAGAAAAAAAAAACTATAACTATATTTCCTTGATTACAATGCCATTTACATATTTATGTACGATATATGTATATGTATATAAATATAATTATGCATACTGACTTAATTTAAATTTTCACAGATGCCGGCTGACCAAATTTTAAACTTATTTAAGAGTCGTTTACAACGTAATACAATTGAAATCAGTCGGTTTTTGGTTTGGTTTGCTGGCTGGCTGGTTTTGCAGCTTAAGTCAAAGTTGAATACTGTTTATTTTAATAAATCGAAAATACTATACTCGAATGTATTGAAATAAAATAAGAAGACGACGAAGAAAAAAACCAAAAGTACTGCAGCTGCAATTTGCTATCATGTGCCACACAAAAGTTATTGCAGCTGAGAGAGCTGGGACTTAAATGCGAAACAGCATAGACACTCACCCAGCCACGAGGACAGACGTAAAGGACGGACATGTTTTTTCGTTTTTTAAATGCACCAACTCCTTTGTGGTAGTATGAGTATGACGACAGTGTGTGTATGTGTGTGTGCATATGCATGCGGCGGTACCGCCAATATGCAACCACATCAGAAGGAAAAACCAGATTTTCAGTTTTCCATCTTATGAATTTCTATTTCATACGAAATGTATTCCATTCGTTGTCGTCATTTCGCATCTGTGGATGGATGTATTTTATAGGTAGACTCGGTCGCTCTATAGCACTGGGCACTAAGTATGTTCCAACTCGCATACTTGTATGTCTACTGCTGCTGTAAGAGGAGTGTGTATTAAATCGCTTATCGGTCAGGCACAGTGATTCCAAACAGAACAAAAAATTTTGTCAAGAGTAGTGTACAAACACACCGCAGTTAGTTAACACTGGACAACAACAACAACAAAAAGACTTTTGTAATGAATAACTACTAGATAATTCGTATGTCATACGATGTCATGAGACAACAACAATGGTCAAAACCGTAAAAAGTTTTAGATTTTAAAAAAAAAGTATTGAGGATTTCATGTCATACCTCGAATTTGCCCATGCAGATGATCCTGATGAAAGTCGCAAGCGCAAGGTAACATTGGACGTTCTCTACAAGTACAAGGTGGCGCAAAAGTAAACTTCCGATATTTTAAAAAATGTTAAAAAAAATTTAAAAACTTTGATTCTTCTTGTGGATTATATTTATTTGGTCTTTTAATTTTTTTTACATTAAGTAGAGAATATGATGTCATGTAAATGGCCGCCGCCACAGTTGATTGTCACATTAGGGGCCAAATGCAAAATTTATAGCATTTTGTGATAGGAGGATTACTTTTGCGCCACCTTGTACATTACATTACATTTACATTACATTTGAATTCTGTAAATTCAACATATTACAAAAGCCAAAATAATGTTTTACAAAGTAATAATTTAAATTCTTAACTTCAAAATAACACCTCTTGTTGGAGAACCCTGTATTGACCCATATTCATAACTACACAAAAAGTACGAATATTTACGAATTAAATGAATTTAAATTGTACAGGATAAGTGGCAACGTCGAGGTAGTGGAAGAATTCAGGAACAGAGCCCTCTCGCGTTGATCTAAAATAACACTGTACAATAGCCAACTTAAGTAAGTAAGTACAGGATAACATTTTCAAGGTTATTTTTTTTTGGAAAAAATACTATTTTTTTATTGTATTTTATAACGAAAATCAAGGCCCGGGGAATTCCCGGGAAGACGTATAACTTTATCAGGGCATGAGTATTCATGCCTAATTGTTGCTTTGTGGTTTCAGTCGTTCGGAAGGCTGGCAATTTTTTTTTAGTTTTAAACGAATTTTAAATTTCATTCCCAATCTTCACATAGTAAGTCCCGATTCAAACTAGGCAATTTTAATTGCGGCAATTTTTATGATTCACTCTTGTGTTCACACAATTTTTGTTTTCATTATTGGCTTTTCAAATACAAATGACTTTCAAAATACGCAAAACACTAGCAAGTTTTTTTCGTTTCCATTCGCCTTACGTCTCTTTCCATCAAACTGAGAATTGCGGCAATTAAAATTGGCTAGTTTGAAGATCCATAATTTCGTATTCCATTTTTTTGTGGTTTCTTTACCACTGTGTGGCGGCAGTTATGCATAGGAGTCTAAAGTGGACGGACGACAGGCAGAATTGAATCGCATAAAAGGTTTTTTTTCTCTTTTGTATTAAGTCAAATACCGGAGTTTTTGTGCTTTTGTTGTTGTCGTCAATGTTGTTTTTATGCTGTATGCCACACGTGTAATTAAAGAAAAAGAAGGAGAAGGAGAAAAACGTACATGTTCCAAGCAGCCTATATTAGGCTGAAATCGGCTAAATTATACCCTAGGAAAAAGTTAAATCCTACCCAAGCAAAGATTTATGATCGCCAACAATGATCAATCATGTATGGCGTTATGGCGATCTCAAAATGTTTGCGCCCTGTTAAGCATTCGAATAATAGTTTCCATTTTCAAACAAAATTAGTATTCGATTGTTAAACACGAACTCATCATTGTATGCCGATGCTCAATATTCGCCTGTGAGCAGTTACAAGTTACTCGGTCTCTAATGACAACATTGCACTTCGGTAAGTAGTAACCTAGCGAACACTAAACTAATGATTAGTGGAGCTGTACTAAAATTAACAGCTGGCAGCCGCATTCGCAGGCCTGTCTCTGTGATACGACGCTGGCCGGCCACAAATACATCCATCCGTCGAACATAAGCAGAAAAAAAAGGGGACAAAACCCCATGGACAAAAATGATAATAATTTACTTGTAGTTGCTCTGAAATGCCGATCTAAGTATAAGCTAGCAAAAGTACATACAAAATTGTACTAGTGCAGAGTGTCTGGTAGTTAAAGTATTCGTAGATATTTAAAGAAATCATTGGACGGATGTTGGCCTGTGACGCACTGAACTGAAATCCAAAATCGTATCGGAGACTGGTGTGGCGGCAAAAATGTGGAATCACACAAATCTGGGTGTTGACCGCATACAATTTGCCAATTTGACAAAAAAACAAGTATTTGTTAAGTTGGCAAATGGCGTACTCCATATTGGACAGTAATTCTAGCATTAAAAAAACTATCGTTTTGGAAAGGAATCAGCTTTTGACTGGCATATAATTGGGATTTATTCCAACAATTTATTACCAAAAATGGGTACTGCCAGACCTGAACCATGGTTAGCCCTCACATTGCCCCAAGCATACCAAGTAAACTCGGTAAGCCTGAGGAGCCAATTCTAGAACTCTCACTGCAATTGAGACGATAATCCACAGCCAACGCGAAACCACCGAAAGGCCGTTCCTAGTTGGTTAGGCTACAACAAGAATCGTAGGAGCCCCTGACCATATTACAGACTCCAGTGAGACCACGTTGCATAACTACATCCATTTCGTGCCCAGCACACTCTTACTGCTGGCACAAGCACCAACTGGGATAATGAAAGCATACCTACTGAATGAAACCACAGTCTGCTACGTCCGATTCACAAGAAAGGAAGACTATAGCGGAATAATTGTCTTATCCATCTCATATGATACAACATATTGTGAGAACGATTGAAGTCCTAACAGCCGACCAAATCGTTTAACCCCGCCAAACGTGCAAAACTCCACGTACAATCTTTACATCGATTATCAGTTGGCCTTCGATACATATGACTGCGTTTAAGACTCCAGAAATATTTGTTCGCCTTTGTAGAATGATTCCGAGAGACGTTACATCCTCAGTAAAAATAGGAAGCAACCTTTTGGAACCATTCACCACTACAAGAGGTCTCCACAGGGCAAGAATCTACAATTGAATAAAAGAAGATGGTGTTAAACCCGACAGAGTGAACACCAAAGGCAACATCCTCTTCCCATCGCCGAAAGGTCAGAGTTAAATTTAACTGACGTTTTTTCAAAAATCGTCGTGAATGGGAATGATGATGAACGGGAACAAGTCGAAAGTTATTCTACATAGTAGAGGGCTGTTACTTCGGGAACAGAGCCCCATCTCGTCAAAATAAAACAACTCTGTACAACACACTTATTCTTATTCGACCCATGTTCTTTATGTCGACATGTGGCACGCCTAAGAAAGTCTTTGTTGTTTGTTAATTGTTTCTATTGTAAACATTTATTTTCCTAAAAATGCTACTCCAATAAAGTTTACTATCAAAAAATCCATATAAGTAACCTAATCTTAATATATATTTACCCTCGACACTGATTCACTGACTCTGTCACGCAGTACGTAGGAATTTATATAGGCATTCTATAATTTTCTATAAATAATAATAATAAAAAAAATAATAATTTTTTTTTTAAAAAAAAATTTTTTTTTCAACAAAAATTTTTTTTTTGAACAAGAATTTTTTTTTTAACAAAAAATTTTTTTTTCAAGAAAAATTTTTTTTTTCAACAAAATTTTTTTTCCATATTTCAACGGGCGCCATAGGCGCATTACAACTTACTAGTTATAAAAATATTTAGGGATGGATATCCAGGTTGCAACAGCTAACTATTTTTTGTACAGGAATGTACAACATATAAAATCCTTGGCCATTACACAGACTGAACTGAGTGTTTATGTATCAAGAGTTTTAAAAATGAAAACGACATTCCATAATGGAACAGACGGGAAACTTCTTTCGAATCAGTGACCGGGACCTACTGTTTAAAGCCAGCTCCGCACGGATAATGTTTTTCTTGAGACGTTCTACATGGCTTCGAGATTACTCTCTTGCTCGTTAAGACGCCAGCCTTTACGAGGGCATTAAGAGATTATACATTTGTTAAAAAAATGCAACATAGTTTTCTGATCTTAGTCCTTCTTAGTTGTCTTCTAGGAGAATACCAGACAACATTTTGCTAGAGAATGGTTAACATTACACATTTCTATATGTAGTTCTCTGAGAGAGGGCAACATTTTTTCTCGAAACGATATCACCATTAATTCAAAACATTTCCATCCAACAACTACAACAACAACAAACTATTGGCCCCAACAACACGGAGGCCCACATGTTCTTAGCAATGACCGGACATTATGATGGGAATCATCATCAACGATCCATCTATGTCTCCTAACTGTATCCAAAAGAAGAATCTTCATTTGTTTTCTTATTGTCTACAATTAATTGCATGAGAATTAAAAATACAAGTCATCTTAAAGTAATTATGCAGTATTTATGTATGTGTTGTTGTTGTGGCGGTAGAAGTGGAGGCAGCAACAATTGTTCGAAGAGAAACACCAACGACACCAGAGCAACATAGATGACGACGACTACGACACTTTGTTTGGGAGTTATTAGATAGCGACGACGGCGGCGGCGGTGTTGGTGGCGTCGTTGTTGTTTTGTTTGGAGTTAAATGCATCTTGGAATTTTATTTCTCCGGTAGCTTCAAGGTAATAATTATGATGAATAATGATTGCTCTGCTAAAGTTATTAAGATGGATTGTGTGGAGTGCACCACTACGAGCACTTGTCTCATTGAAGTATTAAAATCGTTTCATGTACCATGGGTACATTGGTTTTTAGCCACTCAACGATATTGTAGATACCTAATATTTACTCCATGGCTGAATGGTACTTTTACTTGTTTGCATGTTGCCTTAGCTACGCAAACGTTGGAAACAAAATGTAAATAATAGTTTAATACAAACACTGATAAAACAAAAAAAGAAATGAACACTACAGGCAAATGCAGACTTTGAATAGTGTATTTGTTGGCAAAGGCATTTCATTAAAAATACATATTCTTAAATTAAATTTGTGCGTTGTACAAATGGAGTACTTGGGTGGAATCTCATAGACTTTTTCCTATATATGTAAGAAATGTTTTCTAGGTCCAGTACATGATGTCTAGTACTCACAAAGACCATAGAGAGGGCAGACGTCGCAAGTCGTTTTCCGATACATTAGTTGGGAAGCACACTCCAGATGTCACTAATTGGCATGGCAATATTTGAAAGGTTTTCAAAGCAAATCATGTTTTTTTAAGAACAAATACCTACTTTTTTAAAACAAATACTGTTTAAATACTCTCTTGGAAATATTCAGAAAAGGACTTGCGACGTCTGCCCTCTCTATGGTCTTTGGTACTCATATATGTTTTCTATTTTATTTTATTGTTATTTATTTGTACAATTATTACTTATATAGCGTAATGTATGCCTCTGCGCCTCGCGGGCCATGATTTTTTTTTGAAAATCTCGTGTCATTCCCGACAGGGTCGTATTTTTTTGTTTGCGTCACACCCTCTAAACTGAACTTCATTTTTATTATGGTATGTAGAATAATCCTCTAATCAAAATCCAAGCAAACATCAACTACACCCTCTTTCCTCCCTCCAATACCCATCTTTCCTATCTCTAACAGAGTGCATTGCATTTATAGGGGGAATACCCTGAGTGTTAGTCCAAGAAGTGTTACTTCTAAAAAGATATTAAGCACTAGAATAAAACATATATATCCTGCATCCAAATATGAGAGGTGTCCGCTTATGAGAGAAGAACACAAGAGAACTGATTGGTACTGAAAAAAAGTGCGTTTCTGAGAGGTGTCCCACTGTATATATTTTGAAAATTTCCACCACCAGCGATATAAGTAAGTTCTAAACAAAACGTCACTAGAGTCTCAATGTTTTATACTTTACAAGGTATGAAGACAAATTCTAATTCCGCTTTTACGCTGATTTTACAAACTTTGGCTTGACTTCGAAACCCCCTTCGTCAGGCTCAGGTTATATGCAATAAAATCCAGTTTTGCATCAACAGAGTAAGTAGTATATTACACTTCAATTTGTTTTT
Organism: Hydrotaea cyrtoneurina; assembly: GCA_958296145.1. Taxonomy (NCBI): domain Eukaryota; kingdom Metazoa; phylum Arthropoda; class Insecta; order Diptera; family Muscidae; genus Hydrotaea; species Hydrotaea cyrtoneurina. Next base: position 6,710,028 of record OY282513.1, on the reverse strand, counting down.
ATTTAATTTTTCAATTGCGAAATTCGAAAATAATTACAATTTCCAAAGCGTGAATTTTGTTTTACCAAAATCACAAAATTCCGTAGAATTTCCATAGAAAATTATTGTCTAAACATCTATTCAATTATAACTACTGAATCTTTAAAGCTCTTGAAAAAAAATGTATTATAACAAAACTAGAAAAAAAACGACAATATTTCGTATGGACAACAAAGTTCAAATGCCACCACAACTTACCACATTTATGCAAAAGGGGGGTAAAATTCCAAACTCCCAGCCAAGCACTCAAGCAGAGCTCTGGCGGTAGTAGCATCAAATCCAATCCAAACAAAGTGTTGGAGTATTGGTTCGTTCCGCTGTCTTCAGCGATGAAATCAAAAAACTTAAGAAACAAACACTTTACGAGTTTTCTTGGACACACATTCGCACACACACACACAGAAACAGCTCAATGAGTGAGTGGTGGTTTAACACTTTGGTTGTAACAAAACTTAAAAACACTACGCGCGTTATTTATTGATCGATTTATTTTTGTGTGCAAATTCTAATTATTTTTTTGTTCTTCTCTTGTCTAGTTGTGCACTGAATATCGAAGGTAAAAAATCGTATTTTATGCAAGTGCATCTATGCACACGAAGCTCTGTACATGGTATGTTGGTCGTTTTGTATGACATTCATTTGTTTTGTTTATTTCGTACACACTCGATGTGTGTCTGTGCATGCCTTTGCTATGCAACTGGGTGTACTCATCACCGCTTTCTGGTTTTGCTTCATTTACGATACACCAACTCACCGCAAAACACACACTCTCTATGCACTTGTTAAATTAAGCTGTTAACAGTCTTCTGGTAAATTCTGTTTTTGTTTTCAATTTTTTTGTTTTTATTCTGTTCTGCTCACAACGACGATAATCCGCACTTCTCCCACACTGTTGTTTATCCGTTAAAGTTTGTTGGGTAACTGAGCTTAAGCAGTGGTGAAACACTGTAATATAAACAACCAGAGATGCCAAATTGGTGGTTTTCCAGATACTAGTGGTGATTTTCGACTTCCACAAACCAATATTATGGAGAAGTAGCGATTTTTAACAAAAAAAAACGCTACAGTAGTATTTTTTTGCGTTTTAGCGTAGTGGATTTTAATATGAAATAGTCAATAGGTAGTCATCACTTTTTCCACAACTGCAGACAGTTACTCTCACTCACTCCTTTCTTTCTCATCTGTATGGGAGAGAGAGCGTTTTGTTTCTATTTTTTTATGTACAAAAATATTTATAAAACATTACACTTTTCAAATAAATAGCTATGTATGAATAAATGTTTTGTTTTCATTGTAACTAACAACATTCGGTAGTGGTATTTTTTGGTATTGATTTATGTAGTGTTTTCTTTGGTCTTCTTTGGTAAAGGTTAAATAAACGAATACAATGGTTACCAGCTGTAAACAAATATGTATCTCCGAATGTTTTCTCTATAACGGAGGGACCACTAAAATATGACACACTTCTTCATGCATTTCGGCCGGTACGTGTGTAATGTTGTTTTCCTAAGCAGCAATCGTGATGGGCTTGTCCATATAGTCGAGAGACTTTACGTGCCCCCACAAATAGTCTAGACTACTACTCTGTTCCACGTCAGGTCAGACACTCATGTTATCGTAATCGGTAGATTTCGCAAACGGAATTCTGGGTTATCGATATTTTATCATCACAAATAATGTGAATTTATTTGACGTATGCATGCGGAATATTTCTGTGGACTACTAAACATCTTAGCTCTTGGAAATGGATCATTTTGGCAAAAAGGATGTTATCCAAGCTATACTCATAGCTGACAACAATGTGGAGAATTTTAGACCACTGTCCGACGACGACTCCACAGTGAGTATATGAAAAACCCCTGCCGTTTAAGTAGAGGAAATTCAATGCGTCTCTTCTGTAACAGGCTCTTCTATCGCTGGTCAATGTCTCGATGTTGGATTACGCCCTGGAGGCTTTAAATCGTAGTGGCATCGAAGAGGTATTCGTCTTTACAAGTTTACATTTACAAAATGTACGAGATCACATCAAGTATGACGATAATTGTAGTCTTGTGTGCAAATTGTAATTGGTTTTTGACATTAATTCAATAGGAAAGGAATTGCATCACTCAGTTCGTGGACAGTCAATATGACGGTAAATGTTATCGGTGGCGAGGGATGCAGGTGTTTTGGTGATGCCATGCGAGAACTTGATAGCAAGGCATTGATACGTGGAAACTTTGTTTTGCTGGGAGCTGATACAATAACAAATGCCGATCTTAGACCCATATTTGAACAGCACAAGTAACAAGTTCGGAAGACGTTAACATATGTACGTGTATTTAAAAGAATTTCCCTGTTTTAGGAAAATAGTCAAGTATGACAAGGGCGCAGCGGCAACATTGATCTTCAAGGAAGCCGAGAATCATTTGCGTACCGGCAACGAAATCATGATTGCCATGGATATACAAAATAACAGACTCCACCATCACCAACGGCTGCGTTTGAACGGCAAAGAATCGAATTTCGAAATACCTCTAGAGGTGTTTATGTACAATTCTCAGGTGGCCCTGTACCACAACCTCATAGATCCCCAGATGGCCATTGGTTCGCCATCTATGCTTTCCCTATTTTCAGACAATTTCGATTTTGAGACACGTGATGATTTTGTGAAAGGCATTCTTATAAATGAGGAAATTCTGGATAGTCGCATATATGTTTCGCTACTGCCGAGGGAGCAGTATGCTCGCAAAGTCAACAATTGGCTGACATATCAAATTGTCAGCAATGATATTATAAGCCGTTGGGTATATCCCCTGGTACCCGACATGGGAATTGTGGGTTTGAAGCAACAGTATATTATCCTGAAAAATAACATCTATAAAAGTCCTGCAGCGAATATGTCCAAAGTCACGTTGAAAGACAACGTTGTGGTACAATCGGGTAGTGTGGTCGGTACGGGTTCCTCGCTAAGTAACTGTGTTCTGGGTCAAAATGTAAAAGTTGGCAAGAATTGTCATTTTTCCAATGCTTTCCTTTTGGACAATGCTGTTGTCGAAGACAATTGTGTGTTGGAATTTTGCTTCGTTGGAGTTAACACTAAAGTCGGTGCGAAATCTGAATTAAGAGAAGGCAGTGTGATTGGTGGAGGTTGTGTGGTTCCGGCCAATACGAAGTTGTCAAATGCTGTATTAGCGTCGGCGCCTACAAATAATGGAGATGGTAATTATTGTATTTCCTAATGCTAATTGAAAAATATTTTGATACCCAATATTATTTTAAAAAAAAATCGATGGTCGAAAACATTCACCCGAGTATTGACGATTTATGTTTAATTCGTTACATCGTGTATTTCTCAACGAGAGTTTCTCGTCACAGTATCTTCTTAGTCTTATTAACTTTTTGTTGTTGTTGATCGTATCAGTAACTTCTTGCCCGTTTTGGAAATGTCTCTATTGAAATGGGCATTTGGTTTTTAACGTTTTTTTTTTTGCCATTTTGGCATTCCCCTGAAACATAAAAATATTTTTAAGTTTTGCATTTCTTTTTCTGAACACCATGGACAAAACATGTAAGGTTAAAACTTTTATAATCTTAATATTTCATATTGGTTACTGTGGTCTTTTATTAATTACCTTCCTTTAAGTCTGAATTCACTATTATCTCTGTCTAAACTGAGTCTGGCTTTGATCTGTCGGAGACTCAAAACTTATATACACATATGTCCAGATTACATATAAAAACCTTCTTCAATTCCAGCCAACAACAGCTATAAAAAACTTGGTGATAAGGCATACGTCATAACTGATACGGATGCCGCTATGGCGACATCGGAAGATGAAGATGATGAAGTTTTACCAATTAGAAAAACTGTACCCAAAATGATGAGACTGCCAATTAGCCACGATGAAAGTGACTATAGTTCCAGCAGCGATGAAGACGAATCTAGGGTCTGTTCGCCCATGCCCGATGACACCAATAGTATTTATTATAACATTTTCATTTAAATCATACAAATCTTACCAATTTGGTTTCCCCACAGTATTCCTTTCAGAAGTTATCGATTCCCTGTCGCGAGGTTATCAAGAAAAATCCAATCCCGATTTTCTTATACTTGAAATCAATTCATCTCGTTATGCCTATAATATGTCACTGAAAGAGGTCAATTTCAATGTTGTTAAAGCCATATTCAGTTTGCCCCCCATTAAGGAACCTACTTCCAATGTACTGGTTGATATTAATGCAGTGTTTAAACAACTGGGACCGGTCATGTCGAACTACATTAAAACCGAAGATGGCATGTTGGATTGCCTCAAAGCTTTAGAAGTAGGAACAAGACTTTATAATATCTATTGCTCATTTTATGATTCATGTCTTTCTCCCACAGGACATATACGTGGAAAACGACAAAGTTCGCGAGAAAATCTCACAGATTGTTCATTATTTGTATGATAAAGATTTCGTAACAGAAGAATCCATTCTCGCCTGGTATGATGATTTGGACTTGGAAGAACATGAAAACTTGCGAAAAAGCCTACATAAGTTAATAGAATGGCTGCAACAGTCTAGTGATGAGGAAGAAGATGACGAAAGCGATTAATCCGAGTTTAAAATGATTGTCCCATAAAAAGATTGTTTTTTATATTTTTATTTCGAAAAAAATGTTGTTTTTTTTTAAGTCACAACTTACAAATACGCAATGAGATGAACAATAAAAATAAAAAAGATCCACAATAAAACAAAAAAGCAACTTATCAATCGAACTAGATCCTTAACGGTCAACGTTTGCCGCCACATTCGTAGAACCACCTCCAGTGCTCATGTTTGGCATGCTTGCAGAACTCGTATTCATCATACTTTGGCCAATGCCCAAACGTATATGGTGCAAATGTATTTGTACGTGCTTTTGAAAGGTCTCAACGTTTACTCCATACAGACTGGAACGTACCTCTTCGATGCAACCTTCTAGTACCTTGTTGACTTGGGCGGTATTGTCGGTGCTAAGATGGGAGGCAACCAGCAGAACGGTGGCCAATTTTTTGATCATGCTTAAAATGTTTTTGTTCTTCAGAAGGCCTTGATTATTACGCTGAACGGCATCCTCGGCAGCTTCCCGGCATTTTTCACGCAGATATGAGGGGGTTAGCATTGCCTGAACTTGAGGGTCACGTGTGAGTTCGCCAGCAAATACTTGCACGTCATTTAAGTAGTCCTGTATATCTCTATTCATTTTTTCCATTGAAATCACTATGGAGGCATAGCGTCGTTGGAACTCATCACTTAGCTGAGGTGCCGTGGAATCCGCATTGGCATTCTGACTTTCATCCGACGAGGAGGAGCTAGAGTTGTGAGCAGCTACTAGTTGCTGTGATACCTTCAATTCTGCCTCGTTATTCATGTCATTTAAGCGTTGAAGCTTCGACTGTTTGATTTTCATGGCCCGTTTCAGGCGAACCAATGTCTCCAATAATTTTGGCGGGTAGCCGTTAATGTTCTCTTCACGTAGTACAGGGTTTTTGAAGGGACTGTCGATTACTTCTCCCAACAATGGATCGCTCTTGTTCAAGTTCATGTTGTACGCATTGCGAACTTGGCGTATGCCCGAACCCCGCACTGGAGTCATGGCATTTCCTGCATTATTACCATTAGAACCATTGTATACGCTCATTAAACTAGGGCGGAAATCCTTTGTGATGCTCTGTAGTGGTAACATTTCGAAAAAGTTCTCCGAAACAATCTCGTAATCGGGAATAGAATGTGTCCCCAGACCAGCGCGATCGAATGTTACTCTATATGCTGAAGTCGTCGACTCAAAAGCATCCACTGTGCCACTGAATATACCATCTTGTGGAACACGTAGACGGGCAGTGACCTTAGTACCCACGGGCAACGGCAATGGAATCTTGTCCGGTAAATCTCTCAAGAAATTCATATCTTTTACTTCTCCCGAACGCCTGGTTTGCATAAAGCGCATTTTTTGCCTTTTCTTCTCCAGCTCTCGTCGCTCCTCGTCGAAGAATGCCTGAGAACAACGACGAGGTTTGCCCATAAGCGAACGAACTTTCTGCCATTCGGCACGTGTTAACTGGCGCGTGCGTAAATTGGGAAACGATTCAGCCAAACACACTTGAAAGTCGTTATTACCCTCAAATAGCGGTTTGTCGATAAACGAATAGAACCACTCGAATATAACCCATTTGTGAGCCTTAGGTAGTTTAAGAAGATTACGCAATCGCATGCCAATGCGCTCTCCTATTTTCTTATCTGCCGGTATAACGGACGAACTAACTGAACTGCCTCCGGGGGTAATGGCATTACTCCTGCTGCCAGCTGACTTTGGCGTAGTATTGTTTGAATTGCCTCCGCTACCTTTTCCAGGTGTAGACAGGCCAGACTGATCTCTGAATTTGTTTTGCTTTTCATCTGCACGCATATATCGAGACACAACGCCTTTGCGTTTCTTCAAAACTTTTGTGGGCGTTTTATTCGGGGAATTGACTTTCATGGGCATTTTTCGTGGTGATAAACTCATTCTTAACGGCTTGTCATCGTTTATAATGTCATCGTCATAGAATAAACGGTTACGTTTTCGAATTCTAGCCGGCATACCACGAGCATTAAGCATTTGTATGGGTTGTTGGGGCTGTGGTTTTGGAGGTGGCGCTGTTCCCACACGCTGAAGACCCAAAGTTGCTAAACTAAATGCTGGTGGCGGCTCTTCATGTTCCTCGTCTGAGATCGGAGGAGATTGGCGCTCTTCATTTTTAGTACTTTTGTGGGACGACGACGACGATTCGCCCACGTTACTTTCCTCGTCGTTCATAATTTTTTCTTTTTTCACAAAAGAAAAGCTGAAAATGTCAATATGTATATTATTATTAAACAATTCTTTTAAATACATTAACCATAATAAATTGTGTGCACTGATCTCTCCTCCATTTCCAAGATATCGTAAATGTTGAAATCCATGTCAAAGTATTGCGAACTTAATTTAAAAACAGTTTCTTCTCATATGGGCAGATTAGAATCACTGAATATAATATAAAATAAACAAAAAATCGAAGATACCGGTTGGTGCATTAAGTGATTTCCTTCCCGCTCGACATCTTCACAAAAAATATCATATATCTGTATTTACGCTTGAACTACGATATGAAATAATAGTCAATGCTGTGGATGAAGCTCCCAACACTCCTGCTATGCGGAAGTTTGTGCGAAAAGTTTATGAGACTGACATGCCAGTGAACCACACTAATGGCCCCCGTTGTGGTACGGTACGCACTGCTAAGAATGTGGCCGCCGTAGCCGAGAGTCCTTGAACATCGACTCGTCATCGACCTCAAATATTCAACATTTAAAGCACCTGCCCCAAACCGAATTTGGCACAACAACCCTCTGCTTAAATGTTGGAAACACTCGGCAATCAGAATCAGAATAATTTTCAAAATTTATTTGAACTAAATCGGATAAATCCCTTTCGAGTTATGAAAAATCATTTCTCAAAAAATTGATATTTTTAAAAATTTAAAAAAAATTGCTAATTTTACAAAATAAAAGTCGATCATTTTTCTACTCAGTGGAGTACATCGGAATTGTATAGTGGTTATTAATTACCAAAAACTATGTTCAATGTTGACAGCGTATTTAGAAAACTACGCCTAATGCCGACTTTATACAAACAAAAACGCTTTCACTTTTAATTTATAATTAATACTTTTATATTTTCTGAAATTTTCATAGTTGGAGAAGGGGGAAGAAGCGGGGATATTAAACATAAGCACATGTACAATAGATATTTTTCAATTGCAACAATTTGTTTTTTTTTCGTTTCATTTATTTGGTTATTTAAATTTATATATTGATTTCTTGTTTTGAAAAGTAGTATATTTTATATAATAGAAGATATAGATAAATAGCAATATTATTATTGTTGAAAAAAAAACACAATGCATTTAATTTATTTGTCTAATATGAAAATACTATATATGAATGTATGTTTTTTTGTTGTTAAAAAAATAATAATTTATTATTGGAGGAAGAGAGGAAACAAGGTAAAACATCATACTAGGGTATTGACAATCATTGTACGAGCGGCGTAGGAAAAACGGAGGACCTCAATGAAATTTTGTTTAGCAATAAAGGGAATAAAGATAGAAACTACAAAGGACAAAATAGTTGGAGGAAGAAAACAAATATTATACATACATACATAACGTGTAACGTTAAAGTAATTCACGATGACTGTCAATACCCCACCAGGGGGATTGAAGAAACATAAATGGGGAAAGTAAACTTTTTTGTAATGTTTCTTATTTCTTTGTTTTTTGTTGCTGTTGTTATTTCATAAATATTTTCATATACATAAAACACAATACATAGAGTTGCAATAGTTACACACTTACTACTATACAATGCAATAAAATTATATTTATCCATCGGTTGAATTGAAGATTTTAAATAATTTCTTCTCTTCAGTAAATGATTTTTTTTTTTCGATTTTGAAATCAATTTCTTTCATTCTTTTAAAATGTAGAAATAATAATTATAATTAATAATAATAATAAAAACAATTAAATTTATAACAGTTTATAATTGAATATAACAAATATCATCATCGTTTCGTATAACAGTTAATTATAATATATATGCGGTTAAATTTTCTAACATCTTTTATTTTTGTTGGTTGTTGTTGTTATTTTCGTTAGGGGGTCTATGTGTGTGGTGTTTGTGTAATAATTTATATCTCCTTTTTCTCTCGACTTCAAATTGGTTTTAACAGCTACGAGCTACGACGATGACTGACTGACTACAACGACGACGTGACGTGTTAGTAGTACTCGTAGTATTTACTAATGATTGCCAAATATGTATATTAATTATATTTATTTATTTATATAGTATGTATGTATCAATAGGTCGTCGGCGGCGGCATCTACTAATTGATTGATTATTTGATTCATGATGTGTAATGTCTCAAATCTATTCAAGTATAATTTTATGATTTCGTTCGTGTTAACAACATTTTAGGATTTGGTGTTGGTTTTCTCAATGGCATTTTTCATTTCTTTTTTTTCTTTTATGTTTAGTTTTTTTCTTTTCAATATATGTTAAAATCTAATACGGGGATATGGGGGACGAGGATGGATCGCGATCGGTTGAAGTATTACAAACGAAATTAGAATAAAATACAACAACATCAAAACATGAATAATTGATTATAGGTGCGTGCTGGCTGCTACTACATAGTTTTCTTTTATTTAGTTCACATCTCCACCAGAACATGCTTAGATGTCCATAATACCGTTGGGTAAATGTCTTCTTATTGATTGAACGAACGTCGTCGATCACCGATGCTTAGACATTGAAACGTGTCTCCGAACCATCGGCCAACATAAGTGTCACCGTGCGATTGTTAATCCATACCAGCTTGGCCAACCGCATTGGATTCAATCGTGACACATCTGGTATGGGTGCCGTTGAATATCCTTTGGTGCAGCGTGTCTGTGACTGCCCCAGACCGAACATTCCGGTACTGGTTTGCCAGAATGACAAACGATTTTCGTTGCACGAATATGAGACCAGAAACTTGCCATCGGGCGAGAATGCCAACGATGTTATGGGATGGGTGTGTGCCGGTATCATCTGACATTTGTTCTGTCGCAATTCGTATATGGCCAGGTGGCCGTTGCTGGCACCCACGGCAATACGTCGTGTTTGGGTACAGTGCGATATTTGATTAAAACGACATATTGAAGGGCAGACGTCCGCCAATCCCTTGATCTTGAGTTCAGCATTCTCTAGACAATGTAGTGTTATATCCATAACCTCGACCAATAAACATGCGATTTCGGCCTGCATCTTATCAATCAACATCTCGACACATTGCAAAATTTCTCCTTTGGCCTTGAACAAAACGGACTGGGTGAGGGGCACATTGATGGATTGAGGATTTTGTTGCATACTGTTGTACCTGGCCACCTCGCGAGCCATCGTCGTTATGAATGCTGCTGGCCTTGCAGTTGCTATCAAGCGCAAAGCATGTCTGGCTGTTCGGCAGGCATCTGCTTGTGGTGTTAGAGGAAGTTTGTAATTAAGATTTGGTACAGATTTACCGTCACATGAGAGCTCCAAGAGGCCAAGTAAAACTTTGCTCACATCGAGGTAAGGTTCCCAGACAGTAAAACCACGTCCTAACAAATCGATGGCGGCACGTCGCAGCGGGGTGTATTGAGGCAACTTTGGTGATGGTGGGGCATACAGAAGATGAGCCAATGCCATCGACGTTAAGCGGGCCAAATTGTTGGCAATGCCAAAACCTTCAACCACCGATGATTTCCTGCGCTCACCGGAAGCTGTAACGCTGCTACGACTAGGGGAATCTTGATTTATATCTTGGCCAAATTCGGCTCCAATCACGCCTAACAATATCACGGCCGTCGTCTGTTTTCGCTTCAGCTCGGATAGACTGGACGGCTTGCGAATAATTTCCTCTTCCTCCTCCTCATAGTCCTCTCCATTATCACCATCACCATTATTGCCCATACCGACAGGTCCTCCAGCAACGTTGGGATGTCCATTGGAGCCATTCGCATGCTGTACCTGTTGAGCAATAGGTTCGGTGTGCGTATACATTGGCAGATATTGAGCCCAGCTCTCTACCAGTTGCTTACGACCGCGCTTACCCATTCTCCTCAACTCGCCCAACAGTATTTGCTGGGCAGCCTCTCGTATCTCAATGCAATGGTGTTGCCAGCGTTTCGCCATCATTTCGACTTGTGGTCGTTTGAATTTCTTTGGTTCTAAGGCTTCGATTTTATCCGGCAATAGGAAACAGTGGTGCGTTGATAGTAGACTCCATCCCTGCTTAATTTGCGATATATGGTGTGCGAGAAGTTCCTCGCGTTCCTCCTCAGTAGCCATTGTGGAGTCGCTTCGTTGAGCCAAACGCATGAGTTTTTTGCTGCGCTCACTGTCGGGCAAGAACGATGCTGAATTCATGGATAACAGCGTATTCGACATGGCCACAAGAGCCAATATATGATTGGAGGTTAAGGTTGTGCTCAATTCCCAGTGCAGGCGCGATGTGAACACTGCTGTAAGCTGTTCTTGTCGAAGTAGTTCTGCCGGAATGTCGCGCTTCTTGGAACTGCTAGCCACTACTACACCTTCGCCCAAGTCGTAGTTATTCTGCCAAGTGGGCAGCAAGAGCGACATATAACCGCCCTTGGAAAGAATGCCAAAGGAAACGGGTACCATTGGTCGCAGCAAACCAAGTTGCGACTCGCACACCTTATCCAGATGCGGATCCAAGCCCCACGAATGCAGCAACGATAACAACAACTGTGCCACTTCCATCACATGTGTGACCTCCATTTTGGAGGCTATTTTGCTCTTTAGATCAGTTTTAGTGTCTTCAGGGGAGTCTGGCTGTTCCACAACTTTCTGGATGCTTTCTTGGACTTTGGCCTGTACTTTCTTCTCAACAATTTCGGTTTTCTCCTTGAATTTCTGGACAAGTCCATGTTTGTCTTTATCTTTAAGCATTTTCTCCATGTCACCAGCCTTGTTTTTTACTTTGCCAAAAAAGTCGCTGATCTTCTTTGATGCCTCTACGTGCAGGGCCTTGTCCTTCTGACTATTGAGAACAACGCCGAGGGCTTCTAGTTCGGCCGGAGTCATTTGAGCATATTCCTCGCTGTGCAATTCAAAGATCAGACCCTCGATATCGAAAAACAGTATGTGACTTTCCGCATCTTTGGGATTCGTGCGTAGTCCTTGTATGATAAGGGGATTGCTGCGATGCTTCATAAGAAAATCAAAGTTGCCTTGATTATGACCTTGCAGTTGCTGCCACTGAGTGATGCCTCTTTGTGTTGCATGCCGTATAGCGTTCATATTGCGAGACTTCAGGCCTCGGAAAAAATGAACAGCTGGATTGGCCAGTCCCTCGGTATTCGACGTGCTTGTACTGCAACTGGTATCATCAGCAGTTTGCTCATCACAAACCGTTAATACTTCCTCGGCTAACATACCGTGTAAAACACGATCTAAATGTCCCGTTTCCATTTGCCATACATACACCGAACCGTCTGAACAGCCAACTATTAGGAAGTCATCCAAGGGACGCCATTTAATCGTTACCACAGGGAAAAGGTGACGACTGGCCAATGTGATACATTTACGTTCCTGTAAACTGAGTAATGTAACCGAATGATCTGATGCCACCGAACAAATGCATTTCAGAATGCGGGGACTACACGTTTCAGGCGGTACCAACAGCTGCGTAATTTCACCAGCATGCACGCAAAAGCGATGCAACAGACTGCCGCTGTACAAGTCCCATAGACAGACTGCGAAATCAACTCCACCTGACAACAAGAGTGACTTTTCATAACGTGGATGCACCAGGGAAGGGCACAGCAGACAATTGACACGGCCTCTATGACCGTAGAGGATTTGGTGGGAAGGCCATTCACTGAAGTTTTGCTTAATACCCACTAATAATTGCATCATAACGGTCTGAGTAGCTGGCACAATGACAATCGATCCATCCTCCCGGCCAATGACCAGTCGGCTCTGTTGAGGCAAATAAATGCTAGACGTCAGTTTAACTGGATGATCGGTTATACGAGCTAATTGATCCAATATACCCACTGGAGGAGGATCCATTATGGCCCAAGCCTCTACTAACGAAGTGCATACTGATGGCTTCAGTGTACGTGGAGGCATTTGTTTCGCTTGCAGAATACTAATATTGTCCAGAGGGACATCAGGAACAGACCACACGGAGATAAACCCTTCCGAATCGCCACGCAATAGACAATGAGTGGTCGGCTTTCCTTCCGATTCACTACGCAAAAGTTTCATGGCAGGAGGACACGACAACACTTTATCGCCTGGATGTTGTAGAATATAGTAGAGGTAAGGGGAGTCTCGCACTACGCTTTTCGAATGGAACTCCTTATTGTCTGGTATGCAATTAGCGGGTAATTTGTAGAGGTAACCCTTGCCCTCGTCGGTCCAAAGCATAACACGGTCGGAACTAATAAAATCTCCACCCTGCCATCGCTCTCGTGTGGGTGCGATCACCGAGCAAAGAACTGTGAAATCGCCAGCATCATAAATCTGCCAGTATTTTGTACAGACTATAAGAACGGTTCGTTGATTCTTAGAACAGCAATTCATGGTGATGGCATTCAGGCAACGAATCTCCTTCGACTCATTTTCATAGATGGGTTCGACATGCTTATTCTCGGTACCAGTCAATGTCCATACCTTTACTGTTCCCGTAGTTGTTATGGCCAAAACTACATCATCTTTACGGCGCATTGGTCTCAGAACGTGCAAAGCAGATATCCAATCTGGCTTTACCTTTGAGCTCAGCGTATATATAACCTCCAGGCTAAATGGATCCATCACCATTATCTCTGGATAGTAGCCTATGCAGAAGAGGCGCACATCACCGCTGTTGGCTGTGTGATAACTCTGGATTTGTGTATGTACCTGGGGTAATTTAACAGATTCCATGCATTTGCCATCTGTCATATCCCACGTGCACATTTCACCATTTTCCGACGAGCTCACCAAAAAATTATTGTCTGTCATTATAGAAGCTCGCACCAAGCACAAAACGGGTGCCGTATGACCAACCAATAAACAGCGCGGTGACATCTTCAGTGTTACCGGCTCCACATGCCACAAACATATTTGACCGTCGTAGCATCCTGTCGCTAAAGTACTTTGGTCGTCTGACAGGAAAACACTGGACACGCAATGGGTGGGGGCCGAGGGCCCCCACAGCACAACTGGCACCACTAAATTGGTGCTAACCATCGTTCTTTGCCTACAATGGGCCTAATCTGCGTTCAGCGTTCATTCACCAGATTAATTGACCATGGTTGTGGGTTGACGGTTAATATGTGCACACAGTAGTTTGTTGTTAATACGTGACGAAGATTATCACCAGCACAAAAAGCCGCCACGGAAGAAACAAATATAACGGGGGGAAGAAAAAGAACAATAACGAAAAATTCTATAAGATAAACAGCACACAATCACACATGGAACAGAAAAATAACAAGTGTATGTAACTAATGTGTCCCATTCTTCTATTACGCCATGTACAATTTTCTTGTTTGATTTCCAAAGATAAGCTCTTGATAATGGAATAGAAACTTAATGGAAATGGGTTTGCTATGTACTATTGCCTCGGACAAAAAGTATTTCATTATTTTCGATTAAATAAGATGAGCAAACATGTTGAAGGTTCGGTACACATAATTCGTACATATTGAATCATTGGTAAATATTTAAACATTCAATTAGGTCTCGACCGATGGTGAAATTAAATACATTCTTGCATTGAACAAGGGTTTGACTCTGGAAGAATCTTGAAAATGAATGATGAGATGTGTATGTGTCATGGTTCAAAAGGGCAGGTATACGTTTTCCTCGTGTGGGTTCTAAATATAAATGTTATGGAGAAAAAAAATAAAAAGTGCAGACATTTCGAAGGATTATTTTCAAGATAATTTCACATCAGCTAATAGAACAATGGACCATACAATATGTAATACGCGTTTATGTTGGATGGAATTTGAGAGATGACAGTTGTACGCCGTAAAGGACAAGATTGTCAAAAAATGTTCCATCATTTATTCATCTATTTAAAAAAACGGAACATGTACCAAAACTGTCACACGTCATGGGTGTATGACCACCTTGTTCGATATGAACGGCAATTTTAGCAAGTAACAATGTGTTCACCAGGACAAAATGTTTTAGTAAAATCATATACCAAAGTAAATATGTACTGAACGGCACTACCCTTAACATCAATGCTGAGTCTACTAACGTTTGGATATGATGATGATACACCCATAGTGATCCATAGAATAGTGATCCGACACTCTACAGAGTGTATATAATGGAGTTCCTTGGAACCTATTCCACCAACATTCCATGCAGGAATAATTGGGGAACTTTTCTCAAATCAGTTAGCAATGTACCTTATAATTTCAATTAACACTGACCGGGACCTAATCACCAACCGACAGATGATTGTCTGGAAGCGTTTTATATGGCTTCGAGGTTACTCTCTTACTGTACGAGTCGGCATTTACGAGATGGAAACGACCGCTCAAAATGGGTTACTTTTATCACCAGGATATAAACCTTGGCCGTCCATCCTGAAACAGGGAATGATTACGGTTTACTTTCACTAGGTTTGAAAATGAAAATCGGATGGTTTGGCAATCAAATAAAAATATTTTCCTGTACGAATTGTCCACTTACTTTAATTAATACACAGTATCCACGCTACTCATACCCTCTTTATTGACACATATTACATATGATAAATAAACACCTTTCCTTTGTTTCATTAACTTTCTGTTTATTCGTATGAATACTATTTTTCAAAAGTGGCAAATAACATCTGACTTTGCTTTGCATTCGCAAAATATTAATCCAGATGTTTAGAATGTTAAGCAATGAATTGATGCGTTCTGAATGTGCATTCGTCATGTGAACGAATTGAATGGAGATGTAAGCGCCCTGGCTCTCTTAACCAGAAGACTCTATCTGGGTTCTGGACAAATTAATGTAAAAAAGAATAAAAAATAACAATAATAACAGATACATGTGTCCTCAATATCAAACTTGCATAGTTAGGGTGCAATGAACTCATTTTCAGGGTTTATGGACGAAGAATTGAATGTGTTATGTGTAAATTAATTACAAAGTCTCTATGTTATGTAATATCTAGCTTGAGACTTCTATATTCAACATCTAATCGCAAATTGAGGAGGGGCTTGGATAAACGGTGGATTTTATTGCCATTGGGTTTTCACCGTCAAATTTTTACCATATTTCGTTGTTATATCACTTGAAACAATTTTGACAATTGCACCAATGTTCTGAAGCTATTCCATTCTCCTATATTAAGGATTAAAACAAAGGCAACCAGAAGAAAATATAACAATAAATAAATGAGTTCAATATTCTGCCCAAACAATCGACATATTACTTTGCACCTCTAAAACCCCTTAGTCTTGGCCACAACGAAAACAAAAAGGAATTTATGTCCACGATTCTACAAAATGTTTGCTCAAAAATGTTTAATCGTAATATTTGGTGGTCATAACAAAAATAAAAAAACAGATTGCGCTGAGAGGAAAGACTGAAATATCGGTGGAATGAACATGTCCACAGTGCTGGGGTTCACGAATGAAGCTGATCAGAAAATCAACAATATGTTCTACACCCAGCACAAGTACGCAAATTGCATTGGTCGATCTTCGGTAACAGCAAAATGAAGCGACATAACACAATTGCAACCGCAGTACGAAGTAGTTAGCCTCAGCGCAGATGTGTTTGAAAATTCGATGTTATTCGGAGAAGCCACAATTGATTCAGGCAACAACATTTTTGTCGTTATTCGCAAACCTGAAACATAAACCGCAGAAATATGCTGAAAATTGTGTTTACACGGTATATTAATGTTAATGTAACCGATCAGATGAGCTCGATTTCACCATTAATTGAAACGATAACTTTTACCGTTAATACTGATATATATACTGATAAAAGAGCCGTATATTTCTTGCTGAAAGAAGTGAAAGGCAAGCTGGTATGGGGATACAACAGTTGCATAAGATATTACTGAATGTAAAGACAGTTGGCAGTACATTCGACTAAGGCAGAATATTGATTCTAGGATTTATTCACTCACAGTGCCTATCCACACATTTAACATATTAAGGTTTTTGATTTCTCAAACATATTGATTGTACGACATTCAGAGATTATTGTTGTTGTTATCATCAGCTGTTTGGAAAATATATAAAAAAACACACATTTTACCCTAATGTCATTGAACTATTGTAGGAGCATTAATCCCAGATCTAAGGTTGTGAAAAAATACTTTGTTTGAGGTAAAATATGTCTTAATTAAGTGCACTGTCAAAAAGTTAGCTACAACCTTGGTTCTTCGATTAGGTCCAAATGACAAATGGAATGTACTGTATGTACACGAACATGTCCAGAAGAAGTCGTGAATACTCATTACATCAGTATTTACTAATGAAAAGCTACCATTAATTAATTAACACTAGAATGTTTATCGTGTACAACTCTTCTATTATTGAAGAAACGAAGAATAAAAAGAATTACGCGAACGCAAATATAAGAAGACCTGACACTTTTTTTTCAAAACAAACAATAAAAACTGGCAGCAAAGAGTAACAGAGAAACATCAAGCAGACCCAGAATGAATACCTGTGGCGTAATACAAAGAACGAGACAAGAAATAAAAGTACAAACAAATAATAAATAATTCGCTCCAAACCAAAAAATATTATTGTATGTACTTTTCTTCTTCTTCTTAATTGCGACATCAAGCCAGCCAGAACTTACACTTGTTCCTCCACTTCTCCTCCTCTGACTAATTCACGACAACGGACGACGGAAAATACTGGTCTCTCTACACGGTTGTGGCTCCGAAACGACTTAAGAGCCGTACAAAATACGGGACAACTTTGGTGGCGACACTTTTTTCTGTCTGCAGCCTTCGTTTGGAGAAGTTGTCTATTGGCACCGACCTACGATGGCAATGATTGCTGATGTAAAGACGTGTGACTCCACCACAAACAAGATAATTAAAAACTCCAGCAACAACAGTCATGAACTGGGAGACAGACAGACAGTCAGCAGGCGGTAGTGATGGTTGTCGACGGCAGCGGCAGCAGCGCAAATCAGCAGTTATGGAACTTCAATGTCGTGCTCTTCACCACAATGAACATTCAGAAAGCGAAAATTAAGACGTAGACGTCGTTTTTTATGTTTTCTTGCGAAATATTGTCGTCGATTTTCTTATACTTTGCACATTGTAAGTGTTTGTTCAAACCACAAAATTAAAATCCCTTCGGTTTTTGGCGACTATTTTGCGAAATCTTAAAAATATTTTGTCTTTTTACTCGCAGAAAAATGAAAATATCGACCGAGTTATAAAAAAAATATCGATTGACTCGCGTCTGTCATAATTGTCAAATTGGTTGTAACTGCACACAACCCAGTAACATGTCAAAAAAAAGGTTAACAATAGTAATTAAAAGAATTTACAAAGGAATACACATGCATATAGTAAACTTTAATGTTATTAACTATGATATACCTAAATTATTTGTAAACTTAGTCAAATATCCACAAAATAATTAAATAAACATTTTCTAATTTCATACTTTCTATAGCAACTCTGTGTGGACACTCTTTATGTATACAACGCGCCGTCATCTGTCAAAAGACGTAACGTAATTAAAGACATTCTTTGAAAAATGCCTTTCAATGTACAATGAATGATTATTTAAATTATTTACAGCTTAACAGAAACAAATAAACAAATGAAACGCCATAAACCAACAACAGTTTCCATATCCTTCCAACTACATCATACAGAAAGCAATGAATGCTCCCAATCATTTGCACTAACCGACAAACTCGTTGGAGGCGGCCAAAGTGAATCAACACAAAAGGAACACATTTCACTTCCTGGGTACATTGATGTCTACTTTGATCCTAAACAGTAATCTTCCTCAAATTAATCACAATTTTTGCATCGAAATCAATTGTATTTCTATGATTTCACAAGATTCCAACATTTCCTTGGTCGCGACTGAATGTGCAGTTGCTCCACAATCATTCCATTTCTTTGGTTATTTGGATAGATGGGACGATATCGTGCACAACGCTTTATTATTAATAATGTTTCGGTCACTTACCTCCTTAGTCACAATTTAATGCAGAATATATTTTAATATTTTGTTGATTGTTTGACAACACAATAATTTTTTGTTGTTTTCTCAAAATTAGTGTGGAAATGAACCAGAGTTGGTATTTAGGAAACTTAAATTTGTGCCGCAATACACATTAAATGTGCCCAAATAGGGCCAATCCCGTCACGTTTCATAGTTGTATGAGAAATGAAAGGGATTGAAATGAAAGTTTGGTTTTTCGATTCCTCCATTACATCTTCTTAGAATTTTAGCGGGTTTATTTGACCCTCACACTGATACATTTTTAAACCCTCACTCTACGCAATTTCGTTTCATGACCTTTATAACAGTATATAACAAAATGTAAGTTCTACCGTTAAAGTCGCAATTTAATAATATGTAATAAATGTTACTTAATTTGTGAGAATTGTGAAAAAGTGCCAAAATAGATTATGAGTGTGACACTGTGCACATAAACACTTGATTGTGCGAAAAATGACACAATGTGCCAGATTTACCATCACTGGTGTAAAATTGAACTGTTGAAATGAATGCAGTGATGCCAGATACTTTTTTTGAAGCACCTACGTACATAAATAAATTTAAACGTTCAAATACGGCTTTTTAAACATATTTACATATTTTATTAAGTCTGTTTGGTTGAATGACAAGGTTTAATAGGCATTTTCTGTTAGCATAGTTTACCGTTTTTCATTATGTTGGCTGCAGTTTGTGAAATTAATAAATGAATGCATGGTATTAAGTGAAAAAGTACGGTTCGTCCAACCTTGTGTTGGTCGAACATGTATGACCTTTAGCACATGCGACATTTGTTTTTTTGCAGTGAACATGTTCAGTGTGGCACGAATTTCAATGTTATGTTCAATCTGAAAATTATACACAGGGTTGCAATATAAAGTTTCAAAATTAAAATATTCATTTATCACTAAACTGTTGTTTTCACTGATTTTAGGTAGGACTTCAGTTATGTTTATGTTATCGATGATATTTCGTATCCGTTAATCATTACAAAATATCAAGTGGTCCACTTATATTTAATTCTTATCAATTTGATATTATCGACATTGACCAGCACATTTTCATATTCATATCTCTGTTTTGTACGTTCTCAATGGAGGTACTCACATGTAAACCTTTCCGGTATTTTTGTGCGATATTATTTTTTTTGTGAATAATACGAATACAGGTAATTCTTTCCAAGGGAAATAGACTAGGCTATATTTGCATTGTATCCCATAAACCCACACGATGTGATTAATTTGTATCTCTGTTGTGTATGTTCTCCAATGTAAACACGACCGTGGACTTTACACATGTATCCGGAGCAATGTGGAGTTTGGTTCATATCCCGGCATCTTCCACAGGAGTTCCATAAGACAGTTCTGTTTTCGTGGTGATTCCTACATATTTCTATCTGTTAGTTCAACGGTACTTTTCGTTCACGTATTCCATAATAATTTGAATTTTGATTTAAATTGAATGATATTTCTCTTATACGTATTTGGTTTTGTTGAAAATGTCGAGTAATTGGTTGCAATTAAGCGTATTCCATATGTGTTTAATACCGGCATTTCCTTCACTGAACATACACTTCGTATATTATTGTTTGATAAGCTACCGACCGACCGTATGAAACAAATAATTAAATTATAGTGCGGTGCCAACAATGCTATTTCAATTGTTTAAATATTTTTGGCGAACATTCGTCGTGTTAGTAATTATTGCGTGTATCGCCTCCCATCGAGTCCATGCCCTGAAGCACTATACCAAAGCGCGTAAACTAGAATTAAGGTAGGACGACTGTAGTTGTTGTCTTAACATCTCTTAAAAATATCCACTTTACAGGGAACAAGTACGGAGGATGTTTCAACATGCATACGACGGATATTTACGGTATGCATCGGAATATGATGAATTGCGCCCATTGACATGTGATGGGCAGGATACGTGGGGGAGTTATTCCCTAACGATGATCGATGCGTTGGACACACTGGCTACAATGGGCAATTATTCGGAGTTCCGGAGAGTCGCCAAATTGCTGGAGAAGAAAATGGACTTTGACAAGGACATTAATGTTTCGGTGTTTGAAACTAACATACGAATAGTGGGAGGGCTGCTATCGGCACACTTGATATCCAAAAAAGCTGGCATAGAAGTCGAAGATGGATGGCCGTGTCAGGTAAGAATTGGCAATGTTGGGTTAAAGCTTTAGTACAAATGTATCTTACTTAGGGTCCACTTTTGAGAATGGCGGAGGATGTGGCAAAACGTTTGCTTCCCGCCTTCGACAGTTCTACCGGCATGCCTTATGGAACGGTGAATTTGCGATATGGGGTACCAAAGGGGGAGACATCTATTACCTGTACGGCTGGGGTTGGCACTTTGCTAGTGGAGTTCGGCACATTGTCACGTTTGACCGGTAACAGCATCTATGAAGAGGTTTCCCTGAATGCTTTGCACTCTTTATGGAAGAGAAGGTCGCCTATTGGTTTGTTTGGCAATCATATTGACGTTCAAAGTGGTCGTTGGACAGCCTTAGACTCAGGCATTGGCGCTGGCGTCGACTCGCTTTTTGAGTACATGGTTAAAGGAGCGATTCTGTTAAACAGGCCAGAACTATTGGACATGTTTCACGCAGCTCGTGCGTCCATTGATAAATATTTAAGGCATGACGATTGGTATGTATGGGCGGGCATGAATAAAGGCCAGGTAACACTGCCTGTATTTCAATCGCTGGAGGCATTTTGGCCAGGAGTTTTGAGTATGATCGGAGACAGAGAGGCGGCCATAAGAACAATTACCAACTATGCGAGTGTTTGGCGAAAATATGGGTTTCTGCCCGAGTTCTACAATATCCCTACGGGTGAGGCTTCTGCCAATAGGGAAAGTTATCCATTGCGTCCTGAACTAATAGAGTCCGTAATGTATTTGTATCGTGCTACAAAGAACGAGTTTCTCCTGGAGATGGGAGAAAGTATGCTTATGACTATAGAACATAGTGCCAAAACCCGGTGTGGCTATGCAACGGTATGTGAATATTTTTGGAACTGAGTGACATATATTTTGTTTTTATAAGAAATCCCTTTTTTTTAGATAAGAAATGTTGTCACTCATGAGAAGGAAAATCGTATGGAATCGTTCTTTTTAGCGGAAACAACAAAGTATTTGTTCTTGCTTTTCGACGAGGAAAACTTCTTGCACAATGACGCAGCTAACGGAGACATCATACAAATTCCCAATGGCGGTGGCGAGTGTGTTATCAATACTGGACCGTACATTTTCAATACCGAAGCTCATCCTATTGATATGTCGGCCCTTTACTGTTGTCATGACAATAAGCAAAACATATTTGATGGTTTAGACCTGCAGCCGTTCAGTGATTCTGTTTTGGCAAAAACAGACATTGACTTGCATTTGAAAGAAAAAAATGAAATAAATTCTTATTGTTCGAAGTCACCGACACAACGAGAACGTTCCAAAAAGACTGTGCATCCGCCACCCTCAAAAGCGGCCAGCCAGCCTAGCTTGGCCGTAGACATTGAAGTTTTTGATGACGACAACAAACCAGCCGGAGACATTCTTGTCGAGTCATTTGAGCGTGTTAAGAACGAAATCGTCACTGGTACTACCACCACACCCTCCGACAAAACAACAGTTCATCGCAATCAACTAACGGTTTCCGATTTACAGGATTTTTTTGCCAAGAAACGTGAACATTTTAAGAGTCCCCAAGATATTTTGGAGTATACTGTGAAATTTTTGAAAAACTTCACACTGGAGCCAACCTATATAAGCAGTTTACAATTGTTTGACAAAAACATGAATGAGCTTTTGGGTTCCGTAGCACAAAAGGATTATGAGGGCACTACAAAAACACTATGGGAATTGTATGAATTGCATCAACGTTACAGAATGAACATGAAGCTACTGGTTGCTTTCAATTTACATTCCTTCGGAGAGTTTGATCGCAAAATGGTGGACAAGGTGCTGTTGGTGCTTAGCGGTGATCAAAATGATAGTTCCAATAATCCCATATGGAATAAAATGAGTGACATCTATATGGAATATACCAGATGTTTGGTGAACACAACAGAGATGCAAAATCTGCTTCTAAAAATTCTCATCAATGGCTCCGACGAAAAGCAGAGAGCCTACAAAGCCTTTTTGACCAATGACGAAATAACAAAATTACCAATCGACACTGTGGATACACAACAACAGTTGAAACTGTTTTCTTATGCAAAACGTATTGTGGAAGCTGAGAAACGTATGGGCGATACTTTTGAGCATTTACAAAAAGTAATGGTTGAAATCAACAACAAACAAAAGTCTGACAATAAAATATCCCAAGCTACTGAGACTCCCGCTTTAACAGGCCATGTTAAAGACAAAGATGACGATTTAATTCCTGCATCTAAGGCTCACAACAATGCAACATCTTCATTCACGGCTAACAGTTCATCGTCGACTGTAGGCACTAATCTCATGTATTCCTCTCCTCTGAAGGAAAATGAAAATATCTCCGTGGTTTCGAATGTATGGTCTCATTTGGTGGACACTTTTCTGGGGAAAACCACACCACAGAAATCGAAATTCGATGCTGCAGAACTCCGTCAAAGAACTCGCAAATCTCTGGAGCAATACAACGATGTACCAGTCAATTATAATTTACTTACATGTTCCAGGCCGAAGTACATAGAAAGTTTTGCATATCGTTACTATTATCCATAAGCAGCTGGACGCCGAGTTACACTGGAAAAGGAAGACAGGTTTGGTACTGTAAATACTATATAGAAATCGTTGAACTACAGGCAAACATTCCACCAAACGTAAAGTCGTAAGTATCGTTGACGAAAAAACGTATATTATTTGAGGATAATAAGTGATACAATAACTTTAAAAATATACCATAAGTAATTGAGACTTAAAAATGTCTTGTGGTTTTCAATTGTTCTCTTCGTAAAATATGTGGATATTGCAGAATAATAGACTATGATACAACAAAGATTCCATTGCCAAATAACCTACTGTACGTTGTAGGCCAAAGGAAGATGATTTTACTGTTTTGATCCAATTTTGGTATTTTTAACTATCTATACTAGTTTATAGCCTATGTAGAAATTTGCAAATGCCGCTAGTTACTCGTAGTCCTTAACCTATAAGTCCTTGAAGAAGTATTAGCGTCTAATATTTCTTGGAATGTTGAAGGAACGTGTTTGTTTGAAAAATTGCTCAACGTGAGATGTATATTGTACTCTGTCGTGTATTTTTGCTTTCATTTTCTACTCGATGCATTATCGTATTGAATAAAGAAAAACATTCCGTTTTAAAATGGTCAGTTTGATAGGTTTCTGGGCCCCTACGGTGATGTTCAATGTTTTGCAAAAACTATAACGGTTTTTGTGACTTTAAAAAAAAAATCGCACTGGTTCGATTTTCAATTTCAAACAATCTTCATCGTTTGGACTCTTGTTTTAGACAGACGGGCGGACTAATTAATAATATAGCAGTATATGTTTTAAAGAGTTCAAAATCTGTATTTTTAGGTGCGATAAATGGCACGACAATTGTAATATATACCTATTATACATACCCAGCTTGTGATTTAAATAAAAATGCCTTTTTTTAGTTCAACAGTTAAGTTTCGGCTCCATCAGGGTTAACTCCCATGATGCAATGAGTTTACGTGTTGCATAAAAACATTGTTGTGTTTTGCAAACTCATTACGAATGACAATGAAGTTTTTTTTTCTATTTGTATGTATGTATATATAATTATGTACACAAATATTATATATATATAAATGCCTATGCCTGTACATTTCTATGCAAGATACAATATGAATTTCGACTACCGCACGCTTGGTACAAGTTTGCGATAACAGAAAAAATAGCGCAAACTAAAAACTTTTGTTTGCAAAACGATACCACTGACTTCTTTACATTCCATCTAATCCGTCTGAAAAGAATGCAGAGGGAAAAACAAATGAATACTTTGTCATTTTCAAAATACGGTTGCAATCTTCCCGCTCCACAACATGCGGATTTGTGTTGTTGTCGACCCCAAAGTGCGTGTTTTACATGAACATGGTTTTTGCCCCAACCCTTCATAAAATTTTTGTGTCGTGTATTTTGAAAAAGGATTGCTAGTCTAACTCCCATGCGGGATATGGAGAGCTTTACCTAGTGACGTACATACTGCTGCAGCTGTTGTAATGTGGTGACATGGGTAGCAGGTGATTGAACTGATGTGTTGTGGCATGAAATGGAAGGCACATACATTTATGGCAATCATCATGAATTTAAATGAATGGTAAATATAAATAATGGCCAAAATAAAGAAACCAAATTAGTTGATTATTTGTTTATTTGGTATCTACAAAATGTTGTGGTTTTGCCTTTTCATGTTAGTCGTAAATGTTGAGGACTCCATGTCGAACATGCCATCGGATTCGGATAGAAGCAATAACCATGATAAACAAGGTTCTGATAATAATGGAGAAGGCAGTTTTGCCGAAAATGGCGGCAAAAAAGATCCGAAGCCAATGCCGTATCTTTTTGAAAAGGAACTGATAAATAACCGTAACAAACACATTCATGTTGTGGATGATTTCGTGCCCTCCAGAAATAGTAAGTATGTAGATACACTGCAACTTCTATAAATATGTTACCGATGAGTCTCGTAAATTGTACCGAGCTCATCACATAAAGGAACGGGTGAGATAGACATTTTTTTGCATGGATAATTGAAAAATATGTTCTTTATATGTACGTACATATATGAGCTGCTGGTTCAAATTGTTAGATTCGTTGACATTGGATTCCTAAATTGCATGGTCATTATTTTTCCGTTGAGAATTTTGGTGAAAACTTTAAAAGTCCTTTGACAGTCAGGAAAGTGGTTTCTCCAAATATTCGGACAATATATCGTTCAAAAGAAATTCGAACTTGAAAGACCCGGTATGTATCGGTTAAACGGAATGAAAAAAGAAGAAATTTGTTCACTTCTGCGGAATTTTCAATAAAGGGGATTTCGGATAATTAAATCTTTCATTAAAACGAACTATTTCAAAAATGTACATATGTATTCCATGGTGTATTGGTCATATGGCGTGCTTGACAGGGTTTACACGACCTGCATACATTTTTCATACGCAAAAGTGGCATGTGTTATGTAAAATACATGTCGTGTAAAATCATCTAAAGCGGTGTTCGTATCATATAAGGATGTGTGTTTGCATTAAAAGTGTGTTTCACGAAGTACAGTGCATGTAAAATCATCCGGAACAATTGTTACTAATATTTATTTTATTATTACGCTATGTTTTTAATTATCCGAATTCGACTATAATTAGTTATGTACATAATATGTGGGTGAAACAAATATCATATTTGTCATGTAGTAATAGCATTGCAAATCAACGAAATCGATAAGAGAAACAGAATAAAAATATCTCAAAACATTCTTTTTTTTTTAATGAATAACTACTATACAATTCAGATGTTCTATGGTCCCATGTACAGCCTGCTGTGACACTTTTTTAAATTCAAAAAATCAAATCAAAAGTATTACTCCTTCTTTTCGCCCTCCAACACCTTTATTTCATGTCGCTAACCCAGTGCAGTGCATTAATACAGGGGTTTCCAACAACAGGTGTTATTTTGAATCACCCGGTATTTCGGTAGATCTTGTGATTTAACACCTTGCGACTTCTTCCTTTGGGGCCACGTGAATGATTATGTCTACGCCAACAGCCCTCAAAGATAGAATTCGTAAGCCTATCGAGGACATAGGGCAGCCACATTGCGATTTGGTTATGGGAAATTTCATGAAAAGGATACGGTCCTGTAAGCGTGGTCGTGGAGGCCATTTGTCTGATGTTGCTTTTCATTATTAATGTCATACCTTCCTCTTTATTATGAAATAAACATCCGATCGTTTATCTCACAAAATTCAATTTTTCTTTAAATACCAAAAAACCCTATTGTTGGAAAACCATTAATGAGGCATTCCCTGAGTGTTAGTAAAAAAGCAATGTTTTCACCCAGGAAAACGGTAAAATTCCATTGTTGTTCAGTGAAGTTTCTTATAAACGAGGCTATATTGAGTTTTGTAGGTATTTATGTGACTTCCCGACTAAAATAACAGGAAGATCCTTCATTTGGGATTTCGCGGGTTCTACACACAAGCAATTCTTAGCGACGGCGTCGAATTATGGATTGGCGGTGTCTTGAACATGGTGTTTTTAAGTGTAAGTGCCAAATATTAGTGGCATGGGTATTTTTAATGTGAAAAAGTACTAAATACGCAATTTTTCAACCCTGTGCCATTGGACAAAATTGTTGTTACTGAACAGCTGACTACCAATAATTGGCGAAATACAATACAACAATGCCGTCAAACTTAATGAAATATTGGCTTTTACTAGAATCCCTCGAGTTTCCAATTATTGGTATGTAGACTAATTAATAATTATTTTTACGGTTGATAAGAAAATCACCTACAATCCAATAGATCCTGCATATGTAAAACCGGAGTGCGAACGCATGCAGGCAAACATAAGTAAACTGAAAAAATCTATTCAACTGTCAGTTGAAGATATAGCGACAGCTTTAATAGATGACCTGCATTTAGATTACTTGGTGAACAGACTTACGGAAAATACTCTTGATCCAGATGAGTCCATTTATACGGTTTATATTTTGTTCGTGTTGCGAAAAATTTGCAATGGAAATGTTAAAAGCGCTGAGGCTAAAGATGAGTTGATATCGGAAAAGCGTAAATCTATTTTATACGCCTGCATTGAAGATATTGTAGAATTTGGTTTGAAGACGAACTTGCATCCCTCATTCTACGGCAGGAAAGGATCCATTTTTTCTCGAAAGACTGGAAAGAATGTCAATTACTTTCAAGCGGAACTGATGATTGAAGTATTCTCTTCAATGATGGATATTCGCCAGTTTAGTGTAGTGTGTACATCCGAAGAAATAGTTCTCTGTTACATGGCCTCGATTTTTAGTCTTCTGTTAGCGTCTGACTCCAAAGAATACCACTTGGATGAAGTCCAAAATGCAGGTTTACAATCCAAACTGCAGAGAATTTGGACTGATATATCAAAGGCCACATATTATCGAAACTTGATGCTGTTGTATGGAATGTTACCGGTTGAGAAACAGCACAGAATACACAGAGACATGTTGCTGAAGTTGTGGTCTTCTGGTGGGTTCGCAGCTCTTCTATTTGCTTTACTGAAATCGGAAAAAGCTGACCAACCAGTTGCAGAGGTTGTTGTCAGATTAGTCACAAATCCCAAATATTCGGCAAGAGCTCAACAATCGTTGGTTAAACAAATATTGCGTTTTTTAATGGCTAGTATTTCCAACAAAGAAATGATGCCGCACATGGGAGCCGGTTTGATATCCTTGAGAAAACTCTATGACAATAACAACGAAAACAAAGCCCTTGTGAAAGATTGGTTAAAACAACAGCTACTACCTTTGACAGATATCGAAGAGGGCCGTCTTACAGTCATGGAGTGGGATGATTTTACCACAATGATTAAGTTGTTTTTTCAGATGTTTTGTACATCGTCTTTTGATTGTTTGCCTAGTGAGCTCTTAGTGTGCTACTTTCCAGTACTGATTTCGTGTTACCAGCAGATTCGAGTTTATGGCAACCAAGATGATGTTTGCAACCACTTGTGTCATTTGATATTGAAAATTCTTAATAACCGCGAAAAAGACGAACTTGAGGCTATTATTAAATGTGTTGTGCAAAATTCATATCCAACGGACTGGCTACTAAAACACCCAAACGTTGTAATTGAAGAAAGTATTTTGCACGCAACTGATTTGAGAATTGTTCAAAAAGAGACTGACTCTAAAAATAATGTATTCGATTCAAGTTATATACATTCATTATCTACACTTCTAAAAGATTCATCATTTAATACATTGTCATATCAAGTATTTATAATATTATTCCGCTTAGTTCCTACTTTGGAGCTAGAAGAAGTAACTCTCAATGATACCACAAATATTGACTTGCTGATTTCCGATGAAGATATCCAGAACAGAGTTCTAAAAGAGATTTCAGTAAGATTTAATGGCAAACTGCAAGTTATTGACGCCTTGCAAACATTAATACATCATAAGCCACTAAAGTACTTGATTAATGAAAACATAAAGGATATTCTAAATATCCTCCAAGAAATCTTAACAACATATACTGCTAGTGCAGAAAACTCAATTAAATTGAACGAATCAGTAATTATGATATTGCTAGTGTTAATAAGGGAAATAGTGCGCAGTGAATCAGTAAAACTAGACGATGTGAAAATTACGCTCTCAGAAAGCTTGAAGCAATTGGAGAGAAATACCCTAGATCAAAATCTTAAATATCAAATTTCGTATCTCCGAAACCAGATGGAATCTGGAGTGGACGAGGAATTTCATGCCTCTAATGACAGATTTGCAGAGGCTCGTTCTTTAATAGAATCAAATGAGCCGTACAGACAAGTCGAAGGAATTGAAAAACTCATTAAATTGATAAACGAAAAGGATGCGTTTACCATAAGCAGTGTCCATGTTGTAACAGCTCTCGCACTGAATACGCTAAAGAGCACAGAATCGTACACTTTCCTAAATTGTGTTCGATTATTTGCATCGTTAGTGTATATTAACGAACATGAGGTACTGGAAGTATTGGCCGATGATTATTTAAATGAAACGGCTGGTACAGATCATAGACTACTGGTCGGAGAATCACTTTTGAGAGTTTGTAAAGAGCTGGGTAAGTTTAATATATTTAATATATTTCTATTATTTTCTTGAACGTCTTTCTTCCCTTCATGCAGGTCCATTATGCTACAAATATAAAGCCCTGCTTTTGAACACATATATGTGCGGTTGTCGTTCAACTTTAGATGAGTTTCGTTTCTCATCGTTTTCCAACCTGGCGCAAATTTGCCAAATACTAACTTTTGAAGTTCACAACTATTTTGAAGAAGTAGGTGTGTTGATTATCTTTCTGAACGTACATGCTTACAAGTATTTCTTTCTAGCTTCTCCATTTAATAAACTGTGAACTGACAACTGGAAAATATGTACCAGCTAAAAGAGCAGCTGTAATGGTATTAAGTGGTATTTTAGCGGGAATGGACAACTTATTTGATTATCAAGAAATGCTGTTGCCCATATACCGCCTATTGAAATTTTTAGTTTCGTCGGAAAGTTGTGATGAAAAAATACGATTGCATGCCTCCATCGGTCTAGAGCACATATCCGTCAAATGTAAAGAACTGTTATCATCTGTGAACCAGCAACCAAAGGAAAAACATATAAAGATAACGGGAATCAAAGACGATTCAAAACGAAATCTAAAAAAATCTATTTTGTACATGAATTAAATAAATATAAGTATTTTTTTGTAAAAATTAACAAATGTATTTTTTTAAAACAATATTCTGTTATATGCGATCGTTATTTCATAGCGGTGTTTTCACCAAAGCGAAAGTATAATCCAAATTTTAAAACAATTTCGTACACCGACTATGTTATATTATTTTGTACTAAGTCGAGTGTAAACACTCATTTGTTAATATCGAATTCTTGCTCTATCTTATCGGCAACCATTTTGGCGATAGCCAAACTGCTTGTGGCTCCAGGAGAAGGTGCGTTCCGACAGTGAAGAACTCGCTTTGAGAGGGCTCCAGATCCGACGCCACGGTCGAAGACGAAGTCATCCACTAAATTCCCCTGAATATCCAATGCTTGTGCTCTAACGCCCGCCGGTCCACGACTAACATCGTATTCCGTGACTTCAGGAATAAACTTTTGCAAATCTTTTACTTGTAGCGGGATAAATGCAGATTTGCTTATCTCTTTTAGACCGAAGCCTAGGAACTTTGAGGCCATTTTTATAAATCCTGGGTAACGCAATGCGTCGAAAAGTTCCATTACATTGATGTCACCCCACCTGAAAGTTTTTATAAGACAAAGGTTGGATCACGTTAAATTTTGTTTGCTTCAAAGATCAAGTTCAAAGACTTATTTTCAACGTACCTGTATCCTTCTCTTTTGAAGGCTAAAACTGCATTAGGACCTAACCATACACTACCATCCATACGAGGTGTAAAGTGAACACCCAAAAATGGGAATCTGGGATCGGGTACGGGATAAATATTGCCTCGTACCATGTGACACTTTTCTTTGGCTAATAGTAAATACTCGCCCCTGAAAGGGACAATACGAGGGGATCGGGGGCAACCTGTTTTCTCCGCCAACAGATCTGATTGCAAACCTCCACATGTTAACACGTTCCGAGATCGAATGATTTGATGCGGTCGATCTCCAAGAATTGTAACTGGATACTCGGATCCACCCGAGTCGGTCGACTCTCTAAATTTGGTTACCTAAATAAAACAATGTTGGATATTTATCGAAATGTTGTTTGTATTCAAATAATAATAAATGCATACCTTAAAATTCAAATAAATGTCGCCACCATCTTGTTTAAAATCTTGCCCAAAGTGTCCAGTTACCAAACCCCAGTCAACGATGCCAGTATGCGGACTCCATAACGCTTTCACGCCCTTGCAATATGGTTCTATTTCTTTTATTTTCTCTCCATCTATCAGCTGAAGGTCCGGTACGTTATTTTTTAGTCCTCTTTCATGCAGATCCATTAGACGACCAACTTCGATGTCGTCCGTGGCTACAATCAGTTTACCACATTTCTTGTAAGGAATTCCTTTCGAATCTAAGTACTTATAAGCCAAATGTAGACCTTCCACGCATAGTTTGGCTTTCAGAGTTCCAGGTTTGTAATATATACCCGCATGAATCACGCCCGAATTATGACCACTTTGATGAGTTGCCAGCTTAGCTTCTTTCTCCAAGAGGGCAATTTTCATTGAGGGATGACGCTTCAGAATCTCCCGAGCTGAAGCTGCACCAACAATACCTCCACCCACCACAACCAGATCATAGTCCCTATACGCATACATATTAGTAGTAATCACTTTATATACGCGTATTTAATGGAATTACCTTGATTGTTCACTATGTTGGAATCTTTGGTGTTTCAAACTTACTGCCATAAATGGCAGCATAGATTTTGATGGATATACATTTCGAATAAGTAAACTCATATTTGTTATTTAGCAACTTTTCCAAAACAAATTTTCCACTCCTACTAACGCACTGATGTTTTTTTTTATTAATAAGACCCTGCTTAACCTTGACGACCGAACAACGTATTTTAAATGTGAGAAATATGTCATCAATTCATGCGGACAATAAAAACAAGTTTTTTTTTATTTTAGGAAACCGTTTAACCTTGACGAACAACGTATTTTAAGTGCGAAAAATATTACACCAATACATCCAGACAAAAATTGGAAGACACGAGTGTCTTATCAACGGTTGTCGGTTTGAAACAACCATCCCAGCTGTTTTAGCAAGATATGATTGTTGGAACAGCTGATTTACATATGTTGTGAATGTGTGAAAGGCTGATTTAATTTTTTTAGTATAATGCACAAATTTATCAACTTTAGAATAAGCTACGACCCCGTTTTCTAATTGTATCTAAGTGTATCCATAAAAAAAGGAACGATTTGCTAAAGTAATGTGAATTGTTTATTGAAAACCAAAGACGAGCGTGCTGGCGAACTTTTCCAGAATGAAGGTAACACTTTTAACAAGTCTGGGAACAATTCGAATATGTTGGAAGTTCAGCAAAGAAAAGTCGCGACCTTTAAACAACAAGGTTCCAACTGCACCAATGTAGTTTTGAGAAAACTTAACATCAGTGTGTAATATGTTATAGTTCATATATTTCATTAATTTTTGCCAACAATTATTAGTTTTTTTCAATTTTAACAGTAATCGAAAGATATTACAAATTATAGTACGATTCGATTAAATATACCAACAATTTTCAGTTAAACCTTGTTGTTCTAAGGTCGTTTATATGAAGTTAACACAGTGTTCTCAATTTACAAATGCGAAAGCAAATGAAGCTGTGCTGGCTATATTCAAGCGAAAAATACTTCGCAATCCTTCTTTGTCTAAAGAGCTGTCCTCACACAGTTATAGAAACATGCAACACTACGCTGACTTTGTTGATGTTGTGTGGGCTGGCCAGTCACAGTTACAAATGAAATGCAGACTAGCAAAAACAATTAAAGAAGGGCCTTTAATTGAGCCTGACAATAACTGAAGCCTATAGGGCAAGTCGCTTCTTATTGGCTCATGAATTGCTGCTGGTATTCCTATGTAATTACTAATGTATGCGATTATTTTAAGGAGGAACGACAAGTATATAGACCAGAAAAATCGAACAACGACGAAAGATTGTCTGAGGCGGATATTCTGGATGGTAATTCTATTAACCAAAATGTGTCATTTAAAGAGACAAATTTATTTTTGTTGTTCTTTCTTGTATTGGAAACCACGATTTGAATAGTAGTTTTTTGAGTTTTCTGACAATTGCAAAAGTTTGAGGTATGCCTCTTTAGTAGAATAAGTGCGATATGAACAATAGTATTTAATCCCAGAATTGGAATACCCACAATCACAACATATCTGAATCTATTACATCTGCATTGGAAAATCGAACTATAGTAACATCAGCCAGTGATGTTTTCAATATAACCAATACAGTCTGAAAAAAACGTTTATTTGACGAAATCAAAGGATGCTCAAAAAGGTTTTTGAGATTATTTGCGAAAATACTGCGACTCAGTTTGTCTGTTTTGGTTTTTTGATTCATAGTAATCATAATTATGTTTCCGATTCTTATCTACAAATAATAGATTATATCGTTGATGATAGTAAAAGTGATGCTATTTTTCTTGCTCGTCTTAGAGTCTACAAGACGTTTTTTTAATACACGACACTATTACGATCGTACTGAGCCGGTTAGGTGTAGTTTCTGTGATTGTGTTCTAGTTGAACACATTTTATCCGAGTGTGATTCCTCTAAGACCGATGAGCCCATCGAAAGGTTGCTGGACAGCTTCAGAAGCGACATGCTCCGTAGAATTCGTTCTGCTCCATGTATCTACGTAGTACAGGATTTGGAGACAAGTTACCATTTCATTTATTCTTCCTCATTTTTAATCTTAAGCAATGTTATCGATGAATTAATGTATTTTTAGTTATATTTTTCCTTTTGCAACTTCTTTGTCTAGTTTCCACCAACGGTCGCAAATGGTCTCTGTTACCCGGCGTCTTTTTTATTATATTTTTTTAATTTATTTTATAAATATATTAATAATCGTTGCCTCTATTATTTTTCTTAATCTTTTCATGATTTAGCTCACCATCTTACTGCAAAGTTTTATGCCAGACATGAACAGACGTTACCTGAAAAACACATATCGTATCGCTCCTATGTTGAAAGGCCTGAGATCCTAAGTCATCGTTCGGAAAATCATGTCTACGGATGGATGCCACCATCGCTCAAAGGAACAAATTTACTTAACCAACTGAATTTCATCAATGCACCAAAACAAAGATGCTATCTTACAGTTTATGGTGAAGCCTTGCATAGCGATTTGATAACAGAACGCCCTCCCTTCAATGGATTGCGCTTCCAATTACAGTAACACCATCGATTACATTTCGCTATTCGTTTTCTTAATTTATTTGGTATTAAATTAGTACATATAAAAGGCTATATCAAACTTACAAACTAAGAATATTCTATGTTAAATTTAACTTAGGGTAACATTACAATCTGTGACCTCCTGGTTCTTTTTGTTTTTTGGCCCATAGAAACTTAATAGGACTGGCAGTAAAATCAAACCATGGGCCGCTCCTATCAAAACTATACCCAAGTACATGCGGAAATAGAAGACCTCAAACACTTGGGAATTTGAGAAACCCAGCACAATTATGCCGGCGAACTTGGTCAGCGTAATGCCGGACAGGACACTACTACCCGTTACGGAGAGTGAGTGTCGGGCCCGTTCATCACGTGTGCCCAGTGATGTTTTATAGGAGCGTATGATGTGCGAAACGAATTCAACGCCAATACCTACACACACCACCAGATTCACCAATGATATGGCATTCAACGTTATACCCCAGGCCCACATCATGCCGCACATATTTATCAATATTATTAAAACCATAAAGAACACCATGCCAGCCGACACAATATCTAATCCGGTTATAACGAAAGTCACCAAAAAGATGGCCAACAATGAGATGCCCAGCGAGAAGAGTGTATCATCCCAGATGGTCAGGTACTGTTCGTAGAAGATGAAGAACACGCAGTAGGGGAATATAGTGGCATCAACATCGTTTTCCTTAAGCATATCATTGATTTCGTCGGCCACACGTCGGGCCTCACGCAATGCCGAATAGAATTGAATGGACGTTGTAGAGGTGGTCGAATACTGCATGAAGTACGTGTCCAATATAGTGCTATTGCCACTATTATCCAATGTATAAATAACAGCCTAGAAAAAATGAAAAACGAAAATACTATAACGTTAAGAAGATATTTTGTAGCTTCGATATCGGTGAATGTATATGAAAAGACCGGACATATCTTGACTTCAACGATAGTTATCGATTTTGATTTCAGTATATTCTATCCTTTAAATACTTTCATTGACTTACGTCAGCATATGAAGCTCTACCAGCCTTAGCACACTCTGCATCGGGCAAATCAGATAGGAAGAAGGGGACGTATTTCCTGAATGTCTCTTCTGTTGGTCGTAATCCATCATCCTCAAATTCTCGTGTACACGGCAGGCATTCATCTTCTCTGGAATCTTAGGAAATAAAATGTGTGAGATTTATGGAAGACGCGTGATAGAAGTATTTAAAAATGTACTTACTACTTGGACAAAAAGTGCTGTCAGTTATATTAGTTTTACAGCAATCACTAATGCTCAGCCAGTCGATATAGTCATCTATCCAAGATGAAGCCGGACGTGCCAAATAGGTGCTGAAAGAAAAATATACTTTTATATTCAGTGCTTGTTGTTATGAGATTGATCCTACTACTCCCACTTTTTAGATACTCGCATAAAGAAATATTTGGCTATATGAAAAATGCCCCAAATGCAAAATGACCCAAAAAAAAAAGAAAGATAGCTCAAACATGTGCATAATAAAAATCGTCGTCGTAGCGATTTTTCAGAAATTAGTCTTTTTTCTTTTTATCAGTATATATTTCTCCCGTCACACTTTATACTGAACGTATTACTCACATTTCCGGATAACGAGATTGTGTGTACAGTTGTACGGCTATAGAGTTGTTGTTACATTCCACACCACCACAAATCAAGTTCTGGTGGTCGCGTGATGTGTACTCAAGGCCCGGTTTTAGAACCCAATAGACTGGAGCACCCATGGACAGCAAATCATCCATATAACGGAAGTATTTTACAACGTGGGATTCCTTTGGCATGGACATTTCCTGATCCAAACCCAACTCCAGATTGGGAGTCACCAGCAATGACAATGATGTGACCACAAAGAAAATTATACAAACAATAATTTTAACAGGTCTAAAGAGAAACAAATTGAGAATACAAATATGATCAAAAAAATAGATGAAGATGTGCAACTCACTTGGACAATATAAAGGGAGTATATATATTTTTGAATAGCTTCTCCAACACACCCACGCTCTGATGTCCATCATCATCAGATGGTTTGGCCGTTCCACAACAGCAGAACAAATCTAAACGTCCCGATTCATAGCGACGTTCATCCAAAGCCATCATTGCCACAAATGCCGTTATTTGGAAGACGAAATCGAAGAATATCGCTACAGCAGCATACATGGCAAATGTCTTAACGGCCGGCATATCGGATATGGAGCCAATGCCGAAGCAGGCGAATTCGGAACCTGCAGTTTGAAGTATCGAGGGGCCGACTTGACCGATAGCCTCACCAATGGCCTCAGCCACACTTGTATACTTATTACGTTCGAGTCTATGGTACGTATGCACCATCATGAATATATTGTCCACACCGACAGCCAGCACAAGGAAAGGTATAACTTCAATGGCCAACATGGTAGTGACAACATTCATATAGCCCCAGAAACCCAGACTGCATGCCACGGAGGCCAGCACAATGAAGATGCCACCAACAGCTAACATTATTTTCGATTCGTTTAGGAAACGGGAACAACTGCGTATTTTACCCAAGGCAATGGCCACATACACAAACATTACCGCATAGCTGATAAGTACCGTGGAGACCTCACCTTCGGACAGCTCAACGATGGCATCTTGTATCGAACGTTCAGCAGAATAGGCCACATCAAGTTTATCGTTAGAATAGTTTTTCATGAAGTCAACAAAACGTTTCTCCCACTCCATGTTGGGTTCTAATAGAGCTTCATTGTTTTGATTTTTACCCAAGAATGTTATGACCAAACCAGTGGCTAACAAGTAATTGGGTTCGTCATTGACATCCACTTTGGGCATACCTCCCACGGCAATGCCGGGTTCAATGGGACCACCATATGGACCAAAACAGTTTTCCAACATAGGTACTCTGCAAACAGAATTTAAATTGGTTACGTTTTGGAGTGTCACAATTCACATCATGCCATGCCTACCTGAGACAGTCTTCCAAATGATTCAAATAGTTTACGGTGTGTCCGTTAGTGTCTTCGTATTCACTTTCAAAAATATCCATATTATTTTGGAAATAACCATACACCGACTGGACTACACAGTCCAATGTGGTGGCCTGTTCGCCGGGATACAACATGGGAGCATAACATATCTTGTTTAAGCCCTTACCTTCGTCCATGCCAATTGCTTCGATTGCCTCTTGTAGCTTAAATACTTCCAAGAGAAAACTTCTCTCATAAGCGGGACCAAATGTTATGTCTCCGTCGGCAGTGAGATGAGTAAACTAAAAAGAACGGACATGTATTTCTAATTCACTTCTTCTGGGTGGATTACACTTACCGTGTCCCTATTTGTGGGTTTTATAAAAAGCTGATTGGTTCTGTAGAACGGTCCGAAATGTGAATCGAAATATTCCTTCTCCTGTCGCGTTCGACTGCCCTCGCCAGCCCAAAGTTCAACGGGATCGGTGGTCACTTGCATGTAGCGTACACCATAACAAAGACCGGCAATCACCCATGACAAGATAGCCAAAATCAAAATAGGATGTTTGGCGCAAAATGTGCCCCAACTGCGAAATACTTTATAGAGCACATCATTGGCACAGCCACAACCAGAGAAGCATCCGGGGATTCCCACTTTGGAGCGACAACGTTCAAATACCCAAATGGCCACAATGAAGGCCACTAGACCCGCCATTATATACAAGCCGAGTAGCAAGAAAGCCTCATCATGAACCAGAGGCACATCGCTTATGGGACAAGATTCCGAACAATCAATACAAGCGCAGGCGTATGAGTTATCATAAGCTTGAGAGCATTTCAACGGATGCGGCAACAGGCGTCCTTCCTTCGATGTGTCATCCAGAAATTGATAGGCGATGGGGAATGGAACGTAGTCATTGATTTTAATATCACCCATAAAGTTAAACCATTTGCGATGATCACAAGAACGGGCATTAAAAGGGGCACAGGCCAAATCCATGGCAGGCCTTCCCGTCTGTGGATGTTGTATACCTTTGCAATTGTCATAAATGCGTTCAGCGGCGGCATCATCGATTCGGTAATCCACCGACTCCACATACTCTACATTGGCACTGTTTACATTGGTATGGGGCGTTAAGAAGAGGCTATGATTCTGTGCACATGTCATGGAACATATCGGAATGCCCATGTTGAGGACACAGGTTGGGCAGCGAGAATACACACCGTCGGCCTGCGTTATGCCCTGATCCATGACAGCAATTTGGTCTGCGTCGCAACACAATTTAAGGTGTTCTGAAATTCAATTTTGAATTTATTCTGAAAAACTATTGGTGTGTATAACTCTTACCATCTGGATTATCGCTTTTATATTCATTGTACAGGGTGGGGCAACGTCGCTTGAATGTAGCCTCAGCCTCGGTATTATTCAGTAGTTTGGCTTCGCCATTGTAAGCAGCATTCATCCAATGCACCCCATTCATATGACTGTGGCCATACCAAATACAGGTGGCATTTGTGGCAGGTAACAGTTGTAACGATAGTAGAAT
The DNA here is from genome assembly GCA_958296145.1 of Hydrotaea cyrtoneurina. Lineage (NCBI taxonomy): Eukaryota > Metazoa > Arthropoda > Insecta > Diptera > Muscidae > Hydrotaea > Hydrotaea cyrtoneurina. Next base: position 6,671,078 of record OY282513.1, on the reverse strand, counting down.
GAAACTTAATGATAATATCACAGTTGATTGGCCAATCGGAGCTGGAATATAAAAATAAATACATAGAGTATTTTCAATACAGCTTATATACGATAAGAATAACTTTGGTGAATTTCGCAATCTGTGTGTTTACTGAGTGCTGACAGGGGTCCTGTCGTCGTACCATGTAGACGTACGAGTTCTTGCTTCTTTCGTTAGGATAAAACATATTTTGAATTTAAACTCAAATAGGGTAAATGACCCTATGACTGAACTCTGAGGACCGACATAGTTGAGGTTCCTTTTGCTGTCCCCGAATTAATCTACTGACAGTTTTGTTAATAACTGTTATTCAGAAAGCATCGGCTAAACTTATCGTGCTAATGGTCCAAAGTATTCGTCACTAAGATGACATCGACGGAGGCCCAAAAGATCTGCGTAATCTTAAGCTAAGAATCCCATGGGAACAAAATCGTTAAATTCTACTTTAAACATCGAACTGAAGGCCCTAAGTAGAAACCACAAAGGAAAAATGTGTGAGCTTGAAGGTGTTGTATTAGATTATCGACTTGACGTATTTGTTATTATCGCATGATTTGCTGATAAGGATGCTAAAAAATTGTGGATAATAAATCACATTTATTTGGCAGAAAAAATATAATAGTAATAGTGCTTGATAAAAATGATACGAAGCAACTGAAAACACTATGCAACAAAAAAAAAATTGGTAATGAGTAACCACAACACATTTCTGATGTACTAATGTCCTCTGTGTACACTAATTGTCAAATTTTTTTCTATATGTGTGTTTTTTTTAAATTTGATTTCACAAATACCATTTGTTGAGTCATAAAATGTCATAATTTGAAAAACGACCGATTCTTTAATTATTTTTAATCCTTTCCTTTAATGAATTGTAGGCCTTCACCGAATTGTGATCAAAAGCGAAAATCATCGATTTTGATTATACTTTTGATTAAAACTGGACACTTTTTTGTATCTTTCGAATTTGTATGATTTCAACAAATAGATATAACGAAAATTATATTTTATTGTAGCACTCTCATTCAGATTAAAAATCATTTATGGTAAAGATTAAAGATAATCAAAAGATAATTGTTTTAAAATTTTTTTCCATTAAATTCGGAAATGTTTCTTCATAACTTTGTTCGAATATTCACAGAAAATCATCGAAAACCGAGTTTGAATTAAAAAATAGATGTGTCGTTTACAACTTCATAAAAATAAAAACAAAAATAAACATTATCCCTCGTATTCATAAAAATTTAAAAAAAAAACTGAGTTAAGAAAAAATGTATGAAAACACAAAACAATTTTTACACCTCTTTTTTAACAAAAGTTTTTAATTTTTTACGAATACGGGGGTAATAATTTAGTTACTATTTAAATTCGTTTTTTTGAATTGAATTGAAACATTCTGTTGCTATGTTAACAAGCAAAACTGCCGCATATCGGGATCGGAAAATCTGGACGTTAGTGACATTTTTATGTGAAAATTCTGCTGGAAACACCATTTCGGTTAACGAACACTGCTACAGAGACATGATAATCCATGTTCACACAACCCATCCCGGAATCGCGTACCAAGATCGGTAATCGTGTTATCAGCCGTTTCGGAGGTATCTCCTTGATAACCTGGGAGCTGTGAAGGTGGGAACAATCCTTTAACGGTTCAGACTCTTTAAATTAATATCGGGCAAGGCATTTCTGAAACAGAGTCAGAAACAGTCACCATGGTCTTGGGAAATTGGGTTGACAGGATGCGCGACTGCGAAAACAGTCGTGGCAGCCATGTGAATAAAATCGTGATCCATAAATAATGGGAATGTTTGCATTTTTCCATGTTGTTTTGTTTTTTAATATCAGCACAATATTCGAAAACTTTTAACTAATATCGCCACAGTTATTGTAATAGGATACTCATAAAGTATGCCGATTTTTGAAACACAAAAACTATGCACACATCGTCATGCATTCTTTTTTTCACAATTTTTTTTTTGTAACAGTTCAAAATTATTTAATACCATTCATGTTGTGTGTTTGAGTATGAGTATCTTAATATTTTCAAAACGATTGTAGTTTTATATTCGTAATTCACTGGTAATCCTTATTGTTTAATCCTTAATCCATTATCATAAAAAAAACACTTGTCGACTTTGTATCAAATAAACGCGTTCAAGGATTTTTGGTAACTATTGATTATATCAGTCAGTTACCATTCGAATCTTACGAATGACCCACGAATACTGAATGAATAATTGGCCGGTTGTTTAACTTATTACGGCCGGAGGCTACCCCATTCAGCACACGCATACACACACACGCTCATCAAATTGGCAAAACCATTCACTTATCGTCAAAATTTTGGATTTTGATAAGATTTTTAAAACAGGAGGTGTTGACGACGTCGACGATAAGCCACCTGAAACACCTGCGCCGGCCCCAGATGATGTTTGTCATCGAAGTATTTGTCATTAACAATTTAAATATGTGTGCGTGAAGTTTTATTGGCCCTTGAAAGGGAAACTTGGGGGGAAAAAAACCCAGATTAAATATACTTCTGAATGAATAAATGGAAAGATGTCATCAGGGCAATAGGCTTTAACGATTGAATCGGGTTTCGAATAACCGATTTTGTACCAGCGGTCGAGATCTCGACCACAAAGTTTTGCTGTTTTTCATTAAATAATAAGAAATGGAATTAAATAAATTTTTAAAATTTATAATTAAGCTGAGCGTATTGGCTTTCCGACCAGAAGTTTTTAATTTGTCTTGAAATATTGACACAAGTCGTATTAATTGAATTGATTTACTCTAGTACAATATTGAGAGGAATGCAAAATTATTTTCAAAGTCAATGCTGGAACACCTCAATAACTAGATTGAAGCGTTTACTTTTATTTTAATTTGTTTCTTATACCATTCATATATAAATTTGTTGCTAATTATTTTCGACTTAATGTTCTTATTCTGAATACAGAATAAGTTAGAGTACTCATCAATATGTGTAAATATTATGGCTGGGGAGCCAATTTGAAGCTTAGGATTTATATTATTACTATGCAATACTTTATTTTGGCCGTTCGGCTTTTGTATTACGGTGAATTTAAATAAAAGAATAAAAAGAAGAATATGTAGCAAGGTATAGTTAGTAGGGCCCATCTCAAGTAACTAAGTTTATAGCAAACTGTCGTATGACTCCATCTTTTCTTTTTGCATTTTCAAAACGAACGAAAAATATTTCTGGACATATGCCCTAATATACATACATTTCAAGATTGGAGAGTATTTAGGAAGGTCGTCCAATACAAATACAGTCTACATTTATTTATAGCATATTTTTTTCGAGGGCGTATCAGTAAATCAGTGAATGAAAGACAGTCTTTCTATGATCAAAACCATCATTGTCCGTTTTTAGCATTCTAAATCATTCTACTAATTTGGTATTCTTTCTAAATAAGGAAACTTTCATGTTGGTACATAAAATTCTGTCAACCGATTGACTTGAGTAGACTTGTTTACAATTGATAAAGTTTTTTGTCGATCACGGAACAGTAAGATTTTCCATTGGTCGTTTATCAACACCGAAGAAGTTCCAAAGTTTTGCAATGATGTCAAGTTTTGTATTCTGAAAATCTCTTTCCAAATATGTTCCTTTCAATAAAATACACAAATAAATAACTAAACGAGACGTTTTTTTTCGTTTCCTGAACAATTTTAGAAATGTCGCTTAATACATTCTTATGGGAAGGTATCGATGTGGTAATAGAAAGTGTGTCCGAGAACCCAATTGTATCGTAACCGGGATAGAATTTCCACCGAATTTAGAATGATAATTTGCAGTTGGTTTTCCGGCAGAATGCAATTGATAAAAGGAGTATTGTTGTTACGATGTTCAAGAAAAAAAATCGAAGCCGTTATTTCAGAAGTAATATGTACGCCAGTCCTAGACCGCCCGGGATGTTCGAAAAACGGATGGAAAACGCCAAAAGAAAAAAGACCACATTTTGCGTTGCTAATTGTAAGGGACCAAATTAAACAAAAATATATGTAGATAGTTTTTTATGTGAGTCAAACAAAAAAAAAACACATTCAAAAAAATTAGTGGAGCAATAGTTCTCCAACAAGAGGTGTTATTTTGGTATTCAAAGAAAAATTAAATTTTTTGAGATAAATGATCGGATGTTTATTTCATAATAAAGAGGAAGGTATGCCGTTAATAATGAAAAACAACATCAGCCAAATGGCCACCATGACCACGCTTTTCCATAACCAAATTGCAAAGTGGCTCTCCTATGTTCTCGATAGCCTCACGAATTCTGTCCTTGAGGTCTTGAATCGACGCTGGGCTTATCTTTCACGTGGCCCCAAAGGAAGAAGTCGCGGGTGTTAAATCACAAGATCTCGGTGGCAAATTGTGATAATCTCTTCGAGAGATAACACGGTCAGGAAACTTTTCCCGTAAAAGAGCAATGATTTCGTTGCTTGTGTAGCACATAGCGCCGTCTTGTTGGAAGTAGACGTTGTCCAGATCAAAAAATCATTAATCATCTCTCTATAGCGCATCTGTTGATCCAACCTCATTTTCCAAAAAGTAAGGTCCAATGATCCCGTCGGACCATAAACCGTACGAAACAGTCACATGTTCAGGATGGAGAGACTTCTCAACAATACCTCTTAAGTTTTCCGAGCCCCAGATGCGACAATTTTGCTTGTTGACGTAGCCACCGAAGTGAAAATGGGCCTCATCAGTCAAGATGATTTTTCAATGGAACTCCGGATCATTATAAGCCTTAAGACCCAAGTCGTTATGCAAAATACGGTGTAATGACTTTTGGGGAATGCCCATTTCCAATGAACGACTAGAAATAACCAAACAAGGGTTTTCTTCAACACTTTGGGCTACAGCAGCAATATTCTCAGTCGTTCTTGAGCGACGTGCACGGGTTTTATTGTTCACATCACTAACTTGTCCGAACAGCTCGAATTTGTCCACCAATTTCTGTATTGCTGTCCGTCAAAGTTCTTCAGTTTTGCGAACTGTGACTGCAAGATTTTCACCACTTTTGTAGTAAATTTTAATAATTTTAATGCTTTGTTGAAACGTGTATCGTGCAATTATTAGTAATGGCGTAGTTTCTACTTGTCAAATGTCAAAGAATAAAAGCTTCAAAAGTGACAGCTACTGAAATACCGGGTGATTCAAAATAACACCTCTTGTTGTAGAACCCTGTATATTGCCTGATAATAATTATTTCGTACGAATTTCACAATTTTCTGTGTGTTTTCCCCTCCAATTTTTGGGATTCCCAAAAAAGGGTCATATGTAAATAATAACTAAAACAATAACTAACTTTTTTGTATGATAATTAGGTCGGTGAGATCAATTTCCATTCCTTTTCCTAACTAATATTTAAATTGTATTGAACTTTTTGAAAACTTGCTATGACTCTTCACTTTTAATTTCTACCCTTAATTCCCTAGGTTAGACTTTTATAGACTAATTAGTAATGTTGGTGTCTTTGTTTGGATCGGGTGTTCGGTGCCTGTTCGACCCATTTAATGTCTACTGTCATATTGATAAAGATTGAACACCTGTTTTCCCACTTAGTTATTTAGAATTTCGTTATTTTTATTATTATGATTTTCGTATTGTTTGTTGTATCGGCGCGGAGTATCGCGCCTATCAACTCATACCAATTATATGGATGACAGATAAGCTTGCGAATTATTAATTTTCTGTCATAGTCTAGTTTACCTAAATAAGTGAATTGAACATCTGGTATTTGGTTTCGAAGTAATATCGGTAACAATTTGATTAAAATAAAAAAAACAGTATCAGTCATTTATGGTTTAATAACGTAGGTACTTTATTTTCTGATTGGCCGATGCCATGATTGTCGTTAGGAAAAGATTGTCGTACAATTAATTTCGATTAGATATCTGCATACAAACTACATATAACTACATTTATACTATCTGAAGAATTCTTTTAATGGATTTGTAGGATAGAGCTTAACGACGTTAAAACGCATGATTTGGAAAAACATCAAACTTACAAATCTATCACACCATATCATTTAAACGAAATGAAATTTTAAAACGTTGGGAACTAATGCAAACCTTTTTTCAAAGTCAATGCTGTGTAAACCAAACTAGTCTAGTGACCAACACCTATGCCCCCACGTCTTCGGACGGTGGTCACCGATGAGCATCTGGCCTGCACTAGCCCAGAGCCATCGATCTCAACAACCCAACATTTTACGCACAAGCTTAACGCGATTTTTGCACAAAGACATCACATTGTTCACTTACAAGGTCCGCTTAGGCGGCAATTGAAGACTCACTACCATCTTCTTCGTTATCACTCCTTACTTTGGACTTAACAGCAGCCTGAAAAACAGGAAGACCTCGTGGGACATAATATGTGTCATTGTTTTGTTGAAACCCCACGCTGTACAGATTCGTATCTAACGACTTAGGTAAACAACAAATGGATTATGTTGTCGCGATAACGAGCACGCTTAATTATTATTGTCCGATTAGGAAAATATTTGAAGAATATCAGTTCATTGATTCCTCTAGCCCAAAATCCGTATGAAACAGTTATTCATTGTAAATTCATTTACTTCTTAATATTATAACCGGAGAGCCAATTCCAGAATTCCCTTGGAGTCTACCTAAAACCTCACGAAACTTTCCGAAGTGCCTTTCCCAGTTGGCACGGTTGGGACAAAAGATCTTACGCTAGTTTTTGCATTGCGAATGTTCTATTAATGGATTTAAGTAGTTAAAGAACATGTGGCGCTAAAGGTAATTTTTATTCGAAATTTCTATCGGGGTTGCCAACGAACTAGTGCATTTTCAATAGTCCGTTGTAAACGTTTTGTTAAAGTTAAACATGCACCAGAAGAAGCATTTTTGGTGAAATCTGAAACAATTTACTATAAATTGTCGATATTATGATTTTCTACGATTTCTGTGAATAACAGATTTGTTAAGTACTATTTTAATTTCAAAATTGCGTTTAGATATAAGTTAAGATAAGTTAAATCTTTAACCAAATCATTGCAACGCTATTCACTAAACCAACCATATTCAACAATTTTCAAATATAGTACAGCCAGTTTGTATTATATTTCCGTTTCAATGTCCCTTCATTTCACTTCAAAGTTTTGTCTTTGAAATTGTAGTTGCCAGAAAACAGAGAGTTGCCGGAATTCCTGTATCACATCGCAAAGCGTTGCCACTCAATAGACGATAACAAACTGTTTTCCACAAAGAAAGATATGGGAATTCTGCTCGTTGGCGATGCCGGACTGCAAACAAATGTTTCTCATAAGAATAAACAATTGATTTTAAAAAATAATTTCTCAAAATTTACATTTAGAAACAGAATTATCAGTGGCAATTATGTTTATTGTTGTTACCAACAAGGATTCAATGAAATTTGTAAGCACTGACATCATTTTATTCATATTCACTCTCTCTCTCTCAACATTTTTCTCTTGTTTGGCCTTTAAGAAATTGTTGCTGTTCGGGCTAAACCGGCCACATTTGTTTACTTTTCTACACTTCTCTTCTCTTCATTCCGGTGTTTTTTTTGTTTTACAAAATTAAAAAATTGTTTACACATATCAGTGAATTTGATTATTTGATTGTAATGAAGTGGAGTAAACAAATCATTTATTTGTTGACATGTTGGACGTCTGCATTTTAATAAGTTAAATAAATGCAGCAAACCAGACACCCCACGAAACATACACTCAATGTGGACTCTCTTTAGACTTTTGACCGTATCAGACTCTCATGCTGCTCACTCTCTTCGTTAGCTCATTTCGTGTTCGATTATAATTGCAAGCATAAGCAAAAATGCTTTAGTATTTTCTGAACATTTGACAAATTACAGTTAGTGCGAAACTGCGGACGGATTTTTTTTAAATTGTAATTAAACAACTAAAGCAAGAAAGAGCAAAAAACAACAAAAGGAAAACGCAAGCATATTCCAAAAACAAAAAATATATTTATAAATCTTGCAATCTTACCAGTAAAGAAGCGATAAAAGTGAAACAAAGTCGGAACAACAATTTCATGCTGAACATCTGTCATTAGGTGCGAAAAAAATCGCTGCTGCCACACTAACTAAATGACCACAAAAACAACAACAACATAAGCAACAAAATAAAGCACAAAGTAATTTACATATATACATGCTACATACTTTACACCTATCCACGATACCTACACGCATACACCTGAACACAAAGTGTATCCGTATATTTGTTACTCTTCATTAGTTACGAGTACTCCTCCTATCCATCCATACGCCATACGTTCCTTTTTAAAAGGTTCGCGGACTGAGTGTAGTGAAGTGAATTGAGGTGATTGCAATATTGTGTTTTGCCGAAGATACATAAAGTCGCAAGAGTGTTTCCATCATACTACGCGTATGTACGCAGACATTCGTACACCCGTGCATACATTTCGTATTCGTATACAAGCAACAAGAATTGTAAACAGCAACAACTAAAACAACAGAAATAGTTGAACAACAAGAGGTTTTCGGTGAAATGCAAAGTTATGCCGATGAGCGCTTTAGAAGCTATGGCTTCGACACCGACATGGAAATGGACATGAACGGCGAAGGACAGACTATTGGAAAATCGAAATCAAGTATGTAATGCGTATTTTATATGTTGTATTGTCATGATTAGACCTACGCACTTACCACGTCATCAATTATGTTGCAAAATGTAATAAAATGTCGAGGCATAATGAAAGGAAAACATTAATTCATCAGGATTTGTCCTCGGTAGGATTTATAGTTCATTAGCCCCTTTTGCCACTTATCAGCGAAGGAAAATATGAATTCGATTTTATGATGGTCAATAACCTACAACAAACAAAATAATAGCTGGCCGCATTCCAATAAACATCGATTTGAAAATGACGCGTAGTGATGACTGCAAAAGAAACACGAAAGAAAATTCGTGAATATCGCCAGCGACGACACAGTCGTTGTACAGGTTTATAGTATTGCGTACATTTGGACACATTTACTTAAAAACTCCACGTTCATAATCCTCACTGTAGGATAGAGAGAGTGTATGCACTTTTATACTTATGGGATTCTCTACAAAGCGGATCCATACAAAAAGTATTGAGTCGTGATTTAAAAGCTCTCACCTCGTAAAATAATGTGTGCTGGGAAGTGAGTGACGAAGCACATTTTAATAAAGGATTGAGATGAATTCATTGAGAAATTTAAAGAAACTTGAACAGAATACCATGACAGTGACTTTTTTACACTATCACCCTTCTCACTGGCAAGAAATTGAAATTATTGAGGTCTTATTTTACTTTAAATCGTAAGACCCAAAAAAAATGTAAAGACAATTCAAAAACCTGCACGCTTGTTAACCATCGAAATTCGATTTACCGTTTACGGTTTAGAATAGTTTAGTGTTGCTAGTTATTTAATTACTTTTGTTCAGAAGATGGATATTTCCGGTTTTACGATTATATTACGTGTATAATACGGAGAAATTTAACTTTGCCAACAACACGAAGCAGTAAATAACAGTAATATTAGCAACCTATTCAAATATACACAAGGGACAACAAAAAGCGTGTATTTTTTTATTTTTAATGTCTGCTGATTAACTTAAATGTTTTCGTTACAAGACTGGCTGTTAATCAAAGGACGTTTGTCTGGTTGCAGTGGGCGAATCGAAAAAGAAAATTTATGATTATGGAAATGGTACACTGAAAAAACTTCCTGCTATCTATGAAACCTAGTACATTATTCCAATGAAATTTCTTTTGTAAATTTCTTTGATTGCAATTTTTTCATTTTGACAGAATTTTGATTGTCAACAGATTGTTTATTTAATTTTTTTTTTCAAATGTCGAATACATTTTCGTATTAAAAGAAAATGCAAACAAAGAATTTTGGGGTACTCAAAACTATTAACCCTTTCATGCCCGAATTAAAATGGTCGGGTCAAAGCATTTGTTTATGCCATATGTTTGTGTTAAGTCAAATATGAACTGACAAAAATTCAAAGTCCTTGGTATCCTGGTTCGTCAATTACAGGATGTTGCCTGTAGACAGTAGAGTTACATTTTAAAAAAACAAAGTAAAGACTTATCTCTTGATTACTTTTTTTTAAATAATTCTCTGACCATTATTTATTTAATTTTTAATGTTTTTTTTTTTTTGACTAACACTCAGGGGATGCCCCCTATAAATGCAATGCACTGTGTTAGCGATAGGAAGAAAGGGTATTGGAGTGGGGGAAAAGGGAGTAGTGTTTGTTGACGTTGGCCTTGAATTTGGTAATGTCATAGCAGGCAGGAAAAACACTTGCAGGAAGATTATTCCACAAACGAACAGTCCGACTGAAGAACGAATTTTCTCTATAGTGCGACGTCCGGTCAACCGGCCATTTGACAATGAACGGATGAGATTCCCTGGATAGCCGAGTATTCCGGCTAAATGTTCTAACGTCAGGGACCAGACGACGGATATCTTCTGAACAGATACCATTAAAATATCTATAGAATAGCGATACACAACCCACATTTCGGCGATGCTGTAGGGAGACAATAGAGCTGGATACCCTACCATCCCCAATCATCACCACCGCTCTCCTCTGTACACGGTCCAGAAGCTTCAAAGATGTTAATGGAGCCCCTGCCCATATATGCGAGTTGTATTCCATTTTAGGCCGGATGTAGGTGGTGTAAATATTTACGAGATCAGATGGGGTGAAGTATTTCTTGCACCGCTTTAAAAAGCCTAAGCACTTGAATGCTTCTTTCGACACTTCGAATATATGGCTAGCCCAGCGAGCATCACCCTGTATCTTCATGCCTAGAACATCAAGAGTATCTGACACGTCTATATCTACACCACCCATAGATATTGACGGCGATGCTGGATCAGTGGAACGTTTGTGTGACAACAAACAGCACTGGGACTTTTGTGTATTAAAATCGACTCTGTTCATTTGGCCCCACTCACAAATCGCGGTTAAGTGAGTTATTGATCTTTCGCCTTTTGTCCTCTATCACCGAGGTACTTGGCCGACGATCAAATGAGTACGAATGACAGAGGTTGCTACTCATCCGCAAAGGAGTAGATTGGGTTGACAGTCTGCCCCAACAGGACAGAGCCTTGTGGCACTCCTGCGGTCAGCCTATGCTCGTTGGATGAGACCCCATCTATAACAACTAAGAAACAATGTCATATTAGGAACTGAAATTAAAGGATATTACCCTGTAATATGCAAATATAAATATCCAAAATCCCCCCTGTGGCGTATGTGTCATTTTGTGCTAATTAATGCGTATACGCCCACGATATCCAAGCAAAGTTAATATCCTCCAAAAATATTTGTTTTCATTTAATTCGATTTAACAAATGTAGCACGATCTGGGTTTTAGTGTTACAACGGTCCAGGAAGTTTTCATATTTTTTTTGTACTATGATCTTATTTTTCACTTTTTGCTTAAAACACGAAAGTAGCTAACGAAACTTAAAACCTATGCCAAAGTGATTAAGATTTTTTTGACTTGACGTGTTATATTTTTGTAGGCAGCCGTCACCAGTTCTTTGTCCGATGTATATGTTTTTTGTATAGGTTTTTTTTAATCTATATTTTAATGATGATAACAATTTTCGAAAAAGGGGAGTTAGACAAATTGACCTCTGAGTAGACCAATTAGTTCACATCCGATTATATTTAAGTTAAATCCTACATTTCAGTTCGTTTTTGAATGAAATTTCATTGAGTCGCGGTCAAAAAATTACATTCAAATTTATTTGCTTATAATAATGGAATTGTTGTGAGTTAAAGTGCGTTCGAACAAATATTTCCCCTGGGTATTGTCATATGGGTCATATGGATCATAGGCAAAATTAAAGATTATTTGTCTTAATTTGGTTGTTATTATCATGATTATATATTCAAAATTAATCTTAAAAAAATGTAAGTTGGTTTTGAAGTACTTTTTTATGGGTTATTTCTTTGGAATGTTAGCGCAATAACAACTATAAGACGGATATCGCTCAAAATTCCTTTGTTTGACATTTCTGGGTATAAACTTGTATACGGTCTTTTGTGACTGCCTCCCCTCTACCAATATCCTCAATTATTTCTAACGTAAAATTTCAAATCTAATAAGTTATTAGAATAATCTTATTTACCCTTTAATGTCAACTCTGCCCTCGTTCGGTAACGTAGCCAATGTTGGGGAGAAAAAGAGTAACACTGTTCACAACAGTAACAACAGCAGTCAAATCCAAATATTTCTTTATTAACAATTTTCCCCTTTGCAAGTGTGACGAGGAGAGTACTGAAGAGTTCGTACCGAATGTGGGAGAATCTCTAGTGAACGCTTTTCGTATACATATTGGTTGGGTGTACTAAGTACAACCATACAAACATGTACGTATGCATGTAAATACTACGTACGATTATTTTGTTCCCATTTCTCATTTGTAGTCCAAAACGAAAAACGACAACAAACATTTCTTCTATTCTGTACTCTGCTGCTCTGTGTTCACATTGTTCATACTCAGAGACCGACCGACTCGATTGTTTGTACGTTCAAGTCAGTCAGTATTACTTTGTGAAGCAGATATAAAAGATTGTGTCAAACGATATAACAAAAAGAAAAAATTCACAAAACACTGCAATAAAGTGAAAAAAAAAATAAAATTTTCCGTTTACTTTTGTTTGGTTGTTCGGTGTGAGTGTGTTTATAAAGCAAGAAAAATAAGAAAAACATAAAAATTATCAACGGCAAACAATTCGCAACATCACAATTAATAAGTACATAATTTTATTTTGTTGATAATAAATATAAAAGTGAAAATAGAATTACAACATTTTATAAATTGTGCATTGTTATGCAATTTTTGCCAAGAAATCCATTGCTTACAAGTGGATTTGCTAGTGAATGAATGAACCCAGCGCCAGAATTGATGACAACCACAACAGCGGTGGTAGCAGCAAACATACAACGATAACAGTGACAACTACAGAATCTCTATAAAATTGTAGTGTTGTTGACAGCATTAAAATCGCAACCGTCGCTCCACTGTCCCGATAATGCTCAAAATTTTGCAGCCTTAAAAGAAAGACGCATTTTTTTTGCTCCTCTTTATTGTTTGTTGTTGCTGCCAATTTGCGAAATGGAACAGAAATAGATAAATGATAACAATAAATTTCGTCAAAATTAAATGCGTTGCACTCAAAAGTAGACAGAAAACAGAGAGAGAGGCCAATGATTCATATTGTTTGGTCGTTTTGGTCGTTTACACCCGAGATGGAAATGTTTTTGTTTTATTCAATGCAGTGTATACTTTTGTTATGAAACCTAAGGACTTAAATTAAGGCCACAGTTGGTTCAGTTATCTCTTTCTCCTATTGTGATTATTTGAAGGCTTGTTGGAATATAAATTTACTTTGTATTGTAATTAATAATAAATAAATATTTAAAGAATTCCAAAAACCGTTGGACGTAATGCATCGAGGCTATTTGGAACTTTTCTATGGCTTTGAAAGGACAATTTACCGAAACATATAACTGCTGATTTCCTGCAAGACTCTCATTTCGTGCAAGAGTATCACAACTCAAAATGTTAATTTTTTTTACCGGAAATTCCAATCGGTTTAGAGAAATATTACTTCCAAAAAAATATAAATAAAAAAAAAAACAAAAGCGAGGAAAATATTAGCGTTAATAGTTAAATAATTACAATTGGAAGTCATTTTGAATAACATTTGTGAATAACTTACATGTATGGACATGACCATATTGTCTTAGAATTGTATTTATAGTTTCTTTTAGAATTTTGAATAGTAGTCTCATCTATAAAACAATTAGCACTTTTGGTTCCATTCTAGGTTACGTTAATACTAGAGACACAAAATGTAGCTTATTTTTTTTAACGAAAACTGAAGTAAACATTGAGAACTGTTTTAGTAGCAGACCCCTCCTTATATGTAGCTGAGCTTATCTTAACACTAAATGGGCGCGATTTCTTCTCTGTATTCTTAACATCAGTCGCTCGTATAAACAGCCAAGCTTTTAATTCTACCGACTAAACTAACATTTTGTTTGCGTCACCCTGTTAGTTTTTTATTAGAAAATATATAAAAAACATAATGCAAAAATATTTAAAAAGTTAAAATTAAAAACAAAACTATTATTTGTTTTTGATTATTACATTTAAATATATTTAAAATGTGCATACAAATGAGTATAAATATCAGCCATACAAAGTGTCAAGGAAATACTCCCACTCGCGGCCAGAGTCGCAAATACAAATTTGTCTCTGAAAGAACAAAGTCAAAAGTAGACAACCGTCATTGTGTCGCAGTATGTGACCAAGATCGGAATATTTCTAAAACGAAATGACAGAATTCTTTGTAGATATTATAATTGCTCACATAATTGTGCCGCTGACGATGATGTTCACTTTTTTTTTGCTATTACTCGTGTGTGTGCTTGGATATTGGTAGATATTCAATTTATGTCACTTTAATTTAGATGATTTGCGGTAAATATTGTAAACATTTGCAATAAGACGATTAAGAAACTTGTATACAAAATATTTTTGTCACAGGTTTTTGCAGCGTTTTTCGATGCTGCAGTGATAAAACGTCAATGAACGTACATTAGATTGGTAAAAGTAATTTAATAATTTCCGTCGAACATTCGATAAAGCATTCCCCCGAAATAATCTTTAAAGGATTTAAAAAAAAAGTCGCTATTGACTAAAGTTTCTTTCCCATTAACCATAACTGGAGAGAGACATCCTAGTTACAAAAAGGACCACGCATCTTAGGAAGAAAAATAATGTTAGAGCATTTAAATATATAGCGATCGTCATAAAATGTTGACACTATGATAATATGAATCAGAAACTTGTAGTAGACCACTTTACCATGATTGAACAAAAAATACGTCGCACCGACCATACAATTTATAGCTTTGAACTAATATATTTTTTTGAATTACAAGTGTTATGAAGATGAGACTTTGTATATTTGCTGCTAGTGCAGTAGTAAATACGATCTTACAGTTAAAAGTCACCGACTTTCGTAAAAAAACTGTAACAGAATGATTTTATCAGTTCGGAAATAGTCATATAAATTTCATTCATAAAATTATTCATATTCATAAAAATTTAAAAAACCTTTGCTAAGAAAAATGTGTGAAAATTGTTTTGTATTTTGAAAATTGTATTGTTTCATTTACATTTGTTAAGAAAAATGTGTGAAAATTGTTTTTGTATTTTCATACATTTTTCTTAACAAAGGTTATTTACATGTTTATGAGTTCGAAGGCATATCTTTACAACTACTACTCCGCCCACAATCAGTTCGTACCCCTGAATATTTTTTAATATGTAATTTAAGTTGCTGTTTTTGTATTTTTTTTATTACGCTATTAGTTCTAAGAATTACAACATTTAGCTTTAAGGAGATTGTTAAGTAAACATAAAAGCAGAAATTGGAAATAGTAAAAAACGGACAGGCGTACGAACTGATTGTTGGCGGAGTAGTATTTGCACTTGTTTGGGATATTTGACGATATTACGGACCCTTCTATAGATTTTCTTAAAACATATTTGGGTTTCTTCATTCACATTTGCATCCAAGTTTTTCACGACCCACTCCAAGGTACACATATATGCCTCTCACCGAATAGACATGACAAGTAATTTATTTTGTCCTGTCATAAAGTGTTGCCATCTCTGACTGTCTTACGATGGCCATGACGTCAGTCAAGAAATTAAATATTTCGGCGATGGCCCGATTTGAGTGTGATGCACTTTCTGTTAATTTGAAAATTCTTCAAAGATGATTTTGTAACGACATTTATTGTATATCACATAGATTGATATACTGTACTGATTTATACAATTTATGTAGTTTGTCTATAAAATGAACATTTTGCAATTTGGCAAATGCCGGAACGATTTAAGGAGCGGGGGGCATTTGTTACTAATACGACAACAATGTTTGCCTCTATTACAGTTTATTTTAAACGTCGAAATCCACAAGAAATCAAGAAAAAAAAGGAATAACAGAACAAAGAACTACCAAAAGGAAAAGCAAAAACTTTTCATTAATATTACAAAATTATAACAACAACTGAAGAAAGACAAAACAAAAACCTCCTCAGAAACAATGAGTTCGCGTGGTGTTTTAATAGCAACGGATTCCATTGACTCAGTGGACACTCAAATGTTGGAAACCTTCAATGCTCGGTCGCCCAGAACGCCGCCATTGCGTTTGGATATTGTGGGAGGTGTTGGCGGCAGCAGTGGCGGCAGTACCCCATGCCTGGTGATTTGTAAATGTTTTACGGATTTGAAACTATCCAAGTGTGCATGTATACATGAAGGTTGGTTGTTAATACTCATATCGTATTCGTATCGTATTCGTATATAAATACAGTAGAGTGCCTTACAAATAGCACACTACTTTTGATTTGAATTGCTGGAGCAACTTAATAATTGTTAACTCAAATACTAACTAATAAATAGTAGTGGTGCAAGGAGTACTCACCCCTACACGCACATATCGATAAACCACTTTATGATCGATCATCGTCGAAATAACTCAATTAACCCGTGAGGGTGGTTGCACATGGAACGTGGACAAATATGTCAATATCCCATTTTATATAGTGCTTAGTTTATAATCTATATAGTCTATATATTTATGTAGATAACAAACAGATGGCTTGTTAATTAATAAATCGTATTTTCTTCGGCGCTGTCATGTCTCTATAAACGTGTCAACATAGATAAGTGATGTATCGTAAATTAGCAAATTATTCGGAACAGAGTATTTAATGTGGAGACATACATATGAGTGATTCCATATTAACTCACTTTGTCAGCCATTCCACCTCACCTACTCCCAGTTAGGCAGGTTAGTACCGAAGTCCTAACGCTAGCTTTCGCGTTGCGATTGTGGTATATTGCTCATTCGCCCAATGCACTTTTAAGAGGGTTCAAATTACAAAAAAAACACATTACACTGAACGAATTTTTTTTGTGGTTGACAACGAACTATTGGATTTTCAATAGTCTACAGTTCATATAGAATTATGATGTTAAAGCCGTTACAAATGTTTCGTTAAAGGTAATCATGTACAATAAGAAGCATTTTTAGCGACATGCGAAACAATAAGCGGACATCTAAGGGACTGAGCAATTTGTCCGCTTATGAGAGAAGTACACAAGAGGGCTGAATACCGAAAAAAGTCAGCGTTTATGAGAGGTGTCTGCAAGGAGAGTGTACACTGTATTCCGAAAAGCACTTTCGAAGAAGTTCTAATTTGAATTTTGTCTAAAGCCGGTTACACATACGCAGACATAATTGTCATGTATTGATAGTACAGAAAGTTTGTGTTCTATTTCCGTTTCAATTTCCATTCGTTTCACTTCAAAGTGTTGTCTTTCACATTGTAGTTGCCATTAAACAGAGAGTTGCCGGACTTCCTGTATCACATTGCAAAACGTAGGCATTCAGCAGACGATGACAAACTGTTTTCCATAAATAAAGATATGGCAATTCTGCTCGTTGGCGATGCCGGACTGCAAACAAATGTTTCTCATAAGAATAAACAATTGATTTTAAAAAATAATTCGGAAAATTTATACATTTAGAAACAGAATTATCAGTGGCAATTATGTTTATTACCAACATTATTACCAACAAGGTTTCAATGAAATTTGTAAGCACTGACATCATTTTATTCATATTCACTCTCTCTCTCTCTCAACATTTTTCTCTTCTTTGGCCTTTAAGAAATTGTTGCTGTTCGGGCTAAACCGGCCACATTTGTTTACTTTTCTACACTTCTCTTCTCTTCATTCCGGTGTTTTTTTGTTTTACAAAATTAAAAAATTGTTTACACATATCAGTGAATTTGATTATTTGATTGTAATGAAGTGGAGTAAACAAATCATTTATTTGTTGACATGTTGGACGTCTGCATTTCCATACGATAAATAAATGCAGCAAACCAGACACCCCACGAAACATACACTCAATGCGGACTCTCTTTAGACTTTTGTTAGTCTGACTCTCATGTTGCTCACTCTCTTCGTTAGCTCATTTCGTGTTCGATTATAATTGCAAGCATAAGCAAAAATGCTTTAGTATTTTCTGAACATTTGACAAATTACAGTTAGTGCGAAACGGCGGACGGATTTTTTTTAAATTGTAATTAAACAACTAAAGCAAGAAAGAGCAAAAAACAACAAAAGGAAAACGCAAGCATATTCCAAAAACAAAAAATATATTTATAAATCTTGCAATCTTACAAGTAAAGAAGCGATAAAAGTGAAACAAAGTCGGAACAACAATTTCATGCTGAACATCTGTCATTAGGTGCGAAAAAAATCGCTGCTGCCACACTAACTAAATGACCACAAAAACAACAACAACATAAGCAACAAAATAAAGCACAAAGTAATTTACATATATACATGCTACATAGTTTACACCTATCCACGATACCTACACGCATACACCTGAACACAAAGTGTATCCGTATATTTGTTACTCTTCATTAGTTACGAGTGCTCCTCCTATCCATCCATACGCCATACGTTCCTTTTTAAAAGGTTCGCGGACTGAGTGTAGTGAAGTGAATTGAGGTGATTGCAATATTGTGTTTTGCCGAAGATACATAAAGTCGCAAGAGTGTTTCTAGTGTTTCCATCATACTACGCGTATGTACGCAGACATTCGTACACCCGTGCATACATTTCGTATTCGTACACAAGCAACAAGAATTGTAAACAGCAACAACTAAAACAACAGGAATAGTTGAACAACAAGAGGTTTTCGGTGAAATGCAAAGTTATGCCGATGAACGCTTTAGAAGCTATGGCTTCGACACCGACATGGAAATGGACATGAACGGCGAAGGACAGACTATTGGAAAATCGAAATCAAGTATGTAATGCGTATTTTATATGTAGTATTGTCATGATTAGACCTACGCACTTACCACGTCATCAATTATGTTGCAAAATGTAATAAAATGTCGAGGCATAATGAAAGGAAAACATAAATGCATCAGGATTTGTCCTCGGGAGGATTTATAGTTCATTAGCCCCTTTGGCCACTTAGCAGCAAAGAAAAATATGAATTCGATTTTATGATGGTCAATAACCTACAACAAACAAAATAATAGCTGGCCGCATTCCAATAAACATCGATTTGAAAATGACGCGTAGTGATGACTGCAAAAGAAACACGAAAGAAAATTCGTGAATATCGCCAGCGACGACACAGTCGCTGTACAGGTTTATAATATTGCGTACATTTGGATACATTTATTTAAAAACTCCACGTTCATAATCCTCACTATAGGATAGAGAGAGTGTATGTACTTTTATACTTATGCGATTCTCTACAAAGCGGATCCATACAAAAAGTATTGAGTCGTGATTTAAAAACTCTCACCTAGTTGGAGATGAGTGACGAAGCACATTTTAATGGGGGATTGAAATAAATTCGTTGTGATATTTTAAGGAACGTGAATAGAATTAGAGAATCACACGTAATTAACACTATTTTTGGCCCCATTTTGAATAAAAACTCTAATAAACACTATTTCAGTAATTTTATATTCCGACATTGCAATGGGGGACGTTTGGTTTAGGCGAACTGCCCTCAACGGCCGTTAAACCTTTTTTTTATATTCTTATGTATACGAACCTGAGTTTGATGTGTGATAGTCACACGACTGCCGTCGAAGAACTGAACCCTTAAACAATACTTCAACTAAAGGTACATACACACTCGTCAAATATTTGATCACAATCGTCAAATATTGCTTTGCCCTTAATCTGTTTCCACAACAGTGTGATCAAATAAATTTCTTTCTTTTGAATATACATACTTTTTCATGTGTGAACACATGTTTTCTCAAACTTCTATTTGACAGGTGATTGGACAAACAAAAACGCGACAACAAACATTTGTCGACCACACTCTAGCCATCAAAGAACTGAATCCTTTAGAAACCCCGTAAACAATACTTCAACTAAAGGTACGGTCACACTCGGCATATATTTGTCCAGTGTTCATATTTAATCTACTTTAATCAAATTGGAATAGTTACTCAAGGCATTGTGAATAGATATTGAGTATAGTTAGAAATCTTTTTCCAACAAGAAAGAAAAAAAACGTAAAAAGAAATAGGCTACATAATGAAGGTCACAAAGAGATCTTGTCGCATGACAGTGACCTACTCTACTATATCACTCTTCTCACAGGGATTAGATTGAGCGTAGTAAGCTTACTCTCGCGATAAAACATTTTATAACAACTACGCAAAGTAATTTTGTTACATGGCACTAACACTCTTCTCAGTGACATAAACTTAAAATTATTGCATGCAATAAAATGCCTTTGATGTACATTACATGGGTTGTTTTTTGGGGTCTGTCAGGGATCAAGATTAAACAAACTTTGATAGAGTTAGTGTCCCAAATGTAATTAAATCTGAGGAAAACATTTCATTTCAGTACCCAACATTTTGGGACCGAGAGACTATTGTGAAAATATTTTATTTCATTTGGATATCGGTAGTTACATATTTACATGGGTTTTGCTTGTAATTTCAGTTCCTAATCTGCACAGTTTTTGGGGACCCCTGAGGCGTATGTGCCATGTTGTGATAATTAATGCGTATACGCCCACGACATCCAAGAACATTTAATATACTCCAAAAATATTAGTTTTGATTTAATGGATTTAATAAATGTAGCACGATCTTGGTTTTAGTCACGCAACGGTAAATATTCAGTAAGTCCACGAAGTTTTCGTATTTTTCACTATCATCTTTTTTTCACTTTTTGCTTAAAACACGAAAGTAACTGACGGTTCTTATATTTAATTAAAGTAACGAAACTAAAAAAACTTCGGGAACGTAAACTTAGCCGATGTATATGTTTATAGTTTTTTTAATCAATATTTTAGTGATGATCATAATTTTACAAAAAGTGGAGTTAGACAAATTGACCTCTGAGTAGATCAATTAGGTCACAACCGATCATATTTGAGTTAATTTCTAAATTTCAGTTTGGTTTTTTTAAACGATAACAACGTTTGGTTTATCACAAGAAATTTTATTGAGTCGCGGTCAAAAAATTGCAATTAAAGATATTCACTTATAATAATGGAATTATCCTGATTTAAAGTGATTTCGAACAAATATTTCCCCTGGGTATTGTCGTATTGGTCATAGGCAAAATTAAAGATTATTTGTCATTATTTAAGATCGCTATTAAAAATTAATCTTAAGGAAATGTAAGTTGTTTTTAAACTACTGTCAGTCTTTTTTTTATTGGGAACAGGAATGATTGGTCATTTCTTTGGAATGTTAGCGTAATAACAACTATAAAGCGGATATGACGCATATGGCTCAAATGACTCAAAATTCCATTCTGTCACATTTCTGGGTATAAACTTATCTACGATCTTTTGTGACTGCCTCCCCTCTATCAATAATCTCAATGAATTCTAAAGAAAATTTTCAAATCTAATTCATTTAAGTTATTAAAATAATTATTTTGGTTATTAAAATAATCTTATTTACCCCTTAATGTCAACACTGCCCTCGTTCGGTAACGTAGCCAATGTTGGGGAGAAAAAAGAGTAACACTGTTCACAACAGTAACAACAGCAGTCAAATCCAAATATTTCTTTATTAACAATTTTCCCCTTTTGCAAGTGTGACGAGGAGAGTACTGAAGAGTTCGTACCGAATGTGGGAGAATCTCTAGTGAACGCTTTTCGTATACATATGTGTTGGGTGTACTAAGTACAACCATACAAACATGTACGTATGCATGTAAATACTACGTACGATTATTTTGTTCCCATTTCTCATTTGTAGTCCAAAACGAAAAACGACAACAAACATTTCTTCTATTCTGTACTCTACTGCTCTGTGTTCACATTGTTCATACTCAGAGACCGACCGACTCGATTGTTTGTACGTTCAAGTCAGTCAGTATTACTTTGTGAAGCAGATATAAAAGATTGTGTCAAACGATATAACAAATAGAAAGAAACAAAAAAAAACGGTTTACTTTCGTTTGTTCGGGGTGTGTGTTTAAATCAACAAAAACATAATAATTATCAACGGCAAACAATTCGCAACATCACAATTAATAAGTACATAATTTTATTCTGTTGATATTAAATATAAAAGTGAAAATAAAAAGAATTAACACATTTTACAAATTGTGCAGTGTTATGCAATTTTTGCCAAGAAATCCATTGCTTACAAGTGGATTTGCCAGTGAATGAATGAACCCAGCGACAGAATTAATGACAACCACAACAGCGGTGGTAGCAGCAAACATACAACAACGATAACAGTGACAACAACGGAATCTCTATAAAATTGTTGTGTTGTTGACAGCATTAAAATCGCAACCGTCGCTCCGCTGTCGCCCCGAAAATGAAAATGCACCAAATTTCGCAGCCCCAAAAGAAAGACGCATTTCTTTTGCTCCTCTTTATTGTTTGTTGTTGCTGCCAATTTGCGAAATGGAACAGAAATAGATAAATGATAACAATAAATTTCGTCAAAATTAAATGCGTTGCACTCAAAAGTAGACAGAACAGAGAGAGAGAGAGAGAGAGACCAATGATTCATTTTCTTTTGTTTTGTTTGTTCTCGGTTTGGTTGTTTACACCCGAGATGGAAATGTTTTATTAGCGTCCCTGTAGGCAAATTTGAATGCCGGTTGGATAGTTTGATTCAATTCAGTATGAAAGGATACAAATTAAGGCTCAATTGTAGTTCAGGGACATAACCAGTGTTGCCATTTTGGTGCATTTTTTGGTATCGGTACCCGGCATTTTTTTAAAATACCCTTTTTTAAAACGGGTATTTATTGTCCTTTTTACTTTTCCTTGTGGAAATGTAATGTTTCCGTTTAGAGCTATTTGCTAAGACCTTCAATAACTTGTTTTATTAGATAGATCAGGTCCAGCTTTTAATAAATGGTTTTAATAAAAGTTTTTAATTCTACCGACTAAACTAATCCGTTTTTGTTGGGTGCTAAAATTAAGATTTCGTTTGCTTCACAGAAACTTTGTCGTGTTAGTTTTATAATTGGAAAATATATTCAAAAAAAAAAATGTAATGCAAAAATATTTAAAAAGTTGTAAAATTCCAATAAATTATTTGGAAAAGAAACTATTTAAAATACAAGGAAACAAAAGCATTATTTGGTTTTTATTAATACATTTAAATATATTTAAAATTTCCATACAAACGAGTATAAATATCAGTCATACATAGTGTCAAGGAAATACACCTACACGCGGTCATGATCGGAATATCTTTGCAAATGTCATAATTGCCCGCATAATTGTGTCTCTGATGACGATCAGATGTATGTATTAGGGCGTTTCAAAAAAAAAAAATTCCAACTCTTGAAGCGGAATATTAAAGTTTGTGATTTAAGAGAATTTCGAAAAAAAATTTTTGGATTTTTTGAAGATGGGTACGGGGTCGCTGAAATCGATTTTATCAAAAAAATGAGGTTATGGGGAAAAAATTTTAATATTAATTTTTGCTGGTGCTTTTTCTTCATAAAACTAAACAATTCTCTTCTTAATGATCCGATCCCACGACAAAAAAATGATTGATGTGAAAAATTATTATATTAAGGACCACTTTGATAGTCTTAAAAGTACAAAATTATGTTTTTATAGATTTCAAACCTCAATAACTTTAAAAGTTTTCAACATTTTTTCAAGATGAAAAATACGTTAGAAAGGTCTTTAAATTACCTTTCATTCGGTATATAGGTTTCTTTTCATTGCGGGAGAAATATAAGAAAAAAATTTAAGTTTGAGAATTTTTTTATTTATTTTTCAAATTTTATAAAAATTAAAAGAATTTCATTAAGTTTCGTTCTTGGTTAAGTAAAAAAAAAACATTTAATATACATTGTTTTAATAAAAATATCAAAAATTCAATTCATCAATATATTTTTATTTCCATACAAAATCAAAAGATATTAAAAAAACAAATTCATGTTATTTAATGAACAAATGATGATGATTTTGTTACTGTAAAGAATAAACTAGAAAAACTATATGTTGTGAATGATATACCAGAAAGAGGCGTGGCGTCAGCTACAATATAAAACAAAAAAATTAAAAAAAAATGAGGATGATTTTCAAAACTTGTTGATTAGCGTTGATAAAAATCACAAAAATATACCTAATGTAAACAAAATTGTCATTGAAAAAGCTCTTAAGAAACTGTAACTTTAGAAAACTGTAACCATACTTTTCTCGATTTTGTATAAAATAAAAATGGAATTTTTTGTTGATACATGTTTTCTTCCACATTTAATGTTTTATATATTGTGATTTTAGATACAAATTTAATATTTAATTTTAATTTGTTCATTAAATAACATGAATTGGTTTTTTTAATATCTTTTGATTTTGTATGGAAATAAAAATATATTGATGAATTGAATTTTTGATATTTTTATTAAAACAATGTATATTAAATGTTTTTTTTTTACTTAACCAAGAACGAAACTTAATGAAATTCTTTTAATTTTTAATTTTGATATTTTTATTAAAACAATGTATATTAAATGTTTTTTTTTTACTTAACCAAGAACAAAACTTAATGAAATTCTTTTAATTTTTATAAAATTTGAAAAAAATAAAAAAAACTTAAATTTTTTTCTTATATTTCTCCCGCAAGCGAAAATAAACCTATATACCGAATGAAAGGTAATTTAAAGACCTTTCTAACGTATTTTTCATCTTGAAAAAATGTTGAAAACTTTTAAAGTTATTGAGGTTTGAAATATATAAAAACATAATTTTGTACTTTTAAGACTATCAAAGTGGTCCTTAATATAATAATTTTTCACATCAATCATTTTTTTTTGTCGTGGGATCGGATCATTAAGAAGAGAATTGTTTAGTTTTATGAAGAAAAAGCACCAGCAAAAATTAATATTAAAATTTTTTCTCCATAACCTATTTTTTTTGATAAAATCGATTTCAGCGACCCCGTACCCATCTTCAAAAAATCCAAAAAAAAATTCAAAATTCTCTTAAATCACAAACTTCAATATTCCGCTTCAAGAGTTGGAAAAATCAGAAAAAACGTCTTTTGTGAAACGCCGTAGTATGTATGTGTGCTTTTAATTCAAAAATCGTGGATATTTTATTTATGTCATTTCAATTTAAATGATTTGCCTTAAATGGTGCAAAAATATAATAGGAGGATTAAGAAACTTGTATACTAAATATTTTTGTCAGAGGTTTTGTGAAAAAGGTGGCACCTGTTTAGGGCTATGAGAGAAAATCTTTTAGGAGGAAGATCTTCTATGAGAGAAGAAGATATTTTATGAGAGAAGATCATCTACAAGAGAAGACCTTCTATGAGAGAAGATCATCTCTCTGTTTAGGGCTATGAGAGAAAATCTTTTATGAGGTAGATCTTCTATGAGAGAAAATCTTTTATGAGGTAGATCTTCTATGAGAGAAGAAGATATTTTATGAGAGAAGATCATCTACAAGAGAAGACCTTCTATGAGAGAAGATCATCTATGAGAATATCTTCTATGAGAGAAGAAATTCTACACGAATATCTTCTATGAGATGATCTTCTACACAAATATCTTCTATGAGATGATCTTCTACACGAATATCTTCTATGAGATGATCTTCTACACGAATATCTTCTATGAGAGAAGATCTTCTATGAGAACATCTACGAGAGAAGATCTACTATGAATGAATAACTTCTATGAGAGAATATCTTCTGTGAGAAGAGAGATCCTCTATGAGAAGAGAGAAGTTCTTCTATGAGAAGAGATAATATCTTCTATGAAAATATCTTCTTCGAGAGAATATCTTTTACGCGAATATCTTCTGTGAGAGAAGATCTTCTGTGGGATGAACTTTTATGAGAATATCTCTATGAGATGATTGAAATTGAAACATAACATATTCTTCATTCCAATGGAAAACGTTTATTCTTCCAGATAAAATAGTAAAAAGTTCTCTTTGTCGGCAAGTTTCCCCCCAGATGGGCAATTAAATATTCTATATTTATGTGTTTACTTTATCAGTGTTTTATAAATAAACATTCGGTTAATATGAAACAGATAACAATTTAGTTTTAATATTTCAATAATGAGAATAATGTTTACACAAACATAATTTACTTAAGATTGAATTATCTTTATTTAATAACAGGAGAAAAAATTCAAAATATGTCTTCGATTTGCGATGGCGCCAGACAGCAAAGTGATCATATGAGCATATGCCAAATTGTCTGCGATAATTCGTGGAGCAAAATCACCTATAAATGGAAGTCTTACTAGATTTTCTTGTCAAGTGTCTTGACATGTGTGCCAACTAAGGAGACTTGTCTGTTGTTATATTAAAAATTTATATATGCTATGAATATATATATATGTTCAAAGATGTACTCGATGTTCGATCAAAGTAAATCCTTTATTATCCTATATCTATATATCCTATCCCAGTTCTTCGACAAAGAAACGTGTGAATCATATGAAACAAATAGAAGATTTTCTGATTTATTTGCGACATTTATTTGTTCTTCAGTAATAAAACATAAATGAACGTATTCGATTGGGTAACGATGTGGGAGACAAAGAATATTTTCCACCTCGCTTGACTAAAGCTTCTGTACTGCAGAAATACCTCACAGCTACAAAAGAGCTGTGTCACTCCTCTTTGTAAACAAAAAAAACTACATTGGCTAAAATACCATATCGGAATGTTGACAGTATGAAAATATAAATCAGAAACATATTGTAGACCACTTTAGGTAATGGTTGTACAAAAAAAGTGGTGGCACCGCCCATTCAACTCGTAGCATTCAACTTCTATATTTTTTGATTTCATGGAACTATGAAGATGAGATTATTTACGAAGGGGCGTAAAAATTTTACATTGACCAATGTAATTATAATCGATAACTTTAAAAGTATGATGTTATGTGTTAGTAAATTGCCATAGGACAATGACAATGGGCGTGGCACCGCCCACACTACTAACAACGTTGTGAGACCATATTTTTAAAACTATCACGAATATTAGTGTGCACTTGTTTCTGTGATTTGGCATTATTTCGGACCCTGGGATCCTTTCATAAATTATCTTGAAAAAGATGTTGGTTTCTTCATTAACATTTGCAGCCAAGTTTTTCACGACCCACTCCAAGGTACACATATATGCCTCTCACCGAATAGACATGCCAAGTAATTTATTTTGTCCTGTCATAAAGTGTTGCCATCTCTGACTGTCTTACGATGGCCATGACGTCAGTCAAGAAATTAAATATTTCGGCGATGGCCCGATTTGAGTGTGATGCACTTTCTGTTAATTTGAAAATTCAGATGATTTTATAACGACATTTATTGTATATCACATAGATTGATATACTGCACAGATTTATACAATTTATGTAGTTTGTCTATAAAATGAACATTTTGCAATTTGGCAAATGCCGGAACGATTTAAGGAGCGGGGGGCATTTGTTACTAATACGACAACAATGTTTGCCTATATTACAGTTTATTTTAAACGTCGAAATCCACAAGAAATCAAGAAAAAAAAGGAATAACAGAACAAAGAACTACCAAGAGGAAAAGCAAAAACTTTTCATTAATATTACAAAATTATAACAACAACTGAAGAAAGACAAAACAAAAACCTCCTCAGAAACAATGAGTTCGCGTGGTGTTTTAATAGCAACGGATTCCATTGACTCAGTGGACACTCAAATGTTGGAAACCTTCAATGCTCGGTCGCCCAGAACGCCGCCATTGCGTTTGGATATTGTGGGAGGTGTTGGCGGCAGCAGTGGCGGCAGTACCCCATGCCTGGTGATTTGTAAATGTTTTACGGATTTGAAACTATCCAAGTGTGCATGTATACATGAAGGTTGGTTGTTAATACTCATATCGTATTCGTATCGTATTCGTATATAAATACAGTAGAGTGCCTTACAAATAGCACACTACTTTTGATTTGAATTCCTGGAGCAACTTAATAATTGTTAACTCAAATACTAACTAATAAATAGTAGTGGTGCAAGGAGTACTCACCCCTACACGCACATATCGATAAACCACTTTATGATCGATCATCGTCGAAATAACTCAATTAACCCGTGAGGGTGGTTGCACATGGAACGTGGACAAATATGTCAATATCCCATTTTATATAGTGCCCTGTTTATAATCTATATAGTCTATATATTTATGTAGATAACAAACAGATGGCTTGTTAATTAATAAATCGTATTTTCTTCGGCGCTGTCATGTCTCTATAAACGTGTCAACATAGATAAGTGATGTATCGTAAATTGGCAAATTATTCGGAACAGAGTATTTAATGTGGAGACATACATATGAGTGATTCCATATTAACTCACTTTGTCAGCCATTCCATGACAACTCGGCGACTTCATGTACTAGATCGGACTTTGGAAATTTCAGTGTAAAATATGGATAAAAGTCAAAACAAAACAAAATTTAGAAAAAAAAATGTATAAAAATTACCAACCAAATAAAGTTAGTTTGGCCTAATGTACACGTGTACTTTCCATCCAGATTGGTAGGCACGACCTTCGATGATTGGTGGCTAAGGAAGTAGATAGGCACTAGAGGTAGCAAAACAGTAACGAATTGGAAATTGGGAGAAATTTTACTATAATTGAAAATTAAGAAAAAAAGCATAACTGCCTCTTTCCATAAAAAGAATTAGTTCGTTTGTTACAAATTGTCAAAGCTTATTCTTTTGAGATTGTCTTCCATATGTCGATAACTAACATAAAGGGTTAACCATTTTGCGTTTTCAAAAGTAAACATAAATAAAACATATAAAATATTTTTTTTTTTATATTTCTTTTTTATTATAAAGTTTGAACGTTGACATTATGTGTGAAACATTACATCGTTTAAATGACCACCACGTGAAGTGTTGCAAGCATTGATTCTTTTGGTCTTTTGGACCACTTGTTGGCACATATTGGGCGGTATCTGAAACGATTTGTGACGAACAAACAAAATCGTTTTATGGAAACAGGAAGTACATTTTTCTGACATGTGGTCGGAATTTCTAGGAATTTTCTAAATAATTTTAATGATGGCCAGCGTTTAAATATATGAACGTATTTTGAAAATTTTGATGTCATGTCATGGCACAGATTTAACAACGAAGAGCTCAAAGAAGTAATGGTAACGTGATGTGTCAGCTGATACGTTCTCTTTATATGAGACATGTACAAATGGTTACTTGGACGTATTTCTTGCTAGTGTCCTTATAGTTTTGTTTATTATAATTTTTTATTGTAATAAATATATAAATAACTAAAATATTTTTGCATTCGATACAAATACAAAATATAAAAATCAGCGATAAGTTACTTTTATGTATTGTCTCTTCGAAAATAGAAATGTTTTTTATGAAGGTTTCTTGCTATTTGTTTTGATTGCAGGCAAGGTATCCGTTTGCAATGATTACTACTTCAATTATACGATTTTACGAACATTTGCATTTAAACTCCTAGAAATTAACAAAATACTTGTTATATTTTTGTACTCCACTGTAAGTGTACAAAGAACATTTGTATAGTGTTAGTGTTGGGTTTAGTTTTCTTTAGTGTTACTCATACGCATAAGTTAACAACATTTGAATTCAAGGCCATTCTTTCATCCCTTCGGCAAACATTAAATTTCCACTGAAGGTTTTTTTCCGTTGTTGTTATTGTGAAAGGCTAAACTTTGGTTTGAACACAGAATATAAACGCGCGTCTACTTAGCTAACATGAAACAAAAATATATTAGACATTCTTGTATTTGGTCATAATACCAACACCAGAGACATGTACTCGGACACAAACTAGATTGTAGGGGAACAGTTTTGTTGTTTGAGGCATAGGGTCTGAGTTGAAGATCTGATTACGGGGTACGTCAAACTATTTTCATCGAAAGTAGTTATGGGCTTCTAGAGGAGGTTTCAACACCATCTGGTGTATGCGTACGTATGAAGATTGACTTATTTAACAAACCATTGTGAATTGTGTATATAATTCATTAAATATGGGCTAGAGAGAGAGAGAACGAAGCTGACTTGCATATATTGCGAGTTTACTGTGACTGACGATAACCAAATTAGTTGACATTCGGATTCATATTGCTAACTGAATCATTTGCATTGTTTATGTACATATATTTATCTATTCAGTTATAATTGAATAGTTAAATATATTTTCAGATCGAAGTAGATATAATCAAGCTACATTATAAATAGGATCATAATTGAATTGAGAATTGTTTGTATTTATTATAAAGATATTCGGTTCAGTTTATGTGATAATTGCCACGTAGTTAGAAGATATTCAACCTAATCGAGTTGCGAATCATTCCTATGCTTATCATTACTAAGTGATTTGCCATCAGCTGGCGATATCCGATAACATTTGCGAGAAGTAAAACAGATATTTGAATAAACTGTTAGTTAGGGAATTCATAATGTTGCTGCAGTCAGTTTTGCAGCAAAAATTGCTTCCATTTTGATCTGTTGATTCATGCAAGTGTAATCTAGATTCAATATAACGGATTATTTCAAACTTGAACCAAGTTTTATAAATACCTTTTGAGTAATCGTTTGGATTTTGATAACTTGTTGGTAAATGATAAACCCAACTGTAGTTGGAAGCTATTTAATGTTGCTGAGTCTGCTAATGAAAAGTCTATTCTTCTAGACTCCACATTGTCAAAGCTTTTCATGGTGATAGTTCAACAGAAATATTTCGGCAATTATTATTCCTGGGAATACCATTGGCATATTTCGCTGGCTGTGAGACATGTCTCATCAATAATGGGCTAAAAAAGTTGTCCATTTCCAGCTAGATTTCCAAAGAAAAAACAACCAAAACCAAATGAACACCAAATGGCCATGAACTTCGTCTGAGGGCCCCAAATATGGTCAACTAGGATGTGTAAAATTGGAAAAGATCGTCAAAATTATGCCCGTCTATGTCTACAGAATTTAAATATATATATTTCTCTCAAAGTCTTGGGCTTTCTCAAAGTTGAAACTTATTAGAATATGAACCTCCTTTTTAACCCCAAAGAAAATAGTCAGGATCACTCAAATGCGTTGGCGAATCATTATGTGGAATTTGTCTTTATCACTCATTATTAAATTGTGGTTGCAAAAATATGTCAAAATCTCAAAATTCTCTACGTCTATCCCATGGCAAAATAACTAAAGGTGGAGTCATGCAAACATCTGATTAAATTTTTTTCATTTTGAGAGAATTCTGATTGTCAAAATCATTAAATCACTAAACAGAGAATTTTGAGGCTCTCAAAACTATTAAAAATAATGTTATATTATTAATTATGTTAAATAAGAAGAATTGTACTAAATGAAGAACTGTAGATATCTATAGAATTAAAGCCAACCCCTCTTGCTTCTATACCCCTTCATTCATTCACTGTGGCGTCGCATCGACGAAAAATTTGCTCGACTCCGACTATGAGTTTAATTACTTACATTTCTTATAAAAAAAATTAGAGACAATTTAATTAATTTTGAAATTTGAACTAGTTTCAATTGTTCAACTACGTATCTTTTGGAAACAAATGCACCACACTGTGAGATGGAGTATGGGAACAGCGGACGGAAATAAAATTTTCTAAATTTTGTAATATTTAGAACAGCTGAAGTCGGAGTCGGGCAGTTTTGGCTAGACTCCATTGCCCTTCTTCATCGACCCAAATAAAACTAATTCTCAATAAAAATAAGTATGACTTTCTAAGGTTAAAATCGTTAATGAAGTAACAGGGATTTACAAACTTATTTATGCGATCGAAATGGGTCGATATGGGCGAGTCTCTTTGGAAGGCACCAAGTAAGCTCCGGACAATATTTCTACTTAAAACGCTTATGGTTTAGCGTACATTTTAAGTCGACAGACACGTTTTTAAGTTGTTTTTTCATTGCGATTCTATCAGCGCTCTGAAGGTTTCATTTCATGTCAGACATAAGTTAGTGACCCGGGCAAATACCTTCCGATTGTTGATTATTCCCCGATAATGCTGAGTCTGAGTTTATATAAAAACACAATATTGTTTGTTTACGATTGCATTAATTTTATTTAATTTTGATTGTTTGCTATTATTTCAATTTATATCAACGTGCACACTTTATATATTTTTAATATTTTCAACAGACGCCAGAAAAAAACACACGATTATAATAACAATTTACAATACTCGAATCAAAAGTAATTTATAAGTACACCAATCAGCAGTAATTTATTTTGCCGAGCAGCTAGAAAATATTTCATTACAAATGGATTTTAATCGAGGCTATTTTTATTTGACAAACAAACATTTTGATAAGCAACGCAGCGGTTCATATCTCTCGATGTACCGAGTAATGGCGCTGATGTGATGTGATATGATAAGCTTTATTAGATTACATTTTAATCCGATTGTTCTGATTAGATATGCGTGTTTGGTTTTCTCATTTCAGGAAGCGATTCTCCGATTGTTACGGGACAACCAAATACCCCCCTAGGTTTAGATGAAAATTCGGTGGATGACGTATTGCCAAATGAAATATCGGCCCCATATGAAGTGCCCCAGTTTCCCATTGAACAGATTGAAAAGAAATTACAAATACAAAGACAACTTAATGTTCGGTAAGTAAAAACCGCAATGTTCTTAAGGATAAGTGGTTATGTTGACATTTCAATAATTATTTTAAATGAAGTCCAATTTCAATACCATTTGAAGTGAATAAAATGTAATTAATAAAACAACACACTTCGTACTAGGTCGGATTGTAAAGGGTGGTACAAATACAAGTGGTTGAAAGGTTGCATGGAATAATCCTTATAATTTAAATAACCTGCACTGTTTCATCTGCTCAAACACAAGTTTCTTACACTGTCATTTTTGTGTGTGTGTTTTTTTAATTATAAACTAAACTCTTCTCAAATTCTTAGGAAAAAATATACGTCGAAAATAACAGCGATCTAGTTAACGTTTTAAAAAACAAAATAATAAATTAATGTTTCAAACCAAACAATTTCTAACGTACGAGTTAATAGTTAAACAAGAATTTCACTCAAAAATACCAGAAATTGAAAACACGTTTGACGTCTGAATCCCCACTGTCACAGTCGCAGTGCCAAAGAAATCGCGTTGGTGTGTGGTCTACTTTAATCCGTAATTAATGATTAATCGGTAATTAATAAAAAAAAAAGAATCATACGACAACTTCTCATAGTGCACGGTGGTTTGACGATGTACGAAAATGAAAAAGTTGAATACAACATTTTTAAAAAGTAAACAAATTATTGTTTGTCTTTAAATTTATTTCCGATATTTTTCCACACTATGGGAAATAAATTTGTGTTTCACCATAAACATTATCGCCCAATCCACAGGGTGGTTTATCGTTGAATATTTGTGAATTATAGTGGAATTCACAGAAGCGCACGCCTTTTAATTAAAAAAAAGGCTAATTGAAAATTAATAATAGTAACGATTGTTTTGGATGCTTTTCCATGCACTGTACGTCGCTTAAAAGAAAGTCCGCTATATTGAAAAATCGTTTATGTGAAACACTTTTTTAATGCAAAGGCATATACTCATATGATACGAACATCGCTTAAGAGAGACTGATGAATGTAACGACGACAAAAAATTATGCTGTGCTGTCTCATTTCGAAATTACTTCATGCAAGTCAACAATGTACATGTTGATAAAAATTAGTGTGAAGGAACTTTGAAATTTCTTTGCTTGTCAGATTAGTGAATTTACTGCCTGTTTCCATAAAACGAATTTGTTCGTTCGTTACAAATCGTCAATATTCAAAGCGTTATAAAATGAGTTTCAGGCATTATTCAATTCTGGTTTTAAGATAAATGTATGTCAGATATCGACAATATTAAAAGAATAAGCTCTCACTACTGGTAAAAATCCATTTTATTGCGCCTTTAATTTTGATAATTTGTAACGAACGAACGACTTCGTTTTATGGAAACAGGCAGTAAATTGTAAAACTGTCAACAGAGAACCATACAATTTATACCAATATTTTGCAACCCAAAGAATAACCCGAAGGTACGTTTTAAATAAAACACCAGAAATTTAAAATTTATAAAAAAATGAAATATTCAGGGTTGTTGTCGGAATTGAAGACGACAAAAACTTAACTTTGAAATATATTCGCCCATGTGCTGCATTTCGAGTTTGCTCGAATGTGAAACATTTTCCCACATTTGGTGTGCTCCATTCCGAATACCCAAAAAAATATTGGGAATATAATTCGAGCACATATAGCCTTGTGGATCGAAAAAGAAATGAGATTGTACGTGTTTTTCTGAGCACATACAAGTTAAAAAAGAACGCAGAGTTAATATTTAACTTGTTTTAACAACATTTAATTAAAAAAGACAGTATTCAGATTAGCTTTTCTAGTAAAATTAAAGAAAATAAAAAGGCTCCTTTTATCAAGAACAACTTTTGACGAAATTTACCCAGAGTGTTCTACTTGTTAAAAAGGTTTCTTCAAATAAACATAAATTTTATACTTTGGTGGACATATTTATTAAAAAATTAACAACACGAATGATGATTACACCAGTTAATCAATCTGGAAACTCGTTTAACACGTTCCAGTATCATTAGTCTTCTTCTAGTAGAAACCAGGGCAATTAACAATCCAGCAGGCATTTTTTCTTAATTTTGTTGTTAAATTTGCATGAAAATCGATATGACAAGGGGTAGCTAGGGACACCCAAAAAATTGCCCCAATACCTAAAACAATCAAACTTCAGGAAATCGCAAGAGGAGGAAAGAAATAAATGTGGGCGCGGCCATAGGTAGCCCTTGGCCACTCCTTAAATTCGATCCGCCGCCCATTATGTGTATACTCAGACTTCATGAAATTGCAAAAGGATGAATAAAATGTCAATTGTATTGACATTAAAAAAAATATTTTTTTTTAAAAAAAAAAAAACACTAAAAAATAATTTTAAAGAAAAATTACATTAAAATAGTTTTTTTTTTAAAAAAAAAACAATAAAATATTTTTTTTAGAAAAAAAAATAAAATATTTCTTTTTATGAAAAAAAAACAATAAAATATT
Organism: Hydrotaea cyrtoneurina; assembly: GCA_958296145.1. Lineage (NCBI taxonomy): Eukaryota > Metazoa > Arthropoda > Insecta > Diptera > Muscidae > Hydrotaea > Hydrotaea cyrtoneurina. Next base: position 6,635,819 of record OY282513.1, on the reverse strand, counting down.
TTTTTTAAAAAAAAAACAATAAAATATTTTTTTTATGAAAAAAAGAATAAATTGTTTTTTTTTTTTTAAAAAAAAGGTAAAAATATTTCAAAAGAATATTTTGGAACAAATGCACTAACAAAAAAAACACTAAAAACTATAATTTAAAAAAATAAATATTTTTTTTTTTAAAAAACACTAGAATTTTTGTTTTTTTAAAAACACTTAACATTTTATTTAAAAAAAAAAAACAATAAAATTTTTTTTGTAAAAAAAAGGTTGACATATTACAAAATATTTTTTTGGAACAAATCCACTTATGTCAATGCATCTGAAACATTGTTTTTTTCTATACTGTGACATTTCTATGCAATTACGCACAGTTTGAGGACTGGGGGGCATTTCTCCCTTCTCATAACGATATTCGTAATCAGTGGACAATTTTCACGGTGGTGGCATTTTCAGTTGTTTTGGCGTCCTTACGGCCGTAAAGTGCATTTCAACCCTATTTTTTCATGGCAAAAAAAAGAGGAACTACATTTTTATTCCGTTTTGCAACTCTACCTTGGCCTTGTTTCGGTCTTTACAATATTTTGACTTATCTTTGAATATCGAAATCGTGAATTATATTTTGTAACACAATAATTTATTTTCGAAAACTAATAAATAAACTGAAATCGAAAGTATATTGGATGTCAATTTGCGACATTTACACGAATGGCATGCATTGAATGAAATACATTTCGGTAAAGCCATTCATTCAGGTTATTTGTTTTTGACTTGCACATGCTGTACTGTGCCACGGGTGACCAGGCGCTAAACATTTGGAGACAAATTACATTCGTAAGTTGCAATATCGGTATTTATGTTCGTCGAAACATTATTCGCACAGTGTAAAGTGTAAATTTTGTGCAAAAAAAAAACACCTTTTTAATACAATTAGTTATTTCACTCAGTACAAATTTGGCTTTCGGTCGGTTGGTTGTCGCCGCTTCTTAGTTACATTTGTTCTTCGCAGCCGTTCTCTCTTTTGTCGTGGTCACGCGTAACGTAGAAAAAGAAAGGAAAAAAAAACACAGACCAACAGCCAATAACATCTACCGGTATTGATTGGTTGAATGACGATAGTGGCCTCAGGTCTGGTCGATTGCTTTCTTTGTTTCTGCAATCCAATTTGGAAGGAGCTGCCATTTGAAATTCCAATCGGGATGCCAAAAAAGCAAACGCGTGATATACAATGCGTATTATGATTGATACATAGGCACAAATAATGGCATAGGGTTGCATTGTACCGGTGAATCAATCTAGCGCGTCCAGTTAATGTCGGAAAGTGTTAGCGGTCGCGAACAGTTGCAATTTTTTGTCTAACATCAACGGTTGCGGTTTTATAAATGTGGGGAAATTGTAAAAAAAAAATATTAATTAAAGAATTAAAATCAAGGCCAAGTCATCATTGGCAAGCTGATTGAATACCTTTCAAATGTTATTTACAGTGTGTGTCAAAGGAAGGGATGTTGCAAAGTCTTAGAGTGGAGTGTTGAAATTAAAAATGACCAAACATCAAAAACCCCAAATCCTATGGTGAAACGACTTAATATCAATATCAAAAATTTACAGTTTTATAGGCGACTTCCAGGGTGACGTAACAAAAAGAGTGCATAGATTTCACAACGTTTTCGCTTCTCCTGTAGACTAATGAAAATGCTTGTTAGGTCATTTTGGATTTCTGATGACGATATATCGCATAGTGAGGTATTATCAATAATTCAATAATTTCGTACTAACCGACCTCGCTCTTTTGGAAGATTGCATCAGTTTCTTCTAGAAAATTTCAATGTATGGTCTAATCTCTTCGATTACATTCTATCACCATTTTTGTAGTAGGTTTAAATAATTTTTACGCGTTGTGTGATCTATTTTCGTCAATGACAGACTTCCCACTGAAAAGAAAAAAAAATGATTTAACAACTTAGTTTGACAGTTGTCGAATTCCTGCCCTATATATTTGAAACCACGAAATGGATAATCCATTATTTGCGTATATCACTTGCTATGGACAAAGAGTGTAAGACACCAAAGAGGTCACTAAGAAAACTTTGCATGTTTGGACTGAAAGTGCGTCATAATTATTTAAGCCATTTGTATTATGTCCATCTGTCTGATTGGTACGCATTATGATAACAGTCGAAAAGTGCTGTTGTGCATCGGTTTGAAACATAATACACACAACAGCCTGTGTGTTTTTTTTTTAATTTTTTCACCAGAACAGTTTAAAGTTTTAAATTTTTTTGATTTAAAAACAGAAGTTGGTTTTTTTTGGATTAACTTCTTTACAGATTCTAAGGAAAGGTATTTTTTCAGTTCATTTCATTTTATTTTCAATATTTATATAAACAAGTGTAAAGGTGCCCCAGCGCGTATTCTTGTATTTAATTCTTCGCCCCTTATGGCTGTGTAAAATGTATGTACAGTAGAATTCGGTTAAGCGGAATTGAAAAAACTATGAAATTTTATTAATAAAAAAGGCCTTCGGATAATTGAACCTTCTTTCATTTAAACGAACTGAGTATGTACTTTTGAAATTGTTCTAGAAAACGAAGATAGAAACTTGTGGCACAACTATTAAAATACATGTCTGTAAAATTTAAATTCAATATTAATGAGCTTAAATGAAAATAGTCACTTATTTTCATTTGGTTGAGTTGTCTTAAATCTGGTTGACACATTCTTTTTTGAGATCATTTGTTTTGTCCAAGGCTTCAGAATTGTCTCCAAAAAATGTTTTCATAACACTTTTTGGATGTAAAGTCTCCTTCGCAGAAGGTTTAGTAGAATTTGTTATGATCATCTCCTAGTAAATTCTATTGCAGCTTCCACAACATTTCCATTAGCCATATACGTCACCTCCTCCAATGTCTCTTGGTCCGCCAATTCTCCTCTATTATTCCGTATGTACTTTAAGAACATTATTTTCTGTCGCCGTTTTATTCCTATTTTTTCTCTTAAGCGGTGTTCGTATCATATGTGTGTTGTGTGTTTGCATTGAAAATGTTTTTCACATATGCGATTTTTCAATAAAGCGGATTTTCGTTTTTAGCGAACTACAGTACATGAAAATCATCCAGAACAATCGTTACTAATATTTCTGTTCAATTATGCGATTTTTTCAATTAAAAGGCGGGCGCTTATTCAAATCCGACTGTATATCCAATATCATTGTTCTTCTCTGAATTATGAATTAGGATCCCATGATCTATCACAAGCCTAACTGAGCATGCTTACCAGGTTTAGAACCTGTGTTTACTTGTGTTAAAGTCGCACACACTACCTAACTACCACCCCATGGCCGTCTTAGATACACATTTCTTTGATCATGCCAGCCAGTTTAGTTCTAACTTATAAACAAAAGACGGCAATATGAATTTTATTTAAATATTTCAATTTAATTATTAACCGTTTGTTATTGTTGATACAAAGTCTAAACGGCAACAACAAAAATATATGGTGAAATGTTGTGCCAAAGCTGATGTTGAAATAGACAACTGTCTTAATATGTATACAAAGAGTCAAAGCCAAAGATAAGCCAGTCGATCAACGTGAACCTCTCGGAATATCCGTATACTAGAATAGTGTCCGATCAAAACAAATCAAAATATCGCACAAAACCAGAACAAAACGATTAAACGAAAATTACGGTTATGGTTTCTTCTTTCCGTGGGTAGATTCATCTGTGATCTGGCAAATTATTCAAATATTGCAAAGGCGATGACATTCGAATAACAACGGTACCCAAATATATGCATGCAATAAATCGTATTCAATCTATTTTTGTCCGAAATATTGAGGTATAATGAAAAAAAAAATATATTTATCTTTGCCTAAACATTTCGCAAATTTGACAATATGCGGCAAATGCTGTAATGATTCATGAAATACAGCACCGAGTGTGTGGCACTACGTCCGTATATATTCGTAAATCTTGCATTTGTCAATGGTGAAAATAATTTAAAACGGATTTATTATATATTCATAAATCGCGGCTATACAAATAACTAATCGATTTCAAAATAGTTGATCAACTGCAAGGCGCAAAGCAATTGAAGGTTACAATTTCAATGTGGAGAGCAGGGGCTTCTCGAAATATTTTTGAAGATTAATGTTTGAAATTTTGAAAGTACACCCAGGGAAAAAGCAACTTAAAATCAATAAGAACCATATTGAATCAATACGAAAAAATCTAATAATGTTGAAATTTCTTATTTGAATAAAAATAACAATTTAATTAATATAACAAAAATTTGAAATGGAAACAATAGAACTAACATTTTGCGGCATTGAATTAATATTGAATTCTTATAGGAACAATGTTGTTCTCATAGTGAAACAATGTGGAATCGTTATTGAAATTATATATTTTTTTTATTTTAGAAATAAAATTGAAACCGTATTAAATTCAGAATGAAACAATTAAATAATAAGATTTTTCCACTTTGATTTAATATTGAAGCGTTATGAAATAGAAGTACACCTTCACTTGCCTTCACTTTAAATCCGAGTGAAGTATGAAAACAAAAAAACGTATTCCAATGGTAATCTAGCAAAATAGGTTGCTTGCCATGCATTTAAAGATTTTTTCAAAAATCTAAAGTTTTACCTGTATTCGATGATGAAGCTGCATTTATGAACTCTTTATAAACGAATTTTGGTTTATATATTGTCGAGGTTGTTAACCTGTGAAACCATGCATTGCAAAGCGGTCGTTTTATCATTCCACAACTCTGAAAATGTTGATACCACATACGACCACATTTAAATATTTTTTCTTATTAAATACAAAAAAATTCCAACAAAAATATGGTTATATTGACAATTACTGAAACATATTGAATGGTTAACAACAAAGGATAACAAAATAACTTTCTTTTATGAAATAATTTAAGAAATGTATTGACATTATTCCATGGCTAAAAAAGGTACCGATATAGTTTCGTTTATAATTTTTTATTATTTAATAACAATACAGTCGAATTCGGAATTTAAAAAATCGCTTAATTGACAATAAATATTAATAACATGCACTGTACGTCGCTTAAACGAAAATCCGCTTTATTGAAAAAGCTCTTTTATATGAAACACATTTTTAATGCAAAGACACCAACTCATATGATACGAACACCGCATAAGAGAAATGTGATGAATGCAAAGGCGAAAAAATATAATGTTATGCCATCGCATTTTATTAAAGTCGCAACTCATTCAACTACATACGGAATAATAGAATTGGCGGAGCAAGAGTTAATAGAGGAGATGACGTATATGGCCAATGGAAACGTTGAAAATGCTGTAGTTGGTTTAATAGAATTTATCATAAGATGATCATAACAAATTCTAATAAACCTATTGCGAAGGAGACAATTCAGAAGCCTTGGACAAAACAAATGATCTCAACAAATTATGTGTTTAAGACAACTCAACCAAATGAAAATAAGGGACTATTTTCTTCCAAGCTCATTAATATTGAATTTAAATTTTACAGACATGTATTATAATAGTTGTACCACAAGTTTCTATCTTCGTTTCATAGAACAATTTCAAAAGTACATATTCAGTTCGTTTAAATGAAAGAATGTTAAATTCCCGAAGTACCTTTTATTGAAAATCCCTTAAGTAAAAAAAAAATTTGATTTGATTTTTCTGTATTTCCGTTTAAATAAAATGTAATGTTACTAGTGGCAGAAGATTTAAGCAGCCCGCCGGAGGAGGCGGTGCCGAATCTGCTACAAAGGAATGTCAATTGTCCTTTCTAAGAGTCTCAGACAGTTTCTGGTAAACAACTAGCTGCGTCAGTCCCAAGTTAAGGTCGGTTCCATTAAACTGGTACAATCCCTGGGAATAACTCTCAACATGACGACAATTATGTTATCTTCGAAATGCATGTTAATCTGATTCCGGTTTTCAATTAAGATGTTGTAGTGCCCACACATGCATAAAGGTTGCTTTATGAACTCTCAAACCTTTTAAAGAAATCAAAAATGTACACGTCCAGGAAAAAACCGACTGATTTTGCCACTTACTTTCAATTTATAAATTGAAAATATGTGACTCCTGTCTCGGTACTCTTCTTTGTTATATTCAATTTTGTTTATTTTCTTAGAATTAGAAATACAGAACATTTCCACACAAAAAGACCAATCAAAATAAATAAATAAAAAGTTTATCTTAACTATTTCTTAAATCATAGCGTGTATCGCCGTGGAAACTGAAATATTTCACACAACTGTTTTACACATTTTAGGAATCACTGTCTGAGCAGATTTTGAAGCCAACATATTTAGAAATTCCCCAGTTTATTAAAAAGAAAACGTATTCTTTTAGTTGAACTCGAAATTGTAACCTACCAATTGACTTACCCTTTGCTTAATAAGTAATATTTAGTTACTGCAGAGTTGTGAGTGACCGACATTCAGGCAATTAAAACGAAACGTCTTATTCGTGTATTACACGTTTTTCTCCTTAAAGTTAAACAAATGACAAAGCAATTACAACACCATCGCCAACGTAAACGTATGTAAATGGTGGTGACAAAAATAAAGGAACACTTCAAAAATTGCGTGTGATTAATTATGATATTTGTCTCTAAACATTAAATGTCACTATAAAGTACAATCATTGGCATAACCTGAAGACAGACATATATTTATATACGTGTTAGATAAAGATATTTTAGCAATACTGCCTGCTCTGTACTTGTGAAATAGCAACGCGAGAATTCGTGTGGTGTCATTGAATATTGTGTAATTGAATAGTAAAGACACCGTCGAACGATGTCTTTCAGAGATGATTTGTACACATTCCTTAAGGACAGCGACAGTAGTTCATATCGGAAAAGGTAACAACAAGCTAGCGGAATAAATTAGTTTGCAATATCAAAATAATATGACAACATTTTTATTCAATATTATATTTCATTTGACCATTTCCATTGCAGTGCCATGACCGATAAACACTCCATACAGGGTGATACCACAGATGATACAATCAATGTGCTGGATCATGATATGGTACCGAATTTCCAGCGAGTCTCCATATCGGGTGAGGATACCAGCGGTGTGCCTTTGGAGGATTTGGAAAGGGCATCCACACTGTTGATTCAGGCGTTGGAAATGCGTTCGCGCTACATGTCCATATCGGAGCAGTCATTTCCCACAACGACATCGCGTTTCCTCAAGACCGTGCACGAAAGTGATCGTTTCAATAAAATCCAATATGAAGATCGTAAATCGATTGCCGGTAAGTCGGAATCTCTATCTCTCTCTGTTTTTTTCTGTATTTATATTCAGTTCGATGTTGTCTTATTTTTTAAGAATTTCCTTCTTTTTCCTTAAAACTATTTACTATAAATACTGCTAATTGTATATTTATAATATATATATATACATTTTGTTAATGATTAATTTATTTTTATATCACCAATCTTTTATGGTTTGTACAGCAATTGTTCAGTTATTGAAAGAGGTGTTGACCACATATATACAGCACACAACCTCTCCCAACTCCCTAGCTCCTTTCTAGAAAAGTACATGATATCTTGGGTAGAATATAAAATCAGAAAATATATGTACGACTAAAATGCACTGTTACGTCATTTAACAGATTTCGTAAATAGCTGAACTTTTCAGTTTCGAAGAACGTTTTTTTATTTTAAATGCGATTAATTTTTTTCTTCTAATTTTAAACCGTGTGTAATTCATATTTAAAATTTTATTTTGTTTTTAAAGCCGTATCAATATATGTATGTCTCATTTTACCCGTGAAATTGTAATAGATTTCCAAATAACATTTTCAAACCCTCTGCCTAATTCGCATTTGGTTTTCGTAATATTCTTGCTTGCCCTTTATTATAGTTGTGAAATGACAGCCTACCTCATCGTAACCGTTTCAATACGTGTACAAACCATAAAATTGAAATTATTTTTCGTGAAATATTCCAATGACTTAAAATGAAATTGTAGTCGATCAAGACAGATGGTAGAAATTGAAAAGCCTATTGAATTTTTTAGTTGTCTGATGAACGTTGATTGTGATCTGAAAATAAAGTACTACCGCGGTAGAGTAAAACTATAGATAGTCATGACAGGAAGAGCTCTTAAAATGACAAATTCCACCATTCAAATTAGCTAACACACCATATCTTAGTGCTCTGGAAGCGATATAATTTTCAGTTTACCCTTTGATTCCTCTTTGCGCTCAAGTAATGGTCTAAAAAGTCGCAGTCATCAAAGGCAGAGCTTTCATCACCGCTTCAGTGTCACTGAGGATAGTAACATATATTTGCCTATTATTCGAATTAAGAGATTTCACGAATTCCTCGAGTGATCTTTTTATAATGGTCGGAATCGAATGTTTTGTTATCTATATACAAATCTGAACCCGTTTTTTGTGTTTTTTATCTTCATGTTTCATTCTTTAGAATGATCGTTTTTTTGTATTCTTTCAAAAATTAAAATGGGTTTTATTGTGTATTTCATTCAGCCCTATTGCGGGAGTCGACTTCGTTGTCGGCGTTTTTGTATAAAAATCACTTCTTGTCGTCGTCGACATCAATTCAATCACAACTTGGCATTTGAATCAATGTGACGACGACCTCGACTGTTGTATCGATAATTTGCATTAACAAATTGTCATCTCTAGTTCATTTAGTCTGTTATTTAGATTGTTGTTTTTGTGGGGAAATGTTCTTTATTTCTAATTCTGATTGCACCTCGAGTGATAAAGAAAATAAACACAAAATCGAATATAATAAAGAACAGTAAATTAAAAGTGAGAGGAAAAATCAGTCGTTGTTTTCCTGGACGTGTACATTTTTTTATTTCATTAAAATGTTTGAGAATTAATAAAGCAACCTTTATGCATGTGCTACAACGTCTTAATTGAAAACCGGAATCAGATTAACATGCATTTCGAAGATAACATAATTGTCGGCCCAGGGATTGTACCAGATTAATGGAACCGACTTTAACTTGGGTCTGACGCTGCTAGTTGTTTGCCAGAAACTGTCTGAGACTCTTAGAAAGGACAATTGGTATTCCTTTGTAGCAGATTCGCCACCGCCTCCTCCGGCGGGCTGAGAGCAAATTACCGCCATCTTCTGCTTTGTTAGTGACTAAATATATCCTATGTTTTCATAATGCACCGTATAAATTCACAAAATCTGTATCTTTCTCCACTCTCCTGGATATGCGAAACGATTTTAACAATTTTGGTATGTCGTCCCGTTGCTGTCTGAAATTACTTGGAACATTGTTCCTTCAAAATCCGCCGTCAGGCCAAGGATTTTTCTTCAATTCTTCCACACGTTGTTACCTTAATTTTTCTCTGTTTTTATTTTTTCTTTGGAACACTTAAAAATTATCTGTGTCATTACCAAAACCCAGTGAATATTCAATTTATGTGAGTCCCTAGATACTGACGGGTTATTGCTGGGTAATTCCCAAACAATTTCCAGAGATACGAGTATCTATTTTCTAACGTGAGAACACTTCAACAAATTTCAAATACATTTTTTAAAAATATTTTCATAATTCAAAGGTATCCACCAATTTTGTTGACATTTCGTTGTAAAAGAGCTCGATATCAAATGTGGTAATTTTCCCCCTGTTTTTTTCTGGTAATGGGAAGGATTTAAGAAAATGTGTCCTTTTCAAATACCTGACAGTTCGTATTACCGTTACGAATTTAAATTAACTACTAGCTTGGAATAATCTTGATCGACTATAGTTTTCATTACCGCAGCATCAGTGCAATATTTCAATAATTGAAATCCCAAGAACTGCGGGTATATTTCACGCATTAAAAGTTTCTTTAAGTCAATTTGTATTACTTAAATTGTATTCCTAGTGTCAGTCTTAAAAGAAAGAATATAATAATTCGTCTGATTTATATGCCGGATATGTATATTAGAATAGGCTCGGGATCTTGGCAATAATATTAACTTACTGTTATAGATATTTGCTAAAAATTTATGTTTAATATTTATTAATCTCTCGTTAACGAATATGCCAAACAAACAAATTAAAACAGTGATCGTATTTTTTCTTTTCTAATCTTTTGTCATATGATTGGAACTATGAACATTCTGAAATCATGTTTCTTTGCGTCAATATCTTAATTCTTTCTTAATTCATAAATCTTTCTTAATTTCATAATTTGAGGAGATTTTCATTAATGGAAATTTGAACTGACAGGGTAAAAAAAATCATGGATTTTTCTAATGTTCATACAACGATTGCTCTCTTGTCGGCAATCGAATTCAAAAATCTCATTCGCTCATTCGACGATTTTGTTTGACAGATATGCAGCGTAGGAAATTTTCATAGACATATCCATTTCCCATCGGGTTTACTTTTCATCAAACAAGAAAAGTGTGCGAGATTTCAATCATTAGAAGATGATTCATATGATTACATGATCATTTGGAGTGTATCTAAAATCAGTTATCCATAAAGTGTATAAACACAATTGTGGCGTTGATGTAGCCAGCATCGCAGAATCCGTCAGTTGGTTTTAATAGCAATGTGAGTGATCTCTAATAGTACAACACAAATTTTTTTTTTTCTTTTGCTCAGAACTAACTAAACACATTGTTAAGCAGCGTTCTTACAGTTCGCTCTTCAAATATTTAAAAATAAAACAAGTAAACGTTAACGTTAGACAGAGTGAGTCAGTTCGTAAGATTAACAGCCTAAGCCACGATGTCGAACGACAACATTCGCATGCTTTTTTAGAGACAAACAGCTTATTAAAGGCTTTCAAATCAGCAGTTTGTCTCTAAAACAGCATGCGAACGTTGTCGTTCGACACGGTGGCTTAGGTTTTAAAAAAAGTTTAAGTAAACAATCCTTGCAGTTGCAAGCATAAGTTTGATCTTGCCTACGTTCACCATCAGACCCATTTTCGCCGATTCCTTCTCGATTCTGGAAAGACCACCAGTTACATCTCGCTCTATTCTCCCGGCGATGTCAGTCATTTACTGTTCTATATAAATTAACACATATTCTAAAAGAAAATATAGTTATGAATCTTTTGTTAAAATCGGTAGAAAAAAATTCTACAAGTAATAATAGTTGTTCTAAATAAGGAGCTCTCTGTAGAAGGAAGAATTTTCACTTTTCTTTGAGGGTGATTATTGTAAAACAAGAAATACAATACCCCACTGTACGAATCCAATGGAATTGACGCAATTTCATCAAAATAATTTGAGTTTCTGCTCAAAACTCTATGACGTTTTGGTCAAAGCAAATCGATTTTCGAAGAATGCAAATAGATTAATCGGAGTTAAACATTAACAGCTAATTTTGTTATAGATTAACTGATTAAAAAATATGCCTCTATAAGAAGGTTCGATCGCATCAAAATCAAAATTTGTCATTTTCCGGTTCCGGTTTATCCGGTTCGATACCCTTATACATGCAGATCACATGTTGTGCCAATATTTTTAAATGGATCACTTTCTATTTCCCAGGAGACAAATGTACCCTTACCTCTTACCCTGCATATCTGTCAAATCCCCTTCGTTCATTAAAAATCTCCAGAATATATTTTCAGATTTTATATCGAATTAGGCTAAATATGCAGGTTATATAATTTGTCATACTTCTTCTTGTGAGATTCTTGTTATTTTTTTATTGTTTCTTTTTCTTTATTTGGTTCTTTTTATCTTATACTTTTTTTTGTTTTGACTTGTACAAATCTTGATTTCATTCATTATTCTTTTATAGAATTAATCCGCAAGATCAGTCTACCAATGATCCATTTACCACCCAGAGGTACAACATGATCTCGTTCACTCAAATAAGTTCTTATGAAATTATGATTTATATTTTTTTTTTGTTTTATTTAACTTGTTTTTCTTACTTTTGATTTTCATGTTGAGTTATACAATTCTGTTTTCCTGTACTTTTCTTTTGTGTTTTTTTTTTGTCAATTATCTTTTATGTTTGTTGAATTCTTGCGTTTCCAACTGGAATCGATTGCTTTCAGCATTTTTCTTTTCTGTTTTTTTTTTTGCTTTGTTCTTAATTTTAATTTTTCTGTTTTTTTGCTTGCTTTTGTTGATTGAATGATGATGGGTCACCAAAAAAAAAAGTTTGAACATGATGTTGTCGTTATTGAATATGCCTTTAATTCACTAAAACCAAATGCTTCTCTTACGATCTGTATGTCTGTGCATATGGGGGACATGTTCTGTATTCCAAATTGTCTTCTCGTTCTGTGACATGTGTGAAATTGTTTATAAATTACCACCCACCACCCAAATATGATGTGAAATACAGAACACATTCCCCGTTTAGAGCTTAACAATAGTTAGACAACAAAAAACTAAGTAGTTGTAGGTTATTGATAAACAAGTAGTACTATATAATTTAAATATTTCAACAATACATAATTGGAAAAGAACACCTTACACAAAAGGTACAACGAATCACTTCATCCACCATCACACTGTGACACTTTATCATTTGGAATTTCCATGGATTTGCGGAGTGACAGAACTTTGGATAATAGTTCAATTGATTTTCAATTACAGTTTATACAGAGGAGTTTTTATCAGATTCCGCTTTGCAGATATATTGCAAAAGTATTTTTCTATTTCACTTACGACAATCCGACTGTATTTATCTAAAGCAATCCATGGAAATATCCCCAATCACACTTGTAAATCGTATGTACAGATATGATCCGCCGGACTGTGCGAAAAAGGTAAGAAAACGATACCATCGACAACAGATTCTTAGAAATCAGGAATACGATATTGGTTTCTATTAACCCTTTATAGGGCCATGTGAATGTAATGTTACAAATCCGAATATTGACTAAATTTTCTTTAATTTGAAAAATAAACGTTTTGGTCAAAAATAAAGGGTGAAATATGTTGTAAGAAAACAAGTTATTATTCTAGACAAATTTTTCTTTAATCATCAATATTTCCAATATAAATAAATACATATGTATAACTTCATGGAAAAATTTTAAATCATACGAATCGTTATGGCTGAAATTTCAATAGAAATCTATCCTCTTTTGGAAATAATCGCATGCGACTTAGGTTTTTTTTTTAAATTAAATTGTCTTAGCTTATACGGTAAACATCCCAACTTCTCTCTTTCTATTCTTCGGAATGTTAAAAACTTAAAAACAAAACAAAAATAGTATTATTTAAATAGGTAGTTATTATTTTTTTTTTTATTTTCGAAAAATTAGTTTTATTTATACAAGTGATGATGAGAAATAAAAAAATGACATTATAATATAATACTTATAAATTATATCAATATGCTTGAAGAATTTTCACATTTTCAATCAAATCGGTTGGCAGAACTTCCGCCTCAGCTGAACTCGAATCGTTTAACTCAATCTATAATTATCGCATCGTAGTTATTGAAAATTACAGCCACATTCTGAAATACGCGAAAATAAGCAGTTTCCCCCCAAAAATCATTCTGTAGAAATAAAATGTAATGTTATTACTAAAAATGGAACGATGCACGCCTCAACAACGCATTGAAATTATTAAAATTAACTACAAAAATGGTTAAAAACTCTTGCAGTCACAGTTCGCAAAGTATTTTTGGGTCGTCGTGAAGCACATTGTCGGACCGCAACACAGAAATTGGTGCATGTCGCTCAAGAAGAACTGATAATGATGCTGCTGTAGCCCAAAGTGTTGAAGAAAACCCAAGTTTGTCCATTGAAAAAATTGAAGTTTTACAAGTCAACGTCTGTTGTAATTAAGTCAGATTAGATTTTAGAGCCAGCACTTCATGCTTACTTGGAAGTATGCATAGTTTAAGGGGTTTTCATTTCCATGGATTAATTATAATTATATGAGTCTTTCTTTTTTTTTATTGAAGTAGATATTTCGTATTTCTTTATTAATAAATCCAAAATTTTCCTGCAATATATATCTACAGCTGTCGCCGTAGATTCGCAAATTTTGCATCGGTGTGACAGCATAAATCTATTAATAATAAAAAAAAAACATGAATATGTAAAAAAATCACTAAAAATAATTTAAAACACAACGCAATTTCCATTCCATATATTCCATGATGATAATATCTATAGATAAAAAAACAACACAATTCAATAAAAAATTACTAAATATAAAATACAACGCAATTGCCAATAAATGTATTCCAAATCAATAACATCTTGTCTCCATACAATATGATGAGAACAACAGAGTTATTAAACTTTCACAAACTGTTGGCCTATGCCATTACTCATTTTAAAAGCAATTGCCTAAATTTGTTGTTGACAAAATATTTCCAAAAAAAAGGGAAAGTTTAAAATGATAACAACGTGTTGTAAATAGAATGATTAAAGAGGATCGAAAAGGTTTGATTCGAAATTAAGTAATTTCTGACGGTTTCTTGGTCACATCCCTAATAGGAGTGGTTTTCTAAGTTTAGCTAATTGTCGTAGTGTACGATATTTTGTAGAACTGCCTGGCGTAGCAGAGACAACGAAAATCTAGGCGGCAACACATAGTCACATGCTGGTATTTTTTAACATAGGCCAGGAGATATAACTTTTTTCCGAACGAGACACACGTTTGCTGTGAGTGTAACCGTTCGCTATGGACATTGTTTATGTTAGCGGAAAGAAAGAAATAAATTTACTCACTTACTTATACTTATTTTTTTGGCTTGGGTCAACTTGGGTCCCCAACATTGTCTTTGATCAAGAGACGATGAATATTGCCCGATTCCATTTAATTTTGACATTATTTCAAGTTTTGTTAAACTCTGCCCAATAAACAAAAAAAAAAAAAAAAACGTCCACTTTATCAGCGACCCGTCAAGGGATAGTTATGTCCGCTTGGCCTGAAATATAATTGGACGATCCTTTGAAAATCCGCTATCAAAATCATCGAATCTGAACTTGCAGCTTTGAATTTTTATACATACTTGTATTAGGGAAAAATTAGCAGGCCACGAAATTTCCAATATTTTAAAATGGTTCATGAAAATAGTTTTGATATTTTGTATACAACCAATTGTAAGTTTACTTCTTTCTTTAATTTTTGTAAATTATTGTTATTATGAGAACTATAACAAAAAATAAATAAAAAATCGATAATGTGTACAAAAAACATGGAAAAGTGAGGATAACAATTTTATGACCTTGTGATATTAGTAAGACAATCATAAAAACATACAGTTTCTTTTAAGCTTTTATAGGGTTGAGAGTACGAGTTTCCAAGTCTATTTAAAAAAGATTTATTTGAATTGTACAAAAATCGAAAATGTTGTCGGTTGGTTGGTTTACGTGGCCGCCTGTTGTCATGTTAACTCATATCCAGTTCGTCAGATTGAGGAATTAAATAAGGCTACTCAGTTCGATATCATGCAGGAACCAAGAGCACATTGTCTTAAGTCGTCGGTTCATTTATACTAAATCGTAAAACGGTCATATCTGTACAGGATTGAGATCGCCCTTACATCATGTTTACCATCCCATACTTTGGCGAAATTGTCAAACACCAAAAAACGCCTCGAACGTCTATTGTTATGTCGTTTGTTCTTTTTTTTAGTTTGTAAGATTTAAAAAAATATATATATTTTATTTTTGTTTCTTTTTACTAAAAATGTGTAATTACGTTTTTTTTTGTATGTCTCTGAGAGTAGTTACGATTTTCTTTAACTTTTATATACATTTCATTTGTCTTCACACATGCGATACGAATCATTTGAAAAAAAAACCAAATCAATTTGAAAACAAAAAATGCAATTTTATTGCACTTTTTTGAACGCACCAAAAAAAAAAAACACCTCGCCCCTGCCGCGCCACCAACACACGATTCATTTTTGAAAATTTTGGTCACATTTTGGCAAAAACTATACGAATACACGTATGTAGATCATCCCATACACCCACCAACGGAAACCAGCGATCCCTGGGACATTGAATTTCCCGCTGATAAGAATTATTGCATCCGGGCCGTAGACGGCGTTTTTAATGTTTTCCAAACAGAGGTAAGAGATCTGGCTGATAATCAGTGTACAGTTTTTTCTTTCCCAAAAAATCGATATATTAATGGCAATTGTTTATATTTAGGATACCAAGGAACCGATGATCCAAAATTATCCGAAACTCAAGGACTTTTGTAATGATATGCAAATCATGTGTAACATGATTGCCGATGGACCTTTGTAAGTATTTGTAATGCCTTCATTATAAACATAACGATAATAATTTTTTTAATTTAATTTTTGTTTGTTTAGGAAATCATTTTGTTATCGTCGCCTGTGCTATTTGTCTTCGAAGTTTCAGTTACACGTCTTACTAAACGAATTGAGGGAGTTGGCCTCTCAAAAAGCAGTGCCACATCGTGATTTCTACAATATAAGGTGTGTATAGAGTATTCGAACAACATTATCCGTTAACCTGATTAACATACATATACGATGGAAATTGAAATCACTTAATAGGCTAAATGATTGTCGACTACATTTAAGACTTGCACTGAGGGATAATTGCTGATGATGGTTAATGCCAACAAGTGGACAGTTACTTCTAATAAAGGTTTTATTAGGCTGTGTCGACTATATAAAAGAATTGCCCATAGGTATTTTTCGATTGTTATTGCTAACAAGTAGACAGTTCCGCAGAATAAAGGTTTTATTAGGCTGTGCCGAATATATGAAATAGTTTCCCATGAATAAGCAACATTCCATACAAGCTTGACTTCGTAGTGAAATCCTAGATGCCAGTTTTGACCTACTACATCCTAAAAAACAAATGCAAATATTCTTAGTCCTTAGAAGCCATGGATCTGAGACTCAATTATAGCCAAGTCATAAACATAACTATTTGGTTTCGTGAGCTCTGTACGATATCATTTCCATACTCAGTGACCAGGACCTACTTTTGAACGGCTCACGAACTCTGTGCTAATTGTATGCCATCTTTAATACTATCTTACAAATACAGTCAAACTCAATTATAATTATCCCGTAGAAAAGTTCGAAGGAGACTTTGAGGTACGGAATTACGTATAAAATTGTTTAAGGGAAGTTGTCTCCTTAAATTCCACTAGAAATGCTTCCACTTATGGAAGTTCCACTATAAACACATATTTGGATTTTTGAATTTGCTCCCGCTTTGGTTCCCATCTTCGTATACCTCACATCAAAGGCACGCTAGAGGGCAGACGACCTACATAAGTCACTTGATGATTTTACGTACTACTACTTGCGCAAATCGACGTAAGTCGTCTGCCCAATAGAGTGACTTTGACCCACATGGATTGGTAAGACAACATCAACTATAGGTGTATTTGTAGGGAGCATTGAGTTTCGAATACAGGAACCAAAATCATTAACCTAAAGTATGAACATAATGGGTCCTAAAACTGCACCTCTAGGAAGACCTGCGTAAACTCCTCTTCTATTGGGCGTACGGACGGATTTAACAAATTGGAATTAATGAAGTCGAGAGCCTTGATTAGATTTAACGTTGATAGTGTATACGAATGCTTTCTACCAATACTTTGCCTCACAATATCAGTGAAATTATACTGTGATGTTTGAGAAAAACATCTATATTATTTCTTTGAAGGCCTGATAGTATAGGATGTGATCCACCACTTTTGACAGAGCTGGGTTACATGTTGATTTAACCAATTTTAAGAAATTTAAAAAAGGTATATTAGGGTATCCCACTTGGTTGTCTCCCTTCAGCAACGCCAGAACGTGGGATGTATATCGTTGTTATATATGTATAAACTTTAAAGATATCTGGTCTTCTGATATCCATCGTCATGTTCCTGATCATGGAACTTTCAGCCGGGACAAGCGAGACTGATTCCCTTTGGGCGGTGGTATTTTTAACAAAATAGGTAAACTTAACGAGACTGCACTATTGAAATCTCCCAGCCCAAATCGGAAGGTACTGTAGAGTTTAGTTAATATCCGTACTCCAGCATATCAAATGGCCATTATTAATATTTGCATTAAAACTCCCAAATTTGTTTATTCAATTTCTATTTTCTTTCTCTTACAGAAAAGTCGATACTCACATCCATGCAGCGTCCTGCATGAATCAGAAACATTTGTTGCGTTTCATTAAGAAAGCCCTCAAGAACAATGCCAACGAAGTTGTGACCATCACAAAAGGCCAACAGATGACACTGTCCCAAGTGTTCCAATCGATGAACCTAACGACCTATGACCTCACCGTCGATATGCTAGACGTACATGCTGACCGCAATACGTTCCATCGTTTCGACAAGTTCAATGCCAAATATAACCCGATCGGTGAATCACGTCTGCGCGAGGTTTTCTTAAAAACGGACAACTATTTGAATGGCAAATATTTTGCGCATATTATAAAGGTTTGTTGATTTTTTTGTTTCAATTTCCCACTGTCGATCAGAGTCTAAATAAAATTGTCTGTTTCTGGTTATAGGAAGTTGCTTTTGATCTGGAAGAGTCGAAATATCAAAATGCTGAATTACGTCTGTCCATTTATGGCAAATCACGTGATGAATGGAAGAAGCTGGCCAAGTGGGCCATTGACTATAATGTCTATTCGACCAATATTCGTTGGCTTATACAAATACCTCGTCTTTAGTAAGTATTTTCAGAAGTAGAATTTCGTTTGAAAACTACAATAAAAATTCACAAAGTTCCAAATGAAATTTATATTTGGAATCTTATTAATACGATTGAAATTATTCAAATTGATAATAATTGCATTGATCACTTCTTAGTCATACTAAAACATTGTCTTTTCTTTCTATCCCTCCAGTGATATCTTCAAATCGAACAAATTGATGACTTCATTCCAGGATATTTTGGATAATATATTTTTGCCATTGTTTGAGGCCACCAGTCAGCCGAGTAAACATCCGGAATTGCATCGTTTCTTGCATTATGTTATCGGTTTCGATTCGGTGGACGATGAGTCTAAACCGGAAAATCCCCTGTTCGATGGTGATATAACACCACCACAAAAATGGACAGACGATGAGAATCCACCATATGCCTACTACATTTACTACATGTATGCCAATATGGCTGTTCTGAATCAGTTTAGAAAGTGAGTATTACCGTCGCCTAGTCAACTGTAGAATTTACTGATTTGTTTCTTGGGGTTTTTAAAGGGAACGTGGATTGAATACGTTTGTTTTACGCCCCCATTGTGGCGAAGCCGGTCCCGTGCAACATTTGGTTTGTGGCTATCTAATGGCTGAGAATATCTCTCACGGTTTGCTGTTGCGCAAAGTACCTGTTCTCCAGTATTTGTATTATTTGACACAAATCGGCATTGCCATGTCTCCGTTGTCCAATAATTCACTTTTCCTCAACTACCATCGTAATCCGCTGCCTGAGTACTTGGCTCGCGGTCTCATAGTGTCCTTGTCAACTGATGATCCCCTACAGTTTCATTTCACCAAAGAACCTCTCATGGAAGAATACAGTATTGCAGCTCAGGTGTGGAAGCTCAGCTCATGTGACATGTGCGAATTGGCCCGTAACAGTGTAATAATGAGCGGTTTCCCCCACAAGGTTAATTATACAAATAAATACATAGTTTTTCCTCAAAATTCATTTGTTTCCATATTTATCTGCCTTTTCAGATGAAACAACATTGGCTGGGTCCAAATTATACGCGTGAAGGTGTTGCTGGCAACGATATAACACGTACCAATGTTCCCGACATTCGTACGGCCTACCGCTCGGAAACTTTGCTCGATGAACTGTCGAATATCTTCAAAGTGCATCAACATCCCCACATGGAGGAGAGCCCTTAGGCGGCGACGCCCGCAACGATGTTAGTTTGTGTTAGATACCATAACAAACAATCAAACACACACTGTATACCATACCGCATACCGCATGAATGTATGTCTGTTATTTCGAATGTGCGAATTTATTTATGTAGCTTTTTTTGTATATGAAGAGATGGTATATATTATAAAGAAAAAGAAAAAAGAATGGACCCCGAACCATACACCCACGTACATACCTATATAATGTTCTTATTTTTTGTATTCGTTTCTAATTGTTTTGTTAAGCATAACAATAAAATATATTAAATCCATAACTTGTTGTTTAAAAATTCTCAATTCATAAATGTAGGATAAGGCAAATGGGAGATGGTAAAAGATTACTAAATACGTAAGTATATCAAGTAAGTGTAATGTATAATGGGACTTTCCCCATTTGCAAGCTAAACTTTTCATAATTGGCAAACACCATGGGAAACAGGTTACTGGCATAAATCATAAAGCTAAACGCAACAGTTTCGAAGATATAAAGCTTTGTAGTTGATTTTAGTGAATTTCAGTATGTAGGCGTGAAAGTGGGCGTGTCTTGCTATATACATCCCGCAGCCAGACCTTTACTCGAACTGAGAGTACAAGATTCATCTCAATAGCTGCCGTCGTTATCGAGTTATAGCGTTTTCAATTTGAGTCAGAGGTAAAAAATCACCTACTACATATTTCTGGGCGCCTGGTATTTATAAGACAATGAGAATTGGCTGTTTCTCAACGGTTGGTGTTTTTGATTTCATATGTGAGTCTGTATGTTTTATGTTTCTAAACAAATTTTTGCTGCGCAACAAATTTTTGTTTACCAACAAATTTTTGTTTAGCAACAAGTTTGAGTCAGAGGTAAAAAATCACCTACTACATATTTCTGGGCGCCTGGTATCAGTCAATGAGAATTGGCAGTTTTTCACTGGTTGATGTTGATGTATGTGAGTGAGTTTGTGTACTTACTGTGGTAACCAGACAGACACCAATTCAAAGTATTTGATTCTTTGTCGGGTATAGAACCAAAAACGGCTGTCATAGTGTGAGCTGGATGTTCAGTGAATAAAAGAGAATGCTTGAATTTGTGATATATCAACGGGACGTGGCAAAGGAGCGCTAATTGGGCCAATTTGCGTGAACATTAACTGATAGTTAATGCTGTGGTAGGTAGTGTGTGCGACTACCACACATCAGAACCCAGGTTCGGAACCTGGTAAGACCATCAAACAGCGCCTGCTTCTTCTCGTAAATGCTGGCGACTTTATGAGTAAGAGATTACTCTCCAGACCATGTAAAACCTCTTTAGAAAAGTTTTAGCCCTTCAGTGAATATACACTGCTTTAATCAGTGAATATACAAATTAGCTAAAATTATATCAACTATTTAAGATCAAACGGACTTTGGAAAATTGGCTCTGGACCTTGTAACTCACCCAGTAGCGATCGAAATAATTGGGAAACCGCTATCTATTTTATATACATATACATTTATTTAAAAAGGCAAAATAAAATATGTTTGTATGTACACAAGTTACTTAGTAGATAAAAATTTGAAAAACGTTTAAATTAAAATAAATGGTAAGTACAAATGAATAAAAAGAACCATCAGATTACCACTGGTACAAATGTCAATCGTTCGCATATAAATGATTATGCCGCCTGTATATAGATCGGTTAGGCCAAGAGCCCACTTAAGTAAGGGGGTTGTTACTTACAAATACACCTACTACTACAAAGTATGTATTACTACTTACTTTTCTATACAAATTTGTATTTATTAAGTTATGTATCGTTACGTCTATAAAATGTTATATAAATCAAATCGAAAATGGGTAGGAGAATAGTGAACACAGCGGAAACTGAAACAAAACGTGTATTTGGCCACATGATAAATTTAGTGATAGTACTAGTGTTTTCGATTCCAACGAATGCATCAATAAAACACACTTTCTCGTAGTCGAAGTCTTTTATGAATAAAATGTCCTGCATGTTCTTGGCTCAGAATGGAGAATTCATACCAAGCTTAGTGCCAAAATCTAAACGGGCACGACGTTGATACCGCGTATTAACTCTGTAACATAAAAACCGAAATATTATAAAGGTCAAAGGCCTTACGGTATGGAAACTTACTTTATCTCCTGCCATTTACAGAATTCGGAGACAATCAGACTTATAAATATGCCACAGAACATAAACACAATGACGGGCCAGGCCTCGGCCGCTTGATCGCGCAAGTCCTCGTCGAGGAGAATTTGAGCCACGCACACCAACGAGTGAAATATGAGTATACATATACCGCTCAAAGCCCAAATGCTATTGCGAAAGGGATTCTTTTGCCACAACGAATGATCGCGATGGACAAAGCAAGCAGACACCGTTACTGTGTTAATAACAAAAGCATCAATGAAACGTGAGCACACACCAGAGGAGATTTTACCACCTACCAAAATGCAACAGCACACCCAGCATGGAAAATATGCGAGCTATATCCAAATTGATATGTTTGTCATCATCCTCGGCATCCATGAATTTGAACGGATGATCCATAAATGCACAATATGATAGAATCTATAATGACAAACAAACAAAATAGAAAATATCCATTCCATCCGTTTTCCAACCATCCGAAACTCACCACAACTAAGACCGGCGTTAGAAATTTACAGCCATAACACCATAAAACAAAACCAAACACTCTTGAATCATATTCAGTCTGCTTTTTCCCAGTGGCTCTGTTCATTATCTTTGGATCCAAATCGATGTGGGCCAGGGCCAACGAAATCAGCGGAACCGGTATGGACATCAGATAGATGACCATGAGCGGCGTGAGTATGGGTCTAAGTGATAGACAGGCACTCAATATGTTAATTAGTGATAGAGAGCCAGCACAACAAGCCCAGAATTGTATGCAATTCCAGAAGCCCGATGAAAAGCGACGCGACAGTTCTATGATGGCCACCAGTGAGAGGGGATCTTCCCGTTTAACCGATATGGAGCAGGGCAGTGAGTTCATTAGACGACTCAAGTAAATGGGAGACACCGTATTGCCCGGTG
The DNA here is from genome assembly GCA_958296145.1 of Hydrotaea cyrtoneurina. Taxonomy (NCBI): domain Eukaryota; kingdom Metazoa; phylum Arthropoda; class Insecta; order Diptera; family Muscidae; genus Hydrotaea; species Hydrotaea cyrtoneurina. The sequence continues at coordinate 6,612,962 of OY282513.1, read as the reverse complement.
ATTGCATGGGCCGGGCATTGCCCGAACATCCTCCGTATTGTCCTGCCTCAAGCAGTTCTTCCGCCACAAATTGTTCATCCAATGCCGCTGAACCCTGCATTTTCTTTTTGGCTTTCAACTTGTTGTTAATTATGTTGGCCTCGGTGTAGGCTTCTATGTCCTGACACACTTGGGGATACAACGGTTCCACGGCAATGCTGCAGTCGGCCTGCAAAAAGATCTCGGCGTTGGCATTGCTGGCGGAGGAACCCAGACAGACCACAATCTCCCCATACGACTGCATAATTTCCAACATTTGTGTGGTGGCCTCGGCCGAACAATCGGTAAACAATGAGACCTGCAGTGGCACATTATCCACCTTCTCCAGATGCGGCCGTATATTCTCAATGCCACGCGGTAACTTGGCTCTGTTCGACATATCGAAGTGCACTGGAGCACTCTGTTCGGTGCTCTCAGTCAGAATACTTATGGAGCGGCAGTTCTCATCTAGAGCAGAGTCCTGCGACTGGCGTCGCCGGTCGTTAATGGATTCTCGTGAGCCAGCCAGACTAGCATTGGAATAGGTTTCGTTGTTGTCATTGACCGCTTGCAACAGAGTGCAGTCGTGATTGGATATGGCACCGGGTGCTGAGGAACTCAATGTTTTGGAAGACTCGAGATTGGTCACGGGCGGCAGCAGATAATTCAAGTCAGATGATTCATCGTATGTGGCCACATTACCTAAAATATTGATTTCAATGGAATTATCATGAGTGTCTGATGTGGCTGAAGTTGTCGTTATGATGGCTGTGGTGGTGGTGGTGGTGGTGGAGGTCGGTATGAAATCATTCGCATCGTGAGATACTACTGATGAACGGTTATTGGTGGTGGAGTTGGTAGTGGTTGTGGTAGTAGTGGTGGCGATAATGGTCGGATTATTAGTAGTACTAGTGGTGGTGGAGGTGGTTGTAATGGCTGTGATATTTGTGTTAGCATGAGAACTCGAGGTTATGGGATTGTTCAGAGTCGACATGGTATTGACGTTCGTATTGAGATCTGTTTTACCCGTGATTTTCGGCGATTGCATCGCTGCACTGCCCGTCTTCTCATCCGATTCACTCAACAATGATATGTGGCAATTCCATCCGGATTCCAGACCCATTTTCTCAGAGAAAACACGGGACCGCAATTCGTTCTCTTTGCTGAAGTGGACAAACCGTATACAGGCCCGTTCCAGACGTTCCACTAATTGTACTATATCTGTCTGAGCCTGATACTGCATTGTCACCATACCGATGAACACCTGATGACACTGCATCTCAAAGCATCCCTCCACATCGGTTATGTCATCCTCTTTGCCCTCCGAGAATAACAAAGAGTCTGTGCTAATGCTGTGACTCAGCTTTCCATGGCCACGCTCAAAGTCACAGTGCATTTTGTCGACATGTTGCATGCGCAACTTCGACTCAGGCGGCAATTCCAGATACGCTATACTCCCACCATTATTGGGTCCGCCACTCAGGGCGCCATTAATGCCATGCCTCAGTGGTCGATAGGCGAACGCTGTACAGTAGGCGGTCAGAGCACTGCGCTGATAGAAATCTAAGGCCCGCTTACGATCCTGCGGCGACAAGGGACGCAGATCAACGCCATCCCAGAAATCATCACAGCAATCCAAAATTATATCGGCAGTGCCTTGAGTGAACAGCGATAAGTAACCACCGGGATTTTCACGCATCACCACCGACAGCGAGTGAGGAAAGGGCACCTTAACCTTCGAGGACAGCTGCAGCTGGCGGGCAAAGCGTATATCACGGCGAACCACATCAGGTTGCTTTAAAACGAAAACAAAATCAAATACAAGTATTCCACATTAAAGGCGGTCACTTACCAAATGCCTGTAGGTAGCCAGCTGACCCTCCAGACTAAAACGATCTGTGGCATGGTCGGTAAAACCAATCTGTTTGGCTAGTTCACAAAGGCACCGTCTACCATTCAGTAGTAGGCGGAGTAGTAGACGAGGCGTTTAAAAGGAAAGACAACAATTTTACATTAGATTTCGAAAAAAATATAATTTTATCATATACAAAAAAAAAACAAGTAACAAAAGGCGAAAGGCTTTTTAAGATACAAAAAAAACAAGGAATTCCAAGAAAATGACAAACAAATTATTTCAAACAGAATGAGAGTTCAAGATTAATCATGTATGAAAACAAGTCAACAATAAAAAAAAATAACGGTAAGGACTAAATAAGTGATAAAACAGGAACAAAACCGAAAATGTAAATGAAAATGAAAGATAAGTGAAGGCCAAATTTTGATTGTGGTGAGTGGATAGTGTCAGTTTGACCGAAAAGTGCCAAATTCAGATATTGCTGAAATTTCATAAAAAAAAAATGTAAAACACAAAATGTTGTCTGCTGTGTGGATAATGAATGAGTTACAGTACCATCTGTATTTTATGTGGCTGTGTATACTGGAATGTTAGGGTGGGAATGCGAGGATCAGTTGCTTTTCAAACGAACTATTAGAATTTGAAGTAGATGTGATTCAAATGTCCATGAAGAGCTGATAAAGCATGAGAATAAATGTGGTGATCTCTGGCACATACCACCTCCCGTTAGGAAGACACAATTTAGACTGTTATACGAAAGGATGGCATTTTTTAGAAACAAACGAAGATGAGTGGTAACAACGTAAAAGTGTAAAAGTAAAACCTTTCACACATTTTAGTTGTTAAAATTTCAAAATTCATTTTTAAATTCAAACTTCACATTCAATAAACAAAATAATTTAATATTTTTTTCAATTAGTTCATATACAGTAGAACTCAGTTTCTTTAATTTCAGTAGTTATCATTGTTGGACAATGATAACAGTGTTTCATTGTAACCTTCTGTCTCTAATCTATGAGTGTAAGGAAGATTTTAAACCATTTTTTCCAATGCAAATTGAAAATGATCCCCAAAACAAGTTTATAATTTGGAATTATTGTCATCCGAGGATATTCCAAAATATTCTTTTTTTTAACACATCTATACATATAGAACCGTTGAATGACAAATTGCTTGTATATTTGTTTAAAAATAGTGCCTGAAATCCGTTTTCTTCTGGAATTGATCGCAAAAGTCCATAAACTACTCAATATATTTAAGTGATATTAAGTTATGATTCCCAAAAGTCACATGTTCACAAAAAAGCATAGACAAATAATGCTGGTAGAAAGAATGAACTGGAAAGTACGGGCTAAGCAAAGGATGATGAACAAAAACAACAAAACAGGCGCCCTGGTAGGCGAGTTGGTAGCGTGCTTGCCTATCAGCTTGGTGGTTGTGGGTTCGACTCCCACTAGAGGCTTTGGTCTGTCGCTAGCCATATGGTCTGTGTTACCCGGTTTACCTTTGGACCCAAAATTAGAATATATAAATACTTTGTATTGTTATTAAAAAACAAAAAAAAAACATTGTACATCACACTTATTGTACCCGTTCTTCTTTATGGAAAATTGCGAAAACAGATGAATGTGAATCAGCTGGATATTTTCGAGAGCATAATTCGAGAGAATAATTCGAGAGAAATTTTTCTGGTCTTGGCCTAAACCTTGGAATAAAACACTCATAATGTTGAAAAACATTTAATTTACGTTAGAATAAGTAAATTAATTATTCTACAATAACTGAAAATTCCCTTTTAATTGTACATTTTGCTCTTAGATGGAAATTCCTTAAATAATCCCTAATGCAATAGGTAAAAGCTTTTACTGAATTATCTAAAGAGTTTCCATCTTGAGTAAAATGTTAAGTACGGATTGCCGAATGGCATCCGTCATCATCGCTACCGCTTTGTAATGTTACTTATAGTCCAGCAAGCATAGCGCTAAGGCGCAACATCTCCGAACAAATAAAGGTTTATAACGTCAACTTAAACAACTTCGTCTATTTCCTATTTTTTTTACCACCAACACACAATTCTTGGAGTTTTCACAATTCAAAATGATACAGTCCACTTCCAGCCTGTAGAAACAATGTGTACTGAGCGAACAATGTGAATCAGCTGAGACTATGAATGTCACGAAAGTCAAAAATGGCAAAAATTTATTTAAAAAACATGAATGTTCAAGATACCCTTCTGATAATAAAAATACTAAATATTATTCTTAACTACTTAAAAAAAATATATATATTGTTTACAAAACTACATTAGCTACAAGTATTCAAATTTACAAATTGTAATAATAAAAAGATTAATTAAAAATACCTACTTGAAAAATTGTACACAATACAATATTCTACATTAAAAACAAAAATAACTAAAAAAAATAGAAAATAATTATTATGACCGCCATGAACATCCTGCATAAGGGAATATTTTATAGGATATCTGTTCGAATCATAAACCTCGATTATGTTTAGAATTGTTGAGCATCTTTGTCGAGCTGTACGTTTGGGGGGAGTTTTTCTTAGAGTTGGAGACACTGATCATTTATTCGGAACGCCATTGAGGAGCGTCATTGTAGAGCTAGGCGGTTATACACACAGTGGGGTCAGCTTTTTAAGGTTTTTGGCTGATAGATTGATCGTATAGATTGCGATTTGCTGAATCCAAATCGGTTTTCGAAATTTCCACAACTCACGACTTAAGATATGTTGATAGTTTGGTTCACTCCGTCGATTCAAGACCTCAAAGATAGAATTCGTGTTATACATTATGTTTTTCACTAGACTGATTTTGTCGTTATATTATCAGAAAATTTGTTATATTCTATTAATAGTATTCGAAATTGCATTCTATTTACCCATCTCGTTTGGTTGCGCTTGTGTTTTTCCCAATGTACTGACTAATTTTTCGTCATAACTAGAAAACTAAATATATCTCCTTATTTGAGTTTTGCCCGATTTCTTTAGAATACATTTGGGTACTTCAGCACGGAAGGACTCTCAAAAAGTGTCAAAAGTGTATTTTTCAATAACGAGTTTTCACAAATAATGGTCATTGTAAAATGTTGAAAACAGAAGTTGATTAAGGCTTCGAAAATAACATGCGTTTCAATCTCAGCAACCGACGTTTAGTTCCAATTATTTAAATATTTCGATAGTTTTGAACAAATGTTTTGGTAATTCTTTAATTAAATGTAAGTAATCCTGGAGTTGTAGTTTAATTGGTTGTGCAGATAAATTGCCTACATAGTTGTTTTGTCACATAAAAATTAAGCCATAAAGAAAATATTGTGGAATGCTAATTAAAAGCGAATTTCGTGCTTGCGGAAAAAGTTATGTGGGTTTTATTTTATGGTCGGAACTCCAACACAAGCCGTAAATAGAACAGAAATTATTTTAAATCAACGACAACCAGTATAAGTAAAAATACTACAAGCAAATATAACAGAACTCCGAAGGCATGAAGGTGCCCTCATAAAATTATGAATAAAAGCGAAAATCCTCAATCGATTTGAATTGAAATTCAGATATGTGCATTTATAATAAAATACTGTAAAACTTCTTTTTGTCATTTTCAATTTTTTTCAACTAAATAATTACGAAAAAATATAGATTGCAAGCCACTAAGGGTGAAGACAATTTAGTCATCAATTTTTTAAAAATATTTTAACGAAAACAGGATTTCGAGTTCTGAATAAATGGAATTAAAAAAATCTTTTTTAAAAAAACCTGTCTGTAGAGAAACAAATTCGACCACATTTCTTTACTCAGGGGACCCCACAGAACATCAGAATTGTAGTGGTAAGTCAACTAATACGTGATCGATTACATCTTCAAACGAACAAGAATATTTCAGGGATTTAAGTAGAAGCAATGTGGCGGCAAAACACTAACTTCCCCATACCACATTACAATAAATCGCAACAATGTCATGTGAGTCCCCAAATACTGCAGTAAGCAAAATTAAAAAAATAAGCTAGCGAGCTTTGATGAGCCTAAGAAACATTAGTGAAAATTGTTTTTATATTTTGATACATTTTTCCTCGCAAAGGTTTTGTTAATTTTTATGAATACGTGGGTAGAACTTCCCGATGGACAGGCTGAGTTTAGCTCACATCGGAGCTGTGTAAATGAACTGTCGGTCGAGTAGAAGATGTCACACGTACGAAAGCAACACGGGAACTACAAAAATCCAAATAAGCACCGCCAGTGTCATATCGACCCTATTGTAATAATAATCCTAAATTCAAAATGTTCCCAAAAACCAAAGATGTCTAAATCTATATCCTTTAATTCATTGAAATTTAGGCCAGTGATCATTTCTTTCTGATACATAACATTTACTTTCCATCCAGAGGAGCGCGTAAAAGTTTTCCTAAAAATCCCCAAAAAAAAGTAAAATCTCAATCTCAGAGATTAGCGCGATTTACATTGAGAAAAACCAAATAGAATAAAAATGTAGGCATCTTACAGTCCCAATACACATGGCTGTAAATCAAACTGTAGCAAAGGCGATTAATGTAACTGGTAAAGATCAAGCTTAATTAAAATGTTTATATACTTTGTTTTTCTCTTTTGTTTTTGTAGTTTTTAGGGAAATTTTGATAAAAAAAATAACATATAAATTATAGACAAATGGGACAGACATCAACATAAATTAAGGACGTGTCTTTTTTTTGGTGGTAAATAGAATAAGGTTTTTGGTGTGTGGGCAAAATTCCAAAGTGGAACCATTTGTAAAATCATAAAAATCAATGTGCAGGGACTGTAAACACCAATTGTGAAATAATAAAAAGTTGAAGAAATGATAAACGAATTACAAATAAAATGAAAAATGAACAACATACCCATGCAAAAAGCTTTTCATACTGGACTCTACGATCGCATACCGATTTGTAACAGGAACGAGATCTTTGTCTAGCATAGCCACGGCGGTCACATGCCCACAGAATTGTGCGTAATGGACATGTGTCAATGGCGAACAGGTGTTGAGCAGTATCGCTAGACCTGAAAGGAAAACATATATGTATATTATATTCTGCAAGACACATATAAGCCGGAATCAGTCGAAGCCTTTTTAATAGAGGATTTTTAGAAACCAAATTTTTTTTCGGATTATTTGCCCCGATTGATTTCGCCTTTACTTACTTATCGAGGTCATACCTACCTAAGGGTTTCAAAGACTTGATGTGATTCTTCCATTCTTGATCATCGAACTCCAGTCGAAATGGACAATGTTGGTCGTGTGTTAAATCCAATACCTCTGCCACTATTCCATTCCCCTTATGTACCGCATGATCCGGGATATCACTCTCTGAATTCAATGATGTTTGACAACTCTTCTCCTCGAGATCATCCTCATCGGTGTCGTGAAGAAAAAATACTTTTTCGGCTGTTGGATTAGGCCAGGACAGAATACCCTTTTTGTCTACACAACACAAGGCTGTAATGGAACCCAAAACTTGAACCACATTGGCCGATCTGGGCAACAGTTCACTGTTACCCCTCCACAACTGCAGCCAATTACGAAAAACTTTGGAACGGTGAAATGCCAAGTTCTCATAGTCGAATGCTGGCATGTCGTCCTCTTCGAAAGATTTCTCTGAATCTTTGCCCAGTACAAGTTGAGGTGTCCTTAGGAAACACTGCAACCGTGCCATACCCCAAAGATTCATGGAAATCCATAAGAGTGGAAATATTAAAGGCAATAGTGGGATTACTGCCGAGGCTGGCGACTCGATAATCACATCCATCCACGTTTCGTGGTGGGGATTATCGGAGGACAGACCGAAACCATGTAGCCGTAGTACACCGACGAATAGCGTCACGGTTATGGCACATATGAAACCCCATTGTTGTATATATTTGGTGACCAGCTGCGGATGGAAATAAAACAGAATATTAACGAAAATCTTTGCGTTTGCATTGAATGGCACTAAATTACCAAATATCTTTGTTGGTTGTAAATTGTAGGCGGTCTCTTCGAACAATTTTCCAATGTCAGCTTCAAATTGTTCAAATACGGCGTTGACTCTAAACTGCAAACCATATCCGGCAATGGACTACGAGCTATAGGTTTCATGGGCGGCTCAGCACCATGTGCCACTCCATAGATTTCATGAGCATTAAAGCTCTTCTTACCATTCACCTCCGAACAGGGCCCAGGCGTTATATGACCCGGCCTCAATACAATATAGTCTCCCTTCACCAGCAAGGCCCAGGGTAAATTGACAATGACTCCATCTCTATAGGTCCATTGCAGCGATACACATGGCGACAATGGGCAACATGTATGAGGGTAATTGCATGCCTGCCAATCGGCGGACAGTTCCACTTCGGCCAGACGCAGATCCTCTAAAATTAATCTGGTTTTACGGTAGATTTCGGTGCGCCTCAGATTATTCTCACGTACGACAACGAACAAATCCAGCGATAAGATAGCTGCCAGACACAGTGATGCCAGATATGAATGGGCGATAAGCAATGCCACTGTTGTCAGCAATGAGGTGGCAATCGAAGACCAGCCCAATGCACTGTCGTAGCGTTTCACAAAGGCCGAACGTATCTTGCGATACCAACTATTGAAAAAAAAGAGCAGTCAACTGGGAAAATAAAAACAAAGACACCACCGCAAACAAACACCTACCTTTCCTCCTTCCACTTTTGTTCGTATTCCTTGACAATTTTTTCAATTTCATCATGCAGGCGTCCCAAGGCAACTTTCGTACTCAATCCGTATCCTTCCTTAATGTTTTTCTTGCTGCAATCCTCATTTTGGTCACATTTACGCGGTGCTTTTTCCTCGAATTCAGTACCCTCCTTATTTCGATTTGTCGATTTATTCCTGAGCATTTCAAATTCTCCCCATTAAAATCGTATTCCAAACATTTGTTACCGTATTTCGACCGCAATTAAAGACAATAAATTCCTAGATATGTTGGTAATTAACGCATTTTGCGGAAAAATATTAATTAATTTTTTTTAGGACTTAAATTGGGACTTAATTTATTAGTTATGACATTTCTATCGATACTATCGATGATGAATAAATATATCGATAATTTCGCTAAAATGAACTATCGATAATAAGGGGAATGAAAAACTGTCGAATTGGAAACAGTTGTTATCCAAGAGCGACAATGTGGCCAATATTTATGTAAGTTTTGACGATATTTTTGGCAGATAGGGTATTCACTCTTTGTAGGTGTTAGGATTGTAGATCTTGCAAAGCCAGCCAAATTTGCGATTTGCTACATCACAACAACAAACTACACAACAAAACCGTCAAACTTGCAAACGACGGAGAATAATGCACTCCGAATCGCTACCGGTTGTGTCCAAATGAAGAATGTAGATCATCTACACGAGGAGGCCAGGATGCTGCCAGTCAGACAACATAATGTGATGCTGACTAGACAGTTCCTGTTGGCATGTCACCTGCCAAGTCATCCTAACCATCAGATCCCTATGGCAGATCCACATTCTCAACATATCCGTAAGGACTTCAGGCACTATCGTGAGGACATCCAAGACGTCATTACAATGGACGTCAACCGATTGTCAATATCGAATGCCCTAAAAAAATACGCATCAACTGGCGGTTTCCCAAGCCAGAAGCCATATTTCGGATACCGAGCGGCAACTTCCAAGACGAACTCGTTCGATCCTGGTACAACTAAGAGCTGGCTGGAGCAATATTCTCAATTGCTACAGAGAACGCATTATTCCAGGCACTCTAAACAGGTACCCTGCATGCCTGCATTTATTTAATTGTCCATCCAATCCCACTTCCCTTCGACCCATTGATTTGTGGTCACGTCCAACAGACGTGGTACGGTTCTTTCACCTACCAACATCACACCACCCAAAAGTCACACATTAATTCAAATCTATTCCGCAGACAAGAACTTTCGGCAACAGCAGCAGAACTGTTACAACAACAAACTACACAACAAAAACGTCACTTTCTTCAAGACCTCAAACGTTACCATTTCAGTCCTTGCAGCATTAAAATTCATCGATAACAAAAATGTAAATTATTCTGACGTTTTCGGAATTTTATTAAAAAAAAAATGAATTTAAATTATTTGCTGGCGATGTTAGGAAAATAAAAACCGTTGTTGTGTTGCACTTTAAATTCAACTAGTAAAAGACATCAACTCTTCATAGCATAATCGTAATTCACTCTGCAAGGTATGCAGGATATGCTAGCAAGAGTGAAAATGAAATGAAAACATTGCAAATGTATTTTACAAACTATATTAACAAAATATCTAAGAAATGTCATTTAATCTGTTAAGTAATGTCACTTGAATGACTGAATAATCCAAGTTATTAACATACGCGACTATCTCCAGATGGATCTTTTAGTTTAAATATTTGTTTGGAAATCACCCATAAGACAAACACTTTTGCAAGTCATTGTAAGTAAAACATATGTACCCTAAGAAGTATTGCTGGTAGAATCTCAGCAGCCTAGCACATGGATGCTATATGACATCTGCTACTACTACTACATATGAAAACAAGGACCACCGACCAAGAGAGAGAGAGAGAGCACATATATGTGATAAAATGAGAGCGAGTGCCAGCAACAGGGAGAGAGTGGCGAGAGGCAAGTATGAAATCCATGCAGAAATGTGAAATGTAGCATAAATGTGAAGCAACGAAGGAGGGAACGACGACGAACTAGCTCTTGCAAAGGAAGGACCAACAAACCGCCGTGTACCACAAATACCTTTTTATGCTCATTTCTGTATGGTTGCTTTTTGTGTGTATTCGTACGCATAATCGAATCCTGTATTTTATCCTGTATATTGAGGGTGTGACCGGGTTAAATAGAAAAATTTTCATACTTTGTTCGCTGCTCAAAATGTAAAGTTCTGTTTTACGGTCGTCCTCGCCGTGTGATAGTAAATTGAAACCGCAGACAAGAAATTTTGTGTGTGTGTCTTTGTATAAAAAAAAGAAAAGAATTCAAATAAGAACAAGTATATAATTAAATACTATTACAAAACAATACCAATAAAATAATGGAAAAAAAATAAACAATTTCGAAATGAAATTTAGAAAATATTGAAAAAAAAACACATAAGTCTGAAAACTATACGGCCAAAGGATAACAAGAACGAGAAAAATGAAAATTCCAATTCGAATTGTAATTGAAAAATCCTATGATACATACATAAATAATGTGAGAAGCAAATCCTAAAACAGTGCTTGGAAAATATCATGAAATAATAGTGAAAACCCACAGCGGATATTGTCGAACCCAGGTCGCCTTTCGTCACCCACTCACGAAAATTTAGAGTAACTCAGCGAAATGGAACAAATCGCTATTTGAGCAAAAGGATACAACAAAATCTATGTTTGTGTGTGCGTGTACCTTCATTTTTTCCCAATTCTTTTTCAATTAGTTTAATATAATTTAAGTCACTCCCTGTCTGAAGAATCATCGTATCATCACACTTTGTTATTTTAATACAATTCCCGTTTTTCGTTTGTATTGTGTCTTTCAAATCCTCCCCCACTCTCTCTCTCTCTCTCACACTCGCGGTCTATCTCTGCCTCTCACACTGCCACACAGCGAATAAAGGAAAAAAAGTTATTCGTTCCTGTTCTCATTACGATGGAAACAAACTGTATTAATCACACCACCACCACCACCACCCATCATGCACTGTGTGTGTCCTTGCAGTTCTTAAGTTGCAATAGTTTGTACATCTGGATTTTTGATACTTTTTCAAGTAACGTACACTGGCAGAGATGCCAGGTCAACATATAAAATGCCATTCCCTTTTATAAATGGGATAACATACCACAACATAAGAAAAAAGTGCCAAAATTCCCATTGCTCTCATATCGCAGTTACTTGTTTAGAACGAAGACTTGGGGATTTGCCAGTCGAGAATAGTTGGGCGAATTCCGATGTATACACACAGAAAACAAAACATAACAAAATTTAAAAAAGCTGTTTTCAAAACGATCCAATTCCGTGTACGGTAAATAAAATAAGAAGCCTCAAATGTGTGTGAAAAAATATTGAAATGCCTTGACCTAAAGAAGTTCAACGGGCCAACTTTTAGGCCAGAGATTTCTTATTTCCAAAATAAAATACGAATTTTTAATAATACAGAAAATTAACCTGGGATTGCCTTTGGTTGCATTGAAATAACAAGTGGCCTGGCAAATAGACTTAATTCACAAATAATATCTAAGTTAATAAAAATATCTTAGGGCTGGTTTCCGTAAATGGAATTCGATCGTTCGTTATGAATCGTTAAAATTGAAGACGCCATAAAACGGGTATTTCTCAGTAAGGGAACCTGGTTCTTTTGGGCGTACGTTCCATATATCATTATCTTAAAAAATATCTAAGATTCAGAAATGAATAAAGTCTTAAACCCATGATATACGGCTTTTAATTTTGACAATTGGTAACGAACGAACGAACTCGTTTTGTGGAAACAGATAGTTAATATATAAAAATCACGTGTCTCTGTGTTCGTACCGTCCAACCGACTTCAATGCAATTATGTGGGTATATATGATTGGTTCCCGATTGAGAGATAAGATACCAATGGGTGTGGACCACCCATACTGCTTATATTTTACATTTACAATATCATGGGCTCTATTCGGGCTCTGTCGAGTACATTGAATGCTGATAGACAGAAGATTTCTGAATATATTAGATGATAGTTGGACAAAGGGGCGTGATACCTCCCACTCAACCCATCTTTTAAATTTATCATATTACTGGCGCTATTGGAGCCAATTCGATTTTAACAGGATGTTACTGTTAATAGACAGTTGGTTCCTGGATTGGTTCGGTGATAATTGGACAAAAAAAATATGGTAAAATCCGTTTAGACCTGAGAACGGCGATGCGATTACTAACGAACATTATTTAATTTTTATTTATACACATCGATAGATGGAACTTAAATCAATATTTAAGTCAATATTTTTGTAGGTAGGAGGAGTGGGTGACCAGTCCCATGTTGTATGGAACAAAAACTGGGAGTAACTTCCTGCTTATTAGCATTTAGTTACGAGGTCTGACCGGAGACTTTAATCTGGTACCACGGGTGGTCAAGAGCCCCCGGAACTTGTTCCGGCTTTACCAGCAGGTGCGGCCCCTCGGTGAGTATCGTGGTTGTGGTTTATACCCAAATCGCGGCTCAGGTGCTGTGACCCATAGATCAGCAGAGGTGTTAGATAGACCTCGACCCAAAACCAAGAGGGAAGTCATAATCCATATATATTATGCTTCGAATTGGTACCGGCGGGCTGGGCTTGATGGTCTCCATCTCGTTTAGCCTAAAGGGGCGTTGACTGTCGCATTATAGCAGTCCTTGTACGGTAGCGTACCATGGTTCAGGCCTTTACGGTGATAATCATGAAAAACTCACGACTTTATATAGTATATATCGTCGGTATCCTGTTTTATTGAGTTATTGAAGATTTAAAATGAATATATGTGGGTGTTTTGGCCATAAAATTAATAGTTTTGATGCAGTTACCACAAAACGATTTATATTCTGTATGAATATTTGGCGGACTTGCACATTTTTGTCGATTTTGTTGTTTGGGATTTCCCGATGCTGATGGGATGATAAATTAAAACCACATTGACTGAAAAACGCATTCACAACATAAAATATTTCACACAATCTATGGATCGGTTTTTAAGTTTCCAGAACAGGAAAATGTCGCAGGAGGTTGTGCGGTGGCTGACCGTTGCTCGTGTGTTCTATGCCATCTGGAGCAGCATTTTATCTAATAGTGATTTAACTGTACATCCATATGTCACTGGTTCATATCCGGTTCGAAGGACCATGTACAATTCCGGGATAAATCTAGAAGTGGATGATAGAAACTCCAAGAATTGCCTTATTTCAGGCAGTTTCCAGTTTTCATAAAAAAAAGAGGAAAAAATACAGAGGTGGTGTCAGTTTAATGTTTATTTTGTATGTGGTGCTGCTTACCGCTTGTAGGTTGCTGCTTACCGCTTTGCTTGCTGGATGTTAAGTAAAGATTACAAATGTTTTTGCAAAAGGTAACGATGGCGGATGCCATTCAGCAAAACCGTACTTAATATTTGACTCAAGATGGAAACCCTTTAGATAATTGAGCGAAAGCTTTCGCCTATGTAATAGGGATTTTTCTAAATAGTTTCCATCTGAGGGCAAATGCACAAAAAAAGGGGAAAATTCAAGGAATTTAGCAATTCATAGCATTCATAGTATCTTATTCTAACTTAAATCTAAATGTTGTTGAACACGTTTCAACAGTCTACTTTAAAATGCAATACAAAAATAATGCACGATGAACAAATATTCCATTTACAAAAGACATATCTCGTTTCTGAAAATTATCGATAATTACCTGCGGATCAATCTTAGCCATAAACTGATGAGTCCACTTCGGATACCTCCCATACAAATGTTTCTATCCTAGATTTAATTAAACTAAGCTTCACACAACAATTGCTGTAATGAATTTAGCAATCCTGAATTGATATATTTAGACACACCCTAAATAACCCTCCTCGCTTCTATGTAATTTTCTCCAACTACGTCCCGGAAAATTGATATAAATAAACCGCGTATGTGTAGCGGTGCATGTCACGTCGATGCACACGGCTATTGTAATAAATAGAAAAAATATGTCACCTTTGTTAGAGCGCCATTTCACGTTATCATTTCCCTGATAATTGACAAATAATCGGCTGATGGTAACACTGATACTGTTTAACTTCCGTTTTTCCAAGGAGAACACACTATTTGATCTCTCTTAGAAGAGGAAACAATGAGCAGATAGCGCGAGCAAGAATGAGAGAGTGCTCTTCAGTCAAGTAACGAATGACATGTGAATGAGAGCATCATAGAGAGGGTGAGAGAGCGAGTGTTTTTGCGCATAAACTTGTTAATGCAATTATGTTTAGCACAATTGTTTCCGTTTTGTTTGCAAAGGAGTTCCGTTTCTATATTTACCTAGCCAACCATTACTGAACCGCTGAACGTCGGACATACGCCAACCAACATACACACACACAGGCACACATGTCCTCGTTAATGTTATTCAATTTGAGGACCATACAAAAACAACATTATTGTGTTTGTTCCATTGTTTGTATGGTCGGTCGGTCGGTCGGACTTCACTGCACACAGGCGTACATACATATGCAATGTACTTACATACGTACATACATAAGTATATTACGATGACGACTGCTGCCTTTGTACGTTCTGCGTTGTCCCGACTGGCAGAACATCAAGATTATGCAGAAATTGTTTCATATGCATTGTAGGTTAGTTTGAACAACAGCCAACAACAATGGTGACGAAGATGTTAATGTTGGTGACGACGAGAACGATGATGAAATGAATGGGGCCGACAAAATAAACAAGCGATTTAGCCCAGAAAGATGAGTGGGTAACTGCGTATGTTCGTGTACTACATACTTAGTACTCGTACATGTCGCTGACTTGCTATGTACATATGCATGTGTGTGTAAATGGATGGCAGGCAAATTGAGTTTTAACAAAAGATGGGCGCGTTTGTGTGTGTATGTGTATGTACTTATGTACGTACTATGTAAATGTATGTCGT
Organism: Hydrotaea cyrtoneurina; assembly: GCA_958296145.1. Classification (NCBI taxonomy): domain Eukaryota; kingdom Metazoa; phylum Arthropoda; class Insecta; order Diptera; family Muscidae; genus Hydrotaea; species Hydrotaea cyrtoneurina. Next base: position 6,597,430 of record OY282513.1, on the reverse strand, counting down.
CTATTTGTTTGCCGATTTTTTTTTGTCTGACAGTCGGTCTGTTGTCCTCTTTATGGTTTGTGTTAGTGTGAGCGTTGTCCTGAGATGCAGCAGCAGCACCACACCACACCACCGCAGTCACTCCTTCTGTTTGTTGGCTCTCCCATTTGGATTGTGGTAGCAACATGCGGTCAAATTATAAAAAGGAATTCCTAAAGAGGATATTGCAAAATGTTCGTGAACATTTTCTTTTGCTTGTTTCCTTCGCTGTTGTTGTTGTGACTTGGACTCTTTTTTTTTTTTTGTTTTTTCGCTGTTTTTCTTGTCGGGAGCATTGACACTTAACTTGGCAGTAGAGTTTGGAAAGAGTTTCCTCATAATCCTTTTATTTATTTGCCATTACGGCGACCGACTTGCATGCACTTTGTACTTTGCTTTGCTCAGCCAGCCAGGAAAAATAAAAAGGTTAAGTAAATAATCGATGATTTGTCTCTTATTGCACACGTACACCCACAGCCCGGACACGATTTTGGACTACTGTGGCACAAAGCAGTGAATGAACACTTCATTTGCTCTGGTTCATCATAAGAGAGGCTACACAGGCAGCCACATCAGCAGTAGCAGAAGGAGGACCAACAGCACCCCCAAACATCACTGCTATCACCAGCGCCCCCACCCCACCAACACCCACTACAACAAACACTATGGCCGAATATCATGAGTACACGGATCAATACAAAGTGCCGGTGATTGCGAAATTGCTGCATGCGTTGCCGCACTACAACATAACATTCCACAAGATCAATAGTACATTTCGGCCAAATGACGAAATCTACTTGGAGGTAAGTTTGACAGAATCTATGTGGACATTATTTATAAGTACACTTTTATAAGTACAATTTGTATTGAGATTTCAAAATGGCTTAAAAACCAACTCTGTTTGAGTTATACAAGAAAAATTCATATCTCATCCAGGTTTTGAGTTTGCTAAAGTCAACACCGTTTTCGAAATATGAACAATAGGCTACATTTTCTCAAAAAAAAAAAACAGCTAATGTTAAGGTCCACGTGACTAACTGTGGTGGGAAACAGTTCCGGCTTGATTCCCACTACAACATTTTTAAATAGCTCGACTCCGACTCCGAAGTCAACTTCGACTTCAGTTGTTCAATAGCAAAATTTCGAAAATTGTATTTCCGTCCACTATTCCTATACTCTATATCACACTTAGGTGCTTTTGTATCTTAAAGATAGAATTGAAAATATTTCAGATTTTTAGCAGAATAACTTGGTTTTAATACATTTCATTAATGTTATGAGAAATGTATGTGAATAAAACTCGAAGTCGAGGACTCCGCGCAATTTTGTCAGACTCCGACTTTACATCCCTGGGAGAAAATCGGAATATTTTCGAAATATGTAATTCTGTTCTGTTCGATGTAGCCCAAAAACCCACAGCCCTGGTGATTACCTGGGAAATTTGGCCCCATACTTACTTAACATTCGATGAAGGAACAGTTAGCTATAAGCGATATAATTGCGAGGCGGGAAATAGCCGCTGACAAATGTCTGATGACCTTACCCGGTTTTGAAGCTGGATTTACTAGTCGCACACAAGAATGAGAGACACAAAGATTACGCCATCACGCACAGAGAAAAAAATGTTCTGCGCAGGTTAATCAAATGACGTCACGCATGGTGTATTCCCATTGGCAAATAGTCAAAGTTGTTTCAATTTCAGGGTTGCCAACAATACTTCTTACGCTGTGTTTCAATCTGAAACTTGTCACTCGTTGTACATACAAATAGAGTTGGCAACCCTTACAAGGGACAAACTACGTCATCTAACGGGAAATCATGCGCATGGCGTAATCTTTCTTACTATTACTCGATTTCCAAGGATAACTAATTTGACTTACAATGCTTCTTAGTATCCATTGCTTTTCCAAGGTAATTTTGTGAGCAGCAGAGTCAACTAGACTTCTTAATATATCAACAGTTGCTTTCAGGTCGCCGTTTATTAAGATTCTTTAATAAACCTCAAACGACGTTTGCTTTTGGAGTCCACATTTCCTTAGATTTCCTACATATTTTTTAGTTCAGATATATCCTTATTTCTTGCATTATCGATTTTAAATCACACCAAAAGTTGATTGATACTGGACCACCTTTAAAATTTCATTTATTTTGCCTCTGCCGGCATGAACGATTTCTTGGCCTTGCGATAACTCTCCCACGCAACTTTGTTTACTTCCGTGGGTTTTTACTCTCATCGTACCACGTTACTTTCACGCACATTAACATAAAATGATTTATTCAGCCCTATTCTGAATACTCCCGGGGAGATAATTCCCGGGGAATTAACATTTTTCTGAGAATAAAATCCTTCTATTGTAAACAAACCCGGAAACAAACAAATCATCTGACTCCGAATAATCGAAATTGTATGTCCCTTATTATTATTCGCTCGGTTTGTTCAGAATGGGAGGATTTTAATCTCAGAAAAATTTAAATTCCCCGGGAATTATCTCCCCGGGAGTATTTAGAATAGGGCTGATAGTGTATTTAAAAGAAATAATATAAATGAGTAATTGCGTTGGAGAGATTTAACTACGACCCGATCAGTTTGACTGTCAACTCAACAATGAACTGTCAGTTCTCTTCATACCCAAGTAACAAAAGGGAATTTTACGTAAGAAGGGAAATTAGAAAGGGTTGCCAGGATAGAGACAAAAAAAAGGACAATAGATAAATAATATTAGGCAACACATACGTATGTGATAGACCTCGCAATGAACTGAAGATGATTTCCACTTCAACAGCCAAACCGAAGAAATGTTCAGCAAACGACTTGGGTCGCCTGCCTTCTGTATGGACTTTGCACCTACATACATGTATTATTCCTAGTTTTATCAAAGACCATACGGAGGGCAGATGTCCCAAGTCGTTTGCTGAACATTTCCAAGAAGATATATAAACAGTTTTTTTTTTAAAAAAAAAAACATTATTTGCTTGGAAAACCATTCAAATATTGCCATGCCAATTACTGAACTAATGTGTCAAAAAACAACTTGGGACGTCTGCCCTCTGTATAGTCTTTGGGTTTATTAAGTTTTTTTCCTTCTCCTGCAAAAAGTGTTTTTCCTGGGTTAGGTCCTTTTCAATCTAACAATATGTATTTATGGGATTCATAAAAAATACCCTATTCCATTATCAAAATTTTAATCATCATTTTTTTTCCATTTCAGAGTTTGGGCATTCTTGGATCAGTACCCGCGGCGCTGCTAATTGTTTCGCTCTTGGGCCTGCTGCTCTACTTGATGACACGATGTTGCGATCGAAAACCCAGGCCGGCCCATTCAATTACAAGTCTCAAAGTCGCCCTATCGATTGTTACTGTTATGTGCTGTGCCGCCATTGGACTAGGTAAGTTGTATTAATCGAACGCAACGATTAAACATTATTTTATAATCCCATCCACTTCAGGTTTATACGGTAACGATGATTTGCACAATGGTCTGCTGGAAGTTTTGACCGCTGGCCGCAAAGTGGACACTCTGGTCACCACAGTACGCAATCAGACGCTTATCTTGGAGAATACACTGAAAAATCGCATTAGGCCTCAACTGGTTGAATTGGCCGATATTTTCGATCAGCCAGTCTCGAACTCGACGGCTCTCTCAATACTCTTCGTGTCGCTGAATATCGTGCAAGGTAATGTGACATTGGCCACAAATGCGGCCAGTGATATACGGCGACCTCTGACCAGTGTAACCATGACTAAATTCTTATCGGTAAGTTGCCCCCCCCTCCCCAAATATGTGAATTGCTTTGCTGGCGGTACAACTGAAGTCTGTCATTTGGTAATTGTAGGACGGTGATAAAATGGAATTAATACGATGGCCCGGTACCGTGGCTACCCTAGCCTTACTTTTGGTCCTGTGTGCGGTGCTGTTGGTGGGAGTGGCTCGACATTCGCGCTGTGCACTGATCTTGTTTAGCGTCTGCGGTTTATTGGCCGTCACCGGCTCATGGCTGATGTCGGGCCTTTACTTGTCGTCATCGGTGGCCGTTGGAGATCTGTGCATAAGTCCTGCCGACTTTCTGGTATCAGTTTCGCCTCGCGATCTACCCACCAATGTCTTGCTGCATTACACTCAATGTGAACCGGGTCACACCAATCCCTTTACTCAACGCCTTCGAGAATCGCAGAACTCTCTGAATAATGCCCGCAGTGCTATGGCCACGGTTATGAAAATCTCTCTGGTTCTGTTTAAGTCGTCGGGATTACAGCCGAAATTGGGTGCGGTGAATGCCGATTTGAATAGTAGCGAACGACTGCTGACTCAACTGACCGCTCTGGTCGATTGTAAAACGGTACATCACAACTTTTTGGCCGCCTCACGAGGCCTGTGCGAAGGCGGCCTTCTCGGACTGGTACTGATGCTCATTGCCAGCTTTATCGCTGCCATCTTGCTCACCATCATGGTGTGGGTGGATTCACACACCTGGATATACATAAGAAAGCGCAATGATTACGCCCAGGTGGATGAACCGTCGTACATCTCTCATCCGGCTCCTCAGAATCACCAACAGATGCTGAATGCATCGCGCACCTTGCCACGGAATCACAATGGGTGAGAACAATGAATAAGATTGATTTTATTTAAATTCTCGTTGAAATCTTATTTGCAGGCATTTCAGTCCACCGGTCATTAGTGGCTCGCACACCTTGCAGCACCCGTCGAAGCGTCAGCAGCACGAGATGATGGCTCACGTGCACATGCAGCAGAATATGAGGGCTATGGGCACGCATACGCTTGGTCGTTTGCCGTCGCACAATCATAGCCCCACACACATGACTGGTAAGTAGGGGGATGGACCCAAGGTTAACTCTCTAGCTCCCTCTATCTTACAAGCTCTATCTATGTATCTGTGCGGGGGTGCGCCACAACTTATCAACCGAGTTATCGGGATGTGTGGTTCATTGTGATAAGGTTGCCGGGAGTGACCCGCCGAGGCTTCGGCAGACTTTGTTCTGGAAGCTACCTAGATGTGAATCCATGTCTATGACTTTGGTTGATAACGGATTGGAATTTTCGTTGTTGTTAATGGAACACAAATTTCCCACTATCTGCGTCCATGGCAGTCGCTTCTAATAACTCCCTCTTTTTACATTTTTAGGCCCAAATAACGGTAAATATGCAACATTAAGCAAACAATGCAAAACTTTGGAAGCAAATGATTTTTACTGAAAATCATCATCAGTCTGTAGCGATCCCAACCGGAGTCAACAGGCGACATCCCAACAGCAGCAGCAACAACCACCCCAGATGGCTCCTCAACCGATCTACTGTCACCATCCTCATCCGCATCCACACTCTCATGAAGCAGCTGCAGCAGTGGCCGCTGCCCAGCACCAGCATGCTATCTATCACCAGCAACAACAACAGCAGCAGCAACAGTATGGCACCTATTCCACAGCTGCCCATCCGCAACATCACATTGTAGCGGGACCACATGGACAACAAAGTCAGATCTATCAACAGATACCACCTCATATGGGAACCATGGCCCAAAATGGTGGCCAGGCCAATCCGCATTCCATATATCAGCCGCTTGTGGCCGTAAGTCAAGGCTCAATTTACGTCTCCAACTTGGCGACAATGCGCCGTCAGAACTCTCAGCAAAGCAGCGTGGCTCATCCCCAAATACCGGGTCATCACCCAATGGCGCAACAATCGGCAGTGGGTCGAATGCCGCCGACGTCACACCATCAACAGATAAGCGTCAAGTCACCACAGGATGGTCACAGTGCAGCGTCACGATCGGAGGCCATGGACACGGCAATATACGATCGTGAAAAGGGGATTTACAAGTGTTCAACCCTACGGCAGGGTGGCAAATTCGACCCGAAGTATAAGCCATCGATTTTGAATTGTCCGTTGCCTGAAATACCAAAAGATGCAGAACCCGCCAGTGTGGAGTCAATCTACGATCAGAAACGGCAGGCGCATCACCAGAACTATTCAAAGTGAGTATTTAGCGATAGATGTAGTGGACGGTATCCCCGGGGCCGTAGGTGTGGGAAGGGACGGTTACTCTCAGCAATTTGGAATCTCTAGGCAGTGGCAAGGTTACTAGTTGGTTAGGCAGACAAAAAGAGCAATATATTTGTTTTTAATTGTACAGATTTTAAAACGATTGTTTCAGATAAGTAAAATAACTATTAAATACATGTTTTTTTAGTTATTCAACTTGTAAGTAAATTGACTATCTAATACATTAAATAAATACTCGACAGCTGCAACAAAAAATAAATTTGTTTTTTAAATATGATTTTCGAGTCCGATGTTGTTAAAATAAATTTTAAAAAATTTTATGAGTAAATTATTTTTAATTTAATTAATAAGCCAAAGCTAATGAAAATTGTATATCTTGCCAATTTTTTTCGCCTAACTCTTAGGGTTTGCCCTATGAATGCAATGCACTGTGTTAGCGATTGAAAGTAACGGTATTGGAGCGATCACTTGATTGTATTAAATTTGTTTACTGCTCTGAAACTTTCTCTGAGATTAATTGAACTAGTAGTTTTCGATTTATGAAAAATATCAAAAAATTTATTTTTGAAAAAGGGTATTTTTGTAATGAGGGAAAAATCGCCAAGAAAATAACCATACATTTTTGTGTAGCTTAAATTAAATTAATTATTTAATCATTAAATAATTTAATTAATCATTAAATTAATAAATTAATTGATTAATCAACAAATTAAATTAATTAATTAATCATTAAATAAAATTAATTAATCGTTTAATTAAATTAATTAATTAATCAAAAAAATTATTATTTAATCAACAAATTAATTAATTAATCATTAAATTAATTAATTAATCATTAAATTAATTAATTACTCATTAAATTAATTAATTAATCATTAAATTAATTAATTAATCATTAAATTAATTAATTAATCATAAAAAAAAATAATTAATTAATCAAAAAAATATTATTTAATCAACAAATTAATTAATTAATCATTAAATTAATTAATTAATCATTAAATTAATTAATTAACCATTAAATTAATTAATTAATCATTAAATTAATTAATTAATCATTAAATTAATTAATTAATCATTAAATTAATTAATTAATCATTAAATTAATTAATTAATCATTAAATTAATTAATTAATCATTAAATTAATTAATTAATCATTAAATTAATTAATTAATCATTAAATTAATTAATTAATCATTAAATTAATTAATTAATCATTAAATTAATTAATTAATCATTAAATTAATTAATTAGTCATTAAATTACATTTTTTTTATTTTAGAATTTAAATAATCATTAAATAAAATTAATTAATTAATCATTAAATTAATTAATTAATCATTAAATTAATTAATTAATCATTAAATTAATTAATTAATCATTAAATTAATTAATTAATCATTAAATTAATTAATTAGTCATTAAATTACATTTTTTTTTATTTTAGAATTTAAATAATCATTAAATAAAATTAATTAATTAATCATTAAATTAATTATTTAATCATTAAATTAATTATTTAATCATTAAATTAATTAATTAATCATTAAAGTAATTAATTAATCATTAAATTAATTAATTAATTATTAAATTAATTAATTAATCATTAAATTAATTAATTAATCATTAAATTAATTATTTAATCATTAAATTAATTAATTAATCATTAAATTAATTAATTAATCATTAAATTAATTAATTAATTATTAAATTAATTAATTAATCATTAAATTAATTAATTAATCATTAAATTAATTAATTAATCATTAAATTAATTAATTAATCATTAAATTAATTAATTAATCATTAAATTAATTAATTAATCATTAAATTTATTAATTAATCATTAAATTAATTAATTAATTGATTAATAAACACATGAAATTAATTAATTAATCAACAAATTAATGAATTAATCAACAAATTAAATGAATTAAGCAACAAATTAAATTAATTAATCATTAAATTAAATTAATTAATCGTTTAATTAAATTAATTATTTAATCATTAAATTAATTAATTAATAAAATTATTTAATCAACAAATTAATTAATTAATAATTAAATTTAATTAATTAATCATTAAATTAAATTAATTAATCGTTTAATTAAATTAATTAATCGTTTAATTAAATTAATTAATTAATCAACAATTTAAATTAATAATTAAATTAATTAATTAGCCAACAAATTAAATTAATTAATTACCCTTTAAATTCGGTTATTAATAATTAAATTAACAATTAAATTAATTAATGAATCCTGAAATTAAACTAATTAACTAATTAATTGGCCAAATAATTTACAAAATTAGTAAATAAATTTAGAATCTCAGCCATAACTTGTCGAATGTTGGTTCTTAAGTACTCAAGAGTTAACAGTATATCTGCATAAACACTGTATATCGCCTAGCCCCACAAAAAAAGTCAAATGGTGTCAAATCGCATGATCTTGGTGGTCAGTTGATGTCGCCACGACGAGAAATTACACGACCAGGAAATGTCTCTTACAATCAAGCCATATTCGCTCGAGTTGTGTGGCATGTGGCACCGTCTTGTTGAAACCACATAGTCTCCAAGGTGTATCGTCAATAGCAGGAAAAAAGTCGGTTATCACACGACCACAACGCTGCGAATCGACGGTGACAGTCGTTCCCTCGTCGTTTTCGAAGAAGTCAGGTCCAATCACACCTTCGGACCAAAGAAGGACCACCAAACAGTGACTTTTTGTGGATGTAATGACCTCTCTTCAATTACTTGTGGATTTTCAGAACCCCAAATACGACAATTTTGTTCATTAACATGCCCACCGAGTGAGAAATGTGCTTCATAACCATAATCTCCTCTTAAACCACGATATGTGGCTGTGCCAGAATCACCATTTTTGTAGTAAGTTTTAATAATTTGTACGCGTTGTGTGATTGTTAAGCGATCTATTTTCGTCAATGTCAGACTTCCCACTGAAAAGAAAAAAATTTGTTTAACAACTTAGTTTGACAGATTTTGAACTCCAGCCCTGTACTTTTGACACCACGAAATGGATAACCCTATAGATTATTTTTCATTTAAAGTATATTAGTTTTAGGCCCGTTTTGACCTTTTAGTCGCCCTATACATTAACATTTTTTTCACACACATTTTTATGTTTTCCCCTTTAGTACCTTTTTCATTCCGTTTCGCTACGGTTTGGGCACTTTTTCGTCCATTCACCATTTTTTTAGTAGGTTTTAATAATTTTTACGCCATTTTCGTCAATGTCAGACTTCGAACTGAAAAGAAAAAAAATTGGTTTAACAACTTAGTATGACAGATGTCGAATTCCAGCCGTATACGTTTATAATTTTAATCTTTAATTAAATAGCGAATTATCACTTTATTTGTAAGTAATTTGAATATCAATTTATTTGATACGTAACTAATTTTGTATTTATTTATACAGTTTTTTGTTATTTACTTATTTTTATAATTTAATTTAATTATTTATATAGTTATTAATCTATTATTACAATAATCTGTTAATATGGAATTCTTCCATTTTGTTTTAACTATATACGACAACTAGCATACGATGAGTGATATTAAATCTATTAACGTCTTGTCAGTAACTGCCTTTTCCTATACCAATTGTCCGTTTGGGCACACAAAATTAATAATGCGACATTTCATTTATGCCTTCACAGAACCCTACAAAGACCACCCATGAAGTTACCACCTCAAATGAAGGCTATTCCTCCACCCCGCGTCGGAACTCCGAATTCTCCACCACCTCCCCCCGAAAGTTCCGACAATCCCGGAATTCTATCGAAACCGTACAGTCACCAGAACGGGGGTAACGCTTTAAGCGGCGATACGTCGAGCGCTGTACCTACCACCACCACCAATACTACGACTATGGTCTCGGACACCAATCGTCAGATGAACAACGATGCATCACTGCCACCACCGCCGCCGCTGGAGACAACAGTGGGTTCACCACCCAAACCGAATAGTATCATGCATCATAATAACAACAGCACCAACAAGACCAATGCACATATGAACGATGAAGATGACCTGCCCCCGCCACCGCCACCACCCGCCATGAACGATGACTCCAACTATGCTGTGACGGAACTTTAAAAAGAGGATCACAGCCGGCACAGCACATATGTATCAGTACAGTGTCAATAACCTGAGCAGATGGACACCTGTTGCATAAACCCCCATAGGCAAGAAGTTGTGGTAACTTTTTTGTAGTTTATAGATAAAGGATTTTGTAGCAATAATACCAACAACAACTACTTATATATATACATACACACATACACACCCACATACATAAGGATACCAGCAATTATTCAAATGGATGGGATGAATGGGCTGCCTGGCCGGATGAGCCAGAGCCGTTGACTTTCAATTACATATGTACGTTAATTTCATTTGAATTACTAGGGCTAGTACGTTTGTACCCGTGGATGGGCGGGGCAGCATTACGTATCATCTTATTTTCCATCATAGCATCATCATCATCATCACCGTGCATTCAGTAATTTCGGTTAAACGTAGTGATTTGATTGATTTTCGTAGGTAAATGCAAATTCTTTTACTTTTCAAAAGTATTTGATTTTGTTTTCTGGCCACGAATCTCCTACAATGCTTCACCGCTGAAAATGTTGAAACAAGAAAAATACAAAGTATTTTTTGTTTGTCTTTCGAATATTCAAATGACATTTGGAACATTAACAGTTAGTTAGTTGCAGGCTGATGTAAAAAAAAAAACAAAACAAAACGAAACAGATATGAAGTGAAATACAATTTGCAGTTGTTGTCGTCATCGTGAACAACTGAACTATAAGAATATTTGTAATATGTTTGTAGATATTTATTTAAGATCCTTTTAGATAAGGACAATGTACAAATCATCAATTTATCAAATCAAATTCAATATATGTATACTTGCATATATACATTTTTTTTTTTTGGTGGATCCCATCCCGGTAATAACGAACAGCGTTTTCTCTGCCGATCGCCGTAGAAACTACACGTTGCGAGAGATACACTTGGGGATACTTAGCTACACAGTAACCTGAGGAAGGCTATGTTGACCTGACCTAACCTTGGGAGTGTCAATTGGTTTCAGTTTCACAGACACATTTCTATTCGAAGAACTTGTCTACGTTCTGTTGGGGACATTTTTCGTTTTTCAAATAAGCCTCCAAAGTTTTTCATAAACCCAGAGAACAATAATCGATCATGAGAAACTCTTTCTTTAGACAAGGATTTACTCACTGGCCAATTTGTGTTAGACTTGCTTATGCATGTTGAACCCTTTAAAAGAAATCATGTAAAGGACAACCGGATCGGAGATATTCCTTCATTAGACAAAATTCGTGTAAGATCTTGACTTATTTGAGATATTCTTCCTTAAGCAACGATGTTCTCACTGCCCAATACGTGTAAGACCTTGACTTATATGAGATAATTTTCCATAAGCAACGTTTTTCTCACTGCCCAACCCGTGCAAAACCTTGACTTATCTGAGATAGCAACGATTCCTTAAGCAACGATGTTCTCACTGCCCAATTCGTGTAAAAGCTTGACTTATTTGAGATAATTTTCCTTAAGCAAAGATTTTCTCAAGAAATACTCTTCCTTAAGCAACGATTTGGTCACTGCCCAATTCGTGTTAGACTTGAAACCTTCAAAAGAAATTGTCCTTGACATATCGGAGTTATTCCTTCTTTAGACAATATTTTTCTCACTGCGTGAAATTCCTGTAAGATCTTGACCTATTTGAGATATTCTTCCTTAGGCAATGATGTTCTCACTGCCCAATTCGTGTTCGACTTGACTGATATTGTTCAATACCACCATAATTCTAAGAAAATCGAATTGTCCATATGTGTGTCGGATAAACGATCCAACTAATTGAGGGTCCTGAACTTTCGATCGATAATAACTCAAAAGAGGCAAAAAACTGTTCCTGTTTTTTTACTCTTTTCCTAAATATAACATTACATTCGCATTAAAGTGGACATTCATAAATGGATATGGTTATTGAACCAAGGGTGTTTGGTCGAACTTTTTGTTCGGAGAACATCAGACCGTTTATCAGAAACTCAGAGTCGTATGTTACATTATTGGTTTTAAGACTCAGACCTGTAAAAGATGCATTTTTTAGTGGAAATTTTTCGCTAGTTTAGACCTCCGGTAAATTTGGATTTCGTTCGAGTATAGAAAAAATGTCTCGTGTGTGCTTTTTTCTCTCTGCTTTCCGTATCTCTTGGTAGGACTCTCGTAATGATACTTTCACGGCGCAATTAATCGAAGTAAAAAAGATGAGAACAAGAATAATAATAATAACAACAACAACAGAAACCAAACGAAATTCATAAATTTTTAGATAAATGTACTTAAAAGTATACTTTAATGAATATAAATAATAAGGAATTCAATGAAATGTATTGCATTTATATCAGTTGTAAGTTTCGATTTTCGATTTTTGCATTTTGAATTTCGAATTTTATTATTATTATTATAATTATTATTATGTACTAAATTATATTATATTTATTATATACAATATATAAGCAGATAAAACAAATTACAATAAAAATAAACTAAAAAACAAAAAGGATTCAATTACAACAAAACAAACAACAAGAACTACCATTGTATATGCTAAATTTAGAAATAAAATTCAAAAAAAAGAAAAATATGAGACAAACCGAATATATTCCATAATGTAGAATTGATTTGTGTTTTTCAGTTTGAGTTTTTGTAATTTTTGTTAAATAAATGTTATTATTACTTACGTATATCATATTGTAAAATTACATCTTAAGTAAACTAATATAATTGACAATTTATAAAACATAATAAAATAGAAATTAAAATAAATGAAATAATACAGACAACAACAAAAAAAAACACACACCAAAAACAAATTATAAATTCTATGTATAAGTTATACTGAAAACAATGGCAAAAACAAAAACCCCAAAACCAAATAAAAGTTCCCCAACAAAACCAGATAAAGTAAATAACAACAACGGCAAACAAAAATACCCCCTTTTTGTCAGCAAAACAGATGGTGAGAACCCCCTACCCAGATATATTTACTCAACAACTACGCGAGTCTTATGCATTGAGCCACAAATACTCAAACACACACACATGTGAAATCAATCAATATTTTGTGAAAAAGGACACACACACACACATCCCAAAAATACAATCTCACACACACTCATGAAAAGGACAATGATGCCAATGGCTGGCATAATGCAAGTTTTTCAATTACAACAACAAGAGAGTAAAACAAAGCAAACATAAAACGGGAAATACGAAAACCCAAACCAAAACAGAGTACATAATAGATGTATGTATATTATAACGAAATGTTAAATGAGAAACACAGCAAAAAGTAACAATAAATAAAGAACAAACAAAGAAAATCAAAGAAATGAAAATGAATAAAAACAAAAAGAAAACATATGAAATCGGATATAATATAAATATACACGCCACACACATACTACATTGTATTCCATTAAAAAGAATGTTTCATTTCAATAGCCGGCATGCCGGACGATTTCGAAATGCGTGAACTGTAATCGATAACCGACATCGAAAAGTATTACAAACATTCGCTTTTCATGGCACATCAGAGCTTCGTTCGTTCAGAGCAGTTATCGGCGCACACAGCGAGAGAGAGAGCAAAAAAGAGTGCGTATACATTAAGGTGTTTGCACTATACGAAATTCCAATTAGTGTTCTGTCGTTGCATCTGTCATTAAAATCAATCAAAATAAGTACAAATTCAGTGTATTGATTCATAAAAATTTATGTTCGCATTAATTGCGCCAATGTTGGCGTTCACTGGTTCAATGGATTTATATGCACGAATTAATGTACGCCTTCATTGATTTAATGTCGGCCTTTATTGGATCAATGTATATACAGTGCTGTCTGGGTAGAGTGAACTAATTTTTGCCGGGCGATTTCATAATACCCAGGTTGTTCACTAAATCAAGGTTGATTTTTTTTGTATTTAAAACGTTTTTTTTTTATTTTTTTTAAATGCATTTATATATTTTACATTGTATTTATTTCGATAAAATACTGATGTTTAAATTTAAGACTGAAAAAAATGTGTAATAACACCACTCAAGATATTTTTTCTTAGTTACTGCAGCTCCACGGTTTCTGCAACTTTCTTGATTTCTATCAGTTGTATTGATCGAGGGTATACTGTATTTGTGCGAGCAAATCGTTATTTTACCGTTATTTTTAATTTTTGTACTCTTTTTTATTATTACTCTCTTTCGGCAAACCTAAAAACTTACTATAAAGTATGCTCACTCTATTCAGGTCCATGACTGTTCACTCTACAGAGTAGTCAATGTAAAAATTCTGGTGTTCACTCTAACGCGGTGTTCATTGCATCGGGTGTTCACTCTACCCAGACAGCACTGTATATATATATATATATATATATATATTAAAGTATGCATTAATTGACAAATTAATGTACGCCTTTATTAGATCAATTTATAAAGGGTCCGCCATCTAACGTTTTTTTTTTCAACAAGTGCTTATTTCGTTTTCGCTATATTCGTTATCGGGCCATGTTGAACGAATTTTTGTTTACAAAAATTGAAGAGGAGGATATTGGCAACATTTGGTTTCAACAGGACGGCGTTACGTGCCACACAGCCGAAGCTACACTCGATGTTTTGCGCTCTGTTTTTGAAGATCGCATTATCAGACGCAGAGCCAAGGCACATTTACAAGGTAATCGCATCAGGTACAACAAATACAACACTACAATAACAACATGCAATTTGTTTTTGATTAGACAACGAAACTGTCAGAGACATCTGATTGAAGTTGTTATGAAAATGTCAACAAATTCTATATTGTTGATTGATTGTTGACAAATATTTTATTTTTCGACAAATTTCAACTTACAAAATATCACAAATTGAATTTTTATAATTCAATTCAAAATAAAAAACCAATAACGAATGAATTTGAATTTTCAAACGTCATATCGTTAGCTTAGTATGCAAACGTGCTAAGTCCAATTTTTTAAAATGTTCAGGAGGAAGAAAACACTTTCTAACTTATTTTGTTTTGAATATTTTTTAAATATTTCAACGCAGTTATCTTCTTCTATTAGTCCAGCCAATTTTGTCAATTAACAACAAAGAATGGATTGAATGAAAAAAATGTTATATTCAAGACGTGGTCTGCGTCCTCTTTCGTTGAGAGTGGACTTGACACATTTGCTTACCACTGCATAACAACAAATAACATAGACATAACGGTAGTTTTTTTGTGTGTAAACGGTGTATTTTTTGTGTATCTATTTTTCTGCATTTAAATCGCAATTTTCGTAAAAAGTGGCTAACGATATTCAAAATAGAAATAAAACGTCATTTCTAAATGACACATTCGCTTACAGACCAAATGAAAAAAATAAAATATCAGCAGATTGTCAAGATTACCTTGTAAATGTGCCTTGCGCAGAGCTGATGTTATTAGGCTACTGCATGGCCAGCCGAGGCAGCCATTTCAATGAAATTATAATTCCATTATTAAACGGAAGGATTGTACTTTGAAATAAAAAAAGAAATTTGACAAATATCCATTAGTTTTTTTTTATAGAATTTTCAAAAAAAAAAAAGTTATTTGGCGGGCCCTGTATATCGATGGCTTAATTTAGAAAGGTCGTAACTCGCATTTTCGTAACTTTACAGGAGAAGGTAAAAACTTTATAACATTTGAAAAACTTCAGACATAAAAAGAATTTTTAAGGCAATTTTAAATAAAAAATGTGCAACAAATTTAATTCTGAAACAATTTTTTTTTTGGATTTTGGTTACGACCTTTTTCAAAGGGGCAATAAGTCCGATATTTTTGATCACAAAGCCCTGCAATTTCTCTGGGATGTGTGTTTGACAATGGTCTACCAAAATATGTAAAAAATTTCGATTTTGAAAAAAAAATATAGTTACGCCCTTTCTAAATTAAGCCATCGATATATAAATTATTGCATGCATTAATTGACGTCCCTTGCGTCAATAAATTAATACAAATTCGTTGGATTACATACAAATGAAGTTACTAATTTTATGGACTGAAAACAACAGTTATATTCGATGATAGAAATTTGAGGAAAACGTCATCTGTAGCATCTTTCTTTGAATGCTTCAGAAGCAATTGCAACTTTAAATCACTGGTGGATGTATGAACTGAGACTGAGATGCAACAACCAAAGAGGCAGCCATCAAGAGCATAGTATGAAGATGCTCACATTTTTGGCTTCTCTCACACGATATAACTGCTTGTAAAACTGAGCTGAACAACCAAGTTGGACGTTATCCACTCTACAATTTTATAAAAAAAATTCTTATAAAATCTCATTTGTAAATATTTTTTGTAGCGTCAACATGAATGCATATGTTATTGCCTTTATTCTAGACAAGGTGTTAGCGGAGGAGAAAAAATAAGAAAAAAAAATCGAAAATTTAGGCATATTTTTATATCCCTCAATAAAGTCAATAATTTGTTTACAGGAATTCATATATTTAGGTTTTTATTTTTATCCCAACTCCGCAAATGACGTTAAGAAGTTGAATGACAAGCACTTACATGCACCAATCTAGTTGGCCAACTTGAGCTGAATTCAAAATATTTTATTTTTTATCCAACCGACGATCAACTTATGACCAAATATTTTCATTGTAGAGAAATAATAAATGAAAAACACTTTTCAATTATGTATATCATTAATTTTTTTGACAAAACTGTAAAAAGTTAGTCCCGATTCACACAAGACAATTTTACTCGAGGCAATTTTTATGATTCCCCTTTGAACTTGCCTCTTGTGTTCATTCGAAGAAATTCTTTTTCGGCACAAATAACACAAACTTTGCCTTGGCAAAATAAACGACAAATTAAATAGTTTTATGGGAAAAACGCTGCATTGACATTAGTGAAGTGAGAAATATGAATAAATTAACAAGGCGCATAAAAGAGACGAGTTATTTTAAATTACATTCTTAATTGCCAGTTTTGTTAGTTAAACTCTTGACAGTCAGTTTTGTTTCAAACTTAGTAAAATAATCCATTGTAAATATGTGAGTACCTGTATTTGTTCTGTTTCCCCAAGTAAACAAACAGTGATTGTCATAACGGCTTAAACGCCGGTATTCTCTTCAAATGACTACACTGTTGTCTATTACAGAGATGTTTACAAATGTGAGTTGAGACATTTTTTTGCGCCAAATGAAACCGAATTGTGAATTGTATTTTGTGAAGATTGAAATTTATTACTAAAAAAATGAGGCATACATAACACTTTCGCAAGCTGAAAATCGTATTGAGGTGAGTACCCGGTTTAATAATTAAGTGAAGAAAACAAAAAATTGTCGAGGCTGCGCAGCTTGGTGTAAGCTTTCAGTGGCTGTTTCTAAAACAAACAAGGCAGTCGAGGTAATTTTCCAGGCGTTTATGTTTTTCTACCATCAGACGTAGGTATTATTTTATAAAGGAATTAACGATGAGTTTATAGTTGGCATTACAAATTTGTTTGTCGATTGTGAAGATCAGTTCATCTGTGCAAGGTTATTGAAGAGACCGATGAATGGGAAGGGGAAAGGTCTTTCATATTCTACATTCCTAGTTCAACGTTTTCCAAATGGATTATTACAGTAAAAAGGAAGTGGAGTTAATGGTTCTGCATCTGCATTGTTACCTCGTGACAAATTCTACATATTGACCGTGACTGGACTTTTCGAAGGCGGTTGAAGTTTGTATCGACACCAAATCTGGTCATTAGTCTGTTTTCATTGGATTTTCTTACAAGACTCGATATATTACAACTATGTCGAGCTGTCTGTCTCAGAATCCGATTGGTGATTCATTATACGCTTGAAATGGCATCCATTTTAAATTACGAATACATATTCGTTTCTTTAAATTTTAATAAAGCTAGAAAATCCATTTGAGTTGGTGACATTCTATTTTATCTTCTACCTTCTTTCAACGTTCATCTTCATGGGTTTATTAAGTACCGCCAAACTGCGATCGAGTTTGATTGGTTATTGGTGATTCATTATACGCTTGAAATGGCATCCATTTTAATTTACGAATACATATTCGTTTCTTTAAATTTTAATAAAGCTAGAAAATCCATTTCAGTTGGTGACGTTCTATTTTATCTTCTACCTTCTTTCAACGTTCATCTTCATGGGTTTATTAAGTACCGCCAAACTGCGATCGAGTTTGATTGGTTATTGGTGATTCATTATACGCTTGAAATGGCATCCATTTTAAATTACGAATACATATTCGTTTCTTTAAATTTTAATAAAGCTAGAAAATCCATTTGAGTTGGTGACATTCTATTTTATCTTCTACCTTCTTTCAACGTTCATCTTCATGGGTTTATTAAGTACCGCCAAACTCCGATCGAGTTTGGGGGCAAAAACGTTATCCTCTTTAACATCCTTTATCCGAGGACTTCGTTAGTGACTATCCATAATAATTTGTACCCGGTTGATCAGTTCCTCAGATCGATATGGACTCTGACGGCAATGGACTGACTTTGTGACCTTAAATATTCTGTTGCTCCCATTCTCTTTACGTATTTCCTCCAAGCATTATTGCATGTTGTCCGGTGCCCTTTTCACTTTTGATACTTTTTGGTCAAAGCAAAGAGCCTGTTCCATAATGACATGTTCAGAAAAATACGATTTGTAGTTGAAGTATGTAAGCCTTTTTCAATTGCAAAAAGTTGGACAACTTTAGGTATCGCAATGTTTCTTTAAAGCAAATCATAACACTTACTGCCTGGATCCATTACACGAATTTGATTGTTCGTTACAAATTGTCAATGTTGGAAGCGTTACAAATGTTGAATTGTGATTTTGAGATATACTTTAGATATCGACATATGAAACACAATCGATTCGACTTTGTTATATCCTGTATTTATCAATCTCAACACGGTGTCGAAAGTACGGATTGAGGTTTTAGTTTCCTGTTTGCACAAGTCATCAGAACAAAGATACAAATAATTGATACAAAAAAAAAAAACCACCGACAATTCTAATCAAACTGTAATAGCATCAAAGATTTATTTAGCTTAATCTTTAAGATTAACATTTTTTGTTTGTTATTATTACTGATTCGTTTTCATATAAATTAAAAATGGAACGTTTTAAAGAAAGCACAAGAAAGAACACTTTCTAATCATCATAATACGATACGATAAAAATAATATAATATTTGTAATTATATAGATAATTCTCTCTTGAATAGAATTTATGTGTGATTGCATAGTGGCCCGCCCATGATCAAACTAATTATAATCTGAATTTATATTTTTCCTAATTTTGCTTGGGAAGGGACCACCACCTATGTATTTGCTAACCCGGTCGGTCTCTCTTGTGTGCTGCTGTACGTTTCATAATTTAGGACTTAAAGCGTCACCGAAGAGGTAAAGAAGAAGCATAAATGTTGTCGTGTGAGGTATATTGGAGAGGAGACGAATACGAAGAAGACAACGAGTAGGGAGAAGCACAAAGTCGCAAAAGGAAAACAAGAGGGAGTAGGAAAGAGAACATACATAATTGTAGCATATGATTGCATAGGGTCTTATGAATTGCTATTAGCATTCGTCTCACTGCTAATATTAATTGCACTATTATTTATTGCCACCAATTCCGGTACTGAAGAAGCACCACTGCTTCTTCGGACACCATTTTGTCCTTCGTCATCGTCAGCTGCGTCAGTAGGCGCAGTTGCTGATGCCTCCTGTGCTGTATTTATTGCCGGCTCTTTAGGTGGCGTCGCAGTTACCTCGTCTGGTTCATTTGAGGGAACCTCCGGGGATGATGGAGAGTTGTTGGTCGCTGTTGTGTTGCCTGGAAATACAGGAGGCACTGTGTCGGCTGCGTTTATAACGGGTGTTTGGACCATTGGTGTGGGCGGTGACTTATTGGCGGGCAACTGAGTGTGTGTCCCGGACATTTGCATGTGATATCTGGTAATGAGAGAGAGACACAAAGAATGTTGAGATGTATAATTGATAACTTGGGTAGCATAATTACTTGTATATGTTTTCAGTTGACTCTACCACACCCTGTGTTAAATTTAAACTGCGCCCTTTGATGCCGGTCTCTTTGGATGGTGGCGACCACCAATTGAAAACTCGGCCCACTACAGGCACATGACGTAAAATGCCCTCTTGCCAAAGTTTCTCCTCACTTTCTCGTTGCAAATCGGCTGTTGCCGCCTCAATACCCTTAAAGGAAAAAAAATACTATGTAATTTACATCCGTTTGGAAAGTTTGTTGACCCACTTACCCTTTTAACAATTTCCGACATTGTATCCAAAACCCGAGAATTCTCTTGAACATTTCTGCCCACCGACACTACCAGATCCAACAGTTCATCGACATCAGTTTCATGGGTCACCATGCCGAAGCGCACACAAATCAGACCATCCGGACCCTCACCCAACGAGAAAGCATTATCGGTGGCTTTTAGAGCCTCGACCAGATCAATATTAAGTTTGTTCAACTCGGTTTTAGCTTGATCGGTGAGAAGAGATTCCCAGCCGTCGGGAACAAAACGTACGCCGCCCATGCCGGCCCATTCGGGAAGGTTTACCAAACGTAAGACATCGCTCTTCTCGACCAAATGCATGAACGTGGCTTTGTGCTTAATTGTGGCCCGCAAAATGTCCACATGGGTCTCTAGACTTTGCGCCAGATTCTCGAGATTTTCCGCAGTAGGCGGCTGTTCACCCAGACTTAGTTCCAGGGGACAGTAACGGATACAAGTGCCGTGTGTGGCATGTTCAATAATTTCGAAATCAAACTATGAGTGCGATGGAACATGTTGAACATGAGAATCGTATAAGGGGAATTTATTTGTCTATACTTACATTTGGACAATCTCTTTGCAAGATTTGCCCTAACCAGGAGTTCAGCCGATCAAAATAGGAGGCATTGCTGACTTTCTCCAATGCTTTGACGCCATCCGAGCCACGACTGGTGTCATTATCAGCTGGACAGGTGGCTGTGACGGTAACACTCCCATCGAATTGAAAAACTACCACAGGTGCCGCCGTCTCAAATAATAGCTGAAAAACAATAACAACTATGAAAAGATGAGTTAAGGATTGACAGATTAACGTACATTGACATCCAGGGGCTTGTTGATTACATCTGTCAGTGATTTACCCGATTGAGCTCCCGGTGGACGACTCTATAATTGAATTAGAACATAAATGACAAATTCACAAATGTGAATGACACACATACCACAACTTTAATGCCTTCACACTCAGAAGCCATTTCAAACAGAATACTGCAGGTCTGAAAGGCAACATGAATGCGTTCGGAAATGGCATCACGACCCATGGCCTGCAAACTTGTCCATAGAGCCAAGGAGTTAAGGCGACGTGATAGTATCGGATCCTGATCAAAGGCATTCAAGGCAGAATTATGTAGCTGGCGATGAAGAAGCACAATGGGTAAACTGGGAATACCCAACCAACTGCCTAACGATAGAGTTATCGAATCAACCAAAGAACTTATCTGCAATGGAGAAAAAATAATGAAATTGACGTCACTTTTCAATGTATTCGGCTGTCATTCTCCCACACACTCACCACCCCAGGTCCTTGAGAACACACAAGAGCTGCCAGGCCATGGCCTGTGGCATGCAGCCAAAGATTGTTTGCTTTGCATATCTCGTGCATACGCATCAAATTGTCCACGTAGCCACACAGGGAGGCACCTATATCGGCAATCACAAGAAGGGGTGTACGGTTCGAGGACAAATCGATTTGAATCTGTCTCTGCAACACCGACAAGTCCATTGTGCCAAATGTAGTGTTCGCCGGAATAAGGCGTATCGCGTCCAAAGGTATGCCCAGCTGACGACAGGCATACTGCAGTCTTAGAGGCGTCGTATTCTCCGATATATACAGACATGGTTGAGCCAAAGCCGGAATACCTCCCTCCAAATAACCTGGGCAACGGGCCACAATGGCCAAACGCACCACACGCAAAATGGCATCGGCGTTGTCATTGTGGAAACTACTGGACGGATCCATGAAGCGAAACAATGTGCCCAACCAGTGCGTCGTATCGCCTGCAATGTTGCCAGTGACCCGCACTAGTTGTTTGCGATCCAAATGTGACAAATACGCCACTATGCTGTGTGATATCAGGGCCAAATGCGAGACGTCATCCAATGCGGGCAACGGAAATTCCGGTTCATCTTCGGAGTCCGTATAAGAGATCAAAACCTCCAATGACTTGAGAATTTCCGAAGGTGGCTTACGGGTGCCATGCAATTGGGCCACATTCGGCGGCTGAGAAGAAGGAGCATTGGCAGAGTTTTGTTGTAAGGCAGCACCGCGTTCCTCCAGCGTCAAGTTCTGCATCATTTCCGGCGTCGTATTAGCATTCACATCGATGGGCACTCCTTTTACATTTTCCAAACGCTGCAAAACCTGTGATGTCTTCAATTCCAATTCTGCCAAGCCAGAGCGTACGCTGGAGGCAGCAATTTCGCTGATACGTGCTTCTTTCTTATCATCATCACTTGCACCGGACATTCTTTTTCAGATCCCAAACAATTCGTTTTTTACTTTTTTTTCGTCGGCTCGAAAATCTGGGTGAAAACGCGTCAGAATGTGAATGAACTCGTCTGGAATGGAGTCGAACGATATCTTATCAATTTCCGGGTTTAATTTGAGGCAAATATCTACGAATTGCTTTGTTTTCATAAAAATTATTTCTCCTATTTTTTTTTGTCGTGTGTCGTGTCAAGTATTATTTTTCCCATTTTTCGTAAACGTCAAAATGTTCGACTAGCAAACACAACGATTACAGACATAACGATGACACACATTCTTTAGGTAATCGATAAATGGATGATAAATGATGATGTTGTGACAATGAGACATTAAACACAACACGAATATAGGAAATAACATAAGAAATAATGCTATTGGTATGTGAACTGTGTATGTTAAGTCGTTTTGATAGTAGTCCAACATGATACAACTGCGTCTTACATTACATCATATAAGTATGTTCGACACACATCAATGTTGGACCAACATGTATGCAGGTTCGTGTGAACGGTTATGAATAACTCGATAACATGATTTAATCGAAAAGACCAAAAAGCTCAGTTACCAAACAAAGTAAAATCGGATCAACACAGTTAACGGATCACTGTGGAAGAAGCGCGGGTTATCGTGAACATAATAAATTCAGTGCACAGAGAATAACCCAAAATAAAAATAATCAACGCGCGTACTGTAAAACTTCGAAAGTGTTTAATTAGCCAACACTCGCTCATTAAGCTGCGCGAGAAATGTTTGCGAAAACTCAGTGAAAAGGAAATTTTAAAACAAAACAGAAAGAAGCCCAACTTTCAGACACATCACTCTTTTCGGAACCCCACCCACCGAGCATCCATCAAGCAGCGTCCGGCTGTTCGTCTCTGACATGGATTGCTATGAGATGTGATAGGTAAGTGAATATTCTGATGCTTATTATGAAGAAAGATGAGTGCTGGGGTAAAGGGAAGAACATGATGACAGTTACCATTGTAGGCTTGGACATTCCGGGAGAACTCACACACAACGAGTTACCGAATTAAATATGTTACTTATGTTTTTGGGATGAGTTGCTCGCCAGGTCCCCGCTCTACCACAACAACCAGAGTTCAAGCGTCTCCCACTTTATATGTAGAAATGGCCCGAGTACTGGGCCACATTATATATGTGTACCTGTGTTGGTGTTTAAATGGAAGATGCGGAATTAGTGAATCCGCAATAATTCATTGAAATGAATTTAATCACTACCCATCAATAAGATTGTTTTTTTCTTGTGGACTTTTCGGACGGCGTGGAAAGAAGTTGTCCCTTATCTTGTGGGGCGTTCCAAGGAATTTCAGAATCATTAAGGAGCAGTATTTTTTGATTGTTTCAATAAGTTGTTGGAATTTATCTCAAAAGAAAATGAATTATTTATAAATTATGTTTTTTTTGTAGTAAAATCGTTGGGGAACAAGATGAATGTTTCAGAGCAGTCATTTTGGTATGGACACATAAATTCTGAAATGTATTATTCATGATTCGCAGCTATAAACGTTCTAAAATCATAATCATTCATAAGTTAGAATTGTTTGGACTACACATTTAGGAATGCAAGTTTTTAAAAACATGAAACACCATGTAATTCATGTGGCAGCCGCACATTGGCGTAGGAATAGGACCCCACAGAAATCATCACAGGTTGCGAAAGAAGTACAAGGCACCAACAACAGGGGCTAAAGCCCCCCAGGGAAATTGTCTAGTTACGCCAATGCTGCCGCAGCTGTATTTGTAGTAGCGCATCCTGCCAACACAATTTTCCAAGACCCTGCTGACGGTTTCTGGCTCCATCTCTAGAATGGTTTGCTCGTTATTAGCCTTAAAGAACTGAATCGTAAACGGATGCTTCGCGTAACACCGGTCCTTTGAGGTACCATAAAAAAGAGCAGGTCCAATTGACACCGCCGAGACGGTTGATAACACGATTAACATGCGTCGATCTTCCAAGACCATGTCTTCAATCACCAGCAACATCGTTATCCAAAGGTTTCAACATTTTCGAAAAAAAAAATGTGTCAACGATGCCTCCATAACCGCACCAAACTTTCAATCTCTGTGTATGCGTTGGCTTCTTGACGATCACGTGCCAGTTTTTTTTGATTCCCAAACGCTGAGGTGAAAAAGAAGATTTTTCCAGCAAAATCGTTATCCATTTCGCTGTCTATTTTCAGATGCTCTACGGCCCAAGCATATAAGCGAAGAAATGTTCGTCTGCCCGCAATTGCTGGGCCAATTGGAACTTGTAACCTTTGTTCACAATTCTCATTAGAATTTATGAGTTGTTGAGATCGATGGCAAGCTGATGTTCCAGGACTGAGTTGCACACTGTAGGCTGGCACAACCACAGTATTTTTATTCAGAACTGTGCAACGACGTGTGTCTTGTGGAAACTTATAATTCACTCAACATTCGAATTACTTAAGTTTACATGGATTTGCCAGCACGGTCGTTCGATTTATTTGGATGCTGACATCATTCCTTCTATTGATGTCCGAGCCGAGGCTGATACATTATTGCATTACCTCAACGCTGTCACCTTAATTACCAATACGACGTGATCGTACAAGTTTCTCAGGGATCTCATTCCTATCAGATTACTTTTACATGGTGGTAGTTCCTTAGTATGAGAAGGACAGAGTGACTCTGGAAATTGGACAACAGATCAAACAATAGTAAGTTGTGAATAAAATACAAACATTTTTTAATTACCCTGTTTTTGGTAAGACAGTCGCATCTAAATGGAAAAATAGTTGGACAAGTTGACATTGAAAATTATCTGAAGTGTTTTGAAATTTCCACCTTGCGAAGACTGGCTTTTAGTTCGAATAATTCTTCATTTTGTCGTGAGTGTTAAACCATCATATATCCGTTGATTTTTGATTCGAATAAAAACAAAATCTAGTGTTTTTATTCCTCTGATGTTTATAACATTTTGTTTTTTAAATTCTTTAACACTTCCTATAAATGCCATACACTGTGTTAGCAGTATGAATTTAGGGTGTATAAGGGTGGAAAGATGGATGAGTTTTTGTTGATGCCTGTTATAAATATGAGAATGTTACAGTTGTTATGAAATACACTTGCTGTCAGAGTAATCATCATACGACCAGTTCAATTTCGAGTTTCCGTTTCAAAAAACAAACCGGATCCCTCTTTCTAGTTCAATTTCGAGTTTCCGTTTCAAAAAACAAACCTGATCCCTCTTTCTAGTTCAATTTCGAGTTTCCATTTCAATAATGTTTAATTTATTTAAGTTGGTCGTTCTCCACACACGCTTCAACTTTTCAATCAATTTTTGAACCAATCTCATTTGCAAATATCTGAGGGACGCATTATGACAATACGATATCGTATTTTTTTTCTTCAGACAGAAGAAGTGTACAATTTCCTAGAATTTTATTCGAGAACCGTATAAATATAATCGAAATCTTGTGCGAAATTTGAGGAACTGTGAAAAGCGCATTTCACTAAATTGCCAATATTGTTGATCGTTGTAATCCTTCAGCAGAAGCTGGAATAAGAAACTTAATAAAAAGTAATAAAAAACACGTTAATCGTCCAATTGAAGTCGGCGGGCTCGTTAAGACTTGCAAATAACTGACCGGGTCGTTGTTCGGAAAATATTGCCACTGTAAAGGGAAATATTGAAAAATATCAACATTTGTCAATTGCTTGGCGTTTTTTCTAAACATATAACGAAGGATTTTAATGAAACGTAAGGATTTTAGTGTTTGGTGTTGGATGGTGGACAATTTATTACTTTCATTAAAGAACAACCGGTTGGTTCTGCTGCAAAAAGTTCATTTCTATTTCGATGGGTTTTTGAAGAAACAATACTGCAGTATTCGGTCTTTCCAAGATCCATGCAATATGTAAGGAAACATTTACATTCTAAAGTGCCTGTCGAGGAGAATTTACCACCCTATGGAATACAACATACGCCAGTGTTAGTGGGGCTGCGATATGACCAGCAGTTGCCGGTGCACGCAATTGCATTTCTGTTATTCGACCACCCGGAAGATTTTACCTAAGGATCTCAGTCTAAAGCAATACTAAATGCAGCTGAAGCAGGGCAGTATATTACCACGCCGTCTTTTCGTCAACGACGAGACTTTTTGTTTGTTTTAATGGGAACGCCAATAAACAGAATTACGATATTTGGTTTGAAGAGCAGCCAAAGGCAGTTCAAGGCCTGAGGTCTCTCGTCTATAGGACCAAGCGAACAATGATTGATGTAATGGAAGAAAACATTAATTTGCTAATTTGACTTGCCGAATGTACCACCTGAAGTGTAGCCGTGGGCAACATTTCATGGAATGATCCTTAGAAAGTAAATGGACAACACTGGACACCATTTTTTTTTTGAATGAATAACCACTTTTCTTTTGTGTTTTTTTGTTGAAATTTTTTTAAAACTTTAAAATTGTTGATGATATTTTCGGAAACGTAAAATGTTTTTGATAAATAAAAAAAAAAGTTCCTACATGCAATTTTCGGGGAAAGTGCCGTGGGTTTGAACACAAGCGGTTACTGTAAGGAGTTTTGCGAAAATGGAACGTGCCAAATGTGTAGTATTCTAGTTTGGACAGTTTGGGGGAACACACTCCCATACCTAGACAATAAATATTAGTTTTCTATTTATTTTATATGATTTCACCCCTGCTTATATCCCGACATATTCCTCAAGCAGTAGTTGTCTTAAATTTCCCTGAACTATCGATTTAAATCCTTATACATGTTTTCCTCCGAACCAAATATCCCGCTCTGCAAGACGGTAATAATTGGTCATTATTATTTGCTTGTTGATTGATTGCAATGTTTTTCTGCCTACATTTACTGATAATAAACTGAACTGAATTGTCTTCCATGTGGATCTCAGCCTTGATCGAATACATTTAATTAGTGCTTTTAACACCCTCAAGTCTTTCCGGCCAACGACTATTGCCTTCGGCCTTCCTTACAATATGATGGCAATTAATCCATTGACTATGGAAATTTTCATAATAAAACACTGGGAAAACATTAACTTTGGTTCGTTGGAGGACAAAGCTACAAATTCATCATTACCGGGGACGAAGTGATGTGATGTATTCGTAACTCGCACGTGGACGTGAATATGCACGGCAAAGACGCAAATATAAACGTAGAGAGGGACTTTGGCATCTTTAGCCTTGTGCCAAGTTAATAGGCAAGGAATCCTTTAATCCTTTTGAATGTGAAACGTGACTGGAATTTGTGTCATTCCGTTTGAAGGATCATCGTATCCATTTGGTGAGCTGAACTATCGTTCGACTCTGCTCCATCGCACACAGAGTTTGTTACTGGCAAACTGCAGTTCGATGTCATGGTGTACTTTCTCCTCGACCATCTTGCGTCGTGCCATCCATCCAGCCATGGATTCATTCATTCATTCGTTCTGGCCACCGACGATGTACGACGAACGTTTGTGGTTGTAAATATGTGTGTGTGTGTGTGTGTATTCTTTACGACTTCGTGACACGATACAGTCAAACGCCTGGTATGGAAGTGAAGAAAACAAGTTCTTGTCTGTCTGTCTGTCTGCCGGTACGCTTGCTGCGTCTGTTTGTTGTTGTTGCTTTTTAAATATGATGGATTTCTCAATGTTAAATTTGACTTTTAATTTGGTTAAGCAAACAATCGCACCTCGATGTGACTGCGAAACAATGACTACGAAATGATTGCAATAAATATGAATTTTATTTTCGAAATGAATGCTGACAGACAGATTTCATTGAAATGGTTTTCAGATTTCCTGGAAATTGGAATGAAATGGGGAAAACGTTTTTTTTGCTTTCGTTAACTGTTCGATGATTTGGAGTCCATTAATGTAATTCTTGTTCTTCCTAACCCAGAATTTGGCGAGTTATCTGATATTTTTGCCGCTGCCCAGGGGTTTCTTTTCGCCAGGTTATAGATTCTCTGACTTTATCAATTGTTTTATAGACTCCTTAGACAAAAACATGTTAATTACTTTTGGGACCCTTACAAATCCTAATATCATGATTATCCGGTCATATTAAGAGGCACTCTAGTACATTATGTTCCAAAATAAAAGCTTAAGTATTGGTGAACTGATTCATTGTCCATTGTGTAATCCAGCGATACCATTTGGTTCACGGCAATTGCTCCGCATCAATTCTCCTTAGCCGTTTTCATCAAGTTTCCTCGGGGGTGGCAGATCACAGGTCGTATTAATTACCAGGGCTTTGGAGTTAAGCCAAAATTTTTCGTCTCCGACTCCAGTATTTTTAAAAAGCTCGACTGTTTCCAAAAATGCAAGAGATTGACATGGACGACATTTGGTTTCAACAAGACGGGGCCACATGTCACACAGCCAGGGCAACTTGTACAAATTGGTCGCATATCTCCAGTACATTGGGGAGGACGTCCGCGTAACAGCTCGAGATATGAAGGTACCTTGATCAAAATAATAATACAAAAGGATCCTACAACGTCCTCAATTCAAGTAGAAATCCTTCAGCAATGAATACGAAAGTCAGTCTTGAGTTTGCCAAAGCCCACATCGACCGGAGTGTCAAACAATGGATATAAACATAAAGGAGACTAAACGAATGACGGCTAAATCTACGATATTGTAAAACAAGGAGGAGGCAACATAACGGTCTGCGGTTGCTTTTCTGGGCAGGGAATTCGCCTAATTGAAAGTATTGACGGAATTATGGATCGATTCATGTACCGTGACATACTAAACGACGCGATGTTGCCATATGCCGATGAAGAGATGCCACTTCGATGGAGGTTCCAACCGGATATCAATCCTAAGCACACCTCTTAAGTGCATAAGACCTGGTTGACCTGATTGAAATTCATGTTTTGCCTGCTCAATCCACCGATTTCAATTCTATTGAGAATTCGTGGGAGATTGTGGGAGAAATAGGGAAGGTTTTTTTTGTTCAAGTCATACAAATAGTGTGGATAGGAATATCATAGGACACGATAAATAATTGAATGTCGTCCATGTCTGAGAGATGTTCGGCTGCTATCCGGAATAAAGGATTTTCAACTTAATATGAATTTTTCAAGTTTTTTTTTCGCCACCAACATTAGGGAGTGCTTTAGTTTTGTGCAATTCATTTCTGGTCTGGAAATTTTTATTTTTTTTTTTGGTTATTTTTAATTTTTGTATTTATAGAACATTGAACCCCAGAAAAATGTATAAGCATATAGAAATAATAGATTACTATATTTAATGACGTCGTTTTCATAAAAAAAAATTAGACCTGAATAGATGTTGTTATGGCAATACTGTATTACAGGACAGGGCCCTAATCACGGCTTTCGTTATGGACAACATTTCTTGGATCATGGTATCCGATTGAAATTTCTCTTAGTCTGTTATTATTTTACGTCTGAAATGTCGACAGATTTCTCGAAAATAATTTGTCTAAAACGACTGCGATGATCCAAAATGTTAAGCTTACGATCGAGAACGGTCGATACGGGACGACGTGATTAGGCCACAGATCTGCCATGAAGCTGGATTGTTTTCTTTTCTGATTGTACGAGGAGAGGTAGTGTCAAAATATTTTTATAGTCGGTTAAAATTGAAAAAAAAAACCGATTTCCATACTTGACCTATTTTTATTTAATTTTGTTATTAGAAATTTGTTGAACTTCTTTTTGAACGAAGTGACCCCCTTTAATAACAGGCGTGTTTGCGTTACACCGCAAGCTTAGACAATCGCTTAATTTGTATGCAGAGCTAAGCGGCATTTGAAATTATCGCTTAAGTTTCTGTCTTAAGATGGCACGGCAGTGCCAGCATAAAAAATAACCAAATGCCAATATTAAATGGTGCCAGGTGAGCAGAGATGTTATACATTGGCGACTAATAAGGAAGAAGAAGAAAATAAATATAAATTTGTTTCTAAAAATGGCGGACGAATGGTGGTAATAACACAGTTCATTCATAATTGTGTGCATCTTTTTCCAGATTTGCATGAAAATTAATTAACATTTTTTGCAGAATGCTGCCGAGTTTGTATCGCTATCGCTAGTTTGGCGTTTTCTTTACAATTAGTTTTGTTAGTTAGGTTGGCTCTACAACCTGTTATTGGTCTTGGCCTGATTAATAAGTGATTTCCAAGCACTTCGGTCTTCTGCTTGGCTTCTTCAGTTCGTGATACCGGTTCGTTCGACGTCGATGCTCCTAGGTAACACAGATAGAGCCACAGATTTTGCGAAGGATTTGTCTCTCAAATACACCCAGCACACCTTTATCTGCTTTCGCAAGTACCCATGTTTCGGCACCATAAAGAAGCACGGGTAGAATAAGTGTGTTGTACAGTGTGATTTTAGTTCGACGCGAAAGGGCTCTGTTTCCGAATTGTTTGTTAAGCCCGAAATAACATCTATTTGCCAGCACGATCCTTCGCTTTATTTCGATGCTGACATCATTCTTAGGTATATAAATTCGTCCACTACCTCGACGTTGCTAGTGTCGAGCATTCACCTTTTTATCGTCGCGACGATTGCCTGGCCGTTGCAAGCATAAGTTTTGTCTTGTCCTCGTTCACCATCAGACCCATCTTCGCCGATTCCTTTTCGATTCTAGAAAAAGCGCCAGTTACATCTCGCTCTGTCCTACCGACGATGTCAATGTCGTCACCATATGCGAGCAGAATGTGACCCTTGGTTGTCAGACTGCCCGTTTTATTAACTTCTGCATTTTCTAATATCTTCTCCATCAGGATGTTGAAGAAGTTACACGATGAGCTGTTGCCCTGTCTGAGACCTCTTGTAGAACTGAATGGCTCGAAGAGGTCACTTCCTATTTGTACTGAAGACCTAGTATCACTCAGTGTCATTCTACAAAGGCTTTGCTGGTATTTTATACGGAGACATGATGTCAAATAGTTTTTCTCTTATCGGAGTAACGAAATCGGCTTTATAATCGATGAAAAGATGATATTTATTTATTATTAATTACAATACAAAGTAAATTTATATTCTAATTTTTGGGTCCAAGGGTAAACCGGGTGACACAGACCATATGTTTAGATTTTTGCAGCGACAGACCAAAGCCTCTGGTGGGAATCGAACCCACAACCCCCACGCTGATAGGCAAGCCCGCTACCAACTCGCCTACCGGGGCGCTTGAAAAGATGATATGTATCGATCTGTTTGTCATGAGTAATCAGTAAGCTCCCTTCTATACAGAGATCGTCCCTCAATAGGATCGTCCTATACTCATCCATCGTAAAAGTCGATCCATTACAGCTAATGTTGAGATTAAGGACAATCCATATGACTGCCCCTTAATATCTGCATAGTCACAGTGTCGTAAGATTACAACCGCATTTCCCATAGGTCAAAGCACCGTTGGTCCAGGCAAATGTAACACTTCTTGTGTCTCCTGGTAATGTTGCAGCTAATCCGAAACGTTTTTGCGAGAAATGAACAACATTTTCGTCCAGGTAAAACGTTAGACGTTGACTGTAAATGGTCGGACTCGTTATCAGCTCTTCATACTTAACATTCACTTAAAATTCCCTTTCACAGGAGTAAATAAAGCGAAGCGGAGCATCACAAGATGTGGACGATGTGAAAAACAGAATTCTTAAGCATAAATTTCTCCAGCCATAAATATCCGCAGCGAAGTGCTTGTGCAAAATGCAAAATGTACAACATGAAAAACTGAAACAAATCCCCTCGAGGCTGCTGACAGCAAATCAGTTCAACTTGACTTCGTTCTACAGAGCCAACTTTCTGTATTTTTTTTTTGTGTAGCTTTTTCTGTTTTTGCACTTCGTTATTCTCTTGTTGTATGTTTTTTTTTTTTGTATTTCTTCGCACTCTTTCTCTTTTGCATGTACACGTATCCCTCGATTGGCACGATACTTTTCTTTGTCTACGTGAGTTCACTTTTACCTGACTTGTTTGGGTTATGTGTAAATTAATTGGGGGGCGGCCGTGAATTAGTATAAGACAAGTACACGCAGGTTCGAAAACTTGTAAAAGCCTATTCACATTTGACTACAATGCCGGCGTTTGCTCTCTTAAGATGATTTGCGCCACAATCACACTAAAATTTCACATATTTCCATAAAAAAAAAAAAGGAAATATTATGCTCATTTTACTGTAATTCATTTTAAATCACAGTAAAAACGAGAGAGAGCACAGTGTTGCACTGCAATTGTAGTTAAAAAAAGGAGTAGAATGAAAAAATTTGCATTGCTGGTTCATAGCAAATGTCAGAAAAATAATGGAAAAAATTTGTTTGTTTACCTTTCGTTGTTTGCTTTGTGCTTTGATTAAAAATTAAAAGTTTAGAATAATTAAATAATCTTTACAATTAAATGCATTTTATTATAAAAGTTTTTCTTTACTTCAAAATTTACGTTTCTCTTGTTTACAATGAAATCAAATTTGCAGCAGAAATGAGGGAAATGAGAGAAATGTCAGACTAAATGCCGAAATTTGCAAAAACGTAATGTGAACACTATGATTTAAAAATCATCTCAAGAGAGCAAACGCCGGCATTGTGCGGAAACGCAGTCAAATGTGAATAGGCTATAAGACCATTTTTCAGCGGATGTTTTCCGCCTAGTAAATTCTGGTGACTATAGGAGTAGGAGAGTAATCTCTAAGCCATGCAAAACTTCTTTGGAAAAGGATTAGACGTTCGGAGCCGGCTTTCAACAGTTGGTTCCCGGTCAGTGAGTATACAAATTATATCGTTTACAGCTCTCTCATTCAAGAGATTTTCCCTACCAAGCCCTTCATGGAATGTTAACCCGAATCACCCTGAAATTGTTTGCTTTTTTTATTGAAGTCCAAATTTGCAACCTGTAACAAACGACCACTTCACACGTGTTGTACACTATAATGTCAAACCGTTGTAAATTTACAGTTACAAAAGTGCACGTGCTTATACGTTGCCATATGGCAACACCATGGCGATACGGGTTAAGGGAATTTACACGATTTTTTTTAAGGCTTTTACATATACTTTTGCCTTCAATAGCTCATTCGAGTAATTTCTGTTTTTCTGTCTCACTCTAACTTTTGAACTAGACAAATCACTTTTCCTCTCCGGACACTCTGAAATTTGCACATTGCAGGGAAAATTCCCAATCTGGCAAATAAATCAAGACACTTTCTGAAGTTAGCATACTACATCAGAGCTTCAGAGTGTGACATTTTATTATTCATTATTACAAACTAGTAAGTTGTAATGCGCCTATGGCGCCCGTTAATTTGCTTGAGAAAGTATTTGTTACTTAATTTTAAAAATTTTGTAAAAAATATTTTGAGAAAACTATTTTGTAAAAAAAAATTTCGAAAAAAAATAAAATTGGAAAAAAATATTTGTGGAAAAAAAATTTTTGTTGAAAAAAAAATATTTGTGAAAAAAAAAATTATGTTGACAAAAAAAATTTTGTTGAAAAAAAACATTTTTGTGGAAAAAAAAAATTTTTGTTGAAAAA
The DNA here is from genome assembly GCA_958296145.1 of Hydrotaea cyrtoneurina. Taxonomy (NCBI): domain Eukaryota; kingdom Metazoa; phylum Arthropoda; class Insecta; order Diptera; family Muscidae; genus Hydrotaea; species Hydrotaea cyrtoneurina. The sequence continues at coordinate 6,563,243 of OY282513.1, read as the reverse complement.
AAATTTTCGTTGAAAAAAAAATTTTGTTGAAAAAAAAAATTTTTGTAGAAAAAAAAATAATTAATAATAATTTCAAATGTCGCTTTCGATCTGGATTCACTCTATCTTGTGCATCGGGGGATAGGTGTAGGTGTGTATCAACCAGCATTAGCATCACCAACACACTGTCACACACTCATAGACGCGTCTATTAATGTATGTGCAGATATATGTACGTGTGTGTGTGTACATTTGGCACATGATGAAAAGCCCGAGAAGAAGAAGAAAAAAAAGAGCCATGTGTGATATAGAAGAAGAACTACACATGGAAGAAAATTATCATTTCATGGTTTCTCTACGACCGACTGAGTGAGTGAGTGGGTGAATGTTTGAGTGAATGAGTGATGAGTAAGTGGGTGAGCATGAATGAATTGGTTGACCTAAGGCAACATGCCACACCGTCTCTATCACATACACATATATGTCTTCCCACACACACATACTTATATCTTACGATTTAACACATGCAGTGCAGACGGGGGGCTCGGGCCCACGAAACTAGCCAAATGGTTGTAGCACTTGCACACACACACACACACATACACTTCTACGTGCACCTTCAGTTGAACATTCGGCCGTTTCTTTTGTTTGGATTCAGTTAAAAAAAGAGAGTGGCTTTTGTGGTGTGACAGAAAGTTCAAGTGGGATGACAAGTGACAATGTGGCCCGAAGAGTTTTTCGGGGCTTTTTTTTTTCCGAATGAGCCCTGTTAGTACATTTGAAAGAAGGAAGCGCCAGAATGCTGTTGATGTTGAAATGCATATGCAGATTCCTAAGAAAAACTGTCAAATAGGAATACAAAATAAAAACACGTATCTGTAAAACACATCAAGACTAAAGCTACTGACTTGTAACAACAAAGCCGCCGGCGAAGTCGGATTGCTGCCTAAGCTGCATAAGATCGATGGAGATTATCTGATCAGTGGTTCATCTGCTCAGCTAGTCTGCACCACATGGAAGAATGAAAGCAAGCCGGATGATTAGAGCGTCAGTGTTACCGCTGAACATTTTGAAAAAGTTGCACAAAAAGTTCTTTTTTAATAGAAAAAACAACGTTTTGCAAAAAAAAAAAAAAAAAAAAAAAAGTTGCACATTTTTTAGGGTTTTTTTTTATGGTTTTCCCAACTAAAAATATTTACTTGACTTAAATTGGACTGCATAGAGTCCAGCTTTAAGTAGAGTTCTTAACCCGGGAATTCCAGAAAACGATACAAATCCGTTGGTGTAACAACAACGGAATAAGATCCTCTGAAGCTAGTTGTAAGAAAGAATGCTTAATAAACTCATTCAGCCCCATGACTGAGGCTTCAGGCCGAACTCGTCAACTCTCGACCCAATATTCGCACTACGAGATGCATGCGCGTATCCCAGTCGTGTGTCGCTGTCCGGTGAAAAGCGAATCGCCTTAATGATTCCCTGGCGAATCGCACACACGAGTAATTGGCGAATTGGATATAGGAGAAAAATGTGTAGACGGTTGGTATAGTTTATCTTTGCATGTTTAATAAATAAAAATAAATTGTTGTAAAAAAACACAGTTAAAAAAAGAAGTAAGAGACAAACTTCATATTCTAATTGTATTTTTGGACAATATTTTATTTGTTTCTTTTTATTTATTAAACCATAATCCTCTTTTAAAACTTAAACTGGCAACATAATGCTTTTCGTCTTGTTTCTTCGTTTTCTTCATAAAAATATTCCCGTTGATATTAATCGACAAAGAATCGCGGGTGCATCGCTTATTCGTCTGCCCAAGCGATCACACTAAGATGACTCGCAGATGCATCGCGTATTCTTCTACCCAGGCGATTAATTTTTCAATCATCGCAGATGCATCGCAAATTTATCTGCACCCGCGTATTATCTTCCAATGATCGCCAGGTAGAAGCGCAGTTTATTCGCGTGTCACATTCCTTGTCCAATTGTAGGCAGGATAGTTAAACTTATCGAAGTAGCGCGATTGGTTTGGATGGCCGAATGTCGGCCGAATGAATGAAAACGCATCGGCTTTTAGGGAGACCAACTAAAATCAAGTGGGTACATAAACTTCAGCATTAGAATGAACAAAATAAAACAAAGTTGTGGCCGTTTCCCTAGGCCACACCTTAAATTCGATCCGCCGACCATTGTATAAGTGCGGGTACTCAAACTTCATAAAATTGCAAAAGAATGGATAAAATGTAAATTGTTTTGCGATTAAAATTAAAAAAAAAATATAAAAGAAAAAAAATTTAAAAAAAAAATATAAAAGAAAAAAAAAAATTTAAAAAAAAATTAAAAAATAAATGTAAACAAAATATTAATAAATCAAAACTTTCATTTTTGCGACTTTTGTCCATACATTTTAATTTTTTCTATACTGTGACATTTTTATGGAATTTTGTGGAATTCCATCGAAATTAAAAAAAAAAAAAAAATATATAAAAGAAAAAAAATTTAAAAAAAATTAAAAAAATAAATGTAAACAAAATATTAATAAATCAAAAATTTAATTTTTGCGACTTTTGTCCATACATTTTAATTTTTTCTACACTGTGACATTTTTATGGAATTTTGTGGAATTCCATCGAAATTAAAAATAAAAAAAATATAAAAGAAAAAAAAAGTTAAAAAAAAAATAAATGTAAAAAAATATTAATAAATCAAAAATTTCATTTTTGCGACTTTTGTCCATACATTTTAATTTTTTCTATACGGTGACATTTTTATGAAAGTTTGTGGAATTCCATCGAAATTAAAAAAAAAAAAAATTTAAAAGAAAAAAAAAAAATATATAAAAGAAAAAAAATTTAAAAAAAATTAAAAAAATAAATGTAAACCAAATATTAATAAATCAAAAATTTCATTTTTGCGACTTTTGTCCATACATTTTAATTTTTTCTATACGGTGACATTTTTATGAAAGTTTGTGGAATTCCATCGAAATTAAAAAAAAAAAAAATTTAAAAGAAAAAAATGTAAAAAAAATTAAAAAATAAATGTAAGCAGAATATTAATAAATCAAAAATTTCATTTTTGCGACTTTTGTCCATACATTTGAATTTTTTCTATACTGTGACATTTTTATGGAATTTTGTGGAATTCCATCGAAATTAAAAAAAAAAAAATATAAAAGAAAAAAAAATTTAAAAAATATTAATAAATCAAAAAATTCCTTTTTGCGACTTTTGTCCATACTTTTTAATTTTTTCTATACTGTGACATTTTTATGGAATTTTGTGGACATTTTTTTGATCGGTTTTCCAGATTAATTATCCCCTGTCCTTTAGCCATCTTATACCCCTTATGAATCCTATTACAGAGTAATATCTAGTTGGCGGTTTACTCGTATTTATCCGCTTCCTGAATATGCATAGCTGAGCCTATTTGTACTAAGTCAGCCTCATCATATATACAGATTTATCTGCTTTTCGTTGATTTTTTAAGAGCTAAACAGATTTCCCGCCGATAAAATGGATTTTTCAAAATATGTGCAGTTTTGCATTTTTCGGAATTTTTTTCGTCTAATGCCACAATTTACCCTGGCATTACACGTACAATTAATTTGTTGCCAATTGAGTACACGTATTGACTTGGAATCAAAAGAGAAGTACCGAAAATCGTCTGAAAAAAACTGAGGGTCTACATGTGCACGGGCATATGCATTTGAAAAATGTCGTCGCACAAGTAACTTCTCTCAACAATTGTTGCCGTCCGCAGCGGTAAACAAAAACACAATGTTGCCCTACACCACAAATTGTCACAGAATTTGGGGAAAAATATGGACAAGCAAATGTGTTTTCATAAATCCGACAACATTTTGTTTTTTGTACTTCAAACAAGCCCGAAGAATTCTTTATTGTCAAATAATGCACAAAATTTAACTTTGTTTAATTAATAACATGCGAAACCGAGAAGACCCTTTGGCCAGCGTTTTGTTAAGTATTCAGATAATGACAATATGTCATAATTGATCATCAACATTTTGTCTCGTGTATTTTTTCGAGCTTCGAGGGCATTGTCGCCGTCTGTGTCAGATTTTAATATTTAATATTTGTGTGCTACTCGTGCATGTCTGCACGAGTCGTATTTTTCGATTATTTCATTGATTGAATTATAATCGCTTAAAGAGATTACATTTTTAAAGGGTTCAGAATGATGGATTTCGGTTTAAACACATGACAAATCAAACGACGTAGAGGTTTTAAATTTTAAGAAAATACGTTTTTAATATCGGGGAGTGAATAAAAACAGGAAAAAAACCTACACATAATAAATTCAGTAGCAAAACATAAACAATGAAAGTATTCTAACCGAGATTGTAGATTTTGGGATTTTAATTGCAGAGTTTTTTGAGAGTGAAACAAATGTGTTCCTTGGCAAATGATTTCAAAGTTAACCAAACAGGAAACTGAGTATCTCTATCGTTGGTTGTATGGAACCACGAATATATAATCACGATTAAAAAATTCTTCCCAATGACAAATAATCAAAAAAAAAGCAAAGATTTTGCTAAAATATTAAGGACATGAATTTATAAAGGTGTCTCTGAAAAACCCGGTATTTCGGTAGCTGTCACTTTTGAAGATTTTATTCTTGAAATTTGACAAGCAGAAACGCCATTACTAAAAATTGCTCGATACACTCTTCAACAACGCATTGAAATTATTAAAATTCACTACAAAAATTGTGAAACTCTTGCAGTCCCAGTTCGCAAAACTAAAGCATGTTTGGGTCGTCGTGAAGCACCTTGTCGGACCGCAATACAGAAACTGTTGGACAAATTCGAGCTGTTGGGACAAGTGAGTGATGTGAAGAATATAACCCGTGCATGACGCTCCAGAACAACCTAGAATATTGCTGCTGTTGCCCAAAGTGTTGAAGAGAACCCAGGTTTGCCCATTCCTCGTCGTTCTTTGGAATTGGGCACTCCGCAAATGTCATTACACCGTATTTTGCATAAAGACGTGGGTCTTAAGGCTTATAAACTTCAGTTAACACAAGAACTCAAGCCGGCCGATCATCAACAACGTCCTGTCTTTACTGAGTGGGTCAACAACTTAGAATAAGTTGGATTTAGAATCCCCGTAATGTAATACTCTGATGGAAACCCTGCATCGGTTGATTGAAAAGGGTTTCACTCAAACGCAACCAAGGTTCCATCTTGAGTAATATTCCAATTGCGGCTGCTGCTGAATCTATACGCACTTGTGTTACGCGTTATCTCACGCACTTTTGTACAGCAGCAACAGCACTTACTTATGTATAACACAGCAAGCAGAGCGAGCGGTAAGAGCAAAATCGTTGGAAATAAAAACCTTAAAACTGAAACCAACTTTTTGTCTGTTGTCCCCCCTTTTATCTGAAACGTGGGAACTACTTGAATTAATACAATTCAGTCCATATTTCCCGTATATCCCGGAAAAAAAAAACCCAAGAGCTATTGTAGAGAAGCCTCTCCATCCTCCACGGGTGACTGTTTGGTGCGTGTCTTTATAGTCCGACGGGGTCATTGGACCTTAATTTTTTAGAAAATGAGTTTGGATCAAGAGTTACGGTGAATGGATTTCGCTATCGAGAGATGATTAATGATGTTTTATGGTCGGAGTTGGATGATATTGATCTGGACAACGTTTACTTTCAACAAGACGGCGCTACGTGCCACACAAGCAGCAAAACCATTGCTCTCTTACGGGAAAGGTTTCCGGACCGTGTTATCTCTCGAAGAGTTGACCACAATTGGCCAACGAGATCTTGTGATTTAACACCTGGCGACTTCTTCCTTTGGGACCACGTGAAAGATAAGTTCGACGCCAACAGCCCAGCGTCAATTCAAGACCTCAAAGATAGAATTCGTGAGGCTAATGAGGATATAGGGCAGCCACTTTGCGATTTGATTATGGAAAATTTCATGAAAAGGATATGGTCCTGTAAGCGTGGCCGTTTTATTTGACCAATGTTGGTTTTCATTATTAACGGCATACCCTCCTCTTTATTATGAAATAAACATTCGATCATTTATTTTAAAAAATTTTCATTTTTCTTTGAATACCAAAGCAAGACGTCTTGTGGGAAAACCCAGTATATACCACAAACATTAACTTGTTTGTGGCTGACAAATATCAAATATAAATGTGAACCTCTATATATCGATTCATCTTATTGTCTCGGTTATTGTTATTATCTGAAAGAGCGTCGAGGCAAAAGAAAATTTTCAAAAACTTCTGCAAAGACACACTTATTCGCACTCAAATATTGTACTTTGTTAAATCAGTTTGTTGTCTGTTTTCCCAAACACACCATTGTTTATGCACAAATATGTAATATTAATAGCAAATAAGTTATATTTACATCCAAATAAGCTTTGTGTAGAATGAAATAAGCTTTACTTGCTACAAAGACCAAATACGAGTTTTACTCGTGTGTTAACATTGAAAAAAGATGTGTTTTTAGCGTGTGTTATCACGAATACACAATCACGATTAAAAAAGTTCTTCCCAAAAAAAGTTCTGACAAATAATCAAAAAACAAAGATTTTGCTAAAATATTAAGGACATTCCGTTCCGCCCGTTGAAATATGGGAAAACAAATTTTGTTGGAAAAAAAAAAAATTTGTGGAAACAAAAAAATTTTTGTTGAAAAAAAAAATTTTGTTGAAAAAATAAATTGTTCTTGAAAAAAAAAATTTTGTTGAAACAAAAAATTTTGTGGAAAAAAAAAATTTTGTTGAAAAAAAAAATGTAAAAAAAAATTTTGGTAAAAAAAAATTTTGGGGAAAACACAATTTCTGTAAAAAAAAAAATATTATTTTTTTTATTATTTTTATTTATAGAATTACAGAATGCCTATTTAAATTCCTACGTACTGCGTGGCAGAGTCAGTGAATCAGTGTCGAGGGTAAATATATATTAAGATATTGGGTCCAAGGGTAAACAGGGTGACACAGACCATGTGTCATATAACGAGTGGCCCATCTAGTGGTTTCTATTTGATTAATATATTATTTTTAACCACTGAAGTCGAAAAAATTAGAAATTGATATTAGTGATGGCCATCTGTTGACGGTCTTAGTGGTTAAAGGGTTAAGATTGACAGATCCTTTCCTCTTCAAATTTCTATGTTTCCCCAATGTTTGCACATGAAGTTTCTAAGTTTCCTTAAATTCACAGAACTTCTTTCGCTTTGCCCGGAGCCTTTAACGGGAATATTTTATGCATGGAGCTCTCCCTCTCCGCACCACTGTGTGTGTGTGAGTGTGTGTGGAAAAAACGAATGTATGCATGGGGCTAGAGTCGTTTTGAGTCGAAAGGTTTTTGAAAACGGCAAAATAAATATTTATGTATGCGAATTGAAATCAAAAGGTGTTTCACACCCCCAAACCTCAAAAACTGAGCTGAACGGGCAACCGAATTGTATGTGCAGCGCCAACATAATCTCCGACAGTGTTTGCATTCGTATGGTTGTGTGCTAGTGTGTGTGTGTGTGTGTGTCGGACGTGCGTGTTGTTTTTGTTGTTTATGCTAGCAGCATTCAACCGTTTTAATCACACAAGTGCATTTGTCACCCACAGTCGTGGACGAAGCAATAGCAGTTAAGTTAAAATTCTACAAAAAAAAAAAGAGAAAGCTTTGCAGTTAGAGCTTACATACCCCGCTATCTGAGTATTTAAGCTTAACGGCTGAATGGCTTAGGCAGGAATAAGTTCAGTCCTGGCGTGGTTTCGATATTCAAGTGAATCACCAGGGAGAAGAATGAATTTAACAAATTATCAAGTGATTTGAACAATATTTATAGAATGTCCGCATTCAAAAAACAACTAAAGATTTATTTGTTACAACTTGTACTGCCTGTTTCCAGAAAACGAATTTGTTCGTTTCGTTATAAATTGTCAAAATTGAAGGGGCAATAAAACAGATTTGCAACAGAGTGAGAGCTTATTCTTTTGAAATTGTTTTCCAAATGTCGACATCTAACATATATCGGAAATCCAGAATTTAAAAGCGTCTTAAGCTAATTTTATAATGATTCCAATATTGACGATTTATAATGAAAGAACAAAATCGTTTTATAGAAACAGGCTGTTAAATTAGTTGATCTAATATTCTATTTTATTTTATGCATTTTTGTTTTAATTATTTTAAATTAAATATTAAATTAACAACAATGAAAAAACTTTGCATTGTCTCTCTTAATGACTACTCGACCACAATGCACAATAGGGTGGAGTGAAAACATGCTTTTTTTTTAATTTGAAAAAGTTAACCTCGGAAAGAGATGTAGTCTGGGGTCCTAATGAGGGGAAAAATAAAGAAAAAATTTTAAAAAAATTTTTAGGGGTCGCGCCACTCGGTCGAAATTTGGAAATTATCGCTATTTTGGCGTTGATTTTATAAAAATCCTAAAAATTAACGACTTAACTTATTCGAAATTTAAAAGTTTGAGCTTGTTCAGTGCCCAAACAAAAGTATTTGAGGCAAATATGAGGATAATCGACTAATATTTGTAGCTTTGGTGGCGATTTCATTGTTCAGTCAATTTTCTGAAGAAGGGACGATTTGATTTATTTTACTTTTTGAAATTTTTGAACAATGAGAAAATTTTTTTTAAATTTGTTCATGGCCTTATTTCATTGTTTACGCTATTGCAAACATTTATTGACATAAAACTTTTTAGGATTTTTCTAAAATCAACGCCAAAATAGCGATAATTTCCAAATTTCGAGGGAGTGGCGCGACCCCTAAAAATTTTTTAAATTTTTTTTCTTTATTTTTCCCCTCATTAGGACCCCAGACTACATCTCTTTCCGAGGTTAACTATTTTTTTTTGAATTTCACTCCACCCCAATGCACAAATCGTACAAAGCTCAGACATCCGTACAAGGAGATGTGGTAGTAGAACCTTTGGTCATTGACATTTTTCCTCCAAGATCCCAATGTGGTATTGTTCTCCTCAGTGGTCAAGGAACACCTTTCAAACTATCTTCGTTTGTGATGACAGCATTTTGCCTTTAAAGTTCAGACCCAAATTCTGGCTCATAAATTCACCAGGCGCTAATGACCGAGTCAATCTTCCGCATGAAGATTCTCCACGCTAGCTTGTCATTGGCCTTACTGTCGAACTAACATAATTTTTTGCAGAATTCTGTCCCACTAAGCGTCAGTGAGAGATATTTCCTACCGGAGCTTTGAACATATTTAATTTCTTCCTCACACGCTATCTCATCAGTACCCGTATTGTGTACTTCGTCTACGCCCCCCCGTAGTTACTGTGGACATCGATGGGGATTCGAATTAAATCACTCTGGCTGCCCTAAGTGCGTTTTGCTACATGAATAGACCACAACTGTCACTGGTGATGTATGTTGCGAAAGATTTCAAATATTGTTTAAATGCTGCTTTGCTGTTTGGCGAGCGGACTTAATGACTATTTAATGTTTTCCATCATCGTCATCATCAGCACATGCATGAGGAGGAGGAGGTGGAGGAGGACGACGACGACTGTTTCTGTTGTATGACAACTGACCTATTTTCAAAGTTACTTTCAAAAATTTTGTGATCTCATTTGGAAAACAATATGTTTTTATGCTATCAACAACAAAGTCTATGCAAACACATGCATGCATGTATTACATAGGTCTGCATGTGCATAGATGTCTGTGCATTTATTTCTTTATAAAAGAGTGCACTATGCATGCGCCTCCGCCCCCTTACATCCCCCATTTAAATTCACATTTAAAGAATGAATTGTGTAATAACGAACGGGTTCATAGTTTCTGAGCCCATTTGTGGAAATTTAAAACTGCTACTTCGGGGAAGATGTGACCATGCAAACACACAGACACATACACACTTCTATCCATCCCTTTTATTGTATTTGCAAGGGGTCTGTGGCACTTAGCCGGAAGGACTCTTGTTATTGACTCCGTTGAGATTACATTTGCCTAATTAAAATACGCTTGTGCAACCATATGTACGCACGTGTAGCCCAATGTACATACATGGCAAATGCGTGACTGTATGTGTTATCTCCATACACCCATTGCCAAAGCTAATTTGGAAATAATTTTCGGTAAACATTTCGTTTCGTTTCGTTACGTTACGTTACGCAGAAATTATTATTCCATTGAAATTAATTTTGACTTTCCTTTGTGAGTCATTTTGGTTCGTTGAAGTGCATGCATGCATGCCATTCGGGGTATTCTTCTCGATAGGTGAATTGCACATACATACATACATTATATGTACACGACCATACATACATTATTGTGTGTGTCGCTCTGTGTTCGTATTTCTCTCCTATATCGACCCAAATCTAAATCGACCTTCACTACATACGCATACATAAACATCAGTTTTTTTTTCCACTCTGCACAATTGATTGTCTATGTGCGTTTCAAGACCATCTAACCCAGCGAAAAAGGCAGGGTCACCATAACAGTGATCAGCTTATCGGTAGGCGGTAGAAAATATCCTCATGGAATACGTGATCGATTCGTAGAGGACGAGCAAGGTTGTTTTTTTTTTCAGAGAAGTCAATTTGCTGTGCCAACATCTGGTTACATACAGGGTGTCAGTGTTTTTTGTCCTTTCTTTTTTGGCCCTTTCTTTAACTTTTTATATTTAACCTGTCTTGACTACTTTTGTGTCCCTTTATCCCTTTGTTTCACAATTTTTGTTTTTTTTTTACATTTTCCCTATTTTTATCCCGTCTTGGCCCCTTTTTCGTCCCATTTCCACCTATTATTGGCAATCGTATTTGTGGACCATGTTTCCAAAAATCTCGATATTTGATTATTTTGTATTTTGGGGACACATTTGTGCCGATTTCCCAAATTTTGGTGATTCTTGATTAAGCCGTCTGGTCAGGTCAGCAATGAATAAGTCACCCAAGAATTTTATATACTCTTATGTATGTATTTTTTTTAAAGATATTTCTATTTTATTATAAAGTTTGAACATTATGTGTGAAACACTACATCATTTAAATGACCACCACGCGAAGTGCTGCAAGCATTGATTCTCTTGAGGTAATTTTGGAACACTTTTTGGCACATATTGGGCGGTATCTCAGCCATAACATGATGAATGTTGGTTCTTAAAGGTTTATCTGCATAAACACGGTCTTTCGCTTAGCCCGACAAAAAGAAGTCTAATGGTGTCAAATCGCATGATCTTGGTGGCCAGTTAATGTCGCCACGACGAGAAATTGCGCGGCCATGAAATGTCTCTTGCAATGAAGCCATATTCGGTCGAGTTGTGTGGCATGTGGCACCGTCTTGTTGAAACCACATATTCTCCAAGTCGTATTCTTCAATAGCAGGCAAAAAAAGTCGACCATAATGCTTCGAATTGACGGTGACAGTCGTTCCCTCGTCGTTTTCAAAGAAGTAAGGTCCAATCACACCTTCGGACCAAAGGGCGCACCAAAACAGTGACTTTTTGTGGATGTAATGGCCTCTCTTCAATTACTTGAGGATTCTCAGAACCGCAAATATGACGATTTTGTTTATTAACATACCCACCGAGTGAGAAATGTGCTTCATAACCATAAACCATAATCTCCGATTAAAGCACGATATGTGGCTGTGCCAGAATCCCTACTTTTGTAGTAAATTTTAATAATTTGTACGCGTTGTGTGTTAGTTATGCCATCAATTTTCGTCAATGTCAAACTTCCCACTGAAAAGAAAGAAAAATTGGTTTAACAACTTAGTTTGACAGATTTCGAATTCCAGCCATGTACTTTTGACACCACGAAATGGATAACCCAATAGATTATTTTTCATTTAAAGTATAGTAGTTTTAGGCCCTTTTAGTCCCCCTATACATTAAAATTTGTTTCACACACATTTTTATGTTTTCCCTTTTAGTACCTTTTTCATCTCGTTTTGGTACGTTTTGGTCACTTTTTCGTCCATTCTCTAAAATTTTTTTTTGGCATTTTTTTCAATTTTCAATTATTTTTCCCCATTTTTTTGTCCCTTTTTCATCCCGTCTTGGCCCCTTTTTCGTCCCACCTCTAACTCCTTTTCCACCTGTTGCAGATTATTTATCATTTTTTTGGGCACATTCCCTTTTTATCCCTTTTTAGTACGTTTTTGCCACTTTTTCGACCCATCTTTAACTATTATCCACTTGTTTTTGTCAAGTATTTGTTTCCTTTTTTTGATTTTTCCGCCCTTTTTGTAACATTTTTTTATCGCGTCTTGATCCCTATTTCGTCCCATCTCTATGTCATTTCCAATTGTTGTAGATTATTTCTCATTTATTTATACTAATTTTGGGACCGTTTTGGGCCCGTTTTACTCATATTTTCCATTAATTCAATTTTCACACATTTTTGTTTTTTCCCCTTTTTTACTTTTTTTATCCCGTTTTGCCCACTTTGTCATCCCTTTCCTAATTTGTCAAAAAGTTTACCCTTTTATGTCGCTTTTTTTTATCCCGTCTTGGCCCCTTTTTCGTCCCATCTCTAACTCATTTCCAACTGTTGTTGTCAATCGTAGTCGTAGTCAATTGTTCCTGAGTATGTTTGACGATAACTGTCCATCTTCCAGTCAAGACTTAAAATGGATCACAGCCAAGTGATTTATTTCTCGATTTATATCGAGTTTTCTCTATACAAGTTGTTATAGATGGGGTCTCATCCAACGAGCATAGGTTGACCGCAGGAGTGCCACAAGGTTCTGTCCTCTCTCCTTCTCTATTTCTTATTTTCATTGACGACCTGTTGGGTCAGACTGTGAACCCAATCTACTCCTACAACTCTATTGTCTCCCTACATCATCGCCGGAACGTTGTTCTATAGATATTTCTGTTCGTCAGATATCCGTCGCCTGGTCTCTGAAGTTAGAACATTTAGCCGCAATACTCGGCTATCCAGGGAGTCTCATCCGTTCATTGCCAAATGGCCGGTTGACCAGACGACGCCCTTTAGAGAAAATTTTCCGAAAAGGAAAATGTCTGAAGTCAAAAAATCCGCCAAATTTGTGTATTTTTTCTACCCCGCAATCTTCACCCACAAACTTGAAAATCATTATTTTAAAACCAAGCAAAAAGTCATTTCTTTTTTTGGTTAAATGCATTCGAACTCCACGTCGTACATAGTAACGGCCATCGGCGGTGTTTGCTGGGTGGCATTGAGTATTGGTAGCTTTAATTTTCTTAAAACGTAAAAAAACGTAAAACTTTTCTTAACAAATGCCAACTGTGAAATTGCAAATAGGAAAAAGGCAAAATTCTACTGAAATAGCATAGAATGAAGAACGATATCACTCGAGAGAGAGAGAGAGAGAGCTAGCGAGAGAGGGAGATGGAGAACAATACAAGACGTGGGCCACAGATGCCGACCTAGACGGAGACCGAAACGTAGAGAGTAGAAAAGAGTAAACAAACAACACATTCGCCGTCTAAAAACTAAAGTAATGAAGACTTCACAAAAATAACGACTCACTTTTCTTGTTTTTGTTTCTCTTCTTTTTTTTGTTTTTTTTATTATTATTATTATTTCGTATTTTGTTTGCTCCGTTTTTGGCTGCCAATTCGTCCGGCTCGTTGTGGCTCTATTCAAATTCCATATGAAAGTGACTTTTTACCTTAATGCTGCCCAACAATTTATTGCGACCCCTTGTAGTGTGTGTGTGTGTTTGTGTGTGTGTGTGGAGCCAAGAATAAAACGAACAACACAAACAGCAGCACTGCCAACAACACCAACCATCAATGGAGCATAAAACAAAAACCGACAAAAAAAACAGCACAACCATAAAAAAACACAAAAACAAAACGAAAACGAAAAGAGAACGAATGTCTGCCATGGAGGTCTACAATTTATACGGACCATTCTACGACTGCTACGGCCGCCATAAAACGGATAATGTCCAATGCATAGGATTTAGGATAACGGCTTCGTATACCTTGATAATCGATTAAAATACGTGGAGTCTGCCTTGGGCTGCAGGGGCGCGTAGGGTATTGCCAGTGTTCGCATTGGTCCGTCTGTGTTGTTGTTGCTTTCTTTTTTTTTGCAAAGTTTTGCTTTGCTGTTGCATTGATTTACAAGGACTTCCATCGTCTTCTTCTAAACTGATAAATGGTTTGTTTTTTCCTTTTGAACTGGTTAATTCTTACTGTCATCGCTTTACGAACGGCGACGGCGATGGCGACGACGACGACGAAGCTAAAGCAGCAGAAGTGATAAAAGTGACGTAAGACCCCCCCCCCCAAAAAAAAAGGCCAAAGTAGCAAGGCTACACTTGTCCGCTGACCCATATATAACTCTTTGATTTGTCATACAAAATTCCCTTCCCGGATTCTACAAACCAGTGAGATCTGACTCTTCTAACGGCTAGTGGATGCTAACAGACTAGGAGGCGGATGTTCTGTACGTATAACTATCTAACTACTGAACAGAATTGTATGAAAGTATGGCGGGAATGTAGGGGACGCCTAGCAAAGGACTAAGACGAAGAGTCTCTGTCTGTCGATAGCAGAGATGGAAAGACTGGTTTACGCGGTAGAGCCTGAAATGTTCATAATTAGGTATGAAATATCTGTAAGCCGACCAAAATAGGATACGGCCGGGAATGGTAGAAAGGAAACTCGTACTTCGTTTCGGAGGACAAGCCAGAGAAATCTGAAACTCCTAAGGGCTAGTGGGTGCCAACAGACTAGGGGGCGATTGTCGGGAAATACACAAGGATTTACAATCCACCCAGAGCCGTATGGAAGTGTCTATGCTGACGTAGCCATTACAAAGGCTGCAGTGAAGCCAAATTTTAGACAGGAGGTTTATTTATAAATCCAGTTTAACTCAAAGTCACGTAAGGTTCATGAGTTCTTACTTCGCTAGAAGTTGTGAGATCCAATGCAGAAAACTAACGTCACCGACAAAATCGAACGTAGTAGGCTTTCGGTGCGGTTCCACAGACAGCGGATGCAGGCTAAAGAGTTTGAGACGAACTTCTTTTACAAAGCACGAAGACAATGTCGAGCACTCTTGGTCCAACTGGCCACCTATCAAATTCACCATCGTCGATCAGTCTGATCTAGACGGGGGAAAAAACGTTGATCGCTGGCAGACATTTTTGAGGAAGATAATCAAACCGATCGCATTCTTTATTTTCAATTTCTTTAAATAGATCGAAATTCCAGGAAACTTATTTGCTGTAACAAATAGTCTGTTGGATTTGGGCAATCGCCCGTCCAATTTCCAACGCTTAGCTTTCTGATGATGGCGGTGATGCAGGTCTGCTTCACATTTGTTTTAGATCTGAAGTATCTTAACATTGCGGAATTCGCAGAGAGACATTCTCCAAGTATACAAAGTAAACCCAGTTATGCCAAACAATTGAAATTCGTATTCCTTAAAAACCATTTTGAGAATTCCCTGTGTGGTCGAATTCTCCCTGTTGGAGGGTCGAATTCGAGCCAAACCCTCGTAACGAAAAGACCACTAAGGTAAATGTTTACTATCCGTCTCCGTTGTATTTAAATTGGAGTTGCTACTGGTCTCTATGAAAAAATGACCAAATGAAAAACGCCCCAAAAAATGACGAATGTCCCAAATTAG
Organism: Hydrotaea cyrtoneurina; assembly: GCA_958296145.1. NCBI lineage: Eukaryota > Metazoa > Arthropoda > Insecta > Diptera > Muscidae > Hydrotaea > Hydrotaea cyrtoneurina. The sequence continues at coordinate 6,547,658 of OY282513.1, read as the reverse complement.
GAAAAACTATCCAATGCGAAATCCCCCAAATGAAGGGGTTTTCAACAAGTGATGTTATTTTGAATCACCCGGTATTTCGCCATTTCTAAAAATGCAACGATAAACGCTTCAACAACGCATTGAAATTATTAAAATTCACTACAAAAATGGTGAAAATGGTGAAACCAGTCACGAAGCGGACATTGTACATATACGAAAAGGCACGTTGGGCCGAGCTCAACAATTTCTATCAGCATTTTAATTGGAAAATATGTTTCCTAGACAATAATGTCGATGCTGCTGCTGAAATGGTCGAGAAAATAATTCTTCTTGGAATAAACACGTTTATTCCCTCGAAGACTACTTCGATTAAACCTTCAAAGAATTGTTGGTTTAATCAGACATGTAAAGAAGCTGTCAGATCCAAAGAGGAAGCGTTCAGAAATTGGCGTTTAAATAAAAACGTCACTACTGAGCTGCTACGTAAGCAGGCAAGATCCAATTGTGCCAGAGTGCTTAGGCGCGAAAAACTTCTCCACGAACAGCGCCTTCGTGCTAAAGTTCTTTCTTCTCCGAGGGGAAGTAAGAGCTTTTGGGCATTTGTTAAAAGAGTAAGGGACAATTCTTCATCTTCTATCCCAACTCTCGTTAACGATGACCAGATATTCACTGACCCGGTTGACAAAGCTAATCTTCTGGCTGAAATATTTGCAAAGAATTCATCTTTGCCAGAGAGCAGTCAACCACTCCCCGTGATCGGAAACGTATCTAGTTTGATGCGCCAGATATTTTTTCGAACTCGTGGTGTAAAAAGGGTTCTTGCAGATCTTAACGTAAATAAAACTCCGGGCCCGGATGGCATTTCAGCACTTGTCCTATGTAAGTGCTCTTCGACGCTAGCTCGTCCATTGCGCAATCTTTTCAACATGTCGTATCGTGCTGGTATTTACCCTTCACGTTGGAAAGTTGCCAATGTCCAGCCGATCCCCAAGAAAGGTGAGGCTACAAATCCTGCGAATTACCGCCCAATAGCAATATGTTCTGCGCTCTCAAAGGTTATGGAGAGCATGGTTAACCACCATCTTGTCAGATATCTAGAGTCTAATGGCCTTCTAAATGATCGACAGTATGGCTTCCGTAGAAATCGATCTACTGGAGACCTGATGGCGTTCCTTACGGAGCGATGGAGTCGATCTATTCACGCCCTTGGTGAAAGTAAAGTCGTAGCTCTAGATATTTCCAAGGCGTTCGATAGGGTCTGGCACGAAGCACTCATATCAAAACTTATTGCATTTGGTGTCGGTAATATCTTCTCTCGATTCATATCGAGTTTTCTCAGGGATCGCTCTATACGAGTAGTTATAGATGGGGTCTCATCCAACGAGCATAGGTTGACCGCAGGAGTGCCACAAGGCTCTGTCCTCTCTCCTTCTCTATTTCTTATTTTCATTGACGACCTGTTGGGTCAGACTGTGAACCCGATCTACTCCTTTGCGGATGACAGTAACCTCTGTCATTCATACTCATTTGATCATCGGCCAGGTCCTCTGGAGGTCGAGGACAAAAGGCGAACGATGAATGACTCACTTAACCGCGATTTGGCGACGATTTGTGAGTGGGGCCAAATGAATAGAGTAGATTTTAATGCACAAAAGACCCAGTGCTGTTTGTTGTCACACAAACGTTCACCAGATCCAGCATCGTCGTCAATTTCTATGGGTGGTGTGGATATCGACGAATCAGACACTCTTGATGTTCTGGGCATGAAGATACAGGGTGATGCTCGCTGGGCTAGCCATATATTTCAAGTGTCGAAAGAAGCATTCAAGTGTTTAGGCTTTTTGAAGCGGTGCAAGAAATATTTCACTCCATCTGATCTCGTAAATATTTACACCACTTACATCCGGCCTAAAATGGAATACAACTCGCATATATGGGCAGGGGCTCCATTAACATCTTTGAAGCTTCTGGACCGTGTACAGAGGAGAGCGGTGGTGATGATAGGGGATGGTAGGGTATCCAGCTCTATTGTCTCCCTACAGCATCGCCGAAATGTGGGTTGTGTATCGCTATTCTATAGATATTTTAATGGTATCTGTTCAGAAGATATCCGTCGTCTGGTCCCTGACGTTAGAACATTTAGTCGGAATACACGGTCTCTCATCCGTTCATTGTGAAATGGTCGGTTGACCGGACGACGCACTATAGAGAAAATTCGTTCTTTAGCCGAACCGTTCGTATGTGGAATAATCTTCCAGCAAATGTATTTCCTGCCAGTTGTGACATTCAGAAATTCAAAACAAATGTCAACAAACACTACTCCCTCTTTCCTCCTTCCGATACCCTAATTTCCTTCCGCTAACACAATGCATTGCATTTATAGGGGGCATCCCCTGAGTGTTGGCGTTCAAAAAAAAAAAAAAAAAAAAAAAAATACAGAAATTGGTGGACAAATTCGAGCGGTTGGGACAAGTTTGTGATGTGAAGAATAAACCCGAGCATGACGCTCCAGAACAACTGAGGATATTGCTGCTGTAGCCCAAAGTGTTGAAGAAAACCCAGGTTTGTCCATTCCTCGTCCTTGTTTTGGAATTGGCAATTCCACAAATGTCATTACACCGTATTTTGCATAAAGACTTGGGTCTTAAGACTTATAGAGTTCAGCTAACACAAGAACTCAAGCCGGCCGATCATTAACAAGGTGGTGCCTTGGCTGAGTGGGTCCTTGAAATACATGAAAATGATGCGGAGTTCAATCGAACATTTGAGGCCCATTTCCACCTCGGTGGCTACGTTAACAAACAAAATTGGGGCTCGGAAAACCCAAGAGTAATTGTTGACAAGCTTCTCTATCCTCCACGGGTTACTGTTTGGTGCGTGTGTTTATGGTCCGACGGGGTCATTGGACCTTACTTTTTGGAAAATAAGGGTTGGAGCAACAGTTACGGTGGATGGATTGCGCTATCGACAGATGATTAATGATTTGTTATGGTCGGAGTTGGATGATATTGATCTGGACATCGTTTAGTTTCCACATGACGGCGCTACGTACCACCCAAGCAACGAAACCATTGCTGTTCTATGGGAAATGTTTCCGGACCGTGTTGTCTCGAAGAGGTCATCACAATTGGCCACCGATTTAACACCTTGCGACTTCTTCCTTTGGGGCCACGTGAAAGATAAGATCTACGTCGATTCAAGACCTCAAAGATAGAATTCGTGAGACTTTTGAGGACATTGCGCAGCCACTTTGCGATTTGGCAATGGACAATTTGAATGAAAAGGATATGGTCCTGTAAGCGTGTTGGTGGTGGCCATTTGGCTGATGTTTTTTTTCATTACTAACCGCATAACTTCCTCTTTAGGCGCACAGCGCTCCAGCATACAATTCCGACGACCACCACCCTGCAACTTTTGATCGAGTAAATATTTTCGATTTCTGTAAAAAATGTTTACTAGATTAAAAAATACAGACTTTTTTATCCGCCGAAAATTGGATTATGGACCACTGTGCGGTGTTTGTACCTTTTGCAATATGTGTAAAAAAATCTTCAATTCGTGTCTGCCGTAATGACAGCTACAGTGTTACAGTTATTTGTTCCTGCGGAGTGTCGAGTGTCAGCCTTTTCTTTCTCATCGAGGACATTCTGGACCTCATGGTCATTAACACAATAGGGGGGTTATCTACGTTTAAGGGAGTCCCTACAATTATTTTCCTTTCATTTCGTTTATCATTTCCGGCGGTGGTTTACCTGAACGATGCTTACTCAATTTTTGACATTCTTTGCGTGAGCTAATGTTGCAGGTCTACCTCTCCTTTAGCTCGCCATAAATACAGGCTTTCATCCGGGAATCTATACAGAGTTTATAAATTCCTAACATTATCTGCTAACTCTAACCTAACCACCCACAACATTCAGTCAACATTTCAGGAAACATTTTAATGAAACTAAATTAAACCAACCAGTCTTTAAATTGTGTGTGTCTACAAAACAATAATAACACTACTCAACAAAATGAAAAAAATTTCATGTACTCCGGATGCGATAATTTTTTCTGTGTAGATAACCTTGACATGAGCTCGAAAAACGCAATAAAAAATTTTTTTTTCGTTTGGTATTTGTTTTATTTTTTTTTTTTTAAATTTTAAAAAAAATATTTTGGTTAATTTGTTTCGTCCGGCATAACTCGGGAACCACTAGCCCGATTTAATTGAATTAAATTTAAAAAAAAAAAAATCGATGAACGCGTTTCACTTTTATTCGCAATTGAGTAAAGGTATGAATTTCAAAAATCAAAAAAAGTCATATATTTTTGTCACCCAACAAAAAAAGAAAAAACCTTACCATAGACAAAGTTGTGCATATGTCGAGCAAATTTTTGAAATTCATACCTTTACTCAATTGCGAATAAAAGCGAAACGCGTGCATCGATTTTCATGATCTTTGTCTCATTTTGCTCATAGGTTATGTGACTTTACGTAAAAGTAATAAGATTTGACATTTTTTTTCATTTTGGATTTTTTATGGATTTTTTAAAAAAAAAAAATTTAAATCTTTAGGCAAAAAATAAGTTTTTTCCTTTATATATTCATTTTTAACTTGGAAACTGTTGCTTGTATAGGAAAACAATATATGAACAGATTAAGGGAATTGTAAAATTCTTAAAATTTAATTCAATTAAATCGGGCTAGTGGTTCCCGAGTTATGCCGGACGAAACAAATTAACCAAAAAATTTTTTTTAAAATTTAAAAAAAAAAAAATAAAACAAAAACCAAACGAAAAAAAAAATTTTTATTGCGTTTTTCGAGCTCATGTCAAGGTTATCTACACAGAAAAAATTATCGCATCCCGAGTACATTTTGACTGTTGACTAGTGTAATTTGTACGCGTTGTGTGTTAGTTAAGCGATCCATTTTCGCGAATGTCAGACATCCAACTGAAAAGAAAAAGAAAAAATGGTTTAACAACTTACTTTGACAGATGTCGAATTCCAGACCTGTACTTTTGACACCACGAAATGGATAACCCTTTATAAAAGCTTGTAATTCTTAATCCAATTCCGTTTTGCAAAATTTCACGATGTCAATGATATTTCGACTGAAGCAAATTAATTATCAGCAATATTAATTTGCTTCAGTCGAAATATCATTGAAATAGTGAAATTTTGCAAAAGTTGTGAGTTGTGGGTGGTCGTGGTGTGTGTATGTGGGAATCTCACCAACCTCAGAGTAGTTTCCCAATAAGAACATTTAAATAAAGTTTGGCTTTAATATCAAAGCCTTGTAAAACTTCTCTGAAAGCAGCATTAACAGTGGGTCCCGGTTAGAGAGTATACAAATTATATCGTGCACATCTGACTGAGCTGACAAAAGTTATCCGTCTTTTGTGTCAAATACATACGCAAACGAATTTGTTCTGTTCTTGTGCAATTTCATCTACCATCTGTTTTGTGGATTACTGAAATTTCAAGCCTTGACTTTTGCGCTTCCCCTGCTGTTGCTGCTCCGAAATAATTCAAGTTTGGCTCTCCGAACCGTCAAAATAAGATTACCTTTTTTGTAAACCGTTGATTGGCACGTGATTAACTCTGTCTATGCTCAAAGAAAGTGATACCACCATTTTTCTTCTTCTTCCACAATGTCTAACTCACTTTCATTCACAGCCTCCGTTTTATTTATTTAATTCCATGGGAGTCGTTAGTTTGGCAGGTACATCTGCCATTACAACTTCTCCATTGAGTGGACAGAGAGATTGTGATGACCACTCAATCGTTTGCTCTGCGAGACAGGGCACGGTCAGTAAATTGAATTATGATGTCATTGGAATTCCTTCAGCATGTCCAGCCAGCCGCCTTCATAAGTTTCCCACGTTGCCCAGCTGCCAGGGCCATGTATGACACGGTGACTTTTGAACATCATCTATCATCGATAGCATGAACAGAGGCCGACATCAAAGACGAACGGAACAGGATAAAAAAATAGAAAATATTCCATCATCGACATGAGATACACTACACACGTACGGCGGACACATGCAGAAGTAAGTGCGTGCCAGGGTGTGGATGGGCTTTCGCCTTTGAGTCCGCTGTTCGGCAGATAATTTCCATTGTGTTGCTACGAATGTCGTTCTACTCTCCGTTGGTAAGGTGATGATGAGTGTCTCATTTCTCATTTCTTTCCTATTTGGTGTCGCCTATTGCCTTAGTATTTGTGTTGGTTTCGATGTGTGTGTGTTGGTGTATCCTCAGTCAAACTAATGCCACATGATAAATTATGCACATCCCAAATTAGGTTACCAGTTTCGTTCATTCGAAGTTTTCTTTCTTCTTTCAGCTTTTTTTTTCTAATCTTTTACTGTAGACCGACATTTTGACTTTAACATTATTTCCCATACACGCACACACACACACACACACACGCCTACATTCGATATCTTAGTTGTGGTTTATTGTTGAAAATTGCTGCCTGCTGAGGGTGTTTGGGGAGACATTTTGATGTGGGTTCTAATTTAAATCTCACAATGACGGAAGCCAGAAACAAAATGAAACAACACGTTTTAATCCCAGCACAATATGAATTGTTAAGGACAATCAAAATCTTGATTATCCATTCCGAACGGATTGATAATCAAATGCTTTGATTAATCTGTACTCAGATTATTCAATCAATTTCAGTAGCAAGGGGACAAATTGGATCTTATTGATCTAAAACCTTTTCACACTGGCAAACAGAATGTGGGGGTGGCAATTTTCCAAATGACTCCTCTCATGTCTGGCTAAATGTGATAAAGCTGAAACGAAAGAGTTTATGACTTTTACGCATAGCTCCTTTGAGAGACACACATTTTTGGCGGACGCGCCTTCTTCGGAATAGGGCAGGGAGCAAAGTCATGGAGATACTGAGCGGCCGTACTTGGCGGATGTGTCACGAAGCTTTGTGACGCAAGGATATTCCGCCGAGAACCCGTGCCAGCATTTGGTTACCTAGGAAGGAGGCTGACAGCGATAGGATGCTGGATCACAATCACAATGGAAAACTGGTCGATCACCAAGTCTGAACAGCCGTTCAATAACTTCATGCCGCTTCTCCTGGCCCTATTCCTCTCACTGGAGTCGAAGCATGGAACTTGAAAGCACTTATGGGAGAGAACGTGTTCCATCACTAACTCCCCCTATCTCCACTCCGTGGAGATGGGCGATAGAGTGGCGGATTTGCAATGGACCAGAATAACGCACAGGTCCTCGACCTCGTTGAAAGACCGTTTTGTAGATGAAGCTGAAGGCAGCGTGTTATCCTTTTTGAAGGCTCTTCATCTTCCACCTGTAAGCGATTGCGCTTGCTGGATAACTCGCCGCTTTATTGAATTGGTTGGGAGGCCTTGAATTTATCAAACTTCTTCACTATCTCCTGGTATTTTAAGCGATCCCTCGCGTCTAGCTCTTGGCCTCATTCTTGTCAATCGTGGCTAGGATGAACTTAGCTTTCTGGTACTGCGCCTTCCGAACTTCTTCTGCTGGCGACTTGCGCTTGCTGGATTTCGACCGTATGCCAGCTACAACACTCAAACCGTTTGTGGTGGCGATGGGTTGTGTCTGGGGTTTTTAGCCCGGGACTTGTACTTCCCAATTCCCGCGATCATTGGTCGGATTTCTCGGGAACAAAATACTACAAAACTATAGGGTTATTTTGGTATTTAAAGAAAACTGAAATTGTTTGAGATAAATGATCGGATGTTTATTTCGTAATAAAGAGGAAGGTATGTCGTCAATAATTAAGGACAACATCAGTCAAATGGCTACCACGATCACGCTTACAGAACCATATTCTTTTCATGACATTTTCCATAACCAAATCGCAAAGTGGCTGCCCTATGAAGAAGTCGCAAGGTGTTAAATCACCAGATTTATGGTGGCCAATTGTGATCACCTCTTCGTGAGATAACACGTGTCGGAAACTTTTCCTGCAAGATTTTCACCATTTTTGGTAGTGAATTTTAATAAATTTCAATGCGTTCTTGAAGCGTGTATCGTTCCATTTTTAGTAATGTCAAGAATAAAAACCTTCAAAAGTGACAGCTACCGAAATACCGGGTGATTCAAAATAACACCTCTTGTTGGAAAACCCAGTATGTAGGATTTTCGGTCTTTTTCCAACTGTGATTGCGTTTTATAACCGGGAAATTATACGATTTTTTTGGAAAATATACTTTTTTTTCGTGTATTTTATAAAGAAATCAGGTGCCGGGAAGTCATCGAGAAAATGCTCGCGGCCAACTTCTTTAGACACTTGCTGACCATACAGATCGTCGGCCCAACACCTTCGCCACTTTGATCCTATAACGCACAGATGTTCAGTGGTCGTTCCCGGTAGATCGGGGCACGGACAGACACTCCTGTAATGACTTGCGACAGCGGCGAGTAACTGTATCCCTTTATATTCCCTTTATATTCTTTGTTACTCCTGTTGGTTGGATCGTAAGTTCCAAGACTGCATTAGTGACAGAGAAGACGAGATAACACGTACGTCCTCGCGGCGAGATAGTTACTCTTCGCGAGAGTATCGGTAGACGACAACTCAGAAATAGTTGGACCTTTTGAGGTTCTTTCGTCATTTTAGATTCTGGTGCTTTAAACAAGTCAATAAGGGCGTTAACTGCCCTCGTAGAAATATTGTAAAGAAATATTTTAAAGTTGTGTGACTACGTCGACATAGTCGAGCACATCAAACCACAACGACTTCGCTCTGTGGGACATGTGAATTGTCCATTTTTGACTGCGGGTTTCAGGTTTCACGTAAAAGGAGACACTACAACAGAGAGATTAAGTCCAAAAGAGACTAATTGCAAGTCCAAGTCCAAGAACAATGGATCAATCCCGAGGTATCCAACTATAGATCGCTTACATACGACAGAACCTTCTACTTTAAACTTAAAATCCCAAATACATGTTATTTATTAACAACTAGTAAGTTGTAATGCGCCTATGGCGCCCGTTAATTTGCCTGAGAAAGTACTTGTTACTTAATTTTAAAAATTTTGTAAAAAATATTTTGAGAAAACTATTTTGTAAAAAAAAATTTCGAAAAAAAATAAATTTGAAAAAAAATATTTGTGGAAAAAAATATTTGTGGAAAAAACAATTTTGTTGAAAAAAAAAAATTTTTGTGGAAAAAAAAAATTTTGTGGAAAAAAAAAATTTTGTTGAAAAAAAAAATTTGTTGAAAAAAAAATTTTGTAAAAAAAAAATTTGTAAAAAAAAAATTTTGGAAAAAAAAATTTTGGTAAAAAAGAATTTGGGGAATACACAATTTCTGTACAAAAAAAAAATATTATTTTTTTTATTATTATCTTAATATATATTTACCCTCGACACTGATTCACTGATACACTGATTCCCTGATACACTGATTCCCTGATTCACTGATTCACTGACTCTGTCACGCAGTACGTAGGAATTTAAATAGGCATTCTATAATAATTCTATAAATAATAATAATAAAAAAAATAATTTTTTTTTTTGTACAGAAATTGTGTTTTCCCCAAATTTTTTTTTTACCAAATTTTTTTTTTTCCAAAATTTTTTTTTCTTACAAATTTTTTTTTTACAAAAAATTGTTTTTTCCAAATTTTTTTTTTCAAGAAATTTTTTTTTTCCACAAACTTTTTTTTTTCAAAAAAATTTTTTTTTTCCACAAATTTTATTTTTTTTCGAAATTTTTTTTTACAAAATAGTTTTCTCAAAATATTTTTTACAAAATTTTTAAAATTAAGTAACAAATACTTTCTCAAGCAAATTAACGGGCGCCATAGGCGCATTACAACTTACTAGTTATTTATAGAATGCCTATTTAAATTCCTACGTACTGCGTGACAGAGTCAGTGAATCAGTGTCGAGGGTAAATATATATTAAGATTTTACATGTTTTCGTATCAATCCAAATATCAAATATTAAATTGATATTGCTTCAATATCAAAATTGATAATTTTCTTGTTGGACGTATTTTGTAGCGTAAAATTATCAATTTTACGGTGGTTTCTTAAAATTTTTTGGTTTAGTGCAGATAGACAGGTTTCTAAATTTGCTAGCCCTTTATGAAGGTCTACACATTTTACAGGGTTTCCTTCTAATAAAATGACTCCCTGTTCAAACATAAGGCAGAAATATTTGTTCGAACACCCAAGATATTCCGCGAAAGGACATTCCAGTGGGCGCCTAAGTCAATGTGTCGGTGATTATGTTAACCAGTAAATTCGCCTATGAGATGCGTGTTTGGTTGTGTGCGTGTCTATGGCTGTAGCGGTGCCTGTAGGTGCCTGACTATACCCCGATGAGTGTCTGTGTGTGTGTGGATAAGCATTATCCTTAATTGTGCTCAGTTGTATTGTGTGAAATGTACAAATGTATGCCAGTGTTATAATAATTTGTTCTATTGGCCGTAATTATTATGTCGTACATGCACACACATGCATAATACATAGTACATGTATTCATAAGTGCTGTACATCATATCACACTTGGCATTGTTATGTCCTTACGTTTTTCCTGCACCGAAACAGGCAGGGGGGTGTTTGCTGCGACAAGACTCGAAACATTTCACCATTATGGTCCCTGTGGGAGCATACAATAAACGAACGACTAAAGGCGAGAAGATTGCTGTGGCTCTTTACAGGATCGTAAAGAATTTACAGGGATTTTGATTGTTTGACTGGTAAAATGGTACGGAAATCCGTAGGGTAGAAGATATGTTTTTTCTTTTTGTATATTTTAATTACTTGAGAGTATTTTAAGTTAAATAACTGTTTCGATTGGTATTGATACAGACATTTTTGGGAGGTCGTTCATTACCATAGAAATTCCTGTCACCAGGTATCCACACCAATGTTACCACAGACGAGAGACTCCGTCTGGCCAAGACCCGCTTACATTCTTGTACACCACGTATATACCAAAAAAATACAGGACACATGAACATGAATCTAGGAATAATATTTTTTCTAGACACTTAAAAGTCTTCTAAATTTTCCACAAGTAAAACTCAATGCAAATGTTTCTGCATCTGTCATATTCTTCAGTTATTCTTCAAATAAATGATTGGAATTTCGAAGCCTGCCTTGATCACTGGCAGGCAACGCTCCATGAGGAAATCCGCCGATGAAGAAATTTGTTTCTTAAAACGACAGGCTAAGAACTCAAACAAAACTCCTGGTCGTGGTTGTGGATATTTCCTAGTCCTTCCATAGGGTCTGGCACGAAGCACTCATATTAAAACTTATTGCATTTGGTGTCGGTAATGCCTTCTCTCAATTTATATCCAGTTTTCTCAGAGATCACTCTTAACAAAGTTTTATAAAGGGGGTTAGCCGCTAGTGCTTTATTAAGTAGTTTATTTTAATTTGAATTGTAATAAATAAAGCTATGCTAATACGATGAACTAATTTCTCAATTTGTATTCTTCATTTCAGTTCAAATATTTTATAAAATGATGGCAATGGACGATTTATCTAAACCACCACCGAATGTGAACGGCCGATGAAAGTGGCACTTTGAAACGATTTGTATATTTCGGTAACTTTACAAATCATCAATCGATTTCAAACCAATGAGCCCACATTCGAAGTTCTCCTCATCTAGCCACTTATTAATCGTGTTATGTTAAGTAGGCGAGCACACAACACTAAACAAAAAATCCTGCTGTGAACATCACAGCCTTTTGTCTTTACACATGTGTCATATGGCATTTCCAAATGGAGCGGATCGACCTAGGAAAGGCGAGGAACGAATCAATCAGTCAGTCATGCAAGTATGTACTCCTATGTAGATTATTTCTCATTTATATTATACCAGTTTAGAGCCCGGTTTAGTCCCATTTTCCATTATTTTAATTTTTTCGGCCCATTTCTGTCGATAAAAATTCTTTTCACACATTTTTGTTTTTTTTTTTCCTTTTGTACTTTTTTTATCCCGTTTTGGTACGTTTTTTTGCCCCTTTTCGTCCGTTCTCTAACTATTATCACTATGTTTTTACTGAAATGTGTTTCACATTTTTTTTTTTAATTTTTCACCCTTTTCATCCCGATTTGGCTCCTTTTTCGTCCCATCTCTATTTCATTTCCTTCTGTTGTAGATTATTTTCGCATTTATATTATACCAGTTTAGAGCCCGATTTAGTCCCATGTTCCATTATTTCCATTTTTTCGGCCCATTCCGGTCGATACAAATTGTTTTCACACATTTTTGTTTTTTTCCCTTTTGTACTTTTTTTTATCCCGTTTTGGAGCGTTTTTGCCACTTTATCGTCCTTTCTCTAAATATCACTATGGTTTTACAGCAATGTGTTTTTTTGTCCATTAATGTCGATACAAATTTTTTTCACACATTTTTGTTTTTTTTCCCTTTTGTACTTTTTTTTTATCCCGTTTTGCTGCGTTTTTACCATTTCATCGTCCGTTCTCTAACTATCACTATGTTTTTACAGAAATGTGTTTCACAATTTTTTTTTTAAATTTTTTTTTAATATTTCATTTCCTTCTGTTGTAGATTATTTCCCATTTATATTATACCAGTTTTTGAGCCCGATTTAGTCCCATTTTCCATTATTTTCATTTTTGTGGCCTATTCCTGTCGATAAAAATTGTTTCCACTCATTTTTGTTTTTTTTCGCTTTAGTACTTTTTTTTATCCCATTTTGGTGCGTTTTTGCCACTTTTTCGTACCTTCTCCAACTATTTTCCACATGCTTTTACAAAAATTGTTTTCACCATTTTTTTTTTTAATTTTCACCCTTTTTTTATCCCGTTTTGGTCCCTTTTTCGTTCCATCTCTAACTCATTTCCACAAATTTTCCAAAAAAACACAAATTTTTTAGTTTTTAATTTTGCGAATTTTAAAGGGTTTTGAGACACATTTGTTTATTTTTGGGAAATTGTTAGTGCCATGACGGAAACTTTTTAGACAATTAAATTAGATATTTTTGGGTGTTTTTACCACGTTGCCAACCTGGGTTGGTCATGTGATAGTCTTACACCCTCCAATCTCTCGTTGGTTCTTCTTAGTTTTGTTGCTTGCAGTCATGTTTGATTATGAATAAATATACCCTCCATTTGTCCAACGAAAACCGAATTTCCACCCCACTGTGCCAAGAAGTGTAATTCGAACAAATAAACCGATAACTTTTATTTGATCACACTCACAGAAAGACATTCTTCATTCACACATCATTGTCACAATTGTAGAAAACACTAAAAAGTGAAATCAAAGACAACTTAACGCCATCATTTGACGCGTGTCCTGTCCGGGCTCTTGGCACTGGGCACTGCCCTCCCCAAAACGTACACATTTTGCAGATGATACCCGTACAACGAATGTTTTGTCATCCATCAGCAGCTGTAGTTTTTTTTTGGCAAAAGAAAAGTTTTGCAAATCAAAACTCGGACATGTGTCGATAAATACAAAACATTATCATCTCGTAAAATATGTACGAGTTGCTGTACGAGTCGCAGCCCCCTCTCCCCTAGTGCACATTTGTTGATAACTTTGCGTATGGGTGGCGATTGTAACGTTGCCCCGCTGGTAACATTGCACTGACACTGGTGGCCATGGTGGCCGTGCTAGTGGCAGCTATGCGGCCATTGATTTTGTAGGGTTTTTGTAGTTTTCCATAAGCGGATGTGGTGGGGGTGCTTGGCTTCAGTGGCAATTTGTTAATGCTCCACATTTGCGGTGCTTGAGGGCTTTTTAACTCGGACAGAGCTTTGCGATTGGCAGCGAGACGCCGTTCATTCAATAAACTGGCATTTGGTTTCATGAGTTTCATGGGTGGTGCTGGGATCCCTGAAACGTTCTCTAATGTTTTCCTCGTACCCACAGCTGTTGTTTGAGTAAACGTCTGAAGACGCCTGCATTGTTGCTGTAATTCAGAATGGGCAAAAATTTGCTCATTTCGACACTGAAGCGGCTGTGCAGCCGGTGGATGATCCCATACCTTGGTATGGGACACTTTTGCCGGCTCACCAATGCGTACGCGTTTTCTCAACAGCTCATCAATGGCCATCAAATCCCGCTGTATATTTGAACTGACTTCCATTGGCTTGGTCATCGAACCCACATAATTCTTCATATGCTGATTTCGCTCGGGCACAATTAAAGAGGCCACCCTGACATTGGGCGGCGTCAAACGAGCCATCTTTTTCTGCTGCCCATGAATCATGGAATATGATTTCTTGAGTTGTATCAGTGCATGTCTGGTGGGGAGATGTTTCGTGCTTGCCGTCTGGCGCCGTAGCAAACTTCCCGTGGAACTGCTGGCACTGGAACCATAACGCCGTCGAGAATAGATTTTACATGTGGGAGTCTTCAGAAGTTTCCCATTAGCCGCTGAGTTGGAGAGAAAGCGTTTCCGGCTGGCATTCATTACCGTACGCAGCAAAAGGGCTTCGTCGATATTGGAGGGTAGTGGATGTTTTTGCCGCGACTCAATGCCGCCCGAAGCCTGCTGTCGCATGCCGTCCTGCGTCATAAACATGCGCAACGGTGCTCTATTTTCCACTCGTTCGGCGGCAATTTTGATTTGTTGCAAACCATTTTTGAATTTGTTGGGCACTTGCTTGTACAGTTTCCCAATGCAGGTGCTGACCATTTCCGCGGTGTTCTTTGCCAGGACTTGGGACTGTGGGAGGATGTGGGAAGAAAGGATAGAAGTGAGAGCGATATTTTGTTTGTATATCGACCTACATTGAGATTAATATTTGTTCTTAGAAATTTATTCAAATTGGGCGTGGTCATTTCCGAGACTGTCTTCTTGTTCACCATTTAACGACTACAACACGATTGATTTTTTGTTTTAAAACACGTTTTGATTTTGGGCACAGAACAAAAAAAATGATTTACTTTGGTAGGTTATTTGAAAGTGAATGAAATAATCATGAAATAATAATAATCAATTTATAGTGAATGACAGTTAACGGAAATAGTTGGAGACAGACAGTGTTTCATTGGGTATGGTGAAAACTCTCTTAAGTTTTCTCGTTAGTTTTAAGAGTGGGCTCTTTCGTTTTCTGGGTTCTTTATGTCTCTGAATTGTGTCTTCATCGGGTGTCTTTAACTGGCCTGTTTACTGGTCTCTATTAAATTGTTTGATTCGCAAACTGGTCTCCTTGAAATTCATACAGCTCTCTTTAAAAGTTTGTAGCTTAAATGGATCTCTTTGAGATCCCAATTCATCTCTACATAACATTTTACATTCCAAACTGCTCTCATGGTTGTTATTGTTTTTTTTTAGAAAATCCATTTTGAATTATAAAATTTTATTTACAATTATGCATACAATTTTCGACAATTAATACAAATTATGTACCTGACTTGACATAACAATTTGTAATATTCCAATCATGTGACAATCAAATTTTCTTCAATATTTCCTCAATGGCAAATGATTAGAGGAGTTGTAGCAATTGTATCCACTTTTGCCCATCATGCCTGGACTTGTGTTGGCTGCAGCCAAAGCCAGGGGTCCACTTAGTCTATCGGCAACGGTGAGCGTCGATGACTTCGATGAGGTCGGTGACAGTATGGGATCAGAGGATTGACGACAAACTCTGCCGGACCGTGATGTCTGAAGGGCATTGGGTTTGCCAGTCAGGGCGGATTCTTCTTCCCAATCAAATGTTTTCTTTTTCACCACGGGAAAGTGACTAGGGGTCTTTTGATTACTTGTCAGATTTTGAGCCTGGCGACAGGCCTCCAATTGGGCGGACAAGGGCGAAGTGGGGGAATAACATCGATTCTCTGCCATTTCAATGGGCGGCTCCCTGCCAGAATCTACCGAGTCTTTAGCTGGCCTACCCTTCATATACGTTGCCGAGGTCATGGGCGAATCGCGAATAAGTCCCAATTTTCTCATGCGACTACGACGATGTTTCTCTTGCAATTCGGTCTTGTGACGATCGTGTCGGGCGGTGAAGAGTTCAGGCGGCGGTGCAGGATGTTTGAATTGCATTATACGGCCCGCTTGATATCTTCTGAAATCTCTGTGTTCCGGTGTTAATTGTGATGGTTTCCCGTAGGAGTCTTTACTACTTGATTTCCCTAGCCATTCGGACAAACTACGGCAACGGAATTTCTCCAAAGGCGGAGGATGTTTCCACACTTGCAGGCGATCCACCACCAAAGGCTCCTTAATAGGTTTCCCCTGAACTCCTTTATGTTTCCCACCCACTGAGATGCGATTGCGTATGGCAGCATCGATGATCATCAGGTCATGCTGTATGGAGGAACTGACCTTCATGGCCTCCGGCACGGAGCCCAAATTACCCTTCAACTTTTGATTGCGTGTGGGCAAGAGATAATTGGCCAATGACTCATTAAATCGGCCGCTATGAAAGGAACGCACCAAACAGTTCAGTTGCGATGGATACGCTTGCCTTTGGCGCCGTCTTTCGTCATGGCGGCGAAAGAGACTGGAACGAGAACTGCTAGCGCTAGAACCGAAACGTCTTGAGCCATAGATTTTGTAATTGGGCGATTTGCAGAGTTTTTTGCTAGACAAGGCTGTGTGAAGATTGTTACTATCGCCAGCCCTCAGAATGTTCATGAAACGGTCTCGGTTTAGGTTGGCATGATTAGCATGTGAGCGATGAGATTTTTTCGACGGCACTGTGGAAGTCTGTGGCACAATCTGCGAGGGTGGCTGGTCGCATTGTCGGGTTTGAAAAGTGCGAATGGGAGCTTTATTCTCCGGCCGAGTGGCCGCAATTTTCGGTGGCTTGAGATCTAGATTAATTTGAATTAGATTATGGTGAGGTGAGGTGAGGTGGTAACAAAGAATGTTGTCTTACCTTTCTTCAAGTTATGTGGCATTTGTTTATAGATTTTCTGTATACACGCATTGACAATTTCGTTGGTATTTTTCGAGAGTACCCAAGGCTTTAAGGGGATTCAAAAAAATTACATCTGTTTTTTGTTTTTTTTGTTTTTTTTTATGAAAACTCACGTTTAAATGAAAATTGTTTTGCACAATTTTCTGTATATTACTGCTGGTCATTGTGTTATTTTTTGTTCTTAGGAAAATGAAATTTATTTTGAACACAAATTGATTTATAAATGAAACACGTTGAATGATAAGAACAAAAAAAATATTAACAATTGATTGTTCATGTGTGTCACCTAAACAGCAAAGGGCAAATCGATTCCAGCAAATTGAAGTGAAGTGAAGTTGATTTCGAATGTTAAACTTCGACGACAAATTGTTGGTTGTCTCGTTAAGAGAATTTCGATAATACGAGTATAGCTTTGGGATATTTTTGCAACTTTCTTGTAAAACTGATACCCAACACCGAATTCCGCTAGAGTTTATTCACCCTGATTTGTTTAGCCGTCTCTTAGCTACAATTTTGTGTTTGAAAGTGAAAAGCAATGGGTGACATTTAAATAGTTATTGCTAAAAGAAATACCTTAAAGCGTTTTTCAAAAGATTGTGCCGAAACTCATATTGAAATAAGCCTAATTTAGATGAGAAGGACCGGCCACTGTACCAACATAATTCACACGCCCTCCATTCATTCGGTGACCCAGAAGGAACCATTTTCACCGTCCAATATCAGCGATTATATTGTTTTACAAATTTCCTAAGAAACTTTGTCCAAGCTCCAACAGAACGTTCACGAAGACTAGCAAATCTGTCGTTTTACAAAGTGTTAAGTCGTCCAAGCCATCCAGAAAATAGCTCTCTTCGCCTATGCTTTCGTCGTCGAATCCACAAAACATGCGGTTTACTAAAATTTTCATATCGCTAGATATTTGCCCTCTCGGACGATCGGGTTCACTCCCAACCAATTGACCCATTTTGCTACCCTTGGTTGATGGCGGATGGGGAGAGGTACAGGATTGGTGAAGCTGTGGAGGGCGGGGTGAAAGGGGGGAAATTGTGTGCACAAGTTAGAACCATTTGGGACTTTTGATGAATTACGATGGGGAATTCAGAGGCACACCGGTGTTTGTCGTTAATTTTAAGGATATTGTCGGGTCATCGGACGGCTCTATGAAAAATACCCCAATTTGTAATTGCGTCCAAAAAAAATTAAGAATGTCCCAAATGAAGAATTCCCCAAAATAAAAGAAAAATCTCCCCAAAGCTTAATATGAAAATTTCCCCCAAAAAATATGAAAAATCACCCAATATTATGAAAAATATTCCAAAAATACAACAATAGGTTTTTTTTTAAATTGGAAAAAGTGTTTTTTTTTTAACATAAACAAATTGGCGTTACGACCCCAATTATCACATTTTCAAATTTTGAAAAATTCCCCAAAGTTACCTGTGGTCAATGTAACATTTTGGGCCGAATTGGCGCCATTTTTCAAAATAAAAAAAAATCTCATTGTTCAATTTTTCAATTTTCATATGAAAAATTGCCCAAAAACGAAAAATGATACATTACCTACAAATTATAACAAAACTCTCCAATTGTGAATGAGATTGGTTTGAGGAATTCCTCTTCTTCTTCTTTTTGGGCATTTTTTATAGAACCCTTCGGGCTGGTCGCACCATAATACTGCAGTGTGTCATTTACCGCAGACAAAGTGAAGAGTTAGAAATAGTTCTGAGCGTTGAGAGAGTCATGGCGACTTGAGATAGTGGGTTGTTGTGGGATATAAGTTCCTCGGAAAGAAGAAACTAAATTTGCTCATATCCAGGAATTCCTTGTAAAGCGTTTTTCGTTAAACCTACGTTACTATCGTATGTTTGACTTACTTCAGTACTATCGTTGGGTGTAATCCACACATACCTTATTAGTGTCAGTCTTTTTGTACATGTTGAATTGAATACAAATAATATCTTTGTTGTCAAGAATGAACACGGCAATATTTTGTAGGAAATGAGGAGTGTCGGGAAGTCGTGATCAGACGCATTAAATGTCCAATACATATGTGTGGTTTTGGTCGACACGCCTTTGACAACCGATAAGTAATGATGACAAATAAAGTAATTTCTGTACGAATCGAAATAAGCATTTATTTTTAAAACCTGGATAAATTTTTGTTGTTTGGCCCGCCGAAATGCCGGTATTCTTATAGGATTTGACCACATTTTGGGCAAAAGCTAATCTGAGAAGAACCTCCTTCATTTATTCCAAATATCATCTACTTTTTAAAATCTGACCCACATTTGAAGGATTTTGTTGGGTCATAGGAGGGGTCTCGCAAAAGGTCCCACTATTAACATGGATATGTTATTGCTGAAGAACTGTACTTCTTTGAAAGATTCGTCCAAAATGTGGGTCCAGGCCAAAGGACTCTATGTCTATTTATTTATTTATTAATTACAATACAAAGTAAATTTATATTCTAATTTTGGGTCCAAGGGTAAACCGGGTGACACAGACCATATGGCAAAATTTTGCAGCGACAGACCAAAGCCTCTGGTGGAAATCGAACCCACAACCCCCACGCTGATAGACAAGCACGATACCAACTCGCCTACCGGGGCGCCTACTCTATGTCTGTATTCCTTTTGATCGAGTATGTGCTAATTTTCACTTTCAACGTTGAAGTGCAACTTTTCATGTGATGGTTGAGCTCTCACCATATTTTGGGGTGGATCTTCTTTACTAATTAGAATTCCCTAAAATAAATAAAAAAAATCCCCCCAAAAAGGGGGAATTCTTCACTTGGGACATAATTAATTAATTTGAGGCCATTTTGCATTTGTGGTAGGTTTCATAGAATTATTTGACTCACACAAAGAACATTACAAAAACATGTTTGTGTGAACGAAGTAAGAAAATAGAATGCCCGAAAATAAGACAGAAGTCGGATAAATAAAAAGCATTTTTTTAAAATATGAAAATTTCCCTAAAAATTCTTAAAATTCACTCAATCCAAAATTATCCCCAATATTATGAAAAATACCCCCCAAATCCCACCATCGATTTTCGTAATTTGGAAAAGGTGTTTTTTTAACAAACTAAAAATCATATTTACAGAAAAATATTTATACAGAGTTTTTGGGGAAATTTTCATATAGGACTTTTGAGGGGATTTTTCATTTATTTTGGGGAATTCTTCATTTATTATGGGTCATTTTTCATTTGGTGTATTTAGCATAGAGCCATTTCTTATGCGATTATTTTTCGGAAACTTCTTCACTTTTTTTAGGTCATTTTTCATAGTTTCCCGATTAAAAAAACAGCCGCTGATTCACAACATTTTGATTTAAAACATATGAATACTGAAATAAATGTCATTGTCCTCAAGATTCGAATTGGTTCTTCCTCTTCAATAATTGTCAACATTTTGGATCCACAACCAAGGGCCCAACGGCCAAAAGAAATTTCTTCACGCATGCAGAGCTTACTTTTGTTACTTTTCTTTTTAGGAACAATGTAGTGTAAAACCAAGCCACACCCTACACACTGTAAATGTGCCATTGGAACCCCAATGCTGCCAATGCCTTATGTGAACTCACTCCATAGATGAAGGGTGTATACTAGGGTGGAGTGAAAACATGTTTTTTTTTTAATTTGAAAAAGTTAACCTCGGAAAGAGATGTAGTCTGGGGCCATAATGAGGGGAAAAATAAAGAAAACAATTTTTAGGGGTCGCGCCACTCCCTCGAAATTTGGAAATTATCGCTATTTTGGCGTTGATTTTAGAAAAATCCTAAAAATTAACGACTTAACTTATTCGAAATTTAAAAGTTTGAGCTTGTTCAGTGCCCAAACAAAAGTATTTGAGGCAAATATGAGGATAATCGACTAATATTTGTAGCTTTGGTGGCGATTTCATTGTTCAGTCAATTTTCTGAAGAAGGGGCGATTTGACTTATTTTACTTTTTGCAATTTTTGAACAATGAGAAAATTTTTTTTAAATTTTTTCATGCCCTTATTTCATTGTTTATGCTATTGCAAACATTTATTGACATAAAACTTTTTAGGATTTTTCTAAAATTAACGCTAAAATAGCGATAATTTCCAAATTTCGAGGGAGTGGCGCGACCCCTAAAAATTTTTTAAAATTTTTTTCTTTATTTTTCCCCTCATTAGGACCACAGACTACATCTCTTTCCGATGTATCCTCTTTTTAGGATTTTTCTAAAATTAACGCTAAAATAGCGATAATTTCCAAATTTCGAGGGAGTGGCGCGACCCCTAAAAATTTTTTAAAAATTTTTTCTTTATTTTTCCCCTCATTAGGACCACAGACTACATCTCTTTCCGAGGTTACCATTCGGCAACCTTGCGGACATTTATCTTAAGCGGACACCTCTCATAAACGGACTCTTTTTGCAGTCCTCTTGTGTAATTCTCTCATAAGCGGACACATCTCATAAGCGGACAAAAATTATCAGTCCCTTAGATGTGAGCTTATGAGAGAGTACACTGTAAACCAATTGTGACCGTTACTTCATAAAATGTCTCCTTGTCCTGAGTGCCAACAAACTCCAGGATGACGACATCAACATTAACAAATACGAGTCCTTAGGCTGTAATCTCCTTTAATGGTTCATCAGGACCCCAGGCAGCTCTTGTCGCTCTCACTTAACTGGCATTAGAAAACATATTTTCATGTTTTTTCTTTTTGTATTTTTTTAATTTCTCCATCACCTTGATGCCTCATTATGCTGATGACGATGCTGATGTTGATGGCGATGGCGATGTCGATGATGATAAAGTTGCAATATTAAATTATGGCTATAATTATTTTTGCTTTGTTTTTCTTTCGGCCCATTGGTCATGTAACGTGAAAAGTGAAAAGGGGGAAAAAATTAGAAATTCGTAAAGCTTTTAGCGCGCCTTAAATTAAAATTACACTCTTTGGCCTGGACAGGCACGGCATGAATTTCAAGGTTGTTTGTTTTTGTTTTTGTTTTTCTTTTTAGCCGCGCCTATCTCCTTGACTGACTGACTGGTTTTTTGTTTGTTCTTTCTGTTCCGGTTCGTTGACAGGATGAGATGGAGTGAGTATGTGTGTGAGTAGCGAG
The DNA here is from genome assembly GCA_958296145.1 of Hydrotaea cyrtoneurina. Lineage (NCBI taxonomy): Eukaryota > Metazoa > Arthropoda > Insecta > Diptera > Muscidae > Hydrotaea > Hydrotaea cyrtoneurina. The sequence continues at coordinate 6,525,700 of OY282513.1, read as the reverse complement.
TATGTCTTGCTCAATTTTCTCAATTACGTTTTGTTCGTTTCGTTTCGTGCATTTCAGTTACGTTAAGTCGAGCGCTGAGTGTTGGCTTGAGTGTGTGTCGGTTGGCTGGTGTATCTTGGGCTTGCCTCTCCCAGCTGTCCATAATCTTTCCAAATCAAGTGTCTGATTAAATGTTAACACCTAAGCGCAGGTGCCTTTGACAAATGATAAATTAATGATGACTTTGCCTGGGTCCTTCCTCTCCATGGATGTTTGGGCTCGAGTGTATCGGAGTGCCAGCGGCATAGTACGTGCTGGCCTGGCCTGGACAGACTGTGTTTCGGGGGGAAGTCTACATTTTTCTTAGTCACACAAAGTACCAACATTCGATTCGATTTATTTTGTGCTCCACATCCTTTTTCTTCTCTCACTCTACTCGCTCTCTCTATGTCTCTGTTCCTGCTGCAAGCAACTTTGATGTCAGTTGCACGCCTGGTATGTGTTTAATGTTGTGTCGCCTGTCGTGTTTCATTTCATTTCGTTCTGCTCTGTTTTATTTGGTTTTATTGAATGTATAAATATTTTAATAGTTTTTATCGCCATCATAATGCATTCCTTTTAATGAACTGAACAATTTGTTGGCCCTCGTCATGATGGATGACTGCGTTCGCCCCGGCCATACACGTTTAGAAAAACATGGATAGTGTGAGACACCTGACAAACTAAAACGTAGTTCTAACAATCTAACTAGGGTGTCATCTGAAACTGCAAATTGTCAGACATGCATTCAGGTCACTTGTAGTTCTTTGCTTTCTCATCGAAGTCTGTCAACGGCTGATGTTTGGTTTAAGCGTTACGAAAAAAAAATGTTTTTTGAACTGAAACCTTAAAAAAAACGATAACCACTTAAAAAAAAAAAATTTAGGAAAATCTGAGAATTGATAAAAATCTATTTTTTAAAAAATTTGACGTGATACAGACATTTCCAAAATTCTGACGTGTACATGAAAATCGCCGATACATGTGTATTTTTATTTTCTATCCCCTTTCCGAAAAAGTAAATTTGGTTCATAGGACAGAATGTGTGTAACACGGTGTAATGGCTTAAACATTCTAGAATCGTGTTCTATAGCACCTCAGCCAAAGTAATTATTTTTTCTTTTTCTTCTTTTCAGATGAAACGCTGCATAAGAAACATATATGAAAACAGGTATGTACATCAATCATTTCTTCAAAATTATGCGTTTTAACATTAAAATTCAAATTGTCGATGATAACAAAAATGTGGCCAAACCTTGCAATTCAAACACCATTCGACTTACCTACACCCCTGGAAAAAACAATTCATTAATTCAGGTTTTGTTTTGTTTGATCTTTTGACTTTGCGAGATTTTTTTAGGTTCTAGAGATTTATATCATTTTTTTTCTACTTCTCTTTTAAATCAGTGATTTATCTACTAACCTACTTTTTAAAGTTAGCCAACATTTTTTCTAAAGAAATTTGATAAATTCATTTCGAATTTCTTTGATAAACTAAAACTAAAGCACTGCCGTCTGTGAACTCCGAACTGACATGGTTTGTAAAAAAAAGAATTGCAGGTTCAGATTGAATTCATGTTTTTTGTCTCCATTGGTACCCAAATTTTAAAGCCCGTTTGTGTTGGAATCAGAGCCCCAAATGGTGTCTGCTGTCAAAAATAAACATGCATATCCCATTTTCTTCGGGTCCCATATTTCAAAATTTAAACAAAATCTTGAAAAATAATAATACAAGTATTTGCCTTCGGGAAAAATTGAGTCGCCAACATGTGACTGAAATTTTTTTTCGATTCCCATCAAATCGCACAAGTCAATCGCAATTGACAGATTTATTTGCAAAAAAAAATTGTGGATTTTTCCCACTAGGCGTAAAATGTTTATGGCCACGACTACAAATTTTATCTAAAAAAACTAAACTTTCAGTTTGAAAATATTCGAAAACGCTACATCTTGTCAAAGGGACCTTAACAACGATTCCCTCACCATTTCGATGCCGCAGCGATCTACGAGTCCAACATCAACAAAGAGACAATATTTCTATGGCATCGCATGCAAATATTACTTTTCGGTTATTAAAACTCGACATGCCGATATCGAAAATGTTCCAAACTTTACCTAAAGGTTGAAGATAAAAAAATCTTGAAATCTGAATTACCAATTAAAATGTCTCATTTAGTCTCTGGATCCAGCAGTACAAAAATATGTTTATTTTTTCCCCCAAATCAAACATTTGCCTTCCCAGAGCCTCATTGAAGTACGAATTGGAACCAATTTTTTTTTGGCGTCGTCATTTTTGAAAGCAACGGCTGTATTGTTTGTCCCGATTTACACGTAGACCCAGGTGGAACAGGCAAGACGTTTGACGATTGTTGGTGAAGGGGTTAGAGAAGCAAGAGGGGTAGCAAAACAGTCACGAAATGGAAATTGGGGGAAATTTGACATTTTTATTGAAAATTTAAAAAAAAATAAAATATTTTTGTTGACATTGTCAATTCTACAGGATACTCAAACAGGTGGTGTTATTTCGAATCACCCGGTATTTCGGCAGCTGTCACTTTTGAAGCTTTTTATTCTTTGACATTTGACAAGTAGAAACTGCGCCATTACTAAAAATGGAACTATACACGCTTCACCAACGCATTGAAATTATTAAAATTCATTACAAAAATTGTAAAAATCTTGCAGTCGCAGTTCGCAAAACTAAAGCATTTGTGGAGCATCTTGTCGGACCGCAATTAAGACATTGGTGGACAAATTCGAGCTCTTGGGACAAGTTAGTGATGTGAAGAATGAAACCCGTGCACGTCGCTCCAGAACAACTGAGAATATTTCTGTTGTAGCCCAAATGTTGTTTTTCATACCTTCCTCTTTATTTGAGACCTTATTTTCGTACCGTCTTTGGCCAATCATGGATCATTATTTTGAAACAAGGAAATGACGACAATGTCAAAATATTCGAAAAATAGTTTTTTTTTTAAGATTTACTTTAGGGAATCTTCAATCCTCCCCTAGTATTTCGTCCATTTTTGATACCGAACCGATCTACGTTTTGCAATACCAAAAATTAGGGTATTGGAGAGAGGAAAGAGTGAGTTGTGTCTGTTGATGTTTGATTTCAAGTTGGGAATGTCATAGCAGGCTAGAAACACGCTTGCTGGAAGATTATTCCACATACCAACAGTATGGCTGAAGAACAAATTTTCACTCTAGTGCGTCGTCCGGTCAACCGGCCATGTGACTCCATGGATAGCCGAGTATTCTGGCTAAATGTTGTAAAGACGGGGACCAGACGACGGATAACTGACGAACAGATACTCTATATAGAATACAGATACACAACCCACATTCCTGAAGGGAGATGTGCTGAAGGGAGACAATAGAGTTGGATACCCCAACATCCTCTATCATCAGCACCGCTCTCCTCTCTACACGATCCAGAAGCCCCGGCCCATATATGGATGTTGTATTCCATTTTAATAAATACGTCTAGTTCTACCAAGATTATCTGAGAATTTTCTCTGGCCAATGTCTCAAGCTGTGATATTTTACTACCGCATACAAAACTAAACAGTGAAAACCAAACCCTGGTTAAATTACTAAAATATCGTTTGAGTTGTGTAATCACCACAATTCTATTGCAAACCTCATTCATTTTAATTAACCAGATTTTAAGAGGCGGAAGAGAGTACAGGATCTTATGATTTTTCAAATCACTCGAAGAAAACATAACATCGCTGATAATGTTTGGGGAAAAAGGATACAAAGAATCGCTTCAGTGTAGCTGACAAAAACAAAAACAGTAAAAGAAAAAAAGAAGATGATATCTTAGCAGTACATGAAGATAAGGAGTTGAAAGCCCATTTTCCTTAATGACAAAACACGCACAGACACAGAGACACATTTATGTTTAAATATACCTGCCGACATTTATTATAACCTACAATCAGACCTGCCTGGCATTCCTTCATCCATGTTGGGTTTCCATATAATCACAATGGCAGCAGCATCATTAATGGAGGCAACACATTTAATGGAGTGTCATTAATTTCACTTCTTTCCTGTAGTCTTCTGCGCTGCTTTCTTTCTTCGTTGTTCATCTTCTGCTTTGCTCGTCGCTGTGGCAGCATAACCTTTTAGGTTTTGATGTTTAATAATTAGTCGCCATTATCCGACAATCCCTCGCCCCAATTGTTCACCTTCAACACACGACTTTTTGTGGTTGTTGTTGTTGTTGTCAGTGGATAAATCCGAATAGAAACCACAAACTGCGAGTAGTTGTACCGATTTAAATCAGATTTTCACTGCATGTACGTGTGTGTTCGTTTGAATGTTATTCACGCCGAGATTTCATATAAATTATAAAATCATTTGGATAATTGTCATGTAATTATTGTTCATGAAAGCGGAGAAAAACGCCTTTTCGATTTAACCAAAATCGCAATAAATTTGTTTTGTTTTACGGCGACAGTTGTGGGCAACAGAATAGCAGTGGAGTTATAACTTATACGTGAGTATTAGGGTGGAGTGAAAACATGTTTTTTTTTTAATTTGAAAAAGTTAACCTCGGAGAGAGATGTAGTCTGGGGTCCTAATGAGGGGAAAAATAAAGAAAAAAATTTTAAAAAATTTTTAGGGGTCGCGCCACTCCCTCGAAATTTGGAAATTATCGCTATTTTGGCGTTGATTTTAACGACTTAACTTATTCGAAATTTAAAAGTTTGAGCTTGTTCAGTGCCCAAACAAAAGTATTTGAGGCAAATATGAGGATAATCGACTAATATTTGTAGCTTTGGTGGCGATTTCATTGTTCAGTCAATTTTCTGAAGAAGGGACGATTTGACTTATTTTACTTTTTGAAATTTTTGAACAATGAGAAAATTTTTTTTAAATTTTTTCATGCCCTTATTTCTTTGTTTACGCTATTGCAAACATTTATTGACATAAAACTTTTTAGGATTTTTCTAAAATCAACGCCAAAATAGCGATAATTTCCAAATTTCGAGGGAGTGGCGCGAACCCTAAAATTTTTTTAAATTTTTTTTCTTTATTTTTCCCCTCATTAGGACCCCAGACTACATCTCTTTCCGAGGTTAACTTTTTTTTTTTGAATTTCACTCCACCCTAGTGAGTATGCCGAAATGGGGAACTACAAATGCGTAGCTTCATTAGAGCTGCACCTACAGCAACTTCTTTCAAATTGGTAAACTGTGCTCCTATTGAAGATCTCTCCTCCCGTTGATATCCCGTGAACACTGGCAACATATACACAACTCCATGACAAAAGCTGCCGAAGAAGAAATTGGTTACCGTAAGTGCCATGAATGGAAGCAGTGGCACGATGGCGAGTGTAAAGAACGTGAGGTCGCCCTGCCCCAGCTGGGAGTGTATAAGAATGTCTGATGATTGAAACCTTGGCATACTACAGGGTTTTCCAACAAGTGATGTTAGTTTGGTATTCAAAGACAACGCTGGCATTCTTTGAGATAAATTATTACGGATGATGGAAATAAGGAGCGAGATGTAACTGGTGTTGTTTTCGAGAAACGAGAAGGAATCGGCGAACATGGGTCTAATGGTGAACGAGGACAGAACCAAATTTGTGCTTGCCACACACAGAAAAAACATATTTTTGAAATCAATTACGAAGTTTGTATGGAATTCATCAATTCAATTACTTTTTTAATTGATTTTCTTGCAATTACAAAAGTTGTGAATTCAATTACTCAAATTTTAAATAGGTAATTGAATTTTTTACTATTTTTTACATGGATTTCGCCAAGAATTTCTAAGTTCAATTACAACATTAATTGATTTCCAAGCTTAATTTCAATTACGACAGTAATTGAACATTTTTGGCCCGTATTTTTTTCTGTGCAGCTAGGCAAACGTTGCAATGACAAAATGGCGTGCTGGCATATGAATGTTATTTCGGGTCCTATCTATTTCCCTCCACTTATCCGTCTCCGCAGGAATTTTGAACACATAATTCCAAAAAAAAAAACAAATTCATTCGAACTTGTTGTGTTTATTATTTTTTGTAAATTTTATTTGCAAGAAATAATTAAATAATAATAATAAAAAATATATAAAATGGTGCTGCTATTTTATCCGGGCCCCACTGTATGCGAGGGTCACATAACCATGTTCAATCTGCTTGTTTACAAACTGTGAAAAAAGAGATACGCATTCTGTGTTTACACATTGGCGCATAGTTTGTTCTGAACATGAACATGAACGTACGAATTAAAAAATTCCTCGAACTACAAGTGTACAGTAAACAAATGGTCCCCTCCGATTTGTTGGCGATCACAACGAATCGATTGCATTTAGTTTGGTCACAGTCCCTCGCAAGTAAAGTCACTGGAAATTTTGCGGAATTTTGCAAAAATTATCATCAGCATGAGTTTACTGGAAAGCGAAACCGTGGAATATTCTCAAAGTTCAGATGAACGCATGCTTAAAGAACTGGAAAGACGTGATGGCATCTATTCGTTCATATTTCATGAGCTGGAGACAACCAAAGAAGCCGGCAGTTCCTTGATCGACAAAGCAAATGGCAACAAATCGAATGGTTTCAAACAAAATCAATTTATAATTTACCAACTGAATGAAATGGAGTCAGAGGGCAAAGTGAAAGCGCCGACTGAGAGAGACACACAGATTTCCACAACGGAAAACCGAACAGCCACCTGCCACAGTAATGCTGGTGATTTAATAAATAGCTCATCCTTCTGTACGACGGACTTTTGGAAGAAATGGCATCCATCTTATGCGGCCAGCTCTTTGAATACGCCGCCAGCCGGCCGTTTCCCAGATCAACCAAAATTCTATAACTGTGTTGCCAGCGGCAGATTTCGTGTGCGCCTAGCCATGCCGCCTTTTTCGCATAACTCGGAGCCCTTGGTACGCCATAGACGTCATGTCCTCAAGGACACCTCGGAATATCATGGTTTTGTTAGTCGCTCCATGGGACATGCGCCGGACTTGAGATCATTATTTCCCCAGGATCCAGATGTACATGCACCGTTTGCCCAACCATCATGTGCGAGTGAGTTGAATGCGGATGCAATCAATTGTGAATATGAATTGAAATAAAGTAAACTTAAGTTAAGGTGAATGATTTGACTAATTATTTTGGGTCTCCATGACTCGGAAAAACAAGGGTAAAAATCTCTTTAAAAGTAACAGAAATATTGCGACGGCGATTTCATCCCCTACTTGCTGGAGTCATGACGAGTGGAAGCTTTTCCATAGAAGCCATAGATCGCAGGAAAATTATGAATTGATTCATAACACAATATTTTGCAGAAGAGCCCAGCTTTAAAACCGGGTAAAGCCACTTTACGAGTAACAGAGTAATCTCTAAGCCATGTTAGACTTCTCTAGAGCCGGCTTTAAACTGTTGGCCCCGGTCAGTGAGTATATAATTTATTTGATTTGAATTATTTCAAAGCAAACTTCAAACTATGATGGTATTATTCTAATTGTTGCACGGATTTGATTGTTAGAGTTACTTTAGTTTTTATACTAGATTTTCCTCAAGAGGTACAATGCTTGTTCCAGGCACTTTAACAGGGCGGCATGGCGGTAAAACTCCGGGGTAGTGGCTTTAAAACAACGTTTACATTTGTGAGAGGAAATAGTCTTTGCTATATGATGATATAGAGAGACGTGGAGGTAGAGAAAGAGAGTAAGATGATGAAATATAGAGAGGTGGAGAGATGAAGAGATAGGAAAAGAGAGGAAGAGATAGGAAGAGAGAGGAATATAGAGGAAAAGAGAGGAAGAGAGAGGAAGAGATAGGAAAAGAGAGGAAGAGAGAGGAAGAGAGAGGAAGAGAGAGGAAGAGAGAGTAAGAGAGGAAGATATGAAGAGAGGAAGAGAGGAAGATATGAAGAGAGGAAGAGAGGAAGATATGAAGAGAGGAAGAGAGGAAGAGAGGAAGAGAGGAAGAGAGGAAGAGAGGAAGAGAGGAAGAGAGGAAGAGAGGAAGAGAGGAAGAGAGGAAGAGAGGAAGAGAGGAAGAGAGGAAGAGAGGAAGAGAGGAAGAGAGGAAGAGAGGAAGAGAGGAAGAGAGGAAGAGAGGAAGAGAGGAAGAGAGGAAGAGAGGAAGAGAGGAAGAGAGGAAGAGAGGAAGAGAGGAAGAGAGGAAGAGGAAGAGAGGAAGAGAGGAAGAGAGGAAGAGAGGAAGAGAGGAAGAGAGGAAGAGAGGAAGAGAGGAAGAGAGGAAGAGAGGAAGAGAGGAAGAGAGGAAGAGATGAAGAGAGGAAGAGAGGAAGAGAGGAAGAGAGGAAGAGAGGAAGAGAGGAAGAGAGGAAGAGAGGAAGAGAGGAAGAGAGGAAGAGAGGAAGAGAGGAAGAGAGGAAGAGAGGAAGAGAGGAAGAGAGGAAGAGAGGAAGAGAGGAAGAGAGGAAGAGAGGAAGAGAGGAAGAGAGGAAGAGAGGAAGAGAGGAAGAGAGGAAGAGAGGAAGAGAGGAAGAGAGGAAGAGAGGAAGAGAGGAAGAGATAGAAGAAGAGAGGAAGAGAGAGGAAGAGAGAGGAAGAGAGGAAGAGATAGAAGAAGAGAGGAAGAGAGAGGAAGAGAGAGGAAGAGAGAGGAAGAGAGAGGAAGAGAGAGGAAAAGAGAGGAAAAAAGATGAAGAGAGGAAGAGAGATGACGAGAGAGTAAGAGAGAGGAAGGGAGAGTAGAGAAGGAGAGGAAGAGCAAAAAAAAATTCAAATCAGTGAATTGTGTACGATATCATTTTTTATATTCTCTGAATGGCGACCTTATGGTTAAACCGACTTCAAACGGCTGGGACTTTAGTGGCTTTAAAACCACTTTTGCATTTGTGAGAGGAAATAGTCTTTGGTATGTCAACTAACTTTACCACAGCATCTGCGGCGATCATGCACCGCTTGAAATTCCCTAAACAAATGTATCGAAAGATACAATTGGATTTAATTGTCTCTGCCAACTCAGCTGCAATTCACCTTCATGCAGTGGAATAATTTCTTAAAAAGCAAATGGAAAATATTCTGCAATTGTTGAAGTGATAAGGCGATTTGAATGAAATTTTGGAAAAATTGGGCTAAAGTGTTGTTTGGGTTCAACTTGTGATTATGTGCTGTAAAGCGTGAACCCAAGCTGCACAGTGGGCTCTTCATGTAATCACTTTTTATCAATATTTCCCTCGAAAACTTTAAACAGTCATGTGTGAGTAAATAAGCGTCCTAGAGAGCACTTTTTTAATGCTAAAATTCCTTCGAAAACTTCAATCGGGCATATCTCGGTAAATAAGCGTGCTAGAGCGACAAGAGGTGAATCGTACTTTTGATTTTTCTTATTTCTTTGACAGACCGTCAACGACGTATTTGTGAACAGATTCGCTCGATGCTTTGGCTGATTTTTTTAAATTACTCAGAAAATACCTAAAAGAAATGTAATAAAATAAAGGCTTTTCCAACAAGAGCTGTCACTTTTGAAGATTTTATTCGTTGACATTTGACAAGAAGTAGAAATCTTCTGTAGATTATGGAGTTAGCCATACGAGTAATTTTCCAAAATGACAATGAGTTCGTTTTTTTTTTGTTTAAACAAGAAAAACACGGTCCTTTACAATCGGTCATAATGGGGCGTTCTTTTTTAATTCGCGAATTAGTCAAAAATTTCGAAAATATACAATTCATCCTTATGTTCCATCTATGTTTAAATAATAATTGTTAAAATCCTAACACATATTTGAATCTCCTCCGGCTAGTCCTTATCACGATGTGTTCTCTTTGTATTCAGCGCTAATTGAAAATAAATATTTCAAATTAAATATAAACAACTGGACCGAACCAGCTGACCAGATGTATGTAAAGCTCAAATGTAACACCTTAAGTTTCGCCCCCCCCCAAAATCCTCCTTAATAATTAAGAATAGATTTTCACTTTGATATAAATCGAATCCTTTTTGGTGTGTGTGTCTGTGTGTGCGTGTCTGTGTGTGTGTACAAATGAATGAATAATTCAACGAATGTATGTTACAAATGTATTTAACAAATGTCTAAGGATGTACGATCTCATCATCAAAAGCCTTCTCACCAAACGATGTCGGTTTAGTTTGCTTGATTTTTGTCCCCGCAGTAATGATGTGGGTGATACCGGGAGGTTGAGGTTTGACAGAGCCTATTCAATTGGAGATAAACGGCAGGCGGCCGCCTGGTTCTTTTGTGGCAACTGTTGATTTTGCAGGTGTTCAGTCGTTCATTTATTGCAAATTCCCATGTCAACGATACTCGCTTGCCTACTGCCTGCCGCGCACTCCGCACTACCGACAAAATACTCGTTCACATAAAAGAAAACAAATTAATTACATTCTCCGGAATAAGTGAATAATGGACAGAAACATTTTCTACATTTTCATAGATGCATGTTGTAATTAGAAGCGTTTATGTACAGTCGGTCCACGCTATGCTGACACGGCAATCTAATTATAAACTGGGGAGGGTGGTAGACGGTGGAGGATGATAATGAACATTAACGAACTTACCTACTTAAGTCTGACACGGTTTTTCTTTGATATGTGAAATTATACGAAACGGGGGGAACGGCAAATGGTTTATTGATTGTGAAAGAAGTTTGTATAATAGGGAAACATGTAAGAGGGTAACACACGACGTCACAACGGGACCTCTTGGTGGACCCGAGAGAGATATGGTTCGGGCAGCTTGGCAAAATAAAAGAATTTCTACGAAATTAAGAATGAATAAAAAAAAATACCAGGGTGGCCATTGAAACGTGGGTTGACAGGCAAGGACCCATTTTCAATCGCCAAGTTCTGGGGCCGCCATTTCAATATGAAATGGACCAGCACAGCATTATCTGCTCAGAGTTCTCATTGGACAAAACATTAAACCGGTCCGATCACTTTCTACTGATCGCGATTAGAGAAGGGGAGAGACAGAGACTGATAAAATTGAGATAGAAAAATATAGAGAGAGACTAAGAGGTAGTGCGATATAGAAAGAGGAAGAAATAGAGAAAATTTGAGTTAGAGAAATTGGGAAGAGAGTGAGACAGTGAAAGACTGAGAAAGAGAGAGTGAGAGAAAAACAGAGGGTAAGAGTTGGAGATTGAGATATAGAAAGAGAAAAAGAGAGAGAAAGAGTTAGAGGTTGATAAAGAGTGAGATATAGAAAGAGGAAGAAAGATTGTGATTGAGAAATAGAAATAGAATGTGACTGAGACAGAGAAAAAGAGAAAGACAGAGGAAGAGAGAGAAGGAGAAAATGAGATATAGAAATAGGGAGAAAGAGAGAGTGAGAGGGACAAAGAGAGACCAATAGGGATAGGGAGATAAGGAAATGTTGAGATATAGAAATAGAAATACAAAGAGAGTAAGATAGAGAATACAATAGAGAGATTGAGATAGAAAAAGAGAGAGAGAGTGCTAGGGAGTGTTACAAATATAACCGTAAGGATTATCAATTTTAAACGGATCCTTGTCAGGGACACTGTTGAGCTGGGATTTGTTTTATGTCCAAGGATATTTTATTCCACCCCAAGTCACTACGAGCTTGTGGAGGAATTTTAAATTAAAGTACGATCGCATAAAGTTTCCCCGGACAGCAACAAAAACTCCTGTCTTTTGGCAAAATTAAAACATTCCTTGGTGTAGCCATCGGCCGGTAAGTTCTATTTGAGTTGCCACCGACACTATTCCGTGTTGATCTAATTTCAGTCGTCCAACTTATTTTTGGAAACATTACAAAATGTATTGCCTTCCCGCTGGCCTTCACAAAGCCGCCGAAGAAATAACCACGTTTCCGCTTCTCTATAAATAAATAATAATAAAAAAATAGAAACAGAAGGAGGACATATAGAGAGATGGCGATAGATAAAGAGAGTAAGATGGTGATATATAGAGAGAGGAAGATAGAGAAAGAGAGTAAGATGATGATATATAGAGAGATGGAGAGAGAGAGAGAGGAAGAGAGAGGAAGAGAGGGGAAGAGAGAGAAAGAGAGATATAGAGAGAGGAAGAGAGAGGAAGAGAGAGAGGAAGAGAGAGAGGAAGAGATAGGAATACAGAGGAAGAGAGAGGAAGGGATAAGAAGGGAGAGGAAGGGAAGCTTAAAATAAGATGAAGTCTTCCCGATCACTGTAGTGTTTATCAGACGGAGATTCTTAGATATAAAAGCTGCCATCGAATATTGGATGAATTCGAGTAGTGACTCATTGTAGTAAAGTAGGCCTTATAGGCTTGGTTAAAGCTTGATGTTAATAAATTGAAATTGAATATCTGGTTTCTACTTTCCTGAAGTGACGGAAACTTTTTTCAAATCAGTGAGTGGTGTACGATATCATTTTTTATATTCTCTGAATGGCGACCTTATGGTTAAACCGACTTTAAACGGCTGGGTCTTTATTCTCTTATTTGTAAAGTCAAGTAACTTTCTAAGTGGAAAACAGCCTTTTAAAAAGTTTTTAATGGTTGTCATTTTTTATTTTTATTTTATAACTATTTTTAAAATTTCATCTATAAAAAATTCTCTAAAATATTTAGGTGCCTCAGCGCTAGTAGGCATTTCAGATGCTAGTTGGGATATTTCAGATACAATGCCAATTACAATTCCATATACATACACCCACCCGCTATAAATCTATTTTTGTAAAATACAACTTGTCCTAAAATTAAAGTAAATTGTTTTTAAATTCTTCCACTGTTGGTTGCTGTTTACCGCTTTTGTAATACGAGTGACTGTCATACATTTAAAGACACCAGCCTACTTGCCATTCCGCCCCTCAGCGATGGCCCGCACCCCATCCCACTAACATTATCCTCAATTACAGCCGTCATAACAGATCTTCACTGTATCCCCAGTAATTCATTGTTGAAAGCTCGACATTTTGTTTTATTTCATTTAGGGTTGGCAGTGTAATGTATATGTCCATGTGTAGACTGTACAGATGTGTGTGTGTGTGTATGTGTATTATCCTTCGTATGCAATGCACACACATGTATGCATGTGTGGTATGTATAGCATGTGTGCCATTCTGAATGTGTGAGTATTTGAACATACCGTCACTTACTGCTAACATTCTAAACATAACCGTTGCAGAGCAGGAGTGTCTTGTTTTCTTCGATGGGGGTGACATTTTAAACGTTTCATAGCGATTGGCACTGCAGCTACTTAATGTTGGTGGTCTGTAAATGAGGCACAGGTTAATTTATTGTGGTTTTTAAGATTTGAACACTTATTTATTAACAATTATATTTATAAATAATTACAAACATATTGCAAACTCTGTCTACTGAGGTCTTAAGCTAAAGGTTTTTTTTTCAATTTCTTTTTGACTTCACACATTTTTCTTTCGACAATTTTACAAAACAACGAGATTCATATATAAACGTAAACAAAATCAAACGGACTCAAAAAATCAAAATAAAAATTCACAAAAGAGTATTAAAAAAAAATTAAGCCAAAAAGTCATCGTGTAACGTGATTAAAATAAACGATAGGGCTGGCCATTGAGTTACCTCCATTATTTATTTTTTTTAATTTTTTATTTTTTATTTTTTATTTTTTATTTTTTATTTTTTATTTTTTATTTTTTATTTTTTATTTTTTATTTTTTATTTTTTATTTTTTATTTTTTATTTTTTATTTTTTATTTTTTATTTTTTATTTTTTATTTTTTATTTTTTATTTTTTATTTTTTATTTTTTATTTTTTATTTTTTATTTTTTATTTTTTATTTTTTATTTTTTATTTTTTATTTTTTATTTTTTATTTTTTATTTTTTATTTTTTATTTTTTATTTTTTATTTTTTATTTTTTATTTTTTATTTTTTATTTTTTATTTTTTATTTTTTATTTTTTATTTTTTATTTTTTATTTTTTATTTTTTATTTTTTATTTTTTATTTTTTATTTTTTATTTTTTATTTTTTATTTTTTATTTTTTATTTTTTATTTTTTATTTTTTATTTTTTATTTTTTATTTTTTATTTTTTATTTTTTATTTTTTATTTTTTATTTTTTATTTTTTATTTTTTATATCGTAACCGCCTTTTTGCTTGACCACGAAAACCCTTTCCTTACGTTTATTTTGCCATTCTTCTTATTTATGATTCCACTTAAGCCCAAACATAAAATCGATGGGATTCGGTGGTGAAAGCAGCACTTAAGCGAATTTAGATCGCATCTGGAGCCGTTTTAACCTCTGTTGACATGCCAGTGAGCCAGCCTGGTTCTACTTCTAGGCTTCCTTTCTCTGCGTCTCTCTTTGGTCATCATTTTCTTAATCGCTTTTTGTATGCGATTTTATATTCTTAAAAAAAAAAACAGTTCCCCTTTACCTGTGCCCCCCCTTGAGTTGGCTAGTAAGACTACGTTCAATGGGGCTTACCTTTCCGTTGACGTTGCTCATTACATGCCGTTGTCAGTGATGTGTGCATGGGAGAGTGTGTGTTAGTAAATTTCTGTGTGTGTGAGCTTTTATATTTCATTCAGTGTTAACGTGTGATTTTAGTGTTAATTATGCACTTTACCTTACGGTATTGTTATTTTATTACCGTAAAAGTACATCGACTGCTTTGTCCAAGGAACACACACACTCAGACACAGACACGGACACAGACACACTGATGTCTACGGCTATATGGCTGTAGTAGTTACGACTACTGTGGTTATGAGCATCGACAGTAGCTGTAGTCGTATTTTCACATTGTATCTATTTCAGCAGGCTGCACAAGGACATCCATAACAAAGTGTTTTAATGTGTGTCTTTAGCTTGGCCTGCCGATTACAGTGTGTGTGTGCGTATGTGTCGCTCCGTCCGTGTGTGTGTGTGCCGGAGAATGTGATTAAATTCGTTGTCATTATTTTACTATTGATTTCAACTGTACCCTTGTTCTTTTGTTATCGATATCGTTTGACATATTTGGCAGGTTGCTTGTAATGAGATTTTTCCCATGTAATAGCCGGCTATTAATTGATTTTATTGTAACTATTCTTCTGAGGTCTTTCCTCACACCCTTACCCCCTTCTGTCCTAAGGGGTGCTCTTGTAGGTTGCCTGACCTTATGTGAAAATAGAGAAGGAAAAAATAAATAAACTGAACTTTGTGCAAAGATAGTTGTCGGTTACTGCAAGGACGACATCGCACATGAAGGTCACCCATGCAGTGGAGGTGAATCAATCATCTTGATCATCAAGTATCCCTGGGTAACGAACGATTCATTAGGTAAGTGTGTTCTAATGGAAGATAAATATTACAACATCAGAGGAAAACAGCGCAGCAGGAGTATTTATTTATGTTGAAGTATTTGGAAAGAATTGCAGGTGCAGGAGGATCTTTAAACACTGGACCTTAGTGGGATGCATTTTTTTTAGAATTGGATGAGGGGATGATTTGTGGCAATCCATCCATGATTTGTGGCAACTCCAGCCGTATACTTTTGAAACCACGAAATAGATAACCCTATGTTTATGGTCCATTATGTCTACTTTTTTTACGCGAATAAGATAGTTAAGACTTAGCAAAAGATATTTTCACTTTGTGGTTGTCTCTCTATTGTAAAGTTTGAAAAACAACCAATATCTTTAAAGAGAATATAAAAAAAATGAAATTTGCTAAAAAAGTGGTAACTGAAATTTTATAACTTTTTCTTATGTACAAATAAAAATGTTTTTAATTTTTTTAATCCTATTCGTTCCAAGTTAAATTTGTAAAAAAAAAATTCGAATGGACACTTTTGTAAAGTAAACTATTTAAAGAGCAATCTTAGACGTATGGGACGATAATGACTTATGTAACATAAAATAGGGGTTTTCAACAAGAGGTGTTATTTTGGTATTCAAAGAAAAATGTAATTTTTTTGAGATAAATGATCGGATGTTTTGTTCATAATAAAGAGGAAGTTATGCGGTTAATAATGAGGTCTTTGAGGTCGTGAATCGACGCTGGTCTGTTGACGTAGATCTTATCTTTCACTTGGCCCCAACGGAAGAAGTTGCAAGGTGTTAAATTGGTGACCAATTGTGATCACCTCTGCGACAGATAACTTTTCCCGTAAAAGAGCGTCTTCTTAAAAGTAAACGTTGTCCAGATCAATATCATCCAACTCCGACCATAAAACATCATTAATCATCTCTCGATAGCGCAATCCATTCACTGTAACTGTTGATCCAACCTCATATTCAAAAAAGTTAGGTCCAATGACCCCGTCGGATGCTTACTCAATTTTTGACATTCTTTGGTTGAGCTAATGTTGCTGGTCTACCTCTCCTTTAGATCGCCATAAATACAGGGTTTCATCCAGGAATCTATACAGGGTTTATAAATTCCTAACATTTTCTGCCAACTCTAACCACACACTACATTCAGTCCTTTGCAATTATTGACTACTCCCAAGTGAAACATTTTAATGAAACTAAATGAAACCAACCCGTCTTTAAATTGCGTGTGTCTACAAAATAGAAATGAGCCCTTTTCAATTTAAATTATCCGGTGCTGCTTCGCTGTTCATCGATGTTCGCCTTGTTCACACTTGTGTTTTGTGTGTGTTCGAGCCACTGCGATTCTGCGATGCGTTCAATTACATTTCAATTTCAATTTTTTGCTTTTGCTCTTACTCGCACTCCGGCAAATGTTATCCTAGTCTCAAATTAATTGTTGGCAATTTGAAGGAATGGAAACTTTGCGAGACCAACACATGCACCACACATTGAGTTGCCACTCTGGGTATCGATTGCTGGCCATAGATTTCGATTTCCCCTTTGCGAAATTCTTCTCGGTGCCCTCGTAATTAGTTGCATGTTCGACTGGGGGATTTACTTTCCGGTGTCCTGTGCCATGCTCTGACTTACTCCCTATTCACCATCTCATTAATCGAGTGGTGATGAGTAGAACAATTTTCCTGTGTGTGTGTGTGTGTGTGGCATCACACGCATACCCTCATGTCGCGTTGCAGAAATGCATTCATTTGTTATTGAATTAATGTAAAAGTGTCCTTGTGTGACACAAGAAGAATACCACATACACTCGCGCACACACACACACCTACACTCGTACATTCTTCACAGTAATTTGTCTGCTTTTCTCTCCGTGTGTGTGTGTGTACCTTTGTGTTTTTAAGCTTTAGCAAGGAACGACAACAATCTCGTAACCGGGTGAAAGGGTCTGAAAGTGCTCCGTTTTCTTTTTCTTTTCTTTTTTTTTTGGTTTTGTTTTGTGAAGAAATCCCATTTTTTCTCTTGAGCATTAAATCTTCGTAGTTTGGTGTGATGCGTTGCGCTTCCGTTTTCCGGCTTCCTTAGTTGAGTACACAACTATTTTGTAACGTAACGCAACGCCATACAAAGCGGCGATGGCTGCCTGCCACTGCACAGTGATTTTTCAGTGGAAAAGTGATAATTGATAAATTACCAAGATTCAAACTTCTTTTAATAACAATAAAGAGATAATTGATAAATTTTTAAGATCCAAACATCTTTTCACACATAATTGGATATGTGGCATTGAAAACTGCTCAAGGTTGTTTAAATTGGAGAATCGTACCCTTTTAGCAAACCCAGACCAGACTTGAAAGAATATTATTTTTCGAATAGTTACACAATAACATTTCATTATTTTTTTTTAGAGAAAAAAAATATGTCTTAGTCTTAGGTGTCTTAGTCTTAGGTGTAGATGTCTTGAACGCTCTGTAGATTCGCATGAATATCGACATATATACATATGACCTGATCAAACGGCTGAATGTTGAAACAAGATTTGGGGGAGTTTGTAGCCCTTGCAGTCTAGACATCCGCCAAGAACGGATTTTGGGAAATTCGGGTTGGAAGGGGACAAAAATGTGGGAACACGGGAAAAATGTGTCCCCAAAACCCTTCGAAATACTCAAAAATTCAAAATAATCCAATACTATGATTTTTTGTTAGAAAATTGGTCCACTGCAACAGATGGAAACGTGTTATAAATGGGACAAAAAAAGGGGCCAAAACGGCTAAAAAAGGGGGAAAACAACAAGTGGACTATTGTCCAATAACGGTTCAAAAAAGGAACACAAAGGGGGAAAAAAGTGAATCAAATTTTTTTTGGTAACAACGGAGTTAGAAATAGGTCGAAAATTGGGCCAAATCGGAATAAAAAGGCGACAAAAATTAAAAAAAAATTCGAAAGAAAACATTGGCAACAACAAGTAGATAATAGTTAGGAAAGGGACGAAAAAGTGGCCAAAATCATACCAAAACGGGTTAAAAAATGTACAAAAGGGGGAAAAACAGAAATGTGTGACAAAAATATAAATTGACCGAAATGATTACATTTTTCGAAGAAGTGGAAAAAGGGAACACTAGACAATTTTAATTACCGCAAATCTCAGTTTGATGGAAAGAGTGGAAAGGGAAAAACTTGCTCGTACTGGCTTTTTTTTTGGGGTTTTTTCATTTTTATGTTTTGAAAGTCATTTGTAATTAAAAAGTCAACAATGAAAACAAGAATTGCCGAGAAAAGTTCAAAAGAGAATCCTAAAAAAATGCCGCAAGTAAAATTTTCTAGTGTGAATCGGGGCTATGGGTCATAAATTATATGAGGGATTTTCCATAAATTATTTGAGGGATTTTTCAGAATTTTGTAGGGAATTTTTAATGTTGGCGAAACAAAATATTGGCCACCACAAGTAGACATAGTTAGGAAAGGGACAAAACAGGGACCGAACGTACCAAAACGGGATAAAAAATGTACAAAAGGGGGAAAAACAAAAATGTGTGAAAACATTTTAATCGACAGGAATGATTAGATTTTTGGAAGAATTGAAATAAAGGGAACAAAAAGGTTCATAAATTATTTGAGGGATTTTTCAGAATTTTTTTGGGGAACTTTTTGTGTTTGCGAAACAAAATTTTGGCAACAACAAGTAGATAATAAATTGTTAGGAAAGGGATGAAAAAGGGCCAAAAGGTACAAAAGGGGGGCAAACCAAAAAATTTAATCGACAGTAATGATTACATTTTTGAAAGAATTGAAATAAAGGTAACAAAAAGGTTCATAAATTATTTGAGCAATTTTTCAGATTTTTTTTGGGGAACTTTTTTAGTTTTCCTTTTCGGAGAATTTTTATCTATTTTTGGGAATTCATTATTGAAAATTCAAATAAAAATGTTCTTCAATTGGGACATTATTCAATATATTTTTTTGGTTGTAATTTTTGGACCATTTTTAAAATTATCAAACAATTTTCGTAGATGAGGTATTTTTGATTTATTCTAAAAATGACCGAAGTTCAGTCGTAGCAAAATGTTCATAAATTATTTCCGTGATTTTTCAGAGTTTTTTTTAAAAAATTATTATGTTGACTTTTTGGAGAATTTTTATCTATTTTTGGGAATTCTTCATTTGGGGCATTCTTAAAGTTCTGTACATTTGTGGCATTCTTCAATTTTTTAGCTCTATTGCAAAATGAGATCAAACAACATAAATAATAATGCCCCAAATGAAGAATTCCCAAAAATAAATGAAAAATTTGAGACATTCTTTAATATATTTTTTGGTTGTCATTTGTGGACCATTTTTAAAATTTATCAAACTATTTCCGTAGATGAGGTATTTTTGATTTATTCTGAAAATGGCCGAACTTCTAGTCGTAGCAAAATGTTCATAAATTATTTCGGTGATTTTTCAGATTTTTGTATGTTGACTTTTTTGGAGAATTTTTATCTATTTTTCTGAATTCTTCATTTGGTACATTGTTAAAGTTCGATACATTTGTGGCATTCTTCAATTTTTTGGCTCTATTGCAAAATGAGACCAAACAAAAAAAAAAAAAAATACCCCAAATGGAAAATTCCCAAATATACGAAAACTTCCCCAAAAAATTCAGAAAAATCCCTCAAAAAAACAATTTATGAACAAGTGCTCAATGCACAATTCCCCCAAATATTATGAAAAATATCCCCCAAAAAAAGCAACAATACGTTTTCGTATTTTTTAACAAAAAAAAAAATCGAAATCATATTTATACAATAATATAATGTTCAATATTTTGTATCGACCTTTTTCAATTATATCGAATTTGGAATTTTTCAAAATTTTGTACAATAATAGTAATTATACTGTGCTTTCACACATAAAGTGTCAAAATATCTTCAACGTCTTCCCGGCAATATGTGCATTTAATTTTATGTATATAGGCTGCCCTGGTAGCCCCCGTGAAAAATGACCCCAATTCAGAAATTAAAAATCGCTCCAACCCAAAAAACAAAAAAAGAAATCCTCAATTTCGTATGAGATTTTTTTTGGAGCTTTCTTAATTTTTTGGGGCATTTTTTCGCAGAGCCTTCATACATTTTTTACATGAGGTATTTTTTTTTTATTATTTAATTTCGTCATTCACATTTTAGTTGGATTTTATTTTATTATTGGTGCGCTTTGTGCGGCGTATTCTTTTACTTTAACGAGGATCCCAATCCATACGACGGATGTAACATCCAGCGATAGCGACTCCCATTGTCTATGTCGCCTTCTCTAAAAAAAACAAGGCCGGCCCACTGTGCACAGTTTGCAACTAAGTGCAGCAGGATGTACATTTAATGCTACGAAAAAAAGGGGTAAGAGAAGATGACAACGAAGCTGTGGAAGGGAAAGACAAAAGTGAAGATGAAGCAGAAGCAGAAGAAAAAAAATCCATTTTGTTGAAAAGTTTTCTTCCTTTGCACAAACTTAAGGTACTCCAGTAACCTTCAGCGAATCTTTTGTGTTGTTGACGCTCATTGGGAGTCCCTGTGTTTCTGTGTGCGTGTGCATGAGTGTATGTATGTGAACGGATGAGAGAGTGAATACCAAAGGACAGTCACACACACACACACACACACATGCACGCATGCAGTACAAATGGCGTGCCTTTACATATCGTACATAAACATTCATGGTCAAACGTTTTGTGGTTCATATTTAAAATTTACTTGAAACTTTTCACTCGACATTGCTTTTCTATTCGAAGACTTTTGGTTGGGCTGCCAGGCAACCGGGGATACCAACGGCAACACCAGCAGCACAGAGGACCACAAACGTACGTACATATGTATGGCGGCCAAGGAGCTGCACGTTCTTAGGTATAAATTTGCAAATTTGTTTGCGACAAGCAAAACTTTCCACCGTGCAAGTGTTATAAGCCACTTTGTTTTTGCAGCAAACTGGCTAGAGCTTGTGCTTTTCTGTGTGTGCGTGTGTGATGTGGGCGAGTGTATCGGTGCTAGGTGTAGCTGTGTATGTAGGTGACAATATTGAAAGGATCTGTCGGGCGGGGCATGCAGTGAAAGGTTGGGTAAATGTTGATGAGAGATTTGTGGTTTGTTTTGTTGCAAAATGTCTAATGGTTTCCAAGCATAACTTTTCAAAAAGCTGTAATGCTTCTGTTCCTTTACACACACACACAAACGCCCCTATAAAAATCAGTCTCATTGCGGACGTGTGAAAGAATCCATATAGCCAAACACATACTCACACACACACACACACACGCATACGAACTTATCTTAAGCGTCGTATTCGTTAGAGGAAACGGAAGTTTGTAAACACACAACGACGACGACGACGATATTTTTGATAACCAAAAAAGGCAACAGCAGCAAATGAACGCAACTGAATACTTAAGTTTTTCGTAATGTTTTCAATGTTAATTTAAATTTTTAATCGACTTTTAAAGTACTTCGTCAGCATTACAGACATTTATGGCTGTGATAATGCAATGCAACACCACCACCGGAATCTTTCATCCACGACGACGATGATGGAAACAAAAAAAAACACCAAACCAAATCTCTGCTGCTCGGAGTTTGATTTTAAGCTAATTGTCGAGGGTGGGGCGTTCAATTAAATGCTTGTTGCCAAGTGATAGGTGTAATTATTGCAAATACGAATTTTAAGGAACTTTAGCTCATACTTAAACAGAAAGATAACACATCCATACTTATGCCTATTAAATCCTCATTATGCCACAATGTAATCGATATAGCCGGGAAGAGTCAGAGAAGCAGGAACATTAACAAAGTGCCCGTTGTTGACTTTCACTGAGTGTCAAGAGAGGGAGTAATAAGAAGGTTTGTCCTACATTGTCTTTGAATATTCACCGATGACTCCACAGGGAAACTGAGAAAATCAGGGCCAGGCTTAGGCATTTCCTTCAAAGACCTTTTAATGTCCAATCGGGAAACTTCAAATACACCGTGTTACACACATTCTGTCCTATGAACCAAATTTACTTTTTCGGAAAGGGGATACAAAATAAAAATACACGTGTATCGGCGATTGTACGTCAGAAGTTTTTTTAAGTTTGAAGTGGCCTGTGTGAAAGCCTTTGGACCGATTTTTAACCCTTTTTCAGTGATCCAATTGAGCTGATTTTTTGCAGGCAGACTCGTGGAAATGTCTGTATCACGTCAAATTTTTTAAAAAATAGATAAAAATCAATTCTCAGATTTTCCTAATTTTTTTTTAAAAATGGTTATCGTTTTTTTTAAAAGGTTTCAGTTCAAAAAACAATTTTTTTTCGTAACGCTTAAGTAGTTTAAAAAATTGGAGTCTCTTCAAGTTATGCTAAGAAATGTGAAAAAAATATTTTTTTTTCAAAAATAATAAAAATTGGGGAAAATCTGAGAATTGATAAAATTTTTTTTAAAAAATTTGACGTGATACAGAAATTCTGACGTGTACATGAAAATCGCCGATAACGTGTATTTTTATTTTTTCCCCTCTTTCCGAATATGTGCATTTGGTTCATAGGACAGAAAAAAATCTATTTTTTGTAACACGGTGATATGATTTCTCTCAATACCATAACAACAGCTGTTGTGACAAGGTAGTCAACCACATGTTTCAGGAACATCTGACTGATGAGTATCAATTGCGAGGGCACAGCGAAGTGGAGGCGAATCGTTAGTGGGTCACCGAAATGCAGCAGACCAAGTGAGGGGAGAAAGAATTTCTAGAGTTGACCACTACCTCCCTGGGCAGGGGAGCCCTATCTTTCTCAAGCTCTCATCAGACCCAGTGATGAGATACAAGTGCTGAGTGAGGGATTTACCAGTTGACCGCAACTATGTATATTAGGGCGGGTCACATTTTTTTCCACGCAAGTATTTCACAAAAACAATAACTACGGGAACTTTTCAGAATATTTTACAATGAAAACTAAACAGTTTCATTATAGGTGTCTGTAGGTGTCTTTGAACCAAATTCGATTTATGATTTTCTCAGTTGTTTGAGCCATGTTCGTCTGTTCAATAACTTTCGAAAGAGTCGAACAATCACTTTGAAATTTGGCATGGATTAGTAATTTCCCAAAACAACTTATGGGATTGCATATGGGCCATATGGCCACACCCCTTCGGGTAACACCCCCACAAATCTTCTATTTCGCCCTCTTTCAAAATCGTGTAATAATATCCATACGCCCAGCTCGATCCTGGCCAAATTCTGTATTTAGTAAAGCTGTAATTGAACAAAGGTTCCGACAAAAAGTTGGAAGTCTGGCCACGCCCCTTGTGGTACCTCCCATACAAATGTAAAATTCAGCCCACTTTAGAAATCGTGTAATAATAAAAATTCGCTCAACGCAACTTTGCCGAACTTTGTTCAGGATGAATTTGTTTATGTACCAAAGATAATATCCACCACGACCAGGCTTAGGGGACCGTATCCATAGCCAAATCGCAAAGTGACTGCCCTATGTCCTCGATAGGGCATATAACCCTCCCGTCCCGTGAATAAACGTTCCGACATGAGTTTTACGATTTTGAGGTCTCAGTTAAAAAAAATCTCAACTTTCCTTCTCCAGAAAACATATTACAATCACTCGGTAACAGCGCATGACTTTAACCAAATGCGTACATGTTGGTGCGTGTGCCTGCACTTGAACAGACCTGCCTCGTATTGTTGTAACAATCGCAGGGCCTCGCTGTCGCTGTGTGATCCATCCATCTATCAGGAGGCCATTAACATGTAACCGCCATGTGCTGCTGTAATCTAATCCCGGCCAACAATGGTTGCAACCAAATTTGATAACGCACAACTTCGTTAACGTTCATTACCGTGTTTCCTACGAGCGGCAAATGTTTGTTGCATTCGTTTCCAGATAACATTTCCATGTGTGGGAGTGTGTATTTTATTTTAATGTTGCCTCCAAATGTAAATGTATGTGTGGAAAAGAGCTCGCGCTTCTGTCTGTGCGTGTGTGTTTGTGTGGGAAAGAGTTTTTAATATGTTTTCGGATTTCCTGTGTGCAGCAGTTCGCGCTCTTTAGTGTATGTGTGTGCGGGTGTGTGTGTTAAAATCCAATGTTCGTTTTCTATCCCTTGAAGGAATGCAAACATAAACATTTCAATTGCCGTCAGCTATCTAACACACACCCAGATGCACACACACACACAGCCCAGGAGCAACACTCTCACACACACACGAACAAACTGCCCCATAATCACAAAGTACTCTCTTTCCTTCTCTCTCACACACACATTCTCATACACATCCTGATACATTGAAATAGCAAAACACTTTGTAGAATATGTAAATTTGAAGCAATTCTCATTACCATTATGTTGTATTACATTCGTATTCAGACACACACACACATACACATTTATACCACTACCAGCGCATATACTAGATGTAGTTGTCCATGTATACATTGATTGAACGTGTTCTTGTGTGTGTCTGATGTTGTGCACAGTGTTCATGTTGTTGTGGCCAATGTAACATTTCGGGGCGATTTCTGTACTGCACAATTGGAGAATTTTTCAAAAATTGGAAAAATTTTCAAAATTAGTAAATTTTTATTAGTAATAATTTAGTAAGAATTTTTCAAAAATTCGATAAATATTCAAAAATTAAAAAAATGGAAACATTTTCAAAATGAATAAATTGAAGAATTTTTCAAAAAATTTGAGATTTTTTTCAAAATGAATAAATTAAAGAATTTTTCAAAATTAATAAATTGGAGAAGTTTTCAAAATTAATAAATTGGAGAATTTTTCAAAACTAATAATTCGGAGAATTTTTCAAAAATTAAAAAATTGGAGAATTTTTCAAAAAATTGGAAAATTTTTCAAAATTAATAAATTGGAGAATTTTTCAAAATTTATAATTCGGAGAATTTTTTAAAAATTAAAAAAATTGGAGAATTTTTCAAAAATTAATAAATTGGAGAATTTTTCAAAATAATAAGTTGCAGAATTTTTCAAAAATTAAAAAATTTAAGAATTTTTCAAAAATTAAAAAATTGGAAAAATTTTCAAAATTAATAAATTGGAGAATTTTTCAAAATTAATAAATTGGAGAATTTTTCAAAATTAATAAGTTGGAGAATTTTTCAAAATTAATAAATTGGAGAATTTTTCAAAAATTAAAAAATTTGAGAATTTTTCAAAATTAATAAATTGGAGAATTTTTTAAAAATTAAAAAAATTGAGAATTTTTCAAAAATTGGAGAATTTTTCAAAAATTGGAGAATTTTTCAAAAATTGGAGAATTTTTCAAAAATTGGAGAATTTTTCAAAATTAATAAATTGGAGAATTTTTCAGAAATTAAAAAATTGGAGAATTTTTCAAAATTGATAAATTGGAGTTTTTTTCAAAATTAATAAATTGGAGAATTTTTCAAAATTAATAAATTGGAGAATTTTTCAAAATTAATTAATTGGAGAATTTTTCAAAATTAATAAATTGCAGAATTTTTTATTGTTCAATTATTGGGACATATTTCGTATGCGATTTTCTTTGGGGAATTCTTCATTTATTTTTGGGGGCATTTTGCATTTGGGATATTTTTTTAGAGCCTGTATTAAGGCATTTTCCCATCAAGCCTGTAAGAACATCGCTAAAGTGGGGACTTACTTCTTTTTTTGTGTCTTATTTTGTGGGGACTTATTTCATGGCGGCCACATTTTCATTTGCATTAAATAGCGCCATCCAAATCGGACTCAATAAACGTTTTGGGTCCAATTCAGTTTCAACGGTTCGGAGGTTTATTTTTAGTATGCCATGGTATCCCAAATGTGGTGGCCCACCTTGTTTAATTTCTGTTTAATCTTCTTAATTCATTTTAGTTTGCATTGTGTTGCGAGTACAACTCCAACCTCTTAACCAGAGGAAAGCTCTCACCGTGGAAGTCAATTGCACTAGGCTGAACCGTTTAGCAGACTTACCTTCTGACACTCCCTCCCTTGTGCTCCCGTAAATGTAAAACATACACATACGTGTATTGTCCGTGTAAGAAACTGGAGTCGTCGGGTGGCCACTCTCAAGCCACTGTTTCACGAATGTAATATTGTTTGCGGGAATCGTTTGGCTAATATTCACAAACAACAGCGGCAGAGTTGGAGTAAACTCCGTAAAATGGCAGTGGAAGTCATAAATGTTTAAAGCTAATTCTAGTTTCCATACACAAAAACAAGAAAAACCCGAAGGAGAACGAGCAACGAACTGTTACCACTCAAGCGGAAATGGTAAAATTATAAATGTACATTGGGAGGAAACCCCAGCCGCTCCTGCATGTGTGTGTGTGGTAATTGTTACAAATATCTCTATTCCTCGTTTAACCCAACATGTGTGTGTGTGTGCGACTCACATAATGACTTGTTTAGCATATGTTTGCTAGAATAACATAAAACATAATAATAATATAATAGGAAGCCAAAAAAACAAAAAAAAAAAACAATTATGGCCGAAACTTTGACCGAGCACACGTTTGAAGTCCAAAAGTTGAGTGGATGAGAAGATTATTTTAATTTTGTATACATTTGAGTGTATGTGTGTACCCAGCACTCTAGGGCTCCTATGTGCTTTGTGTGTGTGTGCTTTTGCTTTCATTCCTAAGGTCAATATTTTTTGTACAAATATTTTCACAGTCAAAAACACAATAGACGACTTTGCCGCCATAAAGCGACGGTGGCGGCATATTTTCAATTTGAATTGTTGACTTTTTTTTTTTTGTTCGCCACCATTCGGGCTTGGGGCACTTTGTTAAATTTGGAGTCTCAATTGTATTTTACAAAGCTCACAGCACACACACACGCACACACCTAAATCACTCACACATATGCAATGCCTGAAAGTGCAAGTACAAAAACATAGTGTTTTGAAATACCTTTGGGCTGGCACATGCATGTGTACACAAAAGTTACAAAAATATGCATATGCATGCAGGCACACATACACAGTCACAGAATATCAACGCCATGCCAGCGTGCCTGTCTATGGCTGTGGTAATGGTGTCTGTTCACTATGGCAGCGATTTAACTTTTATCGCACGGCTACAAGGGACAAGAGTGCTGGCATACCTGGGTTGTTGCGCCACCCCCACCCCCCCATACTTTCCTCGTCTACAACCGATACGAACAAAGAAAAAAAAAATACTGCGAACTAAAAACCGGAACTGGCTAAATGATTCATTTAGTTCATTTAGAGTGACAATGGGCAATTGTATAACATCTAACAGTGTAACGTTTCCTTATGGATTTTGGTGCGCGGTGCGTGGTTTAAGGAATCCGTTGATATGCAATACCAGATCATCATAATGGGCATATGTCAATTTTATTTAAATATGCAATAAAATGTCATCGAATCAACTAGAACCACCCTTATCCCGTAGAAAAGTTCGACATTGGAGACTTTGAGTTATGGAATGACTTATAAAATTGTCTAAGGGAATTTGTCCACATAAATGCTTCGACATTCACTTATAGAAATTCGAGAACATATTTCACTTTCCACCAACACACTCGGGAAATATAAATACTTTCTGTTTAAAGAGGTCTTTCTAGAGAACAGTCGACGTTCGAAAATTGTTTCATGTTTTTAACAGAATACAATCCATTCCGGATCGACTGTATTTCAAACTCCAGGTTCGTAAGTGCTGCTAAGATCTCGTTGGCGACTTTACGAAGTAAGAGAGTAATTCCTAACTTCTCTAGCCGGAGCCGGCTTTAAACAATAGGACGCGGTCAGCGAGTTTACACAATTATATCCCGCACATCTCACTGATACGTGAGAAGTCCCCCGTCAGCTCCTTCATGGAATGTTAAGGAAAATTAGTAGTAACACAAATCTTTGTGAATATTTTTGTTCTCATAAGCAATCTTATTTCTTTTCGAATGAGAAAGCGAACTTCGTTACAGTCCCAAATAGTTTATTACATTGAAATCTGTTCGCATTTCTAGAAATTACAAGCTCAACAGAATCAGTAATAATATGTGGACTGTGTCTTTATTTTTTATTTTTTATTTTTTATTTTTTATTTTTTATTTTTTATTTTTTATTTTTTATTTTTTATTTTTTATTTTTTATTTTTTATTTTTTATTTTTTATTTTTTATTTTTTATTTTTTATTTTTTATTTTTTATTTTTTATTTTTTATTTTTTATTTTTTATTTTTTATTTTTTATTTTTTATTTTTTATTTTTTATTTTTTATTTTTTATTTTTTATTTTTTATTTTTTATTTTTTATTTTTTATTTTTTATTTTTTATTTTTTATTTTTTATTTTTTATTTTTTATTTTTTATTTTTTATTTTTTATTTTTTATTTTTTATTTTTTATTTTTTATTTTTTATTTTTTATTTTTTATTTTTTATTTTTTATTTTTTATTTTTTATTTTTTATTTTTTATTTTTTATTTTTTATTTTTTATTTTTTATTTTTTATTTTTTATTTTTTATTTTTTATTTTTTATTTTTTATTTTTTATTTTTTATTTTTTATTTTTTATTTTTTATTTTTTATTTTTTATTTTTTATTTTTTATTTTTTATTTTTTATTTTTTATTTTTTATTTTTTATTTTTTATTTTTTATTTTTTATTTTTTATTTTTTATTTTTTATTTTTTATTTTTTATTTTTTATTTTTTATTTTTTATTTTTTATTTTTTATTTTTTATTTTTTATTTTTTATTTTTTATTTTTTATTTTTTATTTTTTATTTTTTATTTTTTATTTTTTATTTTTTATTTTTTATTTTTTATTTTTTATTTTTTATTTTTTATTTTTTATTTTTTATTTTTTATTTTTTATTTTTTATTTTTTATTTTTTATTTTTTATTGTTTATTTTTTATTTTTTATTTATGAGCCGTCAAAGCCGTGGCAGACTTATGTCTGATTCAGTAAAAACTGAAAACTGTGTGTTGTATTGAAATCAAATGTGGCGCACATTTTGGGCCACCCTTTCTAAACAACATAGTCTGGATCGTATTCCCATGACCTCAATCACGAACAGCCTAATAAATCAAAACCACCTATATCTCCTTTCAATAGAAAGTAAAACTTCCCATATGAAAATTTGTAAAAAACGCCTTCGTCATTTCAAAAGGGCAATTTGCAGTTTTCCAATTCTTATTCGGTAAAAACTAGAACAATATTTCAAAATTGTCCAAGAGCACTTTGTTTTCGCTTTTATACTTTTTCTTCTTCTTCTTTTGCTTTTATATATAATTCATTATGAAACGTGATGTTTTATGGTGTATCGAAATCATTCAACGAATCGAATACAATTTTATTCACAATTTGAAACTGTTTCCTCTGACAAACAACTTTTCACACACACACACACACAGAGAGACGCACACAAAAACAAAAATTGAATTAAGGATACGCCAAACAACAATAAAACAAGTGAACGATGCACGTTTCTCATTCTTCGCATTTGTTGTTGTCTGCAAAATGTTCCAGTTTCCCGGATACAAAGAGAAAAACTAAAGAAGCAGAGGCAAATAACTTTAGGAGAAAAACTTTAAAAAGAAATTTCCCGTCAAATATCATAATCCACAGAAAAAGAATGAAAGAAAATACAGCGTGTATGTGTGTGTGCGAATATCAGCAGCATCAACATCAATAATAGTTGTTCAAATGTGTGTGTGTGTGTTGTCTTTCCACAAAAGTATTTAAGCATAAATATGTACAACGTAACACACACACTCACACAGGCGTATGTGGGCATGTTTCGAGAATACATTCATGTTTACTTGATGGATGAGCCCCATAGACTTATATGACATAGATTACATTAGAATTTCATAGAGACATAGGAACACACACATATACATGCATACAAATCATGCATGTCGAAGTAAGGACATGAGGCTCGTAGCCCAGATTCTGAACCAGAACCAGAACCTGAAGCCGGTAGTTGGGTTGGTTCGGTTTGCCGGTGGCTTCCTTTAACTTCAGTCATTGGCAGTTTGTACTGCAGCATCATTACACCGGAGACTTTCTAATGCGTTTTCTTTGCAAAGTGCCATTAATTTTCTTATAGCAACTCTCTTCGCTCTCGCACACTCTCTCTTAAACTCCCTGTGTGTCAGTGTGTGTGTGTGTGTGTGTGTGCGGCTAAAGTTGGCCTTTTGGGCATAGACGCCCAAGATTAAAAATAATTGGCAAGTGCAGTCCATAGGACACTTGAATGGACTTCATACACACAGAGCAGCAGCAACAACAACAACAACACCACCATCATCGACCACGAGCACCAAGTGACAGCTGAAGCTGAAGACTTATGGTCTACAAGATATTCGGATTTAATCTAAGAACTGTGCGTTGAGAGATATTTTTACTTAATTCGGTCGACCGATGAATGAGATGATCGGTCTACGGATTACCGTGATAGGCATGCAACAACCGGCCAACAAGACAAAGAGACAGTTGAAGTTGAAGTGCTACAGAGTGAACACCACATAGATCTTAATAAGTGTTGCCGACACTTCAGCTGAACGGATGCCCTGGCCTGGTGCTGGGGGTGGGTGTTTTTATAGAATGAAGGATGCAGTGCCCGGGTCATGGACACAAGAGAACATTTTAATGATGAACTTACTTTCACAAGACCATAAATTCATCGTAGATATGAAAAATGTACATATTGAACTCAAATTAAGGATATGATAAATCGGTTTGAAGGGTGAGATTCGGTAACAGGGCAACACGTATTTATAAAATGGCAAAGACAGTGGGAAGTTTAACACTAGACGACCAGGAAAGAAAGGCAAAGGATCGTACCAGCGAATGGATGTTATTTTGGGATAAACAAACAATTTAAGAATAGAGCCTGTCCTCGTCGGACTAAAACAGCACTGTGCAACACGCTTAAACTACGTGAGAATCTTTATCTGAAGCACGGGTACTTGCAAAAATAGATTAAGCTGTGCTGAGCGAAAAAAACGTTCGCCAATTCTATGGCCCGAGGAATATTGGCGTCTCTCGGATGGTAAGCTGTATGAGCTGTAGCCCGACATGAACGTCGATAAGCTTATCGAAATACAGCGATTGCGATGGCTGGACCCTGTTGGTCGTATGAATACAAGAGCTCCAGCCAACGGAAAGCGCAGACAGGGTAGACCGAGTCTCCGGTGAAAGGACCAATTCGAAGAAGACATGCAAATCCTTGGTATGACGAGGTACACAAAAATAAAGTGCATGGACCAACAACAGGTTGTAGATCCATCTTAAGCAAGTTTGTAAGGATGACAAGTGTAAGTGTGAAAATGACGATTTTCGCCAATGAGACACTTTTTCATTTGGAGGGATTTTTTTTATTGACTAACACTCGGGGGATGCCCCCTATAAATGCAGTGTGCTGTGTCAGCGATACGAAGGAAAGGTGTTGGAGGGGGGAAACACTTGCAGGAATATTATTCCACATACGAACAGTCCGGCTGAAGAACGAATTTTCTCTACAATGACGAATAATCCTTATCCATTGAGAGTACTCGGTATAGCAATACAATGGTTGGGACCATCTTAATATATATTTACCCTCGACACTGATTCACTGATTCACTGATACACTGATACACTGATACACTGATACACTGATTCACTGACTCTGTCACGCAGTACGTAGGAATTTAAATAGGCATTCTATAATTTTCTATAAATAATAATAATAAAAAAAATAATATTTTTTTTTTGTACAGAAATTGTGTTTTCCCCAAATTTTTTTTTACCAAAATTTTTTTTTTACAATTTTTTTTTTCAACAAAAATTTTTTTTTAGAAAAATTTTTTTTTCCAAAATTTTTTTTTCCACATTTTTTTTTTCAACAAAATTTTTTTTTTCCACAAAATTTTTTTTTTCCAAAAAAATTTTTTTTTCCAACAAAATTTTTTTTTTCAACAAAATTTTTTTTTTCAACAAAATTTTTTTTTCAACAAATTTTTTTTTTCAACAAATTTATTGTTTTTCTACAAAAAATTTTTTTTTTCCACAAACATTTTTTTTTCAACACAATTATTTTTCCATATTTCAACGGGCGCCATAGGCGCATTACAACTTACTAGTTTCAAATAATAATAGCCTACGCTGTTGTAAGTGGTTGCTGCTGTGACCTAAAAACAGAATGAAATTATTAACAAATTGTAAAAGTGAATTAATTAATTGTCGTCCCCTGAATACAAAACTGGTGGAAAATTTTTATTCTATTTTTTGTTAAAAAAAATTTTATAATTATTTTTAATATTTTTTTGTAATGGAGAACCAGTCTGCTATTCGGATGTTGTGCGGTCTTTTGAATACAAAACTGGGTCGACATTTTTTTTCTAATTTTTAAAATTTAATTTTTTTAATTTTTTTTTTATTTTATTTTATTATTTATTTATTATTATTTATATTATTTTAAAAATACATGTACAAAACTGAGATGATCATTTGTCCCAACAAATTATGAAAAATCTCTTTGGGGATTATTTCAATTATTATTTTTTATTATTATTATTTTTGGAATCTAAAGAGTTCCATTTGAAACCAAAGACAACAGTTGGATAAGTAAGGAGGACAGTTGGAAAACACAGAGATCACTTTTAAAATGAAATCCATAGACTCAAGTCAGAGGCATAAAGAGCCCAGAAAATCAAAGAGCCCTGAAAATCAAAGAGCCCAGTCTTAAAACTAACGAGAAATCTTAAGAGAGACCAGCAACTGTTTATAGAGACCAGTAGTTGCCAACTGTTCTACAGAGACCAGTAGTTGTCGACTGTTCTATAGAGACCCGTAGTTGCCAACTGTTCCATAGAGACCAGTAGTTGGCAACTGTTCTATAGGGTCTAGTTTTAAAATTACTGTTTAAAATTTCACTACTGTTGACACCCTCGTAGTACAGGGTTCACCAACAAGAGAAAAATGGAATGTTTTGAGATAAATGATCGATCACGGGAAGAAGTCGCCAGGTGTTAAATCACAAGATCTCAGTGGCCAATTGTGATTACCTCTTCGAGAGATAACACGGTCCGGATACTTTTCCCGTAAAAGAGCAATGGTTTCGTTGCTTGTGTGGCACGTAGCTCCGACTTGTTGAAACTAAACATTATCCAGATCGTTATCATCCAACTCTGACCATAAAAAAATCATTAATCATCTCTCGATAGCGCAATCCATTCACCGTAACTGTTGATCCTACCTCATTTTCGAAAAAGTAAGGTCCAATGACTCCGCCGGACCATAAACACACGCACCAAACAGTCAGACGTTGAGGATGGAGAGGCTTGTCAACAATACCTCTTTTGTTTTCCGAGCTCCAGATGCGACAATTTTGCTTGTTGACGTAGCCACCGAGGTGGAAATGGGCCTCATCAGTCAAGATGTTCGTTCGATGGAACTCCGCATCATTTTCATGCATTTCAAGGACTCAATCAGCAAAGACACGACGTTGTTGATGATCGGCCGGTTGGAGTTCTTGTGTTAACTGTACTTTCTAAGCCTTAGGACCCAAGTCGTTATGCAAAATACGGAGTAATGACGTTTGTGGAATGGCCAATTCCAAAACAAGGACGAGGAATGGACAAACCTGGATTTTCTTTAACACTTTGGGCTACAGCAGCAAATAGTCTCAGATGTTCTGGAGCATCATGCTCGGGTTTTATTCCTCATATCACTTGTCCCTACAGCTCGAATTTGTCCACCGATTTCTGTATTGCGATCCGACAAGGTGCTATACGACGACCAAAAATTGCTTTTAGTTTGAGAACTGTGACTGCAAGATTTTATGTGTGTGAAGTTAAATTCTTTTTTATATTCTTTTTTCGGCGAAAACCTCCGGTCCTCAAAGGGTTAATAAAGTTATATTCTTTTTTTGTGAAGTTAAATTCTTTTTTTGTGAAGTTAAATTCTTTTTTTGTGAAGTTAAATTCTTTTTTTGTGAAGTTAAATTCTTTTTTTGTGAAGTTAAATTCTTTTTTTGTGAAGTTATATTCTTTTTTTTCGGTTCATAGGAAACAAGTTATGTTCGGAATATAACTTTCTGGTTTATGAGAAACAATTTATATTCGGAATATGACTTTTTGACTCATGGAAAACAACGTTAATTCGGAATTTAAATTTTGTTCACTAATATACAATCTGAAGCAAAATGGCCAAAATTACTCTAGAGTGGGACTTAGTGCGTCCGTGGAGAAAAAATGGAAATACTTTCCACTATGACACTACCCTTAAATTAAAGCTAATAGTGACCGCTAAAAACTCTAGACGGACATTTGTCTGAAATAATTTTAGAAATGTCGAATTCTTCGCCTGGAAAAGTGAAAATGGCCAAAATTACTCTAGAGTGGGACTTAGTGCGTCCGTGGAGAAAAAATGGAAATACTTTCCACTATGACACTACCCTTAAATTAAAGCTTATAGTGACCGCTAAAAACGCTAGACAGACATTTGTCTGAAATAATTTTAGAAATGTCGAATTCTTCGCCTGGAAAAGTGAAAATGGCCAAAATTGGTCACAATTTGGACTTAGTGTGTCCGTGGAGAAAAAATGGAAATACTTTCCACTATGACACTACACTTAAATTAAAGCTAATAGTGACCGCTAAAAACGCTAGACGGACATTTGTCTGAAATAATTTTAGAAATGTCGAATTCTTCGCCTGGAAAAGTGAAAATGGCCAAAATTGGTCACAATTTGGACTTAGTGCGTCCGTGGAGAAAAAATTGAAATACTTTCCACTATGACACTACCCTTAAATTAAAGCTAATAGTGACCGCTAAAAACGCTAGACGGACATTTGTCTGAAATAATTTTAGAAATGTCGAATTCTTCACCTGGAAAAGTGAAAATGGCCAAAATTACTCTAGAGTGGGACTTAGTGCGTCCGTGGAGAAAAAATGGAAATACTTTCCACTATGACACTACCCTTAAATTAAAGCTAATAGTGACCGCTAAAAACGCTAGACGGACATTTGTCTGAAATAATTTTAGAAATGTCGAATTCTTCGCCTGGAAAAGTGAAAATGGCCAAAATTGGTCACAATTTGGACTTAGTGTGTCCGTGGAGAAAAAATGGAAATACTTTCCACTATGACACTACCCTTAAATTAAAGCTTATAGTGACCGCTAAAAACGCTAGACGGACATTTGTCTGAAATAATTTTAGAAATGTCGAATTCTTCGCCTGGAAAAGTGAAAATGGCCAAAATTGGTCACAATTTGGATTTAGTGCGTCCGTGGAGAAAAAATGGAAATACTTTCCACTATGACACTACCCTTAAATTAAAGCTTATAGTGACCGCTAAAAACGCTAGACGGACATTTGTCTGAAATAATTTTAGAAATGTCGAATTCTTCACCTGGAAAAGTGAAAATGGCCAAAATTACTCTAGAGTGGGACTTAGTGCGTCCATGGAGAAAAAATGGAAATACTTTCCACTATGACACTACCCTTAAATTAAAGCTTATAGTGACCGCTAAAAACGCTAGACGGACATTTGTCTGAAATAATTTTAGAAATGTCGAATTCTTCGCCTGGAAAAGTGAAAATGGCCAAAATTGGTCACAATTTGGACTTAGTGCGTCCGTGGAGAAAAAATTGAAATACTTTCCACTATGACACTACCCTTAAATTAAAGCTAATAGTGACCGCTAAAAACGCTAGACGGACATTTGTCTGAAATAATTTTAGAAATGTCGAATTCTTCGCCTGGAAAAGTGAAAATGGCCAAAATTGGTCACAATTTGGATTTAGTGCGTCCGTGGAGAAAAAATGGAAATACTTTCCACTATGACACTACCCTTAAATTAAAGCTTATAGTGACCGCTAAAAACGCTAGACGGACATTTGTCTGAAATAATTTTAGAAATGTCGAATTCTTCACCTGGAAAAGTGAAAATGGCCAAAATTACTCTAGAGTGGGACTTAGTGCGTCCATGGAGAAAAAATGGAAATACTTTCCACTATGACACTACCCTTAAATTAAAGCTTATAGTGACCGCTAAAAACGCTAGACGGACATTTGTCTGAAATAATTTTAGAAATGTCGAATTCTTCACCTGGAAAAGTGAAAATGGCCAAAATTACTCTAGAGTGGGACTTAGTGCGTCCATGGAGAAAAAATGGAAATACTTTCCACTATGACACTACCCTTAAATTAAAGGTAATAGTGACCGCTAAAAACTCTAGACGGACATTTGTCTGAAATAATTTTAGAAATGTCGAATTCTTCGCCTGGAAAAGTGAAAATGGCCAAAATTGGTCACAATTTGGACTTAGTGTGTCCGTGGAGAAAAAATGGAAATACTTTCCACTATGACACTACCCTTAAATTAAAGCTAATAGTGACCGCTAAAAACGCTAGACGGACATTTGTCTGAAATAATTTTAGAAATGTCGAATTCTTCGCCTGGAAAAGTGAAAATGGCCAAAATTGGTCACAATTTGGACTTAGTGTGTCCGTGGAGAAAAAATGGAAATACTTTCCACTATGACACTACCCTTAAATTAAAGCTAATAGTGACCGCTAAAAACGCTAGACGGACATTTGTCTGAAATAATTTTAGAAATGTCGAATTCTTCGCCTGGAAAAGTGAAAATGGCCAAAATTGGTCACAATTTGGACTTAGTGCGTCCGTGGAGAAAAAATGGAAATACTTTCCACTATGACACTACCCTTAAATTAAAGCTAATAGTGACCGCTAAAAACGCTAGACGGACATTTGTCTGAAATAATTTTAGAAATGTCGAATTCTTCGCCTGGAAAAGTGAAAATGGCCAAAATTGGTCACAATTTGGACTTAGTGCGTCCGTGGAGAAAAAATGGAAATACTTTCCACTATGACACTACCCTTAAATTAAAGCTTATAGTGACCGCTAAAAACGCTAGACGGACATTTGTCTGAAATAATTTTAGAAATGTCGAATTCTTCACCTGGAAAAGTGAAAATGGCCAAAATTACTCTAGAGTGGGACTTAGTGCGTCCATGGAGAAAAAATGGAAATACTTTCCACTATGACACTACCCTTAAATTAAAGCTAATAGTGACCGCTAAAAACTCTAGACGGACATTTGTCTGAAATAATTTTAGAAATGTCGAATTCTTCACCTGGAAAAGTGAAAATGGCCAAAATTACTCTAGAGTGGGACTTAGTGCGTCCATGGAGAAAAAATGGAAATACTTTCCACTATGACACTACCCTTAAATTAAAGCTAATAGTGACCGCTAAAAACGCTAGACGGACATTTGTCTGAAATAATTTTAGAAATGTCGAATTCTTCGCCTGGAAAAGTGAAAATGGCCAAAATTGGTCACAATTTGGACTTAGTGCGTCCGTGGAGAAAAAATGGAAATACTTTCCACTATGACACTACCCTTAAATTAAAGCTTATAGTGACCGCTAAAAACGCTAGACGGACATTTGTCTGAAATAATTTTAGAAATGTCGAATTCTTCACCTGGAAAAGTGAAAATGGCCAAAATTACTCTAGAGTGGGACTTAGTGCGTCCATGGAGAAAAAATGGAAATACTTTCCACTATGACACTACCCTTAAATTAAAGGTAATAGTGACCGCTAAAAACTCTAGACGGACATTTGTCTGAAATAATTTTAGAAATGTCGAATTCTTCGCCTGGAAAAGTGAAAATGGCCAAAATTGGTCACAATTTGGACTTAGTGCGTCCGTGGAGAAAAAATGGAAATACTTTCCACTATGACACTACCCTTAAATTAAAGCTTATAGTGACCGCTAAAAACTCTAGACGGACATTTGTCTGAAATAATTTTAGAAATGTCGAATTCTTCGCCTGGAAAAGTGAAAATGGCCAAAATTGGTCACAATTTGGACTTAGTGCGTCCGTGGAGAAAAAATGGAAATACTTTCCACTATGACACTACCCTTAAATTAAAGCTAATAGTGACCGCTAAAAACGCTAGACGGACATTTGTCTGAAATAATTTTAGAAATGTCGAATTCTTCGCCTGGAAAAGTGAAAATGGCCAAAATTGGTCACAATTTGGACTTAGTGCGTCCGTGGAGAAAAAATGGAAATACTTTCCACTATGACACTACCCTTAAATTAAAGCTAATAGTGACCGCTAAAAACGCTAGACGGACATTTGTCTGAAATAATTTTAGAAATGTCGAATTCTTCGCCTGGAAATGTGAAAATGGCCAAAATTACTCTAGAGTGGGACTTAGTGCGTCCATGGAGAAAAAATGGAAATACTTTCCACTATGACACTACCCTTAAATTAAAGCTTATAGTGACCGCTAAAAACGCTAGACGGACATTTGTCTGAAATAATTTTAGAAATGTCGAATTCTTCGCCTGGAAAAGTGAAAATGGCCAAAATTGGTCACAATTTGGATTTAGTGCGTCCGTGGAGAAAAAATGGAAATACTTTCCACTATGACACTACCCTTAAATTAAAGCTTATAGTGACCGCTAAAAACGCTAGACGGACATTTGTCTGAAATAATTTTAGAAATGTCGAATTCTTCACCTGGAAAAGTGAAAATGGCCAAAATTACTCTAGAGTGGGACTTAGTGCGTCCATGGAGAAAAAATGGAAATACTTTCCACTATGACACTACCCTTAAATTAAAGCTAATAGTGACCGCTAAAAACGCTAGACGGACATTTGTCTGAAATAATTTTAGAAATGTCGAATTCTTCGCCTGGAAAAGTGAAAATGGCCAAAATTACTCTAGAGTGGGACTTAGTGCGTCCATGGAGAAAAAATGGAAATACTTTCCACTATGACACTACCCTTAAATTAAAGCTTATAGTGACCGCTAAAAACGCTAGACGGACATTTGTCTGAAATAATTTTAGAAATGTCGAATTCTTCGCCTGGAAAAGTGAAAATGGCCAAAATTGGTCACAATTTGGACTTAGTGCGTCCGTGGAGAAAAAATGGAAATACTTTCCACTATGACACTACCCTTAAATTAAAGCTTATAGTGACCGCTAAAAACGCTAGACGGACATTTGTCTGAAATAATTTTAGAAATGTCGAATTCTTCGCCTGGAAAAGTGAAAATGGCCAAAATTGGTCACAATTTGGACTTAGTGCGTCCGTGGAGAAAAAATGGAAATACTTTCCACTATGACACTACCCTTAAATTAAAGCTAATAGTGACCGCTAAAAACGCTAGACGGACATTTGTCTGAAATAATTTTAGAAATGTCGAATTCTTCGCCTGGAAATGTGAAAATGGCCAAAATTACTCTAGAGTGGGACTTAGTGCGTCCATGGAGAAAAAATGGAAATACTTTCCACTATGACACTACCCTTAAATTAAAGCTTATAGTGACCGCTAAAAACGCTAGACGGACATTTGTCTGAAATAATTTTAGAAATGTCGAATTCTTCGCCTGGAAAAGTGAAAATGGCCAAAATTGGTCACAATTTGGATTTAGTGCGTCCGTGGAGAAAAAATGGAAATACTTTCCACTATGACACTACCCTTAAATTAAAGCTTATAGTGACCGCTAAAAACGCTAGACGGACATTTGTCTGAAATAATTTTAGAAATGTCGAATTCTTCACCTGGAAAAGTGAAAATGGCCAAAATTACTCTAGAGTGGGACTTAGTGCGTCCATGGAGAAAAAATGGAAATACTTTCCACTATGACACTACCCTTAAATTAAAGCTTATAGTGACCGCTAAAAACGCTAGACGGACATTTGTCTGAAATAATTTTAGAAATGTCGAATTCTTCACCTGGAAAAGTGAAAATGGCCAAAATTACTCTAGAGTGGGACTTAGTGCGTCCATGGAGAAAAAATGGAAATACTTTCCACTATGACACTACCCTTAAATTAAAGGTAATAGTGACCGCTAAAAACTCTAGACGGACATTTGTCTGAAATAATTTTAGAAATGTCGAATTCTTCGCCTGGAAAAGTGAAAATGGCCAAAATTGGTCACAATTTGGACTTAGTGTGTCCGTGGAGAAAAAATGGAAATACTTTCCACTATGACACTACCCTTAAATTAAAGCTAATAGTGACCGCTAAAAACGCTAGACGGACATTTGTCTGAAATAATTTTAGAAATGTCGAATTCTTCGCCTGGAAAAGTGAAAATGGCCAAAATTGGTCACAATTTGGACTTAGTGCGTCCGTGGAGAAAAAATGGAAATACTTTCCACTATGACACTACCCTTAAATTAAAGCTAATAGTGACCGCTAAAAACGCTAGACGGACATTTGTCTGAAATAATTTTAGAAATGTCGAATTCTTCGCCTGGAAAAGTGAAAATGGCCAAAATTGGTCACAATTTGGACTTAGTGCGTCCGTGGAGAAAAAATGGAAATACTTTCCACTATGACACTACCCTTAAATTAAAGCTTATAGTGACCGCTAAAAACGCTAGACGGACATTTGTCTGAAATAATTTTAGAAATGTCGAATTCTTCACCTGGAAAAGTGAAAATGGCCAAAATTGGTCACAATTTGGACTTAGTGCGTCCGTGGAGAAAAAATGGAAATACTTTCCACTATGACACTACCCTTAAATTAAAGCTAATAGTGACCGCTAAAAACGCTAGACGGACATTTGTCTGAAATAATTTTAGAAATGTCGAATTCTTCGCCTGGAAAAGTGAAAATGGCCAAAATTGGTCACAATTTGGACTTAGTGTGTCCGTGGAGAAAAAATGGAAATACTTTCCACTATGACACTACCCTTAAATTAAAGCTAATAGTGACCGCTAAAAACGCTAGACGGACATTTGTCTGAAATAATTTTAGAAATGTCGAATTCTTCGCCTGGAAAAGTGAAAATGGCCAAAATTGGTCACAATTTGGACTTAGTGCGTCCGTGGAGAAAAAATGGAAATACTTTCCACTATGACACTACCCTTAAATTAAAGCTAATAGTGACCGCTAAAAACGCTAGACGGACATTTGTCTGAAATAATTTTAGAAATGTCGAATTCTTCGCCTGGAAAAGTGAAAATGGCCAAAATTGGTCACAATTTGGACTTAGTGCGTCCGTGGAGAAAAAATGGAAATACTTTCCACTATGACACTACCCTTAAATTAAAGCTTATAGTGACCGCTAAAAACGCTAGACGGACATTTGTCTGAAATAATTTTAGAAATGTCGAATTCTTCACCTGGAAAAGTGAAAATGGCCAAAATTACTCTAGAGTGGGACTTAGTGCGTCCATGGAGAAAAAATGGAAATACTTTCCACTATGACACTACCCTTAAATTAAAGGTAATAGTGACCGCTAAAAACTCTAGACGGACATTTGTCTGAAATAATTTTAGAAATGTCGAATTCTTCGCCTGGAAAAGTGAAAATGGCCAAAATTGGTCACAATTTGGACTTAGTGTGTCCGTGGAGAAAAAATGGAAATACTTTCCACTATGACACTACCCTTAAATTAAAGCTAATAGTGACCGCTAAAAACGCTAGACGGACATTTGTCTGAAATAATTTTAGAAATGTCGAATTCTTCGCCTGGAAAAGTGAAAATGGCCAAAATTGGTCACAATTTGGACTTAGTGCGTCCGTGGAGAAAAAATGGAAATACTTTCCACTATGACACTACCCTTAAATTAAAGCTAATAGTGACCGCTAAAAACGCTAGACGGACATTTGTCTGAAATAATTTTAGAAATGTCGAATTCTTCGCCTGGAAATGTGAAAATGGCCAAAATTACTCTAGAGTGGGACTTAGTGCGTCCATGGAGAAAAAATGGAAATACTTTCCACTATGACACTACCCTTAAATTAAAGCTTATAGTGACCGCTAAAAACGCTAGACGGACATTTGTCTGAAATAATTTTAGAAATGTCGAATTCTTCGCCTGGAAAAGTGAAAATGGCCAAAATTGGTCACAATTTGGACTTAGTGTGTCCGTGGAGAAAAAATGGAAATACTTTCCACTATGACACTACCCTTAAATTAAAGCTAATAGTGACCGCTAAAAACGCTAGACGGACATTTGTCTGAAATAATTTTAGAAATGTCGAATTCTTCGCCTGGAAAAGTGAAAATGGCCAAAATTGGTCACAATTTGGACTTAGTGCGTCCGTGGAGAAAAAATGGAAATACTTTCCACTATGACACTACCCTTAAATTAAAGCTAATAGTGACCGCTAAAAACGCTAGACGGACATTTGTCTGAAATAATTTTAGAAATGTCGAATTCTTCGCCTGGAAAAGTGAAAATGGCCAAAATTGGTCACAATTTGGACTTAGTGCGTCCGTGGAGAAAAAATGGAAATACTTTCCACTATGACACTACCCTTAAATTAAAGCTTATAGTGACCGCTAAAAACGCTAGACGGACATTTGTCTGAAATAATTTTAGAAATGTCGAATTCTTCACCTGGAAAAGTGAAAATGGCCAAAATTGGTCACAATTTGGACTTAGTGCGTCCGTGGAGAAAAAATGGAAATACTTTCCACTATGACACTACCCTTAAATTAAAGCTAATAGTGACCGCTAAAA
This sequence comes from Hydrotaea cyrtoneurina, assembly GCA_958296145.1. NCBI lineage: Eukaryota > Metazoa > Arthropoda > Insecta > Diptera > Muscidae > Hydrotaea > Hydrotaea cyrtoneurina. Next base: position 6,482,999 of record OY282513.1, on the reverse strand, counting down.
ACGCTAGACGGACATTTGTCTGAAATAATTTTAGAAATGTCGAATTCTTCGCCTGGAAAAGTGAAAATGGCCAAAATTGGTCACAATTTGGACTTAGTGTGTCCGTGGAGAAAAAATGGAAATACTTTCCACTATGACACTACCCTTAAATTAAAGCTAATAGTGACCGCTAAAAACGCTAGACGGACATTTGTCTGAAATAATTTTAGAAATGTCGAATTCTTCGCCTGGAAAAGTGAAAATGGCCAAAATTGGTCACAATTTGGACTTAGTGCGTCCGTGGAGAAAAAATGGAAATACTTTCCACTATGACACTACCCTTAAATTAAAGCTAATAGTGACCGCTAAAAACGCTAGACGGACATTTGTCTGAAATAATTTTAGAAATGTCGAATTCTTCGCCTGGAAATGTGAAAATGGCCAAAATTACTCTAGAGTGGGACTTAGTGCGTCCATGGAGAAAAAATGGAAATACTTTCCACTATGACACTACCCTTAAATTAAAGCTTATAGTGACCGCTAAAAACGCTAGACGGACATTTGTCTGAAATAATTTTAGAAATGTCGAATTCTTCGCCTGGAAAAGTGAAAATGGCCAAAATTGGTCACAATTTGGATTTAGTGCGTCCGTGGAGAAAAAATGGAAATACTTTCCACTATGACACTACCCTTAAATTAAAGCTTATAGTGACCGCTAAAAACGCTAGACGGACATTTGTCTGAAATAATTTTAGAAATGTCGAATTCTTCACCTGGAAAAGTGAAAATGGCCAAAATTACTCTAGAGTGGGACTTAGTGCGTCCATGGAGAAAAAATGGAAATACTTTCCACTATGACACTACCCTTAAATTAAAGCTTATAGTGACCGCTAAAAACGCTAGACGGACATTTGTCTGAAATAATTTTAGAAATGTCGAATTCTTCACCTGGAAAAGTGAAAATGGCCAAAATTACTCTAGAGTGGGACTTAGTGCGTCCATGGAGAAAAAATGGAAATACTTTCCACTATGACACTACCCTTAAATTAAAGGTAATAGTGACCGCTAAAAACTCTAGACGGACATTTGTCTGAAATAATTTTAGAAATGTCGAATTCTTCGCCTGGAAAAGTGAAAATGGCCAAAATTGGTCACAATTTGGACTTAGTGTGTCCGTGGAGAAAAAATGGAAATACTTTCCACTATGACACTACCCTTAAATTAAAGCTAATAGTGACCGCTAAAAACGCTAGACGGACATTTGTCTGAAATAATTTTAGAAATGTCGAATTCTTCGCCTGGAAAAGTGAAAATGGCCAAAATTGGTCACAATTTGGACTTAGTGCGTCCGTGGAGAAAAAATGGAAATACTTTCCACTATGACACTACCCTTAAATTAAAGCTAATAGTGACCGCTAAAAACGCTAGACGGACATTTGTCTGAAATAATTTTAGAAATGTCGAATTCTTCGCCTGGAAAAGTGAAAATGGCCAAAATTGGTCACAATTTGGACTTAGTGCGTCCGTGGAGAAAAAATGGAAATACTTTCCACTATGACACTACCCTTAAATTAAAGCTTATAGTGACCGCTAAAAACGCTAGACGGACATTTGTCTGAAATAATTTTAGAAATGTCGAATTCTTCACCTGGAAAAGTGAAAATGGCCAAAATTGGTCACAATTTGGACTTAGTGCGTCCGTGGAGAAAAAATGGAAATACTTTCCACTATGACACTACCCTTAAATTAAAGCTAATAGTGACCGCTAAAAACGCTAGACGGACATTTGTCTGAAATAATTTTAGAAATGTCGAATTCTTCGCCTGGAAAAGTGAAAATGGCCAAAATTGGTCACAATTTGGACTTAGTGTGTCCGTGGAGAAAAAATGGAAATACTTTCCACTATGACACTACCCTTAAATTAAAGCTAATAGTGACCGCTAAAAACGCTAGACGGACATTTGTCTGAAATAATTTTAGAAATGTCGAATTCTTCGCCTGGAAAAGTGAAAATGGCCAAAATTGGTCACAATTTGGACTTAGTGCGTCCGTGGAGAAAAAATGGAAATACTTTCCACTATGACACTACCCTTAAATTAAAGCTAATAGTGACCGCTAAAAACGCTAGACGGACATTTGTCTGAAATAATTTTAGAAATGTCGAATTCTTCGCCTGGAAAAGTGAAAATGGCCAAAATTGGTCACAATTTGGACTTAGTGCGTCCGTGGAGAAAAAATGGAAATACTTTCCACTATGACACTACCCTTAAATTAAAGCTTATAGTGACCGCTAAAAACGCTAGACGGACATTTGTCTGAAATAATTTTAGAAATGTCGAATTCTTCACCTGGAAAAGTGAAAATGGCCAAAATTACTCTAGAGTGGGACTTAGTGCGTCCATGGAGAAAAAATGGAAATACTTTCCACTATGACACTACCCTTAAATTAAAGCTAATAGTGACCGCTAAAAACTCTAGACGGACATTTGTCTGAAATAATTTTAGAAATGTCGAATTCTTCACCTGGAAAAGTGAAAATGGCCAAAATTACTCTAGAGTGGGACTTAGTGCGTCCATGGAGAAAAAATGGAAATACTTTCCACTATGACACTACCCTTAAATTAAAGCTAATAGTGACCGCTAAAAACGCTAGACGGACATTTGTCTGAAATAATTTTAGAAATGTCGAATTCTTCGCCTGGAAAAGTGAAAATGGCCAAAATTGGTCACAATTTGGACTTAGTGCGTCCGTGGAGAAAAAATGGAAATACTTTCCACTATGACACTACCCTTAAATTAAAGCTTATAGTGACCGCTAAAAACGCTAGACGGACATTTGTCTGAAATAATTTTAGAAATGTCGAATTCTTCACCTGGAAAAGTGAAAATGGCCAAAATTACTCTAGAGTGGGACTTAGTGCGTCCATGGAGAAAAAATGGAAATACTTTCCACTATGACACTACCCTTAAATTAAAGCTAATAGTGACCGCTAAAAACGCTAGACGGACATTTGTCTGAAATAATTTTAGAAATGTCGAATTCTTCGCCTGGAAAAGTGAAAATGGCCAAAATTACTCTAGAGTGGGACTTAGTGCGTCCATGGAGAAAAAATGGAAATACTTTCCACTATGACACTACCCTTAAATTAAAGCTTATAGTGACCGCTAAAAACGCTAGACGGACATTTGTCTGAAATAATTTTAGAAATGTCGAATTCTTCGCCTGGAAAAGTGAAAATGGCCAAAATTGGTCACAATTTGGACTTAGTGCGTCCGTGGAGAAAAAATGGAAATACTTTCCACTATGACACTACCCTTAAATTAAAGCTTATAGTGACCGCTAAAAACGCTAGACGGACATTTGTCTGAAATAATTTTAGAAATGTCGAATTCTTCGCCTGGAAAAGTGAAAATGGCCAAAATTGGTCACAATTTGGACTTAGTGCGTCCGTGGAGAAAAAATGGAAATACTTTCCACTATGACACTACCCTTAAATTAAAGCTAATAGTGACCTTCTAGCGTTTTTAGCGGTCACTATTAGCTTTAATTTAAGGGTAGTGTCATAGTGGAAAGTATTTCCATTTTTTCTCTACGGACGCACTAAGTCCCACTCTAGAGTAATTTTGGCCATTTTCACTTTTCCAGGTGAAGAATTCGACATTTCTAAAATTATTTCAGACAAATGTCCGTCTAGCGTTTTTAGCGGTCACTATTAGCTTTAATTTAAGGGTAGTGTCATAGTGGAAAGTATTTCCATTTTTTCTCCACGGACGCACTAAGTCCAAATTGTGACCAATTTTGGCCATTTTCACTTTTCCAGGCGAAGAATTCGACATTTCTAAAATTATTTCAGACAAATGTCCGTCTAGCGTTTTTAGCGGTCACTATAAGCTTTAATTTAAGGGTAGTGTCATAGTGGAAAGTATTTCCATTTTTTCTCCACGGACGCACTAAGTCCAAATTGTGACCAATTTTGGCCATTTTCACTTTTCCAGGCGAAGAATTCGACATTTCTAAAATTATTTCAGACAAATGTCCGTCTAGCGTTTTTAGCGGTCACTATTAGCTTTAATTTAAGGGTAGTGTCATAGTGGAAAGTATTTCCATTTTTTCTCCATGGACGCACTAAGTCCCACTCTAGAGTAATTTTGGCCATTTTCACTTTTCCAGGTGAAGAATTCGACATTTCTAAAATTATTTCAGACAAATGTCCGTCTAGCGTTTTTAGCAGTCACTATTAGCTTTAATTTAAGGGTAGTGTCATAGTGGAAAGTATTTCCATTTTTTCTCCATGGACGCACTAAGTCCCACTCTAGAGTAATTTTGGCCATTTTCACTTTTCCAGGTGAAGAATTCGACATTTCTAAAATTATTTCAGACAAATGTCCTTCTAGAGTTTTTAGCGGTCACTATTAGCTTTAATTTAAGGGTAGTGTCATAGTGGAAAGTATTTCCATTTTTTCTCCACGGACGCACTAAGTCCCACTCTAGAGTAATTTTGGCCATTTTCACTTTTCCAGGTGAAGAATTCGACATTTCTAAAATTATTTCAGACAAATGTCCGTCTAGCGTTTTTAGCGGTCACTATTAGCTTTAATTTAAGGGTAGTGTCATAGTGGAAAGTATTTCCATTTTTTCTCCACGGACGCACTAAGTCCAAATTGTGACCAATTTTGGCCATTTCCACTTTTCCAGGCGAAGAATTCGACATTTCTAAAATTATTTCAGACAAATGTCCGTCTAGCGTTTTTAGCGGTCACTATAAGCTTTAATTTAAGGGTAGTGTCATAGTGGAAAGTATTTGCATTTTTTCTCCATGGACGCACTAAGTCCCACTCTAGAGTAATTTTGGCCATTTTCACTTTTCCAGGTGAAGAATTCGACATTTCTAAAATTATTTCAGACAAATGTCCTTCTAGAGTTTTTAGCGGTCACTATTAGCTTTAATTTAAGGGTAGTGTCATAGTGGAAAGTATTTCCATTTTTTCTCCACGGACGCACTAAGTCCCACTCTAGAGTAATTTTGGCCATTTTCACTTTTCCAGGTGAAGAATTCGACATTTCTAAAATTATTTCAGACAAATGTCCGTCTAGCGTTTTTAGCGGTCACTATTAGCTTTAATTTAAGGGTAGTGTCATAGTGGAAAGTATTTCCATTTTTTCTCCACGGACGCACTAAGTCCAAATTGTGACCAATTTTGGCCATTTCCACTTTTCCAGGCGAAGAATTCGACATTTCTAAAATTATTTCAGACAAATGTCCGTCTAGCGTTTTTAGCGGTCACTATTAGCTTTAATTTAAGGGTAGTGTCATAGTGGAAAGTATTTCCATTTTTTCTCCATGGACGCACTAAGTCCCACTCTAGAGTAATTTTGGCCATTTTCACTTTTCCAGGTGAAGAATTCGACATTTCTAAAATTATTTCAGACAAATGTCCGTCTAGAGTTTTTAGCGGTCACTATTAGCTTTAATTTAAGGGTAGTGTCATAGTGGAAAGTATTTCCATTTTTTCTCCATGGACGCACTAAGTCCCACTCTAGAGTAATTTTGGCCATTTTCACTTTTCCAGGCGAAGAATTCGACATTTCTAAAATTATTTCAGACAAATGTCCGTCTAGCGTTTTTAGCGGTCACTATAAGCTTTAATTTAAGGGTAGTGTCATAGTGGAAAGTATTTCCATTTTTTCTCCATGGACGCACTAAGTCCCACTCTAGAGTAATTTTGGCCATTTTCACTTTTCCAGGTGAAGAATTCGACATTTCTAAAATTATTTCAGACAAATGTCCTTCTAGAGTTTTTAGCGGTCACTATTAGCTTTAATTTAAGGGTAGTGTCATAGTGGAAAGTATTTCCATTTTTTCTCCACGGACGCACTAAGTCCCACTCTAGAGTAATTTTGGCCATTTTCACTTTTCCAGGTGAAGAATTCGACATTTCTAAAATTATTTCAGACAAATGTCCGTCTAGCGTTTTTAGCGGTCACTATTAGCTTTAATTTAAGGGTAGTGTCATAGTGGAAAGTATTTCCATTTTTTCTCCACGGACGCACTAAGTCCAAATTGTGACCAATTTTGGCCATTTCCACTTTTCCAGGCGAAGAATTCGACATTTCTAAAATTATTTCAGACAAATGTCCGTCTAGCGTTTTTAGCGGTCACTATTAGCTTTAATTTAAGGGTAGTGTCATAGTGGAAAGTATTTCCATTTTTTCTCCATGGACGCACTAAGTCCCACTCTAGAGTAATTTTGGCCATTTTCACTTTTCCAGGTGAAGAATTCGACATTTCTAAAATTATTTCAGACAAATGTCCGTCTAGAGTTTTTAGCGGTCACTATTAGCTTTAATTTAAGGGTAGTGTCATAGTGGAAAGTATTTCCATTTTTTCTCCATGGACGCACTAAGTCCCACTCTAGAGTAATTTTGGCCATTTTCACTTTTCCAGGTGAAGAATTCAACATTTCTAAAATTATTTCAGACAAATGTCCTTCTAGAGTTTTTAGCGGTCACTATTAGCTTTAATTTAAGGGTAGTGTCATAGTGGAAAGTATTTCCATTTTTTCTCCATGGACGCACTAAGTCCCACTCTAGAGTAATTTTGGCCATTTTCACTTTTCCAGGTGAAGAATTCAACATTTCTAAAATTATTTCAGACAAATGTCCTTCTAGAGTTTTTAGCGGTCACTATTAGCTTTAATTTAAGGGTAGTGTCATAGTGGAAAGTATTTCCATTTTTTCTCCATGGACGCACTAAGTCCCACTCTAGAGTAATTTTGGCCATTTTCACTTTTCCAGGTGAAGAATTCAACATTTCTAAAATTATTTCAGACAAATGTCCTTCTAGAGTTTTTAGCGGTCACTATTAGCTTTAATTTAAGGGTAGTGTCATAGTGGAAAGTATTTCCATTTTTTCTCCACGGACGCACTAAGTCCCACTCTAGAGTAATTTTGGCCATTTTCACTTTTCCAGGTGAAGAATTCGACATTTCTAAAATTATTTCAGACAAATGTCCGTCTAGCGTTTTTAGCGGTCACTATTAGCTTTAATTTAAGGGTAGTGTCATAGTGGAAAGTATTTCCATTTTTTCTCCACGGACGCACTAAGTCCAAATTGTGACCAATTTTGGCCATTTCCACTTTTCCAGGCGAAGAATTCGACATTTCTAAAATTATTTCAGACAAATGTCCGTCTAGCGTTTTTAGCGGTCACTATTAGCTTTAATTTAAGGGTAGTGTCATAGTGGAAAGTATTTCCATTTTTTCTCCATGGACGCACTAAGTCCCACTCTAGAGTAATTTTGGCCATTTTCACTTTTCCAGGTGAAGAATTCGACATTTCTAAAATTATTTCAGACAAATGTCCTTCTAGCGTTTTTAGCGGTCACTATTAGCTTTAATTTAAGGGTAGTGTCATAGTGGAAAGTATTTCCATTTTTTCTCCATGGACGCACTAAGTCCCACTCTAGAGTAATTTTGGCCATTTTCACTTTTCCAGGTGAAGAATTCGACATTTCTAAAATTATTTCAGACAAATGTCCGTCTAGAGTTTTTAGCGGTCACTATTAGCTTTAATTTAAGGGTAGTGTCATAGTGGAAAGTATTTCCATTTTTTCTCCATGGACGCACTAAGTCCCACTCTAGAGTAATTTTGGCCATTTTCACTTTTCCAGGTGAAGAATTCAACATTTCTAAAATTATTTCAGACAAATGTCCTTCTAGAGTTTTTAGCGGTCACTATTAGCTTTAATTTAAGGGTAGTGTCATAGTGGAAAGTATTTCCATTTTTTCTCCACGGACGCACTAAGTCCCACTCTAGAGTAATTTTGGCCATTTTCACTTTTCCAGGTGAAGAATTCGACATTTCTAAAATTATTTCAGACAAATGTCCGTCTAGCGTTTTTAGCGGTCACTATTAGCTTTAATTTAAGGGTAGTGTTATAGTGGAAAGTATTTCCATTTTTTCTCCACGGACGCACTAAGTCCAAATTGTGACCAATTTTGGCCATTTCCACTTTTCCAGGCGAAGAATTCGACATTTCTAAAATTATTTCAGACAAATGTCCGTCTAGCGTTTTTAGCGGTCACTATTAGCTTTAATTTAAGGGTAGTGTCATAGTGGAAAGTATTTCCATTTTTTCTCCACGGACGCACTAAGTCCCACTCTAGAGTAATTTTGGCCATTTTGCTTCAGATTGTATATTATTGAAAAAAATTTAAATTCCGAATTAACGTTGTTTTCCATGAGTCAAAAAGTCATATTCCGAATATAAATTGTTTCTCATAAACCAGAAAGTTATATTCCGAACATAACTTGTTTCCTATGAACCGAAAAAAAAGAATATAACTTCACAAAAAAAGAATATAACTTCACAAAAAAAGAATTTAACTTCACAAAAAAAGAATTTAACTTCACAAAAAAAGAATTTAACTTCACAAAAAAAGAATTTAACTTCACAAAAAAAGAATATAACTTTATTAACCCTTTGAGGACCGGAGGTTTTCGCCGAAAAAAGAATATAAAAAAGAATTTAACTTCACACACATCAAGATTTTCACAATTTTTATAGTGAATTTTACTAATTTCAATGTGTTGTTGAATCCTGTATCGTACCGTTTTTAGTAATGGCGCAGTTCCTACTTATCAAATGTCAATGAGTAACAGCTTCAAAAGTGATAGCTGCCGAAATGCTGGGTGATTTAAAATAACACCTCTTGTTGGAGAAACCTGTACATTTTTGTATGCACGTAAATAATAATTTTCCATTTTCTTTAACGTCCTTGATAATAATTCGTCACAAATTCGTGGTAAAAAAAGTAGCACATAAAGTCGCAGGCTGTAAATAAACTTGCAGATTGCAACTTTAGTCTCACAAAGGAGAGTCAGATTATTTCATAATTTTTTAAAAAAAAAAAAATGATTTCTCTCTTTTGCTATAATTTCGAAACCATCACCAATCAGATTCCTTGCGAGTGTTTAATATTTTTATAATTTTTTTTTTGGAATTCCATCTAGTCTATGTGTCCATAAATTAAAATTACTATAATATTTCCCCCCATAAACAAAGTGAAATTTTCCAATCCACAATATTTCAATTACAGATGAGAGTGGCTGAAATGTCCGCATTCGGTTCAACAAAAACATGTTTCAGCGGCCATTTCCACCTCCTAAATGTCGACGACTTTCGAGTACAAGAATAATATCTAAGACATTCAAATACTTCTATGGAAAAGTTATAAGCCACTGGCAGTGTCGGTTAGTATAAAAATTATCTGAATCCACTGATTTGAGAGCAGTTGCCCCATTGTTTGTTCATGGAATGTTGACATTCGAAACCATATTTATGGTTCAATCTCTCTGAAAGAGTAAGTTAAAAAAGTTTTGTTCACAAAACTGATTTGGCATCAGCCAGGCAACATCTTGAAGTGTCGGCCATATCTTAGCCTTGAAGGCTTGTGGTTTGTGATCTGTGCATTTAACTGAGACCCTAACAAATAATGTGCTCCTAATTTGAATGTGAAATTGTACAACCTAAAAATAACAACTTCTGGTGGGGAAAATATGCAATTTGCAATTGTCGGCAAATTAGAAAAAACACACACAATTGTTACTTCTCCCTCTCACCCTCTCTCACTCTCTCGGTCTCTATATCATTTGCATTGCATGTGTGTGTGTACGAACATCAATGTCATTTTTATGAGTTTTTCCGACATTTCCTAACCGAAAAAAACACAACAGAAAAAAAAAGATGGCATGAAGAAGAAGAAGACTAGAACAATTCAAATGTGTCTATGAAATATGTGAAAATTATGTTAATTTTGCCTTTGGGCAGCAACATTTTTAATACAGACTAGTACAGACAGACTGAGCCATTAGTATTCTTAAAGTTGCAATTAAAACGAAATGCAACACCAGCACTCACCATTCACCATTCAAGCAAATTATGACCGACAAATACGCTACACTAAGCACTTGGGAACATATACACACACGTACAGGCGTACACACACACACACATTCACTGACATTGCACAGTGGTTAAGAGTGGGGGGGGGAGAGAGAGATAGAGAGAGAATGAACAGACACACGCATTGCTTTTGAAATGTAAATTTGCTTGCAAAATAGTTTAAATACAAATACTAATGCAGATATGCACACACACACACACACTCATGCACACACTTGTAACTACATCAAATACCAAAGAACAACACCAACGACAACAACAACAATATGTGTGTGTAGAGAAATTGTAATGCACTGAAGTTAAATAAATGCAAATGAGTTTTGCATTACATTTCTTATTACAGCAACTGCTGATGCTGCTGGTTGGTATTGCCACCACTACAACATCAGCTGCTGCTGCTACTGCTACTACTGTTGCAACATGTACCACAGGGTGTTGGCGTTAGGTGTGTTGGAATTTTCCATTTTGTGTTCTTTGTTTTCCTACATGTGTACGTTTTACTCTCCGTAATCTATGAAGAGAATTTGTCTTAAATCAGAGATCTAGGTACGAATATAAGGTGTATACTCTCTGATAGGGACGCCCTTTTTTTTCATTTCAAATCTAAAATGTTTTGGGAATTTCTGAAATTTCCAAATTTCAAGGGCGAGGAGCGAACTGTAAAATTGTTTTTCCTAATTTCCTCCTTCTTAAGGATCGCAAACTACATCTCTTACCAGTGTGTTTTTTTTTTTGTATTTCACTCCACCCTATTTTAGTACTCATGTGGCTGCGGGCAACCGTATTTTTTTTAAAATACAATATCTTTCTAAATATTTTTTTTAAAAATACAATATTTTTATTTTTTTTTTTAAAATACAATATATTTCAATATATTGTTTGAAAAATATAGTATGCTTTCAAAATACTTTTTTCAAAATATTTTTTAAAGAACAATATTTTCCAAAATATTTTTTTTAAAAATACAATATTTTTCAGAATACTTAAAAAAAAAATATTTTGCAAAATTTTTTTTAAATACCTAAAACTTTTTTTCAAAATACAATATTTTTCAAAATATTTTTTTAAAATACGATATCTTCCAAAATATTTTTTTTGAAATACAGTATGTTTCAAAATATTTTTTTAAAAAATACAATATCTTTCTAAATACTTTTTTAAAAATACAATATATTTTAAAATATTTTTTTTAAAGTACAATATTTTCCAAAATATTTTTTTTTAAATACCATATCTTTCTAAATACTTTTTTCAAATACAATATTTTTAATTTTTTTTTTTAAATACAATATCTTCCAAAATTTTTTTTTTAAAAAAACAATATCTTTCAATTTTTTTTTTTAAAAAACAATATCTTTCAAGTTTTTTTAAAAATACAATATTTTCAATTTTTTTTTTTTAAGATACAATATCTTTCTAAATATTTTTTTTAAAAATACAATATTTTCGAAAATATTTTTTTTTTTAAAAATACAACATCTCAAAATATTTTTTTTTAAAATACAATATCTTTCAAAATATTTTTTTTTAAAAACAATATCTTTCACTTTTTTTTAAAAAATCAATATTTTTCCATATATTTTTTTAAAAAAAATCAATATCTGTTAAAATATTTTGTTAAAAATCGACATTTTTCGAAATATTTTTTTAAAAATAAAATATTGTTTAAAATATTTTTTTTTAAAGTACAATATCTTTCTAAATACTTTCTCAAAAATACAATATCTTCCAAAATATTTTTTTTGAAATACCATATCTTTCTAAATAGTTTTTTCAAATACAATATTTTTCAAAAGTTTTGTTTAAAATACAATATCTTTCAAAAATTGTTTTTAAAAAAAATATATCTTTCGAGTTTTTTTAAAAATACAATATTTTCCAAAATATTTTTTTTGAAATACAATATTTTTCAAAATATTTTTTTAAAAAATACAATATCTTTCTAAATACTTTCTAAAAATACAATATCTTTCATAATATTTTTTTAAAAAATACAATATCTTTCTAAATACTTTCTAAAAATACAATATCTTTCATAATATTTTTTTTAAAAATACAAATACAATTTCTCTCAAACTAAAATATTTTTCAAAATACTTTTTGAAAAATACAATATTTTTTTTAAAAATACAATATTTTCCAAAATATTTTTTTAAAAATACAATTTTAAAATATTTTTTTTAAAGTACATTAGTTCTCAAAATATTTTTTTTGAAAATACAATATTTTTAACAATATTCTTCAAAATAGTTTTTTAGAAAGATACTTTTTTCAAAATACAATATTTTTGAAAATATTTTTTTTTAAAAATACATTATCTCAAAATATTTTTTTTTAAAAATACAATATCTTTCGAAATATTTTTTAAAAAACACAATATCTTTCAAATTTTTTTTTTTTTTATTTATTTATTTATAATTACAGTACAAATTGAATTTATTTTCTACTTTTGGGTCCAAGGATAAACCGGGTATCACAGACCATAGGCGCTTGTGGGAATCGAACCCACAACCCCCACTCTGATAGGCAAGATCTCTACCAACTCGCCTACCCCGGTATTTTGGCGATTTACAAAATGTTTTTTGGTATTTTTTTAAAAACATTTTTTTCCCTTAACACCAAACACTGTGCGGTAGAGTGGTAGAGTGACCGCGGTCACGATATAAATACAACCTCTCAGTAATATTACTTAGATCACACTGGCTTTCGACAGTAGTTCATCACAAAATATGAAATAAAAGTCGGGATATTTTTAACATTTTCCTTTTCAACTCAGTTTTTCTCATTGCATCGACCAGGTTTAGGCAGAACTGCCTAAGGATGCATATTCCAAAATACAAAATATCTCTGACTGAGGTAAAGTGATCACGTGTTTAACATAATTTCCATCAATTGGAAATGCTGTCCCTTTTCTTGACTACACTTCGTTTCGAATTGTTCGTGTCTATCTGCCCTCTTGCCATTTGTTAAACAAATCCAGTGGACAAACGACAACGAAATTCAAACAGTTTCAAATTCAAACAAAACTTTAAACATTTCAAATTCAAAAGGAAACATTTAAATGTGTTGTCATATTCGTACAGCGTCACAAATGATAAACTTTTATTTCTGGTCAGTTTCTGGGTTTGCTATCCCCGGCTTTCTCTCGGTGTAAGAGAACCAGAAACCGAACAGAACAGAACAGAAAACACTACTTAGTTATGCATATGAATGAAAACCGAAGCTAATGGTTTAAGTGAAGTGAGACAAGTTCTACAAGAAGGTCGGATTGCAGCCAAACTGTGAGTGGATAAAGCGAATGAATTGCATATTCCCATTCACGCACACACACAGAAACACACACTTATTCTAAATCGAGAAATCGATAGGATGCAGACCCTGCATCAAGTAGTAAATTGTACAATGTAAGGTCATTTACACACACACACACAAACATTCGAATGTATGTACGAGTATGTGTCGGCATTCGCTGGGAACACTGGCTGCTACTGCTAATGATGCCTGCTGGCGCTGAGGAACACGAACATGAAAGTAATCATAAGCCTAATTTGAAAATGGGCTATAATTTCAAGCCAGCCAGCCAACATTTCATTTTATATTTCAGTCGTTCACTCATTCAACATTTGCTCAACGGCTGATTAAGTGAGTGAGTGAGTGAGTGAGTGAATGGGAGAATGAGTCAGTGAATGAATGCATGATGTCTTTAATGGACTTTAGTTGAAAATAATTGAAACGTTTTATGGCCAAGACACAGTAGCAATTATTATTATGTATTTTTTCTAAACGACTAACAATTCTTTGGTATACGCGGAGAGTACAGGCGAAGAAGGCACAATGGGCGATTATAAGAAAACAAACCATGGCTTTTGGTAAAAGTGGTGGGTACACGTAGAAGCTGTGCTGCGGGAGCTCAACGTCGCGTAACAATCATACAAAAGTCTGAAATGAACATGAAATATGAAGTCTTGCAGACGTGTACAAGAACGAGGTTTGGTGGTGTACAAGGCACCAGACTGATATTTAAACAATTCTATCATCAGAGATGATTCGAAAATGGAGACTGAAACGAGCACGTTAGTTGTTCCAGAAACTCTGGTAGTAGAAACATAATACCCAACATCTGTAAAGTGATTCAGACAGAGATAAATGCCAAACAAATGTCCGAGTGGAACATACGCCCTTCGAATATGAAAATCGATGAGGACAGCCGAACTGTGTAGACTCCGGATGTACGCTAGAATGTATGAAATATCTAGACAAATTCTTCAATTGCAGGCCTGCTTTATCGCTCATCTGTCGGACACCTAGGAGTTACAAGCATAAGTATTGTCTTGTCGTCGTTCAGCTACTTCTTCTGGATTCTTCAAAAAGCACCAGTTACATCTTGATCCAACTTTCCGACCATGTCAATGCCAATGCCGCATGTGTGGCCTTTGGTGTTAACTCTGCCTGTTTGATTAACTTCGGCTTTTTCCAATATTTTCTCCATCAGTTTGTTCCAAATATTGCGCGATAAGCTGTCACCCTGTCGAAGTCTTCTTCGGTGATAACGCTTCCTATTTTGTGTGAGTATCTCAGAGTCATTCTACCAAGTCGTACAAGTATTCTTGTATTATCGTCGTCTCGAAAGAAGTTTTTTTTTAATCAATGAAAATAATCGCTTTGTTTACCCTGGGACATTTACATTTTTTTTTAGAACTGTCCAGATTTCGATAGTTGATTTATTCGATGGGAAGCCACAAGCATAAGGGCGAAACATTTCATCGGATTTGGGTTTGAACCTTACGATCTTTCGATCTTATAAGCGATGGTTAAGAGATTTGTTTCGCGTTAGTTGGTTGGAGTTTATACAGCTCTGCCGGTATTCCGTTGGTATCTGTGGTCTTGTTGGCTATGAGCTGGCCAATTGGCGATTTGACTTTATCTGCGTTAGGGGGGTGTACAGTAGATTTCTTCACACCGTTAGCCAGCTGGAAAAATGTGGCATTCAAATCCTCACCACATTCGACGTGTCTTTCAACAGATTTCCATGTCCATCTCTACAAGATGTTCTGCCCAGAAGAGTCTTTTGATTATTTTGTTTACTTGTTAATAGAATTTGTTGGCGTCATTTCCGAATACCTTCGAAATAGACGATTTTTCTCCCACCTCAACACACGGCATCGCTCCGGCACAGCTCACGTCACCACAGGCGCGAGTGTCGCCCTGTACGCTTAGTCCCTTTCTTGTCGCTATCGGTGAGCAATTACTTCTTTGGCGGCTTTTCTAAAACCGTGTTATACACATTTTGTCCTATGAACCAAATTTACTTTTTCGGAAAGGGATAAAAAATAAAAATACACGTGTATCGGCGATTTTCATGTACACGTCAGATTTTTTTTTTTTTAAGTTTGGGGTAAAGATCTCTTTGTGGCCTGTGGACCGATTTTTAACCCTTTTTCAGTCATCCAATCGAGCTCATTTTTTGCAGGCAGACTCGTGGAAATGTCTGTTTCACGTCAAATCGCCGATACACGTGTATTTTTATTTTTTCCCCTCTTTCCGAATATATGCATTTGGTTCATAGGACAGAAAAAAATCTATTTTTTGTAACACGGTGTAATATATTTGTGATGTCATTGCTCGCTGGTATCTCTGTGAGTAGAAGTTGATGAGATACCTTTTGTGGAGAGGGCTTTGGCTGTCAGTTGCGCGATTGCGCTGAAGCTGCAGCCGAGTGCTCGATGCATGTCTGCCGTCCATCACAACGTGATCGATTCGTTTCTTTTATTTACCAACAGGTGACAGTCGTGTTGTCTGGTTTGGTGCTTCGCAATCGGACTACAATTTGTTTGGTTTTATTTCAATTGTATTGAATTTCGAATCAGAATTTTTAATAAAAATTTTTTTATTTAATTTATTTGTCCCCTATTTCATTTTTCTTTGAAGAACACCATACAAAATATTGTACATTCAATTGGATTTCAATTCCTTAGACTTCATTGCCTTGAATCCGTATTTTTAGTGGCTACAACCGTTAATGCATTTTATTTGGAGTCTTTGTAAACCCCAAATGGATTGAATATTTGCCTGAGAATGCAATCATTTCAAACTGTTTAACCAAGAACCTCATAATAATCTCTGGTTTCGATTTGTAGCCACTGTGCGACAGTCGCTTCATTTCTAATATCTTAATCACCATCATGATTATCGGCATTATCATTGTCGTCCTCGTCATTATCGTCAACCGCTGCACCAACATTATGGACATTATCTTCATTTCCATAAGCCATAATAACGTATAATTTTGCCATCGTTCGTTCTGTCGTTCCGTCGTTCGATTCCAATACAAATTCTAATGTGATTATAAACATTATCGTAAACGAGATGCGACTGTGTTTGTATATGTGTCTCTATGGGCTCCTGTGTGGGTGCGTGTGTGTGCTCGTGTGTGGGTGTCCATGTGTATACGTTTTGTTGACCCATAATGACTAAATGGATATTAACAAAACCTATAATGAGTTTAACCAGCGCAAAAACAGAAAACGACACACATCCAAAAACGTTACCAACAATAACACCGAAAATTGTTTTACAGAAAACACACTGGCCAACAAAAGTTTTAAAATATTCGTAACCGTTTAAAACCTGAAAGCTGCGGCTACAGTCGCCCCCTAATTGAATTGGGATCAATAAATTTTGTTTACATTTTATATGAAACATTTAACAATTACCCGATAGACAGTCGGCGGGCCGGCGGGCCGGCGTATGCTGGCAAATATTTGTATTTGTGAAAAGGGTGGCGGTCAGTAAATTCGGTTATGCAGATGTGTACACGAAAATGACAAAAATTCCATACTCAGTTAGTCTTTAATAAGGTGACCATACTGGTCAAATCTGGCATGGAGCCAAGTTTAATAGGAAAATGGCTTCACATTTAATTGGAGTTTTATATTCACCACACGGTGACACAGGCTATTGTGGCATAGTGACGATGTGTGCAGCACCCAATCAGTTGATAACTCATCGGTGAAAATGTGTGTCAAGTTCTCTTCTATTATGTCCTTTAACCCTTTACGAGTAAGTGAGTAAAAAACCAATAAACATTTGGAGCAGGAGTTAAACTGCAGATCCCGTTTAGTGAGTATACAAATTACTCATTTGACAGAACGTGCGTCGCCATAGAATGTTGAGGGAAATAGGTAATTTGAACGAAGTCCAAGTTAGTGAGTATACAAATTAAATGGTAAACAGCTCACTGATATGAGCTGAGTTCCACGTCTGTCACTTCATAGAATTTTAAGGGTAATAATTTAATTTGTACGAAGGCCGATCAGCAAGTCTGTTACTTGACAAACTAACCGCGTAGTTAATTAAACATGAACGCGGCTTCCCTCAATTATGATTTGTTATTCTACCACTGACAGTTTTTCAGCCAACTTCCATCACCACAGAGTGTCGGAGCGAATGCATTTTTAAACACAAATAAATTGCAAGTGGTCATTAAAATTTATATTTGTGGAAAAAAAATATTAAGTTTATGTTACATTTTGTTCTACGTATTATTTGGAGTGTTTCCCTAAAAAAACGTATGATAAAAAGTCCCAGCATAAGCAAAAAAAACAATGAGTGCGAAATATATTGAAACTTCTAGACGATATTATATTCGTAAAACGTCTGAAACTTTAATGAGCTCTTGAAAAGTGGTGTTGCGAAAACGCCTCATTCGAAAGACCTTTATAACAAGTAAGTCAAATTGGTGTTGCGAAAACGCATCAAAGAGATGACCGCTATAATAAATCATATTCATTCCAAGCCAGAAACTTAAGTAAGTCGTGAATTCTTAAAAATTGGTCTTGCGAAAACGCCTCATTCGAAAGACCGTTATAACAATTCAGCAACTTTAGTAACTTGCTAATATCGATTTCTTGCAAATTAGTGTTGCGAAAACGCATCGAAGAGAAGACCGTTGTAACAAATTATATTCATTCCAAGCCAAAACTTAATTAGGTCGTGAATTCTTAAAAATTGGTGTTGCGAAAACGCCTCATTCGAAAGACGATTATAACAAGTCAACAACTTTAGTAACTTGCTAATATCTATTTCTTGCAAATTGGTGTTGCGAAAACGCATCAAAGAGAAGACCGCTATAACAAATTATATTCATTCCAAGCCAGAAACTTAAGTAAGTCGCGAATTCTGAAAAATTTGTGGTGCGAAAACTCATCATTGGAAAGACCGTTGTAATAAATTATATTCCAACCAAGTTTGAAACTATGTCGCGAATATAGTTCTGGAAAATTGGCGTAGAGAAAACTTGGTAACAAATTATATAATGGGAAGACCGTGGTCACAAATTATATTATTAGCTGTCAATCATCCAGCAGTAAATAAAAAAAAACAAATCCTAAAGCTCATAAAATATAAGGAGAACATGTTAGTTGAGTTCCATAAAGAGTTGATAATCAACTAAAAAACTTTAATAAGTTGCCAATATACAGCCCCCTCATTTTCATTCCATTTCACTTTCATTCCACCAAAGTGAATGTTACCTGTGACAAACAGTGGTTGAAATGATCAACTTTTTTTTAAATCAATTATTTGTTTAGTAAATTGCTTTCAACTAAATGTTGAAGTATCCAAATAGACAACTTCTTTTTACTTGATTAACTTGAATGATAAATTCAATATAAAAAAGGATTTTCATTTTTACTTTCTCCGAGTATTTTCAAGTGAAACATTCTCCAAACTGAAAGTTGTCACACCTCACTCAAAAGCGAAAGACAGAACAGGGGCGAGAGATTCTTGAAAATCGGTGTTGCGAAAACTCATCATTGGAATGATAGTTATAACAAATTATATGCATACTAAGCCAGAAACTTTAGTCGCTAATATAGAGTTATTGAAGATGTGTGTTGCGAAAACGCATCAAAGGGTTTAGCCAGCATATAGAACCGTGAGTTCGAATACAAAATGTAGCTATAGATAGACGATTCGTGGAAAAAATTAATACTCCTGGTTAAGAGGGTCCTGTTGACAACATTTAGCCAAATCCTAATAAGCGAATATTTCGATTAGTAATTAGATTTCAGTTAAAGATTAACTGAACACATTAACAGTAGTTTGGCTAGTAGATCTCTGGTTCTATGGAAGTTTTATTTGTATAACTACAGGGTACTCTCTCCTTGCGGACACCTCTCATAAAGGGACACTTTTTTCAGTACCAATGCGCTTTTGACCTTTTGTTTACTTCTTTCATAAGCGGATAAAATGCTCAGTCTCTTAGGTGTCAGCTTATGAGAGACCCCTTACCGCAAAAGAGACGTAAGCGCTATTTTTTTTTTCCAAAACTCTTTTTTTAATGAAATTTAATAGAAAATTGTTCAACGCTCTTAATTCCAAAATATTAAAAATTAAATAATGTATATTTACAAAGATATAGCAAATTTATTTGTATGACCACAAAAAAACCCTCTCCCGTAAAATTTTCTCTTTGGCCCTTACGTCTTTTCCTCTCGTTTTGGATTATTATACCCCCAACTTCATAAGCAAAATATGGCCAAATCTTAAAGATAAATTCATATTTAAAATTCTAAAGAAATTCTCTTCAATTTGAATGACAGCCACGATCCAATCACAATGCTTTAACTCCAACATCAGGCCGCTGGCTTTTGTTGCCATCGCCCTTATATTTTTAGTTTACTATAATTTTTTATTATTGTTATAAATATATAAATAAATACAAATAAATAAACTCTAACACATCAATCAAACGAGGTGATTAATTTGCATTTTCTAAAAATCACTTTTTTAAAACACA
Organism: Hydrotaea cyrtoneurina; assembly: GCA_958296145.1. Classification (NCBI taxonomy): domain Eukaryota; kingdom Metazoa; phylum Arthropoda; class Insecta; order Diptera; family Muscidae; genus Hydrotaea; species Hydrotaea cyrtoneurina. Next base: position 6,463,255 of record OY282513.1, on the reverse strand, counting down.
AGGTAAACAAAATATCTCTAATTGAAGGCAATATTTGTTCGTAGCTAAACCACTTAGGCTAGACTACTTAAGCTGTTACTAAAAATAATACAACCTTAACTGAGTGTTGCTCTGGCTATGCAAATTTGTTTGGAGATTCCGTCCATTTGTAACATTTGTGGAATGCTCAGGAATTTGTGTGGATGTCGGTGTGTGTGTGTGTGTGTACATTTTTGTGTTCTGCCCCGTTTTTGGTTTAAAAGGGAATGGAATTCCCTTCATCGCCTAACCAGAATTGTGGCCAGTTTTGGCATTCCAAACACGTCGGTCTTGTTTGTATGTAAATCGGTTAAAAATTAAGAATTTTTTCTTTCATTTCTGTCATTCCATGTGGTTCTAGTAGTTCTGGTTGTTGTAGCTATTATCAAATGATAAGCGTTTTAGTTGTTTGCGTATGTCTTCAAGACGAGCGAGTCTTTATCGGTGTTTGTACATGTGCGTGTATGTGTATGTGTGAGAGCAGTTAAACAAACGTTTATTGTGGGCCATAAATAATGAAATGAAAGAAAATCACATTTTATGTTGCTTGACCATATGACCCGACCAACCGACCAAATTGCCATATGTCGTATTTTATGGCGGACATTTGGATGGCTGATGTTATACATACACCAGAGTACATGTGTATGTGTGTGAGCATGCATTTGTGGCTACCTCAAACAATATTAAAATCATCTGGGGCCACATTTGTCAGGGCACACGCATGTTATTACACATACACACCCATACTTATGACACACACACGCACACACGTACACAATGTATTTGCGGGCTGTGTAGTATGTAAATAATCTCGGGTGATAATTAGTAATTTCAACAATAGGAGGTCATACGCAACGGGTGCTGCTATTGATGCTGGTGCTGGTTTGCCGAGTCTGTGATACTCAAATGAACCTAAAATTAAGCAGACGGTGTGATGTATGAAATAATTGTTACAGTTTTCTTGTTTTTCCGTTTTTTTTTGTTGCGGTTGCTGTTGAACTTTTATCTCGGCCCCGAACAGTTCATTTGAACACAGGTCAGAATACCTCAGTGACACACACACAGACGCACGCCAAGTATTAATCATTTTAACCACAGCGTGAATTTATGACAAACTATGCGGAGTTGTAGCAGTGACATTTGTCCCGCTGCTACTGCCCGACACCATATTTCATCTGATAATTAGTCAGTCTGTGATTTAAATGTCAGTTAAGTTTCGTTATCCGTTAAAGTCAACAAATGATGGAAATGATTTTGGTTCGGATTGACAAGTTTTGCCCCGGGTTTGGAAAACCATCAGTTTAGAAAGTCCATAACTTCTAAACTATTAAATATATATCACAAAAATTGGAATTATTATTTTCATTTTCTGTTTAGTTTTTTGTAAAACACAAATTCAACCGACTGACAAATAAAAGACCAAAGACACATGATTTGCAATGAAATGTACCCGAACATTTTCAAAAACTCTCAGAAAAGTTCAATTTTTTTTATCATGCAGTAACAGCAGGGATTCCTGCGATGACGTTGTGTGAATGGGATCATTTTTAGACTTACAAATGTCGCTTACAATTTTGTTTTTTCCCCTTTTTGTACCTTTTTTGTATCCCTTCTTCGTCCCTTCTCTAACTATTATCCACTTGTTGCCTACAATTTGTTTCTCCCTTTTTCATTTTTTCCACTTTTTGTACTTTTTTGTATATCCCTTTGGTACTTTAATCCATTTATTGACAATATTTAGTTTCAAGCTTCTCTTATTTTTTCTTGTTTTATTCCTTTTTAATTTTTTATCCCTTTTTGGTAAGTTTTTGCCGCTTTTTCGTCGCATCTTGAACTCATGTCCAATTAATGTTGGCAACAATTTGTTTCGTCCTTTTTTTTTTTGCTTTTTTTGATCCCGTTTTAGTTATTTTCTCTTGTTGTTGCCAAAAATTTGTTTCACTTTTTTTTTTTTTTTTTTTTTTAATTTTTCCCTTTTTTATCTACTTGTCGCCAAAATGTTTTACATACTTCTTAAATTTTTTCCAGTTTAACCCTTTTTGTCCCTTTTTTATGCCGTTTTGGTACAGTTTGACCCCGTTTTTGTTTGTGTCCTTTTTTTTATCCCGTTTTGGTACTATTATCCACTTGTTGCCAACATTTTGTTGGTCCTTCTTTTATTTTTCCCCTTTTTATCAGTTTTTTGTCTCTTTTTTATCCCGTTTTAGTACGGTTTGGCCCAATTTTCATCCTATCTCTAACCCATTTTCTCTTGTTGTTGCCTACAATTTGTTTCCCCTTTTTTATTTTTTCCACTTTTTGTACTTTTTTGTATATCCCTTTGGTACTTTAATCCATTCATTTTTTTTAATTTTTCCCTTTTTTATCCCCTTTTGGTGCTTCATACTTATTTAATTTTTCCCCGTTTAAGCCCTTTTGTATCCCCTTTTTGTCCCTTTTTTATCCCGTTTTGGTACAGTTTGGACCCTATTTCGTTTTATCTCTAATTTTTTTAATTTTTCCCTTTGTGTCCTTTTTTTATCCCCTTTTGGTGCTATTATCCACTTGTTGCCAAAATTTTTTTTGGTCCTTCTTTTATTTTTTCCCCTTTTTATCACTTTTTTGTCCTTTTTTATCCCGTTTTGGTACAGTTTGGCCCCTTTTTCGTCTCATCTCTAATTAATTTGCACCTGTTATTGCCAACAATTTGTTCACATTTTTTTTAATGTTTTCCCTTTTTTGTTGCCGACAATTGTTTCGCCTTTTTTACACTTTGTGTCCTTTTTTATCCCGTTTTGATACTATTATCCACTTGTTGCCAAAATATTATTTCATCCTTCTTTTAATTTTCCCCCCTTTTTATCACTTTTTATCCCCTTTTTGTTCCTATTTTTATCCCGTTTTGGCACAGTTTGGCCCATTTTTCGTCCTATCTCTAACCCATTTTCACTTGTTGTTGCCAACAATTTGTTTAACTTTTTTTTGGTTTTTTTGTTTCTTTTGTGACCCTTTTTTTATCCCATTTTGGTACTATTATCCACTTGTTGCCAAAATTGTGTTGGTCTTTTATTTATTTCCCCCCCTTTTTTTATCGCTTTTTTATCTCGTTTTTGTACAGTCTGGCCCCCTTTTTCGTCTCATCTCTAACCCATATTCAGCTGTTGTTTTTGTTTTGTCCCCTTTTTGTCCCTTTTTATCCCTGTTATGGTTCGTTTTAAAGCTCATTTCCATCTGTTGTTACCAAGCGCTGTTGTGGACCAATTTTCCAACAAAAACCACAATAGTGGATTATATTGAGTTTTGGGGGAAAAGTTTTCCCCCCGAATATCCAAAAACCCCTTCTTAGTGGATGTTAACTCGGCCAGGAATACATATTCCCCAAATTGCATGATTCTTGCTTTAGCGGTTTCATCAGAACAATGATGACAGCAAATGAAGTTCTTAGCTGGACTGCGTATGTGGTTGATTTTATTGAAATATCATGATGAGGATCAATGATGACCACAAGAGGACTTTGTTCTTAAAGTCTTTATGTTCTTAAAGTTTTCTGTATCTCACTGAAGAATATATTTTTTTTACAAGATCCTTTCCTCCTCTCTTATCCTATTGACTTTAGTTTTTTATATACACGAGGTAGACCAGTTCCCTAAAAGCATAAAAGTCTCACTGCCGTCGTAAGCTGCCACTACGCCTTGATTTCATTCACCCTCAGACCAATCTCCGCCGGTTGTAGTGCTGAAAAAAAAACAGTCTCCTTCAGGTGGAAGATGTCATAATTATTATAAATCCTCCCTGCGATATCGCAAGCTAAAGGAATATGGGTTGCTAGTGTTCTTTCCCATAAACTGTTTAATAATATTTCAATTAAATCAATATTGAATTGAAGAATTACAACTACGAACTTCCTTTCTATTCCATCAAAATAGAATATGGTCAACATTGACTTGACATTCGGTGCGTATACGTAATGTGAAATTGATGAGAGTGATGAGACGCATACGCCACCGGGGCGTATACGTTATGTGACCCTGTATGACAAAATGTACGCCACATTGCAACGTGTGTGTGTGTGTACTAAACTCACCCACACACACAGAGACATACCACACTAACATCAAAATAACATTAAATATTTCAATACAATTCGCTGTTGATAATTGAAAAATATGAGGAAAAAACGGCCGCAATTGGTTTCCCGAATTACACATCCACACAGACACACGCACGCACACACAGCAACACATGTCAGTTGGGGAATGACAATGAAACCACAGAACAACAAAGGATGGAACACAACAACATCATTCCAAATGAATGCCAATGAATTTGTTGTCTTATTTTTGTGGGTACTTTTTTTCGGGGGGCGGGGGTTGGTTTTTGGGACAAAACGTTCAATGGTGAGACAACAGCATAAATGCTAGCAAAAGAAATGAGACATTTTGAAATGTAACATAAGCGGAAATCACCTATTTTGCTATATTAATTTCTGTTGCTCTCTCTCGTCTGCCCAGTCTTTCTTGCTCGCTTTTATCTCGCCCGGAATAAATCATGACGATAAGAAGTTAATTACGAGCAGTAGCTGTAACGACTGCTGTTGTACTCGCAGTGGCATTTGTCATGTTGGCTGTTGTAACTGGCTATGCAAACCGTGTGGAATTGTTTCAATAATAAAATGTTTACACAATCACAAATGCCAGCCAAGCGAACAGTATCAGCAGCAGCAACAGCAGCACCACCAGCACCAACATTAGCCTCAGCATTGTCATACAGTGGGCGACAAAAGTATAGCGATTTGTGTTTGCCCCAAATGGATTTTAATGCAATCAAGCAAAAACCAAAAATATGGTAACCAGGCACAGTGGTTCGAATGGAAAGAAATGTGTTAAACTGCATCAAGCAGCAGGAATTGTGAAGACGGTGATTACTTTCCAGACTCTACGGGATAGGGAATGTATGTCCTCAGGCAGTTTCACTTCGCTTAAGACATTGCGACACATAGTAACTCCTTGATGTATGGAGTCAGACAGTGGAAGTCCATCTGAGAATCGTCAGGGAAGTGAAATAGTATCGAAAAATAGGTTAGCCTGTTATTTCCTTGAGTACTTGAGAGTACACGGAGGACTTTACTGGAAATGATGCCATCCCTCTGTTGATGATCACCAGCAGCAGGCTCTCTTTGAACACATCAACATCGAACCTCGAATAAGTGTTACCACCAATAACTTTGGACAGTTTTAGAAGCAACGTATCAGCTGGCGAATGCAAACTTTTATAAAATTGCTTTGAAACTCAAGCAACCTATTGATCAGAAATATTCTGTCCCCCTTGCAGAAAACCTGTCTGATACACAGTCAGTGCCTTCGAATTGGTCTTGTCGAAAATCTCATTAGTTCGGGGAGAGAGGGCCCAATCATAGTGGCTGTTATTCGAATGTTTGGTTCTTGAGGAGCCTCTCGAGGACGATTTCGATCTCAACAATTATTGCCATCTCATGCATTGAAATTAGTTGAGGACAGCCGTACTGCGGCTAACTTAATATTGTTTAGTTCCAACAAGAATTTAGAATTGTCATTTGTCGTCAATAAATTGTGCAATTTAATTAAGCAAGAAATCTGCCGGTTCGAAGGACCATAAACACTTGTTGGTGGACTTGTTGGGTTCTCACAGTGGAAGTCTTGTGACGTCGCTTGTCTAGGCAGATAAGGCCGACACGATTGACGCCTTGGAAGAGAATATTCGTCGCGTTATAAAATGCAGTGACATTTATTCGAGCCAGCCGTTTTTTTTTATACCAGATCATACAAATGGGGCTACCGAAATTTGATAACTGATAGCTGTCACATTGTGGAAGCTACTTCTGCCGAATTGGCTATTCAGTCCGCTGTGCCAAATCACCCAGCAGGAGAATTCGAGGCAAGAACTCACCCTGTCACAGACCACAACTCGGCAAATTTTGCGTTGTGATTTAGTACTGCAGCCCTATCGATGATTACCAACTTCTTGGAGCCTAAGTTGGATGATTTGGATACCGGCGACAGGTAGCTTCTCGACCCCCGGAATGGAACTTGAAATCCATTCCATTGCCAGCTTGTGTGGTATATTTAAGAAATGTGTCTTGACAAATAACAACAGAGACATCTGAAGGACTTAGTTAAGCCTGTGAAACTTTCGTTCTTACTTTTATTATTTAGCAGTCTTTTCATAAATCCCCTTGCGGTCAACAACTGTTGATCTTCAAAACTCTCTGAGAGGAATCTTAATTCCCAGAATTGTTTGCATTTGAAGACCCTGTGCAATGGCGGCCATCATTATGGCATTGATTGAAGTTAATGTGTGTAACTGAAAAGAACTGAGCAAAAGCACCAGGGCAGCCGTGTATTATCTCTTTAACTAAACGTGACTATCACCTTGAAGCTCACGGACACCCTCTCATTATTCCATCCCATGCTTAGAGCTTGTTAACCACCATCCAACCCTCCTTCCCCTCCCCCCCCGAAAAATGTCGTTAATGCTTATATTAGTTATTCCCGCCAACACTTGGCTGGCATTCGGCGTCGGCTGGCTATGGCTGTGACAGATTGTTACGCTTTCAGTTTTTCGCGGGCATCTGCCCTACAGCTTCTCGCCACCATATGCTTTAGATTCGTTACAGTTTGCCATCGTCTGCCCCTTATCAGGGCATTGCGGCGTGTATATTCCATATACTTTATGAGGCATACGCCGCCTGCATGGGGGGAGATAGTTAGAAGAAATATGTCGCTGATTCGCCGACACCAGCGCATAACTTGGAATCTGTTTTATCGCATATCGCATATATATGTATGTATTTCTCGCTAGTCCGCAGCAACTCTAACGGAAGTGATAACATGCTCGAGGGGGCAAAAGCGGGCGAAGAAAATACAAAAGGGACATGTTGCTTTCCACTCTGTGCCGAGAACGGAAATAATTTCTTTCTTATTTTATTTTTTTGTGGCTTTTAGTTATTACTAGTAAATTTGGCAACTGGTAATAATGGTCTTGTTTTAATAAGGACCTATTTTTGTGTTCATATTAAATGTTTTCTTAAACGACTTTGCGGTTTACAAACAAACAGAGATTGGATAACAACTAATTTCTGCAAATAAGTTATTTAATTTGTCGTTACTCTCATGGCTCCATTAAATTATTTTAAAACAACGCTGAGCCTCTTAAATTCGATGGCTTCATGCTAAGTCTGAAAAGTAGCAGGAGACACATTCAAACTTTATTTGGATTTTATTAGACACCTAATGAGATCGAAACTCCAAATAGTTAAAATTCGTTATTCTTTTTGGCCGAAACTCTATTTTTTCGAATTATCCCTACCGTTGTTTACCCGAAATAGTTAAAATTAGTTTTTTATTTTGGTAGCGTATGATTAATATTAAATGAATGTGAATAGCACTCATGCGCCAAATGATTGTCAAATTAACGGAGACGGTCAGTGCACCAGTAATGTATTTGTCTGTTAGCGTAGAGCCCTGTGTCATTGGCCGTGTCATACCCACATTAGACTATTTTGTGTACACCCTTGTTTTTATTACGCAATTATTATTATTATTAAGCTGGACTATATTTTATTAGAATTTATTAGGTCAGAGAAACCCACGAAAATATAATTTAATTGGCTAATTTACAAATTACTTGAATTCCCCAATTGACAATGCCTTGTTTAAGACATCGCTGGAGGATTTTCGCTTTTGAGGCCCCTCTGGTACCTCCCATACAAATGTTATAGGTTATATGTAAAAGAGGGCTGAATGTGTTGCGACCCTCACACGATACAACTGAGCTGAGTTGAACCACCAAGTAAATCGTTTATCTCACACTCTACAACTTGAGGTGAAATCAAAATATTTTGATTTGCATTCAACCGACGACCAACCTACGACCAACTAAACCCATACGGTTGGACAACTTTATCAAATTGTACAACCAAGTTGGCAAACTTGATCAAATTGTACAACCAAGTTGACCAACTTGAGGCGAAATCACAATATTTCGATTTTCATCCAACCTATGACAAACTAACCCTCACACAATACAACTGGTTGTACAACTTAAATTGTACAACCAAGTTGGCCAACTTGAGGCGAAATCAAAATATTTCGATTTTCATCCAACCTATGACAAACTAACCCTCACACATTACAACTTGTTGTACAACTTTAATTGTACAACCAAGTTGGCCTACTTGTGGTGAAATCAAAATATTTCGATTTTCATCCAATCTATAACAAACTAATCCTCACACATTAAAACTGGTTGCACAACTTAAATTGTAATTGTAAAATATTTTGATTTTCATCCAACCGACGAACAACCTATGACCAACTAACCCTTGACGTTACTGCTGGTTATACAACTTGATCAAATTGTACAACCAAGTTGGCCATCTTAAGGTAAAATGAAAATATTTCGTTTTTCATCCAAACTATGACAAACTTACCTTCACACGTTACAACTGGATTAAATTGTACAACCAAGTTGGCCAACTTGACTTGAAATGAAAATATTTTGCTTTTCATTCAACCAACGACCAACATATGGCAAACTAACTCTCACACGTTACAACTGGAGTACATCCAATTTTATCAAGTTGTACAACCAAGTTGTCCAACTTGAGGTGAAATCAAATTTTTTTTATTTCCATTTTTTCATATTTCAAAATTCGAAAAAGGTGAAATTTTTTAACAGGAACAAAGTAGAAAAAAATCAAAAAACAAATATAACAACTTGGCGAAAAGCGCACTAGACCGAGTTAACGAGCATGGTGTGATTCTTAGTATGTACGGCATATCCTGATAAGACAATGAATCCTTGTAAATGCCGATCACATTACAAGTAAAAGGGTAGTCTCTAAGGCATGTAAAACTTCTCTGTAGAAACGCATTAGCCATTCGGGTACCGGTCAGTGAATATACGGACAGCTCACTGATTTGAAAGAACTTCTTGACAATTTCTCATGAGAGTATGTTGTCATTGATACTCAATGTTCTTACAAATAAGTACAGTCGAGTCCGGTTATAACGAACTCCTAGGGACTCGACAAATTGGTTCGTTTTAAGCGAAGTTCGTTATATCCAGGGTAAAATAGGGTAGGTGCAAAACTCTTGGGACTTAAAAAAGTGTTCGTTATAGACGAAAGTTCGTTATAACCGTACTCGACTGTACATACTTTTGTGGGTTTTAAATACATTTCCCCCCATATATTCTAGATATCGAACCCTTACCGCGAAAAGGACGCAATCGCTTTTTAATGAAATTCCATACCAAATTCTCCACGGCTCTTAATCCGACAATTTTAATAATTCCAAATTTGTATTTACAAAATTATAGCAAATTTAATTGCGCCACACGCTTTTCTGCTTGGCCACACAAAAAAAAAACCCTCTCACGTAAAATTTTCTTTTTGGCGCTTACGTCTTTTTCGCCTTTAGGGCTGATACTTTGAAATCGTTTGGCCGTTACAGCGTTGCCATCTGACAGCCGTACGTGTACGGAGGAAAAGACTTTGCCACATAAAACAACTGCCAACGTGTGTCATTCCTTCATTAATTACTTTCCGTTATTAGCTCTGCTTTTTTGTTGTTGTACAACACCTTTTGGGCTACACTGTTCAACCCGCCCTCCGGTTAGCACCAACTCTTCATATGCACTGATCGGGAGAAGAATGTGTTTGCAATAGACAACGCCATACCAGATACACACACACACACACACACGTAGAGATACACACATCCATTCACTGGCAATTGGATACATGGGCAACAACAATTTTACTATTATTATTCTTTTTCATTTCGTGTCCCCATAGCTTGTTCTTCTTCTTCAGTCGTTTACTGGCACTGTAACTTTCAACATTTGTAAACACAAACAAAGCGGAAACAAAAAACGGAAAGAAAGAAAAGATTCCCAATCACACCTACAAAATAAAAACAAAAGCAAAAAAAAATGGTGGAGTGGATACACACAGGCCAGACAACAATGGAAACAAAAATTCCTTGAGTATGTTGATAGGGTCATACAACAAAACACAAACACACACACACACGCAGATACACATCCCAGCAAACAATTGGAAGATTCTGAGGCGAACCATTGTCTAAGCGAAGTTTTAGCGATTCGCCCTAGAGATCCTTTGAAGTTGGTTCGCCTATACATCATCTGGGGGATTAATAAACGATCGAAAAAATAATACCTAAATCGTCCAAAGTACATTTTAAAGTCGTTGGGAAGATTAATCGCTGCCGCGAATTGTTAGCAATGCTACATGACAATTGTTTAGCGATGAATCGCCTCTTCATCATCATAGCAATGGTTTCGCAATCCTTGAGAAATACACACAATCTTCCTGACAACATTTGGAAGTTGTTTAAAAGAACATTCGATATATGTATTTTTGTTTATTTTTTTTGCTTGTTGTGAAGAGAATATAACTGTAAAATCAATGAAATTTACAATGTTTGTTAGTTCATCTCTGAAATTACAAAGTGTCGGGTGTGTTTTTTTGAATTTATAATTTTTGTTTTTAAAGTTTCTTTAATAAATTATACTAGTTAATGTAAACAATTTCCGTCGTCCTATCTTAGTATTTCAGAGGTGGCGATTTGCATTCAAATCGCTGTGGGGAGTCGCTTGCAATGCTCTGGGGTGATTCGCTTGCAATGCTACTATGTGCATCGTCTGAGATTCTTCATTGCGAATCGCATCACAGAGCCAACTGCTCACAACGGCGATTCGCCAACACTTCTCAGATGTCCATCGCCGCGATCTGTGACATCTTCCTGGCGATTCGTGGAGGAATCTCAGGCGATCGAAAATGTTTGCTGGGATAACTCGTTTATCAGTGTTCACATGTGTTTGTTTGCTTGTAGGACCCTGTGTGTGTGTGCAAGTTTTGGTTTGGTTGGGAGTTGTGCTGCTACAATTTAGTTCACTGTGTCAATAGGGCGTAACAATTAATAGAAGAAGAAGAAGACGACAACGACAACGAGGACAACGAAGCAAAACCAAAAACAACAAAACAAACAAATAAAAAGAAACCACAATCGCCGACAACGACAGCGGCCACGACGGCCACATTGATAACGATGACGACTCTCTTCTTTCGACTATGACCGACAACGACAACGACACCAACTGCGACTGCTACGATTGTTACGATACAACAACAATGTCTCTCACAGTTGATCATCTCATTTCGTTAGGGTTTCACACATGTTGTTCGGTTCTTTGTTGAAACGATGTTGATGTTGTTGTTGCCCATAAAGGTTGCTTTGTTTGTTTGTTGTAATACCCACACACACACACTGAGAGTCTCACTCTGACCTAAAGTACCCAAATGTGACACTAAGAAAACAACAACAACAAGAACACCGCCAGCCAGCCAGCATCCAGCAACGATGGAATGTAAACAAATACCAAAAAGAAAAAAATAGGTAATGAATGAACAGCTGTTTCCTGTGAGATATTAAGGATTTGCCCAAGCTTTTGCTCTTGCAAAGCTTTTGTCGAACTCTCTTGTCCACCCAGCGCAAGCTTACGCTCTCATCATTGACTCACCTTACTGGTGTTACTCAATGAATGTTAAGATATGGGGGACGCTCAAGCCTTTACTCTCACACTCTCTTCCTCTGTGGCTGTGCCTGAGTGTGTGTGTGTGTGGCGCTCTGTTAATGTTATGCGCACTATTTTTTTTTTTGATAATGTTTAAGTAAACATGTGATGTTGTTTGTGAGTGCGGCAATGTTGCTGTGTACGCTGTGTTGTTTTGTTGTGTTCTGTATGCGTGGGCTAACAGTGCAAGACACACCTACTCTTTCTCTGTGAAGCAGAGCAGAGCTGAGCAGAGACAGACACAGACAGTCAGACAAGCATGGGCAACATTTTAACAGTTTCTCATTGCTCACACCGCCTGAGTGTGCGAGTTTAGCAAAGGTGGCGTATGAGTGACTGAGTGGGCCAATGTGCGTGTGGCTGTGTGTGTGTGTGTCTGTGTGTAGAAATGGCTTTCAGTGCTTTTGTGGTTTGTTTCGTCGTCGTTACTCTGCTAATGATTTGTTATCCTTGAAAGTCATGTGATATCTGTTTTCATTGGGAGGTCTGTAACTCGTGCATGGTTATATTTCTTGATGTTTAGTAGTGCACGACTACGGCCCGAGAGTCTCGGTGCGAGAGAAGGAGAGAGAGCAAGAGCGAGGTTTTCCTGATGTGAGCTGATGAGAGCCTCATGTCTGCGGTGCTGCTGCTGCTGCTGCTGTATGTTATTTGGCCATATTTTTCAGGCTAAATGCTGTGCGATGCTGCATTGCATGGTTTTAGTATGAAATAGGACTCATTTAAAGACGGTACGAAAAAGGTGTCAACCGATATTAACACACGTGCGCATCCTCTTCTTCTAATCTATGAAAACAGTTTAGTGTTTGTTGTTATTGTTGGTTTGAATGAAGCAAATAAAAGAAAAGATAGCACCAAAATATGCACAACAATTTTTTTCTTTTCTTTTTTTTTCTACCACAATACAAAAGAAAAATATCTCCCTACAATTGTAGTTCAAACATAATGCAAGGGTAATATTTTGAGGCAAAAAGCATTTAATGCACATCAACGTCAAAAGCTAAAAAACAACAACCAAAAAAAAAAAAAAAATGTTTATTCAAATAAAAAATAATAAAATAAAATACATAAAGAATGTAAGAAAATAGTCCAGTGCAGCAAAAGCGAATATAAAACAACAACAAAAAAAAAAATAACCTTAGTCAGCCAAGTGTTAAACAACCAAATAGTGTTAAACTTAAACTAAAGAAGAAAAAAAGAAATTGCATACAAATTTAAAAAGTGAAAAAAATAAATAAATTACCAAAAGTTTAAAGTTAACGACAACACATAGGCAAAGCTAAAAGAAAGTTTTCAAATCACAGTCATGCAGCAGGAGCAGCAGTAGCAGCAGCAGCAGAAGAATTAGTCGTCATCAACGTCGCATATTCCAGAGCTGCAAAAATAATTGTCTATGCGAAACATCATCTTATGTAAGACCAAATAGAAAATTGCGTTTTTTTTTGTGTGTCAAAGTCGAATTTTTCCCTCAATACAAAAGACGACAGCGACAGCAGGAGCAACAACAGCAACAACAATAGTGACAACACTAAACATAACAATAACAACTTTAACAAGGGAAAATCTAAAAAAAAAACACACACAACAACAACTTGGATTTTTCAAATTGAAACCTTCTTCAGGAGCAATAACAGCAACAACAACAAACGAATGAAATGTATTAGACATTTCGAACGCCAACACCACCAACAACAACAACAAACACACAAGCAAAACCAATAGACAAACAACACGGAATATTGTGAAACAACCTTCGGGCATTGTTTGTGATTGTTGTTGTCGTTGTCGTTGTTGTTGCTGTAATTGTACTCAATCGTCGATGATAAAATACGGAGAAACGATGTTAAAATTGTTTTAATTAAAGGAAAATTGCACACAAATGGAATTTCTTGAGAGGAATTTCAATTTCAATGAGTTATACCAGAACAACATGTTGGGTGTTAAATATGCTTCAATGTCTACACTAGTCTACATAGAAATTTTAAGAATTATTTATTTAAGTGGATTTAAGTGTATATTCGCTTTAAGGAATTCCTTACAACTCTTTGTGGTGTGAATTTGATTTCGAGAAAATCATTCGTCCAAAAACACAGGATTTTGATCAAATTTGGAAATACACAACCGTTATGCCAAATGCATTGTTATTCAAAATTGTAGGCGGGTGGGTAATTTCAAATAAAATTGACAAAATATTTTTTTCAGAATTTTTCAGTTGGTTTTTTGTCAAAGTAAAAAAACAAGTTTTTGCTTTGGGAAAAAATACTACGGTCAAAAAATATTTAAAAAAAATATTTAAACACAAAGAATATTTTCTGATCCACATATTAAAGAACAGCTTGAAAAAGAAACTTGAAAAAAATATTTTAAAAAGCCGAATATTTTCTAATCCACAAATTAAAAACAACAGGAAAAAAATACTTTAAAAAAATATTTTAAAAAAAATCGAATATAACGTATTCCGTGAATTTTTCAGATTGTTTTTTTTGTCAAGTTTTTGTTTTGGAACAAAGTATTTGGGTAAAAATACTTCTGTCGAAAAGTCGAATATTTTCTGTTCCCCAAATTAAAGAACAATTGGAAAAAAATATTTTAAAACAATTTTTTAAAAAAATACTTAAAAAAGCCGAATATTTTCTGATGCCCAAATTAAAGAACAACTGGGAAAAAAATACTTTAAAAAAATATTTAGTAAAATTATTTTACAAAAATTCGGTTATTACATATTCCGTGAATTTTTCAGATTTTTTTTGTCAAGTTTTGGGTTTGGAACAAAGTATTTGGGTAAAAATACCTCAGTCGAAAAGTCGAATATTTTCTGTTCCCCAAATTAAAGAACAATTGGAAACAAATATTTTAAAACTATTTTTTAAAAAAGCAGTATATTTTCTGAATTACAAATTAAAGAACAATTGGAAAAAAATATTTAAAAAAATTATTTTAAAAAATTCGATTATAACGTATTCCGTGAATTTTTCAGATTGTTTTTTTTGTCAAGTTTTTGTTTTGGAACAAAGTATTTGGGTAAAAGTACTTCTGTCGAAAAGTCGAATATTTTCTGTTCCCCAAATTAAAGAACAACTGGAAAAAATACTTTAAAACAAGTTTTTAAAAAAATACTTAAAAAAGCCGAATATTTTCTTATCCACAAGTTAAAGAACAACTGGAAAAAATACTTTAAAAAAAAATTTTAACAAAAATATTTAATAAAATTATTTTACAAAAATTCGATTATAACATATTCATTGAATTTTTAAGATTGGTTTTTGTCAAGGTTTGGAACAAAGTATTTGGGTAATAATATTTCTGTCGAAAAGTCAAATATTTTAAAAAAAAAATAAAAAAATATTAAAAAAAATTTTAAAATTTTTTTTTTTTAAATCGATTATTTTCTGATCCACAAATTAAAGAACTACTGGAAAAAAAATTTAAAACAATTTGTTAAAAAAATATTTGAAAAAAATGTTTTTAAAAAATATTAAAAAAAAATATTTTAAAAAAATTAAAAAATAAAATTTAAAAAAAAAATTATTATAACACACTTTTAATTCATGCCGCATAACAATAAACAAAACTTCACAAAGACAAAACATTATTCACTATCAATTTCGCGAGTTTTTCAAAGGATGACGATTTTCGGGGAAGTCCAAATAATAATTAGTCTGTTTTAATTACATTTCATGTTAATTCCAAAATTAACTTCTCACAGAAAGTAATTACCATGAGTTTTTAAGTGATAAGAGGACAAATGCGTTTCGCCCTCTTGGCTTGTTTATCTATCTTGGCTAGCTTTATCTAAGGACATACGAAGAAAGTTAGGTGTCAATAAATGGAATTACCAAAGGCCATCTGGCCTCTGTCAGACGTCCCAAGTCGTTTGCTGTACATTTGCAGGAGGGTATTTAAACAGTATTTGTTTTAAAAAAGTAGATAGACATGATATGCTTTGAAAACCTGTAGCCGAACTAATGTGCCAAAAAACAACTTGGCACCTCTACCACCTCTGTATAGTCTTTGGAATTGCCAAAAGCAGGGCTATGTAGATTTTAAGTACATTTTATTTCTAAATAATTCAATTTTAAAATCATACAAAATTAGATTTTCTCTATTTGAAGTAATTTGTTTTTGTGATAGAGCGATTGGAAATTCGTTTCATTGTCTGAAAATCAACAAACAATATTGGAATTTGTAAAGAAATATTTTTTTGGTAATAGTAAAAAGTCGCCGAGGGATTCAGAAACGATTTTCATGGGCTAGAATTTAATAACAAAAATTTTAATAAATTATTGTTTTTTTTTTTGTTGTGGACGCTAAAATTTTAATCTATTTCTTTTTCTGTTATCATCATATTTTCGCTTTACGTTCTTTTAAGAGTACGTTAACACTCGATGACCAGCTAAATGATCAGGGGGTTATGCTGTTGTCAAATGGAATGAAATGATGGGTCGGGGAAGACTCACGTTCAACAATCACAAATGGAGTGAAATGATGGATCGGAGAAGATACACGTTAAGCAAACTCAGGTAGATGCGATTCGTCATTGGTTAAACGACTTAACAATACCATCGTGCTGTAGTAGTACCGACATTTCTTACCCTCAAACTCAGTACCCCTTTTTTTAAAAGAATACACATTAAAAAGAGACACGCATGTTTGGTTTTTAACAGTCATCGTAAAAATGCTCTTGACCTTACGAAGGGGTTTCCACAGAAAATGTCCAGTAGAACTCTGGGAAAAAAGTCTTTATTGGGATACAGGGGGGAGATATACGATTGATTTTTATTTCATTGAAATTCAATAACTTGTGAGTTAATAAACAATTTTGGAGCTGTGTAGAGAAACGAGAATAGAACTAAAGGTTTATCTTGGGGTACAGAAAACATCCAATGTTAGTTAATTTTCTAAATTTTCACAGAAATTAAATTGTACATTATTGTCTGTTCTTAGAGATTTTAATATATTTAAAAGTAAGCGTTTATAAAAATAAAAAAATGCATATTTTTTTCTTTCTGTGAATTGTAGTTTATTTATTAATTACAAGACAAAGTGAATTTATATTGTAATTTTCGGTCCAAGAGTAAACCGGTTGACTCAGACCATTTTATGCAGTCTCTGTTGGGAATCGAACCCCCACGCTGCTAGCTCTCTACCAACATGGCGCTTGTTTTTATTTTCATTAAACTTGCACACCATATGTTTTTGTTAACCCAATTGTGATTTTATTTTTAAAATTGTTATTTGGTGTCTTTTGTTTCTACGTTTTTTTTGGCCTGCTCCATTATATACAAACAATAGTCCATCTCTGTACTAAATGTACAAACAAAAAAAAAAAAAAAAAAAAAAACTGTGTTATTCAAAATACCAAAAAAAAATTCTTAAAAAAAATGTTTTTTTTTTTAATTTGTGTTTTCTTACAATTTGATTTCAATTTTTTTTTTAAAGAATTATTGATCGATCCCTAACCGCGAAAAAGACGTAAGGGCCAAAATAAAATTGTATAGCAGGGTGTTTTTTTCTGATCAAGCAAAGAGGCTTGTGGGTGGCGCTCACCATACAATTGAATTTGCTCTATCTTTGTAAATATAAATTTTGAATTTTTAATATTTTGGCATCAAGGGCGTTGGGCAATTTTCTATGGTATTTCCTTAGAAAGTGAGTTTTGAAAAAAAAATAGGTCTTGCGTCTTATTTGCGGTAAGGGGTCCCTCATAAGCGGACACCTAAGAGACTGAGCATTATGAAAGAAGTAAACAAAAGGTCAAAAGCGGATTGGTACTTAAAAAAGTGTCCGTTTATGAGAGGCGTCCGCAAGGAGAGAGTACACTGTAGTTATAAAAATAAAACTTCCTTAGAACTAGAGACCTACTAGCCAAACTACTGTTAATGTGGACATATCTTTAACTGAAATCTAATTACTAATCGAAATATTCGCTTATTAGGATTTGGCTAAATGTTGTAAACAGGACCCGCTTAACCAGCAGTATTGATTTTTTCCACGAATCGTCTATCTATAGCTACATTTTGTAATCAAAAACGCGGTTCTATATGCTGGCTAAACCCAATGATGCGTTTTCGCAACACACATCTTCGATAACTCTATATTAGCGACTAACGTTTCTGACTTAGTATGCATACAATTTGTTATAACTATCTTTCTAATGATGCGTTTTCGCAACACAAATTTTCAAGAATCTCTCTTCTCTGTTCTGTCTTTCGCTTTTGAGTGAGGTGTGACAACTTTCATTTTGGAGAATGTTTCACTTGAAAATAATACTCGGCGAAAGTAAAAATGAAAATCCTTTTCTATATTGAATTTATCATTCAAGTTAATTAAGTAAAAAGAAGTTGAGACACAAAGTTTGAAATGTATTTGCAATTTACTAAACAAATAATTGATTTAAAAAAAAGTTGACCATTTCAACCACTGTTTGTCACAGGTAAAATTCACTTTGGTGGAATGAAAGTGAAAAGTGAAATGGAATGAAAAAGAGGGGGCTGTATATTCGCGACTTATTAAAGTTTTTTAGTTGATCATCAACTCTTTATGGAACTCAATTAACATGTTCTCTTTATATTTTATGAGCTTTAGGATTTGTTTTTATACACTCCATCATAGGATGGAGTATATACTAAGTTTGTCATTCCGTTTGCAACACCTCGAAAGAGTGAACTGCGACCCTATAAAGTATATATATTATCGGTCAGTGTAACATTCTAAGACATTCTAGCGATGTCCGTCTGTCCGTCCGTCCGTCCGTCTGTTGTCTGTTGAAATCACGATAGAGTGCGAACGACCAACGCTAAAAAGCTGAAATTTTGTAGGAAGATGTTTTTTGCCCATAAGCAGGTTAAGTTCGAGAATGGGCCATATCGGACCAAAGGGCAAAAAGTTCCCCTTTACGGGACAAAATATATTCCGGCCATAATCAAATTTTTCAAATATTGTTTTACACTACATCTAAGTTCTAAGTTTATATAATTTATAAATGGGGGAAAAAATCCCAAAAATGGGCGTGCTCATGGGTTCCGTGGACCCTTGGGGCCCAAAAAAGGGCCCATGATAAACATGCGCATATGGGTATCGAAGTGCAACGAAATTTACTCACGAACCCAAATATGCCTTTATTTTCACGATTTTCCTAAATTTGTTGATCCGGTTTCTGGGACTATCGGGTCACCAGCGGCCCAAAAACCGTCCCTTGACAAACATGGACATATGGGTATCGAAATGCAACGAAATTTTCTCGCGAACCCAAATATGCATTTATTTTTATGATTTGGATACAATTTGTGATCGGGTTCCTGGGACTATCGGGTCACGAGCGGCCCAAAAACTCAGTTAGTTTTCTTATTTATTGACTTTTTAAGGATCCATGATGGAGGGTATATAAGATTCGGCCCGGCCGAACTTACTATTTGTCCACTTGTTTTTTTTATTTTTCTATTTTTTATGACTTTGTTTGTCTGAGTAATACAATTTAATTTAAATTACACAATGCAACAGCCATTTTGTCGAACGAATGTATAAACTGTTTTCAATTGTATTCAGTCGGCGTCTTAAACTCGTGCCCGAAGGGGTGTGACCATATAGCCCATAAGCAGTTTTGGGAAACTATTAAGCCCTGCCAAACTTCAGAGTGATTGCTTAACTCTTTCGAAAGTTATCGTGCGTACCAGCAGGACAGACAGACGGACATGGCTCAAACCATTCAGAAAGTCAGGAATCGAATTTGGTTCAAAGACACCTGGGATCTCATGTGGATATTTCTACACTTTTACACTTTTGAGCCGTATCAAATGATATATACCCTCCTACCCGTAGGGTGAGGATAGAATTAATGACAAAATTTTAAAAATTTATTTCAAATCGGACAATTTCTTTTTTAAGTTATGACAGTGCCTTAAAAAAAGATTCTAATGTACTTATAATTTGCAAAAACTCGTAAAGTTTTTCGTTTTTTTTTCCTCTTTAATTTTTATACACTCCATCTAAGTTTGTCATTCCGTTTGCAACACCTCGAAAGAGTGATCTGCGACCCTATAAAGTATATATATTATCGGTCAGTGTAACATTCTAAGACATTCTAGCGATGTCCGTCCGTCCGTCTGTTGTCTGTTGAAATCACGATAGAGTGCGAACGACCAACGCTAAGAAGCTGAAATCAAATAATCAAATTTTTCAAATATTTTTATACACTACATCTGATTTTTTTTGGTAAAATTGTTCTAAGTTTATATAATTTATAGATGGGGAAAAAAATCAAAAATGGGCGTTCTCATGGGTTCCGTGGACCAAAAAAGGGCCCATGATAAATATGGACATATGGGTATCGAAATGCAACGAAATTTTCTCGCGAACCCAAATATGCCTTTATTTTCATGATTTGCCTAAATTTTTTGATCCGGTTTCTGGGACTATCGGGTCACCAGCGGCCCAAAAACTCAGTTAGTTTTCTTATTTATTGACTTTTTAAGGATCCATGATGGAGGGTATATAAGATTCGGCCCGGCCGAACTTACTATTTGTCCACTTGTTCCATCTTAATTTTTGTTTCTCAATAGTTTTTTTTTATTTAAATATGTTGCCAACTGTCCTCAATAAAGCCCAATTGGCGCTGAGGCATTATTATTATAATTGTATTAATTATATACAGGGTTTTCCAACAAGAAGTGTTTTTTTTGGTATTCAGAGAAAAATTAAATTTTGTGAGATGAATGATCGGATGTTTATTTCATAGTAAAGAGGAAGCTATGCCCTTAATAATGAAACACATCATTAGTCAAATGGCTACCACGACCACGTTTGCAGGACCATATCCTTTTCATGAAATTTGCCATAACTAAATCGCAAAATGGTTGCCCTGTGTCCTCGATAGCCTCACGAATTCTATCTTTGAGGTCGTGAATCGACGCAGGGCTCTTGGCGTAGACCTTATCTTTCACATGGCCCCAAAGGAAGAAGTCGCAAGGTGTTCAATCACAAGATCTCGGTGGCCAATTGTGATCACCTCTTCGAGAGATAACACGGTCCGAAAACGTTTCCCGAGCCACCGATGTGGAAATGGGCCTCATTAGCCAATATGTTTTTCGATGGAATTCCGGATCATTTTCATGCATTTCAAGGACTCAATCAGCAAAAACACGACATTGTTGATAATAGGCCGGCTTGAGTTAATGTGTTAACTGAACTCTATAAGTCTTAAGACCCAAGTCTGTATGCAAAATACGGTGTAATGACGTTTATGGAATGACTAACTCCACACAAGTAGCCGTCAGCCTGCCATTAAGGACACACATGCCCTCTACGGCGAATGACACAACCGAATGCTGTTTGTGGTGGAGAATATTACAAATTGTGTCCCAGCTGGGCTTAGATTAATTTTTAATTTTCTAATATTATAATTGTCTCCTTTGGTGTTACTGCTAATGTCTCTACCCCCCCCACCACCAAAAAATAAAAAATATCTAAGAGAGGGAAATCATAAACGACGCTGCTAAAAGTGTCTTTACACAAAGCCCAACTGAAAATATAACACAAGTTTCGGAATTGTTGGTGTTTTTTTTTGTTTTTGTTTTTTTTTTTGTTTATCCGTTGATGTTGGGCACTACTCTTGTAGAATAACAAACGTTTGTATGGCACATTTTTCTAATACTCCCACATACATTCGGTTGCTCTTCTCCCTCCACACTCTCTCTCACGCTCTCACGCACACTTCACAAGAAATAACCAAAAAAAAAAAAACACCATAGAAAACCCCAAAAAAGTACAATTCCAACACAGCAACTTTTTAATTGCATCCTTGTCACACTTCACATGACAGTAGTAACAACAAGAACAACAACAAAACACCAAATACATTGGGAAAAGGGAAAAAACGGCAGCAATGGCAAATAGCAAAATCATTAATAAAACAATTAAAGTGTGCATTTTGAGGGGATTTTTGGAAATCATCATTGGAAAATAATTCAACATTAACAACAACAACAACATGAGTGAAACCACCACCATCAATTAAGTACCAACAAATGACAATTGTGCGGTTTAAATACACTTTTGATTATTATTTTTCAAACTAAAAGCCACCGTGTGTGTGTGTGTGTGTGTGCACATGAGTACATAACAGTGCGTGTGTTTGTTATCCTCTGCTGTGATCTCTGAGTGCAAAATATATAAACTACGAGTGTGTATTTAAGAATGAGTGTGAACTGTGAGTGTGTGTGTGTGTGTGTGCGTCTATGTACTTTGCCCACCGATATTCACATGACACAATTTTGGTTTAACACTGATTTGTTGTCTGTGTGTGTAGGAGCGTGTGTGTATGTGTGGTTTGGCCATGAAGCAGCAGCATCCAACTTAGCCATGGCCACTTTTCGCTCTCTCTCTCCATATCTCTGTCTCTCTAAAAGTATTGCTGTAGTCATTATTTTTGTTGTTGTTCCTGTAGCTGTTTTGGTTGCTCTTTTCGTTGTACATATTATTTTGGTTTTTTTTTGTGGGTTTTTGAAGGCGTTTGGAGGTGGGCGGAAGCATGGAGATAAATTACAAAAAGTGTTTTATAGTTTTTATTGTTGAAATGCATAATTTCTGATTAGTTTTAATTGTTTTTTTTTTTCATTCGCAAAGGTGTGTTCCATTAAAGAGCACTACTTAGTATTAAGTGGCCCTGAACATGGTGGGTGTACATATGGAAATGGGAATTTCTATTTTTTGGGAAATATACAACAAAAACAGGAGTTTTGAGTTGGTCATCATACAAATTACACCGTGTTACACACATTCTGTCCTATGAACCAAATTTACTTTTTCGGAAAGGGGATAAAAAATAAAAATACACGTGTATCGGCGACTTTCATGTACACGTCCGAATTTTTTTTTTTTAAGTTTGAGTTAAAAACTCGTATTGGCCTGTGTGAAAGCCCTTCGACCGATTTTTAACCCTTTTTCAGTGATCCAATCGAGCTGATTTTTTGCAGGCAGACTCGTGGAAATGTCTGTATCACGTAAAATTTTTTAAAAAATAGATTTTTATCATTTTATCAATTCTTTTCCAAAATTTTTTAAGGTTTTTTTAAGGTTTCAATTCAAAAAACAATTTTTTTCCGTAACGCTTAAATAGTTTAAAAATTTGGAGTCTTTTCAAGTTATGCTAAGAAAAGTGAAAAAAATATATTTTTTTTAAAAATAATAAAAATTGAGGAAAATCTGAGAATTGATAAAAATTGTTTTTAAAAAATTTTACGTGATACAGACATTTCCACGAGTCTGCCTGCAAAAAATCAGCTCGATTGGATCACTGAAAAAGGCTTTCACACAGGCCACAACGAGCTTCATACTTCAAACTTAAAAAAAAAAAATTCTGACGTGTACATGAAAATCGCCGATACACGTGTATTTTTATTTTTTATCCTCTTTCCGAATATGTGCATTTGGATCATAGGACAGAAAAAAATCTATTTTTTGTAACATGGTGTTATACACACGTCCATTGCTTTGAGGCGTTTGTGAATATTGTAAATATCAGTCGTAGGTAGCATAGTTTGAACTTATTGTAATTTTAAATTTGGTCTTTTATTGTCTGTCAATCTGAATGATAGTTTGAGTTTCGAAATGTCCTGAAAACGATTTTAATAGCAGACAAATTTTTTCTTTTTTTTTAATGGACATTTATTTTCTTAATAAAAAGTCGAGAGGAAAATATTGTATTGTTCTAAAAACAAAAAGGATCAGCAACATTAATTCGGATATATTGAACTGGAATCTCTCTCTCTTTCTCTATAAGTCACATACGATGTCCTTGATCTTACCAAACTCTGGAAAATTTGAATCATATCGTCATCATACAAATTACAAGGACTTCATGTTTGTGGAAGTCCTTTTCGATCATAATAATACAAAAACAAAATAAGTATTCTGTTTATGAAAATATTTCAAAACAATTAATTTTCTCACAATGTCGATGCATACGATTTTATTGGAGATTGTACATGCCTTTGTGTTATCATTTTGTGAGTGGCCAATTGGTTGCGTGAAGTCTAATTGCCAGATGGTTGCTTATAATGTTTGTCATTGACAATTATTTATATTTGCCGAATCTGGCTGTTATATTTATTTCCTTAAAATTCCAAGTATTTTTATAAGGCTTGGAGATTACCCTCCTACTCGTGAAGTCACCGGCATTTATGAGGTGGCAAATAGCCGCTGAAATATTGTTATGGTCTTACCTGGGTTTGCCGAGTGATGATCGCACTTACGGCACCACGGTCAACCACATGACTCGCAGAAAGTATTAGATATTTTTTTAATACATTTTTAAACTCTGATAGGTTTCCAGGGGGGGAAAGTGGTTTCCATATCTCTCCCTTTAAGATAAGATTACACTGTGTGTCACGGACATATAACCGTTTGGAATTTGGATTTACTCTCTGAGACGATTTACTCTTGTCCTAAAGAACAAAAATTGTGGAAATAAGGTCAAAATCGCCAAAAAAAAAACTTGAAAACATTCGTTTTAGCTAACCTTGTTTCCCTTCCCAGGTCCATAGGTAGCAAACCGTTCAAAACTCAAAGAAACACTTAACTACAAAAAAGTACCCAAGATCTGCATAAACAACTTTTTAGAGCATATCCACTAAGAAATGATTCTTAAAAGTGTATCAATTCACATTTGCTTTCTAGAATAGCATTAGCGAATTTTTTGGAGCGTATGAGTAATATTATTTGCCTTGCACTCATACGTACAGGTGGCTGATTAAATTGAATTGATGTAATTTTTTTTTTGTTAAATAGATTGAACCATGTAAAAATTGGAAATTTATTAGCTATCACCTTGTCCATGACAAAATAGTTGTTCAGAATTGAAGGTTATTCTGCCCTGGCTGTTATCAATTAGAGTATCTTTTATAATGTAGTCGTGAACGTATATGGCTATATTACCATGACTTACAAAATTACACACAGTTTAATATCTGCCTTAAAACAAAATGAGTCCAATAACAGTCCAGAATGTAACAGATATGTTATATTTTTAAGTGTCGATCTAATCGCTTAGAAGGGCAGACCTAGGAGTTCGAGACATTTCAATGCAAATTCATCCGGTATTTCGGAAAATGTCTCCGGTGTCACATTGACCCGGGGCCCATATGACAGTCAGAAAATCATGTGTTTACAATATTCACATTGTAATTTGTAAACTTGTTGCCTTGGCCTTTTCTAGAGAATTAAAATCGAAACCCGAGTTCGAAACCGTGTAAGACCATCAAACATTGTTTTAGCTGCTGGTCCCACCTCGTAAATTTGGGCGACTTTACGGGTAAGAGAGCAATCTCTAAGCCATGTAAAACTTCCCTGGAAAAGCATTAGCCGTTCTAGCTGGCTTACAACAGTAGGTCCCGGTCAGGGAGTATACAAATTATATCGTACACAGCTCATTAATTCGAGCGATGTTCCCCGTCTGTTCCTTCATGGAATGTTGAGGGAAATAAGTAAGTAAATCTTTTACTCATAGCGAAAAGTATCAGTTCACTATTGCCCAGGATTTTTTTTTTTTTTTTTTTTTTTTTTTTATTTTTTATTTTTTATTTTTTATTTTTTATTTTTTATTTTTTATTTTTTATTTTTTATTTTTTATTTTTTATTTTTTATTTTTTATTTTTTATTTTTTATTTTTTATTTTTTATTTTTTATTTTTTATTTTTTATTTTTTATTTTTTATTTTTTATTTTTTATTTTTTATTTTTTATTTTTTATTTTTTATTTTTTATTTTTTATTTTTTATTTTTTATTTTTTATTTTTTATTTTTTATTTTTTATTTTTTATTTTTTATTTTTTATTTTTTATTTTTTATTTTTTATTTTTTATTTTTTATTTTTTATTTTTTATTTTTTATTTTTTATTTTTTATTTTTTATTTTTTATTTTTTATTTTTTATTTTTTATTTTTTATTTTTTATTTTTTATTTTTTATTTTTTATTTTTTATTTTTTATTTTTTATTTTTTATTTTTTATTTTTTATTTTTTATTTTTTATTTTTTATTTTTTATTTTTTATTTTTTATTTTTTATTTTTTATTTTTTATTTTTTATTTTATTTTATTTATTTATTATTAATTACAATACAAAGTAAATTTATATTCTAATTTTGGGTCCAAGGGTAAACCGGGTGACAAAGACCATATGTTTAGATTTTTGCAGCGACAGACCAAAGCCTCTGGTGGGAATCGAACCCACAACCCCCACGCTGATAGGCAAGCACGCTACCAACTCGCCTACCGGGGCGCCTATTTTTTATTTTTTATTTTTTGTTTTTTGTTTTTTGTTTTTTATTTTTTATTTTTTATTTTTTATTTTTTATTTTTTATTTTTTATTTTTTATTTTTTATTTTTTATTTTTTATTTTTTATTTTTTATTTTTTATTTTTTATTTTTTATTTTTTATTTTTTATTTTTTATTTTTTATTTTTTATTTTTTATTTTTTATTTTTTATTTTTTATTTTTTATTTTTTATTTTTTATTTTTTATTTTTTATTTTTTATTTTTTATTTTTTATTTTTTATTTTTTATTTTTTATTTTTTATTTTTTATTTTTTATTTTTTATTTTTTATTTTTTATTTTTTATTTTTTATTTTTTATTTTTTATTTTTTATTTTTTATTTTTTATTTTTTATTTTTTATTTTTTATTTTTTATTTTTTATTTTTTATTTTTTATTTTTTATTTTTTATTTTTTATTTTTTATTTTTTATTTTTTATTTTTTATTTTTTTTTTTTTTTTTTTTTATTTTTTATTTTTTATTTTTTATTTTTTATTTTTTATTTTATATTTTTTATTTTTTATTTTTTATTTTTTATTTTTTATTTTTTATTTTTTGTTTTTTATTTTTTATTTTTATAAAATTCGGTTTCCGGCCAATTGCAATGAATGAAACGCCTTCAAAACTGTAGGCCCCGCACAATTTATATCGTGCACAGCTCCCACTGATGAGAGAGAAGTACCCCCTACCCCTCCGCCACACCACAATTCCGTTTGCTTCCTTCCTCCAACATTAAAGGATATTACGAACAATGAAGCTCTGATGGAAACGAAAACTTTTGAAAATGTTAAAATATTTTACTTTCAACACAATTGGCCGTAATTCCATTATTCGGTTGTGGTTTCTCCCAAAAATATGTGTTTCGGTTTGCTTTTGCTTGTAAAAGAGTAGACTTTACATATTAAAACACCTTGGCCCCCCTAATCTCAGGCGGCAGAATGTACAATGAAGCAGTTTCCAAATCATACTTAAAAACTCATTGGAAATGGAAATTCTGTTCGGGATGTTTTCGTCTTTTTCACACTTGATTTGAGAGATTTAAAGCAACTCAACCCACATGATTTATGAAACCGAACAACTCGGTAAACCTTTGTGTTACAATTTATCAACTTTGTTATCCTTGGTAGCAACTATAACCCCCCCCCCCCCCCCACTCCATACAGCGAATTGAAAGTGTTCTCTTAACTCAGCTTACAGCGTAATTTACATAAAATTCCCTTTTAGAGGATGGGGGGAAAAAACCAGATGTCCTCTGCTAACTTCCGTGTTAACTATAGCCATTGTCTTGTCCTTCGTTTGGTTTCATTACGTTTTGTGTCTGTTTTTTTTCGCTTTTTTTGCAAAACAAACGATAAAAGTTGTTGAATTATAATAATCCAGTGCCACAAACAATTTTCATGCTCGAAAAGCATAAATTAAAAACAAGTCAAATCGTTTCCTTTGGCATACATTTAAATCAAAAAAAAAAAAACCAACTCACACACATACACACAGAGAAAAACAGAAAAACGACTTCCTGGGCATAATTGAAAAGAGACCACAGACATAATGAACAATTTAAAGCAGACAATTTTTGCAATAATAGCAAAATTTGACCTGCCCTTGTAGAGAGACCCCAAGAACAACAAATAGACGAACTCAAATTAAACCAAGAGATGCCAACCGAGCTGAGGACGGATATTTTTTCTTGAATGTGCAATTTTCAGTTATTAAGCGAATATAATGGGACAACACATAATCCTTGGACATGCTGGTGCTGGTGGAAATTAAAGTGCCAGTGCAGTGGGTGGGTGGGCTCTTCTCAATCAAGTCGACCATGTTCTCAGCCTTAAAGGAAACGAGTCATCATCATCATCACATACACCGAACTGACATCATGGCTAGGGATGCTGAGATTAATGTATTATATTTATCATTCAAAGGAAATGTGTCCCTTTCTGGCTGTCTCTCAGTGTGTCTGTCTGCCTGACGGTGTCCTTTTTCGCAAATCTTTAAAATGTCCCCCTCTGAGACATTAAATTATTTGGTGGGCCCTCGTCTTTGACCCCACTGGCGGCTGGAGCAACAACGGTCTGGGTGCTGGTGTTGGTGTTGGTCAGGCGGCTGCTACATAATTTATGTCGCATAAAATACAACCGAACATTGCTGAAGTGTACATTAATCAAATGCCTTGAATTTTTACCATTCACATCGCCAATTCACATTTATTGGTATGTTCCGTTGGCAATTTATCATATTCGATCCGGCAACCGGCAACTGGAATGTATATGAATATAAATGTTCGGCTTCTTGTATTTTTTTTTGTCTTCTCTTTTTGCAAATTGTATCCTGTACATGAGTGGTAGGTTGTGCCCCCCCAACAACTTAAGAATTTTAAATTATCCTGCCGTACAAAGGACTTTCGACGAAACAACAGAAAACGGTCAAATTTCCTCTTTTTAGTTGTTACAAAAAATAAATATAAAAAATCAATTACTAAAACTGTGAAGTGAAATGTTTCATTGAAATTAATTAAAAATCGCCTCGGATTTGAATTGTGAAATGTTCCCTACCAAACATTTGCCATCTGGTGCTGGAAAGTGAATAGGGGGCTTTGATCTGCCTGTCGCATTAATAAAAGCAACAAATGTCAGTAACTGATTTTATCACAGTCTTCAAGTTCTGTGTCATTTCAAGGCTCACAGGACACTGGATGATGTGTTTTTTTTTTATTGTGGTTATTGTTTAAGATCACAAGCAGGCTTTAGAGCGCCTTTTGGGGTACATCCAGCTCATATAATGATCTCCAAGCGTTATTATGTTTGTTTTGAAATTTTTTTTAAAAGGATTTTTTATGGGTCATCGTGAAATTCGCTTGAAATTCATAAAACTTTCAAAATTTCAAATTATTCGATTTGAGACTCAATACTTTACCTTATACGCTTTCAAACACATATTTTGGACAGCCCAACGTGCATGTTTATTAACGTCTCTTAGGGTCCTCTAGTGCCTGTACAAAATGTTAACAAATCCCAAACTGATGTGTAGTTTTGGATTTGCAATTTTTTTTTTAGAGTAGAATTTTCAAAATTGTCACCCCTCTTCTGATATCTCCTTTGTCATTTGTTTAATATCCCAAATACCTTTCTCATAGTCTTCTTGAACTGAGCCAGGCCACATGTCTTTTACATTTATGGTGGTGACTTAAAGCCATGCATCCGCCATTCCTTCTGTCCATCTGTTCTTGTAATCACAGTCGATGTCACAAATACGCACCGACCTCAATGAAACTGCAGATACTTCCATTGGTCCAAGGTTGATCCGCATTGGTTAACATCGGTATTGATGTAGTTGTCATGTAATGGTCCCCTCCTGTTTTAAGAATCTTCTCCCCGTAAAAGTCTCACATGAAGTCGGATTCTGATACTGAAGGTCCAAATCGCCGCTTTAACAAAACGTGGAGAAAGAAGATGAAATTGATTAATTTTGTTTACATTGTCAAATAATTTGAGCAGAAAATAAAAACAAAATTAACAACAAATTGTTCGTAAACAAAATTTCAAAAATTCGTCCACCTTGTGATGGTATTTTTCGATAATTAAGGCTGTTTTGAACATTGAACTACTTACTTACTTACAAACTTATGCGGATTACCATTCATCTAATACTATTCCAATGTTTCTGATGATCAAGATGGCGCTAGGCAAAGTTATGTGCCTGGATCCAAGCTCAATATATTTTCTTTGGTTTTCAAGTCAGCCAAGTCATGTTCAGACCATTTGCAACACCAGGAATATTTGCCGAATATTCTAAAGCACCTTTTTTGAAGAGCCTGAGAACTTAAAGAGATAATAAAGGGATTTCCAACAAGAGGTGTTATTTTTGGTAGCCGTCACTTTTGAAGCTTTTATTATTTGTCATTTGGAAAGTAGAAACAACGCCATTACAAAAAATGGAACGACACACGCTTCAATAGCGCACTGAAATTATGAAAAATTCACTACAAAAATGGTGAAAATCTTGCAGTCACAATTGCAGTCACAATTCACAATTTGGGTCGTCGTGAAGCACCTTTTCGGACCGCAATACAGAAATTGGTGGAAAAATTCGAGCTGTTGGGACAAGTTAGTGATGTGAAGAATATAACCCGAGCATGACGCTCCAGAACATCTGAGAATATTTCTGCTGTAGCCCAAAGTGTTGTGGAAAATCCAGGATTGTCCATTCCTAGTCGTTGTTTGGAATTGGTCGTTTCACAAACGTCATTACAATGTATTTTGCATAAAGTCTTGGGTCTTAGGGCTTATAAATTTCAGCTAACACAAGAACTCAAGCCGGCCGAATATCAACAACGTTGTGTCTTTGCTGATTGGGTCCTTGAAATGCATGAAAATTATCTGGAATTACATCGAAAAATCATCTTGACGGATGAGGCCCATTTCCACCGAGGTGGCTACGTCAACAAGCAAAATTGTCCCAACTGGGGTTCTGAAAACCAAAGACTTATGGTTGAGAAGCCTCTCCATCCTCAACGTGTGACTGTTTGGTGCGGTTTATGGTCCGGTGGGGTCATTGGACCTTACTTTTTCGAAAATGAGGTTGGATCAACAGTTACGGTGAATGGATTGCGCTATCGAGAGATGATTAATGATTTTTTATGGTCGGAGTTGAATGATATTGATCTATACAACGTTTACTTTCAACAAGATGGCGCTACGTGCCACACAAGCAGCGAAACCATTGCTCTTTTACGAGAAAAGTTTCCGGACCGTGTTATCTCTCGAAGACGTGATCACAATTGGCCACCGAGATCTTGAACGTTGTACATCAATATGCTGAACATTGTACATCAATTTGATGAACATTATACATCACTTTGATGATCATTGTACATCAATTTGATGAACATTGTACATCAATTTGATAATCATTGTACATCAATTTGATGAACCTTGTACATCAATTTGATGAACCTTGTATATCAATTTGACGAACCTTGTACATCAACTTGATGATGACTGTACACAAATTTGAAGAACATTGTACATCAATTTGATAATCATTGTGCATCAATTTGATGAACCTTGTACATCAATAGGCTGAACATTGTACATTATTTTGATGAACTGTACATCAATTTATAAACATTGTACATCACATTAATGAAAATTGTACATCAATTATAATTTGTATAAAAAAGAATTTCTATAACAAGTAAACCATTTCTATTTTGTAAACAAACAGTTTTTATTTGTCCCTTCAAGAGGTTTGAATCCATTTCGGATGCTACTTTGCAATTATTGAAATTAAATTGCGTTTCCTATTGGAATCCAGCCGGGAAAACAAAATCCCTTATCAGAACATAATCATTTTCTCCCACTGTGCTCGGCTGTATTCGCTTTGTTTTTTTTTAATTCCCAACATGTTTCCAGAGTTCCCTTTTCATTGTTATTATGATGTGTGTATGTACAGATGTGTGTGTGTGTATTCCAATGATATGAGTCAAGTCAGTCAAATGAAAACACTTGTCACATCATTTATAGTCACATTTTGACTCGACTTTGTCAAATGAAATGTCGTCCTTGCCGTTCGTGTTATTGTTGTTAGCAGTGGCATATAAACCAAATATGTGCTCTCATATGTCACCAAAAAAAGAACGACAAAACAAAGATTGCAAATTTGTCAGAAGTTCGGGCGGAACGAATCTTGTATACACTTCATTACCTGGAAGGCCTTCTTACTCCACAGGGTAATTAGGGGTGCTATCAGGGCACTGCTCGAGGCAAAGGTTATTGTCCGCGTTTCGTTGGAATGGAATTGGTATATTGTAAATTAAACTGAGTTTTCTAGGGAAATGATGAATTTTTAATTGGTATTTTCTTAGATATTTGCCACCAGGCCATGGTCGAGGTTGAAAGGAACAGTAATTTTCGTGAGAGAATAATAGTGGTAGGTTTTTTTTTGTAGAATATCTTCTGTTTCCAACTCGGCTAACAATAAGTGACCTTTTCAGCTGCATTTCCCTTCTAATCCTTAAAAGTCAACTAAAACTACCCTAGAAAAAAACTCAACCCGCCGGCAGTCGGCTTTAAGCTGCAGCTATCGTTTAGTGAGTATACAAATTATGGTTTCTCGCTTTTGTCTTTAATTTTAAATTGTAGCCAACGAAGGGAAAACCTGTGTATACCCTTATCTCCTACATGTCCCACGGAGAAGCGCCTAAGAACAAAAAGAAAAAATGAAAAATCTACGAAACACAATATGTTCGGAATTTTCGGGGAAAATGGGGAAAAAAAACGTATCGAAACAAGAAGCATAAATTGGAAGTAAAGAAAGAATAACAGCGCTAAATACCAAAAATCCCTTTACAAGCGTTTAGTCTTTCAGAAGAAAGAAGACGAAAAGAAAACGACGGGAGGCTTGTACACAATCGGCCAAATTTAAAGTTTAAAATATTTTTGCTTTTGGCCTGTTTTCTGTTGTTTTTTTCTGTCTGTTTGTCGGTATCTCTAAATGTGAATGTGAAGTTTATCTCAGCAGTTTACAAGTTTATCAGCAGTTTGTTTCCACTTCAGCTACAGCCGCCTCCTGCCGCTGCCGCTGCTTCTGCCACATCTCTGTTTTCTTCTTAGAAATGATGAATTTTTATGAGTCCTTTGTAGTTGCGGCAAGTCAAAGAAAGAAAACCGACATTCTTTGCTTTTCGGGTAGAAACTTTTATTTCTGTTTTTTTTTTTTTTATTATTATTTGTGTATATGGGAAAACATCTAAAATAGTTACTTTGTGGCTGTGTGTGATGTGACTGAACTGAAAAGTTTGCTAATATTATTTAAGATACCAAGAAGAGACACCACGAGACGAAAACTTTGCCACGCTGTGAATGCGCATTTTGGAAAACATAATTGTCATTTAGATACATAAATATAAACTATTTTGTAATTGAAACTAATTGAAAAACACAGGCAATTTCGTTAATATCGAATAGTCTGGTCTTGCTGTTGGCTTAAAAGCTTTACAAATTTCATGGTTATTAAGAGCAGCAATCAAGTGGAACATAAGTTTTCCTTTTTTTTTTGTTTTTTTTTTTCAAACTATAAACACAAGTAATTGTGGTTATTCATGTTATCGTAGAGAACTTGGAATGGTCAAGAGGTTTCTATATGAAAAAGAAAAAAATATTTATCTAGGAAAGTTTCCTTCGATTTAATTTCAAAAATCCCTCTTGAAGAAACATAAGAGAATAATATGAAACAGAAACATTAAATTAATTTGAATTTAGGACCATTTGAAACTTCTATCAGGCTGTGCAATGTTGATGAGATTCATTTTAGGCTTGCTGAAGTTACAGCTAGCTGAATACAGGGTGTCAACGAGCATTTTACTTAACAAATGTTTGATATCCTGTATGAAGGGTACCTTCCACTCTATGCTAGATCCCAAGCCATGTCCCAATGGAAGTGTGATCAAAACATGAAATTATAAATTATTTCCACCTTCGACTTGGAGAAAACAAGGTCGTGGCTCTGGATATCTCCAAGGCGTTCGATAGGGTCTGGCACGGACTACTCATATCAAATGTTACTGCATTTGGTGTCGGCAATATGTTCTCTGGATTCATATCGAGTTTTCTCAGAGATCGCTCTATATGAGTCTCATCCAACGAGCATAGGTTGACCGCAGGAGTGCCACAAGGCTCTGTCCTCTCTCCTTCTCCTAAGAAATGGTAAAGATAAATATAAGTCAAACCACCATATTTTTGTTATGGATAACAGTTCGAGAAGGGACGAAACGTACCAAAACGGGATAAAAAGGTACAAAAGGGAAAAAACAGAAATGTGTAAGAAAAAAAGTGGTAATCGACAGGAATGAGCCAAAAATTGGAAGCGATGAATCAGGGGAGTAAAAGCTCAAAACGGGCCATAAACTAATATACTTTAAATGAGAAATAATTTACATAAGAATATGTGAAATGCTGGCGTGAATGACTGACCGATTCGTTATGTCCTCAACAAATGACTGAAGGGATTTTTAGAAATTCGTATTGAAAAAGGATTAAAATGGGGGAAAATGTGTCCACAAAACCCTTCGAAATACG
Organism: Hydrotaea cyrtoneurina; assembly: GCA_958296145.1. Lineage (NCBI taxonomy): Eukaryota > Metazoa > Arthropoda > Insecta > Diptera > Muscidae > Hydrotaea > Hydrotaea cyrtoneurina. Next base: position 6,429,236 of record OY282513.1, on the reverse strand, counting down.
CATATATAAAAAATAATGAATTATTGTGATTTCGCGTGGAAAATTAGGTCCACAACTACGCTGGGCAACAACTGTTCGAAATCAGTTTTAAAACATACCAAAACGGCATAAAATGGGGAAAAAATAAAAACGAATGAAACAAATGTTTGTTTGAAGGGATTTTAAGAAATTCATGTGGAAAATGTGTCCACAAAACCCTTCGAAATACGAAAATATAAAAAAAAATGAATTATTGTGACTTTGCGTGGAAAAACTGGTAAAATATATAAATGAAAAATAATTTACAAAATAATCACAAGTAGAAATATCAATGCAGTTCGAATTGGGTTGTAAAGAAGATAAAAAAGGGTGGAAAACTACATCAAATTAACACGAGTGGCGAAAAACTGTTAGAAGGGGATAAAGGGACAATGAAGGAGCCCAAATATAAAAAGTTATAGAACGGGGACAAAAAGGTCCAAAGCGTACGAAAACGGGATAGAAAAGGGACAAAAGGTGGGGGAAACCAAAAAGATTAATAAAATGAGCTGACAATTCGAGGATACTGAGGAGACTACAAAAAGGGTGCAAGACGGGTAAAATATGGAAGATGTGGGAAACCGTTTGAAAAACAATCATAATTATTATTATTACAAAAAATAGATTTTTTTCTGTCCTATGAACCAAATGCACATATTCGGAAAGAGGGAAAAAAAATAAAAATACAAGTGTATCGGCGATTTTCATGTAGACATCAGAATATTTTTTTTTAAGTTTGAAGTATAAAGCTCGTAGTGGCCTGTGTGAAAGCCTTTGGACCGATTTTTAACCCTTTTTCAGTGATCCAATCGAGCTGATTTTTTGCAGGCAGACTCGTGGAAATGTCTGTATCACGTCAATTTTTTTAAAAAATAGATTTTTATCATTTCTCAGATTTTTCTAATTTTTTTAAAATAGTTGTCGTTTTTTTAAAGGTTTCAGTTCAAAAAACATTTTTTTTCGTAACGCTTAAGTAGTTTAAAATTTTGGTGTCTCTTCAAGTTATGCTAAGAAAAGTGAAAAAAATATAAATTGTTAAATAAAAATTGTTTTTTTTAGGTGTTGTCTTTTAAAGTTGTTCATTGTACCTTCGGTGTTCATTGTGAAATGTACGGTTGACCGGACGACGCACTATAAAAAAAATTCGTTCTTTAACCGAACCGTTCGTATGTGTAATAATCTTTCAGCAAGTGTATTTCCTGCCAGTTGTGTCATTCAGAAATTCAAAACAAACGTCAACAAACACTACTCCCTCTTTCCTCTTTCCTCCTTCCGATACCCTTATTTCCTTCCGCTAACAAAATGCATTGCATTTATAGGGGGATACCCTGAGCGTTGGCCTTCAAAAAAAAAATACTCCTTTTAAAGTCATTGACCTCAAGAACCTCCTTCTTCTACCTACCTGAAGTCACTGTTGAAAGAAAACTTTGTGGATTAATTTTTAAAAAATTTAAAACGTTTGTGATCAATGTGTAAGTCTATGTAATGAATAATGAATTACAATTTCTCTAAAATATGTTTTTTTTAATTTCTGCCAACACTTCATTTTCCAAACGCCTCTATGAATTCTAAACTCCTGTATTTAAATTCCATCAACCGCACGAAATGACGTCTTAACTGCGTTTTTCTCCTTCTTTAATGACAAATCTCAATTGTCTATAAAATTTTCTCAATATCGTTTCGCTATTCTAATCTGAAATAATACACAGATGTTTAACTTCACTGCCAATCTAACGATAGCCCAGTTTCACACAGCCGCCATCATTGGGGTTTTGCTTATTAAATTTAAATTCCATTTAAAGCACACATTTTCTGTTGTGCGAGTATCGATTTTTCTCGTATTCCTTTCATACGACGAATTGTTAAAGTGTGTCATTCATTAAACGTGGTTGCATGAGGACGATGATGACGACGACCTCCAGAAACTAATCCACGATATCGATGACACAGTCGGTGATGAGAACAGAATTGAGAAGAAGACAAAGCAACATACACAACAAAAAAAAATAGGAAAAAAAATACAAAATTGTTAATTTTACAGCAGTCAGTGACTGAGGGCGAAAGAGGGGGAGTGGAAGAGGGAGAGAGAAGCAAATAATATTCAATGGCATATCAACGAATCGAGCGTTGAATGATGCCCCCACAGATGCCGATACAGAGATATTGTCACTTAAATCAATTATTCCATGATATAAAAACGCACACAGACAGACAGACAGACCGACAGGCAGGCAGGCAGACAGATATACGCAGACACACTTGTCTATCTATCTATGGTATTTGCATCATATAAAACTCACACACACACACGGATACACAGATATGTATGTAGAGTCACATTCATATGCACATATTTAGAGCGCCATAAAATACTTTTTCCGTAATGTTTTGTGCAATTAAATAACAAATCAAAAGTAACAAGAAAACAAAAACCAACACCACACACACATAGGTATATTCAAACAGACACATACATACATACATACATATATATACACGGACAAAAAAAATATGAGTACATCCAATCATATATATGTTTGGGGGACATTGCCACTAGCCCAAAACACAATACATGTGGGACCAGCTCCAAACATATATAGGTTGCCTGCAAAATATGTTTGGGACAATATGTTGCAGAGGCCGTTTTTTTTCCTCCGTGTACACACATACAAATGGAAATTGTCCCATAATGTTGGTTTACAATGTATGTATGTATTTGTGTGTGTATTTCAATGTTTGTTTATGCATGTAAAACATTCTAAAAGTCAATTAAACCTGACTGGCATTGTGGTTTTTGTTGTTGTTGTTGTTGCTGGTAAAGGGTCACATATCAGTCAGTCGGCATTTTCAAGTGGCTTCAAACAAATCCGCCAGACTTCCCCAGGCAAGAGGGAATTTTACTTACTAACAAAGCCAAATTGCTAAAGTGGCCCACTGTACCCCTAAGCCTCCCAATGATCCCATTCAAGATTCCCTTAAAACCAATAATTTCAAATCAGAGTTCATTGAAATTTCCAAAGCTTCCATTGTTCGGTTGGTATCTGTGAGACAAGGAAAAATGAATGTGCGTTCCAAAAATTTAGACCCGTGCGCTCTCTAAACTTATTACTTATCATTGTTTGGACTAAAGTCGAATTCGTTTAAGCGGAAATGAAAAAAAACTTAAGAAAAATTGTCACTTTGGTGGGATTTTTAAACGAAAGGAATTTTGGATAATTGAACCTTCTTTCATTTAAAGGAATTAACAGTCTGTTTTTTATAAAACGAATGGGTTTTTCGTTGCGTTTCATCCCTTTGGGTTTTTGTAACACAAAAGTCTCTGTTTAAATTCGAATTGGCATTTGTTCTAAAATATTTTTGTGTGGACGACTGTGTGGGGACAAACATTTTTCAGCGACTGTTTCCACCTCGTAAATGTTGGTGACTTTACGAGCAAGAGAGCAATCTTTAAGCCATGTAAAACTTCTCTAGAAAAACATTAGCCGGTTCGGAGCCGGCCAGGGAGTATACAAATTATATACAAGTCTCATATTCTCTGGTCCATTGAGTAAAAAATTGGTCTTTTTTTTTATTATTTTTAAGAAATTAAATTTTTTCATACTTATCTTATTGTAACTGGTCAACGAATTACCCGCTTTCATTGACATCTTTTTGGTGACATGACATGAAAACGAACGGACCAATTTCTTTGAAATTTATTTTTAAAAATTTATCATTTCTTAGTTTCATTGACATTTTTTTGTCCATATCTTGAAAATGATCCAATTTCTATGAAATAAATTTTGAAAAATTTATCGTCATTTATTTTACGTCTTTGCCTCTTCTGCGAATGACAGTTTCAGAGTTATGAACAAAGTTTAGTCGGAAAATGTGATTTTCTTCATTTCTTTTTGTTGAAAAAAATGCATAAAAAAGGATAACAACAAATAGGGCCCATTTTCTGTAGTTCATCATGAAGCCATTAAAATGACTTATAGATCATTAAAATCGATAGAGTATTTTCGATTTTATTGTCAATTTAATGAAGGGCGCATACAAATTTTTCTTTTTTATTAATCACTTAACCAAATATTTGAAAGGGTGACGCCAGAATGGAGATACCACATGTGTGTACTAATGTTAAACCACTAATAACATCATTACAAGAAAACTCCATTACAAAGTATTAAGTTGGACCCAAATAATCAGTTTTTGGCTTCGTTCTTTGAGAACATTGCATCCACTAACAAACTAACAATTTGACGATCTCAAAATTTTCTTAAATTCCAAGTGCTCTCATTGTTAAATAAATAAATCAAGGTTAGAAGTATTAGATTCCTTAATTAAGTGTTTCGCAGTATATTCTCAGTCTTGCCGCTGGTAAAAATATTAGTGTGAACTATTTAGTACATGTGTGTGAGTGTAAGTGAATGTGCAAGCATGTGTGCGTCATTGTATTCCATTATGCTGCTCTGTAAATTATCATACGTTGGATAACCTAGAGCGAGCGAATAATAGAGAGATGTAACAACACGAACGACAACAACAAGAAAAAACCAGCATTAGACTTGACTCATTATGGTTGTTTGTGTGCGTGTGTGTAATAGAAAATGCACAGGCGTACACTCGCGTATACAATGCATAAAATCTGTCATACACACGAAATATAAACCCCCTCTCAAAAAAAAAAAACCCGGAGAGTGTGAGAGTGTTAAATGAGAGACATATGCACGAGTAGTAAGATGTTTTTCATCGTTCAGCAGAACCAAAAAACAAAAAAGGAAGACACACACACACACAAAAAACGGAAAAAAGACAAAAACTACACGACGACAACAACAACAAATTAACCTTAAAACGCTTTCCCAGCAAAAGCGAGAGAGATATCAAAAAGCATAAATTATGTTTTGTGTTAAAGTCAAGGATTATTGTTATTGTTACTGTTGTTGCTATTGCTATGGCTGGTGATGTCGTTGTCGCTGCCATTGTTGTTTTTATCCTTATTTTATATGTCGTACATAGATACACACATACATATATGTGCAAATAAATTGTATATAACAAGAAGAAAAAACAACTATGTATATAAATACAGTGACATGTACGGGGGTTTTTTTTGCATGCACTACTACAATGATAATAACTGTTCGCACTACTACACATAAAAATTACTATTTTATACATATACAGACGTATGCAGCACACATACAACCGGCCAACAAACAATACATTGTTTTATCTCACACATTTCTATTTACTGGAGAAACGCTAAACGGGAATGGAGCAACAACAACAACGACGACAAAGGTTTAATTTATTTTTGCACTGTAACCAAAACCGATAGAATCCAACACTTTTTGCTAATAAACTTATCTGCTTTCGTTTTTTTCTGCCAAAAAAAAAAGAAGTGAAATACAAAATATACAACTATGAGAGTGTATTGCTAATTAAATGTACATCTGTATGTATGTATGTCATAAAGGGTGTTTGCCCATGTCCATGGAGCTGATGGGAAGCCAAATATGAAATGTGGGAATGGCAGACAAGTGTTATATAAAATATGACACTACAAAGGGGAGTAGGAGGAATAGAGGAGTGGAGAGGAGAGGAAGGGAGTACCACTGCATAGGGAGTACCACATACCACATAAAATACCAAAAAAATATTTCGAAATAATCCGAAAATATATAACAAACAGAGGTACTATAAACGTAACAGGGATTTTCCAGTGGCGATGTTAAAATTAAAAAAAAAAAAATCTATAATTTAGGAGAAGTTCCTAGCTATTTTTTGTAAATTATATTTGCAGTAAAAAAAGTAATAATAAAGTCCATAATTGTCATGGTAAAAGAAAACCCGTCTAGAACTACAGGGTGTTATTTTGGGATTTAAATTTTTTGAGATAAATTATCGGATGTTTATTTCCTAATAAAGAGGAAGGTAATGCGCTAATAATGATGCCGCTAATGTAGGAGAACCCTGTACACAATAAAAACTATATCTGTTTCGGTTGAACGTCGTGCCCGTGAGTGTTGACAATGCTTTGAATATAATTTTTTTTTATAGACAGTACTAGTGACGATCCAGTGACAAACGCATTTGACGTAACTTTGTTTTTTGTCGATGTCCAATAAAAACTCGTTTTTTCTCCGGTTACCAAATGGCAGTTGTTATGTTCATATGACACACAAATATATTTTCTGCAAATAAATTGCAATTGGTGGACAATTGTTTTATTAATCGCACTAACACTGTGTGTAATTTTGGAAGTCATGGAAATAAAAGGTGGCGCAAAAGTAAACTTCCAATGTTTTTTGGCTGTAATTAAAAAAAAATGAAAAACTTTGATTCTTCTTGTGGATTATTTTTATTTGGTCTTTTAATTTTTTTTTACATCAAGTCGAGAATATGATGTCATGTAAATGGCCGCCGCCAGAGTTGCCACTGACATTAGGGGCCAATCGCAAAATGTATAGCATTTTCTGATAGGAGGATTACTTTTGCGCAACCTTGTACAACCAAATACGTTCGTGATAAAAGACAAAAAAAGACCCGTGCTTCCCCAATGATTTGGCAAAAAAATGATCATTTCATATCTTGCAAACCGTTTGGAATTTTTAATTTACCCTCTGAGACAAAGTTGTGGTGTCATTTGTCCAAAATTGTGATCATTTTGCCAGGCTCATATCTGCAATTTTGGAAATTGTTTGTAGGTCTTATCATAGAGAACAAAAATTATGAACATATAAAATTAAAATAAATAAAAAAAAACTTAATTTCATCTTCAAGGTCAAAATCGAAAAAAAAAACTTTAAAGATTTGAGGACACAAGGTTAGAAATAAAACCTTGTGTCCTCTGTTCAGGTCCATAGGTGGCAAACCGTACAAAATTGAAAGAAACAGTCAACTACAAAAATGTACCAAATATCTGAATAAACAACTTTCTCGAACACATAAACTTACTAGGAATGATTCTTTAAAGTGTATGTAGGATTCACATTTGCGTATGTAGGATTTAGATTATGAGTATTATTAATTTGAAAGCCTAGCACTCACATGTGCAGGTGGTTAATTAAATTGAATTGAAAACCTCTTGAAGTGGTGAATGGCTCGGAGAGTTTGTACTTCTTAGATCCGATTTACACGATGACTTTTTTGCCTGAAATTTTTCTTAATTCTCTATTGGATTTGCTTCCAAAGGTCATGTGAATTTATACGTCGACTTTTTGCCTGCGACTACGTTTGGTTTTTTTTTTTTTTGACGTTATATTAAATTTATATTAAAATTTTAAAGGAATAGAGAAGAAGTCAAGAAGAAATGTCAAAAATCCCATCATGACTTCATGCCAAGTGTGTTCTTTCCAATGGAAAGCAGATCGTTGCTACGAGTTACATTAATGTCTTTGGTGCATCGCATGTCATAAAAAAAAAACTTATCAGTACAAAGGCAGTAACATGGAAACTATTTCTTATTCGCTTCAGAACAATAGCTTCAACCACTGGTATACAATTTGAATAACATTTGAGCTATGTTGCTAAACTACAGTTGTTCCTAATTTGTTGGTTTTCAGACAAAAATAGTATATTTTTTTGTGGCACAGTGTAATTTGACCCTTTAGCGAATATTATAATTAGGGATGTAACGAAGTTCGCTTTAGCAAAGCATCATTTGAACATTCACTTTTGCAAAAAGATATTTACGTATTCGCTTAAGACATTTCGCTTTCGTGAAATCCATCCCTAATTAAAATATAATTTTTTGCGGAATCGAAAATTCTAATACATAATGTGGTTTTTGCCCAATGTTCCCCCATTCAAATGTTCGCCTGTCATCGTAGCGTATACGTAATATTACCAATTCTCCATATTACTCATACGCCTATTTAAACAATCACCTTAATTGAAAATAGGAAAATACAGTGCTTGGTTTCATTTACCCGAAGTTTTCTATAGTGCAAAGTGCGGATTATTGAAATATGTTTCATTTCGATTGTTCATGAACCAACACACATTCCGTGTGTTGAAGAGCAACACCAAAATATTCTTGACCTTTTCTTAACCTCACACCCTGAAAAGTACGAGGTTAACATTCTTGCACTTGGTAACTCAGATCATTGCACCATTTCAGCATGCTTTTCGTTCTCCGATCTTCGAGCCACTTCAAAACCAGTCACGAAGCGGACATTGTACATATACGAAAAGCCACATTGGGCCGAGCTCAACAATTTCTATCAGCATTTTCATTGGAAATTATGTTTCCTAGACAATAATGTCGATGCTGCTGCTGAAATGGTCGAGAAAATAATTCTTCTTGGAATCATCACGTTTATTCCCTCGAAAACTACTTCGATTAAAAATACACGTGTATCGGTACACGTGTATCCGTGTAACATGTACACGTCAGAATTTTTTTTTTTTAAGTTATGAAGTATTAAGTATTTATCTGAATTTAAAATAATTACCTAAACAAGTACTCGACTGGACTAGTCTTCAGTCTACGATAATACGGATAGCGAATAAATTTGTCATAGTATTTTTCTTGTGAGTTGATTTCTACATTTATTTACACTAATTAATTCAATTAAAAGCTTTTGTTCCACTATGGAATTGCCCAATAACGGATAAAAAAATATTTTTTTTTTTTGAGAAAATATTTTTATTTTTTTTTTGTTGAAAACAGAATGTTTTTTTATGAAAAAAGAATATTTTTTTTTTGAAAAAGAATTATGTTTTAGGGAAACAAAAAATTTTTTTTTTTTGAAAAAGTATTATGTTTTAGGGAAACAAAAAAAAAATTATTTTTTTGTAGAAGAATTATTTTTTGTTGGCACAAAAAAAAAATTTGTTTGAAAGAAGAATCATGTTTTTTTTTGAATTTTTTTGGAAAATAATCTTTTCTTTTTTAAAAAAAAGAATATTTTTTTTTTTGGAAAAAGAATTATTTTTTGTTGTTAATTTTTTTTTTAAAAAAAAACTTTTGTTTTAAAAAAAAAAAAACTTTTGTTTTTTAAAAAAAAAATTCTTTAAATTTTTTTTTTTTAAAAAAGATCTTTTTTGGTTACACAACAAATCTGCTGAAGATCGTATAATTCCTTGACATTCAGTAAAATTTTCACGTTCCCTAGTATACAAATTCATTTGAAACAAGCCGTTAAATTTCACAAATTTCATAAGTGAGCGTAACGCAGGTACCCGAGGGGGTGTGACCATATCTCCAGTTTGCAATTTCGTAAGTAGTTTCGGGAAAATCGAAATCCAAATTAAATTTCAAAGCAGTTGGTGAATTACTTCCGAATCAGCACGACATACACAGAAACGGTTTTTTGAAATACTTTTACAAAAACTATCATCTATCATTTAAATATGGCTAGATTTCTTCAGTACAGAGAAAAAAAAAATTGGGAATGTTTTAACAAATTTGAATGTCAATGAAACATCTGTTTATTAACACATATTCCAATTACTTCCGTTAGGTGGATTCTAAACCAAATTAGTACCGAATGAAACGGAACGTCGCTGAAAGTTTATTAACCCTTTACAGCTTATACAATGCCACAGGCTTTCCATATTCCATATTCATTTCCATATTTTATTGGAATTTTACGAACGGACGTGACCAGGAACAATGTTTTACATTTTTATGGACTCCCCAAAGAATATTTGAAATCGCCCAAATGGAATAACCAATTCAAATGTTATCTACGAACAGCTTGTCGCCCGGCCATTATACATCTACGAAAGAAAAAAACAACAACACTAAATACATTTTACGATTATAGCCATGGCTTGAAACCATTTACAGTATTTTCAAATTTCCCAAAGAAATGTCTGTTGGGCTGTTTTTTCTTAATGTCACATTTTTAGTGGGCAATTTTGTGAATAAAATTATGATGACTCTTAAAGTTATTTGGTTTATGGTGCTTTTAGGGAAGTGAAAATGCAGGAGATGTTCTATTCAAAGACAAAAAGTTATATTATCGATCGATCACAGGGAGTTTAGAAAGAGTCCATTTACTTGAAGAGCTTTGACAGCGTGGTCAGTATTGATTTGAAACAACTAAACTATTTTAGTTTTTCCCATCTACCGCCTGCTGCCTGCTGCGATGTTTAAGTAGTTTGGCCACTTGTGACGGTTGTTGTAGTTGACACTGGTTTTTCTGCCCCCTTTCCTTATCTTGATTTATTATCTATGCTTAATCCAGTCTGGAAACGTTTATGGAATATTTTTGGAAGCTCACCCAAAAAAAAGTGTTGCAGAAGTTGCTTCTTCATTTTTCCATTTGTCATTCGTGACATTTTTGACATCACGCCTGAAACTAACAAAGTAATTTTTATACTTTACCATGTACCGAACAAAAAATAGAACTCCAATTGCCCGATATGAAGGGGGTGGTACTGTCAATTATGTACTTACAGAGAAAGAGAAAAACGAAAAATGAACAACTGACCTTCAGATTGTACGAGTATGCAACATATTTTATGTGTTCTATCATAAAGGACTTCCTGTTTGTCACAAAGGATTACCAACCAAACTGATGTCGTACTGCAGAGCACACAAGACAAGAAAACTATCTTCCTCTGCTGATACAGCGAGAATTGTGTTTTTGGCCATTAAATATTATTCGGTCGTTGACTTTTTCGTTTGGAATTTTAAATTGCTGACAAAAATGCCTGGAAAGATGTTGTGTAGGCTGACTAGACGGATTGTATCTCCCTTCGGATTAATTAATTAATTATTCATTTTTTTTGAGGTCGTTGTTCGCAATTGCTGCTTTGCTCTTGTTTGTTTTTGTTTTTCTGGCTTTTTCGCACTAATGATGCCGACTGGAAGATGGCAGCGTAATATCTCATACTTTTGTTAGCCTGAGAGTACTTGAAAGATTAATGTGTACTGTGTCCAGCGTGGGAATTTTAAGTACACACTTCGTGGCGTGACTTTGGTGAAAAAGATGAATGCGCCCGCCCTGTGAATGAACATAAAAAGTAATAAAAATAATGTTTCTTTAAAATGGCGGAACTGATGGTCATTAAATGTAGGTTTAGTCGGTGACTGGCGAGAACCTTTTGCAGTGGAAAGCCAGCGGCACAGAAGTTACAGTAGAATGTTTTTAAATTACATTTGTTTAAATTTAAAAATAACTTCTAATAGAAATGTTTAATCAACAAAAAAAAAGCGTTGCCATATCAATTTCCAATATTGTTGATTGAACTGGATTTAATTGAAATCTAAGTTTAACGACGATCTGTGGCTTTACAACATTATAATTTTTGATCCACCTGTTTTTATAAAACATTTAAATAAACGAACATAAATTCCGTGCCATCAGCTTCGGTTTTTGTAACACGAAAGTACCTGTTAAAATTCTAATTGGGATTTCTATTTCTACTGTATTTTTGTGTGTATTGGCTAATTGGATTCGTTGTAGAAAAGCCATTTATTTTCTCTTCGTCTCAGACGTCTACGTTTTATAAAAACAGGCTGTAAATGTGACAATTGAATTGTTTCAATGGTCGTATGAGTAATATTTTGATCTCAATTAAATATCACTCATACGCCACGAAGACAACGCACGTACCAATTTCAACAAGTGAAATTGCTGTCCTCTGCACTCTGTGTGATAAGCGGTTGGCAATACTAACACACACTTAAATCAAATCGCACACATTCTGTTGGTCACCATGACCATGCTTACAGGACCATATCCTTTTCATGACATTTTCCATAACCAAATCGCAAAGTGGCTGCCCTATGTCCTCGATAGCCACACGAATTCTATCTTTGAGGTCTTGAATCGACACTGGGCTGGGTTGGCGTAGAGCTTATCTTTCACGTAGTCCCAAAGGAAGAAGTCGCAAGGTGTTAAATCACAAGATCTCGGTGGCCAATTGTGATCAACTCTTCGAGAGAAAGTTTTGCGAACTGTGTCTGCAAGATTTTCACCATTTTTGTAGTGAATTTTAATAATTTCAATGCGTTGTTGAAGCGTGCATCGTGCCATTTTTAGTAATGGCGTTGTTTCTACTTGTCAAATGTCGAAGAATAAAACCTTCAATAGTGACAGCTACCGAAATACCTGTTGATTCAAAAAAAAAACACCTCTTGTTGGAGAAGCCTGTGTTTCCAAAGTTGACTGCTTTTAGTATTTTTTTTTTAAATTGTCTTTTTTTTACTAATATTAACAACATTATTTTTATTGCGCATTATTTGTTTTTATATATTTTTATTTAAATATGGAAAATTTGAAAAATATCTATTTTGATTTTTCATTATTTAACATTAAATTTTTTTTTAAATATTTTTGTACTTATTTCATTTAATTTTTTATTCATCTTTACTTGTAATTTAAAGCCTTACGGCCAATTTAAGTTAAATTACAAAATTCATTGATAAAACAGCAATTCGCACCTACTCAACATATGTACAATGCTTTCCTTCTTATTAATTAACAGAATAGTATAAAATGTACAGTAAATAAATGAATAATATAAAATTAAACATAAACAAAGTTTAAGAGTTATCAACCAAATATAGCACCTACTCATAATTATTTTACCAATAATTTTTTTCAATATTAAAAATTTACACCTTTTTCAGATATTGAAATTTAAAAAAAAAAACTTTTTTGAAATATTTCCAATGCCTATTATTAGGTATTTTTTTTTTTAATTTTTGGTATTTTTTAAATATTTTTGTATTTATTTATTTGTTTTTTTTTGTTACAAATTTTGACAAAATTGTAAATATTAAAATTAAAAGAAACATATTTGATTTTGCAGTATTTAACATTAAAAAATTGGACAATTGGAAATATTTTTGAAATATTTTCAAAGTCGATTATTTTCTTTTTTTTTTACATTTTTTTTGATAATTTTTGATTTTTTTTTTGTATTTTTTACATTTTTTGTACTTATTTATTTGTTTTTTTTTTTACAAATTTGTACAAAATTGTAAATATTGCGCAAAAAAAATTAATTTTTTTTCATATTAAATATTTTCACCTTTTTCAGATTTTGAATTTTGAAAAATATCCATTTCGATTTTTCAGTATTTCACATTAAAAATTGCATATATTTTCAAAGTTGACTGTTTTTGGTGTTTCTTTAATTTTTTTGTATTTTTTTTTTGAATTTTGACAAATTTCCATATTTTTCTTTCAAATTTGAAAAAAAACTAATTCGATTTTTCAGTATTTCACATTAAAAATTAGATAATTGGAATTTTTTTTTTAATATATTTCTAAAGTCGGTTATTTTTCGTATTTTTTAAATTTTGAAGCTTACACATTAAAAATGTTCACCTTTGTCGAACAATAGCTCATACATTCTAAAAGCTTATTGCACTAATTTGGGTTATTGTCCTCATTATGACGTCAACAATTTGTGTGCTTATTGTTCACGCTTTCATCTTGCTGGGAAACTCGATATCAAAAGTCCGCCAGCCCATATTTCGTTTATTCAGTAACAGTTAAATTTAAAGCACCTTCTAGAGTATCGCGGGTATTGTATAATTTCCCCGACTTTGTTCTATGCCCTCTGTCTGATTGTAATCTACATAAATGTTTTTATACCTTATGATCTCAACGGTTTACATAGAGACCATTAACAAGTTGCATTTGTTTTGTTGGTTTCATTAAAAAACAATTTCATTTTAAATAAATATTTATCCAAATGTGAATTAAGGCCTTCTCTTCGTTTTTTGTTGTTGCTGCTGCATTAAGTCAGAAGTCATGTCAATGAAATTGATTTTATTTCCTCGTAACATGAACATCAGCTGGTAAACCAGAAAAACTCTGGATTTCTTTTCACCTGGAATGGCACGCTAAATGAAATGAATTGACAATTGAAAAATGACGATTAACATTTTTGTTTTATTGCGAAAGAGCAGAATTTTCGTAATAAAACCAATTTTTGTATTGTCCACCGGAAATGGTCTTTGCACTGACCAAAAACCATCGGCTTTTGATCTTTATGTCAGGGCCAGGCTTATTATTGTGTGGCTGTGGCAAACGAATTTTTACCACGTTGTGGAATAGCTGGTGGGTGAGCATTGCTTGTTCCACAACTGCAGAACTGGTTTGATCTGAGTTTTGCGGCACAACAATTCCACAATTGCTGTTTAGCCATTTGTAATTTTCCCAAACGTCATGTATTCATTCATTCACTTCAGTTCAGTTCGGTTCACATCACATCACTTGTAGTCATTCATTCATTCATTCAGTCGCTCGCTCGCTCGCTCGCTCTCTCTTTCGTTCACTTCAATACAAAATGTCGTATATTGAAAACAATCAATTTGAATTGTTCTTGCTCCTCGGCAATTCTTCAACGACAAATTACACACAATTGAAATCGATGAAATGCAAAGAAAATAAAAGGAAACAACTTCAAACTAAACAATACTCCAACATTTTTCAGGGCATTAGCTGTCACTCACCCCCAACACCGCACAGTGTTTGGAAATCCGAAATCTTAAAGTTCAGCAGACGCAAATAATAAGAAGTAGTATAGGGTATGGATAATACAAAGGGTCTCATTGTTATATGCCGATGGTAACTATTAGAAATTTTTTGGAGTCAACAATTCATAACCCGCAGAATATTCCAAATGTAAATTGTAGGCTGAATGAAATTTCTTATTTTCAAGGGTGACCCAGAGAGAAGCAACAGCAAAATCACAAGGCATTGTCTCCTTAGAATTATCTTTCTTATCAGATTATAATCAACGTGAACGAAGAAGGAGATATTCCCTCTCGAGTCTTCCATGGCACCTGGAGCTGGCTTCTAAATAAGTTGGCTACATGAAGGAGGAACGTCAACATCGCCTTAGACCCTTAGTGGAAATTGATTGATGGGATTCGAGAATAGTCTGGCGGCCCATCCACAGGCAACCACTTAACATTTCACACCCTAACTAAAAGGGGGACTTCACTCGTATTATTTGTGACCTCACGATATAATTTAAATACCCACTCCTTCTGGAATAAATCAAGCCCTCTTTATTCGAAATGACACCTTCTTCAAAGGGAGTTGTAACAGGGAGTTGTAACAGTGAGGTCGTGCTCCTCTTTAATTTACCCCAAATTCCGCAAATCGAATCATTTTCTATTCTCACAAATATACGCCTCAAAGTACTGTATTTAGATAAGACTTCTGAACGACGTCATGCATTAACGGACAGCCAGCCATCAGTCAATATTTGTTCAAATTACAGAAGTTGGTCGTTTATATTGTCTCGCCTGGTTTGTTGTTCTGGACGTTACCCATTTCGTAACCCACTTTCAAGTTCGCTCCTCATTTATCTCTCCGACCGAACATTTTTATGAAAAACTTGATGTTTTCACACACAATTGTAAGCAATGAACTGGTGTGTGGGTGGCAATTATTATAACTACCTTCGTCCTGTAGGGCAGCATGGAAAGTATTATTGGGCCGGCACACCCTCGTGTTTCAGAGATATCCTGGCTACTCTGAGGACTAAGCCGTCCATCTTGTTTCACAAATACCTGCCTCGACTGTATTTTCCGAGCTTAGGAATAAATCCAATAACTTGTCACTGTATACTTTGAAAAAAAAACTTGCCTTCTATTGTACTCTCGGATCGGCCCACCCTGTTCAATATGTTTTTCTTTGAATACCACTTCTAATCTATGTCCACGAAACATGTGTCCTGCATCATTTATGCAAATTCACTGTGACCGGCATTCTTATCCAGCCTCACCCCCCCTAATAATGACTTCCGCTCCCAAATGAAAACTTATCGCTCTCGAGCTTACGGCACTGGAAGCCATAACCTTCCCTCTGGCAAATTCCAATGACGATAACCTTAACAACAGGAAGGAGAACATTTTTTTTTTGGGTGGGTTGGGGGTTTTTGGCTGAACGACAAGTTTTTGTTTGCATCTCTCGGCTGTGGAAGTTGCAACACTTTTCTCTGATATTTGGCTTTATGCCCGTAATTAGATTTACTTTCGCCAAAGAAACGAGTGACGTGAATTTAAAGAATTTATTTTGGAATTGCAAATAGTTTTGCTGCTCAAGTAGTTTGTTGTGCTTCTACTGTTTCTATTTGTTTTTTTTTTATTATTATTTATTTATAGAGAAGCGGAGACATGGTTATTTGTTCGGCGGCTTTGTGAAGGCCAGGGGGATGGCAATACATTTTGTAATGTTTCCAAAAATAAGTTGGACGACTGAAATTAGATCAACACGGAATAGTGTCGGTGGCAACTCAAATAGAACTTACCGGCCGATGGCTACACCAAGGAATGTTTTAATTTTGCCAAAAGACAGGAGTTTTTGTTGCTGTCCGAGGAAACTTTATGCGATCGTTCTTTAATTAAAAATTCCTCCACAAGCTCTTAGTGACTTGGGGTGGAATAAAATATCCTTGGACATAAAACAAATCCCACCTTAACAGTGTCCCTGACAAGGATCCGTTTAAAATTGATAATCCTTACGGTTAAAATCTGACGATTTGTAAACATGCTGGCAAACAAGGACACTCGTGTTGTTCTTTCATATTTTTCGTGGTCGTTTGTGTACAAACGCTGCTGCTATCCAATCAAACACATTTGTTATAAGCTGGTAAATCCTTATCCACTCGGTAGCAATTGCTCATTTGGGATGACAATTCGCCGTGTCTCTTTTGACCGGCGAGCCAGTGCCAGGGCACCGTTGCGGGCAAACGGCAACGTTCAGTCCAGTGACACAGGTCACGCCAGTAAAGCCTACCAATGACACGTTCATTGTTCAAATACAAACACACCCACAACCGGGACAAACAGAAGAATTAACGAAAAAGCCAAACAAAAAAAAAAAAAAAAGAGAAAAAAACGCCAGTCCCGAAATTTATAAAGGAAACCCAAACAAATGGAGAAGAAGAAACAATTAGCACAAGACAGCACGTGATATGATAGATTTTTGTTCAGTTCTTTCTTTTTGCGGAAGAGGTGGTTGGGGCAAAAAACAACCGTCCCCACTCACCCCACCGAAAAAGAAAGAAATTAAAGCCAAACCAATGCTCGAATAATTAATGGAAATTAGAAAAGAAAAGGACTCCATTGAATTCGCTGACCCACTAGACGGACTTGAGGCCAACGAAGGAAAGGATACTCATTAGCACTTTTGGTTGAAGCAACCAAACAAAGCAGCAACAGCAATTTAATTATGCCAAAGGTTAGCGCACAAAAATAGAAAGGAATCTTTTTCCAAATGATGTAATGGCCGGTCTCTGCCACACAGTGGGCGGTACTTGGGGTGGGGGTGAAGGCAGTAAAGCAGCGAGGTGCCGGGTGCCGGGGGGAAAAATTCTTGGTGAATGCCAGGAAAAAAATTAGGTATACAGATGGAGGGATGGACGGACGGACGGTGTTAAGCCTTCACAATGCATTCGACAATACATCCATCTCTAGACAATAAACCGAGTCAGAGTTCTGTGTATGCAGGAATGTTGTGCTGCAGGACTCAGAGATTTTTATAGCTACACCACTAAAAGCCCATTGTTTCACGAATACACATACACAGGCACACACACACACACGTACACATACAGAGAATCAAGCAAATGTTGCTCACTCATATTCACTTCACAGGCTATAAACAATTCTGCGGGATAAGTCGCATTTGATGCAGCCGAGTTGAATGGAAACAACTGCACTGGGTGGGAGGGGGCTCAACGTCGGCCATGATAAATCTTTACACCCTACACAATGTGGGCTAATGTTATGGAGTTAGTTAAGGATGAAGGAAGAAAATGTCAGCAATTGGAATCCTAGGACAATATAATTATGTTCGAAAAGCCATTAAAATTAAAAATGAAAAATTAAAAATTAAAAATTAAAAATTAAAAATTAAAAATTAAAAATTAAAAATTAAAAATTAAAAATTAAAAATTAAAAATTAAAAATTAAAAATTAAAAATTAAAAATTAAAAATTAAAAATTAAAAATTAAAAATTAAAAATTAAAAATTAAAAATTAAAAATTAAAAATTAAAAATTAAAAATTAAAAATTAAAAATTAAAAATTAAAAATTAAAAATTAAAAATTAAAAATTAAAAATTAAAAATTAAAAATTAAAAATTAAAAATTAAAAATTAAAAATTAAAAATTAAAAATTAAAAATTAAAAATTAAAAATTAAAAATTAAAAATTAAAAATTAAAAATTAAAAATTAAAAATTAAAAATTAAAAATTAAAAATTAAAAATTAAAAATTAAAAATTAAAAATTAAAAATTAAAAATTAAAAATTAAAAATTAAAAATTAAAAATTAAAAATTAAAAATTAAAAATTAAAAATTAAAAATTAAAAATTAAAAATTAAAAATTAAAAATTAAAAATTAAAAATTAAAAATTAAAAATTAAAAATTAAAAATTAAAAATTAAAAATTAAAAATTAAAAATTAAAAATTAAAAATTAAAAATTAAAAATTAAAAATTAAAAATTAAAAATTAAAAATTAAAAATTAAAAATTAAAAATTAAAAATTAAAAATTAAAAATTAAAAATTAAAAATTAAAAATTAAAAATTAAAAATTAAAAATTAAAAATTAAAAATTAAAAATTAAAAATTAAAAATTAAAAATTAAAAATTAAAAATTAAAAATTAAAAATTAAAAATTAAAAATTAAAAATTAAAAATTAAAAATTAAAAATTAAAAATTAAAAATTAAAAATTAAAAATTAAAAATTAAAAATTAAAAATTAAAAATTAAAAATTAAAAATTAAAAATTAAAAATTAAAAATTAAAAATTAAAAATTAAAAATTAAAAATTAAAAATTAAAAATTAAAAATTAAAAATTAAAAATTAAAAATTAAAAATTAAAAATTAAAAATTAAAAATTAAAAATTAAAAATTAAAAATTAAAAATTAAAAATTAAAAATTAAAAATTAAAAATTAAAAATTAAAAATTAAAAATTAAAAATTAAAAATTAAAAATTAAAAATTTAAAATTTAAAATTTAAAATTTAAAATTTAAAATTTAAAATTTAAAATTTAAAATTTAAAATTTAAAATTTAAAATTTAAAATTTAAAATTTAAAATTTAAAATAAAAAATAAAACTAAATATAAAAATAAAAAATAAAAAATAAAAAATAAAAAATAAAAAATAAAAAATAAAAAATAAAAAATAAAAAATAAAAAATAAAAAATAAAAAATAAAAAATAAAAAATAAAAAATAAAAAATAAAAAATAAAAAATAAAAAATAAAAAATAAAAAATAAAAAATAAAAAATAAAAAATAAAAAATAAAAAATAAAAAATAAAAAATAAAAAATAAAAAATAACAAATAAAAAATAAAAAATAAAAAATAAAAAATAAAAAATAAAAAATAAAAAATAAAAAATAAAAAATAAAAAATAAAAAATAAAAAATAAAAAATAAAAAATAAAAAATAAAAAATAAAAAATAAAAAATAAAAAATAAAAAATAAAAAATAAAAAATAACAAATAACAAATAAAAAATATAAATCCAAAATTAAAAAATAGAAAATAGAAAATAGAAAATAAAAAATAAAAAATAATAAAAATAAAAAATAAGAAATATAAATAAAAAATTAAAAGTAATTTTTTGCGTAAAGTTTGTTGTGATTTGCAGGCGTCCGTCGCCGACACGTGGCATATTTGAACCCAAATAAGTCCCACAAATATTTGGAACTGACGCTTACCCGGTTAATGGATGCATGTTGGAAAGTTATTTTCATAAGCTTTCAAACAACACCCATTTTCCCAGATGGTGAACAACAAAGATATAACTCATCATATTATAGGCCTTAGCTCGGGAAGTATGAAAAAAAAATACTTTCTTTCGCCTCGGAATAAGAACATCAACCACAAGTATACATTTGAACAAAAAAAACTGTAGTTGTTCGTTACAAAGATATAGCAAATTCAATAGTATCGTAAGCGCCAAATATCTTTTTGCTGGACCTGTCCTAAAAAAATTCTTTTGGCTCTTACGTATTTTTGGCAGCTAACTCTCGATATTTTCTGCAATTATTGTTGACGAAATTCAGGCTGACTTAAGTGGAAGTATCCCCTGGTCCTACAACCTAATATCTTTTTGACAAAACCAGGTTTCCGACTAACATAAAATTTCGCCACCAGAAAATTCTTACACTAAATTCTAACTAGTCTTTTTTTGTGACCCTGTACTGACCGTTAAAGCTTCCAAACATATCATAAATAAATTTTGATGAGTATGAAATAAAATTTACTAAAATATGAATTGAATATTTTCAAAAAAGTGCTTTACAAAAAAAAAAAAAAAAAAACACATTGCACATTCATTGACTCCCAAAAATATTTAGCTAAATTTCTTTATAAACTCTTCACAAAGAAAATAAGATTTTTCGGAGAATTCCTTTAAATGATTATGAGCACCATTCGGTGAATATTTCAAAAATGATGCAAATGAAATGACAAACATAATATACCCACTCCCACCCAAACCAAGTGATGCAGCATAACGACGACATCAACAACAAAAACGACAGTTGAGTGTAAAACTTTTCATTTTTTTGGGAAACTTTTTCGTTTTTGTGTCTTATGGGGGCTGCCATGTGTTCGTTTTTCCATTCCCGTTGCACAAATTGTCGCAATGTTTGAAATGAACGGGGAAAAAAAACCAACGTGATGAAGATTAAAGACATCCTGTTAATGGCTGGCACAAGTTATTTTACCATTGCTTTTATGCTTGTGCCAAAGAACTTTTCAAACTTTTATTGCCCTACCCACGTAGGCTTCCTAAACCGATTTTCTTCAATTTGCATGGACAGACAAACAGTAACAACAAGAAAAAATATACCAAACATTATTCGTAATGACATTATTAGAAAAAGCTCAAGGCTTAAGGATGTCAACAAAAAGCACACAGCTACACCTACACATCTGTGGTGAATTCTGTTTCAATACTCATTAAAATTTTAGCATCAGAAGTGACATTATAGTCCGAAAGGTGTTAAAATCTCTCCTGATTTAGCCAGGCCACACGCCGGCAGGCGAAAACATCGCCAAGACCAACATCATCAAATGATGGCCTAACAAACAAAGCCAAACATCAACGATACTCCCTTGTAACACTGGCTTTGACTTGGCCGCCACCAAGGGCTGGCAGCAGCATGACAGTCATGTTTTATGTTACACAGCTAAAATAAGAGATACTCACACACACACACACATACATGTGTGTGCTTAAACATCAGCACATGCGGTGGCAGGAGTAGCAAACTCCAACAACAATAACGACTAGAAAAAGCACCAACACACCGATACACAAACATCATTTATTTGCTCCATAAATACCCTCTACTGACACTATGACAAAGCATGTCATGTTTATGTCAATGTTCATTAGGAAACCGAAAAACAGTACTAACACACACACACACACACACAGAGAGACGTAGAGCACCCGCCATACTTAGCGAGAGCCGCCCATGCATAGACAATAGACAGTTGCACACACAGACGAACGTACGATGGGATGGACGGACATACAGGCGTTATCATCGTTGTCATTCTTATTATTGTTTTTATTATTGTTATCATTTAAATAAAACAAAAGGGAGGTGGACTTAAATACACAAACTCGTCGCTTTTCTATGCAACCGAAAGGGCGAGCGGGAGACGGCGAGGCAGAGATCGAGAGATGGTTTGGTTGTCAGAACAAAGAATATAACCGGGCCGGGATTATGCCGTAACGGGGAATGATGAAAAGCCCATATATACATACATACATTTACAGCACACAGACTAATCCAAGTTAAGAAATTGTATACTATAAAGAGACGACAACAACATGGCAGACAAATAGAATGAAACAAAAAGCAAACAACTACAATGGAATAAATAAATACACTCACACACACACCCACCCAGAGAGAGACACATACACATATAAACAAAGTCACATTTAAGGAAATCCAAAACAAAGGAAACGGATTTGTAGTTTCTCAACATAAACCAGAACACAGACTTACAGACACAGACTGAATTCGTCTCTGTCTGTATGTAACCACATCATATTCTATTCCATTTTATAGCATTTCATAACTATGGAGCTTAAATAGCAACCGAACAATCACCACAAATGTATGTAGGCATGTCTGTCTGTCTGTGTGTCTGTCCTTGCCTAGGGCGGTACGAACGAACCAGCCAACCCAACACTTTGTGGCTGATTTATTTCTTTCGTTTGGCAAATCCACAGTGGTAGGATTTTCCCAAAACTCCTCCATTAATAGGTTAAAGTCACCGAAGGCTGTACATTGTTCACGGCCCGGTGAAATATATTCCACCGTGTCATAGGTCATGCTCTGCCATCGGTAAAACTTTAAACAGATGTCACAGTGAAAAGGATTTCGTAAACTTAAAAATATCATCCAGAATCCATTATAAAATATTAAACTTTTTTTAAACAAGTGGACAAATAGTAAGTTCGGCCGGGCCGAATCTTATATACCCTCCATCATTGATTCGTTGCATTTCGATACCCATATGTCCATGTTTGTCAGGGGCCGGTTTTTGGGCCGCTCGTGACCCGATAGTCCCAGGAACCCGATCACAAATTTTATCCAAATCATGAAAATAAATGCATATTTGGGTTCGCGAGAAAATTTCGTTGCATTTCGATACCCATATGTCCATGTTTGTCAAGGGACGGTTTTTGGGCCGCTGGTGACCCGATAGTCCCAGAAACGGGATCAAAAAATTTAGGCAAATCATGAAAATAAAGTCATATTTGGGTTCGTGAGTAAATTTCGTTGCACTTCGATACCCATATGCGCATGTTTATCATGGGCCCTTTTTTGGGCCCCAAGGGTCCACGGAACCCATGAGCACGCCCATTTTTGGGATTTTTTTCCCCATCTATAAATTATATAAACTTAGAACAATTTTACCAAAAAAAATCAGATGTAGTGAAAAAAAATATTTGAAAAATTTGATTATGGCCGGGATATATTTAGTCCCGTAAAGGGGAACTTTTTCCCCTTTGGTCCGATATTGCCCATTCTCGAACATCTTCCTACAAAATTTCAGCTTCTTAGCGTTGGTCGTTCGCACTCTATCGTGATTTCAACAGACAACAGACGGACGGACGGACGGACAGACGGACATCGCTAGAATGTCTTAGAATGTTACACTGACCGATAATATATATACTTTATAGGGTCGCAGATCACTCTTTCGAGGTGTTGCACACGGAATGACAAACTCCTATGATGGAGTGTATAAAAATGTCTCGGGTTAAGTTAAGTTTTTTTTTTTAATTATTTTCTTGACATTCGATCACCGTGACATAACTCCCAGTCTGGGTAATTTCCAATACCAATCACGAAAAGTGAAGACTGCTGCAAAGAATTCATTCGGCCGGGAAAATGTTTTCCATGAATTAGTTCCTGTAACTTAAACAAGAAAATACACTATTCTAGGTTTAGGACGGCCTTAGTAATTGTCTCTTTCGATACCTTTTTACCAAACTAACATGTAACTGTCAAGCCAGACTTTTGCCGCCCTTACAGTCTTCCTTCCAATATCAAGGGAGAATTTTATGTGTTGCCCGCATTTTACCAAGCAGTTTCTGCTATGAAATATCTCCAAAATCAACTGCTCGCCCAATTGACCTAGCGTAAGAATCTCTTTCGCAGAAGAATTTGTATGTAATCATATATATTGAGCCCTTAGCGCTATTTCATCGTAAGCGACATTTTCTCGAAAAAGTTTTTATTGCGGAATTTAAAATGTTGTTTGGGGACACATAGACGGAAATTTTCAAAAAATAAAAATTTTCAATATTTTTCAAAAAATGGGGGGTAACATTTTATCGTACGTAAGCAACGACTTTTCCAGGAAAGGAACTTTATCGTAAGCGACAGTATTACACACAGAAATAAAATCAAGTTAAAGTAAAAATTCGCAAAATAATATACTAATTAATTTAAATTCACTTACATTAAGAACTATTCAATATATATTATTTAAGACAAGTACGACCGGCATTAAATGCAGCTGGGCTGAATCTTATCGAGCCATTAATGCCTATTCATTGCTCCGAAAACCCCTATTTTTTATGATTAAATGTATTTTGAAGAAAAGGAATGCATTTTCTCAAGCATTTCTGCCCTCAAAGATAAAAATTAAATTGAATACATTGAGATTGGTGCATTTCGACAAAAATAGTTTTCGTGCACAATTTAAATATGGCTATTTTGAAGATAGTAAAATCGATGAGTTGGATATGAATTCAATAGTTCGTTCCACAAAGAATTCACTGATCATCGCCAATGGACCCAAACTGATTTACTCAGAAGAGTTGCCAATATCTGTTAAAAAATATAAAGACCTAAGAAGCTTGTGTGACAAAGGAATAATCCATCAAATATACAACCATGAGTATTTAAATATGAAAAGTGACGATAACGTTATCGATGCATTGGCAGAAAGTGACAACGAGGACTCCTGTTGAATTTTCGTTAACTAAATTTTGAATTACCATAAAATTTCTTTAATTTGTTATTTTTGAATAAATGTATAAGATATTATGAGAATTTTTTTCAATAAAAAGAAAAAAAAATACGGTAAGCGACACAGTTTTAACAAATTAAGTAGACTAACGCCAGAAATTTCTATCGTAAGCGACATAACTTAGCTAAAACGGAAAAAAGTCTTCATTTCATCGTAATCATTTATTCACAATGGAGATTTTATAACCTTTTGCATTTAAACATTTTTAATTTTGCGCAAATTTGGCAAAATAATTAATAAAAACCTTCTCCTGTAAAAAATGTGTTTTGTCGCTTACGATGAAATAGCGCTAAGGGCTCGATATGATCTGCGCAAACGTATATATGTCTACATACAACCATATATTTGGTTTTATGCAATAATGATTACATCCAATCATATATATGATTACATCCAATCATATATATGATTACATTCAATCATATATATGATTACATTCAATCATGTATATGATTACATTCAATTGTACGCAATCATATATGTGTTTGGGAACATTACTGCTGGCCCAAATATAATATGTTCTTGACACTATGTTACAGAGGCCGTTTTCTTTTTTGCTCCGTGTGTCAAGATATTTTAATGTTCTTCTTCTTCTTCTAAACGAGACACTGTTTTACCCGTACATCTACCCCTTCGACTGTCTTAAGGCAGCAATCATAAGTAATCATTTAGCAGAGGATCAAGTATGGAAAATACCGAAATGAAGGAAGAGAAACAGAGAGAGAGAGAGAGAGCTACAGAGACAGAGAGTAAATTCAAATTTGCAATATTAGTTTATTGTTTAATTTTTGCATACATAAATACATAGCACATACTTAGTATGTGTATGTGTACACATACATACACATTTACGCACTTTGTCATACATATGCAAATATGCTGATACCTTCTGATGGCTGCAGGCATAGAGTATGCTCGCACACATGTGTGTGTGTGCGTGTGTGCCCGTATCCTGCTTTGTGTTAACAACAATTACGTATGTAGAGTACTTTTACCAATGAATGAATGAATGAATGAATGTATGAACGAAATGAATTATTCAAGAAAACACTGACGAGACCTCTGAGTGTGTGTGCGTGTGTGTGTTGGTGGCGGAGGTGTAATACAATTTACCAATACACTCGTAATTCGTTTAGCCCAAATGAAATCTGAGAAGCTGTGAGCAATTCTTTAAGAGTGCCACACTAACACACGCGAGCATTTTCAGCAATTCTCCGGAATGTTGTTAAATTTTCATGACAATGTCTCGATAAATGATACGAAAATACCTGGTGTCAGTAGTACTTATGCAGGAATTTACGACCGGAAAAAGTAAGAGGGTAAATGAGAATGAAACGAAAAACGTAAGATCCTTTCTGCTGACATATGTAAGCTGAGGTGAAGAAATGCGGGTACTCGTAAGAAACATGTGACGTCTGTACCTCCAAAGATACAGCTGGATGATTTGTTCCGAATGCAGCGCAATTACATACTGACAATTGGAGTGATTGATGGAAACGTATTGGAATTAGAGTCAGTGATAAGATAATTTGTGTGCATTGAATGGTGTTAGGGGAACAAATACCACATGTCTGCATAAGAAATATATTTTATGAAGGAAATTTCCAGGAGCATCCGCAATCAAACTCACAAGCAAACAATGAGCTTCGAGAGGTTGTACGGCAGATATGAAACTCGATTCCAAGGTCAACATTGAGTTGTGCGGCCAAAGGACATTCAACAAAGTGTTAATACAACCTTAAACATTTTTTAAACTATTCAAAAAAAATTAATCCAATTTTGATTTATACTTGGAAGTTTTTTTTAAAGAGTTTTCATGAGTTTCAAACTGACGTCTATCTAAACATGATAGTTAGTTGGTGCTATAATTTTGACCACAGCTATACAGTAGGGTGGGTCAAGTTTGGTTCGCGCAAAGCGTATAGCAGAAATATAATCTACAGGTAATCGTAAGAGTATTTCACAAAGAAGCCATGAGTCTAAAATCAATCTCTAGCTCGATCAAAACGATTTTGGGCGATTTGTATGGGAGAAGAAAACAAGCGAAACATATAGCAAAAACAAAAACAAAAACTACGGGAACTTCTAAATATAGTTTCAAAGAAACCAAATATTTATGTCACATTTTACCAAAAAAAAAATATAGTTTCAGTATTGAATTCTGCTGAAAAAAAACGTGGTCAACGTGGTGTAACATTTGATGTAGCAAAAATTTTTGAGATGGGTAAAAAACTGGTTGTAGGCAAGGAGTGAGAGATTATTATAAGATATAAATATAACCAACCGGACAGTGGGTTATATTTTTCAAATATATCCAAAGTTGACTACTTGGTATTTTTCAATTTGAAAAAGGGCATTTTTTTAAAATTTATTAATCATTTTTTTTTTTATTTTAATATATCAAATGTATCCAAAGAATTTTTCGATTTTAAATTTTTAAGAATTTTTTTTTTTTCATTTTAATGGAAAAAAATGTTTATCTCATATTAAATTATTTCATTTACTTATTTTTTTTTTTTTTGATTTTTATATAATTTTTGAAAAAAATAATTTGATTTCTTCACTTTGTCGAACTGTACTCTTATACATTTGAAGAGCTGTGGTACTTAATTTTATTTTTATTATAACGTATTTTTTCTTATCTTTATTTGGATATGAACGTTTTATTTGTACCAAATGTACCATAGAAATTGACCCACCCTAATTCCAATGCCTACTTTTCAAAAACAGTAAAGTTTTGCCGAACCGACTGAATTTGCATCGTTTTTGATCTGCTACCATTCATACCAGTGCCTTGCTATTGTCTCAATGTGACTTTTTGTTGTTATTAACTTAAAAAGAAGATGAGGGAATGGATGAAGACGACCCATGCCTTAAGATGGCAAGAGGAACAGGTGGGAAGAACCACTAAGGAAACCTGGGAAAATCTCGATTATCAGAAAACAAAGAATACTCGGGTTCAACAAAAATTAACTGAGTAAGCTAGTTGGGGTCATCACAGGACACACTAGCCTAAGGGCACACCTAACCTAACCTAACCTAACCTAACCTAACCTAACCTAACCTAACCTAACCTAACCTAACCTAACCTAACCTAACCTAACCTAACCTAACCTAACCTAACCTAACCTAACCTAACCTAACCTAACCTAACCTAACCTAACCTAACCTAACCTAACCTAACCTAACCTAACCTAACCTAACCTAACCTAACCTAACCTAACCTAACCTAACCTAACCTACCCTACCCTACCCTAACCTAACCTAACCTAACCTAACCTAACCTAACCTAACCTAACCTAACCTAACCTAACCTAACCTAACCTAACCTAACCTAACCTAACCTAACCTAATCTAACTTAAAATTTATACATGGCTCAAGTAAAACCAACGTTAACCCTCTAACTCCCATGTTTTTAAATTATTAAAAAATGATTGTTATTATGGAAATACCCATAAATGGCATTCGAAGTATCTGCAAAAGTAAACCCACAATTGTTATCCACAAAATATTTGAATGTTTCTCATGATTTATTTCCTCATTTGGTATCTTCAAAAAATGTGCATAAATTCATGTCAGAGGATAATAAGAAACATAATAATGATGCAAACATATACCCACACATACACATACACATACAGAGAAATATTGTCACTTTGTATGGGACTTGATGTCAGCCAAAGGATAACAGACCCCGTAATGAAGCAGAATCAATTTTTCAAAAGCAAACAGTTAAGGCAGCATCACTCAGAAATATGAGTTGTTTTCTTTAGTTGGACTACATGTTAATACATATGTACATACATATGTGTACGAATGTACAAATAAATGGTGAAAATATTTCCTGAAGTTATTAACTATAAATAATTTCTTTCTTTTCTTTTCTTTGCTGGTCTTTTATAAAAAAAACAAAACAAAAAAGAAACGAAACGAAACGAAAAAAGGAAATCATAAGAAATGACATTTGAACATATTTCATGTCAACTAATGCCAAATGTAAATAAGGACTGGTACCCACACACACACACACATATACAGTCTTGGAATTGAACCCATTCACTGGCACACACACTACTCTGAGGCCTTTATGTTTGTATGTTAACATGTTTAATACACTTATATATAAATGATATTCTCAGATGGATTTAGTTGCTAATACCTTGAAATTGTACACAAGATTTGTTTCTTTATTTTTTCGTTAGCTTCGCTTTATTTCAGTTCTTATACGCCAACGCTAACAGACATACACATACACATCGACATAGACGACAGTGTGCCACTTGAGCCACTATTTAATCGTGCTGCCATGGATGCCACACATGTGACACAGTGGTTACATTTCGATATTATTTGTAAATTTACTGGCCCATGTTGTTCAGCGGACCGAATTTTTGATTATTAAATCAGATCACAGGATATTTTTTGTAATTGCTTATTATTAAACAATAACAATAATTTATTATAATACTAGATGAGGTTGGATGATAATGGCACACAGATCCTATAGGGAATTAGGGAATATGTTTATCGCCACTGTAGTGTGGACTTAGTATCTCAGCCATTCTGCTTCTTCTATTATGACCAAAAAAAATACTGCAAGGAACTGGGAGCCTTTTTGCTACATTCCATCCAAAGGAGTAGACTCCAAAGGAGTGAACCCCGAAGGAGTAGATTCTAAAGGAATGGACTTCAAAGGAGTAGATTCCAAAGGAGGGGTCTTCTAAGGAGTAGACTCCAAAGGAGGGGACTTCTAAGGAGTAAATTCCAAAGGAGGGGACTTCTAAGGAGTAGATTCCAAAGGAGTGAACCACCGATGGAGTAGATTCTAAAGGAATGGACTTCAAAGGAGTAGATTCCAAAGGAATGATCTTCTAAGGAGTAAATTCCAAAGGAGGGGACTTCTAAGGAGTAGATTCCAAAGGAGTGAACCACCGATGGAGTAGATTCTAAAGGAATGGACTTCTAAGAAGTAGATTCCAAAGGAATGATCTTCTAAGAAGTAACTTTCAAAGGAGGGGACTTCTAAGGAGTATATTCCAAAAGAGTGGTCTTCAATGTAGTAGATTCCTAAGGAGTGATACCCCGAAGGAGTAGATTCCAAAAGAGTAAACTTCAAAGGAGTAGACTGGATTCCAAAAATTGCTACAAAAATGGTAAAAAATTAAGTCGACTTTTGATTGCGAAAAAGTCGAGAAAATCGACTTTTTGGATTCGACTTTATAGTTTAATTGAAAATATGTTCTGTCAGTCCGTGGAGCTAATATTATTACTGCCATTTTTATATTTCGGACACACCATTTACATTCTAAACGAGAGACCTCAAAATAAGCAGTCTCCCATAACTACAAAAGGTTAGACTGCGGCTGACTCCAATAAATTCCAGTCGGGAGGCCCAATTTTTGACCACATTTTGCAGCAGTTGGCGCCGAATATTCTCTTCCAAGGCATCAATCGTGTCGGGCTTATCTGTGTAGACAAGCGACTACATATAACACCCCAAAAAAAATAGTCCAGCGGTGTTAAATCGCACGATCTTGGAGGTCACTCCACAGGCCCACCAAGCGAGATAAAGCGATCCCAAAATTAATTGTTAGAACCAAATGTCGTCCACATCAACATCTTCCAATTCAGGCACAAACAAGTCACTAGTCATGGCTCTGACAACTAGTTAGCGGCCTCGAGTTGGGGGTGTTGCGGTAGCAATTATCATTTTCTATGGGAACATCTTAAGATACAACATTAAGATTCTCTGCTATGTGTGTTCTGAATACACCCAATTGGCCGGAATGTAAACGAGTTGAAATAGAGGTCTCATCAGTTGGTCTCATTTTTGAATTCCTCTACTTATGTCTACGATTTAGCTGCAGTTTGGGCTCTAGGATTTGAAAATCAAGAATATTCTTACAACATTTAATTATCCTCATTTTCTTTTGTTGTTGATTTTCCGTAAGATTTGGCTCCACGTG
This sequence comes from Hydrotaea cyrtoneurina, assembly GCA_958296145.1. NCBI lineage: Eukaryota > Metazoa > Arthropoda > Insecta > Diptera > Muscidae > Hydrotaea > Hydrotaea cyrtoneurina. The sequence continues at coordinate 6,398,748 of OY282513.1, read as the reverse complement.
GTCCCTAGGACAGAGAAATTCCAAGACGGAGCTGCTAAGCAACAGGCAACATCAAAGTGTGCCAGAGTACGAAGATCGTATTCGGGCCAAAGTCAGTTCTTCTCCCAGGGAAGGAGGAAGAGCTGTTGGTCATTGAAAGGCTAATTGAAATTCGTCATCTTCTATCACAACTCCTGTCAATGATGGCAAATGAATTCGATGCCTCCGGCATCAACTGCATATACAATGTTGAAAACAACAAACAAAACTCTTATACAATTTATACCGGTAAAGACAAATATAACTTAAACTAAATTCTGGTTGAAATTGATGTGGACAAAAATTTGCATCGCCGTATTTGTTAATAACATTATTCAGGATTACTTGCGATTACTTTTAATAATCAAAAGTAATCGGGAATAATCCGAGTTCTTTCAGACATTACTTTTGATTCTTTCTGATTATTTATAGTAATCGCAAGTAATTCGAAATAATGCCATTAAAAAATATAGGTTTTCACGACTATAATTGATAACAATTACAAATAATCTAAAAGTAATCAGCATTACTTGCGATTACTATAAATAATCAGAAAGAATCAAAAAGTAATGTCTGAAAGAAGTCGGATTATTTCCCGATTACTTGTGATTATTTATAGTAATCGCAAGTAATCCTGATTACTTTTTGATTAATTGCACCCCTAAAACAATTTTAATTTAATTGGCAATGTTTACTATTAGTAATTATTACTTAACAGCTGTTGGTTCTGTCAGATCTCAACGTAAATAAAACTCCGCGTCCGAAAGGTATTTCCGCACTTGTCCTGTGTAAGTGATTTTCATTGCTAGCCCGCCATTGCGTAATCTTTTCAGCAGGCGATATCCTTTTCGTATTTACCCTTCACGTTGAAAAGTTACCGTTCAGATAGGTGAGGCTCCAAATCCTTCAAATTACCATCCAATTGCAATATGTTCTGTGCTCTTGAAGGTTATGGAGAGCAGGATCAACCACCATGTGTTAGAGTATCTGGACTTTAATGGCCTTCTGAATGATCGACAGTATGGCTTTCGTCGAAATCGTTCTACTGGAGACCAGAAGATGTTGCGTTCGTACAGATGAAGTGGAAACTTCGGTTAGTTCCTTCCCTGTTAAGACTGGGAGCTTTCGAGTAGGTCAGCGTAGATGTGACAAAATTGTAAGCTGTCGCTGGATTGGACAAAATCCACTGTGCTACCATCGACCGCCACAACATTCACAACTACTTTAGTTAATTCTTTTCTGTTCGAGTTTTCTTTATTTTCATCATCGTCTGCTTCTTACACTACTTATGTAAATTATCTCGAAAGCGAAAAAGAAAAATGTGAATTTTTATAAAAATATAATTTGATGTCTGTACGTGTGTGTGTTTTTTTTTAAAAAAATAAATCCTCACAATACAACAATTTGTGCCTCCACCATCACCTGCTACAGCAGCGGGGTCACATCGTCATACCCAGAGCCAAAGCCAACACCATCTCCACCGCCATCATCGTCATCGTCATCCGTTAAAAAGTTAGCGTCAACGTTAACGGTGGCTATACCAATAATGCTCGCTATGAATGCCATGAAATACTGGCTGCCTTTTTGGCTTAGCCAGCAATTCCGATTGCTGAGACAAATAGTACAACTGTTGGTGTGAGCGTGTGCTGTGACGAACGAATATACCTCTACATCTACCGGATGCCAAAATGGCTAAATGACTGCCATAACTGGCTGGTTGGCTGGCTGGCTGGCTGGCTGGCTGGGCGAGTGGGCCAGTAGGTGGCCTAACGAAATGACATGGTGACTGACTGACTGACTTACTCTCAACAGTGACTGACACATTTGAACCGACACACAAAATACAAGCGGACCAAAAAAAAAACAAAAAACACACACACACACAACGGAAGAATAAACGAACGTATAATTCTCTGAAATAACTCGACATAAATGCCTTGAGCGTTGACATATGCCTTTTGGCATTGGCATCCATAAATGTGAACACTTTCCGAACGTGTGTAGTAAAGTGTAAAGAGCCTGAATTGATATGAGCGTGTACGTGTGTGTGTGTGTGTGAGTGTGTCGGTGTTACTATTGGCGTGAGAGTATGAGTGCTGGCCAATACTTTTGCATATGAATGTTAAAGTCATATTTAAAAAATATTGCCAGTATTTTTTGGCCGTTTTTTTTTTTTTTTTTTAAAGGAATGACAATTCTTTATGGTCCATAATGTCGGCATTTGTGCAACGCTTAATATCCTGATGCCAGGGGGAGTTTTTGTTGCCCGCCTAAACTAGTTAAGGGCTATTTGCTGTATAAGTAAACAATATTTGGATAGCCTTAAACATATGGAGCGGAAATGTCTGTCCACAGTTGGCAATAATCGTCGGTGTGTCCCGATGTAGGTGAATAATGATCCTTAAAATTAATCATTGCAATCGTGTCGTCGTTGGACAGACATTATCATCATTCTCATCATCATCATCGCCTGCTGGCTGCTGACAATGTTGGTAAAATGAAGGAAACAAGTAAATTGAGACGGTAAATCATCAACTTGCTTGTGTGTGTGTGTGTGTTTACCATACAGTTCAAGGAGACGTTGGTCAGCCGACAGTTGACATAATGAATAGTTCGCTTTGCTGTACAACTAAAGGCGAACTTGTGATAAATAGCTGCAGTTAAGGTGTCAGTTGAGAGTACCTCCTTCGCACCAACTTTCAGTACCTTGGCTACTGCCAGTAAATTGAATATTCAACATTGTTTGGCATTACTGAGTGCATACATTTAATAGTTAATTAAGATTTGCATTTGTTGATGGCGTCAGGGTGGAGGTCACACTTTGCTCCGGTAGGTCCTTGATGGCAAAGCAAACTCGCAGAGATGGTCGTTTTGTTTTTCCCAAAAAGCCAAAGATATTTGAATGTAACTTTTCAATCACATTATGTTCTATAGTCACGGTATCGTGCTGGTATTTTACCCTTCCCGTTGGAAAGTTACCCATGTTCAGACGACCCTTAAGATAGGTGCGGCTCCAAATCGTTCAAATTTCCATCCAATTTAAATATATGTTATCTTCCTGTATTTCCTCCAAAAGACATTTGAATGTGAGTTTTCAATAAATATTGTCACGGTAAACTTGTCGCACTTAGATAAAGCTTTCGGGTGATAATAGGAACGCTAGCCATGCCCCTTTCTGTTACCTCCCATACAAATGTTCCAAGCCGCCCACTTTGTAGATTTCCATCCAATTGAAATATGTTCTCTTCCATCAAAAGTCAAAGACATTTGAATGTAAGTTTTCAATTAATATTGTCACGGTGAACTTGTGACATTTAGATAAAGCCATGCCCCTTTCTGTTACCTCCCATACAAATGTTCCAAGCCGCCCACTTTGTAAATCGTGTGAAATTATTTCTCTAAAATTTGGTATTTCATTTCAACAGACATTTTAGGTGGTTGCCACTTTTGGAATTGGGATTCTTTGGAATATGACAATTGTATATTCTGACTGTGGATGAGGGTATATCCAAGTCGGTTGACCCGACCAGGGCTGTAGAGTCGGCGTAGGAGTTCGACAAAATTTGTCTGGGGTCGAGAAATTTGCTCCACTCCGAGTTTTTTACTTTTCATCGTAGGAATTTAAATAGGCATTCTATAATTCTATAAATAATAATAAAAAAAATAATATTTTTTTTTGTACAGAAATTGTGTTTTCCCCAAATTTTTCTTTTTACCAAAATTGTTTTTTCCAAAATTTTTTTTTAATAATTTTTTTTTTCCCAAATTTTTTTTACAATTTTTTTCCACAAAAATTTTATTTTTCAACAAATTTTTTTTTTCCCACAAAAAATTTTTTTTTGAAGAAAAAATTTTTTTTTCAACAAAATTTTTTTTTTCAACGAAATTTTTTTTTCAACAAAATTTTTTTTTTCAACAACAATTTTTTTTTTCCACAAAATTTTTTTTCCATATTTCAACAAAAATTTGTTTCCATATTTCAACGGGCGCCATAGGCGCATTACAACTTACTAGTTTTGAAATATTTTCCATATTTTTCAAAGGCAACACAGCATCAGATAGAGTCTAAGAAAAGCGGATGGAAATACAATTTTCGAAATTTTGTTATAGAAATGTCAATTTCGACTCCGGAGTCGGACTGCAACTTCCTCACTTATATTCGTTACAATTCCTCACAAAATTGCATGGAGTCGAAAAATTTGCTCGACTCCACGTTTTTTACTAATTAAAAAGTAATGTAATGTTTTTTTTTAAATTTCAAATATTGTAAATTACATTAATAAGATATTGTTTGCCCACAAACGCAGCACAGCATGAGATAGAGCCGAAGAAGAGCGGACGGAAATACAATTTTCTAAATTTTTGTTATAGAACAACTGAAGTCGTAGTCGCGCTACAGTCAGGGTCGAACAATTTTGCCTTGACTTTACAGTCCTGGACACGAATGCAATTTTCTTACTTGTTTTATTGGACAGTCGCCTTAATTTATTCCGTCTATGTCCTGTAGTTCCTCTTTCATATTTAAGCTGCCTTCTCCGTGTATGGCTGGGCCTCCAACAGTCTCTGGCTGTGGGGATTCCAAATGTGGGGGCGAATTCCTGAATGTGACCCCTCTGCATCCCCATATTCGCGAGCTTATCTCTATTTTCATGGGAATGTGATGGGTGGTAGTCGAAAAATCAACATTCACTATACTGTCGATGCAGAATATGCGCTCACAAAAACTTCAATGCTGATGGTGTCGCAGAGTGTAGCGTTGCATGAGTCGCTATAAAAAATTAGTATTGATTTCACGTTGCAGTTGAAGATTCTATGATTGGTACCAGTTGTCGGCTATTTTGACCACCACATCGGAAAATTAACTCCGATTGGAAACAAGTTTTCAGAAGTTATTGAGAAAAAATATCTAATTTGATTTTTGCAGTAAATTTGCGGAAATTCCGGCGGAAAAAAATTATTTTTTTTTTTACAAAATCTATTTTTTTTTAAATAATTGCTACTGCCAAAATATATGTGTACACAAAAAACTAAAAAGTTAGGTCAATTTGTTTTTTTTAGAAATTTAGATTTTTTTTAAAATAATTGATATAACCAAACTATATTTGTAAAAAAGTAAAATGTTATGCCAATTTTTTTTTAAATGTCAATATTTTTTAAAATTATTAACCAATTATTTTCTTTTTTTAGAAACATCGATATTGTTCAAATAGTTGGTGCAACCAAACTATATTTGTAAAATAGTAAAAAGTTAGGCTATTTTTTTTTGGAAAATTTCAATATTTTTTAAAATAGTTGCAACAACCAAACTATATTTGTAAAAACAAGAAGTTGTGTTAGGCCAAATTTTTTTTTGAAATATCGAATAGTTGCTGCAACCAAAATATATTTGTAAAAACTAAAAAGTTATGCCAAATAATTTGTTTTTTTTTGCAAATATCAACATTTTTAAAAAAAGTTGCTCAACCAACTATATTTGTAAAAAACATAAAGTTGTGTTAGGCCAAATTTTTTTTTGAAATATCGATATTTTTTTAAAATAGTTGCTGCAACAAAACTATATTTGTAAAAGAGCAAAAAGTTGATTTAGGCCGAATTATTTTTTTTCACCAAATTTTTTTTTTCGAGTAGTTTCTATGTTTGTAAAAATGTAAAATGTTAGGCCATTTTTTTGTTGCAATTTCAATATTTTGTAAAATATTTGCAACAACCAAACTAAAAAAAGTAAAAAGTTAGGCAATTTGTTTTTGTTGAAATTTCAATATTTTTTAAAATAGTTGCAACAACCAAACTATATTTGTAAAAACAAAAAAGTTATGCCAAAAAATGTATTTTTTACAAATATCGAAATTTTTTAAAATAGTTGCTACAACCAAACTGTATTTGTAAAAACTAAAAAGTTGGGACAAATTATTTTTTTTTGTAGAAAAATCGATGTTTTTTAAAATAGTTGCTACAACCAAACTATATTTTTTAAAAAGTTTGGTCAAATAATTTTTTTTTTACAATAATTTATATTTTATAAAATAACTGCTGCAACCAAACTATACAACAGCAATTTGTAATAAGAAAAAAGTTTAGCACAATAGCTCTCAAAATATTTGAAATCCAGTTCGACAAATAACCCACAACCTCATGCTGATAGGCAGGCACGCTAGCAATTCGACTTCTGGGGCTCTTACGTCAAAATGGTTAAAAAAATTAACAATGAAAAATATAAAAAAATTATAATGTTAAAGACTTGAAGTCATCGATCACTGCGTATCTACAATCAATTTTTTACAGAACTCAAAAATATCTAATAGATCAAAAGTTACAGACTTTTGGCCGATGGATTTGGTTTCTAGACCCCCTGTGGTTCGGCTAAAACCAACATGAAACATGAAAATTGCCTTTGCCGATTTTCTTTTGAAGTGGTAGAACTTGGGTTTAAAAATATTTAGTATATTAAGTGTTTCCGCGACGGTAGACTGTATGATTTGCTTTATTCAGACCACTGTAAAGATAAGATAAGATACACGCTGACCAATTTAAGCCGCGTATTAAATTGTATAACCATCCATCACTTCTTTGGAAGTTATTGTGTGAAGAAGCCTTCAAGAGGACATTGCTGAGATTTTTTTTAAAAAAGTCATGCGACTAGTCTGGTCAAAACATAGTTACGGGCTGAAGTCGGTATTTTAGTTTCTGGTGAGCCCACCCAGTATTGTGAGGTTTTAAGTAACAATGAAAACACAGGATTTCTGTCCCAAAATGCCCTTGCTTTGTCATTCTCTTAAACCGAAAACATTCCGTTTGCATTTCAACAAAGAAAGTAACATATTTTAAAATTTCCCACCTCTTACAGATCAACATTGTTTTTTTTTCTTTGTTGTTTCTAAAGCGAAAACCCATTGGTTTATTTTACTGCCCCAGCATTCTGTTTCAAATAAAAAGATAAAACATTTGGGTTGCGGCGGCATCACATGTTTCGCTCTTGACCTATCCACAAGCCCCTTCTCCCACCCACTCGAGACTTGGCTGATTGGTATTCATGCTCTTGCCAAAATGTACAAGTTAAACGTATTTCACACTAGACCTACAAAATAAAAGCTTCAGCAGCGATTTCTGTAAATGTAAAACGGCAGTTATTTTTTCCGTTTTTTTTTTTTTTTTTGGTTCATATTTTTTTTTTTAGACTCTCATTTAAGGTTGATGTTCCGCTTGGCCAAGTCGACAAACAGAGGCATAGACAAACGCACACTCACATATACACAGGGACACTACAGACAGTAGTGAAATGAAGGAGAGGGCAGGCAGGGTAGGCAAAACAACAAGTTCTTCCATTTTTATCAAAATATTGATTATTTTCATGTCAGAAAAAAAAAAAAAAAAAAAAAAAAAAACATCACACCCAGCAACGTCACAAAGTCGTAATGCAATGGGCCGCCACACCAGCTCTTGAGTGTTGGCTTAATGGCAGATTGCCGGATGATTTTGTGGTAGCCTAAGCAAATACAGCAATCACAATTTGACTATTTCAATCACGTACAAATGGACAAAGATCAAAAACAATTCGGCTGTTTTTGTTCTTCTATTAACTAAATATGAAGCGAATCTAAAGAGATGTACGAAAACAAATCTACCCGCTCATAAAATATACCAAATGCCCGGGTCTGCTGTGTCTCTCTGTATGTGTGTGTGTGTCATATCAAATGCACTCCATGTTTTATGTGCCATGAAATGGAAACTTCTTAACGTCCCCGTCTTTGTTGTTACAACATCAGTTGTTGTAAGCGTATCAACTGTTTTATGTTCTCGAGCAAAGATCTGCACACGAAATAATCCCATATTTTGACATTTGACTGCCCCCTAATGAAATTTATGGATAATCTCCCCCCTCTCCTCGTCTACTTTATGATGAATTACATTCCATCGACCCAAATTGACCCGACCCTGGTCCTCGTTTTTTTTTTCTTTGCCAGCAAAGCTCCCGTTAAAAATCCTTATCATTCCCCTGAAGAATTAAACTGAAACTTTTTCCGGTTCTTGATGATGTTAGCGCTGCCGATACATTGTACCGCGCTACAACTTCATCGGCAGCGGTTGCCACAACCCTGCTAAGATCTCACACGGAATTTTGTTGGCAAATGTTTACGAATATTTCAAATTCACATTCGCATTCATATTCACATGGTCGTACATAACAAATTCGCATTCGCTTTCCCATTCCCACTCACTTGCGCATTCACGTATGCACGTACCTTCCACCGAGCCGAACATGAATGGTATGAGTGAGTGCACACATATAGCGTGACACACATGTCTGCGTGGATGCTCGCACACATACCGTGACACATTTTATTTCACATTTTCTTATCACATCATAAATTTTGCACACGTTCATTGTCAATATTCTATGCTAGTTAACTCAATATCATGTATTCGCTGCGTCATATGTTCTCTGGCTCGTTTATGTACCAAACATCGCAAAGGTGTGACCTTTTTTCCTACTTTTTTTTGTTTGGCATGACGGCGTCTTGGAGTACAAGGCTAACCCAGAGGGGAAACCTATCCAAATATAAAACTAAACCGAAGATTCGGCTGAAGTAAAAAGCTACCAGAAAATGAGGCATTTCGAAGATAAGGTAACAGCAGCAAAAACCCGATGACGTCTGAATACCGAGCTGAGTGGAGCGAAACCAGATGATGTGATACTTTTGAAAATCTGATCGGAAGCGGAGTTTTCGAAACAACTAAAAATAACACCGCAAACTCCAGCTGTCTTAACAAGGAGTACAGGCGTCGACAGAAACGTGATGCGATAAAGCTGGCTGCGCCATGGCGGTCATATGAGTTCAAACACTTCAGTCAGATGATAAAGTCTCCGGTGGAAGGATCTTCCTAACTAAAGAATGCACACACAATATGCAAGTGCCTGAAACACATTTCTTAAGTAGCCCATGATCAACAAAGAGCGCTCGAGAGCCCATTTACACAAGAAATCGGAAAACCACTGACATACTTCGGATTCCAATTGTACTTACAAATGATTCCCTTCCGGAAATAACACCAACGAGTTCGATGTTAATTCATCCACATAAAACAGTATTTTGAAAAAATATTTGTCGACTTTTGATTCCATTAAATTTCCGGTTTGATCGAACGTCTCCTTTATAAAGGGTCCGCCATCAAACGTTTTTTTTTTTCAATTAGTGCTTATTTCGTTTTCGTTACATTCGTTATCGGGCCAGGCTGAACGAATTTTTGTTTACAAAAATTTAAGAGGAGGATATTGGCAACATTTGGTTGCAACACGACCCGCGCTACGTGCCACACAGCCGAAGCTACACTCGATGTTTTTGCGCCCTGTTTTTGAAGGCCGCATTATCAGTTTTTAAGTACAAAAAATTATTCATAATTAAAAAAAATCATAATTTTTTTTTACAAAAATAATATTTTTTTAAAAAAAAAAGAAATTTTTTTAAAAAAAAGTTATCCATAATTTAAAAACTTATCCAAAATGTAAAAAAAATAATAATATAAAAAAAAATTGTCCGTACTTAAACAAATTATCATTAATTTTTTTTACAAAAAAAGTTATTCATAAATTTTTTAAAAAAAAATATCCTTAACTTCAAAAAAAACTATGCGTAATTTAAAAAAGTATCAATCGCCCATGTGCCATGTTCCGAGAGTTTTTGAATTCCCATACTTTTTTAGATTCCCATTTTTTCCAAAATGGTGTGCTCAATTCCGAGCGAAAGTGTGGTTCGAAAGAATAGCTTTGTTCAATATGTTACGAACTGTTTTCAATAACTATCAACAAAAAACATATGTTTTATTTGCAAATTTAACAACAAAATTAAGAAAAAATGCCTGCTGGCTTGTTAATTGCCCTGGTTTCTACTAGAAGAAGACTAATGATACTGGAACGTGTTAAAAGAGTTGCCAGATTGATTAACTGGTGTAATCATCATTCGTGTTGTTAATTTTTTAATGAATATGTCCACCAAAGTATAAAATTTATGTTTATTTGAAGAAACCTTTTCAACAAGTAGAACACTCTGGGTAAATTTCGTCAAAAGTTGTTCTTGATAAAAGGAGCCTTTTTATTTTCTTTAATTTTACTAGAAAAGCTAATCTGAATACTGTCTTTTTTAATTAAATGTTGTAAAAACAAGTTAAATATTAACTCTGCGTTCTTTTTTAACTTGTATGTGCTCAGAAAAACACGTACAATCTCATTTCTTTTTCGATCCACAAGGCTATATGTGCTCGAATTATATTCCCAATATTTTTTTGGGTATTCGGAATGGATCACACCAAATGTGGGAAAATGTTTCACATTCGAGCAAACTCGAAATGCAGCACATGGGCGAATATATTTTTTTTTAAATAGAATCAAATATCCATCATCTTTAATAAAAAATTTCCATAATTTAAAAAAAAAAATCAATAATTTTTTAAAATAAAAAATATGACAAAAATTTAGAAAAAAAAATTTTTTCCATAATTTTAAAAAAATTTCCATAAATTTAAAAAAAAAATTATCCATAATATAAAAAAAAATATTTATAAAAAAGAGTATTCATAATTTGAAAAAAAATATTCATATATTCAAAATATAAAACAAATTGAAAAAAAAAAATTTCATAACTTAAAAAAACTATCAATAATTTTAATTTCAAAAAAATATCCATAAATTTAAAAACAAAGTTATCCATAAATTAAAAAAAAATTCCATAATATAAAAAATCCATAATTTAAAAAAATAATGTATACATAAGATAATAAAAAATCATAATTTCAAAAATTGTCCATAATTTAAAAAAAAATTGTCAGTAATTTAAAAAATAAAATAATATCCATACATTTTATTGAAAAAAAAAATGTATCCATAATATAAAATTTTTTTTTATAATTTTCTTTAAAGAAGAGTATTCATAATTCGAAAAAAATATTCATATTTTAAAAAAATAAAACAAATTAAAAAAAAAACAAATTTTTCATAACTTAAAAAAAGTATCAATAATTTTTTAAAATAAAAAATATGACAAAAATTTAGAAAAAAAATGTTCCATAATTTTAAAAAAATATTCATAAATTTAAAAAAAAATTATCCATAAATTAAAAAAAAATATGGATAATTTTTTTTAAAAAAAATATTTATAATTTTCTTTAAAAAAGAGTATTCATAATTTGAAAAAAAAATATTCGTATTTTAAAAATATAAAACAAATTGAAAAAATAAAAAAACAAATTTTTCATAACTTAAAAAAAGTATCAATAATTTTTTAAAATAAAAAAAATGACAAAAATTTAGAAAAAAAAATTATCCATAATTTTAAAAAAATATCCATAAATTTTAAAAAAAAATTATACATAATATAAAAAAATATTTATAATTTTCTTTAAAAAAAGAGTATTCATAATTTGAAAAAAAATATTCATATATTCAAAATATAAAACAAATTGAAAAAAAAACAAATTTTCCTAATTTAAAAAAAGTATCAATAATTTTTTAAAATAAAAAATTTGACAAAAATTTAGAAAAAAAAATTTGTCCATAATTTTAAAAAAATATCCATAAATTTAAAAAAAAAATTATCCATAAATTAAAAAAAAAATATCCATAAAAAAAAAAATTAGAAAAAACTTTCATAATATAAAAAAATCCATAATTTAAAAAAATAATGTATTCATAAGATAATAAAAAATCATAATTTCAAAAATTGTCCATAATTTAATAAAAATTATCCGTAATTTAAAAAATTAAATAATTTTTCGAAAATTTAAAAAAGAGTTAACATAAATAAGTTATCCAAAATATATAAAAAAAAAAAATAATAATTTTATCTATAATTTAAACAAAAAAAATTTCCATAATTTAAAAAAAAATTGTCCATAAGTTAAAAGTAAATAATGTATTTATAATTTTTAAAAAAAATTTTCATAATTTTTAAAAAAAAACGTACCAATATTTTTTAAATATAATAATCCATAATTTAAAAAAAAAATGGATAATAATTTTTGATTTTGGAAATTTTAACTCAAAAAATAACTTTTTAGTTTCCAAACAATTTTAATTGACTGATTTTCATGCAGTCAATCTGTACACTGTTAGACTTGGTGCCGTTGATCATGATTTCTTCACCATTTGCGCTCAATTGTTTGCAGCCAATACAAAAAATATTATTTCTGAAATTCGTGATATAGATTATAGATTATACTAATATGTTTTCTATATTTGCCTTCTTTAAAATACATTTATGTAATAATTTTAATAAGTAATTGTTTCTTCTTTATTTTCAGGTATGTATGCCTTGATTTGTGGTATTAACCTTTGGTGGTGGTAAATATAAACATATATTATTTGAAATAATCAAAAGATTCTACAAAGCCGACTGTACCAATACCAATTTTTGCAAATTTTTTTCGATCTTGATATGTTTTAAGACCAAAAAGAACAACAACACCAACAATTTAGGGAAAAAACTTGAGAAATATAAACCGATAAACCGCATCGAACAGTCGGTAACAGCTTGAGCATTGTCTTCGCACCAAATCGACAATCATGCTTATTCACAGATGTATTTTTTTTTAAGTGATGCCGGAACAGAAGTGTCAACATAGTTTGACATTATTAGGTGTCAAACCGTAGTTATCGATATCGATAGTTTTTATGGTGCCTAAAAAAAACCCTATATTAAGCAATTAGTGTTAACGGGTTAAACAGACTTTCAACGTCCAGTTGTCTGGTTTTTGTTCTAACTGGTATCGTATGCGTTACATTTTATATTCATCACTCATACGCCCCACTGATCACACGTTCATTGTAGCAACATATCACACATTTAACGTGATATGCCGATCTTAATGCCAAATTAGTAAAATTAATATTTAATTTCTACACAGATATTGCAAATTCAATTGTATCGTAAGCTCGGTACGCCTTTATGCTTGACCACACAACAAACCCCTCTCCTGTAAAATTTTAGTTTTGGCGCTTACCCTTTTTCGCAGTTAGAGCTCAATTGCTGAAGTCAACCAACGTACAACATAATATAATTTCCCAATCGAATTGGCCAAATTTCTTGGGAATTATTGTAAAATTCTATCATACCAAAGGGGAACTCTAACCGGTAAACATTTACACTGTCTGTCCTTAATGCCGAAGTCTCTACAGCACGTTCTTTTCGCAAAGGTTAACGTACACACAGGCAATCCTATGCATGTCTTTTACAAACTCAATCACACACACATGCACTGACACGTATATACAACTATCTGTTTACAGCCATCGCTACACATATACCAACCAGGCAACACCCTACAATTCCACTTTCAGTGTAATACCCTTAAGGTCCTTTTAACTTGCAAATGTCTTTTTTGTCGGTGGTTTGTTGAGAGTGTCTTAGGAGTGTTTGTGAGAAATTGGTAGTTATATTTAAACCCTTTTTTACACTTTGTTTTTAGCATGGAAAGCCATAATAAATATATGGCCATTTGTTTTAAAAGGTTTCTTCGTTTTGTTTTACATTTGCTGGATTTAACTACGACAAGTGTTGAATTTCTCTGGCTAACAAAGTAAAATTTCCCAAGATCCAAAGGGCATATTCTCATTTGTCTGTGCCATTTCGGCTTTCAGCAAAAATAGAAAACGGACAGCAACCGATTTCCTTGAAAGGCAGACACAATAACTGTTCGAAAGAGGTGGTGTGGGGGAGTTATTGGTCTTCCATTCATTTGATGGAACATAATTAATTTCAAACACCAACAACAATGAGAAACTTTGAGGTTAATCTGCTCACATAACAATAAAAACAGTCATTCGGAAAGGTCATCTTCGCATTGGCAGGTCGTCCGCCGGCAGCACCAGCGACAACGGTGTGAACGCAACGGTTCATAATCATGACTCTGGACAAAAACCGGCAGACAGAAGCCGATCCGTTTTTTCATTGTGTGGGAGAGAAAGCGAAACAGCCTATAAAACACTAATTAGTTTTATGACTTTTAAAGGGGTCCACCTCCCACCCCCCAAAGCCTCTTTGTAAAATGTATCATAACAAAAGGGTTGCCATGATTTGTTATTATTATGTTATGGCTTAGAGGGTGTTGCGAACAAGCAACGCAAACCGAACCGCACCAAACCAAAGACTATCAACAAAAACTACAATGTGTAAAAATTAATTAAAAGGCATATTTATGAAACCATAAAAGTTTTTAGCACTCTCATTCAGGACCTCTTTTACATCTCATCCTTTTCTGAATCTCCGTCAAACACACATTAAAGTATTAACATGACTGGGCTGCCCGCCTAAAAAAAACCATTCCCACGTGCTCTTCCCCAAGAAGCCCACTTGGTTAGTTAGACAGCGTAAGGGGCCGGCGAAAGGGGTTGTGCAAGGATTGAGGGAACGGGGTTAATTTCCTTATCGTCAGCTGCCGAAGAGTTGTGAACATTTAATGTAAGAATAATTGAATTGCGCAGCGTTGTTGAAGATTTCAACAAAGCGAAACGAAATGGAAAATGGAAAATCGATTGGAAAAGTGCCTTCGGGGCGGGTAAACATTATTATTTGTCAATATAAAAAGTCAATATTTGTATAAAATTTGTGAAAACTCATTTAAAAATGTAAACATCAAACGAAAACGAAAGCTGAAGCTGAAGCTGTAGCTGTCGCTGAATCTGAAGCTGAAGCCGAAAACTGAAACCAATCCAACAAAAGAAGAAAACAAGTAAAGTAAAGCCCAACAACAGCACACTCGACTATTGATGGGATTTCATTATTTTCTTTGCCAGCCACACCTCCCCGGCCCCAAACTGATGGCTGGAGAATACGCACTCGGATGACAGCAACTACAACACCAACTAGCAGTCATGATGACGAGGACAACAACGATGAAGCTGACGGTGATGAAATGATATTTTGATGGATTTTCCACCTCCCAACCCCCCCTCCCTCCCTTCCCCTGCCATCATTTTTAATGCCTTGTTTGGCAACGCACGCTCTCACACTCACACACACACACACTTTGAGTGCGTATAAATGAGTAATGCGAAGGAATAAAGCAAATGTGTGTGTGTGTGTGGAAAAATATTCAATCGGAATTGTGTCGTCGTTAGTTACCCCCATCCCGGCATCACCCATCCACGATAGTCACCAAAAGGTCCTTACCCATTGGCTTTTTTTTTGAGGGGAAAACACAAAGAAAAAGTGGGAAAAACATAATAACAACCTTGACATAACTAATCGTCCATGTGTAGACTAGAATGTTAGCATTTCATTGGATTCATTCTAAACAACAAAAAAAAGGGGACACATTTTCAAAGGCATAAAAAACGAAGGCACCGTGTAGCGAACTCAGTAAAAATGTTAAAGAAAAAACTATAGCAAAGGAATTAAATTAAAGTAACGAATTTAAAATAAACGATAAGTGTTAAAGTAAGCCTTCACTATTTCAACAGATGTTGAATGTTTCAATAAATTTTCGACTTCGAATTTATTTGTCTTAGGCTTGTGAGGATATTTGACATGCACAAAAAGAAAACTCTTGATTACTATTCCACATTCATTATTATTATGATTTTCGGTTTATCGATGTTATTATTATTATGTGAAAAATCCTTTTTCCCATAGGACTTTGTACAGTGTTTTCCAACAAGAGGTGTTATTTGGGTATTCAAAGAAAAATGGAATTTCTTGAGACAAATGATCGGATGTTTATTTCATAATATAGAGGAAGCTATGCCGTTAATAATGAAATACAACATCAGCCAAATGGCCAACACGACCACGCTTACAGAACCATATCCTTTTCATGACATTTTCCATAACCAAATCTTTGAGGTCTTGAATCGACGCTGGGCTGTTGGCGTAGATGTCATCTTTCATGTGGCCCCAACGAAAGAAGTCGCAAGGTGTTAAATCACAAGATCTCGGTGGCCAATTGTGATTACCTCTTCGAGAGATAACACGATTCGGAAACTTTTCCCATTAAAGTGGAACGGGAACCAATTTCTGTATTACGCTTCGACAAGGTGCTTCACGACGACCCAAAAATGCTTTAGGTTTGTGAACTGTGACTGCAAGATTTTCACCATTTTTGTAGTGAATTTTCGATAATTTCAAAGCGTGTACGTTTGGCGTAGTTTCTACCTGTCAAAGAATAAAATATTCCATATATATATTCAAAATAACATCTCTGGTTGGAGAACCCTTTATATTGATTTTGATAACTCTAAAGCAATACTTGCATCTTCCGTCTGCATCAAAAAATGGTTTCCAAAATAAAGATTTGTATAAAAATCTAAAGTTTTTTGTGTTTGCTGGGAGCGAAATAATTTTAACATTTTTCAATTTGAAATCGCCAGGATGAGAAAGCAGGACTTTCCGTTCTTGAAGTTGAATTTTTCTATTGAAATGCAGTAAATCACTCATCCAATCTGATGTCAGCCAAGCTTTTTTTGTTGGATTGCCACTGGAGTTTTTAATCCGGAAATTTCCGGCACGTATTTCCCCGAAAATTGGCCGAGTATTTACATTACGATTCCACGGATTATTGGCCGGGCTTACTGGGAATAAAAACTTTACATTATGTAAAATTTTAGGCAATTTGTACAACTGTGATTGTGGGTTTTACTTACTGAAACTTTTCTGAATTTAAACCGGGTGACACAGACCATATGGCTAGATTTTTTCAGCGACAGACTAAAGCCTCTGGCTCGAATCGAACCCACAACCCCCTCATGATGATAGATAGGCACGCTGGCCAACTCGCCTACCGGTGCGCTTTTTTCTGAATTTTTTTATCTTACAACACTTAAATTCTACAGAATTTTCTTTTCCATATTATTTACCTAGGATTTTTAATTAATTTATATCATACCTGAATTTGTTTTGATTAAAAATAAAGAATAATATTTTAAAGTTTTTTTTTAAATAGTATTTCTTTATTACTTTTTATAAAGACAAACAAGTCCTGGGAATTCCCGGTAAGACGTCGACAAAGTTCCCGATTCTCGGGAGTCGAATAATAAAAAAAACCCTAAACGTCACGTAACTGGTAAATTGTTCAAATTGATGTTGCGAAACGCCTGAGGCTTTTGCAGCTTTCCGAATAGGCTTTCCTTTTCTCCAGCCATATTGACGCAGTGAAACATTGTGGGGATATCCTTAGCCATTTTCCCAAGAGTGCATCATTCAGACAAAGCTCGAAAAAAATACACCAGTCTCATCTGCATTAGAAATGTCTCGCGAATCATATAGTTCAGTCAATGATGGCACTTTGTAGGGAAAAATGTTCACAACATCTTGGTGTTTACTTGGTTCTTAAGAAATTCACCTTTAGATCCGCATCCTGTTAGGGAAGAGTTGTCCTTTTAAGAGGGAGACATTGATACTGAGAAAAGCATCCGTTCCTAACTCTCTAACCGGCAAGACCGCCATGTATTTAATTGTATACAAATATTTCATAAAAAATATCCAAAATCCTTCATACCAGTTATGCACAAACAGATATTTTTTTTTTAAAAAATTAAACACAATTATAGAAGACATCCTCAGAGTGGTCTTGCCGGTTAAGAGAGGTGATCTAGAGGATACTCCCTCCTCCAGGATGAGCTCATACATTTTGATACCTTTCACATATTTAAGTGAGTTCCCTTAATTTACGCAACTTTGCGCTAACCTGAGTGCTTGATCACTTTCGCGGCATAATCGTTAAAAGATCTCTTATTTGCTTCTTGTGATTTTCGCCTGCTGGTAGGCTGTTTTTCGTTTGAAAACCAGCTCTTGATCTGCCACATGGATGTCTCCTTCGGGCTTTAAGTCACCTTTCCTAAGTTCCACCAGTAGTTTTCCTCTATCCTGGGCATGTGTTAATGGCAAAATGTTTACAACGGAGTGTTGACTAACTCTTCGTCATGCGTTCAGCTCTTCTGTTCGTTTCGAAACACTGTGATTAAGTTGCAAAGCGAAATTTATTACTTTACGACAAATTTCTCCAAACAAAGTGATTAATGTCAAAATAGTTGCGGACATGTTTTTCTCGTTCACTCCTCTGTTTTGCTCCCTCATCAGCGGGAATGATGTGGAAACGTTGGACGTAAATTGAATGCTTGGTCACCCACCTAATGTGAAGTATTTTTTTTTACAACCGCATCAGAAAAGAAAAAACCGTAGCGTATGAGTTATAATTTATATATTGTCATATTAATCATACGCCATGGGTTCCACTAAGCTGGTGGTGGCTGGTGACGGACCATAAAACAAATTAAGTGAACACGATACAAAAAAAAAACACAAACTTTATTATTGAACCTAAAGTTTTTAAGGTATTTGGACCAAAAACAGCAAAAAGCTAATGATTGTATGAGTTAAGGTTACCGGAATTTGTAAAGTTCAAGGAATTTTTATTTCCAACCTTTCGTCAAGGGTGTGCGTTTTAGGGTTTATGGGTATTTCGGGGAATTACATAAAAGACAAGAACTAAGTTGTCCTGCCTATGTCCAAGCGAACATAGGGGATGAAAGGATATAACATTCAGCAGGCACTTTCAGTGGGATTTGGACGGCGATTGCTGGGAAATGTAATTTAATTGGTCTACCTACGGATTTATAAATACATTTATGCTGTTTGTTTGGGGGGATTGTTTTTGGACAAGGATATCGTAGAGAACCATTTTAATATGTTCGAGAACGTTTATGTTTAATATCGCATTATAGTGAAGTTGTGGGAAAACACTCGCCTTAATTTGTTTGTAATTTATCGCACATTGAATTTGAGCAACATCCCAGCGTTGAAAACGTTTTACACACTTTCCTTTTTCTTGGCAAATTACCATAATGCGGGAATCATTTACGGGATTGCCATTACGTCTCAATCGATTCGATGGATGGATAATATGCACTAAGTAAGACACCAGCCATTGTGTGATAAGTCTGGGGGGGGGGAGACTACAAAGTAGTTTACAGAGTGCACATTTTTCATAAGGAGAGCGCGCGCGAAACCCTCACAGCTAAACAGTGGCTGAGTTATAAAAGCAATCAATTCATGTGGAAAATCGCTTGAAGTCTTTGTTTTTTTTTTTTTTTTTGGTTGTTTACTAGGGTGAAGTGAAAACATGCTTTTTTTTTAATTTGAAAAAGTTAACCTCGGAAAGAGATGTAGTCTGGGGTCCTAATGAGGGGAAAAATAAAGAAAAAAAATTTAAAAAAATTTTTAGGGGTCGCGCCACTCCCTCGAAATTTGAAAATTATCGCTATTTTGGCGTTGATTTTAGAAAAATCCTAAGAATTAACAACTTAACTTATTCGAAATTTAAAAGTTTGAGCTTGTTCAGTGCCCAAACAAAAGTATTTGAGGCAAATATGAGGATAATCGACTAATATTTGTAGCTTTGGTGGCGATTTCTTTGTTCAGTCAATTTTCTGAAGAAGGGACGATTTGACTTATTTTACTTTTTGAAATTTTTGAACAATGTGAAAATTTTTTTTTAAATTTTTGCATGCCCTTATTTCGTTGTTTACGCTATTGCAAAAATTTATTGACATAAAACTTTTTAGGATTTTTCTAAAATCAACGCCAAAATAGCGATAATTTCCAAATTTCGAGGGAGTTGCGCGACCCCTAAACATTTTTTTTTTAAATTTTTTTCTTTATTTTTCCCCTCATTAGGACCCCAGACTACATCTCTTTCCGAGGTTAACTTTTTTTTTTTGAATTTCACTCCACCCTATTGTTTACTACTCCACCCCTCCCCCTGGCCACCTGAAAAAGGATCGCTCACTTGTTATCCTAAACGCTGGAATGCAGTTTGTTGGGTATAAACATAAATTTAATGTACTCGACATTCTTGTCCCGCTCCCCCGCCCTTCCTATTGTAAATACTCAGCAGTTAATACTAACTGTACAAGAAACATTCCGTATCAGTGTCTCCCCTTAACAAAAAATTGGTGCAAATAAATATCTCCCCCCGCCCCCCAAAAAAAAAACGGAAAACTGTATTTTTCATAAAGTCTCCTCTCCGCTGGCTGTTATTCCCAAGTGTTACACAGACAGAAAAGTGAAAATTTATCATGTGTCCCAGCTTTCGGGTAGGAGGCAAATGGCAAATGGTGTGTTGTGTTGTGTGAGTTTCAAACTGGCTCAGTTTCCCTTTATAATATTTTTGTTTTTGTGTGGTTTATTTGACTACAACTACGGTGACAAACAAAACGCCATCGGCGTCGCCAGAACTGAAACTCAACCAGCTGAAAGCTTTGCTAACGGCACTCGCAAATCTTGTCTCTGCCATGGAGAAGAAAACCCGAAAAAAACCACACGAAAAGAACTCCCCAAAAACGAAACGAATAAACAAAGGAGAATTATTCATCCATCATAATTGGAAAACCTCAATAACTATAACTATCATATCTGTGGAATTGTGGTATCTGTAGCTGTACAACTACCATCAAATTCCCATCAAATATTCTATTGCTCGAATGCATGCAGACATTGTGAGAGAAGAGGACACGGGAGGCAGCAGCCAGCTCCAGACCACCCCCCTCTGTGCAGAATGAAGTGAATCTAATAGAGGAATACATTCGGTTACATCAATTTTATAGATATGAACGAATGACAAGTATTGCGATTTGAACATTCAGCAGCAGCAGCAGCAAGCACATTTAAATGTATTCAAGGCAAGCAGATGGTCGGACGGACGGCCATACAGAGAGCGAAGAATGCCTTGAAAGGACAAGACTTCAAGTTGAACCAACCATGTCGAGCAGTCGTTGGAAGAAAACTATAAACGACGAACAAAGCAAAATAGGGTGAACAATAAAAATGATAACCAGCCATAGGCACAGTGGTTTACAAATAATAGTCAACATTTTATTAAATTCTTATTTACTAGTAAGTTGTAATGCGCCTATGGCGCCCGTTAATTTGCTTGAGAAAGTATTTGTTACTTAATTTTAAAAATTTTGTAAAAAATATTTTGAGAAAACTATTTTGTAAAAAAAAATTTCGGAAAAAAATAAAATTGGAAAAAAAAAATTCGTGGAAAAAAAATTTTAGCTGAAAAATAAATTTTTGTTTAAAAAAAAAAAATTTTGTTGAAAAAAAAAAATTTGTTGAAAAAAAAAATTTTGTTGAAAAAAAAAATATTGTTGAAAAAAAAATGTTTGCTGAAAAAAAAAAAATTTGTTGAAAACAAAATTTTTGTGGAAAAAAAAACATTTTTTTAAAAAAAAAATTTTGTGGAAAAAAAAAATTTTGTGGAAAAAAAAAATTTTTGTAAAAAAAGAAAATTGTAAAAAAAAATTTTGGTAAAAAAAAAATTTGGGGAAAACACAATTTCTGTACAAAAAAAAAAAAATTATACGTACTGCGTGACAGAGTCAGTGAATCAGGGAATCAGTGAATCAGTGAATCAGTGTCGAGGGTAAATATATATTAAGAAGATTATTATTTTCGAATATTAGAGAGTAACCGAGAGTAGCCGGCTTTAAACACTAGGTGCCCATACGTGTGCAGACAAATTAAATGGGGCACAGTTGATTGATACAACTGGTTGAACAACCAAGTTGGTCGTTCTACTCATACCCCACAACTTCTCAACCAATTTTCTTATCCAATCTCATTGGCAAATATTTTACGTAGAATATGTTTTTGAATTTTGCAAAAATTTAAATAATCAATAATTTAAAACTCGACTAACAGAAACAAAACTGTATGATGGATATAGATCAACAATACATAAACAAAATATAATTAAGTCATATATTTTTGTTTTAATTATATGGTTTTTAAACGTTGATTTTCACAACTGAGGTATGTTTTTTCTATTCCTCAATGAAATTAATCACTTTGTTCACACATTCTTTAATTTTTTGATATTTTTTCAAAACACCCAAATGAAGTAAAGAACTTGAATGAATAAAACCCTCGCAAGTTCCATCGAAGTTGGCAAACTTGAGCTGAAATCCAAATATTTTGATTTTCATCCAACCAACGACCAACCTAAGATCAAGAAGCCCTTCACACCTTATAACTAGTTGTTCAACTTGTTCAAATTGTACAACCAAGTTGGCCAACTTGAGGTAAAATAAAAATAGTTTGCTTTGCATCCAACCGACGACCAACTAACATTACTACTGGTTGTACAACTTGTTCAAATTGTACAACCAAGTTGGCCAACTTGAGGTGAAATGAAAATATTTTGCTTTGCATCCAACCGACGACCAACTAGCTTTACTACTGGTTGTACAACTTGATGAAATTGTACAACCAAGTTGGCCAACTTGAGGTAAAATGAAAATATTTTGATTTCCATCCAACCGACGACCAACTAACATTACTACTGGTTGTACAACTTGTTCAAATTGTACAACCAAGTTGGCCAACTTGAGTAAAATGAAAATTTTTTGCTTTGCATCCAACCTACGACCAACTAACGTTACTACTGGTTGTACAACTTGTTCAAATTGTACAACAAAGTTGGCCAATTTGAGGTAAAATGAAATATGACGTTTAACGTTACTACTGGTTGTACAACTTGGTTAAATTGTACAACCAAGTTGGCCAACTTGAGATAAAATGAAAATATTTTGCTTTGCATCCAACCGACGACCAACTAACATTACCACTGGCTGTACAACTTGATGAAATTGTACAACCAAGTTGGCCAATTTGAGGTAAAATGAAAATATTTTGATTTTCATCCAACCCACGACCAACCCAAGGCAAACAAGCCCTCACACCTTACAACTGGTTGTACAACCAAGTTGGCCATCTTAAGACTACCACGTCACTGTGGTGCTTACCAGGCTGAGATTTTTCTCCATTAAAGAAGTTGCAGAGTGTCTGAGATATATCGGCCTCATCACAGCGCGGATAAATATATGTGACTGAATTATGTTTTCATGAACTCAATATCAGCACTTGGCTTCACATTTTCAGGGTGCTGGGACAGATTTACCATGACGACCTAATCTCACGGTGGTCTGAGCACCGGTTGAATATAATTCGACTACCAACAACCCCACATACAGCAAAGCTGTACATGAGTACCAATTTGAAACCATGTATTTAGCTTGGGATCCCCAAGGAACCGCAGAACAGACGAGCTACATCCGAACGGGGAGCCGTAGGCATGCCTCTAGCCATTAGCCACTTGCAAACTCCTACCCCTTCAAAGAGTCTATAGAGAAACAAACATAGGTGGGCGTCTGTCTCAGGCTGCATTCAGTCCACATCGGTCGAAATCTGCCTGTTCAACGACAGTGGGAAAACATTAACACGTCAGTATTTCCAAATAGCGGTTCGTATGAAAACCGTTCGTTCCTCAGTACGAATTTTATTTGAAAACACTTTCAGTCTTTTAAAATTCCTCCATAATTTTTGGATAAATTGATCGGGTTCATGATTCAAGGTGATATCTTTTTTTTAACCAGTTCTCCTGTCTTTGACACCACTGTGCAAATGGTAGTCATACAAATACGACTGAGTATTAAATACTTTTGGAATCCTCAAATTGTTCTAAGCCAAAGACTAAAATTCCGAAATTTTTTTGATGGGGTACAGTCATGTTTTGCCACAAAATGCAATGTACACTTTTTGTCTTTTTGTTTCTGAACTGTTCCCTTTGTCACTGCTTAAGTGAGTGTGTGTGTGTGTATTTATGTTTTTGTTAGGAGGAGGTTTATTTCTACATGTGCCTGTGTGTGTGTGTGTGTGGTAAGCCATGCCAGCAGTATCCGCCGCACAATGGAGGATTAGGGTCCCAACGAAGAAGAAGAAGAAGAAGAGGAAGCAGAAGATGTAGAGGAACAACGATAACAGAAAAATTAAATGAAATATACACAATACCACTATATAGTCTCGTAACGTCTATCCGTTATGTTTGTACATCTATACGAACGAATGAGTATGTAAATGAAAATAATCTATGTTTTTGTAATTTCTATAAGCCACAAGATATTCTATTCCAGATATGAATGTATGCGTGTGTTGCTCATAATCCTTTTTAGATGTCTTTGATGTTCTGTACACTCGTCCGCCCATCGCTTAATTTTCGAGAAAATTAAAAAACAATAACTTTGTTTGCGGTTTGTTAGCGCAGAAATCAGTTGGCAATTTTATCATATTTTTATTAGTCGACGATAGAAGTCTGCACAACGAAGGGAAATATATTTTTGGTTCCAAATACTTCTGGGGGTTCCATCCTGCTGGCAGAGAGCACTGGCTTGTACCACTGAATTTTTTTGGGGTTTCAGCCACTTGTACAACCTGAAAACATATCTTCATTTATCCCTGTACTTTAATAGGCTACGTGTGAAGCGTATGAAGAATTGGGAGAATTCATTGATTTAAATATTTTGTTTTAATTAATCAATTTTTAATTTTGGCGATTCGACTGTTTTGAATAGCAAACGGCTTTCGAGTCTCTGTTACATATTGTCCCAAACATATTTTGTAGGTAATATATATATGTTGGAGCAGGTCCCAAATATATTATGTTTCGGGTAGCAGCAGTCTTCCCAAACATATGCACTATTTAATACAATCATATATACATATGAGTGGATGTCAATGATTCAGCATGACAAATCGACAAAAACACCACAACATAACTAGTTAATGGTGTCGGTCTCCTTACTCCTCTCACATACGGCTATAGTTCCACAGAGCATAGCGCTCTCTGAGTACTACAAAAAATTTTATAACATATTATTTTGCCAAATATGTGTTAGGATTCAGTCAATATCGTCTTTCAGTATGCTGAGCTGTGTCCCAAATATAATATAATTATGTACAAACATAATATTTTTACACACAAACATGCATATGATTGGGTCCGCCTACAAACATCCATAGATATTAAAAGCTAAAAGAAATATGTACTATTTAGATACAGCACTCATATAATCACCATTGCTCCTGCCCTCGAATTCAATATCTACTTCGCTGCTATTAAGTGTATCCGGAATGTCCGCTGGAAATCCTAATGAATAAAAAATAAAATAAAAAAATAAAAAATAAAAAATAAAAAATAAAAAATAAAAAATAAAAAAAAAAATAAAATAAAAACTAAAAAAAAATACAGGAAAAAGGAAACCCTTTTTTATAAAGTCATAAATTGCCATGTAAACGAAAATTCTACAATGTTTTTATGGAATAATACGTAGAGTAGACAAAATTCCTTTTAACACTTTCCAAGAACAATTCTTATAAAAATAATCTCATTAAGTCAATTTTGAAAACCTTCCTATAAGAAAAAAAGGACTATATCGAATTCAATATCTACTTCGCTGCTATTAAGTGTATCCGGAATGTCCGCTGGAAATCCTAATGAATAAAAATAAAAAATAAAAAATAAAAAATAAAAAATAAAAAATAAAAAATAAAAAATAAAAAATAAAAAATAAAAAATAAAAAATAAAAAATAAAAAATAAAAAATAAAAAATAAAAAATAAAAAATAAAAAATAAAAAATAAAAAATAAAAAATAAAAAATAAAAAATAAAAAATAAAAAATAAAAAATAAAAAATAAAAAATAAAAAATAAAAAATAAAAAATAAAAAATAAAAAATAAAAAATCAAAAAATAAATAAAAAATACAGGAAAAAGGAATAAAGTCATAAATTGCCATGTAAACGAAAATTCTACAATGTTTTTTATTGAATAATACGTAGAGTAGAAAAAATCCTTTTAACACTTTCCAAGAACAATTCTTATAAAAATAATCTCAATAAGTCAATTTGGAAAACCTTCCTATTAGAAAAAATTACTATAAGAAATATATTTCTGAAATTTGTTGCCTTAATACAAATATCCGTTATCTACTGTAAAATCTTTTCCAGCGCTTACTTTCGCGGCTAAGCAAATATCGTAAGCCATATCATGTTTGTCATTTTTTTTTTCAACGTTTGTCTGTTTGTTTGTTTTTTTTTTCTCAATATGCACTTTCTTGATTGGCAATTGCTATTTTATTGCCCATCACTGCGCTGACATATTGTTATGGCGACACCATAATAACAACCAAGATTATTACGGTCGACATAAACGGATTTCGGTAATTGTCTGGATTAAAATATGCTCTTTCTGACGATTTAGGGATGTTACTTTTTACAACTGCGGTTGACATTATTTTTAAAGAGCCGCGTTTACACACAAACACCATGTACGTATGTGTGTATTTATGTACATATACGTGTTAAGGCTGTGAGACAATTGACATTTATATTCGCGGCTTTATTTTAATAAGAAAATTTTTAAATTATATTTTGCTTTATTTATGTTTAACTCAAGGTCGTACCAGTTGGCTTCGAGTTGCGATAAACGTTGAGCAAAGTGGGGAGTGTAAGCATTTTTTTTTTTTGTAATATTACACATTTTTTGTATAGATAACGAAGATATAACAATATTTCGAATACCCACTCTTTTCAGTACTTTACGTTGGCTGTGTAGTAGGGTGGAGTGAAATTCAAAAAAAAAAAGTTAACCTCGGAAAGAGATGTAGTCTGGGGTCCTAATGAGGGGAAAAATAAAGAAAACAATTTTAAAAAATTTTTAGGGGTCGCGCCCCTACCTCGAAATTTGGAAATTATCGCTATTTTGGCGTTGATTTTAGAAAAATCCTAAAAAGTTTTATGTCAATAAATGTTTGCAATAGCGTAAACAAAGAAATAAGGGCATGAAAAAATTTACAAACATTTTTCTCATTGTTCAAAAATTTCAAAAAGTAAAATAAGTCAAATCGTCCCTTCTTCAGAAAATTGACTGAACAATGAAATCGCCACCAAAGCTACAAATATTAGTCGATTATCCTCATATTTGCCTCAAATACTTTTGTTTGGGTACTGAACAAGCTCAAACATTTAAATTTCGAATAAGTTAAGTCGTTAATTTTTAGGATTTTTCTAAAATCAACGCCAAAATAGCGATAATTTCCAAATTTCGAGGGAGTGGCGCGAGCCCTAAAATTTTTTTTAAAATTTTTTCCTTTATTTTTCCCCTCATTAGGACCCCAGACTACATCTCTTTCCGAGGTTAACTTTTTCAAATTAAAAAAAAACATGTTTTCACTCCACCCTACTGTGTAGGTTTCTGAGTAGAACACAGAAAAATTTAGATAGAAAATCTAAGTATTTAAGAAATGGTTGGACTTGATTTCTTAGCGTAGAGAGCATGAATTACAAGCTCATGCTTTCATTCTTTTACACTCCTTAAACTGGCCTAGATTTAAATCAACTAGAACATCGTATAGATAAGTCTATTATTTCGTTACGAAAACTAAAATAAGGGCAACACCCAAATAAACACAAATTCTTCAAACATTAAACAGCGAAATATTAAAATGTCACCCATTACGTGTCCTTTCGATCCGATCAATCGATATTGCCAAAGGCCATGAACTCCAACATAAATTCCCTAACAAAGAGAGATCTCATGTAAAGGAGAGATATCCTTTAAATTCAAGTGCGCTATATTTTTCATTGATGTGGGTTCTGCCAAACAAATATTTTCAAAATGTTATCAACGAATATGTCCTTAAGGATAATGTGTTTCCATATCGTCTCACCCTTCCCCATGGTCGTGTTACATTGTTGTGAATTCGTGTTTATTCAAAAGAAACTCGCGTCTATGGGCGATGCAAATTTTCGTATCCTTATGCGCGAGGGTTATATTTTGCGCAAGGAAAGCCAACAAAGAAATTGGCCCATTAGCGGTGTACTCGCCGTAGATGTACGAGGGTATTTTCATAACTTTTCAACATGATGATGATTTGAATAGGCCCAGCGTAAATTACTGTAATAAAAGTTGGATTTTTGAAATTGACCTTTAGATTGTTGTTGTTACAAATAATACACCCGCGTACACCGGCTCCATGGCATTCTTGGGGTAAACGTGTGAGTGGAATGGAATGAAATGCTGTTACGTGATGGAGGGTGGGGGATACGAGCTTTCGGAGTATATCGATTTGTGTTTGCTTAGGACTTCCCCATTGTGCTCTTGGGGAGTGTGGCGGAATCGTTCTATTGCAGTGAAGTCGGGTAATGTTTGGCAATTCAATACTTGGTTTTGTTTTTTTGTAGCCTTTGCTGAGGTTTGTTTCACAAAACGCTTTAAGCGAAAACTGTGTTTGTATATGCGACTGGATGGGGAAATTAAGAAGGAAGCGACACACACACTCGAATGTCTAAGGACTGTGTAGGACTAAAATGATACGCAGGATTTCTTATAGTTCAAATAATTTAAAAAAAAAACCTATTAAATTTATAATAAGTAGAAGTTCAACGAAGAGTTCATTTAAAAATGGTGTCCCAATACCTTCATCGTCTTCAAGTACTCCAGCAAGTGTTGACTAGACTCATACAACTCCTGTGGCTTGGAAACTCGCCGGGAAAATTCACATTATGTCACAGGAGACATTAAAAGTTGAAGAACGGCAAGAGTCTATAGCAAAGAGCCTTAGAGATATAATGGACTTCTGAATGATTGACGATATGGCTTCCGTAGAAATCGATCTACGGGAGACCTGATGGCTCTCCTTTCGTTACGATAGAGTCGATTCATTCATACATTTCACTATTAAAAATTCCCAAAAAAAAAGGGGGTGTTCTTCATAATTTTTAGGTACAATTTGATTTTTTGTTATGACATTTTTCAAATGAAAAATGTCCCCAATTTTTTATTTTTCGGGATTTTTTCGTTTTCAATCATAAATCGTGTGAGACCGCGCGCGATTTTTTTTTATTATGTTGTTTTTTTTGGGGATTTTGCATTGGGTAATTTTTCATAAATTGTTTGGGGGATTTTTCAGAATTTTTGGGGAAATTTTCATATTGGGCTTTTTGAAGGATTTCTCATTTATTTTCCGGGCACGTAGCCTCCATTGCTGAAAGGTAATCTGATTGTCGCATATGCTGAAGATGTGGCAACAGAAGTTAGGTTGAAGTTTTCGAGCCTCCTTTTCTTATTTCCCTTAACATTTCACAACAGGGCAAAAGGGGAACTACTTTCGAATCAGTGAGCTGTCCGCGATAGAAGTGCGTACACTCACTGGCCGGGTTCTGCTGTTTACAGCCGGCTAATGGTTTTCTAGAGAAATTTTACAAGGCATAGAGTTTACTCTCTTATTCGTAAAGTCACCAGCATTGGTGGAGGTGGAAACAATCACTGAAATAACCAAATTTCGAACCTAGGTTTACTGTATGATAGTCGTACATACTACCTACCACATGACAGTCATCCACTCAAAGAAGCGATTTGGACGGGCAAAATGAAGTTGCAGTATATCCAACCAAGTTCAAAATGTTTCTTTTTACCAGGGGATTTAGGAATCCCATCCGTTGATTCGATCTCCTTGAGGGTCAGTGAAATTACGTTAGATACCACACTGAAATTCCCTCTGCAGACTGTGAAAAATACTTAGACAGAACGAAAAGGAAATCAAGGGGCACTAGGGGACAATGGGACTTACAGTCTTGCTGTTAAGTCACTGCATATCTGCTAAGTAATGTAATTACTAATTAAATTACATTTTTTGTAGAGGTATAGTAATGATTAACTTACGATTATATTCAATTTCTCAAGACTTTTAATTGATTACATTTACAAATAATCGAAAAGTAATCAGGATTACTTCCAATTACCATAAATAATCAAAAAGAATCAAAAATAATCGGAAAATAATCCGACTACATTCCGAGATTACTTTCGATCCTTTTTGATTATTTATAGTATTCGCAAGTAATCCTGATTAATGTCATTAAAAAATGTGGTTTATCAAGACTTATAATTGATTACCATAGCAAATAATCTAACGGTAATCAGGATTACTTCCAATTACTATAAATAATCAAAAAGAATCAAAAGTAATCGGAAAATAATCCGACTACATTCGGAAATTATTTTTGATTCTATGTGATTATTTATAGTAATCGCAAGTAATCCTGATTAATGCAATTAAAAAATGTGGTTTATCAAGACTTATAATTGATTACCATAACAAATAATCTAACGGTAATCAGGATTACTTCCAATTACTATAAATAATCAAAAAGAATCAAAAATAATCGGAAAATAATCCGACTACATTCCGAGATTACTTTTGATTATTTTTGATTATTTATAGTAATCGCAAGTAATCCTGATTAATGACATTAAAAAATGTGGTTTATCAAGACTTATAATTGATTACCATAACAAATAATCTAACGGTAATCAGGATTACTTCCAATTACCATAAATAATCAAAAAGAATCAAAAGTAATCGGAAAATAATCCGACTACATTCCGAGATTACTTTTGATTATTTATAGTAATCGCAAGTAATACTGATTAATGTGATTCTTTTCGATTATTTTACAGTAATTTCAAGTAATCTTTGATTACTTTTAGATTAACTATAATTAATTATTTATAACAAATTGTTTAATAGAGAATTGTATGCACAATAGAATTCTTTTCAAAAAATAATCTAAATGATTGCTAATCGTAATCGAAATTTAACATCTATGATTCACTGGTCGTCAGAGTCAGAGGCATTACGTAACCAAATATAACAAACAATAAACAAAACATCCAACATTAAAGGGTTAGCGACATTCAGTCCATCCGATTGTCTGTTTATGTTTCCTGGAACAGTCCTTACGCATGTTAATAAATTTTCCATTTTTGCATATTTTCTTGTGCTTGCTCCCATTCTCATGGCCCCCATTTTCTTTGTCACTGCTTCGCCCTTTTACTTCCACTTTCTCTACTTCCCACAAGATGTTCTTGTTCTCCATCCACTTGGCTTTCATTTGTTCCATATTTTCTGGGGGATTGTTTTTTCGTTTTCTTTGCAAAATTTTTTTTGCTGTTGATTTGTCCTAAATGTTGCTTTCGGTTAGTTAAACACTTTTACTCAGTTACTGAATAAGAAACCCGGCAAAGGAGTAGGAGCTGAAGGACGATATTTAGGGAATGGAACTTGGCTTTGCCGATGTAGAACTGCGAACTACAGACAAAGGAGAAGGGAAAGAGGATGAAGTAGAAGTGTAACTAAGAAATTCGTATTGTGAAATTTTATGAATGAATCGAGAGAATTGTGTGAACTTTCGCACTTGCTTCGCTGTTTGCCTTTCCATTTTTTATTTTGTTGGATTTTTTTTTTTTTTTTGCTGTGCTGTTTTGTTCTTCCCATTTTGTTGTACGTTCTGGATTTTGGCTTGTGTGTTCTTGTTCTTTTGTCGGAATTACTATATAGAGTTTCAATATTTGTATATGTTCGTAAGTATGTTGGGGGAGCATAAAGTATAAAGTTTCAAATGAACTCAATCCATTTGAATGCCAAGGCAAGAAGAAATCTATGAATTCTGCCTGAATGGCCAGAATGAATGTGAACGATGGCATGAGGGCAGCAAAGAGGAGGTTCAAATATGGCTGGGAATTCCATTCATTGTTTTTCTGTTCATTGGATTCGTTCGCATTTTCACAACAAATGCACTTCAGGGCATCAAAGGAGGCACTTGAAGTCAATTTCAAAACTAATCGTTCCGATGAATTACTCTAATACCCCCATTTTATATACACACACACACGGAGAGCCACACACACACACGGAGAACCCACTCACACACTCATGTGTATTTTGTGATTTAGAAATATAAGTGTGTGTGCTGAACTAAAAATATGTACACTGCACAAGTGTTTGAGCTGGAATTGAAATGTATGTTTAAAATTATAATTCATTTCGCAACGTATGGCTGTCGTCCGTTGGCTCTATCCTCCTTTGACGTTCTTAGTCTTTCGGTTGACAATGCCGCCAGTTCTCTGTGTTTCGTTCGTTTGTTCTCTGTTCTTGGTGTGTGTGTGTGTGTGTTATTGTTCTTGTTGAGTTTTCAAATCTCAAAGATGAAACGATGAAACTTTGCATTTTTGCCATTGGTTCGCAGTGCATGGAGAAGGCAGCTACGGAGCCCATGCCAGCCCGGCACGACCCCTTTCTGGAAACTTAGAATGTAATTACTATGAATAATTTCATATTTAATTAAGAACTGTTGACATTGTCGGGGAAAAAGGATTCCAAGATACATTTAAGTTTTAGTAAATGTAATTTCAGTTTATCTTTTCTCTTTTGAGTTTCACACACACACACACAGAAAAATTAAAAGAAAAACAGAATTAAGTGGACAATTCCAAAATGCTGTGTGAACAGATGAGTCTCTGACACACACACACACATACTGAAATAGTTCAGGTGTATTGTTACAATGGCAAAGAAGAACATCACAAGTTTGTGAATTAAAATCTGTCTTTTACTAAATTGAGTTTACTACCAAAAAAATACTTGTCGAGGACCAAGTTTTCGCAGACTTATTGGCTAAAATTTAAAGTAAAGAATGTAATTGAAATTAAGGTAAACACATAAATAGAATAGTTTGGCTTAGAGGACAAGTATTGGCTGGTTTTCTTCTCAGAAAATATGTATTCAAATTAGAAAATGCATTTCTTTGCTATGTATTTCCCTTTCACATTCACTCACTCCAATCAGTGAGCTGTGTAGGTTATAAATGTGTTTAAAGCCTCCTCCGAATGACAAATGCTTTCTCTAGAAAAGTTTTTACATGGCTTGGAGATACGAGGGATCAGCATGTCTTCTTTCATTTGGTTCTTCTATCGGAGTCTTTGAAACACTAGATTTTAATTACCTTGGTTTGTCCCCCCCCCAGTTTGGTGAGTTGCTTGACTATCAGCGTTGGGGTTGTGGGTTCGATTTCCACTCGAGACTTTGGTCTGTCGCTGCAAAGGTCTAGCCATATCTGTGTCAACCGTTTTACCTTTGGAATAAATTAGAATATAAATTCAGTTTGTAAATAACAATAAGTAAAGAAAAAAAATTTTTTTTTTTATTAAAATATTTTTTTTGGAAGACGAATTTTTTGTGGAAAAATAATTTTTTCGCTTTGAAAAAAAAAGTTTTCTAAAAAATTTTTTTTTTATTTGGGAAAAATAGTTTTTTCTTTGCAAAATTATTAGTTTTTGTTTGGAAAAATATTTTTTTTCTTTGAAAAAAAATAAGTTTTGTTGAAAAAATATTTTTTTTTTCGAAACATATTTTCGAAATATTTTTTTATTTTGGAAAAGTATCTTTTTTTTGGATTATTAAAAAACCTTTTTTTTGGTTTGGAAAAAGTGTTTTTTTTTTAATTTTTTTTTTTGGAAAAATATTTTTTCTTTTGGAAATATTTTTTATTTTTTTTGGAAAAATATTTTATTTTGTTTTTTTGAAAAATATTTTTTATTTATTTTTTTTTTTTTGGAAAAATATATTTTTTCCATTCGGTTCTTTTATCGGAATCTGTAACGAAAAACTCTTGATTTTAATTTCTTCGGGAAAAATATTTTTTATTTTTTTTTTCGAAACATATTTTGATTTATGAAATTTTTTTTTTTTATTTTTTTTTTTTTGGAAAAATATTTTATTTTGTTTTTTTTTGAAAAATATATTTTTTTTTTAAAAAAATATTTTTTATTTTATTTTTTTTTGGAAAAAAATATTTTTTATTTTATTTTTTTTTGGAAAAAAATAGTTTTTATTTTATTTTTTTTTGGAAAAAAATATTTTTTATTTTATTTTTTTTTGGAAAAAAATATTTTTTATTTTATTTTTTTTTGGAAAAAAATATTTTTTTTTGTGAATACAAAGGATTAGCATGTCTTTTCCAATACGGTTCTTCTATCGGAATATGTAACTAGAAACACTAGATTTTCATTTCTTTGGGAAAAATATTTTTTATTTTTTTCTTTCGAAACATATTTTTTCTATGGTTATTTTTTTTTTAAAAAAAAAAAAATTTTTTGCAATTTTTTTTTCTTTGGAAAAATATTTTTTTTTTCTTTTTGAAAAATATTTTTTTTTTCTTTTTGAAAAATATTTTTTTAAAAACTGCATTTCTGTACAGAAGGGAGATCACACATAAAAGCAGAGTTAATTTCTTTACGGATTCCAGTATAAAAATATTTTTTTTCGATTTCCGTGTTTTTATTGTAATATAAATAAATAAAAAATTAAAAAAGGGCAATACTTTTGCAAAGACAATTGTCATACTACCAGATTTCATTTGAGAAAGATACATGTCCATTGTATGGCAAACTTATTCTATAAATCATGGTTTTCCTTTTATTATTAAAACAAAATTTTTTCATGGGATATCAATTCAAATCTTCTACATCGTTTTTTTAAATTCAAAAATATTAAAAAAAAACTCCACTTCATTAGAAGTCATCAAATTGTATTTAATAACCCTGATGTACTATGGTCCCCAGACTAAATTTTGTTTCTACTGCATGCGCTGTAAAGTTCATTAGTAAAACGTCAACCTTGACCTTAATCTATTACTGACTGTCCAGCGCATCGGTTTGTACGATTTGTATGATTCCTTGGATATTTAAACATCCAATAGGCAGATATGGGTTAATGTCCAATTTTGGAAAAACAATCAAAAAATTTGTTAAACAGTCTCGCTTTAAAAATAAAGGAGCTGGTTCCACTTTCTTATATGAAGCTGTTGTTCTTTGTCATCCACCGGAATCCATTAAAGGTGTGAACTATGGTCAACTTTACCAGACTTTAACAGTTATGTAGGTGTTGTATATACCGGGTCAGTGATTCGAGACATGTTCCCCGTCTGTCCCTTCATCAAATATTAAGATAAATACGTACGTAATGATGTATTTAATATTTTCCCTCTTACCAGAAACCTTGGGCAGTGACTAATTTAAATAATGGCATCGTCAAGAAATTGAGTTTCTTTTAAACCCACTAACATCGCCAGCAACTCTCAATTTCGCCAAACGAAATTTGGTAAACCGTCGGTGTTAAATACAACAAATATTTATTTGAATCTTCTGTGCCACTTTAATTTCTCGAGTATTAAGCGTAACAACATTTGCCTTTGTTAAATTTAACCTCAGAAATACTTTTGTTTGCCACCATCCTACCTCCACCCTCCCTGTGGCTGTGCCTAGGTCAAGTTGAGCGAGTCTAGGACAAAATTTCAATTTGTTTTGAGAACACGTTCACGCCTTAGAAAATGGTGATGGTGATGGAGATGGCCGACGATGATGATGGAGGTTCTGGTGGCTGTGATGAGGGCAGCAATGCTGGCCCGGCCGGGCTTAAAGTATTCAACACTAGTTCTGCGAATACTTCAATAAACATAAATTATTCAAATGTTAACAGCATTTCGATCCACAATAAGTCCTCGAGTATTCTGCCACCATCGCCGTTTATAATGTTGGCCGACTTTTTGGGGAATGTAATTAATTGGAGGATTCATTTCAACATCAGCTTTCCGTGGCGGTTGTGGTATCTGGCAAATCGCAAGACGTCCGCAAAAAGTATTATGTTATGGCGGGCGAATGTTTGGCTGCTGTATCATTCCTAATTACTTTTTGTGTTGCCTCGCTGTGCCATCTCGCATCCAAGTGATATATTTACATTTACTTTGTTGTACACTTTTGACAGCTGCTTGTCTAAAACTGCCACTCAAGCAAAACGCAAACGACAACAAACGGGCAGACAGCAGTACGAATTTGTACGCAGAACATGAAAGCAAATGAAGTGGAAGTAGAAGTGGCACCGGCACCGGCAAACGACGAGAGGTATGAACACAAGAAAGCAAATCAAAAGTATTTCAATCACAACACCCATGTTTTGAAATCCAAAGTGTCCACAATTAAAATGTTTTTCGTTTTCTTTGTTGCTTTGCCGTCTCCACCTGTTTCTTATGCCGGGCATGTGTACAAAATAAGTAGTTAAGTTCTGTTTTGCAACAAATTTCAGAACACCTTGCAACACCAAGCCAGCCAGCGCCCCAAGTCAATCCTACCACCCAATCTTCCAGAGTCGCCTCCCATTTCACACCTCCCCATCCAGCGCATGGCCTACAATTGTGGTGTGTTGTTAAAGTTGTCGTATTGTTGACTTAATTTTTAACTTTCCCCGTTGTGTTGTTCAATGGGAGAAATTAAAAAAGTTCTGTGCTCAATTTATGAAGTTGTTTGTTTCCGTTTCCTCTGGCTCTGCTGTGCTGGCGCAACTATGTACGTGTGGGCGTGTGTGTGAGTGTGTTGCCTACTCTTCTGTGTCTTAATGTTAATTTACATTTAAACACATTTAATTTACATTTCACATATGAGACATCGCACACGACATTTACTTCGGCCCAGGTTTCGGAAAGGTTTAACTTTTCATACACGTATTTCCATTTAAATTCGATTCTATTCTTGGCATGCACACTTGTGTGAACCTTCTATTCCAAACGTAATCGCAATGGTTTTATTCTTTTAAAGAGGTTCTAAACTCAGTCACCTTCTGGTGCATGTTGGAAAGGCAGCTGAAACAGAGCTGATAGTCTGGCCGGTTCCAAGTACCGTGGTCTGCTATTGGATGGCAAACTAAACAGGAACTTGATCACCGAAGCATAGAGCACAAAGGCGACAGTTTAATAATATTGCTGGAAAAAGGTCATCGGCCTAAATGGAGGCCCGAAACTTAAAAGAAGATGGAGAAGATCGCCAGGGTAAATTCGAGCGAATCCTAAGGACGGTGGCGATTGTTTTCCTACACTTAACTGGCTGCCGCATGATGTCCTGGCAAGCTAGATGGCTTCTCTGGAAAACAGAATGATTACTAATCGTAATAATTACTAATTACTAATTAAATTAATTTTTTTGTAGAGGTGCAGTAATGATTAACTAACGATTATACTCAGTTGTTCAAGACTTTTAATGGATTACAATTACACATAATCTAAAAGTAATCAGGATTGCTTCTAATTACTATAAATAATCAAAAAGAATCAAAAGTAATTAGAAAATAATCCGATTACTTTTGATTATTTATAGTAATCGCAAGTAATCCTGAATAATGTCATTTAAAAATATGGGTTTTGAAGACATTTAATTGATTAAAATTACAAATAATCTAAAAGTAATCAGTATTACTCCTAATTACTATAAATAATCAGAAAGAATCAAAAATAATCCCTGAAAGTAAGCGGATTATTTTCTGATTACTTTTGATTATTTCTGATTATTTATAGTAATCGCAAGTAATCCTGATTACAATTACAAATACTTGCGATTACTATAAAAAATCAAAAAGAACCTAAAGTAATCAGAAAATAATCCGACTACTTTCCGAGATTAGCTGCCTCTTGCCTAAACTCAAGTCTGTGTAGTTGTGATATGACGAAAACTTCTGCTCATTGCATGATTTCATTGATGATTGGTGGAGACAGAAGCCAACCTGCCTGGAAACCAGTAACATCTGGCAGAGAACTCCGACCGGAATTAATCTGCCAAGGCCCATCTGAAAGACCTCATGGATCTGAGAAACCAAAAAATATTATTACTTTAAATAATCATATCCTGTAAATCTCGATCATCGTCGTCCATACTTATACATTCTGCATATATCACCGCTTGCAGGTGACAACAGTTCACCAGTGTTTTGCCAGGCAATTTAAAATATGATTATTTAATTATAAATCCACAGCCTTTAGCTGGCACTCTACACACAGCCGATGAAGCTACCAACTCTCCGGGTATTGGTTTTACTGACAGCGAAGAACGCCCAACCCCCGCGCCAAAAACAATAAAACCGAAAAACATAAAAACTCAAATTGAAATGCCACAAAAAAAAACTGAAGCATTTCATAATTTTAACACAACTTAATTAAGATTTGGTTTCAGGGTTAAGAGACAAGCAGGCAGGCAGACAGACAGACGGACGAACGGACGGAGCAATAGAAAAAAACCAACCGAAGTTTGGAGAAACTTTATCATTGACGATTATATAAGCGTTCACTGGCTTGAAAACTGCCACTCATTGTTAATGTGCAACTCACAATTTATGGCGATAACTTTTTCTGGAGTATTTTTTGTTTTCTGTTTGGTATTTTTCGCTTATGTCCCACCAAAGGCTACGCGGCGGATATCGTGTTTTTTTTTTTTTTTTTTTTTGTGCTCGACGATGCCATGTAATTAATCAGCTGGAGAAATTTATGATTTCATTCTTGAACAATGCCAACCAACCATTTGTCTAAAGTTTACAAAATAAAAAAACTGCGAGTTTTCTGTTTTTTCTTTCTTTCAAATTTTGGGTTTTCAAATTGAGTTTAGAGTTCAAACATTTATTTGCAGATGAATTGAAGATCATCTAAGTTCTGGAGGAAGTTTTATGTTGTATTTCAGTGCTCAAAGGGTAAAACATCTAAGTTTCACCTACACAGGCATTAATTGGCACTGGTAGCGTAACACACGCTACCCTCGTATCTACACTCATAGGAAAAGTATGATGTTATCAGGTCACGATAATTGTTCCACTAGACGAATGTGGCCAAATAGTCCATGACGCTCACAATTTGTCAACACTGTTTGCCTGAATTTCCTGTAGTATCATAACAAGCATGCACAGATAATTTGGAATCCAACACATTACAAGTGTTCCACAGCGTAGATGATTCTATCAAAGTATTTTTTTGTCCGTTTTTGTGCCCATAGAATCAGCAATAATGATCTCGAGAACTGTTTGCCCTATTGGTATAGTCTGTATAGTAAAAGTCTTTCGAACAAGCAAAAACTTTCCGCACTGAACTATTACAAGGATTTGAGGGAGAAAGACTACGAAAGTAATAACAACCCTATTGTCAGACAAGCAAAATGACTGGAAATAGTTCAAAAATCTATCACATGACTCCCTTAAAAACTAAGTGGGTTGTGAGTGAACCAGTTGTCATTGAAATGGTCCTTCGAGACAGCAAAAAGTATGGTAAAGGGAGATAGATTTCATTTTGCCAGTAGCTCATTTCCCTCACAAATCCAGTGGAATACCAGAGAGGCTATTGAAATTTGATTGCAATTGGAATTGAACCACTGTCTATGAAAATGGTCTTTGGAGATTCTTTAAATGTTAAAAAAAACACACAGCATTAAAGAGGAACTTCTCCAGTCAATTGCAAGAATGCTATTGCCAGATAAAAAAAAAAGTGCAAAAATCTTTTATATGACTCCCTTAAAAACTGACTGGGTAGTGGGTGAACCAGTTATCTTAAAATGGTACTTCGAGATAAAAAAGAATGGAATCAGTTCAAATACTTGTACATGACTCCCTGAAAAACTGAGTGGGTAGTGAGTGAACCAGTTTTCATTAGAATGGTCCTTCGAGACAGCAAAAAGTATTGTAAAGTGAGAAAGTCAGTCAAATATATATAAATCCAGTGGAATACCAGAGACGCTATTGCCATTTGATTCTATAAAAATGGTCCTTCGAGAGTATTTAAAATGTTGAAAAAAAAACATTGCCACAATTTTCCTTCGATGGGTTTTAAAATTTAGAGACAAAAATTCACGGTGCAAAAGACAATTTCAACTCCTCCAAATCAGATTTCGAAAAGTAACCATTAAGAAAAGGAATTTAATGTCAATTGAAAGAATTTTTCTAAAAATGGTCCTTCGATAGGTTTTAAAATTTAGTGAAAAAAAGTTTACAGTGCAACAGGCAGTTTCTATTCCTGAAATTCAGAGTCCAAAAAAACAAAAACATTAAGATTCCTTAATTTAATGACAATTGGAAGAAGTTTCCTAAAAATGGTCCTTCGATAGGTTTTACAATTTAGTGAAAAAAAATTTACAGTGCTGTAGCCCAAAGTGTTGAAGAAAAACCAGGTTTGTCCATTTCTCGTCGTTCTTTGGAATTGGGCATTCCGCAAACGTCATTAGTCTTGGGTCTTAAGGCTGATAAAGTTCAGCTAACACAAGAACACAAACCGGTTGATCATCAATAACTCCTTGAAATCCCTGAAAATGATCCGGAATTCCATCGAAAAATCATCTTGACTGATGAGGCCCATTTCCATCTCGGTGGCTACGTCAACAAGCAAAAGTTCGTAAAAGGATATCACCACTTGGGGTGTGCTTTATTTTTTGAGCAGGCTGAAGAACTCTTCCTTTTCCTTGGTGTCCGCTACTTCTGTGCTTTCCGCGATAGCAGTCAGCCAATTCCACCTGATCTTGGTTTGCCGGATTTGTTGGTTATCATCTCCATTTTAGGCTTCTTCTGTTCCATATACCGAAGTATGTCCTTGATTTGAAGACAAAAGTCGTCGAATACAGCGGACCCACATTTATAGACAAGTGCTATTTGAAGAATATTCGCTTTCAATTTCTTCAACTCTGCCGATAGTTCGCATTCCTATGTCATCCTGAAATAGAATTCCATCATAAATTCATTGATGTCATGAGTTTCGATTTGTAATCCAACATCATTAATTGAAATTACTGGCATATCTTTAATATTTCCCTGTAAGCATTATCTCACATTGATAAAATATTGACTTCGTCGTACCAACGTGTTGGTCCTGCACCCACACACACACACACCCGCACGCACATCTTTTGGACTGAAAGTGAAAACCATTAACGGCATAAACACATTCTTACCGGCATTTACGCTGTTCACAGTTACCCGGCACGAACCATAAATGTGAAAATGGTGTTCTTTGCTGCCAGCAAGTTGAAAGATACTTTCAAAGTATATTTAAAAATTTATATATTTATGGTTATGTTCGGTGAACATTTCTCATGCAAACGGCAGCCGCAACTGTGTCGGTAGTAGCAAATAAAATCCTTGTGTT
Source organism: Hydrotaea cyrtoneurina (assembly GCA_958296145.1). Taxonomy (NCBI): domain Eukaryota; kingdom Metazoa; phylum Arthropoda; class Insecta; order Diptera; family Muscidae; genus Hydrotaea; species Hydrotaea cyrtoneurina. Next base: position 6,358,072 of record OY282513.1, on the reverse strand, counting down.
TCGTGAATCAAAATCCCAATCCCTGTGGTGGTTGCCTGTTTCCTCATACGCACACACATCCTCTTATTTATGTTTTATCAATTAGTGAGAAAAAATGTTCAAAGATTTTCACTCTTTTCGATGTAAATAAAGTTGGAAACGAAATAGAAACGAAAATGAAATACAACTGATTGAAAATGCAGGAATTATTGTTGTAACTTTACCGCAAGGTTTCGTCCCTTTGGGTTGTACAGCTGTGTGCTAACCCATAGCAGTGGTTTTGTTTTTTTTCAATTACACGTATTTGTATTTGCGTTTGGTTTGAACGGACCGGAGTGTTGTTTAATTTTTATTGTGGTATTTGATTGGCACATTTCATGAAAGAGCCGGCAGTAATTGAATCGAATTGCAAGTAAAGGTGGACTGTGATTGAGCATGATTGATTTGGGAACATTTAATGGCCCGATCATTCAACATATATGATGAGATAAATCTACTGACGTGATTAAAGGGTCTGGTCTGCGATTGAATGGTCTGGATTGAGAAGTAATGGGCGACAAAGTAATTCAAGGATGTCTGCAGAAATTAGAGAATCAAATAAAGTGGGGGAAAAACAAAAATATTTTTGCAATGAATTATCACTCTGCAATTCACATGTGCTATGGAGACCTGAATACAGAAATGCTTGACAGTTTGGATGTGGTTGCTCGACAAGGTAGCGCATTTCACCCCCCCCCCCCCCCCACCCCCCCCTCTACCACTCGGGGTTTGCCGTGTTGATTTTCCAAGAAAAAATGCCCAACGATGCCGACCAATCTCCACACCAAATTTTGCTTATCCGTATACACGTATACACATTCCGTAATACACGGAATATTTGTTTAATTGACTTTTACTGAAACTGCCAGCCCGGAACAATTTCCAAACATTTATTTCATTTCCACTTTCTGCCCTTTATGATTATTTTTGAAACTTGAACACTTTTTTGTCGCCTTTTCGGTGTCCTCGAATTGTTGGGTACGTTTAGTAAAATTGTTGGTTTCCCCCAACTTTTGTACCTTTTTGATCCCGTTTTGTCAGGCTTTGGATGATTTGTATAACTTCTTATATTTTACCTGTCTTGGCTCCTTCTTTGTCCTTTCTTCTCCAGTTTATGAAATACATAGTTAATTTGAAATAGTTTTTGGCACTTTTTTGATGTTCTCTATTTTGACACTGTCTTGTAACTTTACTCCTTTCCGTCCACTTTACAACACAATTGTAAGGGCGTTGTCATGCATATTCCAACTCCTTGCCATATTGTGATTATTTTTTAATTACTTTTCATTTATATATTTTGCCAGTTTGGGAACATTTTCGTTCTTTTTTCCCATTTCGTCCATTCTCCCCCTTTGTACCTTTTTTCCCTGCTTTGGGCCAATTTGTTGTTTCTTCTCTAAACGGTGATCCACATGTTTTGTACCAAAAATTTATTTCGCCCTTTTTTTATTTTTCCCCTTTTGGCCCATTTTTCGTCCCATTTCTAAATCATCTACCCTTGTTGTAGACTATTTCTCATTTATAGTATACCAGTTTTGGGACCATTTCGGACCCTTTTAGTCCCTCTTTAGTCCCCTTTTTTTCCAAAAAAAAAAAAAAGAAAAAGTGGATTAAAAGTATTTTTGTGTATTTCGAGGGGTTTTGGGGAAACTTTTTACCCGTTTTACCCCCTCCCAATCCGAATTTCCGAAAATCCAGCATCGACCGTTTGATCAGAACAGTGATGTATCAGTAAGTCAGTCACGGAACTATTTAACGAAGTTTTGATAAAAATCATCGATAATTCAGCTGACTTGAAGATTTATTGTGAGTCCCAATTTATACGATGCATTTTTTGCTTGACTTTTTTTCAATTCTCTTTTTGATTTGCTTCCACAAGTCATGCGAATTTATGCGTTGACTTTTTGCTTGCGACTTAGTATTTTGTTATTGTCATTTATACTTGAATCTTGTTGATTCGTAACAATTTCGAAAAGCAAAATGTGTGACGACATTTAAAAAAAAAACCTCAAAAAGTGTGAAGTCAAAATGAAATTTAAAAAGAAAAAATCTCACAAAGAAATTTAAACAGAAACCTCAAAAAGAAATTTAAAGAAAACTCAAAAAAAAATTTAAAAAATAAACTCAAAATGTGTCAAAGTCAAAGAGATTTTTTTTAAAAAAAGACCTCAAAATGAAATTTAAAGAAACCTCAAATTCGTGACTTTTTTCTACGCCGAAAATAAAAAAAAAAACCTCACAAAGTAATTAAAACAGAAACCTCAAAATGTGTGAAGTCAAAAAAAAATTTAAAGAAAACTCAAAAAGAAATTTAAAAAATAAACTCAAAATGTGTCAAGTCAAAGAGAAGTTTAAAAAAAAAACTCAAAATTAAATTTAAAAAACCTCAAATTTGGGACTTATTGCTACGCCTCAATCTTCTCTACACCTTTCGCCTGCAAACGTGAAAATCATGATTTCAAAATCATGCAAAAAGTCATGGTGTATGTCGGATCTAAATGTCCAGACAATAACCTAGATCTTTCATACATCAATTGTGACTGTCTCGGACTGGGATCTGTATAAATAACCGAAGCGACTATTTATTTATTTCCTTTAACCTGCTATGAAGGAATACACCGGGTACTTTCCGATGCGTTTGACTAGAAGGAAAAACATTCCATGAGGTATGAGGATGGTCTCGGTGGACAACTCGGCCTTACCAAACACAAGCCATGCTCGTCACAAATGCTGTCACAAGTTTCATTACAAATAACTTTAACTATTCTTAAACAGAATAAATACACACACACACCTAATGATTTAACGGAGAATCCACAGAAGAGTCAATGGAGCTGCATTATTTTCAACAACAAGAACAACACAGAGATCTAAAATAGCAACAGCAGCCTAAAAGGACAGCAATTGTTCAATAGCAAACTGTGAGAAACTCACCACAGTCGGTCCCAGGAGCCTAAGGGCGTTTCTCAAGAGACTCTCTGCAGCGGGTACTCATCACCAGAACTCATCATTAATTAAACATTAACTGGAGCACAACAGGGAAAATATTGTTTTAATTTACATAAAACGAAGCTGATTACTTTTGTTTGTTTTATTTTCCGGTTGTTTTACTTCTTATAATCGTGTATTCCCTTTGTAATGCTTTGTATTCTTTGCGGAACTTTGTCAATGATTGTCCCAGTGACGCACACTTTGCATTCCCGCGGTGTCTTCCGTTTTGAAGGTGCACACGCAAACTTTCCTTTTAGATTAATAATAATCTTGAAAGATTTTTAATTGGATTGTTTGTTGGCAAAGGTTTTCTAACATTTTCTTGTTTAAAGTTTTGAAAATTCGCATTTCTTCTCGTTTACTTTGTGTGCCGGCAATTTGGGGGCAAACTTTTTGATGTTATAACTCGTTAAGTGGCATATTTTCATTTGCTTCAAACTGAATTGCCGGTCGTTATATTTAAATTAATTATTTCCATGAAATATAAAGTCCGAACCAAAAAACTTCCCAAGCAGTCCTTTATTTGTTGTTTTGTCAATTTGTTTCCTTCAATTCACATCACAAATGAGTTTGCCAAAAAATCACTTGAGAACAAATACTTCTCAAGTGCAAAGGATGTTTTGCAGCCGTTCCCTCGGTTAATTCGATATGAAGTTTTCGTTTCCGGGAAAATCAATTAGTACCGGCAGTATTCGGTTAAATCAGTTTGGCTAATATTAACACAAATAAATTAGTAAAGACTACTTAGAGGCAGATGGCCTAAGTGTGTTGGCAGAAGACTACTTAGAGGCAGATGGCCTAAGTGTGTTGGCAGATGTCTTAGGACGACCGCAAATTCCCGATGCCAAAACAAAAAAAAAAAAACGTTCGTAGGAAATATGTTCAGTGACAAGGCAGAGCTGTCCAAATTTGTACACGACTTTTGTCCTCTACCCAACAGAGTGTGTTTAGTGTTTGTAGAACAACTAAGTTGGGCTTTCATAACAGATATTTTGTTATAAAATCAAAAGGAAGAGCTCCTTTGATCCTCTTTTTTCATGTTCTGGGAGATAAGAGAAAAATCCCCAGGTGACAAATATTGGCCAGAATGTCCCTGATATCACAGATACTTTCCTTTCACAGATACTTTCCTATCGTCTGCCAGTCTTAAGGAAATCCAACCTGACTTTATCGTAATTATAGCTCTGATTGGACAGGACTATTGATGGCAATTACCAAACAAATTGTCATTGATCCAAAAAAAAAAGACCAATTTACGTTCTCAAAATTCTCTACCGCTCACGGGTCCTCTTTTCTTTGCCTTCCATTTCATTTACTGTTTTCTTTTTTCCAAGGATTATCCTAACAAATGCTAATTCTTTCGTTGTGTGCATCACTTCTTGTAACCGTCTCCCTTACAATGAGGACAATTTAAAGGTAATATCCATTCGATTTTCCGCATTTCCATTCATCTTTTAGTTTCCGCTCAACATTTGCATAAGTCAAGATGTCAGCTATGAGCCACAGATGGAAGAACGCCGAAAAAAAATCCTGGTTCCATTTTTCATCTTCTCAACCTTCAGGCCGCGGCGTCAAAATGTTTCAGCCGTTGACGTCGGAAATTGCCGTCATTTGTTTTTGTTCTGTTTTGTTGTTGTTGGTGAAATTCTGCCTTGCGGAAACAATTTTGCGCAATTTCCTTGTTGTCGGTATTTGTATTTTCATGGTGTTTTCTTTTTTTTCTTTTATAAAATTAAAAAATATACTTTTGCTAAAAAAAAAACTAAATTGTTGTGAAAATAATGTAAAGTTGTATGAAAACAAAAAATATGTTCATCTGTGAAGAGAATGTGGAACAAAATATTGTGATTCTTTATCTGTAGTCTGGTGCTAGTGTGTGTGACTAGCCCAGGTTCGTATTCGGGTACGACTAGCCAAACATAGTAGAGAATTCAAAGGTATTCGTAAATACTGGCAACATTACTTATTTACTTATTTAACACTCCATGAAGAAAAAGACGTGTCCGAATTTTTTTCCTTGGAATTTCTTTTTAAATTTTTTTTTTTACAAATGGCTGATTTTTTTTTTTAAAGCAATTTTTCGAGGCATAAATTGTCATAACTTGATGATGTACAGAAAAGTGTTTGTAATGAATAACCACTATTCAATTCGAAAGTTCTGTATCCATTCTGAGTACCAAACAGATTACAGATTTATTTTTTTCAGATAACGCAGTTTTTCGAGACATAAATTGTCATAACTGGAAAACCAATTGTCCGATTTCTTTAAAATAAATTTTAAAAAAAGTATCACTAAATTAGACTAAATCTTCGCCTTTAGTGCATTGCAATCCGATGGCCCTTTCTCAGAGTTATTACCAAGGTTAAGATGGAAAACTTTTTTTTTCGTAATTATTTTTTTTGTTGAAAAAAAAAATTTAAAAATCCGAAATGACAAAAACTGTCAGCTTTCAGAAGTTCATCATAAAGTCACATATCTTACAATTAAAATGAGTTTGAAGTCATTAAAATGGATGTAGTATTTTCGATTTTATGTGCATTTTACTGAATTCAACATTCTTGTGCTTCTCATTATTTTCTAAAAATGTCCTTGAACAAAGAAAATATTAGAAAATAAATATCCGGCTTAACTTAGTTAAAGGCGATGATTTAAAATATTTTTGTAAGTGCCCCAGTAGGCGAGTTGGTGGCATGCTTGCCTATCGGCATGGGGGTTGTGGGTTCGATTCCCACCAGACGCTTAGTCTGTTGTTGCAAAAATCTAGCCAAATGATCTGTGTCACCTGGTTTATGTTGGATCAAAAATTAGAATATAAATAAATAAATCAAATATTTTTGTGATACATGTTTTAAAATTTGCTTCAATGAATTTGGACAATTCGTTTTCAAGTTGTGACCATTTATATATATCTGTCATTTTTGTCCGCAGCGGGACTACAGTACATCACTACTGTAAAGCTGATATTCATTACAAACACTTTAGTATTTTTTAGTATGTCACAAAGCCATTGAAGCCAAAACTCGATAATTTTTTTTAATTTTGGGCACAAAGCACGCTCTTGATTATTGTACGATATCTCCTACATTCACCAAAACGTTGGTTTCTCATCGTCCATCAAAGAGTATGGTCCAATGTTGGCGAAATGGGCTTCCTGAACAATGATCCCAATTCCACACATCCCTTAGACAAAATCAATTAAGGCAAAGCGAATATTTGTGGGACATTTTTCCAATTCAGTTTTGGGTACATTTTCTATCCTAAATATCGGCATATTTTTTATTAACAAAAATCATCTCAATTTTTTTTTTAAAAATTTCGTATTTTGATACGAATGCAAAATTACCACAAATTCGATACTGCTAAATTCAATAAATTAAATTATTCTAAATTACTTTTATTGTTCGTACTGAGTTTGTCACAAAAATGTGTGTTTTACAATTATTCTATATTTCATATTGGGATCATATTTTATACTAGTAAGTTGTAATGCGCCTATGGCGCCCGTTGAAATAGGGAAAAAAAATTTTGTTGAAAAAAAAAATTTTTGAGGAAAAAAAAAATTCTGTTGAAAAAAAAATGCAGCGTTTGAAAATGCTACGCTACTTCGTAGTATTTTGTTTTGCTCTCGCTACCGCTCCCACTTTGAACAGAGCCGTAGCAGAGCCATAGCCGAAAAATGAAAAAGTATATGCTCTGCTCTGCTTGTAGTTCTGTCGCGTCATAAACTATAGCAATAGTAACAGCCAAAAATCAAATGATGTGCTCTGCGTAGCCATAGCGGGAGCTGAAAACTGATAGCGAGATGAGAGCAGATGAAGTGAAATTGTTTTTATTTACTATGGCTCTTCTGCATTTTTGTTTTTGCTAAAATTCTGTATTGAACAGAAGAACATTGAGTACACGAAACAAATTGACACAGAATCACAGTATTGTAGCAAAAACAAAAACGTCCAAACAAACACAGAATTTTAGCAAAAACAAAAATGCAGAAGAGCCATAGTAAATAAAAACAATTTCACTTCATCTGCTCTCATCTCGCTATCAGTTTTCAGCTCCCGCTATGGCTACGCAGAGCACATCATTTGATTTTTGGCTGTTACTATTGCTATAGTTTATGACGCGACAGAACTACAAGCAGAGCAGAGCATATACTTTTTCATTTTTCGGCTATGGCTCTGCTACGGCTCTGTTCAAAGTGGGAGCGGTAGCGAGAGCATAGCAATATTTGTTAAGCTCTTGCTGCTACGGAGTAGTAAATGGAATCACTGAAAAAATGTTGTTGAAAAAAAATTTTTTTTAAAAAAAAAAATTTTTTTCTTAAAAAAAAATTTTTTCTTGAAAAAAAAAAATTTTGTTGAAAAAAAAAAATTTTGTGGAAAAAAAAAATTTGTTTAAAAAAAAAATTTGTAAAAAAAAAATTTTTGTTGAAAAAAAAATGAATCAGTGTTGAGGGTAAATATATATTAAGATGCCTATTTAAATTCCTACGTGCTGCGTGACAGAGTCAGTGAATCAGTGAATCAGGGAATCAGTGTATCAGTGAATCAGTGTCGAGGGTAAATATATATTAAGATTTATTTTCATATTTTTTTGTGGTTGAAGAAATACTTTGATATTTTACATTCGTTATCAAAATCACCCGAGTGTTGGGGTCATATGTCGCGAATAATTTTAGGTACACGGATTTTTTATTTTTTTTTTTTAATTCTATTGGAAGCCATTTTTATTTTGAAATTGAACCCCATAATATTGGTATGTGTTGGGTTCTTTTCACCTTTTCGTTATCAAAATGACCTCTAATATTGGGGTCATTTGTCGTTTCTTGTTGTTTTCGGCTAATTTCTCAGATAACCGGCGGTATTATTTTAGGCCCAAGGAAAAAGTACCACATAAGTTGAACAACAACACACAATTTTTTGCGGACAACAACAAAAACAACTCAAGCAATTTTATTCAGGGTGATTTCCATTTTGAAATTGAACGCCAAACTATTGGCGCCTTAATTTTTGGGTCCCTTTCATTGTCATGGCTTGGGATTTTTTCAATTTGTTTTCTATTAATTTTTTTTTATTTATTTTTAAGAAAAGCAAAATGAAATTTGAAATTTTAAACTGCGGCGCTCTTTTTCATTTTCTGCCATAAATAAAATCCACATTTTGTCCACACACTTTTTCTTGTATACAAATAAAGAAAAGCCCAATGAAAAATTTGCAAAACTTACTTTTACGAACTGGCTAAAATAGGAAGGGAATCCGACCAAAATACTCTGCAACTGTCTTTACCTTTTGTAGAGACAAAAAAGGAGTTGAGGGAATGGATGAAGAAGACCAATGCCTTAAGGTGGGAAGAACACAAAGGAAATCTGGGGAAACATCGATTACAATAAAACCAAGAGAATACTCGGGTTTAATAAAAATGAACTGAGTAAGCTAGTTGGGGTCATCACAGGACACACCTATTTAGAATAGGATGTTCCCAGAGCGACGAATGTAGGGTATGCGGAGAGGACGCCGAGACGGCGGAACACTTCCTGTGCCACTGCCCTGCTTTCTCGCAGGTCAGAAAAGTCCAATTAGGAGAGGACACATTAGATGACCTGTCGGCCGTCAAAGCAATGGACATAAGGAATTTAAGGAACTTTATAGAGGGGACCGAATTCCTAACGTAGGAAAAAGGGGAAGGGGAATTTGTAGAAGAAACCAGGAGCGCACAACAGGCCGAATTGCTGGCCTAGGTGTATGTTAGTGACATGAGACGGTCATGGTAGATGACCGATCCTCCATTCAACCTAACCTAACCTAGTTTTACCGGATCCACCTCCAACATATGAAATATGAAGTTCTCTTCACAATGATGCCAAATTGAGTAGAATGATTTTTTTTAAATTATTTATTTATTATACAGTACTTCATTAAATGTTGACGCCTCAGCGCCAAATTTGGCATTTTGGAGGCTTGTTGGCATTTCCGAGCGGGGACATGACCCAAATGACTTCAAATGTGTCCAGCTTATTCGCACGTAAGGCCATGAACAACTGCACTTCGGCGACACATACCCAATTTTTCCATGATTTTATTGGAAAGCTTATAAAAAAAATACCCTAAGAATCCATTAACCCATATTGTGTTCAATTCTGAATTTTTTCGAAGAACCTTTTTGGAAAATTTTTCAAATATAGCGCACGTTTTTTTTTAATTCTGTTTTATTTTGGTATAATTTAGGATGTACATATTCAATCATATCGCTGGTGCTCAAGGGGTGAACTGGAACACGTGAAATTTCATTTCTTTTCGATGCCACGCCCCTTACGTACATATTACAACTCATGAGGACATAACGTTTCATTTGAGTACTATATAGTCAAAAAAGTGGGCGGGGCCATTTTATTTTATTTTCGAGGTGGACACCCCAAGCCAAGTTAGCCGAAAACAAGGTGACCTCCTTTGAGTTTCTCCAACGCCCATTCGCTGTGTTTGGACTCCCGTCTACAACTCCTGCACCTAGGGTTGCCAAATGACAGAGTGAAATATCCTGAATTTAAAACCAAAATACTGAATTAAGATTTTCAATTTAACCCTTTTTTTTTTTTATTTTTTATTTATTTCTATTAAAAAACTAACGATCAACTTAAGAAAAATATCTCAAAAATGCAACCTTTTCTTTAGTGAAAAAACACATTTATCTCAATTTTTTTGGATTTATCTTTAAAATACATTTTAGTTGTGCAATGTTTTTTTGGATCAGTCAACTTTTTCTGAACAAATAAAATTGTTCCCTGAACTGAACAAATTAAAAAAAAAACTGGCGAATTCAGGGCAACGGACAACTCTGTACCAGCGGTATTTTGTATGTCTTTGGGCCGAGTTGTTGTGATCGGCGTGGGATAGACAGATCACAGTCTTCATTAACACTGGCGGATTGCCCAGTAATATTCTCCTACGGTACTCACGATGATTCAGCGATATAATTTCAACATGTCTCTTAAAAATTAAACTACATATAATCAATTTAGTAGAGGACATTGCAATGACAATATTGTCGCCCTTCCTTCCAAGCCCTCAACGTGCCAAACACAATTTTCCATATAAAGTTTCCTAAATGCTCCAGTAAACAAATGTCTAACCCTGTTCCCACCTCTAAACAAATCGTTTGAGTTGTTTGTGTTATTTCGAGTGAGTCCTGCTGATTGCTGGTGTATGCGTACATGTTTGCATGCATGTCCTTACGATTATTTTATGTTAGTGTAAATCTCCGAGTATTTATGTTATTTAGAATTTCCTTTTTTTTTTTTTTTTGCGAAAAATATTACTGTGTAAATGTTTGGCACACAGAATTGTTTACCGACAAAAAGGTAAACTTTTGAACACTCAGTTTCACACGTACTGCGAGTATACATCGACCATTCGGATGCCCACCCCCCCTACTCCAACCCAATCAAACATCTGCACATATGTACATGTAGTTGTAATATAAACATAAAACACTTTTGCACTCTCAAGCATACTGTGAGATTTATGTGTGTGCGTAACACACACACACTCACAGACAACCAAAAAAAAAAAGATGCATGGGCGGAAACAGGAAAAGATTATAATGAAGGCAACAAAGTTTGTAAATACCAGTCAAACTGTTCCAGACCTAACAGCGGGAGGAAAAAATGTTGTTATTGTTCAAGACATTTCTCGGTAACAGCAAAGGGAAGTTTTTGTTACCTTCAAAACGCTTAGACACTGCCAACCATTCGAATAAGGTTGGTCATTTTCAAACTAAAAAAACATCGGGGAAAAAATTCGTTATTTTTGCACAGACAGTACAATGAAAATATAATAAAAATCAATGTACTCTCTGCTTGCGGACACCTCTCATAAACTGACACTTTTTTTATTTTTCTACAGACATTTCGCAGTAATAAGAATATGCAATCAATGTACTCCCTCCTTGCGGACACCTCTCTTAAGCGGACATCTCTCATAAACGGACACTTTTTTTTATTTTTGTACAGACATTTCGCAGTAATAGAAAAATGCAATCAATGTACTCTCTTCTTGCGGACACCTCTCTTAAGCGGACATCTCTCATAAACGGACACTTTTTTTTATTTTTCTACAGACATTTATTTTTCTACAGACATTTAATAAAAAAATGCAATCAATGTACTCTCTCCTTGCGGACACCTCTCTTAAGCGGACATCTCCCATAAACGGACACTTTTTTATTTTTGTACAGACATTTCGCAGTAATAAAAAAATGCAATCAATGTACTCTCTCCTTGCGGACACCTCTCTTAAGCGGACATCTCCCATAAACGGACACTTTTTTATTTTTGTACAGACATTTCGCAGTAATAAAAAAATGCAATCAATGTACTCTCTCCTTGCGGACACCTCTCTTAAGCGGACATCTCTCATGAACGGACACTTTTTTTATTTTTCTACTGACATTTCGCAGTAATAGAAAAATGCAATCAATGTACTCTCTTCTTGCGGACACCTCTCTTAAGCGGACATCTCTCATAAACGGACACTTTTTTTTTATTTTTCTACAGACATTTCGCAGTCATAGAAAAATGCAATCAATGTACTCTCTTCTTGCGGACACCTCTCTTAAGCGGACATCTCTCATAAACGGACACTTTTTTTTATTTTTCTACAGACATTTCGCAGTAATAAGAATATGCAATCAATGTATTTTCTCCTTGCGGACACCTCTCTTAAGCGGACATCTCTCATAAACGGACACTTTTTCTAGTACCATTCCACTTTAATCCGCTTGTGTACTTCTCTGATAAGCGGACACCTTTCATAAGCGGACAAAATTCTCAGTCCCTTAGATGTCCTTAGAATCCGTTACCCTATTTAAACAACCGATAGTGTTACAGCAATCACAAATAATAGAGTACCATAATTCTAACAATACACACAGCATTCCAAGGGGGCTGCTAATGATGGTGGAGTATGGAAATGCGTAACGATGGCATGATTGTGATGCCGGTGAAAGTATTTCCCTTTCACTTAGCGGCCCCAACCAAAAGTATCACATTCCTCTGCCACTGCCTACGCCTACGGTCCATAGCCCACTACAGTCCTCGGTGAGTTGTGTGGCAAATGAATCAAATAATAATCAAAAAATTATATTGAATTTTTCATGATTTCCTTACTTATGCGAGTCTTTTGTCTGTTTCTCATTTATTTGCAGGTACGTTTCAGTCACTCCTTCATATCTCATCTGCATCTTTCTATGTGGAAATGTTTTATAGGTATGTACGATTATACATCAGATCACACACACACACACACACTCAGACTTATAAAAGACATTAGTCGATTGGGGTGGTGGGTGCGTATGCTTGAGTGTATGCGTGTGAACATTTGTTTTTTTTTTATATTATAATTAACTATGTTGTCACTGTGACTTACTTGTGTGGAACGTGACGTGTATATATTTTGTGATAAATTCCCGGTTTGTGCTCAGTGCCAGCCAGTGTTTATTTCTTATTTATGTCTGACTAAATGAACATTGGCAGAGTTCAGCGTGAGTTGGATGTGGGCATCATTCACCTCACTTTGGCTTTCTTTCTTTTTGGCAATCAGTTGTTGTGAGGTGAAATGTTGTACGTGGGTGTGAGATTCGTTGCTTTTTGTTATTGCTGCCTTCAACTTAATCTTGTTATAAATAAGTGAACACCGCCAAACCAACACACACAACAATTCATAATTCATGGTGGCTTTACGTTGAACATGATAACAGAACAAACAACAATGATAACAACACCATCACCCACACCACAACAACACCGGTAAATTCAGGCACACCCACACTCCAGCAAATCACATTCATAGATGTGTGCACACTCACACACATAGTCAGACGCTAATGCTACGGCAAACTACAGAACTTCACCATAAATGTCTCGAGTGTGACTGGGTCCATGTACAAGTGCGGCTGTGTACGTGTCTCTTTGTGTGTGAGTGTGTGTGTAATGTCCTTGCCGCCTGGTTAACGCCAAAGACGTTTGGCAATCGGCCCCCCACACAACTTAAGGGAGTTACATTTCAGCAGAGCTTTTGTTACATTTTCATACATTCGTTCCCCGCCGTTGGTCTTTGTCTACAAACGACTGTCAAGGCTGGCCAGCGTTTGTGTGCCCAAGTGTGTGTGTGTGTGTGTGTTTTGGGTAACAATGTTACATTTCAACCGTCTTCGGAACCACAAATTTCCCAAAACGAATTAATGTTGATGTTGTTATTGCTACCACTACTCCAGCTCCTATTGCGGTTCGAGGACCTCGAAATTGTTTGTCATTTCAAATCTCTCTAATAATTATTATCAATAGCATGAATTGGGAAGGGGGGTGGGAGGCAGCACCAAGGAACAAGGCCACAAGTACGAACGAGTGCTCTGTTGTTTAAATATGATAAATTCTTCAGTGCAAATGGTCTGATGGTTTGAGGCGCACTGTCTTTGAGACTTTATGATGTGATGTTAATTTAAGGGCGATCAGGCAAGTCAAATATCTCTTATTAAATTGATGTTTGGAATAGTTAAATAGGCTAACGTTGAGCAAGGTCGACTGTAGGGCGCACTACATTGTCAATGTTAAGGATTGTGTTACAATGATTGCACTGGCAGAATAATATGTTTCTTTTATATCGTCAGGACTTCTTTGCCTTGAATCAATATACGTGTTCATCGCTTCACCACAACTTACAATGACAAACCAAATAGCTCCTTTATCGCAAAGGAGGCTGTACTAAAAGGCTCTATGAACAGTGGCCCCAATTCAAAAATGAAAATTGCAACATTCGAGTTGATTCGTAAAAATGTTTGTGCAATGATTTTATTTTCATTTTCGGTGGATCAAAAAAAGTGAATGGTATTGTGACAATCCAATTCGAAGACTACTTCGATCAAACCTCTAAAGAATTGTTGGTTTAATCGGACATGCCAAAAAGCTGTCAGATCCAAAGAAATTGACGTTTAAATAAAAATGTCAACACTGAGCTGCCACGCAAACAGGCAAGATCATCGTGTGCCAGGGTATTTAGGCGCGAAAACTTCTTTACAAACTGCGTCTTCGTGCTAATGTTCTTTCTTCTCCCAGGGGAAGTAAGAGCTTTTGGTCATTCGTTAAAAGGGTAAAGAACAATTCTTCATCTTCTATCCCAACTATCGTTAACGATGACCAAATATTCACTGAATCGGTTGACAAAGCTAACCTTCCGGCTGAAATATTTACAATTCATCTTTGCCAGAGTCAGCAGTCAACCACTCCCCGTGATCGAAAACGTATCTAGTTCGAGGCCACAGATATTTTTTCGAACACGTGAGGTCACAGGGGTTCTTGCGCAATCCTTTCAACATGTATCGTTCTTCACGTTGGAAAGTTGCCATTGTTCAGCCGATTCCCAAGAAAGCAATCCGTCCAATAGCAATATGTTCTGCGCTCTCGAAGGTTATGGAGAGCATGGCTAACCAGCATCTTGTTAAATATTTAGAGTCTAATGACCTTTTGAATGATCGACAGTATGGCTTCCGTAGAAATCGATCTACTGGAGACCTGATGGCGTTTCTTTCGGAGCGATGGAGTCGATCCATTCTCTGCCTTGGTAAAGTTATGGTCGTGGCTCTGGATATTTCCCAGGCGTTCGATAGGATCTGGCACGGAGCACTCATATCAAAACTTATTGCTTTTGGTGTCGGTAATACTTTATTCATTGGCGTAACTAGAGTGCTAAGCACCTCCCAGCACCAATAATCCTACGCCAATTATTTTCTCTCGATTCATATCGAGTTTTCTCAGGGATCGCACCATACGAGTTGTTATAGATGGGGTCTCATCCAGCATGGCGAGCCACATGGTTCTGTCCTCTCTCCATCTCTATTTCTTATTTTCATTGACGATCTGCTGGGTCAGACTGTAAACCCGACGACTTTTCATGATTTTGACGATTTTCAAATGCCCATAACCTATTTAAAAAACAAATGTCTGAAGGCACGGGTAACATATTTTTTAATGTTTACTACTTTTGGCAAATTAAAAGTAAATCGGAAGAGATGCTGGGTCTGACATGGAATGACTCATATGGTATTAGAAATCACATAGTTTTATAATCTGGTCGCCAATCTTGCCTTTAACAAACAAATGTTGTTGTATGCCAGGTCTTCACCAAAGACGGCTGTTCTCTTGGCATCTGTGTGAAGAAGCCATCAACATTGGCTACTTCCGTCATCGTTAGCCAGACTTTCGGTTACGTTGCATTTTGCGTAAGCACACAATGAAAAGCCATTGCGGACACAAAGATTGACATACACTGTTTCAATGACATATCTGCCCGGCACGGATACATTCTGGTCCACCTTCCTCCCTTTGTGGCTCGAGTATTTTTCGAAGAATGAGTTGAAGGGTGGCAAAGGAGTGGACACTAGGGTGGATTTTTTTTCGAAATGTACAGGGGATCAGCCTTTTTTTGGAAGCATTTAGGGTAAATTATTTTTTTTATTTTGTTTTTAAATTTTTGGAAATGATTAAGAGTTGCCACAGACCGGTTTTTCCCCGATAAATTCGGGGTTTCTGAGTTTATCCTATTTCAAGCAAAAGTTGGTCAATAAAAAGCATTTTCCAAGTCGTTGAGTCATCATTTTAAAAGAAAAATTATTAAACTATAATTTGATGTATATAAATGATATGTTTTGTAATTTTTTTTGATGGTATAAATTTTTTTGGCGAATTTTTACATAAACTACAAAAAGAAAGTGGCATAACTTTAAAAAATTCCATGAAAGTGTAGAAAACTAATGATGCAGTTTTAAAGCTGGAAAAAATTCTAAGTAATTTGAAAACAAAATTGTTCGATTTTACTGTTGATGTTTCAATGTTATGGTCTTCAAAGCTTTGTATCCACAGGCACTTTATAAAAAACATTTCATAACTTTTAACACTTTCATGAAAGTGTAAAAAACTAATAATGCCCTTTGAAAGGCGGTAAAATTCCAAGTAGTTTAAAAAAAAATAGTAATTCTAATTTAAACTATTTATTTGTTTCGCCAAATCACGAAAGGTGCCATCTTTTCGGGCCATTGTTGAAGTTGACTCTTTAATTCAGCTCAGCAAATATGAGAATATGGATTGAGACCTTGGTGAATTTTTATTTCAATAAATTTAAAAGTAATTGCTGCCGGTCATCATCTTTATTATTTGCCAGTTCCAATTTGGACTAGGAAATTTTAATTGTCGCAATTCTCAGTTTGTGGGAGAGATTGGCAAAGGGGAATGGAAAGGAAAAAACTGGCAATTCTTTTTGTGTTTTTCCTAGTCTGAAGTTGTTTGCAAATTATTTTGACATTTTGAAAGGCATTTGCATTTGAAAAGATACCTATGAAAACCGAATTGCCTGGTGTGAACACAAGAGGCAAGTTCAAAAAGGGAATCGTAAAAATTTTTGCATATTTGTTTCTTTTCTTTCACTAGCCTTATATGGTCTTCTATGTATTTTCAAAGAAATCTAATTAAATCACCCAATATCCTATTAAAGTAGCTATAAAAATGACCCTCTATTGCGATCATTTTTAAGATAGTGAGTAATGTCATGCTTTGCTGCCCTATTCAGATTAAGAAATTTAAAATGTGTTTTCTTTTTTAACAACTATTTAATTGAAAATTCTCTAACAAAAAATGAAGAAAAATAAACAAAACCCGCTTTCGTTTAGAAAAATCAAATGAACAACAATCCGATGAAGACACTCTCTCACACACACACAGAGAAACCTTTTATGACACTTATCTGATTAGATAACGATTTTGCTTTACTGTCCCGGGGGTGATTTTTTCAGTGGCGCTCTTTTTTTATTACCTGTCATTTCATTGAAGTAGTGAGTAAATAAATCCCTTTCCGGTCCTTAAGCGCTGCTTTGTTTATTTCCTCTCTACTCGCTCTCTCTCTCTCTCTCGCTCTGTGTATTTTGGTGGAGGGGATACAACATAAAAGACTCAAAAGTCTCGCTTCTGTTGTGTATCGTCTCGCTACAATACGTGTGCCCCCATCCGGATGTTGTAGAGCGGGAAAAGGCGTTTAAAATGTTGTTGTACTCGTACTCTTGTGCTAAACTTTTCGATTATATTTAGTTGATTTGTTTGCTCATTACAAATGACATTGATGGGTATTTGGATTTAGATGCTAATCATCATCACCATCGTCATTGTCAGCGGTAACATTGTCCCCAACACTCCCGGCACAGTGGTTGCCAATGAAAAAAAGACATACACAATTGCAATACTATCAAATGGTGAATAGACATTCGTTTTTGAGATTTCTCAGAGAAGTGGACCATACGATATTGGGGTTTCAGTGTCTTACTTATTTATAGGGATGTCATTAATCTAAACCAGATTTACCTAAACAAAAAGTTGGATTGAGCTGAGGGTTACATACACATTGGGGCGTATTTTTTTTTTTTAATTTGAAATTTTTTTTTTAGTTAGAAAACAAATAAAGGAACATATTTTAGTTTTAAATTGAAAAAAACCCCAAATTTTTTATGAATTTTATTTTTAATTTTTTTTTTCTTTTAAAAATCACAAAGAATGATTATTTACTTTATATGTAAAAGTGGGCTTTGGTTATTGCAACCGCATTAGTGGCGATCATCCAGCTCACACTTTAATTGGGTATTTTACTTTTTGCAAATTTTCGACTAATTTTTTTAGATTTTTTTTTTAATTTTCCATTAAAATATATCGACCAGTGATAATAATTTTTTTTTAATCAACACTAAAATTGCGATAATTTTAAAATTTTAAGGGTGGTCCCAATTAATTTTTTTTTAAAAAAATTATTAAATATTGCAAACTAAATCTCTTTCTGACTGTTGATTTGTTGTATTTCACTCCATCCTAATACACATGCCCAAAAATATAGGTTGGTAATAAGAAAAAAATGTAAATCAACACTAAAAATTTCGATAAATTCCAATTTTTTTTTAAAAAAGTGTTTCCAAATTTCTCCCTTATTAAGAATTGCAAAATAAATCTCTTTCCGAGTGTGATTTTTTTTTTTGTATTTCAATCCTCAGTCCAAATGTACACGATGACTCTTTCCCCCGAGTTCTTCTTGACATTTTCTTTTGAAACAAAGCCATGCGTGCCTGTTTCTGCGGTGTATTCTACTTTTGTAAAGGGTGTTTGTTTTAGACGTGTGGTTTTCCAGAAGAAATAAAACGCATGCAATTTACCAGCGACTTCACGCCACAGAACCACAAGGCGAGATAATGCGCTCACGAAAAAATTCCTTCAATAAATTGATTGTTTCGTTGGCTGTATGGCATGTAACGCCGCCTACACTGCAGTAGAAGTTTTGCGATCGCATTATCTTCGAAATGTTGGACAGTATCGGTCTGTTCTTTGGTGTAGCCCCGTCCCTTTATGAGGTTCTGTCCTGTCTGGAATCTAGAAAATAATCGATATAAATTGTTTTTTTTTTTATAAGAAATACAAAATACTCTAACAAATAAAAGACTTAACAACTACTGTGCCTCGTCAACATGTATTCATTCATTCATCCATCGTCAGCAACATCGTTGTTATTGTGGGGCGTCCATCATTCATTTGCATCATTGACGCCGTCGTCAGCATCGTCATTCTCCTCATCGGCAGCATCGTCATCGTCCTCGTAATTGAAGTCATTGGTAATGCCATCAATACGTAAAGTGCTTAAAAATGATTTTACTTTAAAAGTTAACAGATCAATTGCGACAATTTAAAGCACCTTTTGTTGTTCGAACCGTATCCCCAACCCCCTCTCTCTCACACACAGCGTGAAGGATTAGTGTGTCACCTTCTCTAGATATGTGTGTGTGTGTGTATGAGTGAGCGGCGCTATTGAGTGTGGTGGTTCTACTTCCGTTGGTGCTTTGTGGTGGTGGTAGGAGCGCATTTCTTTCGCCCAGTCCCCACCCCTGTCCCACAAAGAATTTGTGGTTATATGTGTCACAGCGTTCGGTACGGTGATGTAAATGTCAGTCATTGATAGATGTTCGAGTGATGATAAGTGATTGATGATGAAATTCTCTATGTGCCTTTGTGTGTGTGGAAAGGAAAAACTTTGTTTTAAGGCAATTAAGCCATTTTTCTTTCACCAAAAAGGCACACACACAGGAAATTAGACAACAACAAACAAAAAAAAGAAGAAATCTCAATTTAATCACAAATTGCATAAATTACATTTAAATTTGTCTTGCATGCTTCATTTGTCTGACCAACTCCCCCCTCCCCTCCTCTCTGCGCTATAAAACTTAAAATGCTGATTGAGTTTTCGTTCGCTTTCAATTTAATAATGAATTTGTTATTCAAATGCAGCAAATGCAATTAATGCATTCGCTAGAGCCCTTGAATACTTAAATGCGTGCCAGCTATTTGTTTGTGTGTGCATTCGTGTGTGTGTGTGTGTGTGCGTTCCCTACAATTTCCTTAGAAATGGGTCTAAGACGAAAACGTGAGCGAACAACGTTGAAAGCAAAACGACAACGTTTATCCTTGGCCAAACTCTCCGTGAGTTTAGTTTGGATTTGATTAAACACAATATTAACTTTATGGCGATGCTGTTTGTGCAAATGAAATTGTCCGAAATGAAGTTAAGTAAATGTTGAAGTTCATCTGCGGATGGCATTGTCGATGTGTTAATTACGAGAGTTTCCCAATTGTCGGTACTTTAATCGTCTGTACTTTAAGTGAAATATGAATTGAAATTTAAATTGTAGAAATTGAATTGAATTATTGAAGAAGATCCTATTCGGGAGGTGGACTTGTTGGGTTTTCAAAGACGAAGTCTTGTGAGTAGCCTGAATGTATGGTCGATATTTTTTTGTCTTTGTATCGGGATTTCCGTGGCCTCGGTCTGTGAGGGTAATAAATACCGACTCTATGAAAAATTCCCCCAAAAAATGTATATACAATTTGGGAATTTTTTTCATAAACAAAAATTGGGTAATTTAATTTATTTACATAAATTGGGAAATTTATTTTCATAAAAAAAATTGGGAAATTTTTTTGAATAAAAAAATTGGGAATTTTTTAATAAAAAATTTGGGAATTTTTAAAAAAAAAAATTGGGGAATTTTTTCATAAAAGAAATTGGGATTTTTTTCATAAAAAAATGTTTTATTTTTATATGAAAAAAGACCCAAAAAAATTAACAATGAAAAATTTTTTCATAAGAAAAAGTGGGACATTTTTTCATAAAAAATTGAAGTTTTTTAATAAAAAAAATGGCAAATTTTTTCATAAAAAAATCGGGGAATTTTTTTTTCATAAACAAATATTTTCATAAAATTTTATTTCTTATATGAAAAAAGGCCCAAAAAATATAACAATGAAAAAATAAATTTTTTAATAAAAAAATTCCCCAATTTTTTTTATGAACAAATTTCCCATTTTTTGTTTATGAAAAACTCCCGGATTTTCTTATGGAAAAAATTCCCCAATTTTTTATGACAAAATTTCCCCAAAAAAATGGGGAATTTTTTTCATAAGAAAATCGGGGAATTTTTTCATAAACAAAAATTGGGAAATTTTTTCATACAATAATAAGAAAAAATTTTCTTAAAAAAAAATTGGGGAATTTTTTCATAAAAAAAATTGGGGAATATTTTCATAAAAAAAATTGTATACGGACTGACCGGGAACTACTGTTTAAAGCCGAACGGCTAATGCTTTTACTAGAGAATAAATTACTCTCTTAAAGTCGCCAGAATTTACGAAGTGGAAAAAAAACTGGGGCTGCGGTTGACGAAGAAATTCTGTCACTTTGCTAAATAATTGAAAATAGAAATTAAAGTTAGGTAGTTTAAGTAGCTCAAGGCAAACTATCATCTGTCCACAATCTGCTGAGGACATGCATTTTGTATAAAGCAACAAAATGAGATAAATTCCTGCAAAACGTGTTGACGAATTCGGAACATTGTTGACAATTTGTCCACGAAAGTCTCTTGTAATAATGGACTTTCGTGCCTGTATGTTATCCGTTCATGATAACGTTTGGTCATACTTTTTCTATCAGTGTACAGTCAATGATTTAATTTAATACTTAAGATCCTTTGCTAAAAATCAGTTTCCTCTTGGCCATTCACGCTGACGAACTAATGTCAATGTCATCTTGTTATACTTCCATATTATGTTAATCGTTTTCTGACCGCTCTTCAAACAAATTTATCTCGTTGAACATTACGAAAAAAAACAAAGAAAAAAAATGCCTTCTGACCAATAATATTTCACCCTTGACATCTCCATAACGAACAACATTTAACCGAATATAATTTGACATCAACGGCAACGGCATCGGCAGGGCATCATCAGCATCATAATCTTCATTCTGTTAATCGATTGTAGCCAACGAGCAGCCAGACACTCATTTTAAGCCAACATCTCATTCGGTTTACATTGAGCCGCCGCCTTATTCCCAAGGTTGCTGTCTGAAGTTATCGTGTTACCGACCAACACAACCAACTTGAAAATATTCAAATTGTTTTAGCGGAACTTTTGGAAACGAATCGGCGCAAAAACAAAACAAGCCCACAAAATATTCCCAACGACTTTTCAAAGCAATTATTTACGTTAATTGAGGCTAAAGTGTACGTAGAAAAGTATAACTATGATTATTTCACAATTATTTGTAACGAGATGTGTTGTATGGCCCGAATATGCCGAATATGGTGGATGTGTTTTTTTTTTTTTTTTTTTTTGTTTCTCGTTCGCTCGTTGGCTCTTCTATTTGGCGAGTATAACTTTTAGAGCACTTCTTAGAAGAGGACGGACGGGGTTTTCCTGCCGAAGGTGGGGGAGGGAGTAAAATCTGCTTTTAATGCATTTCTTTATGGCAAAAACAACTCATTTCCGCTCCATAAACATTCGTTTAGTGGTTATTCGAATGGTTTGGTATGGATGGATGATGGCTCGCTCGGTCTCTCGGATGGCTGGCTGGCTGGCTGACTACTGCCTCAGCTCTTGAGTGCCGTTTAGAGGACAAGGGACATCCCAAAAAAAAACAAAAAAAAAACGACGACATTTTATACATACATCGCGCGCTCTCTCTTTATGCCCATAACAACAAGTACAACATGCACTCATTGCTGTCCGAGCAGGGAATGTACGGACGTCGTATAACAATCTCGCTACCCGCAGCAACATCTGTGGTGGCCGTGGTGGCGGTTGCGATGGCGATGGCGATGGCTCGGTTGCCACAACCGTCTCCGAACGACAACGTTTTGACTGCTGTTTGCTGCTTCTTTCATCGCGCGTTGTACATTTTTCAGTTTCATAATAATTTCTGTAATGCGCCAAAAAATAAATGAGACCACTTAGCCAAACATTGCAAACGCCCATTGTGAGATGTTTGTTTGGTCATCTCTACTTGTGTAGTTTGTGGCGGACACAGCTCCCCGGAGACACCGCCGCCGACACAAAACTGGAAAAAAAACGCCAAAAATACTACAACAAATTGTATACATTTTTATTTCATATTCTTCGGTGTCTGTCTCGTTATTTCTATGTGATGGCACTGATTTTCGTGTAAATAAGAGACCAGAAGATAAAGGGTGCAGCGATGTTGGCATTCGATAAAATTGGGAGAAATAATCGGAGTTTAGAAACCAACACTACAGGTAAGGTGGTGGACATCAAAACTGTATTTATATAGGAAACATTTCGTCGAACATTTTTATTTTTTGATTTTAATAAAGTTTTATCAAACAATTTTTCGAAATTTCATATAAAAAAATTGTTTTTTGGGAATTTGTTGGTCGTATTTCTATTTCCATAGAAATTGAAAGACAACGTGGTTAAAATCAATTTTGACGAAATTCTATTTTTACAGAAACATTTTCGACGATATTAAATTTTGAAATGAATGCAAATGCATTTTAACGAACATTTGAACATTTCGATTTATTAGACAAAATTGTACAATTTCGAACTTTTTTTTCATTTGAAGAATTTTGTGAAAAATGTTAACGTTTACATTTTGTTGAATTTTTTTTTTTAGATAAAATGTTCGATATTTTTCTTATTTCTTCAACATTTTATTTATTTATGAAAGTTTCTTCGAAATTTTATTCGGAAATTTCGACAAAATTTTATTCGTTTCGAAAATTTCGTCAAAGTTTTATTCGTTTAGAAAATTTCTTTGAAATTTTGTTCGCTTGAAAAATTTCATTGAAATTTTGTTTGCGAAAAATTTCATTGACATTTTTTTCGCTTAGAAAATTTCATTGAAATTTTGTTCGCTTGAAAAATTTCTTTAACATTTTATTCCTTGGAAAATTTCATTAAATTTTTTTTCGCTTGGAATATTTCATTGAAATGTTATTCGTTTAGAAAATTTTATTGAAATTTTGTTCGCTTGAAAAAGTTCATTGACATTTTTTTCGCTTAGAAAATTTCATTGGAATTTTATTCGCTTAGAAAATTGCATTGAAATTTTTTTCGCTTAGAAAATTTCATTGGAATTTTACTCGCTTGGAAAATTTCATTGAAATTTTATTCGCTTGGAAAATTTCATTGAAATTTTATTCGTTTAGAGAAATTCATTGAAATTTTGTTCGCTTGAAAAATTTCATTGACATTTTTTCGCTTAGAAAATTTCATTAAAATTTTATTCGCTTGGAAAATTTCATTGAAATTTTATTCGCTTGAAAAATTTCATTAAAATTTTATGTGCTTAGAAAATTTCATTGAAATTTTATTCGCTTGGAAAATTTCATTGAAATTTTATTCGTTTAGAGAAATTCATTGAAATTGTATTCGCTTAGAAAATTTCGTTCAAATTTTTTCCATTTGGGAAATATTATACCCTTAGTTATTTATTTAGCAAATGTATGTGTTCTTTAATCAACATAATATTCCATCACACCATAAATGAAACACCCTTTTGCTTGGTGTATTCTGATATTCGACGTCTGGTGTTGTTAATATTTTTTAATGGAATTCAGTTGTAATTTATTCGTATTAAATGGAAATCACCCAAGTTTCTTGGATGTGGCGCCCAGCTAAAACCACAAGGACACTTGTATCTTCCAACCACCCCCCCCCACCCTCGTCTTGTACACACACAGACACAGTTGTGGGCTTCTTGTGAAAATGTATCTTTAAATCTCATTAAACAATAACAATAAAGACTTCAATTACATTTGGATTATGGAGATTTACATGTTATTGGCATTTGACCATTAGTGAAGGGCGACAGCAAATGGTTAGGGTGCAGCGTAATCGTTGCTTACCGCATCTGTAAACACTCGCATATAATTTAAGTACCTACACCTAACTAGTCTGTGTGCGTTGCTCTTTTTTTTTTTTGCACTTCACATTCATCAGTTATATTTAGGAATAGATGCGAACAAGTGGATGATGTTCATTAAATTATCCTTTGAAGAATTCGTGGAAACCAGTCAAAGGCTTTTTGTGTAAACTGTAAGAAAAGAAAAGCGTGGAAAAGCTGAATGAAGATAAGTGGATTTTCTTACATTTCAGACCTGTGCCAATTTTGACACAGCACAGTACTTCGAAAAGGGAAATTATGCTATGAAATTAAGGGACTCTCACAATTTATCTCGCAGTATGTACTTGATTGTTATGTGGCCTTGTCTGATGTGGCAAGTAGCTCAATCTATTGAGAATGTGATTCTGAGATAATCGGTGAAATTTAATGTTTCAGGTGAGTGAACTCTTGTCTTCCTGTAGTGTTTTGCTCATACCGAATGACCAGTACTAGAGTCCCCGTGTCCTGGCTGGAGGATTTCTCAGTTCTATACTCTTCGGGGACATATTAATATTTGTAAAGACTATTAGGCCACAAAATACTGAGGCGTCACAGCCTGCAATCTTCCTGAGATGTGCCTCAAATCCATAGCCACAAATATGTTAACCACTGTGCGTCGCCGCCAACACTTTGTGAACATGGAACGCCTTTTATTTTCTGGGCTGTTGTTTTTCTTTTTTTTTTCATCGTTTCCCTTCATCTTTTGTTTGCCATTCAATGCAGCGAGTGACTCGCCTCACACGGAAACGGAAAGAAAGAAAGTCATCGGACGAAGTGTTGATGTTGCACAAGAGCATCAAC
Organism: Hydrotaea cyrtoneurina; assembly: GCA_958296145.1. Classification (NCBI taxonomy): domain Eukaryota; kingdom Metazoa; phylum Arthropoda; class Insecta; order Diptera; family Muscidae; genus Hydrotaea; species Hydrotaea cyrtoneurina. The sequence goes on along the minus strand of OY282513.1, from coordinate 6,332,959 downwards.
ACCTAAGACGTCGTCTAGTCCTGGCTGCATGTTTTTTGTTTGTTTTTGTGCCACTTGTGTTTGTATTACGACAAGTATTTGGAAGAGAGCTGGAAAAAAAAGGATGAAATGAAAACATATAAAAATAAAATAATTCTAAAAGAAAGACTACTTGAGTTTATTTCATTGTTGCTGGTGCTGCTGTGTTGGGCTGGGCTGTGCTGTGCTATGCTGTTGCATGAGCTGTTGCAAGTTGTTTATAAGATAATTAAGATTTGTTTGCTGTATGCAAACAAATTCACACCGAGCTCCTTCCATTGCAAGTGTGTGGGTGTTGTTTACTTTGTTGGCCTCGTCGGCCGCCCTCGAGCTGCGATGACGAGTGCGAGCAGCAACAGCAGACGACATCACCACCAGCCACCACTTACCGCTACAATATGGCCACAAGGAAGGAACATCTAAATCCACTGACCAGATTCCATTACAAATGCACACCGAGTGCTTTTAGTTTTAGTTTTTGTAGTTGTCGTCGGTGTTAGTGTTGTGGAAGGATACACACATATACATGCATTATGCATACAGGGCGGTCGGGGTAGACCGACGGCGCTGAGGGGTTGCTGAAGTGCATTTGAGTCCGGGCAAAATGCATCAGGGTGTTGGCTGCACGCTGAATGCATAACTAAATGGAATATTTTCGGCAGAGAAGTGTTATTGGAGTACATTTAAAAATAAATGTTTAATCAAAATCCGGCATGAATAAATGTAATAATTATTTATGTGTATGTGTGTTTGTGTTTGTGTTTTTTTTTTTGGAAAAGCAACACCGAATTACATTTCTTGTTGTTAATGAAATTTGGTTAGCAAATTGTATGAGTGAATCTCCTACCAACAATAAAATCTGTGTACAATTCAGTTTAAGTGCTGGGCACTTTTATGGCATTTTGCTGTTATACCTTCCGCCGTGTAGGTGGTTGAGTTGTTCATTTCGTAGGCAACACTTTGTCTGCTCGTTAAAATGGCCGGAAGGAGATGTCTGCTGTTTGACACATTTACTTTATGGCCTTTAAAAGGGCTGTTCAGAAGACCACATTAAGTGTCCAAACGGGGTCGTGGGTTGGGCGGAGCACCCACATGAAGTGGGCGAAAAACAGATTAATTTCTGGTTTTTTTTTCACCAAAAATCGTAATGCAATGGATCAATGTTCGGAAATGTTGTAAAATTATTAACAAAAGTCGAAGTCGAAGGCCTTGATGTGTGACTCTATCCAAAGAATGGCGATAAATCGAACTCGAAAGAAAAAGAAAATCGTCGAAATTGAAATTTTATTCGCTTGGAAAATTTCATTAGAATTTATTCGCTTGGAAAATTTCATTGAAATTTTATTCGCTTGGAAAATTTCATTGAAATTGTATTCGCTGGGAAAATATCATTGACATTTTTTTCGCTTGGAAAATTTCATTAGAATTTATTCGCTTGGACAATTTTATTTGCCTGGAAAATGTCGTCGAAATTTTGTTAGTTTAGAAAATATCGTCGAAATTGTATTCGTTTAGAAAATTTCATTAAAATTTTATTTGTTTATAAAATGTCGTCAAAATTGTATTTGTTTATAAAATGTCGTCGAAATTTTATTTGTTTATAAAATGTCGTCAAAATTGTTTTCTCTATGAAAATTTCGTTAAAATTTTATTCGTTTACAATATTTCGTCGAATTTTGATTCGTTTAGAATATTTCGTCGAAATTTTTTTTAATTCGTTTAAAATATTTCGTCGAAATTTTATTCGTTTAGAATATTTCGTCGAAATTAAATTCGTTTAGAATATTTCCTCGAAGTTGTACTCGTTTAGAATATTTCGTCGAAATTTTCGAATTTTTATTCGTTTAGAAAATTTCGTCGAAATTGACTTCGTTTAGAATATTTCGTCGAAATTTTATTCGTTTAGAATATTTCGTCTAAATTTTATTTTTAGAAAATATTGTTCGAAGTTGTATTCGATTATCAATTTAAAAATTTCGTCGAAATTTTATTCGTTTACAATATTTCGTCAAATTTTTATTCGTTTAGAATATTTCGTCGAAAATTGTATTCGTTTAGAATATTTCGTCGAAATTTTATTCGTTTACAATATTTCGTCGAATTTTTATTTGTTTAGAATATTTCGTCGAAATTTTATTCGTTTAGAATATTTCGTCGAAATTTTATTCGTTTTGAATATTTCGTCGAAATCTATTTTAATTCGTTTAGAAATGGTAGTCGAAATTTTATTCGTTTACAATATTTTGTCAAATTTTATTCGTTTAGAATATTTCGTCGAAAATTTTATTCGTTTACAATATTTCGTCAAATTTTTATTCGTTTAGAATATTTCGTCGAAAATTTTATTCGTTTAGAATATTTCGTCGAAAATTTTATTCGTTTAGAATATTTCGTCGAGTTTTTATTCGTTTAGAATATTTCGTCGAAATTTTATTCGTTTTGAATATTTCGTCGAAATTTTTTATTCGTTTAGAAAATGTCAACATTTTTTATTCCTTTAGAATATTTCGTCGAAAATTTTATTCGTTTAGAATATTTCGTCGAAAATTTTATTCGTTTAGAATATTTCGTCGAAATTTTATTCGTTTAGAATATTTCGTCGAAAGTTTTATTCGTTTACAATATTTCGTCGAAATGTTATTGGTTTATAAAAGCTGCTCTAAAACCTAAATTGCTGACTTAATTAGACTTTGTAAAAAAATAATGAGAGGTAGTTGTGCAAAATTCGCATCAGGCTGGTGCATTCAATCTTAAGTTGTCAACATCGATGGCGGGTCTAAGTTGCAGAACTGAAGCACACTGTCTTGGCTAGGGCGGCCACATTCTCGTCAGTGGGCAACGTACGACGTGGACGTGTGAAATAAACCCAACTAGACCTCTGAGAAGAAACCCCATGACAGATGAGCTGGACGCTAGTCTGGATTTCGCCCATCAGTCTCGCACAAGAGCCAGTAGTCATGTTGTCGTTATTATGGAATCGCGGTTAGAGCTTAATATACTAAATCATGGTTCTAGGATCTTACCACAAAAAGTCTGTTACACAAAGTCATCTCAGCAGCACGGATCCTTTCTGTTCACATGTCTGAACCCTTGGTATTTTCGGCAATCTTCATAAGACATTCTATCAGCTCGGAATACTCTGCTGCTTCTTCTGTAGGTCTCTCAAGATGGCGTTCATATAATATAAATCGCTTGGAAATACTCTTCGGCTAGGAAATACTCACCACTCGCAAGATGGCCGCCATATGCACACATACTTTGTGTTGTTGTAATAACATTCGCCCTTGGTCGTTTGTAATTATCTCTAGCCTGGTGGTTGGTGTAATGCAACTGCGGTCAGAACAATTTCAAACTTTTTGCGCTGTAATCGAGAGCAGCCTGTCCGTCAATTCTGTGGCTAAGTGCAGCAAAAAGTGACCAACACAGGGACTGTGAAAAAAACGTCTAATTAATGGAATTCGTTAACTCTTTAACCGCCCTGGAGAAGGAGGAGCAGCATTAGTCTGTGAAGAAGTGGCCAATTTTTGGCTAGGAACACATATATAATTCGAGTTGATTTTTTTTTGTGCTTAATTTTCTAAAATAAATATTAACGCAGAAGAAGAGCGGACGAGGAATGAGAAATTGAAATTGAAAATTAGTTTCGTTTCCCTTTTTTTATTGCCGGCTTTTGTTTTGCTTTCTTCCAGCGCTTAAATACACTCTCAATGAAATGTATCATATGTTGGCTGTTGACCCAAAAAAAAAAAAAAAACCAAACAAAAAAAACAAAAGTGGACAGCGATGGACGCCTGGTAAAAAGGACTTGGTTGTGCGCATTCTTCCTTTGTCCGCAAACGTGTTCGTCTTTCGGTGTGTGAGAGTTGTACGGGCGACAGAGCAGAAGATAGTCGTCCTCCTCATCGTCGTCGTCGTAGTCATCGATGTGCTAGCCGTCGTCCCCATCAATCTTAATGAGCATAATGTATGTTTTGTGTAAATTGCTTTTAGTCCTTTTTTTTCCTGATGTTTTCCTACTTTGCTCGTTCGTCCCCTTACACATAAGCACAGACATACCCTGGTGTGTGTGTGTGGTTGTTTGTCTGTGTTAATGTAAAAATGGCAAAAAGCTTTTTTCTCCTTCAATGTCGAGTGGGAGTGTCATAATGTCGTCCATAAAACATTAACACTATTGATCTTATACGTGGATGATATAAAAACTCATAAAAACAATGTCATTATAGACCAACTCAATAAGCATCAGCAGCGGCATCATCACCCCGAACAGTCATCCACAAGCACCATCGACATCCGCATTCGCGCATCGGCATCGGAATCAGAATCAGTATCGGAATCGAACTCAGAATCATTGATGGATAAAAATACCCAAAAATATACACTCACACACACACACCCACATATCCACACACCCACATCAAAACAAAACAGAAGACCGAAAGAAAAAAAGAAAAACAACAACAATACAAACTGCAAATCGAAACACAACGAAATGTCCGTAATGCCACATTATACTCGTACTCGCACTCGCTCGTCTGTTGTAGTTGCTGACACCAACACAGTGACAGTACAACTTGCAAAATTCACATATCCTTGTGTGCAAATGTATGTATGTGTTCGTCTGTATGCGTAAGTGCTTGCAGACGAGAGCCACTACAAAAGTGGGGATACATTTCAAGTATTTGTAACAAATCTTCGGGTAGAATAATTGGAATGATTGAAATTTTCACAAATTGTTCGATCTAATGAGGAATATGATCGGTGTGTGTAACAAATTATTAAGCTTGCGGTTTTGAGAAAACTTCTCCGTCTGTTTCTTAATGAAATTCTGAGGGAAACTGAGAATTAAATGAGTTCAGCTATGATTTTAGTTTGTCTATATTTATCCGTTCAGGAACACAAAAATGTTTGAATCGGAGTTTAGTGACCCAGAAGGTACACAGCCTTCGGGTGAGGGATTTTCGGCGGACGCATTAACTTATAGTTTTCACGAGTATAGAGCAACTGTAAGACGTCAGAAACAATTAGAAAAATTGTGATGGAATCGGAATGGGCGCCAGGAAATAGAAAGTTCACAGTTTCCAGGACTGGAAAAAGTATTGTTCAAGTGGATTGCCAAAAAGGGGGCAAAAACGTATATATTACAACTTATGGTATAACCGAAAACCAAGATGTTGAATTCCATGATCAAAGAAATTTTAATTTTGTTGTTTATGCCACAAAGTCGATGAGATAAATTGCGGAACTGACTTTGGATATGCAGACCGGCTTACAAAACTCATGGGTACTGTGTGTACTGTGGTACTGTCTTAGCGATAGGAAATTAGGGTATCTGAATACGGAAAGAGGGCATAGTGTTTATTGACATTTGTCTTGATTTTGAGAATGTCACAGCTGGCAGGAAAGACATTGGCTGGAAGAATATTCCTCTTACGAACGGTTCGGCTGAGGAACGAATTTTCTCTTTAGTGCGTCGTCCGATCAACCGGCCCTTTGGGAATGAACAGATGAAAGTCCTAATATCAGACACAAGAGGACGAATGTCTGAGGAGCAGATACCCCAGAAATATCTATATAACAACGATATACAATTGGCACTTCGGTGATGCTGAAGGTTTTCCTCACACTCTACAAGTTTATAACCAATTTCTTATCCAATCCCAATTGAAAATATTTTTTTTTTGTAGCGTCAACATTGCCTTGATTCTATACAAGGAAGAAGAAGAAGAAAATAATACAAATGTTTACAGGACTCCACTACAAAACTTAATTCATTTCATCAATAACAAAATGCGAATAAAGTTAAGAAGTTGAATGAGAAGCCCTCACACGTACTAACCAAGTTGGCCAACTTGAGCTGAAATCAAAATCTTTTGATTTTCATTCAATCGACGACTAACTTATGACTACTACTGGTTGTACAACTTAGTCAAATTGTACAACCAAGTTGGCCAACTTAAAGTGAAATGGAAATATTTTGATTGTCATCCAACCTATGACCAACTAACCCTCACACGTTACTACTGGCTGTACGACTTGATCAAATTGTACAACCAAGTTGGCCAACTTGAGGTGAATTCAAAATATTTAGACCAACTAACCCTAACACGTTACAACAGGTTGTACGACTTGATCAAATTGTACAACCAAGTTGGGCGACTTGAGGTTAAATGGAAATATTTTGATTTTCATCCAATCGACGACTAACTTATGACCAACTAGCCTTGACACATTACTACTGGTTGTACAACTTAGTCAAATTGTACAACCAAGTTGGCCAACTTCTGGTGAAATGGAAATATTTTAATTTTCATCCAACCTATGACCAACTAACCCTCACACGTTACTACTGGCTGTACGACTTGATCAAATTGTACAACCATGTTGGCCAACTTGAGGTAAAATCGAAATATTTAGACCAACTAACCCTCTCACGTTACAACTGGTTGTAAAACTTGATAAAATTGTACAACCAAGTTGGCCAACTTGAGGTAAAATGGAAATATTTTGATTTTCATCCAATCGACGACTAACCTATGACCAACTAGCCTGGACACGTTACAAATGGTTGTACAACTTAATAAAATTGTACAACCAAGTTGGCCAACTTCAGGTAAAATGGAAATATTTTGATTTTCATCCAACCTATGACCAACTAACCCTCACACGTTACTACTGCCTGTACGACTTGATCAAATTGTACAACCAAGTTGGCCAACTTGAGGTGAAATCGAAATATTTTGCTTTTCATCCAACCGACGACCAATCTATGACCGATTAGCCCTTATGCATTACAACTAGTTGTGAGGGCCGCATAAGATCCGTTCGTAAAATTCTTCAAAGAAAATGCTGTTTGTTGCTGGTGGGCGAAATGCTGTAAAAGCCGATATTTCGATATTTTCATCGCGCCAGTTGACTCAAATTCATCGATGAACTTTCGTCCACAATCAGGACATTTTTCAGGGGCGGGCTCAATGAAAAATAAGCCAAATGAAAAATGCCCCCAAAAATAATGAAAAATTATGAAGAAAAATTCACCAAATCTGGTGCAGCGAAAGGTTCCCTATAACCTGCTCTCTCTCTCTCTCTCTTTCTCTCTCTTGATTTTAGCCAATCTCCATCTCTACGGTGTACCAAGAGACATTTGGAGTATTTTAATCGGTTGCACCAAGATCACTAACTTAGCTTAGGTTAGGTTGAGAAGAGGAGGAGAAAGATTTACTCCGCCACATGTCCTTGAACATAAACATAAGCCAGTATTCGGCTCCAGAAGTTATTTTAGGAACTCTGCATTTTTGACATAATCCTTAATTGTTTTCCAGTCTGCGCCCCTAAATTGGGTCAAGTCAATTCCTAAGAAACTGGATCTACGCTGGGCATTGGCAGAGGAACTGCTCCAACAATTCATCATCCTCTCTGTCCACTGGATCACCAACTTAGTTTACTAAGATTACTCGCCATTCCCGGTTGGCGCTTATCGTCGCCTCATCCAACCATCAGGGTGATAATCATGTAAAAGTCAAGCGACTCCAGTGGAGGATTTGCTATTACAATGACACTTGCAACGATATTGATTTATGTTTATTTTATGGAACTTTTAAATTTAAATTTGACATTTACCCTGCTTACAATTTCTGCGTTGCTCTCGTATGTGTTTTTCTCTTTTGGAGTGTATGTAAGTGGCGCACATAAAACACCAGATGCTTAAATTTGTGTGCGTCTGTGTGTGTGTGTCTTCTCCAAGCACAATACAAATCTTGTTTTTGTCAAACTGGGCGAGAAGACTCAAGAGCGTCACACAGAGACGGCGGACGGTGGGTGACAAAGAGGTCATACTCAAAAGTTCGCCAGTCGTCTGTGCCGAAAACAAAATAAATGGAACGACAGAACAGAAGAAACGTTACGTTGTCTTTGGTCATATTACACATACGTACCCTTGGCCGGAAATGCGGGAGATATTGAGGCACCATCAATGGCCAAGGGTGGCACGAAGGTACTTTCCGCTTCCTTATGTGTGTGTGTGTGTTAGAGAAAGTGCAGAACGGGTAGCTGGTGTGTGATTTTTGTTTTTCTTTCGTACACATGGCATTTTATTGCTCCTACTATCAGCTGTCAAAGCAATACAACAGTAAAACGAATGTATTTCGAAATACAAACGAATGTGAATTTGTTTACCCGCCATGTAGCGAAAGAACATGTGTATGTGCCTGTGTTGTTATGTATATGTATGCGTTGGCATAAATTACAAATAAGCAATAAATTTAATTTGAAAATTCTGTCAACACATCTCTTTCAAAAAGGGGATTCAAGCTCGCACATATGGTGAAAGCCGCCATTGCCGATATCTGAAGTGTCTCTTGTTGGAGTCTTTTTTTTTCGTTTTTCTACCGTTTTTGACAGACAGCCAGAACTGTCTGTCCCTGCAGTTGTCTTACTGTTCCGCTCTTTTTTTTAATCTATTTCCATTATATCCATCATGAATGCTGGATTATCTTCTCGACACATCGCATAGAAAACATTTTGGGAAAATATCTTGTAATTCTATGGGTGTTATTGTTGTTGTTATTGTTGTAAAATATCAATATTCGTTCAAAGCAACAATAAACCATAAATACTCGCCTCCTTATCTTGCTCGCTTGTATAGTTATGCACATATTTATTTATTCATTTATGGGTCTTTCTCTGCGATTGTCACAGCAAAAAAAAGGTGCAAAAGGGCGGAAGGAAAACGACATTCGAAAACATATGTTACCATTTCAAATTGGTTCAAAATTAACAAAAACAAAACAAAAAATGAAACAAAACTTATTGGCAGTAGTAGTGGTAGTTCTTTTGTTCTGTTTTATATGTCAAACAAATGTTAGCGCTCCCCTATTCAAGGTGTGGGTGGTGTGACCACTTTTACGACCAAATGTGATTTCAAATTCAGCCAGGTGTGGGAGAATTTCAAAATATGGTAATCTTGTGTTTGGACTGTACAAACATTTACATAGTTATTGAGATTTTTTGTTAGGGTTTTACGACCAGATATGTTAGCCGGAAATATTAAGTAGAGAATTGATATGAAATGTCCCCTGCTCAGTAATAGAGGCTTAAATTTGCAAATCACTTGGAATTGTATTATCCCGGCAGTGCCAAAGGGGTTACATTTCGAATGGAGTGCAAGGTTGTTACTGTTGTTACTGAGAAGAAGTGACACCAAATGGTCCACTATAACAAAATTGGAGATCAATGACTGATTTTGCATTCACCTACTTCTACAAAGGACATGACTCTAGTTATGTATCAGGAACTCATAAAGCTGCCTTCAATTTCGATGTTAAACAGGCAATGATAAATCTCAGATGTTTTTACCCGTATTACTTGACTTGTAGATTAGGGTGTTCAAGTTAATTTTTAACACTTTCATGAAATTTGAAATGCCATAACTGCATCGAATCTGTGCCTACAAAGGTTTGAAGACCATAACTTTGAAAAGCCAACAGTAAAATCAAATTTCTTTAGAATTTTCCCCGCTTTAAAACAGCATCATTCGTTTTTTACCCGTTCATGAAATTGTTAAAGTTATGTCACGTTTCTTTCGTAGTTTATGTACAATTTCCCAAAAAAAAAATAAATTGTATTTGTGACAGCTAAACGAGCATACAAAATTGCAAAACATCTGATTTACATACACCAAATTAAAGCTCGAACAATTTTCTTTTGAAATGATGACTCAACGACATTGAAAATGCTTTTTATTGACCCACTTGTGCGTTAAATACGAAATACTCAGAAAACCCAAATTTTTCGAAAAAAAAAACAGGTATCACCACTAAACCTTTTCCAAAAAAATCTGAACAAATTTTGAAATAAACGGAGTCTTTCAACAAGAGGTGTTATTTTGGTATTCAAAGAAAAATTAAATTTGTTCAGATAAATGATCGGGTGTTTATTTCATAACAAAGAGGAAGGTATGCCGTTAATAATGAAAAACAACATCAGCCAAATGGCCACCACGATCACGCTTACAGGACCACATGAACTTTTCCATAACCAAATCGCCTAATGGCTGCCCTATGTCCTCGATAACCTCACGAATTCTATCTTTGAGGTCTTGAATCGACGCTGGGCTTGGTTGGCGTAGACTTCATCTTTCACATGGCACTAAAGGAAGAAGTCGCAAGGTCACAAGATCTCGGTGGACAATTGTGATCAACTCTTCAGCAACTCTTCTTGTGATCACCTCTTCGAGAGATAACACGGTCGGGAAACTTTCCGTAGGGCCGTCTTGTTGAAACTAAACGTTGACCAGATCAATATCATTCAACTCCGACCATAAAAAATCATTAATCATATCTCGATAGCGCAATCCAATCACCGTGACTATTGATCTAAATTCATTTGCGAAAAACGTAAGGTCCAATGACCCCGCCGGACCATAAACCGCACCAAACAGTCACACGTTGAGAATGGAGATGCTTCTCAACAATAACTCTTGGGCTTTCTGAACCCCAGATGCGACAATTTTGCTTGTTGACGTAGCCACCAAGGTGGAAATGGATCTCATCAGTCAAGATGATTTTTCGATCGAATTCCGTCATCATCTTCATGCATTTCAAGGACCCACTCAGCAAAGGCACGTCATTGTTGATGATCGGCCGGCTTGAGTTCTTGTGTTAACTGAACTTTCTAAGCCATAAGACCCAAGTCTTTATGCAAAATGCGGTATAAGGACGTTTGTGGAATGCCCAATTTCAAAGAACGCCGAGGAATGGACAAACCTGGGTTTTCTTCAACACTTTGGGCTACAGCAGCAATATTCTCAGTTGTTCTCGAGCGATGTGCACTGGTTTTATTCTGCACATTCCACTTGTCAAAACAGCTCGAATTTGTCCACCAATTTCTGTATTGTGGTCCGAAAATTAAAATGAAATCTGCAAACGGGTCTAAACTTGAGAACGCCAATTTTATATTTCAACTAGCTGGCCGAACTGATGTTCCCCCACCCACACAAATAATGAGTTTTTTGAAAATATGGGTGGATTGGGAGGTGCCACGGCCCCATTGTCCAATTGTCGCCTAATGCATGCCGGAGCCATCTGTCTATCAGCAGTAACTTCCAGATAAAATTTAAGCGTCCATGATATGGCAGTTTTAAAAATGGTTTGAGTGAGAGGTACCACGCCCCCTTTGTCCAATTATCACCTATGTGACCTTATCTGTCTATCAGCAGTAACTTCTAGTTAATAGTTAAGGCTGTGGCCCCAATGGCGCCCCTGATATTCTAAATTTAAAATATGCTCTGTGTGTGTGAGGTGTCATGTCCACCAGAAATATCGGATCCAAATGAATCCTATCTCGCAATCGGTTGTAGGGGTTGGGCGATTAGCTTGTACGAACACAGTGGCACGCGATTTTTATATAAGCCTGGCACAGAGAAAAGGATTTCGTAAATGGATTCGAACTCCGGATTCCTTTTTATAGAATATAAAACTTTCTTTTTGAAAATGTCTTGGTGATGAATGGGTTAAGATAGCCAGTAGTTATGTATATTTGGTCATAACCATACACTAGATTGAAATTTAAATTTGTTTCCAATGCAATTAGGAAAATAAATATTTATTGAAAATGTACCGCCTAAGGTGGTCTCCTTTGTCTTTGTCTTTGAACTGGCATGCTCCATTGTCTACATGAGTAACTTCAGTAAATAACCTTTGATTTTATCTCCATAAAATAGTTAAGGTGTATGTTATTTCCCCCTCCCCCCACCCGCCCACTTCCGGCAGAGGGAAACACGCTGAGATGCCATTTTAAACGACTCCCAACTAAACCTCATCATAAATTTCAATTCGTTTATCAGCCAAAGAAGATCAAATATTACGACGGCACGGCAACTGACAAACTGTGAAATGCAAAGAAGAACAAAGTCATCGGGAGCCTGACTTTATTTATTGTTGTCCTGACAAAACCAGCCAGCTATGAATCTACCATCAACCCACCCCCCAGATGCCAAAAGCAGTGAGAGATGAAGAAGCCAAGTATAAATATTAATGCTCTTTTCTATCGTTGTTGTTGTTTGTTTTCATTTCCTTTTTTTTCCCATTTTTTTTTTTTTTGGTTTGCCTGTTGAGGTGATTCCTTAACAGCGACCGCAAATACGAGTAAGTTCTGCACTCTATTAGGTGTACGTATTTGGGGTACAAAAAAAAAGAGGAGCCATAAACGGTCCGATGACCAACACTTTTAACTTAGGTTTGGTTTGGTTTTAAATGAAGCCTTATAATTGAGTGTTGTTAATATAATGATGGCCAGTAACGGTGAACAAGGGAAACTGTTAATTGCAAAGGTTTCTGCCGAATGCTGAAAATCTGAGTTATTCGAAATAAGTCAATTTTGTTATTATGATGAAAGTGGGAAATCATGATGTGGTTGTTTTTTTTGTTTTTAGAACTGTAATTTAAACTTTTGAATAATTGACAAAGATTAGAAGGTTATCAAATGTGTTCTCCCTTGGATGGGGAATACCTGCACATCGTTTTTAAACTTGGTCTAGCAATCATCGAGGTTTATCAGAACGTCTTGGCCATGGTCTTTAGACCGGAGTCTGGGTTTCTTTGGGTGGTTGTTAGAACTCAATTGCCCCAACATGTTCCATCCAACACAATTGTTGTAGTTGGTTTATTTGCCTCTAGTTCAGGCAACGATCATCAACAACGTTGTGTCTTGGCTGATTGGCTCCTTGAAATGCATGAAAATTATGCGGAATTCCATCGAAAAATCATCTTGACTGATGAGACCCATTTCCACCTCGCTGGTTACGCCAACAAGCAAAATTGTCGCATTTGGGGCTCAGAAAACCCAAGAGTTATTGTTGAAAAGCCTCTCCATCCTCAACGTGTGACTGTTTGGTGCGGTTTATGGTCCGGCGGGGTCATTGGACCTTACGTTTTTCGCAAATGAAGTTAGATCAATAGTCACGGTGAATGGATTGCGCTATCGAGAGATGATTAATGATTTTTTATGGTCGGAATTGGGTCATGTTAATCTGGACAATGTTTAGTTTCATCAAGACGGCGCTACGTGCCACACAAGCAGCGAAACTATTGTTCTTTTAGGGGAAAAGTTTCCGGACCGTGTTATCTCTCGAAGTGGTGATCACAATTGGCCACCGAGATCTTGTGATTTAACAACTTGCGACTTCTTCCTTTGGGGTCACGTGAAAGATGAGGTCTACGTCTATTCAAGATCTCAAAAATAGAATTCGTGAGGCTATCGCGGACATAAGCAGAAATGATGAAGAGGATGTGCTTTCATAAAAAGGATATGCTTTCCTGTAAGCGTAGTCGTCGTGGCCATTTGGCTGAGGTTGTTTTGCATTATTAACGGCATACCTTCCTCTTTAATGTGAAATAAACATCCGATCATTTATCTCAAAAAATTATATTTTTCTTTGAATACCCAAATAAGACCAAAATAAGACTTGTTGGAGAACCCAATTGAGCTTTATTTTGAGAGAAATAAAAATCATAAATAATTATTTTCTTCTTCTTATTTTTTGTCTTATTTGACTGCTTCCTCTCTATGAATTAAATAAAATTAGTTTATTTAATTTTTCCCCAAGTTCTTCAGGGGTTATTTATTTGAAAATCATGTCGACAAAAAAATTATTATTTTTAAAAATTTATTTTTGTAATACAGTGTAAGCTCGTTAATCCGAATGGTGTATAATCCGAATTATCCAGTAATCCGAATTGAAAATATTTGGTATTGCATATCCTATAGTCCGCATTGATTGCAGCTCGCTAAATCGAATTTGTTTTTTTTGTTCTTGTGTTTTTTGTTATCGTTGTTACTATGCCCACAATATTTTTTTTAACAAAATCACGCGTTTAATGTGATAACTAACGGGACATCATTGGGATCTCTTTTTTGATGAATGCGTTTTGTGTCTGTTTACAGCAGATATAGTTATTGGGTAGCATTGTTCGCGAAAACATCAAAATCAATATGACAAAAAAACGTGCATATAAAACACTTTCGCTAGGTGATAAGCTTAAGATTATAGAAGCGCCTAATCGCGGTCAATCTGGAAAGATTTCAGCTGACTCTGCAGATAGTCTTGAAGAAAGTGAAGAAGAACGCACAATACAAAATTTATTTCTCTGTAGTAATGACGTGCAAATTTCTGAAAATGAAATAATTGACTGGATTAATGACTCTTCCATTACTTTGAGCAGTAATTCACAATCAGACACAGAAAACGTAGAAGAAGAGCCTCCTTGCTTAAGCACATTAAAAATAGTGAAGCTGTACAGGCCTTAAACACATCAATAGATTGGGAAAAGGAACGTGGCATAGAAACAAATCATATATTGATGCTCAAAGAATTGCGAAATAAAGCTTTAGAAGGATGCGCATTGAAACAGAAGCAAACATACATAACTCGAATGAAGTGTTTTTTTTATAAAATTGTTGATTTTTTTTCTTTTTCGATTGAAATAATGCTTTTTTTACATTATAACAAGTGTTTTATTTGTTTGAAAACCAACTGTAAATTATAACAGCCTATCCAATAATCCGAATATTTCGATAATCCGAATCGGGGTATGCAATCATTAATTCGGATTAGCGAGCTTACACTGTATTTCTCAAAATTAATCATTACCATTGAGGGAAATCCTTAAAACTCATAATATAAACATTAATAGTAATTTTTTTTTAATAAAACTCCTAATGATTACGAGCCCTGCTCTATCCGGCTTATTTTTTCTGATTTTTTTTTTTGGAATTATTTCCTGTTTTTATGATGTGAGCCGATACATTTTTTTTCCAACTCTTCTAAATTCAAAGCGAACTACACAATAATCCACAAAATCTAACTTTTTGTGGTTGATTTGATTACCAATCCAACTCAAAGACTCCACTCCACTCCAAATCGCCCAGACCGAATCTGACAGAAATCTACCAAAAAAAAAAAAAAAACACACACACAATTCCTTCTTTCTTTCTTTACTGCATATTCACTCAATTTAAAGTCATTGTTATACGGGTATGAAATCTTTATTGGAATTTATTGATGTGCATACACTCGTCGTATATATTCATACCCGTCAGGGATAAAACTGCTTCAATTGGATTTTTGTTTGGAAAAAAAAACTAAAAAACAAAAAATAACAGGAAAAATACTCCAACATGAGTTTGCTCATGTTTATGTGGCGTATACAGTGTCTGGCCATTGAATGAGGTCAGGAGATGTGAATGCTATGATGCCAACTTTTCAAGGTATCCAATTTGGAATTCACACTAAAGACCATAAACCTCAAAAGACAGTAAAAGCAATTTCAATATTTTTTTTTTAAAAAACAAACTCATAAAGGTTACAATCAAGTATTTCGGTTTATTGGAAAGAGAAAACACTCTCATTATTTATGGAACACGATTTCACGTATGTGGCTGGCTTCCGCATCCTATTTTCCCAGACTTTAGTCATGGTTTTTGGCTTTATCTGAAGAATGACTGTGCTCGATATTCGCCCTAAGAGCCTGAATTCATCCTCTTGAAATAGTCTTGAAATAGCCGTGATGGCTGTTACAACGATTACCGAACTTAGTGTGCAAAACATCGATTATGGCGCGGAAACCAACGATTGTCCTCTGCAGCCAAACATCGGCCAAACATCCAACTCTTCGATCTCTATCTATTTTTTTTTGTTTGGGATGTATGTATTGGCTTAGATTTCACCGATCACCGGTAAAAACACTAAACAGCAACACGAAATTGTCTGGAAACTAAATATTTATTTTTTCAATCAGTTTACTAAAATGAGCAAAGAAAAATGCAATGTTTATTTAAAATGATTATTTTCGCAGACGCACTTTTTTTTTTATTTATTTCAAAACAAATTCGTTGATAATACTAAACTAATTTACTTTAACTAAGTATTTCAATTAATATTATTACATTAAGTTATATTATTAAGTTATATTGAGACATCGGCGTTTTTTATACAGCGAAAAAAATATTTTGAAAATATGATTGCACGCAATCATATATATGTTTAGAGACGGGTCCCATCATATGTATGTTTGTGTGTAAACATATTATGTTTGTCTATAGACATTAAAAGAGGCACGTTGGCATAACAGTTCAAAATGTTCTTTTTTTTTTTACTTTAATTTAAAATAATTAATGTTTTTAAAATTTCTATTTTCGTAGTCGCCCTTCATTTTCAAATCAGCAAAAAAAAATTGCAGGTTTATTTAATATTTCCATTTCCATCGTCGTCCTTCATTCTCACTTGCCTAAATTAGGTGTCTTCATTGACTCGAAACGTCATCAATCATCGAAGCCGACTTTAGCCGTGTTTTCGTTACACCGCCAGCATAGACAACACTATGCTACAAGAAAAAAAAAAATTGTCTGGAAACTAAAATGTTAATTTTCGTGTGCTAGATGGTTGGTTTCTTAAAATAAGTAAAGAAAACATTTTTTTATGGATAAAGTTTTATTAAAACTTTTTTAAAATAAAAGTATTTATGAAATAAAACTTTGACATTTTTAACTTTACAAAATCCTTTTTCTCTCGCTGGCTATGAATGGTTTAATAGCTGAGCAACAAGTTTCTATTTTCGCTTCAAATGTATATAGTCAGTTCGTTTAAATGAAAGAAGGCTCAAATATCCGATGTCCTTTTCATTAAAAATCCCGCATAAGTAAAAATAAATTTTTTTCATTTCCGCTTAACCGAATTCAACTCCATTTCGAAAGAGTACTTTTGTATTGGTCAGAGTCGGACATAATTCATCGGCCACAATCAGTACACACACGACTATTTATGCACACATGTATGAGTATTAAGCATGGACACCACGAGGGATAAGGCCTTCCCATGAAGAGTATTCAAGTAAGCCTTCTACAAGTAAGCATGCCAGAAGAAAGACCTCACCCTCATTGGCGGCTGCTTTAAGAAAGCCTCTCAGATCCTCTAGTTTGTCAAAACCCCTGAAGGTAGTTGAGAAGGCCATCTCTTTTTAATTAGTACATCAATGATGGTTTTTGGGGATTACATGGTACACTTTTCTATGAGGCACCAACATTTAGGGTCTAATTTCATAATAGAAAAAAAAATTAAATTCAGCCCCAAAAAAAAATCATAAAATTTCATGTAGTTGTTCCACGTAAAACTTTATGGGCCAAACTTGATTTTCAATTTGTGCTGTATTTTCGTGTGGACTAATTTCAGTTCGACTTCTAGAACAAGTTCTGAAGACATTTTATAGAAACAAAAATATTGGACATACGAATAAAAACTTGCCACCACTGAAAACTGACCACCTTCTCGAACATATAGTTTGTGGAATATCTAGAAGTTCGCATTTGGACTTGCTGTACAATTTACAAGAAACTTTTAAATGAGTCTCAAATATCGCCCCCATACTTGGGCCTTGTCTATGAAGGCCTTGCTTTTGACACTGGCTGTCGGTGCCTGGGTAACCCCATTTTATAGTTCAATTTTTATTATTGTATATCAAAACTATCAAGTCATTTCCTTGCCGAGACTTCGATGAAGAAATACCGAACCGAGGCAAAGGAACACAAAGGCCTCAAGCTAATCCATCACAGTCTCTCAAAAAGGATCACAGTCACACACACATAAACTCGTTATTTTCTAAAGAAATCCTTATGGCCTCTTTATTTGATTTTGTGTTTTTCTTTTCTTTTTTGGCGGAAGGGGGGATTTTTATGTTCTTGTTGTTGCCACTAAAAATCCGTATAGCAGGCACACACACACACACACTCAAAAAAAGTAGAAAAATGGTCAAGATTTTAATGTTAGATAGGCCATTATGGCTTTATTACATTTTGTGTTTTTTTTTTTTTTTTTCGTTTTGGTTTTGTCCGTTTTGTTTGGTTTCATTTTATTCCGGCTGCTCCACAACACTTGTTTGGTGTGATTTATGGCAAATTTGTTGCCTAAACATAATTAAGTGCTAAACAAATGTAAACATAAATAAATACGCTGCAAATAAAATGTAATTAATGTCCAAACAGTCACACAATCTGCCGGCAGCTGTTTAAGCTGAAATGCTTTGCGCGAGCCCCACTCCGCCACTCCTTCACAAGTATTTTTGGTTATTACCAAACACCGAAGGAGCCTCAGTTTTATACGGCGTTTCCATCTTTTCAAAGTTCCCGCAAAGTTTTCATGAATCTTATTTCGTTACTTAGTTGCTAGGCTGGTTGTTGTGTTGTAAGCACTAATCTCTTTGCACAGTGAGAAGATTATAGAGTTTTTGAAATGGGTTAATGACAAAGGTGATGGTGAATGGTGTGCGGTCCCGGGGTAACGTTGCCTGCCACCGAAACTAAATATTTGCCGCAGAGCATTCCCAAAAATATTTAATCTAACCAACCCCACCACTTGTCACACTGCGGCTTAACCAAAATAGAAATAGATAATTTTCGAGGATTTAAGCAGGCGGAAAGAATACAGCATCTAGCTCTAGTTAATCGGCATTAGTAATTACGCATTTAACTAATTACGGTATTTATATCACTTAATAAAATATTTGTTGTTTTTTTGTTGTTGTTGGTTCAATGATATTGCATGGGTTTCACGGTCGATTGACAAGCGTATGATTGTATTAACTAACATCCATTTTGCTTACAAATAGCAGATAGTTAAAATTGTCTTTTGTGGAGTTCGTAGAAAGGTTTCAAACCTTGTTCACATGGTCTCTGCAAACATAAAAAAAAGATTGCGCGCATCTAAAGCTCATATTTTTCGAATGTATAGGAGTTTAATCAGTCTGATAAATCATGATGATCTGCCAGTGACTGTAACACCCCTAAACTGAAAGACGAAATCAGATCCACTTTCATTTCAAAAACACAAATAAACGAAATTTTTTTAGAAAATCCTGTAAAAGTTATTCTTAGAAAGACCTTGGTATGGAATGCAGACGAATTCGTAGAAGCGCATGCCTTTTAATCGAAAAAATCTCTTAATTGAAAATAAATATTTGTAAAAATTGTTCTAGATGATTTTCCATGCACTGTCCTTCATAAAAAACCATTGTTCATGTGGAACCCATTTTTAATGCAGAGGCACAAACTTATATGCTACGAGCACCGTTTAAGAGAAATTCATGCAACTCATTAAAGTGCATACACAATAATTGAAGGGCATTGACGGAGCAAGAGATAATAGACGACAATGGAAATGGGAATTCAATAGAATTTATTATGAGATCATCATAATAAATTCTATTAGACCTACTACGAAGGTCTAATAAAATTTGAAGACAATTCTGAAGCCTTCGGCAAAACAATTGATCTCAAAAAATGATGTGTCAACCACTTTTAAGACAACTCAACCAAATGAAAATAAGTGACATAGTTCATACAAGCTCGTTAATATTGATTTTAAATTGTACATACATGTAATTTAATAGTTGTGCCTTAAGTTTCCATCTTTGTTTCATAGAACAATTTTAAAGTACATACTCAGTTCGTTTAAATGAAAGGAGGTTCAATTATACGCAATCCTTTTTATTGAAAATCCCGCATAAATGCAAGAAAAATGTCTTGCCCTTGAACGAATTCGACTGTATACGGGAAATAGACTACTGGGACGGCCTAGGACCATTTGGAGCAGGACCATACGAATCAAATGTAGTTTGCCAATTACAATTAAAAATAAAGTGTTGCATCAAATCAGTAAAAACGATTCTTCAAGGTGAAACTCTTAAAAGAAGAAAATGAAACATTTTTTCATGCAAACTACAATTTTTTTTTTGCAAGAAATTTTTACAAAATATGAATGTTAAATTTTTTTTATAGAAATTATAATTGTTGTAAAATTTTCATCAACTTGATGTACAATATTCATCAAATTCATGTACAATTTCATTAAATTAATATAGAATTTTCATTAAATTGATGTGTATTGTTAAACGAATTGATGTCTAATGTTCATCAAATCGATGTACAATTTTCATTATATCAATGTAGAATGTCCATCAAATTGATATACAATTTTCATTAAATTAATGTAGAATCTTCATCAAATTGATGTACAATTTTCATTAAATTAATGTAGAATGTTCATCAAATTATTGTAAAATTTTTATTAAATTAATGTGGAATGTTCATCAAATTGATGTACATTTTCATCAATTTGATTTAGAATGTTCATCAAATTGATGTAAAATTTTCGTTAAATTAATGTAGAATGTTCATCAAATTACTGTACAATTTTCATTAAATTAATGTACAATTTTCATTAAATTAATGCAGAATGTTCATCAAATTGATGTAGAATGTTCATCAAATTGATGTACAATTTTCATTAAATTAATGTAGAATGTTCATCAATTTGATGTAGAATGTTCATCAAATTGATATACAACTTTCATCAAATTGATGTAAAATTTTCATTAAATTGATGTACAATTTTCATTAAATTGATGTACAATATGAAGTAGTTTGGAAAATGGTGTCCAAATTCATCAAATTGATGAACCCTGTCTTTCAATGTAGACTGTTAATTACCATGTCATGGTGAAGTCATTGGTACTCCTTATCAGGCTACAAGGATGCGATGAGTTGGTTTAAGGAATGTCCAAACTCCTGCAAATCATGAATTATGTTCATAAATCCTGGTAATATGGTTTTCCAATTGAGTCGCATTTATCGTCCTAGAGAAGAAATTCCAGGCCACACTACAAGTTGTTACACCAATTACTTATTCCTCTTAGCATTCCACTTCGGCCCAAACAAATGTTTCCCGAACTCGTCTCTCCATGTTTTATAATTTTGATAATAAAAATCCTTAATAGCGTCTAAGTCTTGATGAAATGACACTGCCAACTGGCCGTACACGTGTCTCAAATCAACGATTCTACTCGCATACTTATAAACACATCGTGTTTATCAGTATTTACTTAATGCCTGTGGTGATGACTATTTGTGGATAATTTGTCCTCAAAAATCCGATCCCTAAATAAAATATATGCGCTGGCATTCATTATCTCTGGTAGACGAGTCATTTTGTTTGCCATGATTACGAGTTAAAATTCTCACTTGATCCGAAGATGCCGCAATTAATTACAAACGAAATATCTCACAGCTACTTATGGCAGTACGAGCGTACACACACACACATATAAACATGCGGGGCAAATACGTGTTCTTCAAAAAAAAAAAAAGTTCATATTGAACAAATCCATGGATAAGTACCAGCAGAAATACTCTTGCTGTCTGTCTGTGTATGTGAGTTTGTTTCTTCAAGTATTGGATAATGGCTGCGAGTGCGTGTGTGTGTGCAATGCATGTTTGACATGTCTTTATAAATCGTTCGTAAGTCTTAAACGCATCTGCTGCTACATCCTTTGAAAAATCACTTGCCTGTATGTGTGTGAGTTGGTGTAATAAATTAATTTGAGTTCGTTTTTTTTTGCCATTCCTGGTTTATTTACTCTTCCATATCAGTTTGTTTGCATTTACATAGTTGAGACATAACAACTCGCATACACACACACACTCACATACACGCATAGTTGAGTTATTACGGGATATTTTGTGTCATCTCTACCAGTCCCACCTCTCCTCCACCTCCGACAAAGAAGTGTGCCATGTGAGTTTGTGTTCTTAAGAGAAAATGCCAAAAATTCTCTACCCATTTCCCTTTAATTTCTTGTTTTGGTTTCTCTGTGAGGAAGTGGGGGATAATATTAATGCACACACACACACACATACCCACAAAAAAAAATGCTGAAATCAGACAGAAATTAAGATCAAATCAAATTGACAAAAATTTGTGTAGATTAGTAGTCATGACGTTGAATATATTCCGATTGCCTGCAATATGGCTTAAGCTGACAAGTGGATATTGAGTTGAGTGTAGGATGGGCTACAACAAAAACAAAACAGAAAAGGGCTGCGAAGGGAATCCGTTACAATTATTGCAACTTTTGCCAGTCAATGTGTACAAGAAGACAAATAGAAAAAATCATAACATAAATACAAAAATTCATATATGTTGCCATGTATTTGCATTAGACGCTTTGCAGGCAGGATCACAATCACACACAGTCACATAAACATACTTATGACGTGTGTGTGTGTTTGAGTGTATATGTATGCATGGCACTCTTAATGCTGTCGTTAAAGTTCTCCAGTACTCCCTTGTCCTTGTCGAGAGTGTTTGTTTGGTTTATAATGGAACATCCTGATGCCAAATCATTTTGCACCAAGATGTGTTCGTCTATGCACAGATGACAGGCCATAGCAGAACGAGCGGGTGTGTGTGTGTGTGTGTAGGTTTTGTGCATGTGACATGTGTTGTCAGAACCAAAGTGCTTTCCTTTCCTTCACTATCCTTTTTTTCCATAAATATGTACATAGTCGCATGTGTGTGTGTGTGTGCGCGTGCATGTTTGATCGCGTCTATGTGTGTTTATTAGTTGCCAACCTTGTGTGCTTTTTAATATTTTTTCCATTTTTTTTTTTTTTTTTGAGTTTGATGTCAAACGCGTTATATTGCAGATTACAGCTAAACACATACACACGTATATCTACAATTACCCATACTTACTTAAGCCATCTCTGCGAGGCACAGTGGTTCCACATGGATTTGAAGTAGTTGTGGTTATGTTAACTTTGAGGGGGAGAAATAATATTGTGTCGTCTGGGCGAGTAAAAGGATGGGAAAAAGATTGAAAAATATCTCACTGAAGATTCACAATTCCTCTTTTTTTTCTCATCCGATATTTAATGCTAAAAATTTACCCCAAAATCTGGGCTGTCAAGTCGGAGTCTGACAATGTTTCCCGTAGCCGGAGTCTGGAGTCGAAAAATTCAACCAAATTCACTCCGACTTCACATATTTTCGATTGTATGAACTTTTTTATCTTTAACATACAGAAGCATTTTAGTTTGATTTAGATTATACAAATAGTGAAAGGAAATAAAATTTTCGAAATTTTGTTATTAAACAACTGAAGTGAAAGTCGAACGCGGAGTCGAACTATTTACAAATGCTGGAGCCGGAGTCAAGCAATGTTGGCTCCACTCCACAGCCTTGTAAAAGACCACACCATTTTTTCAATTTCTTACACCAAATGAACTGGGTTGTGGCGTAAATGTCCATCTGTCAGGCGCCCCGGTAGGCGAGTTGGTGGCGTGCTTGCCTATCAACGTGGGGGTTGTGGGTTCGATTCCCTGCAAAAATCTAGCCAGTGGTTACCCCCAAATTAGAATATAAATTTACTTTGTATTGTAATTAAATAAAAATAAATTTGTATCTGTTAGTAGTGGGCCCCCCAATAAACATTTTGTGGTCCATTTTCATTCAACACTTTCAACGGTTTGAAGTTCCATGTCCTGTGACTCATTATCATTACGCAGTAGTGCCATTTCATTTGACTTTTGGGTCGTATTCTCATGAGATCCATTTCGTACCGCCGGTAACGATTTAATAATGCACAGACAAGCTTGTTTCCCTCAACAACCGTTAAGGGAAATTGTCTTCGAGTCATACTTCCATTGCATTTAACCTACTTTAGTTTGGTGGACTACCTGTTGTTGGTCTTGACCAGCTTAATAAATCATTTTCAAGCACTTGGGTATTGTCCACGCATTCTCCAGTTCGTGATACCAATGATTGGCATTTCCTCTGCCAAAAAGTTCTATCTACGGAGGCTTGCTCTTCCCTGTCTTCATTTCTGGCCCGATCGTTTGTATTTAGATGTTATAACCCCTCGTTGCCTCCCAGCAATACTTCATCGGCGCCCTAAAATTAGGACCCACAAAAATATACCTCAAATTAAAAAAGGAAGCCCCGAATTTAGGATCTATCTGTGTTTTCAAAAAAAGATGTGATCACCTCTTTGAGAGATAACACGGTCGGGAAACTTTTTAGTTTGGCGAACTGTGTCTGCAAGATTCTCATCATTTTTTGTAGTGAATTTTAATAATTTCAAAGCGTTGTTGAAGCGTGTCGTCCCGAAATACCGGGCGATTCAAAGTAACACCTCTTGTTGGAAAACTCTGTATGAACTTCGTTTGTTCCCACATTTTCTCTCTACATTTCTCTCTCTCTCTCTCAGACCTCTTGCCGTGGTGAATGGTTTGGAGAAGAGGTCTCTTCCTATTTTTACTGAGGCTCTAGGAACCTTTTGCTGTGATCACACACACAGACATGGTGTCAAGCAATTTCCCTCTTATCTGTATGTGTTCTGCAAATCGAAATCACACTTCGGGAGATCGAAATCCCCTGAAAATGTTCCATTTACCTTGCGGAGGAGGTGTCATCGAAAATTTTTGAAACCACTGTCAACTCATAGATTTAAATGAAATATGCATATGTGGTGGTGGGGGGGATGCATATGTGTGTGTTTATATGTTTGCCTATGTTGTAAGGCAAATGATGTTTATGTTTATGTTGAAGCTGTAGCTGATGCTGATGTGGATTTTCCTGATATCGTTGTTGTTTCTTCGGCTATGCTAGCTCTGCTGCTGATGATGGTGACTTACCCAGTGAGTGACTGACTGACTGACTGAGTGAGTAAGTGAGCGAGTGAGTGTTTGTTTGTTTGCTCTGCCACATCCTTTCACTGGTGAGGAGAGAAATTATATTTTAATAACATTCATTGTTCCATGTCCTTGTGCTTGTTTTCGCTGCTTTGCAAAAACCAAATAAATCTGTTACAACCAATTCCAACTCCATTCCACCCAACCACCCCCCACCCACCTTCTGCAGAACATATTTGAACCCGGTAGGAGTTGAGTTCACTAACCCAACACTGTGCCCGAACAGTCATGCCATTCATCATAATGACGATGTGTGTAATGCGGTGGGGGATATCCCTCATTTTAATAGTTTTTTTTTGTAATTTTTTTTTAAACTAATTTGACCACATCACACTGAAATAAAAACAAAAAAGAGTTTTATAATTAAACAAAGTTTTTTTTAATTCCACATTTGATGTGAATTAGCTATTAAGAAAAGTTTCCACAAATCATGAAACACTTTGCGGTCGATTTAGTAAATTTGAAATGACAATGTCGCCTGGATGACTGTGGCGCTGGGATGGGAGTGTGAAAAAACAAACAGTTTGTCAACGACACATTGAAAGAACTAGGAATTTCGAAGAAAAAAAGTCAACTGCGTGTAATATGTGAAAACACAAATAAAGAAAACCACTTTATAATCACCATGAACGTCGAAACTAATTTTAATATTCTAATTTTGTTTTGACTCTGAACAGAGGCAGACATTTAAATGCGCCAACAAATACATGCATGGTGTTGGTTTCGCCACCACAAATTCGGTAAAAATCTGCTGATGATATCTTCAGACTCTGAACAATGTTTAACACTTATAAGAGGTTTTCAGGCAATAGAGACAATTTTCTACTAGTAATAATCGCAGAATTGGGTATTTTTTCAAAGAACGTTGTACATCAATTTGATGAACATTGTACATCAATTTGATGAACATTGTACATCAAATTGATGAACGTTTTACATCAATTTGATGAACGTTGTACATCAATTTGATGAACATTGTACATCACTTTGATGAACATTGAACATTACTTTAACAAACATTGTACATTACTTTGATGAACATTGTACATCAATTTGATGAACATTGTACATCAATTTGATGAACGTTGTACATTGTACATCAATTTGATGAACATTCTACATCAATTTGATGAACATTCTACATCACTTTGACAAACATTCTACATCAATTTGATGAACATTCTACATCACTTTGGCAAACATTGTACATGAATTTGATGAACATTGTACATGAATTTGACAAACATTGTACATCAATTTGATGAACATTGTACATCAATTTGATGAACATTGTATATTAATCTTCTGAATGTTGTACGTTAATTTTATTAACGTTGTACATCAATTTGATGAAAATTGTGCTTCAATTATAATTTCTATAAACAAACATTTCTATTGTGCAAAAATTTCCCAAAAAAAAATAAAACTTTTCTATTTTGCAAATAAAAACGTTTTATTTTTGTCTTTTAAGAGTTTCATGCTTGAGTAGCGCATATTCCCAAAAAATGCAAGCAGTAAAGCCAAAACAAACACATGTAGAAACTTCTTCGGTGTTGTTATTGTTGTTAAAAAGCCATACAAACTAAATACTTCAAATTGAAGATATTTTGCATCAAGTCATTGGGATTATTCATGACTTTGGTGTAGAACTATTGTAGAAACGTTTTCATTGATTTGATGTACCGGTACTTTTTTTTTTTTCGTTTCAGTGTAGTCGATTCAATGGTGGCTTGAATATTGGTTTCCAATGTTTTAAACTGTAGATCACGGCCCCGGTACCGGTCAGTGAGTATAAAACCAAAATAAATCGTACACAGCTCACTGATAAGAGAGAAGTCCCCCGTTTCATCCTTCAGGGAAATAAGTAAGCCAATATTGCTGACGCTGGCAATTTGTGGTTGCAGATCTGATATATCAAACAACAGATATTCTGTAAACAGTATCAGCCCCTCCAAACTTATCAGCCGTATATCACACTCGCCAGTACCCTTATAATATTTAAGATGTTCGATTGTAATATTTACTTCGCCATGGTTGGGTTAATGCAATTGGATTTTCGTGAGTCGGTTTATAAAGACTGCCACTCTATCCGCAATTTGGAATATTCCTCATGGGAAAATTCGAGTTGTGTCAAGAGATACTGAGTATCAATTTTACTATATGCCAATTCACTGTTACCTACATTTGGTCAATTGTATTACCTTCTTCGAGTGAGCAATCACCTTGTAAATCCATTCCCTTGAGAAATGGCCATGTTAGTAAACGCTTTTGTGATTTCATATGAGCCAATATCCTTGGCCAATTCTCAAACACCATCAAGTCGTATTCAATAAATACAATTAGTAATGCCATGTATTTGTTTTTCCTTCTGCTTTTTGTGGCCAATGGCAATATAGGCAATTCAAAAATTATAGCCGCGGCGCCGTTAATTGGTATTCATCGTCATGAATACATCATTTAAGTACTCGTACTTCATTTTGCATTTTGTCGGTTTGTATAAAATCGCACATTATAAATATATATGCTGTATATGGTTGTGTATGGATGTGGGTGTATGTGTGTGTGTGTGTGCCTTTTCTGTTTTCTATTTGGCCCGAGTATTCTTTTATTTGCAATGTGAATACTCGCCGTTTACCATCAAGAGCAACCACCGCATGTACGGCCACATCAAGAACATGAACATTTTAGATAGCGAAAGTCTGAACGAACGAATCCCCGGAGCATTCAAAAACACTCTTACTTTTATGGTGCCATTTTATTTCATTTTATTTTATTTCATTTCATTTCACATCACATTGCAGTGCGTTCATTCACTCACTCACTCAGCCAGCCAGTCCGTCCGTCCGTCAGTCAGTCAGTCAGCGAGTCGGTCGTTCTTTTGCCGATTCGTTCATTCTTTATGTCCCTTCGTTCGTTACACTTATTCCACTGCCATCGCAAGGATATCACTCCGTTGTCTGAGATTGTATGGGTAGGTAGGACTACAAGTATCGCATCGCCATTGTATCATCGTCTCATATCGTACATGTGATTTCTATTCAGTCCAAAGTTGTTTCGTTTTCTGACTCGATTGTGCTGCAGCTGCTGCTGTTGGAATTCTGCGGTACAGCCGGCCAGGACGAGGGGCGTGAGAAAAGTTCAATTGGATTTTATTGCTTTGGTAGTGTCTTAATATCAGTTAATTGTGTATTGCATAATTCTATTGAAGTGGGCAAAAGTTTTCGAGGCAATAAAAAAGAATATTCGGAGTTTGGCGATTAAA
Organism: Hydrotaea cyrtoneurina; assembly: GCA_958296145.1. Classification (NCBI taxonomy): domain Eukaryota; kingdom Metazoa; phylum Arthropoda; class Insecta; order Diptera; family Muscidae; genus Hydrotaea; species Hydrotaea cyrtoneurina. The sequence goes on along the minus strand of OY282513.1, from coordinate 6,305,106 downwards.
TTAAAAATGATCACACTTTCTATCGTACACAGGGAGGTGGTATGTATTTAATGTTTTTTTTTGGACTGCTAGAGCTTTGCCAAGCCAAGACCGCTCTAAGAATGTCTTAATTAATTGTGTTTAATTTCGTAAAAAGTTTTGGCGGTTACTGGTTACAACAAAATGTTGCTCCATGCCATACAACAAAAGAAACGATGCAGTTTCTCCAACGAACATTTTCTAGTCAGACATTAACTGGCTACCCCGTTGCCACGTTTGACCTTACCGGACTTCTTTGTATGGAGTTATTTTTATTACACCAGCCATTTTCACTGCATTTGTTGTAGAAAAATTTATGGAAAACTCAACAATAAGACCGTATTTTACATGGCCACTAATGGCAGCCACTTGATTGATGTTGTCTTCTAAAAGAAAAACAAAAACAAAAAATATCTCGTATTTGTAAATCGATACTTTTTCTTTTTAAGTTCTGCCGTAGCATAAACTAGACTGCACCCAGTAAACACAATCTCCCATGATTGTATGAATGATAAAGTTGTACACTGAGACACTGATTCCTTGAAAACATTAAACATATATGAGGATTTGAAAAAAAAACAGCCTACTTCATAACCATCAAGTTTAGGGGAGAGTAAAAAACGCCCCTGTTTCGGTATCGCAATTTGCGTACATATTCACAGAAATAATTAATAATATCAATATCAGTTAATTAATAGAATTGCAGTTGCAACATCCCCTTTCACAAAATTGTTTCACAGACTCAATCAGTCTTGGCTTAATATGAAATTAATATTATTAAATGGTTATGAACTAGAAGAAGACATGCAAGATGGAATTTTCTTTTTTAAAAATAATAAATTAATTTTTTCGAGGGACTCTGTTGGCATAATTAAGTAATATAGATTTGTTTTTTGCTGGTGTTATGTTTTTTTTTTTATTATTGGTAATTTTCTACAAATAATTCTTTTCTTCTTTCTTTTTATTTTAGTATTGACTCGTTTTTTTATTTTTTTTTTTTTGTGTAATATTGTAAAAATATTGACACTCCATGTGTAAATTTGTTTGAAGTCTTAACGATCATATGTAAAGGGTTTTCCAACAAGAGCTGTCACTTTTATTCTTAGACATTTAACAAGTAGAAACTACGCCATTACTAAAAATGGAACGATTCAACAACGCATTGAAATTATTAAAATTCTGCACAGTTCGCAAAACTAAAGCGTTTTTGGGTCGTTCGAGGGACAAGTTAGTGATGTTGGGACAAGTTAGTGATGTGCAGAATAAAACCCGTACACATCGCTCAAGAACTGAGAATATTGCTGCTGTAGCCCAAAGTGTTGAAGAAAACCCAGCTTTGTCCATTCCTCGTCGTTCTTTGGAATTAGGCATTCCACAAACGTCATTACACCATATTTTGCATAAAGACTTGGGTCATAAGGCTTAGAAAGTTCAGTTAACACAAGAACGCTAACCGGCCGATCATCAACAACGTTGTGTCTTGGCTGATTGGCTCCTTGAAATGCATGAAAATGATCCGGAATTCCATCGAAAAATCATCTTGACTGATGAGACCCATTTCCACCTCGGTGGCTACGTCAACAAGCTTAATTGTCGCATCTGGGGCTCGGAAAGCCCAAGAGTTTTTGTTGAGAAGCCTCTCCATCCTCAACGTCTGACTGTTTGGTGCGGTTTATGATCCGGCGGGGTCATTGAACCTTAAGTTTTTCGAAAATGAAGTTTGATCAACAGTTACGGTGAATGGATTGCGGTATCGAGAGATGATTAATGTTTTCTTATGGTCGCAGTTGAATAATATGGATCTTTCAACAAAACGGCGCTGCAAGCAACGAAATCTTTGCTCTTTTACGGAAAAGTTTCCGGAACGTGTTATCTCTCGAAGAGGTGATAACAATTGGCCACCGAGATCTTGCGATTTAACACCTTGCGACTTCTTCGTTTCGGGCCACGTGAAAGAGAAGGTCTACGCCAACAGCCTCAAAGATAGAATTCGTGCGGCTATCGAGGACATAGGGCAGCCACTTTGCGAATTCGTGCGGCTATCGAGGACATAGGGCAGCGATTTGGTTATGGAAAATATCGTGAAAAGGATATGGTCTGTGTTTTTCACTATTAACGGCACATATTCCTCTTTATTATGAAATAAACATCCGATTATTTATCTCAAAAAATTTTTAAATATCAAAATAACACGTCTGGTTGGAAAACCACGTAAAATAAGTCGACAAATATAAAACTCTGATGTTGGTCCTTAATATCTCCGGCATTTAATGGGTTAATGATCCAAGTGTGGGTCCATATTAAAGCTAAAGGTATCTGCTTTAATGTGATACCAACAAATGCATACCCTTATATAAGCCATATCTTGAGTTTGGACCATTTTTCGTAAAAATAACCAAAAAAAAAATGGATGTTGCCTCGACAAAGGTTAATGGATCGGCGGTATATATACAAACGACTGAAAAGGTATTTCGATAAGCTTTCCAACGACCCACATTTTGTCAGAATGCGACGTAGATCACAGGAGTTTGGGACTGTTATGTCTCCGGACTTTCGGGGACCGTAAATCGGAAAGTTTGGATTTTGATTTTTTTTTTTGTTAATCTTCTTAGAATCAATAGTGTACTCTGTAGTGAAACTTTGAGCCAAAATGGAGCAATGTCGGTAAAGTAATTTTAAGACCTGGGCGTTAATGGGTTAAACTTACCACGCCGTCACAATAGCATTTTCCACTTATTTTTAAACAATTTAAATGTTCAATGTTTAAAGAGTAATTTTCATATGGAACGACCCATACGCGTTAAAGTTTATACATTCGTACGAACATATGTACATATGTCGGCAGTCACTGCGCTTTGTTTTCATTTACTTATTATTTGGTCTTCCCTTTAAAATTTCTAATGGTTTGCCAAAAATCATAACAACAACAAACACACAGCGACGTCACTCCAACTCTCACTCTCGCTGATATAGAGTGTCTGTGTGTGTGTGTGTGGAGAAACCAGTTTGGTACAGGAGTGCTCTTGTTGTTATGACCGATTTGTTTTCGGTCTCTGCTTAAATCACTTGCAGCAATGCAGGAACAAATCAGTCAAATAATTACTGGTGACGACGGACAACATAAATCATAGAAACGGAAATAAAGTGCAAGCCTTAAGATGAATACAAAAACATGTGAAGAAACAAATACAAAATTATTAGAAAACTAAAATTTGATAAAGACAGACATAGAAACCAAAAAGTGATTTACACACAGGTATGTATGTAAAACAGAAACAACTAAACAGAAATGTAAAACGTAAAATAAGCAAAGAAAACAAAATTAAAGGCCAATTGTGTTGCATTGACTGTAAACATTCGGATGATTCAGTTAGGACATGGATGTGAGGGTTCTTTGGTGTGTTTCAAGGTACAGTCAACTCGCCAAAACGTAAACTAATTATTGTTGAGGGTGTTCACGTTAGCGTTTTCGACTCCTGACATTTTGAAACAAGCTTGAAGGGAACTTTTATTGATGAATCATATACCCATTATATCAAAGAATTGTTTTATTGATTCAAAACAAATTCATTTTGTGTAAAAAATAACTAATATTCGTTGTCCAATAATGGAAATAATGCAAATAATATACGAGTATAATTAAAAAAAAAAGTCGGTTATCTTTTATTAGAGACCTGCGTCTAGACAATATGGTGTTCACATTTCTGGGTCCTGCATGTTTTAGAATGTTCCAGTTGCCGCGAGTTGACTGTAATCGTTTGAAGTAATCGATGACTGTACTGATTTGACTCCCCCTGTGTGCTTTAATAATTCCATGTTTTGTTCGTGTTTACGAAAATGCAGCCAAAATCAACAACAACAGAAAATAATTTCCAAGACCACAGCAGACAGTGGTGGCAACCTTTGTGAAATAAAAAACGTAAATCAAAATGGGAGCAAACGTAAAATGGGTATTAGTCTCTCGCTCTCGCTCGCTTTTTCTATTGCTTCTCCCCCGATCTCATACTTACAGCGGGAGAGTATGTAAAATACATGTTGTGAACACCAAAAATTACGTAGTTGCCATTTAATTTAAAAAAAACGGATTTTTTCGTTCTTCAATACTGGAAGCCTTATAAAATGGGTTTAAGACATTATTCAATTCTGGTTTTCAGATACATGTTAGATATCGACATATGGATCACAATCAGGGAGGCACCAGAAGGTGCCTTCACTAAATTGTCAATAAAATCGAATGTACCCCATTAATTGATCTATGTATAAGCCCATTTTAGTGGTAAGATGTGTCGCTTTTTGTCATTTTAAATTTAAATTTGTCCACGGCTTACGTTTGTTAAAAACTCAGAAAATGTACATCGGATTCAAGTGTACTGATAGCGGAGATGTAAAATATATTAGTGATCTTTTTTTTTTTTTTAATTTACTTCAAATAAATCGGTCAATTCGTTTTCAAGTTATGACAATTCACGTCTCAAAAAATTGCATTAAAAAAATATATTTTTAAAAAATCATTTCATAAAAAATAATTTCCGTCCTTTCTGTACTTCAATAAAATCGAATGTACCCCATTAATTGATCTATGTATAAGCCCATTTTAGTGGTAAGATGTGTCGCTTTTTGTCATTTTAAATTTAAATTTGTCCACGGCTTACGTTTGTTAAAAACTCAGAAAATGTACATCGGATTCAAGTGTACTGATAGCGGAGATGTAAAATATATTAGTGATCTTTTTTTTTTTTTTAATTTACTTCAAATAAATCGGTCAATTCGTTTTCAAGTTATGACAATTCACGTCTCAAAAAATTGCATTAAAAAAATATATTTTTAAAAAATCATTTCATAAAAAATAATTTCCGTCCTTTCTGTACCACAGTATGGCAGAATTATGTAATGGTTTTCGTGACGTTTACCCTTTTACAAGGAGGTGCATTTTTTTAACCTAAAAAATGTGTAAAATTTACGCGGTTAGGTCTACACCACCATTCTGTGCTGCATAATTTTCAAAATAGTTCACACTTTTTTTCCGATAGTGATCTAAAGTCTATTGTGAATACAGAGGTACAATGTGGTACATCCAAAATGTTTTTATTCACATTTAAATTTAATGTTATATTGAGTAAATGAATTGAAGAAAAAAATAACAATTTCGCCTTGACATCAATTGTGCAGTTAGAGTCTTCTTAACACATTACTGACTTATTTAAGTTGGCTCTAGAACCTATTGTTGGTCTTGGCCTGCTTAATAAATGATTTCCAAGCACTTTGGTCTTGTGCGTGCTTCCTCCAGTTCGTCATACCAAGGATTTGCATGTCTTCTTCCATTTGGTCCACCGGAGATTCGGTCTTCCCCTTCTGCGGTTTCCGTGGTAGTTGTCGTCGAATGCCTTTCTGGCTAGAGCGTTTGGATTCATTCGGCCGACATGCACCAGATGAACGGATGTTTATTTCATATGAAAGAGGAAGGTATGCCGTTAATAACGAAAAACAACATCAGCCAAATGGCCACCACGACCACTTACAGGACCATATCCTTTTCATGAAATTTTCCATAACCAAATCGCAAAGTGGCTGCCCTATGTCCTCGATAGCCTTACGAATTCTATAGAGCAATGTAAAAGGTCGATGGTTTCGTTGCTTGTGTGGCAGGTAGCGCCGTCTTGTTTAAAGTAAACGTTGTCCAGATCAATATCATCCTACTGCAAACCATTCACCGTAACTGTTGATCCAACCTCATTTTCGGAAAAGTACGGTCCAATGACCCCACCGGACCATAAACCGAGGTGGAAATGAGCCTCATCAGTCAAGATGATTTTTCGATGGAATTCCGTCATCATCTTCATTCATTTCAAGGAGCCAATCAGCAAGGACCCGATGTTGTTGATGATCGACCGGCTTTAGTTCTTGTATTAACTGAACTTTATAAGCCTTAAAAGTCTTTATGCAAAATACGATGTAAGACGTTTGTGGAATGCCAAATTCCAAAGAACGACGAGGAATGGACCAACCTGGGTTTTTTTCAACAGCAGCAATATTCTCAGTTGTTCTTGATCGACGTGCATGGGTTTTATTCTTCATATCACTAACTTGTTCCAACAGCTCGAATTTGTCCACCAATTTCTGTATTGCGGTCCGACAAGCTGCTTCATGACGGCCCCAAAATGCTTTAGTTTTGCGACTTTGTGACTGCAAGATTTTCGCAATTTTTGTAGTGAATTTGAATAATTTCAATGCGTTGTTGAAGCGTGTCTCGTTCCATTATTAGTAATGGCGTAGTTTCTACTTGTCAAATGCCAAAGAATAAAATATTCCGAAATACCAGGTGATTCAAAATAACAACTGTTGTTGGAAAACTATTTACATTTAAAATTTTGAGGTTTAGTAATATTGTACTTTCATAGACTAGATGGGGCAAAATTGGATGCCTACTCAAGGCCATTTGGGCATCCCCCCCATTGAAAGCTTTGAAATTAGGGAATATTAGCACTTCCCAATAACTCTTTTTCTATGAAATTCATCCATTTATGATCACGCTGAAGAATTTAGTTGTCGTTAATACTAATAACAAAATAACTGGGTGAAATTTTAAACTTGAAACCCATATAAACTCCATCATCTGGCATTAAAAAAAAACACTCCCGGACGATCGAAATTTGCTAATGTTTTGCCATTTGTTTGGTGAATTTGTTTTCGTCACTTCCCTAACATCCTACAATCCCACTTCCCTAACATAACAAATTGTATAATTAATTTCCTAAGCTAGTTTTAAGCTCACCAAACTTCTGTTCATATTGCATTGAAGTATTTGCGAAATAGTCTACAAGTATCGTTTGGTATACTATATAATTTTCACACACACTCATGCCAAGTAATAAGTCCACAAAACTAAGTTTAATTAACTTTACCCAACTGCTGGAAAGTGCAAATGCACTGGACCAAATTCGAGTAGCAAATTTAGTACAAAATTGTTTTACACCCCTCCTATTGATATCCCGGCAAACCCCCTCGCATGCGAGATGGAAGAATGGAAAAATAGAAATACAAGTGGTTATGTGTGGAGGCATGTGAATGTGTGTAGTTAGGCATAAGCTTTTTGTATAAATTTCAAAGCTTCTTATGTTTTATTTGAGATTCTTCTCACTTAGGTACCTTTGCACTTCTGTAGCCTTTTTGTGGCTGTTTCTGTAGTTGTTGTTGACGTTGCCGTTGTTTCTATGCCATACAAAAGGATGACATCGGCACGGAGGACACACATGCCGAACCCACTCGTCCACAAACAGACACACACACGCGCGGCAACACTTTATTTTCTCAAGACTACGCTGGGAGGAATGATAGCGCTTCAGGCTGATAATACACATAAATAGATACGATTTAAAAGTTTTGCATTTCTGTCGGTCCTTTTCAGAGTGCAAACAACAAACGCTCTTAGTTATTATTTAAATGCGTACTTTTGAGGTTGAATACGTTTGCTTTGCTTAAGCGTTTTTCGCTTTGCGTTCTTGTTCCAAGAGATTTCTGTGGACATCTAGAGATATGCGAAGAAGCAATCGCACAGATACTCGTATGACAATGTAAGGATTTGACACGGAAATCTATATTATTGGCCCTGATTTCCATAAATTGGGCTATGGAGCCGGGGGGTGGTGGTGTGCTATGTGGGTTACCTTTTTACAGGCGCTGGAGGGTAAATTGAATGTAAGAGGACACAATCCAAAAACAAATGCAAACAATTTAGATGCGAGTGGATTTGCTCAACAAAAACTAAAAAAAAAAATTTAAAAAAAAAAAAAAAAGAGATGAGATTTTTTTTAATTAAAACAAGGTTTCTGTGGGATTTTTCACTCCTCTCCATATTCCGTTCCATGCAGAAACATACACACACAACACACGCTCCCCGCCACACCCAAAAAAAAGAAGAGCGTGAAAAGAAAAACACAGCCGCATGTTGCAATCGATATTGCAATAGGAGGACAAGTATTGCGGTTGATTGGATGCTTCAACAATAATTGTGGCAAGTAGTGGCAGCAGTAGTGGCAGTTGTAGGTGCGACATACATATAAGCTAGCATGCATGCTTGCTTGCATCTATCAGTCATCCATCTCAACGCGCCACATCACATCTCTGGGTGAAATGTCTGTTGTTTCCATCAGCAACACCAGGACAGACAGCAACACCAGCATCCGCATCCCCACCTCCACCCATCACTACCAATGCCAATAACGCGAATCGATTTCTTGTCAAGTTCTGCATTGATTGAACTTGCAACAAATAATAATAACAACGGAACGACAGGGAGAACAACTAAAAAAAAACGAATATGATTTTTCATTTAATATTCAAACAAATGGCAGAGGAAAAGGATATTTTGAATTTGGTTGAAACATTCGGCGGATATCACTCAACAACGCCAATGCAATACTTTTCAATCTGATAACCGATTTCAATGACAAATTTCTAAATGGTTATGGCGAGGCGGTATGAACCCCCGCCTAAACAAGCAACCAGTGAACCACAGAAACGAATGCCAAAGCACTTGTGAAGTGCATGCACCATTGCTTTTGACAATCTTCATGGGGTTGATTGGGGTTTTTTTCTTTCTTTTCTCCGTTCTTCTTCTTCTTTATTTTGCTGTTGCCAATGATTCCAGTTTGGATACAAGTTTATTGGTTCTGCTGCTGCTGCCGCTGTCGTTGCTGTTTGGTTTTGTTGCTTGAGGTTGTTTATGCTGCAGCATATGTTGCCTGCCTGTCACCGATTCGGGGACTATTTCCACGACACAAATGACCAAACCGTTGATGGCATCATTGAAAGCACTTGCAGTCAAAGACAAGTGCTGGCGCATTCATTCATTCCCGCCGCCCCTCTTTCAAGTACCAGCGAGAGTACTTGGCCATTTATGGCACATTCTAAGTAGACTTGTATGCTAAGGAGGTGTTATGAATTCGGAAACTGTTAACATCCAATGTATTGAAAGGATGGTTTTCAAAATCCTCCATCCAATTGAAAGTAGGAAAGGAATATTTGTCATTCAATACATGTTGACATTCTTGCCCAAAATAACTCAAAATGATATCCCCCTTTGATGTATGACACTGGCAAATAAAAAGATTTAAAACTTTGAAAATTCAATTAATTTCAGTTTTGAGAATTTGTAACTAGGTGTACAGGGTGCACCATGTAAACATTGAGGGATGATTTGCATTTATTTTGGCAATAAAGTGTGAAAAGAATATTTGCAGGTATACTGTTCAGATCTCATGGAATATGGCCAAGTGTAATAGAGAGTAGAGGAATAGTGGAGGGAAATACAATTTTCGAAATTTTTATTAGTGAACAACAGAAGTCGAAGACTAGCCATTTAAAAACGCTGGTGTCGGACTTGAGCATTTGTGGCTCCACTCCACAGTTCTGCTAAGAAGGGGTCAGTGAAGTCATCGCTATACAGGCCGAGATGCTTGAAAAGGTAATGAGAAAACTCTGACAAAAATTGCACACGGCCATTTAACCTATTTTTTCTATCGCGTTTGCTAGCGTATTGTCTTTGATTTGTCGTTGTTGTATTCAAAAGTCTTCCAAAAACCTTGTAAAGAAACTAACCATAACACCGTGTTACAAAAAATAGATTTTTTTTCTGTCCTATGAACCAAATGGACATATTCGGAAAGAGGGGAAAAAGTAAAAATACACGTGTATCGGCGATTATCATGTACACGTCAGAATTTTTTTTTTTTTAAGTTTGAGTTAAAAAGCTCGTATTGGCCTGTGTGAAAGCCTTTCGACCGATTTTTAACCTTTTTTCAGTGATCCAATCGAGCTGATTTTTGGCAGGCAGACTCGTTTTTTAAAAACAATTTTTATCAATTCTCAGATTTTGTCCAATTTTTATTATTTTTGAAAAAAAAAATATTTTTTTCACTTTTCTTAGCATAACTTGAAGAGACTCCAAATTTTTAAACTACTTAAGCCACTACGAGCTTCATACTTCAGCTTCTGACGTACGACAAGCCTACTGACTTTGGTTGTGCTTAACTTCTAATTCCGGATGTAGCTCGTCGAGGTCATGGTTAATTCGATGTCTATACTCCTGATTACTGACAAGGATCCCATACTTTTGTAAAAAATCTTTCTCTCGAGATAAGTTTCCAACTTATTTTTTTCCGAGAAATACACACGTCCACCCAGCTCGCCTTTTTCTTCTTTCGCAAGATAAAGGAATACGCTCAGCGGAGCCTACGTTCGAAACCCGGTAAGACAATGAAACATTTCTCAGCGGCTGCCAGCGACTTCACGAGTAAGAGAGTAATCTCTAAGCCATGTAAAACTTCCTAAAACTAAAGCCATGTAAAACTTCCTAAAACCGCCTAAAACTTCTCGAGATAAGCATTAGCCGTTCGGAGCCGGCTTTAAACAGTAGGTCCCCGTCAGTGAGTATACAAATTATGTCGTACCACAGCTCACTGAGTCGAGAGGGGCTCTACGAATTTATAAGTTTATTGATATTATACATATTTATATTACTCTGGCAACACATATAATTTTGGAGCCCTCAAAACTATTCAAAATAAAGTTATAGTTCGCTAAAAATTGTGCCATGAATTGCAATTGTCTGCAGTTTGCCTTTTGTATCTATTTGTAAGAATTTGACCACGGCACATTTACAAGGTAATCGCATCAGGTACAACAAATACAACACTACAATAACAACATGCAATTTGTTTTTGATTAGACAACGAAACTGTCAGAGACATCTGATTGAAGTTGTTATGAAAATGTCAACAAATTCTATATTGTTGATTGATTGTTGACAAATATTTTATTTTTCCACAAATTTCAACTTACAAAATATCACAAATTGAAATAAAAAAATAGAAAAATAGAAATAAAACGTCATTTCTAAATGACACATTCGCTTACAGACCAAATGAAAAAAATAAAATATCAGCTGATTGTCAAGATTACCTTGTAACCCAGCCATTAGACAGAGCAGTAATTGTTCGAAAAACTCAACACACTCACACTTTTTTACCAATACACACACATTTTTGCTACTGTCCGGCCGACTGGCAACGAAAATTCAATGGCAGTAAAATTTTGGCACATGCAGCAGAAACGAATGTTAGAGTTCCCCCAACATATTATTTGTGTCAATTTATGGGATAATTTTATTGTGTAATTGTGTTTTGACCGTTTTGTCGTAATAAAAACAGTTATATTTTGTGAATTATTATCAACGAAGTATTTTTCAGACTTGTTTGAAGTACAAAAAACAAAATTTAGACGTATTTATGAAAACAAATTTGCGTGTCCATACTTTTCCCCAAATGCTTTGACAATTTGTGGTGTGGGGTAACATTGTGTTTTTGTTTGCTGCTGCGGACGGTAACAACAACAAGAGAAGTTACTCTTGTGACGAAGTTTTTGAAATGATTTTTCAGATGATTTTCGATATTTGGTTTCTGTTTCGAAGAGTATATGTGTGCTCAACTGGCAACAAATAAGATGTAGGTGTAATGGCAGGGTTAATGTGCCTTGAATTTGACAATCAAAATACCCAGGGTTGTGTCTAAGTTTTTGTTGTTGGGCAATTGCCACTACCTTCTATTATTGTGTCATGTTGACAGTCGAAAAGAGACTCTCTGAATTTTTAAAATATTCTAATAAAAGGCGCTCTGAAATTATTTTCAAATATTTTATTTTTTCAAATTCATTTTGTTCAATGTTTGCTGACATTTTCAAAATTCAAATAGATTTTCGTAGAATGTAGAATGTTTTGTGCAAATTTAAGATGAATCGGAACAAGATTAACCCGAAGGTACAGCAGTTTAGGCCACCACGCCACCAACATGGCCCAGCTCAACTTTAAAACTTTAAGGCGATTTTTTCCACAACTCACGCTTTCAAAGACTGTGTCCCTGACAACTTTAAACCAACTGCAAAGATCCTTTTGATATTGTGAACACTATTTACGAGGTAACGTTGGAGATTTTGTTTTTTAATTTGTAAATTTTTTTTATATTACATTAACAAATTAAGCTATCTTCTTTCCCCCAATAAACGCGTTTTGAAATTAAAGCGTTTTCAAAAAAAGGGGAAATTTTTAAATTTGTCAAACCCTTCTAGTGATTTTGATTTCGGGTGATCCAGCACCGAGATACGTTTCCGATACGTTTGCGAATAATTGCTGCCAATTACGTTTTCTTAATCCTCTTAACGGCAAGACCGTTCTGCGGCGCTCTTCATTAATTGTGTTTATTTTCGTAAAAAATATTTGTTTTCAAGGATTTTCCAGGATTTCTATTTGTTCTATTCCGGGCGGTCTTATCAATAATATCGTCAGCTAATATGGAGCTATCTCCTTCACATCAAATACAATAAATCTACACATAACTAGAAATATCCCGCGTTTTGTCATCCTTCAAACACAGATGACCGCCCTAATAATTTCCATTATTTTCCTTTCTCGAACTGAATGATGACAGACATTGCTTACAATATTCATACTTTTCCCACTGAGCTACTAGACTAAGCATGCCACGTTACCAACCTTTTCACACGGCTCTCGTACATCTCCTCAAAGCAGCACAACCCCGAATACTGGACTAAGCTGCTTAACTTTCATCGAGAGTGCAAACGTGCCGTAATAAACAAAGGCAAGCAATTAATCACAACTGCAGGCAATACGCACACACACACACTCACACAGAGACACACTAACATACACTCGCATAGAAGAAGATAAAATGCGACAAATCGTGTTCTCTCATATATCGGTCATATTTGTCCTGACAATTCAAAGGAGCAGAACAGAAGTGCATACAGCAGTCGCACGCAACGTAGGACGATGATGTGCACGTGCAAAAGTTAAACAAAATATTTTAATTACACTCTGATAAACTTTGCCATTCATAACATCAGCAAAAATATTTTTGTTTCAAACGAACGATAAACAAAACTAAAGCAAAATCAAAATATACCAAACAAAACACACACAAAAAGTGAGAAGAAGTAGAAAAAAAACGCTGGCTCCACTGCAGGCAGGTTACTCTCGCTTTTAATAATTCTGCTCTATTCTGTTCTGTTCAAGGCAAAGTGTGTAATTTTTGGGGTCACGTAACATCAGTTCAACCTTCAGAATTTCTTGTTGTCCTGGGACAATTGAAAGACTAAAACAAAGAATTATAAATGTTGCTGTTGTTGTCGGTCTGCTGTGAGGGGGCGTTGTTGTTGATGTGTTGTCTGGCGTGGCAAATACCAGAGAGATGTATAATTATTTGATGTCAACATGCATTCAATTCAACTGGCAACAAACGCCAGGCCGATACATCATCACGCCGGCATTACCCCCACCCCCCCCCAAAAAAAAAAAAAAGGGTTCGTTAATAAATGATAATTATTTTTTGGTTTTTTGGAATAAATTTCCACAAAAGCCACCTTAATCCCGCTTAAGTTGACACGGCATATTGGCGGCAGATGTTTGCAACATGCGACAGACACACACACACACCCATACACAATGGATCAAGGATTGTACCGTCGCTGGTGTTGACATGAAGTAACACCGGAAAGATTGGATTGGCTGCATGATTAATTAACCATGATAAAGTTGACTTTGAAAGGATTCATCAGCCAACCAACCGACGGCATCACACTTCAATGATAATTACCTGAAAAAGTTTAGTTCAACGTTAGACATCGTTTGAGAGATGTTGTCTGAATTTCAATTAACCACTACATTAATATGACAAAATGTATACACCGACATTTACACAAAGGCGAACGTGTAGAAGTTGAGAGGACTGGGAAAGGCTAAGGGAGATTCCTTTCAATGTTCACGTTCCTCTGTAAGGGATCATTAACAGCTGGTTGGAGTATCATTTCATTGTAATTGTATTTGTTTATGGCATTTCGACCACATGGAAATACAGTCGAATTCGCATAAGCGCACGCCTCTTAAGTGAATATAAATATTAGTAACGATTGTTCTGAGTGATTTTTCATGCACTGCACTTCGCTGATACGAAAATCCGTGATGAATGTAACGACTCTCCGGGTGGAGAGTTGGCGGACCTAGCAATAATAGAGGAGCTGACGTACATGACCAATGGAAACGATAAAATGCTGTAGTAGATTCTCATAATAAATTCTATTAAACCAACTGCTAAGGAGATTTTACAATCAAAATGTTATGAAAAAATTTTTGGAGACAATTCTGAAGCCTTGGGCAAAACAAATGATCTCATTTAACACTATTCGTGCCAGGCAGCGACTTTGGGTTACTATTGAAATTTATACTTGTATATGTATTTATTTACATTAGTCATTATCGTTCCATACGTCTAAATTTAGTTTAGACATATAGTTTACTTTAAACAAATTTCAATTCGATTTTTTTTAATCAAAGTTTGGAATCGAAAAGTTTGCTCGACTTCGATTCTGAGTTTGATTTACATGCATTTCCCATCAAATAAATGCAATGTATTAAAAACAAGTTAATCTATTAATATTTTTTTAAAATTTCAAATATTTTCCCACATTTTAATTGTTTTTATCATTAAAATACAAACGCACCTCAGGATTAGTGGACGGAAATACAAGTTTTGAAATTTTGTTAATGCATAGCTGAAGAAGGCGTGGTATTTAAAAATGCTGGAGTTAGAGACGAGCCAAAATGGCTCCGACTCTGTAGCCAGTTGTCTGTAGGCCGACTAACTAACCCATTGATTAGTTAAGTAATGATTACTAATTAAATTACATTTTTAGAGGTGCAGTAATGCCTGAATTACGTTTTCTATTTAGTTTTTCAAGACTTATAATTGATTATAATTACAAATAATCTAAAAGAATAAAAAGTAGTCAAATAATACGACTACTTTCCGTGATTACTTTTGATTCTTTCTGATTATTTATAGTAATCGCAAGTAATCCTGATTAATGTCATTAAAAAATATGGTGATGCAAATTTGTTCAACCAGTATTTGGTTTGAATTATTGTTTTCTTTATCGGTATAAATTCTATAACATTTTTCTTGGTCGTTTTTAATATTGCTAAGCTATTCTTCTTCTTGATTTCTTGTATATGCAGTTGAAAAATTCAACGACCTTGTCCTGCAATGAGTGATCACGCATGATTCGAGCAAATCGCTTGAGCAGTGATTCTTTTTGATTATTTTACAGTAATTTAAAGTAATCTTGATTACTTTTAGATTATTTGTAATTGTAATCAATTATTTAAGTAATCCCATTGCTAATCGTAATTGAAATTTTACAGCTATGAGTTCGGATCGATGTAAAACAGTTTCCATTGAGTTTTCTGCACTAAGCGGATGTTGACTTTCAGTCTAATTGCGTGAATAATGCCAGTAAGGATATAAATGTCCTCCATTTCTTTTAGGCAGCTAGTCAGTACGACAAATGGTTTAGTTTGTATCCAAACTCCACCAGCCGGTGACATTCGACGTGAACGGATTTGGTATGTGTATGCCGCATGCATACTGAATAATAGTTGGGATAATATTTTGAATAATATTTAAAATAATATTTTAGATAATATTGTGGATAATATACTTATATAATATTTTGGAAAAATATTTTGGATAATATACTTGGCTAATACAGTTCAACCTCGATATAACGGCCCTCAATATAACGATTTCCTCGATTTAACGAATTTTTTGAAATCCCCAACAGCGCTCCATAATATCTAATACAAAATAAACCTCTCTATTACGAATACGTTTGTCAAAAACCTAGTTATAACGAATTATCAACCATTGCAGTGACACAGACACACACGAAATTATTGTGTTTTTTTTTGGCTTAAGCAAAGTTTTCCAAGTTTTTCGATAGAAAATCATATTTGTTTGATGCTTAGTAAAATAAGCACTGATAGTTGTCGTTGCTGTTAGCTGTATAGTTCTAATGGCAGGGCAAAAAAGAGATGTTCAAATTTGCTTTAATTTATTAGCGGAAATCGTTCGCTATAACACGGTATGTAGATGATGATTAATAAACAAGGTTTATTTATCTCTTTATAACGAATGAAGTGCAACTTCACCTCGATGTAACGAACCTCATTTTAACGAATTATTCAATATAACGTTTTTTTTCTGATCCCCTTGAGATTCGTTATATCGAGGTTAGACTGTATTTTGAATAATATTTTGGATAGTATTTAAAACTAGTAAGTTGTAATGCGCCTATGGCGCCCGTTGAAATATGGAGAAAAATTTTGTTGAAAAAAAAAAAATTTTGTGGAAAAAAAAATTTTGCTGAAAAAAAAAAATTTTGTTGAAAAAAAAAATTTTTCTTAAAAAAAAAATTTTGTTGAAAAAAAAAATTTTTCTTAAAAAAAAAATTTTTGTTAAAAAAAAAATTTTTGTGGAAAAAAAAATTTGTTGAAAAAAAAAATTTTTCTTAAAAAAAAAAATTTTTGTTGAAAAAAAAAATTTTGTTGAAAAAAAAAATTTTTCTTGAAAAAAAAAATTTTTCTTGAAAAAAAAAAATTGGAAAAAAAAATTTTGTAAAAAAAAAAAATTTTGGAAAAAAAAAATATTGGTAAAAAAAAATTTGGGGAAAACAGAATTTCTGTACAAAAAAAAATATTATTTTTTTTATTATTTATTATAGAATTATAGAATGCCTATTTAAATTCCTACGTACTGCGTGACAGAGTCAGTGAATCAGGGAATCAGTGAATCAGTGAATCAGTGAATCAGTGTCGAGGGTAAATATATATTAAGATAATATTTTGAATAATATATTGGATAATATTATGGATAATTTTGTGGATAATATTTAAAATAATATTTTAGATAATATTGTGGATAATATTGTGGATAACATTTTGGATAGTATACTTATATAATATTTTGGATAATATACTTGGATAATATTTTGAATAATATTTTGGATAGTATTTAAAAAATAATAATATTTTGAATAATATTTTGGATAATATTTTAAATAATATTTGGGATAATAATTTGGATAATATTTAAAATGATATTTTGGAAAATATTTTGGATAATATTTTGAATAATATTTTACAAAAATATTCTAAATAATATTTCGGATAATTTTTTGGATAATATTTAAAATTATATATTGGATAATATTTTTAATAATATTTTGGATAATGTTTTGAATAATATTTTGAATGAAATTTTGGAAAATATTTTAAATAATATTTTGGATAATATTTTGGAAAATATTTTGGAAAATATTTTAAATAATATTTTAAATAATATTTTGGATAATATTTTACAAAAATATTTTAAATAAAATTTCGGATAATATTTAAAATGATATTTTGAAAAATATTTTGGATAATATTTTGAATAATATTTTGAACTAGTAAGTTGTAATGCGCCTATGGCGCCCGTTGAAATATGGAAAAAAAATTTGTTGCAAAAAGAAATTTTTTGTGGAAAACAAAAATTTTGTTGAAAAAAAAAATTTTGTAGAAAAAAAAATTCTTGTTAAAAAAAAATTTTAGTTAAAAAAAAATTTTTGTTGAAAAAAAATTTTTTTCTTGAAAAAATAAATGTCGCTGAAAAAAAAAATTTGTAAAAAAAAATTTTGTGGGAAAAAAAAATTTTGTTGAAAAAAAAAATTTGTAAAAAAATTCTGTAAAAAAAATTTTTTTGTTGAAAAAAAAATTTTTAAAAAAAAAAAATTTTAAAAAAAAAATTTTGGGAAAAAAATTTGTTGGGGAAAACACAATTTCTGTACAAAAAAAAATATTATTTTTTTTATTATTATTATTTATAGAATTATTATAGAATGCCTATTTAAATTCCTACGTACTGCGTGACAGAGTCAGTGAATCAGTGTATCAGTGAATCAGTGTCGATATATATATATTATTATATATTATATTAAGATAATATTTTGGAAAATATTTTGGATAATATCATGGTACAATAAACAAGGTAAGGCCAAGCAATCAGCTGATTTACAATTTTTTCTCGCAGCGCTCTAAATTGTCAAAGTTGACATTCGATGTGTTGCAAACGGAATAACAAACCCATCCTATGATAGAGGGTATAACAAATTATGAACATATTAATGATGGAAATGTAAATATTTTGTATCAAATATTTACAACAATAACAAAAATTAACTGTCAGTAACTTTATTTTATATTCTTGACATATACAACTTTGACAATATAGAGCACCAGAGTTGTATCTAATTATTTGTTGTTGGGCTAATGACCTTACCTTGTTTATTGTACCATGGATAATATTTTGGAAATATTTTGGATAATATTTTTTATAATATGTTCAATAATATTTTGAATAATATGTTCAATAATATTGTGAATAATATTTTGGATAATATTTTGGAAAATAAATTAAATAATATTTTGGATAATATGTAAAATAATATTTTCGAAAATATTTTGTTTGTCATATTCACGGCCAACTGCAGCCCTCCAACTATAATTCCTTCAAACAGTTAATTAAATTTATTCAGCATAAAAAGTACATCCTCATCATTGCCCTCCTTGTGTTTGTTCTACCGTTTTCGTTCGCAGCACGCTTGTACTTAAAGGGTATTCATTTTTATAAAACAGCCAATGTGGCCAACACAGTTGTACACTCTGGCCCTACAGAACGGTGATAATTACAGAATCTTGTTTTGTTGTGTTTTGCTTTTAATCTGTTGCATTGACTCTGCACCGATGTAATCGGCTTATGGGATCCGTGGTGGCGTATGATTGATATAAACTAAAAATAATACACAATATTTCAATAGTTAACAACAATACCTGGCGTATTTTACTAAGAATTTTAAAGCTCCTTTTCAATTACTAAAACAATTCTCTGGTGTTTTTCTGTTTCATTTCATTGCAGGTTTAAATTTAAGTAGAGTAGAATACAACACAACCAAAAACGAATTAAAAACCATTTAAGGGAAAATGGAAAAAAAAGAAAAAATTAACAAATAACGAAAAACGAAAAACAAAGAATATATGTATTTATAAACAAATAACTGCCATTGTAACGAAAATGAAATTTTCAATTTGAACAAGAAAACAACAAACAACCAAGAAAACCCCAAAACTGCTACAGCACCAACAAGAGATATACAACTTCCTTAAACAACAACAACAAAGATAACGTAAAGCTGCCACCAACTGAATAAACCAACAAAATACCCACATCTCAGCCAACCGCAACTGCAACAACCTGGCAAAATAAATGAATATAATTGCAACTTCTTAAGCCGATGGAGAAACGCCAAAGCGAACAAAATAAAAACGAAAACAAAAACAAAAAACGTAATCGCACACCGAAACCGGAAACCAATCAATCAATTGTAGATTAAAACAAATTGCGACCATTGATGGCATTCAAAGCTTATGGTCGGGCCGGATGGTCCTGGTAAAGGACTCATAACCGCATAACCAATAACGCCACCATTACCACCAACCACCAGTGTTGGCTGGCGGGGGCCATCGTTTTCATTTCGAAAGTAAAGCAGCAAAGACGCAGACATTCAAGAAACTACAAATGAATGAATCCGCGAATGTTAGTGCACTACGACGACATCATACAATAACAACACATCGCGTGGCCGGTGCATTGCGATACTTGACAAAGGCAGCCGAAGCGGCAGCACCAGCAACAGCAGGAGCTGAGGCGGCGCTAGCTGTAGCAGCCAAACAACCACTGGCGTTGTGTTCAGCTTTTAGAAGTTCATTGCAGCAGCACAAGCGGCTACCACAAACCATCGGCATCCATCGCACCGAGGCGTGGCTTAAATGTAGTAGTATTGACCGTTGTGTCACGCTAAACACTAGCTTCAGATAGCAACACTCGTACGTACGTTAAGGCGTTCGTCCCCCCCCCCTCTCCACCTCCTGCCACTACACATAGCCAGCGTTAGACAAACAGACTCTCACACACACCATCTAACAACGTCAACGCCAATACCGCCGCCACCTTGTCACGTCAACGGAGAGACAGACAGAGAGAGAAAGATTAAGAAAAGCGCCGAATACAAACAGAAGGAGTAAGCACAACTTTGAGTGGTTAAATTCTTTGGGGTTTGGCATAATTACAAGAAGAAGAAGAACAACGTGGCCCACGTAAACGGGCCCACGTATACGTATGTACGTACTATGACTGCCATTGTTTCCACATCTTTAGTAAGTGCTTTCATTTTTTCTGGACAATTGACGGCACTGTGCTTCAAATCTTAATACTATCTAACACTAACTACTCTCTATACATCAACTATCACTACCACGACCACTACTATTGCTATTACTACAACAACAACAACCACAACAGCCACAACGACTAGGACTACAACGACAGCCATTGCAATTACTCTACTAAAACTCTCCTACTACTACAACAACTAATACCACTACCAGCCAGTACTTTTGGCTCTCTATGCTCTCTCACCAACTCTACTCTACTACTAATACTACGACCACCTCTGAGACATAGGCGACCACCTACAACCACAACTACAATAACGTCGTCGTCATCATCATCATCATCATCAACAGCAACAACAACCACAACTAACACACTTTTTTGCTTTAGGCTTAAGGAACAACAAGAAGCCGAAAGAAAGCAGCAGCAGCAGCGGCACCAACAAGACAAAGGCGCGCTTTACGACCAATACGAGAAAGTGATACGAACAGCAGCTGCGACAACACAAGAACGTACGAACCACGACGACGAAAGCAACAGCAACGGCAACGACAACGTCACCCGGAGTAGCATACAACAATAAAACAACAACAGCGACATTACCAACAACAACAACAACAAAGAAAAGTTCAACTTGATCTTTTGTTTTGCATTTACAAGGAGGCACCATATACAAAATCACAAAAGGGGAAATGAGATGAAGTGGTTTCAAGTGGCATTAGATATGATTCTTGTGCTTTCATTCATATCAAGTAAGTACGAGACCAAGTATCTACATACACATACACACACAGTCACACAAACACACCCCACTGACACAGACACACTTTGCATATTCTTTAGCACACAAACAGACAGTTTTTTTTTTTCTTTTCTTAGTTTTTAGTACATATCTCTATAACGAATATATGAAATTTGCCATGACCATAACACACACAAAAAAAAAACAGAACGGAAAGAAAAGAAGAAAATGAGAATGAGAATGCGAAAAAAAACAACAGCAACACAAAATGTGGTATTTGTGTCAAAGAATCAACTACTGGTGCTGCCGCATAGTTGGGCGTCAGGCTATTTTCTTTTTTTTCAGTAGTTTTTTTTTTTTTTTTTGTATGCCTTTCATTTTCCTTTTTTTCACTTAACGTTGGCCATCTCAATAAACAATTCAACTTGACCCAAAAGAACGTTAAAATACAGAGCAGCGTATATTAGTTGTGACGCCAGGGGCGTAGTTTAACATTTGACCCCAACTTGCACAACAACAATCGTAATTATAACTACTGTGCCGTTCACTTGCCGTACAACTACACACACACATACACTGATATTTGCTGATGAGGCGAAATGTAAGCCAAGTTTTTTGTGTGGCTCTTCCATGTTTTTTTTTTCGTTGTTTTTGCTACGTGCCCAAAAAAAAGTGCACTCTGTGTGTTTTTTTTTTTTTTGAAATTTAACTGGAATCGTCGAAACAATGAACTGCGTTGATAGACATCTTAAACGTTTACATGCAAAATGCATAATTACTTAATTCGTAGTTTTATCGACCCCCTTCCCCCCAAATTTATGTTGCCGAACTCTTTTATAGATGGAAATGAAATATTGATGAACTTATACCAAATGATTAACAACCCCTTCACTGTATTCAAAAAAAAAACCTACGATAAATTATTAATTTGTAAAGCCTTTGAAAAGGGTGGTAAATGTTTAATGATTTATAAAAGCTTTAGAATTGAATTAATCTTTAAAAAATATTTTATAAAAATTTCATATGTTTTTTAACCCCATTCGTACCAAGCTGAATTTGTAACGTATAGTTGTCATTCCTGCTCACACGATGCAGAGAACCGCTGAATAAGAAAATCCATACCCGGATTCATTACTGAATTAAATTTAAGATTCATACACTTATTGTTAGGCTCCTATGGAGCAGATCCAATAATGAAGCAAAAAAAAAACTAGAAACTAACACAAAAATTCCAAAAAAAAATCTAAACCATTTAAAGGATGAAACATAGACGAATGGGACGACAATCAGCCTTGTCACAGACAAAACATCTAGTAAAATTGCAGTGAAATTGACAATTTATACGAGAAAACCTATACAACTCTAGTTATTACATTTTTATTTGTTCAAATATGTTGTCTACTATAAAATCACCTTAAAAAAAGTAATTTCATATCTATTTTTTCTTATATAAAAATGAGTTTAATAAGGTACCACAAAACGCTATGTTATCTTTCACACTCTGACTTTACAGACCAAGAAAGATGTACAGTAGGGTGTCCAAAAAAAAATCGAATTCCATAGGAACTCAACCTGATTTTGATAGCTTATGGTTCAAAGTATTTTTGAGAAATTTTTCAGATTTTTTGCAAACCGGTTGTATGCAAAAAAATTTCTAGGTCTCTGAGTCATTATTTCTAAAGAAAAATGTTGGAGCTTTAATTTGATGTACAAGGTGGCGCAAAAGTAAACTTCCGATGTTTTTTGGCTTTAATTAAAAAAAAAAAATTAAAAACTTTGATTCTTCTTGTGGATTATTTTTATTTGGTCTTTTAATTTTTTGTCATGATGTCATGTAAATGGCCGCAGCCAGAGTTGCCACTGGCATTAGGGGCCAATCGCAAAATTTATAGCATTTTCTGATAGGAGGATTACTTTTGCTCCACCCGTTATATAAATCATAAGTTCTGACATTTTTTTCATCAAATATAATTTTTTTTTTGGGGAAATTTTACATAAACTACAAAAATAACCCTTTAAACCCTTAAAACTTTTAAAAATTTCATGAAAGTGTCAAAAACTAATGATGCAGTTTTAAAGCTGGAAAATGCTAATTAATTTTTTTTGGGAAATTTTACGTAAACTGTCAGAAAAAAACGTTTTATAACATTTTCCATTCCATGAAAGTGTAAAAAAGTAATAATGCAATTCGAAAGACGATGAAGTTTTAAGTAATTTAAAAAAAAGGTATTGATTTTACTTTTATCGTCAATGACTAAAAGCTACCGAAATACCGAATGATTCAAAATAACACCTCTTGTTGGAAAACCCTTTGCAAGTCTTAATTTCAATAGTGACCTGAAGTCACTGCCTGGTATGAATAGGATTAATATGTGGATTACGAGTAATCTTTATAGTTTTTTTATGCGAATAACAAATGTGTGCGGACTTCAGACCTCAATGACTTCTCGTCAATATTTAGAAAATTATAATTTGTTTGATTAAAGTATCTGTTACTAGCCCGAATAACCAGTTGAAGTTAGACTTATGAAAATGGAGTAGTGTTCCACAATCTAAGGCCGGAATTTCTTTAATATGAGTTTAAAAATGTGATACAAGCACGAAAAAGACAGGGTACGTCCTTTCGATACGCAGAAAAAACTATTTTAATTTTGTAATATTTTGTTTCTGTTAATCAGGTTCTATTTTTTTATATTCCTCTTTCTTGCAAAATAGAAAAAGTGGGTAATTGTACGCAGCTAAATTAAAGAAAAAACTATTCTCATTTTTCTAATATTTTGTTTCTGCTAATCAGGTTCTAGATTATTTTTTTTTTATTATTTCTTTTTCTTGCTAAATAGAAATGTTTCTTTTTTAAAAGTTGTTTTGTTAGTTCTAGAAATTAGACATTGATTTGACCACAAAAACAACAAAAAAATTTAATCAACAGGAACCAAAAAAAATTGTCAATTCTATCTCTTTTTTTGCATTCCTGTTGATTAAATTTTTTTTTAAATTTTTTGTTATTACAGTTTTTGTTCAATTCATATCCTTCGAAGCGCAATCGTGAATAACTTTTCAAACAAAGAAAAAAGTTTTTTAAAAAAAAAACTCAACTCAGGAAAACGATGTGAGAAAACGATTTAAACATACAGGCAGAAGCAAGAAAATAGAAAAAGTTGATAAACCGTAAAACTATTGAAACGGTATACCTGGTACAGCAACAGCAGCTGGAGATGGCTTCGAAGGGGAATACAAACAATCCAAATGTTTTGAAAGGTGGCAAGAGGGGAAGTTATACTGAGTAATTATTTCTGTAAGATCTGCTGTTGCCTTACTTACTTAGTTATTTCCCATGAAGGAACAGACGGGGAACTTTTCTCGAATCAGTGAGCTGTGTACGATATAATTGTGTACCGGGGCCCACAGTTTAAAGCCGGCTCCGAACGGCTAGTGCTTTTCTAGAGAAGTTCTACATGGCTTAGAGAATGCTATGTTACTCGTAAAGTCGCCAACATTTACGAGGTGGAAACAGCCGCTGATAAATGTTTGATGGACTTACCCGGTTTCGAACTCGGGTTCTTCTGTATGATAGTCGCACACACTACCTAACACACCACAGCCGTCCACAGACCTCCTTAATAAATAATTTCCCAGCAATTTGGTCTTGTTTGCCCTCTCCAGTTCGCCATACCAAGAACTTTCATTCCATCGTCCACTTGGCCTTCTAAAGGAGTCTCGGCCTTGGCTGACTGTGCCTTCGGTCGTTGCCGTCGTCAAACGATACTCTGGCCGGAGCTTTGGGATTTTTCCAACCAACATTGCCTGACATGGCAATCGCTGTATTTTTATTTCCGTAGATTTTAATCCGCAAAAGACCCAATGCTGTTTGTTGTCACACAAACGTTCACCAGATCCACCATCGTCGTCCATCTCTATGGGGTGTTGTGGATATCGACTTGATGTTCTGGACATAAAGATACAGGGTGATGCTCGCTGGGCTAGTCATATATTCGAAGTATCGAAAGAAGCATTCAAGAGTTTAGGCCTTTTAACGCAATGCAAGAAATACATCTTCCAGCAAATGAGTTTCCTGTTAGCCAAAAAAAAAAAAATAGTTTCAAATAATTTTCCTTTCATCGGAGTTTGGAAGGCGGTGTTACTCTTTTTTTCAGGATTAGACGATTCTTGATTTTTACAGCTGAAGTCACACTGATACAAGTTCATCGGGACTGAGCTTCAATCGTTCTTTCATACTTCCAGATGGTGTCGACGGTTGCAATTCAATTCATCTACTCCTGTCTTATACAGCTCTGCCCATATTTTGCATCCACAGCTATTGCTGCTCTCACCTCATCTGAACTGTAGCTTACCACAAAAACGCATCACACAGAATATTCGATTTAGTCCCACGCACATATTGTGGATTGAAGGTTCTTTCGCTGTAGATGTCCAAATTATGTCCCACGTTGCTCAACTATTTCTCAGGGCCACTTACAACATCCGTGTTTTCAATTTCCCTCTCATACACTCACAT
Source organism: Hydrotaea cyrtoneurina (assembly GCA_958296145.1). Lineage (NCBI taxonomy): Eukaryota > Metazoa > Arthropoda > Insecta > Diptera > Muscidae > Hydrotaea > Hydrotaea cyrtoneurina. The sequence goes on along the minus strand of OY282513.1, from coordinate 6,279,659 downwards.
AACTCAATGCAATTACTTTTTCTCAAGCGACACACATCGTTGAAAGTGGTTTTATTTTCAAATAGGCAGCTTTCGTTTACAATTTTCTTCCGGAAATAATTTCCATATTGAAATGCAATAAATATATTTTTATTTATTTATTTGCCAAACCCAGCTGGGTAGGCCGCAACTCTCGCACCACAATTGACGACAAATGCAATTTTAATCCTCAGCTGTTCTTAGCCAACTATGACAGGACATGCAACCAACGTGTATATTGTTTGCATTTAGTGCACAGATTTAGTTCCCCGGGATTGATACGTATTAATGTAATACACATTTGCACACATACTTAATTATAACTCGTTGCATAAAATCTGTGCAATTATGTGTAATAGATTTTTATAAAAAAAAAAAAAAAACGAAAACAAAAAAAACACAAAAAAGGTTGTACAGTTTTATTTTTATGTGTTTCAATTAACATTGAGATTTGTTATACGCCGCCAGCACAGTGTGTAGTTTTGTAACATATTTTTATATTTAATTAATTTAAGTGGAAAATGATCTGTAATATCTCTGAAAATATTTCTAAACTCTCCCCAACTATTTAACACAAACCCTTTCACAGATATTCACTTTTTATGGATATCGGTCCAAGTGCTATCGAATATCTGTTTGCCATTGATATGCTCAGTAAATTACTATTCTCTGGCCTGCAATTTACTCAGAAATGTGTGGGTGTTGCTATGAAAATTTCATTGCTGTCAGACTTGCATTCAACATTTCAGGCACAACAACTTTGCCAATGACATTTCGTTGGCTGACGTAATTAAACAGAATGTAGGCAAAGTTCTCCACAAATGACTTCATTAAATCTCTTACCGAATTTGAATTGCGTGAAAGAGTTTTAATCCATACACATACCAACTGTCTGTTGTAATAGGTCGCACGATTTGCCCATATTTGTTCTGTTGACTACCTCACGAACGTGTATGGATAGAGTACAGTGGTGTTTGGAATGAGAAATAGTGGAGACTATTTGAAAAAAATAAAAATTATCACAGAAAATAGGGGAAAAGAGGGGAAGTTTAAAGTCTCACATTGTTAATTGGTGGAACCCGTTGTCTATAATGAGTTACCTGGTCTATAATGAGTTATGTGGTTTGGTGGAGGGACCTTTAGAAGTCCACATACCTGTGGGATTCTAGATAAGGTCCAATGAATGACTGGCCTGTGCATCACGGCTTCACTTTGCACCACCCCCTTCTGCTGCTCTGAACATAATTACAACATAATTAGACGAGAGACTGTCGAAGCAGCATCAAGTAGGATTAAGATAGCAGTCGCAATTATCGGTGATGGTCACCGTGGAATCCTTAATATACTCACTAACATCCCACAATAATCGGTGATGGTCGTGCACCGTGCAATCCTTAGTATACTGACTAACATCCCACAATCTCCCCGAATCGCTCTTCGACAAGAAGGGCCACCGACATATACGAGAAAATGCAGAACTCACGTCACAAGACTGTATGTCGTTTTTTGTACTGACTCAGTTCAATAATTCTGCTGAAAATCGAAGGTTGATTAAAAAAATTCGAACTAACATATGATGAATTTCATTTAAAAATCGAGATAAAAGCCGCGATGCGGGTCTTCTAATTTAGCCTCACTCTTAGAATCGACCTTACTTTTGCTAACCTGAATTTGTTCTACAGTGTAATCAAATAGATTTCGAGATCTATTCCAATTGAGGACTATAGTGTTAATTATGCTGAGCTTTTAGTTATTAATGAAGTAGCAGGATAGCTGAGGTACACCATCTTCATCACTAATTGTCGAGAGTTCTACTTAATTCTCACCCTGAAGTTGTGAACAATGAACCACGAATAGGATAACTACGATGCCGTTAACTTCAGCCCCCACCAAACCAAGTAAATACAACACGCCAGAGTAGTCAATTTTCGAATACAATGTGTGGATTAGGGGTTGGGGGCTACCTAACATCTGTGATACTTTTTGGTGGTGGCCGAAACAAAATCTCCCTGCAATTTGGCTGACAAACCACAGTCACCGTGAATCTCCCCCAAGTGTCGTTCCAAATTATACAGGCCAGGACAAAAATTCTAGGGGTTGCTGAAAAAAATTCCCTAAAATAAATGAAAAATCCACCCAAAAAGCCCAATATGGAAATTTCCCCAAAAAATCTGAAAAATCCACCCCAAAAGCCCAATAGGAAAATTTCCCCAAAAAATCTGAAAAATCCCACAAACAATTTATGAAAAATTACCCAATACAAAGTCCCCCAAATATTATGAAAAATATACCAAAAAAAACAAATGATAAAACAAAAATATCCGCCTGATTCTGAATAACAATTCCCCGGGATTTAAAACTTCATAGAAATAATTTGCTAACTGTTAGCCAAACAAAACAACTGACTTTGAATAATCGAAATTATCTCTCCCTTATTACTATTCTCCCCGTTTGTTTAGAATAGGAGGATTTTATTCTCGGGAAAAATAAATTCCCCGGGGAGTAGTCAGACTCGCGCTTCATATGATTGACTTCTGTTATGAAAATATCCCAAAAAAAAAAACGGAAAATTTTCCCAAAAATAAAAAAAAATTGGAAATTTTGCATTGTCTATTTTTTGGGGCTTTTTTTCATAATAAAGAAAATTAAATGTTACCTAAAAAATTATGAAAAACTTACTAATTTTTTAGGGAATTTTTCATTAAGAAATTTTGATTTATTTGGGGAAATCTTAATTTTTTTTGTAAGCATTTTTCATAGAGTCGCCCCAGTAGGTGTTAAAATCTTCTCTGACATTCAGTTTGTCCATTGAAAACTCGACTCTGTCTTGCTCAACTCAACATCAGCACTGGATTGCCGCAGATATTTCAAATAGATGGCTCAGAAATCACCTTATGTGGGTTCTGGGCCACCGGAATATACTAGGGTACTGCAGAGTACACGTGCTATCAAAACTCTGGACTACCTTATAGATTCCAGACGAACTGCTATCCTAAGTCGTAATCCCAAGTCATACTGCCTGGTAGAACTTATAGAGAAATTAACGCCTCTGTGGTTGCATTCACCGTTATAAAAACCCGATGTCTCAAAGCTGGAGTCCATCATGAAAGGACACTGTCTGATTGGAAGGCATAAGAGTCCTCCTCCTAAAGAGGAGACCATACCACACCAACCCTTTTCTGGACTTGCCCTAATCTGGCAAACGGGCAACAACAATACTGGGCTCTTATTTCTTTAGGGACCTAGGCGATCTTGCCGACATTGGTATTGGCTGACTCTGAAGATATTTTGGAAGCTCAAGATGGTTCAAATGGGGTTTTCGTTTCCGTGATATCACAATTGACTACAGAGTCTAAGTGAGTCTCTCAATAAAGACACGATTGATTGAAATAAAAGGCAGTAAAGCTGAAGGATGATGCCGACATTTTACAATCTCACCACGGATTCACACATGGCAGCCATAAAGTAAGATTTGTTATAGAATTTGTCAAATTTGCCCTAAACATTCAGTCCTGATTCACACTAGGCAATTTTAATTGCCTTAAGTCTTAGTTTCCAGGAGAGATAGAGAGTGTTAAGGGTGATGAAAAGGGAAAGTGGAAAAAACCTGCTCGTACTGGCAATGCCTTTGGTGTGTTTCGTAGTGTGAAGTTGGCTGCAGATTATTTTTGACATTTTGAAAGACATTTTCTAATGCAAATTAGAAAGGGAAATAATGAAAATACAAATTTCCGAAACCGAATTAATTAATTATTTCATAATATAGTGTTATCTACTTGCTAAGATACCATGTAATATAGATTAATTGGCCTTATAGGCCAATGAAACCAATAAATGAAATGAATTGCTTTGTGTGATGCAAGTTCAAAAAGGAATCATAAAAATTGCCGGCAGTAATATTGTCTGGTATGAATTGAAACTTACAATCCTTTCGGTATTTTCAAATATTTATTTTGATTTAAAATTATTAAATTTTAAATTTCTACTCCGATGATTTCCACAACATTTTCGATTCAGTGGTTTTCAGCCCAGAAAATAATGTGTTTTAAATTTCAATAGTCCCTCGGGCTTGCTCTCATTTAGTAAATCTTTATTTTTTATTTCATTTCTCCAAACATTCTTCCTCGTTTGCCCCACGGTGCCGCATATACAATATCGATTTTTCTTCCGCTCCATTCAATTACAATTAATGGGAAATTTTATATTTTGAACAATTTTAACAAGACCAACGTGAAAAAAACGATTTTACATAAAAATTAATATTACAATATTACAATAATTCGTACAACAACAACTGGTAATTTTCAAAAATTACAACAACAGAAGAAGGAAGATGGAAAAGGGAAATGTGTGAAAATAAAAACGGCTCATAACGTAGACATATGAACATTCCACACATACATTGACATTCCGTTAATATACCGACAAAGCGTATGAATATTTAAAAAGATGTCGGTGTGCGTGTGTTTGCGTGAGATATCATAAAAATGCACACGCACACAGACAACGTGTTGACGATTTTCGAAATAATTTCTTGTGAACCATGAACGATATTTGGCAGTGTTTCGTTCGATGAAATCATTGATTGCCTTTGAAACTTTACACGTATATTCAATTAAATAATTTACGTCTTACGTGTCGCACTTAATGCGGAATGACGGATTTATTAAATGAAAGCAATTGTATTGATGTGCTTGTGTGTGTTTGTGTGTGCGTATGACATCCTTACGATCATATGTATCTGTGTGTGGGGGGGATGGGTGGTGTTCTCATGCTCGCCAGCCGTTCGAGGGGCAGACACCATGTGATGCCTGTTTGCAACACATTTCATTTTATGAACGTACCTTGACGACGAACATCAGGCGTTCCATGATGTATGTATGTATGTATTTGCCGCCATGGGTCTGTCGGCGTTCGAGGGTTTCCCTTTGCCTTCATGCCGATAAGCGCTTATTGCTAATATTATGAGGCGTTCTGCTGGTAATTTAAAAGCTTACTAATTTATAATCAATATTAATACGAGCTAAGCCCACAAACCAACACACCCGTCACACACACACACACCCACACACAGACTCTCACAAATTGCTCGTATGCTTCATAAGCGCCTTTCGATAACAACATCGCATCTGGAGTACAGATAATTCTTGTTGTTAGCATTTCTTTCAAACAAAGAATTTGCCTAATCGAATTTCAAGATACGTAAGTTGCTTGCCAGGAGGAGGATCTGCGCAGGAATGAATGTCTCTGCTGACTTTAACTTCTGTTGGTTGGAGAGGGGGCGAGGAGGGGCAACATTAAATGGAACTTCATGTGATTTGGTTTACAATCGAGTTGGTTGTGTGTGTGCGCGCATATGTTAACAGAAATTGCATTAAATTGATTTTAATTGCATTCTCCCCACAATTCATGTCCGGTTGATTTACAAACACATACACACACATATAAGTTTGGGAGACCAAACACCACCACCCCCACCACTACCCGTTCACCCAGCAACAGTTTGGTCCAATTCATAAACATTACAACGTAAACAAGTATTGAAACACTCGAGTTGTTGGGATTAGATTAACGGTCAAGACCGACTTCAAGGACTCCAGACATGAGAATTGTAATAGAATGGGAAAATGTTTGGTGGAGAATCCAACACACTCAGGGCAATAAATTAATTCCAACCCTGGAATCTAACCCTAAGAAAAATATATATCAAATTAGTATGAAAAATATGCAAAACTCGACTTTCGACATTTTCAGACATTTTTCTACTCAAAAGTGTCCTTGACTCCGAATAAGTCCTGGAGATTTTAAACTTATAAAAATGTTTTCTCAGTCACTTTTGCATTTCAGTTCAGCAGCCCAGATATATGTAACCCAGATATATGTCAACCCGATGTCTCATTGCTTGAGTCCGTCATGAAAGGACACTGTCTGATTTTGTGGTGCTTATGATAGGGACCCAAAAGTGTCCTTGACTCTGAATAAGTCCGGCGCTGGAAATATCAAACTTATAAAAATATTGTCTCATTCACTTTTACATTCGAGTTCAGCAAACGAATTTTTGTGTTGGATGCGAATGAGGATGATATCCAAATTGTCCACAACCGAGAGAAAACACCTTGGGCTTTAGCTATCCTGCTTGGGATGTCATTTCTTCTCTTAACATTCCATGAAGGAACGGACGGGGAACTTCTCTCGAATCAGTGAGCTGTGTGCGATATTATTTGTATACTCACCGACCGGAACTTACTGTTTAAAGCCGACTCCGAACGGCTAATGCTTTTACTAGAGAAGTTTTACATGGCTTAGAGATTTCTCGCCAGCATTTACGAGATCGAAAATAAGCGCTGAAAAATGTTTGATGGCCTTACCCGGTTTTGAGCCTGTGTTTGCTTGTTTGACTACCAACCACACCACGGCTATGCCACCGTCCCCAACATAGTTTCGAAGTCCCTATGCTCCTCCGGCAGGGGAAGAACCTTATAGCAGAGTCACTTTTAGTCTGTTGCAACTGCTGGATGCCCCCTACATGACAGTTTGGCTGTTTAAATATCGCAAATATTTTTTTTTAATTTTTCAAATGTTTATTTAAGCCTTGACTTTCTGTAGAGCCTATTGGTCAAATGGGTGCCTTCGTTGTTGTCCCACCCAAATTGAATTTTTCACGCTCAAAATGTTGTACTCAAATGTTATCTTGACAAAAATTAATCATAATTTAATAAGATTTAGTACTAACCAACAAAAAAAGGCAAAAATCCCTCACGATATCTGGGACCAGACCTGCTCAAAAAGGCACATTTCCGTTTGTTCTCCAACCAATGATCCAGCGCAAGTTCAGGTTCTTCCCCTGTAGAAGTCAGCCATGGTCACATTCTGCACTGTATGTTGTACAAATTATCTACTCCACCAAGGCATGAATTCGAAAATGTTTTGGTCCGTACAGTATATCGTCACCAGAAATTCAAAATGACTTAACAAGCATTTTCATAACTTCCTAGGAGAAGCCAAACACTGTTGTAAAATCTGAATACTCCTCATGTTACGTTGTTTAGAATGTCGCCTATAAAATTGTAAATTTTGAATATTGAAGTCTAAAAGAGACAGGTATTTTAGGTTATTTTACAAGAATCAATTAAAAATACGACCACATTTTCGAGCATTTAAGAAAGAATTGTATTTGATTAAACACACTTTTTGCTCAACTGTTGGGATGGTTGTATAAAAAACCTCCACCTCCTACTCCTCATCATCACTTATTTAGCGTCCTGTGAAGTAATTGATTAGGAGGACCAATGATCAGCAATATCGGCATCCGCAGAAAAGTCTAATGAACTTCTTCATTATCAACCTCAGATATTTCTCAGAAATGTATTTTTTTTTTGCGTTGCGATGCCATCACAACTTTATTGTTTGGTTTATTTCTCCGAAAAGTTCGACTTATGGAAGTTGGTGCCATTATTCTTCTTCGAGTTATGGAAGAGCAATTAACGCTACGGCCACTAGAAGTGCTTCGACTTAACGTAAACTCGACTTATGGAAGTTCCACTGTATTCAGATTCGCCTTAGAGCGATAGGCTGTGTGGGAAATCTAGCACACGAAAAAAAAAATAACAGCAGATATTTTCCAGTGATGTTTTCGCTGCGTAAAAGCTCATTGCTTTACATTGTTTACCCGTAAGAGATCGATTTCGGAAGCCATGTACAAAAAAAGTCACACTCGGAAAGATGTGTAGTTTGCAGTCTCTAGTAAGGGGAAAATAAGGAAAACTTATTTTTTTAAAGAAAACAAAAAGGAATTTGGAAAAACACAATGCTTGACATTTCTAAACATTTCTATTTTTGCGGAAAAAAAATAGAAATAATCAATGATCTCGAACTCGACTAACAGAAACAAAACTTTATGAAGAATATAAATCAACAAAATTAAAAAAAATATATTTTTAGAGTTTCTGGCCAACAAACGTTTACAATTTAAATATGAAATGCGGAAAAATTAAAAAAAATATGTATGGTTGGAAAATTTCAAAAAGTAAAATAACCCAAGCTGGCATTTCTTCAAAAAAATTAACTTAACATTGAAATCGATGCCAAATCTACGATTTTCTCTGTTCTTTAGATATTTCAACGATATCTGCTCCTCAGATATTCGTCGCTTGTCCCTGGTGTTGAAACATTTAGCCGGAATACGCGACGTTCCAGGGACTCCCATCCGTTCGTTTTCATTCTTCAGCCGAACCGTTCGTTTGTGCAATATGGAAAGTATGTTTCCCGCCAGTTGTGACATTCTCAAATTCACAACAAATATCAACCAAAAACTACTCCCTTTTTTCTCCTTCCGATATACTAATTTTCTTCCGCTAACACAAAAAATATAATTTTATTTTACTGAACAAGCTCAAACTTTTGTAAATTTGCCAGTATATTTTTGGAGAAAAAAATTTCAAATGGAAATCGAAATGTGTTCCCTTTTCCCCCCTTATTATGAATCCCAAACTACATCTCTTTACGACTGTGAAATTTTCCAATAACACTCTTAATATAACGCAATAAAAAAAATTATGTTTTCACATAACTTCCCTGGAAAATCATTAGCCGAATTTATAAAGACTTTACAAAATTATAGTTTTTTTTTTATTTAAGAGCTGACGTTTCTCTGAGAAAAAAAAACATTTCAAATAATTGATCGTAAGCTTCAGCTCGTCCTCCACCCGATTAAAGCGAATCTTGAGATAAGATACATTTGGTTAATTAATTATAGAAGTTTGTAATTATTTTTATTTTTTAATTGAATACGACTGTAATGCGGTCAGTATTTAAGCAATCCTTAATCCTACCTTACTCCATGAATTTATCGTAAACTTCAGCTTGTCCTCCATCCGATTAAAGCGAATCTTAAGATAAGATACATTTGGTTATTTAATTAAAGAAGTTTGTAATTATTTGAAATATTTTTTAACTGAATACGACTGTAATGCGGTCAGTATTTAAGCAGTTTTCTCAATTATGATGCCAATGTTCTTCTTGTAAGCTCTGGCGACTTAACAAATATACACATTAATCACTAAAGTGTCCCTGGACAAAAAAAAAACATCAGCCATTGGGTGTGGGACATTTAGGTCGCAATTAGTAGATTTATTAATTATACCATCAACAACTCACTAATTTGAAAGGACTCCCCCATTTGCTTCGTAATGGAATATCATGGAAAACGCTTGCCGTTTGTTCCTTAATGGAATATTGTGGGAAATGTATTTCAAGTTTTGGAAATTTCGAAATTCAATTTCTACGCTTTATGCCATTATTTTCATAATTGTCCAACAAGACTGAGTCTGTTTTGTTGTGGACTTAACGTTCATTCAGGAATTATTGAGACAATAATTGAATTAAATATCATAATGACTTTTTCAAATCCAAACAAAACGTATTTAGTAGATAATCTTTAAGAAATGCCAGTGTATCCACTTTATCGAAGAATTTTTCATGACGGCCACAGTCTCACCATAACCCAGTAAAGACTTTAAACAGCCGTTACGCTGAACTATTTATACATTCTATTGATTGTTAGAAACGGTGCGGCGGCCAAACAAGTGCTTGCAGCCAAATTGAGACAGAAAGTGATTCCAAGTCGATTGATATAGCCAACATATTGGCTCCAGTTCAGAGCCTATAAATATCACCAACCACAAAGTATCACAAGGTGAGATGGTGTAGGGTACAATTATGGCAAATATGTACAACAAACATAATGAAAACGAGAGAATTGTATAAATTTAAATTGTCGCATCTTTGCCTTTTGCATTTGGTTGGTTGTAGGCCAGTGCCAAGTTTATAGAAGAGAACGAACAGCTGGACGATGAGAATGAGGAGGAGGCAGGTGGGAGGAGCTTAGTTGCTGGCAGAAGGGCAGGGGTTGGCTATACATTACATGAATTATTTTGAGGGCAATTACAAACCACAAACATACACTTTTAGCCCTGAAACGGACCAAAAAAAAAAAAAGGACGACGACAACCAGCAAGCAAGCCAAACTTGCAGCGACCTAAATTTTAAGCAACTAATGTTGTTACTCGGGCACACATACACATGCACACATATTGTTGTTGACTGGTTGGCTGTGGTTGTTGTTGTTGCTGTTGCTGTGGTGTGTTGTTGTTACTATTATGAATAGTGTTAGTACTACAAATGTCACCCTATTCTGGTATTGCTGAAAATGCAAATTTTTTTCTCTTTCCACCTCTCTCCCACTCCCTTTGGCACAAGGACTCTCGACAAAGTTATGCATACAGTTGCTGACTGTATGTATGTGTGTGTGTGTGTGTGTTGGTTTGCTGGTTTGCCAGCCAGCTCAACCGCAGCAACAATGCTTTGCCTCTGGTTGTTGCTGTTGTGTTTTCAATACTCTGAGAGAGAGAGAGAGGAGAGAGAGTTACAAACACTAAACATTCGCCCAAGCTAAGTTCATGTTGGTCAAAAGTTTTGCGATGTTAACAGTTTTCATGAAATATTTGACTAATTTGCAACATTGAAAGTCACTCCTACCCACACACACACACACTCATAAACGCATTAGGTAAGTGTGTGTGTCATGGTGTATGTGTTTATGCAAAGGTGTACACGAGAGTGATATTTGAACAACCTTTCAAGGATTCCTTCAGCTGGGGGAATTTCTCAATGATGTGTTAATGAATTGTTTGGAAAAAAAAAAGAAAGAAAAAACGCACAACGAAACTGTGGAAGAACCAAACATGTGGGTGGATTAAATTCCACAGGGTCGTATCATTTATACACTGCACGCCTAATGTGTACAGTAACAAGCAGATATTTAATGCAACAAGCCAGCCAAAGCAACCAAAACGGGGAGGGGCGACTAATTGGAAGATATTCAAGGTTAACCGCAAAAGGATCGCCTGCTACCAGCAGGACCAGCTGTATGGTTTCAAAATAAAAAAAATGGCAAACAGCGTTAACAACAAATTTCTCAAAGTATCTCGCTACTTGTAAACGAGTATAATAAATTGGGCCAGACAATAATGTATTGGAAATCCAAATTTCTTTATTTAAAATATTTTTTTTATACTCAACTTTTTATAAATAATTTTGATGTCACGGATTTTCAAGTTAATTATTCAAATATTTCGTTCCTCATTGAAGAACATCATTGGGGAATCTAGGTTCAGAAATTGCAGTGCCTTTTGAGTGACTAATCTTATATAAATGCAATTTATTTATTTATTTGAATCTTTGGGAAAATCCTTGAGACCTAGTTAACAACAAATTACTAATGATATTAAAATTAAAATAAAATTATCAAGTCAGTGTTTCTAAATACATGACTCGATTTTCGCAAAATGACTTATAATAATAAAGCTCTATCAAGGGATTCAATTTATCCATAGTTTGTGCTATGGTCATCAATATAATAAAGGGGGACATCAAAGGGTGCACAATTTAATTGATAGTTATTTATTTATTTATTATTAATTACAATACAAAGTAAATTTATATTCTAATTTTTGGGTCCAAGGGTAAACCGGGTGACACAGACCATATGTTTAGATTTTTGCAGCGACAGACCAAAGCCTCTGGTGGGAATCGAACCCACAACCCCCACGCTGATAGGCAAGCACGCTACCAACTCGCCTACCGGGGCGCTTAAGGCTGAATGTTTATATTTTTGAAATTTCTAAAGAATTGCTCTTTCATCTGCTACAATATTTCATACCGGGTAATTCCAAAAATGTTCGATCAAAAATTAATTTTGACCCTAATCGAATCGGATGAAATTCGAGGCATGCATTCTACTACTACTAGCGGGTATTACATAGTTTGACTTAGGTCGAAATTGTGTGTGGTTGGCGTTCTGTAGCCCTCTAAATTTTGTTGGCCTCGGACATTTTTGTAAAGATATAGCTGCCTTCAAGATGGAATAGCTTTGGAAAGCGAACTTAGTTTGAAATAGTAATGGTAACGTCTGACCTCCTCTTTACGAATATGAATGAAAATGATGGTGTCCTTGAGGTTCAAGAACTCCAAAAATTAAAAATGTCCTTGAAATTAACACGGTCCGAAAACCCTTTATGAAATGGACGAGTTATGCCATGTTTGACAATATCTCATGTGTAATATTTCTGCACCATTCTTTACATATTTTGTCTACCATTTTGCTTTCGTCAATAACATCGTACACTCACTTTTACCACTTTTGCACTCTAAAGACTTTCAATTTCTTTGGTGTTTTTTCTTAGTCATTATTTCGACAGAACGAAGTAATGCAAAAGTCTGAAATAGTTTCTGGAAATTGTCATCGTCACAGTGTTTGTATCGTCACCGGCCAACTCAAAGACATCTTCGAGAAATTCTCGTAATAGAAATTGTTAGGCCACAAGACCACTCAACAGATCAGATAGAGTGTCAACAAAGTGTCGGTTACTTAAAGCCACTCAGGTGGCAATGACTTTTGAGCAGCTTGAACAACTTGACAGCGTGTGGGGTGGCGGTGGCAGTGTAAGACAATCCCAGGGCAGATTTACTTTGAATTGAATTCTTACTTTTTACTTCTGGCAGGAAGGAAGAGATCATGTGGGCCACCCCACCACCAAAGATGCTTAAGCGACAGGGGAGCAAAACAATGAGACATCTGCCGTATGTTTAGTGTGGATAACCTTTAAAAAACAAAATGTATGTTGGATCGAAAGAAACAACATATACTTATGTATATGTACAATGTACATTGTACATATATAAATATACATATGAATGTGTATGTGTGGGTGTGTTGTTGTGAGAGTTTTGAGCAATATTGTGAGCCTTATATAAATGCATACTTTTCCACATCGTTAGCGTGCAACACAAGACTTTGCTGCATATACAAATGTGTGTGTCTGTGTGTGAATTTGCATTATCCTAACACTTGTATTGCAGCAGTTTGTGTGTTTGTGTGTGTGTGCGTATCATTGTGTATTGCATGCATATTTTTCCGCTTGACAAATTTTTACAACAATGTGATAATGTTTCTTGTTCTTCGTTCTACGGTTACGGCTTCAGCTTCTTGTTTTCGTTTGTATTGGGAATTTAGAATTCATGTTATTTTATCTACCTGCTGCTGCTCCTCTCTCTCTCACTCCGGCTTCTTGCTCAACCCCCCACCGCCCTTCATGGCATTCTATTTTATTTGGTTCTTGTCAGGTGTTTTGTGCCAACGAACATTGTTGCAATATTTTATGCCTCAATACACAGCCATACTTCTTGTGAACGGCCTTTTTGCCTCACCCTGCCACAAGTGTCTTTGCCGCATCGCCGGTGTAGCGTTCTATGCGAGTGTTTGTATCATTTTTTTTTCCAGGGATTTTTTTCTAATACTTTTCGCAAAAGTTTATTAAAAATTTAGTTGTACTTACAAAGTAGTTATGTACATAAAATACATGCACAAACGCATGCTTACATACATAAGGTGTGTTAGAGTCACACACACACATGTACATCTATACGTCGTACTACATGTAAACAACGTTCGCTTGGAATCCTTCACACACATGCAGAGCATTGAACATGTTTGTGTGTTACAACCAAATATGTTTACTTTAATGCCATTGTAATGAACATACACGTATGTATGTGTGCTCGCAAACATGTCGATGTATGGCAATCTCTGCCCCTTACCGAGAGAGAGAGAGAGAGAGAGAGAGGGCGAGAGAAGGAGAAACTCGAACATACAGCGAGAGTCAATAAAAAAGTGTACCCTTTACCATGATTTGTGTTTGTTTAACACACTTTTTTTGTTAGCAAAGTTAGTTTGGATTTTGAAAAACTTTCAACTGCATTCCACCGCATTCACATAATGGAGTCATGACTTAAAGCTGATGAATTGTAAGGAATTTGTAAATAAGCTGTACAGAATATCCCAGCAAACGTATCGGAAAGATTGCGAAAGACTTTGCTTTCATCTATAAGATAGTGGAATTACTAAACAAGGCTAATATTAATCCCGAATCTTAAGCGCGAGTAAGAACCCCGACTCTTCCAAGCTCTCATTTAATACTGAATTTACTAATCTATAACAGCGTAAACCGTTACAGCATTCTCTTACAACTAGATTGTACATATCTAAGTAAAAATAGATTAGTTATATGTGTGTAGTGTATATCGACGTATCAACGTTCTGTCCTGTCCTGTTACACACTTTTATTCGTCACCAATCCCATACAGCATCCCATACATGGAAGAGATGTCGCAAAGTCTGAAATGATTGAGACTTTACGGATAATTAATGCTTCGTTGGTTGGTTGGTCACACAATATCGACAGACTATCCGTCCGCGATGCATGACCCACCGAGGAAAGAAATCCTATTCATGTTTCCACAAACAAATTTAAAGAAGTTTTATAGAATAACCCAGCAAAGGAATTGGCAAAGTTTACAAATGAAAATGTTCTGGAAGACTTTTTGAGACCCCAAAAATATTCCGAAATATCTTCTTGCTTACATCTTACAAAAGATTCGACATTTCGATCCCTTTCTTTAGAAAAACTCGCCCAGAAGGCCAGAGTTTACAAGGGAGGTGAATGGTCTTAATAACGGTCATTTCTAGTCGACAGATCCTATTAGCATGAAATTTCTCACAGGTCTAGCTGAAATATGTTTGTGTGTAGAAACTGGACTTGTGCCGACCGAGCTGGGCCGTTTTGTCAGCCGAGTTGGGCTACAAGTGGTATATGGTATGATCCAATGTCAAGCGGGTTGATTTTGAAAGGCCTTCTGGGACCGTTGGAAAGATTCCCAAAGATTTTGTTTTCTTTTATAAGGGTTGCTTCGATTGTTGCTCACTAACATTTGGTTAGTGGAGCAATGGGATCAAAACTGAGGTTGGACCTTTGTCAGGGGCCAAAATGGTCCAACTTTTCTGGAGCTGGTTACTAAGCAATCGTCACTGATTAGATACCAGCTTTGATATCATCATAAATATCAAAATCTCTCATATAGTAATTGTTTATGATTAGGATAAAATCTCACTCAATTCAAATTTCAAAAGCCATCAACAAACTGCATTCTCCACTGAGTGTGTCTGCAGAAATGGAGAATAAGTTCAGAAATAAATTGTGTTGTAGAATTTGTAATGAGGTCGTGGTTTTTTTTTAAGAATTTATTTTCCCAACATCTTGTTTGTAGGTCAACATATCAAATATATAAAATTTTTGTGTTATTTTTTTTCAATTTGTGAATCTCTATATCACTCAAATGTTGTACTTTGTTGAATTTAACAAGTTTATTGCGTGTTTTTTCGCAAACACGCGAATGCTTCTGCTTAAATACTTAATAAAAGTAGCAAACGAGTAATATTTGCAGCCAAATTTACTAATTACCAGCTTTTGTAGGTCCCAAAATAGCTTTCGAATGTTCTGACAATAAATAATACACTTAAAATCACCAATTCTATTGAGTGGCCAATACACTTTTTATTGTAGCTCGCCTTATATAGATAATCCTCGTATGACACTTACTATCCTTACACCAGTTGACCGCGTAATGCAAGAATTAATTCCAATTGGAGCTGAGGATGCATGTTAAGTTGGTCTCATAAAAATGAACTGATGTTTTAACCTTGTAACCATTAAGACCGACTACAGACGGCCATCGCTAACATCCATTTCTAATGGTTAAAGGGTGAAAAATCTGATTGTATGTGGACATATACATTTTGATCATAAGTATATATATATTTGGTCATAAATATACATATGTTTGGGCATAAACATGCATATGTTTGGGCATAAACATGCATATGTTTGGGCATAAACATGCATATGTTTGGGCATAAACATACATATTTTTGCATACAATAATTTCTGTATATACATAACTGCTTACATACAAACATATATACTCATATCGTCTTTATATTGGGAAGATTGATGCTAGATTGAACATATACATGTTGCCTGCAAAATATATTTTGGGACAACATGTCACAGACCCCTTGTTTACCCTCCGTGTACATTTCAACTTACAGTATTCGGGGACAGCACACAAATCACATGTCTTGAAGCAAAGAACAACACCTTTTTTTTAGTAAAAACTGTCCCTACAATTATTCTTTGCATTGTCCGAGAGTTACCTGTAGGATTACAGAGACCGAAGTGAGGTGAGATTGTACTACTTAAGTACATCTGAACATGTCATATCGATGGCAATAACAATAATGGGACAGATTTCAACTTAATTCCGTAGACTAAGATTATATTGTACATACTTACATACATATTAAAGTGGATATTCATAAGTACGGGGCACAATACACTCACGATAGTGAATGTAGTACACACATCGACACTTATTCGCAGCTAAAAAGCAATGTAGTGCAAGAAAGTGTTTGTGCGGTTTTTATTAAAGAAATATGTATTGAAGTTTTCATTAAATATTGCCCGGTCAGATGGAACTATTTAATATTTTGTGTCCTTTCTGGGTGGACATTGTTTAATTTTTCCCCAACCTGGTGACATATTATCTAATTAATTGTCTCACAATCAATCAGAAATAATTATTTCAAATATTGCTGTTGTTATGCTGCTTTGTATTTGAACAGGCAACAGATGTGCCAACATATCTCAGCTCTTCGAGTATTGTTTAATAAAGTCTTGTGTCAACCTAATCAACAAAACACACAATTTATGGAAAAACTCTCATAGAAATGTTGTTTTGTGCCCAGTTGGACAAAACGTGGCGTCTTAACAGAAATTTGTCATCAATGATTCATTGAAGGCAATTTTCTAATTTGCAAATCCCAACGTAGATTTCTTTCTTTCGTATTCATTAATATTGTGGATAGTGATTTCTATGTCCACGTGTTAGTGTGACTAGACTTTCAATCGCATGTTTGTATTGAAATGTCCTTTTACCAAGGCTGGGAAGCTCTATCTGCTCGTCGTTTTAAATCTCCTGGAGACTTGGACAACTGGGCGTGTTCGTATTGATGCTGGTGTACGTACGTATTCACCTTGCAATCATTGAATATTTCATTCCAATACGTTTTTAGACTAATAATGCTTAATTTGATTGCTCGAGTAATTTGTATTGAGATTTATGGTTCGTTTTAATTTTTTTTTTGTTTTCTGTTGAACACAACAAATAAATTACATTTCAGCTACGTATGTGCACACAGGTTTGTAATTAGGAAAATGTGTTCTCTTGTAAACAAAAAATATTGTCATGATGGCTGTTGGGGTGTTTTGGAACTTCTGAATATTAAATCTATGATTTGTAGTGGCTGGAAGGGGTGGGGAAATGGAAGAAAGTGTCCTTTTTTTCTTAGCAAATAAAAATGAAATTATTTACAACAGTTTTGTTGTTATTATAAATATTTGTATGGAAATAAACTTATTTGAGAGCATGACTGAGTAAACAATACGTTGCTTAACCAAAAACAATACCCGAAGGACACACACAAGAGAAATCATATCAATCACCATAAAATGGGGGCATATTAAAATTACCAATATTCAGGGAAAATCATAAAATCTATATACACGCACGTAAGTCCAAAATCATTATTTTTGAGGGGAAAAAACTCAAAAATAATAATTACACTGTACAACACAAACAAAAAAAAAATAAAAACGTCCGACATATAAATTTTGATAGAGGAGACAAAAAAAAAGACAAGTGTATCGGTGTTTTGAAAGTTGACGTCTGGGATTTATTTTAGGGGGAGGTAAAGTTTCCCCCAAATGCAATTTTTGTATTGTCAATCTTTAGAGAAAATGGAGTAAAGCTTACGATTAAATTATGTGGTGTGTCCAGCAAATTTATGTAAAATGTTACGGAGAACATTTTTGTAGAATATATTAACTCCTCAAGGTATGGGTCCTGTTCCTTCTTTTAAAAGAAGACGTTCCTTCTTTAAGAAGAAAAGAAGAACAAAAAAACGCCATCATGATAATGAAGTGGAATTCCTTAGAGCTAAACGAAAATGTAATTAATGAATACTTCCTATCGAAGATAAAATAATAGAGATTTATAGTTAAATTGGCATTTTTTCCATGCTAAATTTTTCGGGTTCATTAAAATTAAAATTCGTAAATGTGATTTTTCGTTTTTTTCCGTTTTGGCGTGTTCAGGGATTTTGTAATAAAATTTTACGGCGAAATATTCATTTTACATTTTAACCCCTTAAATCCCTGGTTCAGTGGGGATACCTTTACTAGTTAAAGGGTTTCAAAACACCAATATACGTGACTTTTTTTGTGTCTCCTCTATCAGAATTTACAGGTCGCATCTTGTAATTTTGGAAAAGAAATGGATTTTGTTTTACAGTGTTATTTATAATATGTATTTTTTCCCCATACACCAAATCGAAAGGATCGATGTAAAAAAAATATTAAAATGTATACAGTTTTTTTCTGTTAGTCGAGTTCGAGTACGAGATCATTGTTTTTATACCCTCACCCTACGGGTAGGAGGGTATATATCATTTGATACGACCCAAAAGTGTAACACCTAGAAATATTCACATTAGACCTCAGGTGTCTTTGAACCAAATTCGATTCATGACTTTCTGAAACGTTTGAGCCATGTCCGTCTGTCCGTCTGTCCGTCCGTCCGTCTGTCTGTCCTGCTGGTACGCACGATAACTTTCGAAAGAGTTAAACGATCACTCTGAAATTTGGCATGGCTTAATATTTTCCCAAAACTGCTTATGGGATTGCATATGGGCTATATGGCCACACCCCTTCGGGTACCTCCCATACAAATCTGCTATTTCGCCCACTTTAGTAAACGTGTAATAATATCAATATGCCCACTCCGATCTTGGCAAAAATCCGTATTTAGTAAAAGTATAACTGAACAAAGTTTCTGACAAAAACTTGGAAGTCTGGCAACTCCCCTTCTGGTACCTCCCATACAAATGTACCATCCCGCCTACCTTAGAAATCGTGTAGTAACACCAATATGACCAACGCGATCTTGCCCAAATTCTGTATTTAGTAAATCTATAGCTAGACAAAGTTTTGGACAAAAAGTTGGAAGTCTGGCAACTCCCCTTCTGGTACCTCCCATACAAATGTACCATCCCGCCCCTGATAAACCGTCTAATACTATCAGTATGACCAACGCTATCTTGCCCAAATTTTGTACTTAGTAAACCTATAGCTATACAAAGTTTTGGACAAAAACTTGGAAGTCTGGCAACTCCCCTTCTGGTACCTCCCATACAAATGTACCATCCCGCCCCTGATAAACCGTCTAATACTATCAGTATGAAAAACGCTATCTTGCCCAAATTTTGTACTTAGTAAACCTATAGCTATTCAAAGTTTTGGACAAAAACTTGGAAGTCTGGCAACTCCCCTTCTGCTACCTCCCATACAAATGTACCATCCCGCCCCTGATAAACCGTCTAATACTATCAGTATAACCAACGCTATCTTGCCCACATTTTGTATTTAGTACAGTTATAGCTAGACAAAGTTTTGGACAAAAACTTGGAAGTCTGGCAACTCCCCTTCTGGTACCTCCCATACAAATGTACCGTCCCGCCTACCTTAGAAATCGTGTAGTAACACCAATATGACCAACGCGATCTTGACCAAATTCTGTATTTAGTAAACCTATAGCTAGACAAAGTTTTGGACAAAAACTTGGAAGTCTGGCAACTCCCCTTCTGGTACCTCCCATACAAATGTACCATCCAATATTTTTCTATAGCATTCGGTATTTTAGGTTGCTATTCTGACTTTTCATCAGATGTTACATCAAATGATGGTAGCTACGGTCACTTTTGACTTCCCGATACTTATGAGTATGAGACTTGTATGTTTTTACTGAGGGTGAGGGTATATATAAGTCGGTTTACCCGACTGCAACTTTTCCACTGGTTTTTATTAATTTTATTATGTGAAAAAATATTAAAAATTATTTCTTTTCTTTTTTCTTCAATTAATTTCTTGTTCATTCATTTTCATATCTTTGTATACCCCCTTCCTTTACCGATACAATACCCCTGCATAATGCAATTCCTCACCCCTTCCAACCACCCAGCAAGCAAAGAAAATATTTAACTTCTACGACTTCTAAAGCCAGCTGCGTGCTCTTTTATTCTTACTCTCTCGCGTTTACTTTCTCAGAAGTATTTATTTTAGACTAAAAAGTTCGGTTCGACAGCGCATTCAACTAGGATGCTGTCCTTTAATCTTTCCATTTCGACTTAATGAAGTGAGAAAAACATAAAAATAATAAATAATTTTTGGTTTTATTTTTTTCCTCAAAAATAATGATTAAAGATTACTCAAAATTGGTCACTACCATTGAAGAAAACTGTAAAAATCTAAAATTTTGCAAAATTTTTCCATAAACATTCAACATTATGGAAAAAATTTTAATTTCCATCATGATTTCTAAATTTTAGAATTTTTACAATTTTCTTCAATGGTAGTGATGAAATTATTCTTCTTTTATGAATGTTCTAAGTGATTATTAAAAAAAGAACACAAATTATTGTTTACGGTCCCTGTTTTTATTAAAACATCGAAACATTCGACAGATGAATTTAACCCATTAACACCAATGATTGAGCAAAATTAGATTTACACTTCTGAAGTGCCGGGAGCACTCCTTTACAGGCTCATACTTGTATAGATTTATCGAATTCATTTCGACCAGTTTCCAAAAATCAATATCCCATGTACTGGCAAACAAACTACATTTAATCCTTGACATTATAACACTTTGTACAAAATCATTATGTTTTGGTAATTCTCGTTTTCTCCGAACAGCAATCATGTGGCGGTTTCGTTGGCAGGCCCTTCATTGAGTGGATTCACGTAATTCTACAAACGCTACCACAATCTTCTCGAATAGATCCCAGAGCGAGTATTACGTACATGTATGATATGTTCCGTAGCTGTTACGGTTGTCTGTCGGATGGCTTGTGTGGATGTGTGTGTGTGAGTGTGAATGTCCTGTATACGACACTCACACACACATCCATTTAACTCTTGCCTTGGTACTGGTGCGTATGAGTGATATTTATTAAATATTCAACATGCCACATACGCACCCAGGGTCGTTAACCTTTTAAAAAAGGAAAACAAAGTGAATTGGGTAAATTTAATTTTGCTACCAACACTTAAATGAATTTGTGTGGGCTACTCTTTTAATTCCTCTATACTGTCGACGACACTTAACAGACTTCAGTGATAACAAAAAAAACAAAAGGTTGAAACGTTAGATTTGGCTGTGAGGTTCGTTGCAACATGCATATGCTCTTGATCCTTTCACTCTAGTTATATAGATATATCCACACTCTGACACACACTACATCGCTTGTAGTTTGACTACCTGACAACACCTTTCTAGGGTATCTAAACAGAATTCTAAGTTGTGCCGCCCATAGTGTCTCTTTGACACAGGGAACAACAAAACAGAATCAAGTACATACTTCATTATATTTGTCGGGCTTTCTGTGTGAGAGTTTTTGTTTCTCGTTGTTTTCTGTTCTATTTAACTGTTAAAAAGCGAACAATGTCATTGTTGTTGTTTTTGTTATGCTTTTTAGCTGGATTTTGTTGGCCTTTGCTTTGCTCTTTTCATTCTGCCATTTAGCCCGCTTTGTAAGGTGATGGCGGCGGCAATAACTCAGTCAAAAGATACTAAACACACAGCTCAACAACAACAACAACAATAACAGCAGCACAACATTAACAGCTGCAGAACAAGCAAACTGTTTTCCATGAGAAATTAACAAAGTTTAAAGCAAATCTCTGTGCACTGTACGAAATCGAAAATATTAAAAGGGATCAATTTGCACAGAAAAAGACTTTACAGTGAACAGCAACGAAAAAAGAAAATATGAAATTCCGTTTCCGTTTCCGAACCTCATTAAAGCGATTCAACACAAGTATTTCACAATGGGTTGCTATTATGAATGTGTGTGTGTGTGTGTGTGTCTATTACACAGAGCAACAATAACCGTGTGATTAAAGATCCCATAAATAATGGTTGAAGGACGAACAGGTTGTAATCATACAGAATTTTAGCTTTCCGCCCCTTTTGAAACAGATTTCCAAAGCATCTGAAATAAATGTAATCGACCTTGAGAGGAATTTCATTTTGGTTGTTTTTTACAAATTAAGAGAGAAATAAAAGGGCACGATATTTTACTAACGCTCGGGAGATGCTCCCTTTGAATGCAATGTACTGAGTTGGCGATAGGATGTACGGGTATAGGAGGAAGGAAAGAGGTTAATCTGAAGCTACTTCCGTGTACCGAGGGACCAGATGTCCCTGCTTCTAGTGGTCTTATGTTGCCGTCCAACTTCTGTTGTGGGTTTCAGTGAATTATGTTTAATGTTTTCGAAATCAAATGCCCGCTAGTTCGGAGCTTTAAGCCAGTTAAAGTGTTTTGGGTCATTAACATCTTAATGGGTTATTGTTCAAGTTTTCTTTACGGTTTTTTTTTTTTTTAGTTCTATGAAAGCACTCGGGGTTTATGTTAACTCACTCCTTCAACGTTGTTAAGCGTAGCTCAGTATCCACTTTATGTGAAGATGCACAAGATAAGTGCCGGTTTTTAAACGGTTAAAACCCACATTCCATTGTACAGACACGAAGGGAGTGAAATGCAATGGGGTGTACCAGAAGGGGAACTTGTTAAAAAAAACCGAACCACAAATTTAAGCACATTTCAGGGAATTGAGTGAGTGTGGGGGAAGTTTTAATTTATTTTGGATTTTATGAAAAAAGCCATGGCAAGTCTATTTGAGATTGTATACGAATTTGAAAAGTGTATACGAATTTGAAAAGTGTACGAAATGATACATTTGTTTGGGACGTGTACTCACTTGGCAGTTTCAGCTTGGAAATACCGTAGCTAACTCTAGGAGAAGTTTCTTTAAATCAGACAAGACTGTTACAGTTACTTCCAAAGTTTGTAAACAAAAATTTCGAATGACCAACTACAAAAGGTTATTTAATTTTTTTAAAAAAAAAAATATTATAATTTTTTTTTAAAAAACAAAAATTTAAATTTTTTTTTTTAAAAAAATTAAAGTTACTTTAATTGCTTTTTTCTAAAAAATGTTTCTTTTAATTTTTTTGTAAAAAAGAAACAAAACAAAGAAACCTTTTTTTTTAAAAAATTAAAGTACCATTTTTAAAAAAAATTTAAATAATCTTTTTTTAAAAAAAAAAAAGAACATTTTTTAAAAATGTTGAGTTCCATGGTAAACAAATATTTTGAATGACCAACTACAAAGACTGTTTTTTAAAAAAAAAATTTTAATATATTTTTTTTTTTTAAAAAATGTTACTTTAATTTTTTTTAAAAAAAAAAGATTATTTTAATTTTTTTTTTTAAAAAAAAACAAAAAGGTTTAATTTCTTTTTTTTAAAGGTTACTTTAATTTTTTTTAAAAAAAAAAAGATTATTTTAATTTGTTTTTTTTTTATAAAAAAAAAAAATATTTTTTTTTTTTTAAAAAAAAGTTTTAATTTTTTTTTTTTTTTTTTTTTTTAAAAAGGTTACTTTAATTTTTTAAAAAAAAGGATTATTTTAATTTTTTTTTTTTAAAAAAATTAAAGTTACTTTAATTGTTTCTTTTTTTAAAAATTAAAGTTACTTTAATTGTTTTTTTTTTAAATGTTTCTTTTAATTTTTTAAAAAAAAAAAATTTAAAAAATTAAAGTACCATTTTTAAAAAAAAATTAAAATAATCTTTTTTTTTTAAAAAAAATAATGAACCTTTTTTTAAAAATGTTGAGTCAACAAGATAATTAAACCTGCTATCGAAATGATAAACAGTGGAAATTCCATAACTCGAACTTCCATAAGTCGAATTTTCTGCAAGTCGAAGCACTTCTAGAGGCAGTTAAGGAGACAAATACCCGAAAAACAATTTTATAAGTAATTCCATAACTCAAAGTCTCGGTAAATCGAACTTTTCTACGGGATAATGATGTTTCGAGTTATGGAAGTTTGACGGTACCAAAAAAATGTACTGCATGGACTCGGGCACTGACCATAATTGAAAATCTCGAATTTTACTACTCATTTTGGGAACAAATTTTACTTTCTGTAGTGAAGTTACATTAAAATCGAAATGTTTTCTAAAGCTTCATGGGTTCTTTGAAAAGACAATTTGTACAAGTAGATGGAATACTTAGTTGGATCGATAAATTACGGTCTTTCATACAAATGTTGTCCACGGCTAGGCTTTAGGTGGTAAATTCTGAATAATAAATGTTGACACAGGTTTTCCAAAGGTATCTCACCCATTAGACACGTATTGTGTTCCAAGGCAGTAATTCTCCCTGTAGCCGAGAGTGTTCACTTGAGCCCACCAAAAAAGTAGTAGTAAATCGGATGACACGACCATGTGGCTACATTTTTGCACCGGATGACCAAAACCTCTGGTGGGAAACAAACCCACAATGACTTAAATAGTCTGCTTGGTACAATTAACGAAACTTACGAAACACACTCGTCAACCATAAAACTCAATAATTTTCAAAGCTTTATTATCTATTTATGATTTAAACGCAAGGCAAACCAAACACTTTCGACTTTGACACAGGTCACAAACCAACCGTGAAGTCTACCTACCTTCCAGCTATGTTTGAAAGTCATTGATTAACGATTTCTGTTCTTCTCGTGTGAAAATAACCCACTTTCGTATGAGCAGGATGGCACTTGCTGTAAAAACTCATGAACAAATGGTGAAAGGGACTAAAACTAAACTAAAACTTTGCTGTTCAATTTAAAGCCAATAAAATAAGATGATTTACTTGCAAAAATGTAAAATTGATGGAAATGTGTTAACCCTATTCGTACCAAGCTAAATTTGTAGCGTAAAGTAACGCCAGCAAAATCCAAAATGGTTTACAAAAACAAAAATTAAAAAAAATCTAATGGATATTTTTTAGAGTAAACTATATGTCTAAACTAAATGGGACGATAATGACTAATGTAAAATAAAATACATTTGCAAGTATTAATGTCAATAGTGACCCAAAGTCACTGTCTGGTACGAATAGGTTTAAACAAAACTAAGTTTCCTTAAAGTTACACACAAAGTGAATGTTTTTAAGGTCATACAAAATTTTGATAATAGAAACAAAACCTGCTGGTTTTTTACAAGCACATGCATGCATATACAAAAACAACAACAAAAATTCTCCAGCGATTTATTCAGCGGAAGCCCCGTTTGTTATGACCATTCGCTGTGTTCGAACGAGTGTTCTCACCGGGACACCACGACGTATGAGTAATATTTATTAAATATTCAACATTCCGCATACGCACCAATGGACGTCAGCCTTTTATGCCGGAAATAAAGTGAGTTGGATAAATGCAATTCCCCTGCTAGATTCGGACCATTTTATGACTACAGGTACTAAATACGAATACTGTGCAAAAGTACATGTGTATAAGCCCTGAACACGTTAATAAACTGGAGTAAAACCCAAATGGATGTTTACCACCTTTTTTTTTTTACTTTCCGCCCGAATGATTTCAATTGAGCTACTAAACTTTTGTGTTGCACTGTGTTATTATTGCCGAACGACAACCCAGAAAAGGAGAGAGAGAGGAGAGAGAGAATAAACACCAACAACTTTTTATCGCTTTAAAGGATGAACACATTTAGAAAAGTTTTCCGTTTCCTGATCACATCAAATGAATTTCATATGAAGTCTAAATATATTGATGTCATGAATAAATTGTAATACATTCACACTCGAATTTATATTGTCACTTTGTGTACTTACACATGAACAGACATGCATACATATGTTCAAATGTATATGTACACACACATACATACATACATACATATGCATAAATGTAAATAGACATCTACACAAAGGTATGTAAATAAAAGCCACCCATTTCCCATACGATGTGGGAGCGTAAACGACATTGCTTTGGTTTTTTTTTGTCGTGTTCTCTCTACCCCGCTGCATTCATTCATTCATTCATTCATGATTTCAAAAAACTGAAAACCGAACGGAAGGGGAGATATAAAATCAAACAAACAAAATAATTCTAGCTTCATATTCAGCAAAACGAAGGCATTCATTCATCCATTCAAGCCCCCATCTGGAGTTTTATTACAACTGTGACTTTATCCCCTGATATTTTTCGTGTAAATAAAATGTGAATTGTAATTTGAAACGTTTACTTTTTTCCGGTAGTTGTTTATTTAACAATAAATATAAAATACATTCGATATGGGATATAGAATAATGTAAACCTTGCGAAGCCTCTTGGAAATTTCACAATCACACAGCAAAGATCAGCATTACCATGATAATGGACTGTTTTGGTAATGCCGATTTATTTCCATTCAACGATAATCGTCACAACGTCGTATACATATCATCCTTTTTTTTTAAAAAAAATAAATAAAATATTGCAATTATAAAAGCTGTTTCTTATCCTATGGAAATATTCGAGTATTGTAATCGCCTTCTCGGCGGATACTTCCGTGTGTGATTGGTTTGATAAATGTTGTTGGGGGGATTTTCTTATCCACAGGAGACATTTATTCTTGAGCCGTAATTTCATTTTGCTGTAAAGTTAATGTCGGTAGAGAGAGAGAGAGACAGAGAGCGCGCGTGCTGGCTCCACTTAATTTGAACACAAGTCATGAGCGAATAAAAAAGTATAATTTTTGAATGGAATTGCTTTGTTCGTGCCACTGGGAGTACATATCTTCTTACATGATTATGAATTCTTGTGAAATTATTTTCAAATCCCAAAACAACAAAACGATTTTGGCAAATATTTTTAATTAGGCAGAATATTTTACAAACTACGAACAAAACGAATTGAAAACGAATCGAAAGGCATTAAAATTCCTTTCTTTGATCGGAGTTAATGATACAAATTTAACAAAAAAAAACAAAATCTGAAAATGCAGTCGTAGTTACACTGAGATTTAAACTTAAATATTCCAATTATATCGTTACACCCGCCAACTTCCACTAAAACACAAAATGTTTTCTTAATTGGTTTACAAAAAAATACTTTATACCGACTCAGAACCTTTCTCACATTTTTCCAATTTTTGGCGGTAGATATTAATTTTGTCCCCATTTCCTGCATTTTGCAACTGCCTTTGTCAAGTCCGGAACAATTTTCAAACATCTATTTCATTTCCTCTTCTTGCCCTTTATGATTATTTTTGAAAACTTGTTCCCACATCCCCTGTATTTTATCCGAGAACCAGATGCGAAAATTTTGCTTGTTGACGTAGCCACCTCGGTGGAAATGGGCCTCATCCGTCAAGATGATTTTTCGATGGAATTCCGGATCATTTTCATGCATTTCAAGGACCCAATCAGCAAAGACACGACGTTGTTGATGATCGGCCAGCTTGAGTTCTTGTGTTAACTGAACTTTATAAGCCCTAAGACCCAAGTCTTTATGCGGTGTAATGACGATTGTGGAAGGCCCAATTCCAAAGGAATGGACAAACCTGGAGTTTCTTCAACACTTTGGGCTACAGCAGCAATATTCTTAGTTGTTCTTGAGCGAAGTGCACGGGTTTTATTCTTCACATCACTAACTTGTCCCAACACCTCGAATTGTTCTAACAATTTCTGACAAGGTGCTTCACGACGACCCAAACATGCTTTAGTTTTTTCATTACTTCAAATTTGAGGCTTATTCCTGACGAGTACTATTTTTTCACATTTTTGTTTTTTCCCTTTTGTACTTTATTTATCCCTATTATCCACATGCTTTTGCCCAAAAGTTGTATCACCTTTTTTATTGTCCCCCTTTTTGTCCCGCCATGACCCCTTTTTCGTCCCATCTCTAACTCATTTTCATCTGTAGTTGTGCACAAATTTTCCCAAAAAAAATCACAATATGAAAACACTCAATGAAAAAAAACCCCACATTTTGTTGAACAAAAAATATTTGTTGAAAAAAAAAATTTTTGTTGAAAAAAAAAATTTGTAAAAAAAAAAATTTTTTGTAAAAAAAAAATGTTGAAAAACAAATTTTGTAAAAAACAAAAAATTTTGGAAAAAAAAAATTTTGGTAAAAAAAAAATTTGGGGAAAACACAATTTCTGTACAAAAAAAATATTATTTTTTTTATTATTATTATTTATAGAATTATAGAATGCCTATTTAAATTCCTACGTACTGCGTGACAGAGTCAGTGAATCAGTGTCGAGGGTAAATATATATTAAGATTGAAAATGTATACAGTGCTGTCTGGGTAGAGTGAACACCCGATGCAATGAACACCGCGTTAGAGTGAACACCAGATGTTTACATTGACTACTCTATAGAGTGAACAGTCATGGACCTCAATAGAGTGAACATACTTTATAGTAAGTTTTTAGGTTTGCCGAAAGAGAGAAATAATAAAAAAGAGTACAAAAATTAAAGAGAACAATAACGGTAACATAACGATTTGCTAGCACAAATACAGTACAGAAATCAAGAAAGTTGCAGAAACCGTGGAGCTGCAGTAACTAAGAAAAAATATCTTGAGTGGTGTTAGGGCATTAATTCGATCAATGCACATATAAAATGTCGTATTTTTGGAAAAATTGCTTCGATGGTGTGCCGTGTTGCGCTCATTGAGGTTTGTGTTGGTAGAGAATATACTGCACTCGTATGTACATAGAGCCAATTTCTGGGGAAGATGTCATCGGCACATTTGAAATATCAGATGATGAGGACAATGACGAAACATCAGAATACAGACATCCGATATCAGCTGATGAAGGCATTAAGGTTGTTGATAAGGGTATCGAATGGGCAGAGGCTAATACTGAAAATTTCGCGAATATACAAGTTCTACATTGCCTTCGCGATCAAGCAGTGCAAATATCGTTAAACAAACAGAAGAAACAAAAAACTACAAAAGTGGCGCAAAAGTAATCCTCCTATCAGAAAATGCTATGAATTTTGCGATTGGCTCCTAATGTCAGTTCTGTTTTGACATTTGTGCCATTTACATGACATCATATTCTCGACTTGATGTAAAAAAAATTAAAAGACCAAATAAAAATAATCCACAAGAAGAATCAAAGTCATTTTTACAGCCAAAAAAACATCGGAAGTTTACTTTTGCGCCACCTTTTTTTCAGTCTTAAATTTAAACATCAGTATTTTATCGAAATAAATAAAATGTATAATATATAAATGCATTTAAAATAAATAAAAAATTAGTTTTAAATACAAAAAAATCAACCTTGGTTTAGTGAACAACCTGGGTATTATGAAATCGCCCGGCAAAAATTAGTTCACTCTACCCAGACAGCACTGTATTTAAAAATTTGTATAGCAAATGCAATTGTATCGTAAGCGTCACACGCGTCTTTGCCAAATATCTTCATTGCTCCGTATTTCCTTTAGCCCTATTGCAAGTTAAAACCTCCCATTGTTTAAACATGATTTCCAAACTATTTTCCATCAGTCGACCGTTTGAAAAGCCCCCTGTACCATTTGCTACGTTGGCCGGTGTATTAACGACATCTGAGCTATTTTGCATCATAATGGGGATGGCCAAAATCGAAAATCTCTAACCAACATTAATGGCATTTCGAAGATATTTGAATAACCGCAAAAGCGCCAAGTATGATTACAACTACTACAAGCACATGTTGCAATTTACACACACACCGATACTTCACACCCGCACACATGAGCTTACGCACTCCCCCACACCCACATCCACAGTCATACGCACGCACACGGAAGAGGCTCACACTTGATGGGTGTTATGGAATTGCTCATTTGGGTCCATTTATATTAATGCCTCTCTCGCGTGTCAGTCGGTCGTGTCGACTCTAGCACAACATCTGGATAATGTTCGGAACGTAACGCATAAAGCATCAGCCAGCGTAGGACGGACAGAAATTCTAGACCTGCTGCGCACACAAACAGACAGCTACAAATACCTTCACCTATACAGACACATTCACAAAGGCTGGCAGTTTGTACAGTTGTTTGTTGTAAGCTCAGGAGATGATGCCAATGGATGTTTTGCCATTAGATTTTTCATTAGTGTGCAAACCCACTGGAATGGTTTCATCTCTGGCGGTGGATGGATATGCTTGGATTTCAGATGGCTGACAGTCCGCCTGGGCGCGTGTGGATACACGGAGTATCTTGAATTTTTCAGGATTGTGTCATTATTTATTTGAAATCCAAAAGTTACACAGAAAGTTGTAAACCAAACAATTTCTCTTTGATCGTTGATGCGTTTCCACGTTGAAAAAGCCACGATGCGGCGGCAGCAGCATCAGCAGCAACATCTCAGGCATCAGCTTCAGCCATTTCCCACCCATCTGAGTGTTCGTCTTGGCAAGCGAACACCAGAGAATTAATTCGTCATTTTTTATGGCAGTCATTAATATTTAAAGAATGGCATGGCATGGAATCCGAAGATTTTTTTCTTTCTTTCATTCTTAAGCGCGAAACGTAATTATTTCTTTATCGTTGTAGCGGAATTAATCATTCATTTGCAACCATTCGTCGGCCGTTTCTCCAGTTTTGGTAGCAGTAGCAACACCAGCCATTTCACTCAGTCACTGCTGCAGCAATAACAACAACGAAGGCATTAGCATTAGTAGCAACAACACCAACAACAACAAGAACTTTCATTACTTTATAAATTAAAACTCAAAAACTGACTTATAAAGTTTGTTTATTTGCCGAATGTCTTTGTGTGTGTGTGTGTGCGTAGGTTTTCCATTAGGTATGTACTTACATTCCATTCATTCAGTCATTCGTTTATTGTCCTTTTGTATTTGCACAGGATAATTGTGCAAAAGGGTAAACATTTTGGGGGCGATGACACCGACAACAACTTAAGCCAACGCTGCTCGTAATGTGACAGCAATAAAATACGTAATCGCCTACAGCTGGTGTTGGTGGCCATAAAAGCCATTACATCTCATATTTATAATGGGCGCCGACAAAGCTGTCGACATTACATTTAAAACACTTTGGACAGAGGGACAGTGCTGAAGGGGTGAACTGTTTATTGGGAGATAGAAGTCGGTATACGTCTTTGAACTTGTAACTCGTAACTGTCGGCCATGGATCATCTGAGATAAACAGAATTACACCCTACTCCACACTGATGTTTTTGAGGAATGTGTTTAAGGAAGACTCAGAAGTTCGAGACAATCTAGCGGTCTGTTTTTGTAATGCTGATCTTGAATATGAACCGATTTCGATAACACTTTGTAGATTGTCTGAACATACGACTATTGACCATTTAACCATTAAAAAAAAAATAAATTAGGAAAATCCGAGAATTGATAAAAATCTACTTTTTAAAAAATTTGACGTGATACAGACATTTATCGTTTTTTTTAAGGTTTCAGTTCAAAAAACATTTTAAGTAGTTTAAAAATTTGGAGTCTCTTCAAGTTATACTAAGAAAAGTGCAAAAAATATTTTTTTTTTTCAAAAATAATAAAAATTGGGGAAAATCTGAGAATTGATAAAAATTGTTTTTAAACAATTTGACCTGATACAGGCATTTCCACGAGTCTGCCTGCAAAAAAATCAGCTCGATTGGATCACTGAAAAAGTGTTAAAAATCGATCGAAAGGCTTTCACACAGGCCACTACGAGCTTCATACTTAAAACTTAAAAAAAAAAAATTCTGACGTGTACATGAAAATCGCCGATACACGTGTATTTTTATTTTTTATCCCCTTTCCGAAAAAGTAAATTTGGTTCATAGGACAGAATGTGTGTAACACGGTGTTAGAGTACAAAGTCTATTTGTCATATCCTTAATAGATCATTAGATATAGGGGTTCCAATGTTTTGTGTTGTATGAGAGTTGTATGTGCTCTGTCACGTTCCATTTTCTGAAATACTCGACACTACTGTAACATATTTTTTACAGTGTTTTTTTTTTGACAGTCCATGATTAGAAATTTCTTTACCTCTCCACTGATTTATTGTGATCCCCAACGGATGGGTGGACATTCAAAAATCTAAGAATTTTTAAAACGACCATAAAAGTGAATACATTATGCAGACTAATATCTGCTGGTGACAAAGTGAACTAATTTATGTCTGCGTAGAGTCTGCTAGTCTTCCCAAAAAAGACAGTCCAGCACTAAACATAAAATTCCGCGATTCATATGGCCTGGAGGAGGCCTATGGCTCTACTTCACGAGGTTTAAAGCAAATCTGATTTGAAATTTTCTATTTTGCGAACAATACTATTCAGATATCAGACAAACACTCACATGGTTCCTGTTATCCTCAAACTTCACTATATCCATTGATGTATTCAAATGTTGTATGAGTTATGTCTGGGGTTTTTTAAGATAAGCAGGCAATAAATATTCTGGTGGTTGACAAGACGTCGTTGTTTGTTTAGGAAAAGGAACGAAGATGGTGATAATGAGTAGAATTTTCACCTTTACGCATGCGACTATCGCCTTCTCGTTCCTGCATTATGATCAGCCTTTAGGTAGTAATTTAATTTTTAGCTTCAAAAGAGAATTCAGTGTCTTACAAGCACTTACTAATAAAGTAGAATAGTCTAAATAATTTTAAATTTTGAACACACCAAAGGGATAGAGTTGTCTACTCTACTTCATGAGATTTCAATCTACACCTATCAACGAGAAATATTTTGAATACGTCAATTCGGTCATTCCTGCCAACAGGATGCAGAGAACCGCAGAACAAAAAATCCTAACCTTAGTCCATTATTGAATACTAGTAAGTTGTAATGCGACTATGGCGCCCGTTGAAATATGGAAAAAAAATTTGTTGAAAAAAAAAAATTTTGTTGAAAAATAAAATTTTTGTTAAAAAAGAAATTATTGTTGAAAAAAAAAATTTTGTTCAAAAAAAAATTTTTTCTTGAAAAAAAAAATTTTGTTGAAAAAAAAAATTTTTGTGGAAAAAAAAAATTTTGTTGAAAAAAAAAATTTTGTGGAAAAAAAAAATTTTGTTGAAAAAAAAAATTATGTTGAATAAAAAAATTTTTGGTGAAAAAAAAAATCAGTGTCGAGGGTAAATATATATATAGATAATATTTTTCTTAGGCTCCGAAGAATCAAATACAATACTAATGTCTTTGAAATTCCAAAACGGAAGAACGTATTTTTCTGAGCATGTGAATTATGTGATTTTTTTTTTTTCGCTTTTCACAATCCTTTTCGGCACTAAAGTATTTTCAAATGAGTGGGTCAACAATAACAATCTTCTCAAAGTATTTCTCAAGGCTTTTCAGAAAATTCGCAAATTCTCTTTTTTCCCGTGCAACATGACTACACGAAATTCGCTGTTTCCATTTTCATCGAAATTCCCGAGGATCTCTGTACTCAATGGCTGTCAAAGACAAAGTAAATGACGATGTCTCGGAAAACTTAAATAATGCAGTTTTAAGTTTTAAACGTCTTGGTGTCTCACCGCCTCCATGAAGATGTATGTCCCTTTTTTATATGGGTATCGCTTTATGTTCATCTGACTTTGGGCTGTTGGGTGTTTTCGCGGTTGCTGTGGTGTTTGTTTTTTAATTACAGAAAAAACTAAAGAAAATCCCATTTATTGATGCATGCGAAATAGCAAATATTACATTTCTGGAACACAAATTCATTCACCTCCAAGGTGACCAATTTACATCGTCCAAACGGCTGTTAAAAGGATTACCTCAATATATCGATTGTGGAGTAGGCTGTGTGGCATGGTGCACCATCCTATAGTACAAGTCCGTGTCTTCATTCATCGGGGCAAAACAAATGGATTATATTGCCTCTCGAACGCTCAGCGTTGATGACGAGTCGATGTTTCAGAATTGAGCGGCTCATTCTCGTTTTTGGTCACCGTACGATGACGGCGACCATGAGTGCTGTGCATCCACGTTATTGGGAAACTTTACACTTCGCTTTGTAAGTCGGTTGAGCCATGTCTGTCTATCAGATTGCAGAAGGAGTATCTGAATATCTCCGAAGTCCTATGTCCAGTTCCGCTTTAGTGAACGCCTCAAAGCGCATTGTAATGACTTTGCGGAAGAGCCAGTCATGGCAAATTTTCCTCTTACGATTTAGGTTTACTCATTTACTCATTTCCAAGTCAGCCTATCATCCTCTCTGATACCTCATCCAGTTAAGCCAATGCTTGTTGTATGTCAAACAACAACAACAACAGCTTTAACACGAAAGTAGTAATTGATACAACTTGCTCACTTATTAATCGATCGAACGGTTAAGTTTACCGTTTATTGATATACCGGTGAAATTCTGAAATTGCCACTACATGACTGCAATGACGGAAAGCGGATATTGTACGGCATACACGAGTATGTGTGGCGGATATCTTGTTAAAGTTAATACGTTAACATTCTTACAAGTGATGGCCTCATTGAGCCTTCGACACCGACACCGACATCCGCGTGTACTTGCTGCCATTCCGGTATTATATCTGTATGCGAAACTTTAGCAAATATCTGATATATGTATAAGTGCGTGTAATAATAATAAAGTTTTATGAATTTCTGTCACGCTATCAAACGTTCTCTCCAATAACAACTTTATGGCTGTTGTCAAGGGTTGTGCTGCTGTTGCTGTTGCTCGAGATGCATCGGCACAATATGAAAAGAACCACCAGCAGCCGTGGCAACACCCATTGGCAACTGTTTGTGATGATGCCTTAATAAGAATGAATTCCAAAAAAGTTTTCCCTTATTCCATTTGCCGCCTGAGCGTTCTCTTCGGGTTATTTCTTTTTTGTTTTTCCTTGCGATTGCTCCTGCTTTTTTCCCATCGTATTCCTGCTGCTGCATCTGCTCCTCATACCATTCAATTCTAAAAGTTTTGTTGTGGTTAAAGAATATCATAATGACTAAGGATTTTAACCATTACACCCTTTTGTATACGATTTACTTTTCGTACAATGGATTCGTTTCTCTTCTGGCTCCGCATGCGATGCCATCCTCTTTGCTTTTGGCCATACTCGCCGCTGTCGTCATATAATGGCCACGTACACACTCGCATACTTACAAACAAATACCTAACTTCCTATTCAAAAGGGTGGGGGGGAGGTGGGGTGAGAAAAAACTAACAACGAAATTGTATTGTTAGCGTTATAACAAAGAACAATGACTTGAGGAATTTGTGTAAGCAAAACGCTAACTACTTTATAGCCAGAATCGTGCTCGACATAGGCCACATCATATTCCGCAAATGTTTTAATTCTCAAACACTGTACAGTGAATCAACGCCAACAAATAATGGAAATAATAATGGATCTCCTAAACTGCTAACGTATGAATGATAAGAGGCGTTAGGAAGAAATCCATAGAGTTTACCAACATAAACCATTATGATATGTATTTAATGTCTCCATACGAATACTACCTACTTCGAATTTTAGGAAAGAAATGAAGTATGTGTCACATTGTTTTAGGAATTGGTCATCTGCGAGTGACACAATTAATCGATTTTGAACCATACAATTCTGTAGACTTGTAGTCACCCTAAAGCTGAACTACAGTTTCTACAAAGGAAAATTTTAAAGACAGTACGCAGCCTTCGTAATTTCTAAAGTTTTTTTGCAAGATTGCAAATATAGTCGTTTTTAAAATGTTCATTGTCTTTGGTTCTGTACGTAGCCCACATAAAAAAAAGAAATGCGCGATATTTGGAAAAGAAATTGTTTGTAATTTCGGACGCATCACGTATCTTGTGCCCCACACAAGAACGAAGACCTCTTAAGTAAACCGAAAAAGAAGAGAAGTCATCAAATGACGATGAACTTTAAAAAAACTGGGATTTCAGCCGTCTAGAATTTAATCTAAAACGCTGTACTTACTTACCTACTTACTTACTTTCTTACTTACTTTCTTACTTACTTACTTTCTTACTTACTTACTTACTTACTTACTTACTTACTTACTTACTTACTTACTTACCTACTTACTTACTTACCTACTTACTTAATTACTTACTTACCTACTTACTTACTTACTTACTTACTTACTTACTTACTTACTTACTTACTTACTTACTTACTTACTTACTTACTTACTTACTTACTTACTTACTTACTTACTTACTTACTTACTTACTTACTTACTTACTTACTTACTTACTTACTTACTTACTTACTTACTTACTTACTTACTTACTTACTTACTTACTTACTTACTTACTTACTTACTTACTTACTTACTTACTTACTTACTTACTTACTTACTTACTTACTTACTTACTTACTTACTTACTTACTTACTTACTTACTTACTTACTTACTTACTTACTTACTTACTTACTTACTTACTTACTTACTTACTTACTTACTTACTTACTTACTTACTTACTTACTTACTTACTTGCTTACTTACTTACTTACTTACTTACTTACTTACTTACTTACTTACTTACTTACTTACTTACTTACTTACTTACTTACTTACTTACTTACTTACTTACTTACTTACTTACTTACTTACTTACTTACTTACTTACTTACTTACTTACTTACTTACTTACTTACTTACTTACTTACTTACTTACTTACTTACTTACTTACTTACTTACTTACTTACTTACTTACTTACTTACTTACTTACTTACTTACTTACTTACTTACTTACTTACTTACTTACTTACTTACTTACTTACTTACTTACTTACTTACTTACTTACTTACTTACTTACTTACTTACTTACTTGCTTACTTACTTACTTACTTACTTACTTACTTACTTACATACTTACTTACTTACTTACTTACTTACTTACTTACTTACTTACTTACTTACTTACTTACTTACTGACTTACTTACTTACTGCCCGTTTTACACGATGTCCGTTTTACACTTTCATTTTCATCCTGAAACCACTGTGTTCCCTGCGTGTGAAGCTCCTACACTCTTCAATTTGGAGAAACAGCACCATCTGATAACAATTACAACAAATAGCTTAATAATATTAGGACACAAGAAAGCAGTGGCTACAATTGAAGCATAAACAACATAATAATAAAAAAACAAAAATCTTGGAGTTTCCTCGAAATTGGAAGTTTCCTCGACATTCGTTTCACTTATTGTCTTCATAGGAAAAGTAAGTTGTCGCTAATGGCTTTAAACACATTATTTATCACATTTACTTTTGAAATGTTTTCCATATCGTTTCAAGGAATCCATTTAGATGTTTCCATTCAGATGTGCCCACTGACTCAGCATACCTTTCACTCAACTGCAACTGCTATCGCTCCCCGCCAAATACACAATGTCAAGAGTTAAAAGCAAATGTTTCATCAAACACAAAAAGTTGTATAGAAAAATATTGTAAATCCTGCCACCGGCAGAGATGGAATGGGGGGGGGGGGGTGTTCAAGTCGAAGTGGTGGGAGAACATGCCACAAACACAAAACGTCAATTTCCCTGTTAGTTTAAAATTACTCGACAATTCCTTTATCTGCCCGATGCTCTGCTCCGTTCAGTTCTGTTTGTTGTACATTAAGACAATGACAATGGAGGGCTAAAGAAGTCTGGCGTCTTTATGAAATGTTTCATTTTTCATAAGGCATTTGACAGTTTGGAAATTTACCACATGACAACCCGTTGACAGGCGTTATATATATTTTTTTTTAGTGTAGACATACAATTCGTTTTTAACGTGATAAATCTCTGGAGGGTTGTCGATATATTCTGTCGTTCAATGTTTTAAATACTTTTCTGTATGAGTGAAGTCATTTGCCACAGTTGGTCTGACAACTTTAATTTGAACATAAAAGAAAGTTAGTCAGATTCTTCTTTGACTCCCTGGGAAGAAGCCGGGATTGTATGTAGCCTACCCTCTCTATTTACTGGATGGTTTTCCCCATTTTTGAATGAGATTATTTTACCTCCTAGGAGGCAGGCACATGTGGAACCCTGCCGTTTCTGCTTTGAAACTTCAGGTTCTTGATTGTTTTTGATTTTGTTTTTTTTTTTTAAATACTTTCAGTTTATCTGTAATTGTCGCCTGATCTTCAGGATATTTGAGACAAAGAACTTCTCTGAAATCACTACGATGTGCACGATATAATTTCTGTACTCACCGACCGAAACCCCACTGTTTAAAAGCGGTTTCGAAAGTGATGTCATACGTCTGCTGTTCTGTTGGCACGATCGAGGGGGTAATAAATATTTAGTTCTGAATGCTCATAGATTCTTTAATTGTCTTACAATTTACAGATAGATCCCATTGACGCTGTACCATTTGAATAACCTTCACCATGGTTATAAAAACTTAACCAAAATCAAATTAATCACCGCCTCAAGTTAATCAATCATACAAATCTTATTGTTTTTTTGGGTTTTGCGTGGGCCACCATCTTCTCCAATTTGTTAAACATGACCTTCGACACAATGATTTATGAATTATCTGTTAAATCACTACAACTCGGGCAAATTGAAGTGAAACGCCTAGAAATCATTTGCTAAATAGCAAATTTATTTCATTGGCCCTCGTACCCTAATGCCCACTTCAATTACAAATATTCCAGATATCTCCTAAAGTACATTCCTACCAATTTATTGGATGCCATTCAGAATGGCATGAAATGGCCTGTTAAAGATTTTCCATAAATATGCCTAACTCACACACACACAGACACACACACACAGCAAGAGTATTCGTATACCTTGGCGTGCGTGTTGTCCCCAAGGACGAGGCCCACACAACTCACCAATATCCTGTGTCGGCAACTAAGTACGGCGCACTTACTTACATACATAAATGTAAAAGTTCATATCAACGAAAATCACTTTGGTTATTGGCAAACGAGAAATAAGAAAATACATTTTTAGCCAATGGGCCAACCCAGCGAACGAACGGCTTTTGTTGGCGTATGGGGTTTAAATTGGCCACTTGTTTTAATATCAACCTTAAAACCGCATATCTTTGCCTGAAAGTAATAACAATTTCCGAAGGGTCATGCATGACGTTCCGGGGCTTCCCAGAAGACCACCGCCACTTACAACCGACTATGGCAATGGGTTTGTTCGTTAGGTAGCCCGTCTCTGTGCATGGCTACCAACGGATGGAAACCTCTTAAATATTTAGTATTTGTTTACTTGAACAGCGCATTATTGTTATCATAACACTCTTGTTCGTTCGTGCTCTCCGACTCCTGCTGGAGTCCTGCTCTGCTGCTTCTTTTGTAGCTGGGAAACTTGGCTCCCAACACAAACATAGACACATTATTATTATTATTTTATAACGTGTACAATGAGTTCGTGCGTTGCCGTACAACTAGTGCACACAGACATACATCGGGTACATCTGACCAGCGGTATGATTATCTGAACTATCCGGGTCTAACACAGATGAGTGTCTTGTATGTGCGAGATACAAGGAATATTTCCCTTAAATTTTTAAATGCATTTGAAATGTGAAAATTAAGAATTTAACCGAAAAAAATTATATTTCAAAAGCTGAGCTCGTAACGCAACAACTGAGTTGTCGACCTGGACAGTTTCGAACGAGTACACACACACACAGTTACCACTTTCTAAATGGATTTCAAACACGGCCACAGTTGCCGGAACAAAGTTTCACTTTTAGACTCGGCAAAGATTACAGCGGAAAAAAATGGTTTTCCTCTTCTTTGTGGTATAACAAAACTGGCCTAGCCAGGGAGGACTTTCTCTGCAGCAAACCCTCCACCCACGTTGGTGTATTAAAGATGGCGGAAAACGGAGGAAGCAAACGAAAGGCAAACTTCTTTTATAGTTTGATTACCATTATTTGACCGATAAATTTGGTTGGTTGAACAGAAAAGAAACACAAAGTTTTCTGCTTTCATTTTTGTGTATGTTTTGTTGTTGTTTCTGTTTCTGTTCTTCATCCATTTCCCTTTTGTGTTGTGTATTCTTGCGGTGTTTGTTGCTGCTGGCATCCTCCACCAGGAACCGTTTAGGGGCAAAATGAAGACGATATATTTTCGTGAGGTTAAAAGTCTAACAAAAGCAACTTTTGTAAATAAGTTTTTAAAGTGAAATTTCTTTGGCTGGCATTAAGAGGACTCATCTCTGAAGTGTGGGAACATTTTTTGTTTTTTTTGTGTGTGTGTGTGTGGCACTAAAGACTTTGTAAGGAAACCAAATGAAATGAGGCATCTTCTTCACATTGGATGGAGTGTGTTTTTGAAGTTAATCTTGAAAAGGCTCATTGGGACTTGCCAGAAATATGTACAAACCCGAATGAAAGAAAAAAAAACCAAATGGAAAGAAATTGAAACACTTTCTTACATTTTTGTGGAAATGCCGAAAACGCTGCGGGTGGAGGCAGTGAAGGTTGTGCGCTGTGATACGGCACAGGCGGATGTGGCAGCAGCGGATGTGGTGCTGCTGATGATGGTGTGGTGTGGCGAGGGTGAGTGGATGTGGGAGTGGGAGGTACACTCGTATATGGAATAATTAAAAAAGCTGTTGATATGTAAATATCAACAATAAGAACATTTACAGTTTTAATTAAATGTATAAATGTGTATTATTCTATGTGTGTGTGTATGTGTGCGGGGTGTGTATGTGCCCTCTTCACAAAATGTAATAATTATAATAACATTGAGTGCACTTCTGGCCAGAGTTGCCACGAACAGAGATTTTCGTGAATTTCGTCTCCGAGGTGCTGGCATGAAATAACAGTAATTAAAATGATATTGCTCATTTGTACGCAATATTAAGGCATTCATTAGTGACAAGTGAAAATAGAGGAGGAAAGCCCCATATGTCGTTTTAACCCTTACATGTGAGGTGTATCCTATAGGATACAATCAAATGTTGACATTGTCGCAATATATCGCCCATCGGGTAAACTTTTCTGATAGGTACTCAATCATATTTGGAGAATTGTGCCAAAATAACTCATAAATTTGTTAATTTGTATAAAAAACGGGGAAATAATGTAGACATTTCAGGCTGAAACTCCTTGTATACTAGGGTGGAGTGAAAACATGATTTTTTTTTAATTTGAAAAAGTTAACCTCGGAAAGAGATGTAGTCTGGGGTCCTAATGAGGGGAAAAATAAAGAAAAACATTTTAAAAACAATTTAGGGGCCGCGCCGCTCCCTCGAAATTTGGAAATTATCGCTATTTTGGCGTTGATTTTAGAAAAATCCTAAAAATTAACGACTTAACTTATT
The DNA here is from genome assembly GCA_958296145.1 of Hydrotaea cyrtoneurina. Classification (NCBI taxonomy): domain Eukaryota; kingdom Metazoa; phylum Arthropoda; class Insecta; order Diptera; family Muscidae; genus Hydrotaea; species Hydrotaea cyrtoneurina. The sequence goes on along the minus strand of OY282513.1, from coordinate 6,238,516 downwards.
CGAAATTTAAAAGTTTGAGCTTGTTCAGTGCCCAAACAAAAGTATTTGAGGCAAATATGAGGATAATCGACTAATATTTGTAGCTTTGGTGGCGATTTCATGGTTCAGTCAATTTTCTGAAGAAGGGACGATTTGAAGTTGAAGTTGAAGTTTATTGAGACTTTTTTTTAAAATAATAATTAGGTATAGAAAACATTATACAGGATACTTAAAACTATTTCGTATTATTTTAGTAACAGTTACAAGGGTTACAACTCATGTTTTAAAAAGAAATCGAAAACTGTTAGAACATTTAAGTAAGAGACCACACACTTGCTCCCGGTGTTGACAGAACGAAGAGAGAGAATCTCTTAACAAAATAATCTTAAAAACTAAACCTTAAAATTAGATCTTACAACTATTTTACACAGAAAAAAAAATAAGAATTAAAAAAAAAAAAAAAAAAAAATCTATAACAGATGTTAACCTCTATGAGACCCAGGTAGGGCCTTTGTGAAAAAATTTGGGATTGCTGAAAGAGAATTCACATCCAGGTCCGACTCACTAAATCCTAAAGGTGAGAGGTAGTAGGTGTTAGACCAGCTGAAGGGAATCTGATTGACTTATTTTACTTTTTGAAATTTTTGAACAATGAGAAAAAAATTTTTAAATTTTTTCATGCCCTTATTTCTTATTTCTATTTCCTTATTTTATGCTATTGCAAACATTTATTGACATAAAACTTTTTAAGATTTTTCTAAAATCAACGCCAAAATAGCGATAATTTCCAAATTTCGAGGGAGCGGCGCGACCCCTAACAATTTTTTAAAATTTTTTTTCTTTATTTTTCCCCTCATTAGGACCCCAGACTACATCTCTTTCCGAGGTTAACTTTTTTTTTTTGAATTTCACTCCACCCTATTGTATACTCTGCGCATTTAAGGGTTACAAATCATGGGAACATGGGGTAAATGCAGGGGCATCCTTCAATTGTCCAGACTGAGGCTATTTAGGTGGTCTAATAACACACCGCTCCTTGATGTGGAAAGCCTTGGATTTATTGTATTCACTATGATTTTGTGGAACATGTTGAGTAGGGTTATTCTCCTATAGTTTTGGCATTTGGCACCTATCAGCCCTGAATTTGTTTTCCGACATTAAAAGTAACAGCATTTACATTGTTTAAAAACAAATTTTAATATCGAAAATTGTTTAATTATTCCCGAATTGATTTCCTTTTAAAAGAAAGGAATACAAATAATTTGTGGAAAACACAAGAGGTGTTATTTTGGTATTCAATGAAAAATTCAATTTTTTGAGATAAATGATCGGATGTTTATTTCATAATAAAGAGGAAGGTATGCCGTTAATAATGAATGACAACATCAGCCAAATGGCCACCACGGCCACGCTTACAGGACCATATTTTTGAGATCTTGAATCGACGCTGGGCTGTTGGCGTAGACCTTCTCTTTCACGTGGCCCCAAAGGAAGAAGTTGCAAGGTGTTACATCACAAGATCTCAGTGCCCAATTGTGATCACCTCTTCGAGAGACAACACGGTCCGGAAACTTTTTAGTTTTGCGAACTGTGACTGCAAGACGTTCACCATTTTTGTAGTGGATTTTAATAATTTCAATGCGTTGTTGAAGCGTGTATCGTTCCATTTTCAGTAATGACGTAGTTTCTACTTGTCAAATGTGAAAGAATAAAAGCTTGAAAAGGTGATTCAAAATAACACATCCTGTTGGAAAATAATTTATATCGAAAGTTAGGCTCTTTAGGTAACAATAAAATTGTAACTCAATCAAAACACCCCCACCGCCGCAGGATGACGTACTCACGAAAACCCCTCAGAAAAAAACGTCAAAGAATCCCACTTACATTGTTGCTATAACAACCATTGCGAGTAAGACTTATGCTATAGCAAATCAAGCTAAATTTTGCATTGCACTCAACAAAATCACCCCATCAGGCGGCTAAAGCACATTTGCAAAGCCCTGAAACTTATAGAGCAACCACTTGGCAACACTAACCGGATGCTATTGTTGAACAAGAAAATATTTGCCTACTTTTAGGCTGAATTAAAAACACCTCCACTTGTACATACGAATGTACTTACAAAACACCAGCACCGCACAATACACGTAAACGCACACACACACACATATACACATACACAACCCCACTCGGTATAGTTTAATGAATGACAATTGTCGTGATGAAGAGGCATAGAAATGCCAGCATTCGACCTACGTACGTACCTCCCTGTCGTATTAGTCGAGTGCGTGTAGCGTGTGCAGAGTGCTCCCAAATGTCTCTATTAATACTTTTATTTTCATTTGACACATTGCTTTGAGAACAACAACAACAACAACAGCGGCAATATAAAAGATAAAAACCGAAAATAAACAAAACAATGTGTCGCCTTTGTTCTCAAGTGTCATAATAATAATTATGAATGTGGTATGTGCGTATGTTGGTGTGTGTGTGTGTGTGTGCGGGGATGTCATCTCTCTCTCTCAATCGCTCACTGAGTCTATGTATGCATGCAGCTGTGCATGTGTGTGCTGCCGCTACATGTGGGTGAAAGTACAAATGACATTAATGTGTGTTTTCTCTGATTGTATACACACAATTATGTGTGTCTACTTAAGTGTATGCTTACTTGTGATTGTGTGTGTTTGGGGGGGTGGGGGTGTCTGTGTAATTCACAATTGCGATTCAACCAAAGAAACCATCACCACCGACACCACCTCGACCATCCGCCCACAGCCCTTCGTTCATTCATTTATTTATTTGCCACCGCCCCCACTCAGTGGTGGAGCTTCTGCGTGCGGTTGTGGATAGGCACGAACACGAGGGCTTAACAACACACACACCCACACACGCACAAAAAAACAAAATAATACCAAAATGAAAATGCAGTTTTTCACTTTCATTCCTCCCAGGCAAGAGTAGTCAGCGAAGGCAATGGTTTGGGCGACGTATACAGCATGAAAAGATATGCTGACAGAACGAAAAGACCACAGCATTTAAATTTAAATGTTACAAGGATTAAAGTGACCACAAAGTAAATTGTTGTATATGTAACAAAAAAAAAACGAAAAAAAGCAATTCGAATTTTCCGTATTTTTTTATTTTATTACGCTGCAACCGACAATATAAACTGGGAATAAAAAAAAATGAATGGTAAATTGAAAATTGAGTTGAAAATGGAACAGTGGCGGAGCGGTCAAGGTCGACCATGACATACCTGTTAAGACCTGTTCAAGAAATGTGTGTGTGTGACAAAAACGTATTGAACAAGGACAAGATGTAGCTAATTGTAGAGGGAGCCAAGAATTAACTTTGAATTAGCAATTTTCTCGTTTTAAAGAAAAACGGATTACACCAATTCCTTATGAATCGTTCAACTCGTGTTCCTTCACTGTATACATCTTTTTCTAACGTACATCTAAACAGCACAATTGATTGACTTGTAAAACCCATTCTATAGCGCTTCCAGTCACAGCTAATGAACACATTTGTTATAAGGAAAACAGCTTAGTGATAACATTCCAAAATTGTATAAAGAAACTCAGATTTTGAACCTATACCAGGAGTTGGCGAGTAATGCCAATTCTCAATTGATTCGAATTTGCTACTAATTGCATAGTTGACATAATTCTGAGACCGGCAAAATCTTGATATACCTTTAGTTTGCAACTGTCGGTGTCTACTATGTTATGGGGTTTTTTTTTTTTTTTTTTTGCCCTCATTCACCATCAGACCCATAATCACCGATTCCTTCTCGATTCTCGATAATACCATCCTTCTGACGATGTCATTGTTGCCGGCATAAGCGAGGGTGATATGGATTCTAGCTTATATATTAATTTATTTATTTTTCCATTCATTTTTGGACAATATTTTCTCCATCAGAATGTTGAAGAAGTTGCACGTCATGCTGTCCCTCTGCTAAATTGCACAACATTCCGATGCGGGAGTCCATTTCGCGTGGTACTTGAAATTAAATCGTGTATCAACACGGCCACACATTCTGTTCAGGTTGTCACCATCAACGGTATGAAACTCATTGCCAAACATGTTTTCACACCAAATTCGACGCAGGCCCATAAGCAGATCCCAAGGATCGACCATTCACCGTCTACATCAGATTATCAGAGCAGATCCCTGGATCAACTCTCATATGTCTGCCGCAGCACTGTGTCATCGTAGGCAACGAACAAGTAAAGGTTCCAACACTCTTACCAGAGATCCAGATACCTTGTCAGGCATTCATCTCTCTCAATTTGAAAAAAGGGTCAATCAAAAAGAAAAGTGGACCCATGCAGTTTACTAAATGAAAGTAAAAGAAGAATGTTAAGGGGACTCCACAAGTCTGACTAAAGCAAAACCAATGGTAGCCTACTAGGTTACTCCACACCGAAGGCACATTCAGTCAGTTGCAAGGCAGCCACGGAGGACAGTCAACTGATGCAACACTTTCTTGACTTGGTATTGAAATATGTAGAGGGATTACATGGGGGATTAAATCAACAAATACCTAGTTTAGAGAGATTAAATTAATTAAATGAGAATTCAGGTGCAATAATTCCTGGTTTGGAGAAATTCAGAGGGACTACATGGGGATTAAATCAAAAAATACTCAGGTGAAACAATTCCAGGTTTAGAAAAATTCAGAGCCCATAAATGAATTAAATGTGGATTAAATCAATAACTTTCAGGTGCAATAATTCCTGGTTCAGAGGGATTAAATCAATTAAATTAGGACTAAATCAACAGCTCAATAATTCCTGGTTTAGAAAAATGCAGAGTGATTAACTGAAGAAACATTTAACTAAGGAACATGAAACTAAGGTTAACGTACAATCTAATGGGACATGTGTCGAACAACACAACTTCTATTTCTTCACACATTTACATATATGCTGATGTTGTATCTTCGAACGGACTCTGCTGGTCATGGCCTTCTAAAGTAATGATTCCCAAGCACTTCGTCATTGTTCTCTTTAGTACTGATTGGCAAGGATTAGTATCTTCCATAGCAACGCAAAGTAACCATGCTAAGAAGCTCCTGCAAAATAATCATGTTTTCCAGATAATTAGATGGCTCTGAAATTACGACGGTGTGACTTGAAGCGTCATTTGGACGTAACCAAAGATCGCCCAAGTACCTGTCTTCAATATCCGACCACAATAAATGGTCTGTACTTTTAATATTTTCAGTGAAAAATGTAGCAATGATGCTACTGCTCCAAAACCAGCACCAACTTGTTACTATCTGAGAATGCACAATACGTGGTGATTTTCCGATACCCAGATGCGTCAGTTTTGCATGTGAACATAGCCAATGAAATGAAAATGCACTTCGTCTAACTTCTCAATAAAATTGTTTACCATATCAAGCTGAAAAGCGAAATAAATCCATTGGACATGTGCTTTCAATTGCTGATTCAGTTGGACCTCGTTAGCGAGTAATGCGAGGACTGTGTGCAAAAATCCACTCTGGTGCGTGAAATGTTGTGGTCGAGTAGATTTTCCACGACTGAGTCCAATCCCTTGTCTGCGGCAGCATCACCGGAAGACGACAACGAGAGTGAGTGCTGTCGATTCACCTTTGTTAGGCATGTTGGGTGGGTGCATTAATTCGGTCAAACGTTATTTTTTTTAATAAACATACTCTTGAAATAAGTTTGCATTACTTTTCAAGGCTGCGCAGCGCACTATTCAAGCGCAAACCGATTCTTTAGGAATCTTAATATATATTTACCCTCGACACTGATTCACTGACTCTGTCACGCAGTACGTAGGAATTTAAATAGGCATTCTATAATTTTCTATAAATAATAATAATAAAAAAAATAATATTTTTTTTTGTACAGAAATTGTGTTTTCCCCAAATTTTTTTTTTCCAAAATTTTTTTTTTCAAAAATTTTTATTTTTTACAAAATTTTTTTTTCAACAAAAATTTTTTTTTTACAAAAATTTTTTTTTTTACAAAATTTTTTTTTTCAAAAAAATTTGTTTTCCATATTTCAACGGGCGCCATAGGCGCATTACAACTTACTAGTATAATATAATATGATACTGACTTGCGGTCAAGGTTTCGACCGGGAAAGTGGAAAATAAAACCACTAGATGGACCAACCGGTTTGTATATACAGTGTACTCTCTCCTTGCGGATACCTTCTCCGCTTCAGTCTTGTGTACTTCTCTCATAAGCGGACAAAATTCTCAGTACCTTAGGTGTCCGCTTACGAAAGAGTACACATTCTATACCTGATCTTAGATCTACTTTGATAGGCGTCGCAAACGAAATGACAAATATGGTCTGCACTCCAAACGTTTTTCCTCGTTCTTGGAATTAAAACGGAAGCGTTTTGTTCCGAACAGCTGCAAGGCAAACAATTCATGAAATTCCTCTCAATTTTTACAAGACATTCGCTAAAATGTGTAATTCTTTACGTGCGTTTTAGGTATTTTCGAGCCATATTGTGTATCAAGAGCTTGTTTTTTTTTTAAACGAATTTAATTTTCTTTCCCCTTCTAAAATACTTTCCTCCCTCCTCCACCTTAAATTTCCTATTTCATTGTGCCAAACGACTCCTTGGCCTTTGAAAACGAAAAAAAGTTAACAACGACATGTTATCCGGTTTCTCGTCCCGCCAGTTGTTTCATCACAATCGACTGGAAAAAAATCAAGGACTCTCCCAAACGAGTGTAGATTGGTGGGTTGGTGTCCTTTTAAGTGTTACAAATAACATCATAATACCCAGTGCCGCAAACCCGGTCGGCGTAGGATATCAAAACAAAATGAACGACAGTAGAAAAAAAACTCACACACACAGCAAATACTACGACGGACGACTGAAAGTAAAATCCGAAAATGAATTTCGTATCGTATTTTGTGTGTGAAACACTGAAGCACCGAAAGAATCCCTGATGCAACGTGTGTGCGTCGGTTGTTGGCTGTGTTTATAGGCCAAATAAATTCCAGGGAAAATAAATATTAATGCGGGCTGGCTGGCGGTAGGGACTGAGTTGGTGTTGGCGGTAGAGGCAGTGGTGGAGTTGGTGGTGGTGGTGTCGGTACTGGAGGCTCAGGCACTGGTGGCGTTGGTGGTGGCTGCGGTGGCATTTACATTTTGATGATTATTTTTATTTTTTTTTTCAAAAGTTGTTTCCTCCTCCGCAGTTGTTTTATTATTTTTTTTTTTGCTTTAACGCCTAAATTTAAATAATTTGTTTTGTGACCGATTCGTTGAGCTGAGCAAACACCTGAGGGCGATTACTGTGAAATGGTGTAATTTAATTGTATTATACGAATATTTGAATATGTGTTTGTGCGAGCATGAATGCCCGTACAAATTGTTAGCTCATATCCAGAATGGCTTAACAACAATTGGTGTATTTTAGAGGCGATGAAATATGAATACGGTTCAGATGAATTCTCTTGATACGTATCTCCAACACCCACAAACATTTAACAAAAACTGTTCTTCTTTGGCTGGCATTTCGAATATTTTGCCGTTACGCCGTTTGTATTTCAGCTGAGCTGTTAGTCGAAAACATGCGTATGCGAATGTGTGCCACAAAATAATCGATTTTTGTTTATTTTGACTGCATGTAATGAATAATAAATATTTACGCAACGATTTTTTGTTGTTGTTTTTGTACAAAGTTGTCTAATATTTCGATTTACATCCCTGAGCTTGATGTACGGGCATCGTTAGATTTTGTTAGCGTTTTTTGTTTGTTTTGTTATTTTGACATTTATGTTGGAGTGTGTAGTAAATGTGGTATCCTTAACAGAATATTAAAGCTAAATTGTCCTTAATTATTTGTAGCAAAAAAAAAAAAAACTTTGTATCGTTCTTATGTTTGTGGATATTCATGACCTTATTATGTGTTTAGTCGTATTGGAAGTGCAATTTTAAGTGCTTTGGTCGTGTGCAAATCACCACCAGTTGTTGATTAGAGTTGGTCCTACCCACATATTAGGAATAGTCCTTTCTTTTGTGATAACTGGGACTAGCTCTCCAATATCTTTACTATCTGTATAGTCCTCTCTTTTGTGGTCTCTCGAACTATCCCCCAAATATCCCTAATGCTGGACGATGTTTATCCTTTATTTAAATATTTCCCAACCAGGTCAATCATTGTATTTGCAAGCTGTTTCTTAGCACTTCTTTAAAGCATTTTTTTTTTTTTGGAATTTCGGCATTTCAAGTAATTTTATATTCCCAAAATTATTCCTGATCAATGTCCTTCTACAGTTTTTAGCTGATACAAAATATTAACTTTATATTGACAAGGGTGTTTCCATTTGGCTTCCATGGACGCCCTAAGTTCCTGTGTGACTCCGACTACAGGATTTTTAAATAACTCGGCTCCAGAGTCGTCTACAACTACAGCTATTCAAAACTAACAAAAATTTCGAAAAATATATTTCCGTCCACTATTCTTATACTCTGTATTACACTGTGGCACGTTTGCATCGTAATGATAGAAATGATCAAATAATCAAAAATATTTCAAATTAAAAAAAAATATATTAATAGATTAACTTGTTTTTAATAAAATTGTATATCCCATAAAATAGGAAATGTAATTAAATAACACTCGGATTGGCAGTCGAGCAGATTTTTCACACTCCAGACTACGACTCCTGGGCATATTTGTCAGACTGCGACTACTCAGCCCTGTTCATATCTAGCGAAATCTTTAGCATGTCTTACAATAGCAGGCGACGAATTCGATATTCTGAAAATTATATCAGACAAATGACCTTCTAGGGTTTTTATCCAACACTCTTAGCTTTAATTTGTCCATTTGTCCTCCAACATATTCGATATTCTAAAACAACAACAGGAAAAAAGTCTTGAATTTGAAGAAAGTTTTTGTCAACCACGACTAATTAAATACAGCCAGTAGTCTCTAGGAGAGTTCATCAACTTAATTACAAAAAACTTCAAAAGCCGATGGTGTGGGCAGGGCTGTGGACTAGAGTGTCCAAAAAATGTATTCTTTTTCGAATTCCTCAGGGGCTTGACAGTTTTTTGGAAGGGTTAAGTATTTTTGATTCTTTTTCCGATTTTTTAAAAAAGGTTTAGAGGTGCCACAAACCTCAATTAAGTCAATAAAAAGCATTTTCAAAGTCATTTTAAAAGAAAAATATTCCAACATTAATTTGATATACATAAATCATTAGTTTTTGTAATTTTTTTTTGCTCGTCTATCTGTCAAATATCACATTTTTTGAGAAATTTTACATAAACTAAAAAAGAAACGTTATATAACTTTTACAAATTGCCTGAAAGTGCAAAAAACTAATAATGCAGTTTTAAAGCATCGTTTGCATCGTAATGATAGAAATGATCAAATAATCAAAAATATTTCAAATTAAAAAAAAATATATTAATAGATTAACTTGTTTTTAATAAAATTGTATATCCCATAAAATAGGAAATGTAATTAAATAACACTCGGATTGGCAGTCGAGCAGATTTTTCACACTCCAGACTACGACTCCTGGGCATATTTGTCAGACTGCGACTACTCAGCCCTGTTCATATCTAGCGAAATCTTTAGCATGTCTTACAATAGCAGGCGACGAATTCGATATTCTGAAAATTATATCAGACAAATGACCTTCTAGGGTTTTTATCCAACACTCTTAGCTTTAATTTGTCCATTTGTCCTCCAACATATTCGATATTCTAAAACAACAACAGGAAAAAAGTCTTGAATTTGAAGAAAGTTTTTGTCAACCACGACTAATTAAATACAGCCAGTAGTCTCTAGGAGAGTTCATCAACTTAATTACAAAAAACTTCAAAAGCCGATGGTGTGGGCAGGGCTGTGGACTAGAGTGTCCAAAAAATGTATTCTTTTTCGAATTCCTCAGGGGCTTGACCGTTTTTTGGAAGGGTTAAGTATTTTTGATTCTTTTTCCGATTTTTTAAAAAAGGTTTAGAGGTGCCACAAACCTCAATTAAGTCAATAAAAAGCATTTTCAAAGTCATTTTAAAAGAAAAATATTCCAACATTAATTTGATATACATAAATCATTAGTTTTTGTAATTTTTTTTTGCTCGTCTATCTGTCAAATATCACATTTTTTGAGAAATTTTACATAAACTAAAAAAGAAACGTTATATAACTTTTACAAATTGCCTGAAAGTGCAAAAAACTAATAATGCAGTTTTAAAGCTGGATTCTAAGTAATTAAAAAAAAAAAAACTATCTATTTTACTGTTGGCCTTTCAAAGTTATGGTATTTAAAATTTTTGAGTCATAATTTTGAAACAAAAATGCTCCAACATTAATTTGATATACATATGTATTTATTTATTTATTTATTTATTATTAATTACAATACAAAGTAAATTTATATTCTAATTTTGGGTCCAAGGGTAAACCGGGTGACAAAGACCATATGTTTAGATTTTTGCAGCGACAGACCAAAGCCTCTGGTGGGAATCGAACCCACAACCCCCACGCTGATAGGCAAGCACGCTACCAACTCGCCTACCGGGGCGCCTATATACATATGTAAATCCTTAGTTTTGTATTTTTTTTTTTTGCTCGTTTATCTGTCAAATATAATTTTTTTTGGGAAATTTTACATAAACTAAAAAAGAAACGTTATATAACTTTTAAAAATTTGCCTGAAAGTGCAAAAAACCAATAATGCAGTTTTAAAGCTGGATTCTAAGTAATTTAAAAAAAAAAAATATTTATTTTACTGTTGGCCTTTCAAGGTTGTGGTATTCAAAAATGTTGTAGCCACAGATTATAAAAAACCTTTCATAACTTTTAAAAATTGCATGTAAGTGTAAAAAACTAATAATGTCGTTTGAAAAACGATAAAATTCCAAGTAATTTAAGAAAAATGGTAATTTTGCTCCTGTCGTTTCAAAGTTATGGGTCCATTATAACAAATGATTCGTTGAATGATTTAATAACGACTTTGAAAATACTTTTAAAGACGAACTTGTGCTTTCAATACGGAAAAACTCAGAAAAGACGGATTTTTCGCAAAAAATTGGTTTGTCTCGAAAGCTTTTCCGAAAAATCTGAAAAAATTCTCAGGTAGAGCCACCCTACTGTGGAGTCGAGCCAGCCTATATTAATAGCTTGACTTCAATAACAAAATTTTGAAAATTGTATATCGATCCACTATTTTTTATACTCTGACCAACTGAGGTGCTATTTAAGATTAAAAAAGTTTATTTAATCAAAAATATCTCATATTTTAAAAAACTTTTTTTTTTCATTTAATTGAAAATATTTCATATTTTAAAAAATATTTTTTTTATGTCTTTTTTGTGATCTATTTACAAGAAAACATTTAGCAAATCTAATAAGAACTACCAATTAAAAAAATATTAACAAATTAACTAGTTTTTAGTACATGTTAGTACTTTTATGGGAAATGAGCAAATTTTTCATTGCTAGACTTCAACTGCAGGCAAATTTATCGGACTACGACTTTGTAGGCCTGGGTGTGGGTATAATTTTGATGGTACATCAATACTCGTACACACGCACATCTTTTATCTGTGCCCCTCGCATTTCCAATGTCTACGATCTCCATTATGGTATTGTTTTAAATTTGTTTGCTGTGTAATTATTCATACAAATAAACAAACAAACAATTGTTAGCATTTATCAATAAAGATTTTGACTGTTTTTCTGGCTCGGGCTCGGCGTTTGGCTGATTGTTTGAATTATTTGTATTTGTGATTTGACAAAGCAAAAACAATTAATACCCATCACTGTCACATGACCCAAAGGCAACAATGGACGATGCCCCACCCCCCCCCCCTCCCTCGGGCAACAGTGGCCCGAGGAACATTAATTTAAATACGTAACTCAAGGAAAATCAATCAAATCATGATGTATTCAAATCTCTAACAATGGCCATGCACCCCATGCCCATGGCTTGGAAAGAAAGAAATAAAAACAGACACTGAACAAAAGATCATTTAAGCCAAAAAGAATGCCCGTATCCGTATATACGTAACAACGTGGCAACAATAAAATATTTATTAATGATTTAATGAATGATGAAAAATTAGTTTGTTTGTGTGAGTTTAAAGAATTGCTGGGCTGGGGTGGCAGAACAACAAAATGAAATATCTTGATGGAAAACCTTGAAGGCTTTCATCATGATTGTGGTTGTGGGGGCTGGCTGGCGGCTACACTTAAACCGTCATTCTTGGAAATCTATAATTGCTGACAGTTGCAAAGAAATATTGGACAAATTAAAGGAAATCAATTTTCTATATTTAGAGTAAAAGAATTATAAAGTATCCAGTGGTTTTGGCGATTATAAACCAGCAGAATGTGGTACGACTGTTTTTTGCAAAACAATCAGAACTGCGGTAAAACTATGTTGAATTTCAATTTTTTCGAGATTTTACCAGATTATATTACAGCAAGTTAAGTTTATAATCATAGATGTTAAGAATTTGTCATAGTTATGAACAATTTGAAGAGGAAAATAAGGAAAACTCTTTATGTGATAGGTTAAGTGATTAAATTTTAAATTTTAAACTCTATGGAAATTTTAAAACTAGTGTTGTCTCAATGTGGTCCCTTGAATTCAATAACACACCACTTAGGAAAGGACAGATACATAACTTATATTGTTAAACTGTCACCTGAAGCCTGAAGACAGAGCTGCCAGGCAATATTTTGGAAAAAGCATCAAGTTTACAAAAAAGATCGTTAAAATCGTCAAACCTTAAAAAAATCTTCATAAAAACAACCAATTTTTTATTAAAACAAAAAACCAATACATACGCCCATGTGCCATGTTCCGAGAGTATTTAAATTCCCATACTTTTTCAGATTCCCATTTTTTCCAAAATGGTGTGCTCAATTCCGAGCGAAAGTGTGGTTCGAAAGAATAGCTTTGTTCAATATGTTACGAACTATTTTCAATAACTATCAACAAAAAACATATGTTTTATTTGCAAATTTAACAACAAAATTAAGAAAAAAAATGCCTACTGGCTTGTTAATTGCCCTGGTTTTTTACTAGAAGAAGACTAATGATACTGGAACGTGTTAAACGAGTTGCCAGATTGATTAACTGGTGTAATCATCATTCGTGTTGTTAATTTTTTAATGAATAAAATTTATGTTTATTTGAAGAAACCTTTTCAACAAGTAGAACACTCTGGGTAAATTTCGTCAAAAGTTGTTCTTGATAAAAGGAGCCTTTTTATTTTCTTTAATTTTACTAGAAAAGCTAATCTGAATACTGTCTTTTTTAATTAAATGTTGTAAAAACAAGTTAAATATTAACTCTGCGTTCTTTTTTAACTTGTATGTGCTCAGAAAATCACGTACAATCTCATTTCTTTTTCGATCCACAAGGCTATATGTGCTCGAATTATATTCCCAATATTTTTTTGGGTATTCGGAACCAAATGTGGGAAAATGTTTCACATTCGAGCAAACTCGAAATGCAGCACATGGGCGATAAACAAAAAAATATGTAACGTAAATCATATACTTTGTTTTTTAAAAATACCTTATAACGGATTTTCCAACAAGAGGTGTTATTTTGGTATTCAAAGGAAAATTTAATTTTTTGAGATAACTGATCGGATGTTTATCCTCTTGATCGTATAAAGAGGATGGTATGCCATTAATAATGCAAGACAACATCAGCCAAATGGCCACCACGACCACGCTTACAGGACCATATCCTTTTCATGAAATTTTCCTCAACCAAATCACAAAGTGGCTGCCCTATGTCCTCGATAGCCGCACGAATTCTATCTTTGAGGTCTTGAATCGATGCTGGGCGGTTGGCGTAGACCTTCTCTTTCACGTGACCCCAATGGAAGAAGTAGCAAGGAGTTAAATCACAAGATCTCGGTGGCCAATTGTGATCACGTCTTCGAGAGATAACACGGTCCGGAAACTTTTCCCGTAAAAGAGCAATGGTTTTGTTGTTTGTGTGGCACGTAGCGCCGTCTTGTTGAAAGTGAAGGTTGTCCAGATTAACATCATCTAACTCCGACCATAAAAATCATCTTTCGCGCAATCCATTCACCGTAACTGTTGATCCAACCTCATTTTCGAACAAGTAAGGTCGAATGACCCTGCCGAACAATAAACCGCACCAAACAGTCACACGTTGAAGATGAAGAGGCTTCTCAACAATAACTCTTTGGTTTTCCGAGCCCCAAATGCGACAATTTTGCTTGTTGACGTAGCCACTGAGGTGGAAATGGGCCTCATCAGTGCAGATGATTTTGGAATTCTGGATCATTTTTATGCATTTGAAGGATCCAATCAGCAAAGACACGACGTTTTTGATGATCGGCCGACTTGAGTTCCAAGCCTTTATTCAAAATACGATGTAATGACGTTTGTGGAATGCGCAATTCCAAAGAACGACTAGGAATGGACCAACCTGGTCTGTCTTCAATACTTTGTTCTACAGCAGCAATATTCTCAGTTGTTCTTGAGGGACGTGCACGGAAGTTTTCCACCAACTTCGGTATTGCGATCCGACAAGTTGCTTCACGACGACCCAAAAATGCTTTAACAATTTTCCGCAAACCAGCTAGGCGAATTTTTTTTAATTGTCAGAAAATTTTGTATAACTCCCGTATTCATACAAAATTTAGAAAATCTTTGTTAAGAAAAATTTATAAAAATACAAAAACAATTTTCACACATTTTTTTTAATAAAGGTTTTTTACATGTTTATGAATATCGGAGTAAATTTCTGGTAACACTAAAAAAAAACAGTCAAAATGTACTCCGGATGCGATAATTTTTTCTGTGTAGATAACCTTGACATGAGCTCGAAAAACGCAATAAAAAAATTTTTTTTCGTTTTGTTTTTGTTTTCGTTTTATTTTTTTTTTTTAAATTTTAAAAAAAATTTTTTGGTTAATTTGTTTCGTCCGGCATAACTCGGGAACCACTAGCCCGATTTAATTGAATTAAATTTTAAAAAATTTAAAATTACAATTCCCTTAATCTGTTCATATATTGTTTTCCTATACAAGCAACAGTTTCCAAGTTAAAAATGAATATATAAAGGAAAAAACTTATTTTTTGCCTAAAGATTAAATTTTTTTTTTTTAAAAAAATCCATAAAAAATCCAAAATGAAAAAAAATGTCAAATCTTATTACTTTTACGTAAAGTCACATAACCTATGAGCAAAATGAGATAAAGATCATGAAAATCGATGCACGCGTTTTGCTTTTATTCGCAATTGAGTAAAGGTATGAATTTCAAGTCACATAACCTATGAGCAAAATGAGACAAAGATCATGAAAATCGATGCACGCGTTTTGCTTTTATTCGCAATTGAGTAAAGGTATGAATTTCAAAAATTTCAAATTTTCATATATTTTTGTCACCCAACAAATTTTAATTTTTTTTGTAATAAAAAAGAAAAAACCTTACCATAGACAAAGTTAGTTGTGCATATGTCGAGCAAATTTTTGAAATTCATACCTTTACTCAATTGCGAATAAAAGCGAAACGCGTGCATCGATTTTCATGATCTTTGTCTCATTTTGCTCATAGGTTATGTGACTTTACGTAAAAGTAATAAGATTTTTCATTTTGGATTTTTTATGGATTTTTTAAAAAAAAAAAATTTAAATCTTTAGGCAAAAAATAAGTTTTTTCCTTTATATATTCATTTTTAACTTGGAAACTGTTGCTTGTATAGGAAAACAATATATGAACAGACTAAGGGAATTGTAATTTTAAATTTTTTAAAATTTAATTCAATTAAATCGGGCTAGTGGTTCCCGAGTTATGCCGGACGAAACAAATTAACCAAAAAAATTTTTTTAAAATTTAAAAAAAAAAAAATAAAACAAAAACCAAACGAAAAAAAAAATTTTTATTGCGTTTTTCGAGCTCATGTCAAGGTTATCTACACAGAAAAAATTATCGCATCCGGAGTACATGAAATTTTTTTCATTTTGTTGAGTAGTGTAATTAATGGGTTCATCGGTTTACATGCCAATGTACTTGCAAGCTTTGAATTTTTAATGGAAACTAAAGTTGTGAAGACATTCTAAATGAAAAATCGTCAATCGTGATTTTGGTAAATTCTTGCAAAAAAAAATCGTAAAAATTACGAAATATCGTCACATCTGGCACCACTGCCTGAATATGCGAGTGATATTTACAAACAGTAGGTGAAACTGTAGATGTATCGTCCACCTGAGCGTATGAGTTATATTAATCATACGCTATGCCATTCACAAAACCACACGCAAGAGGATACACTCTAATTATTTACAAAGCATCACATCTGAAAAGTTTTCTGAATATAAACAGCTTTATTGGATGCACTTAAAGCTATTGAAGGAGAAGGTGGCATTTATTTTACCATGAATAAATTCAGCTTTCGAAAATTTAATTTTTATTCTTTTACACCCATTATCCCGGTACCCCGGTGTCCTTACAGGGCACATATGTTTACAATCGCATCTACACACAATAGGAGTAGTAGACAATAGCGTATGTAGGGCATGTGCGGAGGATGACGAAACATTGGAGCATTTCCCATCGTTCACAAACAAAATATCCCGTTTCTTGGGCCAACTCAGGGGCGCAGACTGGAAAACAATTAAGGATTATGTCAATAGTACAGAGTTCCTAAAATAACTTCTCAAGACCATTCCATGTCCAATGACAATGAGGCGGGGAAAATCTGCCTCCTCTTCTCAACCTAAGCTTGCCCCTTGTTCATTAAAATTGTTTTTGTATTTTCATACAATTTTCTTAACACAGCTTTTTTAAATGTTTATGAATACGGGGGTTATTGTTCGCCATGAGTTTTGTAAATTATTTAAATCCCTTCGTGTTCGGTTAAATTTGGTTCACTCGCAGGCCGTCGAGATATGGAAACTATGGCTCAGGTTGGGATAAACTCCAAAAATAATGGAAAACTGCCTCTTAACCAACAGAGCGGGAATTTTCCTCCCCCCCCCCCCCCCCCCAAAAAAAACAGCTCTTATTGTTTTAGTAATCGAAAATCGTTTTCTTGTCAATGACAAATGAATTTTGCAAAATGCCTATTGTCTCCAAGAAAGTAGCCATTTGTTCTTAATTGTACCACTGTGCCCGACATTAATTAATGTGATAACACGGATTACACTCACATACACACATTGTTAATGTGTGCATTATAAAAATATATTAATGATCATACGTTTCATGACAATTAAATTCAATCATTGCAAAAGATAAACCTTTATTTTTATTTCCATCATTTGTTCAGCGTCACTGCTACGCATTCCCGTTCCACTCCCACCGTTGCGGCCACCGTGACGTTCCGTAGTCGTGCCAGCGCTGATTATGATGTCGCTTGCGGACCACAAATGTGCGTGTGTGTGTGAGTGTGTGTTTGTGTGTCTGGGCAAATAAATTATTTCTTAAATGTTTATAATAAAAATACAGGCACAATCATTTATGCAATCATACATTTATTACTTACAATTTTACGAGTTTATTGTATATTTGGTTGTTGGTGTGTGTGTGTGTGTTTTTTTTTTTTTATTATTATTATTACTTTTTATGTACCGATGAGCAGAAGATTGATGGGTGTTTGGTTGTTTATTTGTATGACTTTGTTTTCGTTGCAGGCAGCACATCGAATCCCGATGCAAAACGTCTGTACGACGATCTCCTCAGTAACTATAATAAATTAGTTCGACCCGTGGTCAATGTAACGGACGCTCTAACGGTACGCATCAAACTGAAATTATCACAGCTGATTGATGTCAATTTGAAGAATCAAATCATGACAACCAATTTGTGGGTGGAACAGTCCTGGTATGACTACAAACTGCAATGGGAGCCCAAAGAATATGGCGGCGTTGAAATGCTGCATGTGCCCAGCGATCACATATGGCGACCGGATATTGTCCTCTACAACAAGTAAGTCAATCACTTAGCTCTCCCTACTTCAAACACCTTCCCCGCCCCCCCCCCCCCCTGTCCAATCCTCTATTTATGCCATTACATTCCTATTCCTTACCGCACAACATACACATTAAGAAGAGCATAAACATCACACACTTGGACGTTCGCCCATTCGTTTGTAAACCATGAACTCCGAAGTTTTCCAATTATTGTGTACAAAACAACCAACCAAACAACCGACACTACGACCAACTTGTTTTTCTTTGTTCTTCTTTTTGTTTCCGCTTTTTGTGTTTGCTGCTGTATCGTCGTCGTCGTCCTCATCGTCGTCGTCTCAGTGCTGATGGTAATTTCGAAGTAACTTTGGCCACCAAGGCAACACTCAACTATACGGGACGTGTTGAGTGGCGACCACCTGCTATATACAAAAGTTCATGTGAAATTGATGTCGAATACTTTCCCTTCGATGAACAAACTTGTGTCATGAAATTTGGCAGTTGGACATATGATGGATTCCAGGTGAGTTTTACTTTTACCCCATACCCCCCCTAAATACGTCCCACAGAGCACAGTGCTT
Organism: Hydrotaea cyrtoneurina; assembly: GCA_958296145.1. Lineage (NCBI taxonomy): Eukaryota > Metazoa > Arthropoda > Insecta > Diptera > Muscidae > Hydrotaea > Hydrotaea cyrtoneurina. The sequence continues at coordinate 6,220,026 of OY282513.1, read as the reverse complement.
TGGTAAATATTTAAAATCCAAAATGTTTCAACTTTAATGTAATTTTGTAAAGTCTTAAGTGACGAGTTTTCTCGAATAGTCGTAGGTCATGAGTAGGTCCGACAGTTTTGTCATGGGTGGCTTTTAGAAAGAAAAAAATAAAACTAAAATCATTAAATAGCAGAAATATCAAAGTAATTTTCGTTATAAACAAATGCTTTGTGAACATGTATTTTAACCGCTCTTTGTATGAGGTGTGCTGAAAGGCCTTCGAAGCTATTTCTCACACTTCAATCCAACGAAATCCATATTTCCTTTTCAAATATTCTTGATCATGAGATAAGCAAACACACCCGGCAATCCGAAGTGGGCATGGTCATTAAGAAAACCTTTAAATTATAACGTTGTAATCTCCCAAGACACTGTGTCACGCTACATATTAAATGTAGCAAAATAGCACGAATTCAGCTTAAATGGATCAATAACTCCCTCTTTCTTTCGCTCTCTCTCACTCTTGCTCTCTCTCTCTGTGCGACAAAGTGCACACTTCCATATAATACACATCTTTATTGCTTCCATGCTTATGAATGTAAACATGTGTGTATGTGTGTGTTCCAACCCTATGCTCACACAACAACCAACAAAAACAGGACTCCGATGTGTGTGTGTGTGTGTCGGGGCGCGCATACTGTACATGAATTGCTATACATCATTTCATATGAAAAGGTTTTTAAGGAGGTTTTAAAACGTAATTGCTTTAGAAGAATGTTAAAGATGAGGACAGACAGACGGCAGAACGGACGGACGGACGGTCGGACGGACGTGGCGTAGGAATGTTCTAGATTTGAAGAGCACAATGTGTTATATGGAGGTTTATGTTACAATATTTTCGAGCATAAACGGAGGTGAAACCTTAATACTCCTCTGTCGTAATGCGACGACGTTTATGCTTACCAGCATTACCGCCACGACTCCGGGGGTGTAAACACAGTATCCGAGGAAATAGTTTATTAAACTAATTTCCGTCATTGCTCACAGTAACAATTTCCGTTTGTTAAACATCCTCTTAAGTGTTTAGTTTATGTTCACTTTTATACTCGCATTTTCTGCTGCGCCTGGTAGACGGACGTCTCTGTGTTTTCCTTTCTTTTTTTTTGTCTTTTATCACACGGCAACACGATACGGTCGGTATTCACGGCATCCACGTCGACGAACAGTGTGGACACATACAATCTTATGGTCGACATTAAAATAAACACATTTTAGTCCGTCCGCCAGCTGGTTTAAACAAGCGCGTGGTGGGGGGTAGTCAGTACCTGTATAAAAAAGAAATGCAAAATTTAAAGGACACAACATCTTAAATTATGCAGTTTTTATGAAAATAAGCAACAACAAAAATACTAAAAAAAACAACGAACAACATGCAAAGGTCGACATGGGACTTTCAAATGTGCGGAAATGTTTATGTGACCCACGAGGAAGTTTTACAAATAAAATGATCCTAAGAGGAAGTCAAGGCAAACGGATATAAAAATGAGAGTTTGAATATGAATTATAAAATCGTGTTTGGCCTAAAAGGCGCCGACCCCTATTGAAGTTGATGCCAAACGGAAGTATTTTCAGGGTTAAGTACTCAAATTAGGACCACAGGGTGCCACATACAATTTGGCAAGGATTTGGCCTCACTGTTTTTGCAGTTCCTTTGTAACATCATAAACTATTTAAGAAATTGAAATATTTGGAACAAGTTCACCTCGTAGATTGACCGGGAATAAAGATTTCAGGCTTGTGCAAATTAATAAATATTCAACATCAACATATTGTGTGGCAGCATCGTATACAAAACCACCAATGAATAAGGACTCGCAGCGAAAACCAATTAATTGCAATTCTCAACCACCAAGCACTTTAAGTGTCCTTGAATACCCCGCCACCATCCACCAACACCAATAAGTGTGGCGTTATGGCCGATTTCAGTTTTTATTAGCCATCGAAAACAAATATCCTTAAGCAGTGTTTACAAGCTGGCCAACAGTTAATTTCTTTCGTAATTAAAATACGGCTTTTTCTATTGCATGGACAAACAATTCTGCTCCTGCCCCCCAAATAATGAAACGTGATTAATTTTGTGGTTATTCCCGACCATGGATTGTCCATGGATTCACAAGTGCTTTATTGATATTCTTTGCACTCAGGCAAACACCAGCATGCCGCAGTAATGAGAATGTTCGTATCCATTCCTGTAAGGACATACGTTTTTATGGGGATTATTAAAGAAAAAAGGAGCACACTCCGAAAACTGAATACATGATTAAGGGATGTTCAATAGGGGATTTCGATTAATTCTCATAGTCTGAACAGAACAGTTCAAGGGACAAGGAAAGGCAATTTGGACATTAAATGCCCTTCAGACTCTCCAAACGTGTAAATAATTAAATAATTAAATAATTAAATAATTAAATAATTAAATAATTAAATAATTAAATAATTAAATAATTAAATAATTAAATAATTAAATAATTAAATAATTAAATAATTAAATAATTAAATAATTAAATAATTAAATAATTAAATAATTAAATAATTAAATAATTAAATAATTAAATAATTAAATAATTAAATAATTAAATAATTAAATAATTAAATAATTAAATAATTAAATAATTAAATAATTAAATAATTAAATAATTAAATAATTAAATAATTAAATAATTAAATAATTAAATAATTAAATAATTAAATAATTAAATAATTAAATAATTAAATAATTAAATAATTAAATAATTAAATAATTAAATAATTAAATAATTAAATAATTAAATAATTAAATAATTAAATAATTAAATAATTAAATAATTAAATAATTAAATAATTAAATAATTAAATAATTAAATAATTAAATAATTAAATAATTAAATAATTAAATAATTAAATAATTAAATAATTAAATAATTAAATAATTAAATAATTAAATAATTAAATAATTAAATAATTAAATAATTAAATAATTAAATAATTAAATAATTAAATAATTAAATAATTAAATAATTAAATAATTAAATAATTAAATAATTAAATAATTAAATAATTAAATAATTAAATAATTAAATAATTAAATAATTAAATAATTAAATAATTAAATAATTAAATAATTAAATAATTAAATAATTAAATAATTAAATAATTAAATAATTAAATAATTAAATAATTAAATAATTAAATAATTAAATAATTAAATAATTAAATAATTAAATAATTAAATAATTAAATAATTAAATAATTAAATAATTAAATAATTAAATAATTAAATAATTAAATAATTAAATAATTAAATAATTAAATAATTAAATAATTAAATAATTAAATAATTAAATAATTAAATAATTAAATAATTAAATAATTAAATAATTAAATAATTAAATAATTAAATAATTAAATAATTAAATAATTAAATAGTTAAATAGTTAAATAGTTAAATAGTTAAATAATTAAATAATTAAATAATTAAATAATTAAATAATTAAATAATTAAATAATTAAATAATTAAATAATTAAATAATTAAATAATTAAATAATTAAATAATTAAATAATTAAATAATTAAATAATTAAATAATTAAATAATTAAATAATTAAATAATTAAATAATTAAATAATTAAATAATTAAATAATTAAATAATTAAATAATTAAATAATTAAATAATTAAATAATTAAATAATTAAATAATTAAATAATTAAATAATTAAATAATTAAATAATTAAATAATTAAATAATTAAATAATTAAATAATTAAATAATTAAATAATTAAATAATTAAATAATTAAATAATTAAATAATTAAATAATTAAATAATTAAATAATTAAATAATTAAATAATTAAATAATTAAATAATTAAATAATTAAATAATTAAATAATTAAATAATTAAATAATTAAATAATTAAATAATTAAATAATTAAATAATTAAATAATTAAATAATTAAATAATTAAATAATTAAATAATTAAATAATTAAATAATTAAATAATTAAATAATTAAATAATTAAATAATTAAATAATTAAATAATTAAATAATTAAATAATTAAATAATTAAATAATTAAATAATTAAATAATTAAATAATTAAATAATTAAATAATTAAATAATTAAATAATTAAATAATTAAATAATTAAATAATTAAATAATTAAATAATTAAATAATTAAATAATTAAATAATTAAATAATTAAATAATTAAATAATTAAATAATTAAATAATTAAATAATTAAATAATTAAATAATTAAATAATTAAATAATTAAATAATTAAATAATTAAATAATTAAATAATTAAATAATTAAATAATTAAATAATTAAATAATTAAATAATTAAATAATTAAATAATTAAATAATTAAATAATTAAATAATTAAATAATTAAATAATTAAATAATTAAATAATTAAATAATTAAATAATTAAATAATTAAATAATTAAATAATTAAATAATTAAATAATTAAATAATTAAATAATTAAATAATTAAATAATTAAATAATTAAATAATTAAATAATTAAATAATTAAATAATTAAATAATTAAATAATTAAATAATTAAATAATTAAATAATTAAATAATTAAATAATTAAATAATTAAATAATTAAATAATTAAATAATTAAATAATTAAATAATTAAATAATTAAATAATTAAATAATTAAATAATTAAATAATTAAATAATTAAATAATTAAATAATTAAATAATTAAATAATTAAATAATTAAATAATTAAATAATTAAATAATTAAATAATTAAATAATTAAATAATTAAATAATTAAATAATTAAATAATTAAATAATTAAATAATTAAATAATTAAATAATTAAATAATTAAATAATTAAATAATTAAATAATTAAATAATTAAATAATTAAATAATTAAATAATTAAATAATTAAATAATTAAATAATTAAATAATTAAATAATTAAATAATTAAATAATTAAATAATTAAATAATTAAATAATTAAATAATTAAATAATTAAATAATTAAATAATTAAATAATTAAATAATTAAATAATTAAATAATTAAATAATTAAATAATTAAATAATTAAATAATTAAATAATTAAATAATTAAATAATTAAATAATTAAATAATTAAATAATTAAATAATTAAATAATTAAATAATTAAATAATTAAATAATTAAATAATTAAATAATTAAATAATTAAATAATTAAATAATTAAATAATTAAATAATTAAATAATTAAATAATTAAATAATTAAATAATTAAATAATTAAATAATTAAATAATTAAATAATTAAATAATTAAATAATTAAATAATTAAATAATTAAATAATTAAATAATTAAATAATTAAATAATTAAATAATTAAATAATTAAATAATTAAATAATTAAATAATTAAATAATTAAATAATTAAATAATTAAATAATTAAATAATTAAATAATTAAATAATTAAATAATTAAATAATTAAATAATTAAATAATTAAATAATTAAATAATTAAATAATTAAATAATTAAATAATTAAATAATTAAATAATTAAATAATTAAATAATTAAATTGGTAAGTAAAATTTAATTATTCCCGTATCTGTATCTGTATTTTTTTTTTGTTTGCTTGGGTCTGTTAACCCGCCACTACAGTGGTCGAGTACGGATCGGTGACACTTGTGTAAATTTAAATGAGTTTCCTGTGTATTTCATTTTTTTGTTTTCATTGCAGGTTGATTTACGGCACATTGACGAATTAAATGGTACAAATGTGGTCGAAGTTGGTGTGGATTTATCAGAATTTTATACATCTGTGGAATGGGATATTTTAGAAGTACCTGCTGTAAGGTAAGCTTGACAATCCTAACCCATCCCCTTTGATTTGAATAAAATTAAAAAAATATATTGAAACACGTATGTCTGCATGTAGGAAACGGAAAGATGGGGACATTTTTTCAATATTCCCGTGTAATTGGAATGAATTGGTCTTATAATCGCATAAAATGTTTCAGTATCCGTCCCCGTAAGTGCCGGCGGTGGATTTCGTCGTATTTCGATTTTCCGTATGTCTATCTATCCATCTGTCTGTCTGTCTGTCTATGGTTCGATCCGCCTGTCGCCGTGTACATGCGACTGGGGTGTGTCAGTGTGTGTAGTCCGAGGCGAGCGGAAGTTTGTTGTTGCTTTTATTTTTCCATGACAATTAGTCGATGTGTCACGTAGTGTTGCTATCATTTATGTTTGACGCTGTAGATAATCGAGCTTCCGTTGTGCTTGTTTTTCACTTCCGCTTGCACCAGAGTTTTGTGTTGTACTCTTTCCAGTGTTTCGTTTTCGTTTTTGTTTCTTTCTCTATATGCTTAAACAAACAAACAAACACACACAAAAAAAACTCCGAACAAAGCGAAAGAGATGAAAAAAGGGAATAAAATAACACAGCGATAAACGAACTTTTTGCTACAGGGTTGGCTTTTTATTATTATCATTAAATTTTCATTAAAACCGAGATATACTCGATGATAATGAATGGCGAAAAAGCAACAGCAACAACTAAAGCACAGATTTAATGATATAAACATTAAGCTATAAAGGCGAAGATTGCATTTCCGTGAGGGTCTTACTGCAGGGGGGTCAGTATGATAAGTGGGGAGATATTTAAAGTGTAGTCAATTTATTTCTTTTATGCATTTTTCTGTTACATTCTATTTAAGTGCATTTATTTCTTACTTTATGGAAGTCTACACACCACGTTCAAAAGAAATAATCACCACTGATGCAAGATGTGGAGTTCCGAACACTATTTCAGTTTTAATGGCAATATTCCTAACCTGTAACATGTAAAGACAGCATTAATGAAACCCTTGAAAACTGGAATCTATATGCTGTTTCCGCTACTTTTTCCAATTCCAACATCGTCGTATTAAACTCTGTCCTGCTACGAATCCGCGCCAGAGGACTAAGACGCGACAATTTTCTTTCTGCAAATACCGACTGCAGTCAGTCCGTTACTTCTGATTACTTCTGCCTGATTAGTTGAAAATCGGTTTATAATCTGAAAATAAATGAATTTTTGCCTGTGGTTCCCACAACTCAAACTATCCATTCCTATATATATCAAAAATAGTATAAAATATTTCCATACATACAATTATAATAATTTTAAATTAAAAAAATCACAAGTACAGACAATTTTACAAACATTAAATAAATTATGTGATACTCAGTTTTTCCTGAACGCCGTAAGAGTTCATAAACCTTAATATTTGGTTAAAGACACTTTGAAAGTGTGTGAATCCTTAGATAAACAATTTAAACTTTGTTCATATGAATAGGCCAATCAGACCAGACGTGCTGCCACCCACAATATTCCCAAAGCTGTATGGAATTCACAATTGTAGGCCCAAGTTCGGCTGTTGTACGAATGTCATAAATAGATTTATTACATTTGAGGCCTTCCTCGAAACGCGTTGGCGCGTGTCCCCTCCTCCCATGCTGGTTGGGAGGAAAGACATGATTTCAAATCGAAACATGTAATGACATCTGCCTGACGTCAGAAATGTCTAACCTTTTTTTTTTGACTGTCAACCGAATAGTGTTGTTAGCCTTTCGTGTCCTCTTTGATTTCTTTCCGCCTTTTTTGTTTGGTTGTGTATGGCAGCCAAAGAGAAGAACAGAAATCTGTAGTCTCTGTGTGTGTGTGAGAGTTTGCGTTTTTGAATACAATCCGGAGATGGCCCCAATTGGTCTTATTGACTTGACTTGTATTTAGACACTTTGTGTGACAAAGGTTTCGTTAGCAGCGTTGTTGAGGTTTTGGCCCGGTTTGCTGCCATTACTTTGAACGTCGCACACAAACATATTCACACACAAATACACATACAGACATATGTATATCCATACGTTTTTGATTTATTTATTATTATTCGTATATAAATTATATATGAACCAATTCACTCACTCACTCACTCACACACACACGCACACGCATACCTACACATAGCCGTAGTAAAGTGTTTAGATATCCGATAGCTTCGATGCCGTTGCTTCTGCTCCTCTTGGCCCTTTGGCGTCGGCTTTTAAGGCTTGCGTTCGTGTTGTTTCGTTGTTGCTCTTGAACGTACATTCGAGTTTTACGGTTTTGTATTTCGATGCGTTTTATTGGCAATATGTTGTCGGTGGTGCCCCTTGGGGCACTTATATCGTAGATACTACTTTGATTTCCTCTTTCTTCTCTGCCACATTTTGTTGCTGTTGTTCTTAACATTGATGTTGCTTTTCTTTTCTTTTGTTTTTTTTCTGTTCTTTCCACATTCCTTCATTCTTTTGATGTTAACATTGTGACCTACATTCAACGTCTTGTGAGCAAAGCAGCACAACAACTGAAATATTCGTATATGTGTGTACACTAGACTGGGTCAGGGGATTTAATGGAAAAACAATTTCTCAGTCAACTTTTAAACAAGAACATTAGTGGTAATTTCCAAAATATTTCGGTTCCATTTATAAACTGTTTGTGGACTACGACCAGTTCTGGAAAAAGCTCTCACTGTGATCTAGGACAACTGCATTGGGAACTTATTTAAGTCGACGTCTTTTCTTTTATGGAATGTTAAGCGAAATATGCCAGTAAATAATTTAACCGAGTGACCTGTCCAATCACTCAGTATGAGTATAACTCAGACAGTGACCACTGGTGTGGTTCATTTAAAAACCATGTCTAAGACACTACTCGACGCCATCGGCAATTTCCTACTTTTCATAACAAAGCACCTCAAAAATTGTTTGTTGTCAGCATTTTGAAATACAGCTCGCAAAGATCGGAGCTTTATGGAACAACATCAACTTGCCGTGTCCTGAGCTAATCCTAGATGGCTTATATTTTTCTGCCTGGACATTCGAGTCACAAAAGTTGACTCAATTCCAGATAAGTTAGACCTGCAGATTTCATAAGCTTTATTAGTTCTTCATGTCATGACAAATGCGATCAATGAGACATCGGATCTTGAAGTTGTATGAGGACGTTTCTTATGAAAGCGGTGTGTGGGTCAGAAGCCCATCAACCACTTGTTTCCTTAAATGTGGACTATATCTCGCATTAGGAGTTTCCAGGTGGTTGTAAGATAGTCCAGAGACTCGCTAGCTCGTGTGCTCTAAATTGTGTCTATTGCCCGGCAACCAGGCAATGTAAATAATGTAAAGCTAAGCCATTTTTCGAAACTCGGTTTTTACTAAAATTCAAATATGAAAAATTATATTTACACACAAATATTATTATGACCACACAAAAAAACACTCTACTGTAAACGTTTCTTTTTGCCTGAAAATTCGATAAACGGAAATTAGTAATTATTAATTTAATTAATGCTGTGTTCTAGCTATTGAAACTGTTTTGTATTGAAAATTAACTAATTCATCTAAAGAAGGAACAACTTTACCTTGAAGCCGAAACTATAATAGTTACTTCTCTCTGTCGTCATTTGAAACTGACCTAAGCCTATTTAGTTGCGTCCTTTCTAAATACCTACAATCATTTTGACAAGTTGTTTAAGCTTACAATTATTTTCTGGACTATCAGCAAACTGGGACACTTTTTGATTTTTATTACCTTAACAATACAAACATTTCTCCACATCTTTAGCGTGTTGGGTGTATGTATGTGCGCCTCAAACTATGTGCATATGTGTTTATTGTACATATATGTGTGAATCATATTTTCTCATTTTTTTAGTTTCGTTTTGTATGTGTTTATCGACCAAAACGGAGGAAAAGGAAAAAAAAAAACAATGTACAAGCCATAAATCATAAAATGGAAGAGCTCATCTCGGGTGATTTATGTTTAGTTTCATAAGTGTACTGAGAATTTGTGATATAAAATTGGAGTAGACAGACAGACACATAGACGGACAACTAGATTAAGCTTTAAAAAAAAAATACACAGACACAAATATTTCATTTTTGATTAAAAACGAATGGATAGCGTACGGGGATTGACAACGGACATGTTCATTTCCGCCTAATTCAATTAGGACTACAACATCCGGTCAACGGTTCAACTGCACAAAACAGCAACAAAATAGTTATCAACAATTCCATAAAATACAACAAATATGTACTTCCGAAGGGGTTTGTTCGTTGTTAACAAATGCTGGCACAAAGGCATCATTCAATTTGATTCTACAAAACTTTGAAATGTTCCTGGATTCGTTTCAATTGAAACAAACAATCATAATATTTCTGCTGTTAGTCTGCAAAACTGCAGAATGACACTGAACTGAAGGCATCTAAAGTCTCTTTAAGAATTCCTCAATCGAAAGAATTGTAATTGTTTATTCAATAGTTTCACAGTTTAAATTCCTGACATACCTCAATATGTCAGATGCTTAATGTGTATAATATATGTATATCCATATATCTAGATATATATATTTCAATTAGCACTCACATGTCATATGAAGCACTTAATTAGCTTGCATATTTTAAAATACACAAGCAAAAACTATAATAAATATTTTAAATAATATTACTCATACGCAGTGGTGTACAAAAAATATTGTTTATGTTAATCCATTCAAAGCATAACACTGAAGGGTGTTGCAAAATGCCCCCATTTGTGAGCTAAAGTGTTGCCACTAAAAAAAAAAAGCAGAGAAACATATTTGACAGCTGTCAGGTAGGGGTTTGTTAAACTGGAGCTTTAAACGGAAATACAACATTGTTGGGCATTGAAAGCGGGGTTTTCAACCAAAACTACTGTTAAGCATGGAGCAGATTGTCACTTCAATTGTTTCGTAAATTGTGAAAATTGTGGCATTTGAGGTTCTGAGAGCCGATGTGAGGTCGTTCAAAAAGAAATGCCATCACAACGTTTCACAGTTTTTTAGCTGGAGACATTATGTGTCCTTTCTTCATTGTAAATGATGATCCAGTGGCTCTTGCTGGTCCTCCGCATCGCTACATGTTTCTCGAGTTCTGTCTGCCAAATTTAGATAATATTGACATGTCTGGACGGAAATACAATTTTCAAAATGTTATTATTGAACAGCCGAAGTCGGCACGAGCTATTTAAAAATGGTGGAGTCGACTCCACAGCCCTGGAGAAATCATATGATTTCACACTATGGATTTCCTTTCTATTTGAAATATCTGAAGTCAATCTTCTATGTCAGCAAGTCCACAGCCACCTGGTGATCGATCCTATGTACCCACCAGTTTAGCGAAAACCAGGAAGCATTCATTCGGTTTCGTTTACAACAACTTTGAATTTCGCTAAGCACCACGCATCGTATTCTAACATATTCTTCTCACCCAGGTGCAAATCAAAAGATCATGTGCAGCAATTCCTCGAATGAGTGGTGGAGCAAAAAAAGGCTGTGTCAATGTTTGTTATACATCTGAGTAAAATATAGCCCCAATGAAATAAAGCATCAAAGTGACAATGAAATAAGACCCCAAACACCAGTGTAGAAAAAAAAACAACAACGATGATTGGGGCGTTTTTTTTATCTTTTTGGGGCTTTATATCACTTCGTAAGTTGGGGAGTTATTTCATATGAAATAACTACCCAAACCTCAGAGTGAATTTAAAATTTACTTTACCGACATTGCTCCACCCCAAACAACACATGGATCAGTTGCAAAACGATTTTCGAAGGACTGCTTGATTGGGCACTAAATTCCTTGCCCGGATATGACACTAATCACAGAAGCATTACAACGGAGTTTGGCTTCCACTGGGCTGTATGCCGGACGATATGTAAGCAGGACGGGAATATTGACATCAGACATGCCCGACATTAACTAAAAAAAAATTTTCTAGCAATACCAGAATTCTAATATCAAAAAATCGGACGACATTAAATCGTTCGATTTGGTGGTTAAGTCGTACGATTTGGTGGTTATATCGTACGATTTCATGAACGATTTTTTTCTTTTGGTTTTTTGTGAATTTCATCATTTCAAGTGAAATATATTTATAAAAAAAAAACAACTGAAATATCATGATCCGAGTCGCGTGGGGCATTTGCTACATTTTTTTATTTGATACTTTATTTAAATATGTTTTTCTTAAACAAGCTGTCAAAAATTCTGCGTTTTATTTTTTTAAATTATATCGTGACTTTTTATTGGGAATATACAAGCCAACAATTGTGATGGATGTCTGAAACAATATTAATCGTACTCACTTAAGATCTATGTTATGGAAACTTCCAGTTCATGAAATCTCTGGTCTTAGCAAATAAACCACAGATAAATCCTTTGCTAAAGACTGAGATTCAATAATCGCTACGATAGAGATCTGTGATCAGAGGCGCATCGATCCACTGCCGGATATTTTATTCCATACACGTGTGCTTAAAAAAATCTCTGACAAAAAATACGAGCATTTTTGAAATTTTGAAATTTAATCATCCACATTTATTAGAATGTTACAACCCTCGTAACAGGACTCTGTCTAAGCTCCAAACACGTTCTTATTTAGAACTTTGTAATTCTGACTTTCTTTGTTTCTGTGGAATATGGTGGATGGTTAGCAAACCGTAACACTTCACTTCACCCATCTTTAAATTCTTTCGTGGTATATTCTGGGCAATCTTTATAAATATTAAGTCGTTAACCTTGACTAAATCTAGTACACTGGTCAAAAAATCATGACTGAGAAAAGAAAAAAAATTTATAATTTTTGGTGTCGACTATCTGTAAATCCTTTAATTTATTGATTGTATGGAAAGTGCCACAAATGATGCCGCCTCCCCCTAGTGGTGGGCTGACCTCGAATGATGCCATCCATACGATGTTCTTTTTTAATGATGAGTGATTCAAACTAAATATCCTTTGCTCGTGTCTTTCTCATTGTTTTTTTTTTCAGGTTTAGAGCAATAATTATACACTGTGATTTTATCAAACAAACAAAACGAAAAAAAACCAAAAAAGACAATTTGATTAATTTGTTTCTTGTTTGCTCTACTTTTTTTCTTCTTGTTCTCTTTTCTCGCTCTCTCCTTGAAAACCAACACTCGAACAACAATTAAAAACCGGCAGAAATGAAAAATTCTACACGTGCTGCGATGAGCCGTATTTGGATATCACGTTTAATATCACAATGCGCCGTAAAACGCTGTTCTATACAGTTAATCTCATTATACCGTGTATGGGTATCAGTTTTTTAACGATTTTAGTATTTTATCTGCCATCAGATAGTGGTGAAAAAGTAAGTATATCATCTTCGTATTGCATGTTATGTTATTTGATTTCATGTTTTATCCACCGACAGCACCTCAACCATTTGCAATTCCTTAAGTTTGTCCCTTCAATAATCCTGAAGCCGGCTGGCGCTGATCCTTGTGCCAGCCTGGCATCCTTTTTGTGCGTCCTATTACACGACGATTCATAAATATTTATGTTACCGACGACAACGACGATGATGACGCTGACGGTGACGATGACTATATACGACGACGTATTTGCATTATGTATACTTTGACTTATATCTAAAGATATTGTTTTGTTTTTGTGATGACATCCTGTTTGTTGTTGCTATATTTCATTCCTTCTTTTTTTTGCTCTCTGTTTTGTTGTTGTAGGTCTCATTAAGCATATCCATTTTACTGTCGTTGACTGTGTTCTTCTTGCTGCTGGCGGAAATTATTCCGCCAACATCGTTAGTTGTGCCGCTTTTAGGGAAATTTGTACTTTTTACAATGATACTCGACACATTCAGGTAAGTCAAACGCATACATATGTATATACACACACACATACACATACTACATATTATATGTGCCTGTGTGTCCTATGCCCAACGATAACATCCCATACAAACATATGAGACATTAGTCAAAATATTTAACCGATTGATTAGAAATATTGATGGTGATTGAACGAACGATTATCAATTACTTATCACCGTCTTTAGTTTTTCTAAGTCTTTTTAACTCTTTGGGCCACAGGTTTACAATTTTTTATTTCATAAACAAAACAACTGTTTTTTTGGTTTAATATAGGTTTATTTATTATAAAATAAAAAAAAAAAAAAAAAGTTTTGCTTCAGGCTTTACGGTGGCTTTAAAAATGTAAGAAATTAAAAAAATTTACAATAGGTGGCACACAATCAATTTTTACAAGCAAAAGCAGGTGGTTAGTTAACTAACCACCAAACCTGAAAGAGATAAGTCATTTCTGTAGTTTAAAAATATTTCCCAACTTTTGACATTTTTTCTAAATTTTGAATTTAATTTTTTTCTAAATTTCCCACATTAATTTCAAAATTTCGGATTTTAGTTGTATTTTGTTTTTCTACAGTACTCTCTTTAAGAGTTTTGTCTTACATAACGCCACACTTAATTAGTACGCAATTAAATTGTATTTTAATTATCTAATAAATTATTCCTTACTAAAAATTCTATTGACCACCGAAAACTTTTCGCTTGCAATGTCTCATATATACAGAATTCCTATACTCGATATGCAAATACCAGCACAGCAACCTGTGCGTAAGTGTTTCCATTCGTTGCGTGTCCGTATACGTGTGTTATTGATTATGGTGTGTTTGTGTTTGTTTAAATGATTTACACCATTTCCCGGATAATATTACAAATATTTGAAATACCGGGGCTGTGCTCCATATATTTTCTCCGTTTTGCTTTTTATTTGTTTCGCCAAGAGATTAAATTTAAGCTGCACGAAAGAAAAAAAAGTAAGACGACTTAGGAATAAAATGTCACCTCATTAAAAGATTACCTCCAATAAAGCCAATTTCGGGAGTTATTTACTCTAAACATGTAAGGCCTTTAAATGGAAGGTATACAAATCCAATCAACATTCCCAGAATAACAAATTCAAAATGGTTAATAATCCCATATTGTGATTTGGTTTAAAGATCATTTTGCTTGTAAATACTATAAGATATAAATGGAAACAGATCTTCTTTGGTGAAGTAGACCGTGCTAGTGATAGAATATATCCTGTGATGAATAGTAAACCGAGCTGATAATCTTTTAGTTTCGGGTTCAGTCGCTAAAGGCACCCGAAAGCATGTCAACGTTTTTTTTTTTTTAAGAAACCCACAATAAACCTCTCTGGAACTAAAAAATCAAACTCAAATCGAGAGCAGAAATGTATTCAATTCAAGTACTTTTGTACATATGAGATATAAATAATACTCAGCTGTAGTAAATTCTATTTAGCTGCAGTACACTGTACAAGATGTGAATATTTTCGGAAATTTTTATACTTCTAATTATATGGAAAATGCGTTTCCGACAAAAAATATATTTTTTCCTCTTCAGAATAAGAACTTTAGCCACTGGCATACATTTGTACCAAATCTGAGCTATGTTGCTAAACGGCAGTTGTTCCTAATCGCGAAAATGACGTCATTGAAGCCCATGCCCAAATATGGAAGTAATATTCCATTTTAGGCCGTATGTAGGCGGTGTAAATATTTACGAGATCACATGGGGTGAAGAATTTCTTGCAAGGCTTCAAAAAGTCTTAACACTTGAATGCTTCTTTCGACACTTCGAATATATGGCTAGCCCAGCGAGCATCATGCCCAGAACATCAAGAGTATCTGACACGTCTATATATACACCACCCATAGATATTGACGACGGTGCTGGATCAGTGGAACGTTTGTGTGACAACAAACAGCACTGGGTCTTTTGTGCATTAAAATCTACTCTGTTCATTTGGCCCCACTCATAAATCGTCGCCAAATCGCGGTTAAGTGAGTTATTCATCGTTCGCCTTTTGTCCTCAACTTCCGATGGACCTGGTCGATGTTCAAATGAGTACAAATGACAGACGTTGCTGTCATCCGCAAAGTGGTAGATTTCGGTCACAGTCTGACCCAATAGGTCGTCAATGAAAATAAGAATTAGAGAAGGAGAGAGGACAGAGCCTTGTGTCTCGCCTGCGGTCAACCCATGCTCGTTGGATGAGACCCCATCTATAACAACTCGTATGGAGCGATCTCTGAGAATACTCGATATGAATCGAGCGAAGGTCATTGGCGTAGGATTATTGGTGCTGGAAGGTGCTTAGCACTTTAGTTACGCCAAATTCAATAAGTTTCGATATGAGTGCTCCGTGCCAAACCCTATCGAATGCCTTGGAAATATCCAGAGCCACGACCTGGCTTTCACCAAGGCGGTAAATAGATCGACTCCATCGTTCCGCAAGGCACGCCATCAGGTCACCAGTATAACGATTTCTACGGAAGCCATACTGTCGATCATTCAAAAGGCCATTCGACTCTAGATACTTGACCAGATGATGACCAGAGCGAAGAACATATTGCTATTGGGCGGTAATTTGGAGGATTCGTAGCCTCACCTTTCTTGAAGATCGGCTAAACACTGGCAACTTTGCAACGTGAAGGGTAAATATCAGTACGGTACGACATATTGAACATATTGCGCAATGGACGAGCTAGAGTCGAAAAGCACTTACATAGAACATGTGCTGGAATAACTTCCGGGCCAGGAAAAAAAAATAACTTACTTATTTTCCCCTAACAGACGGCGAGCTTTTCCCGAAACAGTGAGCTGTGCTCGATATAATTTGTATAGTCACTGACCGGAACCTACTGTTTGAAGCCGACTCCGAACGGCTAATGCTTTTCTAGAGAAGTTTTGCATAGCTTAGAGATTACTCTCTTACTCGCAAAGTCGCCAGCATGTACAAGGTTCGAATAAAAATATCTGAGGCATCGAACACGGCAAGTGGTTGACTACTTTCAGGCGAAGATGAATTCACAAATATTTCAGCCAGAAGGTTAGCTTTGTCAACCGGGTCAGTGAACATTTGGTCATCGTTAACGAGAATTGGAATAGAAGATGAAGAATTGTCCCTTTCCCGTTTTACGAATGACTTCCCCTGGGAAAATTAAGCACTTTAGCACATGAAAAAGTTTTTCGCGCCTAAGTACTCTGGCACACGATGGTCTTGCCTGCTTGCGTAGCGGCTCAGTAGTGACATTTTTTTTATTTAAACTCCAATTTCTGATGGCTTCGATCGATCTGATAGATCTGACAGCTTCTTTGTATGTCTGATTAAAACAGCAATTCTTTAAAGCTTTAATCGAAGTAGTCTACGAGGGAATAAACGTGCTTATTCCAAGAAAATAAATACTCCCCAGGAAAATTTACCCCAAATTGAAAATGAAACTTTGCGAGGAACAACAGCAAGAAATTTTGTTATTTTTTTTGGCGTCATAATTTCATATTTTTACTGAGGCTTTTTTTCATTATGAAATCAATTCCAACGTTAGTGCGAAATGAAGGCCCATTTAATTTTTGGGTTTTTACACACGAATTTAGAATTTAGAAATTACAGCCCAAACTCGAAAATAAAAATAGTCCCCAATTTTACACAGCGAATAACTACGCGAAACATTGTCTGTCTTTTCATATCATCAATTAACATTTATCAAATTGTTGGGGCGTATTTTCAATTGCCGTTCTTAGCATATTGAGGTTTATTTTCATAATGCAGATACAGCATAAATGTTGGGGCCGATTTCATTTTCAATTTGAGGTGTATTTTCGTGTGGCGCCAGCCCAATGACATTCCACTTACTCTGATGTCACGTTAAGTCTCACAGAAGATTCAGGCCACACCCCAGTTACACGCCAGACTATCGCTGAGGGCTCTCTCTCATTAAGAGACAGATGCTCCATCTGGGATAAATCCTTGAAAGCGAATCTCTCCTGTGAAATATAATCTCAGGGATAAACCAATGCCAAAGTGTCGCAAAACTATTATCATTGAAGGCGAGCTCGCACAATCATGTTTGTCCTTCCTCATGAACTGCTCTCTCTACTCTCTAGCATCAGGTTGAAATTCATATCACTTTGGGATTAAACGGAGCTGCATCTAACACCACCGGAGAATCTCCCTCCATAAGACCATTAGAGACTGGCTGGCAAGCATTCCAATGTTTCGTATTGTGAGATTATTCTAACAAGTTAATCGAAATATAGAGTAGCCAATTTCAGAACAAGTTTCGCTCTCAATAGACTTTTAATTGGATTTCAATGAAAGTGAAGTGAAGTGAACACCAACCCAATCGAGCATCAAACATAAACTTAGCCACCCTCTTGGTGGCAGGTGTATCAATTACATCAACATACAACTTTTATATGTTCCCCCCCCGTTTCGGAGAAATAAAAACAGGTGTTACATTTTATGCCACTTTTTTGACATTGAAAGTCATTTTCAGATATGGATTTTAGCACTTTCACGACTACGTTGACAGTGCGAAATGTTCAAATAATTTTTATGAAATTTATCACTTATCTCCAATAGGACAAAGCACATGGGGCGTGAAATAAACATAAAAAAAAATCCATTTCCACAAAAACAGACACAGCAACCATAAAATGTATCCGAACATGTTCGACTTTTATCACATGATGTGTGTGTGTGTGTGTGTGTGTGTGTGAGGGGGTACTCCAAACCATCGCATGCACCATCGCAACACACCGCCCCGCTCTTATTTATGCTGGTGATATTTTTCAAGCACATATTCCAATAATACCCAAGGAAGCCTACTTCAACATTCTTTGGCGGCCACCAACCAAGGGTAGGGTGGGCCGTGGGTCACAAATGCAAAAAAAACAACGATGTACTCACTCGTCGTAGTTAATTCGTATGCCTTCTGCCGGCGTTGCCTAATTGCAAAAAAAAACACGTTACGAGGAGGACGTCATCATCGTCATCGTCGTCGGTCTTTGCGGTAGACGTAATTGCTCTGTACACAGACCATTAACTTGATATTTGACACATTAACGCTCGTTTCACTCGCTCATGGAGAATGCATGAAATCTAATCGCAAATGGTAGCGCACATAGGCGTCGTCCCATCATAGAGGACATTCAACCCGCAGTTTCCGCTTGAAGCTGGAGGGTCGCAACAGATAATCGTGCTTGCGTTTATTTGGGAATATAAAATATTATTCCGATTAATTTCACTGCCAATGATCCATCAATGAAATGTCTTTATTAGAGTAATTGAACTTCAATTGAGTTGTCGACATTTTGGGTAATTTTATGGAAACAATATTTTATGAAGTCAAGCGATTTGGGTGGTGGTGACACTGTTCTACACCGAACGGTTTGACAAAATCGAAAGTCATGTATGTTTTCATGGGATTTCCGAAGGTTAACCGAAATATATCTGCCTATCGGAAGATAGGTTGAGAACTCGGGAACTGTTTGGTTTTTGAATTTCTACAGTAATTATATACAGAATACTCATAGGAATCCTTAAGAATTTGAAAGGGTTGCTTGGTTTACGTGGCCGCTACAGTGACCAAGAAGCGTCAAGTAGCATCTGAACTCTGAAACCGCCTGTTGTCACGTTTACTCATATCCAGTTCGTCACATTGAGGAATTGGATAAGGCTGCTTAGTTCGATATTCGATAAATCGGAGATATTATCCAGGAACCATGAGCGCAGTGTCTTAAGTCGTCGGGTCACCAGTGCGGGGCATCCGCAGAGGAAGTGTTCAACAGTCTCTTCTTCGTTTGCATCGCCTCAGCTACGGCAGTGGTTGTTATCTTAATATATATTTACTCTCGACACTGATTCACTGACTCTGTCACGCAGTACGTAGGAATTTAAATAGGCATTCTATAATTTTCTATAAATAATAATAACTAGTAAGTTGTAATGCGCCTATGGCGCCCGTTAATTTGCTTGAGAAAGTATTTGTTACTTAATTTTAAAAATTTTGTAAAAAATATTTTGAGAAAACTATTTTGTAAAAAAAAATTTCAAAAAAAATAAAATTTGTGGAAAAAAAATTTTTGCTGAAAAAAAAAATTTTCTTGAAAAAAAAAATTTCTTGAAAAAAAAAATTTGGAAAAAAAAAAATTTCTAAAAAAAAAAAATTGTAAGAAAAAAAAATTTTGGAAAAAAAAATTTTTATTTTTTTTATTATTATTATTTATAGAATTATTATAGAATGCCTATTTAAATTCCTACGTACTGCGTGACAGAGTCAGTGAATCAGTGTATCAGTGAATCAGTGTCGAGGGTAAATATATATTAAGATAAAAAAAATAATATTTTTTTTTTGTACAGAAATTGTGTTTTCCCCAAATTTTTTTTTCCAAAATTTTTTTTTTACAAACATTTTTTTTTTAAAAAATTTTTTTTTCAAGTAAAATTTTTTTTTACAAAATTTTTTTTTTTTACAAATTCTTTTTTTCCAAATTTTTTTTTCAACAAATTTTTTTTTTTCCACAAAAATTTTTTTGTTCAACAAAATTTTTTTTTTCAAGAAAAATTTTTTTTTTCAACAAAATTTTTTTTTTCAACAAAAATTTGTTTTCCATATTTCAACGGGCGCCATAGGCGCATTACAACTTACTAGTAATATATATTCATGGATATCAGTCTAGATATATCCTTTCTCTTGTAGACGATGAGAGATCTAGATCTTTTCTAATTGTATTTAGTCCATGTTTTCCTCATGTTTTCGACATGAATCTAAAACTCTACATCTGGAGTTGTCCTGCGACACAATTTGAAATATTCCTTATTATTTGTTGACTGTAATTTTCGCAGACAATTTGTCGATTGGACAATTTTCATTTTAGCGGCCACGTAAAGAATTAAAACGTGTTTGTCTAAGGTTGGGAGAACGCAGGCATCATTCACCTTCATTCCACCATTTACGCCGAACTGGTACCTTCCTCTTAGCCAGTCTATGGATTTCCACAGTTACATTGCCAATTGTGAGAGTGTGGCCTGTTCACTGCATTCGACAAGTATTGTTGGCCTGTGTTGTTAACGACTTCATGTAGTACGGGTAATTAAATCCCCATTTAATTTGATTATCTTGTTGACATTTGTGGACATATTTGTTTAGGCTGCTTAGAGGCCACCAACCCCCCCGTCTCCGGGCATTGGGCCGAAAGATACAATGTTTGAAAAACTCGTCATTGTTTAAAAATAGTTTCATAACGGAAATTATGCAACCCCTAACACCCCCACCAACCCTCCATCAGTAAACTATTGTCCATCGTGTTTTTGTTCTTGGTTGTTTCCGAAAATACATTCCCTAAAATCGGTCCCCCAAAACAATCCTGCTGTGCTCTACTCCCACATAGGAGGACGGCGACGACGACGACGACAATGATGATGATGATGATGAGGATGCCGATAATACAAGTATGTTGTGTACGGTTAAATGTGTCACCGTATCCTTCCGTTTGCCTGTATTAAAATTTCAACACTTTAGCCATTGTGTTCCGAGGGTGTGGTGTGGCATGGTCGGAAGCATTTGGCGGGAGAGCGGGCGGAAGTAGACGGATACACGTATTAGAGGCAACCGTTTAAGCGCCACTTAAGTTGCATGGCTTAATGAAGATGTGCATGTTTAATCACGCAAATGGATTTTTTGTGCAATTTCACAAATTTACTTACTTCACCCAGCACAGATTGAGTTCACCCAGCACATCTGGAGTTTGTCCACAATGATCTCAACGACTTAAAATGACTTCATTGTTCGTTCATGCCTTTCGTCTTCAAGCCCTTAAAGGTTTGCCCCGGTTGAAAGGAGAATTTGTGGGGGGGAAGGGGGTTCAATGTGTGTGAAGTGTGGCCAATTTAGATAAATGATGATTTAATTATTTAACCTTTCAGAAGTCTATAATTTAACAATTACACATTGGCTGAAGCTATGTGAGTGTGTGTAAATGTAGAACAGCTTGTTCTAGTATTCATAAGTGCTTACACACACCCACTCACATACACATGCCTGACTACAATCTCGCACCCTTGCACTCCGTGTCCTTATTTATTTATTAAAAAATCTACATAAAAATTGCACGAGAAGGCTACACTTGATATCTGAGTGTGTGTAAGCTACGCGTGTGAGGGAAAAATTCCCCATAGATACACGTGAATGTATGTGTGTGTTGTTGGGCGAAAACACTCACACGCTGATATACATGTAGACAGACATATGCTGCATATACCTGCTTGTGCACATTGTTCGTGCTGATGCTGGGATATTGGGTGTATGCATAAGCTGCGGCTTTCTAGGTCCCTGTGAAATGCTGCACCATAGTAAGACCTATGGCAGCGAGCTTGATGTAAAATACTCGAACGCTGCTGGTGTCCACAGTCTGATGTTTGAGTTTATTAAAATCTGTGGGAGCAGATGTCCATGCCTACTGGACTTCACCAAGAGTTATTTGTTTTAAATAAAAATGTTCGCCCAATGTACACCATCGTTTTAGAGGCACCTTCCCAATTAAGGATTCCGTCATTCCAGGTGCATAACCTCAAATCATGATACTTGAAATGTTCGTCAACATTTAGTGGGGTGTATTTTAAATTCTTCTTTTCGTTTTCATTGTGATTATGCCCTACGCTGCAATCATTTTTAAACGTTCTATGCTTAGCCGACTACTCCAGCGGGGTGTTAATGTTAACTGCGCTGTTGAAACCTGAACTAAACTCGGAAGCGGCCACGTGAGATGGGTGAAGCAGGCACTCGAAATGACTAATGACCAAATGACTAATAAGTACAGGGTTGTGGCAAGTTAGTTAATACCATTCCGAATATTTTCGGGGTGGAAAAATAACTCAACTGCGTCATGGCGTTCTTACTCAACTGCGTCATGGTGGGCCAGTTATTAAAGCTCAACACATTTGCTATCCAAAAACGCAGTTGTAGATTGGTGCCAATCATGCCTGCCAATATTTCTCATTGTCATCAGCCTGGAAAAAAAGAGTGCCCATTAGGGCTACAACTTTGTGCAATTTTTTGCAAATATCAAAAATGGCATACTATAGTTAGATAGGCCTTGGAAAAATATGAAGAAAAATGGTATTGTATTTTTGCAAATGTCAAAAAACTATACGCACCAACCCCGATCAAGTTTCAAGTTCATAACTTTTTTCACATCACTGTTTGAGAAAAAAGTAAACAAACAAAGCAAGCAAGCTCAAAGCAAGTGTCAACAAAAAAATACGTGTTTAATTACTAATAATGTCCTTTAAGAAAAGTCAATTATCAATTGAAAAAAATTCTAAAATTTGGGAAAAACATCTGACCACATTCCACAAAAGTCTAATAATTCCACGAAGCATTCCAAACATAGAGTGTAAATTACAGAAATTGGAAAAAATTCCAACTCAAAAGATAATTATTGGAAGATATTATGCTCTCGCAGTATCAAAAAGATCTGGAAATCAGAGAATTAAAATGATCTCAAGTGAATTACATACTTTGTGGAATAAAATGGACACACGAAACTTTCTATAAGATCAGTGGAACGAAAAGTAAAAAACTTAATTGAAGTTTATAAAAAATATTTAAAAAAAACCAAGTTATGGTACAGACTTTAAAAAAATTTTAGTATAACCAATAAAAAAAGTGATACTAAATTCGAATAAAAATAATTTATTTAAAAAAAAATCCTGGAGGGTTTTAGAAAATGCATTTGGTGCGTATAATTTTTTTTACCAATTGGCCGGAGATTACCATTTTCATTAATAAAAAAAATTTGCGCATCACGTGGTGCTATGCCAAAAATTTGGTTGTAGCCCTAGTGCCCATACATACCCATCTGAAGTGGTTTTTTGTTCCACACCAAATTGAGAACCAGTGTATCGATTGAGTTTTAAAGCAGATCTCGCAATAATCGGTCTTTATCGTGAATGTTGCCAGAAAAAAAAACCACTCGTCCACTGTCTCGAAAAAAGCCTCCAACTTCAATCTTCTTTGTGTTGGTCCTTGCTCAACCGACGACCGTTTTTGATCGCTCGCTCGGCTCATGTGTTCACTCGAGACAATTTCACAAATTTGGCAAACGGTCTTCTGAGAATGTATGTGTGTTGCGCATGTGGATAGGCAAACATTTACAGCATACGCATGTTCACACAAATGAGCGCCCTGTCGTCTTATCCCTTTCCCTTTAATACTATGCCTGTTACGAAATATCTAAGGCAACAATATAAGTAATTCCATATCTCAAAGTCCCCGTAAGTTGAATTTTTCTTCGGGGTGGTGGTGGTTCGAGTTAATGGAATATGTCTCCTTAACAGCCACTAGAATTGCTTTGACTTATGAAACTTCGAGTTATGGAAGTTCCACTGTACTATCACTGATAAAGGGTGTTTTTTTATTGGGGTATAGAACTTTAAGTTGGCATCACTTTTTTATCTGGCGGCCATTTTGTCAGCTGTCAAGTGATTAATATTTTGTTTGGTTTGCCATTTCATCATGAACAGGTTGACAAAAGAACAACGCTTGCAAATCGTGCAAATTTATTTCGAAAGTAATGGTTCAGTTCGCGAAGTTCACCGCAAGCTCCGTCCATTTTATGCCATTACATCCACAAAAACTGACTGTTTGGTGTGCTCTATGGGCTGGTGGAGTCATTGGGCCATACTTCTTCCGAAATAATGCTGGAGAGTCAGTTACCGTTAATGGAGACCGGTATAGAGCCATGATAACCGACTCTTTTGTTCCCGAATTGGATGGCATGAATGTGGATGAGTTGTGGTTCCAACAAGTGGTTGAAAATTGGACCTGTAGAATTGGCATTATTCGAGCCAGCCGCGGCGGCCACATGCCCGAAATCATATTTAAACATTAATGGCATAAAATTATCCTTCCAATAAAGCCAAACTGATGGACATTAAAACGATTTTCTTGTGTTTTATTTCAATTCGAAGTTCTATACCTCATTAAAAAACACCCTTTACATACATGAACATGAAGAATAGTAGGAGAATGGTGTAAAATTCATCAAACTATTCATATACCGGGGATTTCCTAAAAGGACAAGAATACTGCATTTAAATGAAGCACTGGCCAATTAAGATAACATTCGCAAATATAGGCCAGGACTCATATGTAGTTAGATATTTTTGATCAGTAGTCAGTGGTGTCCATTTATCCGATTCTGGCCAAAAATAGAACCTTGACTGGATACTTTTATTCGATGGACTCAATCATCGACGGGTAGATGAAATCCGCATTACACTGTCTCTTTTTTTTCTTTGGATCCATCCAGATCTCATGATCCTTATGGGGAATTACTTTTATTGCGATGACATATATTTTCTTATTGGCAAAAAATTTTTGGTGGGGGAGGGCTTTTTTGGGATCCTATTTGCGATATTTTATGATTTTATTAGCAATAAACTGTAACTACCCCTAATATCGAAAAGTCAATATGTTGCCTAGGTGCATGCTTTTAAACAAGCTTTCGAGTATATTTGCTCAAACACGCGTATGTGTGCTTATGCGCGAGCACATATGATGTCCACAGATGAACTGCTGGATGATGAAGGCAAACACTTGCAGCCTCACTTGAGTGCAAATCATTTGCCCCCCCCCCCCGCCCACCACATGGCACACAACACAATGAAACCCGTCCCTACTCTCACACAGACACACACACACATACAAACATACAGGTGATGGTGTACTGTACTAGAAGAAATTGATTTTGTATTTTGCTTTTTTTCTCTCTTCCTTCTCCTACTCATCATGGTCTCCTTCACAATCATCGTGTGCTGTGCACTGCGGCTGATGGGAAACGTTACTGGAACCGAAACGATACATATGCTCGATGTAATTCCCCGGATGGTTCGTTTTGGGTGATTTTGTGGTTGGATGGTGTTTGGCTCTTGGAAAACCCAACCAAATAACACAATGCACGATGCGTTGCAACGTGGAACATGTAACAATGATGTAACGTCGTGCATCATGGCCACTGGCACTGCCGCCGCCACCGCCACCAACATCACCGACATGGCCGCCATTGTTGCCGCGCCTACATCACCTTTGCCCGGCAATGCGATACGTTTCGGTGGCATGCAACAGTATATGTGTTACGGTGGTAGTACTTAATATACATTTTCGCTCGCCACAAACACACACCATGGCACCGTGGGTGCGAACAGTGTTTATCAATCAACTGCCACGGTTTCTGGTTATGCGACGACCGCTCTATCCCATAAGTGAGATGATGTAAGTACCGCAGATTCCCACACCCACATGCAAGCCTGGCCTGTGGACTGTATTTAATTATAATTTGTAATTGTTTTATGGAAATTTCTTTCGTTTTCATACTACCCCCTCTGGTGTGCGTGTCACAACACAGTAAAACATCGCGCCAACTGATGCTACGCACATGCAATGGATTCGAACTTAGGGATCAAATACCACCGCTGCCACCACCAGTAGCCTTATCACGGTAAGTTCAACCTCAGGGCGCATAATGAAATGCCTTTATTTAAAGTACCCCTATGTTTGCCACTCCTCATGCTCTCTCTCTTTCTCGTTTGTCGACTAGACTACACCATAGTCCGCATAAAACTTCACGTAGCACATCGCCTCATCTGCAACATCGAGTACAAAGTCTTAACCTACTGGACGAAGCAAGCGGCGTTGGCTATGGGCCGAGTTGTGTCGTTGGCGGTGCCTCCACCATAAGTGGCACCTTCATGTACCCATCCACCATGAATCAAGAAACATCGACAACCAGCTCGCTGGTGGACACGTTGCATCACAGCCAGTACCAGCAGACGGGCGATTCGCTGCTCGATCATCCACTGACACCAACGAAATTCCGCCAGAAAACCTCAACCTCTGTGCAAACGAATGGCTTCGGTTGTGTGGAGTCGTCAACCTCGCAGTACAGCGGTTATGGTACCATACACCATGCGCCGCCGCCACAGCACTACCAGTCGCAATATCACATGGACCAGGCGGCGGGACCCTCGGCCACCAAGTCCTCATCCACCACCACACTGCATCAGCAACACTCGCATCCGTATCATCTGTACCGTCAGCAATCCACGTGTTCGGCGAACTTTTCGCCAGTGCCTGCTCCCATGCACCCGCATCAACAGCATCAGTCGACCACGACCTGTGACCTGATAGGAAATACAAATTCGAATGTGATAAAGTCCACCACTACGGTGAATTCGGTAGCGACCGCATCGACCCTGGCCGGATCATGTTGCAGTGTCAGCGGAGCGGTGCAAATACATCAGGGTCTGGGCACGGGGGCCGCCTGTGAATCGGCGGCGAATCGCAGTCAACAGGCGGCCGTACAAACAACGGCTCGCGGTGAAGTCTATCCGGAATGTCAGCGCGAAGGTGGTTCGCATTGCTGTGCGGCGAAGGAGAGTGACAGCCATCTCAGGCATCGTTGGTATAAATGTCCCGAACTGCACAAGGCCATGAACGGTGTGACCTATATAGCGGATCAGACGCGCAAGGAGGAGGAAAGCACTAGGGTAAGTAAAAAAAGGAAAAACCTTTCAATTTCCATAATATTTTGGTGCGATGGGTTCGAAATGTAAATGTATTGGAGAAAAACAAACAATAAACTTAAAAACTGTCGATTTTAAGATGTTGATTGTCCTGTGGAATAGTTTCCGTTAGAGACAAGATTTTCCCAAGAATGGCAGAAACATCAGGCGAAACCTTCAACTACGTTTCTTGCTTTCTTCAATTCAAGTACAAAAAATGATTTTAGGAAGAAAAAAAATAGTGTTTAAAAGATATCAAGAAAATAAAATCTTTTAATAATGTCCGCCTTCATCTAGACAGCCTGTAGCTTCAAAGTAGGCAGAGTGCGCTTCAAGGGGTTCATCAGGCCACAAAATATTTTTTAAAAAATACCCACACCCACAGGAATGGAAAACGTCCGTTTCCAACTAGTCAGGCCTGGACAAAAGGTAAAACGTGTTTTCCCATTACAGACTTCGTTAGGACCTCATGGCTGTACAATAGGGTGGAGTGAAAACATGCTTTTTTTTAATTTGAAAAAGTTAACCTCGGAAAGAGATGTAGTCTAGTTGAAGAATCGAGAAGAAATTGACAAATGTTGATAATGAGGGAAGACAAATCGTAGAGAAGGTAGAGCGACAAAATAGTTGAGGTAGTGGACGAATCTCTGCAAATCGAGCACGACATTTCAACAGAAAGGGGGAATGAGGGGAAAAATAAAGAGAAAAATTTTAGGGGTCGCGCCACTCCCTCGAAATTTGGAAATTATCGCTATTTTGGCGTTGATTTTAGAAAAAATCCTAAAAATTAACGACTTAACTTATTCGAAATTTAAAAGTTTGAGCTTGTTCAGTGCCCAAACAAAAGTATTTGAGGCAAATATGAGAATAATCGACTAATATTTGTAGCTTTGGTGGCGATTTCAAAAAATGCGATGAGAAAATTTTTTTTAAATTTGTTCATGCCCTTATTTCATTGTTTACGCTATTGCAAACATTTATTGACATTTATTTTTAGGATTTTTCTAAAATCAACGCCAAAATAGCGATAATTTCCAAATTTCGAGGGAGTGGCGCGACCCCTAAAATTTTTTTAAAAATTGTTTCTTTATTTTTCCCCTCATTCCCCCTTTCTGTTGAAATGTCGTGCTCGATTTACAGAGATTCGTCCACTACCTCAACTATTTTGCCCTTTTGTCGCTCTACCTTCTCTACGATTTGTCATCCCTCATTATCAACATTTGTCAATTTCTTCTCGATTCTTAAAAAAAAAACCACCTTACATCCCGCCTATATTAATGTCGACAGCATATGCTGAGAGTATGTGAACTTTGGCGTTAACGCCGCCTGTGGCATAAACTTCAGTTTTTATTTCCCTATATTTTCGCCCTCAGAATGTTGAACAGATTGCCTGATAAGCTGTCAACTTGTTTGCTACCCCCTGTTCTTTCTCCCTATAATTAATATCAACAGTTGTGTTTATTCTTTAAAGCGTTGACAAATATGTTTACTGCAATTTGTATCAAAGAATATTTGATAAAACAATTTTAAATTCTCTCTAAGATACCATTGTACAAACACATTTCCACTCCTATGTCGCCCAATGTAATCAATCAAATCGAAAACATTTTGGACATTTTCAAAAATCTCATATTCAATCAATGTCATCAGCTATCAGACATCACATCATCCCCATCGTTGTGGGCCAGTGCCAGCACCTTTTCATTATGACACATTTTCCACTTACTTGCCCGTTTTCTATTCATTGGCCTAAAGTATATGTATCGACATTTTACATCTGCTCCAAAGTGCCAAAAGCCATCGCCAGCATTGTCGGTGTTTGGATACAAAATTTGAATCACACCAACCAAAGTCCCTCATGTTCTCTGTCAGTGACTACAAATTGATAATTTCATGTTTTACATGGATTTTCATCAGATGTTAGATGTGATGGCGATGATGGTGGCAATGGCGACGGAGATATGGCACAATCGACTAGATGATGGTGTTTAACTGTAATTACCAATTTACTGCAAATGTTTCAGAATTATTAAATGTGATGTTTGATGTATGAACGAAACTATTGACAACATTTTGGCCTCAGCGGTAATTGTTATGGGAAAGAGTTCCATAATTATTGTGCTGCTCAGGGTTCATTAATATTTGATAGTTATTCGACAAATCCTTATTATTAATTGCACATTTGGTTGTTAATTGGATTAAATATTTTCAACATTTAAGTAATTCTAATTAGCTTATGTGGCTAATTCAGACATACATATATATGAAACTATAAACACCCAGTTGGAAGAATTATCGCACACCAAAAAGTCGGGAAAACTGATTGCTACCTGACAAACTTCCAAACTGGTGAAGTGATTGTAAAAATCTGTAGGGTTGGTTTGGTGAGAAGACGCTATGCTTTTAAAAGAAACCTCTTGCTCAACCAGAATCCAACTCCTTCGGCCAAAAGTCTGTAACTTTAGATCTACTCAACAATTGTGAGTTCTGTTAAAAATTGGTTGTCGGTAAGGGGTGATCGAACATTTTAAACTATTACGATTAGCTCTTAAAAAAAATACATATTTTTTAATTTCATAATCTGAAAAAAAAAGTCAAAGTCAAGATCAAATGTTAAGCGCCTTGGAGACGATCAAATAATTCCATCAATCACGTGCATATGTATTAGTGTGTGCCTTCGTGTTTTGCCCGCAAACGCACCACAAAATACGGCAATCATCACTTTGTGTTTGACTTCGTTGTGTTCGGTTGAAACTTTCATACTACTTTTGCTGCACTCCGCTAACATCACTTTTTGTTCGTTTTCGTTGTGTGTTCGTTTGATATGTCGTCGTCGGAGGAAGAAGATTTGCTTTTGTTAGCATGTGCTGCAATTTTAACCCTTTCGGTGGATTTGTCAAATATATTTGACAATTAATGTACTCTACTTCTATAGACTTTTTCAATATATTAATTTACAGTTATTAATTTTTTTTTGTTTTAAATGAAATGCCGATACTTATGCTATTTATAAATGTTATCGTAATAGGTCTTCGCTTTGTTATTTTTAAACGAATTGTTAAGAAGTTGACACTTTGTTTGTAAAAACAGCCAAATTTTGATATTTTTACAAACACAAAAAATAATATATTGAGTCATCGAACGATATCGACCAGTATTAAAGGCATTGATAGAGGTATAAAAAAATGTTTTCTAAATAAAAAATTAAAAAAACATAAAGCGGGACCTTTTGGTGGTTGTTTTTCGGTTCTCGACATTTAGGATTATCATCCTCTAAAAGCCGCTGTGACCACCAAAAACAAAAATTATTATTTTTCCCAGCATCAGCGTCATCATATTACACTAAATTAAAATTTTCGCATTGTTAGCTCGACTAAAATTTTTTTTGACACGGAAAGGGTTAATGAAAGAAAAAGAAGTCCAGAAAAAGAAAATGTGGATGCAAAATTGGTTCAAAGAACCACATCGATTTACGCACGAGAATCTTTTGGAGAATCCCGCGCACTTGTCCATCTCGCACAATTTTTTGCTACTAAATGAGTCGTGCTTGACAATCGTAACTGGAGACCATCAACGAAAATATCAAAAAATTTTGTTTTTTATGTCAATCATTGCCGACGTCGTGTACGTGTAGCCGACGAAACCCGATTAGAGGCACACACACAACTGATTGATGGAATTATTTGATCGTCTCCAAGGCGCTTTACAGACTTTTGACAAACTATGTTTAGCAAGAGTTTTATTTTGAAAGCCTAGCTCTCCTCTCCTTCTTTGACAGATGGAATTGAATTCTGGGCATGGGCGACATGCCGTAGCCAATTCAATCTTGTCATACGCTTAGCTAGGTTCATGTCACGATATACCTGATAGAGCTCAAGCATTTTGTCGACATATAGCGATGTTAACTATTGAGTTACTATCAATAGTAACTCAAAAAAATTGTCTTTTGAGATTCAAGTGATGTTAAAGTCATGACGAGAACAGCGTTGGTATCCTTGTGGAAGCGAACTAATTGCGAAATCAAACTAATCGCAGAAGCGTATCAATAAAGTAGGCGATCTAATCCTAAAACTTAGACACACCGTAGCGAACGAATTCTAAAACGAACTACACAATGAAGAGAACTAATCGAGGAAGCCAACTCGTGGCAGCGAACTTCTTCAAGCGAACGGAACGCGGAAGAGATCGGATGTCGGGTGCAAGCTAATTGCAAAGCCAAGGCAAAGTAATCGGGGAATCAAACTAATCGCCTATAAACTACTACGTGAGTAGTATTACCCACTGTAGTGGACTAATCGCGAAGTAGTCGCTGTCAAAGAAACTGAATTATGTTGTATGGGTTGGAAGAGCATTGTTTAAAGTGGCCAGACACTTTACAAAAGTTTTTGATATACGTCTGTCTTCCTGAATATGTATTTTGTAAATCTCCCCCCCATTTATCCACAATTCAGCATTCAATTTAAACAATTTGCCAAAAAGTCTGGATTTGGAAAATTGTTCTTTACCTCCTTAGCGGTGATTGAGACAGTGCCAGTTAAAAAGATTGTGTTGCAGAGAAAATTGACTCACATGGATAATCCATTGAGCAAACGAAAACATTAAGAAATTGGTGCTTTCGAAAATCACAAAAGAAAAATAATTTACTTTCACAATCGATTCTCGTTCGATTGTCTGTTTTTTTCCGTTGTTGTTTTAATCTGTATTCTCCTTTTTCTCTGTTCTTTTTGTATTTTCATTCTGCGGATCTGCCATCTACCCCAAAAATCCATACATAGGTCAAAGAAGATTGGAAATTTGTGGCCATGGTACTGGATCGTCTTTTCTTATGGATTTTCACAATTGCTGTTGTCGTTGGCACGGCCGGCATCATTTTGCAGGCACCGACACTCTACGATACACGCGTACCAATCGATGTTAAATTATCCGAAATTGCATCGACAACAGCCAAACCGAACATTGCCAAACCAGTGTTGTAAATACATACATACATACAAACGTACACTTATGGAAACAATGAAACACAACAAACAAAGGGACACGAAGAAAAAAACCACTGGAAGAACAAACAGAAGCATGAAAGGAAGTAACATTTAAGCAGAAACCAACAGGCACACACACACACACACGACTAAGAGGAAACCCCCTGGCCCACACGTTGAAACCTGTCGTTACTACTCATAACAAGGGATTTAACAACAAGAACAACAACAAGAAAAAATAATGAAACATAATATAAACAACCATAACAACAACAGTAACATTGTTTTTTAAGATATAACTATAAGAGATATTACACATACGCTACTCTACTTACCTACACATACATTTGTGGTACAGCATTGCATGTGTGTAAGTGAGTATATGATGTACTAAGTATACAAGTAAGTAAGTCAGTAAGTAAGAGAAAAATAAACAGTGACTGTGTGTTTTGCTAAACAGCAACACACGCACACACACTTTCCTTTCTCTCCCTCTCTCTCTCTCTCTCTCTCTCTCGTTCTCTCTAAGTTCCCTCACCCAGCCACCCATCCACACACACACACCTCTTTAACCAAAATTTAATTGGAAGAAACCCCGTCTCCTACCCCTCCCCTACCCAGTCCTCACCTAGCATAACCTTTAAGAAACCCAACCAAACAAACTAAGAGAGTTAATAATGTACGTACTCTTGTAAGTCAACTTTTATTGGATAAAATAACAAAACCAAAAGAAAAACAAAAACAAAAAAACTACCAAGGAGCACAACAAACAACAATGTTATTCTAATAAGAATGTACTATGTAGAGAAACAACAACAAAAATATATATTTATATTTTTTATTATTATTATTATTATTGAAATCTATTAAAATGAGATTATTAACAGAAACAACAAGAAGATGAATAAGAAGAAGAAGAAAAACGTAAACCTAAAACCAAAAAAAAAAAACAAAGAAAACAAACCAAGCCGCAAGAGGTAAAATGATTTTTATATACTGTATGTGTGTGTGTATATTGTTATGTATTATGTAGTGAAAATAAACCCCAGAAACAAACCAAAAATATTTTAGCATATTTAGATCTATATGAGGTACTACCCGTAACCCTCCCTCCCCACAAAAATTAAACGTAAGCCATTAACAAACAACAACACACAACATTTCCGATTATACACGACATACACATACATACATGCATACATTTTCACAAATCCCACCCAAAACTGGGTTTAACAGTGAGTGATCATTAGGGTAGCACATGTCTGACTGATAGCAGGCATCCAAGTGAGTGGGTTTTAAGGCAACATTTTTTTGCATGAAGTTGTTTTTTCTTATGATCATAGGTTTTTTTCTTATTGCGTTATGTTAAGAGATTGTGAAGAAAATTGTACGCAATGCAAGAGTGTATATCCTAAATATTATTTGTTGCTATGTTTTTGAGAGAAAAAGGTTTTGGTGGACCAGCATTCATGTTGTCTACAAGACAATAAGAGGTCAGTATTCGTCAGAAGAAACTTTGATAGGTTCGGTCTGAACATTGTCAAGTACCAACAGGCAGCGTAGGGCGGGGGCTTTGGTTGTGAGAAGTGTTTTTCAAGGATAAATGGAAATCATGTGTGTTTTCCTTTCCAGAGCTATTTTACTGTTTTTTCTGCCATATCCGATAATTCAGCGACTTCGTTTACTTATTAACATTTTTCAATATGTGAAGAAGTTTCCCTTTATTTGATTTCTTTTTCTGCCAAATTTAGCCAAATATTAAAAAAGTTTGTATGTGGACACCTGAAAACATGAGGTATGATTTTTGTGTTGCTAATACTAATAATATCCAAGTCGGTTTAAATTCGAGTCTTACATTGCTTCTCTTAAACTATTGAAAAATGATCCTAATTTTCCTATTTCATGGTAGAAAAATATCATTGACATTTGCCTTCGAATCTCTAAACAGGAGCGCTGATGTTTTCATCTCTGTGCTACTTTAATGATCACAACTGTACAGTCTAACATAAAAAAAGAGAACTCTAACTGTACGTTTTTAATTTATCCTAATATTCTTGTATTTGTACAATTATTTAGTAGCCCTTTTGTACCATTTGTATGTAGCATACGTTTGAGCGGCACTTAACCGGAGACGCGATGCGGCGCCTGTTGACACGGTTTCATTTTATTTTTACAGGGTATTTTTTTTATCATTTTCAAAAGTCTGTCTGCAAATTAAGGCCATCACAACGAGAATACATGTCACAATTTAGATAGTTTAAACCGATTTTATAGTTGGGTTTCTCCCATCATCCATCCATCGACCACATGGCGTTTCCGATTCCAAAATAAACAAAAACAAAAGTAACCATGCGCAACATGTGTCTCCGTTAAGTACGCCGAATGAACTTAAGATTTTTGTGCTGAACTACAATTCTTTAGAAGAAATTTGCAAAAAAAAAAAAATCTCATAAAAACGAAACAAAAAAATTTACTTGTAATGTAAGTCAAACAGAATAAAACAAAAAACACACAATTTAAACTCTGATAGGGATCCATAATGTAAAGTGGCTTATTTCCCCATATTTATTTTTCTTCTTTTTCATTCTTTTTTACTAAATAGAAATATTAACAAGTTTTTTCAAATAATTAGTACAGATTTTAAATACTTTTATACATTCTTAAGTGAATACATTGCAGACATGATCATAAAATACATACATTCATCTTGCATAATTTGGATTTCTTGATTCCACCATAAATGAAATAAAGGAACTCCCGACCTGGCTTTGGACAAATTCTGTAATAGTTGAAAATCGATGCGGTGTTAGTTCTGAAGCTACCCAACAATCCTTGCCATAGCTCAACAGACACCAGTTTTTGTTTTGCCATCTATTCTATTCCATAATGAAACTGCCAATTTGTGTGTAACACCACTTGTTTTATGAATACTTAATTAATATTTCTTCCATCAAACGTAACATATTTTAGTATTATGAAAACAAACAAAAAAATTAAGAACACCACGTCCCTCATTGAAGTCACCATTCATTCTCATCTTGTAATCACCTCCTCCTATTGCCACTATGATCATTATCGCCCACGTTATTACTCATTTCATTCAGCCAATCACTCACCCACCCACTCACTCACTACTTTAAGATGCAAATTTTGTACATAATCAATTCTTTGTCACAAAGATATTGAGAACACAAAAATGAATACTAAAGCAATTGGTTCTAAAGTTAATAGATTTAAGAGAGACAAAAAATCCCAACAAAACATAAATTATAAAATAAAAACAACTCCAAAAAAAAAAAAAAGGAAACTTCCCCCCAAAAAAAAAACCAAAAACAAACAAAACTAAATTCATACATACGGATCAAAGAACAACAACATAGTTTTTAGAAACATTAACTGACAAGAAAACAAAAACAAAAAAAAAGGAAAACCCCTGCCCCTTCAAAAATAGAGGAAACCCAAAACACAGAAAAAGGAACGAAGCGTAGAAGATTTTGTCATATAAAAATGAAACAAACAAGAAACACACACGGAAAACAAAATAAAGTTATTTACATCTAAAGGAGTCTATTAAAAAAATTGTTAACAAATGAAGAAACCAAAAAAAAAAAAAGAAATGAAACCAAAAAAAATGGAATGAAAATTTAACAGAAGAAGTAGACGTTGATGTGAGAGAGAAAAAATACACACAGTACTGTGTCCACTGCCTTCCTCCCCCCAAAAAAAAAACAAAAATAAAGAAAAGAAAAACAAATATTTACATTCCCAACTCATTTACATGTGAAATAGAGAACAACAAAATGTCCCCCAATACACAGAGCTATCAGGTATGGGTGTTAACATAAAGTGTTGTATGGGTGTTACCATAAAGTTGTCACTGTTTAAACTTGTGCAGATTTTATTTTTACCCGCCAAAAACTCGGCGAATGAATATTAAAAATAGGTTTTCTATTAATCACTTGGCCAATTTACTTTACTTTTAGTCTCACGTACACTCGGAAGTAAAAATCTTCCTAATGCAGACAAAAAATTGTCTACATTTGTATCCTTTATTATCAAGAATATGTTTTTTTAGTTTTCTCCCACTGTCCTGCAAATGCGGGTGCTAATTTTTATGGAGTTTGTAATTTTTAGACGAACAATTCTCTTCAGTCCGTTTTTTTTTCCAATATCTCTTTTCGGTGTATTAGATCGCTCTAAAGTTATTGACTGTTTCCATTGTTTTTGAAATGGATTAGCACTTGACTATGAAAAGGTTGACCTAAACGGGATCACCACATGATGCACTCCTCCGATAGCAATGTCCCGCACAATCTATGGCCATTTTGGAATACGGTCCAGAACGGAGAGAGCATGAGATTGAGACCGCCCCATATGCAAACACTTTGTATGGTGTTATTAAAAGTTCTACACTATAATTTTACTAAGTGTAGTTTGATCCGCCAGTTGGTTTAATTTTTTTCTTGTGCAAATAAATCCTTAACCCGAATCGTCCTGGTGCTGCCATATGACAACGTTTTTTGTAACTGTAAAATTGCAACGGTTTGACATTATAGTCTGCAACTTGATGTTTTTGACACGTGTGAAGTGTGTCTTTCTAACAAGTGGTCGTTTGTTACTATCGTGTTGTTAGTTCTCATATGACAAGGTTGAAAATTTTGACTTAAATAAAAAAAGCAACAAAATTCAAGGTGATTCGAGTTAATACGAAAATGTAAATGTGGGCAAACATGGAAAGTGGCCTGTGGGCATGAGTACCTACATCGCAATTTGAACTGCATATATTTCAAATTCACATTGTCGTATGGCTGTTTTTTTACTTTCAATTGTTATTACTCATACGCATCATACACCGCCAAAGAAATGTTTCTATTCCACTCCATTGCGTTTGTCGACATCGTTTTTGAGTCACCATCACTTCTTATCGATAACGACATTACTTCAATCCCAATTTGATATTTTTTTATCAGTCAAAGTCGACCTTTTTATAATAAATAAAAAAGCCCATTTCTTGTAGTTAAGTCGAGATGAGTGTTTATTTATTTATATTGTATTTCTTATACTAATTTGATGAAGATAATAAACAAAATCTAATATTACAAAGAAGATTATTTGAGACAGGAGTCCGATATCTTCAAATTACTACATGAACAGTGAGTGGGAAAATCACGAACAGACTTATCTCAAATCAGTTAGTTATACAACAACCGGGACCTACTGTTGAATGAAGTATCAGAACGGCCAATGGATTCGCTAGAAAAGTTTTTCAGGGATTAAACTGGTCCGTATTTACGAGTTGGAAGCTGCCTCTGAGAAATGTTTTTAATGTTCCTACCGAACACACCCCATAAGTAAAAGCTAAACTTAAATTTAATTATTAAAAAATTGATTAAGTTAAAAAGTTTTTTGTTTTTTTGTGGAATCACCCATACCTGCAACTGTGTATCCAGCAACGCAGACAGCATCCGGCGGCGTTTGTTGCTAAAGATGAAGAAGAAGTTTTAATTTAATTTGATTGGATTTTTTATGCGAATTTGCCGGACAGAAATTAAGTGAAAGCAAATTGTGACTAAACGATTGTTAACATTAACTAAATAAAACAAAAGAAAGAAAACAAAAAGCTCAAAAACAAATACAAATACAAAGAGAAACCCCCAAACAAAGAAAAACCGAAACAGAATATAATTAACAATATTTTAACGTTACTCTAACTGATAAGTGTTTGCAACTATTGCATTAATAAACAACAAGAACAACCACAACAAGAAAAACATACAACAAACCACAACAACATCATATACATACTCGTAACAGATAAGAAGATAACAAAAACAAAAATCAGATACAGATACAGATTAGATACAACAGATACATTGTTTAATATTTACTAAGACAACACAAAACAAGAATAAAATTTAAAAAAAAAAAACACACACAGAATTAGCAAAACCCAAAACAAAACAAGATATTAATAATAATAATTTATAACAAATATAAAAGTAAGAAAGAAAATTGAAACACGAAAACTAAGCATGGTTGGGGACTAAATAACAACGATATTAATTAATATAAATTAATATAAATTAATATTAACACAAATAAAAACAAGTAACATTTAAAACAAACAAAAAGCGAGGCGAAGATGATGAGTAAAAAAATGAACCCATTACAAACAGTTAACTTACATTTAGTCTTTTAGTAACATTAACAAATTTAATTTAATTCAACCAAAGAGAGTGTACAACAATTTACGAATGTTTGCAATTGATAACAAAACAAAAAAAACAACAAACACACAAACAGAACGAATGAAGAACACACACACGAAGCAAATAAGAACGAATGAAGAATTATATTTAAATTGTAAATAAAAATGAAATTGAAACCAAACAAACACATAATAAACTTATTTTTTACTCAAACAAACAAAACCAAACAAAAAAAAAACGAAAACAAAAATGAAGACATTTAACAACATTTATTATTTCTTTAAAGGAATTTAATAAATTTAACAGAAAAATTACTAACAAACAAAAAAACAAATAAATTGTGGTTTATTCATGTAGGCGGATATTGTTACCAGACTCAGAATCTGGGAAATTGGTGACTGAGGTAAGTCCAAGCGCCTCCAGAGTCTATCTCTCGTTCCTTTACTTATTCCACTTAGCAACATAAGAAGTTCAATGTCCTTTTAGAAATTTACGGTCATAGCCAAACATTTTTCAAGCATACGAAGGTTGATCTTACCCTCGTACTACCTCCATTAACTGAAGCAGAAAGAAGACATTAAGATCCTTGGTATTATGAACTGGAGAATCCAAGCACAAGACTGCTTGGGAATCATTTATTAATTAGGCCAAGACCAACAACAGACTGTAGAGACAACTGAAATAAGTAAGTAATTTCTCATGGCCTGCGACAAATGGATCTGAACACAACCTTAATCTATTCAATAAATTGGAATTTGTTGAAATCCGATGTTTTTCTGGTTTGCTGTAGTATTAGTATTAGTATTAGTATTAGTATTAGTATTAGTATTAGTATTAGTATTAGTATTAGTATTAGTATTAGTATTAGTATTAGTATTAGTATTAGTATTAGTATTAGTATTAGTATTAGTATTAGTATTAGTATTAGTATTAGTATTAGTATTAGTATTAGTATTAGTATTAGTATTAGTATTAGTATTAGTATTAGTATTAGTATTAGTATTAGTATTAGTATTAGTATTAGTATTAGTATTAGTATTAGTATTAGTATTAGTATTAGTATTAGTATTAGTATTAGTATTAGTATTAGTATTAGTATTAGTATTAGTATTAGTATTAGTATTAGTATTAGTATTAGTATTAGTATTAGTATTAGTATTAGTATTAGTATTAGTATTAGTATTAGTATTAGTATTAGTATTAGTATTAGTATTAGTATTAGTATTAGTATTAGTATTAGTATTAGTATTAGTATTAGTATTAGTATTAGTATTAGTATTAGTATTAGTATTAGTATTAGTATTAGTATTAGTATTAGTATTAGTATTAGTATTAGTATTAGTATTAGTATTAGTATTAGTATTAGTATTAGTATTAGTATTAGTATTAGTATTAGTATTAGTATTAGTATTAGTATTAGTATTAGTATTAGTATTAGTATTAGTATTAGTATTAGTATTAGTATTAGTATTAGTATTAGTATTAGTATTAGTATTAGTATTAGTATTAGTATTAGTATTAGTATTAGTATTAGTATTAGTATTAGTATTAGTATTAGTATTAGTATTAGTATTAGTATTAGTATTAGTATTAGTATTAGTATTAGTATTAGTATTAGTATTAGTATTAGTATTAGTATTAGTATTAGTATTAGTATTAGTATTAGTATTAGTATTAGTATTAGTATTAGTATTAGTATTAGTATTAGTATTAGTATTAGTATTAGTATTAGTATTAGTATTAGTATTAGTATTAGTATTAGTATTAGTATTAGTATTAGTATTAGTATTAGTATTAGTATTAGTATTAGTATTAGTATTAGTATTAGTATTAGTATTAGTATTAGTATTAGTATTAGTATTAGTATTAGTATTAGTATTAGTATTAGTATTAGTATTAGTATTAGTATTAGTATTAGTATTAGTATTAGTATTAGTATTAGTATTAGTATTAGTATTAGTATTAGTATTAGTATTAGTATTAGTATTAGTATTAGTATTAGTATTAGTATTAGTATTAGTATTAGTATTAGTATTAGTATTAGTATTAGTATTAGTATTAGTATTAGTATTAGTATTAGTATTAGTATTAGTATTAGTATTAGTATTAGTATTAGTATTAGTATTAGTATTAGTATTAGTATTAGTATTAGTATTAGTATTAGTATTAGTATTAGTATTAGTATTAGTATTAGTATTAGTATTAGTATTAGTATTAGTATTAGTATTAGTATTAGTATTAGTATTAGTATTAGTATTAGTATTAGTATTAGTATTAGTATTAGTATTAGTATTAGTATTAGTATTAGTATTAGTATTAGTATTAGTAGAACCTCTAATGTTGAGATACACCCATTTGTTGAACCTATTTTCTCCCTACTTAATACTACTTCAATCTAGAAAATTAAAACATCGTCTTGTTGGGATTAAGGTCCGCTTTTCATGACCATAATTTAAAAGAAATCTGTTATTTAAAAAAATTTAAAATTTTAATGGATAATGGTGTATAAACTATATGTGGTTATAAGTACACTATATTGAATGCAGAATAACAAACAATATTTTTAGGTTTTCAAACCAAATATTGGCGCAACCAAATGTTTGCGCTACCAAATGTGGGCGGTACCAAATTCTTGAGCAACCAAATGTTTGAGGGAAATTGGTTTTTGAAAATAGGTTTGTTCAAAATAAGAGATTCTATATGGTCCATTTCTCTGCAACGAAACAAGCTATCAAGCCAATACTAGTATCAAATTAAAGCTAGACTTTAGAACCATTACACACCCATTGAGAATTGTATGCTACCATTATTTTCACAGGATTTACTGTGTATCCCACGATGCACTGTCAAAATGTATTTTTTACTTTTATTCTGTAATGGATAATGTTACACAAACTATATGTCGATATAGTGACATCATTTTGAAGGCAGAATACATACCAGAGCAAAACATTTGGAAATTCAAAAAAAAAAATTTTGGCCCAAAAAAAAGGAAAGGGGTTAACCCATCAAAATTTTCGATTTTTTGAAAAAATTGATTTTGTTGAAATTTTGCTCATGAATAGCAGACCTTAATCTGAACAAGAGCATGTGTTCATTTTTTAGATTGAACAAGAAAATTGGTTAAAATTGGATTTTTAAAATGGGGTTTTCTTAAAATTCGATATTCGAAACGAGCCGAATGTTTGCGCAGCTATAGTTTCAACCATAACAAACAATATTTCTAGGTTTTCAAACCAAATATTGGCGCAACCAAATGTTTGCGAAACCAAATGTTGGCGGTACCAAATTCTTAAGCAACCAAATGTTTGAGGAAATTGGTTTTTGAAAATAGGTTTGTTCAAAATAAGGGATTCTATATGGTCCATTTCTCTGCAACGAAATAAGCTATCAAGCCAATACTAGTATCAAATTAAAGCTAGACTTTAGAACCATTCTAGGTTTTCAAACCAAATATTGGCGCAACCAAATGTTTGCGAAACCAAATGTTGGCGCTACCAAATGTTGGCGGTACCAAATTCTTGAGCAACCAAATGTTTGAGGGAAAATGTTTTTTGAAAATAGGTTTGTTCAAAATAATAGATTCTATATGGTCCATTTCTCTGCAACGAAAGAAGCTATCAAGCCAATACTAGTATCAAATTAAAGCTAGACTTTAGAACCATTGCACACCCATTGAGAATTGTATGCTACCATCATTTTCACAGGATTTATTGTGTATCCCACGATGCACTCTCAAAATGTATTTTTTTACTTTTATTCTGTAATGGATAATGTTACACAAACTATATGTCGATATAGTGACATCATTTTGAAGGCAGAATACATACCAGAGCAAAACATTTGGAAATTCAAAAAAAAAATTTTTGGCCCAAAAAAAAGGAAAGGGGTTAACCCATCAAAATTTTCGATTTTTTGGAAAAAATAGATTTTGTTGAAATTTTGCTCATGAATAGCAGACCTTAATCTGAACAAGAGCATGTGTTCATTTTTTAGATTGAACAAGAAAATTGGTTAAAATTGGATTTTTAAAATGGGGTTTCTTAAAATTCGAGATTCGAAACGAGCCGAATGTTTGCGCAGCTATAGTTTCAACCATACAAAACAATATTTCTAGGTGTTTCAGCCAAATCCTATACTAATACTAATACTAATACTAATACTAATACTAATACTAATACTAATACTAATACTAATACTAATACTAATACTAATACTAATACTAATACTAATACTAATACTAATACTAATACTAATACTAATACTAATACTAATACTAATACTAATACTAATACTAATACTAATACTAATACTAATACTAATACTAATACTAATACTAATACTAATACTAATACTAATACTAATACTAATACTAATACTAATACTAATACTAATACTAATACTAATACTAATACTAATACTAATACTAATACTAATACTAATACTAATACTAATACTAATACTAATACTAATACTAATACTAATACTAATACTAATACTATACTAATACTAATACTAATACTAATACTAATACTATACTAATACTAATACTAATACTAATACTAATACTAATACTAATACTAATACTAATACTAATACTAATACTAATACTAATACTAATACTAATACTAATACTAATACTAATACTAATACTAATACTAATACTAATACTAATACTAATACTAATACTAATACTAATACTAATACTAATACTAATACTAATACTAATACTAATACTAATACTAATACTAATACTAATACTAATACTAATACTAATACTAATACTAATACTAATACTAATACTAATACTAATACTAATACTAATACTAATACTAATACTAATACTAATACTAATACTAATACTAATACTAATACTAATACTAATACTAATACTAATACTAATACTAATACTAATACTAATACTAATACTAATACTAATACTAATACTAATACTAATACTAATACTAATACTAATACTAATACTATACTAATACTATACTAATACTAATACTAATACTAATACTAATACTAATACTAATACTAATACTAATACTAATACTAATACTAATACTAATACTAATACTATACTAATACTATACTAATACTATACTAATACTATACTAATACTATACTAATACTATACTAATACTAATACTAATACTAATACTAATACTAATACTAATACTAATACTAATACTAATACTAATACTAATACTAATACTAATACTAATACTAACACTAATACTAATACTAATACTAATACTAATACTAATACTAATACTAATACTAATACTAATACTAATACTAATACTAATACTAATACTAATACTAATACTAATACTAATACTAATACTAATACTAATACTATACTAATACTATACTAATACTATACTAATACTATACTAATACTATACTAATACTATACTAATACTATACTAATACTATACTAATACTATACTAATACTATACTAATACTATACTAATACTATACTAATACTATACTAATACTATACTAATACTATACTAATACTATACTAATACTATACTAATACTATACTAATACTATACTAATACTATACTAATACTATACTAATACTATACTAATACTATACTAATACTATACTAATACTATACTAATACTATACTAATACTATAGGGTTAAGCCCTTTCGTTTCTGTAGTCGGCGGGAAAGATGTAGCATGACAAGACCTTATCACATATTTTCTCATAGGCGTCTGTCTTAAGACCACAACGACAATCGTAGTCAGGACGATTATCTCGAAACTCAAGAATTGAAAAGTAAAAAATTATATTTTGTTCATCTTTAATAAAACTGTGTATAATTGATTTGAGTGAAAGTGTGTTTT
The DNA here is from genome assembly GCA_958296145.1 of Hydrotaea cyrtoneurina. Taxonomy (NCBI): domain Eukaryota; kingdom Metazoa; phylum Arthropoda; class Insecta; order Diptera; family Muscidae; genus Hydrotaea; species Hydrotaea cyrtoneurina. The sequence goes on along the minus strand of OY282513.1, from coordinate 6,175,684 downwards.
TGTGTATACGTGTGTGTTTTTAAATTTAGGTAACATTCAAACAAGCAAAGTTAAAAATAATTTCTAACAAATTTCAGTAAATAGAGAGAGGGTTTTTTAAAATTGTAGAGAACTTTCCATCGTGACCACTAATTGTGTTAGTAAACAAATTAAGATTCAGTGGTTATAATGTCATCAGTGTCATCTTCGGCCTCACTTCCACGGCCCTCACGTATGCGTTTCAATTTACGTTTCAAAGTCATAATACCTAAAATATGTACAGCAACAGAAATCAGTAACTCTTATCCGGCAGAAAAAACATCATACTTACATTTAATAGCCTGGTAAGCCTTGGTCGAAGAACTTTCCGTGCCAGTGCCGCCCATACTGCTGCTACTGAGTTTCTCATGAGCCAACTTTACTTCCAAGTAGGCTTTCTTCAAAGCCTTAAAGTGACGATGTTCACTGGAATCCTTCAGCAATATACATTTTGCTGCCGATCCCTCCCCCGAACAATCCACGGGTGAGTTGTGATAGATTTGATGATAGAAATATTGTAGTACCGGGGAATTCCAAATACTGAGACCATACCAAAACCATATGGCGAAGTTGAGGGTAAGTTTGAAATTCTTAGCAAACAAAGTGGGCACCAAATATTTGAAGGGCAGCAGGCTTATGAAAACATGTGACCTAATAAATATAAAAATACTTAATGCTTATTTTTCTAAACCGTGTATGTAGTGCGTCCCTTACCAAGATGCAATACGTAGACCGAGGAATATCTGATATACCAAAATATTACGCTTCGAATTCTGCAATGCTAGCAAACTAAGAATTTCGGAGATTATGTTGTAGATTCCAAGAATCAGATTCACTCCAACAAAATAGTTTTCATATCTAAAAGAAGAAACATAAATCAATTTGTTATTCCGTATATCAATAGTAGAAGTTTCCTATGGAAAGAATCTCCTGAGCGAACTCTGAGAAAATATCTTTGATAGCTTTGTAACGAATCATTCTAAAAGAACAAAAAATGTCCAATGTCTATACGAAAAATGTCTCAGACAGGTCTGGGGCAAATTTTTCTATACGAAAAATTTCTCAGACAGGTCTGAGGCAAATTTTTCTATACGAAGAATGTCTCAGACAGGTCTGAGGCAAATTTTTCTATACGAAAAAATGTCTCAGGTCTGAGGCAAACTGTTCTATACGAAAAATGTCTTTTACGTGTCTACAGGAAGGTTAGAATTACCTGTAGGTATCTATGGCTACCAATGCCATCAAGTAAAGTCCCTTTGAAGCTGATTCCAAATAATCCGATTCCTTGAAGTCCAATATGGCTCCGTGCAAATAAAACGTTATTATAAATAAAGAGTAGAATTGAAATTTTTCGCATTGTTGAGATTTATAAAAAATATGATCTTCCGAAGAATAGAACAAAGAATAACGGCCTTGGTTCTTCAATAGCTGGGGCAGAATTACCCACTCGTTATAATAGTAAAGAAACAAGGTGCAAGCGGCGTAAAAGGCAATATTCCATATGGAACGAGAGAATTGTTTTCGTTTATAGAATTTTATATTCGAAGTCTTGAGAAATATCTGAAAGAAAAAGAAATTATTTAGTCTCACTTGTAGTAGAATAATTAAAAAAAAATAGCAGACCGTATGAATTTATGGTGAAACAACGGCTGAAAAGAGTGCAGTGTTCTGTTTTAAAAATTAATATTCGTTCTACAATAGTGTAATTAACAAAATGTGTACGAAATAGTGCATATATCCACACATAGGCGGGTTAAAACGACAAATCTGCCAATATGGCATCTCTGTTCGTTCATCTGTGTTCATTCACAATAGCATCGTCAACTCAACGACGCACATTACGACGTTTTCATCCATCCATCATTATCCGTTTTTTTTTTGGCCGTATTTTATCGAGTATTCTGTCGTCAACGATAGATTAAAGGTATTTGTTGCTTTCTACCCTCAATCTATTTTTAATCTTTCAATTACCTGAAATAAATTGTGAAATCCCACGAAACCAAAGCTGAAGAGTATGAATATCCAGAATATTGCATTGGCCAAGAAATTAAAGTTGACATTTTCCACCAAAGACGCATCAAACCGGTCATTTGTTATGAGGTATTTGAGGGGTAGAAAAAAATTGCTGAACTCTTCACACAATGAAGGTCGACCTGCTTTCATGTCCAAAATACTCATCTCTGCGAAATATTTGTATGCACTTTTAATACGAAGAACTGTTATTTGCGGAAGGATTCCGTCACTCGCGGAACATATTTACTACTTCCTTTGCGAGTCCTGTGTCGCACTTAATTCGAGAACTTTGTTTGCCACCACAATACCACCAACCAGGGATGATAAATGTGATACTTTTGACTTTTACAAGTACCGTGGTACCCCCCGATCCGAGTTTTATTTGTTTTGTTTATTTTGTCAATTGTGAATGAACCGCCTTTTTCCATTCGAGATGTTCCGAACCAGCTGACTGTTTACCACCAACTAAAAAAAAACTATTAAGAAGCCGACCAAATAGTTGTCAACTGCGTTATATTGTGTGATCTTTAGGCGGCGTCGTTATTTCGTAGTTTTCTTCAAACAAACCCCGGGATAATGGATTTTAAGCATATCGAATTTTGTTTATCACAAGTACCTTGCAGTAAAATTGAACGCAGCCTCTGATATCTAGTGGTCGAAAGTGGACTAGAGAAATTGTAGGCCAAGAGAAATCCTTGTAGGCCATCATGGATTGCCCATATAATTGCCGTTCAATTAAATCGGTATTGATACGTTACATTTGGGTTGTTCGAAACTCTATAACCACTTGAAGAAGTTCATTGGAACCTCAGACAAAAACAGTTCCCCGCAGATGCTTTTTGAAAAACGCAGGTATTCTGTTGAGTATGTCACCTTAATATAAAAGGCCCTAAATCGAGAGAAGGAAAAACTTAATAAAAACAAAAATAACATTGTCAATCAACTTTTTTTCTAATGAAACGACTAAACCAAAAAAAATTTATTCACAACGTTTGTTGACTTATAAGATTTGTACAAAGTGTTTTTCATGAGTTAGGGCATTTTTATACTAAGGTAACGATATAAGGAGCAGGCAAGTACATCTGTTCACATCGAGTTCAACTACTCCTCGAAAAGACTTCCTGCTGCACTTGGCCATTATCCCACTGCATGGATTTATTTCTGGTAAAGGGGGAACATTTTTTATTGTAATTGTTGTTCAGTATTATATTAGTTAAGGAATCAGTTATGAGCATTGTTTCCACACTCAGCTTCCGTTTTAGGTCATTCTACTGGATAGGCGGTGTTGAATTCGTACAATGAATTTCACATATTGTACTTTAAAAAGGGGCATATCTATAATGCTTCAAAGTATACTTTTGTAAACAGTTTTCAGAGAATCCTGTGGAAATTAGGAACAGAAACAACTAAGTTTTTAAACAAACCTTCGTATTTGAAGCGAACAAATCAATAATGAATAAAATCGTGGTAAGTTTTTACATACACATGTTCTTAATATACCATTTCAATTGCATAAAAAATAATTCAGCAAACTCCACAATTGGCAAAAATTGCAAATTATCCCCAACATCCAATACAAATGTTCAAACATGTCATTGACCGAGTTAAAGCTACAACTTTCCCCATGAACCTGGCAACTATAGATAAGTAAGGGAACATCCTACAAACACCCATAAATGTATTAAGAACGATTAAGTTATTTTGTCTTTTATTTGCTAAGCGAATTTGGCGTTCTAAATCGCACGGTTATGTATCGCGGCCTCATAGACGATTCCTGGATTTGTTTTGTTACCGAACGCAATTCACGCAAATATCGTAACCTCAAAGCTAATCCTAAATTAAGCTTAACAATTTTATTCGCTTGTAATACTACGGACAATGAAGGCAGCGACAGCAATGAGTTGAACGAAAATTGGCAAATACGTCTGATGGATGCCGAAGCTGTGGAATTGGATGAATTGCATTTGCAAAGACTTTGGCAAGATGAGCCATTGTTTGGCAAAATTCGGAGTCACATTTGTGACTGTGGCAAACCACGCGATCCCCTTGAATTGGACGCCAGATATAAGGAACTATTGGCGGTTATCGAGAAGGAAGACAGGGAGCCAGAACAAACAGCATCGTAGTAAGTAAATTTTCTCAGTTTTGAATCACTTTTGTGGTACCTGCCATCTGGACAAATTTAAAACTAAACTGTTAACTGGGAAATTAAGAAACAAGAATTATGGAAACCATTATCAAAATCTGCGAGTCATGCTATCGGAAATCTATCTAGATTGCTCCAGGCTTGCTCCAATAACAGGAGCAGTGGTTGAATTTTAATGAACGAGTCAATTAAGACATATTTTTTAGCGATATTGAGGACTCCGGAAGCAACAGCAAATATTAAGTTGAAAGGAGGTGCAACAAATCACAATATATTTCTTGAAGGCTGGAAAAAACTATCAAGTAACATCAATGTTAATACATAAGTATTAGGAAAACGCGAGACGCCACTACATGTGAACAAGCGGACAGATCAGTCAGACCAGTTACCTTTTTTTTTAAAGAATATCTTAACTGGGGATGGGATGGGTCGACTTAGAATGCTGAAGTGGCCTACAATTCTGCAAAAATCACTGGCACATATGTGTAAATCGTTAAGAAGACATTAAAGAAGGAAATAAATTCCCCAGGACCATATGATCGCTTATCAAAAAAAAAACAAGTGACTCACAGACATTACTTCATCATAATTGAAAAATAATTTAGTTATAACCCAGATTATAACTTGCATATTTTGTAAATGTTTTGATAGGGGTGCGTCTCTCAGTCTTAAACTGGACCAGCTAGTTAGAAATGTCAGGAGTTACATAGGCATGTAGAGAATTTTTCGACTAGACAATAAAAAATAGTTACCAGGCGAGATTGAAATTAAGACAAATGTATTCTAAGTATGTGTGGCTATACATAATTTCTGCCCTTATTTTCTCTAAAGTCTACCTCTGAGATGGCCCACAGAAAATAGTAACTTTCTTATTTCACCGACCAAAAATATCCAAATTTTGTATTTTCAGCACCGCCTTCAAAATCATACCCAAGCTCTGGGATTTTTATAAATCCGAACCCAACACCATTGCCGATCGTTTGCAGTACAAACAAGTAGACAACGGAGAATGGGAATCCTGTCATGTTGATGCATAAATGGGCATTTAATAACACCTAAGATTAAATCAGGAATTCTTTTTTTTATAAATATTTATTAACACAACACTTTGTTTTTGTTTTTATTACAAACATTTGCAGGGATGGGGGAAAACAAGGTGTATACAAATAAAATGTTAACTTAACTATAAAAAATACATACATTTTACACACAAAAAATAATAAAAATAAATACCATTTTAAAAGATTTCATACTTCGTTGTTGTTCTTTTTTTTTTTTGTTCAAAAGATTTGCTTAAATACTAAAACAACTATTAGGGGAAGAAAGTTTATAATTTAGATAGCATTACACCAAACACACAGTCACTCAGTCAGTCAATCGATCAGTCATTCAGATTCATTTCTTTGTTTATTGATTAGTAAAGCAATAACAATTTAATTGAAGTCACATTCATTCGTAATAGTGTCATCGGTTAATCGATTTAATGGTTATAAATAAATATTTAGGATATATTTTGTTTAAAAATAATACGAAATTGAAAATCATAAGCATCGTTTTGGGGGTATATATGAGGCAGCTAATGCCAGAGTATAGTAGACGATATTTGGGTTATATATTTAAAAACTAAGTTAGTTCTGAACATATTTGTAGTGAGAGACAAAGTGATTTGAAATATAAAAACCCGAATGTGGAATAACCTACTCTGGCATTAACCCCCCATTTGGAGATAAATATATAGTTAGAAGAGATTAAGATTACGATTATTATAATTATAGTTGTATTTCTTGGAACTTACAACGTTTTTGATAGGCGAAGATTCATTTTTTCGTCCTCGCAATAAAACAACAGTGTATAGTGTATTATACACTATTAAATTATTGAGGGAACGATTTGATTTTCAGTGTCCCATAACATGCAAAAGGATGTGTTTTACAGCCAAGACATTTTTTATATAGAGATTGTAAGCATTCTTCATGTTATTAATAAAATCGTATGTAATCAAGAAGAAAGACTTACACTTTTAAATAAATATAAGTGATTTCATTGAAATAACGAACGAAAAATCATTGTCGTCACTTTGGGTTTTTGTAAAATTTAAATTTATAAAATACGAATTATAATCGTTTCGTCGTCAGGCATTTTCGCTCATCTCAGATTGTTATAAGAATTCACGAATGCATATTATCAGTCAATCAGTCGAGCTCAATCCAGCAGGGACGGTGAAAATATCTATAAAATTTTGTAAAACATTGTTTTTGAACTTTTAGAATATACACAAGGGAAATAAATTGCAACGGTAGATGTCAAACTTGTGACAAAGATAAATTATTATTGAAATTACCAACATTATTGGTAAGTAAGTAATAATAATTTTTACACAATTATTCTTCCAGTAAGCCGAAAATATCCACCATCAATATTTATCAGCATGACTTTCGCAAACAGGCAGGTGAGCATGGCTAGATCGTCTAACAATTATACACGGATCAAGAGTATATATACTGAGTACTCTCTCATAAGCGGACACCGAAGGGACTGGGAATTTTGTCCACTTATAAGAGGTTTCCGCTTATGAGAGGAGTACACAAGAGGACTGAGGTGGATTGGTACTGAAACAAGTGTCCGTTTATGAGAGGTGACCGTAAGGAGAGAATACACTGTACTTGAAACGGACTAACAAGTTAACAGAAGGGAGCTATAAACTGTTACTTTTTCTTTGGGTTTTATTTATTAAATTCGCTTGAAAATAGTAAAACTTATCTGAAGGGGATTGTATCTCGATTTTTAATGATCTCTATGAGTTAGAACAAGAAAAAGTTAGTTAGAAGAAGAAAGATTCATTTACCGTTTTGTCCATACTCGAATATTGAAATATCGCAATTGAATTGGAATTATTTCGAAATACACTGTGAATTTTGTCAAAACATTAAATGAATACTTGCCCGGATATGAATTTACAGTAGTGGCACTTTGCGTCAAAACAGGCACTCAATGTTAATCTTTGCCAGACATACGGGACGAGAATTTCGCGAGAAATTATTCAAAGATTAGTATAGATAATTATGACTAAAGTGGAGTTTATTTATTCGTCTTTAAGACGAATATACCGAATACATATACCTTGAAAAATATTATTGTCAGAGACTTCGAAGATCTAAGTCGACTCTAAAGCTCGATGTATGTCATATTTGACAACCCCACGCTCGCACCCTTTTAAAAAGCATCTAATGCCTTTTCCTGCGGTAATTTTCCACCTCGTGCATTCCGGTGATTTTACGAGTAAGATATTAATCTCTAATATATGTAAAATTTCTCTAGATAAACAATTTAGACGTTCTCAGCCGGCTTTATACAACTGATTTTAGAGAAAGTCCCCGCCTGTTTCTGCATGGACTTTTGAGGGAAATGTGATAGCAAACTGCTACCATTATAATGGCCGCCTTTGAGGACGTCAACATAACCATTACGATCTCTTTGGCATCGGACTGAAATATGAATCTTTGTATGGATGAATAAGTGAGCATTAATCTTGACAAAACATTGGTAAATTACAAGTAAGCCGGATTAAATTTTTTACATTAACTTAAATAGTTTCCGAAATATTCAACAGAAATGAAAATGAAGTAGTTCAGCTTAAATAAAAATACACGATAGTACGACACTTATGATACGACCAAAAATAAAAACAAAAAACAATACAGGAAATTTAAGTTATATATACAAAATGCTCATGCGAGCGCTCACACTTTCAAACTAGAACATGCACGTGCGTGTGCATGATCCAAGCACACACGCCACTACAACCCCTACACCACTCCACCGATTATGACGCATTCACCGTCTCATGTATCCAAGCGGCATTCGAAGCAATTCTATCATACATTCGCGGTCTTTCGATGCCGGATGCCGCACATGCTATTCGCCACGATGAAACTCCAACCAAAGCCCATTGATTAGTACCCGGTATCAGACATTGAACTGGAGCTCCAGCATATTCATCTTGCTGTAAGAAAAAAGATGCGATACATTAACAGCAATTAAATACAACGAACATAGGCTATAAATAATAATACAGAGTATGCACAGTGGTTCGAAACTAAACCGAATGTTCGCTTAATCATATTAAGGACAATTTATAAAATTTAATGGTATAAAATTAACCTGTGGTAAATTTTGTATGTCGTAAGCTAATGAGTTGGGAAATCTAAGTGGTCTACGTTTTCATTGATTTCCAAATTCATAATACAGTGATGCAGAAGCCATAACAAAATGGGCTGTAGTGTGATTTCTATTAATGAACCTTGGACCTTGTAAGAGAAATATGTGTGGTCTTAGTGCAAAATTCGAATCAGGCTGGTGCGTGCCTCATTTCGGCCAAAACTTATTTTCAATAAACGCACTGTTGACTTCGGAATTTGTTAGCATTATTTCCCAACGGTGTTCAAGCGTAACGGTTATCATTTGGATCCACGGAGATATGATACTGACTGATCTGAAGAATCATCGCTTTGTATTATCTCAGACAATACTAAGCCGAACCAGATTCTGAGTTTCCATCCGTCTTCCTACAGAATATGTGGTCTCCATTCGCAAATTATCGGAATTCAAAGTTATAGATAGGAACGAAAATCGTAGGCAATGCGAATATGAATTGAACTTATTGTGTTTTATTCAAAACGTTTAATTGAAAGAGATTGCATTTATCCGAACTTCGTTTTATCCAAAAATATCGGATAATTGAAACAAATGCTATTTCAGAAATATGTATCACAAACATTTTAAGATTGTAGGAACGTTATTGAACGTTTTGGCTATTCTAGAAATACTTCTGAGAAGTAACAAAGTACATTATTATTAATAATAAGAATTGAATTTAGTAATTAGAAACTGTTGTTTTGTGAGTTATTACAGGATCTATGAAATTATATCGCTAACTAGACAAATGTCGTATTTCGGTGTGTGAGTGAAGAAATTCGTTAAACAAAAAACATCTTTCACAAACAGAAATGCCATTAGCTCAACACTTTGTGTCCTACCTTGTATTCAATTGTTGAAACAATGAGATCATAAATCTAGTTTTCGGAACCAAATACCCAATCATTGAAAGTGTCATTTGATTTCGTAACACCGTGGTACGTGCCATACAAAAATAGTAACGGCCATTCATGAAAGAGCAATAATATTCAATTGACAACACAGAACACATGCTCGTGCATGAATTCGCATGATTTATAGAAGACAGCACAAACAAAACAAAATCCCAAGAAAGTGCATGTGAGAATGGAGTCACAAACAAGAGAAGGGTGCAAATATCTGATAGTACATGTTTAGAACGTGCTACCTATAGCAAATGTTCTCAAAGATAACACAATCGTTGTTTAATGGAAATCAACAGAGTGCCGCCAACTTGCCCTAAGGATGCAGATGTATGCGTTTATCCTACGCAGGGGTTGTTTTTGAACAAGAACAAAAAGATCCTTTCTCTAGAGAGGGAGATGGGGAGAGAGAGAGAGAGTAACTCAAAGCGCTAGGTAATTTAAAAAAAAAACAATTGATATTGACTGTGTGAGAGAGAGCGGGACGGGTTTTGAGAGTGGTGTACGATGATGCATCGATTTTGCCAGACTGTTTATAAGTATCGACTCTCTGTTGTCACAATCAAACAGTAACGAGTGAATCAGCCACACAGCAACAGAGATAGCGCGTCAAACAAAAACTCAAGAAATACAGCAAACATAAAACAGTAAATACATAAAAAAGACAAAAATGGTTTTGAAAAATTCTTTAAAAATGTCCTATAAAGGCTTGACAAAAAATGTCATTTTCGATTCAAATTTACGTTATGAGGACATTATCAGCAAGGGTAAGTACACAAATACATCGACATCTTATCGTACATATCAATACTAACGTTTACATTTCCTATCTTGCAGTTATTGAAACTTTTGATTTAACGAGTATTCATCGCTCAGCTGTACAAATCTATGATGAGCATGGTTCCAAATTTGACAAGGAAGTCTTTGAATATTTTATATTACTCTTTCCCAATCCTCACAAACTCTTCTTCATACGTCTGGACACCTCCAAACTGGTAATCAATGTGCCTACAATTGGACAAAGTAACACCGATGATACGACTACAACCCGCAATGCCTTCGCTGTATCGAAATCAATGAATAAAATAAAGGATACCCCCACGAACAACGAGGCTGTACCAGTAAGGCGACAAAATTGTTTTCTTGGGCAATGGCCAAGTGATGCACCAACAAATAACCACAACACTGAACTTCGTCGAAGACATTTTCACAATCAACAGTCGATAGTATGTGGCATAGTGAAAAAAATAAAATTGTTTCAAGAAACACATCTTAAAAGGAAAACGCTCGCAACGCCAACAATAGTTAAACGTTCCATGAGGCTGTGAACAAGTCATACCTGCTGTCATCGCCACCGTTCCTATTAGATTTAACTATTAAATGTATATAATCCTAGAGATAGTATCCGTCGCAGAAGTGTATGTGTAAATATAGTATTTAAGAAATACATTATGAAAAACAACTCCTTATAAACATGTTTCAGTTCTACCTGGATATGTAATTAGTAGGGGTATTGAAAAAGTATCTGTACGATTACTAGGTGGCGGATTTTGGTGAAAAGAAATTACTAAAATAGAATACGGAAAGTGTGAGAAGAACAAGGAAACGAATATAGAAGATCTGCAGAAACAGAAACATCTGCAAATCAGGAAGATTTTGCTTAAATCTATAGTTCTTTACAAGATATTGTCATAGTATACACACATTTATCAGAACTTCGTTTAACAACAATATCGGATAATTGAAACATATGCTATTTCAGAAACATGTATCACAAACATTACAAGATTGTAGGAAAATTTTTATCTTGTACTACGAACAGTTTTACCATGGGACCTGTGAAGATCTGGCAAAGCAACTTCTGACAAAAATGCGGGTGATATCCTTTTTTACATTATTATTAACCCTTTCATGGCCGATGTTGCCTATGTATTTTAAATAAGGTTTCGACATTTTCCTACAAATTGGGTCGTTGCACTTGTATAAATAGTTTCGGACAAAAAAGCAAAAAAAAACGCCAAAGCGATACAAATTATTTAGAAAGGGCTACAATGGACGAAATATAAAATTTTAATCACCAATGTCAATGACATATAAATATAAAAGGAAAAACAATTTAAATGACCAAAAACCGGGAAAAAAAACGGAGAAAACCTCACGGATATGAAAACTAAAGTAAGAGTAAAGGACAAAAGTGGGTCAAATATAAAAAAAAAAAAATGATTTTAAATCAAACAAACACATAAGAATAGGACATAGAAACTGGTAAAATATATAAAAAAGACCAACAGGGCAAACTCTGATCAAATAAAGAGCGTCACACGAAAACTGTTTAAAATAGACAGACAATTAAGAAATGAGTTTTAAACTAATTTACAAAATATCGTTTGCAAACAATTACACAAATAGTGTTGGTTCTGTTGAACAAATTGATATTTGTATTCAAAGCGTTTAGAAAAAGTTAACATCAATGGAGGAACATAAAGGTACTTTGTATTAACGCCAACTGAAGAAGCAGCAGCGTCCCAAAGTCCGAACATTTTGAACTCAAAGTAGATTAGATGTGTAAAATGACCAAGGGAATTAAAGGTCTAGGCCGATAAATCAATATGTCACGACATCACATACAGTTCTTATGTGCCAATGAAACGTATGTACATTCTCAGACATGGTTCTGAAATTGTTTGGCCAATTTTTTAGCACCGGAGTAAGGTATATTATATTAATACAACTAATCAGATCAGTTTTAACCAAAATCAAAGCAAATTGAAACCGATTTAAGCCTCAAGTTCTTTAACTTTAAGACAAATATCTAAGAAGTTGAAAGCGACGAAAATAACATAATAAGGTTCCAGATCAATATATTACAGTTAGTTAGCTACAATTCCAATGAAAACATACCGTGCAATCATGTTTTTGGTACGTCGCCTCCGTGCACATACTATTCACCGTTGCTATCGAAACATTCTCACATGCCGCCATATCGCCGATTTTCAACTGGACACGTTGCAGGTGATCGCGTTGTCGGGACCAACCCAGCGTATTGCACATTGTCCATATCTGTTCGGATTGTTGTTCCGTTGAGGCTGGCGGTATCTTCGGTGTGGTCGTCGTTTGATTCACTCCATAATATTGGACTTGTGGTGTCCTTTCTGGCAACGGATAACTATCAAAATCCATGCCCTCTATTTCCGCTATCAGTGATTCCGCTTCAGGCATTTTGAAAGCTGACGATTCATAATATCCGCTGTTGTTCTCCTCAGATTCGGAGTCATCAATTTGATGGAATGACGGAGATTCGAAATATTGCTGCGTCTCATGTTCCAGCAGTTTAATACCCTCAGAGTTTTTGCCTTCTAAACGTTCGGCTTTGGGAATATATGCCCGTCTTTGTATTTGCTGTTCTTGTTTCCGCTGTGACTCGTCGGTCAGGCAAATGGGTCGTACATGATCCGAAAATACCACCGGAGTTTCCAGCCTTATAAGAGCAGCAGTGGAACCTTCTACCGGACTCTTAATCATTCCAATTATACGTCTACGTTGAGTCCAGGGAGCTTTCGAAGCTAAACGTACAGATCCAAACACCGCCATCCAGGTGGCACGAGGTTGTCCTTGGAAACAAGATTCGGTGGTAAGGACCCAGTCTTGAGATATCTAAAAATTATGTCAACTTCAATAAGTCTCCAGTTTAGAACACAGTAGACTTCACTTACCAAAGTTCCATCACACACGTGGATATCTTCACGGTATAAAGCAGCCAGCCAGGGCCAGTCACCCGGAGAGGACATTTTGGGCAATGTTAAATGTTGTTTACCCGTCAGTACCGATTGAATACCACACTGCAGTTCACCGCAGCCCACGTAAAGCACTTGACGTCGAGGACAATGGGTGCGTACAAATGAAATTTCAGGAGCATGTGGGTCCAAAACACGCACATAGTCGGCAATATTTTCGGTATCGCTTAGAACATCAAATATTTCAACCGATCTGTAAGTGGAATGACAGTAAAACTATATAAAGTGGGAAGGGGAAAAGTTTTGTCATTTTCAACTTACTCATAACCCAGAGACTTGCAGAGAGACTCCGCCACCGTCTGCCTCACAACCAATTTGCTGTCACCTTCTAGGCCCTCGGCACAAAGTTTGCCCACCGAACCTTTTTCAGAGAATACAGCATAACCTTCAGAATGGAAACGCGGCAGATAGGGGACCAGGGGTTCAGGATCTATTAACTCAGCCGCCAGTGGAGCTATAGAGACTAAAAAACAAAATTGTAAACGTTGGATAACGTTATTTTGAGGAGTTACTTACGACAATCCTTCTCATCCGAACCATCGGGACAATCGGCTTTGCCATCACAGCGAGCCTTACGCGGCACGCAGGCCCTGCCACGTCCACAGTACAGTGAGGTGCTGGTACAAAACGAACACGTTCTCTCATCCGATAGATCAGGGCAATCGGCATAGCCATCGCATAAGCGGGGACTGTGGGCATTGGCTTGTAAATCACTGGCACAACGAGGTTTCTGATGGCACGACTGAATACCCGTCGACTCAGGAAACTTTTCACAGTCAAAGTATTTCTGGAAACGTTTGGGCAAACGGTTGCCACAACCCTTCATAAATTGTTCACAATATTCTCGGCACATAATACCCGGTGAGGGTTCCAAATTCGTTTGCCCTTCGCATGGTGGCTGCAATAAACGACACACAAAATCGAAAGCTTCGCGGAAGCACTCAGCATCTACCAGTTCTCGGAAGGCAATAACATCTGCCTGAACCTCTTCGAACGAAGTGTGCCCCAGTAAATTGGGATAGGTGGTGATATTGTAACCAATCGAACGGCAATAGTTTAACTTCAATGGTTCACAGCGCCGGGGCTGTCGGGGAGTAGTGGTGATAATCTCTGTCGTTTCATCATCGCCACCCAGGGGAGATGAAGACATTATGGGCTCATCGATTAAACCGGTGACTTCTTTGATCATTAGCGTCTGAGGATCAACGGTAACATTGGCAAAGTAGCGGGAATGCGGACTACTGAACTCTTCGCCGAATAAGGCCAACAGGTCGGCGGTGGACACCAAACCGGCATATGGATCAAAAACCATATTGAAGTGGACTAATATATCACTCTTGTCTTCAAAGCTATATTAGAGATAGTGGACGATATGAGTAATGACTTGAATATAGTTTTACTAGAAAATGCACTTACCCATCTAATGCCAGGATCTCACTGCCCTCGTAGGCTTCCCTAAGATCCGAACGTCTCACTAATAGATTAATGCGTTCACGATAATCTCGAGATTTCTGTTGAAACCTCAGGGAATTTTGATTCGCCAAATCCATAGACCATTTGTCATTCAACACTTGGAATTTACCCCGGAAAATTCTATCAGACAATGGTTCCGGCTTAAAGTAGGTATCTGAAACAAGAGAGTATAGAATAGTACTACTTTCCAAATAACCGAGAACTAAATACTTACAACCAACATAGACAAAGACCCCAGCCACCAAAAGAGCGACTAGGAATCCAGCAATCACAGCACAACCACACTTTTGACTATCGCCCAACTTTCGTCTGGTAAAACGTATATCCGAATCTGTCGACAGCACAGATTCGGTCTTTTTCCTATGCCCGGCACTGGGCAAATGATGGATGTGTCCATGATTGTGATTATGTCCACCGTTTATGTGATGGGCAATATCGCCCACAACAGCCATTCCATTGCCCGTTCGGTTCGGGGAATGACTGTGTGCCTTGTGATGTCGTGTACAACGTGTATTGTGGAAGACTTTCGGTATTGCGGTGGATGCTTGTGACGTATTGGCATTGGAATCACGTGGTGAACTCGCATTTGACTGTTGCAAACCCTGGAAATATATGAAGATTAGTACTTGCTTTTGAATATTTTGATTAAGTAATATGAGTTTAGTGATTTCAGCCGTTAATCTTTTGTGAAACGCCCCAAAATATTATGTGCGTGAGATAGGACTGACAACCGTCATGTTTAGCACCCATCGAAAGGGCAAAAACCCGTTTATTCGTTCAATCAGCCAACATTTCACTTGTGGGAAGTTGGCAATTTACCATAAATGAGCCGTGACATAGCCCACTCTCAATATCAAAGTCACGGCTGGCGGCATGAGGTTGCAGTGTTTGAGCAGTAAAGACGAATGCGGCTATAACGCGATCTTAATTATCGCAATCAGTGCATTTAGTACATACCTATCCGAGTACTTGTAGTTAACTAGACGGCTTTAAGATCTAAACTGTTAAATCTGATATTTACATACTTACAACCTGCTATGCATGCTATGTTTTTACGTGTTATCTAAACGTGTATGTAGATTAGATGTGAAGTCTAAGCGAAAAGTATAGAGCCTTACACTACACAGTGGGCGGACAACGGAATTCTACACTGTGAAGGTCTTGTATCGGGAAAGGGATGCCGTTCTTCACAAGTAATCGAAGCATTTTATCGACGGTTGAAACATTTTTGTTTTTTATTAATCTGTTTGTAAAATAAACGGAATCCTTCCCTGCTCTAGGCCACTTGCAACGGTTAAGAATGTCAAGTTTAACAAAAAAAAAAACCTCAGTCATATACAGGAGCTAAATGTGACCAACGATGTGAAACAATTGTTGTTCAGATGTCGGATGAATCGCATTTTAATTGAAGAAACTTTGGATATGGTTTTTTGGGATATTTTTGCAATAATCGCGCTGGAATTTCTAATGTAGCCTTACTTTTATGGGACTTATCAATATCCATGTTTACGCGTCCTTCAATATCTACACTTGTTGTACTAGTGATTATTATTCCAAACTCATGCATTCGTCAGTCAGCCTTAAGAAGTCGTACCTTGAATGGATGCATTTGAAGCAGCCCATAGTTTATTAAACGGTGCATAGCATGCAAATACAAATAATCACGATCAGTAAACAACACAAGCTCATATGCATGCATACTCGTATGTATGTAGACATTTGTGTGAATTGCACGGAACATACATACATATTTTTCACTTCAACTGAAGCTAAATGCCGAATTATGATGAACACCTGAAGTGAATTTCAGTTCATATTTACCAAATGAAAAGAAACTGCAAAATGAACCCACCCTCCGTAGACGTTCAGTGTGATGATCTCGTTTTTTTTATTGGCGTCTTTGGTGGAAGCGAATTGTGTTCGTTATAAAACATATGTATATGATAATGAGGTGCAACAAAGGAGCACCATCGAGGTGACAGAATACATATGTATGCATTCAACTCATTGAAAGTGTTAACGAAACAATTCGAAAGTTGATAACTACTCGAAAGTAGAAATCGACTCATTTTTGCAGCAGGAAATGAAATCCGATATCGATTGTCATATTACACTAAACTCAGTGCTTGGAATTTTTCTTTTGGAACTCCAAAAACTTATTTTCTTTGACTGTTTTTTCAAATTTCGGTTCAGGAAAAAGATACACGTGGCAATTGTGATACCATTTGATACCATTATCATTTTGCTGTTTACGACACAAATGTGGACCTCACTCCTAGCAATATAGATGTATAGAAATCTACAACGAATATTCGACATTTTCATAAAACTAGAGTTATCAGTTGAATCTCCACTATATCTAGATCATTATTTTGCACGTTATTATTTCCCATGACAAGTCCTAGAAGTTTATCTAATACAGGGTTCTCCAACAAGGCGTTTTTTTTTTGTATTCAAAGAAAAATTAATTTTTTTGAGATAAATGATCGGATGTTTATTTCATAATAAATAGGAAGGTATGCCGTTAATAATGAAAAACAACATCAGCTAAATGGCCACCACGACCACGCTTACATGACCATATCCTTTTCATGAAATTTTCCATAACCAAATCGCAAAGTGGCCGGCTTATGTCCTCGATAGCCTAACACGGACCGGAAACTTTTTAAGGAAAAGTTTTTACTCTCTTACTCGACGATCAAAGCAGGATATGAACCTGGTTTTGTATGTGATGATACTTATCACACCACGGTAAAACGGAAGATAAGATCCTTCTAACTCGTTACCGTGACTAAACCAAGACAATGTAGTGGGTAGACGTCCTATGTCTGATGCGAACTTTTCGAAGACAGATCGTCTATGGTTTTCTACGAGCGTAACACTGAAGTTCTATAAAATATGGAGGACATCTGAATGGTCAGCCGAACAAATACACAAGCAGACTTTGAAGTTTACATTGTGTTTGCCATAAGAAAAAAAACTGAGTTACCAAATATCGTCAATAGCCATTTGTGGTAAATGCACAAAAAAAAAATCGTCAAATTGATGACAATTTGTCAGGTATGGCAGCACTGTCATAAAGAAATTAGAAGGTGGTGTGTTTTTTTCTTCTATTTTTAGTAAGTCTGGTGAGAGTGCAAGTTTGGTTAGAAATGGTGTGGTGGTTTACACACTACACTATGGAGAAAATAAATACGTATAAACAGTTATTAAGACATTGTCACCCATATTTTCGGCGAAGAAGCTGTACTCTCGCTAAAGTGATGTCAATTTCGTTGACGAAGATTTTCCTTAAAAGTTTTAAGATACGGACTCACAAAAGTCGCCGGCGACGGCTTCGCTAATGTGAACTGCTGTGTTGTTTGTCTATAATGGTCTTTATAGAGTGTCATGTCTTGCCAGAAAACGTCTCTACACCTACAAATAGGTGGTTGTAGTATCTATATTTCTGGAGTCTTACAGTAGATCGATTATTTTCATTTTAGAAGTTCAGCAAACATTAAACATCATGGAATTATTAAAATTAGTAATTTTTTAAATTATTTTTCAATTTAAAGTGACTCAAAAACTAGTGTGTAGAGCAGTGGTTCTCATCAGGGGGGCCGTTTGAGTGCTCTGTTGGGCCGCAGCCACATTACATTATCTAGTGTAAAATCAAAATATAATTCAAAACTAAAATACTACAAAGCCTATCCACAGATTGGATCTGCTGCAATGAAAATTTTAATACAGTTTGCATCTACTTATTTATGTGAGTCCAGCTTTTCTGCTCTTCTACGTATTAAGTCGAAAAAAAGAACAACAATGAATGCTGAAAACGGTCTTAGATGCGCCTTGTCCTCAATACCTCCAAATATTAAAGACATAATTAAGACGAAAGTATCAAAAATGTCTTAAAAGTATACGTGTTATTCTCATCACTCCAATATTTTTATCTGAATGAAGACTGATTCTTTGTGTTTGCTTTTGTTCAATTTTTTATTTTAATTTAGATTTTTTATTTTGCGTTTTTGTGACCTGAAATATTTCGGAAAAATATTTAATTTTTTTTAAGTAATCTCATTTATATACTTGAAGTACAAACATTTTTGTTTTTTTTTTTGTTACGTTTTTTTGTTCTTAAATACGTTAAATAAACGTTTGCTTTTTATAACTAACATGTGTTTTTAGGGTAAATTACTTTTCACTGCAGGGGGGACATGAGCTCATTGAGACTTCAGATTTGGGACATGAGAAGTATCAGGTTGAGAACCTCTGGTGTAGAGAATATCCCCGCAGTTTGAAACAAAAATTAAAGAAAACATAAGAATGTTTTCACAGTCACTTGCAGACAGTAATAAAGTAACAACAAATCGGTCATTAACTAGAACAATGCCAATGGTAAATGTAAATATAACATTTTATATTTTACGCCACAACAACACAGTTGTTGTCATAGAAACGTACAATTTTCTATTAAATTTGCGGAATTTTTTCACTTTACTGTACACGTTTATTCATGAAAAGTGTTGCCTGTGCCAATTTTCTGTCAAGAAATTACACTTAAAAAAAGAATAAGAAATTGGTTTTAAAAAAAGAAACCCATCTGCTCCAGGTGAGGCTCGAACTCACAACCCCGGCATTGCTCACAAGTTACTGATTATAAGTACCGTGCGCTAACCAATTGCGCCACAGGAGCTTCTTGGAGGGGGTTGCCAAATGTCGTATATTTAGCCAGAACCACTTATCACCAGCTAAATAAACAACAACACATGCATACACAAACACTCCCTAAATGGATTTAGAACATTTCAACATTGTGAGCAAACATTCTGTGTGTTTGCAAAGGCACAAAGAGAAATGGCACGTCCCTTGTTGTTGTTGTTATGATAGACTCTGTGGTCGTTGCCACTAGGTTAAGAATGTTAGGAGGAATGTGGGAACGCGGTTCATGTTGAAGTAGGTGAAGGGGAAACTGCTTGCAAATAATCTAAACAATAAATTCAATTGTTTTTATTTCACGTTTGTTTTTCAGTTAGCAGTACACACCGTTGAGGAATTTTAATGTGTTCATTCGATATCCACCATTCCGTTGGCGATTTGTTATGAATTTCAATTAAACTTAGAACCACAATAGAATATGGACTAAGAAAATGTTTTGTATTCTGTTTAAAATAATCGTAAATCGATGACCCCTGCAAAATATCCTCGTTTACCGCACCTGCTATCCATACGAAATTTAAATACACGCAAAAAATATCGGTAAAATGTCGTATGCAAATAGATAAGCTTCAAAATCCGTTTGAAAAAACTTTGACTTTAAGATTTGCATTTTCTATGGGATTTTATGACTATGTTTTTGCAATTGAGAGAGAGAAAAAACACCCAGAGTTTAGTAGATTTTGTAATGCAGGTTTTCTTTTGGGAAATCCAATGGATTTGGACTTTGCATAGAATCCCAAAAATGATTGTGGCATTTATCGGAACTTAATATCAGTTTCCTGTAAGTCTGACAGCTTTTGTGTAAAATTTATTTCGATTAAAAATTGTACGTATTTAAATTAAAAATGTGTAAATTCACAAATCGAATAAAAAAGTTGCAAGTCATTTATAAAATAAGAAGAAACGGCAGCCACAACGGGATTCGAACCAACAAACAAACTATTGTTTTTCGCTACCGCGCTTTAGCCACATGCGCCACAGTAAACAATCCGATTATGAGAAATAATGTGAAGTTAAAGACAAAATGATTACTAAATAAATGTTTAGGTCGAAGTTTATGTTTTGATAAACTTTTTATTCGAATACACATTTTAATTAAGTATTTAATCAAAAATGTTCTGCATCTGCTAAATATTTTATAACTTAATCCTATAGTGCCCACGATTTTTTTTTTTTGGCACGATTTTATTTCTTCCGAGTTTCACAATTTTTTACCTTCAAATGAATTGAAAGCAGATGAATAAATTTTAGGGATTTCTGAAAGTAGACAAAACGAAAAGTGCCCTGAACTAAGGCAGAACTAGGGGACATTTCGAATACAGGTGTTGAAAACATTATTTGTTATATAAGGGGTATTAGATGGTTGAACGACGGGGGATGCGGGTACTCGATGGACTAGCAGACTTACATTAACATTACACCATGGACTCTCTTTTCTATATATTTGCTATGCTGAGTGGAGGTGCATCTTAGGATGTACCACCCTTCCTAACCTAACATAACCTTAGGCAGTCTTGAACTCTAAAGGATTAATTTTATATAAAAAAATCTAATCGTTAAAATGTTTTCAAATCGGTTTCCACAAAATAATGACATACACTAATTTGTGACGATTTATACTAATTTGCAGAGGCTTATAATCCATGTTCATCGGCCAAAATTTAATAAAAATGTATCTAGGAGAGATTATTCAGTTCCGTAAAAGATTTTTCCAGATTTTTAATATACCTATTTCAAAATAGTGAGGTAATGCAGGTATTGTATATATTTTCCAAATTCAATTTCCAAAAAAATGTATATTTTATTCCCATATCACATTGACA
The DNA here is from genome assembly GCA_958296145.1 of Hydrotaea cyrtoneurina. Taxonomy (NCBI): domain Eukaryota; kingdom Metazoa; phylum Arthropoda; class Insecta; order Diptera; family Muscidae; genus Hydrotaea; species Hydrotaea cyrtoneurina. Next base: position 6,154,620 of record OY282513.1, on the reverse strand, counting down.
TTAATTACACTGAAAATTTTGCCATACTTCTGAAGAAAATTTGGAAACGGGTTACCCATGGCCACTATAATTCCGTGACAGATGCTGTAGGAAGGGCAGGCTCCATCCGTGGATTATGTTTGAAATAACAATTAGGGGGTACCGTTTTTTTTGCGTAGTCACTGGATAGATATTTTTCTGACCGTGATGATAATGACATTCATTTCATCATTTGTCGGTACTCTCTCTCTCTCTCTAAGATACAACTTCCGCATCCAAATTTGGTTATTATAAATAAAAAACGTAACTGCTCCAGGTGAGGCTCGAACTCACAACCCCGGCATTGCTCACAAGTTACTGATTATAAGTACCGTGCGCTAACCAATTGCGCCACTGGAGCGCTTACATCGATTTTGTCAAGAGGGTCATATTTTCACAACCCCATAAATATTGATTTCTCCACATTTTTAATTTATTCAAGCATAGGATTTGCAACATAATATTTTGAAAACCTTTTCATGGAATTAAATAATGGATATGTTTGTGGTGACGACATCACCTTAGTTCTGTGCATGATATGTCCACGTCGACTACCAGCCTTAATGTCGGGGAATATTATTTTTCATTAGCAATAAGAGTTCTTTCACAAATTGGCAAAGAATTTTTTTTTAGTGGCGCAGCAAGCTATGCAAATTGGATATAAAAAAATATATGTATGTATATTTTTTTGTTAAGAGTAGTACTTAGTCTAGACGCAAACAACATTAACAAAGACAACAAACAAAAACCGATAACATGTACTCGGATTCAAAGAAAACACTCTTAGCATCTAACCACAAAGTGATGAAAATTTACCCAAAGTCACATCAAACGGCCTCCAAATCAAATCCAGCCAGGATTTGATGCAAATCTATGCGATTCGTTCCGGCTGTAAGCAACAGTGTCCGACAGTCGTTTTATTCATCACCAAAAATCGACCAAAGCTGAAGTCGTACCACAAGCAAAACAAACCAATTGACATGTAGCCACAAAAGAATTTAAAAGGAAGGCTGTGCAAAGTGGATTCTTCTCAGATTATATGGAAGCAAAGGCCTTCTCTAAATAGAGTTCAGAACTTGTCAGAGTATAAACGTCACAAGATTACCGGTAAATGTGGACCTAATGCGTTTAGTGAAGTGTTGAAGTATACCCTGACTACGATGATCAGTAATAAATATAATGTGTATTAGTTTGCCTCTAAACGCTTTGTGACTTGATGTCTGTAGAGACAACTTCCTTAACCCTGAACTGGCATCAAAGAACAAGCGAATGAATTATATGAACAGTGGCTACTTTCAAGGTGGGGATTTCTTTGTCTGAATTCGAACTCGATATCGTTGTTAATAGAGACATATCGTACTAGAGACATATCGTACTGCTGTCCGACTCATAATAGCCAGAAATCGCAATACACTGCGCACTCTTCTTGCGGAATCCTCTCTTAAGCGGACACTTTATTCAGTACCAATCCGCTTCAGTCATCGTGTGTACTTCTCTCATAAGCGGACAAAATTCTCAGTCCCTTAGGAGAGTACACTGTATTTCAATTGACAAACGTATGAATGGATAATCGGAATGGGATTCGGCATCACGTGATTTGATAAACACTGAAAGTAATCTAACGACTAGTGGCTAAACTACTCCAAATAAACGTCCACCATACTGAATCTGAAAAGGACGCTCTCCTGCTTTATCTCTTAAACTATGAAGCCCCTCCCTGCATGAAAGCTTAATCTCAAATTAAAGGGTACCAACACATACCGAATCAATCGTAAAATCTGGCCACGTTACGTTCTTAATTATTCAAAATCCCAAGTCAATATTTCTCTACGTTATCACTGTCTGATTTACAGACACACAACAGAGGATTACTAAATTCTGAAATTAGTTTAAATAAATCTGTAGTGTTTTTTTTTGGCATAGCAGCTATTGGTTTGAGGATGAACAATAGGACCGTATCTATTTTGTGTTATCACAATGGTCCTTCAAGTAACGTAAACTATTCTCACTAACTGTCGAGTTTACTATCGGTAGTCGCTAAATATGAAAATGACAACAAGAAAAGAAATAGCTATTAGCTATGAACAAAAAATAATTTTTTGTTAAGCAATTACTTACGAATTGAGTTCTTAGCATTATTTTTTAAATACGCGAGTCTGTATTTAAACACGTACTTTGTCATGGTGTTGCTATTTTTGGAACCACCACTGTAGTCTTTTATTCAGCGCGAAAGAGTAGAAGAGCTTTTTCCCACAGTCTTAAAGAGAAGCAATTTTTTATAATGGTCGGGGTTTTCTTCCTCCTAAAATTTTGGGTGACATCTTTCTTTTATACTATCGAATCAAATAACCCCCTTCCCTCCCTTCCTTATTGACGATGATAGTGCAGAAATTTTATGAATGAATGGGAAAAACGAAGGAACACAACAAAAACCATTTATAATTGACAACATTTCCTCTAATTTAAAGAAGAACCCATTTCGTGATCCATTTTTCTTTATTAAATAAAAAACTTAACTGCTCCAGGTGAGGCTCGAACTCACAACCCCGGCATTGCTCACAAGTTACTGATTATAAGTACCGTGCGCTAACCAATTGCGCCACTGGAGCGCTTATTGGAATTTTGTCAAAAGCTTAGAGAAAGTTGCGTTACACCAACAACAGCAGCAACCACAATATCATAAAATCCAAAAATCTATTTTTAGATTTTTGCAAAAATAAAAAGAACAACGAAACACAACGCCACGCTACGCCGACAAATGTTAATTCTAACTTAACAGAAATACGAAAAAAAATATGGGAAGCAAATACATGCTTGAGAATTTGTTGTTGTTTTTACACACATTCATATGTGCATAAATAATAAATTGAAGCATAAAGATCATATGTAGGACCTTAAAAACATACGTATACATATGGGTATGTAATAAATTATGTATGTGTGTGGTTATAAAATGTAGATATGTATGTACGAGTTTATAGACTGAATTCGATAACGCATTGTTGGTTCAATGCCAGAGATGAGGACGTGAGTACTTCTTGATTAAAGTACACCGTAGCCACCAGTCTTATTCATATCTATTTGGCCTAGTGAGCTTATGGCAGCAATATTTGTATGAAAGCTAATTGCTGAGCCCATGAGTTGTCTTATCAACCGCGTGGAGAGTTACCAGACTTGTTATCTCCAAAAAAATATGGATACATGACACACCCTGTTTTAATTAATACGGTAATACAGGGTACTCCAATAAGAGGTGATATTTTGAATCATTCGGTATTTCGGTAGCTGTCACTTTTGAAGCCATTACTAAAACGATACACGCATTCATAACTCGGTGACTATGTTAACCAGCAAAACAGCTGCATCTGATAATTCGAAAACCCGCACGTGATCGCCGAATCGATTTTTTGCTAACCAATGTAATCGTGTTATCAGATGACCCAGCGATGTCTATGGGACACACGATTTGATACTGTTAGATTTTTTGGGGTGTACCGTGAAGGGCCGATGTTTCAGGTCTCTAAAGGAGATTATAGAGCGTGTCATTGGCGAAATTAAGTCACGGCGAATCCGGACGAGGCAGTCACATCATGCTCCATAAGTATTGGGAATGTTTGTTATTTCGAATAATGGGTCCACCATCTAACGTTTTTTTTTTCAAATTTGAGAAAATATCCAGTAGTTTTTTTATAGAATTTTCAAAAAGAAAAAAGTTATTTGGCGGACCCTGTATGTTTAAACATTTTTTTTTTTTTGGATTTTAAAAATGAACTTTATAACATAAGTACGAACTTATTTTGTTAGCTGACAGGATTCAAATCAGCTGTTAATTACAGTTCGAGTTGGATTAATATGAGAATTTTATTAAATAGGGTATTGATATAAATATTCATTGAATAAATGAATGAAATCTTATTTCAACTCAAACGTCAAATTATTGTAAGAATTCAGCATGAAGATTTCTTTGCAATAGACAAATAATTTCAGACGGAGTTAACATGTGTTTCTGGAAATACTTTGAATTCTAGTTGTATAAAAACCCCCACCTTTAAAAACGTGTAAGACACCTCTGGTTGGCCATAGTTGCCATGAAAAATCTTTCAATATTTCATACGAGTCGGGTTATAAAGCACTTCGAGGTCACTGTTATTGTATGAAACCGCCCTTGCAGTAACTTTTAAGAAAGTATCCGCAAACTATCCGTTGATTCTGTGAGATATTGTGCACATGCGTACGAACGTACGTGCGACGTACATATGTACGACGACACTTATGGATATGTTGCTGCAGCAGCAGCTGCTACTTTATATCGTGTTACCGTAAATTCATTTAACTTGATATGACACATAGTCAGCGCAGCTCAGCTCCACTCGTAGATGTCCACGTGCATCTACATAGTATCTGTCTGGACGTATGACCGACGAGATATGTATAAACCAGTTGAACTCGAACTAGATTTATACATCTCGATAGGCATACATACAAATGTATCTGGTACATACTCATAATTACGCAAAAGAGTCACACTTTAACACTCGCTCAGACAAGATCTAGAACGAGAAATGATTACAGCCTCTGATTATACAGATTAAGATACCAATAAAATAAGACACACAAGAAACCACTTACGACAAATGTCAACCAAGCACGTTGATCGTATAGGTTCTTTGTCGAGCGAGAACTAAACCAAATGCGATGAACTCCATCCACATTACATGAAGAGCATATCATCGAGTTGCGGTTAAAGTGTTGAAATGCCTTTTGATCCACAAACCACAAAAACAGAACTAAGAATGCTCTGCTGTAATACACGTTTAAATGTGGGTAATATGTTTAATGCTGTCAATTATCATGCGAACGAGTCGGTAAAAAGAACAAAGGTAGGGGACAGAGTTGTAAAGCTGGACATGCTGATGTCGTAAACATTTTACAAAGCGTATATTTTATCGATCGTTTTAAGAAAGTCGAGCAGTTTTTAATGTCATTTTTAGTTGTACCAAAAAAAAAAAAGAATCGAAATCTTCCAGACTTGGGCAAGAAAACACGTCCCCCTACAGTAATTTTCAGAGAATATCCTTCGTCTACCAGACTGTGCCCAATGTATATCAACCTAATATTGGAATAGTGATCCGTCAAGTTCTGGTTTCTGTTAACCTACCGTTCGTTTGCCTCTCATCTTCCAATGTGAGGTTATGCTTGTAATAGTGAATGGTGAGAATGTGCCTGTATCCCGGAATTATACTTAGGTGATATCAAACATTCAAGTCATATCGATAAGAAACGCGTAGGGTTCCTTGATTTCAGGAATACAAATTGCAGACCATCGGATTTATTCGTTAGATACAAATTGTCAAAAATGGAAGTGTTACAAAATGGAGTTTTAAGGTGATTCCAATCATGGTTTTTAGATACATGTTACAGAACGACATTCGATACGCACGACTAGAAAAATTGGCTCTCATTACGGGGAAACATCCGTTTTATTGCGCCTTCAGTGTGGACTTTAGATTTTACCAAACGAATGAATTCGGTTTACAGGCAGCCGGGTTATCAAAGCAAGCGTTGATACCGATCGACATAATTTCTGTGTGAAAGTTTCTTCAATTAAGGGCAAACAGCATCATTGCGATAGGTATAACCCTACAGTGTATTGAAAAACACATCCTACCTAGCTTTGCCTAACCTCTGAAATTTAGTTAGAAATAAATCTTGAAAATTTGAGCCCACTTTAACGGCGGCTTTCTGGCGCTGTACAAGACCGAAGTGCTTGCAAGTCATTAATTAAGTAAGGAAGTAAGTTTCTGGCGCTGATTAAAAGAACTACAAAGGAAGGTTTGAGCTAATTCTGTCTAAAACTTATTTCTGCATCCTTATGATCTGAAGGCATAATCTTGTAGTTAAATCATAATGTCTTAATGTATACAATGGCTTATTTGTTTTCTGTTGATGTTAATTAGTGAATCCAAATCAAAGGCACAAGGTCCAAGAAATGCATCTTGATAGTTATTTAGCCCCATAAATTCAAGATCTAATTTCACATAAATAATGTGTATTTGGATTCGTAAAGACGTATTCGTTTAGAAATGACTTCCAATTAGGTCCGATTACAGGACACATACGGTTCAATAACTCAATAGTCTATCTTAGGGTTTAAATTGAATGTGACCATGTCTTTGGAGCATAGTTAAGATGTTAAGAAAGCCAATGTCGCAAAAGACAACCTTTGGTACAATTCCGAAATACGAAAAACCTCCGAAAACCAAAAAAACTAATACTTTACTCCATAAACATTCGAAAACTAGTTGGGCAAAACCCTAATGGGCCAACTACACATTGTTTATGTATTTGAACAAGTGGACAAATAGTAAGTTCGGCCGGGCCGAATCTTATATACCCTCCATCATGGATCCTTAAAAAATCAATAAATAAGAAAACTAACTGAGTTTTTGCGCCGCTCGTGACCCGATAGTCCCAGGAACCCGATCTCAAATTTTATCCAAATCATGAAAATAAATGCATATTTGGGTTCGCGAGAAAATTTCGTTGCATTTCGATACCCATATGTCCATGTTTGTCATGGGCCATTTTTTGGGCCCCAAGGGTCCACGGAACCCATGAGCACGCCCATTTTTGGGATTTTTTCCCCATCTATAAATTATATAAACTTAGAACAATTTTACCAAAAAAAATCAGATGTAGTGAAAAAAAATATTTGAAAAATTTGATTATGGCCGGGATATATTTAGTCCCGTAAACGGGAACTTTTTCCCCTTTGGTCCGATATTGCCCATTCTCGAACTTAACCTGCTTATGGGCAAAAAACATCTTCCTACAAAATTTCAGCGTTGGTCGTTCGCACTCTATCGTGATGTCCACAGACAACAGACGGACGGACAGACGGACATCGCTAGAATGTCTTAGAATGTTACACTGACCGATAATATATATACTTTATAGGGTCGCAGATCACTCTTTCGAGGTGTTGCAAACGGAATGACAAACTTAGTATATACTCCACCCTATGATGGAGTGTATAAAAAGTGCCATTTGTTTCAGGACTTTGGATATACCTGAGTATTTAATTTAAGAGAAACCTTTGGGTCAATTTAAATACTGCATGAGCAATATACATGTTCGTCGCAAAATTTTAGTGTTTAACGCCATCTGATTTTTATTTTTCAAATTTTCCAACTCTCACCGATTTCTTAGTGTTGCAAGGGGATGGACAGAGTCTGTGTAAAATGCTTTAGGAACTGTTATTTTTAGCATTTCCCAAAGACTTTCGATTTTTTATTTATTTTTAACGGGTTTCCGTTAATTATAAACAACTGGTATTATAATTTTACCTGATTTCTGTTCTTTTAGAATGGTTACATTCAAACATCCCTTATGCCGATGCCTTCGGATTTGTGTCGCATGGTTTGGGCAAATGGAAACAACGATTTATGGAGTCTAACCGAAGAAAAACTAATAAATCAACAAAGAATTTGAAAGCCATTGTGAGAGATGACCAAAAACAGCCTGAGACTGGAATACACACGGAGCAAGAAGATTTAAAACCAGATGGTGATACGCCCTGCCAGATTATATTTGAATTTAAGAAACTGTTTCTTCCAGAAGCCTGACGTTAGATAGTTTAATAAGTAATGAAAAAAAAAAAACAGCAGAACGGGATAATTAGATTTGAGCTCTGTTGAGCATATTAACAGTAATTTAGGTATTTTAAAAGGCACTGTAATTTAGGTATTTTAAAAGGCACTGCAAATTCATCATTTATTTTCACTACCAATTAGAACGATCTTAATATATATTTACCCTCGACACTGATTCACTGACTCTGTCACACAGTACGTAGGAATTTAAATAGGCATTCTATAATTTTCTATAAATAATAATAATAAAAAAAATAATATTTTTTTTGGTACAGAAATTGTGTTTTCCCCAAATTTTTTTTTCCAAAATTTTCTTTTTTTACAAAATTTTTTTTTCAACAAAAATTATTTTTTTCCAAAAATTTTTTTTTTACAAAATTTGTTTTTACAAATTTTTTTTTTTTTCAACAAAATTTTTTTTTTCAACAAAATTTTTTTTTTCCACAAAAAATTTTTTTTTTCAACAAAATTTTGTTTCCATATTTCAACGGGCGCATTACAACTTACTAGTACACATATATTTGTGTTTACTTTGTTTGTACCAGGGCTGTGGTGTCAAGCCAAAATTGCTCGACCCCAACTCCAGCATTTCCAAATAGCTCGACTCCAAGGTCGTCTTCGATTTCAGCGCTATTTTAAGACAACATTTCGAAAATTACATTTCCACCCACTATTTCTGTGCTCTATCACCCACTGTGGTGTGTAGTTCATGTAATCGGAAGTATTTCAAATTTTAAAAAATATTAACTGCTCAACTTGTTTTTAATTTAGTTTAGTATTTATTTTATGGAAATGTAAGTAAATAAAACTCCAAGCAACATTTTCGACCCACAAGTTCGTTCTTCTGCCACATATAACTCAAAACGCGAAATCCATCCCACATTACAAACCTTTCCCCTACATTGACATTGTATGCATGGCCAGATGTGTGTGTGTGTGTTAGAGTTTTAACAACATTCGTGTAATACGATTTATTGGATTTTTAATATTTCGCAGAGTTATGCATAATTTTATTTCAAGAATGTAGTGTGGAAATTTCAGTTGAAATTCATAATTCATCTCCGATCTTTCTGTTTCTTGTTCGTAGTAGGCAACATTAACATTTTCTGACAGATCTGACATGAGAATTTAGTACACTTGGTTCAGTTGTATGTAGAAGATAAAATGCAAATGATTTTTCTGTCATCTGTCAATATGAATGCACGTATTAGCAATGTAAATGTGATCCATAGCATTTACAAAATTGTGTGGGCCAACAATAGCATCAATTCCGATGAATCACTAGGCTTCTACGAGATAATCTATACAAAATTTGTTGAGCACTTGCCAACAATTGATTTTAAAAATATAAAGTATTTCTTTTAGCTAATATGCACATTCTGCCAGATTATGCGCAGCGTTCAAAATCTTAACATCACATATCGGTAGATCGGTGTCCCAATACAGTCATGCCCCATTTTTACAGAAGAGACCGAGTAAATGTTGCAAAACCAAATAGTTATTTAAAAATACAATGTTTTTCTTGGCCCACATGTGTGTCTGTACGGCTTCATTTCGTTTTTACCCAACCTCTCATAACGCTTTCACATCAGCCAAAAATAGGTTTAATGTTGCAAAGACAAGAAAATATTAAATTTATGAATGTTTCTTTTCCTTTATTTTCGTTTTGTGTTGTTGTTTCACTTATGCATTTCCACTCCATTCCACATTTCGTTGTGATGAAAGACATTTCATATGCATGCTGCATTAACTGTTTAGTCCCCGCATACACTCCAAATGGGATACCAGTTCAATTGCGGATTCATTCTACAAAAAAAAAACCCAGTAAGGAAAATTTAAGATCGAAAACAGGTAAGGAAAGGCTCAATTCGGGCGTGAGGCCATTAAAATTGGCCCAATGTTGTACTCTTGTTTAGAGGATGAGGAGAGGGGATAGGTAGCTTATGACAAAATATAAGCTTAGAACCATTTGGATCTTTTGGAGAATTTTGTTAAGGAAGTCAGAGATACACTGGCCAACAGTAAAGGTAATCAAAGAATCTGCTCACAAGGTAAGTGAGTCGACGTTCCCTAGACCTGAACAGTGGCATAACAAATGCTCCACAGATTTTCCATCGTCGGCATCTTTACAGGCTCTACAATAGTCCTACCTACATATAGTCATACGATGTGTGTCTTGTAAGGACCACAGTGAAAGTGCTAGGACTCCTTTTGCCGAAAAGCAGTTACACCCTGGTCCTTTTAGAGTTTCCATCTAGTTATAAAGAGCGATTTATTTTACAGTTTTGTATATAATCCTACCGTCGCCTCGTTATCATATTTTCCTTTTGGTCAATATAAATTAACGACAGCAAGAGATTTCCGGCTCACCTACTGATTCAAAAGTTTGACCAGGTACCCAGGTAAGTGTTACCTTGTGCTATTGAATTAGACTGAGGGATTCAATACATTCACTCGAACATCTGAATCTGAACGGGGGGATGTTTCGCTGGGAAATCTGTTCGGCTGCCATATCGATTGCGACTATCTCTGTCTGGAAGACACACACAAAAGGTAGGTAGTCTGAGTTTCTGAGAAAATACCAGAGCCCGTTCCAGTCTCCATTCTTAAACCATCTGTAAAAATTGATATCTGATTCTCTTTCATAACTGAGTTTCTGGTCCAATCCTCTCCAGATGGTATGACAACTTTGAAGGTTTTCTCGAAGTTCGTGATCGGAGACATTTAGTCAGTCTTCTGTTTCAATTTGCCGTCCCACGCTGTCCGTAGACTTTTATTTCAGAACTTTGGTCTCTCTTAGTCTCTCTTTCTCAACTTTAGCTGGACAACTCCTGCGATATACATACATAAACGGGTTATCGGGTATTGTTGCCAGATCTGCTTGAACGGCCGATCTCACTGCTCCCGAAATATCCATGCAGACTAGGGCATTAAACATAATATGTGTTAAGGCCACAGACGAACTCTTTTAACGCTTTGATATACCACCCATATAAATGTATCTCCCGATTTGAGGACATGACGATCTAGAAGGTGAATATTGGCCTTGCCTTAGATCAACTTTCACTTAGTATGTCCCGACAAACCAGTGAGATATTGTGGAAGTTTAAAAAAATGTACGTGTGAAGCACTTGACTGATGTTGGTTCGAGTACAGATCGCTTGGCCTATGATTCACATGTTTTCCCTTGAGATTACTAAAATTACATTAGAGATTACAATCTAACTAACGCCCTTTTATGAAATGTCTCATCAGCTGTCAAACTGACTTTTATTCATGTACTGCCAGTCTTTACATCTTTACTATTCCAACAGACATTTAATTTCGAGTGTTTTCAATAAATCATCATCTTCTTTTCTTTCCTTTTACATTTGACTTGGGTCAAATGTTACTGGTACAGCATGTACTGCTCGTGTGTACCAATTTCAACTGGATGCTGACTTTTCCGTCTGTTTTCTGTTGTTGTTGTTGTTATTGTGCAGTTGCATGCAATGCTAATGGAAAAACTGTTTAATTTTTCCTCATACGCAATGCATTAAAATTTGCAACACTTTTCTCACAATTAATGACTTTTATGAATACGGCTCAGCCGCAACAACAACATCATCGTCATCGTAGTCATTTACAACAATGTACAACATTGTACACGCAGCGAAAATCGATGAGAGGAAGGAACAGTGGCGCATTTAACATTGACAGCGTGTGCGTGGAAACCATTAAACCTCCCACCTGCCACCTGCACGCTATCGTTGCAACATAAATACATACACACATACATGTACTCGTACTGTGATCGCATACGAACGAGTATAGAGGAGGAGTGGTGAGTGTGGTACATACCTTCCAGTTGGTCTTGCTACTTGACGAGGATGAGTGTTTTCCGCAAATGTTGTTGCTGTTGCTGGTACTATTGTTGTTATTATTTACAATTTTTGGTGATTTGTCGGAACCGGATGTTTTGCCATCACTGCTGGTTTTTTTGTTCTGAAATTAAAAGAGTTGACAGTAATTTTGTTGTTATTCAGTTGGCTCAATTAAGGGGCGTGCTATTGTAAACACTAGCATACATAGGGAATAGGGATTTGTTAGTAGCTTCAAACAATTAAATCTCTGCAATATAAAAAGCCAGTGTTAATGAACACTATATTGATTTGATCTTCGCTTTTGGTGTGATCCCATATACAGAAGTTTCACAAATACTTGTAAATAAATTTATGACTCATTTGATTTATTACAGTAACCGCTCTTCTATATACTGGGTGATACATTTAGTGATTTCTTTTTGAATATTTTTTGTATTTTTTCCATTTTAAAGACAATTAGAGTCAATTACAGTATGCAACTGTTTAAACAAAACTACTAATATGTTTTTAAAGAATACTCAATTGGTCCATTGTTACTGCCAAAGATCTCTTACCAGCGCATATGATACGAATGTGGCAGTTTTAGTTCAGATTGCTGACCTGACCTGAATGCTCTCGGCTCTCTTAGACTATATTTGCAATTTTTTTAAATAACATTTTAATAACATCTGTAGTCTTTTGAACTGACAGAAAGATTTGAAAACAATTTTAGTTACGCACATATGACGATACGTTGAACGTAAATCCATTTTTAATTTCATAGAATTGTGAGCAAATTCAAGCACCATCAGTCAGACAGATGGATCACTCAGTGTTTTTTTTCAATATTCCGTCTTGTTGTGGAATTCGGAATAAAAACCGACAAAACATTAACTTTGGTGTCACAGAAATCGATATTATCGGTTTCTTGTTCGTATCGGAATTGTTATTGGTATTTGGTGTCGGTTTTATTTTCAGAAACAGCTGGAAGATTTGCAGTATTCTTTTCAATTTTGTTTAAGACCGTTTAGATTTTGACACAAAATTTAAAAGAAATATTAAATTTGTAAAATTAACATTTAATAATTTTTACCACCTTAGGTGTATTTACAAGACTTTAGTAAAAAGCTACAAAAAGGCTTGTATTATCATGTCACTGTCGCATATCGTTCAACAAAAAAATATAAATTTATATCGATAGTCATGTTTTTGATGAACTTATCTATAATATTTTTCGGCTGAGAACCACTGTGCGAACAAACAAATCTAATCAATTCTTAAAATTGCCAATGACAGACAGTTTTTTTTTCACAGTGAAAGGGTGTTTGCTTGAAAAATTACTACGCCTTTACTGAAATAAAGTAGGTTAATATTGTGGGGCGTATCCATGGGAATGCAAAGAATACCTTCCGGAGTGTTAAAAAATAGATCACCAAAATACATATAAAAGAAGATGATCGTGAAGCATTCATCAGTGGCCGAAAACTTGCTACAGAAAAAGATGAAGTGCAATTAATCACATCTGTCTCTGTAGCACTACATCATGGTCGGTTTATATCCATTCCCATTGTAGGTCTTTTAAGCAAAAAAAAAAGCTTCTTCATTTTTCTTTTTGCTGGCTAATTAAAACTTTTGTTTTTTTTTATAGTCAGAATAACCGTAATTTTAAGGCCAAATCAAGTAAAACAAGACAAACATGATTTGTAAATTTAATTAGCAATGATATGTTAATAATATTAAAAACAAAAAGCGACAAACAGAAAGAACAAGAACTCGGCAGAAACAGAAACAAAAACAAAAGAAAAATCATAAAGTGTCACATGAAATCTAGGCTAAATCTTTTGGATTCAATTCAGACGTGTTTATAATTTTAAAAATTAACATTTTTGCCAGTACGAGTGTTTGGGTCTCGCCGTTCTGAATGAATTGCGGTTTAGTTAACATCATCTGGTGAATCTCTCATCAGACCAAGCGACTTTTCATTTCGTTGCCGCCAGCAGTTCTCATCATAATCACATCAGCGAATGCGACTTCTTTAGAGCTGTTGCTGTGTTGTGGTTGTTGTTGCTGCTGCTGTTAGTGGTGTTATAATATCCAAAATGAAATCATTTTCCTAGCTTTAAATGCTGCCGCCTAAATGCGTGGATTCCTGTATGATGATAACGCTGTGAAAGAAGTCGTGGTTGGTGGTTTTCTGTGGGCTTCTTTTATTGTTCCCATTTCTTGTTTCAAAACGTTTTACCTTCGGCTACCAAAGGTTACGTACGGATTGTGTTTTCGCTGCTGCTGTTTGTTGTGAGTTGGCCACTGATTATGTTGATGGCGGCGATTATTATGGGGCGTTGAAACTTTTACTTTTTGAATTTTTTTTTTCATTTTTTGTTTTCTTTTGAGTGTTTACACAGATAAACATAAACTCCGAGGGAGAAGATTTCTGATTTGCGATTTTACTTTGTACTTTTATTTTATTTCATCTTTTACCAATCCAGCGGTAGCTTTTTTTTTTTTTTTAAAAACAAAGAAAGATACCTGGATTTATATCTTTAACTAAAGGGAATTCAGCTTTTTCGTTCACAATTGTGAAATAGTTTATTTATTTGAAGGCTTTATTTTTTTTCATAATTTTGTGTATTTGGAAATTTGTTAATTACACGTTTATCTCTGCTCTCTGTCTGGCTGATGGTGCTTGAATTTGCTTACAATTTTATGAAATTAAAAATGGATTTACCCCTTTAACATATCGTCATATGTGCGTAACATTAGATAATCTGTATGTACGCCGTACAAATGAAATAGATTTCAAATCTTTCTGTCAGTTCAGAAGACTACAGATTGTAGACTTTGCAGGTGTTATTTTAAAAATTGCACAAGAACCGAGAGCATTATATTTCAGATCATTCCAGGATACAAATCTGACTAAAACTGCCACATGGACTTGTATCATATGCGCTGGTAAGAGATCTTTGGCGGTCAAATAGACATTTAAACCAATTTAGTATTCTTTAAAAATACGTTAGTAGTTCTATTTTAAAAGTTGTATATTGCAATTCTCCCTAATTGGCCGCCTGGCATTAAAATGGAAAATATAAATCCAAAAAAAAATCAAATTCAGAGTCGAATGGTTTAGTAATCGACTTGGTACATATATCTGATAATTGATTAGAGTCAACTGTTGGCTTTGGTTAATCGATTCTAGATGGACTTTAAAATTATACATTACAAATTACTCTGGTTCAGATTGGAGATGAAATAATTCAATTAAATCAGCCTTTCCGGCAGATCTATAAAACAAGACCTTAATTAAGAACGTAGTGCTCCCCAAGTGCATCACAAAAGCAAAACTAGAATGGAATCCCCAAGGCTGTCGAAGACCTGATCGTCTGAAAAATACCTGGAGAATAACAGTTTTGCAAGAACTGAAACAACAAAACAAACGGGAAGAATAGTAATACGGGAGAGAGAATTTCGATTATTCGAAGTCAGTTGTTTGGCTAACAATTTGCAAATTATTTTTATGAAGTTGGTTGGTTGATGAGCGCTCCCAGAAGGTTTAAATGATATTTTTAAATTTGTTGGTCAATTAAATGGTTAAGCTTAAGTACGAACCCATTTAAAAACCTCTTGATCCTTCCTATTCCCTGTGAGGGCAATGAAATCCATACCAGTATTTTCAATTGGACCAATAACAAAAGCTATGGATACTAGCGGTCTATAATCTAAAATAATTTCTAAGGACTCTTTTAAGATAATTAATAGGATTCATCCACGCCATAAACTCAAACAATGTGCAACGTTTAAACATCATTTCAAGGATTCTGTAAGTGATTTGGAGGCGATCAGTATAATTTTGAATAGGTCCATCACCAGAAGGTGATTTGATGTTCCAAACAAATGTACAATGCCATCATTCTCTTGGCCACTGTGTCGTGTAGGGTACATAAACGAATATTCCCTCGTTCGGAAATATTTAAGATATTCTTGAACAGGAAATATTTGGGATATTCATGAACTGTCGTCTATGGTCGCACAGGGGTTCAAAATTCGTTTTCATCGGCCAGAATTCAAATTTTAGTCTAGTAAACATTTGTCTATTCGGTTAAAGGTTCCAGGAAAGGACTGAGCGAATATAAACGTTCGAAACCGGATAATTTGGTCTGGCTTGACTAGCAGGTATGGCCAGGACGATTTATCTGAGAGCTACGAATTAAATGTCGAAATCCTCTTATAAAAAACTTTTACAAAATAGAAGATCAACCGGAAATTGTCGTTTTCGTCGCACTGCAGACAAGTGCGACTTCATAAGTCAATGGACTTTCCGATGTATCTTCAAATTCCCCAAATATGTGCACATACTTTTTTTTGGTCTCTCAATGTCGTCGTACATTCCCCTTGGCCGACCAAACACACAAAAACTTCATTACAAAATCCCTCTGCCGAAAGAAGAAACATCTTCTCATGAAAATGTGGCGTATAAATAAATAAACAGTGAAAGTAATGCATATTTCATGAGCATAAATATCATCATCCTCAACATCATCATAATCATCGTCATCATCGGCATGATCTGCGTCGTCGTGATCATTATTATCATCATCTTCGTATAGTCAATGGCATCGCCATCGCCACACTGGTGCTTAATTGAAATTTGAATCTATAGAAAAAAAAAATGATCGTCATGCACTTTCTTTTTCATTGACGTCAATTGCACTGCGCCGCTGAACTGCTTTGCAATGAGCGGCGAGTGAATGAAGCACTTTTCGTTTTTTTTTTGTTTTTTCGGGAGGTAAAATGCTTTACAAATGACATCCAAACGAGTTTTATTGTTTGTAAACAAAAAAATAACAACGAGTGTTGCTGGAACAAAAAAAAAACACACTCACACAACTAGAAAATGAAATTTATTGTATTTGGCGGCTGCAACATAATGTTGCAAATGTCAAGGTCTCACAGCCGCCGCCGCCAACACCATCACAGCCGTCACGAAAAGAAACTTGTACCGTGTATCGCGGTTCATTGCTTTTTTCAATTTGAATGTCTTTTGAAAGCGTGTGGATGGGGATACAAGTATTTCTCCTGTTAATTTGGTCATTTTGGTCTTTTTTGGGCCGGCAACATTGTGTGTAAGCGAGATGTGTAAGAATGACTGGATATGGCCAAAATGTGCAGATGTTGTATTAAACATGTCTTCTGACTCGTTTTTGTATTTTTTTTTTTTTATAGATTTGTGTGTAACCGAACACACTGGAAAAGTTTCGCGCCAGCAGTAGATTTCGTTTTGGGAGGTTGAGAGGTTTATGTTAATATGCATTTGTTTAGATAAATATAAATACTTTACAAATCGCATTGCTGTCAAAATGTTATCAGTGTTTGTTGGATTATTAATTGCTACTGGTTTACATAAAAATAATTGTATTTACAATTTATCGAATGGCAGTGAAATTTTTGGTTCAGTAATCATTTATGTTGCGTTTCACATCGAATGCGGGGATAAATATATATTGGTTAGAAAAACTATGATGGTTGCAATTCGCCTACTCTTTATTAGGTTCACATCATTGCCAGGGTGGGGTTTGAAAAATGTACAGGATCTCAGATCACTCGTTCACAATGTCGCCAGCGGAATGGCGAATATAGTGTACACCACATTCACGTCAGAGGAATCGATTTCCATCGACCAAAATTCCACCACATTTGATTTTTGAGTTCTGCAAATAACCACACAATAAGCCACAACCATTTTAAAATGCAATATTTTTTAATTTGAAAAATCTAAACAACATTAAGAAAAAATTATGTTTTTTTTTAGTTTTTCTTTTTAAGCGAAAAATAAAAACTTAAAAAATGTATTTTTGTATTTTCAAACATTTTTTTTAACACCGTTTTTTCATAATTTTTATGAATACAGGGGTAAGTCTACTTCTTATATTTTTCAGAAATATTATAAATTGTCTGATCGATGAAACGAACAGAACATGCCTATGGGTTTTTAAAAAAAATATTTTACTACATCAATTTTGTATAGTGGAAATCGATTCTCAGTCACTGTAAACTAGTCCATACAATTCACGAAGACTTCTAATCCGGCAACAAAAAATCGAAATTAAACTGTGCTCTGATCTACTTCGTTCTGTCTATCTGGAGCTACCGTCGTGTATACCGTCGACTGTCTATCATCGAGCATGACGATTTCCTTTTTTATGGATGGAGAGGAGGATTCAGTTTCAGTCATTGAATAATGTTTTGAAATTAAGCCGAATTTACTTAGGTAAATAATCGTTTTCGTTGTAACACAACCCCAGTTTCTGGGTCGTCATATTCGCATCTAACTGTGAATAGTTTGTAACAACCCTGGCCGACCAAATGCTGACGAGCCTATCCCCGCCTTAAGTAGAACAATCCGTCTTTACACTCTAATCTGATTTTGGCTTATTGCTGTAACAATACCACGAAACGTAATCTCTAAATAGTCAAACTTTCTTTATAATAAAAAGATAAACAAAAAATCATAACGAAAAAATCCATTAAGATCTTTATCCGATTTTGGAATTTGTTAGGCCAAACTAAACAAAGCGCTTGTGCCAATAAACCAGTGGGATTTTAACATGATTTCGGGTTTGAACTCGACAAAATTTTAGACCGACTTCAATCATAAACATTTTATAATATTTGATTAACTTATTTTCTAGATTTCGCTGCTATGACGAAAATTATAATATCAAACACGAAAATTCTCATTCGATTGGTGGTCTTTTAAATGATGTAGTGTTTCACACATAATGTCAACGTTCAAACTATATAATAAAAAAGAAATACCATGAAAAAAACATATTTCATATCTGTTTTATTTATGTTTACTTTTAAAAAGCAAAATGGATAACCCTTTATTACAGTATTTTTCGTTTACCGTCCAATCACTTCCGTGCATATTTCATATAACTGCCCAAAAGTCAGTTAATTTTTTTAATTTTCTTTAAAAATCATATTTTTAAAAAAATTTGTTTTCATTTCTTTGAAAATCGTATTGTTAATGCATTCCCTTTAAGTGCACATTTCAGATAAATGAACTTTTATTGGAGAGCTTTTCAAGATGACGTGCAAACATGGAAAAAGCTGCTAAGCGAAAAACACTGTTCCAAAAAAATATTTTACAAATAAAATCAATTAATATTTGATAATATTTTTGAACAGATCCGATTATTTTTGTTATCAGTTCTCCAATGTTTTCTTTTCTGTTTAGTTTAAACTCTGTTTAATCTAAACCAAGGTTTAAACTATCACTTATGTATTGGCCACTGGAATTTTGTCGTATGTTTCAGTGGTGAATTAGTTTTGTAGGTCTTACATGTGACTGATGTTTTCTTTGCTTTGTTTTAATCCGCAACGTTCTGTGTTTGCTCTCCATCCCTTTGTGTTTCAGAGTATTCGGAAGCATGTCTTGGCGAAATCAATTCACCGTGACACAAAAAACTGATTATACATTTTGGCCAAAATCAAAATCGGAAACAAATCAATCGTGACGACAACAATGAATGGACAGCAGCGAAAGTAAGCTTAGCTCCGTTCACATGGTTTTTTTTGTGCATTTCTTTTCACCAAAAATAAATAGAGTCATAAAAGTGGAAAACCAAAACCAAAAAAACGGCAGCAAATAAAAAGCTCAAAAATTACTGGAGTAATGACAGCAAGCAAACGAAGAAGAAGAAAACAATTAAAATATATAAAGTTGGTCAATGACATCAAGAAGACGACGACCACACTACACATAAAAAACTGCGCCCTTTAACGAATTCCAAAAAAGGTGAGACCACTTTTTATTTGGAACTTTCTTGTCAAGTGAGTACGTGTTAGCAGTTGAGGAATTGTCGCTGGTGTGAACAGTTCAGGTTAAAAAGCCATTTGGTTTGTGGTAAGAGTGCACACTCCAATTTGCATATATGTAAATATCGGTATGTCTGTATGGGCAGGGTGAAGGGTGTACACTGAGAATTAGTAACGTACAAAAATTATAAATGTAAAACATGTATTTAGTTTTGAGTCTTAGCCACCAAAAAAAAAAAAACCTCCAAAGTGTGTACTTCGAATTGATTCATGAAAAGAGAAAGTCTTCAGAAATAAAGAAATAAACAAACAAGAATTCACACAGAATACACCGTGAAAGAAACACTTTCAATACAATACCATGCAAACAAATTGGTTAAACGCAATTGAGAACACAACTAATGGCGTACATGTATTCAAAAAAAAAAAAAAAAAACAACCTAAGTATGTATGTCTGTACAAACGTGAGGTTGTCTATAAAATGCACGCACAAACTAGTCTGTGTATGTAGACAGGCAGGCGTGTACATGGCCGACGTCGCAAGTCAACAATTATTGACCATGATTTCATGTTGCGGCGACAACAGCAACCACATTGATTTGGTGTCATCATTGCCTTGCTGGCTTTCATATCAACGCACAAAAGAATCAGTTCAGTACAATTTGTCCATTGATAACTTTTGAAATGTAGGGGGTTTTCTTTGGTTTTAGCAGCTTCTTCTTCGGTTTTCCATTATTTGTGTAAGCGTATGTATTCATAATTGGCCCACTTTCTTCCACCGTTTGAAGATGTGCTGTTGTCTGCAGTTAGTTTGCTGTCTTTTTACTTCTTCCTCTTCTTCTTCGTGTTGGTGTTTAAACGAAGGGGAGAAAAGCCAGCTAACTGAGCGATAGACAGGCGGATAAACAGGCAGAATAGAAGAAATTAAAGAAATAGTAAGTTTATTTGCTCGACTTGTAGCTTTGCTGAGCTTGGCTGGGGCTTCGGAATTATGTAAACCTTGATCAGTGCAAAGCAAAACAAAAGACTCAAGACACAAACTTGTTTTACTGTTTGTTTTTGTCGTTAGCGCAACAACAAAAATACTTTTGCTTTTGTTCACACACTCACAATCGTAGACGTATCGGCGAATTCACGCATACATGCAACAATCTTGCGTATGCAGATTCTAAAGTTCTCTTTTGTTTTTTGGAAATTTGACTAGCAAACATTTTTGCTTATTTCAATATAAACTGAATAATATTAATGAATGTATAGCAATAAAAAGTGAAATATTTCGTTATTTCCGTTCGAAACGGATTAATAGAAATTTAAAAGAAATCACAACAATAAATGGAGGTGGGATATTATGAATCGTTAAACTATAGTGGAACTTCCATAAGTTTGAAGCCCTTCAAGTGGTAGTTAAGGAGAGAAATTCCCGTAACCCTATTCGGGTCACTATTGAAATTACTACATGTATATGTATTTTATTTGATATTAGTCATTATCCTTACATATGTCTTAGTTTCTTCCTTTAAATAGTGTACTTTAATAAATTGACTTTTTTTTAATTTTAGTTTTTATAAACTATTTTGCGTTTTATTGGCTTTAGCAAAGGTACGAATAGGGTTAAACAATTGCATATGTAATTTCTATAACACAAAGTCTCCGTGAGTCGAACTTTTCAATGGGATAATGTTGGTTCGAGTTATGGATGTTTGACTGTATTTCAAAACCATACAAGAGGTTTTACAAGCAGAATTTACGATCTCCATTTGTAGCAGCATTATGACATTATGGAATTAATGTAATGATGTCTGCCAATAAAAGGAATTAGTACTTATTTCCGTTTGCAGGAAAGAAAAACAGTAGTAAATGGAGTTGTTTATGGTAAAAGGTTTAAAAAACAAAATATAACACGGTGCGAGAGGATTTTTGTAACCGTGAAAAAGACGTAAGCGCCAAAAAACATTTTTCGCAAGTTGGGTTTTTTGTGGTTAAGCAAAAAGACGTGTGGCGCTTACGACACAATTGAATTTGCTATATCCTTGTAAATATACATTTTTTTTATTTTTTAATATTTTAAGATTAAGATCATTGGAGAATTTTCTATTGAATATCATTAAAAAGCGAAATTCGAAAAAAAGGAGCTAACGTTTTTTCCCCGTTAAGGTCTCGATATATTTGTACAATTTAGGAATATTCTAGATGTCCTCCTATAGAGATGTCCAACTAAAAAAAAATGGTACCTAATTGTTTTCTTTGGTTGTCCGGTAAGATTGCGACAATTCCGATTTCAACTTCACCAATGCAGTCGAATATTGAAAAAGTTACTAATTTCGTAAAAGGTTTCACAATTTCTTTATTGAAACCCGTGCAATCGATTCGTTATATCGACTTTGTTCTAAAATGTGTTTAAATTACAGATCATCTAGAAGTTTGAAATTCCGTACAGGGTCTCACAAATTCTATGGTAAAGTCAATGCAAATGCCAGGCTAATTTTACACAGTTCTCCAATTGCAGGTAATGTCTTCGGGATGATCTGCTTCGGACACCCTAGATTTCCCAAATGCCTTTTTAAACTTCACCATTGCAATAGAATATTGAAGAAGTAATTTATATACACACCGATTCTGAATACTTTCGGGGAGATAATTTCCGGGGAATTAAATTTTTTCTGAGAATACAATCCTCCTAATCTAAACAGACCGGGCGAATAATAATAAGGAACATACAATTTCGATTATTCGGAGTTAGGTGAATTGTTTGTTTTCCGGTGATTTTATTTTCGGAAAAACTTAAATTCTCCGGGAATTATCTGCCGGGGAGTATTCAGAATCGGGCTGATATTGAAATATCGTTAAGTCAACTCTGTTCTAAAACTCTATACAGTGGATTGTTTTTGAATCCCAAATGTTCCCTGTTCGGCATGCTGTTATCGGGATCCCACAATTTTCCGTATTAAAGAAGTTTTGAATTTCGTAAAAGGTCTTACAATGTCTATATTTCATAGACATCTTTGTAGCTCCTGAACCATGTGGCGTAGATAATGGATAGTATGGTATCCCTTAAGCACCGGCGGAGTCAACGAGAGTGACTCTTTGTTCTCTTGTTTCCATGACATCACAAGGAACTACAAGGTCCAAGTGAGCCCGGAACTAACGGATGTGAAGACCACATTTCGCATAATTGTGCATAATTTTGGTCCTCCTAGAGAGACTGGAATAAGAAAGTCCTTCTTTCGCTACTTGAACTGAAATAATCGCCAGTGCAGGGGGAAAGATAAAATGACATCAAAATTGTCAAGGTAGAAGTGTTTTACAGGTGTCTCGCCGGTTAGGTTTTGAGGCCCACCTAACACCTTTTTGTGACCGGTTTCTTTTCCCAAACGACATCGGTATTGCGTTGTGGGACTTCTTTCACTAGATGTTGAAATCAGAACCTAATATTTTGTTGGACTTTCTATGATTGGCATTTATTTCATGGGATTTAGATTATTGTGTGCACCAATCCCTAACACCTGGTCTAACAATGTACAAACTTTCCTGAGGACACAGCAGCCAAATGATTGTAAATTTACACGTTTTCTTCCTTCTTCAAAATACAACAAGTGAAGACAATCACAGTCAACTTTCGTCAGACGCCACCAGTGAACAATGAAAAATGGCAAATTGTTTTTCCAAACAGATGTTGCTGCTTTCTCTTTGAACATCATCCATACATGCGAATGATCCACACAAAAGAACCTACAAACCTCAACACGACAAAACAAAATTGCAAGAAAATATCTTACCAAAGAAGATTTATGTGTTTTTCTCTCTCTCTCGGGCTCCCTCCTTCTTGTTTTTCATTTTGGCCAAATATAACACGCAATGCGACGACGACGCCACTTGGCCACACTACAATTTGCACACTCGTTCGCTTCAAACACTGAAGGAGTGTTTTGATGATCTATGAAATGGTGAAAATTACACACTTGGATCGCATCCGAGCATTTCCATAGAAACAGAACCGACTGCGCCTATCTGTGGGATGTCATGATGTGTATGTCGCTCCATGTGCGAGTGTGTGTGTATTTTATGTATTAATCATATTCTTGCATAATTAATGTACTAGTACTAGTCGGAGCAGTTGGTGTTGGTGGTAGAGGTAGAGGTAATGCTGACGATTAGCCATAACCACCAAACGGAAAAATGTTGCTCGACAACATATGTTTGTTGTAGAAGGTATTGTGTGCAGCACAGTGGTACATATTTACAGACGACTGCCATACAATTATTGAACTTTTTAGGTCCAATAAATGAGTCGATGTTGATTTTCGTTCTTCGTTAAAACTTTAAATTAATTTTTTCGGTCAAAGTTTAACTGCAGTTTAAACTACATACTGTAGCCATATAATTGTGGCACCACTCCACGAGAGAAGAATAAGAATCAAAATTATTTTGTTTCACCAAATACACAATTGTGATACTATTGAAGTAAGTGAGCAATATGTTTTCCGATAAAACTGTTAGGCCCATTATCTCAATGTCCGATTAAAATTTATCGTAACGATATACTACCGGTTAGCACAATTTACTTTTCTCAATATCTACTTAGCGTTTATCGGATCGATAAATGATAACCGGCACTTGTCTGCCGGTTAGTCGTTTATCATAACGAAAACCATGAACAGCTGATGTGATGACTCAACTCCTTTTCTGTCATTCTTTTTGTTTTTTTTTTCACAACAATATTTAAAATTGAATTGAATAAAAATTTAATAATATACTGCACACCTAAGAATAGACAGCTATGCCATTTATTTTGATCATATATAAACATCTACACGGTAGAGTTGCCGTAGTACCATTTGTCAGCCAGTTAATTTAACGAATACATGAGAAAATGAAAATGTTTAACCAGCAGTATATCGCGTCGATAAATTAATGTGCCGGTTAATTAACCGGCACTTAAATCGTACATTGAGATAATGGGCCTTAGTTATTTAAAACTCAGTTTCCAATAAAACTGAGTGGTCAGTTGATGTGGCAACACTCACACGTTTAACAGAAAACATATGTTTCCAGTGAATATTTAAAATGATATTAAAGTTTTGTGGTGGTTTTTAAAAAAAATATGAGAATTAACAAAACTCGTCTAAATAACTTTGGAACGGGCAAAAGACACATGTATGCAACTGGTGGTGGTCGGAAACCAATTCCAGGACCAACAAAATTGCACGCAGCTTTATTTATGTAATTTATTTTATTTGTGGAATTTGGTGATGTCAATTGAAGTTTAACTCCAGTTTAAACGAAAAACGATGATCAACCGTGACTCATTTATTGGGCCTACCGGCCATTGATGTGTTCAGTCTGACCTTCGTTTGACTTATAAAATGTTTGTTTTACTCACACAATTACGTGTTGAATCACTACAAACATTATTTGAATACGTGAGACAATTTATAAATTTTAACATCGACTGTCATCGTTTTCCTTTTATATTCTGTAG
Organism: Hydrotaea cyrtoneurina; assembly: GCA_958296145.1. NCBI lineage: Eukaryota > Metazoa > Arthropoda > Insecta > Diptera > Muscidae > Hydrotaea > Hydrotaea cyrtoneurina. Next base: position 6,129,811 of record OY282513.1, on the reverse strand, counting down.
ATTTTTTCTAGTTCAAACAAAAATGGACCACAGTGCAACATCACAAAGAAGCTGAGGCAACAGGTTAAAATAACTTTGATTTCGAAATAAATACACAACAAACAATTCAGCTTTTGGTTTCAGCGTAAATGTTAAATTTTTTTTTCTGTTGGCATTTTGTCGACATCGTTTGTTATTATTTTATTTTTTTTTTTGCAAAACTTTAAATGCATAATTTAAACCTTTTGTTTGTGTTTTCCCAAAAATTTAGTACATTTTACGGCGGTTTCTTTTCCAGCAAATAGAAAAAATACCAAACAAATTACACTGGCTAAAAAATTCCCAATATTGTACATTTTTTTCATTTGAAAAAAATTTCTATTTGAAAGAAATCCAGCAACAACAGCAGCGAGGCAAAGTAATGGTTAATAACTTATTGTAGTGGTGCACTGTAACCTGTTCTTTGGCTAGGTTGGCATTAAGCCAAAAAAAAGTACAACAACAACATACACACAATGGAAAACAATCGAGCGGTACCAAATTCAGCAAACAGTACCACCGTCAACCGACAACAACGGCGACGATTACGACTTCGACGACAAATGGACAGATAGACAGACATACAGACGTAAAGTAATAGTACGAGTAGTGAATAGCAGTTTCATGATTTTGTTTTACAACTCAAAACAACAACAAACTGTAAGAAAACAATTCCAAATAAGGTGTACTTCATTCATAGTTCAATGTAGTTGAACACATGTGTGTTTGAAATGTTAGCACTGCCTGTTACCAACACTTTCGAAGACAAAGCGAAAGGTTATCGCTGTTGGTCGGTTTAATTGTTGCGCTGATTGAGATGAATTGATAGATCGGCGTTAAAAATCGATTAAGTATAACATTGAAAGTACAGGCTGTTGCTCGGTGTTAGTGGTTGGTCTTTATGTTTGCTACGTACAAACGTTGAAAAACCCATCAATTTGAATTGCAAATAATAAGACAAGAAAGTGGATGAACGATTACGTGTCTGTGTAGAAGATACGTGCAAAACCAGTATAATATTCTAGAATGACTCTAGATCCTCAGCAAAATTGGTTAATCCTTCTGATGGAACAAGCTGAAGTTAATAAAACACCGGTCATGTGAACACCAAAGTCCGTATCCTTTTCGAACATGCACACAACATCGTCGAAAAGCTAGATCAAGATGTAACTGGTGTGGGCGGAGGTGAACGAGGACCAAACTTATTCTTGCAACTTCTAGGGAAACATCACTCCTAGAGAAAGTCGTCATTATAACGCCGGCAATTGCAGCGTCGAGGAAGTAGAAGAATTTCTAACGTCGGCGGAATGAATGCAAACGCTTTAGCGTGAAAAGTGTGGGACGACAACAAAAACGGAGAGCCCAGACAACGAAGGCCGACACTGCGGTGGTAGGACCATATGGATGAAGCCATGGAAATCATTGGAGCTGGAGAAAGCACGCACAAGACCGAAGAGCATGGAACTGGGACACCGAAAATGATTAGTTTTGTTCTATTTCAGAAAGGATATCGTATGTCGATATCTAACATATGTCGACCATATATTTGAAATGGAAAACGAAGGGCTGGTTTCCGTAAAACGATTTCGATCGTTCTTTATGAATCGTTAAAATAAGGCACCATTGTTAAAATAACGGATATTTCTCAGTAAGGGAACCTAATTCTTTTGGGCGTGCGTTTCGCATGTTATTCTCAAACATATGGGATTGTGTTCCAAATGTCGATATCTAATATATATGTCTGAAAACCAGAATTGAATAATGTCTTAAACCTCCAACAAGAGGGCTTATTTTGAATCACCCGTTATTGCGGTAGCTGCCACTGTTGAAGCTTTTATTCTTTGACATTTGACAAGTAGAAACTACGCTATTACTAAAAATGGAACAATACACGATTCAACAACGTATTGAAATTATTAAAATTCACTACAAAAATGGTGAAAATCTTGCAGTCAAGAAAGTCTTGCCGGAAAAGTTTCCGGACCGTGTTATCTCTCGAAGAAGTGATCATAATTGGCCACCGAGATCTTGTGATATAACACCTTTCGAATTCTTCCTTTGGGGCCACGTGAAAGATAAGGTCTACACCAACCGCCCAGCTTCGATTCAAGACCTCAAAGATAGAATTCGTGGGCTGCCACTTCCAAAATTGACAATTTGTAACGAATGAACTAATTTGTTTTATGGAAAAAGGCAGTACAATTCTTGTGTTTATAAATATTTAAATGAGTTGGAAATTTGAATTTATAAATTTCCATCAAATGAGAAATGCAAATTCACTCCAGAATTAATCAAGTTTATGTGAATGGCATCCTTTGTGAAATTAATTTTTTTTATTTTAAGTAATTGATCATTTGATCACTGGCCACCTCAATGCTTTTCTAGAGCTCCAAAATACACTTGGTCAGATCAATTGTGGAAATTTTGAACTCTGAACCAAAATACGATTTTTAGAATGCTTGTACCTCGTTTTGGCCGTTTGTTTTTTTCCTGCCTGGGTATTTTCCAGTCTTGTCATATTTCAATATGTACTCGACATAAATCACTCACAAAATATTATAAATATTAAAATGAAGATAAATGACAAAAACTGCTGCATCTTTCAGAATGATCATGTAATTATTTTTCTGCTTGGGTATCGTTTCCTATTCAAATATACAACAATTTTAAACACACAATGTTGCAGAGTATATCATGGTTGGTCGTTACTCATTTCATTTTTGCCTTTTTTCCCCTTGAGCGCATTAAATTTTGCAAAAACAAATGTGTTGCTAACGCAAACACTAGATCTAAAAGCGTTTAATGTTATTATGATTATCATGGTATACGAGGGTAGTAACAAGAGGTCGTGATTTAATAGTGTTATATGCAAGTAGGACGTTTATCGATGTCTCGATAAAAAAAAGGTATCGTGTGACCAGCACCTTAATACAGCATGGGCTAAATATTAGGGTGGAGTGAAAACATGCTTTTTTTTTAATTTGAAAAAGTTAACCTCGGAAAGAGATGTAGTCTGGGGTCCTAATGAGGGGAAAAATAAAGAAAAAAATTTTAAAAAAATTTTAGGGATCGCGCCGCTTCCTCGAAATTTGGAAATTATCGCTATTTTGGCGTTGATTTTAGAAAAATCCTAAAAATTAACGACTTAACTTATTCGAAATTTAAAAGTTTGAGCTTGTTCAGTACCCAAACAAAACTATTTGAGGCAAATATGAGGATAATCGACTAATATTTGTAGCTTTGGTGGCGATTTCATTGTTCAGTCAATTTTCTGAAGAAGGGACGATTTGACTTATTTTACTTTTTGAAATTTTTGAACAATGAGAAAATTTTTTTTAAATTTTTTCATGCCCTTATTTCATTGTTTATGCTATTGCAAACATTTATTGACATAAAACTTTTTAGGATTTTTCTAAAATCCAAAAACGCCAAAATAGCGATAATTTCCGAATTTCGAGGGAGTGGCGCGACCCCTAAAAATTTTTTAAATTTTTTTTCTTTATTTTTCCTCTCATTAGGACCCCAGACTACATCTCTTTCCGAGGTTAACATTTTTTTGAATTTCACTCCACCCTACTAAATATATCGTCAGCAGAAATCCAAAATGACTTAACAAGCATTTTCATAACATCACAAATTCGCCAATAACATTGTACATTTTGAACATTAAAGTTTAAAGTTTGCAGAGTTATGTATTTTAGGTCATTTCACCAGAACCAATCAAAAACGCGATTTTGGTTTTTTTTGATGATTGGTCATTTTGGATTTCAGGTGACGATATGTATGTGTTTCAAGATTAGAACATTTGATGTTGCCCTCGTATTATTGTCAACAAAAACTCACCTACAAGTTATGTATGTCTGACTATGAAACATATGAGTACGTTTAATATTTAAAGATTAAAATCTTTTATACAAATTAAATACACCCAAAATAATTTTTAATGCTCATGCAAATGTTGTTGGAATTATTTTGTTTTTCTATGAGGGGAAAAAAAGTCTTGAATTTAAATTAATTCTGGTTTAAATGCACAACAACAAGTTCATCAACTGCCATAAGATGCTGGCGACTCATGAAATGCAGTTAGACCTTTAAGGCGAAGCAAAAAATAATAAATAATAATTAAAAAAAAAGAACATTAAATAAATCCAAATATAATTCCAGTCTTAATTAAATTACGAAAACCAGATAAAAAAGTGTGAAATGAAGAAAGCAAAAGAACGATAAGCGATTATCGATAATTCTAGTGTTTTTGTGAGCGATCTCGAATACTGAGCGTATTACTTATAGAAAACGCTAATGATTATTTAGTTATTCGAAAGAGCAAACCTTCCCAGTATTTATGGAATACAATTTCATGTGTCACTGTCAACCCAATTTTCCAGAATGAACAAATGATGCAACCGCATTGATGACGATGTATTGGCTTCTCGAGAATCACGTTCAGATTTCCCAATCCCCAGATACCATAAAGTTTTGTTTCTTAAGATATTATTAGAATAATTATCATTCAAAGTCTTTGGGCAATATTTGCATCAAACCGATGGCTCGGAACAACAACATTTTTTAAGATTTTTGTCGCTGTCAATCCCCTATTGAAAATTACTCCAGAACGAACGATGTTCATATTAACGAATTGTCCCATTGTTCCAATATTTAAATACTTTGCTGGGTCTGGCAATTTAAAAAAGGTATATGAAGTGAAAAATTTGAAATTTTCAGATTTCCTTAATATTCCACCAAAGTTACGATATACGCAAGTTATGATTGTTTTAGTAATTCTACAGGGTTTTCCAACAAGAGGTGTTATTTTGGTATACAAAGAAAAATGGAATTGTTGGACATAAATGATCGGACCTGGGTTTTCTTCAACACTTTGGGCTACAGCAGCAATATTTTCAGTTGTTCTTGTGCCAACAGCTCGAATTTGTTTTGAATAGAGTTCACTCTCGTGTTGCCAAAGTCGTGATAGGACGATAAGAACCTTAAGAGGTGTTACGTGCCGAAAAGCAAAATCGCAAATATATTTTAAGTCGAGAGATACAAATTTGGTTGGATACCAAGAACATTTCTCCATCCAGAGTAATTATCATATTAGCTTTCTTGTATGAACCTCTCGCACCTCCCTCAACTGGTACATAAGGAACACATGTAGCTCTTTGCCTGAAATTAATATACAAATTATTGGGATTTCCCAGATAATCTTCATTCATGGGCTAATTAAAAAAAGCTAGAATTAATATTTTTCCCACCCGTGGATTTATGACCATAAATCCATGATCATTTCATTGTATCACTAACAAAAGTTCTCATTCGACAACTTCCCATGAAATGGTTCATTAACAAATTAATTGCTTCGATAAATTGTTGATCTCTAGCAACTCTGCATGTGATGCTAGAGTATTCGTCGCCGATGTACGGATGCATTAATGGACGTATGTAAGTCAGCACATACCAAGCGTTGCGCATTGCAGCATCCAATATCGCCATCGGAATGTATTGTAAATGTAAACTTGTTTTTTACGTACGATATTTTTGTCTGCAACCGGGGCAGAGAGGGCCTAGTCGATGGGCTAAGGGACCCCATTGATAACCATCATAATCATACATAACCGAAGACATATTAAAATGTTTCAATACAATTTCTATGTAATTAATGACGTTTTCTTAGTGGCATTCAAATTCGATTTAATCGGTTATTTCTAAAAACAAAAACAAAACTAAGCAGTCATTGCTGTGAAAGAAGAAATTCGGTGTTGAAATAAAATTTCACCCGAAAATATGATTATCGTCATTGTTTGGTATCATTAACCGTCAGCGACTTTGGTGTTTAACACACAGTCCCAGAGACTGCGACACAAACCCGCTTGATACCGACAACACAAAGACCACGACCAAAACGACAACAAACAGCGACTGTTTAAAAAGCGTGCGCGCGTCTCTCCTCCGCCAACAGTGAAAGTGAAACTTGGTTGGTTGGTGTCTGGGGACAACAATGCTGAACGGTGATGCTGCTAGTGTTAGATCCAAGCGTTGCCATTAGAAAGCAATCAAATTTTATAAGTGAAAAACAAAAAAACATTTTCATGCAAATTTTCGTTAGAGGCTGGTGAATGAAAGAAAACTCTAAAAACAAAAAACTGTCGTCATACGTGTATCCCAGTCAACGTTTGACAACGTCTTCATGTTGCAAAACTTTTGTTGTTTTTCAAAACAAAAACCAAAAACACCACCACCACAAATCAGCAAACAATTGTCGGAATTCGTAAACATTGGGAGACAAAAAATTCAACACAATAAAATCACATATCACCTCAGTTTAAGTCCAGGCTTTTGTTCATTCGGCACGTCTTCAGTTTTTGGTTTACAACAACCACAAAGAAAAGATTTCTTTCTTTTTTATCCGCTTATAGCCGAGTTCTGTTAGGTACATTAACCCATAACAACTGATATTGATTTCTTTTTTGCGTCTGTTTACTTTTTTGTTTTTGCTGTGGTTGTAAAAGATGCCCACACTTGGTCAATCTCGCTGTTAACCCTTTACAGGTGAACCTCACGTTCCGTTTGTTTACTTCAATGGCGGGCAACAATTGTTACAACCATAAACGAGGGATGCGGTTCATTAAAGCTCCATTAAATGCTTCAACCATATCAATGCCATGCAGCAGCAGCACCCAAGGGTCAATTTTCATTCAATTTGTCAGTTATGATGAGTTTTTGGAGTTTGGAGTTTTTTTTTTCGTGTCTTACATTAATGTTGTTCATTAACTTTGTCTGCAAATTGACCTCTCCAGGGTCTCGGTTTAGTTGTGAGAAGAAAAACAACACAAGATCGTTTCTTTCAGTTTGGTTTAAATTCAAATTACACAAACAATTTCAACAGAAAATTGCAAAACAGAAAAATTTATAACAAAAAAAAAAATATATAAACGGTCTTAATTTTGGCCTTTGATGTGGTGGAAACTCCAAATTACTTAAAACATAGTAAAAACTGACAAAGGTTTGATTACAGAATCGATTTTTCACTGGTAAATTGAGGTAGTTACAAATTTGCCGTGTAGTAAGTTATCGATATTTCTGAAAACTGATAAACGATAATGAACGAAATCATTAATGCACAATCAAAGACCATACAGAGGGCAGACGTCTCAAGTCGTTTGCTGAACATTTCCAAGAGGAAAACAGTATTTGTTTAAAAAAAAACCGGGAGCGCACAACAGGCCGAATTGCTGGCCAAGGTGTATGACATCTAGAGTGTGTAGCCGAATTAATGTCTCAAAAAACAACTGGGGACGTCTGCCCTCTGTATAGTCTGTGGTACAATGGCCAGCAGGATTTTTGTGACACATTTTTGAGTTATTTAATTGACGAAATGTATGACAATTGTTATATCACTGGAGAGCTTTTGCGGCGATGATTTGCAGAATCACATGTTTGTTTAATCATGAATGCACACTATATCAACTTATACATTGAAAAAATAACTTTCGCAAAAATATGTCCAAGACAGGCCATGGACATGTTTGTGTTAGGGTTCGTTGTGTTTTTGTTATATTGTTAGTCTATCAATGAGCTCTCATTAGAAATTACAATGGAGAGACAGAGAGATGAAGACAAAATTCAATACAGAGGTTTCTTGTATGGATATTTATGAGCAATTTACAATTATTGTTCAATGAATGGCCAGCAGGATTTTATGACAAACCTAAAGATGTGCCGGATTACATATTTGTTTCATTCGGAGCAAAATAAGAGCTTAAAAATTAAAAAAAAAATTACACAAATGTACAAGATCCACGACTTTGGATTTGAGTGTGGTTTTTGTGATATTGCTGGTTTAGCACTTTGAGCACTTATTAGTACAGAGTGTTGAACAGAGAGAGTGATAGGGAATTATCAATACAGAGATTTAAGCGATTAATGAAATTCTTGCCCATATATCACAGGGTTCTCCAATCAGAGGTGTTATTTTGATTCACTCGGTATTTCGGTAGCTGTCACTTTTGACATTTGGCAAGTAGAAACTACGCCATTACTAAAAATGGAACGATACACGCTTCACCAACGCATTGAAATTCTTAAGATTCTCTAAAAAAATGGTGAAAATCTAGCAGTCACAGTTCGCAAAACAAAAGCACTTTTGGACTAAGACTTGGGTCTTAAGGCTTTTAAAGTTCAGTTAACACAAGAACTCAAGCCGGCCGATAAATTATCCCGAATTCCATCGAAATATCATCCGGACTAGATCTAAGTCTTCACTTTGATATGGGGCTGTGAAGTTAAGCATGGTTTATGTCATCAGTTTTTGACACTCCTAAAATAGAAAAATCATTTTTCAATATTTTACAATTCGCACAGAAAACGCGAATTAACCAATTGATTTAGTTGATTAAATGAACAAATTAATTGAGTAAATCTGAATGTCAGTATCTTTACACGAAGGTAATTTAGTAGTTTTTGTTGAGGCAACCAATTTTTAAATCGAAAGTAGATTTGGGTTTTTTCTGTGTGCAGTATTCTTTGCGTGTGTGCAAATTTTTCAAACTTAACCGTTTCCCCCCGCAACACATAACCACAGAGATAGTGGTTGCAAATCTTAAAGATTAAAATCTTTAAAATCTTCCATTACAAAAAAAGGCAAGTACTTGCAAAAAAAAACAACAACAGAAGGCCAACATTGCATAAGAGAGAAGTTCCCCGTCTGTTCCTTCATGGAATGTTAAATGGGAAATAAGTAAGTAAGTAACGTTGCATAAGAAATTGTATCGTTGTTGTGGCCGGTAGTGACCAAAGAATGATATGTAAATGCTACATACACAAGACCACAGATACACACATACTCATGCACTTATGATTAATATGTTAATAATTCGCGGCCATGACTGGCCATAGGCAAAAAGGCCCATAATGAATTACATTAAAAGTTAAGTAACTTTCTTTTGGTATTTAATTATATTTTTAACTTTTGAAAATTTCACATTATATAATTTAAACACATTTGAACGTTTACCGTTAAACCGTTAAAAAGCCAACAACGTGAATATTCACATTTCTATAATTATATGTTTAATAGTTAATCCCATCTGAACTACGAATACTAAACAAAGATAAAAACAGCAAGTACACCCATGTGGTTTCTATTTAACATTTGGTTAGATATAAAGCTCGTCTCCGGGCATATTAAACCTATCTGTGAAATCGTGAAAATGCTTTAGAAAGCCGAAGCATGTGACGACCAAGAACTATTAAAGTAAGGACATCAAATGTTCAGTACTTGGCCCTTAGCGACGAGATCTGAACTGACAAAGAAAATCACACATTTTTTGAAGAAAGTCTGAGGATTGTGACTTTATGACAAAGTAGTTTGAGCTTTTTCCATTGTTGTGTATGAGTAAAATTAGTCTGTTTTATTTGACAACTTAACAGTTTTACTAATTTGGCTGTGAATTCTTTGGTTAATGAATTGTTTTATTATATCTGCGGTCACGAGTCATAATAGTCCAAGTCTGTTTTTTTAATTTGTCTGGAAGTGTTTTCTTAAGTTCAGAATTCTAGCTGCTAATCAACTTTAACTTTAACGTTCGTATTATTTCTCTAACTTCTCTAACAAAGAGTTGTTAGTACAGACACAAAATATGCACCTCGCACCAATAACATTTTAGGGTACCAGCAACTTGTATATAAAAAAAGAAAAAATTGAGAATTCCTGGGCAGTTTTGTAAAAATCATTTCGTTTTTATTCTCCTACATTTAAATTCCTGGCTATGAGAAAATGACGTCTAGAAATGCAATGCTTCGTGAACACAGACATGCGTTTCTTTCCGTCGCTTACATTTTGTTTCTGAATTGAAAATACTTTAATACCTTAGCTCTTCATACATAATTATGATAGAGAAGTCACGAAAACACGTCTAATATTAAGAGACTGTGCAAAGTGGTGACTTAAAAGCGAAATTAAAATGTAAACTTTTAATAATTTAGGTACTTTTGAAAATGACATGCACATGTAATACGAAAATATTATTAGTTGTTATGTTAGACGAATTCTTGCCAAACGATAGGGACTTTGGTGTGATAATAACTTAAAGGAAGAAAACAGAATATTTATATATCCGAGAAAATGATTACGTCCTAATAGAAAACTGTTGTAAGAGAAATCCTTTTAATGTTAAACGTATGAAACAGTCGGACTTTATCAAAACCAAAGAATTTGAGGGACTAACTACACGGGAAAGGTTACCGAAAGTGGGAACGTCATTTGGCTTGAAACTGAATGGATGAGATTTCTGAAGAACGAGCAATATAACATATTTTCCAAAACGTCTTTTGATAAGAACAACTAGTCACACTTCTTGGACATATCGTCAAAAAAAAAAGGAACAGCTACACTAATATCTAGTATCCAACTTAATCCATTGTATAACAGCCTATATCTCAGGAGTCTAGTGTGAGTAATAGCGGCACCCATTTCGCAACTACGATTTTCGTGTGCAAATATTCATGTTAAATTTAATGAATTTTGCTGACGTTCGGTGTCACCCGAAATTTACTTTCAGAACACAGATTTTCTTTAAAGTTTGCAGTGGTCTAGGAACAGGTAATAGCTCATTTGTCCAACGGTATGTGTCTATTTTTCTCTGTGAGAGTCTGAAAAGCTCCACTTTCTAAACTCAACTTTCCAAAATGGGTATTCTTTCTGTGGACGATAGAAAAGCTAGACCGGGTTTCTAGAATACATTTTCGTACGAATTAGACCAAATACAATTTCCAATTAGCTGCTGAACATCATTACGCCCACTTTCAATAAATGTTATGGCATGGGAATCGGCTTTTGGCGAGCCTTTGTTATTGTGGACACACGTTCTCAGAAATGTTAATTTAAACAGAAGTAAATTTAATTTGAATTCAATACCCATACCCATATTGTTGGAAATAAACGGTATATGGGTATAAACAAAGTGTATACACCTATACACACACATACATATGTAAATAAATTAGCCTAATATTCAAAAACAAAAACGTTACCTTTTCTTATACGAAATTCACACAAAACATTTTTATCTTGGGTATATTTTATTAATATATGCAGAAATTAAGAAATTAATTTCGATTTTAAAAAATCATCAATAAACGTTTTGACAATGACTCATCTAATACACATTATTTACGTGACAAATTTTAAAGACTCAAGAGGAATGAGTTAGGAAATTTTAATGTCGCTAAATTATGAATGAACTATCAGACATTTTTAGAAATCAAATTATATTCTAATCATATTTTCAAATATTACGTAGTTATGCCAAAGAAAAGAAAGTATTTTATTTCGTTTCCAAAATACATAATTTGTTTTATGGAATTATCTGTTAACTTTAGAAGATTTATTTAGCTGGAGTTGTTATGTTGCCCATATTTCACATCCATTCAATTTCTCATTCTCGCCATTAATCGCCCAGGGAAAACTGAATTGAAAAATAGTCGATCGGTTGGGTTTGCTTACCAGTCATTAAACTTCAACTTCCACTCGATTGATAAAAAATGTCCTTGTAAGTGACCACTGAACTTCTTCCACCAAATATGCGTTTAATAATAAATGCAATACATACATGCATTTGCATGTCCAACTCTGATAGGCCAACAAAGCCAATGATTCCACTCAAAAACCAACACTTAAATTAACCATAAGCCAACCATATCACGTATAATCAAACAACGACCGATATGGTTCAAATGACAAATCGCTCAAGTCTACATTGGTGATATTGCATACATTTGGCTAAATGAATGTACACAGTTCGCCACATGCTGACATGCATAGATCTCCATGGACAATATCAAGTTGGTTGCGATCTGTTTCTATCATTATAATCTGCAAATTTTGTTTTTGTTCCATCAACAAAATGGTGGAAGGTACGAACGAGTAAATCAATTTGACCAAATGGCACACTTGGCCGTAAATTAAATGCAATTATAAAGAAAACAAAAACAATCACCACTACAACTAAACTTACCTTGCTGCAATAGTATATATCCGACATGTTTGATGGATAAGCTTGACGCAAAATTAGTTCAGCATTAAATTGAAATTGTTTTATAGACAAAAGAAAAAACACAAACAAACGAAAGCAGGGCACAATTGGTAGATTGCACTTTTTTTCAAAACAGTTTTACACTATTTTCTTTAGTGTAAAAACTTGGTTGCTGGTTGAACTTGATTATAGTTAAAACTGCTGCAGAATGCAAAAATTCCAAAGTTTTTGAGTTGTTGACCAAAACGTAAGCAGATTTTTAAACGATTATCTATTTTTTCACTTCTTTTGGCTATTTAAAGGTGACACTTTAATTATTTAAAGATTTTATTTTTTTGATTAAACAAATTTAACCTTTTTTTTTAACAATTAATTATTTGTTGTTGTAGTAAGATGGATCGCCATGATTAAAACTTTGGTTGATGTTGTGGTTTCTTGTTTTCGTTACGTTTCGTTTTTGGGTTGCTTTGGACTGATTCGAAAATTAACGCGCCAGAATTTCCGCCTTGAATGTCTGCGATGCATTCAGTCAACGGGGTCGGCTGTGTGTAGAGACGTTAAGAGGACGGCAACTTTCTACTTCAGTGGTGGCGCAACTAACTTTTAAAACTAAAAGAAAAACGTCGCTTTTTCGTCGTTTAACTCACACACCGATACAAACACTCACTCATATGAGCAGCTATACAACTTTCCTACATATATTTAGTTGAGCACACATATGCAGGCAGACTGGCACGCATGCGCTGAAACAACCGTCTGCACCAGCCAGGTTTGGTTTTTCTCCGGTTTTTAGTACGCTGCTGCAGTTTGGTTTTTATTGTTGCTGTGTTTTTTTTTTATTGTTTCTTCTGTCCGTGGTTTGCTTTTGCTGCTATTGTGTTGTTGTGGTTTTGTTTTTTTTTTGCAGCTTTTAATGCCGTATTCTGTTTGTTGTTGTTATTGCAGTTGCACTTTTTAGTTTGTTTGTTGTTAGTTGTAAGCCCGAATTGTTGTTGTCTTAATGACGCTAATGTTTATGATCGTGTGACCACACCACAATTACTTCTCACATTACTACGCGACTATGAGCGTCGTTGTCTATGGCTACAATAAGACTACGTCTCGGCCGCTACTTCATGCTTCAGGCACAATCAATACAATGTTATGCAGCGTTGTGCTGTCTTGTGCTTTGTGCAGTGAGTAAAATGTCAACAGCATTCAATGCATTCAATCCCAATCCCAGAAAAACAAAAACAAACACTAGTGGGTACTTCGGTACTAACGTCACTACTGCTGCTGCAAATCAAAACAAAACGAAATCAAAGTCTCTACGCCACAGACCAGCTTGACTTCTTGACGTTCACTACAAGTCCCGCTCGACAAACAGCACACTCTCCATCCACATCTATCTCTCAACCGATCTCTCTTTAGAAAGGCAATAACACATACTACACACGACGACGCGATACGATATGTCCATATACGATTGCTGCTATTTATTGACGGTCGGTCGGTGGTTTGTTTTGTTTGCAGTCTTTTACGCTTCACTTTTCTTTCCTTTTTGTTTGCCACAAAAATATCCGTTCACTTGCACATTCGCTCACCGTTAAGCACAACCGTCTTTGAGCAAAGTTCGACTTGAACTAAATCCGAGCGTACCTTAAGAAATGCTTATTACCACAATGTGATCTGTGTGCGTGTGTTGACTTGTGTTTATGATACCACAACAGCAAGTGAGCAAACCATTCTTCTCTTGAGCTTAAAGACTGTAGTAAGTACTCACTTCTCATCTATACTGGTTTTTTTCACAATATGATATTTTCCGAAGATAATTACAAGATAAATGTGCGGTTGCTGTCTGAAATTGTTTTTGACTATGTTAATATTTGGGTAAATTTGTTTAGGCCTGCCTATGAATTTATTTGGAGGTTCTCCAAAGACCGCCTAGATCACCTGCTCGGACAGTAACAGCAGAAAAAATAAATGTGTTGTAAACAAATTATTTACTAACGTTTTTGGGGGTTTTCCTTATATAAAGGGTTTTCCAACAAGGGGTGTTATTGTGAATCACCCGGTATTTCGGTAGCTGTCACTTTTGAAGCTTTTGTTCTTTGTCGTGAAGCACCTTGTCGGACCGCAATACAGAAATTGGTGGAAAAATTCGTGCTGTTGGGACAAGATAGTGATGTGAAGAATAAAGCCCGTGCACGTCGCTCAAGAACAACTGAGCGACGTTGCTGTAGCCCAAAGAGTTGAAGAAAACCCAGGTTTGTCCATTCCTCGCCCTCGTTCTTTGGCACTGGGCATTCCTCAAACGTCATTACACCGTATTTTGCTTAAAGACTTGGGTCTTAAGGCTTAGAAAGTTCAGTTAACACAAGAACTCAAGCCGGCCGATTACCAACAACGTCGTGTCTTTGCTGATTGGCTTCTTGAAATGCATGATCATCTTGACTGATGAGACCCATTTCCACCTCGGTGGCTACGTCAACAAGCAAAATTATCGCATCTGGGGCTCGGGAAACCCAAGAGATATTGTTGAGAAGCCATCCTCAACGTGTGACTGAGACGGCGCACTGTGGTCAATATAGTGAGATATGAAAGTAGACAGTAGTAAACCTCGGGAGCCAAAAAATTAGAACTCTATTTCAACTATTTCACTGAGAACAGGGTGGTCCAAAATGGCTTTTTTTAGAATTTAGTAATTATGATATTTTTAGTTAATTTTTAAAGTTGAAATGATCATAACTTTTTTGTTTTTCAAGATTTTTTCGAAAATGAGGTTGGATCAACAGTTACGGTGAATGGAGATGATTAATGATTTTTTACGTTTACTTTCAATAATATGGCGCTACGTGCCACACAATCAACGAAACCATTGCTCTTTTACGGGAAAAGTTTCCGGACCGTGTTATCTCTCGAAGAGGTGAACACAATTGGCCACCGAGATCTTGTGATTTAACACCTTGCGACTTCTTCCTTTGGGGCCACGTGAAAGATAATGTCTACGCCCCAGCGTTGATTCAATACCTCTATGATAGAATTTGTGAGGCTATCGAGGACATAGAGCAGCCCCTTTGCGATTTGGTTATGTACAATTTCATGAAAAGGATATGGTCCTGTAAGCGTGGCCATTTGGCTGATGTTGTTTTTCATTATTAACGGTCCAAATTAGGTGCAAACAAAATGTTGCTGTAAACTTAGTGCAATAGCTCTTAAAATGTAGGTAAAGAAAACCTAAAAATATAAAAATTAGGTAATTCAAATAGTACACATGTATGTACATAAGTACATACTTATGAATAATTAATTTAACAGATGCAAATTATTTTATTCAAGAGCGTACATAAGTAATTCAAACAGGGTGCCTGTGCGAGAAAGAAAAAATCGTGATTAATTTTCGTATAGGATATCTTAACATCAAAATCGTTGATGTGCCCCTGCGAAATCTCCAGATTCCGATCATATTCATTTGTCTGCCGCCGCTCGGCTTTAGTGTATAACATTTTATCGTCTGTTTCGTTTAAAATTCAAATAGTTTTCCACTAAACGCACAGTTCCAAAGTAGATAATTTCAAAGCCGCTTATTATGGAACATCCCATACAAATTCCAATTACTCCGCCAACATTAGCTGCAATGAAAACATTAGATGCAAATTCCATGGTCGATCCATTAATGTAAACCTAACGAACTTACACAACATTTGATACCAGTTATATAAAACATTCTTTTTATATCTGGTGCCATATTCCGATGGATAATATATCTTAATCAAACTAATATCAGGCGATTGTGGAACAGATGCCCTGCGAAAGATTATAAGATGGTCTGTATGATTATTTTGCGCCACAGGTTAAATAACATTAGAACCTTTGAGCTCCTGAATTCCACTCTGCTATCCGTTTCACATTTCGAGTGTCTAATCGCAATTTTCTGAGTTTTAATGTTCCATAAATCGTATACTGACACATAGACCGGTTGACCGGACGACGCACAATAGAGGAAATTCGTTCTTTAACCGAACTGTTCGTATCTCAAATACTCTTCCAGCAAGTGTTTTTCCCGCATGCTATGACATTCTCAAATTCAAGTCAAACGTCAACAAAACTACTCCACCTTTCCTCTCTCCAATACCCTTACTTCATATCGCTAACACAGTACATTGCATTCAAGGGGGGCATCCCCTGAGTGTTAGTCAAAACCAAAAAATCGTGGACCTTAAAAATACATATAATCAAATTGAGTGTTTTTCAATTTGCATGCAAGAATTTCTAAAATGTGATAATAAAAGGTGTTGAATAACTTCAGGAGCTCAAAATCTAAAAGGATTTCATCTGCGAATTTCAAAAGAACCTACAAGAATTTCCTACTATCCGGATAATTATAGCTATCTTTCAGATGGTTCTTCGCCTTGAAATATTGATAACGATTATAGGTGCACAGCGGCAAACAGTCGGGACAATGCAGCGAATCTATGAGTTCATCCTTAAGGTGCTGGTTAATATTGGAAACCGAAGGGCTATAGGTTTGCCAAGTAACTGAAATAAAGCGAAATAGAACACTGCAAAACAATTGAAACTGGCATACTTACTGCGATACCTTTCCAGGCATTCGGTGTGAGCCAATGAGCATTCCGTCTGGTATTTGGTGTTGTTTCTATCGAAAACATAAAAGGGAACGCAATCACACAAAGACTCTATACTGCGAATTTTGCAATGCGTCAGACACGCGGCTCGACCATAGGCAGCCTCCTTACGTTCATTGGGCAGATAGCAGCCGCGCTTGTCCACAGGATGATTACGTATTTCAGTTGCTGCAATCTGAGATATTAGCTTCAGTTTAATTTCGATATCATCTCCGGCATCCACATGGAACATGGACAAATCTCCTGTCGACTCGTCGGGGATCCGCTGATTTCCGAATATTTGTATAGTGAAGCCATTTGAACTGCCTTCGGTATAGTAATAGTCCTTGGTGGAGGCATTTAAGACCAGCGTTAAGCCCATTTCGTGGCCCGTGTCATTGGCATAATAATATTCCGCCTTGGACCTGTGTCATCGATTAAGTTATTAAGCGTTCAAAATTGAAAATTTGTTTATTTACCTGGCATTAAGATAATTGAAGACACAACAGTACCCACTAATAAATCCCACTGCTTTCAATTCCTCCTCACAGTTCAGAGGTTGTCCGGCCCAGAAGCATTTCAAGAGTAGGTCTTGACATTTGGGCGCAAGACTTTTTAAAACTTCCCCAGCATGGAACGATTGCATGTACATGCGATCGAGACGATTCTGAAGCTCAACGGCTTCATCGAAATCAATGGAATCGGTATTGAAGAAACCCGCAAACAGTTGGAGTTTTCTCAACCAATGATTAGGTAAATGGAAATCAAAACTGCTTTGAGTGCTGTTAGAAATGAAAAGAAAATGTAAGCCCGAATTAGTTAAGTTAGCATATTCATAAATCTAAATCCGTTGACGAATATTTCTGATAAGGCTTTTTAAGCTGGTCAAAACCAACAAAAGTTTGTAGAACCAACTTAACTGATGGGGGTCCTATTTATTTCACATTATACGGGCTGAATCGAACAGTACAAAATATACTTCCACTTTCTTTTACAAATTACTTATGGACCAAAATGGTGGTCGTAAGTGGTTTTTGGTATAAATCTTAAATCTATTTAATACTTACATGTTTTCGGCATATTCCCGCATAGCCTGTCGACTGAATTTATTGTTGCTACACACAGCTATCGATGGGAATGGAACATTCCATATCGTATGTTCCTGTGGATCCAACGTGGTCACAGTGGGTTCCGATAGAAACGACACCATCGTGGTCAGACAGACATATATGGCAAACAACACTCCCATCACGATGAACATAAACCATAAAATTCTGTCCATGAAAAATGTACACAATGAAGTGTAAGAAATAGAAATACTAATGCAATTGTTTTCATCAAGCCATGGAATGTAATATCAAATCGGAAAGTTATTAAAGTAAATCGGCCACAAAAACGTATGTATGTACATATGTGTCATCATACCTTTGATACTTTCGCCGTCGTATATAATATAAAAGGCCAAAACCGTTGAGGCTAGTTTTTTGAAAATACTGAACTAACGTCTCTCTGGCCGCCTTATAGAAGACGGTTGTAGACATCGATGATGATGACATTTTCAAAAGTTTATTAAACTTTTGCCACTTCGATTAATACAATAACATAAAACACACGGAAACAAACGCAGTTTTGAAGAAAGCGCATTAGAGCCTCTAAGCGCACAAATGTCGACTAATGCTGCCGCTGCTCCATGGGAGCACAGGTGAATGGTGACAGTCAACGCCAACCTTGTGACAACGTGTACTTACTGTGTAATCGGTTTCTTTGCGTTGTTCGTATTTATTTGGATGTTGTTATGATTTTAATCAGTTGTAAAGCATATGTCTGATGTTCTTGTGTGTGCAGGGAGGGAACAAACATTTAATTGACCCTTCTTTTCATACATGAATAAACGGGGCAAATAAAAGAGGGTGGTGTGGTACTTTTGAACTTTCCTTGTGGTTAATAGTAATAAACACACACTACAACTCCTCGTTTAATATAACTTTTGTTTTTAGTTAGTTTTATACATTTTGCGCATTTACTTTTTTCCTATTAAAAATGTGTACCTTTTTTAGATTTTGACAAAACTTAATTTGATTTTTCCACTTTGTCGAACTGTATCTTATAAATCGAGCCGAAACGCATTTTTTAAACGAATTTCCACAGAAAATTGTCCACCGATCGTAATCTTAAAATATTAAAAATTAAAAAAATATATATTTACAGAGATAAAGCAATTTCAATTGTATCGTAAGCACCACACGCCTTTACGATTGACCACACAAAAAACCCCCTCCTGTAAAATTTCCTTTTTGGCGATTACGGCTCTATATTTTAAGATCTCCCATACTAAATTTAAATTTTTTTTATTTTAAAGTGTGTTTTATTTGTCTTTATTATGACGACAACATTTTATTTGTTCCAAATATAGTTTTAAAAATATCGGATTTGAAAAAAAATTCGACCAAATCCATTAGTTGAGTTTTTTCCTCTGTGGTATTCTTCATCCTGGAGTATATTTGAAGTAAATGCATTTGATATTGGAACTAAAAAGATATATTTTAGAATAGAGAATGCACTTGCCCCAGTACCAAAGACCATACCCCTGTATAGTCTTTGCCAGTACTTTCCATATCCAAAAACATGAACATATGACGATTATCACTTGCGACACTCATCGTCTTTTGGATTATAAGGTTATTTTTTCAGCATTTTTTTTTTTTCATGCAAACTGAAATCTTATGCTATACTATATCTTCCTGTTTAGTTGGGGGGTATATAAATGCAGGAGATGGGTTCGAGTCCTGGCGAAATAACTTCGGTAAGAGACAATCTAGACAGTCTTTTGTCAGAGGCGAATTTTCCTATAGATTTTTTCTTCTGTTGAAGAATGGCATTTGCATTTTTTTGCAGAAGTAAGACTTAGGTCGTCTGCTGTCTACATAGTATTTGTCTGGAGTATACGGTTCAGCGCGATTTTGTTTATAATCCGCTGAGATAGTTCTGAGGTCTACGTTTCTTACTGCAGTTCTATAGCATAGTAACTGGGAACAAATTTCCTTTAGCCGCGCTTGTCTGTATTTCGATTTTAATGAACATTCAGGGAAAAACATATATCAATGAGCATGAATATTGAATGAACATTTAGTGACGCATGAAACTTGGTGGAAACAAGAGGGCAGAACAAGTAGTACGACTGGGCATTCTAGATGTCACTAAGTCGCTAAATGCAAATGCCCTCCACATGTGGATTAGATCTTGACCTCGAGATTGGCTTTGAGTAGAGCTATATAAAATAAGTAAATCATAAAAAAAAAGAAAAAAGACAGTTGAAATTTCACGCGAACCATGAAACGCGTCTACAAAAGGTGTGAAAAACAACGACTCAACTCCATAAGACAAAATCAATAAGTACATTAAATGTCTGGAAAAAAAACAAAGTTTGGTAATTAAAAACTGATTAATACAGGTTCTATTTGCTATTGTTTCCTGTATTGTCAATTTTTTTTTCAATAATCCATCTAATATCAATTTTATATTTATTCTGAAAAGGACTGTTGCTTTGTATTAAAACTGATTTTCGAATTAGAATTTTCGTAGTTTTTATTGAATTTCTCTTACGGAACTATAAGACACATGCTTATTTTGTTTTTTTCTTTAAAAAAAGTGTAATTTTTTACTTTATATATTCTTTTGATAACAAACATAATGATAATGATTACAAAATGATATCGCTAGTCATGACAATGATTAATAATGTGATCTTGATATTTTCTTTATTATATGTATTCATCGTTTTACAATCTTTTAGGCATTTCACTTGCTTTTTGATGTAAAAAAAAATATATGAAAACATGTGTGAATCAGAAGTGGTGGAATGTTAAAAACGTATAAAATATGCATTTGTAAAACGTAAACTAATTAATAAAAAATACCAAATACATCATAAATAAATACAAAACGACGACGACGAATAATAAATATGTATGTAAATATTTGATTTGTAGGTTTGATCAAATTACAAAAAATAAAATAAGAGTAAAAAGTCACGTAAGCAGGGAATGTATTGTAGATGATTTAATCGAGACAGGAAAAAGAAGAAAAAAAAATGTTTAAAACAATGTTTACACAACACACGAGAGGGGAGAAGACAGAGTTTATGATAAATTGTAACATATTTCATATGTATTCTTTCTATGCATACTTTCTGTTAGTTCTAACTTTCTTTAGTTCGTTCTACTTAAATATGTATGTTAAGGCTTCTCTCTAATACTTGTTTTTTTATTCTCTTACTTATATTAAAAACCTCAATGTGATGATTGAGGGGAGGGTTAGCAAGGAAGAAAGACCCTCCTCCTCTTCCCTGCATGTTGTTACTGTCTTGTGCAATCTCACACTGAGTTTAAAAAACAATGGAATGTTTTTGTGGGTTGGTTTTTTTTTTAAATTAAAACGTTTAATTGTGGATGGAGTACATTTTAAACAAAGGACGTTAGTTAGTAAAGTTAAGTATCCGAAGAAAGAAGAATGCTTTAAAAACTATAAATGGTAAAAATAATGTAATACATAGTTAAAAGTATATAATATATAAATGTATATGTATAATAAAATACAACAAATACCGATTGTGTGTGACAATTGATCATATGAATGACGACGACATACTAAATAAAGCAACATGATTGGTATGTATGTATACATAGTTTATAGTTTGCCATGAGGGGCGAGCGGGCTAATGGGCTGACGGGAGGACAGGTGTTGGCCGGAAATTACCAATAATTTTGAAATTGAACATTTTTCATAAAACTTCAGTTTATTCAAAGCCAAACTTATGCAACAATTTCCATTAAAGAAAAAATAGATATGTTTCATTAGAAGTTTATTTTAAGGCGCTATCAAAACACGATTGTCAAGTCTACAAGAAGAAGGTGGTGGTGGTTGTAGTTGGTAGGGTGGTGTGTGTTAGTAGGTCGTGGAGGTCGTGGTGGATAAGTATCGGCCATATCTGATTCAGTTCGGCCCCGAAAAACAAAATGCACAAAACGGACGGAAATATTAAACAGTTGTGATAGGAGTAGTAGTACTAGATAGATAGATGGATAGGTAGGTAGGAATTGCTTCGTTTGCTAAGTAGTAGTAGAGATACGTCACTCAGTAGACTTTAAAACTTAAGTTCCCAACATACAAGTTATAGTTAACATTACAATTATAGACAGACTCTCAGAGATGTAAAACGCCATCTCTGGATTCAACAATTGGTGTTCCGTTTCCTCCGCCAGCGCCGCCGGCTGTTATTTGATGTGGATGATGGTGGTTAGCAGCGGCGGCGTTGTCGTCTAGCGTTACACCCGTTAAGTCTACAATCTCATCTTGATCGTCTTGCTCGAGTTCATCGGATGTGTTTGTGTGATTGGTATGATGAGAACCGCTCGATAATTGACTAGTGCGCGAGAAGGAACCACGACGTGGAGATGTTAGTGTCCTTTGATTGGCCGGTTTAAAAGTGATGATTAGATTTGAGCTATTGGCGACCATCATGTCAGTAACCTGTAACACAACAATAACATTTAATTAGCAATCTGTTAAATAACATGTATTAGTATTAGTGACAATAGTCGTATGAAGTAACACAAGCATAGTGAATACAATAGGACTGCTCGACGACCACATTCACATGTACATAGCCATATTTATTTATATTAACATTAACATGTGATACAGATGATGAACCAAATCAACTGTCAGTATTTGTTTGCATATAATTGGTGACAGAATAGTATCACCCTATCACGTCATGAGTCGTTTTCGAGTTATGGCAAATTATGTCTTACAAAATTTAATTTTTGTAATAGGTTTGTCTCCACTGATCCACTGAAAAATTCAGTGATTAAACATATCTGAAGAGAATATATAATGAAAATCTATAAATATGGTTCGATTAATAAGACTGAATAAGGTACATAATAAAGAACTTACTAATACTTCAGGCCCTTCAGATTTGTTTTTTTAAAATATCTACCCTGAACTGTATTTGTAGTTAGATGTGTCCAACCAAACAAAATAACCAATCATCAAAAAGCTCAAAATTATGATTCTGATTTATTCTTGTAAAATGACCTAAAACGCATGTCTCTGCAAAACTGTTCACTTGAATATCCACAAATTACAATTTTATGGGCGAATTACTTAACGACGTAACAAGAAGAGTGTTTATGTTTTTCAACAGTGTTTGGCTCCTCATGTGAAGTTATGAAAATGTGCGTTGTTATTTTGGACTTCTGGTGACGATATGCAAATAAGTTTATAATTTCATATTTTTATTATATTTCTATATACTCTATATCCATGGCAAATAAAAATTTAATTATGTGCTGATGACCGATGGCAAATAAAAATTTAATTATGAACTGTTGTCCGATGTAGACATTTAATAGCCGACTGGAATTTGTAACTGATCTGGATGACTCGATTAACAATTATCTGCTGGTGACAGAACGACTTACCTGATCCAACGTCTTCCCAGCCACTTCGATGCCATTCACCTCGATAACCTCATCGTTGACCGCCAACAATCCAGTACTTTCAGCCAAACCCCCCGGCACCAGACGTGAAATAAATATACCCGGCTGTTTTTCCAGGCCATTCGGTGTGACACGCACCGATGTACCGTCTCGTATATAAAAGCCCAAAGGTTTGTCACTGCCATGCTTCAGTAAACGAACCCTTCGATGTGTTTCGGGCACAATGTCAACATCTATGATGGCTGATACCTGACGGAAATCTTGTGGCCTTGAAATGGGGGGCGCCTTCGGTTTTCCGGGCGTCTGACCCAACATTGTAGCAAGTGTAAAATTCCGTGGCTTGGGACAGCCATAATCCAAATCTCCTTCCCGCAGAACAAGTATTCGAAGAATAGGTTGGGCTGTTTTCAAGGCACGTCCAAAATTGTCGTCATTGTTAATGGGCAGTAGTTCATGATCCCGTGGATCAATATATCGTATGAGGAATTGTATATTGGCTAAGCCATGTAATTGACCAATGAGAGTGTTGAAATTCTCAAAACTGGCCGGTTCGTCGTTGCGTTTTAGGCCAAATCGACGAATTTCGGCATCGAACTGTAATGTGAAACAAGTGAATTGGTTAGACAAGGTATAACGGATGAATTAAGATATATTTTGCTGTGGAAGAGTGAGTGACTTCTGATTATTAAAAATTAAAGTGAATGTATACGGATTTCACTATCAAATACGGTCATCAGTCTAAATAGATTATAATTAGCTAATCAAATTACAAAACCATAGATTTGAATCAAATCACGTATTGTCTGTTCGGCAACCCATTTCCAATAGTATATTACACACCAATACAATTTATCTGTTTACAAACTCTAAGTGATCATCGATCACAATCCCTAACCATTTGACTCAACAACGTCTACAAACTCGTAACACATTACCGCCCTTAGATAAATGATGTCATGATATCCCTTTTGGAATTTGATTCGTAATTACCACAAATCATCACATGATGAAACATGATGTCATTAAATCGGATAGCCCTTTCTCCAAATAAGAATGCTCTTGGTGTCAAAAGCAAGTAACTAAGTAACTAACATTGTTATTTAGACATCTTTTCACCATAGATGGTGAAAGTAAGATTTATGCAATAACCATCGAATGGAATGACCATTTGTTTTCTGTAAGCCATGTAAAACTTCTCCAGAAGTAGGTCCCGGTCAGTGAGTATACAAATGATATCGTACACAGCTCACTGACTCGATAGAAGTTCCCCGTCGGTTCCTTCATGGAATGTTAAGGGAAATAAGTAAGTATTATCGCTTATCGTTTTTCCCCACGTCTGAACAACGTTGGTAAATAATGCAAACATATTTCAATGTAGCCCAAACATTGGGTTTATTCTGTACCCTAGTTCGTAAGGCTAGCTGCTATTAGCAAAACTCATGGCCTTCGACGTCGCACTAACTACAATGTGACTGCAGTAGCCGAGACTGTGCGACCCAGTCCAGTATAATAACACTTCGATCATATTAGTTCAACATTTCACACACATTTGGGCGGTGGCATTATTGGACCAATTTTCTAAGAAAAAGTTGCTGGATACGGCATTTTGGTTCACGCACATAGCAATTATTGAAAGGAAATTAGATTCTGAACTATGGCGCACATTGTCACACAGCACACGCCACAATTAACCTTTAGCGCACAAAGTTCGTCTCGGTGAAGTCAATTCGCCATCTCGAAGCTGCGATTTGACTACGTTAGACTTTTTCGTGGGATTAATTTCGTTAAGGCGAATGTTGTAAGATAGAACCAGTACCCAGGACATTGGATTGACAGGATGGGCTACTGCGCAGCCAGCAGAGCAGACACACGAAGAAACCGTGTCCACGCCGTGTATCACTGTTTGGTGTGCTCTTTGGGCAGAGGGAATCATTGGGCCATGTTTCCTCAAAACTGAAGCAAAAAAGCCCGACACGATTGACGCCTTGGAAGAGAATATTTGACGCGTTATTTTTGACATAATGTCTCAAATTCTGCAAACAGTGACCGAAAATTTGGAAAATTGGCTGGAATTTTTTCGAGTCAGCCGCCGCGGCCTCTTGCCCGAAATCATTTGTAAACCATAAAGGCAAATCCTTATCTTAATATTAAATTATACACGTTTTATTTCTTCATGAAAACCACACGTCTAAAAAAACATCCTTTATATATATATACATATATCTAGTATATATATATCTAGTATATATAAACCCTATGCTTCGTCATGAAATTTTCCGTGAATGAATTGAAGCACTGACGAGGCTCAAAGAAAATAAAGCAATTAAAATCTGTTAAGAAATTTCAATTAAAATTAAAAAATATGTAATCGCTAAATAAATTCTTTTTCCGTTCCTATTATTTCTTGCCTGGATCAAGTCTGGAGCTGGAGTTATTCTGACTATTTGTATGCATAGTATACACAGAAGATTCTAAAGAAATGTTAAACTTAAAATCTAATATATCCGCTGTTTACTTTTATTGAAAGACAAACATGCCACAAAATCCGTCACCACCATTTGAGAATATACCTGATATATTAAACTATTTTACAGGTAAATTAACCAAAAAGCTTTTCACAACCTTATCCTTCCATTCCATATTAACATGCAATATGTACTTCAATAGTAGAGAACAGATGAATGTAGTATGTTGTCTTTGTTTATTCCCATACTTGTTCTGTGTGTTTACTTGTTGGCGACGGTTAATTTTAGGACACCTAAAAACCTGTGATTTTCTGAAACAACAGGTACCACAAATCGGGGGCGATAAAATATGTCGTTGAGATGTTTTGACTTTGGACCAAATCACACATTACGGAAATCTGGGAAGGAAATGCCCCGTTTTAGGCGAGTGTGGTTCCACATTCAACAGGTTTGTCATGTGATAATTCTAAGGAATGACATTAAGCCTCCTCTTTTATGTTTCCCATGTGAAATTACTATTTTAGCCGCAGATAAAATAAGATGTATTCAATTATTACACCAACCTCGTTCTTGTTTATGAATTTGCCGAATTCAAGGGTCAGTTGTCTGCCAACAAAAATGGGCAATTTTAAAATGTATTCATTGATTCACAGAAAATCCAATATTTCAAAGGGCCGCAGAGGGAACAAATCTCTTGTGTGATCAACAACAGGCAACAGGTAGTTGTTATGCGTGTACCCAAACAACCATGGTCACACGTCACGGATGCACTCGCATCTCGAGTTGGATTGTGCATCGATTGTAAGCCATTATTGTTGAAAATCGCGGAAACAACAACGGGCGTGTAAAACAGACAGGAGAGAACACAGGCAAACTATGAATCATTCCACAAAAATCTTCTCGACACAGCACACATTTTACATTTTCCTAGATTGCAAAACAAGCAACAGCAGCAGCGATTGATCAAATGGAATAATTTATTCCTCTCTAAACAGCAACCACGTTATTAAACTTGAATTGAGACATTTAAAAAGCATTGTAGTGTTTTCCTTGGATTTTATTACCTTTGATTTCACTTCAATTATATTTGTTGCTACATTTGTTGGTAATGTGTGAAATTTATTTTTCGACATTTTTTTGTTCACACAGTTTCACTGGAGTTTTTTTTATTTTCTTTCCCTTGTATTCGTTCAAACACTATCGAGGCACTATGTGGTATTTTCTTTTTATTATTTAATTTACTTTTTACTCTTATTTAATTATTACAAAAGCAGAGTTTTTGGAAAACAAAAAATCAAAAATAAAAAATGTAGAAATATAACACACACACACATTCACATCAGTGAATGGAGTCAACCGAAATTGATGTTCGCCGGCGTTGCAATGAATTGTAAGATTCTAGGCGGCGTCTGCCTTGTGAGTCTGATTACATTTTTACGAAAGCCAGCCCTATCCATTTATGGTAGTCCGAAGCGTGCATTGCCTCTTTAAAATGTTAATGGCTACGTTTTATCTGCACCAGAAATAACAATTAGGGAAAACCCGTCAACAAATTAAAAAGAATTTAAAACATATTGCTCTAGCTGAATTGTTTTGGAAATCCCTATACTTAAATCTTGTAATCGGGACTTATATTTTTGTCTTTCAGAAAATCTATGCAACCGAATAACGACCATCATCTCAAGAAGATTTTTATCATAAAGGAAATAAAAGTGTAATTTCAAGTTTGTGGAATTGATTTTAAATGAATGGTGATTTTCAGCTAAGCTCGTTAAGTAACAGAAAAACAGTTTTGATTTATGTATGTAGCATCACAGTTTTTGGTTTGGTGTATCTTTAGAATAAGTTGGTCTACATCTATTATAAAATATTGTTGTATTAGTCGATACCTTGAAAATATTTGGATTTATGATATTCAAATTAATAAAATTCATACAGTTTGGTGTCAAAAATGTCAATCGTTAAGTAAGCATTTCTATGAAAGTTAGGAAAATTTAGACGGAGTTAATAAATACCGAAGTTTCGAACAACAAAAGTTGGCAAATACCAGTATTTTATACAACTAATTTCTGTGTATATTTGGAAAATGCCTGCATGAAAATCTGGCAACTCTGTAGTCTCATACCGAAAAAATGATTCGCAAACCCGATATTTGACGGACGCGTTGTTGCCATCTTCACGAAAAGTACAAAAGCACGCCGCCGATGTTTTAACGACCGCCGTTTGCATCTAAAGTGCCCTTTACACTGTCAAAATGCAGAATGTTTAGTGAGAATGTGTGTGGGCGAGTCGGTGCATGAAATATATCAAATATTTTGTCTCTAATTGTGTAAAGGTTGTCTTTACAACGACACTGTATACATAAACAAATCAAAATAAGCTACTTATGTGGACAACTATTGTGAGAATTTCCAACTGTATTTTCTTATCATAAACCTTTCCCAGTGTCCAATTGTCAGACTTTGAAGAAGACCTGAACTCCATAGTTGACATAGTTGTCTATTGCATTTGACACAAGAGACAACAAGAGGTTATTTACTAAAGTATCAGGTCCTAACAAAATAATTTTGAATATGTAGGCCGACTCTGTCCCCAAATACTCGTCGTAAAGTTTGTGACGCCGTCGCCGGTAGACTTCGTCGGCTCCGCTCTTTTTCCATAAACAACGTTTTTGCGGCGTTTTCATTGGGAAAAAAATTAAATAGACTTAAATTAGTTTAATATAAATTATATTGTGGAAAACTTCGTATAGCAACGATCATGGATGTTCGTCCCAATCAAACCATATACATAAACAATCTCAATGAGAAAATTAAAAAGGAGGAGCTCAAGAAATCCTTGTACGCCATCTTTTCACAGTTTGGCCAGATATTGGATATTGTGGCATTGAAAACGCTTAAAATGCGTGGCCAGGCTTTTGTTATATTCAAAGAGATAGCTAGTGCCTCAAATGCCTTGAGGACAATGCAAGGATTCCCATTTTACGACAAGCCCATGCGTATTGCATATTCAAAATCGGATTCGGATGTGGTGGCGAAGATTAAGGGAACCTTCAAGGAAAGACCAAAGAAATTGAAGCCACCTAAGCCGGTGGTGCCAACTGAGGATAAAAAGTAAGTTGCACAGAATGATATTTTTGTTAAAGCGAACCATTTCATATATGTTATTGTTATTGCAGAGACAAAAAGAAGAAGGCTTCCAATGCGGAGAATTCCAATCCAAACACCCAAAGCGAACAACCGCCCAATCAAATTCTCTTCCTTACAAACCTGCCCGAAGAAACGAACGAGATGATGTTGTCCATGTTGTTCAATCAATTCCCCGGCTTTAAGGAGGTGCGTTTGGTGCCCAATCGTCATGACATTGCATTTGTGGAATTCGCCACGGAGTTGCAGAGCAATGCCGCCAAGGAGGCGCTGCAAGGCTTTAAGATTACACCTTCGCATGCTATGAAGATCACATTCGCTAAGAAATAGTTTAAGAAAACATCTAAAAGTCTTATTGTATATGATTACTTTCCGATTTCCGATCGTATGGTGACAAACTATTTCACTGTCATCATATGGGAGTTAGATGAGGAACTCGTATTTTTTTATAATTTAGGTAAACGTTTTGTAAAAAGTATATTAAGAGAAATATACAAAACAGAATGGATTTCAATTTAACGACAGTAAAGTAAACCACTTATTTCCAAAATGTAGAAGGTGAGCGATATTTTGGCCTTTGGATTTTCCAAAGCATTGTGCAACGTCTAGTTGGCTGTGGCAGTGTCCAGTATATATGCATCGCTTACGTACTTTTCCATATTCTTGGCTAGTGTTTCAGCATTGCCACCCACAAACATATCAATGACCTGATTATCTTTTATAAACACAAATGTCGGCATACTGGTTACATTATAGTCCATGGCTATTTCCTCACAGTCGTCCACATTGACTTTCAGCACTACAGCTTGGTCGCCATACTGGGCTGATAGTTCTTCCAACTGAGGTGATATTAGTTTACAGGGTCCACACCATGAGGCATGAAAATCAATAACTATTAATTTTTCGCCGGACTTGGCTACATACTTGTCCAGATCTTCCTTATTTTGGATATCGTATATCATATTTTTTTTTTAGGTAGAAAAGCTCAAGAAGTTTATTAATTGAAATTGAAAATAATATGACAAATGATTTATTTTGATTGAAATGTACAGGTATATTGAATTGAATGTTTATTTAAGTTAAGCTAAGTGCAGATACGAGGACGGTATTTTCCAATTTTGTAACTTCCTATGTTGTTGAGAAGGTTTAACAGTTGAGAATTTTGTACTAATCTTGTAATTCGTATCATTTTTAGTCTACATTATTTTCATCATCCCCCTTCATTGATGGCTTTCCCGCATATTTCTCGACAGCTACCTGCAAGTGTTCGGCATTGCTACTGGAAAATTTTTGCAATACTCTTTTGTTTTGCATGATCATAAATGTGGGCATGGCTGTGACATTGTGCTCCAAAGCTAAATCCTCAAATTCATCCACATCGATCTTTACTATCAACAGTTTGCCCTCGTATTGCAAGGCCATATCTTCCAATTTGTTCGTTAGCATTTTACAAGGACCACACCATGGTGCAAAAAATTCAAACATGATGACTCGGTCACCAACTTCTGTGATGATAGCATGAAAATCCTCTTTCTGTTTTATCATCAGCAGATGTTTGTTCGATGGCAAGGAGAATGGAAAACTACCAGCATCTTCGCTAGTAGTTTTTGTTTTGACTGCAGCTTGCGATTGTTTGGCAGAGGTGTTGCTAGGTTTCGTGCTAGCTTTGATAGAAGATGATGATGCAGGCATCTTCAAGGATTTGTAAATGTTATCACAAAAAAGAAATCTCACAGAAATATTGGAATTTTGAATTGAATTTGATAGGGGTGGGGAAAGTTTGACATTAGTTTTCTTTCAAGGGCTACTTTGGCTTTCCGAGATATTTCTCCAAAGCATTTTCTAACAACTCCACTTTGCTACCCGAAAATTGTTCCAATTTCTCCTTGTTTTTCATTATCATAAAAGCTGGCATGTTGGTGACATCATATTCGATGGCCAGCTCTTCCAAAGTGTCCACATCGATTTTTACTACGATTACCTTTTCCTTGTACAGCTCAGCTAGCTCTTCCAACTTGATGCCCAACAGTTTACAAGGACCACACCACTGCGCGTAAAATTCAACCATTATCAATTTATCTCCCGCATTATCAACAATATCTACAAATTGTTCTCTGGTATCGATTGTTACGACCTTTGTTTTTGTTTGTACTGCATCAGGTGGCCCAGCCTTCGGCTGTTGCAATCTAGGTGTGGTGGTCTTTCCGTCGGTGGAGTTCTCAGGCTCTGTTGTAGAAGAAGACATAACAGCAGTTGTTTACGAAAATATTTCAAAATGTATCATTTATTTAATAATAGTTTTATAGTTTTTAATACTTTTCATATGTCAAAAACTGTTTGTGGGAAAACTATCATCATATCATGTCCAAATCTTCACTTTGGGTGATTTATTTAGTTTTTTATATACATAAATATTAAACATAGTGTGGTGTGGGGTAAGTGGATGACTTTTAAAATCTATTTGTTTAAAAGTTTGCGAAAATCTGCATTGCTTTTTGGGACCTCGGATCCAAATGATGGTGATGGCGTTGCCGCCGTCGATTTTGTTGTTGCACTGCTTGTCAGATTTTTTCTCACTGACATTGGAATCAGAGACATCCGGGGTTTCTGATCAAACACTTTATTGCGTTTCGGAGCCATACCTAAACTTTTAATTGGATTAATAGCTGTACTAGTGGATGGTTTTGGAGGGGGTGCAGAAATGGCAACGGATATCTGTTAAGAAAAATTAAACCGATATATGAATACAACAAGCTGACATATTTGCGATTTACGGCTTACCGAATGTCCACGTATATCTTTTTGATCCAAAGCCAATACAGCTCGACCTGCTGAGGTTTCCTGTTCATATTCCACATAAGCGATTTGCTTGAATTTACCCGATCTACAAAAAAATTATGGAAAAGTTCCATAATGTTTCGGGTGATTTTTAACAATTATTTAACTTACTTGTGATATACCAGTCTTACGTCCTTCAATGGTCCGAATGCTTTAAATACTTCTTCCACATCTGTCTGTGTGGCATCAGGTGGCAAACCTTTGACGAAAAGTTTTTGAAGTTCCATATCGCCTGTAATAAACAATGAAGAAATTTAGGTGTTTTTTGCTATACGAAAAAAGCGTCCAAATTATTATTTTCCAGCCATGGATTTTGTTGATAAATTTAGGTGTACAAATTAGTAAACATAATATTAGCCATCGACCAACTCAGTGTCAATTTAAAGATTTCTAGCAGTCGCTATCAACATAACTCTATCCAGCCCAATAACGGATACATGCAGACTGTTGTGTGTCGTTTTTATGAGACAGTGCAAATATTCAGTTTGTCCAAATATACATTTTCTTTTTTCATGGAGTTTAATTATAAAACATTTACCTGAGTATTTAAATTTCTGTCTCTGCTCTTTGTCTCGTAATACGCTCGATATGAATAGTGGTCGGCCATTTAGATCTTTGCGGTCCAATTTTAAAGCCTTTTCAACATCATCCTGGAATATACGGAAAAACCACAATAAAAATCTTCCTTCCCCCAACCTCACCATTAGCATTCCATACCTGACTAACTAACTCACAATAGCCGAAACCTCGACTACGACCATTTACTGAGCGTATCAACTCAATCTTATGGATATTCAATTCAGACAAACCAGTGCGTATCTCATCTTCCGTGATATTATAGTCTAAATTCGATAGGAATATTCGTAGATGATCTTTGGATAAGTCAATTTCCTGATTTTCATGTTCCTTAAAAGATACTTGATGTTCTTTGGAATTATGCCCCGCTTTAGGTTTTCCTTCCTTCTCCAATCTGGTCTGTTTGGGCGGAGTGACATCGCTTTCCTGTTGAGACGATTTTCGCTTAGGTCCTTTTGGTGCCGGCGGCTTCTGGGACGACTTCTTTGTGAAGGGATTCCCACTATATTGCTGCAGTTTAAATTTATTGCATTCTTTCACACAGTTATTGAGCGATTTTACAGTGCCATTGCAACGTTCAAATCTTTCCCAGGCAGATGCTATGACCAAGGGGTTGTCCAAACCGGAATAATTCAACGCTTTATGGAATAATCTGAAGAGAATGCAAATCATTAGAATGGATGAAACGCTGGATAGATAAGATAAACAAACTTTCTGGTAGCTTCAATATCCCTTCTCATTTCCAATAAAGCAAATTCTATCCATAGACCAGATTTACAAGAGTTATCCGAACTTTCTATAAGTAAAATACAATAAATATATAGACATTGTCGCTACTTAATTGATTTCCTCATCTTACCCATAACTGTGGTCCACAAGTCCTTGCCCTTTTTGGGATCTTGAAGTGGTCCATATTCCAAACGCCCCCAGAATTGTAAAATTTCACAATTGCAATCAGCCAACACGCCCCATTGCTGGCCCAGTATTGTCCAAGCCAAGTTGAAGTTTTTCCTCAATATGTCACATTCATCCACATCCGACCAGTCGGTATGACGTCTCAAATATGTGAGATATTCTAACCACACCACCACCGCCTGTTCCGGAGTTTGAAAACCTGCTGCCGCGGCACTTTCTAATACTTCTTGCACCGCTGTCTTTGGCTTTTCCATTTTCTCCAATATTTGCATACGTTTTACGTACAGTTCCGAAGACCAGGTGCAGTTCCTTAAAGCCCTTTGACATATATCATCAGGTGTTTGTTCGAAGAGTGACCACGTTTGTAAATCCTTGGGGCGCCCAAATTCATCACGATAATCAATGAAATCGATATATTTAAGCCAGCATTCGGCATTCAAGCAACAATCCACTACCATACGCTCATATATAGTCTGTAGGACATTTTCATCCAAATACTTGTCCGAGTCTTTGATATACTCAAAGTATACCTCGGCTTTTTCTCGATATTTGTTGGCTTCCAGCGACATAAGTTTTTCTTCGAATGGCAAAATTTTCTTTAAATGTTCTTTGGCCTTGAAGTACTTAGCATCGATTTGGCCCCAATCTAGATTCATCTCCGAAAGATTATCCTTATTTTTTTCATAGTAGACTTTGAATTCAATATAGGTCTCTTCCATTTGAAACAGAGGATATCGAAGTTCGTTGAGGAAACTTTTAATGTAATGATCTTGGTTGACATCTTCGGTAATCTGTTTTCTGTAGAGCTTAAAAAACTCCTGCCCCCTATGGCAATTGAGACCGTATGTGCCCAGAATTTCTTGCCATACTTCATCAGAATCCGCACAACGCTTTGCGAGTGTGACAAATTCCAAAGCAAGATCACAAGCTGCAAAATATACAATCCATATATTACAATTATACGAGAGATAATCGAGGTCTACTTACAGTAGTAGTCTTTCAACGCTCTCCGGAACAAATCTTTGACTTTATTTATTTCTTTTTCAGATTGGGCTAAACTCTGTTCCACGCTAATGTAACGCTGCCACAGCTGTGGGGTTAGGGGATAAACATTGGAGAAGATTTCGTATGCCTTTCTGATGTTATCCAAATCACCGGTGACACTAGCAAATAGAAAACCAATATATAGCATGGTATGGGTATGTTTTTTTTACATCTCACTACTTACTGCGACAATTCACATAAAAGCACATATTTGTCGTAGGCATATTTTTCCGAATCTAGCTCTTTGAGTATCGCCTGGAATTGCTTAAGCGACTTAAGTTCTTCATCTTCTTCGTCCTCATCGTCATCGTCATCATCATCATCACCATCATCAACTCGGCCTTCATCGATTTCTGCATCCAGAGACATGTCTTCGCCCTCACCATTACCCAATTCATCCGGCTCATTCAAAAGTGAACAACTATCTTCGATTAATTCTACCACCGAGGGAGGTCTTAGCACATTTAGAGATACGTTGGTTTTCGGTCCATCGTTTTCATCATCCGATTTTAACAAAGCTTCTTCCTGAATTAAAGTAGGTTATGGAACAAAGCAGAGTCAGTGGTATGCAAACCTGTGAAGGAAGTGTGCGTCCATTTCGGCAGCAAAATTTCATTCAACTTACCTCGGCCTCATCAATTTCTTCATCAAACACTTTCTTTTCTGACTCCATTTTTTCCGGGCTATTGGGATTCGAGTCCCCAAATCACACTTTGTTTATATTGACAGAGCGATTTCTTTTTTTCAGTGTTGTGAAGTTTTTAGATGTTAAACGTCCAGTGATGGTAAGTGGTTATAACAGATTGCATTCTCGGCACATTCACATGAGCGTGAACACAATCATGGCGTTGTAGAATGACGATTTTATCCTTACATGTTTTAGTTCTTTCACAGAGTTTATATAAGGATATTTTCAGTTTGTCCTCGAAAGAGTTCACTCATTTTCTTTTCGAATATAATCCCATTCTTTTCAGTCCGATTCTTCAATGTAACATCAACTATATTACAATGTTGACAAATCAACAATTTCACCTACAAACCGCCAGATCGCAAATTGAAAACGCTTAAACGTGAAGTTAAAGCGCCACAATAGCATTTAAATTACAACTCTGTGCCAGATAGAACAGCTAGTAAGAAAAATAGCAATATCTACCAGTCGCGAGTTTCGTTTACTTTTCAAAATCAAAATATGGACTTAACGATTGCTTTTTTTTTATGTCCAAGTGCTCCGGAGATGTGTTGGATAATAAATTGTCTCGAGGATAGAGAAACAAGCAAGTATGCCCGGATATTAAGCTGACAAGCTTTTTACGCTCTGAGGGAGCCTCTCACAAACAGTGGGCAAAGACGGGTTCTCCACAACAAGAAAGTCATCGGTCAGGATTATTGGTGAGTGCCACTACACGAAAACGAAAACACAACTGATTGTTTTTGACATTTGTGAACATTACAGACCTTGCGATGTCTGCGATGTAATGTTTCTTTCCAAGCTTCACATTAAGAGATCGTTATTCTAGATCGTTAGCAATAATTGGGAAGTGGGACGCCTCTTTATAGAATAACATTTTAAAAGTATAGATTAATCAATTAGGAAACTTAGGTCATGGTTGGACAAACTGGCGTGATACAGGAAATATAACTTATAAAGTATTAGAAGTATGAAGAAGAAATCTGATGTATGTCCAGCTGGTACAGAAATCACGTCCTATTGAAAACAGCAATGAACAGTAATATTGCTTTGTAAAATAAACATTAGGGACAATTTCACATACCATTTTTTTTTAGTAGCTGTGCCTGCTATAGCACTGTTCAAAAATACCCGGTAAAATTAGCGAAGTGTTTACATATTTTACAAGAAAATCAGTCAGTTGGTTGAGACACGACTTTACCTTACATAAGAGAATCTATTTTAATGATAACCCAAGACAATAAAATTGGAAAAGTAACATGACTTTGTTATAATTTAGAGTTTCTTTTTCATATGCAAATCAAACACAATCTGAATTGAAATTTATGTTATATATTGTTCAACATTTTAAAACAAGGAGGTGTGGATCATATAATAGCCCACATTACAGAAGTCTTTGGAAAATATACCCAGTTTAGGGATGGATCTTAACTTTGGCTATATGAAAATATCAATCGATATTTTTGACCTACATGAGACAATTTAAAAATATGTGAATTTTCGGGTGGTTAGACCTCAAATCAAGACTGACCTTGGCTCCATTAACCTTGGCAAACTTTTACTTGATTTGAGCTCAAGATACTGTATGCAAAACGATACAGCATTTTCGAAAATTGCGGGTGAATGCATGCATTTTATTTTTCAAGCAGTATTCAGACTCTTCGGACTCTGGAGTAACTGAACTATTAAAGAAAACAATAAAATTTGTGTAAGAAAAATCTTCCAATCTCCAAGTTTTTTCTCTTGCTGCTCTTTTGGAAGTCAAAGATAGCATGGATTGGGCTTGTATCGATTTCTTTAAATTTTTGAAAACTGTTTTTTCTATTTTAAACCGGAAGCGGTCAGAGACTCATTTATTTCAAAATATGTAAACTGTGCGTTTATTGAAAAATGTTATACCCGCTCTGTATCCAAGTCTGTGCGAAAAGTTCATAGGACCGGCATGCTAATTGACGACACTCATGGTCCCTGTAGTCGTATGAAATGCATGAGAATCACTCCTAGAACATCGATTCGTTATCGATCTGAACAAAGTATGCCGGATGCAAATTTTGACCTCGGATTATATGCATACAAGGTCAAATTGACTCTGTAATTGAAGGGACACGCCCATCCGCTTCGTTATAGATTCAAAGATGGCCCTTAAACAGCTGGAAATGGACAACGACTTTGAAAGATTTTTAGGGATGAATTAAAAAAAACTTGAATTAGTACTATCCAGCAAGGCAGGCAGCGTTAATTTGAATCTGCAATTTGATCCTGAGAGTAGGTAATACTAGAGCTGTGACTGCTTCATTTGTAAGTACATGCAGATAAAGTGTTAAGAGGACAAAACAAAGCTTATGTGTGCAACTTCGCTGTGACATTATTTAGGGCTCAATGGTTTTCGAACCACTTTTACTGCAGGGATAGCAACCACATTTCCAATGAATTTATTCGACCTCATATCTAATATCCAATTTCAAATGTTCACTCCATCCAGGCAATGCAAGAGAAATGTCGATGAGATTATGGTTGGTAACTCAATATATGTATGTCTTCACTGGCATTTGATTGAGTTTCCTGATAACCACTTGGTAAGAAATAATGTTCACACGCACCCAGTACACGCTCGTGAAACTGCGCCCGTGCTCAAGGTCTGTCATTTCAACGCACCATACATAACGGCAACAATAACAACAATAATAATAGTAATAATAATGTTATATAATATGATTATGTACAACAACAGCCGATAAATGTACTTACAAAAGAGTTGGGCGGAAGTATCCGCCCGCAATTGTAACGGAAATTCCATTTTCTCCCCGTTTACGCGTTCCTAAACATCACCGACTAGCTAATGAATGGGAGCAAGGATACAGAGGACGTTCGCAGCTTTAGAAAGCTGATAGCGAGTGATTGAGACCCATTTTCCGTTGGTGCTGCTTATCTATGTAGCGTCAGTAGTGTCATACGGCCAACGTGAAAGGCATCACGTGCAGCATCGAATGTCACGTGTCGGCACGTGTCATCTTTAAGATAAATGTTCCCGACGTTGCTCTGTGCACAGCAGACCGAGATTTGAAATGTCTTTGTGTTGTTCTTGTTGTTGTACATGATTCAGCAACATTCATTGGGTGGCATGGAGTGCCCGACTTTTCTGTTTTTTTTTTGTTTTTCTGCCAAGCTGTGATGCACGACTTCACTTGTTATCTTGATTTTGCCAGTGGGTGATAACTGAGTGTATGTGAAGTGAATGGATGCTGAGGGAAAAAAAAGGCTGATAAATATTTTTTTTGCTAATGCTGCTGTCACAGCAATACACACACACACACAACACAACTTAATTCAACCTTTGTTCGGAGCACTGTCACACACCGACAGACATTGGCCATTGGCTGGCACGCTGCAACATGCGGTCACACTTCTGCATTTGACAAGTGGGTGTCGCCTTCTGTGGGAATTCCGGTGTTCCATTTCTGTGCATTTGATTGTGAGGTAATTGTTGTAATTGACATGAAACAGATTTTCTCCTTTGATTTGCACAGCAAAGGTCATGAACATCTTTGTATGGGAAACGGTGGTGGTGTCAGTGTTTACATGCTTTTCCAGCTGAGTGGACAACTTACAATTGGGAAAAGCAGTTGGTTGCATGCAAGTCCTTTAATACTCTCAATTAAATTAACAAAAAATATTTAAGATACTTATTGATGGCTCTAAAACCCACACCTGGGACTCGGTGAATTTTCTGTCTACATGTATTTCGGTTGTGTGTGAGTCCTGTTGTCTATAGTGCAAGGGGTTGCTAGTTTTTCTTCTACTGGCACACTCAAAACTATTTTTGTGTTATATTTAAATTATTAAACACTTTATTTAACCGACATGCCACTTGCGCAAATCAGACACAAAAACATCATAAAAACAGGTTTGAGTGGACTTCCAAAAGAGTCGAAATCTTCACATTGGTTATTCGACCAACATGCAACAGATAGAAAAATCGCATTTTCTTTACTAGACTACGGGAGAGCTTGTTTCAGTTAGAAAGATCAACTGGGATTTAATGAGGTTATCATAGGTTTGATTATATAATACATTTGTAAACCAACATTTAAATCGTACTAAATACTAATGCAAACGATTGTGGTAGTTTGTTAGGCCATCAGTCGACGGAAGGGCGTGACTTCGCTCATACAACGACTTTATCTTTTGACGGCAATGTGAGGAGATTGCGATTTATCGGAAAAGAAATGATTCTAGACAATGTTGTCAACCAATAAAATACCAAACTAAAGACTCGCTTACTGGCATAACTTCGTGAAGAAGAAAATGGAAATCTGATAACACATACGCCATGAAAAGCAGCAATAGCCCGGCTCAGGGACAATGTCGCATATGATTACGGAATATCGGCAGAACTGTATTAATCATAGCAGTCCGATTAACAAGATAGGCAACAAACCCGATTCAACGAGACCAACCTATATTCCGGGCCAGGGCATATAATCTGGATGCTCATTTCTTTTTGTAAAAAATCATAACATGTATTCGACCAATACGAAGCAAAGTGGTCCATGTCATCTTTTCATAATTGCTGGTTGAAACCCGCAAAACGTCTTTGTGGAATGATTCTGACTGACACTATATCCTCAGTAAACATAGAAAGCGACCTCTCCGTACCAATTCACCAATACAAGAGATCTTTGACAGGGTGATTGCTTATCGTGTAAGTTTCTCAAAATTCTAGTGGATGAAATATTGGAAAAAGTTCAATTTCATAAAACAGGCACAATATTGACTTTGTCTGAATGACAGAGGGCATTTTCAGACTAGAAAGGAAATCAAACAAGTTGGTATGATGGTAAAGAGGAAAAAAAAACATTTGAAATATGTTTTATGAAATAAATAATGATTAGTGTATGGAAAACACATTCTATTATGTGTGCCAAATTTCAACTTCATGAAAAGTGAAATGAAAATAATTTTTGATTCACAATTTGTTAGCAATATTTTTTGTGTGTGAGGTCAGAATACAAGTTTCTTCAAAGATTAGACAGAGCAAAGACCATACAGAGGGCAGACGTCGCAAGTCGTTTTCTGAAGCATTAGTTCGGAAGCATACTCCAGATGTCACTAACTGGCATGGCAATTTTTGATGGGTTTTCAAAGCAAATAATGTTTTGTTTTTAAAAACAAATACTGTTTAAATACCCTCTTGGAAATATTCAGAAAACAATTTGCGATGTCTGCCCTCTATATTGTCTTTGTACAGAGGGCAGATGTCCCAAGTTGTTTTTTGACACATTAGTTCAGCTACACACTCTAGATGTCAGTAATTGGCATGACAATATTTGAAACGTTTTCAAAGCAAATTATTTTTTTTAAAAGAAATGCCTACTTTTTTTATACAAATACTGTTTAAATACTCTCTTGGAAATGTTAAACAAACGACTTGGAATGTCTGCCCTCTGTATGGTCTTTGGTTTCTTATTAAATTCAAAGAAATTGACAAAAAATAGTTTTTCGGCGTATTATTGGCAAAGATGGCAGACATCGCAAGTAATTTTCGTTTTCAGTTCAGAAGCACACGCCAGATGTCAGTAATTGGCATGGCAAAATTTGAAAGGTTTTCAAAGCAAACAATGTTTTTTTTTCAAAAACAAATACCTGCTTTTTTTAAAACAAATACTGTTTAAATACCCTCTTGGAAATATTCAGAAAACGACTTGCGACGTCTGCCCTCTGTAAGGTCTTTGTTATTGGTTTATTCGAAAGAAAAATTCGTTTTCCGTTTTGTTTTCATCCGGTCTTTTTTACACGATTTTGAGACAACACGGTCTAGAGAAATAAACTTGTCCATTTATTACAAGTAATTTTATTTTGTAAATAACACGTTTTTTGGACGGACACATATATATGTCAAATATAATGGACATAGTATTTATGATCTTTTCTTTTATTTCTCGTTTAATTTTATTAAAAAAAATTCATTGTCAATGTTTTTGTACCTATACGTATTATTTCTAGTTTTATTAATTGGCTGTTTCCATAAAACAAATTTTACGTTCGCTACAAATTGTTGAAATTGAAGGCGCAATAGACAGGATTTTTATCAGTAATAAGAGTTTATTCTTTTTGGGATTGTGTTCCATATGTCGATATCTAATATATATCTAAAAACCAGAATTGAATGCTGTCTGAAACCCATTTTATAACGCTTCCCATGTTGACGATTTCTAACGAACGAACAGAATTGTTTTATGGAAACAGGCAGTAACTGTTTTCCTTCTTTCCTTCAGTTTTTGTTATGAGTTAGGACCTTTTTATATTAGGGTAACGTTATAAAACATCCAGTAGTTCCTATAAGGAGTATAAGACCATATTGTAAGTATTCCATTCTGATGTGTCCGAGTGTTTTTCTCTTGTTCAAGCACTTTATTTTTTTTTTCAGTTTGGCCATTCAATAGCTTCGCAGAGTATGCCCCACCAGGGGAATTTTCTTTTACTGATATCGACGTGTATGGTAATTTGGAACCAAAGTCTTTCATTTAATATCGTAACTAGCCACAATATTTGTAGAATTCTCCGCAGAAACCGTCTGAGCTGTTTTCCACGTTTAACATCCGAGAGTTTGTTTAACCAAATGAATGGTTACCAGTCTTTTTTCGATTTCTTGCATTGTCGTCAGTGGACTGTGGCGTGGTTCCAATTCCTTGAAATGGAAGGTAAATAATTTCATAAACTTATGAGCAGTGCCTTTGAGGATAAGCTTAATAACAAATAAATGGGGTAATATTTTCTGGTCATTTTTATTGTGAATATGTCAAAAACAATTATTCATGGCATCAACGTCCATTGAGCTTTTGGTCCAGCCTGAAACGATAAGTTGTATCGAACAAAACCTATTCGTATCAATGCAAAGCGTTTTCTACGTGGAGGGTCTCCTTTGGCTAAATTGGAGTCATTTTAATGTGTGGGATATATGTAGGTCATGAATAGCCAAATTATGTTAAGGCGCACGCATTTCATCAATGGTCCTTTCTCACCAGTGATGTACCAGGATCCCAAAACCATGCGTATGTAGCATGTAACTAATATGAAACCTTCCCAGCATGTAAATACGTACATATGTACACATGCATTGACATATAATGTAACGTAACGTAATGATAATTACATACAAATCACTATTGTGTCACTCTCTATTAATTGCATGTGAAAGTTTTATGAAGCTCATCACCCGACAATCACGCTCATATGCCAGCGAGTCAGTCATTCTAACCAAA
This sequence comes from Hydrotaea cyrtoneurina, assembly GCA_958296145.1. Taxonomy (NCBI): domain Eukaryota; kingdom Metazoa; phylum Arthropoda; class Insecta; order Diptera; family Muscidae; genus Hydrotaea; species Hydrotaea cyrtoneurina. Next base: position 6,087,723 of record OY282513.1, on the reverse strand, counting down.
CTAGTTTCGAAGCCATTGTTCATGGTCGTGGTGGTGCCAACACAGCAAACTCACTCGTGTCGTGTTGCACTCTAACTATCTACCCTCAATTTGTTAGATGACACCGTTTTTATTGTCTTGCTCGGGTTTCAAATCAAACACCGAATTTCGGGGTAAATCTTGTTAAACCGATTCACAACAAAATTAACCGCAAATTCATCGTTTGACTTGAATCACCAAATCGGAAGAAGAAGAACCAGAAAACAACAACTCTTACAAAAGTGATAAAAACATATGACACCATTTCACCAAATAAAGGACGAAATGTAGGTAGGTATGCCCGAAATGCGATAGGTTTGTTGTTTGACATTTTGTCTGTCGTGAACACAAAACCATTGAAATTGTTTTTGTTCCTGTTGTACTGGTACAGGAAAACAAAAGCGAGATGGTCCAAACAGCCCTTAGCGGATGCCTGTGCGCTGCTGTTATCCTTTTGATTTGACAGGACTTTAAATCGGTCCCATGTATTCAGAGCACTAAACAAATAAAACGAAAACGATGAAAAAACTATGATATGCGCCGAATGGGAATTGAGTAGTTTGAGGTCGGCAATGACGGATATAATGAAGCGCTACTATGATAGGGTTGTCTACGAATTTCGTTGCTCTCAATACAAATAACTTCTTGTAAACCATGTTTGAGATGGGACGATAGAAAGGCGAAGAACAGAGCCCACTTATTTTTCGAACTAGAATTCTGCAAACTATTTACTGTACACCCATATGCTCTTAACCCTTTAACAACTGAAATCAAACCCTTTAACCATTAGAAAGGTCGCTGTTAGCGATTACCATCTGTAGACGGTCGTAGTGGTTAAAGGGTTAAGGCAGTTGGATATCCTCCCCCATGACGCCAGAGTGAAATGCAAATGCTGAAAAATACAACAGGTGCAAACTATCTCCTATTAAAGATCAGTACAACACAATGTTGAGTGGAGGAGGCCCACTGGCTATTTGCTCTCACTGACAGCCTGTTTTCAGTACAACATCTAAATAAGAAGCTTTACCAACCCCTGCTGCTACAACTAAATAAATTCAGTCATTATGGGTAGTTAAGAGAGGATTTGAGGACAGCGGCCTCTTTAGAAAGCTTGTGCAGGACACAATACGGGAAAACTACAATGAATCGAAATAGGATGTACCAGACGTGTTTGTTTTAATTTACCCACGACCGTTTTACCTGACATTATACGAATTCGAAAAGTAGGAGAATGGACACATTTGTATGAATGGAACCACAATGATTATCTCAATCTCCCCCAACTTGCAAATGTAAATTTGAATATAATTCAAAAGATACTTTATTGGCTACAAAATTATGTGATTTAAGGTTAGGCGGCATGGCTAGGATACCTTACTACACAGTTTCAGTGCGATTGGCTGAAGATATTTCTCGGTTAACAAAAGTGCAGAACTGCGTTGCCAAACAATTTTTCCCTGCCAAAAAACATCCAAAAAAACCGACCAAAACCTCTTGTAGCCGACCAAAATTTTACAATAAATCCAAATTAATTGTTTAATAAACGTGTTTTAGGACAAACCAAAAATTAAATCACGAAGTGCACCCTATCAATGTGTAGTCTATCAAGGGCGTTGATTGATTAATAAATTGAAATTGAAATGGAAAAATTGAATTCAGTGTTTTCTATTACAAATAAATTTACTATTTAATTATACATGTCTTAATATTAATAACAAAATATATAGTTTAATTCAGTCTTATATTATTATGAGTATCATTATTATGAGATCAGAAAAAATACATAAAAAACAATTAGTTTGTATAACAAACTCCTGGAATACGATAATGATATTGATAGTACTTAGTTCAGTTTGTTTCTAAGCTTAGTTCTTATTACAGAAAGTTGCGAAAATTTACGTTACGAATGGAGGTAAAATAAAAATGAAATTGGAAAGTTCCACAACATAGGTTTTATTTAGACTATTTTTAATTGAAGCAATTGCCTTCAAAAAAGGATTAATATTAAAATCCAATAGCAAGTTCGTTTCGAGTTCAATTCGTATACCAGTACTTTAAGTCTGGAACTCTATGTTGAATTACGATATGCAATAAAAAAAATCAAAAGTCTTTGTAATAAATTCTGATTTAACCCTGAGTAACTATGGATAGGTTTTTTTTTAAATTTTTTTTTTAGACGCAATTTATGAAATTGCAAACAACTTACGATTAAGTCATAAATCTACCATAATTGAATTGGACCAACCAAATCTTGCAATTTAAAATCCATCCGACAAAATTTGGTAGAAAAAGCCCAAAACGGCAACGCTGGTGCAGAGTGCATATGTTATTTAAATATCGCTCATGTAGCGGAAGAGTTGTGTGAGGAATAATTTGTGGACATCATGCAAATCAGTCATTCAGTATGGCGATGGCTTAGGTTAGGTTAGGTTAGTTTGAATGGAGGATCGGTCATGTCGCCATGACCGTCTCATGTCGCTGACATACATCTAGGGCAGCAATTCGGTCTGTTGTGCGCTCCTGGTTTCTTCTACAAATTCCCTTCCCCATTTTTCTACGTTAGGAATTCGGTCCTCTCTATAAAGTTCCTTAAATTTCTTATGTCATCTAAGGACTTTCCCGAGCTGCGAGAAAGCAGGGCACTGGCCACAGGAAGTGTTCCGCCGTCTCGGCGTCCTTTCCGCATGCCCTACATTCGTCGCTCTCGGAACATCCTATTCTAAACTAGTAAGTTGTAATGCGCCTATGGCGCCCGTTGAAATATGGAAAAGCAAATTTTGTTGAAAAAAAAAATGTTTGTTGAAAAAAAAAAATTTTGTTGAAAAAAAAAAAATTTGGTGAAAAAAAAAATGTATGTTCAAAAAAAAATTCTGTTAAAAAAAAAATTTTGTTGAAAAAAAAAATATTTCTTGAAAAAAAAAATTTGTTGAAAAAAAAATTTGCGGAAAAAAAAATTTTGTTGAAAAAAAAAATTTTTTGGAAAAAAAAATTTTGTTGAAAAAAAAATTTGGAAAAAAAATTTTTGTAAAAAAAAAAATTGGGGAAAACACAATTTCTGTACAAAAAAAAAATATTATTTTTTTTATTGTTATTATTTATAGAAATTTATAGAATGCCTATTTAAATTCCTACGTACTGCGTGACAGAGTCAGTGTATCAGTGAATCAGTGTATCAGTGAATCAGTGAATCAGTGTCGAGGGTAAATATATATTAAGATAGGTGTGCCCTTAGGCTAGTGTGTCCTGTGATGATCCCAACTAGCTTACTCAGTTGATTTTTGTTAAACCCGAGTATTCTCTTTGTTTTTTTTGTAATCGAGGTTTCCCCAGGTTTCCTTTGTGGTTCTTCCCACCTGTTCCTCTTGCCACCTTAAGGCATGGGTCGTCTTCATCCATTCCCTCAACTCCGGAGGAGGTTTATCATCGTGGCTGGACGAAGGGTTTCCTGCTAAATAAATGGAGGCCACTTAAGTAAATGGTACTTCCCAGCCGAAAACAAATTTGCAGTTTTCAGGTTCGAATTCATTGCAGGCGACATATCGGTGCGCCGTGAAGACGACAAAACTTAGTTTCTGGTATTATCGAGAAAAAAAAACATAATTCTAAACAGTGGTTAAAAACACGTTTTATTTAAGTTGACAGATTTTTAAAAAATATATACAGTGTGTGACAATACAAAGGAAAGTTTTAACTAATTTCAATTTTTCAACATTTGGTTTTACCAATTTTTTGTAAAAAAAAAAAATAAATTTCTTTTTTGGGAAATTATTTCAAATTTCATCAATTTTATACCATACAATTCAACTATATATGCAAAGGCAAAAGACTGGATCCCAAATAAAAACAAATGCAAATAACCTAATGGTGTGGGGTGCCAAGGCATTGCCCCAATTCGTGTAGTAACAAAGTAGACGTCGCAAGTCGTTTTGTGATGCATTAGTTCGGAAGCACAATCCAGATGTCACTAACTGGTATGGCAATATTTGAAAGGTTTTCAAAGCAAATAATGTTTTTTTGTCACCCACTGTATGTCAACGCTGAACAAAGCTCCAATATTTTTTAATCTGTAGACGTTTTCGTCGCACTGGCACTATCTGCTGCTTTGAAGTTTGCCAATATATTCTTATCCAGAAGTTAGTATGCATTTTGAACTGGATATATGTAATAAGGATCACACGGGGTTCGTCAAGTTGAACACTTCCTGAAAGTCCTTATAATCAAATGATTTGGTTCCAATCAATTTGGGTTCAAATATTACTTTCTTTAAAAATGAAAAGAACTTCCTGTCTGTCCGACAAGAATACAACTGCAGTAAAGCAACGAAACAAAACCATTAAACAGCTAAACATGTCACATATAAATGTAGGGCCAGTAATAAAACATCCAGGATATGCATGGACCTTCACACATACAACCGTACATACATACATACGTAGATCTGTAAATCTGTTGCAAAGTATTGTATATCAAACTTAAGCAGTGAAACATCACAACTCTTACAATGTTTACAACAACAACATTTACAAAAACTACAACAACAGGAGCAAGGATGACGACAACGCTTTCGACTACCACTCAGGACTGGGCACATATTTTGAATAAGTGGCATGCGTGACGACTTTACAACGAGCGAGTGTACATCAATCGTAGTTTCATACCTTTTGGAATGTGGAATACTATTCTCCCTTACCCAGAGCCACGTTGACAACGAATCCTTTCATATCAACCCAAATCTGCCACAAAACAACAACAACAAAAAAAAAAAAACAATCCTAAATGAACTTTCCACTCATCGAAGGTTAACATCAACTATACGACTGAGTACGGTGAACGGCGAACGTGGAACATTGAAGTCGTTGAACGTACGACAACATCGTTTAGATTATACTTTATGACTGACTGCCGTTCATGCCGTTCATTTCGACCGCCAACAACTACCCCTTTTTTCAACCTACAGAATGGGCCTCTAAAATACGCCCAAATGTGCAATTTATCATTTCCACACTCATCATGCCCTCGTCCTCATTACCATTCAGACAAACTGTGTAGGTTTGTAGGTATGTATCTCTGTGTGTGTGTGTTTCCAATTCGTTGTGCTTGCTGCCCAGCAAACATTTGGAGTCCGATATGAGTCCGATTGGACTCATAATTCGGAGTGTGAGCGCTCATTATGAGTTCTTTTAGGAGTCCAATATGAGTGTGTTTCCCTTCTTGCGATGGTCGTCATATATGAGTCCGAATTCATATACCATATGAGCCTCTTTTAGGAGTCATATATGACTCATATTTTAGAGAAAATAAGAGTTCTTATAGGAGTCCAATATGAGTGTGTTTCCCTTCTTGCGATGGTCGTCATATATGAGTCCGAATTCATATACCATATGAGCCTCTTTTAGGAGTCATATATGACTCATATTTTAGAGAAAATAAGAGCTCCTATAATATATCTGTTTCTTTTATAGTAAAACAACAGAAAATAATAGCACGAACATAAATTATTTTTAATACTAAACAAAGAAAGTAAAATTCAGTTTTTATTTAATTTTTGGTAAAAAAAAAATTAAAAATTATATAAAAAAATTCCTTTTTTTAAAAAATACTTAAAAAACTAATTAGATTCCTTGTTTTGAGTTTTCTTATTTCTATATTTAACTCGGTCTCGCGCTGTTTGAAACCACTTTATTGTTATTTTCTTAAAATCCACCTCATTGCCAAATTTTCGAGAAAACGCTTCTATAACAATAATAAAAAGTGAATTAAGAGCACCAAACCGCATTTAAAAAGTATTACCCTTAAAAGCACTTGTTATGGCCATATTTTGAAGGGAAATTTTGCCTTCAACATCTATCCATGATTTTCGCAGGCCAACTCGTTCTTTACACTATTCTATTCACAACTATTCTTTACACTTCAACAGTTGCACTTATACTGAATTTTTGTTCATCGATGAACGCAGGTGTTCGTTGGTCGTTGAATTCGGGGAAACACAAGTAACGGCATTTCCAAAATACAATACACTCCGCTTCACTTGAATAGGTAATACATTTTTAGAAAACCCCAGACCATCACACCCCCTTTACGGCTATGATGGCGACACAAAAAACGTTCCTCTTTTCTAAAATCGTGATAATAACAGTTGAAATCATCAGGGCCATCAAAATTAAATTTATTTTCATCAGAGAACACCACTAAAGTTATAGGCCTTTCTTTGTATAAAAAATGTATTGCCTATTCAACTGAAGCGGAGTGTAATTGCAAGAGATGATGACTCATAACTCTGAGCCTCATATTTCCTACATTGTTTCCACTCATTTCGGACTCATAACTCTGAGCCTCAAATTTCCGTCATATTTTATACTCATTTCGGACTCATAATTCTGAGCCTCACATTTCCTACATTCTTTACACACATTTCGGACTCATAACTCTGATCCTCATATTCCCTTCATAATTTATACTCATTTCGGACTCATAATTCTGAGCCTCATATTCCCTTCATAATTTATACTCATTTCGGACTCATAATTCTGAGCCTCACATTTCCTACATTCTTTACACACATTTCGGACTCATAACTCTGAGCCTCATATTCCCGTCATAATTTATACTCATTTCGGACTCATAATTCTGAGCCGTCCGAAAATGTTTGCTGGGTGGTGACATTGAAAAATTCCCAGAGTACCAGTTTGTGATAAGCACTTGTACCTCATCTCTCACATACACATACACAGAGACCCTCCCATGGATGTTTACCTCCTTTCAAGGGTTGCGAAAGGAGGTAAACGAAAGTGTAGTTGTCGTATCTTTTCTAAAGAATGTTTTTTTTTGTTGAAATTTTTGGGAGATTTGAACCAAGTGGCGAAATAAGGTTTTGGAAGGCCCTCGGACGTGCCTTCGTGGAGGTATGTTTAATTCTGGAACGAATATGGGTCAGGGTCTTTTAGGATTTCAACTGACGACATATTTTTGTCTCTACCATTTAAGTTAAAAACCTTTAACTAAGTTTTTTATATGCAATCAAAGGAAACACAAAGCTTAAAACCTTTCTATTTTTTCAAAAAAAAAAAAAAAAAATAATGAATGATCTCGAACTCGGCTAACAGAAACAAAACTGTATGACGAATATAGATCAACAAAACATAAACAAAATTGGCGGGAACTTATTCCAAAACAAACTTAACCCTGTGCTTAGTCATTCCAAAGCAAAACCACACAAGGCGAGGGATTTTTTCCAAAAGTAATCTTAACAACAGGAGACAACATCCCTGACAGACGTCTTCCAAAGAGCAAAGACCATTTCATAACAATGACTTTGAATGCTGAGGGATCACCATATCCTGTATTCAAATGATGAGAGACCAGTTATCTTCGACGGAGATGAACTTCAGAATCACATTAAGGTCTTACTAGATTTTTTTCCCACAAGTTCCGCCGAATGAAGTGTTTGCAGAAGGAGGAAGTCTAAATAATGGTTTTAATTTGAAGATTACAAAGACAGTCCTTCGAAAAAAGCTTCAAAACGAAGAAAACCCACATGGATTTCAATTTCTTATAATGTATTTTTATTAATGGTTTGCATAAACTGATTTCCTTGGCTCGTTATAAATCGGTAAAATTAAAATCGCATTTTAACGGATTTGTGATCGGTTACCAATGCTTGTAAAAGCAACACATTTATCTTCTATACATTTTTTTCCTTCATAAAATTTGCGGTGACCGTTCGCTGCTGCTGCTGCAATTCGGAAAGCGATTAGTGGCCGCAGCAAATGTTGATAAAGTTAGTTAGTGGTCATACATATAAGAATATGCATAAGTATAATGAAATTATTACATTTTAAATGACATATCTGTCACAAAGGCGTTTCTCGAAGAAAAGCTATGACATGGTTGAGGCAGAGAAAATACGCAGCTACCTTTGCTCCTTTTCGATTATAAACCACAAATGACTATGAGCGAAGGTCTTCTCTAGATATACAAGCAGTTTACTAAATCGAATTCCAAGTTAAATTCAAGTACATTTGTACTTATGGCAAGTAAGTTGTACTCAGCTTTAGTAAATTGTACTAGATTTTCGAATGCTCGCAAATTTTACGTACCTCAAGTAAGTAAGTAATTGATAGATTGAGTATACTGGAGATCAAATTTACTTAACTTTTTTTTGGTATTTTGTATTTTTTTTTTTTGGTTGAGGTTTTGGACGAAAACTTCCTTATGGTTTTATAGGCTAGTGCCAAGCTTATATAAGGGTCAGTGATGTCATAAAACAAACATATTAACACTTAGTTACGACTCTAGCTTTTTTACTTGAAAAATCCAATCATGGAGTTATTTGGAGATTATTTTTGGATCCTGCCTTCATCAAGAAGGTTTACTCAAAAGGGGAAGCATTGCCATTTGGCAGTCTTCAAGAAAATCAATGCGTATCGATTGTAAAGAGTATAACTTTCCACATTTTTTTTTATTCACGAAGGCCCTATCTGAAGGCCTCCCGAAATCCGTTAATGGTTCTGCCGCTGTACGCGTATCCTTGCATGAGTTGGTAAAAATGTGTTTACATAGTTTTGTATTTTTATTTAAAGTTTTACAGTTTCATTGGTAATGTACCAAGCAGAGATTGAGGTGGATAGATGTTATTGGCAGTAAAATTCATAGGATGTTAAACATAACTCTGGGCATAAAGTGTCTCAGTAAGGAACAATTTCACAGACTATCAATGGGGTAGCAGAAAACCCACATTTGTCAAGTAACCACCCTCCGTAATGGTGGCCGAAGGGAACAACTGAGATAGTCGGTGATATGTTACCTTGAAATATTGTGCTCTCAAAATCCCATTTATTATGTAGGAAACGAACGAATTAAGCCACAGAGCCATTCAGTTCTCCAAGTAGCGAATTTATTCTCAACTGGTTTGTTTGGGGGAATTTTGGTTGATTTTATATAAGTTCGAAATCGAACTTCGTCATGACAATCCGATTACAAAATCACCATTGGTAGTCACAATATTTTTTGTGCAATGTAAATTCAGTGATCAGGTTTCCATTTCGCTCACCAGTCACAGTAAACGTCTTACGGCGTCCTCGCTATTTGCCCTTAATTTCAAGAACGTGTGATTTCAACATGACGATGTATTTGAATAAATTTTGGAGATTTCCCTATGACTGCTTCAGACTTATTTGAAGTTTGTGGAACTCACAGGCCACAGACTTTGGAAGTTCTCAATGGGAGCAAGTTGTAAATCTTATAGGATTAGCGATTACAAAAGGCAACGTAATCTGCGAGGACAATTTAAGTGTAAATTTTAAAGAAATAAAATTCTTAGAAATCTGTCGATAAAAAAGGGGGTTTTATAGGCCACAAATATTAATATTCATGATACATATCCAGAGACACAAGGATAATTTTTCCTCAAATTTAGGAGAACATGTTTTCACTGCGTCCTTCAGCCTTTCCGCGTGTTTTTTTTTACAAAAACAATATATTTTTGCTTGGCCTAAATACAGAATCTATTGCAAACTTACCAATTTTTAATTTCAAACAATGACACACATCCCTGCAGATTGTAGTCCCCTAATTTTTTTCCTTCATGCTCACTCATTCTCCTAACATAAACGCTGAGCGGATGAGACACATCCCTGGAGATTGTAGTTTCCGAATTTATTTCCTTCCTGTCTTCTTACGCTTCTAACATAAACCCTCATCGGAATATGGTGAACACGTCTTAGTATTTTAGGAGGATCTACAATTGAAACTACTGTCAAGTAATATGGGACTACAAATAGCATATCAGCCCAAATATCCCCCCCGACTAGCCCTATGCTGGCCATGTAAAATCAAATCTGAAATACTGAATGGGGACCTTTAAATGTTGCCATTTTTATTCGAGCCATAACTTGTTGGCTGGAAATTGAAAGCATCCTTGCATATAATCATATTAGACACCTCACCCCCCACCACTTCAGAGTGTGACTGTGCCAGAGAGTAGGGGTAGTCAGGGGAGTTAACGTGTACCTCATACCACACGTTCTGTATCTTCCTCCTTCCGCCACGTACTGAGGTCCCTGGCTCAATGTGTTAGTTTTACTCCTGTTGTCATACACCATCCAGAACAAATTGAGAAGAAAACACAATTTTTGTACGGCAAAGTGTGAACAACATTTTTCATAAATTTAACAACAACAATAACACTCATCATAAAGAAAACCCTAATCGATGTTGTTACCTCAGCAGGAGGGCGACGGGGCGGGCGGACAGGACGGGCAAACTGGCAGGAGTAAATGTAATGACATTAAAAATAAAAGTATAACAACCAACAACACCAACAACAACTACGACAAAATATTATAAACTTGCCAAAGTTAAGGGTTCGAACCGTTCATAACTGCCCATGCCTCCGCCGCTCCGCAGCGTACAGAGTAAACAAGAAAACGTCTCCTGAGGCTTTTTTTTTTTTGGCATTCCGGCCGACGCAGGGGTGAGTGAATGAATGAATGAGTTCCTTGAACACACATTCGTGCCCTTCGACATCAACATCCAACATCGCAGCGCAGCGCCATGGACGGATGGGTATGGATTCTTTAGAATCGAGCCGTGAGCCCAAGAACGTTTGTATGGATGGGTTGGTTGATCGGTTGGCTTGGGATGGATGAGTTGGAATTGTAGATGTGTTTACTAGACCGCGGCAATGCAATAACAAACCAATTACTGTTAGATTGGCCACATATTAAAAGTTGAATGGGAAACACATCTGTCGTGTCTGTCAAAAAACAAACAACAAAACGCACACACACACACACATCAAACACACAAAAAAGATACATTCGAGGAGATGTTGTTTGTTTTTGTTCAAAAGCGAACTATATTTTTTTTCGCAACTGTTAAAAAAAAAGGGAAATATGAAAGGACAGACGAAATGCCGCACAGGACCACGACACTCGTATGCTGGTGTAAATATTGTAGCAGTTTGTCGCTGGTTGTCTGACGGCGCACAGTGGATTGGCAACTATTTGTAGAATGTGAATTTTTGGAGTCAAAGAAATATTTTTGGAATTTCTATGAACAATTTTTATAAAATGACGAAGCTAATGTTAAACAGAAAGTTTGTGAAAAATGTTTTTATTTTATTTTTGGAGTCAAAAAATGTCTATTAACATTTCGGGCCTTAGGGTGTTCAGGTCACGGTTAGTTTGTATAAAACTTGAGTATCTCTGACTTGCGAGCAGTTTTCCGTTTGTTTCCTCATAGAATGTTTGCATATGCGACAATCTACAACCTTCTTTACGGAAAAGAGAGTACCGGTGGGAGCGTCTTTTCATAGCAGAGATATAGAAGATCCCTTGGGGTCTAAGTGGGTTAAATTGAGTGGGCAATTTTTAGCGATTTTCCAACAAAAAAAGAAGCGGGTTTAGACTTCCAGCTCGGCATATCCACCTTCTGCGCCATTTGCAGTGCAAAGTGGTTTTCGGAAAACCAACGCTTGTCTAATAAGACATTCCACATACGACAAAGGACACTTACCTCTACTGATTATCTACTGGACAAATCTTCATTCGCCGCTTCCACACACACACACATTTCCACCGCGTAGCAATACAAAACTATTGCCATTTCTTTCGTGTTCGAGACCACTGTGCCTCGTGGTTGGCTGCACCATTGGGACTGTCTGTCTGTCTATCTGCCGTTCAGTGACGCTGTATGCTGCATGCGCCTGGATGTGGGCATATGTGCTGACAGTGAATGTATCATAGCCCAAACAATGCGACAGGAGTCAGTGCTATTCCTTGTTAACAGATACGTACCAAACGAGTGGATAAACACCACAACGGTACCAGTTTGGTTTTTCGTTCATTCATTTATTTGCCTGTGGAGAAGGACGGGCGGACGGACGGATGCACCACCAACTTACCCTTCTTCGGTGACAAAAGGTAAAGACGCATACGGCCAGGGGCGGCAGGGGTGTTGACGCTGTTGTTTGTTGTATCGTATGTTGCAAAAATCCAAATGAAAAGAAACGTAAAAGAGAAGACCAACAAAAAGAACGTAAAAATATGATTATGAAATGATTATTATAATTACTGTTGTTCGTTTGCCACAGTTTCATCTTTGCCTCGTTGCCTTCGGTCGCTGGGTCCACCTTCAATTGTGTCCCACCATGAACCTGTATGGTTTTCTTTTTCTACACAGATGTTTATTTAGTTAACGTGTTCCGCGCCCCCCAACGTATTTCAACAGTCGAGCATTGTTTTATTTTGCCTGAATGGAAGGTCGGAAGCGCCACGAACCCGAGATGGCTAATAATGACCAAGAAACATGAAATTAGGGCGTTTGTTACAGTTTATATGCGTTTCTTTCTTGTCCTAGCGTTGCTTGGCGCTTAGGTCACTTAGGTGAACGGGGGAGGTGTACACAAATCTCCCAATGATGTCACATAGAACAGAGTGTTCATACCTGTCAAAGGTGTAAGCAGATTAGTTTTTGATCTCTATGGCTAAATTCCAGTTTCGATACTGCAAAGTATTGGTATCACCAATTGCTTATTATACACGTCAAATATCAAAGAGAAAGTGTACTCGTTTCAGACATACACACTATATTCATGTGATATGAAATTGTTTACTCAAACGTAAATTTAAATTACTGTCATGAGATAACATCATAACACGATTAAGTGTCAAGTCTAAGGAGTTAAGGGCCATGGGATGTGGGGCTATCGGTGGCTCTGACAGTGTGAAAACATATCCATAACAATGATTTATTTTGTAGTTTTTGGAACAATTCCAAGAATGAGTTATTTGGCTTCAAAAGGCTGAGCTAAGTTGAGTTTGAAACTTGGTAGCTGGTCCTGTTTGGGAAAGAGAATACATATATGCGAGATCAGATACGAGTACGCGAAATCTCCAGTGCTGCGAGAATTCTTGGAAATATTTTCTATACCTGAAGCATCTGTAGAACACCTTCAAAATTTGGTAACTAATAAAAACAGGAATGGTTTTAGACATTTTTAATGGCTGCCGGTATAAAATGTTAAAACAATGCATTAACTCTGAATCCTTTTAGCTATAAATCCATTCAACGAAAATGTCCACAATCTCCTAACTTCAATTTGGAGACTTAGATCGGTACGTAGATGTCTATATAATAGCACACCGAAAGAAAACGTGTACATCTGTAAGCCGAAGACACAGAAATTTACTCATTAACCTTATATAAGGTTAACTTAACCATAAGTAAACATGATATGGAGTCTGCGTTATATATGGTTAATTTGAACATCTTCTTGTTGACTGGTATCTTTCTTAATATATATTTACCCTCGACACTGATTCACTGATACACTGATTCCCTGATTCACTGGCTCTGTCACGCAGTACGTAGGAATTTAAATAGGCATTCTATAATAATTCTATAAATAATAATAATAAAAAAAATAATATTTGTTTTGTACAGAAATTGTGTTTTCCCCAAATTTTTTTTTCACCAAAATTTTTTTTTTCAAAAATTTTTTTTTCTTACAAATTTTTTTTTTACAAAAAATTTTTTTTTCCAAATTTTTTTTTTCAAAAATTTTTTTTTCCACAAAAATTTTTTTTTTCAACAAAATTTTTTTTTTTCAGCAAACATTTTTTTTTCAACAAAATTTTTTTTTTTCACAAAAATTTTTTTTTTCAACAAAATTTTTTTTTTCAGCAAAAATTTTGTTTTTCAGCAAAAATTTTTTTCCCCTAATTTTATTTTTTTTCGTAATTTTTTTTTACAAAATAGTTTTCTCAAAATATTTTTTACAAAATTTTTAAAATTAAGTAACAAATACTTTCTCAAGCAAATTAACGGGCGCCATAGGCGCATTACAACTTACTAGTTTAACAATAATAATAGTTAATTTAACTACTCCCTGGTTGAATTTTTTAACCATGAAACTGGTTGATATATAGAAATTTCATTGTTAATTTATTGAAACAATGCATGCTCAATTTAACAACGAAATCGTTAATACTATTAAATACTACAGTGTTTGTTTCTGTTGTTCGAGATCGTTGATTTATTTCTATTTCTTTGCAGAAATATAAATTTTCCAAAAAAGCTTCACGAATTGTGTTTGCTTTGATTGCAGGCAAGGTTTCGGAAGCTGTTACAGTTCTTCATCGTTACCCCTTCATCGTTACCACATTTTGAGAGAAAAGAAAGAGTGGAAAAAGAGTTGGGGGAGATAATCGCATTTGTTGCAACTTCGTGTAACATAATACTGAACTTCGTCTAACACAAAGCAGTTCAAGAACTTCGACACAACAGAGCCGAATGATCTTTGAATTGTTGTTTATTCGCACAATTTTCAGCCTCTCTCTCTCGAAAAAATCAACCTTATATAATGTTAACTCAACTATTTTTCATGTAAATTTGACCTTATATAACGTTATTTTGACTTTGTAATCAAATATTTACCATGAAAAAATTAATCAGACACATGGTTAAACAAATCGTTGCACTTTTTGCTCGGTGTGGATTATGTTGACTTTTGCGAGTCACTATACGAGACTTACGAACAGCTCCAGCCATGGTTTGACAGTTGTTTCAGCTCCAGCCATGGCATCAAAATTCTGGTTTGACAGTTGTTTCATAAAGCTTTTCAACATGGAAAAGTATCATTGGACGTTATGTGGGAAAGTTCAGATTCCTTGAAGACCCATTTCATTAGTTTTGCAGCGACACATAGTATGGTATGAGATTTATCGCATAAACATCCACAAAGTAACCTGTCGCTTCGAATGACACCTGAGATGCTAACATATGATCCTATGATTACAAAGCGGCAGCGACAGCCTTACATAACTTAATACGAAGAAAGGTATATATTGAAAAGCTTCATATATAACAGATATCCATTCCGTTTTCCCTGTTACCTATAAAAAAAATCTCCATTCCCCCCTCCATGTTGACACCAGCCAAAGAAACATCAGGGTACCGAGTATCGAAGAGCTTGCCCATAACACAGCGCTGCAGGTTGTATCAAAGACAACTGCATTGGACAGTTAACTGTAATTGAGAAAGCAGCAGAAACAAATATTCCGGCAAACGAAAGCAACATTGGAATTTCGAGAGCGAAAATATTATGAATTTTTTAACCATCTTTCTGGTTAAATTTTTCATGACAAATTAACGGTTTATGAGGTCAAAAGTACATGACAAATTGTTGAGTTAACATTGTAGAGAGATATGCGGAATAAACAAAAATCAAAGATCATTCTGTTGTGTCGAAGTTTTTGAACTGCTTTGTGTTAGACAAAGTTCAGTATTATGTTACACGAAGTTGCAACGAATGCTATGACACTTATTAGACCAATAATTGCTGCTGCAATCAAAGTAAACACAATGGTTAAAACGTTTTTTCAACAGTCCTATTTCTGCAAAGACATATCCATATATCAATGATATCGAACAACAGAAACAAAAAATTTATAATTGAATAATATTAACAACTAGTAAGTTGTAATGCGCCTATGGCGCCCGTTAATTTGCTTGAGAAAGTATTTGTTACTTAATTTTAAAAATTTTGTAAAAAATATTTTGAGAAAACTATTTTGTAAAAAAAAATTTCGAAAAAAAATAAAATTGGGAAAAAAAAAATTCGTGGAAAAAAAATTTTTGTTGAAAAAAAAAAAATTTTGATGAAAAAAAAATTTTTTGTGGAAAAAAATTTTGTTGAAAAGATAAATTTTTGTTGAAAAAAAAAGTTTGCTGAAAAAAAAAAATTTATGTTGAAAAAAAAAAAATATTGTTGAAAAAAAAAATTTTTATGGAAAAAAAAAATTGGTGGAAAAAAAAATTTGTAAAAAAAAAATTTTGGAAAAAAAAAAATTTGGTAAAAAAAAAATTTGGGGAAAACACAATTTCTGTACAAAAAAAAATATTATTTTTTTTATTATTATTATTTATAGAATTATTATAGAATGCCTATTTAAATTCCTACGTACTGCGTGACAGAGTCAGTGAATCAGTGAATCAGGGAATCAGTGTATCAGTGAATCAGTGTCGAGGGTAAATATATATTAAGATTTCATTGTTAAATTGAACGAGTGAAATTTTAACAAATTTCATGGTTAAAAATTCAACTATGAAATAGTTAATTTAATATTATTATTGTTAAAAACCAGTCAACAAGAACATTTTTAAAATAGCCGTATACAACGTTGACTCCAAGTCATGTTTATTTATGGTTAAGTTAACCTAATATAAAGGTTCACTTTTTTCTCTGTGTGGGTAAAAATGAGTTAGAAAATTTCTATCTGAAATGTCAAATATTGGACTGGTTCGATTGAATTTTTACTGATTTTTTCTACTGGTCAGTGTGAGTAGGCAAGGAACAAGCATCAGTTTATCAGCTCAATTTGTACATTGAGTCAACGCTTGCCAAATTAGTCATAGATTGGCCTTGGGCTCTAAAAATCCTCGACAACGATTTCGAGGCATCACGTAAAGGAGATAACCTAGACTGGGGGAAATGTTTAGCTGTAGAGTTTATGTTTCTGCAATCAAATGTCTTTAGCTGAAATATTTTGACCAAAGTAATGATAGTTGTTTTTGTATTGTCTTTGCCAAATGAGAATGTCTTACAAACCGTTAATTTGTATGTCCTGTGATTTTGGAATAATTCTTTCAAATACATACAGCTATGCTGTATGAAATCGGACCTACCCATTTCATTACCAAACAATCCCCATAGACCCTAATAAATATTATGGGAGAAATCACAGCAACTTATTTGTTACAGCAAAGGATCAAAGTCTATTTAAATGAAACTGATATCATTGGCCTAAAGGCCCCCATATGCAATTACTTGTAACCCTAGGAGAGACAAAAACGAAACATTTCTAACACTTTTCTCTTTGCGAAAATGTAACACATGAATGTATGTGTGATGTCAACCTCACAGCTAAGGTTTCTTCTTGGCAAGCATATACGTTACATTCGGATTGGGGTACACTTGTCGCTATACACTTGTTGTTGCTTTACATGAAACCCAAAGTGATGTTGCCGACGCTGTCGCTGCATATGATGGAGATGTTGTTGGTAACTGCGAGTATGAGTATGTGTGTGTGTGAGTGCGAGTGTAGGTATCCATGGTGTTGCTCAGTGACTCTGCTGGCATATCATGTCGTTACGATTTAACACCTCGCTGAGGCTAAAGGAATTTGTCAGATTGTTAACGAAACGAAAAGCTGCTCCTGGCAAAATTATTAATATCAACCAAATTGGATGGAATTCAATTCAATTCAGTGCAGTGCAACTCAGCTCAGTTTGGTACAGTTCAACTCAGTTCGATACAGCACAACTCAATTTCAATCGGTATCTTGTAAATGTTATGAGCGTAAAGGCGATGTATTGATTTAAGAGTTTCTGAAGTAATAACAAGAATTTTAATTGATGTACGGGACTATGCTGTATGCGTGGGTTTACTCGCTTACTTGCATGGCTATTTCTAAACTTAAATGTGTGCCTAAGTGCATTCAGTTGGTCGCAACGAGATTCGATCGATTTTGACTTCTGGCTGAGAAATGGTGACATTTTCATGCCACATCGTTTTAGACCAAATGTGACTCCCACCGAGCCTGCTGTACGCAACTTTGACGGCCATCTTCATCCAACAGTGATGAGAATGTTGCCATTGATCTTAACATCTAAATAAATGCACATACCAGACTGTTCGAATTTGGCGTAAAGACCTCGCATTAGTCGTTGACAAGGTACAATTGACCCAGCAATTGAAGGCACACGACCACCTCCCTGTTATCTTTTCTCAATCTAGGCCTTAGAGAAACTGGAAAAGGACAACGATTTTCCACAAAAATCATTTTTTCTGACGAAACACATTTTCATCTCAGCGGCTATTTCAACAAGCCAAAAGGGTTGCATCTTTAGATAGGAAAAACGGGATCGTAGTAATTTTTCTTCGAAAATGTGGCGGGGAACGCAATTTTGATTATTGGCGAAGGCATCCTAAACCATGGACATGGACCTGCACGATATTTTGTTTCATTAGAAGGGCATGACACACAGCCTACACCACAATCGATCATTTGCCCACCAAGTTCGGTAATTCTATTATCAGCCGTCTCGGCAAAATTAATCGGACACCGAGAGCTCCGAGAGCAGCGATTTGTTTTTTTTTGTGGGCTACCGTGGAGGAAATCGAGCAAGTCAGGATGCGCTGCCATATGAAGAAAATCGTGTTTCCTAAATAATGAGAAAGTTCGATCTTTCGAATAAACGGACGTTTATCAGTAAAATAGTTGCATCTACCATTTTTCATACCTTTGCAACAACAGGCAATTGACATTTGAAATTGATAAATTCTGCTTTTTCTTGGTAAGTCGAAGAAGAGGCGGAAAAGTTTCCACTTTTATAGTTTGCAAAAAAGGAAATGCATTTGATCACAGACCAACAAACAATCCAAAGACTTAATCTGATTTGCTTTCAAAACAAATCGAGCTTTAATCCGACCATTCCTACTCCGTTTATCTGTAATACCAAATAAGTCATCTTGCCAGACTAAGGAATGGAATGTATCACAAATCCACATCCAATGCATTACAACATTCAGTATATTCTGAATGAAGTTATGGCTGAACATCCATCTGTATGCCGGTTAGATGTTTGTAAATAAGAATATCCTACTTAAAACTTACTTTTGCTGCCACAGCTCACAGCTCACAGCTTTATCATTCCAATCGTATCAATCAACTCCAATGCAAACAACGAGAAACAAAAAGACAGAAAAAGCGATACACACCAACACAGAAGCAGTGCCGGACAAGTGATGCTTAAAAATAGAGAGACATTAGATGACAGTCAGTCAGTCCATCCATCCATCCATGAGGAGGAGATGGGGCATGGGGCAGAGCATGGGCACGGGTATTATATGAACAGTGGCAACAGTAGAAAATGGCAAAAATGGTAAAAATGTAAAACCCACAGCCACAGATTTGACATGGATCAGTAACCTAATGCCAGATTATAATTCAACAAACGAACGTGAAGAAGAAAACGGAATGGAACATTTCATACGTTCGTTGTGGCGGCGTTTGCCCATGTCGCTGTTGCTCCTCAACTGATGTTTTGTTTGTTTGCGGATTGTAGCAGCTCAGAGTGTTTGGTTAGTATGGCCGTGCCCGTATTCGTACTGGTGGGGCACCACCTTCTTACGTACATATATGAGCCGTACGAGTATGTTCACCATTCACCGTTAAGCATTCAGGACTCAGGATTCACAACGATTTCGTTGGTACGTGAACATGTCGGGGTGAAAAGTATCACTCACACTGGCGGCGGCTGTATCATCGTCATCTTGAATATCATCGTCATTGCTTCGATGTGCTGCTCCCCACCCCATTCTCTCTGTTTCTCTCTGTGTGACGCGTACAAGTGGGTGTACTTGCCTCCTTTGGATCTCCCCCCTTAACAAATAACAATTTACTGTGAAGTGGAATGGAGAGGAGTGGAGTGGAGTGAGGATTATAAATGACCCAAAATAAAATGTACCTTTGTGCGTGTCGATGTGTATCGGAGTATCGGTGTATCTGTATATTTGTGTGTGCGTTTGTGTGTTTGTGTACAGACATATCTTATGATTATTATGGATAAAGTAAAACTCTTCAATTTAAAACCTCCCCTTTCACGAACTTTTCTTTTTCCTCCTGTGGCCTAAGCTTAGCAAAAAAAAAAGCCTTCAGGTTCTGTACAAAAATAATTCTATACAAGCCAACAGTCAGTCGGCCAACCAACTTTCGAATAAGCTCCCGTGCACAGTGGGATATGGATATTTTTTGGGTTATTTTTCAATATTTTCGAAAATAATTTGTGTTGTAGAACATATTGTCCCCTTAATATGACAATGGTGTATGGTGTATAGATACAAATAGAAAGATATCCGAATAGAGATGTCAGATCAATTCATATTGGGCTGTACGTTAAGTAATGATCGAGAAGGTGTTATCGCCTTCCAGTGACAGAGACAACTAAGTGTGCTAATGATTCTTCACAGTCAACCATGATAGCACATAGATTGAGCACTTGTGGCTCCTCGTCGGACGGTGCTAATTGATGAGAACGTGACTCCGTTCGCGAACATCAACTTGCCATCGATCTCAAGAACTCATCCGCTACGTTAGCGCTTCTCAGTTTGGGCATCAGGGCTGATCCAAATGGAAAACAGTCTGTGTTCAAGCACTGAAGACATTGACTTGAATGATTTTAAAGCAGTAGGGTTTCTCATGCCCCACATCCAGCGTTGAGTGTGCTGAAGATTTGGAAGCAACATTTTCCCAGCTTGTTAGCCACCGAAGATTCCTGCGTAGAATAAATCCCGCAACAAGATGATGGTGTTGAATGTTCATCCCCTAACCAAGATGCGGTCAAAGCAGCAACATACAGGTTTAAGAACAACATGATGGAATATCGGCAGATCTATATAAGACCAGAGGAGAAGATTTGATAAGGAGAAGATACTTCCAACTGGAAGTATAAAAGCAAGTTTTGTCTTCTACCATTGTTGACTGAACTACATTAGTTAGAGGACATTTCGTACAATTTGTCACAACGGGAGTCATGTCATATTCTATTGCTTTAGTGAACGACTTCTTGAAGAACAATTCGATTGACGAAGACGTACACGCTAAGCCTTTTTTTCAGTGTGTAAAGTTTGATTTTTAGGGAGATTTTAAGGTGACAAATACTAGTTGTTACAATCGAATATCAGATTCTAAAAATTTAGAACCTCACAAAATACAATACAGGAAAATCGTACAAAAATAGATGGAAGTTCATATTGAGAAATAATAATAATCTTGCCCCACGGCCGATTACTTTGTAACTTCCCCGTATAGAAAAATCTCCAACAATAAATGTGTCTGCGTTTTTTTTTGTTTTCCAAAATCTACAACAGCTGCTCCACAGTGGCCGATGGTATCAAGTCGATGTTGTCTTTGGTGTTATGTGAATGGTTAGTGTGAACTTAACTCCTGCTGCTGTTGTTGTTGTTGTTGCTTTTACTGTTTGTTTGTTATCCGTGTCTGACGTTGTATTTTATCTATGTACCGACTCTGACGGCTAGATACTATTTGCTGCTGGATATATTTGTATGTATGTATGTATATGCCTACACATACAAATACACATTCTTGTTGTATATATTCGTATGTACCTACTTAGTTATGTATGTATACATATATATTGTTGGTAGATTGCAGTTGTTGTTCTTGCTGATATTGTTGCTGTTCCTGATGATGATGAGACTGTTGTTGTTGGCCTACGTATGTATGTACGTATTTTTCCGTTTTTGTATATTTTTTTTTTTTTTTTGGCAGGGAATGTGTCTCTGGGCTGTCATTTTCATTTCGATTTATATCTCCATCATTCTCATCGTACTTTATTTTCGGGACGTAAAATCATCAGGATGTCATTGTAGAAAATAGCCTCATTGTAATGGTTCGTCTCATCAACACAGTTAATGTCATGGGTATCATACACTTTGGATGCTTACTGGATGGCTGGCTGGATGGATGGATGGACGGCTGGCTGGCTGGATGGATGGATAGGCAGACACACAGACAGTTCAAGATACACATTCAGCCCAGCAAACATGTCTCTATCGTGTTGTAAATATTAAGTCAGTTTGTATACTTGCCTATAAATATGTACGTACTGTTGTTCATCGCACAGCGGCGTTACCATAGTGGAACGCCAGTTGTGATGTGGCACATCTTCATTCTTCTTATCACTGGATGCGAACGAATGTCTGTGCACTGAAGTGGTCACAACGGAATGTGACATTGGGTTGGTACTCTTCGGGGTATCTTTCACTGACACGTTAGTAGAGTTATAAACATTTCACTGAGAACGTTATGGATTTTGGATGGATTTTTTTTTGTCGTATGTGCATTCTGATTAGCATTTTGTAAGGGACCAATGATGTTGCAGTTCAAAATGTTGAAACATTTGCGAATTCGAGTTGAAGAGTTTGAAGATTATGTTGCGAAGATAAACATATTTCAGTCAAGGCTAAATATGTGAGAAAAATTATTTCCTCGATTTGACTGTAATGACTTGTTACGTGTTTCTTTTTGGTGGGAAACTTGGTATGTTGATATGTTGCCCCGAAACAATCAAATTAATCAAAAATCCCATATCCGACCCTTGGATAGAACGCGACCATGTGTAGGTACTATTAACCCTTTCGGTGGATAATGTACTCTACTTCTAAAGACTTTTGCAATATATTAATTTACAGTTATTAATTTTTTTTTGTTTTAAATGAAATGCCGATACTTATGCTATTTATAAATGTTATCGTAATAGGTCTTCGCTATGTTTTGTTATTTTTAAACGAATTGTTAAGAAGCTGACACTTTGTTTGTAAAAACAGCCAAATTTTGATATTTTTACAAACACAAAAAATAATATATTGAGTCATCGAACGATATCGACCAGTATTAATAGCATGGATAGAGGTATAAAAAAATGTTTTCTAAATAAAAAATTAAAAAAACATAAAGCAGGACCTTTTGGTGGTTGTTTTTCGGTTCTCAACATTTAGGATTATCATCCTCTAGAAGCCGCTGTGACCACCAAAAATTATTATTTTTCCCAGCATCAGCGTCATCATATTACACTAAATTCAAATTTTCGCATTGTTAGCTCGACTAAAATTTTTTTTGACACGGAAAGGGTTAAATACTTTGCCCATACAATAAATTAATAAAATTTCAATTGACAATTATCAGAATTTCATGAAATACAGGGTTTTCCAATAAGAGGCGTTATTTTGGTAGCCAAAGAAAAATGGAATTTTTTTAAAAAATGATCGGATGTTTATTTTATAATAAAGAGACAGGTATGCCGTTAATAATGAAAAACATCATCAGCCACGACCACGCTTACAGGACCATATCCGTTTCATGAAATTTTCCATAACCAAATCGCAAAGTGGCCGGCTTTTGTCCTCGATAGCCTCTCAAATTCTTAGAGGTCTTGAATCGACGCTGGGCTCTTGGCGTAGACCTTATCTTTCACGGAAGAAGTCGCAAGATCTCGGTGACCAATTGTGATCACCTCTTCGAGAGATAACACGGTCCGGAAACTTTTCCCGTAAAAGAGAAATGGTTTCGTTGCTTGTGTGGCACATAGCGCCATATTGTTGAAAGTAAAAGTTGTCCAGATAATATCATCCTGCTCCGACCTTAAAAAATCA
This sequence comes from Hydrotaea cyrtoneurina, assembly GCA_958296145.1. Taxonomy (NCBI): domain Eukaryota; kingdom Metazoa; phylum Arthropoda; class Insecta; order Diptera; family Muscidae; genus Hydrotaea; species Hydrotaea cyrtoneurina. The sequence continues at coordinate 6,064,469 of OY282513.1, read as the reverse complement.
TTAATCATCTCCATAACTGTTGATCCATCCTCATTTTCGAGAAAGTAGCCGGACCATAAACCGGACCAAACAGTTACACGTTGAGGATGGAGAGGCTTCTCAACAATAACTCTTGGGTTTTCCGAACCCCAGTTGGGACAATTTTGCTTGTTGACGTAGCCACCGAGGTGGAAATGAACCTCATCAGTCAAGATGATTTTTCGATGGAATTCCGGATCATTTTCATGCATTTCGTGGACCCAATCAGCAAAGACACGATGCTGTTGATGATCGGCCGGCTTGAGTTCTTGTGTTAACTAAACTTTATAAGCCTTAAGACCCAAGTCTTTAAGCAAAATACGGTGTAATGACGTTTGAGGAATGCCCAGTGCCAAAGAACGAGGGCGAGGAATGGACAAACCTGGCTTTTCTTGAACACTTTGGGCTACAGCAACGTCGCTCAGTTGTTCTTGAGCGACGTGCACGGGTTTCATTCTTCACATCACTAACTTGTCCCAACAGCTCGAATTTGTCCACCAATTTCTCTATTGCGGTCCGACAAAGTGCTTCACGACGACCCAAAAATGCTTTAGTTTTTTTAATAATAATTTTTAATAATTTTAATGCGTTGTTGAAGCGTGTTTCGTTCCATTTTTAGTAATGGCGTAGTTTCTACTTGTCAAATGTCAAAGAATAAAATCTTCAAAAGTGACAGCTACCAAAATATCGGGTGATTCAAAATAACACCTCTTGTTGGAAAACCATTTAGTCATGACCTCGAATGTGGTAGACATAGATGTCCGACACGAAATAATTTGTACACATATAATTACCTATAGCAAGTTATTACTTACTTTAACAATGGAGGATCCACGCAACATCGAAGGACTATATTAGCACTTTTCTCACTCTGGCCCATTTTTGGGGCCAATGAACAAATCGGGAGAATATGGACTCCCCATTTACACACTTGGTGCCATCGTTCTTTTAAAAGTATGAGATCGTGCACACGATTTAAGGCAATACGTGCATTACATAAAGGAGCGGACTGGAAATTCTCTCAAATTCAAATCAGTAAGCTGTGCAATATATATTTCGTTATACTCACTGACTGGGACCTATCAGCTCCGAAATTTTGAAGATTTTATTATTCGTAAAATTGCCATCATTTACGTCCGCTATCAACTTTTTGCGGTACGTTCTTGGCAGGATACGAATCTGGGTTTGTCCGGTGACCTTACGTTTTCGCTTTACCATTTGGCGGTCAGTTCGCCTTTGGAACAGACCAGGCTCAATTTCGACGGTCCCAATTCGAAGCATCAAAATCATCCTCATACACAGAATAAAATAACTTTTCGATTCAATGAAAATATTCACGAATTCAAACAAAAAATTCATTGAAAATCCTGTGATAAAACAATTTGTCAACTTAAAGAAAATATTCGTATACTGTTTATCAAAAATATCTTTGATGAAGAAAGTTTCATATACAAAAAAAATTGTATGTCGTTCATTAAAAATATTTTTGATGAAAAAATATAATTCATTCAACAAAATAATTTGTAGGTTGTTTATCAAAAATATTTTTGATGAAAAAATTCGCATATCTACAAAAAAAATTTTAGGTCGTTTATTGAAAATATTTTCGATGAAAAAATTCACATATTTATGAAAAATTATTATTAAATAATGAAACGATATTTAATAAAATAGATCGAAAAATATTATAATTTTTTAAAAAAAATTTTAATATTCTGTAAATTGCTCATCATATTTACGAAAAAATGTATGTAATATTAAAAGAAATTTTATAAATTAGATAACCAAAATACAAATCATAAAAAATATAAAATTGGTTGTCGATTCAATTTATCAAATTTCTTTCAACATTTGATAACATTTTTCGTAAATATGCTAAAAATGTATCAAATATTAAAACGAAATTTGATAAATGGGATCAACAAAAAAATTCATTAAAAATATCCAAATATTTGATGAATTGTTTTGTTGATACATTTCATCAAACTTCGTTTCAATATTTGACAATTTTTTTAGCATATTAACGAAAAGTTTCATTGAGAAGTGATGAAATTCTTGTACAAATATTTTCATTGAAATGTTTTGGTTGTCTTTTTTTCTGGTAAAACTTTCCCTAGGAGTTCCTACATCATACTTATAACTTTAAATCAGAGATTCGGTTTTAAGCTGTCGTCTTATATTATTACCATTTAGTCATGTTTTAAGAAGCCCTCTAACGTCACAGATGGGGACTTTTGCTGAGCTTGGCAGCATCTGAAGAGTCCTATGTCGAGCAAAGTCTAATTACTAGCTGATATGATATCGGGCGATTTGGGAGAAATTAATTAATTGGCGGTCCCAAGAAAATCATTTCAGATTTTGTTATGGAATATGCGTCTCGATCGTTCATAGTCTGACTTTAATTTTATATAACACTCATGTTCATATCCTGGGCAAAATATTCACAGCATTTTTTTTGAGAAGCTCTTCCTCTTCGTAGAAAGCTAAGGCTCTCTCTAAACCAGGAATTCTCTTCAAACAATTCTTCGTTCGTTGTCGAGAGTAGGTCCAGATCAGAGAGTATATAAATTTTAAAAGAATTTAATGTAACGACAATGTAACGACAAATCGTGTTGGTCGCGCTTAGTTGGACAGAATGCATCACAGTCTGCCATTCAGCACAGAAGGTGAAATTGGATCATATTTGGATGTAGCCACAGTGTATTGGTCCGTTCCTCAACAGACTATGACCAGAGTGGCGTAGGGTATCATATAGTGCCACGGGTTCCATGAAAGCGGAATTCGGTGCTTTTGGCTGCTGTCCACATTATGTGGGAATTATGTTTTCACAGCTCACTAATATCTGTCGGGATTGGTATTTGGAAAACCCATGGGCTTGATCGACAGCTGTTCTCTTGTTTATCGCGAGTACCTAGCTGAGTGATATGTTCTGAGAAGAGCACCTGATGTTAGACCTAAAGTTGTATGTACATAGAGTGCCTTTTGCTGTTTTTGTAAGAATTCGCCTAATCATACAAGTGTTTAATATCACGAAAAATATCCATGTATTCCAGAAATGTACATATTCCAGCAGAGATTTACAAAATATCCATATTTATGTATGCATCTTATCTTTATGAAAGCCATCTAAATTATCTTATCATAAATAATGTCTAAATCGTGCTCTGCTTACGGACGAAGTTTATCGGAAATGATTTACATGATGACATTTAGTGACCACCCTCGCCCAGCAAACCGCTTTCATGTGCGTGGCACAAGAGCGAGGGGTGGGAATGGCAATGGCAATGGCGAAATTGCCAAGTAATATAATTTTAGCAAGTAAATCCAATAACATTGAACTGTAATAAAAACCGATACCCAGCACAGAGTGGGAGAAAAAGATGAAAGGAAAACTAGCTGGAGGATGAGAATGAGGATGCGGAGGATAACCAAACTAGGAAATAATAAAAATGTATTGAGTGTCGCCCTTGTGGCAGTTAATCGAAATGAAATCGTAGTGAATTTTGGGTGGCAGACGACATACGAAACGCTATAATTAGATGATCCCAAAATCAGCCGCTAATTTTTCCGCAATTTGCTTAGTAATGCAATATAAATACAAATAAAACCATAAATATACAACTCACACACACACCCATCCGCACATCCTTCCATATCCGCAGGACACTACCACAAGGGGTTCTTCGCTTCTATTCGCATTTGTACGTTGCTGGTGGTTGGCTATAAAACAGATACAATAACCAAATCCCTTTTTTTTTGTTGCTGTGTGTGTGTGTGTGTGTTTAGACACAAAGGTCGGTTTTTGCCGAGGCAAGTATTGAGCCAACAAAAACCGGAGCAAAAAAAAATACCGAAAAGATGGCACAGCAGAAGACAAACAAACAAAAAAAAAACTGTTTATACCCTGGAGTGGTGCACATGTCTCATCTTTGCTTTGAACTTGTTTCCTTTTGGTTGTTGGAAAGCATTGGAGCAGTCAGCTTGTCAACCACCCATGCCGTGCCGTGCCAGCCCATCCATATGCATGTTCGACTGTCACACAGAGTCAGTCAGCCATGTCAAAAGCCCACCAATGTGATGTGATGCGATGGTGGGCAGGGAACAGTTACCCGAAGGAAGGATACACTCGCCTGGCATTGGAAGTGAACATATTGTCAGTTCGGTATTCGCCTGTGACCCCAGCGGGAGTTTGCCAAATGCGAAATCACTTCAGTTACACACAGACTAACACACACCCATACACACACACACACACATACTCCTTGAAGGGTGTCCGTTTATTCCTGGCAGTTGTGTGTGTTTGGCATGGCTTTGTGTGGTGTTTTTGTTGCTGTAAACGGTGACATAGACACGCTGGATTGTGGGGTTGCTTGTGAGCCAAGGGCCACTGTTGCACAGTGACTTAAATATTTCGATGGGATATATCTCCTCTGAGATATACCAATCCAGGAATTGGTCAGCATTTTTCTTTGTCTATTCTCTCAGTTGTCCTGAACTCCTAGGTGCGAATCAGGTTCTGAAGTTTTTGTAGAGTCTCCAATCAGTCCCTCTGAGGTATAAGAATCCAGAAATTGGCCAGTCTTTTCTCTCACTTATCCTTAACTCCTAGATCCGAATCAGCTTGATTGAAAAGCTTGACGATTGCCACACTTATTTTTCAATATCAGAGACTAGTGGCCGCTTGACTGTCAGTCGAGATATTAACACAATGTTTTCTATTATTTGAATTTTATACATTTGCAAAATCGTCATAAGCTTCTCTTAAAAGTCAGCATGTCATGGGCTTTCCATAAAGTAAAGGGTCGCACAGGTCCAAGTGCGATCCCTACTAACTGCAACTCAAATTTTGTCACAGACCTCCGAGTGGTAACTCCTGATGTGTCTTGGCATTCGCTTAGGATGATTGATCGGCGAACATTTTGAGGTTAACGAGGTTGGAGTTATGCCCGTAACGTGCTCCGGAATGACAGAGAACCGACGAATGTCCTCAATAAAAACTTGATTAACATTATCGTCATTCTAAAAATACCATTGAGACGTTAGTAGAATGAAAAACTGTGACGTACATAAACCAAACAGTTCGCAGGTCATCAGTAGCCGATTCTTCTCCATCCCGGTGATGTAAACGAACAATGGCAACACCTTCTCGACTTCATGGCAAAAGCTGCCGAAGAAGAAAATGGACGAAGCCGAATCCGGATCGAAAGGATTCAAGGTGTGTTAAGGCGTCTCTGAAGTCACAAGGTTATATTCACTCTCATTCTATTTTCCTTACTTTTATTGACGACCTGTTGGGTCAGACTGTGAGCCCAGCCTACTCTCTTGCGGATGACAGCAACGACTGTCCTTCGTATTCATTTGACCATCGGCCGAGTTCTCTAGAGGTCGAGGACAAAAGGCGAACGATAACTGACTCACACAATCGACGAGTTATGAGTGGTGTCAAATGAACAGAGTCGATTTTCATCAGGGATGTAGTGAATGTTGTTTTGGGCGAAAGAGAATACTGAAATCTAAATTTTTAAGAAATGAATATTTCAAAATGATTCGAATAATTCGCATATGCGACAGCAGAAATTCGTAACATATGCAGTCTTATTTTTTTTTCGAATGAGAAAGCGAATGCTGATATATTCCGAATATTTCAAAAATGTGTTTTGCGAATGTTAAAAATGATGCGAATAATTCGCATATGTGAAAGCGAACATCGTTACATCCCTAATGTTAATGCCTTACAAACAGTCCACTGATCATAAATTTCTATTTCTATGTGGTAAATTTATATAATTTCAAAATAATTCTGATTTGTGATTGGGAGAAACACACAATAATTAATGCCTTGGCAACCACTGTGCACCGGTATAAATACCATACGTATGAACATACCACATCCACTTGTACGTATGCACTGGCGGAGGAACATATTCATATTCCTGTTGTTTTGATAGCTCTTGTCTTTAATTTGCGACACACACTCCAACTCTCACCCACTTACATACACCATCAATTCGCTCGTCCTGGCGCACTCAAGGACGACAACACATTTGCCTTTTATAACGTGATTATCTGACGATTTGATTTGTCGTTGAGTGCCGAAAACAAATACAAAATCATTTGAGAGCATAAACGGAAATAGGAAGCAAATAGCTTACAAGAAATTAACAACAAGGACTACAAACAAACAACATACGTGAGTTGGTATATATGAGTGTGTGTGTGTATCTAAACTCTCCAAGTCCCTTGGTGTCGCCCACCCCTCCCTGCCGTCCGCTGCATGGATGACAGGCTTATGGAAATTTCTGCCAACTCAAAATTTAATATGATTTCTTCGTTTAATCTCATAGTCGGATTAAACTAAGAAAAAACGAGGGAAAATACACGAAACGAGTGCAGTGAACTAGGGAAAGATGCTTAAAGTGTGGCAGACATTCAAGTGGACTGGTTAAAGTATCGAATTGTTATTTTTTTGGAATCCTACAAAAGAAGCTTTTGGAACACCTGCCTGCCTATTCATAGTTTGCTTCGTTTCGTTGGATCTGGTACGTGTGTTAGACCTCCTTCAGTTTGTGGCATTAACAAATTGTTAAGAGAAATCCTCTGTGGTAAATCAGTGTGGTAAGACTTACAGATAAACCCTACTAAAATACACATACAACTACCATGTAAATAATTGCCTCTCTGCAGCTACATGCTAATATTTTTGAGGGTTCAAATCTGAGATTCACTCTTCTTGGGGGGTTTCAATATTTTCTAAATCTGCAACGGTTTTGTTTGTAAGAAACTATTTACAAGGATCATGTGAAATGCAACATTAATAGTCGAAATTTATGGCGGTACGAACTAAGTCCCCAATGAACTAAGTCCCCAAAACAAAAATGAACTAACCCCCCAAAATTTTATACAGGAGGAACAACAACGATTTTTGGGGACTTAGTTCATTATTTGGGGATTTATTTCAGTTTCAAATTTAGGGAGTTAGTTCATAATGAACCAACTCCCAAATTCCAAGGAACGAAATAAATCCCCAAAACTATTTTTGGGGAGCTAGTTCATTTTCACTAAATACCAAAATTATTAAAAATTCCGCGAAGTCTTCATTGCGGATAATTTCCAAAAATTCAATAAAACGACCATGCTTCTCTAGTTTGCTAGAGAGCTTTTTTTTTCTAACTTCACCTCTTGCCTTCTGTACGTGGAATCCCACCTTTTTTGTGCAAATGAAATAGATACAAATAGAACATAAGCGGTTCCATGTACAGAAGGAATCGGCGCCGATTATATTCTTACTTCACCTTTTCCATAAAAATTCGGAATAAATTCATTATGAACTAACTCCCCAGAAATTGGGGATTTGGGGGATTTATTTCATTTCATTGGGGGTTTATTTCATTTTCTAAATTGGGGATTTATTTCATTATGAAATAAATCCCCAATTTTGGGGGGTTAATTCATTTTCGTTTTGGGGACTTAGTTCATTGGGGACTTAGTTCGTACCGCCGAAATTTATAATGTCCTGTTCCAGTCCCTTCCATGTGAGCGGCTACGAGCTTTAGTATTTCAGCAGTTGTCGAAGGACCGTCGAGGAATCTGAGCCGAAATTCACTTTCAGCCCAAATACCTACACATATCCTTTAACATTTTCATATATGATCGTCTCACCTGTATTTACATCTGGATATTATTTTTAATATTTAATACATACGAACATATGCATTTTCCTTAAAATTTGGAAAACTTTTCTCTCTGACTTGCAACTTGAATTTAATCAAAAAATGCGGATACAGCTCCTGTCTGTGGAGGATTTTGTGGGTACCAACTACCAAACTGGGCGAGAAAATTATCTCTTTAGAAGAAATCAACTAACAATGTTTTCTTCTTGTGATCTGCCTGGCGCGATGAACTATTGATGACAATGCCCGGCCAGGAACGGGTTACCAACCACACAAATTTACCTTTAGGCCCACATTAGCAGTTGGTCATGTAATATCGTCAATACAGTTCACAGTACCTTCATCATATGCAACGAGTAGGAACATTTCTGTTATAGAAACTCAGAGTTAGTTACATCTGTCAGACCTTTGCTGCTCCCCTTCTTAACAATGTTGCGTAAACCGGACGATAAGCCACGCCCCCTTCTTTTCATGTTTTTAGTTCAAGAAATTTATTTATTACATTATTGTAACATTTTATGATTCTTCTTAACTGGCCAGATACACATATTGTTTTAAAAAACAAATTATGAAAATCGTCTTCATCCGATGTTGTATCGATCTATGTCAACTGCTAATATTGTCCTCCTCAATTCCGCGGTGACATCTGATACATCAAGCTTTAGATTAAAGACAGTCTGTAGTGCAATTTGTTTTGCCGAGATATCTTCTGGATGTCAGACCTATAAATCTGTGGTTTTTCACCAATAATGGCTATATTTTAGGGGATTTTGATTTATCGACTTTCATCTTTTTTTTTAATAAAAAAATATCGTTATTCCGTTTTCTTTGTTATCGTTATTCTTCGAGCTGTTGGGACAAGTTAGTGATGTGAAGAATAAAATCCGTGCACGTCGCTCATGAACAACTGAGCGACGTTGCTGAAAACCCAGTTTTGTCCATTCCTCGTCATTCTTTGGAATTGGGCATTCCACAAACGTCATTACACCGTATTTTGCATTAAGACTTGGGTCTTAAGGCTTATAAAGTTCAGTTAACACAAGGACTCAAGCCGGCCGATCATCAACAACGTCGTGTCTTTGCTGATTGGGTCCATGAAATGCATGAAAATTATCCAGAATTCCATCGAAAAATTATCTTAAATGATAAGGCCCATTTTAACCTCAGTGGCTACGTCAACAACCAAAATTGTCGCATCCGGGGCTCGGAAAACCCCAGAGTTATTGCTGAGAAGCCTATCCATCCTCAACGTGTGACTATTTGGTGCGGTTTATGGTCCGGTAGGGTCATTGGACCTTATTTTTTCGAAAATGAGGTTGGATCAACAGTTACGGTGAATGAATTGCGCTATCGAGAGATGATTAATGATTTTTTATGGTCGGAGTTGGATAATATTCATCTGGACAAATTTTACTTTCAACAAGGCGGCGCTATGTGCCACACAAGCAAGGAAACCATTTCTCTTTTACGGGAAAAGTTTCCGGACCTCGAAGAGGTGATCACAATTGGCCACCGTGATCTTGTGATTTAACACCATGCGACTCCTTCCGTTGGGGCCACGTGAAAGATAAGGTCTATGCCAACAGTCCAGCGTCGATTCAAGACCTCAAAGATACAATTCGTTAGACTACCGTGGTCATAAGGCAGCCACTTTGCGATTTGGTTAAGGAAAATTTCATGAAAAGGATATGGTCCTGTAAGCGTGGTCGTGGTGACCATTTGCCAAAAAATTTAATTTTTCTTTGAATACCAAAATAACACCACTTGTTGGTGAACCCTGTATAAGCAATAGTTCTTATCGTTTAAACGATAGTTACTCTTTAGTAGCGCATATCACCAAAAAATTTAAGCTGCACATAAAAAAAATTCGGGCCAACAATTTTCAATTACTGTCGTAATTGAAATTAAGCTTGGAAATCAATTAATGTTGTAATTGAACTTAGAAATTCTTGGCGAAATCCATGTAAAAAATAGTAAAAAAATCAATTACTTATTTAAAATTTGAGTAATTGAATTCACAACTTTTGTAATTGGAAGAAAATCAATTAAAAAAGTAATTGAATTGACGAATTCCATACAAACTTCGTAATTGATTTCAAAAATATGTTTTTTCTGTGTGTAGAGCCAAAACAAACACTTCTTCGAGACATCTTCGTTGTGTGCAATGCCACCGATAAAAATTTTGTTGTTGTTAAAAAGCAACAACAGTTTTAAAATGGCCCACTCTTTCATAGCGTCTTTTCTTTTGCAGTATGGAAGTGAAATAATTCTTCTAGTTGATGAACGCAGAAAAATTCCATAAAAACTGAGTTCTTCAAATGGAAGAAGTTCTTCATCAATCTGATGTAGAACCAAAGACCATTCAGAGGGCAGATGTCGCAAGTCGTATTCTTATGCAGAAGACATGGCACCATTTGACAGTTTTAGAATGGAGATCAGAGACAATACTGATTTTATGCTGACAATATACACATACGCGCCCTTTCGGTAATATTTAGCAGACGACTTAAGGCGTCTGTGTATTAAATGGTCTTTGGTAGAACTATTGAAGAATCGTTTTCATTGATTTGATGTACAGTTTTTTTTCCAGTATATGATTAGTAATCTAAAAAATATATTCCATTCTATTACAGCCAAATTAACGTACGAGTATTTTCAATGTAATGGACGCAAAGGCAAGTAGAACATGCGACTTTGAGTGATGGGTCTTATGGTCTATTATTTCCTACTGTGGCAGGAGGTGAAACCGGAACCTTCGTGTGTCACTGTAACTGTTCATCGACGATCGGCACACTGAGGTGTCAAAGTGCCAAACAGTTACACATTTCAGTTCCACATCCAGTCCCTTTCATTTAAAAGCCCACACGTGTTTTGGAAGCTATTCGAAGAGAATATGGTAGCGAACAGGGGAATAATATCAATTCACATAACCAGACATGAGGACAGACAGATATAGGCAGACAGACAAAGTTATGTACAAACAAACAAGCAAACACTCAGACACACAGACAGACGGAGAGCATCAATACAAATGTATTTATGAAGGACACTTGAAGGCATTGCATGAAACACGCAAACATTAAAGTGTTCCACATGAAATTTCTAATTTATGTATGTCCGACGCAAGCATGAACATTTTTGTACGGACGAGGAGGACTATTATCGCCAGGATGTCTGTCCGCTCGTTCGCCAGCCACTGTGACTGTTTTGGACACTCTGCTTTTGGTTTCGTTTTTGCCTGACATACAGTCACTGAAAAAAGTTCTAAAGCCACGAATTGTTGAATTGAACTTTTATATGAGATCCTAGATTTTACAAAAATGTCCACACACTTTTATCAGCGACTGTTAGGTGGAAAATGTATGTCGATGTATGGGGAATAGGTAGCATAAATGCATGTGGTTTTCCCTGATGGCCATAACCCATGTGTGGTAATGTGTGCCTCGTATGAGCAACAACATCCAGAACAATGACAACAACGGCTACATCGTGGAGCGGTAGCAGCAACAACATTCAATAGTCATCATTGTTGTCGCTTCTGTTCTGTGAAGCAGCGCGCCCTGGTCGTGTGGGCTGTGAGCGGTGACTAAACAACACGTGTTGTATACAGATGTTACTCCCGTTGTTGTTGGTGTTGTCTGTTGGATAAACGGAAAACAGGGAACAATTGGCGTCAAAAATCAAAAAAAAAAACGAACTAAAACCGAAGAAACCTGTGCGTGCTTAACAATACATGTCCTCCAATTTGACAGGTTGTGAAACGCATTAATGTCCCTATCGTGCGCCCCATTTCATTGTTTTGGTATAATTTCGTGTAAAATCGTAAGGGCAAAGGAAAAATGTTACAATTCTTTTTTTTTTTTTTTAACATCGAAGTTCATCGGAACTGTCTTCAAAGGATAACGAATTGTGTCTGTGATATTTTGGGTTCTTACGTTGCCTGATAATTGTTAACACATTTAATTTGAGGTGAAGGGCCGCACATTGTTCTCCATGGTGTGGGGGAGATTTTCGAAGAAATTGGCGACGCGTTCATAGTGAACCAACCAACCAGAATATTTAGGGACAGACAAGTAATCGGTCAAAACAAGAAAACGTCCATTCGGGTAAAACTGAATTTATTTTATAAAATTGAATTTATTTTATAAAAAATAATTTATTTTATAAAAATTGAATTTATTTTATAAAACTGAATTTATTCTATAAAACTTAATTTATTTTATAAAACTTAATTTATTTTATAAAACTGAATTTATTTTATAAAACTTAATTTATTTTATGAAAATTAATTTATTTTATGAAAATTGAATTTATTTTATAAAACTGAATTTATTTTATAAAACTGAATTTATTTTATAAAATTGAATTTATTTTATAAAATTGAATTTATTTTATAAAATTGAATTTATTTTATAAAACTTAATTTATTTTATAAAACTTAATTTATTTTATAAAACTGAATTTATTTTATAAAACTGAATTTATTTTATTTAAGCCTATAAATCGTCATATAGCAAAAGTCGTCAAAACATTTTTTTTAAATTGTCAAATTTCTTCTTTCTTGGTTATCTCTGTCAATTTTGAGTTTCATGCTATGTATTTTCTACGATTGCACCCCAAGGTCTACGAAACCATTTCGGAAATTACAGCGCTTCTTCATTGGTACCCTTTGCAATGCTTTCTACTAAAGGGTGTTTTTTTATTGAGGTATAGAACTTCGAATTGAAATAAAACACAAGAAAATCGTTTTAATGTCCATCAATTTGGCTTTATTGGAAGGATCATTTTATGCCATTAATGTTTAAATATGATTTCGGGCATGTGGCCGCCGCGGCTGGCTCGAATAAAGCCAATTCTACAGGTCCAATTTTCAACCACTTGTTGGAACCACAACTCATCCACATTCATGCCATCCAATTCGGGAACAAAATAGTCGGTTATCATGGCTCTATACCGGTCTCCATTAACGGTAACTGACTCTCCAGCATTATTTCGGAAGAAGTATGGCCCAATGACTCCACCAGCCCATAGAGCACACCAAACAGTCAGTTTTTGTGGATGTAATGGCATAAAATGGACGGAGCTTGCGGTGAACTTCGCGAACTGAACCATTACTTTCGAAATAAATTTGCACGATTTGCAAGCGTTGTTCTTTTGTCAACCTGTTCATGATGAAACGGCAAACCAAACTAAATATTAATCACTTGACAGCTGACAAAATGGCCGCCAGTTAAAAAACTGATGCCAACTTAAAGTTCTATACCCCAATAAAAAACACCCTTTACAAGGTTTTCCAACAAGAGTTGTTATTTTGGTATTCAAAGAAAATGGAAATTTTTTGAGATAAATGATCGAATGTTTATTTTATAATAAAGAGGAAGGTATGCCTTTACTAATGAAAAACAACATCAGACAAATGGCCACCACGACGATGCTTACAGGACCATATCCTTTTCATGAAATTTGCTATAACCAAATCTCAAAGTGGCTGCCCTATATCCTCGATAGCCTTACGAATTCTATCATTGAGTTCTTGAATCGACGCTGGGTACGCCAACACCCATTATTTTTCACATGTCCCCAAAGGAAGAGGTCGCAAGGTGTTGAATCACAAGATCTCGGTGGCCAATTGTGCTTACATCTTCGAGAGATAACACGGTCCGGAAACTTTTCCCGTAAAAGAGAAATGGTTTCGTTGCTTGTGTGGCACATAGCGCCGTCTTGTTGAAAGTAACCGTTGTCCAGATCAATATTATCCCACTCCGACCATAAAAAATCATTAATCATTTCTCGTTAGCGCAATCCATTCACCGTAACTGTTGATCTAACCTCATTTTCGAAAAAGTAAGGTCCAATAACCCTGCCGGACCATAAACCGCACCAAATAGTCACACGTTGAGAATGGAGAGGCTTTTCAACAATATCTCTTGGGTTTCCCGAGCCCCAGATGCGACAATTTTGCTTGTTGACGTAGCCAGCGAGGTTGAAATGAGCCTCATCAGTCAAGATGATTTTTCGATGGAATTCCGGATCATTTTCATGCATTTCAAAGACCCATTCAGCAAAGATTCTTCACATCACTAACTTGTCCCAACAGCTCGAATTTGTCGAACAATTTCTCTATTGCGGTCCGACAATGTGCTTCACGACGACCCAAAAAGGCTTTAGTTTTGCGAACTGTGACTGCAAGATGTTCACCATTTTTGTACTGAATTTTAATAAATTCAATATTCCATTTTTAGTAATGTCAAATGTCAAAGAATAAAAGCTACCAAAATACCGGGTGATTCAAAATTACACCTTTCGTTAGGTTGTTCCATACTTTTTCAGGTAACCGGTAAATGGGACAAACAAGGTGTGTGAGAGGAGGGGAGAGACAAAAGTCTTTCATTTCCTGCTGCTTCAGAACTGTGGACATTTGTATGTGTTGATGGGAGAAAGACGGTCGAATCTCTATTACTATATTTTCCGATTTAGTAATTTAATATTGAGACACTCATATAGTGTACTACAGCTACTATAGAGTATCCCGTAGTCGGTCATTTACCCACTTATTTTTTTAATTTAACTGAACATCATTTTCACAACAACATTGCGTGTCGGTAAATGCATCGATTTTATTTCAATTTTACTCAACAAACACAAGAAGTGCTCGGGATGACATTTCAAATCATTACGAGTACAGAGGGGCACTACAGTGATTGGGGATTTCTTGATGATTAACTCCATCACACGATCGATCGCATGCGTGCATGTGCTGTGTCTGTGTGTGTGTTGGGTTCATTAACGTCAAACCATGAACAGGACGACATAAAATTGAGTCATTTGCCACACAATGTTTCCGTTCGATATTTATACATTATTTTCATAACAATGAACACCTGTTCATGCATGAGTTGAGATATTGGAAATGATTTTAGCAGCGGAGAGATAAGGCGGAAAAGACGTACGTCTTACGTCACAAAACGCCAAGTAGAAATAAGCTAAAACCATATATCGCATGAAGAGGGACTAGTAGGAGAACCCCAGAATAACTATTAACCCTGTTTTGGGTGTAAAGCAAACAAAAGGGTGACTGCCATCTACATCCACTGGATGTGTTTCTTCGTGAGAGATGAACCCTGTCGTAGGCGCCAAAACTTCTTTCATAGAGGCAAGTGTAAAATGTTCGTACTGAATGTGGAACGAACAAATATTTTTGTTTGCAGGGACCAATTACTGTGGAGAGAGAGAGAGAGTGGCGACAATCTCCCAAAGCTGAAGAAATGGTCAAGGTGAAGAAATTTAGTGGACATTTAGGCACATTTTTTTCAGCTAATTACATATCGTCACCGGAAATCGAAAATGACTTAAAAATCATTTTCATAACTTTACCAAAAAAGCAAAAAACTTTGTAAAATCTAAAAACACCTGTTGTAAAGTAGTTTTGTAGTTCGTCTTCAAATTGTAAATTGTATATGGGTGAATAATCTTAAATGACTCCTTTCTGTGTCCGGCTGTTTAAAATTGTGTTGTATTAACTAATTTTTTTTATAAATATGTTCTAAGCAGCTTATTACATTTGTTAAAATAACCCACGTATTAGTTTTTAAAATTTTAAATTGTTAATATCGAAAAAAAGAAAACAGTACATGTAGTCTCAGTCCCGTGGCGTGTCCAAAACCGACGCAGCAAAATAAACCGTACTTATTATGTATGTAAATTTAAAAAATCTGTAATTGCATTCAAATGAATTTATGCACTATCACTTCAAGTCACATATACTCTTTTTTTGATTTAATTAAATTAATTTTAAGAAATTATAAAAATCATTGACTTTTGTCCGGAACATTTTCTCTCAGTCCCGTGCCTGGTGTGGTTTTCTGCTTAAAAAAAGGTAACGTTCAATTTGTAGTGTTTCTCTCGCGCTGAAGTATTGTTCTCTTCGAAGGTTCTCGAAGAAACTCTACTTCTATTTTAGTTTGCGAATTATTTTCGTCGGAGTTGTCGGAGACTGTCCCCTTTTTCGTAAAGAAAAGGAGTCATTTCAGATTATTCACCCATATATTGAGGTGTACTATTTTGCAGAGACATGTATTTTAGGCCATTTAACCAAAATCAATTTTGGTTTTTTTTTTAGGTTTGGTCTTTTTGGATTTCAGGTGACGATATATCGTCTATGTAGAAGAAAAAGTCATCAACTACACTTTTGCGAAAAATGAGTTTATTGCATTTTATTTCATAATTTTGCATTGTTTATTTTTTGCGCTTCTCAATATGCGCATATCTATTTTATTTACAAAGATTTTTTTTTTATAACTCACTAACTGCAGGTTTGCGATAAAATTTGTGAAGAAAACATCATTATCTGTATACTGTATACTGTTTTGTCGATATAACAGTATACAACGTATGCAGAAATTTTTGGTGGATAAAATGTTGTATTTAATAATTAACAAATTGTGGTATTCAAAATATTTGTTATCGAAATATTGGATTTTTAATGATAACTTGTATATAAAACACCTTATAACTCAAAACTATGAAAATGTAGATGATGAGTTTTTGTTCTACATAGACGAGTCCTTGAATATGACTTCGCGAATATTCCCTTTGAAAGACGGAATATTCGAGATCAGAATAATAAGAGATCAGTCTTTTATTCATATCTAAATTTTGTGGAGGTGTGTCGTTCAAGATTCCAAAGACCACTAAGGCTAAGCTACACAACCACTTTCTTCAGCGCTGCAGATGCTTGCACTTTTCGGCTGGTCTGGAGATAAGTGATTTTAACGAACCTGCGAGTTCAAGTTTTTTCGAGCCCATAGGTTGTCTGAGACCAATTCTTTAACGTCAACTTCGTACTTCGAACTTGAAGTATAATGTTCATCAAATTGACGTACACTGTTCGTCGAATTGATTTACAAAATTGAAGAAAAAATTAATGAAATATTCCACATCCAATTCAAGAAAAGTGTAGTTGGTTAGAAATGATTTCCAAATTCATTCATCAGATTAATAAACTCTTTTCTTACAGTGTACCTGTAGCAGCATTTGTAAATCTTCTCAGAAATCGTATCTCTCTGACCGATAGTCGCAGAAGTTCAACAATCTATCAGGAGACGACTTAAGAGGGTTTAGAATTGAATCGATATCGACTGCAATAACTTGATGTGACTCTAAATAATATGAATACTGTTAAATTAAGATTGTTATGCATATCTGTGTTCCACAGAAGCTGTTCGTCCAATTATTTTCAGAGTCAGTTTACACGTTTGCATGTGTTCTAGGTAAGTTAAAAATTGCAGCGGATTTATTTCGATTCGATTACAATTCATTCATACCTTTGTCGATAGCAAAGTGCAATAATGCGCTGCCGAAGACATAATCGCCGTGTTGCTGGCTAATGAAGAACAAGCCAACGAACGAAAGGCAACACGCGTCAGCGTCAACAGCATTCAATGCAAACACCTCGACTCATTATTGTGGCGCCCAAATGGCACACCAACAAAAGCCCGTCCATGTTCATATCCATGCCATTGCCATACGAATCAAATGTAAATTGAACAAAACCAAATCCAAATCCAACTACTTAAGCATGAAGCATACGAAGTATGCAACGCACATACACATGTACACGGCAATCTGATCCAATCGCAGCCAAGCCAAGCCAACCCAATCCGAACCAATTCAACTCTATGCGACCGTGATGAGGATGTGCGTTTGTTTGTTGCACGTGTACATATGCATGAGCACGAAGATATGATGATGAGATTGTCAATACATCCCGGCACCGTCAGTCCACATGCCCGGCAGAGGAGCAGTCGTCATTGTCGCCACTCATAACAAGGAACACCGAATACTCACAAACAAAACAGAAAATGGAAAGCCAGAACGACCATCAGCAGCTCAAAACCAGACAACAGGCAAATGTGGTACATGATTCCTCATCTTGGCAGCGGCATCACCATGATGATCGGCATGCCATTTCGTTTCGTTTGCGACTGATTGCTGGGGTCCCGGTTGAGTGGCAGGGAGCACCACTCACTCACTCAGTCACTCAGCCAGTACCCCAAGTGCCGATGCAGTTGCAGTTGCAGTTGGGCAATAGTGGTAGCAACGATCACCGTCAATGGATCATTTGCATTAAATAAGACAAAGTTCATGCAGCAAAACGAATATTTAAGCGATACGAAGAAGCAACAGAATAAGTGGTGTGCTTAGGACATTGCAACAACTGGTGCTCGTGCTGGTGCTGGTGCTGTCGCAATGCAATCCAAGTAACAGGCATGGTGAGTGCAACGAGTTGCATGAGTACCCAGTCACTCAGTCAGTCATTCACTCGCCCATTCACTGGTCTGCCACTTGATTTGTTCTTCCACGTACACCAAGGAATTTGTGTATGTGTGTGTGTGTGTCTGCATGTTTGTGCCTGTGTATTGGTGTTCGTGTTGTTGGTAATCTGATGCAATACAAATTACCACAATACACAATCGGACGAGGAGATTTCCAACTGGAAATTTTATGTTTCATGCATGTAACATTTCATAGGATTTAGCACACAAAGGTATCAAACGACAACAGGGCAACAACACGGCGACAACAACTACTGTACAAAACAACAACTGCAACAGCAACTACAACATCAGCAACGACATCATCATCATCATCAACAAACATCATGTCAAACTTTGCTGCAAGAAGTAAGTACTCACTGATGGAAAGTGACAATTCGAAAGCCTTGAAGCAGGCCTTCTTACAATGGGGGGGAATTTATTTCCAGACATGACTTCAGTGGAGTATGAGAGGTAATATAAGTTAGAGTAATATAAGTATAATTTTTTTTCGAAATTTTTTTTTACAAAATAGTTTTCTCAAAATATTTTTTACAAAATTTTTAAAATTAAGTAACAAATACTTTCTCAAGCAAATTAACGGGCGCCATAGGCGCATTACAACTTACTAGTTTTAATATATTTTTCCATTTTAGTATTCCAGGCCGCTAGGATCTCACATCGGAAAGGACCTTTGTGTGTGGACTATCGTTCGTAGATTTCGCATAACTACTTGCCCGACGCCATTGCACCGGGCCTGTGCATTTAGTAAATGCGAATGTATTTGTGAGTATTGCTGTATTGTCTCATGTCTCTGTGTGTGTAAATATGTCGTGATAAATATTGCATAGGTTTCTATGGAAGGCCACCGCTGTACGTACGGACGCTTCCGTATGTTCTCGACTGATGTGAATCAACAAAATCGGTGTGTAAGTATATATGTATGTATTACGTGATGTAGATAAGTATGTAGGTATGTTTGAGATTTTCTGTCGGCAGAGCTGGGAAAATCAGAATAATTTCATTCTGTATAATCACATTAATTTCGTGGAAGATTTAGAACTTCCGAGAAGGGCGTTGATGCCCGAAAATGTTTAGGAGTAATTGACATGTGCTATTTTTTATTTATCAATCACAATTTGTTATTGTTTCAGATCCGTATTTATAAACATTTACTGCCTGTTTCCATAAAACGAATTTGTTCATTCGTTACAAACTTTCAAAATTGGAGTCGCAATAAAATGAATTCTTAAAAGTAATAAGAACTTATTCTTTTGAAATTGTGTTCCATATGTCGATATCTAACATATCTCTGAAAACACGAATTGAATAATGTTTGAAACACATTTTATAACGCTTTCAATATTGACGATTCGTAACGAACGAACCAATTCGTTTTATGGAAACAGACAGTTGAAAGAAAATTTGTTTTTTGTATTTCCATAGGTTTTTCTTAACAAAAATTTGTAGAGCTGTTTTAAATTTTTATGAATTCATTTATTCACTCAATAATTTGAGTCCAAGTGCAATTAAGTCGTCACAGCGCTGGTTCAACATTTTCAAGTGGAATTGTTCACGGGCAGTGAGTGCATGACTACATCATTGCTTAAAATTTAAGAAATAGGAAATTATTGCTTAATGAAGCGGGAGGGACCACATGAGATACTAATCAACAACGACATCAACAACATCGTCGTCAACGTCATCATCAGAATCATGGCATATCCAAAAATGACTTCAGTTATATTTAAATAAGAAACGGGCAACAACTACAAGGAAACAGACGCACTAAAAAATGCTTTCCAAACGATAAAATCCACTAATCAGGCATGTCACAGAAACTCAAATCGACAAATTTTGAAACCAAAACGTTTTTAGCTTCTCCAGAAAAAGGAAATCGAAAAAAAATATTGATTTGAAACCCATGACAAAATCTGAAGTGAAAATCTGAAGTCAAAGAATTGCCATCGCCTCAATTGTGTGATCTTAAACCCAAAAAAAAACACTTAAACCCCAAAAAAAAAAAATATCTGAAGGAAACTCCGCAAAGAAATGTATTTGTTTTAATATTAAAATTAATAGCTAATTTTTAAATATTTAAAGGGGCAAGCATATTTTTTATTTGTTTGTTTGTTAACTTTTTTTAATTAAAATCACAGTCAAAGTGTGGAGACGTATCGAAATTTTTGACGGCGGTGGGTAAACCAGCTGTTTCTAATTTCAATGCTACCATATTTTTAATAGAAATATTCGATTTCCATTTTTTCTTGATTTCATCAAACCCAGGAATTTTTGAAGAAGCAAAATTAAAATGTTAGGTTTTGGAAACACGAATTCAAATCGATTTCGTAACATTTCTGTGACATGCCTGAATATTGGAAAATGAAACGAAATGCCATTAAATTGAATTACGACATTCACATACAGATTTAATGAATTTCCCACCATCCAAAGACGACAATAAAACGGGGACACCCTGATTTGGTTACACATCGCATTTAAATATTGTACGTCTCTAAACGTATTCGAATATTCGTATGTTCGATTGTTAAAAAAAAAAATACAAAACAGAACCATTAATCGCTGTCACTGGTGAACTCTGCTTCATTTGATTTACTCACTCGCTTGATTGATATGTATCGGATGGATCAGTCGCGCTCTCTGTGTGTAGGTGTTGAATCTAGTGCGTTCAATCTCTTCCAAATGCTAATGGAAATACGTTTACATTTGAATATCGAATGACAGTACTCAACGGGGAGAAGATATCTAAAGATCTGACTATTTTGAAGTTGTGCTAGTTTAGTATTTATATTTTACATAATGAAACTAGTGTGGATGAAGTGATGGGTATAAATGATAGCAGACGTGGAACTCTTAGGAATTGTTAAACGGAAGATTTCGGTATATTAACTATTTAACGGCAACGTAAGGTCACTGACCGAATGGTGTCTTTCAACTTTAATAATTCGTAACAGCTACTGTCTATCGTTTCTATGATGGAGACATTATTCCGGAAGACATGGGTTTCGTTACCCTCCAATATTTCTTTCTTTGGTTATCATATTCCCTTAAAATTCCCGGTAGGAACAAACGGGTAACTTCTCTCATATCAGATGCTTGGTTACTGATCGTACGATAACCTCAAAATTCTAACCTCTGTATTCATAGAAATTTAAAACAGCTATACAAACCTTGGTTAAGAAAAATGTGTGAAAATTGCTTTTGAATTTTTACACATTTTTCTTAAAATTTTTTTTGTAAATGTGTTACAATTAAGTGTCGATGAAAAGAATTTCATAAAAATTATTTCAAGACAAACGACCCAAAACAAACCTTGTATTAGGTCAAAGACTGTCATCTATACCATTGCTAGTAATTATATACACACCACAATCTCCCAATCTCCAGACCTTAAACCAATCGAGCTCATGCGGGACTTGTTGGACAAAACGATTCGGAAGCATTCAATATTATCCGATTAATCCCTGAAAAAGGCTTTGTCGATCGAGTGGACCAACATAATAAAAAAGGTTGGTAAGGAGTAAGCGTCGACACTTACAGGCAGTGAATCACTGTCTGTTTCCATAAAACGTTCGTAACAAATCGTCAATATTGGAAGCCTTCTAGAATATGTTAGATATCGATAAAATAATCCATTATATTGCGCCATCAATGTTGACAATTTGTAGCGAACGGACAAATTCGTTTTATGGACGAAGAAAGAAAATTCAACCAATTTGTTTTCCTTAGGCCCCCCATTCACGTACAGTTTTAACTGTCAGTTTGAACTGTTCAGCTAAAACTGTCAGTTGAAACTGTATGTGTGTGGTATATAACTGACAGTTTTACTCAACTGTTCAGTTTAACTGAGAAATATAAAAATTTTATATTTTTAACTGACAGTTAAAACTGTACGTGAATGGGGGGCCTTAAAAACATTTTGCTTTAATTTTTTTTTTGGATTGCGCCAAAACGTTGCATTGATTGCAACAGCTTTCTTACTACGGACAAAGACAATATAGAGATAATTCTTTCTTCAGCCGGACTGTTCGTATGTGGAATAATCATACTGCAAGGGGTTTTTCCTGCCTGCTATGACATTCTCAAATTCATGGCAAACATCAACAAACACTACTCCCTCTTTCCTCCCTCCAAACCCCTTCTTTCCTATCGCTAACGCAGTGAATTGCATTTATAGGGGGGCATCCCCTGAGTGTTAGTGAAAAAAAAATATATATATTAGGTGGCG
The DNA here is from genome assembly GCA_958296145.1 of Hydrotaea cyrtoneurina. Classification (NCBI taxonomy): domain Eukaryota; kingdom Metazoa; phylum Arthropoda; class Insecta; order Diptera; family Muscidae; genus Hydrotaea; species Hydrotaea cyrtoneurina. Next base: position 6,042,219 of record OY282513.1, on the reverse strand, counting down.
CAAAAGTAAACTTCCGATGTTTTTTGGCTGTAATTAAAAAAAAAATTAAAAACTTTGATTCTTCTTGTGGATTATTTTTATTTGGTCTTTTAATTTTTTTTTACATCAAGTCGAGAATATGATGTCATGTAAATGGCCGCCGCCAGAGTTGCCACTGACATTAGGGGCCAATCGCAAAATTTATAGCATTTTCTGATAGGAGGATTACTTTTGCGCCACCCTTTATATGCCGTATGAGAACTTTTCCCATAGATGATTGCTATGTTTGTTTTCTACGAATTTTCTATAAATGAAGTAGTGTCATCATAAGTCATCTGCCCTCTAATTTTTAAATCAAAGCAAAAAACATTACAATTATAAAAAATATTATCTATTTTACAGGGTTCCCCCAACGTGTTGTTCTTTGATACAACTACCTTCCATTCAACAGTTCATCATCAGCCACCAGAAGTTTCATCACACCACTCAACAACCCGTTTGGAATAATCACATTGCTTTGGATTAAGTTTCACAATTGTTATCGTGTGGATTTAACGTTTACTTTATTGTTGTTGTTTTTTTTGTTTGTTGCTTCATAACACTAAAATCGAACAGTTGTTTCAAAGTTAATTGTTTTCGGTTTTATGGAACATGAAAACATGTGAACATTCCACATTTCGTGCCAACATTTGATTGTCAGTGAGAGTGTAGAGTATGAGTGAGCTGAAAATACGCACTCATCTCTCAGAGTACAGGATTTCGTGTTATGGAGGAACATTCAGTGTTTTTCTGCTGTCCGATGTGGATGTGACTCTTCTGCGAGTGCCCCGTGGAAGAGGATTACAACGAAATGATACCGTTGCGTTCCTAATCACAATTAAACGTGTAAAGGGCAAACAATGGCCGGCCAACGAAGCCAGTGTGCCCGTCTACCAATGATTGATTGAAATCGAAACCATTATTACACCCCCGAACACACAAACAAAAAAGAATCCTAAACGGACAATGTGTAGACGTATTTGCAGATAGAGAACATATCATGCTGGGGTACGTCAATACCTACATGTGTACATATGTATCTAGGAATTGAGTGGCATTCGTATGTGGCTGGCTGAAGGACTGTGGGTACATTTGGCATGTGTGATTTTATCATCATCATCATATGCTCGTCATCTCACAGTGTTCTATTGAAACAAGGCCGCGCCAATGGTATACAGTGTTACCAACTGATAATAATAAAGGTCGGGCTAAAGTTGGGTTCGGCCGATTATTTAATTGCCCATTCTCAAACTCTGGTTCAAAGGTTATTAGAAAATATTGAAGGTAATGGAGGACTTGACTTTGATTAGTTTGAATAATTGAGACTATATTCCATCATGATTGGTAATCGAACGTCCATAGCCTTATGTCTTCAGTAGATATTGGAAATCGTTACCACATCTATATTTCCACCATTGACGAGGGGCCCTTAGTTAGTAACCTCAGGGTCGCCCATATCTATCTGCATTTGATTTTGTCCCAAGTCCTTTTCCATTTCTCTCTACCACGCATTGATACACCTTGCAGCGTTGCGTTATGGGCGGAATTTATTGCTTCGGTAGCCTCGGTACGGTGTTCGGTACCTTATCTGTCCACCTTGAGTGGCCATTGATAATATCGTTCAAGTGGGAGTCGTCAAATAAACTGAAGGTCAACAAAATGGAATCCAATTTGTTACTTGTAAAATCCAACGAAGTTGTAGTACTCTCGATGGTTCGTAATATCAACCCCTTTCATAGAATCCTTCCCAAAGTTGTGTTTCTAAGTGACTTTGTGTTTGACCCCCCCGAAACCACTGTGCACCCGTCAATAGACCCCCATTGAAGTCAGCACACGCACTCCACTGTTGCAAAACGTTTTATCGTTCCTTTTCATCATAATCGTCAAATGGTGTTAATGTTGTCGATGTCATGTTGGACTTTCGTACAAATGGTAAATGTGCGATGTGTGTGCGATGTGGATCTGAATGCTGCATTTGATGACCATAGAGCGTCCATTCGCCATCCATACTGCGCACAACATGAACTAAAGGTGATTTACGACCATTAGGAATGTTGTTTATGGACTCGCACTTGGGAGTTTTTATTGCTTTTGGTTGCAGTTGTTTTTCAAATAACACCCAACCGAACCGTAATGACTCCGCGGAAGGTCAGAGTTGATTATTGTGATGTCGTCTCTTAGTTGTAGGTGAACATCAGCATATGCCCTCCTTTTGTTCTGCACTGGCCACATTTTATATTCTTGCGGTTCACCAGAGACAGTTTTCGATATTTCTTTAGAGTTTTTGTTTTGTTTGCCGCAGCTTCAAAGACAATTTATGTGTGTACTTTGATTTGTGGGCAAACCACAATTAGGATAGTTGATAAGAGGTTCATATTGTTACTCCAATATAAACTCTGATTAAACTTTCTGAAATTACCTTGGCCAGGGAGATCATATTAGAAGTGATGCCGATCGGCGTTTATAAAAGACCTTCCGCAGATATCACAATAGAAAAACAGAGCACATAAGAATTCTCGGAAGTAAAAATAACACTGAGAAAAAGGACTCTGAGTCGGCTGGCAAAAGAATAAATACACTGGAAAAAAAACTGTGCATCAAATCAATGAAAGCGATTATTCAATAGGTCAACATTCAATTAATGAAGAAATTCATTGACTTGATGAATAAATTTTTCAATTTGAAGTACCATGTTCATCAAATTGTTTATATTTGAATCTCTTCGTAACAATGCCGAAAAGGAGACTGTGTGAATTAAAAAAGAAATGACCGAAAACCCTCAAACTTTTGATATCTGGCTATTTTCTACCCCGCAATCTTCTCTACACCTTTCGCCAACAAACTTGAAAATTAATCAAATAGTCATCTGTAAATCAAGTCTTATACTTTCTATAAGTTCAAGGACATTTTTATTCCGTAGAATACTTATCATGTCCTATGCCAATGTTAAATCCTCTCACATACAGAAACTACAATGCTCGCTCAATTTCTTTTCAGGAAGTTGTGGATGTCGCTTGTCAAAAATATTTTTGTTCACTTAAGGTGGAGTTGACGAGGAAAGGAAATATGTGTGAACAAAAATTCATTTTACGAGCCCTGAAACAGATATTTAAATTACTCTTGAAAATTTCATTGAGAGAAAAATCTTTGATCCAGCTGTGGTAGAGTGGGGATATGCACATTATTTTAATGTTAGTAAAAATATCCTTAAATTCGTTAGGGCCGAATTTTATGGACTCTTTACCATGAATTGTGTTTTCTATAAGACTTTCTGACAAATAATTTCATTATGTTGAAATTTTATGATAACCTTTATTTATTCCATTATAATTTTAATTTCTTTCTTTGAACAGTTTCCAGCAAAAATCTCGAGAAATTAATAATCCGCTGAGTACCAGACAATTAGTTAAATTTGAATTGCAGGTAACTAAGTGGCTAGCCCAACTGCACTCTGTGGGCATATCCAGGAATTACTAGTAAGTATTTGTCTCCCATTTTCAACACATTTGCATTCATGTCCTTATTATTATTAATTTTTTTCATATTCTTTGTTTGTAGCTTGGACTCAGTAGCCTGTGTGCAAATGTCTGATAATGCCATGTCATGCGATCTCTTTCCCGCGACTATCACTGTTTGTGTGACAATGAGAATCATCCTCTCAAATAAATGAACTTGCAGCAGGAAGGTTTCCACAATCAACAGATGTCTATTTGAAGTGTGGACATTCTGTTTTGGAAGGTGGTCCATTTGAGGAAGTGCATATTTTCGAATTGACTCCATATCTGGCCAATGTTTTCGTGTAGCATAGCCGATCAATTGTCCAGATAAATTGTACTTGCAAATGATTTTATTTACAATTACATATGTATTTATAGACAATTATATTCATTCCATTTAAATATTGAGTTTTTAATTTTAGCGACCTTATATATGCATGTATGTACGTAATGCTTGTGCAGAGTCTTGTATAGGTATTATTAAGCTGTTTTTGGATTTCCTTTTCCTTCCCTTAAATTAATAGAAAATCAAATGTCTGTTGAGTTTTATAAATTCCAAGCTCCTTAGCTTTAAAGATTTATTGTTATTTTTATAAAACACTAGTTGCAGCCTAGTATTGTTGCTGCCCTCAAACATGAGCATATGGAAATAAAAATATCTACAATATTTTATATGATTTGTTTTTAGTTAATAATGTTTTCAGCATGTGTTTTCTTAAGCAACAGTAGCTTATAAACCTCATCATCGTACCTCTATAATTAGAGCTATAGTTTCAACCATACCAAACAATATTTCTAGGTGTTCCACACAAATTTTTGAGAAACCAAATGTTTGTGAAACCATTTTCTTGGGCAATCAAATGTTTGAGCGAAATTGGGTTTTATTCAAAATGAGAGATTCAAAAATCCCTTGAACCTATTTGGAAAATTTTTCTGCAACGTAATAAGTTATCGTCACAAGACTAGTAGCAAATTAAAGCTACACTTTAGGGCTATTATTATCCCATTGAGAGTTTACTGCTACGATAATTTTCACAGGATTTATAGTGCATCCCATAGAGCTCTCTTAAAATATTTTTTTTACCATTAATCTGTAATAGACAATGATACATCAACTACATGTGGTTATAATTTCATCTTTTTGGAAGCAGAATAAATCCCAGTGCAAAAGATTTGAAAATTCCAAAAATAAAAATTTTGACCAAAAAAATAGAATAGAAATAGAAAATAGAAAATGATGTTGATGAAATTTTGTTCATGAATAGCAGACCTTAATCTGAACATGACGATGTTTTAATTTTTTAGATTGAAGTAGTAGTTTGGGAGAAATTAGGTTCAACAAGTGGGCTTTTCTAAAAATTAGAGATTCAAAAGTCTAATACTAATACTAATACTAATACTAATACTAATACTAATACTAATACTAATACTAATACTAATACTAACACTAATACTAATACTAATACTAATACTAATACTAATACTAATACTAATACTAATACTAATACTAATACTAATACTAATACTAATACTAATACTAATACTAATACTAATACTAATACTAATACTAATACTAATACTAATACTAATACTAATACTAATACTAATACTAATACTAATACTAATACTAATACTAATACTAATACTAATACTAATACTAATACTAATACTAATACTAATACTAATACTAATACTAATACTAATACTAATACTAATACTAATACTAATACTAATACTAATACTAATACTAATACTAATACTAATACTAATACTAATACTAATACTAATACTAATACTAATACTAATACTAATACTAATACTAATACTAATACTAATACTAATACTAATACTAATACTAATACTAATACTAATACTAATACTAATACTAATACTAATACTAATACTAATACTAATACTAATACTAATACTAATACTAATACTAATACTAATACTAATACTAATACTAATACTAATACTAATACTAATACTAATACTAATACTAATACTAATACTAATACTAATACTAATACTAATACTAATACTAATACTAATACTAATACTAATACTAATACTAATACTAATACTAATACTAATACTAATACTAATACTAATACTAATACTAATACTAATACTAATACTAATACTAATACTAATACTAATACTAATACTAATACTAATACTAATACTAATACTAATACTAATACTAATACTAATACTAATACTAATACTAATACTAATACTAATACTAATACTAATACTAATACTAATACTAATACTAATACTAATACTAATACTAATACTAATACTAATACTAATACTAATACTAATACTAATACTAATACTAATACTAATACTAATACTAATACTAATACTAATACTAATACTAATACTAATACTAATACTAATACTAATACTAATACTAATACTAATACTAATACTAATACTAATACTAATACTAATACTAATACTAATACTAATACTAATACTAATACTAATACTAATACTAATACTAATACTAATACTAATACTAATACTAATACTAATACTAATACTAATACTAATACTAATACTAATACTAATACTAATACTAATACTAATACTAATACTAATACTAATACTAATACTAATACTAATACTAATAATTGGTTTCTAATCTCGAATTTTAAGAAAACCCATTTTAAAAATCCGATTTTACCCAATCTTCTTGTTCAATCTAAAAAAATGAACACATCGTCATGTTCAGATTAAGGTCTGCTATTCATGAGCAAAATTTCAACAAAATCTATTTTTTCCAATAAATCGAAAATTTTGATGGGTTAACCCCTTTTCATTTTTTTTGGTCAAAATTTTTTTTTTCGAATTTTCAAATCTTTTGCACTGGTATTTATTCTGCTTTCAAAAAGGAGTAATTATTACCACATATAGTTTTTGTAACATAAGCCATTACAGATTAATAGTCAAAAAATGAATTTTGAGAGTGCGTCATCGCCTACACAATAAATCCTGTGAAAATGATCGTATCAATCAACTGTCAAAGCGAAAATAATAGTCCTAAAGTGTAGCTTTAATTTGGTACTACACTCGTTTCGATAGCATAGTCGATTGCTGAAAAATTGTCCAATCAGTTTTAAAAGACTTTCCCAATTCTAATTTTCTAATCCAATTTCTCCCAAACTGTGTCCAAACAAAGCGAATCACCAATGAGTAGAATGTGATTTGATACAGCACAACAAAATGGGGTATGATGTTATAGTTTTAGTTTTTCTTAAAATTAGATATTTGTATAGTAAATGGGTCTAACAGAAGAGTCAAGGTAGAAAAATAGATCATTGAATATACATAAAAAAAACCTTTTCATTTTTCTTTCACCGAGTATTTTCAAGTGAAATAAATTCCTCAAAATGTGGGCGAAAGTTAAAGTGGCAAAGAGTTTCACGTTTACTCAGAAGCGAAAGATAGGACAAGGGCATATGCTGTATGCCACAACGTAGCAGTTATTTCTATAGGGTGATTTTGTAAGCATTTCGATTTTTAGAAATGACAGAAAACAGAACCAATTACTTGACATTTACTATTTAAAATAGTTTATCCCTTTTGTTTTCTTTTTTGCTTTTGAAGGTCATTGCTGTCTAACTTTCTTTTAAATTTACATTTTCCCATTAGATAATGAGATATTATTTAATGAATAAAGCAGAAAAGATATAACCTATCTAAAGTCTTAGTACTTAAGACAATTTACGTCTGTACAACAAATTATGAAATAAAGATGAACTTACTTATTGCCCTTAACATTCCATGAAGGAGCTGACTTCTCTCGAATCAGTAAGCTGTATAGGATATAATTTGTATACTCACTGACCAGGACCTACTGTTTAAAGACGGCACCGAATGGCTAATGCTTTTCTAGAGAAGTTTTACATGGCTTAGAGAATACTCTCTTACTCGTAAAGTCGCAAACATTTACGAGGTGGAAACAGGCGCCGAAAAATGTTTGATGGTCTTACCCGGTTTCGAACTCGGATTCTTCTGTGTGATAGTCGCACACACTACCTACCACACCACGGCCGTCCAAAGATGAACTTATAAATTTGAAAAAAAAGAAAAATAATTTGTCCATTCTCGACCGGTATTTCGCCAATGACATGAGTAATGTTGTCCAGACATGAGACTTCGGGGACCTTACTCCATTGCGGCCCTCATCGTCTTTAAGGAACTTAATTGTAGGAATGTAGTCCTTGAGTCAATCTTACTTACCACTCCCCAACAAATCCTTTACATTTGAAAGTCATTCATATTTGATTTTTAGATAACAATTTCTTTATTAATTCTTTTCCTCTTTGATTTGTTGTTTTTTTTTTCTTCTTCATCTTTCTTTCATTTTTCTGTTTTTGTCTTTATATGATAAATGTTTTCTTTTTTTCTTCGTCTTCTTCTACATCGTCTTCTTCATGTTCGTCGTGTTATAATAATAATGGCTTACAGACTAGGCTAACACTAAGTTTTGGGGGGGGGGGGGGGGGTAGGAGGGATGTTATTTTGTTTTGCTGTGGTTGTTAGTCTTTATACAGGGGGTGGTGGATTGGGTGTGGTTTTTTTTTATATGGGGTTTTGTTGTTGTTGTTATCAATATGAATTAATTTATTTTATATTATATATTTATAATTAAATAGTTATACATAAATTTATAGATCATCCACTCCTTCATTCATTTCAATATGTAAATTTTTAAATGTCTTCATTCTAGATTTAATGGGATTTGATTTGATTTTGTTTTGTTTTTTTTTGTATAAATTTTTCATAATTTTTGTTTAAAGAAAGCAAAATAGAACGGAAAGTTGCTATAAATTAAATGAGCTTTTCAAGATCTCCAATCTTTTTATGATGTTGTCAAATTAAGTATTGTGTTGCTGGGGGAGGGGGCATTAATTAATGTACAAAACGAGAATTATAACAATGAACAAAAACGAAAAACAAAAGGATACAAACGAAAGATGTTGTTTGACAACATTGTGTTAGGTTAGGTTTATGATTTTAATAATACAATTATGGGGAGCTAGGCAGACAGACATACAGTTTGTTGCAGTTAATGGTGATTATGGACTTTCAGATTAACATACATACATACATAGGTTTCCAAGCATTTATACACATTCATTCCATGGTTAATTAGCTGAGCACGTTACTCTCTATGACGGATTTCGAATTCCGATAGTACGGCAATATTTCTGTCTCTTTGTGCGGTGAGAGCTCTCTGCGATGGCCAGACAGTGCATTGAAATCAATTCCAAAGTAATTGAAGTTCCTTCTGTGCTTTTTAGGTGGCCCCAATTCAAATTCAATATTTTATTGGCCGACTTTGTTAAAACGTAAGGTCAGGACAGAATTTTCCCCCCAAAAAAAGAAAGGGTAAGGAAAATCATACACTTCGAGACAGGGCAGCACCCAGGAGAGTTATTGGAAGAATTTAAAACAAACAAAAAAATCGTATTAGAGGCAATGCACTCTTTTTTTGAATTTCATGTCTTCATTGCTGTATTCCAGACATTTTGTAACTAAATAAAATGTACAAATAAAATGTTAGTCAATTATTGTGACGCTGGAACATTTGCTTTGCTTTCATTTGTATTTTGAGCTCTTGGTAATTTTGGAATACGTTTTGCCCATAATTGAATGACTTATTGGACTTCTCAGTAGATTATCTTATTGCTGCCCTCGTAGAAAGTTGAAAAATAAATTAAAATAATACGATTGTGAATCTAAATTTGTTACTTGTTTGCCTAGAATTTTGTATTGATTTTGAGCGTTTTTAAGTTTTTTTCTTCGTCTTCTGCTTCTTGCTTTCCATTATGTGAGGGGGGGCGGGGGAGGGTTTTTCCTTTTGTTACACACAGACATTGATACATACATAGTAGGTCGGTAAGTGGTAAATAAATAAATATAAATTCAATTTACAATTGTTTCAATTTGTTTAAATCGCTCGCTCGTTCCTAAACTTTTCTTTAAATTTTCTTGTTTTACTTTTTATTTTTTTTAGTTGCACTTCAGCAATAATATCAAAATTAAGCAGCCATTAATTGTTGTTGTGGTTAGGTTTCAGTTGAATTGGACTGTGGGGGGGTTTGAAAACGTTTCTCAGGGCCATATTCAGTGCCGCATTCCTAGACAGCAGAGTTGTCAGTTTCGGTTTCGGTTCACTGGTGCCCCTTCAATCTTCATGTTGGTGTTGGTAATCGGCCAGGGTTTTCAAGAACAGCAACCGCGTTGCCAACTCTTTTGAATATTACCAAACAAGCGTTTCATTTTGCATATTTTGGGGTTCACTGAAATTCCCCGCTGTCATGAATTCCGGTGATGCGGAGCGCGGGCCATTCTGTTGCTGGTTCTGTTGTGACTGTTGCTGTTGCTGCTGCTGTTGTTGCTGTTGTTGGGCCTGCTGTTGCGCCTGCTGTTGTGCGGCCAGCAAATGTTCCGGAGGTGGTTGCGGTCCGCCCGCCGACTGAATGTTCATGGGCGGTCCGCCGGTTTGACTAAGGAAATTCGATTCAGGCGTCAGGCCAAATTCGTTGACCATCGGTATGGGACCCGTATGATCCATTGGTCCACCTAAAAAAGGTACAATAGCTATCATTTAAAAATGGTTTGAAATGCTTGCTTGCTTGCGATCAAGAGTCCTTACCTGGTGCATTAAAAGGCATTGGTCCGCCCGGATGTCCCGGAAAGAACGGACCATCGTGTGGATGGAAATGTGGCCCATAGCCAAATTCAAATTTGCCCTCGGCTGCAAAATAGGGAAAGCCGGGACCATCGTCCATGCCGCCGGGTGAGAGATTCATCGGGAAACCGCGCATCTTTCGCGCACCCCCGAAGAAAGGCGGGCGACCCATGCTGGTGATCTGTTTCATGCGTCTTTCCTTGGACCGTTTGTTTTGAAACCACACCTGCAATGACAGACAACCAAAAAAAAAAAAATGGGGGATATTGAAAAGTGCATACAAAAATTAAACAGGGGGAAATAAAATAAATAAGTGGAAGAACATATGCCAACACACATTTAAAGTACTTATTAATTGATGCAATTAAATTATTTGTTGGCATCTTGGGAAAACATGTCCATGTTTTCAATTGTACAGTGGAACTTCGAAGCTTTACTAGTGACAATTTACGAGACAAATTCCCTTAAACAATTTTATAAGTAATTCCATAACTCAAAGTCTCTGTTAGTCGAACTTTTCTACCGGTTATGGAAGTTTGACGGTATGGATAGAATTTAAATTTGATTTGTTTTAATCTGAGCAGAAATACGAGTCGTTTTTGTTGTTGTCAATTTAACCAAATACATGCGAGCAATAACCAAACATCTTTCTGTTGATTTTTTTTAATATTCCCGACATGATTACAGTTTTAGCTAACAGCACCGCAAATCTTTAAATATTTTATGAACTTTTTTTATATTTTTATTTTTTTTTTTGCTTAACTGCCAAACAATAATAATATTGAAAGTAACCACAACAACAACGACCTCGTATATGGACGAAAGCTAAACGTCGTCGAATGACCGGTAATAGCACTTTTATGGTGATCCACATCATCAACGCTCATAAGATTATAAACAGTTTTTTTTTTGTTTTTTTTATGATCTCGATCTGTGTGTGTGCCGCTTTAAATGGTCTCACACTCGGGACGAACAACAGCATTTATATAGAAACGGGTATGGGGTAAGAGAACCGCAAGTCACAGTCACATCCACATGTTTACAGCCAGACAAATCGCCGTGTGTCAGTTTCTTTTAAAACTTCCTCGCAGAGTTTTGCATACAGGACACGGCTGTTGACAGGCACGGAGAGAGAAAGAGAGAGTGAGAGATGTTGATGTTGGTTCTTTCTGGTGTTAATGCCAATGCCGTTGTTGTTTCTGGTGGTCGGTCAGTCACTGCGTCGGTATCCACAAATTTATGTTAAATTTGCCCATAAAGACGATTTCCTTGCACACGGAAACGTTTCATTTTACGATATGCGCCAAAATACTATCATCGTCATGGCAGCAGCAGTCACACAGTCTGTCTTCGCATCCCTTAACCCATTTGTTAGAAGGTAGACAGACGTCTGATGCTTTAACCTCTGCGGTGTAGGCTCTGTTAGTCGCTGGTTCGCTTCTCCTTTAATTTAAGAAAATTTTGACATTTTGCCTCAATGAATTTTGATTTATACGTAATTTGCGGTTTCGTCGTGTGTTTTTTTACTCTGAATTTCATAAATACTTTTTCGCCTGAAACACACAATCTTCAGTATGTGCAGAAGGTGGTAGACTGTGCGGTATGAGAGGTTGGTAACACTGACGAGATGTGTGGAGCAAAGACAAGCTAGTGGGGAGCTATGGCTTCTGCTATTGAAGAGACTCAGACCTAGTGAGATCTACAGTTTATAGATGTACTGGCAGTTCAGCAAATGGATTTACGTTATCGTTCTAATACATGACATAAAAAGCACGGAGACAAATAATTTTAGCCCAGATTATGGGCGAATTTTAATATATGCAAAGATAGGTGATTTCATGTTGCACACTGCTTTTCGAAGGGCGCAAACTTGCTGACTTTTACTTCGCAAAGCAACATGAGAATTGTTCGGACATACAAATCACATTCCCATCGTCAGATGTATAAAAGGCTACAGATACATATGTGTGTGTGTGTGTGTACAAAAGTATGTTTGTACGATTCATTCATTTCATAGCACCAATTTTTATGTTCTTCTGGTGTTTTTTTTGTCTTTCATCTCTCTGCTGGACTGACGACCGACCGGCCGTTAACAGTCTCCAACTGTGTGAAGTGGGTTAATATCGAATTTTATGAGTTTTCAAATGATGCGCGCTTTATGATTTTGCCTTCTCGTATACCCTTGCTGACTTTTAGCTATTAAACATTAAACGTTCGAATTTTCTTAAGAATCCCAAGACCCATTTTGTGGAGAAAACAAATAATTACAAAAACAACAACAACAAAAACCTACAAAATAAATAAATACAAAACATTATGTGATTTGTTAAGTATGTCTACCTCGTTAAGGTTAGTTTTTCATTTAAAACCAACTCGTTTCCGATTTCATTTGGATTTTTGATAAATGTATGTACCTTAACTTTGCAGTTTGCCAGCTAATACAAAAAAAAACCAAAAGAAAAACAGGGGCCGGTGTCATTATTTTTTTACTGCACACACACCAAAGCTCTTTAGAGACCCATAAATATTGTGCACTTGTATTTATGATTTTTTTTCTGTTTTTTTTTGGTTCGTCCAACATGAAATTTATCATTCGATGAATAGGTACGAACGAGTACGTACTGACGTTGTTTATGGTGGAGAGAGAGCGAGAGAGAGAGGGAGAGAGAAAAAAAAACACTAGAGATTTGTGGCATTTTCACATTTGTTTTTCAAAAATGAGAATATTTTGTTTTTTCTTTCAATTTCAGTTGCTGTTTTTATGTGAAAGCCGCTGTTGTCCATTAAATAGAGACCGACCACAATGAGGATGTTTGTTGCCAGGGTGGTATGACAAGCAAGGTAAAAATTACAATATCAAATACAATGGCTTCGTATAGCGGACAATGTTTGGAAAGTTGTAAAAGTGGCCAATTTGATAGTTAATGCGTTTAAACACAAGTGTCAACGATCCAAACTCCCAAACTCTACACTGGACAAAAAAACTGTACATCAAATCAATGAAAACGATTCTTCAAAAGGTCTACATCAATTTCATTGATTTGATGAATCAATTCTTCAATGAAGAAGCGAAGTTGCTTCCGAGATGGATTCGATGGGTTGCAGTCATACAAAAAACATTGGTTTAAATGCCTTTTTTTTATATGAAAAATTTAATTTTTTTTCTCAGAACTTTTTGCAAAATAGAAATGTTTTACTTTTTTATAGAAATTATAATTGATGTACGATTTTCATTAAATTGATGTACAATGTTCATTAAATTGATGTACAATGGTCATTAAATTAACGTAGAATGTTAATTAAATTGATGTACAATGTTCATTAAATTAATGTAGAATGTTCATCTAATTAATGTACAATGATCATCAAATTGGTGTAGAATGTTCATCAAATTGATGTAAAATGTCGATCAAATTGATGTAGAATGTTCATTAAATTGGTGTAGAATGTTCATCAAATTGATGTTCATTTTTCATCAAATTGATGTACAGTGTTAATCAAATTGATGTACAATGTTCCTCAAATTGATGTACAATGATCATTAAATTATGTACAATGTTCATCAAATTGATGTACAATGTTCATCAAATTGATATACAATGATCATCAAATTAATGTAAAATTATCATCAAATTGGTGTAGAATGTTCATCAATTTGATGTACAATGTTCAACAAATTGATGTACCATGTTAATCAAATTAATGTACAATGTTCATCAAATTGATGTACAACATTCATCATATGAATGTACAATGTTCCTCAAATTGATGTACAATGTTCATCAAATTGATGTACAACATTCATCATATTGATGTACAATGATCATCAAATTGGTGTAGAATGTTCACCAAATTGATGTACAATGTTCCTCAAATTGATGTACAATGATCATTAAATTGATGTACAATGTTCATCAAATTGATGTTCATTTTTCATCAAATTGATGTAAAATGTCGATCAAATTGATGTACAATGTTCATCAAATTGATGTACAACATTCATCATATTGATGTACAATGATCATCAAATTGATGTATGTATAATGCTCATCAAATTGATGTACAATGTTCATCAAATGAATTGACTTAAACTGAAAATATTTTTTAAATTTATTAAATTGTTTACTGAGTCCGGGTTTCCCCATGAATCCCTTTTTCTATTCTCTCTTTATTTCAAATTTAAAACTAAGTTAGTTCATCCTCCCTTAAAGGGAAACTCATAAAATAGTTTGACTTATCCTTCGGACCCTCGTTGCTCCACCACTACCAGTGCCAGTGCACTACAACAAGTTTCAGTTGCTGATGTGGCGGCCGCTGTTAATGTCGTGGAACTGTGTTTCATTTAATACTTTTTTTTCTGGACTTTGTTGTTGTTTTCTTCTTAAATGTTGTTCAGCTCAGTGAGCTGATGATGAGTGACTTCTTTTGTTGTCGTCGTGTTTGGAACATGTTTGGAACAGTAGTCTAGTGGCTGGTTGTGTGGCTACAATTGTGGCATAACAACATGCAACAACAAACACACACAGGCACACACACACACAGACAATGTTAACAAGATACATATAAAGCAGCAGGAGCAACAACAAAAATGTGTTAAACAATGATGAGATGATGAATTGTCGGGGTGACGCGCACTGTGTGTCTGTGTTGAAATATATTACATTTAAAATGGTTTAAATGCGCTGGTTTAAATGAAAAGAAACCTTGCCACACAAAATGTTATGATAACAATAAATAATAAAAATGTGCACTAACTACAAACATAAATTCATGTACACATGAAAAAAAAACCGGAGATCGGGGGTGTTATACTTATTATTTGTGATTTTAATTTTCATATTTCCATGCACAGCTCAAATGGCAATGCGATGTGATGAATACCGGCACAACAATGGCCATTGTTAGCGTGGCTGGGCCCAAGCAGTGGCCATAACCTGGCAATGATGGCACCGAGCTCGCCACATGCACACGCACACCTACAGAGGTGCAGTACACATGTACGTACGTACATACATATGTATGTGTGCATGTATATGGCTGGACATACCGGGAGCTAGCTAAACCTTTTCCAGTATATGTATTGTATATTGAATGATCATCCAATCAACAAACACCAAACGAAACGAACAACTGAACTGACACAGCAGTAGCAAATAACAATTTGCCTGTGAGTGAGTGTGTGTGTTTGTGTGTGTGTTTGTATCCAGAGGATACGTGCCGTGCAGGACATTTAATATGCAACATCATCCACCTCTTAGTTAGTGGCATCGTATTGTATGGCATTACCTCACTCACATACATTTTCCAGATGGTCATATGGCACAGTGGGAGATTTGGAAAATATTTCGCAGAAAGGGTAATGTCGATACTCGATGACCGGATATTGGAAATCACATGCATTTGTTTAACATACAAATTAGATACTATATGGCTGATTATAGAATCCCGTAGGCCACTTAGTAGTTGTGGGTTCGATTCCCATAAGAGGCTTAAGCTTGGACCCACAATTAGAAAATCAATTTACTTTGCATTGTAATTAACCCATTCATAGCCAGCGATGCCATATGGCACAGAGAAAAGGATTTCGTCAAGTTAAAAATGTCATAAAAAAATGTTATAAAATACAAAACTTTTTTTTAACAAATGTCTTGGTCATGAATGGGTTAATAATAAATAAATTGTCACTGTGACTTCTCTGTTTTTGTTGAACTCTCAGAACTTCAGAATCTCCTAAGCAGACATTGGGCTCATTTCATTGGATCCGTTCCATGTGAAATGGAGTTTCTTGGTGAATGACTTACGTTTATAATGACTGTAGAAATGCCTTATCACCGGCTTACTGTCAACTTCGTCGATATTTGATATATTGGATACACACACTAGACGAATTTAAACTGGTTTTTTTTTTGAAAATCCCCCCATAGTCATTGTCGTCACCATCAGCTATGCGATTTTTTTTGTTGCTGCATTTTCATATTTTTCTGCTTCTGTTTCTGTTTCAGGGATATTTTTCTATTTTTATTTCATTTATCGTTATACACACTCACATACATGGACATGCCAATAGCCACTGGCCATGTATGTTATTTTCCATTTGTCTCTTTGTATGCGATTGTGTGTGTGTGTGTGGCAATTTTTATTTAAATCTATTTTTTTGTTTGCATTCACATTTCATCTCTTTTTTTTTCCCTGTTCTTCTCATGTTTCTTTCTATCGTCTTTTTTTTCTGTGCTTCAAAAACATTTTGCATTTATATGAAAAGAGAGAGGAGAGAGAGAGAGAAAGCGAATAAAAAGAGTTTTGTTTTTCAAATTGTTCGAATGAAAAATAAACAAATAGCAGAATATCCCTTCTTCTACAATTCAAAAAGCAAACACACACGGCCACGTACATGCATACACGCATACATGGACATGCATCCATATCCGGATCCTGGCTATCGTTGAAAACACTCAACATGTGCGCGATTCGTATGTGCACATGTGTCTGTGCCTTTGTGTACGAGTGTTTGCCTGATTCTAAATTAAAATCAAATTATGTTAGTGTGTGTGCACACACCCCCCACCTCCCCTTTATATGCATGTGCATATATTGTTGTTGTTACTGTATTCAACGATTTTATTATTTCTATTTTTGCTATTTGTTTGTCTTTTTTGTTTTTGTTCTTGTTTATGTATTTGTTTTTCTCCCCATAAAGTTAATGTCAATGTTGTGTGGGTGAATGTTGTTGCATACAACAATATTGGAATTTATGCTCATGGATATGCACACACACACACACACATGTGTATGTTAAGGTTTTTGTTAGTCTGCCAGCGCAAAAACAAAAAAATGTTGCATTTAATAAAAACAATTTAAATTGTGAGAAAATTTAACAACATGATTTTAAAAATTCGAAATATTTCAGGGGAGAAAATAACAGTGGGAAAAAAGGGCAGACATTGCAAAAGGGCAGACAGAGAGCCAGAAACACAAAAACCTTCTGTCCAATCATGTCAGAAAAATACAATTTGCTTGAAGGATGTATTATTTTATTGACTTTATTAAAACAAACTATCTGAAAAAGTATACTTATTTACTTCGACTCAAAGCAAATGCAAGTCTACCCATAAACTTAGATATTTTAACCTAGAACTTTTTCATTTTGCACATAAAATTCGACGAATTCCTTTCAAAGATACAAAAACCACGTTATTTGTCCAGTTTGTAATACAAATTCCTAACGAAACGAGGTGTTCATAAAATACTTCCGTTTTATAATAAAAATATATAGTTTCAAATATTTTTGGCATTTTTTTTTTAAATCATCAAAAAAGTTTTTCCATTGATTTAATGAAATATTTTCGTTGTATCAATGAAATAGTTTCATTGCATCAACGAAATATTTTCATTATTATTATTATTTTATTTTACTAACATTCAGGGGATGCCCCCTATAAATGCAATGCACTGTATTAGCGATAGGAATAATGAAATATTTTCGTTGTATCAACGAAATATTTGCATTGCATCAACGAAACATTTTCATTTTATAAATGAATATCAAGAAAATATTTCCAATATTTTTTCAATATTTGTATTGAAACCAGGTTATTTTTCATAATATCAACGAAATATTTGCATTGTGACAATGCCAAAGAAAAGCTAAAAAAAACATTATTAATTAGTTTTTTTTTTTCGAAATATTCATTTTTTAAAATAATAAAATATTTTCATTTAATAAATGAAATATTTTCATTTAATTAATGAAATATGTTCATTACATCAATGAAAACGTTGCATTACATTGATGAATCGTGTAATTGGCTTTGACGTTAATCAATTTTTTTTTTAAAAAAAAATCATATTTTCATTAATTTTACAAAGTTTTTTTATTCAATTAATAGAATTGTCAAAATTTTTATATTTTTATTACAGTTTCTGGAAATAAAACCAACAAAATCATATTAAACACTTAAACTGCATTGTATGAGTATAAAATTACACCAGGCCGCAATGAACTTTTTGATTAAACGTCAACTAACATATGGCCTCATTCTTCATAGTTACTGAGGGTTAGCTGGTAAGTAAGAGTTTGAAATCTATGAGGCAACACGACACATTAAATATGGAGCTATGGCAAAGTACATGCAATGATCCAAATGCCCACCCCATCGCTGCACGTAACAGCATGAGAAATTAGCAACAAACATTATGATTTTGCTTTGCTTCACCTGTCGGGTCACAACGAGTTGTGCCACATATCCACTGGAACATGGTCAAATGATCCACAACACGACTAAAAACTGAAACAAAATAAAATAAAACACTAACGCTCCGGTTTAAACGGTCATCGATTCGCCCGGCAACATTCACTTAAATCACGGCTTGTTTTTTCTTCTTCATCATTTTGTTGCTGTTGTGGTTGTTGTTGCCTGTCTCAAACTACAACTTGTCTACCATTGAGGTCTTTATGGTTCAGAGCCGCCTTTTACATGTACACTGTCAATATGATGGCTGGCTGTGCGCTGTGCTTATGTCGGGTTGCGACTGAGCACGTATTGACCATAACATTCAATACATAGAAACTGTATGTGTGTACATGTGGATTACTTCTATATCTGTGGATCATTATTGTACGCTGATCTTTTGTTGAAATGAAAATTGTCGATTTTTCATTAATGGCAACTACTCGTTCTTTCAAATCGCTTGGTAAATGGCATCATTTTGCTGTTAACATCTTTGGTTGCAGCAAAATGACTGATTGAAGATGTATTTGAGGTGTTCTTGTTGTCTTCACTTCACTTTGCGTTGGTTCGGTTTTTTTTTTTTGTGGCACATTGTAGCTGCCACAGGCCATCCAAATCAATCCATTCATACGAGTATCACTCCACTCCACTCATTCATTCATTCATTCATGTATTTGCACCGTTGAGTTTTGATGTTGCTGTCGCCGTTTCGGTGTTATTGGCCCAGAATCGTACATAATAATCACATAAACTGCAAATTATAGCTTATAATGGGCCCCTAATCAACACATACACATAAACCGCCCTAAGTACATACAACATCCACCCAGAAAACGCAAAACCCGTCAAAGGATAAAGTGGTATTGGAGGCTGGCCGGGCATGGCAGTCATTTCAGTGTAGTGTGTGTCGTCGTTTAAAATAATTTACTATAATTTGAAGCCACCAAATTGAACCGAATAAAACGAACGAAGCCATCGAAACGGAACGGAGCTGACGGCCTCAAGAAATGACCCTAATTATACGCAAAACATTCTCCGAGTGTGCTGTGGCTCTTGGCGGAGGCCTAACACCCAACATTGAAAACAGCGCCACAGCAATTATCAAAGTTTACCCAACAAAAAGGACCCTTTTCTCCCCTGCCCACTGGTTGCTGTTGCTGTTGTTGTTGTTTTCTTTGTGTTGTGTTTTTTTGTTTTTGGGCGGCATGGAAACCTATAATTTAGATAACCGCTCTTAAACGGAAACACACAAACAGAAACTATAATTCGGCACAAAAACACTGAAAAACTGTTCCAAATCTAAAGAGATTCGTGCTTTTTCTTGGATGAACGAGGGATGAATGAATATTTGACCTAAACGTTTCTATGAAATTTATTTGCAACGGGAAGACTTCATAAACGTGTACATCTTTGTTAACAGATGGTCGGAATTGGAAAGATTTCTGGTCAATATTCAAGAATCGGTTAAATTCAAAGGGTTTCTCCAACAACAAATAGAGTTGAGCGAGAGCCGCATTTCCTTGAGGCACATGGTCCGAGCAAAAACTCTCAGTACCAAATAACTCTCAGTACATAAACAACATTTTACATCATGTGCCACATATCCACCACTGGAAACGGATGGTCAAAGGATCCGCAACAGGACTAAAAACTGAAATGAGCCTTCACTCGGATTAAATTTACAGAGATGTCAGTGGAATAACAAATAACACCTACGGATATTTAAACTAGAGACGTTTCACAGAAAAAAATACGGGCCAAAAATATTCAATTACTGTCGTAATTGAAATTAAGCTTGGATATCAAAAAATAGTAAAAAAAATCAATTACTTATTTAAAATTTGAGTAATTGAATTCACAACTTTTGTAATTGGAAGAAAATCAATTAAAAAAGTAATTGAATTGACGAATTCCATACAAACTTCGTAATTGATTTCAAAAATATGTTTTTTCTGTGTTAGCAGAGTTTTAAAATCGGGACATTATGCGGAGTAGAGAACTCGGGCATGTCAAACACTCTCGGAAGTCATCAACATGCTCTTTGTAACTTTTTCATTCTCATAGCAACGACGTTGGGAGAAAGAAGAAGTGAGAGCAAGTTGCAAAAATACAAAACAAATGATAGAGTGCGATAAATGAGGAAGTTTAAAAAAATTAGTATCGTGTGATCAATTTTTCAAAATAAGAAAAAAATACAAAAATTCAATTAAGTGTGGAATCTTTTATCCGAAAGGACTTTTTATGCCATTTATTTTTTGAATATAATTTTTTCCACGATACGTTCTACGTTCTGCATATTGCCGTTCTACTGTCAATTCAGGCTGACTTGATTGGTTCGAGTTGCCACAACTGAGATTGGTAAGATCTGAGTTTACTATTACTGAAGAAGCTGTTGTGAAGAGAAGGACCATCTACTTGAAGCACTTATTCGTATTCCGCATAATATATGTCGGTCACAAATAAAAAAAATTTCCAAAAAAAAAAACTTCTGGTTTGTGTGGTTTTAATGAACACATTGGCGTGAGTGTATGTTGGTACTACCAGTACTACCGTGAATTGTTGTAATGAATGAAGTTTTTGTTCAATAATGCTACAGCATGACTTTTTATTAACTTA
The DNA here is from genome assembly GCA_958296145.1 of Hydrotaea cyrtoneurina. Taxonomy (NCBI): domain Eukaryota; kingdom Metazoa; phylum Arthropoda; class Insecta; order Diptera; family Muscidae; genus Hydrotaea; species Hydrotaea cyrtoneurina. The sequence continues at coordinate 6,021,148 of OY282513.1, read as the reverse complement.
TAAAACGAATAGAGAGAGAGAGGAAAAATTTGTGTCGGAAGATAGTTAAATTGTATTGTAAACAATTTTTAGAAAACTAATTAACTTTAATCGAAATAGAGAAAAAAAAACCCGCAACACCAACGGCAGCATTTTCTGTCATAGCGACTAAGAAAAAAAGAAGAAGATAGAAGAGTTGAAGTGATGATGACGAAAGGGAAAGAAACGGTGAACGGGGGCCGGGTAATGAATTTGCGGTTTACCTGAAACAATGTGAACGCCGGTGCTGTTGGTGATTTTTTTTTCTATTTGTTTACGATAAATGCTCGAGAATGACTTGTAATTTGTCTTTCGACTTCTACTCTTCATCGACTAATTCCAAGGTATTGTTTGCGGACTTTGGCTCATTTCATAGACCATTCCAAAGTCACGCCTTTTGCGGGCGGCCCAGTGCGGTTGGTCGCAATGACTTCCAACACACCGCTGGCTCACTGGCTGGTTGGTGTGGTCATGTTGCTCTTGTCTGGCCACGATCAAAGTGTAGCGCCCAAACGGGCGCCTTCAACTTTATAACACACAACTGCCGAAGGGCCAACAAACGCGTAGTAGTTGTAGTAGTTGCTTTAGATATCAACACTTAATAGTTCATTGATGAGTTGTTGAAATTTTACATTTTCATTTCTCATTGTTTCCCCCCCGTTTGAAAAAAAGATGCCGAATAATTGCATGGCGCTTAGTTTTAGGTTAAGACGAAAGAAACAGCCATAGCATCCGTCTATCGGTATCTATGTATGCGCTGGATGTGGCTGTTGATATCTTTTCTCAAGACAAAAATAAATGTGTGTTAAATTAGCCTTCTTTTGTTTTATCTTCTGGATGGAGAGGATGATGTGGAAAGATAATGATAGGTTTTTATTACCAAATAATAAGCAGTACAATTATTTTGTGGTCATGTTTGTTGGTGGCTTGGAGGGGATGCCGAAGCCAACGCCACCGCTACGATTGAAAGTATTCCTCAAAAAAGTGAAACTCATTTACCCACTCCAGGGGGGGATTCATTGAGAGAACAATCGAATATTAGGTGGCACAGTGGCTGTAAAGCAAAACTATGGGAAGAAATCAAATATTTACTGAAAATATTGAACAAAAAATGGGATTGAACGAAAAAGTTGTTAAAAAAAAGGCAAACCTATAACTAAAGTGGTAAATATAATGAGGCCTAAGCAGACTTATCGTATTGTATTGAATATACAAGAGCCATTATTACAGAAGCTATACTAGTCATCTTGCTAATCGGGCGCCAGAATGATGTGTGGTCACTCAAACGTAAGCGACCTCAAATTAAAATGAGAACAATACAAATCAAATAGTACGAGAAAGGCGGTCTTAAAGATTTACAAAAGCTCCACTTGTCAGCTTTCTAATCGGGCGCGTTATGATTGCTCAAAGATAATAATTTGGGAACAAGTCTGAAGAAATACAAATCAAATGGTACGAAAAAGCTTTCGAATCGGGCGCCAGAATGATTTTTAATAGCTCAAAATAATGGACCTATACCGAAAGTGGGAACAAGCCCATAGAAATACAAATGAAATAGTACGATTAAGGCATTCTCAATGATTTACAAACGCTAAACTTGTCAGCTTTTCAATCGGGCGCCAGAATGAATAATGATCCCTTAAAGATGATGGACCTCAAATTTAAAGGGAAACACGGCTATAAAAAAACAAATAAAATAGTACGAAAACAATAATACACTTGTCAGCTTTCTAATCGGGCGCCAGAATGAGTGATGATCCCTTAATGGAACTTAGATTTTCATTGACATTAAAAATACAAATAAAATAAAGATTTACACAAGCTATATTTGACAGATTTTTCATCGGGCGCCAGAATGAGTTATGGTAACTTGACGATGAAGAACCTTGAATATTGACAAAAATACAAATTTAATAATAAGAAAAAGGCTGTCTTAAAGATTTACAAAATAGACTTTACATATTTTCAATTGGGCGCCAGAATGAGTTTGATGCCAAACAACAAGAAACTTTTAGACTAATTGAAGATAACAACAGTCCATATGAAATGCTATTTTATAAGTCTACGAACGGGCGCAAACATTTTTTTTTAATTTTATTTTGCAGGCTACATAATTCTGTAGTATAATGCACGAAAACTCCACGATCGGGCGCCAATAAATTTTTAAAATAACAGAAGGTTAATATTCCACGAAATGTGTAAACATTACAATCGAATGATGAACCCTTTCTTGCCACTTGAAGCCACTGTTTGTCTGCCCAATGAATTGTCTAAGCAATTCATCACTTCAATTCCGTTTTGTTGGCCGGCATCTGATTATAACTATTATTTATTACATCAATCAATGCGTAACTTCTGTTTAACAACAAACAACGAAAAAAAAACCACAAGAACGCGGTAGGATCATCAGCAAACAACGCCGACAACATGTACACATCACATCAATGGCACCGGCAACATGACCATCGCCATCGCCATCCACAACCAACAAGCCCATGGAAAGTTATCATCATCATCACCAACCCGTGTGGTGTCTGGCGACATGTAAGCTTTCAGAAAATTATCATAAACAAGGTTCCGATGTCTAATCGTCGGCTTAAGATCCCATACGCAATAGCCATAGATGTTGGTGGCGATGGCGGTGGCGTTGTCGCATTTGCCGTCGATATCAACGGCAACATATTCATTATTAATCGCAAACATATTATTAAACGTTGACTACAATGCAACAACAACAACAAGAAAACAATTGCCAACGCCTGCTTAGAAATAGCGTCCGTCGGAACAACAGCTTTTTAAGCCTTACTTGGCTATCTCCGCCAAACCAAAAAAACAAAAACAAAAAAGAAGTAAGAAACAAACAAAGCCGATAAGCTTAAGCTTAAGAATGCTCGTAATACCCTGAGAATGGTGACAATATTACAAAGCAAACGCAAGAAGAAGACGAAGTGAAACAAAAAAATTGGCGACATCTCAAAGGCAGGCATCATTGCTGTCGTCGGCCCTCAGACAGACGCAGGCAGTCGGGCAACAGACAACACCCAACCAACAACCAACCAACATTTACAAATATCTAAATTTATATCTTTTTAATACATTTTTGTTGCGGAGAATTAAGACGATGTCTTTATTGTATGTATATACAATAGTACATATGTATTTATGTCTGTAGTACATATAAACGAATATGTTTATGATTTTTGTGTGTTTTTTTGTTGTGATTTTGGTTTAATGACAAAAGGAAAGGGAAACCGCGGGCGCTGTTTTTGAATTGCGCATGATGGCGCCAAGCTGGGCCACATTTCAGCACACAGCACAGCACAGCGCAGCATTTTAAGCTTCAATATTAAGTGCCATAAATGGAGCAAACGAAACAACAACATCGTCGACAACGACCACTACAACTCTACAGCAGCAGTAACAACAAACAGCCAACAACATCCACAACAACTCGGCATAATAAGACACATTTTTGTGACTTATGCTAATTTCGTTTTGATTTTCGTTAGAAAAAGCGGAAATTAGTCATGGTCGATATAGGAAAAAAAAAAAAACAAAAAAAAAACTTGCCGAAACCGTCAATTCATCCGTTCAAATTCGGAGTTCAGGTTTCGATTAACAGACGAGATAAATCAACTGATTTGCTGGCGTCTGACGGCTGTGAGTGGTCGCCGTCGCACCAACTGATGGCTGTCGCAAGATGCTGGTGAGTGGTGTTTTTTGTTGACTGGGAGAAAAACAATCTCAGCCGTTGCCACCTGTGTGGTTGGTGACTTTAATGGCTCCTCTCCACAAGACAATCCAGAGGGCAGAGGTCATATGTCGGAGGCGAACTTTTTCATTACATTATATATCATACGGAAATCAACTGTAAATACTTTACTATGGAAATTAATCAATGAATGAAAATTACCCAGACTGCTGAATTAGAAACTTGGTAAAGGCTGCTCTTAAGAATGCTCAATGTTCCTTTGTCTATTGGGAATTCCTGAGGCTCGTGGAATATAGAGAATAACCACACAAAAAATTGCTCTACACCTTTTCGTATATTCAAAAATTCTAAAGCTGTTATCGTTGAAAATAGGGTGTGCCTAGACAAAAATTATTCTAGACTATTCTAGTCTATTTAAAAATCCTCTGGCTCCCAAATATAAGAGTGGACAGCACTCTAAACGACGGCCGAAGACCAAAACTTAAGAGCTGACGGATATCTGTGGTGAGCAAATACCGTTAAAATGTGAAAACATGCTTTTTTTTTAATTTGAAAAAGTTAACCTCGGAAAGAGATGTAGTCTAATGAGCGGAAAAATAAAGAAAAAATTTTTAAAAATTTTTAAGGTGTCGCGCCACTCCCTCGAAATTTGAAAATTATTGCTATTTTGGCGTTGATTTTAGAAAAATCCTAAAAATTAACGACTTAACTTATTCGAAATTTAAAAGTTTGAGCTTGTTCAGTGCCCAAACAAAAGTATTTGAGGCAAATATGAGGATAATCGACTAATATTTGTAGCTTTTGTAGCCATTTCATTGTTCAGTCAATTTTCTGAAGAAGGGACGATTTGACTTATTTTACTTTTTGAAATTTTTGAACAATGAGAAATTTTTTTTTAAATTTTTTCATTACCTTATTTCATTGTTTACGCTATTGCAAACATTTATTGATATAAAACTTTTTTAGGATTTTTCTAAAATCAACGCCAAAATAGCGATAATTTCCAAATTTCGAGGGAGTGGCGCGACATGTATGGACAGACGAATCGTACGATTTAAAATAGCATGCGTTTGATTTGATCCAAAAATGCACACAAAAGGTCTTTTGATCCGCTGACTCACTGATCGCGACCAGAGTTGCAGCGACCTGATATATTATAGTCGTATAAGGGGTGCTCACATCTTTCGATTGCCTGATAACATGGTGGCGACAAATTTGCTCTCGCTGGAGTTTTCATTGATGTCAGCCAGATTCGACTGGGAGCCAACAACATTTCATATCTCTTTAGCGAAACTTTAATTGAATCTCATGTTATAGTCAGCGTCAAGCGTCCCGGTAGGCGAGTTGGCAGCATGCTTGCCTATTGGCGACGGCGAATCGTTTATAAATTTCTCCATTTTCGCCTCAATTTTTAAATTTTGAAAGCCGTCGGGAAAATGTTGTTCATATTTTTCTTATTCAAAATAAAAAAAAAAACTCAAATCCCAAAATATTTGACAGCTAAACACATGTGGGTCTGTGAAATGTGATTTAAAAATATCCCCACCTAAAACTGACATTTGTTTAAGATTCCAAGCCAAAGGCCACATTCTCCTAAATATGATTCGGTGTGGTGGCACAAAATTGGCACTCGGTGCCAGTGACGCGTTCAACAACCTAAAGAACTCAACTCAATGATTTATGTTTAAATTAAAAGAACTGTTATATTTTTAAAAATCTTAGTCAGCATTCGCATAACAAACAACAACAAAAATGTGGGGAATTTGCGAAATCCTCCACCAAATGACACCTCACACACGGCTTATTTTATGAAATGCCGGAATCCACAGGACACATGAGAACTTCAGCACAAAAATGTCATTGTCAGCGATGGCTATGAAGATGTTTATCTGCAGGTTCAATCAGATGCCTTTGCTGGATATCTGGCCAATGTCTGCATTAACTTAAGTTAATGTACAGGTGTTTTCTTTTATTGTGCATCTTCCATTGGATTTTTGGGGTGTCTGATAAGTACAAATCTTTAGTGTTGTATTTTAACACTTGGCGACATATAAGCGGCACAGTTGGTTGAAATCTGTAGCTGCTGCTGAAATTCATCCGACATTTAGCCCTTTAAAGAGGGGCATAATATAAAGGATTTGAAGGCAGGTTTCGAATGGGGCTGGTGCTCGTTTGGGGGGCATATGGTGGCAACAACGGGTTTTACTTTGAAGATGTATTTCTGCAGAAGCCAAGTGGCAACTTCAGAAGATCAATGAAGTGCAATGTGCTGTCCCGGCTAGAGGATTATTTGTACGTTGTCATGTCGGTCCGACGGTTGGCATGTCACATTCGTTGAACATCATTCGTGTTGAAAGTGTCAACAATCTGTCATTATCCGCTTGATGTCTCTGTTATAGTTACAGTAACATTTCTGGTCTTGTTCTGTCCTTTTCTTTTCTTTTCTTGTGATATTTCGGGTTTGTGTCATTTGTGTTCTTAAGTTTGCCGCCGCCGCCGCCCCTTTTATCAGTTGTTTGTTGTTGGTTGGCTGCTTTGTTTCCATTTCTTCTTTGTGGGATTACTCGTAAATAAGGTGTTGAGTATGTCAGGCAACATATGTGTGAACAACTAATGTTGTTGGGCTGATGCTGCTGCTGCTGCTTCTGTCTAAATTTGTTTCATGACTGTGGTCCGTCCACAAGTGTATCAAATGGCAAAACAAACAGTGTTGGTGTTGTAGTTGTTGTTGCCGCTGTCATACTTATACGAATATTGACAATAAAAAAGCCGCCGTCGCCGACACCGTTGCCATTGCCTTTGCCGCTCCTACCGAGTACTTGGTGATTATTAGTTTTGTTGTATCTTTAGTTTCGCTGTGTGACGGTCATTGGAACGTTTCACTGGGATGAATTCTTCGGCTGTTGATCCATTCAAATTCATGGAATTTTTGGCTGTGTCGTGGCTGGCCCTGATGTGGGTGAGCAATTCTGGTGATATGTGATATTGGGATGATGACAGTAAAACTCATGAACTATTTCGGTTGACTGCGGTTGGGATGGGGGGGGGGGGGGGTAGTAGGGACTTCATAGAGATTGAGGAGAGAGATGTATAGAGAGAGAGAGAGACGTTCACATAGCGGGTTATGGCTAGAGGAGGACTTATGTTGGCAAATTAAATTTAGGGTCGCCCCGATTTTATAACCGAGGTTAGCGCTCACTAAGGTGTACAATTTTCTCTGTTGTGACAGATGCAAATTATGACATGTTGGAAGATTTTCATCAGAACAAATCAGGAGCTTTACCAGGAAAAAAAAACAGCAAAAATAAATTAAACCAACAATCCCGTTAAAACACTACTAAAAAGAAAACTTGAACCTGAAAGACCCCGTACTTGCTGATGCTAACACAAAATTGTATGCAGACGATTGTTTGAAGAACTTCTGGCAGACCTTAAAGGGAGAGCTGAAGGCTGGGATAAAGGAAGGTTTCTGCAGCTGGCATAGAATGCCTCCGTTTGCCGTTGGATTGCCTAGGTTCATTTGTGTGAAGCCTTCCGTGGCTACTTCTCTTCATGTTTGTGAAACATGAATGCTCAGACAGAAACAGCTAAACAACCAACAAGCGAGCCCAGCCAAACACAGCCCAGCTACCAGTCATGCCAACCAACCAACCAAGCACTCGTAAACTCCAGGCAATCCGCTTAAATTTTTAAACATTTTCATGCTGTTGACGATGTTGTTCATGTTGGTGTTGTCGTTGTAGCCGTAGATTTATTCATTGACGATGGTTTCGCATTTTGCGGTTAACCGTATTCGGTTGGGGGTTTTTGGCGCTGGGAATGTTTCGATGGATGGATGGATGAATATGTCTGCGTCGGCCTGATATTGACGGCTAATGGTTTTCGGTCAGCTTTTCAGTTATTTTTTTTTTTTTTCACTTTTTCTTGTTGCTCTACTCATACCCGTCATTTACCAGCACTATCACGTTTGCTTGCAACTGGTTTCAAGTGCTTTGTGGCGGCAGAGGTTTTCGGTGGTATCTTAAAAAATATACTGCGAATCGAGCGGCCATAAGAAAATAATAATGTGTAACAAGTAAACAGGGAGGAGGCTGAAGTTCGCCGGCACCCAACTTTGATGTGACCTGAGGCCAGGATTTTTTACTATACGAAGTATTTGGTCAGAGTTCTTATTTCTATCTGAAGCGACTTTAACTAATGATTTACAGGAATTCACCATATGGTATTTGGGGTTTTATAAGCAACTACAAATAATCCGAGTTAGAATACGGCTGGACTCATATAGGGAACTTGGCATTCTCCTATTTTACACTATCACAGGCTATTTTCTAGACGCGTAACACATGAGACATCCGCAACGAAAGTTTGTGGGAATCCTAACAACAACTTACACACAGATATGAGGGTTGTGTACAATTGATGTACAATGTTCATCAAATTGATGTACCATGTTCTTCGAATTGATGTACAATGTACATAAAATTAGTGTACAATGTACATAAAATTGATGTACAATGTTCATCAAATTGATGTACAATGTTCATCAAATTGATGTACAATGTTCATCAAATTGATGTACAATGTTCATCAAATTGATGTACAATGTTCATGAAATTGATGTACCATGTTCTTCGAATTAATGTACAATGTACATAAAATTGATGTACCAGATTCATCAACTTGATGTACAATGTACATAAAATTAATGTACAATGTTCATCAAATAGGTGTGGAATGTTCATCAAATTGATGTACAATGTTCATCAAATTGATGTACAATGTTCATCAAATTGATGTACAATGTTCATCCAATTGATGTACAATGTTCATCAAATTGATGTACAATGTTCATCAAATTGATGAAAAATGTTCATCCAATTGATGTACAATGTTCATCAAATTGGTGATGAATTCAATTCATCAAATTGATGATAAATTCAATTCATCAAATTGATGTACAATGTTCATCAAATTGATGTACAATGTTCATCAAATTGATGTACAATTAAATTCATCAAATTGATGTACAATATTCATCAAATTGATGTAAAATGATCATAAAATTAATGTACAATGTTCATCAATTGGATGTACAATGTTCATCAAATTGATGTACAATGTTCATCAATTGGATGTACAATGATCATCAAATTGATAAACCCTTTTTTTCATTGTATATCGGACTTTAGGTTGCTGGTTCTCAAACCGCCCTCGTGCATTTACACATTGGCAACTACCGGCAATCGTCGAACTTGTTGTGGTCAACCGTAACTGACAAATGTGGCTGCAGTTGTCAGCTACAGTCAAAGAACACTTTTCTACGCTTAAACTTTAAGACGGCGAGAGTATTTCAAATGTTGCACAAATGTTTGTGGCAACACAAAATGAGGCAAGTTTTGCGCGTACATAAAGCTTCAATGACAGCGTTCTTTATCCTCCTCTTCTTCTTCGTCTTCTGGTACTTTCAGCCATTTATCAGCATAAAAATCACATAAATCGTTTAACAGCAACAACAACAGCAACAGTTTTAAGATATTCTTCGTTCGTTGTCTGTCATCAATATTCATACAAACGGATGAATCAATGGATGGACGGACGGGCCGACTGGGTTGGTGGGGATATTTCATGTGTCTGCCTTCACGAGACCCGACCCGACCAGACAGCCAGAAGACTACCTTTGTTTGAGTTTTTATAGATTTCGAAATGCTTGAATGGATTCCGAGACCTTCTTTGGATATCCAATCGTTGCCATTGCCGGTGTTGTTGTCGCTGTTGCTGCTGTTGTTTGTCTGGCCGGCTGGCTGGCGGTTTTTTTTTTTTAAACGGAAGTTATTTAACTTTGAATGAACGAACGAACACAAACACCACATACCCACAACATCCTCTGCAAACCAGCAAAATACTTTATAACTTCTTTTGCATATTTATTGATGATATTTCCAAAAGACCCCCCAAAAAAAAAAAAACAACGACAGAAAACATATTAAGCCCGGAAACGCCTACTCGAGACGTTAGAGAGAAGTCATTAAAAAAAAACGAAGAAGTGAATATTTTTCACTTTCAAAAAAAGTAATCAACGTTTTAAGAAAATTTACAAAATTTTAAAACAAAAACCACATAAAAGCTGAAAAAAATATGGGACAACAGAGCCAACAACAGTAGTTGTATGAGAAAGAGTTCAATCCTTGCGAATGAAAACCATATCCAATTGGAATTCTCAGCTTGCGAGCTTGATAAATCGATTGCAATTTGTCCCAATGATTTCCATTAATTCCTTAGACTCACGTCCTTTTGTCACGGAACATTTTGTCGGTTACAATATTTATGTCTTCTCATTCAATTGGAATTCTGTCACCCGAAACCTCTGGAGAAATCTTTAAATAAAATATCCAAACGTTTTGGAGATACTTTAATGCCGCTTGATAATTATTGCCCCAAAAGCCCGTAGGCTTCAATTGGGGCCACTCATACATAAAACGCCCGCGAAAACAGACGACAATGTTATTGATGTTAACACGTTCTTGGCGAAAACTATAAACGCCGACACCTACAAAATGCATTCACACGCACACATGAGTGAGTGCAGCACGCTTGAGATGAATCGCATCGGTGGCAGGATTCATGATTAAAAGCCGTCGGCAAAATTTGACACCAAGAATTTTACTATAAAATTGACTGTGAATGACTGTGTGGATGTGTTGCTGCTGCTCATGTGGACGTAGCCGATGTCGCCGTCATGTGTATGTGTGTGTGTTACACACACACATGTAAGAACATATGAAATTGTACAATTAATTCCTTGATTGCTTCCTGAATGAATGTAAATCGATGGTTTTAAAGTCAAATGTATATAAAGAGGCATATATACATACATACATATGTATATACTATATACAAATGTATGTTAGTATAAGGGAATATACATACATATACATGTGTGAGTAAGTGTATTTGCGATGTGAGTTCCTTACAGAAATCAATTCAAATTTTCATTCTGCTGTTTTTGTTTAAAAAGTTTATTGGGAGCAAAAAAAAAAAACGCAGCCAGAGTAACAACAACATTTCATTGCATGGTTTTTATATTTTCATGGTCCATTGTCACGTTCCGGCGTTCACTTGTTCGAAACGAAATTATAAAGTGTTTATCAAAAATGGACTGGCCGGACTGGCGGGCTGACGGACTGTTCGCTTGCTTGGCATTGTTATGTGGTCTTGGGCAACGACATCACTAATAACAGCCACATAAAAGAACATGATTCAATGATCCAATTACTATGATCTCTCGCTCTCTGAGTATCTCTTGTTGTTTGCAAAATATTAGACATACAAAGATTTTGTTTTTGGGGTTTCGTTAACGTGATGGACGGACGGACGGACGCACAAGTCCTCTTTTCATCAGTTTCAACATTCGCCTGATTAACTTGACTGTCTCTGTCGGTCTGTTGATGGTCATAATGTTTCGGAACTGAACTGGTTCTGTTTCTGTTGTTGGTGTGCATGGATCTCTTCATATCATATCTTTAAAGTCACATCACAAATTGAACAACACACGTATGGTGGCAGGCGATCATCGAACGTCGCTGTTGTCTTCAACCGGAAGATGATTAAGCTCGAGTTTAGTAAATTCGTAGCAATTAGATAAACGCTTTTTTTTTATGATATTTCGCTTTTTTTTGTGGCCTTTGCTTTTGGAGTTTGATTAACGATCCATTTCTAAGTGGCGCAATTTGTAGCACACACAGCACCAACAACAACAGTAACTCTCAAAACGTTAAAAAAAAAGTTGTTTGAATGTTGTTCAACTTTAAAGGTGAAGCGACGACTGTGGCAAGGACTTAATGTCAGCATATCACATAGATCAGAAAGGAACTAATCGAATTAATACATTTTTTTTTATTTTAAACAAGTGAGTGTATTTTTTAATTTTGTTTGTATTAAATCACAGAAAAAAAAGTATTGAAACCGTTGAATTGAATATTCAGTTAATACAAAAAATTGTTTTAACTAAAACTAAACTTACAAACTCTGTTGAAAGTTAATCATACCAAGCGGTGGAACTGCTAAAGCGCGCAGCTTATGTGTATGCCCAAGGACATGAGGCGCAGTAAATCTACCTCCTCTTCTGAACCTCACCTAATATAATCAATGTCGTATTTCAATTAAAATTGTTGTCATATTAACTAAATAGTGTATATACGAATTAATCTCTCAATCCATTTTTGGTTAGTTAATGTTTGAAATGATTTGTGTCGATTGAAAATATTTTTTTTTTAAATGATGGAATAATTTGAAGTGATGTTTGCTGAAAAATTTGACAAAACAATTCAATGGTCGTTCGAATCTGCAATTTTGCGAAAAAAATAACAATTTCAGATTTCTTTTCTGGTTTATATAACATACATTTTTTAAGCGCCCCGGTAGGCGAGTTGGTAGCGTGGTTGCCTATCAGCGTGGGGGTTGTGGGTTCGATTCCCACCAGAGGCTTTGGTCTGTCGCTGCAAAATTTTAGACAAATGGTCTGTGTCACCCGGTTTACCCTTGGACCCAAAAATTAGAATACAAATTTACTTTGTATTGTAATTAATAAATAAAAAAAAAATATAATAATCTCTCTATCTATTTGATTTGATGGAATAATTTGAAGTGATGTTTGCTGAAAATTTGACAAAACATTTCAATGGTCGTTCGAATCTGTAATTTTGCGAAAAAAAAAACAGTTGCTGAACTCAATTTCAGATTTCTTTTCTGGTTTATATAACATTTATATAACATTTAAAGAGAGCACACAAAATTTTGTGAAAATGATTATTTTCATAGAATTTCATACAAAACTTTTTGAATTCTCATTAAAATTTAATGAGAAAAATGTATAACAACTTCAGAAACGGTTGTTGAGAACAATGTGTGAAATTAGTTTTTGTATTTTCATACAGTTTTCTTAACAAAGGTTAACAAAGCTCTTGTACATTATTATCTTAAAAAAGTTTGATAAAGCTCCTGTACATTATTATGAATACGGCCATAAACATTCTAAATGTTTCAAATAGTTATTGGTTTGACCAAAATTCACAATGATCCTTTCGTTTATGTACACGGAGAAAAAGTATGTTTGCATCCAAACATATATATGTTTGGGGTCTTTGCTGCTATCCCAAACATAATCGGTCATATTCAGCAAAACTTATAACAACTTTGTAAACCTTTACACACATTTTGTATAAGGTTTCTAAAGCTTAAATACATTTTTATGAATACGGGGGAATATGTTTGGAATCTCCTCCATACATATATATGTTTGGGACAATATGTTACCGAGGCCGTTTTCCCCCCCCGCGTGTTCACATGTATATACGCGTCTGCATATGCTCTTCATAGTTTGTGTGTTTCTTCTTCTTCTTCTACTTATTGTCATAGATAAATGATTAAAGGCTGAATAGGGTCACGTCACTCACCTGTATCACTCGCATCGGCAACCCCGTTTCTTTGGCCAACTGCTCTCTGATGTGGCGTGTCGGTTTCGGTGTTTGGTTAAATGCTGTTTTCAGTACCTCCAATTGTTTCGCTTTGATCGTTGTGCGCGGGCCCCTTCGTTTCGAACCGTTGGCATCGTCAGGACTTTTGTTTTCCGCCTGAGAATCACCTCTCGCATCAGGATCGCCATCCAAGGAACCCTGTGCGACGGAAGGACACGGAACATAAAAGCAATGTGTTAACACAAAAAGAAGCGATGGAATGTTTGGATGCATTCGCATTTGGCGATATGTATGTGTGTACATGTGTATATATGTGATGATAAATAAAAATCAAATTTGTTTGGTAATTGTTTGGCAAACATCATTAATCATATGGATGTTTCGAAGATGATCAATTTAGTTTGGTTTCAAGTACATGTATGTATGTTTATCTGTGTCTCTCTCTGTATGTATGGGTACGCTTCATTTCGTCTTGTATCGAGAGAGAGAGAGAGGGGAAGAGAAAGGGATAGAAGGTGGTGTACGTACCTGATCGGAATCGTCATGGGTATTTTTGCTGTCGGTGCTCATGCTTTGTACTGAAATATCCGATGCTCCCAACGGTCCACCTGCTGAGTCTGGACCATTTGGTCCCAGCATACCCAGACCCAGAGGGGGTCCGCGTAAATGTGGCGGATCATCATCATCGTCTTCATCTTCACTTGCTGAACCCATTATCGAACCTAAAGAAAAAGAAAACAAGGCAAATATGAAAAGAGATGAAAACAAAATCCGAAATCGTAGATACTTTAATATGTCTACAAGGCTACAGTTAGTGCTGGTGCTCTGCATTCATGGGAAAAATCATTGTGAACACACAAAATGCTTCCAATCCTAATTGTTTAACAAGCTTATGATCCACGCGCACACACACACACACAAAACACACACGCTCGCCGGCACACTCACACTTGCAGACAGGCGTCGGTTGTGGGTCCATTTGAAAGCACCGCTCCATGTATAGCCCAATATTATGTTAAGCTAATCCGAAACGCCTGTCTGTCAGCTAGATTGTGTTGCAGTTTTTGGTTTACTTTCTGCGGACTTTGTTACGGTGCTGGGCTGGTGGCCGCTTCTAATACAAATCAAATGGGGTTGGAATGGGGGCCGCCGCTGTAAGTGGTTAACTGGCTTGCGCTTGCAGTTACGATTTGTTCTGTTCATGCCCGACACGTGTCACCGTTTCAAGACACTGCCAAGGATACAGTGATTCCAACACAAAACACCCAGCCGAATCCTGTAATAAATTTTCATCGTTTTTGTGGTTGTAGCCACTGTGTGCGATGTGAAATGCCAGGCCTTCACTTATGGTTAAGCCTTAAATGGTTTTGTAGTGAGCTTTGCCAAAGAAAACTTCAACTGCAGATGGAAAAAATCTCGACCTCATGCATGGCATTTGTCGCCACGCGTCACCTTTCATTCATTTGCTTGTAATCGTTATATAATTTGAATCCGACAGACGAACAGACACACGTTATCAATTTGTGACTGTCTTATTTGCGCAATATGCAAAGCAGCCAACGCCGAAACACACGTTGGAATTCGAAACGGTGTTGGCAAATGTTAAGCAAAGGAGTTTTAAATTGCATTATAAAATGTTTAAAGATAACTGCCGCTCTGTCTCTCCCCGATGCTCCTCAGCAACATTTCATTTCATTAGATTTCACCCAACTACATTGGGTTTATATGAATGTACTTGAGCAATCCCTAGGGTACGAATCAAATCATTCATAGTAAAAGACGCGATTTATTCTGTGGAGTGGTGGGCATAACAAGCCCGAAGTGTTGCCAGACTCTGTGTCATTGTTGAGTCAGTCCCCGTTGGGGAATTTCCGAATGTTGTTCTTTAGCCAGGAGTGGCTGGAGATGATGATGATTATGCTGATGCTGATGCGGATGATGAAATGCCAACATTGGGGGGGAGAGAGAGTTTAGTTCAAGTAGGCCGGCCATGAGGTGATGAGATGTCCACAGCGGGTTTTTCTCGTGCAACTCACAATCTTGTCATCCATCATGTCTACTGGGCGAGAAATGCCAAATGTTGGCTGTAATTTCAGACATACGCTCTTTTGGGTGGGTGTTTTATTTCAAATGCCCCCTTCATTTCAAACAGAAGAAAGACCTTCACACACACACACACACAACACTCATAAATAATTGATAACTCAAACGCGACGTATGTACTTGCTGCTGCTGCCACATCAGCTGTATAAGGGTACGCCCGTCTAGCTATGGGCTTAGGGTTACACTGCGCAATGAGTCTCATCTGCTGTGGATTAGATTATGTATCATAAAGTGTAATTTATTGGGTTTCTCTGGTGTGCCGAGAGATGTAAACAAGTGTGATTTGCCAAATGTTCAGGAAAAAAAAAAATCAACACTCCACCCTCGCTACAGAAAAAGTAGTCTGTAGTCTTGTTAAAGCGAACTCACGCACCACAAAAGGTTAAATGATGTTTTCCAAATAAAAATCAAATCTCTGGAGTATTTTTGTCTTTTCAACTGTCTGGAGAATTGAGATTTCACTGAAGTTCAGTGCTACAATATTGTTACAGTATGTGTGTGTTGATAGACAAAGTATCTGTGTGTGTGTGTGTAATAGATAGCAGTGTTTCAACCACAACTCATGTCTGGCTTAACGGTGGCCTCGGTTTTCTGGCACAGGTGGCCGCAAAGGTTGTGCTCATTTCACTTTTAGTTAGGATACAACGAGACTTTCTGTGTATTTTTTTGCGCGTGCAGTTCCTTTTCATGTGAGCATGTTGTGCCTTATCACTGGACCTATGTACAACTTTAAACCAGCATAATCCCTTTCTGGCGTAGTACGAGTGTGTAAAGAGATTACAGTGAGAAGCAAAACGCACAAACATATGAATCCGTACCTAAAATGTATGACCAACTGGAGGTGAAGTTTAGACAATTTACAAATAAATACCAAAAATGATTCGCCAATATTTTTTATTATGCAAAATTGTTTACAAATGGTACGTAAAATGTACGAAACTATTTCACAAACCGGACGTACTTGTTCATAAAACTTATGAAATGGGTTTTAAATACTTAGTCTTCTGTTATTTCTTATTGAATATTAGAAATTACAGAAGATCGAAAATGAAATGTTTCGTCTTTTATAAATTCATTGGTTAACATTTAGGAATAAACGGGGAACGTCTACCAAATCAGTGAGCTGTACACCATAGAATTTATATACTCCCCGGACCGGAACCTACTGTTCATTGTCCACTCCGAACCGCTAAACATTATAATTTAGACGATTCGTTTAAAGATCTTTCAAATATATGTAATTGAAAAAGTTCATAAATTTTATGAAAATTTTCATAAATTTAATGAAAATTTTCATAAATTTTGTGAAAAATGAACTATGCTTCTCCATTTGAAATAGTTTTTCGTTTACAGATCTTTCAAATATATGTAATTGAAAAAGTTCATAAATTTAATGAAAATTTTCATAAATTTTGTGAAAAATGAACTATGCTTCTCCATTTGAAATAGTTTTTCGTTTACAGATCTTTTAAATATATGTAACAGAAATAGGTTTTCGTGTACAGATCTTTCAAATATATGTATTTGAAAAAGTTCATATAATTTATGAAAATTTTCAGAAATTTTGTGAAAGTGTACTTATGCTGCATAATTTGAAATCTTTGGATCTTTATCTATATTGGATCTTTATAATATGTCTGATTGAAAAAGTACATATATTTTATGAAAATTTTCATAAATTTTGTGAAAAAGTTCTTATGTTTTATAATATGAAATAGTTTTTCGTGTACAGATCTTTCAAATATATATGTAATTGAAAAAGTTCATAAATTTTATGAAAACGTTCATAAATTTTGTGAAAAAGTTCTTATGTTTTATAATTTGTAATAAATATGTGATTGAAAAAGTTCACAAAATTTTCAGAAATTTTGTGAAAAAGTTTATATGTTTCATAATATGAAACAATATTGCATGTACAGATCTTTCAAATATATGTAATTGAAAAATTTCATAAATTTTGTGAAAATTTTTAAAAATTTTGTGAAATGGTTCTTATTTTTCAACATAGTTTTTCTTGCGCTAAATAACAATACTGATTATTGGTAAGAAAATATTATCACCAATTGCGTTAAATTCCATCAAGTTCATAGATTTTGTGAAAAAATCTTAAATTAAAAAAAAATGAAATTGTTAATATATTTTAGGAAAGAGTCAAAGTTAGTGGATATAGAAAATACGATTTGTTTCTAAAATCAACGTAAACATTTATTTTTTGAAATTATTCAGAAATTGTTCATAAATGATATTTCCAAATTTTTTTTTTTTTCGTTATTATTCAGTTATTTTGCAATAATATCACAATTTAAAAAAAATGTTGACCAGCGTCACTTGAAATAGTCCACATGCACCAAGTCCTGTGTGTTAGCGTTTTGTTCGTTCGCTAACTTTTGTTCGTCACTGTTCACGTCACAGTTGTTCAAATCACCTTGCACAACTCGGGCTTACAACGATTTTTCTTCAGGTTTCGTTTTGATTTTGCATATGTCACTCAACTGACAAGCGATTCATTCAAGTTTAGCGTTTCTTCTTCTTCTTCGTCCATCGCTTACGTATGCTTTCTTATATCAAAAAAAAACAAAAAAAAAAAAAACACAAGACAGGCTTCATTTCACATATACCACATATGGAAACACATGAGAGATGGGAGATGAATGTTGAAAGAAAATCATTGTATTCATACCAGCAACATGCTCGTTCGTACATGTTGCATGCAAGGAATTAACCTAATTTTTTACAACACCAGCGATAGCTTTAGCCTCATCAGCAGCATCCACATCCACAGGCAAAGACTTGAGAGCAGTTGGCGACCACAGAGAGGGGCCCGAGAAGATGATGCCTAAAAGCCATACAGAGCAACAGCAACAACAAGCGACTGCAGCTTTTGCGATAAAGTCGAAATGCATTCACGTGGAAAATCCGTTGATCTGTAGCATCAACGGCATCAGCGTCATCATAAAATACCTCCACCGCCATAGACGTCAACGTGAACGTCGTCATAGTCTGTAGCTTCGTCGTTCGGTTTAGTTTGTCGGAATGTCCGTGCGGCGTTCGTCTCACATAGTTGTGGCATTTGAATCAAGACAAACATTGCGTAGTGACATTTAGTAAAAATGGCAAGACGCACAACGTTACGGTTACGTAGCATTCATTATTAGTTTACTTATACAATACAATACAACTACTACTTGTGTGTGTGTGTGTGTGTGGCATTTGAGTGTGCATGTGTGCAGCATTTAATGGATTCCCATAAAATGCTCAGCACTGACATGGCATACGATACGCATTCACCTTTTCCGGGAGCACGTATGTATCCATCCAGCTAACCCACCATTCCCAGCCACTCTGCACTCTCGGAGACAAAGAACCAGCAACAGCACATCATTACTATCATCGTACACACATCACCGGGTGCTGAGTTCTATGGTGAGACACTATGAACCTGACAAATATCCACAACGTGTTTAATAGTCCTCGTCGGTCGAGGACATACTTGTACGTTATGGACTTGTGGCGTTGTACGTTTTCGGCGTTGGCATGCCCCAGACTATGTAGTGTGGTGCGACCACAGTGCTTTGCAACCAGTTGCAGTTGATCCACAGTTGTCTCAAGTGAAAAGCTGTGGATGTGGCAACTTGAGTTTGGATAGGTGTAAGTCCGGTCGTATCTAAAATACATTCGTATGTTCCTTGCAGGACATTTTCTAGTCTTGACTACGGATTATGTGTAAAGTTGTTCTCAAAAACTTTCTAAACGCCCGCAATCATCAAATACCGATCATTACATCTGAAAGTCCTATGACACATAAATCGCTTGTTTGTCACATTTCCCTGTGACCCAACCCACTGTGCACGATGTAATGCATGTCTACACGGCATGGCATTCTAGTTTCAACATGATTTTTCTGCATCATGGACCACATGATGCAAAACTAATTCGAAATTAATGTGTGTGTCGTGAGTGCTCAAATAGAAATAAAGACAACAACCAAACAACAGCGACCCAACCAACCAACCAACCAACCAACCGACTGAATGAACGTTCAAACAAACCCGACCAACAACTTTCATTCAGGGTGAGTTTACAAGATTTTTGAAGCATCCTTGCATAGGGCGAGGGTTGAATGTGTGCGTGTACGTACCGACTACCGCGTACCTTCGACGTGAGACAATGCCTCACGTTAGACACTGGCTGAAGGCTTAGGGTGCTTTGCGCCACAATTTCAAGTGTTTACCAAACAGTGGCATGGCGCACTTGTTCCACCTTCTTCGCAGCAGAAACTGAATCGAACTCTCGCGTTTCTCGCAAATAACGAGAGCATTATTTTCAAGTGTACAACAACTTCAGTTCAGTGGGAAAATATGGTGGATTTCGCTGATGTTTATCCATCTCACTTGTAAGGCAAACATGCCAAGGACAACATTGAACAACACACTCACACACAATACGTATGGCTCATGTTGGCGTGGCTATAAATGGGGCACACTAGGGGGGGGGGGGGGAGAAGGGAAATGAAGCGGTTCACTGGCTATGTTGTTTGTTGACCGCCTCGGCGCCCCGGTTAGTGGTTATTTGTTTGGCTGCTGGCGCACATTTGCCAGCACTTGTTCGTCTTCCAATTGTATCTCATCAACAAACAAACAACCAAAACAAAACAATCACCAGCACCATCAGCCGCTGCAGCAACAGCAGCAGCTTCACATTCACAATGATCATCATTGTCCCATCACTGCCACTGCCGTCATCATCGTCCTGATTCCGGGAGCAATGGAGTGGCGAGTGCACACCGAGCACAAGTACTACTCCAAATGCGAATTCAAGTGTGTACGCAATGCAAACAATAAAATATTTCCCCAAGTGCCTGAGCGAGCGCCGCGGCACTTTTGTTGCTGTATTTTATAGGAGTTTTTTTCACTGCTCTCTATCCTATTTGTGTGGCTCTACAACGGGTGGCATCAGTTACGTTTGCTTTCAACCCTCCTGCTGCTGGGTGGGAAATCGATGTTGGTCTTGTTGTTTCATTGTTGTAGATATGACTGGAAATATTCAGTTCCTTTTGTCTGGCATAATTGCTATTTTACACAAACAATGTGAAACACAAGTTTAACATGAAATTATGTTTCAAATCGGTTTTTGTTGCTCGGCTCGGTTCGGCTCGGCTCTCATACAACACTCCTTTTGCCACCACCAACAGACCTTCTTATGGCGCATTGTTTGCCTGATGGTGTTATTGTTGTTGTTCTTTAGTCCTGGTGGTGTTGTCCAGTTGTTGTTGATGTTGTTGTTGTTATAATGTTGAACTTGTAGCAATAAAATAAAGTGTTGCTGAATGGTTATTGAAGTTAATTTAAGTGATGCTTAAACAAGTGCTCGATGTGAACATGTGTTTCGGAAAACAACAACCAGCAGCAGCCCTTCACACACACACACACACACAAAATCCAAACACAAAGTGGGTTATTCAGTTTTACAATAGGGGGCCGTGAAGGGTGGTTTGTTTGCTTTTGATCGTCTCGGTTTTGATTTGGTTATAATTATCCTTACTTTGCGGGCAATTGGAAATGCATTTAGGAAGTTCTTGCAGTTTACTCCATCCACAGACTTCCGTACAAATAATCAGTGTGGGAAAACACGCTGTGACGGGAGTTAATCGATGGTGCATTGTGGTTAGACAACAAAGTGAAATGGTCGATTTCTAGTTAGGAGGGAAACTAAAAACGATTTGCTATTATGAAAAGTGAAACTTCCGGGTCTATGGAACACTTTTTTCAGATATCTGACACATAACTCGTTGACTTTAACACACAGAGCCGACGCTCTCCCCGCAATTTGGGTTTAAACCACCTGGCAACGTTGCTTCAAGAAGGGCCATATGAAGTTCCGTGGTTACCTGGCTAGCCGTGTTACCAGTCTCCGATACGGTTCTGTAACCATAAACCAAATTTAGTTAACAGGCTGGTCCAGGTTTCCAGCCATACATGGAATTTTTAAACCACGACTTTTTTCGATTTATTACTATCCGATTTCTAGGATTTTTGTTCGGGAAACTACCAAAAAAAAATGCGATTTTGTGGACTTGTGATTCTGGTTGTTTACCGGGAAACAGTTGATTTCATTACATTTAACCCACTTGGCGCCACCGTTCTTTTATCAGCGTTACATTTTCATTTTAAATAAAAAAAAAAAAAATCAGCGCTAAATTCTGGAAAAAATCAGTAACAAGATTTGATCAGCGACACATTTTCATTAAAAATAAAAAAAAATTCAGAGCTAAATTCAGTAACAAAATTTGTACTGCGACAAATTTTCATTTTAAATCAAAAAAAAAAATCAGCGCTAAATTCTGGAAAAAAATCAGTAACAAAATTTGTTCAGCGACACATTATCAGTTCAAATAAAAAAAAATCAGCGCTAAATTCAGGAAAAAATCGGTAACAAAATTTGTTCTGCGACACATTTTCATTATAAATAAAAAAAAAATCAGCGCTAAATTCAGGACAAAATCAGTAACAAAATTTGTTCCGTGACACATTTTCATTTTAAATCAAAAAAAATCAGCGCTAAATTCTGGAAAAAATCAGTAACAAAATTTGTTCCGTGACACATTTTCAGCTTAAATTGTCCAGGAATTTTAAAACATAATTTTAGCTGTCATTGATTTGGTTTCATTGGCGCTTCCATTCACTGTTTGAAGCTTAGAATTGAATTTTTGAAATTCTATTCTTGAGACACCCTCGCCAAACCACCCATACCTGAGTGCCTGCCTTCTGAGTTAACTTCATCGGTTACTTGTACTATTTGGTTCCCTCAAGAATAATGAAATGAAAAACACGCAAATAAAACAGAATCCTAAGAACTTTTCTTGGCTAGGCGAACGTTGGCTTCTTCTTTCTCGGCGAAAGTCGATCGGTCGTGTGGCTGATGGGGTTGGGTGCGGTTGCTCTTAGAAGTGCTATAAAATTCTAAGGCACATACTTAGGGTTCCAAGGAAGTTTTTTTTTTTTTTCTATTTTGTTGGTATTTTTTTTCTCTGAATGAGTTTATGCGTGTGATTGCGCGGGTTCTATTCATGTTCAATGAATACCAGCCAACAACGTTGGAAATGTCAAAAACAGCTTTTGTAGGTTTTCACTAGTATTTCTTCGTTTAGCTGCAAGAAGAACAACAACAACAACAAAGAATCCAGCAACCGCCAAAGTATGAACAGAAATGAGAGAGAAAAAAGACGGCAACGCAACACCATCACCAACAGCTTGGCAACGAAGTCCTTTGTTATTTTTCACTATGCCGCCGCCGGTCCTTTTGTGTGCTCTGGCATTCGTTTTCGAAATAAACCAAGGAGAGGGTGAGGGTGAGGACGTGGGTGTTGTGTGGGGGCAAAGAATAGAGTAAACGAAACGTTTTTGTAAGATTCAATGGCATCGAAAGCGTTTGTATGGCAAGTGTTTGTTTGTTTGTCAAACGATTTGAAAACGCTTTAGTTTTCTAACGCACACGAATTTCTTTCATGTCAGCCCAAAACAAAACAAAAACTTTATGTAAGACTTCCTC
The DNA here is from genome assembly GCA_958296145.1 of Hydrotaea cyrtoneurina. NCBI lineage: Eukaryota > Metazoa > Arthropoda > Insecta > Diptera > Muscidae > Hydrotaea > Hydrotaea cyrtoneurina. Next base: position 5,998,294 of record OY282513.1, on the reverse strand, counting down.
AATGGACTGCCCGGGTGGAGGGAAAACAACAAATGCTATATTTGGATTTGAATGGAATGTAATTTTCAAAAAAACAAAAAATAATAATAAAAAACTTTCATGGAAATCTTTAAAGTCTTGGAATTTCAACCTCAATAGATCCATTTTTCCTGTAGGTAAAGCTTTTCTTAAGAAAAGTGGGATAATTTGTAGTTTTCTTTGGAGGAATTTAAATGCGAGTGGAGGCATTTTTACACAAAAATGGGTGACACCTCAAGCTATTTATTAAATATACATAAATTGTCAATTAAATTGGGGGTCCACTGTAAGAAAGTGTTTAAAATTTGTTCCAAACTGTTTTCATTTTGCGATTTATGGGGCAGCAGGGAGGGTAATTTGCAGGGGGATATTTCAAAATATATGTATTTTCATAGGCTTTGTTCTGCACTGCGGTTTAAGATCTTGTTCACAGAGAGACGAACTGTCGGAAAACGGACATGCCGGATGTTAGCCTTTTCCCACATACGATCGATGATTGACAGGTCATCAATTGCCCAAATCACTTTCGCTCCTTTTCACCCAAGACCGTTATCACAAATTGTTGATATCCTTCAATTTCTTGCATTTAGTTTTTTCTTCCTTTCGAAACATAAAAATGTTTTCAGGCGTTATACACGAAAGGAAGGAAAGAAAGACATCGTCAAATAACAACAACAACAAACTCGACAACAGTAACAACACGAAGAAAAATAATATTTTCATATGGAAGCGTTGAAATTAAAGAAAAACATAAACATTTTGTTTTTCCAAAAAACAGAAAAACAAAACAAGTAAAACATTGAAAGGAGTTGTAGCATGACGGGCGGCGAGCAGTGATAGGTAAGTGGCAGAGTCGTATACATTTCACACAACACAGAGGCCAGAAGGACAACTACAACAACAACAACATCAGCAGGAGCAAAGCAACACCATCGAATAACAACAAGCAGCAGCAGCCAGCACCTTTACGCTTCAGTTGCCTTGTTGTGAAAAGATGTGTTGTTTGGATTTCAGTCATGCCAAAAACAAAACAAAAAACAAAAAAAACACGACGCGGCTCAACGCAACTGGCAGGAATATCAATTTCAGGTAATCCTCTGCAAAATCCTTTTACTTTCCTGCCGAACGCTTTCAAATAGAGGCATTAAATACAAATGTATGCGAGCCGATTCGCTCCCTTTCTGCCCAATACCCAAGCGCGGGCATTGTGGATGATATTGTTTATACAACCGGAGGCATTAAAATACATTTGTTGTTTCCCAAAAATATTGCAAGACAGTTTTACCCGCTTTTTGTTTTCCGCAGTGCGAATGAACCGAACTCACGCACAGGATACCGAACTTCATACCCAATAAAATATTAAAAGATATTCCGAAACGTATTCGGCTGCCCCTGCTGCCGCTGATGGGCTGTGGCGCATATTTGTTGACGGTGTTCGGTGTTGGTGCTGGTATTGTTGTTGCAGAAGTCTCGCGTTATCATAACACCGGAGAATTATAGTTTCCCGTCAAAAGAATGAAAATGTGTTACTAAATGCCAATCAAACTTATAAAATGTTGTTGTAATTTGTATCTATAACACACACACACAGACACACTCACATTCTTGGATAGTGTACGAATCCCCCCACATGGAATGACCTTTTTGTGAAATTCTCAGACAGACAGAGAGAGAGACTGGCGAAAACATGTATACTCAGCTATGCCGTGTTGTAAAGAAGGTCTAAGGGCCTCTCATGTTTTACATACATACAAATTATTTAAAGATATGTTTGTACCTTTAACGTACATTCGTTTGTTGGGAAATTGTCGTTACCAGTGTCACTCCACTCCACTCCACTCCATTTGGAGTAGTCCTTTGGCGAACTGTTTCTTGTTGCCTTTTTGTCGTTTCATTTCGAATACGAAATGGACTTTATATCTCAAATAAATATGTATTTCGTACTCCTTGCGGTGACATGTTTAAAGGCAATGGTGTCGATATTTCAAGACTTTTGAAAAGGAACCTGGGCCATTAAATATTTGGGAACGTGTAGTAAATCGAATGACATTAAAGTGACATAAATCAAATCACATACAATGTTTAGAGGAGTTTAATAGAAGGCATTTACGATGATATGACTGTGCTTGCTGTGTGGGGGCCTCAAGTCCACACAGCCGGAGTCTGTATGTAAATTGTTTCTTGGAGTGCAGTTTAGCGATTTGCATCCTAGCTGAAAATAAGGACTCGGTTTTTTTGGTTTTACAGGTTCTTAAGAAATTTATTGTTTTCCTTTTTTGTAAGGTAAAAAAGGAGAGTTTTTATGAACAAAGGTACAAAGAAACTTTTTATTTTAACTCGAGTTAGGCGGTTATTGTTTGTGACCAGTGGTATACAGAAGTTGTCGCATGAGTTTAGGATTTCTAAAAAAAATTATTTTGTTTAAAAAATGGCAAATTTGGTATAAACTCTATTACACTTTTAGTCTTACTCCGTAAAAAGTAAATGGACCACAAAATTTAAATGTAACCAAAAAGGCTAAGTGACAAAAATGTATATGAAACACTTTGCGTGACTAAATAGGCCAAATAAATAAATGGCCGAAAATTAAAAAAAAAATTGTTTACAAAATTAAAAAAAAAATTGTTCACAAAATTATAAAAAAAAAAAATTAAAAAATGTTCATAAAATTCAAAAAAAATATTTAAAAAATTCACAAATGTCTATGAAAGACTTTTCCACAAAATTGTTTACAAAATTAAAAAAAAAATTGTTCACAAAATTGTAAAAAAAATAATTAAAAAATGTTCATAAAATTCAAAAATTTTTAAAAAATTCACAAATGTCTATGAAACACTTTTCCACAAAATTGTTTACAAAATTAAAAAAAAAATTGTTCACAAAATTATAAAAAATAATAATTAAAAAATGTTCATAAAATTCAAAAAAAAAATAAATATTTAAAAAATTCATAAATGTCTATGAAATTAAAATTAAAAAAAAAAAAAAAATTCACAAAATTATAAGAAAAATAATTAAAAAATGTTCATAAAATTCAAAAAAAATATTTAAAAAATTCACAAATGTCTATGAAACACTTTTCCACAAAATTGTTTACAAAATTAAAAAAAAAATGTTCAAAAAATTATAAAAAAAATGATTAAAAAACTTGTTCACAAAATTCAAAAAAAAAAAAAAAATCAAAAATTTCTGTAATTCAAAATTTTCCTGACTAAATAAGAAATGGCAAAAAAAAAATATTTTTTTTACAAAACTAAAAAAAAATTTGTTCACAAAATTAAACAAAAAAAAAAAATTGTTCACAAAAAACATTTGTATCAGAATTAAGAAAAAATAGTTACAAAATTCCAAAAAAAAATCATAATAAAAAAAAATTAGTTTGTTCACAATTAAATGAAAAATAAAAATTGTTCATAAAATTAAAATATAAAATTTACAAAATTAATAAAAAAAATTCGAAAAAAAAAAGCAAAATGTTCCAAAAACGCATATTAAATATTTGTTGGTTAATATAACTGGATTATGTATAGGCATCCTAATTATTTCTTTATGTATTCTGATTTAGAAAAATCCTCTTTAAACTCTGAGACCGGTTTTAACAAATTTAAAACTGAAAGCCCAGGCATCTACAAAGCAACCCGGGTTTCAACAAACGTGTATTAAAAGAAAAGTTGTTTTTATATAACCGGAAAAAGGTTGGAAAAAAATTTAACAAAAATGGATTTTCAAAAACAACGAATTTTATTTTTATTATCGGATTTTCCAAAACTACCACTTTTTTTCGAAAATTGTTTCATACTTGTCTTTAAACTTCAAATAAAAAGTCAAAATTCTGCAGCGGTCTGGAAATATATCATTAGTATGATATTGAAAAATATCAATAGTAAAAGTAGCTAGAACATATGGAGATAGGAACTACAATCAGTTACCCAAAACAGGGTGACACATTTACATACCCAAGATTACAAATAAAGACTCATGCTAAGAGCCACACCATTGCCTCATAATATTTACCGACGCATACAATCCTCGGGGATTTGCATATGAAATAAACTCTAAGCCATAAACTGATGGTGTCCTAATTTTGAATGTATGAAATACGAATGTGTTTATCGCTTGCACAAAAACTCAAAACTTTGCAGACAATAACTATTTATTTATTTTTCTAATCTCATACCACATACCAACTACCAATGGACGGAGTAACACATACATTCACATCTTCTTCTGTTGTTTTTGTGTTGTTATTGTAAAAGCACACATAAAACATTACATTATCATTATTACTTTTTGTTTTGGGAAATAAAACCGAAAAAAAAACCACAACAACAACTAAAAAGCCCTTTTGGAAGCCAACAAAAAGTACTTAAAATTTCCAAAACACACACACACATACACTGTCATATATTCTCCAACTCATGTTTATAGTTCATGGTGTTGGGGGAAATGGTTGAAAAAAAGTGTTTAAGGATTAGGCGACATGGGCCTAGATTAACGAGGGCCTGGAAAAGGTAGAGCTGTAAGGGGCAAATTTTAATTTTTAATAAAAACTGAACAAAATGATAATAAAATACAAAAAGAACCCGAAAAGGAATACCCTAAATTTGTAATAAAATGCAAAACAGGTTGGTGAAACAGAAAAAGCTACTGGAATGGATTTCCCTTTACCAGCTTTGAAGGAACTGGCGGGGGGGACTTTCAAATCAGTGAGCTGGTTAAGTGAGCGTACTGTTTTAAAGCCGACTCCAAAAGCCTAATGCTATTTCTAGAAAAGTTCTTTACATGGCTTAGAGATTACTCTGTCGCCCACGTTTATATGGTGGAAACCCGAAACAAAACAGGGAGCACAAAATAAAATCCTACAAATTTTAAAAAACAATATTCCACTTCTACGAAGAGAAAACAATTTCAGATTTGATTTATTGAAATTCAGTTTTTTAGGGCCCCTGTTTACATGTTGGCTTAATCCGGCACCGATTTAATTTAGAAGTTGTGTGTCGTAGTTCGATTGCCTGAGAGCTTCAAGTCGAGCTGAGTTGGGTTCGAGTGACTGATGTTTTATGGCAAAAAAAAAATTGTTATTACACTTGTACTCGTATCGTTATATGGATGTAAATGTTTTTTAGCTTTGTTTGTTTTGTTTTTTTTTTGTGTGAGTTCAAACTTTAAAGTGTTTTTCTTCGGGTTTGTTGTTAGTTTCAGTTCAGTTTGAAAAACTAAACCAAACTGAAAACAATAAAGATAACAAAAGGCTCTTAGAAAATAATAATAAAAAAACACACACAAACACAAATGTACATGAAGTGCAATAAGTATTTGTATTAAATATATATAATCTGTATTGAAAATACTTTACACTTAAAGAAATGTGCAAATTATAATATTTCAAAAATAAGGGGAATTACGGAACACGAACTGTCTTTATACGATTTTGTTAACTACCTGCCTTTATATAGAGGCAGAAGGCAAAGATTGGAATTTAAAAAAAAAATTATGTACACATAAATTGAATTTAGAGGGAAACAACTTTTTAAATGGTCAGTGATTTAATTCAAATATTAATTTAGTTCTTCTCAGTGTATTGAAGTTTTGTGCATTGGTTGTTATCAGTGTTAGACTTGAATGACTTTAAAGCAATTTCACTTAAAAGTGCATTACAATAACCAACGACGTCCCCGTAAAATAATATTCCCCCAAGCAAACCTTTGAAAAGATGAGGCCTAAAATAACAGTTTATTTCGAACTCGGTGACATCGAAGGCCAACTCTTCACACATAACAAAGTCAGTCGGAAAGTCATCCAAATGCTGGCAAATAATCTTCCCAAAGAAATACAACTTTAACACACACCAAACGTTTGGGATTTTCCCCTGATTCGTTTGGAGTGTCTAAAGCAGAAAATATTATTCAAATCCATGTATGGTGCTAAGCGTATTCATACACCCTCGGATGTATTTGTTCAGAGTAGAGCAATTTGTTAATCCTTAGATAATCTGTCACAGACCTCACATGAAGTCTTCCCTTGACTTACCTTTCCCCCTAGCCATGTGCGCAATTGAAGAGCTCGTGTATATGTCGCAGTGTGTTTGACAAAACGAAACCACAATTTTTTGTTGTCACCACCACCACCACGATCACCAGAGAAATTATACGCTCTGTCAACTGTATTGTTCAGCCTGAACAATGGTCGTATTAGTCAAAGATCAATCAACAGATCGACAACATTTTCAGAAAATATCATTTAAAGCCGGTTATGATCTGCTTTCATGAACAGGCGACGGACGGACAGACAGACAGCATAGTATGAGTTGAGATACCAGACCGATTGTCTGTCCGTCTGTCTGTTTGCACAGTCATATGAAGATCTTTTAAATAAATTATCTACCAACTACCCACACACGCTGACTGACGCTATGGAAAATGGAAAATCATTCGGGTGTAGCAACCGCACCGCCAGTCTGTACAAGACAACGACATCACACGACAGATACCAAACGAAGATACCTGGGCAAGAACAAAATAAAACAAAACCCAACCAACAGAATAAAAATTGCAAGCTGATGTGAAATGTGAAGGCAACCAAGCGTCAACTCGATGATACAAGCTGTAATGCTGAGACACACAACAATATTTAGTAGACTAGAGTTTAACCTTATTATCATAATACATATTTATGTTAGTGCTGCCCTGCTATTGAATACCGATTACCCATGTGTTGCCGATTCGTTTCGCATGTCAAATGTTGTTTACATTGCCATGTCCAGATGCTCTTCAATGTGAAGAACGGAAAATTGAGACAGTTGTCATTTGCGTCTGATGACAAATGTCCTTTGGTTTTGATAGTTTTCTAATGAAAATGAATGACTGTGACAAAATTGAATGGCTGTGTCCATATGTTGGGGTCTCATGGTGTGAATGTTATGTTGATATTCGCACTGTGCGATTAATCCCGTCATGAACTAACTGTCATTCACTTGTCATGCGGCATGACATTGTTGGGTGGCTGACAATTTGTGTTTTCAACTTACCAAAGTAATCAATATGATTACTTGAGTAATCACTATGATCACTTGAGTATTCAATGTGATTACTTGAATAATCAATATGATTACTTGAGTAATCACTATGAATACTTCAGTAATCACTATGATCACTTGAGTATTCAATGTGATTACTTGAATAATCAATATGATTACTTGAGTAATCACTATGAATACTTCAGTAATCACTATGATTACTTTAGTAATCACTATGATTACAAAATGATTACTTGAGTAATCAAAATTATTACCAAAGTAATCAATATGATTACCAAAGTAATCAATATGATTACCAAAGTAATCAATATGATTACCAAAGTAATCAATATGATTACCAAAGTAATCAATATGATTAACAAAGTCATCAATATGATTACCTAAGTAATCAATATGATTATCAAAGTAATCAATATGATTAATAGAGCAATCAATATGATTAATAGAGCAATCAATATGATTACTCAAGAATAATTAATATTTTTAATTCTTTTTCAGTTTCCCGAGACACCCGAGTTTGTAATCGGATTGATGGTTTGATTTCTATTACTTGAGCAGATGACATTTTTTATGGCTCATAGTAATTATCTTTGCACGAGGAAGTATATAGTAAATATATCCCAAATTTCTGAGTTTGGGTAATAAATTTAATGCACCTTTTAATTTGAATGACATTTCTCAGAGCTCCAGCTAAAATTTAATCGTTGAATATCCGTCAAGGGTTTTTATAAAAAAATCTCTGATATTCGGTTAACCGCAAAAACTTTTTTAATGTTTTTTTTTTATAGTAAATATTTTCCATTTTCAACAGTGATCTTTGCTAGGTAACCTCAGATACAGTTTTAAATTATTTTTCTTGTTCTTGCTGTTGGACAATATTTGACAACCCCACGTCTATTTTCGCCTACTCTTCCACATTCTCTCCCTTTTGGTTTACAACACAAAATCAGTGGTTCAACTGTCAAAAACAGCGCACTTTGAACGAAACTGAAAAAGTTTTGCCAAAATTCCCTCTAACTAAATGTACATGTATGTGTGAGTATTCAGAACTGTGTATGTGTGCCTGTCTGTCCGACGGTATTGGTGTGAATCTGTGTAAGTTCTTTGGTTGCACTTGGTTGATTTCTTGGAAGTTTAATGCAGTGCAATACTCTCTAATAAACCAACAAAAAAGGAATGAGAAGAAAAAACTGCAAAAACTTTTACAACATGCAAAGGCCTGCTTTTATTGTGCAACAACAAAAAAGTTATCTGTTCACTTTTTTTTGTTGTTGTTTAATTTGTGTTAAGTGTAAAATAAGAAATGCTTAACGAAACTCTAGAGAACAAAAGACAAGGCAAGAAAAAAAAAACACAGAATGATAGATTCGGTCAAGGACGATAAACCAAAATACTAGACGGTTATTTTTTCAGATGGACGGACAGATAGCGAGGCTATGTAAACTGCACACGAGGCTTAATTATTTCTCACTTTGGTGGCGTGTTGTTGCCAGTCCATTCGAATTTGGAGGCAATTGAAAACACCAATTGATAGATGTCTGCGCGATTGCAATTGACAAAATACATTTGTTGTTTTCCATGAAACAACACGAAAAGAAAAAACTTGTAAAATAGGTGTACAGTGTTTTGAAAACGCTTAAAAGGTTGACCTCAAATCATGATAATAATAAATACATGATAAATACTAATATTAAAAAGATGATAAATTTAGAAACAAATTACGGAAATCAATTAAAAAAATTCAAAAAGTGTCCAAACAATTTAAATTATTTAGAGGCTGGCAATAAAACTGCTTAAAACCAAGTGTTCGAAAGAATATTCTATTTTTTGAGAATCTTTTGAAAATAATCAAAATTCGGATAGTGATTTCGACATTCGAGACAAGTTTCATAACATCCAGGAAAAACACACACATTCCACAATAGTTGAAGATCGATTTTAAATAAGGCTAACTTATGAAATAGAGGTCGCCACAGTCTGTACTGACATTTTTATTTTTTTTTTTTAAATTTATCTCAGAAAATGTTGGATCATTTGGAGGTTTTTTAATTAAATGTTCGATCTTTAGGGGTTTGATTTCAGACTTACATCGACAGGAACGCCCTCTACATGTCAAATCATAATATAAGGCATGTAATTAGTGATAATGTCCTAAGTATTATTGGCGTGCATTGTCACCTTTCGTATATGGTTTTGGCGAGAGGAGAGAGTGCTGAACTCAGTACGGCTTTGATCTCAGACTGACATAGACAGGAACGCCATCTACATGTCAATTGATACCAGTAGGCATGTAATTGGTGATAATGTCCTAGCTAGTGTTACCGTGCCTTGTGCCTGGTTTTGGCGAGAGGATAGAGTTTTTGTACGGTTTTGATCTCAGACTGACATCGACAGGAACGCCCTCTACATGTCACATCATACTAGAAGGCATGTAATTGGTGATAATGTCCTAGGTATTATTTCCGTGCATTGTCACCTTACTTATATGGTTTTCAGTTAAAAGAAAGCGTCCTGAGCTCTCCGTGGATGTAAGTTCGAATCACACCAAATGCTTTGGTCCATTGCTTTTAAATCTAGTCTTGCGTGTCATCTCCAGTTCTTCGTATCAAGGAGAGATGCAGCTCTTCTTATTCTCTGTCCCTTTTCGATAATGTCAACATTTCCTAGCAGAATGACTAGTTCTCCCCTAACTACTTCCCTACAAAATCGTTGCTACACGTGATACCCTTGAGTTTTGTACTGCATCCCCGTAAATTTTCCATTTTTGTTGGCAACCACTGTCATCGCATTTGGAGTGGGAGGTTCTTCTTTTGCCAGAGTTTCAACAGCAGCAAAACTTTATGCAACAGCAGGCAAACACGCGAATTTCAAACCATCGAACATTGTGTCTTCAATACCAGTTGGCTTTGGATAGGCTTTGACGAAAAACTGCAAACGGCAACTACAGATGTGACTACGGAACAATTGGTTAAGGACAATTTTACACAGGATCTTCTGTTACTCAGCAAAATGCTGTGTACTTCCTCTTCGGCTTCGGCTGTATGTTTTTCTTTTGAAAGGGGGTTACAAGTCAATTTATAATTCTGCTTTCTGCCATTTCATTGCCTACTCCCCTGCCCCTGCCCCGGCCGACTGGCTGGCTGGCTGGCCATGCATACCATTCCTCACGGAGCCTTCTATTTGCGCACAAAATGTTTGATTACGTTTAGACGATTGCTAAATCAAGTGTGAACCAAAAAACATGCTCAGCCGACGATTCGATTATGCCAAGAATGTACATGACGCGACGACGCTACGTATGCGAGAGCTCCCCTCGCATGACAGCCATCGTAAAACTGTCAGTCGGCATAAGAAATGGTAGTACGATGGAGTGGTGGCTCACGGTTCAATGATGTCTGGCTGGTTGATGCGTTGCAAATCACATCAAATCGTAACGCATTCGTTTCTGTCTTCCACTAGTTTTCGTACGGTTTCCCTTAAACGGCATTCTCGGCAATGTAATTCGTGTGTGTGTGTGTGTCGGTGAGGTAATTGTTGTTGTTTTGCATGGGCGTACCTCAATGGAACTGGTGGTACTCCATCCCGGTTCGGTTCGGTCGGGCAGGGCTGCTGCCGCTGTTGCGTGTGGCACTTCTGTCGCTTCTCCCCCGTTTGCCTCTTCAGTTGTCCGTTTTATTAGTCGTCGGTTATTGTCCGTGTGCTACAACTTTATTACCACGAAGCGTGATAAATTCCCTATGAAACATTTGCTGTTTGCCACATTATGGCCGGCGTACACACTTGTTTCGCTGTACTGGAGAAGGGTACTCGTACTCTGGCCGTGGTTCGACCACTGGCTGCATTTCTTTCTTCGGTGAGGGGGGAAATGTAAAGAAGGGTAGGAGGGGCGAGTTCATTTTATGCGGCGCACACAATTTCGTATTAATGCACTTGTGTATGTGTGACTTGACAAAATATGTTTATGAGTCTATTAAAAAACATAAATTGTAGAAATTCTTTTAAGTGCCTGCTGCCCTTTATCGGTGTTGTGTGTGTGTGTGTGTTTTTTTTTTTTTTGGTTGTTGGTTGAGTTTACATGAAGTCTTCGAGTCAATTTGTCTTTGTTTCCTTTTTAAAGATGCTAATTATCTGTGTTAAATTGTTACGGGTACCTTTCATCGCTGCCGGATGGAATAGGGGTGCAAATGACTTTTGTTATACACGCACACGTATTTAACTGCTCCTGCTGACAATATCCTCAAAAGTTGTATGAACACGTGGAAATATTTAAATTAATGAAGTCAGTTTGAAATGAACTGGCAGCAGAAGGCAGAACCATTTCGTTTTATTTCGTTTTTATGGGTTTGGTTCGGGCGAAAATTAAAGCATCGTGAAAAACGCTGTGTTTGTATTAAAGCCTCAAAACAGCCTCAAATTACACCACTGGCGACAGACGTGACGATTTTTCGAGTTTTTGAAATTTTTTTTGCAAGAATTCACCTTTAATTTTATTTTGTTAAGTTTTGACGATATGTTTTTTTGCATTTGACAATTTTTCTAAAATATTGTCTGGCAGCACTGAATGGCCAAATCACGGGTTCAAATCTCAGCATATGAGTGAACAGCTTTTCTTGTGGAAAATCTTGCATAGTTTTGGGAATATTTTTCTTTGCAACATTTTACAAAGACATTTTTTTATCAGCAGGAGCATATTTTCTTTGTTTTAAAATAGATTAACTGCTTAGACTTGGGATTATTTGTTGATTATGAAAATCTTTACGAAGTAATGCAGAATGTAAATCAATGGTCTTCACTACTTAGAATGCGTAGAAATTTTGAATTATTTTTCCACATTGCTGACATTGACGGCTCTATAAAAGAAAAACTCAAATGAAAAATGGCCACAAAAAAATATTACGAAAAATTTGGGGGGACATTTTTTAGGTAACATGAAATTTTTTTAGTTTTTGGGACACTATTCATCTTAATATATATTTACCCTCGACACTGATTCACTGATTCACTGATACACTGATTCCCTGATTCACTGACTCTGTCACGCAGTACGTAGGAATTTAAATAGGCATTCTATAATAATTCTATAAATAATAATAATAAAAAAAAGAATATTTTTTTTTGTACAGAAATTGTGTCTTCCCCAAATTTTTTTTTTACCAAATTTTTTTTTTCCAAAATTTTTTTTTTTAGAAAAATTTTTTTTTTTCCACAAAATTTTTTTTTTCCACAAATTTTTTTTTTTCAACAATTTTTTTTTTTTCCACAAAAATTTTTTTTTTCAACAAAAATTTTTTTTTTTCGCAAACTTTTTTTTTCAACAAAATTTTTTTTTTTCAACAAACATTTTTTTTTCAACAAAATTTTTTTTTTCAACAAAAATTTTTTTTTCAGCAAAAATTTTTTTTCCACAAATGTTTTTTTTCCCAATTTTATTTTTTTTCGAAATTTTTTTTTTACAAAATAGTTTTCTCAAAATATTTTTTACAAAATTTTTAAAATTAAGTAACAAATACTTTCTCAAGCAAATTAACGGGCGCCATAGGCGCATTACAACTTACTAGTATGAAATATTCAACACAAAATGGACAATAAAAAATTCCTGAGTTTTTTATTTTTGGGTAATATAGGGTTATCCATTTCGTGGTTTTAAAAGTTTAGGGCTGGACTTCGACATCTGTCAAACTAAGTTGTTAAACCATTTTTTTTTTCTTTTCAGTTGGAAGTCTGACATTGACGTAAATGAATCGCTTAACTATCACACAAAGCGTAAAAATTAGTAAAACATACGAAAAAAATTGTGATTCTGGGACAACCTGATTATGGCTTATGGTTATGAAGCACATTTCTCACTCGATGGGTATGTTAATAAACAAAATTGTCGTATTTGGGGTTCTGAGAATCCTCAAGTAATTGAAGAGAGGCCATTACATCCACAAAAAGTCACTGTTTGGTGCGCTCTTTGGTCCGAAGGTGTGTTTGGACATTACTTCGTTGAAAACGATGAGGGAACGACTGTCATCGTCAATTCGGAGGGTTGTGGTCGTATGATAACCGACTTTTTTTTTGCCTGCTATTAAAGAATACGACTTGGAGAATATGTGGTTTCAGAGAATATGTGTCACACAACTCGAGTGAATATGGCTTTATTGCAAGAGACCATTTATTTTTGCATTGGGTAGTTTTTCTTAAATTTTTCAAAAATAGTTTGGTTTATTTTTCAGAATTTTTGGGGAAATTTTCATTTTGGGGGGATTTTACATTTATTTTGGGGAATTCTTCATTTGGAATATTCTTCGTTTTTTTTTGGGCATTTTTCATAGAGCCACTTATGGCCAGATTTATACAGGGTGTCGCAAAAGTAATCCTCCTATCAGAAAATGCTATAAATTTTGCGATTGGCCCCTAATGTCAGTGGCAACTCTGGCGGCGGCCATTTACATGACATCATATTCTCGACTTGATGTAAAAAAAAAATTAAAAGACCAAATAAAAATAATCCACAAGAAGAATCAAAGTTTTTAATTTTTTTTAATTACAGCCAAAAAACATCGGAAGTTTACTTTTGCGCCACCTGTTATGTACTTCAACACAGACACACACACACATATCTGTGGTCATAAGCCACAACAGCCTAAGTCATTTTTTTAGAATTTCTTCAGCAGGTCAGCTTAAAATCTTGTCTTTCAATGTCCTTGTTCCACAATAATTCAAAGGGTAATGAGTTACTAATACTATGTAAACATATTTCGCTTAGAAACAGATGATGGAAATTATGTCAACAGGTATGACAATGAGATCAAATGAAACAAAAACAAATGCGTTTCTATTTAAAAATCAACCTGTTCTTTTCTTCTGGGAATCTAAAACATGAGTTACTTTCGAAATATTCTCTCAAAACCATTTCATAAAATGTTCTATTAAATTCATGCTACATATTGAATGACAGCGGACAATGCTTCATTTAATGGCCGACAGTGATACAAATTTAAGAGGTCCCCAGTTTTACACTGGCTGGTCCATACGAAACAAAAACATATCTAATTTCCATTTCTAAACCAATTTCACTTTACTTCTCCCGGCCTTTAAACGTTGGCCACATAAAACATTTTATCATTTTGAACTTTTTATTTTGACATTAAAAGACCGAGGCGCGGAGAGTGAAAGAAAAACAAATCAAAATAAACATCAATCACAGTTTTACAATGGCAGCGACGGGGGAAAAACAAATTTTGAAATCAAGGTTTTCTGGAGCGTACAACAAAATGTCTACATTATGTTTTACGATGCCTCCCAAAATATCAATAAAAGCGCCCCGTAAAATGTTCATTCAAGGATTTTTCTGTTTTGAGGCCATAAAAAAAAGAAATGTGAAACACGGCCACAATGTACTAAAGTTATAGACACGTACCTTATGTATGTATGTGTACAATGTTGACGCACGTATGTATGTGTGTGTGTAGTTAACATTTTCAAACATACAACACTTTGTGGCCCTTACCTTTCCCTACAAGTGTCAAGCAGAAGAATTGTTTAACATTTTGCGTATGCGAGGCTGGGTGTGTGTGTGTGTGTGTGATTTTCAAAATATTCATGAGGCACACAGACAGACATTTGAGTGTCAGTGTGTGTGTGTGGGTGTGTGTGCAGCATAGACACGTGTGTGTTTGTGTGGTAAAGATAGGAAATCGGAAAAGGAAATGTTGATATAAATTCACACTTGTATTCACAAAAGCCAGGAGAGCGAGCCTAAGTTGTGTTTGTGGTTATGTGCTTGCCTGTGTGTGTGTATTCTAAAAATTAACATAGAAAACAGTAAGCTCACATACACACGGACACACACACATTCAACTATTACAGATATGCATAAATTTAGATGTCTGTGCTGTTGTTTCTATTATAAATGTTAAATTATAAACCGGATTTGGTGTTTTTTTTTGTTGTCAACGTCCTTTTAGCAACATTTTTGCACATGATGTTGTTTGTGGGAAATCTCTGTGGAGTGGGTTATCCCCCCCCTCCACATACACAGCTTAGATTGTCAACTACTTTCCCCGAGCACTGTCCTTTGCTGCCAAGTTTATTTGCATGATTTGTATATTTTATATATTCATATATTTTGTTATCATTAATAACAAATCTATGGAAAAATTGTATTTCAAAACAAAAACAAAATCCAAGCAAGTTAGCAGCAATAGTCACAGTCCAATGATTGCAAATGACCAGGAGGACCACACACGAAAAAAAATAAACGATCAAACAGGACAAACAATGGCAGCAGCATCAGAAACAACATGAACAGATGGATGAATGGACGACATACATACATATAATGTATGTATTCTTTCATATACATATGTACCTTCACAGACCTAGTAGTATGAATACATCTGTGTAGTTTCTCTCCATCCGTATGCAGAGTTATTTATGTTTGTAATGCAGGCAAATGCGATTACAGATAATTAACCCAACAAACTGAAAACTAAACTAAAAGTTAAATGGACATACAGCTTGGGATGGTCCAAAAAAGTCCTTCAAATGATTTAAGAGGTAACTTAGATGTATCGTAATGTGATAGAAAACAAATTGAGTCTGGATTACAAATGCAAATTCAATAGCAGAAGAGTCAAAAATCTCCAGAAATTCCCAAAATGCATTGAGGAAAACATAGAAAAAAGATTTACCTTGAATATGAACTGTAAGTTTGTACTTTGGTTTACGATTCCAAAGGCGGGCAAAAGACTTGTGGATGTTTAAGGACAAACAGGATTTTCGATGTTAATAGGAAAACCCAAAATTATTTGTATATCTGGGGAAGTAGCAGTCCAACAAAATGAGGTGCCACTTACATGAAGGAACTGATGGTGAATTTCCCTCGGAGGGGGAACTGGGCTGTGTACGATATAATTTGTAGGCTCTCTTACTTATTTCCCTTAACATTCCATGAAGGGACCGACGGAGAACTTCTCGCGATTCAGTGAGCGGTGTACGATATAATTGTGTATACTCACTGATTTGTATACTGAGAGTTTAAAGCCGGCTCCGAACGGCTAATGCTTTTCTAGAGAAGTTTTACATGGCTTAGAGATGACTCTCTTACTCGTAAAGTCGCCAACATTTACGAGGTGGAAACAGCCGCCGAAAAATCGTTGATGGCCTTGCCGGTTTCGAACTCGGGTTCCTCTGTGTGATAGTCACACACACAACACGGCCATACCAACATAAACGAATTCCCAAACAATTTCATAAATATTT
Source organism: Hydrotaea cyrtoneurina (assembly GCA_958296145.1). NCBI lineage: Eukaryota > Metazoa > Arthropoda > Insecta > Diptera > Muscidae > Hydrotaea > Hydrotaea cyrtoneurina. The sequence goes on along the minus strand of OY282513.1, from coordinate 5,981,991 downwards.
CACTAGCTTTGTCTTGTTTTTTTATTCCAAGCAAACCTTTTTGGGACACCCTCGCACATACACAACCAGTCTGCATATGAAGATCATCACATTTCTATTCTCCTTTATCGATTGCAAAATATATAATTTTTGTGAAAGATGAAATGCAAAAATTTGCTGATAAAAATCCAGAGATTTACATAAATTGTAATGCAGCATTCGGTTTGCTGGGTTATAAATTAACAAATGCATAAATTTCTGTAAGCGAATGCATCTGTGTTTGAGATCACATCTCCATGTGTGAGTGTGTTGGTGTCCGTGTGTTATCGTTTTATTACAAATGCAAATTCAAAAGTAAAAGAGTCAAAAATCTGCATAAACTCACAAATAAACTGAAAATGCATAGGAAAAAAGCAACACACAAACACTCGCACACAAAATATATTTCATCTGAATATGAACTCACAAAGGAAGGTACCCGCGTGTGTGTGTGTGTGTCTGGGTACAATTCCAATTGCCAAGGAGTAAAAAGGACGACAAATCGATGGCTGAACTACTGGTGAAATGGTGGAAGAACGAAGAAACATATTTCAGCATTCATAAATATTATGAAGAAGAAAAAAAATCTCAAATACAAATACTCGTACTTGCAATCATGGCACACAAGGATAGCCAGCTATGAAGAGACCAGGAAGTACGGGTGCGGTGGTAGAAGGGTCGTAATGGCATGGGCGTGTTGTTGGTTAGCAAAGACTGTATGAATGGCAGTTATCGTATTGGCAAAATAACAAGAAGCACAAAAACAACAGCCACATTCACATTTATACACAGAACACAGAAACCCCCCCGTTGCCCCCCAACACCAATCATTGCCGACAGCCCCAGGAATCGAGTGTAACACTGGAGTTGTTTCAGTTTTTCTTCAACTTTTGTTTTTTGTTGTTGTTGTTGTTATTCTTTCTATAACGACGTTATTTTATTTATTGAGTTTATATTTCAAAGATATTAAACAACAACGGGCTACGGCAACAACAACAATAGCGACTGTCAGTTAGCAGCAAGAACAACGACAACAACAGCCAGCAACAATGGCAATAACAATTTATGCCACAAAAAGAATGAAGAAGAATGGCACAAGAGCCCCTCAGCCCGTTCACATTCAGTATACACACGTATGTCCGTCTGTCTGCCGCTGTATATGTAGCTATGCATGTATGTGGGAATCGTATGAAAATCCTTTTTGGATTTCAAACAAGTCATGTTCTTCAAAGCAATGTCTGCTGGCATGAATAAATGAATGAACCAATACACAGTGGCTGCGCAAAGCGGCATAAGCTAAGAACAAAAAAAGACAGAGTTGCGGAAAATAAAAAAGAAAAACGTTGACTTTAATATTCAAAATAGTAACTCTAGTATTCATAAAAATTTAAAAAAAAAATGTGTAAAATACTAAAGTAGTTTATACACATTTTTCTGAATTTTAATGAATACGGGTGTAAATATTTTTGGGTTTTCACCAGGGCTGTGGAGTTGGAGTCGAAAAATTTGCTCGACTCCGACTTACATTTCCCATAAAATAAATGAAATTGATTGACATTGATTATCTTGTACCCTGTTCATATTTTTTAAAATTGTAAATATTTTCAATTTTTTATTTTATTTTATTTTTTATACAAACACACCTCTGTGTAATATACTCTATAGGAATATACAGGAATAGTGGACGGAAATATAATTTTCGAAATTTTGTTATTGAACAACTGAAGCCGGAGTTGACTCTGGGGTCGAGCTACTTAAAAATGCTGGAGTCGGATGTTTGTAAAAATTATTTTTGAGTTTATGATTATTTTTTATTGAAAATATGGACGGAAATACAATTTTCGAAATTTTGTTATTGAACAACTGAAGTCGGAGTCGACTCTGGGGTCCGAGTCGAGCTACTTAAAAATGCTGGAGTCGGATGTTTGTAAAAATTATTTTTGAGTTTATGATTTTTTTTTATTGAAAATATGGACGGAAATACAATTTTCGAAATTTTGTTATTGAACAACTGAAGTCGGAGTCGACTCTGGGGTCCGAGTCGAGCTACTTAAAAATGCTGGAGTCGGATGTTTGTAAAAATTATTTTTGAGTTTATGATTTTTTTTTATTGAAAATATGGACGGAAATACAATTTTCGAAATTTTGTTATTGAACAACTGAAGTCGGAGTCGACTCTGGGGTCCGAGTCGAGCTACTTAAAAATGCTGGAGTCGGATGTTTGTAATTGTAATTATTTTTGAGTTTACGATTTTTTTTTATTGAAAATATATTTTTTTAATAAAATTGTTTTCATCATTAACCCCATAAGTAGACATAATTCCTGTCACAGTTCGATGCCATTCACAAATAAAACCGTATATGTACATAAGTTATTAATTGCGACAAAAAAACAAATATGTTATGATTCTTTTAAAAGCCGCTTAAAAAGAATTGTGTGCTTCTTGTATGCTAATAAAAATAATATACAGTGTACTCTCTCATAAGCGGACACCTAAAGGAGAATGTTGTCCACTTATGAGAGGTGTCCGCAAGAGAGAGTACACTGTATGACAATATTTACTTTCAACAAAAACATCGTAAGTAGATATAAGTAGGCTGTTCAAACTTTTTGCCCATACAACATTTTTTTTTTTTTAAGAAATCATTACCATTTTATTGTGAACAAATTTTAAACCAAAAATCGAATATATTGTTGCACAGACGTGCTCTACACGTTCATTAAGAAAAAAAATTGTTTAACTGCTCCAAAAATACAGAAAAATATGATTTGTTTTTATAACAAAACGCGGTTGCTAGCGAAAACCTTAGATATATTTTATTTATTTATATATTTATTACAAAAAAAAATTAGAATAAACTAAAATATAAGGACACTAGCAACACAGGCCATCGGCCTATTAGATATATGTTAACATTGATTTGCCAGAAAAGTTCATTTCTACAGTTGTGGCTTGCTCAGACAGCCTGCATTCACACTGTTCTTCGAAAGATATCATTTTCTAAAGCTCCTCTTCTCCCCATTTCAAGTCATGCTGTCAGATTTGACCACATATTTCAGGTCTGAAATCACCGTCTATCTGATGTAAGGACAGACCCCACAATCTGCTACACACAAACACACTCAAGCACAGATAGAGAGAGAGAGAGAGAGAGTGAGACACGGCGATGGAGACCCACGACAAACTGAAACATTTACTTGCCACACATAAACTCTGTGTAAGAGATACACAACAAAGGATATAAATGATGTACACTATTGTAAATGCAAAAAAGCTCCCTACACAGAGACAATCCCAAACACACACAGCATTACCAATACGCATGTATGGGTGTAGGTACATTCGCACGTATACGTACTGATGTTTATAACCCACAACAAGTACAGACCATCAGACAAACATACGTACAAACATACATTCAGTCTTGGTCTTTCGTTTGTTCGTTCGTTTGTGGCTGGCTGCCTTCATTCAAACTGTTTTCTGTTGTTGTTGTTTGCTGCTGCTTGGGCTCGCATTGTTGCTGTTGTTATGAATTGCCATTGAAGCCCGGCACTCGCATAACAAACAACCAATGGCAAAGATCTCATGCTGAGATAAAAGAAATCGCATATACCCAAACCGCGCCACCACCATCATTATCATCGTCATAACCATAATCAGAGTATCATCGTTCCACATGGAATCGAACGAGTACTCACCACCACTCCGCACCGCACCCCCCTCCCTACTTTACTTTACTCGCCTCGGCATTAGCTCTCCCTCCCCCTCCACACAGCCCTGGCAGTCGTAGCAGAAATTGTGCACACGAAAGCCAAACCCCAACCACTGAGGCCGACACTGAATGACGACTGAAGTTATCCGAGTGGAGAAAGAATAACTTCCAACTTAAAGATGATGATTGTTGCTTTTGTTGTGCCCTGCCATCACTGTGGCACAAAAGAAAAACTAGCGCACGAGTACAACAAACAGATACGGAATGGCTGCCACGGGAGACCAAGAAAATGAAATGACATCAAATATGTAATAAAACCAGATGAACGGACAGACAGAGTGGATGAATGCTCTTTTGCCGTGTATCCACCGTGTTGTAATAGTGCAAGCAACATCATGGCCAAACAACAACAACATCATCAACAGCATCATAACCATCAACGCAAAAAAAAAGAAACAAATTGTTTTGTTTCTGTTTTGGAATGTTGTCGTTCATTGCCTTCATCAGCCAAAGATCCTCCCGTTTCATTTGTTTGGTACTCCATCCCAGCTCAGTACTTTTCACATGTTTCATGTACTTAACCAAAAACAGCAACAACAACACCAACAACAATAGTCCCTGAATATTCCCCCCATCCCCCACCAGGCTATCTGTCATAGACAGTTGTTTTTTGTTTGCTGTTGTTGTTTTCTTTGACACTTGTCTTTTAACATTTGTTTGGAGCGTGCTTGGTGGGCGGGGTGGGGAGAACGGGGAACGGAAGGCCTGATGTTGCCGCCATATTTGTTGGCTGCCTTTTCTACGCATATTCAATACATCAACAGGGATATTCACAAACACACACACACACTCGCATATATACAACGCACACTCGTACACCTACACACACACACACACAGAGAGAGAGACACACATTTGTACACAGATAGACATAGACTGCCATGGGGGCGAGTTTATTGATGGACATTGTGTCAGGAATACATAAATAAATAACAACAAAGTATAATATTTTATGGACTCCAATGCAGAAGATGGCTACGTGTCATCATAGTTGGCCAACTAACTACGATGGGAGTTGACATTTAAACGTATCAAACAAATCCAAGTTAATATTAAGAGAAAGTTCAAAATGGTTCAGGATATCAGGAGCTTGATTTATTTTTGATGCCACTGACATTTTGGGGAATGGTCGTTAAAAGGAGATATCTTCCGTTGGAGTTACCATTCGGGGAAAGCCTTAAACTCTTACAGGTCGATAGTATTTACTGCATTAGTTTTGGAGTTTCCTAAGTAACATTTTGTTAAACTTGCTGAAAATTATCAGTATCAGCGGGCTTGATCAGAATTCAAGTACAAAGTCAATAGATGATTAAGATGGCGCCCAACGTTGGTCGTCCTCAGATTATTTATTACAATTAAAAAAAAAATTCACCTTCTATATTTTGCTCTAGAAAAAGCTGTTAATCTCTATTATAAAAAAATACGTATGATTTTATTAGAAAAGACTATGGTTATTTTTTCTATATTTGCTAAATATGACGCATTTGAAAATTTGAAACGGCTCCCCTTAAAAACTCTTTTTTTGAGTTAGGACTCTATTGAAGTAAATGAACGATTTGTTCGTAACCATTTATTGAAGTCTTTAAGAGATGTACCAGGAAATTCGGTAGGATTGGATAAGTCATTATTAATTCCAAGTATAAATATTAGTCTAAAGTGGCGCCCGATGCTGACCCCGTTTTTTCTACAACTTACATTGCGATCCGATTACGCTATTCCTTAACTCTTCAACCACTAAGGCCGTCTACAGACAGTCATCGCCAACAGTCATTTGTAATGGTTAAAGGGTTTGATTTCCGTGGTTAAAGAGTTAACGGAAAGTTCAGGGAAATATCGAGCCCTTACCGCGAAAAAGAAGTAAGAGCAATTTTTTCCGAAACTCTCATTTTAATGAAATTCTATTGAGAATTGTCCAACGCTCTTGATGCCAAAATATTAAAAATTAAGAATTCGACAACTGAAGAGAAACCAGATTAAAAAAAAAAAAAAAAAAAAATAAGAATTTATATTTACAAATTTATAGCAAATTCAATTATACGCGCCTTTACTTCACCACACAGAAACCCGCTTCTGTAAAATGTTCTTTTTGGCGCTTACGTCTTTGTCGCATTTAGGGCTCCATATGTTAGTGGGTCTTTATTGTTGACTTTACCAGAAAATTCCAAATGCAACGAATCGTAGGTGAAAATGGCGCCCGACTCTTAGCATTTTTCTCTATAATGAATGTAGCGATTCATTTTCGCCGGTTTCATGAAGGTAAAATTTTTTCAAATATTTTTTATATTTGCAGTTATCGAGTTATCAAATTTCAGGTCTATGGCAACCAACGTTAGATTATGAGTAAAAGTTATTAACTATTTTACAGGTATCACATTATTTTTTTCCAATGATTATGTAATCAAAACCATAAATGCATGTCTACATTAATCTGTATTGTGTTTAATTTGTTTAAATAAAGCAAGGCAGCGAATACATGTCCCAGTCAACTCGGATATTCAGAATATAATTCTATCTATAAATTCCACATGTGTTTTTTTTTTTTGCAAAATTTTTGCCGTCCATCTTCCAGTGAACAAAAACTGTAAAGTGGCGCCCAACGTAGGTGCCAAAGTCTTTCTTAAAATTAAAGAATCTGGATTTTTTTCTATATTTAAATAGCGTTTTCGGGTTTACAAAATTATTAAACTTGTTCTAAAACACTATGAAAGTGGCGCCCAACGTCGGTCAGAATCATCTTCTCTTGCAAATTTAAAAAAGAAGTTAGCCTAAATGGTTTGTTAACAGCTTTCGGTTTACAATGCAAATATTCTAGTTCAAGCTCTTCGATTTTTATGGCTACAAGAAAATATGGCAGGTTCAGACCCCAGTGTAAGGTAAACATAGGAAATTCAGAAAAATATTGGCGTATGTACAGGGTACTTTTAATACATATGTACTATGTACTTGGGTATGTACTGTGGTCTTTTGATTCCGTTTAACAAAACGACAGAACGACAAAATATGGTAAAATTGTAGCAAAGCGAGAGGGATAAGGGAGAAAGATGAACAAACAACCAAAAGGGGGACAACAAAAAAAAACCTATTGAACATTTCGATGAATTGTACTATGTACATATACGTATGTATATGAATGTAGCCACAGTTGTATATACGTATGTACAAATATTGAAGAGCTTTGTGGAAAAACAAATACAAAATCGATTCAATATATACATTTGTATTTGTGTATGTATAAATGTACATACCACTTACTGTGTGTGTGTGTTTGTACAGATGAAATGAATATACCTACAATATAAACTATGTATATAAGTTTAGCTGAAATGCCAACAGGCATAACTGAGACATTCCGTAGAACATTTTCACAAACTTTGAATAACAATAAATTGGATAACAATTATCCGATAAACCATAGATCAATAAGTGAACAGATGACATCGGGAATACATTTTGGTACAATTTATGTCTGAAGGGAGAATTTTTTTAAAAATATCTTTTGTTTTGTTTGTATTAACGTACAAGTTTGTGAAAACATGAACTTTAGTAAAATTCTCCGTTTTTTTTTTTCGTGATTAGTTATACCTCTTTGCACTTTAGCTGACACTACAATATGAAGGTACTACAAACATTTGTTAGCATTTTTTGCTGTTTGTTGCAGGATACCAAGGAGGGAGAACTACCATATTTCGTGTGCTTGTCGGAATGTTTTTTGTACATTTTCCACAAGGTTTTCTTTGTCTGCTGTAAGGAATATCTTTTCTTTTCTGCTGCTGATGTTGTTGTTGCTGCTCTTGTTGTATCAGTGCAGAATATCGTGGGGCGTAGGATTTTCGTAGTATTTTTTCGTCGCTTTTGAGGGGGGGTTTTGTGGAATCACAAGTAGTTGTCAGAAAGAAAAGAAAACAGTGAACGGAGCATACATTTCGTTTGTTTCAGTTGGGCTGAGGATTTCGCTTCTTCTTTTTTTTTTTTTTTTTTTTTGCTGGAGCTGTTGCTGTTGCTACTGTCGTTTCTCGTTTTGTATATTTAACCTTATTTCGTATTCTGTTGGCTTTATATGCCATGCCATGTTGGATTCAACGGATACTGTGGAAAAAAAGGAAACATTCACACTCACACAGTTTTTATAGTGGGAAAAAAAGAAAAAGAAAACATTGACTCTTTCTTATTGCTCTGGCAAAGTTATTTTTTTTTTGCCACCCACAATTTTCTTTATTTCCCCGTTTCGTTTTTTTTTTAGATTTCAGTGTGTTGCTGTTCTTCTGGTGTGGCTCAAAGTCCTCTGAGGTATCATAGGGACAGACGTTTACTGTGCCTGTGAATCGGAAGGCAACGGTGTTTTTGTGCGTGTGTGTGTGTGTGTTTTTGTTGGTATATCGCTCATACCTTAAGTTAACTTCGACAGTTGGATTTTTTCTCGTTTTGGTTTGTGCCACGGCATAACAACTGCCACTGCCACACAACCACGGCAGCATCCATTTTCACGTTCATATGCGGATTTTCATAACATTACCGAACTCCCCCCACCACCCTCATTTCGCTTTCTCCCCCTTTACTTGCTGTTACCTAAGGCCCGGTCGCCATCAACCACCACTGCTCCCGCCCCTCCTTAAGCTTTTCAGCGTATTTCTGTTTGTGTGTATGTCTGTCGGTTTTTATATCCCCCGAAATGGGGGAGTATATAAAGCATATACCGTAAGTACTGGCGCAAAGATATATAGAAATCACACATACACCGACACAACACACAACTTGTTATGTACAAACATTTGTACATTCGCCTGGCACGTACTATTTGTATGTGTGTGTTTGCTTGTGGGTGTGTGTACTTTTTCCATTCTATTTCGTGTTTTTTTTTTGTTCTGCTCTCCTTTTTTGTGTTCATCTGCTGTTGGTGTGAGCGTGTGTGTGTGTGCGTTCAAAATGGATGCTTTGTTGGGGATTTTAACTTTTCTACTGTTTTTGAAATATGACACGATTGCAGATTTTGTTTAGTATTTTTTTTTTCTCTTGCTCTGGCTTAACACACACACACCCAAAACCCTAAACATAGACTAGCGAAAAAAAAACCTTTAAGGACTTGTTCTTCTTCTTTACATCCTGTGCATATTTTTCTTCCAGTATGAAGCAAATCTAAGAAAAAAAATTAAAGCAATTCAGAAGAAAAAACACGTACCTAACAAGTCCTCTAAGGATGTTGGCCAAAAGTCCTTACAGATAGCCCACACACAGCCATACAGAAATATTATTCGAATACGATTACGATTGCGAACGGACATGAGTACCAGTTAAAGTCCATTTCCAAGCCAACAATTACTTTTGCCACTTTGGTATTAGTTTCGTTTCATCGAACATTGGACCACTATGGCTCCCGGCAGCATTGAAGACTTTATAGGGCCGGCATATAGAAAGCAGAGCCACCGGCAAGAATTTGCTCTTATGGGTTTATGCTTTGTGAAATATTTCATACACATGCACACTGATATTGTTAATAATGCTTAAAGACTTAAAGTAAGTCTTTAAGTTGCCATATGGCCAACAAGAGGAAATAGAAAATATTACGGAAGCTTTGGCGGAAACATCATAAACCTTCGAGATAATGACCGAATATGAGAAGGACATGAAATCTACTTAAGACGGCGAGCAGAGATCGAAGAATGGATATTTGAATATTCAAAATAGAAAACAATTGTAGTATCAATTAATTCGTATTAAAAACTGAACTTACATAACTTAATTATGCAGCGAATTAAAAAAATCTATATTTTGCTTGTCAAATACTTTTTTTATAACAAATTCTGGTCTTTGGTTTATTTTAAACTGAAGGCGAGACAAGTACTTTGTCGACATCAAATCAAAAAGAAACATTAGACCAGAAGTAGTACATTATTAGAAACCATTTTAAATGAAATAATTAATCAATAAGCCGTTTAATCATTAGAGCATTGAGCAAATTAAATAATTTATTATCAAAATCGTTAAATCATTAAATCAACAAATCAACAAATCATTAAATCATTTAATCAACAAATCATTCAATTATTAAATAACTAAATCATTAAATGATATATATATTTAATTAGTCATTAAATTAATTAAATTAATCAATCATTTAATTAAATTAATCAATCATTTAATTAAGCTAATCAATCATTTAATTAAATTAATCAATCATTTAATTAAATTAATCAATCATTTAATTAATTAATAAATTAACCAATAACTTAATTTATTAATAAATAATTTAACAACAATTCGTTTAATCTATTATACATTCAATTAGCCATTAATTCAATTAATTAATTAATTCTTCAATCAATTAATTAATTACAAATTATTTATTACAATAATTAATTAATAAATTAATTAATTGAAAATTAATTAATACATTAATTAATTAAAAATTATTTAATACATTAATTAATTAATAAATAACTAATACATTAATTAATTAAAAAATTAATTAATACATTAATTAAAAATTAATTAATACATTAATTAAAAATTAATTAAAAAATTAATTAATACATTAATTAAAAATTAATTAATACATTAATTAAAAATTAATTAATACATTAATTAAAAATTAATTAATACATTAATTAATACATTAATTAAAAATTAATTAATACATTAATTAAAAATTAATTAATACATTAATTAAAAATTAATGAATACATTAATTAAAAATTAATTAATACATTAATTAAAAATTAATGAATACATTAATTAAAAATTAATTAATACATTAATTAAAAATTAATTAATACATTAATTAAAAATTAATTAATACATTAATTGAAAATTAATTAATTAATTAAAAATTAATTAATACATTAATGAATTAATTTGTTATTAATTAATTAATTTATTAATTAATTAAAAATAAATTAATTAATACATTAATTAACAAATTATTTAATAAATTAGTTAATAAAGTAATTAATTAACAAATTAATTAATTAATGTATTAATTAAATTTTAATTATTGTATTAATTAATTAAAAATAAATTTATTAACAAATTAATTAATAAATTAATTAACAAATTATTTAATAAATTAATTAATAAATTAATTAATTTATTAAATTCGTCAAACAATAAATTGATCAAATGATTAATAAACCCATTGATTAATAAATTAAATTAATCAATCACTTAATAAATTAAATTAATCAATCAATTAATAAATTAAATTAATCAATCAATTAAAAAATTCATTTAAAAATCACTTAATAAATTATTTGCTATTAGTATTATCGGTGAACATAAATGAACTCAATTTTTTTTTATTAAATAACAACGAATTTTAGTACGTTCAGTGAAGGGCAAATATCCAGTCTCCATTGAACTACTGTTCGAAATATTGTAGAGATTTTTAACGGAATTCAAAAAAGAATGTTTTTCTTTTTCAAATAATAAACACAAAATCGGTTAGTACACCCCAAACCTATGTCTGAAGATGCAATGGTTTCCTTTAATACTGAACGAAAATATTTATGGCTTACACGCCAGTCTTGCTCATGTTTTCTTTCATATTCGCCTTACATTATCAAAATGGCAACCACAGCTTTGTGGATGAACGATTTATCATACGAGTACTCACCGTGTTTTTTTATAATGGACCACAAGTGGACAAATTCATATCGACGTTTGCATGGATCGAAAGTATTACAATAACACCAGAGACGAAGCAATTACTTGTTTGGTTTTTAAAATTATTAATTGTTTAATTTGGCCAAGAGGAATTTTCCTAACGCCTGTGAAACCCATCAGTGTATGCGTCTCTTCTGCTATTGCATTTCGCTTTGTCTTCGCTCATAGCATTTGGGATGTAGTTTACTGATCTTGTGTTTATTAGCTGAAAACCCCTTTCGGTGTCATCAATGAAAAAGGGAAAATAGGCTTTTATAAAAAGTGAAATTAATGATGAAAGTTGGTGAAAAATATAAATGGGAAAATTGCAAAGTAGGCAATTTTTAAAATACATTTTTTAAATTCAACAAATTTTCAATGAAATTTAAATAAAGGGTGTTTTTTATTGGGGTATAGAACTTTAAGTTGGCATCACTTTTTTAACTGGCGGCCATTTTGTCAGCTGTCAAGTGATTAATATTTAGTTTGGGTCGTGATTTTGGTGTATGGGCCGAAAATGAGATTCATCTCGATGCTGATTTTCATCACAAAATTTTGTTCAGTGAAATTGGACCTGTAGAATTGGCTTTATTCGAGCCAGCCGCGGCGGCCACGTGCCCGAAATCATATTTAAACATTAATGGCATAAAATTATCCTTCCAATAAAGCCAAATTGATGGACATTAAAACGATTTTCTTGTGTTTTATTTCAATTCGAAGTTCTATACCTCAATAAAAAACACCCTTTAATAAATTTAAGGTGCTAATTTGAATATTCAGTGTCGGTTATGTCTGAATAAAATTTGAAGATATCGACAAAATGAGAATCAACCTGTCATTTTAATTGAACACCATCACATTAAGATATTCGGAAATCTTAAAATTTTAAATCCCCCCCTGGGCACATTAAAAACTAATAAAATGTTAATGAGACAAAGTGAATGATATGGGGAGATACGCTTTTATTGAAACCCGAATTGGTTTTACCGATCTGTTTACAAATATTTAAAAAAAAAGAAAAACAAAACAAAAATCAACCATAATATTTAAAATACAAATGTTTTTTGGAGTGTTCTGTGTTAATGACTATTTTATGGACCACAAAGAAAGAAAGGGCAACAAATAACAAAGCAGAGTATCACAATGCATCATCACTGAAATGTTACAATTTTTATGGAGCATCAATCGAGAACAGTTTTATGTCTAATGTCATCACAATGAGTTACAATTAAAATAAAGCCAGCCAGACACACACACGCACACACACGCATGAATGTATTTAAAAACAAATTAAAACTCTTAAAATTGTTACAGTTTCCACCAACGATTTAAGATTTAAAACCCTTAAGATGGGAACCCGAACAGTTTGCTGATGGGGCGTATGCAAACGATGAGATCTGTTGGGGTCGTCGTCGACTAAGTGTCGCGTTTGTGTGTGCGTTTTTTATGGCCGTCCAACCAAACACCTTTCAAACACTCGGTTGATACTTTTTGTTTTTGTTGATGTGGTAACTCAAAGTTTGGTCATAAATACACCTGAAGTGAAGAGAAATAACTCAAGTTGTTATCAGTTCCAAGCATCATTCTAAAGTCGAACAGTCAAGAACGAGTGATGTTAGCCGACCCATGTGCCAGCCACACATTGTACTGCTCTCGTACTTAACCATAATAAAGTAGAAAAGTGGATACCAAGCAAAACCCAAGAAAAAAGGGGGGGGGGGGGTACACAATACCAAAACCCCGAAAACAAAAAGAGTACTAGATACGTTCACACACAACAACAGTAAAGTGTTTTTGGTGTTTGGTTCAGCACCACACCAGGCCCGGGCAGCGTAGCAGAGCTTCTCCGAACAGAAAAAGTATCAGATTTATTACAAACTAACTTTTACAACAGAAAAATAGCTTAAAATTTATGACCTCCAGCATGAAAAATCCGAAAAGTTGTTAATAAAAAAAAAAAAAAATGAAAGAAAAAGAAGCAGAGCCACAAAAAGAAAGTAACCAAACGTTGAGTACTCTCGACAAAACGGCAACTAAGAAGAAATGAATGAATACAGCAAAATTGCACACACTCACACATACATACCGGATCTTGTGGTGCATGGAGTATGTATGAAAGCGTATCTGTGTGTGTGTGTGTGCGAATGTTTCTGAAATGTTATAAACGTTCTAGTTGCAAACCACGTTGAGGCCGTGTGTGTGTACGTGCAAATGTCCATAAAAAGCAATAGTTGAACAAATGTCAAATCAACTTTATTATGTGGCAGAACCGACCAACACATCGACCAGACCGAAAACCGAATACTTCTTGTAATATTACATGATCCACCGACCAAACGAAACCATATGTCTGACCGACTCAAGGCACAGTGGTGGCAAAACCCCAAACGAATGTGGGAGAGAGATGGGAAATTTCCATTTCGAAATCAACAAAAAATAACATTGTTGTGGAAAAATTCTGCTTTTGAGTTCTGCTTTCGATAAAACCAACTGCAAAGTGATCTCGTGAATCCGAATTGAGTGTCCGTTTTGCCCCATCCCGTGTATGGTTTCCGTGATAGCGTGAAAATTACTATTTTCATTGAGTTGTCTATAAGCAAGAAATACATATCATTGGGCAAGAAATACATAAATATAAAAATCGAATTGAAATTGTAAAAGTTACAGCCAAAAGAAGTAATTTCTTTTTTTTTTTTTGAAAAATATTGTTTTCAACTGCGAATTGCACTCCAATTCAGGAGCTCTCCCACTCGGTTTTGCACGAAATGATAAAGAATGGACCGCAACGATTTCAACGTGTTATATTTTTGTATAATCCAGCAAAATTTTAGTAAAAAATCATAGGAGTTTTTTTCCACTTTATTTTCTCCCCTGAGTTATAGAAGTTTTTTTTAAAAAATCATTGGTTTTGTTGACAATTGACGAGAGCAAAACGTATTCGAACTCAGGACATCATTTCACATAAGGATCAGTTGTTTTCGTCCAAAGGAGGATTTTGTTGCAGAACAGTGTAATTTAGATCTTTTTTTTTTAATAACCAGTTCATAAAATCAAATTAAATTAAAATAAAATATTTAGAATTTTTCTAAATTTGATTTTTTACAAAAAAAATACTTGACACAAATCTTTTTTTCAAATTAAATTCAAATAAAAAAATTATTATTTTTCTTTTAATTTAGATCGAAATTTTAATTTCTTAGAAATACTTAAAACAAACATTTGTTCAATACATATAGACGACTCCGGATAACTGCAATCCTCTTAACTGAAAATGGTCGAATAACTTAAACTGAACGTTCCCAATACCGACGAATTCAAATAAGAGCACGCCTTTTAATTTAAAAAAAAAACGCCTAATTGGTAATAAATATTAGTAACGATTGTTCTAGATGATTTTTCATGCACTTTGCTTAAACGAAAATCCGCTTTATTGAAAAATCGTTAATGTGAACACACATTTTCAATGCAAAGACACAAACTTAAATGATACAAACACCGCTTAAGAGAAATATGATGAATCTAAAACAAATGATTTCAAAAAATTATGTGCCAACTACATTTAGGACAACTCAGCCAAATGAAAATAAGTGACCATTTTCATCTAAGCTCATTAATATTGAATTAAAATATCACATACATGTATTTTAATAGTTGAGACACAAGTTTCTCTCTTCGTTTCCTAGAACAATTTCAAAAAGTACATACTCGGTGCGTTTAAATGACAGAAGGTTCAATTATCCAAAGTCCTTTTTATTGAAAATCTCGCATAAGTGAAAAAAATATCTTGATTTTGTTTCATTTCCGCTTAACCGAACTGTAATACGTTTTTAAACAAATCACTTCGCATAACTAAAATATCGCTTAACTGAAAATGTGGAATAACTAAACAAATTTTGTTTCCGTGTGAAAGTGTATTCGCTTAACTGGACATATTCAATTAAGATAAATTCTGTGCGGGAAATGAGCAAGGTTCGTGTAAAACCAGAACAACAACAATACTATTTTTCACTCAGATCGTTTAACTGAAATACCTGTCTATCATGTTTATTTTACATTTCAGTTATCCGAATTATGCTTTTCATTGTTGTAATTTTCAGTTATCCGAAAAAGAAAAATTGAAAGGCTAGTTGGGCGGAAAATAATCTAAGGAAATCATCTGTTCAAAACTTTTTGCTTATTAAAAAATTAATACAAAGAAACTATTTTTTTTATTAAAAATTAAAAATGCCATGTTTTTGTTCTTTTCGAAACACTGTGCAGGTCAAGTTACCATTCAGAGAACGAATGACGACGGAACAGCAAACCGTTCGACCTATGGACTGGTACGAACCGACCCTTTACGACATTTAAGCATCTGACCTAACCAAAAAAGCCACAAGAGTGCGTTTATGTACATAGATGACGATAACGATGATGATGACAATGATGATGATGATGATGATGATGATGATGATGATGACGATGATGATGAAAATGAACGCTGCTGTTTGTGTCACGACACCCTCTCCCATCCAACATTGCCATCATTGTCATGGTCCTGCAACTTCCCCCTTAAACAAAATCTTTTGTTTGCCGATGATGATGTTGATAAAATTTGTATGAGAGACTACGTGTGTTGTGTTTGTGTGTGTGTGAATGTGTTTGTAAGGCATAAATGTTACAACATTTCACACAGCCACCCACACATACAGAATCGCCCATAACGTAGTGTATGCAGCTGTAAACGGTTGCTGGCCATAAATGTCGAAAGTATGGAATGGAACGGTTGGTCCGTCGCTCCGTCGGTCGTTTGGTGTCCGAGTTGATTTTGCCACAGAAATAAAATGCCAGGACAGGCATCAGTTTGAAAATTTCCACACTTGCTTTTCAAACCGGAGAATCACAGAATGACCTCAGCTGGTAATGTTCGCATTGTTGTTATTGTTGTCTGCTGCTGCTGCTGCTGCTGTTGTGGTCATCCATCCAGCCAGCCAACCAGCCAGCCAGCCAGCCATCCATCCATCGTCAAGCCGACCCAATACGGCAGCTTGTATGTGAAGGCGGGTGTACGCTACGGTTTTGTGTCCGTACATAAAAATTTATGCCTTCAGTGTTAGCAACATTTACAGCAGCCGCATCAACAACAATAAATGCCAAAAGCAACAACATTCTGTTGTTGTTGTGAAAAAAAAAATATAAATCGTAAATGGCAAAAAAAACGCACACACACAACACAATACAAAAGAAGGAGGCCTTCGCCTCACCCCCTGAAATGTGACCGTTCTTGTGTGTGTGAAAAGCTTAAATTGTTGTTCGATATTTTGTTGTTTTGGGTTTTAAACAAATGACTCGCTGAATTCATGAATTTTCATGGAAAATCGTTGTTATCGAACTCAATTTAAATCATAAATATTTTTATAGATTTTGTGTTTGACTTAAAATAACGCATAAATAAATAAACGTTCGCCAATGGAAAAACAGACCGCAAAAAGCGTTTAACTACACAACTGCCAATTGTGAGAAGTATAAGAAACAACAACAAAGCTGAACCGAGCTGAACCGAAAACTTTTCGCTATCGAATGTTGCGATTTATTTATGTGTCATACAGCCAATTCATGGGATACGATGACTGAAGATTGTGGTAGGTGAGGTGAGAAATTTCTGGGATTTACTACAAGTCCTTCGACAGTTCGAGGACAGTTAGGGGAAAGGAGAAAATGTCAACTCTGAAGGTATCAAGCGTAGAGTATTTCAAAAATACTTAATGTTTTTTCTTTCTTTTTTTAATATGTTTTTTATTTAAAATGGAACTCTAGATTTGTTTCCCTATGGTCACAAACATGTCTTCAGAGAGTTTTAGACTACATTTAGCCTCCGTTTATTGGAAATTCCCAAGGTTCTGGATATTTTGAGTGCTTGAAAATGCCGTCGGCAATATTTTTCCTTTCATACTTAGAAGGAAAATGTAAACTCTCATGATAAACAAATCACACCCGCAAGACTGTGAGCTTCCGCCAAAGCCAGTGCAGCAAGAGAGAACTTGTCAACAGCGCCATCTCTACGGCTACTGTGCACGGAATGTTTTCGGAACAGAAACCTTTTTATTGGCTAAAAGCTTCAGCTATAGCGGGAATCCGTTTTCTGTTGAGTTGTCAACCAGTAAGAAAAGTAAATATCAGAATTTTGAAAATTTTAAAAATTACAAATTCAATCATCGTACAGTTGGATAAGATTTTGAAATATGTGTTCAAATCAAATTGAGCTCAGAATCAAATGCAGAATATAGAATTTTAATGACAGCAATGTAAAATAGAGAATACCATATCGAGCCCTAAATGCGAAAAAGACGTAAGCGGCAAAAAGACAAGATTCCATTCAGGAATGGCGTAAACGGATCATAATGTAAATTAGGGCATCGTGCTTCACTTTAGACTTGGAACTACCAATGACTTGTCCAATTCCACCGAATTTTCTTACTTAGCAAAAAAAAAAAAACTATCGGCTTTCCCAATAAAATAATATATATGTTTAATACTCTGCAGAACAAAAGTCAATTTAAATTAGAGATTTACAAATAGAAGTTTGATTTTGAATTGTGACCTCAACCTCACCACAACATTGGAAAGAATACGATGTGCTACAGGCAAATCTAAAAGCCTTTTAGGATATAATTTGTATAATCATGGATTATAATCAATAGTTTTAAACCCAATGGCTAAGTCCTTTCTGCTAGAGACACTGTACGGAGATGCAGAAATTGATCCTCTCTAGTTGAAGGTATGAAGACCATAATTTCGGTTGTCAATTTTTTTTTTGGAAATTTGGTTTATGGATTTTTCGTTGTTGTCAATTTTTTTTTTTTGGAAATTTGGTTTATTGATTCTTTGTCATTAGCTTTTGTTAATATTTGCATTAAACAAACGAATAAGTTTGGGTTGTCAGTGTTGAAATAGTCATATAGTCAAATTTTTTACCAAATATAAAAAATTACACAAGCGAGCTTGACTATCAGCGTGGGGGGAGTGAGTTCGATTCACACCAGAGGCTTTGGTCTGTCGCTGCGAAAATCTAGCCACTTGGACCCAAAATTTAAAATATAAATTTACTTTACATCTAATTAAATTAAAAAAATAAATAAATAAAATTTTACTTTGTACGTAATTAAATTAAAAACAAAAAATTAATAAATAAAAAAATTACAAAAATTCAGATGTGTTTTTGTGACAAATTTTTTCTTCTTTATTTTTATTTCGGGTTGTGTTTTTGACCGTCTTAGTGGTAATGTGAACTTTAGGTCAACTGTGTGGAAGGCCGTGGTGTGGTAGGTAGTGTATGCGACTTTCACACAGAAGAACCCGAGTTCGAAACCGGGTAAGACCATCAAACATTTTTTAGCGGCTGTTTCCACCTCGTAAATGTTGGCGACTTTACGAGTAAGAGAGCAATCTCTAAGCCATGTAAAACTTCTCTAGAAAAGCATTAGCCATTCGGAGCCGGCTTTAAACAGTAGGTCACGGTCAGTGAGTGTACAAATTATATCCTGTACAGCTTACTGAATCGAGGGAAGTCAGTTCCTTCATGGAATGTTAAGGGCAATAAGTAAGTAAGTGTTGAGGGCGTTAGTTTGCAGGTTTAAAACAGAAGAAACTCAGGTTTAAATTGTGAGAAAAACATCTGACAATTTTTCAGCTTAATCAGCTTTAATCGTAAAATACTGGTGACTTTTTCCGTCCGTCTGAAAGCGGGTTTTCGCGAAAATTGAGTACAGAAATAATGGAGAAGCACTACGACTTTTATTGAATTTAAAAAAATACACAATTCACAATAGAGTAGGAAGTCTTCTTATACAAACTGACCCTTATATACTTCAAAAAAAAAAATATATATATGTTGAATTTGCTGACATTTGCAAACACTTCAAGTTTATCAAAATCGGTTTACATATTTCACAATAGAATAGGAAGTCTTAGTGAGTCCGACTCGCCTACCTCTAACTTACAAATTTCCCAAAAAAAAGAGTATTTGGAAATTGTTCAATTTTAATAAAATCGTTTTCACAACCGGTATTCAATGAAAAATGTACGCTCGTCGGCGTTACAGATATTTTAGATGAAAATCCATAGAAGAACATGTCGTAGTCTCTGTCATGTAAAACTTCTATACAAAAGACATTTAACCGGCCTTAAATCCCAGCCGGCCAGTAGGTAGAGTTCGTTGACTATTTAAAACAAATTATATCGTACGCAGTTCCGGGAACATTCCCTGTTCCATCAGGCAATCAAGTAAGTAATTATAAACGGAATGGAATGATTAACCCTTTAGCCACTGAAACCATTAGAAATGGCTGTTAGCTACGACCGTCTGCGATGACGGTCTTAGTGGTTAAAGGGTTAAGGGCACATTAAAAAAAAATTGTTTTATGCAAGATTTTTAAGCCACAACATTGATTTTTGAACTACAGTAAAAGCCGAACTGTTCGCATGTGGAATAACCTTCCAACAAGTGTTTTTCCTGTTTCAAATTCAAGGCAAACATCAACAAACACTACTCCCTCTATCCTCCCTCCATTACCCTTCTTTCCCATCGCTAACACAGTGCATTGCATTTATAGGGGGCATCCCCTGAGTGTTAGTCAAAAAAAAAAAAAAAAAAAAACACTGCGACCGTCGGTATAATTAATAATTTTAATTCATTTAATTTTAATAATTTTTGTTCGATTTCGAGAAAATGTTTCATGTTTCTCTAAATGCCAACTAAAATCCGACAAAAAACCTTCCTTGTATATTGAAGTTTCTATCGTGAGGACCTTAGTTACACCGTAAAACTTCCGCAACAATCCCTCGCATATGTGTGTGTGTGTGTGTGCTTGGAGACTTTAATATCTGCAACTGTGCAACATTTTGACAGTTGAGTTGAAAAATGGCGCATATGTCAAACTGATACAATGGCCGTAAACATGTCTAACTGCCAGCCAGACACAATACCACCACACACACTCATACCTTGGGCGCAAAAAAGTAAAACAATAACAACAACAACAACAGCAACCACAAAGGGAAGAGATAAACAACGTCAACAGCCACAAATAATACACATTGTTCGCGTATTGAATATTAACAACAGCCAGCAAACAAAACACGTCATAAACCCAAGACAACAAAAAAAAAACGAAATGTCTTCACAACTTGGGCGAAAGGCTATAAGCCCGGCCAAAAGAAGGCAAATGCCGACGGTAATACGGAAAAACAAAATTAGAAAACAAAATACAGGAGATTGTCAATACTGCAAGTGGGTTTCATTTAGTTGTCAGTTTTTGTGATTTTTCTTCCGTCGCTTGCGAAGCCTAGACAAAATCTTCAACATTTTTTACTTTTTTGCCTGTACTCCAGGGCTGTACTTTTTCATTTTTTTTCTGGTTTGGTTTGTTTGTTTCTTTTTTGATTTGCACTCAATACACTGTGGAATGACACAAACATCATTCGATTTACTAGGAATTTTTGCTCATGTTATCGATTGATTTTTTTCGGTTTCTTTTCGTTGTTTTTTTTCTACATTTTTTTGTCTGATGTAAGTTGAGAATTATGAATGTCGGCGGTGTCTTGTCGTTGTAAAGACTTTGATGAAATATTGGTAACACAATAAATTGTCCGTAACACGTAATTAACGCAATTAAAATCAAAACATTAATGACCTTATGGAGTACATATAAAAAAATGAACACCTTCTCGACTAATTATGTTAATTGTAAATATACAGACATGAATACAAACACATGCACACACATGGATCTATACGTATATGCCATGTCCCACCCCACTGCTTGAGCTCCTGCCCAACGGTTATGCATACAAACAGGCGTACATACATGGGTCTGTGTATATGTGGAGAAAACTTACGTTACTCCATGCATCGTTATCCACTATGTACTTACACCCACTCACTCACACACACACACAGACACAGACTCTGTTAAATAATTGAACTCCAAGAGTTGTATAGAGAAAAATTGTGTAAGTATTGGCCAACAAAAACCAAAAAAAGGAAACATCACACTCAAGAAACTACAAGAGTACAAGAGAACTTCAGGCCAAGCCGTAGTCTCTTCAGCTGGACAAAATCCTAAACTAGAAAAATACTCATACGCTCTGTATGCCCTCCCCAATGTGGGGGAGAAAAAAAAGACAGCCATTTTGTGGAATAGCACACACTTAAACTGAGCAACATGAAACAGGCTCTCGCTCACTGCCACCCAACTGCCACTCTCTTTCTCTCTCACTCTCCCAACATCAATCTTAGCATAAAGAGAGCATAAGGCCCCACTCTCAACGTGGGGGTAACATCATTTCCTGCAGAGAGCTCTTAAAAAGGGGTGTGTGTGTGTGGGGGGTGGGGGGGGGGGTTAGTGACGACCAAGCGCAAACTCCTCGTTTACGAAGCCTGCGCCTTGGCCAGCAGAGAGTCTCGACAGCATCCATGCATGGGTATGTACTTGTGTATATGCTTAACCTTTAACAAGCTTAAATTATGCTGTGAAATTGTAGTCGTACTTTATTAAAGTTCTTCTTTAAGGACTTTAAATCGAACAGCAACAACAATAATTTATATTTCAAACTTTTTCATTTGTTTCGTTAAAGTCTATTTAAAGCACAACTTTGTCAGAGAGGCAAAGTTGTCCACAAAAAAAAAACGAACACACAGAAATCCTTTGGCCAACAATGACATGTGATAATTCCACAAAGGAGAAATTTGTCTCTGAGCAACATAAAGAAATACACACACACACACCAGTACTCATGTCTGATATTAATATTTAAATATGTACATATATATTTTATTCATAGCCCACTTGTCACACTTGCCTCCCAGTTAGGCCATAAGCTGCAGACAGCCTCTTTTCTTGCAGTTACCACCAGCAGCCACGCTAGATCTGTGTATGAGGGTCATAACCTTCTTATGGCTTTAAGGGCTTCTGTGGATGATTTAGAAACACCCCTGTGGACTTTGTGCTGATAAACAAATTGATTGATAGTAGCCTTAACATCTGTCGGATGTATGGAAAATTTCCGCAATTGTTGAGCAGGAGTCGCAGACAGGTGTATGTGGAAAGTCCTTGGAGTCGGATCACATCATTGAGATGCCAGTTAGAAATGTGTAGAGGTCGTGTCTATGTGATAGACTCTGCGAAAAGAAGTGTAATTGCATTGATTTTCCACAATCACCAGATCAGAAGATGAAATTGTTTGTCATCAGATTTTCGCTCAGCATAGCGTAGCTTGTAGGTCAGCTAGAAACAATTGAAAGTGTCTAAATCGATTTGTAAACTTAGTGGCGCCCCCTTTTGAGTTTAGGGGAAAAGTTTCATTTAACAAGAGTTTTTTTTTGGGTGAATGGTCAGTTAGATCTTGGTCGATCTCTAGAAACTAGAACCTATTCCCACTAGCTTGTTGAGAATTCCCCTTTCGCTAGAGAGAAATTACCAAGCTATTCCCACGAGACTGTTGGAAATTCCCCTTTCGCTACAGAGAACTGTAAAATGCCAAATTTCTTGACACATGTAAATCATGGGAATCTTTTCTAAAGTTTACAATTTAGGAATTAACACTCTCATTTATTAAACAATTATTTAAGGGATGAACGATTTTCTCCCAGCCTTTGCCCTGAAAAGAAATTATGCAACATCTTAAATCACAACTAATTAGTTTTTGAAAATGTGTCAGAGATCCAAAAACATTAAGGGACAATTATTTTTGTTTACGATGAGATGAGAATTTGAATTCTAAACTTAATGGAATATATTAATGCCCATAAAATTATGTGTTTTACCAGTATTTTTTTCTCAAGACTGCGATGATGAAGTTCTAAACTAGAGCTAGAGCCCCTCACAAAAATCTAGGCAATAACGCCATAGTGAGTCTTAATGGACTAGGAGACCAAATAAATTGAAGCTTTGCCAGGCTCGATTGAAATAAACATAGGCAGGATACATAAACACAAACGAGTAAGAACTTCTCCTTGCTGGTGTAGATTGAAGTTCTAGCAGAAATGACTGAAGTCAAAATCTTAGTCTGGGGCTTTATTTCATTTTTTTTTTATTTTTAAAATAGTCCTGGACTTATGAAATGTGTTTTGGGTACATAACCAAATGGTTTAAAAAAGTTGTCCAAAGTTTGGCCTCTCGGCTGGAATTTTTTCGAAACCGAATCGGCGGCCAATGAAATTTATAAACTTTATACAAAAGATAAACTCTTGGCCATATCAATGAATTATAGGCGTTATACCACACGCCTAAAAAACACCCTTTACAATTCCATAATTTTTAAAACAGTTGGGTACATTTGAAACTAATCAAAGTGGCTTAAAAATCTCAGTTTCAAATACTTTATCGTACGAATGGGCGCTTAAGACTCGCTCTCTCTCTCTGTGTCTCTTTAAATCCTTAAAACCAAGTGGACCTCTTTGAATTTCCCAAAAATAGATAGATAGACAACAAATATGTAAACATTTGTTGTTGTTCTACTACTAGAGACTATTTAAAAAATCATCAATTTCATATCCTGAAGTAATATTTTTCGGTATGGCAAAAACACACACACACACACACATACATGAGATTTCCACAAAATAATGTCAAGACAGTATTTGAATATCATTTCCGCTTTAAGAAGTTTATGCTCATATACAAATACTTGTACTCACAAACACACACACAGAGAGTACCGAAGGAAGTGGCTGTACGTGTCTATCTTTGAATGTGAATATTTGGAAATGTATGTGCCTGTGTGTGCGTGTGTGTGTGTGTGGATGTCTATGTTTATGCAATTCCATTCCTTTAACTTTCTGGAACACAAACATTGCTGGCTCGGTGTTTGTATACATCATCTTCTAAGCAAACACACACCAACACACACACACACCCACACACACAGTGAGTCTATCTCTGGGCTTTTTACTCCACCTCCACCTGGGATGTTGCACTCCCCGAAACCATTTATCTGTGCACTGTCGTAAACATAAGCTGGCAAATATTTAGCTTCTTAGAGTTCAGTTTGTCTCATCCATGTCCATCTTGGCTTTAATATTGGCATTTTATTACGACTACGTACAGATTTGGATTTTGCTTTTTTGTGTGTCCCCCAACTCCCCCCATCTCCCCGGCACCCCAGTTTGTTGTCTTTTTCGTTTGCTTTGAACGAAGTCCTCGGCATAAAGATGCCACTTCCACTTGGCAATACGTTAGTGTTCCATGGCTAGGTAAGGATATTTGAATGTTTCGAGTATGTACATCTCTCTCGCTCCCTCGCTCCGTCACCATTTGTCTGCATGTGTGTTGTAAGGATAAATGTGTTGCTTGCATTTGAGTGTGTGTGTGTGTGTGCGAGTGTTTATTGCAAACTTTTACTTTATTGCCTTAATAGCCGGAATACACTATTAAAATGGTACGTATGCAGATGAAAAGAAAAGAAAACTCTTCATAAACAAATATGTACACAAGGTACTGTTGTATACCCAAATCATATATATGTACCTATGTGGGCAGCTATATGTGTTGCTCTTCGTAAGTGTCTGTGTGTGTGTGTGTGCTTATTTGGGCAATGAACAACCTGTGAGGTCTATGTTATCCTTTTCACATGTCTATTGCGGATATTAAGGAAGTATTACTTTTCGGGCTCATATTTAAAAGTTTTTGTATGTTTCTCGGCAACGACAACCGGACTCAGTCAGCCATTGAGTGAACCTTAAGAGGACATTTTGGATTTCCTACAAATTAGCTAAGCATTTAAGATTTTCCCCAACAACTCCTGCAGTCACACAAATTGTTTTTTGAAATGTATTCTTAAAGAATTCCCATTTTTTTTGTTAACAATTTTATTTGGCAAATCTTCAAACACCTGCTATAGTGTTGAACACAACTGTTGCCAAAAGTTTTATTTCTATGAGGGGCTCTATCACATTTCTGTGATGATGTTGCCGCTACTCCTGTTGTTTGGCTACCACTCTGTCTGCTGCCGACTCTGTTGATGACGATGATGCGTTGCCATGTTTAGATGAATAAATATTTGTAAAGCATTTAAATTCGTGTTTTTTTTTTTTTGTTCTGCCCTCAAAACCATTATTTGCTTATAATTTTTGTTGTGGTTGTTGTTTTCGGTTTTATGTGTTTTTTTGTTGTGTATTTTTAAAGAATATTGATAATAAATCATATGGAATAACAGTTGACCGGCATCATTGCCTCTGTGGCATCCTGATGTCTATCGCCATGATGTCGGCGAGGACGATGATGATGATCATGATGATGGCATATAATAAATTTTATAATTATTCTCTGGTTGCTTGGCACATACAGAATATTCGCTAGGTTATTGAAAAGCGATTATGTTTTTTGAGGATATACACCGAAAATAATTTGAAATCGTGATCGTTTTTAAAGCTGGCTATTTGAAAACGGAAAAAAAATAAAAAAAAAACTCTTAAATATTCCAATCTGATTTCATTTTTTGAATGATTACCCCCTGACCGGCAGTACCACTTTGAGGATGTTTTCATTAATTGTGTTTAATTTCGTAAAAAAATATTTGTTTTACAAAAAAAAACAGGCTACAAGGATTTTCCAGTATTTCTTTTTGGCCGGTTAGACGGATACTATTTTTAATGAAATATTTTTATGAAATTAAACATAATTATTGAAGATCGCCGTTTAGAGGGTTAATAATGACGACCCATCAGGAGTTCACCCCAGAAATGCTGGACCAAATCCATGACATGACAATGGACGATTGACGAGTGATTGAGTGCGATATAACTGAGGCCGTGGGCGAATATTTTCCTGTAGAAAACGAATGATTCTCAAGACGACAAAATCAATCGTTCAATCATTTTGAAAGGGTGTTGATCGATTTATTTTACATTTTGACTTAGCAGAAACAATTCGAACAGAATGCTGCTCTACACAGAAAAAAAAGACAACCAAAAAATTTCAATGAAAATATTTGTACAAGAATTTCATCACTTCTCAATTCGTTAATATGCTAAAAAATTTGTCAAATATTGAAACGAATCAAATATTTGGATATTTTTAATGAATTTTTTTGTTGATCCCATTTATCAAATTTCGTTTTAATATTTGATACATTTTTAGCATATTTACGAAAAATGTTATCAAATGTTGAAAGAAATTTGATTATTGAATCGACAAAAAATTTTATATTTTTTATGATTTGTATTTTGGTTATCTAATTTATAAAATTTACAATTTTTTTTGTAGATATGCGAATTTTTTCATCAAAAATATTATTGATAAACAACCTACAAATTATTTTGTTGAATGTGAATGATTTCATCAAAAATATTTTTAATGAACGACATACAAATTTTTTTGTGTATATGAAACATTCTTCACCACAGATATTTTTGATAAACAGTATACGAATATTTTCTTTAAGTTGACAAATTGTTTTATCACAGGATTTTCAATGAATTTTTTGTTTGAATTCGTGAATATTTTCATTGAATCGAAAATTTATTTTTTTCTGGGTAGTGGAGGACCGGGAAAAGAACAAGAGGTTCGCAGAGGTACGACAGATTTTTTGAATGCCCGTGATATAATTCACATCGATTAAACTAAAGTCGCTCAAAAGAGCAATCTTCCATATTCTAGTGAGCTGATCTTCTGTGAGTTTTTTGTTTTCCCAACTGAAAAGGATCATAATTGATCATAATTTCGGTCTGTTTCCTATAGATTTTCTTGATATAAGGAGTATTTACTTCCCGAAGACGTCAGCTTATACTGAGTTTTATGTTTTCCCATTAAATGAAGATTAATGGATGAATCGTATACCAATTTTTAGAAACTCGAAATTTTTTTGGAATTTTGCTATTCTCATTTAAATTGAGATGCAAATTGAATTTTCATACGAGGAAATGGCTGTCTGGCAGTAGATCTCATTTAGGTGACGAGGTCATTGGTGAAACGTATGGAAATATCTTTTTCGATAATAAGAAGTTGATGAATTTCATTTGGATTATTTCGTTGGGCAAACACAGGTTCATATACTGGTAATATCAGCAAAAAAATTTTGCAGCGGCCGCTTCCACCACCTAAATACCGACGCCTGTTTATATTTCGATGCAAATTGAATTTTCATACGGGTAAATGTCAGGCTGACAGTAGATCTCATTTAGGTGACGAGGTCCTCGGTGAAACATTTGACAATTTCAAGGTTTCTTATTTCAGTATTTTCCCCCCCAAAACAAAAAGTTGACGAATTTTGTTTGGATTATTTCGGTGGGCGGCGGCTTTAATCCTCTTCCTACCAGGCTGTGACTTCGGGTCACAATTGAAATGACAACTTGTACAGTAGGTACATTCAAATAGTAATAAATGTGAATTAAATGAATAATTACCAACACTGATTAAAATATTTTGATTTTGTTTCAGGCATGTTACCCGTCTAAAAGAGCGCTTTATTACAAGGTAGACATTATTTGAATATGGTTCGCACGGAAACTCTTTAAAGGCCTGAAAAAAACCCTATTAGTTTCACCATAATTAATCTTACTAATGGTCTATTTCCAATAGATTTTCTTGATATATATGGTTTAATTACTTCCCTAAAGAAGTCAGCTTCATGACAGTACAATTTAATAGTTTTCCTGATGACATTTTTCAATTTTTTTTAACAGTTTTCCATGAGTTTCGCAACAATTTCAGTCAGAGCTGATAAACAGCGGTTATTAGTGTAAACTATTCTTATCTGTTGTTTTATAATTGTTTTTTTTTCTTTCATTCTGATATTTTGCTAAACTTAAACGGCTTTCAGCTTTCAGTATCTCTGTGGAACGTTTTGTGCCAGTGTATGTTGTTGTGGCAAACAAAATCGTCCATCAAAAATCATCATAATTAACTATACTTATCTAACAAATACTTTGAACATACAGATATAGCAGCACTCGTGTATATACAATTTTCATATTATTGGTAGCTGTGTATACAAACTGCCAGGCGAGTGTATTTACTCGGTAATGCCATCGATAAACGGGCGATATCTGTACGAATCAGTCGATGCGCTGGTATGTGCCGCTTCCAACAGATGGATGCCGGGCTGTACGAGTGTATGTATGTAATTAGAAAATTGTAATTTGTTGTTCATGTTATTATTGTTGTTGATAAATATTCCCCAAGTGTTATTTAGTAAAATTGCTTAAATGCGATTTAGCCCCAACTAAATGCATTTTGTCATAAAACTAAAGCTAAACAAATAATCCACACACAGATGCACTTGATACATGCCGTCACACACCAACACCCATACTGAAGCACTGACACACACGCGTATGTTCATACACGTACAGGGACTAACATAGACACGCATATTTACGATAAAGTGGATAATGTGTACATTTCGTATTTGTACACTTTGCAATTTAAGGTTGTGTTATTGTTGTTGTTATTTATGCTGCCATAGATGCATTCACTCACAACACACACACGCACACACACACATGTGGACGCTTTCAAATATTTGCCACACAAACAACAAAAGTATAAACTGAACAATGATGCAACCATCCATCACATTGAATGTGCCAGTGTATGTGTATGTGTATGGGCTGTAAAGTTTACATACACTTTAGTGTTGCTACTAATGTTGTTGTTGTTGTCGCTGGCTGTAGTATTTAACATAAAACAATAGCTCAGGCCAACAACACTCGATTTAAATTATTAGTTTGGTAAATGTATAAAATCTAAACAAAATTCACTAAATATATCACCCATAGACATACGACAGCTGCACAGTGGCACGAAACTGTAAAAAATGTGGTAAGCATTATGTAGATACAATGTGAAAAGTTAGCCAAGGGTTGAGGGTGCACGGATGGGTTGCTACTTCATCGGTAAGACAAACTGTGGAGGAGGTTTCACAGGGGATGCCCCCTATAACTACAATACAGTGGAGGGGGGAAATACATATGAGCCAAAGGCTTCAGCCAAAAAAGCGTTGGACAACAACTACCATGGCAGTTGCAGACAGGGATGACCGAGACTCCGGTGGATGGACCAAGTGGAAGAGGGCCTGAAGATCCTTGGTATCATGAACTGGAGAAGGCAAGCAGGCGAAGCTTTATTAAGCAGGCCAAGACCAACAACAGGCTGTTGAGCCAACCTAAGTAAATAAAGAAGGATAGAGGAAAGAGAGAGCACATTTGTCTTGAAGTTGAGAGTGTCATAGCTGGCTGGAAAGAAACTTGCTCGAAGACAGACATAGTTTGGCTGAAGAAAGAACTTTCTCAATCGGTCATTTGATAATGAAGGGATGAGAGAATTGCTGGATAGCCGCGTATCCCGGCTGAACGTTCTAACCTCAGGAACCAGACGAGGGATATCTGAAGAGCAGATACCATTGAAATATCAATCAGATACCATTGAAATATCAATCAGATACCATTGAAATATCAGTCAGACACCATTGAAATATCAATCAGATACCATTAAAATTCTTTTTCGGTTATAAAGGTTTTTTTTTTAAATTTTGTGGTTTTTAAGAAAAAAATAAAAGGCCAAGAATTTATCTTTATTACAAAGACAAGGTTTTGCCGTTGTGTTTTAAAAATGACTTCGGGCAAGTGGCTGCCGTGGCTGGCTCGAATAAATTCCAGCCGATTACCATGCCTGACTTATCTGACGTATGAGTTATTTATTTTATTTATTTATTTATTTATTAATTACAATACAAAGTAAATTTATATTATAATTTTGGGTCCAAGGGTAAACCGGGTGACAAAGACCATTTGGCTTGATTTTTGCAGCGACAGACCAAAGCCTCTGGTGGGAATCGAACCCACAACCCCCACGCTGATAGGCAAGCACGCTACCAACTCGCCTACCGGGGCGCTTATGAGTTATTTATTTTACTATGTGAACATATAATGTATACGCCCAAGATAAGTTGTAAATTCAAATACAGTTTCACTGAATTTGGCACCGATTTTCCCCCAGAAATACTTTGTTTGTTTTTGGACACATGAGGATCCAAAGAAAAAGTTAAGTTTGCTTTAAAAAAAATTGGACATTTAACAAGAAATCTAAACAAACAATATAAAATCGAACGTGGCCTCCACAATTTGTGGAGGTGAACGCCACTGTGGCAACATCTGAATGGCTAAATGTGTGAGGCATGGCATGGATGATGGCATAAACGTGGCATGCTAGCCATCCATGGCTGCTGAGACTGTGAATTGAATGTCGGGGATACATGAATGACGGACTAAATGAATTGGTGTGGATGAATGGAACCATGGCAAACAATATGGCATGGAATATACATGGCATGCCAACACTTACTGATATGAAAATATTTGTTGTTAAACTTTTGTACATTTCACCAAAACCTGGCAATGCTCAGACCAACTCAGCACTCATACTCACACGCTTCAAATGGGTAAATACACTTGTATCCGTGTGTGTGTGTATTAACTAATTAGCATAAGACGTTGCACACATCTCGTCTTGTTGACCAGCTATGGTCGTTAGGAGTTTGAATCAATTTTGAAGTACTTACCGCTTAAGGAGTTATGGCCACATATCGACGGCGCCTTGCCCAGCAAATAGTCATCTTTGCAGATATACTTATTGTCGTCCAGCACATAGAGCTGTTCGCCGGTGCTGAGCTGTTTATGGCAGATACAACATGTAAAACAATTGAGGTGAAACACCTTATCACGAGGTTTCCTAACGAGATCGGAGGGAGCAATGCCTTGGCCGCAACCACTGCATTTCGTACCATAACGTCTGCAATGGCAAAGAGATACAACCAGTACAAAAATTTATGAAATCAAATTAAACATTTTTTTATTAAATTATTATAAGAGCATCCTACGAAAATCAATAACAAATCAAACATTATTTACCGAACATCCGAACACGGTGAACGAAAATAAAACGTGAAATCAATCACTGCATTCCACCAAGAGCCATTATCATGGACGACGTTGTACTCAACCAAAGATTAAATCTCTTTGTTGTTAGTGGTGAAAAAAAAACACTTGCAAATCAAATCAAATTACGGCATTTGAATGGCCAAGCAGCAGGTAAGAATGGCAAACGATGACAATGTTGACTTTGAAGTCATACATAGACGAGTATATATGATGGCATAGAAAACCCGACAAAGTGAAGGACAACAATTCCATTTGCGTGTTTTTTTCTTCTATCCACCACATTTTGTCCGTCGTCTATTGCTTTATTTATTGTTCTCTGTTTAATTGATTTTCTTTATTGCGGTTTTTTTCATTGATTTAAAAAAAACGGATAAATCGCCGCACGGCCCATTGTGCAGCCAATACAAGTCATATGCATACGACGTATGCAGGACAATCGACTTTTAATCGAAAATGGAATTCATTTCGAAAAATGAAATCGTTAATCTTTGGGAGGTTTAGGAATTGAAAATGAAGTCGAAATAATGGCGCCCAAATGTGGTATTAAAGTTTTTTTTTTTAATATTATTGTGGTCAAGATGAACCGAGGAATGGAAAAAAATACGAAAAAAATGGAGCAATCTGTAGAAAATATTAGCCATGATTTTGTGAATATTCTGGCGCCCAACTAGGGGTTTGGAGTTTCTTTGATTTTAAAGAACATATTTTCGGCTGAGATGAACCGAGGGATGAACTTCCGTTTGAATGAGGTCGACAACACGCCCAACTGCAGAAAATGTATGACATGCTTTTTTGAATATATTGGCGCCCAACAGGGGGTTTCCAGATTCTTTGCTTTGAAGAAGATCGTTTCGGCTGAGATGAACCGAGGGATGAACATTCATTTGAATGAAGCCCACAATAATGGCGCCCAACTGCAAAAAATGTGTGACATGCTTTTTTGAATATACTGGCGCCCAACTAGGCCTTTGGAGTTTCTTTGATTTTTAAGAACATATTTTCGGCTTAGATGAACCGAAAGATGGACTTTCATTTGAATTATGGCCACAATAATGGCGCCCAACAGCAGAAAATGGTACCCTTGTCTTTTTAAATACAGGCGCCCAACAAGGGGTTTGGAGTTTCTTTGACATTTAAGAAAATATTTCCGATTGATATTAATCGAGTAATGACTTTCATTTGAATTATGGCCATAATAATGGCGCCCAACGGCAGAAAATGTATGCCATGATTTCTTGAATATACTGGCTTCCAACCAGGGGTTTAAAGTTTCAGTGCTTTGAAGAAGAGTATCTTCGCCCGAGATGAACCGATGTATGGACTTTCATGTGAAAGATGCCAACAACATGAAATAATGGCGCCGGACAGCAGAAATTTGTAGTCGTGCTACAGGCGCTTTGAAGAAGATATTTTGAATGGTGTCCACAACACGAAGATGAACCGATGCATGGACTTTCATGTGAAAGATGCCCACAATATGAAATAATGGCGCCCGACAGCAGAAATTTGTAGTCGTGCTACAGGCGCTTTGAAGAAGATATTTTGAATGGTGTCCACAACACGAAATAATGGCGCCTAAATCTGGAAAATGTTAGCCATGCCTTTTTAAATATACTGGCGCCCAACCAGAGCTTTGGAGTTTCATTGCTTTGAAGAACATGTTTTCGGCTGAATTCAACCTAGGGATGGTCTTTCATTTGAATATGAATTGATGCGATGATTTTATGGGGAACTTCTGCGACAAAATGTAATTACAAATGTTTTTAAATTGCCAAACCGAGGAATGTATGATATACTATTATTGTTGACGATCATAGTACCTCATTACAGCAAGGGTCTTATGTGGTTCCAAATATCTGATTCTTGGTGCATTCAGAGCTAGTTTTGAACACAAAAACAGGATTATCGGATCAGAAGTTTAGAAAAATACATCACTTAGTTTTCACCGAAAAATATGATAATTAACTTAACTGTTGGATAAGGCTTTCAAGGTAAGTCCAGCTGTGATGGAGTTGTTGTTTTGGGGCAAAACTCTGATTTTCTGTAATCGTATCTGAATACATAATGTGTTATAAGGTTCTATGCGATTGCTGAACTCCATTGATTCAGTAGTTAAGAAAATGTCTAACTTAAATTTCCACCAACAAACTTCAAAATTGCTGTTGGGCGCCAGTTTTTAAGATATTTTCTATTTTTTATACTAAATGAATTGGTTAGTTATTAATTGAAAATATTTACTTACCTAAAGAAGTCATTTCTGCAGTAAAGTTTTGATTCTCTACTAAAGCATTTATCCGTTAGAGGTTGAAGGCATTCACAGCAGCGCACACACGACGCATGCCATCCACGTTCTAAAACATTTAATAAAAATTTATCTAAAATTGGTTTATTACAACCGGCACATGGATCGCCGACACCGACCGGCGGTTCGCTGCGACCTGAAAGAAGAAGAGAGAGAGAAAAACACAGATTATTTTTTTGTGGTTAATAGTTTTTATGTTTCATTTAAGATAAATCATATTATGATCATTTGAAACAGTCTGGCTTTACATTTTTTAACAGAGTTTTTTCCCTCGTAAATCGTGAATTCAAAAATGTTCTTCGAAATTTTTTGGACTTTGGAAGAAAAACCTCCATTGATGTTTGTTAAACAAAAGCCTTTTCCCAACGAAACGGCTCTCCTTCCTGACAAAGACCATAACTGACTTTGCCGGTAACTTCATTGTCAAGTCATTTGCTGGCTTTATTGAGATATCACTTTGTGCTGCGCTGTGTGAGTGTGTGTGTTTTTGTTGGCCATAACACCTTAAATACACGTTAATGAGCAATTATGTTTTGTGCAATCGACCTGGCGCAATTTCCCTCGGAAACATACAAATGTTTGGAGGGGTGGACGGCACGACACAAAGAAAGGACGATGTGTGATGCGCTACCATTGATGCTTGAGGGGGTCCCTAATTAGGTACTCCACCTCCCTCCCTCCCTGCCGGCCTTCTGTGGCAAAGTATAATCTTCTTCATCGGCGTCCGCATCGGAAGAATAAACAGAAGCTGTTAAGTGTTACGCAAATTTAAACTTTGTGCCATTTGAACATGTAACAAAAGCAAGAACAACAACACACAAAAGCGAAGCGAAATACCAAAAAGCTGCAATTACCTCAAAATACAGAAAACGTTTAATTTATGCCATCGCTTCAAGCTAAAAATCCTCTCTGCGAGTCGAACAGCAGCAGCAGCAGCAGCCGCCATGGGATACAGTATGGTCGGGCCAAACATCCATCCATCCGTATGTCCATTCGTCTGTCCGCCTGTTCATGCTTATAAAATCATTTTAAATGCCAACACCTTGGCTGGCTGACTGGCTGGTAAATTTCTCTGTGGCTCGTTTGGCCGGAACCCAACTCTACAACTAAATACTTGTGAATGAATGAAAGTGTTGTACTCCTGTGCGTATACGTTCTCATATGGACACATGATGCATGTGTGTCTGTGTGTGTTAGATGGCTCCTCAAATACAACACCACAAGGATGCATTTAAAATAGTCAAACAATGAGCAGTTCCTTTGAAAAGACACCCCCAGCTATTTACGAGGGTGTTGTTGGCCATGTGGCTGTGGCCGTTTGGTCTGCTCAAGTTTTCGAAAGGAGATTTGGGAGGGTCTGTTTTTTTTTTTTGGTAAAGCACATCCCAAATGTGCAACCGTATAATGATATAGTGTCAAATACTTTATTTTGCTCCTCAAACTTGTTTCGTTTCTTTGCCTTTATGGCCAGAGTTTCATTCGTCCGTCCTGTCCGTCCATCTTCTGCTGTGGCTCATTCATTTTGGCTTTTTGATGAGGATTGAAATGTATAAAAACCGAAACTTTTTACCGAATGAATGGAGGAGCAACGCACGACGTAGAGGGACACAAGACGACACCAAACCCCCCCAGGGTAGTTAATGATTACGATGGTGATGTTGCAGATGAAGCTGCCGTTGGTGATGAGCGCATGAAAACGAGCAACCGCAACACCACAACCTGCTGTTGCTGCTGCCATCCATACCCATAATTTGTAGCATTTGTGTGAGTGTGTGTTTCAGTTTTATCGCTTTAATTTTTATTTTGAAACATTTTATGATAAAACTTGGAAATTAAACAACCTGAAGAGCGACAGCACCAACTCCTTTGACTTGGTCTTGCTGAAAAGGAAATCATCTAATAACCAAATTGTGTTGCTCATATACGGAGTTATGAATTTGTTTTCATTTTCAAAACAAAGTTAAAGTGTTGTGGCTGACATAAAACAAAAACAAAAAAACTTGAAACAGCACAAAAGGCGGTGACCCAATAAAACTGTGGCCGGTCCGGCCACTGTCCATCCACAAACACAACACTGACCGTAAAGTGATGATGCGCAACTAAAAGGCCAAGTAATTAGACACACATACGCGCTCACGCTTTTTCGTAAGCCATGAGAAAATTGGCCAAGCATTTTCAACCCACGAAACAAACTGCTTCAACCGCCAAAAACGTTGCTGGCCAACAGCACTGAACTTTACGTTAAGGCTGCTGCTGACGATCATAATCGGCCAGTTGCTGGTGGTGGCAGTGCCGCAGAACGATGATTAAACATTCAATGAACGATTTCATATGTCGATGTCGGGGATGTTCGCTCATCTTTGCTGGCCCCATCGAAGCGACACGACAGCCAAAACCGCCGTAAGAAACCGTCGTAGTTTGCAACATCAAACATTGCTAAAAATGTCAAAATTGACGGATGTCATCAATCAAAATCTGTTTGGGCAAATCCTCAGCGTCTGTGAGACGGCGGCGAGTAATGTGCCAGCTCCAACGAAAATTCAAGGTTAAATGTTATGCGTTGCATTGCACAGCCAGACATAGGTCTCTCATATTTTTGGGGGACAAGGGCAACGGGCAATATGGACAACATTGTTGTGTATCTGGATGCAATTGCTGTCCATCACAATGTTCCAGGAACGAGGGCATTATGCGATAATGAACCGTTTAACAGGACAGCGGGGGAAATTAACATGCATTTGTTGAATTGAAAAATGTAAACCACTAAAAGTATCCAATTCAAACGCCTTTAATCTAAATATCCATGGCCCTACAAAGCTTATTTGCTAATGATCGAAGGTGTGACCCCTGTTTTTATCAAAGATATTATTTTCTTTAAACTTCTATTACTCCCTAACGCTTAATTCAACTTCAGTAAGTTTTATTTCAGTAAGTGATCACAATTTTTTCTGCTATACAACTGAATGCCACTTCAGCACGTGGTATTGCAGAAACGCATTCAACTAAACTACTACTTAATTTCTCTTCAGCAAGTTGTTTTGAGGAAAATACTGCAATAATTCGATCTCATACAAACTGCTTCTAATTCAGCAAGTTGTAATCACTTGAGATTTTTGTCCCGTTTTAAGAAAAGTACTAATTCAGTCAGAATAATTTAATCGAATGCTGGACAGATGAATACGATGAAATGCCATTTCTTGCTTACAAACCTGCTGAAAGGTATGTGCGTTGTAATCACTTTAGATTTTTTCCGTTTTGTGAAAACTACCAATGAAGTCAGAGTAATTTTACCGAATGCTGATTTTCCAGCCCTCACTTGCTTATAAACCTGCTGAAAGGTATGTACGTTGTAATCACTTTAGTTTTTTTCCGTTTTCTTAAATGTACTAATGAAGTCAGAGTAATTTAATCGAATTCTGGTTTTCCAGACACATATGAATGCGTTGAAATGGCCTCTCTTGCTTACAAACCTGCTGTACGGTATGTACGTTGTAATCACTTTCCGTTTTGTGAATAATATTGATAATGTGAGAGTATTTTAATCATCTGCTGCATTTCCAGCCACAAATGAATGCGATGAAATGCCCTTTCTTGCTTACAAACCTGCTGAAAGGTATGTACGTTGTAATCACTTTCCGTTTTGTGAATAATACTGATAATGTGAGAGTATTTTAATCATCTGCTGCATTTCCAGCCACAAATGAATGCGATGAAATGCCCTTTCTTGCTTACAAACCTGCTGAAAAGTATGTATGTTGTAATCACTTTAGATTTTTTCCGTTTTGTGAAAACTACTAATGAAGTGAGAGTAATTTAATCGAATACCGTAACAGAGAAGTGCAGCAATTGGCAAGGAAACTGTTTGCAATGAAATGGATTTTCTTGCATTGCACGTTTCCCCAGATTACAAAGAGGGGCCATATAAAGAGAAGTGTCGTCTAGGGTACCCCGGAACACAATCGGGATGCGGAACAAGAGCACAGAAGAAATTGGAAAAAGTGCTTTAAAGCGGCGGTTGTCCGCATAATCTGCTCGATCTCTTAGTCACACTAATTTAATAATTTTTACCTAAATTATTCACCACGCCCTCGTGCGGGCAATTGCATCCATCCATCATCTGCATATGCATAATTCATAACTAAAGACGATGCAGCATAACAGTTGACGCTTTTCCGCTATAACACGCTTTGGTGATGCGAGATGACGACAAGAATTTCCATATTTTTTGGGCTACTGTTTGATCGTTTCTCCGCAAATTGATCTGCCGAAGGCAATGGCGAACAGAAGTGAACATCAATAAATTTGATGTGGATGTTGCACAAAGCACCGTTGTTGCAACAAGAAAAATGCTGCCTGCTTTCTGGTGGTTTAGTAGTATTTTTTGTTTCATAGTTTATTTTAGGGAAACTGCAAGCAAAGTGTGGCTGCATGTTCCAAAATATTTACACTTAATTCTGTGAAGGCCCAACTGTCAACACATGCTACAGTTGGTTAGTTCCTCAACAGATTTCATTAGGAACCCGAGCTGCAGGAACCGACAACAACAGCGCAACGGAAAAGACAAATGCTTTTCAAGACACAAAGGGACACAAAGGGAAAAACGGTTAAAAAAAAATTATGTAATTAATGTTTAGAAGCTACCAGTCATCATAGTTGAGCCAGCGAAGCCGTGGCCTGAACAAAAGACGACCGGCCGTGAACAAAAGACATTCATTTGCAGCGGGAAACTGTAATAGTTGGTTGGTTGGTTGCCTGCACTTACTGCGGGGAGAGAGAGTGAGAGAGAGCGAGGGGAAGATTCGGAGGTTTTCTTTGGTTCGTGTGAAAATTCTTTTCTGCAGAAAGTCATAATTTACAACAAAGTCCCGGGTGCTTCGGCACAGGTTGTTTTGGCTGTTCACCGTGCCCATATGAGTACCGAGCTTAAGATGCATTTGCTGTGTTTGGCATAAACAATCTCAAGTTCATGATCTTCGTGTCGTTTTTGCTGATTCTGTTTCTTGCTGTGTTTCCCCCTTTGGTGGTTGTTGCCGTTGCCAATGACTCCTCCTTTATTCAGGCGGCTATGCTTCTGTGTATAGATTCAGCGCAAGTCTTCGCCCCTTGACCAGAACACGTACCATACAACAGCAACATCATGTTCATGTCCATGTCCATGTTGATGTCGATGTTGTTGTTGCTGTTGTCGTTGTTATTGCGGCCATATTTTGTCATGGGGCCATTCGATGCCGCCGTTGTTCTTCTCCTTCCATTACATGGCCTCCAATGTAGTTGAGGTTCACAAAATGATGGTCATTGCTGGCTGTTTCACTGTCCGTCCGTCTGTCCTTCTTGTATGGCAGTCGGCACTCATAGGTATGACTGACTGACTGGATGGCTGACTGGCTGGTTGGTTGTTTGTACCCTGATTCCACTTGAGATTTGTTTGGTTTGATTTTCTCTCTCTGTGTGTGTGTGTGTTGTGCTCAAGTATTCTACCATTCTGTTTTCATTTTATGCCATCACATTGTACGTTTAAACAACAACGGCAGCTTCAGAAGCAGCTTCTTTACGTTTTCATATCATATCTCGAAATGTTGCCATTGTTGTTGCTGCCGTATGGCTTCACAGAACGAACGAACGAACGAACGAAAAAAAAAGTAATGTAATCCACCCATTTTTGGCCAAAACAACTCCTCGTCTTCATCTTCAGTGTGGCGATGGTGCTGTGTTGCTCTTCAGCCAACATCTTTCATTTTATGGTAAAATTATTCTATCCCCCCCCCCCCCCCCGGTTTGGTCTTGCCACCCCCTCTACCCTTGCCCACCATCATCCAGTTGAATGGTTGGATTTGCTTGGACTGGTGAATGAGGCGTGCAAGCAAAAGATGGAGCCCGGATATATACCGACAGTATCAGCAGAAAACAACATTACGTGGATTTTTTTTCCTTTGCATCTCTTCGACTGCCATAGTTTATGTTGTTGTTGTTGTATTGGACTTCAGTGAAACGTGACTAAAATGTAAAAGCCAGAATTTCACCAGACAACTGAAACAAACCATGGCCACGATGTCGATGGCAGCTTTAGTTTCGGTATCGCCTCACCATCAGCGCTGGCAACATTCAGGCAATTTCAACCATTGTCGTCTCCCCGGCTCCATGGCTACCAATTCCATTTTGGTCTCTCTCTCTCTCGGTTTCTCTCTATGCTAAACATGATAGTTGTGGTAGCCTGGCATGGTTTGATGGCTACCATCAGCCATACACCCATACATTGCATACCAATCATTGGAAATTCTCATTATCTATGAACGTTAAGTGTGGCAAATATCTGAAAAAAACAAACAATGAAGGCCACAAAAAAACCAGTTCAAAACTCCCCTAGTTTCCTCTAGTTTCGGAGCCCGATGGAAAAGGACCCCAAACCGAGGTCACTTTGACAGGATCGACTGGCACATCCCAGCCGTAGATCTTGGAAAACCTTAGCGGACACAGAGTCTTCAAAGGTATCAACATCATCACAATGATGCCCATTGATTTCTGTTAATACTGTCCGTCCTTCGCTGATGCCGCATTCGTGAGGCCTTCACATTCACTGACAGCATGAAATGCTCTCAACTACTTCAAGTCGTCGCTACATCGCGTACAAGTACATGGTGCCGCTCTTGGGGTATCGATGGCCATGGATGGATGTCTGCATGGAATAGGCAGCCGTAATCAACACAAAATGAATATTCTAATGGTGTATTGGAAGACCCCCAAACGAAAAAGAAAGAAAAACCGCCGCCATTAGAATCCGAAGGAGGGAGAAACGCTCACTTAGTTCTTACTACACATCGAGGCTCAAAACAGACTAGCAAAAACAGCATTATAGGAAATTGTAAATGAAGGAAGAAAACGAAAAGATACAAAAAAAAAACCTTACAAAAGAAACAGAATCAAATGGAAATAGTGGCAAGCAACATGATGATGGGTATGGCAGCACCAGTCAGTGGCTGCTATTAAAGCTCACGACAATGACGATGACGATGATGATGAGAATGCTGATGCTGATGACGACCGACTATGATAAAGCCAGTCAAACATTATGGCCAACAATCACAATCACAGCCACGGCAACACCGAAACGAAAATAAACGTTTCATGATCCAACGGGCTGCCACTGCAAAATGCTATTGCTGCTGTTTTTTTTTTTTCTTTTTGCGGCTGCCAGCACCAAAACCTAGATGACGGTACGTGTTCAATGTTGCTTGTCCATGGTTTTCCATTCAATTTATATGGTTGATCCTCAACCAACAAAACTCTACCAGCAAACAAACAAACAAACACCAGCCAATATAACAACTCAGTCGCGGCGGCAGGCATTGGTTCAGCAACAAATGGATTGTTTTGCCTCCTTCCGTTCACCACTACACCACACTCCACCCCACACCTCCTCCTCCATCACCATTGTAATAACCCCTTTTACACATTAGCCATGTTATACCTTTTCCAAAAACTCCGGTAAATAGAAAGAAAAACTTATCAAACTGAAAAAAAACAAGCAGCCAACTTTAAGAAGAAAAAAAATAAACCCAACGGTTGTTTGAAACACACACAAGAATTCATTCAGTTTCGAAAGAAAATTAACCAAAGCCAGGAATCAAAGACATCAGGTATACAAGGAGGAGGGAAAACCGTAATTTTAAAGTTTGCCAAGTACTGGTACAATAGAGTTTATTTACAGTTGTTTTTAGTGAAAGAAAAGACCTATTTTTTTTTTTAAAATTTACACACTCTACTCCAAAATATCACTGTATAGAAATCTGTGCAGTTTTTTGAGATTTACAATCCGTCTATACAACAATTAGTAAATTTGATAAAAAAAAAAGAGATACATGTCTTAGCTTATTTTTGGAGACCTGTGTATTTAAATTCGTTGTTTCACCAGTAAATGTGTTTAGACTGGACTTGAAAACCCCATTTATTGTTTTAAATAAATCTCGTTTTAAGTTTATTTTTAGGGACTTTGTTTCAGTTGGGGTTGTTTTTTAAAAAAAAACTGGATAATTCAAACAGCTAGCCCACTTGAAGTTTCATGGACAGAATTTTTCCGGTATCGAAACAAGTGTGGTGGTATCACTTTTTTTTTCTTTTCAACTACATTTATTTATCTATTTTTAAATTAAAGCCGGAGTTTTGGACTGTTACTTAGTCACTAAGAGTTGTCAGATACGATCGATTGCTTAGACTTTATCTAGCAGCCCATGTTATATAAACTATATGTCCATTTAAGTTTATTTTTACAGCCTTTGCTTTGGCTTGTTTCCTTAAAATTATCCCCCTGACAGATTTACCCCAGGCGAGCTATCATACCTAGATCGTCAACCAGCTATGTGGAAATACCCCAGGTCATACACATTGATTGTAGTGAAAGAAAACGACATGGAGAGAACTTTCGAGTTCGGGCATGTGGCCGCCGCGGCTGGCTCGAATAAAGCCAATTCGACAGGTCCAATTTTCAACCACTTGTTGGAACCACAACTCATCCACATTCATGCCATCCTCTTCGGGAACAAAATAGTCGGTTATCATGGCTCTATACCGGTCTCCATTAACGGTAACTGACTCTCCAGCATTATTTCGGAAGAAGTATGGCCCAATGACTCCACCAGCCCATAGAGCACACCAAACAGTCAGTTTTTGTGGATGTAATGGCATAAAATGGACGGAGCTTGCGGTGAACTTCGCGAACTGAACCATTACTTTCGAAATAAATTTGCACGATTTGCAAGCGTTGTTCTTTTGTCAACCTGTTCATGATGAAATGGCAAACCAAACTAAATATTAATCACTTGACAGCTGACAAAATGGCCGCCAGTTAAAAAAGTGATGCCAACTTAAAGTTCTATACCCCAATAAAAAACACCATTTATTTTACAAGAATTAATCAAAAACATGATTTTTTTTTTTTTTTTTTTTTGATGATTGGTCAGTTTGAATTTCAGTTGACGACATGCGTATACGCAGCCACATCGCATGGAGTTTATGGAGGAGGATTTTTCACCATTACCAGAAAAATCTATTTCTACGTCTTTGTCTTCAAAGTCGATCAACGACATTTAAGTTTAAATCGTTAATTAAGGGTTGGGCCCACCGAGATCTATGACAACAAAGTCAACTGTTTAAGAAGTTGTCATCAATATACAGATTTACCTCCTAGCCTGTACCATGTGGACATTCTAAGGCTGCTCGGAAATAGTTTTTATCTTCGGATCCTCGAATCGAATTCTATTCATTAATTTTTAAAAAAATTATATACAATATTAATCTTCCCGTATTTGAGGGCATTGCAAATTGACTTAACAGCATCAAGGTAAACTTTGCATAACACCCTACCTGCTTGATCTTCTTCTTCTAACGCCTTTCACATACACATGTGTGTACGTAGACGAGGCGAACGAACGAAGGAATGAACGTACAGACACTGTGACTAAACGAATACTTAACACAAATAAATGTTGAACAATAAGTGTTGTGTTTTTTCTTCTTCTTTTGCTTTGCTCTCCTACGGAATTGGCGGAGACAGGCGGCTGGTTGTGTATGTGCAAACATATGTGTGTACATACTGGGCTATATTGGATGGTGTTTGAGAGGAAGCATTCATTGCCTGGTTTTGGTTGAAAGAGGGTGAGGGGGAGGGGGGAGGAAGGATTTTTTTATGTTGCTCCTTGGCTGTGCGAATCCATTCAAGAAATGCATGTTTTCGGTACGATAAGAATAGGATGAAGTAGCAGACGAAGACGATGGTGATGACGCGGCGAAGTAGAAGAAGGAAGTGAAGGCAACAGCCACGAAGAAGCACACGAAAATAAACATTTAGATACGAGATATAGAGCGTGTGTAGCTTACAAATACAAATATAAGCAAGTGTGGTGTGTGTGTGTGTGTGTGCGAGGATGCATGGCTGTGTACGCAGCCATACACACGTAGTCTGAAAGTGTATGTACATATTATATGCATACGATAAGCATTATCACAATATATGATATGTTGAGATATACACACGCACACACACACATGCCTGTCAGTTGTATAACCGATGTGTGATATACAGACGCCGTATTTAAGGATACGTAGGATATTCCTGCTTATGTATGTGTAGGGAAGGCGTTCTGTACTCCCCGGTGTGTG
Source organism: Hydrotaea cyrtoneurina (assembly GCA_958296145.1). Taxonomy (NCBI): domain Eukaryota; kingdom Metazoa; phylum Arthropoda; class Insecta; order Diptera; family Muscidae; genus Hydrotaea; species Hydrotaea cyrtoneurina. The sequence goes on along the minus strand of OY282513.1, from coordinate 5,938,195 downwards.
TGTGTGTGTATGTCTGCCTGTTTTTTTCCCTCAACTTGATATTGCGTTGAACAAACAAATGGCAGTCGAAGGCTTTTGTCGAGCTCTGGAAATGGCGCTGATGTTAAAGGCACGCAATATGCAACGGCATATTTTACCAAACGATACTTTACGTATACAATTTACTTTGTTTTTTTTTGTACTCTACGTTCTACGTGGCCAACAACAAGGCGAAATGTCACGAGTGTGTGTGTTTGCAAAGAACATGTATCCCAAGAAATTGTGTGGCAGCTCAGAAAAGTTTCTTGTACGCGATAAGCTCACTGCAAAATAAACATTTAGACAAAGGAGCGCATTCAAGACACAAACACACACAGACACACACAGACGCAGTGCTACTCGCGTGCTTCTTCTTGGTGGATTTTACACGGTGCCACTCGGTTCACAACAAATGCGAAAGACGCACTCAGACATCAGCAGACACATGTACACATATACGCAACACATTGAAAAAGGGAATTACATTTCAGCAACAAAAAAAAAAGAACGACGGACCGACGAACGAAGACAGACGGACGGACGGACGGAGGGACGGTTAGCCAGAAAAGACAGCCTCAATAAAACCGCAAAAGCTAAAATGTCGACAGTCTTTGTTGTAGTTAAACATTGTATGCAACAACAACAACAACATAATGAAACAAACAAAAGAAAAGCAAGAGCAACAACAACAATAACGCAAATAAAAAACACAAAAATACTTTTCACATGTATGAGCGTATGCATAAGTATTAGTTGATATGATTTAAATTCAAATTCATCTTCAGCCATTCAGTGCAGATGGCGTCGCCGACATCGGGTAGGCAGACATGTATTCTTTTATATTTTATATATATATATATATATGTACATTAGGGTGGAGTGAAATTCAAAAAAAAAAGTTAACCTTGGAAAGAGATGTAGTCTGGGGTCCTAATGAGGGGAAAAATAAAGAAAAAAAATTTAAAAAAATTTTAGGTGTCGCGCCGCTCCCTCGAAATTTGGAAATTATCGCTATTTTGGCGTTGATTTTAGAAAAATCCTAAAAAGTTGTATGTCAATAAATGTTTGCAATAGCGTAAACAATGAAATAAGGGCATGAAAAAATTTAAAAAAAATTTTCTCATTGTTCAAAAATTTCAAAAAGTAAAATAAGTCAAATCGTCCCTTCTTCAGAAAATTGACTGAACAATGAAATCGCCACCAAAGCTACAAATATTAGTCGATTATCCTCATATTTGCCTCAAATACTTTTGTTTGGGCACTGAACAAGCTCAAACTTTTAAATTTCGAATAAGCTAAGCCGTTAATTTTTAGGATTTTTCTAAAAACAACGCCAAAATAGCGATAATTTCCAAATTCCGAGGGAGTGGCGCGACCCTTAAAAAATTTTTAAAATTTTTTTCTTTATTTTTCCCCTCATTAGGACCCCAGACTAAATCTCTTTCCGAGATTAACTTTTTCAAATTAAAAAAAAAGCATGTTTTCACTCCACCCTAATGTACATATAATCTTCTCAATTTATAAATAAATTGTATATACACAAACGACATACAAACACAGACGAAAAAGCGTTGGCATTGGATGGGCCCGTATGCCGACATCTTAAGAAGGCACGTGCAAAGTCCTCCTTTGCTGACCAAAACTCCCAAATACATTCTCGGCACGTTTCACAACAGAGACGGCAAACACAATTGGGGACACAAGGCTCAAGGCGAGCGAGAATGAAATGGGTTGGTTGCCGCTACCCGCAGGGATTTGAAACAAACACCGAATTCGTACTTAGGGAACATGTCACCAGACGCCAGAGACTCCTAGTGTCGCTGACTATAAAACAATATCCATAAAATATTTGTTTAAACACGTCGGGAGATATAGCTAGACTATTCTAAATTCATTTAGGTATTTGCCAAAAATACGGTTAACAAATCATCCCTTTGCCTTTCCCATAAACGTTTACTTTCAACAAGACGGCGCTATGTGCCACACAAGCAACGAAACCATTGCTCTTTTACGGGAAAAGTTTCCGTACCGTGTTATCTCTCGGAAAGGTGATCACAATTGGCCACCGAGATCTTGGTTATGGATCATTTCATGAAAAGGATATAGGATGAGGAAAAGGATCTTACAGGACGAGGCAGCTACCGATTTAATGTGAGCCATCTTTTTTAAATTTTAAATTTGAATAGAATGTGTATTAGAAACCGCTCTACAAATAATCAATCAAAAATATTGAGTTGGGGCCTTTTTTGATAATTCAATTCATAATTGTGTTTAGACACGTGGGCGATCAAGGACCGAAATCAATGCCCATTGACCCTGTGACAGTTTTAACCACTGATGGTTGATTTTTGATACCACACTGAATTCTAAACAAAATATTTCTCCCCCCCCTTCCCCTTGCACCCCCTTCGAATGAGTGTTCCTATGAGAGTATGAATGCATGTGAGTGTGCGTGTATGAGAGTCATTGCAATTACATGGCATTACCGTGCCACACAAAAATAACCCATTTAACACTTTCCACTTGAAATGCGTCCATAAATCATCGATGTATCAGAAGATTGTTTGCATATTAATTGCTTAATTATATTAAACTTTGATAAATGACAAAACAGCGCGACCCAACGGTCGAATGGCAACACACACACACACATAAACACTTGGACAGTCCCCTCTGTCGTTGTCCGAGCGTTAAACTAATCGACAGTGGAAATCTAAGAATCGGTTTAGGCGGCTATCGCCAAATCTTCTACTCTAAATCAGAAAAAAATTAATCGGTCATCAAAACCCCAACTCCGCCAGACCGTCCAGAGAATACTGGACAAAAATTCTACACATATTTGGAAATATTTGATGTGTGAAGAGCTTTTCAGTGTCACATCTCAAGTCATGTCAAGTGTTTGTTCCATTCAAGCGAATCGAAGTCTATATTTTGACACATTTGATTGCATAAGTAATCAACTAAAGTGAATTTATTAAAACTCATAAATTTCAATATAAAACATATGACATCTGTGATGTATAGACATCACCACACACACACACACACACACACTCACACACACACACAACGCATGCATATAAATATTTATGTTTTATATGATTATGCTGATTTATATTTATTCGGTTGTCTGTCTGTGTTGGTTCACTTATACACACACACATACACACTCATCAAAATAAGCGTATGCAAATTATACAACACCAACAACAATAAATAATATGCAAATATCATATTAAAGTTTTTTTTTCTTTTTATGCGATTTTCGTATTTTGTTGCATACAATTTTTTTGTTTTGCAGTATTTTCACAGTTTTATTGGAAATGCATAAGTGGTTTTTATGCTTGGGGTGGGGGGGGGGGGTAGTGTGTGTTCTTATTAGAATGGAAATAGTTTTGTTGAAATGGGCTGAACTATTTGTTGGAGGAGGATTGCTATTTTAAATAATATTAAATAACGCATTATATTGTTTATGTTCTTATGACTTTGTTGGGTAATTATTCACGTCCTTCCATGGATCTTTAAATTCGGTCAAGATGTCGCAATGGGGGAAAAATGTCGCTGTCAAAAAAAGAACACGATTCAAAAATTGAGACACAGAAGTTAAGCTGAGTAAAAAAAATGCCAAAATAAAATAAAAGAAATGAAAAATTAAATAAAATAACAGAAAAAAAATATCTCTTGTTCCAAAAATGAAAAATATCTCTCGTTCCCAAAATGATGACAATCAAATTTGGGGCTGTATGGAATGACAAATATCTCTGGCTCACAAGGAGTTAACTGAGTGTAAAACTTAAAGTTTCTGCTCCAGAATTACATGTGCAATTTCCTTACATTATTGTTAGATACAAGTGGTGCTTTTTTCGATGTAACTCGCATTATGGTCCGAAAAAATATTCGGAATACATATTTTAACTCGGGAGGACACTACCTTTGATTTCAGTACCATATTGTCAAAATAAAGTGGGCGGGTGGTTTGTTTTTCCCATGCCACGCTCATTGTGACCGAAGAAAAATCACTTATTTTAGCTCGCGAGTCTGTTACCTTTCATGTGAGTACTATATTCTCAGAATAAAGTGGGCGGGTCAATTTGGCCGATGCCTCGCCCCCAATTGGTTTCTAGTACCAAATTTAATTTTCGTAATTTTGGGATAATTTCGAAGAATTTTTTTTTATTTTTGAAGTACCATATTGCCAGAAAAAATGTGGGCGTGTGGTTTTTTCCCATGCCAAGCCCATTGTGACCGAAACAACACATATTTCAGCTGGTGAGGACATTACCTTTCATTGGAGTACCATATTGTCAAAATAAAGTGGGCGGGTCAATTATGTCGATGCCACGCCCTTATAGGGCCCAAACACCAAATTTCATTATCGTAATTTTCGGATCATTTCGAAGATAATTGCATACTTTTTTTTTTTGGAGTACAATATTACGAAAAAAAGTGGGCGGATGGTTTTTTGTCGATGCCACGCCCCTTATGGACCGAAAAAAGTACATATTTCAGCTGTTGAGGGCATTACCTTTCATTTGAGTACCATGTTGAAAAATAGTGGGCGGATGGTTTTTTTGATGCCACGCCCATTACCGACCGAAAAATGTAATTATTCAATTATTCCTGAGGACATTACCTTCAATTTAAATACCATATTGAAAAAGTGGGCGGGTCCATTTTGTAGATGCCACGCCCCCATTGGTCCCTAGTAACAATTTAAATTTTCGTAATTTTGAGATCGTTACGAAAAGAATTTTTATAATTTTTTTTATTTTGCTGGTGGGTCAATTGAGCCAACAAATGTATATTTAAGCCTTGAACCCAGCAGTGACTACACATGCACATATGTTTGATAAATATATCTCAGTTCCTCTTTAGACCACGTGGTTGGCAAGCAGAGAGCATAACAGAAGTCTCAATATATAGCTTGTATTTGTTGGTGTCCAACCAATCATCAAAAGAAACGCATATTTTAGATTGTGAAAAAATCATTTCACTTGAGTAGACCGCTGATCTCCGATGAATAGAGAGAATGAATTGTTTGCACGCCATGAACAGGCGTTTAAACGTTAAATGAATCATAACAAAATCGGTCTGTTGGTTTGCCGTTGCATTTGTTACCCCAAAAGTTAGGTAAATTTCTGTGGTTGTCTGAACCCTTAACAACAGACTATTTTCTCTCACATACTTAGAAATGTTTATAAATGTAGAGATATGAATATATACATATACATATATGTATGTACCTATGTTTATACATATGTATGTATTTTAAAATATATATGAACATTTGCTGTAAACCTTTAATCGCATTATAATACGTTTTTTAGTACTTCGTACTTATATTACTGCGTACTCGCATAGAAAATCTAAAAAAAAAACAAAAACTTAAAAGAATGTTTTGTGTGTTTCTCTCAGACATATTATGACGACATGGTACACACAGACAATACAAATGCACATGTAGACATGTTCTGTACTATGTATTACATAGATGTGCATTTATATGTGACGACTAAATCCGACAACATTTTATATTTGATCATTTAAAGTTGAATAATTGAATTCAATGCCAATTTCATTTCAGGTTTAAAATAGTTTCTAAAACAGCTTAAATCATTTGAGTACAGTAGGGAACAAAAATACACGCCGGTTTGAAATATTCTGTAAACGGAAAACGTAACAAAACGAGGCAACGGTTTTAAAGTCTTCAGGTGAGGAGAAATTTTCTTAAAACCAAGAATAAGAAAGACTGATTACGCCATCAGCATGATTTTCCGTTAGATGAGGTATTTGTTCCCTGGTAAGGGTTGCCAACTCTTTTTACAACTCTATGTACAACGAGTGACAAGTTTCAGATTGAAACACAGCGTAATAACTATTGTTGGCAACCCTGCAATTGAAACCCTATTGGCTGATACACTACGCGTGACGTCATTTGATCAACCTGAGCAGAACATTTTGTTCTCTGCGCTCGGCGTAATCTTTGTTTCCAACATTTATACGTGTTCGGTAGAGTACAAGAGTTCTCTCAGTTTTAAAATGGATGAGATCATTTTCTTCAGTAGAGGACAAAATTTATTTTAGTTTTAAAATACCACCTAATCGGAGGATATAATTTTTCTTCAGTAAAGGACAAAAGTTCTTTTAGTTTAAAAATACCAACTTAATGGATTAAACTATTTTCTTCAGTAGAGGACAAAAGTTCTCACAGTTTTAAAATATCAACTAAAAGGAGAAGATATCACCTTCAGTAGAGGACAAAAGATCTCTCAGTTTGAAAAGAACACCTAAACAAATGGGATCCTTGTCTGCAGTAGAGGAAAAAGTACCACCTAAACGGATTAATTTATTGTCTTCAGTAGAGGACAAAAGTTGTCTTATTTTTAAAATACCATCTAAACGGATTAATTTATTGTCTTCAGTAGAGGACAAAAGTTGTCTTATTTTTAAAAATATATTCTAGACATTTCCGTAATCAGCTACTCCGTTTTCTAAACGTCTTAAACAATTATTGTCTTTAGTCTTAAATAAAAGGAGAAAAGTTCTATAAGATTTCAAATATTCTCACAACAGTTTGAAAAGTGGTATTCAATCTTTAATAGCGAGCAAGAGCATTTCGGAGGGAAAACAAATCAAAATCAGCTCATAGTTCAAGCCTAAAGAAGCCCACACATCAACGTGTAGCTGGCGTCACACAAATTCTTATACATCTTCTTAGGACGAAAAACAATGATTGTGGCGAGCCTTCCAGCTGAAACCAAAAACCGTCCAAGTTCATTTGCTTCATCTGCTGACTGCTCTATCCCACAAAAAGCTTTTAACGGTACATCCTATTGACCAACATCGAACATTAAGCCAAATTGCAGGACATCACTTGCACAGACACACGGATGTCTTAGTTTTTTATGAGCAGTCAGGATATTTTAAAGTGTTGGAAACGCAATAAGAAAATGGCTTTACAGTTAACTGCTTATTCAGTTTTTTTAAGTATGGATCAAATGTTTGCCATAGATAGAATTAGACTAATAGGAATGAGAGAACAGCATTAAACGCGAAAAAGACGTAAGCGTCAAAAAGAAAATTGTACAGGAGAGGGATTTTCTTGAGTGGTCAAGAAAAAAGGCATAGGATGCTTACGATACCATTGAATTTGCTATATCTTTGTAAATATATGTTTTTTAATTTTTAATATTTTGCGATTTCTATCGTTGGACAATTTTCTATCGAAAATATAAATTTCTATATTTTAATATTTTGCGATTAATATCATTGGAGAATTCTCTATCGAATTTTGAATTCTGAAAAAAAATAAGCTCTTACGTCTTCTTCGCAGTAAGGGCTCGATAGTTTGTATATGTTCCCACGGTTGGCGTTCAAAAAACATCAATATTCAAATTCAAAAACATATTTTTCAAATCCCTGAAATTTAAGAAGAGCGAAAAATAATCCTCCCCTGTTGAATATTATCTGGGAATATTTTTCAAATCCCTTAAATTTAAGAAGAGCAAACAATAATCCCCCCTCCCAAAAAAAATTGTGAAAAAAGTAACATCATGTCCAAAAGTAATGGGGAGAGAATAATAATTCGACACCAAAAAAAAAAAAAAAAATTGGAGAAAAAAGTAACACCAATTTTTTTTCAAATCCAAAGGAGAGAGAAGGATAATACAAACACCACCCCCCCCCACACACCCAAAAAAAATTTAGAAAAATGTAACATCCATTTTTTTTAAATCTTTCCTATCATTTGCCATCATCAGCCACCACAAACTTAACCTCATCACCAAATTATGCCACCACGTCCTTGTCTTCCTTCTCCTCCACGTCCTGCAGGACTTTAACAGAACTCTAGCATTAGAAAAAAATCTCCGATTGTGCACAATTTCAACTGTCCATCATAATGTTTTATCGGTTGTGAAATCAAATCTTAACGCCTGAATAACGCTTCCCATACCCCACGGATAAAAAAAGTGATCAGCACCACTACGACTACGACGGTGGTGAGCATAAAAATTGTATTACTCGTATATGCGGAACACCAGTGTGTGAGGAGAGTGGTCGCAATCTAAGCCGCGTTATCAGATGTTGCATAAAACGCGTAAATCTCCTGTTCTAATGGCCTCGTTTTTCTGTTCGTCCTGTTTGTCTTTCTAACAATTGTTGTGGTTGTTGTAGGTTTTTTGGTTGTTCCCAAATATTATCTGCAACCAAGCACATACACCAACACCAACTGCAACTTTAACGTTCGGCGTATGACTGATAAACAACTAAAATCGTAAAATGCCTGCCAACGAACTACACCGGAGTCACCGGAATCACCCTTTTGCCTGTTTCAGTTTCTATTTTTATTTTTTTTTCTGGTTGTCTTGGAGGGTTACACTCGTGCTCGTTTTCCATTTTCCCAAACTAATGGGTCCTTTGTTTAATAAATCCGCCTCACCGACCCTTCCCACGAGCGAGCATTTCGGCTTACCCATTCTAATGTGACGAACGACGAGAAAAACGTAAAACTTAACTAAACGACCACCAAATGTTTGCTGCAGCCTGTGTGCGTTTGTTTCTGTGTGTGTGTGTGAACGGCTGGGATTTTGTGTGTGTGCAAAAGTCAACTTTCTTATCGGTGACATTAAATCTCGTTAACTACAATTGCGGCGGCTGATGCTGCCTGACGACGCTACTGCTGCTGATGGCATTGTCGTCATTTGGGTTTATTTGTGTTTTTTTTGTTTTGTTTTTATTTTTGTTGTCGAAATCCAACACCAGTTCAAAAGCGGCGGCACAGAGAGACCGACCGACCTAAGCGTTTTTCAGATGTGACTGACACTGCCACTGGTGTTACGTGGTGCGGCATTTCTGCTACTTTTGCCATCGACTTCAGTGCGGTTCTAGCGTTGTGAGATTTGAAAAGACAAAATACAACCAAGTTGGTTTGGGGCGGGGGACACCCCTTGCAAGTGAGCTATAAAGAAGTTGGCTCTGACAATGTGATGGTGTTTTTTTTTAGCTTTGGTTCCGAATTAAAGGCTAAGCAAAATAACACCTGTACATAGAGAGAAATGTATACAAATTTACCAAATTTTCTTGCTGTGTATTCACAAATTTAGATGTGAGTTCTGAGGCCCATGCAATTCGATTGCAGTTTTCTTTATTCACAGTGGTTTAAAACGAATGAAACGTATGAATGTATGACTCAACAATGACATTGGTAAATTTGAAAAATCTGTATTGAATTCAAAATTCATTGACATTTTTAAACATCTCGTATGTGTTTTTTTACTGAAAACTTGTTCTAAATGGAATTCTACGGAAATAGGAAAAATTCCTGAAATAATAAATGGGTCATTTAACAATGAAAAATTTGCCAATTTTTAATATTAGGGAGTTTTTCGTTTTCTTTTTGAATATTTTTATTTTTATTTATTTATTGTTAATTACAATACAAAGTAAATTTATATTCTAATTTTTGGGTCCAAGGGTAAACCGGGTGACACAGACCATATGTTTAGATTTTTGCAGCGACAGACCAAAGCCTCTGGTGGGAATCGAACCCACAACCCCCACGCTGATAGGCAAGCACGCTACCAACTCGCCTACCGGGGCGCTTATTGAATATTTTTATTATCTACTTAATGAAAAATTGAAATGGTTTTTTTTGCATTTTTACTTTTTTAAAAAAAAAACACCCATTTCATACTACAAAAATTTCATAATACACTGTACTCTCTCATAAGCGGACACCTAAGGGACTGGCTACACAACAGGACTGTCTCGGATTGGTACTGAACAAATTGTCCGTTTACGAGTGGTGTTCGCTTAAGAGAGGTGTCCGCAAGCAGAAATTTTCATATTGGGCTTTAGGGGGGATTTTTCATTTATTTTGGGGAATTTTTCATTTTGGGCATTTTTCATTTTTTTTTGTTTAAAAAACACCTTTTTCAAAAAATCTATTGTTTGGATATTTTTCATAATATTTTGCATAAGGGATTTTTAAGAATTTTTGGAAAATTTTTTCAAATTGGCCTTTTGTGGGCAAATTGTCCGTTTAAGAGGGGTGTTCGCAAGCAGAGAGTACACTGTATTTGGACAATTTTACGTGGGGGGAAGTTTCAAAATTTTTTGAGAAATTTTCATATTGGGCTTTTGGGGGGATTTTTCATTTACTTTGGGGAATTCATCATTTGTGGCATTTTTAATTTTTTGTTATTGTTGAAAAAACACCTTTCTCAATTTACAAAAATTTATTGTTTGGATATTTTTCATAATATTTTGGTTATTTTGCATAAGGGATTTTTAAGAATTTTTCAAATTGGCCTTTTGTGGGCAAATTGTCCCTATAAGAGGGGTGTCCGCAAGCAGAGAATACAATGTATTTGGATAATTTTGCATTTTGAGAAATTTTCATATTGGGCTTTTTGGGGGATTTTTTATTTATTTTGGGGAATTTTTCATTTGGGTAATTTTTTTTTTTTTTGTTTAAAAAACACCTTTTTCAATTTACAAAAATCTATTATTTGGATATTTTTCACAATATTTTGGAGAATTTTTCAAATTGGCCTTTTGTGGGGATTTTTTATTTATTTTGGGTAATTCTCCATTTAATGCATATTTTGGGCTATTTTTCACAGAGCCGAAACAACCACTTCTACCTCTAGTTTTCGCCGCTATTCATAAAATTATGTCGTATCCCATTTCGTAAACTCGTCTTTGCATAATCTTTTTTTAAATTTATTTGGAAAAAAAAAAACAAAAACTACAAATCAGTCCCATGCGGTTTTTTTTTAGAGCAAATTAATCTCCGCTGGCCGGACATCTTCCGTGGTCGGACAAAACCACTGCTACCGTCGGTGTCCGCCCACCGGAACTTCCACTGTACTCCATTTTCGTCTTTAATATTCCAAACACTTCAGTTCAAGTTCCGAAATTACAAAATGAAAAACCATTTTTTAATAAAGCGAACAACACTGTGCACCCCCCTGCTACTAATAAAAGTTTTCAGAATAGTTTTCACTGAAAATGAAATAGTTTTTCGGGGCTTTTACTTATTACACACATGCATATGTATGAATGTGTTGTGATACACATGTAGCATCGTGCACGAGTGTTGCCACCATTTAACCTGTTAACATGTGTTTTGCAGTTGTTTTGTTCTATTTGAAGAGTGTGTGTTTGGGTGTGTGTGTGTGAGTGCGAGTGTTTTACTTAACAGCTTTTCATATGTTAATTTAGATGAAATTTATTCACTGCTACCAAAGAACATTCACTCACTCACACACACACATGCACTCACATATAGTTTTAGTGGCGACCGCCGCCTGCATTCGTTAATTATGATGACGATGAATATGAATATGATGAGGAATAGGACGGGGCGGGGGGGAAAACACACAAAAAACTAAATGCTACTAAAAGAGAGCGGCCGACGGAAAATGGACAATGGCACGGCGTATCGTATCATATCGTAAAGCTCAAGTGACACGCAATTAATGCCAAATCATAAAATTACTTAATTGATATTTTTACAACTTGTTGAATAGCGCTCATAATAACAAACAAGCGAGCCTAGCAGCGGCCACCATATTAGCTGTGTGCAGTAACAGCTACAAACAAAATGACACCGACCAACCGATCGACCGACAAACGCACGCAACACCGCAAGAACCGTAACAGCAAACTAAACAGCAATGACGACTAAAACACACTCGCACTCATGGTGCTTTGTCACCACTTGCACAATGTGCCAGTGTGTGCGTGTGTGTGTAACCAGCATAACTTTTGGCAACAGATATGAATTAGTTTTCAAAGAAGTTTATTAAGAAGTGCCCCAAGCGGAATTCTGCAAAAGAGTTATAATTTGGTAGGATCACACAGAAGAGCTAAGTTTGGGTGAAGTAAAGTTCGACCTGGAACGAAACCAATACGAATATTTGCCAACATTAATTGTGTGACAACGAAGCTTCTCTTTTCGTATGTGACCAACTCTTAGGGGATCCCCCTAAATGCCCTACGGGTACGGGAAGAAGGAATGAGTGAGAGAGAGAGATCTGGCCAATATTTGGAATTTGTATGTAAACCTCATTTACGTCTACCTTTGATTACAACATAGACCAGTGGTCCGCACAAAGAGAGCTGACAGGTGAGTGTATGTAAATATGTTGCTACCTCGACTACTCTTTCGCGTTTGTAAGGTCAAAAAGTTATTACACCGTGTTACAAAAAATAGATTTTTTTTCTCTGTCCTATGAACCAAATGCACATATTCGGAAAGAGGGGAAAAAATAAAAATACACGTGTATCGGCGATTTTCATGTACACGTTAGAATTTTTTTTAAGTTTGAAGTATAAAGCTCGTAGTGGCCTGTGTGAAAGCCTTTCGACCGATTTTTAACCCTTTTTCAGTGATCCAAACGAGCTGATTTTTTGCAGGCAGACTAGTGGAAATGTCTGTATCACGTAAAATTTTTTAAAAAATAGATTTTTATCAATTCACAGATTTTCCTGATTTTTTTTTTTTAAATGTAACGCTTAAGTAGTTTAAAAATTTGGAGTCTCTTCAAGTTATGCTAAAAAAAAGTGAAAAAAATATTTTTTTTTCAAAAATAATAAAAATTTGGGGAAAACTGAGAATTGATAAAAAATCTATTTTTTAAAAAATTTGACGTGATACAGACATTTCCAAAATTCTGACGTGTACATGAAAATCGCCGATACACGTGTATTTTTATTTTTTATCCCCTTTCCGAAAAATACTTTGGTATAAAAACCAAAAACCCTTCACCATTTTCTAATAATCGAGCACCGACAGTTTACCCTACAGCCTTTTGGCAAAAAAATAATTATTTAAAAATGGCCGGCCCACTTCAAAGTTGCTCTCATGGACGCATTCCCCTTAACATGTCATGAAACAGCCAACTTTACTTTCATATCTTTTGCTGGGACACTCCACAGCACCAAATGCAACAAGGAACTTGAGCAAAAAGGCCGCCCGTTTTTTTTTTTTCTTTCTGATTTAGAGCAAACAATATTATTAATTTTGGTTGCCCTAAAAATCTATTAAAATGTTTATAGTCCAGAGTCCAGCACATGGCAACGATGGCCACAAGAGCCGGGAACCCAGCCAGCACCACCAACGATCTGATGACACACGACTGCAGTCCCCCTGCTTGCGGTGCACAACACACGACGACCGTCCAGCAAACTAATGCAGTGGGGTGCGTTGCGAGGCAGGGGAAGAAAAGTCACCAAATGACAGTGATAATAATAAAATTAAAAATTGTCTTCCAATAAAAATGCATAACAAATGGCTATGAGAACTAAACGCTGGCGCAGTGCCGCTCGATTAACATGTGCCTGAGCCACACTAGACCCGGTCGCGCTGTTGCAATCGTGGCGCGTTGTTTTGATCATGTTAAGGATTCATGTGCGTTGGTTGCGCATGAACTTGTTCAACGAAAAACGACTTGGTCGAGACCATACGGAGTTTTGTACAAAGCCGCCTGCCGGCCGGCCTGCCTGCCAGCTTGGCTGTGCCGTCGGTTCTTTTGGCCTTTTGTGTGGGGCCAGGCCGGCCGAAGAAAGGTCGCCCGTTTGCTGTGTTTTGGTATTACACGCATCATTATATTGACAATGGCCAAGACAGCAGGACAGACGGGCAGACGGACGGCATTGACGGTGTCCAATGTTGATGGTGGTGATGGCGATGATGATGACGCTGAGCTGCTCTGTGAGGTGTGTGTGCGCGCGCTAACCGTGTTCTCTCCGATTATAAATGATCATTATATAATGCTGATTGTTCCGAGATAATGATGTTCACTGCCGTCTTAACGACAAATTACGTTATGTACGGTGGGTTATCTCGGTTTCTCTATTCTCAGTTGGTTCGTGTGTTCGTCTTTTTTGGTTGTCGTTGTCGTTGCTGAAGATGAGGTTTTTAACGCGCGAGAACTACTGCTGTGCCTTGACGCGATTTATAATTGTATGAATGCTGTTGTTGTTGTTGGCGGTGGTGGTGTTGTTGCCGATATTGTTGTTCGAACAACAAGCATTTTATCATTGTTCAGTGTCGAGCATACGTAACAAATTGCATTTCGTTGCGGTCATCTGTGTTGCTCATGTGTTGGTCCGTCCCAAGCGCTCCCTCCCGTCATGTATGGGAAGCACTCGCCATCATCTATTCAGCCATCCATCTATCGATTGCCTCTTACTCGTCATCGGCGAGTTTATTCATCCTCATTATCGTAAACAAATCGCGCTTGAATCGAATGCATCGGCCGTCGTGTGCTACTCGAACAACCGTCGCCTCCGTCTCTTTCATGGAACCCCACAGCATTAGATGGCCAAGACTACTGAAAATCATCATCTAATCGGACTGTGGAATTGAAAGGTTCCACCGATTACTTGTGGTAGCCGTGAGTGTCGTTGTTGGTGTTGTTTCACAATATAAATCTCATATGTGTGCACTGTGTGTTAAATACACGACCGCATCTTTAGAAATAGAAACGAGTTGCACTTGTGAAAGTTGCTGTCCGATTGCAGCCACACAGGGCTGAGTTAGAACGTAATAAATAAAATAATAAAAATTAAATAATAAAAATCTCAATTATTTACTTGAAGTGAGGTGTCGTCAAAATACAGGCAGGAATCATCCGTGATTCATCCTCAAAATATCTGTCATCTGCGGCTCAGTTCAGTTTATATATGAATTGTATTTGATAAAAGTATAAAAGTATTGTATGGGTATTGATAGTGAACATTTGACTTTGAATTTTAAAAGCCAGTTTCGAATTTGTCCTTTCGTTACGATTCGTCAAAATTGTAGGTAAGGACAATAAAACGAACTTGTGTCACTAATTCTGTGTCTCATTCTGTTTAGGCTTCTCGATATCTAAAATATATTTGAAAATACAGAATTCAATGAAGTCGAACAGCCATTTTATAACGCTTTCAATATTAAGGTTTTCTAACGAACGAACGAATTCGTTTTGTGGAATCCGACAGTTAATCTAATATTCCGTCAGATTTTCTGTTTTGCGCCCTTAAATTCCTTCAAAGGTGGCGAAATCTTTCTCCCGATGTTTGTTGTTATTCATTCTTTACATGTTGTGACTAAGACAGTAAACCCGAGCTTTACTACTCTGAGATCATTGAATGGATAATCTAAAGCATCTATTGCTGAAGGATTATCAACGAGTTTAACACAGTCGTGCCTTCTGTCCGGCAGCCTAGTGACAGGTACTCAATGCAAAATCCAAAATTCTGATCCCTCCTTAGTCTGGGGGGCTTTAGCAAAAGACAGCAGCTGAGACAGGTTAAAAACGAGTTAGACACAAAGAAACAAAAAAAAAAACCTGAGAAAAATTTGTGAAAGTCCTTTTGAAATTAAAACCACCAATGCTGAGAGTAAATTTCAAAGTGTTTAAATATAACAAATTTAATTCGTAGAAAGAATGTATAAGTTCACAATGATATTGTTGATATACATAAGTACATTTTGTAGACGCAATATAATTCATTACATACATTTTGGGATTAAAACTACCACCATTACAGATTAACGTGAGTACATGCCTCGACGGCCTAAACTCACGGTGGCCGGTGCATACAAAAAATAAAAAATATTTTTATTGTGAAAAAATAATTTTTATTTTAAAAAAATAATTTTTATTTTAAAAAAAATATTTTTTGTTTAAAGAAATAATTTTTATTTTAAATAAAAAAAATATTTTGAAAAAAATTTTTTACTTTGAAAAATATTTTTATTTTGAAAAAATATTGTTATTTTGAAAAAATATTGTTATTTTAAAAAAATATTTTTCCTCTGAAATTTTTTTTAAAAAATAAAAAATTATTTTAAAAAAATAATTGCTATTTTGAAAAAATACTTTTATTTAAAAAAAACAATGTTTTGAAAAATATTTTTAGTTTAAAAAAAAAAATATTTTTCTTTTGAAAAAATGTTTAGGGAAAAAATATTTTTCTTTTGAAAAAATGTTTTTAGTTCGGAAGAAAATATTTTTCTTTTGAAAAAATATTTCCTATTTGAAAAAATAATTTTATTTAAAAAAAAAAAATATGTTTGGAAAAATATTTTTCTTTTGAAAAAATATGTTTCTTTTGAAAAAATATTTTTTTTTTAAAAAATATGTTTCTTTTGAAAAAATATTGTTATTTTGAAAAAAAAAAATATTTTTCCTTTGAAATTTTTTTAAAAACAAAAAATATTTTGGAAAAATAATTGTTATTTTGAAAAAATAATTTTATTTAAAAAAAAAATGTTTTGAAAAATATTTTTTTTTTGAAAAAATAATTTTATTTTGGAAAAATATTTTTCTTTTGAAAAAATATGTTTCTTTTGAAAAAATATGTTTCTTTTGAAAAAATATGTTTCTTTTGAAAAAATATTTTTCTTTTAAAAAAAAGTTTATTTTGAAAAAATATTTTTTATTTGAAAAAATATTTTCAAATATTTGAAAAAATATTTGTTATTTGAAAAAATATTTTCAAATATTTGAAAAAATATTTTTCTTTTGAAAAAACATTTTTCTTTTGAAAAAAACATTTTTGTGCAAAAATATTTTTTTATTTGAAAAAATCTATTAATTTTTCCAAATATTTTTATTTTAAAAAAATAATTTTATTTTGAAAAATATTTTTATTTTGAAAAAAAAAAAATATTTGGAAATAAAAATATTTTAAAAATAATTTTTTTTATTCTGAAATAATATTTAATTGTTTCTAGTCAAAAAAAAAAAATAGACATTTTGGGCCTGAACTCAAAAGAATCTAAAGCTCAAAAGGATTTTGAAATTGCACAATTGTTTGAAGACTTTTTAAAGCAGATCTTAGCAGTTATATTACCAAAATATTAGGTATTCTCCATTTATGAAACTCCTGGGTCTTCCGTATAGCCTGTGGAAATATTAAGACTACCGCAGTAACCTGCAGAAGAACTCCGTTAAAAGTGCCAACTTTCCTTGCCAGCTTCCACCCCAATGATTTCCATACACATAAACAGATGGACGGATATGTGGACGGATGGTCAAACGAACGAACAAACGGATGGATGTCTGACCAGCCGAAGTCCATAAATATTTTACAACTTCTCCAAACGATAACAAACAAACAGAAGGCGTTGTAATGCTGAGATGTTAAGTTGTAAAAAAAAACGGCAGTTTCTTCGTTTCTTTTTAATGGCCACAATGCAAAACATGAATTTATGCTTTCTTCACAAAACAAAAACCAAAGCAACAACCATAACTCTAGAAAAGAAACAACAACAACAACTCATAGCTCTTGAGCAAAACCAATAAGAGTTTCTAAACAACATCGACGAGACCTCAGGCGGCAGCTTAGCCAGAGTTCATGGCTTAAAGGTAGGTGATGATTGTTGTAAAACTGTCAGCTAAACTGTGGATGAGTCTTCGACTTGCCAAGGATTTATGTGTAGGTCTATGAGTGTGTGCATGTTGGCGAGTTTAACCGAAGGATTTATTTATTAACAAATTTAAGCGCGTGTTTAAAGCCTTAAGCCTCTGCAGTAACCAAAGATCAGCATTTGCTTTGCTTTGTGGCCAATTAAAATGGCTGAATGTCCTTGGCTCAACAAAAGGAAATGATTGAAAAATATCGTCTTGGCCGTCCACTGACGACATAATGGCTTTGTTAGTTAAACTCCCCACTCCCCACACCTTGCAAGACATACCCGTCTGCCAGAAGATGATGTGTTGAAGATGAAGTATGACCGTGCGTACCAGGGCCATCTGTTGGTTTTACATTTCCATAGGAAATTTCATGTGAATTGTTTTCAGTTTTTAGTTTTATGGTTTTCTTTAAGTCTTCGTGCACTAGAGCGGGATCGCCAGCCAAGGCTACTTACTTACTACACTTGAAGATTGTTAGAGTTAGATAAATGGCTAAATATAAATACTCCAGACTATGGGCGGTTGAAAGCCATCGGTTGGCAGTAACTACTATACGTTGGTCGGAAAGCCACTTGAGTGGTGAGAGCTAGTAATAAATATTTGAGAAAAAAAAAACAAAACACCAACAGCAACAGCAAGCTAATGAATGTCCCACTCTTTTCAACGGATGTTTATGTGGAAATTTAGAGAAAACCGGGGAACGTCACTACTTTTTTGTTTGTGGCATCACTGACACAGAGTCACACACACACACACACTCACACCAATCGTTTGGGCATACGTTTATGTACATATTTTACTAAAGACAGATACGAACAAAAGTTTTGGAATTGTTTTTGACACTTGATTTCAACTAAATGTCGCAAACTTTTGCACAAACGGCGAAAAACGCTAAACAGCAGCCAGTTTAGCTGCGTACAGTGCATACATAAATATTTATTTGAAGTCGCGGACATTGTCAACACAAGTGGGCTGTAAAATAGCAGGAGGAACTTAGTCTCCCAAGTACATGAGGATGGCTAAGGAGGAGCTGTGTTTTATTTTTCGAAAATAATCTAAAATATTTATTTTAGGGGAAAATAGGAAAATTTACAATGGTTAGTTGATTTATTACAAAAAAAAAATAATTGATCATGGCGGATATTTACACCAGGTGGTTCCCACTCTAAGGACCACATGAAGAATTCCCTTCAAATGCGACAGCTTAGGGCGGCATTACTTTTTAAATATCTTTTTGAAGCGACTTTATGGACTAGCAACGCTTCTGAAGATTCCCATTACAAGCTTCAAAAAGGATAATTCACATTTTATAAATCATCTTGAACAAGTGGACAATATAAAAAAACCACACAAATCTTTCAAAGAAAGGAATATTTTGAGAAGAACTGAGGAGTTGCGTTTAAAAAAAAAATGTCACAGAAAGGAGGTTGACATTTTTCAAATATGCACTTATGGAGAAGAAATTGAACTTAGACTGATCTTCATGATAAATGAGGTTATGACAAATTGTAAAGATTAATTGAGGCGTTTTAGAAAATAATCTCACAAAAGGGACGTTGACATTTTAAAAAATATACATACAAGGAGAACACGTTCAACATAGATTTATTGCAATTGTGACGTTGCGTTTGAAAAAAGAAATTCAATTCTGATTCATTTTATTGAAAAATGAGGTTAATACATGTGTAGAGGAGTAAAGTGCGGCGTTGCGTTTTATAAAATGAACCCAAACTGATGGGATTTTATTTATAAAAAAAATATGTAAAAAGAAATGAGGGTGAGACAGGTTTAACGATTAAACGAGGCATTGCGTTTTATAGAATTAGCTTAAAATTATTAGGTTTTCTTTATAAAAATATGCTGATACGATGAAGAAGTTCTAAGGAATTCTAATTAAATGAAATGCAGACAAATTTTAAAGGTTACGTTTTATAAAATTAACTGAAATGGTCTATTTTATAAAAATATGCAAACACATATGAAGAAGTTCAATTCTGATTCATCTTATTGAAAAATGAGGTTAAGACATGTGTGGAGGAGTAAAGTGCGGCGTTGCGTTTTATAAAATGAACCCAAACTGATGGGATTTTATTTATAAAAAATATGCAAATACTGAACAAATTTAAAGCTCTGGCTTATGTGATTGATAAATGAGGGAGAGACAGGTTTAACGATTAAACGAGGCACTGCGTTTTATAGAATTAGCTTCAACTGATAATATTTACTTTACGGCGTCGGAATTCAAAGGAATTCTCATTAATTGATAAATGAGATTAAGACAAGTGTAAATCTCAAAACGATGCATTTCACTTGGTGGAAATATGGAGTATGATTTCCACCCATTAGATGACGAAGGACATCCAAATTGTCTGATTTACATCTCTAAAACTCAGGCTGAGTCGATATTATTGAAACTCCTCACTGTGAAGAAATAGGAAAATATATTTTTTTAACAACGCAGCGCCTCACTTTGTCTTTCGTTCTGTAATTTACCATAAAGAAGCAAACGAAATTCACTGAATATAAATAAATATTCGGTTAAATATGAACTAATATTTTATTTATTTATGTTCGAGGTCTTGTTGTTTTGTATTATTTAAGGATTTGTAAGGATTTATTCCCAAGACTTAATAAAGAAATAATTAATTTAAATGTTTATTTTATTTTTTTATTTTTTATGAAAATGAAGAGACTCAAACTTGGAAATGCAGAGACTTAACAGTCGCAGCGTTTGAATTTTGAATCCCCAGATGATGCACTTCACTTTGCAAGAGATTGAAAGAACACCTTCACTTTGGATGATGAAATACTCGCTTATTCTTTAAATTACTTCAATCTTCTTCTGTAAATCACGGTGAGTGTGGCCTGGGCATCAGAGTAAAAGAAACCTCTGATCAGTTTCATAGTTTAATAAATTTAGGGCAGTTTCATGTCAGACATATTTGCACGAATCAAAAGCTTTTCGAACGATGAATGAATTGCTCATATTTGATTTGTGACTCTTCAGTGCCAAGCCTAAAAGTCATCATTTTATCGTGTGGAAAATAAAGTGCTACCATTGGAAGTTTAAAAAGATTCGAAAGGAGAGATTTCAATTAGCAAATAATTCAAACCTGAAGTCGTGTGTTAGCAACCGAATTTGGCGACTACCAAATTGTGGTAATTTTCGCTTCAAGAAACTATTTTTTTAATGGTAAGAATTTTTGTCTTTATTAAAAACATACCGAATTCATAGATGACCGATATATTGCAAGATTTTGTGAATTAAAAATATTAATTCGAATATGAAGCTCAACCGAGAAATTGTGGTACCATCTTGAATGGGGAATTTCACGGAATAACAAGAGTTTGGAGTGATCAGTTGGTAGCTTCTTAGATCTGATTGTCTTTTGTCCATTGTCTTCTTTTCTTTATCAAAAACAAGGCCATCGTTTTTATTCTCCAGAACAAATTATCATTTAGAAAGGTGAAATCTTTCTATAAATACTCTTAGTATCCTCTTCGGGCCCTTTGTACCTATCACACAAAATACCTAGTTGGAAACCCGATAACAACGTCCTGAACTCTTTCTTTTCTATATTAATAAACCCCACTGTCTGCTTCTATTGTGTTGGCAACAAAGCATAAATCTCAAACAACATTACAAAGCATTGGCATAAAGTAAATGCAACACCCATTTCAATACTATCCCCCCCCCACCCCATTTCCAATGTCATGTAAAAACAACAACACAGAAACTAAAGAAAACCCATCAATGAACAAATTCTAAAGTCAAGTTCAAAAGTTGAACAACAGCAACGTTCGACAAGACTACAGAATAAAAAGTTTTGACAACAGTGGTAAAGTTTTGTAAACAACTGACAGACAGCAGTCCGTTTGCCCCATAAACTTGAAAGCAGAATTGGAGGATCCTCAGATCCGGAACAAAAAGTTCCAACTATGAAGTCATACGCGCTATGGAAATTGAGACAGACTGGTCTATCGTCGTATTTGTTGGTTATGGAAATACAATCAAAGCGCTGTCTTAGGTTTTTGGTTAAAAACTCAGGTCGCAATTAGATTCTAAATTCTAAAGAGAATTATAAAAATTACCTAGAACTATAGTTCAAATTTTGAAGGCAATTTCGTCGGCTGTTGAAAATTATATTTATATTTTTATTACAATACAAAATTATAATTAACTAAAAAAAAAATAGGGCACTAGCAACAAAGGCTATCGGCCTAGAAATTATATATGTGTTAGCCACGGACGCGACGTTCTCATTTTGGTGAGGAAATTCTCCCCCAAATGTTCCTTAGACTTTACCGACAGTTGCACAATAACTTAAAATGATTCAATGATCCTTAAGAAACAAAAAGAAACCCCCTACAACGAAACTTGTGACATCCTGAACGGCGGCTGGAACATGTGAAATAATTGACAGCCGCGACACCTCGTACGTGTCGTCCTCATTTTGGTGCGGAAAACACACGTCAAAGACAGCTAACAGAATTTACAATAATTTAAAAAATCCTATGTTCCTTAAGGATTAACAATTTCTCATGGAACTGAAGTATGGCGCTTCATGTTTCATGTTTCTTTGTACTCACCTATATTGTGCTGATTGTTGTGTAGAACCGAACCGAACGCCATTAGATCCTTGACCGGCGGTGCTCTCGTACTGGTGAGGGCGGCGAAGCCGTCGCCCAAAAATGACGCCAACGCGACAGCCCTAAGGGGCGCTTTTGAGACTTCGGTGAGAATTTTGTGGTTGTCGATAATGGCGGGTCTAATTAAAATATCCAAAGCGCTGGTTCGCCTTCTTCGTCGTCGTCGTCGTCTTCAGCAGCTGGCGGCGAAGGCTTTCACCGATTCCGTTTTACTTTAATTTTCTTGTGAAATTTACACTTTTGTTTCGATTACGAAACAACAAAAACAAATACACTTGAACACACACTTTTAATTGGGCAAGGGTTACCACCCTTTCAAACGCTTCACCTCTATGGCAATTTAAAATTGGTGGGTGTTGTCGGGGGCTGGTGGGGGGACAATTTGTGTCACACGTGAGGGTTGCGCATACGCATTTGTCCCGTTTGCTTTGCTGAAGTTTTGTGTTTTCGGCGGCCAACAACAGGTCGTCCGAAAAGTTGTGTTGATGACGGCGACGGCGGCACACGAAACGATTTTTCAAAACTTAACGAAGAAAACAAAAAAGGAACAAACTGAGACTTTCTGACGTTAATTAGCGCGCGCAAAAATGTTCTTTGCAATATCTGCCGTTGTAGCAGCAAGCGGCGGTGGCGGCAGCAGCCGTTGTAGCAGGTTGATGGCTGGCGTGAGTGTTGTTTTGAGGGGGACTTGTGGGTGGAGGTGTATTCTGTGGAATGGAGGGGGTGGGTGGGGGCGCTGTAGCAAGTGTATGCGTATTAATGCATAGAGAGTAATTTAATTGTTGTTTGAAGCGACGCGCTGAGTTGTTGCTGTTGTTGTTGTCGGAGGGGTCTTCCGTTTGCCGAAAGGATTAATGACTTAATTTCTTGTGATTTACAGACAAAAGCCGGTCTAACATTTCACCAGAGCACGCACCTACGGCGTTTTGCTTTAGCTTTTTGGCGGGTTTGTTTGGGTTAACACTGTGGCACGGACACTTGCACTTTCACTTTGCACACTTCACCACACACACACACACACACTGGAGAGGTGACACCACACACTCGTGGTCACTTGAAATAGCTACACAAATCACTTCTTCACTTGACGGCCAGCGCACACATTCGTTGTGTGTTTTTGTTTTCTTTAATATTATTTATTTTTTTTTTAAATGATTTGTTGTTGTAGTCGTAAGTAATCCAAAGGAGTAAGAGGTTATGTCAAATTTACATTCTTTTAAATTTGGTTTTGTATTCCGTTCTCTTTTGTTTTTTTTTTTTTTGTTGTTGATTAAAGCATTCGTTGGTTTTTATTCACGTAAAAAAATCGGCAGACGACGTGTGGCAGCAGAAAGAAAAAAATCTTGCGCTGGCTTCCGCTACGCATGTATTAACCGTACCCACTGAGCGAACGTCAAACGAAAACTAAAACACGCGAGACGTTGTTTGACGGTTCTTTGCGGCCACTGCACACGACGGATGGTTGGGATGGATGCCTTGAGCAACGGCACACACTACAAAACTAACAAAACTCTCGGATGTTCAGCGGTGGTGGTGGTGGTGGCGATGGTGGTGCTGTGAATGTTCGTAGTAGTAGTAGTGACTCAGGCGGCGGCACAAACAGCAGGTATAACAACGCAACCGGTTTGAAAGCAACAATACACAAACACACACAAACCCCACCATCAAAGCACAGCCTCTCAATTAAGGCTGCAACACACACACAGCCCTACCAATGTAAAACCCCCGAGAGAGAGAGAGAGTATCTTTCCTGCTCTACCCTCCTCTAATGTACAAGAGAAACAGAGACAGCACCAGCATTTCCCCTTAAATTATTGTACTCTCTGAGAGTAATTGCGACGAAAATTCACTCCCCTCCTGGTGCCTGTGTAAGACAGAGCACACTCTAACGAATTGCTACGACGCTCTCTTTCTGACGTGGGCCATAAAATCGCAATGGAGTCTGTTGATGACATTTTCAATTCAAACGTTGACTTGTCTCATATGTTACGGTGTTACATCTGCTCAAGACGGAGTCATCATTTCTGTGGTTAGAGGGCGTTGCTAAGCAACTCAGTCAGTGGCGACTTGTTTTCGCACACCGAACAGAGCCTCCAGTTTTGTTGTTCTTGTTGGCCGTTGATTGTGTTCCGTGTGCCACTATTGCGAGCACCACTCTCGCCTGGGCCTGTGTGTGTGTGTGTTTGTATGTCAGATTGTACGAAGGAAGCGTTAACTGAGTTTTTGATGTAAAGATGGTGAGAGATGGTTTGGTAGAGGAACCAATGGCATTTCAAAAGTGACATTTTGCTCGTTGGTCTCTCTGTGTGTGTGTGTCTAAAAAGCATGGAGTTGATATGAATGAATGTAAAAGTTTAGCAGGAGTGAGTGTGCGATGTGTGTGGATGTGTCACTTTTGTGTACGTGTGCCGACGTTTGTATTATTGTTGTTTGCTTGTTTGTTTGTTTGCTGGTTTTATGTGGTTGTTGTAGCTTTTGTTTTCTTTACTTTTCTGTTCGCTGGATCTGTTGTCGTTGTCGTTGTCGCTGTCCATGCTATTGTTGCGGTTGTATGTGTTTTTCCAAGGTAAAATGTCAAATACTTTCTGTTGTCTGTCATTTGTGTTGGTTCAAGTGCAAAACATGAAGTTTTGCTTTGGCTTCTACTACTTTAAGTGTTGATGGTTTTGTTTTGTTAGTTTTGTTGCCAATGTGATACCTACCACCACTACCACCACCACCAGCACCACGCATCAAACAGGGTTAACAACGGCCTACGAATCGAGTCAAAGACATGGAATAGTCAAGTGTATTGCACACTACTACGGTGACTTTTGACAAACTGAGTAATACACTGAAAGAAAAACATTGCCATCACATCAATGTAATAGAGTCATCGATTGATCTTCACTGGGTTGATCAGCAGTAGATGCAGAACTATTCAGTCGACAACCAGCAGAACAGCCGTTCATATCAATAATGAATAGGAAAGTCAGGCTGGAGTTTGCCAAAGCCCACATCGACGGGAGTCACAAAAAAAGGGAAGACTGTGTTGTTCCTTGACGAATCCAAGAACAACATAAAGGATTTAGGCAGATTAAGGCGTGTAAGAAGACTACACGAAGAAATCCAAGATATTGTAAAGCCACTAAAGCACGGAGAAGGCTTTTCTGGACCTGGGAATTGGGTCAATTAATAGTAGTGACGGAATTATCGATCGATTCATTAACCTTGAAATACTAAAAGACTTGATGTTGCCATATGTCGTTTGATGGAGGTTCCAACAGGATAACGATCCGAAGCACACCTCTTAAGTGCATAAGGCCTGCTTGCAAAGCAAAAGCATTGAAATTCATGTTTTGCCTGCTCAATCCAACGATTTCAATCTTATTCAGAATTTGTGGGTGCACAAATAGGGAAGTTTTTTTTTTCAAGACATACAAATGCCTGTATAGGAATATCACAGGATACGATAAATAATTTAATACCGTCCAAGCCTAACGCTCGTATATTTATTTGGACCAGTACATTCCACTGAAAGTACAGTACTGTAAATCGATTTGGAAAAGCAGTACTTTGATGTGCAATATATAAAAAAATATTAATAATTATTTCCATCAGAATCAGCATCGTCGTCAATTTCTATGGGTGGTGTGGATATCGACGAATCAGACACTCTTGATGTTCTGGGCATGAAGATACAGGGTGATGCTCGCTGGGCTAGCCATATATCGGCAATTCCACGGTGTCGAACGTGACCGTTGTACACATTCAAAGTGCAAAAAAGGTCAGAATAAAATATATTTTAGATTCATCTTATACATATTCGTACAGGTCCATAGTAGTACTATCACCAGTGGTTTAGTTTTTTTCAAGCGAAATAGTGATAACAAAATAAGGACAAAACAGGGAGCGGGTCGAACGCCACAAAAACAGAAGTAGTTTCCGTGAACATCTTTAAAAACATGAGAATCAGCGAAATCAAACAGAATATGTTATCGATGAAAATTGTAAAATGTTAAAAAATGACAAAGCTTTCGTATCCTCTTTATTTCATAGAAATATCATGGATAGTTTTTTTACATTTAATTTTTAGGTTGGTTCGAACGTGACATTTTTTCTATGACATGACAATAGAATTTGTAGTAGAGATAAACCAAAAAGTACCGTTATTCTTCATTCCTTTTGATTCGTCTCTTCAATTTAAGATTTCTTATGCTCTTAGAAAGATTATTTATAATAAGCCTCTTTTTACATAAGCCTCTCTTTACGAAGGAAATTTAAAAAAAAATGTGCATTTAAAAATCTGAAAATGATCCAAAACTACATTTTTCCACTTTGCAATTGTTTTTCGTAAATTTTTGGGTAAACACACGTGAAATTCTTTAATTTCATTAAAATTTGAATATTTTTGAATAGTAATATATTACATTAATGTGATTTTAATAACTTTTAATTTTTTCATCACGGTAGACCTCTTGGTGGAATTACCCATATTCGAAGTGTCGAAAGAAGCATTCAAGTGTTTAGGCTTTTTGAAGCGGTGCAAGAAATACTTCACTCCATCTGATCTCGTAAATATTTACACCACCTACATCCGGCCTAAAATGGAATATAACTCCCATATATGGGCAGGGGCTCCAATGACATCTTTGCAGCTTCTGGACCGTGTACAGAGGAGAGCGGTGGTGACGATTGGGGATGGTAGGGTATCCAGCTCTATTGTCTCCCTTCAGCATCGCCGTAATGTGGGTTGTGTATCGCTATTCTATAGATATTTTAATGGTATCTGTTCAGAAGATATCCGTCGTCTGGTCCCTGACGTTAGAACATTTAGCCGGAATACTCGGCTATCCAGGGTCTCTCATCCGTTCATTGTGAAATGGCCGGTTGACCGGACGACGCACTATAGAGAAAATTCGTTCTTTAGCCGAACCGTTCGTATGTGGAATAATCTTCTAGCAAATGTATTTCCTGCCAGTTGTGACATTCAGAAATTCAAGGCCAATGTCAACAAACACTACTCCCTCTTTCCTCCTTCCGATACCCTAATTTCCTTCCGCTAACATAATGCATTGCATTTGTAGGGGGCATCCCCTGAGTGTTGGCCTTCAAAAAAAAAAAAAAAAAACATTGAAGGCGATTCACTGCAGTGAAGATTCGTTCCACTGATGCTTAAGTTCCTGGCAAACATAAAATATATTCAACGATCGTGGCCATTTCTTTGAATTCGCAATCGCCTTTATTGAGATGAATAAATATCTCCACCCACCGATCCACAATCGAATCCGGAATAAAGGATTTTTTTTTGTTCCCAAAATTAGGGTTTGCTTTAGTTGTGTCCCCCCTTTAATTCTAGTCTGAAAAGTCAGGATGATTTTTCAATGGAATTCCGGATCATTTTCATGCATTTCAAGGACCCAATCAACGATGGCGCCAAGTGGGTTAATATTCCATAAAGGAAATGATGCGAACTTCTTTCCAGTTCCTTAAAAAGGACAAAGAGCGACAAAGTCAATCCAACTACAAAGAGAGCGAGCGCAGCAACGGAGCCCTCCGAGAAGACTGGGGCACCCGAAAGGGTATCCCGATCGACACGGAAGAGGAAGTTGACTGCTGAAAAAGGTAAGAAGCCACCATCATATGCTAAAGTAGCGCGGAAGCACAACAGAGACGAACTCTGCTACGCAGTGATCGATATCCGTTCGGCATCCGGCAAAATCCCTAAAGACCAGCACAACAAAGTT
Source organism: Hydrotaea cyrtoneurina (assembly GCA_958296145.1). Classification (NCBI taxonomy): domain Eukaryota; kingdom Metazoa; phylum Arthropoda; class Insecta; order Diptera; family Muscidae; genus Hydrotaea; species Hydrotaea cyrtoneurina. The sequence continues at coordinate 5,910,384 of OY282513.1, read as the reverse complement.
GAGGACCTGGTCAACAACCAAATTGTGGAGCATGCCCTCAACATCGAGGACGGGCCCCCAATTCAAATAATGAGCTGTGAGTTCAAAGGGGACATCTTGTTGTTGAGGATGGCATCAACAGCTTGCGTAGAGACCCTCACAGAACTCGTGGATACGATCCCCTCTCCCTGGGAAGGCGCCAAGCTTAAACTGGTGAGGATGAGGGACATCCCTAAGCTCACAAAAGCGACGGTGTACGTTAAAGGATGGGGCAGCGACTTCACAACAGAACGCATGCTCAAACTCTTTGGCCAGCAGAACAAAGGACTGGACGTAACGAGGTGGGAAGTCTTCCACAGGGAGAGCGACAGCAATGGCACACTCCTTGTGGTGGGCTTGGATCAACTCTCCATGTCCAGCCTGGCCAAGACGAAGGGCATGGCTTTCTACGTGTCGAAAGCTGTCTTTTTCAAAATCGGCAAGGCCAGGGTCGGCGCTGAAGACCCTGAAAAAGAGCCCAAAGAAGAAAGAGACTGCGATGTAGAGAAGCGTCCAGTGCAGTCCAAAAATGAAGAGGGAGCCGAATCCATCTCCGACTCCCAAGAAGCCCGTTTACTGGAGGACCTATGATTGAGGTCATCCAGATAAACCTCCATCGGAGCGAAACGGCAACAAACGCTTTGATGGAAAAAATAAATAAAGGTAAGACTCATATCGCTTTGATCCAGGAACCATGGACGATTCGAAACAAGGTTACTGGATTGAACCATGTCAACTACCAACTATTCTATGCAAATACGGGAACTAGACCAAGGACCTGTATCATATGCCACAAAAACTTATGTTATCTTTTCTCTCCAGAGTTGTCAACATCGGATGCAACAGTACTGAAACAGGGGAATGGGAACGTATACCTTGCGTCAGTATATCTGCCATTCGACTCACCGACATTACCACCTACGTCGGAACTGCAACGCCTTGTGAGGAGAGCCAAACAAACAGGTAACGAAGTACTAGTAGGTTGCGACGCTAACTCTCACCACGTTGCGTGGGGTAGTACTAACATTAATAAACGGGGACAAGCCCTAGTAGAATTTTTGAATATTAACGACCTAATACCTCTTAACATAGGAAACACTGCTACCTTTGTTAATAAAATTAGGGAAGAAGTATTAGATATAACAATATGTTCAGAAAATCTTATAGACGAAATACAGGAGTGGAGGGTCTCTAGAGAACATTCCTTTTCTGACCATCGTTACATAAGATTTAAGATAGCAAGGCCACCGCCAAACCCAATAAACTTTCGAAATAAGGCCAAAACGAAATGGGCAAAATTCGCGAAGTTAATTAGACAAAGACTAGGGCATGAAGAGTATGAGTGCCTAAGTGTTGAAGACATCGACGACAAAGTTGATAACATTACGGAGATTCTAGTGAAGTCATTCGAAGATAGCTGTCCACTTCGAGAAAGGAAATCAGCCCAAGAAAAACCCTGGATGACCGGGGAGATTCGCAACATTGGGAAAGAGGTCCGAAGACTTTTCAATAGGGCACGCCGTAAAAAATCTCCGGTATACTGGGACGACTATCATACAAGACTCAGAGAATACAACAAAATTACAAGAACTGCAAAACGAAACTCCTGGAGGCTATTCTGCGAACAGGTGGATAGCGTTAACGATGTTTCAAAAATAAAAAAGTTCCTTTCAAAAACCCACACCCAAACCGAAACAATGGTAGATGATGTGGGTAGACGAATAGAATCAACTGAAGAAATGGTAAGACTTTTGATGAACACTCATTTTCCCCAAGGGATGGCGGGACACACAGAGATACCGATTCATAGGGATAATGAAGTTCAACAAAGTTTTATCATTACAGACCATATGGTCAAAGAGGCCTTAAAGAGCTTCTCACCATTTAAGGCATCAGGACCTGATGGAATCTTTCCGGCACTACTACAGATGGAGGCTCACTACATGTCAACTCATCTAGCCGTTATTTTCACAGCATGCCTAAAATTCTCATACACGCCGAAAGCCTGGCAGGAGGCAAGAGTTGTTTTCATACCCAAACCAGGCAAGGCAAGTTATGCAACACCTAAGGCTTATCGACCAATAAGCCTAACATCTTTCTTACTCAAAACCATGGAGCGCATAGTGGATACCATGATCAAAAGTAAGATTCCAAGCGAAATGCTAAAATTTAAACAACATGCATACGTTAAAGGACGGTCAGTGGACACCGCCCTACACGAGGTAGTGCAAAACATAGAAGAATCCTTCAATGGGAAAATGTACACACTTGCGGTATGCATTGACATTGAAGGAGCGTTCAATAATGTACAGACCAATACACTAATTCAATCCTTAGACCAGTTCGAGGTGGACCGGGCTCTCCGAGACTGGATAAGCCACATGCTAAGGAATAGATGGATTAACTGTGGGTCTCACGAAATACAAATAAGAGACAAAGTATCACAGGGAACACCACAAGGAGGTATTTTATCACCACTCCTATGGGTTACCACTATTAACAGTCTCCTGAGGATCCTAACTGACGAAGGACTTAAACCAGTCTGCTATGCAGACGACGTTATAATACTTCTGAGGGGCCAGAATCCAAACCAACTTTGCAGAAGGGCCGAAACTGCCCTAAAACTTGCATATGACTGGGCTCGACCAAGAGGTCTAAATGTAAACCCAGACAAAACTGAAATATGTCTGTTTACAAGGAAAACAAAGATTGGTCCATATATAGACCCATCTTTCCTTAACAAAACAATTTCAATATCAGACAAGGTTAAATACTTAGGTGTAATCTTGGACAGAAAACTAAATTGGAAGTACCACATGGAAGAACGAGCAAACAAAGCTCACAGATGCTGGTCTCTATGTAGAAGAGCTATAGGCTCAAAATGGGGCCTCAATCCAACGATGACACACTGGCTCTACAAAAGCGTAATTAGACCTGTTCTAACTTATGCATCAGTAGTATGGTGGACATCGATGGAAAAGAAGTGCAACATAAAAATATTACAAAAGGTCCAACGTATGTGTTGCCTCGGCATAAGCGGAGCAATGAGGACCACATCTAATAGGGCTTTAGAGACTATCTTAAATGTCCCACCAATAGAAATACAGATTAAATATGAAGCCGCCCTCACAGCAATGAGACTCAAAGCAATGGGCGAATGGATCGAAACTGATCACAGGTCATATCATCAAAAAATAGTTGAGGTAGTGGAAGGGAATTTAACTGACATAACATCAGTACCCGATAGAATACCCGAAACGTCAATAGTTGTTGAGTGTGAGACCCTAATACCAGACAGACAATCTTGGATTGATGGAACCCTAGCGCAGACACCAACTGGAAACTGCGGTTATACAGATGGTTCGAAACTAGGGGAAAGGACGGGGCTGGGACTTTATATCGAAGAACCGGAAACCGAACTTTTATTCCGCCTACCAGACCATAACACGGTCCTACAGGCGGAAATCCGAGCAATTACAGAGTGTGTGATCTGGTTTAGCGCTAACACAAGACCAACAAACGTAAATATCTTTACAGATAGCCAATTGGCTATCAAGGCAATAACGACTAAAACGGTTAAATCAAGAACAGTTTTAGATTGTAAAATGGCTATTAACTCTTACTCCAGACATGGCACAATACGCCTCATATGGGTGCCTGGTCATCACGGGGTAAGAGGAAACGAGAAAGCCAATACCTTGGCTCAACGAGCCAGGGAGTTGCAAACAATAAATTTAGAGAACGCGAAACCATTTGGAGCTACGCGTTCTGAGCTAAAAAGATGGGCGGCAGACGCCCATATCACACTATGGAATAGTGAAACTATTGGGAAAACGACAAGAATCTTGTGGGGTGAACCAAACGAGGATAAAACCAAAACATTGCTGAAACTGAGCAAAACAGAAACTAGTAAGATCATGGGCATTCTAACAGGGCACATAGGCTTACAATCGCATCTACACAAAATAGGAGTTGTAGACAATAGCGTATGTAGGGCATGCGGGGAGGATGACGAAACTTTGGAGCATTTCCTCTGTCACTGCCCAGCGTTCGCAAACAATAGATCCCGTTTCTTGGGAAATGACACTTTAACAGACTTGACCCATCTCAGGGGCGCAGACTGGAAAAAAATTAAAGATTATGTCAATAGTACAGAGTTCTTAAACTAACTTCTCAAGACCTTTCCATGCACAGTTTAGAGCGCACAACAAGCCGAATACTGGCTTAGGTGTATGTCTAAGGACATGAGGCGGAGAAAAACCGCCTCCTCTTCTCAACCTAACCTAACCTAACCTAAAAAGGACAATGGCGTCAAGTGGGTTAATATTCCAAAAAGGAACCTCTACAAACTTGTCGGAAATCTCTTTGCACAATATCATTTTGCATGGACCTTCAGTTTCTAAGCCCGAACAATGATTTTCTATAAAAAACGATAGCCTCTAAATGTAGCTTTGTTTTTTTTATTTTGTTAATGCATTTGCTGCCCACCATTTCACTTGTTGGCCGTTTTATTCTCCTGCCGCTGAGGTCACATACAATTACGGTAACCCTGTTGCTGGGTAACAACATTTTTCTTCTCTAGCTCTCTCTCTCTCTCGTTTTTTAAAGGTGACAACTGAGAAGAAAAAAAATCCGCCCCTTCGGCAATTATTCGCGGAGACTTTAATAACAAATGGTGCAGGTCGTTCGACTATTCTTTTTTTTCGTTCTTTCTTTTCTTTTTCCTTGTCGTCGTTTGCCTTGGTTTTTATGTTTGGTGCCATCATTCTCCAGGAGAGGAGCTGAAATGTGTGTGTGTGTGTGGAGATGGGGATGGATGGGTGGCTGGTGTTTCCACAGTTCGTGCTTTACATGACACGGTAATAAGCCAAAGATCAAACCTTAAATATGGACAAAAATATGAATATACAAGTTTTTTTTTTTTTTGCCAAAAGAGATTTTTTGTTCTTCGGCAACAGCCGAAATATGGGAATGTTCCCAAGGAACCCCCCAACCAACGCACACAACAGAACACATGAAGTAAGAACGGTTCGTGGTCCTCTCCACACAGTGCTGCATGTATTGGCTGTGGGCCGTGGGTGGGCGGTGAGACCATCTAAAAATGGCTGTTGCCTTCGCATCGAATGTGTCAAAGCGTGTGAATGTGTGTCTTAACCAGCTGTTTGTGTGTGAGTGTGTCAGTGTGTGCGTGTTAGTCAGACAGTTAGACGAACTGAATGCGGATGAGTGAGTGAGTGAGTGGGCGGGTGGGTGTGTGCCTGTGTGAAAATGTCAGTGCTTCGGTGGGTTTGTCAGGCGAGTGCTGCTGTGGCCCCGCGTTTGCCTGCAGTATGTTCGTGTACTTGTTGGTCTCCATCCAGCGTTCGGGTTGTCAGTATTTGTCTCTTGTCTGCCTTTTCCCTGATTCCCATTCCATAACATTTTGACATACAAAATATTGCACATCAGAGTGTTAAGCTGTGAAGTGTGTGTTGTTGCTCTTCGCTGTGTGCGTGAGTTCAGTCTTTTTTTTTTTGTGTTGGTTCCGTTATGTGTGTGGTGCTTTACTGTTCAGCTCTGTGCTGTCGGTTTTTTTTTCTACTTTATTTGCTCTCGTTGACATACACACACATACATGTCCATAGATGTACAAGTGTATGTATGTAACGGCAGTATAATCTACACGATGTTCCTTCAACGTACATTCTCCATTGTGTTGGTTGTTTTTTGTTTTTTTGGTGTTTTTGTTGCTGTTGTACTCGTTTTCTTTCTTTTATAAATGTCCTTTACCATCCAACCAAACACAACCAAAAAAAACAACAACAACAAGAATTGTTGCTTGCTGTAGTTTTTATTTTAGTTCAGTGTATCGGTTATTTGCTGAGCACACACAAAAATGAACGTTAGAAAAAAAATAAAACAAGAGGAAGTAGCATCGCAAAAAGAAACACCAACACACACAAGATGGCACTTCCGTTCCGTTTATGTTTACGTCGAATTAAAGTACGACACATTTATTACGTTACATACGTACGCGTGCTTTCGTTATTTCAAGTGAATGCCAGATAACGAGTCACTCACTCGTACTCGTTACTCGCACTCGGAAAGGGATGTGACTACGGAAGATGATTGCGTGTATGAGTGTGTGTGTTTGTCTATAGACACCGATCATCGCATCACACAACGGCATGTCGACCTGACCCCTTATGACTTTGGTGTTGTGTTTACCAATACACACATACACACTGTGAAGGACACCATAGGGATATGTTTGAGTGTGTTGTCCACTGCGTGTGTGTGTGTGTGAGTGTTATTGACGCACAGATAATCCCCAAATCCAAGAGGGACCACAAAAAAACATTTTAATTGAGCACAAACTCTGGCATGAATTCCACAATACTGCGAAGCACAAATACATGTAGGAAACAAGTGAAAACGGTGTAAAGTTTGACGGAATCGTATATGCCCACCAACATGAACGACTTTGAACTACGATTAAACGTCTGTCAAGGAGAGGCCTAACAAGGGCGTCTTTTAAATTGTATGCAGTCATTAAATCGTTTATTAACTAAATCAAATGTGAAAGTGTTTTAGTATTTTGAATCACCACTTCCACAACCGATCAGATACTTTAACAGTACAAAGGGACCGTGGTTATTACACTCAATACGAATAGCTTTAGTCTGAACTAAGTTATATTAACCCTCTACCCTCATTAATTGTGTTTATTTTCGTAAAAAAAAATAGTTCTTTGTGCATAACTAGTAAAAAAAATAGGTTGGAAGTAGTTTCCAGCATTTCTCTTTGGCCGTTTAGAGGGATAATATTTTTTATGAAATATTTTTATAAAATTAACAGAATTATTGAAGACTCCGAAAATCTGCAATTCGCTTAACTAAAAATGACCGGACCTGAACTTCCGCTTACAAACAAATCAATCGCATAAGTGAAACTACACTTCAATCAAACAATCGCCTAACATAACAAATAATTAAGGAATTTTTAATATGCAAAGTTACCAAAAAAACCAAAAAAAAATTTGGGGAGTGTTTCGTATGAAAAATTCCCAAAATAAATTGGATAGTTTTTCATATGAAACATTCCAAAAAAAAAATTTCCAATTTCATAATTTTTATGTAATATTTCATTTTTATGTAATATTCTTAAATCAAACAATCCCATAACATAACAAATAATTGGGGAATTTTTAAAATGAAAAGTTACCAAAAAAACAAAACAAAAATTTTTTCATATGAAAAAATCCCCAAAAAAAATTTTCAAAATTCATAATTTTTTATGTAATACTTTACCAGAAAGAGAAAAATTTGTTATACACCTCAGAACTGTATTAATATTAATAACATTCCTATCCAATGGCTACAGAGGGTTAAATATTTGGGCATTGAGCTTGACACCAAAATGTTATTTAAGGATCACATATCCTATATAAATAATAAGGTGAATTTGTTAATTCGTATATTATACCCTTTTATAAATCGTAACTCTATCCTGAGTATCCATAACAAGAAACTCATATTAAAGTAAATTTTTCTTACTGTAATATATTATGCATCCCCAGTTTGGTCTACTAGCGCTAGATGTCATATAAAAAGGTTACAAATTACACAAAATAAATTATTAAAATTAATTTACAACCTACCGTGGTTTTTTTCTACAAATCGCCTTCATGAGATTGCTGATTTAGATTTAGTTGCAGACAGAGTCTTGAAGCTGACTAACAATTTTAATAGCAGATGCGAATATTCTGACTTTGTTCATATCAATGAAATCGTTTCATCTTAAACAATTATCTAGTCTGTAATTAAGTAGGTTTAAGTGTATTTAAATAGGTTTTTGCCCCGTTTTTGCCTCCATTAAAAATATTGTATATATGTAGATGGAAAAATTTATAAATAACACAATTAACTATTAAGTTGAAAAAGAAAAATTCTTGAACTCTTAAATAAGTTATTATAGTTTATAAATATTAAATGTAAATATTATGGATGAATAAAGAGAATAGAATAGAATAGAATTTATGTAATACTTCATTGTTTGTTTCTGGAGCATTTTTCATTTTTTATATTTTTTTTTTTATAATGTTTTGGTGTTACGACCCTAATTAACACATTTGAAAAGTGGTCACAATAACAAATCGCCCCAAAATGTTACATGGACCACTTTTCCCACTTTGCTGAGACCATTGGGACTAGGACTGGGGAAATGTTCATATTGGGCTTTTCGGGGGGATTTCTTCAGTTGGGGCATTTTTCACTTGGTTTATTTTTCAATGGGTCCATTGTGTTACTTGTGTTCTATCCACAGTACGAAATAAGTTGAACATCAAGCTGATCTCTCGATGTGCGAGTAAACTGACTTTGTTCCGGAAAAAAAAGGTAATTACGTATCAATCAATTGATGTAGCAACTGTCAATCTGTCATACAACATTTTGGTGTTCTCCGAACTAGGCTTAGTGGAAAAATACGATTAATTGAAACAAATTGGCTAAGCTTTCTCATTATCGGTTAAGCGAATTCGACTGTATTGCCAAACTAGAGTGTTTGATCGCTGCATTGTAAGCGACAAATTGTATTCTTAAAACGCACACAATTCATAAGAATTTACCGTATGAATTTGGAAGAATTTGGGCCACCTGATAACACGCATGTAGAATCCTATCTTGTATCTCAGTTTAAATCGAAATGTATGTATGATCTTGTAGATGACACAGTAGTAGACACTGGTAGTAGAAATGCTCGTCGAGATCTGTAATCGGTTGCCGGCTGGGTGTTGCGTTGTCTACCGGGGTGCTACGATCCAAAAAGTACCGGAGGTGTTAGGAAGGTCACAGACCCTGACCTAAAATGTAGGGTTTGTCCATACAGCGAATTCTAGAATTGGCTCTCCAGAAGTACCCGCTTTAGTTAGTTAATTTAATTGGTTTAATTTCAGACGGGGCGAACTAGAATATCGTTCTAATAATCGTCCAAAACATTTAATACAACTTATTTTTAACCCTGCTGCTACGTTGGGGTCGTTTGGTGACCCAAAACTTATTTAACATTGCCGTATTTCTATCTGGTGAACTGGACTACATTGGAAAGTTCTTACAACTCATTACATCAATTGTTGAAATATTTCGAATTCAATTCAATTTTTCAAATTTATAATTTTGTTTTTTTTTTTAAAAAATAGCATTGGGATTGAGCTTACATTATATCCAATTTTCATCTGTGGCAAACGAGGAACAGGCCCGAAATATTTCTAGCACCTTTCGCACCACATTCACTCCATCGGACATCAATCCACCAACACTGTCAATGAAGATCGCCTCGATCGCAGCGATTCAGTTTGTGTTATTCGATCGCCTGGCAAATTTTCCATACAGGCATACAAAAATACAGTTGATGTAGGAGCTGAAGCCGGTCGACGTACCAAAACGTCGTCTTTTTTTTTTATCGGAGAATTGCCTTTGGCGAGGAGGCTCATTTGTAGCTCATGTGTAAACAGAATTCAATAGTAATAGTTTTTTTTTGCTTTTAATCCGCCAATAGGCTTACATTTTTTTGATTTATTAATTTTTCAAAGACCAAAATCTGAAAAAACTAACGTTTTATTTTGATTAAGATATGATCTGCCACCATGGACAGATGATGAGGAACGAAATTGGTCCTATGGATAATCGCCCCACATTATAATTTTGTATACCCACTGAGGAGCATCTTTCTGCTCTCCTTGAGCGTTCAGAGGCTATTCGGAATCACCTGTGTAATACTTGGATGTCCGCTTCCATAGTTGTCTGTTCTTAAACTGCAACTAGTTACAAATAACGGGTGGCGCAAAAGTAATCCTCCTATCAGAAAATGCTATACATTTTGTCAGTGGCAACTCTGGCGGCGGCCATTTACATGACATCATATTCTCGACTTGATGTAAAAAAAAATTAAAAGACCAAATAAAAATAATCCACAAGAAGAATCAAAGTTTTTCATTTTTTTTTTTAATTACAGCCAAAAAACATCGGAAGTTTACTTTTGCCTGTTACTTGTTAGTTTTATAAACTTCACATACACATACATTCTGGATTAAATGTCAACTCATTCTTAGTATTTGAATTCCATTGCAGGAAATCACAGTATTTCGATTATATTTTTCTATATTTTATTAGGGGGAAATTATGATTTTGTTTATCGACTCCAGAGATACACCAACAATTACAAAAAAAACCTTAAACATGACGGTGGCTCAGAAAGATGAAAACAATTCCACTTACATACGCCAAAAACGATTAATATCCAACGGTAGCATAACATACACACATGCACATGTATGTCTGTCTGTTTCTATGCATGTGTGTGTTGGTACAGAAATCCATGGATTAGTGCACCTTCAAAATGTTACGCATTAAAGATGAAACACTTGCGAGAAATGGCTGGATGTCTTTAAGCTTTAACAACGCACACACATAATGTGCGTATATATCGGCATTACTTGTATTATTTATACAACCACACAGACACACTGACATGTGCGTACCCTGCAAACATTTTTGAGATTTTTTGGCGATGATTTGTTTGGCGATGATTACGCGATCTTTCTCAGGGAATAAAAATCGCCAATCATCGCCTACGCCTTACAACTAAGCGATGAATATGCGAGCGTAATAAAGCAAGTCAAATTTTTTTCTAAAAACACTTAAATGTGAAAACAATTTTGATGACGTTTACGATGTGAATCGCGCGCCATCGCCTACGCCTTGAAACTAAGCGATGAATATGCGAGCGCACATAAGTAGCGGGAAATCTTCCTCACAATAGTTTTTTTTGTTGCATTTTTTATCGTTTAGAGTTGAGTCATCAGTGTTTTTTCATAAGTTTCGATGGATTTTTTTTTGTCTTGTTGTTTTGTTAATGTAACGGGAAAATGAATATTTGGTTTCAAGGGCAATTAGCAAAATTATCATTTAGTAAGTGACAGTGATCTGTGAAGGGTGTGTAAAAAATTCATAAAAATGTTGTCAAACAAGGCTTTACGGTTGAAAAGTAAGAGGGAAGCATCCAAATTAATAGCGAAAAATGAAAGCTTAAATGAAATAGACACAACTAGTGCAGAGGCCGCGACAATTGATATTTTAGAAAATAGTTCTACCCAAACAGTGCATCGTTTGGTGAACGTTGAAAATGTGGTTGAATTAAATGTTAACGTTGTTGAAGAAAATGTGTTGCCGACTGAGGAAACTCAGAAAGTAAAGGGACGAAAACAAGGCATACCATTGAAAATATGTATTTCATATCCCTTCTCAGAGGTTTGTATTTTATACGATTTTATAACATAAAATATATTTAAACAACTTTTCTTAAATTTTACAGAAGTATGGCAACAAAAGTTTAATAGCGCCGACAATGGTGTCAACCACGTTCTGCAGCAACATTTCGTGCATGCTAACGATCGCCTCGCAAAACGAAAGGACCACAAATAAATATTTTTTTTAATAATGATTTTTATTTTTAATAGTTATAGTTTTTTATATTTTTAATGTAACTGAAATATTAATTAATGAAATGCATTTAAAATTGTTGTTAAAATGAATGTCATCCTTATTTTGATCCCATTACAGATTCGCTAAATGCGAATCGCGGGCGAATCGCTAAATGCGACTTGCGGGCGAATCGCTAAATGCGACTCGCGGGCGAATCGCGAAATGCGAATCGCGGGCGAATCGCTAAATGCGACTCGCGGGCGAATCGCGAAATGCGAATCGCGGGCGAATCGCTAAATGCGACTCGCGGGCGAATCGCACACGCGAATCGCGACAGGCACACAGGCGATCGATATGGCGAATCGCCTAACCATAATTTATTGATCGCACGCGATGTATCGCCGCGATATTACACAACTCTTCGGCGATTCGCGCGCGAACAATAGGCGATGGAAAATGTTTGCAGGGTAAATTTATAAGCATGTGCATAAACCAGTATGGGTGTACTGGGAGTAACCGTGTGTTTGTTCATTTGCTCATTCGTATGTTCTCATTGGGATAAATTATTACTTGTGGATGTTATACACCATATTACATACATACCTAGATATGTGTGCGTGTGTATTTATGAACACAAATACATACATACATCGCGTACATGCACAAGTAACCAATTCACCGCATTTGTGTTTTTTCACAGCGGCTTCCTGCCCGCCTTCTAATTGTAGACGTTTCGGTTTCAGCTTCAGTTTCAGTAGTGACTGCAATGATTTTTATTAGTTTCTCTTCAGTTCAGTTCAGTTCGGTTCGGTTCAGTTCATTTATTTTCTTTAGTTTTTGCGGCTTCCATCATTACGACTTGACGCTGGCTTCCATCACGTTCAGTCTTAGGCTTTATCATGTGGCAATCTTGCCGAAGTTGCAGTCTCATACCCGTTCAGTCTTCCCATACGCACTTCATGCGAGTCCCCAGCGATTCAGTTGGTTGTGGTTTCGGTTTTTCTTTGCTGACGTATTCATCTCCGTTTACCTGTCCATCATTTGGTTTTTGGTAGTCATTTACTTAGTCATGCGGCCATCCATCCGGCCATCCATTCGCACAGGCCTCCATACGTCCCGGCAGCCGTCCTTAGACATTATTTACATCTGCACTCCTCCTTTTGAACCTGCTGAAGTCTTTATGTCCGACAAAAATACGATTTAACGGCAGTGATTTATTATATTCAGCTTCGAAAGTCGCTGACGAATTCTAGAAAAGCGCGTATATTTTCTACTCCCCATTTAGTTGCTCTAACACTACGAAGATCGCCAGATTGTGACTGTGAATTGATTGTTTCTCTTTAACCAGGCAAAGAGTTAAAACCATTAGTTTATCGGTATGTAAATATGTACTCTATAGAAAGGTAATTAAATCGATTTCAGATAAGAATCCAGTGAAACGTTTTAGCGCAACAATTAAAAATAGAAATGATCAATATTTAATCAATTTGAATGGAGACCAGAGTATTCTGTCGATCAACATTCCATTAAGGCCCACATTGGAAACAGCTCTCAACTCAGTAAACATTCAACTATATAATTTAGTATACGTATTCAGGAGAAAGGGTCGGTATTCTTAGCCGCATATCGGCGACAGAAAAGTGGCGTAGTTTAGGCCGAGAGATGCAGGGTCAAAATAGTTGACAAAATAGATGCTACTTTGGGTTAAGCTAATACAGAACTCTCTCCTCCATGGAGAGAAATATGGGAACCAGGGAAAGAATGTCTGTTTAATTAAAAAAAAAAATCCCTTGTCGAAATACTTGTTTTCTTTATTTTCATTTGTATTTAATTGCTAATGGACTAATTTTGGGTCCAAGGGCAAACCGGGTGACACTGATCATACGGCAATATTTTGGCACCAATGCAACAAATGACCCCACTTATTGGTGTTAATTTTGATAACGAAAAATCCACCCACTATAAAATATGAAATTTATCCTAATTAAGTTGAGATCTGCATGATCTTTTAAAAGGTTAACAGCACCGGGTGGGGTTGACTGACTGAATTCTTTGCAAATATTTTAGCCACAAGTCTAGCTTTGTCAATCGAGTCAGTGGATATCTGTTCATCTTTAACTAGAGTTGGGATAGAAGATAAAGAATTGTCCCTTAATCTTTTTACGAATGACCAAAAGTTCTTACTTCCCCTGGAAGGAGAAAGAACTTTAGCACGAAAGTGTTGTATAGGAGTTTTTTTGGCGCCTAAGTTCTCTGGCACACCTTGATCTGGGTGGTTCGCGTTGCAGCTCTGTGGTGGCATTTTTTATTTAAATGTCAATTTCTGAACGCTTCCTCTTTGGATCTGATAGCTTCTTTGCATTTCGGATTTAACCAACAATAATTTGGAGGATTCATCGAAGTTGTCTTCGCGGGAATAAATGTGTTTATACCAACAAGAATTTTTTTTTCTTAACCATTTCAGAACCCAAAAAGAACGAAAGAAAGACCACAAAATTTAAAAATTTTTTTTTAAAAAAATTGAGTAATTAACCCTCTAACCTGAAACCGTTCCAACTTTCAAATTTCCCCCACACATGGCAATAAATGCCAGTTAGAGGTTTAATGGCCAAATTAAATTTTAAAAATATTTTTCTTTATTTACTATTTGCAATAGAACAATACAAAAACCGGGAAAAAAAATTTTAAAAAAAATTTGTTTTTTTAAAGGAATTTAAACCAATTTTTACCAAACTATATATGAAAGTAATCAGTTCGATATTATATGCAATCAGTGCACTCGCCACTACTAAAGAATGAACGAAAATATTGACAACTGTCCACACTTTACTCATATACCTCAAATTATTAGGCAGGGCGGTCTAGAATGGGTTAATGGAATTTCAAAAATAGTCGCAAATTGAAATTGAATTCTTGGTGTCAAAATAAATACAAAAAAATTGGCACAACATAATTTAGATTTTTTTTTTGTTCCTTAATTACAATAAAAAGTAAATTAATATTCTAATTTTGGGTCCAAGGGTGAACCGGGTGACACAGACCATTTGGCTAGATTTTGGCAGCGACAGATCAAACCTCCACGCCACCAACCCGCCAACCAGGACTCCTATTTTTTTGTTTTAACAATTATTAATTTGGTGTATTTGTGACTATGCCAAATGGGACAAAAACTAGAAAATTTTAAAAAAATTTAGTTTAATTTTCTTAAAGAAAAACAAAATCTGCCACACAAAAAAAAAATCTACCAAAAATGAAAAAAAATGTATCCCAAAAGTTAATGAAAAATCACCCAAAAGAAATATGAAAAATCGCCCACAAAAATATATATGGCCCAAAAATTCCCCATGGAAATTTGTACCAAATTTTATAAGAAATTTTGCACAAAAAGAAATTCTTCTTTTTTTCACCCAAATTTATGTATTGTTGTGGTCTATTTGGGGAGATTTTTGATTTGGGATCTTTTTTCATTGGGGCCACTGTTCACGGAGCCGTACTATACCGATATGTTTTTTTATAATGTTTTTTGAATATGGGCGATTCTTGGTAAAAATTCAAAAATGCTCTCCAAAAAAAGAAGAAAAAAAGATGACCCAATTTTTTGGGAACAAAAAATTTACATGGGTTATTTTTATTTTTTTTGCCGATTTTTCGTACACCCCTAGAAAGCAAGGTACCCTTCGATAGTCACGTACGTTTCTCTTTTTTCAAAATGTAAAAATTAGAATTGTTTGACATGTGGTTTCAACAGAATGGTATCACAAGCCACGAGATACCTTGAAGAAATTACGAGGTGAGATTTTGGCGAGCAACTAATCTCATGCTTTGGCAATTGCGTGCGTGCGTTTTGACACCACTAATTTTTTTTTTTGTGGACACACAGGAATCTTTGGGTTTTAGAGAAAAGCTAAACGTGATCGCTGCCTTGGAAGATCACATTACTCGTGTTATTGCTGAGATATGACCAAAAGTGACCTTCAGAATGAACCACCTGAAGCGTAGCCGTGCCTACAATAATCTTTAATATCTTTAATCTTGTTGACGGCCACAGAGTTGGAAACTGTTGAGACTGTGGCACTTTTATCAGTCGCCGTTTCCACATCGTAAATGCCGGCGACTTTACAAGTAGGCTTTCTCTAGAGTTTTTAGAATTCAAATAAAACTAGATTCAAATAAAACTCTCATTCACTTGTACAAAATGTCTGTGTCTTCTTTAATTTTCAAAAATCAAACGCTTCAAAAATCGCATCATCCAAAGAGATAGAAATTTAAAAAAAAATGGAGTAATTAACCCATTAATGGCCAAACTTAAACTAAAAGGCAAATTTTGAAAAGCTCTGTAAAGACATTAATCCGGTTAGAAGAACCAAATGTAAAGAGCTAATCCGAACTAAAAGTCTTTACTTGTTGAGTGCTTGTAAGACACTGATTTTATTTTCCAAAACGAAACACTCACTTAAATAATACAGAATTTGACAATACGTCTAGTACATGACACTGTCAGTATATATTCGACATACATCGAAATCTCCCCAACATAGAATCAATAAACTATATACATTTATACAAATACACTACAGGCTAATAAACATTACAAAATACATAAACATGGAACAGACGCAAACATTTGTTACAGCGCATTGCATTCCCATGCAGTATTAGAGTATCGATCTTCAATCGACTGACTGTGCGTGTGTGGCTTATGCTATTAAAAGTGAACCACTTGAAGGGTTCGATCGTCGATTTCCAATTGAATGTATACGCGAGTACAGCTCAGGCTGCTGATAGTGCCACACTTGAAGTGTCATAATCGTGTCGCCTGTACATACAAAGGGAAAAAGAAAAAGACTCATGTTCAATTCTGAACAGCTCCTTATTTACTTACTAGTAAGTTGTAATGCGCCTATGGCGCCCGTTGAAATATTGAAAAAAAATTTTGTGGAAAAAAAAAAATTTGTTGAAAAACAAAAATTTTTGTCGAAAAAAAAAAAATTTTGTTGAAAAAAAAAATTTTGTGGAAAAAAAAATTGGAAAAAAAAATTTTTGTAAAAAAAAAAAATTTTGTTGAAAAAACAATTTTGTAAAAAAAAAAAATTTTTGTAAAAAAAAAATTTTGTAAAAATAAAAATTGGGGAAAACACAATTTCTGTACAAAAAAAAATATTATTTTTTTTATTATTATTATTTATAGAATTTATATAGAATTATAGAATGCCTATTTAAATTCCTACGTACTGCGTGACAGAGTCAGTGAATCAGTGTCGAGGGTAAATACAAAAAAAGCAATACAAAAAAAAAACAGATAAATAATAAAAAAAAAATTAAAAACCGGAACATCCAAAAAACAAACAGTTTCAAAAAAAATTTAAAATCAAAAAAAAAAAAATCAAAAATTACCAAAAAAAAATAGTAATTAAAAAACTTGAAGTAAATCTAATCAATAGCAATTGCCGAAATGTCAATCAGAACAAAATACCTCTGACTCGTACAAGGAACTTGGACGAGATTCGGGAGTGTCGACAACTACAGACCACTGCTGATTTTCCAACTTGTCCGATAGACATTCACAAGTACCATCCTTACCAATATTAGGGGCAGGGTATGTGTTGGCATTTGTCATGGCAACATATTTAAATATGAAACTATTCTTCCAATATCCGCCGTTCGTGATGCGAGCACGAAACATGTGCCTAAAGTCCATCCGTTATCATTGCCTTCAATAAAAATCCCAAAAAATCTTTGCAATAGTTTTGAAATTTCACATGATTTGGGTTTTTTTCTTTTAAATAAACGTGGCAACGAAACGAATTGTATGGCAAACAAATCAAACGAATCAAATGCATCTCATATGCAAGGAGTGTGTGTGTGTGTGTCGCCAGTCTGTGTTTGTGTATTCATACAAGTGCACATTATTATCTTATTCTCCTTTTTCCCATTTTTTTTTTCTTCTGGCAACATGAAAAAAAGCAAAGAAAAAAAGAAGGACGAAGCAAAAATAAAGAAAATAAGTTAATAAAATGTTGCACTCCATGTTTGGAGAACTGGCTGACTGAGTGACTGACTGGCGGTGTGGTAGGGAGGCAGCCAACAAGCAAGCAACACATCCTCACACATGCAGTGAGTCGATTCAGCAACAACAACAACAAAAAAGGGCAGGAACATTTTGTGCACCGGAAATCGTTCTGTTAAATTTGAAAAGCTCCTCTGCCAATGCTGTCTGTCTGGCTTCTTGGGCACGGCTACCAGTTGGTGTGGTGCTAGTTTGCTTTGCACTAGTTCACCTTTCGTCTTGTATGGAACAGAGTCGACAGGAAAAGAAGATGATTTTCTCTAATTCGTTTAAAGTAGACAGGAAAAAAAAAAACAAATGCCATTTGTGTTGGCACATTAGATAGGCCGCCTTGTGCCTTTTGAAGGCAGCAATAGGATCCGAAAGATTAATCTTAGAGTGAAGATGAACTGAATGTGGTCCTTCCACTGAGTCTGAGACGCTATTGCTATATAGATACAATAGGCCTGATAGTTTCTCTAATGCGAAGACTTTTTCGGCGGTAGTTCTTGAAGGGTTTTACATTGTTTTAATTTGCGAATCGGGCAGGTTTTCCCAATATGAGACATACTTCCGTTCTTCCAGATTATTTCGACTAGCGGCTGCATATACTCCATCAGATGTTTACCTCCGTCAACTCCTGCGGACTTCAGTTCTTACGCCAGGCCGTATCGGTTTTGATCTCTTCTTCTATAGGGAGTGGGCAGTCAGCCATGATTGATGATGGCTGACTTTCTTAAGCTTAACACAGTCATGTACTATTGACGATGGGTGACTTTCTTAAGCTGTATCTTAATATGGTTTTCAGATCCTCAGTATAACGGGCGTATCAGCTAACAAAGTCCCACGCAGATATGTCAGATAGCTTACGAGAATCTCCGCCAATCAGCTTTTGTTTATTTCTTTGGAAACAATTATGTTCTTCGCTTCTCAACCCACGATCTGTCTTCAATGACTTCACTATCATATTTTTAGAAGTCCACATCTCACAACCTAACTACAAAAGGGTAACAACTCAAAATTCTAAAATTTTCAGGAGACAACAAATTATATAATACTTTGTAATACTTTTCCAGTTAAAGAAGCTAGTGATGCGACAGAAATTGTCTAAAGAAGAAAAATCGCAAAAATTACCGAAAGCGTAATCAATGTTCACTCTGGCCAACTTTTGTCACACAGTGTAGTGTGTGTTTCCATTGAGCACTAATTGAGATTTCTTTGCAGAGTAGGCTTCATGGTCTCCATTGAGGCGAAGAGCTGTAGACACTATTTTCTAAAATCAACGCCAAAATAGCGATAATTTCCAAAATTCGAGGGAGTGGCGCGACCCCTAACAATTTTTTAAAATTTTTTTCTTTATTTTTCCCCTCATTAGGACCCCAGACTACATCTCTTTCCGAGGTTAACTTTTTTTTTTTGAATTTCACTCCACCCTAGTGTTTAGTTCAGTGTTCAGCTATGACCACGGTACCATTCCCTGGTCTTCAGCTCCAAATGGTATCCACTCGCCGTAGATTCTTCGATTTCTCATCAAAAAATAAGCATTTGATTTAATTTGAATTTAATTCGCCTTTTGTTTGTGAGACACTGTGCCTACGATTTCAAAAAACGTCCCGCCTTTGTAATAATCCATGGACTCATAATTCCCGATCAAATGAATGTAATAGTCCACCGAATGACTTCAACTAATTAACATAAATATTTTGCTAAAAATATTATTTTGGTTCAGTACGTGTCAGTAAGTGCACTAGACCGGGTCGCCACAAAAAAAAAACACAAATTTAATGTAATGGAGTAATGAAAATCCACCAGCCATTGTTGAGACGCCGTTGCATCCTCAAAAAGTCACTGTTTGGTGGGCTCTATGGGCAGAGGGAATCATTGATCCATATTTCTTCAGAAATGAAGCCGGTCAATTGCGAACGATATAGAGCCATGATTAATGACTTTTTCGTGCCTGAATTGGAAGATGTCGATGTGGACGACCTTTGGTTCAAACAAGACGGTGCTTCGTGCCACACAGCCAACGGAACAATTAATTTATTGAAGAGAACTATTGGAGAGCGCATTATCTCGCGTCGTGGGCCTGTGGCGTGGCCTACACTATTTTGTGTGGGGTTATGTGTAGTCGCTTGTCTAAGCAGATAAGACCGACACGATTGACGTCTTGGAAGAGAATATTCGATGAAGATGAACAGTAATCGAAAATTGGGCCTCTCAATTGGAATTTATTCGAGTCAGCCGCAGCGGCCACTTGCCCGACATAATTTTTAAAGCATCATGGCAAACCCTGTATCTTTGTAATAAATTTATATTCTTTTATTTCATCTTGAAAGTCACACGTCTAAGAAAAACACCTTTTAAATGACGCTGAATAAAATGTTGACAGGAGTCAGCTGACTGACACGATATGGAAAGTTGTTTCCATAGAACGATTCATGATAAACAGACAGGGGTCATAGATGTTGCGAAGGATTTTTTTTACTCGAAATCACCCAAAAACGCTTCAGCTGAATTCAAAGCTTTGCAGAAGCACGGCTAGTAAAGCGTGTTGTTCAGTGTTGTTTTATTTAGAAGATGATAATTGACACTGAAAATCAAATTAAGCAGTTTTATTAACGAAAATTGCCTGGATGTCTGATATAAAGAAATGAACCAACCAGATCTTCAGATATGAATAGACCCCACCAACTGACCAGAGAAGACAAAAAAGAACATGTAGTTTAAGCAAAGGCGAATATAACAAAATTTACAAAAAAAAAAAAAATATAGGGTTATCCATTTTGTGGTTTGAAAAGTATAGGGCTGGAATTCGACATCTGTCAAACTAAGTTGTTACACCAATTTTTTTTTTCGTTTCAGTTGGAAGTCTGACATTGACGAAAATGAATCGCTTAACTATCATACAAGGCGTAAAAATTATTAAAACTTACGATAACCAGTGAAAAAGTTGCAGTCGGGTAAACCGACTTATATATACCCTCACCCTCAGTAAAAACATATAAGTCTCATACTCATAAGTATCGGAAAGTCAAAAGTGACCGTAGCTACCATCATTTGATATAACATCTGATGAAAAGTCATAATAGCAACCTAAAATACCGAATGCTATAGAAAAATATTGGATGGTACATTTGTATGGGAGGTACCAGAAGGGGAGTTGCCAGACTTCCAAGTTTTTGTCAAAAATTTTGTCTAGCTATAACTTTACTAAATACAAAATGTGGGCAAGATAGCGTTGGTCATACTGATAGTATTAGACGGTTTATCAAGGGCGGGATGGTACATTTGTATGGGAGGTACCAGAAGGGGAGTTGCCAGACTTCCAAGTCTTTGTCCAAAAGTTAGACTAACTATACGTTTACTAAATACAAAATTTGGGCAAGATCGCGTTGGGTTATTACACGATTTCTAAGGTAGGCGGATTGGTACATTTGTATGGGAGGTACCAGAAGGGGAGTTGCCAGACTTCCAAGTTTTTGTCCAAAACTTTGTCTAGCTATAGATTTACTAAATACACAATTTGGGCAAGATCTTGTTGGTCATATTGACAACATTACACGGCTTACAAGGGGCGGAATGGTACATTTGTATGGGAGGTACCCGAAGGGGAGTTGCCAGACTTCCAAGTTTTTGTCCAAAACTTATACCAACTATAGCTTTTCTTAATACAAAATTTGGGCAAGAACGCATTGGGCGTATTGGTGTTATTACACGATTTATAAGGTAGGCGGGATGGTACATTTGTATGGGAGGTGCCAGAAGGGGAGTTGCCAGACTGCCAAGTTTTTGTCCGAAACTTTGTCCAGTTATACCATTACTAAATACGGAATTTGGCCAAGATCGAACATGCGCGTGTTGATATTATTACACGATTTATAAAGTGGGCGAAATATCAGATTTGTATGGGAGGTACCCGAAGGGGTGTGGCCATATAGCCCATATGCAATCCCATAAGCAGTTTTGGGAAAATATTCAGCCATGCCAAATTTCAGAGTGATTGCTTAACTCTTTCGAAAGTTATCGTGCGTACCAGCAGGACAGACGGACAGACTGACGGACGGACAGACGGACATGGCTCAAACGATTCAGAAAGTCATAAATCGAATTTGTTTCAAAGACACCTGGGTTCTAATCTGAATATTTCTAGGTGTTACACTTTTGGGTCGTATCAAATGATATATACCCTCCTACCCATAGGGTGAGGGTATAAAAATGGTGATTCTGGCACAGCCAGATTATGGTTTATGGTTATGAAGCACATTTCTCACTCGGTGGGTATGTTAATAAAGAAAATTGTCGTATTTGGGGTTCTGAGAATCCTCAAGTAATTGAAGAAAGCCCATTACATCCACAAAAAGTCACTGTTTGGTGCGCTCTTTGGTCCGAAGGTGTGATTGGACCTTACTTCGTTGAAAACGATGAGGGAACGACGGTCACCGTCAATTCGGATCGTTATGGTCGTATGATAAGCGACTTTTTTTTGCCTGCTATTGAAGAATACAACATGGAGAATATGTGGTTTCAACAAGACGCTGCCACATGCCACACAACTCGAGCGAATATGGCTTTATTGCATGAAACATTTCCTGGCCGAGTAATTTCTCGTCTTGGCGACATCAACTGGCCACCCAGATCATGTGATTTGACACCATTAGACTTTTTTTGTGGGGCTACACGAAAGACCATGTTAATGCAGATAAACCTTTAACTCTTGAGCACTTAAGAACCAACAATCGTCACATTATGACTGAGATACCGCCCGAGATGTGCCAAAAAGTGGTCCAATTTTGTAGCTGCAAAATACCAAATCCAATCTAATGTAATTCTGTCTGCTTGCAAGCCTAAGTGCACACACACACACACACATATATATATTCAAGTGTGCGTGTGTGTGTTTTTATTATTTCTGATGTTTTTGTGAAAAAAATTTTTGTTGTTGTATTTCAATTTAATGTTGTTTGCATTAAAAATTACAGCAAAATATGCATATGCGATTATGCAAACCAGCGGACGAATGTCAGGACATACTTGCGCAAGTACACACCTAGGCACGTATGCATGTGTGTGTGTGTGTCTGTGTGTGTGAGAGTATTGGCAAATATGTTTGAATAACGTACGTGAATAAAAACATGGCTTTGATTACATCGATTAACTGTGAGCATAAAAATTCAAATAACATTTTATGTTGTATCATCGAATGAAACGAATACTCACTCGCGTTCGCGTACGTTGCTTTGGAGCATCGTCGTCGTTCTTTTACACATGGCTACTTTTTTGTTCGTTTTGTTGTTGCTATTCTTTGCATCGGCATCGGCATTCAAATTAAAAGTGAATGTTGTTGCTGTTGCTGTCATTGTTGTTGACTGGGCCACCGCAGTTGTTGGTGCGGTTGTTGTTCTTGTTGTTGTCGTGTCGTGTTTACTCAGTTTTAATATTGCAACATTGACACGAAGGACATTCTATGGCAAACATAGATTGCCCTCGGACTCGTTGCCGCCATACACCGCAAAACAACACACGAGCATAAAAATAAATAAATGTTCTCGTTCATTCATTTATTAAAGTTTCTCAAATTGGATTTTTGCTATAGGTTTTGGTTTTTTGCTTTGGTATTTACAATTCGAAGCTTTATTCTTCGCATCATACAAATTTTAAACAGCTTTTGCAACCTTTGTTGAGAAAAATGTGTGAATTTTTTTTTTTGTATTTTTATAAAATATTTTTTAACAAAGGTTTGTAAAACTGTTTTTAGTTTTTATGTACACCGGGATTTTACAGTAAATCATAATTGAATACTTTCTTCACCGATTGTCCTGCTTTGCAACATATTCTAATACCACAAGCTGACAGACAACTCAATTGGACAAATTTGTATACTGGATTACGAAAATTATAATTTTTTTTCTGCAAAATATCCAATTAGAAAATATTTTCGATTTGACATCGATTTAATACAACAATAAAATGTATAAGAACGGTTATGGAGAATTCTGCAGAACGGCTTGTGAATTTCTCATTTGTATTTTATCAGTTTTGGGCCCCTTTTCCACCACTTCCAATTTTGGACAGTCGTTTAAAATTTTTTTTCACACATTTTCATTTTTCACCTTTTGTACCTTTTTTATCCCGTTTTTGTACGTTTTGGCCAATTTTTCGTCCTTTTTTAACTAATGTCTACAGTTATTACCAAAAATTTGTTTCACCTTTTTGTTTAATTTTTACCCTTTTTTTGTACTTTTTTATCCCGTTTTTGTAAGTGTTGACCATTTTTCGTACTTGTCTAACTATTATGTTGTTGGCATAAAATTTGTTTCACCTTTTTTCCCTTTTTGATCCTGTATTGCCATTTTTTATTTCTCCCCATTTTTATCACGGTTTGATACGTTCTGAAACTTCTTTCCACCTGTTGTTGCCAGGCCTAGTTGTGGATGACTACGCGCAAGCACTATATACTCCCCAAATTTCCCGATTCAAGCTTCAGCGGTTGAGAGGACAGGATGAATCCACCAGTCAGTCACGCAAGCATTTGATGTACTCGTATGCAGAGTATTTCTTATTTATATTTTACCAGATCTGGGTCCATTTTGGACCCTTTCCTACTACTATTTTATTCACACATTTTTGTTTTTCCCCTTTTGTACTTTTGTATTTTCGCGTTTTGACCACACTTGTGTTGTTGTCAAAAATTTGTTTTACCTTTTTTTTATTTTTTCCACTTTTCTGCCCGTTTTGCACCCTTTTCCACTACTTTGGCTCATTCCTGTCGATTACAATTTTTTTTTCACACATTTTTATTTTTTCCCCTTTTGTACTTTTTTTATCCCGTTTTGGTACGTTTTGGCCACTTTTTCGTCCCTTTTCCAACTTTATCCACATGTTTCTGCCAAAAATTTGTTTCACCCTTTTTTTTATTTTTTCCCTTTTGGGTCCCTTTTTCGTCCCATCTCTAGCTCATTTCCACTTGATTTTGCCAATCATAGTTGTGGGTCAAGTTTGCAACAAAAAGGTATTTTTCCCTGAATTCGAAAATTTCTCACTCGCAAAGAGATTTAGTTTGGGAAGAAAAGGAAAAAAATTTAAAAACATTTTAGGAGTGGTGCCACTCCCTTCACATATTTTGGAATTTTTGCTATATTAGGGTTCATTTGAAAAAAAAAATCCTAAAAATAACTAAATCAACTAATTAAAAATGTACATGTTTGAGCTTGTTCAGACCCAAATAAAAATATTTGATGAAAAGAAGAGGATGATCGACCAATATTCGTAGCTTTGGTATCGATTTAATTGTTAATTTTTTTTTTTTGGTTTATTTAATTTTTTAGAATTTTTTACCATATTTTTTTTTTAAATTTTCCATTATGTGGTCTTTTGGGTTATATTCACCAGAAACTTAAAAATCGGTAAAATTTTTAAAATTCATTTTTTTTTTAAATGTTTTCTTTATTTTTCATTTATTGTGGATTTTTAAAATCCACAACAAAATTGGTAAAATTTCAAGGGCAACCTCTAAAATGGTTTTTAAATTTTTTTTTTAAACATTTTTCCTTATTAGGAATCTCTTTCTTTTTTTGAAGTTTTTCGAAATTTTCCATTATCTGGTCTTTTTGGTAAAATTTACCAGAAACTCCAAAAAAAAAAATTTAATTGGAAAAATTTCCAAATATTATTTTTTTTTTAAAAAATATTTTCCTTATTTTTCCCTTATTAGGAATCGCAAAAGACATCTCTTTCCGAATGTGACTTAAAATTTCACTTCACCCCAATGTGCCATTTTTTTTTAATTTTTGCAGAATTTGGGTTAATTAACTTTCGGCAATTTTTCGATCATAATTTGCTTCCCTTATTAAGGATCGCAGACTACAACTCTTTCCGAATGTTGCCTTTTTGTTTATTTGACGCCACCCTAATGTGCATGCTTTCTCCAGAATCTCGGTCTTCCGTGTCTGTCTGGTAGTTGTCGTCGGATGTCATTTGGATGTAGTCGACTTCCGCAAATCGTCATGTTTGAGAACCACAAAGAAGCACGGGCAGAATAATCGTCTTGTCTTAGGTCGTCGACAGAGGTCTCTGTCTTTGAATTGTTTGTTTAGCCCAAAGTGACAGATATTTTACAGCACGATCCTTCGCTTTAACACCATTCTTACTTTTGATGGTGTAGCCGAGATATACTCAGTACTCTGAGTACTCAAACAGTTCTGGACCTTCTACCTCTCTGGTGAGAATCCCAGAATTCCTAAAACGGGAAAATGTTCTCACACAAATGGAATTCAATGGAATTAATCGCCTTTGACGCATGAATCCATTTGAGTTCCGAGCGATTTTGTAATTAAATGTCATGCATGGAAAACTCTATCTAGAACAACTCAGTGTAGTTGTTGTTGTCATTGTAGATTCCATATTGCAAATATCCTGTGCTATATGTAATATAGGCTTATGTGTGTGTGTGTGTGTGCGTGCATGTGTATGATGATCACCGATGATAACACCCGTGCAGCCGGTGTTGCTGTAGTCTGCACTTTGCACAAATTATTGTGTAAATATTTGAATTTTTAAACATTTAATAGTGAATCTCCGCTGAACGGACTGCCAGTGTTTACCTAGCCTCGTATTGAATTCTAGCCATTATCCCTTTATATGGAAGAGTAAGAGTGTGTGTGTGCGAGTACGAATGCGAAAACACACACATTGGCATAGGAATGTTACGCAGCGGCAACAACGAATTAATATTTTTCCGTTTTCGATATGTAAACATATTTTATAATTAATATTTTACATAAATATGAGTATTACATTTTTGTATTTAAAACATGTATTGGAAATTATTTTATGATTCTGTGATAAACAACAACAACAGCAGCAACACACAAAAAAAGTGCTGAACCCGAGCCAACACACAAAAGAAATGGTGTTGTTGGCATTGTTGGGCTTATTCCCATGAACATTGCAATGCAATTGGGAACTTTGGCGATGGGTCTGTTGCGTGAAATCTGAGCGTAATATGTCTAAAGTAATTATATCCACTCAATCTGGCTTTAGGCCTTATAATATATTATCGCCTATACATATATTACATGGGTTTGATATTTAGTTGACTTGGCATTAGATTAAGCTAAGATTTGCTAGAGCTTCAAATTAATGTGGTCATCCGACTTATTTCAAATTCTTTCAAAATAAGCTGTCTGGCAACGATATTGGTATCTAAAAAAGGCAATGTATAAAGGCAATGTGACTCTCAGGCCCAATAAATGAGTCGAGATTGATAGCCATGTGATTGTGACAGCACTCAACGAAAGACGAGGGACAATGAAAATTATTTTGGTTCACCAAATTCCACAAATAAAATAAATGGAATTGTTTTCCGACCGCCACCAGTTCCACACATGTGTCTCGTTTAACCCAACCAAAGTTCATAAAGCTGAGTTTTTTAGTTTTCATTTTTTTTTTTTTTGAAAATCTTGTCCGACCAAAACCTACTACAAAAGTTTAATAATAATAAATAATGTTTTAATAATTCTGGTAAATATGAGTATTACAGTGTTAGTGTTGCCACATCAACAGCCGAAAATGTGGATTACTTTTTGGCTGGCCACTCAAAAAACGTATTTAAAGTTTAAACTCAGTTTTAGTGGAAATTGAGTTTTACATAATTTACACGATTTATCTACGATCTCATTTATTGGGCCTCAGAGTTCAAGTGACGGTTGACATTTCTCGTAAAAAAGTCAAACAATCTATTTTTTTTCGCACAAAGTTAGGCAGCCGTCTCGGCGATGTCAGTTGGCCAACTCAGAGCCGCAATTTGACGCCGAGCCAGCTCTCGCCAGAGATATAGCGCCGAAGGCCGTCACCAAGGTCTTGGAAAATTGGGTTGACAGGATGAGCCACTGCGAAGCCAGCCAATGCGGCCTTATGAGTGCAATCTGAATGTTTGTCCCATTTTTTTTAAATTAACAAAAAAAACTTGTATTTGGACCGTTTTTTATGGTCTAGTTTTGCGTAGTACCGAAAACAATCAGTGGTTAAGCCAGGACTGTGGAGTCGAGCCAAAGATGTTCGACTCCGATATTTGTTTGTACATAACTGGTAAAAACAATGGTTGTAAGGATTTTTCAGTATTTCTGTTTGGCCGCTTAGAGGCATATTAATTTTTATGAAATTAGAGGCTTAAATAGCTCGACTCCGACTTCAGCTGTTCAGTAATAAAAATTTCGAAAATTCCACAGCCTTTTTTCCCCGGGAAACGGGAGTTTTATCGACGTCTTCCCAGGACTTGATGGCTTTTAAAAAAAATTAAATAAAATAAAAAAAATAATATTTTTCCCTAAACAAATTTTTTTATTGTTTTTTTTTTTTATTTTATTACAAAATAAAGAAAATTTATAATTAATTGTGGCTCCAAGGGTAAACCGGGAAACACATACGGCAAGATTTTTCCAGAGACAGATCAAAGCCTCTGGTGAAAATCGAACCCACAAACCCCACGCTACTAATCGCCTACCGGGTCTCTTCAGAATTTTATAGGTTTCTTAACAAAACCTGAACATAAATAATAAATCTTGAAATGATTAATAAAACTTTAATTAAAAATCCTACGCAACAAATTGTCTGTCTAATTTGTAGATCAACAAGTTTAGAAATGTTTCAGAAAGCAAAAAATCGTATATTTCTTGTAAAAAGTGCTTAAAATCGTACATAGTTTAATGTTTTTGGTAATATTTCGTCCGATAAGTAAAAAATCGGCAAATTTCCCGGGAAATACGTGCCGAGAATGTATCTTGTTTTCCTAACATTCAGGGATGCCACCTATGAATTCAATGCACTGCGTTAGCGATAGGAAAGAAGGGTATTGGTGGGAGGAAAGAGGGAGTAGTGTTTGTTGATGTTTGCCCTGAATTTGATGTCATTATCGAAAATATTTCAAATTTTAAAAAATATTAAAAGATGCACTGGTTTTTAATACATTTTATTTATTTTATGGGAAATGTCGAGAACATTTTTCGTCTCCGGGGAATATGTGAGACTCCGACTCCAAAGCCCTAGGTTAAACTTCTACAAAATAGAGGATTTCCCAACAAGAGGTGTTATTTTGGTATTCAAAGAAAAATGGAAATATTTTGAGATAAATGATCGGATGTTTATTTTATAATAAAGAGGAAGTTCTGCCGTTAATAATGAAAAACAACATCAGCCAAATGGCCACCACGACCATGCTTACAGGACCACATGAACTTTTCCATAACCAAATCGCTAAATGGCTGTCCTATGTCCTCGATAGCCTCACGAATTCTATCTTTAAGGTCTTGGATCGACGCTAGGTTTGGTTGGCGTAGACCTTATCATTCACGTGTCCCCCAAAGGAAGAAGTCGCAAGGTGTTAAATCACAAGATCTCGGTGGCTGCAGTGGTAAGACCAAGTGGAAAAAGTCACGCAAATCCTTGGAACAAAAGAAGCTTTGCACAATATTGAAGTTCTTGGAACTCGTTTAAGAAACAGGTCAACAGGTTGTAGTCTAAACTCAAGTAAGGATAATGTGAAAGACAGCGGTTATACAGATGTTCCAAGGTTTATCCGACTCCACAATCTCTGGCATCGAATACGGGAAGTTGATTAATAAATTAAACCACAACAAATGCAACGAAATACTTAATTTATTTTCTCTCTCCTCATATCCTGTGGAGACTTTTACTGAGAATATTCAAAAACTGTCCTCAATTGATTTGGGTTTTTTTTTTCTTTTATTTTTTAATTTGACATGACATGTGTATGTGTGTATGACATACAGATGTATGTAAATATTGAGCGGCGTGTCACGAGTGTTTCTTTTTTACAAACACCTACACACACACACACACAGTCGTATGTAAAAACAAATGCAAATAATTAAACTAAAAAAAAACAACACCGCTGTATCATTCAAAAATTGATGTGTCAATATTCTGCCGGAATTAGTTGTCATTTAACGGGCCAGAGGCAAAAAAAAACCGAATAGAAATGACGGCCAATCAAGCAGTACATTGACAACTGAAAATTCCGAAACATTTTCTGACATTTCCAATTCAAAAACTGAGTTGAGTTCTTTTCAATTACCAGTTTGTGTTCGTTTCGTGTGTTTTGGGGGGCGGCGGAGAGGAGTTCGGTTAATCACAATTTCCACACATTCCACAAAAAGTATTTGTTCATTTGATTTGTGATGGATGGCGTGACGGAGGGAGGGAGTCGTCAAAGATCACCTACTGTCGACGTAACAATCTGTATGTGTATGTGTCCGATAATGTGGGATAATGTGGGGTGTCGCCGGTACGGCCAGTTATCATAGTTCGGTGGGAGACTGTTGCTGTTGCTTCTGTTGCATCCGATGAGTTTAGTTGATGGCCTGACAGTTTTGTTGTCAATTATTTTTCTATTTTAATTTAAATATTTTATTAAATTGACGTCTGCGGTGAAAATTATTTTAATTTTCAATAAAAATGCAAATATTTCATATTGTACACAGTTGTTGTTGTTGTTGGTTTTTTTTTCTTAACATAACCGGGATAAGCGTTTTTCCAAACATCACCCATAAAGCAAATATACACATGTGTGTGTGTGTATGTATCTAAGTAGATATGTATAACTGACTATAATGTTTTTTTTTTCTTTTTTGTTGCTGTTGTTGTGTATTTGTGATTTACATTATCACTTATTTTTTTGTTTATTAAATATGTTTCCATTTGAATTTGAATATATATTTTTTTTCAAGCATGTGTGTGCGTAAGCGTAACACACATACAAGTGAATGCACGAGATGTCAATGTCACTTTGACATATGCAGTTACCTGTTATGCCCTTTGCCATAGTTATTGTCAGTAAGGGGTGGGGGGGGATAATATTATTAATTGTGTTTATTATGGACCACAACAACATTTTATGTTTAATGAACTCTTTAAACTGAACTCATTAAACAGAAAATACTGATTTTATTTTGTCTATAATCTAGGCTAGACTGTCGTGGCAGAACCGGACAGTTAAAGCCCAAAGAGAGGGCCAGCCTGCCAGATATAAATCCACAAAATTATCCAAAAAAAAAGCAGAAAACATCCCATGTATTTGTTCAACCTTGCTTTTGCCTTGTTATAAATCCAAATACTTCAAAAATGTAATTTTCGGCGCCACCTCCATCATGGGCCCCTAAAAACTAAATGTTTGAACACTTGAGAATAATTACTTTCATTTGAGTACAATACTGTCGAAGTAAGTGGGCGGGTCGTTTTTTCGATGCCACGCCCCCACTGTCCCCAGCCCCAACTTTCATTATCATTTTCGTAATTTTTTGGTCATTTTGTTTTATTTTTGAAGTTTAGCCGAATTTTCGTCCAAACAATTGTCATACAAAATTGGGTAATTTTTCATTATGAAAAACGTACCAAAAAAGTGGGAAATTTTTCATTAGGAAAAATATCACAGAAAATTGGGGAATTTTTCATTATCAAAAATATCCCAAAGAATTGGGGAATTTTTCATTATGAGAAATATCCCAGAAAATTGGGGAATTTTTCATTATCAAAAATATCCCAAAAAATTGGGGAATTTTTCATTGTGCAAAAAAAAACCAAACCAAATTGGGGAATTTTTCATTATCAAAAATATCCTAAAGAATTGGGTAATTTTTCATTATCAAAAATATCCCAAAGAATTGGGGAATTTTTCATTATCAAAAATGATATTGGGATATTTTTCATTATCAAAAATATCCCAAAAAATTGGGGGATTTTTCATTGTGAAAAATATCCCAAACCAAATTGGGGAATTTTTCATTATGAGAAATATCCCAGAAAATTGGGGAATTTTTCATTGTGAAAAATATCTCAAACCAAATTGGGGAATTTTTCATTATCAAAAATATCCCAAAGAATTGGGAAATTTTTCGGTGTGAAAAATACCTCAAACCAAATTGGGAAATTTTTCATTATAAAAAATATCCCAAAGAATTGGGAGATTTTTCATTATCAAAAATATCCCAAAGAATTGGGAAATTTTTCATTGTGAAAAATATCAAACAAAATTGGGGAATTTTTCATTATGAAAAACATCCCAAAGAATTGGGAAATTTTTCATTATCAAAAATATCCCAAAAAAATTGGGGAATTTTTCATTATGTAAAATAACCCAAAAAAAAATTGCAGATTTTTCATTATGAAAAATTGAGGAATTTCACATTATGAAAAATATCCCCAAAATAACCCGCCACTCTGCTTTAATGGAAGGATCGATTTTTAATTGGGGAACTTTTCAAATATTTTTCAGAATATTTGGAAAAAAAAACTTCATGTTGATCTTTTTGGGGCAATTTTCATAGAGCCCTTACTTTTGCATTTGCATTAAATTAAAGTCGAGTCCATCCAACAGCTGTCGGAGCCAGTCGTCTCGGCAAAATCAGTAAGGAGGAGTTCAGGTTATGAGCACAATCCACTAACAATTCAGTCACCTAAGGCGAATATCACGAAAGCCAAAAACCGACGCCAAGATCCTGAGTAAGGATCAATTTGTGGACAGGATGAATGAAATCGTGTTTCATAAAGAATGACATCGTTTGCTCTTTCAATTAAATAAAGAATAATTTTTAATCTTTTTAAATATGAAACGAAATCGTTGGCACTGCTTTTTTTCTAGCTCTAGTTGTTTGTAGAAATGATGCCAGAAAATTCTATCAACGAGTAAAACATCAAAGCCAAGTTTCGTCTACCGGCATAACTTCGTGTAGAGATGAAAATGGGAACCTGGTGACCGACACGTCGAGTGTGCTGAGGATTGGGAAGAAACATTGCGCAAAGCAAAAGAAAACATCCCGCAACCAATCATAGATGATGGTGTTGAATGTCCACCCCCCCAGATGAGATCCCGACTTAAGAACAACAAGGCCACAGGTACTGACGGAATTCCAGCAACGTCGAGGTAGTGCAAGAATTTGTATACCTCGGCCCCGCCATTAATAGAAATAATAATGTCAGCATCGAAATAAAGCGAAGGATTGCGCCAGAAAGCCGTTGGACGACAACTAACACGAAAGGCGCAGACAGGGAAGACCTCGACTCCGGTGGAGAGACCAAGTGGAAGAAGACATGAAAATCCTTGGTAACACGAACTGGAAAAGCCAAGCAGAAAACCGAAATGCTTGGAAAGCCAAGGCCAACAACAGGTTGTAGAGACAACTGAAGTAAGTAAGTAAGTTGTTTGTCTTCAGCCCATACCACATTTTTGCAAATTGATCCAATTTATAAATCTCCTATTTGTCATTCGCCTAAGTCTGATCTTTCAGAAAACCATCACAAATTAAATTTAACGCTGCCATGCAGGGTTTTAGAAAATAATAACAGGGTGTTAATCCTAACTCACCTATTCAAACAACACGAGTCGTTGACAAGTTGTTTGGTTGATTCATTGAAACAACTCATAGAGGTGCAGAGACCA
The DNA here is from genome assembly GCA_958296145.1 of Hydrotaea cyrtoneurina. Taxonomy (NCBI): domain Eukaryota; kingdom Metazoa; phylum Arthropoda; class Insecta; order Diptera; family Muscidae; genus Hydrotaea; species Hydrotaea cyrtoneurina. Next base: position 5,877,410 of record OY282513.1, on the reverse strand, counting down.
CAGCAACCAAACACTTGCAACAGACGTCTCCTGTCAGCTACAGGTACAAATGTAGAGCACACAACAACGACAACAACAAGAACAACAGCAGCAGCACTTAGACTACACTTTATGACTGTGTTTACGACGGCCTCCTACAACCATAAAATAATGATTGGGTTTTTAACACCTACAATCGTGTCGGACGCAGCCCAGCCTTCGTCGGACGCAGCGGAAGGATTGCGGCGGGCGTTTGGTCGGCTTTGGTGTGTGAGTCTGTGTGTGTGTGTGCCTGGCTAAGGATCAATGCGAAATTCTTGAGATTTAAGGCACGCGCACGAGACGAACGAACAAAGGCAGCAGTGCCAAGGGAAAGACCACTTTCGCCCAGACTGCCGTTGTTACTCACAGAGCAAATCTAGGTGAGCTAATCCACATTTCCTTAACGTTCAGGGAATCCTAGAGTGTCCGTTCCACTGCAAAGAGTACCTGCCTCCAGTGCACAGAGGTCAGGTTCAGCAACTACAACAACAAATGGCCAAACAGATGGCAAAGGCAAAGGATTTAATAGAGCATTTAAGTGCGTTGCTGTCCTACTCGTTGCAGTGCTTGTCGTTGTCGTCGTCGTCATCGTCGTCGTAACGCAACAGGGAGGTGTGTCCGGTGATTTACACAGCGTAACCGCACATGCGGTTTTATTGTTTCCCACAACCAAACCAGCGCAGTCGATTGACTGACAAGACGACGGCGGCGACGGCGATGGCTTAGTGTGGCATAGCCATGTATGTGTGTGATGTGCAATCGCCACACCGCCAGTCAGTCAGTCAGCCGGTCAATAACATTGTATCCAACAACGACTTAAGCCGTTGTTGATTCATTTATGAAAGCAATTCGTCATTGAAGCATTTTGCCCTTCCAACAAACAAACGGGAAACAACACCAGCCATCGTTCAATGTAAAAGCCTTAAGATTAAGCCAAGTGATAATTTCACCAGCGAAAGGCTACGAACGTAGGTAGATGATTGGGTTGGTGCTTACATAGGAGAGGGTGAGGGTGAGGTCGAGGGCTGACAATGGATTCATCCCATGAATGGATGCACGATCGCCGTTCCGTCACCGTTTCGTTGGCTGCCTCGAATATGTTCCGTATTGGGATTCTGCTCATTAAGCAGCGATTTATTTTAATCAAAAGCTGTTTTCTTAAGTGTCGTGATATGGCGATTGATGGCAAAATATGGTTAGAGAATAAGGCGAATATTCGCAATTTTCAATTATGAAATGTGTTTTTTTTGTGCTGTTGTTGTTTAATATCCACCAAATCGCTTCTTATGTTTAATGGGCTTGAAAGTGCATCCGGCAAATGGGATTTGAAAGGTGTTTTGAAATGCTGATTGAAATGTGGATGGCCATCAGTGAGTGAAAGGGGAATTTTGTACAGGGTCCGCCAAATAACTCTTTTTTTTGAAATTTTCTAAAAAAAAAAAACCACTGGATATTTTCTCAAATTTCTTTATTTATTTGAAAGTGCCATCCTTCCGGGTAATAACACCCTGTTACATTCTGTCCTATGAACCAAATTTACTTTTTCGGAAAGGGGATAAAAAATAAAAATACACGTGTATCGGCGATTTTCATGTACACGTCAGAATTTTTTTTTTAAGTTTGAAGTATGAAGTTCGTAGTGGCCTGTGTGAAAGCCTTTGGACAGATTTTTAACCATTTTCCAGTGATCCAATCGAGCTGATTTTTTGCAGGCAGACTCGTGGAAATGTCTGTATCACGTCAAATTTTTTAAAAAAAAAATATATTTTTATCAACTCTCAGATTTTCCTAAATTTTTTTTTTTTTTTAATGGTTATCGTTTTTTTTTAAGGTTTCAGTTCAAAAAACATTTTTTTTCGTAGCGCTTAAGTAGTTTAAAAATTTGGAGTCTCTTCAAGTTATGCTAAGAAAAGTGAAAAAAATATTTTTTTTTTTCAAAAATAATAAAAATTGGGGGGAAAACCTGAGAATTGATAAAAATAGTTTTTAACAAATTTGACGTGATATACTTATTAGGGTGGAGTGAAATTCAAAAAAAAAGTTAACCTCGGAAAGAGATGTAGTCTGGGGTCCTAATGAGGGGAAAAAAAAGAAAAAAATTTTAAAAAATTTTTAGGGGTCGCGCCACTCCCTCGAAATTTGGAAATTATCGCTATTTTGGCGTTGATTTTAGAAAAATCCTAAAAATAAACGACTTAACTTATTCGAAATTTAAAAGTTTGAGCTTGTTCAGTGCCCAAACAAAAGTATTTGAGGCAAATATGAGGATAATCGACTAATATTTGTAGCTTTGGTGGCGATTTCATTGTTCAGTCAATTTTCTGAAGAAGGGACGATTTGACTTATTTTACTTTTTGAAATTTTTGAACAATAAGAAAATTTTTTTTAATTTTTTTCATACCCTTATTTCATTGTTTACGCTATTGCAAACATTTATTGATATAAAACTTTTTAGGATTTTTCTAAAATCAACGCCAAAATAGCGATAATTTCCAAATTTCGAGGGAGTGGCGCGACCCCTAAAAATTTTTTAAAAATGTTTTCTTTATTTTTCCCCTCATTAGGACCCCAGACTACATATCTTTCCGAGGTTAACTTTTTCAAATTAAAAAAAAGCATGTTTTCACTCCACCCTAATACTTATACTTCAAACTTAAAACAAATTCTAACGTGTACATGAAAATCGCCGATACACGTGTATTTTTATTTTTTCCCCTCTTTCCGAATATGTGCATTTGGTTCAGAGGACAGAAAAAAAATCTATTTTTTGTAACACGGTGTAATGGAAAATAATTGCATTCAAATGGCTGCCTCGGCTGGCCATGGAGTAGCCTAACGACATCAGCTCTGCGGCTGATAATGCGATCTTCGAAAACGGGGCCCAAAAACATCGAGTGTAGCCTCGGCTGTGTGGCACCAAATGTTGCCAATATCCTCGTCTTCAATTTTTGTAAACAAAAATTCGTTCAGCATGGCCTGATAACAAAATAAGCACTAGTTGGAAAAAAAACACGTTAGATGGCGGACCCTTTATATGATTCTATCTAATCATATATATGTTTGGAAAATTCCTAGCCCAAACATAATATGTTTCGGAGCTGTCCAAACAAATGTATACAAACTATGTTTGGGACAATATGATACATATGCCGTTTTTTCCCCCTCGGTAAAGTAAGAGAGGGCTGTTTTTTGGTGGTTTTACTTCGCAAAATCGATGACCCTTTCTGTGTTAACGCTGATCCGTATGTTGTATGATTCATATTCCGACAGGAACGTAGTCAAATACAAAGATTGTGATGGCTGATCCATGTCAGTCGGATGAAAGCCATTGGATGACAACTACCATGGCAAAAGCAGACAGGGAAGATCGAGACTCCGTTGGAAGAAGATTTAAAAAAGAATTTTGGTATGACGAACTGGAGAAAGCAAGCACAAGACCAAAGTAGCCCAAGAACAACAACGTGTTGTAGATTGAACTTCAAGGAATGTGTGATATAATTTTTATACTCACTGCACTCCAAACAAATTGTAGTCACCATACGAAGTTCGTCCTAGTTCGTCCTACTGTTACTCTGCAGACACAGTTAAGGTCCCCCCCACCCCATGTTAATCAAATTGTAAACAATATTTTGAGAATTCGATATGAACCATCCCCCCCAACCCCTTCAAACAAAAAAACTCCTTCAAACTTGATTTTGCCCACACCCGAAGCTTTTGTAGAAGACTGACCTTGAAGGTCATGTGTAACGTTGCCTCTTCAAGCCCTTCGGAATTTTATTGCAGAACTTCTCAGTGGAATTTCCGTTGAAACCTTTTTGGAAAGTCTTCTGCCAACTTAACTTGGTATTTTGAACCCAGCCCCGGCCCAATTAGAGATATCCGCTTTTAACAATTCCCAAAAAAAATAAAATTAAGTTTTATTCTGGAGTCCAGAAATATTGATTTCTATTATTCTGTTCTGTGGTGCCTGTTTTGTGTTCAGAGTCTTGGTCTGGCAAAGTCGTAGGATCTCTTCTAGTGCTGAACTTTTCGGAGAGGTCGCTTCCTATATGTACGGAGGATCGAGTATTCAGAGTCATTCTACAGTGGGGATCTAAAACGCAGACTTGGTTACAAAAAAAATGTATCTTATCCATTTTTCTTCCCATACAAATATTCGCCCCCCAAAAATCTTTTCAAAACATGTAAATGCCATAGTGGGGGCCCACTGTGATATTTACATATGGTACATACATTAGGGCGGTTCAAATTTTATTCCCACAAAGCGTATAGCAAAAATATAAAAATTATATCGTACACCGATCACTGATTCGAGAGAAGTTCCCCATCTGTTCCTTCATGAAATGTTAAGTGAAATAAGTAAGTAATTCTAAGAATATTTCCCTAAGAAACTATGGGTCTAGCTTGCGCAAATCGATGTGGTCTATGTATTGGGAGGAAAAATTCCCCAACAACAAGGGTTGAACAAAACCGTAAACTACGGCAACTTCTAAGAATATTTTACAAAGAACGTAAATATGAACTAATATTTTATTTATTTAAGCTTTATTTAAAAAAACAGATTTTTATGTTCCATTTTACAAAAAAAAAAAAAAACAACACAGTTTCAGTATTGATTGTTATTATTGCAGAGTGATTTCATTGGACAAAAGTTTGTAACTTTCGATCTGGTAAAAGTGTTTGAATTCTGTAAAAAACTGATTGTATGCAAGGAGTGAGGGATTATTTTAAATTATTAATATTAAAAATCGGACAATGGGTTATATTTTAGAAATAAATCCAAAGTTGGCTACTTTTTGTATTTTTCGATTACACCGTGTTACAAACATTCTGTCCTATGAACCAAATTTGCTTTTCCGGAGAGGGGATAAAAAATAAAAATACACGTGTATCGGCGATTTTCATGTACACGTCAGAATTTTTTTTTTTAAGTTTGAAGTATGAAGCTCGTAGTGGCTTATCGTTTTTTTTTAAGGTTTCAGTTCAAAAAACATTTTTTTTTCGTAACGCTTAAGTAGTTTATAAATTTGGAGTCTCTTCAAGTTATGCTAAGAAAAGTGAAAAAAATATTTTTTTTTTCAAAAATAATAAAAATTGGGGAAAATCTGAGAATTGATTTCAAGACCTCAGAGATAGAATTCGTGAGGCTATCGAGGACATAGGGCAGGATATGGTCCTGTAAGCGTGGCCGTGGTGGCCAGTTGGCTGATGTTGTTTTTAATTATTAGCGGAACCTTTCTCTTTATTATGAAACTAGTAAGTTGTAATGCGCCTATGGCGCCCGTTAATTTGCTTGAGAAAGTATTTGTTACTTAATTTGTTAATGAGAAAACTATTTTGTAAAAAAAATTTCGAAAAAAAAAATTTGTGAAAAAAAAAATGTTCGAAAAAAAAAATTGTTGAAAAAAAAAATTTGTTGAAAAAAAATGTTTGCTGAAAAAAAAAATTTATGTTGAAAAAATTTTGCTGAAAAAAAAAATTTGTTGAAAAAAAAAAATTTGGAAAAAAAAAATTTTGTAAAAAAAAAAATTTTGAAAAAAAAAATTTTGGAAAAAAAAATTTTGGTAAAAACAAAATTGGGGAAAACACAATTTCTGTACAAAAAAAAAATATTATTTTTTTTATTATTATTATTTATAGAATTATTATAGAATGCCTATTTAAATTCCTACGTACTGCGTGACAGAGTCAGTGAATCAGGGAATCAGTGTCGAGGGTAAATATATATTAAGATAAACATCCGATCATTTATATAAAAAAAATTTAATTTTTCTTTCAATACCAAAATAAGATTTCTTGTTGGAGAACCCTGTATAAGTAATTTCAACTCAAAGTCTTCGTAAGTCGAACACTTCTACGGGATGATGGAGGTTCGAGTTATGGAAGTTTGACTGCATTTGAAAACATTTAATTTGATTTCATCACTTTGTCGAAATGTGTCTTATATTGTTTAAGAGCTATGGTACTTAATTTTATTTTTTTTTTGGTAAAGTGTGTGTTTCTTATCTTTATTATGACGGCAACATTTTATTTTTAACAAACAACAAATTTAATTTAAACATATCGATTTTTTAAGAAAAAAAATTAAAAATTGATTTGCTTGAGCTAGGGATTTGTTAGACCAATGGTTTCTTGGTGAATTATTCATATAATTTCCCTGTAGTTTTCGTTTTTGCTACAAGCTTTGCTGATTTGTCCCCCCCCCCCCCCACCCTCCCATGCAAATTGATCCACCCTAACACACATACGTAGCAATTGGAACTGTGATGTGGCTTCAGGACCTCAAAGCCTTTGTCGAGTTGAGAATTTTGCATTCCTGCAAACGATAACTTCAGTGAAAAGAAATCATATCACATTTGATTTTAGAACTAGACCGTAAATCGTTGAAAAATCGACTGCGATTTCAAAGTCTGCACAAGGTCTTTGTGGAAAAACAATTCCGTTGATTTGTGTCCTGACCCCTCAGTAAACGTGAAGCCTTTATCGCACTCGATATTCGGCCGTTAAGCGATAGCTGCATCTCTATTATGGCCATCAGTTGTAGTGACTGGCGGATAATATTTATTTAACTCGCCTTATGGTCATGTGGATATGTAAGTGCATACGTATGTATGCAGGTGTCTATGTATGTGTGTATGTATCGGGCAATCGGCCATGTGGGTATGAAGATTTCCACGAGGAAACGAATTTTCTTGCACTCCAACGGACGGTTGGCAACAAAGTTGACCAAGTCAAATAAATGAAAAATACGCATTCTTTTATAAATGTCTTAAGGTGCGAGTGAATGTGTGCAAGACCGAATAAATATGCAAAAACGCATTTCCATTTTTGCAGTTGTTGTGTTTCAATTTTTTTTTTGTTTGGTTTTTTGGTTTTTTTAGTTTTCAGCTCCTTTGGCTGTTTCAACTTATCGTCGTCTATAATTCACCTTCAAAGTTAACTTAGAAAATGTCTGAATGTCGGAATGTTTGTACGTTTGTGTGTACATACATATGTTTCCCGGCACAGACACACACACATACACACGTACAGATATAAAGTCATATAATAAACAACTGTCTTGTCCATGCAGTTGGTTTTGGTGTTGCAGCGTTAACCTTTCCAGTCGACAAATGCCGGCGTGGCTGCTGCGTCTGAGTGAATTGGGAATGGACGAACGGACAAACGGAGGGACTTGTTTCCACACGACTGTTGCAAATCGATTCAAGAACAAATTAAAACATTTCAAGATTTATTCGCCAAACTGTCAAAAGTTCGTTTGGCGCTCATATAGAAACGGCATACGCTTTGGCGCGTCGTACACTCGGACAGACGCACGTACGGAACCGCATTCGCATTCGCATTCGTACTCGTAAAGTTTGTCTTTGCTTTACAGCTCCGACTCGATTTGCGCGAGGAGTTGGTATTCCCTGCTGCGTCTTATATTTGAAAGTTGTTGGGTTGTTACTCGCTCAGTTCGGTTCAGTTCAGCTCAGCTCAGCTCGTTTTTCTGTGGTTGGTTTGCTTGGCTTTTGGTATATTTTTAATAAGTCATATGTTGCTGTTGTTGTTGTTTTAAAAGACTTCCGGCGTTATGTTCCTTGCTGTTGCGTCTTCTTCTTCATCTTTTTTTCGTTTTATTTGGTTTTTGAAAATTCATTCAATTTGAATAGAAGACGTCGACAACGGCGACGACGACAAGAGCAACTTCCATTCGCTTGCGTCGTTGAAAAATCGTCTGTCATAATATTATGGATATCTTTTTGTGCGAATGTAAAACAACAACAGCATAAATACTCATTTCATTTCACTTCACTCCAGTTGATTTCATTCACTTCATTACTGTTGCAAATATTTCGTTTGCTTTTGCTTCTTTTTTTCCCTGAAAGCTTTCAATTTTTCGCTTTTTCAAAATTTCATTGAGAATAATTTTTTTTTTGTGGAAGTTTTCGTTTCCAGAGTCCTGTTTGGCGAGGCCTCGCACAAAATCGTAATTTCGCTTGCCCTGGGGCATGTAGAACTATTTTCCCGAATCACTTCGGAAAGGCTTTACAGTGGAACTTCACTTGTTAGGCTTTGTGGGTGAATTCTCAGTTTGAAGTCTGTCTTGAAAATCTGACTGTGAAAGGACTTTTGTTGCACGTTTTTCTTGTGGAAGACCTGCTGAAAAGTTTTCATTGGAAGCTCTTGTGGTTTTGCATTTGTTTGAAGCTTCTCGGAAATCACATCCTTTGAATATTCTCTGGAAGACCTGCTTCTGAAGAACGTTCGGAAAATGTTGTCTTTGAAGTCCTTCGGTTTTCTATTAAACCACTTCTGAGAGGATTTCCTGTTGAAAACTTTTGGAAAGTCTTCTGTTGTCTTAACTGTGTATGTCTAGAAATTCTTCTTCTGTGTAGCTTTCTGGAAGAGCTTATTTTGACGCTGTTGGGGGAAGTTTCACTTCTGGAAGAATTTCTGTTTGAATCCGACTTTTAGGCTTACGCCAATATTTCAGACTGAATGAGAATGAAATTAATCAACAAATAAATTTCAATTTAAAAAAAGAAATTGGCTTGAAGGTCTGTTAAAGCTTTTATGTGTCTTGAAGGAATTCTTGTGGAAGACCTGCTTTTGAAGCACTTGTGTAATACCTCGCCCACAAAAGATTTAGAAACTCCCTTAAATTAATGTACAACCAAATTTCAATATAAAACAAAATTTTGCTTGAAAGGCTGTTAAAGCTCTTATGGTAGTGCTCATTCTGAAATAGAGCCTCTTGAAGTACTTCTTTGGAAGCTTTTCTGTAATGACTGTTTTAAAAGCTTTTGTGGAAGATCTGCATTTGAAGCACTTGTGTAATACATTTTTCTAAAGCTCTTCCACAAAAGCTTTAGAAACTGCCTTAAATTAATGCACAAATAACTTTCAATAAACAACAAAAAATGGCTTGAGGGTCTCTTAAAGCTCTTATGGTAGTTCTGGAACTGCTTTTGCAGCGCTTGTGTAATACCTTGAATTAAAGCTCTTCTACAAAAGCTTTAGAAATTGTATTTGAAGCCCATGCAAAGACCATACAGAGGGCAGACGTCGCAAGTCGTTTGCTGATGCATTAGTTCGGAAGCACACTCCAGATGTCACTACTTGGCATGGCAATATTTGAAAGGTTTTCAAAGCAAATAATGTTTTTTTTTTAAAAAACAAATACCTGCTTTATTAAAACAAATACCTGCTTTTTTAGAACAAATAATGTATTTTTAATTACTCTCTGGTAATGCACGACATGCGACCCTTTGTATGGTCTTTGGCCCATGTGGAAATAAGCCTCTTGAAGCTCTTCGGATTTCTATTGAAGCACTTATGAGAGCAATTTCCGTTGAAACCTTTTGGAAAGTCCTCTACTAACTTAACTCGGGCTCCAGAAGTGTTTCTTTTGAAGCTTGTCTGTAAGAAGTTTTGTTGAAACTGGAAGAACTTCTTTCAAAGCTGTCCAGGAATTCTGTCTTTCAAGTCCAAATGGAAAGTATTCCCCTAGAGTCCTTTTGGATTTATATTGAAACACTTCTGAAAGAACTTTCACTGAAGCCTTTCTAGAAGGACTTTTCTCATTTTGAAGTCCTAATTAAAAGAATTCTATAGAAGCTCACTTTCAAAACCTTCTTTGAATGGAAATTATTTCTTTTAAAGCCCTTCAGGACGATTTTGTAGAAGACCAACTAATGATGTCCTTTTGGAGAGAGTTCATCTGAAGCTTTTGTGGCCACCTGGAAAATCTCCTGCCTCCAAGCTTTCTCTTAAAGCTATTACGTGAGTACTCATTCCTTTAGAAGTCTCTCTAGAAGTTCTGGATTTGCAGCCCTATTGAAAGAACATTCGTTGAAACTGTTGTGGAAGAACTTCTTTTGAAGCCTTCGTGGAATAAAATCTTGTGTAGCCAATGTCTTGCAGAAAAGCTTGAAAATGTGTCATTCTAAAATGTCTTCATCTCAAGTTCTTTCAGAAGTATTTTAATAGAACTCACAAGGACTTCAAAAGAATACTGCCAGATCTGATTTTGAAGCTCTTCTTTCATATCCGTCCTTGAAAAACTTATATTTCAAAACTTGAAAGTCTGAACATGTGTTGAAGACCTCAGGAAGGTTTACTTTTAAAACCCTCAGGAAGATACAGTGGGGGTCTTCTGTTGAACGCTTCTAAAATGGGCTCGAGTCATACGCGGCAATTTGCCAGTTTGTCGTAGAGAGATAGAAAATCTTGCTCGTACTTGCAAATCATTTTGTGTTTTTCGTAGTGTGACTTTTTGAAAGGCAATTCCATTTTAAAAGGCAATAATCAAACCGAATTGCCTGGTGTGAACACAAGGGGCAAGATCAAAAGGGAAGCATAAAAATTGTCTTGTGTGAATCGGGACTACCTACGCAATAACTTGAATGAGAAAGGGGGAAAACTTGCTCGTATTGGCAATTCCTTTTGTGTTTTCCATAGAGTGAAGTTGGCTGCAGCTTATTTTGACATTTTAAAAGGCAATAATGAAAACAAAAATTGCCGAAACCGAACTGCCTGGTGTGAACACAAGGGGCAAGATTAATCGGGTATCATAAAAATTGCCTTGTGTCAATCGGAATATTTTTCGAATATCTTTTGCAGTAAACATTCTAGGCAGTAAATTTGCAAGAGTCCGTCTTTTATGTTTTCCGCTGAAGACTTTTTTTTTAAGTGCAATATGAACGCTCTTCTGTATGGGTTTACGACCTGATGATTATGTGTTCAAGCCTTCAGGATGACCATTTGTTAGAACCGTTAGGAAGGTCCTTTGTGGAAGGCTTTCTGAACAGCTTCCTGCTGAACAGACCCTTTCAAATTCTTATTGGGGGCCTTCTTTTTTTTAAACACAAGTCTACAAGTCGTGACTGTTTCCGCCGCTGAGTGTGTTTTCTTTCCAAAAAAAAAAAATCATCACAACGCATGTGAAACATTTGTTTTATCTCACACAAAGTCGCATCCGTTGTTTCATGGCTGTGATTCTTGGCTTACGGTGGGAGTTTACCTTTAAAAAAGTTCGCAAAGATGTTCATGGATCGCTCTGTGTATGTGTAGGTGTGCTTGCTGGTATCCACCCACTTGACTTCTGCAACCCAACCTAAGAGCATCGTTGACGCTTGGGAATCATCATTATCGTCCTCATCTCTCAATCGTAATAAATGGGTTGCAGTTTTTCTTGTGTGTGTCTCTTGTTGTTGTTGTTGTTGTTATTATCATTTGCGAGTTGTTGGGGTGAAGCCCAAGGAAGTTCACTCAGTGTTTAGTTTTCCTACGGACATGTTAGCTGTCTTCGTGTGCATCACACAGCTTCTGCTGGATGACAGACTGGCTGACTGACCTGACTGAGTGACGGTAATCACGAAACTGTCGATTTTTTTCTCTTTTTTTTTGTTGTGTAACAAAAGATCTAGTTGTGATAGCTGAGGACGGTAATGAAATCGGAAGAAAACTTATTGCCCCTGGAATTATGAATGCGTTTAGCTTGACATTAATCATTGCAAACATTTGCATGTACATTTCAGATCTTGCATATTTTTGTAGGCGACTACTCATTTTCAATTTGAATTTCCACATCTCATTTCCTGCTAGGCCCAAAAAGCCTATCCTGCAGTCTCAAGGGCAATGACACTTACTCTGCAAAATGTCATTGAAATCCGAACTGACCCAGAAAACTAACTAGAAATGTCGGATTTGCCAATGACCTACAGCATGCCTCGATGTTCGTAAACGATTGGACAAGAGTTTCAAATGCTAGTGTTCTGCTTCGATCGTCTGATCCTGATCTTGGCTGATCAACTATTTCCAAGCACTGCGGTCTTGAGTGTGCTTTCTTCAGTTCGTGATGCCAAAGATGTTCATGTCTTATTCCGCTGGGTCCAACTTCCACTAGGTCCGACCTGTCAGAGCCATAGCTGGTAGTTGTCGTCTAAAGACTTTCTGGCATTTGGATTCAGTTGACCAACACGGTCCAAGACCAACGGTCCGTCATCAATTATTTTTGGATTAAGCGCCCCGGTAGGCGAGTTGGTAGCGTGCTTGCCTATCAGCGTGGGGGTTGTGGGTTCGATTCCCACCAGAGGCTTTGGTCTGTCGCTGCAAAAATCAAGCCAAATGATCTTTGTCACCCGGTTTACCCTTGGACCCAAAATTGTAATATAAATTTACTTTGTATTGTAATTAATAAATAAATAAAATAAATAAATAAATTATTTTTGGATTTGAAGTCTTATTTGTCCCATTTGCTTTCATAAACGATCCGATCTCATTTAAAAAAACTTCCGTTTTTATTTATTTCGCAATAAATTACAGTATACTCTCTCATAAGCGGACACCTAAGGGACTGTCCGCTTGTGAGAGAAGTACACAAGATGAGTGAAGCGGATTGGTACTGAAAAAAGTGTCCGCTTAAGAGAGGTGTCCGCTTAAGAGAGGTGTCCGCAAGCAGAGTACACTGTACCAACAACGGACTTTACCTCTTTTACGACCATCAGAACAAATCCAGCAATGCTGTTGTGATTTCAAATTTGTTTGCGCCTAAAAGTATACTTCACTTTACAGGGGAAGGTGAATAAAATACTAATGGAGTCATGTCTTTTAAGAGTTTCTGCTGTACCCAGTAACTGACAACGACAGCCGTTATTTGGGCCTTGTGCGGTGAATGTCTTTGCTGTGCGTTATTCGTTATTGCACGAACGGTTATAAACTTGGATATATTGATATGTTGGTGGCGTCCTGGTGGTTCAAGTAAACCCACTAAGCGCCGGATTTTTTTTGTTTTTGATTTATACTGAAAATTAATTTCTGATCAAAGTTCTTCACAGATTTTTTTTATTGTAAGGAATTTCGGACTGTAAGGAATTTCTGTCCATAGACTCAATAAATGAAATGAAAATGTTTTCTTGAATACTATAACCTATTGCATGATTGTACGGTTTAACCCTCTAACTGGCAAGATCCTCATGAGGCGGTCCTCAATAATTGTGTTTAATTTCATAAAAATATTATCCCTCTAACCGGCCAAACAGAAATACTGGTCATGCACAAACAAATAGTTTTGTTGCGAAATTAAAAGTAATTAGTGAAGACATCCTCAGAGTAGTAGAGGGTTAAAAAAACCATTTCGCTATTTTTTTTTTAAATTTATGTTTAGTTGATTTCTATTTACTGAAGAAGACAAAGCAAAATTAATTCTCTATCACCGAGCTGTTCATGCCCTTACATCTTCAAACAATTGAGACCCCCAAAAACAGAAAATTAGGAAGAAAATTCACGAGTTTGAGTTTGTTCGAGTAAGATGTTGTTGGTTTTTAGATTTTATCTCAAAATTTGTAAATCTTATTAAGAGCTAAATATTGCCGAAGAAGGACAAACAATATTTCGAAAAGTTGATAAGATATAGACTTAATTTTTTCAAAATTGTCGAAAACTTCAAAACTTTTTTTGAGAAAAAAAACCTTAGCTAATAATTCAAAACCCAGCTAGGGTTTTTTTTCTTCTGCCACCATAAGCTTTCACATTTTGGAGGTCTCAATTGGTTTAAAGTTATTAAAGTTGGCAAATGTGCTGCTGTGTTATCAATTGAGGGGTGCTGGGGAAGAACGACCTATGTCCACTTTTGTAACAAAACGAGCTTTTAGCGCCAACTAGATGCATTATAGAAGTACTATAATATGACTGAGTCTTACATCATTCCTTGTAAGACCAGATGCTAAGGACTTCTACAGACGTTTGACATACATCAATCAACCAGAAGAGACTGTGGACGAATACGTTGATGACCCATCGATTGACGCCTAATGCCAGGGAAAAGTGACATCAGTCCGTATATTTTAGAGAATATTTTGAAATTATTGTGGAAAATGTCATCTGAAACTTATTTTGCTTTGTACGAGTTGTAATAAATATATTTCTGATCAAATGCAGATTTTTTTTTTTAGTTGGGAAACTTTAAATTTGATTTTTCTCAAATTCCGTTTGGCGTGACTTAGGTCGTTCTTCCCCAGCACCCCTCAATTACTGTCGATACTTGAGATAGACCTCATGTTTGTTATACGTAATGGTGCCAACTGTACCTGACTGAAATGCCGTATATTTTGTACTAGTAAGTTGTAATGCGCCTATGGCGCCCGTTGAAATATGGACAAAAATTGGGTTAAAAAAAAAAAAAATTTATGGAAAAAAAAAATTTTTTGTTGAAAAAAAAATTTTTTCTTGAAAAAAAAAGTTTTGTTGAAAAAAAAATTTTGTTGAAAAAAAAAAATTTGGGAAAAAAAAATTTGTAAAAAAAAAAATTTTTGTAAAAAAAAAAAATTTTGTAAAAAAAAAAAATTATAAAAAAAAAATTTTGGTAAAAAAAAAATTGGGGAAAACACAATTTCTGTACAAAAAAAAAATATTATTTTTTTTATTATTATTATTTATAGAAAATTATAGAATGCATATTTAAATTCCTACGTACTGCGTGACAGAGTCAGTGAATCAGTGTCGAGGGTAAATATATATTAAGAAGAAGATTAGAACTCCTAAAAATCAAGTAGAACACTCAAAAATGCAGTACATTTATTTGAGTGAAATTTAATGCTGTTTGACAAAGTGAAAACAACAAAAATTTACTTATTGTGATTCCGAATTATCAAATTGAACTGACATGGGACTATCATGAACTTGCTTCGGTTTTTTGAAATCCTATTTGTCTTCTGAGGAGATTCTTCGCAGCTAATCCAATTTTGTTGTGAATTTTAATAATTTCAATGCGTTGTCGAAGCGTGTATCGTTGCATTTTCAGAATAAAAACTTCAAAATACCGGGTGATTCAAAATAACATGTCTTGCTGGAAAATCTTTAAATAAAGCAGACTTTCAGCTAACTATCTCGGGCACGGCTCACTTAATTCAAAGCAGCTTACCTTCTGCCCCTGAATGCAATGTAGACTAGATAGGAAACTCTGTTTCATTCAAATTATTGAATGGGCCTTTTCGGAAGACTCAACAGATGACCACCTGTAGTCAGCTGGAATAAAAGCAAACACACAAATTAGTGTTTCCATGACAACATTCTTTTCCAAGACTGCACACGCCAGCCACTTCCTCTGCTCTCCCTCCCTCCAGCTATTTCGCTTTTGTTATTTCTCGTTTCTAGTTTACGTCAGCGCACATGCCAATAGCATGTCCGTCCGTCCGTCCGTCTCTGTTGGTATATTCATTCGTTCGTTCGTTTGTCGGTTGGCTTCAACTCTTGGTGGCTTAAGGTGAAGAAGAAAACGATAAAACGAAAGAGCCAACATAAAATTGAGTTAAAATACGACAAAAAAAAACAACAACAACGAACCATAAACACACATACTTGGCATACAGTAGAGTGCAATGAAATAGTAGCAGGTCGAGCGAAATACGTGTGTGTATGTAAATTTGTTTAAAAAAAAAAAACCAAACAATATTTGGGGTGCAGACTTTTTTCGAAACAAATTATTTCTGCTGTTTGTCACGAACGAAAGTTTAATTGTCTTTCGATCAAGGTTAGCAAAAAAAAAAAAAAAAAAAAAAAACGAAATACAAAAATATTTGATTTAAAGTGGTGATTTTTAAAAATGCCCAACATGTTTGTTTGCGCTAAGCGATTATTTCAGCTAATTTGGGGAAGTGAATTTTAAAATTTGAAGGCAGATTCACAGTTGACTTCTACAGCTGTGGATTAGATTTTAAGTGGAGATTGTGAAAATGGGCATAATAATCGAAAGACACAAATTTTATCAATTTGATAACAAAATCCGATTAACCCATTCATAGCCAGCAATGCCATATGGCACAGAGAAATGGATTTCGTAAAGTTAAAAAATGTCAAGGGATTCGAAGTCAGGAGCACTTTTTTAATAAAATATAAAACTATTTTTTAAAAAAATGCCGTGAATGGGTTAAGCATGAACTGTTTTAAATTTCTTTGTTGTGATTTTGAAACAATTTTTTTAGTCGAGGTAAGTGAAGACACATTAAAGCGGGGGGCTCCTGGAACGGTGGCCCCAATGAAAAATGACCCCAATTCAAAAATGAAAAATCTCCCCAAATATTTACAAATAGACCACAAGAACATGTAAATTTGGGTTTTAATATTTTGCTGGGACAATCGTTCTTTTTTCAAATATGATAATTAGGATCGCAACCCCAACACATTGTAACAAAAAAAAAATGAAATTTTCACTTTTGTTGGAGTTGTTTTTCCTTTTGGGTGAAGAATTGCCCAAAGTAAATGAGAAATCTCCCCAAATACACAGTATGAAAATTTCTGAAAAATCGCCCAAACAATTTCTGACAAATTACCCAATGCAAAATCCCCCCAAATATTATAAAAAATACCCTAAAAATTGTAGAAATTTGGAAAATTTGCCAAAAAAAAAATCACCAAATTAAGGGTAATTCATATTTGATTTGAAAATATCCCAAAAAAAAAAAAAAAAAAATTCGAAAATTCAAAAATGGAAAATGTTGGGGTGATATTGCAAAATGAAATATCTAATTTGGGGTAATTTTTCATTGGGGCCACTGTTCACAAAAATCAAAACGAGAACTATTTTGGTGAGACTCCTATTTTAAGAACAACTGAGAATATTGCTACTGTAGACCAAAGTGTTGAAGCCAGGTTTGTCCATTCCTCGTCGTTCTTTGGAATTGGGCATTCCTTAAAATTCCATGAAGGGACAGACGGAGAACTTCTCTCGAATCAGTGAGCGGTGTACGATATAATTGTGTATACTCACTCAGCGGGACCTACTGTTTAAAGCCGGCTCCGAACGGCTAATGCTTTTTCTAGAGAAGTTTTACATGGCTTAGAGATGGCTCTCTTACTCGTTGCCAACATTTGCGAGGTGGAAACAGCCGCTGAAAAATGTTTGATGGGTTTACCCGGTTTCGAACTCGGGTTCCTCTATGTGGTAGTCGCACACACTACCTACCACACCATTTTGCATAAAGACTTGGGTCTTAAGGCTTATAAAGTTCAGTTAACACAAGAACTCAAGCGGGCCGATCATCAACAATGTCGTGTCTTTGCTGATTGGGTCCTTGAAATGCATGATCCGGAATTCCATAGAAAACTCATCTTGACTGATGAGGCCCATTTCCATCTCGTTGGATACGTCAACAAGCAAAATTGTCGCATCTGGGGCTCGGAAAACCCAAGAGGTATTAATGAGAAGCCTCTCCATCCCCAACGTCTAGCTCTTTGGTGCGTGTGTTTATGATCTGGCGGGTTCATTGGACCTTACTTTTTCGAAAATGAGGTTCGATCGACAGTTACGGTGAATGGATTGCTCATCGAGAGATGATTAATTATTGTTTATGGTCGCAGTTGGATCGTATTGATCTGGACAACGTTTACTTTCAACAAGACGGCGCTACGTGCCACACAAGCAACGAAACCATTGCTCTTTTACGGGAAAAGTTTCCGGACCGTGTTTTCTCTCGAAGAGGTGATCACAATTGACCACCGAGATCTTGTAATTTAACACCTTGCGACTTCCTCCTTTTGGGGCCACGTGAAAGATACGTTCGACGCCAAGAGCCCAGCGTCGATTCAAGACCTCAAAGAAGATTCAAAATCCCCTGAAATATTATGAAAAATACCCAAAAAATATTCGGAATTTGGAAAAAGAGTATTTTTTCAAATATATTTTTTTTTATATATTTTTCAAATATACCACAAAAAAAAAATAAAAATCCCCAAAATTAAAAAATGGGTAAATGAAAATTACCAAATTTGGGTTTGTTTTTAAAATATCCTCAAGATAAAAACGAAAAATTCCCCAAAATTTAAAAAAGGGGACTTTTTCAGTGCTCAAAGAAAATCTCATACAAAATAAATTGGAGAGTTTTTTTTTATAATCTTCAGGTAATGTACTTTTTTTTTGAGCATTTTTCATATTGCTGGCCTGGTGTGATTCACATTTGTTCTGAAAATATCCCCAACCAAATGAAAAATGTCCCAAATGAAGAAAAGTCCAATATGAAAATTTCCCCAAACATTCTCAAAAATCCCCCAAACAATTTATAAAAATTACGAAATTCAAAATCCCCTTAAATATTATGAAAAATACCCCAGAAAATATTCGTAATTTGGAAACGGTGTATTTTTTACGAAAAAAATCACCAAATTTGAGGTGATACGTATTTTTTTTTTAAATATTCCAAAAAAAAACGGAAAATTCCCCATTTCTCATTGTTCATAATAAAATGTCATACAAAATAAATTAGAAAGTTTGTCATTATTTTTGGATAATATTTAACTTTTTTTTGGGCATTTCTCATATGACCGATGAACTGCGCAGCGCTTCCCTGATACACAGACTAGCCATTTGTTGAACCGTATCTACAATCCCACAGTTTGTGGACTTCTGAAGAAACTTCCAACATATAAGAATATATGGCCTCAATACTTCAGTTTAGAATCACTGAAAAATGGCAAACTTTAAGTCGCATCACTTCCCTATGTTAGGCTTGAAATTCAGTTTCTTCTGCAATATACCGCCGAGGTATTTGACACAGTCCGCAAAGGCAATTGCAGTGCCCTCCAATGAGATATGTTCCACGGATGGTGTATTGTGTCTCCTGCACCAATTCGGTCTTGTTGACATTTAGTATAAGATCAGCCAACCACGAAAATCGTTTTTCATTCAAGTCTCACTATGTTCACCCAAAGAGTATTTGTCTTCACATTTGCTACAGCAACGATCAGCGCTGTAAATATTTTTGTCTAATACAAAAATACAAATTGGCAAAAAAAAAAACAGAAACAACAAACAGAAAACAAAACGAACAAGAAAAGACAAAAGTAAAATATTGTATAAATCAACAACAACTCGTTTCAACAAGTGATTTTTCTTTGCAGCCGATACGAGACACTCACTCACACACAGAAAGAGGCTGCTACTCTTGCTCGGGGTACCCACCCGATGGTGTAGTAATAGTGGTCGTGGTCGTGGTTGAGGTATGTATCAGCGCGCTGCTCGTACATTCGTTCGGTGGTGGTAGTGGTGCTGGCGATAGCAGTCCAACTTGAAGTTTGTGTCCGAAGTCTTTCGTTATTTGAATTTGAATTCAGTTGCTGCGCGTTTGTAAACGAGAATGGTTGTGCACAAAACACCGCTAGACAGATTAAACAAACGTCAACCGAACAGCGAAGCATTTATCAAGTGATCATAGTGAAAGAAACAACAACTACAACGATAACAACAGTAAAACAAACAAACAAACAGACAGACAGTCAAACACTGCCATCGACTAACAAACTTCTGCTTCTTCATACCGTTCGTGTGTTCACCCCCCTCACCCCGCCCTCTTTCGTGAACGAAAGAAATATTAAATGAAAGTCAAATGTGAATGTGTGCGCGAGTTCGAGTTCGAGTTAGAGTGTATATGTCACAGCATAATCTGCACCATCTTCCACTCTAAGCCAAGAAAATAAATACGAATACAACAGAAGAAAACAAAAATGTAAGAAATTTTAAAGAAAATATACAAAAATATTTGTGTCGCTTGGAAGTAGAAGATGAAAGAAAAAACCAATTCAAATCAAAATATTAATGAAATGCATAAGACCCGTCTTGGAGAAACACCACCCAAACAACAATCGATTAAATGAGTGGAATTCGTTAACACTGCGCGAAACGGCCATTGGATTTCGGGCTAAGGCTTACAAAGTTGTGATTAAGATGAAATATTAAAAAATAACTAACTATCGAAAATAAATGGAATAAAACTGAAAAACAAATTTAACGGTTTCAACGACAAAATAACGATTTTCTGTGTGTTCATTAATCAGTGACGTTCTAAATAAAAAAACAAAAAAATTAACAACAACAACGAAGACGACGCTGTTAACAAATAATGATGATGACAATACAGAACTGAGCAACAACAACACCAACTAATGCTAAGAAAAAAACTAACGTAACGTTCATTCACAGACAGTTTTTGATTTTGTTGTGTCAAATCAACAACACAAACTACTTCAGCCATCACTCCAACACTCAGTCAGTCACTCAGTCAGTCTCTGTGACATTGCGTCCCTCGGTGACTTGAATTTAGTGGTGGGACGATGTGACGTTCAGTTCGAATCGGCTTGTGTGCCCTGAAAATATCCATCACATTCTTGAAATTGCTTTGGTTTGGTTTAGTTTCAGTTTGTGTGGCATTCCGTTTGTTGTTGTTTTCCTCTTGCCTTCTAATTGTCGCTACCAATTTGTGTGGCCTTCATTGTATCGACAACTTAAACCATTGAGCCATCATTGCCATTATTAAGACGAGTAGGAGGCGAGCGGATCACACCAAAAAGTCATTGGACTTTTAAGTAAATAAACAATCATTACGATCGGTAGACTCTGTGCAAACGTTAGAAACTGAAAATCATATAAATCGGTAATATGTAACCACGAATTGGTTATGTAGACTCCCGGGAACGACAGGGCGGTTCATAAAGCCTCTTTAGTTGGATGTGGTTCCCTAATTGTCAGGCTTTTCTTCACATGCAAATTTAGTTAAGGCGGGGCGGGTAGGTGACTTGGAGGCGTTGTGACTATCAGCGTGGGGGTTGTGGGTTTGATTCCCACCAGAGACTTTGGTTAGTCGCTGCAAAAATCTAGACATATGATCTGTGTCACCCGGTTTAGAATATAAATTTACTTTTGTATTGTAATTCCTAGAGCCTTCACACATTGGAATCTGTGGTTCATTGTGTTGTTATCGATTACAATTTATCAAAACAATTTGTCGTCTAATCGAAAGCTGAAGATCAAACATTCAAAGAATTTTCTTATTTCTAATTTAGCAGCCAAACGACCAATTGTACTCCAGGTAATGCTCATGTCGCATGAGACAATTTATCGTTTAAATGCTAAATTAGAAATATCAAAGGATTAAGGACATTTCTAATTTTTCGAGTTTGTGAACCATAATGACATTATACAGGGTCCGCCAAAAAACTTTTTTTTTCTTGAAAGTTCTGTAAAAAAAAACTACTGGATATTTTCTCAAAATTTATTTTTTTATTTGACAGTACAATCCAAGCCATTTGAATGAAATGAAAAAACGTTAGATGGCGGACTCAAATTTATTGTTTTATTTGAAAGTACAAGCCATTTTTTTTTCTTGAAAGTTCTATAAAAAAAACCACTGGATATTTTCTCAAATTTATTTTTTTATTTGAAAGTGCAATCCTTCCGGTTAATAATGGAAAATAATTTCATTCAAATGGCTGCCTGGGCTGCCTCGGCATCAGTAGCCTAACGACATCAGCTCTGCGGCTGATAATGCGATCGTCAAAAACAGGGCGCAAAACATCGAGTGTAGCCTCGGCTGTGTGGCAAATGTTGCCAATATCCTCCTCTTCAATTTTTGTAAACAAAAATTCGTTCAACTTGGCCCGATAACGAAATAAGCAATAGTTGATAAAAAAAAAACGTTAGATGGACGGACCCTTTATATTTGTAAAGAGGAGGTCAGGTGCATTCAGATGACACCAATTTTATTTCAATCTGATTTAGCGTTCCAAAGTTATTCCATTTTAAAAGAAGCAACCTCTTAAAAAAAATGCCCGAGATGGCCGACTTTGGAGCTCTATAAAACGCGAATCACGTACAACTTCCACCGAAAATGTAAACGTTTTATTTCCCGCTAGAACTAGTAGAACGTATGCGGAGATTTTCATTAAAATCGGAGGGGATGAATATTTCAATATATTTCGTTTTCTTTGGAATTGCCCCAACACAATGAAGAAATCGCTTGGTGTAAGCAAAAATTCCCTTTTTTTCGAAAGAGCAGACATTTCCCATTATTTATGGAACACAATTTCATTCCTATATGTACCTCCCTCGGCTGTCTTCGCTCTAACGCATGTTGAGTTGTAATATGTGTATACATTTTTGTTTACAGCTTAATCGAGCCCTGAGGACTACGTCTAAAAGTGCCAGACGACGGTTTCGCCAATTCGACGCCACTAAATACTCCTTCTCTACTGTTCTTTTATAAATTGCCTGTGACCTGAGCCCTCTTTTCTTTTTCGAGAATTTGCATATGTGATGACCTTCAACGGAAAGATTGGCTACAGTAATTGGGATAAAATTTACACATCAGACAAAGTCTATACACCGAGGCCATAGGCCCTGGAGCCGCACATATTCCCGTTTACATAATTAAATGCCGGTATACGACAAAAGAGCTAAACCTTTCTTATTGGCGATTATCCATAGTTAATTAAGAATTTATTTGCCATAATTTCCCATTTAATTTATGGTTTTTTTTATATATTTTTTTTTCTTAAATAGAGATTATGGTTGTTTGCATTTCCAGGAGGTAAGACCTTCACTCACTGCCACTGATGGCGTATTCCTATTCCTAGTGCTGGGAACATGAGACTTCATTCCACTTTGGTATCTTTGAACCAAATTCGATTCATGTCGTTTTTAACCCTTCAATGCGCGATTTTTTATTTTTTGTTTTAAAAAATATTTTTGAATTCTACAGGTATTCTAAAACTAGAAAAAAATAACAAAAAAATTATTTTATTTATTTTTACATTTATTTTTTATAAAAAAATGCGTGATGATTCATATTTGAATCAACCAAGTTTTCCGATCTACAACTTGAGAATTTACACATTTTGCATTTTATTTTCCACTAATGTCACGCACACACACTACAGAATAAAAATAAAATTTATAAAACTTACATTGATAACCAATCGCGAATTATTTTAATTTAAAATAGTTATAAATCGCAAAACTCCACTATAATGCAAAAATCGCAATGACAACTGACCAAATTGTTGTCAAAACATCCGTTACAAATCATCTATGGTTTTACAACAACAAATGTCATGCATTCGTGTTAGAATCAGCTGAAACTTAATCACTGTAATGTCTAATAAAAGAGTAACATGGAAAACAAGTGGTTGATTCAAATATGCATCACGGCGCACTGAAGGGTTAAGTCGTTTGTGCCATGTCCGCCTGTCCTCCTGGTACGATAACGATAACGAATATTTGCCCCAAACTACTTATGGCATTGCATATGGGCTACATGGCCACAACCCTTCGGGTACCTCCCACACAAACCCTCAATTTCGCCCACTTTAGAAACCATGTAATAACATCTATACGCCCAACGCGATCTAGCCCAAATTCTGTATTTACTAAAGCCATTACTGGATACAGTTTTGGACAAAAACTTGGAAGTCTGGCCACGCCCCTTCTGGCATCTCCCACACAAATCTTCTATTTCGCCCACTTTCGAAATCGTGTAATAATATGAATATGCCCAAAGCGATCTAGCCCAAATTCTGTATTTAGTAATGCCATTACTGGGTAAAGTTTCGGACAAAACATTGGACGTCTGGCCACGCCCCTTCGGGTACCTCCCACACAAACCCTCTATTTCGCCCACTTTAGTAATCGTGTAATAATATGAATATGCCCAACGCGATCTTGCCCAAATTCTGTATTTAGCAAAGCTATAACTGGATAAAGTTTTAGAGAAGAAGTTGGTAGTCTGACCACTCCCCTTCTGGTACCTCCTATACAAATCTTCTATTTCGCCCACTTTAGTAATCGTGTAATAATATGAATATGCCGAATGCGATCTTGCCCAAATTCTGTATTTCGTAAAGCTATAACTGTATAAAGTTTCGGAGAAAACATTGGACGTCTGGCCACGCCCCTTCTGGTACCTCCCATACAAATCTTTTATTTCGCCCACTTTAAAAATCTTGTAATAATGTCAATACGCCCAACGCGATCTTGCCCAAATTCTGTATTTAGCAAAGCCATTACTGGATAAAGTTTTGGAGATAAACTTGGAAGTCTGGCCACGCCCCCTTCTGGTACCTCCCATACAAATCTTCTATTTCGCCCAATTTAAAAATCGTTTAATAATGTCAATACGCCCAACGCGATCTTGCCAAAATTCTGTATTAAGTAAAGCTTTAACTAGATACAATTTGGAACTCTACTCCATATTCCGCCCACTTTTTTAAAACCGGGTAACACAATATTTTCCTTTGACTTTCCGATACTTTGGAATATGAGACTTGTATGTTTTTTACTGAGGCTGAGCGAGGTTTACCCGTTTTACAAGACCCTTTAGGTTCTGCTACAATTTCCCTTTGCAACTTCATCTATCAAATTCGCCAACTTTCCTGGGGATCCCCTCGCAACACTGCGAACTGAACTCCAAACGAAGCATCATCATCATTGTTGTTGTTGTCGTGGTCGTCGTCACCATCCATCTACCAAGTATTCGTCGTCTATTAAATGTTGCTGGTAGTTCCGCTACGTTAACGTGTTACATCTCGTGTCTATCTTGTTTTAGTTTTGGTTTCAGTTGTACTCTATTTGTTTCAATTCTGCTTTGTTTTCCTCTTCTGCCATTTTATTCTTTGTTTTTCTTCTGTTTTCTCTGTATGTGTGTGTGTGTGTGTGTTCTGTTTTCCATCTTCAACAACGTCATTATTAAACGTAATTACGCCACTATGCACACATTGTTTTTGTGTGTGTTTTTATTTCGTATAACATTTTCTCCACGATATTCTTTTTTGTTGATGATATTCGTCGTTGGCTGGCTGTGTGAAACCGCAAAGTGCAACACCAGCAATTGTCGTAGAGACGTGTAAGCACCGAGCGAGCTTGTGGATCAGTAGAAATCGTTGAACGAACAGAGAGAAGAAAAAAAAAGAAAATAGCAAAGCACTGCAAAAATTGTTGGCTGTGTTTGGCCATCAGGCCGTAATACACCACGACACAGGCAGTCTTGTTACGAAGACCAGCAACTCCACCACACTCTAACGCCACCACGACAATATCTCCCCTCCCATCAACAATCATCATCATCGTCTTTGTCGTCTTCTTTGTTGTTGGTGTCGTGCAGTGTCTTATACACCACCACCACCACCATCATAAACGGCCTCTAACCAAATTAATCCAACACACATTGTTTTAGACGCAGCCGAATACGTACTACACGAGTACCACCAAACAACACCAACAATAGGAAAGAAAAACGTTAGTTTTTCTCAGACCATTTTCAAATTGTGAAATATCCAAAAAAAAAAAACAACTTGAACTGGTACTGTTCATTCGTGTGAGCCCAAAACTCTGAAACAGAGCCTGCAGTTGAGACGAGAGAGTCTGCGCCTCGCCTGTGTATATGTGTGTGTGTGGATACTCAATTTGTGGATACTCTTAGACAGGTAAGTGTGTGTTTTTTCTTTTGCAGTTTTATACCGTTTTATTACTTTTTGGCAATAGCCGACCATTTGTTGAGACCACCTCCCCCCCCCGCCCCTGCGTCGCAACGATCCAAAGTTATTGGCCATCGAAGTTACCAGAAAAAATGCATTTGGTTTTTTTGTGCCATTCTGCTTCCATCCGACATAGCTGGCTCAAGTTTCACTCGTAGTCGTGGTGTTGGTTCATTTGCCATTATTGGCTATTCTCAATATGTTTTTGTCTTCCTCTTGCCATTCTTTATTTGGCAATTGCATAGCATTGCATTCCGTGTGTTGTAGTGCTGCTGCGTTATTGAGTTTTGATTCACTTTTTGTGGTTTCATTTAATGCAACACAAAAATCAGACGTTTGTCTGGGCCAGTGGACAGACGGACGACACCACAGGTTGGCTGTCTGTCTGTCTGTCTCGTAATGCTTCCGAAAACATGGATGTACTACAAGTGGTACATAAGTGGGGCGTGTTAATGCTCACAGCACAGGTGAAATGACATATTTACTTATTTCAGTCAGATTTCATATTTGTCTTTCAGTCTGATATGATTTTCTGTTACGAATGAAAGGAAATGTCTCAAGTGGGTTCCAAATAATGTTCATCTTCACAAATATGATAACCTCAATAAGAAGATAACATTAAAGATCTTTGGTATTAGCAGCGGAATCTAAAAACACAACAGTCGGGTAATACAATTTTGTTGTTATCGGCCTTTGGGAAATGTTGATGTTGTGTGGAAAACATAATTCAAATTTGGTTCTCCAAATTTCCCATTTTATTTTCTAAAAATTTAATTAATTGCAGACAATGAAAATTAAAATTTTTTTTGGTTTGCCGAATGTTGTAAAAGATATCAAACAATTCAATTGCATAACAACAACATCGACTGAATCATGAAAACCAAAAAAAAAAAAAAGAGGTGACTACAACCAAAGATATTTTCCAAATATAATTTTGTTATTGACCATACACGAACGGCGCACAATCTCTCCGAAATATGTTTTTTTTTAATTGCTCCGTAGTTGATGTCCATGTCACACGGTGCGATTTATCCGAATTATACTTTTACTCTATCAATCAATCAATCCCAATTATATCATTTATTTACGATGGCGTATGAGTAATATGAAGTGCGAGCTAATAAATCAATATCAATCATACGTCCACAGGCCTGTGGTGAGGGAATTGGGAAATTACTTGGAAATAATCAGGAGTTGATGTCCATGTTAAACGGTACGACTTATTCGAATTACATGTCGTTTTCTTTTACTTTTGTTTTCATTGCGTCTTGTTTTTCCGGAGCGAGTTAATAGCGCCACTTCAACCTCTCAACCTGTCATTTCAGAATTATTGTCGTTCATTTGCCTTTCATATTGTTCGATTTGACAAATCCTCCAGCTCAATTTAACATTTGTGCTAAATTTTACAAAGTCTATCAATTCCAATCACACATAATTAAATTCATTTATTTACGATGGCGTATGAGTAATATGAAATGCAGGCTAATAAATCAATATTAATCATACGTCCACAGCCAGGGGAATTCCCAAATTGTCAGGAATAATACTGGAATTTCAAAGTGGCTCGTTCGATTTGAATGAAATTTCATGAATATCTAGCAAAAGTGTCGTAACGATTAATTCTGAATTTTGGGTGTCTGGCATCCGAAGGCAGCAAAGGTGTAAGGGAAGCCATTGAGGCAACCGTTTGTGCTCAAAATGTCCTATTTTGAAGGATCGATATGATTAAATTTACATAAATAAACATTCGTGCTAAATTTTACACATTAAAATCAATTATCGGTGTTGGCGTATGAGTAATATGCAATCGCTTGTGTTCAAATGGTTCCATTTTTACGGAACGATATGATTAAATTTCCATAAGTAAGGGCCTACCATAGAATTATATTTATGGTTTTTTTTTCGTATTTTTCAGTGCGCATGATTGAAAATACTCATTCGGTATGTGGTGGGCCTATCTCCCGGTGTTTCTTTTCCAACTTTACCAGAAAAACACTTTTTTATTTGTGAACGAAGTGTTTCCCTAATTCCCCACTTAAAGTAGGTCACATTGAACTGAGGGAAAAAAATAGAATTATAAGAATTGATGATGATATTCCTTACAGTCAACGACGCACTTTAAATTCACTGATTTCATAAAGAAAATTCTAAACTTCTCAGGGAAATGACTTGGACAATTTTCAACAGAAAATGTCAACTCATGTCAATGCATTGTGATAGGGAGAACGTTTGCAATTGCATCGCAAATTGCAATGAGTATTTGTGAATGAAGTGGAACAGTAGACTAACTCACTGAAAGGATAATTTCATTGAATTTAAGGACATTTTCTTTTTTACTTGTACTCTCTCCTCGTTAACGAGAGTTGGAATAGAAGACGAAGAATTGTCCCTTTCTCTTTTAACAAATGCCCAACAGCTATTACTTCCCCTGGGAGAAGAAAGAACTTTAGCACGAAGGCGCTGTTTGTGAAGAAGTTTTGCGAGCCTAAGTACCCTGGCACACGATGATCTTGCCGGTTTGCCTAGCAGCTCAGTAGTGACGTTTTTATTTAAACGTCAATTTCTGAACGCTTCCTGTTTGGATCTGACAGCTTCAATGCAATTCCATTTTTGTTGAAAATAGTAAAACTTGTTCTCGTTAAAGGAATACTTGTCTAATTTCGAAAAATTGCATGTATTTTTACACCAGAAAGTTTACGATTTTCGGAATTGCTTAAACGTTCAGCTGTTGCTGGCAATTTTTTCCAACCTCAAACCTTGAACATTCTCTTTGACTCAAACGAACACCTTGCTAAAAGGGCACACCTCTAAATGTCTACCTACAGATTGTAGGACATGACCATGACTTCATCCAACTCTCTGATATCATAAATATCATTCTGAAAGTGTGACACATGCGACAAGTACAAGTATTGCAATTAAATTGCTGGTCACAGTACCCGTATTCTCACTTCTGGTCCAGCCGATCTTAAGCATTTTTTTATTTATATTGTCATACAAGAAAGATACAACAGCAACAACAACAAAAACAAACACGAATCCAGTCTCTAGAATTCCACAAGGTCAGAAACAAAAGTACATTTCTTGTTTCAACATTTATCTTTTCATGTCTTCAGAATACAAAACTCGTTTAAGTCACCGACTGAACAGATTCAAATGCCATTTGCTTGAAATCATATTTAATTTGTTTAATAATATTCGGCTAACAAATTATCATTTATTATCTGCTCAGCACACCAAAAACGACGACCGAATGTGTGATCAAAAAAAAAAAAAGAAGAAGGAATATGCAAATGATGTTCGGTTAATTAAAATATCAAACCGAAAATAAGTTGGAAAGAATCTTAAATTAAAACTGAACACTCCTCAAAGTGGTAAATGGTGTCGGTGGTGGATTATTCGTCACAGTCAGTCAGTCAGTCAGTTAGTTCACCGCAGCCAACTGCGCAGTAGCAGCTCTGCGACTGTGTTCTGTACAAGGTAACAGGCCATAAAAGTGAGCACTCACTTAGTTTACAAAAATACATGGGTAATTTAACTGGCTGAGTGAGTGTTGTGTTTCCCACATTTCCCACAAATGACTTAAATTCCGCACAAATTTGGACCAAGTCAAAATCGATAGTCATAGTCATAGAAGCTTAGATGATGATGATGATGATGACGAAGAACACCAAAACCCCGTTACCATTTACCCGATTACCTGTTTCAAACAGATTTGCTGTCGGTGTCGGTGTCTATGTCCGTCAGTCTGTCTGTCCGTCTGCCTGTCTATACTTAGCAACCGAAAGTAATTAGCATCGCTGCATATAACCATCCGTACAACTTAAGTAAATTTTTCATTATTTCCCCATTATCGATTATTTTGCTGTTGTTGTTTCTGTTCGTTTTGAGAATTTTATACTCGCAATCGAATACAAGGAGCTACATGCCGACAGTCAGTCAGGCAATTTCTGTTGTTTCTGTGTTATTGGTTGCATTCAGAAATATGATCAATACCAGTTTCACATCACTGCACTTCGTGGTGGTGGTAGTGGTGGTGGTGGTGTTGGTGCCAGCGAATATGCTTGAACATAATACAGAAACAGCTGTGGCCGGCTAATAGAGCAGCAGCAGGGAGAATTTCTCAAAGGATATGGGAGGGATTACACATTTGATAAACAATTCTAATTGAACGGCTGGGTCGGTCATTGGACCTTACTTTGTCGAAAATGAGGTTGGATCAACAGTTACGGTGAATGGGTGATGATTAATGATTTTTTATGGTCGCAGTTGGATGATATTGATCTGGACAACGTTTACTTTCAACAAGACGGCGCTATGTGCCACACAAGCAACGAAACCATTGCTCTTTCACGGGAAAAGTTTCCAGACCATGTTATCTCTCGCAGAGGTGATCTCAATTGTCCACCGTGATCTTGCGATTTCTTCCTTTGGGGCCACGAGAAAGATAAGGTCTACGCCAGCGTCGATTCAAGACCTCAAAGATAGAATTCGTAAGGCTATCGAGGACATAGGGCAGCCACTTTGCGGTTGGGTTATGGAAGATTTCATGAAAAGGATATGGATCTGTAAGCGTCGACGTGGTGTCCATTAGGCTGATGTTTTTTATTATTAACCGCATACCTTCCTCTTTATTATGAAATAAACATCCGATTATTTATCTCAAAAAAATTATATTTTTCTTTGAATACCAAAATAACACCTCTTGTTGGAGAACCCTGTACTTGATCAGTTGGTGTGTTGGTGTTGCTTTGTGTGCCGATTAACTGAGCTTTTTTTTCTGGGTGATAATTTCGAAACCCCTACAGCAATTCAAGCTGTGGCTACCATTAATAGTGCAGCTCTCTTAAGCGGACACCTCTCTTAAGCGGACACCTCTCTTAAGCGGACCCATGTTTAAAGCGGACATCCCTATTAAGCAGACACCCCTCTTAAGCGGACACCTCTCCTAAGCGGACATCTCTCTTAAGCGGACAACTCTCTTAAACGGACATCTCTCTTAAGTGGGCACCTCTCTTAAGCGGACACCTCTCTTAAGCGGACACATCTCCTAAGCGGACTCCTCTCTTAAGCGGACACCTCTCTTAAGCGGACAACTCTCTTAAACGGACATCTCTCTTAAGTGGGCACCTCTCTTAAGCGGACACCTCTCTTAAGCGGACACATCTCCTAAGCAGACTCCTCTCTTAAGCGGACACCTATCTTAAGCGGGCATCTCCCGTAAGCGGACATCTCTCTTAAGCGGACACCTCTCTTAAGCGGGCAACTCTCTTAAACGGACATCTCTCCTAAGCGGGCACCTCTATTAAGCGGAGGAAGTTTTTTCACTCTTTTTCGCTGGACACCCTAATGCTCATGTATTTAGTATTCACTTGGATCGTACGCAGTAGAGTATTCAAGAAACTGGTCGACGGAAAAATATTTTGTAATATTGCAATAAGTAAAAAGTGTATTTCCCGCCAATCGAGTCAAATGTCAACAATACTCCATTCTCCCTCTTTCCGCTTTTCAATACCAATTTTTCCTATCTCATCGCACAGAGCATTGCATTTATAGGCGGTACACCTGGAATGTTGGTCAAATAAAAAAACTCTATGGGACAAACATTTCTCGAATATCCTTTAAGAAATCAGCACAAGTAATTCGATTTTATTTCTCTCCTTATTTTTTTCTTAAATATATTTTTTTTTGTTCGAAAGTCTCTTTGTTGGTTTTTCTTTTCAGACGTGTGGTTGATCTTTTTGACAGCTGTCACTTGGATTGCCATTTTATAATGAATAGAATTGGTGCTGTGGCCCATCCACTTTATGCAAGATTTTGCGGAAGGATCTTGGTTTGTGGGCTTAAAAAATCCAACCCGTCCAAGGATTGAAGCCGAACGACCATCAAAGGGCGTGGAAATCGATTCGGAATCTCTGTGAGCCGTAATCATGAACAGTTTGCTAGGTGCTCTTCAAAGAAATTCTATATCCGTGGTAGCCAACTTGTAGACTCCTGTGTCAGAGTCATAATTCCTTGTTGGCAAGACTTCCCGTCGTTTCACTGCGGAGCATAGGGCCAGCTATACAGCAGTGAAATCCCATTGAAATTGGCTAAGCCATTGAAAAGTGTCTGCTTGCTGCCAGTTTCGATAAAACGAATTCGTTTGTTCATTACTATATAGAATGGGTTTTAGAATTTATTCAATTCTCGATTTGAGATATATGTTCGGGAATAACATATGGAACGTATGCACAAGGTTTCCTTACAGAGAAATAACCGTTTTATGTCGCTTTACGCTTTACGGAAACCAGCTCCTAATTTCTACTTTTTTTGTTTAACTCTCCACTTTACTTTACACTCTGTGTAAGTCAACTCTGCTGTGTTTCGAAAACTTTTTCCTTAATCTCTTTACTATTTTACCACTTGTGGCATGTGTTCCGCAGTTCGTAGTCGTATTATGAGCATCATAAAATCAACTGTCTATAAAATATTCATTGTAAATTGACAAAAGTCCATTTGTTGGAAGCCATAAAAATGGCTGCACCCAGGAAATATCGAATTTGTTTAATGGCCCAATATAACTTTCATTTACAACAAATTAGGCGCACACACACAGAGAGAGAGAAACACTCATGTGGACTGGACATTAATGGAAATGGCACGGGTACTGCTATTTTAATAGGCCCAACTGTAGTCTTTGTTCATACATAATTGTTGTCTCTTTGGCCGTTTGTTTCGTGTTGGCTTGGCTTCGTTGTTTCTCGTTTTTGTTGTTTGGTATTATTTTTTATACATTTTTTGTTGTTGTTGTTGTTTTTTGCAAAAGCTGGAAAACAACACTATTATGGTATCTTTTACCCCTTGTCGCTGTATCCATTGTTGTATATACAGACATATGTACGAAGTAAGTATGTGGTGTTGGTCCGACATATATGAACCGCTAAAGCGTTAATATTTATGCTGACTTACTTCCTTCACTGAGGCAATACTCGGTCTTGCCACAACAACAACAACGCAAATGCTAAAACAACATTAGCACCAACAACAACAACAACGACAACAAATCAAATACTATTAAATGTTCAGCACTTAATGACGACCACGGCCGATGCTGGTGCTGGTGCTGCTGGCCAGCTAACATTTTGTTGTCTTGTGTTTCTTCTGGGTTGTAACCCAAAGGTGTACCCGCCTGGGTTTGCAATGGGTGGGGGTGTTAATAACCTGTCACAGTGTTTCTCGTCAAACATCCATTTCAGTTTCGCCTCATTTTTGTTTTGTTTTCATTTTTTTTTTTGCAAATTCCTCGACATGTTATTATTGTAAAAAAAAAACAAAATTTGAATATACATTTTTATTACACCATAAAATATGAAATACGCGAAACAAAATATAAAACAAGGCAATTTGTAAAACATTCGTAAGGGTCTGCGTCACGCTTCAGGGTCATCACTGCCATCACCGCCAATGGCCAATTAAAGATTTTTCTTTTGTTTACCTCGGGCGATCTCATCCAATTGACGATGATCAAGCACAAGTGTGGGAAATTTACCAAAAAAAAAAACATAATGAAAAATAATAAAACATTGCGATACGTTTTTTCTGGTTTTCATTGGAATTGTTATTTGCCAAAATTGGAAAAATTACACAATTTCAAGTGTCACAATTGACATTCATGGGGGGGGGGGGGTTGGGTCATAAATCCATCAGACACAAATGAGAAAAATTTATAATTATTATCTGCTTTACGTCGCCCATCAAATGAAATGTCTTATGGTTATTCTTCGGCCAATTTGACAATATAGTTGCGCAAGTATTGCACATTTTGTGCAAACTGCTTGGAAATGTTTCACTGGACAACACAAATTATTTCGAAATTGTACAGAGTTTTCCAACAGGAGGTGTTATGTTGGTATTCAAAGAAAAATGGAATAAATGATCGGATGTTTATTTCATAATCAAGAGGAAGGTATGCCGTTAATAATGAAAAACAACATCAGCCAAATGGCCAACACGTCCATGAAATTTCCCCTAACCAAATCGCAAAGTAGCTGGCCTATGTTCTCGATAGCCTCACGAATTCTATCTTTGAGATCTTGAATCGACGATGGGCTGTTGGGGTAAATCTTGTCTTTCACGTGGCCCCAAAGGAAGAAATCGCAAGATCACTGTAGACAATTGAGATCACCTCTTCGAGAGATAACATGCTCTGGAAACGTTTCCGGTAAAAGAGCAATAGTTTCGTTGATTGTGTGGCATGTAGCACCGTCATGTTGAAAGTAAACGTTGTCCAGATCAATACGATCCAACTGCGACCATAAAAAATCATTAATCATCTCTCGATAGCGCATTCTATTCACCGTAAATGTTGAGCCAACCTCAGTTTACGAAAAAGTTAGGTCCAATGACCCCGACGGACCATAAACCCCACCAAACAGTCACACATTAAGGATAAATAGGCTTAGGAGTTTCTTCGCTTTTTCGAGCCCCAGATGCGACAATTTTGCTTGTTGACGTAGCCACCGAGGTGGAAATGGGCCATGGGCCTCATCAGTCAAGATGATTTTTCGATGGAATTCCGAAACATTTTCATGCATTTCAAGGACCCAAACAGCAAAGACACAACGTTGTTGATGATCGGCCGTCTTGAGTTCTTGTCTTAACTGAACTTTATAAGCCTTAAGACCCAAGTCTATAAGCAAAATACGGTCTAATGACGTTTGAGGAATGCCCAGTGCCAAAGAACGAGGACGAGGAATGGACAATTGAATTAAACGAAAAAAAATAAGAGCAAATCGTCTATCGTCTTTTCAACAAACCGATGACAGTTGACTTTGTCCATATACGTGCATATTGCCATTACGGTCGACCGACCATCCAGAGTAAGGCGGCTGGCGGTCTTGAACAACCAAATAACACCCACCAATGGCGGTTGACTAACACTTCTGGTGAAACTCCCTCCCCGGAACCGCCGTCCTTAAACGGTGGGAGAACATGAAGAAATATTGAAAAAAAACGAAATATTCCGCTATTTATTAATAAATTTTTTATGGGCTTTTGATGAATTTCTTTGAGAGTCTTTTAATTTTCGTTTTTTTTTTTGTTTTGTTTTCAATGCACAACAAAACATTCATAGCGAACGGGCATTTTTTCTGCAGGTAGCCAGCCAATACATACAGACATTTGTACATGTGCATCTATATATGTATGTATATGTGTATGGATTAACACTTTCTCCCCAAGTGGCAGGTATGTGTGTGTCTGTCCGTCTGTCGGTCTGCCAGTCTGTTTGTTTGAATACATGTGTGCATGAAAAATGTATTTATTTACTACATTTTTCATGCTGTTGTTGTAATTTCATGGGTGTTGTTGTTGTTGTTGTTGTTGTAAAGGTGAAATATACCTCTATTGTCGTTTGGCAAAGAAGAAGAAGCAGAAAAAAATGTTTAATAAATACGAGTAAATTAACAAAATTATACATATGCATGTGTGTATGTACCGTATGTCTGTCTATAATCATGTAACATTCACGGGCCACACTAATCAAGCATATATACTATCTTACGGCTATATACATTAGGGTGGCATTTTGAAAAAAAAAAAAATGTTTGACAAAATCTCAAGAAATTCGGGACAGTCAATATGGATGGTGTCCGGATATTGTCCACATTCTAATTTGATGTAGCGTGTAGTCGTTTTGTAGAGTAAATTTCTAGATGTAATTTCAGTTAAAAGAGATAAAATGTTCTTTGATCTACCTGAGCTTAATTTATAACTATTTAAATTGTTGAGTATTAATTCAAATTCACGTACTTTCCTTAACCTTCGATGAAGGAACAGACGGGGAAATTCTCTGAAATCAGTGGGCAGAATTACTTTTTTGCGTAGAATTCAGTCAGAGTGTAACGAGATGTCATTACCTGGTAATGCTAATGGAAATGATATGTTCTAACTCAGTTTTTGCTGGGCAAGTACATGTGAAGCTTGATGTGTAGGAAATGTCATTGTAGTACGTCTTTGTACATCAATTGGATGAACATTGTACATCAATTTGATGAATATTGTACATCAATTGGATGAAAATTGTACATAAATTTGATGAACATTGTATATCAATTTGATGAACATATCGTACATCGGTTTCATGAACATTGTACATTAATTTGATGAACATTGTACATTAATTTGATGAACATTGTACATTAATGTGATGAACGTTGTACATCAATTTGATGAACATTGTACATCAATTTGAAGAACGTTGTACATTAATTTGATGAACATTGTACATCAATTTGATGAACATTATACATCAATCTGATGAACATTGTACATCAATATGATGAACATTATACATCAATTTAATGAAAATAATTTCTATTATAAAAAATAACACATTTCTATTTTGCAAAAAAAAAAATATTTTTTTTCTTTAAAGAGTTTCATGCTATTTTTCCCTATGACTACAACCCAAGGTATACGAATCCATTTCGGAAACTACTACGCTTCTTCATCCATAACCTTTGCCTTGCTTCCTACTACAATGATTGGTATAGTGAAAGCAATAGTTTTTATAGTTTAAACGAGAATTACTCTTTAATAGCGCATATCCCCCAAAAAACATGCAGAAAGTTCTTCGTTGTTTGCAATGCGACCGACAACATTTTAAAAATTACCCACTATTTCGTAGAAATTTTCTCTTGCAAAATTGATGTAAAATAATACTTCAATTTAATGAATCGTTGTCATTGGTTTGATGTACAGGTTATTTTTTCCGTGTGCCTGGGGCAATTTGAAACTTTACGTCCAAAAATTATTATTTATTTTTATTTAATCGTACGAAAAATATTTCTAAGATTAAAAAAGATTATAGAGCACTAGCAGCAATGGCTATAAGCTCACCAAAAATTAAATAAAGCAAATTTGGAGGCAAAACGAACAATGTTGAACTGGTCTCACAGTCATTTTTAAATCACCCGATCTAAATTTCATTTAAAAAAAAATCATAAACAAATTGTTAAGCTAAATGCACAGTTAATTACTGAAAATGTAGAGGAAATTACCAGCTGTTCTGGCAATTATAGAGAAAGTGCCACCCTAATATCGATTGTATGTCCGATTGCTGGGCTCTCTGTGAATGTGCCCGTGTATATTTGCCAACTGATCTTGGCTTAAAATTAACTCGGTACAATGTCTTTGATTTAACCACCAACGGCCACGAAAACTTATAGAAAGACATCAAGAAAAACAGAAAAAGTCAATTCCATGCACGCCACATTCGTTCACACCAAACACACACTCAAGTCAGCTTAAATAGCAGACGTATATGATTTTTGCAAAATTTTAAGTTTTAAGGGAATAAGTAAATCATTTTTATGTGTTCTTACAGATTTGAAAGAAAAAAATTAAATCAAAATGTAAAGAAAATCTGCTAGTTCTGTCGAAAATCCTCACTCTAACTTTATCACAACACCGTTTCACCAGTACACTCGGTGCTATTTTCTTGAACACAGCTGTTTTAAAATCGTGTACCCTTTGTTTATTATTTCTTGTTTCTGGTGCTGTGCTGAGCTTTGTTTTTGTTTTCATTTTGTAGTTTTTTTTAGTTTATTTCTTATATGGCTTAATCATACTTGAAAATCGCGATTAATTAAAAACACAACTCAAAATAAACAAACAAACAACACCACAACCAAAAAAAAAGCAACCGCAACAAAAGACAAAGAATTGGCCATTTACGTTACGTCATTGCAGTCATTGCAAAATGGTTCATTTCAAAATTGTATTTCAAGTGAATTTAAAAAATTCGGGCCTGTCCCAAGCACAAATCGCGCTCAGTTGTCCCAAAAAAAAAACAAAAAGTGTAATTTGCTGCTTACCGAAATGACATTTTTTGTTGTTAAAGGTTTGATTTAATGGAAATATGCAAATAATTTTTGCAATGTAAATGTTTTACCTTAGCCTCAATGTTAGTGTACGGCAAATGGGTCAATAAATGGGATTCTTCAAAGCAAGGACACGGTGGCGCTTCTTAATTTGTTCATGGACAGAATATTAAGTTCAGTTTAAATATAGAAGATCGTAGAATTTACCGGAAAAGATTCTTCAAGAATTCACTTTAAAATTTCAAACAATGACAATGTCAGTACTTTTTCCAGAAATAGTAAAATTTTATAGTTTTGTATTCAGTCTGTCTGAAAAGTTCATGGCTGAGGTCAGCAATTTAAATGAATTTGACTTACCTCGACAGTATCGGAATTAGGGTGGCCCAAAAGAGACCTGGTGATCATGTTTATTTCGTATGCGAAGTCACTCCGTCTTGTTGAATCCAAAATTTAACATGTTGCTACACAAAGTTGTCGATCAGTGCTTGTTAAAAAAACCCCTGAGTCCGTTTCTGGCGTTATATCCTCATTCTCATGGAAGTATGGGCCGTTGACTTGTGTGGCCATAACTCTGCCCCCAACAGCGCATCTGCTTCGGATCAGATTTTGAGTGCCCCACAATACACAGTTTTGCTAATTGACCACCACCACCCCTTAAATGGAAATGCGTTTCATTCGACATCAGAACAATGGATCGTCGAGATGAATTGAAATAGAATTCTAGGGTTTTAATGTATTGTTGTATACTGTACGTGTTCTTTTTTAAATGTCCCAGAGTTCAGTTATAATCTGCAAAGAAAATATATTAATTTTAGAAAATTATATTGGATTTAGTTTAGCTCGAGATCATATTGAAGAAAAAGACGATGTTTTTGTTTTCATTATTATTTTATTTAATATTTCCCAATATTTCGATTGCCTTTGTCAACCGTCTTCAGTTGGTCTAATTCTGGGTCATCCAGTATCGATAGTCCCATGATAAGCCGGCTCTATGAAAAATGTCCCAAAACGATGTAGAATTCCCTAAAAAATCTCATACAAAATTTACGAATTTTTCATAATGAAATTACCCAGAGTAAAACCCCCAAATATTATGAAAAATACCCCAAAAAATAAAAAATTTGGGAGATTTTCATAATTTTTGGCAACATTTAATTTGTTGTTTTTGGGGCATTTGTCATATGAAAAACTCTCCAATTTTTTAGTTTTGGGGATATTTTCATGTCAGAAGTCAATCATAAATCGGTTATGTTTTGGGGGGATATTTTTCATAATATTTGGGAGAGTTTGCATAGGATAATATTACATAAATTGTTTGGGGGACTTTTCATAATTTCTGGTGACATTTTCATATTTAGATTTTGGGGGGATTTTTCATTTATTCTGGGGAATTCATCATTTTTCATTTTAAAATTTTTTGCAAAATATAAATGTTTTATATTTTTGTAGAAATTATAATTGATGTATAATGTCCATCATATTGATGTACAACGTAAATAAAATAGATGTACAATGTTCATCAAATTGATGTACAATGTTCATCAAATTAATGTACAATGTTCATAAAATTCAAGTACAATGTTCATAAAATTGATGTACAATTGTTTATCAAATTGTTCATCAAGTTAATGTACAATGTTCATAAAATTGATGTAAAATTTTCATCACATTTATGTACAGCGTTCATTAAATTGATCAACAACGTTTATAAAATTGATGTACACCATTTATGTACAATGTTCATAAAATTCATGTACAATGTTCATCAAATTGATGTACAATGTTCATCAAATTGATGTACAATGTTCATCAAATTGATGTACAATGTTCATCAAATTGATGTACAATGTTCATCAAATTGATGTACAATATTCATCAAATTGATGTACAATGATCATCAAATTGATGTACAATATTCATCAAATTGATGTACAATGATCATCAAATTGATGTAAAATGATCATCAAATTGATGTACAATATTCATCAAATTGATGTACAATGATCATCAAATTGATGTACAATGATCATCAAATTGATGTACAATATTCATCAAATTGATGTACAATATTCATCAAATTGATGTACTATATTCATCAAATTGATGTACAATGATCATCAAAATTATGTACAATATTCATCAAATTGATGTACAATGATCATCAAATTGATGTACAATGTTCATCAAATTAATGTACAATGTTCATAAAATTCAAGTACAATGTTCATAAAATTGATGTAAAATTTTCATCAACTTGATGTACAGCGTTCATCAAATTGATCTACAACGTTCATAAAATCAATGTACAGCGTTCATGTACAATTTTCATTAAATTGATGTATGGAATTGAAGAAAAAGTTAATGATAAGTTCAACATCCAATTGAAGGTGGAAAATGATGTCAAAATTCATCAAATTGATGGACATTTTTCTTCCGGACATTTAATAACATAGACCAGGACAGCTGTTATTCGGCTTTTATTCGGCTGAATCGTGCCCAATTGTTTGCCTGATGTCGTCAATCGGGGGAGTTCGTTTATTGAGGCATCATAAACGCTTAGTCGCTTTCTTTTATCGGCGGTATCATGTAGGCTGAACTTATTGGCTGTCCAGCGAGGTACTTCCATCCCATGTTGGCATACAATTAATCTTAGGGCTCTTTATTTTTCTCCTCCATCGGCCAATGGACTTTAAAAAGGCTGATTAAAAAATACTCTTGGTGATGATCGAGATCAAATGCGGTATTTTGCTGGTAGTTTTGTAATTCAATGAAATTTCCTTTCAAATCAATGAAGTTTAAAAAAGCCTTATCTTTCAGAGCTGTTTAACGTTTTTATCGACCAAAAACACATTTGGAGAATCTCATCGCCGTTTACTAGAATCCTTTAAAGCACCTTTTCTTTAGTCAATTAACCTTTGGATGGACTAAGATTTCCCCATACTAGTCCGACATGTATTCGATGGCGATGATGATGATCGTCGTGATGTACTTGTCGGTAGGCAAACAACAAACGGGTATTTTTTTTTTGTGTCTTCATAAAGAGAAATCTAAATAAAGTGTCGAGAAACTCTTTAGTATGCAAATATACATGCGTTTCAGATACAGAAACATCACCACGACCGGTGACAGGCGGGGACGGGCAACAAAAAAACAACGACAGCCATGCTGATGGCGAAGACGTCTCAGGCGACACTAACTTTGGAGGCACACCAAAAATATGCTGTTTGGATAAATGCTAATTTTCAAATACAACATGAACGGGTGGACGGACAGCCAGGCAGACTGACAGCTTTATAATGCTCATATGCTCATTCCAATAGACATAGACAGACACACAGTCACGCGTTCCATCATAAATCGCAATCGCTATTCCAAATAACGATAAACCAAAAAAAAAAAAAGCTATTGAAACAGCGTTACACCTTAAAAATTTCGAAACATCCACCGAAATTTAAATAACAATTGTTGACATTTCTCAAAAACGCCAGTCTCGATTCTTCTTCATTGATTTTTATTTGGTTTTTTTTTGTTTTTGTTTTTAAATAATTGGGGGATTGTTCACCAAGCAATCAGACATCAAGCACGAACAAACTACAACATTAAACTTTAAATAACATATTTTACATGAGCGTTAGATGCCAACATAGCTCCCTCTCCGCTATCCCCTTTAGCAACGCTCGAAAACCAAAAAAAAACCAACAACAAAAATCACGTCAAAATCGAAGTAACGAAAATAAAATAAATGTTTGTAAAATGTTAACGGAAAATACCATGAACTTTGAAATGACACAAAACAAACTCACACAGATACAAAAAAATACTCACGCACACACATGAACCCAGTCATACATAACTTAATACCCCCGGTGAAGACAACAATAGCAGGGCATTGTTTGAAATATCAAAAAAAAAATGAAGAAAAAACAAACACAAAATAATAACAATAACCAACAAATTTATCTGTAAGCGTCAGTTATGGTTTTAACTGTAACTAAACCCGAACAATAGCAGCCCCTCCGTCCACCATCAAAATGTTACCGCCGCCACCACCACCATTCCCCCCACACAAAAAAAAAGAGTTAGTGGACATTGCTCCGCGGTGGTGTGACAGAATATTTCCAAACGAACGGAAGAAGCAAAACAAGAACTATGACAAAGCAAAATGTCAGTCTCAATAAGCGTGTGTCCTAAAATGCCAACTTTGTCGTCACCACAACGAGCGCAGTGCAGTCTCGTGCATCTACAAATCATTGAAAATCATCGTCAGGGCACGGGTGGGAAATTAAATCGCCTGTTCCGTTTGACAGTCTGGGCCACCATCAAATGGCCGTCGAACCAATGGAAAAAACCCAATAAAAGAAAAAACATAGCCAAAGAATTATCTCCAATTTCGAAATACCAGCGTAGGCTCACAATTTCTAGGGAACGAAAGCTAATGAAAAATACAGCCAGTCAAAGCACAACTTATTTGGAAAACAAAGATTTTATTTAGAAAATTAAGTTTGTATTTCAAAAATATAAAACGCATTCACTTCATATCAAAGCTTTCAATCAGGGAAAGTAGAAATAGTGACAACTAACAGCTATAGAAAGGGAAACCTCCAGAAAAATAATAAATGAAAATTGCCAAGAGGACAAAGGTGTGGAGATGGAAGAGAGACGTCACAACAAGTGCTCCAAATTCCAATAACCAAATGACAGAAATAATGAAACTGTTAAAGGCGAATATCAGTTTGTAGTATTAACTATGGGAGATGGATGACTACAAGGAGAAAATTTTGTTTTACAAATATGATTTTGGGAGAAACATACTGTGTTTGAGGGCAAACTTAATATGTTTGGGGGCAAACATAATATGTTTGAGGACAAACATAATATGTTTGAGGACAAATATAATATGTTTGAGGACAAAAATAATATGTTTGGAGACAAACATAATATGTTTGAGACCAACCTCAATATGTTTGAGGACAAACATACTGTGTTTGAGGACAAACATAATATGTTTGAGGGCAAACTTAATATGTTTGAGGACAAACATAATCTGTTTGAGGACAAACATAATATGTTTGAGGACAAACATACTGTGTTTGAGGGCAAACTTAATATGTTTGAGGGCAAACTTAATATGTTTAAGGACAAACATAATCTGTTTGAGGACAAACATAATCTGTTTGAGGACAAACATAATATGTTTGAGGACAAACATAATATGTTTGAGGACAAAGATAATATGTTTGAGGACAAACATAATATGTGGTGACGACAAACATAATATGTGGTGACGACAAACATAATATGTGGTGACGACAAACATAATATGTTTGAGGACAAACATAATATGTTTGAGGACAAACATAAAATGTTTGAGACAAACATAATATGTTTGAGACAAACATAATATGTTGAGGACAAATCTAATATGTTTTGGGGCAAATACATTTAATATCTTTGGTAACAAACAAAATATGTTTGGGACCTGCTTTACATATATAATACATAATATATATATATATATTTAACTGCCGGTAGTAAAGCTTATTGGCTTTTATACAAAGTATAATTGGCTGCAAATATAACTTATTTGCTATTATTATTACGTATTTGGGCAGAAATAATAGCATGTTTGAGAAAAAATATGCAATAAACTTATGAAATTCAACAAAGTACAATATTTGAGTGCAATATAAGTGTGTGTTGGCAGCTATTTTTGTATTTTCTTTTTCTGTCTCTACGCTCTTCAGGAGAGTACCAATAATACATCGAAATAGAGAGAATCACAAATTAAAAACAATTAATAACAAGTAACAGTAAATTTTATATAAACATACTTACACAGATATAACCTGCAAACAAGTAATGTTGCGGTACGGGCAAACATATATATGTTTGATGCAT
The DNA here is from genome assembly GCA_958296145.1 of Hydrotaea cyrtoneurina. Taxonomy (NCBI): domain Eukaryota; kingdom Metazoa; phylum Arthropoda; class Insecta; order Diptera; family Muscidae; genus Hydrotaea; species Hydrotaea cyrtoneurina. The sequence continues at coordinate 5,834,349 of OY282513.1, read as the reverse complement.
AATTTGTTTGTTAATATTTATTCAAATGCCTATTTTTTACGCATCTTTTACAACAGTGATTGTGGGTTTTAAGCGGGTAATTATAAGATTTTTTAATTTCTGAAACATTTCTGAACTAGTTCATCTTATTACAATTAAATTGTACTGAAGCGATCCGGTAGGCGGGTTGGTAGCGTGTTTGCGTGGGAGTGTTGGTTCGATTCCCACCTGAGGCTGCAATAAATCCAGCCATATGATCAGTGTCAAGCCGGGTTTCTTCTTCTAAAATATGTTTAAAAAAGGCATTGGTTTGGCTTTGATTGCAACAAGGTATACGGATCCGTTTCGGAAGGTGCCCCACTTGTTACTTTGCAATGATTTCTACTAAATTTACTTTGTATTGTAATTAATTAAAATTAAAAAAAAATGTTTTGTTTTAATTTGTTCCCCCGGAAACACTTTCAACAAGACGGCCACACAAGCAACGAAAGCATTGTTCTTTTACGGGAAAAGTTTCCGGACCGTGTTATCTCTAGAAGAGATGATCACAATTGGCCACCGAGATCTTGTGATTTAACACCTTGCGACTTCTTCTTTTGGGGCCACGTGCCGAGCCAGCCCAGCGTCGATTCAAGATCTCAAAGATAGAATTCGTGAGGCTATCGAGGACTGAGATTTGGTTAGGAAAAATTTCATGAAAAGGATATGGTCCTATAGGGGTGGTCGTGGTGGCCATTTGGCTGATGTTGTTTTTCATTATTAACGGCATACCTTCCTCTTGATTATGAAATAAACATCCGATCATTTATCTCAACAAATATCATTTTTCTTTGAATACCAAAATAACACCTCTTGTTGGAGAACCCTGTCTAATAAAATCGATAGTATTTTTCAAAGAAGTCTTTTAAGTTTCTTTTTAAGCGAGTTTTACAAATACGATATTATTTGTTGGACCTTAGTCAGCAAAGAGATTCGGTTTTAGGGGTTGCCGTGGTGTGACAGGTAATGTGAGCGACTATCACACAGTAAACCCATGTTCGTACCTGGTATGAATTTGAGACAGTAGGCACCGGTCAGTGAATGTAGAAATCATATCGTTTACAATCGAAGTGGTTTTCAAAATAGACCAACTAAAGATCCCATAATGAATATAGAATCAGTGAATATAGAAATCATATCGTTTACAATCGAAGTGGTTTACAAAATAGACCAACTAAAGATCCCATAACTTTTGCAAGACGAACCTCTCGCCATATTGAACTTTTCGCCACAGAGAAGATGGTGTTTAATGAGACCTCAATAATTATGATTTCCCTCTTATTTTGTTTCATCAAGCATACGCTTGTTGGCCGATGTGTCTGTGATTTTGCAACTGCTTAACTAGAAAATAGATTACTGATCTAATGTTGATGTCATAGCAGAGTTATCGTACGTAGTACATTCACATTCATATACACAATTGAGTACTTGATTATTTGAAAACTGGAAAACTTGAAAATATGAAGACTGGTTTTAATGAAGTCAATGTGTAATTAATGAATTTAAGGTGTGATGACAAAAGCCAATTATATCTCGTTGTGTTTACATAAAACAATGAACTTTGCGAAACGCAATTCCAGTTCGGCAATTACTGACCAAACAACGTAACGTTGTGACGATACGCATTCTGCGATACGCGCAAGTTAAATGAGACGTCCCATACCTTAGGCAAATTTTAATTATTTGATGGTGATGGAATATAACAAATTGTTGGCTGGCCATAGATGACATAATCTGAGTACGCACACTTGTACGAGTACGACAAGTGATACTTTGATTGGCCATAAAAGAGAGACCTGAACGAAATGGGGCTAACGTATGCAGCCAGTGCGGATCTAATGAGCAGTTGCAAAATACAATTGTGTGCGAGTGTGTGGAAAAAATATAAACGAAATTTCCCACATTCAGTGAATTCTTGAGCTGCAGCCAGTCTCCTCGGCTGTGTGTTGGCTGAGCGAGTAACGCAAATATGTAGCTCCACATTATCCGAAAAAAAAAGAAGTATTCAATTCAGTTTAATTTCGCTGCACAACCCGAGCTACGGCTCGTACACTTATTTCACCGCATACATCAGTTTGCTGCTGCTGCTGCCGTGTCTGTGGCTGGGGCTGCTTTTGTTTTGTTTCTTCTCCGGCTTTTCCAACAAGTTTTCGGTTGTGTGTAAAAGTAGATCAGCATTTCTCCTTTCGCCGGGCACATGGATCGCAGCACCAACCACACACACACACATACCAGTACATCCGAGTGACTCCAAAGAAGAAATTGAATGCAAATTGAATAATTACGTGTGAAATTGTTCAGTTGCTGTCGTACTTACACCAAAAAACCAAATGAAAGTATTCCACATTTGTTAGAGACTGTCAAAAACGCAAATAAGCGCAAACCGATTCAACTCAAGTCACGGCGAGACCAGCAACAACCAACCAACAACAGCAACAACAACAAATCTGCCAACATACGCGCATAAAAAAACCACTCACACGCACGCCAAAAATAACGAACAAAAAAAACCGTCACTTTCATTTGACTTAATTCGCAAAACAAGTATTCTGACAATTTAAATAATTTTCATTTTTGCTTTAAATGTGTTTTAAAAAAAAAAAATAATGAAAATAATAACAATTTTATAACATTTAATAAATGTTTATGGCTCGTACATAAACAAGTTTTAAATGTCTTTTTTTTTTTTTTTTTTCCAACAGTCACCCTAAGGTATTTAATTGTTTTGGGGTGATGGAACCTTAAAGTGGAATAGGAAATTCAAAATTTGTTGGTGCGAAACTCACCCGTACGTTATTTGAGAGGCCACTGAACTTTATAGCTTTCTAAGCCACCATAATTCGGATCCGTACAAGTGATTACCGAACATCGTGGCGTGACGTAGGTAGCGTTGAAGAGAATGGCGTGCTCTCGCATTGGAATATGGCGGGATTGCTAATACCCACTTTTAAAATGTCTACCTCCTTTAAGCATACGGTCGGATATTCTCTACCATGGAGCTTTTTAATCCTGTCGCCACCGACAAATGGTTCCTGGATGATTTCGATGTTCAGATCCTCCTCAGCTAGGAGGCGCCGCAAAATAGTTGAGGCTGTACGTGAGTGTTTCAAATTGACCTGCATCATTGGTAGTCTGTTGGTGCTGTAGGGGGTCCCTCAAAATGTATTTGATCGAGCAGCTGGTTCGCGCTGTCGACGTCGATGCCCTTAGGTTGGAATATCTTTACCTTGGCCTCTCTCACACCAAACAAGAGCTTATTGTCCGCTATCACTAGGGCGGACACACCTTCTTCGGATTTATTGAAAATAATTGTTAACTGAAACTTTAGGCGCCCACCACGCGAAAAATCCATTGTGGCCTTTAAGGCAAACATAGAGCAAGAGCCATTCGTGAGATCGTAAGCCACACAATGTCACCATGTCTTTAAAAAATGAACTCTACTATTAGGTTAATTCTAACCAACTTGAAGAAAACATTCCAAAAATTTGCAAACTGACATTTTAATGAACTATGCAACGCAGCGGGAATCCCCCAGCGAACTCTTTAAATGTCATCCACTCCACTTACCGGTGTAGTGTGTATGGAAATCTTCATCTGCTTGTTAAGAGAATTCGTTGCACATGCTTCCGCATAGGTGATCTACATTTAAATGAATTGGTGGTCACCGTTTGCATAAACTGATTTATTTTGAAACCCAAACAGAAAAAAATAACATTTAACAAATTTAGCCATAAATCTCGTTGAGACTGAAAACTAAAAACGATTTATAGTCAAACGATGTTTGTATGCGAATATACGTACAACGTCATAGATCTCTTCTAGATGTGGATTTAATGGGTTAAGCTTTGAATGTGAGGTGCCAACTCGTTTAGTACCCACAGTATGTAGGCATGTATGCCGACGAAAATATATGGAAATGGGTCAATGACAATGGGCATGATTTTCGAGATTAGTTTGTGGATGGACTACAAATTAAAGGGATTTTGAGAGAAATGTTTAAAAAAAAAACTTCACTTTCAAACAATAGTGAATTTGACATGCATTCGAAAGAAATTATTGTTTTTAAAAAAAGTGGGGAAAAACTAATTCCTCAATTATTCCTCAATTAAAGCGTTCTACTCACAAATCGAAGCAGTCGTAGGAATAAACTTCGATGTGTGTGGAGTAATTTGTAAACAAATTTTTTAATTTTTAAAAAATTTTGCTATTTCTGTTGTATTGTTCTGTGTCAAAGTTGATGGATTTTTCGTCTTTTCTTTAAAATTCTCATATAGAGCATATCTACCGAAGAAAGACAACGATTAGTACGGCGTTCAAAGAAGAATCGTTTCAGCTATTTAAAGGCGAGCCGTCGCTGAGGCAAAGCAAAAGTCAGGCATTCAAAGACAGAAACATGAAAATGAATGCATTCGAATCCGCTAAATTGAAACAGGAAACTACAGTGTACATGTTTCATTTATCCGATATTTTCAATAATGCGAAATTTGCATAATTGCATTACAGTAGACAACGGATATAAGAAACTCAACATATTCCACAAATTCATTTTTTATACGCGATTTTTCCCTATACGCATGTACTGTTTATAAGAAAGTGAAGACACGGTGTTTTTCAGAACATTCTTATATGGGTTTTTTTCTTATAAGAAATGTTCTTACATCCTGATCTTATATCTTATATAAATAAAATAAAATAAAATAAAATAAAATAAAAAATAAAAAAATAAAAAATTAAAAAATTAAAAAATAAAAAAATAAAAAATAAAAAAAAAAATAAAAAATAAAAAATAAAAAATAAAACATAAAAAATAAAAAATAAAAAATAAAAATAAAAAATAAAAAATAAAAAATAAAAAATAAAAAATAAAAAATAAAAAATAAAAAATAAAAAATAAAAAATAAAAAATAAAAAATAAAAAATAAAAAATAAAAAATAAAAAATAAAAAATAAAAAATAAAAAATAAAAAATAAAAAATAAAAAATAAAAAATAAAAAATAAAAAATAAAAAATAAAAAATAACAAATAACAAATAACAAATAACAAATAACAAATAACAAATAACAAATAACAAATAACAAATAACAAATAACAAATAACAAATAACAAATAACAAATAACAAATAACAAATAAAAAATAAAAAATAAAACTTCGGTAGAATCCAAATCTAGGTGTGACAAGAGCTTAATAATAATACAAAGCAGAAATATTGTTGGAATGACATTTTTTTATATCAATCTGGTAAATTATCTATTGCATTTGTTTTTTAAATATAATTTCCGTCATATGTTCGCCTTGATATTTAGCTGATACATTTTTGGAAACAAAATTCAAAATTCAAAAAATAAAAAATAAAAATAAAAAATAAAAATTAAAAAATAAATTAAAAATAAAATAATTTTAAAAATATTATTTCAAGTAAGCGGATTGTGGATTGTGGACTTCGGTAGAATCGAAATCGAGCTGTGACACCCATCTAGGGTATTTTTTAAGAGCTTTAAGAGGCGAACATATGCCTTGATATTTAGCTGATTAATTTTTGGAAACAAAATTCAGTCATCATAACTTGTTAGCGATTGCAATTAACCGTAACGGCAGCTCCTAGCTCATTTCAAAAAAATAAGGACCGATGATGGAGCCTGCGTGTAAACAGCACCAAACAGTCAATTTGAATCACCACAGTAGTTCGACATTATCAGCTGTCAAAACCATAGTTATCGATATCGATAGTTCTCATTCAGTTTAAAAAAATAGCTAATATAACGGCGTCTAAGTGTATCACCGATAGTAAAATTCACTGGCGGATTTTCCGATCCCCATATACTTCAAATTTAGCTTTACCATTTGCGTTATTTGAACACTCTGGTTGACTGTGTGACATCGCTTAAATTTCGAGTTAGGAATATGGTTGCGGCAGCACAGTCCCAGTTGACATGAAACGACTCATATCTATGTAGATCACTTTTTCATCTGTTGACACAATATAAACTTGGCCCGAATGAGTTTAAACGCAAATTAGCATTAACAAACGATTTTAATGATAATCTATACATGCATATGCAAACAAAACAACAAAAATATGCAATCGAAATATTTGCACAAGAGTTGTTTCCATCGACACTAGACAACATGAAACTGACAAAGCCATAAAGGTAACACACCAATTGCACGGGGCTCTATAGTTTTCCTTTGAATTTTTATACAGGATTTAAATAAAGAGATATTCTGGATATAAGAACACACTTTTAATTGAACTTGAAACACCCCCACAATCTGAAATATACAAATAATGCCAATATGAACCATTCATGGTAAAATAAAAAAAAAAAAAAAGTAAATTAGTTGGAAAATACTAAAAAAAATTTCGCATAAATATTCCAAAATAAATTCTTGCTAACAGCATCGACGATTTTAACGGGCGAATATGTTGAAATTAATTAATGGCTCACTTCGATAATGACTATTTCAAGGTTTTGCCAACATAATTATAAACTTAATATAGCCATTATATTCACAACAACAACAACCACATGAACACTGATTATTCTCTGACTAAATATTTTCATTTGTTGGCAAGAATGTTATCAACTGAAAGTCGTTAGACACAGAGCAATTACATTTTCAAAACGGACATTTTCTATCTGAAATTTTACGTAAATAACCCTGCACCACTAAATTATGAATGTATTTTTTTTCATATTTTTTTTTTTCGACTAAATTATGAATGTATTTTTTTCATATTTTTTTTTCTTTGACATGATTATGATCACATTAGTTGACTTTACGACCATTCACCCCCTTCAGAAATGTGTGTGTATAAGGTCACGCGATGTCTACGTCATAGCTGACATTCTTTTTATTTATTTTTTTTAAAAATCGATTTCATTTTAAAGAAGTGAAACGATTTCCGGTTCTTTCATTCCACAACCCCAACCAATGGCCACTGAATGTTCACAAATGTACATACATACTTATGTCTATTTTTTGGTTTTTAATCATTTTTCCTATGGCCTGTTGTTTCTCTAATACACAAATAATTGGCAAATATAATATCAATACTGTTTTTTTTTCTTGTTGTTTATATGTGCATACACAAGTAATATATTTATATAAATGTTATGTATGAATGTGTGTATGTATGTGTGTGATCGCAGTCAAAAAGGAAAATGCTTAATGATAAACCCACTCAGACAAAAGGCCATGCGGACAGACAAAAATCACATTAAAATTGAATACAACATACAGTGCGCTGTCGAAAATATTAGCGAACTTATTGGAATTTGTTAGGTTGATTTCTTGGGGAAAAATTAAAGGAGTTGACAAATTTTGAATAATTGTCACCGTTCAGAAAAAATTTTAAAATACTTCCTTCCCACTCACTTATCCAATAATGATGACACATTACCTTTTAAAGTTGCCCTCATTGCGAGGAGACTCAAAGTGATGGGCGAATGGATCGAAAGCGATCAGAGATCATATAATCAAAAAATGTAAGTGACATAGCATCAGTACCCGATAGATTACCCGAAACATCAAAAGTTGTTGAGTGTGAGACCCTAATACAGACTACAGACAATCTACGAGCCAAGCGTTCTGAGCTTTAAAGATGAACGCCACACGTCCATGTCACGCAACCAACGAGGATAAAACCAAAATCTTGCTGAAACTGAGCAAAACAGAAACTAGTAAGACCATAGGTATCCTTACTGGGCACATAGGCTCATCTACACAAAACAGGAGTAGTAGACACCGGCGTCTGTAGGACATGCGGAGAGGATGACAAAACATTGGAGCATTTCATCTGCCCATAGATCTCGTTTCTGGGGGAACGATTCTTTAACACACTTCATCCAAGTAAGAGGCGCAGACTGGAAAACAATTCGGAGTTCCTAAGATAACTTCTCAGGACCAATTCATGAAACAGCTAGAGCGCACAACTAGCCGAATACTAGCTGATGGGTATGCCCAAGGACATGAGGAGAAGTAAATTTGTCTCCTCTTCTCATCGTATTGAACATTAAACAAAGACTTGCTAGTAATAACCGATACAGGGTGGCCCCAAACCTACTCAACTAATGTTGTTTAGTTATTTATGTATTTAAATCTCTTCTTTCTTCAATACATTTTGGAAATAGTATTGGTTAGGTGGATGCCGCTGTTCTCGATGACCGATGGGCTCCTAGTGGAGCTTGGGTAGATAAACATACATGTTATCTTTTAAATATGCCAGAGACTGTGGCCTCTCTTGACTTACAGAATGAATGAAACCGTGAGGGGTAAAATCCAACAAGTCACCCTATTGTGTAAAAAGGCAAAACCGAAACGTATTCTTTAAAATATTCCCTTTTGTCATCCAGTCCCCCAATCCATCAATGAAACTCTAGCCTACGATAAATTTCGACCGAAAATTTACCAATGCTTCATCATAGAGGTTGTCTATCTATCTGTCTATCTGTCAGCGTAATTTTGTAGCCTACTATAGTTTTCGACCGAAAATCGATCTATCTATCATAGAGGGTGCTCAAAGCCTATGTCTGTCTCTGCGTGATTTTGTCACCTGCGATAAATTTCCAACAATGCTTCATTGAGGTTGCTCAGAGCCTCTGTCTGTCCCTGTATGATTTTGATAAAATTCGACCAATGCTTCATTAATAACAACAAAATCCACCCTATGTCGCCAGTCTATTAACAAAATTCTCTGTATCGACTAACGTGTAATGGATATTGAGGGCTCATTCTCGAAATCTTCAATGGCAAAATGTTTGTGTTCGCATTGCGGTTGTGCCACCCTGTGTATGTATTGTTATATGTGTCGAAGTTCCAATTTGAAATTTGAATCTAGACTTGTACTAGTAAGTTGTAATGCGCCTATGGCGCCCGTTAATTTGCTTGACAAAGTATTTGTTACTTAATTTGTTAATGAGAAAACTATTTTGTAAAAAAAATGTCGAAAAAAAATAAAATTGGAAAAAAAAAATTTGTGAAAAAAAATTTTTGTTGAAAAAAAAAATTTATTGTTGAAAAAAAAAATTTGTTGAAAAAAAAAAATTTGGAAAAAACAATTTTTTGCAAAAAAAAAAAATTTGTAAAAAAAAAATTTTTGGAAAAAAAAAATTTTGGTAAAAAAAATTTTTGGAAAAAAAAAATTTTGGTAAAAAAAAATTTGGGGAAAACACAATTTCTGTACAAAAAAAAAATATTATTATTTTTATTATTATTATTTATAGAATTATTATAGAATGCCTATTTAAATTCCTACGTACTGCGTGACAGAGTCAGTGAATCAGGGAATCAGTGTCGAGGGTAAATATATATTAAGATTTTTTGTGGGCTTTTTGGTCATGCAATGATAATAAAAATATTTAAATAAAAAGTCAAACTTTTCGGCAAATAATCGGATAATCTGATGATTTGTTACCACTTTTTGGAGACGTTGGCTGACAAAAAATGCTCATTAAATCTCTTGCCTTGCTTGCACTTCGCTGACGACACAATCAAATGCCACACCCCATCATCCCCATCATTAACCGAACTTATTTCCCTTAACATTTCATAAAGTAAGACTTCTCTCAAATCAGCTATCATTTAACAATACCCTCGTTTATACAAATTATCAATCTTTTAATTTTTTCAATTTAAATTAAAAGATTTAGTCACAGCCGAGTATGGGCTAATAGCTTTGTAGTGGGTTAGGTGGAGACGGATTTTATTTTTTTTTTTTTGATTTTATGATGAATTTCCTGGTGTTAAAAAATCTTGTGCCGCAAACTTATGCAATTTTTTGGCTGATCACTGTACATGTGTTATGAACAAGGCGCATATGTTTCAGTTTATGATATAATAATTACTCACATACATACATACAAATATATATGTGTGTGTGTGTGTTGTTCAGTTTATGGAAGAAGAAAAAGCCAACACGTTTTCCTTGAACTGAAATTTAAGTTTTTTAGTGTTGTTTTTTGTTGTTTTGTTTTGTTAAAGGGTACTCGACTGAACTTCTGTTTCACTTCTTGTCTCAGACTCATCACTCTCATCTCACCTCACCTCCCCTCTGCACAGTTCAGCCTGCCATTGCCATTGCAAGTGTGTACTCCATCCATACACTTCATTCAGTAAGAAATTCGTCTCATCGAAAGAATGGATACAACGCCGGCCGCAGTAGCAGCAGCAGCGGGCATCGCCGTCAGCAACATTGAAATATCACGGTGCGCTAATAAATATCGACATATATCCGAGCAAATTGAACAGAAAGCTGAATAAAACAGCAAATAAATAGATTTGTGGTACAATGCGGCGATTGGAAGAAATTAAAACCAAACAACGGCCACAACAAAACTGTGCAATGAAGACTGCGAGACGGGGAAAAAGTCGTTAACTTGACGTGCGACTGGGATGGTGATGATGGTGCTGGGGTCGGGTCGGGTGTTGGCAGTGGTGCGCTTGGACTGCACGGCATGGCAAGGTAATGCCATGGCATGGTCTGGTATTGGTCTCTGTTAATTAATTTGATTTTGAAGAGCTTAGCGTTTTTTTTTTCTGTTGGCATTTTATTTTATTTTTTGTTTTGGTTTGTTTGTCTGTTTGTTTTTTGGTCGCACGCAGCCTTCGATAAAAAGTGTGAAATGCCATTGAGGTTTCTGAGTTGCCTTTTGAATTGACTTTTGATGAACGAATGTTTCACATCACACTTGGTACACACGGACGGAACGGAGTGATTTTTTAACTTTCACTATTCGAAAATGTATGGCGACAACAACGGCGGCAGCAACAACAACAACAACAATGAAGACAAAGATATGATGATAATGTTGAGCCGCACTTTTGCATCGAGATCGCGCGCGCGGCCGTGCCTGTGCGGTGCGGTGTGGTGCTATGTTGCCGGGGCTTTATGTGTTCCCAAGAGTCGTCTGTGCGTCCGTCCGCCCGTTCATCGTGCACATACTCATTTCTGTAAGCGTTCGCTCCACTCTTTCGCTTTCTACTTATGGCTGGCTGGCAGCAGCAGCACCAGCCACGAAAATAGTTATCCGACAAGTACAACTTGATCGAGGAGTACCAGCAGCAGCAACAACTTGTACGTACAACAACTTTGAAATCAAGCCAAAGGGGAGGGCAAGACGGGCAGACCGACAGCCATCATAGTAGCACAACCGACAGTCGACAACAACAACAGCAACAGCAAGTGGTATTATTGTTCAATACAATTTTGTTACAGGTGTGCTGCTGCTCCGATATTGTTGCCGTTGCCGATTGTACCTGTAGCAACAATGATCATCATCCATCTCTGCAATTGTTGTTGCTACCAAAAATTAGCGAAAGTCAAATGTGTGCAGCATCAAAGCCAGCACAGCAACAACAACAACAAACGAGATACATCAACTCAACATTCATCCGAAATTAAATTTTACCTGATTTCTTGTTCGCTTATTTCTTTATTAAAGGTGATCACTCCGATCATCATCGGCTTCGTCATCGCCATTGCCATCACACGCTCCTATCGCAAAGAAAAAGAAATGACGCTCTTTTTGTATGTTGTTGCTGCTGTTAACGATTTCTTTTACTTATTTGGTCAAAATGGCAAAAATTCAAAACAAAAACCAAACAGACGAAGAAAAAAACTCAGACACAAAGGCAGCACTTTTTTGGAAATTGATTAAAAGCTTTTACTGGCCAGCCGCTTATGAAGTGATTTCTGTTTTTTTTTTTGTTTTGCATTGCTGGTACTACGTGGGCTGGGCTCACATTAATCATCGGCACCGACCGCATTTATTTTTAGGAATTTTCAAAAGAAATTCCATTACCGTTATGTGCGGCCAAAAAAATACTCGCCCTCGTATAAATAATTGTTACTTTTCAGTGGTGGGATATTCTAACAAAAAATATTCAGATTTTCTCACACAATTTGAAATATATTGGGGGTATTCATTTAAAATGGGAATTTTGTATTGTGGTAAACTTAAAATAGAAATAGAAATTGTGGAAAACAAAAATAATCACCCAGAGCATTTGCAACACGAAATCGTTTTTTAAAGATTTTGTAAAAAGTGGAGGCTGAAGTGCATTTTAACCTGATAATGCCACCTCCTTCAGAAGTGCCCACTGATTACAAAAATCGATATAAGAAGGGGCGGGGGGCCTAAGGATCCAAAAGAAGGCCTTAAAAAAACTACCCCAAAAATAACACAGTATAGAAAAAAATCGACATGAGTCGCAAAAGTGCATTTGTTAGAAAAAAAATATTTTTCTTTCTAAATTTAAAAAAAAAATATTTTTGTAGAAAAAAATATTTTAAAAACTAAAAATATTTTAAAAAAAAAATATATTTTCTAAGAAAACAAGCGCCCCGGTAGGCGAGTTGGTAGCGTGCTTGCCTATCAGCGTGGGGGTTGTGGGTTCGATTCCCACCAGAGGCTTTGGTCTGTCGCTGCAAAAATCTAAACATATGGTCTTTGTCACCCGGTTTACCCTTGGACCCAAAAATTAGAATATAAATTTACTTTGTATTGTAATTAATAATAAATAAATAAAAATAAATCTTCTAAGAAAATACATTTTAGAATATCTATTTTAGGAAATATATTTTTTTAAAAAAATAATTTTATTAATAAAAATAACTTTTTAAAAAAAAATTGAGATATTAGATTTTTAAAAAAAAATAATTTTTTTTTTTACAAAAATATTTTTATTTTTTAAAATATTTTTTTTAAATTTATTTTAAATTTCATATTTCGCAAAAGTGCATTTGTTAGAAAAAAAAAACATTTTTCTTTCTAAATTTAAAAACAAAAATATTTTTGTAGAAAAAAATATTTTAAAAAATAAAAATATTTTTGTAAAAAAAAAATATATTCTTTAAATAATCTCAAAAAAAACGTTATTTTATTATTAAAATTATTTAAAAAAAAAATATATTCTAAGATAATATATTTTAGAATATCTATTTTAGAAAATATATTTTTTTAAAAAAAAAATTTTATTAATAAAATAATTTTTTTTTAAAAAAATTGAGATATTACATTTTTAAAAGAATATAATTTTTTTTTTTACAAAATATTTTTATTTTTTAAAATATTTTTTTTTTTAATTTATTTTAAATTTCATATGAACAGAGTCGCAAAAGTGTATTTGTCAAAAAAAAAACTTTTTTCTTTCTAAAATAAAAAAAAAAATATTTTTGTAGAAAAAAATATTTTTGTAAAAAAAAAATTATATTCTTTAAAAATTCTAATATCTCAAAAACAAAATAATTTTATTAATAAAATTATTTAAAAAAAAAATATATTTTCTAAGAACATATATTTTAGAATATCTATTTTAGAAAATATATTTTTTTTCAAAAATCATATTTTTTTAAAAGAATTAAGATATTAGCATTTTTAAAGAATATAATTTTTTTTTTGCAAAAATATTTTTATTTTATAAAATATTTAAATATTATAAAATATTTAAATATTATAAAATATTTAAATATTTAAATTTAGATATAAGAAAAATTAGTCTAAAAAAAAATATTTTCTAAGAAAAAATTATTTTTTCGAAAAAAAAAATAAATCTTTCTTTCCAATATATTAATTTTTAAAAAAAAAATTTTTTAAAAAACAATTTTTTTTTTACTGGCAATACAATTGGCATTTTATTCATCCTTATGCAATTTCATGAAGTTTGAGTACCCACACTTATAGCAAGGGCGGCGGATTGCATATAAGGCGTGGTCTGGGGTCACCTATGACCACGCCTACAATTTTTTTTATCTTCATGCGATTTCCTGAAGTTTGAGTACCCATTTGATTTTTTATGTTTTGGGGCTATTTTTTGGGGTCACTAAATTACTTACATTATGCTGCTGTGTAATTTTGTTGTTGTTGTATTTGGTTTGCGACCTCCACCAATTCTTTGCAAATACATTTGATCCGTGGCCAAGTTCTTTTTTTGCAGTTTTTCACTTCTCATATTTTTTCTCTCCCAACCTTATCTGGTCAAATGCAGTATGTGTGCTGCAAGTTGAAATTCCTTCCAACGTCTGTCCAGAACTCTGGTGTTTCTGGAGAACTTGTCCGATCCGTTTTTTTGCATTCGACTACAGGCGCATATGTTAAAATTTGTTTATTTTTTCTCCGAAATACCCTGCACATGTTTTTGTTTTGTTTTGTTTTGTTTGACACCGGAAACATATGTTTTCTAATGAAGTGAATAGTGTTTGCCACATAATTGTCGATTACTTTGACTGCGAAGTCGAAAAATCTGTTTAAAGTTTAAACTTTGTTTTATTTGAAAATGGGTTTTTACATAACTTCGGTGTTAAATCGATCTGCTTTATTTTTTTTTATTATTGTAAAAAATCAATTTGGTGAAAATTTTATTTCCAGACGTGAACCAGACACTGGCCTCCCTCTTTCCTGCGATTAAAGGCCTCTCGGTTACTTTTTATGGGGCAAAGTTAAATCGATGATTTATGCCGACAAACCAGCAACTCTTTAAGTACTAGAAGTACTCAAGCCACCATTGAGGCCACATCAACAGATTTATTGGAAAAAATAGTAAAGGAATTGGACTAATAGAATGGCTCATGTCAATCGCAGCTGCGGAAATCATATTTAACGGCATGCCCAATGATCGTCGTTTCATTGTGGTTTTCTGAACAATTTCCAAAAACAACCAATTTACCAAAAGTGTATGCTAGCTCATATATAAGGCAACACAAATGAGAATAACTGGTGATGCCATCTAGGGTATTATGCATCATTCACTTATTTATGTATATTTTTGGCCTTCCTTCCTCCGACTTCTCAAAAGCCATAAAATTCTTAAAATGCATCGAAATGATTGTTCAATCTTTGATTCTAAATCTGTACTGGAATGCCCATAAAAAGATGTCGCCATCTGAGGGTGGTCTATCAGATTATAGTTTTATACGCAATTTCAATTCAAATGACATTTTGTTTTGTCGTGAGGAGCTTAAAAAATTAGTTTTTAGTTTGCTATTTTTCCGTAGCCAGCATGTTATAATTGCATGTTTTGACGGTTGACATTTAGATGATATCAGGCATTAAACGCAAAACAGACGTAAGCGGCAAAACAAAATCATACAGGAGAGCGATTTTTTGTGGGGGGTAAATAGTGTTTTGAACCCGGGAATTCCCTGGACGCATTTCCCAGGAAATTTGCCGATTCCCGGGACTATTTGTCCGAACTCCCGGGAATAATATCAATTATGCACTTTGTAGAACTCTTTGGATTTTAGCCGGGAAATTTATCCGAATTTGCTGCGAGCCACATTCACTGCAGTTCCGAAAAGGTTCAATTTGTATAAACCTTATATGAACAATAAAGCGCGGGAAAAACACGGAGTTTTTTTTTCAGACACATTGAGCCTTTATAATATGGCGGGAGGACTTTGATTCGTACACTTCCCTCAAACCGTTTGGACGTTATTCTAATTTCTCCTGACGGAGAAGTTTGAGAGTTGCTTTGGCCTGAACTGATTTTAAGCAACATTTAAAGAGTTTCGGGGGATTTACACAGATTTTGATTACTTTTTTTTTTGTTGTAAAGAAGTCCGTTTTTTTCTAGTTAATTGAACGAAAAGATTTTCAAATAAAAAATGATTTTCAATCGCTTCTCAACAAGTCGTCACAACTTACCCTAACAAACGATTTTTTGTAAAAAATCAATTTGGTGATTTTGATTATTTTTTTTTTATCCGTGTAAAGAAGTCCGTCATTTGTAGTTAATTGAACGAAAAGATTTTCAAATATAAAGTAAAATGTTCTCCTTAGTTTCCATTTCGCTTCTCATGCTGTAAATCGGGTCTGAATTGTGTGTGGTTCCATATCATGCTCAGATCTGGACCGTCATATGAGCCAATCAATCTCCAAGTAATCGTAAACTATTTTTGGGTGCAATTAATCAAGTTCTCTAATCAGAAACATAATTCTTGTTTACACTGCAGATTATTTAAAAGTCGTTATTTTGTTATGATTTGCCCGACTCCACTTGTAAACGTAGTTGTCATTTGAAATGTAATTCACAGAAAAAAAACCCGACCATAATTCCCATATCGAGTCAATCAAAATGCATTTCAGGCCATTAAAGATCGTTAAAATTGTCCACAGGTTGCCAATGTGATCGCTAATTCCAGTGAAGGCAGTGAACTCACCTAATTATGTTGTAATTTGACAAAAAGGTTTGCCAACAACCAGTATCCAAAAACTATCCACTTATGTATTTGGCAGATGTCTGGCTATGTGTCTATGTAAATCCGTCCATTAAGAGGTGTGCAAAATAGCTTCGAAAGCATACAAATTGATCATTAGCCTGAAACTTTGCAGAGATAAAGAAGAAGAAAATCCCACATTTGAAACTAAAGAAATTAGGAATTCTGGCAACAAGAAGCAGAAAACTAAAAGTTCTAAATTTCAGTTTGCAAAAACATACCAAAAAAAAAAAAAATGAAGAAAACACATTTAAAAATGTTTGTTCTTCTTCTTGTTCGTTTTGTGAAAGTTCTTCCCCGTCAATGGAGGTTCACTCAAATTGTGCTGTTCTGTGTTCAGTTATTTCTTTTCTCGCGTAGATATTCCAACTGATGATGTTGATGTCGGACGGTACAACGAACTGAAATCTAATACACAACATCTCATGCATGGCCAATGTGTGTTGTGTGAGAGCGTGTGTTTGAGTTTGAGTTTCAGTTACAAACGGGAGGGCAAACAGATTTTATGGATCGCTGAGGGGGAACACGTTTATTTGTCGGCTGCTCCAAATAATGTTGCTTGCCCATCGTCCCACCCGTACGCCTTATTTAAATAACAAAACCACAATGTTGTTGTTCATGAAATGAATTCATGATCAATTAAGTAATGCACAAATCACTGAGTGTTTGCACAAAATGTTTGCGCAGCTAAATATGCGTTTAGCCGTGATGTTGTAGAGATGTTTCGCCAAGCAGTTACTTTGAAATAAATTGAAGGTTTTCAATTGCCGAAAACCGTTTCATTGTATTTTTTTTGTCAAATTCTAATTCGGTATAGTAGGCGCCCGTGGTTGTGGTAGGGAGTGTGTGCGACTATTACACAGAAGAACCCGAGTTCGAAACCCAGTGAGACCAACAAAAATTGCTGTTTCCACCTCGTAAATGTTGGTAAGCCATGTAAAACTTCTCTAGAAAAGCATTAGCCATTCAGAGCCGGCTTTAAACAGTAGGTCCCGGTCAGTGAGTATACAAATTATATCGTATACAGCTTACTGAATCGAGGGAAGTCAGTTCCTTCATGGAATGTTAAGGGCAATAATTAAGTAAGTATTCTCCAAGTCGTATTCTTCAATAGCAGGCAAACAAATAAGTCCACCATATCGCTCCGAATTGACGGTGACAGTTGTTCCCTCGTCGTTTTCGAAAAAGTAAGGTCCAATTACACCTTCGGACCAACGAGCTCACCAAACAGTGACTTTTTGTAGGTGTAATGGCCTCTCTTCAATTACTTGAGGATTCTCAGAACTCCAAATACGACAATTTTGTTTATTAACATGCCCACCGAGTGAGAAATGTGCTTCATAACCATAAATCATAATCTGGCTGTGCCAGAATCACCATTTTTATCGTAAGTTTTAATAATTTTTACGCTTTGTTGTGATAGTTAAGCGATCCATTTACGTCAATGTCAGACTTCCAACTGAAACGGAAAAAAAATTGGTTTAACAACTTAGTTTGTCAGATGTCGACTGCCAGACCTATACTTTTGAAACCACGAAATGGATAACCCTATACAAAAGCCAAATTTCAAAATGAAATTTAGTGTTAAAAGTAGGGTATGCTACAAATCTAGGTAAGCACATATTGATAGCTTGTCGCGAAAAAGACGTAATCGCCATTTTATCGAAAATCGCTTTTTAATGAAATTCGATAGAAAATTGTGCAACTCTCTTAATACCAAAATATTAAAAATGAAGAATGTATATTTACAAAGATAAAGCAAATTCAAAAAAAAAACCAACTCCTGTAACATTATTTTTTTGGGCTTACGTATTTTTCGCGGTTAGCGGCCGTTTCACGTCATAAATGCCAGTGAATTTGAATACAGAATTACTGCGTCACAATTTCAAAACCTTTGCCGGCATTAGGCCGATATGTGCATGTCTCGCGATCAGTCGGTATGAAAATATTTACAGATTGTTTTTGCAATCTAAATCTTTTCCATTGACACAAACAATTTCGAACACAAACCATTATTTGTTTGTATATCGCAGATAACAACGGCAAACAGTTCCCTATCAAAATTGGCCAGAAACCGACAAACAAACGAACAAACGCATTTCCAATGAAAGAGGGGAATTTGTTGCTGGAGAGATTTTATTTTTGTTCTTTCTTTTTTTTTTTTGTGTGTGCTTTCTTTCCATCGTTGTTTCGGTTGATTTATGATCGCAATGAGTCACTTTCTGTGCGATTTCTGGCATTTATCTAAACATTATTGTCACGACGACGCTTCACATGCAAATAAAATGTCTTTGTCAGAGTCGATAGGAAATTGGGCATTTCTTTCATTTGATTGAGGGCCTCGTATTTGGCATTCGACTGAAACTCATAGGCGACCTTGCGATTGACGGCCGTCAATAATCTCAAGAATTCGGCCCCCTTGGCGGAGAGACCTTCGCTAACTGCCGCCTTATTGAAAACCGCACACAGACTCTGTATGAACCAGGAGCCGTTCTCCACATTGCGAAAGGAATAGTATTCTGAAAAGATAGAGCAACAACAAATTAATTAACATGTCCCAAGCTGCCAAAGCAATTCTCACGGACTTTCAAATGTTGAATACATGACCAGGATGTCGGCGGTGTTCGGTATGGCGTAGGTGATGTTGGGCGGTTTCTCTGGTGCCCCATCCAATGATCTGGTCATGGTAGCGAACTCCGGATATGTAACAGCCTTTTCTAAATTTTCTCCTCGACAAGCCTACGAATACGAAAAATCGACTTATGCAATATATGTTCTTCAATTAATGTTGCAGCAAATTACCTGTATGAAAAAAAATTTCGGCTTGTTAATCAGTGTTTTACAATTCTCGCCCAGAAATGGATTCCATAGGCGCTCAACGGGATAGGACATGTCGCGGGCATACACTTTGCCCTCCAGTCCGTGCGACATGACCGCGACCACAAGACAATCATTCTGGCTGTGATCCTCGTGGGCAGCTACAAAAAATAGGGGTGTTTTTTTTTACTAAAAAAAATAAGCAAAACCATATCAGACCGAAGCGAATGCTACACAAACATGGAAATAGCGCCAATATTTGTGGATAGACTGGGGGAATTTGATCATTTGGGATTTGGTCAGAAATGGCGAATATTTTCAAAAATTTAAATATCGCCAATGTTTACAGCCATTTGATCATTTGGGAATTGATTTTGAAGTTTTTTTTTTTAATTTGAATTTGAATTTAATTCCATTTTGTAATTTAAAGCCTGACGGCCAATTAGACCACATTACAATATGCAACATATTAAAATAGAACCACCAAGATATTTTTAAAAAAAATTGGTCAGAAATGGCGAATATTTTCGGTAAAATACATAAAATTGAGGACGGACGGCCAGTAAATATTTTTTAAACGGCTATTTTCTCATTACAGAAGCTGGCGACTCTACGAGTAAGAGAGATTGTAAAAAACCGTGTAAAAACTTCTTTAGAGATGGCCCGTCAGTGGGTATACAAATTATAGCGTGTCCAGCTCCCTTATTTAAGAGAAGTTCCCCGCGTCTGTTCCTATATCGAATGTTAAGGGAAATAATTGAAAGTAAGATGCATTAAATTATCGTCATAACGACTCTCAACGATTTATTGAACGATGTGTCTTTTGAGAGTTATCGATTGTTAACCCTTTAACCCACTAAAGAGATTTTGGAGATCTTGGAAATTACTAAAAAAAAAGTACTAAAAAAATTGGTTTCTTGCTAATAAGTCGTTCATATGCCGGCTGCGCATGATACAATTGGATGTTATCGAAAGTTATCGAAAAATTAAAATCGCCAAACACGACATTAAACAAGCCACTTATCGAATCGTTCCGCGAATCTTTTAATTGGAAGATACATTTTGACCCGTTACGTATAATTATCGATCAACATGACAAGATCAAACGTGAAAATAGTGCGACGGAATATTTCAACAAATCGCAAATATTCAGCCCTATAGCCCGATAATATTTTGGCATTTCCGTTGTCAACGTCTTCTGTTATCGATAACTATATGCATGATACTATTTCACGTTTGAATAGTTACCGAAAACACGCAAATCGTTCCGCGAATCTGTTAATTGGACCCGTTACGTATAATTATCGATCAACATGACAATAGCAAACGTGAAAATATTGCTACGAAATATTTTACCAAATCGCAAATATTCAGCCCTGTTGCGGTAGTATTTTGGCATTTCCATTGTCAACGTCTTCTGTTATCGATAACTATATGCATATGAATCTTTCTATGTCAGATGGTACGATTTTTGACAAAAATTTAATTGAAATGTAATTTTTCATGGGAATAAATCGAAAGAAAAAATGGAATCCATTAAATTTCCATTTTGAAATCTAAAGGGAATTTTAAGGTTATATTGAACTTTAAGAAAATATTTTTTCAGATTTTTACGACTTGTTCGAAGATGGCGAAAAACAGAATAAAAGAAAAAAAAACACAGCAAAATAAATTAATTAATAAGGAAAAACAAAGTTCAAATGCCTTTAGAATAAGTAGCCTTTTCAAACAAATTGTTAATTTTTGTTTTGTAAACACGTTTAAAATATTTTCGAATATTTATTACGTCTGGCAAATTTCAAGTAAATTGATATTCGCCCAGATCCTGACAATCGCATTTTGTTACAATTCGCCATTGTGATTTGAAATCGCAAAATTGCTGTCAGAGAGATCGCAATCGCATAATTTTTGGCGATTGTCGGTCGCATGCTTTCTACCCGTTGAACTCATATTTTTTGCTTAGAATTTATTTTAAAAGCATCAAAAAACGATGCACTATAAACAACAAAAAATATATTTTTCTAAATAATTTTTATTAAAAACGTGTATTGAAAAAATGGGGTAAAACGCGTGAAGTGTATGACAGGAAGAAAATGTATTGGCGATTCGCAAATCGCATTGGATTGCACAATCGCACGATTGTCAGGACATGGGCGATTGTCTTAAGATGACTCGTAGAAAAAATTTAAAAAATACAAATTGTAGTAACAAAACAAAGTTTAGAAACTTGTGAAAGAGTTGGAGAAAAAAAATCTTCACCTGCAAGAGGATTTCGATGTAATATTTATACCAGAATGGGACGACACAGCAAAATTTTTAAATGCTTTTGATCTGGCCCACGAAATGTTCTAATATTTTTTTAGCAATATTTCCAGGCAAGAGACGTGGCGGATAATGTGAATACCAATAATGCCGATTAAGGTTTTTCCGATAACATTTCTCCAATATCTTTCTAATCGAATCCAAGATTTTTTCAAGACGAATAATTTTTAATCGAAAGTGGCGATTAACGTTCATCCGATAACATTTCGCCAATATTTTTCTAATCGAATTCAAGATATAATCAAGACGAACAATTATTAATCGAAAGTGACGATTAACGTTTTTCCGATAATATTTCGCCAATATTTTTCTAATCGAATCCAAGATGTTTTCAAGACGAATAATTATTAATCGAAAGTGCCGATTAACGTTCTTCCGATAAAATTTCTCCAATATTTTTCTAATCGAATTCAAGATATAATCAAGACGAATAATTATTAATCGAAAGTGGGGATTAACGTTCATCCGATAACATTTTGCCAATATTTTTCTAATCGAATCCAAGATATTTTCAAGACGAATAATTATTAATCGATTAACGTTCTTCCTAAACAAATCCTTGATATTTTCAAGACGAACAATTATTAATCGAAAGTGGCGATTAACGTTCTTTCGATAACATTTCGCAAATATTTGTCCATGATATTTTCAAGTCGAACAATTGTTAATCGCAAATATTTTCCGCATTACGAGTCAATAATTATTTTGTCTGTTTGCTTGCACCGGCAAGTTTTGCAAACCCAATAAAACACATGTTTGAGAGTTCCCGAATTAGCCAGAACGTGCGTTCTTAAGCACTTGGGTACAACTTATCTGATGGATTACTTGAATGGTACCGTGTCATTACCTAAACAACTACTTTTCTTAACATTTTCACATTTCGATAACATTTAGACGCTCTTTTGTTTCCACCAACAACACATGAACGTACAAATAGCCAAAATGACTAACACCGAGCTCGCTTGGAGCTTCTTTAAACTAGTTCTTGTAAATTCTCAATTAGATGAAAAATTGAAAGACCAACAAAAAGGTGAAGCCTAATAAAAGCCAACCTATTTTTTTTTTTTGCCACGTTTATTACGGACCGGTTTACTGAGGTCTTGGGCCTCAAGGCGTCTGAACTATTTTCAATGTCGTCCAACACAATTTCCGAAAATCGTCTAGGGCAAATTGTTCTTGTAAGACAAGTGCTATAAACTTTTGAAATTTCTGGGATTTTTTGTGAACATTCTCCTACGACCTTGTCTACAAAACCAGTAGCAGTTTCCCATTTCGATCACAGAAATTTACAATATTGAAATTGTACAGGACAACATTTTTTGTTTTCAAAATTAAATAATCATTTTATGCCTCAGAATTTTACACAGAATTTCCCAAATAAATGGCAATATTTCAAAAATTTACTCTAGGAAAATTCCTAGAGGTGATGAAATTGTGAATGGCGTTCGGACAGGCGAAACGTTGAGTTGAGCCTTATCCATTTGGAGACATTGTATATAATTGGATGTTGTTGTTTATCGGTTCAAATGTAGATACCGATTCCCTCCCTCACACCCTTAGAAAAGTGTACTCGCACTACTTCGCAAGTACATAGATAACGCATGGCTTTTGTTTTCAACAATTATTTCCGAAAACAACAATTACAGGTGTAGATACGTTTCCAAGTGTGTCGACGACATTCGCTATCGATCGATAGACTGAATATTCAGGTGTATGCATGTATAGGTGTGTGCAGCAGTATGACTAAATTATTGAAAGGTTGTTTATTAATCAGCACTTACTTGCTTTTAATTTGTCGAAGACCTCGGCATACGTGAGGTCATCATAGACCCGCACATCAAAGCCATACTTGAGTAGGGTGTCCTGCAGGGCATCCCGATCCTTTTCGGTGCCCGCACGTTGTTTTTGTCCTTTGACATCTTTGTGATTGAAGATCAACGCAATGCCAGCATTGGGATTATCACAGTTGTACTCGTCCTCATCGGTGGCTCGTGAGATTATGATCTTCTTTTCTGTTGCAGCGGCTAACTCCAAGTCGTTGGCGGTGCTGGCGTTGCTGTTCGTGTGGGTTGCATCGGCCTTGTCATGTTTAGATTTCTTACCAAAAAACGATAAATCGGATTCGTCCATTTGGTCTTATTCGTTGAGGAGTTGCAATGATACTATTTTCAAAGCGATTCAAACACACAGCCGGTTGGGGAAGTGTTGAGTTAGTTGTGGGTTCTTCGCTCACAAATATGTCGGCATGTGAGTGTGTGTGTGTGTGTGAGTCGGTGTTATCTTATCAGCCTGTCTTTGTTGCAAAGATTTTGATAATATTCATAATTATTCATTCAAAATCAAATTTTACTCAATATAGAGTTTTTGAGAGAAATCTATGAGAGAACTGTGGACAAAGAGAGCCAATCACAGGGTCAAGCGTTACAACACAAAACACAATCATGGCGTTGGCGTAGGAACAATTATCAAGAACTTTGAATGTAAAGGGTTTGTCAACAAGAGGTGTTATTTTGAATCACGCGGTATTTCGGTGGTGTCCATTAGGCTGATGTTGTTTTTCATTATTAACGGCATACATTTGTCTTTATTATGAATTAAACATCCGATCATTTATCTTAAAAAAATTTCATTTTTCTTTCAATACCAAAATAACACCTCTTGTGGGAAAACCCTGTAGATGAAATCGTACTCTTGCGGGTGAGATGTGATTACTCCACACCTCGTTCCACACCTCAGATCCCACATATTTTCAAATTAATTGACTGTGCAGAAAAAAAAAGACACCGTTTCTTGAATTTCAAATTAATTTGGACATTTTATTCCACAGCTCTGTTCATTCTGTCAATTCTAAATTGGATAATAAAAAAATAAAAAAAACAGTTGGAAATTATGCCACCCCATGCCATTGATCAACATTTGTTTCATTAATGTTTCTTGCAACAGAGCGCGCTAACGCACTACGTGTGCTGGAATTCTTAATTGCATTCTTAAATGTTAACAAAACATTTGTTTGGGTTTCAGTGAATGATTTCCATTAGATAAACATACATGAATGTACATGAGACAGAGTCACGCTACATGCAGTATTAAAAAAAAAACACTTTGTAATAGTTTTGCCACAAAACAAAGGTTTTGATTTAGTTCCGCTTACGGCGGCTCTATACAAGTGCACCACATCCAATACAAAATTGTTGTATTTTTCATTATAAAAAAAAATTAGCAAATTTTTTCTACAAACCATAAAACTTATTAAAGTGGAGATTTTCCCAAAAAAGCCCATACAAAATGGGGACATTTTTAGGATCAGAAAAAATTAGCAAATTTTTTCTACAAAACATAAAACTGATGAAAGTGGAGATTTTCCCAAAAAAAAGCCCATACAAAATGGGGACATTTTTAGGATCATTTTTAAAAGGAGAACAGCAGTCATTTAAAATAAAGAACGTATATTTTCTGCAATTTATCAGATCTTTAGAGTAAATAATCTGAAATTTTCATTATAAAAAAAATTAGCAAATTTTTTCTACAAAACATAACTGATTAAAGTGGAGATTTTCCCAAAAAAAAGCCCATACAAAATGGGGACATTTTTAGGATCAGTTTTGGGTCATTTTTAGAAGGAGAACAGCAGTCATTTAAAATTAAGAAATTGTTGTATTTTTCATTATAAAAAAAAATAGCAAATTTTTTCTACAAAACATAAAACTGACGAAAGTGGAGATTTTCCCAATGGGGACATTTTTAGGTCACTTTTAAAAGGAGAACAGCAGTCATTTAATATTAAGATCGTACATTTTCTGCAATTTATCAAATCTTTAGAGTAAATAATCTCAAGAACAACACAAGCTATAGATATTTTTATTTTTGTGAAGCTTATTTTTTGCACTGTTCTAGGAACCACTCTAATGTTAACATTTTCTGCAATTTATCAGATCTTTAGAGTAAATAATCTCAAGAAGATATTTTTATTTTTGTGAAACTTTTTTTTTGCAACGTTCTAGGAACCACTCTAATGTTCACACAAACATTTTTGTAAAAAGGTTTTTTTTCTTCTTTGTTTTTTTTTTGTTTTTAATCATTCATTTCGATGTACATCTGTGTCTGATCCAATTCTTGATGTGGCTGTTGGTGGTGTTGGCGTTGACGTTGACGTTGGAGGTTGTGCCGTTGTGTCGACGTCTTCCTCAGACTTTTCATTTGTGTTGGTGTTGTTGTCTGCTGTGGCTCATATGCGGCGGCAATCAATTGGGCTTAATCTTTGCGGTTAAATGTTTAGCCTCAATTACCATTTTACACATGCGCACTGACACAATTTGAACTACGTAACTATGGGCAACATACAAACCTACAGATTTACATGCACACACGTCTGTCTGTCGGTCTGCCTGCCTGTCTGTAGCTGGTGTTTAAAAGTATATTTACGTACTTTTAAGAAACACTAAAAGTTCACGAAACGCAACGCAACGACGCATGTAGTAATGCCCCCCACCACTTATCTTAACTGTAAAAAATAAATAAAGTGTTCCATTCTGTACGCCCCCCAAATCCTAAAACGTTTTCATTAATTCCATTCATTAAAATTGTTTAAAAAACTAAATTACCTAAGTTTTCTTTAGCAAAATACCACTCACATGATTAACAAATACTAGACCGAACATTCGCATTCTTTAGAATTGTTGTTAACACAGAACCAGCTTTCAGTTACTCCGACAGACTTAATGGGCCGTATACCAACGTTTAATTAGATTATTTGAGCTATGAAAAATATTTATAAACATTTTGATGACTATGATGACTAACACAGTTGTTGGTGGAAGTCGGTCGATTTAGCCGCAACGGTTTGTGGCAAAATCAAAAAAAAAAAAAACATAATCTAGAAATCTTCACCAACCAGCATAATTATTTTCATTTTGAACAGAATGAGAATTATTTTTCAGCCGATCCTCTACAGGGCCTACCAATAAATAGGATTGCAGCAATCCAATCTAAGATTGTGCCAATGGCAAATATGTGTAAAATACAGCAAGCAAGTCTTGCAGTTCCTTAAAAAGCCTCCTGTCCCATCCTTCACGGTCGTTAAATCCATGAGGTCTCTATTCCTTAAAAAGCCTCCTTCAAGTCCCTTCCTTCATGGTCGTTCGATCCATGAGGTCTCTATTCCTTAAAAAGCCTCCTTCAAGTCCCTTCCTTCATGGTCGTTCGATCCATGAGGTCTCTTTTTCTTAAAAAGCCTCCTTCAAGTCCCTTCCTTCGTGGTCGTTAAATCCATGAGATCTCTATTCCTTAAAAAGCCTCCTTCAAGTCCCTTCCTTCATGGTCGTTAAATCCATGAGGTCTCTATTTCTTAAAAAGCCTCCTTCAAGTCCCTTCCTTCATGGTCGTTAAATCTATGAGGTCTCTATTCCTTAAGAAGCCTCCTTTAAGTCCCTTCCTTCATGGTCGTTCAATCCATGAGGTCTCTTTTTCTTAAAAAGCCTCCTTCAAGTCCCTTCCTTCATGGTCGTTAAATCCATGAGGTCTCTTTTTCTTAAAAAGCCTCCTTCAAGTCCCTTCCTTCATGGTGGTTCAATCCATGAGGACTCTTTTTCTTAAAAAGCCTCCTTCAAGTCCCTTCCTTCATGGTCGTTAAATCCATGAGGTCTCTTTTTCTTAAAAAGCCTCCTTCAAGTCCCTTCCTTCATGGTCGTTAAATCCATGAGGTCTCTATTTCTTAAAAAGCCTCCTTCAAGACCCTTCCTTCATGGTCGTTAAATCCATGAGGTCTCTATTCCTTAAAAAGCCTCCTTCAAGTCCCTTCCTTCATGGTCGTTCACTCCATGAGGTCTCTATTCCTTAAAAAGCCTCCTTCAAGTCCCTTCCTTCATGGTCGTTCAATCCACGAGATCTCTGTTCCTTAAAAAGCCTCCTTCAAGTCCCTTCCTTCATGGTCGTTCAATCCATGAGATCTCTGTTCCTTAAAAAGCCTCCTTCAAGTCACTTCCTTCATGGTCGTTAAATCCATGAGGTCTCTATTCCTTAAAAAGCCTCCTTCAAGTCCCTCATGGGACTTGACCTCATGGATTTAACGACCATAAAGGTTAAATCCATGAGGTCTCTTTTTCTTAAAAAGCCTCCTTCAAGTCCCATCCTTCATGGTCGTTCAATCCATGAGATCTCTATTTCTTAAAAAGCCCCCTATTGCATTGCATTTTTTTTTTGTTTCCTCATTTTCCTTGTTTCGTTGTTGATTCTCCGCAAACTCGTCCCTTATGCATATGATACTCATTGTGTCCTTTTCGTTCGTTTCTCTTTACAGTTAAGATAACTTTCAACGACAACGACATTCCACAACACATAAAATGGCGCTACGATTGCGTCGTGATGTCCAGAAGGCTTCGTACTATGTCTGGTTTTTGGGAGCCGAAGAAGCCAAAGGTCTACGAGGAAATCGAGTCATCAATTCCGTGCTGCCGTATCTGATCGATAGATCACGGTCACAGGAACCCATTAAAGTTACACTGCAAGTGTCACACAAAGGAATCAAAATTATACAGGTTCGTCTCCGTTCTTCCTTCTCGTAGTCCAAATCTAACCATAATCCATCCTTGCTTTGTGTCGCCAGGGCTCTTCCAAACATTTCATACCCCACAGTGCCATAACCAGTTCGGTTCAAACCGACGATATAGTCGCCTGCGTCTTGCTGCTCTACAATCCGATTACAAAATGCCCGCTGCACGTGCATGCATATCGGTGCGATTCGGAAACGACGGCTGAGGCCCTAAATCAGCAATTGCAGATTCTAATAAATCGTCCGGAGAATCAGAAAAGGTTTGAAGAATTGGAATCTAGGTAAGTAATCCAATCGAATGCTCTCCGTACCAATTATGATTACCCCTTTGTTTTTGTCATAGATTGGGCATAATACCGGGCATGCCTCCCAGCAAGATTTCCAGTCACGACGACATCATGCACAAGAAAGAGCTGTCGTCACATCATCAGCCACATACACGATCTAGGCAACATGATGCACCCACAACGAAACGTCTGGTGTCGTCCATGGGCAGTGACACCGGCAACAGTACGCGCGAATCGGAGGGTAGCGAAGAAATCAATGGCAATTCGCCCATATCGCGTTCACCGTCGGCTCTGAAGCCGCTGCCGCCACAACAACAGCAAAACAATGAATTGTTCGATTCGTTGGCGGCCGAGTTGCGTGCCAAGCTCAATGGCAACGGTCCGCCATTGCTGTTGCCGCCACGAGACTACGACACCGTTCACCGATCGAAAGGCAACCTGGCGGCAATTGAATTGCGCAGATGTCGCAATTCATTGATTGTGGGCGGCGACAGGCCGGGTGCGAAAACCGCCGTCCCTCAAAATCTGTCCAGCAATGGAATCGGGGTGGGCGGCGGCAAACAAGTGTCCTCGCGAGGATCTTCCGGCATAGGCTCCGACTTGGCCCCTAGTCCCGAAAGGCAGGATATAAACAGTTCCAGTGGTAAGTGGCCCCCATTTAATGTTAGTCAATCCCCAATACCGACTGCACACTCTAACTTCCTTGCAGATGACGAACACTGGAGTAACGAAGCGGACAACTCAGTTATAGCTCTCAAACCCTCACAGATATCGGTGGAACGCTCAACGGCAATCAGTCAACACCACGTTAATTTATCCCGGAAGAATGCTGTACATCCCCGTGATGACGGTTACCTGAGAGATCTGCCTGCCAAGCCATACACACCGCGCAGCGCCACCAAACCGGACAAGATGCCCATAGTCGAACGCGATTCCAGAGCCAAGACGCCGTCAGCGAATTCCTGGTGCAGGGAGGATGACATCAAGCCCATTATTGTACGGCCCTCGAACTATGATTCGAAAATCAATCGTGTGTTGCAGAGTGAGCAACAGTTTGCCCTGGATCAGCACAAAATGGAGGAGAAGGTTCGTGAGCGTTCCAAACTACACGAAGACCGAAAGAACGCCTATTTGAATCAGGTGGAATCAGCGGAACAGCGTTTCAAATACAAATCAAACAAAAGTTTGGACGAGTACGACGAAGCCAATGCGCCGCCGCCCGTCAATGTGGCCCATCAGAGCTATCATCGCAAAGAGAATCTGACGGACAAACAGAAATACATGGAATACTCGTCCAAGTCCAAGCCGCCGCAGCCCAAGAGCTACGCCCATGAGGAGGTGCAAAGATACGGCGGCAAACATCGCTATGTGGATCCGGCCGACTTGCCATTCGAACAAAACACGGGTTCTAGTAAATATGCCAACTATCACCGCGATTCGCATTCGCCCGATCATTCCGAACTGAGTCATCGCACGGCCGAACGTCCGCTAGCCAAATCGCGTGATGTACGTGACGGTGAAACTCTGCGACATCGCTCGCATGATCGCGACCCAGAGCCCAGGGCGGACCATCATCCACGTGATCGCGAGCAACTGTCGCGCAGTAAAGATCGGAATCCCTATCGTGAACCCGAGAGTATTCCATACATCGAGAGTATGGAAAAGATGATGAAGTCGTCTGCCATGCGCTACAAATCGTTCGATGGTAGCGCCGACATAAATGCGCCCAGGACCAAGGAACCGTTACAGACCAAGCTGAGCCAGCGCAGCAAGACCCATTCGCATCACGAAGAAGATCGCGAGTACAACTACAACAACTATCCAAGCCATGTCGGTCGTGCCGAATATGTGAATGCGCCCACAAAGGATCGTTTCAAGGATGCTAAAGACAAGTTCCGTTCCATGGAACGGTCGGGCAGTCGTTTTGATCTGGCCGACGAGAAAGACGCCCAAGAGTATAAATCGCGTCAGAGGGGACCCTCTCACACACCCGAGCAGGGCACGCGCGTCTATGAGGACTGGAGCGACGAAGAGCATCTATACGATAGTCCACCACAGGAATTTCGCTCTCGCGCACGAGCGCGCGATCAATGGATTGAACACGGTGCTGGTCGACCGAAGCAAGCGCATTCAATGGATGTGCACGGACGTGATAGCCGAACCCGGGAGCCGTCCGCCAAACGTGCCGAATCCAGAAATCGTCTCGACAGCTCCGAATACCGCGAACAGCCACAACGCTATCGTGAAAAACTCCCGCAAGAGCATCACAGCCACCGCACTGAGGAACGCATTCGCGATCATTCCCGCGAATACAACAGACGCGACTATTCGCCCGAAATGCGCCCTGGTGCCGACAGAACACATCTCCGATCGGAGCGTCAAATGGACCCGCACTATCCTCCCCCAGCAAATGGCAAAGCATCGCCACCGGGCAGTGGCATAGGCGTGGTGCCCACTGCTGCACCGCACGGCAAAGGCATTTCGAACATGGCCAAAGGTTATCGGCACAGCTATGCCGAACCGGTATTCTCCCGTTCAGCCGGCCGTGTCGGCCTGGCCGCTGTCAATCCGTACTAGAGTGCCGGAGTGCCGCAGAAATTCCGAATATTGTTTTTTTTTGTATGAATTTGAATTAGAGTTTAAGACACAATAGTTGCCGACGATCGATCACACGGTGTAAATGTTTTATTTGTACTCTTATTTTTTCGTTTTTGTTTTCTATTTATCTTTTAGTTTTTTTTTAATAAATGTTTGAATATATTCTCCCCTTTAGCTGTCTGTGTATGAGCGTATGTAGTTCCGGCACCTGAACGGGATGGTACTTTAAATCGTTTTCTCGTTGCAACACTTATACATATTAATCACGTTATTACTTATTACACGGACGGACAGACGGACGGACGGACGTTCATTCTTTTGCATGCGACGGACACGGAAATGTCCGCGAATTGATATGTTTGAATTGTAATTTAACGAATTCGAAGTTAATGCATCACATTATTTCCACATCATACCGGTATGTTTCCGTATCCGTGGCCGTGGCCGACTTTTTTTTTAGCATCAGAGTTTTCTATTTTTTAAACAAATCATTATATCGTATGAAATACGTCAACATTATCTTTTTGTGGTTGGTTATTAATTCGAAATGTATTCATATGTACTTGTAATCGTATTTAGTTTTAAAACAACAACAAAATATTTGTATTCAAGAAATAAAAAAATAAATACTACATATATATTCCTCAAAAAAAAAAACAGACACACACACACAGAATTCTTTCACTTGAAGGTTTTTTTCAAATATGTAGGTATGTACTTTTGTTTTAAACCAAAATTGAAGAGACAGACTGACCGCCCCGATCGACAAAATTATATAAACTGCGGTGCGTAGAGCACAAGTTGCCTAAAAACGGTTTCCCCCCCCCAAAACCGCAAATAATACAAAGCGTTGAATAATTTATATGGGTTAAGTAAATAAATATTAGACGAAAATAGAAAAACACCACAAAGAACGAGTCTATTTCTAGTACAGGGTATTCCAACAAGAGCTGTTATTTTGGTATTTAAAGAAAAATGACGTTTTTTGAGATAAATGATCGGATGAAAAACAACATCAGCCAAATGGCCAACACGTGGCCCCCATGGAAGAAGTCGCATTTTTGTAGTGAAATGTTCATGATTTCAATGCGTTGTTGAGGCGTGTATCATTCCGTTCCATATAGGGAAACGCCTTTAAAAAATAATCGACAAATCTCTGTGGATATTTTAAAATATCTTGTTCACCCTAATAGCATCAAAAATGGGGGGCTTTTCTCATGCAGTGACTTTTTCAGGATGTAACGGCGCACTGTGTTGCGGCTAGTGGAAAAGTAATTTTTTCCGATTATTTTTTTCAGTGTTTTTAATGATGCAATTTTGTCACAGACATTCCAAGTAAACAAAAAATACATAAAGCTTATTTTTATGTTGGCCCGTTGATTTTCAATTGATTTTAGAAGTCAAATATACAAAATTTTCACGAAAAGATGGGATTTCAGGGCTGTATTAAAAATTATCTCATTTGATTTTGGTGTCAGATATTTTGATTCGGAAAAAAAATCTGCCTTCGGACAAGTATCTTCTGTAAAAAAAAAAGGAATGTTGTTTGAGACATTTTCATATGCACCTTTTTTAGAACGAAAACCCGACTAAAGGTCAATTTTTCCTTTAAATTTGGGTTAGGTAAGCAATATCTAAAAAGTCCCAGAGAGTCCCAGTTCCAAACCACTACAGAAATGTTACATAATTTGTTTTCAACGAACTGTGAAAAAATCAGCTGCCCATACCTGCCCTCCAGGGAGTTATAGCGATTTTAGTATATCACTCTCAGTATTTATTCCATAGAAATAGAACGGAAATTCTCGGAATCACTTATTGAATAATTTAATCATATTGAGCATAACTCTCTTAAAACTGAAGCTATTGATCTCAAACCGGTATCAAATTAAAGCTTTCATTGCCACCTTTCAAATAAGAAATGAAATAGATTTTGGTTTTTTATAAAATTTCAGAGTTTTTCAACAAATATCGAAAAATCATGAAAATTTGACTTTTATAATTCTTGTTCGGACCACCCTATAATTTATTTAAAAAACTAATCATAGGGTATTTATCAGAAATAAAAGAAGAATTAAAATAAATTTTTTTTGTAAATTTTTGGTTTTTTTTTTTTTTGACTTTTGTTGAAAATTTGACACAACAATTTTTTTCGGTGTCAATTTTTTTTTCACTCATTCTGTTTGGGATTTCATTCTGACCAATCTGTAGAAGTTTCTCATCGATACAATTAAAATTACAGTTTAGGCAATATGATTTCCAAAAAATTCCGCTTTCGCAACACTGTGCGGCGTCTCAACAATGGCTTGTCCATTTTCATTACTCCAAATGCGACAATTTGGTTTATTAACGGATCCATTCAATCAGAAGTGAGCTGAACACATTTTGTTTGTGAAATTCCGTATCGGTGGCCACCTCCTTTTCGGTCCATTTACCGAACGTACGACGCGCTTTATAGTCGTTCGGCTTCAATTCAACACAAAATAGTAATTGCATGAGCAATCACAGGGAGTTGATACAGGATCCGATCTTCATGCCCTCTAACACTTATAGAGGATTTTCATTCATCGCTGTGGATGGGCACAGCCTTCGAGCCTTCTTCGATACTCCAGCAGCCGTAGAGCGCCTTCGGTGCACACTGTACCGCTTCTCTGAGAATGCGCATTATCCACCAGAGTTAATGTGATGCGAAACCGATCCATGGTTGCTCGAATTACCGACTCGATGGGCGATTATGTCGACCGAATATTGAACGCAGCGCGCGATTCGTCGCTCGAACCGAAACATTCTTTTGCTAATAAATTCGCATGATTTACAAACGTTGTTCTGGAGTAAAGCTATTCATTATAAAACTGAGAATAAATCAAGTCAAAAAGACCAACTCCGAAAAAAGTGAGGCCAGATTGAAAACCACACGTCTAAAAAAAACGCCCGTTACAAGACTAAGCGGCGAAAACTCCAACAAATCATTGTGGTGGTTCTACTGATCTCCGTTCAATGGTTATTGTGCAGCAATTGCAGCGAGACTTTGTGCTACTCAACTTGGACTCGAAAACACACCATCCTAGGAAACTTTTCTTATACAGGGTCCGGCAAATAACTTTTGAAAATTCTATAAAAAAAAAAATCTACTGGATATTTTTTCCAAATTTCTTTTTTTATTTGAAAGTACAATCGTTCCGGTTAATAATGGAAAATAATTTCATTCAAATGGCTGCCTCGGCTGGCCATGCAGTAGCCTAACGACATCAGCTCTGCGGCTGATAATGCGATCTTCAAAAACAGGGCGCAAAACATCGACTGTAGCTTCGGCTGGCCATGCATGTAGCGCAGTCCTGTTGAAATCAAATGTTGCCAATATCCTTCTCTTCAATTTTTGTTAACAAAAATTCATTTAGCATGGACCGATAACGAAATAAGCACTAGTTGAAAAAAAAAAGTTAGATGGCACACCCTTTATTAGACCCTTATTTGTATTCATATTTTACAAAAAGAGAAAAAGTTGCTGTGTTTTGATTTTTGAGTGGTTGCTGAATTGCAATACATATTTACTAAGAATTTTATCTAAAATTTGCATAGAAAGCAAAAGAAAATGTCATAAACTATGCATTTTTGGCTGCTATCTTAAATTGACACTTGGTGAGTGGCAGCTAGGCTGTTTAACCCGGGAATTCCATAAAATATTTGCTGGAATTGACTTCAATTTGTGGAATTACTTGGAAAAATATTAAATTTTTCACATAATTCTATAAATGAAATGAAATCTACGCATTCCTGTTCTTTTAATTAACATAAAAAAAAAATACCCGAATCACGGAAGTTGTAAAAGGTCGGGAAGTTAAAAACCCTTAACCCTAGCCGCCGATACTACTGTACAGTAGTATTATAAAGTAAATGTTTCCACTTGTGTTTTGTTTAAACCCAGAAAAGTTATCGTGCCGGCTCTTCGTGCACTGTTATCGATATTAACACATCACTAACTCACAGTCTAGTCCAGTCAATTGTAAACAAAACCTTTTTTACGGAAATAAAGTAATTTTCATTAAAGAAAAATTACACTGCCAAACAGAAACATGCCCGCTAATGGTAAGTTTTACAAATACAACCATATAACTTGGTGAAAATACCGAAAATGTCGCTTTCCCACAGATGAGCCTGTCGAGAAGAAAGCAAAAGTGGAAAACGTCAGAAAGTCCAGACCACATGACGGCGACGCGGACGATGGTAAGTAACCAACGCTAACAACAGTGGAAACATTTTGCACTGTATTTAAATTCGTTGTTTGTTATTTTGTCCACCCACAGAAGAATTGGACACTCCGTCCGCCTTCAATCCCAAATATCGTGTATGTCCCTATTTGGATACCATCAATCGGCCCC
Source organism: Hydrotaea cyrtoneurina (assembly GCA_958296145.1). Lineage (NCBI taxonomy): Eukaryota > Metazoa > Arthropoda > Insecta > Diptera > Muscidae > Hydrotaea > Hydrotaea cyrtoneurina. The sequence goes on along the minus strand of OY282513.1, from coordinate 5,799,169 downwards.
TACTGGATTTTGATTTCGAGAAGTTGTGTTCCATATCACTGACGCGCATAAATGTGTACGCCTGTTTGGTGTGTGGCAAATATTTCCAGGGCAGAGGCACAAATACTCACGCCTACACACATTCCGTGGCGGAAGCCCATCACGTGTTCCTGAATTTGCAAACATTGCGTTTCTATTGTTTGCCGGACAATTATGAAATTATTGATTCGTCTCTGGATGACATCAAGTTTGTACTCAATCCCACGTTCTCACAGACGGAAATAGTCAATTTGGATAAATCGGATCCCAAGTATTCACGTACCGTAGACGGTACTTTATACCTGCCCGGAGTAGTGGGCTTGAACAACATAAAGGCCAATGACTATTGCAATGTCGTCTTGCATGCCCTGTCACATGTGGGCCCCCTGAGGGATTACTTTTTGCGTGAACAACATTATGCAAAGATTAAACGTCCTCCGGGTGATTCAATATTTAATCTGGTTCAACGTTTCGGTGAACTTATGCGAAAGATATGGAACCCGCGCAATTTTAAGGCTCATGTATCGCCCCACGAAATGCTGCAGGCTGTAGTTCTGTGGTCCAATAAACGATTCCAAATTACCGAACAGGGGGACCCCATAGATTTCTTGTCCTGGTTTTTGCATACACTGCATCGAGCTTTAAAAGGCAACAAGAGATCAGACTCATCGGTGATTAATAAAACGTTCTTGGGCGAAATGAAGATATTTACACGCAAGATACCGCCGGTGGAGTTGGACGACACCCAAAAATCATTGCTACTGGCTACCGAAGAATATCAGGAGAAATGTGAGATATCGAATTTTTTGTATCTTACATGTGACTTACCGCCGCCACCACTATTCACCGACGAATTCAGAGAGAACATCATACCTCAGGTGAATCTATATCAGTTACTGGGAAAGTTCAATGGCGCCACCGAAAAGGAATACAAAACCTACAAGGATAACTTCCTGAAACGATTCGAAGTTGGACGTTTGCCGCACTTTATTATTTTGTACATAAAACGATTTACGAAGAATACATTCTTCCTGGAAAAGAACCCGACAATTGTGAATTTCCCCATCAAGTAAGTGTCCCTTTGTTGTAATGTTTGTCAATTTGTTTATTTAATAAATTCTGTTTCTTTCTATTGATAGAAATGTGGACTTTGGTGATATACTCTCCATACCAAATCGCGAAAAGTTCGGCAACTGCAAGTACAATTTAGTGGCCAACATCGTACATGATGGTGAACCGAACAAGGGCACATATCGTGTGCACATGCTGCACAAATCCAATGGCCAGTGGTATGAAATGCAAGATTTGCACGTCACTGAAATATTGCCGCAAATGATAACATTAACAGAGTCATACATACAGATCTATGAGAGAAGTGCTGAATAAGTACGAACACAATATGTCCCTGTCTTTATTTCCGACCCGAATTTGTTTTATATGCACGTTTCGAAATGTTTGTAATAAAAAGTTCTGTAGAGATCGGTCTCTATTAAATTCTAAACAGAAATACTATCCTTGATATTGGCACTTGGTTGGGTAAATAGCATTCATTGATTGCCCTGGGAAACGGTGTAACCTTTTTCGTGTGCTTACTGCCCATGCGCTAATTTTGAACACGCATAAAGCAAACATATAAAAAAAACACATCGAACTTGTTTGTTCCAGTTAATTTTCTAAGTCTAAACGTGAAAAAATCAATCTAAGACGCACCAACTCTCAATCAGTAATCAGTGATTAAAAGCGACGACAAAATTATGGCTGAAGGTACTTATGAATTTGAATGCATGAGAGCAGAACTGCTCGGAGTTGATAAACCCGATCAGGAGGAATTTGAAAAGGCCAGAGCTGAACGTTTGCTTAAAGAACAAGAGGAACAATTGGCTGCAGAAGTTCAGGTAATAATTAAAAAAAAAAAATTGATTTTCTTACAAACTGCTGTAACTGCTGCTGTCTGCTGCAGGTTTTAGAGGAACAGGATGAGACCATTCGAGACACAAATAGCAAGCTGGATGAATTGGGCAGCATATTAACGTCGACACAACAGAAAATCACTCGGTTCAAACAGACTGCCGCAGGCAGTCTCTCCAATATATTCGGTCGCTCGGGATCTGTGGACATTGAAGGCCCTTCGTCCACTACGTCGTCGGCAGGCACCAGTCGACGCAACACCACTGCAAATACCTCGAACATCAATGAGGCACTCAAGGCCTTGGATGAAATAGAACACCAGGAGGGCGAGCCTGTCATACCAACCGAAAAGATACGCCAGGCCAAGATGGATATTGGCAAGAAAATGTCTTCCCATTTGGGTCAACTGGATAAGATGATCAATAAAGCTGAACATGCCGAAATCGCTATGTCCGAACAAACCCAACAAATGCGCAAACTGGCAAAGTAAGACGTGCCTAAGTTGTGACAACATCCAAATCTGTCATGGACAAATCAACCTTCACAGTTCATGTGACACAAAATCAAAACTCAAAAACAATCAACAAAATTATTAAGTGTTCTCCTGCTATTTCGTCACTTGTCGGCACCAGCATCTACAACAATTGCATCAACTTCCACGGGAAAATAAACGTGAAGCGACGGTGTTGTTTGTTTTCCTTCCTGTCGTCACTCGTGTACGTCTGCATCAGCTGCATCTCCATAAGCTTTTGCCACAACACCACATCCACTGTCAACATCGATGCCAGTCGATGTCGTCGGTGTTATTGTTTCCGGGCGAGTTATGCCATAGCCCACAACATCGACCAAGACCACCGCCCATATGTGTGTGCATTGGTGAAAATCAGTATTGGTCTGTTGGTAGGGACCCATCACACCACACTACCACTCAGTGAAAATATATCGCATACATCGAATAATAGAAATAACGCGATACACCACGACGTCAATCCAAAATGTCAGGGAACTATGTTAACTCCTGCCTTGACCTTAAGCAACACCACCACTACCACCAACAAACTCCATCAACAATGTTCAATTATAATGTTCCAAAAACAACAAAAACACCACCAACAACAAAACAAACTCAACCAATAAAACTCATTACGCATCATCTACATTATGAATTATGATTTTGTTGTCCATGGTATATGTATTCCTTTGGGGGAGAAGTTGGTCGATTGATGAAAATAGTGTTTTTTTTGTTTTTATTAATTGCTTTTAATAGCCCCATGCCAATCACTCGCACTGTGTTGAAAGGTATTCGAATAGGGCTTCGACAATAAGTTTGCGTATGAAAAATATCGATTAAGAGGTGATGTTGGCCGGAAGGGCGCTAGTAAAATGATTTATTTGGAGAACGAATAAGAATACCGTATTGGATTTAGTTGCCACATAAGTCTCAATCCTTTCCAAAAACTAAACAGCATTTATTTATAAATACATGGAAGGAGGTTAACTACTAAACAAAATCTCATTGTTTGTGGAGGACATGTCATTGTCTACTATTTTGTCATTGTCTACTATTTGTCTACTATTAGGAATGATAGGAATTTGTATGGAATTGATATTAAACTAACTACCACCTGGACCTTTGTTATGAAAATTTTCTTTGGCAGCTCTTGTATGCCCGTATCGGATTCTTCATTAAGATTGGGCCAAAGGGTCTAACCTGACACCACTACATAAATCTGATAGCCTGTTGGATATTTCGAGCTGCTAAGTCCAATTCATCAATGTCTCATGACAACAGGTTATCCTACTATGACTAATCTGTTACAGTTTTGCTCCGACCTGTTTGTCGTAATAAAACTGAAGTCATACACACTAATGTTACTAGTTATGTTAGACATAAATGCGTTTTATCATAAGTATCTAAACAGATTTCCATTGGTTGGAACCAAGTAGTGTATTAGTAGTCTATTATAGTTTATATTCGTGATATTTCTCCAATTCTAAATTATCCACCTGTGCGGATCTACATTTAACTGTTTAGAATGGCTTAAGTAATTACCTAAATTGACTCTTTGTGGAAGGAAAGCCGCCAGAGTTGCCACTGACATTGGGGGCCAATCGCAAAATTTATAGCATTTTCTGATAGGAGGATTACTTTTGCGCCACCCTTTATATATACACACAATAGATTAAAAATTAATGGACATTGAGCGAAATTCGTAATATTAGGAATCGGATGGATCGTACCATTTTATCATAAAAAACAATTGTCTTTTTTAACGGACCAAACGACATGTCCCAGAAATTGCGTCGAAACTTCCCTATGAATGTAGAAAATGGCATTTCAGTATCAACAAAGACGACAAAAGCCCCCTTCAATAGGAAGAAATGGTCATTAGATTATGCTATGGTAGAACAGATTTAGTAAAACAAATGTGAGACAGATTTTCTTTGACTTACGACTTTCTGTCTGTGCTCTATCCTCACATTGTGCTTATATTACACCAGTTTAAACATTCCCTCGAGGAGAAGAAATTCCAGGGCGACCTTCTACCTTTCATACATACAAACTGTATACAACATACTGCTAAAAGAAAAATACCTCAAAATTCTATTGAAAAATATAACTCAGTGTAAAGAGATCTTTATTATCGCGATACACCGCAGGTAACAGTAACGAGTTCCCATTCAAATCATCCAGCAACTGCCGGAACAGGAATGGTGAAATTTTCATCTTCAGTATATTAATATCCTGCTGCCAGTAACTCAACATTGGCGGTTCACTCAACTCGTCGTCAACACTAGCCGATTTTCCGACTTCAATCAGTCTGTAGAGTAGTTTGAAGGCCTGGTGCATCTGTAGTTCAACTTTGGGTCGACGAATGTAGACATCCTCCTTTGGATCAACCTGTTTCAGCACTTCGACATTCTTCAGCACGGGCAGATGCTTCTCCAGAATATGAACTAGAAGATATTGCTGCTTCCTGTTCGGCTGACAAGTCTCGAGAAGAACTTTAGTGAAGTGCATATTCCTCAACAGAGGTTCGGGTGAAGGTAGTGAGGTCTCCTTTATTACTTTTAGCATTAGCAGTTCCGGGATAAAGAGGCGATCAACTTCAAACATATCAATGAGCTGCATATCTTTCTCTCGCTTCATAGCTACCGAATCTGTCCATAGTTTTACAGCTTTGCCATCGAACATTGTTTCGCCCAGATATCTGTTGCAACGCTTACAGTAGAGATGCCCCTCTTTCTCTTTGGTACTGTTGTCTATATTTTCCATATTCACAATAATAAACTGGAAGCCATAGAATATATCCTGGGTACGGGGCAACAGTACATCACTAAAGCTCGGTCCATGGTGACAAAAAAATTCACTAACGTCTATGGCCCCAGACGGGTATTCTCTAACCTTATCATATTTTTGAGAGCCACAAAATGTCAACTCACATTGTTGGCAGTGCAAGGATGCCTCGTGACCATCCTCCAACCGGAACTTTGGATTTTCTGCAACCTTGACAGGGGAAACATGTTCCAGGTCTTGAACATTTTGAAGACTTATTCGAAATGAAATGTTTTCATTATCAACCACAAGATTACTGAAAGTTTCTGTGCGAATTGAGAAATACTCGCCAACATTCACTTCGGCTACGGTGGCATCCGTCGAGTCTTTCAGCCGTATCAGATTATCCTCGACGTTTATCCTCAAGGACGTGAAATCGGCCACCGATTGTTGGAAACTCAGGAAAACATTGGCACAACACAAATACTGTCGAACTTCGATGACAACAAAACGCAGCATTTCCACGAGCATGCAAGCTATTCACAGGGCAGGGTTCGGAAAGTCGATAGGGTACGTCGTTAGTTGAGATGTTGACGGCGTCACCGAGACGAAGAAATGACATCGGCAAGACCATTTTATTGTCGAAACTTTAAATTTAAATTGTGACAATACAGTTTTCGATTGCAATAAGGTTTATTATTGGTCACGTTACATGTTCAAGTTTATCTGAAGGATTTGTCGTATGCTTTATGCCCATAAAGCGCACTGTTATTGACCAATAAACATTGGCGTTCGGATGTTTACTTCAACAGTGTTCTGTATAAACAGCTGTTTGTTTTGCCAGTATGGTATTTTATGCACTAAAAAATATTTCCATAACCTCAAAATAATCATTTCCGTCCATATGATCTATAAGATTCTAAATTCATCCATCTGGTATGTCCATGTGGCGCCGAAATTCTACATGGCGGGCAATCTTATTTGCCACAAAAACCTCAAACGGACCTTAAATAACTTAACTAAAAAAAAGGCAAGCCAGCACTTACGCCTTATTACGCGACTTTGAAAAAATTACACTGCAGATTTAGCAAAAAAGTGTACTTTTCAAACCATCTGGTCTGAAAAGTACTACGACTTCTACAATACAAACATGAATGCCTGTTGCTGAGGTCCATTCTTCTTTTGTATAATAAGTTGTAATAAAATGCAAACTTTCTCCCCAAATTTCCATTTTCTACACCTCTTTTTGTTCTTCCCCTTCGCCACAATCGTCAAAAGTCGATCGAATCTAAGGGAGTAATATCGAAGTTATGAAAAATCTGAGTAGTCTTTGAGAAGCTCACCGGCATTTCAATCACGAAATGCTGTCGCTTTCGCATATACGAATGAGGCATACAGGTATTTCACAATTATTTATCACATAGATTTTGAGAAATTCGAATGAGTTTGGATTTTATTAAACGAATCAAAATCCATTCAATAATATAGAATATTCACTTAGATCGGATTGGAATTGTTTTCAAAATAAACTATTGAAGAGTTTAACATTTTTCCGGTGTATGCCAATGTTTGCTCTTTTTTTAAACGCAAATGTATGAGGGAATCTTCGCTGCAAGAATGGTGACGACAAACGTTGCAATCTGGCAAGGCCACAATCATTTTACCTTGTCATTGCCGTCGTTCGCTTGTTGTCTCGGTAGAAATTTTGCAAAATTTATTCGTGAAAATTCATTTAAACAAAACACATAAAACAGTTAAAAGCTTTTCCATAATTCTTAGAAAAAATGTGTAAGTAAAATAGATGATACAACTAGAAATGATCGTAGGAAGAAATTCCAGATTTAAGATATGGAATGGATGTGGCTGGTGCTGATGCACTCACTTGCTCCATCCACTCTATATTGCCAAACAGTGGAGAAAAAATGAAAGTAAATTTCATAGCTTTGTTTTTGTTAAATTTGCGACGAAAAAAAAAATTGTGCTAAAACCTGTATGCGTATAACTGTGTGTGCTTGTGGAAGAAAATATTTTTGTCTTCCCCTAGTTCCGCCATCCGCCCGCCCGACCGTTGGTGCTGGAACCATTTGTGAGTGTGTTTTGTTGTGCCTGACCACAATTGTGTCAAGCAACTAGCGGGCTCCGCTGATGACAAAACAAAAAATCTCATAAATTTGTTCGATAAAATCGAAACTAAAACAAGTCGATGTCGTCACAAAAGAGAATCTATTTCCATCCATCCCATCGCCTAATAGTGTATCCAAAATATGCAGCAGTATTATCTATTGCTGTGTATCTATCGTAGGAGAGCAGGCAGTACATACATATGGCAGTGGTCTTTGTTTAAGTTTCTATCAATCTTGCTTGTGTAATTAGCAAGCAAAAGAATGCGAGGAACAAAAGTCATGGTTTATTAAAGAGTGACTGGGTGGATGGGCACGATCTACAATCATTCGTTCATTGGACTGTTACAATGTCCACTACACAGGGCTGATCGGAATTGATATGACCCACATTAATAGGCGGTTGTCTTGGAGCGTTTCAAAATGCCCCCTTAAACGCGCATTAAAATTTAAATACCGTTCAGTCGGGAATAACTTATGCACATCTGGCCTTGTTTGTGAGATTATTCATAGACTTGCAAAGGGGACGTGGCAAACCCAACCTTTGTTTTCTCAAAAGAGAAATTATATAAAACAAAAAAAACGTCACCGACATTAAAATTTCCAGGCGGCAAAACTTATTTTGAGGTAATAGAGAAATGCCCCTCTTAGTATAACAACTGTTTTTAAGAGACTCCAATGGGGGGAATATTTATAGATCCGACTGCAGTTCTTCTTGAATAATGTGCTCGAGTGGAGAGTACATGGAGACAGATAGGCACTACCTCATTGTGACTAAACAGAGCCCATTGTGATTGTATCTGTCCGAAGATTACTCTATAAGTCTTGTAAAAATAAAAGCAACTGTTTTGAAGCGGAGTCAGCTTTTTTGTTTAAATCTCGGTCTGTTCAGAATTAAAGGATTGTAATGTGAAAAAAGTAAATTCCCCGGAAATTATCTCCCAGGGAGTTTCCATAATCGGGCTGATAATCTTGGATGTAACACATCCAGATGTTTCTCACAGACATCTACAAAATATAGTCTCTGAACAGTTGATCTGATTGCTCCGCCGTTTTAATCACCCACATATGGCAATAGTTTTAGCATTGTATTGTTCTCTAAAACCTCCTATGAGAATTTTGATGGACTCATCAACGATTCCATTTTATTTCTGCATAAACTGAGAACTGTATTGCCAACCCTTATTCCGTTTTGCTTTAGATCTAATTTAATGCCTTGTTAAAACACCTATCACAATGTTGGAAAATAATAACACTTAACATTATCTTCCATCCGGAATATGATTTTATTCTGTTACTTTATCTCTTCCCACATGCCTGGGAATTTCGAAGGGTCTGACGGTCTGGTGTGTTATGGTCTCACCAGGACTGTCTACAGAGGACTTGAACATTTTATGTCTCGCAGGTTTGTCCGTCACAGAAAGTTGGCTTTTTTTGTATATAAAGGTCGACAAAAATATACAACGAAGATTCTTTGTCATTATCTCAAATCTTCGCCTGGAGAAGACTGCATTCGGTAAGGACCAACATGCCTTAGAAGGTTTATCCTGAATCTACGCCGTTCTGTTTGGAATAAAAAAAATTATGAATTTTTGAAATGATGGAGTAACCTTGAATGCTCCCATAACCGAACCATCGCGCTACCAGTCATTTTGTGATATCCGCCAGCCTAAACACTTTATTAACAAGCGTGCCCATGTTATATTTGCCCATAGCATTCCATTTATACGTATGGATAGGTCGGACAACTGTTCTCTTTTAAGATTCCAGCACTTCTCCACTTAAGTTAGTCTGCTTTGTACTACAGCTCTATTATTCGTTTTATTATTTTGACTACGGAATGGTTTTATAAAATTCTCCATCTTTACTGTGGTCCGCAACTCTTGTGCTAATTATATAAAATCTTATGAGTTCTTTGTATGACGTTCCTTGCCGTAGATGCGAACTTGTCTCCTATCGTTGGCCTTTCCATAGCCCAACTCGATGCTGGTGGATTGTCAAATAATATTATTTGATGAATGAACAACTTTGGAGGACTTCTCCAGTTCTTCTTTGGATATCAAACCACGTTAATCGGATCGTAAGAAGTTCAGTTTCTGTTGTCAAGTGTTGCGAGTTCAGCCAGTGCAGCGAACCACATTGAATAAGCTTACGATTCTTTGTGCAAAAAATAAATATTTGTGCTTTCTTATCACTGCGTTTTGTTTCTTTTTCCTATCGTAAAATTGAAACATGCTAGATTGTTAAGTATAGGGTTCTCCTATAAGAATATTGTAATTTTGTATTTAAAACAAAAAAATGCATCATTAGCATATTAAAGAATTTATATATAGAATTTGCGAAAAGCGATCTCATCTTATGGTCCATATGTTAATCGGATATGATTCTCTAATATTGTTGATATACCCTAAGAAGATCCAATCGGAGACTGTTGAAATGATGGAGTCATTAGTTCTGTATTTAGTCTACACAAAATTTGCCACGTAGAATGAGAGATTCTCAATCCAGTGGACGGCATGGAGCCGACACAATATTTTCGGGACTGGGCCAAATGATTTCTGTTAATTTTCAGATGTACACATATCTGAATTAATAGTGATCTGGTATCCACTTCCAGTTATGGAATTCCATATCCCAAACATTGGGTTGCAAGACGTAGTGTAGCAATTTCGTCTTCGGTATTACATACTATATAATTGTAATATTGTATAGTCGTTATTCATTACAATTTTGGCTGTTGGCCTGTGTAATTGATAATATTGAAACGTTGACGAGATGAGAATGCCTACTGAGCATGTTCCACTTCGGCACACGTCACGAATTAATGCCAGCTGAAATAGAAATAGTAGGGCAGTAAAATTGCCCGTTATAACCAATTCCACTGGGATTCGAGTGTCTAGAATTGACAATAACCCTAGCCAAGGCATAGTTCCTAGGGGGAAAGCTGCAATTGTACTTTTGTATTGTCAATAAGTGGGAGATTTATAAAATTGAATTGCACGTCTATCTCTGCATGCCTTGGAAGTTCAGCTCTTAACGTTCTGTCGCTAACTGCCTGTGTCAAATTCATTCTCACATTTTTCCACATTCACCTCACATTTGCCTCATCTATGAGAGCATTTGACGATTTCACTTTGCTATGGAAATGGTTCAGAATAATAGCGATCAACTTCTTCTCCCCCAAAAACCGTTTCAGTGACAAATAGTTGTAGGCGACCACTCCTCATGACCCGTAGATTTCTAACAAATGTCTTTGTCAAGGACCCATCATTGTCAATGCATTCAAGCGGCTCACATTTTCTTTTAGCCTCTACCTCGGCCATAACACAGGATAAATTGGACAAATGGCGCCAGGACTTCTACAGTGAACCCAAAAATATATTGGCCCAGAATGTCTGCTCACGATTCGATCCGTTCGATGTGTGTCTATCGCGCAAATGTTTGGAGAGCACCAATCATGTGTTCACCCACAAGGTAAGCATGACTTTGAGGATATTGATAACCGTGTATGTGTAAATTGTTGAATATTTTCGTTCAGGTGGAAATGGAGGGCAAACCCGTAACCAACCAAAAGAGTTCGGGCAGATGCTGGTTGTTTGCTGCCCTAAACTGTTTACGTTTGCCCCTTATGAAAGAGTACAATGTGGATGAATTTGAATTTTCGCAAGGCTACTTATTCTACTGGGACAAAATTGAACGCTGCAATTACTTCCTCAACAATGTTGTGAAAACTTCAAAGCGTGGCGAAAAAGTTGATGGACGTTTGGTATCCTTTCTATTGAATGTAAGTGTAGTAATTTCCCTTCGATCGCATGAACATTAAATATTGTCTAAATTACTCTGAATCACTTAGGATCCAACATCCGATGGAGGCCAATGGGATATGTTAGTTAATTTGATAACCAAACATGGACTCATGCCAAAGAAATGTTTCCCCGAAAGTTACAGTTGTGAAGCGTCATTACGCATGAATGGCGTCTTAAAAAGCAAGGTAAGCGTACCCTCCAATACTTGAGTGCCTGTAAATTTAGTATTGATTTCGCCTGTAGTTACGTGAATATTCCAAAGTGCTGCGTGACCTGATGGATACAAACCCGTCCGATGAGGAAGTTAATGCAAAAATCGACGAAATGATGGGTGAAATATACAAAGTCGTTGGCATTTGTTTGGGCATTCCAGCCAAAGAATTTACCTGGGAGTATTATGATAAAACCAAAGCCTATCATTCGGTGGGACCCATAACACCACTGGAATTCTACAATACCAAGGTTAAACCTCTGTTCAATGTGGAGGATAAGGTCAGTATGGTCCACTTTGTAGTCGTCTCTAGACCAACTAATTTTTGTGGGTTTTGTTCTTAGGTATGTTTAGTTACCGATCCACGTTCCTCTAGTAAATACAATCAGGCCTACACTGTGGACTGTTTGGGCAACGTTGTTGATGGCCGGCCAGTATTGTACAATAATCAGCCCGTGGAGATATTGCTCCAAATGGTGGCAGCTAGCATAAAGGCCGGAGAGCCGGTGTGGTTTGGATGCGAAGTTAGCAAACGTTTTGCCGGCAAACAAGGCATTGAAGATTTAAATGTGTACGTATAATTGACCCTTTCCGTGGGTATTCCAAGTTCTATTTTTTTTACTCTTTTTACAGGCACGACTTTAAGTTGGTGTTCGACATTGACATCCAGAAAACACTAACCAAAGCCGATCGTTTGATCTACGGAGAGTCGGCCATGACTCATGCCATGGTATTTACAGCAATTTCTTTGGATGTAAGTATTGGCTAGGCCTTGCATCTGTTTGCCCTACTTAAGCATGTGTTTGTTTATTGTTTAGGATAACGGCGATGCTGTCAAGATGCGTGTCGAAAACTCCTGGGGTGAGGATCGAGGTGAAAAGGGTTACTTGGTCATGTCCGCCGATTGGTTCAAGGAATTCGGTTTCGAGGTTGTGGTCGATAAGAAATACGTGCCTGCCGACATTTTAAGTGTGTTCACACAGGATCCCATAGTTTTACCCGCTTGGGATCCCATGGGCACTTTGGCCCAATAATAACTTTTTTATATAAATATTTCAATTAAACAAATTCAAAGAAACATTTTTAAAAATAACCAAAACAGCTAATACTGCTTTCCCTATAAACATACACATAACTGTTTTCCCGAGTTGGCTCTTCACCACAACATCCATTTTCTCTATGTATCATTATAAAAAGAAATATGTTTATGCAGCACCCATCTCTATATACATAACCTTATACATTTTTATAAAATACATACAAACATACGTATTCAAAAATATTGATTTTTCTTGAGGATGTGTTTTAGCCATTTATATTTTTCTATTGTTTGAAAGAGTGAGTCTATCGGGATTAAAAGAAACATTCCACTGAATTAAACATTAAGCAGTTTGGAGAAGTGTGGTATTTTTTTCCCTCTGAAGATCATTAATGTTGTTTGTGAATTTGAACGCATGTCGATGCGGAAAGAGAATTATCGCATCAACAACATTGCAAGTTTCAGACTTCCATGGTGCATGGAGATGTTGGAACACCGTTGCATTGGAGTAAAATAAAAACTGAACTGCCGATAAGGCAGGACTCACGACAAAGACTTTAAAGCTTTCCTAACGTAACCTTAATATACATTCCAAAGTGTTGACCAGTATTACTGGAGCTACCATTGAGATTGCATTTCACCCTTGAATTTGGTTTACAGTAGACTTTGTTTAGGAAAAAATAAATACGTATATGTATATAAAATTGCTCATTTATTATATTACAGCCCTGAGTTTAAAGCCGTCTGTAGGGGGTTCGCTTGATTTAGTGGCTTTTCGCACCATCGCATTTGGCATTATTTTTATAGTATGCTCTCCTAGGATCAGTTAGTCAGGGTGTAGTCATATCTTGCGACTGCTTTCGACCTTTCCTCTTCAACAGTCGGAGACCATACTCATATTGTAATCTCATCCAAATGCCTTCACACATTTTCACCAAACGACTATCGATTTCCTCATTGGCTCGGGCAAAAGTATACTGTTTCCTTATTATATACTTGGCGGTCCTAAGATCACCCACTTGTATCAGTGATATGCTGTAGTAAAGTAAACAGCGTGATTGCAGGAAGGGGTCTCCCAATTGAATGCCAATGCGTAGTTGTTTTTGGGATATTTTACCAGCAACTTCCGCCTGTGGATGTATAAAGCATGAAATTCTATTCGGTTACACACTGAGGACATGAACTTACACATCGCGAAAATTGTTCTCCCAGAGCGGAATAACCTCCACCCAATGTGGATAGCCAAGACATCAAATAATCAGTTTCGATTTTTTCCCATAATTTGCGGGCTATCATGCCATTCCTTTGGAAGAGAAACAAGCAGTCTACAGTTCTAACTGTTGACCAGAAACGTTCGTAAAATGTCTACCTTACCACTTCCAGTCAATGATGTCTTTGGCCGGTGGCACAATCTGCAGCCACAACAGATGAGCAGCAGAGCTCAATATTGGATGAGTGCACAGCACTCGTCTGTATTCCGTAAACTGAAGCAATTCATTGAGCAAATAATGAAATTGAATGCCATCAATTGGCAGCCTAATTCGCCTCAATATGGAAGATGTTCCAGCAATTTCTTTTTTGGTAATTCGTTGGTCATTGTCTGATCGGCGCTTGAGCCCTGGTATTTTTTCAATGTTATAACTGCTTGACTCTTTATTGTTGTTGATTTCTGCGGGATATATTTGATAGTATTGCCGCTGGTGCCACAAATCACTTACACAAATAATTAGCTTCATTGTTTTAGACTTTATTTGTTTGTTTTAGACGAAGGATGACATTTTTAAACTAAAAAAAAAACTCATTTATCACACTTTAATGGTTCTTGCATGTTATTCTTGTTCTTACTTACTGGAGGTTGTTTTTGTTTTTCTTCCGTTACGATAGCAACGATATCATTTCTTTGGTTATCGATAACAGTAATAGGGAAGGAAAATAATGGAATTGTAATCACAAATTTCGTGAGCAGTGTGGGGAAGTAGACCAACTCCATTGCAGAGATAAAGCGAGGCAAACTCGAAGTGGATCGGGTCAAATTGTAACAGTTTACTTAAAGTGGTACTTTAAATTAGAAAAAAAAATTCTCTTCATCTTAAATATGGGCCAGCCTAATTTACCACTGCCTCTAAGTTGAAAATATGCATTATAAAGTTCAAAATCACATAAAAGGTGAACAACTTTCCCTTTAGGGGACAGTTGCAGTACCTAAAAAATTTTAATTATCCAGAATTTTCCCACTGCATGTATCTTCATTATTTTAGGCAAAAAGTTTACATTGGCTTGAGATTTGAAACATTGTCCACATAGGATGGAAGTATTTGGATTGGATCAATAGTATCACTTTTTTCCTGCTCAAGAAAAAGCTGTAAATCTTTAATTTATGAACTAAAGTTCAGCAGTGTATTATACAAACATGTGCTGGGCCTACATTCCTTCTGCATTTGCTAGGTAAGACGTAATTGAGAACATTAAAGGACTCTCTGGAAAAACTCGAGTATTGAGTTATGACACTATTGAAGTAAATTAGCGATTTGAGTATTAATCGTCCTCACCCAAATCAAATCAGCCCAAATGAGACCAAATCTTGTAAAGCACAAATAACTTCTTTATTTTCAAATGTTATTAAGGTCGTTTATTTTAACTCAAGATCAGCATCCACGTCATTCATGATTATATGTTTAGTGCTGTGTTTTGAGGAACTGGGTTCAGTTGCCAACCGTTCACTTAGAGGTGCTCATAGAACTATTTTCACTGTACGACAGAGTGTTGCAAATGATACATTTGACTCAATTCGTCGCTCTTCGTAGCCAGAACAACAGAGAAATTTAAAGTTGGATCTTAAGATGTACGCCTTAAATTGTGCAACAACTGCTGTCACAATGCCCCCTTCACTGGACCACTGGGTATCATTTGTATACTTATTGGTCGGGACCAACTGTTCAGACGGGTAAAAATATTTGAACATACGCTTAATCGGCCCAACTGAAAACACATTTCCATTCCTCGATTTGTCTCACTGTGCGACAGCCACAATCGGTTTTGATGAAACCACCGGGGAAAGTTATATCGGTCAAAAAAAGGTCATACGTGTCCCAGCGTTTCGTTGGGTCTCATCTAGGAATCGAGATATATCGATTTGAAGTTAGTAAGTATCGTATAGGAGAATTTGTCACGTTTTTGGCTCTTTTGTTTGACATAACTTGAGAATCACTCGTCCGATTTAGCTGAAATAAATTTTAAAAAACCAAGAATTACAATTCCCTTAATCTGTTCATATATTATTTTCCTTTACAAGTAATAGTTTCCAAGTTAAAAATAAGCGCATGAAGAAAAATTTTTTTTTTTTTTTTTAAATACATAGGTTATGTGACTTTACGTGAAAGTAATAGGACTTGACACTTTTTACCGTTTTGGATTTTTTATGAATTAAAAAAAAAAATTTTAATTTTTAGGCAAAAATAATTTTTTTTTTTCATACATTTATTTATAATTGCGAAACTGTTGCTTAAGTAGGAAAACGGTTTAAGAACAGATTAGAGGAATTGTAATTCTTAATTTTTCTAAATTTGTTTCAGCTAAATCGGACGAGTGGTTCTCGAGTTATGTCAAACAAAAGAGCCAAAAACGTGACAAATTCCCCTATACGATACTTACTAACTTCAAATCGATATATCTCGATTCCTAGATGAGACCCAGCGAAACGCTGGAACACGTATGACTTTTTTTTACCAATATAACTTTCCCCGGTGGTTTCATTCCAAACCGATCACTGACCCTTACCATTTGTCGCAGAGTTAATCATTTTAAAGCAAATAAGCAAAAAGGGTGGGTCGAATTACTACCAAATGTACCGATTGTTTGCACAAGCAACGACATGAAATCTAAACTGCAAAAGGAAATTGACACCTATGACTCAGTATTACATATATTAATACTTAGGTTTCTATATCAATAGATAATGATTATTCGAAGAAATTCTTTGTACGCCCTTCACTTACGCCACATTTAAATTAAGTGAGATAGGCAGAGACCTGACTCATACGTGGGTACTTTTTGTGATATGGTAAAATTGGATTTCTGAACGTAGTCTCCTTTTAGATCGTTCGTCTTTTGTCTCAAATCGAATACAACTGATCTTTATATGGCACTCAGTTTGTCTGTATCAGTTTAGTAATTACTTACTTATGTTGAGTACGTAAAATCCCAAGCATACCCAAATCTAGTACAATTTACTACAGCTGAGTATTGTATACACCTCATAGAATAAATGTACTTGAATTGAGTACATTTTCTGGTCTACATTTTAGTATGTTTCTGAATTGCACTAATAAGCAAATAAATAGTTTTTAAGAGAGTTGGTGGACATGTATCTGTTAATTGAATGTTTGGTGCTAATTAATCAAAATTATGCTAAACTTGCAGATCTTCCGAATATTCCAGAAAGGGTAATTTGTCACATATTGTGAAGGAAATCTAAAAATACATATTTCTGTTATTGTTTGGTTGTGTTGACTGTTCAAATCTATTGATCGATTCAACAGGCGACTATCGATAAAATGAATCACAACGTATTATTTTCTAAAACCGTCCGTCAAAGTAATGCTTTCATATTTTGTAGCATGCCACTGATGACTCATTAAATGCCACTTACCCAGAAAAATTGGGATCTACTCAGCACTAATCGGAATTACATTTGAATTAATTTCTTTACTTAATAACTTTAACTCTTTCCGTGGATTTGTCGAAAATATTCGACACATCATATGATGTTTAGCAGGTCACAAAAAAAAAATATTTGCCACGAAAAGGGTTAAGCGAAGTCTCGAAGAAAGAAAAATTAAGAGATTTTCCAATATCACATCGGCTTCAGAATACAAGTTAATTTTCTGAAGTAACAATTCGCTTTAAAGTTAACCTCAGCCGTCCAGTTTTTTTGTTATTCCAAATGAATTAAAAAATACTTAAATATTGTCCAAAACATAGTTTGAAGGCAAAACAAGTGGACAAATAGTAAGTTCGGCCGGGCCGAATCTTATATACCCTCCATCATGGATCCTTAAAAAGTCAATAAATAAGAAAACTAACTGAGTTTTTGGGCCGCTCGTGACCCGATAGTCCCAGGAACCCGATCACAAATTTTATCCAAATCATGAAAATAAATGCATATTTGGGTTCGCGAGAAAATTTCGTTGCATTTCGATACCCATATGTCCATGTTTGTCAAGGGACGGTTTTTGGGCCGCTGGTGACCCGATAGTCCCAGAAACCGGATCAAAAAATTTAGGCAAATCATGAAAATAAAGGCATATTTGGGTTCGTGAGTAAATTTCGTTGCACTTCGATACCCATATGCGCATGTTTATCATGGGCCCTTTTTTGGGCCCCAAGGGTCCACGGATCCCATGAGCACGCCCATTTTTGGGATTTTTTTCCCATCTATAAATTATATAAACTTAGAACTTAGATGTAGTGAAAAAAAATATTTGAAAAATTTGATTATGGCCGGAATATATTTAGTCCCGTAAAGGGGAACTTTTTCCCCTTTGGTCCGATATGGCCCATTCTCGAACTTAACCTGCTTATGGGCAAAAAACATCTTCCGTTGGTCGTTCGCACTCTATCGTGATTTCAACAGACAACAGACGGACGGACGGACAGACGGACATCGCTAGAATGTCTTAGAATGTTACACTGACCAATAATATATATACTTTATAGGGTCGCAGATCACTCTTTCGAGGTGTTGCAAACGGAATGACAAACTTAGTATATACTCCATCCTATGATGGAGTGTATAATAACATATATTACTGTACTATTTTATTTTCCATTCGATGCTTTAAGAATAAAAAACATTTCGCTTAAACATGAACTTAGCACTTGTGTACTCTTACTTACTTACTTAAGTTGGCTCTACAACCTGTTGTTGGTCTTGGCCTGATTAATAAGTGATTTCCAAGCACTTCGGTCTTCTGCTTGGCTTCTCCAGTTCGTGATACCAAGCATCTTCATGTCTTCTTCCACTTGGCCCATCCACCGGAGTCTCGGTCTTCCCTGTCTGCGTCTTCCGTGGTAGTTGTCATCAAACGCCTTTCTGGCTGGAGCGTTTGGATTCATTCGTTCGACATGGCCCAGCCAGCGTGTGTACTCTAAGGTAGCGATATGTTTAAGCTAGCAGCAATGTTCCCAAACATAGATATGATTTCATGGAAACATATATATGTTTATGTAGAAACATATATATATTTATGTAGAAACATATATATGTTTATGTAGAAACATATATATGTTTCATGTAGAAACATATAGTTACGGTGAATGGATTGCGCTATCGAGAGAAGATTAATGAGTTTTTATGTACGGAGTTGATCTGGACAATGTTTTCTTTCAACAAGATGGCGCTACGTGCCACACAAGCAACGAAACAATTGCTCCTATACGGGAAAAGTCTATCGAAGAGGTGATCACAATTGGCGATATTTTAATATTTAACACCTTGCGACTTCTGGGACCACGGGAAAGATAAGGTCTACGCCGTCGACAGAGATATAATTCGTGAGCCTATCGAGGACATAGGGCAGCCACTTTGCGATTTGGTTATGGAAAATTGCATGAAAAGGATATGGTCCTGTAAGCGTGGTCGTGTTGTGGCCATTTTGGCTGATGTTGTTTTTCATTATTAACGGCATACCTTCCTCTTTTTTATGAAAAAAAAACATCCGATAATTTGTCAGAAAAATAAAATTTTTCTTTGAATACCAAAATAACACATCTTGTTGGAAACCCTGCATATGTGCAAACATATATATGTTTATGAGCAAAAATATGTGTTAATGTGCAAACATATATATGCTTAGGTGCAAACTTATATACAGTTGCGTGCATTAAATATTATATCAATTTTATCACTCACTGATTTGAGTAAATGTCCCGGCTGTTCCATTCTGGGATGTTGAAGAAAAAACATAGAAGAAGCCATAAACCCATTATTAATTATACCCATTAAAAATTGGTGCTGGATAATAATGCAAATTCAAATTGTCTATGTAACCCTGTTGGAATTGCCGATTAGTGTGGTTATCTTTAAAATACAAATAATACGAAAATGTGTTTGTGTCTATTTGTCATAATAACCAAATCCCTGTTAAGATCTTTTCCAAACATACATGTCAGTCTGTCCATCAGGTTGGAGGAACCGATTCCAGTGCATGTTTCATGATTATCCACAACAGCCAGTGGTCTGGTGTGACTGTGTGAAAAAAAGCTTATCAATAGATATGAGTATCGGTCGCCACAGACACTTGTATAGGAAAATATACTGAAATAGATAAGATTAGTAACTGTCGTCGTCATACTGAACTGGAAGTTGAAAAAGACGGTTGCATGCACATTTGGAATTTAGTCGACGCTTGTTATTTCGTGGAGTCCACAAGTGTTTTTTTCCTCTTGTCTTTCGTGTCGTGTGTGTCGGCCGTTCGCCCGTTGTATTTCAATTTTAGAGAAGAAAAAAGGAAAATAAGAAAAATAAACGAAAATGCGTTTTTTACTATCGATTGGCATTGT
Organism: Hydrotaea cyrtoneurina; assembly: GCA_958296145.1. NCBI lineage: Eukaryota > Metazoa > Arthropoda > Insecta > Diptera > Muscidae > Hydrotaea > Hydrotaea cyrtoneurina. Next base: position 5,779,230 of record OY282513.1, on the reverse strand, counting down.
CTTCATTGTGTATTTGGCTTATGTGAAATCCGGTAATTTAAAATATATAAAAGTTAATTTGGAAAAGATTTATTGCAAATTACAATTTGTGGAAAAGACATTGGCAAATTGTTGTTAGGCAAACTATGGCCAGCATTTGGAGTTAGGAACCACCAAATGCCGGACAAAAAAAAAAATAAAAACAAATAAACAACATTCACGGTCCTGAAATAGTTTCTGTAGTTTGAGTGCAAAGGTTGAAAAATCGAAAATAATAAATTATATTGCGGTAATAAAAGATCCCGTATACTTTCTAGATATGTGTGTATATATCCATACAGTTGCAGTCGTGCAAATGAGACTTGTGTGAAAGATATGACTAATTAATTATGTCAACTCTATATTTGCACTTTTTAGTTTTTAACATCCATAAATAGATTTTCAGCTTTATCATTCTGTTAATAGAATTGAAATTGGTGTTAAGTTCGGCCAGGACGAATATATATGAACCGGGACGACCGAGTATCCTCAGCAGCTCCAAATAAATAAAAATGAATTTAGTTGGGACTGGAATTTGAATAATTTGATGTTTCTTTATTTTCGATTGGTTGTAATTGACGTGCAACTGGCGATATTTGCCAAGCCAATGAAAGCCTATTTGTTCACACTTTTCGAAATTTCCCCATTTTTCCAAATTTTTGGTGAGAGATATTAATTTGAAATATTTCTACAAACTTTTTTTTTTTAATTTTCCCCATTTTCGGTCCTTTTTTCTACGTTTTTTCCAATTATCAAGCCCGGAACATTTTCTAAACATGTAATGTAATTGTTGTTGTTTTTTTATAATATTTCAAAATTGTTTCGAAATATATTTTTATTGACATAGTTTATATGCCGGAATGGTTCCGAGACTACTTATCTACAACTGTATGGACGACGTTGTAAAGCTATCAGTTGCAGTTATATACTGATCAACGAGTGATAAGGAATTAAAAAAAAAAAAACATTATTTAGTTTATAGAAAAAATGGGCCATAAACTATGACGAAGAATTGGTAACATTACAAGGGACATTTCACAATTCTCACATCTCTCAATTCCTTTTAATAAAATACATATGTTGCTACTGCAACGATCACAGATGTACACAAGATGCTTCTTCGTGAGGCTTCGTTGGGCTCACGCTTCGCTGGTGCTGTACACTCAATTCAAAATGTTTAATGATCAATAATTATTTTTTGTATGAGATCGTAGTTAAACCCCAGATTAGTAAAACTCAGTTTAAACTTCAAATAGGGATTTCAGTGATTAGTAAATTTCGGCAATTGATGTGGCAACACTAGCAAAGCTTTTGTAGGTCATTTTGGAGAAAAGAACATTTTGGCGCTAAGAAGATGGGTCCCATGAAAATACGCCCCACAATTAAAAAGAAACCAAATTTAAATGAAACTTCAATAAATACAAAGATCCCAAGAAAATTGAACCTCAAATCGTTAAAAGTCTGACATAAAAATGAGCCCCAAAAATGATTATTGGGGCCCATTTTCGTCGCGACATTTACTACAAATGAAAATGCACCACAAACAGATGAAAATGTGCACAACAAATTGGGTCCGATTTTTGTAATAAAGTTTAGGGTGCAATTTGTGTTTGTTTACAGTAACACCACATGAAAATGAGCCCCAAAAAAATGTGTGACGTGCTTTTTAATGGCATCGTCGTAAACTTAATTATTATGAAATAATTTTTTGATGGCAGAGACAAAAATTATTTAAAAAATGAGAAAAACAGAAATAGTCAAGGAAAATAATTGAGAATAAATGAAGAAAGAGCCGCTGGTAAATTAAAAAAAATCGAGAGATTAAACAAATTTAAAATCTTTCTTTTATACTTGTTGTGAAGCATCAAGCAACATTTGTGCAGTTAATGAAAAAAACAGCAATTTAATAAAAAAATAAAGGGTTTTCTTTAAAAAATTTTTTTTTTAATATTTCTGTATATACTTTTTGTAAAACATCACGCAATATTTGTTCACTTAATGACAAAATAGCCGGAGACACATTTTTGTGGCTGCGTTGCTTGCTTTGTTTGCTCGCAAATATTTTTCGTGACATGAAAGTTGAAAGAAATTAGGTCCCAGGAACATCTAGCCTAAAATCAAAGATATGCAGTATAAAATTACCCACAAAAAATATGAAAAAGAGCCCCAACAAATTATTTTAGGCCTCATTTTCGCCAATCGTAAACTTTAGAATGAATTTGGGCCACACAAAATTTTCAAAGTTTGTTTTGTAGTTTGCCGTTTACATTTTGAGGCCCCCTTTCATTTGTAATTTGGGGTGCTTTTTCCTAGTGGGCCATCTTCACTCCATTTCATGAAAAGGATATGGTCCTGCAAGAGTGGTCGTGTTGGCCATTTGGCTGATGTTGTTTTTCATTATTAACGGCATACCTTCGTCTTTATTATGAAATAAACATTCGATCAAATATGCCATTTTTCTTTGAATACCAAAAATAACACCTTTTGTTGGAGAACCCTGTATTAAGGATGGTCTCGGACTGCGACTGGGATCAAGATCATCCAATACCACGCCAATTCAAAATTAAATTAGGTGCCACCAATTCGCATTTCAATGCCCAAAATAAGACCCAAAAATTAAATGAGGCTTAATTTCGCACAAAGATTTGGGGGTTAAGCCCTAAAAAAAAAAATCATAAACCTTCATTTTGTTGTTCGACGTATAATTTTCAGGGCCATATTTCATTTTAAATTTGCGGTGTATTTTTGTGGGGTCTAATTTCATTCCGCCATTCGAGACCATGTCTTCAATGTCTTGGGCAGATAAATATATAGCTGTTTTTGTTTATTATTAGGCTAAGCCGCCCCAGAAATCAGCTCTGCCGGCTGCGAAAGATGTACGATGCCTCAGCAACGGGTAATATAGACATCACACCCTAGGAAAATTGTCTAGTTACGTCTATGACTGTTAATCGAGATTGCGTTTCCAGCTGCATTTTCAATGAAAAATATGCCAAAGATGGAAACGCTCCAAAATGCGCAAAACCGAAGCGGAGTGTTCTCTCAGTTACCTAGTTTCATTGGAGCTTGAAAGCGAACAACACGAGACTTTTGTGTCAAATTCATGGCTCTATGAAAAATACCCCAAAATCACTGAAAAGTGCCTCAAATGGAGAAATCCCTCAATTAAATGAAAAATGCCTCATATGAAGAAATTCCCAAAATAATGGCAAAATCACCCCTAAAAGCCCACAATAAAAATTTTCCCAAAAACTCTGAAAAATACCCCATACAGTTTATAAAAAATTCCCCAAATATTATGAAAAAAAAAACAATAAATTTTGGTAATTTGAAAAAAAGTGTATTTTTTAACAAAAAAAAAATTTGTTTAAAATCCGCTTTATTGAAAAATCGTTTATGGGAAACCTCAAACATTTTTTATTATAAAATAATCGGCTCTATGAAAAATAGCCCAAATGAAAAATGAAGAAATCTCATAATGAAAAGTCTATCCGTATCTTACTTGTTTTTACAACAATCTGCGTAGTGTATTTCTGTATGATGTCATTGGAGACATAATGCCAATTCTCAACAACTCAAACATTTCCATTTCTGTGGCGGGATTGACAGCGAATCAAAGTCTGGTATTCTGGCTTTGCACAAATTCCATATACGCCCATATGTCTAAACTATTTCATAACACCTATTAAACTAAACTGTGTCCTCCTCCGGATATTTAAAGTAGATAAGAAGAAAAAAAAAGCCCGATTGAACTTAGCTGTGACTAATTCGATGGCATTTCTTCGATTACATAAACAGAGTATAATAAATATTAAATGTTTACCCAACGCCGCCTAACCCCACAAAACCAGGCGGTACATAACATTTAAGGTATGTGATATTTATGTACGAGTATACATTTAAGCTTGTGCCAAGTATATGTTCCATTGAAATGATGTCAACCATAGATGGGGTGTTATCAATATTTTCGATCAACTTCACACCACCGCCATTTATGAACCTGCTGCTGATAAGATTAAATGCTAACCACAGAGACAAGTTAAAACTTTGTGTATTCGAAAAAAAACACCAACAATTGGATGCCACTATTTTTAGTAGATCGATAACAATTGAAGGAAATAAGTCTTAGTCACATATTTATGTATGGATATAATACAAGTTTTACGATTTGGAGATATGATTTCATAAGACATTGCGTATGTGCTTGAAAAACTAATCAATATTTTTTTAGTTGGGAACAACGCACCTGAACGCACAACGTTTTTTTTGTTTGTTTTGTTTTCAATCAGAGAAGATAATCGATTGGGCAGCAAATATATTAAAAAGTGGGAAACAAGTTTCGGTGTAATTAAAAGAAATACAAATAACTCAAAGTACGAATAAGGAAAACTCATACAAAGTACAAAAATCAGCGTTTCTACAAAGAAAAAAAAAACATTCCAATGCCAATTAAAAAATTTACTTACGCTAAAATCATTGTAATGTATTACTTGTTGTATGAAATAAAATTAAAAAAAAAAAGTATGAGTATTACAATAATGGCAACAACTTAAGGAAAATCGAAGCACACAAAATTGTGAGCCGTTTCTGAAAAATATTTTGGAATTTCAACAACATTCTGTTATAAAAAAAACTTCATATTCGAAGGTGTACGGCACGCCCTAGTGTACACAGTCTGTGTCTGGAAGGAAACACATTCTGTAGTCATTTCAGCGGATCTTAAGACAAATTTAGACCTTGTCGTCACGTCTTAGATAATAGTTGGGTCGTCGATAATAAAAGTTCTTACTGACCGCAGAATCCTTGTTAAGTTTGATGGACACCTTCTGAAAACCCCCGTTTACTCAAGAGTACCCCCAAAATTTTCGAAATTTTTTTTCAAAATTGAAATCTCTAATTGATGTACAATGTTCATCAAATTGATGTATAATGTTCATCAAATTGATGTACAATATTCATCAAATTGATGTACAATATTCATTAAATGATGGACAATGTTCATCAAATTGATGTACAATGTTCATTAACTTGATGTACAATATTCATCAAATTGATGTATAATGTTCATCAAATTGATGTACAATATTCATCAAATGATGAACAATTTTCGTCAAATTGATGTACAATGTTCATCAAAGTGTTGTACAATGTTCATCATATTGATGTACACTGTTTATCAAATTGATGTACAATGTCCATCAAATTGATGTACAATGTCAATCAAATTGATGTACAATGTTCATCAAAATGATGTACAATGTTCATCAAATTGATGTAAAATGTTCATCAAATTGATGTACAATGTTCATCAAATGATGAACAATTTTCGTCAAATTGATGTAAAATTGTCATCAAATGATGTGCAATGTTCATCAAATTGATGTACAATGTTCATCAAATTGATGTACAATTTTCATCAAATTGATGTAAAATTTTCATCAAATTGATGTACAATTTTCATCAAATTGATGTACAATTTTCATCAAATTGATGTACAATTTTCATCAAATTTATGTACTGTGTAATGCTGTACATCATTAAAAAAAATACTAAATTACAAAAAAATCTACTCAAATTGAGTAAATTTGTGATGGATATGACATCCAGTAAGACATTACTCGATTTAACAATTACTCGCTTATTTTAAGTATGTAAAATTGCTGAGCATATTTTTTTCCTCTAACACTTAGGGGATTCCCCCTATAACTACAATGTACTGTGTTAGCTATAGGAAAGAAGGGTATGGGAGGGAGGAAAGTGGGCGTAGTCTTTGCCTTGATTTTGATAAGGTCATAGCGGGCAGGAAAAACAATGGTCTGGATATGATTTTTGTTTTTCTTTGCGGGGTTTTTCCTCATTCAATTTTATCACTGACACATTTCAGCACTGAGTATTTCCGAATAAACCATTATAACTAATCGATTTTCTTACGTTTTTTTTTCACCCCTCACGCCCAGATGCCTGCGTTCAGTGTAACTCATCCACCGATCCAAGATGTGCCACCAATCCCGAACAATTCATGGCCAAACAGTGCACCAATGCCACCTCCAAATGTTACACCCGTGTCTTGAGTAAGTTGATTGAAGAACACTTGCATGGAATTCGGTAAACAAAAAAAACAATACCTTTTATTTTCTCGTACAGATGGAGACACCATTCGTGGCTGTGCCAGTGATTTGACAAACGCCACCGCTTCCAATTGCAACAACGAAATGGAATGCCTGATTTGCACCTTCATGGAGGGCTGCAATCGTGCCGTATTCCCTCAACATCGCCTCAGCTGCATGCAATGCAGCGGCAACTACACTGGACCCTGTGCCACAAATGTTCGAACTTTGCCCGTCGTCTGCCCCCTGTATAAACTCGGCGATTCTTGCTATTTGCGTCGTGATGGCCGAAATGCCTCCGATTCATTCCAGCGCGGTTGCCTTTCGTCGGCCCAAAGCAACGGCCTGTGCAAAAACCAGGCAAATTGTTATACCTGCGACGGTGCCGGCTGCAACTTTTTGGAAGCCAACAACACGGACATTCCATTGGCCCGTGACTCTGCCTTCGTGTATAGTGCATCCGTGTTGATGGTTTTGGCCGCCTTCTTTGTTACCAGACAGTCGTAGGTGAACGACGACCGTCTGTCAGCTTCGTTAACTTCCCAGACCTTTTCTGAGCACACTCAATGCACACAAAAATGAACTGAAACACAGGCGAAAACATCATAGGCGAAGCGAGGCATGTGTCCCCATCTCTTGGAAAAGTTTACCGGAAGTGACTACCATGCACACTTCTTGTTCGTGTTGTATTTACATTTATTTCCATCATCTTTTTTACAGATTGTCTTTTTAAAAGCAATAATAAAATTTTATGAAGTGCTAAGAAAATTCAGATTTCTCCTTTATTTTACATGTACGCCGGCGGCGGGCGGGCGGGCGGACGAATGCAAGAATGCGTACGCGTCGAACAAAATAAAGAAGTTCCAAATAGAAAGAATCAAAGAATCGAAATATTGCCAATGGTGGTGGTGGTGGTTTGTTTGTCGATGAAGTCTCTTTATTTTGTTCAAAACAAATATTTTCATAAGTCATCAATGAAGAAATTCGTTGGCTGCTTTTATGTGTGAGCATATGTGTCGTCGTCGTCCCCTCACAAATGCCTGCGTACAGTGGCAGGCAAAAATTATTAGTGAGAAACACAAAAGCCGATGGCCAATGCTGCTAGTGCTCTATAATCTTTTTAATCATAGAAATATTTTTCGTATGATTAAATATAAATAAAAAAAATTAATAATATTAGTGATAACATCAAAATTTAATTATTTAGGTTATTTCCTAATATCTTTACCCTTGTGCGACTAAAGTGGCAATTTGGGACTTTTTTGACTGATCAAGAACGATGTGATAAAATATTGTCCAAGATAAGATAGATATGTCTAAGAAAATGAAAATTATTTTTCATGCGCATACAATTTTTTTTTAAACAAAGCAAAGTTCCCTCTGTGGACGGCCGTGGTGTGGTAGGTAGCTTGTGCGAGTGTCACACAGAAGAACCCGAGTTCGAAACCAGGTAAGACCATCCAGCATTTTTCAGCGGCTGTTTCCACCTCGTAAATGTTGGCGACTTTACGACGAAGAGAGCAATCTCTATGACATGTAAAACTTCTCTAGAAAAGCATTAACTGTTCGGAGCCGGCTTTCAGTGAGTATACAATTTGTATCGCACACAGCTCACTGAGTCGAGAGAAGTTCCCCGTCTGTTCCTTCATGGAATGTTAAGGGAAATAAGTAAAGTTCGTTTTTAACAAGGATCGATTTGTTTTTTTTTTACTATGACAGCAAAACGTGTTAACAATCTCCTAGAAATTCTCAATAGGATTGAGCAGGCAAAACATGAATTTCAATCCTATCACTTTGCAACCAGGCTTTACGCACTTCAGAGTTATGCCGAGGATCGTTATCCTGTTGGAACCTCCATTGATTCCGTCAATTCTATAAATTGACCCAATTTCCTGCCCAGAAAAGTAATCCCGGACCATTATATTGTCTTCTCCGTGCTTTAGTGGCTTTTCAATATCTTGGATTTCCGTACATGCCTTAATCTACCTAAATCCTTTACGTTTTACTTGGATTCGTCAAGGAACAACACAGTCTTCCATTTTGTAACACTCCGGTCGATGTGGGCTTTGGCGAACTCAAGCCTGATTTTTCTACTCATTGCTGAACGACTTTTCTGCTCGTCGTCGACTGAATAGTTCTGCATCTACGGATCGTTCTTTCGCTAAGGTGTAAACTCAAACAGGTTTCTACTTGAATTGAGGACGTTGTACAATCCTTTTGTATTAGCCCTTTGACCAAGGTACCTTATACCTTGTGCTTTTACGCGGACGTCCTGCCAAATGTACTGGAGATACGCGACCGATGTGTACAAATTTCGCAATTAGCCTAGATATTAAATATCGGTTGATTGATAATTTTAATTGTAAATTGACTTGGAAACTTTGGATTGGAACGAAAGTGTGAGTGTGTTGAGTTTTTTCGAACAATCACTGGCCAGTGTAATGGCTGGGTTAACTTGAGATCAGCAAGGACCCTGTAAACTTTTCGTGTTCGAAAAAATACCTGCAGCATGGAACTAGATACGTTTTCAATCATGGGGAGTGGTTAACTGATTTCGGTTAAAGATGATTTTTTTTTATTAACATTTTGTCAAAAACATATTTCCAATAAAATACTTTCTGCTCAATATCGCCCGACACTGTACATTGGTGCTGTTGTCATACAAATATACGCTCACAACTATTACTGCCGATGCTGCTGCTGATGGTGCAGGAAGCCTAACGGAGTCCCACCAAGATCATACCAACCAAATGTTAGGCGTAAATGTTTCAACACCACACGTTGCAGAGTTTTTAATTGAATTCTTATTGGAAGTTAAAACAACAACTCTAAAGAGTCGCGGCCGATCGACTATATACACTTCTGTGTGCGGGAGCATGTGTTCGCTGAAGCGAGAGAGTGAGCGCGAGTGTGTGCGTTTAGTCAACACCTCTTCTAAAGACCCGTTTATGTGTCGTAACAATAAAATAAATGTTTATTACATCCATCTGAAGACGACTATGTCCTGTGCATATGAGAGAGATTCGAATGAATTGCACGAGTTTGAGCATACAAAGTGAAGTAGATTTCGGAAATACAATACAGAGCATTTTCAAATGGGGGAATGAATGGGAATAGATTTTAAGTTACTGAAATCAAAATTGTTTAAAAAAATCGGACGACATTGGCAGTGTTGGACAGATAGAGCGAGTTGTAACTGGAGCTGTTTTCAAAAAAAAGCAATCGGCAAAGATGGGTCTGATGGTGAACGAGGACAGGACAAAACGTATGCCGGGTATTTTTTTAGACGTGTGGTGGCCACACTTTTTTCGGACTTGGTCCAAGGCACATTTACAAGGTAATCTTGACAATCAGCTGATATTTTATTTTTTTCATTTGGTCTGTAAGCGAATGTGTCATTTAGAAATGACGTTTTATTTCTATTTTGAATATGACGTTTGAAAATTCAAATTCATTCGATATTGGTTTTTTATTTTGAATTGAATTATAAAAATTCAATTTGTGATATTTTGTAAGTTGAAATTTGTGGAAAAATAAAATATTTGTCAACAATCAATCAACAATATAGAATTTGTTGACATTTTCATAACAACTTCAATCAGATGTCTCTGACAGTTTCGTTGTCTAATCAAAAACAAATTGCATGTTGTTATTGTAGTGTTGTATTTGTTGTACCTGATGCGATTACATTGTAAATGTGCCTTGACTTGGTCTTTTTGACAGCTGTCACTTGATTTATGCTCAGTTTGGTTTGCCATTTCATAATGAATAGAACTGCAGCTGTGCCCATCCACTTTATGCAAGATTTTGCGGAAGGATCTTGATGAGCGGGGATACAAAATCCAACTCGTGCAAGAATTGAACCCAAACGACCATCAGAGGTCGTCGCACGTTCGGTGAATAGGCCCAAAACAAGATGGCAAACGATACAGAATTTCACAAAAAAATTGTGTTCAGCGATGAAGCTCACTTTTGATTGAATGGGTTCGTTAATAAACCAAATTGTCGCATTTGGAGTAATGAGAATTCACAAGCTATCGTTGAGATGCCGTTACATCCTCAAAAAGTCACTGTGCGGTGTGCTCTATGGGCAGAGGGAAGCATTGGTCCACATTTCTTCAAAAATGAAGCCGGTCAGTGGGGAACGCTATAGAGCCACGATTAATGAATGACGTGCCTGAATTGGAGGATGTTGATGTGGGCAACCTTTGGTTCCCACAAGACGGCGCCACATGTTATACAGCCAACGAAACAATTTATTGAAGGAAACTTTTGGTGAGCGCATTATCTCGTGTCGTGGGCCTTTGACCTCCAAGATCGTGCGATTTAACATCGCTGGACTATTTCTTGTGGGGTTATGTGAAGTTGCTTGTCTACGCAGATAAGCTGGATAAACCCAGGTTATTACATTCGGCAAACATCATTACACCATATTTTGCATAAAGACTTAGGTCTTAAAGTTCAGTTAACAGAAGAACTCAATACGGCCGATCATCAACAAAGTCGTGTCTTTGCTGATTGGGTCCTTGAAATGCATGAAAATGATCCGGAATTCCATAGAAAAGTCATCTTGACTGATGAAGCACATTTCCACCTCGGTGGCTACGTCAACAAGCAAAATTGTCGAATCTGCGACTCGGAAAACCGAAGAGTTATTGTTGGGAAGCATCTCCATCCTCAACGTGTGACTGTTTTGGTGCGGTTTATGGCCCGGCGGGGTCATTGGAACTTACTTTGTCGAAAATGAGGTTGGATCAACAGTTACGGTGAATGGATTGCGCTATCGAGAGATGATTAATGATTTTTTATGGTCGGACTGGGATAATATTAATCTGGACAATGTTTACTTTTAACAAGACGGTGCTACATGCCACACAAGCAACGAAACCATGGCTCTTTTACGGGAAAAGTTTCTCTGGAAGAGGTGATTACAATTGACCACCGAGATCTGGTGATTTGACACCTTGCGACTTCTTCCTTCCTGGGGCCAGGTGAAAGATAATGTCTACGCCAAGAGCCCAGCATCGATTCAAGACCTCAAACATAGAATTCGAGAGGTTATCGAGGACATAGGGCAGCAACTTTGCGATTTGGTGGTGGACAATTTCATGAATGTGTGAAAACTGTTTTTGTATTTTCATACTCTTCTCATAACAAACATTTGTAAAGCAGTTTTAAATTTTTATGAATACGGTGGTACGTATTTTTGATTACAATTGAAATTGTAATATTTTGTATGTTTTAAACACTTTAAAACCCTGTGATTACTTTTGCATACATTTTCAAGTGTACTTACATTTTTTACTTTAATTAATTCCATAAAATCACCAGGAACTCAACCGCTATTACTTAAGTCCACATTAGTGGCAATAGGAGTACAAACGATGCGCATGATGAATTTCGTTTTATACTTTCTGGAGAAGACATAAAACACTGTTTGTGGGGCTTTTTTTCTATTGTTTCTGCCTTTCGGAGAAAACCAAAACTAAAGTAATGAAATAGTAAACAAAACATAAAAGCATTTTCATTAATTATACAATTTAATTGGAATGGATACACGATTTTGGTATAAATGCAAAACGAAAATAAATCGGTTGCACATTAACGCCGGTGAGGGTTGTGTTGGGCCTAGCAGAAGGCCTTCGAAATCGAGATTCAATTAAAAAAATTCCCAAAACCTGAAATAATCACCCTTATCGCGAAAAAAAAAATCCTCTCGGAATTTGTTCCCTTTTCGCCAAATCGCAATCACCATCTGTTCACGAGGAAATGTGGCAACTTCGAAAAAAATTCCCCCTATCGCGAATGGTTTTTTAGAGGAATTTTGTTCGCCATTTCCTTTTTTTTGTTCACTTTGCATTTTGTCGGCGAACTGTTAAAACGTAATGTAAGTATCCGTTTTTTTCTATTTTGAAATAAAAAATAACAAAATTTTTCAGGAATAATTCAACTAATAAGAACCAAATGGATATTTTGCTGCAAAGAATGCAGGAAAATCCGTCCGGGGTTATACAAAGGAATCCAAACATGATGTAGCATCTTTCTGGAAACATGTAAACAACTAACTGAACAGTGCAGGCCCACCTGTGAAATCTGTAGCTGAGTGGAAAAAGGTATTTGAATTTACCAATGATTAATAATGGTTATTGCAAATGCTTAATAAATTATGATTTTACTATAGGTATGGACGGATCAGAAGAGGTATATCTGCAAAAAGGCTGCTGCAAATGTAAGGCACCGAGATGCAACAGGAGGAGGCCCGTTTAAAATGAAACCGCTCTCATCCACAGTGGAGGCGATTTATGAATTGGTAGAAATGCGGGAATCTTTAGGTGTCCAAAATGCCTGTGTATTTGGTGTACCAACGCCTTCTACTTCCAAACATAAAGAAAATGAAATGTCCCCAAACGTTGTTGAAGAAATTCTGGAAGAAATAATTATTGAAGAGGCATTTCCTCCAAACACACAGAAACGGAAGCCAGTACGAGAAGATGCCCGTCGAAAGATTTCTACATCCGAATTGATTGAAAAGGAAGTGGAAGGTTCCCGAAGGTTTCTTCTAATAATGCTTTGTTTTGCCTTCCTTTGATTATTTTCTTCCTGAAGTAACACAATACTACCAATTCGAAAAATTTTAATGTTATGCACACACTGGAATTTTTTATTTAATCAATAACGTAATTTAAAAACCACCAAGAAACAGTTTTCCTTTTCTCAACAGAAATTTTTAAACAGCTGATCATTCTCGAAATCCGCCATATGTTTCGAAGTGAACAATTGTTCACGGGACATTCGCGATACCAAATTTTTGTTCGAGGGAACAAAAAAATCCGAGGGAATAAAATGTTCGCAAGTAATTGGCGATAAGGGTGAATAAGGGGAAAATGTAGCTTTCCATCAGTTGAAGAACAGTTTCTGCTAGTCCATAAAACTTAAGTTTTTGCAGCAATATGTCATGATCTACTAGATCAAAAGCCTTCGAAAAATCATAAAAAATCCGGGCAACTCCTCCATACCCATTATCCAAACCATCACATATAAGATTTACGACGATCACGACTGCTTCCTGAGTGGCACTACCTTTTCTAAATCCAAATTGTAACTTGTACAACTGATGTTGTTGATCCAGAAAGTTTGATAACTGTTTATGCAAAATCTTTTCAAAAATGTTATCAATCAAAGGCAATATCGCAATCGGTCTAAATTGTTCGACAGTACATGCAAGTCTTTCTTTGGTTATAGGAGTAATTTTTGAGATTTTAAGTATTTCAGAATATGTTGAAGTAGCAATTACGTCATTGCAAATATTTACCAGCCTTGAATCTATGATATCTTTGAATTTTACTAAAACTTTGGCAGAAATTCCATCGTGACCAGGACTTTTATTAATTTGTAAACTGGAAATAAGTTCTAGAACCTCTTCGCTATTTGTATGGTTGGGCATTGACGCATGGAATTTAACTTATTGCAACAATCTCCTGGCAACTGAACAATATTTTCTCTCAACCAAAAATATTCATTGAATAAGTCACATTTTTCCTTATTATTAACTATAAATTCGTTGTGATTATTTTTTAGTTGTAATTCTGGTCGTGTATTTCTTCCCATTTGATTGTTTAAAAATTGCCAGCATTTCTTTGGATTTTGCTGAAGAGTATCAAGTTGGTTTTCATAAAAACAATTCATGGATATTCTGCTAGCTCTCTTTTCTTTAACCTCTTTTCTAAGCTCGAACTTGCACCTTTATCTTTTCTCTTCTTCAACCAACTATTTTTAACTTGTATACGACCATGTAGATTTTCATTTATCATTTATTTTAATTTGACAGATGTTGAATTCCAGCCCAATACTTTTGAAGCCACGAAATGGATAACCCTAACAGAGAGGCGTTCGTTGAATTCGTCTAGTACAGCTTTTATTATGTGTTTTCGATTTTTTTTATATCGGAAAAGTGTCACTTTCTCAGAAATGGATTTTTTTCGAAAACGGTTAAATTCTTTACTTATCATAATTTTTTTTTGAAAACGACAGATAGACTTTTTTGAAACGGTCTGTTCATTCATATAATGTTAAGTGAAAAAGCTAAGAGAAAGCTACACAAAATTGAGTCGTTTGTTGAATTAGGTTAGGACAATACAGCACAGTTTTCTATTGCGAAGAAAGTGCTAAAAAGAAATAACTGATTTTTTAGAATAAGCATTTTCTTGAAAACGGCTCAATTTCCGTTGAAATGCCCAATTGACAATTTTCAATATCCGAAAAAAACAATGGCAGTCCTGTCACTTTTTAAAATTGGCGTTTGGCGATCTAAAACTTTAGCAAATAGAATTGTTTCAACTTTTTTTTTACCAAAAACTATGTGATGGAATATTGTCAGGGTTAAACATTACGAAAAACATGTAGAAAAAAATGAAAAAAAATTATTTATGTGCAAAAAAAAATTTAAATTACTCTACAAGTAAACTCATGCTAAATTCATGCCAAAATTGCTCAATTTGAACCAAAAAACAGCATAGCGTTAAAATTGCTCAGGAGATGTTGAACTCGGTCCGTGACGAACCAAATTTGCTCCAAAAGGTCTCAACTGGTGAGGAATCATGGGTTCTATGGTTACGACGTGGAAACTAAAGCTCAATCATCTCAATGGAGGCTGCCGCATGAACCAAGACCGAAAAAAGCGCGCCAAGTTCGGTCGAACGTAAAGGTTTTGCTCACAGTTTTCCTAGATTGCAGGGGCGTGGTGCATAATGAGTTCTTGCCACAGGGTAGTACGGTCAATATAGATTATTACCTGCAAGTTATGCCCAAAGCAAGGATTTGTGGAAGAACTCCGCGATAACGGCCCTGCACACACATCGTTGCTTGTGAGCACATATTTGGCCAAAAACAACACAGTAATGCTGACGCCGCCACCGTATTCCCCTGACCTAGCCCCCTGTGACTATTTTTTGTTGCCAAAACTGAAAAGGTGCACGATTGAGGAGATACAGGCGGCATCGAAGGAGTAGCTGAACAAGATCACAAAAATTACTATTTCAAGTGCTTCGAGGATTGAAAAAAACGTTAGCCGAAGTGTATATCCGAGGGGAATTACTATGAAGGGGCCAACATAGATATTCATAAATAAATAAATAGATTTTGAAAAAATACAAAATTCGTGATATTTATACGAATTTTTCACAATATGGATAAAATTAAATGAAGAAGACGTTGAAGATATTTTGACACTTTATGTGTGAGAGCATGTACTTTGCTTTAATTACACTAGTCAACAGTCAAAATGTACTCGGGATGCGATAATTTTTTCTGTGTAGATAACCTTGACATGCGCTCGAAAAACGCAATAAAATTTTTTTTTTCGTTTGGTTTTTGTTTTATTTTTTTTTTTTTAAATTTTAAAAAAATTTTTTTGGTTAATTTGTTTCTTCCGGCTTAACTCGGGAACCACTAGCCCGATTTAATTGAATTAAATTTTAAAAAATCGATGCACGCGTTTCGCTTTTATTCGCAATTGAGTAAAGGTATGAATTTCAAAAATTTCAAATTTTCATATATTTTTGTCACCCAACAAATTTTAATTTTTTTTGTAATAAAAAAGAAAAAACCTTACCATACAAAGTTGTGCATATGTCGAGCAAATTTTTGAAATTCATACCTTTACTCAATTGCGAATAAAAGCGAAACGCGTGCATCGATTTTCATGATCTTTGTCTCATTTTGCTCATAGGTTATGTGACTTTACGTAAAAGTAATAAGATTTGACATTTTTTTTTTCATTTTGGATTTTTTAAAAAAAAAAAATTTAAATCTTTAGGCAAAAAATACGTTTTTTCCTTTATATATTCATTTTTAACTTGGAAACTGTTGCTTGTATAGGAAAACAATATATGAACAGATTAAGGGAATTGTAATTTTAAATTTTTTAAAATTTAATTCAATTAAATCGGGCTAGTGGTTCCCGAGTTATGCCGGACGAAACAAATTAACCAAAAAATTTTTTTTAAAATTTAAAAAAAAAAAAATAAAACAAAAACCAAACGAAAAAAAAATTTTTTATTGCGTTTTTCGAGCTCATGTCAAGGTTATCTACACAGAAAAAATTATCGCATCCGGAGTACATGAAATTTTTTTCATTTTGTTGAGTAGTGTTACTATTAATGTATGAATATAAAAATAAAATTTGTCTCATACTTTTGTTTTTTTATTGTTTTGCTAGAAAATACACTTTTTCCATGTTACAAAAATCTATTTTAGTTTTTAAAGGGTATTTTTCATACTATTTGGGGGATTTTGCATTGGGTAATTTGGCATAAATTGTTTGGGGGGTTTTTCAGAATTTTTTGGGAAAATTTTCAAATTGGGCTTTTACATATATTTCAGGGATTTTTTTATTTAAGACATTCTTATTTTCTTTTGACGTTTTGCATTTCGTAGAGCCGGAAAAGTATTGGTCTGAGTGCTTGACTGATTTGTTTGCACGACATTGTCCTTTCCTACTATTATTATTGTTACATTCAAAGTCTGTGTCTACACCGAAATGTCGGCCGTACCGAAAGGCCTCTGTACAAAAATGGATTAAATTACTTTCCGCCGCTGCGGCCTCACAGTAAATGTTATTACTTCGTTCGGTTCGTGAAAACATTGAACTTTTTTTTATATTCTTAAATGAAGAACCAAATTAATAAAACAACAAGAGCTAAATGTACCGTGTATAGGTAGATCAGGACCAGGTATAGTCGCGCGAATGACACAAACCAGAAGCCGAAACGAAAAAGCCAAATCGATTGCATTTAAATTACCCACTCTCCAACAGTCAGCCCGCCAGACATTAGGCCGCAAAATATATGTTCCATAGACCAGATCAGTAGAGCCAGCCACAGACCAGAAGCCCCCACACAAAACCGCCCGTTAAGAATTGTGCATAAATAAAAACACATTCAGCCAGACTCCATTTTGTTTATCGTACACCGTAAATACACCCTATGGCTCGTGTTATAATTTGTTCTCAATTGAGATTATGTTTGTGTGTACAGCACTTTCAGAACTACTATGGCCCCCCCATTAATATTTACGACTAGAAAACCTCCCCAAAATCCAATCAATATCCCTCCCTACCTCCCCCCACCACCGGCGAACGATTGCAATCAAATGAAAATGGTTTGTTATGTTTACCTTAAATGAGCGCATGGATGATCATACGGATTTTCTTTCTATGAAACGGGCACATTGCGCAGTGTAAACACACACGAGTGCGAGTACGACGCAATGATCGATCAATTGTATCGGAATCGTAATTATAAACAATCGATTACGATGTTGTTGTTGTGCGCATCTCACATTCATATCCACACACACACACCACACACATACTTTTAATTTCTTATTGGAATAATTCGAAAGATGACTAAATCCATTCGAAATGTGTGAACATGTGGGCGTTCCCCTTTGTTAGTTTCAGTGTCTGTTTGAGTGAAATGCTGGCGTTTGTCTTCCACTTGAGTGGACATACTATTCCTTGTAACAGTTGTGGTATTCAGAATAGGCACACACATCAGGCACAAGAAGACTCATGTCATTGTTGAGTGGGTTTTTCTGAAACTCCTCCCTTTTGCAGCAATGTCTCGTTACTCAATTTACTGTTGTAAAGAATAGTAATTCTAAATTTAATTCCGAAAATACAACATCAGCTTTGAAATCCACTATGCCCGTCGGCAGAATATTTTGAGACTTTATTTTCCATATTGCATTTGCTTATTGAAACGATTACGTTTTCGTTCGACTTGTACATTCGAACGCATCGCGAATCAGGCATGAAATATTCTGTATTCACTTTGTGCTATGTTTTTTATTTGAAAATCTATTTACAATGTGTTCAGTAAATAGATTTTCAAATAAAAAACTACAACTACAAACTAAAAACCAACTACAGCTTTGCAATGTGTAAATTTTAAGCCATGGACAATGAAGGAATTTAATAAATTGTATACGCTGCACCACAGAATATAGTAAATACAAAATATTTCCAGCCTGATTCACGATGCGATCAAATGTACAGAGTTTTTCAACACGAGGTGTTATTTTGAATCGCCCCGAATTTCGGTAGCTGTCACTTTTGAAGCTTTTATTCTTTGACGTTTGATAAGTAGAAACTCCGCCATTACTAAAAATGGAACGATACACGGTGCAACAACGCATTGAAATTATTAACATTCTCTACAAAAGTGGTTAAAATCTTGCAGATTCAGTTCACAAAACTAAAAAGTTTCCGGACCGTGTAATCTCTCGAAGAGGTGATCACAATTGGCCAACGAGATCTTGTGATTTGACACCTTGCGACTTCTTCCTTCCTGGGGCCACGTGAAATATAAAGTCTACGCCAACCCAGCCCAGAGTCGATTCAAGACCTCAATGATAGAATTCGTGAGGTTATCGAGGACACTTTGTGATTTGGTTATGGAAAATGTCATGAAAAGGATATGGCCCTGCAAGCGTGATCGTGGTGGCCATTTGGCTGATGTTGTTTTTTATTAACGGCATTATCTTTCTCTTTATTATGAAATAAACATCTGATCATTTATCTCAAAAAACGTAATTTTTCTTTGAATACCTAAACACCTCTTGTTGGAGAACCCTGTACAAGTCGTACGAAAACGTAATCATTTCAATACAAAATTTGTTTTCTGTATATCAAAAACGACAAGTCGAACGACGAGTCACATTCGATCGGCATCGTGAAACAGGCAGTACATGTCGTGTACAACGACTGTTGAGGAGGCTGGTTTGGCACCTGGCCTACAACAGTTTTTACTTTAATTTTTATTAATTTTTCATTTATCTTGTACAAAAAGCACGAATTTATAAAAAAAAAACTACAGAGTTGTATTTTTTTCAGCGTCTAGAAGACCCATAGTCAAATATCACAGTGTACCGATTGTGTTTGTGAAAATTACGCAATATTTACTTTTACTTTTCAGTCGAAAACATATTTTCAGAATTCATATACAATTTTTTAAATTTGGAACTAATGGAACTATTTCTCTGCCTAAAGAACCTCAACAGTGTCCATAACTCATGTAAAACAAATTGTTCTTATCAACTTTAAGAATTAATACACAAATGAAGGAAACCAAGCATTTGTCATTTGTGTAAACAAATTTGTCAATTTAAAAAATTGATTGCGACTGTCGACATCGTTATTGAGTCAACGTCACTTCCTGTCGTAGCGAATGTGGGTTTAGTGAAAGCGAATATTGAAATATATTTCATGCAAAAGCGAATGCGAATACTGAAACATGAACTTTTTTGCGAAAGATAATACAGTGTACTCTCTTCTTGCGGACACCTCTCTTAAGCGGACACTTTTTTCACTACCAACCCCCTTTAGTCCTCTTGTGTATTTCTCTCATAAGCGGACAAAATTCTCAGTCCCGTATGTGTCCGCTTATGAGAGAGTACACTGTATTCCAAAATGATGCGAATAATCCACATATCCGAAAGAGAAAACTGTTCAAAATTATGCGAATAATCCACATATCCGAAAGAGAAAACTGTTCAAAATTATGCGAATAATCCACATATGCGAAAGCCAGCTTCGTTACATCCCTCAATCCCCACATCAATTCAATCCCAACTCGTTATTTCGAATCAGTTGGAGACCACGTTGACTCTGTTTATCGATAATTTGAATAATGACAACAAAAAAACACTCATCTCTAGCAGTTGAGTCTGTTTATTTACTTTGTTTGGTGTTTTTGTGGGAAAATGTCTTTTATTTCTGTGAAAATAAATAAAATCTAATATTATAAAGAAGACTACAGAGACTGCCGTCCGATATCTTTAAATTACCACACGAAAAGTCAGTGGCCAAATCGAAGTCTGTTGTTTCCTGTACATTTTTGTATTGCTTTGAAGTGTTTGAGAATTACTTTCGACTTAATAAAGCAGGCTTTACACAGGTGCTGTCAGCAATGACATCTAAACTGAAAAGCGGAATTCGATCCACATTCAATTCGAAAACAATCCAATTTGCAGCAAACATGAAGATTTTTAGCTCAGCTGAGTGTTGGAAACGAATTTAATTTGGGACTGATGGTTCCCAGTTACTGTCTAAGCCCCGTATTCATAAAAAATCGAAAGAAAAAAACCCTTGTTAAGAAAAATGTATGAAAATACAAAAACTTTTTTCTTAACAAAGTCTTAAAATATTGATGGAAAGAACAAAATGTCTCCGCCTGGGTTTAGCTGTTTCTGAAACCATAACAGATTCACCACAGTGACCTCCGCTGTGTCCATAGCTGGAATCTTTCGCCACCGGTGGAATTACATTCTGAATTATTGGCGAATATTTTCCTTTTAACTTTAAACCTTTTAATAAATGTAGTGTTTTTATAATTCTCCACAAAAAAAAGCCATTTTACAATTTTACTATGTCTCCCATTGTTGTTGACAATTACTTGGAACAGTGCCCCTTTGAAATCTTCCGGCCAGCGAAAGATTTGTCCTCAACTCTTCCACATGTTTCTTTCTTTCCCTTACAAATTGTCCAATTGTCCCCATATCACCATCACATTTGGTTGGCAACGTATGCATACGGTTATCGATAACCCATGACGTTGACAACATCGAATCCCAAAACACATGAGGCCAACGCAATAGGGCGTTGAATTGTGGAATTAATCAATTAATTAATCATTAATAAAATAGATATTGTAATTCATTCAATAAACATTTTGATGGAAATAAACGAAAAAATAACTGCTGGATTCGTTGTTTTACATAAATTAGTGTATTATGCATTAGTTGCAACCAAAAGTCGACTTTTCGAACTTTCGACTTGTCCACAAAGTTAAACAGTTGATTTTTCGACTTATCGATTTTTTTGGGTTAATTGGCTAAGTAATTAATTCCCTTTAGAAATTCAAATTTAAATTCAAATGTTATGCCGCGATCGTTGACTTAAATCGGATGGAAATTATCCGCTGACGATTTCCATCCGATTTAAGTCAACGATCGCGGCATAACGTCTAAAGATCAACGATGTGCTGGACATCGTAAAACTATTGTGTATTAGAATATTTATGTTAATTTTTTTTTACAAAATTTTGCAATATTTTCACTTAAACTAAAAAAAAACGTCGAAAACAGACGACATTAAACAGTCCATTTTCTTGTCAAAGTGTTCACCATTTTATTTTTTTCAGCAAAAAGTCGATTAGTCAACTTTTCGTGATCGGTTAATGGTTTTTGTGTTAATAGGATATTGTTAAGAATATTTTTCTCTTTTGGCACTACGATGTTTTTGTTCTTCCAAAACTAATTAATAAAAATATGTAATGTACAAGACGATATCAATAAAAATTTTCACACCGATTTAATTCGGAATATGTTTCTAAGGAGATGTTATCATAAAGCTAGTAAATGTATATCTCCCCCTAAACTGGGATTAACGTAAGATAAAATGAATTTAAAAATTACTCATTGTTAAACATGTTTTAAAAACTTTGAATTGTAAAGGGTGTTTTTTATTGGGGTATAGAACTTTAAGTTGGCATCACTTTTTTAACTGGCGGCCATTTTGTCAGCTGTCAAGTGATTAATATTTAGTTTGGTTTGCCATTTCATCATGAACAGGTTGACAAAAGAACAACGCTTGCAAATCGTGCAAATTTATTTCGAAAGTAATGGTTCAGTTCGCCAAGTTCACCGCAAGCTCCGTCCATTTTATGCCATTACATCCACAAAAACTGACTGTTTGGTGTGCTCTATGGGCTGGTGGAGTCATTGGGCCATACTTCTTCCGAAATAATGCTGGAGAGTCAGTTACCGTTAATGGAGACCGGTATAGAGCCATGATAACCGACTATTTTGTTCCCGAATTGGATGGCATGAATGTGGATGAGTTGTGGTTCCAACAAGTGGTTGAAAATTGGACCTGTAGAATTGGCTTTATTCGAGCAAGCCGCGGCGGCCACATGCCCGAAATCATATTTAAACATTAATGGCATAAAATTATCCTTCCAATAAAGCCAAATTGATGGACATTAAAAAGATTTTCTTGTGTTTTATTTCAATTCGAAGTTCTATACCTCAATAAAAAACACCCTTTATTTGTGAAGCTTAGTTTAAATTGTATTCCCACTTCTTCATATAAAAAGTCTAATTTATGTGTTGACGTTTACAAGCTACTTGACTTTTAAAGTGCAAAATGCCACTTACCCAAATAGTCGGGTCCATACCTGAAATAAAAGAAATCACATGTTAGAATGAATTTATTGAAATCATAAACTTGGTGTTCCTAAGGTATAAGAAAGTTAATTTTGTTGTTCCCATAAATGTGACAACAAAGAAGGGACGATCAATTCTTGGAGTTATTAAAAAAATATGGTCCAAAGAATTCTTGCACCATATTTAACGAAGCAACTGCACACATCTCTGGGTTGACCAGTTATGGACAAGTGTGACATACTGATTGATTTGGAATCACAATAGCTATCCATGGTACTACTGTGGACCCAGCATCTATTTCCAGTCGGCCACAGTGGGCCTTAAGTCAAAATTCCGAATAAATCGGTTCTGAAATTGATTTTGGACAAGTGTGATATACAGATCGATTTGGAATCACAATAGCTATCCATGGTACTACTGTGGTACCATGGTACCAGCATTTATTTCCTGTCGGCCACAGTGGGCCTTCTTTTGTCACTCTATGTCCAGTTACAAATGTTCTTAGTAATGCTCATTTTAGGGTCAACTCCAAAACATACCCTGGAAAACATACCCTGTTGGTCAGAAATCGTAAATATATATCTACATTTTCCCTGTTATCCACTAACCATGGTTCTGTTAACTCCATATACCCACTCTGTTAATAAGGCGGTTTGTGTCTTGACTAGTTAAATTTTAATATTTAACTTTACGGACATATTGGCCGGAATACTTGGGTAATTTTCCCATATTAATACCGGGAAAATGTTATTTGATCGGTTCGCGAATGCTGTGATGGGCTCCAAATGATAACAAAAGTCCCTCTCTTAGACTTTTCTAAGGGGCAGGATGGTACATTTGTGTGGAAGGTACCAGAAGGGGCGTGGCCAGACATCCAAGTTTTTGTCTGAAACTTTGCCTAGCTATACATTTACTAAATAAAAAATTTGGGCAAGATCACGTTGGGTATATTGACATTATTACAAGATTTCTAAGGTAGGCGGGATGGTACATTTGTGTGGGAGGCACCAGAAGGGGAGTGGCCAGACTTCCAAGCTTTTGTCCAAAACTTTGTCTAGTTATACATTTACTAAATACAGAATTTGGGCAAGATCGTGTTGGGCATATTGACAGTTTTCTAAGGTAGGCGGGATGGAACATTTGTGTGGGAGGTACCAGAAGGGGAGTGGCCAGACTTTCTAGTTTTTGTCCAAAACTTTGACTAGCTATACATTTACTATATACAAAATTTGGACAGGATCGCGTTGGGCATATTGATATTATTACACGATTTCTAAGGTAGGCGGGATGGTACATTTGTATGGAAGGTACCAGAAGGGGCGTGGCCAGACTACCAAGTTTTTGTCCAAAACTTTGTCTAGTTATACATTTACTAAATGCGGAATTTGGGCAAGATCGCGTTGGGCATATTGATAATATTACACGATTTCTAAGGTAGGCGGGATGGTACATTTGTGTGAGAGGTACCAGAAGGGGAGTTGCTAGACTTCCAAGTGTTTGTCCAAAACTTTGTCCAGTTATACTTTTACTAAATACAAAATTTGGACAGGATCGGGTTGGGCATATTGAAATTATTACAAGATTTATAAGGAAGGCGGGATGGTACATTTGTGTGGGAGGTACCAGAAGGGGCGTGGCCAGACTTCCAAGTGTTTGTCTGAAACTTTGTCCAGTTATACTTTTACTAAATACAAAATTTGGACAGGATCGGGTTGGGCATATTGAAAGTATTACAAGATTTATAAGGAAGGCGGGATGGTACATTTGTGTGGGAGGTACCAGAAGGGGCGTGGCCAGACTTCCAAGTTTTTGTCCAAAACTTTGTCTAGCTATACCTTTACTAAATACAAAATTTGGACAGGATCGCGTTGGGCATCCTAGGTCCGTATCCTGGTAAGATCAAGTTGGCAGTGACTGTTCCGTACCGTGTAAATGCCGATGACTTCACGACTAAGAGCGTAATCTCGCAGCCATGTAGAACTTCTCTAGAAATAACATTAGCCGATCAGTGAGTGTGCACATTATAATCGTTTAGTTCTAGGTCTGTTGGTCCGTTCAGGTCATCTCTATACGAAGTTGTACCAGTAACCGATTATTTTGTTTGATTTCTAACTCGGTCAATTTTCTTAACGCACAAGATGGATCTTCTTGTGCCAAAAACCGTCATGACGTCATCAATTTCCCGATGACTCCATATTATTAACGCCCAATTAAGACAAATTAATTCAGATAATGTCTAAATCCAAATAAAAAGTGATCACAAGCAAAACTGCGCCTCTGGTAATCGGCAAATCCGCACTTGATTCTACGTGAGTGACAGTGTTGTTCGGATTTTGGACCTGAGGCATTACTGGCCCATTTATGTCAATGTCAGGAGCTGCTAAACCATTTTTTGTGGACGGAGATACAAGAGGATTTCGACTGTCGTTGATTTCACCGTGTTATGGCACACAGTCCACGAGACAATCGATCTTCGGCAATAGCGCTATCAGTCATCTCGTCGTTGTCCAATTTGAATGGCTGTTATGCGAGCCAGGAGCCGTCACCAACTCTTCAAGAATTGAGTTGACAGGATGAGCTATGAGAAAGCCGGCCGGGACAGCCACATGAATGAAGTTCAAAAATAATAACTGAGAACTTTTTGCTCTTTCGAATAAACCAATAATATGTTTTTTTTTGTAAATTTTTCACCCTGTAGATTGTCTTCGGTATTCGTTTGTTCACATGTAGAAAATTACAAGAAGATATTCTTCCAGAGAATGCATTTTGCCAAGACGAACACACACTTTGAGGAAAAGTTCTATTCACAATAAGGATGACTCAGCACGTGAAGATGGAGTACTGACCTGCCGGTGACAATCATTCAATTGATGGTAAAGAATTATGGAATTGGTGGCATTGCTTGTTTATCTTCAATCATCGGTTTAATTGAATTTTTTTTTGTGGGCAACCAATACATTCTAGGTGATAATAAATAAATGTTTTCTCCCGGGTAATCATTAAATAGGTCAGTAATAAATACTTATTGAGGTTGCCCCGAAATCCCAAACTTTTCAAACGACGCGACAGCGCATTCATTGTGTTATTGGGTTTTTTCGAATAGGGCGCCTTGGTGAACAGACCTGATCAAGAAATCTGGTATCACTCGGAACTGAGCCACACAAAGATCATTGGTTGGGCAGCTGGCAGCCAATCACAGACAAACGATTTTGCTTTTGTTGGCCGCCCATTCAAATTCAAGTGTTCGAGTGGGCTGCCCACATGAATTTCAATACGAAACCACCAGCAACAACACTGTGTCAGACTACACTCACTCAAGTGAGAGCATGAGAGAGTGCGTAAGTTTTTAGAATAGTCTATAGTCGATTTGTTGTTGTTCTGGGGATCACCACCCATACAGACATGCACGTGAGCAGACAGACTTTCATGGATGCTGTTGTGAGGTGCCATTGGTCTAAAAACAGATCCGGTCGAGCAGCATATCTCTGCTGCTGCTGCAACACTTGAAGGCAATGTTGCGTATGGTGGTGATGGCGATGTGCTGATGATGGTGTTAGTGGTGGTGGTGTTATGAACAACGACCACGACAGACGACTGCTGATCTCAAGAACTCGAGAATCGTTCTGTCTGTTTATTTTAGTCTAACCCGTTACAAAGACGACAGCAAGCTCCGTTTGCCGTTGTAGTCTCTGCATCCGGGACAAGAAATTACATTGTACAGCCTCAGCATCCCGTTCGGTCGGTCGGTCGGTGTATAAAGAAGAAGGGAACCTTCACACTTTGTGTCATTAAAAAAGATAATATTCGTTGATCGGTGCCACGCTTTCGTTCGGATCACTTCACACTTAACTCGGGCCGCCACTGAATGAAATGGAATGAACACCAACAAAAAAAAAAACAACAAAAACAAATGCAAATTCTACTTGTAGAGTGTCAATTCACAACGGATCAACCAACAACAGCCGTCGTCGGCCGCCGCGCGCATTCGAATAGTGATGAGTTGAGTTCAATTGTGCGCGCCTCGTTCGCTCGATCCTCCACGTCTTGTTGAAAGTTTAATTAATTCGATCATCATCTGCTGAAAAGGAAAAGTGTCAAAAAATAGCAAACAACAAACAAAACAAATATTTAACAGCCGCCAACACAGCCAATTCTGCTCTAATCGAACATCGGTGATGATTTCTCAAACGATTAGATGACTTGAGCGGTTCGGTTGTGCGAACAAATCCCACATTAGCCTCAGGTGTTAGACGAGTCGTGATTGATGTGTTGATGCCATAACGAATAAATCAAATTGAAATTCAAATTCCAATTCCAATTCAAATCAATTGTGAACCCAGTGCAAATAATCTACCTGTCAAATCATTTGGCACTTTTAAACGATTCTCAAACTAAATACAATAATTAGCTGGCTCCTTGGCACACACAAAGTATTCGCAGACAATAAATCTGTTAACGCAGCTGTAAAATATAAATACCCATCTACTCCAACCCAATAAAGTGATTTATAATTGTTACAAAAGTTAAAGTTAACACACGAATATATAAAAAAAAAAAGAACAAAAAACAAATTAATTGCTAGCCGATAGTGACGAAAGTGATATGCATCAGACGGTTT
Source organism: Hydrotaea cyrtoneurina (assembly GCA_958296145.1). Lineage (NCBI taxonomy): Eukaryota > Metazoa > Arthropoda > Insecta > Diptera > Muscidae > Hydrotaea > Hydrotaea cyrtoneurina. Next base: position 5,752,263 of record OY282513.1, on the reverse strand, counting down.
ACATGCGTCCGCCAACCTCAAACATCATGGGCCCCACCGAATGCACCAGTGCTCTAATGTCCTCCATGCCCTTTATGGACAATGGCGGCGGCCTGGCAGCCAACATAACGGATTACGGTTGTTATGCGACCACGGACCACTGGTCGTCGCCCTACATGGGCAGCCTGAGTCCAATGAAACAGATCGAAGGTATTGTTCACATCATTTTTTTTTTAATACCTTGTAAGCATTCAAAAAACTTTTTTGTATACCTACTTTATCCTAAGCGAAAAAACCGCAATAGGAAAACATCTTTTTTGGACAAAATTTGATAGACGATTTTAAATGGCAAAAGTATAGAAAATTTGTGAGTACCTTATTTAAAAGTTGATTGGAATATTCAACATGGGTCAAAGCCACCCTATGGCTTTGGTTACAAATGCTATCAGTCGGTTCTTCTAAGCATAGCTGTTAAATCGATCGATTACCATCTCGTATAAAGATACAAAAGCCAATGAATTCCACAAGCAATGTTTGTTTTTTTCAATTGCATATGGGTAATTCCACCAAAAGGTCTACCGTGATGAAAAAATTAAAAGTTATTAAAATCACATTTATGTAATATATTACTATACAAAAATATTCAAATTTTAATGAAATTAAAGAATTTCACGTGTATTTACTCAAAAATTTACGAAAAACAATTGCAAAGTGAAAATTGTAGTTTTGGATCATTTTCAGATTTTTAAATGCACATTTTTTTTAAAATTTCCTTCGTAAAGAGAGGCTTATGTAAAAAGTGGCTTATTATAAATAATCTTTCTAAGAGCATAAGAAATCTTAAATTGAAGAGACGAATCAAAAGGAATGAAGAATAACGGTACTTTTTGGTCTAATTTGTCTATATGATAGTCATAGAAAAAATGTCACGTTCGACATGTCACATTCGAACCAACCTAAAAATTAAATGTAAAAAAACTATCCATGATATTTCTATGAAATAAAGAGGATACGAAAGCTTTGTCATTTTTTAACATTTTGCAATTTTCATCGATAACATATTCTGTTTGATTTCGCTGATTCTCATGTTTTCAAAGATGTTCACGGAAACTACTTCTGTTTTTGTCGCGTTCGACCCGCTCCCTGTTTTGTCCTTATTTTGTTATCACTATTTCGCCTGAAAAAAACTAAACCACCGGTGATAGTACTACTATGGACCTGTACGAATATGTATAAGATGAATCTAAAATATATTTTATTCTGACCTTTTTTGCACTTTGAATGTGTACAACGGTCACGTTCGACACCGTGGAATTGCCGATATACAAGAAATCAAAGAAAAATATAACTCAAACCAAATACTGCTTAAATTTGATGTGGAAAAAAATTAGCATGACCATATTTTTTTAATGACATTAAACGGGATTATTTCCAATTACCATCAATAATCAGAGTGAATCAAAAGTGATCTCTGAAAGTAGTCGGATTATTTTCTGATTACTTTTGATTCTTTCCGATTATTTATTAATAAAATATGAATAATCGGAGAGAATCAGAAAATAATCCTACTAATTTCCGACTAATTTTGATTCTTTGTGATTATAGTCGGATTATTTTCTGATTATTTATTAATAACATATGAATAATCAGAAAGAATCGAAAGCGATCTCTGAAAGTAGTCGGATTATTTTCTGATTACTTTGTATTCTTTCCGATTATTTATTGATAACACATAAATAATCAGAAAGAATCATAAAATAATCCTCCTAATTTCCGACTACTTCTTATTCATTCTGATTATAGTCGGATTATTTTCTGATTACCTTTGATTATTTATTGATTATATATAAATAATCAGAATGAATCGAAAGTAATCTCTGAAAGTAGTCGGATTATTTTCTGATTACTTTTGATTCTTTCCGATTATTTATTGATAACATATGAATAATCAGAAAGAATCGAAAGTAATCTCTGAAAGTAGTCGGATTATTTTCTGATTACGTGTGATTCTTTTTGATTATTTATAGTAATCACAAGTAATCCAGCTTACTTTTAAATTATTTGTATTTGTAATCAATTATAAGTCTTGGAAAAACTGAATATAATCGTAATCTAATCATTATTATTGGGTTCGGTTGGCATCTCTGATCGAAACTCAGAATTAACATTAAAGTAAACCCCGCTTAATTACGTCGTTGAAAATCTCAAGTTTTCTGCAAATGAATACGCTTATTCATGATAGTCTAATAATAATATTATTATCGATATTCTAATTCATTCAAATGCAATTGTTGGGTGAATAAAACCAAAATAATAAAATAAAATATTTTTCTAAAAAAAAGTTTTCACTAAAAAAAAGTTTTCACCATTAAAAATTTTTTTTCCAAAAATAAATATTTTTACAAAAATAAATATTTTTACAAAAATAAATATTTTTACAAAAATAAATATTTTTACAAAAATAAATATTTTTACAAAAATAAATATTTTTACAAAATTAAATATTTTTACAAAAATAAATATTTTTACAAAAATAAATATTTTTACAAAAATAAATATTTTTACAACAAAAAAGGTTTTTCCATAAATAAATATTTTTACAAAAATAAAAAAAAATGTTTTTCCAAAAATAAAAAAAAATGTTTTTCCAAATTAAATTAAAAGGTTCAATGTTTTTCCAAGGCAAAAACATATTTTCCACAAAGAAATTATTTTCTATTTATTTATTTATTACAATACAAAAGTGAATTTATATTCTAATTTTGGGTCCAAGGGTAAAAACCGGGTGACACAAACCATATGGCTAGATTTTTGCAACGACCAAAGCCTCTGGTGGGAATCGAACTCACAACCTCCGACGCTGGCAGCCAATCAAATATATTTTTGAAAACATACATTTTATTCGGTGTTTATTTAAAAAAGATCAGCAGATTCCCATTGTTAATGGACCGCGATTACATTTATGTAAGTGCCTCGGCTGACATCGCAGTATCCCAATCCTGTCATTAAACAATTTGCAGGAGTATGATAAAATGTTGGCACTCTTCTAAAGAAGGGCTGGCTTGATATACGCCTTAAGTGACTGAATCGTCAATGGATTGTTTATATAACAACGGTCCGCCACAGTGGCCCACAACAAAAGTCCAACGGCGTCAAATTGACATTACCGAGACGGCTGATAACACAATTACCGAACCAGAGTCTCAAAAGATCGAAACCACAGATCGTTCAAGTTGGTGTACATCAGAAGCATGAGCAGACACAAATACGGGAATACCTCTGGAATATTACGGATTCGTACAGCACGCTTTCTCTACACAGTACGGTTTTAAAAATTTCCAAAAAAAAAAATATGTTCTAGAAAAAAAATTAATAGTTGAAAAACAAACTATAGTTTTTTGACTCGATTATCATCATCATGTCCTTTAATCTCCTTCAGAGGAATAGGCGCATATGAGTGCCTGAGTGCCTCGATTAGACCGGTTACTAAATACTATGGCAAAATGGTGGAACCAATTAACCGTACTACGCGTGGTATTCCTGTAAACAATTCCCCTTCGATAAAGTTCGCTCGTGTTTAGTCCAAAAGAAGTATTTGTCCCACTAGTCGCTAGTATCATTCGGTTGGCATCTCCATATTTGAAATCATGTGGAAATACTTTGACTTTAGTTTTTTTTTTTGGAGTTTCATCAAAACTCGTCAGTCATAAATGTATCAACGTGAAAAATAATTGAAATTTATTTTTGAGGCACTTAATTAGCAATTTATAGTCTCATATGCTGAAAGTGTTGAGTGACACCGACGACGCCACACGTTTCAGCTCGTCCGTACAGCCCCAAATCGAAACCACCATCACATCCATTCGTAGCACAATCCCGTGCATAATCCATATCCATTCCATTTGGATGGATGATCGTACTCACATAACAAGTTGCATTCTATCTAAATTTAGATGCGACACAGAAATCCTACAACAACTTCATCTCCAGTCCGACCCAACGGCGAGGCATTTATTCTTTTTTTCTTTCCTCCCCCTCCAATCCACTAGGGTTGGTTGAGATATGCCGTCGTCCTCAACATCGAATTACGATTTGTTGTGTTGTTCACGGAAAATATTGTGAAACGGGGCCATCCTTCACAAGAACATGAGTCAAATTAATCAGACGCCAGAAGAATGGGAATCTGAAATGTTTGTAATCTTTTGTTTGCTTCTTCATAATTTTGACAGTATCACTGATCTTATTACACATTTCTGCTTTTGTGTGTGCGACACTTAAGTTGGACTACCAAAGTGTTGTGAATCAATACGAGTTTGTAGTCTCCAACAGAGTTGAGACTAAATCCTTCCGAGTGCAATTGGTCACTGAATTAAGGCCGAAGTTTCAAATATCTGGGGTAATTTTTATGCGAGCTATCAGAGTAGCCTTTTTTGTCCAAGACAAGAAAAACGTTGTCTAAGGCATAGGTATACGTACAAAGTTGTAAGGGTCGGCGGAGTAAACCATGTGTTTGAGAGTGAGTTACTGCTAAGAAGGTGTTTTTAAAGTGTTTCCAAAAAGACGTTGTTTGTATAAAGGGTGGCACATATACATTTTTTTTTCATTAGAAAAAAAGTATTACAAATTAATTCAACCAAATTGTTAGGTAGTTTCTAACTCTATCTCACGAATGTCTTGTTCGATATTCTCCCGAATCGTTAACATCGGTCCTTCTCGTACACAACAGTCTGGGTTATTGTGACTTTGTAGCCCGCGTTTCCAGGCCCAAACGGGCTCTATGAAAAATTCTCCAAAAAACAAATTAACAATTCACCAAAAAAAATCCCATATGAAATTATGAAAAAATTTTAGGGAGTTTTTCATAATTTTATTTAGTTTTTAGATTTTTTTTAATTCTAAAAAAATCTCATACAAAAAATCTCATTCATAATTAAAAATTTCTCAAATTTTTTCATAATTTTAGGTAACAATAAAAAATTCTCCAGTTTTTTATTTCGGGGGAATTTTTTTATGTTCTTTTTGAAATGAAATGTTACCTAAAATTCTGAAAAATTTTTGGGAATTTTTAATTATGAATGAAATTTTTTGTATGAAATTTTTTTAGTGCGGCATTTTCATTTGGGTATTTTTGTTGTTTTTTGGGGTATTTTTCATAATATCTGCGGGTTTTTGAATTTTTGGGGAAATTTTCATATAGGGTTTTTGGGGGGATTTTTCATTTATTGTGGGCAATTCTTCAGTTGGGGCATTTTGCTTTTGGGTTATTTTTCATAGAGCCTCCAAAATCCATGCCAAGCTCTGAATCTCTGCGGAGGCTGTATGAAAAATTCCCCAAAATAAATGAAAAATCCCCTCCAAAAGCCCAAAATGAAAATGTACTTAAAAATGCAGAATCCCTCAAATATTATGAAAACTACCCCAAAAAAATAACATTATATGATTGACTTCTGCTATAAAACGTCCCTGCAAAAAATAAGAAAAATTCCCCAAAAAAAAAACCGGGGAATTGTTCATTCCCCAAAATAAATGAAAAATCCCCCCAAAAGCTCAAAATGAAAATGTCCCGAAGAATGCAAAATCCCTCAAGTATATGATTGACTTCTGCTATAAAACTTCCCCGCAAAAAATACGAAAAATTCCCCCAAAAAAAAACCTGGCAATTTTTCATTGTACATTTTTTAGGGCATTTTTATGAAAAAAACAAAAAATTGAAAGGTTACCTAAAAAAAATGTTCATACTTAAAAATTCCACAAAAAAATTTAAGTGTTTTTCATAATTTGTTTGGTAACATTTCATATTTTGTTTTTTCGTATGAAAAATTCCCCAGTTTTTTTTTTATGACAGTTTTTCTGGGGAATTCTTTTTTTTTTTTGGGGGGGGGGGGTCTCTAATGATGCATTGACTTAAGAGATCACAGGAATATTGTAATGACTGCCGTCATCTCCTCTGAGTGTTTAGATTATATTTTGAATAAATACTTGCAAGGCAAACCCGTAATTGGTGCCGCGATTGCTCATATTCGTCCATATCCGATGGAGTTTTTGAGTGGTTTCGTAACAGCAGACGATGCATTGATTCAACACAATATATGATGGATCCACACTGTGATGGACATGTGAATACGAATGTTCAGGTCGCCCGAAATAGGTGGTCCCTCTGAAAATCGTTGTCCTGCATAATTGGATATGTAGAAGGGGAAAAGCATAATGGGTGCCGCAATTACGCACACTCCGACGTGTGAAAACTTCAAACGACAGTCACAACCAGGGCTGTGGAGTCGGAGTCTCATCAATTGTTCCCGTCGCAGTTTGGGATCGAAATTTTTGCTCGACTCCGACTCCGATTTCTATAGAGTCCACCAAGTTTATAAACTACTTTAGCGCCACCTTAACGGAGACTAACGCCACTTCAACGGACAGACAAGCGCCACATCTACGGATTTATTAATAGAAGCTGCTATTTCAAGCGACAGATGTTTTTACCAGATGTCGCACATTTTAGACATGTTTCAATATGTTTTTTTTTTGTGTGTTTATTTCAGTCTCGATGATTATATCATTTTGCCAGATAAAGATCGATTAACTTTATATGTACATATGTCATTGCGGAGAATGCGATGGCAAGAAAACGACCGACCCACTCTTAATACAGAACTGAATCTTAATCTTCATTGTTAGATTGTTTCAAATGTTTCCTGGTTTCAATTTCCACAGCAGAAAATTGGAATGCACTCTTAATAATGAATTCAATTGTAATCATCAAAAGTTTACTGGTTTGAATTTTCAAAAAAATTGGAATATATTGGCAAAGACTTTTAAGGGAATTTTGTCAATGTATTTTTTTTTTTTGTTAAAATTTTTAATGATTTACAAAAACTTTACTCCCCATTTCTGGTACAAACAAACAAATTCCATAAAAATTAGGAATTCCATTTATTCAACAAGTGATTTGTAGTGGCGTGCAACGGATTGCAATTCACTGCTCGATTTCAAAGTCATTGCTGTTTATGACCCATGACCGCATGATTGCAGGCAGTGCCACACCATCACCATCATCAACCTAATTGTTGCCAAGAAAATGGGAATTGGAATTCAATAGCACCAGGCACACATGTCTGTGTGTGCTTCAACGAATTTTTCATGGCATGGATGCGATTTTCATTTTGGGGGATCCAATACAGAGAGAAGGATCGACCAGCCAGACCGCCAGACATAATACAACATATTTGATTGTATCGGTTGGTTGGTTGGTGTTGCTTTTGTTGTTGTAATTAATGAATTCGAAAATCAATTAGTATTTGGCACAAATAATCGTTTTTCTGTCACTCTTGACAAAACAAAAACCACAAGAAAAAAAATCCCCAAACCACATTTTTGTTCATTGTTTTCGATTTGTTTTTAAATAGAATTTGAATATTTCGTATGAACATATCCCTGCCACATAATTCACTACAATGGCGGTCTGGCCATATCTGCGAACTGTTGGGGATGTCGGGGCTAATGACAATGACAAGTGTGTAGAAGATGAAATCGCTGGGTTTATTATGAAAAACACAAAGTGAAGAACGAAAGCTCCAAACTTTACAAGTTTTATATTCTGAAATTCTTCTGAGCCTCATAGGCAAAACCCTCATACATTTCCCAAATAAACTCGAGCCCTGACACATGTATTCGCAATACACGCCTAACAAAAGTCAACGTAAATAAGAGATCTACACCTTTTTTCTTGAGCAGCAAAATAAAAAGGGAATTTGGAATTGTGACACTATTGAAGTGAACTATTTGTTACATTTTCATATTTGTGTTATCCCCAATCTTTTCACCTCAAACATCTGGCAAGTCTCATTAGACCTACTTATTTATGTGCATGTGAGTGTTGATGTCCGTATATATTTATGGTACATTAGATACTTAGAATTTATTTTAATATCATCTACAAAATAGTTTTCACAATCATTTATTTAGAGATCTTTATAGAATATTTTGGAAACATAAAATTGTTTGCAAAAATACAGTAAAAGCTTGACTCGCGTACAGTACCCGTAGACGGACACATTTCGCGGTGCCTTGCGTTATTTCTAGAGCAAATTAAACTCCTCTGGGCGGACATCTCCCTTGGACGGAGCTTTGACAGTATAGGTAAATTTAGAGAATTTCTGTTTCTATTTTTTTGAAAGAAATTTTTAACGTTTGTGAGTAGTGAACTAAGAAAATATTCCGGCTTGTTATTGTCGCACGTGATCGTCGAGAATCCAAAGAGAGTGACACTTTGGTGCATTGGAGTCTTTGGCTCATGTTGGTTAATGTTGAGCTCTACAGAGGCATGGTAAACGTTTTTTTGTGGCTGAAGATCGAAGACATATACTTGGACGATCTTTCAGCAGGATGACGCCTGTGCCACACAACCCAACGCCACAATGCATTATCAGCCCTCTCCGCGATATGAATTGGCCTCCTCTCGACTTAAAGCAGTTAGACTTTTATTTTTCTGTGGGTTACCGTGAATGTCCATTGCTATGTGAACCGTTCATTAACGCTTCCGGCGAATCGTTAAGGCAAACATCGAGCAAGTCACTCGTGAAATGGAGCTAAACGCGTCACCAAGGACTAGGAAACAATTGGATTAAGAGGATGTGCTAATGCGAGGCCAGTCGAGACAGACACATGAATGAAATCGTGTGCCATTAAGAATGGGAACGGAATAACGGATTTTTTGTGAACTTTTTAATTTTTAAAAATTAAATATTTACAAATAATTTACATATTTACTTGAAATATTAAAAATATTAAATAAATGCCAAATTTGTAGACTCTTCTTTCATATGAAATAAATCTCTTTTGAATAATCCAAAAATTTGAATTATATTTTTAGTGAAATTTTTAATTTTTAAAAAATTAAATAAAAATATATGAAAATACAAAAACAATTTTCACACATTTTTCTTAACAAAGATTTTTTAAATTTGTATGAATGCGGGAGTAAATATTTACAAATAATTTATATATTTACTTTGAATTTCATGATATAATGGTCAAAAAAAAAAAATTATGAAAATACAAAAACAATTTTCACACACTTTTCCTAACAAAGGTTCGTCGCAAAGCAATTTCGAAAACTAAAACCAAAATAAAATAAGTTCCAAAAGAAAAAATAAATCCCCCCAAAATGTACACACGCTAAAAAAAAATGGCCATTTTAACAAATTTCAGCAAACATGTTCGCATAAAACATATATATATTTTTCCATACCACAAACATTAACTTGTTTGTAGGTGATAAATATCAAATATAAATGTGTCATTTTTTAATTTTTTTCAATTTGTGAATTTCTATATAACAATCCATCTCATTCTCTCGGTATTGATTTAATTTTAATGAGCGTAAATGCCAAAAAAAAAAAAATTACAAAAACAGTTTGCAAATACACACTTATTCGCACTCAAATGTTGTACTTTGTTGAATTTAATAAGTTCGTTGTCAGTTTTCCCCAAACACGCTATTGCTTATACACAAATATGTAATACTAATAGCAAACGAGTTATGTTTACATCCAAATAAGCCTTGTGTAGAAGGAAATAAGCTTTACTTGCTACAAAGACCAAACACGCGTTTTACTTGTGTGTAAACAGAAAAAAAAGACGTATTTTTTAGCGTGCAGAAACCAAAAAAAAACGTTTGTTTGGGGATTTATCTAATTTTTGGAACTTATTTTATTTTGGTATTGAGGAATTATTTCATAGGAATTATATAAATCCATTAAAATAAGCGCCCCGGTAGTCGAGTTGATAGCGTGCTTGCATATTTCAAAATTAAATCATGGAATGCTGCACATACACATACATACATCCAATTTTAACCCTAACGAAAGTGAAGTAAACTCTTTAAAGGATGAATCTTAGACGTATGGGATGGGAGTATGTAGCCCTTGCATCCTAGACATCCGCTAAGAACGGATTATTGGAAATTCAGAAAACTGAAGAATTCAAATTTGTTAAACCTTCTGCATGTCGAATGTTCCTCTTTTCAATTGCCATCGTCTACAAGTTTTTCATAGCGTCTACAAAATATTGGTGGGCATGCAAATCAGGATATGCCAGCATAGGCCCGTTCCTTCTATAGTAATGTAAGCGAGGATACCCTACATGGATACACATTCCATCTACCATAAACATTTCGGTTCAGTCATTGAAATTTACCCAAAATCCAATGCATTCATTGACACTCTTACCTTAGACCTATGTCATGTCACACACACACACCCATTGATTTTATCGTTGTCGTTTGTTTGCTTGTGTTTTTTTTCTTTTAGCCTGCATTCAAACAGCTGGACGAGATCGCGGCAGCTACAAACCACTCGAGAGTGTTGAATCGAAAATATCGGATATTGACACGAATAGTTCGTGCAGCGGAAAGGAGGACTCTGTCAACACAAGCGCCCATTATAGTGACAACAACAATAACAACAACAACAACAACAGCAGCAATAATAATAATAATAATAATAAAAAATCGAATAGCAACAAAAACAAAAAAGATGTGACAACCAACAATGGCAAAGCGGAAGAAACGCTGCATCCGTCTCTGGCCCAGGCCGTTGTGGTGCTGGAGACCAAAACACTGTGGGACAAATTTCACGAACAGGGCACCGAAATGATTGTGACCAAATCGGGTCGCCGCATGTTTCCCACCTTTCAGGTGCGCATCGGTGGTCTGGATCCCCAGGCCACCTACATAATGATGATGGATTTTGTGCCGGTCGATGATAAACGTTATCGTTATGCGTTTCACAAGTAAGTGCTCTAAGTCTTAGTCAGCGGGAGTTACTTCAGTACTTTAATGTTGATTTTCTCACAATAGTTCCAGTTGGGTGGTGGCTGGCAAAGCTGATCCCATATCGCCACCACGCATACATGTGCACCCCGATTCGCCAGCGCCCGGGGCCAATTGGATGAAACAGATTATATCATTTGACAAATTGAAATTGACCAACAATCAGTTGGATGAAAATGGACATGTAAGTGGAAATACTCTATGGAAATGGACTTTTCCTTGAACCGTAGTCATTTGAAACATTCTAAAATATAATTCATCGAATGATTTCATTGTTCTTGTGTGTGTTTTCTTTTTTTGTTCTTCTTTGTTGGCAGATTATATTGAACTCCATGCACCGCTACCAGCCTCGTTTCCATATCGTATATTTGCCGCCGAAAAGCTCTTCGTTGGATGAAAGTGAACATGCGAGCAATTATCGGACGTTTGTCTTCTCGGAGACATCGTTTACGGCCGTGACAGCCTACCAAAATCAACGTGTAAGTTCATTTACAGACAGACATACATATATCCACAGCGAAACAATTTCGACTTGAGGGGAAATCCGACGTGTATTTGAAAAAAGTTATTCTGACCGGAGGTCTATCATTTATTTATAAAAAGTCAACATTTGAGGTCAAAATGGTTAAGTCTATTTTTCACTTTTTTTGAATAAAACCAAAAAAAAAATAAGAAGAAAATAGTACAGGGTTTTTCAACAAGAGGTGTTATTTTGGTATTCAAAGAAAAATTAAATTTGTTTAAGATAAATAATCGGATGTTTATTTCATAATACGGAGGAATAATTAATGAAAAACAACATCAGCCAAAAATGGCCACCACGACCACGCTTACAGGACCATATCCTTTTCATGCAATTTTCCATAACCAAATCGCAAAGTGGCTGCCCTATGTCCTTGATAACCTCAAGAATTCCACCTTTGAGGTCTTGAATCGGCGCTGGGCTGGGTTGGCGTAGATCTTATCTTTCACGTGGCCCCCAAAGGAAGAAGTCGCAAGGTGTTAAATCACAACATCTCGATGGTTATGATCACCTCTTCGAGAGATAACACGATCCGGAAACTTTTCCCATAACAGATCAATGGTTTCGTTGCTTGTGTGGCACATAGCGCCGTCTTGTTGAAAGTAAACGTTGTCCAGATCCATATCATCCAACTGAGATCATAAAAAATCATTAATCATCTGTCGATAGCGCAATCCAATCACCCTAACTGTTGATCCAACCTTAGTTTTGAAAAAGTAAGGTCCAATGAGGATGGAGAGACTTCTCAACCAAAACTCGTGGGGTTTCCAAGCCCCAGATGCCACAATTTCTCTTGTTGACGTAGCCACCGAGGTGGAAATGAGCCATGGGCCTCATCAGTCAGGATGATTTTTCGATGGAATTCCGGATAATTTTCATGCATTTCAAGGGGCCAATCAGCAAAGTCACGACGTTGTTGGTGATCGGCCGGCTTGAGTTCATGGGTTAACTGAACTTTACAAGCCTTAAGACCCAAGTCTTTGTGCAAAATACGGTGTAATGACGTTTGTGGAATGCCCAATTCTAAAGAATGACCAAACCTGGGTCAACACTATGGGTCACAGTCTCGGCTGGAATTTATACGAGCCAGCCGCGGCGTCCACTTGACCGAAATCATTTTTAAAACAAAATGGCAAATCCTTATCTTTATATTAAAGACATATTCTTGGCCATAACATTAAATTATATGCGTTTTATTTCTTCGTGAAAACCACACGTCTAAAAAAACACCCTTTACATAAAATAATGCAAAGTCAACTAGAGGAACAATGCAAACATTTTTCGACATTCTATAGAGGTCTAAATCATTGTTATACATGTTTTGCTAAAAAACATTTTTATTTCGATTTTTAATCTATGAAGAACATTTCGTGACTGTTCTCTATGAGACATTTTAAAAGGTCTTTTCCATAACGAACGAAATACCCTTTCCGATGGCACTAATTTCGATTTTCTTTTTTCAATTTCAGGTAACACAATTAAAAATTGTCAGCAATCCATTTGCCAAAGGTTTCAGAGACGACGGCACGGGTGATGCGTAAGTAGATTTGTTTTTCTAAATAATTTTTAACGCCATATAATCTAAACGTAACATCGACACACACACACACACACATAATGTTATTATTTTGATTATGATTGAAGGAATTCCCCACTCGAGTCTGGTAAAAATCATACGAGGGGAAGCTGCAACAAAAGTAACGAATCGATTGAATTGAAACCAAACCAAACCAAACAAATCATTAACTAAACAAATTCCATCAGATGCGATGAAGGGAACCATAAGACGACCAAGAAGAAACGAATTTCTATGAATTATGACCGCGTGTTAACGATATGCGCCCACTATTCTGCTTGACGAAGCAATAATTTAAATTTATCCACACCCCGGGGCCTCGGTGTACGCGTTATATTAGGTTTACATTCGAATTTTGGCTAATTGGGTATTTTATTTTAGTGTTGAAGTGAATCTTGTTCCTAGAGCGAAACACCGAAAGCTAGAAAAGCTGTCTGGTCTGAGATGGCTTAGGATGTAGAAAAAAAAAACATTTCTTACAAACGCTCAGTCAAATATTCTCATTAGTTGGTTAGTTGGCTAATTTCGTCAACTCAACTATCCAAGACAATTTCTAATTCTATCTCACAAATAGCTTGCTCGATATTCTCCTGAAGGACCCTAATCGTCAATGGATTGTTCGCATTACATTGGACATTAAAGGAACCCCAAAAAAAAAAAATAGTCTAAGGTCGCCATTTTCTAAGAGAGAGAGAGAGACAGTTTGGTGAGCGGCTGTCATTCTCTCAGGATGCGTAGATTACTCGACAATCACGTGGGGGTTTCCGATCTCCCATAGACGACAGTCGAGCGAGAAGAAAATGTGCTTTATCAGAAAAGATGGTTTCAAGCTGCTCCACGACCCAAACTAAGAAGCGGATAGTCGTGTGCCCTCAATTGCTGAGTCAATTAGACCTTGTAAACGAATAATATGAGATATTTTTGTGCAAATTTCGTGCTGATTTGTTGAGTCGCGAATACGGCCGTTGTATTTGCGACTCAGTAGTGTACAACGTACAACGAAGGGGACCGTGAAATGTGCACAAAAATACCTCATAGTATTCGTTTACAAGGTATAATTGACTCAGCAACTCCGTGAGTTGTCCATTAGCATGCCAGCCTCACGACTGACTTTTTTGAATATTTGAAGCGTGAAAGTGTTGTCGCTCTCGCTGTCAAAATATGACTGAAAACCAAACCAACTGTGGTCCAGCTGTAAAAGGGAATATCCCAAAACGAATCATATTCCTTTCGGTTAGAATGTTTATGAACAATAATTTGCATTGGCCCCAAAACCTTATGTTAGTTCTCGAATTTTAGTGGATCTCCACCTAAACTTTAATTCATCAACTAAGATTTTCTCAGAAAAACTGTGTACCGAACAATCTTTCTAATCGTATTTGTGACGAGCCGCCTGAATTCTACTGTCTTTCGGTCCTCATCGCATCCGTACAACGGGGTCGGCATGTCTACGCGGGCATTTTTATGTTGAAAACATTTTCGGGGCCAGATTATAAACAATTTTCGATTGATATGAAAAGGGCTCTTTATTGTGGAAGCCAATAATAACAAAAACACACACACGCATACTACTCACTTTGCAATTAAATATTTTCGGAGATTTCTTCTTCTTTTTTTGTGTGTGAAATAATAACAACCAAAAAAAAAATAAGGAAAAAAATTAATAAAACACACAATATTTTTACATACGTATGAATGTAGGTGTGCGCGTGTGTGTATTATTGTTTATAAATTAAACTCTTTTCATGTGTTAAAATCAATATGCATAAGAGATATAAATTTTAAATACTTAGGCGAACATGTTTTTCATTTTTTTTCTTTTCATTTTTTTCTACTCGTACAGGCCGCCAAACGGAGGCATGGCAATGAATCAAATGAGTCATGAGAGTCATGCCCGCATGAAGCAACAACATCAGCAACAGCAGCAGCAGCATCAACAACAGCTAAAGGGCCACCCGAAAGAGGCCGCTGCCAGCGTAGACATGGATACGCACAACTCGCACAGTGCCATGATCACATCACACATGACCACAACAACATCACCCGCCCATCATGCCATGAGCAATGCCTCCTCAGCCACACCCTCCACCACCGGCACTTCGCCCGATCTCATGAACTACCAGACATTGCCCAGCACAAACGGTCACGCACATAGCGGGATGCTGACATCCAATTGCATTTCACCCAAAACCGATCACTCCTCCCACCAGAGCAGCAGTTCACCCTACGGCCACAGCCATAACTCCAACACCCCCAGTGCCGGTCTATCGGCCTCCCTTGCGACTTCCGCCTCTGGCATTATACCCTCTGCCCACCACGCCCATCTCAATTTGAATCTGAACTCTCAAGTTATGTCGTCACAGTCGTCACCACAGCACCATCATCATCATCATCACCACAGTCATGCGGCCGCCGCCGCCAGCCAAGTCATGGGTTCGGCCAATATCTATTCGACGCTGGGTCAGGCCTACGCTGCGGACAACAGCAACTATGGCCCCATCTATCATCATAATGCGCACTATCATGGCCACGGCGGCTATGGCAGCCCCTATGAAAAGATCAAAGTCAGCACCGGGCACATGCGTCAATCGCACAGTCACAGCCACAATGTCCCGGCCAGCAACGCAGCCGTCGGCTGCGGTGTAGCACCGGCCGCGGCCAATTCCTACAGCATGAGCAGTTATCAGACGTTCTATGGATCGGCAGCAGCAGCACATCAAATGATGCGACCCGGTGGCTATATTGATCTGGTGCCAAGATAAATACCACGTCTGTGTTGTTGGTCTTGGTGGTGGACCCGGCAACCACAACAGCAAATAATTTAATAGTATTAATAAATAAGAAGAAGAAGAATAATCATATCATATAGTATTTGGATGTGTGCTTGTTGGATTTTACAAAAAGTATTATTTAAATGTCTGTACGTTTACCTAACATAAAATTTACTATACTCTCTACCTTATGCCACAAACAACAACATCCTTGCTCTCTCTCTCTCTCTCTCTATTTAGTCAATTTTAATAACAAACACAAATAAACATAAATAAAATGTAAATAAATTAATATTGATAAATTTAATTTTGTAATTTCATTCATTTAGGGTGGGCCATTTAACATTAAAGTACAGAAAAACTATCTCAAACACTTGGTTTTTTTTGGAAATGTTGAACTTTGTCCTTTAATAATGGAACACAATATCATTCAGTTGACTACCACGATTGGCCAACTTCGATTTACTGTATCGAGGCTACAATTGTTTTTTTTGTTGAAAAAAAAAAATTTTGTTGAAAAAAAAATTTTTTTTAAAAAAAAAAATTTTGTTGAAAAAAAAAATTTTTTTTAAAAAAAAAATTTTTAGAAAAAAAATTAGGTAAAAAAATTTTTGGTAAAAAAAAAATTTGGTAAAAAAAAATTTGGGGAAAACACAATTTCTGTACAAAAAAAAATATTATTTTTTTTATTATTATTATTTATAGAATTATAGAATGCCTATTTAAATTCCTACGTACTGCGTGACAGAGTCAGTGAATCAGTGTCGAGGGTAAATATATATTAAGATAAAGAGGAGGTATGCCGTTAATAATGAAAAACAACATCAGACAAATGACCACGCTTACAGGACCACATTCTTTTCATGAAATTGTCCATAACCAAATCAGAAAGTGGCTGTCCTATGTCCTCGATAGCCTAAGGTCTTAAATCGACGCTGGTCGGTTGGCGTGGCGACCTTATCTTTCACGTGGCCCCCAAAGGAAGAAGTCGCATGGTGTTAAATCACAAGATCTCGTTGGCCAATTGTATGCAACTCTTCGAGAGATATCACGGTCCGGAAACTTTTCCCGTTCAAGAGCAATGTTTCGTTGCTTGTTGAAAGTAAACATCAATATCATCGTTCCATTTTTTGTACTGGCGTATTTTCTACTTGGCAAATGTCAAAGAATAACAGCTTCAAAAGTGACAGCTACCGAAATTCGGGGCGATTCACAATAACACCTCTTGTTGGAAAACCCTGTACAACCCTGGGTATTCTGATGGTCAAGTTCTGATATATAAAAGGCGGACAGCAGACTGTTAAAACTCGCAGCACAATTTCTAGCGAACTATAACATTTTTTCTAATAGTTTTGGAAGCCCCGAAATTTCTTGTTTGTATTCTTGTTTTGTATTCTATTATTTGATTTGAATTTTTCGACATTTGAAAAAAAAACTAAACCAACAATTGAAATGCTTTGACAATCAAAATTCTGTCAAAATGAAAAAATACCTACAAACATCCAGACAGTAAGAGAAAAACTCATTTTGTCGACAGGATTTTGGAATAAAGCTGGAATAAAGCTAACGAAACGTTGGCAAAATATGAAATAAATTTGTTTTATTTAATTCATAAACGGGAACCTGACCAATCAGCCCAGTCAAAAAAGACAAAAATAAATAAGAACAAATTGCAATCAGCTGTTTGCATGACTCTATCCTTTAGTTATTGTGCCATGGGATGCCTATCGCCGCGCAGTAGAAGACTTCTCCTTGGTTTCAGTAAAAGTCAATGTAGTCACCAAATGTTGCTGTGGATTTTTGCAGTTTTGTTCGGCATTCAGTTAGTGCCAGACCCACATTCGCCAAGTTCGTTTCGATTCTTGCAAAGGTTGCAGTCGCTTATCGCAGTAATCGATGTCTTTGTCCCGTTATTACTGCTGCATCACGTAAAACCTTTTCAAGCTGTAAATTGAAGAGGTCACACGATAGACGGTCACCTTGTCTGAAGCCTCGTTTGGTAGAGAACGTTTCGAAGAGATCTTTCCCTATTTCAACTGACGATCTTGTTTCAGTTAGTGTCATTCTCCGTAAACTGATCAGTTTTGCTGGAATACAAAATTCAGACATGACTTCAAAGACCTTTGCTTGTATTGGACGGCCATTTCGAACTGAATTTCTACTCCTGTTCACCGGGATTTCCTTGCACTCACGTCTTTCGAATTTTTTTTTTCGTGCACCGGAATAGACGTTTTTCCTCTTCTCTCTCTACCTCAGACATACAGTATCAGCCGCTTTTCTCAGCAGTGGCGTTTCTACATTCCCAATCGTACCATTGGTTTTTTGGGGACGGTGTTTGAAGCCAAAAAAATATGCCAGGGAAGGATCCAAATTGCAGCAAGATTATATTCCTGCAGCATGCAACTAATTTTTTAGCCGTATAAAGGCCATAGTCAAGGGAAAACGTGGCCACATCAAGATAAAGTAAATGGAATCTGGAATTTTGATTATTTCCACAAAATTTTGCAATTTGAATCAATCAAATATAATTTTGCATACAAAACTATGATCATTGGAATAACACTTTAATCGTCCTACCCTGCATGAGTATCATAATTCCTTCGATATACACGACTGTCCCAAAACGTATACCTTCTACCACAGACCATGAATGACTTTGAAACACATGCTTTTGAATGTTTTCAAACAATTCCCTTATACATTTTTTTTTATATAAAAATACATTTTAAAGTATTCCAAAAATATTCATTTCATTTTATAATTTAAGGACTTCTGGGCACACCCTTGACCTTGACTTCATTAATCGACTTGTGCTGTCATTTTTCCGAAAACTCAATAAAAGACTCACTCATGGACCAAGTGTGGTGTTTCTCTTTCGTTTCTTTTTGTGACATGATTGACAAGCATAAATCTGAGCACACGCAACAAAATGTCAAAGATTTACGTGAAACATCATTAGTTACAGATTGTTATGAGAAGGAAAAGAAAAAATATATATCATTAGCAACGGCAAATATTTCGAACGTTAATTCTAAAATACATATGAATGGGTGTGTGTGTGTGTACATATGTAGGTGAGAACATTAGACATTTGTTTGTCCAGAAATTTAAATTTTGGTTTTAGATATTCGAGTAGAAAAAAAAGTAGAAAAACCTATGGAAACGAGTGGTCTATTTATTTAGAATGGATTTTGAAATTTCAAGAAGTATCGAAATATTGCACTTTTGTACGAACAAATTTTCCTTTTATACGATATTTTCACTTATGGAGAGCTTTAATAAGCGATTTGTTTTTTTTTTTTTCGAAATGACCACAAACCGGAATTACAATGATTACAATGATCCACAGACGACTGCACTAATTTCGATCTGGGTATATGATTTATAGAACGACAGGGGCGATCACTGATCCAATCCAACTGTATAGGGTTATCCATTTCGTGGTTTCAAAAGTATAGGGCTGGAATTCGACATCTGTCAAACTAAGTTGTTAAACCAATTTTTTTTCTTTTCAGTTGGAAGTCTGACATTGTCGAAAATGGATCGTTTACAAAAATGGTGATTCTGGCACAGCCACATATCGTGCTTTAAGAGGAGATTATGCTTTATGGTTATGAAGCACATTTCTTACTCGGTGTGTATGTTAATAAAGAAAATTGTCGTACTTGGGGTTCTGAGAATCCGCAAGTAATTGAAGACAGGCCATTATATCCACAAAAAGTCACTGTTTGGTGAGCTCTATGGTCTGAAGGTGTGATTGGACCTTACTTCTTCGACAACGATGAGGCAACGACTGTCACCGGACACTGTCTGTCGGAGCGTTAAGGCCCAATTAGTCTTGACGGTTAACGGTAGACGATCAGCTGTTTGAGTTGGGGTTGCATTTTGCATGTGTTAGAGAGAGATAACTAAAATTGACGGTAGACGACGGTAGACTTCTGCAGGTTGCAGAATCAACCGTCAAGACCGATCAGCTGTTTATTGTTATTGCTTTCACTTCGACATTTTGCGCGCGGAAATTGTTTATAAGTTGTAAATTAAATTTTTATGAGTAATGTATTTATAAACGAAGTCAAGTTATATTTTGTACAAATGCTCTTCAATTAGCTGTTTTTGTTTTGTTTTGTTTACCGTCGTCTACCGTCATAACTAATCGCACAATAATGAGCCTACCGTCAACCGTCAAGACTTTTACTCGTAAAGTCGCCAACATTTACGAGGTGGAAACAGCCGCTGAAAAATGTTTGATGGTCTTACCCGGTTTTGAACTCGGATTATTCTGTGTGATAGTCGCACACACTACCTACCACACCACGGCCGTCCAAAGTTCGTTACACGTTTGGCAAAAAAAAAATAAACTATTTTTTAGGGGCAAAAAAGAAATCAGCTGATTGTTTAGAACTAAAAAAACCCCAAACACTTAACGTCAAATATTTGCCACTCTTTTTGGGCAAACAGAACAAACATGTGTGAATAACAGCTGGCCCAAGCCGTGAGCGCTCGACTTTACATATTATTTGAAAAAAAAAATCAGAACAAACAAATTAAATAATATTTTTTAAATATTTTGCAGTTATCGAATTTTATTTGACCTTGTTTGGGAAAACAAAAAGTGTCAAATAAATATTATGACGTTCTTTTGTTGCGATTTTCGATTACAAACGAGGCTGACGGAATGAAGTCGAGAGTTTGCAGACTTGCAAATAGACTTTGAATTGGCTTTGTTAGATTTTGTTTTAGCATTCAACAAATATACTTAATATTGTGTACTTTTGGAAAGAATTGCAAGACTTGCACCTCCCCGAAACTAAATTATTTAAATCTATTCCACTGCTGCGGGTTAGATTAACTAAAACATAAGCGAAGAGAATTTTCTATAGTTTGAAATGTTACAGTGAAATTGTTTTCTTTATATCTGTTTTTTTTTTCTGTGTCTTTAGTTAAAATTTAAATGAATTATGTTCGTTGCCAATGACAGATTTAAAACAGAATCTCAAACAGGTCACATGTTGCGGCATGTGAATAATTTGTATCACGTGCCACATATCGCATCACATCACACAAATAATTCCCAACAATGTTTAACAGGGGGCGGAGCGACGAAAATTGTACCTTGTAGCGTACACGAGTGAATTTAAAAAGTAGGGAATATGAAATGGCTTGAGTTATGGGCTCTGTGTAAAAAGATACGAAAACATATCCATGAGCAGTTGGGGATTTATTTTAAAACGAAACAAAAAAAAAAAAACCAAACCCACAAACAAGCCAAATAGAAGGGGTGTATGCTTGACTTGGCAACATCAAAGATCGCTCAACCACTTGAACCACTGGAATAGGAAAATACAAACAATGCACCACCAAGCACCGATCGAACATGAGCAGAAGATGTACATTCTGAATGCCCGATTTTGTTGCAACCTTAAGTGTAAGTGTCAAGAATGTGTCTTCAGATGATACGCAATGCCACAACCTTATCATGAATGGATGTTGTGGCTGGCCTGGCTGCCATGCAATCGATGGATGGATATGAGTTGAAGCTAATTGTGTATACAAATGGGTGGGTGGGTATCTACTCAGATGTACGCACACGTTCCTGTGAAAGTGATTACACTTTCACATGCGAGTCCAACGCCAAGCGAAGATACACGCCTGGGGAAACAATAACAAATCTCAAGTGTTTTCCAAATGTTTGGAACGTACACAGTTCGAAGAGTGTAGCGTGCGTATCCCTGAAATGTGATACGTTTCGGTGTTTTTGTTTAGATTCCAGAATGTCATTTCATCCACACAACCAGAAACTGATGCGATTTTAAATGTACCTACCGCACTGAAATCTGTAATGTTTATCCACCTTACGACAGACGGACACAACATATCCTTTTCTGACAGTGGCAGCAACATCTTTGACATGTTTAGCATCAACTCGACGGGATATCGATCTAGTCACTGTTTCAATTGTCAGCTCGATGAGTGGGACGACGCAGAAAGGGAGATCCTTGAACGACGACTTTCCCTTGTAGTATCCATTGCCAGGAGGAGTGGTGAATACATTAGGGATATAATCGATAATGCCGACGCCATTCACAACGAGCACAAATGATTTATGATTGCATAAACAAATCTGTTTATGCCACCCACATATTAATTTATCAGATTTGTCTTGGAAATTATTAGTTGCCTCCTATATATGTGCATGATGTCTGCAGGAAGGATGATTTGAAAAACGGACACTCTTGAGTATCTGTTTCTTTAGAATCATATAATTTGAGAATTTGTTTTCATATTCAATTGTCTTGCACAAATATGAATAGTTTCCACGTGTGAGAGTGAGATGGTGGGGAATTTTGGCGGCAAAGACTTTAATTTCAAAGACGGACATTGGAATCCCAAACAAAAAGTAAATATACGATTTCTTTCGGAGACTAGAAATACCAGACCGGTAATGGAAGCACAAAATGGTATTTTTAAAATACTTTTTTTATTATATTCGATAATTAACTGAATCGATATTTTCTGCAGGAAGGATGATTTGAAAAACGGACACTCTTGAGTATCTGTTTCTTTAGAATCATATAATTTGAGAATTTGTTTTCATATTCAATTGTCTTGCACAAATATGAATAGTTTCCACGTGTGAGAGTGAGATGGTGGGGAATTTTGGCGGCAAAGACTTTAATTTCAAAGACGGACATTGGAATCCCAAACAAAAAGTAAATATACGATTTCTTTCGGAGACTAGAAATACCAGACCGGTAATGGAAGCACAAAATGGTATTTTTAAAAGACTTTTTTTTTATTTTATTCGATAATTAACTGAATCGATATTTTCTGCAGGAACGATGATTTGAAAAACGGACACTCTTGAGTATCGGTTTCTTTAGAATCATATAATTTGAGAATTTGTTTTCATATTCAATTGTCTTGCACAAATATGAATAGTTTCCACGTGTGAGAGTGAGATGGTGGGGAATTTTGGCGGCAAAGATTTTGATTTCAAAGACGGACATTGGAATCCCAAACAAAAAGTAAATATACGATTTCTTTCGGAGACTAGAAATACCAGACCGGTAATGGAAGCACAAAATGGTATTTTTAAAAGACTTTTTTTTTATTTTATTCGATAATTAACTGAATCGATATTTTCTGCAGGAACGATGATTTGAAAAACGGACACTCTTGAGTATCGGTTTCTTTAGAATCATATAATTTGAGAATTTGTTTTCATATTCAATTGTCTTGCACAAATATGAATAGTTTCCATGTGTGAGAGTGAGATGGGGGGGAATTTTGGCGGCAAAGATTTTGATTTCAAAGACGGACATTGGAATCCCAAACAAAAAGTAAATATACGATTTCTTTCGGAGACTAGAAATACCAGACCGGTAATGGAAGCACAAAATGGTATTTTTAAAAGACTTTTTTTTTTATTTTATTCGATAATTAACTGAATCGATATTTTCTGCTGGAAGAATGATTTGAAAAACGGACACTCTTGAGTATCGGTTTCTTTAGAATCATATAATTTGAGAATTTGTTTTCATATTCAATTGTCTTGCACAAATATGAATAGTTTCCACGTGTGAGAGTGAGATGGTGGGGAATTTTGGCGGCAAAGACTTTAATTTCAAAGACGGACATTGGAATCCCAAACAAAAAGTAAATATACGATTTCTTTCGGAGACTAGAAATACCAGACCGGTAATGGAAGCACAAAATGGTATTTTTAAAAGACTTTTTTTTATTTTATTCGATAATTAACTGAATCGACGTTAGGATTCCCCGAAATAACGCCAAATTGAATATTTGTAAATGGAGGATTCACACTATACACAATTTTGAATGAACAATACTGCCGATAACTGAATGAGACTGGGCCATTTCGTTGCAGCAAGGAATATGACAGTAAACCGCAAATGGTTTAAACATCGCGAAACCCATAGGGCAACATGGCAATCGAATGATTGAAATATGGCCGCCGAGCAAAATGTGCTATAAACTTATTGGTGCTTTTAATTTTAAGTTTTGATTAATGATAATTAAATGAATACTCAGGTTTATTTTCTTTTACATTGTAACATATGTCATTGGACTTGACGGCTTTGTATTACGCATATAATTCAACTTGTGATGGGTGGGAGGCATGCATTCAGCGTGTTCAACCTACCAACGTCCCCGATGACAATGACAACCCAAAGACTTGACAAAAATCTCCGAAGTAGAATGTGGCCAGAAAGGAATCAATTGTATGAAGTGATGTACGGCCACATAAACCGGGAACGAGGTAAATAGGTCGACACTCGTGTACATGGCAATGCAAGCTGTCTTCGAGTGATATCGAGAGTCTAATCTGTACAAAGAAAAGTGAAATGGACAGAGGATACTGAAAAGTATGGGTGACATGCCATAACGCCCATTGATAGGATGGGGAAAGGGGTAAATACGCAATTGGAGAATACCCGGTAAATAGGGAAAAAAGGCTAGATACCCGGGTATAAACTATGTTGTAAAATGTTTGGTGCACAAACACAATTTTATAAATAAAATTAAAAACGTCCATTGATAGAGATGGGAATGGGAATGGGGTAAATACGCAATTGGTAAATACTCGTATTTACCCAAAAGGCCGGTATGTTGTAGAATGTTTGGTGCACAAAGTGCACGTTGTGCATTTAATAAATAAATTAAAAAATAATAAGTGCATTTCATAAACAATTTAATAAATAAAATTGGAAATAGTGCCTTGTGTAAACAATTTAAATTTTATAAATAAAATAAAAAATTATTATTACACAGGGGTCACAATTTTTAACAAGTACGGGAAAAGTTCATAAATCTGTTCTTCAATCAATCTTATAAACGTATACAATCATTTTGTGTTTTTTTTTGTATCCCCTTTTGGGCCGTTTTTGGTTCCCTCACTTCCGTTTATATTTGACCAGTTTAGGGCCCGTTTTCCACCCTTTTAGTCTCCTTTTAGCCCCTTTTCTGTCCCTTCTCTAACTCAATCATCAATAATCAACCTGTTGTTGCCAAAAATGTGTTGCACTATTTCATATTTTCCCCACTTTTTTAACCCGTTTTGGTCCATTTTTCGTCCCTGCTCTGCTCCTTGCCCAACATTTCCAATTTTTATGTTTTCCCATTTTTATCCCGTTTTGATAAGGTTTGGCCACTTTTTCGTCCCTTCTCTAACTATAATCAATCTGTTGTTGCCCAAAATTTGTCTCACCCTTTTTATTTTCCACTTTTTTTAACCCCTTTTGGCTCCTTTTTCGTCCCATCTCTAACTATTATCAACCTCTTGTTGCCAACAATTTGTTTCACCCCTTCTATTTTCCCCACTTTTTTATCCCGTTTACCCTTTTATTTTCCCCACTTTTTTATACCGTTTTTCTCCTTCTCGTCCCGTCCCTTCTCTAACTATTGTCAACCTCTTGCCAAAAATTTGTTGAACCTTTTTATGTTTCCCCCTCTTTTATCGCGTTTTGTTACAATTTGACCGGTTTTTGTGCGGTTTTGTTTGATAAGGTTTGGCCCCTTTTTCGTCCCTTCTCTAACTATAATCAACCTGTTGTTGACCAAAATTTGTAGCACCCTTTTTATTTTCCCCCACGTTTTATCCCGTTTTGGTACGTTTTGACACGTTCTTCGTCCCTTCTCTAACTATTATCAACTGTTGTTGCCCAAAAATTGGATTAACAATTTTTCTTATTATTCCGTTTTTACCCTTTCTCTATCCTGTTTTAGTACGGTTTGCCCCTTTTTCGTCCCATCTCTAACTATTATCAACCTGTTGTTTCCCCAAAATTTTCTTTTACCCTTTTATTTTCCCCACCTTTTTTAACCCTTCTCGAACAATGATCAACCCGTTGTTACCAAAAATTGTGTTTTACCCTTTTTATTATTTCCCATTTTTAGTCCGTTTTGGTACGATTTGGCACCTTCTCTAACTATTAACAATTTCGTCCCTTCTCTAACTATTATCCAAATTTGTTTCACTTTTTTTTAATTTTCCTACTTTTTATTTCGTTTTGGTACGTTTTGACCCATTTTTAGTCTCTGGTTTTCCAGTTTTTATTTTCCCCCCTTTCTTTATCCTGTTTTGGTACGGTTTAGCCCCTTTTTCGTCCCATCTCTAACTATTATCAACCGGTTGTTACCAAAAATTTTGTTTTAACCGTTTATTTTTCCCCGTTTTGTCCCTTTTTTATCCCGGTTAGGTACGTGTTTGCCTCTTTTTCGTCCCATAGTTGTGAACCAAGCGAAGTTGTGGACCAAAAAAACACAACAATTCAATTACTTTGTATTTTTGCCTATTTGGAAGGGTTTTGAGGACACATTTTTCCCGTCTTCCTCATTTTCATCCCCATCCAATCAGAATTTCCGCTCTTAGCGGATGTACACACTCAACAAATTTCTTGATTCTAGTTATTGCAGGTCTCTGCAATATCCAAAATTTACAATTTTATTGGCGAACAAGAATAGTTTTTAGTTTTTCACAACAGTGTTTGGCTTCTCCTGTGAAGTTATGAAAATGCTTGTTAAGTCATTTTGGAGTTCTGCTGACGATATACATGAGTAAATATCCTGTTCCACGATTGTGTCATAAAAGTCGTAATAAAATTGTGACATTTTAAATTCAATGAAACATGTCCGCAGAAGTTGACGACGGACCAGCTGACATTACAACATGTCTCCCGAACAGAAGAGACTGTTGCACGAATTCATAATTTCGAAGTTGTCGTACGACAGATAATCGAGTAGCATCGCCGCCTTCCTCTACACTTCAATTAACACCAGCAACTCATTATGGAGAACAGAAACATCAGACAACAACAATGGGGCACAACAGTAGCAGGCAGCAGTGACAACATTGCCATAGACATATGGCTGTTGTCGCCTATAGAATATATCGGGTAATGTATGGATGTGAGGCTAGCGTATGAGGAGGCCTCGTTGTGTTTACCAAAACATTCCTTGTCTTCCCCTCCAAAAAAAAAATAAAAAAAACTCCCTTTATAATCACAAAACCAAATACACTTGTCTACAACCACTCCCTTCTAGTTGTATCCAGTCTATGGGATCTTCTAATGAAGGCCTGCTAGAAGGCCCTCTTAGCTCCGCATACCACCGACGGGTGCATACTTGCGCTTACAAATCATCAATGTGTTTTAATGAAAACCCAACGATGTATGATGAGAAGATGCACAGACGACTGTAGCATGTTTTGATTCATTGGAAATTATAGGCATAATTACACTTTGAATACAAAACTAATTTTTCTCTCTCTCTCAACGAATGGTCGTAATTCAAAAGTAACTCAACCAAGAGTAGCAACAGCAACAAAGGCATGCACTGCCATCCACGTCCATGTCTGAGAAAAGAATACAGAGAATAGGAACTAATTTTTTGGTGGATATTTTTAAAACTGTTGACAGTGAGTTCGATCATGAAGAGGGCCGTTGCGTAGGAACTCTCATCGAAAACAAATGAATGTATCGCTGAAGTTCGGGCTGCTGTGTTTCCCCGCCAACATCACGATTGTCCGTCGTATCGAATGCACTGTATACGATATCATCTGCCACATTTGAATGTGATAAAAACAAAACAACAACAAAAAACGTTTGTGTGGATATTAATGTGGTCGATGACAAGGTTGCACAGAACTTATTGCACCGAAATTCCACCAACATCCAGATACTCGTAGCATGGCATGCGTGATGCATCGCATCGCAGTGTGTTAGGCGACAGTGTTCCCGAATCGAAAGATCGACAAGCGTTATGACTTATTCTTTTTGGAATGAGCCATGTGTCTTCTAAATATGTCATCGGTTCACAATCGAATTTTTGATGGGCTAGATTTTTGTTTATTCAAATATTCACCTTAAAATCTATTTGCGTTTCTAGGCCGGTTTATGTTTTCACATTAGCTCACAGCTAAAACTCTCACAGCCAAAAAGATGTATTTTTTAAAAAAAATTATTTTGCTAACAATGTTTGTTGGCATTTGTCTTGCATTTGAGGATGACACAGCTGGTTGGAAATAGACTAACTGGAAGTGAATTCCACATAGGAATAGTTCGGCTGAAGAACGAGATTCTCTATAGTGTATAGTGTGTCGTGTGACCAAACGGATATTGGACGATTAACGGATGGAAGCCCCGGGATAGCCCAGTATCCCGGCAGAAATTGAAACAACTCACGTTCCGGCGAAGCTGAAGGTAGACAATATAAATATGGAAACGCCATTGTCCCCTATCATCTCCACCACAGTTTTTTTACGGTCTGGGAGCTGCCTTGGGATCTGATTTGATATAAGTGATGTAAATATTCCGGACGAAGTACTTCTTGCATCACTTTACAAAGCCTAAACACTTGAATATTTTTTTCGACACTTCGAAATCATAGCAAGCCCAATGAGCACCACCCTGTATCTTGATGTCCAGAACATCACGAGTGTCTGATTCGTCAATATCCACACCACTCATACAGATTGACGGCAATGGAACAACGGTCGCCCACTCCAGGAACTACAACACTTTTCCGGTCACCTAAGGAGAACCATGAGTGAGTTACACAAATAGAAATACAAACAGAAAAATATGTTCGAGAGTAAGCAACAAAATAAGAAGTAAATAAGTCATTAGTGATATAGTATTATTTACTTCAAACTCATGTTGAAGGTAATGACATGTCACACCCAATAAAGAATAAATAAATAAAGGAACTGACTCGGTGGGAAGATATGGTATAGGCCATAAAAAGAAACCCATGAAGAGTCATAGAAAATCGGGCAATACTGGCTAAAACAAAGTCCTATCTGAAAGAACAAAAAATCAATCTCAATAACACGCTGAAGCTGGTGAAACAGCTTCTGAGAAGTAGAAACGAAACATAGTCGGTTGAATGTTGTCTTGAGGGCCATACAAGTCCTTTTATTGCGACTGAGGTTCCCAGGGTTCAGGTCCTTTTTTTATATGTGAAGTTTCTGTGTACATCATGTGTCACGCCATTCTATTTCACATATTCGAAAAACGTGTGCAATTTTTCTTCATTGATGTACCAGCAATTATATGAGTATGGCCTTGATCGTTAATGTGGCACAAGAATGTCCATATTTTTGGTCTCCTTTGCCAGCTTTTACTTCATATTTATTTTTTAATTTTAAACAGCAGAAAAAGACTAGTATGTGTTATCGAAACAAATTTCAATAACTTCAAATTTATCGATAAAACAACTGCAGCATTGAATTTTCCCCCGTGTACAGTGGAAACTTGGCAGCACTTTTTGATGGCAAACTCATCTGTTTTACTATTTCACCACTCACGAAAAAACGTAAACAAACGAATATAAAATAAAAAAAAAGACTTCCATCGTATAAAGTCAATAAAAAATTGTAATTATCTTCAAAAGCATGTCGCAGACTAGCGATGTTACTCCCTCATCGACTCCTGGCAGTCAGGCATTGATTAATTTCAATAAAACTCCGCAGGCTGTTGCAACATTCAAGAAACCCTCCGACTTTGCTGCCATGAAAAAGAAACCCAAACCCAAAATACTTACGGAGGAAAAGTATATCGAGGAAATCTCTAAGATCATACAACGAGACTTCTTCCCCGATTTAGAGAAACTGAAAGCACAAAATGAGTACTTGGATGCGCTGGAGCAAAAGGACTATGCGCGCATGGAATCCATACGGGCCAAGTACAGTGGCAAACAGCCCAGTGAAAGGCGACGATGTAAATATATATTCCAGTTTAATTGTAAAATAATGTCAACATCTAGATTACTTTTAGCTATGACTCCGGCAACATTCGAGACTCCCGCCAGCTTTGGAGAAAGAACGCCCCGAAGTAATAGTGCTGCTGATACACCAGGTGCCCATTCTGTGTCATCGATATCTACGCAAAACTCATCTTCATCGGTAGCGGACAAGCATTCTCTGGATTCCTTTTTGCAAGCTTATACCAGCGAAGACAATGACAGTTTTCAGAAAATTGTTGACAACGCCGACGCAAAGTTGCGACAGAAATTTGCTGTACTCTACAACGAGGAACGATTGACAGCCGAGAAGTTGCAGCGTGCCTTAACTCTGCCCACCATAGAAAAACAATTCGAAGAACCAGATCCCTTGCGGGCCATTGAGACATGGAGCTATACAAACAAAAACTCTATAATGTATACGCCCGATGGTGTGGAGCTCACGGAAAGGGAAAAGATTGAGATGGCCAACCGTAGACAGGTGATACAACACAATGCTACCCGACTGCACCTCAATCCATTTAAAGAGGACGATAACGCAGTTCAAAAAACTGGCTCTCAATCTGGAGCAGACAGTCTCAATAGTGAGAGTGAGTCCAACAATATGGAAACAAATGCTGCAGTACCTCCACAGGTGAATCGATTCGATTTGCTGAAAACACCTTCCCCAAGACCCGGCGAAGCCTTCTCACCTCTGATGACATGGGGTGAAATTGAGGGCACTCCCTTCCGCTTGGATGGCTCCGACACACCAGTGCGTTCGAATATAGGGCCCTCATTCAAAATCAATGAAAACTCACGCCGTGAATCTATAGCACTGGCACTGGCCGAAAAGGTGGGTGAAAAAATGCGCGCTCAAAAGCAGAGGGCGAAAGAGACGGCTCACAACAATATATCATCACCATTCATACGTTCCAATATGGAACGTTTGGCCTCAATGTCACCTGCAGCGAGAAATCTAGCAACAATGAAATTAGGCATACGTTCAACGCCGGGCCTGCTAACACCATCACCCTTGAGAACGCCCCACTCGAAGAGAGCGTTAAAGGCAAGGACAGCTCATAAAACTACACCGAATGTGGGTGTCAAAAAGTCAAATGTAAAGCCATCACCGCGAACCATGGCGAAATCATCCGCCAACGATATGGATGTATCTGGAGGAACGCTTACAGATGATCTATTGCAGATACCCACAATACGCTTGAAAGCTTCGGATTTCTTTTAGATTTTTTTTTTGTTCTGTACCATAAATGACACACTTTCTTTGTCAACGAAATACTATAAACAAATTTTAAAAAGGATATGCTTTCTGCTGGAGCTAATTTGTATTGCTAACAACACTTTCGGTGGTTTATCCTTAGAACAACTATCCAATGTATAACGAAGATGAGCACTTATTGAACTGCAAATAGTTTGGCGTTGTTTCACTTGAAATGTTACGAGTACACGACATAAAGTATTTTTGATGTAGCTTCAGAAAGTCTTAACGCAATTCGGTTAATATTTCGAAGATGTGATTAATCCAACTTTGTGCTTTCATACCAGTAAACCTATAGAAAACGTCTACAACATTGGCCCTATGTAAACTTCTGTAACAGTAAACGTTCATACAAACCGACTCTATTAATTCTGACCTCGATCGGAGATGGTTGCTGTAGAGATGCTGTGTTTTGTGTGAGATATTGCTTTCATTCGAAATCTACAGGAGACTTGAACGATATCCAAATGGAGCTTACAGCGATCGAAAGAAAAGAACATAGTTTGTGCCGGAATTTATTTTTCATGAAATATCATGGAACATTGAGTGCGAGAGAGCTGACATGGAAATGTAGAGACTACGCTGACAAAGAATGAAGCCTTGTATTAGAAATGTGAAATATTAAAGATTAGCATTTAATTTGCAACCGTTTGGAAAATATGTCGGGGATCCTCTGCTGTATTCATATATACGGGATCAGCCTTAAATTTTATGAGGGTATAAGGACGACTTTACTTCGTGAAATTCAACAGCAAGTGTTTTATTTCGAGAATAAAAGCCAAGCATTCTCTATAAATGAATTAGACGGATGTAGATACTGACCACGGATTTCGTGAATTATTTTGTGCACACGCTTATTGTTTTGAGAGAGCATAAGGGACAGGGGTTAAACCCACCATGCGAAAGATTGAAACTACTTAATCGTTATGATTGTGATGGACAAAATCGGTTCACAGGGAAAATATTTTCCAGCTCAATAAGGGAATGTCGAATTAAATTAAATACTGTTGGACACATTTATTCTTGTATACATTTTTAAGCGTTTGTAGTCGATGTAAGGATTGCCAAGGTTTGCTATCTCAAGTATTTTTCCAAACTTTGACATTGTCGTATTTAATTCCTTAAAATACATGACAAATTAATATGCTGAAAATTTTGGAAACTTTTCACTTCAGTGTCAGAGCAGGATGTTCCACGTGCGGGGAAGATTGTCGTTGGGATAGGACAGGCTTCCCAACATACCAAATCGAAATAAAACTACAGTACAACTTGAGAAAAATATTAAAAAAAAAAACAGTTTTAAAAACAACCAGTTTTTAATAATACTTGAAAAACTATTGTTATACACAATCGTTTCTTAAGTGTTCACATTTTTGGATAAATGTGTATGTTTTTCATTTAGTGTTCATGAAAAGTGTTAGAAGAGAAACAAAAGAACTAATTAATAAAAAAAAACGAATGAATTGGAGAAAGATTTCTGTGGTAGTGATGTTAATAGCAGCCCAACTGAAAAAAATAATATCGAGTATTGTAAAAGTGAAGAAACTTCGATTATTTCTATAATTGAAGAAATCAATATTTGAGATGAGTGCGAAACATTGAATAATTTGTAAATTATACCAAATACCACCAAGCCTACCAAAGGACGCGAGAACATTGATAAACAAAAAACCAATTGTACCGCTTACAGGTGGAGAATATGTGCACTATGGACTGCACTTGGCCTGGTATATGTATGTTCAAGAAAACGAACTAACACTAAATATTATAAGGAATTGCTGAGTAAAACTAATATTAACAGCTATGTTGAAAAGGAACTGAAACAAAGAGAAGTGTACGCAATTTAAGCATAACAAAAGCTATAAGAAGTAAGTTTAATTAAAAATATTAATTGAAAAAAAAATTAATAAATGTCTACATTTCATAGATGCAGCTTTATCAGTGGAGGACCAATCATAAAAGACATGCGAACGTTCTTTCAGTTCGCTAAAAATCGAATTAAGCTGTGAAACAACTACAAAAAAAAGAACTAAAAATTTAAATATAAACATTATAAATGTTATTAATTATAACTTAAATTTTAAACAAATTTAACTGAATTAATGAAATTTTGTAAAATTAACGAAAATTAAAAAAAAAATAGTATAAGCTTATTCTACAATTATAAGGATAAGCTTAAGACAATATTATTTTCGTAAGCTTATTCTACAATTACAATGATAAGCAATGATAGTAAGTGTTCACAAGCATTTTACAATAGTTACTCAATGGTTTTTCAAACTTGAGGCTTGTGTTGGTAAGCTTATTATAATATTATTCTCAAGTCATTTGGTATGTTGGGTTACGACGCATCACTCACTCTTACTAATGTAAAAGAAGTAAAAACTTGATCAGAATAATGATTATTTTGTATTAACTATGAATATACGAATATATTTTTTCGAATTTCCAGAAGAATTTTAGTTTTAATTTGAAAAACATGATAGATGAAACAAAAAAGTTCCATCGGCTAGAGAAGTGACTTCGTGGTGCTCAGACCTTTTGTCTTTCAAAAATATTGTTTATATTTGAAGATTGCATGTTAGAAAGCGAAAAAACACTAGCACATGGTCTTATGATGGATGTAAGACAAACATATTTTGTTACGGTAAATTTTATGCGGAGATTTATTAAATAATATATAGATTGAAACATTAGGAACTTGACAGAGCTTTTAACAAATAGAATTAAGGCTTTTTCCTGCATTTATTCAAAAAGTTTGTCAAAGTATTTTAATTCGGGATTTGTTTTTGAAATTTGTTATTATTATCTATTTTGGTTTTTGTAGACAATATCCCAATCAATCCATCTTGACGTATTTGTTTCTGCATTTAATTTATTTCAATAATATTTTTTTACAATTTGAGCATTACTTATCTTTACATTAGAATGTTGTGTGTCAGACACTTGTGACCTAAATAACATATAAAGCACCATATTGTTGTAGTTGCACCCTGTTTTCCTTACGACGGAGTCATTCAGCTGGCGTTTTTTTTTCCTAATCCCAATAATCAATATGAGCACCAGATTTGAATGGAACTTCTTCTAAAATCTTAATAAACTTGCCAGTTGTCTGTTCGGTCGTCAGCATAGTTTTGCTATCGCGTTGACTTTTAAATGCCTCATGCAAATCCTTATTGACCGTCTCCTTTTGGACATACACCGTCATCTCCGTATCGATAGCACCGGGAGCATAATTGAGCACCAGTGTATCCGTGTCTTTCTCTTCCACTGCCAACACGTTAAAGTACATTTCGCGTGCCGCCTTGCCGGAACAGTAAAAACTCATCGAGGCAAATGGTTCAATGCCACATTTGGAGCTTAGATTTACAACTAGTTTTGATACCTTTCCGAAAACCTTAAAGAACTCCACATTCAGTGCAATGGTCGAGAACACATTTGTGTGGTAATATTTGGTCCACATCTCGGTGTCCGAAACATCCTTGGCCTTTTTCGAAACATCTCCCACAGTGCCGGCATTGTGAACAATAAATGCACTCTCAAAGTCGCTCACCTCCATTTGACTCTGGCTGAGCGAGTCATTTAATAACTTTTGAAATTGTTCAGCTTTCGCTTCGGACAAATCGACGGAGAATGTTTGTACTGTGACGTCAGTGCGTTTCGATAGAATCGTTGATTTGGTTTTTTCCAAACCCTCTTGGTTGCGGGCCAGCAAAACAATGACGGAGCCAGACTTAAGTTTCGATGACACATCAATGGCAATGTTTTTGCCTATGCCCCGTGAGGCGCCGGTGACCAGAAAATAGGTCTTTTTGTTTAAATCCAAAACCATTTTTTAATAATGTTCAAATATCTGCGTTCTCTGTGCAACCTGTTTGAATCACAATCACAGCACCAACATGCCAAGTTCCTCTCACTCACTGGATGTGATTTTAATCTGTTGAAACCAGAGTTACCAACTCACGGGTAGATCCCCTTTTAATAGAGGATTCAGAACAATCGTATGTACATTTTTCAAAAGACCCCTTTGAACGTTGATGCTGCATAGAAGAAAAGTGTAATTTATGACGGTATATCGGGAACTGGAATATCCCGTTTCATTGCATTGAATTATTATCAAAACATTTTTCTCAGACAACACACTTTTGGGGGTATTCTAGAAGTTCTCATAGAAACGTAGCAACTCTGTTTCACACAGACGAAGCAAAACAGAGTTGTTGCTCATAATCAACGATAGTCACTTCTTTTAAGTTATCGATAACTTTCGACAGCCGTTACATGTTTCATATTTTAAGCTGTACGTTTAGTTTTCACCACAATTATGTTAAAGGTTATGTAGGTTATGACTCCCTTGCGTCCATCACGAGGCCCCTTGTGATACCGTGAATTCATCGCCCAAAATATAACGTAGGTTGCTTCGTAACGGTCGCCCTTTTCAGCCCAAATGAAGAAGTGGTCTACTTTGTAGAGACAGGTTTTGTTCAGCAGAGTTCGTAGACCGTACACCTTTCGTCTTAAGCCCAAAAAGCTGGTCAATGCCAAAGAAGGGGTTCGATAGTCTCCTCTTCCTACTCTTCATTTTAGAAGCTACTACAGAAATCGTGTAGCCAGTAACAAGTGGTGACCGCAATAAGGTTTTGGCAGATTAGTCGCGGTGCTTTTTTCTCCACATATCTTCTGCAATGAGATGCAGTTTTACTCTGAGTGAGACTTATGCCAAAATCCTAACTTATTGGTTGGTTGAATTCATGAAGATGAACCTTGATTTTTGACTAGTCGACTGTAAGTGGACGAAAGGGTGTGATAGGTTTTTGACTTGTAGGTGGACGAGAAATCGAAAAGTGTTTGGTAGATCATGATAGGTGATAAAAACTGAATGCGGGTTAGGATATAATGTCATCGTCCAAAATTCTAAAATTTTTGATCTAAGGAACATATTTTTGGGGAAAAAAAACACGAGTACTGCTAAGAACAGTATTTGGATGTTGAGGTCGAGTGATAAATGCCACATTTTTACTGGGAGAAATCAAATTCGGAATTTTTAACAGATTGTGTATGTTGAACATAATCTTTTCGTTTATTTTTTTAGAAATGAGAACAACATTATACCAATCGCAATCTAGCAGTAGAATCTTCGGTTGCCTTATCGGCATTCATTGGCATAATCCAGTCGTTACGTAAAGACCAACTATGGCATTGTTTTTGAATTCCAATCGAATTCTCCAATGGGGACATTTACAAATGCTATAATCGCTAGTGGAGTGTATTTTATACAGAATTTAATTTCTATGTCGAAGGTAATTCCGACGTACTACCATCGTAGACATGTGAAATGAATATGTATTAAAAAAATTGAATGAGAAATCTTCGTCTCTGTTGCTAAGGAGAATTTAGACTGCTGTGTAGTTTACATATGAATGACATACCGGCTGATCCATTTAGTGGTTTATTTCTGATCGAAAATCGAAATAAATAATAATTAAGCTTAATAACCTTGAACAATCTTAGTTCCACAATCAATGCTGTGCGTTTATGAAAATGAAATGTTGGCCGGAAGGAGACACCCAGAGGCAAAAAGTTCGTGATACTCTGGTAGGCTACTGGACAAAACTCACGGTTCCCGTCATCGTCAACGGTAGGCACTGATGAGCATCTAGCTGCCGTAGCCGAAAGTGTGCGACTCAGGTAGGGGAACTTCGAGCTCAACATTTAAGGCACCAGCTTGATGAGAAGTTTGCTCAAAGGCCACGCGTTACTCTCTAAAAAAAGGTCATATTGACTCAGCAATTGAAGGCATCGTTATCGCTTTTCAGTTTAGGCTTAAGAATGGGCTAAATGGACAACGATTTGTCTAGAAAAATCATATTTTCTGACCAATCACATTTTCATCTCTAGGCAAAACTGTCACATCTGTGGATTGCAAAATCAGCATATGCTCGTCGAGAAGTCCATGTAACCTCAAAGAATGACGAAGAGCGTTTTTTTGGAGCGGTGGTCTGTTTTTTTTTTAACAAAAAATGTTGCTAGTAACACCGTTTCGCTTAACGATGAGCGCTACAGAGGCATAAACCATATTTATGGACGGAGATTCATGAGATGGACTTGGGCTATGGTTGATTTTAGCAGGATGTTGCGTCAATCCACACAGCCTATGCCACCAATTGATCTGTTGCGAATAAAGTTCGGTAATCGTGTCGGCGATGTTAATTGGCCATCTCGAGTAAGCCGTTTGTGAATTAGAGCCAGTAACTGCCAAAGGGTTAATAAGATGTCCGACTGCAAAGATACAGCAAAATAGAATTCATTAATTAATAATAAATAATGATTGATCTTTCGAATAAACCCGGCAATTGTAGGACTTCTCTGCTCTTCATCTATCTTCTGGTGTACCACAAGGGTCAGCTCTGGGACCTCTCATTTTTATACCATATATCAATGGCCATTCTGAGTATATGCCAGATGGAATGTGTAGACTATTTGTATTTGCTGATGATGTTCTTCTTATTTTCAATACTGACCGTGATTTTCCTCATGTTTTCGAAAGTAATGTAAATTATTGCCATTCCATTAAATTAATCGTGTAATGGAATGGATTCATTGTCTATAAATCCCTTAAAAACGGAGGGCTATTCAATAGATTTGAATATCTTTTTGGGGCGGTTTAGTGTTGATTTTGTTGATCATCACCGATGCCGATTATAGTTAATAGAAAACTTCTCATATTAACTTTGTTCTTGGTAAAAACTACAGTATTTTGCGTAGACTATAATCAACAAATAATTGTTTACCATCTTGGGTAAACAAGAGGTTGGCTCATGCGATTTTAATGCCACAAATGTTCTTCGGAGTTGAGTCGTTAATACCGTGGTTCGATTTAAATGATTTCTTTCTTTTATTTTCTATTAAGGAATACATTACCATGTAATACATTTTGTTTTTTGTCCTTGAAGGCTTTGGTATTGCCAAAGACCATACAGAGGGCAGACGTCCCAAGTTGTTTTTAGACACATTAGTTCGGATACACACTCTAGATGTCAGTTATTGGCATGGCAATATTTGAAATGTTTTCAAAGCAAATAATGTTTTTTTTAAAACAAATACCTACTTGTTCCCTCTTGGAAATGTTTAGCAATCGACTTGTGACGTCTGCCCTCTGTATGGTCGTTGGTATTACTATATGAATGAATAAACATAAACAATAAACTGAAAGCCAACATATTCCGAAATATGGATTTTTGTTATTGTTTTCTAATTTAAAAAAACTTGTAGTTGGACCACCCTTTATAATGAACATACATATGGACATTATTAGCAGACAGCCTTACGGGGATGTACCCTTATCAAAAATGAAAATCATAATCTAGTAAGAATTGGCCTAAGTCGGGCACGGCCGAATATTTATGCCTGTACCCCAATACAAACTTGGATTTGAAATGCGCTTCCAATTGTCAAACTGACATTAAATCTTCGAATGTAAAGAAAATCCACTGTTTTTCTTCTATTGAAAACCTATAGGATATGTCTGCATCGATAATCGGTAATATAATGTCCAATGTAAATACAGAATACAAAATTCTCCTTACAAAAGCATTTTAATTATCCTTGGTTAATTTTATGTTCGGAAAATGTTTATAAGAATTCAAGTTAAAGCTTGTCCTATTTCAAAATTAAATTACAAAAAAAAAAACAATTGTTTCTTTGTGAGTGCCATTTGCTCTTTGTTTTCGTAATGTCTGCCCATTTTACACAGATTTGTATAGGCTAGAGTAAAAGATTGTGCTTATAATTTCATTGAATTTGTAATCGTGTAAATGGACTTTAATACGGAGATGTGAATAACCCCATCCCAGTGAGCATTATGATCAATAAGCGTGTATATAATATTTCCAAATGCAGACGTATATGTGTTGAAACACCCTACACCACTCAGTGGAACAGCGTGTTAGGAGTTTATGCGAAGGTTTTTCAGATTCAAAGAGGACGTGAGAATTTGTTTTTGTAATCGATCTACCGGTGTGTAAGCCTCTTGTCGGTCGCATATATTGTGCGACAGATTGAAGGCTAAACCCGTTAAACAGATTCAGCTGTAGTGTGGTCTCAGGCGGAATAAGTCAACTAACGACAAAATCTCCACACTCCGCCAAATCCCCATAGCAAGCAAAACGATGAATGCCGTATCTTTTTATCGATTATAAAGTTGCCTTAGATACGAGCAAATATGTTTGAATACATGTCTGCATGTAAGATAAGATACATGTCTGTGGTTTTCACGACTAACAACGTAAGTTATAATAGAAAACTTCTCAGAAGAGAAAACCACTGACTTGTAGAATGACTCTGCCTCAGACTACGTCCTCTTTAAAAATTGGAAGCGACCTCTCCGAGCGATTCACCACTACCAGAGGTCATCGAAAGGGTGACCAATTATAGTGCAGATTCTTCAACTTGGAGCAAAATATTGGAAAAATCAGAAGATAATAAAACAGGCACACCAAACGCCACATTCTCCTCACGTATACGGACGATATTGACATCGTCGGAAAAAAACTGCGATACATCATGATTTCTTAAAAATCGAGAAGGAATTGGCAAATGTCCCAGAAACGTGGCGGTGAAAGAAAGAAGACCTAGTGGTGGCCGACTGAGTCGAGGTAGTGTAGAGTTTATTTACCTCGGGTCTGGCCTCAATAGAGCAAATGATGTCAGCATTGAAACTATCAGCCTGATATACACTACCTACTTAAAAACCTACTTGATTATTAAGAGCCGCCAGTATAAAAATCTTGTGTCGGGAGTTTTGTATGTTCACTCATCCCTATCTGGTATCTATTAGCATATACCTATGAAAAGTGGTTCAGCCAGGAGGCAGTCAAAGGTAGCTGATATGTCAGACAATCAAAAAAAATATATAATTACCCCCGTATTCATACAAATTTTAAAAAACTTTAGAATTTACATAATTTGTATAAAATTAAAAATAATAATGGAAAACGCCGAAATACTCTTTGCCTCTAAAACAAATTTGTGGATATTTATTTCATTGCTTTAGATTAGCGGCTGTTTAAAGTCAAACCAATGAAATTCAAAACTGGACAATGTACGGATCATGTTCTCATACTATCCAACTGACACAGAGTTCAAGTGATCTTGGTCAAATTATAAACCTGGACCTAATCTGTCGACATATTGCGACCTTAGAACAACTAGAACAAATCGTACTATAATTTGTAATATCTTTCGATTACTGTTAAAATTGAAACTGTTAAAATTGAAACAGACTAATTAATACTGGTTGGCAAAAACTAATGACATATTGGAACTAAAACATATTACACACTGATGTTAAGTTTTCTTAAAACTACCTTGTTGTTCTAAGGTCGCTATATGTATTTCACACCGGATTAACAAAAATAAGTACAACAACGTTATGTACAAATTTGTTAAATTTTAATTTTTTTAATAATCTGCCCGATTAATTCAAACAAAACTACAGACTGAGTTTGACTGTGCCAGAGGGTATCATAAAGTCGATGTTCGTCTGATTTAAAAAAATAAGGACTGGCATTTGTTCTATAGTAGTTTTTACTTTCAATGATAAGAATACATATTTGTTATTGCAATTAAAACGTATGTATGTATATACTCAGTACCGGACCTACCACATAGGGCGAACGTGCCGGCATGTGTCAAAGAGGGGGGCATTTTAAGTGTGATTAAATTTTCATTAGTTCCATAGAGGGGGAAAAAACATGTTTATATTCAAACAAAAATTGTAATTACAATAAATAAACGTTTTGGCAGTTTTTGGCTAATCGATCTGACGAATGTCTCGGCGATATATTATAGTCTAGTAATGAAAGTCTAATCGCAACACGGACCGTCAAATATTGACGGTGACTGAATTCCGATTCTGAATACTCCCCGGGGAATTTATTTTTCCCGAGAATAAAATCCTACTATTCTAAACAAATGGGGAGAATAGTAATAAGGGAGAGAGAATTTTGATTATTTAGTCAGCATTCCAAAAATTTTCAAATTTTCGTAGTTAATTTAGAATAAGGGAACAGCGAAAAGGGAAAATATTCCCGGGTAGATTTTATTTAGAATAGAAGAACAGGGAAACGCAATTTATTGGCGGAATAATTCCCAAAAATCATTTTCGCTCTTTTATTGATATTCTCCCTTTTATTGAGATTCGAATTTTCGCAGTTCATTTAGAATAAGGGAACAGCGAAAAGGGAAAATATTCCCGGGGAGATTTTATTTAGAATAGAGGAACAGGGAAACGCAATTTAGTGGCGGAATAATTCCCAAAAAATCACATAATTTTCGCTCTTTTATTAAAATTCTCCCTTTTATTGAGATTAAAATTTTCGTACATCATTTAGAATAAGGGAACAGGGAAAATATTCCCGGGTAGATTTTATTTAGAATAGAGGAACAGGGAAATCGAAGAAGAAACTCAGAATCGGGCTGTATATTTTAATATATTTGTCAAAGTAACATATGATTCGAAAATACCCTTGTATTCCCAACACCCTCCGTGTAGTTCCGTTAAAATACGGCTTAGTAACAAAGCGATTGGTTCAACAGTCCATCTGATGTAATCAAGCATTTACTTTACTTGTCAGCAATAATACAACGATTTTACTCATCAACAGCACAGTGTGGCGAAAGGGGACAAAATAATGGAAATGTTGATAGGAACGAATACAAAATAGATACTATCTGTAGGGAAAGCAGTTAAATTGTAGCAACCGAATGTAAAAGCCAACATCGACGATTTTGGGCAGTGGAGACGGAGTCTGACAAATTTTCCCGGAGTTGGAGTCAAAAAATGTGCTCGTGTCTCTCCATAAAATGTCACTTTTTTCAGTACCATTCCGTTTCAGTCCTTGTGTGTACTTCTCTTATAAGCGGACAAAATTCTCAGTCCCTTAGGTGTCCGCTTGTGAGAGAGTACACCATAAAATAATAATTTGTTATTAAAATTCGATATATTTTCGATTACCCAAACTTGTATCAATTGGATACAAACGTCCCGCACTGTGAGATTGTGTAGAGGAATAGTGATTGGAAATAAAATTTTAAAATCCGGAGTCGAAGTCGAGATTTTTAAAAATCTTGGAGTTCGACTCTACAGCCCTTAGGCTTTTTTCCTCTGACTATGTCCAACATGGACAAATCGCAATGAAGTCTTCCTGGAGTTTCGTTTCATAGTTTTCATTAACATTCAACGATAAAAAAAAAAACTGTGTACGAAGCTGGACCAAATATTATTTTGTATTTGTCTGTACCATTTCTTTTTTTGCTGGAAATAATATTTCTTGGCGACAAATAATGGATAGTGTGTGTGACAAATATCTTTCCTGGGGAAATTTGGTGGGCTGAATTCGAATCTATAATTGGTTTTTCTCTATCAGGTCAGGTTTTGTGAGATAAAAATCAGTAGTTTTTTAAAAACCAATTAACTTTCAAAAGTGAATGGCGTTATTTGCACTTCGTTTGTATTTTGTTGGTTCGGTTTCACGTATTAGAGTCCAACAATAGTCTCCTAACATGCTTTTGTCCCAAAACCCTTGATAATTTCTTCACATTTTCATTAAATCTTGGTGAGCACAATCCCCGTGTGGAAAAAAAAACAAGACGTCATATCCCAATTTGTATGCCAGATTCGAATTCAGCGCATTCAGATTAGTTAAAAAACATGCAGTAAATTTTGATTCAACTGTGTGGACAAGTGTAATTTTTCAGTGGCCCTTTTCATACCGGTGACTTTACGAATATGAGTGTAATCTCTGTGCCATGTAAAAGTTCTCTATAAAAAGCATTAGCAATTCGTATTCAACTTTTAACAGTAGGTCGTTCCGGGGAGGGAGTAGACAAATTCTATCGTGTCATGTTCAGTATTTTAGGAGAAATTTTGCAGGGCAATTCTGTGGTTTTCACGAATAACAACGTAACTTATAATAGAAAACTTCTCAAAATTGTACTTAAGTTGTTATTAACAAAGAAAACAGAGAAACGATTCATTTCTCTTAAAAAAAGTTTAGGATACATTTTTCAGAAACATATTATAAACCAGCAAACCACATTCTTCCGAATTCGCAATATTGGCAATTTTTGTCGGATTTAATTCCGAATGAAATGAAACCTGTGGGTGATGTGCGAAAGATTTGTGGGTAAAACATTCATTGAATCTGAAGTGAAACCTTGGAAAATATCGAGGAAATTGCCGACATGTGGAAATGAAATACAGACTTTACTTATCCTAAATGCTGATAATTTTAGACAACAATCGTATAGATAATTTAATAAAATCGACTAGAGAAAGACGGATGATTTTGCCCAAATGTTGATGCCGTAATCGGTACAGATATTTGAGAAAAATCTTTTGTAACGACCAGAAAACTATGATGATTTTGCCCAAATATTGATTCCGTAACCGGTGTTGTACATTCCTAGGGAAAACAAATCAGAAGCTTATCCGAACAGGGGAAAAAGATGGAAAAGCTCATTATCCTGCCAAAGAAAAAATTCCGTGGGAATACAAATTAATTTTTAAAATGACAATAAATTTGTATTCCCACGGAATTTTTTCTTTGGCAGGATAATGAGCTTTTCCATCTTTTTCCCCTGTTCGGATAAATAATAATCTTAAATAAATTAAATCAATTATAGCAGAAAACAATAACGTATTTTAACAGCTGATGATTGCTGCTACCACAGCTGTTAAATTTCGATTACGACTAGTAATCAATTACATTTTATAAAAAATCGATTGCACTAATACCCCGTTTTGCGTCGCTCCGATTTGCGTTGATTCGATTTGCGTCATCAAACTAAACATTGCGTGGCTTCGAACTGCGTTGTTGATGTTTCGTTTTGCGTCGCAAAAAAAAATAATTGTGGCTTCGAATTGCGTCGTTAATGTTTCGTTTTCTATTACATTTTGTGCATAGAAAGGGCATTTCCCTTTTTATTTGCTTTTGGTCAAACACAAGACAGCTGCTTACCTCGTTTTAAAATTGTTGGTGTCAGTTTACAAGAAATATTAGTGCGATAAAGTGTAAGAGCAATTTCTGCTCCGTAAAAAAAAAATAAAATGAGTCAAAAGCGAAAAAAAATTACATTAAAACAAAAAATAGACATTTTAAAACGTTTTAAATCAGGTGATAAATCTGCTGACATTGCAAGAACCATGGGTTTTGCTCCAACTACAATAAGAACCATTTGTAGTCGTGATGCTGATAAAATTAAGGAATATGGTAAAACTGCCACACATTTGCAGTCAACGCAAGTTTCTAAAGTTAGAAGTTCACTTATGGTAAAAATGGAGTCCCTTCTATGCATATGGATGGAAGATCAGAACCAGAGAAGAATGCCACTGAGCCAAATGCTAATTCAAAACAAGGCTCTATCGATATTTAACGATCTAAGAAATAATGCTGCTTCAACAAGTGGTGAAATATTTGAAGAATTTGTAGCTAGCCGAGGCTGGTT
This sequence comes from Hydrotaea cyrtoneurina, assembly GCA_958296145.1. Lineage (NCBI taxonomy): Eukaryota > Metazoa > Arthropoda > Insecta > Diptera > Muscidae > Hydrotaea > Hydrotaea cyrtoneurina. The sequence continues at coordinate 5,708,061 of OY282513.1, read as the reverse complement.
CAGTCGTTTTAAAACCAGAGCAAATCTGCATAATCTTGCATTGAAAGGAGAAGCAGCTAGTGCAGACATTTCAGCAGCAAACAACTTTAAAGTAGAACTGAAATCCATTATAGAAGAAGGCGGATACTCTCCAAAGCAAATCTTTAACGTCGATGAAACTGGACTGTTTTGGAAACGACATCCAAAGAGGACATTCATTTCTAAATCTGAAAAATCTTGCCCAGGGTATAAAGTCAGGAAAGATCGACTCACGCTTCTCTTAGGAGCAAATGCTGAAGGTGATTTCAAGTTTAAACCTCTTCCAGATAATAGAGCAGAAGAAAAACATCTGAAGGTCACTCAGATATCAGAAGCTATGCAACTTATATCAAAAGCTATGGATATTTTTACAGACAACGATCCAGACGAAAATCGTAGCAGCAAAGTTTTAAACGCTGTGACAGATGCTATTGATTGTTATAGAGAAATTTATTTCCAAAAAAAAAATCAGTTAAAGTTCAACGAAAAATAACCGAATTTTTTCAAAAAGATGGAAAGCTATCGATTTAAGACCCTGATGTGACCATTGCCTTGGAGTAACACAAATTATTTAATAATTTAATTAATTGAATTAATTATATGTTTATGTTGATTGTATGAATTGTCTTTAATTTATTTTTTTTAATTTACGTTATCTTTTTGTTGCAATAAATTATAAAAAATATGTATGTAAATTATAAAATATATGTATGTGTATACATAGCACTTATTTATAGTAAAAATTTTCAAATTTTCAAAAAAATTTCTTCTGGAAAATCCATACAAATATATGGAGAAAAGTGATTCGATTTGCGTTGTTTCGCATTGCGACCCGTTTGGTCGGTCCCAATTAACGACGCAAGTCCGGGTTATTAGTGTATATATTCGCTACTCAATAATATCTGATTAGGAATCGATTTCGATTACAATTAATCTAAAATTAATCGGGACTACTGGAGATTACCAAAAATTATCATTGATTGTTCGATTCTTTTTTAATATTTTCAAAAATCTGCAGTTACAACCTGAATAAATTCCAGCTTATAATACGGAGAGAGTAGACTCATGTTCAAAGAACAACTGAAATTAAGTACTGGTTTAAATTCGTAAGGGCGAAAGTGTTCGTCACTACAGGTGGTTAATGGAATCTAATAAGTTTGAATGCAGTAATCTTTGAAAATACTCCAAAAGAGGCGAGTAATCAAAAGAAATGTATTCGAATTACTTGTTTGATTACTTTTGATTATTTTTTGGTAATCGCGATTGTAAACCCTTAAAAAAATATAATTCAATTACTAATTTGATTGATTGCTAGTTGTAAATCAAATTAGTAATTATATTATATTTTTTTATTTCTGTATTATCAATCGTTTGCAATTGGTTTGTAATATCTGAAAATTTTCGGAATATGGTCACAAAACGTAGGTATGCTTCGCAACACTGTGCCTCCGGGGAAAGAAATCAACTGATTTGAACTGCTTTGGAACAGACATCAATTTCGCTTTATCTCGCATCGATTTTCACATAATCGTCTGTTAGCTAAGATTATTTCTCATATACGGATTTGCACACACACACACGCACAGACACAGACACGTATATACAGAAAAAATCTAGCTTATATAGCGTGTATTTCCCGAATTGTGATGATTGGTTTATCGCCTGGCTTTGGAGGCTGTTTATATGGCCGTTGGATTCAGAAAAAGTTTTCTTGTAAACCAAAGTGACGACAAGAATTTCAGTACAGTATCACAGTCGATAGTGGAATAACACATCTTTGCGAAAGACAAGAAAGTTAGTCTATTTCAATTTTATTTTTGTTTGAAAAATAAAATAAATTAATATAATTGAAAGAGTATTACCATGTCCACGAAAAGAATGGATTTAAATAAAAAGTGTTTCTTTGTCCTGAGTGGCCTATCCAATACGATGGGCAAACACTTGGCCATCGAAATGTGCGGCCGTTTCCAACATGGTTCTACAGCTGTACTCATCGATGTCGACGATGAACAGCTGCAAGAAGTTCGCAAAGAAATCGAGTTCCTGGACAAAGGCATCCAGGTCATTTGTAGCAATTTGATGGATTGGCAGAATGCCGACCATACTCTGTTCCACAATTTGCTTGCCACTGTACTCAGCCTCGAAGAGGGAGGCATTAAGCAGTTTGAATTGGCATTAATTGTACACAACGAGGGTACTGCCGCTACCCATATGCTAATGGAGCCCCAAGACGCCGAATCGTGGAAGACGTTTGTGCATCAACAACTCTACGCTCCCATGGCACTCAACCAACAATTCATCCAGTGTCCGTTGCTGAAGCAGACACCAAAGCTCATGGTCAACATCAATTCCAGTCTGATGGTACAACCACTGATCTACAGCACGTTGCGTTGCTCCTGCAAAAAGGCCCGCGATATGTATTTCCGTTCGGTGGCTGCCGAAGAGGCCCACAACGATGTCAGCGTCATGAGCTATGCCACCGGAATACTTCAGACCCATAAGCCGGAATACGATTGCAACAACAACATGATTGATGTGTCCGATGTGTTGGGCGACGATGAAGATGCCGACAAGCTGCTGAAATTACCGCGCGTCGAGCCCATGCAGGCCACGCTCAAGCTTATCAACATTTTGGAGGAAACCTCTTTCATTTCCGGTCACGAGGTCGACTACTACGACACGTATTTTTTATGAGTAGTACTGTATAAATATTATCAGGAACTGGCTGATCATCATCATCGGCAGCACGCTGATGATGTTCCCCTAGCAACTGGTAGTATTTATATTATGGCGCTTTTAAGATTTTTAGACTTTGGTATTGTGTTTCTGGGCCTGACAAGAGATAACGATTTCACCGATGATGACTTTGACGTTGATGATGATTTATTAAATAAACTACTTACAAATTGCATTTTGTTACTAATGCTTGTCCGCCGGCAAGTCTTACAACAAAATTCTATTAACGATGAAAACGAAATTATAAAATGTGTGTGTGTGTGTTTATTTTTTGGTTATGTTGTTGAACATGAAATGAGAGGTTTGGGCGTAGTTTAAATTGTCTTCACTCACAGCTGCCATTATTCTAATTTGTCATTTGAACTTGGAGTGGTCGAAATTTGTACAACAAAGTGTAGTACTCCATGCATGCTCATATACATAAAGGGTGTTTTTTATTGAGGTATAGAACTTCGAATTGAAATAAAACACAAGAAAATCGTTTTAATGTCCATAAATTTGACTTTATTGGAAGGACAATTTTATGCCATTAATGTTTAAATATGATTTCGGGCATGTGGCCGCCGCGGCTGGCTCGAATAAAGCCAATTCTACAGGTCCAATTTTCAACCACTTGTTGGAACCACAACTCATCCACAATCATGCCATCCAATTCGGGAACAAAATAGTCGGTTATCATGGCTCTATACCGGTCTCCATTAACGGTAACTGACTCTCCAGCATTATTTCGGAAGAAGTATGGCCCAATGACTCCACCAGCCCATAGAGCACACCAAACAGTCAGTTTTTGTGGATGTAATGGCATAAAATGGACGGAGCTTGCGGTGAACTTCGCGAACTGAACCATTACTTTCGAAATAAATTTGCACGATTTGCAAGCGTTGTTCTTTTGTCAACCTGTTCATGATGAAATGGCAAACCAAACTAAATATTAATCACTTGACAGGTGACAATATGGCCGCCAGTTAAAAAAGTGATGCCAACTTTAAGTTCTATACCCCAATAAAAAACACCCTTTATATGTATGTATATATCGGCAATTCCACGGTGTCGAACGTGACCGTTGTACACATTCAAAGTGCAAAAAAGGTCAGAATAAAATATATTTTAGATTCATCTTATACATATTCGTACAGGTCCATAGTAGTACTATCACCGGTGGTTTATTTTTTTTCAGGCGAAATAGTGATAACAAAATAAGGACAAAACAGGGAGCGGGTCGAACGCGACAAAAACAGAAGTAGTTTCCGTGAACATCTTTGAAAACATGAGAATCAGCGAAATCAAACAGAATATGTTATCGATGAAAATTGTAAAATGTTAAAAAATGACAAAGCTTTCGTATCCTCTTTATTTCATAGAAATATCATGGATAGTTTTTTTACATTTAATTTTTAGGTTGGTTCGAACGTGACATGTCGAACGTGACATCATATAGACAAATTATACCAAAAAGTACCGTTATTCTTCATTCCTTTTGATTCGTCTCTTCAATTTAAGATTTCTTATGCTCTTAGAAAGATTATTTATAATAAGCCTCTTTTTACATAAGCCTCTCTTTACGAAGGAAATTTTAAAAAAAATGTGCATTTAAAAATCTGAAAATGATCCAAAACTACAATTTTCCACTTTGCAATTGTTTTTCGTAAATTTTTGAGTAAATACACGTGAAATTCTTAAATTTCATTAAATTTTGAATATTTTTGTATAGTAATATATTACATTAATGTGATTTTAATAACTTTTAATTTTTTAATAATAATATATATATAACCATATATAATAAGGTGTTCCCTTATGTCAGGCGTTACGTTTGATCGGGAGCTGATATCGGTAAATGTGTTCTTAATCGGGTGTGTTCTGGTTGTCATTCATTTCACCTAAGAAAAATTGATGTGTCCCGGAGCTTACAATAACTTCACAATAAAATGCCAGAAAAAAAAACAGGAAGCAGATAAATAAATAGATTTTTTTTTTTTGGTTTACTGCTTGACTTTTTTTTTCGTTTACTGGCGTAGAACTGTGGCACATATTAGACCAATAATTGCAGCAGAAATCATTGCAAATGGGTACAGATGAAGAAGTGTGACGGCTTCCGAAACGGATTCGTATATCTGGCTTGAAGTCTTTTTTAAACATATCTGTTTTTGCAAAGAAATAGAAATAATCAATGATTTCAAACTCTATTTTATTCTAATTATTGCAATTGGTTTTAACGTATAACTTACAGTGAAGAAGATACACCCCAAAATATGATGAGAGAGTGACTTGAGTGACTTGATATCGGTCACATGAAAAAGTGTCACTTCAACGTTGAAAGTGAAAACTAGCACATATCCGAAAATGTCCGAACATTTATGGAAACCAGAAAAACAAAACATTTTAAATAATCCATTAATTGATCCAAATGACTTTCTTCTTCCACTGTTGCACATAGAATTGGGCCTTTTTAAGAACTTTGTCTGGGCCCTGGACAAAGATGGTGCAGCATTTAAATATTTTTTTACGGGTTTTCCTAAAATTTCATATTCAAAAAATCGAAGAAGGCGTATTTGTTGGCCCTCAAATCAGGAATGATGAAAATTTTTCACAATGTTTATTGGAGAAAGAATATGCAGCCTGGGAAGTCTTTCAAAAGCATCGTGAACAGTTTTCTTGGAAACAATAAGAATAAAAACTACAGACGATTATCAGCTGGCATAATCCCTGGGCAAAAATCTCAATCTTGCCGACAATTAAGTTGTTTCATTTACTAGGGAGAGAACTAGCACTACTAGAGCAAAGTCTTCTAAATGACCGAACTAGAATATTAGCGAACCAATAACATTTTGTTAAACACATGTAAATATAATAACAAATAGAGTTTTTGTTTATAAAAATTACAATAAAATTATAATAATTTTCGAAATAAATGTTGAATTGTGTCCAGCACATTCATAACACTCAAGTCTTTTACAGAAATACTAAAATATACACGTCCAGGAAAACAACAGACTTTGATTTTGCCACTCACTTTTCATCTGGAAATTTGAAGACATCTGACTCCTGTCTCGGTACTCCTCTTTGTTTCATTAGAGTTTGTTTATTTTCTTGTTCACTCGAAGCGGAATTAGAATTGGAAATAAAAAAAAACATTTCCCCTCACAAACACCAAACGAAATAAATAAACTAGAGATGACAATATGGGTATGCAAATTATCGATAAACAGTCGACGGCGTCGTCAGATTGATTCAAAATGCCAAGTTGGGATTGAATTGATCTCGACGACGACAAGAAGTGACGTTGACTTGAAAACGATGACGACGTCGACGTCGACTCCCGCTGAGAATGTTGAAAAAGTCACCCAAAAAGGAATTTTCTAAAAAAAAATTGTTTTGTCAAAAAAAATGTCGCACACTTTTCATAACGTTTTTGTTTAGACGACCACAACTAAAAAAGTTATATAAAATTTAACAAGAAAGTTCAGACTTACGTAAAAAAGTGGGCAAAATATATTTTTAATTTGGGTTTATCTCTCATAGAACGCGAGAATACTCATTTTAAACGTAAAATATTTTTCTCAATCTCGCTTCAGTCGACTGCCTATAATTGAACTCTTTCCGATTTAAGTCATGTGAAGATGGTTAGTTTAAATAAGTATTACAAAATAACCGCTAAGACATCAAAAAAGTCGCACATAAAGTCGCAGGCACCAATTCCAAACAGGAAAGGCTTCCGAGTAAGCAGTATCATAACTGTACTGTACGAGTCCGGTTATAACGAACTGTCGTCTAACGAACACTTTTTTAAGTGCCAAGAGTTTTGCTTCTACCCTAGTTTACCTTGGATATAATGAACTTCGCTTATAACGAACTAATTGGTCGAGTCCCTAGGAGTTCGTTATAACCGGACTCGTCTGTATTTGCCTTGTATTATTTTCGTAATAAATTTATAAAATAGCGAATTTATAAAAGACATATGAAAAGTCTATGAAAAATGCTTGTTTAAGTAAACTCAATTGACGAGTTTTAAAACATATTTAACTTTAGAGTTCCCTTTCCTGAAACCCGCTTGGAAATCGTCTAATATTTTATATTTTTCAATTCAATCTGTATGTTTTCCAAATGAAAACCTAGAAATCCTGAAAAACCGAGTTAATATCAACATAAACTAATAACACCAGCTGAAACTAAAACTCATAATTCCAAGAAATCTACCCTTTACAGAAAAAAAAATGTTTTCATTGAAAGTGCGTTGCTAACTGCAAATGGCGGTCAGTAAGACGAATTACTTACAATGGTCTACTTTTTCAGCTGACCTGGTTTCATTAATTTGTTTTGTTTTGTTTTGGCATGAAAACGAAACGTCTAAAAAAAAATACAAATGAACATTGTGGAAATATAAATTACACATAAACCTAATTAAATTTGATACAATTGATAATTCTGATAATAAGTGTATTATAAACAAAACAATTTCAAATATTAAGCGATACTAAGCGATATTTTAACACACTTATGTCTGATGGCTGGACGGACGGGCGGACGGACGGACTGTCTGCCTGTTCTTGTCAAGCGGCCGCGAACTACTTTGGGACATTTGTGATTACGTGGGATTTGCACAACAAAAGTGAACAAAAAAACGGGATCACAAAAACTGAAAAAGCAAAAAAAAAAAATGAAATGGGAACGCGACTATAAAAACACCAAGCTAGCGAGTAAAATGACAAAAAAAACGAAAATCTGCTGAGATTGTGACATTCCCAAAGTCCATTCGGCATTCGGCTGTTAAAATCCACATACGTAAGTGTCCAAATTCATATTGACAGTTAATTTTGTGTGGTATTGCAAAATATTTGATGTTATTGCCAAAAAGAAAAGAAACAAAATAACGTAGGTCATGGAGAATTCAAATAGCAATGGAGACGTTTCCAGAATATGCATATGACTTTTAGTTGACAAACAATTGCCAAAGGTCTAGGGCTTAATTTTGTTTACTTTTAAACATCTGACTGTATTGACTATACAAATTAATTGAGATTCTTATTGGAATTGTTCAGAGAAATATTCATACTAAACGTCGCTTTCAAGTTACTGAGGTAAGTGGAAGGACATTCCGAAAATATGATTTATATAAATCATATACAGTGTACTCTCTCGTAAGCGGACACCTAAGGCACTGAGAATTTTGTCCACTTATGAGAAAAGTACACAAGAGGACTGAAGCGGATTGCTACTGAAAAAGTAATCCGTTTATGAGGGGTGTCCGCTTATGAGAGGTGTCCGCAAGGAGAGAGTACACTGTATTAATTGTATGGTCTTTGTTCTATAGTGTATCTGTCTGTTTTTTATAAAACGAATTCGCCGGAAGCGAACGAAAACATCTGTAGACGACCAATAATAAATTACACAAATATTTCAATTGGAATTTTTGAAGGCTACACTCGATTAATAAAATTCAAATGAATTTTCGGCTAAACTTCAGTTTATGGGGGACAACACAAAAACAAAACCAAAATAGAGTTCCCTTCGAAATGACCCCAAAATGACGAAAATGATAATGCAAATTGGGGACTGGGGAAAATTTTACGACAACATTGTACTCAAATGAAAGGAATTGTTCTCAAGAGTTCAAAAATTTAACTTTTGGTGGCCCATGATGGGCGTGGCGTCGAAAAATGCAGGAAAAAAACATGAAAATGTCACAATATAAAAACAAAAAACGATTCTTGTTATACGTAGACATAAGCGGCAAAAGTGAATTTGACAAAAAAAAATTAAATCGATTTTCGCGATTTCTGGGTGATGTGAATTTTTGCCAAAAATGCATATTTTCTCGAGTGAAACAGTGGTCGGGCTGGATTTGTCGAACCCACCCCCATCATGGGCCGCCAAAACTAAATTCTTGAACACGTGAGAACAATTCCTTTCATTTGAGTATAATATTGAAGAAATAAGTGGGCGGGGGCCCCAAATTTTCATTATCAGTTTTCTCATTTTGGGGTCATTTCGAAGGGAACTGATTTTTTTTTTTTTTGCAATAAACTGAAATATTGCCGAATTTTCGTACGGCGTTTGATCTTAACGAATAAGCCCTTCCTTTTTATAAGAACACCCTGTCAATTTATTTTCAAATTAGAAAATTCTAAATAAATAAAATGTTCATTAAATTTTTTTGAACCAAAAAAAAAATCGTGTAAACATGTGTTTTATTTTGAGTATTGAGTTAATTTTTATTATTGAGTTAATATTGCGAATATATTTTTATCACAGTCGCAAAGATACTCTATTTTCATAACAAAGCAGGAAAAGCTTAAGCCCATGCGAGGATACTTTTTCTTAGAGCAACATTGTAATCCATCTAGTGGTATGTTTTCAAATCATATGTTATTTTTACCATGACACCTCTATTCTATTCGAAATCTTAACAAGAAGTCAGTACGTGGAACGAAATGAATCGCTTGGACCTTCGAGAAGCTAGAAATGGACAATGAAAAATTTTTACCAAGCATAATTTGGCCCATCCGGGGATTCAAAAGCAAAGACGCGATCGTCATAAGGCCAATGGATCCAAAGAGAGTGACAGTTGGTTGTGGCTTTTGGAGCGTAGGCATCACTGGACCATTTTTTGTTAAATCTGATAATAATAATAAAACATTCTGGTGTCCGGAGATTGAAGACACGATGTTTAGGGTTTGCAGCTGGATGACGAGACCATGTCACACCACAATCGATCATTTGCGCACCATTAAACTTCTTGTTTTATCGTTAAAAGGAACTTGTATATGAACGTTGTACGGACTACTATACAATTCGGATGTACTACGGTCCATGAAGAAACTGACGCAGAACTTCTCTAAATTTTTAAAAATTGATCACGACGTAACATGAAGAGTGTTTAGATATGACAAGTGATGTTATCCTGTGATGCTGTGAAAATGCTTGTTAAGTCATTTTGTATTTGCGGTAACTAGTAGTTTCTTCGGTCCACATTTGTACACCACTGTTTGACTAATTACATATCGTTCGTTTACTTCAATAGTGTCACAACTCAAAAGACGATTTTTGCAGGAGAGACGTTTAAAGTTTTTTTTTTCCAATGTGTCTTACTGAGCAAATATAGAAAACAAATCATAGGTTTCCGTAATAAACAAACACAGAACACCGTGATTAAACGAAGAACAAATATTTTGTTACCACAACAAACGATGAATGGCAGTGGGATGTTTATGGAATTATTCTCGTCTGCTCGACATGTAATCGCACAAGTTTTCTTAGAAATTCTTTAAATAATTTGCATCAATTCCCAAGAAACACGCAGCGTTGCCGGTGAACGTCCAAGTAGAACAATAGCGTGGGGGAGGGTGGTATTATCTAATGCAGCAATCACAGCACATGCATGTGACCAAGTGCACGAATTCTCCGGTAGATAAACAACAAACAGAAAACACACACATTTGAGTCTGGAATATTTTATATAGAACACCATAACAATGGCTAGCATGTCAGTCGGTCATCAATATTTGCCAGTGAACACAAAACTTTGCAGGTCGAAAGTTCGTTCACACCATTCGACAAACTAACTAACCACAAATCACAAAATTCATACGACCATGGTATCCCACAAGTGTTTGGTGTTTTTAATCGTACTCGGGACAATTGCTACGCTGTTGCCAGCAAAGGTAGAATTTGAAGAAAAAAAATTAGAAAAAGTAAAAGAAGAAGTCGTCAAATGAAATTGTTTTTATGTAAAATTCTAGATTGATGCGGCCTGTGTTTGCAATGAAAAGGGTACCGACTACTGTGCAGGCTGTTCGGAAAGACGCGTGGTGAGGCCGAAGCAAAAGTACTCCGAGGGCAGTGTTGATCTGTCGCCCATCGGTGACAAGTGCTGGTGTACAAAGAAAATGATTGAACCAGCGATGCTGCCCAAACCTTTGGGTCCGAGTACAGTAAGTACAAATTTATTTGTGGAATATCCTGGGTTTACCGCCTGAACTGGGCTTTACTCGTCAACAAGATGTGGATACTGTTAAACGAGGATTAATTTACTGTCGATTTTCAAAAATGGAAATCATCAAAATCCATGTGAAATCGGAAAAAACAATTCGTTCGTTCATTACAAATCGTCAATGTTGAAAGCGTTATTTGAGCTATGATTACCGACAAAAATCCGTTTTACTGTGCCTGAAATTTTTACAATTTGTAATTTTTATGAATTCGTATTCGACCAAAAAAAAAATTAGTTTCTTCAAAAAAAGAAAACTGCGTCCGCGAAATCTTACCGAGTTGTTATTGATGGGGTCTCATCTAACGAGCATAGGCTGACCGCAGTAGTGCCACAAGGTGCTGTTCTCTCTCCCACCTTTTTTTTATTTTCCTTGACGACCGGTGGGGTCGATCTACTCTTTTGCGGACGACAGCACCATTTGTGGGTGCGTACAAATGAGCAGAGTAGATTTAAATGCACAAAAGACCCAGTGCTGTTTGTTGTCACACAAACGTTCCACTGATCCAGCATCGTCGTCAATCTCTATGGTTGGTGTGGATATCGACGTATCAGACACTCTTGATGTTCTAGGCATGAAGATACAGGGTGATGCAGGAGCTCCAAAGACCGTAGAGCTTCTGAACAAGTCTTTTTCCTGCCAGCTATGACGGTCTCAAACTCCAAAGTTAACAAACACTACACCCTCCCTCGAAAACCCAAATTTCCTATGGCTAACACAGTAAATTGCCTTTATAGGGGGCATCCCCTGAGAGTTAGAGGAAAGAAAAACATGTCTAAGGGTCAACAAATGTTACACCGTTCATTCAAAACCGTTCAATTTTAAACCGAGTTTTCCATATCTTAAAATTTTTTGTTTTAACAAATTAAGTGAGAAATTATAATTGAAATTCAGAAACTACAAATTGAAAGTTGTGAATAGACAAATGAAAATATGGAAATAAGTACAGTCGAATTCGTTTAAACGGAAATGACAAAAATCAAGAAATTGTGTCCACTTATGCGGGATTTTCATTACACAGGATTTCGGATCATTGAACCAGCTTTCATTTAAACCAACTGAGTATGTACGTTTGAAATTGTTCTATGAAACGAATATAGACACTTGTGACAAAACTATTAAAAGACAGCTTCGATGAAAACAGTCACTTATTTTCATTTGGTTCATTTGTTTTACATTCATCACATTTCTCTTAAGTACATGAAAAATTTCTTTCACATAAATAATTTTTTAATAAAGCGGATTTTCGTTTAAGCGTTGTACAGTGCATGGAAAATCATCCAGAACAGTCGTTAGTACTATAAATATTACTTTCAATTAAACGATTTTTGCAATTAAAAGGCGTGCGCTTATCCGAATTCGACTGTACATAGAAAATTTCAATTCAGAACTCTTGTAATTGTAAAAATTCAAATGGATTTGTATTTTTGCAATTTAGTTTTCGTTGATGAATTTGAAAATTCAATTGGAAATTGATCAACGCAAAATTAAATTACGAAAATAAAAGTTAAAATTGCGAAAATATAAATTAAAATGTAAACAAATTAATATTAATGTTAAGAATTAAATTATATAGGAAAATGAAAAGATATTAAAAAGAAAGGCATTAGTTCGTTGTATTTGGCTGTCCTTTACCGAAGAGACATTGTAACATGAAAAGTTGAAATTAGATTTCGATTTACCACTTATTATTTATCCTTCGGACAATTAGTGAGTAAATTCAAATAAAGGGTAGTTTTTTTTAAGTGGCAAAATGTGAACAGAAATATTCAGTTAATTGGTACATTCGAAAGAGAAAATATATTTATCTATTTATTAAAATAGTTATAGAGGCTCTTGGAGGAACAGAGCAAATATCAAAAAGCCCTAACTCATGAAAAACACTTTTTACAGGTGAAGGAAAACAACTTATTAAAACTGGGAGTAATGTAGGTACACAAACATTATCGATGAACATTTTTGTATTAAAATTTAACGAGGAATTCGAAAAAGTTCATTGAAAATGTGGATGTACCTACTATAAAATTTCTAGTTTATTTATCCTTCGGACAATTAGTGAGTAAATTCAAATAAAGGGTAGTTTTTTTTAAGTGGCAAAATGTGAACAGAAATATTCAGTTAATTGGTACATTCGAAAGAGAAAATATATTTATCTATTTATTAAAATAGTTATAGAGGCTCTTGGAGGAACAGAGCAAATATCAAAAAGCCCTAACTCATGAAAAACACTTTTTACAGGTGAAGGAAAACAACTTATTAAAACTGGGAGTAATGTAGGTACACAAACATTATCGATGAACATTTTTGTATTAAAATTTAACGAGGAATTCGAAAAAGTTCATTGAAAATGTGGATGTACCTACTATAAAATTTCTAGTTTATTTATTTTTAGTTAATTACTAATACAAAGTAAATTTTACTTCTAATTTTGGGTCCAAGGGTAAATCGGGTGGCACAGACCATACGGCTAAATTTTTTGCAGCGAAAGACCAAAGCCTCTAGGGGGAATCGAGTGGTGGGGGCTCTAATAGACAAGCACGCAACCAACTTGCCTACCGGGCGGTTACTTTATGACCTCAGTCTTTTTGAAAACCTCATGAAATCATAATCTTATGAAATTTGCACCCTATTCTATATCTATTTAGATTAACGAAATCCACCAAACTACTTCAGTCCTTAGTTTAAAAATGACCATTTACAAATTTGTAAACAGATTTGGATAGGACAAGCAAAATCAGTTATGTTCGGTCAAAGAAAAAAGCTAAAGTTAACCTATTAATATGAGGAATATCCCTATGTATTAGGGTGGAGTGAAAACATAATTTTTTGTGAGTTTGAAAATTTCACACTCGTAAATAAATGTAGTTAGGGAATCTTAATAACTACATCTGAAAAAAAACTTGCTCTATACCAAATTTTAAAAAAAATCCTAAAAAAAATGGAATCAACTTATTAAAAATGTACATGTTTGAGCTTGTTCAGTACCCAAAATAAAAGTATTTGAGGCAAAAATCAATATTGGTAGCTATGGTATCGATTTAAATGTTAAGTTAATTTTCTGAAGAGGGGACGAGGGGTTATTTTACTTTTTGCTATTTTTAGAATACCATTTTTTTTTAAATTTCCATTGGCGGATTTTGTTAGTGTAAAAAAATTCCAAATTTCAAGAACCTCTAACATTTTTTTATCATGTTTTTCCTTATTTTTCCCTTAGTAAGTATCGCAAACTACATATCTTTACGAGTGTGACTTTTTCTATTTCACTCCACCATAAATATAAATACACTACACCATGAGGTGCTAAAGCGAGTCCTTCCTTTAAAGTGGTATTACATTTATAGGAACTCCATAAATTTGCATAGAAAAATACTACCATACGATAACAACTCCATTCATATTTTAGTTCCAATTTAACATTTTACAAATTCCCATATTTTAGAACGACAAACCCTCATCATGTGGTTGCAAGTCTTCCAGTTCCTCAAGCTCCAACTCATACAGCTCTTCATCGTCGTACCATTCGTTGCCTTCAATATTTGCATCCTCATCATCGTCGTCCGGCGGCTCCAACTATCTGATGCCACAGTAGGTCTATTTTTCAGATTAAAGAATCTGTTCAGTTACTACTCCACAATTTACACTTTTCAGAGCCAACTACGTTTCCACCATATCGAAAGATGATTCCCTGCCCGCCGATCCCATCAGTGTCAGTTTGGCCATACAAGCTGGCAAGGCAATTGAAGTGCCCGAAGCCAAGTTAGCCTATGGTTATGTCCAGAAACCCATTGACAGTCTGCCCAAAGTCTACATTTCATCGGTGAAGGAGGAGAATCTGTATGCTCTCAACAACGATGTGATTACATTGAAGAAAAAGATCTCCATGGCTCCCGTGCGAAAACCCGATGAAGATGAAACTGAGGTGGACGAGTATGACACACACAATGGTCAGAATGGTGGTGGTGATGGCCCCGAAGAAGATGAACAACCACGTCTGACGTACCGACAATTGGGCTATGTGGCCGAACAGTATAAGAATCCGACATTCCAAGAGGTCGCCTCTTCGTATGTCTCTTCCAACCATGGCAACGGCGGCGGTGGTGGCAGTGAACCATCTGTCGTTCGCGGTAAAGTGTCCGTGGATTGCGGCTATAAGCCCGGTCGCATAGCGCCATATCGTAGGATCCGACAACATTCCGATTTGGACAGTTGTTTTGAGAATGCTTAAGGAAATTAAAATAGTTTGTGTACATTTTAATGTAGTTTTATACATGTGTTGCTAGAGTGCGATTTGTTTGTTGTTAGCATTGTCAAGATTAGATTTAATTTATAATAACATTATTTTAAGATTTTTATACAATCCGAATAAAGAGTTTAAATTGATTGATTTCTTTTCATTGTAGTGAACAATAGGAAATTTGTATATACAGTGAAAATTCCGGTGGGCGGACACCGACGGTCGCAGTGGTTTTGTCCGTCCACGGGAGACGGACAACATACAACTAGTTGAAAGATTATTTTGATGACAATTCCGCAGCCTTAAACAATTTACATGATCTAGAACCAATTACTCAAACCACTAAATCAAATGAAATAAAAACACTTTTTTAAATAAAAAGTATTATTTTAATAAATGTGTTTATAATTTACAAAAAAATTTATTGTTTTAATGAATTAAACTAAACTTTTTTCGTATTTTATTATTAAAGTAAAAATCAATTTGTTTCAATTAAAAAAATAGAGTAGTTTTTCAATTTAACGAACAATCGGTTTAACGAATTTGGGATTTAACGAACGGCTAAAAATGTAACATTGAGTATCTTTTATAACGAACAAATGAAAAAACAAATAAAAAGAGATCCAAAAAAATTTGAATTTTTTTATTGTTTATTTGTATATTTTTAATGACAAAAATTATTTCTTTTATTACTTCATAGATTTACATTTGTATACAGTGTACTCTGTCATAAGCGGACACCTAAGGGACTGGGAATTTTCTCCGCTAATGCGAGGTGTCCACTTATGAGAGAAATACACAAAAGGACTGAAGCGGATTGGTACTGAAAAAGGTGTCCGTTTATCAGAGGAAATTAAAAAAAAAAATAATTCTCGATTTCTTAAGAATGCAATACGAATTGGGGTCTGCCCCTGTTCTGTCTTTCGTTTATGAGTGAAAGTGAAAATCTTTCCCGCCATTGGTGTGACAATTTTCGCCGAAATTTTGGAGAATGTGTTTCACTTGAAAATAGTCCATTTTTTATATTGAATGATAAGTTTGAAATGTTTTCTGTCTATTTGGATACTTCAAATTTATTTTAAAGCCATTTAATTGATTTAAAAAAAGTTGATCATTTCAACCCCTATTTGTAACAGGTAACATTCACTCTGGTGGAATGAAAGTGAAATGGAATGAAAATGAACTCTGGAACAGGGTTGTACGTTTTACATACATGTATTTTAATAGTTGTGCCACAAGTTTGTATCTTGAATTATTTGCATTTGGGTCAGAAGAGTCCATATTTCAGTCCAAGGACTCTACGTGCATGACATTTTAATGAAGTCGATTCTAAAACACTGTGCGACGCCACAATTATGGGACACCATCTCTATGACCCAAGTGGTTGATTAAGACTTCAATTTATCTGTGATAAGATTAACAAATCTTATCAATAAGTTGAATATCCATATTAATAAGTACAACATCATATCGCACAATGTAATAAGATGTTTGGAGATTGGAATTATAAAAATCTAAATCTACCTACAAGTTTGATTTCAAAAAAATAATCAACATTCCGATATAAGTAACTTATCAAATGTCTTTAGAATTTCTTCCATAGACAAGTACGTGCATACATACATACATCGTATGCACATATTTACAGACGTCTTACATTTTTATGAATAAAGTTGTGTTGGGAATTTGTGACTAACACAAATCCAACAACCACACATTGAACGTCGTATAGTACAATTTATTTCATTTGTTTTGAAACATCTCAAGTTCAAGAGACTTTTAAAGTTGATCATCACATCGTGAACATGAAAATATTCAAGTTCAAAGCCACGTAAAGTAGCATCGCACAAAAAAAGCCCCCACAATGCAAGCCACCAGCGAAAAGAATTTTCTGCATCGAGTCTATATAAAATGTCGATTTCAGAAGACAATCGGATTAGTTTTATCAAAAATTCTTAAGAGATCAAAACACAAAGCAGTGAAACGAAAACAAGTGAAATTATGAAGGTGTATAACTTTACGGTGGTGTTGCTGCTATTGGCAATGGTAAGATTTACCATCGGCAGCTTATAGATATAAGTATATAACATTTACAACTACTCCAGATATCGACGCTGCACTGCATTCCCGTCGAAGTGGTGTATACGGGAGACAGTTGCGATTGCCCAAAAGCTCTGAACTACATCGTCAATGTGCCACCGCCAGCAGAGACCAAAGAATATATACGAGGCGAACATGGTTACAAGTTGGATGTTCCCGTGCAGGGTAAGGCCAAGGTTACGTACAGTTTTGATTTCACTGTACAACAGCCCAAACCACCAACGCCGGTCGAGGATGAGAAATGGGACCTGTATGCCAAAGTCGATCGGATAACAGCCCATAAGAAAGGTATGTTTTTTTGTCGATATTCGATTGATAACATAATTCTATAGTTTAAATAGGAAAACACAACCAATCGCAAAATGTGGTGAGATTATGTGAAATTACTAGAAGTGTGTCTTGGAATTGAGAAAACATGTAGGTGGTAGGGAATGAAGACATAAAACAGTAATATTACAAGATAACATATTAGTCTCTTAGCACAGCTTATATACGCCGTGAAATGTGCTTACTCGATATATTACTCAACATAATTTCGATAACAAATTTCAATTCTTATCTAATAAATTAAGTGCTGGTGGAAAAAATCGTTAACATAAAATTAATATTCTGTTGTGAAACACAGATCAATTAAGACCAGGGCTCGCAAAATATGCTCAACCAAATTTTTCTAGGAGGTCTCCACAACTAAAAGACCGACAAAATGAAATGGAATCGTTTTTTTAAAACCGATAAAACTGTAGTTGGTCTGACTTTACATCAGTGTTATCGAAACTACAGCCATTCAAAGAAGTCCGAGCTTTTTATTGTATGTGTTCAAACTGAACGAGCCACGTTATGAAGGAGGAGACAAAATCAATTATGTAGCTACTTAAGCCCATGGAGTGATATGTTGCTGTGACGTTTAGGACTACACAATAAAATGTATTATAT
This sequence comes from Hydrotaea cyrtoneurina, assembly GCA_958296145.1. Classification (NCBI taxonomy): domain Eukaryota; kingdom Metazoa; phylum Arthropoda; class Insecta; order Diptera; family Muscidae; genus Hydrotaea; species Hydrotaea cyrtoneurina. Next base: position 5,690,052 of record OY282513.1, on the reverse strand, counting down.
ACTTTCGTTATCCAGCAAAGAATTGTATGATCCTTTCAGCTGGTTAGTAATCGGGAGATCCAGTATTATGTCGTTTTTCGTACGCTACATCCCCTCTCCATTTTCAGTTCTAATTCTATAGTGCTCTGAAACTAATTTACTGCTTTCACAACACGAATGTTCTATTTGTGGGTATCGAAGTTATATATTTAGACATTGAGTTATATTTATTGAGAAGGCTCTGCGTGGTGCAATTATAACAACACTAATAAGATTTTCTTTTTAAACACCTCAATGTTTATCGGGTTTAATCACTCTAATATTCAAACGGTTCTGGGAAATAAAGCTAATTCTATCGATTTTTTTTTAAAAATTTTGTAAAATTAACAAAATCAATTTTTCCTCATATTGTATGTGTACGAGAGAGCAAATAAAATGGGAATGAAGCTAAGTCTATCGGTACAGTGAAAAGAACTTTTTTTAAATTTAATGAAATGAACAAAATCAATTTTTCGGCATACTGTAGGTTAATTCGAGTGAGCAAATATAAATTCCCAATAGTTATGAAACACAATTTCATAATTGTGGATGTCCGTGGTGAGTGTGCGACTACCACACAGCAGAACAGCAGGTTCGAATCCTGTTAAAACCATCAAACACTTTTTAGCGGTTGCTTTCACCTCGTAAATGCTGGCGACTTTACGAGAAGGAGAGCAATCTCTAAGCCATGTAAAACTTCTCTAGAAAAGTATTAGCCCTTCAGAGTCGGCTGCAAACAGCAACTAACCGGTCAGTGAGTATACAAATTATAGCGTGCACAGCTCACTGATCGGAGAGAAGCTCCATTCAGTTGCTTTATGGAATGGTAAGGGACATAATTAAGTAAAATTTCATAATGGCTGCCTCGCATTTTCCAACATCTTTGTGACGGTTTCTGGCTCGCTCAATATTTGCGGCAATGGTTTCTTCGCATCGAATGATTATACGATAATCGAACTTGGCATCATATTGTAGTCATAGTTCGAAATCGACTTGTTCGATTTTATTGAAATTTGTATTATCATTAATTATTTTTAATGTTTGCCTTTAGTGTTCTTTTAATCGGAATGACAGTTGCAGAGTCAAAACAAATTTAAGGCAAACATTTTTTTTTCAATAATAAAAGTCGTTTTCAGTTTTTTTTTCTGAAAAGTCAGGTAATCTTACAATTGAAATGAGGAGAATTTAAATGGAGGATTTTCGCTTGTATTTACAATTTAGTGAAAACCCATTCTGATGCCTTTTAGTTTTATAAAAATCTATGTATCCAATAAAAAGCTCATTTGGTAAAAAAAAAAAAAAATTAAACCTTTCGTAGAATCTATTCAAGATTCCAATGTTATTTTAACTAAAAAATAAACAACGATTTCCAAATCCGTTTTACTAAAAAATTTAAGACATATTTAAGTGTATGAAATCGTAAGAGAACCGAAATGGGGGTCAAAATAAGAAAGGAAATGAAAACTCGCTGCTATACAAATAAAGAACAAACAGTTCATATGTTTAAAAACCAAATGGTAGAGTAGAATAGCATGGTAGTTGTGCGACAACCAGAAATAACAAAGCGGAGCATCTGCTAAATTAATTCGGAAAAAAAAAATTATATTTCGTGTGTTTTTACAAATATTTCTCACGTATTTCATTGTTGTAAGCTAACGAAAACATTTCTTATCGTCTGTCCAGGTTACTCGATTATCTTTTCACTGTCGTACGTTTACGAAAAAGTTAAAAAGATTAAAAAAAAACGACAATTTTGCAGAAAAACTAAAAAGATATCTCTTAATCCGAGGAAGTTGTAATACGATTTCCTTAAATTAAAATTCAGCCTTTCTTCTTTTCACGTATTCCGAAGAAGAAAAAACCCAGGGTGGGGTTTAAAAATCAGGAGAAGTCTAGAGTTTTGTGATACCTGTCGTAGTTTCCCTCATGGAATTTATCAGTATAGAAAGATATTACAGCTTCATTGTCGTACTAGGTTTTCTTGAAACTAATTTATTATTATTTTACAACCTACTGTAACATTTCCGTAGGAATCAATAAAGCTTCCTTCTAAACGGTTACCCACAATTACTAACGATTATTTGTATCCTTTACAGATTGTCTGGCCCATGGTGGTTCTTCGGGCGGTTCATCGACCTGTAGCTGCAATCGTTGCGTAGATTCTCGCAATTCCCGCTATAGGTATGTATCTCCGGCATTCCAGCGTGTTATCATTAGGCGTCGTAGTCCACAAATGTCTGGTCATCCAAATAGTTTATTGAAAAGTGAGAAGCGAAGACCTCCAACTACACTGGCTTGGGCCGCCATTATAAAGCCTGTAAACGAGCGAACTATGCTCAAGTGTCGCCGAAAACGTGCCCTGTCCCGTTTATTTGGTCTTAATCGTAGATCGGAAAATGTAAGACGACCCGAACGCCTGGTTAAACACTACCACAAACGCTTGCAGGCGCCTCCGATCACGAGCACAACGGCCATGCCGAAATTTGGTCAACATTTTAAATCGCTGCCTAACCTACCAAATATTGGCGCCGTCCGAACACCCTTTGCCCACTTGAGAAATCTGATATTACCGCCACGTTTGAGAAGTAAACGTGATATCAAAGGTGAATTTGATTTAATCGAAAAAGAACGTGAAGAAATGGATTTGACCCTGCCCGAAATTATACAGTTCATGCCCGAAACATTAGATCCGAATTTTAAACGAGGCCAGTGTCAATTCGCCTGTCATTCGCAACAGCCACAGGAGGAACTATTGCATCGAATAGACGCCAACAGTGTAACGGAGGAGACAACAAACAGTTCAGTGGATTCGTTGGGCACAGAGGGAACGACGGAACAGATTGATAGCCAAACCGATGAGAATGGCGGCGATAATGACATTAACTCATCGCATACAAAGCGTCAAGTCGAACATTATGGCTGTGGCTACACACATTCTCCTCCTCCACCTCATCCTCCGCCGAACTATACTCTTCAGTCATATGCTCCCAGTCCGGGTATTCAACCCAGACCATTTTCCGTAACACACAGTCCACATAACCATGATTCGGCGCCACAACAATATGTCGGAGAACCACAGGTGTACTCCAATCCTCAACCAGCCCCGGACGCTAGTCCTAGGTCCATGTATGAGGATGGACCGTTTATGAGTGGACCCATCTATGCTCCCAGTTCGCCTGGGTATTATGGCAATTCTGAGTTAGATCGAATTATAGCCGACATAGTCGGACGGCATAGCGACTTCATTGAAGCTGGCACACACAAAGGCGGTGCATTGGTCGATCCATCCGACGTGCAAGAGCATCACACAAAATCGTTTCTCAGACAACTCATGGACGGACGATGGCACAAGTGGTTTGGTGACGATGCACCACAGCAGGTCGTCTATGCCTATGCCCCGCCTCAAGCCTCATACCAACAACATCCCTCCTCAGCGTATTCCCCGCCGCCGTACAATGACTACAGACATACAAAATAGACTATATAGGCTAGATATTTATACTTAGTATGTAAATTAGCAATAGTTTGTAATCGTAAGACCTCACACTGTTTGTAAATAAAATCAAATTCTGTACACAACTGAAAATACATTTTTGTTGACATAAATTCTCCATTTCTTTCTCTCTTTCTATTTTTAGTTATGGTTACTGACCTATAAAATGCATGCCATGCATTCGTTCATTTGCGACTACACAATTAACACGAATGCGCGTTCAGGCTGGCATGGATGGCCTTTCGAATGCGTCATGTCATCGCCGTTGCCTCTAATATACTTCGTAGTCAATGTTGTTTTTAATGTTCCCGCTTTTTAAACACTATAATTTTTTTATATACAATAAATACTATTTTTTTCACAGCAAATAACATTCTTTCAATACTTTTTTGATTGATTTATGTAAAAGTTGCAAATATCCATACAATCTAAATGTTCAGTTTAAGAGTTTGGGGGCGAATCATGTTCAACTACTGATAATTAACTTCAACCATGTCGAATATCCTATAAAATGAATGTGTACCGATGGGAAAATTTGAAGAATTTATTAACCGAAAGTTGCGACATTTCAAACGCCCCAGGACTTCTGTCATAATCCCCCTACCAAACCGGAAATAATCAGCCCGATTATGAAAACTCCCACGGAGATAATTCCCGGGGATTTTTTTATTTTAGCTGTAAAAGAATTTCACCTCTTTGAAAATCGCCAAAGTAACAAATATTAAAATTTGGGCTGGGGCCCGTGGTGTATAAAGACCGATAAACCCATTTTTATTCACATTGTGGTACACAATGTTTCTGGGGACAACACAGCACTTTTTTCGGCTCGGTATCATACAAAAAAACCCCCTTCACTTTTTTGGACAGTATGGTACTCAAAAGAAAAGAAATACGAGTTGAAACATTTGACCGATTTTAACTACAACTGCTAAATTTATAAAAAATTTTGCACCAAGTTCGGAATCGTTTATCAGACGCCTCCGCTCCAACTTTCCATCTTGGAGCTGCGATTTGAAGCTGTTCTACTTTTTTTGTGGAGTACAGTTACGGACCAATTTAATGCTAACAATATGTTTAAAATTTGGGCCCTTACGGCGAGTAGTCAGGATAATGACAGTAATCGAACAAATATGTTTCTGCTACAAGCGACCCGGTATTGTTTATCAGCATGGGGGTTGTGGATTCACCAGAGGCTTTGGTCGGTCGCTGCAAATCATCTGTGTGACCCGGTTTACCCGTAGATCCAAAATTAGATTTACTTTGTATTGTAAATAATAAATAAATTACATAAATGTTTTTGCTATTTTTTTTTTATTTAAGAAAATGCTCGTATTAACCCCTGTATTCATAATAATAACAGCTTTACAAATCGTTGTTAAGAACAATTTATGAAAATACAAAAACAATTTTCACACATTTTTCTACAAAAATGTTTGTGAAGCTTTTTTAAATTTGTATGAATACGGGAGGTTTATATATTTTGATAATTTGGATAAACTATAAATGTAATTTTTTATTTATTACAAATATCGCTAAAATAGCTCTTTTATAGAAATTGAGACAACATGTTAATTGACAACATGTTAATTCTGAAAATGTGAATTTCCACCAAATTCGAATATTTTGTTAATTAGCCAATTCTTGGCATGAATAACGACTATCATGATTCGACATCTATAGATGTCATATCAGACAAAAAGACGAATATATCACGATGACTTTAGGGCACTGTGATTATACCGAATACTTGACGATGTTGGCAACGAAATAGCAGCAGTCCCGATTCACACTAGGCAATTTTAATTGCCGCAATTCTCAGTTTGTGATAAAAAGAGGTAAGGGACATGGAAAGGGAACTTGCTCGTACTTTTGTGTTTTTCGTATTTTCATATTTTGAAAGACATTTGAATTTGAAAAGACAAAAATTAAAACAATTGCAGAAACCGAATTTCCTTGTGTGAACACCGGGAATCAAGTAAAATTACCTAGTGTGAATCGGGACTTATAAACATATTAATATAATGTCGAGAACATTGTTAATCTTGACATTGTAAGTAAATAGATTCGAAATATAAACTGATATGTTTAAATCTAAGAAAAAAGATATGTGACATCGATATTGCTGTGTATAAGTGCGTTTTTAAGTGGAATTCTGTAATTCAAATAACAGATTTATCGGACAATCTTTCGTATGTCTTTTGATTTTCATTTGTATTCAGAACATGACACAATAACTAAAGGTAGGCGCATACAAACAGCTGATTACAATTTTTCATTTTGACAGAAATTTGATTGTCAAACTTATTGTTTGTTTAAATTTTGTATCAAAAGTCGTATTAAACATTTATATCAAAGAGTTGGATTACAAAAAGGCAAACAAAGAAGTTTGAGGCCTTCAAAACTATAAGAAATAAAGTTATAGTTCACTGAAAATTGTCCCGTGAGTTGTAACTGTCTGCTGTCTGACATTTATATATCAGAATTTGACAATCAAAATACCCAGGGTTGTATCTGAGTTTTTGTGGTTGGGCAATTGCCAATACCTTCTATTATTGTGCCATGTATTCAGAATAATATTTTCAGAAAATCAATATCAAGTTTTTCCACTCAATACCGTTATTCTACTTTAGCTGTAATCACAAATATTGCACTTCAATTTCAATACACTTTTATATTCAGTTTTTTTTTTAATTCAAAACATGAAAATCTGTTGAAATGTCTGATAGTAATGTTAACGGAAGAGATAGACCGACCATGTTTTATGACCTCTGCGTCGAAAAAACAATCAAATTATTAAGAAAGAGAAAAGCGCAACTACCAACAAAGTAATGATAAAAAACTACATAAACTGACAAAATCTGAGTTAAATGATTTTAGACGAAACGTCACGTACCACATACCACCATTCACAAATTGGTCGCTTTTCATTATATAAAAGCATTCGGTTCATCGAAAGCTGTTACCAGTTGATTTTGTGGCTTGTTCTAGTGAGCCTACCCACCATCTTTAGCCGCCTTAACCCCAGACAGCGCTCAGTAAATTCTGAAGAAAATCATGAATATCCACTTTGTGTTCGCAATTTGCGCCATTGCGTTGCCGGTAGGTTTTTGCAAATAATGGAATATTTTTCTTTATTGCCAACGATGCCAATTATAATTTAATGTGTGTATAGATTGTAGCTGCTTATGGATCAGCTGGAGGAAATCAACTTTCCTACCTGCCCTCGGGAGGCTCGAACGGTGTAGAAGAGCTCATCAATGCAGCTACTGCTAACCAACAGGCAAATGCTGCCTCTTTGACAGCTACTGCCGATGTGTCCGCCTCACCAGCCGCTCAGGCCGGTTTGGCACAAGCCAACGCTCAGTTGCACGCCCTCAACGGAAATCCCACATACCAGAACCTTAAAAACTCCGACTCGATTGCCGAAACATTGGCTGAAAACTCGTTGGCCAGTAACATTCGTCAAGGAAACATCAACGTCGTGGCCCCCAATGTGGTTGGACAAACTGCTTTCCGTTCCCTATTGGTGCCCAATGGCTTGAACAGTCACCATGTGATTGCGACCCAACCCCTGCAGCCTATCATTGTCAACCAACCCGGTTCACCACCCGTACAAATCAGCAGCGGTCCCCCAGCTGTTGTCAAAGCTGCCCCCGTTGTGTACAAGCTTAAACCTAGTGTCATCTACCAACAAGAGGTGATCAACAAAGTTCCTACTCCCCTCAGCCTTAACCCTGTCTACGTTAAGGTATACAAACCCGGCAAGCAAGTCGATGCTCCTGTCTCCCCAGTTGTGGCTCCCCTCTACGGTCAAGCCGCTCCCTCATACGGCTCCAGCTCAGCTGGTGCCTCCGCTTCCTCCTCGGCCAATGATGGCGGTTATGGTGCTCCCTCTTATGCCAGTGCTCCGTCATACGCTAGTGCTCCAGCCTACGCTAGTGCCCCATCTTACGGTAGCGCTCCTTCTTACGGTAGCGCTCCTTCTTATGCCGCTCCCGCATCGTATGGTGGCCAATCGGCATATTAAATTTAATTGAAACATACATTTATTTGACATTGGACATTGTTTATGTTTGGAATGATGCAATGATTGGATGTCCAATTATAACTAGAATATGCCAAATTTTTATACTCAATAAAGAATTTTATAAAAAAAAAACAGATTAGCCTCAGTTTAAATGGTCTTCTCAGTCTTCGTTAATTTGCTATGTTTGTAATGTCACGAGGAATCTGGAATTTCTTTTGTTGTCGCCCAAATCAGCAGCCTATGACTTATTCCATTGTTAAAATAAAATAATCCTGGTAAGGCCATCAAACATTTTTCAACGGCTGCTTCCACTTTGTAAATGTTGTCGACTTTACAAGTAAGAGAAGTAATATCTAATCCATGTAAAACTTCTCTATAAAAGCCTTAGCTGTTGGTAGTCGTCTTTAATTAGTCGGTCCCGGTAAGTGAGTAAACAAATTATATCGTGCACAGGGCACCTCATGGAATGTTAAGGGAAATAACTGTCAGTTTCCATAAAATGATTTTGTTCGTTTGTTACAAATCGTTAATATTAATAATTATATTAATTATTAATATTAATATTGGAAGCGTTATAAAATGGGCTTCAGACATCTGGAACACAATCTCAAAAGAATAAGCGCTCACTACTGTTAAGTATCCTTTTTATTGCGCCTTCAATGTTGACAATTTGTAACGAACGCACAAATTAGTTTTATGGACAGTTAGTAACTACAACAAAAATAAATAATTTCACAATCTTTTAAAAAATGTAATTTTGACTTTTATTTATTGCTGTTACTGAAGATGACTTAAAAGCAACACAAATAAAGAATTAAAATCGGATGAAAAAATCGCCAACGGAGAAGAGACAGACATAACCGCGCGAGCTGTGTGTTCAGTTAGAACCACCTGCCCTCCATTCCGTTCATCAATTTGCCGACTTGGCCGAATCAATAATGTTGGATAACACCTCCGATGTAAATTGTAGATCATACAGAGACTTTAACTGGACTGTTTTGGCGTTTTATTCTAATACGACGTTCTAATGAAGTGTCCAGACGCTCTCATTTTATTACCTCGCCTTCTCAATTATTCCGTTTTTATTTTTTAAATTATTGCATGGGTTAACAACGTGAATTATGTATCAATGGTAGCAAAACCAATCCATCAATTGCCACTATTTGCAAAAGTTACAAACATCTTCCGATTAGGATACTTCTGTACTATCGTTTGATTCGTCGGTCACTTAAATCTGCGAATAGTGGTGCGTTAAAACAATCCCTGGGTTCCGTGAGAGTTTCCTAATATTATGTAATTCCTACAATTATTTAAATCCAAGGAATCACCTAACAGCTTAAGAAAATAAAATCATAAAATGAGTACCAACAAGACCTAAATTAAACATTAATTGATGTCATTAAACTTTTTGCTTAATAACGCTTTAAACTTTTTCAAATAAAAAAAAATCGAAAACAGTTTGAGAATTCGGTAGAGTTAATGGAAACCCCATCATTTGGGCAGAGAGTACACAAAGAGTTTATAGAAAATTAACATTAAGGAAGAGTGGAATAAAATAAACGGTGATTTAAAAATAAATGGCGAAGGAATGGAAGTTAATATTATGGGCAGATTATAAATTAAAGAGAAAACATATGAACAGCCACTGAAAAAGCGGCTGCAAACATCTGAGTTCCACAAAATTATTTTTAGGCTTTACTTAAATTCTTTCTGTTTCGGATTGGTCATATCAATGAGAACACTATGGTCTGTATTATATTTTGTTTGACCCCCGTATTCAGAAAAATGTGTGAAAATGGTTCGTTATAAATTTGCCTCTAACAAATTCAAAATAATTATAATTATTGAAGTTATTAGTAGAACTCTGACGATGATCGGTACACAACACCCCTAATCGGGGTTTGTGCGCTTTCTGATTCTCGCCGGATTTAAAACCGAACAAATCATGATCACTTTTTGTATTGGTTAAGCAAACCCATTTTTCCGTAATTTTTCAACTTTATCGGTGTATTTACACATTATTTTTTGTAAGACCCGTACAACCTGTGAACATGTGTGATTGAAACGCATTCTCGTTTTTTTAAAATCCGTTAGTAATTGACTGAGTTATACAAGTTTTCATAATTTACACCCATTGACGTATGCACTCCATACACGAGCCTGTGCAAAAAATCATCATTCTGACAATAAGAGCATTCCATAAAGGAACAGAACTTTTCTCGGTGGGCCATTCACTATATAATTAGTATACACACTGACCGGAACCTACTACAAAATTTGTACATGATTTTGAGATTTCTCTCTTACTCGTATGGACGTCGACATTTATGAGGTGGGAACGGCCTCGGAAAAACAACTCCCAATGACGATTCTTTAAAAATCGGTGGACTGACTAATATAACTCAAAAGGTTTTCTTCCAAAATATCATAGAATGTATATCTCTAAATCAAACCTCATAATTTTACAATGAAATCTTAGATTAAGATTTCCAGTAGATTTACAAGAGAGAAATAAATAAATACAACTATGGTCAGCATTCCACACTTTGTGTTGCTTTTTCAAAATTCCCACGCTGTCTGACCCCATATTTGCATATTTTACAGAAATCAGATACAGTCTATTCGGCACGGAACTACTTAGCTTTAAATGTTTTTGCAAAATACTTTACGAGACCCGGAATTAGCACTAGAAATCATTGAGAACGAAGACAACGTTTCTTTCCGGTAACTTTTACTTCAACATTAATTTGAGCTATTACACAATTGTTAAACAATAATCGATTACACATTCTAATAAAATATTTTCTAGAATTCAATTACGTACAATATCTAATATATCTGAGTACAGTTTAATCAATTATGTAAACAAATTTAAAATGACGATTGTGATAATTTCTGTCTTGAGATATCTAACACCAGCGCAACTGAAGACGGAGAAGTAAGAAGAGCGCGGTGACCGGCGATGAGAACTTTCATGAAAAGTTTTTGCCGCGAATGTCACGTATTTGGAAGTGAATTTGCGGTCTAGAGTTTTGGCCAACGACGACGGCTTTTGTACGTGAAATCATATTTAAATCCAAGATGCAGGTTAGCATCATGCATCAGTCAACAACAGTTGCCTTGAGAATCAAGTACAACACCTGAAGAGCTTCAACAAAACTTGGTTACCAACGAATCTGCGTGCAAAGATGAAGTACTTTTTAACCACCCTCACCATTGCATTAATTGTATGTATACATATTTGTTCGGATTGGAATGTCTCTACCGTATGATGGACCATCATAACTAACGCAATTTACATTTTTAGGCAATGGCCCAGGTACATGGCTACTCTTCGGGCGGCAACAGTTATGGTGCAGGTGGCAGCAGTTTCGGCTCGGGCGGCAGCAATTTCGGCTCGCAATCATCGGGCGCAGACGCTGGAGCTGGTGGATTTCAACTGCAGGGAGTAAATGGAGCTGGTGCTGATGGCAGCAATGGCGCCAGTGCTAGTGCACAGGCCAACGCCGGCGATAATGCCGGTGGATCGTCATCCTCATTCGGCAGCAATCAGAATATTCCATACACTGCCCAGAACACCAGAGGCAACAGTGTGAGCTCGTCCATTACATATCCTAACAACAAAGGTGAAATTCTCATCCATCGTCCCGCTGCCATTATTGTCAAACGCCCACCCACCAAAGTCCTGGTAAATCACCCCCCTCTAGTTGTTAAGCCCGCCCCAGTTGTTTTGCATAAACCCCCAGCAGTTGTTTTGCGCAAGGTCTTCGTTAAGCACCACCCCCGCCCAGTCAAAGTTGAACCTGTGTACGTCAATGTTGTTAAGCCCCCAGCAGAAAAATATTTCGTTAACGAGAAACAACAACAGTTCGCTGCTCCTCAACCTGCTTCCTTTGCTCCCATCACTGTTGGTGGTGCTGGTGGTGGTTTCGCATCCGGCAATGGCCCCTTCTCGCCCAGCTCTGCTGCTACGTTCGTGCCTATCGGTTCATCGGGAGCTGGAGCTTCCGCTGTTGCCGGTAATGGTTTGGGTGGATTTGGTGGGCCTTCTGGCTTTGGTAGTGGCTCTGGAGTTGATAGTGCTGCTCTCAGTAAAGCCGGTTACCAATTGTTGCAAGGTAATCAAGACCTAGCAGCTTTGGCTAACATTGCCGGTGCAGGAGGATATGGTGCTCACTCTGGCGCCGCTCCCTCATCGTATAGTGCTCCATCCTATTAAAAACAATCATACACTCGCGGAGTGTAAGAAGTTGTTGCAGACAATTTTAAAACAAATTGTCTGTCCTATCATTTCTACCGAATTTTTGTACTTTACAATAAATTTTTCTACAAATTTGAAAATTGCACTTCTTTTGGAAATTGGCAGGAAATATACAGAGTAAATTTCTAAAACTCTAGATAAAACGGGATCACGAAAAAAAATATCTGTACATATGCTACTGATGGTGTCTGAGTCCGTAAGTATCTCATCAAAGTTTACGAATGTCTCAGAATAAATAGCGGTTCGAATTTAACATGGTGGACAAGCAGGCTCAACTCGTGGTGCCGACGACAAATCAATAAAAAGAAAAACGTCGTGTTAAAACGTCCAATCAGTGCCTATTTTTCTAGGTTTCCCACAAAAAAAATCCGATTGACCCGTTCGCAAATCAGCTCTAACGCAGTCAGATTGTTTGACTGAGTCCGGGTAATATTTTGAGAAAATGTGATCTATGCAGTACTTTAACTTGCCTTACAACTAATAAGGCCAAGTCGTATTGGATATACCAGAAACGATTATTTTAAAAACGTTCGTTTCTAATAAAAATGTATTTATTTCGATATCTTCTAGATGAAGTTTTTCAAAAAACTCTTACAATGAAAAGTTTCCAAAGACAATTTAAACAAAGAATGGATTTTCTTAAAAACTAAAATAAACCAAAGTAGAAAAACTACAGTAGTTCAGTCATATTGCCTTCACTTAATACAATATTTTAACAAAATTCTAATTTATTTTTAAATGACCAAGCAAGAGGTCATAGAACTAAAAATAAAACATTGGAGATTTTCCTATCATAGTCAATTAAAAAGTCTAAGTTTATTCGGAACGGACCCTAAATAAAATATATGAACATTTTAAATCCCGTATGACCTGCATCTGACAAATTACTGCCGACTCTATTGTGAATTCAAAAGACTGTCAGTATGTTTAGACGTTGCAAATAGACTAACAAAATGTATATATGTTCAAATATTAAGTGAATATGTAGTAAGCAACAAACAAATGTTCTGCGCCCTTCCTAACAAGACTCAGTCGAACAATTTATCCCTTCATGCGTAAATGTTAATGTCATTTAGAAGTGTCTCAGCACGCAATATCCGCCAGTTAACTTGCACATTCTCCACTTCATGATTAAACTTTAAACAATAAAACTCCAATGTTCAAAAGTAAAGCGAATAGTTATATTCTCTGACACAAAGCTAGCGGAATGTGTTTAAGTCAATAGAGAAATTGTTGTTGAACATAAAAGAAGAACAAGTATCGTCACTGATAAATATGACAACAAATAGTGTAGTGCTTACGGCTTTAAGTTGGAGTTTATTGTTATTCTACAGTTGGGCAAATGGGAATGTGAGTTTCGTTAACAATAAAAAATGCAATCGTGCTATTGACTTTAGAACAATTTATGTTTCAAGCCTTTACATACATCAAATGCGATGACAACGTATTACGAATCTACAGCGGTCAGCTCTGACGTGATTGGAAGTATTCCATTGGTCATTGAGGCGGGATACATTCGAAAAAGAGACACCTATCAACAGCAGCAGTCGGCGGCACAAAAGCCTTCACAATCTTTCATAGAACTTATATTGGGCCTCATAGATACCCTACAGTTTGGTAAACGAAAAATAGGAACAGCCCCATAGCAGTATAAAGGAAAAATGCTTATTTGTTGCTTATTATACAAGTGTTTTATTGTGTTTCGATTTTTAATAAATACAAAAATCTATTTTATTCAAAATACAAAATTGTGATATAAAAAATTGTTTAAGATTTGTGCAATTCACTTTCGATTGAATGGAGATTTGAGTTAATCCGTTAGAATATTTTTTAGTCTACTTGAACTTTGTTGAGCTCCTGGATCAACAATTTTTTGTTACCTATTTTCTACATTGAGATCAAGTTGCAATTTAAAATCCAAATAGTATCCCTAGCGAACTAAGGATATTTTTGGTACGTATGGTTTCACAATGTTTAATGTTAGAAAGGAACTTTAAATGTCAAGTAGTGAATGTTTTTTTGCTACTGGGTCACAATCCATAACGGGCTAACATGAGTTACGACAAAATTGAGTATTCGTTACCGTGTCTACACAAAAAACTATGTTTTTGTTGTAAGAAGTATGTAAACGACTAGGTTTCCTTAGAATCTGTTAAGCCTAAAATCGACTACTGATTTTGAGCGAGGATTTGAAACTGCTCCACAAAACAGAGTTTGTCACTACCGAATTATTTAAATGACAATTTAATAGGTGTGTAACCTCAAACCCCACTTTCGTTCAAAAGTGCATTACAAGGAATATCTCTGATGAATGGATTATTTAGTACCAACGTGTTCAGTGTGTCTTCACAAACAACTCTGTTTTTGCAAAGGACTAGATTTCCTTACAATCTGTAAGAAAGTTAAGTCTAAAACTAACAACTGATTTTCAGCGTGGATTTGGAACTATAAACCGCTCTACTACTTAGCATTAAAAAAACAGAGCTTGTGATCAACCGAATTATTGGAATGACAATTGAATGTTTGTGTAAACTCAAAACCCACTTTCGTTCAAAAGTGCATTACAAAGAATATCTCTGATTAATTGTTTGGTTACACATTTTTTATAGAGTAGATTTTATTTTTTTTACATATTTTTTTTGTTGGTTTTAATTATTGCTTAAAATCTAAAAATATTGTAATGAATGTTCCAGTTATACATATGTATATAAATAAAAGGAATAAAATCATACTAGAGATTTTATAGAAGGGAATGATGTTAAAATAAATATAGCCATAGTAATGCTTATTTATACAAATATTTTAATTATGCTAGAGTCAAACATGTAGAATACTTCTGCCAGAGTAGTATAACGAACACTAAAAACCGTTATAATCGACATTTGTATTTGTTAACAATAAAAATGATACCTTGTGGTCGATGTCGAAATAGAGTTGATCAATTTGTTGTTGTTATACATTTTAGAACATAGGAGAACGATATCGTCGTGGAACTTTTTAAAATATCTGTCTAAATAATGATGACTATGGCGAATAACAAAAAAAAAATAAGAGAACGGGAATAAGGAAACTAATTAAAAAATGTTTTTTTAAACATTCAATGGGAGAAGAGGAAGAAAAATATAACAATTTAAATAGATAGTAATAGTAAATCTAGAAAATATTTTAGGCTGGCTGGTTAATCAAGAGTTTATCATAAATAGTGAAAAATATAATTTGTATGTATTGATAAAGTCGATTTGTTTTGAAGAAATGCACAACGAAATCGCGGCATTAGGCAAACATCGAATCGATATGTTGTAGTTCTTAGAGGAGACATGAAATTGATAATTTTTAAAACTTTTACGATTATCTTAGGCGTGATTATTCTACCAATTGTATTGAGATGTGTTGAATTGATAATTCAATATAAACATTAGCCTGTTTCCATTCGAACCAATGGCCACGCTTCGATCACAGTTTTTTTTTTGTGTAATTGGAAACGATTTCGAAAGAAAAAGTTGAATAACAAACAAAAACTGGGCCGGAAAAACATTGTTAAAATGTACAACTGTATTTAGGCTTTGCTAAACAAACAAAAATTTAAATTATAATAATTAAAAAAAAAGAGTAAAGAATAAAAAGAACTTTAGTGGGTAAAAGTGAAATGTGCTTACTTATAAAAAATAACGAAAGAATTAACGAATTAAAGAAAATGTAGCAAACGTAAGAATGTGAATGTATAAGAAATACATTATATGTATGTGAATATATACTCGTATATATGCATGTATGTAATTGAGTGTATACAGTCGCTATAAGCAGTAAATTATCACCTAATTAAGCTAAGAAACAGATTTGGAAGCATTTCTTCGACCACAACATTCGTCTCAAAGTCGTAATGTTACTATTTTAATAGGAATAAACCGGTGCGATCAAACGACTTTGTTTAAAAAATAGCAATGTAAAACGAAGTATGTCGAAGGAAAGTGAATTAATGCATCGGCTACTTAATTGTCCACGTTACAGATAGGATACGGTTTGTTAGCGTATGGTCCCTTACACCCTCTGGTATTTATGTGAGGATGCGAAAAAAAGTATCAGGTCAACGATCTACATTAACAGCCATCAGTGACTACATCTTTATTTGTTAAAACTAAGTAACCAGTTGATATGGAATCGATCAATTGCAAAAATAAGTGAATTGATGATTCATTGCAATGAGATTAAGAGGTCTTCGCGATATTCCTCGTTAGCTGCTGCTAATTTGTTTCTTTAAGTCAAATAGTTTTTGAAATACTGTGGTATTTCCGCAGTAAATCTTTCAGCTTTGAGCGACTGTACGTACATACAAATGACAACATTCATTCTTCTCCACCTACCAACCGTTGACTACAAAATATGTAATGACGATATTATTCACTCATTGGGTGGTGCCGCTATATCGGGGCGAGCACAATTGTTGTTAGCACTTGAAGTAGATTCTCTATTAGTGGCCATTGGTGAAGGCTGCTGCATCTGCTGCGGTGGTTGCATGTGCTGTGGATGTGGCGGCGGCGGTGGTGGTAAACAAAAATATCCCTGTATTTAGGAAAATATATTAAACACAAATTATTTAGTAGCAATCAATGACAGCTTAATGAGATTGAAAAGAAGCACTACAAATATGGTACTGTAAACCATTCAATCATCGCATTCTATTTGTTAGTATCAACACCAATTACTATGTACTTTATACTTACATTTAAATAAATTGACAACATTTCACAAAGTTTGACTGCTAGTACTTTCAAAACTATAATTTCTCCATTAAAGAGTTGTGTGTTACGAAATAATGGCAAATGCACTTATTATCTTATATTTTTTTCTTTTTAAATCGTCACTTAAAAATAAACATATCTTTTATCGATTCTGGAACTTGGACCAAATAAGTTACAAAATGCAATGCAGAAAAAATTGCTGTTGCAAAAACAAATCAATGGTGGTAATCAATTAGTGAATTGATAGTAATGGTTTATTATTTCTATTATTATGCGAATATGGAATATTTGATAGGCGCAATTGTTTGTCACAAGAAATAGACATGAAGGGTGATCACACAAGACACACAATCAGAAAATAAAGCAAAAAAAACATTTTATTCAACATGTTATTGGTTTGTTCTCATTATTTATGGAATATGATTCTGTTCATGGCAGTAGCGCTTCCTGCCACCACGAATTTCCAAGACCTTGACGACGGCTCTACCTCACGAATAACTTACTCGATTTTCGCCACAAGGTCTTGATGGATTGATCGTGCAACACCGGTCCCTCCCGATACCCCACAAAAGTATAATTAACTTGCCGAGACTATAAATCGTCATATTGCTGAGCAAAAATCGGCAAAATTAAAAACAGTTTATTCCCATGCAACATTTGAATTGGGTTTATTTTAATTTATTATTTCGACTTTCAAGACAAATATTAAATTCATTTAAAGCCTGTTTTTTCGTAACGAATTGGCATTTCCATTCGTTTCACAAAACTCCAAATGATTTTTCATTCGACGTTTTAACGAAGCAACTGAATCAATCGTTTTATAAAAAACAGTGTATTTTCTTTTTAACAAACTATTATTTCACATTAAGAAATACTAGAGTTGTATAAGTCGATTAATCGCATTAACTTGAATGTTAATACATACTAAATATACTACGGACGCTGAAATGCCAACAGTTTCGTCGGTCGGTGGTGCTTACATTAGGGCTATCCAAACCAGGTGTAATTTCTGTTACGAAACGGTAACGGTTCTTCTGTAAGTGCGTAATGATACAAGCATTTGCAGAATAAAAAATTAGTAATTTGTCAGTTTCTTCTTAGTTTTTTTTAAGTAAATGTCTGAATTAAACATATTTTTCAAATCGTTTTCAATTAAGATTAGATTCTCTAGCCAATCTTTTTCCATATCTGGATTACTCTGTCAACGTTTGATTATGAATGAAACGTTTTCAATAAATCAACTGGAAATGTGCTTCATTTCACAAACCGTTTCCCATAATTCGAACAAATAAGTATTTATCCGGTTCTCATAGAATATAATCTAGCTCGCCTTCTATAGTGATTGGACACATGGGATGACAAAAAGGTAACCACTCTCTCAATTTAAATAAAAATTATTTAAAGATAATATTTAACCAGATAAAATTAAAAAATGTAAGGTAGCCATGGCCATGACAATAGGACAGGTTTTCACTTTTAAAAAGGGATAATTTTTCTTCAACAAAATACACAAGTACTTCTAAAAATACTTTTGAATATACTGGCGGCCAAACTCTTAAATTATATTCAATTTAAAAATTCGAATATGGACATAAATATTAGTGATTAGATTGAGCTATGAATAACTTATATATGTATGCACGAGTATGTTAGAAGAAAATGTGGTCATTATCGACCATAGACTCAGTGCAGTTGGATCGAGTTTTAGTGGAAACGTTAACGTTAGTGTGTGTAGGCAAATAGACGAACATCAATTGAAAAAGGCATTACACCATAATACCAAACAAATTGTCTACTTTGATTAAATATTAAAAATGTATAGAAAGTACCTGTGGACCCATGGCTGGATGCGGTGCTGAATATTGTTGAGGCATGGCGTGATTAGTTGGAGTTGGAGGTCCCATTTGTGCTATTAAATGGACACCACCACCGCCGGCATTTGGACCTGCGTTGCCGCCACCATTAGCAGGTGGTGGTAGGCCGCCACTAGATGCGTAGTAATATGGCATTGGAGGTGGCGGATAACTGGGGCATGGTAAAGATGTCATTCCATTTCCAACATTAACTAAACCATTGTTATTCATCATATCGGTTGCATTGCATACATTTGTCTCAGTAGTATCCGAACCGGAGGTAGTTGAGTTAGCCATACGAGGAGGAACCGGTGGTGGAGCCAAATGTACTGGGCCATTTAAAAAATTTGGATGTACACCCGCGGAAGTCGTCTGATATCCCGGCGGTGGTGGATGTGCCGCATAAAGTCCATACGGTGGAGGTGGACCCATTGCTGAGGTCATGGGCATTGGTACAAAAACTCCGCCAGCTGCTGCTGCCAAAGGAACGCCGTACGGGCCACCACATATTCCATCGTTCATTTGCTCGCTGATACCGTACCCACCGTATGCAAAAGGTGGATTTGTATTAGAGTTGTTTGATGTGGGTGTCTAAGAATTGAAGTATTGATAGTAAAATGTTGCCAGTCAATTTTAGGAATTAGTGGTTGTACAAGAGAACAAGCATGTATTACATTTTTTTGATTATAATAATTCATATTTTACATACTACGTATTATTTTTATTATTATTATTACACCGTGTTACAAAAAATAGATTTTTTTCTGTCCTATAAATGCACATATTCGGAAAGAGGGGAAAAAATAAAAATACACGTGTATCTGCGATTTTCATGAACACGTCAGAATTTTTTTTTAAGTTTGAAGTATAAAGCTCGTAGTGGCCTGTGTGAAAGCCTTTCCACCAATTTTTAACCCTTTTTCAGTGATCCAATCGAGCTGATTTTTGGCAGGTAATGTCTGTATTAAAGGCCTGCACTAGTGGATTTGCAGGTCTCTAGTCTGTATCACGTCCAATTTTTTAAAAAAAATTTTTATCAATTCTCAGGTTTTCCCCAATTTTTTTTATTTTTGAAAAAAAAATATTTTTTTCACTTTTCTTAGCATAACTTGAAGAGACTCCAAATTTTTAAACTACTTAAGCGTTACGAAAAAAAAAATGTTTTATAAACTGAAACCTTAAAAAAAATGATAACCATTTAAAAAAAAAAATTAGGAAAATCTGAGAATTGATAAAAATCTATTTTTTTAAAAATTTGACGTGATGCAGACATTTCCACGAGTCTGCCTGCAAAAAATCAACTCGATTGGATCACTGAAAAAGGGTTAAAAATCGGCCCAAAGGCTTTCACACAGGCCACTACGAGCTTCATACTTCAAACTTAAAAAAAAAAAATTCTGACGTGTACATGAAAATCGCCGATACACGTGTATTTTTATTTTTTATCCCCTTTCCGAAAAATTAAATTTGGTTCATAGGACAGAATGTGTGTAACACGGTGTTATTTTCGGTGAGGATAATAGTCACTACTTCTTACCAAAATAAAATCTCATGAAGCGAATAAAATTATGTGGTATACAAAGTCAATAGAACAAATAATAGGAAAAACAGTCATCCAATTGTAATTTGGATATAATTATAATTAACTTATCGTGGATTATAAATATAAACATGGATATCCAAATGAAATAAATGAGACTTGGGGGGAAAACATTATTTAAAGATAGAAAGCCACAAAAACACATGTGTGTGAAGTTAAATTCTTTTTTATATTCTTTTTTCGGCGAAAACCTCCGGTCCTCAAAGGGTTAATAAAGTTATATTCTTTTTCTGTCAAGTTATATTCTTTTTTTGTGAAGTTATATTCTTTTTTTGTGAAGTTATATTCTTTTTCTGTTAAGTTATATTCTTTTTTTTTCGGTTCATAGGAAACAAGTTATGTTCCAAATATAACTTTCTGGTTTATGAGAAACAATTTATATTCGGAATATGACATTTTGACTCATGGAAAACAACGTAAATTCGGAATTTAAATTTGTTTCACTAATATACAATCTGAAGCAAAATGGCCAAAATTACTCTAGAGTGGGACTTAGTGCGTCCATGGCGAAAAAATGGAAATACTTTCCACTATGACACTACCCATAAATTAAAGCTAACATTGACCGCTAAAAACACTAGACGGACATTTGTCTGAAATAATTTTAGAAATGTCGAATTCTTCGCCTGGAAAAGTGAAAATGGTCAAAATTGGTCAATATTTGGACTTAGTGCGTCCATGGAGGACAAATGGAAATACTTTCCACTATGAAACTACCCTTAAATTAAAGCTAATAGTGACCGCTAAAAACGCTAGACGGACATTTGTCTGAAATAATTTTAGAAATGTCGAATTCTTCTCCTGGAAAAGTGAAAATAGTCAAAATTGGTCAATATTTGGACTTAGTGCGTCCATGGAGGAAAAATGGAAATTTCTAAAATTATTTGAGACAAATGTCCGTCTAGCGTTTTTAGCGGTCACTATTAGCTTTAATTTAAGGGTAGTGTCATAGTGGAAAGTATTTCCATTTTTTCTCCACGGACGCACTAAGTCCCACTCTAGAGTAATTTTAGCCATTTTGCTTCAGATTGTATATTAGTGAAAAAAATTTAAATTCCGAATTTACGTTGTTTTCCATGAGTCAAAAAGTCATATTCCGAATATAAATTGTTTCTCATAAACCAGAAAGTTATATTTCGAACATAACTTGTTTCCTATGAACCGAAAAAAAAAGAATATAACTTAACAGAAAAAGAATATAACTTCACAAAAAAAGAATATAACTTCACAAAAAAAAGAATATAACTTAACAGAAAAAGAATATAAATTCACAAAAAAAGAATATAACTTCACAAAAAAAGAATATAACTTGACAGAAAAAGAATATAACTTTATTAACCCTTTGAGGACCGGAGGTTTTCGCCGAAAAAAGAATATAAAAAAGAATTTAACTTCACACACATCAAAAACACCAGCTTTTAAAGCCTTGTCCGAACGTCAAATGTTTCTTCTTAAGAAGTTATAAATGGCTTAGAGATTACCCTCTTACTCCGTAAGAGATGAACGCGGGCGCTAACAAAATGTTTGATGTTCATTCCATAATACCAATCTAGGGTTTGCTGTGTAAAAGTCGCACACATTACCTGCCACAACAGGGCCACCTAGTAGGACCGGTAATTAATTAAATTACTTATAAATGTTGTAGTATCCAAATTATTATCAAAAAAAATGGACGCCACATAAGTGTATACTAATGTAATAAGATCAACTAGTTCAGGAATATTTCAATTAAGTAACAAATCGTATAATTTCCCTAACCACGGATCAATAAACCGGGAATCGTTAAGTAAAAATCAACAACTTTCCCCGGAATTCCCGGGTTAAAACCCCTCATCGTACCTAAACTACGTAACCAACGACAAACCACAGGGACTAACTTAAATTAAATAAATTGAAATCGATATACAAAGAATAACTTGAAGATGTAGTTAAGCTAAATCAAATATTGGGCCATAGATATTGTATCAACAAATAGAATATGATATTCGTCCAAATTATATGTAAATAATAGTTCCGTTTTTGTACGTATAAGAATACAAAAACCTTACGACTTACATGACAATTGTGCGAATCGTTGCCC
Organism: Hydrotaea cyrtoneurina; assembly: GCA_958296145.1. Lineage (NCBI taxonomy): Eukaryota > Metazoa > Arthropoda > Insecta > Diptera > Muscidae > Hydrotaea > Hydrotaea cyrtoneurina. Next base: position 5,667,981 of record OY282513.1, on the reverse strand, counting down.
ATCATCATCGCATCATCAAAACACATTGGCGAGGTTTGAACCGAGTGATCTGTCATTAAAGCATGCGATGGATGCAGTTGTGGCGGATGGTTAAGTAATGGCCCATGATGATTTTGTACATACCGCGATGAATTTGGCGTTGTAGATGATTGGTATGGACCAGCGTTGCCTTGAACATTTTTGTGATTGGCATTATTGCCGTGATTACGTGATGATTGATTCTGTGGCTGCTGGTGGGCGGTATATGGAACATTAAGATTTGAATTTGAATTGCGCTGTTGTTGCTGGTGCGGCACTTGACGATCTTTTCCACTGAAATATCGCGAATTATAACGTCGATGATTGTTCTTATTGCCGCCTGTTGTCGGCGGAGCATTTGAATGTTTATTGCCAGAGTTTTGAGTTAATGGAGGTTTTTCGGTATTGATCGCGCCGTCGGGCATTGCGGTATTATTGTTTGTGTCGGATTTCACAGTATTTGGGACTTGGTTACCATTTTCATCGAGACGTATGTTTTGTAAATCCGCTGCCACCTTATCGGCATCATCATTTGCCACGTCAGTAGATGTAGCTTTTTGTTCTGAAAATACAAATTAGAGCGATATCTACGGAAATTTCTTTTTTATTTACAACTCTTCAATACTTACGTTGGTCATTGTTTTCGGTTGGTTTTGCTTGTTTCTGGTGGTAAAAGTCCAATCCAAGATTGTAGAAAAATCTTAATGTTGCTGTGTCTTGAGGCAAGTCCATACCATTGACTTTATAAGACTTTTTGGCGTCGTAGTTTATTCGTCCACTTAGAGGTGTATTCGACATATTTTGATTTCCTGCTGATCGAGTTAAGCGAGGAGATGGTGTATGTTGAACAGTATTTTGGCTGTTGGCCGGCAAAGTGCCTGTGCCTGTAATTTGAACTGCCGGGCAATTGGATACACCGCCAGGTGGAGCATACGGAGGAGCGTGTGTATAAACTGGGACATTTTGAGTTGGCGTTGGTATGCCAATTGGCTGTGGAGCTGCAATGAACTGATTAGCGGACGCACTCATATAACCTCCGGGCTGCGAAGGGCCATTACTGCATACGTAATAGTAGCCATTGACGCTGTTTACGGCTGACATGAATGCCGGTGCTGGTGTAAGACTTCCATCATAGCCACAATAACCATAGTAATCTTCAGGCGGATACGGGTACATGGGAAAGAACCCTCCTTGTACGTCGGGCATATACACCGCATTGCCCGGATTATAGGGGTCCAACTCGTAACTGCCGTCACCATGCTGAATGGCATATCCTACCGTAGGTGTGCCCTCACCTGTTTGATCATCGTTTGCATTGAAAACTCCGGTTGCATCACCTCCTGGCTTCACTTGACCACCGCCGCCTGCTTCGGGCAATCCATTCGGATGGTTCGATGATATAGTGTTGGTAGATCTCGATGTTGCACGCGAATTTTCATTGGAATCATTTCCACCACGCTGTTGTGCGTTGTTACCCACCTTAGTACCATCACTAACAATATCGGGCCCGCCGCCATTGTGCTCTACCGTCAGCGGCATAGTGCAAAACTCCACAGTCTGTGTTCGGAAGTTTTCCAAATGGGTGTACTGTTTCAATTTATAGTACGATGCTGCGGCAGCTGCAGCACATTGATAATGTTGATGGTGCTGTTGCTGTTGCCGCTTGGGATCATCGTCGTTGATGTAATCGCTGTTAGAACAGCTATCAGTGTCCATTCCACTGCCAAAACACTGATGATGATGGAATTGATGATGATGTTCCGTGGTCGCATTGAACTTGAATCGATAATTGTATTGCCGTGTGAAGCGTACCGAACTGAATTTCTGCATCTGGCGTTGAAAACGGTATGGCACTGTCCAGGGTTTGAACTGGTCCGGTGGCAATGGAGTCAGATTTTCGTAAGGCACCAAACGTTTCTCACCCAGCTGCTCGATAAAAACAATACACTGACCCTTGTCGACGGCAATCTCCTGTATGTGACATGTGTAAAGATCTTGTTCAGATTTACGTAGCTTAACATGACATTTAGCTCCCACCTGGAATATTTTGCGAACTCGTTTGGTGTGGTAACGTATTAACTGATTAGAAAGGACAAAGAAACACAGACACAAACATGGAATACAGCCCCAATCACATAAAGAAGACAAGACACACAAAACAAATAATGGACGAAAACACCGACAAAAATTTAATCAAATACACAATATATAATTACATACTGCCGGCCAGATTTCTGTTCTGTACTTTATATTCCCACAAAAAAAATTAAACCAAGTTTGGAGTGAATCCGATAATTTAAAGTGGATGACTTGACACACATAAAATGGTTGAAAAAAAACTACAATTAAATATTAGCCGATTCTAAGACTTTCAAAAATACTATACTTCACAAATACAGGATTTATAAACATAATAAGGTTTCCGACCTAAGGTATTAAAATATGGATTTCATTTTATATTAGGAGCTATATGTTACAGTATTTTAAAATATTTTGTACTGCATTTAGATTATCTAAGTTAATATTACGTAGAAGTTCTGGTAACTATTCAGAAATACAGACCCAGAAACAAATTCTATATTCCAACTTGATTTTTGTTATGTTCCCTCAAATCAATGAAAATATTTTTTAAAAAAAATTATTCGAAACCGTTGTATTGTATTTATTCGTTGAAATTGTCGAGTCCACTAGAATTTATCAGATTCGCTCCAAAATTTACTTGATTAATATAAAAGAGCAAAAATTTGGTCGGCAAACTGGAATCTAAACACATGAAAATTTGGCTACACTAAAATACAAAGGATGTATGGGTGACCAAAATTTGTCGCACAGTACCCATAAAAATATACATATGTATATGCAATATAACCGTTAATCATATTCGTTCTCTAATAGATTTTCACTGTCTGATCGATCTACTACAACTACAACTTTAAGGAACAATAGTTAACAGGCGATATAAATACCTTAAAGTTAGCATCGCCATTGTACCAATTCTGCAATTTCAATTCTTTGCGCATTTCGTTCCATGAATCAAATTCGATATTCCGATACATATTCGGATCAAGAGCTTTGGCCACTTTATAGGGGAACGGTGTGATACCTAAACAGTGTCAAATGGAAAGATGATAAATAGAAAATATCCATACATGCATTAAAAATACCTACCCTCCTGTAACAGTTGTCGTACACATGAAATGTACTTATTGGGTAAAAATGATTCGGCTGTACGTTGTATCAGTAACGTATTCTTGTCATTGTCCTCATGATGAGCGCTCTTGAGCTCACGCTGCAAATCATCGGAGAATCGTGGAAAGTTATTATAGTGAAAGTGACAAAGTTTATAATTTTCCAATATACAATTGGTACTGTGCGGTAGGTCGAGTTCAAAAGCTCGATCATCGTTTAGGTACAGGCGTGTAGCGTAGCCTTCTTCATTCGTGTCCGTACTATACTCCATATTTTCAAAATTTGGTCCGTGCAACATTTGCTCAACAGCAAATGAAACATCGGGTAATTTGAAAAGATCCTTGTAAAGAATTTCATAACAAATCGCTAGAGCATAGAATAAAAAACAAACAGAAATCAAACGAAAAATATTACATGAAACCATACACTTACATTGACAAATAGCTGCTTCCTGAATGTATTCGGATGTGAATACAGAATCAAAATGTCTTTCAGGCGTATAAAAAACACGAAAAACTTCTTTAAAATAGGATCGATACTCGTTAAAATGATTACCCAAATCGAATGGTTCAAATAATATAACGTTTCGTCTAAAATGATACAAGAAAATTATCTGTTGAATGAAACAAGTAAAAATGTCGATAACTTCGATTGACTAACATTCAAGGGATGCCCCCTATAAATGCAATGCACTATGCGATGGGAAATGAGGGTATTGGAAGGTGGAAAGAGAGAGAGTAGTGTTGGCTGACATTGGTCTTGAATTTGGTAATGTCATAGCAGGCTGGAAAAACACTTGCTGGTAGAGTATTCCACATACAAACAGTTCGGCTGAATAACGAATTGTCTGTATAGTGTGTCGTCCGGTCAACTGGCCATTTGAAGAGAAAGAAGATGAGACCAAAGATAAGTTTCACAAGTGCTTATAACAAACAAGCATACGTCCGCCGTCTCGGCCATGACATTATGTAGGCAGTAAACACATCGTTGGTCCCATCGTCGGTAAGTTCAGCCTCCACGATGACACCTCCGATAACGGAATGAGGCTGATCGCCGCAAGGAATATGGTATATAATACAACATGACAGTAACCTGATGGAAGACGAAAAACGAAATCGATCATGTTGTGACAGACGGAAGGTATGGATCCAGCGTGCTGCAATCTGCCAACATTGATTCGGACCACTACCTTGTAGCAGCCAATGTACAAAGTGTAGCAAAACTAGTACGTAACATAAAACCGGAGGAGAAGAGCTGATAAGGTACATGCATCAGCTAGTCAGTATGGGAGAATGAAAGCATGCCTGATGATTGGAACCTCAGCATACTATGTCTGATTGCGCCAACTACCGCGAAATGAGTCTTTTATCCATCGCATATAAGATACTTTCTAGTATATTGTGTAAAAGATTGAAGGCCAAACCCAGGCCGAATAAATGAAGAGTTCACACTCGACTATAAAGCCTTCGACAAGCCGATAAGAGAAAAAAAAATTAAAACCATGTCTGTGTATGAGATCCCATCGAAACTTGTACGCCTTTGTACAATGACTTCGAGCGATACTAGATTCTCAATAAAAATATGATGCGACCTCTATGAACCATGCACTACAAGAGGTCTTCGGTTGGTACAGCTGGGTTGATAATCCTTGGCCGAGATGAACTCAGGTCGTTCTGGAGCGTAGATCCGACTGTCGGGGGAACGTGTGTGGTCACGTCCAACAGAGGTGGCACGGTTCTTCACCTACCAACATCACACCTCCCAAATGACACACATTAATTCAACATTTATTCCACAGACAAGAACATTCGGCAACACCAGCAGATCTGTTACAACAACAACAAGATGTATTCGACAAGTTGACAGCTTATCGTGCAACTTTTTCAACTGATGGAGAAAATATTGGAGGAATCAGAAGTTAATAAGACACACATTAATTCAACATTTATTCCACAGACAAGAACATTCGGCAACACCAGCAGATCTGTTACAACAACAACAAGATGTATTCGACAAGTTGACAGCTTATCGTGCAACTTTTTCAACTGATGGAGAAAATATTGGAGGAATCAGAAGTTAATAAATCAGGCACAGTGAACATCAAAGGCCACATCTTCCTCGCAAATGCGGACGACGTTGACATCGTTGGATCTTTTTCTGTTTTTTTTTTCCAGAATTGAAAATAAATCGGCGAAGATGAGTCTAATGGTGAACGAGCACAAAACCAAATTTATGCACTGCTAGGCAAACGTCGCGACGAAAGAAAGGCGACATAGTGAAGGCCGGCAGTTGCAACGTCGAGGAAGTGGAAGAATTTAAATGTATTAATAGAAAAAGTAATGTCACCATCGAAATAAAGCGAGGGAACGTGCTACCAAATATAAGTTAATTCGGGCTAAGGTAAACAATTCCTGAAAAGAGGCCTCTCTCGTCGAACTCAAATAACACTGTACAATACGCTTAATCTACCTGTGCTTCTTTATGGCGCCAAAGCATGGGTACTTGCGAAAAGGTGATGAAGCCGTCCTAGGTTTTTCTATAGAGAAATCCTTCGCAAAACCTATGGCCCGATCTGTGTTAACAAGTATGGGCGTCGAACGAACCGTGAGCTGTATAAGCTATATACCGACATGAACGTAATTAAGCGCATCAAAATAAGCGATTGTACTGGCTTGGCCATGTCGGTCGAATGAATACAAATGCTCTAGCCAGAAAGTATGACAACTACCACGGAGCGCATACAGGGAAGACTGAGATTCCAGTGGAAGGACGAAGTGTAAGAAGACATGCAAATTCTTGGTAAGACGAACTGGAGAAAGCATGCACAAGACCGAAGTGCTTGGAAATCATTTATTACGCAGGTCAAGACCAACAACAGGTTGTAGCGCCAACTTAAGAAAGTAAAAAATGACCAATAAATATTCAAACGTACTACCAGTCTACCCAGACCAGGAATCCGCACACACCAAATTACAAGCAAGGCCCCTCCATATATAGAAACCCTATCCCATTGACCTATTTACATAACCCCTTCGAATTATAACTTGTTTCGATCAATGACACAACAATGCATAAACAAAATATTGGATATATCGATATATGCTGGCAGAAAGTTGTGGCCTGTTTGAATAAAGTATTTATAAAAATATATGTATATCGTCAACCTGAAATGACCAAAGTCGTTACCCTCATTGTCATACAATGCAGTATGCAACAGTATACTGAGATTAAATGAATCCAAATCGAAATATTGAAAAGTTTTCTAATTATGACCACTTGCAAAGATAACAATAAAACATTCGATTATAGATAGAGACCCTATTTACTTTTGGATGAAACTATTTATTGTTAACAACCTGAGTTTATTAATTTCATTATTGAAACCCTCTGTATTTGACTTTGTATCATGCTTATGAAACGAATTTATGAATATTTGGTTAAATCGAAGGGACGAAACAGCCAAGCAAATTAAAAATTGATAATGTTTAACCTTCATGCTTTCAAAAATACCGATGTTATTAACAAAATTAATGCGTATCTGTAAGAGATCTGTTGTAAGTGGTTGTCGTGTGGTCACCGGAACTTTTGTTACTTGTCAAGTATAAGAATTGTAAAATTGTCTTAGTTTTTTGTTCCTTCTGTACTTATAAAACTAAAGATAGGGTCTTTGTGGATGATATCAGGTGACGACATTGATCAAGAAACAAATAACTAATTGTATTAATGAAGAATCATTTGTCCCCGAAAGGTTCAGCATATAACAATTAAAAATGAATTTATCTTTTGATCAATTAATTGAAAGTGTATCAAGTTTCCACAAAAAACACAATGTAATGCAAATCCATTAGTAAAAAATTGTTTACAATATTTATGTAAATTGTACTTATTTTTTATTATTATTTTTATAGAGGTCTTGCTTCATATTTAACATTGAAAGATGTTTCCCACCAGTTCCTTCATGGAATTTCAAGGGACGTACTTAATATTACATATTTGTTATGTTCAATATTTGATTATGAAGTTATGTTTAAAATATACATAATGAAATTTACCCTAGGAACACTTAGTAACATGAATCTTATTCAGTACACTTCTATTTGTAATACAACTTTAGTATCCAGCCATTCCACCCATTCCTTTGTAACCATTCTTTCCAACGTAATTTCACGAAATACTTCCACTCTTTTTACTTCCTTAAACTGCATTTTCTCAAACATTTTCAATGATCTTTCATTGTCCATTCCAATTTTTGCTTCAAATTTCGCAATTGCCAACTTATCATGGGCATATTTCATCATCAGCATCATTGCTTCCCAACCGTAACCTTTGCCTCTAGAGTTTGCTTCAGCTATCATTATTTCCGTTTCAGCTACTTTTACATTTGTTTCGGGATCTTGTGATAAAAATAGATTAGTATCACCCACTAAAGAGACAATTTCGTCTTGTGTTTGATCGTAGGTCTGGCGACAAAGTATTAAAAACGTTAACTTGTCTTCATCTTCACGCCAGCTTTTTTGCATTGCATATTCTTCTTCGAGTGTTAGGGGCTGCGAGGCTGTCAGCTCTTGCAATTCTTCAGACTGCATCCATGTGTGGTATTTGGGAACATGTTTAGCCTCATAGGGTACAAGTATGATATGTTTGCCCAGAACTTTGGTGTGTTCATTGATCCTCATGGCGAATAGATGTAAACAAATGTAAAATAAGCCAGCTGATGAGCATATTTTTTTTGTTTGCTGATGATGCCATATTTTCGTTTCGCGCTTTATATGCCGTTACCTAATTGAAATGCGTGACGACAAATACATCTATGTGGACAACATTTTAAAAAGATGACATACGAAAAACAATGCCGTTATCGTGGAGGACAAAATTATCAAGGCGACCTGAATGTTGTAGCAAGTAATAAATAGAAAATTGTCTCTGAATACAGACAATAAAATTCGTATTTATGAAGCTTAACTTATGTAAAAAAAATAAACTTCATGTAACACAAAATTAGCTTGGCATTACTCTACACGAGGTCTACACACTCTATCTGGAGTTATCTCGGGTATTTTAGCTAATTATAAATGCATTGTCGGGAGTCAATATATACGCATTATATCCTGTTCCTAAGTCGGATAAAAGAGTAGGGTTAGAGCGTAGAGGCCTTATAAGTTATCTTCGTTAAACCCAAATTACAATGAAAAGCAAACTAAAGATAAAAAGGGATTCACCACAGAATACGTTTTACGGATATGCACTTGGAGTGTAAGAACACTCCTAAGACCAGGTGCATCTATCCCACTCAAAACTAAAGTTGATAATGTTGTGATAAATGGAAGGCATGCGTACCAGTCTTCGAAAAATTCTTTTTGTTTAATAAAGAGACATGTCGAATGCGTCTTCGGAAATTTCTCAGAGTGACTATGAGATTGTATGAATTTGTCGATCACACCACGGCGGACCCGGATGTCCCCACTGGGGACTAAGTTCGATAATGTTTCAGTTAGCAATGTTTGCACTAATAAATTTTCTAATGGAAATTCATAATAAAGATACAGGCTACAGGAATCAAATGACTACTTTATTTACAGACATTGCTTAAAATATCGACATTGAAAATTAAAAATGCAGTCAAAATTGTTGCACTAATTAAAGATGGAAATTATCAGAACTATTTATGGAAGCTGATAAGTGTTTTTAATTAAAATTAATTGGTTAAACTGTTTAGAATGGCAGCAACGCTTGGACATTTTGTCATCGGACTTATAGCCTTTACGTTACATCTGTTATATATAACTGCCTGTTTCAAAAAAAACGAATTCGAAAAGAAAGTTTACAAATCGACGTATGTATGTATGCGTTCTGCGTCAATACATTTTGGCAAATCATTTGTTCAAAAATTTCCCAAACTGATTTTTTGTATTTATCGACAACATAAAGTTCAAAAATAAGACACGATTTCCCGGGATACGATGTTATTTATTACAGATTGTTTCCAGTGTATTTCAGTTAACTCGACTGAAACATTAAAATTAGAAATGCTTTCTTTACAAATCGCTTCTACATGTCTTTCTTGAACTTGCAGTTTTTCTCTTCTGTGGCACATTCCACAGCGGCCTGCCTAACTACAGTTCTTCTTTACAGCGTGGATAGATAGTCATCTGTTGGCTAAGCTTTTCCATGGCTGGATATGCGAAACTGTAATTCTTCAAATTCTCTTTCCTTTAAACTTCTACCCTAATTGGAATCTCAATCATATAATATATAGACATATATGCAAGACGATACGACTAAAAGCAATTCTAGTCCCTGATCTTTCTGACATTAAACGTTTAAGATGGACAACTGAAAATATAATGGCCCAATGAATTATATGAAACCTCCCAAGATTTTTCAATTATGAGAACATCATTCTTTTCGGTTTGTTGTTTTCGTACTACAGTGTATGAATATAATATAGGGTGGTGGTGGGAGCGTTACCACCCAGTTAGGGATATAATACGTGGACAGTTAATACTTACTGAAATAAATAACCAGCTGCCTGCAGCTCTAATAATGTTCCATACGTCTTGGGCTTTGACATATCATCCAAGTATTCATCAAAATCTCGATCGACAAGATGGTGAAAGAACTTTCTATGTTTGCGCATGTATGTCACACAATTCTCTCGTATAGTCAAATGATGCAATTGGGTATCGTACATTTGCTCGGATATCACGCGAAACAAGCAAGAGGCATCCCGAGCCGTATGCTTGCGATAGTATTGATGTTCTTCCAGGAACTGATCATAGGGATCTGGTGCTTGACGGCTACCAGAAGAGAATTGTCGTTGCTGCATCGTTGCGAGGATGAATCGGTAATTATTTGTTGCTGGATCGGTCGAAACGAAGTTGGGCTAGACATACAAATCTAAACAACCAAAAATAAAACCAGATTAAAATTTCCACTAAATTTCACAAAGACGCGACTGTACACGAATGAAATATCTGTCATTGACTTTTCTCTTTTCAAAATATTTACATGTCTTCTTCAGTTGAATGAGCTTTTCTTGGTACAACAAACAAAAATGGCTCTAATTCTGTCAAGGTCTTATCGCATGTCTCGCTCTATTCCGTCTTGTTCTAAGCAGTCAGACAAGCAGAGAAAATAATATCCGTTATTGGAACTCTCAAAGGAGTAATTCTATCGACGAAATAATTAAGATTCTTGATAAAAAAAAAAACTTGTTCCACACAAAAACAAAACGAAAGAGAATGTATCTGACGATATTTCACCATTTTGTAGCTCAGTACTTAGATTAAAATATGCACTTACATTAAAATAGTTAAAATGTTCCCTTTTCTTACTGGCACGTCTTTAAATTACAAAAACCTAACACTGAATGCCGGTTGGCGGGAGCGCAGCTAACAAGAAAAACTAAAATACTAAAGAGTTGACAACAAAGTTCCGTTATAAACAGTCCTGCCAATTACTAGCATATAAAAACGTGATTTTGAAAATGATACTCTGTGGGAGGTTCACATATTACGATTTATGGCATGTTTACAATATCCAATAGCGACGGAATATGACACATTTGTCGAAATTCTTAAAGATTGTGGACCGATTGATCCAATTTTTTAGCACAGAACAATATTATGAAGTTTATGTGGTAAATTTTCAGTTTCAAACTTTTTACTCGACATACAAAATGTGATATTTTTGGTAAGTCGCATTTCTTTATAATTAGTGTTTTCACTCATGGTAGCATATTCTGCAACCCTTATGAATATACTGCGAGTATGCTACGAATATGACAAATTTGTCCAACTTCCTATAAATTATCAAGTATAAAAATCTTCATATAAGTTATTAAGAAATAATTCCTAAAACGGTTATTACACAAGCGGACATGTCTGTCATATTCTTATAAAAATGCACTTCGCTTTTTGACGTTGATGTGCATGTATCGTGTAATTACGGAAAATATTTGTGTAAAACAAATGGCGTGTTTTAATAACGTGAGTTTCTGAGAAGAGTATGTGGAAGAATATGAAACGATACCATAATTGTGGCATATAAAATATGTTTTTTCTTTTATTTTCGTTTTCCTCCTATTGTAACAATCTTTCGTCTATTAAAAATTTCAGCGTACATGGACAAATTTATAAAAATCAAACTTCGGCTTTTCCTGTTGACTTATTTACATTTTGTCGTTTATCGCGTGCTAACCAACTAATCATTCCCAGAGCGAGTTAGAATAGCCAGATTGTTCAAATCACTCCCAGTACATTGAAAATATTTTCACTGACTAATAATAAATTCCGAAAAAAGCTTCTTCAATGTTTCTTTAATTTCCATTTCGTACTCTATTTAAAAATAATTTGTACATATGTAACAAATATATATATATATATATATTTTTTTTTTTCTATTTTCATTCAGCGTGACATTTGATTGTTTTAATCCTCCTTTTTCAATACTGATGTACGCATTATTGATATTTTGTATTTGATATGTAATTTGCTTTTTTATATTTTATTTTGTATAGCTATGTATATTATTTTTAATACCACTGTGTTTTTATAATTATATATTACGTGCCACTAAAGCCTGCAAAAACTGAAGTGGCAGCTATGTCAAAACTACTCTATTCACAAAAATCCACAAACGTATTTTATCGCATCGCTGTTGTTCCAGATCAAGAAAAAGTGCCGGAATTAATACAATAAGTGGTTTTTGCTTAAACGCACAGACATAATAAAGTATATATATTCTACTCTTACAGATGCTGCAAGACCTACAACGACAGATCAGGGCTGTCCGATTTGGCGTTTTTTCGCTAAAATTGAGGAGTTTTCAACGTGTTTGGCGACTTAAATTTAAACTTAGCGAAATTGCGATTTTCATGATTTAGTCAGCATATTCATATGCGAAAGCTAACTTCGTTATTACAGTTATTATCTTTATGAATATCGCTGTTTGCAGAATATGCTACCATGAGTGAAAACACTAATTATAAAGAAATGCGACTTACCAAAAATATCACATTTTGTATGTCGAGTAAAAAGTTTGAAACTGAAAATTTACCACATAAACTTCATAATATTGTTCTGTGCTAAAAAATTGGATCAATCGGTCCACAATCTTTAAGACTTTCGACAAATGTGTCATATTCCGTCGCTATTGGATATTGTAAACATGCCATAAATCGTAATATGTGAACCTCCCACAGAGTATCATTTTCAAAATCACGTTTTTATATGCTAGTAATTGGCAGGACTGTTTATAACGGAACTTTGTTGTCAACTCTTTAGTATTTTAGTTTTTCTTGTTAGCTGCGCTCCCGCCAACCGGCATTCAGTGTTAGGTTTTTGTAATTTAAAGACGTGCCAGTAAGAAAAGGGAACATTTTAACTATTTTAATGTAAGTGCATATTTTAATCTAAGTACTGAGCTACAAAATGGTGAAATATCGTCAGATACATTCTCTTTCGTTTTGTTTTTGTGTGGAACAAGTTTTTTTTTTTATCAAGAATCTTAATTATTTCGTCGATAGAATTACTCCTTTGAGAGTTCCAATAACGGATATTATTTTCTCTGCTTGTCTGACTGCTTAGAACAAGACGGAATAGAGCGAGACATGCGATAAGACCTTGACAGAATTAGAGCCATTTTTGTTTGTTGTACCAAGAAAAGCTCATTCAACTGAAGAAGACATGTAAATATTTTGAAAGGAGAAAAGTCAATGACATATTTCATTCGTGTACAGTCGCGTCTTTGTGAAATTTAGTGGAAATTTTAATCTGGTTTTATTTTTGGTTGTTTAGATTTGTATGTCTAGACAATTCTCTTCTGGTAGCCGTCAAGCACCAGATCCCTATGATCAGTTCCTGGAAGAACATCAATACTATCGCAAGCATACGGCTCGGGATGTCTCTTGCTTGTTTCGCGTGATATCCGAGCAAATGTACGATACCCAATTGCATCATTTGACTATACGAGAGAATTGTGTGACATACATGCGCAAACATAGAAAGTTCTTTCACCATCTTGTCGATCGAGATTTTGATGAATACTTGGATGATATGTCAAAGCCCAAGACGTATGGAACATTATTAGAGCTGCAGGCAGCTGGTTATTTATTTCAGTAAGTATTAACTGTCCACGTATTATATCCCTAACTGGGTGGTAACACTCACACCACCACCCTATAGATAGCCAACAGATGACTATCTATCCACGCTGTGAAGTAGTGCTGTAGTTTGAAAAGCCGCTGTGGAATGTGCCATAGAAGAGAAAATCTGCAAGTCCGAGAAAGGCACGCAGATCAGTGTGTAAAGAAAACATTTCCAACAAACTATAAAGATTCACTGAAAAATGTCCAAGCGTTACTGCCAGACTAAACAGTATATATTTTAATTCAAACATTTACCTCCGTATTTATAAAAATTTAAAACAGTTTTGTTAAGAGAAATGTGTAAAAAAAATTTGGTATTTTTATACATTTTTCTTATTGAGAATGCATTTTAGATTTTGTTGAAAACAAAATGATGTTTTATTTTTTAGATTGAACAAATAGTGTGGGGAAATTGGGTTCAGTAAAGTGGTTTTCTCAAAATTAGACATTCAAACTTGAAACTATTTGTCCAATGTCTCAGCAACGGGCAGATATCGAAACGAGTGTGATATCAACTTACACCTTCTGCAGTTTAATTTGTTTGTTGTGCTTTAGAACAGGATTCGTTTTTGGCCAACACAAGAATTTATTGTCAGATTTCTCTTATAATGCCGTTCCATCTTTTGTCGTTTTAGGTGTGCAGCAGCATGTTTACTCTCGAATCGTGTCGTGGCAATGACAGTGTTTTCGGATATGCCTGTACTGACACTGGAGGAGGTGGCATATATAGGACGCGTCGACACTCTGTGGTCATTATCCACCAGGAATTGCTAGTAAGTATTTGTCTCTCAGGGCTTTCATAGCCCTATTATATCGTTTTGGTAGTAATCGAATGTCCTTTCATTCTTTGTTTGCAGGATTCAGACACCTAAGAAAGTTGGTGATAATGCCTTGTCAGGCTATGTCTTTCCTGAAGACTATCACGTTACAATCATAGGGCTCAACATTTTCTACTCAAAAAATATCCTTTGCCAAAGTCGCGATCATGTAAATTTTTCGCAAAATGTGGCAGGTACTTTTGTTCTGAAGATACAGAACACGATGATTTAAAATGTACGTGTAATTATTTAGATATAAGTGTAATTCAATAATTTTTTAATGAACTTTCAGGAGTAATAGAGTAAGTAGTGAATGACCGTGGTGTAATAGATATTGTGTGTGAACCAAACTTTCTGTAAAAAGCTTGTTCACTAGTTGCATTCTTCTGTGGGATTGACGACACAATGGGACTTCCAAGGAACTCTCGCGAAACATCGCTCAATATTGATTGTGCCATAGCACTGGATAAATCCTCACAAAACCATTTTGTTAAGCACTTTAAGCAAAAACAAAAAACGCAAACCTGTAGCCAACTTTATTAATGGAGGACTAATGGCGCTGTTTTCCGTTTTTCGTAAGGCGTTGGAGAGCATCTCAAGTAAATATGTTACAGCATTTTTGTTGAAACATGAAAAATATATTTTCTACTTAGAAATAATTAAGTTTAGTTTATATTATTCATTTTTCGGCAGCTCCATCAACGCGGTTTAATGCAATGCTTGTCAAAAATTGGGAAATGGAATACATAATTCGCAAGCGGAAAAAAGTTCAGAAATTTTACGTGATAGGGGTGAATGACAATTGTCCTCTCAAATGGATGGCCTTAGAGTTATTGAAACAGAATGGTTTCTAAAGTCAACAGACGGATATTTCTAGTTTGGGCCTGACTGCATTTGAGGAAGCGGATATTTTCGAATTGACTAGCATATTTGATTAATTGTCCAGATGAGTTATATGATTTTTTATACTATACTTCACAATTTTATTTGATTTTAACATATTTCGATTGAGTTTTAAATTTTAGCGGACTTATTTGAACAAAAAATACCTCTATCGATTTTTATATACATAATACTTGAACACAGTCTTGTATATGGTATCATTAACTCTCTAACCCTAAAATTTTTAAAATCTATAAACGAATGTGCCTCTAAAGGAGTGCCTTGCGGGTTAGAGGGTTAAGTTTACCCAGCGCTATTTAATGATTTTTCTTACTAGTTTATATTACGCTCTGTCAAGTTTTACTAATTTCAAGCTCATTAGCTTCAAAAATGTACTGTTTCGCTGCAGTCAAACATGATTTTAGAGAAATAAAAAGATGTATATACCTTATTTTATATTATTTAACATTTAAGTTTTAGTGTTGTGCTCTTGGATGTATTTTATTTCCCAAGCATGTTTTTTGAGGCCATATATTTTAAAGTTCCTCGCCGCTTTGTCCAATTCTCATCTACTATAGCCTGGAATCATGAACGTATCAGCAGTAACTTCTAGTTAACATTCAAAACATAGTTTTAAAATATGGGCTATCCTACACTGCCCATATCTCCTATGAATTATAATCATCCAATATAACCATCCACCTATCAGAAGTAACTTCCAGTTAAAATACAAAGGGAATTGGACCCGACAGTGCCAGTAATACGCTAGTATTCCCAATAGCCTGTACATATCTCTAGACCAACCGTAACATTCATAATAAACATTTCAGCCTTAAAGTATGCTTTGAATAGTATAGCCTAATTCATATAGATAATCAAAAACCACCAACCAGTGAAAAACAGCCAATTCGCTATTTTCTGATACCAGGCGCCCAGAAATTTGCAGTAGGTGTTTTTTACATCTAATTCAAATTGAAAACGCTGTAACTCGATAACGACTGCACCTATTGACTTGAAACTTTTACCCTACGTTATAGTTAAGATCTGGCTATTGGATGTATGTAGTATGAAACGCCCACATTCACGCCTACATATTGAAATTCAATGAAATCAGCTACAAAGCTTTATATCTTCGCAACTGTTAAGTTTACCTTTATAATTTTTGCCAGTGAATTGTAGCCCATGGCGATCACTAGCTGTTTGCCAATTATGAAAAGTGTAGCTTCCAAATAGAGAAAGTTGGAGCTTATTTTCCAAAATATTTACTAATAAAGTTGAAATCACAAAATTGTTGCTTAGCAGTTGAGCGCCAATACAGAATCTGTTGAGAAACAAAAATTTGTTGCTGAACAACATTTTGTTTAGAAACAACAATTTGTTGAGAAACAAAAAAAACACACATATGAAATCAAAAACCACCAACATGTGAAAAAGACAATTCTCCATTTTCTGATACCAGGCGCCCAGAAATTTGCAGTAGGTGATTTTTTACATCTGATTCAAATTGAAAACGCTATAACTCGATAACGACTGCACCTATTGACATGAAACTTGTACCATGAGTTAGAGTAAAGGCCTGGCTATCGGATGTATGTAGTATGAAACGCCTACATTCACGCCTACATATTGAAATTCAATGAAATCAGCTACAAAGCTTTATATCTTTGCAACTGTTAAGTTTACCTTTATCATTTTTGCCAGTGAACTGTAGCCCATGGCGATCGCTAGCTGTTTGCCAATTATGAAAAGTGTAGCTTCCAAATAGAGAAATTTACAAGTTATTTTGCAAAATATTTACTAATAAATATGTGACAGATTGAAGGCAGCCACAAAATAAAATCCGCATATAAAATCCATTCATGTAGAATTAAATTGACAGTTAAATTAGTAAGTCAGCTATACGATCTATTCAGTAATACAAGAGGTTTCAAATAGAGTGACCGCTTGTCCTTCAATTTGTTGGATATTCAATTGAAACAAATTGGGCGAAAACATATGTCCTTTGACACGTTATATGAAGAAAAAAATGCATATCCTAGGTATTGCATACTGGAAGTGGCACACACACGACCGACACATTTCTTAAGCAGCCCAATACCTACAAGACCTCAGTAATTATGTAGTTTAAGACTACAAATTACTCGTGTAATTTTGTCCCAAATTCAAATGTACTTCACTTCAGGATAATTTTTCATTAGCAGTACACAATAAAAGAACAGTTTATTTATCAATTAATTACAAGACAATTAAATAAATTATAATTAAAACATAAGATTAGGTCGTTTCTTCTTCTGTAAACTCCTTACGAAGTTCTTCCAGTTGTTTTCTCTGTAGCTCCACTTGTTCAGACAATTCCTTCAAGACATCACTTTGCAATGATTGTTGCAGCATTTCATCATAGGCTTGAAGAAAGGCCCGCTTTTGAGTCAGGTAGCGTTCATGTTTCTCTTCAGCTTGTTGCATGGTGGTTTCGTTTTTGGTTTTCAAGGTATATATTTGCTCTAGTTTATCCTCGATCAATTGTTGTAACTGCTCAATACATTTTTCGGCTGTAGACAATTGGTTTTGCAATTGCTGGTTTTTCACATTTAGATTTACAGACTCCTCTTTTAGATGTTGATTCAACTTTTCTAAGCTGACAGATGCTTGCGAATTTATAGATCTTAAGGAATTCAATTTTATTTCCAGCTTCGTGTCGACTTCATCTATTATTGTCTTGGCCTCTTGTTGTATAAGTACCGTCTCGTCTTTGTTGGCCTTTATACTTTGCTGAGTGGCATCCCTGATGTGACCAAGAAGTGGAATCAATTTCTGTAATTGTGCTTCGTCTGGACGCAAGGGCAGTTGCAGTTCTTCTGAGGAAATTTTCCTCATTTCCGGAATATCGGAGAAAGCGATTTCTCTCATGAACGCATTAAATGATTCAACACGGTCAGTGAATTGTTTCAGAACTCTAGCATATAGAACTTGCTGATTGTGATTGCGAGTTTCCAGATCTCGTAAGGTGCGTTCCTCAATGGCCAGCATATGTTCTAGTTGCTTTTGTTCCGTCATTAATTGGTTGCGTTTTTCGACCGTACACTCTTGCTTACTTATGGCAGACTGTAAATTTGCCACTTCATTTTCCATCGTGTCCACCTCGTTGAGAACGTCTATCTTCTCTCTAGTCAACTGCTTGAGGTCACGTTTTTTATTGTGGTACTCTTCGTTTAATTGTTTCATGTCACCGCACAGAAAATCGAATTCTTCGGTCAGTTTGGTTTTCAATCTAATCAGTTCCATGTCCTCTTTAGGGCTTTGATCTTGCAAGGTTTTTAGTTTACCCTTTAACTTCTCGATTTCCGCATCAATGGCCGCTGCATCTTCGAAGTTACACGTTTTTTTAATTAGCAGATTGCATGTTTCCTGCTCCAAAGTACTAAATTCATTGTCCATGCATTTATCCCATAGCATGAAACCCTCTTCAGTGTTCTGGAGTAGTTCACGTTGGAACTCCAAATCGGGAATTTGGTACAAATCGTCGACCACACGGGATGAATTCATCTCATGGGGATCCTGCAATTCAAAATAATCGACGAACTGAGGCATAACATCGTCGCCCGCAAATGGTGGCACAAAGTCCATTAAATAGTCGAGCAACACCACAACGTTGCCAAATGAATGTTGAGTATTCGGTGTTTTCAGCCACGACTTGTTCACCGAATGGGGATATTGGAGTTTCTGCAGAATTTGTATAATATCTTCGACGTGATTGGTCCCGACCACATAACGCTTGCCCCATATATGACCAAGAAAAAAATTTACAACGGCCACAAATTGTTTGATGGACATTTGACGCAGGCCACGTTGCAGGAATTCGGAACTAAAACCGCCAATGTTCGATTGGCTCAGTAGATACTCAGTTATGCGCTGTGTCTGCTCCTGGATCCACTTTTTGTCACTGTGTAAAGGACCATTTTTCGTGGCGCTAGCCCCACGATTTTTTTCAGTCGTGAAGAGAACCCGCTGTGTGTTCATTTTCGTTGACATCGGCGTCTTCTGTGGTGTGACTCCGCGCTGTGTAGACGCGGCACCAGGCACCGTCAAAAACGCATTGTTTACCGGACCGCCTCGATCTAACGATGTTGAGCGTGCTCGCGTCGCTATGCGACTGGGCCTATGGGTTGGAAGGAAAATAAGTTAATGTAGATAAGTTTTCAAAATTGTCCATTGTAGTTACCTCGATGAAAATTTTGCAGCTGTACCGCCTCCTCCACCGCTAGGAGATGGAGCAATAGTTCGAGCCCTAAAACAAATTTATGAGAATTAATATTTTAAAAGAACGGGAACGACACGATAATTAAACATAAATTCAGAATGAACCAAAAGTGAGGGAAATCGACACGATGCTAATGCGGTGACTTGTCCCATAAAACTCTTTTGATATCGTGATTAAATGACACCACTGCTTGATTTCTGTCTTTTTTGCTATTTCCACAGCATTTCAGTTAATACCGCCTTTCAGGCTGTTTTTCTATAGATAAAACATGTAGAAAGTAGCTCAGCTTTCAACTCTAAAAAGGCGTGATATTATTAGTTCTATGACGGGAAAGTGGAATATACATCTCTGCAAACATGACGGCGAAGGTATCTGGAAGAATATTTTCTGGAGGTCTTGTCCGGCTTTGGTGTAAGGTTCTTGAATAATATTGTCACAGTAAGAAACTCACAATAAATGCACGGAGTACCTATGATGACTGTATGGGTCCAAGTCTTTCCAACCTATCCTTAACTCCCCCTATCTGAGTAAGAAACCTATCATTGGATAAATGAATCCTTAATCCTGAGGACAGCACTCTTATGTCGTAGGTCACTTCCAGTTTTTATTTGAATACGAATATTCGTGGTAACGTACCTCGGCTGGCGGACGCCGGGATCATCGTGAAATTCAGACGTACGTCTCGGCCTTTGCATGATTTCAAACTTAGTAAGTACTGAAGAAGATGCGATTCGTTTAATTTACCAATTGAATTCACTGAAAAGTTTAAACTTCTTGGCGGTGACAGAGAACCGAGGCGAGGTTGATATGTCGGCGGCGGCATCTTAGCATGACTGAGCCGTCCAATATGTTGCTAGACGACGGCTGGTTATGCGGTGTTTACACGATACATCTGTATGCATGATCATCTGATGCATGGCTACCACACACGGTTGCGTAGGAGGGATCATAATAAATGAGAATATAAGTATAGGGAATCAAAACATACCGGACAAGAATTGTTAACATTTTTGCCCTGGTTTGTGCAAAATTTTGGTGGAAATATTAATCAATACGTTGTTATTGATATTAATTTCATTGATTGATTTAATTGCTGAACCTGGCCGGATTGTCATACGAGTACTGTATAAATATTTAATGTTCGGCTGTACTGTTTGCATAACATATTGTGACATATATGATAGCTGGGCACTGTGGATCACTTTTAAATTGGAAACATTGTCACTCCTTCTCGGATCGGAATGTTTTACATGATTCAAATTCGAATCGGACATGACTGACTTTCCAATCTTCTTAACTTTTAAAATTATTTTTTTTAAAAATTATGTTATATTTCTTGTAATGAGTAAATCATCATTTTTATTTGGATTTTTGTTTTTATCAAATGAAATTTCCTAATTTAAATAAACATATATTTATTTAGGGTGGAAGAGGGAATGGTGGGTTTGGGGATTAAGGATTGGATCAGGGGTAACATAAAGGTAATTTAAATAATTGGTTTTGTTTTAGTTTACTTTTGTTTGGATACATACATAATTACTTAATTTCATTTAAAATAAATTAAAATACACACATAATAATCTAAATTTTCTTTTGTTTAACTTCCATTAAGGTACACTGGAGAATGAACTAATCTAAGCACTGGTCTTCATCTCATCATCATCATCTACTGCTGCATCGCTATCGTCACCTAACTACTGTGTTGTGGTTAGGTACCATTGACACTGCTATAATGCATCGCTATGTCTAAAATCCCTAGAAGAGATTAATAGTGGAAGGAGGCGGGTGGTTTTGGGAACGTTTGCGTTGTCAAACAACGAACGATCTTGACTAACTAATTGGAGGTGTCTAGATCATCGTAGCCATCGCCGTATCCTTTGTTAATCGATAGCAGAAAGATGAACGCTAAAGCCAACAGACTGGAGCCCAACAGATCGCCCAATGCGGTAAGATATGGAATGGATGAATTGTCTGGATCGATCTTCCATTTCCACATGGCGTGCACAATAATGTGAGCAATGTACAACAGGAGCATCACCTAAAAAATACAAAACACACAAAATAAGCACAAAGATTTAACATTTCAAGATCGGCGTTAAAGCTTACCTGTATCAAACTTGCTAGTAGATATGAGGCCGCAAAGGCAAACGTAATTGTCGATTGCGACATGTGAATATAGTCAGCAGCGAATATGAAGAGCACATTGCCCGGTATTGACATACAGATCAGCAAGCGAGCCGTTTTAGCATACGGTACTGCAAATAAAAATACCAATTCGATTAATACACATACCTTTGTATACTATGCGGAAAAGTGTTGTGACTTACCTCCTTTGAAAAGTGCTTTCCAAGGCCACTCGAATATCTTGGTGTGTGGCGGTATAATACCAATAATTGAACTTTGATGCAACATCGTTGATATTTTACTAGCCTGCACTGAAACCAAATTGCCCCCAATGCCATTGATGATTGGCTGGAACACAACGAAACCATCAAATATGTCAACGGCAGCATCCAGTACAAGACCACCCAAACTGAAAGGAGAACATTTATATTTAATTCATGGTTCAAAATTCACATTCGATATAATAGATGGATGTAATAAAACAACAATACAAGTGTCCATTAGGACTGGGTCACATTCACGAAATTATTTATAATCACATAAAATATTTTAGAAAAATGTGAACACTTGTTGAAATTAAATATATATGACAATCGTCGACAGTTGGCCTAAATACATATTTCCTATGGAGTGGTGTATGATCAAAATCGCCGATATTATGTATATTTCGCTTGTACCCTCTAGTCGGCAAGGATAGAGACTACAGTTGTGTTTATTTATTTAGTGATGAGCCTTGCTCTTAATTTCTATACGCCGGCCCTAGGATATAGGATATGAAATGCTGATTACTGCTACACTTTTTTTTGGGGATATGCATATACAACTTAACAAATTAATGTCCGCCAAAAACTTAAAGAGAATATTCGATTCTTTGATAGGACGGGGGTGATCGTTATGTGATAGAGGGTGTGTGCGAGTGTCAGACAACTAAAACGCGTTAATAAACTGACAAGAACATCAAAAACATTTTCCCGCGGCCGTTAACGCATCATGAATGCCGGCGATTTTATGTTACTGGATAATCACTAAAAATAGTAATGCATTTGTTGAAAAAGCCTTAGTCGCTTTGAACCGACCCTAGACTAACTGATTTCAGAGATTTTCTCGGTTCAGGAAAATGCGTACTTCAGATTGACGAAACTAATTATTTTTGAACACATTTCTCAAAAATTACGACTGACATTTTTCACAAGAAATGGTGATTAATAAAATGTGCACTTACCCGCTGATACATAGCGCTGACAGTACCGGAACCCAACCACTCTTGAGCACGGGGCGTGTATATTTATTTTTTAGCACAACTATAACCCACATTGGCAGTAAGACCAGATAGCAGGCGATCACGACGTATGTTATCCACAAATGCGTTTCTAGAGAAAAATAAATGTTTAATATAAAGATATGTTCATGATATGGACAATTCAATTTGTTTTAACTTACTTATGTGATCGAAAAGCAGCGAAGCTATAAACGATAACAAACTAATTGAAACAACATCACCTATGGAGGCAGCTAAGGGCGTTGCCAAATTATCAGGATTCAACCGATACTTTTGAGATAATAATATCACAGCCACTAATACAAAATCTAATACAAAACAAGACGATGTCGCCGTAAACATCGCCGATGCAGTCAGCAACATAACGTGTTCGAACTCGAAAGTACCATCCATGGCAGCACCAACCGATACGGCAAACATGGCAACCAGAAATGATGCAACGGTGGCCTGCACCTGCACCAATGCTATATTGCCAACGATCATTCGTATGACCTCATCGCGCGACTTCATATTGCCTAAATTCACCTGAGTCGAGAGACGCGACGCCAGACACATGTCCAGATTGCCCTTTAGACCCAGCAACGCGGGCACTAAAATGAACAGTTCACTAACACTTTTGAATACACGCCATTTCTGAAAAGTAAAATCGATTTTTTGTTTAAGTAAATGTTATTTTTTTGTATGTAATTAATTACAATGCAAAGTAAATACATCTATTGGAATTTTTTAGTGGAAGGACCACGACCCCCTTACTGATAGACGAGTACGCTTCCCAATCACCTTTTAAATCGACATACATATTAGCCGACAGCTACTCACAGGCCGACACGATTTCGCATGACACCAGCTGCGATATTTGCTTTATAAACAAGTGAATTAATAAAGAAGAATTAAAGTGGCTCACTAATTTCTCTACGGTCTAAACTTGAAAAATCTGTACATGGTGCCATGGAACAAGGGGTCGTCGGAATACAACATTGGCCTGTTCCTCACATGGGGGGATTTATAAATATGAAATTTGTAAGAGATACGCCGTTGACAGTTATCTTAGATGTGGATTCCAAAGATCTATACGATTGATTTATTGAAATATCGATTGATATTCCAACAATTTGAAATATTGGGGATGTCCATCCAGTGGTTTCTTTTTGAATCATATGTTATTTTGACGGTGACAGATCCTGGGAGAAAGTCTGCGAAAGCAATAGCTGATTTATGTGTGAACAACGTGTGGAAATAATTTGTAGTATGTAGTTGGAAACATTATTCCATTACAGGATATTTTGTACGATTTCAATAATTTCCAAAACAAAATCCGAATGACTCACAGAATTTCCAATTGAATACTCTTATGGATAGCATCCGCACGTTTATTTTACTTCAAGTGTGTGTGACAGTCTCGACAACTCATGCGCCACACACATTTATTCCCAAACATAATAGTTGTCGTCGTCGTCACTGACGTCGTCAGTCAGTGCAATGGAATGAATGAATTTGTATAAAGAAGGTACATATATACATACATATGTAGGTCTCATATTAGGTTTGTGAAAAATGTATTTATTTTACATTGACATTTAAAATTCTGCTAGAATCAACAACAACAAAAATCGGTTGGAGGGAGGCAGATGGCTTAAGTACTTATTAGACGAAACGAAACAAAAATATTGCATGCATGTCATGATTTGTTAGTGTCATTGAATTTTTTCAACAACCAAAAATAATGATTTAATTATTAAACAGATAACAAATAATAATTTGTTATAACATTGCCATGGGAATCACTGGGACGTATAGAGCCAGCCTTAAGCTGTCTCAGTAAATGTTGAAGAAATGCCTTTGGGTTAGCACAATTCCCTCCCATTTAGTTTTGAAAATAGTTATGATCTGTAAAGAGGGATTATTGGCTTTCTGTCTAGATATCGTGCTGGCAAGAGCTGTCACTGTCAAAATAACATGCGAAGAAACCAAACGTTACATGCATTTTCCAATGTCACTCATGATTTTTTTTTTGGTCAGTTCTTTTCCAAAAGTGCACTAAAGTAATGGGTGTTCTCATGGGCGTCTTCAAATACTGTCCAGCATTAGCAAGACTGAGAAACCGCACCTCGTAGCTATTCTAAGAATAATGTTTTCCTTGGTGTCAGAGGTGAAATAAAACCCTGTTCAAAATCGTAGAGGGAACGATTTATATAAATAAAAACGGACGAAATGGAGAGTGCTGTACAGCTCGGACATAAACAGTCTTGGGGCAAAGTTTGACATCTTTGTGAATCTCCTGTCTTTAATATTTTATATTTGGTCTCTTTTATTTCATACCATATTGATTTGTATGCTTACAGCCCATCTCAGATTGAAAAAGTCATATTCACAAAGGCTAACTGCTAAGGATCGTTCAATATGTGCGAACAGACTTACCTCTACACGGCCCAAAATGATACCAGCGCCAATTGTACCAATACCGGCCAAAAAGAACGGTATAGACACCTGCAACAGTATAGTCGTCCATTTTTCTTGCTTTATGCCCGGCCGATTAAGAGCCATCTTCTCATCCACATTGTTTTGTCCATCATGACCATTGCCACCGCCATTACCGCCTCCGCCGCCCGCTCCAGGATCAGGTTCTGAGGATGCTATGGACGTCGTGATGATTGAGCTTAATGAACCGGTTGTCGAATGTGGTAAACCGGACAATTTGTCATTGTCGGTGTCTGTAAAAATAGTACAAGTGTAAAACCGCAAAAAAAAAACAAGAATGAAATGAAACAAACAAACAAATAGACAAGATTAGTATACAATGTTTAGTTATTCAATCGAGTTATCGATCATTCGTTAAATACAAATTATAAACGTACATAGAGATAAATAATAAAATAAATGCCAAAATACGTATATATTAGAAAAATAAATACAATATGCGATGAAAGCAATAATGATGATGATGAATAAGTACAGCATACGGTAGTATATTTGGGCTCCAAAATTGAAAATGTCGGACCTAGCGGGGATTTTTTCTGTAAAAATTCCGATTAAGGCGAAAATGAATTCTGGGAACTTCAATCGCTAGAAAAATAATTCATGATTGTCGTTTATCTTACGCCAATATCTATTTAATTTAAAATTTAGCTAGAATTTTATCACCAAAGACAATTTTCGGATGAAAAGTCATCTTCTTGCTAATTTTGTATTATCGTATAAAATAAATAGAATGATTGCAATGAAGAAAAAAAACGACAGAGAAACTTGAGGTTATTTTCGTCAACATTGGGTTTATACTTTGCTGCAGATGGAAATGGTTAAAAGGGTCAAAGGAACATCGGAAGCTCTTGTGGACTCGTGATACATATGATATTCCTGATAAAGTTTACAAAAACAAATACTTGGGAGCAATCATTTTCCAAATTTCCATTCGAATTTGTTGAATCTGTTGAAAATCCCAGAATACAGACTAGAATTAAACGGAAAATAAAACAAGTGAAAGAGCCTTGTCTGACTCCTCCACACAAAGAAATCAAGTGTTTTCACATGACGTATTATGACAAATTTTAGCGTCACAGTGGGACTTTTTGAATTTCGAAACCCAAACATGCTGAACACAATGGTATAGTCTGTTCAACAAGAAGCATGCAATATGCCCAAAATGAAATAATTCTCACAAGATCCGATGGGTTTCAATGATTAAAAGCTATTTATGGTTATTATGAATTATTTAATAAGTTGCATTACAAATTGTTGTATTGGAATATGAAAAAGCGCGATTGTGCATATGTAAATGTGTATTTAACTAATTATACAGAGTTGAATAAAAGAGTATATGTATATTATTTTTCAAATCCCACAAATTTTAAAACCAAATATACTACAGAAAATATTTCTATATTTTCCAATTACAAATGTATTAAATTTCTTCAATGTAGTCGTATATAATACATAAGTATTTTAAAAATTTGTACGGCAGTTCAATCAACAGGAAATTAACTGAATACATGGCTAAAGACGGGGGGCAACATGAATTACAAACACACGTCGAAAAAGGATTTTTGTTGGTCTCTTCCTACATAACAGACAGTACCAATTACATGTAAACTATATTTACACTGGATGAGACGTTAGGGAATCGCATTAAACTCTTGTTTAAACATATCATTATTATATGGGCATTTTACAGTTGAAAAATACGTTTTGCACGAAACAAACAAAATATTAAGCAAAAGCCGTTAAGCAAAACTATATTTAAAAAATGTTTTTTTGTAAATTCTGAATAATATAGTAATTGTCGCAGTGTCCATATTTAAATAATGTGCTATTGGAACCCTTTCGAAGAAAATCCATTTCCTTCAAAAGTACTTATTCTCTTCATATCAATTATGACATATCATCGCGTATTTTAAAACAAACAAACGAAATTTGTAAAAATAAAATTAATCTGGAAATGTTCTTACTACAAAAATGTCCCTCTGATTCACAGCATATTGAAATGCAAATTATAAATATTGTACTGGACTTTGTGACAATACTTTTGGGAGGTTGGAAAAAAAATCGAAATTGAATGATTCTCAGAAGACTTTGAACAATTAATTCACAATCTGTGTACTCAATAGTATTCTGACGGAGATTGTGAGAATAACAGTAAGACCGTCTGTCCAATTTGCTAAACTACGAAGGAAGTGGGCAAACAAATAGTTCTGATAATCTGAACCCAAAACGTTTTTGTTTTATATTTCCAATTATATCCATATTCACCGATTTGAGTACCCAAATCCACTCTTTCGGTAGTTTAGTGCAAAAAAAGAAAACTCCAAAACGCTTGCAGAGTTGTATTTTATACAATTATTTAGCGGGACCCACTGACAAAACTTTTATGGTACATCAAATGTATTAAGAGTATTTCGTGCAAAACTTTTTTGCCTACATATTAGTTTTTGCTCATATACATATATTGATTGGTCAAAATACCTTTTTTAAAGTCTACATTAAATTAATTTATTAGAAAAAAATTATTAAAAAAAATTTTACCAAAAAAAAAGGGAAACGTTATTAAAAGGGGGGAAAGGGGTGTTCTTGGGAATTAGTACAGTTTTTAAAAAAAGGCAATTAGAAGAAGAACAAGAAAAATGCGGAACAGCCATAATTGACTACTCCAGCCAAACAAATCAGGTGACAGAGAAAGAATTCTGTGGCATAAGAACGAAACTCACCATTTCCATAAATTGTAAATAGTTTAAAATTATCATCCTGCGATTGATCTCGAATGATGGTAGGAGGTATGTTGTTGGTGTAATTTTTGTTGTTGTTTGATAATGGTGGCAGAGTATAACGATAGTGGCCCTGTGGTACACCATTGCCGCTGGTGTATTCATGTGGTGTTGAGTTTAATTTTGTTGTTGTTGTTGTATCTGTAGGAGTTGGTGTTGTTGGTTTACTACTACTACTGTTATTATTACTGTTACTGTGACTGTTATTGCCATAGGGCTGCTCTTGTATGTCTAGTCTGTGTACAACATCTAGCGATCGTCTACTTAAGCTGTTGTTACTATGATTATCACTGTTGCTATTGTTGCTGCTGCCGCTAAGACTGGGGAACTGTGCATCTAAATTTGTGGTTATCGTCGCCGCCGATGACTGTGACGCAGACGCAGGCATTGCCGTTGCAGTCGGCGTCGTTGGTGTAAAGGAGGTATCTTTGTGAAGGTCATTATTATTACTCTCTAACTGCTGCTGATGCTGCTGTATTTCGGCTTCTCTACCGTTGAGCGACATAGTTTTTCTCTTTTTTGGTTTATGTTTAATAGGTTTTTAGTTATAGTATAATATATAATATAATTTGTTGGTTTCTGTTTATTTATACAATGTATGTGTGTGTGTGTACATGTGTGATAGTGATTTTTTCCAGAAAGTTAAAATAATGTATGCTTATTTGCATTGTTTTCGTGTTATAATTTAGATTTTCGTTTCGTTTTAGACAATTAATTAAGAATTAAATGTTTAGGTGAGTAATTTACAAAAATTAATTTAATTTATTTGGAAAAATACAATACAATTGAAAAAATTATCGTTAATAATTATAATTAATTATAATAAGTAGGAATGTTTTCTAATACTTTATGTTTCGATCGGGCAAATACAAACAAACAAACAAACAAAAAACTCTTATTAATAAATAAACAAATCAAAGAATTTGATGACAGAACTACTACGGCATATAAATAGCTATTAAGGAATGGTTTATACCTTCATATATTTGTACACATATAACACAAAAGAAAGACAGAGAGAGAGAGAGATAGTCAAAAAGTTCTTAGGTTTTCCAGTTTCCGATTTACATTTGGTAGCTGTCGATGTGCTTAGAACAAAACGTAATAATACAAAACAAAACAATCAATATTGGTCAATTCAAAGCGGGGGCGATGGGAAGAACTGTCATTGAACTTGGTAATCTCTGGCGCTCTCGCTCTTTAATACATTTATGTGATACTCTGTTTGTGTGTTTCTCCGGCAAGACAGTTCTCTTTGGAGATGTACTTTGTGCTAATGGGTACGGTATAGTATAGAAAATATTTTATTTTTTGGAGGAGTTGAGGGGGAAATATCACACAAGTTTCTTGTTGTTGTTGTAAATTATAAGTAAATGGTTGTAAGTATAAATGATTTTAATTAATAACTAAATTAATTATACTATTAGAATTATAACTATAAAATAATTGTGTATTATATATTTATAAATTGTTTATATCAAGTGTTGTTGTTGTTTGAGTTTTGGATTGTATTCCGTTACATGTTCATGATTACAAGCCGATGAGTAGGAGGTGCCGGAGAACGTGTAAAGTTGTTTGGTTGTGTATGTGTGTTGGGGGGTTAGAGTGAAGATTGTGTACATGGGTTGGGTTGTATTCTTTTTTTTTTGTTTTTCTCTTTGTTTTTGGTCTTAGAACTCAATTCGCTACTTTTGTTTTTGACTATCAAAGTCAAGGGCTTAATCACCGGACCGTTGATATGGCTAAAATATTGGAGATGAGAAAAAGAGAGAGAGAGAGAAAGAAAGAGATAGAAAATTCTTATAGAGAATACCGTTTGACACTCAGAAAAAAAAACGCATTATCATTCAAAATAGAACCACATCAAAATCGAGTAATTGCAATTAAACCTTTCGCGTTCTTTTTTTAAACATTCAACAACTTTTTTTTCTTTCTTGAGAAAGATACCTAAAAATGGTTTTGCCATCAAAACATTTTCCTTTAATAGTCAAATAAAAATTTCGTTTTAGCAACTAATTACAGAAACAATAATTCATATTGTCCGCTTCACTTTTTGTTTCTTCTTTACCTTTTTTTGTGAAATCTTTTATTTTTTCCCTTGAAATTTGTATCATTCAAAACCAATTCATCCAAATCGCTATTAAACATTTTGCCAGAGTTGACGACCATCACTAGTAGACCATTATCAGTCTAGTTTTATTTGGAGCAATTATGTACAATATAATTTCCGTTATTCTTGCTACAGCATTTTCCACTTAAATATTCGTTATTCCGAAAATTATCTGGCAAGTTGTTGTGTGGTTTTTTTTTATCGTGCAATTCAACGAATTGGATAATTTCTCGAGTTTGGAACAATAGTAAAATATACACAGATAATCAAACAAGGTAATAAACGTTGCAACCATTAGGTCTATTCTAATATTTGCTATAAAATGGCATCTAATCCATGTAAGGGGATAGTGGAATTGCTATACGTTTTTTACGGGCTTGGGCGATAGTGTCACAACTCAAAATACACTATTTCCTGGAGAGCCTTTTTATTGCTTGCGTATTACAAATATAGGAAAAAAACATAGGTTTCCCGAAAAAAACTAGAGCCCTGACATACATAAGTATGTAAAATACACCCAACACAAAAATCAACTTAAAAAGGAGATTTACAGCTTTTTCTTGAGCAAAAAAATAAAAATTATTACACTATTGAAGTAAATGTACATACATATGTATAGTTATATGTACATACACATGTGTTTATCAATGTCTTTTGTTTTTTAATCCCACTAGCCCAGTCGATTGTGCTACAATCCATCAAAATTCAATAATTTAATGGAAAATCGCAAAAACTCAATTTAAATATAAAATAATGAAAATTGAGAGATCATCGTTCCACATGTGTCCATCATCATCACTAACCGTCTTCACCTTCTAAGGCGTTCTTTTATACAAAAAATAAACACAGAAAAAAAACTTGTCATACGCTAAATATTGTTGAGGTGATTATCGTTAATTTAATGTTGCTAATTTATGTTTAAACAAAACTTAGGTGTTTTATTTATACTAGAGATTAAAAGTGTTTTGCATTTGCATGGACAGACACCGGCAATGGACGCGCCAATGTGACAGCCGTAAACACTTTTTTAATGACTACTCTAAACCGTGGCATAAACATACTTTTTACACTTCTAGCCAAAGTAAGAATGTCTTCTAATTGACTAGATCAATTTAGTTTTTTTATTCGTAAATTAGAACCCTCACACAGTCACATTGCTATGTGCCAAGTTAGTGGGCATGTACATCTTCTAATAGACAATTTTATAAAGAACAAAATGAAAGAACGGGATGATCCGGAAATTAAATTACATTTTAAAGGGGGTGGTAGCAGCATAAATATATTCCCATCAACTAGTCTATAGAAATTTGTCTAAGTACAGAGTTTTCAGATGGCAACTGGTCGCTAAACTCAAACTGAAAATCAGATGGATGTGAAATGGTAAACAAAAAACAAATTTTGATCAGGACCGTAATCATGGAACCAATCTTGTTTCATTTCGTTACGGTCAACCAAACATACATATGTTAAAGTCTTTAGCAACAGAGTCTATAGCATGACTTAAACCCACAACTAGTAGGCTAAAAAAAGGGTTCTTCCGATTTCGATTAGGCAAATCGAGCGTTAGATTGTATTTATTCATAGAATATCTTTAAAAATATCCAATTTTCTTATTTGATTCCATTTTATGTTCCAATCTTCTTCGTATGTGTGTTTCTCTAATTTTGTGATTTTTATTAAATACAAATGATGTTTTTTTTCTTAATTATTTGAAATCAACTCTCATAAAATCACAGTCATGTTACAATGAAACAATAAATAAATAAGAGTGTAAGCACCCTCGTAACGTAGATAACTCAACTGAGTGCTGTTGAAGTCAGTATTTTATTTGTGTGTGTGTGTGTTTTTCTTTATCACACATTCAAATCAAAATTTCTTTAAATAACCCCCTGAACATATTAGCGGTAAACTCAAATTGCCTTTTGTCTGGGGAATAGATTTGTTTTATGTGTGTAATAAAATTAATTTCCTTTACATGACATGACAGAAAGTTGAGAGACAATATCTGGCGATCAGTATTAACTTTTATTTCTCACATTACATATGTACATGTGTGTGTAGGTACGAGCACATTTAATGACTTTTCAGCGATTTAATAACATTGTTGCTGTTGTTGGATTACTTCTGTACAGATTTGAGCTGTCTGTGGCATAATGTCATCCCGAAATGTCAACGCCCATAGTTTATAGCTAAAACTTTGGTATATGCTAAGTTTTATAGACAGGCGTGTACATAGGCGTATTAACTTTGTCATTCATGTATGTATATTCTTGATAAGTGTACAATTCGAAGACGACATAGCCGTGTCCTTCTATGTGTAGCGAACCTGGGTATTACAATAATGAAAATAAGTACCATCCATTTAGAAAGTATATGCCCAGTGGTCGAAAATTGATCACAGAATTTTTAATTTTTTTTGGTTAATTTTTGTTAATCACAACAACAACGCGTAATAACATTTATCAAAACCAAAACCATTTATCAAAATCCTTGATGAACAGTAAATTTTGGATTACGAAAAAGTGAACGCAAGAACTACAACAAAATCATCTTCATCAGAATAAGTGAAGACGTCGACCATAATCATTTAAAAAAAAAAATTTATTTTTGTAATTTAAAGTTGATTAAATATTCTGACCCCTATATAAAGGTGTTTTCCAACAAGCGGAGTTATTTTGTGGTATTTCGCTAGCTGGCACTTTTGAAGATTTTATTCATTGACAGAAACTACGCCATTACTGAAAATGGAATAATACACGCTTCGACAACGCATTGAAATGATTAAAATTCACTACAAAAATGGTGAAAATCTTGCAGTCACATCTCGTAAAACTAAAGCTTTGTTGGGACGTCGTGAAGCACCTTGTGGAAAAAATTCGAACAAAATTGACGACTAGCTAATTTTTGCAAATATATTTTGTAGGCACTTTTCACATATGCATCAGACCCATTAGGATTTTGCAGAAATTGTCTATGAAATTGAATTAATTTTTTGTAACCGTACAGGGACAGCTATGCCTAGCTTCTTATCGTAATCAATTTCTAGCCAAAGTCAATATGAATAGCGCAGTTATATTGTAGACATTTATTTCGTTTAGAATTGCTAAAGTTGTCATCTAATGCGTAATTGTTTCACGAATCACCGATTGGCGGTAATACTCATGTTCAACTCAATTAACTTGCAGATTTTCGCTGAAAGTTCTTCAACTTACTTTTATAACGAATAGTCTCTTGTGGTGCATACGTATGTATATATGTATGCACACTTAGACATGTGATAAATCAATAGGTTTAAATTATTAACGTCAATAATCAAAAAAAATGTCAAGTGTCTGTACAATTGCTTAAAAATCTTCCACTGCAGACGTATACAAAAAATTGATTTAAAAAACCCTCCTCTCATCGGTATTTCTGTTCAAAGTACATACAACAATTGAAATGGTTGCTTCAATTTGAATATGGCAGATTTTAAATTTTTGAAAATTAATTGAACTCTTGTTGTATTTCGTTCCAGTCAAGCTGATATTTTTAAGTCTTTAGAAGCAGAGTCGAACATAATTGAAACCCACAAGTTGTAGACTCAAAATTACAAAATGCCAATCGAGAAATTTGATTTAAATGCAAACAAAATGCACTTAACCAACAGTCTCGCTGATATTGCTCCCTCAAATTCTTTATGAATGGCAAATGATTAAATTATACGAAATAAAACTCGACAAGATGAAACAAACATTAATTGCAATGTCTGCGATTTTTAAATAAATAAAACTCGACAAACATTAATTCAAATGTCTGCGAATTTTAAGGCACCCAGACAAAATATCTTTACAATTCCGTTAATTGCGTAGAAGGTATTGAAACTCTTATCTAGATAAGCGGATGGTTGAGGAAAAGATCCGTTCAGACAACCTCATGGACTGTCATAACATTGTAATACAGTTTTCACAATATTCGCAAATATTGAATACATCTAAGAAAGTATGCATCGTAAAGTTTGCAATAGAACTGAAAAGAATTAGAATATACCACCATAAACTGAAAATATTCAAACAAATTGCTTTTTACCACAATTTGATAATGAACAATACAAGTATAATCTCTTGGGGCTTTTTTTTGCAAACGAAAAAAAAAAATTAAGATGAAAATATTGTTGTGTCCTAAAAAATACTTCAGATGGCTTATAGCCGATTTGTGGAAAAAAAATCAAGGAAATGCTTAATGAATACTGCTGAGCCTCTGCATCATCAATTTCGAATGGTTGAAAAGTTGTCTACCACACAGCACAAGGGATGCCGAAAGTTCATGTGTGTGATGAAATCATAAAACCACCACAACACACCAGAAATGTTCTAGGTGACCATAGGAAGCCAAGGTGGGTCTGTCGTCCACCAAGATCATGGCGACAGTTCTTATGCATGGATTCCATTTGAAAAGTGTATAACAATCACCGGATAATATTATTTACAGCTGTGGGACAGATTTGGTAAGAGGCCATGGTGTAAGTTAAGGTCAAAAATGTTTGTTGGGTTTTTTACCTAACCCTTTTAATTTGTTTGCTTGGTTTTGCCAAATAATTGCAGACGCTAAGTTTGCAATTATTTCATAAATTGATTTCCGCTCCCATGAACCCCAATTCTTAAGAATTGTTTTCATTTGGTTCTTACCAAATATTTTTCCTTAGAAATTCGATCGCGTACTTATTAACAATTAATAACAATATTTTTGGTAACTGCAATATCCGGCATGTGCCATTGCAGTTTAGCTAAGTAAGCAAATTAATATTATAAATACTTTAGATTTAAGTCAATGAACGTCCGTTTCGTTCCAGTAAATCGGAAAGTCAGTCTGTAAGACTGAAAAAAAAATAAAAACTAAAGAACAACCGTTGTTTTATTTCATAAACACGCGGAAAGTTAAGTTGTATTCGAACCCAAGTTTGTATTCTATTGAGTACTTGTAATGTTACAATATCTTTCACCATGACAACGAACCGGGACATAGGTGTTAATTCGCCAGACATTTGTCATCTCACATACTGACAAATGAGACTATGACCATTTCCCATTTCCTGAAGAAATGGCTAGGCGGCAAGAGATTTGGGTCTAATAAAAATGTTATCCCTGAATGAAACGTCTATTTTAATGACCTCGAATTGGAAAAACGTTGGAGCAGTCGGAACATGCGGCTACGGGTCTCTCATTCGTTTATCGTCGAATGGCCGCTTGATCCCACGATACAGTGAAGAGAAACTTTGTTCTTCAACCGAACTGATCGTATAAGGAATACTCATCCAGCAAGTGTCTTAACGCCATCTATTTTACAGATTTCTCCAACACGAGATGTTATTTTGATATTCAAAGAAAAATGGAATTTTTTGAGATAAATGATCGGATGTTTATTTCATAATAAAGAGGAAGGTATGCCGTTAATAATGAAAAACAACATCAGCCAAACGGCCATCACGACCACGCTTACAGGACCATATCCTTTTCCGAAAATTTACCATAACCAAATCGCAAAGTGGATGCCCTATGTCCTCGATAGCCTCTTTGAGGTCTTGCATCGACGCTGGGCTGTTGGCTGTTCGCGTGGCCCCAAAGGAAGAAGTCGCAAGTTGTTAAATCACAAGATCTCGGTGGCCAATTGTGATCACCTCTTCGAGAGATAACACGGTCCGGAAGCTTTTTAGCTTTGCGAACTGTGACTGCAAGATTTTCACCATTTTTGTAGTGGATTTTAATAATTTCAATGCGTTGTTGAAGCGTGTATCGTTCCATTTTCAGTAATGGCGTAGTTTCTAGTTGTATATAAAAGCTTCAAAAGTGACAGCTACCGAAATACCAGGTGATTCAAAATAACATCTCTTGTTTCTAGTTGTCAAATGTCAGTAAAAGCTTCAAAAGTGACAACTACCGAAATACCGGGTAATTCAAAATAACATCTAATATCAAAGAACCGCAAGAAATTGCAATGGTATACTATAGATTTTTTTTTTGTGAAAAAATAAGTGACAACCCTAATGTACACATTACAATTTCAGATCAAGGCACTTGCACTTTCTTTTTTTTTATATTACTTTACTTTGGGTTATATTACCAAAAATATTTGAATTGCACCAATTTATATTTCTCTTTGTTTGGTGATACTCTAGGAAATACATGTGCCAGATAAAAGCCACTAATTATAATGGCTGGGCTGGTGTTCGCTTAAAGCAAAACAACCAAAAAAAAAAAATACGAATCAAAAAAACAAAAAAAAAGAAACGAACAAGAAATAAACAATGATTTGAAATAATTAATCGTTCTTTACCTGAAACAAAATAAAATAAAAAAAAAACAAATAAAATACATTTCGTGTGCCACAACCAGTTATTGTTAAAGCCAACGGAATATTACATTTTAACAAACAAATCAAAACCGTCAAAAAAAAGTGACAACAAATAGAAATAAAAACAGAAAAAAAAGTGGAAAAGAAACAGTTTTTTTTTGTCTGCTTTAAAATGTATTTAAATTTGCGTCAGTAACGATTATGTACATACTCGTATGTATCTATAATTGAACATATGTGTATGTATGCTCGAACATGATTTATATCTGTACATCCGAACAAACTACTTAAAACGTCGGTTGCCCGTCATATCCAATCATCGATCTGTTCCATCGTTAAACGTCATCATGATCGCAACCGGTCGAAATAAAATTGATTTTAATCAATTCTTCAGTGTATCCATACACAAATTCCCAAATACACATACACAGTCATGCGTCGATTTGTGTTCTTGTGTGGATGTGTACTCGCCCAGCAAACAATTTGCTGAGCGTTGTTGTTACGAATGTCGCTGGCAATGATTCACTTAACTATCACCCAGTAGATTGACAAACGATTGTAGAAATAATGGCACCGTCTTCCGAGACACCAGTAAATGTGGTTTGGAAGATTAATCACTGCCGCGATTTTAACATTTCAAAATAGGAAAAAAATAATGCGAAATATTTTAGACCATTTAAGATACAAAAAAAAAAGTATATTTAAGATCATGCAGTTTTGTTTGTGTTAGTCGAGTTCGAGATCATTTATTATTTCTATTTCTTTGTAAAAATATAAATGTTTAAAAAAAGGTTTCAAGCTTGTGTTTGCTTTGATTGCAGGCAAGGCATACGGATCTGTTTCGGAAGCTACCACACTTCTTCATCGGTACCCATTTGCAATGATTTTTGCTACAAATTATTGGTCTAATACACGCGTAGTTCTCTCATGTGAATGAGAACTACTGCTACCTACGATTCCTCCACGAATCACGGCGATTGTCCTGTTCACACCGGCGATTCGACAACGATTCTCAGATTGTCCTGTTCACACCGGCGATTCGACAACGATTCTCAGATTGTCCTGTTCACACCGGCTATTCGACAACGATTCACAGATTTATGAGCTCTTCCGGGCGATTCATGGAGGAATCACAGACGCTTGAAAATGTTTGCTGGGCTGTTGGATGAATACAAAAATCTCTAGTTTAAACAACATTTTAATTAGTTTCGAATTTAAATGATGCCAAAATGCCAAAAGAAACAACTGATTTGTCTAATTTTTGTTGGTCAATACACTAATTGGGATTATAAATAAATATGCACAAATTTAGAAATATATTCTTGGAATATTTACCACATACGATGGAAAAAAATTCCAGAATGGCCAACAAAACAAATATTTTTGTTGTTGCCTTTTTTGCTAAATCTTTAATAATGGAAATAATAAATAGATAAAGCTGTTGTTGTTCAAAATACAGTCAAACTTCCATAACTCGAACCACCATTATTCCATAGAAAAGTTTGACTTACGCAGACTTTGAGTTATGGAATTACTTATAAAATTGTTTAAGGGAATTTGTCTCCTTAACTCCCACTAGAATTGATTCGACTTATGGAAGTTCCACTGTATATTAATCCAAAATTCATTATGTTGTGGTGAATCTGCCTTGACTTCAGATTCCGACTTTAGTTAGCAAAATGCTAAATAATTTGGTTCCCTGGTCTATTTCTAGAATTATCATAGTCGATTTGGCAGACATGTGTTGCTAACTGAAACGACATTAGGAGTGGTAAACAAAACAAAATGTAACTCTACAAGTAAACAAGAGAAAATAATCGATAACATAATCGATAGATGTCACAATTTTTGTAGTGAATTTTAATCATTTCAATGAGTTGTTGAAGTGTGCATCCTTCCAGTTTTAGTAATGGCGTATTTGTCAAATGTCAATGAATAAAAGCTTCAAAAGTGCCAGCTACCGAAATACCCGGTGATTCAAAATAACATCTCCTGTTGGAGAACCCTGTACGTTTCAAAAACTTTACATGATACGTTGCATTAATTAAAGCAAGTGATATTTTAATTAATTTTTAATTAAACAAAAATATTAAAGGTTTGATTGATTCCGTTTTGAAACATTTTTCTCTATATATGGAAATCTATTTGCATTTTTTTTTTTTTTTTTTTTTTTGTATGTACATATTTCGGTTATATTCGTTTTGGCACTTTTATATACCCTTTTTATGCCCACCTGTCCATACGTTATGTCCTTTCAGGTCTTTCACGTCTGTGCGTTCGCCACAATTGTTATTATCATGACAGAATTGAATATATGAATGTTTCAGTAAACATTTAATAACAACTTTAGGTACATATGTACTTTGCAATGGTTTTCTTCCGTGTGTCTGACCTTTACTGGAACAAGGCAGCAGCAAGTTTGATTTAACGTGCATACGTTTAAAACGGAATAGAAAATATAACAATTTCTAAGGTATCCCATATAATGAACGGTTAGTCTAAATTGATAAATAAAATTCAGAAATTACCTTTGCCGGCAGAGGGGAATAGCAAACGACAAAATGAAATATTTCAAAAACAAAATCAATGGGTCGTGAATACGAGCTAGCGAAACTGGTATGACCTGCTGAAATTTGAATAACTGTCGTGCGAATCGGAGCACGCGACAACAGTTAATATGACAAATTCATTTAGACTCCAAGACTTTTCGAGCATATTATGAATTTAACATCAACATAAACAATGGAATTAGCAATAACAACAAAATAACAATAAATAAAATTCATTTGGTTTATGGCCGGAAATGCGATTATGGCATTTTGGCATAGAGATAAACTTGCAGATTTTGCATGAGTTGCCAACAAATTTTCACAAGTTTACTACTGAATCAGACAAACAATGCAACAAAAAAAAAAATAATTGTATTGAATAACCAATATACAATTCGGATGTATTGGCCCGCTGAGTCTAAAAACGGCCGACATTTTTTCTAGGGATAGTTTTTTTTTTATAAATTTTTTAAAACATTAACAGTCATAACTCGAATACAATTTGTCCAATTGGTCAAATAAATTGTAAAAAACTGATCCCTAAATTATTTGTAGCCTTTGCCTTTCGAATTTGTAAACAAATCTTAAGGTACGGTCACAGTGGGCAAATATTTTTGTTCGTATCTGTCCAAAGATATCCCAAAATAACACAGGGCTGATTTTAAGTTGACACTACGATTAAATATTTTCTCGTTTTTGTTTGTTGAAACAACCGGCAAATAGTGCAAAATAGAAGTTTGGGAAAACATGTTTGCCGTTTTGTCACACACTTGAATAAATATTTCACCACAAACAAAATGTCAACGAACTGTCAGAAGACAGCAATTTATTTGATAACAAACTTGTGAGAGCAATGATGCAGGAGGATGATCGATTTTTTTTCATTTTATGGAAACGGCCCAACTTTTCTTCTTTCAATTTAATCTGATTGTAAGTGTAACCACATAGTGATTATTTTGGGGTCAGGTTGGGACAATGAAATATTTCACAGTTCATGACAAACATTTGCCCAACAATTTTTTTCGTAAATTAAAAAATGGCATTTTCAAAAGTTTGAAATAAAGCCACACATCTTACAATTAAAATGAGTTGTACATAGAACATTAAAATGGAGGATTTTCGCTTTTATTCATAATTCAATGTTGGCCCCTTCTGGTACCTCCCGTACACATTTTAGGTTATGTATGATTTATAAAAAAAAAACGGAATAATACATTTATTTTATTTGTAAAAAAACAATAGTTTCAAATACTGAACACCTGCAGAAACAATACAAATTCAGTCCTTAGTCATATGAGCATTCGACTATGAATGGGCTGCTTTACTTTAATTTCTAAAAAAATGTTTTGGGTCGTTTTTAATATTCTGATACAGTTTTAAAAATTGCAAATATTTTTTTTTTTAAGTCTTTATTTTTAAAAAATTGCAAATATTTTTCGTATGATATTAAAGAAAAAGTTCAAACACATTTGAAAAATTGTCGTTTTCAAAAATTTTCAAGTTCAAGTCTAGTCTATTTTTGTTTCGAGATACATACTATACTCAAAATATTTCAATGATAACAATAACAAAAACTACTTCATACCCAGTAATCACCTGTTCAAGTATACAGAAACAAAAAAAACAACATTTGGAATGAAGTGTATGGCAATTTCCTAGGAATGACAAAACCGAATGTAACCACCGCCCCAAGTACTCAACACTTCAATTTTCTAATTTAAAATAACAAAACAATAATTTCCTTTAAAAAAAAACTGACCGCCAACAAATTTGTCATCAAAAAACCCCGATATTTGAATATCACAAATGAATTATGAGCCACACTTGAGGGAGGTGAAAACTAAAACTATGGAATAATGATTAAATTTGATTAAAGCCAGTTGATGACCTAGTCCATGTAATAATACTCCGTATGTAAATAACCCGTACTTATCGTATGTTTAATTTTCAAAATACCAATTATTGTTGTAAGCAATTACAAGCAACGGCGGCCGTTGTAATCATACCATATGCACGTGCAGTTTTTGTTTTGTTTCTCTCTTAATTTTCTCCAGTGGCTCGGTTTTTCTTGCATCAATGCTTGTGTGATCCAACGACGATCATGATGATGATGATGATGATCTGGGAGGTACGTCCGAGTGTTATCTGCCAACAACTCATGTAATTAATAAAAAACTACAACGCAAGTGTGGACAGCACAACACTCGACAAATGAAACCTTACACAATTTGTTGTTGTGTCAGCAGGGTATGCGCACATTAGACCGGATCGAAAATGAAACCCTTTGAAAACAAACGAAATTAATTGGTAAAGAATGTGTCTGCCACGGCTCCGCCATCAATAGAAAAAATATATTAGCGATACTTCGTGCTGGTAAACAGAAGCTACTTTGGACAAAGCAAACACTTCAGGAACAGAGCCAACATGGCACGCTTGTCTATCCGTGCTTCTCTAGCGCAGTGTTTTCGAAACGACAACCCATCACAAAATCTATGGCCGTTCGTGATACACCAAGGATTCTTCCATATACAGTCAAACGTCCATAGCTCGAACCACGTAGAAAAGTTTGACTTACGGAGACTTTGAGTTATGGAATTACTTATGAAATTGTTAAAGGGAATTTTACGCCTCCGGAAGGTCGAGTTATGGAAGTTCCACTGTATTTATTTTATTATTGCCCCTTTATAAATGCAATGCACTGTGTTACCGTTAGTACATGTGGGTATGAGAAGAAGGACAGAGGGAGTAGTAGTTGTCATGTAACGTCTTTCTGGCTGAATATTTGACCGACATGTCCAACGAGGTCATGTGTCAACGAGTGTAGGCTTCGTAAGAAACATCAACAGCGATTGCGCTGGCTTGGCCATGTCGATAAAATATCCAGCCAGCAAGACGTTACATGAAAACTACTACTCCCTCTTTCCATCTACCTATGCTCTTATTTACTAAAGGGACATCAACTGGGAGTTAACCAAATAATGAAATAAATACAGTGGAACTTCTATAAGTCGAAACACTTTTAGTGGCAGTTAAGGGGACAAATATCCCTTAAACAATTTTATAAGTAATTCCATAACTCAAAGTCTACGTAAGTCAA
Source organism: Hydrotaea cyrtoneurina (assembly GCA_958296145.1). Classification (NCBI taxonomy): domain Eukaryota; kingdom Metazoa; phylum Arthropoda; class Insecta; order Diptera; family Muscidae; genus Hydrotaea; species Hydrotaea cyrtoneurina. The sequence goes on along the minus strand of OY282513.1, from coordinate 5,625,928 downwards.
ACTTTTCTACGATTATAATGGTGGTTCGAGTTATGGAAGTTTGACTGTATATGGAAGAATCCTTGGTATCACGAACCGAAGAAAGCCCGCACAAGAACGAATTAGCTAGTGGGCAAACCAAGACCAACAACAAATGTTAGAGTTAAGATATATATGAAAGTAAGTAAAGTCCCAATAAATATGATGCGCATAACAAGTTTTTATTTTCAATCGAAACTTGATTTCCGTTTAGAGAAAAAAAAACCCCACCAAGAGGCTTTAGAAATGTCGACCCTATCTAATGCTCAAATAAACATCGAGAAAATCACATAATTTACGGGAATTCGTATTTCCATGAAATCCTCAAAAGAGAACGTAATACCACTAACCTCCTAATATATAATTTATTTTTCAGATTAGATAAAACCGCGACGACTTGAGATGATGATTCAGATAGTGAAATTGCCAACCACACATCACATACAATAGACCCATAAAATTCTTATTGACAGTTAAATGTCGCTAACGCTCATAAAAGTGTTTCGTTGCTTTCTCTCTCCCGCGGTCCCTCTCTCCCATTTATACATTTATATGCGTAATTTACACTTTGAATCGGGGAGCTCATATAAATTATCATTGTTTTCTTTTTTTTTTTTGGGCACTTTGAGGAAATTTTCCCAAGAAACCAAAGCACAAGAACTGTTAGTCAGTCCGTCGACCGCATATCAGGCAGCCGGGCATATCCTAAATTATAATGATACCATATACAAATGTACAGCTAGGCCGGCAGGGAACTGGCCACTAAAATTTGCTGTCATAGTGGCAGGCGGCGATTATAAATACTGGTAGACTAATTTACGATGTGTGTATATGAATATACAACCACTACAGGCGGCACTACGATCCCCCCCATGTACATACGACTTTGTGGGTCTAACAAAAAAAAAATATGCATAATAAATTATAATAACAGTGTCAACAATTTGTCTATTTAGCGGCAATTATACGAAATATACTTATTAATTAAATGTTTTTATTTGTATGCGAAAAATTGCAATATTTTTGTTTCAATGTATCGCTCAACGCATACTTATACGAGTGAAATAGTCACCATGCTGGAGTATTTCAATAAAAATCGCACATAACTGATTAAGGCGCTGTGATGCGGAATGCCAACGTATGTAGGCCGAACAGACTGGGAAAACGGATAGATAGATGTCCCATGGAGTTCGTTAATGTCCTAGTGGAATTATGTTTTCATCCATATTTCTGAGTAACGTATTTCATTATCGAAAGGTGAATAAATTGGCAATTGTTTCAGAATTACTTCAGAATTAATTTTTAACAGTGGCCCCTAAATGATATATTCGTGTAATTAAGAAAAATCCAAAAAAATAATGTTTGTTAATTTTTTTGTAGTTCAAAAAGAAATGTGTATTTCAGCGGTCTCAATGTTTACACGTAGAAAACGCGTTTGGTCTTTGTAGCAAGTAAAGCTGATTTCTTTCCACACAAAGCTTATTTGGATGTAAATATAACTCATTAGCTATTAATATTATGTATTTGTGTATAAGCAATAGCGTGTTTGAGAAAAACAGACAACGAACTTATTAAATTCAATAAAGTAACACATTTGAGTGCGAATTCATAACATTTATATGCATCTACGCTCTTTAAAATGAAGGCAATAATCGAGAGAATAAGATGAATGGATTTATAGAGATTCACAATTCACATTTGAGCTGTAAAAAATAATATATGTTTGATGCGAATTTGTTTGCTGAAATTTGTTAAAATTGCCATTTTTTTGTAGAAGAGCAAAATTCTATGAAATAAAGACCGTCATTTATATTAATTTAAATTAAGTTTATAAAATATTTTTTTTTTATTAATTTCAACAATAAATTCAAGTTCTGCAGTCAGATCAAAATGTCACAGTCGAATTAATATTAAGCATTTTATTTCTGTCCGCATTTTTCATTGATTGACCGTCGGAATATTAGACTCATTGATTGGAAATTGGAAGTCATTGATTGCCCGTCGCTTAACTTATTAATTTCAAGAAAGTACAACATTTGAGTGCGAGTTTGAAAATGAATTATGAGTCCCTTAAGTAAATATTACCCTTTACACACTCAGAATGCTTGAACAAAAATCAAAACATTTAGATTTTTTTCTCATTTTTCTCCCGATGAATGCTTAATTTGGTTGACGCCAAACAAGACAAATTCCAAAGACATCTGTATTCTATGATTGGTGCTCACAAAATATTTGAACCCAGCAAGGCCATACTTTTAATATATAATTTTTGTTTTTTTTTTGTACTTAGGGGACCATATTTATAGTGGTTAAACATAGAAAAAACCAGTTACTTTTCAAATTTCGCTTTGGCTTGATATGAAAACACGTGGTGTTCACATTAGTGCTAATTTTCAAACAACAAAAATGTAGCAAGCATTTTTGGAACTTGCTGGTCAGAACTACTGTACGAATGAAATACATTCATGGTTCTTTACTTTAATTAAAAAAAAAAACGTAACACTGTGACAATATTAGTAACTGAACACAATAATAAACGGTTATGCGTTGAAATACTTAAAAATGTAGACCAGAATCGTACAAAATTTTTTTTTTAAAATATTTTTTAATTCACACTTTTGTCATTTCTAATATGTTCCCAAAGTGCTGGACAAATGAGTAATGAGTATAGGAAAACATTGCACCAACATGCATAAATTAATGTTTTAACAGTTCAATACACGCTCTGTATGTGTATGTGTAGAAAGAAATGATCAGACAAATGTGTTAAATACGTCTTACAGAACACGTAATTTGTATTATTTTATTATCATGATGCATTGCATTAACATTTATTCTCATTTGTTTATATTTCATCAATAAAAAAAAAACAAACGGATTTCTTAATTTGCCATTGTTTAGATTTTGCAACTAATTAATGTGACAGCCGCTTGTAAAGAAAGAAAAAACATTTCTAAATTCGTTACAGACATTTTGTATGGCAACAGATGGGAGAGTAGTTTTAATTCAAATTAAGTAAGACTTGTCGTATATCACACACATACATACATACTTAATTCTAGAAGTTTAAAGCACTGAAGGGCTTACATAACGTCGAGGGAATGTTCCTACAATGCATTTAATTTAAATAAAAACGTTAATTACCGTTTATTATGTAAGCCAAACAAAAAAATTACAACTCTTGTTCAAATGAGATATCTTAAGCGCCCCGGTAGGCGAGTTGGTAGCGTGCTTGCCTATCAGCGTGGGGGTTGTGGGTTCGATTCCCACCAGAGGCTTTGGTCTGTCGCTGCAAAAAATCAAGCCAAATAGTCTTTGTCACTCGGTTTATCCTTGGACCCAAAATTAGAATATAAATTTACTTTGTATTGTAATTAAATAAAAATAAAAAAAAAAAATAAAAAAAAAAAAAAAAAAAAAAAAAAAAATAAAATAAAAAAAAATAAAAAAAAAATGAGATATCTTCACTCAGGCCCAATGAATGATATCGTGGTTAAACCACGATTATGTAAAACTCAGTTTCCAATTAAACCGAGTTTAAACTTCGAATACCTTTTTGAGTGGTCAGTCCAAATAATCCGCACTTTCCGGCTGTTGATGTGGCAACACCCACACTTTTAGCAGAAAACACATGTTTCCGGTAAATAATTGAAATAAAACCTTTGTAGTGGATTTTGGCCACACTGGATTTTTAGAAACAAATATGAGAATTAAAAACCTCTGCTAAAAAACACCTACAATTACACACTTATTCCCACTCAAATCTTGTACTTTGTTGAATTTAATAAGTTTAGTGTGTTTTTCCAAAAACGCTAATGCTTGTGCTCAAATACTTAATAATACCAGTAAATGAGTTATATTTGCAGGCAAATAAACGTTGTGTGCGATTTTTTTTTTGGACTGACTCTCAATGGATGCCCCCTATGGATGCAATGCACTGTGTTAGCGATAGAAAAGACGGGTATTGGAGGGAGGAAAGAGGAAGTAGTGTTTGTTGATATTTGCCTTGAATTTGATAATGTCATAGCAGGCCGGAAAAACACTTGCTGGAAGATTATTCCCCATGCGAACAGTCCGGCTGAAGAGGGAATTTTCTCTATAGGGCGTCGTTCGTTCAACCGGCCATTTGACAATGAACGGATAAGAGACCCTATATAGCCGCGTATTCCGACAAAATGTTCTAACTTCAGGGGCCAGACGACGGATATCTGACGAACAGCAGCCATTGAAATATCTACACGCTCAAAAATACGTCTTTTTTTAATGTTTCCACACAAGTAAAACACATGTTTGGTGTTTGTAGCAAGTAAAGCTTATTTCCTTCTCCACAAAGCTTATTTAGATGTAAATATAACTCGTTTGCTATTATTATTACATATTTGTGTATAAGCAATAGCGTGTTTGGGAAAAACAGACAACGAACTTGTTAAATTCAACAAAGTACAACATTTGAGTGCGAATAAGTGTGTATTTGCAACAGTTTTCGTAATTTTTTTAAAGCAATACCAAGTGTATGAAATGGATTGTTATATAGAAATTCACAAATTGAAAAAAAATAAAAGGTGACACAAAACTGCATACATATATATTTGATATTTATCACCTACAAACATGGTAATGTTTGTCGTATGGAAAAATATATAAAGGGTGTTTTTTATTGAGGTATAGAACTTCGATTTGAAATGAAACACAAGAAAATCGTTTTAATGTCCATCAATTTGGCTTTATTGGAAGAATAATTTTATGCCATTAATGTTTAAATATGATTTCGGGCATGTGGCCGCCGCGGCTGGCTCGAATAAAGCCAATTCTACAGGTCCAATTTTCAACCACTTGTTGGAACCACAACTCATCCACATTCATGCCATCCAATTCGGGAACAAAATAGTCGGTTATCATGGCTCTATACCGGTCTCCATTAACGGTAACTGACTCTCCAGCATTATTTCGGAAGAAGTATGGCCCAATGACTCCACCAGCCCATAGAGCACACCAAACAGTCAGTTTTTGTGGATGTAATGGCATAAAATGGACGGAGCTTGCGGTGAACTTCGCGAACTGAACCGTTACTTTCGAAATAAATTTGCACGATTTGCAAGCGTTGTTCTTTTGTCAACCTGTTCATGATGAAATGGCAAACCAAACTAAATATTAATCACTTGACAGCTGACAAAATGGCCGCCAGTTAAAAAAGTGATGCCAACTTAAAGTTCTATACCCCAATAAAAAACACCCTTTATATGTTTGATGCGAACTTGTTTGCTTAAATTTGTTAAAATTACGTAAACATTTTCAAAATTTTACTTAAAAAATAAACAACAAAAAATAAATTCAACATGTCGTTTTCGAGTTATTAGAAATTAATTATAGAAATCCCCAAAAAAAATAAAATTTTAATTAAAAAATAAACGAAAAAAATGTTGCCTTTATTGTATTGATAACTCTGAAATCATTAATTATATATTATATAAAATGCAAAAAATTGCAGATACTGTAAACCTCTATTAAACTAAATGTAATGCGACAAAACCGGAAAAGTCATTTTCGATAATTTATGTGGAAAAATTAAAAAAAAATCTTACTTTATTAAGAAAAAAATCCTTTCATAGAAATTAACATTTTCATACATAGTGAGATTACAAATTGTTTTATTGTCCCGTTTCTTTCTGCAAACCAAAGAAAATCTACGATATGTTGAAACTTTCATACTTAAAATTGTGCGGCTCCCCACTTCATTATTTTGTGTTTAAATACGAGTAATCGTCAACCAAAAAATTGTTCTATTGTACTTTCTTTTTTTTTTGTTATATTGAATCTGTTTTTAATTTGTTTGTTATGTATCGAACATAAAAATTATAAGGCGCGATAAGTGCCATAATTTTTCAGTAAGTGCCATAATTTTGCAATAAATGTCGTAGTGTTTTAGATATGAGTAACCGCATTAAATTATCGATATCGGTAATCAACCAAACCCTACTACTTTTCTATGTTTCAGTATGTAGGTTATCTAAACGTTTAAATTTTTATTTGTTAATTACAATACCAATTAAATTTGCATTCTAAGTCTTCGGGTCAAGGTTACACCTGATGATAAGATTTTGCAGAGACCGGCCAAAACCTCTGGTGGGAATCGAAATCAAGCTGTTAGGTTTCAGTAGAATGGTGCGCCATGCCACAAAGCCCACGCTTTAATGGGAAGTTTCTTCCTCGGGCATGTCCATTTCCAATTAAAGACTGTTATCGGAGGATCAAATTGTATTTAAAGCCAATGTTCCTTTCTATCAACACGAACGGTAAATAAGATCAGAAAGACGTTGTGTGAAAGGAAAATATTTGTTTGGGAAACCGACGACATTTTGTAATGGACGGATATTTGTAAGTAATATCTGAGCAATGACAAATTCTATACACCAAAGGAAAGGGGCAAGTAAATATTACGGATCATGTATAATTCCCATTTGCAACGTCTTGTAACCACATTATCCGAGGATTGCCTGTAAGTGCAACTGTATGCACTTGCTGCATAGAAAGAATTTCAGAACACATTTTCGCCTGATTGTCTACACACGATTCACTTAGTAAATGTTATTGCCGCGTATAGTCAGCCGCCAGCCAACCCCCATTACATCTTCTCAGTCGTTATTGCGGTGTTATGGCTATGGATAGATTAGTGCACACGTAGTGCATACACATACGAACGTACGTACGAACAACGTACACGTTTAACGTGTGAAACGTAACAAAACTATAAATATAAATCTTAAGTTTATGGGACGAACGACCCATCGTCTACGAAAAGAAGACATTTATTTTGTAGGTATGTAAGTAAACAAGTAGAAAATATTGTAGTCATTTTCACAGCAATCAAAATTTGTTTATATTTGACAAATATATTTTAATTAAATTGTTGGCACATTTTTGTTGTTGGAAATTTTTTCGTTTTCGTTGTCGTCGTCGTTTTCGTCGCATGCATTCGTTGTTGTATATCGGCATATATCATTTGTATCATCATTTGTTGCTGTTATTGTCGTTTATTTGTTGGTCATTTGTTTGTTGTTATTATTTGCATAAATTATAAAACAAAAAGCAAATAAACCGAACAAAACGCTCGACATGAACAGCATTTCGCTTTGATCGTTCTGGTTGTTGTTGTTGTTGCAATTGAAGTTGCTTAAATCAATCAAAGTGTAATGAAAAATGTGCACCGATAATATGGGATCTTGATTTAAAATACAAAAAAAAATGTTTTAGACTCAATTTGCTCTGCTTTTGTTGTACTTTTTTGTTCGGTTTGGGGCTGGTCGTACACATAATAACGTTTCATGAGCTGACCACTGTCGGACTTGCTATAACGGAATTTAATTTAACTACTTGTACTACAACAAAAAAATTAAACTTCCCACATTTGTACGACGGCATCGATGCATCATCATCATCATCATACGCGTCGTCCATTGCTCGAAGGCGGCTAATTGATCATGATTAATGCCGTTTCATTGTAGAATATCGATTTTTGTGGCTTTAACTGGTTGAACCGGCCCCGTATAAGTGTGTGTTGGCAACCAAATAAAACAAATCAGAAAGAAAAAAAAAACGGATTTTCTGTGGTCAATATTTTAGTGATCGTTGACGTTTTTAGCATTCAAGAGTTGCCAGATGTGTTTGAGGGTTTCTCTGAGAATGTTGTTAAATCGTAGAGAACACCGAGGCCCCATACATGAGTCAAGGTGGATCTTCGTTTTGAAGTTAAACTTTAAATTCAATCAAAGCTCAACTGCAGCTGTCCAATATTGGGCAGCACTCAACGAAGGGGGAAGAAGAATCGAAACTCTTTTGATTCACCAAATTCCAAAAATTAAATAAATAACAAATAGGGGTGCTATGTAATTTTGTTGATGTTGTAATGAATCCTTTGCCGGTGACAAATTTCATGTAGCAGATATTTTTAATTCTCATATTTGTTCAAAAAAATTGTGTGTGACCAAAATCCATTAAATATTAATATTAAATTTAATATTATTTTAATTATTCATCGGAAACAAATGTTTTCTGATAAAAGTGTTAGGCCCAATAAATGAGTCGAGGTTGATCTTCGTACTTCGTTCAAAAAGGGAAATTAAACTTCAAATAATTTTTTTCAAAATTTAACTGCAGTTTAAAAGTCAAATATTGGGCGCTTATACTACGTATGATACGAAAGAAGAAGAAGAACCAAAATTATTTTCGTTCACCAAATTCTACAAATAACATAAATAATGCTGTGTAATTTTGTTGTTGCTGGAATTCGTTTCCGACCACCACCAGTGTCTTTTGCCCGTGCCAAAATTCATTTAGCAGTTTTTTTAATTCTCATATTTTGTTGTAAAAATCTTGTGTGACCAAAATCCACCTCATAAGTTTAATATTGTTGTAATTATTCACCGGAAACATATGTTTTCTGATAAAAGTGTTAGTGTTGCCACATCAACAGACGAAAATGTGGAGTATTTTGACTGAAAACTTACTTGAAGTTTAAACTCAGTTTTATTGGAAACTAATTTTAATATTTGATTATGTATTTCAATTAATGGGCGGATTTAAAAAAAAAACTCCGAAAATAGTATTTTGGAAATCTCCCGGTCCAGCATGTTTACAATCGTGTTCAGATTTCTAAGGTCAATACATTTCATTAGTTTGCGCTCTTTTCGGAATTGTCATTAAATGTCGCTAATTGTTGAAGAGAGATGGCGCTTTTGTACGTCAACCGTTGTTTGTTGTTCTCTGTGCAATACATGAGCCCTTACCAAAATAAATTAAAATCAGAACGGCCTACTGAATCATCTCCAAAGAAGGGAGAACAATGTTGGCAACTTAGACTTTAAAACATTCAACATTAGCGAAAAATAAATTTCAAAATATAAAATAAATGGGGATTTAATAGGTTTTGATTCACATGTCATTTTGACAGTGACGGTTGATTTCGGCTAATAATCGTGATCGAAAGCCACGACCTGTATGCTATCACACCGACGATATCTGGTTTCAGTGGGCTCTAGGGATTTCCCTCCCAATTCACCAGGGGAATTCACATAATAGAAATAGAGAATTTTCCATACGAATGATTAAAAACATCCCATATTTTGAACATTAAATTTATTTGAAAATTAAATCTCATTATTTTTGGACTGACGAGCTCAAAATCATTCTAACGCATTTGGTTTCATCTCAGGGAGAGCTGTTGTCTAGTGTTTAGACATTATGAGTGAGAAAAAGATCAACAAATAGAATTAGATGAGTTTTTGATGTGCATATTCATGTTACAGTTATTTTGTACTAAAGCAATGGGCAACAATAGATGACTGTTGCGTTGATGATGTTGACGACGATATCGATCTCGCTGATCGGGTTGTTGTGGATTTCGATGATGTTATAGTTAACATTTCGATGTTCGATTTAATCGGCCATAAGGCTTTGAATTACAAGTTAATAAATTATTTATTTATTTATTTATTATTAATTACAATACAAAGTAAATTTATATTCTAATTTTTGGGTCCAAGGGTAAACCGGGTGACACAGACCATATGTTTAGATTTTTGCAGCGACAGACCAAAGCCTCTGGTGGGAATCGAACCCACAACCCCCACGCTGATAGGCAAGCACGCTACCAACTCGCCTACCGGGGCGCTTTTAATAAATTAAATGAAACTGATTGGACTGAGTACATCATTTTTAAAAAACACCACACATTGCTGTGCAATAAACCAACTTTTTTACATCTTAAAAATTATTTTTTTCAATCTCTATTTAGGGAGACAGTCTGCGTTGAGGGATGAGTCCTTGCATTAACTAGTTCCCTCATCCCCGAGTCTAATGATAAGTTTTTCGTCAACAATATTAATAATATGTTTTCTCTTCCGACTTCAATGCCAAACATGATGTCGAAATTAGCCGTTAATCTTAGAATCACCCATAAAACAAAATTCAATTTAACAGATTCCCTTTCAATAGTTTTGATAGTTTGCCCTTTTATACGGTTGATATTTGGACAAAAATGAGTCATAGGGTGTAAAGACCGAAATTTGCCGTCGATATTTTCAAGATTTACAGGCAAGGCCCTGATTCCTGATAAGACTTTAATCTCTTAGGTAATCTAGCAGTATAAACATAGTATTGGCACACCCCGATGCAGATAAGGCGTAGCGGCTATTCCATGGGGTTTTATGATTTCTAAGTTGACAAATGCCTACTTTTTTTTTGTTCTTCAAAATATGATAAAGCTAGTGTTTGACGCTGGAAATCCAGTTATGGAAATTTAATAAATCAAACCGTCAGTTGTAGATGGTCAATATTGCATAACAACGGGTGTGTTTTATTTGGCCATTAGAGTATTGGGGCTATATTAGAGATTACTCCCAAAAACTTAAACCACAACAGCTGGCAACACCGACTGCATCGATTATCATCGAAGTAAAAATTCCTTAAACACGTTTTATCTTTGATGCAAAAAGGGATGCGGTTAGATTATTACTCTTACGAAATCATTCAGTATTGTTTGATTTTAACTTATCCCAGCCAGCAATGATACATGTACGTACGTTGCAAGCGAAATGAAAATAAATTTATTACTTTTTTTGGGTAAAAAAAAAAAATAAAGTTCACTCAACCTTGCATATTTTCCGATTTCATATGCCAGATTGCAATAAACGCCAAGCCATATTACAAAATAATTTCCTTTTTTTATTCAATATAGGGATATAATATTTGGTAATAAATTTTCAATTATGCCCGGTATGCACTTGAAGCTGAGTTTCAGGCTGGAAATTTAATTTAATGAATAAAATAACAGCTGCTGCTCATTTTGTCAGTGCATCAAGTAAACAATACAACAAACATTTTCAATACTAACTAAAATGGCAACAAAAACTAGCACCAAACCTCAAAGCATTATTTTTGGTTTCCGTTGGCAGACAACCGTTTTTACCGTTCAATAGAATTATCTCTGTAATAGACATATGTATGATAATTTCCTGTGTACTACAATTTCTTTTTTTTTTAAATTTTGTTAAGTAAACAAATATCGACCCTCTCTAATATCTTCATAAAGATAGTAATTCCTAAACCTTTTCTCGATTTCAAGAACAATGTCGTGAATATTTACTTATCTCGATTCCTTACTGAGCAGCTTTAAATCATTATCGAGAACGACAAAACAAATCTGTGTACATTTATCTTTATTTGATGTCAATATAAACTGATGTTAATTTACGATTTACGTGCTGTTTCAACTTTTGAATGAATTCCATTTTTGTAATAAATTTTAAACTAATTTCCATCTCACACTTAATCTACAAAAACACACACTAAAGTATAACGGTGAGATTGTAAAATATTTTTTTTTAATTTTCGTTATTTATCTATTTACAAAACAACACACTCACACACCCACACATAGAGTTCAAACGTCTTGCAACCAAGATCTAAATATGTCCTTCCCTTTGTCATAAACCAGTTTTCAAGTGTATTTTCTAATTCAAAAGAAAAGAGTTTTCTACGTTTCAAAACGTATGATCACGGCAAAGTGTAAAGTTGTCCTGCATGACGTCTGTTTTATTTCAAAGCCTTCAACCTAAATAAAGACCAGCGTTGACAGGTGTTCTCTCAAAATGTACACTTAAAAAGATATTTGATTTTGTGATATTCAAATTTTAAATCTAATTTTAACTGAATAACACATTTATCGAAGCATCACTCTAGATAGAAAATCTCCACGGAAGAGCAGTATACAAAGTAAACTAAAAAAGCACCTTCCAACGGTTTACAGTAGTTTGAACTGATCCAGCACGACTCCCTGAATCCTCAAGAGGGCCTCAGAAAATACCATTCAAACTACCGAACGTCATTGCTTGCAGGGACCTATGTCATTCATTAAAGATTCATGTATATCAATCTTCATTCGAACTTTTTGGTAACGGCTACAATAAATTCGAATGTCTTGTGGACTTGCAGTACATATCACTACCTAATGTAGAAGCAGTTGGTATTTCATTTCATAACACCCAGATTATACACCCAGGGAAAATATTACCTGGCAATCCGTTGAGTTCATAAAAATTCTATTACATTGTCAGTGTTTTCGTTTTACTATGCAATTATCTTAAACCGCAATATTTTTCCATGATCAAAATTGAATATAAATTCTGTTAATAGGCAATAGTAATTATTACAGAATAATGGTTGTCACAGCAATTGGTCATAAAGAAACTGCAATAAAATTGGTAAACTGTGCAAGGTTCTTAACCCATTCATAGCCAGCAATGCCATATGGCACAGAAAAAAAAAGGATTTCGTCAAGATCGTTATCAACGTATTCGAATTTACAAAATAACGGCTCCTATTTTTTTTTTTAAAAATGTCTAAGACAATAACGACAGCGAGATTTTGAATTTCTGGTTTTCCATCACTTTGTGCAGAAATGATTATTTTTTAAATGTGGACATTCTTATTCTTGCACTGCTCGAATTTATAGTCCAAAAAACGAATTTATTTTAATAATTGTAATATAATTGTAAAGCTAGTGGTTTTAGGTCAGTTTTTATTATGCTGTATCTTCCCTATAATGGAAGGAGAACCTACGATACAATTATATCGTTAATTAAAAAAAGGTAATCGATTATTACCACCTTTTGGGGTTATCGTGCCATCACTAGATTGATGTGGCAATCATTTTTGAATAACTCCGACAATTACTGAGGGATTTAAAAAAAAACCGGATGTGGCCAAAATGGCCAAATAAATCAGCAAATAAATTCGCATCAAACATAGATGTATATATTTTTCCATACCACCACAATCATTAACTTGTTTGTAGGTGATAAATGTGAAATATATATATGTATACATTTTTTGTCTTACATTTTATTTTTTTCAATTTATGAATTTCTATGTAACAATTTTTCTAATTCTCTCGGTTATTGCTTAATTAAGAATCCAGCTGCAAATACACACTTATTCGCACTCAAATATTGTACTTTATTGAATTTAATAAGTTTGTTGTGTGTTTGTCCCAAACACAATATTGCTTATACACAAATACATAATATTAATAGGAAATGCGTTATATTTACATCCAAATAAGATTTGGTGTAGAAGGAAATAGGCTTTACTTGCTACAAAGACCAAACACGCGTTTTACTTGTGTGTAAACATTAAAAACAAGACTTATTTTTCAGTACGGTTAGCCAGAAACCTTTTTAAAAAACAAAAAATGGAAATAATCACGAAACCTTTTTAAAAATATTTTATAAAATTATTATTTTTACGAACTTATGATTTTAAGAAAAATTGTTTTACTGAAGATATCGGCCTAAATTATATTTACATTTACAAAAAAATCGACAGTAAAAGCTTGTGGTGCTTCCGATACAATTAAACTTGCTATATCTGTGTAAATATAAGTTTTTAACCTCGTATTCAGAAAAACTTATAACAACTTTATAAACTTTTGATAAAAAACATTTTTCTAATCAAAAGTTTATAAATCTGTTATAAGTTTTTTTTAATACGGCCATTAATTTTTAATATTTTTGTATTAAGAGCGTTGGACAATTTTCTATAAAACATCATCGAGTTTAAAAAAAAATGGCTCTTACGGCTTTTTCGCGGTAAGGGCCGTGTCTAGAAAAACCTTTAACAGCTTTATAAACTTTTGATAATAAAAATGTTTCTAATCAAAAGTTTATAAAGCTGTTATAAGTTTTTGTTATAAGCGTTGGACAATTTTCTATAGAATCTCATTAAAAAAGTGAGTTTCAAGAAAAACAAATGGCACTTACGGCTTTTTCGCGGTAAGGGCTCGATATGTTAAATAGTTCTACTGCTCCGCCAACAATCAGTTCCTACGCCTGTCGGTTTTCTAATATTTTCAATTTCTGCTTATTTAAAAATCTATGTTTTTGAGACAAAGTTTATTGTCTCCTCAAAGCTAAAATTTGTATTTCTTAGAACTAATAGCGAAAGAACAAAAAAGAAAAATTACAAAAACAGCAACATAAATTACATATTAAAAAATGTTCAGGGGTACGAACTGATTGTGGGCGGAGTAGTAGTTCCTCAAGGCTTTTTCTAAAATCGCTGTACGTCATAAAGCACAATGCCGATTGTCGAATTTGCCAGTATCAGTGCATTTATTTCTTATTCTGTTATCGACGATTTATACACTTCCATAGGAAATCACAGTGTGGTTAACCCATACTCATACAGTGGGGACGGGGGAGGGGGGTAGTGTCACTCCGAAGAAACAAACGTGATGCATTTATTCAAATTTAGAACATAATGACAACAGTAGTTTCGTGTAAAAATAAGTCTCATTAATAATATTTCGTGGCGCATATTGCTGTCCTCTACTATTATGGGCAAATAAAAAACCCCAACTTGTTGGGGAATCACAAAGTCTAGCTTCGCTGGTGGCACAAATAATAAATGATTATTTTTAAGATACAAACTTTTGGCTTTTTCTTAAAAATGTTTGCAATACAATGTCCAGACTAGTGTGAAATGACATTTGACACCAACGACTGACCGATTTACTCTCTGGCGGACTTAAGCCGCAAACACGAAAGTGTAATAAATCAAAAAAAAAAAAAAAAAAAACAACAACAACAATGTTTCTGTATCGTAACCGCTTGGAGTATTTTATTTGTGCGTGTGTGTCTGCCTGTGCTTGGTATTAACTTGGCTTAGTCTTAAGGTATGTGTATGTGCCTACCTAGCATATTCCACTGCATATTCCAATGGCTGCTATAATACATCAAGAATGGCATAATAGCCCTGAACAATAAATTTTAAAGAACGCATAAATTAGCCAAGCATTAGTAGTGGTAGTATCAAAATACAATAGAAACAGAAGAAAAAAAAATGATTCAAAGCTAAACTAACACACAAAGCAGAAACAAAATACGGCGGCACACTAAGGTTATCGTACCTACCAAAAAAAAATATGGTACCTAAGTAAATTAGTTAGCACCGCCGATATTTGTCATTGATTTTCAAAAAAAAAAAAAAAAAAAGGGGCAGAGTGAACAGAAATTAAAATTCGACAGAAGAAGAAAAAGCAACACAAAAGTCGATTTAAGATTTAATTGCATTCTCTTTTCAGGCGTTTTTGTTGTGTTTCATTTTGGTGTAGTTGTTGTCGGCTAGTCCGGTTTTCAATCCAAGGGCTTTTGCTTACATGTCTCAAATTAATGGTGGTGTTTACATTCGTAGTTTTTTAAAACTTTTGGTAAAATTCACTTTGGTTTTGATTTTATAATTATTTAAATTTTTTCCACCGTTTTTTTTTTTTTTCAAAATTTGTATATTCAATTAAAAATAAAATTCTTTTTATTTTTTTACAATTTTCTTTTGATTTTTTTTCTAGCACGGTGATATTGGTGTAAATGTTTTTACTATTTTTTTTTTACATTTCTTTCTCTTCGTTTTATTTTTGCTTCTTTGCAACGTTTTCTCTTAGAACGCACGGCGGGCGCTGTTTGGTATTTGTATTTGTTTTGAAAATTATTATTCAATTTTAAATATATGTTTTGGGAGACCGAGAACCGTCTTCACTTTACATCAATATACCGTGTACTGAATGTTCAAAGACTATCGACACCTGGTAATATAACGTAACACTGCTGCTGAAGCCAACCCCACCGAATGCCAGAGCCATAATCCATATTTTAAAATTTAGGCACTTATAAGAGAGTGGCTACGAAAAGAAGATAAGACTTCATTAACGCGACGAACGATCGAACAAGATTAAAATGAGAATACGAAGCCCCAATAATAACTGAAAAAAATCAGCTAAAACAACAACAGCAACCGCCACCACCACCACAGACAACAAAACAAAACACTGAATGTATGACAGCCAAGCTCACTTTTGCGATTGCACTCACTTAAGTGGTTGTCGGCCTGACCAGCAACGACGACGCCAAAGGCGCGCCAGCAGTGACATCAACAGCGACGATCTCCTAAGATCTGAACAACGTCGTCAACGAATACGACGACTGGCAGCGTACGATACGACGTCCATGTAGTACAACTATGTCTACGGAGAAGTAGACACTCATTTTTGACAGAGAACTGCGCTGAGCAACAGACAAGCTGAGATTGCGAGCCACAATCGCAGTGATATCGCAATCATCGAATGATGTATGAAAACACGATCATCATCGTATCGTATACACCTGTCGAGAGTCAAGTGAACATACATGTGCCCACATGTATTGTGATTAAATGTTCAGCGTTAAGAGCGTTCACGAGCTCTTATCGATATCAAAGCAAAGAGTAATCAGTTATGGTCAGTCAGTCGTATATGATCAGTCAGCCAGTCATAATCTATCTAAGTGAACTATAATAGCATATAAACAATGATATTTCGATGTGTGAATGTGTACGTGCACTGACAAAAAAAACACGTGTGTATGTATGTATGGAGTGTATGGATTTTTTATTGATTTATACAAGAACTGGGATTTTTTGAAATTCCTAAAAGTTCATTGTTGTACGTCCGTATACAGTGGAGCCCCCAAACGAAAATGCACACACACACACACACGCCCGCACATAACAAAGGTAGCGCTATTATTGTTTCATTTTGTGAAGCCCCTGAATGGAGGGAAATGTAGAAAAAAAAAATAATAACAGCCAAAATGTTATACGATTACGACAGAAGCTAGGAATATCCAGATTCCAGATACCGTTGAGCATCACAATGAATACACTAGCCAAATAATCTGATGCCACCATTGGTATACACAGAAAACTTGACACAATTTGTGACTCAGAAAACTTAAAATATAGCAATTGTTTGTCTCATAGAATTATTGATGTATAAAGGGATTTTCATACGAATGATATTTTTATTACACTTGATTATCCGTATAACTGCAATCCGCTCGACTGAAAACTATGGGATAATTGAAAAATTGTTTCTACTCAATGTTTCGATTTCATAACTGAAAATATTCAACGCGTCGGATTAAGGTTTATAATCTGCTTGTTTTTTTAATACGTCGTCCATGAAATACGTCGATCTCCAAAATAATATCTCGAAGTGAGGTAACTTGTCTCTGTTGTTGTCATGCAAACCTGAAATACATTTCTCTTATACGAATTAAAGAAACAAATTGGCTTCAGTTTCACATTTGCTGTTAACCGGAGTCGACTGTATTACTGATAGTCGGCGATTATGAATATTATTGCCAGGTTAACACTACCTTCTCTTATAAATAGCCCTACCGAGTTGAATATAAAAATCCATAAAATTCTTTATCGATACTCGAAATGTGACGAGGTTCAAAAATAACATTAAACGCTGACGATGGGGAATTTGCCAAACCCCTTCTTAACATTTTGTCGACCGACGGTACTTAAACGGTACGGGACCATTACAATAATCAGCTCATAAATAGAGGGTTCTCCAACAAGAGGTGTTATTTTGGTATTCAAATAAAAATGGAATTTTTTCAGATAAATGATCGGAATTTTATTTCAGAATAAAGAGTAAGACTGAAACAGTTTTTTAAATAATTTTGGTAGCCCTGTCCGTAATTTCGATTATAGAAAAATAGCTGTCTTGGAGAAAAATTGGTTTTATCAATGCCTGATTTTCGAAACACCATTGCTTTAACTAATTTATAATGGTGTTATTAATAATTTTGTAAAGTTAAAATAAAATATATATGACAAATATATTAATGTTCCTTTTATTCTTTCCGATTTACCCTCGCCCAACGTAACAGTCATAAATAAACTCCTTTCAGGTCCTTGAACATTGTCATCTTTAAAATGCCATAACAATTCAGATTTCGTAAAGAAAATATTAAGTTTTCAACCCCTTCGAGTTTTGGTCCACAGGGGCTTAAACAAATTAATCGGCCGGATCTCTACGTTCCTATTTGATTGAAGAAGTCGATAACGTTTCTGTTATTAGAAAATCAGGCAAGCGATTTTTTCTGTTTGGCTCAATGAATATATCCCTTGAAACTAATTAAAATAAAATAACTCAATTGTAATAAATGATATTGAGACACCAGATACGAGGTACAATAATTAATTATATAATAATTCATTTTTACAAGCTCCTTATATTGATTAGATTCCTTTTGTGTCATGCCTTTCGAGAATACTTTCCGAAATGGTAGTTGCATCAACGACTTGATGCATCTATGAATCCGTAGCCAATTGTAGCAAGATCAAAAAAAATGAATATGATGACTACATTTTATTGTAAGTGTGGGTTACAATGTTGAGGATAAATCGATTTTATTTCTGTTGCTTCAGTCATTTCTGTTTAAAAGTGTTTTTAGAATAATTTCTTACGATTTCCTGTGAGTTATAAGCAACGCTATTTTTGCATTATTAGGATCTGCGAATCTGATCCTAACAATCATTGTGAGATTAATTACAATGGACTTTTCTGGGGCTAAAATTATTTCCAATTAATATTGCATACGGGTGTGGCGAAAGTAAAATAAGCACATCAAGTGCTGCCCTAACGTGCGGATAGCTATTTGTAGTTTAAACTCAATTTTAACAAACAGCTACGATTTAATTTTTTTTTTTTGATCAAATCTAATGATTATCCTCATCTGAGTGTAGGTGTAAGTAAATTCAATATGTTTACCCACAGCTAATTTTAGCCATGTCTCACCGTGTAAAAATATACACGTGGTATTTCCCCCTTTGATAGGGAATTTTTCGTTGTCTTGACGGCGACTACTCGACTGGCAATAATCGCTTAACTCGGTTGTGCTATCAAGCGATCGTCTTTAGTGTCCCTGTAAACATCGTCAGTGATAAAGGGCCAGTTGTTCTTCATTCATTCGATCTGGAGTGTTTACAAAGACGGCCACTTGGCGGGTAAGCGGCATGTCAGGCAATGTCAAGATGAATGTAATGCAGTGACCATGGTGGAACACTTATTTGCTATTGTCTCTGAATGTCAACAACAACTACATATCAGGTCCTTGAAAGTTAATGACAATTCCGCAGACCTTGACAATGCAGCCACATCTTTGTCTGTGATGACTTTAAATCTATCACACACACACACCCTCAACATGCCATAAGTCGGACGGCCGGCCGTAGTCGACGTCTGTTTGATAATGCGAAAAAAAAACCGCAGGAATTACATGACTGTTTGTTGTGTGTGTTTTTGCCGATACACACTCGGGAGCAGTTATTTCGGAACAATTGAAAGGTTTCTAATTTAATTTGAGAAGCTCAATTGCCATCGCTACATAGTTGTTGTGTGTCGTAACTCGGTAATGCAACCGCTTAATTACGTGCGCGTATAACAAACATTTAAGATGGAAAATAAACAAAATTACAAAGACGTCCGCATAAGAAAATATCTCTTCCTGAATATACGCAGCAGACTTGCATATGGAAGTAATGATGACATTGTAACATCACTATTGGATTATTATTAGCTATCTTCCATGTTTTTCTATTTGAAAAAAAAAAAAAATGAACAAGCTGACCGTTCTGAACAACAAACAAGACCTACTTTAACGAGGAATAAAACTTTACCTAAATCTCTGCTGTATGATTTATCTGCCAGATGATGAATCCATCACTGATTGATCGTTGCGTTGATGACGACACAAAAGTAGTGACTGTTATTTACGTAAGCATCCTATTGTATATTAGAGTGGGCCGTATACACAAAGCGAACGGCATCAATCCAAATAAACCTAAAGGTGCAATTAGTCTTAACGGCTGACGGTAGACGATCAGCTGTTTGAGTTGGCGTTGCATTTTGCATGTGTTAGAGAGAGACAACTAAAATTTACGGTAGACGACGTCCGTAAAGACCGATCAGCTGTTTATTGTTATTGCTTTCACTTCGACATTTTTAAATTCAATTTTAAAGTTATGGGTGATATATTTATAAACGAATACAGTCTGTCACAACGCAAATTGCAAATTATATTTTGTACAAATGCTCTTCGATCAGCTGTTTTTGTTTTGTCGTCATAACTAATCACACAGTATTAAGTCTAACGTCAACCGTCATAACTAATTGGACCTTAACGATAGTGTTGTTGGGTTCATATTTTCATTTATTGTTATTTTGGCGTTTACCTTAAAAGGACTACAACAGCTAAATGAATGCACAAAAGCATTCTAAAAATTCGTTATATTTCCAATGGTAAATGAAACTCAGTTAAACTTCAAACTGTCGAAATAATCTACACCAATCGGAATTCTACAGTATACCCCTTTTAGTTGCCTTTGTCGTTTATTTCTGAATTTCTGAATCCCCGTTAATATTGCTTCATACAAAAATCACGGTTAATTACAGTCAGCTAATTAACATTATTTTTTTACACGGAGATCTGGCAACTACAATCAATTGCAAATGGATGAACTTACAGAATTATTTGAATATAAAAAAATGTTTTTGTTTGAATTTAATAATTATCCATAAGAGGTACATAAGTGCATTTGTTTGCTTCATACAAAAAACACGGTTAATTACAGTCAGCTAATTAACATTAATTAATTAATTAACATTAAATAATTCCAAATTGTTAAACATACAGAATTTTTAGAATATTATGTTTGTAATTAATGTTTCGAAATTAAACGAGAACTATTGTCTACTAGCGCATAGTCCGAATAATGTTTTAAGAATAACTAACTCCGAATCGTACTAATTTTTTAAGAACGATTTTAGTTCAAATTAAGAATATTTCTTTCTATGTATGTAGTTTTTATAAAAATATTATAAATGCTACACGCTGAAAAAAAAATGGTAATTTTAACAAATTTCAGCAAACAAGTTCGCATCAAACATATATATATTTTTCCATACCACAAACATTAACTTGTTTGTAGTTGATAAATATCGAATATATATGTATGCAGTTTTGAGTCATTTTTTATTTTTTTTCAATTTGTGAATTTCTATATAACAATCCATCTCATTCTCTCGGTATTGATATTGTTTTAATGAGCGTAAATGTAAAAAAAAAAAAATTACGAAACCAGTTGCAAATACAGACTTATTCGCACCCAAATGTTGTGCTTTGTTGAATTTAATAAGTTCGTTGTCTGTTTTTCCCAAACACGCTGTTGCTTATACACAAATACGTAATATTAATAGCAAATGAGTTATATTTATATCCAAATAAGCTTTGTGTAGATGGGAATAAGCTTTACTTGCTACAAACACGCGTTTTACTTGTGGGTAAACAAAAAAAAAAGACGTATTTTTTAGCGTGTACTCTTTCAATGTTCAAACCTTTGTAACAACCGATTCGTTGGTTGGTTTTAGGGCAAGAGTTGTTTGAAGTCATGGGACCTCCAACAGATATCACCACCAGGCGAAATGTTATCGTCCGAAAATGTTCATCGGTACAAAAACTGATTATTTTTTTTAATTTTTTTTAATATGAATACTCATAGAATAAACGAATATCAACATTTTCTTCGCAAACATTTTGAATGACCGCCTCTAATGTACATGTGCTCGAGCCATTCGCCTCAGAGTTTAAACAATTACAATTAAATTGGTTAATGAGTTTTTTATGTTACACCGCTGGTACATGAATCAACTTTGCTATATCTACACACACACACAGGCACAGATTGCGAAATACACGTACATACGTACGTACGTGGTACATCTGTTTTGTATGTTTTATCTAATGTCTATCATTAATAATAGGTTAACGCTTTTATTTTACCCAGCAAATGAAACGATTAATTCTACAATAGAAACGGAAAACATTTCGAAAAAATAAAAACAAACATCCAGAGAATGTCACACGTTCTATTCTATTTGTACATTACTTAGGAGTTGGGTTTGCAGAAGTGTTTACGCGCCTAATTGCTAATGATGTATAAACGTCGTATGATAATTACACGTTGTACAACGTTTCTCCAATAGTACTTTTCCGCTTAGAAGAAAGCCAAAGATGCTTGCTCAGTTCAGCCAAAGAATTATAGACAGCATTATCTGAACTGTAGAATAATATGCGAAATTTCGAGAGCATACTGCCTCTGACGTTTCGGTTGTCAACAGCGCGTCGATAAATAATCGAAGCTGCCTTCAACAGAATGCACCTGTAACCCTACATTGAAAACACTTTAGGACGCGAAGTGTTTCTTCCCATTGAAGTTTCTAGATAAGGTCTTAATGGGATTTAACATTCGTGTGAGTCGTTGGTGAGTACTAGGTGATAAAATGTGACGTAAATAATTTGTATGCATTTGTGGAAAAATATGTTTCAGATAGTCTGTAATGATATGAATTCACCATCCTTAAAAGAATTTTAAAAAATCAAAAACAAAACTAATATCAGGGGATATGGTCAAGAATGATAGAAACAAAGATTACGCCATGCACATGTTTTCCCGTT
This sequence comes from Hydrotaea cyrtoneurina, assembly GCA_958296145.1. NCBI lineage: Eukaryota > Metazoa > Arthropoda > Insecta > Diptera > Muscidae > Hydrotaea > Hydrotaea cyrtoneurina. The sequence continues at coordinate 5,603,513 of OY282513.1, read as the reverse complement.
AGATGAGGTAGTTTGTGCCTTTTTAGGGTTACCAACTCTACGTTAATCTACAACGAGTGAAAAGTTTCAGATTGGAATACAGCATAAGAACTGTTGTTGGCAACCCTGCAATTGAAACCACTTTGACTATTAGGAACACTTCGCGTGACGTCATTTGATCAACCTACGCAGAACATTTCATTTCTCTGTGCGAGATGGCGTAATCTTTTTTTCTATCATTCTTGGGATATGGTCATTGTATTGGCATAGATTTCGTCCACAGATTCAAACTAAGATTAATGACCTACAGTGAAACTTCCATAGCTCGAACCACCATTATCCCGTACAAAACTTCGACTTACGGAGACTTTGAATTTTGGCATTTCTTATAAAATTGTTTAAGTCTCCTTCACTGTCCCTAGAAGTCCTTCGACTAGCAGAAAATTCGACTTATGGAAGTTCGAGACAAGAAATGAGGCAAAACCCCAACCGGGGAATATGTCTCCTATCCATCCATATACGATCTTATCCAACATATTGTGCCCAAACTCAATAAATCAGTCAGTCTGGCTCCAGGCTAAATAAATCAACTACATATCTACTAAATCTTCAGACTTCGCCAAACCTTCAAAAAGTTCCCATGAGTTGCAAAGCGGCTTTTGCCGATAGGAGAGAAATTGTTTTTAAACCAGGACTGCGCATGAGCCGTTTTTTACTAAACGGTGGTTAAATTGTAAGGGCCGATGTTAAATGTGAACCACATGTTAAATGTGTACACTCTGGGATTTACCAAGGTCTCCCCCTCCAGTTTTACTTTTGCCATCGAAAATCTATAAAAGATATAATTCCAATTATGTACAATGTGTTATCATAAATGTTGACTTTAATTGTTTTTCCTCGTTTCAAGTATTGAAAGTGTTTTATTTGTATATCGGTCGGTGAGTCGGGCCACACATCAACATGTGTCTGTGACAGCCCGTATTGTCCAATTCGACATCACGATACTGACGATAATGTCGTAAATGTCGCATTATCTGTTCAACTATCAGAAGGCTAAAAGTGTGCGATTAATTTTTCGCCCCGCGTACATTGTGTCTCGTTTGAGAAATTATCAATGTTGACGAACGAAATATGAAATTTAAAAACAATATCTTGAAAGTAAACAACAAAGCTGCAATAACAAAAGAAAATAAAAAGCGAAACAATCATTATTCAATGGAAATAAATTAGATCCATTTGAGAAGTAAACTTCAATTAGCAATCAATTCCAACACACAGAATAAGAAGGAAAAGAAATGGCTGAGTGAATGATATTTAAAATGAATGTTTCGTCTGACGTAAATTACTATTTATTACTATTTATCGTTCTTCATTTAGTTGTTGTTCTTGTTTCGTTTTTCTACTTATTTATTATTACCTGGCATCGTGAGCATGCATGAAAGGAGGTACTTGAGGAAATATATAAAATATAACCGCCGCTGCCAATTTGAAGAGGCCTTTAATCATGCACGTGATCTCACGTATACCAGATAAGACAAGCCACTCGACGCGGTGGATCATGAATATTGATAGAATCGCTGTATATATTTCTATAACCTTTAAAATATATATATATATATATATTTATATATATATGGAATGGTGTTGGTATTAACGCGAACAACTTGTTGTTTGTTTAATTTATGGCGGTTGTGAAAAGTTTAAACTTAAAAAAAAAACAAAAAAAAAAGCATTACACCGTTCAGTGAAATGGAATGATGTCAAATGAGATCCCTCTAGAGCTCAGAAACTGAGGAAGTTTTTCACTGAATACTACTTCCTATATATAAATTAGTTTTATGGTACTTTTCGCATAAATACCCTCCATTAGAAATGAAGGCTTTAAAAACTTTGAGATGAAATGATGTTTTTTTTTGTTAAATTACAGCAAATCTATGGATATCGTTCAGAAGGTCTTTTTAAGAGCCTATACCCATAAACAGTTGTTTAATTTGTATTTAAACCCCAAACTCGAACTTGAAACACTGTAGTTTAAATAAAATATTCAAAATATATTCTGCAATGTAAAGCGTAAACTAGAGATGTTGTAAAAAAAAACCCGGTATACACTCCATAACAACAAATCTCGTCTTCGTTTCCAATGTCTATCAGGGGGGATTTACAAATACTTCATGAACTCCGAGTTTGTTCTTATCAAACAAATATTTATCGCCGAACATACTCCAATTGCTGCTGACGTCAGTGCGCCGTTAAGGAAACCTATTTACAACCGAAAACACTGTACAACAGACGACTGATTCTCTTAATCGATATTAGCACAGCCAATTGTCTACTATATATATTTGTTTATCACGTAATAAATTCATTTGAATTTATAGAACTATTTGAATGGATTCGAGTTTAATTATAGAGTCAATTTCAAATCCTTAAAATGTGTTTTCATTTCTATATTTTGTTTTGTTTGTATGTTTTATCAAAAACTCAACAACACGTTAAATACGGTGGCTAAACACTATGACGCTAATTTTGGCGGTATTAGAAATGCTCTCAGACGTTAGGGTGTACTGACAAACGCTTAGAATAGAGCAATGGCTTTTAAAGAACAAATTACGAAAACTACAAGTATTCTGTTGAAAGTTCAAACTATAATTCTCTATTAGAAACCCAAGGACAGTACATTTCCACCTATTATTTGGTGGAAAATGTCAAAAAACGTCCTCTAATAGTGTAATTTCAGTATCAACCGGGCGTTTGTCACAATCCGATTTGCTCAACATTTTCACAGAAAAAAATACGGGCCAAAAATATTCAATTACTGTCGTAATTGAAATTAAGCTTGGATATCAATTAATGTTGTAATTGAACTTAGAAATTCTTGGTGAAATCAATGTAAAAAATAGTAAACAAATCAATTACTTATTTAAAATTTGAGTAATTGAATTCACAACTTTTGTAATTGGAAGAAAATCAATTAAAAAAGTAATTGAATTGACGAATTCCATACAAACTTCGTAATTGATTTCAAAAATATGTTTTTTCTGTGTTGTAACGAACCTGATAACAAGTCCGGGTCACCCCATTGTATACACATCTTGAATCTGTAATCTGAAAGCCTGTAAATTGATAACTTTAATATGTAGTCCACTTGTCCCGCTCAATTATAGAATTTTAAACACTGTATTTAATACAAGACCGACATAACCGCTGAAAACTAGAAAAACCTAAATAAGTACGTCAACTGAATCTGGACACACACGTCATAAACGTTATTTAATCTCTGATTAATTCTACAAGTGACTGATTTGTATCGCCAAATGACACATGAGTTAAATCTGATTAACAAACAAACCATACGAATAGCACGTTTCATATCAGACATTTGAAAACAATGAAACTTTTCCTTTTCATTAAAAATCAATTCATTAAACAGTTTGTTATAAACAGCCACACCGTTAGAACTGAATCAATGTCACCCCACTTCACACTGTCTCCAGATATGAATCGTAGTGGCGAGAAGGAAAGGAAAAAAAATATATCTATGTCACTCACAGCTACCAACAATACAAATATATCTTTTTAAAACTCTATTAATACATGCAATTCGAAAATCACAACATGACAATGTTAAGTATAAACCGATTAAATGTGTGTGTGTGTCCCATTTCCATGTTCAATAAATGCCACATCATCGTACTGAAATATTCCATAGACGTTGCCGGCTGATAATTCCGACTGGTCGAATGTTGTACGATCTGCCGGTCCGAAGAGGGTGAGGCGTAGGCCTAGCAAGCCACCTCTGTAAAACCTAAATTACAATGAAAACTAAAATAGAAAAAAAAATGAACTTTCCCTAAAGTTGACAAAGCACCACGATTTTCGGATACGCAATTGGAATGTAAGAACTCTCCTAAGACCTCTAGCCAACTGGTGGTTGGCCTCGAAAACTTCTATGCCGACATCACCGCCATCCAGAAAAAACAATGGAAGAGACACGGCATGAGGAAAAGGAAAGCAAGCACCAATTAGATAAAAGGCTGACCATAATCCGCACCAAGGCCAAATTTGTTTACATTAGCCTACGTTGTGTTCACGCGCCGACGGAAGAAAAAGACGAACAGACTACAGACTCGTTCTATGAACGCCTAGAATAGATTAACGACCGATGTCCTGGCCATGACATTAAAATCGATCTACCACATTTTAATGCAAAAGTACATTACAGCCAAGAACCATACCACACCCTAAATATAAAAGGGTCACAACTCAAGATTCTAACGCAACTTAAAATAATTCTCGTTAGTTCATCATATAATAGACAAAAAATATTTTTCAAGATATGTGTAATCTGAATTATTTTATGGAAAAAAACAGTTTTGGAAAATTTTGAGTTATGACCTTGTGTATTTAGGGTGCGATATGTCACTATGCCACACCATTTTTCCAGTAACAATTGTACTAGTTCAAATGTCAACAGTTTTTCTTTTATGTGGGAGTATGGAAACATAAGAGACAATAGTTCTACAGCCCGATTCTGAATACTCCCGGGGAGATAATTCCCGGGGAATTTACATTTTTCTGAGTATAAAATCCTCCTATTGTAAACAGACCGGGAAACAAACAAATCTTCTGGCTCCAAATAATCGAAATTGTATGCCCCTTATTATTATTCCCTCGGTTTGTTTAGAATAGGAGGATTTTATACTCAGAAAAATGTAAATTCCCCGGGAATTATCTCCCCGGGAGTATTCAGAATCGGGCTGCTAGTGTATTTCCGGTGACATTTTCAGCGAACGCGTCATTAGTTTGATTTTCATTATTATGGCCGCCGCAGCTGACTGGTGAAAAGACCGCCGCTGACAAATTGGCCTGGCTCGGTTCTCTGGTGCTGTTTGCAATTAATTTGTATTTGTACTGTTTGTACACAAAAGGGGTGATTGGAATCTATATATATAAAAATGGATGTGTGTATGTATGTAACGTATGGTCTCGAAAACGGCTAGTCCGATTTTGATGAAATTTTCAGGGAATCTTCCGAATAACCCCGCGAGTAACATTTAGGGGGTGAAAATGGCAAAAGGGATAAAAACTCCCCTTTCCTATATAAATATGTGTAATACAACACTAATGTTTGCTTAGGGCCAGCAACGCGGACCGGGTCAGCTAGTTACATTATATAAATAAACATAAAAAATTAGTAAAAGAAATTATAAAAAACCGTGCACATTATACAAAAATGGTTATTTGCAATGTGAGCATGAAGACAGGGAAATTGTGAATATTTTGTGGACCATTTTGAAGAAGTTTGAAAACGATTTGATATGATTTTTTTTGAAAATTGTGTTTAATAAAGGGTGTTTTTTATTGGGGTATAGAACTTTAAGTTGGCATCACTTTTTTAACTGGCGGCCATTTTGTCAGCTGTCAAGTGATTAATATTTAGTTTGGTTTGCCATTTCATCATGAACAGGTTGACAAAAGAACAACGCTTGCAAATCGTGCAAATTTATTTCGAAAGTAATGGTTCAGTTCGCGAAGTTCACCGCAAGCTCCGTCCTTTTTATGCCATTACATCCACAAAAACTGACTGTTTGGTGTGCTCTATGGGCTGGTGGAGTCATTGGGCCATACTTCTTCCGAAATAATGCTGGAGAGTCAGTTACCGTTAATGGAGACCGGTGTAGAGCCATGATAACCGACTATTTTGTTCCCGAATTGGATGGCATGAATGTGGATGAGTTGTGGTTGCAACAAGTGATTGAAAATTGGACCTGTAGAATTGGCTTTATTCGAGCCAGCCGCGGCGGCCACATGCCCGAAATCATATTTAAACATTAATGGCATAAAATTATCCTTCCAATAAAGCCAAATTGATGGACATTAAAACGATTTTCTTGTGTTTTATTTCCATTCGAAGTTCTATACCTCAATAAACAACACCCTTTATAAAGGTTTGCAGGATCTCGTTGCTTCTTAAAATGTAATCATAATGCAATTTTTTCCTGTAAACACAGAGGAAAAACTTTAAGAACTTGACAGTCTATTACACGCTGAAAAATACTTCTTTTTTAAATGTTTACACACAAGTAAAACGCATGTTTGGTAACGCTTATTTCCTTCTATACAAATATGACAAATTTGAATAATTTCACTGCGTTGTTGAAGCGTGTATCGTTCCATTTTTAGTAATAGCGTAGGTTCTACTTGTCAAATGTCAAAGAATAAATGCTTCAAAAGTGACTGCTACCGAAATACCGCGTGATTAAAAATAACACCTCTTGTTGGAGAACCCTGTACTACTGACTCAATGGGGACACAGTCTGCCGGTAGATTTCTAATGACAAGCCGATGTTAATTGTCAATAGAAGATTACATTGGCTAGGGCAAACTTGGTTAGTAGAACTACTGATATCTAATATCACTAGAAAATCACTACAGTTTCACTATTGACATTTCCTGCAGGGACTTTATAAGCTTTGAAGGCGTTTTTTAACTTCCTTTGGTCGGATACCCATTGAAACAAGTGTTCCGGTTTACCGAAAGTAATAGATAATATAGTGACGGAATAGAATATTCCCTTAATGCATTTCCTATGTACATACATCTATAGAATTATTTTAATGGTTTTCTGACTACCGGAAGTTAAAAATGCAGTCAAAAAGTATTAAAACAATCAGATTTTGTTTAATTTATTCAGCAGCCACATACATATACTATAAGTACGCAAGTCACACTTGTATGCTACACATACATATATAATTTTGCTATTGCAGTCCAACTGGCGCAAACATTTGATTTGTGGGTTCAGCTGCAATTGAAATGGAAACAGAGTTGCCTTACACTGGACTCTTTACCAATTTATTGGATCATTTTAGTCGGAAAAAGAACGTTGATGTTTATTGTCGTAGATGTTGAAAAGTTAATAAGCACATGCCCGTTCACATGATGGAATATAAAACAGATACACGCAAAACAAAAAACCCCTTACCTCTCACACACACAATTTTTTAAAAGAAACAAAAGAAAGAGTTGGCAATAAGTTTTCTCCCCAGAAGTGATTAAGCATTCTGAATTGATGACAAACATAATCGTTCGGCACAAATCAACAGAAGAACATCAATGAAAATTAAAATAAAAACAAACAAAAATATAATTAATTCGAATAAAGGGTTCATTAATTGTTTTAATATTTTCTTTTGTTCACGCATAACAGCAATTGTGGCATCAGCTGTGACGGCATTTTGTAAATGACCTTGCACTTGAACGTGTGGCAGCGCAACATTTTTGATATTCTTGCAATTAATTACTTGAACGTGTGGGGTTGCAAATATGCTTGGTAAACTGAGTTTAAAAAAAGGAATAAACAAATAAAATTAATGGCATCTAAAAATATAATTTAAACGCCCCATGTTGGTTAACGTCCACTCAAGTGACCATATGCGGGGATCGGAAAACTGTTTGTTTGTTTAGCTGCCGACTTGAAAATATGTTTAGTCAGAAATATTCGATTTTTCGAGCGAAATCCTTGTTTAGGCGATCTTAGAACATATACCCGGCTCTTGAGGGCTCATTTCGGCTACAAAAAGGCGACTGAAACCAAGAAACCTACATGGTCTTGTTTAAAATGTTTACCCACAAGTAATTTGCGTGTTTGGAGCATGAATCAAGTAAAGCTTGTTTGCTTCGAAACAAAACTTATAACTCAAAAACATAACTCATTTGGTTTTATTATTAAGTACTAGTAAGTTGTAATGCGTCTATGGCGCCCGTTAATTTGCTTGAGAAAGTATTTGTTACTTAATTTTAAAAATTTTGAGAAAACTATTTCGTAAAAAAAAATTTCGAAAAAAAATTAAATTGGGAAAAAAACATTTGTGGAAAAAAAATTTTTGTTGAAAAAAAAAATTTTGTTGGAAAAAAAATTTTTGTGGAAAAAAAAAAATTTTGTTGAAAAAAAAAATGTTTGTTGAAAAAAAAAAATTTTGTTGAAAAAAAAAGTTTGCTGAAAAAAAAAATTTTTGTTGAAAAAAAAAATTTTGTTAAAAAAAAAAAAATTTTGTAGAAAAAAAAAAAATCTTGTTGAAAAAAAAAATTGTGGAAAAAAAAATTTTGTAAAAAAAAAAAAATTTGTAAAAAAAAATTTGGTAAAAAAAAAATTTTGGTAAAAAAAAAAATTGGGGAAAACACAATTTCTGTACAAAAAAAAATATTATTTTTTTTATTATTATTATTTATAGAATTATTATAGAATGCCTATTTAAATTCCTACGTACTGGGTGACAGAGTCAGTGAATCAGGGAATCAGTGAATCAGTGTCGAGGGTAAATATATATTAAGATAGCAGAAGCATTAGCGTGTGTGGAACAACACGGAATTCAACAAAGTCAATGTTTGAGTGCGAATAAGTGTGTATTTCCAGCTGTTTTCGTTATTTTTTGCCTCTAAGCTCTTTAAGATAATGAAGAGATAAAAGATAAACAAAGATTACGCCATCCCGGGCAAATCCTCCTCAGTGCACCTTACGTTCCACAAACGTTTTAGTTACCAAATTGTGTATAGCTGGCGCGGTGGGTGCCTGATTTCGGCCAAAACTTGTGCCAACGTCCATTGCATGGTCTACATTGCATTGACATTTGGAAATAAGTTTGCAATATTTCCCATTGTTGTTCTAGCGATTCATTTCGTTACACGTCAGCATTTCCAGATCACCCAACACTGTAAGCGTATTTCAAAAAGTTGTACTTTAGTATAAATTGTTTCCCCTCTACATACATTTAAGTTTCGGTGCTATGTTTATTATAATTTGTTCTAGTCGAAAACACTGAGCGCCGCCAGGGTGTTTTGTAGTGTGCGTCTGTGAATAAGGTTATTATACTCAAATTCGCGGCCAGCTCTCGTGGTCACATTTATAACAACTTAAAGAGTTAACATAGCAAAGCAAATGCCGTACAATCAGAAATTCCAAACTGTATGTTTTTATATTATTTAAATGTGGTTTCACAAAGAAAAAAAAAAAGATGGCAATGGCAACCCAAGATGTGTTGTTTTGTATACATACTTGCAGTTCAAGCGGCAAATTTAGATATTAAGGTTTTTTCGGGGAAATTATTGGAACCACCACCAACTACATAGGTACATGTTGTAGCATACCTTCCTCGCATTCTGGCAGTTTGGAGTATCCTTTGTGAGATCCTAAAAAAGTATTCATTTGTTCGATTTTCAGCTGTTATTCACAAAGTATTAGCCACTTGACACTGTGTTCTGTAGGTTTTGATTTGAACTTTTCTTTTTCAGTTTTGACCGGTACTTCTTGCTGTTGGCATTTTGCCAGGTAGTTCAAGTTCAAGTTCAAGTATTTAGCTTTTAAACGCCATCGTCAGACTAACATTTTGACTTAAATTCCAAAAGCCCAGAACAAAATGAGTTTTAGATAATCTTTTTCTAGTTTTGTTTCAAATAAAAAAAAAAAAACACTTTGAAATATATTATTTTTGTTTCGTTCTTCATTTGTTTGTTTTGTCTTTTAAGTTTGGCTTTTCAATTGTTGTTGCCTTCGCTCATACTTAAGGTATTCTCACAAACACACGAAAATAAAACGTAACCGAAAACACAGGTTCCCAGTACAGATGTTCGTACGTATGAATATTCGTCTATTCGCTCATAAGTGATTCAACGCTGCCAATAAGACTGTTCCGTATTATTTTCACCAGCAAAAACTCAAAGAATTGTAACATTCAAACAGTTAACAAAGAGGCCAATTCAACACTGAAGAATTTCAAAACGCGTAGTTCAAGTTTAGATTAAATAATAACTGCATGTTCTAATTACACTCTTCAGAAATGATGCACAGCTATGGCAGATCAACCTAAAACGATATGATACGTTCGATAATTTCTCCGTCACCATCCATGCGGCCTAGTCATACGAGTATATTTCAACATATAAATATACAGCGGCGAGAGCAACGAATTTGGTTTTGTATTTCTTCCCATTTTTACTCATACAGGGTGTGGGTGTCAATTTAGTGTTTTTATTATATATTTTCTTTTGTATCGATTTGTATATGCCAATACTACATTTTACATTGACTCCGACTCTCTGCGTAAGTAAAAGAAAAATTGGCCGTGAGACCACCCAATCAACAGAATGCTATGAAATCTCGCCAACTTTCAAACGACAAGTCATTCAGATAAATTGGAACATGTGGCATTGTCATAATAAATACAGCATGAGTGGTCTTTACTGTTGTTGTCATCGCCGATAACAATGCTACCGATAATTTCACTATTTTTTTTTAAATACACGCACACTTTTTGCTTATAAAGTTATCGATTAAATAATTAACGATTAATAATTAAACAATAATGCTAGAGAAATAAGTTTGAATATAAAAAAGGGCCAAAGTCGTTATCATAAATTAAATGGAAAAAATGCTTTTCGAATTTCAGAATAAAAATAGTATATTTGCAGTCTGAAACCACCCTGAAAGCGAAAAATCATATACTGGGTGAACTATCTAGTGGTTTCTTTTACGGTAATAATTTATTTTGACAGTGACAACTCTTTCCCGCTCGAAATCTGGACAAGAAGTCAGTAATAGTGCAAACATATTTCCAAAGTCGATGAAGCCCAAAGTGGATACCACTGCATATGGGGATCGGAAACCCCGCACATAATCATAGGCCCATTCTTCTTTGAAAACGCGACTTCGGTTACCGGTGACCGCTCCACGTCATTGGTGACTGCTGCCTCGCCGTTCCGCACAGCCGACATCACAATCCATATTTTCCCACCATGTTTGGCAATGTTTTTATCAGCCTTCTCAATGTCAGTGGGCCACATCATATCTACAATTTGACGCCCTTATACTTTTTGTTGGGCTACCGTGAAGGACCGATGTTATGCGAATAATCCAGTAACTTTTCAGTATCTGCCGCTTATTTGCGTACATGCTCAATTAGCCTTGGCGTTTTGCCTCAATTTCTGAATCCCCGTTCATTTTGCTGTCTTTTCATACAAAATCGTATTTCTTGAATTAAGTAGCGAATTTCTTCCGAATTGCTGGTTGTCTTTGAGATAACATTTGACTACAGATTGGGCAAGTGCAAACAATTCCAAATATTCAAAAGTATTAGATGAGTTAAAAGGAGTTTATGTTTTTTAATTTCAGAAAATCCCAGTAAAAAAAACATATCGTTCCATTTTACATTTTGAACATGTGTATGTATATCTGTACTCGGAAAACCTTTATCAACAGAAAAATCCAAAACAAACAATTTATATTCATCGCAAATTGTTAATCGCTCACACTTTTATTAATTGATTGTTAAATGTCTGAATTATAAGCAGAACTTATATCATTTACTTTTGTACATATGAACAGACAACAGAACTCATCGATATTAATAACAAAACGTTCTATGAAGTGATATTTTAAGTTAATTAGTTGACATTTTTTTTTTTTTAATAATTCGTGTTCTACAAAAAGATTAAATATTCCATATACAAAATTATCACAGTAGATAATGGGCAAAAATTATAAAAATAAATCAAATTTAATTTACATCAACAATTATCTAGAAAAAGGAAACAAACGAATAAGTTGGAAGTTATTGGGCCCAATAAAAGGGTCACGGATGATGTTAGTTTATGGTTTAAACTGAAGTTAAATATAAAAATTTTAGTTTTCAATTAAAGTTTAACAGCAGTTTTAATTTCCAAGTCTCTTCTGTTTAAAATCGGTTGATAATTACCTGTTAGTGGTGTGGCAACACTTTTATCAGAAAACATACATATGTTTCCGGTGAATAATTAAAATAATATTAAAAGTTTGTGGTGGATTTTGGTCAGACAAGATTTTTAGAAAAAAATATGAGAATTTATATTTATATTTATATACAGGGTTCTCCAACAAGAGGTATTATTTTGAATCACCCGGTATTTCGGTAGCTGCCGCATTTGAAGCTTTTATTCTTTAACATTTGACAAGTAGAAACTACGTGATTACTGAAAATAGAACGGTACACGCTTCAACAACGCATTGAAATTATTAAAATTCACAAACAAAATGGTGAAAATCTTGCAGTCACAGTTCGCAAAACTAACAAGCTTCCGGACCGTGTTATCTCTCGAAGAGGTGATCACAATTGGCCAGCGAGATCTTGTGCTTTAAAATCTTGCGACTTCTTTCTTAGGGGTCACGTGAAAGATAAGGTCTAGGACAACAGCCCAGCCTCAACGATAGAATTCGTGAGGCTATCGAGGACACTTTGCGATTTGGTTATGGACAATTTCATGAATAGGATATGGTCCTGTAAGCTTGGTCGTGGTGGCAATTTGGCTGATGTTGTTTTTCATTATTAACGGCATACCTTCTTCTTTATTATGAAATAAACATCCGATCATTTATCTCAAAAGAAGAACCCTGTAATTTATTTTTTTTTTGGGTAAGTTGGTGAAGCAAAATAATTCAGATTCTTCTTCATCTGTCGTTGAGTGCTGTCACAATCGTATGGCTATCATACTGCAGTTTAAACGCCCAATATTTAAACTACAATTCAACTTTGAGTGAACACAATTTGTTTGAAGTTTAACTTCAGTTTAAACGAAAAACAAAGATCTAGCCTTAAAGGCCTATACTAATCTGTATTAAAAATGTTTCCCACATCATTTTTAACTTTCATTTCCCTTAGATCATATATATAGCCCTATTCATTTTTGTGTTAGATGGAGGACAAAATGTTTACACTACTTTTTTAAAAACATCATTATTGTAGATATGAAATGTCAAACGAAAACGGATATTTTAGACTTAATTTTAAGATGCTGGAAGTCAGTTTGAAACACCATCGGGTCAAAAGAACTGTGACCCAGATTATAGTATCCACAGGCATGAAATGAATTCGGCATTCGCTAGATCTATACGAAAACAAACATGAGGAGGATACTATGTGAAGGTATAAAATGAGTTTTACCCAAAAGTTTTATTCTTTAACTTGATTTATGTTTAGTGTAAACTATGACATCTAGACTGTCATAGCTCCTTTGCTTAATGTCTTGAAATTATTTGCAATATTATCTGCCCACTCATAATTTGCCGTCTCTCGAAATCTTTGTCTTCCCACCCTGTGCAAACGGTTTAATTATTTGATTAAATTATTTGAAAAAAAAAAACACACAAGGAAGTCATTATCTTACTTATTTAATTCATATTATATCTCATACTTTTGTTACAATTAGTCAACGATAATATTTCGAGTGTTACGTAACGAATACTTCTTAGATACAGACATCCCACAACGTTGTCTCCATTACGTCGTTACAATAATTGTGGAATTGTGGTTAATGAGACGAAATATCATTAAAACATTGTCAGATGTTTAAACCTATTAAGATTAGGTGTGTCTATTGTTGAGTAAGGGCCAATAAATGAGATCGTAGTTAAACCACGATTATGTAAAACTCAATTTCCACTAAAACTGAGTTTAATCATCAAATACGTTTTTGAGTGGTCAGTCAAAATAATCCACATTTTCGGCTGTTGATGTGGCAACACTCACACTTTTATCAGAAAACATATGTTTCCGATGAATAAGTAAAATGATATTAAACTTTTTTTGATTTTCAGAAAAAATATGAGAATTAAAAAAACTTTGCTAAATGAACTTTGGCACGGGCAAAAGACATATGTATGGAACTGGTGCTGGCACCAACAAAATTACACATAGCTTTGTTTATGTAATTTGTTATATTTGTGGAATTTGGTGAACCAAAATGATTGTGATTCTTCTTCTTCTTTCGTTGAGAGCTGTCACAATCATGTGGCTACTAAACATCGGTTTAAACGCGCAACATTGGACGATTAAACTGCGTAGACTGAACAAATTAATTTTAAGTTTAACTTCAGTTTAAACGAAAAACTAAGATCAACCTTGACTCATTAATTGGCCCTAAGTGAGATAGCTGTTAAACCACAGATTTGTAAAACTCCGTTTGAAATAAAACTTCAAATAGGTTTTTGAGTGCTCGGTCAAAACAATCCATCTTGTACAGCGCACCGATTTACCCGTCTGTTCCCCCGTGGAATGTGAAATGAAAATTAAGAACATTTGTCACAGTCTACTCTTACATCAGAAACTTCTCCGATATATGAATAAAGCAGATCCAGGAAATATTTTGGTATAGTCTTACAAGATGAGTAATTAGGTGACATACGAAAGGTGTGCTTGCAAATTGTCGTCGAACTCATTGAAGATTACATTGTAAAATAATTGAAACCTAATGTGCGTCCTAAGGTACATACGTACATATCGTACCCTCAATACAAAAGGGTCACAACTCAAAATGCCAACGCATAAACGCAACAAAATTTAAGTCTCTTTAGTTCATCGTGCAGAAGCAACGCAATTCGCATACAAGTAGATAGAAGATGTATTTTGCCAGTTAATGAAGATAGTGATGTGAAAGAAATGTATGCAGTAGTTAGAGAAGTGCACTTTGGATTAATTTATGGACAAAAGTCCATTTTTGGAAAATATTGAGTTGTGACCGTTTTGTATTTACGGTGCGATATGTTCGTTTCCTTAGCGTTTACTATGCGTGTGCACGCTTATCAGTCAACACATTTTCCAAAGGTGCTGTTCATACTAATTGTCTGATTTAAATTCTAATACATAAACACGTTTTTTTTAACAATTGCAGTGACTGGCTAGAAATAGTTAAAAATAATAAATAAAAACCTCTTGACCGATAAACTATGATAGTTTCAAACATTTCATGTTCATACTAAGTTCATGCGTTGCGTGTACAAAAACTTTAACCTTCTTCGTTCACCAAACCATTGTAAATTTAAATGGAATAACTACAGACAATACAACAATAACAATGGAAGTACGATTACATACTTCTGATTGTTAGTAACTAATTTGAAGCAACATAAACACTAAATACCTCACATTAAGATAGCACTTAATTAATAAATACTAAATAATAAAAGAAAAAACTGGCAATAATAATTATAAAATATTTCATTTCAGGGGATTCTCTAATATCTGGGCATGAAGTGTATTAGTTTTGCTCAAACATACACTGCGAAGCACTTAAATGAGTACCGAAATAAATTGCAATGTGGTGATGGTTTCGAGACTAAGCACAATTGTTGGCGCCGGCCTCATCGACTGACGACTCTACACTTAATTCTAATGGACGCGTGTGAAACATATGTTTTCTGAGAAAAGTGTTAGAGTTGCCACATCAACAGCCGAAAATGTGGATTATTTTGACTGACCACTCAAAAACCTATTTCAAGTTTGTTTCCCCTTTTCGGAAAGCACTCAACAACAATGTTGCCATACTTCGAACATTATTGTGCACAATACCATTCAGCCCTAAAACCCCATAAAAAGCTCCGAGAGCTTTTTCAGATGATATGCGAGTCCTCATATATATCACTCACAGTGTCGATGTAGTGTCGATCTAGTATCGTAGATTTAATTTATCCGGGTTAAGGCCGACTATAAATTGTCGGAAAAATCACCGTAAGAAAAAAATCCCCAAAAAGTATAAATTGACATGTGTGATGTTCTGGTCCGATGACGTTTTAAGTAAGGCATGAGAGAATGAATGCACAGTGAATGAAAATTCGATAGGCAACACTATTAATATTTATGCACATGGTACGAGTAATGAATGACTTGGATGAATATTCGCTGATGTAACAAAAATAATATTTAAAATAAATGTGAACTACATACATAGATAACTACTAAAAAACATAACAAACTAAAAAATATATGATGGGCTTACTAATTTGTCGTCGTCTCATGTTGGCAAATACAAATCAAGCAATTTTACTAAAACAACCGAAAGCGCTTGCGTTATATTTAATGCTGCAAAAAAAAAGAAACGAAATGAAAGAAATAAATAAAACAAAAAAAAAAACACAATCTATAAAAATACAAATAAAAACAACTCAACACATATGTATGTGTGCATGTACGTACTCGTCTTGGCATGTGCGTAAGTTTGTAAGTAAATATGTAGTAAAATATATTGTATTCATTCGCAGGTCATGTCGTTTGCCTTGTCGCTCAAGTTCAAGTTATAATTGTTTCACACTTCTGATGACAGTTATCGATAAAAGATCCGATAAGTGATTGGTCTGGGGAACCCCACAACATACCCGCCTAAAAATTTTGGGATTCCCTTGTTCCCTCGAAACAAAAAAATAACCCAGGGGATTTTATTGAAACGCATCTCAGAGTGGTTCAGACTCAAATTTCATTTCACGGCAACAACAGTTTATAAAATGTATGCGACATTCGAAAAAAAAAACAACAAACAATTGAAACGTATACAATGAGTTTGATAATCAAAATTCTGTCGTAATCAAACAATTTTAATTTACAAATTTTTACATTTATCGTTTTGACGTAAATGGCGAAAATGATTGTGAAATTTGAAAGAAAAAAATTTGACGTTGGCGAACATTTTAAGAGCTATCGAATATAGTTTGGTTGGTTATAGTAATTTTTTTTAAAAATGTGGAAACATATTTGACCTGGGCCCAATAAATGAGTCAAGGTTGATCTTCGTTTTTTGTTTAAATTGAAGTTAAACTTCAAATTATTTTTCAAGTCAAAATTTAAACAGTGTTTAAACCACAGTTTAATGACTATAAGATTGTGACATCACTCAACGAACGACGAAGAAAAATCAAAACTTTTTTGGTTCACCAAATAAAATAAATTACATAAATAAAGCTGCTGTGTAATTTTGTTGATGCTGGAATTGATTTTCGACCACCACTAGTTTCCTATATTTGCCCGTGCCAAATTTCATTTAAATTCTCATATTTTTTCTAAATATCTTGTGTGACCAAAATCCACCACAAACGTTTAACATTTTTTTAATTATTCACCGGAAACATATGTTTTCTGCTAAAAGTGTAAGCGTTGCCACATCAACAGCCGAAAATGTGGATTATATTGACTGACCACTCAAAAACGTATTTGAAGTTTAAACTCAGTTTCATTGGAAACTGAGTCTTACATAATCGTGGTTTAACTACGATCTCATTTCGACAATTTGGAATTGTAGTTGCCAGATCTGTAGTCAATCCGGTACAAATGCAAGAGAAAGTCAAAATACAATTTTAATGAAAGGGAAAGGTTAATTATGTGATTTAGAAAAACAAAAATTGTATAAAAAAGGTCGACCAAATCGTCACATTGCGTCAAATACAAAAATCACGACAAACAAATTGATACATAGCAACTCTTCGATAAGATCCGTGCAGTTTGAAACCTCGACTGAGTTTCGCACTCCTGTCAAATTAGTTCAGAATGACAAGTGCTTAATAAACTTCAGCAGAACAGCCAGCGACACCGAACTGAACATACAGTGCACAATGATACATGTGTATGATGATCCTTCACGTCATGACGAGGATTATAGGATCGGTGACTGTTCCATTTGTACTTCAAATAGGCAAATAAGGGAGACAGGCAAATAAGCAAAAAAGGCAATTAATCAAAGAGGCAACTAAGTGGATGCAGTTAACGAACTCCATTCTGCTTATATCGTGAGTGTTTGTTGTTCGGTTCGTAGGGAGCCGGATCAAGTAGCATATGGATTGAAACATCACCGGCCACCCTTGAAAATTGGCATAAGGATTTGCAAATAAAATACACTTTTTCTAACATTGGACATTGGATTTATCAAAATAAAAGGGGCCAATAAAAAATGTATGTTATATTTTATATAGAATATATTTGATATAACATATTTTAAATAATAAGAAACATTTTGTGATTTTTCAAGGAAATTTGTTTCTGTGTTCGATGGTTTTTTTCCTCAGGGTCAGCTTTATTAAAAATCTTGCTGTTCGGGGACGGATTGAACGATTTCTACGATCACTATGGTCTATATTATTTAATTTATAAAATATTTTTTTTTAAACAAAATGATAGCAGCCCTTTTATACGATTATGAAGAACTGTTTTATAAAACTTTCATGGGACGTATTAACTATTCTGACCCCTCTATACAAGTAACAATACCTTAATTGTTCTGTAGTAGTTTTTGTTTTCGTTTTGCCTAAACTAGTTTTGTCAATGAAAAATTTGCCTATAAAATCTCAACACGCATAAACCGTCAGTTTAATTAAAAAATCCGAAATTAATAAATATTACACGTATTTTATATAATATACATATCGTTTATATACAAATATTCTGTCCCGTTTTTTTTTTTTAAAGAATTAAGTTTGATCACAAAACTGTAAAATCGTAAAGACGCTACACAAAGTACGACCTGTTAGTTAAATAAACATTATTTACATTCTACAATACAGACGAGTTGGTAGTGTGGTTGCCTATCAGCGTGGGGATTCTGAGTTCGATTCCCACCAGAGTCTTTGATCCGTCGCTGCATAAATCTAGCCATATGTCACCCGGTTTACCCTTGGACACGAAATTAGAATATAAATTTACTTTGTATTGTAATTAAATAAAAATAAAATATATGAAAATACAAAACAATTTTCACACAAAGCTGTTTTAAATTGAATACGGGGGCTAGTATTACATATATGTGTATTCACAAATTGAAATATTATTTACATCAGAAGTGTTTCAGATCGTTCACATAAATAAGCTTTCCATCTTTGTTTTGAAAATTAAAATCGTTGCACTGTTTTTTGCATCAGCTGGTGAAGAGTTATATACATATTACCCCTCCAATATAATCAACACGTTATTTTGTTTTCTCTCGATACACTGAGATTTTCCTATATTAAAAGTGGACTGGTTCGTAGTCAAACCACGATTATGTAAAACTTAGTTTCCAATAAAACTGAGTTTAAACTTCAAGTACGTTTCTGAGTTTCCAGTCAAAATACTCCACATTTTCGTCTGTTGATGTGGCAACACTAACACTTTTATCGGAAAACATATTTTTCCGATGAATAATTAAAATAATATTAAACTTTTGTAGAGGATTTTGGACAGACAAGATGTTTAGAAAAAAAAAATGAGAATTAAACAAATGCTAAGCGCCCCGGTAGGCGAGTTGGTGGCGTGCTTGCCATTTAGCGTGTGGGTTCGATTCCAGTAGAGGCTTTGGTCTGTCTCTGCCAAAATTTAGCCATATGGTCTGTGTCAGCCGGTTTAGCCTTGGACCCAAAATAAGAATATAAATTGACTTCATATTGCAATTAATAATAAACAAATAAAAAAAAACTGGTAAATGAACTTTGAGAGGGGCAAAAGACACATGTATGGAACTGGTAGGGGTCGGAAACCAATTCCACCATGAACAAAATTACACAGCAGCATTATTTCTGTGCTGTCACAATCATACGGTTATCATACGCCCAGACTTTTTCAGAAAACTAAATTTTTACCAAAATTCAAAATAGAGCTTTTGAACAAAATCCACAAAGGAGATTTTAACGAAATTAAAAAAGTACATTTTGAAGGAAATCTAAAAAAGTAAATTTTGAACAGTTTTAGCTTTTTACTTGCTACCACAGGCGACGATGCAAAATCCATCTAGACGAAACAATACACATTATTTAAGCTCTAACTGACATATTAGAGGAAAAGTTCATAAGATTCAAGGCAATTTAGAGTGGGAGTGGGAAACCCATAAAAAAAATGCGTCTGATTTGATTTTTTCGGGACACACTAATGTTTGACCTCACCAATATGTACAAGATTCCTATAAAGATGAAAGTGCACTCAGCAAAAGTATCGGACGCCTTTTGACTGGGTGTTGCCTGTTTGGCGCTGCCTTCACTGCGCCCGTATTATCAGCTCTTATACAAATCGTATTCTGGGCTACACACAATCTGTTGCCAAGCTAATAAGAAGTTTGCTAAACACATATATATATACAAACATAATGTGTAACATGTGTGTAAATCTGTTCTGCATATCCGGTGCGGTTTATGGGTAAGAAAAAACAAAAATAACGATATTTCTTCAATGTTTCTTAATTAACAAAAACAAAAATCCATCAATTGATGGAGTTGAAAACATGAATGGTCGCTGGATCGTTTGACTAGTAAAGTGGGGAAGGGGAAGGGGAAGAGAAGTGAGATCAGAAACATGTTGTCTCCCCTTCCTTTCCGTGGTGCACTCATGTGTATTAGAGTGGGTTGGAAGAACGGCACCGTAAACATTGGCAAATTTGCCAGTTCTATACAGTCAACTCGCGGAAACGTGAACTAATTATTGTTGAGGTTGTTCACGTTTACGATTTCGTTCACGTTTTCGAATACTGCAATTTTGAAACAAGAGTGTGCTGAAAGGAACTTCTATTAATGAATCCAATACCCAGTATTTAAAAAAAAATTAATTTTGTGTAAAGCATCACTAAAAATCGTTGTCCAATCGTTGTACTCGTACAACTAAAAAAAAGTCAGCTATCTTTTAGTAGAGGCCTCTGTCTAGACAATATGGTGTTGACGTTTCTGGGTCGTTCATGTTTTAGAATGTTCACGTTTCCGCGAGTTGACTGTATATATGTATATAAGTATTCTAGATAACAAACGTCACTAATTTTGTCGTTTTTTTATTTCAGCTGGGCATTACCAAAAGAGAATTACCGAGGTAACCGCAAAAAAGTTACCTGACCCACTCTGATGTACATTTAGGCATGTAAGTAAATACAATGTACGTACAAACAACCACGTCTAACAATGTTAAATACAAAAAAAAAACATTTACTATTTCTGCTGTTTACGTTTTAGGTCAGTTTTTCTTGCATTTTTGCAATGTTTTGATTTGTCAGTTTCAATTCCCACAAAATAAAAAACGTTTAAGACACACACTGCAGGAAAACAATTTTCAATAAAACACTGTTCGCTGTCTCCGTAAAGTCTGCAAGTCTGCGTCTAGTGGCCAAGTGGACGTTGTGTTTTATTTTTGTCCTGTTCACATTCATTCACTCAGTCATTATTCATATTTATAATTTAATAATTATACAAAATCGTACATACATTACTGGCATATATTGGCAGATTTGAATATTAACACTAGGCAATTCCGCTTGGCTTTACTTCACTCGAAATATTAGTCAAAGGACAGACAGACGGAAGAATGACAACGACGATGGTACATTTCACTTCACCGAATAGAAAATGTTCAACTGAAGAACGAACAGACGGCATGCCATGTTTAGCGCACTTTGTTGTGGTGTTCATTTCTTGTATTCTTCTCTTCATTTTGTTCGGGTAGTTGTTGTTGGTTCTTGTTATTTATTATCGTACATAGAATAAAGCAGAATATCGATAAAATGAATACAAAACAAGGGAAACATTGCGAAATACTCTTCGATAAGCGTTGACTATAATTTACTCTACGTATCAGGCTGACACTAGATTTGGTACATATTCTTAAACAGAAGTCCATAACAAGTATGAACATAAATTGTGGTCAGTTCGGGTGCTGCGTAGCTTATCGACCCTTGCCCGCGAATTGATCAATACCGGTCTCTCAATAGTTACAGATATATGGACATTTCAATTTAATCCTAATACAGGTCTACAAACCACTGTATTTATTTTTGAATCATGTTATTTTGACAGTGGTGTGTAGCCCAGTGCATTTATTGCCAAAAAGCACCATTGGACCATTTTTTTTGTTGAAAATGTTGCTGGAATCGCCATTCGGGTTAACAGTGAGCGCAACAGAGGCATCATTTTCTGTGACCATAAATTGAAAACTTGGACGACCTTTGGCTTTTGCAGAATTGCCAAGTTCAGCAATCCTGTTAGACTTTTTGTTGGCTACCTTGAAGGACCGATGTCATGCGAGCAATGCATTCAAGATTCAGGACCATAAGGCTAATATTAAGCTAGCCATTTGTGAAAGTCATCGAGGTCTTTTAAAATTGAGGTGACTATACGCAAAGTCTGCCGAGGCAGCCACTTGAATGAGATCGTGGTCCATAAATAGTGGACATTTTTTCTTTCACTGTCTTTATCTTTTAATGAATGAATGTTTTGTTTATTTAAATAAAATTGTTATTAACAAAAATTGCTGATTTTTTGGTTACTAACAGGGTGAGCTGTGTTATCATACAAAAATTATTTGGATTTTTTTTTACCTTCTAACCGGCAAGACCGCTCTGCGGATGTCTTCATTAATTGTATTTAATTTCGTAAAAAATATTTGTTTGTACATAACTTCTTAAAAAAAAAGGTGCAAGGATTTTCCAGTTTTTTAAAAATATTTTTCTAAAAAAAATTATTTTGTTTTAAAAGAAGTTATTTAGTTTTAAAAAAAATATTTAGTTTTTTAAAAAATAGTTAAAAAAAATAGTTTTAAAATTTTTATTTAAAAATCTGTCTATAGAAAACAAATATTCAACAATTTTAGTACTTGAAAAAAAATATATATATTTTAAAAAAAATTAAAAAAATTTAAAAAAAAAAATTGTAAATATTTTTTTCAAAGGAAATAATTTTTTGAGACTTGCGTTACTATTTTTTCAAAAAAAACGTATCTGAATCACAGTGTCAGTGTTAAAAACAGACAAAAAAAAATAAAATATTTTATTTTTTACTTTTAAAAAATATTTTTTTTTTTTTTAAAGAATTGTTTTGTTTTAATAATTTTTTTTTAAATTATTTTCAAAAATTTTCAAAAAAAAATTATTTGAAAATCCGTCTATAGAAAACAAATTTTTGTACATGAAAAAAATATATATTTTTAAAAAAAAAAAAGATCAATATTTTTTTAAAAAGAAATAATTTTTTGAGACTTGTGTCAAATGGAAATTCAGGTATCGTGACAAGCGTATATACGAAATTAAAATATACTCCAAACTAGAATGACATTTCTTTCAACTACATAATTCCAGAAGCCCCTTCAACTAGGGTTATGCGTATTTCAATAAGATAGCAAATCTCATTTCATTCTATGACCCTAGTGCAAGTTCAGATTGGAATGAGTTTGCGATACTGCTTACCATCTACATATGTTCTTCGGTCTTTAGTGTGGCCACTGGTTTATTTCACACTCCATTTTACACACGAAATAATATAATAACAATACATATACCCAACATGTGGTAGATGGTATCCAAATAAAACTGATAGCAAGCTCATCGAAGCTTAAGGACGTACGTAAACGTACTCATTTGCATAAATTCCATTGCTATTTATAGTCATCGTACACATGAAAATGTTTCGCTGAGACAGTATTGCGTTCTTAGTTATATCATAAAAATTAGTGTACTCGAATCTCAGCATTTCTACGACGCATAAACTCATTTTAAAAATAGTATAATGCTATGTCAATACTAGTCCAGAATTTTCGACAGTCAAAGCTGGCGGTTTGTTGTTTACATCAGGTTAGCACTGCATACATTTGTTCATTCAGACTGCACATTTTTCAACGTAAGCGATATTGACTATTGATGTCATTGTCCAATTTTCCATGAATTTATTCTGAATTTCGTTTATACAAAATACCGGAGACGGGTGATATTATACATGTAGTCGACTTCGGTTAACTGAAAATGGTTTCGATTTGTTTCAGTTTCTCTGATGAGAAATTGAAATAAGTGAAATTTGTTTTTTTTTTTTTGCTACGACATATCCTTGAGAGAAGCCAACATATTTATTTATATATTTGTATCTATTACAATTAAAAGAAAATAAGCACTAGCAACGAAGGCTATCGGCTTACATGAACATATTTCAAAGTATCTGGTACAAAAAAATCTTTTTCCAAACTCGATGAATATTTTCAGTAAGCGGAGCCCTTTATATGAAATCGAAACTATTTTCCAGTTACACATATGATATTTTGAGATAAGCAGAGTTCTAGTTAAGCGAAGTGATTTGCTAGTAGAGGAAATGGGTTTTCGTAAGTCCATTGTTAAACGGAATGTTTTCCTTTATTCAAAACGAAGGAGAAGATGATAATGCATTGAATAAAAAATAAAAAAGTAGTTACACAGCTTACAACGTATTAGTTCTTTCATGTAAAATCTGAAAACTGGACATAGCACTTTGGCTATGGTTGCGATATAGAAAGTACAAAAATTTCCAATTATCCTATACCCAATAACGGTGTCAAATTTACTGCTTTGTCTCATTTTGGGCTGATGCGATATTATGTTGAATCGAATTTATCTAGTATAGCACGCACAAACAGTCTGCTATGACAATTATTATAACAGACAATTTGATTAAACGCTAAAGTTACTATCACTGACAGCATATTTCGGTAGTGATTTTTAAAACTTTCCTCGCTCGTCCCTCAACTTCATCATAATCAAAAAATGTTAACCTTGAAGTGGTTAAAAGAACGTGAAGCTATATCTTTGAATTGAACTGAAATACCTATACACCTATACCTCGATTTACAGGATAGATTATTAAAATTAAACAAACTGTTTTATAAACAAATATTATTAGTTTACGATATGCAGCGACAGAATACAAACACTTTCCCTCCTCTCTATTGGAATAATCAAAGCGAAATGTTAACAACCGCAAAGTAAAGAAGAATTTAGCAATGTAATACTACATACATATGTACACTAGTGATAAGGAGCTTATAACCCATGCGGAGACGTAGTTTAAAATTTATTCGCTTTATTTATAAACTCTTGTGGTAGAATGACCATGTAGCCACTGATGAGCATCATCGTCATTATATCCATGCAGAATCTGTCGCCAGTTTTCTTTTCCCATATACGTTTTTACGCAGAATATTGTTTATGACTTAGAGACAAAAGGTTGTGGAGTTAAAGCTGGCCTCATTCTAAAGATTAACGTCTAGAAATGGGCATGAAGTGAGAAAATCCACAAAGTTACAAGGCGAACGATTTGATTTGGCAGACTGTCATTTGTATGAGAAACAGAGAGTTTAACATATGCTTAGAACTTCGGCTGTTGATTATTTCAATCACAATAGGCAAAAAACGAGCAAACGGGGCAGTGGACAGTAGGGTTAGTCATTTTTTTTAGATTCAAAATCTGTGGAAATAGCATATAGGGCAGGCAAAAACAAGCAGAATTGCGTTTTTACTTTTTCGAAATTGTGAAAAAACGTTCCGCACAAAATGCAATTACTTTAGCTCAAAACCAACTTTTTTATTTGAATTTTTTTGTGATTTTTAAAATTTGATAATATTTTTTTGGACAGTGCATAAAATAATTTAATTGCGCACAGAAACATTATATCTGTTGAATGAGAACTATTGAATGTGTTGGTGTGGTTACCAGGATACAAACCTGAAATTGTTGCGTGATATTCGCTACGCTGAAAAGATTTTTTGTCAAAAAAACACCGTACACCTTCCAGCTTCTAAAGAGTACAAAGACTAACACGATCCCGACTTAGTACATATTTCCAAGATGGAATGACGAACAAGAATTACCATGACATCAGTCATAAAGTCCTTACTTGAAAATGCAGCTTTTAACGAATCATCCAATAGTACAATAAAAATAGTCATTCTACGAGATATCTATTGATTATTCCTACTAGATGTGTAAAGTTAACTATACAAAACTGATACTTTTCAAATAATTTCTAGATGATTTGTTGTCTGGCGGCAATCCGACCAATACCAAAAATTCATGTGGATTAGTAATAACGTGCGACTGGTGTCGAGTCAAACACGCACGTTTTTAACTTTATTATGCATTCTTATTGTTGTTTTTCATTAAACCATTAAAATATGATTTTTAATTTGTTCATCTAGGGTCCGGTAAAGGCTTAGACTTGCTCTTGCTTAGGACAATCAGCTGATGCTTTTTTTTTTTTTTGTTTGGCCACTGTCAACACTAAAGAGGGAGGGTATGTAAACTACGTCACTCACTAATCATTGTAAACACACTCGCAATCACTCACTTCGTACTTGTATAACACATGAATTCTCTTTTTTCTCACATTTGTGTTGGACTCTCTTAACAAAAACAATTACAGCACTGAGCAGGAGTTTATAGCGAAGTATTTTGAAATTTGTTTCTATTGATTTTACCCGAAAAACAGCAGAACAGCTACTCACACTTGCCACTTACTTCACAAAGACGGAATGCACACACACACTACTGACAGTCAGACAGGAAGGACGGAACTTTGTGATTGTGCGTGCTCAAATATGCTAAACCACCATTCATGAGAAGACAAAACGCCCAAACATACTCGTACAATATTCCTTGTTTTTTTAGACTGATAAATACATGGGGATACATAGTGTATGCGTATGCATGAGTGTAATATATTTTGTTAATAGCCACCGTGTATATCGCATAATTGGTATTTATTTGTCGATTTCTCTAAAATTGTTTAACTAGCAATGCATGCATGTACATAATTTGTGATTTTTCGTATTTATGCCAGCATTATGCAACATAAACTCCGAGTCCCGAAAGTTTCTGTCTGTTTGCGAAGAGTTCTTTGTTGCAGATCCCAATTAAATTATATGCACACAAAACAAACAAAACACTTGTATATCTATCTTATTAAGTGCAACATTTAAAATGTATCAAGCCATGTTATGAATGCAGAATATTTTTATTTTCACTCTTACAATATTCACAATAAACAACAAATTAGTCCGTGGTTGCTTTAATTTCATCATGACTTACATCTTTTCCAGACAACTTTAGTCGCGGCGGTAACAGCGCGAACTTTTTTACCACAGACTTCATTGACTTAAGATTTCAAACTGAAATACAGAGCCTGCGAAACAGGCTGGTCAAGTACTCATAAAGACAAAAGCATACACTCATATTCTCTGTAAATACAACACACATTTGCAGTAGGGATTTTAGGGTGGATATTTGAGAATTTCTCTGTGTTTTGTACCACGCGACACGCGGTCTTTAGTTGTGAAATATTATTTGTACAAAATTTAGCTCTTTTTTGTTTTTTTTGGGGGGGGGGGATGAACTTGGTACACATTTCGTTACATGCAAATAACGCTCTCTTAATGAAAACTCTCTTTTTTTTGGCATTTCTTCAAATCACAAGTGAATAGAATACAAAAAGGGTAATTGTTCAGATGACTCTGAACGTCATATGAATTATAAACGTTCCCATTTATTCATACATCGAAAATAAATGCATAAACTAATGAAAATATTGTCTTCATTAACGGGAATGTCAACGTCTAATGATTTTACTATTCGACCCTTAGTTTTTGTATAATTTTCAATCGAGCATTCCAATTTTATAAGCATTCGTTCAAAGCCATTTATGTGTATTCACATGCGCCATCTCCATGGCAAATTCTGCAAGTATATTTCCATTAAGCATTAACGATTCCTGTTCTTAATTTAGCAGTGATTTGTTGCAGTTTAATGTGATAATAGAAATAACTACGATTTATATACAAGCAATTAATAAAATACGGCTCCGAACGACTGATGCTCTGTCTAGAGAAGCTTAGAGATTATTTTCTTACACACCGTGGTTCTCGTGGTCGACAACAAATGTTTTTGGTGTTCTTACCATATATGAACCACACACAGACATTATAATTCCCGACAAAAATTTTGGAGACACTATAAAATCCATACAATTTCATTTCTTCATTTAAATTCCTTTTTGTAAAATCGTTAAGAACGAATATGTTTATAAATATGTATTACGAACGACACAAGGGCAGTGGCTGGTAAACACAATCTGGACAATATTCTGCTCCAAAAGAAAAATCAGCCAACAAACCAAACTGAAAATAGGTTGCACAATATTACCATGGCAGAGGCATGGTCGCTCATGCACAGATGAGGAACAAGTGATTCGACAAGTTCGTTTATCAACTGTCTTAGACAATCATTTCCTTTCATCTCACTCTCGTAGCTTTCTTTATTGTATTCGCAAAGGATCTTCTATGAAGACCGGCAGTTTTCTCAGCACCCGACAAAACATTCTTTTTGCATTGGCCTCCACCTGTTTTATCGTGTTCTTTTTTATTGCGGTACATTTTATTCTTCGCATAGACTTTTTACAGTCTGCCCAGATTTTTTGTCAACCATTGCAAACAATTAAATTGCCTGGACAATTCTGACCATTGATCATCAGCAACAATGCGATCTCCCTTCAGCGTCTAGCTATGTTCTGATGGCACTCCGTTCTTTCTTTTCACCTACATCATAAAGAAGCAAAATACGGAATTAATTTTACCTTAGATCGGGATGGAATTCTGCGACAGGTTTAATTTAATTTAAGCCGTAAATGTGGCTGAAAATTTGAAAATATAAAATAAACAGATATTCGAGATAGATCGAACAAAAAAATGTTCAACCTTCAGAGCGATTTCAAAATAGTATGGTATAGAATCAAAATCTATGGCACGTTCAATAGCGGACGGTATACGATTCGGCTCGCCACATTTTTTTTTAAATCACCACATGCATATGCCATTATTATATTAATATATTTATTTGAACACGTACTTTTGGAAAAATAAATAAATAAATACTAAATTATAGTTTACAAATAGAGTGATTCGAGAGACCCATCAAAATATGTATTTGCATATAAATTAAGTTACAATACAAACAAATTATACAATGGATAACTTAGCCATATGTGTACAGGTTTTTAACTTTTCTCTTCTTATCACCATTCTGACAGAGGCATCCTCTTCATCAACAATTTAATACTGTGTGTTTTGTGTGTACCGGAGTGTTGTGGTCACATCATATTGTTATGTGCCGGTAGCAACTTTTTGCATTGATCTAGCTAGACATTGCGACGTTAGAGGAAACAGCTCCTTATTGAATGTGGCTGTTACATTCGATGCAAAACAAATTCATCAAACACAGGTAAGTAAATAATAACTTGTAACGAGAAACACAATCGTGACATGAGGTTATCCAATCCGTCGTCTTCTTACATACACACATACGAATGCGTAAATGTATGTATTCTCTACAAACTATTATAATCGAAGTCGTTTTCCTAATTCCCCTTAGCGGAGTATTATACGATGAAAATGCTACCGTTGTTGGAAACTGCTGAATCGTTACCGGGTGTTTGATTTTCTTCTCGGTTTAGCACTTCCGCTTCTCGTCCGATTTCAACAATGCCACCATGCTGCTCTGTGGGCGGTGGTATATCCCGGTCTTGTGAGATTTTAGTTTCTATTTGGTTTTCTTCCATGAGTTCTTCAGCACTTTCGACCAGTTTTTCGTTGCTGTCTTTTTTATTGCTCTTACTGACGCATTTTGCTACTGTGTCTTTATTATCGGCACCGTGTTTACTGGTGAAGATTACTTTCTCCTCAGTGTGCTCACTAATACCCTCATCGATTGTGTCTCCTCTGTTTTGGAATGTTACTTGAATGATGTCTTGTGATTGAAGCGACAATTCAGAGTTAGATGAACGAGTATCTGAGACAT
Organism: Hydrotaea cyrtoneurina; assembly: GCA_958296145.1. Classification (NCBI taxonomy): domain Eukaryota; kingdom Metazoa; phylum Arthropoda; class Insecta; order Diptera; family Muscidae; genus Hydrotaea; species Hydrotaea cyrtoneurina. The sequence goes on along the minus strand of OY282513.1, from coordinate 5,574,163 downwards.
TACTCGAACCTGATGGAGCTGTCGTTATTGATGACCACCAATATGAAAATGCCCCTTTTGCCTGTGATATTGCACCACCCACCGCTCGACTTGTAGTATTTACAGCCTGATTGATTTTCCGACCACTTTCACTGTTCTGCATGGTTCTACAAATAAAGAAAAAGAAGAATATTCCATATTAGGACGACCCAGATTTTCTCAAGTGTCGACTTCGACTTGTCCTGCTTACTGTGCGATTTTCAATTTCATATCGGCAACAGATAGGGTGCCGGAAAAGGGATGACCCACTGGTAGTGATTCAAAAAATGTTGTATCCGGTCTGACGTCATACCATTCCTGATAGCACTGTGTCTTCTGGAAAGCACACATAAAGTTCGCATTGAAATGATCGACGTCTTTTATCGCCGACGCGTCTGTTGTTGGGGCAAAGACGCCAGTTCGCAAAAGAGCAAGGCAGTAAGCCTGAAATTGTTGTCTTATCCAGTGTTCACTACCCTCGGCATCCTCTTTAGGCACTTGGACATGACGAAGGATGTAATCCATGAATCGCAAATCCTCTGTACTCAACACCAGTTGCCTACGTAGTTCCGCATCGCGTACGTCTAAATTGGAATTTTCAATATCTACCAGGACGTCGGCGAGATGCTGCCTTTGCTGGAAGAGGACATTTGATGTCCCAATCACATAGCTTAATACGGAAGGATCCGTAAGTAAATCCATGTATGGTAACGAGAGATAAGGCAAACAAAGATTTCCACTGGCAAATATGGAAATTGGAGCACGGTATTCGTCGGGATTGATCTGTGTGAGTGCAGAAAGCGTAGCTGGAAAAAAAATTAAACATGTAGCATAGTAATCAGACATATAGAAAAATGAATATAAAAACATGAAACTCACTGGTCGCATCTAAGCTTGCATCTTTGGTAAACGAACTGCTTCGCTCCAAACGTTTATCTCCACTTAACTCTGCTGAGACAGACCCGGATGAATCCGACTGAACTTCCATTTCCTTTCTAGAGATAGGTGACGCACTACTATTATTACTCGACTTGCCACTGGTCACAGATGCATCGGAAAATTTTCTAACTGACCCTATAATAACACTATCTCCAACACAGTTATCGGGACTATCCGCTGCTGCTTTATCGCACGCAATCTCCGCTGAATCGGGAATGTGACAGTCTCCTGATTTTATTAATGCATCCGTGTAGTCCGGCATCGGTGAAAGTGGCCGTGAGGTGCGAACGCAAGCCACTTCTTGGAATCCCTTTTCCAACAGGCGAGGTATTAACGACGATATGCCCAATATCAAGGCACACATACCCCTAACTGGGGATCCAAAGCACACCACCTTTCGTTGTAGCAAAAACAATTTAAACAGTTGTAGTGTTTTGTGACGCCACGCCAAAACTATTTCTCGCAACGATATACCAACATGGAAATGACGCACCGGCCGACATGATTCATCGCCATCCATTAAACAAGCATTAAGTTGTTCATACGCCTTTACAAGGAGATCGGTACTTGAGAAATCCCCCTCCTCAAAAAATGCATCGGCTATAAGGGACAGCTTTACTTCAATATAACCATAAATTGGCAAGCGAGCCAGACAGCACACCGACTTCTGAACAGTACTTCGAGTCACATCGGCGGTGCGAATTTTTAGTTTTTCCACCGGTATTTGACGGAAACATGACACACCATACACGCTCTCCGTGGGGTCCGTTAGGCTGGGCAAATTGAAAAATACCGTGTCCTCCACAAAATTATGCGAGCCGTCAGGCAGGGCCAATGTGGACAAGTATTTCCAACCGCTTGGACATTCATTCTTTCCGCTGGATCCATGAATAAGAGGAGGGTAAGAGAACTCGACCTGGACAATGACAAAATATATGTATAGCTACGTTATTATGTTACTTATGCAATAAACTCCTACCTACCTGGCATCCCAATTTATGATGGAAACCCACTACCAAAATATGTAAAATTGGAGGTTTGGTGGACGTATCCATTCCTTATATCTATAAAATACAATTCCAATACAGAGAACCGAGCCGATGTAATTTAGATGATATGATAATATGGTAATGGATAATGTATCCACGGATAATGAATCTAATGGATAATGTATCCATGGATAATGTGATGAAAGACGTCACTTCACTCACTCTTCTAGCCGAAACCTGGCAGGTTGAGTGACGAGTAATATTGTGATTTTACACGCAATGAAGAACTCACCAATTCTACCGCAATGTGTTGACAAATTGTAGTAAACCTCAGTACATTTACAACGTAGTAATTATGTTTTATTTTTATCCGGAAAATTGTAAAAACAGTTATCGCCACAACTTTTCACTAGGTGACTCTTCTTCTTCCTGTTGTGTATGTGAATCTGCAATCTGCTGTTGGGTGTAGTGGTGGTGTTTTGTTTACATATTGAAACCAGGGTAGCCAACAGCAGCTAAATTTTCTCAATGATTGTCAGTTTTCTTTGCAGGGGAACATGGGACTAAACACAACGAAAAACAAACACCGTCGACAGCCGCCGACAATACATATTTGAAATTCACAATCTTCATAGGATTTCTCCTTAGAACGGATGCATTTCCTCACATGTTTCATGGGGGAACACGTATTGCAATAGGTTTAAAAATACCGTTGCAGACGTTCTTTCCTGGCCAAATTATATTTGCTATACAAAATGTATGTGGTGACAAATACGCCATGGCACAATAACTAAAGGTAGACGCAATTAGATACAACCCTGGGTATTTTGATTGTCAAATTCTGATACATAAATGCCAGACAGCAGACAGTTATAAATCGCAGCACAATTTTTAGAAAATTATAACATTATTTTTAATAGTTTTGAGGGCCACACAATTATTTGTTTGACTTTTTGTATTGTATTCTTTGATTTGAATTTTTAATACGAAAATGTATTCGTCATTTGAAAAAAAACTAAACCAACAATTGGTATGTAAACAATGAGTTTGACAATCAAAATTCTGTCAAAATGAAAAAAAATTATCAGCTGTTTGCATGCCTCTACCCTGCCATGTAAATACGCCATAAGACAACTGACAATGGAATGCAGATCTCTGTTAGCGATATGAAATAAGGACGTTGGTGAAAGTAAAGAGAGAGTAATGTTTGTCAGCCTATCCGTCTGAATATCTGGGACTAGACGGCGGATATCTGACAAACGTATAACGATAAAATACTTATATTATATTAATCAGATTGCTGCTTGAATGCTTCTTTCAAATGTGTCTGATTCTTCGATATTTACACCACCCATAGATATTAACGACGATGAAACGTTTTTGTGACAACCAACAGCGTACAGTAAAACCTATCGTCTCCAAATCCCGTTTGAGGGTGTCATTTATTGTTCATCATTTTCCCCGACATCCAGAGGACTCGGTTAATGGTCAAATAAATACGAATGGCTGCTGTCATTCGCAAAAGAGAAGATTTGGTACAGACTCTGACCAAAAAGGTCGTCAATGAAAATAAGAACTACTTCCGTTGAACTCTAAATACTTTATCAAATGGTTGTTAAACATGCAGTTCGTAACTTTCGGGAGCGCTCATCGCACTCATTCTTCATGTTGTATTAGAAACTACAAGCTTCAGAATAATTCTTCGAGTTTTCTGAAAATTGCTAAATTTTGAGTTGTACCTCTTTAGTAGAACGTGTGCGATATTGCAGTTGGGCGATAGTATTTGTTCGCAGCATTTGTAGCCTCGCCGTTGTTTGGGATCCGTTGAACATTGGCTACACAAACCATTTGATATGACATTGTCGTGAATCACATTTCTTTCGAAATTGAATTTGTAATCCAAAATGACCAAACATAAAACAAACAGAATCGTGTTTTTGATTGATTCTGACGAATTAGTCTAAAATACATGTCATAGCAAAATTGTACACTTCTATATCCGAATTTCAAAACCAAGTAACATGATGGGTTAGATTTTACAACGAATTTCAGAACGAAGTAACAACAAGGTGGGTTAGATTTTACAATGTTTTTTTCTTCTCCTGTAAAGTTGTGAAAATTCCTGTAATTTTGGATTTCTGGTGACGAGAGAAAATTCCAAGGTAACAGAAAATTCCTCATACATCTCCACTATATTTCGGAATTTTTTGTTTGCGAGTTAAATTTTAATCTAAATCCACCTATGATATACATGAACAGGACAAGTTTCTGGTTTCTGTCAAAGAAAAACGTTTAGAGGAAATAATGTGATAATTTTTGTTTATTTTATTTCGTTTACTCCTAATTCATTATGTAATTTAGAATATAGAGCGAAGCGACTAACTTTCAATTTCAAAATTTATCGCAAAAGGACAATAATAACTATTTAGAATAACAAACATAAACTTGTTTTTTTTTTGTCATAGTATATCATCTGATCTGTCCTGTACAGCACTAGCAAATAATTAGCTTTAATTTGAATTTGATGGCAAGATTAGAAGTTGTTTATATTATTACACTGATTTTGGCTCAATATGTACGTACACTACGGATTCATGTGTATAAGTGTGTTTGTGTGAGGAGATGTTTTGGTGTGCCTGGGTTAGTGATTTAAGTACTCGACACCTTAATTTGAAAGAAACATTAGGAAGAAAAAAAAACACTAAAATTGGAGATATATATTGGAAATGGATATATGGATGACGACTTGTGTTACCAAAAAAAATTTGGATCTGCTTACAGAACAATCAATTTTATTCATGGCCTTTTAGGTTTAATCGCCCGTCAACAATGAAATTCTGCCTATTCTCGATTCTGCAAGTGTTGGTTGTTTGTATTAGTAAATACTTTTCGCTTGATTGACGATTTGTATATGTAATAAATTCTAGTTATGTTTTACTTCAGGTTAAAAAATAAAATAAATATTTCAACAAATAAAATATTAATAAAAAATGTTATAAATTTGTCAGCTACAAATACGGTGTGTATTAAACATAATAAATGTATACAAATATACATACATGGGTAATATATTATTATTACTATTGTTATTATTAATATGAATTTATCGCGTACAGAGAGCGGTGCAGCGTAATTAGACCGATTGTTTCGTTTTCAAATTCATATATACTATACGTATATATCTGTGCTATATTTTGTTTGTGTGTTTCTTATAACATAGATGTGTGTGAGATTTGGAAGAGGTTTCAATTAAAAATGGATAACTAAGTGACTGACTGAAACGAAGTTGCAGCAGCTTCCGCTGCAACCACACAACAACAGCATAACAAACAAAAAAGTTAGTGAGTGTGACATTTCAATGGCCATTGGTTTTATGAACTCTGCTGCCGTTGACTTTAGTATCATTTCTGCTGCTGCTAGAGTTATTGTGTGTTTGTGGCTGCTTTGGGATTGGTGATGTAGATGATGTCGTTGTTGCAATTGAGTCCTCATTGTCAACCTTACTAGGCGTATCGTTTGTTTGAGACATACGTTGTTGATATCCATATAATGGTCAAAGATCCTTAAGAAGTGCACTCTTGGCATTCTTTAACTTATCCAGCCGTTTGATTAAATGATTGTTCGACGTTTCTAGCTCTTCAAGTTTTTCCATGGCCTCTCGATTCTGTAAATGAATTAAGATATTATTATTTATTACTAATGTAGAACATTAAGCGACGACATATAGCGAAGCACTTAACCTTATTTCCTGTGCACAAATTAATAGATCAACATTTTATGTTAAATCTTCCTCCGTCCATAATAGACATACACAGGACCATAATCAACATATTTCTATTAAAAGAAACTGGAACAATTTTATAAATCAACTGGGTTCATCAGGAGGTCCTGTTGTGATACCGTAAATTCGTCGCACATAACTAAAAACATGGATTAAGTTTTCGTGATGATTTCAACAAAAAGTTCGCTGTTTTTTGTGAAATTGAAAACACGTACTCTAGCACGTCCAGGAGTAAGAGCTTTAAAATGATGTGCTGCGCATACGACTTAATAGGGCTAATGTAACATCCTTTCATTTCGGAACTTCCTACTCCTGAGGACGTATGCGGTGTGAAAAGGTTGCTAGGCATGATAACATGGACGTATCATCACTCAAATACCCTCTACGTGTAGACAAAATTTATACGGTATAGTTCAAAAGTTTAGTGCACCGGGATATGTTGCTACAAACGGTCTAGTGGAGAGGTATGAGCAAATTTTAATGTCAAAATTAAAAGCTATGGAAAACGAACCAATCGCCAATTTTAAAAAGTACATCAAAGTGTTTTACGATATAGAGCAACTCCATTTGCCGAAGCCGTAACTCCAGCGAAATTATATTTGGGGCGAGGAATTCGAAAAAGTAGGCACCGTAAGACCCAACACGCAGACCAAATCTATTGTGACAGTGGCAGAGGTTCGCCAATAGCGGATACAAACTGAAAAAACTAAAAATAATCCTAACCAATCATAGAAGCAATTACGATAGAAACTCCTACTTCTCAACTACAAACTCATGTTGATCCTGCAACACCTGCAATTCGAAGTCAGCCAAGAAGCAGTAGCAACAGCGTAAGGCGATCAGAGTTCGTAGACCTTGACACATCTTTCTGTGTCATCATGTCCTATATTAGCATGGGAGAGTGTAGTGTCGGTTAGAATAGTATTATCTTCCATTATTCTTTCATCACGTGTTTTGTCTTTATCTCCTGTATCACATTTTACATATATAGTTGATATTTTTGCTTAAATATAGGAGTTATCTCTCTCGATGTGAGGGGCTGTGTTTACAACCTCAAACTCTTAACACTGTATGTATCTCCTGGTGAGACCAAGTCCCATGGTGTGTTTAATATACACAATCATCTTGATTTTTTACCGCATCATATTTAAAGAATTTAACACACTTTTGTATATCAATTACAACTCAGATTTTCAGTTCGGACCAATTTCTCTATCGAGGTAGTACTCCCTCTATGTGTACTTTTTTCCTTCTACATATATCTGTTGATTATATTTACCTCTCGTTGCAGTTTCCTTCTTTCAATTTTAAGCTCAGCTTCTGCTTTTTCAGCTGCCTCGGCTGTACTTTTGTAACGAATAACTTGAGTTTCGGAACGAGCTAAACTTGATTGTAGACTAGCAATTTCTTGTTCAGCTTTTTGCAATTTATACTTATAGTCCGAAATAATTTTATTTGCTTCTCCTGTAAGGTACGCCCGCAAAAAGGGTTAATTAGTAATAATAAATAGTTAGTAAGGTCACTACTTACTCTGAGCTTCATAGTCATCATCGTCTGAACCCAGAGGACCATTTAAAGAATTGCCCCGTCCTCTTCCTTTGCCTTGACTTTTGTAGGTCTCTAATTGTTCTTGAAACTGTTGGACTTCCGCTTGCAACTGCTGTTTCTCTTCGGTGAATTTCTTAAGTCGGACATCTGGACAACGGAAAATGTTTTTAAATAAAAGTGTTATGCGACATCAACGAGGAAGCTTACCTAAAGAACCCTGGACTGATCCTAATAATTGTGCATTTTCTACGCTGACTAGAGCACGTTTAGCATCTGTGCCATCCTCGTTTTCCACGGCCACAATAACTAAACCTTGGTCGGTAATAAGTGTGTCTCGCTCATTTAATTGGCCTTGTACAAGTTTAAGTTCTTCGCTTAGTTTGTCCAATGAACGTTTCAGAGCATTACAGTCGCGAGACTTCTCTTTAAACTCACGCTGCAACTGGGCATACGATTCTTCTATATCTTCGAGTTTGTCTTTTAGCAACTGTATTTGATAAGTCTGTGAGGCACGCTCATTATCTAACTGAGCATTAGCTATCATGGCCTTACGGAATCGTTCTTCTACATTCTGTCAAGAAAACATAGAAAAAAATAGAATCGTGTTGAGATTTTGTCACTTTATTACAATTGATAAACTAATACATATTTAATGTGTCACTCATATATAAGTAGGGTTTAAAAAAAAAAAAAAAACAATGCAAACATTTTTATTTACATTTACATTACAGCTTAAGCCACGGTTCGCGCGAATTTGTAATTTGTTATACAATACAAACTTTATTTCTTTATAGTCACTTGTATTTGTTTACTTATCAGCATCCAATAGCCTTAGCCCGTGGACAAATAATGGAAATACTTTTTCTCATACCTTGTTCATAATTTGCATTCATTAAAATTTTTTTCACAACAATTGGAAAATCAAACAAGCCCCCATAACTATTTTTATGGATTTATTTCATTACAGACTTTTGGGGGCACATTTACTATCAAATACACAAGTCCCGACATATCAACATTTTTGGCGACTTAATTCATTATTTTGTTTTGGGAACTTATTTCATGGCATACCGAGTCGCCGAAATTATTCTACAAATTGCAAAATTTGTGTTCATATAGAAAATTGGCAATTGCACTTGAGTTAATATATTAACAGAATGCAGCTAAATTGGTTCGAACTCTGTTACTCCTGGGTGCAGTTAAATGTGTATGTGAAAACCGTTTGATTGCTATACCCCCGGCCTAAAGTAAAAAAAATTCAATACACTCCTTTAACATTTGTGTAAAATCTTCAATATAGACAAAGTAAGCGTTGGAAAATCAAAGTAAAGTCACGATTATGGAACTTGTTTCTTGGTGTATAATATTTATAACATACCTTTAATTCATGGCGTATATCTCTCAAGCTGCGTCCTTCCTCTTCCAGAGAATCTTCGCTGCTACGTCTTGAAGACATTGAGTTACCGCCACGTGATGAATTTAATAAGCCACTAATTGCCGGTGATGCACTGCCCATGCCCAGTCGTGTTCTCGACAGAGGATCTATGCCCGACGCAGTTGTATGCATATCGAATACACGATCGGCATTCAGCTCTTGTTCCTTCTGTTGACGTTCCAACTCCCGCATTCGGATCTCTCGTGCTTCTGCTCTAGCCTGCCTCCGGGCAGCTAATCTTGCCTCAGCCTATTATAAAACACAATTATTATGTCATTAAAAACTCCATTATATATATGTACGAAGACAGGGAGCGCCAGGGCAAATTTTGTGGAATACTTGTGGAAATACTTAACAAATATAACCCTTAACTGTGTATTTGTGTCCGTTGGTATTGGTATACATTTTGTTGTTGTAATCAATTATAACGCAAATAACTACACGTTTGTTTTTGATAAGAAGTTATACTGAACCGCTGACTGATTTTTTGGTATGTACTTTCAAACAATGGCATACTATTATAGCAAATTTACTTTCTTCTGAAGCATGTATTTAAAATATTTCTTTTATCAGTAAACCTCTTTTGTTCCACAAATTCAATGTGTTGGTATGTGTTTCTAAGAATGCCAGTAGTCCAATAAACTACAAATCGAATAAGGAATATGGGCAGAAAAACGCGTTACATATGAATCGGCCGAATCGCATACATGAATCACAAGTAAAGTGGATCAGTGGATCATTCTGCCAAATACTTAGATTGTTAAGGATATGTCACCACAAACATTCTATAGGATATGCGGTGCATTTGTCTTCATCGTACGCATGGATAAAACTCCGCATCCAATTATGAGATTGATAGCGATCAAACGAAACAAAGAATTTTAAACTCATAACATTATTTTGGACTCATAACAAATCCTGAAGTGTCTTGAATGAGTGGTATGGTACAATAAAGGAAACGTTATTGTAGTTGTTCGGCCATTGTACGAAGTATACAACAAGTTAAACCCTTTGGATAATTTCCCAATGCCACAATCTCCTAAAATATTGTTATTTTATAACCAATTTTTGGTTTGCAATTACTCATCCGTTGACATGCCATATCCGAAAATTTAATTCTAAACCAACTATTGCTTATCTGTTAACTGGAGGTAGTGCAAATGAGAATAGACAATGAGACTGGTGATTTTGTAGAAATTCCAATTATATGATTCTAACTGAAATTTATAGAAAACGAAGCCGAACTCATTAAACTTAATCCTTATATTAAATTAATTTCTATACCAATCGATCGGGGTAGTGTTGCTTACAATATTATATCCTTCATCCAGAAATTGAACTAACAGTTCACCGTATGGTTCATCCAGGTACTCGGTACCATTGTCATGATCTCCGCAATTACGTTCATCATTTCTTATTGGTGGAGAGACCGCTGAACTCGATTCATTTGTTTGTTTGGACTTTACATTCGTAATTGTTGCCATTTCAGATGGCTGTTGCTGCTGCTTCTGTGTATTGTTTGCGGAGGCAGTGGCGACTGCGATATTTTGACAGGAAGACTCACATTCTATCGAATTGTTTTTCATATTTCCTCTACATACTTCATCAGTTTCATTGGTAGTCATAGTCAATGACATTTCTTCTTGTGCTGGATAACACTGTTCGTGTTTATCGTTGTTATCAGTGGCTGTCGTTGATGTCTCTCCCACCTGTTCGTTATCAGGGGTCTCGGTGGTGTCGGCGGTATGCACACTCATAGTGCACTTCACCATTGTCTCTTTGGCTTCTTCGCCTTCTTCTATTACCACATTGTTGTTGTCTCCACCACTCGCACTCCCAGCGACATTGAGTTCAGCCAAATCACTATCACTAAAATCGAACTCCTCGATGATTTCATCGCTTACAATTTGTTCGTTGCTGATGCTAGTGCTGATACTGTTGTCGGAATTGTTGTTGTTGCTCTTACTTTTAGTATTTTTGGTCTTCAATGATTTTTTAATAGGTTTCTTATTCTTATGAATGTTTTTACTATTTGTTTTTGATGAACTAGAATTTGAGCTCTGCCCGCCACCAAGAACAAGATTCTCCGTAGCATTAATTTGTTTCACTGGCATTATAGCGAATATATTTCGATATTTCTTAAGTGGATTTTTCCTTTTTATCAAATGTTTCTGTTTCTTTTTGTGTAATACTCGTTTTCTTCGTCTACGTAATCGCAAAACTTGTCAGTCGGTGACTTATATTAAATAAACAAATGGAGGGATTGACAAAGTAAATCAAATAAAACCCAAACTCGCTTTTTCTGATTATTATAAACCACGGATTGTGTGTTCGTTTCTTCTTTGCTACAACTTCTGAGCGCTTACTCATTGCGTCGAAGACTGACTGCTCAACGATCCGCACTTAACAGCTCTCTCCACCGAGAGTCGTACATAATGTTGCCAACCCAATATGGAATTCTCATATTATGGGATTTTTAGAGAACAAATACGGAATATCTTTTCGTGAGGTCATTTTATAGGTTCTCGTTTCTTTATACCTGCCTCTGAGTACAATTCAATTTACAATTTAGTCGGCATGCATTCATATGTGACTCTTGTGAAAGCCGGCTAAGGTTGGAAAAATCTTCTGTGGTGTGAACGTTTTAAAGTGCAATATGCTAAATAAAGGCTTTCTATGCCTGTGTAACCACAAAAGTTACGTAATAAAATAAGCGAATAATTTGTAAAACGACGATAAAGATGAAATCAACGTCGAAAAATAAATCCATATATAAACATAAATCAATTTTTTAAAATTTGTCGGTGAACGTCGCTACCTATAGCACATTCGTTTTCTACGTATGTATGTAAACTGGTATTAAAACGTGCTAGATTTCGTCGTATGCACCATTTCCATCAAAGGCGCACAATTAAATTGAAAAATAAAATAATCATGCATTGATTGTCAAAAATTACGTTACAATTTCAACTATCTCTTGAGCCACAGTGAAAATATACGACGTAAACATTGTAAAATATGTGCATAATGGAAGAGAAAAGAACTAATGGTGATAATAAATCAAATATCTGTCATGGTTTTAAAGTTACAGCCATTTAAAATTATGGGGGTGCTTTTTTTTTGAAAGGTACATTTTACTGATCCTGTAATATATACAATCTTTTATTTATTACCCTCTTAAAAAAGTTACCCATCGGTGCCTACTAAAACCGTTTTCGTGCAGACCATTGATTGTTTGCACAACTATATTCAACACCCGTCTCTACTCCGGATTCGGTCCGCACTTGTCGTTCGTGATTTGCGTGATGTTTAGACCAAAGTCCCTAAGTTATATTTCATTTAGTTAAGCTCTCATTTCCTTTTAATTAATATGAATATTGTTAACCCTTTTTTATGTATTTCTTTTCTGAATTAGTATTTTTTGAATTATTTAATCTCTTGTTTTACGTTTTGTTTCATCGAGCGCAAATTATTTACCCGGCGCCTCTCGTTTTATGAATTAACTTTTTAAAATACATTGTATTTACTTATTTACAATATTTTACAAAGTTAATTAACGTGATTTTTGCATAAATAATCGAAAAAGCCACAATTGTTCTTTTTTGCGTAGTTGTGTTGCGATTTAACGACGTTAGACTATTCTGTTGTGGAATACCTTGATGGTTCGACGATATACGAACAATCCATTAACGATTCAGTCCCTTAAGGCGATTGTTCCAGTACCCATCTCCAATATCTTACCTAATTTGTTTGACAGGATGCGCGGTATAAGCCCATTCACGAAAAGTAGATTCTTTAACAAAAAAAATGGTGAAAAAAGAAGTCGACATTTGATTACGAAAAAGTCGAGAAAATCGACTTTTTGGTGTCGATTTTTTTAGTTTAAATCCAAATATAGCGAAATTTATGATAGATACGCCTTAACATAAATATGCTAATTCATATACATTTTACTACGTAGATTACATCACCCGTCAGAGAGAATATTTAGTAAACAATGTGGATGCCCAATGGAAATTTTTTAAGTGTTGTCTTCACTCACTATATCCGCTAAGAAGGAAATTAGTTCACAGTGAAACGTGGTTCAACAATATCCATATTGCCAATGATAATTGCAGAATTTTCTGCAAAGCAAGAAATAAGGCAAACAATGTTGTTAGGAGAACTAAACGAGATGCGCATTCTTGTATGTTCGAGAATAACAAAAGCAGTAAGGAGTTGTGGCGTTTACCAAAGGCTAACGCTATTTCAAGTTGTAGGTCACCATCTGGATCTAGAGGTAATAGTGGAATAATGCCGAATCATAATGGTTTTTCATTTCGTTGCATTGAGCTCTGCGATTGGTTAAAGCGTTTTCGGCAATTAAGTTTGAGCCATTGAAATTCATTAAATATATTCATCTTTATTTCATGGCATTTCCTACATATAGTCCGCATTATTTTAATGACTTCAGTCGTTCTGACCGAAGTCTACGAAGATTGTAACAGTGAAGAAAAAGGATTCTGGTTCTTCGCAAAATTTCATACCAATTTCTATTTTGCAGGTTTCGCAAATTTTGGACTTTCTTGAGCGTCATTCGATTCTTAACGATTGCCAGTGCAGTTTTAGAAAGAATAGAACCGGCACTGAATACCTCGAGCTCAAATAATACAATTTAATGGTTATAAACATAAAAAATATAAAGGTCTACAGAATATACAACAAAGATAATTTTCATGTTAAGCATTTGTTCTTCAAGCTTAATGACTGCTGTGTACCTATTGCGTTTACAGAGGTCATACAGTTACTGTTTAAAGCTGCCATCAGACGATATGTTTTTTACATACAGTGTATCACAAAAGTAAGTATGCAGCTCTATAACCCATACATTCGTTCAAAAAATCGGTCGCTAAGTTATACAAAAACTAAATATTTTATATTAATTTAATAGGTTCAAAGGTAGTATACAACTTTAACAAAAAAATTATAATATCAAGTCTTGTCATTGTGCATTTATAAGAGGAAAACTTCTAAAGGAACGTATAATATTTTGTTCTGCAGTTAAAATGTGGGTGTTTCTTAAAAAAAGTATAAAATTAGTATGTATTATTTTTTAATGACATATTGAAGTCGTGATTACAATGATTCAACAGAACAAGAAATGTTCGACCACTCATGCTTAATAAAATTTTTGAGCTCAAATCTTCCCTTTACCTCCCTTTTTCGTATTTGGAAGCCAAGATGATCTTAGAAGTGCTTTACGGGTTTATCATATAACGATTTAAGATCGCATTATCAGCCGCAGAGCTGATGTCATTAGGCTACTGCATGGGCAGCCATTTGAATGAAATTATTTTCCATTATTAACCGGAAGGATTATACTTTCAAATAAAAAAATAAATTTGAGAAAATATCCAGTAGTTTTTTTTATAGAATTAAAAAAAAAAGTTATTTGGCGGCCCCTGTAGATCAAACAATAAAGTTGTGATTGCACCGAAATGCGTTCTGAGGTTTAAAAATGATCCAAAAAAATACGTTGCTCAGAAATATCTGAGGTTGATAATGAAGAAGTTCATCAGACTTTACTTCGGATGCCGATATTGCTGACCATTGTTCCTCCGAATCAATTGCTTACCGGAAAGCGCAATAAATGATGATGAGAAGGTACACAGCTTTTCAGGTTATTAGAACTGTATACATAAAATAAAAATTAATAAATTCATATAAGCCAATTCGTTAGCCAGTTTGTTATATAAATTTAAACTTTAAGTATTTACTTTGTAAATTTGGATATGATTGAAGCTTAGGATTTATATTATTACTATGTAATACATTATTTTGGCCGTTTGGCTTTTGTATTATGGTGAAAATAAATAAATAAAATAAATAAATAAATAAATAAAATATAAATGTACTCCGTTTCAAATGGAAAACAAGTCGAAGTTTTCTGTTGGTTCAAGTTATGGAAGTTTGACTGTAATTAAAATTGGAGCGGCGTAAGTCCTATTACAATTCTGAGACTTTTTCTATCCAGACCCATCAGTACACTTATACTTGCTATAACAAACCTAGGCCAGGTGATACATGGTAAGACACGTCTGAAAAATTTTATCATTCTGTAATCTGCAGAAGCAGCTGATTGGATGTTTGTCCGAGCTGTCCTATATCTAAATATGCATGGGTTAGACAATTCGAACTATACTCATTTCCTTCGGCCTTAAAAATAAGCCGAAACCTGATGTCTTGTTACAGACTTAAAAACTGTCTGTGGACTGTCGACATGAAGGTGGAAATTCGAATTGGTTTCGCGCAGTACTGTTAAGAAGAAAATTGCCATATATATATTTGGACTTTTATTCGAATTATTTTCCATGGACCACTTAAAATCAAATCCATTCCACGAATCAGTATTAACACCAAAGCTCCTAAAATACATGACAAATCGATATCAACTGACACAATTGGAATTGTCATTGACACACTTCCTCATTATACCTACTTTTAGAATTGGTTTATATTCTATAGCAGTTCATTATTGAAAGTTGTAGATATTGTGATATAGACAGCAGACTACACAAATGACAAATATGAGAGCGGACTTAAAAATCAAAATACTTTATATAACATGGATCAAATATAATTGATTACCTCTTTGGCTATTTGATCCAGTGCCTGATCCTCAGCATTAACACGGGAATTGACACGGCGCCGTCCAACGGCACTCGAACTATCCATTGTAATTTCAATTAAACAGGCTTGTTTTTTACCTTCAATCGCACAGATACACTCCAATTCAAGGCCGACAATCGCTTATTGTTGCCGTAGCCGCTGTTGGCTGTATGGTGTTATGTGAGACTTTTGGATGTGGTGGAAGGATGTACGTCCAAATACATCCATCGGTCGATTCTATACAATGTATATAATCATAGCATCAGATTCAATCCTTTGATGACAATCTATTTGTCGATTTATTGATTTTTTTGTAAATTAAGCTGGTTTTTGTTCTTTTATTAGTTTGAGGGTGGGTTCAGGTTCAATTCATCGATTTTATGTCTCTCATATGACAGCTCCTCGGTAAGCCGAAATCAACACCTTCTTTTCCTTTGCGTAGGGACTCTATTGTGTGAAATTACACTGCACAACTGCTTTTATGCTATTGTTCATTTTCTATTTTTCATAATTATTTAATTATTCTTATTGTACCACTTTAAGTTTTTTCCGTTTTCATCCAGTTGCCAGTTGTTCGTCGTATGGTTTTTTGATTTCCTTTTGATAGCATTTATCAATCTTGCTTTTGTTATATAAAGAAAGGGAGAAAATGAAAATGTGAGAATGCAAGAAATGAAGGGGGGGAGTATGGGAATTTGGGAATTTATTATTTGGTGTATCGTCAGAGCCTCGTTTGCGTTAAAATGGGACACCAAGTCCCGAAATATTGGGGACAGTGGGTGAGGTTGACCTTTGGAAAGAATTGGCTATGTAGTGCGCATCACTTTCCCGTTAGACCCCCGTACCTCAAAATATTTATATTATTAAAAGAAACAACACATCAACTTATAATAAATAATTAAATAATAATAAATAAATAATAATAATAAATAATTAAATAATAATAAATAAATGACAAAACAAACAAACAAATAGCTGGAACAACGCTAAAATGACGTGGCTCAATTTTTGGGCATACTTTAATGTCCTTTCCAAACTCCTCCTCATAAATTTTTTTAATTATACTACAGGAAAGTCCTTTGCCATCTAATTCTAAATTATCATCTACAAAAGTATTCCTAACTGAATTTATTAAATGTGTAATGTCAAAGACACAATAAATTTCCTGACTTTCTATTTGACAACTATAATAGTCTTTGATGTTTCCGATGCGGTTTGTATGACATAAAGACTGGTTTTTTGTTTTCCTATCGCAAACAATAACTTTGACATATATTCTGTGCTCCAGAAGGGATTTGAGTGTATTCTTAATATAGAAATTAAATAGCTCGGTTGACATTTACCAGTCAGTTTGGATGAAGCCGAGGTAGCAATCCCACTTTCCTGAAAGCCCTACTAATTTAATTCCTAAAGCCCTGTTACCCTTATTAGAGCCACCTGTATTGTCTACGTTCACATTTAACTCATCCATAGATAATGCGCACATCCTTTCTTCATCTGTAAATTTCTCACTATACGTGCGCAATATCTCGAACCCCTCCCTGAATAACCGCCTTGTCATTAATGCTGAAGCTGTTCTACCTGCTGATTTGCGTTGGTGCAGGAACTTTGCTAATTCTATTAGAATAAATGACCAACTAATTATGCCAGACGTCTAAATATTTATGCTATTAAGCTATAACAAAGGACTTTTCTAATAATGTTGAAACATGTTCAGGAATTTTAAAGTATTAAACATTTAACCGTGTACTAGATGCATATACATGTACAGCTAGCCTTCTAAATGTTCTTTGCATGTGACCAATTTAATATTAGTACATCGTAATATGAACACAACTCTGAAATAAACTATGCAACTCTGTTTCTGCCGTGGTATGACTGCTGTCTTGCTGCATCCCTTGTGTATCTGGCAGTTTTAGTTTGTCGTCGTTCGGCCGTGTTGCCACCACCGTAGAGGCAGCTGCGTCTGATGACACTAATCCAAATTCAACACGAATATAGGAATATTAAAAATTGTATTTCTTACATATCAACACTATTCAATGGCAAAATGAATCGGGTGTTTAAAGTTGAATGAAATTTTATTCACTTCAAAAATAAGCATTCGTGACAAAATTATGCAGTGGATGAAGATACCCATCTATCTTATTCATCTCAATAAAGCCGATTGCGAATTCAAAGAAATGGCCACGATCGTTGAATATATTTTATGTTTGCAAGGAACTTGAGCATCAGTGGAACGAATGTTCTCTGCAGTGAACAAAACTTGGACGTAAAATAAAACCCGATTAGATTTGCAAACATTGAAGGCGATTCTGACCAAATGTCAAATGTAATTTGAAGCACAAATGCGTTGATTTCTACACAAAATCTCAAAAACCTCCAAACGAAGCCGGAATTGCTTCGTCAAATTGCTTCAAACGACAAATACAAAACAACTACAGTAGATGATTCTGATGGAATTGATTCAGATGATGGAAATGATTATTAATATTTTTTATATATTGAATAAAAATGCTTTCCCAAACCGATTTTACTGGTGATGGTCTCAGCTATGCAAGCAGGAACCGTCGTAGACATAAACACGACGTACCGTCCAACGCTGTAATCTGCGGCCCATGTCGTATGGTGGCACCGAGCTGTAACTGTGTCCTATGGAAATTCACCAACAATTAACCAAATACCGCTCAAACCTAAAAACTGGAAGTTCCATCCATCCAATGGTATGTATTTTATTGATTGGGGGCGAAGACTTAAATTAAAACCTATTTTTTTATTTCCTCCGAAGACTTAAACTAATGAAATTAAATTAACCTATTTTTTTTATTTCGACCGAAGACTTAAATTAATTAATTATAATTTATATTTTTTAAGGGATTCTTCAAACCTAAAAACGGACAATTACAACCATCCAATGTTATTGCATTATATATATTGTGGCCGATTGGAGATTCTTAGTCCCCATTTCGGTCTATACTAAATAACTTAACTAATTATTAACTACTTTATTTATTGTATTTTAAGGGATGCTGGCTGACCGTAGGCCGTCCCGATACCTCGAAATACAGACTTTGAGCGGGCAATCTGGCCACATTAGACTACTTAAAATAAGGATGTCGATCCATCTTGGCGGCTTAGAAACACTCTTCCTTTTTATGGGCAGGACGGCAGTGTGGGTCATCTTCATAGAGGGGAGATGCTAGGAGTTGAATTGAAAACTTACCAGAACTTTCATCCAGGAGTAGCGTTGGCCTTGCTATTGGCAGCAGGTACTTGTTGAGGTAGTATTTCCTGTCAAAATGCCTTGCGCAAACCATTAAATGGCTCGTGCCCTTGGAAAGATCCACGCCATCGATCACCCAGAGAACCTTCCAGATGTGCATGGCGATTCCTTGACCCTGAACAGTGCTACAATTTACCACGCAGCACTTCCGCATGTTCAAATTCAATCATTTTTCAATTCTTACTTCGTGGAGTAGAGTTCGAGAGTTCGTGTCGTTATCGTTCCGACGAGAGAGATATGAAAATTCTTCTTCTTCCTTCGTCGTTTCCCGCGTTATTAATTTTTCATTCCCTTTTGCTCTGTCCTGGATCTTCACTAACAACTCAATTGAGTGCTGCCAAGTTATTTCCAGTGCCTAAATGGAAGAACCGAGCCAAATAGTCGTCTCTGACATACAGATTGCAGCCAGTCGGAATTTAGGAATAACGGCTCACACAACGTTTTACGTCAGCGGCGGCAATAAAGCACAGCCGCGTAAATTATCCAAATTATTTGGGTACCATCACTTACGCGTTGTTTACCCGACACATCTGATGCATGATCATATTTGAATGCATTTGTAAAATGAAAGTGTATGCGTCACATATCCATGATTTTGACATAACCATCAAACCATGAAAATCAAAATTGGTTGATTGATTCAATTTTCGCAGCGTCAACATGTGTAAGGAGGAAACTACTCATTACAGTTCTTTGGGATGCTAAAACTAAATTTTATGGGGATAATGTCGAGAAATATATCCAGAAAACAGAAAAACAAATATTGTGTGTCAAAAATTTAAAAGGAAATTTTTTATTTTAATATATTGAAGTATTCCATATCTATATATATAAAAATGGATGTGTGTATGTATGTAACGTATGGACTCGAAAACGGCTGGACCGATTTTGATGAAATTTTCAGGGAATCTTCCGAATAACCCCGCGAGTAACATAGGCTACACATTGTTTGGATTTATCTACATTTAGGGGGTGAAAATGGCAAAAGGGATAAAAACTCCCCTTTCCTATATAAATATGTGTAATACAACACTAATGTTTGCTATACATAATGTTACATATTAATAAATATTGAGAAATGAGAATTCCAGTATATTTCTATCATTTATTTTGTCATGAACTGTAATTAAAGGCTTTGTACCAAATTAAAAAAATACGAATTATGAAATTTAGTAAGTAAAAGAATTACCCGTTATGAAAAATAATGATACTAATTAATATGAAGTAATAAAAAAGAATTTAACAATAAATAAATATAAATAAACAAGAGAAAAGAAAGCGGGGTAATAAAGTACGATTAGCAAAAATTTGACGTCTCTCAACGTGTAGCAGAAACAAAAAAAATAAAAAAGCAAAAAATGTTAAAGAAATATCGAGAGAATATAGTTACTGTTATTTTTTAGCTTGTTAGGCAATACATTATATAACCGTGCTAAAATAACATAGAATGCTATCCTAGGAATAACCAAATGATTTCTCTGCGTTGAGTGGAAAAACTCAATAGTCTGAAGCAAAAACCGGGGACCTGATTTAGAATACACCTCCAAACAGTACAAAATATTAGGTAAAACTAAAACATGTGCCAACCTTTCTCTTACAAATATCGGCAGCGCCAAATCAGAGCTACATATATAGGCAGCCAAAAACGACCAAATGTATGTGTCCCTAGCCACAGAAAATGGAACGTCAAAAGTTGCGTGAAAATTCATTTTATGCAACTTTTGCTACTCCTCTTGCTTCTCTACACCCCTCATCGAGATACTAGTGTCGCGTCGCTTCGACAATTTGCCGCGTACGAACACTGTCTAACAGTTTTGGATGAAGAAGATGACCACGGTTTGTTTTAGAACTGTCAAACTCCTGATAGTCACCCCATTCGATAGTTTTCGTAGATATTATAATGTTTATCCACCATAGTTTAATATACAACATAAGTTTTTTTAGTGATATTTCCAATGGCGGACCAATACCTCTAACGAAAAAGATAGATTTTCTAATTTTGATACACTTAATTTTAAAATTTTAATTTTTACATGGACAAACTTTAGACATTTTGCTATCCAGACGCTTTACTATTATTGGATAATCTGAGAACAGGTGATTATCCAAGCAAGTCCTATCTGAAATTATTTCGATTCTTTCGATACAATCGATTGTTAAATTATCGTTTTTGACGCAAAAAATATAATCGATAATTTGACAGTTCTGATTTGCGTAGTGTTCTTTTGTGTGCATAAAGGGAGGAGGCGTTAGAAAGAAAACAAAAACTATCGTTCAACTCCACCAAAAATAACGTAGCATAATTAGAATTTAACCTCTGTCCTAAGAGAAATATACTGCACATATATCCATAATAAATTATCCAAATACGAAAGAAAATAATGGCCAAGAAAACGTATGATCTTCTGTTCAAACTGTTGCTAATCGGTGATTCAGGTGTTGGAAAAACATGTATACTCTTTCGATTTTCCGATGATGCGTTCACATCCACCTTTATATCGACAATTGGTAAGTTATAGTATCTGCCGGCCCACAAGAATCATATAATGTCCGGTGCCCGGTGCACATCAACCGGTGTTGTCGCGTTTTTTTAGGGAGCACCTGTTCATATTTAAGGGCGTGGCGAGCTCAAAGGAAGTATTTACAGGAAGAGTGCACAGGATTCTTACGAGTTTGCAAGTGACATATTCTTTTCCCTTGCCCAATCTCTATTTCTGACATTTGTTTGCCATCATTCGTGTCGGGTGTCGGTGCTGTGTGTTTTGATATGCACTCGACGACGCAACCTCTGTTCCACGCATTAGTGTGTTCTATTTTCGTATGTTGTACTCATCAGAAGTAATGACTATTTTTCGAGTAGAATGGATCAACATCGTAGTTAGTTAATTAATTACATAAATAATGACGCATACATACAATATAGAGCGTAGCGCTTTTTAATAAACTTACCTAAAATGGGTTGCCAGGTTTCAGTTTGTTTGCTTTGATCGTTATACATTTTCCAGTTGTAAAATATGTACTTCAAAGACCGTAAATGTTAACTTATATTCTGTATAGCGGGAAAAAATCACAACTATATTTTTTTCCAGACATTGTACAGGAAATATAATTAAGAACTAATATGATAATAAAACGATAAAATCTCTGTGGTAAAATTTCAACCAAGGCCAGATTCGGAGGCTGATATCGAATCCCAAACATATTTCAAAAGTGTTATTTATGCGAGTCTTTATTTTTTAACATTTCCGTTACAGTTTTTCAATAGGACTGCGCTTGCCAGGACAAAACCGCGGCATTAGTATCCATAAACCATTGCTTCACAACACATGAAGTACGCATAGGATCATTATCCTGTTAGAAAATGTATGAAACCGGCATATTTTCGAATGAGTACGGTTCCATTACATTCTCCAATATATTTTTATATTGATTTGACCGTCTCTGCGGTGTAGGGGGCCAACATCATACCAGCTGAATGTTCCACATACCATCACAATTCCTCCTCCGTGTTTAATAGCCTTGATGACGGTTTATTCGTGCAATACATTTAATCTATGTCTGTTCAAGATGAAATTTGTGGAGTACTTATTTCAGTTGAGGATTAAAAAAATAATTTGGCTTTGCTCGTTCTACAAATTACTATCATCGCGTTGATTATTCTTGGTTTCGGAATTTTCTCGAGCTTCTTTCCGTTTTTCGAAAAAATTGTATTTGAACAGACGGATATCGTACAATCAGATCGCGAAGTGTTGGAGTGCATGACTTCTTTTCCCCCATATTTATTATGAATAATTTTATAAATTAGTTTAATTATTTAAAAAGTAAAAAAAGGTAAACGAAGTTTTCACAAATTATGAATGCGTTTCTATTTATATGACCACCCTCAAATATTTTAAATATCTATTTACCGGTGGCTCTTTTAACATCCGAAATGTTCTCCGGGCTAAAAACATCTACCCTCCAAGTCCTTCACACCCACACAACTAATCCGGCTGACTAAATATAATTAAACTAACTACTAGGTCCGAACCTACTAATGACTTTCTTATTACACAGGATCATAAGCCGAATTGTGCTTTTATAAAATTTTGATACAATTGATTTTCTTCTCCCCTTCCATTGTCTTACCAAATGGAGCAATGGCAGTCGGAATTTTCGGATTTTAAACAAATTGCACAAATTGGTTTTCTTAATGGAAAAACAATTCAATTTCTGGAATTGTTTTTCCATCGGATTTTAACTATACATTGAGAAATTAATTCACTAAGTCTAATTTTAAACCTTTGCATTTATGAAGAATTTATTTTGCAAAAACACATGGTATCTATCCGAGTAGATAACAAATATTCCGTACAAGGCATATTCAATAAGTGCAATCTCGATTGTACAACAGTAGAACACACACAACAGTTTTAGTTATAGAATCGAAATTATAAAAATGTATGCCTCTTATTGTTCTCAAAATGTTGTGCTAGCTTCGCTTACACTCACAATTATACCCTAATATTCTGGTAAGTAGTACACAACAAAGAACTAGAAATTATTTTTTTTTTCATAATAAGATCAAGACCTTCATGAGTAAATAATGAACTGTAAATAAATAATAAACCTCAGGTCCGCCTTGTCAGTGGAAGCGTTATGAATCTATATGAATCTCTAATATAGGGGTAACATTTTCAGTATTACAATTACAGTTTAAGTGTCAACATTTTCAGGACAAGGACTTCAACAAAATTTAACCAATTACTTATATGCAATGATATGCACAAAATTAAATTTGACTTTGATTTTATTTCTAGGAATTGACTTTAAAATAAAAACCGTTGAGCTCAGGGGTAAAAAAATCAAATTACAAATATGGGACACTGCAGGGCAGGAACGTTTCCATACCATAACTACATCTTATTATCGTGGTGCCATGGGCATAATGCTGGTGTACGATATAACAAATGAAAAAAGTTTCGAAAACATAGTCAAATGGCTAAGGAACATAGATGAGGTGTGTTCACTACATAATTTCAAATAACTTAATAATTACTCACTATTTGAATGTTTAATCAAAAACAGCACGCTAACGAGGATGTGGAAAAGATGATTCTGGGCAATAAGTGCGATATGACAGACAAGCGCATTGTTAGTAAAGAACGTGGAGAAGCTGTAAGTTATATTAGTGATGAAGAACTAAAAAACATTAAATCAACGTCTTTCAACTTTAAAACAATGTCTCTGTATTCCTTTGTTACGTTTCTTGAACTCTGTACGAGAGTGGATTTTGAGTGTTTTTTGATATTCATAAATATTACCCGACAAACGTTATCTCCCCAGAATGAAAATATATATAAATATATTTTATATACATATATATATATATATATATTTTCAATCGTGTGTGAAATCAAACCATTTTTGAACTCAGTGGACCATAGTGCATCGAAATATAGTGGTTTCTCATTAGAAGTTTGTTTATGTTGGCCAGTGTGATAGTGCAGCACAAAGAATAATTATTATTTATAATTATAATAATTCTGACAGTCTTCAAATATTGGTACGGGGGGACTAACCGACCTAGTAAAGAAACGCACAGTACCGGTATTTTTTCAACAAAATCTCATTGTAGCTCGACACACTTTTTCCAACTCTATTGATTGTTGATTATCTGTACTTTTGGGGATAGTCAATTAAATGCATGCGATCCACGCCATGATATTGAAAGCGGAAGGGGATTCTAACCTTTTATTATGTTATCGTTGTCTCAGGTTGTGGACCCATGTTTCATATAGCCCCTGGGAAATTATATATGATACATCGTAATAAATCAGTCTCGACGTAGTCTGTAATCTGGTAAATCGGAGGTCCCAGGATATCTAGCACTTTTGGCCAACCAACCGAGTTATTTACCACATAAACTGCAGACAAAGTCTGGCTCAAAGTCGAGTTATGATAAATAGCGGGTCCTGCGATCAAAACAGAAGCTCTCCGGGTACAAAGGTTGTACTTGGTTTGGTATTCTGAAAGTGAAGACATTAATCTTGTATATGATCTAACAGATATGTGGGTGGTTAATACTCTGTGCGGTTAACAAGAATTAAAGCTTTTGGTTACTATAAGCCCGTAGTCTATAGTCTAATTTGTCTGTACGTAACACTGAAATATTCCCATTAATAATACAAAAAAAAAACATTTGCAGACTTTCTGTACCTTTACCCTGTAATTTTTTACTGCTTCTGCTTTCTCTCTTCGTCAGAGTTCACAAAATTACATAGCCCCTGGGAAATTATATATGATACATCGTAATAAATCAGTCTCGACGTAGTCTGTAATCTGGTAAATCGGAGGTCCCAGGATATCTAGCACTTTTGGCCAACCAACCGAGTTATTTACCACATAAACTGCAGACAAAGTCTGGCTCAAAGTCGAGTTATGATAAATAGCGGGTCCTGCGATCAAAACAGAAGCTCTCCGGGTACAAAGGTTGTACTTAGTTTGGTATTCTGAAAGAATGAATACATTAATCTTGTATATGATCTAACAGATATGTGGGTGGTTAATACTCTGTGCGGTTAACAAGAATTAAAGCTTTTGGTTACTATAAGCCCGTAGTCTATAGTCTAATTTGTCTGTACGTAACACTGAAATATTCCCATTAATAATACAAAAAAAAAACATTTGCAGACTTTCTGTACCTTTACCCTGTAATTTTTTACTGCTTCTGCTTTCTCTCTTCGTCAGAGTTCACAAAATTACATAGCCCCTGGGAAATTATATATGATACATCGTAATAAATCAGTCTCGACGTAGTCTGTAATCTGGTAAATCGGAGGTCCCAGGATATCTAGCACTTTTGGCCAACCAACCGAGTTATTTACCACATAAACTGCAGACAAAGTCTGGCTCAAAGTCGAGTTATGATAAATAGCGGGTCCTGCGATCAAAACAGAAGCTCTCCGGGTACAAAGGTTGTACTTAGTTTGGTATTCTGAAAGAATGAAGACATTAATCTTGTATATGATCTAACAGATATGTGGGTGGTTAATACTCTGTGCGGTTAACAAGAATTAAAGCTTTTGGTTACTATAAGCCCGTAGTCTATAGTCTAATTTGTCTGTACGTAACACTGAAATATTCCCATTAATAATACAAAAAAAAAACATTTGCAGACTTTCTGTACCTTTACCCTGTAATTTTTTACTGCTTCTGCTTTCTCTCTTCGTCAGAGTTCACAAAATTACATAGCATTCATACTGATAATATTGCTCATTTTCGGATTTGAATACTTCTGATCCAAATTGTTCCCCCCTCTTTTTCCAGATTGCCCGTGAGCACGGTATACGTTTTAAGGAAACATCAGCCAAATCAAATATCAATATCGAACGTGCATTTTGCGAACTTGCTGAAGCCATCTTAGATAAGACAGCTGGAAGAGAGTCCGCCGAAAATCCTGAACGTGTGGTAATCGATCGCCGGAATAACGAAAAGGCCCCAGCATACAAAAGCTGTTGTTCTTAAAAAGAGCGGAACTTCGGTTTTGTGTATTGCTATTGTTTACATCGCGATGACGACAACAACAGCAGCAGCAAATACAAAATAATGAAGACACTTACAAAACAAACAAACTTACTAACAAAACAAAAATCTTACCAACTATTCGATAGGCGACGATGAATGAGATCAATTTACAACCAAGAACCACTGCTACTATGGCACATACATACAAAAGAAACACAACCAATCATACGTCATAAATACTTACCATTATCCCTACGAACATAAAAAAGTAAAAAAAGAGAAACATGCATAATTTATACACCAATTTTTTTAGTTAAAATACAGAATCGCTTTTATAAGATGAAGAATACAACATGCATATACAGTTTCTTATTACAATACCAAGGAATAAATGAGAGAAGTCAACTTTGTGTGCGCAAATAAATAAGTGAAGAAAACCAAACAACTATTCCAAATTTCTATCAATCAATTCAATTGGCCGAAA
Organism: Hydrotaea cyrtoneurina; assembly: GCA_958296145.1. Classification (NCBI taxonomy): domain Eukaryota; kingdom Metazoa; phylum Arthropoda; class Insecta; order Diptera; family Muscidae; genus Hydrotaea; species Hydrotaea cyrtoneurina. The sequence continues at coordinate 5,547,532 of OY282513.1, read as the reverse complement.
GTTTTAGGAAAGAACCGCGAGAAGTAATCGTTGTAATTCAGTTTAAGGTAAGGGTGCCATTTTCGTGACTCAAAAGTCTGATAATTCTTTTCTGAATGGTGGACAAACATAAGTTAAAAGTATAATAATCAATTTGCTTTCCAGATATCGGGTGTGAAAATGTCCACAGAAAAATGTCGAAATCACGAAATTTGATATGAGAAGTGGGGCCTTAGGTACCCAAAACATAAAAATGGTCTACTTACGCCTCAGTACGTTCCCTAAATGGGACCCGCCGCTCCTAACTTAAGTGCATTATGCTGGGGGAATTCTAAATATATATGAGAGGTCCACGCCCCCACTTTTTTATATTTTGCATCATTTTTTTTTCCTGATTCGCAAAATAAAGAATTTTTGTTTATATATAACTACGGCTAACGGAAATTAACATTTCTGTACGTATGTTTAGGTTTTCAATTCAATATAAGAACACTAAAACACGGAGCACTAGGACAACAGTGCATCATCAAGTATATCATATCACGGAAGGGTCTGTCTCATTTACATCTTATATTTTATTATATAACGCGTTGATTCTCAAACAACATTTTAATATCTAAAGACGTTCAGAGACTACTAACAGAGTTCTGTTTTCAGGGACAGTCCATCGTCTCAGAGTGGCAATACAAAGTCAAGAAAATAGAATTTCTGACCATTTCCAGGCTGTTCTAGAAATTCTAGCGGTATTGCGGACTATAGGAAGGCGCTAAGCCTACTTCTAAGGGACTACAACGTAGGCTTATGCTGAGTGCGAGGGCACTGTGACATCGAAGGGAATGAAATCGCGATTGAGCTGGCTCGAACGGGCTGAGCTATGCATATTGGGGAAGCGGATAGATCGGTTAAACCGCCAATCAGTTACTTTTTTTAAAATGCAGAGGGATCATATCCTAAACAGAACACTACCAATTGGGTTGCAATATATCGAAGGTCTTGTGGACTAGGTTAGATATAGCGAGAACAAGTGCACTGATGGGACTGGAGAGAAGAAGTATCAGAATTGCAATAGGGGTCATCACAGGTTGGGGCTAGGACTAGCAGATCTCCAGACTTCAGCAGGATGTTCGAGGATGAGGAGGAATCGGAGGCAATAGAACACATCCTTTGTCATTGTCGAAGTCTACAACGCCACAGACTAAAATGTCAAGGGGATAGATTTGGCTGAACTAGGGGACATCTCGACAAGTGTTGAAAACCTAATTATGAGGAGCATTAGATGGATGAACGACAGGGGATGCGGGTACCCAATATACTGAACAGACTGCTTACCTGCAGTACTTCAGTGACTCTCATATAATTTTTCAATCTACTTTTTACAGCACTAATTTCTTCAACTATATAGAAGGGATTCACAATGGACTCTATGGGTCTCTGAGTGGAGTTGCATCTTAGGATGTACCACCCTTTCTAACCTAACCTAAGACGATCCTGCATATGTTTGTCCGCAATAATATCGTTTATATGTAGTTTGAATCCGGTAGAAGGCGCTAAAGTGGATTTATATAAAAATTTTAACGTATGGGCCAATCTAACTGAAATGTAGAATGTATAGATGTTTGTTCATGAGACACACATTTATGTATATATAGATCCGGCATGTGGCGCTGGGGTCCAGTTTATTCGAAAATTTATATTTATGTCGGATTTTACTCAAATTCAAAATATATGTTTGTTTGTTTTCGGAAGTACCCGACATAAAATACCTCTAATTCAGGGCAGGGTCTGTCTCACCTACATCTTCCTTTATTTGAAAACGCGTTGATTCTCAAGCAACATGATTAGTGATAACTACAACCTACTTTTTACAGTACTAACAAATTTAATAGATCTAAAGTTAAAAAACTTTTGGCAGATGGAATTGGATTTTGGACAACTGCGACGTACATACAAATGTTGTATTTTTCTGATTGTCCGCTGAACCGGCTTTTCTCACTTACAGTCCAAAAAAGCATTCCATAATAATGTGTTGCACCGTCAAATTTCTGATTTACTGATTTATTTTGTGGAAACTCAATTTGAAATAAACACATTGACCGATTTGTTTTTAGTGGGCAGCTGTGCTGTCATAGGTAGGCTGTGCGATTATCACCCAGCAAACCCAGGTCCGTATCCTGGAATATGAAATGACGGAGTCTATACGTGTTAAGGAGTAATATGAAAGGGGTACTAGAGTGTTAGACGGAAGTAATCCTCAGAATTGCAAGAGACAGCTAATTTTATTGTACTAAAACGCTTAGGCGGTCCCATGCTATTAATTACAAAAAAAATAATAAAATAGAAAAGATACACATTTCCGTATTAGTTTTTAAAAATATTTAGTCGTTCATGTCTTCTATTTTTTGTTCGAGATATCGTTGGCCACTTTCTCGTATGCTATGCCTCAATATGACCCGAGTACAGTTTAGTTTCTTTAACAAAGCAACGTTTGTTTAAATTCCCATAAAAAAAATATTTTCAGTTAACCTAGTTGTTATCAGCGACTCTCGAGGAATTCTAATATTTTTATAATGTTAAGAAATCTTGTTTTATTGAAAATGTCTGACAATACATTTTGTAGGGTATTAAAGTTACGCAATGATTTTCGCAACTTAACTACAAGTAAATATAAATACTATTTACTGGTTCTTCTTGCCCTCGCCTTTCTTGGGTGCAACTGTTGTAGTAGTTTCGTCTTTGAAGTGCAAAAAGACAAAGGAGAACAAGAATACACCCACCATCATGGAGAATGCGCTGCAGTAGTATGGAAAAGCACTAGGTATGAAGCGTTCATATTGCGTATGTTCCAAAGGACGCACGGAGACTTGAGTGGTACTGTACAGCTGCGTATACCCGATACGGTCGTAGTTTACTTTGAACTGATAAACACCATACACATCGGGTATTTTAAATTTAGCTTCATAACGACCTCCTCCAATATGTTTCAGTGTAGTACGTACAAAAGGATCGATACGCACAAATTCCAACTGAACATCATTAGCATTAAATGGTTGCCATTTGTCTTCGATCATTTCCTCAATGGTTATGGAGTAAACTACGGGATCGGTGATGGTGTACGCTTGCTCTGGTGGTTGGTTTTCACCCTCGCGATGATGTTTCACACCAGCGACACGAAGAGCCCCAGTTTCTCCAAACACCCATTTGCTAATGGCATTGGCTACATCTTGATTACCCGACTGTTTGAAACTCTCACCCGATGGGGCATAGGTAACGGCATTTGTGAAAGCTTCGTCGGAAAAGAAATACAAAGATCCAGAGAAAACAACTCTGGCATTGTTACGTGCCTGCAAAGCTGCAATCAAGAGTGTGTTGCGTCCGACAGCATGTGGATAGTCCTTAATAGCCTGTTCGGGGTTATAACTGTAGGCGGTGCTTTCAGCTGTTAATAATTGTAACACCAAAGAGTTTTCTTTGTCGGCCAACAACCCAGTTCCTCGGTACAACAACGGTTTCTTGTCATCTTTACGACTGTTGCCAACAATGGTGGGCGAGTTTATCAAGTTCTTCGAAGCTGTAAGTATAGTTGTGTGGTCACCCTTATCAGATAAATCATAATGAAGGTGATCCATAACAGAGGCACCCTCTTCGTCGATTTCAAAACCACATTCGGATGCGAATTCCCTCAACGCATCACCAGATTGTTCGCTACCGGCCACCAACACATTACCTCCATCATCTACGAATTGTGCTAGTTTTTCGACGCTTAGCTCCCCTCCGAATTCTTCCACACTTGGAGCAAATACGATCAAGTTCTTGTATAGGTATTCGCCGTAACGTGATAGCAGAAGACTTGCATCATCGGCCAATTTATAAGTTAGTTTGAATCCCCGATCTGTAAGAGATAATAAGTATCAGAAATGCAGAAATGACATGCCATGTACTAATACAACATGACCACGTCACGCGTCGCGACCGGCTACTACACACACAACTTACCCTGAAGGGATTTGAAGAAAATGGCATGAGTTTCGCGTATGGCCAAATTGTCCAGTAGGACCAATGTGTCCGCATTTGACTGAAGGACGGCATTGCCGGTGTGAAATGCAATTAATATTATTACTAAATATTTCAACATTTTAGCCGTGACACCGTGACTGTGACTGAAACCGAGAACCGAACCGAAACAATGACGACGATGGCGGCGGCCGGTCTTTTTTTCCAGTCGGCGGCGGCGTGGTGGCTGAGAAATACAATTCCTTCATTCCATGTTCCTCCATTCCATCTTCCTCTGATCGGAGATTCCTCCATTCCATCTTCCTCAAATTCCCAAATAAATAATCGGTAGTTATAGAGTTGTATTTTGAGGTTGGCATTAGAGATGTCGATAGGAAAATTCCGTATCAGAGGATGGGAACTAAACTTTTGACAAAGACAAAAGTCCAATGAAAGTGGCCTATATGAGACAAACTGACGTGAAACATCTACTCTAATCCTAATACTTGGTGGCCAACTTTATTTTTTTTTTTTTGACTAACACTCAGGGGATGCCCCCTATGAATGCAATGCACTGTGTTAGCGATAGGAAATAAGGGTATTGAAGGGTGGAAAGAGGGAGTAGTGTTTGCCTTGAATTTGATAATGTCATAGCAGGCAGGAAAACACTTGCTGGAAGATTATTCCACATGCGTCGTCCGGTCAATCGGCCATTTGACAATGAACGGTGGGGTGAAGTATTTCTTGCACCGCTTTAAAAAGCCTAAACACTTGAATGCTTCTTTCGACACTTCGAATATATGGCTAGCCCAGCGAGCGTCACCCTGTATCTTCATGCCCAGAACATCAAGAGTATCTGACACGTCTATATCCACACCACCCATATATATTGACGACGGTGCTGGATCAGTGGAACGTTTGTGTGACAACAAACAGAATCTATTTTCTTTTTAAATACATTATCAACATTTATTACTTATATCAGATTTGTACTTGTGTGTATTATTAAAAAGCTACATGTTCGATATGGCCGCTGTGTTTAATGGATCCGCAAGAATTGCATGGTACCATTTCACATTCGAAATGAAAACAAGGAATCGTTTTGAATCGAATTGCAACAAACTTGCAATTCTTCTCAACGATTTTAACTTAAGATCAGCGCCCACATCTTGCAGTTTGGGTATTTTCGAGAGAGCGGAAAAATAATAAGTACAAATTTTGGATTGTTTTTAAAGAAATGTAATGTTTTGAGACATAATTTATCATAACTCGAAAACTACAATAAAACACTTTTTTTCGTTACTTTTCTTTTCTTTTAAAAAATCACGACAGACTGAAGTTGTCACAATTTGCCGATTTCGACTGTTTCTAATTTTTTTTTAAGAAATTTGAAAACCTATGTTCTTTCTCAGCGGACCGTAGTACATCAAAATGTATAGTGGTTACTCATTTTAAAAACATTTATTGTTTTTTTTCGCAATCACTTTCCAAAAATATTTTGAAACGCCTTAGGCAAAATAGTTAGTAGTTACAAGATTTTCCCGACAGTGAAGAGGAAACCGTGGTTTAGGGGCTTACGACGAAACCGGAAACGATCAAAACAGTCAACAGAATATTTAGTAACCACTGTTTCTGCAATGACACCTTGTTTAAGTTTAAAGTAGTAAACGAGAAGGAGTGCGACATGTGTGAGGTTCCTGAAACTGCTTCACACATACAGTCATTCAATTACCTTCTGAACTCAAATTCAGTTGATCATTTCATTGAAACGTACGGCACAACAAATATTCAGGTGTTCTGTGACTTTCTGGACGCAATTAATGTCAACTTATAAATAACAAGTGTTTAACCCCCTATCGTAGCGTTGGCGTATTGATCTTTCGGCCAAGTAAATCTTCGGGACTCGGAGTAACAAGAGATCGAAAAAAAAAATTGGTTTTATGTTGTCGAGAGAATTCGACTTCAGTTCACTGAATGTTGAAAGAGGTTCGCTGTATGTAGACATCTATTTTAAAACATTTAAAAGAAATCTCATTATAAGCAGAAGCAAAATATCGTTATAGTTTATTGCCTCAACGTTCACAGTAGTATTAGTAGCACATTATAGAGGGGTGGAAGAAAATAAGCCCTTAGTGGTTGTCATAGTTACTATTGAAAGGATATATGAAGGGAGAGGACGGTGTGTCTGTTTTTAGTTTGAATCAAAATGACACTTCTCTTCGATACTAAAGTTGAATTTTTGGATTCGGATGCAGTTGGCACAATAGGTTCATGGCATTCCCGCGAACCGATATTCGCCGTGGCTTCATACAGCCAGGAACGAGGTGGTTCGGTAACGGTGTTTGCCGACACAGTAAGATTTGACTTCAAAATTCGAAATACTTTAATTTATGTAAATACTTTAGGGGGAGCCGCATCGAGACGTTACCTACCCGGTTCATGTAACGTCTCAGTGCACTGCCATGGCATGGCATCCTGAAAGAATTCTGCTAGTGACCTGCTGGGAAAACGGAGATATTTATGTGTGGTTCAATGGTCATCGTGAATTTGCAAGTGTCAGTGGTCCTCACAAGGCGGCCGTTGTCTTAGTGGAGTTTAGTGAACAAGGCGGACGTATGGTCACAGCGGATATCCAAGGCTTGCTCACCGGTTGGCGTTGTGACGGCCAATATCAATTCCTCACAATGTTTTCTCACGACTTGCGAGATGTTCTGTCTATTATAACATTCAGACGCACTATTTGCAGTGAACTACGCGAAGAGATGGTCAGTTTGGCCAAAGCTGCAGTTGCTGGAGATGAAAATGCCTTGGATACTCTAACAAATTGGAGACCACGTACCGCGGTGCGCACTGCCACTCACACCGACATAAAGGACAACTACTGTTTCTTTGTTTGTACCCAGGTAGGTCATATGTACTACATCAATCAGGGCGGTACATGTACAGAAGTTCTCAATAACAATTCGGCATCGAATACCGTTTCGATGTTGTGGCATCCAAAAAAGTAAGTACATCCACATGGTAAAAGAGATAAAATGGATATATTTCACACATAAACATTAACTAGAGATGCAGTTATATGCCTGACGGAAGATATGTCTGTTATACTGTATCTGGTGGAGTCTACTGGCATTTTGGCAGAATTGGATCGCGTTAAATTGAGCTGTAAACTGACGGGAAAGAAGGGATCCATAACATGGGTTGGATCGAAGTTGGCCATAATAACAGGTTTGTTTATTTTGTTGTTCTAGTTCGAGATTGCAATGTCGCTATTTGAACACCATTCGCAATAATTACAAAACTCCTGGTTTACGAGCAGATCACCGAAACAACTATTTGTTTCATTCTATATATTTGAATTTGTGTATTCAAACCGAACCTTTTTTGGATTATACGTTAACAGAGATACTACATTTAAAATTTTGTATAATAACAGCATTTGTTTAAGTATTCAAAGTCTCTAAAATTAAGAGACTACTTCAGATTCTGAATATAAAATCATTTGTTTGTAATTGTTCATATTTCAGGAGATTTATCTGTCCGTATTTGGGATATTGAAAAGAGCGATAATTACTTATTGAAAATGGACTTGCCGAAGACTTCGACGGTTCTTGAGTATCAATCATCGGCATCGAACTTCTTCAGTCAAGACAGTACAGAAAATAGTTCAATGGCCAATCATTTGAGTGGCAACGGAAGTCTGGGGCGACATCTAAAAAATGTCAATAATTCGAACGAATACTTTACTTGTATTACGTACATTGCGGACAGTCAGGCTCTTTTCGCTGGAACAAACTTGGGTAACTTGTACACATGGAAACGAAATGCTTGCTACAAAGCTGCTGCGCCGGAAGATATGTGGAAACTCACAAACATTTCATATGTTCGAGGTTCCATTAAACAATGCCTGTGGGGCATTAATGAGTTGTCGAACCCCTGTATTTTAGTCAATTGTGTGTCTAATGTATATGTTCTAAAGGTAAGTACACACTCGCATTTACAATCCTCGATTTTAATAAACCAATTTCAATATGAACCCTAGGAACAACCGCTTATATATTTTCACTCCCGTGATTTGTGGGCAGTACAACAAAGTGCTAGAAATATTTTCATAGAGCATGTCGACCATAGAAATAATACCCTGCAAGCGGAATTTAGCGTTACGGCACTGTCCTTAAACCAATCCCACATAGTCCTGAGCAATGGACGCAGTATATCAACATACACAATCGATAAGGCCGATCGTATCCAGGATTTAGGCAACAGCATTGACTCGTCGTCGAGTGATACTGTAAAAACGGATAAGAATTCCAAACAACTTGGAATACAATTGCTACAAACCTTCAACGCTGAATGTTTAGCTTTGGGTCTGCACCATCAAAATGTATTCTGTCTGACAGCCGTCGACATACTAGTGTTTTCTATCGGAGGCGTTGTTTTGCATAAGATTATATCCAGCAGTAATGAAGGCAAAATAATAGGCATGGATTTGACGGGGTCATATTTATCTTTATTTACCATGAACGGCTACATTAAGTCCTATGATGTATCCCGTCACGATCCAAGACTTTTGTTTCCGGCCAAGTCGGCGTATGATCTATTTGAAGATTTTGGAGAGGTTATACTAGTTAAATGTAACACGGGAGGAACACATTTGTCCTTAGTTGTTGCCAATCGTAGTTTTGTGCCTAAGCCCATTCTTTATTGTTGGGATTTCGAAAGGAATCATTTGATGGAGTTGAATTTACAAGACAACGAAAAGACAGGAAATGACTCGTGTATTCCCGTATCATTATGGTGGGATTCCGAGGAACCTCGACTGATGGCAATGGAGATAAAATCAGCAAAACAACAGCAGGACTGTGATATGACAACGGCGTCGGCGACCCGTCTAAAAAGTGATGATACTCCACTTGGACATTACATTGATACAAATGTGTGGATCTTGTTTTATTCGGAAACCAATAAGCTGATTACTTTAGAAATAAAACCGCTGGCCTCAGGTGAACAACTTTTGAATATATGTCTGCCAAGCGTGGTAAGGAATTTGTGAAATATCCATGAAGTTAAACATAAAGATTATACAGTGCGGCAAAAAATTTCCTGGGTATGTGATGCTGAGTACAAAAATAATCTGTTTTTGAAATTTCCCAAACACCTCCAAAATACAGAGTTACGAGTATTAAACCGGTTTTTGGTACCTTTTCGCACTTTTATACCAGTAGCGTGGTTGAATATCAACCGATTTTAAGATTCTCAACGGATTTTCAAAGAAGAAACTCCTGCCTTTCGAATGGTGTATACCCTTTTAAAATAACCCTGAGAAATTTTAATTTTTTGTCACACTGTGTTACCTATGACACTCCCAGTCAGTGTTTAGCTTGGCATGTAGTTTGTCAATTCTATTAGTTCAGTAGTAGCATCTCTCTCTCCCACAGATTACTCTCGACATAAATTTGGTACGTGAAACTCCTTTGCGAGATTTTAGTGATCTTAAAGATTGCGATCCTTCCACACGCAAATTGGTTTTGAACTTCAGTATGCATGTGTCAGAGGGAAATATGGATCTTGCTTATCGCAGCATTAGATCCATAGAGTCTAAAGCTGTTTGGTCCAATTTGGCCAAAATGTGCATCGAAAAGCAACGCCTGGATGTTGCCAAAGTGTGTTTGGGTCACTTGGGAAGGGCGCGGTCTGTCCGCGCCGTTAGACAAGCTTTGGATGATGATGATCTGGAGGAAGAAGCCAAAACCGCAGTTCTGGCCACTGAACTGAATATGTCTGAAAAGGCGCAAGTGTTATTAAAGAAATGTGAAAGGTACGATCTTTTAAATAAACATTTACGTGCAGCCGGTAACATTGATGAGGCTATAAAAATAGCAGAAACACGTGATCGGATACATTTGAAACATACGTACTATCAGAAAGCCCAAGAATTGGCCGAACAAGGGGATATTGCCGGAGCCTTGGAATATTTTGAGAAGACACAAAATCCCGTACAGAATATAACACGACTGCTGTTGGAGAACCCAACAGCTATAAAAGTAACTATAATTTCGCTTATCTCCATTACAATTAATAGACAGAGAATTTTAATTTCAGCGCTACATGCAAGATACAAACGATCCGAAAATGCTCAAATGGTGGGGTCAATATGTTGAAAGTTCTGGCGATATGGATGGAGCTTTGGCCATTTATCAAAAAGCAGACGATTGGTACTCTCAGGTTGGTTACGGCAACTTCTGACAGTGGCACTTTAAATTCATATACCACATCGCTCAATTACTTCAATAATATCACAATTCAAAATTCACTTTTTATTTTGTTGCTCAAGCTGTAAATCTCTTATTTAAATTGACTTTTGTTATGCTTGTATTAAACATGCATAAGTCTAGTTTATTCGTGAAACCTTTAATTTTGCCCTATTTTTATTATGTAAGGCTCAATTAAAAGCTTCCTGAAAAAATCGGGTTTTGAGTTGTGACTAGGGATGTAACGAATGTGTGTTTAGCGAAAGCGAATAGTAAAAATTTTTTTTAGCGAATGCGGATGCGATAGGTAAAAATTTTTTTTAGCGAATGCGGATGCGAAAGCGAATGCTAAAGCCAATAGTAAAAATTACTTTTAGCTAATGTAAATATTACAAGGAATCGTTTAACGAATGCGAAAATCTTTGGGAATGTCGGAGTCAATTATGCAGTACTTATTTCCAGCTATTATTTCATTTGCATTACGAAGGGTCAATGAGGTCTCTTCAACGTCGTCTTCAGTATCACTAACATTTGTATCTATAAAGTTTTGAATGGATTGTTGTATTTGCGAAAAATCAGCTTGGCTTTGCGGAGATCTTTGATTGTTGGAAGATTCTGTCGTTTTTGTTCTTTTATTTGGGGGTGAATCACAGATTTGAACATCGGCAGCATGATCCACAATTAACTTACAAACTTCAGATTGCACGTTCTCCTTAGTAGATGAGTCGAAAAATTTCAATTTGTACCGGGGATCTAAATATGTAGCTACAGTATTTAGTGTGATTTTATGTAGTCTCCCAAATTTAGTGTTTATTTCAGAAATCAGCTTAAGTATAACATTCTTAATAGCTGGAGAATAAGATGTCTTCGATAGTTCATTTTGAAGATTCGTTTTTAGGATGTAAATAAGTGGAATAACTGATGATATAATTGCATTTGAGCTACTAAGCTCTCGGGTTATTTCCTCAAAAGGCCTAAGAACTTGTACACATTCTTCCATCATTAGCCAATACTCAGGTGGTATTGCAATTTTACTACAATTTGTTGAATATAGTATTAAGGAATCTTTAATTTTTAATAAACGCTCCATCATATAAAATGTACTGTTCCATCTAAAAAATAAACACATTATGCATTATATACATATGTATTTCTGTATAAAACAAATACTAAAATTACCTAGTTGAGCAATCTTGGAAAACAATCAGAGGTGTTTCATTGAGTCTCTCAGTTTGGACTTTAGTTAGTTAGTTTTTTTGCGAATGCGAATGCGAGAGCGAATAATAAAATAATGTTTTTTGCGAGTGCGGTTGCGAATGTCCAAAATGAAGCGAATAATTCGCATTCGCATATGCGAATGCGAATTTCGTTACAACCCTAGTTGTGACACTATTGAAGTAAATGTGCGATATGTATATAATTAATTTTTTCTTCCAGGTTAAGATTTTTTGTTATTTGGGAAAAATTTCAAAAGCCGACGTTATAGCTCGTCAATCGGGTGACAGAGCAGCTTGCTATCATTTAGCCCGCCATTATGAAAATGTTGGGAAATTCCAAGACGCTATTATGTTTTACACACGAGCTCAGACCTTCAGCAATGCCATTCGTATTTGTAAAGAAAACGACTTTCAAGATGAACTTTGGAACGTTGCCAGTTCCTCACGAAATCGTGACAAAGCTATCGCAGCAGCATACTTTGAGGAAGTCGGTTCCTTTAAACGAGCTGTAGAATTATACCATCGAGCCGGAATGCTGCATAAAAGCTTAGACATGGCCTTCGAATCGGAACAGCCTGAAATTTTGGAAATTATTGCATCCGAATTGACTGCTGATTCTGATCCTGAGTTGATACATCGTTGTGCTGAATTCTTTATGGGCGTCGAACAGCATCAGAAGGCAGCACATCTATTGGCTAAAACTAAGCAATTAAAAAAATCTATTATGCTATGTCTAGACAAAGGTGTTCCGATCACCGAAGATTTAGCTGAAATGCTCACGCCCAATAAAGGAGAAGTAAATGAGGAAACCCGAATATATATACTAACTCATTTGGGAGAGCTGCTACAGCAACAGGGCGACTATCACACAGCTACCAAGAAATTCACACAAGCGGGCGACAAAAAGCGAGCCATGAAGAGTCTGCTAAAATCAGGCAATACGGAAAAAATTATATTCTTTGCGAATATGTCGAGACAACATGAAGTGTACATAATGGCCGCTAATTACTTACAAGCTCTCAATTGGCAGGATGATAATAATATACTCAAACATATTGTCACCTTCTATTCAAAGGGCCAAGCTTATGATTCGCTGGCAAATTTCTATGCCATTTGTGCCCAAATTGAAATTGATGAATTTCATAATTACGAAAAGGCCCTAAAGGCGATGCAGGAAGCTCACACATGCTTGGAGAAGCTTGGAGGGCACAGCCAACAGGCTATTGTCAATTTACAAAGAACTATGACCGATGTTAAAAATATTCTGGATATACAAAATGCTTTACAAAATGGCGAGAATCAAATGGTCATATCTGGATGTCGCAATATGTTGAGTACGTTTCTTTGTCTGTTAGCTTTGTTTCTTTGAATTTTTAAAGTCTGTTTTTATTGTTGTTGTATCCATAGTTAAACCGGAAATGCCGCCCATTCGTCAGTCGGATATTATAGCTTTACTTGTGCGAGCTCTCACATATACGAAACAATATAATGAAGCTTGGAAAGCTTTAAAGGAATTGATATTGCGTGATCCCGGCTGGTGTTCATCTGGTGTACTGGAGAAATCGCTGGTGCAGAGAATCACTAAAGAATGCAACTTGGATTTCGATCTGATTTGGAAGCCAACGCGAACAAACTCTACTGCGGACAATGGGGACGATAGTGATCAAGAAGAAATACAGGAAGTATTGCGATAGGTTGGACATGTTTGAAATTACTTCAACTATAGTGAGAAGTGGAAGCGCTTTCTCTACAACGTAACGGAAGCGGTTTCTATTCAATGTAACGAAAGGGGAAGCGCTTTCTCTTCAATGTAACGAAAGGGGAAGCGCTTTCTCTTCAATGTATCTGTACAAATTTACGTCAAAATCGAACACTGCAACCAAAGCTACATTTGCATGAAATAAATCTTTAACAAATAAATGGCACGCCTTGATTAATCGATCGAAATACAAGTTTTCTTCAATTTTCAAAAACAAAACATGAAAATTTATATTAGAAAGGACGAAAATACCCCGCGCTATTTTCTTAAAATAATTGTTCACATTTTTTTTGCTTTCGACAAAAACTACCTCCCTAACATCATAATAATCGCATACATAACTCAACACGTGAAATTTCTTCAATAATGTGATTTAGTTAAATGAGTTTTAATTATTTTTTTTAAGAAATATTGACACCATTGATAACTGTGTCAAAATCAAATATGTATACATATTAATATATATGTATGTACATATATTTGTATATTAATATTGTCTTAATGAGAACTTTACTTACTCTAAATATGCGGGGGTAACACTTTTGAACATTCTCTCAGACGGCTGATGGAGGCAGTTGTCAGATTTTTTCTGACTCTGTCGCCAAAATAATAGTATTCAATACTAAAAAACCACTAGCGACCTTTACACGGTCAAAATGCATGAACAGTTTAACGATAGTATGAGTGTGAATTAAAGTGTATGCGTCACACTGACGGTGCATGAACGAAAATCAACATACTCTTAAACAAATGTAATAAAAAAATGTAAAACTGTTAAAAATCAAAATGTTTTGATTTTATTTTATGAATTTTGACCGTGTAAAGGGGGCTTTATATATCTAACACTTCCTCGGAGAAAATTTAAATTATAGTGCTTAGTAAAGTCACATCCAAATATATATTTTGTTTGTGTTAAATCAACGTTGTATGTAAGCCTAATGGAAAGCTTTGACGATAAATTGACTTGATTGTGAGTTAAATGTCAATTTCATAAGTTGGAGAAAAGAATGCCCATTTCGCCATGTCCAAATTTACGTCGCAAAAAGCATTGAAAAATCGCCACTTTTGGCGAGAAATCACCAAGTCTGACAACCCTGCATTGGAGTGCATATCGCTAATTTACTTCAATAGCGTCAAATTAAAAAATCACTTATTTTGTTTTTGCTCAAGCTGTAATTTCAGTTAAATTTTGTTCTGCAGTGTGTTATACAAAACATATGCCAGGCCTCTAGTTTATTCGGGAAACCTATGACTTTTTCCTATATTTTCCAAGTAAGACGCAATTGAGAACTTAGAGTTGTGACACTATTGAAGTAAATTAGCGATATAACATTAGGGCGAGTCAAATTTTGTTCGCGCAAGGCGTATAGCAAGAATATAATCAGGAAGTTCTAAGAATATTTCACCAAGAAAGTATGGGTCTAAAATAAATGCCTAGCTCACGCAAGTCGATTTGTATGGGAGAATAAAGTCAACAAAGCGTATAGCAAAAAACGAAAACTACGGGAACTTCTAAGAATTTTTACAAAGACACTAAATATTTAAAAAAAACGATAAACACCGATGCACAATGGTCCAGAAACCAATTTCATTGGCCAAAAGTTTGTAACTTTTGATCTAGTAAAAAAGTGGTTGTAGGCAAGGAGTGAGGATTTATTTTAAGGTATTAATATTAAAAACCTGATAATCCAAAGTTTACTACTTTTCGTACATTTCGATTTATGTTTTTAGCGTTTTTTTTACAAATTCTGATGAAGTTGTTCATATTGTTCATTAAAAAATTGCTTATTTCATATTACAAATTTTCAGAGTTTTATATGATGTGTGTTTGTAAAAATGCAATTTAATTTCTCCACTTTGTCGAACTGTATCTAATATATTTTAAGAGCTATTTTATTTTTAAAATATAAAGTATGCTCTCTTATCTATTACTGTGCCAAAAGTACTTTTGACTGTAGCACATATTTTACAAATATTAATTTTTAAGGAAAAAAAAAAAAGCAAAATCGATATGAGCGATCTATGGATTTTTTTTCGACCCATCATTTTTTTTTTGGTGAAATACTCTTAGCATTACCTGTATTTTGCTATGCGCTTTGTTTATTTTTTCCTTCCCATACAAATTGACCCGCCCTAATGTACATGAAAGAACCATATTTCTATCATTCGTGCATACATTCAACTAGTTAGTTTATGTCAGAACTTCATAGAAATAAGAGCGTCGGTTTGTCGCGCACCATTATTGAACGTGTGCACAAATTTCATATTTATTTTTATTGTTGGGACAAGCAAAACCATTTTTGATGAAAGATGAGTGATGCATGGAAAATAGCTGGTGCCGTTATTCTTCCTAATCTGGGTGGTATAGCGGGTGGTTTTACAACTCGTAAAAACTTGAATCCCTGGTATAAGAGTTTAAATTTTCCTTCGTATCGACCACCAAATTGGATTTTTGGTCCAATGTGGACTTCGCTTTATTCGGGCATGGGCTACGCCTCATATTTGGTGTGGAGAGATGGTGGTGGCTTCGGTGGAAGTGCTAAATTACCTTTAATGGCTTATAGCGCACAATTGGCTTTAAATTGGGCATGGACACCGATATTCTTCGGTCACCACAATATCAAGGGAGTAAGTATCGCAATGACGCAATTTCGTCATTACAATACTGCACATGTTTAATTACATTTTTATTTCATTTTAGGGTTTAATAGACATCGGTGCGTTGACGGCGATAGCGTCACTTTGTGGTGTGTTATTCTACAGGGTTAACAAATTTGCCGGTTACTTGTTCATTCCGTATATTGTCTGGCTAAGCTTTGCCTCAATGCTAAATTATTCGATTTACAAGTTAAATGCAAATGACAAAAAAGAGTCGAAAGCCGTTGAGAGTTCTAAACAAACTTAAACAGTATTTATAAAATATTGTGTACATTATTTTTATAATTTTGTATGATTTCAGTTTCAGATACCAACCGGGTTTTGGCATTTACTAATGAATACCTAACTAGAATACAAACAGTGTATCAATAAAGAATTTTGCTTTTTCACAATCTAATGAATTTTAAAATTAAAATTGCTCCAATTGTCGTTACTTTCGATAAGTAAATTGATTTCATATTCACCAATGCACCAACAAGATTAACATTCATCCCTATTACGAACATTTTGGGGATTCCCATTCACAAAGGGAATGCACTTGTGAACACATTCCATAAAAAAATATACCACTGGCTTTTTGTACTCAATTATATTGCAATTCTCTCAAATTTTAAAAGTGTATGTACTTTAAAAGAAGCAGAATACTGTAAACGTACATAGACGAGTAAAAGTTCAAAAATTTTTTTTTTTTAATTTTGTATTATCATATACTAAAATGTATATGCTATAGATATCGATAATTTATACCGAGGAGGCTGCTATTTTTATAAAGGAAAAAGAATATGGGTATTTCCAGGATCGCGAACGGGACACTTGAACGGATTAAAGTTAAAAAAAAAGTATGAAAAAATACATTTTTTAAGCTCTTAATAAATGATTAATTGCATTTCAGTAGTACTATTTTTGAGTGCAAAAAGCAAATTCCATAACTTCAACGTTCTCAAAATAGTTAAGATAAACATGAGATCGCGAACTGGACAAAAAGTAATTTTTTCCAGTATGTGGAAAAATGTAAAAATCAGTGAATTTTGTCGGATTATATTTTTTTTAACTATAAGGGAATACAAAATCTTTGTTTCTTAGTTTTTTTTATTTTTAACTTTCGCGAACGGGACACAATTTCCAAAACATGTTTTATTTATTATTATTTATAAAAAATTTAAAAAACAATATATATACATATATTTTTTTCAAGAAATTAAATATAATAAAATATAAACGTAATTATGAAATTTGCTTTTTTTAAAGAAATAAAAAAACAACATTTGTCAACTAAAAATTGTAGAAATTTTGTTTAAAAAATAATAATAATTCCGGTTATATTTGGTAAATTATTCCATTTGTCTGTCATAAAAGGAGTCTCATTAATTTGACCTTCATAGACGTATAGAATTTTAATTCCTTTAATGTGTTCCTGTGCGCATTGATAGAAATCCAATGCGTCGTTTTAACAAATATTTTTGGGTTTGGTGAGGTGCCAAATTTTTCTGTTTATTACGGCTCCAACTGCACCTTTTTCGTGGGAAGTTACCGCTGGAAAAGGTAGCACTTTGAAAATCAATAAAAAAAAAATTGTCTTCTTAAATGTTACACTACTTAAATGTTGTCACTACTTTAGCTTTGAATTTGAATTGATCACGGATAACTGATAACAAATGCTTATTTGTGATCGCGAACGGGACAAGGACGATGAAAAGGAATCGTAAAAATGTACCGTTATTCGGACTTTGTTCGATCTTTTCAATTTTTTATTTAACTATTTTTTGTTGGTACCATTACTCCATAGGAAGAGTGCAATCGTTATGATACTAAAGAGTCAATAATATCTCAAGGAAATAATGATAATAAGAAAAGCCAAGAGCAAGAAAACCAATTATGAAACTACTGTAATCAAAAAAAATTATGTTATAATAAAGTTTTGAAGCTATTTTAGTTTTCATATATTCTGACATTGTTTTCTGTTCAAAATATAATATAATTTATTATAATTAGCCGTGGGGCTTAATATTATTCTCGGGACCACTATCTGCAATATCAGGGCCTTGCTCCTAAGTACGCATTTTCTGTCTTTATCAGACGAATATTTTAGTTTTCATATATTCTGACATTGTTTTCTGTTCAAAATATAATATAATTTATTATAATTAGCCGTGAGGCTTAATATTATTCTCGGGACCACTATCTGCAATATCAGGGCCTTGCTCCTAAGTACGCATTTTCTGTCTTTATCAGACGAATAAACCCGCCCTTTCGCAGACCACGTTATGATGTAAATTTTAGTAGATCTGACTGTATTTTCTTAGCTCGACTGAGTTTGGATAACTACTACGAGGGTACGGACCCAAGCAGGTGCAACTTTTGTGGGCCGCACATTCTTGTTGAATGTAGTTATTCTGGAATTGCTTTCTCCATCGATAAAATTCTTGACTATTAATTTGTTTTGTTACAAGTTTAATAAATGAAATGAAAAAATGCTCGGATACGGTCTGCTCTTGACTTTCATGTTCTGCGTGATGTTTATACCAAAGTCCTTTACATATGTTTCAATTAGTTAAGCTTTCATTGTATATATACCATGTAATTCCTTTTAACTAATAAGAATATTGTTAACTCTTTATTTTTTCTTTTTCCGTGTACCTATCTATTACATAATCCTTATTCACGACTTTCTGAATAAGCTACCCTGTTATTGTGGCTTACTTGAAGAAAAACTCATTGACTTGTTTCAACCATAACCATTTATTGTTGAATTCTCAATATACAATAAGTAATAAGATCTCGATTTGAAAACATTGACATGGATGGTTGATTTTTTTAAGTTTTTTTTTTTTAAATATTTTAAACCATTAATAATTCGGTGTGGGTTAGTAAAGATTTTGAAAAGAAATGAACAAATTTGTATGAAAGTGTAATTTAAAAATTAGTGGCGATTAAAATGCGTGAGAGGAAAATGCATAAAAGTAGCAAGTAATTTTAAGGATTGGCCTTCGGAGTAGTCTGAGGCTGATTATTTGCTGATTTTGGAGATGTATTTTGTTGAGGTTTTGACTCATCTATAGGTTTTGTAGATTTTTTGACATCTGCCTTTGGTGGGGTAGTCTGTTTTGATTTGGCTGCATTGTTTTCCGATGCTTTTGGAGGAGTTGCCGGTTTACTTGGTTTGTTTTCTTGCTGCGTGGAAGTCGATGGTGGTGTTTTCTTAGGACTTGAACCTGTTGCTGGTGACGAATTTGGGGTAGTTTTAGTTGCACTAGTAGATGGCTTTGAAGTGTTGGGTTTTGTCTGCGACTGTTTCTGAGCTGATTGATTGGTTGGTTTCTTTTGAGCGTCAGGTTTAGCTTCTTTGATTTTGACAGCGGTTGGTTCCGTGGGTGTTGTTGGAGGCGTGTTTGTAGGCGATTTCTTGGTAGGGGGCGCACTAGGTTTCTGCTGTATATTAGTTGGTTTAGCGGAAATCGACAGTTTGTCTGGGGTCTTTGCGGGAGTTTGCTTAACCTGCTGATTAGGTTTTAATGTGACTGACTTTCCTGACTTTGCTTGTGCTACATGGTTGGTAGGTTTTGTAGTTGAAACATTAGCTGGTATACCTTGTGTATCATCCTTCTTTGACATTGCTCCAGCAGGGCTTCCCGAGCTTTTGATTTCAGCCGAAGATTCTATTGGAAAAACCTGAGCAACATCTGTCGTCTGGTTTGTTGTAGTGGGTAGTTTTGCAACTTCTTTAGTGGCAGCAGAAATTACCTCATCAATTTGAATGGTCGCTTTTTCAATTACAGCTGTTGGAATTTGCTGTTGGCAAACTTGTTTTTTATCAACAGATAGAGTTTCATCTTTATTTTGGGAAACTATTTTAACTTGATCTTTCTTTTCATTTTCTGATAGAGTAGTTGAAATAATATTAATCTCCATTCCAGATACCAAGACATTTTGTGTTTCAGGTTTTTCCGAAATTGATTTATTTTCTATTTTGTTGGTATCCATAGGAGCAGAAGTTTTATCTTCGATTTTTATTTGATCTGGGGATGTACCAGTTTGTTTTTTATTCTCTTTAATGTCCGAAGTAACATATAAAGATTTATTTTCAATTTCGCTGGCTTTTTGATGTTCGTCCATTTTGGCTTGAACTGGAGCCTTGGTATCTGTTGTGGGTGATGAAATGTTGTCCTTGACGGATGCTGGTTGTGCCTTTAGGTCTTTTGGCTGATCTAAAATATTCTGTGCACTCAGATCTTTTGGTTTTGGTAAGTCAATTTTTGGTGGTTTATCTTTTGGTTGAGGAGACACAGACTTTCTTGGTTGCTGAGCACCCAAATGTTGATGTGACACATCCTTCTTTAAATCCATTGATGACAAATCGCATTTAGGGGCTTGCTGGGTCTTCGATTCCATAGATTGTTGTGCATCATCTTTTGTTATTGGTTGTGTCTTTAGATCATTTGATGATTGTAATGTAGTATCCACATCTTTTGGCTGTGGAGAAACACCTTTTGGCTTTGGGGAAAAATTCTGATTCTTTGGTTGCTGTAAAGGGGTCTTTAGTGTTTGTTTGTCATTTGATTGTAAAGTAGCATCCTTTGCAGATGTTTGTGCCTTTATATCTTTTGGTTGTGGAGAAACACCTTTTGGCGTTGGTGGTGCTTTTTGATCCCTAGGTTGAGGTGAAGCCCCCTTTGGTGCTTCGTGGGTTTTTATATCTTTTGTTTCTGTTGCTGGTTGTGACTTATGATCCTTAGGTAGTGATGAAGCATTTTTTGGTTGTGGCGAAACACCTTTCGGTGCTTGTTGTATTTCCGAGTCTGTAGGTTGTGGTGAAACAGCTGCCCCTGTTTGTTGATGCGCTTTTAAATCTTTGGTCCCTTGTTGTGTCTTCTGGTCATTTTGTTCTGTCAAAGTCGGATACTGCGCTTTTGGTGCATTGGCATCTGTTGATGTCTGGTTTTTACGTTGTGTTATCTTTTGGTCGTCTTTACAATGTAGTGTTTCCCCCAACTCCGAATGTTTTGATGATTCTTTTGCTTCTTTTATTGTTTCCGATTTTGTTTCTTGAACCGACTTATTGTCATTCTTCGTTTTATCGTCTTTCTGCTTTTGTTGCGGCGCTTTTTGATTCTCCTTCGACGCTGATTTGTTGGATTGCGGCATTGTTTGTGGACTGTGGGTGGTGGTAGTTGTAGACTTTACCAATTCTTCTTTGACAGCTTCGCCATTTTTTGCATCCAACACTTCAGAGTCACATTTATCTTGAGATTTCTTTCGAAATTCTTGTTGTTCTATCGGTGGTGCAGCCTCATTCAGTTTTTTCTCTACCGTAACTGCCGAAATTATTTCTTGTTTGTTGGTGTTTTCATTTTTTTGCTGTTTGGTTTCATTATTGGCCGATTCGGGTTTATTTTTAGCTGCCCCATTGGCCGACTGTTTGTTTTGCTGTTTTTTTGCTTTCTTGTCCATTTTCTCAGCGTTCTTTGCAGTCGATTCAACTTTGGGTGCATCAACTTTTCGTGCAATATTTTGAGGCACAGTTCCATCTTTCTCTTTATTTTTCGCAGCGTCTTGTTCGGACTTTGATTCGACTTTCTGTTTGGTCGCGATTTTTGATTTTGTTTCTTCCAACTTGGCCACCTCCTCAAAATCGTTTACCAGCATTGGAACTTCATCTTCTTCCGTCACGTTTTCTAGAGCCGTTCCTGCGATGTTACTTTGATTTGTTTGGCTACCAGACATTGTATTGGCAAACATACGCAACTGCATGACAGTGTCTTGGCCCAACTGTGGCAGAATTTCCGGCAACATTTCAACGATTTTCTTCGTCTCTCCATGACCTGTTACTGCGAATGTATTCGCAGAGAGAGATGCCTGTGCCTTAGGATTATTGAAGTGTATTACAGTTAGATCATCTTTGATAATGTTAACTTCTTCAATGCCGGGTATGGTGCTAACCGAGAGCTTCTTCAAAGAACTCTGCAATTTCTTATCATCAGTGGCAGCTGATTGGTGCATAACCTTCTTCTTGCGACGTGGTGTGCCTTTGCCGCCTATCCGAACCTGGGATTGTAAACGTCGAAGTTTTTCAGCATTCATCTTCAAATGACCGTTAAAAATGAAGTGAAACACAGTCAGTTATTAGTTATTATATCAATGATTTGGGAAATAATGTAATCCAATATTGGTAGAACTCAGAGTCATATTCATGGCATTTAAAGGCTTTCACCTTGTAATGATACCCATTAATTATATAAAAGTTCACAATTATCCACTCACCTCGGCGTGTGTCGCCTATGCAACTGAACGTTGTACAGAGATAGTATCGAATGAAAACTCCTCGTTCGTATAGAAAAGAATGATTTTCCACCAAACTGAACACAACGTATTCGCGGACTGGGTATATATAGATCTGCAAAGTTCCTTTCTTGTGTGAATACAAATGTACGGACAAACACGTACAAATACGATGAGTATCAAGTGAAACAACAGAAAAAGGAAAACACTATAATGTCTCACACATGCACTTTCGTGGGCATAAAAATAAACTAGCGACAGACTGCTTTCCTTCTTATTTTATCGTTTCTGCAAATATTTTATATGTACACAGCAAATAATAATTAAAAGTGTCACCGGTTTGGTCTTTGGGATGGGATGTTCAGCTGCGAGCAGCACTGAGATTGATCGCAAATTCGCAACTGACTGTTACAGTACAGTTGGAGACTAAAAGATGCTGCTTCTAAGATGCTTGGACCAACGAATTGTTTATGTTCCGACCACAAATACATTCGTATTGTATGCAAAAACTCGAGAGTACACTCAAGATTCTTGCTGCTGTTTTCAAAGAGAATTTATTATGTTTTAAATAGATGAATAGTACGTATATACCTACAGATGTATTTATATATATGCATGTACATACATATATACATACGTATTAGCATGTATATGTGGTATGCACTACTAGCTACAAAAAATTGTATAAGGAGAATATTTTCAGTTGATTTTAATAATTCTTCAACATCATTATAAAAGTACTGTTAAATTCAATATGACAACATATTTCCAAATTTAACGAATATTGTAAATATTTGTACCGATTACACGTTAATCACATTATTGTGTTGCCAGATCTTTTATTGCCAAGACAACGGTATACACGGACATATCCTATGCAAAACATTAGCTATAAGCGTCGTTTTTAAATCGATATAAATATTTATTTATTTATTTATTAATCCATATACGTAATATAAAGCCATCAAGGCCAATGAAATATATTACATTGTAAGAAAAAACCTGAGTATTGATTTAATTAACATTAATCACAATTTAAAATTAATGCGAAAAAAACTTAATTACAACCCTATTATTTGGCTCCCCAGCGAGAAATTGAATTAGAGAAATTGAATTAGTATTTTTACAATTTCTTAAAGATAATTGCAGAAAGATAAAAGTGGTAAGAGTGGAAAGATGTCAATGTCGCCGTGAGAGAAAAAAAAGGACCAACCAAAAAAAATCTTATAGGATAATAGATCGCAAGATGTTCGATAAGTTGAAGACGAAATACATTATTTCAATGGGCGAAAATGCGCAGCTCCAACAGCGTGCAATTCTGACCAAAAAGGATCTGGCATAAATATTCTTTCAAATCCTAGGAATAAATATCTGAGGGTTTCTGGCAGAACGCGAAAAGATAAAGGTATTACATAAAGCTACAGTTCTACAATTCTTGATGACACTATAAAAAAAGAGATAAATTCCGATAACAAACAAAATTATTAAAGGAACACCCAAGAAAGCGTTTAACATATCCAGATATGTGATCCCTACGACGAACATTGTAAACAAAACGCACTATTGTATTTAAGATGCGCTTTAACCTATTCAGATTTATTCCAACTGTGCCTGAAACAATCTCTAACCCATAAAGTACCTGACACATTAATAGGGCATGAGCTACTTTTACTCTAACATGGGATGGGAAAAGGTAAGAACAAAATTTAATGCGTAAACCTTACCTTGATACTGCATCTATCTGATATTTGAATGAAAGATCAGAATCAAGCATCACACCTAAACACCTGTGTTGATTAACAAACTCAATAACATCATTCCCTAAGAAAATATTGAGCCCAGTTAATGAGTGCTTTGCAATGCCAAACATCAAGCCTTTAGTCTTAAAAGAATTAATAGTTAACGAGTTACAAGAATCACAATAAACAAAACGATCCAAACACAAGTTTATGACACTCTCAAAAATCTCTGGAGAATCCTGACTGCCATTAAAAAGCAAAAAAACATCATCGACAAACAAAAAGGTGGTACAGATCCTAGAGTTAGTATACAGCTGACTGTCATTCACATAGAGAATAAACAACAGTGGTCCTAAGACCGAGCCTCGAGGTACACCAGATTGAAGAGTAAGCAATCCAGACTCATCACCATTTACAGCTACAAACTCTGATCTCCCATTTAGGTAGGAGGGTATAAGCTTACAAGCAGATTTCGAAAATTTAAATTCATCTCTGAGTTTAGTAACCATCTGAACATAATTAATATAATTAAAAGCTTAAGACAAGTCAAGAGAGATTAGAACACTGAGTTTGTCCTCATTAACATATTCACGTATCGAATCAGTAACCTTAAGAAGTAAATGAATAGTATTATATCCTTGGCGAAAAGCACATTGAGACTCATTAACTAACGTTAGGGTAGACTGTAAAACTTGGTCTTTAATGATATACTCTACAACTTTAGACAAGGCAGGGAGTATTG
The DNA here is from genome assembly GCA_958296145.1 of Hydrotaea cyrtoneurina. Taxonomy (NCBI): domain Eukaryota; kingdom Metazoa; phylum Arthropoda; class Insecta; order Diptera; family Muscidae; genus Hydrotaea; species Hydrotaea cyrtoneurina. The sequence goes on along the minus strand of OY282513.1, from coordinate 5,522,921 downwards.
AGATAGGTATAAGGTCATCAGGTTCATGAACAATTTTTGACTTCGGAATAGGAACAACACAAACAGTCTTCCAGGCTCGAGGAAAGGTTGATGTAGTCAAGATGCAGTTTATCAAATCCATAATCGCACCAGAAACATAAGGTGTAGTTTTGGATGATAAGTTGTCCTTTGAATTGCATATTAATAACGTTGTTACCCATATAACTCTATCTCTTCATCGACTTTACACAACTAATTTAGTCATACCTCGCAATATAAAGATTAAGCTAGTACATGCATTAGTTATGCCCAATATTTTGTACTGCATGGAAATATTTTGTGGGACTACAAATAAGATTTTTAATAAAATTAACCTATGTATTAACCTAGTAGTTCGATATTTATTTTCACTTAGGCGGTATGATCATGTGAGTTCACATGTCAATCAATTCTTGGGTTGTTCGTTTCGGGATTTTATTCATTACTGGTCTCTTATTTTTATCGACTTTTCTAGCTGGCTCGTTTACTTTCTGTAGTTCATCACGTGCCAACCAACTGATTATTTTGACCTGGAAGTATTAAACAAATTACAATTGAAAATATATCACGGTGATAACACTCAAGCTACCAGTCGGCAAATATACCACACCAATCAGAAGCTTAATACTGCCGAAGCGTATTTCAACAAAAAGAGACTCACAACGAGAAGTAGATATTTTAAAAACTGGTCTGTACTCTATACTATTGGGCAAATAAATTCCGACACCACCACCCCTGCCAGGAACCTGACGATCATTTCGACAATGTCTGTATTCAGGAATAGATACCACACGGTCTGAAATTTCCTGAGAAAGCCACGTCTCAGAGATGGCAAATAGGTCCAATACACTATCTTTAAGAATACAAATACAAATTGATTTTGAAATGGAAGCAAAACCGACTTAAAGTATGAGTTAGTACTCACTATAGGACCAAGATTTTCATTAAAAGACATCAAAAGCTAAGAAGAACAATATAGGGGGGAAACAAAAGAAGAATTGCAAATACAAAAAATAAATACGGTTACAATTTAAATTCATTCTTAAACTTATTCATTCAGCACAGCTGATCATCACAATAAATAACAGCAATAAATCATTTTTAAAATAAGTAATAAGTATATAAAAAAAATGGAAAAGGTTAGGATGAAATTTACAATGAAAAAAAAACAAATAACTGATTTATGGCAATAATTCAAATATAAGAATGCAATGAATCAAGGTTTATAAATAGTTTAATTTGGAAATTAGTTTTGATCGCTAAGCAGTAAAGCACATTCACTAGCATCACGAACAAATTTGAAATTTGGTGATTATGTTCTGTTCTGAAGACAGTATTCAAATAGCCAGCAGCTGGACCGTAGTGATCATTGAGATAAACTCGATTGTCACAGACTCTTAGAGTTCGTGTAGTGAAACACTGCTTCATAATGTTGTCCCGAATCGATACACTGTTCAACTTAACTAGGATCTGCTGTCTCCTACTCGTGTAGCAAACATGGTTCACATCCTGTCTTGTTATTGGTATGTTAATAAAAGCACCCACGGCAATTACGGGACCAACAAGATCGACTAAGCCTTCCGGTAGACCACCAATTAGAAAGTCTGCACGATTAAGCCTCCGGTGCAAGACGCTATTCTCAGCCTCCAAGACAGATATCTTTGACGATGTTGATGCTTCAACCTGATTTATGTGATCGTTACATCCAGCTATGTCAGTCCTCATTTCACTAAGGCAACTACCCACTTCAGATTTAATATCATCGAGAGCTGACTTAAAAGAATTCTGTTCCGTTTGGTTGTTCAAGATAAAGATGTCAAATTTTATGTTCAGGCTCCGTATATCATCAGCGACACCACTACTACCACGGTTATTCGTGAGGTTAGACTCACACAAATAAACGAATAGGCTTTTATTGCTTTAAGTACCAAGAGATCTTTTTCCGACAATTTCGCGCAGGGAGCATGGAACCATTTGAAACATACATTGCGCATAATACATACTTGCGTATCGACACGACCAGGTCATTCCACTAAGCATTTCAATTTGCACGCATTGCGCGTCCCTTATTAACCATCAGATGATATGGATATTTTCATATCGGTGATGACGGTTATATCCAAGGGTCCGATAAGGGCAGTCAAGAAGAAATGGAAAACATTCTAGTGGTTTTCCTTCCAAGAAGAAATGGAAAACATTCTAGTGGTTTTCCTTTTCTTCTTAACTTATATTAGCTTATATTTCCACTAATTTTTATTTGTATTGAAATCAACTAAGATATATTTTGGGCGCAGGTAAAGTTTATAAAGTTTTATAAAGTTTATTCACTTACGAACATTTCGGACTCTAACCATTGAAGTGCCACGAAGACGAAACAAAAGAATCAATTTATTAATGATGTTTTAGACCAATTTAATCATCAGTCGTAGTAGTCATCGAACGCCTTTCTGAGAGGAGCGACTTTAATAGCTTTGGAGATTATTATTTTGTGGGAAGCTCAGTACCTGGATGTACATACTTCAAGTACAGAAGGATTATGTTTTAAATTCGTTAAGCGTATGGAAGCATCACAATGACAGTGATATAAAGTTTATTCAACTTAGATGACAGTCTATGCTTTAACCAAACGATTTGTACTGACAAACGACACTGACTTTCGACTAAGTCAAATTTATCAATACCCTAATACTGCCGAATATTGTATTCAGTCACTTTATTTGTAATAACCAAATCGTTAGAGTAGCCCCTTTATATAACGTATTACCATTCAGTTTAAACACGTTTAACTTTGCGTAAACAATTTTCAGCAATTTAATTTGACTAATAACCAGTAAAATATTATGATGTATATTGTAATTTAGCTTTAACCCTTCAGTGCGCCGTGATGCATATTTGAATCAACCACTTGTTTTCCATGTTACTCTTTTATTAGACATTACAGTGATTAAGTTTCAGCTGATTCTAACACGAATGCATGACATTTGTTGTTGTAAAACCATAGATGATTTGTAACGGATGTTTTGACAACAATTTGGTCAGTTGTCATTGCGATTTTTGCATTATAGTGGAGTTTTGCGATTTATAACTATTTTAAATTAAAATAATTCGCGATTGGTGATCAAGGTAAGTTTTATAAATTTTATTTTTATTCTGTAGTGTGTGTGCGTGACATTAGTGGAAAATAAAATGCAAAATGTGTAAATTCTCAAGTTGTAGATCGGAAAACTTGGTTGATTCAAATATGAATCATCACGCATTTTTTTATAAAAAATAAATGTAAAAATAAATAAAATAATTTTTTTGTTATTTTTTTCTAGTTTTAGAATACCTGTAGAATTCAAAAATATTTTTTAAAACAGAAAATAAAAAATCGCGCATTGAAGGGTTAATATGCCAATGGGCTTTGTATTACAAGTTTAAGAAATTAAATTAAACTCGCTTTTTGATGAAATTCGATAGATAAATGTCGAAAACTCTTAATCCAAACCCACTTTTCCTGACCACAAATTAAAACCCTGTCTTGAAAAATTTTCTTTTTTTTCGCGGTTACGGCTCGCATTGATCTTTTTCGATTTTTGACTTGACTTGCAGTCAAGTTCGCAAAACTAAAAAGTTTCCGGACCGTGTTATCTGTCGAAGAAGTGACCACCGAAATCTTGGTAAAAAACTTGCAGTCACCATCAAAATTGTCGCATGTGGGGCTCGGAAAACCCAAAAGTTATTCTTGAGAAACCTCTTCATCAGTGTGATGGTTTGGTGCGGTTTATGGTCCGGCGGGGTCATTGGACCTAACTTTTTCGCAAATGAGGTTGGATCAACAGTTACGGTGAATGGATTACGCTATGGAGAGATGATTATTGATTTTGTTCTGGTCGGAGTTGGATGATATTGATCTACGTGCAACGAGCATTGCTCTTTTATGGGAAAAGTTTCCGGTCAGTGTTATCTCTCTAAGACGTGATCGCAATTGGCCACCGAGATCTTGTGATTTAACACCTTGCAATTTCTTCCTTTGGGGCCACGTGAAAGATAAGGTCTACGCCAACAGCCCAGCGTCGATCCAAGACCTCAAAGATAGAACTTGTGAGGCTATCGAGGACATAGGGCAGCCACTTTGCGATTTGGTTATGACAAAGTTCATGTTTATGGGCCAAATCTATTTTGGATTTTTGCACAATTCTCACAAATTAGTAACATTGATTAGGCTGATTTAACATAAGGACGAACGAAATGGTACTTCACTGTAGAACTTTTAAATTGTCTATTATAATATATGTAAGTCATGAATCGAATTAGGTTCCAAGACACATAGTAACTACTCTTAAGCGCTATTTTACAGGCATACATTTCTGTTTTGCTATCACACTGTCGGACGCAATGTGGAATTTTTTTAGCAGCTATTGCTGTAGTTTTTAGTTGACTGTTGTGGTACAAATCGGATTTTATATGACACAACTGTCGCAAGGTTTTTGCATTCATCTATAAACTCTTCCCAGAAACATACGTTATTAAAAGACGCCATTGTTTTCACAAATATTTTCCATAATTACACGTTACGCGCACATCAGCGTCACAAAGCGAACTGAAGTTTTATATATACACGACATACATCCTATTAGACAGTGTTGTTTTGGAATGCCATCATACATGTCTACCGACATGTACGCCAGTGTAATAGTCGCTTGATATAGTTAGAATAGGGAAACGTTAATGTTGACACTACATGCCCTATTCGAGCACATTTAATGTGTATTGTTTCCAAAATACCAACTCTGGTTCATTACATTTCATTTTGCAAATAGACGGCATTAACTAAATATCTTTCGATCGATTCGCTTGATTAATCATCAATATTTTTCTTTGTTTAGCATTGAGCATAAAAAAAATTGAAAATGCGTATTCATTTGGAAATGATTTCCATTATACTGGCTGCCTTGTGTTTGGTGAATGCCGATGAAGATATTCTATCTGATAAGTTCATCGAAGTTGTTCGCAGTAAGGCTACAACTTGGACAGTTGGAAGGAATTTCCATCAATCGGTGCCTCTAAGCCACATCCACCGCTTGATGGGTGTTCATCCGGATGCACATAAGTTTGCCTTACCCGATAAGAAATTGGTTTTAGGCGAAGAATCTGAAGTTGTTGGTTTGTCGGAAGTTCCAGAGGAATTTGATTCGCGAAAGGAATGGCCTAACTGTCCAACTATTTCCGAGATACGTGATCAAGGATCCTGTGGTTCATGTTGGGCATTTGGAGCTGTGGAGGCAATGTCCGATCGTGTAAGTATTAAGAATTGATCATTAAGAAACATTAAAACCAATACGCAACAAATCTGATTTTCCTTATCTGCGCGCACTGTTCTTTGTGTTTTAATACAGTTCATTCAAATCTCTTATCGTAGTTTTTCTTTTACTTTTAGGTTTGTATTCATTCCAAAGCTAGTGTACATTTCCATTTTTCGGCCGATGACTTAGTTTCCTGTTGTCACACTTGTGGTTTTGGATGTAACGGCGGGTTTCCTGGAGCGGCTTGGAGTTATTGGACTCGCAAAGGCATTGTTAGTGGTGGATCATTCGATTCCGAACAGGGTTGTCGTCCGTACGAAATAGCTCCGTGTGAACATCATGTCAATGGCACACGCCCGCCTTGTGATGGGGAACATGGCAAAACTCCACATTGCCAACATAAGTGTCAATCATCGTACAATGTTGAATACAGCAAGGATAAACACTTTGGTTCCAAGGCATATTCGGTAGGCAGAAATATTCATGATATTCAGAAGGAAATCATGACAAACGGACCCGTGGAAGGTGCATTTACTGTTTATGAGGACTTGATTCTATACAAAGATGGAGTTTACCAACACGTTCATGGCAAAGAACTGGGTGGTCATGCCATACGTATACTAGGCTGGGGTGTTCAAAAACCTCAGGGAACCCCATATTGGTTAATTGCCAATTCATGGAATACCGATTGGGGCAACAATGGATTTTTCAAAATTCTGCGTGGTGAAGACCATTGCGGCATTGAGAGCTCTATTTCAGCTGGATTACCCAAGATTTAAAATCCTTGAAGTAGTATATGTATAACTTTAATAAAAATATGAACGATTGGGAAAAAATTGCGATAAAGAAGAAATAATTAGAAAATAATTACGTACCTAATTATTAAATGTTATGTATGAATAATAGAAGAAAAGTACTTTTTGAAAGACAATAAAGTGTGGACGCATTTCCTTTATATAGTTTATTAAACTCTATTATTTACTTTGACTTTAATCCAATCATTACGGCCTCTCCACAAAACAATTGGCCAATTGGATAATTTGTTCGGAAATTTTACAATAATCTCAAGTACTGCGAACAAAATATAATTAATATTAAAAAGAATTTGCTGTCAGTGATTGAGTGACTAGGTTCACAAGCCTTCGGAATGAAACCAGCTATTAGGACTATAAGTTTGGCATAGGCATGCTTTAAGAAATTCACTAGATGCGAAGTAATCAATCCATAACTGGAAATACAGCATCAGATCCTGATGGCTGAAAGGTGCCTAGCGCCCACAACTAAAACACAACTTAGTTTGCATTTATTAGTTTCATGGACCAGATTCTGTCCTTAATAAATGCTAAAGTTTTAATCCAGGATTCGGGTAGTGTCATAACAGAAAGTTGGCGGGCCTAAGACATGCTTATTTGGTTTTGGTCGATTGCAGTAGAATTTCTTTATGTCCTTTTTGGTCAAGTCTTACAAATGTCCACAATAAATGAAAATAATCTACTCTTGATTTATACATACTTTAGTTAATAGTTTTATTTTTTGTTTTGACATTACTTCCGCACAACCTTTGTTGGTGGAAGATTTGACACAGCATGAGGCCAAACGGCGCCAAAACAGTTTTTAATAATTTTATAACAGTTCTATACTAAACTTAAGCTTATTCACATCACAATTTTGTTAGTTTAGAAACTATCGATTACCGCTATCTCGTTTCCAGAGAAACCTTTGCTAAACATACGGATTCCAATTACTGTCATCCTCGGGTGTCAAACGATTTGTAATCAGCAATATGATATCGACTATCCACCAGACGCCAACCCCGCCCAATGTCAGCAATTTGCCTACAGCAGTTCCGGTTTGTCCCAAACAAAAGCGATCCATCCCTAAAAATCCCAACAACAGACTGTATAGTAGAGTAGTTAGAAAGTAATGTTCTGAGTAACGAATACATGGAACTCCATCTCGTTGGAATGTTCTCGGGCCATGGCAATCGATGTCGGGAAATACCGTGCACTGTACTTTAGTGTGTTCCACATCTTCGTAATTGAGACCTCCAAATTTAAGACATCCATAGCCTTTTTCCTCTTTGGCAGTTTTATTATCCTTATGATCGATGGGTTTGTTGCATTCCAGGAAATCGTCCGGTAACATGGAACACATGATCTTAGGTTCCCAAACTCTGAATTGGGCATTGCTGTTCTCGGTCCGGGTGTTTGCTACAGCTCCAGACACCTGTTGTTCTCGGTCACTACGTGCCTGTACCGCTTCCGATATGTGAACACATCCTAGTACTGCGAGTATTACACCAGAGCAATGCACCATTTTTATTAGATCAATTTCCCAATTTTCTAATTTTTCGAGGAGTAGAAATTCGTGAATTATATGTTGCAAGACACAGTAGATTGATATCATGATAGTAGAGTTGCCATTTCCACGTGATCAGAAATACATTATAAGGGGATGCATAATACAGCAATTCATATTATTTAAAACCTTTGTTAAATCAGGGCTGTGGAGTCGGATGCTGACTAATTTGCCCGGAGTCGGAGTCTGGAGTCGAAAAATTAGCTCGACTCCGAGTTTTATTTATTACATATCTCATAAAATAAAATAAATATATTGAAAACAAGTTAATCTGTTAATATTTTTGAAATATTTTCGATAATATGAACTTTCTTCATGTACTGAAATACAATTTCCGAAATTTTGTTTTTGATAGCTGACGTTGGAGTCGACTCCCGAGTCGGAGTCGTTCAATTTTGATTCGACTGCACAGACCTGTCTTAAACAAATCAAAGTAAATAATTTATGATAACCAACATCGTTCATGTGTGCGATGATTACACATCAAATCCAGTTTCGTATCATGATAAGGCCATCAAATATTTGCAGCGGCTATTTCCACCCGTAAATTCTGGCGACTTTAAGAGTAATCGCTCACTAATTCGATTGAAGTTTCACATATTTTCCTTCATTAAAAGTTAAGGGAAGGAGTTAATTACTTTCAACTCATGCAATATTAGAAGACTCGGTAAATATTTGTAATATTTCGAAAATCTGTTGTCTCTATCTTAAAAACGATTAAATGAAAAAAGAGAATGTAACGAAAGATTATAGTTATATGTATGTATGTATTTTAGAAATTTACCAATCCAGAAAAATGCTACATAAATCATAATTTTTCAAAATAATGAACACAATAATGCACAATATTTTCCTAATATTTAAAACTCATAAGTTTTACTTTTTGCCTTTTAAGAATAACAGACGAAAAAACCAAATGGAAGAAGACCTTTTTGCAAGTTCCTGGATAATAATACACATTCCGTACTGGTATGAACATGGAAAACATTTAGAGCCGGCTCACTCACATGTGTGCTTCCTCCATGTTTAGTTTGCACGGTACATAGTCAAAGTGTTCTGGGCGCGATGTCGAAATAATAATGGTTGTTAATCAAGTACTGTGAGTGCTCAGATGACCCTATGACTTTTGCCCTAGCCGGACCAACTGGGCCACATGCTTTCTTTGTAGAAAACGTCAACTAATTCTTTGCAGACAGCCTTGCACTGTTAGGGGAACATTACAAAAACATTGAAAATACAAAACAAAGTTATTTAGACCGTATAAATGAAACATTTTGTTTTCAGACACATTTTATTTGTATACAAATTTATTGACAATTATTCGTAATAATTAATACTATGACTAAAGTCAAGTGTTTTCTATTAAGTACACTAGAATATTAAATTTATTCGTAAGATACAAATAAGTAGAAACTAGTTAAATAGCTACATAAAACACTGCCATGGCCGATGCTAACCAATGACCAAAATAGTTCAGATGGGACCAGACATGAAGAATGTCTGTGGATGACGCTGTAAATGAATTGTTCACATTTAGCATGATGCCCAAGTATGCCAATTGTAATACGACGATTAAACTAAACATCAAATTAACTAAACGTACTAAGATTGAACTAAGACCGTACCACCGACCACCACGACTATAACGTCGTGCACAGTACTGATATTTGCAGTTGTGTCTACAGGGAGAAGCTTCTATACAAGCGTTGAAGACGTGAGCTAAAGTACGGCGAAGACTATTTTCAAAATAACTAAATAGCCCTAGTGAAACTAATACCAAATGCACCTTATAATTGAAGCCATGGACTAGGCAAGAAACCACATAAGTGGACGATATTGAAAAGAAATACGGATATTTCGTTGAACGCACACGTTGGAATATATTATTCTTTAGCCACAAATGCATTGGTATATTCCAATTTCGAATGGCCGACGATAACGAATGGGGAAATTCGATTTCCAGCGGCTTAACTATCAGAAAGTAATTGGACGATAGAGATGGATGATTTGCTTGAGGCCAACAGTTTACCAGTAGTGTCGCCTGCGAAAGATAACATATGAAATAGTGGCTACACCGCACTGATAAGGCATCCAAATAAGTACGATACCATAGGCCACCGTTCCATAATTGTTTTAGCCATGGCAACATGCAATTGGAGAGATTCAGGAATATCACCGATAACATAACATACAAAATAATTCTTAGCAACTGTTGCCACCACTTAATGCCTACTCCGTTATCCTGTTTATAATCTCTGTATGATATCCATGGGCCCAATATCAAAGATGAAGGACTACACAAATATCCTATAAATGGTAACCACTGATACGTTTCTCGGGCATCCTGTATGTCAAAGGCCACAGATATCATCTTCATGCTAACCACCATTTGCGGACCACGTATTGTCTCGTATTTATCTTCTATCAACAAGCATTCCGAGATTAATTGACATATTATAGTATACACACACACACACAAACATTTATGACGCACATTCATTGCTAGCATTATCCGTAAAAAGGAGCATATATTCAGAACATGAAGGAAGACATAAATAGTCGATGGTCCCACATAAAGCCACAAGCTCAGCAGACCGCAGCCGATTGATATGAAATGATGCAGAAGTTTTAACTTCCACAAACGTTTTATGGCTCCCCACAGTATACGATGCATAAGACCACAACCTAGGAGAATCACAATGTATTGTTGCACTTGTTGGGTAGATGCTTTGATGCATCCTTTGTATAAATCGGTAAATGTCTCCTCGCCCAATAGTTGTGAATCGTATTCGTAGTCATCTTCGGCTTCCTGTTCCAACTCATTCTCTGACAATTGATCGTCATAGTAATAATAGTCCATAATAATAATAATTAGTGGAATTTCCTACTTAGTCTCCTGCTACCTGCTACAATATGCCGGTTAAGATGCTGTTGCTTACTTTATGTTGTTAGTGTTGCCATCTGGAGAAAATATGAAATTTTCTGAGATTTAAGAACTGATTGATGTTTTGTGAATGTACTTTGAAACGATTTCCTTTCGATTCGTTTCAATTCAACAAATTATTAAAGTTTAGTCAATGAATGGATAACAGAAAGGACATTAATCGGTGTCAACAGTTGCAAAAGACAGCTTTGTATGTCGCTACCACTAACTCCTGTTATAAATCGATGTTGGCAAAAAAATGACAATGTCCCACCAAAAAATCACGAACAGGGGAATCCCAAAAAATGCTCCAAAGGTAATTAATCATCGGAATTAAAAAAAATTGTGGGTGGGGCCATAGGTAGGACACTCCTTAAATTTGATCTGCCGCTCATTCTATAAGTTTGTGTACTCAAACTTAATGAAATTGTATAATGATGAATAAAATTCAAATTGTTTTGCCATTAAAAAAATGTTTTTTTTTAAATATGGAAATATTTGTATACTGTGACGTTTTTCATTTATTGGTTTCATTGTAATATACAAAGTCTATAAGGCCAATTAATCTATATTACATGGTGTCTTAACAAGTAGATGACACTATATTATTATATAATTAATTAATTACAATATCAATTTGAACAATTTAAAAGCCCGTTAACAATGAAAAATAATAATATATGGGTGAATAATTTGGGAAAAAGGGGACAGTCTCCGACCACTCCGACGAAAATAATTCGCAAACTAAAATAGAAGTAGAGTTTCTTCGAGAACCTTCGAAGAGAACAATACTTCAGCGCGAGAGAAACACTACAAATTGAACGTTACCTTTTTTTAAGCAGAAAACGGGACTGAGAGAAAATGTTCCGGACAAAAGTCAATGATTTTTATAATTTCTTAAAATTAATTTAATTAAATCAAAAAAAGAGTATATGTGACTTGAAGTGATAGTGCATAAATTCATTTGAATGCAATTACAGATTTTTAATATTTACATACATAATAAGTACGGTTTATTTTGCTGCGTCGGTTTTGGACACGCCACGGGACTGAGACTACATGTACTGTTTTAAACAGCCGGTCACAGAAAGGAGTCATTTAAGATTATTCACCCATATACATATATTAAGAAACAGATATTATGTAAAGTCGGAAAACGTAATTGGAAAGAGAAAACGATCGCTATGCAACAGAATACGGTTCCAAAGTCTGGCTTTTCTTACTACAAACGATTTTTCATATAAAGACACAGAAATAGGAGGTATAAACAATTGCGGGTTTCTTACAGATCTGATTACAAACTGCCTTCGTAACATTGGCGGTGAATCTGAAACAATTTGTTTGTAAAAATACTGTAGGATACGAAGATCAATATACTTTCTAATAGGAAGCCCCCAAAACAGTATCACATGCTCGGGATCAAAGCGTCGAAGTCCATAAACATATCTAACAATGTTGAGAATACGCTCAATATTACCAGAAGTAGTCCCTGATATTACTTTAATGCAATAATTTATTTGAGAAAATAATGAAGCGTAAGCCACTCTTTGCTTTATAAACCTAGGTAAATACAAATTTGTAGAATACAGCCTTCGTATCAAAAAGGAAATTTCAGAGAATACTGCATTAATGTGACTGATAAAATCAAGATGAGAATCGATAGTTATTTCATTCTATCTACAAACTCTATTGAAGCACCGTTAATATTAATGGTGTTGTTATTTATTTATGGAACCAAAAAACAGCGCCTTGCTCTTGCTAGCGTTAACAACTAGATTGTTGTTATGTAGCCATACATTAATATGTATGCATTTACCTACATAGTATTATCTACTTATTATGAAATACCATGTAATATAAATTAATTGGACTTGTAGGCTTTGTATATTACTGAAATTGAAATTAAATATTTGTATACTGTGACGTTTTATGCATTTACCTACAGTTACGAGGTATTTCGTTCGATTTTGAGTCCTTTTTTTTGGATCCCTAGAGGCCTAGAGTAAAATCTAAAGAAGACAGCTATTGTCACACTTTCACTTATATATTTATACTATATAAATATATTATCATTATTTTTGAGGAAAAAACTCAAAAATATATTCATAATTTTTGAGGAAAAACCTAAAAAATAATGATTTTTTATGATTTTTATTTTTTTCGATCAAAATAAAACTCACTTCATTAAGCCATTATTGGAATATTAAAGTGCAGAAACCTATTCTAAAAATAAATCATTTTGAGAAAGTCGGAGAAGTTATGTTTGCGGGGTATGCAGGGGGTGAAGGATTGCATTATAAAGCGATAGTGTGTCGGTGTAGAAAAGTAACATGTATTAACATAGTTTAAAAATTGCAACCACCAAAAAACAATGTTTATGGGATGTTTTTTATAATATTACTCAAAATTAATCATTATCATTGAAGACAACTCATAATGATTACGGTCCCAGCTGCTAATACATGGAGGAGACAGGTTGAAACTAAAGGACTAGCAGCGATCGTACATGACGTGAAATAAAAACTTTTGCATTAGATAAATCAAATGTTATCTTGTTTGGACACTTGATGGATGGCAAACACAGACGGAACAATATAAAGAAGAAAAGATTTGCCAGGACATAATTATTTCTATTTTGGCGGAGCCAGGACAATATATGGACAGTCCAAGCGATTCAAAATGCTCACAATAATAATATGAAACAGATAATATATGTCTATATGTCTGTATCTGTTTGGCCCCACCGTGGACGGGATTAGCAGAAATCACATAAAAACGTTAACGTCATAAAAATTAGCAAATACACTTAGTTCCTCCGTACTACAAAAACCCATAAACTCAGTCAAGTTTAAATATTGGCAGTATGGAAAACGTCACGAAAAGAAAATTTAATCGAATTTGAACTATATTAACTTACCCTCTCATCAACTATCAAAACAAATCGAAAATATGCAGTGAACTTACTCCGTTTAGAAAAAGAGCGGTGAAGATACTTTGATAGTAGTGTTGCCAATATTATTATCGAGTATTTGTCTAAGTCGGGAATTTTTTCAATCGGCGTCAAAAAATACAACGATTTCCAAGAACCTGCGGCTCAAACAACGGTTCGTTCAAAAAGTATCAGTCTGTGCGGGAATCGCCATTAGGCAGACAAATACGAATTACTTTATTTTTTTTTGCATGTTTTCGGATAACACCACTATTTATCCCTCAGTGTCACTATAAAAGATCCCAGTGCGAGTGTCCTTTTTATGACTACTGTAACTGTGTTTGTTATTACTTCTTTCTGAATGTTAGATATTACAGCATAAAACGACAACTAAGAAGAAGAATTGCGAAATTGCAGTGGCTTGTTTGCAAAATTTGTTGTGATCAGGAAAAAAAAAAAAAAATACGAAAATAAGCAGCAATTAATAATTTAGTTGGTTTACGTCAAACGAACGTTATTCTGTGTGTGTCTAGTTACAAACAAACCACAAGACATTGTTGTATTGTTCGGCCTGACAATAAGAATTTTGTGTGTGTGCACCCTCAAAGAAATCCACAATCCATTGAGGATTTCTTATTTGCCGATAAAAACAAAATTACAAAATGGTAAGACACATAATATATCCGCCGCATTATAAACAGAATAGACAGAATATAATAGGCATCGAAAGTAAAATAAGTTCAAACACCGGCCCTCCATGGTTGGGTTTTGGAGGTTATGGTGTGCCATGGATGCGTCTTTATGTTTCTTCATCATTTTTTCATATACATTTATAATTTTTTTTTGTGTATGTAGGAAATCCAACAGTTAGAAATTTTATGCAAACAGCTGTATGAAGCCACAGACTCTGTTTTGCGTTCCAATGCCGAAAAGACTTTGGTTCAATTTGTAAGTAGCCAAGACGCCCTGCCGAAGTGTCAAATGCTTTTGGATCGTGCAGACTCCAGCTACGCGCAGTTGTTGGCTGCCACAACCTTAACAAAACTTATACAAGGTCTTAATTTGGAACAACGTATTGATATCAGGTATAATATATGAATAGACCGTTGGAAGATGATGCTTTCATACATTTTGTTTTTGTTGTAGGAGCTACATTCTCAACTATTTGGCCAATAGACCTAATCTACAACATTTCGTGGTGCAGGCTTTAGTTACCCTGTTGGCTAAAATAACAAAATATGGATGGTTTGACAACTTTAAAAACGAATTGATATTTCAAAGTTTGTTGGAAGATGTTAAAACATTTCTACAGGTATATTCCTTGCCTTACCAGACGAATAATATGATCATTGCTGATTTCCTTTTCCAGGGTTCCGTAGAACATTGTACAATTGGCGTACAAATTTTGTCGCAACTTGTTTTGGAAATGAACTCAATCGTTGAAGCAGATGCCAATATATCATTTTCAAAGAATCGCAAAATTGCCACATCATTCCGTGACCAACAATTGGTAGTTCCACGGACGATATGAATAGTGTACAAATACCAACAACATGGAACAACAACCAAATGCAATTTAACCGATCCAAATTGGAAACAATTTTAATGCACCGATTTATTATTTTGCGTTTGAGTCCAAAACAGCTGAACAACACTTAGTTAAACTCAAAATTACGGATATGGAAAACTGATATACTTCATACAGATACTTCAGTATCTGAACGTGTGTGCAGCTAAAGCTGTTTTCATGATAAAAATTGAAAAGACTAAGCTTAATACTCAATACGACAATACTGGATCGCTACCTACAGACGGAAAATGGCTAACTGGGTAGTACAATTTCCTGCAGAGGTAGTATAAGTGATAATATATGATAAAGGAGAGAGCATCGTTTGAAATGCAGTTAAACGTTGGGATTAAGTAAGTAAATGGGTGCGAGACATGACACGCTACCACTAACTCCTGTTTATAAACCGATGTTGGCAAAGAATAATGACAATGTCCGACCAAAAAATCACGAACAGGGGAATCCCAAAAAATGGTCCAAAGGCAATTAATCATCGGAATTAAAAAAAAAATTGTGGGTGGGCCATAGGTAGGCCACTCCTTAAATTTGATCTGCCGCTCATTCTATAAGTTTGTGTACTCAAACTTAATGAAATTGTATAATGATGAATAAAATTCAAATTGTTTTGCCATTAAAAAAATGTTTTTTTTAAACATGGAAATATTTGTATATTGTGACGTTTTTCATTTATTGGTTTCATTGTAATATACAAAGCCTATAAGGCCAATTAATCTATATTACATGGTGTCTTAACAAGTAGATGACACTATATTATTATATAACACTGTGCGACAGCCACAATCGGTTTGGGATGAAACCACCGGGGAAAGTTATATCGGTCAAAAAAAGGTCATACGTGTCCCAGCGTTTCGTTGGGTCTTATCTAGGAATCGAGATATATCGATTTGAAGTTAGTAAGTATCGTATAGGGGAATTTGTCACGTTTTTGGCTCTTTTGTTTGACATAACTTGAGAACCACTCGTCCGATTTAGCTGAAATAAATTTTAAAAAACCAAGAATTACAATTCCCTTAATCTGTTCATATATTATAATTTTTATGAATTAAAAAAAAAAATTTTAATTTTTAGGCAAAAATAATTTTTTTTTTCATACATTTATTTATAATTGCGAAACTGTTGCTTAAGTAGGAAAACGGTTTAAGAACAGATTAGAGGAATTGTAATTGTTAATTTTTCTAAATTTGTTTCAGCTAAATCGGACGAGTGGTTCTCGAGTTATGTCCAACAAAAGAGCCTAAAACGTGACAAATTCCCCTATACGATACTTACTAACTTCAAATCGATATATCTCGATTCCTAGATGAGACCCAGCGAAACGCTGGAACACGTATGACTTTTTTTTTACCAATATAACTTTCCCCGGTGGTTTCATTCCAAACCGATCACTGACCCTTACCATTTGTCGCAGAGTGTAATTAATTAATTACAATATCAATTTGAAAGCCCGTTAACAATGAAAAATAATAATATATACACATCATAGAAAAAGTCTGCGTTCACAAAAAAAATTTTAAATTTTTAGATTATTGGTGGCTTAATACATAAGTTAAATATCTATAAATGGTTAAGCAACAAAACAACAAGCATTATAAACAGAATAGACAATATAATAGGCATCGAAAGTAAAATAAGTTCAAACACCGGCCTTCCATGGTTCGGTTTTGGAGGTTATGGTGTGCCAGTGAAATTGCGGATGCGTCTTTATGTTTCTTCATTTTTTCATATACATTTATAATTTTTTTTGTGTATGTAGGAAATCCAACAGTTAGAAATTTTATGCAAACAGCTGTATGAAGCGACAGACTCTGTTTTGCGTTCCAATGCCGAAAAGACTTTGGTTAAATTTGTAAGTAGCCAAGACGCCCTGCCGAAGTGTCAAATGCTTTTGGATCGTGCAAGTTAAATATCTATAAATGGTTAAGCAACAAAACAACAAGCAATGTGAATAGTAATACTCCTATTTATAGATGACATTTACAAAAGTCCCATAATTAACAAAGAAAAAGTCTGCGTACAAAAATTAGATATTTGTTCGCATGGTTTTTATTTCACTTTAAACATAAATTTTGTACCATTTTCAATCATACTTTTTTGTCAATCTGACCAAACAAGAGTTTCCAATATTTTAAAAAAAACTTTCGCAATAAATCGTAAGGAACAAGAAATTAATGCTGCCGAAAGGAAAATTATTGTATATTTGTGGAAACAATGTAAAACATTGAGATAAATTGGTGAAATAGTTGACAGGGCACATTCTTCTGTTCAAAGAGTTGTTAATACTTTAATGGCAACAGCAAATTGCTTATCTAAACGTCACTCTGGTCGAACTTCCACATCGAAAGAGAAAGACGTTATATAGTCCAGTTTGTCCTACAGAACCCGTGAATTCCTGCATCAAATTCACAACAAAACTGACAAAAAAGAATTAAATATGGAAAAAACACATAAATAACCCTCAAGAGTTCGGGTCGTGAAATGGCGTGGAGAAAACCATGTACCGCACTTGATAAAGAAAATTTATCAGGAACAGTTAAGCATGGAGGAGGTGTAGTTATGTTGTTGGGGTGTATTGTAGCCAATGGAGTAGAAACCAGTGAAAAAGTTGCAGTCGGGTAAACCGACTTATATATACCCTCATCCTCAGTAAAAAAATTTAAGTCTCATAGCAACCTCAAAATACCGAATGTTATAGAAAAATATTGTATTACACGTTTTTACAAAACCGGCGGAATATAAAGCAGAGTTTTTACTAGAAAATTGTATATAGCTAAAGCTTTACTAAATATAGAATTTCGGAGAGATTCGTTGAGCAAAATTATATAATTACTAGATTTCTAAAGTGGGTGGAATGGTACATTTGTATGGGAGGTACCAGAAGGAGAGTTGCCAGACTTCCAAGTTTTTGTCCAAAACTTTGTCTTGCTATAGCTTTACTAAATACAAAATGTGGGCAAGATCGCGTTTGGCATATTGATATTATTACACGATTTCTAAGGTAGGCGGGATGGTACATTTGTATGGGAGGTACCAGAATCGGAGTTGCCAGACTTCCAAGTTTTTGTCCGAAACTTTGTTCAGTTATACCTTTACTAAATACGGAATTTGGCCAAGATCGAACTTGAGCGTGTTGATATTATTACACGATTTATAAAGTGGGCGAAATAGCAGATTTGTATGGGAGGTACCCGAAGGGGTGTGGCCATATAGCCCATATGCAATCCCATAAGCAGTTTTGGGAAAATATTAAGCCATGCCAAATTTCAGAGTGATTACTTAACTCTCTCGAAAGTTATCGTGCGTACCAGCAGGACAGACGGACATGGCTCAAACGATTCAGAAAGTCATGAATCGAATTTGGTTCAAAGACACCTGGTGTCTAACGTGAATATTTCTAGGTGTTACACTTTTGGGTCGTATCAAATGATATATACCCTCCTACCCGTGGGGTGAGGGTATAAAAATGCAGTTCATGGCAAACGCAGGACAGACGGACATGGCTCAAACGATTCAGAAAGTCATGAATCGAATTTGGTTCAAAGACACCTGGTGTCTAACGTGAATATTTCTAGGTGTTACACTTTTGGGTCGTATCAAATGATATATACCCTCCTACCCGTGGGGTGAGGGTATAAAAATGCAGTTCATGGCAAACGCGGATATCGAGATATTTTGAAAGCTAACTTGAAACAGAGTGCAGTGAAATTGGGACTTTAGGGCCACTATTCATTTTAGTAAGATAACGACACGAATCATACAACGACATTGAGGAGCGCTGATTGGTAAATACCGGTCTACACCAGTTACGTACACATCTGTAGTCCCGTGATCTTAATCCCAACGTGCATCTGTGGAATTTTTTTTAATAAAATATTCAACATCATTCACTTTCATTCAAAAAGTATACTGAAAGAAGTATTGCATAAGAAATGGGGAAATATAACATCAGAGGAAACCTCAAAACTAGTCCAATCCATGCCGAAGTGATTATCAAAGGTTCTTCGTTTTTGATTTGTTGCGGGTTTATTTTTTTGGTTTCTTCTTCAATTTTATTGCACTTGAAATGCCTGCACTTTGCTTTTAAAATAAAAACTGAATTCATAATCTGAAAACCCGTTTTTGTGTGTGGTTTGTGTATATTTCTTTGATTTCTCTACTTGTACACAGACTTTTTCTAGTGAGTGTATATTAAGAAACAGATATTATGTATTCCAAAGAACATTGTCGGAAAACGTAATTGGAAAGAGAAAACGATCGCTATGCAACAGAATACGGTTCCAAAGTCTGGCTATTCTTACTACAAACGATTTTTCATATAAAGACACAGAAATAGGAGGTATAAACAATTGCGGGTTTCTTACAGATCTGCTAAATACAAACTGCCTTCGTAACATTGGCGGTGAATCTGAAACAATTTGTTTGTAAAAATACTGTAGGATACGAAGATCAATATACTTTCTTATAGGAAGCCCCCAAAACAGTATCACATGCTCGGGATCAAAGCATCGAAGTCCATAAACATATCTAACAATGTTGAGAATACGCTGAAGTCTATCAATATTACCAGAAGTAGTCCCTGATATTACTTTAATGCAATAATTTATTTGAGAAAATAATGAAGCGTAAGCCACTCTTTGCTTTATAAACCTAGGTAAATACAAATTTGTAGAATACAGCCTTCGTATCAAAAAGGAAATTTCAGAGAATACTGCATTAATGTGACTGATAAAATCAAGATGAGAATCGATAGTTATTTCATTCTATCTACAAACTCTATTGAAGCACCGTTAATATTAATGGTGTTGTTATTTATTTATGGAACCAAAAAACAGCGCCTTGCTCTTGCTAGCGTTAACAACTAGATTGTTGTTATGTAGCCATACATTAATATGTATGCATTTACCTACATAGTATTATCTACTTATTATGAAATACCATGTAATATAAATTAATTGGACTTGTAGGCTTTGTATATTACTGAAATTGAAATTAAATATTTGTATACTGTGACGTTTTATGCATTTACCTACAGTTACGAGGTATTTCGTTCGATTTTGAGTCCTTTTTTTTGGATCCCTAGAGGCCTAGAGTAAAATCTAAAGAAGACAGCTATTGTCACACTTTCACTTATATATTTATACTATATAAATATATTATCATTATTTTTGAGGAAAAAACTCAAAAATATATTCATAATTTTTGAGGAAAAACCTAAAAAATAATGATTTTTTATGATTTTTATTTTTTTCGATCAAAATAAAACTCACTTCATTAAGCCATTATTGGAATATTAAAGTGCAGAAACCTATTCTAAAAATAAATCATTTTGAGAAAGTCGGAGAAGTTATGTTTGCGGGGTATGCAGGGGGTGAAGGATTGCATTATAAAGCGATAGTGTGTCGGTGTAGAAAAGTAACATGTATTAACATAGTTTAAAAATTGCAACCACCAAAAAACAATGTTTATGGGATGTTTTTTATAATATTACTCAAAATTAATCATTATCATTGAAGACAACTCATAATGATTACGGTCCCAGCTGCTAATACATGGAGGAGACAGGTTGAAACTAAAGGACTAGCAGCGATCGTACATGACGTGAAATAAAAACTTTTGCATTAGATAAATCAAATGTTATCTTGTTTGGACACTTGATGGATGGCAAACACAGACGGAACAATATAAAGAAGAAAAGATTTGCCAGGACATAATTATTTCTATTTTGGCGGAGCCAGGACAATATATGGACAGTCCAAGCGATTCAAAATGCTCACAATAATAATATGAAACAGATAATATATGTCTATATGTCTGTATCTGTTTGGCCCCACCGTGGACGGGATTAGCAGAAATCACATAAAAACGTTAACGTCATAAAAATTAGCAAATACACTTAGTTCCTCCGTACTACAAAAACCCATAAACTCAGTCAAGTTTAAATATTGGCAGTATGGAAAACGTCACGAAAAGAAAATTTAATCGAATTTGAACTATATTAACTTACCCTCTCATCAACTATCAAAACAAATCGAAAATATGCAGTGAACTTACTCCGTTTAGAAAAAGAGCGGTGAAGATACTTTGATAGTAGTGTTGCCAATATTATTATCGAGTATTTGTCTAAGTCGGGAATTTTTTCAATCGGCGTCAAAAAATACAACGATTTCCAAGAACCTGCGGCTCAAACAACGGTTCGTTCAAAAAGTATCAGTCTGTGCGGGAATCGCCATTAGGCAGACAAATACGAATTACTTTATTTTTTTTTGCATGTTTTCGGATAACACCACTATTTATCCCTCAGTGTCACTATAAAAGATCCCAGTGCGAGTGTCCTTTTTATGACTACTGTAACTGTGTTTGTTATTACTTCTTTCTGAATGTTAGATATTACAGCATAAAACGACAACTAAGAAGAAGAATTGCGAAATTGCAGTGGCTTGTTTGCAAAATTTGTTGTGATCAGGAAAAAAAAAAAAAAATACGAAAATAAGCAGCAATTAATAATTTAGTTGGTTTACGTCAAACGAACGTTATTCTGTGTGTGTCTAGTTACAAACAAACCACAAGACATTGTTGTATTGTTCGGCCTGACAATAAGAATTTTGTGTGTGTGCACCCTCAAAGAAATCCACAATCCATTGAGGATTTCTTATTTGCCGATAAAAACAAAATTACAAAATGGTAAGACACATAATATATCCGCCGCATTATAAACAGAATAGACAGAATATAATAGGCATCGAAAGTAAAATAAGTTCAAACACCGGCCCTCCATGGTTGGGTTTTGGAGGTTATGGTGTGCCATGGATGCGTCTTTATGTTTCTTCATCATTTTTTCATATACATTTATAATTTTTTTTTGTGTATGTAGGAAATCCAACAGTTAGAAATTTTATGCAAACAGCTGTATGAAGCCACAGACTCTGTTTTGCGTTCCAATGCCGAAAAGACTTTGGTTCAATTTGTAAGTAGCCAAGACGCCCTGCCGAAGTGTCAAATGCTTTTGGATCGTGCAGACTCCAGCTACGCGCAGTTGTTGGCTGCCACAACCTTAACAAAACTTATACAAGGTCTTAATTTGGAACAACGTATTGATATCAGGTATAATATATGAATAGACCGTTGGAAGATGATGCTTTCATACATTTTGTTTTTGTTGTAGGAGCTACATTCTCAACTATTTGGCCAATAGACCTAATCTACAACATTTCGTGGTGCAGGCTTTAGTTACCCTGTTGGCTAAAATAACAAAATATGGATGGTTTGACAACTTTAAAAACGAATTGATATTTCAAAGTTTGTTGGAAGATGTTAAAACATTTCTACAGGTATATTCCTTGCCTTACCAGACGAATAATATGATCATTGCTGATTTCCTTTTCCAGGGTTCCGTAGAACATTGTACAATTGGCGTACAAATTTTGTCGCAACTTGTTTTGGAAATGAACTCAATCGTTGAAGCAGATGCCAATATATCATTTTCAAAGAATCGCAAAATTGCCACATCATTCCGTGACCAACAATTGGTAGTTCCACGGACGATATGAATAGTGTACAAATACCAACAACATGGAACAACAACCAAATGCAATTTAACCGATCCAAATTGGAAACAATTTTAATGCACCGATTTATTATTTTGCGTTTGAGTCCAAAACAGCTGAACAACACTTAGTTAAACTCAAAATTACGGATATGGAAAACTGATATACTTCATACAGATACTTCAGTATCTGAACGTGTGTGCAGCTAAAGCTGTTTTCATGATAAAAATTGAAAAGACTAAGCTTAATACTCAATACGACAATACTGGATCGCTACCTACAGACGGAAAATGGCTAACTGGGTAGTACAATTTCCTGCAGAGGTAGTATAAGTGATAATATATGATAAAGGAGAGAGCATCGTTTGAAATGCAGTTAAACGTTGGGATTAAGTAAGTAAATGGGTGCGAGACATGACACGCTACCACTAACTCCTGTTTATAAACCGATGTTGGCAAAGAATAATGACAATGTCCGACCAAAAAATCACGAACAGGGGAATCCCAAAAAATGGTCCAAAGGCAATTAATCATCGGAATTAAAAAAAAAATTGTGGGTGGGCCATAGGTAGGCCACTCCTTAAATTTGATCTGCCGCTCATTCTATAAGTTTGTGTACTCAAACTTAATGAAATTGTATAATGATGAATAAAATTCAAATTGTTTTGCCATTAAAAAAATGTTTTTTTTAAACATGGAAATATTTGTATATTGTGACGTTTTTCATTTATTGGTTTCATTGTAATATACAAAGCCTATAAGGCCAATTAATCTATATTACATGGTGTCTTAACAAGTAGATGACACTATATTATTATATAACACTGTGCGACAGCCACAATCGGTTTGGGATGAAACCACCGGGGAAAGTTATATCGGTCAAAAAAAGGTCATACGTGTCCCAGCGTTTCGTTGGGTCTTATCTAGGAATCGAGATATATCGATTTGAAGTTAGTAAGTATCGTATAGGGGAATTTGTCACGTTTTTGGCTCTTTTGTTTGACATAACTTGAGAACCACTCGTCCGATTTAGCTGAAATAAATTTTAAAAAACCAAGAATTACAATTCCCTTAATCTGTTCATATATTATAATTTTTATGAATTAAAAAAAAAAATTTTAATTTTTAGGCAAAAATAATTTTTTTTTTCATACATTTATTTATAATTGCGAAACTGTTGCTTAAGTAGGAAAACGGTTTAAGAACAGATTAGAGGAATTGTAATTGTTAATTTTTCTAAATTTGTTTCAGCTAAATCGGACGAGTGGTTCTCGAGTTATGTCCAACAAAAGAGCCTAAAACGTGACAAATTCCCCTATACGATACTTACTAACTTCAAATCGATATATCTCGATTCCTAGATGAGACCCAGCGAAACGCTGGAACACGTATGACTTTTTTTTTACCAATATAACTTTCCCCGGTGGTTTTATTCCAAACCGATCACTGACCCTTACCATTTGTCGCAGAGTGTAATTAATTAATTACAATATCAATTTGAAAGCCCGTTAACAATGAAAAATAATAATATATACACATCATAGAAAAAGTCTGCGTTCACAAAAAAAATTTTAAATTTTTAGATTATTGGTGGCTTAATACATAAGTTAAATATCTATAAATGGTTAAGCAACAAAACAACAAGCATTATAAACAGAATAGACAATATAATAGGCATCGAAAGTAAAATAAGTTCAAACACCGGCCTTCCATGGTTCGGTTTTGGAGGTTATGGTGTGCCAGTGAAATTGCGGATGCGTCTTTATGTTTCTTCATTTTTTCATATACATTTATAATTTTTTTTGTGTATGTAGGAAATCCAACAGTTAGAAATTTTATGCAAACAGCTGTATGAAGCGACAGACTCTGTTTTGCGTTCCAATGCCGAAAAGACTTTGGTTAAATTTGTAAGTAGCCAAGACGCCCTGCCGAAGTGTCAAATGCTTTTGGATCGTGCAAGTTAAATATCTATAAATGGTTAAGCAACAAAACAACAAGCAATGTGAATAGTAATACTCCTATTTATAGATGACATTTACAAAAGTCCCATAATTAACAAAGAAAAAGTCTGCGTACAAAAATTAGATATTTGTTCGCATGGTTTTTATTTCACTTTAAACATAAATTTTGTACCATTTTCAATCATACTTTTTTGTCAATCTGACCAAACAAGAGTTTCCAATATTTTAAAAAAAAACTTTCGCAATAAATCGTAATGAACAAGAAATTAATGCTGCCGAAAGGAAAATTATTGTATATTTGTGGAAACAATGTAAAACATTGAGATAAATTGGTGAAATAGTTGACAGGGCACATTCTTCTGTTCAAAGAGTTGTTAATACTTTAATGGCAACAGCAAATTGCTTATCTAAACGTCACTCTGGTCGAACTTCCACATCGAAAGAGAAAGACGTTATATAGTCCAGTTTGTCCTACAGAACCCGTGAATTCCTGCATCAAATTCACAACAAAACTGACAAAAAAGAATTAAATATGGAAAAAACACATAAATAACCCTCAAGAGTTCGGGTCGTGAAATGGCGTGGAGAAAACCATGTACCGCACTTGATAAAGAAAATTTATCAGGAACAGTTAAGCATGGAGGAGGTGTAGTTATGTTGTTGGGGTGTATTGTAGCCAATGGAGTAGAAACCAGTGAAAAAGTTGCAGTCGGGTAAACCGACTTATATATACCCTCATCCTCAGTAAAAAAATTTAAGTCTCATAGCAACCTCAAAATACCGAATGTTATAGAAAAATATTGTATTACACGTTTTTACAAAACCGGCGGAATATAAAGCAGAGTTTTTACTAGAAAATTGTATATAGCTAAAGCTTTACTAAATATAGAATTTCGGAGAGATTCGTTGAGCAAAATTATATAATTACTAGATTTCTAAAGTGGGTGGAATGGTACATTTGTATGGGAGGTACCAGAAGGAGAGTTGCCAGACTTCCAAGTTTTTGTCCAAAACTTTGTCTTGCTATAGCTTTACTAAATACAAAATGTGGGCAAGATCGCGTTTGGCATATTGATATTATTACACGATTTCTAAGGTAGGCGGGATGGTACATTTGTATGGGAGGTACCAGAATCGGAGTTGCCAGACTTCCAAGTTTTTGTCCGAAACTTTGTTCAGTTATACCTTTACTAAATACGGAATTTGGCCAAGATCGAACTTGAGCGTGTTGATATTATTACACGATTTATAAAGTGGGCGAAATAGCAGATTTGTATGGGAGGTACCCGAAGGGGTGTGGCCATATAGCCCATATGCAATCCCATAAGCAGTTTTGGGAAAATATTAAGCCATGCCAAATTTCAGAGTGATTACTTAACTCTCTCGAAAGTTATCGTGCGTACCAGCAGGACAGACGGACATGGCTCAAACGATTCAGAAAGTCATGAATCGAATTTGGTTCAAAGACACCTGGTGTCTAACGTGAATATTTCTAGGTGTTACACTTTTGGGTCGTATCAAATGATATATACCCTCCTACCCGTGGGGTGAGGGTATAAAAATGCAGTTCATGGCAAACGCAGGACAGACGGACATGGCTCAAACGATTCAGAAAGTCATGAATCGAATTTGGTTCAAAGACACCTGGTGTCTAACGTGAATATTTCTAGGTGTTACACTTTTGGGTCGTATCAAATGATATATACCCTCCTACCCGTGGGGTGAGGGTATAAAAATGCAGTTCATGGCAAACGCGGATATCGAGATATTTTGAAAGCTAACTTGAAACAGAGTGCAGTGAAATTGGGACTTTAGGGCCACTATTCATTTTAGTAAGATAACGACACGAATCATACAACGACATTGAGGAGCGCTGATTGGTAAATACCGGTCTACACCAGTTACGTACACATCTGTAGTCCCGTGATCTTAATCCCAACGTGCATCTGTGGAATTTTTTTTAATAAAATATTCAACATCATTCACTTTCATTCAAAAAGTATACTGAAAGAAGTATTGCATAAGAAATGGGGAAATATAACATCAGAGGAAACCTCAAAACTAGTCCAATCCATGCCGAAGTGATTATCAAAGGTTCTTCGTTTTTGATTTGTTGCGGGTTTATTTTTTTGGTTTCTTCTTCAATTTTATTGCACTTGAAATGCCTGCACTTTGCTTTTAAAATAAAAACTGAATTCATAATCTGAAAACCCGTTTTTGTGTGTGGTTTGTGTATATTTCTTTGATTTCTCTACTTGTACACAGACTTTTTCTAGTGAGTGTATATTAAGAAACAGATATTATGTATTCCAAAGAACATTGTCGGAAAACGTAATTGGAAAGAGAAAACGATCGCTATGCAACAGAATACGGTTCCAAAGTCTGGCTATTCTTACTACAAACGATTTTTCATATAAAGACACAGAAATAGGAGGTATAAACAATTGCGGGTTTCTTACAGATCTGCTAAATACAAACTGCCTTCGTAACATTGGCGGTGAATCTGAAACAATTTGTTTGTAAAAATACTGTAGGATACGAAGATCAATATACTTTCTTATAGGAAGCCCCCAAAACAGTATCACATGCTCGGGATCAAAGCATCGAAGTCCATAAACATATCTAACAATGTTGAGAATACGCTGAAGTCTATCAATATTACCAGAAGTAGTCCCTGATATTACTTTAATGCAATAATTTATTTGAGAAAATAATGAAGCGTAAGCCACTCTTTGCTTTATAAACCTAGGTAAATACAAATTTGTAGAATACAGCCTTCGTATCAAAAAGGAAATTTCAGAGAATACTGCATTAATGTGACTGATAAAATCAAGATGAGAATCGATAGTTATTTCATTCTATCTACAAACTCTATTGAAGCACCGTTAATATTAATGGTGTTGTTATTTATTTATGGAACCAAAAAACAGCGCCTTGCTCTTGCTAGCGTTAACAACTAGATTGTTGTTATGTAGCCATACATTAATATGTATGCATTTACCTACATAGTATTATCTACTTATTATGAAATACCATGTAATATAAATTAATTGGACTTGTAGGCTTTGTATATTACTGAAATTGAAATTAAATATTTGTATACTGTGACGTTTTATGCATTTACCTACAGTTACGAGGTATTTCGTTCGATTTTGAGTCCTTTTTTTTGGATCCCTAGAGG
The DNA here is from genome assembly GCA_958296145.1 of Hydrotaea cyrtoneurina. Lineage (NCBI taxonomy): Eukaryota > Metazoa > Arthropoda > Insecta > Diptera > Muscidae > Hydrotaea > Hydrotaea cyrtoneurina. The sequence goes on along the minus strand of OY282513.1, from coordinate 5,495,138 downwards.
CCTAGAGTAAAATCTAAAGAAGACAGCTATTGTCACACTTTCACTTATATATTTATACTATATAAATATATTATCATTATTTTTGAGGAAAAAACTCAAAAATATATTCATAATTTTTGAGGAAAAACCTAAAAAATAATGATTTTTTATGATTTTTATTTTTTTCGATCAAAATAAAACTCACTTCATTAAGCCATTATTGGAATATTAAAGTGCAGAAACCTATTCTAAAAATAAATCATTTTGAGAAAGTCGGAGAAGTTATGTTTGCGGGGTATGCAGGGGGTGAAGGATTGCATTATAAAGCGATAGTGTGTCGGTGTAGAAAAGTAACATGTATTAACATAGTTTAAAAATTGCAACCACCAAAAAACAATGTTTATGGGATGTTTTTTATAATATTACTCAAAATTAATCATTATCATTGAAGACAACTCATAATGATTACGGTCCCAGCTGCTAATACATGGAGGAGACAGGTTGAAACTAAAGGACTAGCAGCGATCGTACATGACGTGAAATAAAAACTTTTGCATTAGATAAATCAAATGTTATCTTGTTTGGACACTTGATGGATGGCAAACACAGACGGAACAATATAAAGAAGAAAAGATTTGCCAGGACATAATTATTTCTATTTTGGCGGAGCCAGGACAATATATGGACAGTCCAAGCGATTCAAAATGCTCACAATAATAATATGAAACAGATAATATATGTCTATATGTCTGTATCTGTTTGGCCCCACCGTGGACGGGATTAGCAGAAATCACATAAAAACGTTAACGTCATAAAAATTAGCAAATACACTTAGTTCCTCCGTACTACAAAAACCCATAAACTCAGTCAAGTTTAAATATTGGCAGTATGGAAAACGTCACGAAAAGAAAATTTAATCGAATTTGAACTATATTAACTTACCCTCTCATCAACTATCAAAACAAATCGAAAATATGCAGTGAACTTACTCCGTTTAGAAAAAGAGCGGTGAAGATACTTTGATAGTAGTGTTGCCAATATTATTATCGAGTATTTGTCTAAGTCGGGAATTTTTTCAATCGGCGTCAAAAAATACAACGATTTCCAAGAACCTGCGGCTCAAACAACGGTTCGTTCAAAAAGTATCAGTCTGTGCGGGAATCGCCATTAGGCAGACAAATACGAATTACTTTATTTTTTTTTGCATGTTTTCGGATAACACCACTATTTATCCCTCAGTGTCACTATAAAAGATCCCAGTGCGAGTGTCCTTTTTATGACTACTGTAACTGTGTTTGTTATTACTTCTTTCTGAATGTTAGATATTACAGCATAAAACGACAACTAAGAAGAAGAATTGCGAAATTGCAGTGGCTTGTTTGCAAAATTTGTTGTGATCAGGAAAAAAAAAAAAAAATACGAAAATAAGCAGCAATTAATAATTTAGTTGGTTTACGTCAAACGAACGTTATTCTGTGTGTGTCTAGTTACAAACAAACCACAAGACATTGTTGTATTGTTCGGCCTGACAATAAGAATTTTGTGTGTGTGCACCCTCAAAGAAATCCACAATCCATTGAGGATTTCTTATTTGCCGATAAAAACAAAATTACAAAATGGTAAGACACATAATATATCCGCCGCATTATAAACAGAATAGACAGAATATAATAGGCATCGAAAGTAAAATAAGTTCAAACACCGGCCCTCCATGGTTGGGTTTTGGAGGTTATGGTGTGCCATGGATGCGTCTTTATGTTTCTTCATCATTTTTTCATATACATTTATAATTTTTTTTTGTGTATGTAGGAAATCCAACAGTTAGAAATTTTATGCAAACAGCTGTATGAAGCCACAGACTCTGTTTTGCGTTCCAATGCCGAAAAGACTTTGGTTCAATTTGTAAGTAGCCAAGACGCCCTGCCGAAGTGTCAAATGCTTTTGGATCGTGCAGACTCCAGCTACGCGCAGTTGTTGGCTGCCACAACCTTAACAAAACTTATACAAGGTCTTAATTTGGAACAACGTATTGATATCAGGTATAATATATGAATAGACCGTTGGAAGATGATGCTTTCATACATTTTGTTTTTGTTGTAGGAGCTACATTCTCAACTATTTGGCCAATAGACCTAATCTACAACATTTCGTGGTGCAGGCTTTAGTTACCCTGTTGGCTAAAATAACAAAATATGGATGGTTTGACAACTTTAAAAACGAATTGATATTTCAAAGTTTGTTGGAAGATGTTAAAACATTTCTACAGGTATATTCCTTGCCTTACCAGACGAATAATATGATCATTGCTGATTTCCTTTTCCAGGGTTCCGTAGAACATTGTACAATTGGCGTACAAATTTTGTCGCAACTTGTTTTGGAAATGAACTCAATCGTTGAAGCAGATGCCAATATATCATTTTCAAAGAATCGCAAAATTGCCACATCATTCCGTGACCAACAATTATATGATATCTTTCTTCTCTCATGCAGTCTTTTGGTTACCGCACGTGACAATAGCAAAACAATAAATTTTATGGATGAATCCCAACAGGCTTACGTTAAGTACGATATAGGTTAATCGAAGTCATATAATATGAATTATTTTAATCTCATTATTTGCTTTCAGTCTCATATCGCACGTTTTGCGTTTAACGAAAAATTGCTTGAGTTTTGATTTCATTGGTAGTTCCACGGACGAATCTTCAGACGATATGAATAGTGTACAAATACCAACATCATGGCGTCCAGCTTTTCTCGATGCTAACACATTGAAATTATTTTTCGACTTATATCAAATACTACCAAATGGTTTGGCTAGTTATTCCCTATCATGTCTTGTACAGGTGAGTGTAATTGGTAAATTGTTTACAAAACTGGCATAGTAAGAATTTTGGAGTAAGTAAAAGTGTTTACAGTGTTTACGGATACTTCAAAAGTTGTTATGATACTCTGGTGACTTCTTAATATATCGTTACATCGGGGGCTTTATTCCAGAGAATGCTAAGTCGAGCATATTTTTAAGGAGACTTCTTTTGAATTCGGATTAATTAATTTAATTTCTCCGACAATCTTATCAAAAGTTATGCTTGAAATTGTACTGACCGAAGTTTAAAAACGCCCATTTCGAAACGAGCTGACTAGCATTGTTTAAAAGGGACATTTACTTTTGTCGATCTTTCTAAGTCCATTTAACACTAAACTAAATAAATGCGTGTAATTATTTATTTATTCACAATATATTTTACAATGTTAATTCATAAATATAACGAAAGCCGCTGGATAACTAAGAGCATCTGCGCTCAAAGAAACAAAATGTGAAACAAGAGATAAGATAATTCAGAAATAATAATAATAAGTCGGAATAGAAAAAAAAAATGAGAAAAAATGGTTAACAATATTCTTAGTAATTAAAAGGAATATCATATGTATATACGTATTTAATGGAAGCTTGACGAAATGAAATATAATTTATTTTTACGATACAATGACAGAGATATAAAGTTTGTTCAAAGCATCGAATGCTTAGGAGTCATCTTAAATGGCTTTACAACACTAAATTGGCTTAACCTCTTTCGATTAAGTCATAATTGATCCATGCCCTAATAATTCCAAACATTATGTACTGTTTAGAGGTTTACTCTGACACTTCATAGTAATAAGAATGTTATTATATTAGATCCATGCGGTACTTATACTCCGTTAAGTCTTGCTCTCACATATGACCCTTTGTTATCAAAATTTTAGGGATTTCATTTGTGGATTTTGTCCACATTCGTGTTTTGTGCCAATTCTCCGAATTATTTGATAAAATGCGAAACTCAACACAAACATCATTCCCTTGTCTGATGTGACGACACATCACGAACACTTCATTTGATATTTAGAAAATTTCATATGAATTTCGCATAATTCCATTCACATCTTAGTTACGATCGCCAACATCCTCTAACTTCCCCGTTTTTTAACGTGATATCAAGATTTTAGGGTATTTGGGAAATCTCACTGACAGTTTTTTCCCTTAATCTGCATTGACCTAGTAATTTTGCGGAATTGCAAAATAAGATCTCCAACATTTCGGGTTGTATAGTCTACGACATGAGATAAAACGTTATATCATGCCGTTTTTATAAAGATTTCTATTAAAAGCCTTAATTATTTATATTTGTAATACTATATTTTGGCCTTTAAGGCTTTAGTATTACTATATGAATGCATAAATAAATAAATAAATACATTTTTTTTTATTATATTAATAGATGACATCTGTAAGACGTTCTCTGTTTAATAATTCCGAACGTACCAAATTTCTTACACATCTGGTGGAAGGTGTTAAAAACATATTGGTGAATTTACATGTAAGTACCCTCAACTATTTAATTTCAAATCAGAAAATCTGATTGTTGTATTCTAAAACAAAAGGGCTTACGTGATCCTGATAATTATCACGAATTTTGTCGTCTATTGGCTCGACTCAAATCCAATTATCAACTGGGGGAACTGATAGCTGTGCCTTGTTATCCGGAAGCTATAGCACTAATAGCTAAATTTACTGTGGAATCATTACAGGTAAGGATCAATATGTTACACATTTACTATAATAATGCAGTTCAAATGTCGTTTTAGATGTGGCAATTTGCGCCGAATAGTGTACATTATTTGCTAACACTGTGGCAACGAATGGTGGCTTCTGTTCCTTATGTTAAATCGGCTGAACCACACTTATTGGGCACATATACACCCGAGGTTACAAAAGCATATGTGGAATCGCGTTTAAATGCCGTACCTGCTATCGTGAATGATCACATGGACGACCCGTTGGATGATTTGTGCATGGTTCTACAGCAGCTGGAACAACTTTCCGTAATAGAACGGTGTGAATATGACAAAACCTGTTCGTTGCTAGTACGACATTTCGATCAAAAAGCCACAGAATATGAAAGTTTGTTGCAAACGCCTAATGCCGATCCCATGGATGTAAACGTACATGAATTGCAGCTTACATGGCTTGTATACATTATCGGCTCGGCCATAGTGGGTCGCCTGACTGTGAATTCTAACGATGACCACGACACAATGGATGCTGAATTGGTTGTAAGAGTCTTTCAGTTAATGAGATTAACAGATGCTCGTTTGCCACAAGCAGGCTGTGAAAAACTAGAATTGGCTATTTTAAGTTTTCTAGAACAGGTACGAAAAATGCATATCAGTGAACAAACACAAAAGCCCAATGTTTATAAACGTTTGAATGAAGTTTTCGGCATCAGCGATGAACAAATGTTATTGAGTTTTATCAATCGTAAAATGTAAGCACAACATCTCTTTCGTATATATGATATGTGATATAATTTAGTTCTTCAGATACTAATTTGTTTGCCTATTATTTTTTCATTTGTTTACAGTATAACAAATCTAAAATATTGGGGCCACTCCGAGCAAATTATAACAAAAACGTTAATGTTATTATCGGATCTCTCGGTACATTTTAATTCAGTAAGGAAGTTGGCCAAATTGGAGGAAGTTCAATTCATGCTTACTCACCATACGGTATGTGAAGTGACCAGATACCGATCATCAATATTATATTGTACTTTTGGTTTCTAGAGTGAGCACTTCCCATTTCTGGGCACCAATTCGTCATTAACTGAAATGCGTTGTCGCACCATGTTCTACACATCGTTGGGACGTCTTTTGATGTTCGATTTAGGCGAAGATGAAGAAAGATTTTATACTTTTCTAAATCCATTGACCAGTAAGTATTTTACATATCTTTGTAGTATAAGTTGCAGTTCTATTCAACGGCTTTAAACACTCAATCAGATCAATTTGAATCACTTGCTCCTGTTTTAATGGACGCCAATAGTTTTCCCAATGAAGAAGCGAAGAAGGCTATTATTGGCCTGGCCCGTGACTTACGGGGACTTGCACAACCGCTAACGTCTCGAGTTCCTTATACTATGCTTTTTGAATGGTTGTAAGTAAAGCTTATTTTATGTTTCTTTTTTGGCACATTTTTACATAAACATTTTTAAGATATTACTCTGATTACTTGCCCATGCTGATACGTGCTGTTGAATTGTGGGCACATGACCCTGCCGTTACAACACCAGTTCTTAAATTGTTTGCGGAATTAGTGCATTGTCGTACACAGCGTCTGCAGGGCAATGTCTCCAGTCCGATGGGTATATTATTGTTCCGGGAGGCTTCAAAACTCATTTGCATATACGGTAACCGTATCTTGCATTTGGATGTGCCGCGAGACCAGCAATATCCAATGCGATTGAAAGGGATTTCTGTATGCTTCACGATATTGAAAAATGCCTTGGGTGGCAATTATGTCAATTTCGGTGTATTTAAGCTCTACGGTGATGATACACTAGACAACGTGTTAAATATTGCAGCAAAAATGATTATGTCTATCCAACAGAATGATTTGCTGGTAAGATCATTTGACACAACTACCAACTAACTATAAAATATTGTTCTGTATGTGATGTAATATTTTGTTTGTTGCACTACAGGAATACCCCAAATTGGCTTCATCCTACTTCAATTTATTGAACTGTTTATCTCAAGATCATATAAGTTTTCTGGCTGGTCTGGAACCTGGTGCATTTGTTTACATTCTAGAAAGTTTATCTAAAGGCTTTACAGCTTTAGGTAAGTCAAATTACTCGTAGAATCAATTGCTTTTCAATACTAACCAATACATATAACTTTTTTAGATTCGACTATTTATATAACATGTTGTTCCATTTTGGATTGCATTGTATCCTACATATTTAAGCAATTGCAACTGAAAAGTAAGTTACAAAATTTCTAAATAAAAAGGTCGAAACATTTTGGAATGCTTAACTAATTTCAGTGTCTACATTCCCAAATAAGAAATTACGCAGTTTAACTCCTGAGAATGCTCGATTTTTAGAGGTGAGCTATTACATTCATACGTACATACATATATTCCACCGTGTTACGACGTGGTATGTTCGAAACGACCAATCCACATCCGCTCCAAGAAAAATCGTAGTTTGATTTTTAGATTTTGTAAAAAAATTTAATGTAATTTTATTCAAAATCTTTGTTGTAATTTGCTAGTGTAAAGTTGACAAAGAGAAAGAGAGTTGTGTGGGTAAGAATATATTTTAATGTGCAATTCAAAGGACAATTTGCCATCCAAAATACATCGAGACATTTCACATTATGGACAAATTCAATAGCGGAATCATTGTATCTTACTCGCAAATCATTGCATGCACGGGAGGAGTGTTATTGAAATTCCTCCACACAAATATTGTACGCAACACATAACCATTTTTTTCTTCTAAACATCAATATTGTGTACATCAGCAAGACGAAATCACCAATCATCTATATATTGTAATAAGTCATTAACAAATATGAATATTGAAAATTTTTAAATGGATTTCTTAGAGTCACAATAAGATCGATGATATTCGTTGAGTCAACTGCACCATACAGAGACAAACGCAATTCATACTTCACAATGCGCTGTAAATGGACGTCAAAATTATGAGATGGTTGATGATAATTTTTTTAATATTTATTTTTGTTATGGCATTTACTTTTTATAATTGATATTCATGTGTTTAAAGCTGATGTACACAATATCGATGTTTTGCGATGGAGGTTATAGCTTTGTATATTTTTTTAATTTCTTCTTTTGTAAGACTTCTACGATATAAAACATTCTTTCTTTCATATGCTAGAGTTTTTATACCATTAAATTCATATACAATTGAACTATATCAGCACTACAAGTTCATCATTCAACAACAAGTGTTATTCCGTAATTATATATATTAATTTATATTTAATTATATATATATTATATTTAACCATCACATAGTTTTCTACAAAAAAAACGAATAACCTCGTCACATTTTCCAGATGTTGTTTCTTAAGCTATGTTTGTTCTACAATCTGTTGTTGGCCTTCAAAAATAATTTAAAAAAAAAGAATTAGAATTAACTTCCTGTTTCCATAAAACGAATTTGTCCGTTCGTTACAAATCGTCAATATTGAATGCGTCATAAAATGAGTTTCTGACGAGATTCAATTTTGGTTTTCAGGTATCAACATAGTTCTCATTATTGATAAAAATCCATTTTATTGCGCCTTCATTTTTGACAATTTGCAACAAATTCGTTTGATGGAACAGATGAAAACCAATTTACATATGATATACAAAAACATTACTAAAACAGATTTGCTTATAACCTTGAATATTATCTAAAACTACAATATTTTATAATACAGACACAATATAAATACATCAGCATCAGTCTGTAGTAATCTCAAAACTTTTATTATAGGTTGTTAAAATGAATTCGGAATTATTACAAAATATGATGTCGACATTGCTAAATAACGTCATGGCAGAAGATTGCAGAAATCAGTGGTCTATGGGTAGACCACTGTTAGTTCTAATACTTTTGTACGAAGATTACTTTAGGTACGTTTTATTGCAATTAACTGTTGACATTGATTACATTTTAAACTTTCAATACGCTTTTCATCTATGTATCATCTCGTGGGGAACTTTTGTTCCATTGTAATATTTGTTTTATTTATTTTCAGATCCCTCAAAGAGAATATTTTACGAGCGCATCCGCTAGATAAACAACAGATTATGGCCCAATGGTTTGATGATTTGATGAGTGGGATTGAACGCAATGTTTCCAGTAAAAATAAAGAAAAGTAAACATATTATATTACAAGTGTATTGGAATGGACATATAAATATAACCGAACGTTTTCTGTTTCCAGATTCATTCACAACTTATCGTCTTTCCGTCGTGATGTGGTCAATTTGCCGAAAATGTCCAATTACAGTACTGGTTCGTCATATAATGATGATTTTTCATAAATATATATATACATATATATCTCAAACAAAAAAATAAAACATAGCTCTCTACTTATTTATACATACATATACATATATATTTTAATCCATTTTTTTATGTTTGTATAACAAATTCGAACACTAACAAAGTTTCACATATAAAATTGTTTTTGTTTTTTCATAAAAACTGAGACAATACCATTTATTACACATTTCAAATAAAAGGAAACAATATTTTTGTAGTAATTATGTATAAAATATTGTTGGGTTTTTCGTGTTTATAAGAGAGATCTATGTGAGCATTGTATTCAATTCGCGATTTTATAAATATAATGTAATACTATTTGTACATTTCTTTTTTTCAGAAAATTCGTATCAGATTTATTCAGAAAATAATTATTCCGTTTCTGTGTGATTCCTTTCCTTGAGAAGCGTTAACAACAACCGACTGCTTTTGATATATTAACATACATACATATATTTTTTGGATATTACGTTTTAAATCATTGTCAACAAAAATTGAACTGGCGATAAACGAGCAAAAAGTGTCTGTTTAAACAAAATTTTGTACTTTAAATAAAGTTATTGATGTACATAATACATGCATAATAATCTATATAAAATTATCTTTATTTATACTACAGAATCTAATTCGTAATGTTGCGGCATAATCACCACCGTATTGAAGCAGTTATCAATTCGCAACTTTTACAAGCATAAGTGTATGCCGTAGTCATGTCTAATTTGTAGTTAAATCTGGTCTGTCCCTAATAAATGCAATGCATTGTTAAAGGATGGAAAGTAGGGTATCGGCAGGATGAAAGAGGGAGTAGTGTTTGAATTTAAGGATGTCAAAACTTGCAGGAAACATACTTGCTGAAAAAATGTTCTATTGTAAATATGTACATATATGCACAATGGTTTATATCTTTTATAAAAAAGCATTTTTTTTTTAAAAACCAACACTCAGGGGATGCCCCCTTATAAATGCAATGAACTGTGTTAGCGGAAGGATATCAGGGTATCGGAAGGAGGAAGTAGTGTTTATTGACATTTGTTTGGGATTTGAGAATGTCACAACTGGAAGGAAACGTACGGGTCACCTGAAGAACGAATATGTATAGTGTGTCGGCCGGTTAACTGGGCATGTGACAATGAACGGATGAGACTCCCTGGATAGCCGCGTATTCCGACTAAATATTCTAACGTCAGGGACCAAACGACTGATATCTCACGAACAGATACCGTTAAAATATGTATAGACTAGCGATAAACAACCTACATTCCGGCGATGCTGTAGGGAGACAATATAGTTGGATACCCTACTATCCCTTATCATCTCCTCTTTACACGGTCCAGATGTAAGTGGTGTAAATATTTACGAAATCAGATAGGGTGAAGTATTTCTATTTCTCCAGCTTTTTAGCGGCTGAATATAGATGATGTTGAATGTTCACTCCTAACCCAGATGAGCTCAAAGCAGCAATGTCCTCGCTTAAGAACAACAAGGCCGCAGGCGCTGACCAGCAGAGCTGTTTAAGACCGGTGGAGAAGATCTGATAAGGTGCATGCATGCAGTCTGTACCATCTGGAAGTATGAAAGCATGTCCAATTCATAAGAAAGGAGAACAAAGCCATTTGCGCCAACTACCACGGAATAAGTCTCACCTATATGATATTATCAAACGTATTGTGTAAATTCTTGTCCTATCAGTGTTTCTTCAGGCCGAATAATGCCACGGTCGACCAAATATTCACACTTCGCTAGATCCTGGAAAAAACCCCATTAAATGCAAAGTGATACGTACTATTTTCTTATCGACTAAAAGCCGATAAGAGACCATTTTTTGAAACTATGTAGGCGTACGAGAACTTGTACGCCTATGTAGTATGACTGGGTGATACTAGATTCTCAGTAAAAATAGGATGCGACTTCTACGAACCATTCAGAGGCAGATACAACTGATATATTAGATTAAAAAATCAAGATAGATTTTCTTTTTGACGTCTTCTCACTGCAGTCAGTCCCCTAAATGGACCAATTTTCGTAGCTTTGTATAAACAAAATAATAGCACATATCGGCTCGTGACGAAAATATCTTTCATTTGAGTAAGATATGATAGTAATAAATTTTTTTTGGATGACACTCATCTCAGGCTCCAATTTTTGTTTATACTTATTTCGAAGGGCGGTGTTTCTGTTGTTGTTCGCCATAAACTGCGTTTTAGCATCTTTTTTTTATCTGTTAGCATTTGAGAATCGTAATAATCAGTAACGGTATCTCGGTATCTAAACTATTGACAATGCAGATACCGGTAACTGCGGATATTTTCAGTGTAGCGGTCTAGGATTGACAAGTTGTATATCTGGCAACGCAGTATAGGTAAGTAAGTAAATTTATTGAGACTTTCAGACATTAACATAACGGTAACATAAACAGTGTACATAGTGAACGTTTAACACTTAGAAATATATTCGTCTTGTTCTAATACACGGTGAATTGTGAGTGCATGCGACATGCTTACTGAGATAGTAGGTATATACATAAGAAAATGTAACATAACATAAAATAGAATAAGACTTGCTCGCGGCCTTTACTGTGTCAGACAGAGCAAACTACATCAAAACAAACTACATAAAACTTAAGACTAAATAACGAATACTGTTTGACAGTGACAACAGAGCTTATTAAAACATGAATGAGTGTGTTTTTAAGGTGAATATCACAGTAAGTAGTGTAAATTTATGTTGCTAAAAATGTTTTTTTATCCTCTATGAGATCCAGCTTGAGATTTTATGTAAAATTGTGGCAGTATGTGGTCGTCTGGAACATTATCACAGTCGTCATTGAGTCTACCCACTGGAGAAAGGTAAGGCGAGTCAGACCAATTGTTGTTTATTTCTTATTCAAATATTTGTCGCAGTAAGATGTTTTCATGTGAGGCAAGCCTTTCAATAAATCTCCTCTGGAGTTGAAATGCATATTTACACAAAGATTGGACTCCTGATGTTGTGTATATGTGGGCGTTAGACATTTTTTTCGTGCGGAATGCATAGTGTTTATCTATGCACTTTCGCAGAAATTTTCGTCCTAGGATTTCCAACTCTTTGGCTACTATCGGAGATATAGTGAACCAGATTGGAAATCCGTACAACAGTATTGGTCTTACCACCACTTTATACAGGAGCAGCTTTGAGGGAGATATTTTCGGTTACATACGACATACGAAAACATCCCTGCTATTGTTTTTGCCTTCTGGAGTATGGAACGTGCGTGTAAGTTAAATTTCAAAAATTTATCTAAAGTGACTCCCAGGTATTTAATATTTGTTTTAAAGGGGATGTCAATTCCATCAAGGAGGAGGCGAAGTGATTTACTTTGCGGGACCACCGTTTTTGGACATTTTCCTGATGCATTCCTACTGCACATGGCCTCGGATTTTGCAGCGCTGATTATTATGCCCCATTTTTTTAATAATCACTGATGATGTTAAGGTTAGTAGCTGCTTTATTTAAGGCCTCAGCTGGAGAAGAGCTATGGGCATAGATCTGGCAGTCGTCGGCATAAAGAATGGCTTGAGACTCTGGATTAGTGTGTGGGAAATCGTTAAGGAATATATTGAATAAGTACGGAGCCAGTACACTTCCTTGTGGGACGCCCCTGTGTATCATTCCAGATGTTGAAGATCTTCCATGGATTTCAACAGAAAATGTGCGGTCTTGGAAGAAGCTGTGTATTAGTTTTACCAAAAATGGATCGGTGTTCAGGTCCAACGGCTTGTACAGTATCCGGTGGTGACAGACAGAGTCAAACGCCTTTTCAATATCCAAGGATATTGCCATCGTACAGATTTGATTTCGCAAATTGGTGGTAATATCACTGGAATTTAAGCAGTGCATGTTGTGTGGAGTGCGATTGTTTAAATCCAAATTGAAAATTTTGTATGGGGTTTATAATGAACTCATTTTCAAGTTTTTCTTTCAGAGCATGCTCAAATATTTTACCAATGTTGGAGAGTAAAGAAATTGGACGGAAATCTCCCACCGTCTCACTATTGGACTTTTTTTAATCGGTAAAATTTTTGCGGCCTTCCAAATATTAGGAAAATAACCATTGTTAATACAGTTATTATAGATTAAGGAGAGTAAGTTTATTGTTGCACCAGAAAACTTTCTTATCAGGAAATTGGAAATTCCGTCAGTACCGCTTGATTTTTTATTATTCATTTCTTGAATAAGGTTTTTAATTTTTTCAGATTCCGTGAAGTGAAACGTATCTTGATTTTCAGTTGCATTGAAATCGTCGTCAAATGTATAGTATGGCTGATACAGAGAGAAACCCTGGAGTCTAGGTTATCAACTGGGCGATCAAAAATTGTGGGGAGGAATATTGAAGAGTAATATGATTGAAAATGTTCAGCAATCTCTGCGTTATTTGTAATGACAATGTCGTTGTGAGTGATCTTTTGATAGAAGGCGGATTTTTCTTCCAAGTTATTTTGAAGATTTCTTTGAATGCGGACGGACCAGGTTTGATATTTTGTAATCTTTCATTAAATAAATTAGCCTGTTCTAATTTTACCGATTCTTTAATTATTATTTTCAGGAGTTGAATTTGCTTTGAGAGGATTGTATACTCACTGCTCAATCTATTACCGGTTCGATGAAATATTTTTTTTTAATTCCTTCTGCCATTGATGTTTCAGTTTGAAAAGTTTCTGGGATCTATCTGAGAGGGGAACTTTGCCATCTTTTATTTCCAGTTTTTGTGAATGCGCATTATTGATTGCGATGAAGGAATTGCGATTAATTACAACAGCCAATCCAATAGGTGAGTTGTCGTATATGAAATTGTAGCCATCGATTTTTACTCTTTTGTTTTTTCGCAGATGACACTCCTGGATGAATCCAACGTCAATATTATTATGGTGCAATGTATTTCATAAATCGACCAGTGATCTTATATTAAATGATAAAAACTTTATGAATCTATGGTCCATAATTAGTTCTTACTTTATTGAGGAGGCGCAAAAATTCAGATTTTGCCTCTGTCTTTGTCATTTTCATGTAATTAGAAAGAAATACATTGATTTCTTGCTCCAGAGTCAGGTTCTAGGAAGAAATTGGCTAATTGTAAAAATTCCTCAATTACGGAAGGTTTTTGTTGGTGATTGGTTTGATGAACAGAAGGTGACTGTAACAGGCTGGCGAATGTTTTTCCTGCAGATACCATTGACATACCTAAAGCTCTGTTTACGTTCATAGGAGGAACAGCCTCTCCAGTTAGATGGATGCCCTGTCTCTTCGCAGTTAATGCAGTACGGATCTGAGACGTTTGTGCGAATACGCAAGCATTCGCCGGGAGCGTGCTCTTGATCACATTTTACACATTTGTAGGCCGAGTTTCAGTTTCGTGAAATGTGACCCCAACGTTAACATTGTCGACATTGAATGTCACCTTCTTTTCTTTTGGGTTTCTCCCAGGAAATAACCTGATAGTGAAGTCCACAAATATGGGCTACATCACCGATATTTTTCGCCGGAAGCAGTGTTACCAAAAACAGGCCAGTGTCAGTACCATTTTTAATTAAAGTTGGTGTTTTAAATTTTTTTACTTGCGCAATGGTATCTGGAATTGTTTTGTCCAGTTCAGATTTTATTTCATCTATATCCGACTCAGGATATAAACCTCGTAAGACCAGAGATATTTGTTTTTGATCCTTTGGAGTAAAGGAATGCGCAGTATAGCCATCATTGAGGCATGGACAGTTGGTCTTCAAAGTAAAGCTTACTTTTACTTTGAATGAAAATTCAGGGATCGTGACTTTTAATGTGTCTACCGGTGTTTTAATGTTGACATTTTGTTTTGGGGTTGGCTGCCTAATTGTTGAGCGGGGCTTGCGTTTTTAGGGGTTGTGGACACTCAATATTGATGTCTGCCAGGACTCCAAGAATTCCATAGTTGTTTGGATCATTGGGGTTGTGGTTCGCCAATTTTTGGGACAGTTCAGAAATGTCGATATTTATTGGGCATGCCGCCTTTGATGTACTTTGTACTGATGCAGACAGTGGTGGTTGTTGGGAAGTTGTCGCCTCCACCTCAACGACATCGCAATCCATGTCGGGGGGCAAAGAACTAGGTATCTTAGTTTAATTAAATTTAAAAAATTAGAATTTTTTCGCGGTATAAAAAGTACGTCTACTTATCTCCAGTGTAGCCACACTTTTCCCGCAGTATAGGTGTTGGCTATCATTTGTTTAGAAAAATGGTGGGCAAACGGAATGCAGGAAAAAAACGTAGAACCGAAGAAAGGAGAATCGACGAAAACCGAACGTGGCTGAAAGGGGAATCGACGAAAACCGAACATGGCGGACAAACACACCCCACGAAAAAAAGCAATGTAGATGGTATGACAGTTGGTAGTGGTGGTAGTCAGAAAAGTCCGTAAATTATATCCAGCAACTTGGAAATCGTAAATAAAAATATAAAGTGTGTTTGCTTAAATTTTTACATATACATGAATTTGCTAAATTACAGCAGAATAAACACTTAGCATTTAAACGTAAGTGTGTGAAAAGTGAAGAAAATAATAAGGTGTGAAATATGATGAATACGACGTCGAAATCATACAATATATGAACCACCCCCGCTCCCCCCACAAACTACTTCTTTCTGCTCGTATATTTATTTTTTTTCTCTTTACGGGTTAGAGAACAAGAGCGGCGGCACTACTCCTCGTTTCTCTTATGAGGTGGATTTCTTCGTTCAGTTGATTTTTTCTTCGTTTAATTCGAGTTGTGGAGTGAAAATAGCCGCTATATAACTCTGATATTGTCCGTCTCATTTTTTCTTTCAATTCGTTCGTCGTGTTTTATTATACTACTTTCGACTTTCGTTCTTTCGTTATATTATTAATCAGTTTTTCCCCATCATTGGTGGTGGTGCAAATTGCAATTTTGATTTTGGGTGTACCATCAAAAGTGAAGAAAATCGAAGTCAGTGTGAAAAGTTGTAATTTTAAGTGGTTTAATAATTTCAAAAAATCCAGAAACTTGCTTTATTTATTACACCACAACCCAACCAAAGATTTTTTGGAAGTATTTTAAATAGTCGTGTGTAAAATAAGAAAATAAATGGAAACCATGAACAAATCTCACCCCTTGTATTAAAATACGACGATCGAACTCGAACGGAGGAATTTAGAACCGTAGGAAAAAAAAATATACATATACATACACAGGCAAAAAGTAAAGAGCAGATTGTGGAGAAGTGAAGAGGACGTCAACGACGAACGAAGCAGCACAAGAAAAAAAAGGGGAGAATCATTTATACAGCACAAACTTTTTTTTCAACAGGAGGAAAACGAAACGAAGACTCCCAGGCAAAAATTGGGTACGACGAATTACTGGATTGGATTTGAAATTGTACCGGAGTGAAAAATAAATAACCTAGGTGAGTTAGTTTAAATATTAAATGGGGACTTGTTGTATTGAAGTGAGATATGTATGTGTCAAGTGAATTTGTTAAAACTAACACCGCACCTTTTCGTAACTTTTTTTTCTTCTCATTTGCCACCCCCTGCTCGTGTGTGTTCATCATCGTCATCATCATCACCAACCATATTCAACTCAATCTCACAATTTGCGGCCTTCCAACCACCACCTTTAAAAGATATAGAGATTTTCACCATCATCACCAAAATAAGCAGCAGCAGTAGTAGTAGAGGCAACATAGTAAAATTTGGAACAGGAAAAAATAGGAACTGATAAATAAGATCCAGATCCAGCCAGCAGCAACAGCGTCACTACTCTTTTTTTATATACCAGACTATCAGAGAGGAAAAACCACTAATTTATAAAAATCTTCAAAGATGAACGAGTTGGATAGTTTGAGACAAGAAGCGGAATCCCTTAAGAATGCCATACGTGATGCCCGTAAGAATGCCTGCGATACAAGTTTGGTGCAGGCTGCATCGTCTCTGGAACCAATCGGTCGTATACAGATGCGCACAAGGCGTACGTTGCGAGGACATTTGGCGAAAATCTATGCCATGCACTGGGGCAATGACTCACGCAATTTGGTATCGGCTTCTCAGGATGGAAAACTGATCGTTTGGGATTCGCACACCACGAATAAGGTGCACGCCATTCCTCTGCGCTCGTCGTGGGTCATGACGTGTGCATACGCGCCATCCGGCAGTTATGTCGCTTGCGGCGGCCTAGACAACATGTGTTCAATTTATAATTTGAAAACCCGCGAGGGTAATGTGAGAGTGTCCCGCGAATTGCCCGGTCACGGTGGCTATTTGTCATGCTGCCGATTTTTGGATGACAATCAAATTGTGACCAGTTCGGGAGACATGACATGTGGTTTGTGGGACATTGAAACCGGCCAACAGGTAACATCGTTCTTGGGGCATACAGGTGATGTAATGGCATTGTCGTTAGCGCCCGGTTGCCAAACATTTGTGTCGGGAGCTTGTGATGCCTCCGCCAAGCTTTGGGATATCCGAGAGGGGGTTTGCAAGCAAACATTCCCTGGCCACGAATCGGATATCAATGCTGTGACATTCTTCCCCAACGGTCAGGCTTTCGCCACCGGCTCCGACGATGCAACCTGTCGTCTATTCGATATACGTGCCGATCAAGAGTTGGCTATGTACTCGCACGACAACATTATCTGCGGTATTACATCGGTGGCATTTTCAAAGAGTGGCCGTTTGCTGTTAGCTGGCTACGACGACTTCAACTGCAATGTCTGGGACACAATGAAAGCTGAACGTTCGGGAATACTGGCCGGTCACGACAACCGGGTCTCGTGTCTGGGTGTTACCGAAAATGGAATGGCAGTGGCAACGGGTTCATGGGATTCATTCTTACGTGTGTGGAACTAAAAACATAAAAACCAACAACACATTATGTTTTAAGTAAAACAACAACAAATCACAACAAAAACAAACAAAATCAACAACAGCCTACAAACAAAAACTGTTTACTAACTACTATAGTTTAAATGTAAAACCAAATCAACATCAATGCCGTGGTCATTATGGGTAAAGTTAGTTCTGAGGATAACAAACACAAACAACCAACGTTGTCAAAATGCGCAACATTGTAGATTTTCTATTTACAAAAAAAAAACAACAACAAACTAGTCTATGTTTTGAGTATTTCTTATTATACTTCCTTCTAATCATCCTTATCTAATAATCGCTCTAACATACAGTATAGATTTTTTAATTTGTGCAGTCTGAGAAATACTCGATTCAACCACATAAAATGTAACATTTAAGCGCAAAAACATTGAAATTTCTTTGAATCACTGTGAAATCGAAACAAAACTAATATTTGTTTGACGACTCCAACTAAATTGTTTTGTTATGCTTGTCTTTCGCATTTTTCCTATCGGGTTTATCGAGAAAAAAAAACAACAATATCCTCAAGCTACACTTTTCCACATACAACATCTTCTTTCTTTATATTTAATTAAACTAAAAAAAGAATAACACGCGCAATTTACACGCACATGAATTTACACCTCCTCTTTACCTAAAAAAACATACATTACATACGCGACACACACACACACAATAAATATACAATTAAACTTACAACAAAACAAAAAATTATTTATAAAACCAAAAAGTGGTAAAGAAAATAACACTCACGCCCAACATTTAAACGTCGTTTAGATTACCCTATCGATTCGTGCAATCTGTCAATATATGCTATGTGAACGCAAAATCTCATAGTTTACCTGAAAGAATACCACAGATTTCTATTTTTTAAAAAATTAATACTGTTTAAAATTGTCACGGTTATTTTCTTTTGCCATTATTCATGTGTGCTGGTTTATATATGAAAATGACTGTGTTTGAATAACGAAAAAATGTTCGTCTCGATAGGACACCGTAAATAGCCATAAGCTATTCATTAACAAAAAAAAATATACATACGAATGTCGTATTATATACATAGGACTATAGGAAATTTAATGAAAGGAACATTTGAAATTTTTAACAAAAAATATACACACAATAGCAACAAAAACCAAGTAAGCGCATAAAAATCTTAAAAGAAGAACATACCGCCACCTACTACCACCTCCAACACCCTATAAAACATATACAAACAAAACATTTTTCTCTGTTGAGAATCTTACAAAATAATTTGTACGGTATTGAAAATTAATGAAATCGTCATTAATTTCAGCTCTGTGCTGACTTCATGCTGAATCGAATTGAACGGTTTTGGGGTGAATTTAAATTTTAGGTTGAAGATCGAAATTAAAAACCAAATGTTAAATCATGATTTACCCCAAAACAATGCATTACCGATAAAAATCAGATTTGGTTTGCCTTTTTTTGTTTTCAAAGGAACCGTAGATTGTGTATTCTGTTCCAATTTTCCGTAAGCGTTTTTCTTTTCCTATTACAGTTGAAATTAAATACATATTTTTTGTTTTGTTAGTATATATAAATATATGTATATATATTTATATATATAAGAGGTGACGTATAATTTGTTTTTTTTAATCATAGAGAACTACACACACAGAACCAAATATAAGAAAGAAAAAATGTTAAAATAAAAAGATAAAGCATTTACAAAACCACAGCAAGTTTATTTAAATAAAAAGAGAAATAAGAAAAAATCCTAAATAATAACAAAACCACGTCAACAACAACAAAACAACAATGAATAATTAATTTAATAAGTCTTACAAAAAACCAAAACAATTTATTAATAATAATATTTAATTATAATAATAAATCATACACTACAACTTTATAAAAACAAAACAAAAACAATTCGTATTTAAGGACTTTAATTTCTAAAAATAAAAAGTAATTTAAAACAAAAACAAATATAAACAAATTTTATATATGCATAAAAATTCTTATAAAAACAATTAAGAACAAAAAAACTAAACTAACATTTATATAAAAAAAATTAAAATAATTAAGCTAAGAGGGTAATTGGAGCCGAAACAAGTTGACAAAAAAAACAACACAAATTTTCATTTCATTTATTGGTCTATATTTTTCGATCAGTCTGTCATGTTTTTCTCATTTACTATAATTTCTGCGAACGACGGGTTGCATAGTGTTTCTAATTATGGTTGTCCACACTCATTTATCCAACGGTTAGAGATGACCACATAAAATTCCCTCTTTAGAACATCAGTAGCATCACCAACTAGAACGCACATAAATTTTAAACATTGGAATGGAAAAAATACGCAACCGAGCATTGTTTTAGGCTACATGGCAGACAATGCATTTTAAAATCCTGTCGTCGTACAACCATTGAAAACCCTACACAGACGGATGTTCGAGCAAGTACAATAGCCGAATTTTCGGTAAATTATTATCTGCTTACCGGATGTTAAAAACGATTCGACGCTATCAAACGCGTCTGTATGCCGATGCACTTTCTCTTGGTCATATACATGAGTCGGAAATTTAAATTGTTCATCGTATGATTTAAAACATTTATGGGGCTCACATATGTTTTATAGAATACGAATTGCAACAGGTCCGCGGTCTGGTCATACAAAAACGTAACCACTTTTTACGAATACACACTACATATATAGGCATCTCAGCAATGATATTTAAACATTTCATCTAGATTTTGTATTTAGAACAAGAGATAACACACGACACGTTCGTAAATTTTTCTAGTTACTTCTAATAGCACAGAATTGAATCTATGATTTTATATTAAATGACGATTTTTGTCTAACATAACATTTTTTTCTCTGTCCTAAAACGGTCTTGACACTTCCGTTATTTTACAACATTCTAAAGTAAATTTTTCCTCAAAAAAGAAAACATAGTACGTTTTTAGATCAATAATCAAAATGTATCACGTTAGAATGATGATCATTTGACTGTAATGGGTTAATTTCAATGTAGAAAAACGTCTCCTAACCACACGACTAAGTCCTTAAAATCATGTAATTGAACTTTATTTAAAAAAGTAAATCTCTCCACGGTTAGTTTGCTATAAACAACCATTATTATCGTTTTTAATATTATTATATTTATTTACATATAACTCCTTTTATGTTTTAGTTAACGTATGGCTTGCTGTGATTTGTAAATGTATTTTTTGCACAATTTATTAAAGGTTCATAAAGTTCACTACTAATTTAAAGAGAAAATACAAAACAGAACAGAATATGCCGAATGTTGTATTTTTTTTAACCAAATTATCGAATGATTTTGACGCAATAGCCCATATCATCGTAAAAATATGTTTCGATACACACTTTTTATCACTAAAGTCAGTCAGTGAATATGGGATTATTGCATTTATGCCACCGGAACACTTAAATGCGTTGATATATGAAGTACATTCGAACAGCCAGATCGATTTGTAGGTATGCAATTTCAGAAAACTTATTGATAATTATGGTTTTGTGACATGATGGAAATCAAAGAAAATCTACAAGTCCGCTTTCCCTCTATTACCACAAAAAATTAAACAGCCAGCCATTCAGTCAGTCTTTATTACTGAGTTCCTTTTTGAGTTTTTAGCCATTAAATTTAAGCACAAAACAAGCTGTTTTGCCATATTAATTTAAGACCGTAACTACAACCAACGCACACTATATTTCCTTTTTTTGTAATTTTTAAACAATAAATTTTTGCGCAAACTTATAAAACTGGGCCGAACTTTGGAGGTACTCGTATACTTTTCATTTCTTAACAACATGCATTTAGAATCTTGTATTTTGTTTGTTTTTTTTCTACAAATAAATACGAAACTATTATTGTAAACGTTTTTAATTGTTTTATATACATGCATACATATATTACGCATATATCACAATATACATACAATAACTTTATCAATTGAAAAAAGAAAATGATGATGAGTATCAATCATTATTATGTAAATGTATTATCTTGATTTTTATAGCAATTTTATATATTATATTACACTTTATTATTTGATTATTGTTGTTGTGTTTTATGTTTGTTTCTTGTGTTTGGAGGAAGTATATCTTCATTCACATATAAAAAAAACCATTACCTTAATGTCTCATTTATGCTTATTTATTTTACTTTGTTTCTTAATAAGAGTCTAGTATGTATACTATAGTATAATACCAAATGCGCATCAGATCAACATGCAAGTATAACTCTATCTATCGTATGCCTTGTTCGAATATAATATTAATTGGGAATTTCCGACGAAATTGTAACATAAAGAACCCTTCATTTAAAATTTGGACTATCTACATCAATTCTAATACAGCGTTTGGTAGCATATGTATCAAGTTATAAAAAATGAATGGTATTGGACGCTGTGGTCGAATAACACCATCATTCCAAATTACATAAGATAATGCTGAGGTATACAAACTGTCATACTCGATTCATTTCAATATAGTCCAACAATGAAAATGTTTTTAACTCTACAAAGATTGCATCCAACTGCCATAACTATAATGTTATGCTAGGATGCATTTTTGGGTAAAGAATCAGAATCATTTCCGGAATATACATATCCAAATTGTTTTGACATATTCTTATTATCTTTCATTTGACATAATATTTATTAAGATCGATACATAATTTTAAAAGATATTTTATCTCACGATTTCAAATTGTGGTCGAACGATTCTTTATGTATACAAAAATCTATGTAGATTTCCTAATACAATTTTATGTGAACAGGGCAGTAATACATTACAATACATTTGCTACTTTAATCTTGTTCGCACAATAAATAAGAATAAAACGAAAATTTTGAGATTTCGAACAAAAATGTGGTGATTTGGAAATCCTATGTATTAGCGAGCAATGCTTGTATTTTAGTTTGATTTTTCACATATGGCTGGAGGATTTATTAACATAGGGTTTATCTTATATTTTTAGTTATTTTTTTCTCGTAGGGTTCTTTGTTTTATTTTCTGTTGATGAATTCGAGAAAGATGAAACATCACACACTTGGGCATTATTCGATGACGACGACGACGCTATCCAATCGTTCGTACATATTTAATATTCATAGAATACCCCAGAACTAAAGCAGTAACCACAACAAACCCATGCATACCAACCAACCAAACAACAGACCGACCGTACGTACATTTTCACTATCTCACGCATACCGACATACGGACAGACACACACATATAGCAAATAATCTCAAAGGGTCATATAAGATTTAATATTAAATAAACTAAATAAATAAAAACAATACATACACACATTTTTTGAAAGGAAAAAGCCCAACAAAATAAATATATGGAACAAAATAATGAACAAACAAAAAAAGGAAAATACAACCCAAAAAATTAAAAATATTCAATAACGATAAAGTAACAAAATGGAAAATAATACATCTAAAAAGGAAACTCATATTTAAAAATCTGTAATTATAAAAATTAAAAATAAAAATTTAAATAAAAATACATTTGCTTAGTTAGTGTAAATGACTTTTTCAATTCATTATAGGCTGTTGACATGAGAAATTAAACGTTGAAAAAAAGAAAGGTATATTTTCATCTACCCTTCCACTACTTATACCACTATTTATAAACGTTTACAATTGTCTGGGAATTATGATCATTCATATATAAAAGGGGGATGGGAAAAAAGAGTATACAAATTGAGATCCGTGGTCTACTGTCGGTAGATGTACTTGAATAGGTGCATTTGAAGTAAGACGTGTTAGTGTGTCACACAATAAACAAAGGGTTGTATCCTGATGAATACATTAATAAATTTTCGCTCTAATACAATTTGTTTTTAACAATATCAATTAGGTGAATTCCATTTTTGCATATTACTAGTGTATCGAAAGAACAAACATTTCCTATTTTTATGCAAAAACAGTTTATTCTGCTGGTTTCGCAGTATCACAATTTTCCAAGATCCAGGACGGTATAAGGGAACTAAATTTAAAAAAAAAATTAAATGATTTTAAATTAACATCCAAAATTGTAGTAAGCTCCTCTATGTACTTCATCATGTAAAGACGGAAGTTATTCAGTACGATTCGATAGAACGTCTGATACATTATTCAATAATATTCCGGCTAACAGTATTAATGGACTTTTTTGTCCACGGAGTGAAGATATTAGAAACAAATTATAATTACATTTTTAGAAAGTTCAGTAGAGCCTAAATATATAAAAACAACGGACACATACATATTTACGTACTTATGGTCAAGTTAAAGGAAGTTCAAATGTTACATGTTTTATGACAAGTGTTGCAAATAAGTATTGCAAACTTATTTTACTCTTCGTTTTGTCATCTAGTCGATGTCCAGTCTCTTGGCACAGCAGTTGGAGTCGGGTTTCAATAATATCTGCAACCTTTAAATGTAAGTATGTTTACCACTTGTTCTTATAGCTGGTCTTGTTCTTCTACGACGAACAGGTTGTTAATCTGTTATATTTAAATACAGATAGTGGTTCTGTTGGGGGTGTATATCATAAGGTAAAGTTACTGATCGGTTCAACTTGATGAACACAGTCCGATCCTTATCGACTGAATGCAAAGTCGTCCGCGTGTCAACTCCTGGGAAACGCCGTTTTGGCAACCGCCAAACGACAGCTAAACCTCAGGTTAAAAGGTTGTAGTTGGGCAATAATCAATGAAAATTAACGACCACCGTTAATGCGTAAAGGATGATATACGGACATGCACTCCTCAGGTCAGGTGCCTCTATCCAACCGGCGGGTTTTCTCAAGAGTTGTTATGGGGTCATCGTCTCCCTCGAGAAATCGGGGACAAAAGGCAATCGATGAATGACTCATTCAACCGCGATTTGGCGAAGATTTATCAGTTGGGTGAAATTAACAAAAGACTCAGTTCTGTTTTTATGTTACTAACACTCGGGAGATGCCCCCTGTAAATACAATCCACTGTGTTAGCGATAGGAAAGAACGGTGTTGGAGGGAGGAATGAGGGATTAGTGTTTGTTAATGTTTGACTTGAATTTGACAATGTCATAACAGGCAGGAAAACACGTGCGCGATGATTATTCCACATAGGTTAGGTAGCGGTGGCTGTCATATTAGACGCACTTAGTCCATTGAGATACCACGGGATGCTGCCTCGCAACCCTACTGTAGTTCTTTAACGTCGTGCTCCCAATCATCGGTAGATGTAGTCATACCTAAATGTCGATTTGATTAGATTAGTCGCTATTGAATTCAGAGTGTATTCATTCCGTTGATTTCTCTACATAGTTTACTAAAGCATTAAGCGCCGTTTTCGTAGATTTAACTGTACTATACGCATGTTGACATGCAGATAGCCGCCCGATTACTACGGTAGTACGCAAGTATACGAGAAGGATGAGAGACTGATAGGCCGGAAGTGGGGCTAGTGTGTGATGGTTTTCCCGCTTTTGGTATGAAAATCGCAACGGATTCCCTCCATTTGGGAAGAATGTAAGATAACTTAATGCAGCTAGTGTATAGATTTAGGAGCCAGGGTCCATTTTGAATCTCCGCTAGTGCTATTATATCAGGACCGGGAATAGAGTCTCTTTGTTCACAAAGTCCCCTACGATGACTTTATATATATACCAGATTAGTTGGTATATCCGACCGAGTTGAGTAGGAAGTCTAGAGATTCATCACTCGATGCTGTCCAGCCTCCGTTAGGGTATTGTAGATATCCTAAGGACTTAGTGTAGTGTGGATGATTCAGATGTCTTTTCTATACTACCACAGAAGTTTTTCCCAGATGCTCTCTGTGAGGACCTCAGTTTGTAGATTTTTAGTTGCGATTTTTACATTCCCCAACACCTCGCTAATCGATTTTGGTCCAAAAACTTATGTCGTTAGACTCTGTTGTATTATCGGGCGAGCGCAATCGCTTTCAGGACTGGTTCGGTTACTCTGTGAGCTTAGCCGGATCAACTTTATGGGGGAGCTGAGGTTTATCACGTTATACCAGTTATGTCATACATGCTGAGGAGAATGCTCCGGGAAACGTTGCTTTGATTGATCTTGGTTTAACCAAACTAAAGAAGAAAAAGGTTTTTTCCGTTTTCTTTAATTAATTAATACGTTTTATTCCTGTAATTTTAGGTTTCTGCCAGTACTACTAATTTGGTCTTACTTTAAGTCTAATTTACTTCCCTTTACAAAATGACAGTAAGAGTGGTAAATAATATCTTAAATTTTTAATAAAATGTATTAATTTTTTTGTTTATCATAATTAAAAATATTTTCAAAACAATGAGTATTCATTTTTATTAGGTAAGTACCTACATTTACAGGGGTTTCCAACAAGAGGTATTATTTTGAATCACCCGGCCATAAATGGAAGGATGCACATTGAAATTATTAAAATTCACTACAAAAATGGTGAAAATCTTGCGCTACGTGTCACACAAACAACGAAACCATTTCTCTTCTACGGGAAAAGTTCCCGGACAGTGTTATCTCTTGTGATTTATCATCTTGCAAGTTCTTCCTTTGAGGCCCAGCGTCGATTCAAGACCTCAAAAATAGAATTCGTGAGACTATCGAGGACATAGGGCAGCGACTTTGGGATTTGTTTATGGAAAATATCATGGAAAGGATATGGTCCTGTAAGCGTGGTCGTGGCCATTTGGCTGAAATAAACATCCGATCATTTATCTCAAAAAATTTAATTTTATTTTGAATACCAAAATAACACCTCTTGTTGGAAAACTCTGTACTTAAAGTTTTAATTTGTTTTGTATGTAAAAATAATACATATTAAAAAAACAAGAAATTCGCCCCCCTAATTTAGTTACTGGTTACTGGTTACGAAACTACATACCGACTTTAAACAAATGTAGAAAAATACAGTCGACAAACGCCATGCGTTATGTTTGTGTTCGAATTTTTAGTATTTAGCTGAAAACTGTGAAAACATGTTACAGGGTTGATTTTGTTGTAATATAATATTAACAACTCTCACAACTTATAGAATTATCAGTTATCGCAAAAATTCTGCAATATATGTTAATATTCTACAGTTAAACTTAGTAAATAAACATAAAAATCTAAACCCTGAATTAAAAAATATTTTCGATATGCTACACCATCATTTACTCAACAGGAACAACAAATCATAAATTGTATTTATGAATCCCCTGAAGTTCCCCGTTAACAGTAGCAGTTTTTAATGTTGGCAGTGCCATGCTATTCAGAAGTTCGCGCGTTTTTTCCCTGTCATTCTTCACAAAACACTTTTATTTGCAGTAGCAGTAGTATAGCTTTGTCTTATTTTTATATTTGGTAGTGAACAATTTAATTTTAGTTGTTAAACGTAATTTATTCCAACGTACAATAACATTGCTAACAAGGTTTTGCGAATAATGCGCAATTCTACAGGTGATACATCGTCGGCCAAAAAGAGTCAACAAAATATTGGTTCGAATGAGGAAAAAAATAGTGCAAAAAAATTAGTACAAGCGCGATTACCATTCAAAGTTATTGCTCCCGGATCATCCCCTGTTGCTTCAGTGTCAACCACAACTACTGATACCGATGGTAACAAAGATGCGAAGTCCACCCAAAAAAGTGGCCATAAAGATGTAATCGATGCCCGTAAACGCAAATTGTCGTACGAATCGGATGATGATGTCAAAGCTCGTGAAGAACCGGAAAATATAAGCAAAGAAAATGTGGAAATAATTGCGGCAGCCAGTAAAAAGAAGAAAATTGCAGCCGCAAATAGTGAGGTTGAAATCGTCTCCCTTTTGGATGACGATGAGGACGATGCAGTCAATGATACAACAGCGGTCAAAGACAAGTCGAACACCACACTCAAAACTCCAAAAACAACTTCGCTCAAAGGTAAACGCGGGCGAGGTGCTGGAACACCTCAAACAACAAGTGCGCAAAGGGACAAAAAAGACAATAGTGGCAGTGCCTCAAAATTACAAATTAAACTACCGCTCAGTGCTGGTAAAAAGAGTAAGCGTCGAAAATCAAAAGTAAACTGTTTTCCGGCCAGCGCTACGTCATCCCATGATACAACTCAACAACATAATTCATATGCCGATTCAAGTGATGACATTGAAGAAGTGTCGAGTATACTTAATCCGCAGAAACGTACCAAGTTAGATCATGAGAAGGAAAATGAAAAGGATATTGAGGAAACAACAGAAAAGGTGGGTCCGATTTACTGTAATACGTTTCGCTTATCATGTAAGACGTGTCACAGCGACAGATCAAGGTTATTCCTCATAAGGATTAACACTAGTACACGTATGGTGGGTACAGTACCACTAATAAACGTAGCTGTCATTTCTGTTGTTTCGCTGTTCTTTTTTTTTTTGGTTTATATTAATATTTTATATCATCTTTCAGAGCATAGAAGCTATTTCCTTAGAATCTGGAAAAGACGTAGGCAAGAGCCAAGACAAACGTATCAAATCACCTGGGAACGGTTCGGATACAATTGATAGCGTTAAGTTCGAAACACATATCATTAAATGCGATGAACCTGAAAATGAAAATATTTTATCATCCGATGATACATCTCTACAAAATGCATGTGACGACATTGAAGAAGTCTCTATTATACTCAATCCTCAAAAACGTAACAATTTAGATAATGAGAAGAAAAAAGAAGCCACAAAAAAGGTGGGTAAAATGTTACTGTACTACGTGTTTCTTACTTGCTAAACCATAGCACCGAGTGTTTATGCTAAATAGCTCACAAAAGTCGTAATGACCTAAAACATCACGCTCATGGTGGGTATTGTGCCAATAGTGAACTTAGTGATACACTCTTTTGTTTTTTCAAAGCATTTCCTAACTAATATTTGATTATATTTTCAGTGTGCAGAAGATTCTGGGTCGGATGAGTCTGTGTCAGACGATAGCAAGAGTCAAGAAATGCGGAAGGAACCACCAGAGAACAGTTCTCCAAATATTGATGTCACTAAGTCTCGCAAGAACACAAAATCCAATGTTACAGTATGCGAACAGGCTGAAAATAAAGACGACGATCCGGAAGATAGTGTGCTTATATGTAGCGATGATGATAATGATGAAGCGGACGATGAAACAGAAACAACGTCCATAAAAAATGTTAACATCTCATCTGATATAAGTGAAGATTCAAAATCTAGGCACAATGTCACCATAGAGTCAATAAAAGATTCCGAAAATGGAAGCCTGAAAAACAAAAGTTTAACACCAAAACAAAAAAAAATGATGGAACGGCGCCAAAGAGCTCGCGAGGAAAAAGAATGTAAATTACAAGAGGAAAAGAGAATAAAACAACAAGAGAAAGAGGAAAAAGAGTTGGCGAAAAAGCGTGAACGCAATGACAAAGAAGAGCAAAAACGGAAGGAGCGTGAGGAGAAGGAAGATCTGAAACGTAGAGAACGAGAAGAAAAAGAACGGAAGCGTATAGCTGAAATTGAAGCCAAGCGTAAAAAAAACGAAGCTAAAGAAGAAGAAATTCGTAAAAAAGAGGAAGATCGTAAACGTAAAGAACAGGAAAAAGAAGAAGCCGAATTTAAAAAGAAAAAAGCCGCCGAAGCTTTTACAAAATTCTTTGTTGCAAAAGCTCCGTCTAATACCCAAACAAATATTGAGGATGATGACAACACAGGCGACGGCACAAAGATCTTAGCCTTTCGTCCATTTCAGATCAAGGGTGATATGAAGTTGGCACCTCTATGTCGCAAAGTGTTTACAAACGAAGCCAAATACAGACTCGATTCCTTATTGGGTTTCAAGCTTTTAAAGAAAGACGGGGAAGGTGATACAATGGACATAGATTTTGATGGTGATAGTGACAGTGACGGCATAGATATTGTCCGAGCAAAACCACTGCCAAAATCAAAGTTGTACGTTTCAGAGCTACGTTGCGGTAAAATAGTCCCGGGTAAATGGAGACGACCTTCAACAGAATCAAAAGATGATGTTGTCATTATAGGTATTTCAAAATATTTCTCACAAAAAATCAAATATAGTACTTACTATATATATTATTTTATTCTCATAATAGAAGACGAACTAGAACGAGTTGGTCAGGCCATTGTCGAGGATACACCTGCGTACGTTCGCGATGAAATGCGTGTGAAGTTTTATAAATTTCATGACAATCGTCGCCCACCTTACTATGGCACATGGCGTAAGAGGTCATCAGTTATAAACGCTAAGAAGCCCTTTGCACAGGACAAGGTAAGTGACTATCTCTCTTGTTCATATTACTATTAAATTCGTTTATTTAAAAAAAAATGCAAAATAATTAATTAATAACAATTTGAAACAACTCATTGTATTTTAGGAATTCTTTGATTATGAAGTTGACTCGGATGACGAGTGGGAGGAGGAGGAACCAGGAGAATCTTTGGAGGATGGCAGTGATGATGACAAAGAAAAAGAATCCGAAGATGAGGATTATGAGGTGGATAATGAATGGTTTGTACCTCACGGTCATTTAAGCGACGAAGAAATGCAGAATGAAGATGAACTTGGAAACGGCGATGACAATACACGAGAAGCTCAAAAAGCCAAATTGCAAATATTGCAACAAGAATTCGCTCAAGAAATGAAAAAGAAAACGGAAAAAATAAAACCCCGTCTAATTGGATGCATTTGGATAGATGCAAACGGAAACCAGCCAGTGGAGTGTCCGAAGATTATATGGGATACACTGAACATGAGAGCAATGATGTATACCGACCCCCCCGTGTTGGACGATCCCGAAGTCGATGAACCCTCTTCGCCCACTGCATCAAATACTGGTAATTCAGAAAAATCGGCCAATGATAAAATAAAACCGATAACAGTAACCGATGGCATGTTGAAAGATTTGGTCAGATTATTACATGGCAATAACCACTCAAAGAATTTCTTGATCACGGAATACATTGCATATGTTCAGAAGACCGAAGAATCTGTTAAAAGTGGTGAATTTGGAAATCCACTAAAAGCTGCTGTACGGGAAAAAATCGATTCTATCGCAGAATGGCAAGTTGTGGATGCGACTGCAGCTTCTGTCGCTGAAACAAACAATAGCGATGCAGTAAATGAAAGTTCGAAGAAAACAAAAAAAAAGAATAAGAAACGCCTATGTTGGGTAGTCAATCAGGAGACTCTCGATAGAATGGATATGTCATCATTACGTTTGCAAAACAGTTGGGAATATACCCTAACTCCAAAGTTGAAGTTAGAAAAGGAGTCACGGAAGCATGATGAATCATCAAAAACCATACAGCAACAAACTGAGAATTGCAGTAGCATTGGTAAAATTGTCGATAGCATCGATGATAGTGGGAAAAATACAGCATCTCAAATAACAAAATTTACAAAAGTTCTAACGGCAGACGAAATGTCCAACAAAATGGAAAAGTTCTCAAACACTATTACTTCCAATACATCCCCTAATGATAGTAAAAGAAGTACAGAAAATAAATCGAAATCACCTGCTGCTCCCAACTCAAAAAATCCAAAGGAGAAGAAGCGAGTGCCGTTGCTAATGTCCGTTGGTCGTGGTCAACAAATTTCAACGCCTGCTAAAAACAAATTGATCAGTCAGTTTTTGCAAAAAGGCAGTAAGGATAATAATAAAACTCCTGCGGCGAAAACAGAGGTTTCTCCATCGCCTATATCGGATGAAGATGATGTTGTGATTTTGGATTAATGGATAAGCCATTTAAACTTGATTGGTGATGGTGTCTACCATCACCATGACAGACTTTTACATCTCGATGTTTAAAAATCACTGTTCGCTGTTGTCCATTGATTTGTCCTTTTTTCCACAATACCAAAATGTTGTTGGCATTATTAGGTGCTTAGATATGTTATATTCTTCATATATGTTAGTGTTGTAAGTAACCCCTAACCCCCTTTTTCTTTTTAGTTTACCTCTAGATATAACTTTAATATTATTTTAAATATCATAGTAACATACTACATACATATATATACATACACAAGAACAATAGAGTATACGTCTTGTAGTGTTGTTGAAAAAGTAACTTCTCTCATAAGTGTGTTTCATAATTTCAAACAAAGAAATAAACAACATTTTAAAAACCATTTTTCAGTAAAACACACTTTTAATTTGTATTTTATTTTTTCACATTTTAGTCATTTTCCCTTCCTTTTCTGCTTTCCTCTGCTCTCATTTGCACAAAACTGTCACTCAAAATATAGAACCATTCGTATTTTTCTAACCATTTGTGCAATTTTCCGAAAACATATAAGTTAATGCGACGAGCATTTTGTGGTGGCCCCTCAATTTCATCATCGGTGTCGCTTGCTGATTCATCATTCGTGATGTCTACAAATGCAAGATCAAATGCTAATACAGAGTGTAGCATGAATAAACAGCCACAGCATAAGGCAGCTACACTTTGCGCCTTTGAGTATTTGAAAAATGGATGTGGTTCTTTGCCGTCCACGCCTTCCTCTGCCGCCAAATACGTTAAGTAAAAATCCTTTTCTGCATGAAACATACTGTCTAACGACACTCCAATCAGTGATATTGCTGCCAATAGATTCGATGATCCTTCCCAAAGCGGATGTAACGTTTCCATCATACATACACTGAGACAACCAAACATAGCCATTAAAGTAAATCCACCGAATATTGCACAATAGGTGTAGTGGCTTTGTACGTAATCCACGTTAAGGAACCCACGGGTATGATAACCCAAGCAGAATAGGCCAAGGATAGCTTCAATTAATTTGAAAACGAACCAAACTCGCCTCATTTTGATTTACTAACTTTTGAATTTATTCCATGTCAGACTGAAAAAAACTCCGTGGAAAGAAACGTCAATGATCTATATTTTGTTTATTAATATTTGGCCCACGACTTTAAATAAATAGTTGCATGCAAACAATGAATTTAAACGCGTTTAACTCTATTTTATGTTACTACTGTCAAACCGCCGAATTCTGACACCAAAAAAGGCCCTTAACTGTATGTAACTGCTCCAAAGTAGCAACAAATTTACATAAAACGGCCTTCACGCCGCAGACAACAAATTCAAACAATCGGTTGAACATTTTTTTTCCCACACTGGATAAGTTGACAATTTTAATTTTTTTTGTTGCCATCGAGAGTAGATGGAAGACGGAAAAAAACATTGTTCAATTGTGGAAAATAAATATATATATGTACGTTGTTTTTAGGTGTCTTCGACATAACTAAAACGGCCGATGTCAAAAAATGTATGTATTGAGTATTTGAATTAGATTTATTTTCTAGCTCTCTTTTATTATGATAAAATAGCCAATATGAAAGTAACTCCAAAAGTCTTTTAAATGTAATGCTAAACAAATTTATCTCAGCTGTACTAAAATATTTTTTTTTAAATCTGTAATTTCCATTTTCTTATAGTGAATATTTTTACAATTTTGCAACCCTGCGATATTTCTTGCAAAATTAGCTATGTGTGTATTTGTATGACCCTGTTTTTGAATGCAAAATTTTTGTGGAAATTATTCTTTCGCCGATGTGTACTCCATAAAAAATCATTTAAATATGCAACAGAAATAGAATATTGGACATAATAAAAGTACTAAATACAATACAGTCATAATTTAAGATAAGTAAAAATTGTACGTTTTACTATGTTTAACAATTTTTATAATTATTGTCCCTTTCATCATTTATCTATAGCGATCTTAATTTTAGCGGACTTATTTCACCGAACATAGCCCTCCACATACGTAATACAAATTCTTCTATATCTTGCACGATAATTGTTTTAGTGGCCACCTCTGATATAATTCATAAAAATACATTGACAACTGTAACGGGCCAATTAAAACAAGTTGACAGCCTAAATGATCACTCAAATGAGCAAATTGACAATTCTGCTGGAAATGTTAATTGAACAAAGCAAAAAGTTCACAACTTCAGCGAAACGAAGATTCCTCAACAAGATTTTTATAAGAGTAGATTCAAACTGCAAGTTCAAGGAAAAAAATTGAAAGTAATTAATCCTGAAGGTGGTACGGATCAAGATCAAATTCAATCAAGTTCTTCGGACGAAGGTAACACCACAACATGGAAGTAGAGGCAGTTAAGGTTGCTATAGATGAGCTAGTACCTAACTCAGTATAAAGTGTCTGAAAGTTTTCGACTCCCTTTTTCAAAAAGATTAACTTAGATACAGGACGGTATCGGGTAACACTCCTTGCTGGGAAATCACTGGTTGATCTTAAAGCACAACGATATATATTGGACTAAAGGGTTAAATTGGAGCCGCCTAAAAGAAATTTGAAAGTCTGTTGAAGTGATGTTAATTTGAGCAGTCTGAGAGAACTAAGACACGTTTCAACAGCGAGTCATTTTCCGAATAAATCATTTGTTGAGCTCTTTCAAGACTCTTTATCGATTCAGAACCATATAGAAGAATTGTTGAAGATAGCTAAATCAACATGCCAGCCTACAATTGTGAAATGAATTGTTTATCATAATTAAATGTATATTTCTTACTTAAAACGTTCGCTGCCATGTGACCCACCGGTGGTTCACACGATTTTTTTCCGTGAGGCCATGTGCACCACCGGTGCTTGCTTTTTTTCTTTAAAAAAATAAAGTCGATTGACAATAGGATTGTATTTACTGGGTTTCATTTACATTCATAGCTAAACACCGGACTGCGTATGTGAACTTAAATTTAGAAATAAATACAAATTTAGTCTTTAGAATTTAGATTCATAAACATTTAAAACATATTTTTTATTTTTTTTAACGTTTTTTTGAATTCCAATACAAGAATATTGTTGTTATTCATCACCCATCGTCACGTGTGCCAAACTTAAATGTTAACTTTCGAAAAATAACGCATATAGACAAACATAGAAAATTACCCAAAATGAAATATAGAATTAATTTTAACATCATTTGTAGTAGTGTGTAATGTACATGGAACTGTTATTTTTAGCTTGTTATAAAAGTCTAAAAAAATTAATGGATACGATCGATAACTTTAGAATTAACATTAATAAGGCATGATTAAAGAGTTAAAAAATACAACGCGCGTAAATACATAATGTTTTGTAGTTTTTATTGATTTGTTATGTACGGCAAAACACTGTACACGATTTCTTTTGTAGATATCAAAATATTATGAATGTCGTTTTATCTCTTTTATTTATTTGTATTATACATATTGTCACAAAAACCAGTCGTTATGTATAAGAAAATATAATATGATGTTTTCGATAAGAATAATAAGATGAAATTGAAAATGTGTTATTTATCTTAAAGAGCATAATGTGCTTAATGTCAATCTTTTTCTAT
Source organism: Hydrotaea cyrtoneurina (assembly GCA_958296145.1). NCBI lineage: Eukaryota > Metazoa > Arthropoda > Insecta > Diptera > Muscidae > Hydrotaea > Hydrotaea cyrtoneurina. The sequence continues at coordinate 5,460,052 of OY282513.1, read as the reverse complement.
TCATGATTTCAAAATTAAAACATAACACTTAGGGTATACACTCTTGGTAGCATATTCTGCAACCCTTTTTTTCCCGAACAGAAATATTCTTTAAAAGTATTAATGATTTCAGACTATATACTACAATTCCACATTTTTTAAAAATCTGCGATATAAGGTCCACAAATGTATTACATCGCACCAATGGATGTTGTTAATATGATCAAAAAACACGCCAAAATTAATACTAAACTTGTTTTTGCGTAAACACTATCAATTCGCCACACGTAAAAGAACAAATGTTCTGTCCTTACAAAGTCTTGCAGGTGACGTTTCTGTATATTTTGTTGTTGTGGTATAGCAATCTTTGCAAGATCTACAACCCCATTTGCAATCAAGAGTGAAAACCCTAACTATAACTACATATATTAACAAATACATACATATATATATATATATATTACTAAAGACTAATCTAAAAGTTATTAAATCTTATCAAGTAACGATTGATGATTGCCACATTTGTTGTTGTTGTTGTTTATGTGCTGCTAATGTTGTGGTATTGCATTATGTCTTGTTAAATTTCATTTGATCTCTGGAAAAATGTTGCTGCATCAAATTCTGTTCTCGTCAAGGAAGCAGCAATAAGGGCTTAAAATATGCGCGACAGAAAATTGTCGATGCGTTTGGAGGCAAATCCTGATTGCGATAATACATATTGCATTCCTTTTCGGTTAGTTTATCGAATACTGCGGCATATTCGCGATGGAATGTGGACAGATCCACATTAGAACGGCCGATAGCGGTTAACGCCAGAAAAAGTATATCACGGTATATTGAATGAGAACGATCCACGCCACTATGTTTAAGCTTATGACGTTCATTGGCCAATTTCTTTACAGGCATTGAAAGATCATTGCATCGAATTGCTGAAACAATCTGTTGTATAACGCTGAAAATAAAAGGATAGGTACACAATTTTATTTTGGCCAAAGAATAAAGCATGTTCTAATTTGTTCGAATACCTGAAAATTGAAGAAAAACTAAATAAATAAATTTATAATTATGAACTCCGACAAAGTGTACGTAAAGCTATATGTGGGATAGCCCCAAGTGCTGCTATAGGTAGGGTAGACAGACATACAGATTAAATAGTGTAGAATTTATTTTGTAGTTAGATTTCTTGTCAATTCAGTCTGCTTCCGGGTGCGATGGGGTTTCTCTTCAGTACTCTCATTTATTGGGAACCATATATTGCATTTAGTTAATACTATAATAACTACTTCTTGCTTTCCGATGGATTGGAAAGTAGCTAAAGTTACCCCAATTCGGAAAAAGTCTTGTCCTAACTCTTCCGATAATTTCAGGCCAATTTCTTTGCTTCCAATTTTATCTAAAGTCGTTGAAAACGTTTTAAAAACACAGATGTTAAGTCTCATTGACAGTAAAAAACTATTGCATGATTGCCAATGCGGGTTCCGCCATAACACATCCTCTTTATTAGCTGGGCTTACGGACTCCATAAGGATGATTTAGATTTAGAGAAAGCCTTTGATCGCGTAGATTATGGTTTGTTAATAGATATATTACACAGAAATTATGGCTTTGGAAGAAGTGCGTGTAGCTTGGTATCATCCTATTTGTATGATAGAGAACAAATCGTTAGTGTCAAAGGTGTTCTTGGACCAATTTTATTTGTATTGTTCATTAATGATCTCTTCATTAGCTTGGGAGATTGGTGTATACCCTATTTGTTTGCGGATGATGTGCAACTATTATTTTGTGGAGAAGCTCAGTACCTGGACGTTCTTCAAGCATAGATTGATTACGTTTTAAATTCATTGAGCTTTTGGATGCGTTTAAACCTAATTACTATCAATCCATCAAAAACAAAGGCGATGCTATTTTCTGTACACTCCCATATCAATTTATGCTTAAGATATAATAATAATTATATAGAGTTTGTTAACAGTATGAAATGTTTGGGAGAAATCGTAGACCATAGGTTATGCTTTGATCAACATATTCGTAGTGTTGCATCACACATATATGTCGCTCATCGACAGATTTACAACACTAACCTGGTTTTAAATCTTTCGACGAAGTCAAAATTGTTCCATGCCTTAATAAATCCAAATATTCTGTACTGGTGTACTCTGACACTACTCGTAGTAATATAAACATTATAAAATTAGCATTTAATAGAGTTTTGCGGTACTTATACTTCGTTAAGACATACACCCTTTGTTAACGCATTTTTAGGGATTTCATTTGCCGATTTTGTCCACATTCGTGTACTGTGTCTTTTCTATAAAATACCCAAAGTTCAATCTTCTCTCTTCCTTGCTAATTCGTTTGTATTCAGTCACTCTGTTCGTAATAAACAATTAAATATTCCAAAAGTAACTGCCCTCATGGATCGGTCCTTGCTCGTTAGAGTAGCCCGTTTATATAACGCATTACCCTACAGCTTAAAAACTCTTAATGGGTCTGCATTCACTTTCCGTAAAAATGTACTTCAACAATTTTTCTTCCACTAATAACCTGTAATATATCTTTTAATTTATTTGGTTTTTTCTCACGCCTTCCTGGAATTTTTTTTTGTTTTTTCTTGCCACGCATATGCGCTTGCCTGTGCAATAGGGTTTATTATTAATATATATAGTTATTTATTTTTACTATACCTATATCAAGTACATAACTCTATTTTTGATGCATATTATAATTAAGCTTTAATAATCCAATGGGCTTTGAATTACAATTTTAAAAAATTAAATGAAATATTTCAATACCATTTCATCGCGAAAAGTATAATGGGACAGTTACAGATTTCGCAGCTGTTTTCGTACCAAAAATATTTGATTTTCTGTGTTACGTTGTCTGGCATTTGTCGCATTTGTTCTTCAATAATCATATTATTCTAATTTTAATATTTAGCATATCGAAACTCTGTTTTGAATCGTCAAGATCTTCGATCTTTTCTTTATTACATAACTACCTTCCCCTTTAACATTGTGTAATCTGAAAAACGTTTAAGAGTGTGGTGTAGAAAATCACATTAGACTTCTTTACTTGTTTTATATATCTCGAATGGTTTTGTGCGAGTTCAATACATTTTAACGGGCGAAGTCAATAGAAAATGAGACCTGATTCTAAAAGTGGTCGTGCACTACCTAAAAAATATTTATATATATCTCATTATTAAAACATTGTGTTCTTATTCTTAGTAATGAATGTATAAAGATGAGGAAGAGATGTTAAATATTACAAAATAATTATTTTCGTAAAGCTGTATTAGTACGAGTGTTTTGGATGTCGCACAGTGAATTTGTATAGCTGTCAGTGCTCAAAAATAAGTAAAAACCCGAAAATATGTGTTTGAATTTGAATATTCCAAATATGGACCTAAAATTTTACACTGTCAAATGCTTTTTCTAGATCTAATGGCACAATGATGCATGTTCTTATAAATAGTGTCGGTGAGTGCCAACAGCAACGACGATGTGCTTCTACTGTTTCTAAAACCGCACTGACAACCTAATCCAAACTATTTTTACGTCAATTCCTAACCGCTGATGTAACATGGATTCAACACAAAAATCTTGAAGCAATAGATGAAACTTCAAAATTCAACTGCTTTCTTGATGCATTCCATATGGTGGACAACATTAAAATACAGGAAAGAGAAAGTGAATTTCATCACAACTCATATGCCGAACCCTCTATGAATCACATATGTTGTCATCGCTTTTTCTGAGTAACACTTAGTGAGAGACATCGATAAGTAACGGTTATTTTTATAATTTCTGAATTATGTGGCGAAATTTCGTTTTCGCCATAATAAAAACGTGGACGGGAGAACATAATTATTAAAAATGATGATGTTTTCGTTCGTAAAAAATAGATACACGTTTCAACTGAGTATTCAAAATTCATTTGGTGCATATCTCACTAATTACAGAGCAGTTTGTCTCTTTGCTAATAATAGATTTGGGTAATACGCACGGTAGTGTGTGGAACTCTTAATTAAAGAAGCACACAACTATTAGTAGTTTTTCAATTTTCTACGAGACTGTCTTAAATATTTTGTATGAATAAAAACTTTATTTCGAGTTCGCACTGTATATTCTTATACTCAGTATTTTAAAGTGAAGCTGATTTCTAGGTCATTTTCATTCGACGGAATTTAGATTGACAAACTCATTGTTTCGTTTACTTTTGATTTAAGACGTGAAGTACAAAAAGCCAAACGAAGAAAAATATTATAGTTCTCTAAAAATTGTGTTATGAGTTGTAACTGGCTGCCATTTATATGCCAGAATTTGACAATCAAAATACCCAGGGTATCTGTATCTGAGTTTTTGTTGTTGGTCCATTGCCTCTACCTTCTATTATTATAGATATAGATAGATATTATGTTAACGTAAATACAAAACTGTAAACTTACTTCTTATTTAATTGAGCTTGATCCGTGAGCAACGCTTTAATTAGCGGGCTTGTAGTTTGTGTCTGTCTATGCAATATATACATGGGCAATCCAGGCTCGCTATGTAGTTGTAAATTGTCCCATAAACATTGGATTTTCACGTGTTTCATTTTGCTCAGAGGATCGGTGTCGCTGTCGTCCTAAAAATACACACAAAAAATATATTAGAATAAATGATCGTTGTATTTACTATCCTACCAAAGACGGGGAACACAGATCTGGCAGATGTGTTTTACTTTCGATGCGTTCCATTATCCACAATAGATTCCAATATATTATAGGATGTTCTTCAACAAAATTAGGCTTTAGTAGAGCCAAATCCCCTTCTTGAGTTAAAATATTTTCCAGTTCTTTGCGTAAAACCAATGGGTTTAAATAGGGTATTGTTAAATTTTCCGACTTTTTACTGCTTTCCGGTTGATTTGCATCGCTCACAATGAAGCGGACGTTTAAGACGGGGACTGTAAATTTATTGCATGCATGACATGATGTGTTCAGGTTGGAATCTTCAGCCGACCAGCCAGACATAATTTCCTCGTCGTACAGCAGAACTGAACAGTTGTGGCATTTGGAACACGATGTCATTTGTATGAGAACATCACAGCTACTAGTGTCTTCCATTCCCTAATAATCAATTATATAATTTAGTAGGTTATTTAATTTGACGTGTTTTATGTTCCCTTTCTTACATCTTGAGGTGTTGCATAGAGATGCTCGGGTAACGATAAGAGCGCTGTATTTAAATTCATTGTCGAAGTATTTTCTCCAAGTGGTACTAAATTGTTGTAGCTCGATTTTCGAGATTCGCTTAATCGTCCCCAGGGATGTTCCAAATCGCTTGAGACTCTTCGTATCTTCAGTGTGACATCTTCATGGGCCATCATATCCTCCTCGATTGAGCCACCGTCATTATAGTTTTGTGCGGTCGATAAACTTGACTTCACAGGAGTTGTATTGGCAGATATGGCGCCTTTAATCTCATCAAATTTTCTGGTAATAGAAGTAGCTGCATGTTTAATGCTACTTAAACTTCCTTGTATAATTTCATTCGACTTTTTGCCAGTGAAACTGGGACTATAGAAAATTGTCAATTAAAAACGAGTACAGTAAATGTGTTTTCCATATATAACATAGAATACTATGACATGAAATAATATATGCAACAAATTCAAGAAATGTTTGGATTTGTCAAATGTTGTTTACTCTACAATTTGTACGTTTAGTTTAAAGTTTTGTGATTTACCCACCACCTTTCATTTAGAAACTATAACCATGTATGAGTACTTTTTTAATTTCAATTATTAACAGTAATGGAAGGTCTTTCAAATGACCACCTTCCTTTTGAAGGGTAGATCGATCACATCATTTACAGGACTTACCTCATGTTTTGAGTAATATTTTCTATAATATTGGTGGGCAATTTCAAGTCTTTCTTAAATGACAAGCGTGCAGTTGAATAACGTCTACGAAAACATTTTACAATTTTGTTTGTTGGTGTATAGAAAAAAACGAACATGGATGTTGAACGATAAAAAAATAATTAATAAAAATAATGTAAACAGAAGAATAATATGTAACGAATTATATGAACAAATGAATCAACTTGTAAAATGTGATTTTGTAAGAAATCAAGAAAATTATACATATATTCATAAAATACGTTATTCAAGTACAGATTAATCGATCTATAATACTTCTCAGTGCTGTGTTAAATGACGTACCATTTTCTCATGAAAAATTACGAGAATGTCATATAATGGAAAACGTTCCAATTTATCATAATCTGTCCACACAAGCTATCGACATCAACCGTATTAAGATACCAAAACGACATATTAAACTTACCCAAAATTCAGTTTAAATGATGAGCCAAGGTTGGCCAGACTTGAGGCAACACTTGATCCTGGCATTGTTTCGGAACGATGCATATTTTTATTCAATTGTGTCGATTCATCGAATGTTGCACTCCGTTGCCCTTTAAATAGAATAGGTTTATCGCTATATATAACATTGTTATTAAAGGACGGAGCAACGCCGGATGATTGACCTGTGTTGGCCGTGGAGGGCGGAATGGACGGTACTTGTTTATCTTCATTCAAAGCCCCTAACGGGTCATTTTGTGTAACCGGCGTTCTCGGTGATATTCTGAAAATACATATTAATGATCGTATTGTAATTGAAATCGTTTTCACTTACTTTGTGGGACTTTGAATATCTCCGACAGAAGAATGAGCTTCGTGTTCTATGGTATCATCTAATTCCTCCTGTGAACTTCCAAAGTCGTTAAATGAATTCTTAATATGAATTTCTTCTTCCTCTTCGTCACCAATGTTCATTATTTTCTTATTGCTTGATTCTGTCAGCGTGTGTTGTCGTTGCAATTTATTCAACAGTTCAGCGTCACCTCCAAAGCTTTCACGGTTTGACAATTGCCTCTTTGTTATCTCACCAGTGGTGGGCTGAGGACTAGCTGGCGAAGCGTGCGATTTCATACTAGTTGGTGTAGTGTCAACAGGATGTTTAGCATCTCCAGGTATCAATAGACCTGCGCTAGATATGACGTCGTCGGTAGCATCTTGCGTCCCTATGGATTGGCGGACAATACTGCCCAATTTCGTCCTGAGTTTATCAAAAGCTGAAAAATCCAAAATATTTACACCATAACCGTCCCCAGCGCCAGTTCCTATTAGTTGTGAAGAATTGGACGACTCCAAACTAGTACGTGAGGTACCATCCACAGTTTCTAACGTACTTAAATTATTGTCGTAAGACGCCGAGAGAGGCTTCATCGAAGCTCTTAGTTTTCCAGCCCGTTTAAAATGTGCTGCTCCAAAGACAACATTTTTAATGCGATTCCATCGCAATTGGCTCTGAGTAGTACTATCACTTGGCCATTCAGATTCCAAAACACAACGATTGTAGAACCCATATGTCAGTGCATTCGGTTGAACGCCGGATCTCTTCATAAGGTAATGCAGGCGTACAGCCAATACTGGCATGTTATAAGTACCACACAATTGCATCATGATACGGTAGCAAAACTCATCGCAACTTATTTTTATTTTACTGGCCTTTAAGAGCATGTTATACGCTGCCCGTAGGGTCTCGTGCTCCTTACCCGACCTTCGGGTGTCCAATACCATGGCTGGCAATATTAGGAAATACAATGAATAACAGGTGGCCAGAAGATATTTTGCCCATAACTCCGGATGACTTTGGCACCGTCTTGCCATTTTCTGAGACAATTTAATTTCATGTTTGGTTCGACGCGCAATTGGTGAACCGGGAGCTAGACAGCCGTTAATTTGTTGTTGTATTAAACTTGATATTGCAGTCTTTTTGGACGATTTCAATAGATTTGGATCTAACGTAAAATTTTCATAATTGTAAACTGGATCGGGGATGCTGTTATCTGCAATGAAAACGCGTTTTTAGTCTCTTCCCAAATATCATTCATATTTTTAGAAATACCTTTGGTGGGCCCTACACTATCTGGAGGAAATATATATTTTGTTCGTTCACTGCTTTGGCCCGTTTCCCAATCTACCAATCGTACATCGGACGGTGTCTCATCGTACGAACCAACTTTTTCTGCACATTCATCAAAGAATGTTAGACCATGATCGCCATCAGAAACAAATGACCTCTCTTCAATAAAACGTATAAACATCTGCGTTTTCATCATCAATTCAAAGAACTTCTGGTAAGCCTATAAATAAAGTCCAAAAGTGGTTGTATGTTAAAGTAATTTATTTATACGGCATGATGCTGCTCAAACGAACCTTATCTCTTGAGCGTAGAAAAACTTTAAGTTGAAATAAGGCACTGGGGTCAGTGGCACCCACCGAAGGTGCTTTCGAAATGGGTACTAAATAATCACGATAACCACGTAAAATGGAAGCCATAAACAGTAAAAAAGCTTCCTGTATACGTTGTTCCAAATGTTGCTGCAGTAGAAAAATAATCCATTAAAAACATTTTGCTATTCTACTTTATTTTAGTTTACTTCACGTCTACGCCTTCTTAGGTCACGATCCAAACTATTATTACTATCTATATTCAAAGGTTTCATCGTCTCTAGGCCTTCTAAAGTTTGGCTCAAAATTCGAGCCGCACGTTTCGGTAAAAGTTTTACGGTCAGGTGCTTTTGCGACTCACAAAGCTGCAAAATATAAAATACAAATAGAGAATTCTCGCATAAGACCTTATTAGCAAAGCATTGTGAACTACTTACACTTATAGTGTTTGTATCCAAATCTATACAAGTGACGTCCGTGGGGGGTTCGTACAAATCAAAGAAACGCGAATCGACACCTATCAAATAGGGTACCGGAGCATGTAGAACTTCGGCCAACCCTAGAGGACACAAGGGAATGTAGGGACATTGCCATTTGAAAGGGAATAGCAAAGATACAATGGCCTCAGCTACAGCGGTTAATGTTGCAGGTCTGTCGTAAAATGTAATGTAGTTTTATATACTTTCTAAGGATTACAATCAACCACTTACCTTAAAGAGTGAATGAGTATTTTCTGTTCCGTTAATGCCAATAACAACACATGTAAACAATTCTCAGTTCCTAAATTTTGCAACAACATGTGAAAACCTGCACCACTACGTGGGAGTGGAGAGTCCTCAGGTTGGGTTAGCAGAATACGATCGTTCGATTCACTCGACAACTAAAGGCATTCTTTTAGTTAACTCAAAAATATATAAAATGAAAAATGGACCTAGTTACCTGTAAATGTATGCTGGGAGAAGGAAAAGGCACCTCATCCAACAGTTGTGTTATGTAACGTTCAATTGGAATAGGCAAATTTTCGGCAAAGACCACCATTCGCTGCTCGCCAAAGGAATTTAATAAGAAATTTATTCGAATTGTATTATTTTTGACACTTACATGCAAATATTTAAGCCATTTGTCGAAAGTGTCACCAAAGGGATAATGGGATAGCAAACATATGGATTTAATGATATGTAATGAATGCCTTTGAGCAAAATCTTCATTCCAACCAAGTAACTCTCGTTGTTGTTCAGACAATTGGGGCTCACTGCGTAAAAAACAATGTGTTAGATATGACGAATGACGAATGCCAGCCAATACTGGGTATACTCACTCGAAATCTTCATAAAATGTTAAAGCTGACCCATAAACTTTGTATGTGCCATCATTAACGGTCAATACGAATGTGCTGAAAACTGGCGCAGTTGGTTTTCTCTTCTTGTTGTGAGCGACATGAGGCCAAGCCTCTAAGGAGGCGCCCATTGGCAGACAAAACAACGGCACGCTTGGACACAAATTCAGTGGAAAATCATTGTGATCCACTGTAGGATACCGAAGTAAAATTTCCGGTTGATAACTTATGTGTTTTGGACGGTACATGGATTTTTTGTAGCATAAATAAACGTCGCTACCAGTAAAGGCCTTGTTGAGGGACTTAGAAATTAAACAAAAGGCATGTGGCGGCTTTTCTCCCTTGCTGCGGACTATGACGCATAAATCAGTAACCACCAGCTCATTACACGGCATTTCAGCTGGAGCCCGTCGAAATGTTAGAAATGTTTTGGCCGATGAGTTGTTAACATTTGCTACGCGCCCACCCGGAGTCTCCGAAACGATTTCAGCATCCGACATTATACGCTCATGACCTTCGTAAAGAACTCCTAAAAATAATTGGGATGTCAAACAATTTGGAATTAGACAGCTTCCATGACATGCATCATACCTATGTCTACTAAAGGTGGACGATCCTTGCCGCGTCTATAGTATATGAAGCATTCCGTTGATCTCAACGAGCCGAAATTTAAATTGGCTGGCAATCCGGTCGGGGTTGATTCCAATACCGTATATTCCTCCGGTACATCTTCACCCAATAGGGGAAAGAATACGCCGATATCAGTGATGGGTTCAATGGAACTGGCAGCCCTCAAATGGCCGGACTCTTTAAAATTGCTCTCTTGCAACAACTTTGGCTTTTCGGGCATACCGGCCACAACAAAATAATCGGCGATACGTTTCTCCTCCATGGCAACTTAAATAAAACAAACTCACACTCCGACCCACATATGTTAGTTCTGTCCGAGTGGTGATTTACAGCAAACAACACAAATTACAAATTGTTTGATGTCCTTGAAGAAGACATAAAAGAATCCCAGAATCACGTCGAAGGAAGTAAAGTCTACAAGAAACAAACAAGTTCTTCTTGTTTTCTCACTTCCTAAAGATACGAAAACAAACGAACAATTGATGATGATTCAACTTCAAAATTAACCTTCAAATCTTTGTTAGCTCCAATATTCAAAATAAGGAAAAACACTCCTTATAACATTTTTCACTTTTTATCTAGGTGGGGAGTTAACCAACTAAAATAGCAATATAGGCGATGCTACGCCTTGTGTATTATTTTCTTTGACTCCCGTTCTTTTTGTTTTATACTTTCTGAAGCTCCACCCTTTACCATTTACAATCTAAAACAGTATATGCTTTACTTCACCGCTTATTTTCATAACCCTGTTACGTTGATATCACTTCTAAAAATTTCTGAAATTTGTTTTTTAGATAAAATAATTAAATTCCGTAGGAATTTTATTCTAGTTAGTTGTTGTAGTTGACAGTGCTGATATTTTGAAAACTTTAATTTGTGCTGCAATGACACATTAATTGTGCCTAAATAGGGCCAATAGTTCCAACAGAGATGAAAAATGTGGTACCATTGTACCATTCGTGCTACGATTAAACTCTGAGTGCTACCGTGGAACACACAATATAAATTTGGTAAATTCAGGTATGTATCAGCTGGGTATCAATAGTGATTGTCAGTCAGTTGCGGTTGTCAAATCACAATTAGTTGTGCTGGACTTCACCAAAAGCAAATCACATCAATGTGTTATTTTTGTGTTTTTTTTTGCGGCTTAGATCTTTAGATCAAGACATATTTTTAAAATGCATTTCATAAATGTTATTCCAGGTCTTCCATGAAAGTCCGTTCATACGACACGATTTGTCTTCCAACTTCGTATTATTGTAACGCCTGTGATTTATAGATCTATACATTTTACAACAGTATGTGCTTTACATCACCGCTTATTTTGATAATGCCGTTCCGTTGATTTCTCTTCTAAAAATTTCTGAAACTTGTTGTTTAGATACAAATAATTAAATTCCGTAATATTGTATTCTGTTAGTTGTTGTGGTGAACATTGTTGGTATTTTGAACTTTAATTTGTGACCCAATCAAAGACCATACAGGCAGACATCGCAAGTCGTTTTATGATGCCTTAGTTCGGAAGCACAATCCAGATGTCACTAATTGGCATTGCAATATTTGAAAGGTTTTCAAAGCTAATACCTTTTTTTTAAAACAAATACTGTTTAAATACCCTCTTGGAAATATTCAGAAAACGACTTGCGACGTCTGCCCTCTGCATGGTCTTTGCCACAATGACAAATGAATTGTGCCCAAATAGGGTCAATAGCGTCACCCTAGACCCTGTTTATACGGTAATTTGTGAGAACGACTTTCTTTGAATTTTGTTTTGGTGTCGCATCGTTTACACGGATCGATTTTTTGTTGAGACTCTCAATTTGTACTTTTCAAAGATCCAAATTGTAATTTTTCACTTCCCACCGTCATATTAGACAACACACATTTATTAAATAATAACAATAAATATTGTTAAACGATTTTATAATATTCTAGCAAGGTTCTAAAACTATCAAAAAGTGCAAATATGAAAAAAAAATGAAACGAGGGCAGAGAGAGGTCAAAAGTCGCAATTTTTGGTAACCCTCTTGCTTCTCCGCACCCATTATCAAGAAATTGGTGTCGCATCACTCCTGTCGCTCCAACAAGTCGCCACGTGTACGCAGGGTTTTATTATAATTGCATTTAACTCGAAATAATTTTATTTTTTAAAAAAGAGCTTTACACATATCCTGTAAGATAAAAAACTTGACTATTTTTTTTTTTGACTAACACTCAGGGAATGCCCCCTATAAATGCAATGCACTGTGTTAGCGATAGGAAGAAAGGGTATTGGAGTGGGGGAAAAGGGAGTTGTGTTTGTTGACGTTGGCCTTGAATTTGGTAATGTCATAGCAGGCAGGAAAAACACTTGCAGGAAGATTATTCCACAAACGAACAGTCCGACTGAAGAACGAATTTTCTGTATAGTGCGGCGTCCGGCAACCGGCCATTTGACAATGAACGGATGAGATTCCACTTGCACTTGAGAACTGACATTGTCGATGTATTAGCTTTTCGTGAAAAATAACCAATGTCATCTCATCCTCCCAAAAATAAATTGAGATCAGATCAACCACCAAACGTCACGCCGCTCATTTAGCCAATCGACCAAAATGCTATAAGACTTAAAATACTTTTCTACAGAAACACTATTTTGTTATCAATTGTATCCGAAGGCACTGATCTTATTGAAGCCCTAAATTGGCTATTTAAATATAGCTTGGCAACGTCTTGAAAGGAAAAAATAATAGTAAAAAGCTGGACGAACATTTTAAGCTCTTAGGAGAGAAAGAAGACTGTGGATATATGCATTTGAGTAAAAACACATGTTCAATTCATTTAAAAATTGTAACCAATTACTGGAGAAACGCTAATATGTTTTTGCCGACAAAAATATGATATGGATTATAATAAGTGAATAAATGTGTGAGAATTGTGAACAAGAGCCAAAATAGATTTGAATGTGTCACGGGGTCCATAAAAACTTTATTGTAATGGCACAATGTGCCACTATTTACCATCACTGCATTACATCGCTAACCGTCGATTCCTCCATTACATGTATTTCGGTTTACGTCGAATCCTACATTACATACATTCACCTCTCGTTATATTCGTGTTAGTTGTTGTAGTTGATATCGAAGCCGTCTGTAAAATAACTACGTTACCTAGGTGACAATACCCACAAATTAAATTTGGCACTTTAGGAGCCAAAAATAACGTTTTGTTGGCAGAAAAAACGATGGCTGATTTCCGACCGTTCCATAGGGCGGTGTTGTCAGAATTTGAAGTAAAAAAAAGCTAAAGGGGCCATAGAAACATATATAATATTCGAAATATTTTCACTTCATTGTTAACCGTTATTTTTACTAGGGAAGAGAACAACCTGTAGGGAATAAAACAGCTTCATTTTTCAAAAATACTCGGAATATTGCTGGCCACTTCAAATACAGACTAATAATGCTGAATTAACAAAATATGTTTATTTGAGTAGAATGCCCAAACTTGATTTAACTCAGAGCACGAAATGATATAGACGGCGTTTGCTTAACCCTAGAACACTAAACCTCTTTTTTTACACTTAAATACTAAACCTCGCCTGTGAGGCTACTTTTTTAATTGTGAAGGGAAATAACGACGACATATTAAATCAATTATTTACCTTAAAATCAATCATTTTAATTCAGTTCATTTGTAAAAAATATGGAGTAGAACGTACTATTTTTGTTTAAATAAAGTCAAGGCTGCCATTAGAAAGATTAAGAGGCCTCTATTTTTTTGGTAGTCACGACAGTAAAGCGTTATTTAGTCGCCCGAGAAACAACGGGTTACTGGATGACATTTCTTCGTCAGAAGCCAGTGTTGATGTCGATGAAATGAATCAACTGAATATCTCGACTGGTAGCAGTTTTATTAATTCTTTAAATGATTTCGAAATATCACGTTGCATGAGTTGATGCTGGCTTTCTTGGCAGTCATATCTAACGACTCTGGGTATAATGGGATTTCGCGTAATGTTATCACATTTACATGAATGAAGAAGTTTCCTCGTCTGTTTTACCTGTGAGGAGTGGAGTACCGCAAGGTTCTGTTCTGGGACCAACTTCGTTTGTCTTGTTTATTAATGACCATTGTAGTAGTTTGGGTAATTGGTGTTTACCATATTCCTTTGCCGATGATGTAGAGGTGCTATTTTGTGATCTAAACTTGACCATGTTTTAGAGTAAAATCGCTAATGAATAGATCTATCCTTGTAAGAGTAGCCCGATTATAATATATTGCCCACCAGTTTAAAATCTTTTAACATGTCATCCATTACATTTCGTAAACATTTAATTGAACATTATCTTACAGATTAAGATTTGGTTTGGTTTTTTAAACTTTTCTAGGATTCCTGATTACAACTTCTACGCTTTCAGCATATTTCTGATACTTAGGATTAGGTTTATTATGATTTATTATAATAAATGAAATGAAATTCATATTTAAAATATACTTTAAAAAAACAGGCACAAAATTATAAAAAATACACAGGCAAATGACGCTCAATACGAATGAGAAAACGAGACTCCACTAACACAAGTATACGTAGTAAATATATTCTTTGAAATTTAAATTATTGCAAAACATGAAGTCTGCAAATAGAAAAAATAGCACTAATTTTATTAAATAAATATATGCCTACTATTTGTTTTAGAAATTTAGAAAAATGTTAGTGAAAGTAGTGCTAGGGGAACGACGTTTAAATATATTGGCAGGAAATGTTTTTTAAAAACCAAATTTGATTTTGTAGAGGATATTTTATTTCATTAATTGTGCATTAAAAGTAAAATTCAGTTTCTTATTACTCTGAAGACTAAATTAAAATAAATACTGCAAATATATACTTACGATAAATATTACAAAAAGAAGAAATGCAAGAGCAGAAGTTTATAAGTCTGTTTACTGTCGATTCAGTATATGTACGTCCACATTGACAGGTGGGTATATTGATGAAGATGGCATGACTCTTTGAGGCGGTCGAATTGGAATTCCATTCAACGTAGATGACACACATATGGACTGTGCGGGATTTTTCGCATCTGTGGTTGTATTGGTCTGGACACTCGCCTGACAGTTTAGAAAACAAGTTGCGATTGTAGAAGACTTATACGCAAAGGGGCGATTTTTAAAATATGGGTTCATTCGATTAGGAGACATATTATTCCCTGGTTCAATTATATTCACACTAGCAGGTATAACTGATTGTTGATGACTGCTTTCCTGGAGTTCTGTGGATATAGCCGTTGATGTTAAAGTGTACTGTTCATTTGAAGAATGTTCTGGCAGAAGTTGAATACTCTGGTAGACGTTGAAAGGCGTTGGAGCGTCTTCAGTAGAAGTTGCTGAAACATTAGGAGTTCTAGCCCATGGCGCAGTATTTACTTGATGCCAGGAAAGTAGAGAATTCGAAATACTAGGTGTTGTCAGTTCGTTTGAAATTGCGACTGAAGGCAAGTTCTCACTCGACGATTGAACACTGGATACTATTGGTGTTTTGTGTTTTCTAGCCTGCACAATTTTAATACGTGGAACCGGACGCGTATTGTTAACAGCAACAACTTTAACTGGTGATAATGACGGATTTCGTGTAGTTGTAATTAAGTTTTCGGTAGCGATGCACGTTATTTGAGGCTTTTCTGTATTCATTTCTACTTTCTCTCGTTCTTTTTCATGTTTTTCTAATATGACATCATCGTCATCCAAAAGAATCACACTGTCATCATTCTTCGAATTATCTGTGGGCTCCTGTTTAACGATCACTAATGTAGACTTACGTCCATTTTCATCACCACTTTCGATATGTACTTGGAAGTGACGTACAGATATGATAGACATGTCACTCTTGGAAGCAAATTCACAACGTATTTTCAACTTTTTTTTATCATGACCAAGTTTGAAGTGGTTCTCCGCTACTTCCAGTGATTCAATTGGCGAATTGCACCATTCACAAAAATAACTTATAGAGAATTTGTGATATCTTTTCAAATGCAGTACTAAGGAGTCGCCGTTCATATTACGTTCTGTACAACAAAAACAATTCCGTATAGTGGAAAAGGACAAACGTTCATTTGCAAATACCACACCCAAGCCGAAGACAGTATCATGGCTGCTTTGAATAACATTTACAATCGCTACGTCGCGCTCTGAATGTTCCTCACTAATGTGGTTTGTTAATTGTAGACGGCAGTAATGATGGCTGCAACACGCAGTACATATAAAAAATGTTCCACATGAAATATCGTCTAAAAAATCGTCTAACCAAGTTGTGGAATCGCTCGATACTAACCAGTTGTGCTTCAAGTTCTTAGATTTATTATGTTCCAGTTCTTTTAGATTACGGCCTAAGCTATTAAATAGGGATGGTATTAATTCAGAACGGCTTGGTAACATTTCAATTTGTATCATTACAAAGTAGGAGTAACTAACATTAAATCGAATTTGTTCAAAACGCATTCGTCCTAATGCGACATGACAACTTGAAGCATGTCCAATTGCATTTTCGGAACTTGAGAATGTTAGAGGACAATGGAAACATATATATGTGTGGCGACGATGTTCTTCGAAATGTACTTTATAGTCTTCTAAAGGAATTACAGCCTGCTTTGGACAATGTGGGCACTGACATTCCAAACAATGATGCTTTACTCGCATGTGGCGCAACCATAAGTCATATATTGAAAAGAATCCACCGCACGTCTGTTCCGGACAATGGTATAGAAGGTCGGGTGGTACACCGGTTTGTTCTGTTAATTTACGAAGCTGAACTTTAACCGTTTCTTCATGATACCTAAGCAGCTCCTGCATATTTGGTTTAACATCTTCCACGGGCCGTTCGGCATTTTCCACTGCAACGCAAACTGAAGTGGCATTAATCTCTACAACTGACGTAGGGTGGGCCAAATTGTACGGTTGTAGATTTTGCAATAAATCCTAAAAACATTCCACATAGTTTAATATTTATAAACGCATCCTTTAGTTTTTAAACATACCTCATTTTCCAATACAGAATTATTATGACGGCAAACGTAAGGCAATTCATCAGGGTGCATAAGGGCTAGGTGTTTCCTTAACAAACATTCATCCTTGTCAGTTAATGGGCAATAAATACAAGAATAGTTACTGACACTCTCCCGAACATAGACTTTGTGATCGGTTTCTATATGGTCCATCAAAAGATTCGTATGGTAAAACGACTTATGATTGCAATCTGAAAAAAATTGTTTGTATAACAAATTTAAATAAATATCAACAAATTACGAGGTAAGAAGGTGGATTAATATTCTTTTTTTGAAGAATACAAAATTGCGAATCTAGGGATCGCATCAATAAATTAATCCGTGTTTCAGTTACCTAAGGTTAATATGGCATTGGCTTCTTATAAATATTCACAAGTCTATACATATTGACGGGATTCTTTTATGGTAGCTTTCTGGTTTTTAACAGTAGCATTGGTAAGCGATATAAGTTTAAAATTGTGGTTGATGTTATCTTCTGTGTGAATTGTTAGGATATCCAATTCATTATTAAGTACTTTCATATGGCGGTATTCGACTATCACACAGAAGAACCGAGGTTCCAAACCGGATAAGACCATCAGCGGCTGCTTCGACCTCGTAAATGTCGGTGACTTTACGAGTATGAAAGTAATCTCTAAGCCAGATTTGTCTAGAAAAGCATTAGGTGTTTTTTGCAACTAAATTATATTTCAATATTCGCTTTCTCAAAACCCCACTTTCGTTACATCCCTACTTCAAATCTATAAATGGGACCCACATTTTCACTTGATAAATAGATTTTATGAAAAAAATGGAGTTGCATATACATACATATATATAACATTTTGAACAAAAGAACTCAACCAACTGATCGGCATGTGCTCCAATCAGTCTTAGTTTTTTGTCATTTGCGTGCAAAAACTTCCTGCACCGATTGCAATTACTGTAGCCCAAAACAAATTTTTTGGATTCAATATTTTTTTCGATTTTTGAATTTGTATACGAATCTTTAATCTGATATAAAATTTACGTTTTTCTTTTTATGATATGCTCCAAAAAAATACTTATATTTTGCAAATTTTCAAATCGATATATCTCGAAAACCGTGAAACGTATTTGCCATCCAATTGCAGATTCGTGATCAGCGTATCAAATTGAATACTAAATTTTTTTTATCAAAATTTAAAATCAGGAAAATGGAAACTCAAAAATATATTTGGGTTCGGAAGGTTTTTTAACGATTCGGAAAAAAACCTCCTAGAGCACTTTGATTTTTAGTATATGTGTAATGTTTTTTCTCCGGAAATTCCAATATTCGGAATTGTTTTAATATGCTTACCGAAAGCTATTCCTAGACTCACAATTTTTCGGGTCACCATAAAACATAATTATCTTATTTTGCAGGTGCTTATTTTGTTTGTGGTTGTATTTTTGTGATACTTACATTGGCACTGTAATTTTCGAACATTTTCGGCAATTTTCTCATATACATACTGCCCGTTGTATAGTCTCTGATCTCCATATCCCTTATAAACCTTACATTCCTGATAGGATTGTGTATGATTCTCATTTTGGTGCACCGAAACATTGGAAGCTTCACAACTGCGATAGCAACACAGTGAGCATTGATATATCATGTGAAGATGTTTTCTCCCAATGTGATCCACCAGTTCTTGAGGCGAAATGTATGTACCTTCGAGAATATTACAATACGCACATTGCAAATATTCGTCTGAAGCATGTTCACGGCAGTGGTCTTCTAAATGATTCAGCAGTTCCTTCGATGAGTCTGTCGAGTAGTAACAATCGTCCCACATACATTTATATAAACCAAAGTATTTTACATGCAATGGAAAAGAACGATATGTTGACTTCGATGAGCTGTGGGGGTGCACAGTTGTCTCTTCCAACGAAGGACTAGGTGGTGCTATTAAACTTTTATTGTCACTGTCAATAAATTCAGATTTGCATTGTATATTAATTGTTTCATATTTGGGAGTGTTAGTTTCTGATCCCATATTACCACTTGGATCTAAATGGACAACAGTTATTGGTGTTCGGGTTTCCACGACTGCCTCTTCATGCATTCGTTTTAACTCTTCCTCCAAAGTCCACAACGTGGAATCAACTAGTTCTTCGGAACAAGCCTCATTACGAACTTGTATGTTGTCATCGAGTTTAAACTCATTCTTTATATTTATAGCATCTTTCACTTCATTTTGAATAGTTTGACGGACTTCCTTTGTATTTTCAGTAGGGTGTGAATGGCTTCGATAATTAAGATCCTTGCGTTTTTCCGGCTCAGCGCTAGCATCGGGCCCGTCACTAACTGCGGTCAATATACATTTTTGCACATTATTTGCACTGTCTTGACGTAGATCATGATGCTCCCTTAAATGCCTCAAAATGTTAGCTTCGTTTAGTTGAACGAAATTGCAAATGCAACAAAAATGCAAGTAGATTGTCAAAGAGCATGGATAGCGGTACATGATTTGAACGTGACAACCCCGACACGTCTTCGAATGTAATTGATGTGATTGTATGTCAGCTCTAAAGGGTTTCTTTAATTGACAGCCCGAACACTGAAATGCATATTCTCCTGTATGTGTGGAGTAGTGATTGTACAGACTCATAAAAGGCCCCTCCAGTTTTTCGTCGCAGAAAGCACATATAACGGTGTATCTAAGAACACGGCTATTTGTGACTGGTAGCACTTTAGCGAAGGGTATGTTTACAGAAAGATCATCTAATTGAGACCATGATAGTCTAGATATATAAGACTCTGTTTTATGTTTTCCTACATAATGGTTTGTTAGGTCTGATGGTCTGGAACTACATAATGCACAACATCTAGTATTACTTTCCGTCATTTTACAATCATTGTTTAATATTTTGGGGGCGACTTTCTTACTAATCGACAATTTCTTAGCACCAACCTTGTTGACAGGTTGGCTCTTTGACTCGATTAAGACCACATTTAAAACATTGCTTGAATTATTATTTGGTTCAATTTTTTCGTGGCGTTTTGTAAAATTTTCTATTTCATTCTCGGTGAGACGTTTTAATACAATCTTCGGCTGTTTTTGAACAATTGTTTCTTTAGACTTTTGTATATTGGGCAAGCAACGATTCGTTTCAAAATTGTTTAATTCAGAGTCTGAATTTTTTGTTTTCAATTCCCCAATGGTCTCTTTTCGTATTGATTTATTTAATTTGTTAGGATTTAAGCGTCCCGCTATGGACGCACCTCCATTTCTCACTGAAGACTTTGGCACATCATCAATAGTCTTTCTCCGTTTCGGCGGGCGGGAATCAGTAGAGTGCTTTGTTGTTTGGCAAGGAGAAACCTCAGTGCCTGTCAAAGAACTGTGTTTAGATTTGAATTGACAGGCTATGGCTGAACTGGCATGTATACTTGCACGCCGTTTGACCCCTATAGCTTTGGGTATTATATGTTCTTTCAATGAATAATCAGAATCTTTTTCGGTTTTGCTGTTTTTACCGTTATCTTTGTTTGTATTTCTTAATGATTCTTCTTCTTCGGTGGACGGGTTTCCTTTCACTACCTCCGCCGTCTTATTGGCGTTTTCATCCTCTACATGTTTTCTGTTCGATTTTCCTTTCTCTCTGTTTCTATCCGCAATCGTAGTCGGTTTATTCTTCTTCTTATCCTCACCTACGTTTATTGGGTCCAGAGATTGGTTTCTGGATATATCGACGTTTTTTATGTTTTCTTCACTGTGTAGATGTTGGGGTACATTTTTGTCATTGTTAGCTTCATTGATCGGATTTGTATTTACCCCCATAACGGATTCAATTTTCTGTGTTTCATCAGCTTTATACTTTTCTATATTACCATGTACCTTTATTGTCAATGAATCCTCTTGTCGCTTTCTTTCATTATCTCGTTGTTTTGCAGCTCTCACTTGTTCCTCCTCTTTCCGACGTTTGTACTCACCATAGGTCATACGACTTTTAGTTGAGGTTCCAGAATTGTTTTCTATTGCAGTCTGGGCTCTGTGTGACGTTCTACAATTTTGTACTAATGGTTGATGTACATATGTTGTAGGACAACGTAGTGCCGAAATTTCATCTCCGGATGTAAGGGGTTGGCTTATAACTGCTGAGCATGTGTGCGCTTTATTTATGTTACCAGACAATGTTAAAGTGTTTCCCAAATTTGCTGCTATGTCTCTCTCTGATGCCGTGAGTAACGGCGAATTTTTATATATATTTAGCCAATTTCTAATACGGGGATCTTTAAGATTAAGTTTACGTTGGTTTGGCAAAGTTTGAATTGGAGTAAAATGGGTTTCGTTGCGTTGAGGTGTTAAGTTCTGATAATTGTATTGATGTTGATACATGGGTGACTGCTGTAAAGTCGCATCGGGATAGACAATGTATTGATGTTGATTCATTGTCCGTGTAAATTGTGGACAAGCTAACTGGACGGGTAATATTTCTCTTGAAATGTTTGCGTTGTTGTCCCCCACGAATGTAGTTTTTTCAACAGTATGGCATAATACGTGGCTTTGTTCTCTTGGCGATGTATTTAACAGTTTTTTAATTATTTGCAAAAGATGATTTTCTATATTTCCATTACTTATGTCTTCGTTTATGCCCATGGAAATAGAAGAAGACGGATTGCTCTGTTCTTCACAGGGTTTCCGAACAGAAGTATCGTTTTCAGCAGAATGTTTTGAATGACTATCTTTTTCGAGAACAATATTTAGATTACAGTCTTCAATAGTATTATTACTTGCTGGTTGTTTATCATGTGAACGTCTCGTAATTAGCATTTCCAAGTCAGTCTCAATACAAAAGTTGTTATTGTCATTGGATTCTGCAATGATTGAATTATTCTGAACGGACATTTCCCCACGCATGCCCTTATTCGCTGCTGAATTTGTCATTTCGTCATCGCTTGAATCTAGAGATATTGTGTCAACAACAATACTTGGAGAAACAGTACTACATTTCCGTTTACTTTCTATTTGACTGATTTTCTCCCGTCTTGTAAATAGACTTGGGATACGCCTCTGGAATTGTTTTTCGTCATCGTCATCGTCACTATTTTCATGATAGTTGTGTGGGTCGGCATACTTGCTCTCTTCATTTGAAAACTGATCAATTTGTCTCAATAAATCTGCAGATGGTTCATCTAAAGCATCAATAACGTCACACACATTTTCCTTTGGCAGTGGTGATGACCTTTCTATTTTTTCTGAGGACGATGAGTTGGACGAGCGGTTTGGTTTTTTTGGATATGAAATGGAAACAATTTCTATATCATTCTCGCTTTCAATATTATTTTTCGAGGAATTATTCTCTATTGTATTATCTTCGTCATCAGAACAGAGGTTAACGTATTCATCAACGAATATTTGCATTATTTCCTGAGGAATTTTCTGAAAGAAAATAATACTGGTTTTTAATTGAAAACAATGTGGTTAAAGGTCATGTACACTAAGAGTTCAAAAACACAGAACTTGTTAGTTTCAAAACGTTTTAATGAATGCAATACCAATCTGGAAAGGTTTTCATATTTTTGGTGGGGAATTTTGCAAGTTAATGTTTATTGAGACTCATTAATTGTTTAATGACCAACTGATTCAGAATAGAAAATCTCCCTCATCGTAATACGACAAAGTTGAACGCATAGTTTCACGTTTCGGACCTATCTAGACTATTTTCTGTGGGGATTTGTAAGGTGAAAATGGAAATTTGTAAACAGGTAAAAGGTTTCATAAATAAATGAAAAAATAATAAACACGCAACTAATGCACATAAATCGCTAATTATTTAATCTTACCTTATCATCTTCCTTAATGAGATTTTTATATTGAGTTACTATTGATGTCTCGATTTTGTTAAGATCGGTTAACTGATACCTAGAAAAACTCATTATTAAATAGAATAATAGTAGATACTCTCGTATACCTTTTTTTATTTATAATCCACTTTCTAATTTCTATGAACTTGACATACTTTTCTTTGTCTCTTTCAACAATGAAATCAATAAAAGGGATATATTTCCATAAAGCGTCAAGCTTTTCATCTATTTGTTCATCCATTTGTAATCTAAAAAAAAAACAAAAAAACGTATTCCGTTAAAAAACCATTTGTTACATTTACTTATTGCTAAACCTTATTTTTGAGAAACAAAAACCAATTAGTTTATTAGAATCTGTTATTGGTACAATTTTTAACATACTTATTCTTGGCACATTTGCGGTAACAAATAACACTGAGGAACATTTTCTGGGGGGTGGGGAATTCCAAGTCAGGGTAAAAGTACTAGGTCAGTAACCCTCAGTCCATTTTTTTTAGCTTAGTTTCATTTTTTTAAAAAAAAATTTACTTTCCTGTTGTTGCATAACCTCCGATTTAAATTAAATATAGATCATGAAAATCGATTTCCCTTTTTTTATATAATTACATAATCGAGTGTTTTGCAGTCATAAATAAATGTATGAAAAATTTTTTTTTTTATTAATTACAATACAAAGTAAATTTATATTCTGACACAGAACATATGGCTATATTTTTGCAGCGACAGACCAGCCTCTGGTGGGAATCGAACCAACAACCCCCACGCTGATAGACAAGCACGCTAACAACTCGCCTACAGGCGCACTTAATGTAAAAATTTAATTTAACTAAATCCACTATAAACAAGTACTGACTTGTATCAAAAATTAAGGAAAATCATAGTTGCCTTTGGTATATATGAACCATTTAGTACACCTGGTGGACAAAATTAATTTGAATTAGCACTTTTATATAATCGCTTCGAAGACCGCAAAGCATTGCTACAACATTTAAATCGCGGCATATGCGCCACATGCTTCGCGTTGTTAACAATTTTTAAAATGTTTTCTAATGCATCATATGTGTCATTCGGTTCGGTACTATACGCGATTGGAACCGAAGGTTTTTTATTGGTCTTAAGCCGTAAAACCGCCTCCAGGCTGAATTATAAACTGTCAATAAATAATCTCCAGTCATGTTTTATCTCCAGTCATTTATATGCAGAAGTTTTTCCATTATTCACAACGAATAAACTTTGAAGTGTTGCCTGACGACTTCCATAAACTAAGACTTTCATACCGGGTACCAAAAGATTATTTGAATTCACAAACGAAAGCAGCTCTTCCGATTTATTCGGTGTTAATTCCAATTGGGCAACAATTGAATCCAGCTTATTTTGATTTTTGAATAGACTGATTGGACGCAGATCGTTCGGGAATATATGATGTATCGCCACTAAAACCATCTGTTGGTGCAAAACTCGGAGCAGTCATATAATATACAATATCTAGGTTAGAAGCTTTTTGCACAGGAACGTAGTCCGAATGAAACAATAATGTTGTGGCACTTTGCAACACCATTGTAATTATACGATGTTCCTTCAGTTATTCATTTTTTTCGTTATAAATTTATTTATAACTTTAAAACTATTGATTATGTAGAGGCAAAGTATAGATTAAAGGAAATGGATTTCTTAATCTTTCTTAAAAAATTTGATTTACAGAACTGTCACTTTTCCTACAGCATGGATAACTGCTAGGTCGACATAGTGCATTACTCAATCTTTTAATTTGTCAGCGATACTATGATCACTAATTATCAATATGAGTTCAGACGCGGTTTTAATACGTCTTCTAATTTGTTACTTTTGGAATATAAATAAATGTAATGAAATGAATACCAGAAGAGAAACACTTAATAGAGGAGAGTTGTTGGTTTAGACTTGTCCAAAGCCTTTGTTTAAAACGTTTTTAAATTCTCTCGTGTATACTGATGATTTCTTCTTTTTTTATCTAGACGCACCCAATTTGACTCATTAAAGGGTATGGAATATGGTGTTTTCCAGACCTTAACATTGGATTTGTTAATGTTTGTCTTGCATGCCAATTCTTCTTGTATGCCGATGAAATTCACATATTTATTAAAAATTATGCCAATAATATAGTGTTATCTACTTTTTAAGCACACCATGTGATATATATTGATTGTAGGCTGTAGGAAAAAATGTTATAAAAAAAAAATTGGCCTGAAAACGTCAAACCCTTTGATCTAGTACACCCAGTGTAATGGGATGCAGTCCATGGGTACAACCGAAACATTAAACTGGTAATAATCTTACGAAAAATTAGTGATTGCAAGGGGAAGGCTTATGGCGTCCACCTGTTTTTTTTAAATCGAATTAATTAATAATCCAAAACAACCCTTTTAATATTTGACGTCAAGTGTGTCATTAGTTTCTGCTTGAAAGCAGTCAAGATCGTACAGTTCGCGAAATCCACGATTTTTTCGCATTGTACAGGAGTACTTGAGGAAAATATTCGCGCCATGAGCGTTTACTCAAAATTATAGTTTGATGGCATTTTTTTTTTCATGGACAAATTACAACACCCCGGAGATCATGGAATAGTGGTTTCTCTGCGTGTACGTGCACCAATGAGGGTTTGCCTATCAGACAACAAGTTCAATGAGTCTTATGGGAAACATGCGATTATCCTGAAAATAATGAATTATCAGCAACCATATTGGAATTGATTTTAAGCAAACAGGATCGCAATTGGCTACGTTTTGCTAACTCGTCCAATATATTCTCCGGAATTGGATAACCAAGGAACAATTCTCCTGATGGCTAACTGCAAAAATAATTGATCATTGGAAAATTGCATTGGAATCCATAGGCCGATAACAAATTGTAAAATTCCATTGGAATCCATAGGCCTGTACGAATGATGAGAAACGAATGTAAAATTGGAACCAAACAAAGATTCTAGTTGATAATCCAGTAAAGTAGAGAGAATTTGTTGGCGCCATTTGTTCTTCGTGAACTTTTATTTAATTTGCTATCTAGTTTTTGTAGATTTTTTAAATAAAATATGTATACATATGTAAATTTAACGCTCGTTTATTCTTTTGGACCAAAAACAGTACATTACACTGAAATTTTTTAAAAAAAGCAGTAAATCGATTTTGAAAAGCAGTATATTTTTTTATTCAATATATAAAAAAATATTAATAATGATTTCCATCAGAATCAGCTTTTGTGGTTGTTTTGTGTTTGAAGCAATTTCGGCTTCGTTTTGAGGTATGTGTAGAAATCAACGCATTTGTACTTCAAATTGACAGTCAGAATCGCCTTCAATGTTTGCACATCTTATCGGGGTTTGTCTAACGTACAAGTTTTGTTCACTGCAGATAAGATTCGTTCCACTGATGCTGAAGTTCCTTTCAAACATAAAATATATTGAACGATAGTGGCCATTTCTATTAATTCCTAATCGGCTTTATTGAGATGGATAAATATCTCCACCCACTGATCCACAATCGAAACATTGCCTTTTCTCCATTGCATAATTTTGTCATGAATGCTTATTTTTGAAGTGAATAAAAGTATTTTTTATCATGTATCGAAAAACAGTATATTGAGGTAGAAATGCAGTACGCAGTTTTTGATGTCGAAAAACAGTATAGTACTGCGAAAAACAGTACAGATACGAGCCTTATGTATATTATATCACTCCACTCATCCACTGACAAGATGCAAACTGTCGCGAAACAAAAAAAAATATCTTTTTTGAAGACTTACTCACTCAGTACATGAGCGGCCAGTAAGAGACCGATTTTTAGAAACAACGATTACGCCCTACCGTGCGGAAAAAAATGTTCTGCGCATGTTAGAACAGTGACGTCACGCAGTGTGTTCCTATTGGCTAATAACACTGTGCGACAGCCACAATCGGTTTGGGATGAAACCACCGGGGAAAGTTATATCGGTAAAAAAAAGGTCATACGTGTCCCAGCGTTTCGTTGGGTCTCATCTAGGAATCGAGATATATCGATTTGAAGTTAGTAAGTATCGTATAGGGGAATTTGTCACGTTTTTGGCTCTTTTGTTTGACATAACTTGAGAACCACTCGTCCGATTTAGCTGAAATAAATTTTAAAAAACCAAGAATTACAATTCCCTTAATCTTAATCCTTTACAAGTAATAGTTTCCAAGTTAAAAATAAGCGCATGAAGAAAATTTTTTTTTTTTATTTTTTTTTATTTTTTTTTTAAATACATTTATTTTCGTTTGTTTGCTCCCTTTTCTTTCTTACGTGAAAGTAATAGGACTTGACACTTTTTACCGTTTTGGATTTTTTATGAATTAAAAAAAAAAAAATTTTAATTTTTAGGCAAAAATATTTTTTTTTTTCATACATTTATTTATAATTGCGAAACTGTTGCTTAAGTAGGAAAACGGTTTAAGAACAGATTAGAGGAATTGTAATTCTTGGTTTTTTAAAATTTATTTCAGCTAAATCGGACGAGTGGTTCTTAAATTATGTCAAACAAAAGAGCCAAAAACGTGACAAATTCCCCTATACGATACTTACTAACTTCAAATCGATATATCTCGATTCTGGAACACGTATGACTTTTTTTTTACCAATATAACTTTCCCCGGTGGTTTCATTCCAAACCGATCACTGACCCTTACCATTTGTCGCAGAGTGTAATCAATTGCAGGGTTGCCAAAAATAGTTCCAATGTAGTCCAATCTGAAACTTTTTACTCGTTGTAGATCCACATAGAATTGGCAATCCTTACAAGGGAACAAATACCCCATCTAACGGGAAATCATGCGCATGGCGTAATCTTTGTTTCAATCGTTCTTGACCGATTATTGCTCAACTCGAGAATCGAAAAAGAGAGTTGCTGATCAGAGATGAGCGATTCCGTTTTTTCGGTCTTGTCAGTGAGGATACCACACTGACAATTTTGATTGACCATATTTTGCTTGCTCTGGTGTTTATATATATTATTGTATTAATGAAGTTAATTAATAAATTAATGACCTAACCATTCAATTTGTTAAAATTACCCATACAAGCAACTTGGACTCGGATAACTATGCCGGCTTACTTCGTAAGCTGTCCGAATATAAATATTTATTGAGAACAATAGTGAGATATTAATGTCAACCATTTTGACACAGATTTCTACGTTTTTCGTTAAGGGTTGATGATTACTATTTACTTCAATATCTTCATGTTTTTTTTAATTCTTTTTGTTTGGGAATTCGTGAACTCTATTGCTTGTTAAAATAGAGACATTTCACATTATCGAGAACAACTCTTTTGTGTGTCCAATAACAATTTTTTTCTTTTTATTTCAATTTACTTCTTATTGGCAAACGAAATCAAATTAAATACATAAATTAAAATAAATATAACAAATAAAGCCAAATGCAATGAAAATATTTAAAGTGTAGCGGTGGATAATGAATCAAACAGTTAATTGTGATGTATATCAAATATAATTTAACGTGGTATTTGCACTTCATATTAAAAATGTTAATGAACAAACTTCTTCTAGAAAAAAAAATACTTACTGTGAGCGTCATACAAAAGTATACACATTTACTTTACATACTTTTCGTATAATTTCACCCGATATTTATAATTTTGTCTTCGATATTTATGAAAAAAAAAATCTTGGCCATACTTTTCCCCAAATGCTTTGACAGTTTGTGAAATAGGGCAACATAGTGTTTTTGTTTACAGCAGCTGACGGTAGCAATTGTTGCGAGAAGTTACTCTTATGATTTTTTTTCAATGAAGTGCACATTTTTCAGCTGATTTGTATGAGTAAAAGCAGGGTTAGTTTTTTTATTAATATGTATTTGATTCGTTTTGATTATTCCCTTATTTTTTGGGATTCTTTCTCTACATGTAATCAGAAATATACCATTTGAAACGAATTAGTTTATTCTCGATGTTTGATTTTATGTAAATTCCACCAGAATGGGAGACAAACATCTGAAGATACACGAAAGCTAATTATACGATTTCACAAAGAGAGTAAATCACTCCTAGATATTGGTTAAATCAAGGGTAGATGCCATAATACCGGCAAAATATACCACCTGAAATGACCCGTAAATTGGCTAAATCGATGTCTAGAAGACTAGGAACTGTAATTCAAGCAATACGAAATAAACATATTAATGTATACATTTTATATACAAATTCTCAACTGAAGACCTCTTTTGACCGAATGAAAAATTAAGAAATTTGGTTTTATTGTAAGGAAAATGTTATATCGCTTCCAGAAGGTTAAAGAGGTTTAATAACACTTTATAAAATATAATTTGACAAACATGTAATGCAAAAGCCCGAAATAAAATGTAAAAGGTATAAAATAAGCGTGTGCACTTCCTTTTGATGCGAT
The DNA here is from genome assembly GCA_958296145.1 of Hydrotaea cyrtoneurina. Classification (NCBI taxonomy): domain Eukaryota; kingdom Metazoa; phylum Arthropoda; class Insecta; order Diptera; family Muscidae; genus Hydrotaea; species Hydrotaea cyrtoneurina. Next base: position 5,430,564 of record OY282513.1, on the reverse strand, counting down.
CTATTGTTAAAACCCGAACGGCTGATGCTTTCCTACAGAAGTTTTACATGGCTTAGATATTACTCCCATACTCGCCAGCAATTACGAGGTGGAAGCAGCCGCAAAAAAATGGTTGAAGGTTTCACCAGGTTCTGAAACTGGATTCTGTTATGTGGTAGGCGCACACACTACCTACTACACCGCTACCGTCCACGTTTTGTGAGGTCTTATAAATACAACAACATTTCGAAAATCCACAGTTAGAGGAAGCGCCACATACAATTCAATTAGATCATTTCAATATTTCCACCTGCTCTTGTCCGGATAACTCGTTAACCCGAACGAGCCTAAAACTATGTGTGTACAAACTGTATGTGTATATGTGGCGTAGTTGCAGTGTAATTTGTTAGACCCATAAGTTTGATTTGGAAGTACGACTAGTGTTGAGTAAAAAGTTCTGATTTAGATGACGATTTCCCAGAGGGTTTCTTTTATGCGACTTTGTACATACCACCTTATTTTGGACACAATATGAACAAATAAATTTGCATACTTTTTTTTTTTAGATAATATTTAGACTTAGCCTGCGTTTATACTTGGCAATTGGCGAAAGAAAACAGGGAATATGTATTAGTTGCCAAAATAGTTTCGTGCTCTGCTTTTGTATTCGACTGACATATACATATAATACATTTAATTTCAGTAAAATCAATTTTATATTTAAAGCAGGTTTGTGTAAACCCGAAGTCAATCGCAATATATTGACACTTTTTCACTAACACATATACACATTGAAAACAGTAAATTCGCAATTTGTTTAATGTACACGGTAAACTCGATGAAGTTTATTTCTAATATGTCAAAAAAGAAATCAGAACAATCGGAAAAGAGCTTAAAAGTTGAAAAAAGTACAACAATGTCCAACACAGAATATAAATGTTTTTTTTACTGAAATTTAATTTATTACAGAGTCAGTCGAATGTAAGAGCGATGACACACACTGCGGTGTGCCGGCACGGAGCGCCGGAGCGGCACGCCGCCTCGGAGATGACACACACAGCGGTGTGCCGGCACGGTACATCGTCTTGGCGATGACGCACACATCACTTTGCACCGGGGTTTGTTGTAGCACGAAGTAGTTCATAAATGAACCCATTGACATACGAGTATAATTAAAAATTTTTCCTCATCTTCTCGTAGTTCAGCAAATAAAGTGTAAAAATGTCCTTTGGTTAGACGATCATTTACAATTGGATGCACCCACATTCGTCGATTCTTCTTGCTTCTTCTCTTCCAACGATAATATACCAAGCCCAAATCCAATATATATTTTAAATCTTCGTCCATTATGTCCACTGAGGTCAACTGTTGTAGATAGACTGGTTGCCGCAACGTTTCGAACTTTTCACTGTCGCCCGTCTGCAGAGTCAACTAACCACAGTGCGTACCGTGCCGGCAAACCGCTGTGTGTGTCAGCGCTAATACAAAACAATGGAAACAAGTGCCGGTCCGGCAAAAAAACAGCATGCGTTTCTTAAAATAAACGACGTGTCGTGACGACTTTTTTGCCGGCAGGAATCGATGCGGCCGTGTGTGTTTTGCATCATTTGAAAACACAGGTACATGCGCCGGACAGGCGCGCCGGTCCGGAGCACCTTGCCGGCAAACCGCAGTGTGTGTCATCGCTCTAAACCAAACTAAAGTAGAGCACGAAACGATACTGCCGACGGTTGTTTAAAAATTTATTGTCTTCGTAATTATGTGGACGCCTACACTTCACACAAAAAAGTTATTCTTTTTTTGACAACTAACACATATTCTCAATTTTGTTTTGTGAATTGCCTAGTGTAAACGCAAGGTAAGGAACATAATAATATGAGGATTTTTGTTTGTTTTCAAATCAGTTTCACATTTTAAAACATTACAACAATACGAAAAAGGTGAAAGGGAAGTGTTAAATCTCTATGCCTATGTCATTTCCACAAAATAGTCTTGAACTGTACAATAGGGTGGAGTGAAAACATGCTTTTTTTTAATTTGAAAAAGTTAACCTCGGAAAGAGATATAGTCTGGGGTCCTAATGAGGGGAAAAATAAAGAAAAAAATTTTAAATAATTTCCAAATTTCGAGGGAGTGGCGCGACCCCTAAAATTTTTTTCTTTATTTTTCCCCTCATTAGGACCCCAGACTACATCTCTTTCCGAGGTTAACTTTTTTTTTTTGAATTTCACTCCACCCTACTGTACAACAACTAAGCATTCCGCTATTTGTAGCATCCCTGCAAACAGTTTTGATCGCGGATGAATAATCGACGAATCCAATACATGGCTAAAGCTCCTTGGAGACGATCAAATAATTCCATCAATCGCGTGAATATGTATTAGTGTGTGCCTTCGTGTTTTGCCCGCAAACGCACCACAAAATACGGCAATCATCACTTTGTGTTTGACTTCGTTGTGTTCGGTTGAAACTTTCATACTACTTTTGCTGCAAAATAAAAGTAAAAAGGTTCAATTCTCCCCAATAGTTCCTACAGCTTTAGATATAGCGCTTTCAATTCTTCACCAAAGGGTGGTTAAAAAATTTCTAGAACAGTATACTCCCAAAAAAATTATTTTTCCCTCGTTTTTATCCAAAAAAGTCGATAAAAAGAATTAACAATTTTTAGTATAAGTAGAAAACAAAAATTTCGCATTCAATAAATTTTAAAATGAATTTTTTTTCACCCGCGTACTTGTCCATCTCGCACAATTTTTTACTACTAAATGAGTCATGCTTGACAAGCGTAATTGGAGACCATCAACGAAAACGCCATCAAAGAAAATATCAACAAATTTTGTTTTTTATGTCAATCATTGCCGACGTCGTGTACGTGTAGCCGACGAAACCCGATTAGAGGCACACACACAACCGATTGATGGAATTATTTGATCGTCTCCAAGGCGCTTTAAGGGTTTTAATTTTTGGAGCACTGTAAATAGTGACAAAAGTAACACATCATGGTTAGTACCTAAACTATTTACTGACGAAAGTAAATTTAATTGATTTGAATGTGAAACACAGAGCTAGAAGTCAATAATTTGCGAAAAATTTGCTGTATAAAACCTATGCACAGTTCCGATCTCAATGTCATTGAACATTTATGGGATAAATTAGGATGTAGGAGAGGATGTGTACATCAAAACATGCGTTAAATATTGCTTTGCAGGAAGAGAGGAATCAATGCCAATCCGACCAAAGCTGTGGCGAATAAATACGGTGGCGCAACAAAGTACTAATTTAGCGTGTTTTGTATTAGTTTAGACTTCATGTGTATTTAATAGCGGATCTTGAAATATATATCGCACCCTAAATACAAAAGGGGCACAACTCAAAATTCTCAATTATTCAGTAGAGGCAAAAAACCGTTTATATAAAAATGGTTGCAATATTTAAAGAAAATATGGTTCCATTATGAAAAAATACAATATTGAAGAAGGTTCTGCTATTTTTTTTTTAAATTTTGTATTATGTTTGCGGAAATAAAACAAAATTTTGATTTATGACTCTTTAACTGAATTTTTTCGATTAACTAGTGATATTATTTAATCAAAGAAGGCACATAAATAAAATACTGTTAATTGAACTCACTTTTTACAGCTAAAGAGGCACAATGCTAAATAATATACCACAAAATTTATCACTTTTTACAGTGATAGAGGCAGAACTCGAAAAAAACTCTTTATGTGTAATAAAAGTAATCAGTCGTTCTTGAGCACGTAAACGCAACTAAAAATAATTCTCTTTAGTTGATCGTGCAGAAGTAACACACTTGACATAAAAATAGACATAACGGCATTTTTCCAGTTAAAGAAGATAGTGATGAGACGGAAATTTTTATAGTAGTTAGAGATGTGTAATGTGAATCAGTTTATGGGAAAAAGTAGATTTTGAACATTTTTGAGTTGTGCCCCTTTTGTATTTAGGGTGCGATATATATATATTTTTTTTAAATAAAAGAGTCATTCTGACTAAATAAGAAAACCGGAATGTAATTCTTCTCATTACAACAGAGACTACCCGACTTTAAATGTGACTGGCTGAATATGTTATCTCATTTAAAAGCATTTGTATGTTTGCACTCCAAGTTGTTGGGTAATCTATAAATTTCAGAGCTCGTAATAATTGGTCTCTGTCGTGTTTGTTGTCACACCAAAACCAAGAATGACAGAAAGAAAGATTACGCCATGCGCATGATTTCCCGTTAGATGACGTAGTTTGTCCCTTGTTAGGGTTGCCAACTCTATTTGTATGTACGAGTGACAAGTTTCAGATTGAAACACAGCTAAGAACTATTGTTGGCGCTTTGACTATCAGCCAATAGGAATACACTACGCGTGACGTCATTCGACCAACCTGCACAGAACATTTTGTTTTCTCTGCACGGGATGGCGTAATCTTGGTTTCTATCATTCTTGCACCAAAACCACTCGTCCACCGACACGATGCGAAACTGTTGCGAAAAAAACCTCAAACTTCGTGGTTCTTTTGCGGCCCTTACACGTTATAACTTTTCGTTCAACTTGACTAAAGGCCTAATTACTTGACCGTTGCCGGAACGTAAACGTAATCGTAACCGGAACGTTGATGTAGTGGTGGTTACCCAAGATACGTGAAGTACCATATGTTGTATGTAAACAAACAAAATAATTTGTCTATTTGGTCTGTTTGTTTTGATAAAAACGTAAAAAATTCATTAATAATGAAAGAAAGTGTTGTGAAGAAACAATTTATCCATTTTTATAGTTTTTATTTTATTATTTTTCTAACAAAGTTGTTTCTTTTACTTTCTTGCTGTTTTTTTTATTTCTAGAAACAAATCAGCTGTTTGTTAAATGTCACTTGCCGGATAGAAAAATCTATTTTCTACAGGTTCATCCGTTACGTTACGATTACGGCCAAGTAACCATTTGTACATGTTTCACATAAGGAGAACGTATCAGCTGACACGTCACGGTTACGATTACGGTCAAGTAACTCGGCCTTAAGTTGAATAGCAAGTTGTAACGTGTGAGGGCTAGTTCGTTGGTTCGGTTGGTTGAAAAATCAAAATATTTTGATTTCTGTTCAAGTTGGCCAACCTGGTACGTCTCATTTTTGTTTTGACGTTGATCAAACAACAACAATTGTGTGCGGAAAGCAACCAAACAAAAATGAGTGAGAGTGATGATATACCAATGAGTTTTTTAACCAAATTATTTTCTTTCTCTTGTTTGGATTGTTCTTTAATTGTTTTTCTTCTTCTTCCAAAACTTCGTCTATGACAAGTAACGCAACCAAATCCGAATTCATGTTGGAGCTTCAAAATGTATTCTTTGAGTGAAGTTGAATAAGAAGTTGGTCGAAAAATTGTTACGTGTGAGAACGACCAACTTGCTTCTTCACCTAAGTTGAACGAAAACTTGTAACGTGTGAGGGCCGCATTTGGTTTGGTTTTCGTTCAACCGACAAACGTGATCCTATGATCGCTTGCTCGACTCATGTGTTCACTCGAGACACTTTACTTACATATGCACATGCACACAAATGGGCGCCCCTTCCTCGTTAATACTTTGCCTGTGACGAAGGCAAACGCATAAATATCTAACATTTAGTACAATTCTTCTTATTGAACATTCCTTTCTCAAAATTATTAAATCTTTTAACAATATTTGTTGTTATTGTTTAATAAATGTGTGTTTTCTAATATGAAACTAATTCTAAGTGTGAGGAGTGAAAAGGTACAATTTAGTTATTTGAAAGAGAGCGAAGCCGAAGCATAATTCTTGTCGGCGGCGGCTAATTAAATAAACAATCGCCGGCGGCAACAGCCTAGGTTATATTTATTAATAAATATAACGTTGGCTGTAAAAATTTAATTTTTAATTAATTTGTCGATAAAAGTACATAATCCGAGTCGAAACCATTGGACTCTTCGGTGAGTGGAAAAATAGTTTCTTGTATTAATACATTAAAACTTTTCTTGAGCAACCACAAAAACAAAAATGCTTAAAAGACCTGGATATCACTCTGATCAAAATTCACATGTTAAGTACGATTGCCATATCTAATATAGTACATCAATTAAAAGAAGATTTGTGCTAATGTCCTAAATCGATATGTAAAATGGTAATCGATCACATCGACGGCGGCTGCGCGCCGGCTTTGAGCAGGTCGGCTTCGCTCTCTGGACGGACGGCAACAATTCACGCGAGAAGTTACTCCTGCGACTCTCATTTTTTTTTTTAGCTGATTTTCGATATTTTTCTTTTGTTTCGAAGACAATATGTAACAAATTGAGTGTACGCGTGTTGGCAGGGTTAGAAATTGCCAGATTTTTGACAAATATATATGGCAGAACAAACACGTAGCACCGCACACCAGTTTACATATGCCACCACCAACATGCATCCATTATAGAATATATAGGATAAATTTATATATGCAATTTGATATGAAAAACATTTACCATTCAATTTTGTAAATACAAAGAAAAAAAATTAAATTGAAACTGTCTTACACACTTTCCGAAAACACGACCTTGCTAAATCAACTTCCAACTGATGACTGACAATTTGGTCGACAGTCATCGAATTTGGTGTTAGTGTTAGTTCGATAACATGACAATGTGACAGACGAAAGTTGACATTTATACTTTATACCAGTGCTGTTCATTTCATTGAACAATTGTTGTCGCTCAATTCACATGTATTCTTACGCTCTTGCTTCAGTCAGGTCACACTCAAAAAAATTTAGTTATATGAATACATATAATTATTGTTTTTCAACCTCCCCAACATACCAAATATGAATAAAATCTCAATACAACTTGAGAACAATATTATAATAATAGTAAATCCACAATAGTTTCTCAAGTTCGCGCACAAAAATTTAGAAGAATATTATAAAAATAGTAAATTCACAATAGTTTTTCAAGTTAGCGCACAAAACTTGAGAACAATATTATAAAAATAGTAAATCCAAGCCTTTTACAATAAAATCTCAACTCTTTTTCAAGCTTGAGGCTTGAGATGGTAAGCTTATTATAATATTATTCTCAAGTCATTTGGTATGTTGGGTCTTACTGACATTATGATTTGGCTGTAAAGTTGGCAGTTTCATCTCTTCACTAACACAACTACATTTTTCCATTTGCACAGCACTGCTTTATACCTAGATCAGTGCTGTTCATTTCATTGAACAATTGTTGTCGCTCAATTCACATGTATTCTTACGCTCTTGCTTCAGTCAGGTCACACTCAAAAAAATTTAGTTATATGAATACATATAATTATTGTTTTTCAACCTCCCCAACATACCAAATATGAATAAAATCTCAATACAACTTGAGAACAATATTATAATAATAGTAAATCCACAATAGTTTCTCAAGTTCGCGCACAAAAATTTAGAAGAATATTATAAAAATAGTAAATTCACAATAGTTTTTCAAGTTAGCGCACAAAACTTGAGAACAATATTATAAAAATAGTAAATCCAAGCCTTTTACAATAAAATCTCAACTCTTTTTCAAGCTTGAGGCTTGAGATGGTAAGCTTATTATAATATTATTCTCAAGTCATTTGGTATGTTGGGTCTTACTGACATTATGATTTGGCTGTAAAGTTGGCAGTTTCATCTCTTCACTAACACAACTACATTTTTCCATTTGCACAGCACTGACCTAGATCTATGATTGAATGATTGGCTTGTTTTAATATACAGTTATAGAGTGAAATGCTTTATTTGAGATGCACAGTTGCGCTCAAAGTAATAGTAGTGATGTGCTTAAATAAATGCATCTTCTTCTCTTTATTTCATTTAGGTTTTATTTAATCTTTTTCTTTTCCCCCTTCATTTCTGGGAGTGTGCATAATAAAAAAAATGCCGTTGGGGTTTTTCTTATGATATTGTTGTTGTAAAAATTTGACATTTTGACAACAGTAATGGTTTTTCAATGACCATAATAATAGTAGTGCTTGCTAAATATTGCGTAAAAAAGAAGTTGTGCTAAGAAGATATTCGCAAAAGATGTTTTTAATTTAGTTTATATTATTTTAAACAGATTTTTAATAATTTTAATATAGTTATTTTTCTTAGAAGGGTCGAACCAAGCACTGTAGAACCGAGAAGCGTACTCTTATCAAAAAATTAATTTCAGAAGGTAAAACGTACAAATTTGTTCAAGATATATTAGGCTATTCATCAACTGTGGTACGTAACGCAATAAAATACACCGAACAACTTGAAACTCGAGGACGTCCACTTGTTATGTCAGAAAAATGAATTGCCCGTGTGGTAAGATACACAAAGCAGAATCACTTTTCGAGCTCCAAAAAAGTAAAAGACAAAAATTCGAAGACGCTTGTGCAAAAATAATTTATCTGTTCATAGTCCAAGAAAAGTGCTTTATGGTGGAAGAGGATCCCGCCAATATGTCTGGCGTCCACCAAACTCGGAATACAATCTCAAATTCACTACAAAAATTAAAAAGCACAGGTGGTGCTTGTATAATGATTTGGGCATGCTTTTCTTATTAAGTTGTTGTGTTATATATTGGATCAAGGAGATCATGGATAGGCACCTTTATGTACATATTATGCAGGAAACAATGCTACCGTATGCCAGTGAAAATATGCCATAGATTTGGGTCTTCCAGCAGGACAGCGACCAAAATCATACTAGCAAAGTTGCGAATGAGTGGTTCCAGGCAAACAATATAAATGTCCTTGAGTGGCCAGCACAATCCCCAGACCTTAATCCAATTGAGAATTTGTGGTGCGATATGAAGAATGCAGTTACCCAATCTCAGCCAGCAAGAGTATCTCAACTTCGGGAAGTCATCAGGCATGCTTCCTGAACAAAGATGCCAATATCTTGTTGACTCGATGCCGAGGCACTGTGCAGCCGTAATTGCAAAATTTAAATTAAAAAAAGAAAAAAGTAGTGCTTATGTTTTTACAAAGTTTTGTTGCAAATGTTATGAACACTACTATTATTTTGAGCGGTCAATTTTGACAAAAAAACCTAACATATATGCTTCGAAAGTATGACGTATTCTATGTTGTTACCGTTTTAAATTACTTCTACCCTTATATTCTGTAAGAAAAAATATATATTTAAGAATTAATGGGAGTTCTTCATAAATTTTTGTCATTATTCTTAATAATTTAATAACCACTACTATTATTCTGAGCGCAGCTGTATGTATAGCACAAAATGGCAGAAGACTTGCTCGCGGCCTGTTACGAACATACATAGAATGAGATTATGCCAAAAATAAAAAAGATAACAAATGCAACTACAGCAAATAAAAAATGGTAGAGTAGGTATTTAAATACATAAAAAGTATTTTATCACGGAACAAAAAATTTGAATTTTGAGCACTGAAGTTCCTTATTTTTATACATTGTGATTTCTTTTATTAATTTCATAATAAATTATACTCACAAAATAAGTAACAAATACATTGGGTTTTAAATTTAGAAAAACATCCATCGTATGGACTAAATGAATCGTCATCCTTATCAGGATACACTTTACTAAAATTTTTCTTAGCTATTGCTTTATGCGCGTTTGTCTCAACAGTTTACTATTCTACGTTTTGTTTCAACTGACCCAAATATGTAATGGGTATCAAATTTCAAATAAATACATACTTGAATTTAAAACAATTAGATACTGTTCCACAATGAACAAAACTAAGTTGGTTCTGTAAACGGATTCTGTTAAAGGGGCTAAACATCGGCGTTTTGAAAGTTTACGTATAAAGGTTAACAAAATGAAGCGCAGAATTTTTTTCCATTTTGCACATTTATACCCTCACCCTACGGGTAGGAGGGTATATATCATTTGATACGGCTCAAAAATGTCACACATAGAAATATTCACATTACACCCCAGGTGTCTTTGAACCAAATTCAATTCATGACTTTCTGAATCGTTTGAGCCATGTCCGTCTGTCCTGCTGGTACGCACGATAACTTTCGGAAGAGTTAAACAATCACTCTGAAATTTGGCATGGCTTAATATTTTCCCAAAACTGCTTATGGGCTATATGGCCACACCCCTTCGGGTACCTCCCATACAAATCTGCTATTTCCCCCACTTTAGAAATCGTGTAATAATATCAGTGTAATGCCAAGTTCGATATAACTGGATAAAGTTTCGGACAAAAACTTGGTCTGGCAACTCCCATACAAATGTACCATTCCACTCACTTTAAAAATCGTGTAATAATATCAATGCATCCAAAACTCCATAAATTATAGAAGAGCCTGCGCAAAAGTAAAGTTTGAATGTATCATAGCAAAACGTAAAACATGGGAAAATTTTCTAAACTCTTTAAACCCATTGTTGGATTTAAGAGTACTTTGGAGCAGAGTAAGAGGAATTAGGACAGAAAAGACTTTCAACTTTCCTACGATCATCGAAGAAAATACCACTTTAACACACCCACTCGATAATGGGAGGTTTGAAGATACTATCATTTCACGAAAGAATAATTTTATTAACCAATTGAACAGTTTTGATGGTTCCGACAGTCTTCTCTGTTCTGAAATAAATATAGTGGAATTCAATAATACTCTTCAAAATACAAAAGGAAGCACGCCCTCAATGGACAGAATAACGTATGCAATGGTAAAAAATCTACCATTTGCCATGAAAAACAGAATAATAAGACTGTACAACAATATATTTCGTACTGGAATATTTCCTCATGACTGGAAGACAGCACTATTAACTCCTATTCCCAAGCCAGGAAAAAACCCTAACAAAACAGATGGATACCGTCCTATTTCTTTAATACCGGTTTTGTCTAAAATTTTAGAGAAGATTATATCTACACGTTTTTGGAAAAACTATAAGGATCGTATATCACCGAGCCATCATGCTTTTGTGCCCAAGCATAGTGTGCACACTATTTGTCATGAACTTGAATCAAGACTTAAGGAAAATTTATCTAAGAAAAGACATAGTGTGGTGCTGTCAGAAGATATTGAAAAGGCCTTTGACCGTGTGGTGTCTATATTTATAATTGATGAATTAAAAGAGTTGGGTATTTCCCTTCCAATTATAAAACTATTTTTTTCTTTTCTTTGTAACCGCAAAATAATGGTTAAAATTGATGGATATATATCTCTTCAACACCCATTAGACAATGGAGTTCCGCAGGGATCACCACCTTCAGTAGTCTTATTTACTATCTACGCCAACTCTCTGGCTAAATCAATTCAAAACCTTCCTGGAATCGATTATGTGGGATTATATGCTGATAACATTTTTGCTGCAGTATCCGGAACACCAGATAAAGTATCCTTGAAAGCCAATTTTTTAAATAAAAAAATACAACGCTGGGCCGTTGCTCGTGGTGCTATTATTCCTGTAACGAAGACCGAAATACTACATGTCTGTAGAAGACGAAACTGCAACGTAGATACTTTGCACCTTGGAAATACATTATTACCACTTAAAAATAACATGAAAATACTTGGAATACACTTTGCGAAAAATTTATTGTGGAATAATCACGTTGCACATTTACGGATAAAAATAAACAGGATTAATAATTTGCTGAGATTAATGTGCTCCAAGAAAAAAGGACCTCATATCGAAACATCAAATAGTATTTGCGCTTCATTGGTATATGGAGTGCTACAACATTGTATTACTATATATGGCTGGACAAATAAAACCAATGTTAGAAAACTAAACACGGCACTAAATAACTGCTTTCGTACCTCTTCAGGGTTACTAAAAGTAACCCCCTGAGAGTCAGTAAAAATGGAATGCAGAATGATAGACTTTACAACCTTGTTACACAACAGATCAGTTAGTATGGCATCCAGGAACATCACTGATCCCAAAGAAGGCCTTCACCAGCTATTCTGGAACTATATTGATACCAACGCTTTACATAAAAAGCCATGTGCTATTCAGAACATAATATTTCTCCTGATGAGGCATAACATACCTTTACCGAGTAGACCTGAAATAAGGCTAAACTCCAATAACATGGTAAATATGGACAACAGTCTATCCGTATACAGAAAATCTACAACAAATCCAGATGTTTTTAAGACATTGATACTTGAAAAAATTTCGAAATTTTCACCAGACACTATACTTTTTACTGATGGATCGTACCAGAATGGAGCAAATAGCTACGCGGTTGTACAACAAATGTCAGTCGGACAATATACAATTATCAAACAAGGTCTTTTGCCAGCCTATTCTGGTATTTTTTCTGCTGAATTGGCAGCTATCAACTCAGCAATCTTAATTGCTGTTCAGAAAAAATTAAAAGTTATAATTTGTACAGACAGTCTCAGCGTTGTCACCGCTTTACTACACAACAAAAGGGATGTATACGACAACTTAATCAAAAACGTTGCCATAGTGCACCCAATTCAAATTGTATGGGTACCCTCCCATGTTGGTGTAGGTGGAAACGAGTTTGCCGACAAAGCTGCTAAAGAAGCCATAAGATTGCCTTTGATATTTGAGGTGCCCTGCTTTAGTGGTATAATTAATAACATCTTCAGAACACTACAGACAATAGAACACCGACTACAATGGACGAATTCACAAAGTTTTCTGCGATCGCACAATCCACAATTCTGTAGACCAAAATACCACTATAAATACACACGATACCAATGCATTATCTTAGCACGCCCACGAGTTGGGAAAGCACTTTTTAATTCAAAACACTACTACGACAATTCTATCCATTTAAAATGTGACATCTGGACAAAGATTCCGACAAAATTTGGATGTCTAGACACGCTTATTCTGGTACATGCCATACAAATATACCATTCCATCCACTTTAGAAATCGTGTAATTATATAAATTCGCTCAACGAATCTTTCCGAAATTCTACATTTACTGCCTGTTTTCATAAAACGAATTTGTTCATTCGTTACAAATTGTGAAAATTGAGGGCGCAATAAAACGGTTTTGTAACATTAATGAGAGCTTATTCTATTGGAATCGTGTTCCGTATGTCGATATCTAACATATATCCGAAAACCAGAATTGAATAATGTCTGAAATCCATTTTATAACGCTTCCAATACTGCCGATTTGTAACGAACGTACAAATTAGTTTTATGGAAACAGGCAGTTTGTAAACTTTTAACTACATAGAACTTTCGAGAAAAAAACTCTGCTTTATATTCCGCCCTTTTTGTAAAAACGTGTAATACAATATTTGTCTAAAACATTCGGTATTTTGTAGTTGCGATTATGACATTTCATCAGATGTTACATCCCATGGTGGTAGCCACGCTCACTTTTGACTTTCCGATACTTTAGAATATTAGACTTGTATGTTTTTACTGATGATGATTTTCTATAACATTCGGTATTTTGAGGTTGCTATTATGGAATATGAGACTTGTACGTCTTTACTGAGGGTATATATCAGTCGGTTTACCCGACTGCAACTTTTTCACTGGTTTTATAATGAATTGGCATAGCAACCATGTTATCCCTACATTTTAGGTTTAGGGTGTCTTAAGCAATTTTATCAAGAATAAATATATGTCCTTTAAGGGATAAGGGTACAACAACAACCCTAAAACAGGTTAAAATATGCTACTAAAATGTTTGCCATACAACTATACTATAAGTTTTTGAAGGGCTCAAAACTCAATTTAATTTCTAGAAATAATTTAAAGCTCAAAATGTCTTATAATTTCAACTAATTTCGAATTTGTGCTAAAATGTGAATGGAAAAAATATTCGAATATTCACCGAACAGAAGAAAACTGTTGATTTATGTTATTTTATTACATTAAGCTATTTTGGTGCATCATTCCCAACAATAGCAACGAAACTAATCAACTGCCATTCGGCTAATAAGATCCAGAACAAATACATATGACGAAGCAAAATCTGTTCGGATGCAGCTCCAGCCGAATTATCGTGATAAAGAAGTACAACTTTAAGACTTTTCTTTGATGAATCTATAAATAAACGCCAGTCCACGGTGTTGTATTCGATATTCCTTTTAATAATTATGCCTTTAATTCTTTGCAATTAACAAATATTTTGGATTTGTGTACTGAAATGTATGGTAGAAATCCGTCTTGGCGTTTACGAAAACAATTAACATTAACACCAGGTTCAAGTATATGAAGACTTTTCAGGTCTGCTGCAAATATTTCTGCTTTCTTTTTGGACAGATTCAGCAGCCGTGCCAATTCATTTAAATGCGCCTGGGATATTGCTAAGAGGTTTGGTGTTGCTTCATCTCCTACACCCAGACCTGTGAGGAGTCTTCTCTTGGGTGCTAGTGATCGAAAATGATAAATGGACATTGTAGGTAGTAAAGCTTATTTCCTTCTACACAAAGCTTATTTGGATGTAAATATAATTGATTTGCTGTTAGTATTAGGTATTTGTGTAAAGCAATATCGTGTTTGGGGGGAAAAAATAAACTTATTAAGTGTGTATTTGCAGCTGTTTTCGTAATTTTGTCTGCCTCTACACTCTTTAACATAATAACAATAACCGAAAGAATAAGATGAATTGATATATAGAAACAAGTTAATGTTTCTGCACAAACACAATAAACTTTGTTTTCTAAAATTATTCTTCGTTTATCTATTCAATATATATTTTTAATTTATTATATTATAAGATTATATTATATTATGAAAAGAAAATGATCAATAAAACCAAAAAAAAAAACCATGAACACAGGTGAATAGCATTTATTAGTTGCAATGAAATCGACTTCATATACAATATTATTGTTATTTGCAAAAACAATTTTTGTTGCGCAACGATTTCATATACCCCTGAGAAAATAATCCAACAGTGTTAAATTCTCAAGTTCAATATGTGTGCACTTGCTCTCATATTGAGACGACTGCACCATACCCAATTCATTCCGGGACGAAGATCATTGCTGCAGGATCTAATGGTGGCATGTCGTAACATTCATTGCCATTAAGTCACACAATGCCTATTTACATAACTTAATTTTGAGAATCTATTATCGAAAAAGCCACATTGTTTTGTATTGTACCCCCGCACTAATGCAAAAAGCGTAAAACATCTCATCCGTTTCACAAAGTTTTTTAGTCTACTATTATTAACTGGAGACTTTTCCCATCTCTAAAAAGAACGTGTCCAACTTCATTATTATGATATTTATGATTAAAAAAAAAGAATAGTGTAATTTAAAGAACAACGTACAATACATATCATACAAATGTATTAAATATCATAACTGTTTGTATGTACAAAATGTGTATTATAAAGACTACATTTATGTATGTATATGCTACAGACCTTTTAAAAAAACTAACGTAAACATTTTAAAAATAATATGGAGGTCCATTAATGCTTGTAGCATCATTCGTATAAGATCCGTCAAAAATTGGCGCCACCTTTGAAAATCCAGTTATTGTCGAATTGCTTGGTGCATGTATATATTGATAGCGGGAACTGTTTGCTGTTGGAACATACGAATTGGTGGTAGATGGTTCATTTATATGTTGGTAACGATTTATGGTATGGTCTGTATGGTTTGTCATGCTACTCATTGCAAATGGCACAGCCATGTGTTGGGTAGGACTTGTCAATCCCCTCATTGATGCAGGCATGTGAAGTGAATTATTTATCATTACACCCTCAGTAGATTGCACAGGTGCATCTTGTGTCCGCTTGGCTATTTCACAATTTGAAGATGGCGTTAAGAATGATCTATGATTTGGTATTTCATGTGGAGTAAATCGTGGTGCTGTATGTTGCGGCTGATTTACTAGTCTAATATTAGTTTGCTTAGTTATATGTTGAGTACGATTTGTCGATCCACTCATTCTAGATGAGGGTAGGGCAGGTATCTGACTTATCATTGTTGACGGAGTAGGTACGTTTTGTGAAGAATATGGCATATTATACGGCGATGGTAATTGTTGTGGATGATTTGTCAATCCTCTCATTGTTGATGTTGCAGGCAATCTACTCATTGCAGATGACGTTAGACTAGGTCTATGATTTGCCACTCTGTGCGTTGTAGATATACCCGAGATGGGTTGTAGATTATTCGTCATCCCACTAATTGTAGATGGAACAGTTAAATGTAGTGACTGATGCATAATGTCACCCATTGCAGGAGTATACACAGGATGATTTGTCAATCCATCCGGTGTGGATGGTGCAGACATGTTATGGAGTGCATTCGCTGTTTCGATTGCTTTGTTTATTGTAATGTTTTGGCCAGTAACACCCGAGTTTGGAAGGCATGTAGCTACTGTATTGGTAACTGGTGTACATGTATTGACTGGGGTTGAAGAAGTCTTACTATTGGATGACTTTGGATGATTTGGTCCGTATTGACGACGATGCGTAGCCACAAATGTAGGTGATTCAGAAAACAAATTCTGGTTTTGTACATGGCTATCAATAGTAGAAGACGGAGCATATATGTGTGGATCTGAATACATGGAGCTGTCGTTTGGCAGAACATGCATGATGCTGTTAACAGGTACATCAGTAGATGAAGCAATCCTGTATTGATTCGACATCACAGTGTCTGATGTTGAAATATTCAAATTTGTAGAGGACGATGTGGCTACTTGCTGGTGATGTACATAAGGTGTAGTAACTGTCCTGTTTTGTGTAGCCGATACTCTTGGACGGGGATAAACAAGTTGTGATGAAACTGTAGTTGAGATGATTGGTGCAGCAACAGCGTAACAAGAAGGAACTCTGTATTCATTATAAGTCACGCTATTTGATGCTGGACCATTCATACTTTTAGAGTTCGATGCTGATCCTCCATAAGAGGTATGAGAATTTTGAAGAGAACTTTCAATAGTAGAAATCGGCGCAGATGCATGTGAAAGAGCGTGTAGTGTAGTGGGCAAGAAACCAGTTCCAGCCTGATTAGGAATTATCCTATTCGGCGTTGGACCATTCGCACTTCCGGATATAAATGCTGTAGCTTGTTGCTGGGGATCAAGTCTTTTAGTAACATTTGGTTCCAGAGAAAACTGCTCAGTATTCTGAACATTGAAGATTCTGCTACGATCTTGTGTGTGACAATTGGTGGACCTTTCGGTCTGCCCACTATGTAGTGGGCCAGATACAGTTCCAATAGAAGTAATACCATATTGGTTACAATCCGTGATATTCGATATTGATGTATTTATTCTTGCAGGCGGTACTGGTACAAACTGTTGGTTAAGCCCCGGGCGCATATTATTGGTTGATGTTACTTTGGATGTTGTTGTAGACGTCAGCGACACTTGTAGATTAGACAATCCCGAATTCGTACTAGATGGCAACGACGGATTGAGAAATTTTGCCATAGCGATACATTTTAATTTAGGCTTTGCAGATTCATTTCCAATCTTGTCTTGATCTCTCACATATTTTTCAGCAACTACATCATCATCTTCCAGCAGTATTACACTATCGTCATTATTCGGCTCGGGTTTGACTACCGTCAACGGAGTCCTATCACCAGCTTTACCACTATCTATGTGTACTCTTAAGTTGCATATAGATATGACTGACAGATCGCTTTTGGAAGACAAATCACAACGAATCTTTAATCTATTTCTAGTATGAATTTCTTTGAAATGTTCTTCGGCGGCTTGCAGCGATTCAATTGGCAAATTACACCATTCACATACATAATTGAGTACTAATTTATGATATCTCTTCAAATGTAAAATTAATGCATCACTTTTCATATCACGTTCTTCGCAACAGAAACAACTACGTAAAGTGGAAAAGGATAAACGTTCATTAGCAAATACAACTGACAAACTCAGGTACATTTTCTTTCCCTTATTAATTAAATTGATGACCGGCACGTCGCGTGCTGCATGCTCTTCTCTTATGTGATTGGTTAATCTGCGACGGGAATAATGGTAGCTGGAACAAGCATCGCAAATAAAAAAACTGGGGTCGGAGTGTTGTTTTATATGGTTCAAGATCCCATCCCACTCTTGACAACCTTGTAAATTAAAATCACATTGACAGCAGTTAAACGTGGTACCACTTATTTTGTGTTTCTCACGAACGTGTTTGAAAAGCACACCATTTTCTGTAGCTCGAAATGAACAATTATCATTAAAACATTTCATTCTTAATTTCCGAGATATATATCTCTCGTAATCCTCCAACCAGGGCGCTGTAGGGGTTGATATCAACCAGGTGCGTTTCAAATTCTTAGATTCACTAATTTTTAGTTTTTGCAGGCGATTGTTCAGACTAGTAAGTAATTCTGCCATGAACTCCGAACGAACTGGTAGAATGCCAGTTTGTATGAGCACAAAATATGAATAATTAAGATTAAAATAAATCTGCTCAAAGCGCATTAATCCTAAGGCGCTGTGTCCCGTATATGCGTGTACCTTGGCATCTTTCTTATTTGCGAATGTCAGTGGGCAATGGAAGCAAATGTACGTGTGGCGACGGTGCACTTCAAAGTGCTCTTTGTAAAATTCTAAAGGCCTTGATATCTCAATAGGACAGTGTGGGCACTGACATTCATAAAAGTTATGCTTTGCTCTCATGTGTCGCAACCATAGGTCATAAATTGAAAAGAAACCACCACAATATGATTCCGAGCACTGATAGAGACTGTCAGGTGCCACGCCAGTATTCTCTGTCAATTTACGAAGTCGAACCTTAATCGTTTCCTCATGGTATGTAACCAATTCCTCTGCAGTAGGTTTAACATCTGCTACGGGTAGTTTGTGGTTTTCCTCTATAACAGCATCTAACATATCATTAATTTTTATAACCGGTACAGGTTGGGCCAAATTGACCGCTTGTAGATTCTGCAATAAATCCTAAATAAAAATAACATTAGTAATTTTTATATTTATAAGTGAATCGAAACATACTGTAGTATCAGATACGCAATTATTATGACCGCAAACGTATGGCAATTCCTCTGGGTGCTTGAGGGCTATGTGTGTCCGTAACAAACTTTCATCGTTGCCTATTAAGGGACAATAAATGCAGGAATAGTATTTCAAGGTTTCAGGAACACGAAGTTTATGATCGGTTTTTATGTGGTGCTCCAATAGATTCGAGTTGTAAAAAGAAATATGACTGCAGTCTAGAAAATTTAAATAAATACATACAACATGATATTTCGAACGAAATTGTAATACAATGGTTTTCGATTTTACTAATTTTATAACGTTCATCCAAAAAAAAAAAAAAAAAATTTGTAAAATTAAATCGAATGGTGATAAGGTTATTTTACTATTTCGAAACACATTCGATTCGAACTAAATGATGCATGGTTTATTTTTTTAAAACACGCCAGCAGTTTTATATCCTTTACTCAAGGTTTAACCCATTTTGGGCCGATATTTAACCAATTAAGTTTTGGCCAATTAAGAATATTTGCATTGCTTTTAAAAAGAGGCATTAGTTCGAAACTTACCACCTTTTTGTAAATTACGTGGAAGTTGAATTGCAATCAAGGCGAACGTTAGAGTATACCCGATTATGTCCTAATGATTTCAATTACAAGAAATACTTGTTATATCTCGTTTTGAACATAGTTGGAACTAAACTAAATTGATTGGATTCCTTTTAAGGTTATTTATTTGTCCCCACCTGATTTTTTGTTGAAAATTATAATAAATATAATGATTTTGAGTACATTTGACTTTGGGCGCTCCGTTTGGAATGAAGACAGTTAATTCCGAATATTAGCGTGCCTCACAAAAGAAAACAAAAAAATAATCTAAAGGCACAACGGTTACCGTTAGAACGGAATTACTTACGAATCAGCTAAACTGAAATGCATCAACATTTATTTATTATGAGGTGGTGATGTTTTATGTTAGGCACTGTATGCATCATGCATTTTCTATATATGTACTTACATTGGCACTGCAATTTTCGAACATTTTGTGCAATCTGCTCGTTTATATACTTTGGATTGTATATAATTTGTTTCCCATATCCTTTGTAAATCGTACACGTCTGATATGAGTCTGCATGTATCTCCTTCTGGTGCACAGAAACGTTGGATGCTTCACAACTACGATAACAGCACATGGAACATTGAAATATCATATGCAAATGCTTCTCTCCAATATGATCCACGAGTTGTTGGGTGGATTTGCAGGTACCCTCGAGAATGCTACAATACGCACACTGTAAATATTCACCGGATAAATTTTCACGCCCATGATCTTCTAAATGATTTAACATTTCATTGGACGAGTCAGTCGAATAGTAACAATCATCAGACATGCATTTGTATAAACCCATGTATTCCACATTTGATGGATAAGAACGATATGTAGACCTCGAACTAAGATTTAATGTTATTCTTTGCAAAGAAGGTCTAGGCGGTGTTAAACAATTATCACCAAAATCAATTAAATTTTGAAAATGTCTAGATGCGATTCTAGAAGGTGTCTTTGTAGTGGAACTGTTTGATTCTAGGTCCTCTGTCCTTGGTATCGTGGATTTAAGCGGGGGATCTTCAAGAATTTGTTTTAATTGTTGTTCTTCTGAAAGGTATGCCACAGAATCTGACAGCTGTTCCGAACACGCCTCATTGCGAACAGGTATATCGTCATCGAGGTTCAAATTCATTTCAGTACCAGCAACTTCATTCATACAATCTTTCCGCAATTGTTCGTTTTCCTTTATATTGTGGATTATATTTGATCGGTTCAGCCTATTGTGATTATTAATATCAGTAGACGTTAGCTGCAACTCATTGCTTATGTCGTTTCCATCAGTAATTGCAACTAGTATACATTTTTTTACATTATGTGAAGTAGCTTGTCGTTGATCGTGATGAATCCTTAAGTGTCTCAAAACGTTGGCCTCATTTAGTTGGACGAAATAACAAATTATACAGTAATGCAAATATATTACCATAGCTTTGGGTGGATAGAGATACATGGTTTGAATACGAGAACACCTACAAGTTTTGGAATGTAATTGGTGTGACTGGACATCAGCTTTAAAGGGTTTCTGCAATTGACATCCGGAACACCGGAATGCATATTCTCCGGTGTGTGTGGAATAATGCATATACAAATTCATAAAAGGCTCACGCAATTCTTCGTTACAAAACGGACATGTGACGGAATAAATAGTAGTTCGCTTATTTGGACTCGACAACATTTTGGCAAACCGTGTATTAATGGAAAGATCACTTAATTGAGACCATGTCAGTCTGGAGACATACGACTCCGATTTGTGTTTACGTATGTAATGATTTGTTAAATCGGAGGGTTTTGAGCTACACAAAGCGCAGAATGTAGTGTTATTTTTAGTCATTTCAGGGTTATTGTTGAGTTTTCTAGGTAAGTGTATCATAGCGGCTGTGGATGTGTCACAAAAAACTTTTGTTGTATCACATTGAATCCTAGACTCGACTAATTGAACATTTAAAATGTTGCTTGAGTTAATATTTTTTTCTTCTAAATTATCGCATTGTTTTGTGTGTTTTCTAAGTTTGTTGAAATTAAGACGCTTAATTAAAACTCTAGGCTGGTTTTGCATAATTTTTTCTTTACAAAACTTTGCTTTCGACTCGTGTTCGGAATCGCTGTCGTAAATTCGCATTCTATGTTTTAGATTACAAGAGCGCGACGATGGAGAGATGCGAAACGAATTATTTGAATAATCGTTTAATTTTTCTAGTTGTTTTCCTTCTACAGACATTGATACCTCATCAATAGACCTTCTCCGTTTCGATGCACAGGATTCCGCGGATGATAATTTAGAATCACCTTGATCGGTATTATATACTGAATCTACCAGCTCAGAATTCAACTGTTCGGCTATAATCAAACGAGCATGTAAACTTGACAACCGTTTTCCATCTATAAAAGACTTCGTCAATGACTGGGAAGTACTACAGTTGTCGCCAGCGTCAACAGACGTTTGCTCATCCGAAGAAATACAGTGCTTGTGGCCTGAGGATTGCTCCGTCGATTTCCGGGAAGAACTGATTGTAGTGGTTACATTAGTTTGAACATTTAACAACTCAGCTATCGCAGTGCGAGCATGTACACTTGAACGCCGTTTACTGCCTATTATTAGGGGTGTGAATTTATCATAACCTTTAAATGTACATTCCAACTCTTTCAGTATACGACTGCTTTGGTCTATTTTATTTTTTCCTTCATATCCTTCTACAGACATTGATACCTCATCAATAGTCTTTCTTCGTTTCGATGTACATGATTCGGCGGATGGTAATTCAGAACCGCCTTGATCAGAGTCTACTGGTACAGAATTCAAGCCTTCGGCTATAGCTGAACGAGCATGTACACTTGACAGCCGTTTTCCATTTTTAAAAGACTTCGTCTGTGACTGTGAAGTACTACTGTCGCCGCCAGCGTCAACAGACGCGTGCTCATCCGAAGAAATACAGTGCTTGTGGCCTGAGGATTGCTCCGTCGATTTCCGGGAAGAACTGATTGTAGTGGTTACATTAGTTTGAACATTTAACAACTCAGCTATCGCAGTGCGAGCATGTACACTTGAACGCCGTTTACTGCCTATTATTAGGGGTGTGAATTTATCATAACCTTTAAATGTACATTCCAACTCTTTCAGTATACGACTGCTTTGGTCTATTTTATTTTTTCCTTCATATCCTTCTACAGACATTGATACCTCATCAATAGTCTTTCTTCGTTTCGATGCACATGATTCGGCGGATGATAATTCAGAATCGCTTTCATTAGAGTCTACTGATTTAGAACTCAAGCAATCGGATATAGCTGAACGAGCATGTACACTTGACAGCCGTTTCCCATTTTTAAAAGACTTCGTCAATGACTGTGAAGTACTACAGTCGCCGCCAGCGTCAACAGGCGCGTGCACATCCGAAGAAGTGCAGTGCTTGTAGCTTAAGGATTCTTTGGTGGATTTCCCTGTAGAACTAATTGTAGATTTTTCGACAGGTTGAATATCTAACAGCTCAGCTATTCCTGCGCGGCATTGAACACTGGAACGTCGTTTCCTGCCTATTATTAGGGGTGAGCATTTATCATAGCCTTTAAATGTACATTCCAATTCTTTAAATATACGACTGATTCGGTCAATTTTATTTTTTTCTTCATTTGCCCTTTTGCTACGGGATTCTTCTGATATTTCTTTATTTTCGTTAGATTCATTATGTATATGATCCTCTTCAATATTTTTTTCCGGTTTGTCCTCCTCAGTCCTAGTCTTATTGAAATCCTTTTTTTTCTCTTCGTGTACATTATTAGTCTCACAAACATCGAAAGTATTTTCTGTTTCTCTACTGACTAAAACACGTTCACTTGACATGTTGGCACTTGTATTTTTTGGTTTTTTATGTAATTCCCACATGGATGCAATTTTTTCTTCGTACGGTTGTAAAGTACTTAAAAGTATGGAACGACTTTCGTCCGTCACTTTTTTTATATCACGTTTCTCTTTTCTTTCAGATACTTTTGGTCGTTTTCTGTCATATTCCTGTTCTCGATCATTCTCAGGATGAGGATGTTCATCACCTACTGCTTCTTTATATTCTTTTTGGGTCATGATGCAAGGTGCCGAAGAAGTTTTCGGTGTTTCACAATTATTCTTAAATCGAATTTGGATTGCTGACGGTGTTGTGTCCAAATCTTGTACTAAATGGGAAGCTCCAGATGTTAGATTGTGCAACGGCTGTTGGCTTATCAAGGCAGAGGAGGGAGGTTTGTTCCCTTGTGACATGGAGTTAGTTAAGTTCGCTACCGTTTCACTTTCTACTATATCAAGTCGCAAGGAATGTTCCTCTTTTTTTGTATTATCCACATTGCATTCTTTTAGGGCAATATTGGGATTTATTTCTTGATCGTCAAGAAGTGTAATTTCCTCTGTGACACCATCGACTCCAACAATTGATGTACAATTGTCTTCATCGCTGGAATCTAGTGATATTATCCCAACCACTCTCTCTTTAAAAATGCGTCGATTTCGCCTTCTTCGTACATAATTCGATATATAGGTCTTATTTTTGTTGACATGGAATTCTCTGTTATTCTGACATTTTTTCTTATCAGAAACCTGATCTATTTGCCTTAATAAAGACTGATTTTTGATCACATCATTTCTTTTTGGAATATTACGCGATTTTGTCAGTGTTTGCGGAATTGAAGTAGAAACCATTTGCTTTCTTGATGTACCAGTTTCTGTCTCACCGTCATCGTCATCGGAACAGAGATTAACACATTGCTGTTCGATTTCATCACAGAATAATTTCTTTATTTTCTGGGGAATTTTCTAAAAGTAAATGATAATGTATGTTATTTTTGTCAGGATAATAAAGTCTGGTCGAGCTAACCAACAGTTTCAAATTTTAAATTCTGTTCAAATTTACATCTAACTACTGGCTAATTATATCTGTTGACATTGTGCAAACGGAGTATACTTGTAAATACGTCATATATCAAAAGTCATCATTTTAAAAAATGAATGTATTGTTGATTTTCCTAAAAGGGTAATTTATAATTATATTCCCTTGTTAAATTAAAACATTATTATACAAATTAACCTCATAAGAAATCAATTTTATACGTTTTATGGGCCTAGTCTGTAAGGAACAAGAGTTATTCATTGAATACCATACAATGGAATCGGTGAAATTTCCATAACATAGATATCAATTAATCCACATACGATCCGAAAAAAAGACATGCTTGGTTTTTGGAAGGTAATACACGCATCCTCACTAATTGATCCGTGAATGATTTAAACTATAAATAATGAAAAAATCGTCAAGTATTTATTTATCCCAGCTCCCGTAGTTTCAACATTGACCCCATATTCCACAGTACCCGATGTATTGTAACTATTTTTATACCATCGCATACACCTCGAAATACAACTACTCATATTGAATGTATTGCTAAATCTTACCTTATCATCTAATACAATGAGATTCTGGTATTGTTCTATAATCGACTGTTCAATTTTGTTGATGCGCCATAAATGATACCTAAATATATATTTAAATAAATACGATATTACAATTTTTAAGATTTGCGAATACCTGTTCTTATTTATAATCCATTTCTTAACAATTTTAAATTTTTTATAGTCTCCTATGTTCATTTCGACGATGAAATCGATAAATGGGACATATTTTAATAAAGCGCCCCATTTTCCATTGATTTGTCTGTCCATTGTTTATCTACAAATATAATATAGATTTATAGAAAATATATGGCAGAATTAAAAACAAACATTGAATATTAAGTTAAAGTCGAAAATTGAAACAGTGGAGCACCCAACTCCCCAAAGGAATATATTCTTAAAATCTTGGAGGAGTTGTGAACGGGTTTCTGTGCTTTATGGATGGCCCTGTTATGGTAGGTGAAGTGTGTGTGCTTTAAGACTACAAACACCCGGGTTCGTATCCTGGTAAGAACATCAAATAATTTTTAGTGGCGTTTTCGACTTCTAAATATCGGAGAGCCATGTACAACTTCTGGAATTCCAGTCTGTTTCTTTATGAATTGTTAGTTACAATCATTTTTGAACGAACTACTGAGACGTTGCAGAGAGACGTCCTGTTTTAAACAGGAAAATATAAGCATACTGAGTTCAATAAAAAGTCCAACAGTTCTGGACTATATTAATCACTTATTCATTCAGCGAATAAAAATTTTAGTCATATTATGAAGAATCTAGGCATTGGTTGGCATTCCTCACACTTTTGCAGCACGCGCTGCGGGACTGACCGCAAATATCTTAACCAAAGCAAAATCATTTCCACACAATTGGTGGTTATAGTCCAAAAATGGGTCGTGAGGAAATTGACTTTCGATTGAGTACTCATACTTAAGTACATGTTAGATACGGGACATATTTTCCATTTCACATAAAATTTTCGGAAAAATCTGATTAATTTTACGCCCGAAAACGGCAAAACTTCGTGTGCAAAGACACACTCGTTAAAAAAGAATTGACCATATTATTTGTAGTAAATATGAAATATCCTGTACCTCGCATATACTGTTCTTATAGTTGTTTTATCAGTGTACGGTGTAGGCCGGTGTTTGAACTTATTTTACTTTCGATGTCTTACCTAATTTGTTTTTATCGGCAAATATGAAATCCTCAATGGATTGTGGAGGATTTCTTTGAGGGGTGCACACACATGTTTATTCACAAATGGCCGAAGAATACCACAATGTTTTATGCTTTGTTTGTAGACACACAGAACGTTCGTCTGACGTATAATAATAAACTAATAAACCAACTAAATTATTAATTGGTTATTTTTCGTTAATTTTTTTTGTTTACTAGTTTTTTCTTCTTCTTGACACTAAGCCCCAAGTAGTCAACCAATAAAGTAGGTGACGTAAAGTAGTGTTATCGTAACCGTAGAAGAACATGCACTCATCAAACGTAGACGTATTTCTTGATTTTTGCTTTGTACAATGTTGTTGAACAGTTTTATTTTGAGCCGCAATCCCTGTATTTTTTTAAATAAATGCAACGCTGTATACATTTGTTACTCTCTCGTTCTCACCATGCTCTCTAATTCAAAATCTAATTTATGCAAGTCTTTACGTTTCTCACACTAACCATAAAGGTCTAATTAGTCTTGACGGTTGACTCAATATTGTTTATAAGTATATTACTCATAGCTTTAAAATTTAATTTACAACCTATAAACAATTTCCGCGCGCAACATGTCGAAGTGAAACCAATAACAATAAACCGCTGTTGTCTCTCTCTAACACATGCAAAATGCAACCCCAACTAAAACAGCTGATCGTCTACCGTCAAGACTAATTGGACCTTTAAGGCCCATTTAGTCTCGACGGTTGACTCAATATTGTGCGTTTAGTTACGACGGTAGACGACGGTAAGACAAAACAAAATAAAAACAGCTAATTGAAGAGCATTTGTACAAAATATAACTTGACTTCGTTTATAAATACATTACACATAACTTTAAACTATAAAATTTAATTTACAACTTATAAATAATTACCGCGCGCAAAATGTCGAAGTGAAATCAATAACAATAAACAGCTGATCGGTCTCGACGGTTGACTCTGCAACCTGCAGAAGTCTACCGTCAATTTTAGTTGTCTCTCTCTAACACATGCATAATGCAACCCCAACTCGAACAGCTGATCGGCTACCGTCGAGACTAAATGGGCCTTTACACATAATTGTACACATATTTTCCATAAGCTAGGTTGTGTCAGCTGATTACTTGCTACGTTTACTAGTTGACTACTTGGGGCATAAGTGTCAAATGTAAAAGGCAGCTAGAGACCAGAGAAGTAAACCGAAGCAATGTCGACGGCAGCGGCGGCTGGTCTTGTTTACCAGTCGGCGGCGGGGTGGCTGAGCCGTCCAAATGTAGTCGGAGAAATTATTTAATTGGCAACACTGAAGCGAAATAAGGTTTCCAAGTTTTTCACAGTGGCAACCCCACACGGTTGCGAAGGAGGGATCGAAGAGAATAAGAATAACAATAGTTACAAGGACTTCTTGGCTGCTACTTTTGATTCTCTTTCGCAACAATATCAGCTGGTGGGCGAAGTTGACATAAATGTGGGCAGAGAGCCGAGTCGGTACAAATCGACGACGGAGTCGTTTACGATTATAATTCAAATCAGCTTCAAAAATTTTTAGAGGTTATGCCATACGAAAATGCACATGCATGTGTGATAACAAAAAATATGAATCGTATGTAAAACGGAATTACATATGGATACAAAAAGTCTGATGACAGCTTTACAGAAAAACGGTACGTTCGTTTCAGCCGATTTGACCAATAGGCAACGGCGGCAGCGCGCAGCATACTCAGCTCACGACACTAGGTCCATGTTGCCACCTTGTTGGTATTCTGTTCATGTGATTTAATTGTTGGGATTGGTGATATCTTGTACTTCATCCATTACATTGGTACACAACTTGTGGACCACGTTCAATTGTACAGTTCCAAAAGCCGGACTTTATTTTCCCTATTTAAAAAACATCAAGTGGCCATGTCTGATGCCGTCTACGCTAGGCGATGTGTCTTTCGCAGTAAAAATTGACAGTTACATTTCCTCCATAGTAAACAAGGAGTCTTTGGGGAAACCTGTATTCACAGGAATCTGGTTTATCGGCCCAGGCGGATCCCCTAAAATATCACAGAACTTATTAGTGCATGATTCAGGCAATGACGTTGGTTTCGGAATATTCATTCCTCTGAATTTTATTTACCATTTTCCTAAGATCTGCGGAAGACGTATCGCTGTTAATTTCATCGCATGTTTGTTTCCAGCCTATTCTTTTTCCATACCTTATGGTTTCCTAGCTGATTCTAGATTTTCCCTCGATGGCCTCTTTTTAAGTTGCATGACAGCCTTACGCTGTCTTGATGTAACTTTATTGCAGTTTCTATTCCCTTGGTGGAATAGGTACCTTTTTGACATTTACTTCTCACAGCTCAGCGGGAATACAAATTTTGTATTGCTGACGTAGATCAACGGTGGATGCCACTTTAGTGGCAAGGTCTTTGACGCTGGTTGTTAAGCGCAGCTTCTTCTTACTCACATAAAACATGTCGACATTTCCAAACGACTTATAGATTTCTTTCCTGACTTTAACCAACGGCAGGGTATTACTCCCAACATGCGCTTGTATATTAACCTCGTACTCATGTCTGGGGTGTCTATAAATTCTTAGCCTTGGTATAGTTACATTTCCATTTTCAAGGGAGATAACATCATTCTCCGGACACACCATCCTGCTACCTCGTGCTGCCGGCGTGTACCACAACCAAGTGGGGACAGTGGGTGGGGTTCACCTTTGGAAAGGAGTGGCTATGTATTGCGCATCACTTTCCCAAAAGAAAGAATTAAATAATAATAAATAAGTAAAATAAATAACTAATGACAAAAACAAACAAAATAACAAATCGCAAGAACAACTCTGTAAATCTAAAATTGACTAAACAGTGGGAAAAAATTGGACTAAACTCATCATCAAATCTGTTCGAACTTCAAAATAATTTATTATCTAGTGAATTCTTTATGGCATATGTATATATTGCTCATTCTTCCTAATATAAATAGCATATGTCTAATGGATGGTTTACATTTAAATCTTTTTCGAATTTAAAAAAATTCGTTCTCAATGCTATCATTGCGGCAGCTACTAATTTGGGTATTTCGGTATAGCATCAGTAGGGATATTATACCACCTACGGATAACGCAAAGTCCTCAATACAAGAAATTTTAAAACTGAAATACTTCCAATCTAATCTTTTTAGAAATCTAACTGCTGCTGTCATCTATTTCTATTTTTTCATAATGTGAAAACGATGATTCATCGCATGAAAACAATTCTAAAATAAAACGCATTCCTGCAAAAAAATTCCTATAACAGAAAACCATTGCCCTCACTGCACAATTTGTTAGCAATTGCAATGTCAATTGCTGCTGTTACATCAGTAGTAAACATTTCTGCGTTTCAAAAGCATAGCATGTCTTTCTAAAATTACGTTGCTCAATTTTTGGGTATACTTTAATTTACTTTCCGAAATCCTCATAAATTTTTTGTATTATACTAAAGAAAAGTCCTTTGCCATCTAGTTCTAAATTATCATCTATAAAAGTATTCCTAACTGAATTTATTACATGTGTAATGTCGAAGACAATAAATTTTCTGTTTTTCTATTTGGCAACTATAATAGTCTTTGTATGCGGATTGTATGACGTAAATACTGGTTTTTTGTTTTCCTATCGCAAACAATGACTTTTGACATATATTCTGTGCTCCAGAAGGGATTTGAGTATATTCTTAATATAGAAATTTAATACCTCGGTTGACATTTTTCCAGTCAGTTTGGATGAAGCCGAGGTAGCAATCCAACTTTCCTGAAAGCCCTACTAATTTAATTCCTAAAGCCCTGTTACCCTTATTAGAGCCACCTGTATTGTCTACGTTCACGTTTAATTCATCCATAGATAATGCGCACATTCTTTCTTCATCTGTAAATTTCTCACTATACGTGCGCAATATCTCGAACCCCTCCATGGCAATTCCCTCTAAAAAGAAAGGTATTTGCCGCCAGCTTAGTACGGTCTCTTCAGTCGGCAATTGAAATTGAAGAATTTCTCGCATTTGTGTGTACCCTTTGCTGGAAATAAGATACATCGACTGAATAACCGCCTTGTCATCAGCGGAATAATCATCTGAGATCGCACCGGTTATTACACGGGAAAGCGCAATACTATATTTACTAGCATTTGTGCAGGGGACTATAGCTGTTTTCTTATATACTGATAACTGTGATTTGCGTTGTTCAATTGCTCTATTAGCATAGCTATTTGTTTATCTTGAGAAATACCGACCAACTCAGCTTCTTCTTCTGGCTCTGTGAATTGAAAGTCCGTGGTTGGAGTTACCTCTTCTTAGGCTGCCACCTCTACGGCTGGAGAATAATTGTAACCTATATTAAAAGTAAATTATGGAATGGGAAGTACACAAAAATAGCAATGCAGTTACATTTTCAAATGTATGCAAAACATTTCTGCAGCGATTGAATTAGTATCCATTTCAAAAGCATATCCTGTCTTTCTAAAATGGCGTTGCTCAATTGTTGGGCATACTTTAATTTCCCTTTCAAAATCCTCATAATTTTTTTGCATTATACTAATAAAGGAAAGTCCATTGCCATCTAGTTCTAAATTATCATCTACAAAAGTATTCCTAACTGAATTTATTAAATGCGTAATGTCGAAGACACAATAAATTTCCTGATTTTCTATTTGGCAACTATAATAGTCTATGTACTTTTCCAATGTATGACATAGACTGGTTATTTTTTCGCTTATCGCAAACAATGACTTTAACATATGATGACACTAAATGGATTTGCGTTGTTCAATTGCTCTATTAGCATAGCTATTTGTTTATCTTGAGAAATACCGACCAACTCAGCTTCTTCTTCTGGCTCTGTGAATTGAAAGTCCGTGGTTGGAGTTACCTCTTCTTAGGCTGCCACCTCTACGGTTGGAGAATAATTGTAACCTATATTAAAAGTAAATAATGGAATGGGAAGTACACAAAAATAGCAATGAAATGACATTTTCAAATGTATGCAAAACATTTCTGCAGCGATTGAATTAGTATCCATTTCAAAAGCATATCCTGTCTTTCTAAAATGGCGTTGCTCAATTGTTGGGCATACTTTAATTTCCCTTTCAAAATCCTCCTCATAATTTTTTTGCATTATACTAATAAAGGAAAGTCCATTGCCATCTAGTTCTAAATTATCATCTACAAAAGTATTCCTAACTGAATTTATTAAATGCGTAATGTCGAAGACACAATAAATTTCCTGATTTTTTATTTGGCAACTATAATAGTCTTTGTAGTTTTCGAATGGTTATATTTTTGAATTGTCCAAATTCAACACGAATATTGTATTTTTTTACGGTATCAATGGCAAAATGGATCGGGTGTTCCAAGTTGAATGAAATTGGTTGGATAGTGGTATACAGTCACCCAGGAAGCAAAAAATCAATTTATGATTTGGCAATCCGTGACCGAAGATGATATAAAATAAAATGAATTATTTTCAATAAAATAGATATACACTTGATTGTGTCAGTGTCTTTTATGGTGTATGTAGGCCAATAAGTTACATATTAGTTGCAACGTTTGGATATTTTGGAAAAAATGCGAGTAATTAAACTAAATACTCATCTAAATCGAACAATTTTTGGCTAAATTATTATGACTTTAAACCTACAAAACGGACAGTTACATCCATCCAATGGTATAGAATTTTATTGATTGGGGGCGATTGTTTTTAATTTTTTTATTTTGACCTAAGACTTAAATTAATTAATTAATTAACCTCCTTATAATTATATATTTACAAAACGGACAGTTACAACAATCAGAATTACAGAATTTTATAGATTTTGGGAGATTGGGGCTCCTCAGTCCCCATTAATTTTCTATTTCGACCGATACTAATTAACTTAACTAATTATTAACTACTTTATTATATTTTAAGAGATTCTGACTGACCGTAGGCCGTCCGGATTCCTCGAAATGCGGACTTTGAGCGGGCAATCTGTACGTGTTATGGACGTTGACGTTGCAGTGCACATTCCACTGACCAACATTTTCGGGAATGTGCCCCTAGCCACCTTAGACTACTTAGAATAAGGATGTCGATCCATCTTGGCGGCAGGACGGCAGTGTGGCGGGTGTGGGTCATCTTCATCGATGGGAGCTGCGGAGATGATAGGGGTTGAAGTGCGGACGCTTGAATTGAAAACTTACCAGAACTTGCATCCAGGAGTAGCGTTGACCTTGCTATTGGCAGCAGGTTCTTGTTGAGGTAGTATTTCCTGTCAAAGTGCCTGCCGCAAACCATTAAATGGCTCGTGCCCTTGGAAAGATCCACGCCATCGATCACCCAGAGAACCTTCCAGCTGTGCATGGCGATTCCTTGACCCTGAACAGTGCTACAATTTACCACGCAGCACTTCCGCATGTTTCAAATTCAATAATTTTTCAATTCTTACTTCAGTTTTCCAATTTTTCGAGGAGAAGTTCGTGTCGTTATCGTTCCGAAGAAAAATTAGAGATAGAGATATGAAAATTCTTCTTCTTCCTTCGTCGTTTCCCGCGTTTTTAATTTTTCATTCCGTTTTGCGCTGTCCTGATTTTTCTGGATTCCTCTTTGCGTTGTCCTGTCTTCACAGTGCTGCCCTACCTGCTTTGACTTTGAAGCAAATACAACAACCATCTTTAAAGAATGATAGAGACATACACTAGTGACATCTAACGCTGACTAGTGATATTAGCCAATATAAATGTCCCAGCGTAATATTTCCCACCTGTTTGCTTGTTCGCATGTTCGTACACCCACATAATTCCATAGTGGGATGGTTAAAGAATTTTGGGAACAAATTTACTTTACCGACAATGTTTTTTATTTGCCAAGTCTACACGTTCCGAGTTACGGTCCCCGAAAGTCCGGAGGTATAATTAGCCCTAACGCCTTTGTTTTACGTCGGATTAGGACAAAATGGATATCAATGGTATTTCGATAAGCTTTCCAAAGATATATATTTTGTCCCGATCCGACGTAGAACACAGGAGTTAGAGCTAATTATATTTCCGGATTTCGGGTAAACCGACTTATAACGGGTGGCGCAAAAGTAATCTTCTTGTGGATTATTTTTATTTGGTCTTTTATTTTTTTTTTACATCAAGTCGAGAATATGATGTCATGTAAATCGCCGCGGCCAGAGTTGCCACTGGCATTAGGGGGCAATCGCAAAATTAATAGCATTTTCTGATAGGAGGATTACTTTTGCGCCACCCGTTATATACCCTCACCCTCAGTAAAAACATACAAGTCTCATATTCCAAAGTATCGGAAAGTCAAAAGTGACCGTGGCTACCATCATTTTGAAATGTCATAATAGGAACCTAAAATACCGAATGTTATAGAAAATCACAAGGGGAGTTGCCAGACTACTAAGTTTTTGTCGAAAACTTTGTCTAGTTATAGATTTACTAAATACAAAATTTGTTCAAGATCGCGTTGGGCATATTGGTATTATTACACGATTTCTAAGGTAGGCGGGATGGTGCATTTGTATGGGAGGTTGCCAGACTACTAATTTTTTGTCTGAAACTTGATTCAGTTATATCGAACTGGGCGTACTGATATTATTACACGATTTCTAAAGTGGGCGAAATAGGAGATTTGTATGGGAGATACCCGAAGGGGTATGGCCATATAGCCCATATGCAATCCCATAAGCAGTTTTGGAAAAATATTAACCCATGCCAAATTTCAAAGCGATTGTTTAACTCTTTCGAAAGTTATTCTGCGTACCAGCGGACATGGCTCAAACGATACAGAAAGTCATGAATCGAATTTGGCACCTGGGGTCTAATGTCGATATTTCTATGTGTTACACTTTTGGGCCGTATCAAATGATATATACCCTCCTACACCCTTCGGAAACCACCCATCTACCCACCCATAAAATCGACCATTGCCCATTTTTAATAAATCACACATTACCAAAGATATGTGGTTTTAGGTTAAGCTACTGAAAATGTACAGTTTCCGTCAGTCTAAAACGGTGCTTCGGATTCGAATGCTCTAAAGGCGCTGATTTAGAATAATTACAGTGTGATATATTGTTTAAAATATATTCAAAAATTCGTTTTGAAATTATGGCAATTTAAGCTGCATATTGTTATTTGCTGATCCATCGAAACTGTAATATAAATATTGTCAATGATTTCCCCTAAAAATATGTACTGACCTTTGTTTTCATTCTTTTTTTTTTTTGATAACCTAACAGCCTACCACGACACAACTTTATAGATTGGCCAACATTTAAAACCATTGTGGCAAATGCCTCTTTTGGTGATTTGCCCATAAACCATTAGCGATTCCCCACAGTGCCAACAAAGCACATTTATCAATAATAATAAATACAAGTAATACAAATTGAAATAATAATAATAATGTTACATAAACAATCAGTAGGTGGCCATCGAACAACACGGGCAACACTCGGGGGAGAAGCGATTTGTACTTTGGCGTTTCGTGTGCAGGTTTACTTGTGTTTCCATATTTTTGTTGTTGTTCGCAACCAAAACGGGGAAAAGCAATAGAAACACAATTCGTTTGTTTATCTTTGGAGAAAGTACTTAAACACATTTTAATGCCATGAGACACAACTGACATTCGGGGCAGGCAGAACTCACAGAATGGGTACTTTTAGATACGCACTAATGGTGGTTATGACAAGCAATTCAAATGGAACATTTCCATCAAACACCTCCCTGTTGTCGGACCTGCCTTCCCCGGCCCACAATTGTTAACCGGAAATTGAACATGAGTCTTAATGTTTTACAGCCCCTCACTCTCACTTCGGCAGCAATTACCGGTAGAGTGCGTTGAAAACGTGTATGGAATTTTAGGATTTATTTCGTCTAGAACCAAAGCATTCTTCTTCATTCGTGATTCTTCCATTTCCGTTTTATGTCGATGCTTCGAGTAGTCCATCTGGTTAAAGTTGAAAATGAAGTGTTCCAAAATGAAATATTTAATTCCAGCAAATGAATGGCAGAGCTGAGCGGAGACCAAGAGGATGTCGCCATGAATAATAATGACAGGAGATCAAAAGAAATCTGTGCATTTAAAATTGATTTAAGTGTATTTTTATGAGAAAATTGATTTGAAAAGTTTGTCTACTAAGGAAGTTTGTGTCGGGCAGACGAAGAAACAGATTTTTAATGGATTCTGGCGGTCAACTTTCATGTCAATGACATTCCGCCGTAAATTCACATCCCCCTGTTGTTTTCGTCGATTAGACCATAGACAGTGGGAAAATGAGATTTCTGTTAGACTGAATTAGGCGGTGGTCATGTCTGTACGTCTGAGAGCGTCGATGTGTTGGTACACCAATCATGTGACGGGTAGCGTCCCTTTGGAACAGCCCTTGTCTAATTTCGTCGGTGATAATTCGAAGTATGATTTATGGGCATATGCAAAAATCCCCTTTGCTACGGTTTCCATACCCATCTAACACCTCTGCTGTTGTAGGGGTGACTCTACATCGGGCGGTATCTCTATCCATGATGTCGTTATAAACCACTGCCACCATTATAGTCCCTGGGCGGCAGGGATACTAAATCGTGCTGGATCTTAACGAAATAGTTGAGTGCGGAATAAAGTGACTCTGTTGATAATAAAGGAAGTATCCTGCTGGATACACAATTGTCTTTTAAACCAAATATTTAGAATAAATTAAGAAAACGCAAAACATGTACAAATGGTGGTTATGACTACTAACAAAGAAGCTTTCCCAAGAATGTGAGAGAAAATGAAAATATTTTCCATTTCAAATGGATATTCTTAATTCCATAAGTGGTTTACAAATACAAAATGTTCCAACAAGAAGTGCTATTTTGAATCATCCGGTATTTCGGTAGCTGTCACTTTTGAAGTTTTTATTCTTTGACATTTGACAAGTAGAAACTACGACATTACTAAACATGGAACTATGATATTGATCTGGACAATGTTTACTTTCAACAAGACGGCGGCGCAACGTGTCACACAAGCAGCGAAACCATTGCTCTTTTACGGGAAAAGTTTCCGGGCCGTGTTATCTCTCGAAGAGGTGATCACAATTGGCCACCGAAATCTATTGATATAACATCATGCGACTTCTCCCTTTGGGGCCACGTGAAAGATACGGCCTACGTCAACAGCCCAGCGTCAAGACTTCAAAGATATAATTCGTGAGGCTATCGAGAACATAGGGCAGCCACTTTGGTTATGGAAAATTTCTTGAAAAGAATATGGTCCTGTATGCGTGGTCGTGGTGTCCATTATTAACGGCATTCCTTCCTCTTTATTATCAAATATACATTCGGTTATTTATCTCAAAAAATTTCATTTTTCTTTGAATACCTCTTGACACCTCTTGTTGGAAAAACACTGTACAACTATTCTCGATTTCAAATATAATTATTTATGGCATTTCGAAATACCGCTCAAAGCGAATTCTTGAGCATCCATCGAGTCTACTATGATTTCATCATTGGCATTAGTTTGAAGCCCCTACCTTACAGCTTCCTCTGTCACCTGCCAAACCTCTAGTGGTCAACTTTGGGATTACTTGAAGGCTATAAAGTAACTTGCGTCCTTCTGAAAGTTTTACCGAATCTGTGCTGGTGTGTACTTCTGTTTGTATTACAACACAAGTTGTTAATTTCTTTTAGCTTTATCCCTCCCTTGATATTGTTCTTGTGTGTTCTTTTCATAAGCATTTGATCTGAGACCTCCAAATGCGTTTACTGATTGATGTTTGGTGTTTCATCGGCATGTGCGGCATCAGCAGGCATAACAACAACAATGCCATTGCATTCACCGTATCTCTACTCTAACTATTGATTGGTGGCTTATGATGCTGTTGCGATAAAAGTCCTGGATTTAATTGGTAACTACTGGCGGTGGCTGACTAGATTTCATATTGAATTGGGCGAAAACGTGCGGGGAATTATTTCTTGGGAAAAGTTTGTCTTTCTTTTAAGGTTTGCCTGATAAATCTCTATCAAATCGATAGCATCATCCTGCATCAGTAGTGAGCATTTTGGAATAGTTGTTGATAAAGAATCGTTAAAGTTAGTGAGGGAAGGTCAGAACAGACTAGTTTTTTGTCGAGTTACTTTTAGTGTGTACATCTGAGAGTCTGTGGATTAATGTGCTGCAATTGAAAACTAAATTAAGTTCGTAAATTGTCAATAAGCTGATTTCTAAATCACCGTTCTTGAATAGCTGTGTAATCCACAGCATATCTTTCTTATATTTTCCAAAATGTATTGTTCTTATCCTTGGCATTACACCGTAAATTAGCACTGACATTTTAATGCCATCCCTGGTGGATTTCAAAGGGCTGGGTTTTAAACAATGTTTTTACTAACAAATTTTTCACATTTGTTATTTTTTGCATTATTCTCCGCAATCAACTCAACAATATAAGTGAATTACAACAAACGCTATGGAACTTCAACATCATCACACCATTTCTGATCTTGTGTTTGCACTTCATCAATCAGGCCATCCATTGGCTGAACGTCGCAGAATCTTCCTCCAAGAGCCATATTTATGTAACGACAAACATTAAGTTGATTGAATCCATTCAAGTCATCAGTCGTTTAATAAATCCGAACGTGAGCTCTGACCAAAGGCATTGACATATGGACCGTCATGACCATGACAAGCTTTTCGATATTTATTGCGAACTTCGGTCAGGGTCTACGCAGAAAATATGGCGCCTCTGTTTGAAATTGTATACTCACTGATAGCTACTTACCCAGCCATTACACGTACAATTAATTTGTTGCCAGTTGACTTCACATATCGTCACCTGAAATCCAAAATGACCAATCGTCAAAAAAACCAAAGTCGTGTTTTTTTTTATTAATTTGTGTTGAATAGCCTAAAATACATGTCTCTGCAAAATTGTACACTTCAATATTCAAAATTTACAAGTTTATTGGCGAACTCCTATCAAATCATCTGAAAAACCTGTTGGTCTACATGTGCATGTCCATTTAAAAAAATGTCGTCGCAAGAGTAACTTCTCTCAAATCATCTGAAAAAAAATCGTTGGATCTACATGTGCGCGTACATGTTCATTTGAAAAATGTCGTCGCAAGAACAACTTCTCTCAAATCATCCGAAAAAATCTATGGGGGTACAAGGTACAAGAAATGCAACCGTCCGCGGCAAAAAACAATAAAAGAAAATCAATGTTACCACGAATTGTCAAATATATGAATTTTCTTTAAAACAGTTATTGTATCACATATTTTATTCATAAGAACACTGCACTGAAAAAGGATAAGGACATTTTAAATACCAACATCTTCCAAAGACAAAAACCTATTTCAAAAATATCTGCCATCTTCAAGGATTTGTATATCTATTTTGTATGGTTTATTCTTGGGCTCGTATCTTCTTTGTCAAATGGATGGACATCGAAGTAGATGCATTTCGTTTCGAACATCAATTTCTGTAAACTCTCTTAATTTCTGTTAAATTGAAAACTCGTGTTTGTGACCCCAATAGAAGTCATGTGACTGCCGCCAATCTCCTCGGAAAACATTGAAAAGAGGCAACTACTTAAAGCATTTAACGAAGTTAATAGAACTTTACGAACAAACTATTTTCTACTAATGTCCTTTTCTGGAAGTCCATTTGTATTCAGCTGGCAGATTGTTTGTGGTGCACCCTGAATGGGTGAGAGAGAAGTCGGTGTTCGCACTTACTCGTACAAAGGTCCACGCAAATGTACATATGTCTGAGTATACAAAGATATATTGATCTCCTTGTAAGTACTTGTAATATGTTGGTACACAGCACAGTGGGCCACCCCCAAATGTCCGGAATGAGAAACTACCAGTTGTTTATGTTTCTATTGGTTGGATTGGATTGCCGCAGCAGAGAAGGACGTAGACGTCATACTACAGATAAAAAAAACAATTCATAATAGAAAAAAAGTGTAAAAGGTCTTAAAATTGACAAAATGGAGTAGTAAGTTAAATTTTTTTAATATTAATATTTAAAATATTAAAAATTAAATTTTTATTTTCTCAACTAAAATCGAAAAATACGAAGAGTAGTCAATTTCGGGAATATTGCTGAAATATACCCAAACGAATGTTATACATATGACGTTGTGGACAACTTGTTTTTTACAGAAGCCAAAAATTATTACTAGATCAAAAGTTGTAGATTTTTGGAATTCTGCATTTCGGTTGAAAGTATGTTTTGGATAATTTGAGTGAAATTGTGTATGCGGAAAATATATTATTGGTATGTCCTCTTCGAAAAAATGTTGCCGTTTGTAATCACATTGATATCGTCGGGTACTTGTGAAATGTTCTAGGATTTAAAAATCAGCTTATTTCTGAATTTTGCTTTGGTTTCTACGCCATTAATTCAGTTGGTTCCTTTTACCATTTCTATACATTTCTACTATATCCAGACCGAAGCTAGACAGTGCCAGTGAACAACTGGGACAACCAAAATTGTTTTGAAATAAATTGTGACTTTGCTTGGTTGGTTAATCTGACATCGATGCCAAGCAAAACCAATACAAATAATCCTGATAAACACCACCGTGTCCTTAACACCACTGACAGCGACCGATGGAATTCTGTCCATTTATTTCATTAGCAACACAGTTTGTGACGTTGCGATTTGACACTTCGATTGTGGAAATGATTGTATTTTGTTGCTGGAAAATGTTGGTTGGAAATCGATTATAATTACGAATATAGAGGCATGTCACAGAAATGATACGAAATCGATTTGAATTCGTGTTTCCAAACCCTAAAATTTTAATTTTGCTTCTTCAAAAATTCCTGGATTTGATGAAATCAAGAAAAAATGGAAATCGAATATTTCTATTAAAAATATGGTAGCATTGAAATTAGAAACAGCTGGTTTACCCACCGCCGTCAAAAATTTCGATACGTTTCCACACTTGGGTTTGATGAAATCAAGAAAAAATGGAAATCGAATATTTCTATTAAAAATATGGTAGCATTGAAATTAGAAACAGCTGGTTTACCCACCGCCGTCAAAAATTTCGATACGTTTCCACACTTTGACTCTGATTTTCATTAAAAAAGTTAACAAACAAACAAATAAAAAATATGCCTGGTGTTTTGATTGTTGCTGTGATGGAAGAAGAGAGAAAGGCACATTCTCAAATTAAATTAGATCGCCGACGTCTAAGGGATGCATCGGATCCTTTGTCCGACCACCTTGTCTCCTTTCACGTAACCTCTCGCAATATCTTGGTGGCCTCCATAAAATTTATAAAAAAATTTGCCTGAGCGATGTTCTTGTGCTTGCCCCTTTAAATATGTAAAAATTAGCTATTAATTTTAATATTAAAACAAATACTTACATTTCTTTGCGGAGTTTCCCTCAGATATTTTTTTTTTTTGGGTTTAAGTGTTGTTTTTGGTTAAGGCTGCCAATTTTATATGTGACAAGATCACACAATTGAGGCGTTTGCAATTCTTTGACATGCCTGATACTTTATACGTTAAAAAAGATGTTAAAATTATTATACTCTTTATACTCATTTAGTATATTTTTTAATAAAAGCAATATTCATAATTAATTTTGAACAGAATTTCATTTCAATTTGGAGTTTAAGTTGAAATTGATATCAATTTCACTTCAGATTTTGTCATGGGTTTCAAATCAATAATTTTTTTCGATTTCATTTTTCTGGAGAAGCTAAAAACGTTTTGGTTTCAAAATTTGTCGATTTGGGTTTCTGTGACATGCCTGATATTTTATTTAAGGTAGTACTTGCGGTAATTGTAAAGAAATGACATTGGTTTGTAAGGACAAGAAGTAGCTATTATTCTTTTAAAACTAATATTGTAACAGTAAACTGTTTGACCTAAACAAACCAAGGTTTATTAGAGTTACTAAAATTTACGGACAGTGAGACCATTGGGAGATCGACAGGAATGGAGTGAAGCAAACAAGGATAAAACCAAAACCTTGCTGAAACTGAGCAAAACAGAAACTAGTAAGATCATGGGCATCCTTACAGGGCACATAGGCTTACAATCGACTCCAGGTGCTAGTAAAACATATATAATTGGTCTCTTTTGGCTGAGAGAAACGCTTCCCCTACTGGTGTGAAACAAGCCACCAGGTAACATCTTTACCTGTTCAAAACAAATCTGCATCCTAGAGCTTGTTCCGATGACAAATGTCACAGTTTTCTTCTTTTTATTTTTTTATTCGCCTCATGTCTTAAAATCTCGGTGATTCTCGTTCTGACTGAAAATCAACGCCATGTGCGATCGCAAACAGAATTCTGCTTAAGCAGACAGAGACGTCTGTCCCAAGAATTATTAAACATTGTGTGCTATCTCACAACGCACTGGCAGAGACTGATGCATTGAAACGAACATTGTTGTTGTGTACTACATATGAATTACCGATGGTGTCTGTGTGAAAAATACGATTATTGACTGACTTGCGAGAATATGGAGTGCCCATTACTGTTTTAGTGTCCAGTTTGAATTAGTGCTTCTTTTTAAAAGAGAACAATACATTCTTACAATTTGTTTAATGGTTACAAAAAAGGTAAACTTTTTTCCATTTTATTTATTGGCGGAGTTATATTATTTTTGTTTTTTAAATGTTTACATTGTTCAATTTTGTTTTTCAAAAGTAGTATTTTCGTAATTCTGGAAACTATTTTCGATCTTTACATAATTCACTTAGATTTTCATCGTAATTCACTTTGCGTCGTGTTTTTTTTTGGAACGTAACCTGTTTAATCTGTTTAAGTGGATGACGGATGATAATTAGGGCATTACCGCATCCGCTTCAGATAATTTTGGACATTTGTAGAGCACTTGGCTGTTGGGTAGTTGCTCGAGGTATATACCGGACAACAATAATTCTCCAGTGTGGAGTAGGGTTAGTCATTTTTTAATTTTTTTTCGAATATCAAAAATCTGTGGAAATGGCATGTAGGGCAGGCAAAAATAATAAGAATTGCGTTTTTACTTTTGTAAAAAAACTTTCCGCACAAAATGTAATTACTTTAGCTAAAAACAAACTTTTTTAGTTTAGTTTAGTTTTCCAAAATATGTCATTTATTTTTCGAGATATATCGATTGTAAAATATGCAATATGAAATGAAACCGAGTTGCAAATTTTAAAATCGATGTAGCTTAAAAACTAATGACAGATTTTTGATCAAATTGCATATTTGAAATCGATGCACTAAAACCAACTAAAAAAAATTATTTCCAAAAAATTTCTCAAATTTAAAAATTTAAAAAAAAAGTAAACTAAAAAAGTTTGTTTTTAGCTAAAGTAATTGCATTTTGTGCGGAAGGTTTTTTCACAATTTCGAAAAAGTAAAAACGCAATTCTGCTTGTTTTTGCCTGCCCTATATGCTATTTCCACAGATTTTGAATCTAAAAAAAAAATGACTAACCCTAGTGTGGAGTCGTTCAGTTAAGTCTGAATAAAAATATATAAACAAAAAATATTTGTCCTTCTTTCCGTGGCATACAAAAATATCCATCTGATATTTGTCATGGAAATACCTCGAAGTATCATAATATGACTGTTGTGGAAAAATACGCAGTCAACGGGTAAAATACTATTTTCCAACCGAAACTAGCACTTCAGAGACTTTACCTGAAACAGTCATAATAAAAAAAACTCTACCGTTTTATTTCTCCTACATGTGACGATAACCACTGTCATCACTGAATGTTCTCCATTTCATGTCAGATATCTGGCCGCTTCTCTTTACAATATAACTGAACATTTCAGAAAATATGAAAGGATGTTTTGAACGCCGAATTTGTAGGACAACACTGACTTTAGGGAAAGTGCTAAAAAAATACACCCAAACCGAATTAGAGGAGACTTCAAGGATACTTCAAGTGGCAAACAAAAAGAAAATGCAAGAAATTGTGATTGTTGGTGGGAAAAATAAGAAAACAACATT
Source organism: Hydrotaea cyrtoneurina (assembly GCA_958296145.1). NCBI lineage: Eukaryota > Metazoa > Arthropoda > Insecta > Diptera > Muscidae > Hydrotaea > Hydrotaea cyrtoneurina. Next base: position 5,387,498 of record OY282513.1, on the reverse strand, counting down.
TGCTGGTTTTGTTCATTTATTCAGTTTCCCTTCTTTTATTTCTGCCCTTCACTTATTCCATCCAGTCCAGTGTCAACAAGCCATCGCCTGGCAAAGGACAAACAGGCGGAAGTTGAAATATTCATAAATTCTCTTAAGGATACAAATGTCCAAAGTCACACTTACAATCTTGTGTAGTTGCTACTGTCGTAACTCTATAACATTCGAAGTTTATATTTTACAGTAGACAAAAGTGTGACAACGATGAACTGCTCTGCTCAGATGATGATAATTCAGAAAGATTCCTAATAAACAGTGTACTTTTCGGAGACAACCAAAAACAGACATCTTACAATTCTACAGTTGTGTAGTGTTTCCGAAATTGTTCAGCTTGTGGGGAAAAAAACAGAAGCCGTCCTACAGAATCTATTTGTTTATAAAATAAATTGCCCACATAGGACAGACCGAGCAGCAACTTCAATAATTGTGTTTTTTGGCCACTGTCACATTTTGTCCTCGGTTCGTTATTGGGTTTATTTGTGCCGCCAACTTTGCTCTTCAAAGATATTTACACAGATGCATTTTGCTCTTGTGGACTTTGCCAAAAATTAAACGTCACTAGAGGACAGCAAAAAGTGTTGTTTGTTCACCGCCAACAAAAGGACTTTAGCGAATTCGGGCTATTTATCATGTTACAGCAAATCTTTGTGGTCAACTGAAACCGTCGAGAATGACGTTAAGATATTTGATAAAATCCAGAGATGATATTCTAATGACATCATTTCAGTTGTCAGTTCAATTTAAACACAAGCCTATTTTAACTTAATACAGGTTCCTATGGAAAAGATTGAACCGAAGTCGTATACAAGTTTAAAACAAGTGTACTATGGACACTAGAATTTTTTCAGATTTTTTGGAAAAGGTTTAGAGGTGCTACAAATCGTTTTTTTGCCAAATCTTCACATTCCTCCAAATCCTGGAAAATATACAAAATAAGTGAATATTTCTTCATCGACTACATTGAAAGCCGCTTTAGACATCGGAGTATCGATTAGATAAACATATTTTAAAGTCATGATTGACACCTGCATACGGAATACTTGCAAAACCTGTAGGCCTCTGTAAAAATATGAAGCGGAACAATTTATGGCAACGAAAATTCTGAGACATGGTGAAAGTGTATCGCACAACATCTTCAATGTGATGGAGAAGTTATTAAAAAATCAAAAGGTGAATGAAACCGTCGAAGTGAACTCAATTGGCCACTTACTCCTCGTATATGCGGATGTCATTGATATCGTGGAAAAGATAGAGCGAGGTGTAACTGGTAGTTTTTCAATGAAACGAGAAGGAATCCGCTATAATGGGAGCTATGGTAATATAGGACAAGGCGCAACATAGCCGTGCAACTGCCCGAGACACGTCGCAAAACAATGGATTTTTTTTTATTTAGTTAGCAAGTCCAACGATGGGTAAAAAAAATCATTGTCTATAGGTAATTTTTTGTCATGGGTATGACCTTTCAATGGGATTCACTTGGTAGTTCGAAGTATCATTTGATTCATTTTTCCAAAAAATATTTGTTTGCATCAACAAACAATTGGTGCTGCACTTTTGTTGAAAATGCTGTGAAAAATTACTGAAATTCATCTAAGCAACCATTTCTCAGCAGCAGTTTATTAACAGCAAAACACAGCAGACATATTCCAATTCTCATGGAAAAAATTTAATAAGACACAAAAAGAAATTCTCTTAGTGCTTTGCATAGCGTACGAATATTATTCATGCGTAATATTACTCATACGCACCAGACACCTGTGCCGGGAAATCCCACTTCTTGGCTGGTTTCCACAGAGACACGTGTACTGGGCTGACATTTTGTTTCTTTTATTCACTTTCCTATCATCTCCTAATCATTTTTAATGCTCAGCGAACTTTTTAAGGTATCTGCATTTCAATTTGGCACGAAGATTGTGTCCCTTAAAGGGTCTTTGCACATAATAAATTATTCAAGGAGTATTTACCGTAATCAAAAGCATTCGTGTACGAAGAACTTTGTCGCGCCAGGTGTGAAAATGTTGGTGTATTTTTTTTTTTATTTTAAATGTGTTTTCAAAATATCAAAATACGATATTTGGTAAGGAATGAAAATCTTGCAGTGTGATTAGATTGAAAAAATAGAATGAATTTCCCGATAAGTGTCGAAATGAAGAAACTAAAAGGCCCTCCAACAAGAGGTGTTATTTTGGTATTAAAAAAAAAAAAACAAGACATTTTTTGAGATAAATGATCGGATGTTTACAAAAACGTCATCAGCCACCACGACCACGCTTACATGACCACATGCTTTTCATGAAATTGTCCATAACCAAATCGCAAAGTGGCCGCCATATGTCCTCGAAAGCCTCACTCATTCTATCTATGAGGTCTTGAATCGACGTTGGGCTGTTGGCGTATACCTCATCTTTCACGAAGTCGCAAGGTGTTAAATCACAAGATCTCGGTGTCCAATAGTGATCACCTCTTAGAGAGTTAACACGATCCGGAAACTTTTTAGTTTGCGAACTGTGACTGCAATTGCTTCTTAATTCAGCAGACTAAGGGGCAATAGGGTGATTACATTTGTATGGGAGCTACCAGAAGAGCTATGACAGTAAATGTGATTTTCTACACCCTCTGATCCATTTGTATGGCAGACACCGGAATGCATGGTCCTTTGCCCTCCAAAATGTCCGCTCAAGTTTATTCAATAAATACATCGTAAAACCTTTGATAGAACATAATGATATTGACAGACGAAACTCTTTGATGGCAGGTAAAATAAAGCCAGGTGCGAAAGTGTTTTTCTTCTTCTTAATTTCCACTAACTACAAACACAAAACAAATTGCATTTTCCTCTGAGTTGAGTTCTGTATTTTTGGTTCAGTCGTTGTAAGAATATGAATCAGAGTATGATGTCTCTCCTGTTCGTTGGTAGCTAAGGAACGCCTGGGTTGTGTTGACCTAACAAACAACTATTTTTATAAACATCTTTCTGCACAATATTTTACATTTTCCACGGAATTTTTTAGATTATGAGAAATTCTCTGTGACAAGTAAATATTGTACTCTTTTGCTGTTTCTCTTTAGCCGAAAATGAGTTTGTCATGAAGATAAATGTCAAAGCGCAGAATGTCATAAAACGAACGTAAACAACTGAAAGTAAGAAAAAAAAAATTAATTCCAAAAAGTTGTAGAAATTCAAAGAATCCGCTCATAACTCATGGTTGGAGGAGACAGATCCTTTATTGGATTATTTTTTTTTTATTTTCAAAAATTTCCATATAGAAAAAAAACTTAAAAGTTAACTAAAGGTAAATTTACAAAGAAAGGAACAAAACAAAAAGAAATGGTTTAAATTAACAAAGACAATTTTTTTTTCAAAACTGTGGTCTGTTCTTTTTTTAATTTGACTCAGAGGCTGCATTTCATATACAGGAGATGAAATGCACTATGTTGCTTTTGTAAAGAACTGGAACTCAAGTTTCTTATTCAAGGTGTAAAAGGGGGCTCGCAGGATCCTGTATAAACACATCCAGGCATTTTGGAATTCATTCCTTTTAGCCAATGATATCTTACACTATAAAGTGGAGTTATTAGTGGTGGTGTGTAACTGCCACTCGGCAATTGTCCATATGTTGAGAGAACAGTTGAAATGAACGAATGTATTACAAAACAATAATGTTACCACATTGCCAGTTTAAAAGGGTTTTAATGTGCCAGGGAGTGTAATTTTGACAAGCGGTTACTGAACAAGATTCATATCGTGGTTTCCAGTGTTTGCTTCCTTCCCATAACTGCCGTTACCTTTATGAGAACGTGAGTAATCTCTACGTCCTGAAACACTTCTGTACAACAAAACTTTAGCCTTTTAAAAACCCTCACTGAACGGGAAGGGCCGGGTTGTTCTCAAATCATAAAAATTGTTTAGCTTAGGGCCTCCTCATGGATATGTCCGGCGATGATGAGAAACCTCATAGCTACCACCGCAAAATAGTCAATTGTTAAGATTTCAATTTGAATTTTGGTACAGTTGGTGCTGTCCCTTAAGGCGCCATTTGCAAAGGCGCGATGGCATGTCATCATTAAGACAAAATCTTCTTGGATAATTTTCATATTTCACTAAGTAATTTGACTAAGCTATGATGTTGTGGCAGATATGCCAACTAGCCCCAAACAATGTCTATGTGGCGCTAGAGCATTAATTTACTTGTATAAAACTGATAATGTAATAAATGAGTTACGAAACAAAAAAAAAAAAAAATTGAAAATGTCCCTTAAATTTTTATAAGATTTCTTAAATTAATGTAAGGGAAGGATTGTGTATCGCATCTCCTGAGATATTTTAGAATAATTATTTGCTGTCCTGTCCTTCTGGTGTGGGCCTGTGACGATATTATTCCAAGTAGTGATGGCGTAGTCATTATCCCTCAGGAATTTCAACTAATAGAACAAAGAAGATGATTCAAATATTTGTCTCAGCAGACGAACAATGAAATCTTTCATACAAACCGAAGGGGGTTTGTCTCCCATCAATATTAATGAGCTTAACCAAGAATAAATTCTAAATGTAACAACAAATCCAATTGAAATGTTAGCATTTCATAAAAAATCCTTTTTGCCAGATTCCATTCGGCCTGAAGTCTACATCCTGTCTGATGTGCAATCAATAGAAATGGGAACGACAAAGTTTAAGTGAATGTAATATACGATATAAAGCTACTCACATGTTTTTCTGCACGGTATTTGTAGATTATCCCACAAAAAGGTCTTATACTGGAATTTATTTGCATAGGCTCAAACCTTCCCTACAATATATGTAAGTATGTCGAATCTTAAGTGCCAAATTAACCTAATAAAATGAGTTGACATTGTGTAAACCATGTTGTTTGTATCCCGAAAAAGGTAGTCCTTTATGACAATCAAGTAACCAATGTTTGTTATAAATTATTTAACTAATCATTCTGTAATCAGTCTATTGAATGACTCTCAGTCTGTCATCACCATTGTGTTGGCATTGAAAATACCATTTCTCTTACAAATGACATTAAGCGTCCTTAACACGAGTATTGTAATGGGAATTCTATGAGATAATTACGGCGAGGCCATACTTTGCTACACGGGCTAATGAAACAAACGTAGGATAATTAAGACAATTCACAGACAATTCTCTTATCATATTAAAATTACCCGTACGCTGAATAACCCTTTTGAGACAAGGATTTTGATGTTCCACTTCTCGCATCCTTTTTAATCCCAAGAGATTATTTCGAGTAATATTACTGAAGTAACAGAAAATCGTATTTCGTATTCATTGTCATTCATTATTTATTTTTAAATTGTGCAATGGTTATGTAAGTTCTTAACTCTTAATTATCATATTATTCGCTGAAATGTGCTGGCAGATATGAAAATACGGGATATTGATTACCACAATGGATCCTTTTCAAAGATCGACAGAAAATACACGTTAATTGGTAATTACCTGTCTGACACACAGCTGACTGAAACTGAAATGAATAAATGTGTCTTAAACAAGGAAACCCGTAATCCTTCGGGTTTATAATGGCTGAATTGGCACGTGGCCGAACACACTCTGAAAAAGACTTTCTATGTTACTTAGTTTCCCAAACATATTCTGGCATTATTTGGTAACGTCTCCTAAATCAGTGAAACATTGAACAGGACTTACAGTTAAACGCTGGCACCCAATGCAAAAGGTTTTTTTTTGAGAGAAGTCAGTGTATTCATACAGATTCATTCAAGTGTGGAAAATCTGCCACTTTTTTCCGTGGATGTTCTTAGCAGGATATTGTTTTCGAGAGAACAATCATTTTGATCCGATTTGTGTTAACAAGGTTATTTCCTGACACGAATGTAGGTATATAAAATATAGGTATCGCACTGTTTGGGCCATGTCGGTCGAATGAAAACAAACGTAAGCGCCATTTTTTTTTTACAGAAATCTGTTTTTTTTTAACTCTAGAGAACATTTCCCAATGCATTCTGTTCGAAGAGACTCAGGAGTAAATGTCGGATGACTTTAATTTACCTGTTGGACGATTATAACTGGATGATTTTTGGAAGCAGATACTTCTAGATGATACTTCCTAAAGATGGAATGGATTCTCAGGAATCGGAATGGAATCCCCAAACAACAAATATGTAAAGCATTATTTTTTATGTGGAATGAAGACCTTCTGAAATAGCAAATTCCGGCAGCGTATTTAATATTTAATGAAAGGAAAGAATTGCTTTGTGGTGTCCCTACCTATTACGGAAAAGACAAAATAAAGGAATACTCTTTTTTAACAAACCACAATTAACAATTTTTTTTAAAAAATAAACAATTCAATCAAAAGGGTACAATATTTATCAGCCATAACTTGACGAATTTTGGTTCTTAAGTGCTCAAGAGTTAAAGGTTTAACTGCATAAACACGGCCCACAAAAAAAGTCAAATCGCATGATCATGGTGGCCAGTTGATGTCGCCACGACGAGAAATTACGCGGCCAGGAAATGTCTCTTGCAATAAAGCCATATTCGCTCGAGTTGTGTGGCATGTGGCAGTGTCTTGTTGAAACCACATATTCTCCAAGTCGTATTCTTCAATAGCAGGCAAAAATAAGTCGGTTATCATACGACCATAACGCTCCGAATTGACGGTGACAGTCGTTCCCTCGTCGTTTTCGAAGAAGTAAGGTCCAATCACATTTTCGGACCAAAGAGCGCACCAAACAATGACTTTTGTGGATGTAATGGCCTCTCTTCAATTACTTGAGGATTCTCAGAACTCCAAATACGGCAATTTTGTTTATTAATATATGCACCGAGTGAGAAATGTGCTTCATAACCATAATCTCCTCTTAAAGCACGATATGTGCCTGTGCCAGAATCACCATTTTTGTAGTAGGTTTTAATAATTTGTACGCATTGTGTGATAGTTAAGCGATCCATTTTCGTCAATGTCAGACTTCCAACTGAAAAGAAAAAAAAATTGGTTTAACAACTAAGTTTGACAGATGTCAATTTCGAGCTCTATACTTTTGTAACCACGAAATGGATAACCCATTTCTTAAACTATTTTTTTTTAATCTTTGTTTCTGTTTTTTCCACGAGATCGTTGTTGGAACGGTTCTCGCAAATAACATTATAAGAGACATTTTTAAAAACTGTTTTTTTTAAGAATTCCTGTTAGAAATAATGATTTTAATGGAAATTCATCAAAAAAAAGTGACTTAATCAGCACAACATTTTTCTATTTGACTACATTTCTACGTTTACATTTCGGTCTATTAAATCACTCAGTGCATTCATTTTAAGCAAAGGCCAACGAGAAAGTGAATGATTTCTGAGCTATACAAGGTTGTGAAGAGAGTAAAGACAAAGTATACCCAAACTGTTCAATGTTATATGGCAACACAGAATCCGGAGTGAAAGAGTCATAATGTGTATCTCAGCCGAAAGCACTCAATGTTCTCATCAGAGTAGAATTGGTAGCAATGCAAGCAAACTAAAAACAATTGTATGGCTCTCGCGCAAAAAAGGATAACAACAAGTGTGGGACTAACTCAGTCATTCACAATGCGAATGCTTTTACGAACGGTAGCACTCGCTACTCTCGATGATGCGTGTTGTGTTGGGGAACAACTATTGGGTTTTTTGAATTTGTTAACGCTGATAAATTATAAAATGATAAAAAAAAAATCAAAATAGATCAAAGAGAATTTTATTTTATTTATTTTATCCGTGTGAACGTGTCAAGTTATGTTTGCGCTCAACAAGGCGACAGTTTTCTATAATGCCTGTCTTATTGCCTTGAAAATGCTAAACCACTGCAAGACAAAAAAAATATAAATTCAATAGAAATTTATATCAATTCCATATTCTTCAATTTGATTCAGTGAAGTACTTCCCCAGCTGTTGTTCATACATATCCTCCGTTTCCTTCATATATTTTGTGCCTTTCGCTAACATTGCCAAAACTCATGTGCAGACACATTATTAATAGATAAGTAAATTCTCCTTTAAGTGAAACATATTCATAAATTTCCATAGGGATACACATAAATGCCTAGATATAAAGTACACGTAACGGATTACTAACAACCCGATTAGTTAGATTTTATTCATTGCCGAATAATTCTGCCATTTCATCAATCGTTTTATGCAAAACGGGGCTGACGGATATGCCTGGATCCATGGCGACATCCATTCACTACCACAAAAAAAAAAAGAAAACTACAACAATGCTTACGACCTTCTCCGTAGACACTTTCGAATGCATATACGGAACCCTTTAAGCGATGAATGATGAAAGTATTTTAATTTTGTAAAATTGTTTTAAAATTGTGTCACTAAACTTTTTAGAAGCTAGTGAGTAGGGTTTCCCAAAGGATACGATTGGTGAAAGGTTTTTTTTGGTGGTTTTTTGGGAAGGAACTCGAGAGCATAACATTGGTATGGTATCGCCTTTCACATGCCCATACATACTTCTACATTTTCACGGAGATTTCCCCCCTTGAATATTGTAGCTCTAATACAGCTAGACAATACACTCACATCCATTAGTTTTGTAGTTTTTAGTTTTTAAACAAAAACAACTAGTGTACATATAAATCGCACAAATAAATAATATTTCAGTGTCATATAACAAATTATTGAGCAAACAAAATCCGGATGTTCTGCTAATATACAGGAGGTTACACACTGGCACTCAAACGTTTTCGAGGATGAAGCAAGCCAACACCCACACGCAGACTTATATACCCAAGTCAAGCAGACACAACATGTCAGCCATCACCAATATACACTCAGACTTACATAACCCGGCCAAATAGACACAGTGTGGCAGCCATCAGTCAACCATAAAATTCTGGCATCCAATAATTCACACATACTTACATTCTTTATATTTATGTACATCTTTCCACGAGTGTATGGCCTCTGTACCTTCACCTTATGTGTAACTGTACATATATATGTGACTGACATTTGTGTGATTGTGTTCGTGAAGATGCTATGTTTTGGTTGCCAATACCAAGATGGATTCTTGGAGCATTGCTCAAAGGCAACGGAAAGTTCTTTCGAAAAAAAAATTCGCAATTTTTCCATGTCGAACTCAGTTTCGGTGTTGTTTACTGTACATATTACAACAAAGTTGTTGTTGTTCTTCAGTCCCTCTGACATATTGTTACTGTTACACTATGAGACTTGTAAAGGTTTCTCAGGATATCGGATATTGTAAATGTGAGTGTGTTTGTGCGTGATAATCGAACACACACACATAGTTAAAGTGAATATTTATTGAACGCATATCACACACTTCCTTGAATTCCAACACCACAGCATGAGAGCTGTGAACAAAGAAGTGGTGGTTCTTACAGGAAAGACGAAAGGACGATCCAATCCATCTTATAATCGGAAATTGAGTAGCCATTTAAGGGTTCACTGGAATGAAACAAGTAATTGACGTTTAATTGTTGTATCTCTTGTTGATCAAATATCGTGTAAAATGGCAAGAGGGCTTGTGTTTTCATCAGAGTACAAAGAAATGTCAGCTGATATGAATCGAAATGGTATTCTAAGTCATTGCTTTAGTGGCGTTTACAAATACTTACAAATAAAACAGAAATGTTCCCACTATGCGAGTGTTAAATTCTGTTCTCTTAACATTCCTTTAAGGAACAGGCGAGGAAATTCTAGCCACTCAGTGTGGTGTGCATGATACAATATACTCAATGACTAGGACCTACTGTTTGAAGCCAGCTTAGAATGGCTAATGTTTGTATACCCTCACCCTACTAGACTAGACTGTGAATAACATTCAAAATTCTCCATCAATTTAAATTAACTATACCTTTTTTAACCTTATCTTATTCAATCACTATAAATGGAAGCAATGAATTTTTTTTCAAAAAAAAAAAGAAAAAAAAAATTCGACTTATTACTCTGAACTCGGAGACAAATGTCCTAAAGGCAAAGATTTTAAAAAAATATATGTGTTTTAAAATGTATTTCACAGAATTCCGCTAAATTTTTTTATTAAGTTATTAAAAAAAAAATTGTTGTACTTGTGAATTTGGAAGAGCGCATGCGAAACAACTGTATCAGTTCATGTCGTACACAAACTTTACTCGATGTAATCGAACAAAGAGCAAGTAAATTGCAGGGCTCTTTCGGGAGCGTGCCAGTCAACGAGCTCGAACTTGTTGCAAGTTCGCCATTACTAAAAATGGAACGATACACGCTTCAAAAACCCATTGAAATTATTAAAATTCACTACAAAAATGGTGAAAAGCTTGCAGTCACAGTTCGCGAAACTAAAGCATTTTTGCTTCGTCGTAAAGCTCCTTGTCGGATCGAAATGCAGAAATTGATGGAAAAATTCGAGCTGTTGCGACAAGTTAGTGATGTAAAGAATAAAACCCGTGCACGTCGCTCAGGAACACCAAGAAAATCCAGGTTTAAGAAAATCCAGGTTTGTCCATTCCTCGTCGTTCTATGGAATTGAACATTCCACAAAACGTCATTACACCGTATTTTGCATATAGACTTGGATCTTAAGGCTTATAAAGTTTAGTTAACACAAGAATTCAAGACGGTCGATCATCAACAACGGGTCCTTGGGTCCTTGAAATGCATAAAAATGATCCGGAATTCCATCGAAAAATCATTTCCACCTCGGTGGCTACGTCAACAAGCAAAATTGTAGGAGAAAGTTTGAATGAAATACTATTTAATCCTCTTACAAAGCATGTTGATGCCTTTATGCAAACATTTGCGGAAAAATGCTGTCAAAGTTCTAAAATTGTTGAGGAAAATTAAAAAAAAAAATACACTTTTGGAAAAAAACTCAGCAAATGTATGCAACGGTAATAAAATGTTATAGTCAGTTCGAAAGGTCAAATGGCCGTCTTTCTTGATTGCCATTTTAAAATCGCCTGAAAATGGAACACGTTAAGACTGTTTAAGTGCACTTTGTCGGAAGTGAAGTGGTATTGAAGAGCTTGAAATTGTTTTGTTAACATCTCGACTAGGCCTTCGAAGTATTAAAGACAATATCACAATATACATATAGGATATCGTTTTATTTTTTTGAAAATTTAACATAATACAAAATCCCATTGACTCGACATCGCTACATTCCTATAGTACAAAATTAACCCTAGTTTCAGTGTTTGGCTCAAATTTTCAGAATTTAAAATTAAAACCAAGCGTAAAAATATTCCGAACCGCACTACTTGAAATTCAAACAAGAAACGGTCGCTCTAAGATACATACATACGTTTCTGTATATTTCAAAAAAAATCAAAAAAATTATATATGGTTGTCGTTCAAGGTCTCTAAAAATTATTAGTAATTATTAGTATTAGGTTTCCATAAAACAAATTTGTTCGTTCGATACCAATCGTCATAATTGAAAGTGTTTGAAAATGGGTTTTTGACCTCATACAGTTCTGGATTTTACATATATATTAGATATCGACATATGGAACAGAGGCCCATAAGAATAGGTTTTGATTACTGACAAATATCCTTTTTAATGCCCCTTCAGTTTTGGCAATTTGCAACGAACGATCGAATTCGGTTTACGGAAACTGGCAGTTAGTTTGTTAACTCTTTGTCATCCCATTCTAATAATAGAAAGAATATATTAAATAGAATTAAGAAAAATAAGAAAAGACAGAGAATTTTTTCAAAAAATCAAAGGATGAAAGATCTCTTTTGTTTTTGGAATATTTGAACCACAGTGACATGATGTTTTTTATTCACACGTGTAAAAAGGTTTGAAAAAAGTTTCAGGTGTTTTTAACGCACCAAAAAAAAGTTTTTTTTTACCCAAAGGTCTATGTCGTTTGTAACATAAGGAACAAAGGATATTTTTGTTTGGTGCCAAACACAAAAGCACACAGAGACGCATACAAATTAATATATTTAAGGGCAACACTTTTGGGTCTGTAAATGTGTGGACACAAATCGTGCGAATATGTCGTGGTGTACATTTGCTGTTACATTTGATGTACACATCGAAATGAGTATCAAATGTGACTTGTGGCACAGCGTACGCATGCCTGTGAATGTGGTAATTTGGAATACGTGTAAGTCGCATGTACCATTTGGCTTTATTCTTTTCCTTTTGGGCTTAGTAAAGATGACTCTATTGTTTCACTGAAACTTAATTAAGTCCATCTAAAGACACACAGATTATGCACCCGTGTGTCTTTTCGATTCCACCTTTGTCTAAGTATACGATTATCTTGTGAACTTACCATATGCTGGAAAAGCAACCATATGTTACTATTACTGCCCGAAAATACTAAGGTATCCGTTCCTTAGTGATTACACACAACGAATAATGGTGTTTTTATGGCGATGAATTCTCCTGGAAATTTCAAAAAATCTTTATTGGCTATGAAGCGTTTGCCGGCTCATTAACCCAACGGTTAAGTGTTTAGTTGGGTTTGTTGGGACACATATCCCGTATTAGGTGCAATTCATAAAGAAGCTAATTACAGCTACTTTAAGGATAATGAAGTGCTACGGGAATGTGTGTAGAAAGAAGCCTAACATTTCCGAAAACTGCTGAAATAGTATTTCAATGGATGAGCTGAAAAAGCCCGATCTCAACGGATAAAACACACACTCTACATTACGATTGTACCTATTCAGCGCAATGAAAGGTGGATACACCAACAGACAGATGAAAATGTACACGAGATCAATGAAATATGATCAAAAAGTGTCTGTTTGGGCCAGCGCACAGTGTGACGGATGACCAAGCTAGAGGAACACTTTAAATATATTTTAAACACAGTGACAAAAATCTATGAAAATAAAAAAAAAATTATTATTATTATATATTTTTTTGTTGCAAATATAATTTACAAGAAATAGTAAAAAAAAGGAACTGGCTGCCAGAGTTCTTGTTGAGAAGCCTCTCCGTCCTCAACGTGTGACTGTTTGGTGCGGTTTATGGACCGGCGGGGTCATTGGACCTTACTTTTTCGAAAATGAAGTTGGATCAACAGTTACGGTGAATCGATTGCACTATCGAGAGATGATTAATGATTTTTTATGGTCGGAGTTGGATGATATTGATCTGGACAACGTTTACTGTCAACAAGACGCGCTACGTATCACACATGCAACAAAACCATTGTTCTTTTACAGGAAAAGTTTCCGGACCGTGTTATCTCTTGAAGAGGTGATCACAATTGACCACCGTGATCTAGTGATATAACACCTTGCGACTTTTTCCTTTGGGGCCATGTGAAAGATAAGGTCTACGTCAGCAGCCCAGCGTCGAATCAAGACCTCAAAGATAGAATTCGTGAGGCTATCGATTTGGTTATGAACAATTTCATGAATATGATATGGTCCTGTACGCGTGGTCATGGTGGCCATTTGGCTGATATTGTTTTTCATTATTAACGGCATACCTTCTTCTTTATTATGAAATAAACATCCGATCATTTATCTCAAAAGATTTCATTTTTCTTTGAACATCAAAATAACACCTCTTGTTGGAAACCCCTTTATGTACATACATGTATAGAATGTATATTTATTTTCATAACTCAAATTTCGTTATTTCGAAACTAAGTTCTAACAAACCAAAAAATAAAAAAAATCAGATTTTTTCACATTCAAATGGTGTTTTGTTTTAAATTGGGTTTGTAAACGAATTTCTGGTGTGAAATAATGAAGTAAAAAATGTCAATTGTTTTAAATTAAAACATGTCCACCGCCACATTCATATCATTCATTCAAACTACTTAATCCACTCACAAAGAGTGTACATAAAATTCCTATCTTCTTCCCCTGCATGTGCCAGAAGATATGAGCAGAAGATTACTTAGGGAAAATCCATGACATTAGACCGATCTCAAGTGTGCGTTCGAAAATAGTTTTCTTATCTGTGTGGCCTGCGAGATCACACTCCTCGTGACAAGTACTCGACCGTAATAAAACTATTGTAAACAAAACGCAACAGCAATAAAATTAACGAACCCTTTTCTTAAAAATGTACCGTAATTAAAATAGTTGAAACATATTCAAAACTGAAACGTAATAAAAGTATCGAAGTATGAATTATGTTCGTTCTCGAAGAGTCCATCTGTAGCTTTTTCTTACTTTAAATGACTTTTGTATTGGCTGTGGTTTGGATTAACATTGCTGTTTGGCTTTCCCATTTCTATATACACTCTTGTTCTTAGATTTTCATGTTATTTTTTTTCTTATTTCAAATGTTTCCCCGAAGACAAATGCTTGTATAACCAAACAGAGACAGCCACTGTTATCCTCGTAATCCACAATGCACACAAACACATATTCACTATGCGGTTTGGGGATGTCAATCTGAACAGGTTTTGGGGAATATTGGAATTTGAAATTGTTAAATAATTTTGGAATTTTGCAAAAATATGTTTGATTTTGCTTTAAAAAAATCGATAATGTCTTAAGCATTTTACTAATTTCAATTATAAGTTGGATTCCACAAAAAATCCGTGGAAACCTTAGGAAACATCAGTATCATTTAGATTGGAGAATCTACAAAAAAAAACCCCCGTAGGATAACAGTTTTGGCATCCCTAACAAATATATGTTGTGTGACTTTCTTTCTCGTTCTACCACTCATTGAACCATCTACATCCATACATAGTGACAACCACTCGGTCAGCATTCCATATCCAATGAATGAATTCTGCTGCGTGACTGTCGGTTGGCAGTTACCGGGGCAATGGAGCAACATGTGCCCCACCTCATGTGAATGGGATTTAAATGGGATTTTTTGGTTGAAGTGGTGTGTGATTTCTGCACTCGCAAACTGAATATACCATTTTCTAAAGCACACAAGTACAAATTCTTGGGATGGTAAGGAAAATGGTGAGGTTTGACTACATCGGATCAGGATTTTTTTTCAGCAGTGGAGAACTTCGAAAATATATTGAATATTCGGTTGAATTGTCTTTTAAAGGCTTTGTGTAATTCCAAAGCTACCCGTCGAATGTCTTCATTTATAATAAACTTGTACCCTTGCTCACTCCTTCTATTGAAGGAACCCAAAACGAATATTTCAAGTGAATAGAGTAACATGTAAAACATTTCGGTTGTTTTTCTTTCCCTTGGGCGTTGGGCAGTCAACATCCCAAGTAAACTATTTCCATCAGATATCACAAAGTAACAACAACAAAAGTGTAATTAAACTCGTCCAAATGGGAATTGTTGTTTTACTGTCCTAATGGCACTGTCGTTGTAACATTTCAGCAAATAATCAAAAGTTATTTAAATTTCTTCCATCGCTGTGTTCAATAAACTTTTGGTGATTTCTATTAAAAAGTTTAGAGACTACAAGTCAAGCAAAATGTACCCAAACAGAAATAATGTCAGCATTTTCGGTGTGAGGCAAAAGAGTTAAAGAACATGGTATATAGAAAAAATAGGAGTAATTCTCGATGTACATAAACTTTGAACAAAGTTGGTGAAAGTAAAAGTTAAAAGTGGTGAAAACACAAAATGTTGCATGAATAACTCGGGGCGAATTCGTGACATCACGTTTGGTAAAAACAACATTGAAATGAGTAAGTTCCAATTGACTATTTTCAGCATACGGGGTATGTGTGTGTGAGAGTGGTAAGTCGTGTTTTTGAACTATAATTTGCTGACCAAAGATTCCATCTTTCACAGTTCACGGGCTTGCTTCTCAGTTGTATCTAAATACCAGAATGATATTTCATTTTGATACACTTGGGACCATTGGTACAGTGGTCTGCTATTCAGTCACACGTATCTCTGGTTCCAATATTTTATCAGCCCATGGGTCTGATACCAACAAATAGCCAAATTTAGGAAAAAAGTGCAGATTAGAATTGATGAAAACATTTCTTAGAGAAATTTTTGTCATCATCTTAATTTTCGGTGTAGCGAAATCGCATAAACTCATCAAAGTGAACGAACGATCAATGTAATTGACGTCAAGGGCTATATAATACGTCTTCTCAGAATAAATTGATCGGTTAAAAATCCCACCGTCACTGATGTGTAATTATTGTGGGGAATTTCACATGGTATCAAGCCATATTTGAGGAGTCTCTCCAAAAGTGATAATGATCTTCGAAGGGTTCCCCACAAGTTTTTTTTTTTTTAATTTGATAACAGAAAACAAGAGAAGCACCTGGAAATGCATACCTTTTTAGAAATATAGGGTTATCCAAGGTTTTATATTAGATGTCACAATAAACAAGCAAACTTCTTCAATGGCTTGTTTATCTTTTACGGGCATTTGAAGCAGAGACTGAAGCAAACATATTTTCAGAGAGTAAATTGCTTTTGCCATCCATTTAGATTGACACATAGCTAATTTTTATTAACTTTCTTGACTCTCCACCTAAAAACAGTATATACAGTTCGATCAGACCGCGATAATCATCTCCTTGGTAGAACATTATCAAAGAACTAATTTCTCTGTGTCACAAAAATGTTGTGTAATGAAATTGGTTTGTAAGTTATGTTTTTGCAGCTGTCTCTAAATTTTTGGATGATTGGAATATCTGGACTTCTAGAAACTTGTTTACCTTGAATTCGAATACAATGTTAAGCACCAAGTCATAAACATGATGACGACAAGCAACCAAACAGCAATTCTCTTATGTTATGTTCCCAACGAGCACAAGCTACATTGAAACGTCCAGTATTTGATGCTGTTGTATCACAACGCATTAGTTTTACCTTGTCAGTAAGATTACAATCAAAGCGCGCATTCGATATGGGTTTTCCTTGATTCTTTCCTGATGAACTCACCAGTTTTGACATAGCAAGCAGTTGTTCTTTGTCACCAAAGGAGACTAGAATTGGCAAGCAAGCTAAAAGCTTTCTATCCCAATGAACAGTCACTGTATGAGGCGTATTGTTTTAGTCGACTCTGGATACGCATCCGTTGAATGGAAGACATATTTATAGGGAACTCATCGCTGTTCAGACCCAGTGCTTCTATGGCTGCTTGAAGTGCATACACGGTATCTCGAATGCTCAGCTGACATCGGTCTAAAGCTGCGAAAACCATTCTGCAATTTGGTTTTTATTTTACAACTAGTAAGTTGTACTGCGCCTATGGCGCCCGTTGAAATATGGAAAAAAAATTTTGTTGACAAAAAAGAAATTTTTGTGGAAAAAAAAAATATTGTTGGAAAAAAAATTTTTGTTGAAAAAAAAAAATTTGTTAAAAAAAAATTGTAAAAAAAAAATTTTGGAAAAAAAAAATATGGTTGGAAAAAAAAAATATTGTTGGAAAAAAAAATTTTGTAAAAAAAAAAAATTTTAAAAAAAAATTTTGGGAAAAAAAAATTTGGGGAAAACACAATTTCTGTACAAAAAAAAATATTATTTTTTTTATTATTATTATTTATAGAAAATTATAGAATGCCTATTTAAATTCCTACGTACTGCGTGACAGAGTCAGTGAATCAGTGTCGAGGGTAAATATATATTAAGATTAGACCGCGAGCTAAACTGAATGAAATTCCTTTTTATAGAGAATAAGTAAAAATAGAAAAGGACACGGCGATTTTAAACAACACGTATAATAGCAATTCTATAAACAAACTTTTCGAAAAACAAAAATTCATAAATTCATAGACAAGTCGATATCAAATTTCATTTCATTCTCTTTTCTCTGTTCTTCTTTAAATTTTTTTCTAATGTTTACATTTAATGTTTACATCTGCATCAGCTTTTAGTGAGCCAAAAGCCAGTTCATTCCTTATGGAGAAGAAGTTCGATTGATAACAAAAACAAATGACTAAAGTCTGCATAATTATTGAGTTAGCTTGAAGTCAGTTGTAAATGAGTTAGCAAATAGTTAACTTGAATTTGAGTGAGCTCACAAAAACCCGACAGGGAAGATACACATACACAAAAAAAATGTACATAAATACAGACTCAGCAGTTACGGTTAAATGTTTTATTTGCCTTAAAACATATTCGGCATAAAACATATTCGGTTCCCAAATAATTGCTGACATTGGTGTTTTTCCACTGGATCATATTCATGTTGTTGTTCTTCTGTAAGTGTTGTGCTATTTATACACCTTTGTGTGTGTTAGTGAAGTTAATTAAATAGTACATACATACATTCGTCCGAGTGCAATCGATGAGAAAGCGAACATTTATTAAATTTGCACAAAACAACGCGATCAAAAAAAAAAAACAAAACACTCCATTCGGATGTGTGCATATCTGGTTGCGATGGATGTAATGGAGTAATTTGGATCCACATGCAGGTATACACCTCTGGTTATAATACAGTGAGTGACAGTTCAAATTCTATAACTTAATTCACATGTAATGTAAAAATCCAGAATGTTCTACCCCGGGCAGTGGAGTCGAGCCACTTTTGCTTGACCCCGACTGCAGACAAAATTTCGAAAATTGTTTTTCCGTCCACTATTCCTATACTCTATTTCACACTGATGTACGTTTGTATCTGAAAAATTCATAAAAGTTCATATAATCGAAAATATTTAAAATTTTGAAAAATATTAACAGATTAACTTGTTTTGCATACATTTTATTTATTGTATGGGAATCGTAAGTAAGTAAAACTCAGAGTCAGAGTCGAGCAAATTTTTCGACTCCACACTCGGCTCCGGGTAAACTTGTCAGTCTCCGACTCCATAGCCCTGGTTGTGTCTCCTAGCTGCTTCAATTGAATAACTTGGATTGTGGAGAACCCTTATCAATACAAATAAAATGCTCACTTTGTCTTTAGTGTTGTATATTTCATAATAGAGAACGAATCCATCTATACACGGAGTTTCATTTTAGAACATTACAGAAAGTTGATTTTTCAAGCCATAGTTTTACTCATATTTCGGGGCCAACATAATAGTCGGATTTAAGTTAAACCGTAGAGTTGGTTTTATCCGAGTTAATTTTTTCTATCTGTGGTACCGGTTTAAACAGTGGCCCCGTTTGTTACTGCATGAAATGTTTAGGGACAGACGTACTCAGTTTTTCTGACAAAATCCTTTTTCAAAACGCTGCAGGCAGTTTTTAATGGGGCTGGGAAACGCAGTCTTCATTCAAGGCCACAACGACGACGCTTACAGGACCATATCCTTTTCATTACAATTTTCCATAATCAAATCGCAAAGTGGCTGCCCTATGTCCTCGATAGCCTCACGAATTCTATCTTTGAGGTCTTGAATCGTAATATCAGGCGTAATACGATATACCCTACAGCATGGAAGGATTAATAAGACAGGCCGAGATGTTATTGTGAGACATAGGGTCAGAATCGCATACATGCATGTTGTTTGAACCCATCATTATTAACGAATTTCCATTGGGCAAAGGAAGGAAATCTTTAAGTTTTTTTTTTGTCACCAAAGTGTATTTGTTTACAATCGTGAATAATAGATACAATTACATTTTAAACAGCAGAAAAACGATAGGCTCCAAGAGAAATGGTGGAAAATTCATTTGGGACAAGTGGACAAGTCCATCAGTCGAATGGCGATTGTGACAAATACACAAAATACTTTATTTCATACACATTCTCATTCGCTTGTCATCTTTCTGAAATTCATTCTGGGAAACGGAACATAAATCTTTGTGAATTCGATCATAAGCTTAAGTAATAAACATGAAAGCGTGCATCGAATTTCATAATTTATTCCCAAAAACATTCAATAACTTTGCCTCTTGGAAAAAGTCGTCCATTGTCCGTTGTCCTTTTGTTGAATTCTTAACTAAAGAACATCTGGAAGAAATCCCAAATTGTGTGTTGGAAATGAAACATTTACCCGCGGGATGATGGAGGGGCATTAGTAGAAGCGATCAAGAATGTCATCACGAACTGACAGGGAAATCTTAGTTTTTTCTGATTTCCCACAGACAAAACCAATTGGATATTAAAATTTCGAAACTCTCATTGGGCTTCTGTAGTTGGTGGTGTAAATATTTACGAGATCCGATGCGGAGAAGTATTTCGTGCAACACTTTAAAAAGCCTTCAATGCTTCTTTCGACACTTCGAATATATGGCTAGCCCAGCGAGCATCACCCCGTATTTTTATGCGCAAAAAATCAAGAGTATTTGATTCGTCGATAAGTTTTTATAATTTTTTTAAAGTAACATTTTAATTTTATGAAATTACAAATTGTCATGTAAATTGTTGGCGCTGAGGAGTAAATTAAAACATTAGTCTAATTAAAATTTGAAAATGGAAAAAAATAACTTTAAAAATGCGTCTGTTAAACTGGCTGTGAAGTTTTTTAGAGATTCCCGATTTGTTTTGAATTTAATTTTCCAAACTATTAATCCCAAACATAATCCCAAAATCTTAAAAATTGAGAATTTCTAGTTATGAAGATACAGCAAGTTCACTTGTATTGTTAGCACCTTTAAGGCTTCCTGCTTGACCAAACAAAAAACTCTCTACTGTCAAATGTTCTATTTGGCGCCTACGCGCGTTTTGGCGCATTTAGGGCTCTATAGCACAGTAACCTTTCCACAACAACAGCTCCAGTATCGTTTACATGTTTATTTACCAGGAAAATAGGTTTTTTATTTAGGGTTCGTAGTAATGCAAAATCCTGTATTTAAATTCGTACAAAAGACATCGAACATTCCTACAACTCGCTGACAGAGTTTAAATGTTCATAGACGAAAGCGTTAGAAAAAAAGTAAATATCACAAGCCATACCAAAAGGAAATCCCACAGAGATAAATGTCGTAATTAGGCCACATTGAAATGGGCTCATATTTTCTTATCAATTTCAGTATCATTACCGAACATGGTGCGTTCAAAAGTTTTACAAGAAAAAATCCATTCATTGTGTTTAAGCAAGTTGAAGTTTATTTCACCCTAAAACATTCGCGCGTTTAGAAACCTTGCCAAGAAAACGAACAAACAAACATTGAAAATATTTCCACGTGGTTGAAGTTTCCGTTCAAGGTTTGTAGCTATGCTACGCCTTAGAGAAAATGCATTTGATATGAGTTTATCTTTAGAAATAAAACTTTAGGAAACGTAACTTTAAGTTTTTAATATTAAGCAGTTGGAGGAAGCATATGGCGAGGAAGATGCATATTGACACATGACTTTTTTAATTGGATGAATTATTCTGTTGGCCGCAGTTCCTACAGTGAGGGGATATTTTACTGGCTCAACTACAGTGACCGTGGTTTCGGCCTTTAGAGCTTACGAGTGTGAGTTAAAAAAAAAAGAAATTTGTATTTACATGTTTGATTTGAATTGTAAGTAAAGGGTGTATTATTAGGCTTGTGGGTTTTATGAAGAAATAAAACGCACATAATTAAATGTAAGCTTATGGTTTGCCTTATATTTTAAAAACGATTTCGGGCAAGTGGCTTGTGCATTTTCATTACTCCCAATGCCACAGTTTTGTTTACTAAACCAAACATTTGCTTTATCGCTGAACAACAGTTTCTTGTGAAAATCGGGATCGGGACCGAACGTGGGATGAGATTGATGGAACTACTGACTCTACTGGGCGATTATGTCAACCGAATATTGAAAGCAGCGAGCGATGCGTCGCTTAAACTGAACCAAGTTACAAACGCTGTTCCGATGTAAGTCTATTCATTGTCATATGGCAAACCAAACTGAGCATAAATCAAGTGCCAGCTGTCAAAAAGACCAACTCCGAAAAAAGTGTGGCCAGATTGAAAGACACGGTCCAAAAAAAAACACCCTTATATATTATATTTATATTATTTTTATGTTAAAAAGGATTGGTCTCCTGAAATCGTCTTTGGATAAACTATAAAACTTGGAGAAGGCCGCAGCAATTTTTTTCGTGACCCTATCTAATACACAATCCAAACCAGTTGTACCTGTGAGGGTATGATTGGCCTGCGCTGTCGCTTATTTAAGTGCGGCTGTTTGTGCTGTCGTAGATAAATTATTCGACTATCAATTTTCCAATTGCGATGAAAATCAGCATCGAGATGAATCTCATTTTCGGCCCATACACCAAAATCACGACGCATTGCATGGTCTTGCGGCTTTAATTCTTGCACAAGCTGGATCTTGTAAGGTCGCAAGCCAAGATCTTTGCGCAAAATCTTCCATAAAGTTGATGGACAAAGCTCCAATTGCTGTGCACGGTGGCGAATCGATTCATTCGGACGGAGCTTGCGGTGAACTTCGCGAACTGAACCATTACTTTCGAAATAAATTTGCACGATTTGCAAGCGTTGTTCTTTTGTCAACCTGTTCATGATGAAATGGCAAACCAAACTAAATATTAATCACTTGACAGCTGACAAAATGGCCGCCAGTTAAAAAAGTGATGCCAACTTAAAGTTCTATACCCCAATAAAAAACACCCTTTACATCCGACCTTTACCTTTTAACCCTTTCATGCCCGATGTTGATTATGTTATTCAAACTAATTCATACACGAGACATTTTATTAAAGACATTTTAATTAATTTATATATGGAATTTTGTCCTAGCTTGATCAGCTGACCTTCGAGGAGTTTGGAAGTGGTTTACCACCTAAATCGCATGACGATTTTGGAGTTCTGTTGCGGCATCAAAAGAAATTTCGTACATACTTAGCTGAATCAAATCTGTAAGTCCTCATTATCCACTGATGAGTATATAGAGAACATCCAACGACTGGTTCTAATTTGTTTAGCCCAATTTCTAATTTCTAACTTATATGAAACATTTCAAAATTTGTATGGCAGTTTACAGTTTTTTCTGACAAAGCGTATATTATATATAAAAAAATCTACAGGTAATTCTAAGAATATTTCACAAAGAAACCATTGGTCTAAAATAAATTCCAATACTAGGCAAGGAGTGAGGTATTATTTTGAGGTACGAATAAAACCCGTACAATTGGTTCTATATTAGAAATAAATCCAATGTTGACTACTTTTCACATTTTTTTTTATTAAGGTTTTTCTTTAAAATTTGTTTCCGTAATTTTTCAAATGTAAAGGGTTATCCATTTTGCGTTTTCAAAAGTAAACGTAAATAAAACACATATAAAATATTTTCTTTTCATGATATTTCTTTTTTATTATAAAGTTTGATCGTTGACATTATGTGTGAAACACTACATCATTTAAATGACCACCACGCGAAGTGTTGCAAGCAGTGATTCTTTTGAGGGAATTTTGGACCACTTTTTGGCACATATTGGGCGGTATCTGAGCCATAACTTGACGAATGTTGCTTCTTAAATGCTCAAGAGTTAAAGGTTTATCTGCCTCAATACGGGTTTTCACGTAACCCCACAAAAAAAAAACCAAATGGCCCACCAGATACCATGCAAACGCTTCTTGGCCCTACCGACTTAAACAACAAACGAATTTCCCCTCCATTATCATCCATTTTCTATCAAAATCCTAAATTGCAATGGTGGAAGAATAAAAGGTAAATACATTTAAATTGTTCGAATGGATGTGCTTGGAATGAAAGGAAGTGACAGAGTAGAGTAGATTGAACCACTCTGCTCAGTGCTGTGTGTTGCCCGAATGGTTACTTGGATAATGGAGTGATTAAAGCTGATATGGATATTTTGGTGTTGACTGCTTTTGTTTCTCTTATTTTCCCATCTCGATAAACAACTCAACAATGTAAATTAATTGCAATAAATGTCGTTGTTTAACTTTCAGCATGACCGCGTCATTACAATCATTGCTGACTCTATTTGTTTTACACAGCATCAATTTGTCCTTTTTTACACTGACGGGAAAAAATACATTGACAAATCGTCAACGCTTGTGGGCAATTGTAATGTTTTGGGTTCTCAAATTTTCTGTGAACGCTCGCTATCAAAATAAGGGAAATTCAATTGGCAAATCTGGGACATCGTTGGCGATTTTGGCTCCATCCTTTTAATGATAGACTTTTGTGACCGTATGTTATCAGTGCATGCACGTTTGGTTAGGCTTTTTATATGAGTGTACGAAACACTTGTTCCGTAACATCAACTCGCAAGTGTTGTTTGTTTTTGTATTCCATCACTGATGATTGTGGCACAATCGACGGATGTATTCAAGCAATTTGACCCAATGTTGGAATAACCTTCCCATTTTAAAGTACGAAATTTGGTAGAAGACATTACAGACAAGCAATGGTCTAACTCCGGATGTATTCCAATGTATACTCGATTAAGCGTATAATAAGACGTTTCTCAAGACAAGAAACACTTGGTAGAATAACACTGGCAATTTTGTGAATGCCTTGTTGTCCACCATTGTTAATCTCCTCCTTAGTTAATCGATTCACAAACACTTTCTAAATCTGTATTTAATTCATGCATAAGCTGTTGTTGGCTTTGACATCCATAACATCTGCCTGAACAAGAGAAGTATGTAAAGACTTCTTCTGGAATATTCCATTGACAGCACTTCATTCATCGAATATATAAGGAATTTCATTCAAATAAGTCATCCCATTGACGAGTCATTAATATCCATGAAATTGCAATTTTTTCTTTGTGAGTGAAGGGAACATATTGTCACTACACTGGCCA
The DNA here is from genome assembly GCA_958296145.1 of Hydrotaea cyrtoneurina. NCBI lineage: Eukaryota > Metazoa > Arthropoda > Insecta > Diptera > Muscidae > Hydrotaea > Hydrotaea cyrtoneurina. The sequence continues at coordinate 5,362,958 of OY282513.1, read as the reverse complement.
GAGGAGGAGAAAAATCAACAAACGAGCCGATGAATTGATGTTTAATTTAATTGCCGACATGGTGTTTGGGTTCATCAATTGAAAATAAATAAACTTTATAAAATAATTTTTCAAGTAATGTATGTAGGTAAATGAGAAATGCGGCATTATTGAACGGTCTGGGAAGAGATGACAATAATTGAATAAAAAAACAAAAGGGGAATGAAAACCCATACCTTGCAATGCACAGTGGTTGCAAATCAAAGTGTTTTTGAGTTCGTCAGCATAATTAGGCCACTAGACTCACCAGGGTTTGTGGTACGGGCCGCGTTGGTTATCGCGGGTATGAAAAATGTGAAACGCTCGCCAAAGCTAAAGTATGAACAAAATTTGAAACGCTCGCCAAAGCTAAAGTTGTGATTTGAATGACTTTTTGACTGGACTACAATTATGATCTCCATTTAAATCCATATTATCTAGAATTTTTCTATAATACTAAAAGGTCTGCTGAATTTGGAAGAATTTCTTTAGATTGCCCATAACTAATGTAGGTATTGATGATTCCTTTTTAAAAAGTTTAAGATCATTCAAATGGGATTACAGCTTTGACGAGTAGCATATCCGAAGTAGCATGTGTTTTAGATTTGCCAAAAAATTGGGAGATTTTTTTTTTATAACTTTTAGATAATATTTAATTTGTTTCCTCTTTATTATATTTGAAAAATGATCTTAATTCAAAAATGGAAAAATCTCCACAAAATGTTACAATGACCACTTTAACACATACATTTGGGGTGATTTTTCATAATTTGCTGGGGCCGTCGATCATTTTGAAATTGGGGTGAGTTTTTTTTAATGTGAAAATTAGGGTCGCAACCACAAAACATTTCAAAAAAAGTAAACACAAAATGAAATTTTTTCAAAATTTATAAAAAAAAACTACCCCCGTTTTTAGTGAGTTTTTCATAATGAAAAATTTCTTATGTGAATTTTTTGGGGCATTTTGAATTTTTTTAAATTTAAATCGAATTTATTTCCCTATATAATTTTTACAAATTAAGCAAAACCTATTGCTATTTTTTTTGGGGATATTTTTCATAATATTTAAGGGAATTGCTGGTAATTTGTCATAAATTATTTGGGCGATGTTTTAAAATTTTTGGGAAATTTTCATATTGAGATTTTGGGGATATTTTTTTCTAGCATTTGCTTCTGTTGTATTTTTCATAGAGCCCATATTTTGCTGATATCCCAACAGCAGATGTCTTCAACCTTTTTTAGTATTTTTTTATTTCGTGTTGCTGTTGTTTGTCTCACTACTCTGGTTTGGTTTTGTTTCCTACACTGAGCGTTTTATGACGTGCATCACCCAGTCAGGGAATTGTGCTACTGTTGATGTTTGCTGAAAATCCCATTAAAAGTTGCCGTGATTTATATCGTTGGGTATACGGCAAAAAGTTGTAACTCGTTAAACGTTTTACTTGCAGTACTTGGTGTGCATCAGCATTTGTATCTCGCGTTTTCTCATTGCTTTGCTCCATTTGTATGCGTTTCACCAAACAGCAGTGGAAGCCCGACATGGTCATAATTCTATGTCCCGGTGTTATCGTTGTGCCTGCGTCCCGAGAAGGACAATGACTTAAACAATGGATGAAAAGCACTACAGTCATTGCTAGACAGCCAACCACAAACCAAGAAGGTGTGTAAATAACTACACTCTCGGAGTTGAAAATACTGGCAAACAGAGATATTTTTTTATTTATTTATTTACAGTCTAGGGTAAAATTATAATCGTTACAGACTCTCTAAGCTAGCTGGGAGTAAAATAAATCAAAAATGTCATTAAACTTATTCAAAGAAAGCTTCTTTTTGCAAAATAGAAATAATTTAAAAAAGTTTTCCATCATTGTGTTTGCTTTGCGTTACGGAAAATGTCACACTTCTTCATCGGTAAAAAACAAACTTGATAAACTTTTTAAACATTAAATACGTATGCGCTTATTTTTGTTTAATGTCAATGTTGCTCTTTAAAACTAACCTGACCATATTTATTACCATGAAATGTTTACGTCCATAGCCACATTCATGCAGCAGAAACAGGGAGAGCAAAGACCATAAGCCATTTCTCCATGGTTCACTGCACTGACAGGATAAAATAACTACCCGACAACAGTCCATCATTTTCAAAAAACTTAGAGTGGGTACGGCCAAAAGTGTATTGTAAGAACACATGTCCACTGAGAACATGTACAAGCATGTAAGAACGGCATTACCTTGGGCTGGATCGAACTTTATATACCATCCTGGCTGTACTGATGTTTTGACAGTTACAGTCAGGGTCATTAATCTAGTCGGCACATTGCACCCAATACACATAACATTTGATCAATATTATAATGATTATATCGACATTTCAATATTATATCGATATTTTTGGTGCGCACCCCTTAATTGCAAAACTTGACTGCATGACTGATACTTCAATCATCATTTTTTAAAATGATGATAACGTTCACATTTTATTTCTTTAGTGACCTTCAACTTGACTTGGCTTCTAAGGTGATTTTCACAGAAATAGACAAATGAGAATAGACAGACTGTGAACATATCGAGCCCTACCCGCGAAAAAGACGTAAGCGCCAAAAAGAAAATTCTACAGGAGAGGTTTTTTTTTTGAGGCCAAGCAAAATAGGGCCTGCTGCATACGATAGAATTGAATTTGCTATATCTATATAAATACTAGTAAGTTGTAATGCGCCTATGGCGCCCGTTAATTTGCTTTAGAAAGTATTTGTTACTTAATTTTAAAAATTTTGTAAAAAATATTTTGAGAAAACTATTTTGTAAAAAAAAATTTCGAAAAAAAATAAAATTGGGGAAAAAAAAATTTGTGGGAAAAAAAAATTTGCTGAAAAAAAAATTTTTGTTGAAAAAAAAATTTTGTTGAAAAAAAAAAATTTTTGTGGAAAAAAAAAATTTTTGTTGAAAAAAAAAATTTTTTGTTGAAAAAAAAATTTTTGTTGGAAAAAAAAGTTTGTTGAAAAAAAAAATTTTTGTTGAAAAAAAAATTTTGTTGAAAAAAAAAAAATTTGTGGAAAAAAAAAATTTTGTGGAAAAAAAAATTTGTAAAAAAAAAAATTTTGGAAAAAAAAAATTTGGGAAAATTTGTATAAAAAAAAATATTATTTTTTTTATTATTATTATTTATAGAATTATAGAATGCCTATTTAAATTCCTACGTACTGCGTGACAGAGAATCAGTGTATCAGTGAATCAGTGAATCAGTGTCGAGGGTAAATATATATTAAGAAGATAAATGCTGTCGAAGTTCGGAGCTGGCTTTCAACAGTAAGCCCCAGCCAATACGTGTACAAAGTATATCGCGAGAGAAATCCCCGCCTCTTCCTCCATTGAATGTTAAGGGAAATATGTAATCTTTCTCTTAAGTAAGCGTCGTTGGTGTGGTAGTGTGTTCGACTCACACAGAAGAACCCAAGTTCAAAACCGAGTAAGACCGTCAAACATTTTTCAGCGGCTGTTTCCAACTCGCAAATGTTGGCGACTTTACGAGTAAGTGAGTAATCTTTAAGCCATGTACAACTTCTCTAGAAAAGCATTAGTCGTTCGGCGACAACTTTAAACAGTATAAGCAAATTATATCGTACACAGCTCATTGATTCGAGAAAAGTTCCCCGTCTGTTCCTTCATGGAATGTTAAGGGAAAAACGTAAAAGTAAGCGTCGATATATATGGATCAGAGTAGTAGTAACCATGGCTGTGGCGTCGAGCCAAAATTGTTCGACTCCGACTCCAGCATTTTTAAATAGCTACACTCCGACTCCGGAGTCGTCTCCGTCTTAGCTGTTGCGAAATTTCGAAAATTGTATTTCCATTAACTTTTTCTATACTCTACCAAACACTGAGATGTGTCTTAAAGGTAAACAAGTTAATATAATGGAGAATATTTAAAGTTTTAGAAAATATCTACTTGTTGTCAATATATTTTATTTAATTTATAGGAAATGCAAGTAAATAAAACTCGAAGTCCGAGTCGAGCAAACTTTTCTACCCGACACTGACTCCGACTCCAGGAAAATTTGTTAGGCTTCGATTCCGACAGCCCTGGTAGTAACACCACATTGAGCCAAAGCTCTGTCGTGAGTTGGATTTAAATCATGGCCACCAATGTCTGAAGGGCGGCAGCATCTAGTCAAAGTCTGAGTGTCCGTATTATCAGATTTATGTTCCCGACTAGACCAGGTACAAGTGTACTTACATAACTAACGCCTATATCAAAATGACATATGCTTGCGATGCATTCAAACACATCCGAAGAGTGGATAGAGATACACGTGCTTAAGAATGTTTCCTGAGCAAGTTTTCGCCACTGCCACGTTAGCTGGTATTTGAACGCAAGCTTCATTTGCCCAAGAGCTACCACGCGGTTGTCTGTGAGGTACAGTTTATTAGGATCGATGTATATTTATATTTTAATCGATCATTAACTTTAAGTTGAACTCTAAGAAATACTCCTATAATGAATTAGTATTAAGTGGAAAGTCGGCTAATTTAAGGCCAATGATAAAATTGAAGGCAAATTGTAGATTCTCAATCAATATTAGAATTTCGAGTTTCTCCAAATATTCCGCACATATTCTAATTGAAATAAAATAATATTTTGCCAGGAGCTTATTAAATTTTAATAGAAACAAAAAAAATACCACCCTAATGTACACCTTTCATATATTTGTTAATATTTGCTGAAATACCAAGAAAAACGAGTTTGTTTGCTCTGGAAGCCTCTTCATCTGTCATGTTAAGTTAACAAGGCATTTGCCAATGAGAGAACTTTTTGTTGGCTTTTTTAAAAGGATAAAAGGGGATATTAAACAAAGTTTAAATTTTGGCCATCATTAATTCATAAAAGTCTTTTTCTAATTGTGATGATTGTCAGTAGGTAGTGAAGGATAACCTGTATTACTTGTTACTGTATAATTTGTGGAAAGAATACTTTTACCGGTGAGTAGCAAATTGCTTAAAGTTTGTGGAAAACACTAAGAAAATAATTTTCATGCTCGTGGTTAGTTAGCCACAATTATTCGTTTTCGTTCTACCAAATTTGCAAGAATTCATTGGGGGTACTACACTCTTAGTTTCCTAATTTTTTTTTTTTTTAAATGGTTATCGTTTCAGTCAAAAAACATTTTTTTTTCGTAACGCTTAAGTAGTTTAAAAATTTGGAGTCTCTTCAAGTTATGCTAAGAAAACTAAAAAAATATTTTTTTTTTCAAAAATAATAAAAATTGGGGAAAATCTGAGAATTGATAAAAATTGTTTTTAAAAAATTTGACGTGATATAGACATTTCCACGAGTCTGCCTGCCAAAAATCAGCTCGATTGGATCACTGAAAAATGGTTAAAAATCGGTCCAAAGGCTTTCACACTGGCCACTACGAGCTTCATACTTCAAACTTAAAAAAAAAAAATTCTGACGTGTACATGAAAATCGCCGATACACGTGTATTTTTATTTTTTCCCCTCTTTCCGAATATGTGCATTTGGTTCATAGGACAGAAAAAAGTCTATTTTTTGTAACACGGCGTTATGGAATATGAGACTTGATTGTTTTTACTGAGGGTGAATGTTTACCCGACTGCAACTTTTCACTGGTTTTTAGTACAATATTATCTGACATTTTCTTAAGGAAAAGACAAAATGAATTTTCGAGGGATTGGTATGAATCCAGTCAAAGGATATGATTGGATACTCGTTTAGTTGTTGAACTGTATATCTATGCAAATGTCGTTACTGCATCAATGACTGACTGTCTCCTGCTAAAAATTGTTGTACCAATATGCTCTGTTGTATGCAATTCAAGCTTTGTGCTGGATAGTGATATGAATTCATGAAAGTGTATCTATTAATAGTCATGTACATGTGTATGTGTATATATTTAGCATATATATTCAGGACATGTTTTTTTTATATATATTTCATAAATTATCATTTCATTAAATGCGCCTTAACGTTGAGTCCTTTAATGACCAGTGTGTTATATACGTTGATATTTACTTTTTTGTTGAAATTATGGTTATGGTCTTCAAAGAGTCTGTCATACTCACACACAAACACTCTTATATTTCTTCAAAGAGCCTGTCAAACTCACACACACACAGACACTCTTATATTTCATAAAAACCACTCTTGAAAGCTTGAATATGGATTTGCTCTGCCAGCTATGGGATATTCTGTACACAATGGAACTGTGGTGTATTTGATTCTGTTGTAATGCGATTTTTCCAATATTGTGGTTTTAGATGTTTTGTTATTCTATTGTTGTGATGTCTGAAACTTATTTCGTTAATGAAATTGATACTGATACATTTATACGATAATTTCACTGAATTTCTATGATTTTTTTTTATTTATTTCATTTTAAATATGTTTACATTTATAAAGCTACCTCAGCGCCACGAGGACATTATTGGGGCGACGTAGTACTCCAAAGTGGTTTCAACAAAAACAACCCCATGCCAACAATGATCCACCTCAAAATTTTAATATTTTGCAAATATATCGTTCGTTAACGCCAACACGTTTATACACACGTTTAATATTTTCGGGTTTTCTTACATTGATCATTTCCCTTGAAATTCGTGAACAATATTGGACCTTGCTGTATGCGCCAATAACTCAGGAACAACTTCAAAAACTTAAGCTCTAATGCGGCCCTCAACCATTACAACTCGTTGTATAATTTAATCGAACAAAAAATCCTGTATACGCTTCGAAGTGAACCATCTGTCGGCTTTCTCTTATTACTTATTTGACAGCCACGGTCCATCAGTCACAGATTTTTAATTAACAGTCTCTTTTGACTAACCGTATAATAGAACAAAAGAGTAAAATATGGTCGGCATATGCTATTAACTCATCTCCTCCGTCTGCTTCTTAATCATGTGAACCAAAGGCTGAGCATTCTCCTCGACCATGTGCAGAACACATTGATTACAATACGCTATTGGCCCGCTAAATTTTCTTCCTGCGAGTTGGCCTTTTTCTCTCCTTGTCTCTCCTTGTCATGATTCAGCTCGTTCAGTTAAATGTTATATTGATGTCCGATAACAGCTAATCATTTTATTATTGTTAGTCTTAAGCAGATGGTGCTGTTCTCTGTATGTTAACATATTAGAAGTTGGAAAACTAATTAAAGTTTACGATCAAAGTAATGACAACAATGGGCCAGCTTTTGTTATAACCTGTCCTTTGCCACGTAACCACAAGACGAACACATTGCCTGTAACTAGGCTAAGGGTCATTAACTAGGTGGCAACCTGTTAACTTGTAAAGGATAGTACAATAACAACTTAGCAGAAATAAATGATGACAAGCCATGACCATCTTGTCTCTTGACGAAGAAGGACTAATTGCACACCCAAAAATATTATATGGATGAATTGTAGGAATTTAATAAAGGAATTTAATAAAGCGATACATGGCAATACATTTTCCCTGAAATAATAACAGCAAAAGTTATTAATGTCGGCTTAGTAAAAATATGGATGGTTGCCAGACATTAGGAGGAGGATTAGCATAACGAGAGTTAAACAGAGCTCGCAATAGTTTGTCTCTATCGTGCTTGTTGTCAGACGATGCGAAACTGTCGCGAAAAAACAATCAAACTTCTTTCTTCTTTGGCTTGGTCTTCGCTCAAACGACGAGAGTTCTTGTAAGAAGTCGAACTCTTGGAGTTGGAGTCTGACAAATTTGCCGGGAGTGAGCTGAAAAAATTTGCTCGATTGCGACTAAATAAAATGTATTAAAAAAAAATGAATCTGTTAATATGTTTAAAATTTTAAATATTTTCGATTGTATGGACTTTTTTTTATCTTTAAGACCCAAACACACCTCAGTGTATAGGAATAGTGCAATTTTCGAAGTCGGAGCCGTATCCCGGTAAGTCTTCAATATGCCTTAACTGCATTGAATCTGTGGAAGACCATAACTTTGAAACGCCAACAGTAAAATCAATATTTTTCAAATTACTTAGAATTTTTCCAGCTTTAAAACTGCATTATTGGTTTTATACACTTTTATGAAATTTTTAATACTTATGTACAGTTTTTTGTAAAATTTCCTAAAAAAACGAGCAAAAACAATCACAAAACTTCTGATTTATATACATCAAATTAAAGCTCAAACATTTTTTATTCGAAATGAGGACTCAACGACTTTGAAAATGCTTTTTATTGACCAACTTGTGCTTGAAATATCATAAACTCAGAAAACTAACTAGACAGCTAATTTTCAACATAATTCCATCGACTCAAATTCAACTTTGACCAAAAAGCCAAAAACAAAAACGATAATACAAATTAATAAGCTCACAATTAAAGTTGTACCAACGAAGAAAAAAACCTAATATTCTCTAATAAGATTTTATTGCTGTAAGACATTTTCTTTAGTTAGGTGATGATTTTGGCATGAAGAAATGCATATCGACATAACTGCTGGTAAATTTCTGTTTGTGCACTGTTGAATGACACTTTTGGTAAGTCCGTTTTAAGGACAACAATTTTTTGGGTTTGAAAGACTTTTATATCAAGGACATCAAGGGATGGACATATCTTGGAAATTGGACTCATAGTCAGTTCCCAATCGAAACACGGTTTTTTATTTCAATAATCTATTTACTTTTAGTAAGATTCTTATGTTACCCTCTTCTACCCAGGGGAAACTTAGATACAGCACCAAAAATAAGTCTTAGTAAACCATGGTAATCGCCAATGAATGAATCGTATTGACCTCCCCTGCTCGGTAACAACCTCCTTATTCGTCTTACTTTCTGCGAAATTCGAAAGGAAACCAATAAATCATATTGTCTTTAAGAATATTATATTCCTTCTTAATCCTCTTATAGAATGTAAATAAATAATAGTATGTCCTGAAATATATTGACAGCACAGACTGAGAAAAGAGAAACCAAATTAAATAAATACAAAGTCACAAACATTTCCAAAAATTGTGAACTCTATTCTCCGCCCAAAACCATATCATGGCAGGATGGCAGTCAGACATTTCATACATGTGTTATTTTTAGACATTTAAAATAAATTGTTTGTGGTATTTCACAAACAACAAAACTACACAGTCTAATTGGAGAATTATGAAAATTGTTAAATCGTTGCTGTCACAACTTGGCATTTGTGTAATTCGTACGAACAACGATTGAGGGAAAAACTATAGCAGACAACCATAGCAGATGATGATATACATATTTAAAAGTAAATATTTTATTTATTTGGAAAATGACATTCAGAGATATATACAAACTCAGTTTTATATTTGAGGAAAATGTTTTTAATTCGAGCAATACACACATTTACTGGAAATTAGGACAATACTCACTCTATTACTGTGGTTACTCAGTTAACAAATGTTTCAGAAGTGTGAGTAAAATGTTTTTCAACATGATTTTTAACTTGCTGGCTAGACAGGTAATGTAATGTAATGTAATGAGAGGTAATGTGTGCTAAAAACACGTACAACTTCTTTAGCAGTATCCATTTGGAACCACTTTTCAACTGTATGTCCCGAACAGTTATTCACTAAGTTGTCGAATTTCAGTCGTATACTTTTGAAACATCGAAATGGATCACCCTATAATTTATATACATCAAAATAGAGATCGAACGTTTTTCTTTTAAAACGATGACTCAACGACTTTAAAAATGCGTTTTATTGACCAACTTGTGCTTGTGCCTCTAAACCTTTTCCAAAAAATCTTGAAAAATTCCCAAAAATACTTTACACCATAAGCTATCAAAATCGGGATGTGACCAAAAAAATATATTTTTTTTTACACCCTAATATACTTCGTTAATATGATGTGGCCTTACGGTTAGAGTGTTGAGGTTAGAAAAACTAACTAAAGGGAATTTATGTGGCATTCACAGCATAAGAACGTAGAGAGCCTAGTACAACGGCATCTTTGAAAACAGCATGTTTTCTCAAAAAAAAAAAAAAAATCAAGCAATACTTCTTGGAACGAATTCCTAAAGACCTACTGCATTTTTTACAGTCATTGAATTTTGACCTAAGCAAACGTCAGAAACTTACCGGTGAAAGAGTTTTAATGGACATTTCATTTTATTCAGACCCATTCGGCTCTGCAAGTTAATGCCCGTAGTTATTTTTTGTCATACTGAGTTCTTATTAAATCATTCTTACACGTATGTGTAACATGTGGCAGGAGGTATACAATTTACTTTGCTTGGACAACAGAATGTAGAGCCAGGAATAAATTACTCTCTCTTGAAAAAGAGAAATTGCAATACAAAATTATTCATACTAAACCTAGGGTGAATACCATAATTTCCTTTCTATTCCAAAACGTTGGGTGTGTACCCATGATTTCTTTTCAATTCCTTGTTCTTAATGCGCAAAATTCGGCAATCGCATGTTGTTGTTTCTTGGGAAGACCAGACGACCGCAATTCAGTATTATTATATTAATAATGATGATGGATGAATGCGTCCCAAATACATCTTTTCTAAAGTATATGTTTGAATTTCAATTTCGCTCATGTCTATTGGGCACACATCTGTTCCATCGTGTTTGTTTGGTTAGGGAAAATATTAAGCAAACATTTCTGTTTTGCTCTTATACAAGGATTGCCCAATACAGATTCGTACATATGAAAACCGGAAATTGAAAACATCATGTTTTTCTGTAGCAAGGGAAACAGGAAATAGAATAAAAACATAAACCCATAAAATATTTCGAAAACTTTAAAAGGGTTTTCAGATAGGATGGGATAAATGAAGATATGCGGCTGCATCGTTTTTTTTTTCCCAACAGTCCGCCTTTTGGTTGTACTCATACATGTATAAGCCAATAAACCATCTAGAGAGGATAGCAGAATGGGACATGTTTATAAAAATATGTCGTCCAAAAGCTTAGATAGGCAAGAAAGTATTGTGACGAGGGCGAAGACAGCCGAAACCAAAATCTTTCATGTTTACTGTATGTGGAGAGATCCACAAAACTCAGTGATACAACATGTGCCTCGTAACCGCCCGTTGTTGTACCGAAAGACTGTTGACACAATCCCGACACAATTCCAACAAATCGAAAGCAAATATTTGTTTTCATTTATTTTCTTTTGTGACTTCTGTATTTTATTGAATCAATGGAATCGTTGAACTTAAAGAGTTTCAACCTTTTTATACCCTCACCCTACGGGTAGGAGGGTATATATCATTTGATACGGGTCAAAAGTGTAACACCTAGAAATATTCACATTATAACCCAAGTCTCTTTGAACCAAATTCGATTCATGACTTTCTAAATCGTTTGAGCCATGTCCGTCTGCTGGTACGCACGATAACTTTCGAAAGAGTTAAGCAATCACTCTGAAATTTGGCATGCCTTAATATTTTCCCAATACTGCTTATGGGATTGCATATGAGCTATATGGCCACACCCCTTCGGGTACCTCCCATACAAATCTGCTATTTCGCCCACTTTAGAAATCGTGTAATACTATCAATACGCCCACTTCGATCTGGACCAAATTTCGTATTTAGTAAACGTATAAGTGGACAAAGTTTCGGACAAAAATTTGGAAGTCTGTCAACTCCCCTTCTGGTACCTCCCATACAAATGTACCATCCCGCCTACCTTTGAAATCGGGAAATATGATCAATATGACCAACGCGATCTTGCCCAAATTCTGTATTTAGTAAAGCTATAGCTACTTAAAGTTTTGGACAAAAAAGTGTAAGTCTGGCAACTCCCCTTCTGGTATCTCCCATACAAGTGTGCATTCCATCCACTTTAGAAATCGTGTAATAATATCAATATGACCAACGCGATCTTTCCCAAATTCCGTATTTTATTAATCTATAAACATCTAAAGTTCTTCAGAAAAAATTGGACCCCTAGTCGGACTCCTTCTGGTACCTCCCATACAAATTTACCATTCCAACAACTTTAGAAATCGTGTAATTATAAAAATTTTTGAGGTTGCTATTATGGAATATGAGACTTGTATTTATTTACTGAGGGTGAGGGTATATATTAGTCGGTTTACCCGACTGCAACTTTTTCACTGTTTTTTTTCCGTACTTTGGTAACATTTAGTTTGACACACGGTGCAAGGACAAACAAGGACAGCCGAAGTTATAGAGTTTTAATTAACACATAAATTCCCGATGTGTAGGAAAGTAATGAGAACTGAAGAAGGCATGTCGCCATTGGGCCCTACCCCCTTTCAGCAGAGTATTTTGCAGTGTGAAAAAAAAATTTTTGCTGAAAAAAAAAATTGTTGTTGAAAAAAAAAATTTTATTGAAAAAAAAAATTTTGTTGAAAAAAAAAAATTTGTGGAAAAAAAAAATTTCTTGACAAAAAAAAATTTGGAAAAAAAAAATTTCTTGAAAAAACAAAAATTTTGGAAAAAAAAAATTTTTGTAAAAAAAAAAATTTTGTAAAAAAAAATTTTTGTTAAAAAAAAAATTTGGGAAAAACAATTTCTGTACAAAAAAAATATTATTTTTTTTATTATTATTATTTATAGAATTAGTATAGAATGCCTATTTAAATTCCTACGTACTGCGTGACAGAGTCAGTGAATCAGTGAATCAGGGAATCAGTGTATCAGTGTATCAGTGAATCAGTGAATCAGTGTCGAGGGTAAATATATATTAAGATAATAAAACCACACCACCACTACACCACTTCCATGAAGGGACTTTATTTCTAATCACAATAAAGCCGCGTTTTATTATAATCCTTCTAAAATTTTAAAGTTACAGCCGTAACAATTCGCCTTCTTGTTGCAGCCGCAACACCTATAGTTTCGTTTCTGTTAGTCAAGTTTGAGAGCATTGATTATTTATATTTCTTTGCAAAAATGTAAATTTTCCAAAAAGTCTTCAAACTTTGTGTTCGCTTTCATTGCAGGCAAGGTAAACGGATCCGTTACGGAAAACACCACACATCTTCATCGGTAAAATTGTATAAAACCAATGGCAAACTTCTAATATTTGAAATCTTATTACCCATGTTTCACGTATATCCGTAAGAGCCAGAAAACATTCTGTGAATTTAATTTCTTTCAACTTTAAAGCCACAAATTTGATATTTTGTTTCTATTGTTCTTAACCAACCAAAGTTTTTCCAATTAGTTTTTAATTTCACATTTATGGGTTTAGAGAATACTAAATGCAAAATTTGCATACTTTCTGGTATGTTCGTACACACTCACTTTTGACTAAAACATTTTCAAATCTCTGATATGACCATCGGTTCAAGGATGAACAACAAACAAAAGTTAAATTGATAAATATTGTTTATGAAATTTCAAACCACACACACAAAACTTCGGCAAGTCAACTGTAGTATACAACAACAATGTTTAATAATTCTTGGGACAGAGACGTCGCTTAAGCAGAATTCTGATTTTCTGTTAGAAAGGGAATCACCGAGTTTTGATGGCATGGCCTCCTTTAGAAAAAAAAAGAAAATTAAAGGCTCGTAACGAGAACAACCCAATTACAATGCTGAAACAGTCACTGGAGTAAAAAAAGTACTAAAATATCATCTCTGATAAGATAGAGAGAGATTGGAGTGTACATATGTAACTGCAATCGCTTTAATTTTGGTCTACTGTCGGCCATCCGAGAATTATTTTCAGTTTGATTTAAGAATGCCAAATTGTATATGTTTTCCCCAGTTTTCGAGTTAATAACATTGGTTATGAGTGATAAATACCAAGTTCTATCAAAAGAATTTTGTAGGGAATATTTTGTATGTTTTATGTTTGACACAAAAGCGATTGCTTTATTTTATATCTCAAATGTGAAACGATTTAGATCAATCTATGTTTTGGTGTAACTATTTCTCGTATTATGCAATTTAGGAAACGGCAAGAACTTCTCGCAAATCGGTGAGCTGTGCAGGGTATGCTTGGTATATCCTCTGACCAGTTTTTGAAGCCGGCCTCGGTGCCTTGCATTCCTCTAGATATGTTTTGCTTGGCTTAGAGATTACTATCTTTATTGCTTTATTCCTTTATTGCTACCAAGTCGTATTTTATTGTTAAATTAGAAATGTAGCCCCTTTTAAAAAGTCCATTTAAAGTTTAATGACCAATATTTCAATAATAATTCCGAAACATTTCCAGATTCTCACTTTAATCTCAGAACAACGGTAGTTTTTCCCTCAGAAAATAACAATACCGAAAAAACAGTTTTACATATGGATCCAAACCAAAATTATATTCTCGAAATTCTTAATATTGATTCAAAATCTCCGATTCATTCTATCTTACACACATACAATTCGAGTAGAAGGTGTCTAAAACTTTTATTGAGTTATTCATGACAGTGTTAGAGCCTTATTATATGGACGATGCACTGTAGACATGTCGCTCATTTAGTTCAATAGTGTCATAACTCACCATTCTCAATTGCATCTTACTTAGCAAAGTTAGGAAAAAAATCATAGGATTTCCGTATAAATTAGAGGCCTGACATATGTTTGTATAATATGTTTGCATTATACTGAACAAAAGTCAACTAAATGTCAACAGATTTACAGTTTTTTCTTGAGCAAATAATAATAAATAAATATAGGGTGTTTTTTATTGGGGTATAGAACTTTAAGTTGGCATCACTTTTTTAACTGGCGGCCATTTTGTCAGCTGTCAAGTGATTAATATTTAGTTTGGTTTGCCATTTCATCATGAACAGGTTGACAAAAGAACAACGCTTGCAAATCGTGCAAATTTATTTCGAAAGTAATGGTTCAGTTCGCGAAGTTCACCGCAAGCTCCGTCCATTTTATGCCATTACATCCACAAAAACTGACTGTTTGGTGTGCTCTCTGGGCTGGTGGAGTCATTGGGCCATACTTCTTCCGAAATAATGCTGGAGAGTCAGTTACCGTTAATGGAGACCGGTATAGAGCCATGATAACCGACTATTTTGTTCCCGAATTGGATGGCATGAATGTGGATGAGTTGTGGTTCCAACAAGTGGTTGAAAATTGGACCTGTAGAATTGGCTTTATTCGAGCCAGCCGCGGCGGCCACATGCCCGAAATCATATTTAACCATTAATGGCATACAATTATCCTTCCAATAAAGCCAAATTGATGGACATTAAAACGATTTTCTTCTGTTTTATTTCAATTCGAAGTTCTATACCTCAATAAAAAACACCCTTTATTGATGTAAATGAGCGATATGTAAATGTCAATATGGAGTGCAAGCAATGAATGAAGCCAGTGGGGTTTTATTTATAGACATGTAAAGATGGGCTTGTGTGTGTGTGTTTGGAGGACAGCCCCCCCCCCATAGCTAACAACCCCCATAGCAAACTAACAAAACAAAAACTTAAAACAACAAACCATGTTTTCGGTCGATTTGGCCACTGTACCCCTTTCAAATCAAACAGACAAGGGAATTAAGTTTCCCCTTCAATGTTGATAAAAACCAAGGAATATTCAAAATAAGTGATAGAACTTTCTTATACGATACCAGCACACACACCCATCCCCATCCATATGAATGAAGAGGTACACATGATAGAACAACAACGCTTTACGAACACAAGACCCAATAAGTTTCTGTATCGCAATTTAATGGTAAAACTTCATCCAATAAATTGTATATTTTGAATGTAAATAAACAGATAACCGGAAATTTGGCCACATTTCATTCAGAAGTGAATGGAAGTTAACCAATTAAAAAAGTTTGCTTGTTTTTGTTTACTGTTGCCAATGAAACGTCCACAAACCTTTTAGATTTACAACCACAAAACATATAGACAAAATTTTATGTTTCACCAACCTGCCGACTACCGAACACCTTAAATAATATTGGCGAAGAATTTGCAGAGTATGAGTTTTGCGGCAGACAGAAAAGTATAAAGCGACTCGCATGAAATCGCATCCATACGCCGCTTATTTATAACGCTAGCCCGCTAGTTACACCTATGACTTAAAGGCTCTTCTTTTGCATAATGAGAATGGGAAAACCCATCTATATCAATTGTTCGTGACATTAATACAAAGGGAAATTACGAATCAATGATAATTAGTGGAAGATCTGCGGTGTCCTCAAGGATTAAATTTAAATATATTTGCATGTGTTTTAGGTCATTCGTTTGTTGACTAGTATGGAGGTTTCCCAAAATATTATTGTTTTCTTTGTTTATAGGATAGTTTCGCTACATGTCATCATTACGTCAGAACATATTTGCCAAAAAAAAAAAAAAAACATTTCGAATAATTTAACCAAATGAAGCTCTTCTTCGGCCACTGCATATAAAATTGGGCCTTTTTAAGAACTTTGTCAGGGCTTCGGACAAAGATGGCGTAGCATTTAAATATTTGTTAACGGTTTTTTTTAAAATTTCATATGCTAAAATCAAAGATGACATATTTGTTGTACCTCAAATCAGGAATCAATTTAATGATGAAAATATTTCACAATGTTTATTGGAGACAAAATACGCAGCCTGGAAATCTTTCAAGAGCCACGTGAACAGTTTGAGGACAATGAGAGTGAACACCACAGACAAATTGTTGCTGAATTGCTGAAAATTATCACGATAAAAACCAATTACAGATTAGAATTCAGCCCATCAAATTTCCCTAGGAAAGATATTTGATTGCTCCATTCGAAATGCTTGTTGACTAGTGTAATTATACCGTGATCAAGAATATATATATATAATATAAATATTTCAAGACTGACTATCGGAATAACAATATCAATGTACAATGCAGACTTTGGTGGACAGTATACGATGCCAAAATTTCCACACTTCAGTTTTTATCTCGAAATAAATCTGATATTAGACAAGTTTACTGAAGTTTCACGCAGGCATTACAATCGGATAGTGGAAATTGTCACCTAATAAGCTGCCTATGCAAACTTCAATATATTCTTATGACCTTGTTTTACCAACATCATATCATTTACAGCGCATTTTATATTTTTCTTTGTAACATTGATTTTGTAAATCAATTCTTAATTTCTTACAAATACATCGCAGCGGTGACTTACTGTCTGTTTCCATAAAACGAATTTGTTCGTTCGTTACAAATCGTCAGTATGGGAAGCCTTATAAAATGAGTTACAGGCATTATTCAATTCTGGTTTTCAGGTATTTGTTAGATATCGACATACGGAACACAAGCCCAAACGAATAAGCGTTCATTAATTATAAAAATCCATTTTATTGCGCCTTCAATTTTCACAATTTGTAACGAACTGACAAATTCGTTTTATGGAAACATCGAGTTAATTCTTTATAACACTTTTCTGTTCTTATTTCTTCAGTATTACACGCCGTCATGTGCTCAGGAGAAATCCATGAATTCGGAACACTTTAACTTTATATTCTTAAAGTAAAAAGCCAAGCACGGCACTACAGACGTTTGATAAATCATGCAGCAGATTTACAAAGGTCACAGTTTCTAAAATGTTCCTGTTATATTTCCAATCCCTAGCTATTCTATGCGATTTCTTTTCCTAGACAACGTTATTAAAGTGAATTCTAAATTTATTGATTCTGCATCCAACCAAGCCCTAACTATTGATCCAGCATATGACCATTTAGCTCTTAAATATTGTTCTACTAAAGTCTAAAGAAGGTATACATCGTGTATGGAATGGAAAACATTCGCCAGACTACTACTCTGCCCACACTTAGTTCGTACCCCCTGAACATTTTTATACACTCCATCATAGGATGGAGTATATACTAAGTTTGTCATTCCGTTTGCAACACCTCGAAAGAGTGATCTGCGACCCTATAAAGTATATATATTATCGGTCAGTGTAACATTCTAAGACATTCTAGCGATGTCCGTCTGTCCGTCTGTTGTCTGTTGAAATCACGATAGAGTGCGAACGACCAACGCCAAGAAATTTTGTAGGAAGATGTTTTTTGCCCATAAGCAGGTTAAGTTCGAGAATGGGCAATATCGGACCAAAGGGGAAAAAGTTCCCCTTTACGGGACTAAATATATCCCGGCCATAATCAAATTTTTCAAATATTTTTTTTCACTACATCTGATTTTTTTTGGTAAAATTGTTCTAAGTTTATATAATTTATAGATGGGGGAAAAAATCCCAAAAATGGGCGTGCTCATGGGTTCCGTGGACCCTTGGGGCCCAAAAAAGGGCCCATGATAAACATGCGCATATGGGTGCAACGAAATTTACCCACGAACCCAAATATGCCTTTATTTTCATGATTTGCCTACATTTTTTGATCCGGTTTCTGGGACTATCGGGTCACCAGCGGCCCAAAAACCGTCCCTTGACAAACATGGACATATGGGTATCGCAATGCAACGAAATTTTCTCGCGAACCCAAATATGCATTTATTTTCATGATTTGGATAAAATTTGTGATCGGGTTCCTGGGACTATCGGGTCACGAGCGGCCCAAAAACCGGCCCCTGACAAACATGGACATATGGGTATCGAAATGCAACGAAATTTTCTCACGAATCCGAATATGCGCCCATTTTCATGAACTATATATATAAACAATTTAAAATTATGTTAAATTTAAATAAATGTTAACACTTTCAAAGCACTTACTTTCTTCATAGTTTTCTTATTTATTGACTTTTTAAGGATCCATGATGGAGGGTATATAAGATTCGGCCCGGCCGAACTTACTATTTGTCCACTTGTTTAATATGTAATTTAAGTTGCTGTTGTTGTAAATTTAGTTTGTTCTGCTATTATTTGTAAGAAATACAAATTTTAACTTTAAGGAGACAACAACATAAATTTTTAAATTAACATAAAAGCAAAAATTGAACAAATTAGAAAACGGAAGGGCGTACGAACTTATTGTTGGCGGGGTGGTATATACGAGCATCGCCATTCCATCGATAAGTTATTGCAACTCTTCCATCTTCTTAGTATTAATCGTATATTCCCCGTACCGTTTTGCATATGTGTATGTGAACATCGCCATGCATATGAAGGTCATTGAGGATATCATCATAGCAATAAATCACTTAGAAGAGTTTAAATTACATACTTCTATGCGAGATTACACACTTTCAATGTTCGGCATAAAGTTTTTCAATAAAGGAAACTTTTCCTGCGGCTGCTGTTCTTGGTTCTCTTCTGTTACTTAAGGACATTTTGCATACACTCGGGTAAAAGTATTTAAATTCCGAGAAAACAACCTTCTGGACGTATCTTAAAGTTTCTAAATTTATTATGAGAGAACTAAGTGCACTATGGACGGAAAAGGTAATCTATCTCCTAAGGTAAATATTTTGTTACTGAAATGAAAGGCAGTGAAGGGAATATTCTCATTGGCTAAAGATGGATGTTTGTAAATTCGGTGGAATTTCCCATAAAAGTTTGTCTGAAATCAATGAGCTTTGTCCGATATATCTTATACACACTTCACAACTGATAGCCAG
Organism: Hydrotaea cyrtoneurina; assembly: GCA_958296145.1. Lineage (NCBI taxonomy): Eukaryota > Metazoa > Arthropoda > Insecta > Diptera > Muscidae > Hydrotaea > Hydrotaea cyrtoneurina. Next base: position 5,343,511 of record OY282513.1, on the reverse strand, counting down.
TCGTGAATACCACTTATTAGATCTCCTGAAATTTCCCACCAGATCTCTTAGCCATAGACTGCTAACCATATAAACGCAAGACTTTTGTATTCGTCTTTGCAAAGCTACCATTGCCGACGAGGATTTGTTACCTGCCCTTACCTCTTCCGTTTGAAATCGGTGAATGGCAAAATTACGAAAAATAATAACTTCACATTTCTCTAAGTGTAATGGCACGTAACATTTTCTCAGCTAAATTTAATGTAAGAGTTTCACTGCCTGCCCTAAAAAAATAACATAAAAACGTACAACGTAGAAACGTAAATCATATCAACACTTTTTATCCACTTTAATGAGTTTTTAACAAAACCGGCCAGCAGTAACATTGTTTGATTAAATGGATTCGTATCCTTAATGCTCGTATTTATTATAAAAGCATGTGGCTATACATAAATGTTGAGAAAATAGGCAAAGTGAAATTGAAAGCCCCTTACGGTTTATTGCCCATCCAGTTAAAATGGAGCATTTACGGTGATATACGAATATCACAAAATTTGTTGTACTCCGACTTGTTATTTTAATATTTGACAAAAATTCCTTACTTCCAAGAAAACAAAATGCACTGGTCTTTTTTTGACATAGAGTTAATCTGGCAACACTGTGGACAGTGACAAACAGCTTAGCCGAAATTTCAACAGTTCCCGTGGCTCCTTTGATGTCTTACTCTGCATAAGGTAGGAGGACATTCGTAATACATATCTGTCGGTTGACTTATATGTTACCGCATGTTTCCCTTTCTCATGCTGAATTTATGCTAGTGCAAACATCTTTTGTTCAAAACCGAATCGTATTTTTAAAAGAAATAACATCTGACAAATTTGATGGTACTCTATATCTCAGATAAAAGATTACCCTTTCTCATACTTTATATTTTATTTAGTTGTCTCGGAGGTATTTTTTAATTCGCCCTCATTCATGTCAAATTTCAAGAAACACTACTCCTTCTTTCCTCCCCCCAATACCCTTATTTCCCATAGCTAACACAGTGCATTACATTCATAGGGGGGCATACCCTGAGTGTTAGTATACAAAAAACATCTACTTTGAGTAAGAGATGTACTTAGGTATCGCTGTAAAACAGGACAGATGTTGACGGCCTTGGTCTGTTAGGCAGAGTGTCCGACCAACACACAGCAGAATCCAGATTTGAAACCTGCTGAAACAGTTAAACATTTTTCAGGGGCTATTCCCACCTCGTAAATGTTGGCGGCTTTAAAAGTGAGAGTGTAATCTCTAAGCAATGTTAAACTTTTCTAAAAAAAAACAGTAGCCGTTCGTAGCCGGCGTTAAACAATAGGTCCCGGTATCGTGTCCAACTCACTGATTCGAGAGAAGTCCCCTGTCAGTTCCTTCATGTAATGTTAGCAGAAATATGTAAATTTAAAATAGAACTAGTGTTTCATGGCTCCAGTCAACATTTTTAATTTTGAAGAATTAAAAACAAGTTTAAGAGATGTTTTTTTTTTTGCTTAGATACAGCTGTCAATCGAACTGTCATATTTCTCTCACTGTATGTCACTTATAGTCGGTATAATCTGGCAAATCTTCATGAATATATACATGCTGGAACGCTACAACGCTACCGAATTATCCAAATTATCTCGCTAATTATCAGCTAACGGGTGTTTCCATATAAAATTTGTTGATTAAAATTGTATTTATTTAGCTGAAGAATAAATTAGAATTATTTTATTTTTTATTTTTAATTTAATCGTATGAAAAATATTTCTAACATTAAAAAGATTATAGAGCACTGGCAGCAATGGATATCAGCTCTTACATTAGAATTAATATATACCAATATTGAGCGAATCAAAATACAGCGATTGCGCTGGCTTGGCCATGTCGACCGAATGAATCCAAACGCTCCAGCCAGAAAGGCGTTGGACAACAACTACCACGGAAGACGCAGACAGGGAAGACCGAGACTCCGGTGGATGGGCCATGTGGAAGAAGACATGAAGATGCTTGGTATCACGAAATGGAGAAGCAAAGCTGAAGGCCGAAGTGCTTGGAAATCACTTATTAATCAGGGCAAGACCACCAACATGTTGTAGAGCCAACTAAAGTAAGTAAGAAATATTGAGCGTATGAGTAATATAAACCATCAGTTTATACTCTTCTTGGTTTATAAGCGTGCATGCATCATGCGAATTGTATTTGGGTGTGTAGGTGTGTAAAACCAACTGATAATATTTGATTTGTAAAACTGTTGTGAACTTCATAAAATATTAAATGAAACCTTAAACAAAGTAGAATGCATTTTCAGTTTAAAGTATTCAAAAGTGTTTTCTTGTCATCTAACGTCAGTTGAAGTTAACCGTACTTTCCAAGAATTTGAAGAAACAAACTTTGTTTTCCGAACAAATAGTTTTGAAGAGAGTTGACACCAGCCACAAAATAGTTCATTCTTCGTATGCTTCCACTGTAAAGGGTTAAAGACATTTTTTATTTATTTTCTTATTTGGTATACTTTGCTATAATCTCTCAATCTTAAAGCAATGAGGTAACTTTAAAGTTAACAATTGGTAATTTATTCATATTTCGCTTCGTTGTATTCTCTGCAGATAGAATAAACCAAGACGACGATGACAATGTTAAGGATTCCAATTTAATGGAATTGCTTCCATAAGTATGCAACCACAATTGTGCAGTAATAATATAAATGGCAAGTGATTGGCTCGAGGATATACAGAATATACCACCACAATGTACTAGTACAATACATTGGCCTCCAAGTCGGCATTAATAGCAACAACATCAGTAGTCGAGCAGTAAGACAACCAATTCTAAAACAATAACAATTGTTATACCAACATAGCGAATTAAATGCAGTGGTTTATCCAGCAACGACATTCATATCTTGGGCATGAACATCCTCAGGGAGAGTTACATGTGACGTTTGGGCCAATGACTTCAATAACACATAGCAGCCAGATCAACGCGTTAAATTTGGTAACAGGCACTCTGATATTATTGTTGTTTTGTGGAGGGAGTTGCATCAACGATAGTGCCTTTTAATTTCTGCCAGCCTATTGCCAAATATTCTGACTAGGCTGGCATGTGTACGGGGGTGTGTGTTCTCTTGCGATATGAACAACTACAAAATAATTGCAGTTGATTCAGTTTAAAATGCATACAAATCGTTAAAAATAATTCCATAAGTACATTTAAATTTAATTTTTTTTAAAAAAATAGTTCTTGACATTTTTAAAATAACGTGAGTATTGGAAGATTTATAAATTGTTTTCCACATGCTGACGGTTTAATGGAATTAAACTCATTGGTTAGGTACAGACCATTCTTAAATATGAAATCGTTTTCTCTATATCGCATATGCCACACGATGCGATCGACATTTCATGGAAATCTTCATATATTTATTTGCTGTACACTTGTGTAGCACATCACAAGTAAAAATAGTTGTGCTGCCTATGTCAAGCTGAAAATCTCAGTCGGAAATAATTTGCTAGAACTGCCACCGTTTAAAAACACCATCATCCTTCGACAATGAATAAGGAGAGGAGATTTCGTCAAGAGCTCAAAATGTAAAAAACCCCAAGAATTATTTTAGGAAAGTTTTTTGTTTTTAAATCTGTCTTCAGTCACACTTAACGATGAGAATACATCATCAGACTATGACGATGCTGATTAGGATGTTGTGATGAAACTTGAGGCTTCATGTGTTCACAAGAGAACGTTTGCGACTTTGGCTTATTCCAAAGGTACTTCCACACAATCTACTTCCATTTCCAATTTTGTTGCTGCACATCATTTTGTCGCTTCTTTGTAAACGTGTTGATCGACATGTGCTTGTATGTGTATGTGTTCAACATAACGGGTTTGTCATGTTGAGAGTGTATAATTTGCAAAAGTCCTTGGAAGTGTTAACACTTTGAAATATGAAAGTGAAGGTTTGTGTCATCATGTTAACTTTATACCGTACAGAAAGATTTGCCACAGCAGAGGTGATCAAGTGGAAATTTATCATTTTGTAGACATGTGATTACAGACAAAGTTTTGATTCGTTTTCTGTAAAAACTATCAAAAGTTGGCTTTCGAAAAAAAAATTATGTACAAGTTAACACCAACAAGTTAACAATCACAATCCAAATCATAGTCTCAAATAAGATAAGTTATACGAAAAAAAAACTAAATATATTTACATGCTAAGTCCACATATAATACCTATGAAATGTAACAAAGTATTAAAAAGCAAAATATCATTACCACTATGGACTAAGTTTCAATGATCATTAATACAATCTGGTGGTAAAATCAAAAATCATAGAGTTAAATGCAATGTTAATGATTATTGATTTTCAAAAGAAGAGAAACATCATTTAATATATCTTTTTTTAAAAAAAAAAAATAAGAAAAATAAGGTAAAACGGTAGAGGAGTAGCTTCTCGTTAACACTAAATAATGAGTATAAAATATTTTTTGTAATAACTCTTATAACGAGAAGAAGACGAGAATCCCCTACCCGACTGAAGCTAGTCCTCAAAGGCTCCCGTAGTCCTCCATCATGTTAAGTTTATGTGGACGTAATCCCAAATCACTGGCAAGAAAACAATTAGTATATTGACAAAGTCATGGTCAATCGATTTTGCGTTCCGAGCACCTACAATAAAATAATATTGGCAGGACATTGCACACTGTTGGCGAATGTTTTTGTTGTACTTTTCCCCCTCAGTAATCCACTCACCCGAGTAATTAACTAATAATAAATTCTGTTTAATATTCCACAACATTTGCTGACAGGTTCTGCCAGCAACTGCAACTCATCCATCCATCAATTCACAAGTTTGACCGAATGTCCGACATGGAATACAAATGTTTTTTTTCGACTTGGACTTCGAGTCTTTGTTGATTTTTCTGTTGTCAATGTTTTCTCATATTGTTTGAATACGCCCGTTGATTTATTCAATCCATTAGTAATTTTTTTTACAACTGCTAAGTATGAATTAATCGCATTGAAGTGGCTAAAAAGTTACGTGGGCCGACTGCTTTTGTTGATAAAATGTTAGCTGAGTATTTAGTTACCTGTGTTATGTAACGAGAGAGCGGAGAACATAAGTCAGCAATAGAAATCTGACGCTTGTGTCTGTGCGTCAGAAAATGTAATTTTATTCTGATTTGCGCTGTTGTTGTTTATTTTTGTAGGCAACAAATGTTTTTCTTGTCATTGAATTGAGTATTTGATCGGCGTTATGGAGCTACGATTATTATGGATTATTTCTATTGATGATTTTGTTGGAAATAATCGTGTATACGACAATTATCGACAAAAACACCATTGCAATAACATTGTCAATAGCTGCGGTTGGTGGTAGTTGATTTCAGCAGTATTATTTACTCAGTGCTCAAGCATTAATTGAAATATTCCTCATACGTGCAGATGGGCAATTTATATTGTTGGTTTTTGTAATTATGAGTTAACCAGTAAAGCGTGTTCATCTTTTAAATTACGTTAATAACTATTCAACAGTTGTTACTTGTTAAATATAACAATTTACCAGATGTTGTTAGGAAAAATTGTTATTTGCATTATATGTGTGAGTATTTAAAAAAATAAATGTTTGCTGTTAATGAATATTTGTACGAAAATGGAATATTAAACGCCTTATATATATTCGTACAGGGTTCTCCAACAAGTGGTGTTATTTTGGTATTCAAAGACAAATGCAATTTTTTGAGATAAATGATCGGATGTTTATTTCATAATAAAGAGGAAGGTATGTCGTTAATAATGGAAAACAACATCAGCCAAATGGTCACCACGACCACGCTTACAGGACCATATCCTTTTCATTAAAATTTTCCATAACCAAATCGCAAAGTGGCTGCCCTATGTCCTCGATAGCCTCACGAATTCTCTGTCTTTGAAGCCGAAAGGTGTTAAATCACAAGATCTTGGTAGACAACTCTTGGGTTGACCGAGCCCCAGATGCGACAATTTTGCTTATTGACATAGCCACCGAGGTGGAAATGGGTCTCATCAGCCAAGATGATTTTTCATTGGAATTCCGGATCATTTTCATGCATTTCCAAGGACCCAATCAGCAAACACCCAAGTCTTTATGCAAAATATGAGACAATTCCAAAGAACGACGAGGAATGGACAAACCTGGGTTTTCTTCAACACTTTCGGCTACAGCAGCAATATTCTCAGTTGTTTTTGATCGACGTGCACGGGTTTTATTCTTCACATCACTAAGTTGTCCCCACAGCTCGAATTTGTTCACCAATTTCTGTATTGCCGTTCGACAAGGTGATTCAGGACAACCGAAAAATGCTTTAGTGTTGTGAACTGTGACTGCAACATTTTCACAATTTTTGTAGTGCATTTTAATAATTTCAATGCCTTGTTGAAGAGTGTATCGTTTCATTTTTGTAATGGCGACTTGTCAAATGTCAATGAATAAAAGCTACCGAAGTACCGGGGGATTCAAAATAACACCTCTTGTTGGAAAACCCTTTATATGTTCACTGTCAGTAATATAAGCCAATGTGTTTACAATGTTTCCATTAAAGGGCAGAAATTAATAGGGCTTTTGTTCGAAAAAAACACTTTAACTCCAATTAAATTTCAACAGTGCTTTTCAAGTTTCACTGAAATGCATTTTTTGGTAAAATGCATTTTTAAAAATTTAAAAAAAAGATAAATAATAATTAATTACAATTATTATATATTATAATATCTATTACAATTATAATTATGATTCAGGAACATTACAAACACCGTGTTACAAAAAAAAACACAGAATTGATAAAAATTGTTTTTAAAAAATTTGACGTGATACAGACATTTCCACGAGTCTGCCTGCCAAAAATCAGCACGATTGGATCACTGAAAAAGGGTTAAAAATCGGTCGAAAGGCTTTCACACAGGCCACAACGACCTTTATACTTCAAACTTAAAAAAAAAAAATCTGACGTGTACATGAAAATCGCCGATACACGTGTATTTTTATTTTTTCCCCTCCTTCCGAATATGTGCATTTGGTTCATAGGACAGAAGGACATGGTGAAATTACAAGAATTTTTGTCTTCAAATAGACATTTTTATTTAATTAAAAATTACACAACAATTTCTGGAAATACTTGCTGATGTGGCCAATATTCTTTTCACAATTACTTTCATTTTCTACGCTTTTCATAAAATAATAACAATGTCAGACTTATTTACAATATCGTATTTTCTTTATTGCGATTTACACTTGACTGTTGAACATGACTCTTTCTATTGCTGTGTTATGGACAAATGAATGTTTATATGTATGTGTGGATGTGGTGGAGGATTTGTACGAGTGTAGAAATTTCATGTGTTTATGCACTAATATATGTACTTATGATGATTCGCTTTTAACATTTATATTTTAAGCTTAACTCTCTGTTGTTATTGCTTGCTTGCAGTTGGCCAATCTGAAACATGTGAAAAACACATACATAGAGGCATGAAGAAATAACAATAACAACAGAGGCCATTGCCGATAACCCTCATGTCGCTAACACTTGCAATCACTATATACTCGTATATGAGTATTGGCCCATTTAGTGGGAACAACATTATCACGTCTTTATCTCCACCACATGCAAATGGGCGATAATACGAAATTTCTTGAAAATCACCCACTTAACATTCACACCAGACAACCAATTAGATACAGGCAATTGAATACAATTACATAAAATAGATTCTCTCTATCCGAGGGATGAGATGTGGTTCCCATCCAATTGGTTGGTTGTATGAAATAACCGGATGATGTCCTTATAAGGAAGTTTTATTTCCTACAATATTTGATTAAGATGTTGTGTTGTAACAAAAATTCGGTTAATTAACATTTTTTTTTTTGGAAATGATGTCAGTAAATCGTAAAGATTGGCACCGAGAGCCTCCACCGGAAACTGTTTTCGACTAAGACCGAGTAGTGGTAATTGGTAATAAGGCAACGTTGTTTATTTATTATTGTTGTTGTTTATAAATTATTAAAATATATTTATAAAAATAAAAAAAGGAATAAACAAAACTATGAGGGCACTAGCAACGAACGCTATTGGCCTGTTAAGATTAAACGGTAAAAATCCACAGTTGTCTAGAAAATGAATATACTTTGTGTGCCCATGACCATCCATAGAGGCATATTTTTGTATGGGATCGGGCTTTTCGGCTCTTGTAAAATGTAGCCAACTATCAAAAGTGGTCGTGAGAATATTTTCCTGTTACACTTGTACATATGCTTCTGTATTTACAGACTCTTCACTAAATGGGCCTCTTGGTTTTTTTTTCTTCCAAAAGTTTGAGGATACAATAAATGGTTGTTAACACTCTTACCGCCTCCCCCCTCCTCACACGTAGGCAAACCCGTTTAGCAACAGCAACAGGAAACCCAAATACCAGCGTCCCAACTATCTGAAATACAACATTTTTGAAAAATCTCAATAATTGTATGCGGTAATATGGAAGATGTTGTTGTTAAATGAGTTAAGTCTGTTTATGACAGAGTCTCTCATTTCAGTTCAATGGCCTTTACGTGTTGCACACATTCACAAATGAATGCGATCCCGAACCGGAAATAAGACGCACGTGTAGACAAACTTTTGCACAGTTTGTACTGCCAGCAGCGGCTGAATAAACAAAAACGTAAAAGGAACTGTGAAAGAGGATTAGGAGCAAAGTATTTTGGGGGTCAATAAAATATACCAAAAATATTTGTGTCACTGCATAATGGGCTGCTAATGTTTCCATTTGCGACAAAACACTTTGCCACAGATATGTGATTTTATGCCACAGAACGGGGAATACGGAAATGTTAGCAAAGCGGGTTAATGGTGAGAGTAATTTGATAAGAGTCCATAATGTATTCACTAGTGTTTGTGTATTTTAGTGTATGCGTGTGGATAAATACAAATAAAAGTTTCCTTCCTTCTCTCTACACTTCTTCGTCTTTCTTGTCGCTATATTTGGGTTAAGTTAAATCGGCAATGTTTGACTGTTTTCAGATGTAGTAAGGGACAATATTGTTCAGGAATTTCTAGGGAAATAATCAATGGAAGAAAAACCGAAAATACGAGAAATTTCCAATTGAGAATTGGATGTGTGTAACTTGGTCAGATGAGACAAAAATCAATCGCATTAGGGTCAGATGGACGGCAGTGGACATGGGTGGACAAACGTGTTGGCTTTAACGAACGAAATATTTGCGAAACATTAACATGTTGGAGGTGTATCATGGTGGGCATGGAACAGTTTTCGCGTGAACCTGTTTGGAGTACTACGCCGGATTAGGGGATAAATGTGTGCTACGGTTCTTGAAGACTCATATCTTCCAATTTTGCAGATATTCGGTTTGGAACAGGGATACAATGACATCTTTATGCAGGATAACGATCTTAAGCATACTGTAAACAGGACTAAAAAAATTGGTTCCATGATAATGGTATCAAGGTTTTACATGTTCCACGCCTGTCACCGGATATAAACCCTACACCGTTGGTCTATTTTAAAAAGTAAGGATCGGCCTAAGACCGTTGCTGAACTTTGGGAGCTTGGGTAAATATTGATACAGGACTGCTAAATAATCTCCTAGAAAGTCTGCCAAGACGAATTGCAGCTGTTTAAAAAAAGCCAGCAGAGAACACCCAAAATACGGAGACTAAAAAGAAGGATAGGTTTCTGGTCTGGGGTCATAATTGTTCACAGTTAAGCCTGTGATTTAATATCTATTAAAACAAAATGTAAATAGAATTATTTTAATTTTTCATATTTTTGCATTCAATAGGGGTACACAAACCAGTTTATATAAAAATGAAGAAACGGAAAATTTGTTATTTTCTGAACAATTTTGTCTCTTACTGTCATACAATTGATGGACTTATTGTAAAAACACGATTTCAAAAAGTGGTTTTATTAGTTCATTGGACCACTTTACACCATGGCAATGACGCCAAAAAATATTTTTGCTATTTGCCGTTTAAGTAGGACCACCTTGTAGTTGGGAACACACTTGTAGACAGAAGCCTAATAACACCGAAGAACACATGTTTAAGCAGGAACCCGATATCGAATGATCTGAAAAACTACAACAGAGCCGTTTTCCGCTGAAACTGAATAAGAACTTATTAAAATTATTTAATGTTATAATAACTTTTTAAAAATTATTTCTTTAAATTTTTTTACAAAAGAAAAATAATAAATTTTTGAGCTGCAAAAACGAGACAAGTCACTCTATGTCGACCCAAAAAAAAAAAAACGTATTGCATTTGGTGCCGGTAATACCATCTCTCGATTCATATCGAGTTTTCTCAGGGATCGATCCAACGAGCATTGGCTGACCGCAGGAGTGCCACAAGGCTCTGTCCTCTCTCCTTCTCTCTTTCTTATTTTCATTGACGACCTGTTGGGGCAGACTGTGAACCCGATCTACTCATTTGCGGATGATAACCTCGGTCCTTCGTACTCATTTGATAATTATAATCGATTATATTATATCGATTATAATCGGTCCTCGGAGATAGAGGACAAAAGGCGAACGATGAATAACTAACTTAAACGCGAGTTGGCGACAATTTGTGAGTGGGGCCAAATGAACAGAGTAGATTTTAATGCACAAAAGACCCAGTGCTGTTTGTTGTCACACAAACGTTCCACTGATCCAGCACCGTCGTCAATATCTATGGGTGGTGTGGATATCGACGAATCAGACACTGTTGATGTTCTGGACATGAAGATACAGGGTGATGCTCGCTGGCCTAGCCATATATTCGAAGTGTCGAAAGATGCATTCAAGTGTTTAGGCTTTTTGAAGCGGTGCAAGAAATACTCTACCCCATTTGACCTCGTTAATATTTACACCACCTACATCCGACCTAAAATGGAATACAACTCCCATATATGGGCAGGGGCTCCAACGACATCTTTGAAGCTTCTGGACCGTGTACAGAGGAGAGCGGTGGTGATGATTGGGGATGGTAGGGTATCCAACTCTATTGTCTCCCTACAGCATCGCCGAAATGTGGGTTGTGTATCGCTATTCTATAGATATTTTAATGGTATCTGTTCAGAAGATATCCGTCGTCTGGTCCCTGACGTTAGAACATTTAGCCGGAATACTCGGCTATCCAGGGTCTCTCATCCGTTCATTGTCAAATGGCCGGTTGACCGGACGACGCACTATAGAGAAAATTCGTTCTTCAGCCGTACTGTTCGTTTGTGGAATAATCTTCCTGCAAGTGTTTTTCCTGCCTGCTATGACATTATCAAATTCAAGGCAAACATCAACAAACACTACTCCTTCTTTCCTCCCTCTAATACCCTGCTTTCCTATCGCTAACACAGTGCATTGCATTGATAGGGGGCATCTCCTGAGTGTTAGTAAAAAAAAAATATATTCAGGTAACTATTTAATGATTTCATCAAATCGTTATTTTCTACATTTATTTAAAATTTTGATAGCGATCCCCCGGTCTTATAGAGATCTCCGTTTGGAACACCAACAATTTATTTCCTCTGAAATACGTTTTTGTTATTCAATATATCGGGATAGTCAATGTCGCCTGAGTTAACTGTTTAATGTCCATAACTTTTCGATTTCTTGAACATTTACAATTGTACTTTTTTCAGTGTATTCGATGCTTATCATTCCATGTGTATTCTACGGATTCTTTGTATTTATTTTCCCAGTATTTATTCATCGACACTTCCATTGTCGATTGTAAGCAAACGCAAAAACTGTGCTGAGTAGCACAACTCAGAGGTTGACTAAAGTTTGCATTTCTTCGTGTGGACTGTTGACAACATACACATTTTATTGTAAAATCTTCAATAGTCATCCAGAATGAAAGTAATTCACATTTGTTGGCAGACTCTGTATTTGCATATGCCAGTATCGCTGTTAATCATCTATTGGATTGTGTGGGTGTTGAAATGCGTGGGCTACAACTAAAAAGAGGTTCGTTAAGTTTAAACTCCAATACGTATTTACTGTTTATCTCGCTGGTGGAGGCGAGCAACATTGTTGGCATCACTGTAGCTATTGCAGTGATGACGACTAAAGTGTGTTCCATAATTCTGACAAAAATTGAATTTAAAGCGTGTGTGTTTTTTTTACTGAATTTTTAATTTTATCCACACTGGCACTTTTCTGCTGAAATTGCCTAGGACTCTAAATGTTACTTACATTTTGATACACCCTTTCGAATTTATACAAATCGGCCCACAATACAATGTAATTAATGACCTTGGTGTTCATTTCCAGTACTTACAATCAGATGTATTTGTGTCTCTTGTGGTTAATATGCCAACAATTAAACATAAAAAAATTATAAATAAAAATCGCTTAATCGATGCGTGTTTGAATTAAGTGAGTGGCTTAGTGTGAATTGTCATTGAATGCTGACTGACTGAATGCATGAATCCCTTTTCTAATTAGGTTAAATATATATATTTATTTTAGGGTGATTACCTTTTTAGTCGGCTGGGTCGATTATATGATACCTTAATCCACTCTCGCCTTGTGAGTTAGGGACGACTGATCTATACTGATGAATATTGCTACAGTTGTATTGTTACGGTCAGTAGAAACCGTTACTTAACGATTTTGAAAAAATGGGTTTTTTATAAAACTGTGCCGAAAGAGAATCCCTTTCAACAAGATGGTGCAACTTGTCACACCGCATGTCCTGTGATGACAAGAAACTCCCCATTGCATGGGCCCAAGGTGTTTTTGACCTTACTGTACCTGACTTTTTCATGTGAGGATATTGGAAATAGAAAGTTTAAAAATGGGGTATGTGAGGTAATTTTTCAGGGAGCCACTTTATGTTGGTATGAATCAGAAACATACACAACTCAATTCAAATGTGTGTGTATATCAAATTTGTTTTTGAATTTCAATTGTCAATTAAAAATTGTAAAACAAAAGTTGTTGCCATAATAACATAAAAGATTAATTTGAATTGTTTTCACCAAACACAAAAGCTTTTCATATTGTGTTTTTACGTTATGGAAATAATGGCACAACTTTTAAAATAAAATAGCTGTCCTCTTATCTTTCATATTCCAGAATAGGCATTTGAAATACCTATAAAATGAAAAGTGGTTTGAACAAATCATGAATGATATTTGTTATGAATTCGAGAATAGCACTGTTAAACAATGTGGATCAAACATTGTGCTTAGGAACACCAAGTTCATGAATCTCTTTCGTTTGAAAATTCCAAAATGTTCTGGCATGGTCCGTCTGTCTGCTTTAACTTAACAGATGTATGCCGAATAGGAGTTAAAAATATAATAAGTCGGTCAAAGGGAAAAATTTTGGGCTTACGGTCATGAATCAATCTTTGCTCGGGTTTATGAACTGGTTGTTGGAAAATTTGACTCACCAATTTCAGAAGAACACCTCCAATGATACCAGTGTCCTATTGGTACTCATTGATGTCGGAGTGTTTAGAATAGTTTTTTACTTAAAAAAGTGTATAATTAATTTTTTTACATTCCTGATATCACTGACGGCAGCTGCAACTGAGAAATATAAAAAAAAGTTTATAAAAGCTGTTGTTGCTCTGGAAATACAAAAAGAAAAACGGCTTTTTTTGTAAAACCAAAAAAATTCCATTGGTTACGTTAAATTGTGTAAAAATTTTAGTAGTCACTTTCGTAGATATTAACTACCAAATACCCGCGTGCCCCGCATGTGGACAAGGGCCTCACACTACTCTACACCTTTTTGATTGCCCAGCCAAACCCACTCAGCTCGAGCCAAGTTCACTCTGGACACATCCATCGGACGTGGCCAGATTCCTGAACTTATCCACGGGCAACCCAGATCCAGAAGACACCGACGAAAATTCAAATGACGAAACATAGCTGTTACAACAACAACAACCAAATACCCGATGCTTGGCACTACTATTCTATTTAACGGGTATCATTCTACTGTTATCAAAGTCTGTGTAGAAGGGGAAGTATTTTTACATTACTTCCGTTCAGTAAACCTTCGCAGTGTTCAAATTCCATACATTGTCTTTTCTACTCCGACCATGGAACGTTGTATATGTCACAGATATAAATCTGGGTATAAAAAAAGGGGGAACTAACAAATGTCATTTGTAAAATGTTATCGTTTGAAAGGGATTTCCAACTAAGACGATAACTCTGAAGGAGAAGAATAAGGGGGAGTTTGGGGGGAAGTGATCCTAGTCTCCTTTTGTTATCGTTTAGCTTTCACGTTTTATTAAGACACTTGTGTGTGTGTGCATATGTAGGTGTGAATATGTAGAATCCACAAGCAAATCAAGTTGACACCATGTGATTTTCACAACTCATTGTGACTATTAACATTTCGGATGTGAATGTGAATATGTGACATAATTTTAACCTAAAATGACACAGAGCGATTCACATTGACTGAGGTGATCAAGTGGAAGGGTGTCATCAGTTTGATGTTAGTTGACATTTTCCCTGATTAAATGACTTCATAACAGATTTTACTTTCCCCCCCCATTAAAGTAACGACTCAAGCAAATTATTGTGGGAAATCATTTGTCAGGTGTTACAAACCAATGATTTGTTAGAAATGTTTGTTGACATGTGCCACCGATGACAAGTACTATGTCGGTACCATTTTGATTGTAAGTGTTTGTACTTTTCACATTTTATAAATATGCGTTTTTGAGATTTAACGAACAAATGTTAAAGCGATTACACACGTACATGCATATATCCTCAAACAATTGGAATTCCCTAAAACTGATTTAATCAGAGTCGAAAGGGACTATTTGGCCGTATAAGTTGTATACTGACCAACTGGAACCTACTGTTGGGCTCTGAGTAAATAATTATTTAAAGAATTTTCCAGAAAAGCTTTACATGACTTCCACATTTCTTTCCAAATCATGAATTGGCGGGATGAAAGAAATATTTGCTGATTGTGCCCGAACATGAACTAAACTTCATATCACTTATACACATCAATAGTGTCACAATTCCAAATTCACAGCGGACGATTCTGACTGTTGAACTTTAAATTCATTACCATATCAATTACTTAATAGTATCACAATTCAAGAATTAGCTGTAAATCTCTTATTATAAATCTTATACAGGAATTTCTCCAACAAGAGGTGTTATTTTGGTATTCAAAGAAAACTGTAATTTTTTGAAATAAATGATCGGATGTTTATTTCATAATAAAGAGGAAGGTATGTCGTTAATAATGAAAAACAACATCAGCCAAATGGCCGCCAGTTCTTCACATCACTTAGTTGTCCCAACAGCTCGAATTTGTTCACCAATTTCTGTATTGCGGTCCGACACGCGGTGCTTCACGACGACCCACAAAATGTTTTAGTTTTCCGAACTGTGACTGCAAGATTTTCACCAATTTTGTAGTGAATTTTAATAATTTCAATGCGTTGTTGAAGCGTGTATCGTTCGTTTTTTAGTAATGGCGTAGTTTCTACTCGTTAAATGTTAAAGAATAAAAACTTCAAAAGTGACAGCTACCGAAATACCAGGTGATTCAAAATAACATCTCTTTTTGGAAAAACCCTTTATATCCGAATTCTGCTGTATATCGATTTTATTAGTTTTTATGTACCCATCGGTGCGTATGATAAACAACAGCTCAATTTCCATTCTAGTTCGTATCACTCATACGACCCGATGAGCGTTCAAAACATTGAACAAAAGTTGCAATATTTAAAAGTTTCATTCCCCTTGCATAAGAAGGAACCCTAAATAAATATAATAAATTGGGCTATTAAAGGGTCCGCCATCTAACGTTTTTTTTTCAACTATTGCTTATTTCCATTTTGTTCTTTTCGTTATCGGGCCATGTTTAACGGATTTTTGTTTACAAAAATTTAAGAGGATATTAGCAACATTTGGTTTCAACAGGACGGCGCTATGTGCCACACAGCCGAAGCTAGACTCGATGTTTTGCGCCCTGTTTTTGAAGATTGCATTATCAGCCGCAGAGCTGATTTCGTTAGACTACTACTGCCTGGCCAGCCGTGGAAGCCATTTGAATCAAATTATTTTCCATTATTAACCGGAAGGGTTGTACTTTCAAATAAAAAAATAAATTTGAGAATTTTTTATGGAATTTTCAAAAATAAAAGTTATTTTATAATAGTTATCACATATCACCATTTCAAATCGAATTCATGTTCATATGAATACATGATATCGTATTTTCCTTCACATTTTATGAAGGAACAGTCGGACTACTTCTCTCAAATCACTGACCAATTGAATTGTATTCTTAGTAAATACAGTAATCATATACGTTAATAAAACAAGTAATTCGAATAGTTTTAGTATTTTGAAAATACTAAAACTATTTGAAAAACATTTATTTGAAATTCAAATACATTTCAAAAAATTAATCCGTTTAAGGGATGACGTTATGATACCCTCCATTCGGCTAGATCACAAACCAAATCGCATCAATAAATAATTAATCTTTGGAGCCGCTTTGGGATTAGGTGGAACGTCCTATAGGGCTTACATTTAAATCCATTCACTGCAATTGTTATTGTTTAAATAAACAATTGGAAATTATTCGCCTTTGTCACCACTTCAGTGAATCGTTTTTGTGTCTCAATGCCGTAACACTAAAGCCTTCAGTTTAAGAATTTGTTGAAAACGACTAAAGAGGTTTTTAATTGAATTTTAAATAAAAGAAAAGTCGTCATTAAAAATGTTGCACTGGCGATACAATCCAAAAGAGAAATGATCAAAAAAGTCGTTAGTCTCATTTAATCACCATTCGTCATAAGTCAACCATTGCCATGGCCTCCTTATATTGAGAGCAAAGGAGCACGGGATATAAGTACTGGACTTACGCATATTTAAACGCTTTTAAAAGCATATGACAACAGTTAATGTATGCTGCGGCATGGCAGAATGTTTTTAAGATGGATTAAAATTGTCTCCATGAAGATGTTTGTCATCAAAAAGGACAAAATTACTTTTTGCATGTCTTCTTCCACTTGGTTCTTCCATCGATATATGCAATCGTTGTATTTTGATGCGCTTAAATAAGTTCATGCCCGAATATCCGCAAAGAAGGAATTTTTAAAACGTCTGGTATAAAAATAGATTTAAACTGTAAAAGCCGCGAAACATTTTTTTTTGCTAGCTTCCGTTAATTTGAAATTTAACTAGAATTTAATTAGTTTACTTCGAACATGGCAAGAACTTCCAGAGATAGAGATAGTCCTTGCGGACACCTCTCTTAAGCGGATACATCTCACAAACGGACACTTTTTTCCGCACCAAACCGCTTCAAATGTTTTATATTATATTGTATTACAGTTGTATATGCATAAAATAACCCAATAATTCTAACTTGGTGTCAGATAATCAAATGATATAAAAGTACATTGAAATTGCATCCCATTTTACAAAATTACGCTTTAATTTTCAACATTACAATGTTTAAGCCACACCATCACCCGACTGAAACATTTGCGCGGTTTTTAAAGGAAACATTTACTACTACAGAGCTCACACATTAAAATGTTGTAGTACTCAATCTGGTGTTCGCCCTTTCCGAAACGTACGCATGGTTTGCCAATTATGGCAGAAGGACCCGAATATAATGAATACATTTAGTTAAACGTCTAACGAACTGCATATTCATATATTGTTGAGCACTGAAAAGGGATACAGCTAATAACTAACAACCGTTTCCATGTACCGGAAACAACAATCTGCATGCAAACGTTCTAAGTGTAAGGGAATGGATGGTTGGGTAAGTGCATGTAATTTAAACTCGTTGAGTACTTTCACATAAAATGGACTGGATAAACCATGCATATGCAATATTTATTCACTGGCCGCTTATATGGTTCTAGAACGACGGAAATAAATATATATATACATATACGTATATGTATATTAAATGGTTGGGAATGCAATGCTGTAGTGAGTAATTATTCCAGTATTCAGTTGTCTGGATGTTTTGTAATGCACCCAGTGAATCTTGAAATAATACTAAAGAACCAAGGAATTGGTATGGACTATTTATACCAATCTAAACAATTGTTTTACTTAGGCACTACATTATTAATTCTATTTATATACTAGTGTGTGTGTGTGTGCGTGGTGTCTTATCGCGACCCTTTTCTTCATAGCGATGTGCATCTATTTGCTCGTCACCATGCATGTACATTTGTTATCGGTGCAAGGGTCAATTGATCGTACACTCTCCGAAGTGTAGATACAGCATAATCCAAACACACCACCAGCAACGTGCTCACATTTGAAAGTGATAACAGCCTGGGCGGAATATCCATGTTCATTTCTGAACAGTAGTTTCGGGTTCTAACACAAACATACCAATTGAAGATGAGATGAGTTACGAACGAAAGTTTGGTGGGTAAACAGAATAATTCTTTGAACTAAGCCAGGATCCGAATATGTTCAGCAAAAAGCAAGAAGTTACAGTAGCATTGTATTTATGCAATTAAAACTAATCATTAATCTACTCGCGGTTTAGCAGGTATTGCTTACAGCAAATTGGCTTTGTAATAGATATGTGTATATGTACAGGGTTCTTCAACAAGAGGTGCTTTTTTTAATCAACTGGTATTTCGGTAGCTGTCACAGTTGAGGTGTTTATTCTTTCACATTTGACAAGTAGAAACGACGTCATTACTACAAATGGAACGATATACGCTTCAACAACGCATTGAAATTATTAAAATTCACTACAAAAATGGTGAAAATCTTGCAGTCACAGCTCGCGACACTAAAAAGTTTCCGGACCGTGTTATCTCTCGAAGAGGTGATCACAATTGGCCACCGAGATCTTGTGATTTAACACCTTGCGACTTCTTCCTTTGGGGTCACGTGAAAAATAAGGTTTACGCCAAGACCCCAAAGATAGCGATAGCGTGAAGCTATCGAAGACATCGTGCAGCCACTTTGCCATTTGGTTATGGACAATTTCATGAAAAGGATATGGTCCTGTAAGCGTGGTCGTGGAGGCCATTTGGGTAATGTTAACGCCATATTTTCCTCTTTATTATGAAGTAAACATTTCTTTGAATTCCAAAATAACTCCTCTTCTTGGAGAACTCTGCATATTATACAGCTTTTCCAAGACCACATACTTTCAGTATTTTGAGGCTGATACATTTTGTAATGAACAGACATAGGGTCATGCTACTTGATCGTTTTTAGTTTATATTGAAATAGTGATAAAAAAAGTCACATTTCCATATTGGTAGTTTTGAAATATTTAGCTTTCCTGCTTAATATCTTTCCCGCTTTAAAATTAAATATTTTTGTAGAAATTTGGAAAATTATTGTATGCTGAACATGAGTCGAAAAAGCTTAACACAAAAGTCTGAATCTTATTCAGTGTTACGTATATGGTCATACCCCAATTTAAAATTTTCGCTTGTCCCTGTTTTAGGACGACAGTATATATAAAGGGTGTTTTTTTATTGAGGTATAGAACTTCGAATTGAAATAAAACACAAGAAAATCGTTTTAATGTCCATCAATTTGGCTTTATTGGAAGGATAATTTTATGCCATTAATGTTTAAATATGATTTCGGGCATGTGGCCGCCGCGGCTGGCTCGAATAAAGCCAATTCTACAGGTCCAATTTTCAACCACTTGTTGGAACCACAACTCATCCACATTCATGCCATCCAATTCGGGAACAAAATAGTCGGTTATCATGGCTCTATACCGGTCTCCATTAACGGTAACTGACTCTCCAGCATTATTTCGGAAGAAGTATGGCCCAATGACTCCACCAGCCCGTAGAGCACACCAAACAGTCAGTTTTTGTGGATGCAATGGCATAAAATGGACGGAGCTTGCGGTGAACTTCGCGAACTGAACCATTACTTTCGAAATAAATTTGCACGATTTGCAAGCGTTGTTCTTTTGTCAACCTGTTCATGATGAAATGGCAAACCAAACTAAATATTAATCACTTGACAGCTGACAAAATGGCCGCCAGTTAAAAAAGTGATGCCAACTTAAAGTTCTATACCCCAATAAAAAAAACACCCTTTACAGGGTTAAGCGCTTTAAGTGTTACCTATTCAAGCTACCACCTTTTTTGTGTGAACTTATGTTTTATTGAATCGAATTACAAAATGTGTGGAAATAATGAATATTTCAGAATTAATTCAGTTTAGCTCGGTATGACCACCTGATACCTTGACTATGGCCTTAAATGAATTGCATGCTGCACGAGTATGATCTTGTAGTATTTTGGCCATTTCCGTTCAATCGTTTTTCCTAGCAAATCCACACGGCCGTATTTGCTCTCCAAAATGACCCAGATGGAATAGTCGATCGGATTTGCGTCTGGCCAAATGTGGTCCAAATGAAATGTGCTTTATGGAAAATACCCCAAAAAAAAATGTCCCAAATTAATAAATGAAAAGCCCAATATGAAAATTTCCCCAAAAATTTTGAAAAACTGTCCTATGTAAAATTCCCCAAATATTATGAAAAAATACAACAAGAGGTTTTTGTAATTTGGAAAAGTGTTTTAGAGCACACGGCTCTAACGCGGCTTCCAAAACATTTTACCGCTAATAAGTTGCATCGACTTTGACTCCAGGCTCTATGGAAACGAAACGGACAGCCGTCATCCATTACTTGAGATGGAAAACTACTTCGGGTGGAAGATCGCAAGCTCAAATTTTCGTTAGTGGTTTCAGTTAAGTCAACACGATAATTTTGAGAGTTTATGAAATGCTCAATAGGAAAATGTTTTCATCAGAGAACAGAATGTTTTTTTTTGATTTTTTTTCCTCTTTTTCTCTGAAATTTTATTTTCACCCTTTTTGAAAATTTTGTGTTTATTTTTGTATCATTTCCCCGTGTTTAAAGTTGCCCTTTTTTCCTATATTTAAACTTTGTATATAATACGGATTATCATCTCAGCCATTCAAATACTTTTATTAAATGAAAAATTGAAGAAGATTGGCCAAACAACTCCTTTGCTCATTCAAGTCTAACTTTTTTTTGTTTTGGAGTAAGATCGTGTGCCCTTTGAAGGCTTTACCTTGAGCTCATTTTGGTATATCCGTCGGATACATCGGCTGGGATATTCTCAGTTTTTTGGCAATCTGATTACAAGTCAAATAATTTTCTTTACTCCACATAGCTAAGGCTATAAAACTTCCAACAATCTTTTAAAAAAAACGATTTTTTTTTCTTGTATTTTTTTTCCTGTCCAATATTAAATTTTCGTAAACAATTACTCAAATTCAGTGTCTGCGACCACTACTGTAACCAATCCAGTTGTATGAAACTTAAAACTTTTATATTTTATCGTATTGTCCGAGGTCACAGAAAAATTAATTTATTTGTATGCTTCACATACATTTTTATACATCCTTATTTCGTTTGATATCGACTGTAGCGTTTTTACTATATTAGAATTTCACAACCACCATAACAAAGTGTGTGCAAATAATTGGACAGAAAAATCCTCATCCGAATGCTAATGAGATTTTAAGTATGGATTTTCTTGTCAGCCTCTTAATATCGTAAGATTTATTGCACATAATGGGCATTGTGTGGTTTTGATTTAACATCTGTTGTTTTCTTAGAAATGTTTTGGTGAAGTTTTCGTTACAAAAGTTTAATATTTCGATGGAAAATTTAAAACCGTTATAAGTGCGTACATAAGCGTCCTTAAGCAACAAATTAATGAAATTGTGGTTTATTAACCTGTTTTTTTTTTGATACCAACTTTTCTGTGAAGAATTCAAAATCCTCTCAAATGGGCAAAAAGGAGTGAAACATTTAATTATATATCTTTGAAACTCGTTCAACGTTTTTTTAAATAACCTTCACTACAGTCCACAATTTTTCGAGTCTACTTCTCTATCCCAATGAGTAAAGTAAGAATTCATTCTTCTGTTACAAATAATGTTGCACCAGCTTGTGGTTTGATTCAATGCGACCTTAATGCCCACGTATTGAGATCGAAAAGCACAGAAAGAAAATGGTGAGGGAGAAATTAAGTAGCAAAAAGAGCATTGATTTGTGACACATGACCAAAAATTGGAAACTGAGTCGGTCATATTTTTATTTTTATTTAATTGCAAAACAAAGTAAATTTATATTCTAATTTTGAGTCCAAGGGTAAACCGGGTGACACTGAACCAAATGGCTAGATTATTGCAGTGACATACCAAAGCCTCTGTTGGGAATCGAACCCATAACTCCCACGCTGATAGGCAAGCACACTACCAACTTGCCTACTGGGGCGCTTCTTCCGATCATACGATACTCTACAACATAGGCTATAGAGAGAATATGCAAATTCGAGGAATATTTTTGAATATTTTTACTCATAAACATAGGATAGAATGTCAAGCGTGAATAACATATGGTCCAGCAGCGCTTGTTCTCAAACAAAAATTGTGCTATTTTGTTAAAAGTATTCCTTGAAATTAAAAAAATCGGCATGAAAATGACCGTGACCTCGACAGCCTTTACACGCTATGACTCTAAAGAATTTTTGTTGTAAAGAAAAAAGAAATAAAAGAATCCGTAAAAAAAAAATAATTGAATTGAAGGTACTGTGCAATAAATTCCAGAAATTCGGCATAACGATAAATATGACTGTGGACAAATGCAAATGGCAACATGAGCTGTACAGTGGAGATTTTTTTTGAAAAGCGTTCATTTAAACAGCAACAGAGATCTACATGCAAGGCAACGCTATGGACATACAAGCGTAAATATATTTGCATGCGAATGTCTGAAAAAGGAAAAGACAGACCGTATATTCGCTGGCACTTGAAACTATTAAGAGGATGGTGGAAGATATTACGATTTTATTCGATACATTTCAACCGAAGTACTTCAATGCTGAAATTAATTAAATGGAATTCAGCCGTAAATATCGTGAGGGGACGTGGAATGTCTCAATGACATCCAACCTTTGAGTCGTGCATCAGAATATAACATCCAAGTAGTCACATGGGCAATGTGATAAGTTTGAATGTTGAATTGTATTGGGCTTCTTTACAATCGTAAATGTTTAATTCTTTCTCGGAAAAATCTGTCAAAAAGATATTGGGCTTCTTTACAATCATAAATGTTTGCATAGTTACTAGCTAAGGTAAGTTATGGCTCATGCGAGTTTTTTTTTTTTTTGGTAAACACAAGAAACCATAAATTGTAATTGGTCCTAATTTTCTTTTTCAATTTACTTTTTAAATAGTAAGAGTAGCAAATTGAAGAAACAATAGTTTTTTATTCATTAGAAACATGGTGGCACCATGTTCTCCCTGCTCTAAAACTGTCTGAATTATCTTAGCGTTGCGTGATTGTGAAATAGGGGGGGGGGGGGGGGAAATTGTTAACGAGACTTATGTATGTAAATACATGGGTTGCTGTCTCCTCGAAAAAAGATCTTTAGGGACCTATGGAGGTCCCACCATTAACTGCATAAGTTGTCTTCTCTTTACCTCATTAGCTTCACATATAGGTGGCGTTAAAGACGAATACTATGAATCCGATTCAAAAAGCAACAACTTATTGACATTTGGAAGTTGACATTTACCATAGGTAAAAAGATTCGATAGAAAACAGAGACATCTGCAGAGCTAAACCGGCCCCATTAACGAAACGAAAGTAACATTTAAGACGTGTATGGTCCATTGAAAAAAATCACAAATGTATACCAGTCTAAGTGTGATGGGCTCGAACAGGCGGTAGTAGTCATTCCTACTGGAGTGTAACCTGTGTTAGGGAGCAACTGTGAATTACATCCTAGCCTGATTAACTGGAAACGGCTGCGCCGGATCTTTTTTTAGTCGTGCAGTAACAAAGGTGTGAAACCCTAACCCAAAGGGAGGATTTGCCTACTCTGCTTATAAGCGAATTATCTCTCCTTAGTGATTTCCAATTTCGGTCTTCTGCTTGGCTTCTCCAGTTCGTGATACCAAGTATCTTAATGTCTTCTGACCATTGGAAATAAACGGGACTGCTATCCGCATGTGCAGATGACATTCACATTCAGTAATGGCTGTCAGAGTCAACTTCTAAGTATTACATGCATTTTAATATCAAGGATGTGACATATTCATTATCAATATTGACTGTCTTCAAATATAAAGATGAATTGACTTGGCAAATTGGCGCCACTTACGTTAATGAAACAGGCACAGTAACACGACAGGGTGACTTCGTCGCAAACAGAAGCCGAAACGCTTGGTGCAACATCCCAACTACTACTTCATGGACGTCAAATGCCCCGGCTGCTACAGAATCACCACTGTCTTGAGTCATGCTCAGGGCGGGATGTGCTACTATCTTGTAACATCCAACCAGTGGTCGTGCTAAGCTCACGGAAGGTTCCTCTTTCAGCAGGAAGCCTCAATAAATGTGATGTTTTTGCTGCCTCCATTGAATTTTATAAAATTTTAATTTTTTTAAAATCAAAATCAGAAATAAAAGCTAGGGCCAAGAGTCAAAAAAGAATTGGCCAAGCTGGATCTGATGATGAACGAGTACACAATAAAAATATGTGCCTGCCACTGGCGAACGTTGCGACTATAGAAATTTTGAACAGTGGACGACGGCGGTTTGCAGCGTCGAGTTAGTGAAATAATTTAATGATGTCAGTATGGAAATCAAGAGAAGGATGGTTCTGGCAAATAGATGCTAGTACGGGCAAAACAAACAATGCAAGAACGGAAACACTCTCTTGAGGAACTAAAACAATATGAACAAGTGAGTAAATGCTTTCACCTTTTAGACAAAAGTCGCGACTTTATGACGCTGAAATATGTGAAATAGCGACCAGGGCTGTGAAGTCGAGCCCAAAACTGCTCGACTCCGTGTCTGGCTTCAGCTATTGTGCTGAATGAACATCAGCCAGTCAGTGGGTCGTTGGACGGAAATAACCACGAATGGTGTAGACAGAGAAGACCGAGACTCTGGTGGAATCCTTAAAACCGCGAATTCCAGAAATTTCACACAAGACCGAAGTACGTGGAAATCTCGAATATACTGGCCAAGACCATCGACTGCTTACAAATAAATTCAATATTTTACATACTAAACGAGGATTTCTCATTGTGTAGCAATCCACAAAATGTAAGTCAATTAATGTGTGGCTTTGAGGATAGACGAGTGTCAATGTCTGTACTCTTTGAAGTCTGTGTTTGTTAAAAGACTTTAATTATGTGGCTTTGTCAGATACAATTAAATCATGTCGCTTATTCGCAGAATTGCTAAAGGCTTTGTGCAAATACTGACGAATATAATAATTAACTTTGTTAGCAAATTAATATTAAACAGTTGAAAAGTGTAAACAATTTGGCTGCCAATTAAAAAGGCTTTTTGTATTAAAAGATATTTGTCTAAAATACGGTAATTATTTAAAGCGCAACTGTCAACAAATGCCAAGTAATCCTGATTATTACAGTCGTTAGCATACTCGTTATCCTCTTAATCGTGACAGTTTTGATATAATAATGAAGGGAATTTAACATAGTTGGATTTAAGTTCTTTAAATTGATGATTGTGGCTTTTTAAATTTTGTTTTCTTGGGGACAAAGTAATTTTCGGAATCAGAACTAAACAGGTTTAGCCAAGTTATTTACTTTATGACAAATTTGGGCTTTCATTATTTTCTTACAAAACCTAGGATAAGAGCATATTTTTTTTAGTTGTAATTACATTATCAACAGTCGTATCGTAAATGTTAATTTCCAAATCAAACTTTTCTATGATTCCCTTCAATTTATTAACACTTTGTGTTAGCAATTTGTAAAAACTCTTTCTCATACCAGTGCCCATTGACACCAAATATATGTATCCTTACTGTCGGCACTCATTATATGGGGATATCGTCTCGCTAATTATAATTCAAATACTGCATGCAGTTGAAAAATGATCCCTAAGGTCAATGGCTATAAAGATAATAAATAATCATTGGCTACTGCATTGACTGATGAAAATTAATAGGAAAATCACACACACAGTCACTGTTCACAACATATGTTGCTGTCTGGCTAGAAATAGATTTGTTTTACCGACACATGTCTGTTCATATCGAGTTTATAATGATGACATGAGAGGTGGAGGTCATGGGTTCAATACACATCAGATACTTTGTGTCTGTCGCTTCGAATTGTTGCCGCATTCTCTTTTTAACGTTTGTCATGCAGGCATTGCTGTCAAATTAGAATATAAATAAACTTTGGATCGGAATTCACAAATAAATAAATTATATGATGCGATTACGCTTATGGCGTATCGTCTCAATCGTCTTGTGGTAATAATTGGATTGACATTTAAATCTCAATCTGTTTAACTGACTTAGTGTTGTTTTCAACAGATACTGTCGAAGTCTGCAAATTTTACCGAAGTCGGATTCGAAAAATTTATAAAGTGTATTGAAAACAAGTTAATCTGTTAATATTTTTTTAAAATTTGAAATATTTTCGATTATATGACTTTTGTATCGCACCTCAGTGTAATATAGAGTATAGGAATTGTTCAGAATTGAACAGAAGAATGTGTATTGTTCTCTTTCCTGTTGTATGTATAGGCGACACTATTATGACACTTCAAGTGTGTCACTGTCAACGGCCTGAGCTGTACTCGCGCATACATTCAATTGGAAATCTATGATCAAAGTCTGCGTGGGGTTTCAATGCGTTATCGCAAACGGTTGCGTCCGTTACATTGTATATGTATGTTTAGATATTTGTAAGGCGCCCCGGTAGGCGAGTTGGTAGCGTGCTTACCTATCAGCGTGGGGGTTGTGGGTTCGATTCCCACCAGAGGCTTTGGTCTGTCGCTGCAAAAATCGAAACATATGGTCTTTGTCACCCGGTTTACCCTTGGACCCAAAATTAGAATATAAATTTACTTTGTATTGTAATTAATAATAAATAAATAAATAAAATAAAATAAATAGATATTTGTAGTGTATGTGTGTATATGTACGTATTATGTTTGCATATGTCGATCGTCCATTTAAGGGATGATCAGAAGCAACAGACTGTAGACGAAAAGGGAATATGAACGAAGAAGAATAATCATATGTTATCAGTCATACGTTCTAGATGTATTTTAAGATCTTAATATATATTTACCCTCGACACTGATTCACTGACTCTGTCACGCAGTACGTAGGAATTTAAATAGGCATTCTATAATTTTCTATAAATAATAATAATAAAAAAATAATATTTTTTTTTTGTACAGAAATTGTGTGTTCCCCAAATTTTTTTTTACAAATTTTTTTTTTACAAATTTTTCTTTTCAACAAATATTTTTTTTTCAACTAAATTTTTTTTTTCCACAAAATTTTTTCAACAATATTTTTTTTTTCCACAAAAAATTTTTTTTTTCCACAAAAAATTTTTTTTTCCACAAAAAATTTTTTTTTTCCACAAAAAATTTTTTTTTCAACAAATTTTTTTTTTTCAACAAAAATTTTTTTTTGAACGAAATTTTTTTTTTTCAACAAAATTTTTTTTCCATATTTCAACGGACGCCATAGGCGCATTACAACTTACTAGTTTTCTATATTCTAAGTAAGTAAAATGTTTTAACAAATAAATTAGTATTCTACAAGTACTCAACAAGTGAAGTCTATTATTTCGGATATTAGGTCTTTACAGGAATAGTGGATGGAAATACAATTTTCGAAGTTTTATTATTGAACAGCTGAATTGGGTGTCGAGTCAGAGTCGAGTTATTAAAAAATGTTGTAGTCGGAGTGAGTCATTTTGACTCGACTCCATGGCCTTGGGGTGGGGCATATTTTATGTCGTTATGCTAATGATTCGATAACGATTTCCTCAAAATTTATTATCATGAATTCCGTTATGTCAATGTGACGAATTGTTTACCTCAATTCTGGTATTGAAAGCTAGTGCAAGTATTTTTTCCATTCTGACAGGTAGGGTAAGTAAGTACAGTAGGGTAAGTTAACTAGATCATTGAAATGGTATTAATATTTCGTAACCAGCTTTCATCTCTTTATGAATCGTTTATAACGATCCTGAGTCATGTTAAGTTTTGCCACAGCATAAACTCACCATAACATGTCTCCAACCACCTTGCTACATTACTCGGTTGCCCAGTAAAAGTGGAATTTCTACACTTTATCATACCATTTTACTGCACTCTTTTCACAACAGCGACTCCTTAATATGCCATTAAGTGTCATTGGTACAGTGACATGTGCGACTCTTTATATTGTTTTTTTTTTTTTTGTTATGACCCATGAATGACCTGTAAACTATGAAAAACATATTTGAAACCTTTCAGAATGGACCACGACGACGATGAAGTGTCTGCGAGTTGGTTGAAATGTGTTTACTGTAACACTATTCCAAGAACACTATTAAAGATAATCATCATCCCTGGTTCATTCGGTTAGTGCTAAATGGAACATTAACCGAAACACTAACAATAGTCCTGAGTGGATAGGTAAGTGGAATGACCCGCCATTTTTTTTGTTGGCAGTCGTAACTAAGTCATCATCATTACTCCCACGGTATCAATGAAGAGTGCCGGGATACAATTTTCGAACGAGCACGTATATGAGTTCTTATTGTATGCTGTTGTTGCCATTATCTCTGTTATTGTCTGTCCATCCCATTGCCTTGCTTAAGAAATCCTTCCATTGTTTCCTTAAATGTTATTAATGGTGGCTGCTGTTGCTGTTACTGTTCTTCGTTCTTCGTTCTGACTCAGCTATCGTTTGTGATTTCGTTTGTATTTTTCTCCTAAGGATCTCAACATAGCAACAGTTGTAGCAAAAATAGCAACACTAGACAGTCAATGGACTGTGGACAATTGCGTGTAGTTAGCCAAGCATCACTATAATTAACCAGAAGGCGAGACGATGTATACTTATTAAATAATTTTTTCCATTGAACTCAACTGGAAGAAAAAAAACAACAAGACATACAAAAGCTCTTGGCGCTGGGGCCTAGCCAGATGGGGAAGATGATTTCACATGTTACTAATTGGTGTTCATTGAATCCCACATCGGGATGTTTAGCGATGGCACCGGCAGTACGGCTCAGCGTGCAACTGTAATCTCAGCCCGATGCAACGATCCAGAGACCATCAGTGGCCATGGGTAGACATCAACACCCAAACTAGAGGGAAGATTTAAGATACAATATAGTAACATGTACTTGTCAATGCATGGACATTGTTCATTTATTCCGCGAAACGCAGGAGGATAAATGACGCAGTGTCATATGTTCACTCACATTTCAACAATTCCAACAAGTGGTGTTATTTTGAATCACCCGGTATTTCGGTAGCTGTCACTTTGGAAGATTTTATTCTTTGACAGTTGACAAGTAGAAACTACGCCATTACTAAAAATGGAACGATAAACACTTCAACAACGCATTGAAATTTAATTAAAATTCACTACAAAAATGGTGAAAATCTTGCAGTCACAGTTCGCAAAACTAAAAAGTTTCCGGACCGTGTTATCGCTCGTAGAGGTGATCACTATTGGCAACCGAGAACTTGTGATTTAACACCTTGCGACTTCTTTCTTTGGGTTCACGTGAAAGATAAGGTCTACGCCAAGACCTCAAAGATAGCGATAGCGTGAGGCTACCGAGGACATAGGGCAGCCACTTTACGATTTGGTTATGGAAAATTTCATGAAAACGATATGGTCCGGTGAGCATGGTCGTGGTGGCCATTTGGCTGATTTTGTTTTTCATTTTTAACGGCACACATTTCTCTTTATTTTGAAATAAACAGCCAATCATTTATCTCAAAAAATGACATTTTTCTTTGAATACCAAAATAACACCACTTGTTGGAAAACCCTGTATTATTTGTTAACTAGTCTGTAAATATTTTTTTCCAAATGTAAATATATTTTGTGTACTTAAATTGTAAGAATGTTAAAGAAAGTCAACTGAACGGATCTTCTGGTGGTGAGTGGAAGTGGAGGCTGCAGCTCATAATGCTCCTCAAAGTAAAAATCACACAGTTTAAGAACTGAGCCAAATATTATAAATCTATCAACAAGGACAATGAAAAGATAGACGTGGTCGATATTTCACTTGCTACAAGCGTTGAGGGATATAATTCAAATTGTGTGTGTTAATTTTTGCTGTTTCCGTAAATCGCCTTTCTTTTACAGGAAGGAAAACATTGTGTGTTATGGGAAAACAGAGTAATTTAAAAATTCCTGTCCGAGTTAATTTCTCAAAATAATTCATTTATAATTCATTTATTTCTTATATATTCTATTTTCCAGCATTCGATTGGCAGTCCCATTCACATCCGTTTCCATTACATAATTGTTATGCTTTTGTTTTTCTTCTTTTTATGCTTTTATCGGATTTTTTTAAAATTTACATTGCCTTTAATGTCTTTCCAAGTGTGAATTTGTTGTTTTCCTCGTCTCCTCTTCCTGACAATTTTATTTCAACGTGTTTACTGTTTGGTTTTGTAATTCAATTTGGGGCAATTTAAGATGAATGGCTTTGGCGTCATGTTCTCATGCTTGTGCTCATCGTAATGTGTTTGTTCGTCTTGCCGAGTTAACATTTACCTTTTCACACTGGCCGTGCTATGCATCTTTGATATCGACGAAATATTTCATTTCATTTGCCATTTTGGAGTTTAACTGGTATTGGGCGATAAAAGCGGTATGGCCCCGTTTTACTTCTTATATTTCGCTGTGAAGTCGTAAACTTTCAACAGTAAAACAAATTCAGTTTAAAAAGGAAATAATTTTGTGACATCTGTATTGTAGGGTTTATTTTATTTTATGAAAACGAGGAAAAACCCGGGCAAAGTGTTATTTCACGTGTTCTTGAAGAGTTTACAGTTCGACAATTGTCATAAAATACCTGCCCTTCCCATCGTAGGTCTTCTAAGATTGGGGGGGGGGGGGTGTCATTTTACAAACGCCTAAATAGAAAAGTATTTTTTTTAACTAATGATGATTTTTCATTTGGGGCATTATTCGTTTTTTTTTTGTTGAGACATTTTTTATTTGAGGAATTTTCCATAGAGCCGCTGATAACTCTCTTGCATAACCTGGAAGAGGCTGGCCAAGCAGGTGTTCGTTATCGTGAGATGATTACTGAAATTGAGGATATGGACCTGGACGATATGTGGTTCCAATGGTGCTCTGGCTCTTTTGCCACATCATTTGGCCGACAGTTAGTTTCGCTCATAATTGTCAGAGATCCTTCTATCATAAAAACAACATTAAGATTGTTGAACCGTGTTCAACAACATTAATATTTAAGATAGAATAAGATAATGAATTCCTAAAATTCTTTGAATTTCCCCCCTTTTTTTGTACATTTTCCTTCAGATGGAAACTCTTTAGATAATCACTATTACATAGGCGAAAGCTTTCGCTCAATTATCTAAAGGGTTTCCATTTTGAGTTAAATATTAAGTACGGTTGTGCTGAATGGCATCCGCCATCGTTACCTTTGGCGAAAACCTTTTTTGTAACACTTACTTTGCATCCAACCAGCACAACGGTAAGAAGCAACACAACCTCTATAATAAACTTTATAACGAAAACTGAAACACCTCTGTATTTTTCCTCTTTTTTATGAAAACTGGAAACTGCCTGAACAATACAATTCTGGGAGTTTCTATTCATATCATACAGTCCACTTTTTAGATCTATCCCGGAATTGTACAAAGATAATTCTCTGAAAACTTGTTGTTTTATTTACACTTAATATCGTGCGTTGTGATTGGACCAACCTTTATATATGTATAGCCCTGGTCGTCGTCATACGATTCCGAGCTGTCTCTATGCTGGGCATAGACTGTCTATAAGTTGTCTCTCCTGTAGGGTTGAAGGTTTTCCCACGTCTATGAGATACGGAGTTAATTTCCTATGATCTATAAAAACACATAAGACTCAAAGATGAAGGTAGCTTTGGCGCCACCTTATTATTGAATATGGATCTATGAAATTAAGCCCCAAAGAAGAAATGAAATAAAGGCCAAAAAATTAAACAACTTCCAATTTTTTGAGCGTTCTTTCACAATGAATGGAATAATGATATGGAATAACTCCCTAAATATAAGCATAGCTCTCTTGAAACAATAAAATCAGGTATTAAGTTCAGCTGCAAGTGATATCGTTAAGCCCTGGACTGCATTTATTGTTAAAGTAATTTAGTTTTTAGTGGGAAATGATATGTATGATGTATCTTCCTGGAAGCTAAATGGACTGTATTCCATTTTTGAAATTTTGGCCGTTATTTAATAATGAAATAATGGCCTAATTCCACTCTTAAACTCTAGGACTCACTGAGACATATTTAACCATTCATCGACTGCAAAGAATAACGACATTAATGCTCGTGGTTGTCCTTATATTTGCCAGCCAATTCATATGTATTCACTTTGGTAATCGTATTTTACAATTGAATTATAATAACAAGACTTACGGTTTTCTAATTGTATTTAGAATATTCTCAAAAAGCCCAATATATTGAAAAACACGGAGATCTCAGGAACATTGACTGCTTCATTCTTAAGCTCCAATAAACCGAATTCTTTTTTTAAGAAAAGTGTGAGAGTGATAGGATAGTAATATAAAGCGTTATCCATTTCGTGGTTTCAAAAGTATAGGGCTGGAAATTGACTTCTCAAACTAAGTTGTTAAAACAATATTTTTTCTTGTCAGTTGGAAGTCTGACATTGACAAAAATGGATCGCTTAACTATCACACAACGCGTAAAAATTATTAACACCTACTACAAAAATGGTGATTTTGGCACAGCCACATATCGTGCTTTAAGAGGAGATTATGGTTTATGGTTATGAAGCACATATATGAAAATATATTTGTATGTGTTTTATTTACGTTTACTTTTAAAAAGCAAAATGGATAACCCTATACTTTATACATTCTGTGAATATTTGAAACTTTTGAATTGTTTCCAATATGTATTATTCTGGCTGAATATCAATCATACGCACCGGACACCCTAGTTCCCTTCTTCACTGGCTTAGCAATGGACACATGTGTCCATCGACCATCACCGATGTTAGCATCACCCTATTCCAATATTAATACTCAGCTAACTTTTTAGATTATGGCAAAATAATTATAGGGCAGCTGTTCAGTTTGTTGTGTCTTCGTAAGTAATAAATTATACACGGAGTTTATACTTCTGCTCAAAAACATTAATGTTCGATAAACTCGGACTGCTTTAATGATTTGAGATATATATTATATATTTTTTTTTAAAAAATACTTAGTGTTTGCAATTAAAAGGTAATATACAGGAGGAATATTTTAAGTAAACTGTGTGAGAGTTATAGAATTTAAATAAAGTTATTCCATTTTCATGAATCCATGATGTTGTCGTTAGTACTAGAACAACAAATGTGGGTGGAATATTTCCCCATGCATAAGAATATTTTCATCTTGATTAATGGCCAAACAAAAAGAAACCGATTGGGAAGAAGGAAAAAAAAACAAATTTATTACTTAGAATACAAAAGATTCTGTGAATGAATTATGTAGGTTTTTTTTACCCCAGGCCAAATCAAGCATATCAAGGATACTTAGGCAGAATGTTTGTGATTCGAACAATTATCTACTGAATTTCAAAGAAATAAAAACATTTATTTTGCTTTGAGAATATTTCAAACGTATTCGTTTGAAATGTATTCAGTTCAAAATATAATTGAGAATAATCCTTAGTTTTCACACAAAATAAAATCCAATGAAACTTTGTAAAATCACTGGTGTATTAAATAAATATTTCCTGTAATCAAATGTCTAACGATTGTGAGATTATGTGTAAAGACAAACATATGTCAGTTCACCCAACACAGATGGACATTGGAGCGTACCACCCTTTGAAAAAAAAATCCAAAACTTTTTGACGAAAGTAGAGGTGACGCTTTGACATTTTTCTTTATATCTACTGCATTTTTCTCTTTTTGAAGTCCCTTGTGGTACTCACCTATTATTTCTCAGTTGCTATTACCCTAATTATACCCTCACCCTACGGATAGGAGGATATATATCATTTGGTACGGCTCAAAAGTGTAACACATAGAAATATTCACATTACACCCCAGGTGTCTTTGAACCAAATTCGATTCATGACTTTCTAAATTGTCTGTCCTGCTGGTACGCACGATAACTTTCCAAAGAGTTAAACAATCGCTTTGAAATTTGGAATGGCTTAATATTTTCCCAAAACTGCTTATGGGAATGCATATGGGCTATATGGCCACACCCCTTCGGGTACCTCCCATACAAATCGTCTATTTCGCCCATTTTAGAAACCGTGTAATATTATCAATATGACCAACGCGATCTTGCCCAAATTTTGTATTTAGTAAAGCTATAGCTAGACAAAGTTTCGGACAAAAACTTGGAAGTCTGGCAACTCCCCTTTTGGTACCTCCCATACAAATGTCGCATTCCGCCCCTTATAAGTCGTGTAATGTTATCAATATGACCAACGAGATCTTGCCCAAATTTTGTATTTATTTTTTTATTCCAAAAAAAATCGTTATACCAAGAATTTCCATGTTTTCATACACTTGGTCCTTCCACAGGAGTTTCGGATTTCCCGGTCTACGCTTACCGTCGTAGTTGTCATCCAAGGTTGACAAGGTCCAGCCAGCACAATCGTTGCCTCTAGTTAGTATTACTGCTCATAATTTGTACTGCCTTGAGAATTTGAGTAAATGTTCAAATTTTTTAAAAAAAAAACATTTAAATCGATACGAAATCTACGAACATTTCTTGATCATCCTCTTCGTTGCCTCAAATACACTTTTTGGGTACTAAACAAATTCAAAATTTTAAATTTTTAATAAATTGATTCATTAATTTTTAAATTTTTTTTTAAATCAACACATAAATTGCAAACAATTCAACATTTGAAAGGCGTGGCGCGACCGATACAAATATTTATTTTTTTCTTTATGTTCCATTTTTAAGTATCCCAAACAACATTTTCCTTTCAAGAGCAACAGCTTTTTTCAATTCCATTTAAAAAATTACAAGATTTTCGAATTATGCCTTTGCCGTGTTTATCCAAGATGCTTACAAAGCATTCATGGCTGTGTACGAATCTTCTCGTTAAGCCTTGAATCTTATATCTTAATAAATCTAGGTTTGAGTTTTGTAATTAAAGCATGTTCCGCGTACAATTTCAAGGAATGCATTTGAAATTCTTCAAATATTTGATGTGAATAAATTTGTTTCTTGCAGTAAAGTCATCTCTGAAATTGCTTTTCATTCCAGCTATTGCCACCTTGCCATTCTTTATTTGGTTTTTTTTCTTCTAAAGTATTTTCTTCGTGTGTGAATAAATTGCTTTTTGTTATTGTCTTTTTTTCCAAGTGTGCACATCGGTGTGCTAGGTTTTTTTTATCATTCATGTGTCTCTCGGTGACATCTCTGTTGTTCTTTTTTTTTATCCCGCCCTCAATATTCACGTCCTATTGTATACGAATTGTGAACATGTTATTTTATTTCAGCAACTAAATCACTTCAAATGCACGAAATGAAAATTCCAAAATAAAACCAATAATAAAGAGAATAAAATCGGGTATTGCGGATTAGGTGAATAACGTCAGTCATATCCGCGACTGTGGACTCAAGTCAAAATTGCTCGTCTCCGACTACAGTATTTTTAAATACCTCTACTCTGATTTCGAAGTCGACTCCGACTTCAGCTGTTTAATAACAAAATTTTGAAAATTTTCCACTATTTCCATGCTCTACATTACACTGAGGTGCGTTTGTATTTTAAAGATAAAAAAGTACATATAATCGAAAATATTTAAATATAGTCGGAATCGAGCACATTTTTCGACTTCAGATTTCGGGCAAATTTGTCAAACTCCGACTCCACAGCCCTGGTTAAACCTACTGCGTAAGTATTAAATTATGTGATATAGAATATTCAAAACAAATCAATTGAAATTCGACAGAGTCCTTATGGAAATAACCACTTGTAAGGAGCCGCACGACATTGTTACTTATTAAACTGATGTTAACCGTTAAACGTATTCTTTGACTAACTGATATCGGTGACACATTATCCATACTAGCCTTCAGCTTGTAAAGGTTTGTGTTTTTTTGTCCCATTGAATGCAATAACATTACCTTTGATAGACATACAAATGACACTGAAAGCACGGCAGGAAATCGATTTTATGTGTGTGTGCCAGTTGGTCACACCTTCCACATTCATTTGTGGAAATATACATCAATCACACCGTGAACCTTCTAATGATGGCAGGACATGCGCTGCGATTATATCTCAATGTCTTTGACCGATTTATTGTCATATAATTGAATAAAGGTTTGGCCTGTTACCCTGAACAAATAAGCCATGGGTTATTTACAATAACTCACTTTAAGCATAGAAGAAGTTCATGGAATGCCTAGTCTGTAGTACACTTACCTGCGATTCTAATCTGTGTGCACCGGTGCGTATAAGTAACGACACATGACAAATTATCGTAACTTATATGTTGTGTTCGGCCAGATTATAATTCCGTGAACGTTATTTCTCGGAATTACATTGTGTTTGAGGCATGTGAATTAAGGTTCGTCCATACAGTTACTTAAATTAAAATAAATTTCCCGACAACTCATTTAAAGATTTGGCTACATTTTGGTCTCGCCTACCCCATGTGTCTTAATGGGAGAAGAAGTAGTAACCTGTTAACTTGAATTTATGGTTTTCAAAATGAAATGCCATTTTATTATGAATGAATTTTAGGTATTTGTGTATTCGAAATGGTTCAAAGTAAGTTGGTAAGTACTTTTAATTAAAATTCTATTTATAAATCATTTTATACTTTCCCAGCAACTTGTGGATTAACGAATCTGCATCAAATTTTGTGTGAAAAACAAAATAAAGTGCGCTGACGCATTCCGAATGTTGACTGTGGCATATGGTAAAACTACCTTGGACCAAAGCAATGTTTATCGGTGGTACAAAATGTCCTTAAAGGGCCGAGAAGATGCGAAGGACGAATAGCGTGCCGGGAAAGATAGAACAAATATATATTTAGCAATCAACGAATTACCATTAGAGAAGTTCCTGAGGATCTAAACATATCGATTGGCTCGCGTCATTCATGATATGGGCATAAGTCGGGTCGCCGCTAAATTCGTGCCAAAATTGCTTAATTTAGACCAAAAACTGCATCGCGTTAGATATTCATGAATAAATAAATACTTTTTGAAAAAATACAAAATTCGCCATATTTTTTGAACATACCTCGTATAGGTGTGTATAGAAATCATATCGTCCACAGCAGTCTGATTTGGGAGAATTGCACTGTTCGGCAGAAATTTACTTTTGAGCCCACCCTTAGACAAATGATCTTTTTGTCAAATGATATCCTGAATCCGAATTGATGTTTCAGCGGATGATTTTATATTACAATCAGTACGGTATGTGTAAAGGAGGATTTTCATACAGACGCTGAAATTACATGCTGAATTTTAAATCTCGTTGTTACAGTGAGAAAAAAAATCGGATGATTTTTTTTTACAAAAACTGCTATAACTCGGGCAATTTTCACCAGATTATCAAAAAATATTCCAAGCAGAAACTCTACAGTACGTTCTTTATTATTTCGTTCATAAACGAGTGGGAGATCTCCAGAATTGCGGTACGATTTCTACACAGAACGTTCTCTGGCAATAATATATGAATTCTGGAACAAAAATCAGTACTTGGACATTTTCATTCTGAAATATTTTCTCTAGTTCAACTTTGAAAACTTGCTCATGCATTTTCCCCAAGCTACATAAGTTTGTGTTCTTTTGGATTAAAATAAATAATAAGTATACGTTTATGCAGCACATTATTGTTAACCACCCCCTCCCAACCATCAATCCGTAAGGATTACACATATTTAATGGTCGTTCGGATACATTTACAACAAATCAAAAACAAACAAGAAAATAACACATCAACGAAATTGGCATTTTATTCCCTCGTTTACATAAAAAGTAAATGGAAAATGAAATAAACCTTTTCATAATCCCCAAAAATCATGTTCAAATGAAAAGATAAACAAAAACAAAAATGGCAAAGCTCGCTGTCTGTCTTCATATGCAAACAACATGAGTACACGTCTTCAAAAGTAGCAGACAACCATTGGATTTCCTCAGACACACTGTACGTAACCCGTTGTGTTCTGCAACGTTGGGGGAACTAGTGAACGAGGAGTAGAATAATTTCCATTCAATCTGTCTTTACCGTTGTCTGTCTTGATATCACTTGAAAGGAAATGAAGCAGACAAATAACGAAGAGCGCGCAAAACGGAACCAAATATAACCTCTGTAAATACCTACAAGCATTTTCCACTAAATAAAATACTCTTTGCTTTTGGAATCTTTGTTGTATTTACGATGTTTTGTTTTTTCTTTTTAATCTAAAAAAATATGATATTGAGTTTGTCTTTTTGGTTTGAAGCTCGTACTAAAAAAAATCAAATACAAGAAGAACTGAATAGCGTAAGGAAACTACTTGTATTTACATATTATTCACCTTGAAACGAGACCGTTAACAAAGTTTAACTAAGTTGGTAAGCGCATGAGAAATAGTTCACTGGGTAGACTATTCGTTTATACAAGGATTTCATGATCTGCATTCCACATTTATCGCTGGTCTATGGCGTTTGTCTCCGTTTCGACACAAATGTTTCTATCTGTTTAGCGAAGGAAAAAAACCCTTTTCAAACAAAATTTGCCAATGCATCATCTCGAACGAACAGGGTCCCATAATGGATGCTGTTCTTGGATTTTATATTTAATTCCCCCCTGAGAAACTTGACTGTGACTATTACCAACATACAAAGAAAATCTCCGTATGAATGGATATGAATGTGTATTGCTGTCATAATCAAAATCATCTCATACTCACACATACATAATCATACATCAACATGTAGATAAATGTATTGAATATTTATTGATCACCTACTAACATTCATTGTTTTCGAATTGCGAAGAATGTTCTTAGGGGGAGAACGAAAGTGGGTAATAAAATGAAAGAAGTGATGAGACATTTGTAATTCGTAGACAGTCAAGGGCTGATAAAGAATGAATAAAGGGCTGATAAAGAATGAATAAATGAATGTATTAATATGTGATTCATGTCTCAGTCGGGTGTAAAATGTCAAAAAATCATATCTGTGATATATTGTCGCTCGTGAATAATATATTTGCCGAATCAAATAGGCATTTATATTCCCATTGGATGCTGTGCAAAATAATTCTGAATTTCAATCTCAACAGCCTGGATAGAGTAAGAAGTTAATGGGAAATCAATGGAGCTTAAAGACTCACTTGTTCGGTGGTATGACGTTAAATAAGGCCTAACAAATGGCTAAATCTGGACGAAATCGGTAGAATGTCTGCTGAAACGGCGATGAGAGAGCTGTGGCATTAGTCACAGTGTAATTCTTAACATAATGCCTGGTACATCAGGTATCGACTACACTTTGGCCGAATCACTGTTCGAAGAGTGGACATGCAGGAATTTTTGGTGCACGGCCTTATACTGGCGAGGGCTGTAGAGTACGAGTCGGAGTCTTAGTCTGACAAATTTTCAAAAATTTAGCTCGATTCCGACTACGACTTTTATTTACTAACATTTCCCATATAATAAAGAAAATGTATTAACATCAAGTTAATCTGTTAATATTTTTTTAAAATTTTAAATATTTTCGATTACATGAACTTTTTCATCTTTTAGATACATACGCACCTCACTGTAATATAGAGTATGGGGATAGTGGATGGAAATACAATTTTTGAAATTTTGTTATTGAACAGTTGAAGTCTGAGTCGACTCCGGAGTTGAACCCTGATACTGATGGTTCTCAATTAAATTGGCCTTTCCATGTTGTGCTGCACCAGTCACCACACGATTTTTTTTTAAATTTCATGTTTGAACTAGAGCCTTTTGTGCAATAGTTTTCTGAGTTCTAAACAGTCTAAGCTGTGGGATTCGCCAAACACTACAGTTATACCACAAGCCTTAATGCAACAATTGTTAAGGACAGTTAGGGAGATACTCCGTCTGTTAATTTACTACGACCACTGGTTGCCTCTGTTGCGGCACTGTGTAACTCCATGAAAAGCCGCCAATGTGGATGGCTTAACATGAATTTATGTATTTTCGCAGTTGATGAAAGAAACACAAAGGATATCCATTGTGCCTTCCTGATGTAGGTGACGGTGGTGTTGCTGTTAAACTGAAATCGCTGTTTTTAAATAAAAGTAAAAAACAGGAAGCAACAAAGCTGTTTAAATACTCTCAGTATACATGATCTTCACATATAAATGGATATATAAACAGATAACTATAACTCTGAATTCCTCATATAATGAGTGCAGCGAACGATATCTCGAAAATACTTCCATCTGTTTCAAATGGTACTATAAAATCCTATGGGACAATCTTAGGGTTAAGCCGACTGTTATTTGTTTGTATGAGTTCTGCATTTGCTTAGTATGTGCATAGAACTTCTGTTTTGCTCTTAGTTTCCGATATCTTTGCAATCTGGCTGTGGTTGAATTCTTTACGTTTTCTATCAACTGTTTACCCGAGGACAACTGCAACACACGTAGACACAGACAGTGACACTGACATACTGACACACTTACATGGTGACACAGACATAGTGACACACTTACATAGTGACACACTTTCATTGTGACACACTTATGCCCTTATCCTAGATGATTTGTTTGTCAATTCAACCTTTACTCAATAATAGACATGCGAGCCACGAGTCATTCCCACCCAAAGCCATGGACATTTGGCTGTACTTGGATATAAAGTATTATTGCAAGTAAAATCCCCAAAATATTTTTTTTTACTTTTCTCTTTATCCAAGGGTTATCCATTGCGTTTTCAAAAGTAAACGTAAATAAAACACATATAAAATATTTTTTTTATGATATTTCTTTTTTATTATAAAGTTTGAACATTGACTTTATGAGTGAAACACTACATCATTTAAATGACCACCACGCGAAGTGTTGCAAGCATTGATTCTTTTGAGATAATTTTGAACCACTTTTTGGCACATATTGGGCGCTATCTCAGCCAAAAAAACAAAAAACGCAAGGTGGTGTCGCCATGACGAGAAATTACACGGCCAGGAAATGTCTCTCGCAATAAAGCCATTTAGCCGGAATACTCGGCTATCCAGGGAATCTCATCCGTTCATTGTCAAATGGCCGGTTGACCGGACGACGCACTGTAGAGAAAATTCGTTCTTCAGCCGAACTGCTCGTATGTGGAATAATCTTCCAGCAAGTGTTTTTCCTGCCTGTTAAGACATTCTCAAGTTCAAAACAAATGTCAACAAACACTACTCCATCTTTCCTCCCTCCAATACCCTTACTTCCAATCGCTAACACAGTGCATTGCATTCATAGGGGCATCCCCTGAGTGTTAGTCTTTAAAAAAAAAAAAAAAAAAAAAAAAAAGTCGTATTCTTCAATAGCAGGCAAAAAAAGTCGGTTATCATATGACCACAACGATCCGAATTGACGGTGACAGTCGTTCCCTCGTCGCTTTCGAAGAAGTAAGGCCCAATCACATCTTCGGACCAAAGAGCACACCAAACAGTGACTTTTTGTGAATTATAATGACCTCTCTTCCATTACTTGAGGATTCTCAGAACCCCAAATACGGCAATTTTGTTTATTAACATATGCACCGAGTGAGAAATGTGCTTCATTACCATAATCTCTTCTTAAAGCACGATATGTGACTGTGCCAGAATCCCAATTTTTGTAGTAGGTTTTAATAATTTGTACGCGTTGTGTGATAGTTAAGCGATCCATTTTCGTCAATGTCAGACTTCCAACCGAAAAGAAAAAAAATTGGTTTAACAACTCAGTTTGACAGATGTCGAATTCCATCCAAATACTTTGAAGTTGTGCGGCAAACTTTCATTTTACCTGTAACCTCTAATGTACAACTATTGATGCCGGTTTATTAAGGGGACAATGGGAGTAAGTTTGTTTTCATCACATTGCAGTATTGCCGTACAATATGATTGTCCACAATGGGATACTTTCCTGTACGTAATTGCAACAAAGAATTGGTTTACACGGCTCAAACAGTATGACTACTGATATTCGTGCCACTATAATTTGTAAGGAATATCTCTGGCTACTTAGGTCTCCTTGGTCTACATCAAAGTATTACAAACTAAATTACTTACACTGACCATGCAAGATTTCCCCAGACAATCAAACGTCAATCAATGATTCAGTTCAATATCTTGATTCCTTTAAAAAAAAAGTTTTGAAATTACTCAGACAAATGATTCTCATTGTTTGGTGTAGGAAAAACTAATAATCGTGGTGGTAGGACAGGGCAAATGCGGGTGGAGAATTTGTA
Source organism: Hydrotaea cyrtoneurina (assembly GCA_958296145.1). NCBI lineage: Eukaryota > Metazoa > Arthropoda > Insecta > Diptera > Muscidae > Hydrotaea > Hydrotaea cyrtoneurina. The sequence goes on along the minus strand of OY282513.1, from coordinate 5,301,053 downwards.
AAAAGAAGAAAATTTAACATACTTTTTGAAGTGGTATAGTTTTTGTTATTTCATAGATGATGGTGTTAAGTATATCGAGACCTAACCGCAAAAAACGAGAGAATTTTTTTTATTGTCAAGCCAAAAGGCGAGTGTCTCTGACAATGTAATCGAATTTTCTATATATTTGTAGATATAAGTTTTTAATATTTCCGTAAATTTTCTATCGAATTTCATTAAAAGACGAATTTCGGAAAAAATGGCGCTGACAAGCGGTAAAGCTCGATATACTTAACAAATTACATTTTTCGATATTCTTTACATCTATCACATATTACAACATTGTCTGTATTGACTGAAAAGTAAAACGAAACAATACACATATAAAATGGATAATCGTCCAAAGACGAACATTTGCATCCAAACAACAATTTTTTTCATCATCATCGTTAAATCAATGGTAGATTTTGTGTGTGCATATTCAGAACGAGTATTATTTGATAAATTGGGAGTTTATGAGCGTGTCTTGCCCATAAAAAGTAAATATGACATTTAAAGGAAATTATATATATGCCGTTATAATTTGAACACTATTCTATATAACTCATGGATAACTTCTTTCGGAATGCACCATGCAAACCATCAGACACACGTGTAAATATGGACTCAAGAATTGTGGGTAAATACGTAATTTCTGTTATTTATTTCATTAAAATAAATTTCCATAAAACATCCGTCATCATATTTGCTGGCTTTGTTTGTGTTATGGATGACATTCAGATTATTGTTGTTGAGCTCCAGTTTTTATGCCAGTGGGTGTGGGTTCATTTAATTAAATTTTATGTAATCGTCAGAGTGCATTTAACGAGAAAGCGAAACTGTTTTGAAATATACACAGAAAAAAAAAACAACAACAAACAACTGCACTCGAATACTTGCATCTCTGGACATGCTGGATAGTTTGAATAAACAGAGTTACCTCGTACAATGCGATAAAAGAGTTGGCTGGAACTCTGATAAAGTAAAACTCGGGCGATAATATGATAACCTTGAAATGGTTTTTTGGACACTTTCATGTAACAACATTATCATGAGGAATGGCTTTTACACAGGCAGATGGACCACAATTCTCGCTATATAAAAACATGACCCACTATTTCATTGCACAATTTGTAAAGAATTCAACCATTATCATATATCATATGTGGTGGCTTCTGGAACGGTAGCACCTTAAACTGTGATGGGACTTGGTATGGGCGCTATTCGTAATAATGACCAGTACGGTCAAAATCATCTGGAATTGCTTACCGCTCATTCTTATACTATTCTGTCGTATTTAATCAACAGCGTACTTAATAGGTGACTTCTTGAGGGGAAACATTGCTCCCCTTAGTGTAAAGTCAATTGATGCGAAATAGCGGCTGTGTAAACAAACTGAGTGCTTTATTCCTCACGCTTACCTGACTCACATTCTTGTGACAGTTTTCATGGACTTATGTGTTATTACCAGAGTTTTCTGGAAAACGAAATGTGTCCGAAATGTGAAATTACCCTTAATGCCCTCTTTTCATTTAAACTTTGTTGTCATTTCAATCTGTTGGAAATTTGAAACGTGTATTGAATTTTATGATTTATTCCTGAATATCCTGTCCTTTTTCCTCTTCTCTCGGTTTATGGTTTCTAGTTTTCCATAAGAGCATCTTTGGGAGATAACATTTTCATTGATTTCGTTATTTTTCGGGAATATTTAAAAGACGAAAGAGACGTGAGGTTCTTGAGGAAATGTTTTTTTTTTTGACAAGCAAAACTACATTAAGCGAATTAATCTTTAATTTAATCCTTTGTTGAATTTTAAGACTGTTTATTTGAATTGAAAAAAGTGCAGAATTTTGTTGAGTTTTTAGACTGTTCATTTGAATTGAAAAAAGTGCAGACTTTTGTTGAGTTTTTAGACTGTTCATTTGAAGGCGTTCTAAGGAATTCATTGCCGTTCCAGTTAACTTCCTACTTACTAGTTGAAACTTACTGGGAAGCAGACATAAAAGGTGGCGCAAAAGTAAACTTCCGATGTTTTTTGGCTGTAATTAAAAAAAAATGAAAAACTTTGATTCTTCTTGTGGATTATTTATATTTGGTCTTTTAATTTTTTTTACATCAAGTCCAGAATATGATGTGATGTAAATGGCCGCCGCCAGAGTTGCCATTGACATTAGGGGCCAATCGCAAAATGTATAGCCTGTACTTAAGTTTGGGTTATGTGTTTGCCCCGCTGGAAGAAATAGGTCCGTTGGATATACACCATTATCTTTTCATAGCCATATTAAGCTGTGACTGCTTGACATATCTCTCGCGTAACAGCGTGCTTTTAAATAACTCTTCCAGGTCGTTCGTCTCCTTCAACAAGTATGGGCATGAAGTTTAATAAAACACCAGTTCCATAACCATCCGTGGATTTAAAACATTATTTGTGATTTAGTAACAGCAATTTTATATTTATGCCATTTTCACCAGCAATTGTTGTCGATTTCACTTTAAATATCCCCTTAAGAGTCTTAAATTATTTAAAATAATTGCTAATGGAACTTTACTTGTACACTCGGCATTCCTGCAGACCCGAGTTATGATTATTTAATATACTCTCACTAAAGACCCATCAAACACATAATGGCTGAATTCCAAAAATAATACAAACGATCATTTGCTCGCCGATATGGTTGGTTTGAGTGACAAATTAAACCAATAACATTGTCATTGTTCAAGTTCCGGTAGTTACCCGCCACTCGAGCATGGGCAACAACTTTCCCAAAGAGCACTGACAGCACAGCAGCATTAAGTCTGAGCGTTTGCCGGAAATGACTGTAAGAAATTCATAATTAAATTCTATTTTAAATTACAAAAAAAACGAGGAAAAACTTTTATAGAAGCAATTAAAAAGTATATCGCTAATGAAAACCCTCCAGCAAAATGATAAATGAAAGACGTTGTGTCCTTTTGCTTGAGACCAACCATTCATCATGTTCAGAAGCTTCCGCATACATTAGCACAACAGCAATGACCGACCATAAGGACGACATTATTCCCAAAAGGGAATTCTCTGTTCGTTCGTCAAGCCTCCCCAAAAATATATGAGTGCGTTTAGTAAGTCTGTGTCGTTATTATAATGAAGCAATGTATTTGCGAAGACTGAAAATAAATTATATTTCAAGAAATGGAAGAATGGAAAGCAGCATAAACCGATATTAGTTCAATATTACAGCAAAGGCAAACCGTAATTTAAAGAGTAAAACTCGTTCCATGACAATGTTTTGTACTGGTCATGGAATTAAACTCAACTGTCCGTCATTTCCAGCGAATGTTGAAATACAAGTTGAAGGAGAAGAACCTGGAGGAACCTTCTGTGGAAAACCTCAACATAGTGTTGAAAAAAAAGCTGAATTTAGAATAGCAACCTCAAAATACCGAATTTTACTGAAAAATATTGTAAAGGGTTATCCATTTCGTGGTTTCAAAAGTATAGGGCTGGAAATTTACATTTACAGTTGTTAAACCATTTTTTTTTCTTTTCAGTTGGAAGTCTGACATTGATCAAAATGGATCGCACAACGCGTACAAATTATTAAAACCGACTACAAAAATGGTGATTCTGGCACAGCCACATATCGTGATTTAAGAGGAGATTATTTTTAAACATTGTGTCTGCCCGCAAATTTATGAATAAGGACTGGACGGTTACTGGTTTCAAAAACACGGCCACACTTTATATTAAACAAAGCAGAGTCTGCAAAGAAAATTTCCCGGACAACAGATGTCAAAAAAGACAACATTGTCAGACACATTTAAAGATGTTACCCTTTGGTTTTGTTTAGGCAAACATTCGTAACGAAATCGTACATCTGTTATTTGAATACACTTTCCATCATAATAAGAAATAATAAAAATAATTTTAAAATCACGAGTCCTCAATTGTCCGACCATTCCAACACTTACCGAAAGTTCTTGTATTATGACGGGATCATTAAATCGGGGGAATTACTAGGGCGGTTGCTAAAGTTATGGAGTTGTTGATTTTTCTGTACTACCCGTTGTCGCTGTTGTCTTCTTTTTGGTGTCTAGTTCTTTACATTCCCAAAGTAATTGTAGATGGCGTTAGTCTCCTTTATTTAAATATATGTTAGAAATAGTTAAGAAATTGTAACAAAAAAATCGAATTAATATTTTTATTTTCTGTATATTTATTTGAAAACAACAAATATAACGGACAGACAAAATAAAAGATAAACGCCACCTGAACAATGTCTCCCACAAATACTTATTCGAGTGTTTTAAGTTTTGATCCGACATTTTTCCCCAGCTTTATGATCCTTTGTTAAATTTGTATGCATCCGATATTAACGACACTAATAATGTACAAATCTTTCCGTAAAAAGCAATTTATATGTGACAGAAATCATTGCTGAGTTCATATCTGAGTTCATGAGTACATCATCAAAGAACACCATTATTGAGTAACGTCCCATTATAAGAGAATACTTTTGTGGGAGTAATTAACCTAATTATTAACCTTGTTATAATATCATGCCAGGCAATCAGACGTCATGTATCTGTATACAAAACCTGTTAGGTAAAATTTTATGAATATTCTTATCACCCTTCTGTAGCTAAAACATTCCAAAAACATTTTCAGCATGACTAATTTGGTATACAAATTGTCATTACAGATTTATCAAAATGTTTACTACTCACTAGGGTGGAGTGAAATTCCAAAAAAAAAGTTAACCTCGGAAAGAGATGTAGTCTGGGGTCCTAATGAGGGGGAAAATAAAGAAAAAAATTTTAAACAATTTTTAGGTGTCGCGCCACTCCCTCGAAATTTGGAAATTATCGCTATTTTGGTGTTGATTTTAGAAAAATCCTCAAAAGTTTTATGACAATAAATGTTTGCAATAGCGTAAACAATGAAATAAGGTTATGAAAAAATTTAAAAAAATTTTTCTCATTGTTCAAAAATTTCAAAAAGTAAAATAAGTCAAATCGTCCCTTCTTCAGAAAATTGACTGAACAATGAAATCGCCACCAAAGCTACAAATATTAGTCGATTATCCTCATATTTGCCTCAAATACTTTTGTTTGGGCGCTGAACAAGCTCAAACTTTTAAATTTCGAAGAAGTTAAGTCGTTAATTTTTAGGATTTTTCTAAAATCAACGCCAAAATAGCGATAATTTCCAAATTTCGAGGGAGTGGCGCGACCCCTAAAATTTTTTTAAATTTTTTTTCTTTATTTTTCCCCTCATTCGGACCCCAGACTACATCTCTTTCCGAGGTTAACTTTTTCAAATTAAAAAAAAAGCATGTTTTCACTCCACCCTACTACTCACCCATTGATAAACCGAGATGTTCTGCTACATTTTACATACAAGGAAGCTGAGTTGTTTTACATAACGACTGAATTATTTTCAGCTGAAAACATTACCGTAGCAATACAATATATTCTTAGTCTGTGTGATTATACTAATGAGGTGACTACGTGGAACAAGGATTTCGGCGAATAAATAAATATACCTGAGGTGAAAATGTGAAGGAAAATAATCATTATAATATTCATAAAGACCGAAAGCGTGCAATGCTTATTGAACCAATAATGTAATGGAAATAAGAGGGAAATTACGTACATACTCACATATCCTTTACTGAAAATCCCATTAAGGAATACTAATATATGGTTTATGTCTTCATTTACAAACTTTCAAAAACATTAAGGTACACTGATTTTGTGGAATTCTACCGCCTACCGCCAATTCGTTGTGCCCACACTCTGTCCACCATTTCATTCTTCAAGAATTGCTACTCATATCCAGCAGCGGTCCTTCTCTGAATGAGTAGAATTTCTGCAGGATATGATGCAAATTCATTACATTTTGTGTACAGTTTGTTTATTTAGCTGCTGTTGATGTCCAAGGACATCTGAATTACGTAGGAAAATATGTAAATACGAATTCGAAATAACTTCATTCTTCACTGGTGACTCTCATAGTTTTGTTCAGCCTATTGAATCCTCCTCTGATTCATTGAGCTCATCGTTTATCGTTAAGAAAACGTAGCCTTGGACTCATTTGAACAATAGATGACACCAGATAAGAAGATCCGATGAATGGAATCTTAATTGATGTTAAGTGTAGTTGTCATCATTGTATTTTCTTGTTGCTCAGAATATAAATGTATTGTAAAAAAATACCATGAACTTATTTTAATTACGTTCTGTTGTTTATTTTCGTAGAATATAAATTAAGTAGATGCCAAATTCCAGTTTCGATGTCATGGGTGGCCTTGGCAGAGGTCAGGGAAATTTATGGAAATTGCATAACAGAAAGGACATCAAAATAACATATTTTGCATTAAAAGGTCATTTGCGGAACAATATATGAATACATACAAGTTGGAAAAAGAGTAAGAATTTAAAAAAATTAGTATTAGTATTAGTATTAGTATTAGTATTAGTATTAGTATTAGTATTAGTATTAGTATTAGTATTAGTATTAGTATTAGTATTAGTATTAGTATTAGTATTAGTATTAGTATTAGTATTAGTATTAGTATTAGTATTAGTATTAGTATTAGTATTAGTATTAGTATTAGTATTAGTATTAGTATTAGTATTAGTATTAGTATTAGTATTAGTATTAGTATTAGTATTAGTATTAGTATTAGTATTAGTATTAGTATTAGTATTAGTATTAGTATTAGTATTAGTATTAGTATTAGTATTAGTATTAGTATTAGTATTAGTATTAGTATTAGTATTAGTATTAGTATTAGTATTAGTATTAGTATTAGTATTAGTATTAGTATTAGTATTAGTATTAGTATTAGTATTAGTATTAGTATTAGTATTAGTATTAGTATTAGTATTAGTATTAGTATTAGTATTAGTATTAGTATTAGTATTAGTATTAGTATTAGTATTAGTATTAGTATTAGTATTAGTATTAGTATTAGTATTAGTATTAGTATTAGTATTAGTATTAGTATTAGTATTAGTATTAGTATTAGTATTAGTATTAGTATTAGTATTAGTATTAGTATTAGTATTAGTATTAGTATTAGTATTAGTATTAGTATTAGTATTAGTATTAGTATTAGTATTAGTATTAGTATTAGTATTAGTATTAGTATTAGTATTAGTATTAGTATTAGTATTAGTATTAGTATTAGTATTAGTATTAGTATTAGTATTAGTATTAGTATTAGTATTAGTATTAGTATTAGTATTAGTATTAGTATTAGTATTAGTATTAGTATTAGTATTAGTATTAGTATTAGTATTAGTATTAGTATTAGTATTAGTATTAGTATTAGTATTAGTATTAGTATTAGTATTAGTATTAGTATTAGTATTAGTATTAGTATTAGTATTAGTATTAGTATTAGTATTAGTATTAGTATTAGTATTAGTATTAGTATTAGTATTAGTATTAGTATTAGTATTAGTATTAGTATTAGTATTAGTATTAGTATTAGTATTAGTATTAGTATTAGTAGATAAATCAGTCAGGTGCTGAAAAAAGTTTGGAATTATTTGTAAGGAACTTTTTAATCTCAAATTTTACGAAAACCCCATTTTCTGAAGCCAATTTCTCCCAAACTATTTGCTCCATCTCTAAATTGAAAACATTATCTTGTTCAGATTACGGTGTGCTATGCATGAGCAAACCATAACAAAAAATAACAAAATTTATTTTTTTTAAAAAAATCGAAAATTTTGATGGGTTAACCCCTTTCCTTTTTTTTTCGGTCAAAAATATTTTTTTCGATTTTCGAAATTCTTTGCTCCTGTATGTAATCTGCCTTTAAAATGATGCACCTATAAACAGATACAGTTTTTGTAACAGTAGCCATTACAGAGTAATGGTCAAACAATAATTTTGAAGAGTGCACCAATGGATAGATGATAAATCCTGTAAAAATTATCATAACATTAAACTCTAAATGGGATAGTAGTTGTCCTAAAGTCTAGCTTTAATTTAATACTAGTCTTGTGGCGATACCTTTGTATGAAATTTGATGGACTTTCTTTTTGGTGGGAAATAAATTAACAATTTATAATGGTACATTAGGTCAGGATATTTAAGGATAAAAGACACTTTGCAGTTTTTTACATCATTGAATCACAAGGACATGACTGTTGTACTAACTATTATTAAAGCAGTTTTTTCAAGCTTAAACATGATATACAATATTTTCAAATTGATTAAGGCATTCAAAAGTTATACCATTTTTAAATCAAAAATTTTTTTCAGAAAGGCCCCTACATCACCTACTTCAGCCAACCACAAAACAAAATCCTTTTTGAATTGATAGTGTCCATTTACTGGCTATTTAACAAGGGGCTCCAAATAGAAACAAGGTTTCGGGACGAGTATGGAAAGAAATCTCTAGCTGTAACACAGCCAACAACACTTAATAAGTTGACAACATCCTTTTGAAATAAACTCAGCCAATAAGAAGAACGAAATTAATAAAACAACACTATATTGCCTAATTATTTCTAAATTTGACTTTGTTTTATAAAATATATAAAATTAAGATTTTATGAAATGAATACAAAATACAGAAATAGTTTCTATAGTACTAACAATTATCTAGATATTATCCTTTAGTGTAGTCGCAATGGCTTCACTGGAATGTACCTATAAGATGAATTGTAATATATATTTCACCCAATAAATGAATTAATACTAATACTAATACTAATACTAATACTAATACTAATACTAATACTAATACTAATACTAATACTAATACTAATACTAATACTAATACTAATACTAATACTAATACTAATACTAATACTAATACTAATACTAATACTAATACTAATACTAATACTAATACTAATACTAATACTAATACTAATACTAATACTAATACTAATACTAATACTAATACTAATACTAATACTAATACTAATACTAATACTAATACTAATACTAATACTAATACTAATACTAATACTAATACTAATACTAATACTAATACTAATACTAATACTAATACTAATACTAATACTAATACTAATACTAATACTAATACTAATACTAATACTAATACTAATACTAATACTAATACTAATACTAATACTAATACTAATACTAATACTAATACTAATACTAATACTAATACTAATACTAATACTAATACTAATACTAATACTAATACTAATACTAATACTAATACTAATACTAATACTAATACTAATACTAATACTAATACTAATACTAATACTAATACTAATACTAATACTAATACTAATACTAATACTAATACTAATACTAATACTAATACTAATACTAATACTAATACTAATACTAATACTAATACTAATACTAATACTAATACTAATACTAATACTAATACTAATACTAATACTAATACTAATACTAATACTAATACTAATACTAATACTAATACTAATACTAATACTAATACTAATACTAATACTAATACTAATACTAATACTAATACTAATACTAATACTAATACTAATACTAATACTAATACTAATACTAATACTAATACTAATACTAATACTAATACTAATACTAATACTAATACTAATACTAATACTAATACTAATACTAATACTAATACTAATACTAATACTAATACTAATACTAATACTAATACTAATACTAATACTAATACTAATACTAATACTAATACTAATACTAATACTAATACTAATACTAATACTAATACTAATACTAATACTAATACTAATACTAATACTAATACTAATACTAATACTAATACTAATACTAATACTAATACTAATACTAATACTAATACTAATACTAATACTAATACTAATACTAATACTAATACTAATACTAATACTAATACTAATACTAATACTAATACTAATACTAATACTAATACTAATACTAATACTAATACTAATACTAATACTAATACTAATACTAATACTAATACTAATACTAATACTAATACTAATACTAATACTAATACTAATACTAATACTAATACTAATACTAATACTAATACTAATACTAATACTAATACTAATACTAATACTAATACTAATACTAATACTAATACTAATACTAATACTAATACTAATACTAATACTAATACTAATACTAATACTAATACTAATACTAATACTAATACTAATACTAATATTCTTTTTAAAGAAGACAAGGTATTAACAATGGAATTTTAGAGATCTAAATGTAAATTTTATATTACAGTGGAACCAACCCCAATGACAAGTGAGTGACTCAGAACATGAGTAAATGCTTTCCTACGTGACTCATTCTTGATCTTATGAGAAAAAATCAATCACACTCGGTACACTAGAACAAGTGCGTATAAGTAATATTAAATATATATGTGTATGTACATAACATATTTCATATCACTCATACGCTCCGTTTGTGTTCTAGTATTCCTGGGAAAGTAGCAAACAAATTACACTCAAAAATATTCTGTTATGTTACTGTACTTAAATTATAAATACTGACCAAGGATTATCGATGGATGGGCGACATTTTCAATGAGACATTTCGCACGATGGAAAAGCGGTGCTGTTTATTTGGTACATATTCGATAGATTCATTAACTCTCCTTAATGGCTCCATGGAAAGTAAATCTTTCAAAATAACTCATCGACAGAATTCAAACTACAAATGCTCTTGTTTTTATCATTTCACAGCAACACACCCTTTATGCATATCCTTTAATGTATGTAAGTATGTTAACAGGACATTAAGGATTATTAAAAATTACATTGGTTTTTTTATGTATGGAAAACCTTATCTTACATTTTACATCTAAAAACAACAAGGACAAACTTCCAAAAAGTTCGTTTATTAGAAAATATCATAAAAATCGTCCATAAAAGGAATGATCTCTTGGGGGTTGAGAAAAATGAATGGTGTACTAATGGCAAAGTTCATCTAGGGAAACTTTATGAAATGTGGCAAAAGGTTATTACGTAATGAACTGATATTTGTTCATTACTTTAAGGACATATTTTAACATGTGTTATATGTAATTTTGATAACTTTATAAGAAATAAAAGGAACTGTTGACAGAAACATACACCAAACATGTTTCCTTGTATCGCATCATATATTCTTACCCCCCTATTCAGAAAAATGTATAACAGCTTTAGAAAACTTTGATAGGAAATATGTGTGAAAATACTGCATTCTGCGAACATTCACCACGCAATGCTTTGCTGAAAGAAAAATAACACTGGAAATGGAACTGAATAATTGAAGAAATAATATTTCTCATACTTGTGGAATGTAATAATAATAACATTATCAACAGGACAGGAATGACTGAAAAGATTTTCAGTTACTGCGCAAAACTTATTACATCCTTGTAAGTAGATTTAAAGAGAGGACAAAATTGTGTACTCTGGGTTACATACAAAACATAGAAATCTTGAAGGATTCACAACATATATCAACTATATCTTAATGCATTTGCCTTAAAATTATAGTTAAAATTCAGTCGATTTCATTAAGATTGCAAGGATGTTAAACCACTACAATGTACATGCCACGAGTACATATTTATTTGAATGTAGTTCATATACACATATTAATAAATAAAAAAAAATAATTATTATTATCTCTTCCAAAGTAAATATAAATTCGGTCGATAATTTCATTTAGCAAATGTTTAATGATTAAACTGCATCCATATTACATAAACTGTATTAATCACGATTGAGGTCGAGTTGTCATCGTGTGAATTGAAAACGTTGAATTTGAAGAGGATATAAATCCATATTATACTTTGCTATTGAGCCACATCTCTGTATGCAACAGTTTTATGTGGAACAGAATTAAATCGTGGTAAGAGCAAATTCATTGACATTGATTACACAGTACAACAAAATCATTTTTTAAATTCCAATTTTTTTTAAATTCCGACCTATAATTTCTGATAGAAGAGACAAAAAGAGAAAGACACGTATATCGGTGTGTAGAAAGTATACGCACGGGTTTTATTTTATAGGGAAGGGTTTCCTTCAAATGCAATTTTTGCATTGTCAATCGGCATAGAAAATCGAGTAAAGTTAAATTATATGATGTGTTCAGTAAATGTATTTATTTTTATTTATTTATATATTTATTAGTCTCTGGTACATAAACCTAATAATAACTTAAAAATATAATAAATTCAACAAATCAATAAATTTACTTAATGAAAATGGAAAATCTAAATTATGTAATTTATGTAAAGTTTGAGAACATTTTTGTAGAATATATTAACCCTATAACTCCCCTAGGTAAGGGTCTATTTTGTCCTTCTAAAGGGTCCTCCATCTAACGTTTTTTTTAACTAGTGCTTATTTCGTTATCGGACCATGTTGAACGAATTTTTGTTTACAACAATTGAAGAGGAGGATATTGGCAACATTTGGTATCAACAGGATGGCGCTACGTGCCACACAGCTGAAGCTACACTTGATGTTTTGCGCCCTTATTTTAGAAGATCGCATTGTCAGCCGCAGAGTTGTTGTCGTTAGGCTACTACTGCATGGCCAGCCGTGGAAGCCATTTGAATGAAATTATTTTCCATTATTAACCGAAAAAATTGTGCTTTCAAATAAAAAAAGAAATTTGAGAAAATATCGAGTATTTTTTTTTTATAGAATTTTCAAAAAAAAAAATTATTTGGCGGACCCTGTAAAAAAGAGAAAAATAAACACCATTATGATATTGATAATGAAGTGAACTATCCTAAAAGAAAATGTCATTCATAAACACTGCCCAACCAAATTTGGTATCGAAGGTAAAATAATAGAGATATTACTGATTTTTAGTTAAATTTGAATTTTTTTCCATGCTAAATTTTGGGGTACTTTAAAATAAAATTCTTACTACAGGGTTTTCCAACAAGAGGTATTATTTTGGTATTCAAAGAAAACTGAAATTTTTTGAGATAAATAATAAAATGTTTAGTTCATATGTCGTTAGTAATGAAAAACAATATCGGCCACATGGCCACCACGACGACGCTTACAGGATCATATCGTTTTCATAAAATTTTCCATAACTAAATCGCCAAATGGCTGCCCCATGTCCTCGATAGCCTCACGAATTCTACCTTCAAGGTCTTGAATCGACGCTGGGCTGTTGGCGTAGACCTTAACCGCACCAAACACCAAACACGTTGAGGATGGAGAGGTTTCGTAAAAGAGGTTTTCTGAGCCGCAGATGCGACAATCTAGCTTGTTGACGTAGCCACCGGGGTGGAAGTGGGTTTCATCAGTCAAGATGATTTTTCGATGGAATTCCGGATCATTTTCATGCATTTCCACGGACCCAATCAGCAAAGACACGACGTTGTTGATCATCGGCCGGCTTGAGTTCTTGTGTCATGCAAAATACGGTGTAATGACGTCAAAGAGTAAAAGCTTCAAAAGTGACAGCTACCGAAATACCGGGTGATTCAAATTAAAACCACTTGTTGGAAAATCCTTAAAAAGCGAAATTAATCCTAAGCTATCTTTTGTTGTGTCTTATTAGTGACTTTCTGGTTGAATTTTACGTTTTTTGTGTTGTACAGTGTTAATGACAATTACGTACGTCGCATTCGCAACAGTTTCTCCAGAAGTTGAAATTTTTCTTACAGTGTAATCGGCCTTGTTGTTAACGATGAATTTTACAGAACACGGTCCACTACGAGACTGCAAAAGTACTCCATATTGTGGATGTTTATATTTGAAAATGGTTATGGTTAAAAAGAAATTACCAAAAATATTATTTTCGATCATATTTCAGCCAGTACTCACAATACACACAATTCGATGACGAAGCTATTACCCACTGTGAGAAAAATTTAGCTTTATGTACTTTTCTCCACATTGAATCCAATGCGGATTCGCTTTATTCGAAAAGCACATTTCTTTAAACGTATAAACGTTTTTCTCTTATCCGGTCATTTGTTCTGGACATTCCACTGAGATCATAAAAGTAGTTTCTGTTTTTCATTTGAAACGTTTTACTTGAATTCATCACATTTTAATTTAAGTTCAATGTAGTAGTCCTGGCCATCGTCGTCGCCGTCGCCGTTCTTGTAGTCTCAAAACAAATTGACAATTTCTATGATGTCCCAGTCACTTCGAGGGAGAGCTGATAGCAACCAAGAGCCTTAATTTAATTTACGACCACACTTAAGTCTTAACTTTATTGCATTTCGGACAGCCTGCAGCGGCTTCCAGTGGGGATGAGGACAGTCCCAATCTGCTGTTATGCCATCTGGACATGGTGGCCACCATTGATACCGTGGAGCTTAAAGAAATTGAAAGGTTTATTAGAGTGAGCATACTCGTAGAATTTAGCTTCGGTCAAAGCCAAACAAGTGTTCGCCATAATTGGGTGTGTGGAACGAATATAAAAATAAACAGATTTCTGTTCTTTCAGTTTCTGGTATGATAACTTATGAGGAAGATAATCAGAATGCCTTTTAAATTAAATAGTGTACTCAACTAATTTCTCTATAATCTTCTATTTATATAGAAATGGGTTTGCCCTTAACTAAGAACCAGAAAACGGGACAATGTTGCAAAAAGTTAACTAAGAAGATAGAAGAAAGAAAGTTGAGAAAGTCAACTAAGAAAACAATATGCGAATTCTTTGAAAATTAATCTTTGCAAAAAAGAATTGTGACAAAGCTGTTCTTTCAAAATCCTCGGCACAAAGACTACAATTATTTCTCAGGAATAAAACCTTTGTACAAAGGTATTCCCGGAAAATTGAGATTAATGACTTTGCATGGACCCTGACACACAACATACTCCCATAGACCGACATCACTTGTTCAACTGTTAAACTTAAATGCGAAAAACTGTAAAACGTATTCACTTTACGACAACGAAAATGGCAAATAGTCTGTAAACCTTGTTCGAAGGGAACGTCAATGTTCGCATAAAACTTTAACAATGTTGGCCTTGTCCTAGCAGGCAACGACCCATGTTGCCTGCAAGCGACAACGAGCTGCCAGCAATTGGTGTACAAATCGTACAAAAGTAACACAACAAAATACGACATTTATAGCCTGCAATAGAACCGGGGAAGGGCAACACGAACGACACACGGGAAGTCTGCAATAGTTCGAGTAACAAAATATAAGCATTGTTAAGAGGATTACAGTCCATGTTCTGCCATGGTCATAATCATTACTGGCATGTTCTTATTTTCATGTTAACAGAAAGTTGTTGTTAACCATAAGTTTGTATGTATTTGTGAACAGCGATTATGCAACAAAATTGTTGTTTTATTGCAAAATAAGCAATTTAAAAATTAAACAAAATATTCGAATTACAGAATAATCGTAGAGACTTGAGTTTTAACAAGGATTTCCATGTACACCAATTAACCGCATTTATAGTAATACCGCCCTTACAGTCGTGCACATCTACACACTTGAGGGTGTCTGATCGAAGTGACGGAGAAAAGGATGCGGAGCTGTTTGGAGTGCCACAGGCTGGTGACACATACCCCTTATGATGGCCTTGTCCTGAAATTATGGTGAAGCCATGTTGTCTTCTTAATTAGATTAGTTTGCGATTTTGTTTTATCCTTTCATTTAATGACAGCAGTTAAAATTACATGTCATTTGCATGCCCTCGAAACGACAGACAGTGGTTTTAGATATTCGGTTCATTTCAAAGAGATAAAACATTTAGAACATTTGAACAATTTTAATTCGACACTCCAATAGTGGATATTTATTAGCAGATTCTTGGTTAGAAATACAGGAGGTCTCGGTACTGGTTACGATTGAGGGGGTTAGAAGCAAAGGGGTGTAAGTGACAGAAAGTTAATTTCGAGATATTCGCCTTCAAAGTTAAACTTCAATTGCAAATTCAGTTATTACTTGAGTTACTTTAGTTTTTGTTTCCGCTATATATCACCACTGGTAATAAAAATTGATCTCATCTCATGCTAGTAGACAGAGATGGTGTCAAGGAACACAACTGCACACTTATCTCAATTTTTGTCAAAATGTCACTTACACCCCTTTGCTTCTAACCCCCTCAATTATTCTTGGGTTGCCGGCGACACACAGTGAACGATTTCTCTAATCTAGATGTAGAGAATTAACAACATTCGAAAAAACACCCTACGAAAATCGATATGAGAAAGGACGAAATGTCCCTGGGAGACGCTAGGGCCTTCAAAAAAAAGAAAAATCTACCATGATGAAGAATATGCCAAAAAATGTCGGCTCCAGGACCTTCTTTGAAAATAGTGCCGGTTGTCTTATACAGGGTTCTCCAACAAGAGGTCTTATTTTGGTATTCAAAGAAAAATTGCAGTTTTGAGTTAAATGATCGAATGTTTATTTCATAATAAAGCGGAAAGTATGCCGTTAATAATGAATAACAACATCAGCCATATGGTCACCACGACCACGCTCCTTTTCATGAAATTTTCGATAACCAAATCGCAAAGTGGCTACCCTATATCCTCAATAGCCTCACGAATTCTATCTTTAAGGTCCTGAATCGACGCTGCGCTGTTGGCGGAGACCTTATCTTTTACATGACCCCAAAAGGAAGAATTCGCAAGGTGTTCAATCACAAGATCTCGGTGGGCAATTGTGATCACCTCTTCGAGAGACAACACGGTCCGGAAACTTTTTAGTTTTGCAAACTGTGACTGCAAGATGTTCACCCTTTTTGTAGTGAATTTTAATAACTTCAATGCGTTGTTGAAGCGTGTATCCGTCCATTTTTAGTAATGGCGTAGTTTTTTACTTGTCAAATGTCAATGAATAAAAGCTTCAAAAGTGACAGCTACCGAAATACCGGGTGATGCAAAATAACACCTCTTGTTGGATAACCCTATACATGTTTTTATGCACATAAATAATAATTTTTAATTTCTTAAATGTCCTTGACAATATTTCGTCACATATTTTTGGTAAAAAAAACTGCAGATTGCAACTTTAGTCTCACAACAAAATGAAACACAGATTATATTATCATTATTTTAAAAAGAAAATGTCTAGCTTTTGGTATTATTTCGATATGAAGTAATCCCCAAATGAAAACAAGACCAATTAATTTTTTTTTTAAACTCTATCTAGTCCATCTTCCCAACAAATTATCCTATACTCTATTCTCCAATAAACGAAATGAAATTTCGCAAACCGCAATATTTAAAATTGTCGGCAATTTTTTTTTTTTTTTTGTAGTCGACAAGCTTTTGTTTATCCTCACATTTTGTAAAATCGATAATGGAAAAATTGCATCGGGACTGTGGGCCTGGATTTACATTGTAGTACCGATTTTACAATGGGAAATTTGTTCTTAAATTACTTAAGAGATTTATCAGAATTTTGGGTTGGTTTAAATTTCATCTTGGCCTTTTTGGGGACTTTTCCATCTATGTGTGAGCAATAATTATTTGGGCAATTCTTAATTTTATTGGGCGATTTTGCAAATGGGCTAGTTTTCATAGAGCCACTCACTAATACATGGAAATATCGGCACACATTTGAGTATAATTTTGACTAATGGCAAAGCCATGTGGTTAAATGTTATTTGGCAAATAGTAATCTATCTAGCCCTTACAGTGAAAAAGTCTTAAAACTCAATTTTATAATGAAACTTCCATAAAAATTGTTTGCAAAATCCTAAAATATTAAAAATAAAAATATTATATTTACAAAGATATAGCAAATGTAATTTTATCGTAAGCACCACATGTCTTTCTGCTTGATCACATCAACTTCGATATTGTAGCACATTTGGCTCTACAACATCTCTTCACAGCATACACCGATTAGTTCAATAAGTTCTTTGGATATTTGCACCACTTTTTGTGATTTTTGAACCACTGTACCCCCAAAGGGTGCAATTATCCGATAATCACGTTGACATGTTACGTCGACAGTAATGAAATTAAATGAGGTTTTTGTAAAACAAACTACTAAGAACGAAAAAAAAACATCAAACAATGAAATTAAAAAAGCAAAATGTCAAATACAGAACTCTTAGAATTTGGTTAAATATTATAGGTAATTAAAAGATTGCCATTGTCAAAAGAAAGATTCTATTAAGAGATTATCACATAAGTTAAGCTCTATCTCTATAATCATTCCCATTGGCTGTAATTATAAACTCACATGTGGCTCATAATTCTCTCTGGTGTTCATATTGATGCGGCCAGGTTATGTGGATAGACGGCATAGAACATTGTGAGGATAATCAGGAATGACGATAATTAAACTTCAAGAGTCACATGTATCGGCCACCATATACATTTACCACGGTAACTATTCGGATGAAAATATTAAATATTTTAAACACATGTAGGTGTGGAGATGGCATGTTTCTATACAGACTTTATAATAATTGTAATGGGAATATAATATCATTAATAATCATAATAAGTGTATCGTCAGTGGTACATTAATTTGTCGGCTACAGCGCCGCACAGTGCACAATTTTTGCATTATCGATTTTGATACAAAATATGATTAGAGAAATGATAAACAAATGTTTGTTGACTACACACAAATTATTAGCTAGGCAACATTGTAACTGGATTTCCACACACAAAGAGGAGTAGGAGACTACCGAACACTTTTCTGTACAATTGACCAGCTTTTATGGATTTAAGACTACAGATGCCTGGTCAACAAACGCCAATATTATTGGTGAGAGTTTTTAAGAATATGTATTTTCAAATTGTGTGAACAATTGTAAAGCATGAATCTGACGTTTCAGATGAAATAAAGCGTAGATATTGTAATAGTCGTCTCTTCATTGCTCAAAAAACACTCAATTCACTTGAATGCATTTTTTATCACGACTATTAAGTGACTCTCTACAATTGTGAAAAGGAGGTGTGTGTGTGTGTTCTTCATGCACAGTGAACAACAGCAGCCAGACGAGTGTGTGAATAAATGGATTACACAATGTCTATGAAAGGGAAATTTTGTGAAAAGCCCTCAATGCCCCAAAACATTCATTCACATTTAAATGGAAAAACAATGTTTTACATTTCTGTATCCAAAAAAACTTGTGTGAAAAATTGGCCTACATTTGTCATGGTTACACACAAATATCCTCAACTGACTGGAAACGACATAAATTGCTAGTGTAAAAATTCGCAGCAAACGGAATTAAATGATGCTCAACGATGGGATTTTATCCTGAAGTCAAGAAAACAAATAATGCGAATATTAGTAACAGAAGGGTGATGGAAAGCCATTGAGTTATCTCCCTGTCATTCCATCCGATCAGCAAGATCTTTGACGAGAAGTCGACGAAGCATGCAAAGGCTACAACAAGACATTAAAAGAAAAAAAGAAGAAAAACAGTCAATATCACTCAATTGGAACAAATAAATCTTTATAGAGACATTACATTATTTTTCTTTAAATAACGAAATCTTAATTGGGCCTTTTTTTTAAAAAATGATTTTTATGGCTTATTAGAGACACACACATTGTGGATGCGATCGAATAAATCAGAACGGATATAGACAAAAGAACCTCCACCATCTTTTATTAAATACAAAAGATAGTATAAGTTGAGAGAAAAGTAAGAACGCTGTTCTCCCAACCTCCAACTGGTCAACCGTAGTATATTTCACCAGGCAGAGCACAAAGGTGATATTCGTCTTATGGTCTTCTACGGTCGTGAATATCGATTGCCGCAAGAAGAATGAATTGAATTCAGGATTTTAGGAATTCGATGGTAGATTATTTGAAAGACGAAAGCTCTTCAGCCAGTTTTCATAAAACACATACGTCTGTAGATGAAAGAAAATGAATGGTGTTTCTACAGGGTTCTCCAACAAGAGGTGTTATTTTGGTATTCAAAGAAAAATGTTTTTTTTTAAAATAAATAATTGGATTTTTATTTCATAATAAAGAGGAAGTTATGCCGTAATAATGAAAAACAACATCATCCAAATGGTCACCACGACCACGCTTAGAGGACCATATCCCTTTTCAGGAAATTTTCCATAACCAAATCGCAAAGTGTCTGCCTATGTAATCGATAGCCTCACGAATTTTATCTTTGAGGTCTTGAATCGACGCTGGGCTGTTGGTGTAGACCTTATCTTCGACGTGGCCCCGTGGATCTTGTGATTTAACGTGGCCCGTGGTGTTAAATCACAAGATTTCGGTGGCCAATTGCGTCTTCTATAAAAATTTTAGCCGAGACTTTCGTGTTACAAAAACCCAATCAGACGAAATGGAATTTCTGTTCGTTATTTTAACGAAACGAAAGACCCATTCGTTTTATAAAAACAGACTGTTAGTAGTACATGCAAGGGACAACATTAATATCACTTATGCGCTCTCCGGTATCGCGGTACAGTCGAACTCGGTTAAGAGGAAATGAATAAAATCAAGAAATTTTTTCACTTATGCGGGAGTTTTAATAAAAAGAACTTCGGATAATTGAACCGTCTTTCACTGAGTATGAACTTTTGAAATTGTTCTATGAAACGAAGATATAAACTTGTGGCACAAATAGGGCGACTTTAGTAGACAGCTAAAAACAATCTCTGAGTGTATTTCACACATGCAAGAATAAACAAATAACAGATATACAACACCACGATTGAATCGACACAATGAGGCACGATGATACAAATATATGTATGCTTCTTTTTTTGTTTGTTTAAACATCAATTCAGAAATAAACGAAACTGGCCCAATGTAGAATATTTATTATGCCTTAAAAGGGCGGAAACATGAGCAAAAGTGCTGAAAGAACAACAGCAGCAACAACAAAAACTATCGTTTCGTAAATAAATATTATTAACATAACGAACCGAAACCACAAATCTATGCCAATTATTGCACATGTGTTTCCTGGCCATTAATCCAGAGCACACGTTCACAGAAATGTGATACCTCTCTTTAAATTGACCACAAATTTCAGATATGATATGAGAAGTAGAAGGAAATGATGTGGGCCAGTTGACAAGGGTTCACTAGGCTTCCAAGAGTACTCAGTGAAAGGCGCCAGTAAACCTCAAATAGTTTGCGCATGTATTGTCTTCATTTATTCTGATTGGAAATGAGATCTGCTGCTGTCTGCTGGTAACATAATATGGGCATCGCATTTTTGGATAATTGCGTGGCTTAATTGATTCACTTTGAATTCCATTAGTTGGACAAACAGACCGCTATGTGAAGGACTGGAAATATTTAATCTGACCTTTTTCTAGGTGACTTTAATTTTTAAAATCATTGCATTGCAGCGGAATGAAATTCGGGTATCGGAAGAAGGAAGTGTTTGTTGACATTTGTTTTGAAAATCTCAATGTCACAACTGGAAGGAAACACATTTGCTGGAAGGATATTCCACCTACGAACTGTTTGGCTGAAGAACGAATTTTCTCTATGGAGTATCTGATGAACAGATACCGTTAAAATATCTATAGAACTCGTTTTCACACATCCTTTCACTCTTACGGAAGGATTTGTTGTTGTCACAAACGATGAAATAGTTTAAGCGGCTAACAATATATACAGTTTCGTGATTGTTGTCGGAATTGTCATAACTTTCTAATTCGTGAATATAATAGTCTTGAGTATCTTCAGATCGATCATCACTTATTGCAACGTGTGGCAGAATTTATTGTAATGCTGGTTTTGGTAGGGCTTGCAATCGTTAGTTCAGAAATATTAGAGAAAATGGCTAAAGAAAAAAAAAAATTATTTCAAAATTTCGATGACAGATGAAAGCCGAATCTGAAAATCGTTTGCCATCAAAGACTTATTTTCGTGAAAATTCCTCACTGCCACTTTTGAATTTAGTTAATCCCACGATATTTAGATATGTTCAGATCATTAGATATGTTCAAAACTGGTCAAAGATATTTTTTTTTTAAATATTGTTCATAATTCGTAAATGACTCCGCTGCAATATTTATTGGAATATTAAGTATTGCTGTGATTTTTTACATTTATTTAATTATTATTTTAGTATTAAACTATGTGCTGATGTCCCGTTTTTTTTAATATTAGGAAATATGACGAATGAAGAAGTTAGAATGAGGATAACGAAACGATGGGAAAATATGAAAAACTAACTGCCTGTTTCCATAAAACGAATTTGTTCGTTCGTTACAAATCGTCAATGCTAGAAGCGTTATAAAATGGGTTTCAGACATTATTGAATTGTAATTTGTTCGGATATATTTTAGATGTCGACATGTGAAACCCAAGCCCAAAATGAATAAGACGTCAATACTGATAAAATACCATTTTATTGGTCATTCAATTTTGAAAATTTGCAACGAACGCACACATTCGTTTTATGAAAACTGACAGTTAGTGTTATTTAATTCATAAACAGTGAAGTAAGACAAAAATAAATAAGAATAACAACTTGGTCAAAGAAGAAGAATACAAAGTTGATATAGTTTTGGTCTATTATGTTTAATATATGAATTCTGGTGATAACAAATGAACGGGCTCCTTCGATTCACATTTTTTTTAAACCTACCCGATGATATGACCCAGCCTAATGTATTTTTGTTGGAATTATTATAATAACAACTTGTATAGATACTTTAAAAGGAAACCCAATTATTTGAATGTACCTGGATTGAACTGCATGACTTAATTACATGAAACAAATCAAATATTTAATTAGATTTCGAGGGAAAGGATGGCCATTTATAAAACAGGATATGTATTGGAATAATATTAAAAATTTTGAGACCTGGGGATTGTTTAAACGGCAAACATAAACCAGACATCACTATTGTCGATTAACATCTCACTGTCCTTCCTCTCTTCAAGATATGTTTTTTATCCAATTTGTCCTTTATTAATTCGACTATTACGTTCAAATTTATCTCTTTATCTTTGCAAACTTGCTTGCATATACAATGTTTGGCAATTTGTACAAATTATAAAATGTCATTTCTAATTCATTTGAAATAATTGGACTTCAAAGCTACATATGCACAATTTCTATTATGTCGGTTGGGTGAAAAAGGATGATGTCATACTAGGATTCTATATGTTGACTCACGAAAAGTCAACTAATTGACTTTTTGCTACAAAAATGGTGAAAAGTGAAGTCGACTTTTGATTACGAAAAAGTCGAGGAAATCGACATTTCGTTGTCGACTTGTTTAGTTTAATTGAATATATGTTTTGTCGGTCAGTGGACTGTATCTCGCCGACGACGCGTAGGATCTCAGATTTGAGATCAGAAATTGTTTCTGGTTTATTTTAATACATCTAAAATAAACTTTTGGTTTAAATCCCATTCCATCTAGATGATTTGCTTTTGTCCACCAATTTCCAGCTTTAGGAATTTTTATTTACGGTTATCAGCTCCGGTCAGTCAGTGAGTATACAAATTATATCGTAGACAACTCACTGATTCGGGAGAAGTTCCCCGTACCCGTCTGTTCCTCCGTGGAATGTTAAGGGAAATAAGTAAGTAATCAGCCCTTTAACAGACCTTTGATTAATTTCATAGTTAAGAGGAGAGGAAAAATGGATAAGATAAGCGATCTTGTTGTTTACAGTAATACACAAAATATTCGAATAAATAAAAAAATATCAATTTCGTTAATTATAATTAACCGCGTTACACACATTCTGTCCTATGAACCAAATTTACTTTTTCGGAAAGGGGATAAAAAATAAAAATACATGTGTAGCGATTTTCATGTACACTTTAGAATTTTTCAGAATGAAGCTCGTAGTGGCCTGTGTGAAAGCCTTTGGACCGATTTTTAACCCTTTTTCAGTGATCCAATCGAGCTGATTTTTTGCAGGCAGCTCGTGGAAATGTCTGTATCACGTCAAATTTTTTAAAAAAATAGATTTTTTATCAATTCTCAGATTTTCCTAATTATTTTTTTTTAAATGGTTATCGTTTCCACGAGTCTGCCTGCCAAAAATCAGCTCGATTGGATCACTGAAAAAGGGTTAAAAATCGGTCGAAAGGCTTTCATACAGGCCACTACGAGTTTTATATTTACTTCAAACTTAAAAAAAAAATTCTGACGTGTACATGAAAATCGCCGATACACGTGTATTTTTATTTTTTCCCCTCTTTCCGAATATGTGCATTTGGTTCATAGGACAGAAAAAATCTATTTTTTGTAACACGGTGTTAGTATGTGAATAATAGCTGAAAGTTGACAAACGTTCGATTCAGGTAAATCAATGTTAAATTGAGTTTCGATTTTCATTTTTTTGAGGGTTTCTACTTTCATAGCTATGTGGCTATTTGTATCACTAAGTAACTTTTGGATTTCACTAAGTGTTGTTCTTTTTGTTCAAATGTATATCCCACGCCCATAATTATCCACATGCCAAGTCAGTAATAACAACGTATGAGTTAAATTTCTATCTCAGTACCACCACAATAACAGCGAATGTTCCCTTGCTATGGTACAAAGATGTGGGCACAAATACCAATAAATAATATTTGGACGGACGATATGTTTTGTAATTGGCAAAAGCCGATGGATGTCATCGTTCATGACGACCATTGTTATGGTGATATTATAATGTTTAATTGTTCCACAATACATTTTATAAAATGGACGACCTTGTTATTGATATCATATACAAGAGGTTCTGGGAGTATTTAATTGACGATGGCATTTGTAGTTTTGAGGTGTCCGTGCCTACAATTCCACACAAGCTTGTTTTAATAAAACTTTCTCGAGAAATGTGTGAAATCTATTTAAGTTGAATATTTTTCGTATTATTGAAGTCAAGACGACAGAATTCTCTTAATTTTTATAAATGAATGAGCCAAAATTCAATTGACTAGATAAAATTGAACTTGGTAATGCTCAATATACATTTCAAAATTTAAAATTGGCAAATGTTTTTGGTAAAATTTTATTATTTTCTGCCATTACACCAACATTTAATTTGTTCCCAGTTGAGTACACATATTCTCTTCGAAACACAAGAAAAATATCGAAAAACATCTGAAAAAAAAACTGAGGGTCTACACGTGCACCTGCATGTTCATTTAAAATATGTCGTCGCACAAGTAACTTGTCTAAAGATTTGCTGCCCTATGCCTCAAATTGTCAAAGCATTTGGGGAAAAGTATTGGACAAGCAAATTTGTTTTCATAAATACGACAACATTTTGTTTTTTGAACTTCAAACATCTCCGAAGAATTCTATATTGACAATAATTCACAAAATGTAACTTTTTCTAATACGACAAAAACAGTCAAAACACAATTACACAATACAATTATCCCACAAATTAACTAAAAAAAAAAAGTGTTGGGGAACTCTAACATTCGTCTCGGCTGCATGTGTCAGAATTTTACAATTACTGCGAAGTTAAAATATTCCTTACAAATTTCGAATGTAGTCGAAAACGTATTTTCAATATTCATGTGAACTGAGAGAAGTTCGCTACATATCTCCATATTCAACAGATAATTCATTACTTTATATTTTCCATTTCTTTTTTTTTATGCAGAACACACTTTCTTTAAGTCAACTTGCATCAACTAAAAAAACAATTGGTAAAATTTGTACTGAAACAATTTCACCAAAAAGAAAATTTACTTTGTAAAATGAAAACAAAACAAAAATCATTACTACATACGTAATCAGCTTTCATTGTACCCAGTAATTGAACAACAACAGTTGTGTTATAAAAACGAATTGTATTCGTTTTCCAAGTACTCCTAAGTTGCAACATTAAGTACCTCTTGCTTCACTTACAGTTTTCATAGTACATGAGTACACACGGTCGTGGCCATTTCATTTCAATGAGTGTTTTGGGCATATTTACCTGAATGTGAAATAGGTTATTTGTTATTTGCAGCTGTAATCGTGTACTCATGTTCCATTATTACCATTCATTGTTTTCTTTTGTAGTTCATGCAAAAGAGTGGTACAGAGTGGAGCATAAGACCATTATCGTTTTAAATATTTACCTAGTATGTACAGTGTGGGCCAAAAGTCACCAAAAGTCTACAAATTTAATAACTGAAATTTTTGTTAACAAATTTATGAAAATAAAATAGTTACCCTAAGTTACTTTATTAATGGACAGTATAATATGCTTAACCACATCGCAAAGGAACATGTAAAATTTTGTTTGTACCAGAAAAGAACTCGACGGTATAGTTTCTGAGTAATCAGGAAACAATTTCCGCACGCCAAATAAATTGAAAATATGGACGACGACATGAGAACCGACATGGCTCGAAACACAGATACAATACACATGCGAACTTCTCCACTAGAGGGTAGCTCTGTTTCTTTATTTTCTTACTGAAATAACACTGAACACAGTGTCCGGTAATTTTGCCGACTCAGACAATACGTCCTCTGCTAATGCTTGGGCCCATACAGTTGAACTTCCATATAGCGAATCTCAACTGGACTAAAAAAAAACTTCGTTATATAGAATTGTTAGAAAAAAACGTAGTAATGAAATATTCGCTATAAGGAATTTCTTTATAAGGAACCCAAAACCTACTAAATATTTAACGAAATTGCAGTGTTCGTTATATCGATGGCTTAATTTAGAAAGGGCGTAACAAGATTTTTTTTTCAAAATCGAGTCTTTTATATATTTTGGTAGACAGTTGCCAAATACACATCCCACAAAAAATCAGGGCTTTCTGATCAAAAATACCGGATTTATTGCCCTTTTGCGTAACCAAAATCCAAAAAATAGTTTCAGAATTGACGCGCATTTTTATTTAAAATTGCTTTACAATTTTTTTATGTCTGAAGTTTTACAAATGTTATAAAGTTTCTACCGTATCCTGTAAAGTTACGAAGAAGCGAGTTACTCCCTTTCTAAAGTAAGCCATCGATATAGAGAACTTCGTTCTACGGAAGCTCGTACGGAAGTTTGACTGTAATAAAGAACAAATTTTACCATTACCCGATTTACACAATGACTTTACACCAAGGTTAAATAGGCAAGACGTTCGACGATTGTTGGCGAAGAGGGTAGAGAAGCAAGAGGGGAAGCCAAACAAAAATTTCCAAAAAAAAAAACCAATACTTTTTTTGGTATTGTCAATTTTCTATTGTTTATACAAAAAATGAATTCCCTTCAGAAAAAGGCACGAGTGTTTGTTTTTAAACAGTCATCGTGTAAATGTTCATGACTTTACGAAGGGGTTTAAGAGAAAATGTCAAGAAAAACTCTGGGGAAATGTCGTCGTGTAAGTTGGGTCTATATTTTCTAATTGTACAATTGTAATATCATTATTGTTGTTATTATTAAATTTGTGTTTATTCGAATATTTCCAGACCATTGTGCCAAAGAAGAAAATGTCCTCGACAATGCTCGTATGAGTTTTATGTGTTGTGGTTTTTGGTCAGATCCAAGGGCTCCAGGGGCCAAATAGCGGTCACTATACATATTATCACCCAATCCGAATGTCTTGAGCGCATCGTTAATTAAGGGCTACTCTTATTCATATTGTTTTATTTTCTCATCCGTTTTGATTACTGTGTTATATCCTGTCTATTTTCAACCTAAGGGATTATGAAGGAAATAGAGATACTAGAAATATAGGCATTAGGGGACTGCATATGTAAACACTTCCAGTCTGACTGGAAGTAACATATAATGATTCAGGAGTTACTTCAATTGGTTTTATGTGTATGCGATGTCATGAGGAAATTTATCGCACGTTTGACGGAACATCCCAATCGTACTATTACTGAGATTTACAATATACAGAGACATTTTAGCTGGTCAAATACTAATTGTCTTTCACCTATTGCATTTATTAGCGAGAACTCAACAAATTATGACATTTCTTCCAACATTCATCATGAATTTTACACAAACTCTTTAAAAGGTATTCACAGAGGATAATATTTAATATAGGGTTATCCATTTCGTGGTTTCAAAAGTATAGGGCTGGAATTCGACATCTATCAAAGTTAGTTGTTAAACCAATTTTTTTCTTTTCACTTGGAAGTCTGACATTGACGAAAATGGATCGCTTAACTATCACACAACGCCTAAAAATTATTAAAATCTACTACAACAATGGTAATTCTGGCACAGCCACATATAGTGCTTTAAGAGGAGATTAAGGTTTATAGTTATGAAGCACATTTCTCACTCCGTGGGTATGTTAATAAACAAACTTGTCGTATTTGGAGTTCTGAGAATCCTCAAGTAATTCAAGAGAGGCCATCCACAAAAAGTCACAGTTTGGTGCGCTCTTTGGTTCGAAGGTGTGATTGGACATTACTTCTTCGAAAACGACGAGGGAACGACTGTCACCGTCAATTCGAATCATTGTGGTCGTATGATAACCGACTTTTTTTTGCCAGCTATTGAAGAATACGACTTGGAGAATATGTAGTTTCAACAAGACGGTGCCACATGCCACACAACTCGAGCAAATGTGTTTTTATTGCAAGAGACATTTCCTGGCCGCGTAATTTCTCGTCGTGCGATTTGACACCATTAGAGTTTTTTTCGTGGGGCACGCGAAATACCGTGTTTATGCAGATAAATCTTTAACTCTTGAGGACTTAAGAACCAACATTCGTCAAGTTATGGCTGAGATACCGACCAAAATTACCTCAACAGAATCACTGCTTGCAACACTTCTCGTGGTGGTCATTTAAATGATGTAGTGTTTCACACATAATGTCAACGTTCAAACTTTATAATAAAAAAGAAACTTTATAATAAAGAAGAAGTGTATAAAAAGAAATATCATGAAAAAAAATTATATGTGTTTTATTTACGTTTACTTTTGAAAACGCAAAATGAAAAACCCTTTATAATATCGAAATCTTCGTCTGATCTTTCTTTTTCTTACAAAATTTATGATTCTTTTTTTTATTTTTTTTATATGCGTATTTTTTTATAAATCTAGGTTAAGGGAAATGTTAGATGACATTACTCTCAAGTTACAGCACCCCCGTAAAGCAATGTGGTGTTTCATTCATATATGTTTTTAAACTATAACATTCTCGTCTTTAATTTCTCTTCATAAGCTTGTTTCTAAATTGCTTATTGTAATTGTATTAGGCTCAAAATATATAACTTGAAACTTAACATAAGGAATTGGATTTTTGGCATTCACCACCTACACCGGTATGTTGTTTTAAGTATTTCCTCAGTCACCATTAAAAACTGTTCAACCACGACCATCCTTCTGAAATAGAAATCCCGAGTTTTTCTTATATATTTATATAGAGCTCCTCTTTGCAAGAAGAACCGAAAAACAAGTCTGAATGTTATTAACAAACCTTAAAGAAAAATGGGAGAACCTACCCTGACACAAAGCGAGGTAAGCTACCTAAATCTTCCATCGTTTAATTGCAATGCAAAATGTACAAAAATACAAGAGAACAATTTTTTTGGTTATCTTTTATGAATGCAAACAAAAACATGAAAAACATCCTGCAGAAATCTAAGGAAGTCAAGTGTAAATTGTTGCTTCCTGCTCAAATTAAGTGCACTTACATTAAACTGGGTACTGTTTTTAAAACGTTTTAATAGTTGAGAGATAAATTATTTTGCTAATTTTCATTGAACCTAGGACATGTTTATTTGTGGTTGGTAAACTGCAATATATCCGTCTTTTTTCAAGATTGCCTGGGCTCTGGATTTTGGTGATATTCATAAAGCCAAACAATGATTCATTCTGGGCGGAGAAAATAAATAGTTTTCAACCCGCCTAAATGTATCTATTCACGAGTGGAAAAGCCAAGCACTTGGTGGCATCGCGGTAGCGGTGGCGTTGAAACCTATCCGCGTGTCTGGGAAAATATTGTGAGTGTCTGTGGCAATTCGGTGTTTCAAGCATCCTTTTTAACTTAAAGTGTAAAAATATTATCCAACATCTCTGTCTGTTTTGGGTGACTTTTCCTTTTCATCTTTCTGGTGCTGGTGGTTTGCCTGTTTGTTCATCGGCTAAAGTGGATAATTGTAAACTTTCGTTATGTTCATGGTGTTTTAGTCCACCTTCTCTACCTTAGACGACCGTAAGGGAATACGGCATGAACCACACTTACATTGGGTTCTGGAATTTATAAGCAGCAGGTGGCCACATTGTCACAGTCACGACAAACTAAACGGAAAATTCTCTGTGCACAAATGGAGACTGAAGTTGGCGACAGATTTGTGCATGCACGAGCAAATAGTTGTTTCGTTTTGTTTCCTGAAATGAACAGATTTTATACAAATTACCATTATGCTTAAATGGGGATTTTAAAGTGTTCAAGTGTATTCATAGTTCCCAGCTTTTATTTCATTGTTTTTGGTTGACTCCTTCTGTTTTTGTAAATACTAATTTGATAAAACAAAAGTCACAGAAGAACAAAAAATACAGATCCGAATTCCACGATTGTGGTGCTTTTAAAATACATCGTTTTTATGCGGGATGCTTTTGTTTTGTTTCCTGTTTCCCTTCTGAAAAAGTAATATTTGCATAACAATGGCGAGCGAATTGCAATTCATGGCCACCATTTCGGGTACGTTTTTGCGTTGCTTTGGTATGTGTTGGTTGATATGGATTTACGAAACTAACGGAAAATAAATATAAATGCGCTAAAAGCCGCTGGCCACAAATTATATCTGAACTCTACATTGAATTCCATAGTATATCAAAGTTGCAATAATTCAGCGATGATACATAAATGAAAATTTAAAAAGTGAATATAAAACTTTTTGCAAAAGGAATTAAGTGAAAGTGTCGACTAGAGTATGCACGTAAAATTTTAAATAAATACAATGAATTCAGGTGAAAAGTTAATTTAGAATCATTAAAATTTTTAAAGTACATATTTATATTGCCAACACGTTCTTTAGAAAAGTAAACTTTTTGCAGAAAAATAAATTCTCCTAATATTCAGCTTTGGTTTGGTAGACCTCCAATTTTTTTCAGCTAATTTTCTGTATTTTTCGTCAACAATTTATTGTATAAGGCGGACAATAATTACAGTTTGTCACGACATAACAATGACGTCAAACATAACGAAACAGCAACAACAATCACATAAGCAATAAACATGTTTTCGTTACACCGCCAGACCAGACAATCGCTTAATTTGTATGGAGGGCTAAGCGATATTAGGGATGGATAGAATTATGTCTTAGGGTGGCACAGCATTGCCAGCCTAAAAAATAACAAAATGCCAATGGTGCCAAGTGAACAAAGATATCGTTCATTGTGAACTAACACATAATAAGAAGAAGAAGAAACAATTGTTTCGAAAATTATGGACGAATGTTTAGAATACACTTTATTGTTAATTTTATTTGTATTATTTGTTCACAAAACATACTTAACATTAATATTTTTACATTTTAAAAAACACGCTTCCTAGTTTGTGTCAAATGACAATATTGCTAGTTTGGCGTTTTGTTTACAATTAAGCAAGCGCTTATGTATACGACAACGACAACATATCTATAATATTCAAAATCGGTAGTTTGGGTATATTTCAGAAATATTTCCGAAATTGACTACTCTTCGTATTTGTCGATTCCAGTTGAGCAATTAAAAAAATATTTTTTTTATATTAAAAATTGTATTTTTAATATTTGAAAAAAAAAAATGTAATTAGTCGACCTTTTACACTTTTTATACACTCCATCATAGGATGGAGTATATACTAAGTTTGTCATTCCGTTTGCAACACCTCGAAAGAGTGATCTGCGACCCTATAAAGTATAT
Organism: Hydrotaea cyrtoneurina; assembly: GCA_958296145.1. Lineage (NCBI taxonomy): Eukaryota > Metazoa > Arthropoda > Insecta > Diptera > Muscidae > Hydrotaea > Hydrotaea cyrtoneurina. The sequence goes on along the minus strand of OY282513.1, from coordinate 5,269,370 downwards.
ATATTATTGGTCAGTGTAACATTCTAAGACATTCTAGCGATGTCCGTCTGTCCGTCTGTCCGTCCGTCTGTTGTCTGTTGAAATCACGATAGAGCGCGAACGACTAACCCTAAAAAGCTGAAATTTTGTAGGAAGATGTTTTTTGCCCATAAGCAGGTTAAGTTCGAGAATGGGCCATATCGGACCAAAGGGGGAAAAGTTCTCCTTTACGGGACTAAATATATTCAGGCCATAATCAAATTTTTCAAATATTTTTTTTCACTACATCTAAGTTCTAAGTTTATATAATTTATAGATGGGGGAAAAATCCCAAAAATGGGCGTGCTCATGGGTTCCGTGGACCCTTGGGGCCCAAAAAAGGGCCCATGATAAACATGCGCATATGGGTATCGAAATGCAACGAAATTTTCTCGCGAACCCAAATATGCATTTATTTTCATGATTTGGATAAAATTTGTGATCGGGTTCCTGGTCACGAGCGGCCCAAAAACTCAGTTAGTTATACCCTCACCCTACGGTGGGAGGGTATATATCATTTGATACGGCTCAAAAGTGTAACACATAGAAATATCCACATTAGACCCCAGGTGTCTTTGAACCAAATTCGTTTTATGACTTTCTGAATCGTTTGAGCCATGTCCGTCTGTCCTGCTGGTACGCACGATAACTTTCGAAAGAGTTAAGCAATCACTCTGAAATTTGGCATGGCTTAATATTTTCCCAAAACTGCTTATGGGATAGCAAATGGGCTATATGGCCACACCCCTTCGGGTACCTCCCATACAAATCTGCTATTTCTGCTATAGAAATCGTGTAATAATATCAACACACCTAGTTGGATCTTCCCCAAATTTTGTATTTAGTAAAAGTAGAGTTAGACTAAGTTTTGGACAAAAAGTTGGCAGTCTGGCAACTCCCCTTCTGGTACATGCCATACAAATGTGCCATCCCGCCTACCTTAGAAATCGTGTAATAACACCAATATGCCCAACGAGATCTTGCCCAAATTTTGTATTTAGTAAACGTATAGTAAGACTAAGTCGTGGACAAAAAGTTGGCAGTCTGGCAACTCTCCTTCGGGTACCTCCCATACAAATCTGCTATTTCGCCCACTTTATAAATCGTGTAATAATATCAACACTTGCAAGTTCGATCTTGTCCAAAATCCGTAGTTAGTAAAGGTATAACCGGGCAAAGTTTCCGACAAAATCTTGGCTGTCTGGCAACTCCTCTTCTGGTACCTTCCATACAAATGTACCATCCCGCCTGCCTTAGAAATCGTGTAATAACACCAATATGCCCAACGACATTTTGCCCAAATTTTGTATTTAGTAAAAGTATAGCTAGACAAATTTTTAGACAAAAACTTGGAAGTCTGGCAACTCCCCTTCTGGTACCTGTCATACAAATTTACCATTCCACCCATTATAAACCGTGTAATACTTTCAATACGACCAACGTATTCAATAACTGGACTAAGTTTTGGACAAAAACTTGGCAGTCTGGCAACTCCTTTTCTGGTACCTTCCATACAAATGTACCATTGCACCCACTTTAGAAATCGTGTAATTATATAAACTCGATCAACGATTCTTTCCGAAACTCTATATTTAGTAAAGCTTTAACTACATACAATTTTCTAGTAAAAACTCTGCTTTATATTCCGTCCTTTTTGTAAAATCATGTAATACAATATTTTTCTAAAACATTCGGTATTCTAGGTTGCTATTATGACTTTTCATCAGATGTTACATCAAATGATGGTAGCTACTCACACATTTAACTTTCCGATACTTTGAAATATGAGACTTGTATATTTTTAATGAGGGTGAGGGTATATATAAGTCGGTTTACCCGACTGCAACTTTTTCACTGGTTTTCTTATTTATTGACTTTTTAAGGATCCATGATGGAGGGTATATAAGATTCGGCCCGGCCGAACTTACTATTTGTCCACTTGTTTTTTTATAATAAAGAGTCTTTTTTGTATCTGTAGTATGACATCTACGTAGTTCTTTGCTGCGCCAATCATTTACCAATAGAAACATCAACAAATCGTATATCCCCATTCCGGACATTTAGGGGTGGTCCACTGTGCTCTGTACCAACATATTACAAGTGCTTACAAGGAGATCAATATGTCTTTGTATACTCAGACATATGTACATCTGCGTGGACCTTTGTACGAGTAAGTGCGAACACAGACTTCTCTTTCACCCATTCAGGGTGCACCACAAACAATCTGCCAGCTGAATACAAATGGACTTCCAGAAAAGGACATTAGTAGAAAATAGTTTGTTCGTAAAGTTCTATTAACTTTGTTAAATGCTTTAAGCAGTTGCCTCTTTTCATTGTTTTCCGAGGAGATTGGCGGCAGTCACATGACTTCTATGGGGGTCACAAGCACGAGTTTCAAATTTAACAGAAATTAAGAGAGTTTACAGAAATTGATGTCAGAAACTAAATGCATCTACTTCTATGTCCATCCATTTGACAAAGAAGATACGAGCCCAAGAATAAACCATACCACATAGATACATACCTTCTAACGCACACAAGCCTAATGACTTAAATGTTTGTTTTTGGCGTATGAGTAACATGCAACATATTCAATATAGCTCATACGCCACATATTCGTACGGTTCCAACAATCATACTGATATTTTTTGGCAAAGACCTTAATTAGGCGTACGTTGGAAAGAGCTTATAAATCTAAAGCAATTTTCAAATAAAGGAGCTTGGTGGCCCTTCAATGTTATTAGCGGGCGACAAAGTTGAATACGCATTCGCAAAGTAGTCTGTGTGTAAATGCCTTCATCCAGTTGTGGCAGAGCCACTGCTCCACATTCCAGATCGCATACACATAAAGGAGACTACTCATGCAGTATACATTTTCAATTTTGCGTGAAGTGGCGATGTCCATTTTGATTATCACCTGATTATTATGAGATTTTCAGTGTTTTTTGTATTGTGCATTGTGAGATTGTTCCAGATAATTAAAATGTGCATTATATCCATGGGTATTATGATGCCGCTAATAAGAAAATATACTCGCAGTTTTTGTGGAGTGTATTAAAAAAATATTCCCGTATATGCCATTTCTTTTCGAGCAGCCGTCCAATTAATATATGCCCATTTTCCAGTTTAATTTATATTTTTTTGCGACTCCTTTTGAGAATTATTCGATGCCACAGCACGCCATCATCACCAGCCAACAAAAAATAGGGCACTGTGTTGCCGGTGTCGCACATTTCATGTTGAGCGAAACACTTCTTTGTCAAGAGTTATTGTTCAAAAGATATTTTATATTCAGCTACAGTTAACAGTAAACGACAGCGACAACTACGGAAATATTTGTGGGAGATAAAGATGACATTGTCAAAATGTGCATATGCTTATCTCCAAGTTACACACATGACACCAACTTGTATTCATCGCATCGTAGAGGTATTCAAACTAATGTTCCTTTCCGTTTCCACTTTTGTGGTTTCGCCACACTTGACGCTTCTTTGTGCCGGAGTTTAAGAGCACGTGTGGGTGTTCGCACTGACTCACTCACTCGTTCTCTTCCAGCAAGAGTGTTTCCTGGCAGTTGTAACATTTTCAAATTCAAAACAAATGTCAAAAAACACTACTCCCTCTTTCCCCCTTCCGAAACCCTAAGTGTTACTTAAGTTGGCTTTACAACCTGTTGTTGGTCATGGCCTGAAGTTTGTTTTTCATCATTTATTTTCATTTTCATTGGAATTTGTATTTTACGAAAAGTTTAATTAACTATATATTGCTAAGTCTGTTATTGCTAATGTTTTCCCTGTGAATAGATTACAAATAAAGTGAGTTTCAAAAATATTGATAAAATTGTTGTATCACATCATATTGCCTTTAAATGTAGCAGTCAGATTTGACTCGGAAAAGGCTATCAGGTGGAAATTTATCATCACCACTATGCGAATGTGTAAAAAGTTATAAATGTAAAAAATATGAAAGTAAAAATATTTGAAAATAAAATTCGATGGAATGTGTTAGTCGGTGATTGTAGTCCAACCCTTAGAGAATAAAAGAAATATTTTGCTTGTTGGTGCAATCAATTCATTTAACAAACACACATGATAAAGTGGAATTCCAGGAACTATTCTGTTTTGATTGCTCATCAAAAGCTATGAATCCAATACCAATTTCGACTGAAGTTTATGTGTGGGGCCATGTTTAATTGACTTGTTTTTTTTATCTTCATATGGGACACTTTCAAAAATACATTGTCGAAGAAACAAGGATTCTAGTGGCACATGTGTATTTTGAAAAGGATTTTGTATTAAAAACAAACATTTTACTCACTCAGTTCTGTAAACTGTTATTGGTCTTGGCCAATTAATAAATGATTTTCAATCTTATGAAATCTACATTTAGGGATAGCAAGGATTCCGTGGCAGTTGTCGTCCACCGCATTTTGGCAGTAGGTTTTCAATTCATTCGATTATCGGTCTACTGTTCATTTATCTTAATGACTTAAAAGTGCATAACTACTTATATTGGTTCGCAAGATTCAGGAATAAAAGTTGCAATAATTTAGAACGTGTGTATCATTAACAACAAATGGTCCCGCATGGCTTCACCCAGTACTGCCTGCCCAATGGCTGGTGCGTTTTGTATGGTTCCTTGTGCATTCCATTTAGACATTAGACTGGAATGGCTTAAGGACATCTCTGCCAAATCTCTATACACCAACTGTCAGATGACATCACTAATGAAAAATATACCAGTGGGTTTGCCCTCCGAGTATGTTGTTTTACACTTTCGTTTTTCGTTGTAAGGTGTTAGATTTGTAAGGGCTCCCCCCATTAGATTTATATAAATAAGTTAATAAGGAAAATATCCGACGTGCCCTCATGGCAACGATTTTGTAAGTCGTGCAAATTATGAATTACCGACAGTCTAACTAAACTATTTAGATTTTCCCTGCCTATTTACGTAGATCGTTTAAATACGAATTAGCAGAATGTGATAGAGAAATATATGTTAGCAGAAAGTATTAAGGAATCGATGAGTATTATCCTTATTGGAGCCATCTTCTATAAATTTGTAATTCATAGAGAAGAATCTGACCAATCAGCCCGTCAAATAAGATAACAAAAAATAAACTATTTTCGATTCATTGGACAAGGTTTATTTAAAAAAAAAATCGTCGGAAACATATCGAGCCCTAACCACGAAAAAGACCTAAGCGCCAAAAAGATAATTTTACAGGAGGGAGTTTTTTTTTGTGTGGTCAATCATAATGGCGTGTGGTGGTTACGATACAATTGAATTTCATGTATCATTGAAAATATAAATATTTAATATTCAATACTTTCTGACTAAAAGTGTTGACAATTTTCTATCGAACTTCATTAAAAAACGAGTTTCGGAGTAAATGTCGCCTATGTCTTTTTCACGGTAAGGCCTCGATATGAGAATTCTGCTCTCTGCCGAAAAGTCAAAGAACAAAAAAAAGTAATTGTATTTGAACGATTTAAAAAAGTAAACCATCTTACACACATATAAAGGGTGTTTTTTATTGGGGTATAGAACTTTAAGTTGGCATCACTTTTTTAACTGGCGGCCATTTTGTCAGCTGTCAAGTGATTAATATTTAGTTTGGTTTGCCATTTCATCATGAACAGGTTGACAAAAGAACAACGCTTGCAAATCGTGCAAATTGATTTCGAAAGTAATGGTTCAGTTCGCGAAGTTCACCGCAAGCTCCGTCCATTTTATGCCATTACATCCACAAAAACTGACTGTTTGGTGTGCTCTATGGGCTGGTGGAGTCATTGGGCCATACTTCTTCCGAAATAATGCTGGAGAGTCAGTTACCGTTAATGGAGACCGGTATAGAGCCTCATGGCTATACCGACTATTTTGTTCCCGAATTGGATGGCATGAATGTGGATGAGTTGTGGTTCCAACAAGTGGTTGAAAATTGTACCTGTAGAATTGGCTTTATTCGAGCCAGCCGCGGCGGCCACATGCACGAAATCATATTTAAACATTAATGGCATAAAATTATCCTTCCAATAAAGCCAAATTGATGGACATTAAAACGATTTTCTTGTGTTTTATTTCAATTCGAAGTTCTATACCTCAATTAAAAACACCATTTACTATTGATTACCATTTACATGATTAGTATTTTTTGAAGGCGACATCAACGGCTGAAAGTAAGGGGGACACTCAACAACACATGCAGCATTAAACGAAGAAGCTAACAAACACGCAGACCGTAAATGAGTTCTTTGTTGTCTTAGTTATCAAATAACAACAAAAAAACATAAATATTTCTAAGAGATCCTAAAACCTTTTTGACCAAATATAAAACTCGTTAGCGAAGACATGTTTCATTTTGTCAGACATATTTTTAGCAATTAATATTTATTTTTAACACGTTATTTACGACTTAATCAACTTTATTCTATTTCTCTTCTCCTCTCGTCTTAGATGGTGACAAATCTACAAAATATGATCGGATACGTCTTATGAATTTTGTTTTGGCCGTAACAAGTACTGGGGAAATCTACGCTGACGATATAGGTAAAATGTTGCTAAATTTAATTTGGGAAATGGTTCTTGAAAGTTGACTAAGTGCTAATTGGTGATTGCCCTAGAACAAAACATTTACAAAAAAATAAATAAATAATATGCTATTCAGATAAAATTAAAATTATGTTTTTGTTTCCTTTTAGTGAACGAGTAACTACTATGGCTTATATTTTAATAATTACAACAGAAATACCAGTAACTCTGGTTTTACTGTTGGGCATTTATGCAGTCCTTCTTTTGGATAAAAATAAGTGCCCGGAAGCCAATGTCATAAGGATTGGCATTGTATTACCGTGTATAATTGAGAAACAAAAGACATGCTATCAGTAAGAAACAGTTAATTGGAAATTATTCATTGGCTGAAAATGGATTTTGCTTATTCAACGATTACTGTCACATTTCTTTGGCACGTGTCTGAGGTGTGTGGATACGAGTGGGTGGGTTGGATACACAACACAGCGTTCATTGACGAGTACTCCGGAGTATTGACGAGTAGTATTTGCTGTAAGGATTACAGCACATTCCATCATGACTGTTTATCAGTATTTGCGGAAGTATCAATGAAGCTACTGCAGGCGTCATGAGCAAATAGAATAATGTAGACTTAGCTTCTATCGGATCAGTTTCAAATCAAACACCATCAGCAGTAAATAATAGGGCGGTGATATTTCCAAAGATGTTGTTTGAGTTGGGGATATGTCAATACAAAGTGTTCGTAATGACAATCAAATATACTCAAATGCTAATTTAGACTTTCCAAATACCAATTTCGACATTCCAAATGCCAAACATGGACTTTGCAACTCGGTAAATAGGAAAATCTTAAGTTAAATGATATAAACGAAACGAAGCACAAATTAAGAGAATGTTATCTTACATTTTTACTCATCAACTATGACATTTCTCATGTTTAGGGTTGTTGAACATGACCAATTGCATTGCATTCCAAAAAGCATCGACATATAAAACTTTTGTTGTATGGTTGGTAGTCTTTTGTCCAATCATATCTTTAAATATGCGCCCCTGTAGGCGAGCTGGTAGCGTGCTTGCCTATCAGAGAGGGGGCTGTGAGTTCGAATCCCACCAGAAGCTGTGGCCTGTCGCTGCAAATATCTAGCCGTATGATCTGTGCCACCCCGTTTACCAATGGTCCCAATGCGAGGCTATCTAGGTTAGCGCTAAAACTCTCTAAGGCTGTAGTCAATTTATTATCTCAATATAACAATATCGGGGTAGAATCTCACTGGGGGATCAAAAGTTACAGCCGTTTCCAATAAAAAATTATTGGTCACCGGAACGTATTAGTTGTGTCTTTTCCAATAACTCTCATACGATCGAGGGTCCATTAAAAGTGGTAAGTCCTTAACCTCTTGTGGATCAAGACTCGATGGGGTTGAAAAGCGAATGTGTTCTTTAATATTATTTAACGCATGGGCGAAACTTGTTATTAAATACTTTTTTATTAACGACCTTGTTGTGATAGTCTGGTGCTATCACACAATAAACTCAGGCTCGAAATAGGGTAAGAACATGAATTAGAAATGAAAACCAATTTAAAGATTTTTGTACACAAAATCAGGAAATAAAGTTAATCTCAGCTTTAGAGTAAACTCATCTAATCTTTGAGCTCTAAATATCAACAAAATAATCAACATTTTTATGTACAACATTGGTCATGCCAAATTAAAGCTCTTCTTCCTTTTATCGTCCTATGTATACAACGCATACCTCCTTTTTGATTCCGTTCGCTGTATTAAAGGACAATATTTAGTGGAAAATGAGTCCTTTTGGATACAGAAATTAGTTCAGCATTGTTTTGTATGCCCTCCTCTTGGTTAAGATGTTGCCTGTCCTAATTGTACTTTGCCCAGTCCCACAAAGTACGGTAAATGTTTTTCATATCACAAGAACTTGAAAAGGAAGCGTAATAAAAATAAAAGCAAAACATGAAGACAATCAAGGGAAGGGTCGTAATTTTTCTTCCTGAATTGTAGGGGATGGAGAAAAAGATTCATATCTTTTCGTTGTAGATGGTGTCTTTTGAAGGGAGCTCTGATTAGTTAAGTTAACCAGTAAAGGTGAATTGAACGGTTTCACTTGTTTTCATTACATTTTTCAAAAACATTTTGCCCAACTACCCAGAGTGTGAGGATGAACATGATTAGCTGGTATTTAATAGTCTCAGCGTTGTATGACCGTTTAGCAAATGCTATAAAAGTAAATGTGGATATTTAAGTTTTATAGCTGTTGTTCTGTTCATCTGTTTTAGCTGTTTTGAAACGGATAATCTAAATGAACAGTGGACCAAACAAATATAAATTTATAACAAAAACACGTGTACGAGTTTTGTTCATATCGGCCTCCTTACCTGTGGCAACAAAACATCGTGAGAAAGAATTTACAGAAATTTTATTTAACAAGTCTGCCATTGAGATATTTCTGTTATAGAAGTCACTTCAGAAAATCTGCATTGCATAAATTTAGCCCAGTATATAAGAATGTCAGCATTGGGTAAATAATACCTGGACAATGTTTGGTAGATGGTTTCCTTTTGTAATACGAAACTTGGTCACCGGAATTAATTTCACACGGACATAACGCTTAAACAAATGCTGTGCCTTACGACCTCCCATTATGTGAACATGAGCCCCATATTTTCTTTTTGGTGTTACGACCGCCCCGAATTTGTATCCCAAGATTTTTTTCTAAAAATGTGTTGTGTTGATTTAATTCAAAAGGTTTAGCACTCGCACGATTTTTGGAAAATAGATTTGATCATTGAATTTATTTTTATACTTCAGTAATAATTTTTTATTATACACTCCATCATAGGATGGAGTATATACTAAGTTTGTCATTCCGTTTGCAACACCTCGAAAGAGTGATCTGCGACCCTATAAAGTATATATATTATCGGTCAGTGTAAAATTCTAAGACATTCTAGCGATGTCCGTCTGTCTGTCTGTCCGTCCGTCCGTCTGTCCGTCTGCTGTCTGTTGAAATCACGATAGAGTGCGAACGACCAACGCTAAGAAGCTGAAATTTTGTAGGAAGATGTTTTATGCCCATAAGCAGGTTAAGTTCGAGAATGGGCAATATCGGACCAAAGGGGAAAAAGTTCCCCTTTACGGGACTAAATATATCCCGGCCATAATCAAATTTTTCAAATATTTTTTTTCACTACATCTGATTTTTATAAGTTTATATAATTTATAGATGGGGGAAAAAATCCCAAAAATGGGCGTGGGTTCCGTGGACCCTTGGGGCCCAAAAAAGGGCCCATGATAAACATGCGCATATGGGTATCGAAGTGCAACGAAATTTACTCACGAACCCAAATATGCCTTTATTTTCATGATTTGCCTAAATTTTTTGATCCGGTTTCTGGGACTATCGGGTCACCAGCGGCCCAAAAACCGTCCCTTGACAAACATGGACATATGGGTATCGAAATGCAACGAAATTTTCTCGCGAACCCAAATATGCATTTATTTTCATGATTTGGATAAAATTTGTTATCGGGTTCCTGCGACTATCGGGTCACGAGAGGCCCAAAAACTCAGTTAGTTTTCTTATTTATTGACTTTTTAAGGATCCATGATGGAGGGTATATAAGATTCGGCCCGGCCGAACTTACTATTTGTCCACTTGTTTATACTCTTTTCGTTTGTGCTTTATGGCCATTTTCGGCGCCCAAACTGAATTTGGGACTAATGTCCGCCTAATGGCAAAGACATTATTTGGGCGTTGTATCTATTTTACTTTAAGTTCCGACACCACTAAACTTTTAAAAACCTATCAAATGATCAGTTGATGAGATAGACTACCAAGTGATCTTTGTTTCATTCTATATGTGATAAAATGGATTTATATTTGTGTGGAACTCATGATTCGACATCGCTCATCCGATTTTTGTGCAATTTTTTAATAGAATTTGGCTTAGAAAACGTATCTTGAAAACGTAGATTTGTCAAATCTCCGTAGTTTTATACAATTTCATACAAGCTTTGTTGGTTCATTGAAATGATTCACAGGGTCAACAATACAATTTCATAAAAATGAAAGTCTCTGAATAATTTTGTCTTCTTTATAACAATTGCCTTAAACTTCAATTTAAAGTTATATAGAGTTTTCCTCTACAGACGTTTGTTCGCATTTTCACCGCCATCTTTTCAATTTGTTGTCTTTGTGAGTGTTCCACAGCACAGCAACAAAGGACATGTCATGTCTCACTAGTCATTCTCCTCCTGATATTTCCAATTCATTTATTACGTTCGCGTTCAAATGTCAACCCAGCAATTTGTATCGTTGAATCTCCGCCAGCCACTTGGTGGGTGGTGTGCATGGCACGACCCCGCAATATATTTTATTACTTTTCGACGTAGACAACAGTGAAGCGTATTGTGTTTCGAAGAGAAATAAACTTGCAATATTCGGTATTTTGCTATAAAGAGAGCAACTACGCAAGAGAATATTTGCAAAGCCCATTCAGTTGTCGTAATCTTCTGGTAGTTTGCAAGCGAAAGTAAAATATGTAAGTTTAAAGTGATTGAACTGAGGCAAATACAATTAAAAAAGTAATTATTATGCGAGGAAGTCTTTATTAAATTTGTCATTTTATTAATAGAGTAATTAAATTGAAATCTTTAAATTAATATAAATGTTTATTTAAGGGTAATTCTACAAAATTTCAAAAACAGTTCAGGACCCGACCCCTTTCACTATCATCTCGAAAAATCTCTAATGCCAAGAAGAAAAATCTCGTAAACTATTAGCCGTCATCGTTCCCTGTTATAATTAGGATTCTAATAGCTTTGGGAAAACAACGAATAAAGTAATGTATCATCGAAACTATTTTCAACTTTATACAGCCTTTGATCTACTGTATCCATACATGGTGATCACTCATCCGTAAATACGGTGCAGGACGATGGAAACGTTATTGCTTTCGTTTCTTTCTATTAATTGCATTTCTTCCAACCTCGTGGACCAATGTGTAATTTGATTACATTTTTATGGATTTTTATCGACGTTTAATCGTTGAGACAGCAAAGAACTCTCAACTATTGTGATGTGTTATTTTGTCAGGACTCGAAGTGAAGGGTATTGCCTGACATTGCCTGTTTGTCGGCTGATGAATATTTATTTTCAATATATTTACTCAGTTACTCATACTCAAATATTCACATTTTTTCAAAGGGATTGGGGCAGACAGACATGCAGTAACGTTTCAAATGGGTGTTGTATTTACATAAAATGGAAACAGGACACTGACAAAAAGACAATGTCAGCAACTTCAATACGGGCGGAGGCACTGGCAAACGAACGCTGGGATCGGATGCACCGGATTGTGAAAACTGAAAAACTCATAACATTGTCGAAAAAGGAAAATAAAATTGCCTTAATTTGACCAGATCAATAGATTACGAAAATAGCAAATAAGAACTCACTGGTTTAATTATGATAAAATCATTTGGTCAACGGTAGAATATCAACAAATTAACATGTTGAACAACTATGACCATAGATTTTTTTAAATTTTCCTTTTGTACCACGTAAAATTATTTTTGATGTACAGTCGAGTCCCATTATAACGCACACTTTTTTAAGTCCCAAGAGTTTTGTTTCTACCCTATTTCACCCTGGATATAACAAACGTCGCTTAAAAAGAACCAATTTGTCGAGTACCTAGAAGTGCGTTATAATCGGACTCGACTGTATTTGAAACACATACGAATTTATTGTAAGTGTTGGTTGGCCTTTTCCTAGAGACATAATTTTCAAAATATTTTCTTAAAAAATAATGTACATCCAAACTAGCAAAACCAGCCGTTGATAAAGAAAGCACAAAAGTTGTTGGGCCGGTGAGCGTCTCTTTTTTCGTTTAGTAACTACAAAACCGTATGGGATACATTAGACGTATCATATACGTATTTCTGATTTTCTGTTATATTGTCAAGTTAACTTCCTGTTTCGTTACAAATTGTCAAAATTTAGGGCGCAACAAAACAGATATTTGGAGCCGTGTTATATATGTCGACATCTAACAGATATCTGAAAACAAGAATTGGATGAGGTCTGAAACCCTTTCTAGAACTTTTTCAATATGGACGATTTTTTTACGAACGAACAAATTCGTTTTATGGAAATCGGCAGTGAGAACTGAAAATACAAATCGACGAAAACCAAAAACGAAAATATTATTAGTAAAAAGGACCAAAAAAGGAATTTCTTCAATCACTCCAAAAATCCTGTAATTTAATAATTTGTAGTTGTGCCTTTATGATATTAACAATTTCAATTGTTTATAGCTGCATTTAACTTAACTCTCATATTTATCTGATCAATGCTGACTGGTTTCATTTCACAATTTGATTTTAATATCTTTTGCAGTCCATTAATTTCACTAATTAAACAATTTTTTTTTTAATATCTTGTCTCTTTAATCTTCAGCTGTAAAATAAGGTGCTTTTGAAACCCTGACAAAATTATAATTTGTTTTACACAATTCAAAACGCACAAAACTAGTTGAAAACATTTTTAATTAAAAAACTAGTTTTTCTTCCGACAAAAGATCTCCAAATAAGCAACCGACAATAGGACATACTCATCAAAGGAAAATATATAAAAGGACTAACTATGAAAAGTGACAAGTAAGATGAAACTTCTTTTCAAACTACTATGTGTCAGAATCATATTCAAAATTAAACAAAACTAAAGTTCGTAGATAATTGTTTTTGATGCTTAAATCCAAGCAACTGGCACCAAATTCAATTTAGAGTTTTATTAACAAAGTTTTTAACTGGACAAGAAAACAATGGAGTGAGCCTTTACTGTTTGTAAGCGAGTGCAAATAAGCGAAGACATTTGCTAAAAAAAGTTTACTAATCATGAAATGTAGTATTTAATTTTCTTTTTATACATTTATGATAATAAATGAAGATAACTTAGTGTAAATAAGTCAGGAATTCTCTAAGCTGGCATTTTAATAAGTTTAAATAAGCTTAGCGCGGAAACACAGATTGTTGTGAGTGATTTTCTGTCAGATCGATCTACTAACTCGAAAATATGACACCTCCAGTACAGTTGGTGGACATTTTCGGGATATAAAATATCATATCATAGGTTTAAACATCTCAAAACATCATGACTTTGAAATAGTGGCGAAATAATTTATTTTTGTCGTTGTATTCAAATAAAAACTTTACAATATCATTTTAGAGGATTTTGGCAACTACTGTAACATGTTGGCATAATTTATCTTTTTTTAACAAAGTTAATTAGTTTGAAAAAAAAAGTTTTTGAAAAATTAAAATTTATACAATTCATAAAAATTATTGAAATGCTTCTATCCTGTCTACACGGTACTCCTTTAATCGACAATAACCGTTTTGTTCCTTAATAATTATTAATATCACATATTTTTTTCGGGCGAAAATGTCGAATAAGTCAGTTGCTTGTGGGATCATATACTGAGGATATTTAACTGATTCTCTGCGTCGAAGTAGTATATTGTATACTTTTTTTCACTTATGCTGAATTTTTAACAAAATAAGACTTCGGATAATTGAACCTTATTTCACTTACCGCCTGTTTCCATAAAATTAATTTGTTTGTTCGTTAAAAATCGTCAATATCGCAAGCGTTATAAAATCGGTTTCAGACAGTATTCAATTCTGTTTTTCAGATCTTAAATGTGGTTGAAACATGTGAATGTCAAGTCGCTAGTCGTTTGCATCCCAAACAACCGACCTTGATTACCGACTGACCTTGGCATTCTTATGTTTACCAGCAAAAGTCCACCGATTTTATTGTTCCTTGGTCTTTAATGTTTCACATTTCGTCAATGGAGCAAAACTCCAGTGGATTTCGGATGAACATTACTAAATATTTCTTAGAAGCGTCACCCAGTGCACTTACACTTGAGTGTAAGTGAACGCAGACCCCATAAAGTGAATAGATTATTCGTGGTCAAACATTCAAATGTGATGTAACCACTTCGTTGAGATTTGTACAGCCATGTTGGTGAAAATATGTACAGACAAATTGTGCACTTGTTGATATTTGGAATCATACGTATATAATATATATATATAGTAAATGCCAAATCATCTTCTTCTTTATGTTACATTCCAGTTTTTGTAGCCATGTTTAAGTTCCAATACATTTCCAAATTGCCTGACCACAACTGTTTTCCACAAACATTTCAAATCAGTGGGGTATGTATCTTTTCATCCGAAGACTTTATTTCGCAAAATATGAAACAAGCGATGCAAAGAAAAACAAAGAAAATACATTTCTTTCAATTTTCTCTTCCAAGTATGAGGACGTATGTAAAGTAATTTAGACTTTAAGATACTTTTTATGCCTGTCGGTAGGAGTATTGTGGTTTGACTTCTTCAAATATAAATAAACACATTTGTTCATTTGTGTTCTCTTCTAGACTCAATTATACATTTATTTTGTGTTGTTAAGTGAAGTTATTTGGTTGCTGCTGTAAGACATGATGATAGAAGTTGACTAACGAAATATATTTAAACATATACACACATAGGCGAAATCTGCTTAAGTGCAGAGGACTTCCACTAAAATGTATAAGAACATTTGTCCATTAGTGCGTTGAAGAAGATGTACTGCAGACAATCGCCCTGTAGCAGACCATTTGCAATGGTGAACGATTTGAAGGGGTATTTTCACTAAGCATCTAGATCACAAAAAATCTTTAATTATTGAGCAAGAACATGTAGAAAAAAGTAATGAATTTATACTTCCACATACGGGAATGTAGGTATGTCGACATGTGTGAATTGGATTTCTAAAGTGCAAAGTATTGACACACAATGACCATCTGTGTAATGAATGATTACTCCGATGATTGAACAGTTTAATGTAATTTTGACTTATAATTTTGCTCTCGACAATCTATTCACCAAAGTCCGTCAATTATAATAAACGTTAGTTAGTATTTGCCTTTGCCAACTTTGCAGACTTTATTTGACATCATCTTACACTCCTACACATGGTTCGAAGTCATCCATGGAATACAGAGTCATACTGATCCATTATTTGTGTTTTGACATCGTCGTTGTTTGGAATGCGTTGATTTATTCAGGCCATCACTCTTACCTCTATCGTATATTGACAATGCCAATGGAACTGAGTGGCAACAAAATGACGTGGTTATTATTGATAAAACGTTACTTGGATGACCTGTTTCTTAGTTAATGTGGCAAACTTTGACCAATAGTCATCTGAGAACAATTTGGGGCCGTAGAATTTCCCTATGCAGGCTTCGTTAGAATTACAATCGATTAAGCATAAAATATGACGCCTGCGAAAACAAACAACAATCTGTTCAATAATCAATTCATGTAAACTTCATCAATTTGAATTTTAATATTGTTTATGTTGTTGTTACTGCCCGTAGAGTCCACAGCAATATTCCCCGTCACTGCAGAGACGGGGAATATTTATTTGCATAATTTATTTGTAATTTCTATAGAAAGCCAACAGTTTATTATTCACATGTTGAATCTCATCTTTCTCCGTCATCGTGAATAACACTCGTTATAAAAATAGCTCGGGATAAAGGACCTTCAGCGTTGTGGCGCCGCAGTGCTTTGTGGTGGTGAAATGTTAATGTATTTTTTGTTTCATCAGGTATAATTTTGAAATAAAAATAAATATGTTCACGACAATTTTTATAATAAGACACATATACGTATATTTTTATTGAAAAATTAGTCAGTAAATATAGAGACAGGATGTGCACCTGCTTTAAAACAATTCGTCAGAAAATACATATACTGTAAGGTGCGGCAGAGCCAAATGCCTCTCTGGTATTCGTCTCAAATGGAATTGACCTGTTATGGGCGTGGTTGTTAGAAGGGTATAACAAAATGGTTTCGGATAATCTAATTATAAACCTTAAAAAGGAAAACAAACCCTAGAAAGATATGACCTGACTTAAAAACAGATGATGAGCATTTCGATTTCTTGTTGTTATTGCTGCAAAACACATGTTTCAGCATTCGAATTTCGATCTGCATCTGAGTTGTTCGTGGTGAAGTTCTGATGGCTGTTTCCAGAGTGAACTTTGCATGACCTACAGCAGCTGTTCACTCGATTGTTCTCGGGGACTTTAATTGAAAATCCGGCAGGGAGATTTTCGTAGGTTATTTCAAACTCTCGTAACTGCTAACTTTTTTAGTAACAGCCATGTAAAAACTTCTCTAGGAAAAGCCTTAGCCGTTCGGAGACGGCTTTAAACAGTAGGTCCCGCTTAGTGGGTATAAAAATTATGCCATGCACATTAGGGTGCAGTGAAAATATACTTTTTGTTTAAATTTGAACATTTCACAATAAAAAAGAGATGTAGTTTGCGATCCTTAATAAGAGAAAAAAATAATAAAAATGAAAAAAAAAACAAATTTTGAAATTTTGGAAAATTCTGTTGAATTGAAAAAATTCCTAAAAATTAAGAAATTAACTTATTTAAAATTTACAATTTTGAGCTTGCTCAGTACGCACAAAAAAATGTATTTCAGGCAAAGAAGAGGATGACCGACCAATCAAAATTTGTAGTTTTAGTATCGATTTCAATTTTAAGTTAATTTTTTGAAGAAAGGACTATTTGGGTTATTTTAAATTTTGCAATTTTTCGACTATAACTTTTTTTTTAAATTTCATATTGGCGGATCTGTTTTAAATTAAACTTGTGACCATTTATTGAAGAGAAACTCTAAAAAAAAAGTTTTTGAAAATTTATATCAAAATTTCCAAATTTCAAGGGTCACTAAATTTTTTAAAAATATTTCTTTCTAAGGATCAAAAACTACATCGGAGTGATTTTTGTTATTTTTCATTCACCCTAGTGCACATCTCACAGATTGGAGGGAGGATCCGCGTATGTTCCTTCATGGATTGTTAAGGGAAATAATTAAGTAATTGTTGTTTAGTTATTTTTATCAAAATAGGCAGTTTCAGCTGTACAGATTTCTAATCCGGTTGGTTTCTATGCAGGGATGCTTGAGAAAAGAGGAGTGTAGTATTCCAGCCACAAATACGAGTACTAGAGCACATTAATTTTGTCATCTCGCTCTACTATCAACATTTGTGCAATTAAATCCTGGTTTTGAAAGGTACATGTGTTCCCTACTATATGGTTTAAAAAAGTTACTGTAATTGCACAATTTTCGATTTGTTCAAACACCTCAAAATCCAACATAAATTAACAATTTCTCACTATGCCAGAGCATTTCATTAGGATATATTTTTTGTCCTTCTAGAAAAAAATTAAAAATAATAATACGAAGTTTTTCTCAAATGTCTTTTCATAGTAAGATACACATACATATATAGAACGATGAAACTTACAATGGCAGATTCAGAAATACTAAGGTATTGGTAGGTTTAACTTTGACGACCGCGTTATTTCAAACTCGTGTAAAAAAGGATCATATGAAAACAGGAGTAGGTATATAGTGTACGTTCGCAATACTTTCTAGGAAACCTTGTCTTACTTGTGTTGCTGGGTAGGGTCTTCTGTTATTAACACAAGTACATACTAATACTCTTCTACTTATCTTGATGTCGGCAATTGTTTCATTGTGAAAAGTGAAATATTTGGCATTATGTCTTTTATCAGATTTTCATCTTCCATATGCATTTTACTCATCTTTGGTGGTATTTCTGTTTGCATATAAGTACGACTACAACTGCATCTCATAAATATGCAACAGCCATTTAAGAACAGCAATGGAAGGCATCACAATGAAAAGGAAGACTTTGATAATTCACTATGAGAATAGTGCTGCTTTCTGTTGAGATGCACCATGAACAAACTGTTATATCATAATGGCCAATTTAGAGACATCAAAGTAGTTTATCTCTGATGTTTTACATTTCTCTTGAACAATGTATTTATAGTCTGCCGTCTTATCGAATGTATTGTGTGTAACAGTGGAAGAAGAACGTCAGATGTAATCGCCGCCTCCATACAATGAAAACATGAAAATGCTCATGTCTTTGCATTTGTTTGTTTGTCAGGATAATGTTTCCTTGTCTACACAAAATGTACTTTGGAAAATAATGTTTCGTTTGCGAACAATATTTATAGTGTTGTTGAAGTGCATTTGTGTGGGAGTGTGTCCTTCTGATAGTGTGTTTTAGTTAGGAACAACAATAATTCCTTTCAATTTAGTTCAGTCTTTTCATAATGTCTGTTTATTTTGGTAACAGAAATAGTCAGTTCTGTGTAGGACATACGACGAAGATAAAATATATCATTTTATGGTGTTTATATGTAGAAGATTATTCATCGGAATTAGTATTTTATTTTAAACTGTTTGGTATATTACTTTTTGTTGAATGCCAAATAAGTTCATGACAATTTATTTTGCTGGTAAGCAATTTTCAAAATTGCCATTTCAATATTTTATTTTGCACTGTAACTACAATAGGAATATTACATTCCCTGAGTTGTGGTTTCATATACAGTAAAAAGCTCTCTTAAGCGGACACTGACGGTCGCAGCGATTTTGTCCGTCAACGGGAGATGACCGCCAAGCGGAGGTTAATTTGCTCCAAAAATTCCGCATGGGACCGAGAAATTTGTCCGCTTAAGAGAGCTGTCCGGCTATAAGAGCTGTCCGCAAGGATGGCTTTCACTGTACATTCTTTTCTCGAAAAGTATGTTTGAATAGTTCGCATCGAACGTGTATTCTGCATCAGAATTCAGCCATAACTCATACGCCACAGTGTTGCCACAAATAGCCGCAAATGTTGATTATACGCACGGGTGGCCAAACATGAAGCATGCATTTGTGTTGTTGGCTTAAGTAAATATGCGTTTATCATTAATACCTGTTAATCGAATAAATTATTTCATTTTCAACACTCCCTTCACGTGGTAAACCCATATTTGTGTTACATTTAACAGTAAATATTTGCGTGGTACTCAGCGTTTCCACGTTAATTGTAATTCACTCTATCCAACCAAAGAATATTAGGGTGTATCGAAAGTGTATGAAAGCACTCACATTTTAGAGTCTACTAAGTGTGAAAAGACACAAGAAGTGAAAGACTGGATATTCAAAATTCAAGTTTTTTCTAAAAGGGTTTCAGGTCCTGCTTGCCATTGTCTAATGGTCAAGTCCATCGTTAAACCGTCTGTTTTTCGGGAATATTGTTCATTTTAAGTTATTTTTTAAAATACGAAGTAAATTTATATTCCAAATTTTGGTGTAAGACCATAGGCTGGATTTTTGCAGCGACAGACCAAAGTCACTGGTGAGAATCGAACCAACAACCTCCACGCTGATAGGCAAGCGCTCTACCAACTCGCCTACCTGGACGCCTTTTAAATATTTAAAACCAAGTTTGCCACATGGGACATTTTTGTGCCGTAGGCATTTTTTCTTTATTTTCCCTTGCTTACTTTTCTTATCCCAAAACCTATTTTCCTTAACATTTCATGAAATAACTGACAGGAAACTTCTCTCAAATCAGTTAGCTGTGCACGATATAATTTGTATACTCACTGGCCGTGATCTACTGTGTAAAGCCAAACGGCTGATAGTTTTCTATAGAAGTTTTGCATGGCTTAGAGATTATTTTCCTACTCGTAAAGTCTTAAGCATTTACAAGGTAAAGTCAGCCGTTGAAAAATGTTTTACCACATGTCGAATCTGCGATCTGCTGTGTGATAGCTGCACTCACTATTCACCACACTACTGCCGTCTACCTTATCACAAAATTGCAACCTAATAATCTAAAAAATTAAGTATTCCCACATTACCTATACAAATGAATAAAATTGTAGTAGAGTGGAGATTCAACCAGTACGTTGACTATTTGCTTTAGTCCATTTCATACTTAAAAGAATCATATATTTGATGTGTAAGATACTAAATAATTTTCTTGGTTTACCATTACCGTATGGAAACTGGAACTATCTTCCACTACGAAGGTTTTCTCAAGACCTTACATTACCACTACCGAGTTTGGGATTCATATTGCGGACTGGGTCGAGCCTAGCCTAAACATCCACTGATGTATATTTTGGTTTATTAATCCCACATTTTGTTTTGTAAATTTACTTCAGGATATGGAGGAATGTACATGTATTTCCATTTCAACAAACATCATCATCAAGTGACTACATTTAAAAAAAGATTGTAGACCGCATTCCTCCTATTTATGCCCTCATGTGTGTAAACAGAGCTGGCTGAATGTAGTTCAATGGTTTGTAAAATTCCTAACATGCCTTTAATTTAACTTAGTGTACCGTTTCTGCCTGAAGCAAGTAAATGTACTCTAAACATGACTGACAAAGATAACACTAATTGCGGTATTTTGTTAATGCATCATGGAATATCGATTTACCCGAGGCAAATAGTAAATGTAAACAACCAATTAACTTTTTCACAAACTTTAAGAAGTATAGAATTATCGTATTAGATGTGATGTCATACAAACTATCGAGCTGTTAATACAAATCAGTGCTTTGTTCGTCATATATTTTTTTACAATTAGTGATCGTATTCTACAATTGGAAGTAGGTTTTCACGTACGGGGTGAAAATAGCTTTGTCACATGTTATTATCAAACTTGATTAGGGTCTCATTTTCGGATAGTTTGAAAGCGGCATGCAGTTGACTCAAAGGACTGTGTATACTGTCCTCCTAAGAAAGGAATTCACATCTCTATTTTAGTACTTTTATGATATTTAGATTTTACGTTTCTTATATTTCGCGTCTTAAATCTTAATATATATTTACCCTCGACACTGATTCACTGATTCCCTGATTCACTGACTCTGTCACGCAGTACGTAGGAATTTAAATATGCATTCAATAATAATTCTATAAATAATAATAATAAAAAAAATAATATTTTTTTTTTGTACAGAAATTGTGTTTTCCCCAAATTTTTTTTCACCAAAAATTTTTTTTTTCCAAAATTTTTTTTTTAAATTTTTTTTTTTTTTTACAAAAATTTGTTTTTCCACAAATTTTTTTTTTCCACAAAAATTTTTTTTTCAACAAAATATTTTTTTTTCCACAAAAATTTTTTTTTCAACAAAAAATTTTTTTTTCAACAAAAATTTTTTTTTTCACGAACATTTTTTTTTTCAACAAAATTTTTTTTTCCACAAAAATTTTTTTTTTCAACAAAAATTTTTTTTTTCAACAAAATTTTTTTTTTTCACAAACATTTTTTTTTTCACAAACATTTTTTTTTCAACTGTAGTAATATGCAGTACGGCAACCCTGATATGTATCATATGGCAACCCTGGAATGCACCAATGCATCAGCTTCAACAAAGGCAATACTTGGCAGCACTTCATGTAAAGATTGTAAGGACTGTTTCCTGTAAAATAAAGCTCTTGTATTTTTGATCCCGACTACATCACACGTGTTTTATTAAATCCACGAAAACAACGAAGACATCTTTGGAATCCCTCTATTAAAAAATCAGATGTGGGGTGCAACTGAGGTACCTTCATAAAAAATAACAAAAAAACAGAAGATTCCAGAAATTTATTGCGATGGATTTACGCCCAAATCGTCAAGCGCTGGTAAATGCATTGACTGCAGCAGGAGTAGAAGTTCCCGATTCAGCCACCTTAAGTCAGCTTGTCACATTGTGTGGCCAAATCGACAACGAGTGCCAGTTCAGTAATGATTCCCAGCTAATGCCGAAATCGCAGGTGGCACAGACTAACGAGGCTACTGCTGAAATTTCATCCCAGGAACTGCTCAAACCGACAAGTGCCATAATTCACTCCGACGTTGACCTCAATGAACAGAACGAGATTCCTCAACATTTCCAAGACGTCGAAGAAAGTATCTTGGAAACCACCGTAATTGCCGCCGACTTGGTGCACGCAATGGCTAGAGATGTACGTGCCTATAAATCCGTTAAGGATAATGAGATTGATGCTTATTTACCCACCGACTTTCCCGCTGTCGCCATTCCCAGTACAACACCTGCTGTAAGTACCCGCGTCGTAGATGCCACCGCTGCCAAACCCGCTGTTTTCCGTGTCACGAATCCCTTGGAAACCGCCCGAAATTTATCCGCAGTAGATGCCGCAGCAAACAATATGTCCGCAGCAAACAATATGTCCGCAGCAAACAATATATCCGCAGCAAACAATATGTCCGCAGCAAACAATTTGTCCGCAGCAAAAAGTATGCCCGCGGCACCAGAAAGTCCCGGAATGTCTTTGGATGACGAACTAAAAAAGTTGAGATTGCGCCTTGAGATGTTGCAACTGCAGCAACAAATACGTGACCTAGAAGCGAATGACCGGCCACAACCATACGGCCGGCGTGTCGACTTGTCAGAGTTGGATGCTGCAGTGCCGACATTCACTGGTGATGACCATTTTGACATAGTCAAATGGTTTTTGCAATTTGAAGACTATGCGAACATGTGCGGGTTCAACGGGAAGGAGAAGTGCTTGGGTGTGCGGCGTCGCCTGGGAGGTACTGCCAAGAAGTATGCAGACAACGAAGGATTGATAGAATACACCGAACTAAAATCAAAATTGTTGAAGGTATTCAAGCGTACGACATCACGTCAGGAGACTTACAGACAGCTACGGTCACGTACCTTGAAGCCCACCGAGTCTTGCCTGAGCTATCTGGTGGCGATGCAGTCGATTGCGGCGATGTCAGATATTGATGAACAGGAACTCGTTGATTTCATCATTGACGGCATGAATGACAACACAAACACAATATCGTGTCTGTACGGAGCCAACACAATCGATGACTTAGTACAGCGCCTCAACCGATATGAGCAACGGCGTCAGCAAATGCGTATGCCGGCTATGAAGACAATGAACATCACAGGCGGCAGTAAAATTAAACCACCAGCAGCAAAGGCCGTACACTCCGAAGTCAGGTGTTATAATTGTTCGCAATTTGGACACTACCAAAGCCAATGTCTGAAGCCGAAGCGGCCTCCGAATTCATGCTTCATTTGTGCTGAAGTGGGCCATTTTCACCAAAACTGCCCAAAGAAGGGGAATGTAGCTGCCATTACCGATGCCAAAATAGACTGTTCCATTGATGCATTCCAGATGGTAAGTGTTGCCTTTTTTGATCAGGGTAAGCGCACTGAAGTGACGACGTTTTTTTCTTTATTTGATACCGGTAGCCCTATTAGTTGTTTGAGCAGAAATCTCGTGCCGTTTTCAGTTAAAGACGAAAAGAAGTTAACAACGTTTCGCGGCATCGGAAATAAAAAACTTAGTACGTATGGAAAAGTAAAATGTGAAATAAGTTTCAACAACACAATTGTTTTACATGAATTTTTAGTTTTACCAAAAGAAGAGGCGGTTGTACCTATAATAATAGGACGTGATTTGTTAACTAAATTTAACATACAATTGTGCCAAATCAAACTTAAATATAATAAAAATGAACTACTTCAAATGAATTTAAAAAATATAAACAAAACACCAAAAAAACAAACTATCAGTGCGCTTACGACTTTAAATTTATATAGGGGTCCACAAGGGGTAGTAAATGTTCCTACCATTGAGAATAAATTTGATGCCTTAAGCCTGCTGCCTTTTGCAGTAGAAAGTGACGTTGAAGACGTAAGCATAGATACGAGTCTTAGGTGCAAATGCGATAGTGAATTGGAAGTTGTGGACGAAAACGACGAATGTAAAGAACCAATGGAAATAGTTTGTACGATTGAGAATACAGATGAGGTTAATATAGATAAGAATCTGAACTCAGCGGATACTGGTAGGTTGAAGTTACTTATAGGCAAGGTGTGGTCTTCTGATAATGTGGATGGTCCTTTAGATCCCGCAGAATATTGTATGACGATCAGATTGACTAATGACACTCCAGTTTACAGTGGCCCCAGACGCCTTTCATACCACGAGCGGTCTGAGGTGAAAGCGAAATTAGATGAATTGTTAAATAAAGGTATTATCCGTCCAAGTGAATCCCCTTACGCTTCTCCGATTGTGCTAGTGCGGCGTAAGAATGGAAAATTAAGAATGTGCGTTGACTATCGCGCTTTGAATAAAATCACTTTGAAAGATAATTACCCTATGCCAGTAACCGAGGACTGCTTAGACTATTTAGGTAGTAAAAATTTTTTTACAATACTAGACTTAGAAAATAGCTTCCACCAGGTACCGATGGATGAAGGATCCATACAATATACAGCGTTTGTAACACCGCTGGGACAATTTGAATACTGTTATATGCCCTTCGGTCTCAAGAACGCTGGGGCTGTATTCCAACGTTTTATAAATAAGATTTTAAGGGAATTCATTGATGCAGGGAAGATTGTCGTCTATTTAGACGACATTTGCATAGCAACTACTACTTTTGAGAAACATTTGCAGATTCTAACTGACGTATTGCGGGTGCTACGGAAGGCTGGGTTGAGGTTAAATTGGGAGAAATGTAAATTTGCTTACCAGGAGCTTGATTATCTAGGCTACAAAGTTAATAAAGAAGGGATACGCCCAAACAACGACCACATCTGGTCAATTCAACAATACCCAATGCCTACCGACAGTGAAGAAGTAGAACGATGTTTAGGGCTTTTTTCGTTTTTCCGTCGATTTGTACCGAATTTTTCAAGGATAGCGAGACCATTGACGGATTTAAAGAATAAAATTTTTAAATGGACAAACGAGTGTACGGAGGCCTTCTTAACCCTAAAAGAAAAATTAATTAACGGACCGGTATTGGCTGTATATAACCCACTTCGAGAAACAGAATTACACACGGACGCTAGCTCGAAAGGCTTCGGGTCAGTTCTACTTCAGAGACTAGAAGACAAGAAATTCCATCCGGTGGGGTACTTTTCGAAATGCACGACGCCCGCGGAATCGAGATACCATAGCTTCGAGCTAGAAACGCTTGCCATTATATATTCTATGCGGCGGTTTCGAGTGTATCTGGAAGGAATTCCATTCACAGTGGTAACCGACTGCAACTCGCTAACGTTAACACTAAGCAAGAAGATGATCAACCCAAGGATAGCTAGGTGGGCATTAGAATTAGAAAATTATGATTATTCTATACGGCACCGTAAGGGGGAATTGATGGCTCATGTCGATGCATTAAGCAGAACACCAATCATTGCCACTATCGAAGATTGTGATATGGATTTCAATTTACAGATTGCTCAGACAAGGGACTCGAATATTCAGACTATTAGGGACAATTTAGAAAATGAAGATGTCAGTGGATATAATTTAGAGAATGGATTGGTATTCCGAGTGAATGCTAAAGGCAGAAAGCAGTTATATGTACCAGCCGAAATGGAGGACAATATTATGAGATTAATTAACGAGAAATATGGACACTTAGGAATAGATAAATCTATGAATGAAATAAAGAAATATTACTGGTTTCCGAACATGAGGGAGAAACTTAGTCGATTTATAAGAAATTGTTTAAAATGCATTTACAACTCAGCTCCTCATAGAAAAAATGAAAGGAATTTATATAGTATTGAAAAGAAACCAATTCCGTTTGACACCATACATATTGATCACTTTGGACCTTTGCCTTCAATAAAATCAAAACGCAAACACATATTAGTAGTTGTAGATGCGTTCACAAAGTTTACGAAGTTGTATGCCGTTAACGCCACGGGGACTAAAGAATCGTGTTGTGCTTTGAAGAAATATTTTGAGAACTACAGCAGGCCAAGAAGAATTATTAGTGATCGTGGAACTTGTTTTACCTCCAATGAATTCAAAAAGTTTGTCAATGATAGAAATATTGTGCACGTGAAAGTGTCGGTAGCGTCACCACAGTCAAATGGACAGGTAGAAAGGGTGAATAGGGATCTGAAAACGATGCTGGCTAAACTCACTGAGTCGATAGAACATTCCGACTGGGTTGAGAAACTGTCGCAAGTGGAATTTGCAATGAATAATACGGTGCACTGTACAACTGGGCAACCACCGAGTAAAATGTTGTTTGGGGTGGAACAAAGAGGAGAGGTAATAGATGAAATGACTGAACATATACAGAAGGTATACGCTGAAGAAGAAGTAGAATTAGACATAATTAGAAACGACGCCGCTAAGGCTATAGAAAAATCTCAATCGTACAATCTACAATATTTCAAAAAACACCACAAACCTGCCAAATCATTTGAAGTAGGGGACTTAGTGGTGTTGAAAAACGTCGATACCACTGCAGGCGTGAATAAAAAGTTAATACCAAAATTCCGCGGTCCGTACGTAATTCGGAAACAATTAGGTAACGATCGGTATGAAATATCGGATGTAGAAAACTGTCAAGTCACGCAAATGCCGTATTCCGGAGTTGTTGACTCTAGTCGCTTAAAGAAATGGTTGGAACATAAAAATCAGATATATTGCCCTGTGGACCCAGAAGGCAACAGTAGTGAATATGAAGATTATGAGTTTCTTGAAGACGAAGTTTAGATAGGTTCGACAATCGAGGTCGATTGTATAGTCAGGTTGGCCGAGATTGTAGTAATATGCAGTACGGCAACCCTGATATGTATCATATGGCAACCCTGGAATGCACCAATGCATCAGCTTCAACAAAGGCAATACTTGGCAGCACTTCATGTAAAGATTGTAAGGACTGTTTCCTGTAAAATAAAGCTCTTGTATTTTTGATCCCGACTACATCACACGTGTTTTATTAAATCCACGAAAACAACGAAGACATCTTTGGAATCCCTCTATTAAACAACAAAATTTTTTTTTTCAACAAAATTTTTTTTTTCCACAAAAATTTTTTTTTTTAACAAAATTTTTTTTTTTTCGACAAAAATTTTTTTTTCAACAAAAATTTTTTTTTCAGCAAAAATTTTTTTTTCAACAAGAATTTTTTTTTTAACAAAAATTTTTTTTTTCAACAAAATTTTTTTTCCGTGTTTCAACGGGCGCCATAGGCGCATTACAAATTACTAGTATTAAATATTTTAAAAAATTTTAAAAAGTGATTTTAAAATAGATTACAGTTGGAAATGGGTCGTATAAGCTTAACCCCTTGTGGAAGAAGATTCGAAGGGGTTGAATTAGTGTTATGAAAATTATTCTTTTCTTCACAAAATCTGAATTGTTTTGTCATTTAAGAGATAAATTCAAAGTTGACAAATTCTCAAGGACCTGCAAGGATATTATTTATGGGTGGTAAGTTGCACCAGGGCGAATCGAAAAGAATAAAAGAAATATTAGTTATTTTTTTTATAATTTGTTTTAACTTTTAAAGAACTAATAATAACACCAATATAAATAAATGCATGAAATAAATCACGAAAAACAGATTCTAGACATTGGTAAAACTACTCCTTCTCCAAGACAACTATTTTTCAATAATAGAATTTAGTGCGACGACTTAGCAAATTGTGAATTACCGTTATTCGGAGAAGACAGGGGTACTAAAAATTTTATTAGGTACATTTTAGTGTAGTTTAACGTACCTAGGAGAACAATTATACATCTATGTTTCTTTTAAGTATTTATGTGCTCATAATTGTAATGATACTTCAAAGTACCGTGGATCGTCAAAGGGTTAACACAAAATCTCGTTCGCGGTCCCGAATTTGGCTTTATCTCAATTTTGGCACATTCCTTTTGGGATGTCACTATATGTCGTGTATAGCGACGAAAGCTTATGAAATATCAACAAAAAGATACTGACAAAATCATCATCATTGTCATCCAAAAGCAAAAATATGTTAATCTCACAAACAGAGAATATTGGTAGCACTATTCTAGAAACCTTCTCATTTTCTAGAAATTTGTTAAAAATTGTTAATACATGTTTGAAATAAACCACACATATGTTGTAGACGTTTACATTTATTTCCTGTATCGCATTTTGAACAAACACAGTTCCCTTTTGTGGTCCTAATGTGCTTTGACGCTTGTGTTCTGACAATTAATTTCCGGTTCTGGTAAACATCATTGGCCGGTAATGGTCTGTAATGTTTGTGCCAAAATGACAAAGAACACCTACACCTAAAGTAAGAAAAGTGAGGCTGTATACACGAACCGAACCACATTTATGCGAAACGGTCATGGAAAATGTCACCAAATGTGTGTTCCGGTCCACCATAACCATGGAGGTCAATTAACCGCTATATTAATCCATACATAGCCAATGATAATTAGCCAGGTATTCTTAAATTAAAACAAAAGTATAATATTTTAATTAAAAACGTTATTGGACTTGTTTTGTACATATCCCTACATTCTACCTAAAACACCTGCGTAAATGCAACATGCCCTTCGTGTCGACCACTTTAATTGTGAGTTGGAGTTAGGGTATGGGGTCATTTTTCGACGATGCCCCTACTTAAACGTTCTTACTTCCGTTTTAGACTTAATTTTGGTATTTTATTGTGGAAACAGAAAACGAAGCAAATTAAACCTGTTATGAAAAAACCAATTGAATTTGAACATGTTTTCCAATCGAGGAAGACTTCTTCAATACAGGAGCCGACAAAGATAACTTTGTTCTTGGACATTAACTATTAATATCTTGTACAGAATATAGCGAATAACATAGAGAATCATATGGAACCTTGGCCTTCTTTGGTGCCTTGGTGATGATTCTGGTTTATCCACTGTGCCAAATCCATGAAAAACTCCTTAGGATTGCGGTTGAACGTCGTACTTTGAAGTGGCCACACAACTGTGCTTATGGTGAGTGTGGGCAATCGCGACAATCATCGTGTGAATTAGTTTTTCATTTCGAAAAACTCTAAAATCTCCTTTCGACTGGGGATTAACATATCGAAATACTTCTTTGATGTGGAGACACAGTTGCACTTGTGGTTAAGTTTGAGCAATAGCAGGTCCCATGAGTTACTCAAAAAACCAGTGACGAATTACAACGACATCTACACGTCAGTTGATGAAACTTAGTATTAATGTTAATAGTTTTGTACAAATAAATATGGAGTACTTGGGTTTCTTTGCTCCTTATTGTGTAAAGTGTGATTTCAGGAATCTCATGTAGGATAAAGCTGGTTTTAATCGTATTTAAATATTACTCATACGCCACAAAGGCCATTTAGTTGAAAGATATATTGAATTTCATATTCAGTAATTTTTGTTTTTGGTTTTTGTAATTTTTTGTGAAGCTGTTTTAAATCTTTACGATCTTTATAGGTGGGTAAATATTTTATAAAATAAACAAATTTTATAAGAAAGCTACGCAATACAGAAGAAACACAAAATGCCCCTTACCTCTAAACACTTTGTCTGGTTAGTAATAAGTAAACTGCCAATGGAATTTGTAGTTTCAGTAGGTAACATTCCATCACTGCCTCACTACCCACTTGTAATTCAACCTGGAAGCCATGCAATTCATCTACAACATAGGCAACGTTTTCTGACAACATCGCTAAACTTCCATAAGCAACAGCTACCCCCTAATAAAACTATGGCAACAGGGTGGACCATAGTAATTTCCGTCCTCATGTCCAGCAGCTACAGCACACTTAACCATCTAATTTCAGGGAACTGCAATTCACTTTGGTCACAACACCTTTGTCCTTGATGGAACAATGACTGTTCATGTGGGGTGGCGAATGCCCGATTAGCATGTACAAGTGAACATCGACAGCAATTGTTGTTTGCAGAATGTTGTGGTCGGTCTACTTGAATGTGGCCATTCTATGTGAGTGCGTATGTCACTTGCAATGTACAAATAGCCCACAGAAAATCAATGGATGCATGTTAAATTACAGCGATATATTGCAAATGCATTTCGATGATTCTTTGAAGGCACGACGATTTAGAAATCAACCAGGAATCGCCAAATGCACTTGAATGTGCATCCATTGCATGGTTGGGTGGAGATGTGAATTTTTGCGGATAAAAGAGTATATTTATGTTGAGATCGACCCACAAAGAGAATATAAAATGTTTATGAAATTCTGAGTCGAGTGGACACAGTTCTGGTGCAATTTGACCAGACGATGTACTGACGTATAGTCCTCGGCATTTCTTAATGTAGAATATAAAATATACGATCTGGTTGGTGGACTTAATTTACAAATTCTATCAGAATGCTTGGGAATGCATTCCATGGTGAAGGATTTGTAATCGGCCCAAAAACCGTCCCAGAAACCGGATCAAAAAATTTAGGCAAATCATGAAAATAAAGGCATATTTGGGTTCGTGAGTAAATTTCGTTGCACTTCGATACCCATATGCGCATGTTTATCATGGGCCCTTTTTTGGGCCCCAAGGGTCCACGGAACCCATGAGCACGCCCATTTTTGGGATTTTTTTCCCCATCTATAAATTATATAAACTTACGGACGGACGGACAGACGGACATCGCTAGAATGTCTTAGAATGTTACACCGATAATATATATACTTTATAGGGTCGCAGATCACTCTTTCGAGGTGTTGCAAACGGAATGACAAACTTAGTATATACTCCATCCTATGATGGAGTGTATAAAAATCCTAAAAAATAAGGAATTAACTTATTCAAAATTTACAATTTTGAGCTTGCTCAGTACCCAAAAAAATGTATTTCAGGCAAAGAAGAGGATGACCGACCAATCAAAATTTGTAGTTTTAGTATCGATTTAAATTTTAAGTTAATTTTTTGAAGAAAGGACTATTTGGACTATTTTAAATTTTGCAATATTTCCTTTTTTTAATTTTATATTGCATCTCATAAATATGCATCAGCCATTTAAGAACAGCAATGGAAGGCATCACAACGAAATGGAAGACTTTGATAATTCTGTATGTGAATACTGCTGCTTTCTGTTGAGATGCACCATGAACAAACTTTTATATCATAATGGCCAATTTAGTAGTTTCCCTCTGATGTTTTACATTTCTGTTGAACAATGTATTTATAGTCTGCCGTCTTATCGAATGTTTTGTGTGTAACAGTGGAAGAAGAACATCAAATGTACTCGCCGCCTCCATACAATGACAACATGAAAATGCTCATGTCTTTGCATTTGTTTGTTTTCAGGATAATGTTTCCTTGTCTACACAAAATGTACTTTGGAAAATAATGCTATTTATAGTGTTGTGGAAGTGCATTAGTGTGGGAGTGTGTCCTTTTGATAGTTTGTTTTAGTTAGGAACAACAATAATTCCTTTCAAGTTAGTTCAGAATATTTATTCAATTCATAATGTCTGTTTATTTTGGTAACATAAATAGTCAGTTCTGTGTGGGACATACGACGTAGATAAAATATATCATTCTATGATCATTTTACGATATTCTTCGGAACTAGTGTGTTATTTTAAACTGTTTGGTATAAATTTATTTTTTTGTTGATGACAAATTGTTTTGATAAGAAATGTTGTTTATCTGGTAAGCAATTTTTCAAAATTGCCATTTCCATATTTTATTTTGCACTGTAACTACAACAGGAATATTGCATTCCCTGAGTTGTGTTTTCATATACATTTTTTTCTCGAAAAGTATGTTTGAATAGTTCATTTCGAACGTGTATTCTGCATCAGAATTCAGCCATTACTCATACGCCACAGTGTTGCAACAAATAGCCGCAAATGTTGATTATACGCACGGGTGGCCAAACATGAAGCATGCAACAACTCAATTGATGGCTTAAGTAAATATGCGTTTATCATTAATACCTGTTAATCGAATAAATTATTTCATTTTCAACACTCCCTTCACGTGGTAAACCCATATTTGTGTTACATTTAACAGTAAATATTTGCGTGGTACTCAGCGTTTCCACGTTAATTGTAATTCACTCTATCCAACCAAAGAATATTAGGGTGTATCGAAAGTGTATGAAAGCACTCACATTTTAGAGTCTACTAAGTGTGAAAAGACACAAGAAGTGAAAGACTGGATATTCAAAATTCAAGTTTTTTCTAAAAGGGTTTCAGGTCCTGCTTGCCATTGTCTAATGGTCAAGTCCATCGTTAAACCGTCTGTTTTTCGGGAATATTGTTCATTTTAAGTTATTTTTTAAAATACGAAGTAAATTTATATTCCAAATTTTGGTGTAAGACCATAGGCTGGATTTTTGCAGCGACAGACCAAAGTCACTGGTGAGAATCGAACCAACAACCTCCACGCTGATAGGCAAGCGCTCTACCAACTCGCCTACCTGGACGCCTTTTAAATATTTAAAACCAAGTTTGCCACATGGGACATTTTTGTGCCGTAGGCATTTTTTCTTTATTTTCCCTTGCTTACTTTTCTTATCCCAAAACCTATTTTCCTTAACATTTCATGAAATAACTGACAGGAAACTTCTCTCAAATCAGTTAGCTGTGCACGATATAATTTGTATACTCACTGGCCGTGATCTACTGTGTAAAGCCAAACGGCTGATAGTTTTCTATAGAAGTTTTGCATGGCTTAGAGATTATTTTCCTACTCGTAAAGTCTTAAGCATTTACAAGGTAAAGTCAGCCGTTGAAAAATGTTTTACCACATGTCGAATCTGCGATCTGCTGTGTGATAGCTGCACTCACTATTCACCACACTACTGCCGTCTACCTTATCACAAAATTGCAACCTAATAATCTAAAAAATTAAGTATTCCCACATTACCTATACAAATGAATAAAATTGTAGTAGAGTGGAGATTCAACCAGTACGTTGACTATTTGCTTTAGTCCATTTCATACTTAAAAGAATCATATATTTGATGTGTAAGATACTAAATAATTTTCTTGGTTTACCATTACCGTATGGAAACTGGAACTATCTTCCACTACGAAGGTTTTCTCAAGACCTTACATTACCACTACCGAGTTTGGGATTCATATTGCGGACTGGGTCGAGCCTAGCCTAAACATCCACTGATGTATATTTTGGTTTATTAATCCCACATTTTGTTTTGTAAATTTACTTCAGGATATGGAGGAATGTACATGTTTTTCTTTTCAACAAACATCATCATCAAGTGACTTCATTTAAAAAAAGGTTGTAAACCGCATTCCCCCTATTTATACCCTCATTTTTGTAAACTAAGCTGGCTGAATGTAGTACAATGGTTTGTAAAATGCTTAACATGACTTTAATTTAACTTAGTGTACTGTTTCTGCCTGAAGCAAGTAAATTTCCTCTAACCAAGACTAACCAAGACAACACTAATTGATGTATTTTTTTAAGGTGTCAACAAATATCGATTTACCCGAGGCATATAGAAAATGTAAACAGCCAATTGACTTTTTCACAAACATAAAGAAGTATAGAATTATCGTATTAGATGTGATGTCATACAAACTATCGAGCTGTTAATACAAATCAGTGCTTTGTTCGTCATATATTTTTTTACAATTAGTGATCGTATTCTACATTCTATTCGTACGGAGTGAAAAGTACGTAAAAACCTACTTCCAGCATTGTCACGTGTTATTATCAAACTTGATTCGGGTCTCATTTTCGGATCGTCTGCAAGCGGCATGCAGTTGACTCAAAGGAATGTGTATACTGTCCTCCTAAGAAAGAAATTCACATCTCTATTATGGTACTTTTATGATATTTAGATTTTACGTTTCTTATATTTTGCGCCGTAAATATTAAATATTTTTAAAAAATTTCAAAAATGATTTTCAAATAGATTACAGTTGCAAATGGGTCGTATAAGCTTAACCCCTTGTGGAATAAGATTCGAAGAGGTTGATTTATTGTTATGAAAATTAATATTTTCTTCACAAAATCTAAATTGTTTTGGCATTTACGAGATAAATTCAAAGTTGACAAATTTTCAAGGACCTGCAAGGATATTATTTATGGGTGGTAAGTTGGACCAGGGCGAATCGAAAAGCATAAAAGAAATATTAGTCATTTTTTTTATAATTTGTTTCAACTTTTAAAGAACTAATAATAACACCAATATAAATAAATGCGTGAAATGGTATTTCGAAAAACAGTTTCTAGACATTGGTAAAACCACTCCTTCTCCAAGATAACTATTTTTCAATAATTGAATTTAGTGCCACGACTTAGCAAATTGTGAATAACCGTTATTCGGAGAAGACAGTGCAACTAACAGTTGTGAACAAATTGTATTATTTACATTTTAGTATAGTTTAACGTACCTAGTGGAACAATTATACAACTATGTTTCTTTTAAGTATTTATGTGCTGATAATTGTAATGATACTTTTAAATACCGTGGATCGTCAAAGGGTTAACACAAAATCTCGTTCGCGGCCCCGAATTTGGCTTTATCTCAATTTTGAAATTTTGGCACATTCCTTCTTGGGATGTCAGTATATGTCGTGTATAGCGACGAAAGCTTATGAAATATCAACAAAAAGAAACTGACAAAATCATCATCATTATCATCCAAAAGCAAAGGTTTGTTAATCCCACAAACAGAGAATATTGCTAGGAATATTTTAGAAACCTTCTCATCTTCTAGTATTTTGTTAATATTTTTTTCATAAATTTTTAATATGAACTACCCGGAGGTTTAACACATCGGTTTACATTTGTTTCCTGTATCGCATTTTGAACAAACTCAGGTCCTTTTTGGGGTCCTAATGTGCTTTGAAGCTTGTGTTCTGACAATTAATTTCCGGTTCTGGTAAACATCATTGGCCGGTAATGGTCTGTAATGTTTGTGGCAAAATGACAAAGAACACCTACAAATAAAGTAAGAAAAGTGAGGTTGTATACACGAACTGAACCACATTTATGCGAAACGGTCATGGACAATGTCAACAAATGTGTGTTCCGGACCACCATAGCTATGGAGGTCATTTAATCGCTATATTAATCCATACATAACCAATGATAATTAGTCAGGCATTCATAAATTAAAACAAAATTATAATATTTTAATTAAAACCGTTATTGGACTTGTTTTGTACATATCCCAACATTCTACCTAAAACACCTGCGTAAATGCAACATACCCTTCGAGTCGTCCACTTTAGGGTTTGGGGGAATTTATCGACGATGCCCCTACTTAAACGTACTTACTTCCTTTTTAGACTTTATTTTGGTATTTTTTTCTGGAAACATAAAATGAAGAAAATTGAACCTGTTATGAAAAAACCAATTGAATTTGAACATGTTTTCCAATAGAGAAAGACATCTCCAATACAGGAGCCGACAAAGATAACTTCGTTCTTGGACACTAACTATTAATATCTTGTACAGAATATAGCGAATAATATAGCGAATCATATGGAACCTTGGCCTTCTTTGGAGCCTTGGTGATGATTCTGTTTTATCCATGAAAAACTCCTTAGGATTGCGGTTGAACGTCGTACTTTAAAGTGGCCACACAACTGTGCTTATGGTGAGTGTGGGCAATCGCGACAATCATGGTGTGAATTAGTTTTTCATTTACAAAAACTACAAAATATCCTTTCGATTGGTGATGAACATATCGAAATACTCCTTTGATGTGGAGACACAGTTGCACTTGTGGTTAAGTTTGAGCAATGGCAGGTCCCATGAGTAACACACAAAAAACAGTGACGAATTACAACGACATCTACACGTCAGTTGATGAAACTTAGTATTAATGTTAATAGTTTTGTACAAATAAATATGGAGTACTTGGGTTTCTTTGCTCCTTATTGTGTAAAGTGTGATTTCGGGAATCTCATAATCGTTATTAAATAATACTCATACGCCACAATGGCCATTTAGTTGGAGGATGTATTTAACTTTACATTCAGCAATTTTTGTTTTTGATTTTTGTAATTTTTTATGAAGCTGTTTTAAATCTTTATGATTTATGATTATACGTGGGTAAATTTTTTTATAAATTAAACAAATTTTATAAGAAAACTACGAGGAAGTAAGTTATGGCAATACAGAAGAAACACAAAATGTCCCATACCTCTAAACACTTTATCTGGTTAGTAATAAGTAAACTGCCAATGGAATTTGTAGTTTCAGTAGGCTACATTACATCACTGCCTGACTACCCACTTGCAATTCAACCTGGAAGCCATGCAATTCATCTACAACATAGGCAACGTTTTCTGACAACATCGCTAAACTTCCATAAGCAACAGCTACCCCCTAATAAAACTATGGCAACAGGGTGGACCATAGTAATTTCCGTCCTCATGTCCAGCAGCGATAGCACACTTAACCATCTAATTTCAGGGAACTGCAATTCACTTTGGTCATAACACCTTTGTCCTTGATGGAACAATGACTGTTCATGTGGGCTGGCGAATGCCCGATTAGCGAGTACAAGTGAACATCGACAGCAATTGTTGTTTGCAGAATGTTGTGGTCGGTCTACTTGAATATGGCCATTCTATGTGAGTGCGTATGTCACTTGCAATGTACAAATAGCCCACAGAAAATCAATGGATGCATGTTAAATTACAGCGATGCATTGCAAATGCATTTCGATGATTCTTTGAAGGCACGATGATTTAGAAATCAACCAGGAATCGCCAAATGCACTTGAATGTGCATCCATTGCACGGTTGGGTGGAGATGTGAATTTTTGCGGATAAAAGAGTATATTTATGTTGAGATCGACCCACAAACAGAATATAAAATGTTTATGAAATTCTGCGTCGAGTGGACACAGTTGTGGTGCAATTTTACCAGACGATGTACTGACGTGTAGTCCTCGGCATTTCGTAATGTAGAGTATAAAATATACGATCTGGTTGGTGGACTTAATTTACAAATTCCATCAGGATGCTTGGGAATACATTCCATGGTGAAGGATTTGTAATATTGGGTGCGGGCAATGTTAACGTAGCTGCTTTTTAATTCTCCTTTTGCGACAATTATGTGAACTGGCCCTAAAAATGTCCAAGTGGCGCATGGGCACTATTTGATAAGTTGATTATATAAATATTAGCAATTTGAAAATAAATAAATACTAAAAAAAAAATCGGGAACTAAATTGACAAAAGCATTTGGCCTTTGTATCAGTTAGAGGCGGATTTGTCTAGTATTCATGGGTGTTAAGAATTAAGTAGAGATTAAATTCAAGACAGTGTATTCTTTTCCCGGTAACCTTAAGAATAAAATTCTTTAAAATATAAAGTGATACAAAACACTCGACTCCGTTAAAGTGAATTAATATAACTTTATGTCCCAACTGTAATGTAAACCCAGGATTATTCTCTGAGGCTGATGTTTTCGAAAAGATGTCACGTACTTAAGTTTGTGAACACCAAGTCAGCACCTGTTGGACTGACATGAAAATATTTCTTTGGCAAGTGAACAATTGTTCAGAATATGTTTTCAAAAAACCAACACACCTTCGACAACAGCAGAAATATGAAAAACAAAATACTTGAATGGAGAAAAATATTTTCATCTGTGTTTCTTTGTGAACATGAGGGAGACTCCAATAAGTGCGGTAATATGTGAGAAATAAAACGACTAGATAAGGACCATGAAACATTTGATACACTAAGTTCAAATTGAATATTTACAAATCAGTAAATTCCACAAAAGCGTCAAACTTGTCTACGAACAATTCACTATTTTTCTCAGGAGATAAAAAAAGTAGTATAAGTGGCAGAGTTCTTTTGATTAAAAATCATGAAGTTAAGTATTTAAGACCTCTATTTATAGTTATTTGATACAAGATTTATCTAAAAGACACATGATTTATCTAGCGTTTCCTGTTGATCCAATTTGAGCATGTTTTACAGTCACTGTTCGTGATAGACGGATATATTGGGTGGTCATTTATGGATCCGTTTTCCATATAGGTGTTAATTTAGATCAATTTAATAATAGCAATACCATCGAAATAATGAAAATCTAATTTTCATTACAGGATAAAATAGTACAAAATACATCATAAAAGTCACATAGTGAGGAAAATTTACGTCTGAATACGCAAAATTGTAATGCAAAATGGGAAAATTAATCACAATATGCAAATGGCGTCGTTCAATCAAAACCTAAAATTTTTATTTAGTAAAAAATATATGAAATTAATAAATGGTGATTCTTTTTGCCCCAAATTGTATCTTTAAAAAGGCTTGCCAGAGTGGTTTGTAACTAAGCGCCTTGGTCAGTAAAAAAGATTTGTCCGAGTTTCGTTTCTTTACAGATTGTGTTGGTTTTGTTCTTGTCATTATCATACCTATTACGCATTCGAAGAATTATGTGTATATACTTTTTGGTCGTAGTTA
This sequence comes from Hydrotaea cyrtoneurina, assembly GCA_958296145.1. NCBI lineage: Eukaryota > Metazoa > Arthropoda > Insecta > Diptera > Muscidae > Hydrotaea > Hydrotaea cyrtoneurina. The sequence continues at coordinate 5,230,693 of OY282513.1, read as the reverse complement.
GTCAACATGCCTGGAGAGAATAACAACCATGCGTTCCAAGAATTTCTTGCAATAACTTGTTTTGATTTTGCTATGACTCTCTAAGTACTCGCCCTAATGCACGTATTGGTTACACACATTTTCAATATGAAGAAGAGCAATGGAAACATTTTCTGGTATTCAAATGAAAATGTTTACAATTTTGTAAATATCAACCAAATCCCCGATTGAAGGCGTATGATGTTTAAAAATTCACTATTAATATTAAGATTTCAATGTAAATTTGAATGGCTGTTGTTGTCACCATCTTAACTTAAAATGAGATACACACACATTCAGAGGTGACCAAGAGGGTTAATACTTAACTCACATCATGTAAACCTTCTCTTTTACTAGGGGTAGTTAGGAACGCAGGGAAATATTGTTGTGGGAAAAACCCGCGAGGAGAATTTCTCTTAAAAAAATTATGTCACATATATGTACGGGATTTCATGGGCCTAAGATTTTAAAATGCTTTCGTTATCTTTACATGACAGGAATGTGAATCCTCAACAAATTACATTTTCCAAATATGCAATGCATGGCAACAAAGGATCACAAGGAATTCATCTTTCGACAATTTACACACAAGCATTCTCATGCAAATATTCTGGTATGGATTAAACAATTTGACATTTTTGAAAGACAAAAGAAAATCCAAAATAAAAAAGGGAAAAATAGGTTTTCAAATGGTCTTTGAAAATTCTTCATTTCAGTAAATGCAAACAATTTCAAGAGATGCTATTCTAATCAGGATCTGTTAAACTCGATGCCGCCCACACTAAGAAGTTTTTCAATTCCACTCAATTTGTAGTACAGTAAGGTAACTATGATGAAAGATAAAATACATTAACTGACCCCTTGTGAAATGTTCTTTCTTTGTACGAAAAGAACAAAATGGCTTATTTATCTTTAATCTTTAAACAAAATGGGCATCAATATGACACGATTTAGTAGTTGCAGTTGCAATAGTTCTGTCAGCTTGCAATTTCTGAAAGTTGGAGTTTAATCAATTGAGGTTTATGTCATAAGACAAAGAGATATCGACGCCGCATACAATATGGTGGAGTTAAAAGATGAAAGACTTGCATCCCGCTTTTTGAATATTCCGCATAGCAGTTACCATAAATGCATCAAGTGAATACTTCCCATGATATCTGCGGCCGAAAAATATAAATAATTTGATTTATTTTATAGCGTAAAAAATAATACTTTTATACTACAAACAAAAATATTTTATTTTACTAAACTTGTAGCGGCGATACCAGCGGTTGTAGAAATTTTGTCTAAAAATTTAAAATTGATTTCGTCCGCCAAATTAGCCAAACAACAAAGTTTTAAGCGATATATTTAATAACGCGTTAACATAACAAAGTATCCCAATGCTAAAAGTTTTAAAGTTTGATGGACGATATTTGGGTTTGAGTGATTGGTGAACTTTGAATTTAAAATGCTGCCACTATTAAAACTTTTCTACTTGTGATATTATATTTCCCAAGGCTATCTAGGGAAAACGGTAATGGCTTTTAGATGTTGGATTATTTATAACAAATTGCTCTGATGATGATTACAATATGTCAAATGTTGGGTTGGAGTTACACGAGCCTATTAATCTGCTCACTCCCTATGGCCAATGCAAGGGAACAAGTAGTTACATTCCTAGCTTTGCTGTAATTCCCGAAGAAAGTACGGCATTCGATCTTGAGGTTAACACAATTTTTGTGTTTCGTATCAAGGTTGGTGACCTACGAATTTGCACATCTTTATTTCGCCAATTTAGTGGTCATGGCTATTAAAGACAGCCTGGAGACAACTTGTGGATAATATTAAATGGATTATATTTTACAATTGTATGGAATACACATTTTGCAATGAAATGTTATTGGCTGGCGTCGTATTCGTCTTATAAAGCGTTTCGAGGGCAGGCCGGGTTCTATATATAGGGTGTAAGATTATGGCTTAACAAATGGCACACAAACATCGATAATTTATGTAATGTCTAGCTATAAACAAGTATGTTTTAAAAATATGTTGGTAACCAGGAGAAGAACATTACGTATTGTTTCATTGCGCAAAGCATCGTAATTTGAGTTAGCTTCCATCTCGAGGTGGTGTTTAAATATCAACTTATGTCGCTCATTTACTTCAATAGTGTCAAGAGACATCAAGAGAGTCATTTAAAGTTTTCAATTGCGTCCTACTTAGCAAATATAAGAAAAAGCCATAGGATTTCCGAAGAAACTAGTGGCCTGCTATATGGGTGTATAATAGGGTGGAGTGAAAACGTGCTTTTTTTTAATTTGAAAAAGTTAACCTCGGAAAGAGATGTAGTCTGGGGTCCTAATGAGGGGAAAAATAAAGAAAAAAATTTTAAAAAAAATTTAGGGGTCGCGCCTGTCCCTCGAAATTTGGAAATTATCGCTATTTTGGCGTCGATTTTAGAAAAATCCTAAAAATTAACGACTTAACTTATTCGAAATTTAAAAGTTTGAGCTTGTTCAGTGCCCAAACAAAAGTATTTGAGGCAAATATGAGGATAATCGACTAATATTTGTATTTGAAATTTTTGAACAATGAGAAAATTTTTTTTAAATTTTTTCATGCACTTATTTCATTGTTTACGCTATTGCAAACATTTATTGACATAAAACTTTTTAGGATTTTTCTAAAATCAACGCCAAAATAGCGATAATTTCCAAATTTCGAGGGAGTGGCGCGACCCCTAAAAATTTTTTAAAATTTTTTTCTTTATTTTTCCCCTCATTAGGACCCCAGACTACATCTCTTTCCGAGGTTAATTTTTTTTTTTTGAATTTCACTCCACCCTAGTGTATAATACTCTGCAGGACAAAAGTCAATTTAAATTAGAGATATTCAGCTTTTTCTAGAGTAAACTAATAAAATAGTGAATGGTAACACTATTGAGTAAATGAGGGATATATACTCTGAGTCCAGACCTCAATATCATTCATGACTAGACAAAATTGGAAATATCAACTGTTCTATTGCTTAGTAACGGAGGCTGGAAATATAACCCACACCGTACTATATTATGATTACATAGCACATGACACAATGGATCAAATAAAATTGGCCACAATATGATTAGTCAGCATCTAACAAAGCTCTTTCCATAAGGCAGTGTCGATATTGCAAACATACAACAATTATTTTTTACATTGGTGCTGTAAAATGTGTATTTTGTTAATTTATTCGAATTTTGCGAATGCTCATTTAATTATCACTCACATAGTTAGCAAACAGAAATAAGTCAACTGTTCTACCTTTTTGTATAGTGATTGGTCGGCAATGACGAGTAAACACTCTTTTTAGTAGTTACCATAATGAGACACCATCTCATATCAGTATAGATACGGTAAATACAAAAACATGACCTGAACATGAAATGAGACATGTTTATAAAAAAAAATCATTTGTGGTGAAAGAGTGAAATCACTAATGGGAGCATCAACAAATTATAATGTTGTATATATAAATATAAATAAATATATTATAAATATTCTGTTTATGCCACTGAGTGGATCATAAATGTAATATAATATTTTGTACTAGTAAGTTGTAATGCGCCTATAGCGCCCGTTGAAATATGGAAAAAAAATTTTGTTGAAAAAAAAAAATTTTGTCGAAAAAAAAAAGTTTGTTGAAAAAAATATTTTTGTGGAAAAACAAAATTTTGTTGAAAAAAAAATTTTTGTTGAAAAAAAAAATTCTGTTGAAAAAAAAAAATTTTGTTGAAAAAAAAACAAATTTTGTAAAAAAAAAAATTTGTTGAGAAAAAAATTTTGTAAAAAAAAAAAATTGTAAAAAAAAATTAGGGGAAAACACAATTTCTGTACAAAAAAAATATTATTTTTTTTATTATTATTATTTATAGAAAATTATAGAATGCCTATTTAAATTCCTACGTACTGCGTACAGAGTCAGTGAATCAGTGTCGAGGGTAAATATATATTAAGATGCTGACCGCAACAAGGTCACTTCTGAGCCTCACATTGGAGGAAGAACTATTACATTCATATGGTCCTCTGTGGTTTGGCAAGTGAACATGAGGATTTATGTACGAAACCAAATGCATATCAAACTTCATTACATAGAAGAGGTGAAGGGTCTGGCATCACTTCCGGTATCCAGACAACTTAGGAATGCATGTGAGTGAAATATCTCCTGGCTAGTGTGGATCAGATTGGTAAAAGTATTAGAAGTGAATATAAAAGATAAGGAGTGTGGATCGTCAGGCCGATAATAGTATAACTTAATTCCTTACCACCCTAAACTAACTACACATCTCGCGAGTGTTCTCCATATTATGATTTTAAACACAGTGTTTTCTCATTTTGGTTCGTGTTAGAAAACTAATTTACCTTAATGTATTTTATTTCAATTTAATCTGAATTCGAATGAACGACAGTTCCAAAAACCATACTCAGTTTGTAAATGTTATTTCCATGCATTTCCGTCATTCCGGTCGTGCATAGTTTTACAATTCTTTTAGGTGACATAGAAGACACCACGGGCCCTATATTTTCCTAGGTTTCATGTTGTTCATTCCGATAAGTATTTAACATCCAATCAATTCGAGAGATAAATTCAAAAATCACTAACAGATCTTGCAAAATTTAAAAAATCATATTCCTAGTGAAGTAGTCAAATATGACTGGGGATTATATTGAACTACTTCATCAGATTTAAATCAATCTCATTAGCTTATGCCACATTCCCCAAATATCCACCATTCTCTTTGATATTGCGATGAATATTGAAAGGACTATGAACGAACACTCAGACATTCATACACTACACTCATACATAAACAGATAAACAGAATCATTAACTTTAACGACAATGTTGTGGTGACTTGGGCAACATCAAAAACATTATCAATGGAGAAGAGCTGATAATAACAACTAATAACATCGACACTGACTCAACAAAAAAAAGACAACATTTCTACATCAAATAGAAGCAAAAAAGCACAGTACTTGAGCAGTAAGAGGAAACTTAATTTCGCGGAGAGGTTATGAGGATAAACACCACCGACAAATTTAGCTTCCTGATCAATTGTGTTTGGAAAAGTCCAGAGTTCCTATATAAGTGAAATGGTCCACAACTTCATCAACCATCATAAATATAATTTTTTTAATTTTCATTACTGAGACATCATCATGGTTTGATATCTTCCACTAGCTTTAGATATGCCTAGGAAATACCGACAATCTACTGAAAATTATTTCTTATGTTCCTTTCGTTGTTCAGAACATTACAGCTCTATTTGTCTTCCATTATTACTTATATCTTTAAGCCACCCTATGAACGTCACAGCAAAGCCTATTAAAAGCTAATGCATGCCAGAAAGGATGATGGAGAAAACACTAAAGATTCCTGTCAAGGACAAATGTCGACCAAACGTGATTTTTTGTCCCGATTGATTTTGTTTTTATCAATTTGTTCAAGTGGATCAAATTCAATTACTTTCAGTTTACGAATTTTGCGTCAGTTGCCAGACGGAGTTACTAGCAGAGGATTTCTTTGACATAATAGTACGTAATCAACATTCAGTGATGGGGAAAATTGTTCTATGTATGTGTGTCATAATATGTTTAGGTTATTCAAAGGAAACTGTTGGCTCCGGTTGCTCATGGTAAGAGACATTAAACGTTGTAACTGCAATGCCATTTATCTTTTTATCGTTAGTTTTTTTTATTTTGATATTTTGGCACAATCTAGGACACTAAAGTATCTTTGCTTATGTTTAATTTCTTAGACCTGGGAAATGATACTATTTTTCTCATAGGTGTTTCTGAGTACAATAATAATCAGTTTTTGAAATTTCACAAACACTTCCAAAATCTTGAGTATAAAAACCTGTTTTTACTTTACCCTTAACTCTAGATTTGGGAGGTTTTTGAAAAATTTAATGTTGCAACATCTAACAGAAAAGTAGTATAATTTCCTAGATATTTTTTTGTATTTCTTAAACAATATTTCGGAGAGACTGAGGTAAACCAATTTAGTTTCTCTAGTTGATTTGATGGGTCTTCCCGTATGTACATATGACCTCTTACGTAGACCATTGTCTGTTACTTCTGTTTTAAATATTGATGATTTAGATAGAGTTATAATTGGAAACCAATTACTTGTATTTGATGTGACAGGAATACAATTTCTATTTACAATATGCTCTAAGAAAAGCTGGTATGAAAATGAGTTTGACAAGTCTGTATAAAAGATGGGAAGACAATTCTCATACACTTGCACATACTTTACACCTCCGAATCAAAGTTTTATTATTCTCTCAGAAACGTGTTCTTAGGCAAATCAATTGGCATGTGATTGCATTATAATTACGCAAAATAATAATCAAATATAAATTGTGTAGTCAATATCAGAGAATACGACTCTATCAACTTATGACGCCACGTCTTTGGAATATTTTACAAACGTAAAAATAGATTATTGTATTACAATACAATTTATGCAGCAGAATTTTCATCTGTATTGTATTTTTAGAATAGTCTCAGAATGTGTGTGGGTTACATGGATGGCACAGATTCAATCGTATTTGTACACTGGTAGTTTCTTCTGAAGTTGAACTGTTTGGCAACAGAATGTGCAAACTTTACCCATACCAATGATCCTGTTGGTATCAGAACACTTTGTCTTCTACACAGTGAGACAGTTGGAAGCTTCTGTCAAAAGTAAGAACACATCCTGCCTCTGCCATATTGAAAATAACTATCAGAGGTACGTGTGAGCAATAGTTACCATTCTACAAATGTTAAGTATACGCCCCAAATACATCTGAACAAAAGCCAAGCAAAAGCGACACATGTTAAGATTTTTAATCAGAGTCTCGTATAGTTTTGGAAATTAATTAAACATTGCACATATAAACTTTTTGGATGGTCGTGGTAAACACAGGTTCGAAATCTGGCCAAACCATCAAAAATTTTCAGCGGCAACTCGTAAATGCTGGCGACTTTACAAGGGAGAGCAAACTCTAAGCCATGTAAAACTTCTTTAGAAAAGCATTAGCCGTTTGTAGCCGGCTTTAAACTGATTCGAGAGAAGTTACCCGTCTGTCCCTTCATGGAATGTTAAGGGAAATAAGTATGTGAGTAATATGAAATGTTCTGTTACTGATATTTTTAAAAACGAGAGGCCACACTTTAAATATTTATCGTGATGGGTAACTGTTAATGTCGAATTTGAATTGAAACGTAGTAACAATAAACCCTGACCCAAATACCTTTCATTCGAGTAATAAATATAAAAAAATATTCAAGATATATTACCAAACCGTGCGTATACAAAAATAAATTGTAAATACTAGTGTTTGAGTCACCATTGCTTTGATCCAGCATGTTCAGGTAATTGCGCCATTGATCAATAGTTTATATTTTGGAGACTCATTCGGATTATTAAATTTTTGTGGATTGTGTCATTTTATATTGTTTTATAATTGGCGGTTGAGTTTTTCTGGAAGTATTGCAATATCTCCCATCCACAGTAATGAAATCGCTGATGGTGATTCCTTATGTACCGGTCAAGAATTGGCTCCAATAGTTATTCTCTCTATAATCGCTCGATAATCTTAAGCGTATTTTTATGAAAATATACGTTCGGAGAATCCTCTTTCAATAATTCAGCTCAAGGATTGTTGCAAGTTCTTCTCAAAAGTCATTATGCTTCTAATAATTCGGTAAAATTAGGAATAGACGATTGTATATCAATATTTTTTATATTATGCTTTCAAACAATCGGACGGTAGAATATTTTCATATCAGTGACTGAATATTCAAATGAACTTCAATTTTTTTTTCTATATTTTCCATTTTCAATAACTTTCTATGATAACCTGATATAAGTAGAAGGGGTATTTCCAAACGACAATCGATTGTAGTCTTGTAGTAACACAAATAAAAAAATCGCTGGCTGTGGCAATAACCCCCATTGAAGGTGACTTCGGAGCAGAATTAAAAGTTATACTTTGAAAGCAATAATTACACGTGAATTGTGACTACAGAAGAGGGGACAATATAATTCGAATGCCTACATTACTCTAGCTGGACACATAAAGTAAATGTGGGTGGTTGCGGTATAGAAAAAGCATTAGCAGTTCGATGGCGGCTTTAATCAGAAGGTCCCAGTCACTGAGTATGAACAAATATATCGTATACAGCTCACCTGTATGTTCCTTTACGGACTTCCAAGGGGAAAAAAATAAGGACATTAGTTATAACATGAATACTAAGCACAGACAGATGGTTATGACACAGGACAATATTTCCTCCAAAGAAGCATGTGAGTTGAATAAATATAATTATACGAGCAAAGGAAAATGACATTCTCGGTTAAAAAGAGATGTACTTGCTTTGAGCCTATATTTACAATTTTCTGGTAAGTATTTAAGCAGACAACATCATAAAATACTCCAGAGGTATACAATTTTCAAATGTCACGATCTCGCAACCGATTCCGCATACTTTACTGCATCTAAATGGGTATAGACTCTGCTAGTTTCAAATTATTCAGCCATCGCTTTCTTATTTGCGCTGTACACATGCTTACCAAAATGCCAATAAACAATTTGGTACTGGAATATAGCGAAGAACGTCATTATTTATGACGTTCTTTACTATGACAACAAAATTGGACAAAGTTTTGATACTTGTAGCGAATCCAATTTCAAATTACCGGACAATCAGCTTTATTCAATGATGATGTTTTTTTATTGTTTCTGTAATTTCTATGACTACAATTCCTTAGAATATCATTAAAGTAAAGTCCACTCAACCGAAGAAGTTAAATTTCAGTGAATAAAATATCGATTGCTTTTACAATTCAATAAATGGTGGGTGACTGAAGACATTTCTTTATAAATACGGAGCAAATACTTATTAAGTTATTAGTCGATTTGAAATTCTTTAAATTATCTAATAGAACCTGTTCAGGAGCAGGAGAGACAATATTTTGTTTGTTTTAAAAACAAGAAATTCTCCATACAAATAGAACCCGAAATTAAGTGAGCACAGTAATTTGATCTTCACTATAAAGCGAAACCAAAACCGGTACACCAAAGGCGAAGTTAACAGTTTCCGCATCGCGTTTGAGTAGAAGTGAAGTTCAGTTAACGGCAGAACAGAATGTCTGTTAAACTTTTCGACAAAAACCTGAACTTTCATAAAATATAATTTATATGATCTTTGATCAATCAGACATTGGAGAGTAATTAAAAACAGCACCAGTTTAATATGTTTATGAAGAATAATTTTAATATACTCGACATTTAATCTGAGAAATATGTGTGACTTGGCGAAAGGCGCTATTGCACATCATGTCACGGTCTCTGTCTGTTTAACATGTGATTGTTCGATTCGCCACTCAAAAAAGACAAAGACCAAACCCGAGAAGATCTCATGAATCGTGTTGTAACCAACTAATGAACAAATGCACTAGACCGAAGTACGTAGAATTTCACTTTACTGACTCTATTTATACTACACAGCAACTTATCTACTAACAGGATCTTTGGAATTACATCATAAATGAAAAAAAAACAATTTGATAGTGAATGTCTTAATCTCTCTGCGAAATGCGTGCAAGACAGAAACTTTTGCTTTAAGTTGTTTTGCTTTAACTGCTGGAAGTATTGTATGTAATAGGAAACATCAACTACTCGTACATTTTCATTCCGGACAATGGGTATGCTTTGTCGTGGAACAACATATTAGAAGTATTTATAAAGGGATTAATATCATTGCACAGAGAGAATGTAAGAACGCACATATATTCCAACCACATGTTCTACACCCACAGTGTACAACTTTGAGATAGTTCCAGTATCTGTGAACTGAAAACAAGAGGACTTCAACAAAAACACACACATATAAAGAAAATAGTTTGCAAAGTCCTATTAACGTTGTTGTGTGTTATTGCATTTTAGATTTTCATTTTGTGTTTTCTATTTCAAATCGTTCTCTGAGACTGCTGGGAGTCACGTTACTCCCATATAAAACTCGTTTCACAATCTGTTATAAATGTGTACATAAACACACATACAACCAATTGAATTTTAGAAAAAATAAATCGCTATGTAATCTCCTCCGTCTGGAAAACATAACATCTTTTAATACTTTGTTGTATTTCGATGTGTCAAGACAAAAACAAATCGGGTAGGACTTGGAAGTGACCGAGTGTCACGAGTTATTCCATTAGAGTTCATGGATTGTGAGGGCAAAAGTTGTGCCCATCATTTCTACCTCTTCTCTTCATAGTTATCCTTACATTTAAAGTCGGCAGGGTACAGTGATATTAATGAATTAGTGTGATTCAGGTATAGATTAAATGCTTTACTTTAAATTAAGAAAAGTTTTCCCATCCATATTCAAATTCTCTAAGAAAAATGAGTGTATTTTCATGGATTTAGTTTTGGTAACGGTTTCTAAAGCTGTTATACATTTTTATGAATATGGGGTTAATCTCTTAATATTTTCACACCAAATTACATTTAAAATGAACCGTATCACTTACATACTCTGCTGTATCTCCTGTAAAAGTACTTAACATTTTATAGTTTGGACTATTCTGCCGCCTGCTTCTTCAATCAAGGCACATTCCTGAATATAACCCAATTCTGTTTTCCTTGCAATAGATGTCTTCAGCGATTCGAAGACTTCCTGTGTAGTGTTAGTAAAACTTAAATTGTTCTATATGTTTATTTCCTGTAACTCCAACTACTCGACAGAACACACACTTAAATTAATGGACACAATGACACAATGTGACCTTTTGGATTCATTTATGTTGTGAGTCATAAACAATCAAAACAAATTACTAAAATAATTTGCAAGTATGTGAGTTTAGGAGATTGACCCAGATGATGAAGGAGGGTGGCTGTTAATGTGTTTACAATATGCCACTATTCCTTAAAGGACCTTAAGGACCTTCGTTCACCATTCAGCCATTGTTAAATGAAACATGAAGCCTTCGAGCCTCTAACAATATTCTTGAGGAGGTGATTATGTGAAAAGTCCAGCCTTTTGCTTGTTGCCAACTGTTTCGTAGTTATTGTCATCATTCACTTTCCATTTGCAATCGTTTCAACGACGAGTGCTACTTCACGGAGGGTTCAAAGTGGAGGGTTCAAAAAATGGTTATATAGTTACTGCGAGATTACTTAGGCATAATACATTTTTTAATGTTCCATGCCTACAACCAATTTTTTTAAATTGTGAACCCATTATGAGGCCCATGAAGGAATTTAATAACTGACATATGAGACTTGATGTTGATTTTTCGTTTTCATTTAGTAAATTTATCGATTTGTTGAAGTAAGCATATTTTTAAGATCTAGTCTAAGCTAGTCTGTAAGATTTATGTGTCAAAGACTAATAAATGAATAAATAATTATCTGAGCCATGTAAAACATCTCGGCTTCTGCCCTTGTTAGCGAGAGTACCAATTATAGCGTACACAGACCACTGACTCGATAGAAGTTTCCCCCCTATCCTTTAGTGGAATGGTGTTGGAATAATAGTTCACTAATAGTTCCCAATCTGTTCCTTCGTGGAATGTTATTGGAAATATATACGTGAGTTACTGACATTGAAATAAGTGCACAATACTATTGCGTATCATGACCGAATCATTAGCATAATAAGGGCCTTTCAAATGGATATTTTAACAAAATTACAGTATTTCCTACAAAAGTTTGCCATAACGTTACCTAAGTATACAAACATATTTAAATCATGTTAATTATTGTGCTTTTTGGTATACCAGCCTATAAATCTCAATAAATGTTTTCTCCCATTAGAAATTAGTTTTGTGAATATGCAAAGTGTCCACACGTAACTGTGAAAGGGGATGTGCTTAATCGCAAAATAAATTTGAATCTTTTTAATTACAGTCACATCCATCCAGCACATATTTCCCAAGCTGCCTAAGTAAATATGTGACGAATAAAAGACTACTAAATATATGTTCGTATCAATCAAACTTATATGCTAACAACTTCAAAGGCATCGTAAATCAGATTAATTTTATGTCAAAATAGCACATTAACCCAAAAATATGTTTTTACTACCCAAAGACATTAAACAAATGGAGTAGCATTTGTATTGGCCAACACCACGCAGCAGGTTCGGCAAAAGGGTCGAATAAACATTGAACGCTTATGTTTGTGTAAAATGGCATGAATGGATAAATAAGATGGAGCCAACATGCCCTACATTGGCAAATTTTGAAAGTCCATGATATATTTTAAAATTTTCCATAGTGAGTACTTCAAATGTGATACGAACGCTCTCTGAAATATCACCCTATTCTCCTCCATATATGACCGATATGAGCAAAATATTATTGAGTGCCCTTTATCAGCACCATGAATAACCAACAAATGTAGTATTTCACTTACATGACACTTTTCCCACTTCAGATGAAAACCAAAAACATTTCATCGCACAATATTTACAACTTATGTCAGACGACTTTTCTGATAAGTGAACATTTCTGAGGGATGCGTTACCCATAGGAGCTGTTGCGCAACACCGATTTAATGGAAAATCATCATACAATTTCATGTTATTAACGCTCCTACAATATAAGTTTTCATGTGGCTGACAATACCCGTAGCAAACAGAAAATATACTCTCACTTTGCGGATCACAACGGAATGCAAAACAAGATGAAATAAGTTGTACTTGTCAGTGCAAACAAAATGTTGCTGGTCTTGTTCATTTATTCAGCGCAACGCAAAAGGATAAAAGTCGGATTTCCTCACTTGCAAAGCGGCTTGCTAGATAAACAAACAGTTGGCAAAGAGACTGACAGGCGGAAGTAGCGATATTTATAAATTGTCATAAGGATACAAATGGATGAACACACTTCCACACAAACTTATACATCTAAAATTTGTGTTAGTTTATTTGTGGGATTTCTGTTGTAAGAATTTGTCGTCATTGTAACTGACAACTTTGTTTAAAGTTGAACTGAACGTATCTGCTGATGGTGATGTGGAACTGGATGTGGTGCTGCTGATAGTATGGGTGGCACTATACCGTGCATAGTGGTCGTATATCGTATTTTTATATTTTGAAAGCATTTTCTTTTGAGTTTTTCGTATTTTGATATTTTGAAAGACATTTTTATTTCAGAAGGTAATAATGAATTGTGTGAATACAAGAGGAAAGTTTAAAAGGCAATCATGGGAAATTCCGCAAGAAAAATTGCCTAGTGTGAATCGGGACATTGGAATAAAAACGAAAACATTTATTTACAGAAATTTATACATTATATGATAATTTCGTGGAAAGTCGTGTGATAACTTGTTTGTGTGGCTTTCACACAGCTCACCCCAGTTATTATCCTGGTAATACCCGTAAATGCCGAAGACTTTACGAGACTAATTTCTAAACCATGTAAAAGATCTAGAAAAATCATTAGCCACTATAGCTCACTGATTTTAGAGGAGTTCCCAGTCTGCTTCTTCATATAATATTTTTTTTAATATTTATTATAATACGAAACTGAGCGAAAGAACCAAAAAGTCTTACAAAACCAAAATCTCTTACAGAACAGTTTTTTACACGGTATTTATTACTTTGAAGTGTAAGACTGAGTAATGATATCCTTGGGTATAACTTGGAGAATAAAATTGCCGACACCTTGACTCAATTAAAAATGTGCCACATTTGTATTTATGATCTTATATTCGTAACCTTTTGCATAAATATAGCAGGATTTTATGAAATTATTCAAAATCATAAAGAGTCAATATGATGTGAAGGATTTTCATTCTCATTTTAATATTATTTGGCAAATATTATTTTTGAATTGCCTCAAAAATGTCCTGTTCGGGCTGGACTAATAAAAAAATTTGTTTTTTATAATCTGCTCAATTAAATCTGCAGAATTTAGTGATTTCGTTTTCCATGAGATCTCGGAAGTAATTTAAATTGAGTTTTCCACAATACAGAGTTGTTGTCGGTAAAAAAAGATTTTTCTTTCATGAAATTATTTGCTTTGTTTTTTAGAACTTAGTTTTCTGCACAACAGATTTGTCGTCCGGAAAAACGATTTCCCTTTCATGAATCTCCATATTCGTGTTTTCTTTGTCACGAATGAAATTATAATTCATTAATAAATTTATTTTGTGTAACATAAAAATTATTTTCTAATCTGAACAGGAACATTAGATAATACTGGGAACTACTTAAATTTTGTAGTGATTACGAAATTCGAATATATACACAAAGAAACCTTAAGAAATATAAGAAAATGAGAAACAAAAATTGCATTGAAGCAAACTCAAAATACAAAGCCCACATCTCATTAATAATAATTACACTCCGTATATATTTATCAAACAAATAAAAAGTTGCAGCAAAACAAAATATCTTTCTAAAATATGTAGAACATTTTATAAAAAAAATAAATTAATTTGATGAGCAACCATAAATCGTATTCTAGTCAGTTTAAAAACTCAAACATATTTTCGATTTTTTTTTCGCACCACTGTGCCGCCTAATCGCCATAACAAACAATGGGGCAAATAGACATAAACACGATTGAACGATGCAGAGCATATGGCACACTATGTTTTGAAGTATAAAAATGCACTTGAATTGAAAAGAAAAAACACATTGAACACTCAAAATCGTTTGGCTCGAAGCTTAGATTTGTAGACTCTTTAAAAAATATTCATATTGACGGAATATGGAAATGTTATTTGTTTGCCTAACCGAAACAAGACTTCTGAAGTCTGAAATATGATTGTAGAACCTTATGCAAGTGTGTATATGTGTATATGTGTGAGTGCTGTCATACAGTCTTTGGGAGGCACACATCTTTCATAACTTTTGCCAGATCAGTACATGCATGTGAATGAAATGTTGTACTGATTTAATGATATTTTGTTATATAGATCATTTGAGGAATTTGCACTGATTTAAATTGAAACCACAACTAAAATTTTGATAATAATTTGTTCCTAAATGCTATAACGACTTTTGCCACAAAGTATCAACTGAGGTACATTTAAAACTTTTCGTGGCATCATTAGCTCTGGCACACAACAGACATACAGTCAGACATAGACACTCAGATATTTACTTTTGTTCGGTATTTTTAGTTCTTCTGTTTGGGTTTTCTTCAGCTTTTCATGATTCATTCTGGGCTTCCATTGTCACCACTGGTGCTTTGTTTTTCTAACCGAAATGTGTACGCCAAGGTTTTTATTTTTTTTTAAACTTTTCTAAAAATTAAACGTAAAAAGTTACTACGAAGAGGACAGCAGAAATGAATGTTTACCAACAAATCTCTCTGCTCTGTCAACAACATGACTTTAGTCATTTTTGGCTCTTTATCACGTTATAGCAAATAATTGCGGTCAACAGAAATGGGACAATGACAACGTGAAATAATAAAATGTGTAGACAATAAAGATGTTGTCAAGCTGATTCTTGGATTATTAAATTTAAATGACAGTGGACGCGTGTGTCATTCTCTAATTTAAATTGACCACTGATAGGTACATCGAAAACAAATTGGGGGAAGAAATCGAATAATGTCATCCTACATTGTAAGCAGTTTCAAAAAGAACATCATTCACTTTATGTCACAAAAATCAATTGAAAAAACAAAGAAGTTTCGTTTATGAAAAACCACCATACACATACCCTTAGAAACTGGGTGTGTATTTACAAACATGCCCGGGACATATCTTCAAAGAATTACAATGAATAAAACTGAGTCATTTAAAAAAATACTGTGTCGTTAGTTGAACCTTACAAAAAGAATTTTTATCGATTTGAGTTATGATAAGAGCAAATAAACATCAGAGATATTTTCAACGATTAATAAGTTAGATATGATCTTGTGTATATTTCATCTGATCCAGCACATTTCATGTTTCAGAAGGCTTAAATGGAGTCAAGAGTTTGAGATAATTAAATAGGAAATATTCAAATATAAGTTTTCAGTATTTAAACAGTATTACCCTGCTACGTTTGTTAAATTTTAAGTGATTCGTTTGGACTTGTTTACTACCAAAGAAGGCCTAGAGGATCCTTCGTATCCCTCAGTCGTTCGAAAGTTACAGCGTTAGGCAAATAAGGTGTCACCTCTTCAAACGATCATATTTTTTTTGTGTGACTTTATTTTTTATTGATACAAATTACAAAATGTAAGGAAATAATCATAATTTCAGAACCCATTCTCTTTAGCTCGATGTGGCCACCTTTCGCCTTAACTATGATCTTCAAATGCTTAAAGAATGAATTGCATGTTGGCCGAATATGATCTTGCGGTACAGTATTCCTCTACAATAGATTTCTCTTGCGTATGCGTACTGGAATATTTTTAGTGCTCACCTTGCTCTCCACAATGGCCCAGATGGAATAATCTATCGGATTTGCATCGTGTGATTTCGAAAGCTATTGTGCTCACAAGTGTTTTTCTAACCATTCTTGGTTCACACGAGCTTTATGAGGCGGTAAGGAGTCTTGTTTTGTACTTCTACGCCCGAATCTAAAAAAGCTTCCAAAATATTCCCGATAATAAGTCGATTTAACATCAGGCTCGATAGAAAAGATTGGACAGCGTTTATCAGTGGTCACAGCGACCCATACCATTACTTGAGATAGTCAATAATTTGGGGTAGTCGTTCGTTCGATGTTACCGTTATATGGACTTTTTTCAATCTCCATAGCCATCACAACTTCTATCACTCTACATCAATACTTAGTTTTGGGACAATATTGAGATTGTTAGAGATTTTCTTTGCTTAAAACTATTTTTGAAAAAAAAAAAGAAGAAATAATCCATGATCTCGAACTCGACTAACAGAAACAAAACTGTATTAAGAATATAGATCAATAATATACAAACAAAATTAAGTTCTAAAAAAATAAAATAAAATGATTGTTAAAGTGTGTTTGTTTACCCTTTTTGTGTACAAATGATTCTAGCTGATTTTGGTAAACAAATTATTTATATTTTTTCAAAATAAGTCAATATTTGAATAATACATGCAACATATTTATTTCATATAAACAAATACTCGTATGCATTTGAATTGCATATTCATTTCAAGGGAATATCCATTAAATGACATAAAATTAGTCGATAGAAGCAAGTGGATAAATGACTATTAATGAAAAACAACGATTATAATGTTAGCAATCGAATTGTGTTGATTTTGAATAACTGATGTCTAAAAATACGAGACTTAACATTACCTTTCAGTTTATGCATAAATATATGAAAATATTTAAAAATATTTGAAATTATGTATGAATATGGTGGATGATATTGAGAAATAGTAAGACACATGACCAAAACGCAACATTCTATGCCACTCTAACGTCAAAAAAAATTACATTGAGTAAAGCCGTGATAGTATTCCTTAAAAAAATTGACCATATTTAATTTGCTTTAAATATTTCATATAAATGTATTGAAAAAGAATTGTAAATCTACAATGACTACTTGATTGGTTGAGACATGTACAATGTACATATGCTCTAGCCTGAATAACCTTTTACCAGTGAAAGGTTTAATGATTGCAAATTCAATTACACTTGAAAATCTTGACATTGAAATAAAATGCTAATATACACACAGACAGAGAGACGTAGCAGGTAACACAATGACGGCAACAGAAAGCAAATCTTGAAAATTAACTTGAACAGATGCTGCTCCAGATTTATTTATTCGGAATGACAACGTCTGCTTCGCTTATCACACAGACTGTTGAATGCAAAATAGAACACTCACACACGCTCTCAATTTCTAAAATTTTGCGCGTGATTGCTTGTTAGACAGGAAAAGTTTCAACAGCGCTCTTCCACGATAGATGAGGTACTTGTCTGTACTTATGGTTACACTTTACGGTTCCATGTCATTCCTGATCAATCTAATCTGCATTGGCAAGGCGAAAGTACTGTGTTGCGACTTTCATCGCGAGCATTTTCTGCATTTGAATGATGCGTAGTGTCATTAATAGAGGCGTATAAAACGAGGGACATTTAAAAAGTTTGGGCTAAATGTGTTGCAAAACTAACTGTCTGTTTCCATATAATGAATTTGTTCGTTCGTTACAAATTGTCAACATTGAAGACGCAATGAAATGGATATTTGTCAGTAGTGAGAGCTCAGCTCAGATTCTGTTAAAGATGTCCATATCTAACATATATCTGAAAACCAGAATTGAATAATGGCAGAATCCCATTTTATAACGCTTCCAATATTGACGATTTGTAACGAACGAACAAAATCGTTTTATGGAAACAGGCAGTTAATCGAGATATTTTTAAGACACTGAATTAAAACCAATACTTCATCAAAACAATGGGAGATGAATTGTAAGTAATTATTATTGAATTTTTGATAGTTTTTTATAAATACCCGTATGGATTGCCACATGATCGCATGACTCCTATAAATCTTAAGCGCCTTGGAGACGATCAAATAATTCCATCAATCGGTTGTGTGTGTGCCTCTAATCGGGTTTCGTCGGCTACACGTACACGACGTCGGCAATGATTGACATAAAAAACAAAATTTTTTGATATTTTCGTTGATGGCGTTTTCGTTGATGGTCTCCAGTTACGCTTGTCAAGCATGACTCATTTAGTAGTAAAAAATTGTGCGAGATGGACAAGTGCGCGGGATTCTCCAAAAGATTCTCGTGCGTAAACCGATGTGGTTCTTTGAACCAATTTTGCATCCACTTTTTTCTTTTTCTGGACTTCTTTTTCTTTTATTAACCCTTTCCGTGTCAAAAAAAATTTTAGTCGGGCTAACAATGCGAAAATTTTAATTTAGTGTAATATGATGACGCTGATGCTGGGAAAAATAATAATTTTTGTTTTTGGTGGTCACAGCGGCTTTTAGAGGATGATAATCCTAAATGTCGAGAACCGAAAAACAACCACCAAAAGGTCCCGCTTTATGTTTTTTTAATTTTTTATTTAGAAAACATTTTTTTTATACCTCTATCAATGCTATTAATACTGGTCGATATCGTTCGATGACTCAATATATTATTTTTTGTGTTTGTAAAAATATCAAAATTTGGCTGTTTTTACAAACAAAGTGTCAACTTCTTAACAATTCGTTTAAAAATAACAAAACAAAGCGAAGACCTATTACGATAACGTTTATAAATAGCATAAGTATCGGCATTTCATTTAAAACAAAAAAAAATTAATAACTGTAAATTAATATATTGCAAAAGTCTATAGAAGTAGAGTACATTAATTGTCAAATATATTTGACAAATCCACCGAAAGGGTTAAAATTGCAGCACATGCTAACAAAAGCAAATCTTCTTCCTCCGACGACGACATATCAAACGAACACACAACGAAAACGAACAAAAAGTGATGTTAGCGGAGTGCAGCAAAAGTAGTATGAAAGATTCAACCGAACACAACGAAGTCAAACACAAAGTGATGATTGCCGTATTTTGTGGTGCGTTTGCGGGCAAAGCACGAAGGCACACACTAATACATATGCACGAGATTGATGTAATTATTTGATCGTCTCCAAGGCGCTTTATTCATGCGTAATGTTAGTAATCAGAACTAAGCACCTGTGTGTAGCTGGCTTGTCAGTTCAATGTGGCGATTGATTGTCTATTTATTACAAGACCACTATGCGTGAAATTAATCATACGGACGGAACACCTGAGTCTATGAAAACAACTCCTCACACTTGTATCTATTTATCAGCATCTATTTATCACAAGTCGTATGAGTAATGTGAATACAATTAATCATACGCACCGGGAGACTGAGTCGGTGATGTTGTTGAGGATCATGTGTGTTGTGTTGACAATTTTAAATGCTTTTCATTTCCTAATTAATTTTTTGACATTTTTGGGTAAATTTTGGTAAATGGTAATAAAAGTCGAGCTCGAGGTCTGATGTTTTAGTGTTGTTGTATATTTATGTATTTTCCCAATATTTCCCCATTCTTTGAATTACAACTCCAGGGGATTAAGTATAGGTAGTGTAGGGTAGTCACACTCCGTTTTGTGTATTGCAATAGAATTTGTAAATTATCTGACTATCGTAGAATATGTGAATACCAAGGAAATATTGCAAAAGTTTTTCCGATGTTCCTTTGTGCGCAATAAATTATGTAAATTTCTATCTAAATAAAAGTTCTGAAGTTCCATGAATCGATGCAAGTCGCGGGGGGAAATATTTGATCGGTCATTCGTATGGGAAGGTGATTTAAAGTATAATTACCATTTTTTTTAACAATAATGTATAATATTTATTACATAAAGGTAAGAAAACTAATTAATTACGAATTTACATGTGAAAGTCTAAGGCTCGATTAGAATTCAAAAGAAGCTTTAGTTTTCTGGCAAAGGAAAGAATTTTAAATAAATTTGATCAATTTAAGTTATGATGAATCATCGGCCTTCCATTCAAAATCACTTAACTAGGCGGGCATATTTGGAGTCCCAAAGAACCAGTTATTAATTGGAACCTTGTAAAAATTTATATCATTTCTACAAGACATGTGAATAAACGAATTAAAAGCAATGTTCTTATCAATACACAATTTGGACACATTTTAAATTCAGAGTTGGGAACTTGAGAAGCACGTTATTAATATGAGCATATGAGTAATGCTACGCAATAAACTTTTGTAATGAGGCTATGGCCCATTGGTTTGATCCTTGATTATAAAAATCACTCCCAATAAATACAGACTTGACTAAAAATATAGACTAGAATATACACTCGAAACAAGAATATGTTACTAAGAAAATATGTTTAGTTTTACTTTTATTTTTAATTGAATAGTTTGATTATTACTTGATTGCATTTAAAAAAACTGGTATGGGGGATATTTATATAGGAAATTTTTTGGTATGGAGTTTTGGTATGGAAATGGTTCTATATTTCCATAACATACCAAAAATGAATTTCCTATTTATAAATAACTCATACCTGGAAGCAGTTGTAAGCCACAATTATAATTAAAATTCACTGTAATCCTATTATAAAAATACAAGAATTATTAATTACATTCAGTTAATCGGTATTTCATTATTAATAAACTCATTCACACTACACGACATAATGACAAATTACAAATGTTTCAATTTGAATTGGTGTAAAGCACTTTCACAAAAGGGGCGAAGGCGTAACCTCATTCCGCCGAAACACTTAAAACTGTGAGTTAACTAAGCAGGTAATAAAATACAAATAACTGTTGTTATAATGATCCACCAATTTTCAATTCATTATAATTACACATTTTTCACTGCGTACTTAATGGTGACTGAATAAAAGCTAATGGCGGATGCTTAAAACTTATGCCTATGAAATAAATAAATAAGAAGACTCGAATTCATTGTCAGTTTAGCAAATGAGTGCTCTGCTACTCAGATCTTAATGTGTTTCTGAAAAATAATATAATTTAATTACATAAAGGCAGTCTTAATGTGAATAAATATATTTGTTCATCAAAATAGAAATTTGAACGAAGATGAATAATTTAAATATGTATCGCAACATTGAGTGTACGATAAATATTTAATGAGTTCAGGCTAGACACAACTAAGTATCAAGTATTCCTCCTTTTTAGGACAAACGGAAAAAATATTCAATTAGCAGTTGCCGGTTTTTTTAAAAAAAATCGTTATAACAAAAACAGATAATTAATGAAACTAGCAAAATATTCAATGGAAAATAATGAAATAAGTTCATTTACAAATAGATTTAATGAACAAGTAAAGAACTGGAGAATAAGGTAAGAAACGAGAGCAAACGAGAGTGGAAACATTTTACAAAATGTACAACTAAGGGAAAAAAAGTATACATATCCTCTTCAAAAGAAAAGAAAAATATCGAAAATGATCTGAGGGTCTATATGCGCATATGCATGTTCATTTGTAAAATGTCGTCGCAAGAGTAACTTCACTCAAGAATTCTTGCCATCCGTAGCAGTCAGCAAAACACAATGTTGCTCTACACAACAAATTGTCAAAGCATTTGGGGAAAAGAACGGACAAGCTAATTCTTTTTCATAAATACGATAATATTTTGTTTTTTGTACTTCAAAAAGTAAGAATTCTTTGTTGACAATAATGCACAAAATTTAACTTTTGTAATACCGGCTGGGTAAATGCAATGCGATTGGAAGTATGGGTATTCGAGGGAGGAAAAATGGAATAGGTACTCGAAGTTGCGAATGTCATAGAGTGGCAGGAAAAACACTAGCTAGAAGATTATCTCACATGCGAACAGTTCAGTTGAAGAACACATGTTCTTCATATAATGCGTCGTCGTATCAACCGGCCCCTGGAAATCCGCGATTCCGGCTGAAAGTTCCAACATCAGGGGAAGGAGCAAATATCACTAAAAAAATCTACAGAACAACGGTCGCAAGCCAAGATCTTTGCGCAAAATCTTCCATAAAGTTGATGGACAAAGCTCCAATTGCTGTGCACGGTGGCGAATCGATTCATTCGGACGGAGCTTGCGGTGAACTTCGCGAACTGAACCATTACTTTCGAAATAAATTTGCACGATTTGCAAGCGTTGTTCAAACTAAATATTAATCACTTGACAGCTGACAAAATGGCCGCCAGTTAAAAAAGTGATGCCAACTTAAAGTTCTATACCCCAATAAAAAACACCCTTTAAATGTGTCATGGCTGCAGTAGCTGTGGTCGCATTTCTTTATGAGTGATCAGCTCAATTTAATAAATTTTATTATATAGATATGATTTTGGTATTTTAGACAACTTTACTACTCCAATATCATCCCACAAAACCTCATACACTGGTAAGAAGATATTAATTATTTTACACCTGCCGTTTTTCATTTCATAAATTCCAGTAACTTTATGAGTGAGTCATGCAAAACTTCTCTATAAATATTCATTAACCATACAGAGCAGGCTTTTAACATGGAGTTCGAACAGTGAATATACAAACTTTTAGCCCGCATATCACACTGAATTGAGAGAGGTTCCTCGGCAGTTGCTTGAGGAAAATACGTTAGTAAATACATTTTTTTTCTTTTATTTTCAATTCAAATTTAAATTTTTGTAAAATTTTCTTACTATTTTTAAGATTACAAAAATACAATATCTTGCAAAATAGACGTATTTTTTACTTCATTCAAACAATTGTTTCTACAAAAGACAGAAGAAAAGGCTTTAAAAAATGCCAACAAATGTTTTCGAATTGTATTCCCACACACAACGCGTTCTTAGTACTAAATCACTCACCGCCAAAAATACCCACCTCTACGATATCTCAGCAAAGTAGTAAAGAGAATCACACTAAACTAACAAACCAAAGAGAATAATGACAAAATTTTACTTTTCCCAACGACAACAGTGTAAAGAGAAATCTCATACACTCAACATCAAATAAATACCAAACAGTTGACTGTTGTACGGCAACCCTGCAATATGAGTGAAAGAGATATAAAAATGTACGACACGACCAAAAGCCACTCACAGTTCGTAAGAACTCAACAAATGTGTCGTAGCCAAAAGTAAACAAACATGAAAAACACTCTCGCAAAAGGATAACAACAAACGCGGGACTAACTCAAGTCAGTCATCTGGCGAATGTCTTCACGAACGGTACTCTCTATTGTCGATGGTGCGCGTTGTGTGTGTTACAACTCTCTACTGATAACGGTAGTTGCTTTTGGATAACATATATTTTTTACGCTAAAAATTTGAAAATACATCAAAGAAAACAAATTTTTGCACAATTTAATAAAACAACAAAATAAATATGTGAAAAGTGTCTGTCTACATATGTGTGTGAAATTCTAAACCTAATTGGTTAAAATTGAGAGAGAAAAAAGTGACGACCAAAGTTTAGGATTATTTTCCAAACAGAATGTGCGACGAATTTATTTTTACATAGAAAACAAAATAACAACAACCCACCCACTTGTAGAAATTGTGAAAGAGAAAAGTGTAACATTTCACAAAAAACACAGCATTCAAATACAACATCACAAGTGCACAATTCAAGGATATCCATTCGTTCGGTTTTTTATTTCTTTTTCAAAACAAAGGTAAGTTTTGAGATGCTCATGTTGGATATTTGAAACGACACGAACACGCATGGATTATTTATTTACCGAAAAGATAATAGCGTTGCTTCGTTAACTAATAAATATTTAAAACTAAATTTTTTCAAAAAATTTAAATAAAATTTTGTGAAAAATCGTTATTATAAAACATGACCCCTTTTTAAATGAAATGTATACTTTTAATGTATACTAATAAAAAAAAATGAAATTCAAATCATTATCTTTTGAAAATTGTGCGGTTGATGCAAAAATAATTTATGTTTATGGGTCTAGAAACTTACGGTAGGATTTAAGTGTGATAATATTATACAATACAAAGATACATGAAGATGGAAACATAAATAAAAACCGAATAAAATAAGAATTTAACAAGAAGACGGGATTTTACATTAGTTGACAATAAATCCAAGAACAAATTACTTCTGTTATCACATACAAGGTCTGCACCAAAGCGTTGAAGAAAACATTTTGGTAAAAATTCCAGAAAAAAGTCATTGAACTATATACACGAAATTTAAGACTAAATTTCATTTAAACCAGAATTGTTACTTATAATCTTAAAATAACAAAAGAAATGCGATATTTAAATAAAATAATGTAGCAACGAAAGAAGAAAGAATTAACTTAAACAATTATTTAGTTTCAAACAAAAACCCATAATAAAATAAAATTGGCTGAGCTTTAGAAAAATTCAAAAGGACAAAAAATAAAGACGCCTAATTTATAACGTAGAATTAATAATGACGAGTAAATGAAAAAAGGTAAAAGTTATCATATGAGTTATGGAGTAAAAAACATATTTGGAATGTAAATCATGCAAGTCTTTAAGGAACACCCCAATATCCAATCAAATTGGGCACAACAATAATTGTAAATAAAGACTTTTAACTCAAAGAATAAAGGCAAACCAAACATAAAGTAAAGCAGACAGTAATGTGTTTTAACTCTATCTTTCGAAGAGTGCAGCAGCGATGTTGTTGTCAATCATATTCGAATGATTACTCTTTTGTTTTGTGGTTCTCTGTTTTGTTCAAAGAGATGATTCTGATGGAGTCCCTTTTGTAATAAAACTTCAGATCCACATATCGAAACAAGTTTTTCCCCATTTCTTTTCACACAATTATGTTATACTGTTTGACTTTTCCCCCTTTCGTCTAGGTAACCGAATTTTAAGTTTTAGAAGATTTTTTTTCATTTAATTTGTTTAATCTTATTATTAAATTTAAACTTCTGAGACAAAAATTCAATATTTATCTAGGAACTAATTTATCACTAATTTGTTTTTCTCTTTTTTTAATTGATTAAGAGTCTTGTGATTGTGTAGTTATTTTTTTCTGTCTGGTAGGTCACGGCAAATGTTTTTGTCTGCATGCATGCAGAATAGGAACAAATTAATTAATAAATAAAAATCGGGGTTTTCATTTCCTGTACAGTTAATCCACGTCCTTTACACTTTGAATACTCGTTAAATGCCGTCATTTTAAATTAGCGACTGCTCTTGAAGACGATTTGAATTAACTGAATTTAGAAAGGGAAACTACGATCAATAGCTTAATTTGAAAGAGAGGAGTAGAGTTCCATTTACCATGTATTTGTTGTTCTTAGCCAGCATTTGTCCCCTTCTAGCAGAAAATAATCCCAACATTTATCCCTTAATCCTAAGATGCGATTCTCCAAAAGATACTATAATATAATATGTAACGGTACGGTATATTGGCTGATGCAATTCACACTTAAATTGTCAACATTCATAACAACTAAAAATTTCTCAATTTAATTTTTGCCATTATTCATTAATGTTACAAATAATTGTTTTGTCTCCTATTTCTTCACATTAAAAATATTATGACTTTTTCTGTGCTTTCAGATTATCCCCTTCACTCTCAACTAAAGAGTCACATTTTGAGTTGTGTCCAAGTGTTTAAGCAAATCTGAATCGTTGGTTTATCACCTAGAGAACAATATTGTTTCTTGTGTGCCTTCTCAACTTATAAAGGTTTTCTTTACTAACGTTTTATTTTGAGTTAGCACTTTTTTGTTGCTTTAGGTTGGTTTTTTATTTCAGTTAAACAAACACAAATCAAAATAATACCACAGTTTGTATACTTTCTATTGTGTCCGATACTTCTGTTAGCCAATTCACAAAACTCTGCTAAGTCCGTAACAGTGCTGTGCTTAAAGAATTTAAAGTATGGATTTGCATCAGTGCCAGTTATACTCCCATGCTAAGAAAGAAAATCACAAAATTCAAAATTGAGATAAGGCCATATTCGGAACTGGGAATGAGATTCTGGTTTTTGTGTTAAGCTATAAGACCCATTAATATATTTTATAATAATTTTTGTAATTTTTTAATAGTATTTAATTTAAAGACGCGAATGATATCAAACTTAAAATGTATATATCTCAAAACTAGCAAAATGGAGATGTGAGTATTTAACGCTATGTTTTAATTTGTAAAAAAAAAATCGATATCCTAATTCTGTTATTAAAGCAATTATTGTTTAAGCGTTATTAAAGCCCCGAGAACGTTTTAATATTTTGTAATTAAATAATTTTCTGTGTATGAATATTTCTTAAACAATTCAATTAAAATAATTTGAAATTCTGCAAATATTTCATAAGAAACTAATTACATTCATTCAGCAAAGGAGTCTCTGGAACTTTACTGCTTTTCCTTCCTTTTTTCCCTAAAATATTTCCATCTTATGTTAATAAATTGCTTTTTGTTGTTGTCATTTAACCCGTATGTTAGTACAACTGCGTGCAATATTTTCCATGCATTCTCACAAATCTTGCAATATGTTTTCCAGTTACATTTCTGTTGCTCCTTTACTTCATCACCACCTATACTATCGTCCTTGACTCCCCGGTGTGTTAGAAATGTGAAAATTTCATTTTATAAATTGCTGATAGTTTCTTGCTGTTCAAATACTAACACCTAAAAATAAAATACATATGTACACAAGTGTATGACAATTCAATGTATATCGAGAAACGCCATAGAAACATTTTGATTTGAATTCCGCACCCCACTTTTGTTCAAAATTAAAGAATTTTCTTATTTGCCTTATGATTTGGCACTTGTGTTCATGAATGGTTTGGCGACTGTTTTTGATTCCCACTCTATGACTTTTTCTGAAATATAATGCATTTTCTGCTTAAAAGATAGACAAGTGTTGATAGTCGACGAACGAATTCACATCGTTGTATTTTGTCTGATTGACAGCTTGTCACACCTTCGATAATAATTTCTGAATAGCAACGTCTAGCACATTGCACATTCCTGTATCATAAGTGGAATGAGTTGGGCGATATTCCAATGACTTTGAACGATTTATTGCTATACAATTGAACAATGTGTGCCCCATGGCCATGGGCAACTAAAGTCTGGGTCATTTGTGATCACCGTGTATAAAATTAATTGTAGGCGATAAACACAAGATGACATATTTAATAGTGTTCTGAGAATAGGAGTTTATAATCAACAAATGTCCTTAAATTAGAGAGTTTATTCACCGCAACGTAAAATCTTAATATATATTTACCCTCGACACTGATTCACTGATTCACTGATACACTGATTCACTGACTCTGTCACGCAGTACGTAGGAACTTAAATAGGCATTCTATAATAATTCTATATATAATAATAATAAAAAAAATAATATTTTTTTTGGTACAGAAATTGTGTTTTCCCCAAATTTTTTTTTTACCAAATTTTTTTTTTCTAAAATTTTTTTTTTTTTACAAATTTTTTTTTTTACAAAAATTTTTTTTTTCCACTACATTTTTTTTTTCCACAAATTTTTTTTTTCCACAAAAATTTTTTTTTCCAACAAAATTTTTTTTTCAACAAAAATTTTTTTTTCAGCAAAATTTTTTTTTCCACAAATGTTTTTTTCCCAATTTTATTTTTTTTCAAATTTTTTTTTACAAAATAGTTTTCTCAAAATATTTTTTACAAAATTTTTAAAATTACGTAACAAATACTTTCTCAAGCAAATTAACGGGCGCCATAGGCGCATTACAACTTACTAGTATGAAATAAGTTCACAAGATGGATTTGGAATTTTAAAACAAATTATGCTCACACGTAAAAAATTCTTAGACAGAGGAACAAACGTTGGTTTTGGCAAGTCTTTAGATATCGGAATTTCTATATAAGCAACCATCACCGCATGGATATTGGGAACTCAGACAGACTAAGGGACTCAATAGAATATTTATGTAGGACAGCCTGACAATTTACCGACAGTCAGTTGTAGATGTATCATACATATTTCTTTATAGCAGAATATATTGGTAAATTTCACTATGGAAATAAATGTGTCGATGAGTATATGTCACAGGTACCGGGAAATTCTGTAATTTAATTGTATTTTTCCCTCTGGCAAAACACAAATTGATTTATGCATATTAGTGTATATCAAAATACACGAGTATCCGTGAAATGTGCTGACATAGAAAATGGAATGACAACAACAATCACCACTAACAACTCAATAAGGGATTAGTTCATACATTAAGACTCTTAACATGGTTCACAAGTATAACTCTGTATTCCAGTCCGTCCATCTCTTTATGTTTGGGACAACAGAAGGTCCTAAAATCTGCAATCAATTTTAAAACTTTAAGGAAAAAAAATTTGGCACTTGTTTCAAATTCCGCAAGTGCCTCGTAAATACAATTCGTATCAAGTGTCAGCGATGATACTAGCTAAGATGAAAGATGAAAGTTCCAATGTGGGGCACATCGGCTGCTATGCAATAATGAATAAGGTCCAAATTTGAGAATATAATAATTAATAATTTCTGTTTGTTTTTTTTTTTTTTTGATCAGTCAATTTATTTCCTCTTGAATCACAATAGCTATTGTTACTTTATAAAGTCACTATTTCTTAAAAAACAGGATATTTTCCTAATATACAATCTTCAGT
Source organism: Hydrotaea cyrtoneurina (assembly GCA_958296145.1). Classification (NCBI taxonomy): domain Eukaryota; kingdom Metazoa; phylum Arthropoda; class Insecta; order Diptera; family Muscidae; genus Hydrotaea; species Hydrotaea cyrtoneurina. The sequence continues at coordinate 5,201,628 of OY282513.1, read as the reverse complement.
TGACCCTTTGGGATCGTTCTCCATCGCTGTCAATTCATTTATATTCAACAGACTGAGCATAAAATATTTTATGTTAAAATCTACCCTCGAATATAACGGAATAAGCTTTTGCAAAAATCTTGTTAATTTGTGTTCCTTTCCTAAAATTTTTTTTGTTAGACTTCATTAAATGTATTCACATGTGTTTACGATGATTTTGCAGACCATACTCGTCCTTGAAAATAATCTAGATCTAAAGTCCTTACTTACATATTTCTGGTAAACCAAATAAGAGAACAGCACATTAACGAAATATATATTTTTTTTATTACGTCGTTAACATAGAAAGTAAATGAAAAATTAAATAAGCCTTTTGTTGAAGCCCATTATAATTAAAATGTAAGTGAAACAAAAACGGAAGGATCTCGAAAAGACTGTCCTTTCAAAAGGGTTAAACCTCTCTACATAAACCATCGTCAGAAGTACACATATTCAAAAGCATCAGACAATTTTTTTTCTTTAATTCACCCGTTGACTTGTTGGCGATTAGAAAGGCCGGCGAATTTCTTTAATATAATTCTTCAACGATGTCTCTTGATACACATTGGTATACAATCTCTTGGCCATCAAAACGGAGGAACAAAAGCAAACAGAAATATGAACCGACGAATGAAGATTAGCGGAAAAAAACGAATCTTAACATAGTAACTGCAGTTACCCTAGGCAGTTTCATGTGAATAAAATCATCTCATTTGTTTGTGGATGATTTTGTTGATTATATTTAGTTTTCTTGTTCTTTGTATAACATTTTCATTCATTTCTTATGCCCTCGAGAATAGATAGTAAAATTACGGGGGCTTTTAAATTGATATGCAGAACATTTTTTTTATAAAAAAAAAATAATAATAAATTCCTATTATAAATTGAATGACAACTTCAGGATATTTTTGGTAACATCCCTTCTAGTAACTCCCACTAAAATTATCACATACAAGTTCACAATGAAGTTCAATCACTTCTGTCCGTAGGCTCATGTCTAAATCAAACACTGCTTTCCTGGTATTTTATAACATGGAAAAGAATTACAACCAGCAAATACAGAAATTAGCAGGTTTGTGGATGAGGAAATGATATCGCAGACGACATCGTAATGGTGGTGATTTTTTTCCCTTTATTTTATTGGCCGTTCAACAAACTGACATACCAATCAGAAGTACTGTAAGCGAGAAAAGACAAATTTTGCCCTGGCTGATTCCATGATTTTTTTTTTTTTGGGGTTTTAAATGAAATATTGGTTATTATAAAGCGAGACTTATTCAGACGTATTCGTACAAATTTAAAACAGCTTTACAGACCTTTGTTAAATAAAATGTATGAAATAACAAACACAATATTTTTAACATTTACCAAGAATTACTATTTAGAATAATAAAAAAGACTTTTATTTGAAACTAAAGACTAAAAAAAATCGTCATCATTTATTTATTTCATTTTTCAGGCCTCATTTCCAAAGCTTGATTTTGCAAAAACGTCTTTTTCTTTTGCCGACCTTCTACAAACCATCGCCCCCACTTCAATTCAATGAAAACATGTGTTAATTTACAATGAGACTCGAGTGCAAGCAAGCATGTCTTGTGACTCCCAACGGAAGACCTTGGTTTTTGCCGCTGGGACCATTTTTTTTTTCATCTTTTTATGGTTTCATCTTGTTTTTTTTGTTCCGGTTGCTATGGGGTTTTTTACAACAATACAATACATTCAAATGCATAAATACATTATTAAGCAATACAAACAAATATAAATAAATCACATCATTTTGATTATTTCGAATAAATTCATATGGCATCACATATCAACGTATCATCCACACACATGTGTACATAGAAACGAAAATACAAAAAACACTCGAGGGTTTTCTATGATACGCTCACATAACGACCTCTTCTTAGGAAACATACGGTTTCCTATGAAGAAACAAACCAAGCACAGATGAACCCACCCAAAACAGGAATGTTTGACATGCCACCCATCAGCCACACGCCAGACAACCGAAATATCCAAGCAGCCACTGAACATTCGTTCATTCATCTTGTCAATAATCGATTGTCTCATTCCTCCACTTGTCATTCACGTGTGTGTGACTGATATTTGTGTCTGTGAAGATGTTTCGGATTCGAAACAAGTTTTTGCAAAGGCCTTTCCAAAACAAATTTGCAAATTCTTCATCTCGAACTCAGTGTCACGTAGTCGATGCTTTTTTGTTATGCACTTCAACAAAATTCGCCCCCTGATGTATCGTTACTGGAACCATACGCAAAATGTAAATGTCTCTCTTGATGAGTAAGTATCGAACTCATCACATGCTCACTCACTCATACATGCATAAACACATAACTACACGTACACAAATAGATTGAATATTTATTGAGCACCTACTAACATTGTAACCTATTCATAGTTTTGCAATTTCGAAGAATCGCCTTATGGACTTCAAAGTGGCGAAAAGCAAATTAAGTACAAAGGGATAAATGAAGAGATGAACAGCAAGTCCTGAAATTCTCAGACAATCAATGCTTCAGTATGACTAAACAAATTAATGGATGGACAATTGTCCAACGCTCCGGTGAGTTAAATGTCATGTTTGTTATAGTAAGCAAAAAACAATTGAGTTTGCCGCTTCAATTGACAAAATTACTTGGTTTGTGACTGAAATATGATAATGAGAGCAAGGAATCACTTGCGGTGAAGAATATTTGTAGACTTGACCAGTCCACTAACAAGGGAGTTTTATTTTTGTATGGACACCATCAACTGAGTCTGTAAGTTCTGTAACTCAGATATGCTGCCGCTTTCTAATACCCCTTTGCATTCCAATACTCTTTCACTCCAGCTGATGTTCCAGCACGTTTACCAATTGTGTGAATTGATGACATATTTGGACATGGAATCATAAAACTGTTGTTATGAATTTATTGTCTTGCGATAGAGAATGAAATTGGAGAACAGACAACTGAAGAGGTCAACAGTCAAGACCCTTGAAATTCCTGTCGAATTAAGAAGAACATTTGGGTTCAGAACAATTAGGGAATTCACAAGGTGTACTAATGTTGTAAGTTGTAACAAAGTACGAGACCTACAATAGTACGTATGTGAACAACCTGTCGTATGTGTATGTACTGACATCTAAGAAACGTACATTTTAAACGTCAAATGTAAAAATAATAAATAATAAAAAATAAATAAATACCAAATAATTTCAATTGTACCAAAAATTATACAAATGTACCATTTCTTCCATCATTGTCCCTCAGTACGATTTCAAAACATATATCCAAACGTTGTACTGTCGTACAATTCTTTTATATGGAAAATATCAACAAAAAATATACAACAGTTGTACAGCTTTAGTACGTACGACACTTACAACACTTAGGACACCCTTGTGAACACCCTAAATGTTTCGTTCGGAACTATGTATCCTAAGTTCATTTGGTCGCGAGTACTTTTTGCTTGTCCCACAATCTACCACTTGTAATTGTTATCAAAATTTTATCAAGCTGGGATCATTTTGAAAATCACATGACTCATTCCTTTCATCCAAACACCGAACATAAATTAATTCTCGTCGTTTTTTAATACAAAAGTCTCAATTAAATGAAAAAAAAATTGCTTCTTGTGGCTTTCAAATATCCAATTTGCTTTCTTGTCGTGCACTGAAATTTTAGTTCGTCTTAGGCGGATGAGTTTTATAAAAACAGTATCGTTATTCTGAATTTTTGGAGCAATATTGGGATATCCTTTATTTCTTAAAGTACCCTTCATTAAGTTAAAAAAAAAGAAAATTTCTGTTTTTGCAAAGAAACAGAAATAATCAATAATCTCAAGCTCGACTAACAGAAACAAAACTGTATGAAGAATATACTTCAACAAAACACAAACAAAATTTAAAAAAGAAAAACAATAGTAACAGCGTCCATTGCACTTAAGCGACTGCAGCTACTCAAACATATTGTTTTCGACATTGCTAGTTGGAATATTCCACGAAAAACCCGGTACTTTTAATCCAAATACCTCGTTTGCATACACGATGAGAGACGGTCTTGTCCTTTAGTCGTATTTAGGCTTAGGAACGTTTCCTTTGGTGCCAAATACGGAATCAAACTCACACATTGGCAACGTCATCCGTGTACGTGTACGCTATTGTGGACACATGAATGGAACGAATCTTTCCGGGCTGGGCATTGATTTTTTTTATTTGTTTGATGTACAAACACGAATGTGTCAAATTTGAATGGTGCCATATCATACGCATACTGATGTCTGTGGGCTGTTAATACAAATGTGTGAACAGATATCAGTGTGTGTGGGTTTTGTTTCTCTTTTTGGCTCATTGTTTTGCTGGGCTTAGTGAAGATGACTCCTTTGTTTCACTCAAATTTAATTAAATCGTTATAAAGACAGTACACAGTATATATTCATGATATTGCGGTGTCATTATTATGTGACTACACGAATAGCCTGCGGAATTAGAACTGTCATGTGTCGGTATTGTCGTATTACAAATATACATACCTCTTTTAATTTACATATGTATGTATGTATTTATTCATGGGCACATAAAACGAATTACCCGACATGTTTTTTATGGTGATGAATTCCCTTGGAAATAGTAAAAAATAGTTATTTGCTAAGGAGGCCCGGGAGCTATATTAGTCCACCTTTTATATGTTAAGTTTTGCGGGGCTCACACGTGTCATAATTCTCTACTACTTGTACAACAATTACTTAATAGATGATAACTAAACTAAGTTGGTAGGAAAATGTGATATAGAAAAGAGAAGAAAGCGAACTTCAAGTAATTAAAATGTTCAACTACTTGAGAACGCATTAATGTATGAAATTAATTATTATTTATTACACAAGGCAACAAAATCGAAAAAATGTTATAGGAAAATATTATATAGAAAAGACACTATTAAATTTTTTTTATATTGTGGTTCCAGTAAACAATTTCAGTAAATTCCATTACAAGGTTTTTTTTAAAAAAAAAGACAAATTTTAAATTATTAGCTCGAATACCAAATTTTGAAAATTACTTTTTCAAACATAAAATTTGGCTCATTTTAGAAAATTGTTCACATTACTTTGCCTTCCATTTCTTACTTTGCCTCACAATAAAACTCAAAGGCACTTTAACCAGAAACATCCGACTTTCATTTAAAGCCCACAATGGAATCGGGAGAGCTAGATTTATTTTCGAACATTTTCCGATTTCTCTTTTTGGGTCACGACTTTAAGATAATCCATGGTTGAAACCGACAATTGTGGGCGGCCGTGGTGTGGTAGGTAGTGTGTGCGACTATCACACAGAAGAGCCTCGTAGGGAACGAAAAACGCAATCAACGAAGATATTCTTAAAATTTTTATTGGAAATTCTACGATTGAATGAAACAACACGTCTTGAGAAATGCGACTGAAACTCATCTTGTTATCTATTTTGTTTTGAGTTTTAACAACAATAACTTTTAAAACTCATAAATGAACATTCATTTTCAAGAAGCGAAATAATTTATGTCAAAAACGATGCAGCATTTATTAATCAATCGAAACGGAACGGAATACAAAAGCACGACAAAATATCATGAGCATATCGAACGACCGAGTGAGCAAGCAAATGCTCTCAGTTTATGGAATATTTCATGATTGGCAATCAATCGTAAATTTCCACAAAAAAAAAAAGAAAAATGTTATGAATCTTGAGTTGTTTTACGTTTCTTTTACGGCATGATTATTTATGAGGTGTAAGAGTCGAGGGTAAATTCGGTGCTGTGTCACGAATTGTGTAGCTAAAATGCTAAGGGGAAAATGTCAAACACGCACAATCACATAAAAAGGTTATACAAACACATTCATATATACATGTGTTATTGTTCCCAAACATTAAAACTTAAGCGAGTTAATGCCGCCATAGCATCTAAACCAAAAAGGCTCTCGCCATCTCATCATCTTAAAATATTATGATCATTTTCTTTTGGGCATCCCGGACACTTAATTCCTAAACGAAAACATTCTCTCACTAATTACTTCGATTAATGGTTCTGTCCGTTTGGTCGACTGAATCACTTCTTTACTCTTGCTTTTATGTGATTGGAAATCCATTTGATAAGGTGAATATAAGATGACCTGAGGATTTCAAGTTCCAGCCTGAAAATTGTATTCAAAAGTTCACATTCGTAACATCAGTTTTGTAGAAATTAAACAACATGAATGACTCCAAAAAGTCAACAGAGGACCGAACTGTGAGAGTCCTCTTTTGGCTCTTAAGTCTACACAGGGTATGGCAAAATTAATATCAGGGTGAAGAAGTAATGTCATAATTTCAAAAATTCATAAAAATTTAAAAAAAAAACTATTTGTTAACACAAAAGACAAAAACAATTCTCACAAATTTTTCTTCACACAAAAATTTCATGAAAACAGTTTTTTTTTTTTTCTTTAATTTCTAAACAAATGACATTCACATTACGACATTACTTATCCAAAAGTAATATCATCTGGTAAAATAATTTTTGCTCCACCCTATATATGCCAGACATAAGTTTGAATAATCATCAGCTGCACTTTATGTAATTTCAGTTATATAAGAAGATTCAATTAGAAATACCAGATATTTTTTTTAAAATAATATCGAAATAAGAGATTCGCATCTTGTTCTTGAGCCATAAAATAGAAAAAGAATTTTGAATTGTGACATTATTAAGGTAAATAAGCGATATAACAAATCGTTATATTTTATATAGAACGATCTGTATGGATATTTCTGAGACTAAGCATTGTCTTAGTAATGACGTCACTAAACTTCTATCAAATTTCGTTGGAAATATCCTCTTCCTTTTTCTGGTCATTAAGTGTGCAAGTCTTCTCCTGGCTTGTATTACCTCACCCTCACCTCAACACAACATATCTCACAATCTCTTAGGCACCACCGTTAATGGCCATAAACGTTCAGCATGGCTTTGAGTATTATGAAAGACATGGTGGCAAACAAATCCCTCAGTTTTTTTTATTATCACGGCACCTCGTCCTTTTTGCGGCATTGTCGCCAGTGTTGAAATGAAACGACGTCCTGTATTGACTTATGTTTCTTCGCAGTTGATGAAAACAACACAAATGAAATCCAATTGTATCTCTTTCAGTGGGAGGAGAGAACATGCGGGTGTTGCCGTTAAATTGTGGTTGCTGCTGGTTTTCGGTCGTAACTAAGCTTTATACGACAGTAGAGTACTAGACGGTAATATCAGTTTGTCAAAGCATTTGTAACACTTGGAAATATTTTATTATTAATATACAAATCCATAAATTGACTAGTGGCAAAGAGGAGATTAATATATTACCAAAATTAGGGAAATTACAAACAATAAATTTGTTTATAAATACTATCCAAACTGGGCTTGAAGACCATTTTTGGGCTTTTGGGCTGCATCCTGTTGAAAATATAATGCGGTGTCAAACTTTTTTAAAAAAAAACATCAAATCCATCAACGACCTGTGTCTTTTTTAGAATATACGAAGTAAGTTGACTTTGAGTGGTTTTGTGTGTGTTTTTTTCAATATTAAGAAGTTACTTCATATGTCTGAGCATATGAAGAATTATTTGGCCCGATAATTTGCAGCGCCAATGCCAGTGTATTTGGAAAAAGTTATGAGCCTGTAAATTCGCAATATCCATCGAAAGTAACGTATACTTAGCTTATTTTAAATATTTCCTTGAGTATTTTCAACTATGCACAGCGACTTATGACTAGACCACCATAGGATTTTGAAAACTCATCAAAAACAAGTTCCACATGGCTAAGAGATTGCCTTCGAACTCGTAACGTCTATTGTCGCACATACTTCCTGTCACACCAATGTCGCATTTATTTACTTGTATTTGTAGGGATCCAGAGAATATTTCAAGTTATTAACAACGAAAGAAATTCTTTGATGGCGTCTCTGTCTGTAAGATAACATCAAGTCGTATTCGCTCGAATTAAGCCATGAATTTGTGTGTGTTCTTGCAGTGGCTTTGTTTTCGTACAATATTTCTGTTTTGCTTTGCGCTTTCGTTACATACATTTGTTTTCTTTCAAATATTTCCCCCAGGACAAGTTCGTGTATAACCAAACACATGCCTCCATCTGCACAGACACTGACACAGTCACAACCACAATGGCGTATACTTGTTGTACACATATACGAGTATGTGGTAGATGATTCTCTGCTCCGTTCAGAATTCATTCATTCATCAGAGTCTGGCATCCTGCCATGTCCAATGAACCAATTTACAGCAGTGGATGATGGTTTTCGGTTAGTGGGGCAATCGGACAACAACATTGGGTATGACTGTATGTGTTCATCATATTTCCGTTCAATGTGATTGTATTGGTGAGATGAGTGTGTTGGACCAAGTGGCTAGTGATTTCTGTTCTTGACGACCAAAATATCATACACTTATTATTATTACTTTTCAAAATTACTATTTCGTTCACTTTTGGAAGCTGCAAAGTGAAATCGTCCCAAAACGGGAGCAGCAAAAATGTGTCCCGAATATTTTTATCTTATTGCTGTTATTAAACAAAAGTGAGCAATTTCGACGATATCTGGACGATATGAAAAAATAATGTCCATATTTCATAAAAAAAATATGCAAATGATCATGAATTGCCTGAAGACAAATCTATACCAAACTAAAGAAATTTCCAATTAATAGTATTTTCTATGAATTTAAATCACAAATTAACGAAATCCCCAAAACATTTTCAAAAAAGGTGGCATGTGTTTATATGGGTGAAGAGAGGCCTTCCAAAAACTCAGTTTATGGTCAACCTGCACAGTGATCTGTTCCCGCACTCTAATTTTACAAAAAAAATACAAGGAAAATAAAAGAAAATAAGAAAATAAGGAAACCAATCAGTATACATGGCAGTAATAAAGGGTGTTTTTTATTGAGGTATAGAACTTTAAGTTGGCATCACTTTTTTAACTGGCGGCCATTTTGTCAGCTGTCAAGTGATTAATATTTAGTTTGGTTTGCCATTTCATCATGAACAGGTTGACAAAAGAACAACGCTTGCAAATCGTGCAAATTTATTTCGAAAGTAATGGTTCAGTTCGCGAAGTTCACCGCAAGCTCCGTCCATTTTATGCCATTACATCCACAAAAACTGACTGTTTGGTGTGCTATATGGGCTGGTGGAGTCATTGGGCCATACTTCTTCCGAAATAATGCTGGAGAGTCAGTTACCGTTAATGGAGACCGGTATAGAGCCATGATAACCGACTATTTTGTTCCCGAATTGGATGGCATGAATGTGGATGAGTTGTGGTTCCAACAAGTGGTTGAAAATTGGACCTGTAGAATTGGCTTTATTCGAGCCAGCCGCGGCGGCCACATGCCCGAAATCATATTTAAACATTAATGGCATAAAATTATCCTTCCAATAAAGCCAAATTGATGGACACTAAAACGATTTTCTTGTGTTTTATTTCAATTCGAAGTTCTATACCTCAATAAAAAAACACCCTTTAGTAACGAAACAAAGAATAATGTGACTCATTTCATTAGAATTCAATTTTATAATTCTATATGTATAAGATAGAAAACGGCAGCCGATTTGTTTTTAACACAACACGGCCCTGACCCCGACTACTCGGTGCCCATTATTCTCATAGATTTGGTTTTTCTATAAAACAACTTTGTGAAACGGTCGGTTAAAAAATGAGGTACATTGGTGAAGAGAGTTAAACTTTTTTATTTTACTGTTGTTGTCGGCTATTGGTCGTCTCGTTGACTCTTAGCAAACTGGACAAATACAAAAGTAACAGTCAACTTGACAAAATTTAAGTTCTTCGTCTACTGCTTGACAAAATTTAAGTTCTTCGTCTACTGTGCTTTAACATTTCACCAAACAATTTCTTCCATTTAAATTTCATTCATAGCAACATCGAAACGGTTCAATTTATTACATTCCTTTTTTGTGTGATTTCCATTAAAAAGTTTTGAAATAAAAACAAAAATAGAAATTACATCTGTAGATTTGGGAAAACTTTGCGAAAACTTACTATAAGTTGAGGAAGACAAATTAAATATTTTATTAATAAATTGGTCCCGAGAAAAAAAATCGTTTGCTTTATAACACAAAGCGAATTTATGTCACTACCATTGAAGTTGCAAAGAATATGGTGAACAAAATTATTACGAACTAATAAAACGGGAAACGGATGTTTATCAATGAAATGTAAAAGGAAGTGTAGTTTTAAATGGAGCATAAAAACTGTAATGGAATCACAGAAAATTTCAACTCACGTATAAATGAGTTTTCTGATTTTATTATGACTTTTATGGCAACCATTAAAATTAATAAACATGAATCGCATAACTATTTTATTATGTTTGTTGTGTTTTTATTATAATTAAAGTTCTTGCGCTTTATATTACAGATCAAATTGAGTTAATTAGAATCAAGTGAACGGTCATACATAATATTTATATAAGCTTGCTGGAAAGCGAATATGTGCAATCCATAGTATAATACTGATCTGGTTAAGAGCTTGTTTGGACTGTGGTATACTTGCGAACTAGATGAACATTGCACAGTGTTTGGAAAACAGTGTATTTAGCCCTACGATTCGGAAGGTAGATTTATTTGATTTGATTTATTAGATTTGAGTTATATCTGAGCCGCGATGTATTTTTATCAATTTCTTGTGAGACATATTTGAGACCTGCAGTATGACTACAAGGACACAGGACTTGTCTAAATAATATCTAAAATTAATTACATTGATCAACCGTACTTGTTTTATAGGTGCTGCCAACAAAACCACTACTTGGGAGATAATAATCCAATGACTAGGGTACATGAAATTAGATTATGCAGAAACTCTTCATTAAAGTTCTCAGATCACAATTGTGATGTACATTTCTATGAGGGTAACATTTTCAAAGAATAATCCTACACTTTTTTTAAAGCCAGATGTAAAGTAATGCAGTATTTATATCATCATTTTGGACTTATAGCCAAATATACTCCTAGATATATGGAACGTGATTATCATTTATCATCGTAGATTTTAAGTCTTAAGATTTAAATTTTGTGGCTTTGTCTAAGATAATTCTGCCGGTTATTGCAAAATATAATTTCACTCTGAGATCTTAATGAACTCTTCGATCTTAATCCCTCAAATATTTGTAAAATACCAGAGGATTATGGTCTTACACCTCTTGTATTCCACCTTTCCATGAGAATTCTATATTACTGTTATTTAGATTGTCCTCTGGGTTCAATCCAAATTCGGTTTCCCTAATATTGGAATTTTCAACGAAACCGAAAACAGATAATTATTAAGACTTTTTTGTTTAGTATATACGTGACTATAAGTTATATCAGGTGGTTTTCAATCTGTCAATGAATCAATTTTTTTTCAGAGTTGGTCTTTGGATTTTCATTTGGAGTAATGGAAATCCACAAGCCTCACGACGATCACAACATTAAATTATATGCATTTTATTTCTTCTTGAAAACAACACATCTAAAAAAATACCCTTTGGGTGTTTCCAAAGTAACGGTCGTTACCGAATTTCGGTGATTTTTGAAATAAAATTCCAACCTAAGAATATATGTCAGGAGGATTGCTTAATTTTGGACCTTCGAAAGTTCAAGCATCGGTAGCAGCCAAAAGAATTCATAAAAAAATCTAATTTCAATACTATTTTTGACAATTAAAAAAGTAACGGTCGTTACTTTATAAATGTGCTGTTTTCAAATTTCGGAAACAAATATCATGTATTGTAAAATTTTGCACAGGATGTGTCAAGTAAAAAATCTCATTAAATTCTTTGTAATGTTTTCTTTAAGTAATAGGTTTATTTTCAAATCAAAGAAAATTAGTTCCCAAAAAAAAATGTTTTTAAAAAGTAACGGTCGTTACAATATAAAAAAATATACGATTTTTGTGTTTGAATTCATTTATTGTGGGTAACAAAAAAAACATATATTTTTGTTAGTATAAAGAAAATTTAAGTTCATCCTTCGGAAAATGACAAATACATTTGTTTTGTGTAATATTAGCGGAAAAATACATAACAAATAATAATTTTATTTTTGAGCTGTAAGGGGTCATTTTTTTGGAATTACCCCTTTACAATATTGGCAAATCATCACTGTGGAATGAAGACCAAAAATCCATTAAATATCATTGACATTGGTCCTATACTTCGGGCCTACTGTGCGTCGATGAAAATTAAGTAAGCTTGCACCGAATACTACACAAATTTGATATCACTGCCACAAGCCGTCACAGTATCAATTAAATTATTCAATTTTTGTTGTTGTTTGTTTTCTAAACAGCTCGCATTCGGAGCATAGTGTGGGGTCTTATCAGTGTTTGTGGGTCATAAACAGTAAATGACATATTAGCGCGAATGGTATCTCTGTGCATTTATTATTTTTGCAAATTACTCTTCATAACTATTGGGTAGACTAAATGGAGAGTTAAACACACACGTTGGACTCAACAATTATCGTAATTTGTGTTATTTGAGTTGAATAAAATAAAACGACACAAAACATTTCCACTATCATAATTGCAGGCGTTGTTAAGGGGTTCTGGGTTCTATGCACGTACATGTGTGTGTTTCTGTGGGATTAATTAAATTTTATACAATTGCCAGAGTGCAATCAACGAGAAAGCTGAACTTCATTAAAACTGCGGAAACAATGTGAATAAAAAAAAAACCATTACACTCATATATTTGCATATCCGGTCATAATGGTTATGGATGGAATGACGGTATTGCAAGCCGCCAATAATAGAACCACAACTCGATTAGGTTTATTTTCGGTAAATCAATTTCTTTGCCGAAAATGTAAAACGCTTATAGGGAGAATTAGAAAAAAGTTTGCAACTAAATGCTGGCTGAGCCGATTGGAAATAGTTTCGTAAGATTATTAAGGCAAATAAATAAATAAATAAATCCTGTCGTTTTAAGTGGCTTTTCTGATTTCAGTGCAATTTTGGAGGTGTTTTTAAGCTTACATCAGAAAGATACTTCCAGATGTATTAACAGGATCAGATCAGTGAAGCTCATGTTCTATGGCGTATTATGTTAATTGCTTGAGAAGTATTGTAAATTGCTCTAACAGCATTGGAAACTAAATAAAGCTCACATTTACTTCATTCCCCCAGCATTCCATGAAATAACCTCACAGAAACTTGTATTAATTACTTGGATAATTGGCTCGATTACTATTAACCAATCCCGTTGATATTTGGTACGATGAATTAATTTCAATTACACATGCAATTTAATCAATTAAATGTTAGCCAACAAAATTGTCAAATCAATTACATGGTTAATTGAGTCGAATATTGAAAGTAATTGCATTTTTAAAATTTGATTTAAATTATTTAATTTTTAATTAATTTTAGTTATTTTCTGTTCTTTAGGCCACTTATTATATTTGTCCTGTGTATGCACGTTTCACTCATATTAGCAAACAACCAAATGGCCACAACTACAATAGTTGTTGTTGTTGATAATTTACAAAAATTATTGAGAGAGAGAGAGAGAAAGAACAACGAATTGAGCCTAAACCACCAATAAAGAATTTTTTTGACCATAGCGTCGTGGTCAACCATATACACTGAAGGTCATAAATGCATTTAACTTTATTCGCGTTTAACTGCACATACAATTAACAAAATACTGACCTTCACAAATGCATAAATTGGCATTTGTGTTGCTTGATTGTTGTGATTTCAAAAAGCAAATTAAAGTTTAGTTTCATTTTTGTAATAAACTGAGTGAGGAATGCATGCATGTTACCCTAACAATGGCAAATGGATGATGTTCTCATTTGCAAAAACGAATACGGTTTTTGTATAACTTTTACTGAATTAATTTAACAGTTAGTGTTAGATGTTGATAGCACAGAAAAAATCATTACAAATTCGTCAGTTAACTTTATTGTTTTCGAACATGAACTTGCATTTAGTAATCAAATCGATAATATTAAAATAATAATGAATTTAATAGATATCATAGGTTAGGTCCGGTCCGCAAGATTCGCATTAAGATGCACGACATCATCACCGAGGAAGTTGTTAAGTCCAAGTTGAAATAATTGGTTAGCAAGTTGACCCTGGACAAGGACATCGAGAAGAAGTGCCTACGTATCTTTCCTTTACATGATGTTTACATTCGCAAGTTTAAGGTATTGAAGAAGCTCCGTATCGATTGGTCCAAATTGTTGGAACTGCACGGTGGTTGTAGCATCATGTGCACCGAAGCCGTTGTCTCTGCTGGAGGTGCTGTCAATGACAGACTCGAAGATTATGATCTCCCAGTACAAGAGTCTGTCGAAGCATTTTTTAAGATTAACCGGAAAGAAATATTCGTTTTACATTTAAAAACTTTTTTCTAAATTTTTGACAATCGAAGAAAAAAACAGAAATTAAGTTTTGAGTTAAAGGGACGTCCTAGTTCACCCGAGTGATCGACAATTCGGTTCCCTCAAGTAAAAGTGAAGGAGAAATGAAAAAATCACTACAAATTCGTCAATTAACTTTATTGTTATTGCACTGTGATGGTGGCAGCAAGTTCACTGAATCCGTTGACTCGGCTGACGGTGCTGTCATTGACAGACCCGAAGGTTATGAACCTCCAGTATGAACCGGAGCGGGTTTTTTTAGATTAACCGCAAAAAAACTTTCGTTTGCCATTCAAAAATGTTTTTTAAATTTTAAAATGAAAGAAATAAACAAATATTAGGTTTTGAGTGAAATGAACTCCCGAGTTCACCGGAGTGGTCGACAATTCGGTCCATTTTGATTGCCTTAATTAGAAGCGAAGGAGAAAAGATTTGCAGAAGGTTGTATCAGAGAAAGAAGCGATTAAGGGAGAGTTTATAAGCTGTTCTGAGATTTACTGAACCAGAGAGATTTCTTAATAAATTGACGAGGGTTTTAAGTGGAGCATTCGCTAGGTCGTTGAGGTCATCGAAAAGCCCGTTAGACAACACTTTTGCAGTCCCTTACTTGGACATAACTGGTGCTGGACCGACTCCTTTTCTTCTTCATCTAAACAGCTTCTAAGATGATGAAAAGAAACACTATTGGTTTTTCTTCATTAGTGTGATTATTTACTAATTCTATTAATATTCCTAGTGTGTGACCAGTAACGACACCTTTGAGAATACTTAGTGTATTATTTCCGTACGATTCACATCAATGACACACCAAAAAGATCGAGCTACCCTGTAGTTTTGCACTGTTACCCATCTCATCAGATGCTGCTGTCAGTTGGTCGATCTGGTTTTAAAATTCCACAAAGGGAATTTCCTCGTCCAGGGTCGCGCTTACTTCTTGCGCACTGGATCCTGTTGTGGTACACTCGTCAGCCAAGTCATTGCCTTGTACGTTGATATATCCTGGTAACCAGCAGACAGTTATTTCGTGCGCCAGAATTTGGGATAAGGATAAAAGTCGACAGTATAAGGTGATTAGATGGTTCTTGAGTCTAAGGCCTTGAGAGCTGCCCTACTGAATACGTAGATTTTGAATTTTGCTGGAGGTATGTTCTGTTTCGAAATCTGCTTTTCGGCAATGTTCATGACGGCGCTCTCTGTAGTTTAGAAAATAAGTGGAGTGAACGCTTCTACCACATTTAATCTATTAAATGTGTGTCCACAAACGATGTTGTTTCTCCACTAGTTCAATTCAGGAAAATCGTAACTGTGGCGATCTTGAAACAATCCTTAAGTTTTGTAATCAAATACGAACATCAAATATTATTCACGCGATAAGTTTTGGTAATACATTGTACTGTTCTTTTATAAATTTAAATTTTTAACGAGTATCTTATAACTAAACTTTGCAATTTCCTTGTTGAAAAATGTCTGAGAACCCTTTTTGAAGAAATCCAATACTTTTGAAGAATAGGTTCGAACAAATGCCAACGTTGTCATTTAATATTTTTCGAACATTCGACAATGGCTGACGATGTATGGGCAGTTAAAAAAAAAATTGTGGCCTGGCAAGTATTGAATGAACAGAGAAAATTCTATAATAAATGTTACGTTTCATTTTTGTAAAAATAACATTCCTTCATTTGTTCTCTTGTTTTCTACAAACATCTGTTTAGCATAAGGTTTACGGGAAATTACTAATGTTTCTCCACCGTACAAACACAAACAAATATTCACCAATAAAAATAACAATAAAATATAATAATAATGTTACACCAACAGTCAGCGGGTGGCTTTCTCCAAAAGAAAAAAAAACAAATCAAAAGGTAAATCACATCCAAAATGTTTGCAGAACAAAGAAAAAATTCCGTGAGAAGCGACTTTGTTGCGATGTTTTGCCCATGGAATTTGTCTTTTGTTTACTTCCACGTTCCGCGTTAGTAGGAGAGCAAAGACCATGGGAAAACCAGAATCCCAAGGTGTTTATTTCCGGGGAAATTGTTATTTAATTAAATTTTAATACACTCATGAATATTCACAAGACGAAATCAAGAAAAACACACGTTAGGCTGTAACAGAAATGGCAAATGAAACATAAAACGCTTTGGATAAGTGCACTGCTCCCCCACAGAGTTCCCTCAATCGCTTAGTAATTGCGGCAAACACACGGAATATATTATCGCTCATGTTCATCTTGTGAAGAGTAGGAGGTTTGGCCATCGTCTTCCTGCGAAACTGGGACTAAACATGGATTTCAACATTTAATGGACTTTTTCGCTTTAGCACAATTATCAGTACGATGTAATGAAAATGAAAACGTGTATTGAATTTCATGATTTATTGCTACACAGACCACCTTCTTTTTCCTTATCATTGCTTTGTACTGCGCAGTTTCAATCATTTCGTTCGCTTTTTACTGAATACTTAAAGAAAGTGTCCATGGACGAAAAAATTTAACTTTTTAATTAAATAAATCACATTTGGGGATATGGAGTCTGGGAGAGAGGAGATGGCTCTAAGATAGGCAATCTAAAATATTGTTATTCATTTTTTTTTTGTTGGAAAAAAAATATTTAAAGAAATCAAACAAATTATTTAATTGTCATCACTATAAAATATGAATATCATAAATTACTTTCACCGATAGAAGTTTTAACCGAATGAGAATATCGTATTTCAATGTAAATCAGAATGAATATTCTGTTCAGAAAACACGCGTCCTTTGTGAATTTAAATTCGAATTGACGATTGTTAGACTGTGGAATATATTGAAATATTGAGTTGTGGGTTGATCTGTTTGACAGAGACATCAGCCTATGGCTACTGGGTTATATTAGAAATTAACATTCCATGATGTAACAGATGGGGACTCTCTCTCAAATTATTGAGCTGTGCAAGATATAATTTGTTCACTGACAGGGACCTACTGTTTAAATTTGGCTAATAGCGGATAATGCTATTTCTAGAGAAGTTTTACTTGAATGGCGGAACGGCCGCTGAACAATATTTGATGTTATTACCAAGATACGACTCCAATTTTGCTTATTATCCGTTAAACTTTGCGATCGAATGGAATCTGCTGTTGTCACCTTCAAATTGACACTTCGTTTGAATATTCATTCATGTGTGAGCAAACAAGAAATATATCCCTTGCATTTTTTGCAGTTCTCGGGATTCTCCGATTAAGAAGAACAGAATTGTTTATATCTGAAATGTCTTTCCATTGCGATCGCATAATTAAAATTCTGGTATTAATATTTTCCTGTGAGAGATTTTATGTTTAGTGCAGAACTTAAGAAATCCTTTGAACTACTAGCAATGTTGACAAAGTAATTCGAAGAATGTTTTACAACTGAAATTTTCACTTAAAATGTCCTTCTCGTAAACAAAACAATTTGGTTACTGGAAAATTCCAAAAACCGTTATTCTAAAGTTTACAATACAAACAGTCGACTGAGTTTCTTTGAAACTGGAACTGCACTAGCAAGAACTTATTTCTGAAAACCGAAATGTTGGAAATACTTTTGGATGATATCGCCATTTGTATTTCCTGGTATCTCGTAAACCAAACTATATTGAAAAGAATTATCTCAACGTGCCAAAATATCCCTGGCTTTTTGGTCACGAATTTCTTGCAAATATTAAATTCTGGCGAATTTGTGAAACTGTGGATTTTTAATACCCGAAAAGATCAGTTATATATATATATAAGTGATACTTCAAATTATCAGACATGCAGTGGGACCCTTTCATAACAAGATCCGATAATAATTCGGAGTAGATTTGTAAAAAAAGACACTGGGTTTGGCCTAAGTGACAGTCTTTTTTAGTAAACTCACTTAGACTTTGTAGTTCATTGACCTACCATGGACAAAAAAAATGTATCTCTTTTAGCAACAAATTTTTAGGATAACTTTTTCATAACATCCGGGCCATTTCTGCCTAGATTGAAGACAGCCTCGAACGTTTGTTTCTCTTTGAAAAATATCACTCAGGAGTAGGAGTTTGCAAGTAGCTAGAAATGAAATCCGTAGATAGTGCTGAGTCTATGTAGCTCGTTTGTTCTAGACTCATGTGGGCCGGCACCCAGACAAGGTGAATGAGTAATCTCGATAAGAGATCTGCGCCAGTTAGGCTGATGTTGAACTCAAGAAGACAGAATTAAGAAATACATGCCAGCCATACTGCTACTTCTTTTAAATACTACGGTGTTTAAGTAGACTCCGTAATGTATTAGGTGTAGGTCTTTGGAGTAGTCCCCAAACACGTTAATTTATAGCCGTCAATAAGTCGACATGTTTACATTTCCACACATCTTTATCTGGTACAAGTGTACCGCTGGTCTGGAAATGGTCCAGCCTGAGTGTAGTCCGAAAATATGTCACCATAACCAGTGTTCGATTATTGCACCATTTTTCTTAATTTTATATTGTTTTTAACATTCCACAAGTTTAAATTCGTTGTACTTTTAAGGGCTTCATCTAGTTATGCCTCAACTATTTTTTTTATGTATTCTACGACATCCAGTATGCCATTCGATGTAGGGGAATCAATACAACGACAAATCTCCTTAGCAGGCTATGTCGTACATGATCCCTGAATGTTATTATATCAAATTCTCCTTCCATCTAATAATTTTACACTGGCCATTATCTCATCAGACAAATTTCGGCTTTATATCCATTAAAAATCAAGTAAGAGTTTCAGTATAGATGCTCCGAACAACAAAGCCGAAAGTACAAACTATTATTATTTAAATATTTATTATTATTATTTAAATACTCAAGGAATCATACAAATGTATTGATGTGTTGGCTAGGCAGTAATAGGTTAAGCGACTAACTAACCTTCACCTACAGACTACAGACGTATAATGAGTAAATAATTTCCCACCGAATTAAGTTATTCTCGAAGAGGTTTTAAACATTTCAAAGGATGCATGTAACGGATTCAAAGACATCAACATTACATGGAATAATCACGAATTCAAGCCATATCATCACCGCAGCCATAACCACTTCAAAATCGTCCATTAAGCGATACATCCGTTCACCACCCGAGCACCGACAACACTTTCACAAACATCACCACGTACAGAGGCACAGATGCAGTAAGCTTGAAAGTCCGCCGGAAACAACCACAAAAAATTCTTAATTAAATTTGAAATTAAAAACGACGACGAAAAGTTACTTAGACGCAATTAAAAAACATTTCTCTAATGAAAAAAATAAAACCATCACCAGCGGAATTATAAATTGAAGACATTCTTCCCGTTTTCCGTCGTCCACCCACAGCACCAAATTTCCGTTAGCATGCCGAGAATGGATACATTACCACAAAATAACAACCGACCATGTTCCCCGGGGGAAAGTCTAAGGACGACATCATTGTCAACTGTAAATTCAAAGGAGAACTTTGTAAAGCCTCCCAGAAATTACAAATATGTGACTTCGTTAAATATGCGCCGTCATTATTATGAATGGATGTATTTGCGACGACTTAAAATTAATTCTATTTGAAGCAATTTTCCTGAAGAAAAGGACAAATAGCTTAGTAAAAAGCGAAATTAATATCAGCGTTGGAAGGAACAACAAAACGATGTCAGTCCTACGCTGTTCTACTCCAAAGAGTTATATTCGTTTTATAAAAATGTTTAAAAATTCTCAACTAATTAAGGATAATTGCTAGTGATTGTACATGTGATTATTATTTAAAATAAAGTATTTAAAATGCATTAGGCCTGTTCGGTTGGGCTTACTAAGCCAATGAATGATACTTTCATTGTAAGGGAGTTATCCTAATTTAGCCTAAGATGTAACTTATCTTGTATTCACAAAAATAGTCATAAATGACACACCCTGTTTCGATTAAGCTTATTCGTACATATGTTGACATTGCATGAAAGAGTGTGAGAATGTTCCATTTGTCCAAACATCGATCCATGGAATAAATAAGTAAATTTTTCAAACTGCAACAAATCTTGGGTAACTTCTGCAATTCCATGTTCGCTCTCAGTATTCTGGCTATCTTAATGACACCATTCTCGGCAACCAAATTTGTCACTGAAAAATATGAAACAGATGTCTGAGCAGCAACCATCTTGTTCGTTTCGTTTCTGTTCTCGGTTTGGGGGTTGAGCACAACACAATGACCTCTCAATACGAACAAAACCATACGTAGCTCATCTACTGAGGGTCAGTAAGTGAGCAAAGAAAGCAACACACATGTTTTCTCAGAAGAACTTTTGCCAATTTTTTTCGAAGTAAATTGTCTCTAGTGTATACTTGAGCCGAGCAAGTGATCAAAAACGCTTGTCGGTTGAGCAAAGATCAAACCAAAGAAGAACAAAGTTTCGCATCATGTCAGTGGACGAGTGTTTTTTGTCTGACAACAAGCACAACAGAGACCAATTACCACCCATAGAAATAATTATTGCATATCTCCTCTCCTGGAACTCAGGAATTTAATATCCCATAGGTGCCAACAGGGGGTAACGTCACGTCACCATGTAATACCGTTCGATAGTTATAACAACTGTTCCAGAAAACAAAAATATTATTTCTATGAGCATATACCAGAGGTCAGGAATAATGTCTTGAAACGGTCTATAGAAAATTACAGACAGTCAGCAATTGAATGTTCCAAAGATGTCAACAGACATCACACATGGTTGGCTAGGTTTTCCCGAACTGCAGCCATGACCACTGATTCTCTCCAGTCAGGAAAAGAATCTTCCAAAGATGCCATCAGAGGCCAACAGCCTCTCACCAGACATAGACGTATTAATTTGGGAGGAATACCAAAACCAGTCATAGTTTCTGAAATTTCTGATAGAATTGTAAGAACCGAAAACGGATTTACTTAAAATTGCCGTTGACTTACTTTGCCGTTCGCAAAGTAGAAATTTTTAAGAATTTTTTTTTTTTTTAGATTTTTTAAAAAACCAACTTTATGTAATAATTTAGATTTTTTTTATCAATTCAGAAACGAATATTTGGTTAACTTCTGTGTCAAAAAATAGTGCCAGTTTGAACAATATTGTCCAACTGTGCATTAATTTATTTCGAACTTTTCAAATTTCAAAAATTCTGATTTCACTTTCATGTTCTGGAAGCACAAAACGTTCCAACAATATGTCTACATGTTTTAGACATAGGATCCGTCAATGACCCCTTGGTGATATAATCCAAGCTTCTACTTTGCCTATTCTAGTTATGGACAAATAATTGACGAGGCCTCCAGCGAACCTTTTAGTGAGTATCAAATTCTTAAAAAGTACATTTTATTGTATTGAGGATAACAAATTTTCCCTGAGTTAGTTAAACCACTAATGAATATCAATTATATTTTCCAAACATTTGACAATCCTCCAAAAGTAAAAAATCTTGTTACATAATTTCTTTAAAATATCAACAATAACAAATTATGAATTTGGGTCCAGTAAACATTGCAGAAATCCTCACAGCGTAAAGTAAATGCCATAAATCGAAATTCATATCTTTATAAATTAATTTCCAAAGAATCATCCATTCCGACCACTTTGTGCCGTAACCATCGCAGCTTAAAGTTTCTGTCACAACTCTCACATTCATTTATTTCAATTAACGTATCTTAAAGTTTGTTAATTAAGTTTCCGATAACATGACAACGGCATCGGTATCACTTTCACTTCGGACTACGACGAAATAAGTGATATAATTGGGTCTGCAATGGCTAAAGTTTGTAAAAGACATAAAGAGACCAAAATACCCATTTACAGTGAATGTTCATCCGAGCCAGTAACTCACTGACGAACTGTAAATATCCAAAGACGGGGAAGACATTTAACAAAACCAAAGTCAAACAAATGCAAAACCCCACAGAGACACAAATACTTTAATTAGGGAACATGAAGAAGGACTCGTACCAGTTTCTGGTGAACACAAAGCGGCAGCCAAGGAATGTGTACTTTTGTGTTCACAAAATATTAAAGAATATTTCGTAGTATTTAACTTTCCAACAATCTGCGGGATTCCAACTCCAGAGACGTCAAACTCCAGAATATTTTTGATATTTAACAAGGAGAATGTTTGTGTTCTGGGCAAAGTTCTAATGTTTGTGCAACCGTACGAACCCTAAGAGAAAATGTGTTCCACATTTGAAAACCTTTCTAAAATTTAACTCCCCATTAAAGGAGTTAGAATACATAATAAGGAAAATAGGGATGTACATTTGCATATGAAAAACGACTTTTTATTTTATGACATTTCGGGCAGTCTGAAAATCGCACAGTGGGGGAAATCACAATCTGTGGGTATTGTTATTAAAAAAACTAATACTTTGAGTAAAAATAAAAACGTTTAGATCAAATATCTGTTCATGTTAGTAGTTTTGCATTTAATGTTAATATCGCCAAATCAAATAGTTCTTTAGAAAGTTCGGTCAATACAATTTCTTCTTAACGACATGGAATCACCTGAAGAATTAGCCCGTCTACATATGCTCACAGTCACTGTAAATCATTTGTTGAGAAAATTCGGTATACAAATGGTTTACTACCGATAAGTAAACATATCTGATTCAATCTGAACTTGGTCTGGAATAAAGAGAACATTTACGAATTCTGATTAGAAATACTTCATTGATAAATGATAAATGACATCAGAGACTTTCCTAAATGAAAAATGATATAACTGACATTATTAAACTTACGTTGGCTCTACAACATGTTGTTGTTCTTGGACTTAAGCGACTTTCAGCACCCACAAATTAAATGTTCCTCTTCTGTTATGTGAGAACTGTTTTTCTTTATTTCCTACTACGGTTTCAATGAAATACGCCTTGCCCTTTTATTTAAGTTTAGTTTAGTTTAGTTTATTTTATTGAGACTTTTTTCAAAAACAATGAAAGACATATACTAAATCTATGAACATGAAATTGCTTATGACTATAATGTATTGTCTAAATTACCAATAACGAACAGATAGCGGCACCAAGCCTTTTCTGTGTAGTGAGATGTGTTTCAATTGTGTGTGGATCTGATGAGTGAGTGTTCGCCCTTGCTCCCAAGGCTTTAGTATCTTAGGAGTGTATTATCCTAGAATTTAACTTAAATGTAAACTTAAAACTAGCCTAAAATTAGTGAGTGGAAGGGGAGGGTACAAAAAAAGGAAGGGAGGGGATGGAGGAAAACTAAATATAAAATGTAAGAAGAAAAAATAATATAAGAGATTTCAACAAAAGCTATTCAATTGCTTTAGCCTTAGTCCAATTAAATTGATGCTATCCTCTATGAGCACCCGGAACAACTTTCTTGTAGAAGTCAGGCCGGTTTCAATGAAATACGCCTTGCCCTTTTATTTAAAATAAATTATTGATATGCACAAAATAATTGCAATTCCTCAAATATTAATTAGCCAATTCATGCACATACTGGAAAACTTCCATTGAAATTGTATTATTGTTTAATTAGCAATTTATATTGAAATCAATGAACCCAAAATTCACTATTAAACTTTGAACATGTGTACGCATCATTATTTCTGAGAATTCATCACTACACTCATTCTTGTATGCAATTAACCTAATTAGAGTTCTTATCTTTTTCATTCCAGGTAAATTTATATGGAATATTTGGCAAAATATCCGTCAACAGTGCAGTGAGGTAACATTTTACGTTTAGACTTATCAACTGTTGCCTTAGCTCTTTAAGCAACAACAAATTGTTATTAAATTCCACCGAATCGTTTAATACTCTAACCATTTGTGCTGTGTGCTGTCTGGGAATATTATAGACGAGAATATATTGGGTTGCTTTACACATTTTATATAATGACTCAATTTTTTTCCTTTTTTTCGGCCGTAGACATCGTAGGGTTATTATAGTAATGAGATGACTTTATGGGGCATGAAGTCTCCTATTTCGCATATAATGAAATACTCCTAAGGGGAAACATTTTGTAGAAATATATCTTCTTGGTTCTACCAATTTAACATACATGAAAATTTAATAATATTCTAGTATATATATTTACCCTCGACACTGATTCACTGACTCTGTCACGCAGTACGTAGGAATTTAAATAGGCATTCTAAGCGCCCCGGTAGGCGAGTTGGTAGCGTGCTTGCCTATCAGCGTGGGGGTTGTGGGTTCGATTCCCACCAGAGGCTTTGGTCTGTCGCTGCAAAAATCAAGCCAAATGGTCTTTGTCACCCGGTTTACCCTTGGACACAAAATTAGAATATAAATTGACTTTGTATTGTAATTAATAAATAAATAAATAAATAAATAAAATAGGCATTCTATAATAATTCTATAAATAATAATAATAAAAAGATAATATTTTTTTTGTACAGAAATTGTGTTTTCCCCAAATTTTTTTTTTACCAAAATTTTTTTTTTCCAAAATTTTTTTTTCTTACAAAATTTTTTTTTTCCAAATTTTTTTTTTTCTAGAAATTTTTTTTTTTCAAGAAATTTTTTTTTTCAAAAAAATTTTTTTTTTCAACAAAAATTTCAGCAATAATTTTTTTTCCACAAATTTTATTTTTTTTCGAAATTTTTTTTTACAAAATAGTTTTCTCAAAATATTTTTTACAAAATTTTTAAAATTAAGTAACAAATACTTTCTCAACGGGCGCCATAGGCGCATTACAACTTACTAGTTCTAGTATAAGTAAACAAATTTATTTAAATTCACAAACAAAGCCCTGAAGCTTTACATTGCACGTATCGTCACAATAATATGTGCAATAATATCTAGATCAAAATTTCTAGAATTATTTCCCTGAGTACTACATTAAGGACCAATTTTCTATTGAACTAAAGAACGATTTAAGTTTGAACCTCACTGAAAACTGCACGAACTGGACTCTGATGATAAGACCACATCCAAGAAGATTTAATGAAACTGCAAAACAGCATGACTCATTGGATACCCTAAAACCGCCAACATCTTAGTTACTAACACCTCTTTCCATTACTAAACTTATACGAGCTTAAGCGAATTTTAACTCAATTACAAATGAAATTCAATGAGCCCATGGTGTATTGTTTTGTTCTACCAAAATAAACCATGAAAACGAGATTATCCGCGAAGGCCAACTGAACTAAAAATAAACAAAGTCCATGCAATCAAAGCAAAAAAGAAAACAACAGCCGACATTCATCACATTGTTCCATTACAACGCGGAATGAATCTGTAGGAGTGATGGGCAAACAGCTGGGAGAAGTGGAATTAAAACAAATTGAAATGGTTTGGAATGGAATGGATGCTGTTGGCATGGACCAGATTGGTAAAGTACAGTGAGCTGTGCACCATTCTGGAGTATAGAGGACCGTAGGATGGATGGGATAATTGAGTGGTTAAGGCAAATATGTACATTTTGGTGTTGTTGTTGTTCTCGGTATTGTTACCGTTGTCGGTAATCAACTCAACAGTGTAACTTAATTACACTGAACGTTGTTTAACAAAACGGCTTCACGGCATCATCGGCGTCGTCATCATCGTCAATGTTGACTTCAACTGACTGTACATAACACACCACATCCATCGTCGAACGCGAATTAATTTTTTTTTCATTCTGGCCAGAATTCGAGAACTGTGTTTATTTTTATGTTGGGTTTAATGCTGGTAATGATGGAATCGAATCCCCTTCCGCAAATCAGTAGCTCCAGTACAGTAGTCAGCTATAAAAGACAGACCGGTGGGAAATTACAAGGAACTTTGGTTCGCCCATCGTAAAGAATTAGCCTTGGCTGAAAATCGGTCTACTTCAACGACTGTGACCATATCGGCTGTAGAAGTTTGCGTTCCATTACGCCGAATTAGTCAAATCAGGAGAACTAAGAATAGAATATTCGAATTTGGAACTAATACAAATTCACTGTGCCCAATGATTTAAAAAGGAATGACAGTGCAAATGTTTTGCTTCATCAAGACAGCATGACAACTGGTGACATTCGTTATTGTAATGGTCAAACCCAATCAACGAGTTTAATTTTCTCTTACAGGTTGCAAACAATCAACAATCCTCTCCCTCAATTTGTTCCTTGTATGTGCCTTTTTCATGGAAGAATTTACATTTCTAATAGATATTTTTTTTATTTTTAAGAGGTGGATATTTTTACCAGGTTAATGCAGTTTATTGTGGCATTTATCATTAAGTTTCTTTGGGTTTGGGTTCCCCTTATATATTTCTTTTAATGAAATTTAAAAAATCCTTATATTTTCGAATGGATGGCCAGTTTGCAAGGCACCATTTAATTTAATTCCCCTTTGTACCAAATATAACATACAAAAGCTCTCCATTGTCCCCTGTCATGTTTGCACGTGTACAAAATATTTTATTCATTTAAATTCAAATTAAATTAGAATATATTGAAGTTCATCTGAATGCTGTGGTCCTTGCACTGGCGTTATTTTACAGAAATCCTTTACATGCATATGCACATCCCTTTGGATGTGTACCTTTTATTATGAAATGAAAACAGAATAGCATTGTTTTTGTTGTTAGTATTTCTATTGTTGGTCCGCTACGCTAAGATGTTGCAACATTTTAAAAGCTTTTTTCCGGTTACTTCTCCCAGTGATGCGCTCTCAACAACCAATGTCAGTTCGTATCATAAAAGTGTTAATTTGATTTTCTAAACTACGTCCTGTTACCAGGATATGAACATTTCAAGTTGACAGCAGGATATAGAACAGGATGGCAAGAAATATTCTGTTGGTTGAGCGTGTGCAGGAAAAACAAACATTAGGATGGATCGGATTGGAAAACTATGGTAATCGATCGACTGGAAAATATAGTAAATGCAAAACTCTATTCAGAGTTTGTAAAATATTCAGGATCTGAAGGAGACCTCAAAACCAAGAAATACTGGATTGTGGAGAAGGTGTTAGCTGTACTCTTGGGTACAACTGACAACTACCTAGGAATACGTGGACAAGGATGACCGGGACTATTGCTAAGAAGTAAAAGCAGAGTTGCAAACCTTGAAATGAAAAGAAAAGCAGAATACCGAGGTGCTTTGTAATCATTTATGGAGCAGACTAAGACTGACAACTGGTGGCAGAGTAGGGTTGCCTGCTGTAAAATTGAAATTGCTGGACATTCACCAAAATTATCCTGAATTAAAAAAAAAAAACCTAAGCAAACTAAAAGTTGCATTTATTTTCTAATATTTATTAATTTTAATTTAAAAACAGATAAAAATATAACAAAAAAAAACAGGATTTAAAATCTAGTATTTTCGTTATTGAGAATAATGGTATGTCCAAAACATTTACATCGTTCATTTACCTCAATAGTGTCACAACTCAAAATACGATTTTTTCAGGGGAGTCATTTAAAATGTTCAATTGCGTCTTAGCAAATATAGGAAAAAAGACGCATAGGTTTCCCGAATAAACAAGAGCCCTGACATATGTCTGTTAGTACACGCAGAACAAAAGTCAACTTAAATAAGAGATGTCCAGCTTTTTCTTGAGTAGAATTGGGGAATTTGGTGAATTGTGAGTGTTTGGAGTTTTTAATATTATTTGTTTGGTTTATGTTTTGTTTGGTAGTATTATTTGGACATACACGTATTTTCTGATCTAATGAAATTTTTAATGACACCTGGAGAGGAAAAAAACTGATCAATTCAGAGCATCTGACAATCCTATGGTAGAGGCAAACAAACTAAGTAAGGATGGACATACACAAAGGCGAAATTTCCAAACACAGAAACTAGAGCCAATACAAAATGTCGACCTACCCCAGTACACAACAGCCAACAACATACAGTGGCGTATTTTACAGAAGAACCGGAATAAAGATATCACTTCTAAGCTATTCGTCTCACCGTTCTAAAATGTATGGAGAAAGAATAGATGTGAAGTTCGGCTTACAGAGTACGGCTTCTCAAAGTCCGAATCCTCTTCTACTTCTTCATAAATTCCAAAACTATTTATGAAACGTCCCCACTGTTCAACAATAGTATTTCTTTTGCAAAAAGAACAAAAAACATTTAAAGTTTCACAACCGAATGGAAATATTTTCAACATGACAGAATAGATACATGCCACCTGCATGAATGTACGCATGGATGGATGGATGAAGTGCACTTTTGCTGCATATTTCAAAATATGTTCGGGCATGTCGAATACAATAATCCTTTGAGGACTAACTCACTCACGTTGTATTGCGTTCTATGCAGGTCTTTAATGCTTTTAATACTCTTTAATACACAGGAGGGTTTTGAAGTATAAACATGATGATTGTGGTTGCTGTGGTAGTAGAAATAGATAAACACATACACACACACATATACAGCACACAAAGCAACCTGTCTAATTCGTTGGTCAATTGACAAATACTTTTTATCAATTTCATTATTGAAATATTTACAGAGTTATGCGACAATTTCAACACTAACTCAATATTCCGCACTACAACTTGAGGGGTGAGTACATTTTCGGAAACGCAAAAACTCTATGTAAAAATGTGTATTTTAAAATGGTATGTGGTACAATGGCACACCATTTATAAAATCGTCTTGGATACATTTGATTTAACCTTCAGCATGGAAAGAGCTCCAACTGTATGTAAGATGAGTTATGGTCCCAAATTATAGTTCTCATAACGATTAACCAAACTATTATTCAATTCTATTTTACTGTCAGAGACCTCAATTTCAATGTAGATGGTGGGCCATTTTAAATTCCTTCAAGAATCTCACGAGGAACTATTCGCAAATCAGTCAAATATCTGGTGCATTTCTTGATGATAACAACTAATTATCAAAGTATTTGTATTATAGTGAGGGTGAGAACAAATTTACTTATTATTTTATTTCAAAGATATTTCGATAATAACACAAAGTACTGGATCACTTTTGAATGAGCAACATACGTACAGCAGGCAGGTTCGGAATATTTATTTTTTTTTTATAAAGTTTTCTTGTACAGTCATCCAGTTATGGGCTTATTTTCACTTACTGGCTTAAACACATTTGAATTTCCCTTATATAATCAATAAGTCTTTTAATGATTTATCGCAGTGACTTTTCTGAAAGCACCGATCCAAATGCATGTGACTGCAATCCCTTCAGTATTTCCCGTAGTAATTCATGATTCACACTAGGAAATTGGCGCAATTCTCAGTTTGTAAGATAAACTGGTAATGGGAATGGAAAAGAAAAACCAGTTCTTACTGGCAATTCCAGTTGTGTTTTCGTAGTGTGAAGTTATCTGCCGATTATGTTGTCATATTGAAAGATATTAGCACTTGAAAATGCAATAATGTAAAAAAAAGTTCCGAAATCGAATTGCCTTGTGTGAACACAAGAGACAAGTTCAAAAGGGAATCATAAAAATTGCCTAGTGTAAATCGGTACTACTTGGACGATCAATTGTAGCGTAACATTACATGTTATTACTCACACGCACAAGTGTTCAATGATTGAATAAATATTAATCATACGCGTGGGTAGGCCAAAGTAAAACAGCAGAGGGTGTGAATTGTTCGATAGCATTCAAGCATTTAACTCGAACAAATTATGATAACAAGCATTCGACCGACATAGAATAAATAAATGAATGTTTATGTATATACTATTAGTTGCCCCTACATCAACAAATGCAATGTGTTTTAAAACAACAACAATATTTTAACAAGGCTAATGATGGACGTGGCCGACTCAAACTATTAGGCCATGCAGAAGACGTAGGTAAACACAGATTTTAATCAATATTTAGAGATGGCGAATGTATAACCAGGAAATACATTAGTAGAGGGTCCATTTCAATATCAAGTAGGCAAACAGTGTGCAAAATGTCATTGAGATCGGTGGTGACCTGCACTACATTTATAAGAATATATGAGGAGACAGGCATGGAAGTTATTCTGATACATAAGCTGAAAGTTATTGTCAATCAAATTTTAATTTGGATATTAGAAGTAGTTGCATGAAATCATAAACCCCTGTACCATTGTGTTTCCTACGGTATACAGTCTTCATAAATAGAATAGAAGGTGTTCATAACTAATGTACATTCGACTGTTCAAATAAATGTAGCCGCCAGACAATTGTAATTGATTCGTTGGTGGTTTTTTTTTATTATATTTTAACCCATTGCTGCAACTTTGTAATAGGTAGACAAATAAAGGAGTTATCTAACAACGAATCAGTTGTTGCAAAAGTTTAAAGCTTAAAACTGCTTCATTATTTTTTTACACTTTCGTGAAATTTTTAAAAGTTATAAAACGTTTTTCGTTCTTAAAAGTACTCCCAAGCTGTTCAAAACTTGGCCAAAACCAGCAATTAAATACAATTCTAAAAGATGACAATACAATCAAAATTCAAATAACCTCTTAGCCCCCAACTGAGATTTAAAAATAATCATTAGGAAGAACAAGGTTTAATATACAAATATGTAACCACTAATCACAAAAATATTAGCATCTCCGAAAGCAGTTACGAATGTAATCATGTATCATATTATAATGTTGTCAGCTCGTGAACAATTCCTTTTCTTATCGTATTAGGACAGTCTGAAGAAGATTTACACTTTGTTGCGTTGAACAGAAGTTACACAGTGCTCATTGGCTGTAAGTCTGAAAATATACACACCTTTCATATGGAAACAAAACCATACCTAGTTAATTAATTTTCAAAATTTTCACATTTTTCCAAAACAACGAAATGTCATATTTTCGAGACTTTCAGTCATTGCAAAAGTGTTCACCTGTAAGGCCCTCAGGAGTTTTTATTACCATTTCGGCCTGAATACCAACCGTTGAGATGTGTGTCATTGGACTTTCGACTTAGCAGACTTTGCAAATGTTTTTGATTTCCCATAACGGACGCAATAATTGGTTTGTAAACTTTTGACTTTGATGTGGGTTTAATATTTGTGAATTGTGAATTGCCTACAGTCTCTCGTTTTATTTGGGAAATATTTAGAATGTCAAAAATCAAAAACGTGAAGATAATAAGCATATCAGACGGTCAGAAAATAAACTGTTCTGTCGATTTAGATTGAGCTGGATGGTAAGGAGGGTAATAATAATCATATATGTATGATTGTATGTACGAAGTTAGTAGATTTCTATAAAAATATTTGTTGTAATTGATTTTAATAATGAAAATTTATATCTAAGGATTAAATAGTAAATTTAAAAAATATATATATGTAGGAACCGGTAAATAAAGTTGGCTATCCCTTCTTTATTTCTCCTTTCGTTGTAGTAAATGATCGAACAGAGAGTTCACACATTTACATACAATCCGGAGAGAGTGTATGTAAATAAGGGTGACAACAGACTGACGAGAAACGAGACAAGGGGAGTTCTAGTTTAGATGCCGAGACGAATAGATGTGCGACGGTAGTGGACAATCGAAGTCAAAGTTTCATTTTAAGTTTCCTTATTAGTGTTTAAGTGTTTTTTCTATTATAAGTTAATATATGTAAATTCATTGTACATTTAAATAAAAGTGTTTTAA
This sequence comes from Hydrotaea cyrtoneurina, assembly GCA_958296145.1. NCBI lineage: Eukaryota > Metazoa > Arthropoda > Insecta > Diptera > Muscidae > Hydrotaea > Hydrotaea cyrtoneurina. Next base: position 5,169,672 of record OY282513.1, on the reverse strand, counting down.
TTAGAAGCAAGGAGAGAGAATCTCCTACATATATTTATGTCTAGACTGTTTCTGAATTTTTTCATTTTTGTAAAATGTAAACCTAAATATCGTTTCTGTTCAAAATGGAAAGTAATTTGCCTTTCTTTAAATTCTGTATAACGTAATTTTTATTATATTATTATGGCAATGGTTTTTGCATTGCAAAACGTTTGCTATTGTTTAATAAAATGTGCTGTTGCATGAATAAAATAACATTTGATGTTTTTGAACCGTTGTTTGGACGTTATGTTATACAAAACGAGGGCATTATATTTCAGTTGTACAGTCGGTTGATAAACGACATGTGTTTTTATTTAAAACCACTAGGGAAAGTTTCTTTAGATACAAGTCGCCGGGACAAGGCGTTTGAAATTACTTATTTCGCACAACAAATCACATATCATAGCAGAGTCACTTTACTGCGTATATTTAGCAAACCAATATTTATGACCATCGTTCAGTTTAAACTGTTGTGAACCATAAAACATCCAATACAACATTCATATGAGGGCAAAGGTTACTAAACTAGAACACTTCATCATCCATAAATGGATTTATTACATTTTATGGGAAATTTACAAACAAAAAGCCAAAAGATATTACGCACAACCACACAACTCATACACGTTACATTTACATTAGACTGTCTCTAAAAGAAAACATTAAATGCCAAACACTGAAAAACAAAATGTTCGCAAAAAAATTAAAGCCAAATGTTGATCGCGTAACAATTATTCAAAGGTCCATGCCCGTTCTGCACATCTGGATCAATCTTGGAGTTTGAATGGACAAATAACTATGTCTGGAAAGGTTCTACCATATCGGTTCAAAATTGCCTCACAAAAATATTAGTATCGATTTGAGGCATTTCGGATGATATTTTCTAACAATACAATTTGCAATTTTAATTTTTCATATTTTACAAGAGTCTTTTTCATTAAGATTTAAAAAAGTGTTCATATATATTTCATCTTTCGTAACAATGACGATTTTTTGCATGCCAAAGTAAACCACTCTAATGTAGACACATGTGTAAGTACCTGTGAATGCTTTGGCCAAACCGCAGCAAATTTACTATCGTCAGAACCACAGGAGCACCATAAACTATCAGGCATGTGGAACTTTACAAAAAGACACACACCACTACGTAAGAACACATATGACGTCCCAATGCTTGGGGTGTTGAAAATCATACTTCTTGGTACACATAAATCTTCTTCTTGTTATAGTGCAATGTAGCTGGCCAAACCTTAACAACCACTTCTATTTTTGTTTTTAGTTTATTGGTTTATCAGAAGATACGAAAAATGTTCATGTATATCATATCCATTTTAAAATATTTTGCATAATTTCGAAATTAGTTTTGACGTCTTCACTAAACCCCTACTCAGTTAGAGTAAATCTGATTTAAAATCTCCAACATTTTGGCCAAAAATGTTCACACCCAAGTGGGCGGTTTTTGTAGACTACGAGGAATGTGTGTTACCATAACTCGCACAGTTGTTAGTTCGAAGGCCAAAAACTATGATGTGAAGTTATTGTAAACTGTGCTGGTGGTATGTATTGCGCGAAACAGAATAATTTCACTTTCACAATTTTTATTTTGAATAACTTTCACAATTACAAATAATAACGTATGAAGAAAAAAGTTCAATCAGAAACGGTATTGAAAATATAAGCATGGCTAAAAATCACTGCAATACGATCCCACTCTCCATATTGGGATAGCTGCGATTTTTCTAACTGCTTGGAAATCTCAAAAAAGTGTGATTCCAACTTAAAACACTCGAAGTCACAAATGAGGGCACTTATGGCTACCTTTTACAAAAAAGACAACCCTATTATAAGAACCTTTTCTACGCATTTTTAGACTACCAAACAAACTGCAAATTATAAATACCATCAATTCGTGACACTAAGCAAATGCCACATATTTTAAAAAAATTCACAGCTGCCATTTATCGAAAAAATATGCATTATTTTATCCGCTCTATTCTACAATGTTTTTGATTTTAACAAACTCTATAGAAATTCAACCAAAACAAAATAAATAATTTTTAACATCGATTAAAGTCCACAATCATATTCCAAATCATAAGACAAATTGCATTTAATATTGTGTAGCTTTTTTGGCAACACTAAGCTCGAAATGTGTGAACTGCGCTAGCTGCGATTGAACCGCCAAATAAAGAAGACGAAATCACCAAAAAAAAATCCATAACTTTAAAGTTCATGGCTAACACACATATCCATCTTAAAATGATAATACAAAATATCCACAGACATTGCCCGAAAGACCCGACGCAGATACTCAAAGATGATTGAGTGATGCCTTCGAGTCAGTGTCACGGACTGACACACACTTGCAGTGGATACTGAAGTTGTTTGCTTTTTGTTTGTATTCTCTTCTTGCGTTCTTTCGTTTTCATTAAAGATGAGCCACGAAGAAGATAATGAAGAAAATGAACTCAAAATGAACCGCAGCCCTGTAGGGGAGACCAACACCACCAGACACGTTGGCAGTCGTTGTGCTTTTTGACATTGCAAACGAGACCATAAATCCTGGCGAATATACAGCAGTATGTCAACTATCAGGACGTACATACAACTGTGATTTTTGTTCAAAATATATTAAGTCTCCATATATAAAATATCTTTTATATAGTATAAGCGTATAGTCAGTAAACAACGATATGTACATAAATGAGAGTATGTTGGTCTCAACCAATTACTTTGCGATCACCAACAAATATCTCCTCCATTCAGGAGCATCGTTAAGTCGATTGCTTAAGTTGAGGTACATGTGTCCATTTTCTTGATTGTGCGCTTGGCATCGAGTGTGTGCATGGATTTAATAACTTCATAATATATGTGACAATACATTATAATAGCTTATGTCGACACAAGCGAGTAAAGAAAAAAGAAAAACTCAAGCTTCCGTTGGAACTTATTTTTTCTTCTCAACACAATTAAATGGATATTACAAAATTCATCAATATGAAAAACTGTGAATTCCGACATAAGATGTTTTACTGTATTAACACATATATGTTTGGTAATTTGTTTCTGTGTAATTGGCTTTTTTTCTCTAAATCACACACATCATATCACATATAAACGATTGAAAGTATCTACGAAAGATTTCTGTAATTCGTTCGGACTTTCATTCCGGTTGAGGGGCCAGGAAATCGATTCGACAAACAAAAAATCACAACTGATATTATTTATGGTCAATCTCAGTCGTATGAGAAATCCCTTGATGAATGTTTGGGGTGAGATAAATTAAACTTTACACAACCTCTTATGGTGTCGTAGTTGTAGTTCGCAGAAAGAAAAGACAATTTGAACACTTATAAATAATGCAAAACAATGATAAGGAAACATATGTTGTGATTGTACTTTCATTTATATTAATTCATTCTTATTCACCGTAGAATTCACTGTAAATGTTTTAAAATTCCTCGATACGATTGAGAATCAAATTCTCTTTGATTTTAAGAGGAATTGTTAAAAAAAACGTGTAAGTGCTCAGAAGGGGTTTTGTGGGAAGAAAGTGAAGTTAATGTCATAGCTACGTAGTCGTGTTTTAGCAGCGTTCTCATTTCGTCCTTACCGATGGCTTCGGAAGTAACCAGCATGCGCTTTCCGGATTCATTGATTGCCATCAGGCATTTCTTTGATTAACAAAAACAAATCAGAAGATTTTAGATTTGGAAAAAAATGTGGTCTATAGAGTTTTCTAATAAAATAGAAAATGTCAAATGTCTGTTATTATATCCGCCAAACGATTTCGCTATATGAAAATACAATCAGGAACTTTCCCATGGAGTTTGTAAAATAATACATTAAAATATTAGTTGAGGTCTGAATAGTCGTTGTCAGGGTTTGCAGTACAAAAGCAACACATCTTGGACTGATGCAAAAAATAAACCCTAAAAAATACAAGGTACATCCGACAAAATATAGAGAAATCTATGTACCAAATACCACATGCATATAGATGTCAAGTTATGAACTTGTTTTAGGAATCAGTTGCATGTACGCATTACCTATAACATTCCACGAATAAACAGGCAACGAAATTCTCTTAAAACAGTATACGTAGCTACTTCATCATCTTCACTTTGTGATAAATAATATTTATTATAGTTTACTATTTGCTTGTCTGGCTCGGGTAAGACGAATCGTCCGTATCCGGTCTCAGAACAATTCGGAATAGGCTCTAAAGTCCCGAAGGTCAGTTAGCATTACTTCTTCAAGTTAGAGGACTGGCACCCATACCAATGTAATTAACACGCCGTACATTTTCCCAGTGAAACGTAAGGATCTGTTGTGAGTTTCGATTAAAATATATCTCGCCGACTTCTTTGAAGAGACGGGCAGCAATTAGGATGCATTCTGCAGGAGCATTTTACATGATTTACCATGACGTCATTGCAATGCAAAGACCAGCGATGGTTACGTACAGTCCTGGACCAATTCCGGGTATAACTTTATGCTGAATCTTAGTAATTTCCCCGATTTAGATCTTATCTACGGACAACACGACACTCATCGAGTGGAAGCACGTGATACTAACGTCGGCACATATTACGGATTACACTGGCTATCAGTTCGCACCTCATCAGCCATCTTTTTCGTTGATTTAACTTCTTTCTGTTCTTATCCAGAAATACAATAAACAACAGGGATGGACCAAAAACTCGTCTGCCATTTCCAGACAGACATCCACATCAAGAGCATATTGATATTACCGAAGTTGAAAAAAAATTGTCCACATTCATATTAATGGATTTATCATGTTTGAGCTTAGAGGCTTAGCTGCTACCAGATACACCAGCGCCTTCAATGTCACCATCTCTTTCAGCCAGACATGACACTTCTCCTCAGTGGCGGTCGATTTGTAGCGCCGTTTGCTGTTAAATTATGAGTTCTTTTTAAATTAATGAGCCAACATTTATAATTTTACGCTCCATCTACAATTTGTTGTCAAAAGTCGTAAATCTTGTTGCTGATTAGAGCCTCGCTGTATTTTGGTATGAAATTGTCATTGAGGCCAATTTTGTCACAGTCGCAATGAGCTAGAAAGTTTTTTTGTTCCATAGTACGAACGATTTTATTGGGTCACACCTCAATAACAGCCGAATTTATCAGTCACATGATGGGGGAGCTGTTTCAGAGTTGTTTTTATGTTAATCCAGAGTATTAAACACTCTTCATCAAGTAGGTTCGTGGAACCCTTCGGAATTATAACATATTTGTCTACACACTGCAAATGTCCACTGACACAATTACATTATGTGGAAATGTTTATATTAAAAATGAACTACCAAATGCTGGTCATATATCGTACCACATTCTGACCATCTGACCAAATAGTAAAGTCAATAAAAACCATTCTAAACACACCCTTCCGGAAAAATCACAACAAGTTTAATTGCCTTGAAGTTTTACATGCTCGTAATTCTGTTTTTAAAGTTCAATGGCAGCTCAAAGCTGCCTTACAAATAACAACATATGTTCTAATCAAATGTTCACATTTCTAGGAACCGAGTAACACCTTTTGTTTACTTAGACCCTACACACCAACTCCCCTCGGTAAATGCCTGCTTTCTGGAAATTATGTACTTTGATACTGAAAAAAAACACACAAAAAAGCAAAAGAGCAACTTTTGGTCATGCCAGAGTCTTAAATACAAAAGTGAAATAAAAACATGTAACCAAATAAATTTAAACACATGTGTGCATTAATATAGCAGACGACTGATTGAAGGCTGCTATGGACATCAGAAGAAAATGTCTTCACTGAGGCACATGAAAACGTGGAAATTATAGAATATTTAGGTACATATTTACCTTCGTATTCATAAAAATGTATCATATATTTATAAACCTTTGTTATAAAAAATGTGTGAAAAAAAACAATTTTTATCATTTTTTATGAATACGGTGTACAAATTTAACACTCATCGTAAAGAAGTCAATATCTCCGATAGGTTCATGACTCAATTCAAGGTTATTTCGGTTATACCCATATGATTTATTAGGGTATATGCCAGGCATAAATGTCCTGTTGTTAGTAAACAAAGTTGATATGTACGAGTATGTTCGTCATTCTTTATTCTTCTTTCTCATCTCCTTCACCATTTCCAATACTATTCATAAATACTGCTCTTTGAAGGCGTCTCGCATGTATTTATCCCCATAATGAAACAGCACACACACACACCCACATTCATGGAGCAGAAGCGAGTGCCACGTATGACTTCGACAGAAAAACCCATAAGCCATTTGACTCGGTTCACTGCACTTACCGGATGTGTATATTCTTATTTTCCTGCACACACACACACACAGACATATGCACACGTGTGGTCACATCAACGTAAACATCGGGAGTAGCAGCTTCATACCCATCCATCATTTACACCGCATGTATTCCGAACATAAAACATACGGTGGGCTATCAAAAGTTTCATGACATCCACCTTAAGATGGAGTGAGTCCAAATTTGGAATACCTTGGAATATTGGTCGGAGGTCTCAACATTCAGGGTCGCAACTCGTTGTGACCAAGGTCGACTGTTCGTCCGACTGCCTGTTTATCTATTGATTTCAATTGAGCGTATAAACGAAATGATTGTGGTATCCGAATTTAGGGACAATAAAGGCTTATAGTATTTCATCGTATAATGTTGTTACATCGTTCCGGATGAAAAAATGGACTAAATATATTTCCATATTTCTAAGTATTCTTGAAATAAGGTGGCTGTTTAGTGGATGCATTTAATCTCTTAGAAGTGGGCTCGACTCCGACATCATTTTCGTCCACTATCTATTATATTACACAGAGGTGCGTTTGTATCTTAAATATAAAAAAATTTACATAAATCAAAATATTTTACCTTTTTCAAAATATTAACAGATTATCTTGTTTATAATAAAACTCAGAACTTTGAGTCGAACAAATTTTTGACTCTAAACACCGACTTCAAGACTACGACTCCAAGACTCCGACTCCACAGTCCTGATCTCAATGAACCTCTCGATTAATAAGTTGCAAACAAATTCGATTGAGTAACACAAGCGTTTAATTCTGCAGTCTTTAACAGACGACAGAAGTTTATTTTGACTTAAATAAACTAGGCAGCGACATCTGGACATCCCAGGCAATTTTCAACGGTGACAAAACTTCTGCCAAGGGTAGCACATTTTCTAAATATTAATTTTTTTATACGCTCTTGATTGTTATTAACTTCCTCCAGTTTAGCCCACTGTATATTTACAAGTGTTACCTCTACCTGTGTACGCTTGTCTTGTTCCCCCGCAAGGACAAAGCAATTGATATCGAAATTGTAGCTCTGCAAGACACGGTCGTATGGGAACCGAAAACATCTTCGCGTGCACTTGGCTATGTGCATCGATGGCATTAAGTTTAACAGAACATTTGCTAATGGGAAAAATATGGTAAAAGTTTATTGTTCGATGTTTTCATTGCGATGGGAATTTAAACTAAGTTTAAACTGTAGCCATTATTAAAGTAAAAACTTCTTAAAGAAAACCGACAAAAGAAAACTTCTCAAATTGTGGCAATACTTAAGGTAAGGTGGCTGGTACTTGGTGGTGGTAGAACGGCTGTGGTAAATAAGTAATACCGTTTGTGGAAAGGGGAGTAAAAGAAAGAATATTTGCAAGGCCACGGTTATCCGTTGCCCACAATTATTCCAAGTAGCCATAATTAGCATAGCGTAATTAATTTCTGATATTTGTGTGGATTGTCTTCTTCTACCAAATTTCCATTTGCAATTAATAAAAATTCAATATGTTTGCGCAAGTGTTGTGGTTCTCTTGTGTTTCTTTTCTTGTAGTGTTGTCTGTTTATGCAAATTTAGTTACCGCGAGCAATGTAACTTTGGACATACTTTTCTTATCATTTCATAAAAATAGTTCGTCTTTGTTGTCTGGCATTCAAGTTTTGTTAAAAGTTTGTGAATTTTTTGTCCAATAGTGATTTGTATTTGTAAATGGATATGTATATAGATGGAGATATGGATACCTTACAGTTTAGTATAAAAGTTCAAAGTGGTCCGGATTACACGCCATATTATCTGGTGAGATATCGTAGCATTACCACTTCCAGTTCCAGCCAAGCATAATCCTATTGGTAACAGAATTTATGCACATATGACTTCTCTGTATCATCTACGAGATCATTAAACAGTTATTGCAATGTATATGTGTATTTGGGGTACATTAATCAGAATCAGCCCTTGTAGTCACTCACACAACACGCCAAGCATTAAATAATCAAATATTTTATTTCATTTATTAACTTTCATTACAATAACCAAGCCTTATGTGGTTACAAATTTCTACTAAACAGATCGTTACTAATAATTACAACATTATTAACATTCTAAGTAAAAATCCTACAATATTACATTACAAAAATTTACAACATACTATTTAAATTAAGTAGTAATAATATAATAAATTTTTTTTTATATAAAGTATTATATAAATTAACAATAACAATTTGCACTAAATAGAAAAAAGTATAAAAAAAATATATAAAAAAATGTAAATAAATAAAAAAAAATATTTCAGAAAAATTCAAAAAAAAATTTGGGCTAATTCGCTGTATGTCAGTGTTGGATAGCTGGCAATTCTCAACGACCACATAATCTAAACGTTAGAGGTATACAGATAATATGTATGTTGTATTCTCTGCCGTTTCTGAAAGAAATTCTTCCGTGGAATAAAATGGGCAGTGCCAAGTTCCTTTATTGAAATCACATATCGTCACCAGAAATCCAAAATGTCCTAACATGCATTTTCATAACTTTACAGGAGAAGCAAAAAACTTTGTAAAATCTAAACACTCTTCTTGAAGTGTAAAACGACTCTATGAAAAATGCCAAAAAAAAAAAGAATTCCCCAAAAAAATCTCACACAAAATTGGGGAATTTTTCATATGGAAAACAATTTTCTATAATTTTTTGACAATGAACAATTACCCAATTTTTTATTTTTTGGGAATTTTTTTTTTTTGAGTTATTTTTTTTCTTGATTTTTCATAATTTAGGGGGGATTTTGCATTGGCTAATTTCATAAATTGTTTGAGGGATTTTTTTTAGTAGTTTTGGAGAAATTTCCATATGTTTTGGGGGGATTTTAAATTTTTATTTTAGGCATTCTTCAATTTTTTGGGGCTTTGTTTCACAGAGTCTTGTAAAACTAACCAGAGACATGTATTTTAGGCCATTTCACCAGAATCATTAAAAAACATAATTTTAGGTTTTTTAAAAATGGGTCATTTTTGATATCAGGGATCGATATGTTTTCGTTGTTACTTATGAATGTTTTTCATGTGCTTATGATAAAAGTTGTTGTTATTATGGCCCAATGTCAAGGTCTTAAATAAGACATTCTGTAACAGAAAATATGTCCATATTAATATTTACAAATTACTTTGACGTCAAACACAGAAACACTCTCATAGTCGTCCATATGAATAAACAGAGTTTGGGACTCTTAAATGTGGATTTGTTTTGTCAGATTTGTAATTTAATACGATTTATTGTAGAGTGTAAATCATATATTTGATTTAGTGTTAATACAATTAACGAGATTGTCGTTTCACGTGTCTTGTAACACTATTGGACATATTTATGAAATGAACTTGTAGGAATAGAGGAATTTGTCATCTATCAATAAGTGGATCAATGGATTCATATGTGACCTCTGTAGGTTTTCTAGATTTAAATAAGTGCACATGTACAACAGATCTATATTTTGAAGAGTTTAGATCAAGGCGACAATTACTTTTTGCCTCAGCGCCACTTGGGTAAAGAGAAATTATGAGAGGTGTCACTTATGAGAGAAATACACATGAGGACTGAAGAGAGGTGTCCGCAAGGAGATAGTACACTGTATAGAGAAAAAGTAAAAAGTTTACAAGAACTCATGGTGAAACTTGTAAAAATGTCCTAAAAAAATATTAATTATGAAAGTGGCATAACAAGGAAAAAAGGATGCCATTTGTAGCTGACGTTCCTGGTTAAGGACACATTATCATTTACTCTGCCCTCGCCTTAAAATTCCAGCCCCACGTGTGGTAGCCGCAGGCTGTTTCAATTGCGCAACAACACAATCTAATTAAAAATGTGACATTCGCATTCACCAAATATGCCATTTATATCACTCATCACTTTCACCCTGAGTGATGCCAATTATTGTATCAATACCTGCCGGTGGGCGAATGAGTGATATTTAATATCGCTCATACGCCGTGTTATTCGTTTAAACGACACTTTCGTAACTTCATCATTAACTGATATGCCGAATCAATGCCAATGCCAGAAATATATTTTGAGTTCATCCGACCACAGTATTATCTCATGTTGTGTAACATTTATTAAGACTGATTGATGATGTGGACGGGGAGGGGATATGATTTTAATTAAAACTGAATTATCTTTGGTAACCACAAAAGGAAAGACACTGATTAAGTTAACAAAAAGTTAAAAACATGTAAAGTAAAGAAAACCGAATGATGAAAGTTGAAAAACAAAACAACAACAGCAACAAAAGTTAATCAATCATAGTTAATGAAGAACAAACCCACTAGGCAGACTGGTCGTTCCTTCCTCATGCGTACTCCTGCCAAAAATAAGGCTTACATGCAGCACTGTAATGGCGTCATCATAATTTTGACTGCCACAAAAGAATTATAAATAAAATTATATTATTATTATTATTATTATTATATAATCATTTTAAAAGCATTTAAACAATGGCTGTCTACATCTGTGTCCTACTTTGGATTAAATTTAAGTCGACTTAAGAGGACACACAAGAACTCTGTCGCTGAAGTATTCCGGAGAACGGCGAACAAAATGGCACACGGAAAAACATTTGCATATGTTTCGGGTTGCTTAAATCCCCACACCCTTCGGAAAAAAGGTCTTCCTCGGTGTACAAATTAAATTTATGATGAATTAAATGTTGTACATGTTTTCCTCAACATGTAGAAGTTCTTTCCCCAAATGTCCCTTATCTGGAGAAGGAATAGACAATTAAGAAATTTCGCATAATAATCCAACAACACACAATAAGAAATCGCATTACAGTTACTTCCATCACTACCCTGCAGTACACCCTTTGTGCATACGATTAAATGTTCATATGGAAAGAACACATTAAGGATTATTAAAAATTACATAATTTCCCTTTTTTATGTGCTAGCAACCTTATCTTGAATATTGTAATTTAAAAACAAAAACAGCAAAGGCAACTTTCTAAAAATTGTCTCTATTAAATGCGATAAAAAATAAATAAATATAAAGGGAAACAGAAGGAAGAATAACCCCTGGTGGGGGAAATAAATGCTGCATGATGGCGAAGTCGGTATAGGGGCAACTTTATGAAATGTGTTAAGAGGTTACGAATATTATTACACTTTTTTCCCATATGTACATATATTTAAATATGAGAAGATACGATTTTTGACAGCGGAGCTGTGAAGACAAAGTTAAGGGCATGGAAGTAAATTCACATACGAATATGGGATTTTAATGATTTTCAGGGTACACTGAGGGGAAATTGGCTATTGATGTGCTCAAGTTTAGGAAGAGTTCAATCTGGATTTACAAATTTACAATTATCTAGACTACGAAGAAATGCAGAAGTTGCCCAGCAATAGTTTTCCAACACATTTCTAATTAAATTAAATAATTTGTGCTGTACCAGACCACACAACACAGAAATGCAATATGTGAACGTTTCCAGAGGGTTCGCAACATGAGCAATACCATGAAAATAAGCAACACAAAGGTACTGAATTTTTGTAAGATGTATACTAAATCCAATCTTAATGAAATTTGGATACAAAAATTAGATTATATCTGTCCATGTTCAAATGTTTAGTCGCTCTCGAATCCACATAGTCAACGAATTTAACAAAAATCTAAGAAATAAGTTTACACTTGGATACTTTTTATATTTCCCAAAACCCGCCAGTTTAAAACCGACTGAACTAACGGATCGTTTGGAAAAATTTAAAGTTTGTAATAACTTTATTTGACGCATTCGTATTTAGGCTGGTCCTTTTTTCAATGTCTCCTCATATCAAAGTCTCCTTTTTTTGTCAAAGTTTCCTTTTGAACAAGGTCTCCTTTTATTAAAGTCTCCTTTTATCAAGGTGTCCTTTTATCATGTTCTCCTTTTATGAAGGTCTTTCTTCAAAACAGAATGCACAATGGAAATATTCGATGTGAATAAAATTGTACGAAGTCAAAGTACCTTTCAGTTTACGAGAATGAAACGCTTCAAATTGTCCATTCTCCAGGCAGGTGTCCAGAGACACTGCTGTTCCTTGAAATTACCTCTGTGTGGGACCCGAGGTTCCCCAACTTAAAGACATGACTGAGGAGTGTTTCATTCTCTTAAGTGGAAAGGTACTTTGGCTTCGCGTCATTTTATTCACATCGAACCTTTTCGTTGTGCCAGATAAGAAGTTCAGTTTTTTTTAATACATGTGATAATTGTTTTCTTTGTTTGTGTTTCCCAAGCCAAGTTGAAACCCAATCCTATTGTCAAATTCTAGTAACAACGGTCTAGGGTCTGTCTTCTTTCGGTACCATTCAAAATCCATTGCTGTGTTACTTATTCTCGCAATATTTGTTCTCTCCCCCTCGATACGTTGCCAAAAGAATGTTAAATAACAAAATACCACAAAGACAGAAAATAAATAAACGAAGACACAATATTGTCGCTGTGTGGAATGTGAATATGTCTATGGAATATCACGTTGCCAAAGACAACAAGGACTGGAAATATTCTGCAAAGGACAATCTGTCGTTACGTTATTGCGGAATAAATTAGTGTAACCTTATAAATAGAAATGTGTGTATAAGTTAGAAAACAAGGACCCCCAGTATACATACTCGACTTGGTACCCACAACATTTTTGCAATTACTCGCAAAAAAAGCTCGACTCCGAATCAGGAGTCGACTCGGACTTCAGTTGTTCAATAAGAATGCTACATCACACAGATTTTAAAAAAGTTCATATAATCAAAAATATTTAAAATTTAAGAAAATATAAACAGATTAAAATGTTTTTAATACATTTTATTTATTCTATGGGAAATGTAAGTAAATACAACTCAGAGTCGGAGTCGTGCAAAATTTTCGACTTTGTAAGACTCTGATTTGACAGCACAGTCCTGGCTCAAACCACGACCCTTGTGGTCTAGGATCTTATACAACAACTTAAGTTTAACGTTTTTAGTTACTGGACCAAGAAACGCTTATTTGTTCCGCCATTCTTTACTGCAGGGATTTAAATAAATATTCCTCTCCATTTATGGCATTTAATACAATTCGCAATTGCTTTACTTAAACGCCACCTTTCTTCAAACCACATCTTTGTTCTGGTCGTTACACTCCGGCCATAAAAGTGTTTTTCATTTTGAAACGCTTTACTTTATCTGTCCATGAATTCATCACATTTTAACGCCATCATCGCTTTGTTCTTGTACAGAGTTCAATGTCGTGGGGTCCTGGTCGTTGTTGTGCCACTACAAATTGACAACTTTTATATTTTCCCATTTATTCGCAGGGAGAGCAGATTGCTAGCACGAGCCGCAAATTCATTTATGTCCACACTTAAATCTTAACCGTATTATATTTCGGACAGCTAGCATTTGCAGCAGCTTCTAATAGGGGGAGGATGAGGTATGTTTTTTCTGTACAAGTCTGCGGTTTGGCCGCCCCTAAGCGGTAAGGGTGGTAAAAGAAATTGCCACTCCAGAGCTGGAACAAACTTAATGGTTTATTTGGCTTTGTTGGTCAAACAGACACAAACATCACATACTCGCCATAATTCGGAGTGTGGCACGAATACGAAAATAAGCAATTTACACAGTAGTGCAAGCATTTCATAACAAAATAAATAATTTACACCGTAGGGGGTGGGGTTGTAAGGATCAAAGCATTGTGGGCTGGAGTGGGGTAAATGGCTATTAAATTGGCTTTATCGCCGGGGAACAGAAAATGTGAAAACAACGGAACGACAGAATGAAGCGACAGACAACAGTTCCTTTATATTTATGTTCCAATTTTAACTACAACGAAATGGAAATGGCGTTAGTGGCTTGTGGAATATTTATGCGGCAATATGTTTAATAGTTGCTAAATTGAAAAAACAACGACATATTGCACAATTATAATAAAATCGAAATAATATGTAAATGATATAAAAGCCGAAGGATTGCAACGGATATGGCGAAATTTGGGGAAATGGGAATGTGTATCCTGTGAGAGAAAGGAATACTGGTTGAAGGATTATTGTTATATTATTGGAAAAATAAAATATGTCTCTCTAAAATTAGCCAGTTTATCATGTTTTCGTATCCACATTTAAACCATCTCGGTGGTGAAAAGGTCCATTTCCATCAAATCTCACAAACAAATAAAAATTATAAAACAACCTGATGTCTGCAAAATCACATAAACTCCATATTTGCATTTACACTTTTCTAAAGTAGTCTGAGCTACACATACATACGTAATATTATTTTACACCTCTTGTTTTTATTAGAACCGTGACCGACATTTTACATCATCTTCTTTATACGTTATCAAAGACAATTTCGAGAAACTGTAAAATTGTATCTACTTTACAATAACGAGAATGACAAAAGAATAGACTGTAAAACTTGTTCCCATGTAATGTTAAGTCAGAGTAAGACGTTAACATTGTTTTGTATTTAACATGTTCTATGTTGCTGGTTAGGAACAAAATGTTGTCAACATGTTGCCAGCATTTGTCATGGCTGTAAAATCCACACAATTGTAAGACAACAAAGTACGTTGTTTTACGTGAAGTTTTATGCTCTGACTGAAGCAGGCCATAAAGAGCAAAACTAAGGAAGCTTCTAACATGTGCAGCAATAAAATACACACATTGTTAAAGGTGATTACTACGACGATTTGACATGGTCATAACACCGTGATACACACATTCTGTCCTATGAACCACTTTTTCGGAAAGGGGATAAAAAAAAGAATTGATAAAAATCTATTTTTTAAAAATTTGACGTGATACAGACATTTCCACGAGTCTGCCTGCCAAAAATCAACTCGATTGGATCACTGAAAAAGGGTTAAAAATCGGTCCAAAGGCTTTCACACAGGCCACTACGAGCTTCATACTTCATACTTAAAAAAAAAAATTCTGACGTGTACATGAAAATCGCCGATACACGTGTATTTTTATTTTTCCCCTCTTTCCGAATATGTGCATTTGGTTCATAGGACAGACAAAAATCTATTTTTTGTAACACGGTGTAATAATTACTTGGATATTCTCGATTTTGTATTTACCTGAATATTTTCATAAAACGATGTTGTCAAAACAATAATATAAGATAATATTTGTGAGATAATATTTTTGTTTAACTTGTTAAAAAAGAAACATATTCTCAATATATTTAACTGAGAAAAAAAATTATTGTTAAATAGAACACCCTCCTAGAAAACGTTAAATGAAATCCGAAGACCATTACTTGGCGTGGGCGTATTATGAACAGCCATTACAAATACAAATAAATTTCTAGAAATTTTCAAAGTGTTTCTTTTGGAGATAAAACTAATTATAAAATTCTTTAAGCTTGTATGCGCAATACTCTTCTTTATAAAAGAAAAAAATGTGATTCTACACTGTAAAGCCACAGATAACCATGGATGAAACAGTTTACAGTGCCAGACAATGGCGGCATTGTTTACTCGTATTATATTTTTATACACTCCATCATAGGATGGAGTATATACTAAGTTTGTCATTCCGTTTGCAACACCTCGAAAGAGTGATCTGCGACCCTATAAAGTATATATATTATTGGTCAGTGTAACATTCTAAGACATTCTAGCGATGTCCGTCTGTCCGTCCGTCCGTCCGTCCGTCCGTCCGTCTGTTGTCTGTTGAAATCACGATAGAGCGCGAACGACTAACACTAAAAAGCTGAAATTTTGTAGGAAGATGTTTTTTGCCCATAAGCAGGTTAAGTTCGAGAATGGGCCATATCGGACCAAAGGGGGAAAAGTTCTCCTTTACGGGACAAAATATATTCCGGCCATAATCAAATTTTTCAAATATTTTTTTTCACTACATCTAAGTTCTAAGTTTATATAATTTATAGATGGGGAAAAAATCCCAAAAATGGGCGTGCTCATGGGTTCCGTGGACCCTTGGGGCCCAAAAAAGGGCCCATGATAAACATGCGCATATGGGTATCGAAGTGCAACGAAATTTACTCACGAACCCAAATATGCCTTTATTTTCACGATTTTACTAAATTTTTTGATCTGGTTTCTGGGACTATCGGGTCACGAGCGGCCCAAAAACTCAGTTAGTTATACCCTCACCCTACGGTGGGAGGGTATATATCATTTGATACGGCTCAAAAGTGTAACACATAGAAATATCCACATTAGACCTCAGGTGTCTTTGAACCAAATTCGTTTTATGACTTCCTGAATCGTTTGAGCCATGTCCGTCTGTCCTGCTGGTATGCACGATAACTTTCGAAAGAGTTAAGCAATCATTCTGAAATTTGGCATGGCTTAATATTTTCCCAAAACTGCTTATGGGATAGCAAATGTGCTATATGGCCACACCCCTTCGGGTACCTCCCATACAAATCTGATATTTCGCCCACTTTAGAAATCGTGTAATAATATCAACACGCCTAGATGGATCTTCCCCAAATTTTGTATTTAGTAAAAGTAGAGTTAGACTAAGTTTTGGACAAAAAGTTGGCAGTCTGGCAACTCCCCTTCTGGTACATGCCATACAAATGTGCCATCCCGCCTACCTTAGAAATCGTGTAATAACACCAATATGCCCAACGCGATCTTGCCCAAATTGTATTTAGTAAACGTATAGTAAGACTAAGTCGTGGACAAAAAGTTGGCAGTCTGGCAACTCTCCTTCGGGTACCTCCCATACAAATCTGCTATTTCGCCCACTTTATAAATCGTGTAATAATATCAACACTTGCAAGTTCGATCTTGTCCAAAATCCGTAGTTAGTAAAGGTATAACCGGGCAAAGTTTCCGACAAAATCTTGGCTGTCTGGCAACTCCTCTTCTGGTACCTCCCATACGAATGTACCATCCCGCCTGCCTTAGAAATCGTGTAATAACACCAATATGCCCAACGACATTTTGCCCAAATTTTGTATTTAGTAAAAGTATAGCTAGACAAATTTTTAGACAAAAACTTGGAAGTCTGGCAACTCCCCTTCTGGTACCTGTCATACAAATTTACCATTCCACCCATTATAAACCGTGTAATACTTTCAATACGACCAACGCGATCTGCCCAAATTCCGTATTTAGTAATGGTATAACTGGACTAAGTTTTGGACAAAAACTTGGCAGTCTGGCAACTCCTTTTCTGGTACCTCCCATACAAATGTACCATTGCACCCACTTTAGAAATCGTGTAATTATATAAACTCGATCAACGATTCTTTCCGAAACTCTATATTTAGTAAAGCTTTAACTACATACAATTTTCTAGTAAAAACTCTGCTTTATATTCCGTCCTTTTTGTAAAATCATGTAATACAATATTTTTCTAAAACATTCGGTATTCTAGGTTGCTATTATGACTTTTCATCAGATGTTACATCAAATGATGGTAGCTACTCACACATTTAACTTTCCGATACTTTGAAATATGAGACTTGTATGTTTTTAATAAGGGTGAGGGTATATATAAGTCGGTTTACCCGACTGCAACTTTTTCACTGGTTTTCTTATTTATTGACTTTTTAAGGATCCATGATGGAGGATATAAGATTCGGCCCGGCCGAACTTACTATTTGTCCACTTGTTTTAACTCACATGCCGTTTTTGAGCGGAAATATTATCTTGTGTCATAACCATCTGTCTGGGCCTAGTGTCCAAATTTTTTGTAAATCTTCGCATTGTTTTTTTTATCCTTTTTATTAAAAGTATAAAACTGCACTAGCTTCGTTGATTTGTTTTTGTATTCAATACATGTATGTTTTTTATGGCTTGTGGTTTTAAGATCTTGTGGGTGAGAAGACGGCGTGGTATTTTTAGGAAAAGGGACGAGCATGGTGATAATGAGTAGAAATTTCCACAAGATGTTACGCATGTCCAAACAAACAAATGACAACACAAATCCTTCACGCATGCAACTATCGCGTTCTCGTTATTTCTTTGCGATTAGTTTAGTTTAAGAAAATGTACTCTAGTTTAGGAAAATATTTTAAAACAAAAATTAGTATCTTACAAGTACTAAATGAGTTAGTGTCTTACAAACATTCAACCGTGCGGTTTATCTGATTAGTTGATCGTACAGCTAGAATTCATGTTATAACTAATGTACTAATTCATTTCCCTGGGAAATCCCGAAAGAAACATATAGATGACTTCTGTCGTTTAGCTGTATACGACATATTTGTTCATACTCAATTACTGGGACCTAATGATTAAAGCCGCCATCGAACTGATAATGGTTTTCCTACACCGCGACCACCCACATTTACTTCATGTGGCCAGCTAAAGTAACGTAGGCACTCGAATTATATTTTCCCTGCTTCTGTAGTCACAATTCATGTGAAATTATTACATTCATATGATTACTTTTAAAAGTGTGTTCTATTGTGGTTTATTGCACCAAAATTAAAGCTCAGTCAGCGATATTTTTATTTGTGTTACTACAAGAAAACACCCGATTGTCGTTTGGAAATACCCATTCTACTTATATCAACTTAACATAGAAATTTATTACAAAAAGAAAATATAGAAAAAATTTAAAGTTCATTTGAATATTCAGTCACTGAAATGAAAATATTTTATTGTCCGATTGTTTGTCTAATTGAATAAATGTAAAGAATAATTGTAACGAATAATACCTTTTTTAAGAAGAATTTGCATCAACAATTGAGCGGAAATATTTAAAGAGCATTCTCCGAACGTATATTTTTGTTAAAATACGCGTAAGGTTATTGACTGTGCACACGATTGTGGAGATATGTGGTAAATGACTTTCAATGTAAATTCGTCAGCCATACATCTGATATCACCATCAGCGATGTCACTACTGTGGATGGGAGATATTGCAATACTTCCAAAGAAACTAAACCCCCAAATTGTGCACTAGAAGAACCGAATATGCTACAAACAACAAAAATGTAATAATCGGAATGAAACTCTTAAATATAAACAATTGAACAATGGCGCAATTACCTGAATATGTTGGAGTCAAAGAAATGGTGAGTTCAAACACTCTATCTTAAATTTCGTTTTGTGGTCGCTTCACTTAAATCCTCTTTAGAGTAAATGCACGTTCAAGTTGTATTTTTTTATGGCGACTTTTGTAATATTTAATCATTTGGACGTCAAATGAGAAGTTATTACTCAGATGCATTACCTTTCAATTTAATTTCGACATCAATAGTTACCCATCGGGATAATTATTTAAAGTGTGACCTCTCTTTTTTTTAGAAATATCAGTGACAACACATTCCATATTACTCACTTATTTCCCCTTAAGATTCTACGAAGGAACAGACGGGGAACTTGTCTCGAATCGGTGAGCTATGCACATTATAACTTGTAATCACTGACCGGGATCTACAGAATAAAGCCGACATGGAACGGCTAATGCTTTTTCAAGAGAAGTTTTACTTGGCTTAGAAATTACTCTCGTATTTGTGAACTCGCCAGAATTTACGCTGAAAATGTTTGATGGTTTTGCCATTTTTCGATTCTCGGTTTACTATGGTAGTCCAACATATCAGATTTGTAATGTTTAATTAATTACCAAAATAACACGAAACTGTTTAAAAATATTAACATAATTCGCTTTGTTTTGACATATTTGGGGCGTATACTTAATATTTGTATAATCTTAATATATATTTACCCTCGACACTGATTCACTGATTCCCTGATACACTGATTCCCTGATTCACTGACTCTGTCACGCAGTACGTAGGAATTTAAATAGGCATTCTATAATCTTAATATATATTTACCATCGACACTGATTCACTGATACACTGATTCCCTGATACACTGATTCCCTGATTCACTGACTCTGTCACGCAGTACGTAGGAATTTAAATAGGCATTCTATAATAATTCTATAAATAATAATAATAAAAAAAATAATTTTTTTTTTGTACAGAAATTGTTTTTTCCCCAAATTTTTTTTTTACCAAATTTTTTTTTTTACCAAATTTTTTTTCTTAAAAATTTTTTTTTTACAAAAAATTGTTTTTTCCAAATTTTTTTTTTCAAGATATTTTCTTTTTCAAGAAATTTTTTTTTCAAAAAAATTTCTTTTTTCCACGAAATTTTTTTTTTCAAGAAAATTTTTTTTTTCCACAAAATTTTTTTTTTAACAAAATTTTTTTTTTCAACAAATTTTTTTTTTTTCAGCAAACATTTTTTTTTCACAAATTTTATTTTTTTTCGAAATTTTTTTTTACAAAATAGTTTTCTCAAAATATTTTTTACAAAATTTTTAAAATTAAGTAACAAATACTTTCTCAAGCAAATTAACGGGCGCCATAGGCGCATTACAACTTACTAGTAATTCTATAAATAATAATAATAAAAAAAATAATTTTTTTTTTGTACAGAAATTGTTTTTCCCCCAAATTTTTTTTCTTACAAATTTTTTTTTTTACAAAAATTTTTTTTTCCAAATTTTTTTTTTCAAGATATTTTTTTTTTCAAGAAATTTTTTTTTTCCACAAAATTTTTTTTTTCCACAAAATTTTTTTTTTCAAGAAAAATTTTTTTTTCCACAAAAACATTTTCAGCAAACATTTTTTTTTCAACAAAAATTTTTTTTTTCAACAAAATTTTTTTTCCACAAATTTTATTTTTTTTCGAAATTTTTTTTTACAAAATAGTTTTCTCAAAATATTTTTTGCAAAATTTTTAAAATTAAGTAACAAATACTTTCTCAAGCAAATTAACGGGCGCCATAGGCGCATTACAACTTACTAGTCTAATATATATTTACCCTCGACACTGATTCACTGACTCTGTCACGCAGTACGTAGGAATTTAAATAGGCATTCTATAATTTTCTATCTTAATACAGTCGAACTTCTCTATTATGAACTTCCGTACAACGAAGTTCTCTATATAACGAATTTATTTCCAGAACACTGCAATTTCGTTAAATTTTCAGTATGTTTTGATCTCCTTATAACGAGTTTCCTTATAGCGAATATTTCTTTACTACGAATTTTTTCTACGCCCGTAACTCAAATGCTCATGCGTTTTTGATCTCCGTATAACGAGTTTTACATAAACACATTTTTCACTCTCACCATACACACACATATTTTCATTTTTTATTTGTTTTTGTGTGTGAGATTCACATTTATACTCTCTGTAAGTGAGAGCAATGTAGGCTCGCATAGTAGACTACACGGAAAAATGGAAAAATCAAACGCAGACAAAAATTACCAATTATTTAAAATAAAATTCAACATACATAAAAATAAAATTTGTTTAAAATAATTCTATATTACGAATTTTCTATATAACGAATTTTTTTTTGGTCCCCTTGAGATTCGCTATATGGAAGTTCGACTGTATATATTTACCCTCGACACTGATTCACTGATACACTGATTCACTGATACACTGATTCCCTGATTCACTGACTCTGTCACGCAGTACGTAGAAATTGAAATAGGCATTCTATAATAATTCTATAAATAATAATAATAAAAAAAAGAATATTTTTTTTGTACAGAAATTGTGTTTTCCCCAATTTTTTTTTTCCAAAATTTTTTTCCATTTTTTTTTTTACAAATTTTTTTTTTTTCAACAAAAATTTTTTTTTCAACAAAATTTTTTTTTTTCCTCAAAAAATTTTTTTTTTTCAACAAAATTTTTTTTTTCAACAAAATTTTTTTTTTCGACAAAATTTTTTTTTTCAACAAAATTTTTTTTTTTAACAACATATTTCAACATAAATTTTATGCAATCAATATGCACCATTTGAATGTTAAAGGTCTAGGATATGCATGGGCATAAGGTTACTCCCATGGAAACAAATTTCCTTGCGATCATCATCAATGTCATTTTATAAAGCTCTCTACGAAGAATGGTATATAATATTCGGCCAGGTCGAACTTGACATCAGTTTTATTATCGTTCACCTGTTCTGTGTGTTTATCGATGTTGCAACAACTGAACGTATTAGAGAGAGTCAATTTCTTAAGTGGGAAAAGGTTTCCTCCTATATATGTACGTGATGTCGTTACATTATGTTGCCTCAACCATTTCAATGCCTTTCTTTACGGTATAAGAAAAAGGGCTGTTCGACAAACAATGACGATGATAATAATGAAATTCAACAATGGCTTTGTAAAGCAAATACATTTACACAGTTACATTATAATTAAAACCCAAACAAAATTATGAAAAGAACGAACCAAATATTGAATTCTGTTAGGAAATCTCCTATTCACAGTCAACATCAAAAGCGTAAACAACTGAATGAACTAATTAAAAAAGAATCCCCGTCAAAAGAAAGCTACATCTGATTATCCTTAATTAGGCAGATTATCAAAAATACCCTCATCGCCATTGTCATCAGTGTTATCATTATACGCCCTTCTCATATCATGACAACGAATTTCGAATTTGATACATGTCATTGCGGTTAACTTATGACAGCTGATCATTGGTATCATTTCCCAAAATATTCAAGTGTATTTGGGTGATTGCCAGTGTAAACTGAACACTGTACCACATGTCTATGTCTGTGTGCGATGTGTTTGTGATAAACATTAGAAGGTGCTTATTATGGTCTAATTGGCGCCCCTTTTTGAGTGGTATTTAAAGCGAATGACTTTTCACGCTACAACCGAGGACATTATTTACAATACGAAATAGGAGAGCTAATAATAACAAACAGCAGGAAACACATACGAGTGTTCAAAAATTAACATTTGCAAATTGTCAGAACTACCACAGCCAACACTGGCAACCACCACCAGCTACTGCTGGTGGTAGGAACTCTCGTGTCTCATATTCAAATGTGTATCGTTTTGAAATTCAAATCTCCCGTTTAATATTCACACCATACAGCAGCATTTTCAGAGAACTTCTAATTATGTTCAATTATAAATAAAGCACTTTAATTTTACGTTTTTTGTATACATAACAGAGTTGATGGTGTTATATCTATGTACATTCTGATATTAATTAAAATTGTATGTGAATTGCTGAAAACGAAATAATTTCGGCGAACAAAATGGAAGACGTCTGTAGATGTAATTTTAGAGAAAAAAGATTCTGAAAAATGTCAGCGGTTCTCGTATGATTGCCCCTTTCAACTCCATCTCTGACAAATGACAATGAACGTATTTGTCAGAGATGGAGTACACCCGTCTACAATTTATATGACAACAATATTATTTGGTAAGGAGACTTTTTCTGGATTTTCGAAATATATTTCAATGTTATATTCTGTTCAACAACAAAGGAGAACTCAATAAACCTCATAAACATTTAATTAATCTGCATTAATGCGGAGCTGTTTGCCATACAAATAGAAAGATGCCCTTAAAATGATGATATTCATTTATTGTTCGAATGATTCCCACGTATTTCCTGCAAACTTCCTATAACTGGTGTGTTTAAGTTCAAACGAACTTATCTACTAATTTCCCCTGAAAACCCCACATCACCATTAACGAATTTAATCTATACAACATCACCCATTGGATTTGGCTTGGTCCAGTAGTTGCTCTAATTAAAATCGAGCTTGTAATTAATAATATTCTATTGTCCGAAGTCCATACATGGACACAAAGGTAATGGAGATAACAGAATAAACTAAAAATGGGACACCGGACAAAATTTATCAACAGCAGCAAAGTGAACAATCAAACCCTTACCATGACACACACTCTCACTCTTGGCAACACACTGATTCGTTTGGAAATATAAATTAATTTATACACACACACACCCTCATAAATGGGTGTTATCTGTGTCTATACAACTTATACATCGTGGTAATAGAATTAGCAATCTAATATTATTAATAATTCTAATAAGCGTATGGTTAGTTTCAATGATGTGATGGTTATTTAATTATTTTCCCCAACCCAAGCACGTCATGGACACAATGAACAATGAGTTCTGGTAAAGAGAGATAAAGATATAAATATATATTTTGTTGATTCGGAAGAATATTCAGCACATTGCCAAAACCAGAACATTTTATAGAAGTCTGTAATTCTCTTGAATACATATAATCAGTAGAGAACCGCCCACGTAGGTGAGTTGGTAACGTGTTTACCTATCAGCTTGGGGGTTGTGGGTTCGATTCCCAAAAGAGACTTTGGACTGTCGCTGCAAAAAAATCTAGGGTATCTCTCGGTTTACCCTTGGACACAAAAATAGAATATACATTTACTTTGTATTGTAATTAATTAAAAAAAAATAGTAACCAGTAGAATTTCAGTATGGTAAAAGTTATTTACACAATTTGTGACCTCACAAATTAGATTCTGGTTGAATATGCAACTCCATTTCAAGACGAACTTTCCCTTTCGATTTAGGTGGTAAACCACCTTCAGCTCGAAATACTACAAGACACCGATTCTAGTTGTGACGAGATAACAGACTCTGGTGAGACAGTGATTTCTAGTTCGTTCATTCAAATTTTGATTTGATTTTGATTTTCAAAAATCTCAATCCTCAAATCATCTCAAATCAAGCATCTTCCATATTCGGTTTATTCCCAACATTTAGAGCCAAATTTAGTCAAATTAGTTTACTGATGGTTTCACTAACCAACGGCATTTCATTATTATTAATTTAGCTGGATCGAATTTAGTCCCACCGCCATTAAATGCATATCTCTTAGCAAACATTTGCGAATACACACAAATACACACAATAAGTGGCTCCAGAGAAATGTGAGTGTATGTCTGGGTTTGATACAATGATGTGTTGGTATATAGTATAGGTATTCACACATGTAGATGTGAAGATGTATCACACACCTCCCATCTGGTAGGAGCGACTGAATAATTTCACTTAAACTTAATTAACTCGCAAGATACACCAGAGTGTGGCTGTCATTTTACAAATATCCTGCGGTAATAGAGTTGGTTAAATAAAACCATATGTTTGTACAGCAATGCACACATAAACTAAAGCTGTAGAAATATTAGCATGTGCCTAATTTTTGTAATGTGAAAAAATAATTACCAGGACCAGTTACTTTTCACTCAATAATTTCAGACTTCTTCTTTATGTTGCCTTGACAAAGAATCAAATATTTCCATGTTCTGAGATCTATACAGGTCGTAATGCAAAGGAAATTCATAAATGAATCAAATTTTCTTTTCCAACGGAGTTTCCTAAAAACTAAATCCTGAAAAAGATCACTTGTTTGCATTGAAATTATGTGAAGATGCTGGACGTTTTATAAAAAGAAGCAGAATAGTCGATCTACATGGGAGATGGCAGAACGAGCATATCTTTTGAGTATTAACTGCTGTACTTTATGGGTCAATTGTATAGGTGGTACCAGAAGAAGACAGGCCAGGGCTCAAAGTTTGTAATAGTAGTTTTCTAACAATATTACCTGCGCACACATTTTATTAGTGAATGATGATCCTTTTGGTACGTTTTCAAAATACATGGCTCAAATATAATGAAATTATACGTATTCTGATAGGATTGGCCTGATGTTTTCTATCGTTGATAGACGGTTTCGTATAATCGGATTTCGTTTAACAAATTTAATGCCATTGTAACAAAGGTTTTTTTTAGTAATTTTCCTTTGGTTTTGTAAATTTATCTGTAAGAAACACCAACAATTTAGTCATATGTACAAACTAGAACTACTCAATATATAAGTTTAAGCCGTATTACTTAAGTGCAACATTGAAGATAACTGCAATTTAATCGAATTCATTTAATAAACCCAACTTATAACTAATAACTAGATGCCATGGACATTTAAAACAACATATAGTTCTAAGGAAAAGGCGAAAAGTGTCACACATCCATTTGACTTCCTAAAGAAAAACTTCGTAGATCTGGTTATTTCCCCAAAAAATAGTGTGTAATGGCCTCCAAGGCCTTCTCGGACAAAGTATCTCGATTTAGCTGCTTCATTGACCAGACCTAATTTAACCTAATAGTATTAAATTATGGCCTACACACAACACTTGTTATTCCATTTTAATATCCACAGACTTTCCACTAGCTGAGGAACACCCTAGTTTACTTATATACACCATTGTCTGTTTATTGATTTAAGCAGGATCCATTTACGAAGTAAAACTCCATGAGGAACATTAAAAATCTTTATTGGTCTAAGAGCTCTCGTTATTGTTGCTCTGTTGAGGCCACAAGAATTATTAGGCGCAACTTACAGCCTAAATCACCTAATTAGGTCTAATAAACACAGAGTAAAGCGATACAAAAAATTGGCCATGTGACATATGAGAAATCGTTGAGGGAACATTGATGAAAATCAACAGTTCGTCTTGAGGAAAATTAGCCGTTCGCAGTGTGGGACCATTTCTAGTTTAGCATTTCCTCAATACCATGGGATTTAGCTCAAATGGACGTATAAATTGATAATAATTGGCATAATTCGCAATATTAGAGGTTATAGCATAAATGCTGTTTTGCTCGTGGTCAGGAAATTAATTAATGGGCTTTAATCATGTATTGGTGATCTAATACATACATGCTATGAAAATGGGCTGCCAAGTGTTTTATTATACACTCCATCATAGGATGGAGTATAAACTAAGTTTGTCATTCCGTTTGCAACACCTCGAAAGAGTGATCTGCGACCCTATAAAGTATATATATTATTGGTCAGTGTAACATTCTAAGACATTCTAGCGATGTCCGTCTGTCCGTCCGTCCGTCCGTCCGTCCGTCCGTCTGTTGTCTGTTGAAATCACGATAGAGCGCGAACGACTAACCCTAAAAAGCTGAAATTTTGTAGGAAGATGTTTTTTGCCCATAAGCAGGTTAAGTTCGAGAATGGGCCATATCGGACCAAAGGGGGAAAAGTTCTCCTTTACGGGACTAAATATATCCCGGCCATAATCAAATTTTTCAAATATTTTTTTTACTACATCTACACTAAGTTTATGTAATTTACAGATGGGGAAAAAAATCCCAAAAATGGGCGTGCTCATGGGTTCCGTGGACCCTTGGGGCCCAAAAAAGGGCCCATGATAAACATGCGCATATGGGTATCGAAGTGCAACGAAATTTACTCACGAACCCAAATATGCCTTTATTTTCACGATTTTACTAAATTTTTTGATCTGGTTTCTGGGACTATCGGGTCACCAGCGGCCCAAAAACCGTCCCTTGACAAACATGGACATATGGGTATCGAAATGCAACGAAATTTTCTCGCGAACCCAAATATGGATTTATTTTCATGATTTGGATAAAATTTGTGATCGGGTTCCTGGGACTATCGGGTCACGAGCGGCCCAAAAACTCAGTTAGCTATACCCTCACCCTACGGTGGGAGGGTATATATCATTTGATACGGCTCAAAAGTGTAACACATAGAAATATCCACATTAGACCCCAGGTGTCTTTGAACCAAATTCGTTTTATGACTTTCTGAATCGTTTGAGCCATGTCCGTCTGTCCTGCTGGTACGCACGATAACTTTCGAAAGAGTTAAGCAATCACTCTGAAATTTGGCATGGCTTAATATTTTCCCAAAACTGCTTATGGGATAGCAAATGGGCTATATGGCCACACCCCTTCGGGTACCTCCCATACAAATCTGCTATTTCGCCCACTTTAGAAATCGTGTAATAATATCAACACGCCTAGTTGGATCTTCCCAAATTTTGTATTTAGTAAAAGTAGAGTTAGACTAAGTTTTGGACAAATAGTTGGCAGTCTGGAAACTCCCCTTCTGGTACATGCCATACAAATGTGCCATCCCGCCTACCTTAGAAATCGTGTAATAACACCAATATGCCCAACGCGATCTTGCCCAAATTTTGTATTTTGTAAAACTAGAGTTAGACTAAGTTTTGGACAAAAAGTTGGCAGTCTGGCAACTCCCCTTCTGGTACATGCCATACAAATGTGCCATCCCGCCTACCTTAGAAATCGTGTAATAACACCAATATGCCCAACGCGATCTTGCCCAAATTTTGTATTTAGTAAACGTATAGTAAGACTAAGTCGTGGACAAAAAGTTGGCAGTCTGGCAACTCTCCTTCGGGTACCTCCCATACAAATCTGCTATTTCGCCCACTTTAGAAATCGTGTAATAATATCAACACGCCTAGTTGGATCTTCCCCAAATTTTGTATTTAGTAAAAGTAGAGTTAGACTAAGTTTTGGATAAAAAGTTGGCAGTCTGGCAACTCCCCTTCTGGTACATGCCATACAAATGTGCCATCCCGCCTACCTTAGAAATCGTGTAATAACACCAATATGCCCAACGCGATCTTGCCCATATTTTGTATTTAGTAAACGTATAGTAAGACTAAGTCGTGGACAAAAAGTTGGCAGTCTGGCAACTCTCCTTCGGGTACCTCCCATACAAATTTGCTATTTCGCCCACTTTATAAATCGTGTAATAATATCAACACTTGCAAGTTCGATCTTGTCCAAAATCCGTAGTTAGTAAAGGTATAACCGGACAAAGTTTCCGACAAAATCTTGGCTGTCTGGCAACTCCTCTTCTGGTACCTCCCATACGAATGTACCATCCCGCCTGCCTTAGAAATCGTGTAATAACACCAATATGCCCAACGCGATCTTGCCCAAATTTTGTATTTAGTAAAACTAGAGTTAGACTAAGTTTTGGACAAAAACTTGGCAGTCTGGCAACTCCTTTTCTGGTACCTCCCATACAAATGTACCATTGCACCCACTTTAGAAATCGTGTAATTATATAAACTCGATCAACGATTCTTTCCGAAACTCTATATTTAGTAAAGCTTTAACTACATACAATTTTCTAGTAAAAACTCTGCTTTATATTCCGTCCTTTTTGTAAAATCATGTAATACAATATGTTTCTAAAACATTCGGTATTCTAGGTTGCTATTATGACTTTTCATCAGATGTTACATCAAATGATGGTAGCTACTCACACATTTAACTTTCCGATACTTTGAAATATGAGACTTGTATGTTTTTAATGAGGGTGAGGGTATATATAAGTCGGTTTACCCGACTGCAACTTTTTCACTGGTTTTCTTATTTATTGACTTTTTAAGGATCCATGATGGAGGGTATATAAGATTCGGCCCGGCCGAACTTACTATTTGTCCACTTGTTTTCTATTCATATCAGTCCAGTCACATCTTCATGCCCCGCATAATTTGTATTCATTTTGCATACGAACAATGTCTGAGATAATAAATCGTAACTGACTAATGAACAAAATTTGTCAGTAATGAATGATACGAATGTATGAATTTAACTCACTGTATCTACCAATTGTACACACAGGGACATGTGGATCCTCTGATAGACTGAAAGCAATACTGTATTAAATATTCTCCGGTCTTGTAGTTGTCTTAGAGAAATTAAACTGGACCACCTGTCTGTGTGCTGGACACGAGCTGTAAGAACTAAGGCTTCGCGATATCGAGTCTATAATCTTGTGCTGAGGGTGGATCCATAGCCATTCTGTCGCAGCCTAATCCACGATTCTATGAAAAATGTCCCCAGAAGAAAAAAATTAAGAATGAAGAATTCCTCAAAATTAATGAAAAATCACCCCAAAAGCCCAATATGAAAATTTCCCCAAAAATTCCGAAAAATTGACCAATGCAAAATCTCCAAAATATTATTAAAAATTATTTAAAAAAACATACAAAAAAGAAAGGAGCGCGGACGTGCGATATATGATTGATATTAGCGTCAGTTCGCCTATATACTATACTACATTTATAAAAAAAATGTTTTGCCAGTTTCCATAAATCGAATTTGTTCGATTGTAACAAATCATGAAAATTGAAAGAGGGATTTGTATCAGTAGTGAGAGCTTACTCTTTTGAGATGGTCGATATCTAACATACATATATCTAAAAACCAGAATTGAATTATGGGGCCTTTTCACAGCCATGTTCTACGATCTGGATCTTCAGCCGTTTAAGGTTTAACTTTAAGGTTTGTTGTTCCCATATCCTCAGCAAACACGTGGTACTAATTAACAGATGTCCATTATATTCTAGACTGGGAATAAAATCCATATTAATGTTTCCTGACGTCATTTCGTGGCCCAAGACCGTCAATCTTGTTGTCTTCACTTCTTTCTCTCCTTAACTCTTTATATGGACAGCGCACACGTATGTCCCAGTCTTTGGGCATGGATGAAGGGCAGATGCAGGGATCTTTCTTTACTTAATCTGACTCTTTAACATAATCTGACATATCTAATCGTTCTTGTTTTTTTGCAATTTCAGGTAAACAATGTATTCATTATGTAAATAACAAATGGTGAGTGAATTTAAGGCACTTCAAATATATGTAGAATTAAAAAATATTATTCATATCAAGGCAGACTTAGTACAGTTCGAATACTAACCTTCCACGGTGAGTTCACAAAGTCTCAATTTATACGATCGCTTTTCCCCAGAGTTTTTCTTCACATTATTTTTGAAACCTTTTCGTTAAATTGCAAGCGGTTACACGATGACTATTTAAAAACAAACACGCGTGACTGTTTCTGAAGTGCATTCTTCTTTTGTATAAACAATATAATTGCACAATGCTGAAATTTTTTTTTTTTTTTTTAATTTTCAATTGAAAAGTCTAATTGCCACCAATTTTCATATTGTTACTGTTTTGCTAGCACTCTTGCTTCTCAGCCGCCTTCACCAATCATCGTCGAACGTCTTGCCTGTTCAATCTGGGTGGAAAGTCTCCGTACAAATTGAGTCTGAACATGATAGATTACAGATTGACAGCTTACAACTATAAACGTTGGTTGCAGGATAACCAGACATGGTGCAATAAGGATCAATTCATAGAATTACTTTTTTGTTTACACCTGCCGATGTCCAGGTATATTGTAGTGAGAAAAATTAAAAAAAAAGCCACACAATAATTTCGTTGTGAAAAGTTTATCTTCGGTGAGCCACATTTTCGTTCCCCTGCATTCGATAAAGAAAACACTCTAGACAAAAGTTAATGAAGTGAAGTATCTTGATGGAAATTAATTATTTTTTTCGACTTGAAAGATTTCGTGTTTTCAGTGATCTCCAAGAGACCAAAAATCTAAATCAAATTTTGTAAACTGCCCTCGTATGCGGGCTTACTTTATAACCACATACGACTTTATATTTATAGTCAACAAATTAATATCTTTAGCTTATTTTTCATACAAATTGTATGTTCAGACAATGAAAGGACTAAATATTGTGACGATTTAAATGAAATTGGCACTCTCACTAACATCACCTAGAAAGTATAAAGTTTCATTATCAATTTAACTCTCTGTGAATTTGCTCGTATCACAACCAGGTCGCCCAGCACCACAATTACTTTACAACGAAACCCTAAATGAATGCGTTGCCGCTAATATTGCAATTAAGTCATTGTCTGTACTTAAACATTTGGTTGTTGCCAAACATTCTATTGTAATTTCAAATGGGTTTCAGCATTTCACAGAAACATGAAAGTACGTCAACCTAAATGTCAAACAAAAATCCATTTCAACGAAATGTGGCTATAGAATTACACCAGCCGCTATTTCAATCAGTGATGTCATCATCGTTATGGTCATTATCACACTCACTTGGCTGTTGGGTTACGTGTGAGCATCATTGATGGAAATAAACCGTCCCCCATCACCCTCACACACACACACTCGTTCCACTTTGATAATTTTTTAATTTTAAATTGTATTTTTCTGGTCTCATGGTTGGTTGCCCTGACGATTGTTGTGTGCATAAGTAAACAACAACGTTTTATTTTTTGACGCCGCTTGAAAGCGGTTCATTGTTGGTGTGATGGATTTTAAAGGAGAGGGAGGAAAATCATAATTACATGAACATTTGATAGTGTCTCCGGTTCGCTTTAGAGCATCTGCTTTTTAGGAAGAACAATAATCTTTTAGTACTAACATTTATTCCATTATTCAAAGTGAATTGACAGAAAGTATTTAAAGTATCAATTTGTCATGATGTTTGGCGATTTGCTAAAAAATAATAAAGCAAGCTATTGTTTAACATGTAAATAGAAGTTTACATAGAAAGCTAATTCATTGTCCCAACCGTATTTTGTTGGCCTTTTGGACTATCTCAGTTTTCAGTTTAGAATTGAAAATTAGTTCAAACTAAATTCCTCCAACTCGGTTTTCGAACAGCATTTAAGTACAGTGGTACACTAGAGATGATCAAAAGGTAACTCACATGTGAAGTGATATAGTCTCATTTCACTGTTCTATGATCCTGCCGTTCCTGTGTATTAGGATGGTTGGCAAGTACCAGTTTTTGGCTGGCATCGAACTGGAAGAAATATTGCTGCGACGTTTTATCGGTGACTAAAATAAAGTGACATCGAGGCTCTGTATACAATCTTGTCATTGAGGAGAAAGATTTTACAAGAAAACATAATTATTGTTTCCATTCTGAATGAAAATTTGCTGATACTGATGATAATCTGTCACATATAAAACGTAGAGATATTATGATAAGGATTTCTTTCCTAGTTCGATATTATAATATCCTAGAGCAATTTCAATATTATGGTAGGGGCAGCAGTCATTTATCTGTTGTGGAATCTTGTAAAAGCTATAGTTGGCGTCATCGTCTCTCGCCAACATAAGTCTTTTCATACTTTAACAGAGACTCCTACTGACTAACTTTCAGTTAACTACGATTCTTAGATATTGTCTCTCGATCTGCTAATATCCAAAGACAGCTGATAATCAAAAGAAGCATAGTTGAGCCCTAGGGTTGGAACAGTGCAACACCAAAGTTGGCCCAGAATACTAAAAAAATAGTATTTATAGAGTATATTTTTAAAAACAAAAAAAAACATTACATTTAAAAGAAACCTCTTGCGAACGCTTGTTCTGCAAAATTTTTAAAAGAAACACGAAGTTCTTTTGTACTCTCACGGCTGAATGCTTGTAAAACACTGATTTTTTATTTTCCAATATTTTCTTTAACTTCCATACATTTTCTTAAACTAAACTAGTCTATAAAGGAATGCGAACGCGATAGACGCATGCGTGGGGTTGTTTTTGTCAACCCACACACGCGTAACATCTTGTGGAAAATTCCACTCGTTCTCACCATGCCTAGTCCCTTCTCCTAAAAATACAACGCCATTTTATCCCTCGTACTCATGTTTATTGCCTGCTTATCTTAAAACCCCAGCTACAAAACACATACATGTATTGAATGTATACAAATGACCGAATCTAGAACAATTTTACCAACTTAAAACACAGGATAAAAAATCATGTGAGGATTTACAGAAATCTGAACACTTCTCTTCTTGGTTGGAGAATAAAATAAAATTATCTTAAATTGAATGAAATCCCAGCTAGTCCTTGATATGACCCAGTGGAATCGAAATCCATACATCAAATATTCCTCCTTTTTTTCACACGTTTGTTGGACAAATGGCCCAACTGGAAATATAACTAATTTGTTCGAATAATTTGTAACTCAGAATGCGTTCAATAATTAAATAATTTACAACTCAGTTCACTTGACTAAATTCTTTTCGATTACAAATTGACCCCATACAAATGTGGGAAATAATCTGTTTGACATGTACGCACAATTGATGCCAAGAGTCCTACATTGATGAATGCAAGGATGAATGGATGCCTCGATGCTTGAAAAAAAACACAAAATGATTTATGTTCGGTTGTACCAAACAAAAAAGAAACGATTTTGTGGAATAGCTGCAGATACTCGCATTATTTTTCCATAGTTACATGAGTATTTCATCCAATGCAAATGCAAATGACACAAAGTTGTATGAGCAAAACAGCCTGAAAAAATTAAAAAAAAAAAAAGAATTTAATGATGCTTAACGTATCATTAGGTCAAATCGATTTTTTCCGGACCCAACAAATTCAAAGTTACCAACGGTTATAAGTGAAGGCTGAAACAAAGCCAATCAATTAATTTCCCATTCCAACCGATCAAATTTAACTTGAACCAAAACTCAATGAAGCATGCAACGGCAAACGAAACAGCAAGAAAAAAGCGACCAGCACATAATTAAACTCTCATTCCATGGACTAAAAGTTCTTTACAACAATCGTAATAGAGACATTCTTTTGTTGTTGTTTAACGACAATAACAATATAGGAACTTTATTTAGGTTTTTTGTTTTATTTCTTTGAAGGAAATGGATATTAATGTTTAATTGAAAAGAAGCAAATGGGAGGAATGTAAGAATGCCATTTAAAAGCAGAAAAAAGAAAAATAAAAGAAGCTTTAAAATGTTACCCATATTTTTTGTAATCGGCTATCTCCACCTCTTTGAATGAAATGATATTATGACAGCTGGGAACGGAATAAATACTCAACCTTTAAATCTGTACAGCGGACTTCTGTCACAAGCAGCTCAGACAACCTGCAGTACATGGAGACTGACATTTTACTTTATACATTATACTTTTTTTTGTTCCGTTGTCGTGTAGAATGATTGCGTTGCCACGTGATCGAGGAAGAAAAAATAAAATAAATTTTGAATTACTTACTTCCCTCATTGGCCTCAGATGAGGCAATACAGTCATTTGGCTATTCCCGATTAGGGTTTTGAAATGGGTCACTTGGAAAGCCCAGAAAATTCTGGAAAAATAGGTTATTACTTAGACGTTTTTTAATCACTGAAATGGGGGAAAATATTTCAGGATCACTTGCGTTCCAAATGCGAAAATTTGTTCTTTAACAAACACATTCACATGAATCGGTGACACATGCATTTGTTTTGGTTTCAGCTCCTGAGAAAGAATAATTCTTTATTAACCGTCAATTTTGTGATACATCGAGTTTTGTGGGAGATTTAATGTGCTGTGGCACATTAGGGTGGCAGCAACTGAGATATCATCGATAAGTACCAGAAGGGGTTACTCGACGTCAATCATTTCAAAAAAAGAAAAATTGGTATCTTTGAGACAAAAACATATTTGCATTACAATTTAAGATCCAACTGTAAGTGCAGAAGATATAAAGACAAATGTAAAAGAGCGAAAGCAATATTCGGCAAAAAAAAAATATGAAATACCTCGCAATAATACTTTATATTCGAAGGTGGTCGGCGAACGACGCCTAAACACCAGTAGAAAATAGTGGACCAAACTTAATTTAACTTTTTAATTATTCTTTTCTGCAATTCCAGGACAGACAATTCCTCCAAATGTGCAAGAGTAGCCACCCATTTTCTAAAAACACTTGTATTTGTCCTTGAAATAAACACAAACAGCAACATTAGATAGGGAGAAGACAGACGGAGAGCACAAACCGCAAAGTTGTGTGAACTTCGATCAAAATATTAATACCTGAGAGAGGCCGGATTACATATGACATAAATATTTGACAGAAAGCTGGACTGTAATACAACATTGCTTAAATTATTTAACAAAATGAAGAATTGTAAAACATCTCTTTATCACATCACATTACGTTTTACGGCATCACACCCCTCAGTCTGTACCCATAAGTACCGCAGACATTAAAATGTAAAGACTAAAACTAAATCTTGTCCGACAATTTCGCTTTAAATATTTCACAAAGATTTTTGTTTGTTAATCCTCTAAAGGAGTGAAAAATAAATTGAACTGTGGCCTTACAAATATTTGACAATACAAATTGTTGGGTGAAAAAAGAAGAAAAAGAGATAAGAAAATGACAAAAAATAAGTCCCAAATGTTTAAGAACTTTTCAATAGCAGACATCAACTGTCCGGCACCGGATCAGCCAACCTACAATTTTCTGATCATTTAAAGCCATTAAAAGTGGATTACTTCGTTTGTAGTCTTTCACATAATGGGAACAACTACCAAATCTACTCAGGCTATTATGAAAAGACGTACCCAACAGAATGAACTTCGTTAATGACCATTGGCTGTCAAAACTTATCACTTTAAAGGTTCGTACAAACGATGATTCGGAGGAACTCTTCAGAAGACAGCTACTGCTTCTGACATTTCTGGAAAAAAATTCAAATTTACTTGGAGAATGTCATTTAAAGAAATTCCCCTTTATTTTATGTTGCTGTTGCGAATTTGAAGGTTTGTTTTTCGATGAATACAAAGAAATTCCTATAGTTTGGAAAATATTCACATCAACACTATAAAGTCAATGTTGCTTTTTTCACAAAAGGGCTGATTTGTATTCGCCCATGGAGTGACAGACACCACACACAGATTGTCATTTCATTTCTGTTTGAATGAATTTGTGAATTTTGGAATATTATCTGTAATATCACAGTCTGCATATGACGGACACTGCCGCGTATGAGCAACATTAAATATCAGTCATACGCCACCAGAATAGTTTAGTTCTTTGTCAGAGAATATGAATCCAGTCCATTTCTTTGGGACTTCGATAGAAAGTATACACCGGCCTCAAATGGTTTATATTATGAAAATAACGATGATAGATGATTTCGTCCTAAATATGTTTCTCCCAAAGTTGAATGTTATGGGTTGAAAGTCCTGTCAAGCCTAAGCATACACTTCTGCTTCGCAGTGTTTGTTAATTTATGGAGTATCTTAAGCAAACAAATTGTGTTTACTCTTAGAGCGACACAGAAGGGATGGTTAACCCGGCACTTAATCACACACATGAATACAGGAAATTGGAAATATTATCGTTCCCTGTTTTAATAAAAAAAGGAGAACTCCCTTTTTTTAAATAATAATCCATATGTAATGTAATAATATTTGCCCTGAGCCACTTGCCAATCAGTGAGTATACAATTTACTCAGTAAAGTTCCTTTGCTCTACTGTACTTTAAGGTTATATAATTTGCTGTGCAGTCTAGCGAACACAGGCAATTCAAAAATAACTTAGAGATATTTCACCCTTTTACTACAAAAAGAAATTTGCCCTTAAAGACGCTTAACCGGAATATGAGAGTAAGGCCACATCCCTCAATCGTTGGTGTTGCACACACACACACACACATCCATAAACAAATAGTAGGAATACATACAACACGAATGAATCCGGAATGAGACACGTTTATAAAAACATGTGTTTCAATTTATTTTTTGTTTGACAGTAACTCTTAAATAAACGAAAGCACAACAACAACGGGTATTTAGTACGCCTTCCAAGGAAGATATGTCTGTCCAATGGGCGAACATTTAAAAGGACTAACAGCAGCAGTCACGACATGTAGTGTCGCAAATAAATATTCTTTACGCTACCAACCCGACCACAAATGTAGGCAAATAATCGCACATGTTTTTTTTCTCCTTCCCCCCACCCAATTACCCACACCAAACAACCACATCTGTGGCGATAGCGTTTCACTTAACCCATAACTTGCAGATATTGCAGAAAGCAGGAGGTGGAGACGATGTGGGCAAGTTGAGATGGGATCGTCAGAGTATTTCGGAGCGTGTGTCCAAATCCGCAAATATGTTGCTGTGTTTACATGAAACGGATGTTTTTCTTTTGCATCCTTCATGTTGATACATGAGAACCTACTTCCGTTGGGTGGGTAACACTATCCTGGGCAAAGTAGTTTGGGTCAATTGTGTGTTGCCTATTTGATTCACTTTAAATTCCATTAACTTTACAAACAAGCAGACAGCTGCAAAGGACTGGACATATTTTGTTGGTCACATTTGGGTTTGGGAAAGGAAAAGAAAAGAAAGGGAAGGAAAGGAAAGCAGACAGCTGTATTAGCAAACTGTTTGTATGGAGACATCAAGAGTTGTACAGATAGCAGATATGTAAAAATTGTTGAAGTGTTCATGATTGAGGACTAGGACTATTACCTAAATTACTTTGTACATTTTGGAAAAATATCGTAGAAGAAAATGGACAATTGCAAAAATCTTCTATTGCATTATTATAATCTTAATATATATTTACGCTCGACACTGATTCACTGACTCTGTCACGCAGTACGTAGGAATTTAAATAGGCATTCTATAATTTTCTATAATCTATAAATAATAATAATAAAAAAAATAATATTTTTTTTTTGTACAGAAATTGTGTTTTCCCCAAATTTTTTTTTCAACAAAATTTTTTTTTTAACAAAAATTTTTTTTTTCAAGAAAAAATATTTTTTCAACAAAATTTTTTTTTTTTTCAACAAAATTTTTTTTTTTCCACAAAATTTTTTTTTTTTCAACAAAATTTTTTTTCCATATTTCAACGGGCGCCATAGGCGCATTACAACTTACTAGTAATAAATAAATCCATAATAAGGACGAGCATAGCACAAGCGAGAGTTGTCATAGAAGTAAATGTTTGCATTTTAAAATGTTACTGATGCTTTCTATTATTGATTCTATTGAAATGATCTAGACTACTATTTTAATATCAGATTAACCGGATTAATCCTCATTTATTAGCCATTTGGCAGTGGCAATTAAGAACACAAGTGAGGCAAGACTTTCCCATTTCCAAATGAAATTGACAAGAGGTCAATTGCAACCGCATACATAATATTTCTGAAAAGAAAAACTGATACGTTTAATTTTCATAAAATAAATTTATTTTTCCGAACTTTTACAACTACTCATACCTATACGAGTAGTTATACAGGGTCTGCCAAATAACTTTACTTTTTTTTGATAATTCTATAAAAAAACTACTTGATATTTTCTCAAACTTCTTTTTTTATTTGAAATTACAATTTTTCCGATTAATAATGGAAAATAATTTCATTCAAATGGCTGCCTCGGCTGAACATGCAGTAGCCTATCGACATCAGCTCTGCAGCTGATAATGCGATCTTCAGAAAGAGGACGCAAAACATCGAGTGTAGCTTCGGCTGTGTGGCACGTAGCGCCGTCCTATTGAAACCAAATGTTGCCAATATCCTCCTCTTCAATTTTTGTAAACAAAAAATTCGTTCAACTTGGCCCGATAACTAAAATAACGAAAATGAAATAAGCACTAGTTGAAAACAAAACGTTAGATGGCCGACCCTTTACTTACCAACATTCTGTCTTTAACTCGAATATAATTATTATTTGTTATTATAAATATACCACATGGAAATTTCATATTGCATAATAACAAAAACATCCTCCGGCATTTTCCCCCCAAATTACGAACCCATAATATTTGTATTTTGTGTTGATT
The DNA here is from genome assembly GCA_958296145.1 of Hydrotaea cyrtoneurina. Classification (NCBI taxonomy): domain Eukaryota; kingdom Metazoa; phylum Arthropoda; class Insecta; order Diptera; family Muscidae; genus Hydrotaea; species Hydrotaea cyrtoneurina. The sequence goes on along the minus strand of OY282513.1, from coordinate 5,130,293 downwards.
GTTCTTGACTAACCAACATTTGTTGAAATTAGTTTTGTTTCTTAGTTTTCTAACAAAGAGAGATTTCTAGGATGGACAAATTTACAAATATACATCAACTTTACAAAAAGGCTGAATAAATCGGATGGGCAGGAGTGTTAATTCACAATAAGCAGTGTTTAAACCTTACTGAATAAAATGGAGTTTAGACAAGACCCCCAAAAATGTCTCAGTATTCCCAAAAATCCCCAAATAACCTTCAAAATCAAGGGAGTGCCTCTGTCCTCTTTCCGAACCTCCCTAATATACAAAAACATTCAAGTACTCTAAAGTTTGTGTTACAAGTTATCTAAAACAATCTAAAACATATCCTCTGTGAACAAGGATGACCAACAGATAAAGTTAAATTAAAAAAATATTTCTTTTATTAAATTCGAAACTAAAACAAACAAAAACTTATTTTTAAAAAGCCAATGTTTTCAATGTTTTAGAAGTTGGCATTTGTTATTAAACACAATAAGAAGAAGAATGGTTGTAACAACAATTTAGATTTAAGTCATCCCATTCATGAAATATTCGACAACGGATCAGAAAGGAAACAAAAGTAATTTAAAACTGGCTTTGTACATGGACAAACGGTAAAACTACATAATCTTGGTAAAAGTTACCTAATTTTTCATTATGAAATCCTCAGATGTGGAATTAGGGGTGATCAACACTGCTAAATCTTTTTCTAGGACCACGAAAGCAATACAGCTACGTATGACTTCCAGGTCAAGAGGTAATACACCTAGCAAGACTTGCAATAGGTTCGTCGATTCCGTCCTGCATATAACCTGAGAGACAGTAGGGCTGACATACCTCAGCGGTCTTAAATAGCTTTGTTTGGCCATCGTACAGGCCTTAAATAATTCCTAAAATTATTTACAATAAAATTGTCATTTACAAATAAAAATGTTTACATATGTTTGGCATATGTTCCCAAAACTAACTAAAGAACGTACTCTTCCCCTTATAATGTCCCTAGAAATATCTCCCTTATCCACTAAGTCGACAACATTCCAATCGGCCTTCGTATAACTAATTCATGCTCTATACCATCACTGACTGTTGCAACTGACTCTTTTTAATATCTGCTACAATGTTCAGTTGTACAACATCATTTGTATTCCTTGGATGAGTGCATATCCTTGGTCGGGTGGTTTATCGGAATATGTTTGTGGCTTTGGAATTGGCAAAATATCTGTTCATATCTCATTTGTAATTTGTGCATAAAATGTTTGCAATGTTCCAAATGAAATAAATATCACTGCAGCACATGTTGCCTTTCATATTGGCTTCTCCATCGATATAATTAAAATTAATTAAGATCTTCAACTCGATTTGTAATACAACACAACATTACATCATTGCCAAGTGATTTCGAATGGAATGGCATGTTTTCGAATGAATAGAAGAAACTGACTTGTGGGAAATGTTCTTTATTTCCAATTGCATTGAAGGGTAATAAAGCAGAGATTATCCAAAGCAAAGGCCAATGATATCGCCTGCAAATAGCAGACCACTCAGTGGTGTCTTCACTGATATTAATGAGTGTGAATAAGTTTCCAAATTGAACTGAAATTACCACAAATTTAAAAAGCAAGGCTTGTAAGACATGCAATTAAATATTAAGGACATACACCAAAAATACACAGGGAAAGTATGGACGCATGAAGACAAATCTTAATATATATTTACCCTCGACACTGATTCACTGACTCTGTCACGCAGTACGTAGGAATTTAAATAGGCATTCTATAATTTTCTATAAATAATAATATTTTTTTTTGTACAGAAATTGTTTTTTTTTTACCAAAAACTTTTTTTTCCAAAAATTTTTTTTTTACAAATTTTTTTTTTTCCAAAAAATTTTTTTTCAACAAAATTTTTTTTTTCAAGAAAACATTTTTTTTTCAGCAAAATTTTTTTTTTCAACAAAATTTTTTTTTTTCCACAAAATTTTTTTTTTCAACAAAATTTTTTTCCATATTTCAACGGGCGCCATAGGCGCATTACAACTTACTAGTACAAAGATATTGGGTCAGCCAGTTAAATAGATTATCCTGGGAATGTACAAAACTGGCAGTCGCGAACTTTACCCATCAAACCACGTTTCTTGGTCCAATGTGGATACATTCGTAATGCCAGATGATTCCATTAATCTGGCAGATGTATTCGAAAGAGTCAGGGCTTACATGGCAGCTTTCAATAAATATATATGAAAACTGTTACAGTTCGGATGTGGATTTGTTGTTAAAGAGTTAGTGAGTCATCTAATAATCATACAAATAAACGAACGGCTGGCAACAATCCGCATCTAGTCCAACTACTTTTTTATTAGACTAATTTGTACTCATGGATACCATTCGTCTCATAAGTAGCGATTGATCCGACTTGTCTCTGGTTATGTGTGCAGGCTCGCGAGACTAGCATCACTTACAGACATTGGGAGTCTTTCAATACTTGTAGGGAGCTATTCGTAAAGGTATCCGACTCTTGGAAGTGTTTTCGAGCGATGGAATTTATACACTTTTGTTGGTCTGTGAGAAGTGAGTGCAGTGCAGTGAGAATCCCAGAATCGTAAGGGCGAAATAGAACAGCACCAGTGTAATTTCTGAGAAATATGAAAATATGGTTGGCCATAGCCAAGAACAGAATGCCAATGGCATTTTGTTACAACATTCCTCTATTAACCAAAATTTCGAAACCGAGTTTGTGGGGACAGTTTGTGATACTCCACATTCGGACATACCTCCGCACGCATACAAATGCAGAGGTTCACATGATGGGTGACTGAACAGCACAAAGGAAGAAAACGGTTTATCTAAAAATAACGATGATAAATGCAGGGTGCCCCTATAGATGACTGGAGAAATTTGCAACATCGTCTTTATTCAACAAAACTGGATTTACAGAATTATTTTCATTGTGCGACGGACGTTTCTCTAGCATAAAATGTCTCCCACTTTTGTTTACTATTACAGCCGTCTTCGATTAATTCTTGCAGATTCATTAAAAAGCATCAGTTACAGCGAACCATGTCGTAAAGGTAGTTAGTGCAACTATCACACAGCAAACGGAGATTCGAATCCTGGTGAGACCATCAAACATTGTTCAGCGTCTGTTTACACTAATTTAATACTGAAAATTGTACGTATAAAATTCATCTAGAAAAAGCATTAGCCGTAGGAGACGGCTTTAACAGTAGGTCAGGGTCAGTGAGTTCCGTCATCAACAGATGGAACGGTGTGAGCGAAGGATTGTGCAGCCAAATATATGTTTCTTTAGGCTAAACGAGCAATTGAAGAACAGAGCCCTCTCTGGGCGAACTAAAATAACACTGTACAATTCACTTAATCCATCCGTTCTTCTTTATTTTATATTTTGCCCCATTAGAATTAACGAAAAAGTACCCGGTATCCGTTTAATCTATTGCCACTCTGGAACGGAGTTTGGCGATCCAGAATACAACGAAATCATTATGTAGACAAATTTTTTATGTTCTCACATAATGAGCGTACCCTTAGTTTTTTTAGTGTTCAAAGTAATAGTCAGACTTCCATATCGTCACCTGAAAATCAAAAAACACAAAATCGTGTTTTTGATTGAATTTTGTAAAATTACCTAAAATACATGTCTCTGCAAAATTATAATATTTCAATATCCAAAATTTACATTTTTATAGGCGAATACCTAAAAGTCGTTACAAGACGATTGTTTTGATTTTACAACAGTGTTTGGCTTCTCCTGTGAAGTTATGAGAATGGTTTTTAAGTAATTTTCCATTTCTGGTGACGATATATTCTCTTATTTTGCAGTTTTTTCTGTCCAAAGTATTGGTATTATTCCCATTTGTCCTTTATACCGAGTACAATATCAATGATTTAAGCCGCGTGAGATAAAACAACCCAATTGAGATGACCATTGATTCGTCGTTTCATTATTTCAATTGGTTTTTATTTGGCTGAATTAATTCGAGTGTTACAAATCATTTCAAATGCCTTTGACAAATCCCATAAAAGATAAATTACATTTTTATTTTAAATTAATTAATTTTTAATTTAATTAATGTCACATCTTCAAAGGTTTTCTTGAATCATTTGTGGTTGCCCCATAGCGCTTTCCTTTGAATTGTGTGGATTCAAAAAAGTCGTCGAATTGGTAATTCATCGGATCAAAGTCGACCTTTTATGATACTTCAGATTGAAGTCGTTCTACTGTGATTCAAAGACAAATTTTAGCTATTGAGATACATCAGTCTAAAGTCAAGCAGTAGTGATATTTAAGATCAAATTCACCATATCCAGATACTTCAAATCAACTGAAACATCTGACATTTATCAGATCATAGTCGACCTTTTGTGTTACTTCAGATTGTAGTCGTTCTACTGTGATTCAAAAACAGGATATTCTCAAGATCAAGTTCTAGCTATTGCGATGCTTCAGAATAAAGTCAAGCTGTAGTGATTTTTGAGATCAAATTCACCAAATCACTTCAAATCAAACTGAAATATCTGCCAATTATCAAATGAAAGTCAACTTCAAATTAAAGTTGGCCTTTCGTATAACATCAGATGTTCAGATTTAGTAGATTAAATTCGACATATTACCATACTTCAGAATAAAGTTAACCTCTTGAGACACTATACATTTATTTTTGAAGAAATACATCATATTTTACTCTCTGTTTACAAGTGTTTGTATAATTTTCCAATGTAAATGTAAAAAGGATAAGAGTTTACTGAGGTAGATAAAAAAATGTTGATGGGTTTTCCATAGGATTTTAAATGGCTTTTTTAAAAACCCTTTTCACAAGAGATAACCTTTTCGAAACTACTACAACACACTTTACACAATTTCTAACAGTCAAAGGTTAGATATAGCTTCGGGCTGTTGTCAACAAGAAAACTTTGGGCAGGAGATAACTTAACAATTCCTGTATGCAATCTCATCATCTATATTTTTACCATGGTTCCAGTAATCTGTATTTCTTGTCATTGTGCGATGGCAGATTGGTGATAGAAGTAGTGAAAAACTGTTCATATAGAATTATTTGGAGTATTCATAAGAGGAAGTTCATTTATGACTAAAGGGTTGCGTTAGTTTTCTTAAAGCATGTATGTGCTTCCATATATTTCTCTTCATATCCATAGTGGCTTCTAAGTGATTTCGTCACACAAATTTGGAAATCCACAGGCTCTACTAGTTTCGTTTTTTGTCATTTTTTTAACACAAGAAATTTTTCTTGCTTTCCGCATTGGATGTCTTATGAAACATATATTTCTATGTTTACACTTTCTTAATGGAAACGAATTTATGGTCAATTGTACTGACATCAGCTGAGTGTAGATAAACCACTACAAATACTCTTAAACGATTTTCCATTTATAACTTTTTCACTCACATGAATTTTTCATTGAAGTTGAAGTGTTTCCATCTGTGCGATGCGACATGGCTTCAATAAACATTTCCAACTTAACCAACTTAACCTCTTACTGTGTAAAGTTCTTAACTCTGCTTGTATCCTTCTGCCTAAGTATACGCGAAGGACATTTATGAGATCATCGTATGGATAGAATACTTATAAGCGTTTAAATCACATACTTTTGTATTCCAACGTGATGATACATTTTCCATGTTCAATAAAAAAACAAAAACTTTTTCAATAAAGAAAACTTTTACTTCTGCTGCTCTTCTTCTCCATGGAGACATTTTCCAATATCCAATAGTAAAGGCGGCTAATGTGTACACTCAGAGAAATATTATTTAAATTCAAAGAATTTACATTCGAATAGTTCCTAGAATTGGCATGACAAGAACAAAGCAATGACTTTCTTAGTTGGGTGGACAAATACTCATGCTGGTAATGAGAGACTTTACAGAGTAATGGGAAACAGAATGGGAAAATTCAAATATATTTCCATGGCTAAACAACATTTTCTATAAAGAAATAGAGTGAGATTTTTTTAGTTTGACCCTACACGGGTATTGGTCCTTATCCGGGCAATATTGAACGGAATTAAATTTATTAATTTAAAAAAATAATTAATGATAAATCCCATAAAATAGTGTCGACACATTTTGGTTCTAACTCAATTAGTATGCACCCTAATAATGTTTTTTCTAAGCGTTAACGCCCCTCAGTGCCATAAGAATAATGATATAAAAAAGAGAGTCATTGCATTTCAAAACATATTACCACTTATTGGCCTCCCTTTTTAATGTCTTTTCAACAAAAGGCATTAACATTGTTTCGTTGAAAGCGTTATTATTCTTGTTTATTTTATGATATTGCAATGTTATAATATTGACAGTCATGAAGGCAGGCAAAACTGCAAAACAGTTTGTGGCCTTTAAACAAAATGTCAGCACTCTGACATGACATTTTCATTCTTAACAAATGCATGTCTGGAACAAAAGTTGTTTTAATTTTCATATATGTGATATTCAGGGTATCCAGAATATTCCAAGACAATTTTACTCTAGTAAAGTTTGGAGAACAGTCAAACCCGCAATCTACTCCGATAGTATAGAAATGGGTTTCCGTCAAATAGAAAATAAGAGTGCTTGTCGAAACAAGGAACTAATTGTATGAATAGATAAAAATAAGTAATTAGTTTAGAAATATTTCTCACAATCGAGGTGGCGTTTGATACTCTGTCTCTCACACAGTATTGAAATGACTACTCACCAGTTTTTATCGCAGTAGGTTAGGAGATCTATATTTACTGTCATTGTGTCACAAGATTGACTAAAGAGCAATTTTTCAAAATTAAAATTTTAGTTCAGTTTTATGCATGTTTAAATTTAAAGTAGTCGGGAATTAAATTGTTGATTTAGTTCCGAAGAGAGTGGAAAAGTTCACCCTAGCCAGCGTAAACCAGTAGCCGACTTTGATGATATTAGCGGCCCTCCGAATTTATATCCAGAATGACTTTGTGAGTAGCTCTTGCGATGACCGCCTGTTCGAAAATAAGCATATGAAGACATACAAACCGATGACGATTAAACTTGACAACATTTAAAAAAAGAAAATGTTAAATGTTTTAATGTATCAATGTAGCCCTCCATACAAAGTTGAGTTCGTTCATCTGTACAACTCATATAAGATTCAAGAATGGACCATTAAGATGCACGCGAAAACCACTCGGCAAAAGTTGGAAAAGATAGAACCAGTACCCGACTCTGGAGAAGCTCGATGTTGTGTTTATATTTGGGTCATATATGGGGCTGAACGAAAACAATATTAAAAACTATTAATAGATTTCGCTGCTCATTCCATCCTTCGTCTAATCACAAACCCTGAGAAAAGCGATGACACCAACTCTGCTTGTAGGAGTTATCTTGAAGAATTCTAGCTTGTTATCCTTACTGTCCTCACTGAATTAAGAGAAGTTCGCCGTCTGTCATTTTAATGTTTAATGTTTTTTTTATCGTTTTACAGGGTGTTTTTTATTGGGGTATAGAACTTTAAGTTGGCATCACTTTTTTAACTGGCGGCCATTTTGTCAGCTGTCAAGTGATTAATATTTAGTTTGGTTTGCCATTTCATCATGAACAGGTTGACAAAAGAACAACGCTTGCAAATCGTGCAAATTTATTTCGAAAGTAATGGTTCAGTTCGCGAAGTTCACCGCAAGCTCCGTCCATTTTATGCCATTACATCCACAAAAACTGACTGTTTGGTGTGCTCTATGGGCTGGTGGAGTCATTGGGCCATACTTCTTCCGAAATAATGCTGGAGAGTCAGTTACCGTTAATGGAGACCGGTATAGAGTCATGATAACCGACTATTTCGTTCCCGAATTGGATGGCATGAATGTGGAGGAGTTGTGGTTCCAACAAGTGGTTGAAAATTGGACCTGTAGAATTGGCTTTATTCGAGCCAGCCGCGGCGGCCACATGCCCGAAATCATATTTAAACATTAATGGCATAAAATTATCCTTCCAATAAAGCCAAATTGGTGGACATTAAAACGATTTTCTTGTGTTTTATTTCAATTCGAATACCTCAATAAAAAACACCCTTTAGTTGAACTCGAGGTTTTTTACAAATCTTGACGTAATAGTTCATATTGTTCATATTACTTTTATTATAACGTATTATGACGTCATTTGTAATTTGTGATTTGTAACAAATGTAGTTTTGTTGAATCCATATAAGTTTCTGTCTGTTCTTACAGTTTTTAAAGATCTAAATGGTACAAAACAGATTTTTTCCATACGTTTTTCCAATAAACAGTTTTTTGGTTTTAAAATTTACAGATTTCTGAAAAATGTATACAGCAACGCTAATTGTAACACAAATTTAAAAAATAACGATTTAAATAAAAAAAAATACAAAATCGATTTTCGCGGGCTAGGAATTTTTTTAGACCCAGTGTTACTTGGTGAAATATTTTTTTAAATTTCCCGTATTTTTTCGTTTTTTTGCTATACGATCTCTTGATTTTTTTTCCTCCCACACAAATTTACCCGTTGGCATACGTTGTTGTATACGACATATTACGGCAAAGGTAACCAAACTTAAAACATGGTCCTTTGTTACTAAGGACACTCACTTGTATTACTTTCAACAGTGACTAAAATAAATGGGCACAGTCTCGCCTCCCTACAGACTTTTACTCCAATCACATTATTTATTTGTTAACCCCTGAATGACCGCCGTTCGATTAACGAAAAGAATAATTGCACAGTTTTACTTCGGCCTTAAAATCTCTCAGGCTATCACATTATGTGGGAGTTTCTTCTAAATTAATTGTTTCTGGCCTCTTATGGGTCAATCCAAAACAACAGGATTCCTTGTCCTACGAAAACGTTTAACATCAATTTAATACTTCACACAAAAAAGACATGTACTTGCTTGTACTCGTCGACATGGCAATTAGAACAAATTGTGCAATGACATATTTAATTCATTTGCAATTAGTAATGCATTTTCGAACCAATGAATAGCAATTGAAGTGACAGGACAAAAAGACAACACAACACGAGTAGATGCACATCCTAAGTGCTTTTATAAACATGATGGGATTAACAGAACAATAAATACCTTGAGTCGAGGGCCTGTATTGAGGGCGCTCGAAAACAGAGTGGCGGGCAGTCATCGGTTCTGGTCAATGGTAAAGTAAATCATATTGAGTTGTCACTAAGTAACTTTTTCAGCATATGACTTTGTTTGCATTTGGAGAACATTTGACAGAACGGGGCCCACGCTCTCTTAATTTGACTCTGCTGCTATGAATTAAATGGCTCCGAGCACTCACTGACATATAACATCAACTGCTGTTACAATTCCTACACAACTTTTGACGAATGACAAACTTAATTACTTTACAATACTATGAAATTAACAAGAGAATTGGAATAGAAAAAAACAAGCCCATCAGCGAATAACATCGAGCACCAATTCAGTAAAACAAGAGAAGTTTACTAAATCACATTGATCAAAATGTTGTAGATTAATTTGCATGAAATATTCTATGACACATGTTTTTGCCAACTCACTTACGCAAGTGGTACGAGCAGGAGTTACGTTCCATTCCTACGATGAAATCTAATATGTATAATTAAATTCTAATATCCTTTCCTTCCATTGTTGTTTCCTTCCACCGCAACATTTCTCGATTGGGCCGAGCACCGAAGGCCAAGCAAATGAATAGAAGGCGTTTGGTGGCGACAACATCGATTTCCGTGGAATGTTTGCCAATGTTGACGTTCATCCAGCTTCCTGGCTTGTTTTGGCTCTAATGACTGGAAAATGATATTTGTATTGGGTGCTGTACGGACACGTGTCTGTGGTTTAGGGCCGAACTGATTCACACACACTCAAGGTCGTATGTGTGTAGAACAATTGTCAGAACAAAGCAAACGGCTTAATTTAGCTAAGTCGGACATTGGAAGTGATGAAAAGATTATTTAAATTTTCCAAATGGTTAAAAGAAAAAGACTAACCCCCGTATTCCCCGAAAAAGTGTGTTTGTTTTTGTATTTTCATAAACAAAGCTGTTTTACATTTGAATGACTTTTTTAATCATATGGAAAATTAAGAAGTTTTTCATAATTTTCCATTTCGGACTTGGTTAAAACTAATGCAATGACCGCCAAGGTGCCATATGTGTGAAACTCAGTGTTGGTCCTATCCTAAAAAGTCATCCAATGATTCCAAAATGTATGTGAGGTTGTCATGACAGTGTTTACATACAAACTCTGTAGTTTATTGTGAAACCACGGAATCTAGCAAACATCGTTTCGAACACTTCGTATGAGAACATTTCTTATTTTATTCAGGCCTCATATGTCTAGATTGAACAAAGTATCGCCTCCTTCACTTAGTTGAAGTTATGGTTGATTTCTGACTACCACGAGCAGTTTTGTTCCACACAGTACTGCAATAGTCATTCATTGCAACGCAACCGCAAAAGTGCATCTATTTGTTGGACTGCGATTTTCTCAAATGTGCAACACTCCAACAACAACAACAACATGATGATGGAAATAGCAACGATACACGAGCAATTGTTGTCTCTCACCAGTGGGTTCAAATCATCCATTGTTTCCATCCCGTTGCCTACCCAACATGTGGGCACCAATTCCAATAAACGATATCAGCGTTGTCTATTGTAATAGAAAAGGAGGATGGTGACGCCATCGACCATTGTTATGGTGACGTTTGGTTGTTTGCACTCCCATCAATTATATCAAAATAAAATGTTCCAATGGATGTCCTTGTTACGGGTGTATGAATGGCTACCGCCTGCATGTAGATCGAAGCTCCTAGGCAATTTTATTGATGATGACATTGGTCCTGTTGTGGTTTCTATGCCTACGACCGTTCCACGTAAAATCGTATTAATAGAGATGCACTCGTGTAAAGTGTGATTCATTTAAATCAATTATTGTACGAATCATTGAACACATGTTGACTGCCTGCCTTGAATGAATTTCTAATTGAAATGTACTCATGTCTATGGATATTTCTTAGTGTGTAAAACTTAAATAATTAATTATTTCTGAAAGCTTTCCTTGGAACTATTTAATAACAATGCAAATAATGTTAAATCACAGACAACAGCAGTAAATAATTGAAAGAACAAGAGTTGAGGCCATAAGGCATAAAGGAAATATTGAAAAGAATTATTGTCTTTGCAGTGAAGGACAAACTCAACAATTGAAGGATCCACTACTAAAGGCAATGCAAATTGAAACTATTTCAATGAACTATTTCCTGAGTTGGCATATGCGAAATAACAACAACACAATACACACATATTTACCAAGAGTCAGAATCCGATACAAAGATTTATAGTTCTAGGCACCATAATACAAACTGTCCGATCAGACAAGTACGACTTAAAATCGAGGGGAATTTGTTTATTGCACCTTTATCGACAACGATATTGACCATCTGGTATCGATCATCACTTTTGTAAATATAAAATAAAATTGGTTGCATTTAGTACAGTTATGTCTCCAATTTGGGGCGGTACATCTTCCGTTAAGCTGTTGCAATAACAGACTGAAATAACGTGCTTGAAATATGTCAGATGATTATGAATTTATTTTCTTTTGTTCATATAAACATTTTAGAGCCTCAGCATATTATATGATCATAAATATTTTTTAACAAATTTAATTAAGTTGGAAAATATAAATTTTTGAAAAATACAAAATGTATACACTTCAAACAAATATTAATAAACAATTATATAATGTTTCTATCCTATCTTAAAGGTACTTCTTTAATCGATATTGCTCAGAGAAGTTATTGAACACACTTTGTTCTCCAAAGCCAATGCGTTATTTCGTCAAATATAGCTCACATCTATCTACTACCTTATTTTATTTACTTATTTATTAATTAATTACAATACAAAGTAAATTTATATTCTAATTTTGGGTCCAAGGGTAAGCCGGGTGACACAGACCATTTGGCTAGATTTTTGCAGCGACCAACCAAAACCTCTGGTGGGTATCGAACCCACAACCCCCACGCTGTTAGGCAAGCACGCTATCAACTCGCCTACCGGAGAGTTACTTGCCTAGTATTTATATTTCAAATTTTCCAAAGTTGGAATCCAGTAAAATGAGATTTGTCCACCATCGAAAATACTTTAAGTTGCCAATGACATTTTTTTTTTGACTTAGCGCAAATTCGATTTAGTGTTATTAACTTGTTTTCTATTAAACGGTCTAATGTACAATTCTAAATTTGCAGCGCATTTTGCTTTTTGTGCTATTGCCGGAGTACTCACTCATTGCATCTTATGGCATCACTACGTTTATGTTTTGTAAATTGTCAATAGCTTCGTTGGCCCAGAAAGTCAATTTCCTTGTTCAAAGTTTCCTGCCATGGCAGGAAAAACAAGTTAATGAAAACTATTTCATATGGAATCGGTTATCGTTGTAGATCCAAACAAAAACTGTTTCGTTTGTGTTGTTCTAGTTTAGCTATAAGAGGAAATTGTATTTACTCCTGAGTTGCCACACAGAGGACCTGTTGTTGTTCCATACACAATACACATAAGTGCACACAGCCTGTTCCGAAGCAGGTGGTTGCATTGAAGATCTAACCTTGAAAACATGTTCCATTATTTCCATTTGTTGGCTACGCTTTATTCTTATGCACAATACTATCGTAGCAATAATAAGTATGTTCATAAATAATAAATAGTTCCTGGAGTACAAATGGAATAGCAATATTCGCATTTAAATATTCATTTATTGGAGTGTACTTGAGGAAACTTTGTATGAAAAAGCTCTTGTGGTAACCTGGAGAAAAGTATTGTAGCAGCAGCCAATAGAAGTTTCTACGTTCTTTGGAAAAGTACAAAAACAAAGCGGAAGAGAAGAAGGGACTTTGAAGTCATACAGCCACAAGATTCGTACTTTGACTTGTATATGAAAAAGTGTTCGCCCTGCCTAAAAAGTACATCACTTTTGAAGTATTTCAGTTGTGGCAACACATTTGTTCGTTTTACCATTTTACACTATTCATTAAATTCAGAGCAATAAAGAAAATCAGACTTTTTCAATATGTTTTCCCCTAGACAAAATTAGGTTAAATTACTGGATGACAGATCCAGTAATATAACCTCAGAAATAAAATGAAACATCCCAATTTCATATTTAATTTAATATAAAAATATGAGGATATTATTCCCAAAAGCTTTAGTATTTTGCAATGCATGCGATGTCCATACTACAGCGAAGAAACTCGTTAAAGAGCTGTGCTAGTTTATTTGTTTCTGATAACAAACATACATATATTCTTTAAGTATTCTACTTCTTACAATTATTGTGGCTTAGAATTTTATATTCGCCGCTTACAGAGGGAGGAGACAGGAAAATCCATTTAATAAAATGTCCTCTATCTCGACCAACCGAAGAAGAAAAACAAGTTGTGGAATTCTACAGAAATGCATACCAAGTGAATAGTTTCGATATTGTAAACATTGTGAATTACAATGGCATTTGTTCAGTCTATCTTTTATTTGCAATCTTTTCCCCACGGAGACTGGACGGAATCATGTTGCTTGTTAATGCAATTGTGTTTTACAAATTTACACAGCAACTCATACTAAGGCACATAACAAGAATTTAAACGCTTTCTTATCTCAAATCGGTCAGTTGGTATTGTAACAGTCACCGACAGGAAGAAACTTAATACTTTTGGCAAAGACAAAGAGTTTTTGACTTTTTAATGGCAAAGAACTCTCAGCTATTTTCATACAAAAGTGAGGAAATGCGGGAACATTAAATATGTTCAAATAACTCTATAAATTCTCGGAAATGGTTCTTCTCATAGTCTTGTTTCTTTTACTTTGAGAAAATACTCGAAAAGTTTCAAGCGTGACCCTCATTCCAAATATTTAAGTACTTCAAATGACACAACATACACAAGCTCATGCAAAAGTGTTGTTTAAGAGTCTTACATTCAATCTTTTCCATACTGACAAGTGCTCAAAATAAGCCGTGGCATGTGTGCAGCAAAAGATAAAAATAACACTGTGAGAAAATCAGGGAACATAATTGAAAATAGAACACAAAAAAAAAATAAACCCTTATGGCCATAAAATCAGAGACTATTTATAAAATGTGTAAGTGAAAAAAGTTCAACATTACGAACTGGAATTTCCTACTGTGTAGTGTCAGTTTAAGTTTCCAGTTAAAATAACAATTTGAGCTGAGGGTGCCAATGCCTGGAGGGTGAAGAGACAACTTTTTTGATTAAAGAAATTGCAGAAAGAGTTTTGTATGACACCCACACAACTTTTGCTTCTTTGAATGAGTTCTACTCAGGCGAAAGTTTAAAGTCATTTTTAAAATTCTTTATTCCTTGCAACACTCTCTCAGTGTTGAAACAATGATGATGTAACTTTTGCCAAAACAATTGTTAATTTATTCTTCTCTCTTTTTCTTGTATGGGTTTCAGATAAAAACAGGCAAGAGGAACATGACAATACAAGGGATTCCAACTGCAAATGAATCTCATGAAGTTGCGCCTATAAATATGCAACAGTAAAATACAATAATCATAGAGACTTGCACAAGGATACGCAGCCACGGAATATGCAAGTGCAATTGGAGCATAGCAATGTCCTCATCACCACCACTACTACTACTACTAGGGCATCCATTGAAATGTCAACGTAATTAATTCCTGCCAACGAATTGATATCCTCATACATAAGCACCTACACGTAAACACGAACGCCCCCAGTAGAAACGTCTGCAACCCGAGTGCGAACAACTTCAAATCAACTGCAATAATTGTGGAAAGGCATTCTAGAAATTTGTGCTGTGCTCCAACCGCCCCCTAACATGGACCATAATCACAGCAATCTTCAGTTGCTTACGCAGCAACGACAACAGACGTTACCACCACAGGCACAGACTTTGTCCTCGTCGCTGACAGTCACTTGTGCCGAATGGTTGAATGCCACCGAATGTGCCAACATCACATTTGCCATTGGCAAGACGCGCTTTTCTACGGTGGCTGGCGATGGCCTGAATGCCACCGTGCCGCCAGATAATCTCGTCGAAATGGACCTCGACGCCGACTGGTCGCTGGAGCGCGTTGTCTCAACTATAGTGCCTGTATTTTTTGGTATTATTGGTTTTGCCGGTCTGCTGGGAAATGCGCTGGTCATTCTAGGTAAGTACTGAAATGACATGCATAAAACTTCATGTTCATCGATGTGTGTTGACCGAATGAGGTGTCCTTTTAAAATCCTTCAAACCATTTATCAGGCTTCAGGACAACACATTTACCTTTTAGGTCATGGATATTTAATATGACAAACATTTTAGCATTTCCGGGTTAAGGGAAATGTTGTAACGAAATGCTGGGAATCTTTATAATGGTTTATAAAACGTTTTCAACAGAAAATGCCAATTCTTTTAAATATTTATTTAATTGCAATACAAAGTAAATTTATATTCTTATTTTGGAACCAAGGGTAAACCGGGAGACACAGACGATATGGCTAGATTTTTGCAGCCGCAGACTAAAGCCTCTGGTGGGATTCGTACCCACAACCCGCAAATTGCAAATTTAAGAAGAAATCTGGTCATAGTTACAATTAGAATGTAAAGTAAATTTTATTTTATACAATATATTATTTTCTTTATTGCAAGGACTTCGAAGATAGGAGGGTAGAAATTGGCAATCTATAGCAACTGTTAATTGTTGGCTCATTTCCCTTCCTGCATATGTAATTTAGAGAACCAGAGAGATTATGCACTTATAAAAATGTGCAATAGAAGTATACGACTTAATATTCAAATAATACGTATATTTTCCAATCGATAATTAAATAATCAGAACAATCGTAGCTGTTAAACACCGGAGGTGCCACTTGCCCAGAAATAATGTCACAACATTTAAATAGTTAGTTTCGATCCTACCACAAAACAATAGGGATAATGCACCATAAACACATATGTCCAAAGAGATTATTTACCCAAAATAGAGTAGATATAGATATATATAACTGATGTTTAAAGTCAACTCTGAATGCTTTTCTACAGGAGTTGAAAATTTCTCCCTTACTTGTAAAGTCGCCATCAGGTTGTGAACCTGGGTTTGCAGTGTGCTGTTCTCTGTAGTGTGTATCAAGCTAAGATGTAGGCCTTTAATTACATAGCAGATTGGCTGAGATAAAATGGCCTTAAACATAGTGAAGCTCATCATATTCTCTCACAATCAAACTGCCATTAAATCTTTGAATTTGGTCTTCCTTGACTCAATATTAGCCCTTAACTTCGGTAGAGCCCTCAGGGAAATAAGTCATCTTATCCCGGTGCTGGGTCCAGGGAGATACAAGGGATGTTTAGAGCAGCCGAGCAAGCTAGAATGCGGACTACCTTACACATTCCAGCCGAACTGGAGTCCTTAGGTTTGTCTATACCCACTTGCCAACTTCTACTGTATCATAGAGCCTATAGACAACGATAGGTAAACGTCTATATAAGACTGAATTCTATCAGATGTGGTCCCGCTTAGATGAAAAACATTTTCAATAAATTCTCTCACAATCATTGGTTGTGTTTGTAATGACAGAACAGCGACGATTTACATAGAAAAGAATGCAATGAGATGAAAGGTTGCGTCTTCTGCAGAAACTCTGAGTATGAAGAGAAGGATGAGTCCACACAACACTTTATCTTACAACACTTTATTTAGTGATATAGACGATCTGGTCGATATTGGAATTTACCACCACGGATGTTTTTTACATTGAACCTGCATCCTGAGTTCAGCATGGTGAATTGGGATACATTTCATTAT
The DNA here is from genome assembly GCA_958296145.1 of Hydrotaea cyrtoneurina. Classification (NCBI taxonomy): domain Eukaryota; kingdom Metazoa; phylum Arthropoda; class Insecta; order Diptera; family Muscidae; genus Hydrotaea; species Hydrotaea cyrtoneurina. The sequence continues at coordinate 5,113,480 of OY282513.1, read as the reverse complement.
ATAGTTCCCGTTGTAGCCTAGTGGACTAAAGAGTTTAAGGGTGAAAAACTCATAGAAAAAGGAAGATGAATACCCAGACCAAAATTTTTTTAAAATTCCTAACAGTGAAAAGGCGATAATTCCTGTTTTTGGTAAAATGTATTTTTTATTCTCTTATATATGTGGCTTAGTGCTAAAGGAAACAATATCAAAATTTTGATTTTTTTAGTAAATATTGGTATTGGATTTATTTTCTGACGCTATCAAATTAAAACCAAAACACCTTTATATGTAATGTATTTCTAAACAAATTTGTCTCGCATGTAATTAACAGATTTTTTTGTAAAGCCTTCAAAATAGACAATAGGTGGCAAATAAATAATTCAAAACGGTGTCACTAGACGCTACTTAACGCTCCTCGCCAATGGAGCGGCCAAATAAAGCAATTTTCTCAAGATGTTGATTCACATACTTAACAGATAACTCGATAAAGCATTAAACAACATGTACAAAACAAGACAACATAAATATTTACAGAAAATAAATAGTATTTTCTGTGAAGTTTCAAATATTCGACTTAGAGCCTCTACAACCTTAGCTCGTCAAATAATGTTGAAATTGAAAAAGATTTGGCGAAAATTGTAAGGTTTTCGTTTCTTCAATAGATTTGGAATCACACCTCAATTCGTTGGTGACATATAATCACAGAATTTGCAGAATTCCCTGATACAAAAACGGAAAAACCTCTTCACAAATATCGTTTAGTCCATGAAGTACCCACACTAAACTGTCTTAAACTTCTGCCTCAAGGTTTTCCAACACAATTTTAAGATTACAGTGTCCTAATTGAGTAACGAGGTCACGGCTGTTGAATTTCATTGAGTTTCAACACATGTGAGATACTTTCGAGACTCCATCGTGTTCTGTGTTCCGTTTCTATACAATTTGATAAAGTGTTGTTCACGTCAGTTTCTGTTACTGTCAAGTGGCGTACACGAGAGTATTTTCGCGATGGAGAAGATGAACGAGCCTCTGCTGCACCGGCTGCGGAAGGTGGTAAGGGAGAGTCACTAACACGGATAAAGATGTGGGCTGTACTTGTCCAAACGACTTTCGTCCTTCTTGAAATATTCATACAGTTCAAGCAAAGTGTTGCACACGCATAAATTATATTCACAGTCGCAAATGTATGTCAGTTCCATTATCGCCACCAGGTGGAACTTTACACTTGCCGGTAAAAGCGATTGCACACTGGTGCGTACAGCTACACAAGTCCAATTTGTCGCTTGCTGGAGGTAACAACTTTGTTCTTGTTTTTTGCCCATTGGGTTTGAAATTGTTGTTTGTTTCTTAAAAGGAAACCTGAAAATATGCTCATATGTGTTTCTATGAGACATTGAATGCCATTATACGAGGCTGGGGTGTTTAGTACAATTATTTCTGTGGTAACGCAGACATTATGGAATGAATGAAAAAATCAACTTTTAGTCCCTTTTTTAAAATTCCACTTGGAAGAACTTGGGTCCACCAACATCTGATGTTTCTGACATTTTAAAAAAAAAGAACGCGCTAGTTTGATAACCCTGTAGAGCTAATCAGTGAACAAAGCTGAAATGCCAGCCATTCCTACCCCCACTCATAAAGTTTTGTTTTTTATGATCATCTTTCGGTCTGCTTCCATTGTTTATTTGTGATGTCGTTTTTTTTGCTCATTTTGTTGTTGTTAATACTAAAAACAACTCGATTTGTTTTTTATTTTCTTCTTCTTTGTGTTCAGCAATTCCTCGCTTGCGATGTTAAAAAAAATCGCTAGTTTTTGTTGAGCAAATTTTATACTGCATCCACAATAAAGAGAATATTTTTATCCTCCCTCCTCAACCGGATGTCAGAGGAAAAATTTGCATAATTTCCATAATTATGGTGAATAAATGTTTTTGTTGCCATCGTTGGAAATGTTGTGGGTTGGTGTGAAGTATAATAAAATACGAAAAGGCATTCATAAGTGGCGCCAAATATTTTTACAAAGACATTTGTGTACCCTTTAGCAGATATGAAGGAGATGAGTTCATACATGAGAGCATTTAAACGCTGCTTAGTATATGAAAAATAGTCGTTAATGACAAACTCCACAATCCACCAGCTCTCATATTTATTTTGAGCGATAACATTTAGGTACTTTGAGTTGGATACTTTGAGGAACAGAACTTTGAGAACAGATGCTTACTTCCAACGTTAAAGTGAAACTTTTCACTCGGTGGTTTTTGCTGTCATTTTATTTATTATTTGATTTTAGCTGAAACAAAAAAATCTATTGGAATTTAAATTGATTAATTGTTAATTGTTCTAGCATCAACTTTTTCCATTACATTCTCATTTTGGTACATGTTTTCTTATATTTTGTTGTCCCGCAAATAATTTTAAATTATTTTATTCTTCTTTTTACTGAAAATATATACAACTAGCAAATACACGCTACTTACTAGAAAAGGGAAATTTCTAGTAAAACACAAAATATTTGTTTTTATTGCATTGATTTACAAAAAAAATACTTAATACCGACTCAGAACCTTTATCACATTTTTTTCAAATTTTTGGCTGTAGATATTATTTTGAAATACATGTTGACACTTTTTTTTAATTTTCCCCATTTTGGTCCCTTTTTCTACTTATTGCAATTGCTGTTCTCAATTCCGGAACAATTTCCATACATTATTATGATTATTTTTAAAACGTTTTCTCACATCTCTTGTAACATTTTTTGTAGTCAAATTTTAAGTCTCCTCAAATTATTTTTCATTTATATATTTCACCAGTTTTGGACTAAGTTTTTGTTCCTTTTTTTCATGCATTCCTGTCGATTAATTTTTTTTCATGCATTATTGTTATTCCCCCTTTGTACCCTTTTTATCCCGTTTTGGTACGCGAATGCCCATTTTTCGTCCCTTATCCACTTGTTGCCAAACATTTTTTTATTTTTTCCCCTTTTTGTTCCTTTTTAATCCTATTGTGGTTTCTCGGTACCGTTTGGTGCTATTACTCACTGGTTGTTGACCAAAATCTATTTCACTATTTTTTTTGATTTTCCACGCTTTTTGTCCCCTTTTTATGTATTTTTTCTTCTTATCCCGTTTTGAAACGTTTGAAACTTGTCCAGCATTTGTTGCAAAGCGTAGTTATGGTTTCGAAGGATTTTGGGGATACATTTTTCCCGTTTTACAAATTTGTCCCCTTCCTATCCGAATTTCGAAGAATCCGTTCTTAACAAATTTCATGATTCTAGGTTCAACCATTGACGAGGACAGCAGAAATCAGTCAGTGAGGCACGCAAGTATTTTATGTACTCGTATGTTTAGGAAGCAAGGGCTACATACTCCCCAAATTCCATTATTCTAGCTGCAGCCGTTTGGTCAGGCCAGTGATGAATCAGTCAGTCACGCATGAGTTTTATATACGTATATAGATGGACTATTAGCCCATATTTACAAAAAAAAAAAAAATATGGCAAGAAGTATGGAGTATGAAAAATTTAGAGCGTAAGAAAATCCGTAGAAAAATTTAATTCAGTGCGGTTTTTTATTGCGATTGCCTCTCAGTTTTCCATACGAATCTGACAACCGCTGCCTCTGTGTTCTGTTTCTACACTTATTTGGCATTTCCAATACCTTCAACATTTATAAATTGAAACATATTTTAAATTATATTGTTATTATATTGTATTATATTGTTACCTTGTGTTAACAAACGAATTCGTGTGTCGTACAAAACACCAATTTTGTTTTTTGTCATCTGCAGACGATTCGTTTAGTAACACAAGTATTATTCTTCCACAGCAGTCTGTAAATTCAACCAGCAAGAAATAGCGATTTTCTTCGAATTCATAGAATTATTGACTAATGGCATTCATGCCATTCGAGCTCTATCAAATCCAGATGGGTGAAAACTTGTCAACAACATTACACTTTACCTTGATATAAATTAAAAGTGCTTACAGAATTCACACAACATAATGACAGCCTCATATTTTTCTAGTTACCGCAAACTTTAGCCCCTTTTGAGAGAAATTTGTAATAAACAGCATTCTGCTCATTACGTGGAATACTTTAAATTTTGTTGGTGTTGGAATTGCTTTGGAAAATTATTTGGCTTTAGAAAATGCACTGGCATATTTGGTGAAGTTATACCACATTTTGAACATAAAAGTTTCGCTGTGCATGTTTAGAAAAGTTTTGCGGCTTCCACGCGATTTACCACCGAAAATTATGATGTGTAAACTTTTAACACCTTTGCCATACGGATTGCTATGGTTTTTCAACAAAGTATGAAAAATGGAAAATTCACACAGTTAAACGAACATCAAAGGCTAAAGAGATTGTTAGAACTGTTAATTGTTGGCTCATTTCCCTTCCTGCATATGTAATTTAGAGAACCAGAGAGATTATGCACTTATAAAAATGTGCAATAGAAGTATACGACTTAATATTCAAATAATACGTATATTTTCCAATCGATAATTAAATAATCAGAACAATCGTAGCTGTTAAACACCGGAGGTGCCACTTGCCCAGAAATAATGTCACAACATTTAAATAGTTAGTTTCGATCCTACCACAAAACAATAGGGATAATGCACCATAAACACATATGTCCAAAGAGATTATTTACCCAAAATAGAGTAGATATAGATATATATAACTGATGTTTAAAGTCAACTCTGAATGCTTTTCTACAGGAGTTGAAAATTTCTCCCTTACTTGTAAAGTCGCCATCAGGTTGTGAACCTGGGTTTGCAGTGTGCTGTTCTCTGTAGTGTGTATCAAGCTAAGATGTAGGCCTTTAATTACATAGCAGATTGGCTGAGATAAAATGGCCTTAAACATAGTGAAGCTCATCATATTCTCTCACAATCAAACTGCCATTAAATCTTTGAATTTGGTCTTCCTTGACTCAATATTAGCCCTTAACTTCGGTAGAGCCCTCAGGGAAATAAGTCATCTTATCCCGGTGCTGGGTCCAGGGAGATACAAGGGATGTTTAGAGCAGCCGAGCAAGCTAGAATGCGGACTACCTTACACATTCCAGCCGAACTGGAGTCCTTAGGTTTGTCTATACCCACTTGCCAACTTCTACTGTATCATAGAGCCTATAGACAACGATAGGTAAACGTCTATATAAGACTGAATTCTATCAGATGTGGTCCCGCTTAGATGAAAAACATTTTCAATAAATTCTCTCACAATCATTGGTTGTGTTTGTAATGACAGAACAGCGACGATTTACATAGAAAAGAATGCAATGAGATGAAAGGTTGCGTCTTCTGCAGAAACTCTGAGTATGAAGAGAAGGATGAGTCCACACAACACTTTATCTTACAACACTTTATTTAGTGATATAGACGATCTGGTCGATATTGGAATTTACCACCACGGATGTTTTTTACATTGAACCTGCATCCTGAGTTCAGCATGGTGAATTGGGATACATTTCATTATATAGTTCCCGTTGTAGCCTAGTGGACTAAAGAGTTTAAGGGTGAAAAACTCATAGAAAAAGGAAGATGAATACCCAGACCAAAATTTTTTTAAAATTCCTAACAGTGAAAAGGCGATAATTCCTGTTTTTGGTAAAATGTATTTTTTATTCTCTTATATATGTGGCTTAGTGCTAAAGGAAACAATATCAAAATTTTGATTTTTTTAGTAAATATTGGTATTGGATTTATTTTCTGACGCTATCAAATTAAAACCAAAACACCTTTATATGTAATGTATTTCTAAACAAATTTGTCTCGCATGTAATTAACAGATTTTTTTGTAAAGCCTTCAAAATAGACAATAGGTGGCAAATAAATAATTCAAAACGGTGTCACTAGACGCTACTTAACGCTCCTCGCCAATGGAGCGGCCAAATAAAGCAATTTTCTCAAGATGTTGATTCACATACTTAACAGATAACTCGATAAAGCATTAAACAACATGTACAAAACAAGACAACATAAATATTTACAGAAAATAAATAGTATTTTCTGTGAAGTTTCAAATATTCGACTTAGAGCCTCTACAACCTTAGCTCGTCAAATAATGTTGAAATTGAAAAAGATTTGGCGAAAATTGTAAGGTTTTCGTTTCTTCAATAGATTTGGAATCACACCTCAATTCGTTGGTGACATATAATCACAGAATTTGCAGAATTCCCTGATACAAAAACGGAAAAACCTCTTCACAAATATCGTTTAGTCCATGAAGTACCCACACTAAACTGTCTTAAACTTCTGCCTCAAGGTTTTCCAACACAATTTTAAGATTACAGTGTCCTAATTGAGTAACGAGGTCACGGCTGTTGAATTTCATTGAGTTTCAACACATGTGAGATACTTTCGAGACTCCATCGTGTTCTGTGTTCCGTTTCTATACAATTTGATAAAGTGTTGTTCACGTCAGTTTCTGTTACTGTCAAGTGGCGTACACGAGAGTATTTTCGCGATGGAGAAGATGAACGAGCCTCTGCTGCACCGGCTGCGGAAGGTGGTAAGGGAGAGTCACTAACACGGATAAAGATGTGGGCTGTACTTGTCCAAACGACTTTCGTCCTTCTTGAAATATTCATACAGTTCAAGCAAAGTGTTGCACACGCATAAATTATATTCACAGTCGCAAATGTATGTCAGTTCCATTATCGCCACCAGGTGGAACTTTACACTTGCCGGTAAAAGCGATTGCACACTGGTGCGTACAGCTACACAAGTCCAATTTGTCGCTTGCTGGAGGTAACAACTTTGTTCTTGTTTTTTGCCCATTGGGTTTGAAATTGTTGTTTGTTTCTTAAAAGGAAACCTGAAAATATGCTCATATGTGTTTCTATGAGACATTGAATGCCATTATACGAGGCTGGGGTGTTTAGTACAATTATTTCTGTGGTAACGCAGACATTATGGAATGAATGAAAAAATCAACTTTTAGTCCCTTTTTTAAAATTCCACTTGGAAGAACTTGGGTCCACCAACATCTGATGTTTCTGACATTTTAAAAAAAAAGAACGCGCTAGTTTGATAACCCTGTAGAGCTAATCAGTGAACAAAGCTGAAATGCCAGCCATTCCTACCCCCACTCATAAAGTTTTGTTTTTTATGATCATCTTTCGGTCTGCTTCCATTGTTTATTTGTGATGTCGTTTTTTTTGCTCATTTTGTTGTTGTTAATACTAAAAACAACTCGATTTGTTTTTTATTTTCTTCTTCTTTGTGTTCAGCAATTCCTCGCTTGCGATGTTAAAAAAAATCGCTAGTTTTTGTTGAGCAAATTTTATACTGCATCCACAATAAAGAGAATATTTTTATCCTCCCTCCTCAACCGGATGTCAGAGGAAAAATTTGCATAATTTCCATAATTATGGTGAATAAATGTTTTTGTTGCCATCGTTGGAAATGTTGTGGGTTGGTGTGAAGTATAATAAAATACGAAAAGGCATTCATAAGTGGCGCCAAATATTTTTACAAAGACATTTGTGTACCCTTTAGCAGATATGAAGGAGATGAGTTCATACATGAGAGCATTTAAACGCTGCTTAGTATATGAAAAATAGTCGTTAATGACAAACTCCACAATCCACCAGCTCTCATATTTATTTTGAGCGATAACATTTAGGTACTTTGAGTTGGATACTTTGAGGAACAGAACTTTGAGAACAGATGCTTACTTCCAACGTTAAAGTGAAACTTTTCACTCGGTGGTTTTTGCTGTCATTTTATTTATTATTTGATTTTAGCTGAAACAAAAAAATCTATTGGAATTTAAATTGATTAATTGTTAATTGTTCTAGCATCAACTTTTTCCATTACATTCTCATTTTGGTACATGTTTTCTTATATTTTGTTGTCCCGCAAATAATTTTAAATTATTTTATTCTTCTTTTTACTGAAAATATATACAACTAGCAAATACACGCTACTTACTAGAAAAGGGAAATTTCTAGTAAAACACAAAATATTTGTTTTTATTGCATTGATTTACAAAAAAAATACTTAATACCGACTCAGAACCTTTATCACATTTTTTTCAAATTTTTGGCTGTAGATATTATTTTGAAATACATGTTGACACTTTTTTTTAATTTTCCCCATTTTGGTCCCTTTTTCTACTTATTGCAATTGCTGTTCTCAATTCCGGAACAATTTCCATACATTATTATGATTATTTTTAAAACGTTTTCTCACATCTCTTGTAACATTTTTTGTAGTCAAATTTTAAGTCTCCTCAAATTATTTTTCATTTATATATTTCACCAGTTTTGGACTAAGTTTTTGTTCCTTTTTTTCATGCATTCCTGTCGATTAATTTTTTTTCATGCATTATTGTTATTCCCCCTTTGTACCCTTTTTATCCCGTTTTGGTACGCGAATGCCCATTTTTCGTCCCTTATCCACTTGTTGCCAAACATTTTTTTATTTTTTCCCCTTTTTGTTCCTTTTTAATCCTATTGTGGTTTCTCGGTACCGTTTGGTGCTATTACTCACTGGTTGTTGACCAAAATCTATTTCACTATTTTTTTTGATTTTCCACGCTTTTTGTCCCCTTTTTATGTATTTTTTCTTCTTATCCCGTTTTGAAACGTTTGAAACTTGTCCAGCATTTGTTGCAAAGCGTAGTTATGGTTTCGAAGGATTTTGGGGATACATTTTTCCCGTTTTACAAATTTGTCCCCTTCCTATCCGAATTTCGAAGAATCCGTTCTTAACAAATTTCATGATTCTAGGTTCAACCATTGACGAGGACAGCAGAAATCAGTCAGTGAGGCACGCAAGTATTTTATGTACTCGTATGTTTAGGAAGCAAGGGCTACATACTCCCCAAATTCCATTATTCTAGCTGCAGCCGTTTGGTCAGGCCAGTGATGAATCAGTCAGTCACGCATGAGTTTTATATACGTATATAGATGGACTATTAGCCCATATTTACAAAAAAAAAAAAAATATGGCAAGAAGTATGGAGTATGAAAAATTTAGAGCGTAAGAAAATCCGTAGAAAAATTTAATTCAGTGCGGTTTTTTATTGCGATTGCCTCTCAGTTTTCCATACGAATCTGACAACCGCTGCCTCTGTGTTCTGTTTCTACACTTATTTGGCATTTCCAATACCTTCAACATTTATAAATTGAAACATATTTTAAATTATATTGTTATTATATTGTATTATATTGTTACCTTGTGTTAACAAACGAATTCGTGTGTCGTACAAAACACCAATTTTGTTTTTTGTCATCTGCAGACGATTCGTTTAGTAACACAAGTATTATTCTTCCACAGCAGTCTGTAAATTCAACCAGCAAGAAATAGCGATTTTCTTCGAATTCATAGAATTATTGACTAATGGCATTCATGCCATTCGAGCTCTATCAAATCCAGATGGGTGAAAACTTGTCAACAACATTACACTTTACCTTGATATAAATTAAAAGTGCTTACAGAATTCACACAACATAATGACAGCCTCATATTTTTCTAGTTACCGCAAACTTTAGCCCCTTTTGAGAGAAATTTGTAATAAACAGCATTCTGCTCATTACGTGGAATACTTTAAATTTTGTTGGTGTTGGAATTGCTTTGGAAAATTATTTGGCTTTAGAAAATGCACTGGCATATTTGGTGAAGTTATACCACATTTTGAACATAAAAGTTTCGCTGTGCATGTTTAGAAAAGTTTTGCGGCTTCCACGCGATTTACCACCGAAAATTATGATGTGTAAACTTTTAACACCTTTGCCATACGGATTGCTATGGTTTTTCAACAAAGTATGAAAAATGGAAAATTCACACAGTTAAACGAACATCAAAGGCTAAAGAGATTGTTAGAACTGTTAATTGTTGGCTCATTTCCCTTCCTGCATATGTAATTTAGAGAACCAGAGAGATTATGCACTTATAAAAATGTGCAATAGAAGTATACGACTTAATATTCAAATAATACGTATATTTTCCAATCGATAATTAAATAATCAGAACAATCGTAGCTGTTAAACACCGGAGGTGCCACTTGCCCAGAAATAATGTCACAACATTTAAATAGTTAGTTTCGATCCTACCACAAAACAATAGGGATAATGCACCATAAACACATATGTCCAAAGAGATTATTTACCCAAAATAGAGTAGATATAGATATATATAACTGATGTTTAAAGTCAACTCTGAATGCTTTTCTACAGGAGTTGAAAATTTCTCCCTTACTTGTAAAGTCGCCATCAGGTTGTGAACCTGGGTTTGCAGTGTGCTGTTCTCTGTAGTGTGTATCAAGCTAAGATGTAGGCCTTTAATTACATAGCAGATTGGCTGAGATAAAATGGCCTTAAACATAGTGAAGCTCATCATATTCTCTCACAATCAACTGCATTAAATCTTTGAATTTGGTCTTCCTTGACTCAATATTAGCCCTTAACTTCGGTAGAGCCCTCAGGGAAATAAGTCATCTTATCCCGGTGCTGGGTCCAGGGAGATACAAGGGATGTTTAGAGCAGCCGAGCAAGCTAGAATGCGGACTACCTTACACATTCCAGCCGAACTGGAGTCCTTAGGTTTGTCTATACCCACTTGCCAACTCTACTGTATCATAGAGCCTATAGACAACGATAGGTAAACGTCTATATAAGACTGAATTCTATCAGATGTGGTCCCGCTTAGATGAAAAACATTTTCAATAAATTCTCTCACAATCATTGGTTGTGTTTGTAATGACAGAACAGCGACGATTTACATAGAAAAGAATGCAATGAGATGAAAAGGTTGCGTCTTCTGCAGAAACTCTGAGTATGAAGAGAAGGATGAGTCCACACAACACTTTATCTTACAACACTTTATTTAGTGATATAGACGATCTGGTCGATATTGGAATTTACCACCACGGATGTTTTTTACATTGAACCTGCATCCTGAGTTCAGCATGGTGAATTGGATACATTTCATTATATAGTTCCCGTTGTAGCCTAGTGACTAAAGAGTTTAAGGGTGAAAAACTCATAGAAAAAGGAAGATGAATACCCAGACCAAAATTTTTTAAAATTCCTAACAGTGAAAAGGCGATAATATCCTGTTTTTGGTAAAATGTATTTTTTATTCTCTTATATATGTGGCTTAGTGCTAAAGGAAAACAATATCAAAATTTTGATTTTTTTAGTAAATATTGGTATTGGATTATTTTCTGACGCTATCAAATTAAAACCAAAACACCTTATATGTAATGTATTTCTAAACAAATTTGTCTCGCATGTAATTAACAGATTTTTTTGTAAAGCCTTCAAAATAGACAAAGGTGGCAAATAAATAATTCAAAACGGTGTCACTAGACGCTACTTAACGCTCCTCGCCAATGGAGCGGCCAAATAAAGCAATTTTCTCAAGATGTTGATTCACATACTTAACAGATAACTCGATAAAGCATTAAACAACATGTACAAACAAGACAACATAAATATTTACAGAAAATAAATAGTATTTTCTGTGAAGTTTCAAATATTCGACTTAGAGCCTCTACAACCTTAGCTCGTCAAATAATGTTTATGAATTGAAAAGATTGGCGAAAATTGTAAGGTTTCGTTTCTTCAATAGATTTGGAATCACACCTCAATTCGTTGGTGACATATAATCACAGAATTTGCAGAATTCCCTGATACAAAAACGAAAAACCTCTTCACAAATATCGTTTAGTCCATGAAGTACCCACACTAAACTGTCTTAAACTTCTGCCTCAAGGTTTTCCAACACAATTTTAAGATTACAGTGTCCTAATTGAGTAACGAGGTCACGGCTGTTGAATTTCATTGAGTTTCAACACATGTGAGATACTTTCGAGACTCCATCGTGTTCTGTGTTCCGTTTCTATACAATTTGATAAAGTGTTGTTCACGTCAGTTTCTGTTACTGTCAAGTGGCGTACACGAGAGTATTTTCGCGATGGAGAAGATGAACGAGCCTCTGCTGCACCGGGCTGCGGAAGGTGGTAAGGGAGAGTCACTAACACGGATAAAGATGTGGGCTGTACTTGTCCACAACGACTTTCGTCCTTCTTGAAATATTCATACAGTTCAAGCAAAGTGTTGCACACGCATAAATTATATTCACAGTCGCAAATGTATGTCAGTTCCATTATCGCCACCAGGTGGAACTTTACACTTGCCGGTAAAAGCGATTGCACACTGGTGCGTACAGCTACACAAGTCCAATTTGTCGCTTGCTGGAGGTAACAACTTTGTTCTTGTTTTTTTGCCCATTGGGTTTGAAATTGTTGTTTGTTTCTTAAAAGGAAACCTGAAAATATGCTCATATGTGTTTCTATGAGACATTGAATGCCATTATACGAGGCTGGGGTGTTTAGTACAATTATTTCTGTGGTAACGCAGACATTATGGAATGAATGAAAAAATCAACTTTTAGTCCCTTTTTTAAAATTCCACTTGGAAGAACTTGGGTCCACCAACATCTGATGTTTCTGACATTTTAAAAAAAAAGAACGCGCTAGTTTGATAACCCTGTAGAGCTAATCAGTGAACAAAGCTGAAATGCCAGCCATTCCTACCCCCACTCATAAAGTTTTGTTTTTTATGATCATCTTTCGGTCTGCTTCCATTGTTTATTTGTGATGTCGTTTTTTTTGCTCATTTTGTTGTTGTTAATACTAAAAACAACTCGATTTGTTTTTTATTTTCTTCTTCTTTGTGTTCAGCAATTCCTCGCTTGCGATGTTAAAAAAAATCGCTAGTTTTTGTTGAGCAAATTTTATACTGCATCCACAATAAAGAGAATATTTTTATCCTCCCTCCTCAACCGGATGTCAGAGGAAAAATTTGCATAATTTCCATAATTATGGTGAATAAATGTTTTTGTTGCCATCGTTGGAAATGTTGTGGGTTGGTGTGAAGTATAATAAAATACGAAAAGGCATTCATAAGTGGCGCCAAATATTTTTACAAAGACATTTGTGTACCCTTTAGCAGATATGAAGGAGATGAGTTCATACATGAGAGCATTTAAACGCTGCTTAGTATATGAAAAATAGTCGTTAATGACAAACTCCACAATCCACCAGCTCTCATATTTATTTTGAGCGATAACATTTAGGTACTTTGAGTTGGATACTTTGAGGAACAGAACTTTGAGAACAGATGCTTACTTCCAACGTTAAAGTGAAACTTTTCACTCGGTGGTTTTTGCTGTCATTTTATTTATTATTTGATTTTAGCTGAAACAAAAAAATCTATTGGAATTTAAATTGATTAATTGTTAATTGTTCTAGCATCAACTTTTTCCATTACATTCTCATTTTGGTACATGTTTTCTTATATTTTGTTGTCCCGCAAATAATTTTAAATTATTTTATTCTTCTTTTTACTGAAAATATATACAACTAGCAAATACACGCTACTTACTAGAAAAGGGAAATTTCTAGTAAAACACAAAATATTTGTTTTTATTGCATTGATTTACAAAAAAAATACTTAATACCGACTCAGAACCTTTATCACATTTTTTTCAAATTTTTGGCTGTAGATATTATTTTGAAATACATGTTGACACTTTTTTTTAATTTTCCCCATTTTGGTCCCTTTTTCTACTTATTGCAATTGCTGTTCTCAATTCCGGAACAATTTCCATACATTATTATGATTATTTTTAAAACGTTTTCTCACATCTCTTGTAACATTTTTTGTAGTCAAATTTTAAGTCTCCTCAAATTATTTTTCATTTATATATTTCACCAGTTTTGGACTAAGTTTTTGTTCCTTTTTTTCATGCATTCCTGTCGATTAATTTTTTTTCATGCATTATTGTTATTCCCCCTTTGTACCCTTTTTATCCCGTTTTGGTACGCGAATGCCCATTTTTCGTCCCTTATCCACTTGTTGCCAAACATTTTTTTATTTTTTCCCCTTTTTGTTCCTTTTTAATCCTATTGTGGTTTCTCGGTACCGTTTGGTGCTATTACTCACTGGTTGTTGACCAAAATCTATTTCACTATTTTTTTTGATTTTCCACGCTTTTTGTCCCCTTTTTATGTATTTTTTCTTCTTATCCCGTTTTGAAACGTTTGAAACTTGTCCAGCATTTGTTGCAAAGCGTAGTTATGGTTTCGAAGGATTTTGGGGATACATTTTTCCCGTTTTACAAATTTGTCCCCTTCCTATCCGAATTTCGAAGAATCCGTTCTTAACAAATTTCATGATTCTAGGTTCAACCATTGACGAGGACAGCAGAAATCAGTCAGTGAGGCACGCAAGTATTTTATGTACTCGTATGTTTAGGAAGCAAGGGCTACATACTCCCCAAATTCCATTATTCTAGCTGCAGCCGTTTGGTCAGGCCAGTGATGAATCAGTCAGTCACGCATGAGTTTTATATACGTATATAGATGGACTATTAGCCCATATTTACAAAAAAAAAAAAAATATGGCAAGAAGTATGGAGTATGAAAAATTTAGAGCGTAAGAAAATCCGTAGAAAAATTTAATTCAGTGCGGTTTTTTATTGCGATTGCCTCTCAGTTTTCCATACGAATCTGACAACCGCTGCCTCTGTGTTCTGTTTCTACACTTATTTGGCATTTCCAATACCTTCAACATTTATAAATTGAAACATATTTTAAATTATATTGTTATTATATTGTATTATATTGTTACCTTGTGTTAACAAACGAATTCGTGTGTCGTACAAAACACCAATTTTGTTTTTTGTCATCTGCAGACGATTCGTTTAGTAACACAAGTATTATTCTTCCACAGCAGTCTGTAAATTCAACCAGCAAGAAATAGCGATTTTCTTCGAATTCATAGAATTATTGACTAATGGCATTCATGCCATTCGAGCTCTATCAAATCCAGATGGGTGAAAACTTGTCAACAACATTACACTTTACCTTGATATAAATTAAAAGTGCTTACAGAATTCACACAACATAATGACAGCCTCATATTTTTCTAGTTACCGCAAACTTTAGCCCCTTTTGAGAGAAATTTGTAATAAACAGCATTCTGCTCATTACGTGGAATACTTTAAATTTTGTTGGTGTTGGAATTGCTTTGGAAAATTATTTGGCTTTAGAAAATGCACTGGCATATTTGGTGAAGTTATACCACATTTTGAACATAAAAGTTTCGCTGTGCATGTTTAGAAAAGTTTTGCGGCTTCCACGCGATTTACCACCGAAAATTATGATGTGTAAACTTTTAACACCTTTGCCATACGGATTGCTATGGTTTTTCAACAAAGTATGAAAAATGGAAAATTCACACAGTTAAACGAACATCAAAGGCTAAAGAGATTGTTAGAATGTGAAAAGGGTTTTCATTTCATTTAATCGTTTGCCATTGACAGTCAATCCCAGCGAATCAATTAGACTGGGACTACTTCTAGTAGTCATAAATAATGTGTTTTTAGCTAAAAAGTTAGATAAAGGTGTAGCTGGGGCTTTCATATTGTCGACTTTGCACTTCTTTTTACATTCTAGAAAAATAGGGAAGTCTCAACTGTACCATGTGGTCTAGTTTGTATTGTAACAAATTTCGATTCTGCTTCAGTCGGAAGTGTCACCCTGTATTCCACCTTCTTTGTTTGTGTGGTGTGCCATTGATTTCCTTCTGACGCTTTCGATAACTTTTCCCTGGGGTCTTGTTTGCATTCTCAGAATAGGTCAAAACATCATTGCTGATTGCTTTTCTACTGAGTACAAAATATATTCCGAATTACATCAACCGCGTCCCTCCCCCCACTTAATGAAATATGTATTATTTCCCAGGGCAAAAGAAATCAAAACCAACTGAATTTTTAAAATTTTGTTCGAACTGTTCTTCAGGCTCCAAATAAAATTCAATTCAATTACTTTCAACCCACACCTCGAAATCAAGCCACAACATAATTTTCGAGAAAAATTCATCAGAGCTATGCGAGGCCACATCCCAGTGAATGTTTGACACTTTGTTGTTTCCATCTGCCAGCCAATGAACATTTCACAATTTCAATCAACTTTTCAAAACAAATATGGAAACATGACTCGAGGCTATAGAAATCAAAATGATCGAAGTCATCATTGGTTTGACTTTTGATAATGAAATGCTACAGACGCACACACACTCACAAATATTCATAGTAAAATATCAATGAACTGATGTATGTTTGTATGTATGTGATAGGTGTACTTACAAAACATCACAAATCAATGATTTATTGGTCGATCCTAGGATGGAGGCTTAATTGCAATTCCATAAATTTCAGTGATTTGTTCAGTTTGTCACAACAAAACAAACACAAGGCGATCTGTTTTGTAAAGCAGAATTTAATTTCCATAATTTCCATATTAAATTTTCATGGAAAAACAACATCATAGGAAAAATACATATTTGTCGACCAAGTTCACAGAAAAATCATGAGTAGATGTGGGTTTTATATGTGCGTCCTTTCAGGTGTACATATATATACATGCACACATACATTTGTATTAACGATATGTGAACAGTTGTTGGCCTCATTGCCAAAGCATTGTTACTACATACGCAAGTCTGACAGTTCTACAATGTCATTATTGTTGTGGAACTGTGTCGTCTGTGTCTTCCATTTGATAACCATGAACATGAGTCGAGTATGTAAATAAGGGTGGCCCTCATTTGAATAGATGCATTAGGTAGACATGGTTTGACTAAGGTGAATATGTACACTGGTCTTTATTGGTATGTCGGAAAAATACAGATTTGTTTGCTGGTCCAAGCCGCCAGTATTCCCACGACATGGAATATTGAGTGGCATCACGATAGCTTTTCAGTCGAGGAAACAAATAATAGCAAACAAAATTTTAAATGGGACAATAAAACGAACACCCTTTTATATGAAACTGATGCTGAGACACACCTGGCACAAGAACAAAAAATATACAATAAACAACAAAACATACATACATGTACATTAGGGTGTCCCAAGAAATCCATAGGCACTCAAAAAGTGGAAGCATGATTTTTTTTAGAGATTTTTTGGAAAAGTTTAGATTTCCACATACCAGTTTTATGCGAAAAAATTGGGTTTTCTGAGTTTTTTGTATTTCAAACACAAGTTGAATTATAAAATGTATTTTCAAAGTCGTTGAGTCATCATTTCAAAAGGAAAATGTTCCCAAAAAAGTGTATTTGAATGCCAAACTGGCAAGAAAACATATGAGATGATATTTGTGGACGTGATAGGTAATGTGTGTGTGTGCATCTACCACAAAGCAAACACAGGTTCGTATCCTGTTAAGAAAATGTCAGCCACCATTAGCATCATGCAAATGCCGGAAACTTTACGAGTAGGAGAATTTTCTCCATTAAAATCTTTAGCCATTCGGAGTCGGCTTTAAGCTGTGAGTCCCGATCAGTGAGTATACAAATTGTATTGAGCACAGCTCAATGATTTGGTCTGTTCCTTTATGGAATGGTTAGGGAAATACGAAAGAGATGTGCTACATCAACATGTGAATCCCGGTGATTCTTTTCTTATAGAAATATCCTACGGCGAAAGCGGCTCACCATCGGAACTTCCATTTGTGGACTTGATTTTGAGGAGTACTGCACTAATTGTCTGCACAGTGTTCTGCCAACATATTTCAAACGAATGTTATATTCCCGAATTCATAACAATTTAAAACAGCTTTACAAACCTATGTTAAGAAAAATGTTTTTGTATTTTCATACATTTTTCTTAACAACGATTTGTAAAGCTGTTTTAAATGTTCGATATATTTTCTCATACCTTTATCACGCCCAAGTTTGAAACTAATATTTGCTCACTACGACAATGTCTTCTAGTTTAGTAAATTTTAGTCAAGCCAATTCGTTTCCCTTTCTCCTTTCAAAGAATTTTTACTTTTCGTCCACCCATTACAAACGTGCTGTAACGTCTGTCCACTTATGAGTGGGTCAGGGGCTGTATGGACGAATTGGCTGGACTAAAATTTACTAAAATAGAAGACACAGTATGCACAATTCTCTAATCCGTATTGTTGCAAAATTTCACAGAGAGCAAAAAGACCAGGAGTGGCAACATGTGTGTGTGTCATGTGGGTGTATCAGGTGGAACGACTCAGAAACGTAGCGCGGAGAACTTCAAGGTTACTAGACGACAAACATTAACTGTGTACTGTACAGGTGGTAGGGGCATGTAGGTCTCTTAGCGTGTAGGTGGTAGAGTCGTCTAGGTGTCCTACACTAAACTTTAAGCATCACACATGTCCAAGAAGTTTTTGTCTGTGTCGTATGAAATAAACAATAAACTGTAGGTCATGACAAGTTCCGTAACTTTTATTAAACGATATTTCAGTTGCATGTCATCACGACACTGGGATGTAGACAGAAGCATAATTGATGTCTAAGAATTACCCAGTAAATATTTAACAGAATGGAGTACTTCGTGCAAAATTCATGCATCTGCAATCAATCACAAATAATAAAAAGTAAAATTAGTTGGACCCGGTTTGTCTTGCAAAAACGATGAATTTAATTAGCATCTGTAATATTTAATGGAATTAAAATGTTTACTAATTCCGTGAATTAGACTTGCGGAGACAGTACCTCCCGGTGAGTGGCACTACATTGGCTTACATGAGGGATGTTTTCTGTCTGTTGTTATACAAATATTTTGTAAAAAATAAATCCTTAAAAATTTTGTTCAGCATATTATTGGTTCATTTGATAGGGAAATTGCTTCACAGTGAACTCAATTTTCCAAAATCTTGGCGACTATTTCTGCCTCTATCTCATGAATGGCTTGCTCGATATTAGCCTTAAGGGCTTGAAACGTCAGTGGATTGTTCGCATAACATCGTTCCTTCGCAGATGCGTTAGTTTTTCTTGTAAACACAGAAAATTATGCTTGGTCAGAAAAGATGATTGTTCGAAAATAATCGTTATCCATTTCAAACTGCTCTAATTGGCCCAAACTGAGAAGCGATAACGAAGCAGAAGGTCATGTGCCTTCGCATGGATCTTGTAAGTGAATAATGCGAAGTGTGCAAATTTGTACAACATTCCCAAGAAAATTAGTTGCATCATTAGGCCTTCCTTTTTAGCCTTACCCACTGGCCACCTTACTCGGAAACGAATTACATTCACTGCAAAGAAACAGATTTCATGCCGAGCTCAAAATATGAAAAACCAAAAGAAGTCTTTTGTCAAAAGTGTTAATGTTCAAAGTTTTTTTGTTTTCAAATTTAATACTCAGCCACACTTGATGATGAACAGGACGACAAAAGTTCAGCATGTTTCACACACACACTGGCAACTGTCAGCTCATACTCATCGTAAGTGTATTCAAAAGTTGGCTGCTTTCGTTTCACTTCCGTTTCCTCTGCTGTGGTGTGACACCATTTTGACGCCTCTCGTTGTGAACATCAGTGCATCTGTATGTTCTAACACTTTTGCAAGTCAAGTTGACGGCGTGTGATTCTCAAAAGTCCTGGCGCATGATGAAGAAATTGTTGATGTGAAACTAAAAGTGAATGTCATCGTGATGACTTTGAATGTAGCAGAGAGATTTGCCCTAACAAAGGTGATCAAGTGGAAATTTATCATCATGCACATGTGAGTGCATGGAAAGTTTTGATACATTTTGCCCTTAAATGGAGATATATGAAACTGAAAATCATTTGGAAATTTTAAATGAATGAGTTTCAAAGGTTAATACTTAGGATGGAAATTGCACGCGAATGCGAATCAACAGTCCACGTCACATATTCTTGGAAACCATAAAAAGATAACTAACTATTCAGATATACCAAAATCCAGCTGATATCTATTCAGATATAAAAATACGAATACGTCCGGGATTTCCCGGAACAAGTTAAAAAAAAAGTTCTACTGCAACTGATGAACTAGCTGAGTAAACTTAATTAAGTTTATGTATCGAGAAGCGTCACTTAGGATACTCTCTATGGTATTTGGAAATTATCTTTTCGCTGACTTTAAAGTATTTGTCGAATGTCCCCTTAATAAAATAGGTTTACAGTTCATGCATTGGTATGTCTCCTATAACAAGGACCCTTACTTAGCTGATCTAACTGTTCTACATCGCAATAATGTAAGCTAATGCAGTGATTTAAAGTTCGCTTAAGAGTGAAGTGAGAGGGTATCATGTAGTTGCCCACAGCCACCTAACGTATTTTCCTGAAATAGGTGGAAAAACAAATTTTTTTTTTAAATGTTGGACCAATTTTAGATTTACCAAAAAACAAAGTGAACTCTGGGCCTAGAATAAGAATTTTTTTCGAATTCAAATTCAAATAGGTATCCAGCCGTAAGAGAATCGAACAAATCATCGCTTATCAAACGGCGCTAGATGACGCTAACTCCTAAAAAAGTATCGACGAGTTAAGAAATTAATCTCGCAGCCTTGTAAACCTTCTCTAGAGAAATGTTACCTGGAACAGACTTTAAATAGTATATCGTGCACAGATCAATGATATGGGATATGTCCCCGTAGGTTTTTTCATGGAAAGTTAAGGGAAATGAGAAAGTCAAGAGTATTTCTAGGCCTGTCCTATTATCCGTCGTTATTCTGCGATTCTATTGAAATGAAGGGAGGTTCAAATACCAGAATATTTTAAAAACAATTACACTTATTTCAATTTATTTTAAAGCTGAAAAACTATAACTGAACCTCTTATAGCTGAGATCAGAATTATCCTCGTAAGTCGTTAAATCCATTTTTTCAGGACAGCTAAAATATATAATTTTCGGCGGTTTTGGAGCAGTTGAAATTTTAAAATAGATTTTTGGATAATTTTTTTTTTAAATTAAAATCTTTATGATATATAAAAAATATATGATCAAAAAGTGAGAGCAAAATAACAGTGTGGAGATGTTTTTTTTGTGGAAATAAATACTGTCATGGAGGACACACATGAAGACTTATATTGTTTTTACCAGCAAAAACAGAAGCGGTTATTAAAAGAAAGAAATCAAATCATAATTCAATTCTTTTTTCGCAAGTAACAACTTATGTGCATATATGCTTTTATTTGAGAAAGGAATTGAACTGTGGATTGAATTATGACTACTTATGTCGTTAATGATGAAAACAATTTTTAGAAACATTCCACCTAAGTTTTTTTTGCTGAAAAAAATTACTAACAGTACATCATTTTCAGTAAAAGTTTAGGCAAATCGAATCAGCTTTAAAACTGTTCGAATTTAGTGTCAATACCTCATAATCGATAAAAATGCACTTACGCGGTTGCTTGTGCAAACCATGTCTCATGTTCACGGACTGAGACTTATACACTCGCGTGTGACGATGCTGACTGACAGACTGACACCACCCTGTATATTTCTCGCTATATAAAATGGCTCTATCTACTGGGTCTGTCTACTGGCAATGTCCCTATGTTGGATTACAGACACCGACGGAACGATACTGCTAGTGATTGGCCAAATTATATACAATCAAAGAAAATTACTTTATATAAAAAGTAATGTTACTAACAAAAGAAATTCGTCAAACCTGTGTGTTTACTCGTTGCAGATCCGCATACTTTTATTTGACTTTACTAGAACTCACTTGACAGTTAAACTTATAGACCAGAAAATATCTGGACGCAAAGTATCTGAACATGAGACTTATTCAAAAAAAGGGTCAAACTCAGTTTACATTATGCCAATACTGCAACGAAATCTCTTAGACGTTCCTTTTCCCACACACTGTCAGTCAGTCAGTAAGTCAATCATTGTTAAATGGAACACACACCGTGACTTAAACCACAAATACACTTTCTTCAGTGGGGGTGGTTCAGTGTGGCACGATCCATCCACCTTCCATCCTCTTGAAGAGTCTCCTCATCATTTCCATGTGGGTTATTGCAAAACTATTTTAGTTCTCATCATCCTTGTTGTGTGCCTCAATGTATGTTTGTATGTTTGAGTGGGTATGACATTCTTGTCTTTTATCTCTGCTTCTGTTGCCATTCCATCCAATTACGTTTGCCCAAGGAATGCTTTGTTCACATTGTTTCAAATTTCCATTGTTATATGAGATGTCCTTCCCGTTGTTTCCACTTTGCTTGCTCCTCATGTCGGTGCTGTGATTTCGTTTATTTTTGTTGCTGAGGTCTTTGGGTTTCTATCACCGGCAGCAACAACAGCGCATTCCATGTTATAGCTACACACGAGCCAAGTAAGCCAAACGATAGCACAGCGCCAGCCAGAACTAAAAGGCATTTTACAATTAGCCGCCAATTTATGAATTGCTTCCATTCAAATGAACTTTAGCCATTTATGGGCGAAGGGCATTTGGAACAAAACAGCTGCTTTGTACGAGGGGGTCTGCGACGTTGGCATAGGTAAAGACAAAGATCCAATGTGTTGTAATGTTTTTGTTCTCGAGCTAGAGGCGATTGGCAGGAAGTAGGAATGCTGCTGTTTCTCTGTTCACCTTTACTTTGACATCAAGGCATCAATATAAGAAGCTTTTAAAACACCTGGCGCATACAAAACATTTCAGGAGGCAGCGTAATTCCAAAGAGGTTTTTGCCCTAAGCCAGAGGATAATACGTTTTGGCCTCGTGGCCTTATTCGCAAGTTTTATAATATTTTAGAAAAATAAACATTAAATTGTTCATTGATTTGTACTTGGCTTAAAGCACAACACGTGGAAAGATAACACATTAAAAGGAATTCGAACAGAAAATATCAGATAACTGAAACTCGTCAATGTCAACAACAATTCGTTTTTGTGAATATTTTGAACAAAGTACCATTAAATAAATATATCGGACAATTCGAAAGGACTCGTACTCAATTTTTAAACTTCTTTAAAAATTAATGGACGTTTGAAAACAGGTAACCCGTCAATCGTTAACAATATTGTACGCTTAGATCGTTTAACCTAAAAATTTTTCACTTACCCGAATTACGCTGGAGAGAAAAATCTCTAAAATGTCTTCATTTCCCCATTTTTAGTTAGACGGAGTCGCCTGCATAGAGATAGTCAAAAAAGTCTAATATGATCCACTTATGATCCCAAATGTAGTTTTTGTGGGCTCAGGAGATCTTGAAATATCCAGGGTATCCACATTTAGGGAAACTCATGGAAACTTGAAAATGGAAAGGTGAAATTTCATGTTTCAAGCTTGTAAATAGAAATCGTAGCTGTCAAGTAATGATTAATAATCGTAATAATTACTAATTAAATTATTTTTTTTTTTGTAGAGGTGGAGTAATGATTAAATTACAATTATATTCAGTTTTTCAAGACTTATAAGTGATTACAATTACAAATAATCAAAAGTAATCAGAAAATAATCCAACTTCTTTCAGAGACTTATAATTGATCAGAATTACAAATAATCTAAAAGTAATTAGGATTACTTGCGACTACTATAAATAATCAAAAACAATTAAAAGTAATCAGAAAATAATCCGGCTTCTTTCAGAGACTTATAATTGATTACAATTACAAATAATCTAAAAGTAATCAGGATTAATTCCAGTTACTATAAATATTCAAAAAAGTTCAAAAGTAATAATAAAATAATCCGACTTCTTTCCGAGATTACTTTTGCTTCTTTCTGATTATTTATAGTAATCGGAAGTAATCCTGATTAATGTGATTAAAAAATATGATGATATAAATTCTTGTCCACATCAACTTATATTTTTCTTTACCGGAATAAATTGTATAAGATTTTGGTTTGTCGTTTTTAGTATTGCTAAGTTGAGCATTATGCAGTTGAAAAATTCATTGGAATTCATTGATTTTCTTATCTTTATTCGAGTTGGCATCGTGGGTAGCATTTTGCTCACGTTCAAACTCGTCCCCGTGACAAGAGCGAACAATTACTAACGATCATGTCTTCGAACGTGTGATCATGAATAATTCGGCAAATCGCGTTTGCTGTGATTCTTCGTGATTATTTTATAGTAACTTGAAATAATCTTAATTACTTTTAGATTGTTTGTAATTGTTAACAAATATTTTTTCAAAAATTTTCCAATAGGGGATTATATACTAAATATAATTCTTTTTAAAAGTAATCTAATTGATTGCTAATCGTAATCGAAATTTTACAGTACTGAGAGAAATACATTATAGAATAATTTTCAGAATACTTTTTAAATCCAAACACTGGTAATTGTTGAGGTAGCTTAATTACTAACTGATGAAATTAATGAAATAAACAGTTTTATTGAATAGCTTATTTAGAAAGGAGATGAAAATCGGAAGTATAAAGTGATCGACAAGAATGTCTAAAGCATAGTTGCAATAAGTGCAATTACAAAAAACGGAATCAGGATGTATGACAGTAAGTATTTGCTTGTTCGATAATGAACTATACCGATCGTCCGTCCCTCAGTGGTCCTTTGGTATCAACAGTCTCATTTAGATCTGACCTACGTTAAATTTTATGCGAGAGGTCCATAAGATACCGAACTTTAAGAATTCACTGATGAGATTCTTTCTTTCTTTATTAAGTATTTTCTTTTATTTATTTTTTTTGGTTTAAAAGGTCTGACACTTTTACACTTTTTTGATATGACGATAACTAACCGATCGATTCTAAGGTTCCGTTTTATTTTTAATTTTATCTATAAAGAACATTATTCTTTATTCAGTTTTTGTGTCTGTTCTTCGAGTTCGAAATAATTGATTTATTTCTATTTCTTTGCAAAAATAGAAATGTTCAAAAATGGTTTCAAGCATTGTGTTTGAAAAATCTAAATTTTAAATATTGTGGTCGGTTAAAGTTCGTTCTATAGATTAAATTTAATGAGTGGCAATACAAAATATATGACAACTGAGACTTTTCAATAGTTATTATTATCATCGATCTAATGTAAACAAATAACCAATTAAATCTCTGGGGTACTCAAATTCAAATTATTTTGTGATGTGTCCTTAGCCAGACACCGAATATCGATAATAAAAATTGTCTCTATCTTCCATGAATGTGACCCACACAGTCTGCATAGACCTACGCAAACCACAGTAGATAATCCGATTACATAAAACACGATATAACCATTATGTGCCCACAATAGAAAACTAAATTAATTGAATGCCAAAACAACAAATTCACAATAGAATTAGTTCAAATCGAAATAAACATGCAGCACACTCACGTCAGAGCCACATGATTGGACATTTTGTTCACCTGAAGTAAACTAACGTGTGTGGGCTGTCAGTCACAGATTTGGCAAAACGAACCGAAAATAAAACAGATTCCAAAAATATTTAGAAAACATTCGCACAGACCCAGCGAGAGTCTGCCCTTGGGTTGCCATGACCGTTAGACAAACCCCCAAGGACGTTGAACTTTTTGCAAATTAAAAAGGCAAAGGGATCTCTGTTTCAGTTAAAATTATTATTGCAATTTGTTTTCTATCAAAATTCATTATGGCTTAAACGTTGATGTTTTAATTCATTGTTTTTCTCTCTTTCTGTTCTTCTTCCATTGCAGTTGTGGTGGCTAATCAACAAATGAGATCGACAACAAATCTGCTCATCATCAATCTGGCCGTCTCCGACATTTTGTTCGTCATCTTCTGCGTCCCATTTACGGCCACGGACTATGTGCTGCCCGAGTGGCCCTTTGGTAATCTGTGGTGCAAATTTGTGCAATACATGATTGTGGTGACGTGCCACTGCAGCGTGTACACGCTGGTGCTAATGTCATTCGATCGTTTTTTGGCTGTGGTACATCCGGTGACGAGCATGTCACTGCGAACGGAAAGAAATGCAACATTGTAAGTGTGCGATGGCGGAAGTTACAAAGCGGAAAAATGGTTGGACTTGTTGGCAAAGGGTAGACTACGAGGGCAGTGTGCAAAGTGGTTCAAAGGAGAAATAGTAGTTAAAACTGGATTTAGTTCTGAAAATGATTAAGTGAGACAGCAATAACAATAGTAACATTACAACATGATAATACAGTTTTCGACATAAGATAAATGAGTGCTCGTTCATCTGATGGTACATTCGGATA
Organism: Hydrotaea cyrtoneurina; assembly: GCA_958296145.1. Taxonomy (NCBI): domain Eukaryota; kingdom Metazoa; phylum Arthropoda; class Insecta; order Diptera; family Muscidae; genus Hydrotaea; species Hydrotaea cyrtoneurina. The sequence goes on along the minus strand of OY282513.1, from coordinate 5,087,531 downwards.
TACATTTATTAAATGAGTCCCAAATCTTAAATCTTTTAAATTGTATACCGGTTAAAAATTCTTGAAATGTTCTCCATACGAATGGGTTAAAATTACCCAAGAAGATTTCTAATATTATTCGAGCATAGGTTCAACATTCCCTTTACGAAAAAACATAAAATTTCTCCAGTACGTTAGCTTCCAATATAATTTATTATTCTAAATCTACAACAGTATACTCAGTGAGCCCTAAGGAAACGAAACGATCAGCTTTCGGTGTGTTCTTTGGGTACAACAATTCTTGGACAGGTAACAACGAACACAATTTCCAAACAAATGTTTAGTCTCAATAAGAAAAGCGGTACCAACCCAGCTCATTTTACACAACAACAATCACTACCTCGAGACTACCCATTTTTTTAAAAGCTTGTCTGGGAATATGCTCACTGTGTACTGTGGCCAACTTAGCTGACTCCTGCAGAAACTGCCCCAACAAAAAAAGATTCCCTTTAAGCTAATGATAAACTTTCCATTTCAGAGCAATTATTATGGCCTGGATACTAATCATTACGACGGCGATACCAGTGGCCTTGGCTCATTCGGTGAGAATTTATCAATTTCATGGACACAATTACACAGCGTGTGTCTTCTCGTCCGACAAAGAAGTGTGGAGTTTGCTGGGATTCCAGGTAAGTCACTTAAAACTGAGAGAAAGCATGTGTGAGAACAAGTAAATTGTACATTTACCAAAAGAGGATTTCGCTTATTTAACGATTACTGTCACATTACGTTTGCACGTGTCTGCCGAATGCGAGTGGTTTCAAATATCCAACAACATTTAGTATACGATTACACCCAAACAGCGTCTGTAACTGTGTGGGCATCTTTGTATGTATGAAATATATACTCTTAGCATTATACTGAATATCACCCATTCTGTGTGTTAAAGTAGGGGAAAACAGCCATCGTCAGACATCATGAATGAAAAGAAATGTAGCATTTACATTTTATCGGATTGCTTTCAAATAAAATAAAACAACATTATCCTCTAAAACGGAGTTTTCGATAAGAAGGGGGAGGTATCAATTTGATGTGTTCGTAATATCTACACGTAATATCTAATATGAATGACAATTTACTGAAAAAGGATGAATTATTGCAAACTTTAAAATGTATATTTCTTCGGTATAAAATATTGTAAGTACGGACACATAGATTTGAGTGGTATCAGAGAACGAGTGGATGTTGATCCCCTTTTTACTAAGTAAAAAATTATAAACCCGGTAGACCATCTCACGTTTTTCAACGACTGTTTCCAACTCGTAAATGCTGGCGTCGTTACAAGTAAGAGAGTAATCTGTAAGCCATGTCAAACATCTCGAGAAAAGCATTAGTCGTTCGGAGCCGGCTTTAAACAGTAGGTCCCGGTCTGTGGAGTATACCAATTAGATCGTGTGCAGCTCACTGATTCAAGAAAAGTTTCCCTGTTCCTTGATGGAATGTTAAGGGAAATAAGTAAGTCTGTATTCCCATCCTATGCAACCCATACCGATGGCAATCCTTGAAGTAATAAGACAGACAAAGTCTATTCATTCGACGGAATTGTTCAGGACATTGTGATGTTGTGAGTGGAAGTTGTTTTCTGTGAAGTCAGAGTCTGAATAGTATCTGCAGGTATCGCTAGTAATGATTATTGCTTGGTAATGTCAGCCTTGGAATTTGGTTGAATTTAGCATCATTTGTCATATGTCCAACTATTTTCCGGAGTACTCTGGTTCATTCGCTTATGTTGGATTTCTCCCAACCGTTAGTCCAATCCCATTTTGTGTTCACTTTGATTTTATGATAAAATAAAAACAAGGGAACAGTAGCTACTACATGATCTGTCCCAGTCGCCGCCTGTTGACAGTTTCTTACCCATCTATTAGACTGGGCAGTGATTTTTCGAAAAACTCAACACACTCACACTTTTTTACCAATACACACATTTTTGCTACTGGCCGGCCAACTCCAAACGAAAATTCAATGGCACATGCAGCAGTCACGAATGTTAGAGTTCCCCCAACACATTTCTTGGATAAATTAAGTGTCATATTCTGTTTTGACTGTTCTGTCGTCCTACAAAAACTCAAATTTTGTGCGTTATTGTCAATAAAGAATTGTTCGGACGTGTTTAACGTAGAAATAACAAAATGGTGACGTATTTATGAAACCAAATTTGCTTGTCCATACTTTTTCTCAAATGCTCTGAAAATTTGTGATATTTTGCGCAACATTGCGATTTTGTTTACTGGTGCAGACGGTGACGATTCTTGAGAGAAGTTACTCTTGCGACGACATTTTACAAACGAACATGGACGTCCACATTTATTTATTTATTTATTTATTATTAATTACAATACAAAGTAAATTTATATTCTAATTTTTGGGTCCAAGGGTAAACCGGGTGACAAAGACCATTTGGCTTGATTTTTGCAACGACAGACCAAAGCCTCTGGTGGGAATCGAACCCACAACCCCCACGCTGATAGGCAAGCACGCTACCAACTCGCCTACCGGGGCGCTTATGGACGTCCACATGTAGACCCTCAGTCTTTTTCATATGATTTTCGATATTTTTATTTTGTTTTGAGGAGAATATGTGTGCTCAACTGGCAACAAATTAATTGTGCGTGTAATGACAGGGTTATCAGGTGTGTATTTTGGTCTAGCAACCCAGTAGAGTGTTCGGCTCACTAGGATAGCAGATAACTATCTGGGTTCTGTAGTCGTAAAGAGCCTTCAGAGTAGTCCGACTATCGGCCTTTATTGAATATAAAAAAATGATAACCGAGGGCTTAGAAATGCTGCAGTTATATAATCATTTCACTGGTAAACTCATATACAATAGACCCCAAAGGCAACTCAGAAAGCACTTCTGACAAACACAAAAAAACACGGTCTGACTACTAAAAAAAAATTAATAAAAACTAACTGTGAAATCATCCTCAAGCCACTTCAAGGATACACAAAGTGAAATAAACACTTTCTGATTCTAATATCTATGGCCTATGTGACGAAACAATATCGCCACCCACAACATGAACTGATAATGCACACAAATCCTTTCCACTGCTCGTTTAGAACAATGCATGTCCTAGTGCACTTCAAAGTATGCCAATGAACCCCTCAGAGATACATTTTCTTCAATAAACAAAAAAAAGATATTATTCAATTTTGAATGACCCATTTAGCCATTTTCGCTGAGTATTTACAGCTTCGGTTTCAACTTGTCTGATTAGCTAAGGAATTAAAAGCCTTCTAACGATATATGGGTCAATGGGAAGAACCCAAATTGGGAGAAACTCAATTCCTCCGTCCGTCTGGAAATGTAACTTTCCTGGAAAAGAAATACTGGGATAGTAATAAACTTTTAAGGTTCCTACGATCCGAGATCAACATTCAAAAATATTACAAACGAAATGACAAATTTAATATACTCTCCATTACACGGTAGATACAACAGCAACCAGAAATTTTAAATGAAACTCATCTACGATGTTTTTCTTCTCCTTTTGTAAGATACGAGTGAGGAAGATCCGTCACGGCATTACAATGTCCTCCCCCCATTCCATCATCATAAATTCACCCAATTGCCAATTTACCTTAAACCCATCGCATTCCATAGAGATAGATATCATAATTTAAGGGTTGCTGAAAGGAACGTATGAGTTATATTAACAGAGTTTGCCAATAACACCCAAACGCCTGGGGGGAACAACAGACACTACTTGCAAGTGCTGGTACATGGTGGTATGCATTTTGTACGTGTTTCCCCTATCCGCTACCCGCCTCAGGATTCAGGATAAATAAACTTTATTTCTCCTTCCTACGATTCCAGTTTTTTTTTTTAAAGAACACCGATAAAACTTATAATAATTTTTATAGCCAACAAAAGGTTGTTGGAATAAACGTGTTGTTTGTTTTTGGGGAGTTAAATTATTCAATGGCAATGAAACGACAGCGTAGTTTAGGAATCCTGATTTGAATTGGAATTTATCGTGCAGACTTTTCTGCTTCTCGTGAGTTTTGTTTTTGCCAATGATATAAATCAAATCCATCTAAAATATTTGCCAAGGTATATGGAAATGCCAATGAAAAAATAGCGTGTAGAAATAACATATTCCAAACTGTCATCTATGTCAGTTTAGGCTTTCCTCCGGAAATCCATTTCTGGTACTCCACTTCCCAACAAACATATGATGGCATGTATTGTAGTACGAATATCTCTGCATAGATTTGTCATTTCGCATATCCAAATTGTCATAATAAATCGGCTGGGCAAACAGACTCTAAGAAAAGAGTTATCATCCCCCAACACACCCTCACAATCCCATCTCCGCCAAAAAGTAACAGTCGACGTGAGTAAATGTGTGTGTATCGAGTTTAGTTTAGGCAAACATTTCATGTTCGCACAGACGCCCGCTGGTGATGGATGTCGGCTGTTGTTGGTTTTTGATAAATCTTCATTTCAGAGCAGCCGAAGAAATGGAAATTGTGCGGGAAAACTTATGCAGTTAATGAAACTTCGAGAAGAGCGTTCAAGCTCCAGACACTAGTATAGTATATAATTATATATTCATACTAAGGGCAGGGATTTGGCAGGTGGAAGCAACGAAATTGCAGAAAAACAAAAATTGAGGCCTATTTTGAATTAAGAATGAGCAGCGACACATGCATGTTATTTTAGACAATTTCTTAATAAATTGAACCCCACACGTTGCCTGACCAATGCCAAGAAATTTCCAGGATTAACTATTCAAACCCAGGACATCCACTTAGACCAACGTAACTTAGTCGGCCATCTACTGTGAAGCAATCATGTTTTTAAGCTTAAAGTATCAACAACAACATAAAATTCGGCATCAGTTGAGTTTCCTTTCTGCTTTCAGAGGCTTTGTATTATTTTTGGTATTTATGGAAATTATGGCCAATTTTCCATTGCCATTTCCCAAGTGGAATCATCTTGGATACATAAAAGCCTGGCCACTTTTTCTCTTGCCATATAAGTAGGACACGTGAGCACGTTCATTATTCCAATTGCTCTGGCAACATTTCATTTCGAATGGAACATCTTTTGGTCCTTTTGGATACAAAAATAAATCGTAGGCGGTCTTTAGAAGCTTCTGTTTGATTATGATGTTGTGTGTCATTCTTGGCATTTCCTTTGTGGCGACATATTTTCTTAAAATTAAGAGGACTTGAGAGAAAGGTGCAACAAAACCAAAAAGAAATGAATGAAAAAGGTCGTCATGGCACACACACGGCCAGAGGCGGTACTGCCGTTTGAGGCGTGGGAGGAAAAAGTGATTATCCGAGTTGAGCATAAAATGTGAAAGGGCCTTTTTCTTTTCTGCTGTTTTTTCTTATCTTTTATTATTTTTTATTTCGTTTTCACAAGTATGTTCATATTTATGTGCAAAGGTATTCATAGAGTGTTTTAAGATGAACATGATTAGCCTACATTTAAGAATGTCTGAAAAAAAACGAAGAGCTGAGAGTACAAATTATGCATGGACATTTCACTTTTATAGCAGTTTATAATCGTTTATCCGTTGCGTCAGTAATGACATGAATAATCTGAAATATGTTGAGGAAACACTGTCTTACAAACTAACAACAGTGGGAAAAAAATGCATTAAATGCAGTCGAGTGCCCCATAAATTGTTATTTACATAATTTTAACTGCCTTTTCTTTTTCACAAGGGAAATTTTTGCAATATGCAATACGATATTAAATAGAGATTTTTTAGAAAAAATCCCAAAAAAACGTCTGTACCATACAAATATTTCGATGCCTGTTTTTCGAGATGAAAACAGCCATTAAACCACAAAAGTATTCAATTTAAAAATAAGAACAATCACAGTGGGTTTATTGTCATTACAAGCAGGATAACAAACAGACAAGGATTAACTCCGGAAAGAGAGGCTACAAAAAAAAATAATTTTTCAATTCCTCCTTTTTCCACTGCCTATAAGATTCACATATCTGTTGTAGATTCAGCTATGCCCAATCGATAGCATAGTGTGGACAATCATCTCAAACCGTGGGAGTGGACTTACAAACATCAAAAGGGAAAGTGATTTCGATAGAACACCATAAACATTCGTACACTGGAACGCCTTTGCACTTTAAGCAGTGGCCTGACTTCATTTCTCTCCCTCATTCTACTCGTGCCACTTGTGCCACTCTCTGTTATGGTGTTTGTTTATACATTTTACTGTTTTCTGTTTTTATTGTAATTTCACAATTTACATCCTGTTCGATTTCCTTCAGAAGAACAAACAAACCCCAAAAATGTCGGATTATTTTGTGTCCATTTCATGACAATTTCATTTCATTCCATTTCAATTTGTTGTGGAATTTTCGATTTCCTTTAAGGACAACCGGGCGTCATGGTAGTTCGCTTAATATTTTTATGTTTGTCTTATTGCCCCCACTTTTTCATTTTGTTTTCACCGTAAGTCTCCTCCACGGTGGCCATACAACGCATCACTGACATGACTCATCGCGATATTTCCAATTCGTTTGATATTTTCGCGTTAAATGTCACATAACAATCGCTTGAAGGGGATCTGCTCGGCCCCACCACCGACGGTGAACGCTATATGACCCCACGACGCTTAACTTGTTATTTTGGTTGAAAGGGGCAACATTTTGCTACAGAGAAACGAATGGTCTCTTGAGGAGAGGGGAATTTGGAATCGCCTGTTACAATCGAATTTTATGTCCTCTTTTCTTCTTGTTTTGTTGGGTTACGCTGGGCTGCGAGAAGGGGAAAAATTTCAATATCAACACGGAGTTGTAAATCTTTTAATGCTGTCAAATAAATGTAATAAAATAATTTCGTTACACCTACGCAGTTGTACATTTTCGTGTCCCATTTTCCCCTTGCACCACCTTTGGGGTTCACTGTTTTTTTGTAACAGCTGCAGAGTGGAGGCCAAAAGCCTTTTGGCACTCTTTAGGTGGTGATCTTCAGAGATTAATGTGATTTCGCACAGTGTGACTAATGGACAATTTTGGGGAATATTTTCGATTTTGGGGAATATTTGATTAAATATTTGTTTTCTTAAAACAAGAAGTGGATACTACAGACTAAAAAGTGGCACATAACCGAATTTCCTTCCTTCAGATATGATTCAGCAACAGTCTGATGCTCAACAGCACTCTCTAAAATACTTCTCAGTTAACTCCATTATCAGGATTATTGCGAACTAGATCTATAAATTAAACTATATCGAATTGACATCGGTGTGGGGAACATTATATGGAAAAAAATTTTCTGGAGGGCATAGGTTATTTGCACGCCATTTGTGCTGTGACTTTCAGGGCAGACTTCTTTTCATTTCAACAGAAAATTTAACAGATTCGAAGAATGATTCCCAGCTTGTCTGATCCTAGAAGGCGTGGCGTTAAATCATTTAGGTAACTAAAAACCACGCTTTCATCTGTTTTTAGTTGTGGTTCACATTCTCCTACAGGCGTCAGTTGGTTGGTAGGTGGCTTGTCGATCAGCGTGGGGATTGTGGGTTAGATTACCACCAGAGGCTTGGTCTTGTCGCTGCAACTTCAATTTGTATTGTAATTTATAATAAATAAAAAAAAATATTCTCTTCACTAGACCTTTCCTTACCGGATGGTTTATACTCCTACCACTTCGCTCAATTATAATTATCTTCTTTGATAGAATTACTACAGATATATTTTAATAAATTCACTTCTTTCCTTCGGATATTTTAAAGCAAGCGAAAATTTAGTTATTGGGATAAAAGTTATTATTAAAAGTATTGCCTTACCTTGTATATAAGCATTTTGTCCAAACTAAACTTTACGACATGACAAAAGACTTTCGAAATCCACCAAACGATACAATCTTAAAAAAAAAATATAGCACAATGGGCGACGATGATTGTAAATTAAGTAATTATTTTTCCATAATGCCAAACTATTGAAAACAAACGACTATCATTCGTTCCATGGCGCCATTGACAGTTGCTTAAATTTAATTGTAATGAGTTTAAGGAAACAAATAAAGACAATTGTATATTTTAACCATAAATCGTTGACTTAAAGAGCTATTTTTCACTTATCGCCATCATAGGCAACTTCCTCACCCAATTATGGGAGTAGACATGTATTTCCTACATTAAAGAACCATTCCACTCCACTGTGAATATGCAAATTATTTGTGTTCATTCATAAATATCTACACTGCCGGAAAAAGAAAACTTTTTTTTATTAATCGAACTTTTTCCACCCTCCTGGACCAAGGCGTAATTTTTATTACTTTTTTATGGGGTTTTATCGCTCAACTGGCTACAACTATTGTGTTGTTTTTCTATAAGGACTCGTATGGAAGTGTATTGACAGACGCTGGTCCTGCTTGTGTGCAGGACAATGAATATTTATTTAAATATTTACATAGTTCTCCTCGCCCCAACCACCCTCTGTCACTGCCTATCTTTGTCTGATTGAGCGAGCATGACTATTTGTGTGTGGGACTAGGGCTCCTCTTACTCATGCTGCGGCAGTCAATGACAGACAGAGACAGCAGCGATTCAAATGGGACATGTATTCAGACCTAAAACGGCAAAGGCAAGAAGGAAGCAGACAAAAAACAAAAACCTCAACGACAGCGACAGCGGCATTGACAAACGAACTCCGAGTCCTTGAGGGTTACAGCAGGGGTTGGTTGTGTAAGTTTTAGAATTGTTGGCCCCCACACCCCCGCAATTTCTTGTCCAATTTACGAGACCAAAACAAATGTTTAGTGTTATGTTTTCCCTATTCAATTTACCAGTGGCTCTCATACACACACTTTTGGCCGTTAGTGAGTCGGCCGGCGCGTTCTTTGTGTGTGCGATGGAAATAAATAACGCTAAAGTCGTCACTAATTGTTTCATTTAATTTAAATGTTGGTTCTCATACGTTATATCATTTCCTTCGTCCGTGTTCAGCCAAAGAGTACACAGTGACTACAAGCAAACAATTGAGTGGTACAATTTTTTTAATTTCCACAGTAATGAATGAATATGAATAACAAATTTGTGTAGAAATTATAGAAAGTCATAGATTTGTTTGTAAAAACACTTCAGTCGAATGGATTGAATTTAAAATACTAGTTTGGAGGCGTGATTATCAAGATTGTCTGGGACATCTAATTTCTATAACATTCCGTGAGGGAAAACACGAAGAACTTCTCTCATAAAAAGTGAACTGTGCTCTATACAATTTGTATACTAACTAAAAGTGATGTAAATTTCTACAAGAAGAATTTTACATAACTTAAGGATTACTTTCGTACTCTAATGTACTCTAACCAGGATATGAAACTGGAATAATCAGGTCCGGAACATTCCTCTGGAGGATTAATAATAACTGTGCACATTGAAATCCCGACCAACAACAATTGCACTGTCCCGACAAAATTCTAAGATTTCTGAGATAGAGTCGGAAAGGGCGTCGAAGTCATTCAGGGTAGCCTTCCTTTTCAAATTTGGACTTCTATGAAGAAACCCGGAGTGCGATCCAATCCTTACTTAATCCAAAGGAAGTTAAATTCAGGATCTTGTGAGTCCAATTGTTGCTGCATCTGGAAAACAACATCCTGTGGATCAGAATCCTCAAATATCTGGGTCTCACAAAGAAAACAATTTTAACTAAGGCCGCAAATATTCGGGAAGTGTATTACACTAACAAAAAGCAAGACAACATCAAAGCAAATAATAACTTTATAGCTCATCCTGTATTAGTAATGGGGCACCACAAACACAAGATCCTTTACCCGTCTTATTCTATTCATTACAGTGGATACCATGTAGAAAGCACCACTGTGTCTTCTTTCCGCCCTTGTGGTTTCATTCATCTATGCTCATCCTCCTATCTGTCATTCCTGAGCCAATAATTAATCTAGTGCCATGTCGGCGTTCTCATACTTATGTTCGTGACTGTACCCAACTAGTTGTTCTTATTCTCTAGCTTGTCCATGAATTATCTACAGAAAAACGAGTACATATTTATTTCCATATAATGTTTACATAAGGTCTTGCATATCTAAATATTTGTACGATGCAACAAGTGTGTGTCTGTGCGTTTGTTTGTATTTTAGGTTCGCCAACATCCTTGACATTCATCTTCTTATTCTTGCAGCTTTCATTCTTCCTGTCGTCGTACGTGGCCCCATTGACGTTAATATGTTTCTTGTACATGGGCATGTTGGCACGTTTGTGGAAAAGTGCGCCCGGCTGCAAGCCATCTGCCGAGTCACGGTAAGTGTCATGTTTACTTTTCTTTATGCCAACAGCAGCAGCTACACAAACAATAATTTCCACACCACCATCAATACCGACCTACATGTACGCTACTACTACTGGACGAAGTTCAAACCATTCACTGTTCACATACCAACTCACAATCACAAAACATTTGTAGGAAAACGTATTGCAATAAATTTAAAAAAACTCTACTTATATGACAATATTGGACGAGGTTAGTATGATGAGTAGGTATGACAGAGGCTGGTACATGAATATTTCAAAGGAGCTTACTTTTTTTTGGTAGCAGACAGAATTAGAGAACTTTGTTTCGGGTTTCTCAGGCCTAGCGTCGAAATTTCGTATTCTCTGTATCTTCGTAAACATACAAATATAGTGTACACTTCAAGATCTGGCCTTCCCGAAACGGTGTAGATATTTTCTATACCCTCCATGAACTGAAAGGAACTGTATATGGTAGTAGTTACTTGAGATATCCATGACTTCGATATAAATACTTTTTCTTCCTAGATTACCAAGTATTCACCTCCGTTGTGATGTCTCACGACATCCTGGGAATCCCTGACAGACTTAACAGACGGGTCACACAAAATTAATATTCTTATTGGTTGTTATTGGCGCTTTTTCCCAGACGGGTGTTCCGTAAAAACATATTGAATTGGTCACCGTCGAAAGAAGTAGACTACGACTTTGTCTTAACCCTACACTATTTGGCACCATTGTTGAAAAGTATTACTTTTTTGGGGAACATTTAATACATCGTTCCATATAAGCCTTCTAAATGTGTTTTTGACATCAAACGTTATTATGGGACACCATTTTTTTTTTTTTTTTGGATTTTGCCAGTCTCGATCTCGATCACGTTTTTATGATAGTCCCATTAGATGTATAGTATGAAATTTCCCTGTGGTACAGTTTTTCTCCACACTGTTCCATAACTCTCTTCTTTTGAATTAAAATTAACTTTACATGTTCACACCTACACATGCGAATATCACATCCTTTAAACTCATCAGCCCAACCAACCGCCTGCTGTTTGGTTGACACATGGTCCCGTCTAATAAATTAACTAGAATTTTCATTAACTCTATCTAAGGCCAAAGCATACAACTACAAATAGGGGGGGAAGGGTGCAGATAGGATGGGATAAATGCCACAATATTGCCAGGCAACTAATTTAAGTTTGCCTCGACTCCCGGCAATCAGTTAAGACAGATTATGCCTTAAAACTTTCGTAATTCGCACAAAATTTACTAACGACTTTTGTCAAGAAATTTTTGTGGGAATGACTGAAAGACTGAATGACAGCCGGGATGGAGGCTGGCAGGGATATCTGTGTGTGACATATTTTTGTAAATGTGATTGATATGTTCTCCCTGTTGTCATGTGGTGGATAAAGGAAATTACAGTGTTTACTCCTTTTGAATTGCCGCTTTGTAGAAACATTGAAAACCATCCAAAACTTATGACAAGGACTCTGTGATTAGTAGGTAATGGAATTAATTGGAATCAGAGATTAATATAATCTCTGTAATTAAGTAAAGCAAAGTTTTTGAGAACAGTCGAAGTTTGAGATGTATCTATATGTCATTATCATTGTGAGGACCGGAAATAAATAGATTTCCTAATACAGAAAAGTGAAAATGAGGCACATAGGATGACTTCGGAAATATGTTTAAAGGTGATTCGTCGTATTTGTTGATGGTATCACTCAGAGGCAGAACAGCGATTGGTAATGTTCCTTGGAAAGCTGAATCAGAAAGACCTATAAAAACCGAAGTTCTGATGACTCAAAGCAGGTATGTCCGACTTTGATGCATGGCTTTGACAAAACAAATTAAAATTCAATTTGAGAACAACTTTTATATTGAGCTTTCGTACAATTTCAAAACTCTTTCCTCTGTATATTAAAAAAAATAGTAATAACTGTCATGCATGTAATAACTGGAAAATCTTTCGAAATTCGGAGTCAGACATCGGAAACTTATGCAGTTAATGAAACTTCGAGAAGAGCGTTCAAGCTCCAGACACTAGTATAGTATATAATTATATATTCATACTAAGGGCAGGGATTTGGCAGGTGGAAGCAACGAAATTGCAGAAAAACAAAAATTGAGGCCTATTTTGAATTAAGAATGAGCAGCGACACATGCATGTTATTTTAGACAATTTCTTAATAAATTGAACCCCACACGTTGCCTGACCAATGCCAAGAAATTTCCAGGATTAACTATTCAAACCCAGGACATCCACTTAGACCAACGTAACTTAGTCGGCCATCTACTGTGAAGCAATCATGTTTTTAAGCTTAAAGTATCAACAACAACATAAAATTCGGCATCAGTTGAGTTTCCTTTCTGCTTTCAGAGGCTTTGTATTATTTTTGGTATTTATGGAAATTATGGCCAATTTTCCATTGCCATTTCCCAAGTGGAATCATCTTGGATACATAAAAGCCTGGCCACTTTTTCTCTTGCCATATAAGTAGGACACGTGAGCACGTTCATTATTCCAATTGCTCTGGCAACATTTCATTTCGAATGGAACATCTTTTGGTCCTTTTGGATACAAAAATAAATCGTAGGCGGTCTTTAGAAGCTTCTGTTTGATTATGATGTTGTGTGTCATTCTTGGCATTTCCTTTGTGGCGACATATTTTCTTAAAATTAAGAGGACTTGAGAGAAAGGTGCAACAAAACCAAAAAGAAATGAATGAAAAAGGTCGTCATGGCACACACACGGCCAGAGGCGGTACTGCCGTTTGAGGCGTGGGAGGAAAAAGTGATTATCCGAGTTGAGCATAAAATGTGAAAGGGCCTTTTTCTTTTCTGCTGTTTTTTCTTATCTTTTATTATTTTTTATTTCGTTTTCACAAGTATGTTCATATTTATGTGCAAAGGTATTCATAGAGTGTTTTAAGATGAACATGATTAGCCTACATTTAAGAATGTCTGAAAAAAAACGAAGAGCTGAGAGTACAAATTATGCATGGACATTTCACTTTTATAGCAGTTTATAATCGTTTATCCGTTGCGTCAGTAATGACATGAATAATCTGAAATATGTTGAGGAAACACTGTCTTACAAACTAACAACAGTGGGAAAAAAATGCATTAAATGCAGTCGAGTGCCCCATAAATTGTTATTTACATAATTTTAACTGCCTTTTCTTTTTCACAAGGGAAATTTTTGCAATATGCAATACGATATTAAATAGAGATTTTTTAGAAAAAATCCCAAAAAAACGTCTGTACCATACAAATATTTCGATGCCTGTTTTTCGAGATGAAAACAGCCATTAAACCACAAAAGTATTCAATTTAAAAATAAGAACAATCACAGTGGGTTTATTGTCATTACAAGCAGGATAACAAACAGACAAGGATTAACTCCGGAAAGAGAGGCTACAAAAAAAAATAATTTTTCAATTCCTCCTTTTTCCACTGCCTATAAGATTCACATATCTGTTGTAGATTCAGCTATGCCCAATCGATAGCATAGTGTGGACAATCATCTCAAACCGTGGGAGTGGACTTACAAACATCAAAAGGGAAAGTGATTTCGATAGAACACCATAAACATTCGTACACTGGAACGCCTTTGCACTTTAAGCAGTGGCCTGACTTCATTTCTCTCCCTCATTCTACTCGTGCCACTTGTGCCACTCTCTGTTATGGTGTTTGTTTATACATTTTACTGTTTTCTGTTTTTATTGTAATTTCACAATTTACATCCTGTTCGATTTCCTTCAGAAGAACAAACAAACCCCAAAAATGTCGGATTATTTTGTGTCCATTTCATGACAATTTCATTTCATTCCATTTCAATTTGTTGTGGAATTTTCGATTTCCTTTAAGGACAACCGGGCGTCATGGTAGTTCGCTTAATATTTTTATGTTTGTCTTATTGCCCCCACTTTTTCATTTTGTTTTCACCGTAAGTCTCCTCCACGGTGGCCATACAACGCATCACTGACATGACTCATCGCGATATTTCCAATTCGTTTGATATTTTCGCGTTAAATGTCACATAACAATCGCTTGAAGGGGATCTGCTCGGCCCCACCACCGACGGTGAACGCTATATGACCCCACGACGCTTAACTTGTTATTTTGGTTGAAAGGGGCAACATTTTGCTACAGAGAAACGAATGGTCTCTTGAGGAGAGGGGAATTTGGAATCGCCTGTTACAATCGAATTTTATGTCCTCTTTTCTTCTTGTTTTGTTGGGTTACGCTGGGCTGCGAGAAGGGGAAAAATTTCAATATCAACACGGAGTTGTAAATCTTTTAATGCTGTCAAATAAATGTAATAAAATAATTTCGTTACACCTACGCAGTTGTACATTTTCGTGTCCCATTTTCCCCTTGCACCACCTTTGGGGTTCACTGTTTTTTTGTAACAGCTGCAGAGTGGAGGCCAAAAGCCTTTTGGCACTCTTTAGGTGGTGATCTTCAGAGATTAATGTGATTTCGCACAGTGTGACTAATGGACAATTTTGGGGAATATTTTCGATTTTGGGGAATATTTGATTAAATATTTGTTTTCTTAAAACAAGAAGTGGATACTACAGACTAAAAAGTGGCACATAACCGAATTTCCTTCCTTCAGATATGATTCAGCAACAGTCTGATGCTCAACAGCACTCTCTAAAATACTTCTCAGTTAACTCCATTATCAGGATTATTGCGAACTAGATCTATAAATTAAACTATATCGAATTGACATCGGTGTGGGGAACATTATATGGAAAAAAATTTTCTGGAGGGCATAGGTTATTTGCACGCCATTTGTGCTGTGACTTTCAGGGCAGACTTCTTTTCATTTCAACAGAAAATTTAACAGATTCGAAGAATGATTCCCAGCTTGTCTGATCCTAGAAGGCGTGGCGTTAAATCATTTAGGTAACTAAAAACCACGCTTTCATCTGTTTTTAGTTGTGGTTCACATTCTCCTACAGGCGTCAGTTGGTTGGTAGGTGGCTTGTCGATCAGCGTGGGGATTGTGGGTTAGATTACCACCAGAGGCTTGGTCTTGTCGCTGCAACTTCAATTTGTATTGTAATTTATAATAAATAAAAAAAAATATTCTCTTCACTAGACCTTTCCTTACCGGATGGTTTATACTCCTACCACTTCGCTCAATTATAATTATCTTCTTTGATAGAATTACTACAGATATATTTTAATAAATTCACTTCTTTCCTTCGGATATTTTAAAGCAAGCGAAAATTTAGTTATTGGGATAAAAGTTATTATTAAAAGTATTGCCTTACCTTGTATATAAGCATTTTGTCCAAACTAAACTTTACGACATGACAAAAGACTTTCGAAATCCACCAAACGATACAATCTTAAAAAAAAAATATAGCACAATGGGCGACGATGATTGTAAATTAAGTAATTATTTTTCCATAATGCCAAACTATTGAAAACAAACGACTATCATTCGTTCCATGGCGCCATTGACAGTTGCTTAAATTTAATTGTAATGAGTTTAAGGAAACAAATAAAGACAATTGTATATTTTAACCATAAATCGTTGACTTAAAGAGCTATTTTTCACTTATCGCCATCATAGGCAACTTCCTCACCCAATTATGGGAGTAGACATGTATTTCCTACATTAAAGAACCATTCCACTCCACTGTGAATATGCAAATTATTTGTGTTCATTCATAAATATCTACACTGCCGGAAAAAGAAAACTTTTTTTTATTAATCGAACTTTTTCCACCCTCCTGGACCAAGGCGTAATTTTTATTACTTTTTTATGGGGTTTTATCGCTCAACTGGCTACAACTATTGTGTTGTTTTTCTATAAGGACTCGTATGGAAGTGTATTGACAGACGCTGGTCCTGCTTGTGTGCAGGACAATGAATATTTATTTAAATATTTACATAGTTCTCCTCGCCCCAACCACCCTCTGTCACTGCCTATCTTTGTCTGATTGAGCGAGCATGACTATTTGTGTGTGGGACTAGGGCTCCTCTTACTCATGCTGCGGCAGTCAATGACAGACAGAGACAGCAGCGATTCAAATGGGACATGTATTCAGACCTAAAACGGCAAAGGCAAGAAGGAAGCAGACAAAAAACAAAAACCTCAACGACAGCGACAGCGGCATTGACAAACGAACTCCGAGTCCTTGAGGGTTACAGCAGGGGTTGGTTGTGTAAGTTTTAGAATTGTTGGCCCCCACACCCCCGCAATTTCTTGTCCAATTTACGAGACCAAAACAAATGTTTAGTGTTATGTTTTCCCTATTCAATTTACCAGTGGCTCTCATACACACACTTTTGGCCGTTAGTGAGTCGGCCGGCGCGTTCTTTGTGTGTGCGATGGAAATAAATAACGCTAAAGTCGTCACTAATTGTTTCATTTAATTTAAATGTTGGTTCTCATACGTTATATCATTTCCTTCGTCCGTGTTCAGCCAAAGAGTACACAGTGACTACAAGCAAACAATTGAGTGGTACAATTTTTTTAATTTCCACAGTAATGAATGAATATGAATAACAAATTTGTGTAGAAATTATAGAAAGTCATAGATTTGTTTGTAAAAACACTTCAGTCGAATGGATTGAATTTAAAATACTAGTTTGGAGGCGTGATTATCAAGATTGTCTGGGACATCTAATTTCTATAACATTCCGTGAGGGAAAACACGAAGAACTTCTCTCATAAAAAGTGAACTGTGCTCTATACAATTTGTATACTAACTAAAAGTGATGTAAATTTCTACAAGAAGAATTTTACATAACTTAAGGATTACTTTCGTACTCTAATGTACTCTAACCAGGATATGAAACTGGAATAATCAGGTCCGGAACATTCCTCTGGAGGATTAATAATAACTGTGCACATTGAAATCCCGACCAACAACAATTGCACTGTCCCGACAAAATTCTAAGATTTCTGAGATAGAGTCGGAAAGGGCGTCGAAGTCATTCAGGGTAGCCTTCCTTTTCAAATTTGGACTTCTATGAAGAAACCCGGAGTGCGATCCAATCCTTACTTAATCCAAAGGAAGTTAAATTCAGGATCTTGTGAGTCCAATTGTTGCTGCATCTGGAAAACAACATCCTGTGGATCAGAATCCTCAAATATCTGGGTCTCACAAAGAAAACAATTTTAACTAAGGCCGCAAATATTCGGGAAGTGTATTACACTAACAAAAAGCAAGACAACATCAAAGCAAATAATAACTTTATAGCTCATCCTGTATTAGTAATGGGGCACCACAAACACAAGATCCTTTACCCGTCTTATTCTATTCATTACAGTGGATACCATGTAGAAAGCACCACTGTGTCTTCTTTCCGCCCTTGTGGTTTCATTCATCTATGCTCATCCTCCTATCTGTCATTCCTGAGCCAATAATTAATCTAGTGCCATGTCGGCGTTCTCATACTTATGTTCGTGACTGTACCCAACTAGTTGTTCTTATTCTCTAGCTTGTCCATGAATTATCTACAGAAAAACGAGTACATATTTATTTCCATATAATGTTTACATAAGGTCTTGCATATCTAAATATTTGTACGATGCAACAAGTGTGTGTCTGTGCGTTTGTTTGTATTTTAGGTTCGCCAACATCCTTGACATTCATCTTCTTATTCTTGCAGCTTTCATTCTTCCTGTCGTCGTACGTGGCCCCATTGACGTTAATATGTTTCTTGTACATGGGCATGTTGGCACGTTTGTGGAAAAGTGCGCCCGGCTGCAAGCCATCTGCCGAGTCACGGTAAGTGTCATGTTTACTTTTCTTTATGCCAACAGCAGCAGCTACACAAACAATAATTTCCACACCACCATCAATACCGACCTACATGTACGCTACTACTACTGGACGAAGTTCAAACCATTCACTGTTCACATACCAACTCACAATCACAAAACATTTGTAGGAAAACGTATTGCAATAAATTTAAAAAAACTCTACTTATATGACAATATTGGACGAGGTTAGTATGATGAGTAGGTATGACAGAGGCTGGTACATGAATATTTCAAAGGAGCTTACTTTTTTTTGGTAGCAGACAGAATTAGAGAACTTTGTTTCGGGTTTCTCAGGCCTAGCGTCGAAATTTCGTATTCTCTGTATCTTCGTAAACATACAAATATAGTGTACACTTCAAGATCTGGCCTTCCCGAAACGGTGTAGATATTTTCTATACCCTCCATGAACTGAAAGGAACTGTATATGGTAGTAGTTACTTGAGATATCCATGACTTCGATATAAATACTTTTTCTTCCTAGATTACCAAGTATTCACCTCCGTTGTGATGTCTCACGACATCCTGGGAATCCCTGACAGACTTAACAGACGGGTCACACAAAATTAATATTCTTATTGGTTGTTATTGGCGCTTTTTCCCAGACGGGTGTTCCGTAAAAACATATTGAATTGGTCACCGTCGAAAGAAGTAGACTACGACTTTGTCTTAACCCTACACTATTTGGCACCATTGTTGAAAAGTATTACTTTTTTGGGGAACATTTAATACATCGTTCCATATAAGCCTTCTAAATGTGTTTTTGACATCAAACGTTATTATGGGACACCATTTTTTTTTTTTTTTTGGATTTTGCCAGTCTCGATCTCGATCACGTTTTTATGATAGTCCCATTAGATGTATAGTATGAAATTTCCCTGTGGTACAGTTTTTCTCCACACTGTTCCATAACTCTCTTCTTTTGAATTAAAATTAACTTTACATGTTCACACCTACACATGCGAATATCACATCCTTTAAACTCATCAGCCCAACCAACCGCCTGCTGTTTGGTTGACACATGGTCCCGTCTAATAAATTAACTAGAATTTTCATTAACTCTATCTAAGGCCAAAGCATACAACTACAAATAGGGGGGGAAGGGTGCAGATAGGATGGGATAAATGCCACAATATTGCCAGGCAACTAATTTAAGTTTGCCTCGACTCCCGGCAATCAGTTAAGACAGATTATGCCTTAAAACTTTCGTAATTCGCACAAAATTTACTAACGACTTTTGTCAAGAAATTTTTGTGGGAATGACTGAAAGACTGAATGACAGCCGGGATGGAGGCTGGCAGGGATATCTGTGTGTGACATATTTTTGTAAATGTGATTGATATGTTCTCCCTGTTGTCATGTGGTGGATAAAGGAAATTACAGTGTTTACTCCTTTTGAATTGCCGCTTTGTAGAAACATTGAAAACCATCCAAAACTTATGACAAGGACTCTGTGATTAGTAGGTAATGGAATTAATTGGAATCAGAGATTAATATAATCTCTGTAATTAAGTAAAGCAAAGTTTTTGAGAACAGTCGAAGTTTGAGATGTATCTATATGTCATTATCATTGTGAGGACCGGAAATAAATAGATTTCCTAATACAGAAAAGTGAAAATGAGGCACATAGGATGACTTCGGAAATATGTTTAAAGGTGATTCGTCGTATTTGTTGATGGTATCACTCAGAGGCAGAACAGCGATTGGTAATGTTCCTTGGAAAGCTGAATCAGAAAGACCTATAAAAACCGAAGTTCTGATGACTCAAAGCAGGTATGTCCGACTTTGATGCATGGCTTTGACAAAACAAATTAAAATTCAATTTGAGAACAACTTTTATATTGAGCTTTCGTACAATTTCAAAACTCTTTCCTCTGTATATTAAAAAAAATAGTAATAACTGTCATGCATGTAATAACTGGAAAATCTTTCGAAATTCGGAGTCAGACATCGGAAATTTTGAGCCAGTTGGGAAACAGGATATTTACTGAGAATGATAAAAGCACTTAGGTCATTCCTGATCTCTATGAAAACAACAACAAAACTGTAATTTAACAAATACTTACATTCTGATACATAGCCACACACCTATAGGAAGTAAACTTCCATTTTCTTTAAAAACACCAGGACTGACACAAAAACAACACACAGAACATCTCAATTCAAATGAAAATTAATCACAGACTACAGACTTAATACTCGTATGTCGTTAATTTGTTATTGTTTTTTTCCCCTATCCTTTTTTCCCACTTACACTTTCTGCTCAAAACGCCTTCGTCGATGCAATGCAATTCAATATGAACGCGTACGAAATTCCTCCTGGCACTTCACACACGATGACCCGCTGGACTGGTTGATGATTGTAGTGCACGTTTGATTGATTACAACATGTGATGATTTGTACACTGCCCACTGTGTTGCAGCAAAGGAAAACGACGAGTCACACGCAATACATGTAAGTGTTTTTCGATTTTCTTGTATATCCTAATTTATGTATCTCTGTTTATTATGGTATTCCAACAATTTGTTATTGGTTTGGCAATGAATCGGCCATCTTTATAAAATACGTGGACATCGGTTGTTCCACAAACAAAATAACCAAACATTCAACAATACATACAGATACACACACAAACAAAATTCATTTCATTTATGAATTGGAATTGCACATATATTTCAATGAATGATCCGTCAAATGGCAAAAACGGCCATAAATAAAAGCACAGCCACATATGCGTATATGGTTTGTTTAAATATTTGTATGTATGTATATGTGTGTGGACGATAGGGTGGCCCTTAATTATATGGAAACTGTATTCGTCTAAAATAGTAACGACTGTGGATTGTCTTCAAATTTTAAATACATTTTAAAGCAGTATGAAAAAAGAAGATGTGAAATAACCAAAATATTTTTTTTATAAGTAATTTGTATTTCATAGGTAATTGTGGTTATTTTAAGATGTTGGTTCTGCTTTATTGCTGAATATTTTGCATATATCAGATTTTTTGCCCCCAGTGAACTAATTTATAACGCGGCCACCCTAGTGCAACATATTGGGTTCAATTGGTAAATGTATTGGGAAACCCATTAAATTTTCCTCAATGAACACATTCGGTGAAAACCAAACACATGCGTTTGGGAAAGCTTGCAAAACGTGTCTCTTCATAAATAGTGGATTTTTGTGAAATATTTTTGTCGATGCTTGAATATCTGGAGTCCATTAGATGTATGTAAAATACATAGACTGGATAATGTTATGAGTTTCGGACAATAAGTCCATACCATATAGTCATGATACCTCGTTGACGAGAACTAGTTTACAGATTGGCATTAAGTGTTATTTTGACGACAGTGGTTGCTGCTGACTGAATGAAAGCAACCATCTTGTGATACATAGAAGGTGCGTCTGGTGAGCATTAGAATTAGATTCTTACCGAGTAAACCTTAGGCCAGGTATACCTCAGGTTAGACCTTAGTAAAATTAGTCGTCTCCCCAAAGCTCGCAATAATTGGTCTCCTCGTGCTTGTTGCCAGACAAAAACCTCTCGTCCATAGACACGATGCGCAACTGTTGCTAAAAATCCCTTAAACTTTGTTCTTCGGTCAACCATTTTTAATCGCTTGCTCGGCTATGTGTTCACTCGAGAATGTATGTGTGTTGCGCGTGTGGATAGGCAAACATTTACAGCACAGTACACAAATGGGTGCCTTGTACTCTTCTCCCCTCCCCTTTAACCACTTTTACCTTTTAGCGGACTGTTTGCTTGCTTTGCTCACTTACTGACCCTCAGTAGCTGATAATAAATTTACAATCATTGTTGAACCAGTAAATCATAAAACTATTTCCAGTATGTTCAATCGCACCCATTTGGCCTAACATTATCTGTCACGCCTCAATAAGCGTAAGGTCTCACAAATAAACTACGCCCACATCTATTTACCGATATAGAATGTCACTTGTTCATCATCTATAGCAATCCTTCATCAATGCCACTCCAATACACTCCTGCTCATCAATATTCTCGTATAAACACAAATCACGTGCAGTTAGTCCTTATACAGGACACTAGAAGAACACTCCTGAGTATCATCCAACGAATTCGTGGAATCATGTCAAGGGGGAATGTGTCCCAATGATGGATTAAAACAAATGTCTCGTACATAATCCTGCCAGATTGTCAAGGACTATGGAAAATGACTTCAAGACTCTGTTTTATTTCCATCGATAAATCATGTGTTTGGGAATCATTTCATTGGGAATAAAAATGGAGACAATACACTTAACTAATCCCAATACAGTGCACAATGAATTAAATTGAGCATAAAGAAAGAAGGATGCAACTGTTCATAATATAAGGACATCGATAGCCACATATTCACAGCTCCACAGAGGGGAATATATGTAGGTATGAAAATGATTTCCTGATTTATTAAATTACAATGGATAACTCATCAGACAGTCATAAACCAGGCAAATTCAGTCACCGACCTCTCGACGACATACATGGTACAACGCCTTTAGAGTATAGACTTGCACATATCCTTAGAATCCATACAGACACACAACTGTGAGAGGAAACGGAAATGTAAGTAAACTAACAATTACTTTAACTCCATAAATGACATAAACATGCACACATATGTGGACTATATCAATTTGACATGACGCTATAAAGGGAAAGGAAAAAGGAATGAATTTACCATATATAAAATCAATAGTGACAACATGCTCAATTGGTTGTCTTGTTCATTCTGATCCAGAGAGTGAGAAAGAGTGATACTTGGGTATATACAAGTTTATATTACCCAACATTGAATACACTTTGTCAATGGGATGCATCAAGAATCCAAATTGAATTACACTTGAAAATCACATAGTGAATATGAAAGGACAGACAAAAGGACAGATGGACGGACGGTTGCATGGATTCCTTAACTACCGTCAAAGAATCTTACGAAAGAACTTGTACAAGTGCTGCTATAAAATTTGTGTTTTCTTCCAGTTTAATGACAAACGCACCAACACACATTCCCACCATTCGACCCACGAACGCTGTTGCATACAACGCCCACACGTAATATTATAAATTTGCATTTAATTTCATGTTGAAGGATGAGCACCACCACCAACGCTACTCGTCTGAGCAAGGACTACTCGTACTTGTACTTGAATTTTTCCATGTCCTTCCAACTCATGCGCTCATGCCCGTGCTCCGGTGTGTAGCTCAACACCGCTAGACGTTTATTTCATTTCTCGCATAATGCACCGCAACAATGCAATCAATCTTTGCAGTATGTATAAAATATAAGAGGGTCAATCGGAAAGTATCGCATTCAGAAGCAATGGAATTTATTTGGTATACAAATGGCTCCTTGTGGACTGGTGGATCGAGTAGGAGGATTTTACAATTATTTTCAATTAATCGGGTTTTAATTTATTACAAATTTATGTACGCATTACTATCCCAATTGTACTTACTTTGTTCTCAAATAATAACACCGGAAACAAGGAATGTCACCTACAACATCGGTATTTCTTCAAAGCCATCAGTATTTCAGCTGAGGTGCGATCATGAATTCCATTCAAATTTGCTCACTTGTGGATTAATTTCACCTTTTAATGTAGATTGACGTTATTATTGTTTTTCAAACAAAGGATGGGATTGTGAAGATATTTTTCGGTAAAAATGGATTAAGCGGAAGTGGCTGCCACGAGTTTCCACCTTTCTTAAACAACCAGTGCAAGCAAACCCTCTATTGAACCTGGAATAGACGTGCACTTGCTATAGAGCGTTTAGTCTTGTTTTTTCTCCGTTACTACATGTGTTATCCGAAGCTCTTCCTCACCTCCGGGTATTTCCTCATCCCCTCACTCTACATTGATATTGTTTACGAATATTGAAATATACTCTCCTAGAGGTTTAACGATTTCGGGCGATTTAGATCGGAACTTTACCCTACCTTTAATGATGGGCTGTCTTGTTTTGATCATAAAATATATGTCGGTCACCAGAATGAAACTGTCTAATCTAAAATTGGGCCTGGATGTGGAAACGACGGTGGCCACTAGAAAGAGTCACGTCCTAAAGGAAAAAAAACTTCACGCCGATACACGTAGCTTAACCAACGACGATTTCAGAACACCAACACATTTTTAATTCATGCACCCTTCAACATACCGAAACAGTATTGATTAAGCTGTGTCATCATTTTAAGTCCTTGCTTGAGTCAGGGTTATATTTCATTCATTGGCCATTTTTGAATCCGAAGTCTAATATAAATTAAAATTGTTTTATTTCACTTATAAATTTAGGCTGCTTATTTCTGATTACTTGTGTAAAAAATACGAAACTTTTGTTTTTGAACTATTCATTTTTATTCATAAATAATAAATTTATAGTGATTTTAAAAATCTATATCACACCCTATACGCCACCAAATAATTTGTGTTGTATTGTCATGATGTCCGATCATTCTTAAACATGGGATACATTCCGCAATTAAACATGTGATTACGACGTCAATTTTGATTTTTTTTTTTCTAACCTGTATGAAATGTTTTGTAATGATTTTTAAAGGCAGAAAACTATAATTTGCATTGCAATGAATATTCCTATGCACCGAAATCATAATGTAATTGGAGTTTAGGTGCTTATATTAGTAGGTGAGAAAAATTACACTCTCATACCGTTTACACTATTTTGTATATGGTAACTTTTAGTTTTCGGAAATTTCCAGCTTCATCAGAATAGAAATTTTAGGTTCTAACCGTTGTTTCTACTACGGCAGAAGACGCCAGTTTTAGCTAAAATATTCAAACAAATCAGGGGCCTAATCATTCACAATTTATTTTCTTCTTCTTCATCATTTAATATTTGCTTTCTCACGTTAAATGATGACAAACGAAGAAAAATGTTAATTGTAATCCGTGATTCAAAAAAGTAGAAGACTCGATGCACGAAAATGATGTCGAAAATCGATATAATCATGGCCCCAGATCACAATTAGTTTGATGATGGTAGTTTTCATATTGTGTAGATCTACAGATGTGGTTTTTTTCTTCTCAAATTTCATCATACATTTGCATTTTCTATGTCTTTGAGTCCCATTCACCGTACGTTGTTGCATAAATGGCAAACCAAACTGAGCATACATTAAGCTGTCACTTAAAAAGTGTGGTCAGATTGAAAACCCCACGTCTAAAGAAACACAAGATTTGGAATTTTATTTTGTTCGTTTAGCTGCAAATTCAATGTAAATGGGGGAATTTTACGTAATTAAGCCTTTTAAAGCATTCTATGATCGCTTTTTATATGAGTGAATATAACACTTCGATACATTTTTCGCTGTATTAACATGAGGAGTAGAGTGAGATTCCTTTCCGTTTTCCTTGACGACTTAAATTCGACGCACATTTATAATTGCTGTCTCGTTTGATACTCTGTGCGATGTCTTCTAGTTCTTATGTAAATTAAGATATAATTATACTGTGGAAAGTTTTCTTGGTGTGAAAGGAAAGTACAACAAAACATTTGGCCGTGCACATAGTTTTATAAGGGGGCGTTTTGCCAAACCGTATCGAGTGCACAACTGAACGACTATAAAATCAGAGTGTATTCCCTTTTAATAACAGCCCAAGACGCCATTCAGTCGGAGACATCTAACTAATAATACATACATCCTCTTTAAAATTGAATTTGTTTAAAACAAAAATGACTAGATTTATTTTTCTATATTTGTCGCAGCTCAAAATTACAGTCATTTTTTTTTGCTAACCCCCTATGAATGCAATGCACTGTGTTAGCGACAGGAAATAAGGGTATTGGAGGGAGGAAAGAGGGAGTAGTGTTTGTTGATGTTTGCCTTGAATTTGGTAATGTCATAGCAGGCAGGAAAAACACCTGCAGGAAGATTATTCCACAAACGAACAGTCCGGCTGAAGAACGAATTTTCTCTATAGTGCGTCGTCCGGTCAACCGGCCATTTAACAATGAACGTATGAGACTCCATGGATAGCCGCGTATTCCGGCTAAATGTTCTAAAGTCAGGAACTAGAAGACAGATATCTTGTGAACAGATACCATTGAAATATCTATAGAATAGCGATACACAACCCACATTACGGCGATGCTATATATATACAATAGAGTTGGATACCCTGCCATCCCCTATCATCACCACAGCTCCTGCCCATATATGGGAGTTATATTCCATTTTAGGCCGGATGTAGGTGGTGTAAATATTTACGAGATCAGATGGGGTAAAGTATTTCTTGCACCGCTTTAAAAAGCCTAAACACTTGAATGCTTCTTTCGACACTTCGAATATATGGCTAGCCCAGCGAGCATCTCCCTGTATATTCATGCACAAAAAATCAAGAGTATTTGATTCGTCGATATCCACACCACCCATAGATATTGACGACGGTGCTGGATCAGTGGAATGTTTGTGTGACAACAAACAGCACTTAGTCTTTTGTGCATTTAATTTTCATTATTGGGAGATATAAGGTTTACGAATTCAAGACACAGTTGACAGCTTATCGTCTGCTGGAACTTCCTTGTTGTGGAGGACATTTCATGTTGCCCATTAGTCACTCATGAGTATCTTAAAGGACGGCATTGCATGCTACGCAGGTTATATTTCTCTGCTAATGCCTAATGCTAATGAAAGTTTTCGAATCCGCGGGATTTTTTCTATTATCAGGAGGCACTACTGCAAGGCTTGACATTTTTTTAGAAAGTCTTCACCAAGCAAATTTTTTCACAGCTCCTAGGACTATGAAGAATTTGTAAAAGCTCCGGCGGGCAAGCACCAACGGTCGCAGATTATTGTGCTCTAAAAATACCAAACAATGTGCCCATCTACGGGAGCTGTCCGTTTACGGGAGCTGTCCACGAGTAGAGCTTTTACTGTATTTACTTAGATAGTCTAAGACTCCTTGCGCATGGTAATTCTTTGTCACCACCTTTCTGATCATACCATCCTCTTAATGGCCCAAGCGTATGTAACAACGCTGCTTCCGCTGCCGGGCCACCTAGAATATTATGCAGAATCATCAAATCTAACTAATGAAAGGTGAAATTACATTTTACTAACGAATTGAACAACCTCAGTGCGGCAACAAAAACAATAACACAATGAACAACAATACCGGTTAACTGTAAAATTGTGTTATTTCCACTTGTTTATGTTGATGGTGTGAGATGTGTGTCATCACACAATGTATTTGTGTGATGACACAAATATGTACCCACCCTCCCCTTACGATGTATTTTTCAAGTCATCTCCTTACGTGTAGCTCGAAGCGAGTGTATGTGTGGGTGTGTGTGTGTGTTGGTATGGGAAATAAATTAGTTTCCACTGTATAGGAAATATGGCTGAGAGTCTCGATATGCAGATGAGCTTTTGAAATGTATTCAGTTCCGGGAAATAAATAAGTCTATACACCGAAACACATGTACAAGTAACACGAATGTATGTATTTATGTTGCAATTTGTTTATATACACATCTGTGACCTCATAGAAACCCCCTCTCACGCAATTTTAGTCCAAGTAAAAAAAAAATTAAGGCCATGGCTTGAAAGGCAACGTGTACACGACCATGCAAACGGATTCAGTGAGAGATAGACACTCATAATTATAATTAGCCCGACATGCATACACGAATTCCTTGTAATTTTTAATTTATGCTCTCCTAGTTGGGTGGCATTCGCAAACACTTATGAACGATTACATCACATTCATCACATGGCGTATGAGAATTATTCATGTGCACAATTAATCATACGCACCAGACACATGCGCCCACACTTATTTCGTATCTCACAGCAAACCCTTAATATTGACAAATGAATGTTTTTTTGTTGTTGTTGTTCTTTAAATACCTTTCATTCTTGGCAACTCGCAATTATTTTTAATACTTATTTTTCAACAGAATTACGAAATTATGGGAATTTTCAATTTGGCCACGTCAAAGTGAAAACGGATGGGTGGGCAGAGCGACAACTTTGTTGTGGTGTTTGTATTAGTACCGGTAATAAATTATGAAAAACTGTGTTTGTTTTTCTTTTACTTAAATCAAAAGCATTTAAATTCCAAGAATTGTGGTTAGGAGCAGGTGGCCGTAATGGCTGCTCCTCCCGGTTGTGTTTTTTCGCAGTCGTATGTTTTTTTAACTGTTTAATATTAAAATGCAATTTTACAAGCATATTGTGGGGTTCAAAGGTGATAAATTATAGATTTTTTTACAAGCTGTAAGCGAAAATATAATTTAATATAATTTAATTTGCGTTGCGGTTTTCCCCATAAAAAGGGGGGAAAGAAAGAGTTTTACATAAATCATTATGAGCTTGAAAATAAAAAAGTAAGACTTGTTGCGGCTTTGTGGTTATGTTGGCAACAATTTAAACAAGAACTATTTGGAAAAACGGCATGATAGCAACGTGTTTTCTCTAACACCCCTGACCATAAATTTGTCACCAATCACTGCAGTGTATGATAGAATTTGTATACGATCTGTCAAACATCATCTTAATGCAAATGTAATGAACAGCTGTTCAAAATGTTGTGGAGGATAACAAAAAAGTGTAGTTCAATAATTAATAAACAACTTTTAGCAGAAATTTTAAAAGCTCTAATTGGTTCTTAGCCAAAACCACACAGACCAATGGCTTACGTTACAAAAAAACCCTTACAAAATCCGAAAACTTTCTAAAACAGTAGAAAAGTAAACAATACGTAGGCATTTGAATACATAAACTAACGATTGTTCTTTATACAGTCGAACTTCCATATAGCGAATCTCAAGGGGACCAAAAAAAAATTCGTTATATAGAAAATTCGTAATATAGAATTATTTAAAAAAAAATTTATTTTTATGTATGTTGAATTTTATTTAAAATAATTGGTAATTTTTGTCTGCGTTTGATTTTTCCATTTTTCCGTGTAGTCTACTATGCGAGCCTACATTTCTCTCACTTACAGAGAGTAGAAATGTGAATCTCACACACAAAAACAAATAAAAAATGAAAATATGTGTGTGTATGGTGAGAGTGAAAAATGTGTTTATGTAAAACTCGTTATACGGAGATCAAAAACGCATGACCATTCGAGTTACGGGCGTAGAAAAAATTCGTAGTAAAGAAATATTCGCTATAAGGAAACTCGTTATAAGGAGATCAAAACATACTGAAAATTTAACGAAATTGCAGTGTTCTGGAAATAAATTCGTTATATAGAGAACTTCGTTGTACGGAAGTTCGTAATAGAGAAGTTCGACTGTAACACCCATAAATTGGCAATACAGTTGGGAATATTTCTTTGTACAAATTCAGAGTAGAATATCTCATGGGCAATTGTGGCTTTTTTTTAAGTCGCTGAAGCGACTTTAATTTCGTTGTCCTTTTATAACTGTATACAAGAGTCAACTATGTGAATTACAGCCTGAAAAATTAATGAAATTTGTTTTTTTGAATTCATATATAAAATAGCTGGGCAAATTTTCGACTTCAGGTGCTTTTTTGTTGATTCCACGAAAGATTCCCTTGAAAATGAAGTCCCAAACATTGGACTGTTGTGACATCCTTAATTTCTTCCCATCAAGAAATACAATTAACTCTTTATTAAACCCGAAAAAAGGTTTGAATACAACAAGTTTTGTTTTACAAGAATTAAGGAAAAGCTTCTTAATACATACATAGTCCAAGAGCAAAGCCGTATCTCGTTCCACATATGGTTTTAGTGCAGATTCATGCATATAAGGATAAAACATGCTCATGTCATCTGCATATATGAAACATTTTCCAGATAAATGGGGGTTCATTAAATCATTTATATAAATTGAAAACAGTAATGGACTCAAAACACTGCCCTGTTGTTCCTTAATTTGAGCAAATTTTGGTTGCTTGAATATTTTCTTAAATGAAATCCCATGAAATCTTAGTCCCCATTACTTTTTTTTAATATTTTTTTTAATATTTTTTTTAATATTTTTTTTATGCTTGTGGTTTGTCTCTGTTCTTGTTTATCGCTGAAATTCCAGTCATTGAGCATGTCATAATTCCTTCCGATTGTGCTAAATCTTGTTTTTGATCTTAAGCCAAGGTATGGCTGCACTGATCTCATTTTGTTTAGGGGTTCATATTGAACACCATTAAATGTAGTTTCATCAAATCGTTGTTCGGCCGTTAACAAAATTCTCACGTCATTTCCAGTCCATTAACCTCAACCTCTTTGTATTGCTGTCTTTCCATTTCTGATTTCTTTCTTCGGAACATACGATTTTCCTCCCTACTCAAGTCTTGGTATCGCTCCAACACTGGTCGTCTAGCCATAAGCACAGTTGTTGCACCTTCGCCATGTTCTTAGTTTCAGTGACGGCTTTCCGTTCTTCATTCACCAATTCATTCTTTGGGGGCTATCGTCCTAGAGTTCAGTATGTGTTGTCATTTTACTGCGTGGAGTAGTCTTGGGCTGTTGGCTGTATTTTAAGTCGTTCCTTTGCTGCTGTAAGGTAAAAGTCTCAGTCAAAGTTTCCACTTCGAAACTTTCATTCGTTCAACACGCTGAAGGCATGGTGTCTATTACAACGTGATCATCGTTTTTCCATCAGGTCGCCATCACGTTGACTTGTGGATTTCGCATTGTTTTAATTTGGTGCTGCAATCAGTAAACTCGGCACGAAAAACTAAACTCCCTGATTGAAACAAACAATAAGACCGATGGCAATTATACAAAAATCATTTTATAGCTTCTATATTCAGCATTCGACTAGAAATCAATTTTAGTATTATAACATCAACAATTGAATAGAAATTCTGAGAATACTTGACAAATGATTTCTGAGAAGATCTCGAATATATAATTAATTCGCAATCACTTTTAGCATTGAATCCTATTTCAGCGAATTATGAATTTCGAATAACAAAATTCTTTTGCCTACGTGTCCCAGCTACCCATTTACCTCACACTCAGCCAGGCGATATCGTTCTTGAACAGATGATTCAATTAAGAACTCATTTTAATGTTATTATGGAATACCAGGTATTACCAATGTAGCTGATTTCAATGTGTCGCCCTCTGTAATGAAATACGTATTTCCATTAAACGGCAGCGTAATCGACATTTGCGGACGAGAGTTTTCATTTCCGTCAGTAGGTGTTCTACTAGTCCGTCCGTCAGTGTGTCAATCAGATTATTTCCAATTATCACCAAATATCTCAAGTCATTCCGGCAAATGGTCGTCACATTCTTCTGCATACTTCGCAGTACGGCGTCTGGAGATGATGATAAATACGTCAATTATTATTGAATTGAAAGCGAAAAACAGAACAATTTGCATTTTAACGGTTGTAGATGTGACAAATGTGTTCTCTAAGTGTGTGTGGGTTTGGGCAGGAGTGTTCTGCTGAGGGTGAATATCGGTATGAATGGCTCAACTCCCACGGGGGATACTTTCGTTTAATATTAATTAATTTTGAAAAGAATAAAAGGCACACCTCATACTTCACACTGGTATTTTGTGTGTATCTATGTTCCCCTTGTGTTTATCCTTCCATTCGAATTATTTGTATTCCCCTACAGACGGCAGTACAAAGTAACAATCACAGCAGCAACAAACTGAATTATATGATTAAAAGGAGAGACTATATCAAGAAAGACAGGTGTGGTCGTGGTTTGCACTATGGGAACAAAAATTTTAAATGGTAAACAGAGCAAAGTAGAAAATTTCAGTATTTCGAAAATACTCCTACCGTCTCCTCATTTTCCCAAATGGTCCAGACCATCTGATGCCAGAACTTTATCAGCTCTTCTCCTTCGGACTTATAAATCTCTGCCAATATGCCTTGGTCTCATTCGGCCTTACTGTTAGTACGTTCTTTTTGTTATTGGGCTTTGGACACATTATCCGTTTCAGTTGTCTGCAACAGGAGAAATGAGGTCTGTCGCATGAAGTAGTCCATGTGCGGTAGCGCCCCATGATTTATGCCCTAACAATGATAATCATGTAAAACTTACAAGTGGTGGCACTTGGCATTTCGACACGTTGTGGCCAAACACCACTTATCATTCGTGTATACGAGAATTTCTGATCTGACATTAAGATTTAATGTGCCGCGTATTCCAGATCCGCTGGTACATCCACCGATTGGGAAATTCGAGTGCCTGGTCTCTAGGCTTTAGTGGTATATGTCGATATGTCGACGTTCCAACCATCTGTGAGCGTCTTGAATAGACACGATATCCGCCCAAAAAAATTCACAGTGATCCGGCAGCCTCATTAATAGGATAGTAACGTACGAAGGGAACCAAAATCAGAAAAAAATCAAACAAACAAAATTTAAACCATCTGCGTAGAGTCCTCATATCGATGACGACGTAGATATCAATTCACATCTTTTTGGTTGTTGTCCTTTTTGGTCATCAATATGAACTATGGCCTTGAAACAATAACCTGTGTTTGTCAATGAATGCCATCATCATGAGTATTTGTCCTTGGGAACAAACACATGCCGGCATACAGAAATGTTTATTTCGTTTTTGTATTTCAGTAAGAGCACGTGTTTCAACGTTTATTTATGGAAAATCCCCAGTATTCCATTACGTTAAAAGTATACGCAATAAAGGCCAGCACCCGTTTGTTGCAGTTCATAAATACTGGACTTCATCAACTGCTGTTGTTTATTTACAAATATTGGAAGTGGACATTTCATGTATAGAATTAATTTCATTGATACTAGCAGCCGAATTCATATACATAAACTGTATATATTTGCAATATTTATTTTAACAGGTTTTAGATAACGACATAAGGGAACCTCCATTAAATTGTAGATAAATATTTTCAATGTTAATGGCTTTTACATTCTAAATTTATTTCGAAATTCAATTTATGTCGTTTCCTAGAAATGCCAATTTGTTCGGGTCACAGCAAAAACTTAAACAATTTCAACTATTTGCTGGCATTTTGTATTAATCCATTTTTTATTTTATTTTTCCAGGATATTGGTGGCGAAGTTAAACGTGATGGCCGAAAAATGTTGCCTCTTCCTAACTTCATGGGCAGGATGCTGACGGATGCTAATGGGATTTCTAAAAGCTTGTCGACCGTCACTGGTTCAAAGATACGTAATCTTCCTCATTAATATTATTTTTTTTTTCTAATATATGCATTGTTTTCTGTTAGTGTTCTTTATAGAGGAGGAACAACCGATATTAGTCGAATAATTTATCCAAACGAAATGCCTACGCTTGAGCTGAAACCTGTGGGTTGTTGACAGGAAAATCCAAAAATGCTGACGAACCTAAGCCCTCATAGTTCTTCTAACACAAACAAATTATATGTGTGTGATCCTTTATTGAAATTTTGGTTCGATCCGTCTGATCGTTTTCCGTCTTAGCAAGAATATATCAGAAACTCCGGACATCCCAGGATTTGTATAGTTTCATTATAGTGTTTTTACTCAGTAAGTAAGATTTTAAATTTGTATTTTTGAACATTTTATTTAACTTGACGCGTTAGTGGGTGTTTTTTATTTAATACAAAACCAGCAATAAAAATAAAAATAAACAAAATTTTAAATGTGTCTTCGCAATTCAAGTTGAAAACTCTTGTCCTATCGCTGGTATGTCTAAAGTAGAAAAAATAAATTTCAATGGGTGGCCCGTTGGAGGAGAGAGAAAGGTAGAGTATTGGAAGAGCCGTGGGAGGAGTATGACTACAGGCTCAGTATTATACAGTACATTAGATGAATATCCTTAAGGATGTCAAAGGAGCACCAGCCAGCATTGCACGATTGTCTCTTGACCTGCTCCCAAGGTGAGTATGTTGACGTTCATCTGGACCTGGACACTACTTTTGGTATACAAGTCTCTGTAGGACTACTACAGTACATGCAATGTCGCAGAAAACGAGGAATAGATAAAACTAATAAATGTATTAAAAGTGGCAAAAAAGAAATGTCATCAAAGCATTGCATAGCGTACGGTTATTACTCCTGCGTAATATTACTCATACGCACCAGACACCTGAACCGGCGAAATTTCATTTCTTTGCTTGTTTCCGTAGTGACTCGTGTGTTGGGGTGACATTTTTAAATTAGTTTTTCCCACACTGTTTTCATCTTCAAATCATTTTTAAAAGCGATCGCGAACTTTTTGTGTTATTAGAGTTTAATGTTGCTATGAAGATTGGATCTCTTAAAGGATCTTTTCACGTAATAAATTATTCAGTGAATATTTATCAGAAGCGTTCGTGTGCGAAAATATCAGTCAAGCTGAGGATGAAAATGAAAAAAAAACAATGTTCTTTAATGAATTTTTCTCGGAGTAATTTCTGTGGAGTCGATGTCAGAGTCTGACAAATTTGCCCGTATTCGAAAAATGAGCTAGACTCGGATAAAATAAATAAAAAGTATTGAAAACAAGGTAATCTGTTAATGTTTTTTAAACAGGCTACAGTATTTATAGTAGACCGTCCGCTCCTCGATACAAAGGCCGCTTTTCGAAACCATACTTCTAAAATCAAACGATTTATAAATTAAAATTCGGAGTTGGCAATTTACTTATTCATTGAAAAATTTTGCAGTCGATGTGCGATATTTCAAAAAACGCTTCAGGTGCCTTCCCAATCAAGGAATACTAATTTAAGCTCATTTCATTATCTACAAAATTTGAGAAAATAGGAAAATAACAGCGGTATTCAGAAAATAGAAAACAGTTTTATAATTATCTTCATGAATTTTTAAACTTTTTTTCATTGAAAGCCACTTCTCTCAGCCAAACATTTTGTATGTCACAGTATGAACCCGGGTTTTCAGTGAACGTTTTTCACCTGGTTTATACTAACGATTTGAAAGATAAG
This sequence comes from Hydrotaea cyrtoneurina, assembly GCA_958296145.1. Classification (NCBI taxonomy): domain Eukaryota; kingdom Metazoa; phylum Arthropoda; class Insecta; order Diptera; family Muscidae; genus Hydrotaea; species Hydrotaea cyrtoneurina. The sequence continues at coordinate 5,052,590 of OY282513.1, read as the reverse complement.
GTAGTCATAATTGAGGCAATGAGAGCTACCTGTAAACGGAGATCCTGGTGAGTGTAAAGAAAATTATATCCACGCACACCTCACTAATTTCAGAGAACTTCCCCAAATGTTCCTTCTTGGAGTTTCAAAATAAATTCTTACCTACCCATCTGCAAAACACAAAACATAAATTTGATTGTCTTCTTTAGTAATTGTATGTATTATTAAAGTATATATATATATATATATTTCTCTAAATTTCTATAAGGAATATCGGGTCTATCATTTATTTCACCCCAAATGAATTCTGAAGTTCTGATTTCGGAGTCCAGCTGCCTTTTCCATGTATGGGCCGGTCTACCAACACGTCACTGGCCTTCAGGGTTCCAATCGATTGCCATTCTGGTAATGTCGTCTCACGATTTCCTGAGTATACTTTGTCGCAATTATTAGAATGTGGCAAAACGCTTTGTTTCATTTCAAATCATTTCAATGGTTTTACAACAATACCAAAATTAATTAAATAAACTTATTAAAAACTACAGATTAAATAACAAAATAGTCAATTGCAAAGATTTCAATTTGAATAGGTATTTCGTGTCTCGCCCCTTTATGCGTAGGACTGTCATCTGTAAGACAAAAATAATTTCTTCGTACACTAAGCTTGTGTGGGTGTCTGCATTTAAAATATAACAATTATTCTGAAATGTTTTTATTTGATGTTAGAAAAGGAGAATACAACTCATTCCCAGAGATATTCAAGACTAGTTACTCGAAATGGAAACAATAAATTGTGTGTATTTGTTATCTTTTCGTTCTGCTGGGCCTGCGGATATATATCCCTGAAGACCTAATAACAAAAAATGAGGATTTAAATATTTGTCTAGGCAGACGAACGATAAAATCTTTCATGCAAACCAAACAACATCATGAACAAAACGGGTTATTACAACAGTTTGTGTCCTATAAATAGTAATGAGCTTTTCCATGAATAAATTAGAATACATAGAAAAACAAATCCTATTGAAAATTAACAATTGCTTAAATATCCTTTTGCACCTTTATTATGTTGACAGATTGCATTTGGGGTGATGAAGTGTCTCTGTCCAATTTCGAACCAACATCAGGAACGTTACAGTAGAAACACTTCAATCTGTAAATCTTTGTAATGGCCAAATTTTAGCTACTCACATGCCTGCTAGTCTGAAGGGTATCTAAATGTTGTGCCATATAACCTTTTCACGTCGCAACTTATTTGTATAGGTTCAAACCTTTTGTACCCTGTAAGCATTTAAAATCTCAAGTGCCAATTTAATCCGATTAAATCAGGTTGGGTTATGTAATTGATGTTTTTTTGATTGCAGTACATCCTGAAAAGTAAAACACACAAAAGGCTCTTCTTCAGTAAGGTGGTACTGTTTCAGGCCAATCAAGTACCCAACGTTGTTGTAAATTATTTAATTAATCATTCTTTATCAAATTGTTCTTTTGAATGGCTCCCATTTCTTTACAATTGTGGTAGCATTGGAAATATCCTTTCTCTGCTCAGTTAAATCTTACAAAACCAATTAAGCTTCATTTATACGAGTTTTGTACAATAAATTCTATGAGCTTCTTAGAGCTTCGCCGTACTTTGCTACACGTGCTAACTAAACAAAGTCTATTAATATTATCATAATAACACAATCATAATAACACAAAGACGCAATAGTTGTTGCGATTTTCAATCATTATTTCAAATTACCCACACCTTGAATAACCGCCTGGCATTAGAATTATTCTATTCCACTCCAAGATAATATTTCTTCAAAGAAATTTCATTGCAATAATGACTCAATTTCTTCTTACGATTTCATTGTCTTCCTGTTGCCTTTATTCCTTGGGGTTTATTATTTAGTTATAAACTGAGCAATGATTTTTGAAGTTCTTATCTCTTTATTAGCATTTCACTTGAACAATTTCCGTATTTATTATTCGTTTCCAAATATGAAAGATTCTCCCAATATACGATACATCGTAATTACAGGATGGGCCATTTACAATTTGAATCTGCTATAAAAAAAGTACTGATATTTTTTCTTCAAATTTCTGGAACACAATATCATTCGTATAACTACCACGACTGGCTCGGCACTACCTCATACGATCCATCCAATTTTCAGAACATTGTCGGTTGTGTCGAGTATATTATTCTTTTGCATTTTTTTTAAACCAAAATTCGTATAAGCGTCTCCCTGCTCATTTTCGAAGAAAATGACCGATGTCGCTAGCTAAAAATCCACACCAAACAGCAACTCGTTGTGGATGCATTGGCTTCTCAATAGTCACGTCAATTTGGTTATAGACATAGCCACCTTCATGAAAAGAGTTCAATCTGAAAACGCGATTATTCCCAAAAAATCCTTCATCTCGTGCCAAACATTCTTCAGCATTCATGTCAAACATAAGCCTAAAAAATAAAATGAGATTAATGTTATTCTATCTTTCAAATACAAAGTAATCGGTAGTTCAAATTTAAACTTTTAAATGACCTCTGCTACCAATTCCTCTAGAAACTTTACTAACTATGAACCACGGGCATCCTCATTAAACCAACAGTGTTGAGGTAGAGACTATCACAAAATAGCCCACTGTGTCCTAGCAGACTGAATGAATGTTTTCGGGTCAGTAATAAACGGACAGAAGAATGGAGCTGGAGCAATGACTGCATACTAAGAGTAGTTGCTAACCCATCGCGGAAATTGTTTTTTTCAATCCCTGAATTTAAGGGAGCCGAAATCGGCAATGAAGTTTTTCCGGCACATTCAGGCTAAGCAAATGTTAACCAAAAAACATTTTCATAGTAACACTAGAATCTAGAAATATTTAGATGTAGATTAGACACGACAAAACAACACGTGGAATATACTGGTAGTTTGCAATTCAATTGTCACCTTCACGATATTAAATTTAATACTAATATTAGTTGAATTTCCGTTTTAAAAAAAAAAATGTAGGTGAGCAGTTTCTCCTTAATATGAAAACACTTCACATGTCTAATAATTTACCAACACTTGTAAACTGTATCTTTCTTTTTTTCTCTTTATTTATTTTCATTTATTTATTAATTAAAAAAAACATAAAATTTTTTATTGAAAAGCAAACATGTCACAATTTTCAATATCTCCAAAAATTAAAAAGAAATTCTATAAATCATTTGTTTTAATGTGAACCTTTTTGTTTTAGTGTTCACTGGCCTAGAAACTTCAATCCATCGCCAACATTTTCCACCCTCATCAGACTAAAGACCGATGTTATTTTATTATTACGTGCATACATTAAATGTCCATTAAGTACATAATGGGTTAATTGCTAACCCATTAGACAATGTCATTTCCCCTCTGAACTTGTTGTTCTCGACGACAAACAATTCCGAATTAAAACGTTATTATAAACTCCACCGAAACCTCTGCCTGAATATCTGCATAGAGACTGGGTTGTTTCACTTTCTAGAGATGCTCAAACCATGAGTATGAAAAACAACACAGTGCGGAAATGCTCTGGAGAATTTAGCCTGAAAGTTCGTCGCAAGCGGCAACAACAAATTCATAATTAAAATTAAAATTAAGTACGACGGAAGCAGTTAAAAAGTATTTCGCGTTTTAAAGAAGAAGAAAAACACAGGGACAAGTTTAAGACGTACTTTCCTGTTATCATCCACACCATTTGTCACAACCATCAACACGCTGGGCAAATCACAACAAAAACAAGGACCAGCCATGTTCCTTGAGGCTAAAGACAATAACAGTGCCAACAGGGACTCCTCTGTTGCTAATGATTCGTAAATCTTACCGAAAAATGTTATCACTTCGTTTAATAGGCTCCTCCATTACTGTGAATGGAATTATTTGCAACAACTTTCATAAAGGAAACATAACACAATAAAAACCGAAATGAGTGCGTTCACTGGGGGAGAACAACAAACAACGACATTTCTACAAAAAAAACCTAAGCATAATTAAGCATAATTTCTAGTCATTATTTGCAAAAAATGGCAAGAGACGTAACAAAGATAGCTGGCACAAAAAACAAGTATAAACATACAGAGGGTTACTTTTCATACTTAGCCATAACAATCGATGTAATTATTTATTTTTTTCCATGGAAGTGTAAAATAACTCTGTAAGTTATGTTATAAAAAATAAGCAATTCAAATATCAGCACTAAATTCACTAAAGGGACATAAACAAATTATGGAATGCCTTAAATATCTCAGCAGATATATTAAAAGTTAATTTCATTTATTCATTTCATAGTTGATTACTTAATACGACATATATATGTGTCTAATGCTAGTCTTACCATAAAATACATTCTCCCCGAACCAGTCAGCACAACAAGAGTCTAAACTCAGATGGAAAAATTATTTTTTAAAAAAAAACGGAAGTTTACAAATCAGGCCCAGTTAATATCAACGGCCACATCCTTCTCTCATATACCGACGACATTGACATCGCCAGAAAGATAGAGCGAGATGAAAGTGGTGTTTTTCCAGAATCCAGAAGAAATCAAAGACAAAAAGGACATGGCATAGCCTCAGCTTAAAGCTGTAGATAAGCACAGGTCGACATAACGACTGTAGTGAAGACTAGCAGTTGAATCTTCGACATAATGCCAGAATTTTTATACCTCGGCTCTGTTATCGATAGAAAGTACATAAATAAAACATGCGTCGTGCGGACAACCGGCCATTTTCCGCGTATTTCGGCTAAATGTTTTAACGTCGGAGACCAGACCATGAATATCTTATGAACAGATACAGTTAAAATATCTGTATCGATACTCAACCCACATTCTGTTCCATATTTAACGAGACCTAAACGTTTTTCCTACACAAAAACTCCCATCTCTCGGCTCGTTCTTGACCTAAGGGAATCGTTTAATCATAATGTACAGGTCATCTGTAGAAGTGAACACATTTCTCTCGAAACCCTGATTTACCTGCCGAGGATCAACTATAAGATTCCATACAAATGAACGACTTATAGACCACTGAGGACAGCCAAGTGCCACGTATAACTACTGATTGAATCGCCCGCTTCTCTGATCAAACCGATATTTGGTGTTGCAATATTTAAAACACATTTTATTTTTTATTAATTACAAATACAAAGTACAATTATATCGTAATTGTGGGTCCAAGCGTAAACCGGGTGACACAGACCATATGGCTAGATTTTTACAGCGACAGATAAAAGCCTTTATTGGGAATCGAAGCTTGCCTGTCAGGACTCCACCAACTAGCCTACCAGGGCGTTTAAATATCATAATAAAACTTTTGTCGGTTTAAAATTAAATTGAACAAATGATGGCAAAGCTCAGCGACATAAAATAAATGACTTTTTCCTCCACTATTCATATTTTTTCTATCACCATCGTATACTTCAATGAAGAGAGAATAAAAAGTAAACATATTTAAATTATTTCGAATGAATGATGTTGCCATGAATGGAAGTGGCATTGAGTAGTAGATTGAACCACTCCGCTGAGTTCTATGTGGTTACGTGGTTAATGGAGGTATTAAAGTCAATACGGACATTGTGGTGTTGACTGATTTTGCTCCTCTTATTTTCCATGGTCGATAAACAACTCAACAATGTAAGTTAATTACAATAAATGTCGTTGTTTAACATTCAGCATGACCGCGTCATCAGCATCATGGCTGATTGTATTTCGTTTACACAGCATCAATTTGTCCTTGTTGTACGTCCTTCACTAATGAATGTGGACTACACTGGTTTGGAGTCATCCATTCAGGAGTGCTGTTTGTTTTTGTGTTTCGATCACTGCTGATTGTGTCAGAATCGGCGGATGTGTTCAAACAATTTGATCCAATGAAGGAATAACCGCCGTAGTTTAAATTACGAAATTTGGCAGCAATTAAATATGGCGCCTGGTCTGGCTACGAAGATATTCAAATGTATACTCGACTAAGAATATAAACGGATTGTTGTCAAAACATGAAACCGTTGATTCGATTGCATTGGCTTAAGGCGATTTTAGGGATGTCTTTTTGTCCACCAATGTTAATCCTCCGTTATGTAATCGATTTACAAACACTTCCTAAATTTGTATTTCATTTTTGCATAAGTTGCAGCTGTTGTTGGTTTTGACAACGGACACATCTGACTGAACAAGGGAAGAATACAAATTTCATTGACAGCTCTTCATTGGAATTCCATTCAAATAAGTCATTCTATTGACGCACTCATTAATAGCCTTGAAATTACGAGAAAAATTTACAAAGGAGGAGAAAAATCAACAAATCAGACGAGGAATGGAAAACTGAATTAATGTTGAATTTATTTGCCGTCATAGTGTTGAGGTTCAAACAAGAGAAAATAAATAACTTTTATATAATAATTAAGGTGGTAGAAAAAGAAATGCTCAGTGGGAATGAGGCTGGCATTAATGGCCCGCCGGGTAACAAGAGTTGCATAATAAATATGTTTTATATTAAAAATCCATTTTACCGTTGTATGACTGATATTAAGGACATATAGAAAAAGTTGAATACAAAGTAAATTTGTATTCTAATTTTGGGTCCAATGGTGAACCAGGTGCCACAGACCATTTGAATAGATTTTTGCAGCGACAGACCAAAGGTGGAAATCGAACCCACACTGACAGACAAGCACTCTACCACCTCTTCAACTATCATAAAATAGCTTTTATCGGTTTAAAGGGATATATAGAAAAAGGAGAATGGAGAATTTTTCAGGAAACTCATTTGTTCGATAAACCTGGTATTCCATTCAACATGAGAATCCCACTATTATTTTCAAAAAACATCTTAAAAAAAATTGAATTTCAGTACCCAGTACATAGTCTTTTGAGTTTACCATGATCATCGCCCGTTAATACATAACCAGGGGGAGAGTGCTATGCCACTAAAATTGCCAGGCTGTGAAAGTACCTTTTCTTTGGTCGATATTTTCTTAAGTACTTATTCTATTTTTAATTTATTTATCAACAATTATATTAAGTAATAAATTACTGACTACTGTGGTCTTAAGCTAAAACTCATTAGTTTCTTTATTGGCGCTCCCGGTTTTGACAAGATTCAACATATTCTTAAAAACCATTTTGTCCAGTTGCTCAGTGACGAGCTCTAAACAACCCACCCGCCAGTTCATATCATGAAAGTGTTAAATTGATTTTCTATACAGTGTCCGGTTACCAGGAGATGAACATTTCAAGCTGTTGACAGCCGGATGTACACAAGGATGCTTAAAAATATTCAGTTGGACGAACATGAGAAGCACACAAACAAAAATGGGGTGAAATGAAAATTGTTTTCTAACGTTGTATGCAATATAAAAATGACATTGGGCATAACTACTTGATGGTTCGAGTAGTGTCTATTGTGGTAGTTTTTCTATTATTTCCGTACGGTCTGGTACACAACCCCCGATACTGGGAGTTTTATTTCGAAAATGTTCAAACACGTGTGAGAATGCCCACCACCTGTACGGAAGCAAAGATGAAATGCATTTTCGTTGGATATTCGTCTTTGACAAAAGGTGGCGGCAAACCATAAACAAATCCAATGATCCATCCATTAAAGGCACGTTCACATGATAGAACATTTTGTGCATCATTTGTGAGCATTTATACCAGGGGATTTTCAGGGATACATATTTTGCTTGTAGTTGTAGAATTACTTAGACGTTTATGGCTGTTTGTCAAATACATTGGTGACATTATAAATATTTTCGATATATTTCATTATTTGTGTATTCAGCAAACGATGCAATTGAATTTCAAAGAAAAACTAATGTTTCTTAGATAGAGAATTCATGAATTCGAAAGAAATGTTTAAAATAATAAGTAGTATTTAATATAAAATAATTCCATATATTGTTAATAATATGAAATAATAGTTTGTTTAGTTAAGCTCGAGGTCTGGTTATTTTGTATCAAATAAACAAAAGCTTAAATATACAAAATATAAGTTCATACTCATTAAAAAGGTCCAATACAAAGATGTTCACTCAAATTGCTAGCAATTGTTATATTTAAACTTGGTCTTATATTTTCGATTTAAGGGTAATCTGGGATCTAGTCGGACTATAAATTGTACCGCATGAATAATCCTGAAATCGTTGAACTCTGGCAATACAAAAGCTGTGAAAGACCACAGACGTCCGAAGCGAAAGACGGATATGCCGATTGCAATCCGTTACTCATACGCATCCGTATACAACAACTAAAAATATTAATCATACGCATGGGAGCCGCTGATGAAACTTCGTATGAAGTCGTATTTTATGAAGTATGACGAATGTGAAACCCAAAAATTGGTTTCCAGAGGTGGAATCTGATGGTACACTAGGACTAGGAGAAATTGTGTAACTGCTCAGAAAAAGTTTGGCTTCGTAATTTGAAGTTCCCTTTAATACATCAATTGTTTGACTAAGTGCCAGACATGTGATGTGCTATCACCAAGTTGTTTTGTAAGACTGTATGCATGGTTTATTAAAATAAAAATTAAAAAACTATCCATTAGAATTTTTTAATTTTTGTTTGCGTTATCTATTTAACTGACGAATGGAACGATAATGACTAATGTAAAATTAAATACTTATACAAGTATTAATTTCAAACAGTGGCCTGGAGTCACTGCCTGGTATGAATTGGGTTGAGCTAAAGTTTGAGAGAAGTTTCCAGTCAGTGGGCGTTATGTTCTTACTCGCTATGACCGAGCACCTTCCCAGTCTGTTCCTCAGTTGGACTATTGTGGCAAACATAAGGGTGTAGACCGAAATTCTTATCAAGTTTGCGCCAGTTACTGTAAACGTCATGAACGAATTAGGGTGATTTCCAACTTAAAGACTTGCTTCTGCGATACTTGAGGTAAAATAAAATTGGTAAAATGAACATTCAATAGTAATTATATGGTTTTGATGTTATCTACAATAGTATGGAGAAGTGATACCGCCAACTATGCTCCCCATCCAGGATTAAGTAATTAATCTGCCAAGTTCTTGCCAACAAACGTGCAGGTTTTCATCAGGGCAGACAGCTATCAAATGATTGGCGTAAACATACGTACTGGGCGTAGCGCACACTTGTAGATTTATGTATGAAATCTTGAAATAAAAAAATAATAAAAAAAAATATAAATACATACGACAATTTTTCCTCTACGTCTTATCAAGAATAATAAGAGAAGACATTTTTACATATACACACAATATGCTCACATGCTTAAAACAAACAAATTACAATGAATAATCAGCACCACCTACAAAAGGATACAAGGATTTAAGGATGTAAAAAGTGTCATGTGATGATGTTGTAATTCCCTCGTAAAGACTGTCTTTCCTTATTATCTAAATAAAAATTTCAAGAATACTTAATTCTTTTCAGTTACAAAGGGATATAAGAAATTCAGCGCTGTAAAGACGATAAACACAAAAACCAACACGAGAAAGTTTTTTAATTTAAAAAAATTGTCTATTAGATTTAAATTTAGTTCAAAAGCGTTCATTTGGAAATCCTTTGGTGATGTCCATTTTGTTTAAGAGGTACTGATTTTCCCTTTGGATTTCTGCATGAAAGTCCATCGTTGGTGCGAACTTGTTTTGGATTTTGAAAATCAACAGCATTTGCAAGTATTTTAGATTTTCCAATCTAATCACATACTTAAATATGATTTTACATACATTAAATGTACTGTCAGAGTATGTTCAAATAATTATTGACGTTTTTAGTTTTTTGAAAAACAGCAATTTATTCAATTTACAGCAGTTATTAACCTAAATTACAGAGAGAACGAAATATATAGATAAATTAAGTTAAAATAAAGGGAAATAATAATTCAAATGAATGCAAACAACGTGAATAAAAAAATGCATACTATTCAATTCAATTACTTTGTTTTCCCCAGAAGTTATTTCGACCAGGGACAAGTGACAGTGGCATGCTTCTAATCATTTTGTAGTTAGTGCATGGAGATAAATTTAAATTTGTTATTGGTTTTAATTTAAGATGTGCTTCCACAGTAATGGTCGATGGTGTCTTCAACATTTTTAATAGCGTTTTTCTATTCTAGTGCGGTGAGTCTGAATAATCTGGTTTTGTTTGTTTTCATATACTGTGCGTGCTATGGAGTGCAACAACCATTCTGAGAATTGTGGTACTGTGGATGTTTGCTGCAAATGCCATTAAAAGTTGCTGTGATTTATATCGTTGTGTACAGGTCAAAACGTTGGAACTGGTTAAATGTTTTACTTGCAGTAATTTGTATGCATCAACAGTTGGAACAAACGGTTTCTCTTTGCATTGCTCCATTTTTATGCGTTTCAAACAGCAGTGGAAGCCCGTCCAGGTCATAATTCTATTTATTTATGTTATCTTTGTGCCTGTTTCCCCAGAAGGACTATGACATAAACAAAGAACAACAAAGTCAGTAGTCATTTTTATTCAGCTATCCACAATCTAAAAAGTCAACCTTACACACTCTGAGTTGAATGTATCGGCAGACAGAGAAAGTTCTCTGCATACAAATTTAAATGAATTCATCATGTCTGGGTTTGAAGCATATCCTAGGCCTGCAGGAGGTACCACCAGCAAAGTCAGTACTAAGTGTTGCCGCCTCTTTGGCAGTTGAGTAGTAGCGCCTTATTTACTCATAACTTATAAATACTTCTGAAATAAATTAGCAAAGATTTGTAATTAAATATTCTACGATCATGAATGCTTCCAGTGAGATTTCAGCAATTTCATATCAAATAGTGACAATAATATTGATGCTCTCACCATTCCATTTCTAAATAATATTCTTAGGTATTGAATTTACTTCATCAGGAAGTGTGGAAAAGCCCTATAATGTCGATGACTGACAATAAGGAGACATAATACAAATTTACGATTTTTTCATCACATCTTGAACTGATACATGTCCTAGATTTCAAAGTTCCCACTTACACTAATTTATGCGTTGTGACTCCGTTTGATTTATTTGACATTTATAAATAAATCTTGTTGTTTCGTAAAATTGTCGAAAAGCAAAATAAGTAAAGTCAATAAGAAATTTTTAAAAAACAAACCTCATATGAAACCTCAAGAAGAAATTTACAACAAATAAAATGTGATTTGTGTCTTTTTTCTACCCCGCAAACTTTTCTACACCATTCGCCTACAAACTTGCAAATTAAGCAACAAGTCATGGCGTAAATCGGGTCTAAGTCGTTCGGTATTTCGTTTTCTTTCCTAGCTAGAAATCAATTTAAACGATGACATTTTGGATTGACTTTTTTTAATTCTTTTTTTTTGGAATTTCTTTATTCATACGTTGACTTTTTGCTTCCGACTGCGTTAGATTCTTTGATGTTTATATCTGAATTTGGTTGATTTAAAACAAAGTCGAAGGCAAAATGTGTGAAGTCAAAATAAAATTTAAAAAAAATCAAAATGTCAAAAAGAAACCTCAAAATTTCTGAGTTCAAAAGAAAATTCCCAAAAAAACTCCCAACCGAATAAGCTCTCATTATTGCTAAAAATCCATTTTATTGGGCCATCAATTTTGACAGCTTGTAACGAACGAACAAATTTGTTTTATGGAAACAGGCAGTTAATATCAAGCAAAAAGTCATCATGGGGACTTTAAATATTTTCTAACTTTGTACGCTAATATCAACATTGCTCTTTATAACTAAACTTTAGGTGCATATTTATTATTATAATACAGTTTACCTCCATACACAGCAGAAACGCTACCCAAATATGACTTCTACAGCAAAGACCAAAAGCCATTTCACCTCGCTTTTCTACACTGACAGGATGCCCTTTTATTTTCTTGCAACCACACAGGATAAAACAACCACGCAACTGCAGGACTATCGCCATCTTACCAATCTATCATTAAACTAAATCATTCAATTTACAATGGTTGCTGGCAAAACTGTATAGTACGTTTCTTAAGTTGTAAAATATATTCCCCAAGTTTATGGTAATATAAACAAGAATCTTATATTCCGCCCAACATAAATAGATGGTTCACCAGATAGATTGAGAGGCGGTTATCTGGTCCACCCTTTGAGCCTTATCTTATCAATTAGTTGCAATTTATTTTATAAATCGAACCCAATTGCAAACACAATTTCTAGTAAATACATTTCTTCAATATTAATCAATGTATCAATGAAAATACAGGATATCTTTATTGATGACGATGACCTACGACATGACAATCAGCCAATGGTCATCATTTTTGTGACCGTTATTGTAGTTCGCACGGAAAGATTGACGGACCGGTGGATATGAGCCTCATAGTCTGTGGACATGCAGACAGTTAGACAGGTGGACATATTTCCTGTTGTTTCTTGAGTTTTTCAACATAAGAGCACGAATATAGTCTCTATAGGCTGAAAAAGATGTAGATTATCCATATAAATTCGCCGGCATAGTTCACTACCAATATGTGTCTTTGTATCCCTCTTCAATTTGGTTTTGAAGTATACTCTGAGATATACGAAAGCAGAAAAAATCCTCCGATTGGGATTTAAAGCACGCCACCAAGATATTGCTGAAAAAACGACACCATCTAGTCGGAATAGAATTAGTTCCGGTTGCTGATGATTGTCTGTGGTACCACATCCAAATCTCCGGTCTGACATCCGACCAGACGGCTGGGTGGAGATCCATCCATCGATCCGTCAACATACCATTTTTTTGTTTTGTACGAATAGAGGCGGGTTTGGTAGCTAAGCAGGTCTTAGGTGTATAATCAGGGCAGATACCCCTATTACCCTTGTATACTAAGAGCTCATCAGTCAGTTGGATAAATGAGGATGGACTGCTTGTAACTGCCAAGGCAAATTGCTTTTCCTGAGCAAGGTTTCGCTATTTACATGTTAGCCGCTACTTTAAAGGGGACACTAGTGCCCAGGAACTCTCACGCGGAAGTCTATGAGCTGTAGTCACTTTAAGTTTACCCTGACGAATCGATGAATAATTTCACCTTATGATATCAACCCTAGGAAGCTCTCAGATCACTAGTCGTTCAGATATTTTTTTATTTTAGGGGGGGATTTAAATTAAGATTGAACAGTGCCGCCATTATTTATGCATAAACTTGTTATAGTAGCAAATTCTCTAATTGTGGTAATATTTGAAAATACTAGTCAGTTGGTGGTGAAAGATTTTATTCAACTAAATGTTAATGCATAAATGCATAAAGAATATTTAAACTGATGAGCAGGAAACTGCTCAAAGATTGTGGGAAACACTTAGAAAAGCGTTTCCATGATGGTGGTTGGTTAGCCGCAATTATTTCTCTTGATTCTGCCAAATTCTCAACATTTATTTGTGTAACTAAAATTCGTTTTACTTATCTTTTTATTATCTTCAACTATATTTACGGACTTTTTTCAAGAAAAGCCAAGTAAAAAATTTTAACTTAGTAAGCCAGATATATTTGTCAGTGTCATACAGAATTCGCCACATTTCATTATGCAATTGTGTTTTATGTTTTATTTTATTTATCTTCTTCTATTAAGTTTTAGGTGTTAAGGTTGATAAATTTATAATATTTGTTAGGACTTTATTAAAAAAATACGCTGGCAAGTGATATTGTGGGATATTCGTTTAAATGTTGAGCTGTATCTCTATGCAAATACGATTACCACGTCATGGGTTGACTATCTGCTGCTGAAAATTGGTGTAACAAATTTGTATGCTTTGATGTCTGTAATTCAACTTATTAATTGTTTGAGAATTTTGGCTTGATATGAATTTATAAAAAGTTTATCCAAACAAAATCATTTATATATTACCATATACAATAATTTTTACAAATAGGGTTTTGACAAAATTTAATAAATTTTCATGAGTTTCTGTTTTCTGTTAAGGACGTTTAATGGTCAGTCTGGAAGCCAAATATGTATTTACTTTTTTATTGAAATTATGTTGACTTTATGTCATTCACAGAAACTGGCAAAGACACACACAAACACTCCTATGTTCTTGAAAGCTTGAGTATGGATTTCCTTTGGCAGCTATTGAAGATTGTGTACACAATGGAGCTGTAGTACATTTTATTCAGTTGTAATACGATTTTTCCAAGATTGTGGTTAGGTGTTTTGTTATTCGGTTGTTGCCATATATGACAAAATATTTTGATGTGTTCAGTCTAAATCACCCAAGACGAACTTATTTCGTTTAAGAATTGGATATTGGGATACGTCGAATTTATTGACGAAGGACATATCGAGCCCAAACCGCCAAAAAGAAAATTTTAATGGAGATGGGTTTCTTTTGTGATCAAGCAAAGAGTCACACGACTTGTTCAGATTCAAATGTGGTACTCTAATTTCGAAAGCTTTTAATGGCTATAGCTATTGTAAATAAGGGCAATAACTGACTTGAAGTCTAGTGAACTTTTACGTTTCCGTGCGTTCTCATATTGCATAACGTCTTTTAGCGAGTTGCCTTAAATCAAAAAAACAAGAAAAGACATTTGCATCTGAAATCAGTTTGAAGTTTCGTACGACAATTCCCTTCAAATACACTTTTACTCTGTACGATGATGTCATGACAGTGAATGGTGAAATTATTCATGATCCATTTAAATGTGATGACATACTCACATATATTTGCAGACACACAACAGTTGTTCAGCAGTTACAGTAAAATACAAACTAAACATTTACGACCAACAAAGTGACAAACGCATACAATGCATAGCGAATTCCTTAGTGACACTAGTGTTTGCGATCCATTTCACAATGTTTTTTTTGTACAATACCTGTTGCCGGTTGTAAGTAGCGGGAAGCTAGCAATTGTCATGGGTTTAAAATCTCTTCATCAGTCACGCAGCAATATGCACTAATGCAATTCAATAACTGGAGAACAACAAGCAGTCTTCTGCATCTGGAAAATACATACCAGGTTCTGGGGGATTACGAACATTCTATGACTTGACATTGTCATAATCATTACTTGCATGTTACGTTCTCTAGTTTGTTTTGTGGCTTACAATAAGTTTTGCATGAATTATGAACGGCATAATTACTTCTTGTTTTTTGTTTCAAGATATTTTGAATTTTTTGGTCTTATATTGAGATCCCTCAAGAAAATTGTTCCAAGATATTTGTCGAGTTTTCTCAAAACTTCTCATAAACGCATAATTATGAGACTATTTCTTACTTCACTTAATGGAGCTCTACAAAGACCTTCATCTGTTTAATAAATAATTTCCATGCATCTTAGTCTTTTGTATGAGTTCCACACTTCACGATATTCATAATGATATTCCATATTCATGACTTCTTCCTTATTAGTTGTCATTTAACGTCATTCTGGTTGGACAAATTGGTTTTATTCGGTGGTTCACTAGGTTTAATTTTTGAATGTATCGTTACACCGTGGATTGCTGTGGAATGATGGGTAGTGTTTTCTACTATCATACAGCAAACCCAGGTTCATTCGCTGGTAAGACCATCAAACATTTCTCAATAGAATTCCACCTACTCAAATTTATCAATGACTAAAATGCTAGTAAAGGTTACAACTGCATCACAGGGTATTGTTCGGTGGGAGCCATAATTTCCCACAGCCATTCGTAATCCAATTTCCTTTTCGATCATTTCTCAACATTCCTTTCATTCTATTTCCCGCTTAACCATACTCTAGTTTTTCTTCCAACTTGATGCCAAATTGTTGTGTAATGAAATGGACATTCGTAAAGGATCTACACTAAGGTCGCATTCAGGATGATAACGCAGGTTGTTTATCTTTGAAATTCAGTGCATGTGTTTTTATGATCGATGCATTGGATTCATATTCGGCTCTTTTTAGGCCAAATTTCTAGTGGATATCAGAGACCGAAATCATGTACACACAATAAAAGTATACACGTGTATTTACATCTATTTTCCATGCATGTGTATCACATTCTCACATCGCCGAGAATACATTCCACACACATTCGCATCGCGACAATGTCCATGCACATTATATGTCTACAAACATTACTTTCATATACACTGTATATACACAGTGTATACACATGTACTTAATGTACCACAATTATTTTTCATATCATAGCACGCATTCTTCATTTCACGAAGCACACATTGCTTCACACGAACATATTCCATGTGTACACATTGTACACATTTTGTATACGGTGTACACCATATACATCTCATATATTTTTCGTAATTCAACACTCAACAATGTGTGCTTCGTGAAATGATGAATGTGTGTGGCACACACCATCGATTGACATGCAATGTAGTGTACGGTATAAAAGTAGATGTGTACATTAAATGTACATGCACGTTTGGGCATCGTTCTCTGGTGGATATATAAATTAATTTTCTCAATTGGAAACAATTTATTTAGCATTCCAAGTCTAAGTAATTTAAAAAATAATATACATACAAAAAATTATAATAACAGTAGGTAGCTCACCAATTATTTCGTCATTGTACAAGAACAGACGACCGAAAATTGTCTTATTATACAAATAAGATCGATTGATGAACGCGTCCTCAATACATCCTTTTTAAAATGATTGTTTTGAAGTTAAATTTCGGACATGCCCCATAAGCACGCATCTTTTTCGTCATGTTTGTTTAGTTATGGAAAGGATTAAGCAAACATTTTGGCTGCTGGTTTGGCAACATCCATTTGTCCAGCAATCTGAGCATTAGTTGTACTCACACATGTCTAAGGCAGTAGTTTATCTGTAGTATAAAGCCATTCAAAGTGAGGGATGTTTATAAACATTATATTGTCCATTTTATAAATATTTAAGCAAAAGAACCACGTGCAAGAGTATTTATTAGGATTTAAACGTGTTGTGACAAGGGCGAAAATATTAAGGGACCGACAGCAGCCACAAAAAACAGTTTGATCGTAAATAAATATTACGTACGGTAAATATGTGTGGCCCACATAGCTGTGGTTCTATATCCGAAATAGTCGAATGTATAATGTGGAGTAATTTTTGATTTCATTTGTATTTTGTTTCGGTGTGTAACATATACATATAATGGAATCAATGACATTTTAGATGGACGTAAGCAATGGGAAATAGCGAAATATTTTTTCTGTCGACAACATGTTCGGAACTTTGTTCTTGCTATTTTTTCTCCTTATAATATATATATGTATGTATATTCCCCTAAACTTACAAATATACTAACACCTTCAAATAACTGGGACTTCAGTTGGTAAACAATTAAGAGTAATACTGATATTTGTTTGCACAGAAATATTTAGAAATTAAAAGAAAAAGGAATTTTATTTGTTTTCAAACGATGATTTCCATGATTTCACAAAAATTCTACTTCTCCTATGGAACTCAACATTAAAGAAAATACGAGTACAAAGTACAACAACAACCCGTATGGTCAAACCAATAACGCCGTACGTATTGTTGTTGTTATTGCGTTGGTCTCCAAACTCATCAAAACAATAGTCGTACAATAATGACAATGAGAGACGAAAGCAATGATCGTTAACGGTGTGTAGGTAGGAAAAAAATGTGTATTGCATTGCTGGTGCTTTCGTTTCTAACAAAAAATATCAAGCCATAACAAAAGGAAACACACAATGTTACTTGTATGTTTCTGATATGGCAGGTATTAGAGTGGCCCAAAGATCATATACATTAGATTGGTCCGTAAATATAATTGAATAAGAAAAAAAATATTTAAATAAACATATCAAATTGAAGAAAAGGAAATGTAATCTACTCAGATAATTTTATTAATTATAAGTATTAATAACAATGTGCTTCTAACTTCCAAGCCTGAAGAGAGCACAGAGAACTTTCAGCAAATAGAGCACACAAAACCTTATCTATTTCAGATAAAGTTAATATTATTGAAGAAATTTGTATTAGATATTCTGTAAATTGAGAGTCTGAGAGTTGTATGCTACGATAATTTTCACAGGATTTGTTGTGTATACAATTGCACCCTCAAAATCATATTTTGGACCATTATTTCGTAATGGCTAATGTTATATAACCTATATGTGGTTATATTTACATCATTTTGAAAGCAGAATACATGAAAGGGCAAAATATTTGGGAACTAGAAAAAAAATTCTTTTAAATTTAGCTCATGAATAGCAGACCATTATCTAATCAAGAGGATATTCCCATTTTTTAGATTGAACAAATAGTTTGGGAGAAATTGGGTCCAGCAAATCGATTTTGTGAAAAGTACAGCCTCGAAACTCACTTCAAACTAATTTGTTAATTTTATATCATCGGAATAAGGTAACTACACAATAATAGAACCCAATTAAAGATAGACTTTATTGCTATTATTAACCCACTGATCAATGTACGCTACGATCAGTTTCACAGGATTTATAGTTTGTTCCATGGTACACTCTCACAATGTATTTTTTGACCATTATTCTGTAATGGCTAATATTATGTAGACAAAATGTGGTTATATTTACATCATTTTGAAAGGAGAATGCATCCTAGGGTAAAAGATTTGGGAATTAGAAAAACAAATTTTTACCAAAAAAAAAGAGAAAGGGGTTAACCCATCACTTTTTCGAATTTTTTTGAAAAAAATTAATTTCTTTTAAATTTAGCTCATGAAAAGCAGAGCTTAATGATGACCAGATGATGTTGTCATTTTTGTGATTGAACAAATAGTTTGGGAGAAATTGGCTTCAGAAAATGGATTTTCTCAAAATTAGAGATTCCAAAGGCCAATGAAAATATTTGTTCAATTTTCTAGCTACTAATACTAATACTAATACTAATACTAATACTAATACTAATACTAATACTAATACTAATACTAATACTAATACTAATACTAATACTAATACTAATACTAATACTAATACTAATACTAATACTAATACTAATACTAATACTAATACTAATACTAATACTAATACTAATACTAATACTAATACTAATACTAATACTAATACTAATACTAATACTAATACTAATACTAATACTAATACTAATACTAATACTAATACTAATACTAATACTAATACTAATACTAATACTAATACTAATACTAATACTAATACTAATACTAATACTAATACTAATACTAATACTAATACTAATACTAATACTAATACTAATACTAATACTAATACTAATACTAATACTAATACTAATACTAATACTAATACTAATACTAATACTAATACTAATACTAATACTAATACTAATACTAATACTAATACTAATACTAATACTAATACTAATACTAATACTAATACTAATACTAATACTAATACTAATACTAATACTAATACTAATACTAATACTAATACTAATACTAATACTAATACTAATACTAATACTAATACTAATACTAATACTAATACTAATACTAATACTAATACTAATACTAATACTAATACTAATACTAATACTAATACTAATACTAATACTAATACTAATACTAATACTAATACTAATACTAATACTAATACTAATACTAATACTAATACTAATACTAATACTAATACTAATACTAATACTAATACTAATACTAATACTAATACTAATACTAATACTAATACTAATACTAATACTAATACTAATACTAATACTAATACTAATACTAATACTAATACTAATACTAATACTAATACTAATACTAATACTAATACTAATACTAATACTAATACTAATACTAATACTAATACTAATACTAATACTAATACTAATACTAATACTAATACTAATACTAATACTAATACTAATACTAATACTAATACTAATACTAATACTAATACTAATACTAATACTAATAGTACTAATAGTATTAGTATTAGTATTAGTATTAGTATTAGTATTAGTATTAGTATTAGTATTAGTATTAGTATTAGTATTAGTATTAGTATTAGTATTAGTATTAGTATTAGTATTAGTATTAGTATTAGTATTAGTATTAGTATTAGTATTAGTATTAGTATTAGTATTAGTATTAGTATTAGTATTAGTATTAGTATTAGTATTAGTATTAGTATTAGTATTAGTATTAGTATTAGTATTAGTAGCTAGAAAATTGAACAAATATTTTCATTGGCCTTTGGAATCTCTAATTTTGAGAAAATCCATTTTCTGAAGCCAATTTCTCCCAAACTATTTGTTCAATCTCAAAAATGACAACATCATCTGGTCAGCATTAAGCTCTGCTTTTCATGAGCTAAATTTAAAAGAAATTAATTTTTTTCAAAAAAATGCGAAAAAGTGGTGGGTTAACCCCTTTCTCTTTTTTTTTGGTAAAAAATTGTTTTTCTAATTCCCAAATCTTTTACCCTCGGATGCATTCTCCTTTCAAAATGATGTAAATATAACCACATTTTGTCTACATAATATTAGCCATTACAGAATAATGGTCAAAAAATACATTGTGAGAGTGTACCATGGAACACACTATAAATCCTGTGAAAATGATAGTAGCATACAACTCTCAATGGACAAAATATCTACTACCGTTAAAACTTGATATCTTAATGATGGCAGACAAAATCCTAATAATTGCGATTGTTTGATATCTGATATAGTTAAAGTACCTACTCCATGTTTTTCAGCTAACACCCTTCAATTCAAGCTAGCACTAGACCACTCTAATAACGACCCGTTATATTACGATCCCTTGAGCGCACACGATGCCCGATTGTACACTCTGACGAGAAATCAAAGCGTTCGTACATTCAGCTCAAGCCTAACACACAGTGACTGGTAGCACAATATCTATAGATGGCCAGAATCACCTAAAATGTCATACGACAGATTGGAAGTTAATATAACTTCTCCCATATGCTACACTTATTGGTCGACCAAATAATGCATCACTCACCCCTTTGATGGGGGTGCGAGTATAATTGAGAAAATCAAGCTACTTTTCTCTAAGTCTAGTAGACTGCCATAGTAGATGTTCTTAGCAAAGGACATTTTAAGACTTTCATTGCATGACGTAGAAACGCAAATTGTATCAGCACGTTTTTATCCATTTTAATTCATTGTTAACAAAACAAACAGTAACATTGTTTGGTTAAAGGTATCATTATTCGTAATGCTCGTATTTATTATAAAAGCATGATGCGATACATACAGAAATATTGAGAAAATAAGCAATCTGATATTGAAAGGTACTTACGTTTTATTGCCTATACAACAATAATGAAGCATATACACCATTTCACGAATATCACAAAAATCATTGTTTTCACCCTTGATGTTTTCATTTGTGGAAAAAACTCGTTGCTTACAATACAATTTCAACTTTAACCTTTTTAGATTTACGGCTTTACACACACTTACGTTGCTTATGTCTTCTTTCCTTCGCTTAAATATTATCTGGATTTTAGGGGATCCTTTTTGTGCAATTACCAGAATACTATTTCGATTACGAAGATTTTAAAACTTCCTTACTGGCAACAATCATAATAATATGAATAATATTCGTAATATTACTCATACGCTCCACTGCGTTCTTATCGTAGTGCGTGCTCCAGTAAAAATGGTTTTAATGACACTTTGGCGAGTTCTTATTGCATGAAACTATGACGTCAAATCTTAAACAAAGTAAAAGTATTTTTGACTTAAAAGTATTCACCTATATTTTCTTGCTGTCTAGCGTCAGTTTATTCGATTGATTGCAGAACCTAACTTTGTTTACAACTAGTTTCTAGAGAGTTAACACCACCCACAATATATTTTCATTTTTGATAAGGTGGAAAGTCATTTAACAATGTTTGTTCTGTACACTTTCCTGTCATCCCACCGTCTTAAATCAATGATGTAACTTTTAAGGAAACCATTGGTAATTTATTCTTCTTCGTTTCGTTGTATGCTTTTCAACTCGAAGAAACCAAGACAGTGATGACAATGTTAAGGATTGAAATATAAAAATATTTCAAGAAAATGCTCCTGCACCAATAGATTGGCTAAAGGATGTACAGAAAATCAATACGAAAGACAAACAGTGTTCTTCACCACTATTATCACTTCCACGTAAAGGGACAGCCCAATAGTCTACACAGAAATGTTATGCAGGGAGTTCCATCCATCAACGGCGGCTGTACCTTTCTTTCTTTTAAAATTCTTATAAGTTGCTTGAAATATTTCCATAAATAAAATACACATTTTATATCATGAACATGGGAACCAGCGAAATGTTACAATATGAGAGTCCTAATTGACATTTTTTATTCTTTCGTCTATCTGTAATACATTTAAAATGTAATTGGTATTTCATATATTTACATGAAAAATTCAAAAAACTCATTCTTAAAAATTTATTTAAGAAAAGATATTATTTATTTATTTATTAATTTATTTGTATTTTAATATTATAGAGCACTAGCAGCAATGGCTATCAGCTCTAAGAAAAGATACATTTGTTTTCCAATCTGTATTCAGTCACACTTAATAATTTCCTGCTATCAAAATCGGTTCGATATCCAGCAGAATTATATTTTATGTGTATTTGGTAGGATTAATGATTTTAAAGTTTTCACTGTATTCGATGCTAATCATTTCATGTGCATTTCATTGGTTCTTTGTGTTGATTTTCCCAACATGTTTTCATCGACTTTTTAATTTAACACTTGTCAAAAGTTTGCATTGTTTCGCACTGAATATTGCTATAAATTTATTTGTAAAATGTTCACTTGTTGTCAAGAATCTGTTACTCTGAACACTCTGTTATCAATGAACATTTCAGCAGGCACTGTATTTGCATATGCTTTTATCGCAGATGTTCATCTGTTGGATTGTGTGGGTGCTCAAATGCGTAGGTCGCAAAAATGTGGCAGTGCGAATAAAAATATGCTGCCTGTAACCTCATGGATTTAACTCTTTCCCATACAGTGGGCGTTCGTATAAACCCCAATAAAGAATTTACTCTTTATTTTTATTCATTTCATGTATTTGTTTCAATAGAAGCCTGTAGTTATGGTGTAGGCGATCCAGCAACATTGTTGTCATCATTGTTGGTATTGTAGTGATGACAACTAAAGTGTGTCACACAATTCAGACAATAGTTGATTTTAAAGAGATTTCGGTGATGAAGTGTTGTTGGTGAACAAATAAATTGTTTCTACATCCGCAAAATTGCCGCTCACTCTGAGTGTTGCTCATCTTATGGTACACACTTTGATGTTTATTCAAAACGGTTCACCATTTGAAATTAATTGATGACCTTGCCTTTTATGTCCGGCACACAGATTTATTTGAAAATAAGGTTTTTCCTGTAGCTCCTGTGGTTACTATGCCAATAAATACAAATACAAATTTATAAATAAAAATCAGTCGACCGATGCGTGTTTCAATTAAGAGAATGGTTTAATGTGTTAATTGTCATTGAGGGCTGACTGAATGCATGACTTCAAGTTTTTGTCCAAAACTTTGTATAGCTATAGCTTTACTAAATACAAAATTTGGGCAAGATTGCGTTGGAAATATTGATATTATTACACGATTTCTATGCAAGGCGGGATTGTGCATTTGTATGGGAGGTACCCGAAGGGGTGTGGTCATATAGCCCATATGCAATCCCGTAAGCAGTTTTGTGAAAATATTAAGCCATGCTAAATTTCAGAGTGATTGCGTAACTCTTTCGAAAGTTATCGTGCGTACCAGCAGGACAAACGGACAGACGGACATGGCTCAAACGATTCAGAAAGTCATGAATCGAATTTGGTTCAAAGACACCTGGGTTATAATTTGGATATTTCTATGTGTTACACTTTTGGGTCGTATCAAATGATATATGCTCTCCTACCCGTAGGGTACTAATGTATAATCTGAATGTACTAATGTGAAAATGTATTTCGCAAATAGCATTTACTTCCGGTTAAGCAGTGATCCACCTGTTGGAGATCGACTATTTATTGAACGGCTTTTGTGTTCGATATACGCGCACAATTCATGTACACAAAAATTCATAAATTTTCAAATTATTTGCCTTAGCAGAGTATTTCAAGAACTAACATAATACTAATTTTGAATTTTCATAGTTTCCACTTCATTAATTTAATTGTCAATTCCTTAATAATATGTAACATAATTCTTTTTTTGTTGACTTAAAAAATATTTGATTCGATGATATATTTACACGAGCTCAGGAAACTGTGGGTGGAATTTATTACCGATAAACCACAATATCGAACATGTCTGAATAAAAATAAGAGGATTTCATTGACATTAGTTTAAATCAGTAAACAAATACATTTCAGAGAAAAACGTTTAAACGCAGTGTATGGGTGACGTAGGCTGAGTCGACTAATAGGTTTAAACATTTAAATTTCCATTTCATGTAAGGAAACTAATAAAATTGGAATTTCTTAAAATACGGAGAGAACAGAGTGACATACGTTGTCATTGTTGTTACTTTGTTTTCTAATGAGTGTCCTCAGCCATTGGAATCTGAAAATACAAAAAAGAAGAAAACTTAATTTTTTTTGAATAAAATTAACTCAGGTACTCCAGAAGGTATAAGATAATTTTGGTTACATTATAGTGTCGGTAGAATGTTATAGAAATTATGAAGTTTTTTTTATTGTTGATCTTTTTTCTTAATAGAGTTTTTGTTGTGCGAGTTACAGATCATTGATTATTTCTATTTCCTTGTAAAAATAGAAATGTGAATCCTTCCCAATATCGAGAGCGAATCTTTGGAATAATTATAATATCATAGAAACCACTCTCTTCTCTCCACGTCTCCGAGAGTTGAATAAAGTACTAAATTTTCTTACTGTTAAGTTTATGTACATAAAAATAAAAAAAAACATTAACTTTAATGTCAAATATTGTTTGACAAATTATTCGTTTTAACGAATTTTAATTGATTTTCGATATTTGGTCAAGTCTTGTATTACCAACTAACACAGTAGTGACGCATTGTCTCCAATCTGTGTACCACCAATCCGAAGTCAGATTTTCAGTAATAATCTACTGATTGGTTTTAAATAGTAAATGGTCGCATCTGACGTTCTCCTTGTTTCATATCTCTCATCTTGTAAAACTGCTCCGGTAATAGCAGTAGTCCCGTATCAGCTATCTTCAGGTAAAAGTCCATATCAATCGATACAAATAATGTGTATAACCATCAAAGGTCACCTATTTCAGAGAATTTCCCCATTTGTTCCTTAGTGAATGTCAAATTAACAAATTTCTTTGTAAAGTTGTTCTAATCAATGGTGACATTCCAACCAAAAAAAGAACCGTAAATCATACGCACATATTTAAGAATTACGACTTATTAAGCTGAAGTGAATACAGTTGGTTGCCCAGCAGTAAATTCTGCAAAAAGGTAATAAGTGAACGCAGACAGTTGGTTTTTCTTCATTGCAATCATTCATAGGGGGACTTTGATCTTTTTAACAAAATACTCGTTTAGCAAATTAATTTAATTGAATCATCCTAGTTTTTTCTATCGTTGCTGTTGTCTTGGAGTCAAACGACTCAAGTACACTCACCCACACAAGGTAAATTGAGAAATATTTTCATAACTAACACTAAGCTAAGGTCTTTTCATTTCATTTAATTTATATTTATTTATTTATATTTATTTATTCATTCATTAGTCTATGGTACATAAACCTTACAGACTAGCTTAAACATTATCTTAAAAATATATTAAATTCAACAAATCGACAAATTTACTTAAAGAAAATGAAAAATCTATATCATATTTCATATGTAAATTATTAAATTCCCTCATGGACCTCATAATGGGTTCAAAATTTGAGTAATTGCTTCTATGGCACGTAACATTAAAAAATTCATTATGCCTAAGTAATCTAGTAGGAACTTTGAAATCAATGCGACTCAGAAGAAAAGGACAATCAATAAGACCACAAATAAGTTTATATAGAAACAACAACGAGCTTTTACTTCGTCGATTTTCAAGCGTTTCCAAATGTATTAACCTACATCTGGCTATATACGACGGAAAGGGAGAATCAAAGGGCACCGAAAATAATGCAAATTTAATAAATTTTTTCTGTAATCTCTCAACACGATTACAATGAACATGATAATAGGGATTCCAAACAATTGAACCATATTCAAGTTTTGATCTAACAAATGATGTATATAGCAATTTGCGAGTATACGGATTTTGAAAATCTTTACTATTTCTCCTTATAAATGCAAGTACAGTATAAGCTTTGGGCATTATATAATCAATATGCATGTTAAAATGTAATTTTGAGTCAAACATAACACCTAAATCAAAAATATAATTGACTTTCGTGACAAAGTGACCATGAATTGAGTAATTAGAAATAACCATATTAGTACGCCTTCCATATGAAACATGAAAACATTTGGCCACATTCAGAGGTAAATGATTTAAATCACACCAAGAAGCCAATCGATCAATATCTTCTTGAATCAGTTTAATATCCTGAGGATTCAAAACATTCGCATATAATTTTATGTCATCAGCATAAATTAGAAAGTTAGATGACTTGAGGCAAGAACATAAGTCATTGATAAAGATATTGAAAAGTAGAGGGCCTAAAACACTACCCTGTGGTACGCCCGAGGTGGCTAGATACAGCTCAGAGTAAGAACCATCAATTGACACAAAACAAAATCTATTACTCAAATAAGATTTAAACCACTTCACTAGTGAATCTGGAAACCCAATTTTTTCAAGTTTCAAGAGAAGTATGTCGTGATTGACTTTATCAAATGCTTTACAAAAATCAAAGTACACGGTATCAACTTGATAACCTAACTCAAAGCTATTAATACAAAAATTCGTAAAAACCAAAAGATTAGAGATAGTTGAACGATTTTTTATAAAACCATGTTGGAATTCAGATATAAAGCGATAAGTGGACGGAAATAACTTATCATAAACTAAATGTTCAAATAACTTGGATACAGTTGATAATTTTGAAATTGGTCTATAATTGCGAGTGTCAGCTTTAGAGCCAGATTTATGAATAGGAGTAATAGAAGAAATTTTCCAGCAATCTAAAAATGTACCAGTCTTTAACGAGTAATTAAAGATATACTGGAGTGGAAAAGAAAAAGAAGATGCACATCTTTTAAGAAACAGAGCAGAAAAACCATCATTATCAGTTCTAACTGATTCTTTCAAACCAGATAAACCAGATAGAATGTCCATTTCACTAAACTGGAAGTATGTCAGATCCGAAACAGACATAACATTTTCCAACAGTTTGGAATCAAAAGTCTGTGTAAAAGGCTCAAAGTTAGATTTAAAAAAACTTGCAAATAAATTTGCCTGATCATGAGGTGAATTGGCAAAATTATCACCAAAAAATATTGAGGAAGGGAAGTCGCTATTGCGATTTTTTGACTTTATAAAATTCCAAAATGATTTAGGATTACTGCTAATTTTGTTTTCAAAGCTAATAATGTACTGCTTATAAAGAAATTTATTTAAAAAAGAAAATTCTCTAGAGTAGTGCTCATATTTATTTTTGCTATATGTAGAATTTGTGGATTTAAAGATTTTGTGGAATTTATTTCTCAGATTCTTTAATTTTTTTAAACCCGGAGTATACCAGGGAAGTTTGTAACATTTCGGCTTCAATAAAGGAACAATAGCATGAAGAATTTCAACAATTCTATTTATGAACTCAGAATAACAATCATGAATTGTTCTGCCCAAAAAAATATGTGTCCAGTCAATACTCGAGATGAGATGATTAATTAATACAAAATCACAAGCATTATAATCAAAACGATTACCTAAACTGGTAAAATTAGAAAATTTATAAAATTCAATATTTAAGCAGATTGGAACATGATGATTATCTGGAGTACAAAATGGATAATCACATACTGAAATAAGATAGTGCATATTGTTTGATATAAAAATGAGATCAAGAATTCTACCAATATTATTGTAAAATGAATTAATTTGAACAAGGGATAGACTAAGAATTGTATCAATAACATTAATTTCAATGACAGAATTGACATTAGTAGGAAACATAGCATTTGATTTCGGTAATACCGACCAGTTAACTTTACTTAAATTAAAATCACCTAGGATTACACATCCATCACTCTCATCATCTGGAGCAAGCTTAGCAATATTTTGGACATGTGCATCATAAACGTCATATTGGCTACCAGGCGGAATATATGATGCAAATACAAATAAGGAACCCTCAGTCCCGTCTAAGCGTATACACAGCTGGTCCAGGATTGTGTCATTATTCGGCAATTGCAAAAGCGTAGATTTTAAACGTTTTTTAACCGCGATCAAAACTCCGCCTCCACGTAAACAGCCTGTTTTAAGAGGATCTCGGTCTTTGCGGTACACATTGTAAAGAATTGTATCAAAGAATTCACCATCATAGAAGTTTTCATTCAACCATGTCTCAACAAGAATCACAATATCATAAGCGGCTTGAGATGATGCAGAAAAGACTAAATTATGTTTAGTTCTCATTCCAGCAATATTTTGGAAGTAAATATTAAGCGACGAAAAAGCATTTGGTTTTAAGTGCGAGGTGCATGTTGATGATCCATCTGAAAATTCTTAAATGGGCGAACTTGAACATTTGCTGGCCATAAAGATGGTTTAAAAAGCTCATTGTAGAAATCAGCAGTAATACCGAGTTTAAAATTAACGCTTTTTAGATCCGATAAATTAGCATCCTTCTTCACTAATTTGTAGCATGATAAATGGATTTTGCTTATGTCAATATATTTTTCGACATAATCCATAATTTGCTGCTCCGAAACATTGGGTTTAAATGATGATAGATGAACCCATTTCTTTCTTACAACAACCTCAAGATCATCATTATTGCACTGACCAATGATCACAGCCTTTTTACGATTTTTACGTGGTTTAACTTTATTCCACACTGCAATGTTTGCTGGGTTGTGATTTGCATCTGTCGATTCAGCACACTCATTAGCAAACGCAAGAGAGACATGATGAGCACTATTAGAAGAACAAGCAGCATCACTATGTTGGATAGCAGCAACACCAACAGCAGAGTTAGCGAGACAATTCTCATTAAACAAATGTGCACTAACACCATTACAGTCCAAGTCTGCATGCTCACGAACAGGTTGATCACATTTTACGGACGAGTTAGATGAAGGCAATTGAATATTAGAAGAAGCAAGAGAGGGCACAACTGCATTAGAAGTTGACAAACCAGTATTAGAACTAGAAGAAGCACATGTTGGTACTTTTCTATTTGAACTGAGAAAGTTATTCAGCAATAGTTTAAGCTCTTTAACTTCACCAGAGAGCAACGATACACAAGCCACCAAATCTCCCGACACATTCAGGCAATTATTGCAATTATAAATAATGTTTTTGCATTTTTTTATAGCTTCCAAAGCATTGAGATCGTCAGTATCTGAACAAAAGTAATGAAACTTTCCATTGCAAATCTTGCACCTTACGTATTTTTCAGATTGCAAGGATTTAAAGCACTTAGAACATAACGATTTAGGTGGCGCAGTTGACATCGCGAACTTCTACACTGTATCACAGTCAGACTAGTACTGTAGTATTTAACTACAGTTACGTTCATTTTACAGAACGTAGTGCTCTGAATTTGTTAAAATTTTCAGTGTTATTCGTAAAAATTATGCCACAGTTAGATATCCTATTACAGGTTGTAAATATGGGAAGACCAACAAAATGAAAATTCTTTTGAAAAACTTAAAACTCTAATAAACCTTTCGTAAACCAGCTAGAGCGAAAAAGATGTCAAATCCGTGGTCACTTTTGTCGTTTTATGTGTTGCTGTATATATTTAACTCTAATGAGACTAAACAAGAAAATTAGAAAAAGGCCAATATTATTTAAATTGTATTTAGATTTTCCTTAACATCCGCATAATCAGCAATACGCTACAGAACGATACAACAGATTGTGGAAAATATTACGTTGGAACTATGAAAACCAAACCAAAAACAAGACTATCAGGGCACAAGTCGGACATTAAATCCAGAAACAACAATTTGACAGACAAACCAGACTAGCTACACACTGTGCGACGGAAAAACACCACCCTGAACTTGCGAATGTCATTGCACATTAGAAATATTAATACATTGCCTGTTACCGGTTACTGGAAAATATTCAGAGAAGAGCAGTTGTGATTATAAATTAAGTTTAAAGGATGTTTTCAGGTTAGATTTCATGTGATTTGTAGACGTTTTTTTGTTACCCACTGCCAGGGCGTATGATGAACAACAACTGAGTTTCCTACCAGTTCCGTAAGACTCATACGCCTTGATGAACCTTTAATTATACCAAACTAACGTTAAAAAAATTGTATTATTCTAAAATGTAATTCCTCTTGCATAAATAAGAAGAAACAAGTGGACAAATAGTAAGTTCGGCCGGGCCGAATCTTATATACCCTCCACCATGGATCCTTAAAAAGTCAATAAATAAGAAAACTATGAAGAAAGTAAGTGCTTTGAAAGTGTTGTCAGAGGCCGGTTTTTGGGCCTCTGGTGACCCTATGGTCCCAGAAATCCGATCACAAATTTTATCCAGATCATGGAAATATCCGCATATTTGGATTCGTGAGAAAATTTCGTTGCATTTCGATACCCATATGTCCATGTTTGTCAGGGGCCGCTTTTTGGACCGCAGGTGACCCGATGGTCCCAGGAACCCGATCCCAAATTTTATCCAAATCATGAAAATGGGCGCATATTCGGATTCGTGAGAAAATTTCGTTGCATTTCGATACCCATATGTCCATGTTTGTCAGGGGCCGGTTTTTGGGCCGCTCGTGACCTGATAGTCCCAGGAACCCGATCACAAATTGTATCCAAATCATGAAAATAAAGGCATATTTGGGTTCGTGAGTAAGTTTCGTTGCACTTCGATACACATATGCGCATGTTTATCATGGGACCTTTTTTGGGGCCCCAAGGGTCCACGGAACCCATGAGCACGCCCATTTTTGGGATTTTTTTCCCATCTATAAATTATATAAACTTAGAACTTAGATGTAGTGAAAAAAAATATTTGAAAAATTTGATTATGGCCGGAATATATTTAGTCCCGTAAAGGGGAACTTTTTCCCCTTTGGTCCGATATGGCCCATTCTCGAACTTAACCTGCTTATGGGCAAAAAACATCTTCCTACTAAATTTCAGCCTTTTAGCGTTGGTCGTTCGCACTCTATTGTGATTTCAACAGACAACAGACAACAGACGGACGGACGGACAGACGGACATCGCTAGAATGTCTTACAATGTTACACTGACCGATAATATATATACTTTATAGGGTCGCAGATCACTCTTTCGAGGTGTTGCAAACGGAATGACAAACTTAGTATATACTCCATCCTATGATGGAGTGTATAAAAAAGAAATCAATCGGTAGGCCAGTTTGTAGCGTGCTTGCCTTTCAGCGTAGGGATTTCGATTCTCACAAGAGGCTTTGGTCTGTAGCTGCAAAATTCTAGTCAAATTGTCTGTGTCTCCTGGTTTACCCTTGGGCCCAAAATTAGAACATAAATTTACTATTTTAATTAAATAAATAAAAAAACTGAGCAAATCGAGTATTTGTATACTACGTTTATATTTAAGTTTTAAAAGCGTTTGTCTCTCAGGTACCAACCCAATGTACCAACCATCGATGAATGTTAGACAAGCGGTGGAAATCTAAATCCGAACATGGCTCTATTTAAATATCCCTGAACTGTAGACATATTAAAAACAATGTATTGTTGCCAAAGAACTTAAGGCAACCAACCAACCCCATAACATCACTTTTGCCAAGTGTCGCCATAGCAATCATTTGAAAGTCAAATGAATGTAATAAACTTAATCCGTTTAAGGGATAAAGTTGTAAAACAAACTGATACCACTCAATATCGGTCAGATCACAAACCAAATTGCATCAATAAATAATTAATCCTTGGGAATACCACCTAATGCTACAAGGGCTTACATTTAAATCACTGAAGATTACGAAATGGTTGTTGTTAAAATAAACAATAGAAAATGAAGGTTATATCATCGCCATTGCCTTCACTTCACAAAATGCCTCAAAATATTTAACAAATCAGTTCTGCGTATAAACCATTCGCAAAACAGCAATACTAAAGCCATCAGAGTTGTTCACAAAAAAAAACTCTACAACTGAATTAGAAAAGAAAATAAAGTCTTCATTAAAAATGTAGCACTGACAAAAAGATTCACAACAAAAATGTAAAAATTTGTTAGTCCAATTTAACGACCATTCATCATAAGTCAACCATTACCATGTCGTTCATACATTCAGAGCAAAGGACAACACTCATGGACTTACGAATATTTAAACGCCCTTAAAAGCATATGGCAACAATTAATGTATGCAGTCATATGGAGGATGTTTTCAAGATGAAGGAAAATTACATCCATTAAGATTTTTGTCAGAAAAAAAGAAAAAATTATGTCGTAAAAGAGCTTTTAAATATCATCTGTCAGTAATGTTTTATGATTTTAAATAATTACTGAAATATATGAGAATTTATAAAATTTTTCTGTCGCTGTAGATAAAATCATGAAAACCCTTAGGTAGAGAAGTTTCGACGTTGGTTAAGTGACCTTCGTGCTGGACTAGTATAACTTTTTCAGATTAGAATGTTGTCGTATTATTGACGAAGAGAAACAAACAGCAATACTGAGTATCAAGAACTCTGCCATTTGACAGTCAGGTCTAGCTGGCTTTATTCCAGCACAAGACGGCACTATAAACCGTCTGTACGCAAATTTTTTGCTGTATGGTTTCAATACAAATTTAAGAAATTCGATTAAATAATTTTCACTTAAGGCTTCTCTGTTAAATAGTATTTAATTTTGCTACGCGCATTCCTAGTTAGATGGGTTAGGGACTCTTAAATTATGTTCTCTCCATGGTCTTATAGCGTTTAATATTTGATAATATAGAAAATTGTAAAAGTTTTTTTTTGAATTTTCTATTCGAATTGAATACTATACTCTGTACTTTGTTTCTGTTTTTGTGATATAATGTCCGAAGGGGTTTTGGTGGTATTACAAGCACATAGCTATAGTCCGTAATAAATTATATTAATGTCTGAAATTAAGTCGATGAAGATTATGTTAGGCATCGAGATAAGAGCCAAATTATATTCCGCACTCCACATAGCCCACGTTATTAAACTTTCTTGTCTTCTGCAAGACACAGTTCCATTTGTGCCAAATTGTGTACATCCTGAAATTTGTGTTTAGTAAACCAGAGTCTGTAACCATTACGGCTGTAACGAACCATGTAGCATGAGTCTTAAAAAATTTAAATTGTTCGTATGAACTGAATTTCTGTATACCTTTTTTATATCACTATTTCGTTTGGTATCAACTGAAGTGTTTTTTCTGTATGGGAATTTCACAACCACACTTGCACAGCGTGTGTTCAAATTGCATTCGTCCATTGCATTCGGATAGAGAAATCCCCAACAAAATTCTAATGAGATTTTAAGTATGGATTTTCTTGTCAGCCTTGTAATTTCGTAAGATTTATTGCACATAATGTGGTTTTGATGAAACATACAATCATTCTAAGGGTTCGCATCAATATAATACATACAGAGGGAATTTAATCTGTAATTGGGAAAGAAGTGAAGTGAAATGTGTGCAGTGTTCTTATTTCTATTATTTTGGCGAAACACATATAACAGCCTTACTGTTTATTTAAGCTTCCTAGGTGATCACTTAATATTTTTTATTAAAATGCAATATTTCTAAAGAAAATTTGAAATCGTTGTGAAATGTGGGAAGTTTTTTGTAACTCATTGATAGCTTTGTCTTTGAATAATTCTAAAAAAAAATTCACACGAAAATCAATGTTTTCAAATCCGATTCCTTTTGATTTGCATTAAAATTGTAACCGTAGTTTGTATTCTTCCATACCAAATTTATGGCACAAAAATTGTGTCAAAATTATATCGACCCCTTTGCGCGGAATTATCGTATATGCCAATTTTTTCGAAATAGAGTTTTTGATGCAATTTTGTTCTACATTCAAAGACACGTCACCTGACAAAATATTGTAAGCGAATTCCACTTCGTTGCTCCAAAAATTGAGTGAATAATTTTCATTTTGATATTGCAAGCGAAAGCAGAGAAAATTTTTTGGCACATACGATAATTCCGCGCAAAGGGGTCGATATATTGTAGAGTAATTTCTGGAAAAAGGACCTGATTTAAAAGTGCCATAACTTTCGAATGCGTTGGTGGAGGTAAAAGTACTGTTTATCATTATCTTTCAAGAATATAGAGTGTTTTTTAATGGGGTATAGAACTTTAAGTTGGCATCACTTTTTTAACTGGCGGCCATTTTGTCAGCTGTCAAGTGATTAATATTTAGTTTGGTTTGCCATTTCATCATGAACAGGTTGACAAAAGAACAACGCTTGCAAATTGTGCAAATTTATTTCGAAAGTAATGGTTCAGTTCGCGAAGTTCACCGCAAGCTCCGTCCATTTTATG
This sequence comes from Hydrotaea cyrtoneurina, assembly GCA_958296145.1. NCBI lineage: Eukaryota > Metazoa > Arthropoda > Insecta > Diptera > Muscidae > Hydrotaea > Hydrotaea cyrtoneurina. Next base: position 5,018,131 of record OY282513.1, on the reverse strand, counting down.
CCATTACATCCACAAAAACTGACTGTTTGGTGTGCTCTATGGGCTGGTGGAGTCATTGGGCCATACTTCTTCCGAAATAATGCTGGAGAGTCAGTTACCGTTAATGGAGACCGGTATAGAGCCATGATAACCGACTATTTTGTACCCGAATTTAATGGCATGAATGTGGAGGAGTTGTGGTTCCAACAAGTGGTTGAAAATTGGACCTGTAGAATTGGCTTTATTCGAGCCAGCCGCGGCGGCCACATGCCCGAAATCATATTTAAACATTAATGGCATAAAATTATCCTTCCAATAAAGCCAAATTGATGGACATTAAAACGATTTTCTTGTGTTTTATTTCAATTCGAAGTTCTATACCTCAATAAAAAACACCCTTTATATATCAATAAAAAACGCATGTCGTTGTGGCTAAATCAGGCTTAAAACTGCAAAGTCCACTTTATACTTGATTATCCCAATCAAAAATAAAGCCCATTTCCTTCTCTAAAACATAGTTAAATTTCAAAATGGGATCTTCATGGAATTACAAAATACATAATGTTTCTTAAGGCATTGTTGAGTTTTGCTGATATATACAACCCCACATGCCACGAACATAACTTAGGTATCAAATCTGAATGGAAATATTTTTGTACAGCACATGGAAAAAAATTGGGTGACGGACTTTGCGTTCAAAATTACATGCAATTTCAAAGCGGTCAAGTCCTGGATTGTGTCGAAATATTTTGGAATTATCATAAATGAAAAGCTTGCCAAATAAATCACTAGAAAGATATTTTGGAAATCCAATAAACCGTATGAGGCGTTTAAAGTGAAAGTGGGCGTTTATAATCTCAGTTTGAAACACTAAATACTTGACTATTTTTTGTGGAACTAATTTGTGTGATGTACTCAACAATAAATTTTTACGAGCGTTTTTGTAGCACCCTGTTATTACCGTACAACACTGAACTGTTGCTGTGGACGTTGTATAATCAAATAAAACAGAATACGAAAAGTATTAAATATCCCGTTAATTAAAAAATAATTAAAACATTTTTCCCAGAACTTTATTCCTTCTCGGTACAAATACCCTCAAAAGCTGAAAGTCCTTCACAATATTATCAGTGTTGTGTGCAAACAAATAATGTTATATAAGATTGTAGTTTGATTGGATGCGGCCTTAGTTGGTGGCGAAAACCAAGAACATGAAGAAAGAGAACTTAAGTGTGGAAAATGAACATCAAAAGCTTTGATTTGTGACGCAGGACCAAAGATTGAAAACAAAATCCCACACCGATCATATGAGAATATACGGATCAACTGCTGTTTGGCAACATAGCTGGCCTTCCAAAGTTTGTACATATAATCAGATATATCTCCTATGTTTATCACCCAATGGGTGTCATTGGAAAACTTATGAAAAATACCTTTCTAATTATGTATGTGGGAATAGGTCATACAAGGACAGACGAATAAACATGACACAAATTCAAACGGAGAGAAACATACGCTCTTGTGGAAATGGGACATACATGAATACACACGATATTAATAGACGTTCACACCAAAGACCATACAGAGGGCAGACGAAACGGTATTTAAACAGTATTTGTTTTAAAAAAGTAGGTATTTGTTTTTAAAAAACAAAACATTATTTGCTTTGAAAACGTTTCAAATATTGCCATGCCAATTAGTGACATCTGGAGTGTGCTTCCGATCTAATGGATCAGGAAACGACTTCCGACGACTGCCCTCTGTATGGTCTGCGCTCACACAACAGGACGGAGTATCAGATAGTCAGTCTCTGTGTTGAAGTTTAAGGGAAAGATGTGTTGTGTGATCGCTAGATTTACATAACATTTTATTTCACCCTAATTATATTCTGAGTAATAAATACTGTAATATATTGACTTTTTGGTGTTTTATTGAAACCCAGATCTGACATGTATATATTGTAGGAATCCATTAACCCATTGGACATCTGTTCCAATTTTGGCCGCAGATACTTCAGCACCAGATTTCATACATCCTAAATTACATCATGTTCCTCGGAAATGTGTAAAATTTAGAACAGACGCCGAATGGGTTAATGGTTGCCTACAATTTATACATTGTTGGACAGCTTTTTCCATAAGCATAGTTAACGTTAATATTTTACGAACAAAGTTGTGATGCGCTGCACATCTACACTGACGTTGAATGCAATACGCCCTTTGGGCATGAAACTGGTCATTTCACAACAACCTTGACACGTTAGATAGTCAGTCTCTGTGTAGAAGTTTAAAGGAAAGTTTTGTTGTGTGATCGGTAGATTTACATAACATTTTATTTATTCACCCTAATAATATTCCCAGTAATAAATACTGTAATATATTGACTTTTAGGTGTTTTATTGAAACCCAGATCTGACATGTATATATTGTAGGAATCCATTAACCCATTGGACATCTGTTCCAATTTTGGCCGCAGATACTTCAGCACCAGATTTCATACATCCTAAATTACATCATGTTCCTCGGAAATGTGTAAAATTTAGAACAGACGCCGAATGGGTTAATGGTTGCCTACAATTTATACATTGTTGGACAGCTTTTTCCATAAGCATAGTTAACGTTAATATTTTACGAACAAAGTTGTGATGCGCTGCACATCTACACTGACGTTGAATGCAATACGCCCTTTGGGCATGAAACTGGTCATTTCACAACAACCTTGACACGTTATGACACGAGAGAATTTATGTCGCACACATTCGCCAAGAAAAAAAATCTGTAAAAAAACCAACTGAATAAAATGGCTACGCAATAAATTCCAGAACTTCCAGGAATATCGAGAAATGTGACTGTGAAAAAAAAATGAAAACAGCAATATGAGCTGTGCAGAAAAAATATTTTTGTTGAGAGCTTCTGAAAAACGTTCATATGAACAGCAGAGATCTACATACAAGACCGAGCAAAGGACATATTTACAATTATATTTGTATTCGCTTGTAAATATGCGAATTGCCAAAAAGAAAAAGGGAGACTGTACATGCGATGGCACTTGAAACAATTAAGAGGACGATGGAAGAGATTACGATTTTATTCGATACATTTCACCCAAAGTACTGCAATGCTGAAATTACTTAAATGGAATTCAGAAGTAAAACCCGTAAAAGGTCGTGTAATGCATGAGTGACATCAGACATTTAAGTCTTTCAAAGTATTCACGTGGGCAATGTGATAAGTCTGAATTTTGAATTCGGAGAGAATTTGTACTTTGCTTATTCGTGATCTGAAATGGTTAAATTTGTTCTTGCTGTATTTGTATTTTTATATGAAATTTCTCGTATGCAGCGAAAATATAACCTGTAACGTCTTTAGTAAATGTCAGAAGGGTTTGAAATCAAATAAATATAAATATATATATGAGTAATTCCAAAAAATGTCAACCTGTTTGAATTTTGAGCATCTTTGATTTTGATCAAATACTGCACATACATTCTACTAGTTCTAGTGGGTTATAAAGCGATTACTTAAGTTCGAAGTTGTAGGTCGTTCGTGTTTTATAGCGCTCCAAAATTGGCTACCTCGGGCATTTATTTTTGAAAAGGTAGCTTCTTTCAAGGTGAAATAACTTTGAAACGCGAATTCAGATTGAAATAATCTTGGAGTCAGCTGAATGGTCTTAACCTTCTCCTACTTTGTTTTAATCATCATCTAAAAATGCTAGAAAAACCATCAATGGGCAATAAATCAATTGGAAAACCACATCATTTCATAAATGACTGCAGCTTCATTTAATTTTTTTTGGTTTAACTAAAATAAAATGTAATATAATAGATTTAAAAAAGGATATCTCATTTTGGAGCCATCTACGATATACATGTCAGTTGTTGAGTGTCTATTACTGACAGATGAGATCCGCAGTCTGTTCCCTTTGAAGTCTGTGTTTGTTAAGGGAATTTAATTATGTGGCTTTTCTTGATACAATTAAATCATGACTTTTAGATTGGCGTATAATTCGCAGAAATGCGACATTGCCGATTACACTAATTAAGTTTGTAATTAAGTTTGTGGCAAACAACTTGGCGGCCAATTAAAAAGAAATTGTTTAAGGCACTTGTCTAAAATACTGTAATTATTTAAAGATAATTCAATTCTTTGGATTTAACTAATTTATATTATTGTATGTGGCTCTTTAAATTTTGTATGGTTATGATCCCAATACTTTCCAAATCATAACGAAAATTATTTCCTTGCTCTTCGTCAATAATGCCAAATTTTCACCTTAACGAATTCTATCTATGAGGTCTTAAATCGACGCTGGGCGGTTGGTGTAGACCTTATCTTTCACGTGGCCCCAAAGGAAGAATTTGCAAGGTGTTAAATCACAAGATCTCGGTGGCCAATTGTGATCACCTGTTCGAGAGATAATACGGTCCGGAAACTTTTTAGTTTTGCGAACTGTGACTACAAGATTTTAACCATTTTTGTAGTGAATTCTAATAATTCCAATGTGTTGTTGAAGCGTTTATCGTTCCATTTTTGGTAATATAGTAGATTCTACTTGTCAAATGTCAAAGAATAAAATCTTCAGCTCAAAATATTGAATATTGAATACAGGTAGAAATCACAAGCAGTAATCACCATTCGATTATGAAACCAAAAAAAAAAAGATAAACATTTTTAAAAAATTATTTTAATCATCTTTGGCACTTCCAACCCTTTAAGAAGTTTGTGTCACATAATTATTATTTTTTTTAACCATTTCTTCATCCACAAATTTTTTCACAACTATATTTCTTATACATTATTTGGAAAGAATTGAATATTGTACCAACATGCTGGAGCTGTATATGCTTAAGCATAATGGCACAATCACTATCTTGCTCCAGTTTTCTGGTATCGTGGTTTTAAATATTTCCTAACCCGCTTACATCAACTGACTAAAACATTTTTATAGTTCCGACTAATTGTTTATCATTTGACCGCAGCGAAAACGTTGACCACAGTTGGCTTACAAAACACTCCAGACGTTCAATAATCCGGCAACACATTATCGAAGGCACCTAATGACTGTTAATTCGCACAAAGTTAAAACTTGCAATAACTCGAAACGTATTATGTCTTTGGCTACAATCATAAGCACACACACACACACATAAGTAGTTGGCATTAATGTAAGCTGTGGCCAGCTGGTCGCCTACTGGCCTTAATATGGCGCTTATTGTGGTTTTCGTATTTTGGTACGAACCATTTAATTCGAGTTAAGTGTCATTTGTTTGCAAATCTCTAAATGAAATTACTCGAAGCATCACTCAACACACAAAAGCACATCTAAGCTAAAAAGTGTTTAAGAATGTATTAATCTTTAATTAATTGCAGGAATTTCTTGCCAAATTAATACTTTTGTTAGTGTTTTGTTAGGGGATATGACCATTTGGATTTGCTTGCACCAATTTGTATAAAAAAAATGCAAACAAGGTTGAAAAACTGTTTAAAAAAAATCGATGTCTGTTATACCAGGCCTATAGAATTTATGTCGAATGATTATAATTCCATATCTATCTGTCATAAGCTCTCTCCATCTTCGTCTAGTTTAGAATATTCTATTCTCCACATTAAATTTTAACATAAAGTTAGCGTATATTAAGGAAACCCCTTTTAAGCACCACTAAAATGTGTTTTTGTAATTGACACTTCCTACATTATCCTCTGATTGGTAATAGAAAGTTTCCTTTCACTTGAGCAATTTATCAATAATTCCTATTAACTGAAAAAAGTACAATGCTGAATTCCCATAGACATTAGCAGAAATACACACTCACTCAATTTAGGAAATTAAGAAGCATTAGGTCTTGACAAAGACGGAAAATGTTGTCGCATTAACGATTTTAACGTTTGCTGCTTTAAAGTATCACTTACAGGTAGAAACTTCAACAACTAGTCCATTCTCCTTCCGGATAATGGAAATGTAACGAAGGGATTTCTGAGCAAAATAACATATGAGGAAATAATTTGCGAAATGTGTATGTGTTGTTTAATTCCCTGTCCAATGTTTTCATTAAAGCCTGGAGGGAGTAACTCGCAGGTGCAATAATTTATTATACTGTGTTCAAAAATCAATGTAAATCAAAACATCAAAATCTTGCTTTTTGTATCACTTTTTAAATAGGGTCCCTTCCGTTTCAGAATTCCTATTTGTAATTCTCTCCTTTTCTGGTTATACATATCGCACCCTAAATACAAAAGGATCAAAACTCAAAATTTTCCAAAACTGACTTTTTTCGATAAATTAATTCACAGTACACATGTCTAACTACTGCAGACATTTCTTTAACTAGGAAATACGGTTAAGTCTATTTTGATGTTAATTGCGTTGCTTCTACACGATGAATTAAAGAGAATTGTTTTTAGTTGCGTTGTTCTGAGTTGTGGCCCTTTTATGTTTTGTGTGCGATATGATCGTTTCCGTTCACCGGACAGAAACTTTTAATTTGTCATTTATTTTTTATTTTTTATTTATCGTACATTTTTATTAATGGTTTATTATAATAATGGTCCCGCGCCTAATTGGCATTACTGGGACAAGCTGGCAATTTTAAATTCTTAATGTACAAATGATTAATATTTTTATAAAAATTCAAATGTAATTTTTGAATAAAATTTATAAATATGTATTTATGGAAATATACAGTGAAATATAAAACAATAAATTATACAAGAAGCGATTCAATATTATTACAAAGATATTTTTTGCAAGCTATCTTGAAAGAATATAAATTAAAAATGGTTTAAAAATTATCAAAGCAATTACGTAAATGACAGTAAAGTCTTAGTTTATGTTTCAAACAATTTTAGATGGCCACTCAACAGAACTTAAATTAAAAGCCCCATAATGTTTTAAAGTTAAATCTAAAAAATACTTTACTTATCCAATCAGTGTCAGTGTTATTTTGATATCTCACCACCGCAAGTTCTTTACCTTGTAATGTCAGTCAAAATGATAATTTGAAGGGAAGAATTTGTAAAAACCAACTTTTTTAATTATAGAAATATTCGAAAGAGTTTCATCGCCAAACATGTCCACCTGCAACTTCTGTTTATCGAGGAAGTGGTTCAATTGAAAAAGTTGGTTTCGTTACTCTCATCTGTGTTTTGTACAGGAAGCAACAGTCTTAAAACATTTAGCAAGGATAATTGTGAATGTTTTTTTTTTCGTTTCGGAAACTTTTAGTAACAATTTAAAAGTTCCTGTCGGGTGAACGGACTGACATATGTATTACATTATCCGGAGACGGTATATACATATATTCTCTGCATATAGTATGAGAATTTTAAAAATGTACGGTTTTAATCAGAATTTTAAAAGAGGGGAAAGCAAAGATTTGCAATTAGTCCCTGAAAGGAATGAGTTATCCCGAAGAACTAGCTAAAGTGCGTTCACATTTACATTAGAACATAGACTCCTGGAGTTTATCTCGAGATGAGTTGCCGGGAAAAAAAAGGGTTTCTCCAAAATGTTTGAAAAAAAAGAAAAGTCAATGTAGATATGTTGAAAAGAAAATGCGATAAGTTAAATTTCCATAGGACATTGCCAGTGTGGATGGATGTGAACTAACAAAGCTTATTTTCCTTAATACTCCATGAAGGAAACTTCTTTTGAATCAGTAAGAAGTGCGCGATATAATTTCTATCCTCACTTACGGCTCCGAAAGGCTAACGTTTTTTTGGGTCAGAATGTATGCGGGAGAATGTTGCGGAACAACTACAGGATAACCGTCAAGTTTACTCAGAGTACAAAGGACATCACAAATACATAAGAATTCCATAGATAGTGAATTCCTGCAGATTAAGTGGTGGAACGCACAGTAGAGATGTGACTTTAAACGGTATTTGTTAAAGTGAATTTAAAACTCTAAAAATTTGAAAATTTATATACAGATATTTCTCAGATTTTCAAAGAATTCTGTTATTTATTATTTGGCGAAATTAGTTTTCAATCTTTAGTTTTCGATCGAATTAATTAGTTCTGAATCATTTTAAAAAAGATCCACATTTAGCATTGTTTCAACCGAAGCTTGTCATTGGTAAACTAAAGGCCTATAGAAGGCTCTATAGGAGACCTTCTAACGGTGGCACACATGCTGCATTCTATACTCATTTAGAATAAGCACAGGGTTAATTGGAGATGTCAATATGTCATGTGATCGTAGTATAGGCAGTGTACTAAGAGTGGGTACTCATAACGCAGTTACATGACTGATTTATGTTCTTCAGAATTGACTCCCTATGAAGCATGGTAGGCCGTCCCCCTTAACTCGTCTCTATTTTTGTCTTAAACTGTATTTATTAGGGTAAATTTTCACTAAGTGAGTGGAAATAAACTCCGCATCACCCATCTTTCTCTATTTATCAAGCCAAAAGTTTACAACGATAATGGACTCAGTTGAGTTTTGAAGCAGCATAAACATGTCGTCAGAAGTTCCATAGTCGGTTGCCCAGTAAAATTTTAATTTGTAAATTTTATCATTTCTTTTTACTGCACCACTTTCACAGCAGATACTCCTTAACATACCATTAGCTGAATGGCTACAATGGCATGTGCGCCTCTTTATACATTTTTTGTTATGACCTATGAATAACCTAACAAATTGCAAAAGGAGTATTTCTAAGCTAGCAAAATGGACCACGACGATGACGAAGTGTAGGCGAGTTGTTAAAAATCAGTGTGACATTCGAAGGAGACCACAAATACCATCCCTCGTTCATGCCGTCACTGCTAAATGGAACATTAACTGACACTCTAACAAAAGTCCTGAGTGGGTGCCTAAGTGGAGAGGCAGCAGTATTCAAGTCATAATCATTACTCCCACTGTATCAGGAAAGAGTGCCGGGATACCATTAATGAACGAGCACGTATAGGAGTCCTTATTTTATGGTGCTGTTGCCATTATCACAGTTGTTGTCTTTTCATCCAATTGCCTTGTCCAAGCAAGTCTTCCCATTGTTTCATAGTATCCATTGTTTCCTGAAATGTTATTATTGCTGGCTTCTGTTGCTATTTTTGTTTCTGGCACCGATTTCATTGTGATTTTGCTACCGAGGATCTTAACTTTCTGACAGACTTTTACATGTAGGCCAACATGGCAACAGTTGCAGTAATTGTTCTTGACTACAATAGGCAGACAACGGGATCTGGGTGGTGAGTTTTTGCATGTAGTCTGACAAGCATCACAATAATCAAACGGCGAGACGATTTATAATTAATAAACAATTGTTTCCATTGAAATCAACTTTACACACTTTGGCGCCACCATACGGAATTCGACAAGGAAGAAGATAAGAGACAAATAAATACACAACGGGATCATGGCCAAATGAGGAATCTGATTTTGCATTGTATTAATGCCATTGAAATTTAAATTTATTTAAAGACGAATGTATTGTACAAAACGGACTGTGATGGCCTTAATGGAAAGAAAAATACGCATTTCATACTGCTTTCCTCCTATCGGATGGGTCCATGTTACCATGTTACCATGATACCAATAAGGATGCTCCGTGAACTCTCGCCCCAATGAAGAATGGCCTCAAAATTTTACATTGACCACAACAACCAGGAAATTTTGGGGTGATTTTTTCATATTATTCTGGGACCATCGTTCATTTTAAAATTGTGGTTTTTTTTCATTACGAAAAACGGCAAAAAATCAGATATGATCCATATACAGAAATATAAGGTGTAGTGTTCTACCATGTGGTTTCATTTCACTTCTTATTGAGAAACTAGTAAGTTGTAATGCGCCTATGGCGACCGTTAATATGCTTGAGAAAGTATATGTTACTTAATTTTAAAAATTTTGTAAAAAATATTTTGAGAAAACTATTTTGTAAAAAAAAATTTGGAAAAAAAATAAATTTGGGAAAAAAATATTCGTGGAAAAAAAATTTTTGCTGAAAAAAAAAATATTTTGTGGAAAAAAAAATTTTGTTGAAAAAAAAAATTTTTGTGGAAAAAAAATTTTTTTAAAAAAAAAATTAGTAAAAAAAAAATTTTGGAAAAAAAAAATTGGGGAAAACACAATTTCTGTACAAAAAAAAAATATTATTTTTTTTATTATTATTATTTATAGAATTATAGAATGCCTATTTAAATTCCAACGTACTGCGTGACAGAGTCAGTGAATCAGTGAATCAGTGTATCAGTGTATCAGTCAATCAGTGTCGAGGGTAAATATATATTAAGATAAGCCCAGTAGGCTATATTTCAAGAGAATATGCGAAATAATGCCATTATGGCATTATTTTACCCTAAAAAAATTGTATAGGAAAATTGTTTATGTATCGATATTTTATATCACAGGTGGTAGCGATCTCAAAAGGGCGTTATAACACAAATAGTTCGTAGTTACGCCATGTGTGATGGCACATCATAGTTCAGGCCTTCACGTTGATAGTCATTTAACGTCATGACAGACTGATGCATATTTATATGATAATAATCAAAGAGCCAGAATCGATTGTTGTTTGTTTGAGGGATACAAATATTAACAAACACATTTGTAGTACAAATATCTCAAGTTGTCATAAAATGTCTGTAATATCACAATATGAACGCTGTAACAAATATTACACTATTCTGCTCTGATGGGTTTCTAGCCAGATGTATTCGCTTTCCTGTCATCTCGTATATTAGCATGTCATATCAGACGTCCATTACTTTCTGATAAATTAACATTTCGGAGTGTATGTGAAGGATTTAATACCAGAGGGATCTATTGTGCAACATTGAGTTGAGAGACATACTCAATAACTTTTCATTGCATACGCTGACAGCAGATACAGATACTTTAAGAGGCACTACAAGATACAATAACTTGTACTTGTCAATGTATATAAAACTCTGTTCATATTATTCAGCGAAATGCAAGGAGGATAAATGTCACATTTCCATATTTTCACTCGCCCCACCTCTTTTAGAAATCGCACGCACAGCAAACACATGACAAAGGGTTGACAGGCAGAAGTTGGCATTTTAATAAATTGGCATAAGAATACGAGTGTAAAAGTGTACTGCTGTCGACTGGGTGTTATTTTAACTGGCATCTTTAAAGAAATTTAACTGAACGGATCTAATGGGGGTGATGCGGAAGTCGATGGTGCTTCTATTAGTGAGGTTAAAAATATTATGAATCATTCAAAAGGCAAATGGAAAGATGGAGGAGGTCGATTATGTGATAGTTTATGCTACACTAGGGTTCATTTCATTTGCTACAATGTTTGAGACACATAACGCGAGTTTGTGGCGTTATATTTGTTGATGCCGTAAATCTGAAAAACATCGGCGTCAGTTAATTTGTATATGGATCCAATTGGGTGATATATTTGCATGGTAGCAATATTAAAACATGTAGGTTATCCGACAACAACAAACTTTTTTATCAAGACTAAATAAAATAAAATAATTCTCGTAGTGTGATTTCATAAATATTAACAGAAAGAGAGAAAAACAGAAATCAGAAAGAGGAAAAATATAGAAATTACTGTGAGAGCAATTTCGAAACGAAACTATCGCCATCCACTTGGAGGACTTAATTGGCAATTTCATATACTTTCTTGTATTCGGCTGTCAATCCTATTCACATTCGTTCTCCTTGATGTCATTTTTATTTGTTTGTTTTTAGTTTTCCACTTCTAATGCTTTTGTCGTATTTTTAAAATTTACATTCTCTTTAATGTCCTTCAAAGTGTGAGTTTTATTGTTTCACCGTCTCCTTGTGCCGACAATTTTATTTCGTTGTGTTTATTGTTTGGATTCTATGGTTTTGAAATTCCATTTGTGTCAACTTAAGATGAGTGACTTCAGCGTCATGTCCTCATCCTGGTGCCCATCGTTATGTGTTTGTTTGTCTTGTTGAGTAAATATTTGGTTTCTTACACTGGCCCCGTTATTAATCGCTGCTATCGACGAAATATTTCAATTCATTTGCCATTTTCGAGTTTAAATATTATGTAGCAATTGGTCAATAAAAGCGACATAGCCTCGTTGAACTTCTTATATTGCGCTACGAAGTCGTAAACTTTCGACAGTGAAACGAATTCCATTTTGAGAGAATGTAATTGCGTGACATCTGTATTTTATGGATTATTTTGTCTTGGAAAAACGAGGCAATACGCCGACAAAGTGTTATTTTGCGGATTAATAAAGTGTTTAAGGTTTGGAAATTTGTAATAAAACACCGGCCCTTTCTATCGTAGGTCTTCATAGATGGGGATCAAATACGCCTATAGAGCAATGAATATATTACAATTGATGATTTTGCTATTGTCGTAGAATAAATAGCCTCTTCAATGTTAATAAACAAAATATATTACAAATAAAGACAAGTTTAAGGCTTTTAATAATAATAAAAAAGGGAACAGACCACCAAATCCAGTAAAAGTCTATCGATTACTATGCCACCTTCTACACTCAGTAGTTTGAAACTGCATATGTGTATGAGATGCCTTGCAGATCTTTGTATAATGACTCTGAGTATCACTAGATTCTCAGTAACAAAATATGAAGACATCTTTCAGAAAATCAGCCATCATCGGTCTTCGAGGGAAGTATTGGACGAGAAATTTAAAAAAAAAAATCCATGGATAATAACACCAAAGGACACATCCTCCCTCTACATGCGAATGACATTGACATCCACGGAAAGACAGAGCAAGACATAACTGATGATTTTTACAGCATCGAGAAGGAATTGTCTAAAATGGGTCTGATTTTTCCAAAGAAAAATCGTTTGCAAAATCTAATGAGGAGTATAGGCGTCAATCGAACCATGAGCTGTAGATTTTCTATCCCATCCTTAACGTAGTTTAGCGCCTCAAAATACGACGATTTCAATAAAGAATATATATTGGATTTCCTGATACTCATACGGATTATAGTTAAATGTGGATACACTACTTGACAACAAATAATACTGCTGCGAAGTCTCAAGCTATCTTTTTTTTTACAAAAAATGACTTTAGTTATGTTGCAAAATGAAATACAGTGGTCAAACTCTGTAAAATATCTTGGGGCCATTTTAAACAAAAGATTAACTTTCAATGACCATGCCTCGCATATAATTAGTAAAATGAACTTAGCTATTAAACTGCTGTATCCACTAATTAACCGGCAATCAGGGCTAAACTTTGAAAATAAAATCAGTTTGCTTAAATCCATTTTTCAATCACAAGCTTTATATGGGTGTCTATATAAACATATGCCAAAACACATACTGGAAAAATTCAGACTTGTCAAAACAAAATATTAAAAATCATGCTAAATCTGCGCCGACACTTCAGTACGAAAAGGTTGCACGAGTTAAGCAACACTGATTTTATTCATCAGAGAATAAATGTTTAAGCCATCTCTTTCATGTGCAAAATTTAAATGTTTAAAATAAATAAATAAAACAGAAATAATACTGTAATCAATAAAAACTCATAAGATTCTACGAGGCAGTTGTAAATCATTTTAGTTGCAAATGTACACTGGTTAATTTTAGCGCCACCACAGAAATAAGATATTTTCCATACTAATTTCCAAATTCACTTTACAGTTACAAAATAGAATTAAGATTTTCATCATTCTAGATGAAGTCCAAATAAACACACACATGTTTAAATGAAGAACAGCTAACGTGAACAAACATCAAGGTCTTACTCGTGTTATCATGGGATTAGAAGTACCCTAGCCCTTGCTTACTTACTCACCCACTGAACGGCGGAAAATAAAAACGGCATTAAAATTCAAAGTCGTTATTGTCACATTTTCTTAACAATCCATATGTATTCGATTTTTACAATTCAATTGTAACGTTCAGTGTTCAGTGTAATCGACAATGAATACACAGTATATTATTTCAAAAAGGTTAAATAAAAAATAATTCGTCTACGTGTTTCTCCCTCACCTTTAAGCTTCATTCTTAAAATAAATAGATATACCAAAATCTTCTTATGAAGGTGATACATCTATATACATCTATAAATACTCGTAATGTATGAATAATATCCATGGCAGGACTTATGAACATAATCCCGGCTGAATATCAATCATACGCACCAGACACCTAAGTCCTTTTCTTCACTGGCTTAACAATGGACACATGTGTCCTATTTTCTATCAACCATTTTGGCTTTTCTATATTCAAATTTAAATACTCAGCTAAATTTTTAGATTATGGGTAGATCATTTCGACAAAATAAATATTTTCAGTTTGTTGGGTGCACGCCCGTAATAAATTATGCAAATTGTTTATTACTCAAATTAATCTTCGATGAACTCAGATGGTTCAGGCTGTTTTGACGGGTTGAGACATTTATTTCGTATGTATTTTTAAATAATACTTAGTGCTTGCAATTAAAAGACAATATACATTAGGAATACTTTAAGCAAACTGTGTGGGAGTTTTAGAATTTAGATGAAATTATTCCATTTTATAAAAAATACCATGATGTTGTCTGTAGAAGTAGAACCACAAATGTGGGGGGATATTTCCCTCATACAAAGGAATCCTTTCGTCTTGTTTAAATGCGAAACCAGAAAATAAACGTTTGGTGTAATTGTAAAAAAACACAAATTTAATACAATAGGGTTCAGAATAGAATAAGAACAGTTTCTGGGAAATCATTTCGAATTATGTAGTTTTTTTTTTACCCAAGGCCAGATCTTTCTCATTCAAATTATCAAGGTTACATAACCTCAACCTCAAAGAAAATAGCAATACTAGTCTTGCTACTTAGAAACAAAAAAGCAAGGGATTAAGTATAATGGTAGCGAGTATAATAATTTGCTACAGATTTTTAGAGATCTTTAAAAAAAACAGTACTTAATTAAACTTATTTAAATGCTTCTCATTTGATTTTCATTGTCATTTTATTATTATTTCAATGTATATAATGTTATTTCTTTTTTTTACGATTAGTAGTTGTCGACGAGCCTCGAAAATGCTCTGGAGGCGCAGAGGCAAACATTACATTGGCTCTATATCCTGGTGTTGGTCTTGGTCTTTGGACCAAGTCAAAGTCATAAAGAACAAAATTTTGAACAAAAAAACTTCATCTTCATGGTAAAAATCGCAAAAAAAAAAACGTTTAAATTTTTTCCCTATTTAGGTTCCTAGGTAGCACACCATTCACACTTTAAGGAACCAATTAAAGTCAAAAGTTTACCAAATATCTCAATAAACAACTTTGTAGAACAAATGTACTTCCTAGGAATGATTCTTAAAAGAGTAATTATTTATTTCACATTTGCTTTCTAGAATAGCATTAGCCAATTTTTGGAGTGTATGAGTAATATTAATTTGAAAACCTACCACTCATACGAACAGGCGGTCAATTAAATTGAACTGATGTATTTTGTTTAACCCTTAAATGCGCAGAGTATAAAATGAGTATAAACCAAAATGTCTAATTTCCCAGTTTTTTATACAAATTAACAAATCATGAGTTATTTGAGCACAGTACTGTAGTATTTGTCAATATGATTGATTACATATCATAAAAGTTGCGAGAAAGTCATAATTTGGTTGTATCCTATGGGATACACCGCGCATTTAAGGGTAAAATAGTTCAAACCCTAAAAAAAGGAATTGAAATTTTATTACCAAGATATGTGACAGAGAAAACTATCACTTTTTTGCAAAAAATTACACCGAGGTCCCAAGTCGTTGGGCAAAACTGGAAGAAGCGGGTCTTTCTATTGTCTTTTATCACATTGTCTGTCCTTATATTGTTATATTTTTTCCTGTTGCACTGTCTTACTTATTGGTAACATTAATGATATTTCAACCAACATTCCACTGGTGCCTCACATGCAAACACCCCATTCCGATATAAAAATGGCGGATCACCCAACTGATGTGTTTGTACTCATCAGCATTGCATTCCATATAAATCAAATTTAAAAGGAAATCTGATTGCCTTTAGTTGTACATTTTTCTTTAATCTGATTTATTTGTTTTAACAAAAACATCCGCTTTCCATTTAGCGAATATGCCAAAGTCATGCGTCTCTGTTATCACTCACCCTTATGTCGTATTATATAAAAGGTTCACATCCGTTTCGTTTACAATCCCTGAATAGTTGTAATACACACATCCTGCATCCCAAGTATATGCTAATGGAACATTACACATGCATGAATACATTGGGGCATATCATGCGCTTATGAATAGGGTTTGTTTGCTGGAATATGAAAACTAAATATGAAAAAAAAATCGAAATTTCGGAATTTGTACAATGATCCTTTTAAAACAATATAACTAAAGTCTGGTTTGACTATTGCAACTGATTCTTCATGTTTTGTAATGAATTCGAGTATGATCCAGTTGTGTACTGACCATTCAGTGGTCTTCTAATCTTTCGTTAATATTAAATATATTAGTTTCGGAAAAAATACAACATTTAGCTTTATAATCACGGAAAAGGAGAAATCTAATTTGTTTTCAAAGTAGAGATTGAGGTCCTAGAACGTAAAGATAACCGGTTTATTAAGCCTACAACTGTCTTTATTTTTGCTATACCAAAGTAACTAAGAAACCGTCGATACGTCCTATTACACATTCCCCCTTTATTGTAGAGTATATTGATAAATTTCTATCTGAGAAATAGATGTGTTCCAAAAAGTACACGTGACGGGTAACTCTAACCCGTATTTTGTAATTTTTTTCTTTATCGTTGTATAACTCTGTCAATTCATCAATTGTTATGCAAATTATAACAGACAGATATACGAGCAGGCACATTTAAATACGCGTTTGTATCAAATAACATGACAACACCAAACTCCATCACAACCAACATAAAAAGGGTTTTAATTATGAAAAATTAGCTTAAAATAAACTGACATAGGGATATAGAAATACAAAAATTGTAGGAGGCAAGTATGAGAAACACAGCAAATAATTAACTGTCATGGTTAATAGTAATTTTTGTTGGTCGAGGTCCAGATCATTTGTTGATTTCTATTTGTTTTTTTCAATTCATATGGAAATATTCCTAAAAATGCTTTATCCATTGCGTTTGTTTTAATTGCCGGTTGTACCATGCCGGAGCTAAAAGCCTTCGGAGGCCAATGGCATTTATACTACGTATACATCTAGAATCTTTCAAATACGATAAAAAGTCAACAAAGGTACCACATGTTAAAGTGGAAGATAGGGTTTTTCGCTTTTGACATTTACTAAAAGCAAGAGGCTAGTACTCTTATGGATAACGGCAGATTGTCTCAACGATGTGGATATTATGGCCACCAAACATGCCAACTAAACACATTATACTTGGCATTATATTCCTAGACCAAATTCGAGTATTCAAATCTTCGCTATTGATTAAAGGCTATACTAACACCTCAGGAAAGCTGTGAGATTTTCTGACGGATAGACATAATACTTTCTTGCTGAGCCATACTTTCTCTGTCTCTGAGATTTTGCCAGAACTCCACAGCGAGACTTCTCAAAGGGCCGTGTCCAGTTATTCAGTTATTACGTGGTCTTGAAGACACGATGCCAGATTTGGGACTCCTGCGTGACCGATTGACGTTATTACTTCCAGGTCTAGCCTACTCTACACTATACCAAAGGAGTTTTCACATTGGTAAGCAGTTCCAATATGGTAAGCAGTCTATCGGGTATAATTTGGTCTTCGGATGTGCTCGGTTCCTTCGGAAAGTACTTTACGGGGATTGGCGTACGTGTTGGCTCTTGTTA
The DNA here is from genome assembly GCA_958296145.1 of Hydrotaea cyrtoneurina. NCBI lineage: Eukaryota > Metazoa > Arthropoda > Insecta > Diptera > Muscidae > Hydrotaea > Hydrotaea cyrtoneurina. Next base: position 5,000,412 of record OY282513.1, on the reverse strand, counting down.
TTCATACAACTTCGAACAATTCTTCAAAAATTTTAACTGAATATATATCTCCATGTCTTTATGTATGACTGTGTGAAAGCTGCCTGCATTTCTTCCCCAATTTCTTAATGCCCGGTCTCCACCAAGATTTACTTAAAGTTAGGCTTTCTTGTCAAAAGTTTGCCCTTATCGACTGGATTATCCCAAGCAAGATTTTACCCGATGGTCCATCATAGTCATAGTTATTGCCGTGGTCGGTTATAGGTAATGAGGAATCCAGCTAAGAATCATCAAACTTTTTAGCGACAGCAATAATATAAACGTTCTCATATGCCACGGGGTTCCAGATTTATTCCAGATAAGGTGTTTAATTTTTAAATTTAAAAAAATCGGGTGCTGTAATATGTTCGCTCTGAACTTATTTACATTATGATATTCCATTAGTTGAATATTTTTTTAGTTAAACTTCATAAATTTCCCCAACATTGTGTTCTTTTGGATTTAAATAAATACGTGCACGTGTATTCAGGGCGTCCCCCTCTCCCATGGGAAGAAAACATATTTGAGGACCGTTCACATACATTTATGGCAAATCAAAAAGAAAACGAAACAAAGAAAAACAACACATCAATGAAATTGACATTTTATTACCTCGTTTACATAAAGAATAAATGGAAAATGAAATAAACCTTTTAATAATCCCCAAAAATCATGTTCAAACGAAAAGGAGAAAAAAAAACACAAATGACAAAGGTCGCTGTCTGTCTTCATATGCAAACAACATGAATACATGTCTTCAGAAGTAACAGACAACCATTGGATTTCCTCAGAGACAAAGTACGTAACCCGTTGTGTTCAGTAACGTTGGGTGAAATAGTGAACGAGGAGTAGAATAATTTCCATTAAATCTGTCTCTGTTGATTTCACTTTCAATGTCTTGACAACCCAACCGGGGGAGTCTAAGAAAAAAAGCACTCCCCGTAAAGGAAATGAAACAGACAAATAAAGAAGAGCACACAAAACGAAACCAAATATAACCTCTGTAAATGCCCACAGTCATTTACGTTTTTTTTTCTATTGTTCTTTGGTTTTTATTCTTTCTTTTTAAATGTATCTTTATATCAAAAAAATATAATATTGAGTTTGTTGTTTGGTTTATATCATGTGTTATTTGCCAATTACACTGCTGAACAATAAAATATTCCAGGAACTTGTACATTTTTTAAAAGCGGTAATTTTTATTTTGCGCTTTATTTTGTTTATGTATTGTCGAGTTCGATATTATTAATTATTCCCTATTTTTTGCAGAAATATAAATGTTTTCTAAAGGTTTCAAGAATTGTGTTTGCTTTGCAGGCAAGGTATACGGATCCGTTTCAGAAGCTGTCATAAATCTTCATCGGTACCAATTTGCCATGATTTCCGCTGCAGATTATTGGTCTAATATAAAAAATATTGTCAACAAATAAAATCTAAAAAAAATCTATAACATCAAAATCGCCCAAAAAAATTAAAAAAAATATTTTTTTAACCTTTTTTCTGTGTTTAGGTCCACAGTTAACAAACCGTTCAAAATTCAAGGAAACAATCAACTAAAAAATCCCAATAAACCACTTTCTAGAACATATGCACTTCCTGGGAATGATTCTTAAAAGAGTATTAATTCACATTTGCTATCTAAAATAGTATATTCTGAAAAGCTTTAGCCAATTTTTGGAGTATATGAGTTTTATTAATTTGAAATCCTAGGAATGATTTTTAAAACATGTATCAATTCACATTTTCTTTCTAGAATATTATCAGCCAATTTTTGTAGCGTATGAGTGATATTAATTTGAAAGCCAAACACTCATACGTATAGGTGGTTAATTTAATTAACGCTCCAAAAATTGGATTAGAGAATAAAGGAAAATTGCAAACGGTTTTCAAAAAAAAACTGAGGCAAAATTTTAATGATAAAAGTACAAATAAATTTAAATTAATAATAAAAAAAAAACCAATTCGCCAAATCTTTGGGGGCCCACAAACAAGAGTGCATGACTTTTGGGCAAAACTAGAAAAGACGGGTCTATTTTTTGGTCTTTTATCACTTAGTGACTTTTACACACAGTGATATTTAAAGGTTACCTATTCCCTTTTTGCAATAAGGGAACACTTAATATATATTGCAGAAACTAATCGGTTCCACAATTCCTGCTAAACAAAATAGTTTGGTCTTAAATTTGAGTAAAATTACTTTGAATTTAAATTTTTATACTTGAAGCGTTTGTGCAACAGTTTTCTATGTTCTAACCAGTCAAAGGCATTTTGTATAAACTATCGGAATAGCCAAACACCGTAAGTATACCACAAGCTTTAAAGCAAAGCTTTCGACGACAGTAAAGAAAATAATAAATCCTCTGTTTCTTTACTTCGACTCCTGCCTACCTCTGCTGTGGCATTGCATAAGTTCATTGAAAGCCGCCTGTGTACATGGCTTTTCTTAGACTTATGCATATTCGCAGATGATGGAAGCAACGCAAAAGAAAACAATTATGCCTTCCTGTAGTAGGTGGCGTTGGGGTCGTCGTTAAACTGAAGCAGATGCTGGCTTTTGTTTATCATACATCTTAAAGTCATATTGTTATTCCCTTTGTAACACATTGAACTATTCAACGTTAAATGGAAGTTGGTTATGGTTCCCTATAGAAACACAAGGTGGAACAAACCACGCTCAAAACTTTTAGTATAATGTTGCGTATTCTTAAAAAATATATAGACAGATGAATAGATTAATGCGATGGTCCTAAAGATGACGAATAACCTTGGATGTTCTTCGGAAAATGTTTCAATTTGATTCAAATGCGAGAAAAAACGGGCATATGGGATCATCTGAGGGTATAAGTGTGTCGGTTAAGTCGACGCTATTTTAGTTTACAGCTATGTGTATTTCCTAGTACTTCTGTATTCTTTGAATTCTAGTTGTTGTTAGATTCTTCAACTGTTTCCCCAAGGACACAGGCATCGATGTAGACAGAGACACTGACATACTGACACACTTACAATTGCTGTACAGATACACGTCGTCGATGATTTGTTTGTCAATTCAATCTTCATTCATTCATACACATCCCTTCGTACCACATAAGCCATTAACCCATGTACAACTGAGGAGACCGGTTTGTTATTAGTGGGACAATGGGGTATGTTTGTTTTTGGTCATATTGCATTGCTGTCGTACAATGTGTATGTCTAGAATTGTTTCCTGTATGTATGACTATGGTTTTGTAACTGCAACATAAAATTGGAAGAAGCAGATATACAAATATGTCTCTTCAGCCGGTTCACACGACTTAAAAACTTTTTTATTTGGAAAAGTATTTGTTTATTTTAGTGATACAATGATTGACAAGGAATCTCCGGTACTTTTTGGTCTCCTTGGTCTACAAACTGACCATGCAAGACTTCCCTAGATAATCAGTCAAACCTCATGGCAACTTATTCAGTTTAATTTAAACTTTTTTTTATTTCTTTTAAATTACTCCGACAAATGATTGTTATTGTATTGTAAAACGAGAAAAGTAATGGGGGGAGGACAGGGCAAGTACCGGTGGACATTTTGTAAAAAGAAGAACAATTTTAAATATTTTTTTGTAGTGGTTTGGTTTTTGTTATGATCACATGTTTTTGTTATTAAACAAAGACACCGGTTAAAAAAGATTCCAATATTTCTGAAAAGTTTTGTTTACTAAAAAACTAAAAATATGAAATCGTAAGAGAAAACTATGAATGAGTATATTTTTTATGATTAAATGCCACTAAAACAAGGTGCACCATGAACTTTATATTTATTGTTGAATTAAGTATCATTGAACTTTTTACTGTTGACTGAATTTCATTTTCAATTTATTTGTATTGTACAACTGCAAATTATTGATTACGTGATATTTATTAAAATGTTTACAGTAAGGATGGATTGGAACCCACTACAGTATACCATTCAAGGCAGAGCTTCAAGCGTTTTTGCTATATGGAGGTAATACCGGGTTTTTCCAATAGGGACACTTTCGTGACTTTATCTCAACTCACCCTCAAGCATTTATAGTGATCTTTCATAGATATGAACTATGAAGATACGAACAACTTGGGAATGATTTTAAAACGTGTATTAATTCACATTTTCTTTCTAGAATATCATTAGCCCATTTTTGGAGCGTATGAGTGATATTATTTTCGAAGCCTAACACTCATACGCAAATTATTGTCAAAACGTTAGTCGAAGTTAACATTTACATTATGGTACAAATTTCCAGCGATATTTTGAGTCGGAGCGCTTACTCCAATTTTCGAAGAAAACAATCGTCAAGTTACCGTCAATGGAGAGCGCTGTCGTGCCATGGCCAGAGAAATGGCCCGGTCGAATGGCCACCTAGTTCATGCGATTCAACGCCAAGTCTAAAGAAGATTTTTGCCGTTTGTAACAGTCTTAAATATGCAGTCGTTACCTGCGGCCCTTTTAAGAAGAGTCAATACAGCTTTGAAATCGCTGGGATAGGGAAAATATAAAAAATAATAAAATACATAATCGTCCAACGAGTATTATTTGAATAAATGGGATTTCCCAAAAATAGTAAATGTTACATTACCCGAAATTATATAATTTGAATATTATTAAAAATAACTCATGGCCACATGTGTAAATATGGACTCATGAATTATGGCTAAATACGTTGTTTGTGTTATTTATTTGATTGAAATAAATTGCCATAAAACATTCCGCTTTCATAGTTGCTGGTGTTGTTTTTATTATGAATGATATTCACGTTGTTGATGAGGTCTTGTTTTTATTTATGTTGGCGTGTGTTGACTTAATTAAATTTTATGTAATCGTCAGAGTGCATTCAACGAGAAAGCGAAATAATTTTAAATATTCACAGAATAAAAAACAACTGCACTCAAACACCTGGAACTCTGTACATGATGGATAGTGTGAATAAACAGCGTTAGCTCGGACAACGCGATAAAAAATTAAAAAACCAAAAAAATGCCAAGCAGTTCTGAATCTGAGATAAATTTTAACTCTGATGTGAACGATAATATCGTCCATTGTTTTTGGTGGCTTCCACGAACAACATTAGCTTGATGAGGAACTTTTACAAGGACAGTCGAACTACAATTGGCGCTATATCAAATCATGACCCATATTTACATTCTTCAATTTTTTACAGAATTCAAATAATATCAGATTCAATATTTGAAGGTTTCTGGAGTGGTCGGGCTTTAAATAGTGATTGGAATTGTTATGGCCGCTAAATATAACAATGACCACTATGGTAGACCTCGTCTTCAGGACGGATCTGTGATGTCTAACTAAACTTGAATGTGGCCGGATGTGGCCGGGAGAAACACCGATCTTAACATAAATAGCCCAAAGGCAATGCAATTGGATCGTCCATATTCTGAGAAGACCAATCGATGACATAGCGACTATTGCTATCGAATGGAACCAGCAAGGATGCTGAAGGAGAGGAATGCCTGACAACAAATGGAGATGGCAAGTGGTACCCCAAAACATGGATGAATTGATGATGAACTGGACCGTAATACAGTCGCCGGCACATTATTGTGCTCCATTAGTTAATTTGACTGTTACAAAAAAAATGTTCTTTAAACTATTTTTAAGGAGAATTCTAAACGATTTCCAATATCTAAAATAGGGAATAAATATCAATATCAAATAAATATTAATTTTACAACAACATTTGTGGGAAACCATCAATCCATCATCAAAAAGTAAAGCGAATAACATTTCGCTGCTGATTAGCAAATGTATTTTTGTTTTGAATGTATTCGCATTTTTATTTGCTTGAAATGTTTTTCTTTTTGTGATTACAAAGCAAACGAATACTAAGGCGAAATAATGAACTTTTAATACAATCAAGCATCTATTAAAAACTGTGGACATGGTTCAGCAGAAGAACATCGCTCTCCATAGTGTTAATGTAAATTCAATTGCTGCGTATTGACGGCTGTGCAAACAAACTGAATGCTTTATTTCCCAAGCTCACCTTACTCATCTCGCTGTGAATATCGTCCTCCCCCTATTTGTTATGTACGGAGTCTTCATAAAAACGACAGACGAAACTACGTTTTCCTCTTTTCACTTAAACTTAATTGTCAGTTCAATGTAATGAAAATGTGTACGATTTATTCCAAAACAGTACTCTTATCTCTATCTACGATTGCTTTTGAAATTAAGCACCCATTTTTTTTGTCTTCGTCCACAGAAGAATGTATTCAAGTGTTGACTAAACAACAAATAATTTTCGTTTTTTTCGAGAATTTCTGGTACGCTGATGTGAATTGATTTAAGTTCCCCAATTAAAAAATGTCAATAAATTTAATAGGAAGTCTTTAAAAAACAACCTAGATCCAATTCGTTATTTCCATCTCTCTCTTCGACACTTCATATATTTTAGCCTCTCTAGTTAACTTCTGAACACATCATAAATTTGTAATTTGTTACTTTAGCTGCTGTTGATGTCCAAGGAATTAAGTAGGACATTATGCAAACACTTCTTCGAAATACGCATTGAGATCTTTGAAAATGCGTTCGATTCCCGTTCAGGAAATGTAGCCGCAGACGCATTTTAACAGCATAGGACAGCAGAAGATGAGCAGAGCCGTTGAATGGAAACTTAAGTAATATCAAATTCTGTCATCATGGTTTTCTTGCTTAAAAAATCAACAAACTGTAAACAAAAACCCCAGAACTTATTTAAATAATGTTCATTTTCTGGTTTTCATGGAAAACAAATTAAGTAAATGCCAAAATTCAGTGGCGTTGTCATGGGAGACATTATTTATATGTTAATGGCATTGGCAGAGGTAAGAGAAATTTATGGAAATTGCATAACAAAAAAAAAGACATGAAAATAACATATTTTGCATCAAAAAGCCATTTGCTGAATAAAATATGTACATTAGGTTCTGTGGGAAAAAGAATTATCAAGATCATACTATCTTTAAGGGACACATCTTAAAAAAAGTCACAATTTCCGAGCCAGGCAAATTTGAGAGTGGTTATTCGCCCATTAGCCCTTGGGGTCCAACAACCGCACCATAACAAAAAATTATATGATACGTACCGAAAATGGAAGGAATTCTTCAAAAAAAATTCTACTTGAATTGTAAAGCTAGTATCAAAATATGCCATTATTTAAAACGACGCGTGCCTTAGTTAGTGTGCACTTTTTTAAATTTAGTGCAATTTGTTTTTGTGTAAGTGGCAACCAGTTATCAAATATGTTTATTCTGGTTATTAAAAGAAAGAACAACACGTTATAATTGTTAAAACTTATTACAAAAATGTAGAATGTTATGCTGAGAGCGCACGCTAACACCTCTGTGAAAATGTCATGGAGAATTTTATGAAAAGAGCCATGCCATCAGAGCCATGACGGATATTTTCATATATTCCATACTTAATCGAAACATGGCTTCTTTTCAATCCAATAAAAAAAACTACACCTATCTCAAAAATAGGTGTTTTTATTTTAAAATGAAGAAGTGAATTCTTACTGGGAAGACAACTATTCGATAATAGTGATTATTTTATCATTCTTCCTGAAACTTGGATAAATGGCAATTGCCTTGAAAGGCAACTACGAAAAAAAAATTTAAGACTATGCCTGAATTCAGTTCAGAATAAGAGCCATCCTCTGTAGAATACACAATAATAATACTATTTTCGATATAGCCCAATATACACATTAGTATTCCAAAAAAAAAGAAAATATTTTAGATATTGTGTAATGTTCTTAAACAGAATCTTAGCCATGATCTCACGCAATGTGTTCATTGCTGATTTAATATTTTTAATATTATACGTCTTTTCTGCAAAACCATTTGTGATATGGAATAAATGTAGTTTGCTTCGGAAACTGGTGGTAAAATAACGTGAACACTTGTATCTGTTAAAGGTGGATATTATTCCTACAGATGTCATAAAGGAGGACACATATTTTCTTCTTCCGTCATCCGTGCCCAGATGTTGGAAACCATTAAAGATTTGTATTCTTCTGAACTTTTCTGTGATGTACTCTTATCAAATAACTTTAGTTAATAGCATAAGAGTGTTAATTTTATAAACTATGTGCAGCAACCAGGCAATGAACATTTCTATACGACAACTGAATATTTCTTGGCAGCCAAGAAGTATTCAAGGGGGCGAGCAAAAACACATTAAGGTACAATACATATAAAATTCAAGGTAATTTCTTGCAATGTACCTTTACTACGTCTAAAGTCACACTTGATCGGTGTTTCGGAATATGCAGCCCCAGTTGTTTATTTAATACAAAAACCATGTATGCAATTTGACATAACACAGGATGTTGTAAAATGCCTAATACCCCATACCGAAAACCGAGAATATGATTTTACAACAGAGACAGAGAGACATTTTTTTTTTAAAATTTTTATGAAATACTTTTGCAGATTTGCTTAGCTGCTTCACTGCTTTGCTCGCTCTTATAGAACAGTGTTTTCTAGAGCTTTTTAATAGTAGTGTTTTGTTAAGGTGATTGTTGTATTTGTGTTGGTATATAGGTACAGTGAAGTAAAAAAAGTCACACTTGGCTATGCTACCCTTAATTGGGGAAAAATAAGAGGAAGGAAAATAAAAAAGTGTAACTGTGGAAAATATCTAAATTTTGGTGTTGTTTTAATTTAATTTGTATTTTACTTATTTTTTATTTTTATTACTTTTGTAGTATATTTTTATTTTAATTTATATTCGTAGTATCTTGTGAATTAATATTCACAATTGGTCGAAAAATTTCCAACTGAAAAATAACACAAATAGTCCTTCAACAAGTGAATTAACATTTAAATCGATACAAAAGCTCCGAATATTCGTCGTTCATCCTCTGTTTAGCTTCAATCACCTTTATTTGGGTAAAATTGAAATAAGTTTATTCATTAATGTTTACTTACTTATTTCCCTTAACATCAACTCCGAAAATTTCCAAATAATTTAAATTTTATTTTTCTCTTATTAAGGATCCCAAACTACATTCTTTAGGAGTGTGACATTTTCAAATTGAATAAAATATTTCATTCTACCCTAATATACTGTTATTTTATGGCTATTTGTCAAATTCGTTTGTAAAACTAAACATATTTTTCAAATATTTCAATATTTGAGTATATAGAAAGAAAACTGATAATATATATACACACAAATACGCACTGTCTATTTATGGCTGTTTGTCAAATTAGACATATCTCTAAATATTTCATTATTTGTGTATTCAGAAAGGAATGCTACTATTTCATATCACACATAAATGCAAATTTCGCAAATAAATTACATATTCACTCCGTTAATGGGTTCTTTTATTTTTTTAGATTCGTTACTCATACGCAGCAGTGTACGACGATTAAACAAATATTGATCATACGTGCGGATGGCCTTAAATGAATCACAACTGTAAAAATGGTGGTTGGCATTCATGCATGTAGTTTGCATAAATTATTTTAAAAGGCACTCGACAGACTAAATTGTAAATTTTTAACACTCACAGTAAATTGAACAAATATTCGAGTACAATAATTATTTGTTTAGTTTCCATTACACCATAATTTGCAACAAACAAAACTATATGTGTACAATTAATTCAATTGCATTAGTTTGGCATTTAAATTCTGAAACTAACATCAATGTGGAATGTGGTAGCATATATTTCATTTACATACATATAAATTTGTCCTTGACAGGACATTTTCTCAAAATGTGACCACTCTATCTAAAAAAGGTTAAAAAAAGTACCTAAAAATTTTTGAAAATTTAAATCGTTTAGCAGCTTTTTAAAAGCTGTTAAAGTTAAATATTACTCCACTAATATTATAAACGCATTGTTTGCTTTTCTCCGATTTAAATAAAGATATCGTGATTCCTCTTATTAAAATTTAACTATTTCCTCAAGAACTGTATAGGATGATGATCAATTCGACAGACTTTTCGCCTTCCTCTGTATTATAACTAGTAAGTTGTAATGCGCCTATGGCGCCCGTTGAAATATGGAAAAAAAATTGTGTTGAAAAAAAAAATATTTGTGGAAAAAAAAAATTTTTTTGTTGAAAAAAAAATAATTTTGTGGAAAAAAAAAATGTTGTTGAAAAAAAAATTTTTGTTGTAAAAAAAAAATTGTAAAAAAAAAAAATTATAAAAAAAAAATTTGGGGAAAACACAATTTCTGTACAAAAAAAAAATATTATTTTTTTTATTATTATTATTTATAGAAAATTATAGAATGCATATTTAAATTCCTACGTACTGCGTGACAGAGTCAGTGAATCAGTGTATCAGTGTATCAGTGAATCAGTGAATCAGTGTCGAGGGTAAATATATATTAAGATTCCCAGGACCCATAGAGAAATGCGAAAAAAAGTTACGTTCGTATTTTACTCAACATTCCATTATCGAACAGACGGGTAACTTCCCCCAAAACACTAAATTGTGATTGATACCATTTATATATGCACTAAGAAAAAAATATCTGACAACATACAATGACTGTAACTTAATTCTTCATTCATCTTCATCCTTACAAAACTCTACAAGAAAAAGGCAATGCCTATGCAAAAATACTTAAACAATCAAAAGGATTTATCAATGTGTCATATGATAATCTTATCAACTTTTCCTTCTTCAGCGTTTCAGGAACATTTGGAGAAGTTGTACTTTTTGTTTGGTTGCAAAGTCTATCAACACGGCAATAAATAAGTCTGCACTTGACTGTGATTCTTAAAAATATTTATTAAGATACAGATACGCCCCTTATATAAAAAACACTGATACATTTTTTCATTTATAATGTTTTTGTTTTTTTTTTTAACAGAAAGTCTTACATGACTGAATTAAACCCAAAAGTGTTCACAAGGAAGACTTTGGGAATACAATTTTGTGATTTGTTGAGTTTGATGTGGGTCTTACGTTTGCAATTGTTTAACCATTTCAAGGCACTCGTTTTGATTTATAATAACAGGGGTTACACACAAAACAGTCAATTCGGTTTACCAAATACATTGTCTATGACCGCAGCAATTCAAATTTATTTATTACTTAAAAGAAAGAAGTATTTGCCAAAAACAAAGAACAACAAAAATCATAAACTATAGTTAATTCTTTTTACAACATATTCCGCCGATGACCGCAGCAATTTAAAAGTTCTCAAAATAAACGTTGGAATACTCCATCAAATGTAAGCAGCATCTGCCAAAACAAAAAATAATAACAAGCACTATTGGATAAAGAAACAAACAACAAACGTCAGCTAAAGTCAGTTAAACTAAATTGCCTGGTGTTTAAAGTCGGCTCCGAACAACTAACGTTTTTCTAGAGAAAATTTACATGACACAGAATATGTACATTAGGGTGGAGTGAAATTCAAAAAAAAAAAGTTAACCTCGGAAAGAGATGTAGTCTGGGGTCCTAATGAGGGGAAAAATAAAGAAAAAAATTTTACAAAATTTTTAGGGGTCGCGCCACTCCCTCGAAATTTGGAAATTATCGCTATTTTGGCGTTGATTTTAGAAAAATCCTAAAAAGTTGTATGTCAATAAATGTTTGCAATAGCGTAAACAATGAAATAAGGGCAGGAAAAAATGTAAAAAAAAATTTCTCATTGTTCAAAAATTTCAAAAAGTAAAATAAGTCAAATCGTCCCTTCTTCAGAAAATTGACTGAACAATGAAATCGCCACCAAAGCTACAAATATTAGTCGATTGTTCTCATATTTGCCTCAAATACTTTTGTTTGGGCACTGAACAAGCTCAAACTTTTAAATTTCGAATAAGTTAAGTCCTTAATTTTTAGGATTTTTCTAAAATCAACGCCAAAATAGCGATAATTTCCAAATTTCGAGGGAGTGGCGCGACCCCTAAACATTTTTTAAAATTTTTTTCTTTATTTTTCCCCTCATTAGGACCCCAGACTACATCTCTTTCCGAGGTTAACTTTTTCAAATTAAAAAAAAAGCATGTTTTCACTCCACCCTAATGTACATGGCTCAGAGATTACTCTCGTACTCGTGAAGTCACCAGCATTTACGAGGTCGAAACACCCGCCGAAAAATTGTTGATGGTCTAACTCGTTTTTGAACGTGGGGTTACTTGTGTGATAGTCGCACACACTACCGAATACACGACGGCTGTCCACAATCATATATAGCGACCACCATTTAATGTGGAACTCCATCCATTTTTCCGTATGTTTACCTACTGTGAGATTTCTGTGGGGTGTTTTCCACAAAAGGAAGGATAGATCATGTTTAATTTTATACTGATCAATTCTATATATACGTTAGTATTACAAAGGCAATGACACCATCCTACTGTGAAGGGTAAGGTAAAGATTGTGGGACAACTGTCAATATTTGACAGGGGTTGTGTAAACAGCATTGCTGTTTTATTATTTATTGCTGGACAAATAAATAATTAAATTGTTCCTGAAATGTCTAGTTCGGTCGAGTTCATAGTCGAATATTCAATCAGATCGTAACAAAAACGATATAGATTGACCTATGTTAAAGTGTAGATACATACACGTGGATAAAACCACATAGTTGGCTTGAGAACTAACCCGCCTAACATCAAAATATTTTACAAGACTAGGAACTTCTCTTAAATAATTGTGCAGTCTACTATAACAATTAGTATTGTTAGTTAAGGGAGTTCAGTTTGAAGCTAGGTCCAAATGGCTAATGATTTCTTAGAGAAGTTTTTAATTGTTAAGTAGTCGTAAACTCGCCGGCGTTTAAGAGTTGATGACAGGGGCTAAATAATATTTGATGTTCTTACCATAAAACGTAGCAGACTCATATACTATCATATCACGTTCGTATAAAATACGATGTTAAAAATGTGAATTCGAAATCGGCAACACACTAATTTGAAGATTATGTTCAAATGGTATGATATAATCGTTATGTTGTTGTTAAAATATTTGAAATATTTCAAATCAATATCTTTCGATTCAGACTCTATACTTTTCTAGAATCATGCAATAACCAATAGTTCCAATGTGATGTACCCGTCTCTTATTGTTCCCTTTGTTGTACAGAAAATACTAAATGAGATTGGCAATTTAATTTTTTATTCAGTGTAATGCACTGAAAAGGAAATTAAAAATCCACATGAGGTCGACTGAAGTTTTAAAAGAAAACTTCATTTTATCACATTTAATGACTTGTCAACTGCAAAAAAAACGCTATTGCCTCGTGCCGCAGTGGCGATTGGGGGAGAGGTATTAAGACCGTCACAGCTTAATCCCACCATTTTAAATGACCCACGAAGACAAAATGTTCGTTCTCTGAAAATACCGTCACACAGCATATCCTACGACCATTTCGTTCTGTTGGTTTGTGTGTTGACAGCTGGACTATAATTAATTCGCTATCCTTCCAACACTCTTGCCTTGGATACAACTTTATGAAACGGAGTTACTAGATGGCCCTCCATCAGGACATGTTTGCGTTTGTCTTGTTTTACAAACACATAAATTTGTAAAATAATATTAAGGTGGGTATCGATTAAAGTTAAGTGGTTTCACTCGCTTATGCCAAAGTTGGCTTCTCATGTTGGCCTGCTTAGTAAATGATGTCGAAGTAATTCGGTTTTGAGCGATTTCCAGTTTGCAGTTTTATTCCCATTCGTCTTTCCACCGCAGTTTTGGTCTTCCTTGTCAGCCTCGTCTGCAGTAGATGTCGTCCAAAGCATTTTTTGCTGAACAGTTTGGATTTCATCGTTCGACATGACCCAGACAGATGGAGGTCATAAAGCTCAGTGTTTGTTCCAACAAATACTTGTATTGCTCAAAATTTGCATTAAACATGAAGACAGTTACATTTTGGTTTAGTTTTTTATGTGATTTTGCAATTTCAAGTATTTCCCATGTTTTTTTTTTTTTTTGAAGGATAACAATTATGGAAAATTGATTAATGAATTTGTTAGATTTTATAAAATGTTCTATTCATTTAATTTATATTCTTTAAATAATTCAAACTATGAACTCATTACTTAGTTCGTCATCGATGAAATGGTCTTAAATTGTAGAAGAGAAACAAACCAAGAAACATTTTGACGATCGGACTATGACGATCTGGATTTCATCGACTCCAAAGTTAGTGCGGCTAACTTAGTAATGTTTAGTTCTTACAAGAAATATAATTAATAAATCTTTAATAAAGTTGCAATTAAATTAACAAAGAAGTCTACCGAATTTTTAAATTTTAATTTTCAAACGTAAAGCACTTGGCCAACGTCCGTTTCACATTAATTTGTTCTTGTTGTCAATTATTAAATTTTATTGAAGTAAAACTCTGTTCATGCTGGAATATTTGGAATGTGTAATCATCGGTAATGCCGACTCATTTACTGCAGCATGAATAATTTTTAAATTTGTTTTCTATTTAAAAGTAACTGCTCATCCATTAAAAAGATTACTCATTTTCTGCACAGCAATTTAGTTTTGTCTCTTGAATGTTTATTGGGAAGCTCTGTTTGATGTTTGTAGGAAAACTCATTTAAAGTTGTAGTGCCAATTTGCATAGCTAAATGTGTATTATTGCTTTAATTGCAGTCATTTTTAGGCATCAACTTATCTTCTTCTATGTGAGCTAAGCAGAGCGGATATTTATTTGCCAGTCATGTTCATATTTTCATTTGCGTAATTTCTCTTGCTGCGCACATCTTTAGAAGAACAACGACAGAAAGACAAAGGACAAAATAAAAATCCCCCGTAGTTTCAGCCAGTCAGCTACAAGTAGAGAAGCTACGCACACTTACATACAATTGTAAATAGACTAAAAATTAAAACAAATGTACAAATAAGCAAAGGACATAAAAATATGTCTACAGCCAAGGAAATTCATTTATCATGTTTATACTTAAGAGCTTAAATACTGCCACCAACGCCAATGTCGCCACCGCATCCACCTTCAAGGATTGTATCCGGCACTCCTATTTGGTGACAGTTTATTGCTAGCTTCTGTCACTGGTAACTTGTGAGTACTTCTTAAATTAATGAGTATACGCCCTATCTTAAATTTATTAAATATTCCCACTTCTTCTTTGCGTAGTAGAGAATATCGGTATGTATTTACTACTTAAGGACAGGAAATTTTTTTTTAAACTGTATCTTCTGTATATTTTTATCTTGGATGCCAAACCGTTGGGACTGGCTACAAATGTGTTGAATTGGGATTGACACATTCCATTCAGACAATCTATCTAGTTTGGACAACTCGTCTGTTGAAGACACATACGGTGACGCAAGTAGGCGCAATTTACACAGAGAAAAAAATATCTAGGGGAGAAGTTACACTATTTTTTTTTGTATTTCCCTAATATATCACCATTATGTCTAGGACTAGCTCTATAGAAAATACCCCCAAAAAAATTAATAAATCCAAAAAAAAAACGCATATTTATAATAATGAAAAAAAAACCCGATTTTTTGAGGAATTTTTCATTATGAAAATTATGAGATTTCTTTGTGGAATTATTCATTTTCTTAAAAAAAAAATGGACTATGAATATCGCGCTTTTTTTTATAATGTTTTTTTTTTTTGGTATTTTTCATAATATTTGGGTGATTTTTAACCCGGGTGATTTTCCTTTTTTTGGCATTTTTCATTTGGGACATTTTTCATAAAACCATGGGAGATCCCAAATGTGTCCCGAAAATGAATTTACAATTTTGGAATTCCGCAAATGGCAAAAGGCATTTTGGGACGCAGATTATATCAACGAGTCAAATCCAAATAAACGTGAGAAGACAAAATTCTGATTCAGAATTCAGATAAAAATACTTTTATTTACTTCAAAAATAAAGCCGATTGCGAATTTAAAGAAATGAATATATTTTATGTTTGTCAGGAACTTCAGCATCAGACTGAATCTTCTCTGCAGTGAACAAAACTTGGACGTCAGACAAAACCCGATAAGATGCGCAGTCATTGAAGTACAAAATGCGTTGATTTTTACGACAAATACAACCAACAACCACAGAACCCGATTCTAATGGAAATGATTCAGATGATGGAAATGATTATCAATATTGAGTTGAAAGAGGATACTACGTTTTTAATTAAAACTCAATTAACCTTACAAACCAGAAATTGTACAGGAAACAAAGTAAACTCAATATAATATGTACTAATTAACTTAAGAAAAAGTTAAAAACAAGTAAAGTAAAGCATACCGGATGACGAAAGTTTAAAAACAAAACCACATAATCCATTGATCATAGCTACAGAAGAGTGAAACAGTCAATCAGGGCGGACAGTTGTTTTACAAGGTTTTAATCCTGCCAGAAAAAAGGCTTAAGTGCAACGGAGTAATGGCATTATCTTAACTTTTACTGCAAGAAGGAATATCAAAATTTTTTATTAAACTTAAATATTGATTTTAATTCTTTTAGAGAATGCTGTCTGCATGTGTGCCCTACTTTTGCATAATTTTATCTTGGCTTAGGAAATGTGCAAACACTGACGAACACGAACGCTTCGCAGAGTTTTATATCCATATGGTATGGTATGCGAAAGCAGATTAAAATGACACCCCACAAAAAATGCTCTTATTTTTAGGGTATTTAAATAGTTTTATAATCGCTGGATGGACACAATTTTCACTGAGTCACTCCTGAGGAGTGGAAAGCAGTGCAGTTTTTATTTGGTACAGAGTTGACAGATTACATCGACTGGATTTGCTTAAAATTCCATTTTGAAATACCTACCAATAATTTAACTAAAAATTGCAAACTATGTTTATTCTTGTTTCCATCACTTTACAACAACACAGCTTTTGTGCATATCCTTTAATGTACGTACGGAAACAGAAAATTAAGGAATTACATTTCTCTCATTTACTTCAATAGTGTCACAACTCAAAATCCGATTTACAGCATTTTCTTGAGCAAAAAAATAAAAAGTTAATTTTGAATTATGACTCTCTTGAAGTAAATGAGCAATTTGTTTGTTGGATATAAACCTTATTATCTAAAGTTTTAAATTTGGAAAACAACAATCATGAACTTCCGAAAAGTTACTTTATTAGAAAATATGATATTATCAAACAAAAAAGGTTAGATATCCTCAGGGTGAGAGAAATAAATACTATCTAATGCCAAAATTCGTCTAGGGCAACTTTATAAAATGTGACAAAAGGTTATTGCGTATTTAAATACTTTTCGTTCATATATCGACAAAATAGATCACAAATCCAATCTTAAGGTCATATGCTAACATGTGTGACATTTCATTTTGTTAATGTAATATGAAAGAAAATAAATGTCAAGTAAGTGCGTAGTAATAAATATAAGGTTTTTTTTAGTATATTCGATAGTATTTTGATGGAAAAATGCAAAAATATATAATTGCAATTAGTGTATTACGAAAAGCGGTTATTTGGATAAACAGACCAGGTTTTGGTATCTCCCAAAATCACGTGCAATTTGTGCACCTCACTGCCTGCGGTGAAGCATTTCTTTACACTCTTTCATTATTCTCTCTCTTGCTCGCTCATTTTTTAACACGTCATCATTCTCTTTTCACAGCCGCAGTGTGTGTGGCTGTGTGTTGTTTACACA
Organism: Hydrotaea cyrtoneurina; assembly: GCA_958296145.1. Classification (NCBI taxonomy): domain Eukaryota; kingdom Metazoa; phylum Arthropoda; class Insecta; order Diptera; family Muscidae; genus Hydrotaea; species Hydrotaea cyrtoneurina. Next base: position 4,982,801 of record OY282513.1, on the reverse strand, counting down.
TGTGTGTTTGGCTGTTTCGTTGTTGTTGTTGTCATGTTCACAAAAAGAACAACAAACACACATAAAAAGCAGAAAGACATGTTTTTTTTTCGACCGTTGTTTGACGGGCTTTTCAACTAGTGTTTAAATAAAGCTGTAACATAATAATTCATAGAAATATTCACAATTATGCCCCTGATTCATTTATTGACATTCTCTTCTTTCTCTGCCAACGAAAATTCAATAGATTATTTCATTTCGCAAATTTTCAATGATAAAATTGCATAAGGGAATTAAGTTCAATCGATATCGTGCAATATACAAACAATTCACCTAAAATGACATTAATTACTCCGGTTGTAATCGTGAACTGAAAAAACAATGAATTTTAAGAGGATTTAAAAGCGCACTAAACGGTTTGCAATGCCACATGTCTGTAGCAAGTATATGCAACAGTTTTATATTAAACATAATTAGGTTTTGGTAGGAGAATATTCATTGACAGCAACTGTTGGGAAGTACGTAGCCTACATTCGGGATTGGAGCTTGATGGCCCAATGTAGGTTATGTAGTGAATTCCACAGTTTTGTAAATAATATTTACTTGATGATCATGGGCGTAATTAGAGACATTCAAAATGAGTTTGGCAAATTTATTTTATATTTTGAGATAAATTAATTTATTTTCATTTTCTGTTACGTTCTTGCGAGTTTACTGAAATGAAATGAAAATGAAATGACTATTTTGAAATAAAATAGGGTAATTTCATGTATGAATTTTGCAGTGAATATATTTTTGTCAAAAATTCTCAGTTTATTTAATTTTATTATCAAGATTAATGTGAACACTTTTGATCAGTGACTAAGCTCTTATAGTAGCTGTGAACCGTACGTGGTAAAGTGATTCGATCCTCGATTGTATTCCAAAAACATTTGATTTGACCGGGTTAACATAGTTGGTTTACAGGGTTTATTTATTGTCACATGATCGTAACCCCATATTAAGGTACGGCTCTTCGCCATGATAATAATGATAAACTCAGGAGGTTCTGTACAGAGTTAGCTCAGTATTGAATCCCTTAAGTCAAGTCTGCATCTTCAAAAGAAACGGTGGAAGATGACATAGTTTAGGGTTTAGGGTTCGATTTTCACCAGAGGCTTTGGACTATATCACCCGGATTATCCTTGGACCCAAAATTAGAATATAAATTTACTTTGTATTGTAACTAGTAATAAATAAATAAATAAAATGTTTCTAAACCTCTGTGCGACAAACATGAATATCAGACAATTCCATTGTAAATACAGAATGGCTTTCTCCTCCTGAATTGTACAGAATTATAATTTTCTTGTGTTTTTTATGATAAATTTCACCAAAAACCGTCCACTGTGGGCATTCATTAGAACTCCATATTTTGTAAAAGTATAATGTTACATGGCTAGAAATAAATTAACCAAAATATTATTTATACCAACAAATCCATGTCGAAGATACCACCCACTGTGGTTTTAATGAATCCTGCTTTTTATACTTTTCTCCACATTTATCCAATGTCCATTTTTTCTGTCAAGTCATTTTATTTTCTGCCACTCTATGCGCAGTAGACAATTGGTTTTTCCAAGAATTACGCAACGAATGGTAAAGTCATTTTTGATTCGAGTAGTTAGAGAATATAATATTTTGCCTTATAATTTAAAGCAATTTAATTTGTCTGTTGCAACTTATCGGGAAAAACTTTATGAGCACTTTCAATCTCATATTTAGCTGTTACGGTTTTATTATTTTGGTTACGTTTTAACATATAAATATAGGTGATTATCAGTCTAATGTTTTTTTTTATATATCATATATTGTTAAAATTTTAATATTTATTTATCTTTACATTTTTAATATAACTAATTTCATTTACTTATGTATAACAACCGTTTGTAGGTATTACTGCTTAATGTTTTTTTTTATGTATTTATAACAATCTATTCATCTTTACAAATATGTTGGTAGTTCTACTTAATATGTTGCATATTGTAATTTGTTCTAATTGGCCGTCAGGCTTTAAATTACAAAATGGAAATAAAATTCAAATTCAAATTCAAATTCAAATTCAAATTCAAATTCAAATTCAAATTCAAATACACTTATTCGCTTTACTCGAAAACAAAATTTCTTTAAACGAATAAACGTTTCATTGTTCTCTGTTCTCCTAACTTCTGTTCTGGACATTCTAGTCTGGTTAATTCTGTTTTTTCATTGGAAACGTTGTACTTGAATTCGTCACATTTTAACGCCAACTTATCTTTGTTACTGTGTGTAGTTCAATGATCATGATCGTCGCTGTTCTTGTAGTCCCATAACAAATTGACAATTTCACCATTGTCCCATTCACTGCGAGGGAGTGCTGATAGCAACCACACGCCGTAATTTAATTTATGTCCACACTTAAGTCTCAATCGTATTATTTTTCGAACAGCTGACATTTGCAGCAGCTTCTAAGAGGGATGAGGACACATGTGTGCTTGTGTCCCAATCTGCGGTTGTGCCATCTGGACACTATAAGTGTGAAGGCCGCCACTGCAACCTTGGAGCTTAAAGAAATGTAATGGTTTATTTTGGTGGGCATACACGTACCATTTCGCTTTGGTCAAACAGATAATCGCACAAACTCGACCCATGACTAAAGCCAAACAAATGTTCGCCATATTTGGGTGAGTGCAACGAATACGAAAATAAGCAAGTTTAACAGTAGTGAATGCAATTTATAACAAACTAAATGATTTAAACAAAAAGGGGGGACGGGGGTTGGTGTTGGGCTATCAAATGATAAGGAGTGCTGTGCGGGCAAATGACTATTAAATTAGGTTTATCGCTGCTGAGCACTGACAGTGTGAAAACAATGTTACAGCAGAGTGAAATAGGACGAAACAGCTATATGAATGTTTCGATTTAAACTGCGACCGAAATTGTTTCTGTTGGAATAACTTTATATGATAATTACTTTAATAGTTCTTAATTAAAAACACTAAACACCATGAACATGAGGAGAACTACAGTACGTTACAAACTGCCATAATTTAAAAAAATATTCCAATATTTCTCAAAAACATGGACACAGTGATGGAAAAGCTGTCGATCGTTACAATCATTGTCATATTGCAAAAGAATAATAATCTGAGCGAATGACAAAACGTCTGTTCTCTGATTGGGTTGAAAGAATTAAAAAAAATATATATTTTCAAACAATTGAAACAATCGGCTGTGATTTCAACAAACTGATGTGTGTGTAGAGTTTTTTATAAACAAATTGAATTTTTTTTTTTGGTCTTTCTAAAATCAGCTATGTGTATGGATAAGTTGATGGATTTTTGTTCATTTCGTTCGAGTTGTCAAGGAGCGCACATCGGCGGATGAAAGACTAGTAAAATTATGCATTAAAAAACAGGGACATACAAATACACACATATAAAATTTTGCTAGAAATATCGCTGGGCCAGGGTAAAAATATTCTATTTAAGAAAATTGAAGGTTTCACCAAGAAATCGTTTACCAGCTATGAAAAAAAATAAACATTGCATTTAAAAAACAGTCAGGGTTAAATTTGATATTGGCTCTTTTAGCATTATGAAAGAGAGCTAGAATATAAATCTAAACAGAAAAACTATTACATTGGCCCTTTTAAGGTCCACGCCACAGATATTAGGAAGTACGTAAAGATGCCACAATTGAAACGGTTATTGAAAAATAAAGGCATTAGAATCAACATATACAATTGAACAATGGTATCGTTCTCTAACCTTACTCTTCGGCGGCACAATAAATACAAATGAAATCTGTCTACTTATCCACAATGTGTGGCAAAACAATTTTCAGCCGATTGTTTCAATTTGTTGTCTGTGCCCCGTTTTCGCAAAGCCGTTTTGCCGTTATTCTTGTAGTATGATCGACATTGAACAAATTCTGCGCAGGTCTCTTCGATATAGTTTAAGTTACTGCTCTACATGGCAATAATCATGATAGTGGAGTTATCTAATAATCCTTTTATATCCGAATAATCCTAACCATATCCGAAAGAAGGAAACTCTAAAGACGGTTAAGTAAAAAAAAATGTTTAATCACCTCTAGTCCCACTCACGAGATTCACTTCAATGCACTGTGTTAGCCATGGGAAGGAAGGATATTGGAAGGAGGAAAGAGGAATAAGTGCTTGCCTTGAATTTGATAATGTCATAGCAGGCAGGAAAAACACTTGCTGTACGATTATTCCACATACGAACAGTTTTTTAAATTAGATAAATGTTAGTGTACTTTAATGTACCTAGAGGAAAAATATACAAATATTTTTTCCTTTAAGTATTTATAAGCTCATAATTGTAATGGTGCTTGTGAGTACCTCTGGTCGACAAAGGATTAATGTTAAAGTAATTTTAATGTTTGAAAATAGGATGTAATTTATGTTCATAGAATACCCAAACGGTTTCTGTTATCGAGATACAATTATTAAATTTTGAGATTGTAAGCCCAAAGTGCTCAAAGAAAGCCAATCATTACAAAGACGAGAGTATGTGGATGCCTGAGCAAATATCCTGAGACTAATTTCTGCCGGCTCTTGATCAGTAATTAATATGCCCTGTGTAAGTTGTAGCCGTTGTTGATAAAATTCCCAGAACGACACAAAAATATTTATGACTCCTTCAAAAACCAAAGTACGGGATAGAGTTTTTGGGAGACTTGATTTACTTCACTACTTAACGAGTGGGTGTTTGAGTCTAAACCGATTTTTAATAGAATAACAGATTTTGGATTTTTTAAAAGTGTACTAATTTTTCTAAAATATGGATGTTTTTCGTAATGATTCTACATATATTTGTAGAAACGCTTCAATCGGTTTATGTCATGATAACTTATCACGATTTACTTTTAAATAAAACAGATATGACTACAAAAGTAATTTCACCACCTATAATCGCCTGAAGATGAAAGAAGGAGAACAAAGAAAGTCAACAAAATCCCTATTCTTTTGAAATGATTATTTCCAAATTTGTGTCAGATCATTTCTTTCAAAATCAATTTGGTGCTCACACAAAAACTAAAATTCTTTATCTAGAATAAAAATATGTAATGGTATTTCAGGCAATTAGGAATTAGGAATTTTGTAGAATTTATAAAATTTGTCTGTAGACCCTGACACACTACACATATTCACAGAAATACAAAAGTTGTTCAATTGTTAAACTTAAATACGAAAAATTTTAAAAACGTACCAGGTTACGACAAAAAACATGTCAGACAAATAGTCTGTAAACATTTTTTAAGGCAACGCCAATGTTCGAATAAAACTTTAACAATGTTGTCCCTAGCAGACAACGATTCCTGTTGCTTGTAGTCGACAACGAGATGCCAGCAATTGCCATGGGTGTACAAATCTTACAAAAGTAACATAACAAAATACAACATTTATAGCCTGCAACCGAACTGGGAAGGGGCAACACGAACGACACAAGGGAAGTCGGTAGTAGTTGGAACAATAAAATATGAACATTGTAAAGGGGATTACAGTCCATGTTCTGGCATGGTCATCATCATTACTTGCAGGTTCGTATTGTTAAGGTAACACATTCACTGTTAACATGACGTTGTTGCTAATCATAAGTTTGTATGTATTGTGAACAGTAATTATGTAACTAAATTTCTGTAATATTACAAAATATGCAATTTAAAAATAAAACAAACTAGTTTAAACACAAATAATCGTGTAGATTTAAGTTTCAACAAGGCTTTCGGTTTGCAATAATTATAATTAACAGCATATGCAACACTGCACTGACTGCATTGTTGAACAAATAGCTTTAGGGAATAGGCAGGGTGAAAAAGGACGTGAAGCTGTTCTGAGTGCACAGGGAGCTGCCACACTCTGTGCTATTACTAGGATATCCATCCCTTGATATTACAACTAATGAGAGGAAAGGCATGCGTCAATGGTGTGTTCTTAATTAGATTAGTTTGTGATTTTGTTTTATCCTTTCACTTTATGACAGCAGTTCAAATAACATGTCATTTACATGCCCTCAAAACGGTAGACAGTGGTTTTATTCATTTCAAGATGATGACAGATTTTTTAATTTTTTAAATTTCGTAGTAAAATACAAAATTTTTGGATTTGGACTAAGATTTCAGATTTTTATAAAGGGTGTAGGTGAGTTCAACCCTATCGATTTACTCTGTTAACTGCGGAATGATATTCATTCCTAGCGGAAATATATTTCCAAAAGGGCTACCGCTAATAAATCTACACCTAATAAACAAAAAGTGTTATAAAGGCACAACGCTGAAATCAGAATGGCTCATATTTGAATGTATTTGAAATGTGGATGCATGAAATCTTAAATATGAGCCACACCTGTGTAAAGTCATCCATCACAAACAACCTCAATGTATGAGTGACAGTAGCCAGAAAATCCTTTCACTAACTCTGGGCCTTAATGCGCAAGGATGTCCGACTGTTGCACACTATTTCATTTTTTTTTTTATTATTATTTTTGTCCAAAAAAATTTTAAATGTCAAATTAGTTTTTTTATTTTTTTGCTCACTTGAAGTCAGACAAACATAAAAAGTAATGTATTCATTTTGTATTTGCTTGTATCTGATAGGAAAAGAAATCTAACTTATAATAGTATTAAATAAGTTAAGCAATTTCCCTAGCTCATCATTGGCAAAACCAACATCGTTCTTTTGTCTCAAACAAGACTCCTCCAAGAATATCAAATTTGATACTAGCACTGCTCATTGGTTTCATCTACATGTGTGAGTAAAAATGCCTGAGTTGTGTTTGTGTAAGTTCGGTGGTCAACTAAATATATAGCCAGCTTAATTAGATTCTTTTTAGTGGTTGAAGTCAATGACCGACGAGCATGTGGGGTGTAAACTGAAAACTGAGTACTAATAATAATAGAGAACACACATTGAAATTATCTTTTCCAAGTGATTGCTACCACAGTCAACCACTACTACACAGAACCATTGGCGTTGCTAACACCATTTGCTTGTCGTATTCGTATGTGACCATACATGGGCGTTCTCAATGCGCATTTAATTAGGTCCAATTAAAATAAATCATTTCATTCTAATTTATGTTTGCAGTTAAATGTAAAACACAGCGTTGTTGGATATTTCCACAAAATAAATTACAAGGTATCATATTAATTGGTAGATAGAATAGCTAGAGGGGAAATGTTAATATTTAAAAAAATACTTAGTTCTTTGAATTTCATAAAATAGGATAGGAAATTAAAAAAATGTTATCATGAAAAGAAATCTGAATTATAATATTAGTAAATAAGATAAGCAATTTTCTTAGGTCATCATTGGCAATAGCAAAAACAACATCGTTCTCATGTCCCAAACAAGACTATTCCAAGAACATCAATATTTAAAAACTTTAAAATAGCCTACAAAAGAAGTATCTACTTTCGAGCAACTCTATAAGATAAAGGAACAATACTTTCTACGTTATGGTTAAAAGTATTTACAGATCTATTGCTCGTCAAATTTAAAAATATTCTCAATCCATTTTGATTGTTCCATATTAAAATATTGGTCAACAAAGATGAACTAAATTGTTAAAAGTATTCCACAAATGTATTACAGAATTATTCGCTATATTAATTCAGATTAACAAGCTCAACTTCATCATCTTTAATACGATATGACTGATTCTGAAACACTATAGGCATGTAATAACACTTTATAAATACTTGATTTGTTAAAACAACAAAATAATTAAGTATTTAGTATTATGCTAATAATGAACAAATAACCCCACATTTGAGTTTTATTTCTATGACCAATTACAGAAAATACCAATGTCTTTAACACGAATTCAAATGCAGTCACTAAGATTCTCACTAGTTTCTGCATATTGAACTGAGCATTATTTATGACGAACACCACCATTATTGAGCTCCACTGTTTGTTTGGTTAAATTCAAACTATCGCATTTGATCACATCCTCTATAAAACCATCTCATCTACATCATGGGCATGCGAACGCCCCACAAAGTCAAGAGAGTGTATATCTCCTTACTGGTAGCGCACATAGTCCCATCCTGTAGTTGGTTGTAATTATAATCTCACATGTGGATCACAACTCGACATGAGAACAGACTAAACAGAGGACACAGATTGATGACATTCATTAATGTCGATAATCAAATTTCAATAGCGACATGCATCCACAAGTATTTGCCGGTACTGAGTCTGCTTCACAGATGAAAATATTAATTTATTCACACGTAGGTGTGCAGATGACATGTCTCTATACAGAATTTATAATACTAGTACTAGCAATGTAATATTATTAATAATCATAATAAATGTATCGTCTATTAATACCAACATACAATTGACACTTAATTATTTGCCTTGATGACATGGACACAATAGAGGAGGAGCTCTTACACAGAGAGGGAGCATCTCTGGAGATACAAATTTATATCATTTGTGGAACACTAAAAAATCTCCCCAAACTTTAAACTTTCATTATCCAATTGAGTGTTGAAAAAATTAATTACATATTTTATGTATCACAACGGTTATGCCCAGCACGATATTTAGTCTTCAATGAATTTCAAATCTTCTCAATTTGAATTTTCAAAAAACAGATTTACTTGGAAATCATTTGCAGTGATGCAGTAAATGGGATGTAATGGATAGGCTATTGTGACCTAGGAAACCTATCCGAAAATCTACTCACGGAACATCACGGTAAGATCACAAACCTTTCTATCTATCTATTAAGAAAACAACACGTCCACTCAGTTCAAGTGTTTTATTGAGAATGAATTTAAATTCAACGTATGAGTTTACAAAAGAAATAAACATGGTTTCAAATAAATGCATTGCCAAAACTATAAATCAGAGTCGTATTCAAATAGGATTTCAGAACATAATTCAACAATACGGCCCTTCAGGTGTATGTGATTGTTTGAAAAGGACGTCCGCCTTTATTCTACTAAATGTCACCACAGAAATCGCCTAGATTTTTCCGAATCACCTATGGTAGACTTTCCAAACACATTCTAGCTTCATGATGATGGAATAATTGTGTTTCCATTTTTCAAAACATATGCAACTCATTCCGCTTGAATGGATTTTTAACAACTGTTTATTGAGTCCATACAATTGCAGAAAGTGTGTGTTTGGTATTCATGCATAATTGCCAACAACAGATGAGAGTCTACATAAAAGGATTGATTAATGTCCATTAATGGAAATTTTTCTGATGGACATCGACAATCCAAACATCCATTTTCACATTTAAATGGAAAAACAATTTTTTATATTTTCAAAAAATACAAAAAAGGTCTTAGCCTGTATTTTTCTCCGTGGTTACATGAATGTCGTCTAATGACGCCAAAGGACATAAATTGCGAGTGCAGAAAACTGCCACAAACGGAATTTAATGATCCTTAACGTATCATTCAGTCAAAAAAGGATTTTATCCTGAAGCCAACAAATTGGACGTAACGTACATTAATGACAGACGGCCGATGCAAAACCAATCAATTGGTTTTCTCCCATGCCATCCGGGTAGCAAAAACTTTGACAAGAATTTGAATTTTTGTTTACAAAAATTTAAGACGAGGATATTGGCAACATTTTGTTTCAACAGGACGGAGCTACGTGCCACACAGCCGAAGCTACACTCGATGTTTTGCGCCGTGTTTTTGAAGATCGCAATATCAGCCGAAGAGCTAATGTAGAGGCAGCCATTTGAATGAAATTATTTTCCATTATTAACCGGAAGGATTGTACTTTCAAATAAAAAAAGAAATTTGAGAAAATATCCAGAAGTTTTTTTTATAGAATTTTCAACAAAAAAAAGTTATTTGGCGGAATCTGTTGGTTGGAAAATGATGTCCAAATTCATAAAATTGATGATCCCTTATTTTCAGTGTAGTGTTATGTCAACATTATGAACAAAAATACATTCTGGGGCATGAAATCGGTTGAATCTACTCCGGGAAGTCATTCGATTCTTTTTTCTTTGGTTATTTTTTACTTTGGCATAATTAACCAATATGATACCAATATGATTATATTTTCAAAATAATATTATTATTCAAATAATGAAATATTATCATTCAAGTGATTAATGAGTGATAATCGTTAGTGCCCAAAAGGCTTATTTCATTTGTGCATAGAGGTATTGATTTCGGTTTTGGTGGCGTTCATTGAATGCATATCGAATTCTTAAACAATCCATCATTTCTTTTCACACAAATACTGGTTCATAACATAATGTTCTTGTTCCAGAAAGGAATAGGAATGTGAAAATAACAGACAAACAAATGAATACAAAACAGTAAATCCTTTAGACTTTAAACACCAGGGCTTCATCAATAACAGTTTTCAGCTCCTTAGGACAAACCACAGCGGTGGAAGGCGGAACTTGGAGGCCGCTTTCCAAAGCAGTGATAAGTCAATGATTCTGCATATAATTACATGGCTTGTAATAGAAAAGCTTTATTCTTCTCCTTATCTTTTCAATTTCTTATTCTTATACGGAAGGCCCTTACAAAATTCCCATATTGGGTTTTTTGTCCATTCTCCCTATTGGAGACTGCGACAAACAATATCAACACCACGATTGATTCCACACTGGAAGGCACGTTAATAGAAGCATATGTTTCCTTTTTTTCTGTTTAAATATCTATTCATAAATAAACAAGACCCGCCCAGTATAGAATATTTATTATGTATTAAAAGACTGGTAACATGAGCGAAAATGTTAAAGGAACAACAGCACCAACAAAAAACTATCATTCCGTAAATAAATATTATTGACGTTACGAACCGGGACCACAAATCTATGCAAATAATCGCACATGTGTTTCCTGGGCATTAATACACAACACACATTTACAGAAATCTGATCCTTTTCTTTCACTTAACCACAAATTCCAGATACGATATGAGAAGTAGTAGCAGATGATGTATTCAAGTTGATATGGGTTCACGAGGGTTACACGAGTATTCAGTTAAAGAGGCCAGTAAACCACAAATATTTTGCGGATGTAGTGTCTTCATTTATTCTGGTATGATATGAGATCTACTTCTGTCTGATGGTAACATAATATGGATACTGAATTTTGGTCAATTGTGTTGCTTATTTGATTCACTTTGAATTCCATTAACTTGGCAAACAGACCGCTATGGAAATACTTAAGGTAAACTGTTTTGCTATTTGACTTTGATTTTAAACATTTTTTTTTTAAGGCTTTGATTATGATTTGGGAGTATGTCTTTCTTTATTGACAATGTATTTGAGCGACTTATGTATTGTTGAGATTTAACTGGTTCCACTGTGATTCTTTTTAACGTTGGATATGTTTACTAGATGTTCTTATGTGAACGCTTTTCTCTTACATATTTTTTTGTCTACTACGAGAACACATCGTGCCTTACAAATAATATTTTAATTCAGCAAATGCTCAAAGTATACATGTAATTGGACGGTTTGCATCAATTGTTTGGTGTCTTTCACTCGTAATAAGAGAAAATCGTACCTTAAGCCCTACGGCATGTTGTTGAGAATACAAACTGGAGTTTTCTTCTGAAAATACAAGTACTTCAAAGACATTGTGTGGTACTGTCTTAATATGTGGTCAAATATATGTTTTATACACATAATGAGTGTACGTCAAAAATCCTCAAGAGGCATATACACGAGTGGACTTTTAAAATAGGCCTTTGACTTTGAATTATCTAACGAAGAACATTCACCCTTCTTGAGCTATCATCTGCACCATTTGCCTCAACTTTCAGGCCTTATTCCCTGCCCTTAGCTTCTAGTTTACTAATGTGATGAAGTAATTTAGTATCCGATCCCAATGCTCTGATCTCAACATTGTGTTGCAATATTCCCAGTCTAACTTGTTCTAGGTCAACCTTCCCTCTATACTCTTTGAACCTTCAGAACCATATGCTCCGTGGTTTCATACTCATCTTGAGGAGTCGTCGTCCAGACCTTTATCCTCCAGGACTAGTAAAAAATTTAATCAGTTTAAGGTTTAACTCATCATCTTTGGGAATTCTGCAAGAAACTCACTTTTTACGGTAGCCTTAAGGACTTTCAGTGTCCAAATGGCTATCGGCTTGTCATTCTTATATAATAAGAAATAAGTACCAAACCGAAGAATTCAACAATCTAATTTGGTTTTCTTAATCTCAAATTCAAATATCAGCATTCAATTCAATACTCCCTCAACTGTAGTCATTGATCCCTTTTCAATAAACCTAATCTGACTTTTTTCAAATTTCAAAATTCAAACATTTTGGTATCTCATATTCTGGCGACTTTCCGAGTAACATCGAAATCTACGAGTCATATAAATTTATTTTACAAAACCTTCGGGGCTGACTGTAACCTGTAGATCCCGACCAGTTAATACACTAAATATTATCGCGCACAGTTTACTTATTTTAGAAAAGTTCCACATTTCTTAAAGAATAGAATATTGGAGAAGTATATAGAATGGTAAAACATATTCTCAGAAGTGAATATATTCGTTTCATATTACGAGTTCACAGCCGTTGATACTCGTATTTTATGATTTGCTTTCATTCAGAATTGGGTAAACAACCAAACTCTGTGAGACTCTGTCCTACAACCACATCCCAAAATACTGCCAATGTCACCTGGGAATTTGTTCCATGACGGAGTGTGTATAAGATTCAGCAACACCGAATTTTACAATGTTTTTGTCGGTGAAATTCCCACTTGTTGGCAACCATTTGCCAGATCGATTACCGAGGAATTGGTTCAATTACTGAAATAATTTGATTGCTTAAATTGATAACTTTTGGCGAATACCTGCTTCTGTGGGATAAGAATGTTACCCCGCACGGCAAATTTTAACACATAACATTCCACACATTCGATACAAAATCATTTAGATGAGCTGTTTTCAAACATTCAGTGATTTGGTGTCAAATTTGGAAAATTGCTAATGAAATGAAATGAGAACATAAGAGGCATCAATCTCCATTAAGACAATAAAAATTTAATGAAAGCACTCAGGAATAATTGTAACTCAATAAAAACCCAATTATTTTATTTTCAAGTGATTTTGTATGAAATACAATGCTTTAAACCGAAGAGTAAAAGCTGGGGTTTCTGCAGAATGTTCATCTTTTTCTATGTCATTTGAATTAAGGGATAATTAGGTGAACTGTTTCTGAAGTGTGCAGGTGAATATTTTCAAAAATCTCTGTACGTTTGTCTATGTTTATACAGCTGAATTAAATTAAATTTCCGAGATATGGAATATAAATTTAACTTTTGGTGCGTCGTGGTAGGTAGTTCGTGTGTCACTCACCAAATCTAGTTTCGTATCCTAGGGTAAGACCATCATTTTTTCAGCGGCCGTTTTGCGCTTCGCAAACGCCGGTGACTTTTCGAGTGAGAGAGTAATATTTAAGCTGTGTAAAACTCCTCTAGATGTCATCTTCACATATTCAATACAGGCAATGTCTGTTTAACGCGGTTAATTAGTTCCTCAAGAATACTGCGTTAGTGTATCTGAACTAAAAAAAAAGCAAAAAAATATGTACAAAGCAAACTATTGAATCCGCGTTATAAAGAAATCGCGCTAATCAAAATCGCGCTAAGCGGACATTTCCTGTATTTCATATTTCATATATAACGTAGGAAACTATTTACCTGATTATTTTGACAGGCAAATAATCAGTCAAAATACATATAACATTGGTCGGCTAATTGTTGGAATATATAAGACCAACATTCAGTGAAGTAACAGGTGGCTTTCAAATGCTTCCTCTAGAAAAGTTGTACATGCCTTAGAGAACTATCGCAAATTAGTAAAAGAGCTGGCATTTGCGGGTTGGAAATGGTAAATGTTTTTTTTTACCAGGACGCCCGTTGCTAGTCTCAAACACAACCTTCTATACTATGGCCGAAATCTGGTATTAATTTTTGGTTTTGAACTTTGGAAAGTAATAAAGTATTACCGGGAATTGGGAAAGCCAACTGAAAAGTGTTTTCAAACATGCAATCTACGGATAAGTTGGCACACATGTGTAATATACTGTTAGTACAGTATAATATTAGTGGTGCAAAATGATCAGAGGATTTTTTTTATTGAAAATGTTCTGAAAATTTTCCATTGAATTAAAATTTCCAAATATAACTTCTTGTGTAGTTCTGTTTGGAATTAACAAAACTTTTGGTACGTTCGTTAACTTGTACAGCAGCACCAAATGCAGACTTTGTTTAATGCAAGAAATCACTTTTCCAGTCAATTTAAAAGTTTAACTTTAGTTTAAGGTGAAAACCTTTCACGCTTCCAAAGCTGAGCTGCGATTCATTTTTTGCGCACTGGCAAATGCATTTTCAATTATTGTTGTCATGCCTGTTCGAAGTACAATTCCCATGTAGTTCGGGCTTACTTAGATTTCATTTTGCCATTCAAAATGTTTAATTAGAATTTGTACTATTTTATAAGAATAATTAAACAACACCATAAACTGCTAGATAATCAAAGTCGTCCATTTAAAGTAGATTAATATTCAAAAAGTATTAATAGCACTCAATGAGACTTTTGACATGCAATTCAGATGATGAAACTCCATTTGTCACACAATTATTTCAATTGATTTCATTTGGTTTATGAAAATTTCACTGATAAAAGTGAATTTCAGAAATCTAAGTAATTTATTATTGCTGAAATTACCCGGCATCATTTGTGGTTAACCCAAAGCGGTTTCACACATTCACCCACATTTATGGATGGATTGTTGTTGTCACAATATATGAAACGGTTTAAGCGGATGTCAATAAACACAAACAAGCAAACACAGACCCACACGCATGCATACACAAAGGCAGACACAGACATACTGTCACACCCAAAGATGAAAAGAAACAAAAACATTATGTTAACAATGACCACAGAAAATGTCCCAGAATGACAATAACCAACCGCAGATAAAGGAAAATAAACACAACGACATCAGGAAATACGGTATAAAATAACCGATAGGAAAAAATTTGTGTACAACATTTTTAAGTCATACAGAGTCTAAGCACGTTGAATCTAAACGCCGTAGCCAGAAAGGCGTTAGACCTCGGCCTCGGGAGTTGCAGAAAGGGATGACCGAGACTCCGGTAAAAGGACCAAGCGTTTCTGGTTGAAGCCTTTGCATTCATTCACCCGACATGACATATTTTGCTTTATTTTAACAAAAGAGTTTGTTTACCATGTTAGTGCATGATGGTGATAAATGTTGATTATTTTTACCGAATTTGTTTTTCATAAATTTAATTTTTCAAAAATATTTTCAGGCTATCTTTAGGATGACTCAAGTATTTCTAAAGTTTCCGGATAATTTCAAAGTTTTAAGAGTGTTTTAGAATCTAGTGGCTGGCAATGTATGGATAACCCATAATGAAGGTTGTTAAAATATTTTCCTCTGGAATCAATTGCCTATCGATGGATGAATGACCAAAGTTATTTATATGAAACTCTGACCAGAGTGTTGTTTCCATCTTTGATGTGGAGAACTTCTGCTAGACTCTGTCGTCATCACGTCGTTAAGCATTTTCATCTCCCTCCATTTACATGGCTCAATATTTACCGGTATTGTCAACTTTTGTATATATGTGTGAGAAGTTTACAAAATCGTCATATTGGTGAAATTCTTAAAATTATTTAAATTAAATTTCAAACTAAATTTTATCTTTTCAAAACTGTTCAAAAAAAGACATGTTTTACCTATGCTGTGATGGTTTTTTGCTCCTCTCCTTTTTTCAATATTAACTGACAGGCGCAAATGTCCACACTCACTGAAATTGCACTTAATTTCCGGAAACTATAGCGATTCATAAGGACATACTCGACAAGTCCAATAACTAGTACAATCTTAATATATATTTACCCTCGACACTGATTCACTGATTCACTGATACACTGATTCACTGATTCACTGATTCACTGACTCTGTCACGCAGTACGTAGGAATTTAAATAGGCATTCTATAATTTTCTATAAATAATAATAATAAAACCAGTGAAAAAGTTGCAGTCGGGTAAACCGACTGATATATACCCTCACCCTCAGAAAAAACATATAAGTCTCATATTCCATAATAGCAACCTCAAAATACCGAATGTTATAGAAAAATATTGTATTACACGTTTTTACAAAACGGGAGGAATATAAAGAAGAGTTTTTTCTCGAAAATTGTATATATTTAAAGCTTTACTAATATAGAATTTTAAAAAGATTCGTTGAGCGAATTTATATAATTACCGATTTCTAAAGTGGGTGGAATGGTACATTTGTATGGAAGGTACCAGAAGCGGAGTTGCCAGACTTCCAAGTTTTTCTCCAAAAAATTGGTCTAGCTATAGCTTTACTGAATATAAAATTTGGGCAAGATAGAGTTGGTCATACTGATAGTATTAGACGGTTTATAAGGGGCGGGATGGTACATTTGTATGGAAGGTACCAGAAGCGGAGTTGCCAGACTTCCAAGTTTTTGTCCAAAACTTTATCTTGCTATAGCTTTACTAAATACAAAATTTGGGCAAGATAGAGTTGGTCATATTTATTTATAATACTACACGATTTATAGTAGGCGGGATGGTACATTTGTATGGAAGGTACCAGAAGCGGAGTTGCCAGACTCCCAAGTTTTTGTCCAAAACTTTATCTAGCTATAGCTTTACTAAATACAAAATTTGGGCAAGATAGAGTTGGTGATACTGATAGTATTAGACGGTTTATAAGGGGCGGGATGGTACATTTGTATGGAAGGTACCAGAAGCGGAGTTGCCAGACTTCCAAGTTTTTGTCCAAAACTTTATCTTGCTATAGCTTTACTAAATACAAAATTTGGGCAAGATAGAGTTGGTCATATTTATTTATAATACTACACGATTTATAGTAGGCGGGATGGTACATTTGTATGGAAGGTACCAGAAGCGGAGTTGCCAGACTCCCAAGTTTTTGTCCAAAACTTTATCTAGCTATAGCTTTACTAAATACAAAATTTGGGCAAGATAGAGTTGGTGATACTGATAGTATTAGACGGTTTATAAGGGGCGGGATGGTACATTTGTATGGGAGGTACCAGAAGCGGAGTTGCCAGACTTCCAAGTTTTTCTCCAAAAAATTGGTCTAGCTATAGATTTACTAAATACAAAATTTGGGCAAGATAGCGTTGGCCATACTGATATTATTAGACGGTTTATAAGGGGCGGGATGGTACAATTGTATGGGAGGTACCATAAGCGGAGTTGCCAGACTTCCAAATTTTTGTCCAAAACTTTGTCTTGCTATAGCTTTACTAAAAACAAAATGTGGGCAAGATCGCGTTTGGCATATTGATATTAATACACGATTTCTAATGTAGGCGATATGGTACATTTGTATGGGAGGTACCAGAAGGGGAGTTGCCAGACTTCCAACTTTTTGTCCGAAACTTTTTCCAGTTGTACTTTTACCATATACGGAATTTGGCCAAGATCGGAGTGGGCGTATTGATATTATTACAAGATTACTAAAGTGGGCGAAATAGTAGATTTGTGTGGGAGGTACCCGAAGGGGTGTGGCCACATAGCCCATATGCAATCCCATAAGCAGTTTTGGGAAAATATTAGGACATGCCAAATTTCAGAGTGATTGCTTAACGCTTTCGAAAGTTATCGTGCGTACCAGCAGGACAGACAGACGGACAGACGGACGGACAGACGGACGGACAGACGGACAGACGGACAGACGGACAGACGGACATGGCTCAAACGATTCAGAAAGTCATGAATCGAATTTGGTTCAAAGACACCTGGTGTCTAATGTGAATATTTCTAGGTGTTACACTTTTGGGTCGTATCAAATGATATATACCCTCCTACCCGTAGGGTGAGGGTATAAAAATAATATTTTTTTTTGTACAGAAATTGTGTTTTCCCCAAATTTTTTTTTTACCAAATTTTTTTTTCCCAAATTTTTTTTTTACAAAAATTTTTTTTTAAAAAATTTTTTTTTCCACAAAATTTTTTTTTTCAACAAAATTTTTTTTTCAACAAAAATTTTTTTTTCAACATTTTTTTTTTCAACAAAATTTTTTTTCCACAACAATTTTTTTTTTCAACAAAATTTTTTTTTTCCACAAAAAATTTTTTTTTTCAACAAAATTTTTTTTCCGTATTTCAACGGGCGCCATTGGCGCATTACAACTTACTAGTTGTACAATAGTTAAAACTAATTCCTATTGTAATCCCCATATTTATTCAAAATTTTAAACAGCTCTACAAAACTTTTGTTAAGAACAATTTATGAAACACTTTTTCACATTGTTCTTAAATTGTTTTAAATTTAAAGTATTTTAAATGTTTATGAATGTATATTTGTTAGAATTATTAACATAATAACTTTTATTGAATATCTGCATATATGATAAACTAATTATTTGAATATCACCGAAATGAATTACATGACTTAATTTCACGTAATCAATCGAATATTTAATTGGATTTCGTGGGAAAGGATGTACATTTTGAGAACTGGATATGTAATTTTAAAACAAGCAACAAACATAAAACAGAAATTATTGTTGTCGATTAACACCTTCCAATCCGTATCCTATTCTATTACTTTTTTTAAGTGGATGTAATGACTCATCCTGAATAATTGGTTGACATACTCCCCATTAACGGCAGATAATTAATTATAAAATTTATTTTTTTTTATCAAAATGTAAATTAATGTGAATAATAAATAAACTTAATAAATAACTTACCGTTCGTCTGATGGTATATTTTGCAGCAGTTGAATGTCATTTGAGGATAGGATTATTATTTGATTTTTCGGCACAAGTTGTGACGGATAGACTGGCACTGAAAAGATATAACAATATCTTAGGTAAATTAATACATTGAGCAAAATATTATAATATTATATTTGCATAACATTTTTCCAATATATTTGCGTGCAAATACAGTTAAATAGTTTTTTGTTCTTCTGCAGCCTGCAATTCCCATCCCAACAAAATAATGAACTGTGAGCTGTAATAGAGTGCGGAGAAATATACACAATTATCAGTGAAACACAAGCAATCCTATAAATATAAAATTATATTTTTGTTATGACTATAATAGGAATTTGTGTTTATGACAACTGGTTCACCTACACTAAAGATTATATGTGTATTGAAACAATTTACTTTGCTAGCTGTCCTCCAAAAAGCCCTATGACATTATATACCAGTTATAACTTCATAAATTATAGTTGATATGTTTCAGTTACTTCGTAAATATTTTCATAAATGCAAAATTTTCGATTTGATCTGGGATTTTCTAAAAAAAATAGCATATATCCCATGTGGTTTCTAGTCCACCATACACTGTCAAAACGGCAAATGAATCACACACTTCATAAACACTTTCAAGCACCTTTCCTACTATATTGCAGGCTTTTATTGAGCTAATCACATCCAGATAACAAATTTTGCTATATGCAGTGCAACATTAACGGCGACGAATACAATAATGATCCGTACATCACAATATTACTAACTTACTTAGGTTGGCTGCAATAAAATATATTCTACAGCAGAATATGTTTGAATATATTTTAGTAACAACCTGGAAATAAATTAACTAATAATTGCATTAATTAGTTTATGAATTTAGTGAATTTAATTGAGTTTCGTTGACCCCACACCTTTGAACTTCACTGTGTGCTGTTCATTTTGATTGCAGCTGAGCCGCAAAAGGGCATCTGGTAGAATCAGATTACTATAGATGAGCACGACACGAGCCCATAATTATTGGCATGCCATGGCAATGGAAACCAAGTTGTCCCTCAGTAGTGGGTTCACATCAAATGTGGGCACAAATGCCACTAAACAATACAAGCGATATCTATTGTAATTGGAAAAGGCAGATGTTGTTGTTGTCATCGTCGATGGCAATCATTGTTATGGCGATGTTTTGATGTTCAATTATTTCACAATAAAATTTTCCAGTGAATGTGACCTTTTCAGTGACTTTGTTTATTAGAGTCTGCAAGGACATTTAATTGATGATGACATTTAACGTGTTGTGATTTCTGTGCCTACATGTCCTCAAAAACTCATATTAATAAATCATTCTTGAGGGAAGTCCAATACATGGAGACTGAATGCTTGAATTAATTGTTAATTTATGAGTACGGTCATTGATAATTGTAAAGTTACCAAAGCAACATTTTTTTTAAGTGTACTACAAGTCCATACTTAAGTCCATATCTGTATTCAATCAAATTTAAAACAGCTTTAAAAATGTTGATTAAGAAAAATGTACGAATTTTTTTTTTGATATTTTTATACATTTTAGTTAACAATGGTTTGTAAAGCTGTTTTAAATTTCTATAAATGCGGGCATTAGTATTCAATTTGCTTCTGTAAGTTACTGAGGAGTTATATTCTTGGCAGAGTCATTGTCTTCCTCTTTCTCGACGCTTCATTTTCTGTTTTATAAATAATTTCCTGTAAAAACATATTTTTTGAAAAAAAAAAATAATAATCTGATGCAAAATTAACATTTGATGAATAAACTTGCATCACGTACTGCTACAAAAAAATAGATTTATATCAGCCTCGGGCTCAATAGAACTAATGTTTTATAACATTGTGACATAAAATGAATTTCCATGGTAATAACAAAAAAACGTGTCAATACCTAATCGGCTCTCGCCGCACACAAGTACTGAACAACAACTGTTGTTATTTTTATTATTGTTATACAAAAGGAATTGTTTTCGTTTTCCAAGTACTCCTTAGTTGCAACCTTAAGTACCTCGTGTTTCACTTACAGTTTTCATAGTACATGAGTACACACGGTCGTGGCCATTTCATTTCAATGAGTGTTTTGGGCATATTTACCTGAATGTGAAATAGGTTATTTGTTTGCAGCTGTAATCGTGTACTCATGTTCCATTATTACCATTCGTTGTTTTCTTTTGCAGTTCATGAATAAATAATGAGTGGAGTACAACCACCGTTCCCGTTTTAAATATTCACTAACCAAACACCTTTGGATTTTATTCTCATATTCAAACATTTGACTTAACAATGGTTTGTAAAAGTGTTTTAGATTTGTATGAATACAGGGGTTAGTATGGACTTGTAGTACACTTAAAGGGACTTAATATTTAAATGTTGCTTTGGTTATCGACAGTAGAATGTGCTAAACCACATTGTAAACAAACTTGTAGAATTTTATTTTTCCCCGAAAAGAGCTCAACGGGTACATCATAAGTAATCAGGAAACAATTTCAGCACGCCAAACCAATTTAAAATATAAACGTGAACATGAGAACAGACATGGCTAGAAACATGGACACCACACACATACGAACTTCTCCACACTTGGATTTTCTGTTTACTGAAGCAACACTGAATGTCTTTGAAAGTAGCTCTGATTTTGTGTCTACTGAAGTAACACGGAATGTCTATGAAAGAATTATTGGCATGTGGAGTCTGCAATTGCCGGGCGAGAACGCCTTATCATTTTACGATGATCCACAACCATAGGCATTTAAATTATTCTCAAACAAGACCTGTACTAGGATAGGTTAGTTTGAGAAGAGAAGGCAGATCTTCTCTACCTCATGTCCTTGAACGTACACATAAGCCAAGACCTGTACTAAAAAAATTCAATTTTACTAGATTTTGTATTGAAAATAAAATGTTTTTACTGTAATTGTTGTCATTATTAAAATAGGATATTCAAATGAAATTAAATTCTGTCGCTTATCCAAAAATTTCCGGACCATTGTGCTAATCACAAAAAGTCTTTAAGAATCCTAATATGAGTTTTTTATGATGTGGTTTTTATTCAGAACTAAGGGCTGTAGGGGACGAATATCGGCCTCTAAAAATATTGACATCCAAACCGACAGTATTGAGGACCGTCACACAATAATTTATATTATTATTAATAATTTATATTATTTGAAATTCCTTTTGATTAATTTATTTTCCTACATCCTGAATTTTTGGCTTTCACCGCCTTTTGGCTTTCACTATTTTGTTACGTCATTGTATTTCCTCAGTCTGTATTAAAAATAGCCCAACCTCGACCAACCTTTTGAAATAGAAATCCCTAGTTCTTCTTGTATATTTTATAGATCTCCTTCTTTGCAAGGAGAACCAGGATGCAAGTCCAGACTGTTATTTTTTTAATATTATTATTTCCAATTATAAAATTCATAAAAAACATTAAAAAAACAGATAAATAAAATGGGAGAACCTTCCCTGTCACAAATCGAGGCAAGCTACCTAACCTCTCCATCGTTTTATTGTAATTCAAATGTAATAAAATACATGAGACATAAATTTTTTTGTTATCTTTTATGAATGCAAATCAAAAACACCGAAGAACAACCTGTAAAATCTGAGGAAGGCAAGTGCAAGTTGTTGCTTCTAGTTCCAGTTATGTGCATGTGCATTAAACTGGTTAATGATTTTCAAAATGGTTTTCCCAAAAAACTTTAATCCAGAGATGAATTATTTTGCTCCGTAATAAAACTATTGTAAACAAAACGCAACAGCAACAAGAATGTCGTCCCCTTTATAAAACACTGATCATAAGTAAAATATTAGAAACCAAACCGTAATAAAAATAATAAAAAAATATTAAAACCTGAACGATAATAAAATGTTTGAAGAACGAATTATGTTCGTTCTCGAACACCGCTTTAGGTCAAGATATGCGGATATTCATAAAGATAACAATGTTAGACTCCAGGCTGAGAAATTAAATATTTTTCAACCCACCTTAATGTACCTTTCCACGAGTTGAAAAGCCAAGCACTTGGTGGTATCGAGGTAACGATAGCATTGCGGTTGTAGTGACGATGAAACTGAGGCGCGTGGCTGCGACGGTATTGTGTGCATCTGCGGCATTAGGTGGAATTTGGTGTTTCAAGGATCCCTTTAAATGGAAGTGTAAAAATGTTATCCAACATCTTGGTTTGTTTTCGGTGACTTTTCCTTTTCCTCTTTCTGGTGATGGTGGTTTGGCTGTATGTTCACCGGCTAAAGGGAATAGTTTTTAACATTCGTAACGAAAGCATTTTCATGGTAGTTTAGACCACCTCCTCTACCCTGAACACCAACAAGTGCGTCACTTGACAGTAACAGAATATGGCATGAACAGCACTTACATTGGGTTTTGGAAGAGAGAGCATATTTGCTTGAAATGCAAAGGAATTTACAAACAGCAGGTGGCCACATTGTCACAGTCACGAGAAAATACGCGGAAAATTCACTGAGCACAAATTGAGACTGAAGTTGGCGACAGTTTTGTGCAGGCAGGAGCAAGATGTCGAGAGCAGATTTTGCACAAACCAAAATTATTCAAAGACAATGTTGTAAAAACTTGTTCTATTTGTAGTATTCGCTGCGTGTTGTAGTCTCTCATGTGATTTGATGCTCTATTTGTATCCCCAGGGCTTTGTAGTCGGTGTCTGAGAGTCTGGAGATGAAGAATTTGCTCGTCACCGACTCCATGTTTTGTATTTACATATATTTCCCATAAAATAAAGATGGGAAATCTATTGAAAACAAGTTAACTAAGTAATTTTTTTAAAATTTTAAATATTTTCGCTTGTACGGACTTCTTTATCTTTCAGATACAAACGCAGCTCAGTGTATCAATATTATCAGTAAGTGTCATGGCTCATTTGTGTAACATCTATGTAGATATACTTAGAATCACTTGCTTTGGTTTAACGAAGTCTGTCCATCCAAAAATTTTAGGAATACTAAAATTAGCAATATTTGATCGACCTCTATAGAATTTTCATAGAAAATGTATTTGCTTCCGCTGAAATCGATCTACTACATTCCGAAGGCGTTCCTTTTGGAACGATGGAGTCTATCCATTCACCGCCTCGGTAAAAGCATAGTCGTGGCTCTAGATATTTCCAAGGCGTTCGATAGGCTCTGACATGGAGCACTCATAGCGAAACTTATTGCCTTTGGTGTCGGTAATATCTGCACTCGATTTGTATCGAGTTTTCTCAGATATCGCTCTATATGAATTTTTATTGATGGGTCTGATCCAACGACCGCAGGAGTGCCACAAGGCTCGGTTCCTTCTCCTTCCCTGTTTATACTTTCATTGACGACCTGTTGAGACAGACTGTAAACCCAATCTACTCCTTTGCGGATGACAGCAACCTCAGTCATTCACACTCATTTGATCATCGGTCTGAATGTCGGAGACATAATGTGAGCGATGAATGACTCACCCAAGTGGGGTGAACAGAGGAACTTCTATCAATTTCGTGAGTTGTGTACTCAATAACAGCTAAAAGTTTTGTCAGCGTATCTTACGTATCCTCTCTTACAAGTTCATATTCGCCTAACCGGACAAAGATTTTTATAACGTTGGTGCACATCCTTCCAGAAGGACACACCTATTGGACTGCTTCCATAACCCTCCAGTAATATATTGTAATATTGCAAAAATAAATGAAAATATTATTTTTGTGATGGTCTGCTCCGACTATTCATTTGTATTCGTATTTCCCAATTTATTCTCTTATTTTAGTGCACTTCCCTTGTTTTTGTGAATAATAATTTGATATAACAATGGTCACAAAAGAACAAAATATACAGACTCGAATTCCGTGGGTCTTTTTTTTTTTTGTTTGGCATTTCGATAATGCATGTTTTTGTTTTGTTTTCTGCTTCCCCCCACAAAATGTAATATTTGATAACAAAGGCGAACAAATTGCAATTCATGGGCAACAAAGCGGCTATGGTTTTAAATGCGTTGGCTGATATGGAATTAAAAAAAATAACTGAAAATAAGGATAAATGCGCTAAAAGCCGAAACTCAACATTGACTTCCAAAGTTGCAATAATTCATGTACGACGTATGAATGAAAATGTAAACAATTTATACAAAAACTTTGTGCAAAATCTTGGGACTATTTACCGAAGGTTTTTGCTAATAGTTTTCCTTCAGAATTGTAATTGTAATTGAAATCATAAAAAATACTTAGATTCTCTAATTTATAATACTCTAGATATAAGGCTAGGCCAAATCTGTGCAATAACCTCTATCTTGTAAACGGAATATAATATTTACTATTTAATAAAGAATTGTATTGAATTTGTCGACTGGAATGTGCATACTTAGTTTCAATAAATTCATTATTACTTCAAGAATACAAAATTCAGATAATAATTGTCAAATCATTGCCATTTTATAATACATCAATATTTTCAGGCATATATATTACTACCATAAGTAGAACTACTTGTTAAAGGCTTACTGCGAAAACATATCTAGTTTTAACTTTATATACATTTCTACAGGAATTAATTGTCAGCAGGCTATAAACAAACAAGTATTCTTCTTGTATCAAAACCTTCTTCAAATCACACTTTTTTTTGGGGATTTCGGTTGGTGAGGGCTGGAGATATTTGAACTTTCATATGTTGAGAATTTACAAACCAGTAAAATATTCCAAACATTCTAAATCGAACTTTTACAAAGCAAATATTATAGAAGTTTCCCTGTGATTCCGTTTATAAAAGGGTGACATACACACTTAACTCTCCTGCGTATGAGTGATATTTTGCGTAATGTATACGCCACTCTAAGGCACCCTTGCAAATTGAAAACCGTGAAATAGGGCTTTTGTGTTACATTAAACAGTTTCGCTTGGGAATGACAAAGGATTGTTGCCAGAGTTAAAGCAAATACAATAATAATATTTAATTATTAACAATAACTGGATTTCCCTTATTGAAATTTAATATTTAATATACATTGCAAGAAACTTTTTTACCATTAAGTAAATTACAGAAAAATATAATTTTAATTTGTTTAACTCTCTCAAATAAGTAAAAAAATTCTCACCCATTTCGCGAATCATTTGCAAACTGATGATGATTATTTTAACCAAGAAGTTAATCAATAATAATTTAATACGCCTATATCAGTGTCTACTGTTACTAGTACTTTATTACAGGAGCAGAGTGCGACTCTGAAATTGAAGCTGTACCTTTCAGTTAAGGAATCCCTTTAGAATACAATTCCTACGGTGGAATCAATCAAATTACTGAAGGATGTTAACAAGATTTTGAAACTATTTTTAGCAGGAAAACGTCTGGAAAACAGGGATAGAGTAAAGACCAGCAAACGAATTGTAGACGAGTGCTTGAAGGACAACCAAGGCAAAATGTAAACTCTTCAACGAGCTAATTTTTATTTTAGACTCAATCGTCACGATTTAAAAAAAATTTCAACTTTTTAAAGTAAACTTATTTCTGCGTACTTTGTGCCATCTACAAAATCCTATGCTCCGCGAGGAAAACTAGTGGGTGAATAAAATAACAAACGAGCAGCATTAAGCTTTGAAGGGGTAATTATCCGATGTCAAAACAAAAAATTTAAAACGGAAAGCGAGTGCATCTTCTTGTAAGTATTTATGAACAACTCTTTTTAATCCGTTAAAAAGTACAAAAACAAAATATTTTTCTGGATGATTCCTACGATCTCCAACTGATAATATAATAATTATTAGGTTAGGTAGGTCACGTAGAGGCGATCAGAAACAAAACAGCCCTAAACAAAAAAATATTATGAAAATCTCTGAAACCTTTTTTGACCTTGAAACTACTTATTCATAAATTCATAGTCTAGACTTTTTTTGGGGTAAAAAATCATAGATGGCAATATTTTGTCTATACAATTTATTCTAGCTCCTGAGGAAGAGGTTTTAGAAAGTATTCAATACTTGAAAGACAACAGCTCGGATTGACCTACTATTTTAAGCAAATGGTCAATTACGCATAGTTTTCGTATGAAAGCATTAATAACGAATATATCCACCTACAACTACACTAAGCAGTACCCTGCATTTCATGGAAAGAAAGGAATTGATCTGTTATCAATCGATGCAAAAAGTCCGCTAACATTGAAAATTGGTTGACACTTTATACAAAAGTTATCAATCGAGTTCGTGTATGTTGTGACAATCATGTCTATGAGATTTTATCCGCAATTGACACTCCGGAAAGCGCAGGGAGTATAAGGATGTGAACGCGACTAAAAAAAGAAATGAATGATTCATAAAAGAGAGTAAGGTATGTACATCGATAATTAGAAATATAAGTACTTGACACACTATACAAATTACTTTTCAGACAATCGCGGCATTAAATAAGGAAACCGGATCTTTAGATTTTTGAATTTATTTTATAAAAAAAAGTTTTGCAGAGTTTAAAATTGCAGGATTTTCATTGAAATGAAGCGACTTGCTAGAAGGTGTAAGCATTGGCTTAACATATATAATGAATGGCAATGTATCGTATCCAAAGCAGTGAACACATGTCTGGCAATTTGATCAACTGTAAATTTTTAACATTCATCTGCCTGATGTGATGGTTCCAATTATTGAAACTATTATTGACTATTCCAACAATATGTTCACCTTTTTTGTTATGAATGCTACAGGTCGTAAATATTGTTATTTTACATCTTATAAAAGTGGAAATAAATTAGTTAAACGTGAACACGTGCTTAAAAAACAAAAAAACAAACGAAAAACCCTGTCAGCAATAGCCAAAAGAAAAAAAAAAACTAAAGCTTAGGCAAAACAGATTGAAGTCACGAAAATGGTTTTTTTTTTCCAAATTCTAAAGGAATTTTTTTTTTCTTGCTAAAAGTTTAAATACAATTTTTTTAATAACTCAATTTTCTAAATTGTCAGGTGCATGTGGATCAGTAGAAAAATTAACGAAAAATTTTAGCTTTCAATGAAAAAGTGATGATTGTAAAGGGTGTTTTTATTGGGGTATAGAACTTTAAGTTGGCATCACTTTTTTAACTGGCGGCCATTTTGTCAGCTGTCAAGTGATTAATATTTAGTTTGGTTTGCCATTTCATCATGAACAGGTTGACAAAAGAACAACGCTTGCAAATCGTGCAAATTTATTTCGAAAGTAATGGTTCAGTTCGCGAAGTTCACCGCAAGCTCCGTCCGAATGAATCGATTCGCCACCGTGCACAGCAATTGGAGCTTTGTCCATCAACTTTATGGAAGATTTTGCGCAAAGATCTTGGCTTGCGACCTTACAAGATCCAGCTTGTGCAAGAATTAAAGCCGCGAGACCATGCAATGCGTCGTGATTTTGGTGTATGGCCCGAAAATGAGATTCATCTCGATGCTGATTTTCATCACAAAAGTGAAATTGGACCTGTAGAATTGGCTTTATTCGAGCCAGCCGCGGCGGCCACGTGCCCGAAATCATATTTAAACATTAATGGCATAAAATTATTCTTCCAATATAGCCAAATTGATGGACATTAAAACGATTTTATTGTGTTTTATTTCAATTCGAAGTTCTATACCTCAATAAAAAAACACCCTTTATGTTTGGACAAACAAAATAAAATAAAATATAGACCTACAATTTTTATACCCTCACCCTACGGGTAGGAGGGTATATATCATTTGATACGACCCAAAAGTGTAACACCTAGAAATATTCACATTAGACACCAGGTGTCTTTGAACCAAATTCGATTCATGACTTTCTGAATCGTTTGAGCCATGTCCGTCTGTCCGTCTGTCCGTCCGTCTGTCCGTCTGTCCGTCCGTCTGTCCGTCTGTCTGTCCTGCTGGTACGCACGATAACTTTCGAAAGCGTTAAGCAATCACTCTGAAATTTGGCATGTCCTAATATTTTCCCAAAACTGCTTATGGGATTGCATATGGGCTATGTGGCCACACCCCTTCGGGTACCTCCCACACAAATCTACTATTTCGCCCACTTTAGTAATCTTGTAATAATATCAATACGCCCACTCCGATCTTGGCCAAATTCCGTATATGGTAAAAGTACAACTGGAAAAAGTTTCGGACAAAAAGTTGGAAGTCTGGCAACTCCCCTTCTGGTACCTCCCATACAAATGTACCATATCGCCTACATTAGAAATCGTGTATTAATATCAATATGCCAAACGCGATCTTGCCCACATTTTGTTTTTAGTAAAGCTATAGCAAGACAAAGTTTTGGACAAAAATTTGGAAGTCTGGCAACTCCGCTTATGGTACCTCCCATACAATTGTACCATCCCGCCCCTTATAAACCGTCTAATAATATCAGTATGGCCAACGCTATCTTGCCCAAATTTTGTATTTAGTAAATCTATAGCTAGACCAATTTTTTGGAGAAAAACTTGGAAGTCTGGCAACTCCGCTTCTGGTACCTCCCATACAAATGTACCATCCCGCCCCTTATAAACCGTCTAATACTATCAGTATCACCAACTCTATCTTGCCCAAATTTTGTATTTAGTAAAGCTATAGCTAGATAAAGTTTTGGACAAAAACTTGGGAGTCTGGCAACTCCGCTTCTGGTACCTTCCATACAAATGTACCATCCCGCCTACTATAAATCGTGTAGTATTATAAATAAATATGACCAACTCTATCTTGCCCAAATTTTGTATTTAGTAAAGCTATAGCAAGATAAAGTTTTGGACAAAAACTTGGAAGTCTGGCAACTCCGCTTCTGGTACCTTCCATACAAATCTACCATCCCGCCCCTTATAAACCGTCTAATACTATCAGTATCACCAACTCTATCTTGCCCAAATTTTGTATTTAGTAAAGCTATAGCTAGATAAAGTTTTGGACAAAAACTTGGGAGTCTGGCAACTCCGCTTCTGGTACCTTCCATACAAATGTACCATCCCGCCTACTATAAATCGTGTAGTATTATAAATAAATATGACCAACTCTATCTTGCCCAAATTTTGTATTTAGTAAAGCTATAGCAAGATAAAGTTTTGGACAAAAACTTGGAAGTCTGGCAACTCCGCTTCTGGTACCTTCCATACAAATGTACCATCCCGCCCTTATAAACCGTCTAATACTATCAGTATGACCAACTCTATCTTGCCCAAATTTTATATTCAGTAAAGCTATAGCTAGACCAATTTTTTGGAGAAAAACTTGGAAGTCTGGCAACTCCGCTTCTGGTACCTTCCATACAAATGTACCATCCCGCCCCTTATAAACCGTCTAATACTATCAGTATCACCAACTCTATCTTGCCCAAATTTTGTATTTAGTAAAGCTATAGCTAGATAAAGTTTTGGACAAAAACTTGGGAGTCTGGCAACTCCGCTTCTGGTACCTTCCATACAAATGTACCATCCCGCCTACTATAAATCGTGTAGTATTATAAATAAATATGACCAACTCTATCTTGCCCAAATTTTGTATTTAGTAAAGCTATAGCAAGATAAAGTTTTGGACAAAAACTTGGAAGTCTGGCAACTCCGCTTCTGGTACCTTCCATACAAATGTACCATCCCGCCCCTTATAAACCGTCTAATACTATCAGTATGACCAACTCTATCTTGCCCAAATTTTATATTCAGTAAAGCTATAGCTAGACCAATTTTTTGGAGAAAAACTTGGAAGTCTGGCAACTCCGCTTCTGGTACCTTCCATACAAATGTACCATTCCACCCACTTTAGAAATCGGTAATTATATAAATTCGCTCAACGAATCTTTTTAAAATTCTATATTAGTAAAGCTTTAAATATATACAATTTTCGAGAAAAAACTCTTCTTTATATTCCTCCCGTTTTGTAAAAACGTGTAATACAATATTTTTCTATAACATTCGGTATTTTGAGGTTGCTATTATGGAATATGAGACTTATATGTTTTTTCTGAGGGTGAGGGTATATATCAGTCGGTTTACCCGACTGCAACTTTTTCACTGGTTTTAAATAAGTTTAACGTAACAAAACCTTTCAACCAACTAAACAAGCAAAACGAACAACAAATAAACAACCTGGAAAACCAGTGAAAGGCCTTTCATCGTGGGACCCGTATTAATGTAAGTGCTTTGTTATTTTTTTTTGATATTAATAATCATCATCACCTCCATCAAATTAATCAAATTCTATATAATGGTGGAATTTCATTAATACCGATGGGTGGTGGGTAGATGTATATTGAAAATAAGCAAAAGCAATATTTCTAGTTGTTTATATTTCGTTTTGCCAAATCGTCTAAGTATCACGAGTTAGCACAGCCTGTTAAGAAGAGCGCATGGCAATTATCCCAGTCGGGAAATAAAAATCACTTTTTCGATTTGTTATTTGTTTGAATTTTAAGTTAAATGGATTTATTTAAATGATTTTTGCTTTTGACTATTTTCTACAATAATATAATGAGGTTTTGCTTCCGAGAACTTATGAATCTTTTAAACATCGTTGGAAAAACTCAGTTGCCTCGACATTTTTGGTTTTCTTTTTATCAAATAAAAGTTATTTTAAATCTGTTTAAATCGTCACCCTTAAGCGCCTACAGATAGCCGACGATTTCATTGTATTTCAACAATACAAAGAAGTCGCCGATCGCCGACGATGGCATTGTAAAACACGGATTCGACACAACTCATTGAAACCACGGATTCGACACAACTATTTTTATGTAGTGGCGCCGTTCGTAACATATGGCTTGGCGGGCTCTAGAGTTTTTCTCTGCCTTCCATAACCGAGCCAAGACCAGGTCGAGTGAACTACAGACACACTACGTTTATAATAAAATTAAATTTTAAATTAAAACTAACTCCTTAACAAAATCTAAATTATTAATATTTCATTTATAAAACAAAAATATATTGCATTGAAATATGAACGTTACCAAAAGTAAATGCCGAGGTAACTAAAGTTTCCTATTTCTTTTTATACATTGCGCGTAGCTCGGATTCCACTACTAACTCCGACTTGCGAGTTTTTTTTTATAAATGACCGATTAAATTTTTTTGGTAAATATTACCCACTGGGTTCGGCTATATATATTTTATTTTGTTGTTTGCAACATATATATTTGCGTTTTGAAAACATACAAATATTTTAAATTTTTTTTTATTTTTACCTATGATCGCCGATGCTCCACAAAATCATTTATTAAGTTTTGTATAAAATTTGTGAATACAACCAAATACTTTTTAGTTTTTTTCTTTAGATTAGAATAAACTCAATATGGCCATAACTAGCGTTTATTGTTGTGAATTACATCGCGTAGAAATAGGATGATTTATTCCCAATGTAATTGCAATTACGAATAATTATTTTTCGTGTCAAGAATTTTTATAATTTTCAATGAATTTCTAAAAGAAACATTTTGGATTTCCTAATGTTTTGGTGAGGGGACGAACTTATAAGGCCATGGAAACTATATTCGGCTTTCCACCCATGGTCATGGATGGGAGGGGAAAAATGGATGTTAACATCGATACATCTAATTATCATTAAAGTTAATGGGATTTTTATTAGCTAGTTCTTCGTCTTCTTCTTAATCTTTATTTTGTATCTTAACTTCAATTTAGCACGCACACAATTAAATAATTTTGTTCAAGCAAACCTTGCCTTAATATAGGTCTCTTATATCCATGTATCCATGTACATATGTATTTTTTAGTTTCTTTATTTATGTAGGTTTCGAGTAACGATTCAACTGTAAATAAAGTAAGTTCTCGACTAAAAGCGAAATCGTGCTGTCATGTTTTATTCCTCCTCCCTACGATTTACAATTATTAAAGACTTTTCAGAATACAAAATAATTTCAGAATAAAAAAGGGGAAATATTTTGGTCAATATTGAATACCACAGTATTCATGATGAAATTAATGAATGTATTGCAACAGACAACTCTATCAGTTTACAAATTACGTAGTGGGAATTTTCCCATTGAAAACGTTCTTTTCACTGTTCTTTTCAATTCTATCGAGAAACTAATTAAGAGCAATTACAAAATTACGTTCACAGTAAACATTGGCAACAAATAAGATCGGCATATCCAGATTCTGAAAAGATATTTTATTTGCCCATGTTTTTTTTTTTGTGGCGACTTTAAAACAAACACTTCTTTGTGATCACACTGCAAAAAATACCTAGTTCGCTGTCTCCCGCATCATAATATGATGTCATATTATGACATCCAAGCTTTGCAATATTTTTACTGGAATGCTTCTTTTTAGGGAGAATTAGGGAAACAAATTTGGAAACCATCGAGTGTTTACACCATTCATAAATACCTTAACAAAATTAGAGAGTGATGGCATCATATTGGAAACAGAAATATAAGGTTGTAAAGAAGTGAAGATTCTGGCAATTTTAATTTTGGGAGACCAAACTGTGCGGTAGATGTAATGCCTGATTTGTTGAACGGTACAATCTTCATATTAAATTCTTTTATTACAGAATATAATTTTTTTACCTTGGAACAGATGAATTATCGAATTCTAACATTTAATTATGCTCCATGTTGCAACAACAGGCCTCACATTTTAAACAACGATTCACTTTAGTTTGTACATTAATCTGACGAAGACATCATTAAAACAAAAATATTACAACATGACACTATGGACGAATTATGGAAGAAATTGGACCTTTAAAACATATTTCATCCATTTCAAGGCATTCCAGCAGCCACTTAAAAAATTTACTTTATCATAAAATACCAGTTAAGTATTGTCAATCCGTTGGTAAACTATTAAGAACTCAATGGTAAAAATGTCGATATGGGTAAACCTGTAAATTGTGGTGACGAAAATATTAGGCAAATGTTTGGATTATATGTTATCTGTAATAATAAATAATACTTTATATAAAAAATATGGTTATATTTTTTTTTTTTTTTTTTGTAATCTCGATTATTTGTAAATTTACTTTCTTTTAAAAACGCACCTCAGTGTGAATTAGTGGACGAGAATAAAAATTTTAAAATTTTGTTAATGAACAGCTGGAGTCAGAGCCGAGCAATTTTGGCTCGACTCCATAGCTCTGGTCAAAATAGCAACTATTCAAATACTTTTGGTACAGGGCAGGGATCTTAAGATATATTAGGACATGCAGCTCACCTGTATGATGAACTGAAAACTACAGTTTCATAAAATGTATTTTGAGTAACATCAGTCAAACGTTCATTCAACAGATACACACCTTTTGCAGGGAACCGAGATATATTCCAGCAAACAAACCATTTTCAACGATAAGGCTCATTTTCATGTGAATGTGTTTTTCTAATTTGGAGCTTAGAAAATTCAAACACACGCACATACCAATCAAATGCATTTGATTTTCGAATGAAAGACAGTTGATAAATATTACATTCATCCGAGTAGTAATGGAATATCCAAGTGTTAAATATCAGCAGAGGCAAATGTCTGAATGAAGCATGTTTATAATTTTAAAATCCCAACGTTCATGATTTGTACCTAGGCAAGAGTGGTCCATAGAATTCAACATTGTCAGGTATAAAAGGTCTTGTTCTACAATAGAACCTCATACTAAAATACAAGCAAATTACTTTAATACCAAACAAATAATTAAAATGTGCTTTGGGTCAAATTAAATAACATGTGGGTGAGAATCGGGTTTTGACAAGCTTATTATCATTTTTTGGAGTCGACATCAGCGGCTGGGCGTAAGTGGGACACTCAACAACACATGCAGCATTAAACGAAAACATGCAGACAGTAAATGAATTCTTTATTGCCTTAGTTATCAAACAACAATAAAAAAATTCACATTTCCATGAGAGCCTTAAACCTTTTTGGGCGAAACAAAACTCGTTAGAGAAGATTTGTTTTTTGTCAGACATATTTTAGCAATTAATATTTATTTTCATCACGTTAATTACGAATTAATACACTTTGTTCTATTTCTCTTCTCCTCTCGTCTTAGATGGTGAATAATCTACAAAATACGGTGGGATATGTCTTATGAATTTTGGTTTAGCGGCAACAAGTACTGGGGAAATCTACGCTGACGATATAGGTAAAATGTTGCTAAATTTGATTTGGGAAATGGTTCTTGAAAGTTGACTAAGTGCTAATTGGTGTCTTCTTGCTGACAATGCCCTAGAACAAAACAATATTTTGCTCAAACCCCCCACAAAAAAATAAATAAATAATATGCTATTCAGATAAAAATTAAAATTATGTTTTTTTGTTTCCTTTTAGTGAACGAGTAACTACTATGGCTTATATTTTAATAATTGCAACAGAAATACCGTAACTCTGGTTTTACTGCTGGGCATTTACGGAGTCACTCTTTTGAATAAAAATAAGTGCCCGGAAGTCAATGTCATAAGGATTGGCATTGTATTGCCGTGTATACTTGAGAAACAAAAGACATGCTATCAGTAAGAAACAGTTAATTGCAAATTATTCATTTGCTGAAAATGGATTTTGCTTATTCAACGATTACTGTCACATTTCTTTGGCACGTGTTTGAGGTGTGTGGATACGAGTGGGTGGGTTGGATACACAGCACAGCGTTCATTGACGAGTACTCCGGAGTATTGACGAGTAGCAGACTGGTTGTCTGTACATACACGTTCGTATGTATGTGCAAAATATTTGCTGTAAGGATTATAGCGAATTCCATCATGAGTGTTTATCAGTATTTGCGGAAGTATCAATGAAGCTACTGCAGGCGTCATGAGCAAATAGAACAATGTAGACTTAGCTTCTATCGGATCAGTTTCAAATCAAACACCATCAGCAGTAAATAATAGGACGGTAATATTTCCAAAGATGTTGTTTGAGTTGGGGATATGTCAATAGAAAGTGTTCGTAATGACAATCAAATATTCTCAAATGCTAATTTGGACTTTCCAAATACCAATTTCGACATTCCAAATGCTGAACGTGGACTTTCCAACTCGGTAAATAGGAAAATCTTAAGTTAAATGATATAAACGAAACGAAGCACAAATTAAGAGAATGTTATCTTACATATTTACTCATCAACTATGCCATTTATAATGTTTAGGGTTGTTGAACATGACCAATTGCATTGCATTCCAAAAGCATTGATATATAAAACTTTTGTTGTACGATCGGTATTCTTTTGTCCAATCATATCTTTAAATATGCGCCCCTGTAGGCGAGTTGGTAGCGTGCTTGCCTATCAGATTGGGGGCTGTGAGTTCGAATCCCACCAGAAGCTGTAGCCTGTCGCTGCAAATATCTGACCATATGGTCTGTGTCACCCCGTTTACCAATGCTCCCAAAACATTCAACTAGAATGCGACGCTATCTAGGTTAGCGCTAAAACTGTCTAAGACTGTAGTCAATTTATTATATCAATATGACAATATCGGGGTAGAATCTCACTGGGGGACCAATTTTAAGATTTCTGTTTTGAGCTCTAAATATTAGCAAAATAATCAACATTTTTATTTACGACATTGGTCATGCCAAATTAAAGCTCCTCCTCCTTTTATCGTCCTATTTATACAAAATATACCACCTTTTTGATTTCATTCGCGGTATTAAAAGAAAATCTTTAGTGGAAAATCATAAGTCCTTTTGGATACAGAAATTAGTTAAGCATTGTTTTGTATGCCCTCCTCTTGGTTCAGATGTTGTCTGTCCTAATTGTACTTTGCCCAGTCCCACAAAGTACGGCAAATATTTTTCATATCACAAGAACTTGAAAAGAAAGCGTAATAAAAATAAAAGCAAAACATGAAGAAAATCAAGGGAAAGGTCGTAATATTTCTTCCTGAATTGTAGGGGATGGAGAAAAAGATTCATATCTTTTCGTTGTAGATGATGTCTTTTAAGGGAACTCTGATTAGTTAAGTTAACCAGTAAAGGTGAATGAAACGGTTTCACTTGTTTTCATTACATTTTTCAAAAACATTTTACCTAAATACCAAGAGTGTGAGGATGAACATGATTAGCTGGTATTTAATGGTCTATGAGTTGTATGACCGTTTAGCAAATGCTATAAAAGTAAATGTGGATATTAAAGTTTTATAGCTGTTCATCTGTTTTAGCTGTTTTGAAACGGATAATCTAAATGAACAGTGGACCAAACAAATATAAACTGATAGTAAAAACACGTGAAAGAGTTTTGTTCATATCGGCCTCCTTACCTGTGGCAACAAAACATCGTAAGAGAGAATTTACAGAAATTTTATTTAACAAGGCTCCCATTGAGATTTTTCTGTTATAGAAGTCACTTCAGAAAATCTGCATTGAATAAATTTAGCTGAGTATATAAGAATGTCAGCATTGGGTAAATAATACCTGGGCAATGCTAGATGGTTTCCTTTTGTAATACTAAACTTGGTGACCGATCAAAAGTTTTTGATACTTTTAGAAATAGTTTAATTCTATTGAATATAATGAATGTAATATTATATTACACGATTTACCCTATCAAGGTAATACTTTTTCAGGCAATTCATTATAATTTTCCATTCAATCTTTAATCTTTAAAAAAGTTTTTGTCTTATGATCTTTTTTATGCGGACAATTTTCTTTTTTCATGGGCCATATATCAGCCGATTTTTTTTTTAAATG
The DNA here is from genome assembly GCA_958296145.1 of Hydrotaea cyrtoneurina. Classification (NCBI taxonomy): domain Eukaryota; kingdom Metazoa; phylum Arthropoda; class Insecta; order Diptera; family Muscidae; genus Hydrotaea; species Hydrotaea cyrtoneurina. The sequence continues at coordinate 4,945,389 of OY282513.1, read as the reverse complement.
TGTTATGTTGATTTAATTTAAAAGGTTTGGTGCTCGCACGATTTTTTGGAAAATAGATGTGATCAATGACTTTATTTGTATACTTCAGTAATAATTTTTTATTTGAACTCTTTTTGCTATTATTTGAACGCATTTCATTTGTGCTTTATGACCGTTTCGGCGCCCAAACTGAATTTTGGACTTATGTCCGCCTAATGGCAAACAAATTGTTTGGGCGTTGTGTCTATTTGGCGTTAAGTTCCGCCACCACTAAACTTTTAAAAACTTAGTAAATGATCAGTTGATGAGATAGACTACCAAGTGCTCTCTACTTCGTTCTATATGTGATATAATGGATTAATATTTGTGTGGAACTCATGATTCCATACCGCTCATCCGATATTTGAGCAATTTTTTAATAGAATTTGGCTTAGAAAACGTATCTTGAAAACGTAGATTTGTCAAATCTCCGTAGTTTTATACAATTTCATACAAGCTTTGTTGGTTCATTGAAATGATTCAAAGGGTCAACAATACAATTTCATAAAAATGAAAGTCTCGGAATAATTTTGTCTTCTTTAAACTTCCATTGAAAGTAAGAGATTTTTCCTCTACAGACAATTTCAAGTTTGTTCGCATTTTCACCGCCATCTTTTCAATTTGTTGTCTTTGTGAGTGTTCCACAGCACAGCAACAAAGGACATGTCATGTCTCACTAGTCATTCTCCTCCTGATATTTCCAATTCATTTATTACGTTCGCGTTCAAATGTCAACCCAGCAATTTGTATCGTTGGATCTCCGCCAGCCACTTGGTGGGTGGTGTACATGGCACGACCCCGCAATATATTTTATTACTTTTCGAAGTAGAAAACAGTGAAGCGTATCGAGTTTTGAAGAGAAATAAATTTGTTATTGTTTGGCCCAGTCAAATTTTATGACTTTTTTTTATTTTTTTCCGGTGCGAAACTAAAAACTGCAATATTCGGTATTTTGCTATAAATTGTTTAATGATCTGAAAGTTTACTAGATATATTCCGTAGCAACTACGCAAGAGAATATTTGCAAAGCCCATTCAGTTGTCGGTTCTTCTGGTAGTTTGCAAGCTAAAGTAAAATATGTGAGTTTAAAGTGATTGAACTGAGCAAATACAATTAAAAAAGTAATTATTATGCGAGGAAGTCTTTATTAAATTTTTCATTTTATTAATAGATTAATTAAATTGAAATCTTTAAATTTTGAAAGTCTTTAAATTAATATAAATGTTTATCTCGAAAATCTCTAATGCCAAGAAGAAAAATCTCGTAAACAATTAGCCGTCATGGTGCCCTGTTATAATTAGGATTCTAATAGCTTTAGGAAAACAACAAATAAAGTAATGTATCATCGAAACTATTTTCAACTTTATACAGCCTTTGGTCTACTGTATCCATACATGGTGAGCACTCATTCGTCAATACGGTGCAGGACGATGGAAACGTTATTGCTTTCGTTTCTTTCTATTAATTGTATTTCTTCCAACCTCGTGGACCAATGTGTAATTTGATAAAATTTTTATGGATTTTTATCGTCGAGACAGCAAAGAACTCGCAACTATTGTAATGTGTTATTTTGTCAGGACTCGAAGCGAAGAGTATTGCCTGACATTGCCTGTTTTTCGGCTGATGAATATTTATTTTAAATATTTACTCAGTTACTCATACTCAAATATTCACATTTTTTCAAAGAGATGGGGGCAGACAGACATGCAGTAACGTTTCAAATGGGTGTCGTATTTACATAAAATGGAAACAGGACACTGACAAAAAGACAATGTCAGCAACTTCAATACAGGCGGAGGCACTGGCAAACGAACGCTGGGATCGGATGCACCGAATTGTGTTTATTCAAATGTTATCGAAAAACTCATAAGACTGACAAAAAAATGGGAAATAAAATTGCCTTAATCAGATCAATAGATTACGAAAATAGCAAATAAGAACACTCACTGGTTTAATTATGATAAAATCATTTGGTCAACGGTAGAATATCAACAAATTAACATGTTGAATCTATGACAATAGTTTTTTTTTTAAATTCTCCTTTTGTACCACGTAAAGTTATTTTTGATCTAGAGTCGAGTCCCATTATAACGCACACTTTTTTAAGTCCCAAGAGTTTTGTTTCTACCCTATTTCACCCTGGATATAACAAACGTCGCTTAAAAAGAACCAATTTGTCGAGTACCTAGAAGTGCGTTATAATCGGACTCGACTGTATTTGAAACACATACGAATTTATTGTAAGAGTTGGTTGGCCTTTTTCTAGAGACATAATTTTCCAAATATTTTCTTAAAAAATAATGTACATCTAAAATGGCAGCTTTCTTTATTTTAAACTAGCAAAACCCGCCGGATATCCATTGATAAAGAAAGCCGAAAAGTTGTAGGGCCGGTGAGCGTCTCCTCTTTCGTTTAGTAACTACCAAACCGTATGGGATACATTAGACGTATCATTTACGTATTTCTGATTTTCTGTTATTTTGTCAAGTTAACTGCCTGTTTCGTTACAAATTTTCAAAATTTAAGGCGCAACAAAACAGATATTTGGAGCCGTGTTATATATGTCGACATCTAACAGATATCTGAAAACAAGAATTGGATGAGGTCTGAAACCCTTTCTAGAACTTTTTCAATATGGACGATTTTTTTACGAACGAAAAAATTCGTTTTATGGAAATCGGCTGTGAGAACTGAAAATACAAATCGACGAAAACCAAAAACGAAAATATTATTAGTAAAAAGGACCTAAAAAGTAGTTTCTTCAATCACTCCAAAATTCTGTAATTTAATAAGAAAACAATTTGTAGTTGTGCCTTTATGATATTAACAATTTCAATTGTTTATAGTTGCATTTAACTTAACTCTCATCTTTATCTTATCAATGCTGACTGGTTTCATTTCACAATTTGATTTTAATATCTTTTGCAGTTCAATAATTTCACAAATTAAACAATATTTTCTTTTTTAAAATATTTTGTCTCTTTAGTTGGAAAATACACAATTCAAAACGCACAAAAGTAGTTGAAAACATTTTTAATTAAAAAACTAGTTTTTCTTTGGACAAAGAGTTTGCAAATAAGCAAACGACAATAGAATAAACTCTTCCAAGGGAAATATATTAAAGGATTAACTATTAAAAGTGACAAGTAAGATGAACCTTCTTTTAAAACTACGATGTGTCAGAATCATATTCAAAATTAAACAAAACTAAAGTTCGTAGATAATTATTTTTGTTGCTTAAATCCAAGCAACTGCCACCAAATTCAATTTAGAGTATTATTAACAAAGTTTTAAACTGGACAAGAAAACAATGGAGTGTGCCTTTACTATTTGTAAGCGAGTGCAAATAAGCGAAGGCATTTGCTAAAAAAGGTTACTAATCATGAAATGTAGTATTTAATTTTCTTTTTATATATTTATGATTGGACCGGTAGTCGTGATAATAAATAAAGATAATTTAGTGTACATAAGTGAGGAAGCTGACATTTTAATAAGTTTAAATGAGCTTATCGCGGAAACACACATTGTCTCTGTCAGATCGATCTACTAACTCGAAAATATGACACCTCCAGTACGGTTGGTGGACATTTTCGGGATATAAAATATCATATCATAGGTTTAAACATCTCAAAACATCATGACTATGAAATAGTGGCGAAATAATTTATTTTTGTCGTTGTATTCAAATAAAAACTTTACAATATAATTTTAGAGGCTTTTGGCAACTACTATAATATATTGGCGTTATTTATCTTAATTTTTTTTTTAAAAAGTTAAAATTTATACAATTCATAAAAATCATTGAAATGATTCTATCCTGTCTACACGGTTTTCCTTTAATCGACAATATGTGTATTAATATCACATATTTTTATCGGGCGAAAATGTCGAATAAGTCAGTTGCTTGTGGGATCATATACTGAGGATATTTAAGTGATTCTCTGCGTCGAAGTATACTTTTTTTTCACTTATGCTGAATTTTTAACAAAATAAGACTTCGGATAATTGAACCTTATTTCATTCACCGCCTGTGTCCATAAAATGAATTTGTTTGTTCGTTAGACATCGTCAATATCGCAAATCGGTTTAAATCGGTTTCAGACAGTATTCAATTCTGTTTTTCAGATCTTAAATGTGGTTGAAACATGTGAATGTGAATGTCAAGTCGCTAGTCGCTTGCATCCCAAACAACCGACCTTTATTACCGACTGACGTTGGCATTCTTACGTTTACCAGCAAAAGTCCACCAGTTTTTATTGTTCCTTGGTCTTTAATATTACACATTTCGTCTAAGGCACAAAAACTCCAGTGGATTTCGGATGAACATTACTAAATATTTCTTTAAAGCGGTCACCCGGTTCATTTACACTTGAGTGTAAAGGCAGACCCCATAAAGAGAATAGTTCATTCATGGTCAAACATTCAAATGTGATGTAACTACTTCGTTGAGATTTGTAAAGCCATGTTGGTGAAAATATGTACAGACAAATTGTGCACTGGTTGATATTTGGAATCATACGTATATAATATATATATAGTAAATGCCAAATCATCTTCTTCTATATGTTATTAGATTTCTACACATTCCAGTTGTTGCTGTAATGTTTAACTTCCAAAGACATTCCCAAATTGCCTGACCACAACTGTTTTCCACAAACATTTCATTTCAGTGGGGAATGCATCTTTTCGTCCGAAGACTTTATTTCGCAAAATATGAAACAAGCGTTGTAAAGAAAAACAAAGAAACTGAATTTATTTTAAATGGATTGGTTGCATAAAAGTAAACCTGTATATACAAAAGCTTTGACTTATCGAAATGTTGTAAGTACTCAATCTAGATTCCCTAGATTTCCCCAAAATAACAAAACAGTTCCGTAGTATTGTTATTTAACTCTGCTCGGTGAACATTGGTTTTACTTTCGTTGTTCGTTTTGTTTGTTGCTGTTCAATTTTCTCTTCCAAGTATGAGGACGTATGTAAAGTAATTTAGACTTTAAGATACTTTTTATGTCTGTCGGTAGGAGTATTGTGGTTTGACTTTTTCAAATATAAATAAACACATTTGTTCATTTGTGTTCTCTTCTAAACTCTATTATACATTTATTTTGTGCTAATTAAGTGAAGTGACTAACGAAATATATTTAAACATATGCACAAATAGTCAAAATCTGCTTAAGTGCAGAGGACTTCCATTAAAATGTATAAGAACATTTCTCCATTAGTGAGTTGAAGAAGATCTACTGCAGACAATCACCCTGTCGCAGGCCATTTGCAATGGTGAACGATTTGAAAGGGTATTTTCACTAAGTATCTGGTGCACAAAAATCTTTAATTGTTGTGCAAGAACATGTAGAAAAAAGAAAAGAATTTATACTTCCACATATGGGAATGTAGGTATGTCGACATGTGTGGATTGGACTTCTGAAGTACAAAGTATTGACACACAATGACCATCTGTGTAATGAGTGAATACTCCGATGATTGAACAGTTTAATGTAATTTTGACTTACAATTTTGCCCTCGACAATCTATTCACCAAACTTCCGTCAATTATAATAAACGTTAGTTAGTATTTGCCTTTGCCAACTTTGCAGACTTTATTTGACATCATCTTTCACTCCTACACATGGTTCGAAGTCATCCATGGAATACAAATTCAGACTGATCCATTATTTGTGTTTTGACATCGTCGTTGTTTGGAATGCGTTGATTTATTCAGGCCATCACTCTTACCTCTATCGAATATTGGCAATGCTAATGGAACTGAGTAGCAACAAAATGACATGGTTATTATTGATAAAACATTACTTGGATGACCTGTTTCTAAGTTTATGTGGCAAACTTTGACCAATAATCATCTGAGAACAATTTCGGCCCGTAGAATTTCCCTATGCAGTCTTCGTTAGAAGTTACAATCGATTAAGCGTAAAATATGACGCCTGCGAAAACAAACAACAATCTGTTCAGTAATCAATTCATGTAAACTTCATAAATTTGAATTTTAATATTGTTTATGTTGTTGTTACTGCCCGTAGAGTCCACAGCAATATTCCCCGTCACTGCAGAGACGGGGAATATTTATTTGCATAATTTATTTGTAATTTCTATAGAAAGCCAACAGTTTATTATTCACATGTTGAATCTCATCTTTCTCCGTCATCGTGAATAATATTCGATATAAAAATAGCTCGGGATAAGGGACCTTCAACGTTGTGGCGCCGCAGTGCTTTGTGGTGGTGAATTGTTAATATATTTTTTGTTTCATGAGGTATAATTTTGAAATCAAAATAAATATGTTCGTGAAAATTATTATAATAAGGCACATATACGTATATTTTTATTGAAAAATCAGTCAGTAAATATAGAGACAGGATGAGCCTCTATTTTAAAACAATTCGTCAGAAAGTACATATACTGTAAGGTGCGGCAGAGCCCAATGTGATATTCAATCTGCCTCTCTGGTATTCGTCTCAAATGGAATTGACCTTTTATGGGCGTGGTTGTTAGAAGGGTATAACAAAATGGTTTCGGATAATCTAATTATAAACCTTAAAAAGGAAAATAAACCCTAGAAAGATATGACCTGGTTTAAAAACTGATGATGAGCATTTGGAGTTCTTGTTGTTATTGCTGTAAAACACATCTTTCAGCATCTGAGTTGTTCGTGGTCAAGTTCAGGTGTATGGAAACACCGGATGGCTGTATCCAGAATGGACTTTGCATTACCTACAGCATCTGTTCACTCGATTGTTCTCGGGGACTTTAATTGAAAATCCGACAGGAAGCTTTTGGTAGGTTATTTCCAACTCGTAACTGCTAACTTTTTTAGTAACGGCCATGTAAAAATTTCTCTAGAAAAAGCCTTAGCCGTTCGGAGACGGCTTTAAACAGTAGGTCCCGGTCATTGGGTATAAAAATTATGCCATGCACATTAGGGTGCAGTGAAAATATAATTTTTTGTTTACATTTGAACATTTCACAATAAGAGATGTATTTTGCGATCCTTAATAAGAGAAAAAAATAATAAAAATGATTTTGTGGTCGTGCCACTCCCTTCAAAGTTTGAAATTTTGGAAAATTCTGTTGAATTGAAAAAAAATCCTAAAAATTAAGGAATTAACTTATTCAAAATTTACAATTTTGAGCTTGCTCAGTACCCCAAAAAAATGTATTTCAGACAAAGAAGAGGATGGCCGACCAATCACAATTTGTAGTTTTAGTATCGATTTAAATTTTAAGTTAATTTTTTGAAGAAAGGACTATTTGGGTTATTTTAAATTTTGTAATATTTCCTTTTTTTTATTTTATATTGGAGCGTCTTTTTTACATTAAAGTTGTTACAATTTATTGAAGAGAAACTCTAAAAAAAAAAGTTTTTGAAAATTTATATCTATATTTCGAAAATTTCCAAATTTCAAGGGCCATTGATCACTAAATTTTCTAAAAATATGTTCTCTTGTTTCTCCCTTAGTAAGGATCAAAAACTACATCGGAGTGATTTTGGTTATTTTTCATTCACCCTAGTGCACATCTCACAGATTGGAGGGAGGTTCCGCGTATGTTCCTTCATAGAATGTTAAGGGAAATAATTATGTAATTGAGCCTTCATGTCCTTTTTATTGCGTGTTGTTTAGTTATTGTTGTCAAAATAGGCTGTTTCAGCTGTACAGATTTCTAATCCGGTTGGTTTCTAGGCAAGGATGCTTGAGAAAAGAGGAGTGTGGTATTCCAGCCACAAATACGAGTACTAGAGCACATTAATCTTGTTTTCTCCTTATCAACATTTGTGCAATTAAATCCTGGTTTTGAACGGTACATATTTTCCATAGTAAGATACGCATATATAGAACGAAGAAACTTACAATGGCAGATTCAGAAATACTAAGGTATCGGTAGGTTTAACTTTGACGACCGCGTTATTTCAAACTGGTCTAAAAAAGTATCATATAAAAACCGGAGTAGGTGTATAGTGTTCGTTCGCAATACTTTCTAGGAAACCTTGTCTTACTTGTGATGCTGGGTGGGGTCTTCTGTTATTAACACAAGTACATACTTATACTTTTCTACTTATCTCCTAAATCAACATTAATGTCGGCAATTGTTTCATTGTGAAAAGTGAAATATTTGGCATTTAGTTAGTTTTCCATCTGAATACTGTACGTCTTATGTCTTTTAGCAAATTTTCATCTTTCATATGCATTTTACTCATCTTTGGTGGTATTTCTGTTTGCATATAAGTACGACTGCAACTATATCTCATAAATATGCAACAGCCATTTAAGAACAGGAATGGAATGAAATGGAAGACTTTGATAATTCACTATGCGAATAGTGCTGCTTTCTGTTGAGATGCACCATGAACAAACTTTTATATCATAATGGCCAATTTAGAGACATCAAAGTAGTTTCTCTCTGATGTTTGTCATTTCTTTTGTACAGTTCATTTATAATCTGCCGTCTTATCGAATGTTTTGTGTGTAAAGTGGAAGAAGTACGTCAGATGTAATCGCCGCCTCCATACAATGACAACATGAAAATGCTCATGTCTTTGCAATTGTTTGTTTGTCAGGATAATGTGTACTTGTCTACACAAAATGTACTTTGGAAAATAGTGTTTCGTTTGCGAACAATATTTATAGTGTTGTTGAAGTGCATTAGTGTGGGAGTGTGTCCTTTTGATAGTTTGTTTTAGTTAGGAACAACCATAATTCTTTCAATTTAGTTCAGTTCTGTGTGGGACATACGACGAAGATAAAATATATAATTTTATGGTGTTTATACGTAGAAGATTATTCATCGGAATTAGTATTTTATTTTAAACTGTTTGGTACATTACTTTTTGTTGAATGCCAAATACATTCATGACATTTTATTTTGATTGTAAGAAATTTTTCAAAATTGTCATCTCAATATTTTATTTTGCACTGTAACTACAACAGCAATATTACATTCCCTGAGTTGTGTTTTCATATACATTCTTTTCTCGAAAAGTGTGTTTAAATATCTCACATCGAACGTGTATTCTGCATCAGAATTCAGCCATAACTCATACGCCACAGTGTTGCCACAAATAGCCGCAAATGTTGATTATACGCACGGGTGGCCGCACATGAAGCATGCATTTGTGTTGTTGGCTTAAGTAAATATGCGTTTATCATTAATGCCTGTTAATCGAATAAATTATTTCATTTTCAACACTCCCCTGACGTGGTAAACCCATATTTGTGTTACATTTAACAATAAATATTTGCGTGCTGCTCAGCGTTTCCACGTTAATTGTAATTCATTCTATCCAACCAAAGTATATTAGGGTGTATCGAAAGTGTATGAAAGCACTCACATTTTGGAGTCTACTAGGTGTGAAAAGACACAAGAAGTGAAAGACTGGATATCCAGAATTCAACAGTTTTTTCTAAAGGGGTTTCAGGTCCTGCTTGCCATTGTTTAATGGTCAAATCCATCGTTAAACCGTCTGTTTTTCGGGAATATTGTTCATTCTAAGTAATTTTTTTAAAATTTTTTTTTTACAATACAAACTAAATTTATATTCTAATTTTGGGTCCACGGGTAAGACCTTAGGCTAGATTTTTGCAGCGACAGACCAAAGCCACTGGTGGGAATCGAACCAACAACCTCCACGCTGATAGGCAAGCACTCTACCAACCCGCCTACCTGGACGCCTTTTAAATATTTAAAACCTATTTGTCACATAGGACATTTTTTCTTTATTTTCCCTTGCATACTTTTCTTATCCCAAAACTTGTATTCCTTTACATTTCATGAAATAACTGACAGAAGACTTCTATCAAATCAGTGCGCTGTGCACGATATAATTTGTATACTCACTGACCGGGATCTACTGTTTAAAGGCAAACGGCTGATAGTTTTCTAAAGAAGTTTTGCATGGCTTAGAGATTAGTTTCCTACTCGTAAAGTCTTAAGCATTTACAAGGTAAAGTCAGCCGTTGAAAAATGTTTTACCAGATGTCGAATCTGGGTTCTGCTGTGTGATAGCTGCACTCACTATTCACCACACCACGGCAGTCTACCTTATCACAAAACTGCAACCTAATAATCTAAAAAAGGAAGTATTCCCACATTACCTATACAAATGAATAAAATTTTAGTAGAGTGTTTGTTCTATTTTTATTGTAGTCGGCTTGTAGAGATTGTTCCAGAACGTTGACTATTTGCTTGAGTCTTTTCCATTTTATACTTACAATAATCTTATATTTGATGTGTAAGATAGTAAATTATTTTCTTGGTTTACCATTATCGGTCATATGTTATGGAAACTAGAAGTAACTTCCACTACGAAGGATTTCTCAAGACCTTAATTTACCACTACCGAGTTAGGGGTTCCTATTGCGGACTGGGTCGAGCCTAGCCTAAACATCCACAGGTTTATATTTTGGTTTATTAATCCCATATTTTGTTTGATAAATTTACTCCAGGATATGGAGGAATGTACATGTATTTTCTTTTCAACAAACATCATCATGAAGTGACTACATTTAAAAAAAAGGTTGTAAATCGTAGGCCCCCAATTTATACCTTCATGTGTGTAAACAGAGCTGGCCGAATATAGGACAATGGTTTGTAAAATTCTTAACATGACTTTAATTTAACTTAGTGTACTGTTTCTGCCTGAAGCAAGTAAATTTACTCTAAACAAGACTAACCAAGACAACACCAATTGATGTATTTTGTTAATGTATCAAGGACTATCGATTTGCCGGAGGCAAATAGAAAATGTAAACAGCCAATTAACCTTTTCACAAACATAAAGTTGTATAGAATTATCGTATTAGATGTGATGTCATACAAACTATCGAGCTGTTAATACAAATCAGTGTTTTGTTCGTCATATATTTTTTTACAATTAGTGATCGTATTCTACAATTGGAAGTAGGTTTTTACGTACGGAGTGAAAATAGCTTTTGGTAACAATGTCACATGTTATTATCAAACTTGATTCGGGTCTCAATTTCGGATAGTCTGCAAGCGGCATGCAGTTGACTCAGAGGACTGTGTATACTGTCCTCCTAAGAAAGGAATTCACATCTCTATTTTAGTACTTTTATGATATTTAGATTTTACGTTTCTTATATTTCGCGCCTTAAATATTAAATATTTTTAAAAAATTTCAAAAAGTGATTTTAAAATAGATTACAGTTGGAAATGGGTCTTATAAGCTTAACCCCTTGTGGAAGAAGATTCGGAGGGGTTGAATTAGTGTTATGAAAATTTTTCTTTTCTTCACACAAATCTGAATTGTTTTGTCATTTAAGAGATAAATTCAAAGTTGACAAATTCTCAAGGACCTGCAAGGATATTATTTATGGGTGGTAAGTTGGACCAGGGCGAATTGAAAAGAATAAAAGAAATATTAGTTATTTTTTTTTTTTAATTTGTTTTAACTTTTAAAGAACGAATAATAACACCAATATAAATCAAAGCATGAAATGCTATTTCGAAAAACAGTTTCTAGACATTGGCAAAACCACTCCTTCTCCAAGACAACTATTTTTCAATAATTGAATTTAGTGCCACGACTTAGCAAATTGTGAATTACCGTTATTCGAAGAAGACAGGGCTACTAACAGTTGTGAACAAATTGTATGAGATACATTTTAGTGTAGTTTAACGTACCTATGAGAACAATTATACAACTAGGTTTCTTTTAAGTATTTATGTGCTGATAATTGTAATGATACTTGTAAGTACCGTGGATCGTCAAAGGGTTAACACAAAATCTCGTTCGCGGTCCCGAATTTGGCTTTATATCAATTTTGAAATTTTGGCACATTCCTTCTTGGGATGTCAGTATATGTCGTGTATAGCGACGAAAGCTTATGAAATATCAACAAAAGGATACTGACAAAATCATCATCATTGTCATCCATAAGCAAAGGTTTGTTAATCCCACAAACAGAGAATATTGCTAGGAATATTCTAGAAACCTTCTCATTTTCTAGTATGTATTTTGTTAAAAATTGTTATTAAATGTTTGAAATAAACCACACATATTCTGTGGACGTTTACATTTGTTTCCTGTATCGCATTTTTATCAAAAACAGTTCCTTTTTGGGGTCCTAATGTGCTTTGAAGCTTGTGTTCTGACAATTAATTTCCGGTTCTGGTAAACATCATTGGCCGGTAATGGTCTGTAATGTTTGTGGCAAAATGTCAAAGAACACCTACACCTAAAGTAAGAAAAGTGAGGCTGTATACACGAACTGAACCACATTTATGCGAAACGGTCATGGAAAATGTCAACAAATGTATTTTCCATAGCCATGGAGGTCATTTAACCAATAATAATTAGTCAGGCATTCATAAATTAAAAAAAATTACTTCCTTTTTATACCCTCACCCTACGGGTAGGAGGGTATATATCATTTGATACGACCCAAAAGTGTAACACCTAGAAATATTCACATTAGACACCAGGTGTCTTTGAACCAAATTCGATTCATGACTTTCTGAATCGTTTGAGCCATGTCCGTCTGTCCGTCTGTCCGTCCGTCTGTCCGTCCGTCTGTCCGTCTGTCTGTCCTGCTGGTACGCACGATAACTTTCGAAAGCGTTAAGCAATCACTCTGAAATTTGGCATGTCCTAATATTTTCCCAAAACTGCTTATGGGATTGCATATGGGCTATGTGGCCACACCCCTTCGGGTACCTCCCACACAAATCTACTATTTCGCCCACTTTAGTAATCTTGTAATAATATCAATACGCCCACTCCGATCTTGGCCAAATTCCGTATATAGTAAAAGTACAACTGGAAAAAGTTTCGGACAAAAAGTTGGAAGTCTGGCAACTCCCCTTCTGGTACCTCCCATACAAATGTACCATATCGCCTACATTAGAAATCGTGTATTAATATCAATATGCCAAACGCGATCTTGCCCACATTTTGTTTTTAGTAAAGCTATAGCAAGACAAAGTTTTGGACAAAAATTTGGAAGTCTGGCAACTCCGCTTATGGTACCTCCCATACAATTGTACCATCCCGCCCCTTATAAACCGTCTAATAATATCAGTATGGCCAACGCTATCTTGCCCAAATTTTGTATTTAGTAAATCTATAGCTAGACCAATTTTTTGGAGAAAAACTTGGAAGTCTGGCAACTCCGCTTCTGGTACCTCCCATACAAATGTACCATCCCGCCCCTTATAAACCGTCTAATACTATCAGTATCACCAACTCTATCTTGCCCAAATTTTGTATTTAGTAAAGCTATAGCTAGATAAAGTTTTGGACAAAAACTTGGGAGTCTGGCAACTCCGCTTCTGGTACCTTCCATACAAATGTACCATCCCGCCTACTATAAATCGTGTAGTATTATAAATAAATATGACCAACTCTATCTTGCCCAAATTTTGTATTTAGTAAAGCTATAGCAAGATAAAGTTTTGGACAAAAACTTGGAAGTCTGGCAACTCCGCTTCTGGTACCTTCCATACAAATGTACCATCCCGCCCCTTATAAACCGTCTAATACTATCAGTATCACCAACTCTATCTTGCCCAAATTTTGTATTTAGTAAAGCTATAGCTAGATAAAGTTTTGGACAAAAACTTGGGAGTCTGGCAACTCCGCTTCTGGTACCTTCCATACAAATGTACCATCCCGCCTACTATAAATCGTGTAGTATTATAAATAAATATGACCAACTCTATCTTGCCCAAATTTTGTATTTAGTAAAGCTATAGCAAGATAAAGTTTTGGACAAAAACTTGGAAGTCTGGCAACTCCGCTTCTGGTACCTTCCATACAAATGTACCATCCCGCCCTTATAAACCGTCTAATACTATCAGTATGACCAACTCTATCTTGCCCAAATTTTATATTCAGTAAAGCTATAGCTAGACCAATTTTTTGGAGAAAAACTTGGAAGTCTGGCAACTCCGCTTCTGGTACCTTCCATACAAATGTACCATCCCGCCCCTTATAAACCGTCTAATACTATCAGTATCACCAACTCTATCTTGCCCAAATTTTGTATTTAGTAAAGCTATAGCTAGATAAAGTTTTGGACAAAAACTTGGGAGTCTGGCAACTCCGCTTCTGGTACCTTCCATACATATGTACCATCCCGCCTACTATAAATCGTGTAGTATTATAAATAAATATGACCAACTCTATCTTGCCCAAATTTTGTATTTAGTAAAGCTATAGCAAGATAAAGTTTTGGACAAAAACTTGGAAGTCTGGCAACTCCGCTTCTGGTACCTTCCATACAAATGTACCATCCCGCCCCTTATAAACCGTCTAATACTATCAGTATGACCAACTCTATCTTGCCCAAATTTTATATTCAGTAAAGCTATAGCTAGACCAATTTTTTGGAGAAAAACTTGGAAGTCTGGCAACTCCGCTTCTGGTACCTTCCATACAAATGTACCATTCCACCCACTTTAGAAATCGGTAATTATATAAATTCGCTCAACGAATCTTTTTAAAATTCTATATTAGTAAAGCTTTAAATATATACAATTTTCGAGAAAAAACTCTTCTTTATATTCCTCCCGTTTTGTAAAAACGTGTAATACAATATTTTTCTATAACATTCGGTATTTTGAGGTTGCTATTATGGAATATGAGACTTATATGTTTTTTCTGAGGGTGAGGGTATATATCAGTCGGTTTACCCGACTGCAACTTTTTCACTGGTTAGACTTTATTTTGGTATTTTATTGTGGAAACAGAAAATGAAGCAAATTAAACCTGTTATGAAAAATCCAAGTGAATTTGAACATGTTTTCCAATAGAGAAAGACATCTCCAATACAGGAGCCGACAAAGATAACTTCGTTCTTGGACATTAACTACTAATATCTTGTACAGAATACAGAAACCGCTAACATAGAGAATCATATGGAACCTTGGCCTTCTTTGGTGCCTTGGTGATGATTCTGTTTTATCCACTTTGCCAAATCCATGAAAAACTCCCTGGGATTGCGGTTGAACGTCGGACTTTAAAGTGACCACACAACTGTGCTTATGGTGAGTGTGGGCAATCGCGACAATCATGGTGTGAATTAGTTTTTCATTTCCAAAAACTACAGAATCTCCTTTCGATTGGGGATGATCCCCCCTCTGATGGGGAGACACAGTTGCACTTGTGGTTAAGTTTGAGCAATGACAGGTCCCATGAGTAACACAAAAAAACAGTGACTACACGTCACTGGATGAAACTTAGTATTAAAGTTAATAGTTTTGTACAGATATATATGGAGTACTCGGGTTTCTTTGCTCCTTATTGTGTAAAGTGTGATTTCGGGAATCTCATGTAGGATAAAGCGAGTTTTAGTCGTTATTAAATATTACTCATACGCCACAAAGGCCATTTATTTGAAAGATGTTTTTAATTTTACATTCAGCAATTTTTTTTTTGGTTTTTGCAATTTTTTGTGAAGCTGTTTTAAATCTTTATGATCTTTATACGTGGGTAAATTTTTTATAAACTAAACAAATTTTATAAGAAAACTACGCGAAAGTAAGTGATGGCAATACAGAAGAAACACAAAATGTCCCATACCTCTAAACACTTTGTCTAGTTAGTAATAAGTAAACTGCCAAAGGAATTTGTAGTTTCAGTAGGCTACATTACATCACTGCCTGACTACCCGCTTGCAATGCAATTCCACCTGGAAGCCATGCAATTCATCTACAAAATAGGCAACGTTTTCTGAGAACATCGTTAAACTCCCATAATCAACAGCAACCCCCTAATAAAACTATGGCAACAGGGTGGACCATATTGATTTCCGTCCTCATGTCCAGCAGCGATAGCACACTTAACCATCTAATTTCAGGGAAAAGCAATTCACTTTGGTCACAACACTTGTGGGCTGGCGAATGCCCGATTAGTATGTACATGTGAACATCGACAGCAATTGTGATTTGCAGAGTGTTGTGGTCGGTCTCCATTCTATGTGAGTGCGTATGTCACTTGCAATGTACAAATAGCCCACAGAAAATCAATGGATGCATGTTAAATTACAGCGATACATTGCAAATGCATTTCGATGATTCTTTGAAGGCACGACGATTTAGAAATCAACCAGGAATCGCCAAATGCACTTGACTGTGCATCCATTGCATGGTTGGCTGGAGATGTGAATTTTTGCGGATAAAAGAGTATATTTATGTTGAAATCGACCCACAAAGAGAATATATAATTTTTATGAAATTCTGCGTCGAGTGGACACAGTTCTGGTGCAATTTTACCAGACGATGTACTGATGTAAATTAATACTAAAAAAAAATCGGGAACTAAATTGACAAAAGCATTTGGCCTTGGTATCAGTTAGAGGCGGAATTGTCTAGTATTCACGGGTGTTAATAATTAAGTAGAGATTAAGTTCAAGACAGTGTCTTCTTTTCCCGGTAACCTTAAGAATAAAATTCTTTAGAATGTAAAGTGATACAAAACACTCGACTCCGTTAAAGTGAATTAATATAACTTTGTCCCAACTCATTAATGTAAACCCAGGATTATTCTCTGAGGCTGATGTGTTCGAAAAGATGTCACGTACTTTGTGAACACCAAGTCAGCACCTGTTGGACTGACATGAAAATATTTCTTTGGCAAGTGAACAATTGTTCAGAATATGTTTTCACAAAACAAACACACCTTCGACAACAGCAGAAATATGAAAAAAAAAATACTTCAATGGAGAAAAATATTTTCATCTGTGTTTCTTTGTGAACATGAGGGAGACTCCAATAAGTGCGGTAATATGTGAGAAATAAAACGACTAGGTAAGGTCCATGAAAGAGTTGATACACTAAGTTCAAATTGAATATTAACAAATAAGTAAATTCCACAAAGGAGTCAAACTTGTCTATGAACAATTGTCTATTTCTCTCAGGAGATAAAAAAAGAAGTAGTATAAGTGGCAGAGTTCTTTTGATTAAAAATCATGAAGTTAAGTATTTAAAACCTCTATTTATAGTTATTTGATACACGATTTATCTAAAAGACACATGATTTATCTAGCGTTTCCAGTTGATCCAATTGGAGCATGTTTTACATTCACTGTTTGTGATAGACGGATATATTGGGTGGTTCATTTAGTTGTCAATTTAGATCAATTTAATAATCGCAATACCATCGAAATAATTAAAATCTAATTTTCATTACAGGATAAAATAGTACAAAATACATCATAAAAGTCACATAGTGAGGACAATTTACGTCTGCATACGCAAAATTATAATGCAAAATGGGGAAATTAATCACAATATGCAAATGACGTCATTCAATCAAAACTTATTATTTGTATTTAGTAAAAAATATATTAAATTAATAAATGGTGATTCTTTTTGCCCCAACTTGTATCTTTAAAAAGGCTTGCCAGAGTGGTTTGTAACTAAGCGCCTTGGTCAGTAAAAAAGATTTGATAAAAACCGTGTCCGAGTTTCGTTTCTTTACAGATTGTGTTTGTTTTGTTCTTGTCGTTATATATGAGGTCCAACATTATCATACCTATGCCTGGAGAGAATAACAACCATGCGTTCCAAGAATTTCTTGCAATTACTTGTTTTGATTTTGCTATGACTCTCTAACTACTCGCCCTGATGCACGTATTGGTTACACACATTTTCAATATGAAAAAGAGCAATGACAACATTTTCTGGTATTCAAATGAAAATGTTTACTATTTTGTAAATATCAACCATGTTTAAAAGTGCACTATTAATATTAAGATTTCAATGTAAATTTGAGTGGCTGTTGTTGTCACCATCTTAATTTAAAATCAGATACACACATTCAGAGGTGGCCAAGAGGGTTAATACTTAACTCACATCATGTAAACCTTCTATTTTACCAGGGGTAGTTAGGTACGCAGGGAAATAACGTTGTCAGAAATAAGCCGCGAGGAGAATTTCTCGTAGAAAAAATTATGTCACATATATGTACGGGATTTCATAGGCCTAAGATTTTAAAATGCTTTCGTTATCTTTACATAACAGGAATGTGAATCCTCAAATAATTACTTTTTCCAAATATGCAATGCATGGCATCAAAGGATCACAAGGAATTATTCTTTCGTCAATTTCAACACAAGCATTCTCATGCAAATATTTTGGTATGGATTAAAAAATTTGACATTTTTGAAAGACAAAAGAAAATCCGAAATAAAAAAGGGAAACATAGGTTTTCAAATGGTCTTTACAAATTCTTCATTTCAGTAAATGCCAACAATTTCACGAGATGCTATTCTCTTCAGAATCTGTTAAACTGGATGCCGCCTACACTAAGAAGTTTTTCAATCTCACTCAATTTGTAGTACAGTAAGGTAACTATGATGAAAGATGAAATACCTTAACTGACCCCTTGTGAAATGTTCTTTCTTTGTACGAAAAGAACAAATCTTTAAACAAAATAAATATGACAGGATTTAGTAGTTGCAGTTGCAATAGTTCTGTCAACTTGCAATTTCTGAAAATTCGAGTTTAATCAATTGAGGTTTATGTCATAAGACAAAGAGATATCGCCACCGCATACAATATGTTGGAGTTAAAAGTCTTGAAACCCGTAAGACAAGATCGGTGTGATGAAAAACTTGCATCCCGCTTGTTGAATATTCCGCATTGCAGTTATTTTAAATGCATCAAGTGAATACTTCCGATGATATCTGAGGCCGAAAAATATAAATAATTTGATTTCTTTTGTAGCATAAAAAATAATACTTTCAAACTATAAAAAAAATATTATATTTTACTAAACTTGTAGGGGCGATACCAGCTGTTGTAGAAATTTTGTCTAAAATCAACTCCAGTGGTAGTTCTCTAAAAATGTAAAATTGATTTCGTCCGCCAAATTAGCCAAACAACAAAGACTCAAGCGATATATTTAATAACGCGTTAACATAACAAAGTATCCCAATGCTAAAAATGTTAAAAGTTTTAAAATATTTGGGTTTGAGTGATTGATGAAATTGGAATTTAAAATGCTGCCACTATTAAAACATTACTTGTGATATTATATTTCCCAAGGCTAGTGAAAATGGTGATGGCTTTTAGATGTTGGGTAAGAGTTACACGAGTCTATTAATCCGCTCACTCCCTATGGCAATTGCAAGGGAACAAGTAGGTACATTCATAGCTTTGCTGTAATTCCCGTTAATAGTAAGGCATTTGTTCTTGAGGTTAACACAATTTTTGTGTTTCGTGTCAAGGTTGGTGACCTACGAATTTGCACATCTTTATTTCGCCAATTTAGTGGCCATGGCTATTAAAGACAGACTGCAGGCAACTTGTGGATAACATCAAATGGATTATATTTTACAATTGTATCGAATACGTATTTGGCAAGAAATGTTAGTGGGTGGCGTCGTTTTTGTCTTATAAAGCGTTTCGAGGGCAGGCCGGGTTCTATATATAGGGTGTAAGATTATGGCTTAACAAATGGCACACAAACATCGATAATTTATGTAATGTCTAGATATACACAAGAATGTCTTAAAATATGCTGGCAACCACGAGAGAAACATCACGTATTGTTTGTTTGCGCAAGACATCGTAATATGAGTTAGTTTTCATCTCGAGGTGGTGTTTAAATATCAACGAATATCGCTCATTTCCTTCAATAGTGTAAAGAGATTTCAAGAGAGTTGATTAAAGTTTTCAATTGCGTCTTACTTAGCAAATATAAGAAAAAGCCAACAGATTCCCGAATAAACTAGAGGCCTGTGTATAATGCACTGCAGGACCAAAGTCAATTTAAATTAGAGATATTCAGCTTTTTTTTAGAGTAAACCAATAAAAAGTGAATGGTAACACTATTGAGTTAATGAGCGATATATACTCTGAGTCCAGACCTCAACATCATTCATGACTAGAGAAAATTGTAAATATAACTGTTCTATTGTTTAGTAACTGGAGACTGGAAATAAAAACCACACCGTACTACATTATGATTACATAGCACAAATAAAATTGGCCATAATATGATAAGTCAAGATCTAGCAGAGCTCTTTCAATAAGGTGGTGTCGATATTATAAACATACAATTATTTTTGACAATGGTGCTGTAAAATATGTATTTTGATAATGTATTCGAATTTTGCGAAAGATCATTTAATCGTGACTCACATAGTTGCCTAACAACTAAATAATCAACAGTTCTACCAAGACTACCTTTTTGTAAAGCGATTGGTCGGCAATGACGAGCCAACACCCTTTTTAGTAGTTACACCATCTCATATCAGTGTAGATACGGTATATACAAGAACATGACCTGAACATGAAATGAGACATGTTTATAAAAAAAATCATTTGTGGTGAAAGAGTGAAATGACTAATGGGAGCATAAACAAATTATAATGTTGTAAATAACTTTATAAATATTCTCTTTATGTCACTGAGTGCATCATAAATGTAATATAATATTTTGTGTGCTGACCGCAACAAGGTCACTTCTGAGGCTCACTTTTGAGGCTGCAGCAGGAAGAACTATTACAGGAACATTCATGTGGTCCTCTGTGGTTTGGCAAGTGAACATGAGGATTTATGTACGAAACCAAATGCATATCAAACTTCATTACATAGAAGAGGTGAAGGGTCTGGCATCACTTCAGGTATCCAGACTACTGAGTTATGCAGGAGAGTGAAATATATCCTGGCTAGTGTGGATCAGATTGGTAAAAGTGTTAGAAAAGAACACAATAAAGATCAGGAGTGTGGGTTGTCAGGCCGATAATAGTATAACTTAATTCCTTACCACTAACTACACATCTCGCGAGTGTTCTACATATTATGATTTTAAACACTGTGGTTTCTCATTTTGGTTCGTGTTAGAAAACTAATTTACCTTAGTGTATTTTATTTCAATTTAATCTGAATTCGAATGAACGACAGTTCCAAAAACCATACACAGTTTGTAAATGTTATTTCCATGCATTTCCGTCACTCTGGTCTGTTGTTAAATTTTTGTAGGTGACATAGAAGACACCACGGAACCCCAATTTTTTTTTTCTCGGTTTCATATTGTTCATTTAATTAACCGGAAGGGTCCTTATGGAATACATATCAAAGCATGAACCGATAAGTATTTAACATCCGATCAAATTCAAAAATCACTAACAGATCTTGCAAAATTTAAAAAATCATATTCCTAGTGAAGTACTCAAATATGACACATGACTGGGGATTATATTGAAATACTTCATCAGATTTAAAAAAATCTCATTAACTTATGCCACATTCCCCAAATATCCACCATTATCGTTGATATGGCTATGAATATTGAAAGGACTACGAACAAACACTCAGACATACACTACACTCATACATAAACAGATAAACAGAATCATTAACTTTAACGACAATGTTGTGGTGACTTGGGCAACATCAAAAACATCATCAATGGAGAAGAGCTGATAATAACAACTAATAACATCGACACTGACTCAACAAAAAAAAAGACAACATTACTAAATCAAATAGAAGCAAACAAGCACAGTACTTGAGCAGTAAGAGGAAATTTAATTTCGCGGAGAGGTTATGAGGATAAACACCACCCACAAATTTAGCTTTCTGATCAATTGTGTTTGGAAAAGTCCAGAGTTCCTATAAAAGTGAAATGGTCCACAACTTCATCGACCATCATAAATATTTTTTTTTTTTAATTTTCATTCTTGAGACATCATCATAGTTTCGTATCTTCCACTAGCTTTAGATATGCCTAGGAAATACCGACAATCTACTGAAAATTATTTCTTATGTTCCCTCCGTTGTTCAGAACATTACAGCTCTATTTGTCTTCCATTATTACTTATATCTTAAAGACACCCTATGAAGCAAAGCTTATTGAAAGCTAATGCATGCCAGAAAGGATGATGGAAAGAAACACTAAAGATTCCTGTCAAGGACAAATGTCGACCAAACGTGATTTTTTGTCCCGATTGATTTTGTTTTTCTCAATTTGTTCAAGTGGATCAAATTCAATTACTTTCATTTTACTTGTTTTGTGTCAGTTGCCAGACGGAGTTACTAGCAGAGGATTTCTTTGACATAATAGTACGTAATCAGCATTTAGTGATGGGGAAAATTGTGCTTTGTATGTGTGTCATAATATGTTTATGTTATTCAAAGGAAACTGTTGGCTCCCGTTGCTCATGGTAAGAGGCACTAAACGTTGTAATTGGAATGCCATTTATCTTTTTATCGTTATTTTTATTTTATTTTGGTATTTTGGCACAATCTAGGACACCTTTGCTTATGTTTAATTTCTCAGACCTGGGAAATGATACTATTTTTCTAATACGTGTTGCTGAGTAATCAGTTTTTGAAATTCCACAAACACTTTCAAACACTTGAGTAGAAAAACCTGTTTTTTCTTAACCCTTAACTCTAGACTTTGGAGGTTTTTGGAAAATTTCATGTAGCAACATCTAACAGAAAAGTAGTATAATTTCCCAGGTATTTTTTTCTATTTCTTAAACAATATTTCGGAGAGACTGAGGTAAACCAATTTACTTTCTCTAGTTGATTTGATGGGTGTTCCCGTATGTACATATGACATATTATGTGTGACCTTTCTTTGTTACTTCTGTTTTAAAAATTGATGATTTTGATAGAGTTATAATTGGAAACCAATTACTTGTATTTGATGTGACAGTAATACAATTTCTATTTACAATATGCACTAAGAAAAGCTGGTATGAAAATGAGTTTCACAAGTCTGTATAAAAGATGGGAATTCTCATACACTTGCACATACTTAACACCTCCGAATCAAAGTTGTATTTATTCTCTCAGAAACGTGTTCTTAAGCAAATCAGTTGGCACAATGTATGTGTTTGCATTATAATTACACAAAATAATAATATTTATAGAATTATTCAATACCTGTGTCTGTACTTTATAATCAAATATAAATTGTGTAGTCAATATCAGAGAATACGACTCTATCAACTTATGACGCCACGTCTTTGGAATATTTTACAAAGGTAAAAATAGATTATTGCATTACAATACAATTTGTGCAGCTGCATTTGCATCTGTATTGTATTTTTAGAATAGTCTCAGAATGTGTGTGGGTTACATGGATGGCACAGATTCAATCGTATTTGTACACTGGTAGTTTCTTCTGAAGTTGAACTGTTTGGCAACAGAATGTGCAAACTTTACACGTACCAATGATCCTGTTGATATAAGAACACTTCTGTCTTCTTCACAATGAGACAGTTGAAAGCTTCTGTCAAAAGTAAGCACACATCCTGCTTCTGCCATATTAAAAATTAATATCAGAGGTACGTGTGAGCAATCTTCTTAATATATATTTACCCTCGACACTGATTCACTGATACACTGATTCCCTTTTTTTTTTACAAATTTTTTTTTTTTTACAAACATTTTTTTTTTCAACAAATTTTTTTTTTCAACAAAATTTTTTTTTCAACAAAATTTTTTTTTCCACAAAAATTTTTTTTTTCAGCAAATTTTTTTTTTTTTTCTACAAAATTTTTTTTTTTCAGCAAACTTTTTTTTTTCAACAAAAATTTTTTTTTCAGCAAAAATTTTTTTTTCCACAAATTTTTTTTTTCCAATTTTATTTTTTTTCGAAATTTTTTTTTACAAAATAGTTTTCTCAAAATATTTTTTACAAAATTTTTAAAATTAAGTAACAAATACTTTCTCAAGCAAATTAACGGGCGCCATAGGCGCATTACAACTTACTTGTATTTAATATTATTCAAATATTAAGTATACGCCCCAAATACGTCTAAACAAACGCAAAGCAAAAGCGACATATGTTAAGATTTTTGAACAGAGTCTCGTATAGTTTTGGAAATTAATTAAACATTGCAAATATAAAAATTCTGGATAGTCGTGGTAAACCCAGGTTCGAAACCTGGCCAGACCAAACATTTTCAGCGGCTGTTTTGCAACTCGTAAATGCTGGCGACTTTACAAGTGAGAAAGTAATCTCTGAGCCATGAGAAACTTCTCTACAAAAGCAGTAGCCGTTTGTAGCCGGCTTTAAACAGTGGGTGGCGATCAATTATATCGCGCACAGCTCACTGATTCGAGAAAAGTTTCCCGTCAGTTTCTTCATGGAATGTTAAGGAAAATAAGTATGTGAGTAATATGAAATGTGCTGTTACTGATATTTTTAGAAACGAGAGGCCACACTTTAAATAATTATCGTGATGGGTAACTGTTGATGTCGAATTTGAATTGAAACGTAGTAACAATAAACCCTTAGGGTCAGGGTACCATGTATTCGAGTAATAACTTCTCATTTCAAGTCCAAATAATTAAAAATAATAAAAAATATAAAAAAATAATAATAAAATAAATTTAAGATATTGTTTGACTCACCATTTCTTTGATTTAGCATGTTCAGGTAATTGCGCTATTTTTCAATAGTTGATATTTTAGAAATCATTCCGATTATTAAATATTTGTCGAGTGTGTAATTTCATATTGTTCTTCCAGTCCACAATTTGGCGGTAGAGTTTTTCTGGAAGTATGAAATATCTGTCATCCACAGTAATGAAATAGCTGATGGTGATTCCTTATGTACCGGCGAAGAATTGTCACCGATATTCATTTACCACATCTCTCTATAATCTCTCAATAATCTTAAGCGTATTTTTATAAAAATATATATAGAATCCTCCTTTAATATTTCAGCTCAAGGATTGTTGCAAGTTCTTCTCAAAAGACATTATGCTTTGAATTGTTCGGTAAAATTAGGAATAGACGATTGTATTTCAATATTTTTTTATATTATGCTTTCAAACAATCGGACGGTGGAATATTTTCATATCAGTGACTGAATATTCAAATGAACTTCAATTTTTTTTCTATATTTTCCATTTTCAATAAATTTCTATGATAACTTGATATACGTAGAATGGGTATTTCGGAACGACAATCGATTGTAGTCTTGTAGTAAGGCAAATCAAAATATCGCTGGCTGTCGCAATAACCCCCATTGAAGGTTACTTCGGAGCAGAATTAAAAGTTATACTTTGAAAGCAATAATTACACGTGAATTGTGACTACAGAAGAGGGGAAAATATAATTCGAGCGCATACATTACTCTAGCTGGACATATGAAGTAAATGTGGGTGGTCGCGGTGTAGGAAAATCATTATCAGTTCGATGGCGGCTTTAATCAGAAGGCCCCGGTCACTGAGTATGAAAAAATATATCGTATACACAATACAGCTCACCTATATGTTCCTTTACGGACTTCCAAGGGAAAAAAAGGACATTAGTTGTAACATGAATACTAGGCACAGACAGATGGTTATGACACAGGACAATAGTTCCTCCAAAGAAGCATGTGAGTTGAATAAATATAATTATACGAGCAAAGTGACGCAGATACAAATGTAGGAAATGACATTGTCGGTTAAAAAGATGTACATACTTTGAGCCTATATTTAACATTTTCTGGTAAGTATTTAAGCAGACAACACCATGACATACTCGAGAGGTACAACATTTTCAAATGTCTCGCTCTCGCAACCGATTCCGCATACTTTACTGCATCTAAATGGGTATAGACTCTGATGATTTCAAATTATTCAGCCTTCGCTTCCTTATTGCGCAATAAACAATTTGGTATTGGAATATAGCGAAGAAGGTCATTATTTATCATGTCTTTGACTACACAAGTGGACGATGTGTTGATACGAGTAGCGATTCTAATTTCAAATTACCGGACAATCAGCTTTATTCAATTATTATGTTTTGTTTATTGTTTCTGTAATTTCTATGACTACAATTCCTTAGAATATCGTTAAAGTAAAGTCCACTCAACCGAAGAAGTTAAATTTCAGTGAATAAAATATCGATTGCTTTTACAATTCAATAAATGGTGGGTGACTGAAGGCATTTCCTAATAAATACGGACTTATGTTAGCAAATACTTATTAAGTTATTATTCCATTTGAAATTCTTTAAATTATCTAATAGAACCTGTTCAGGAGCAGGAGAGACAATATTTTGTTTGTTTTGAAAATAAGAAATTCTCCATACAAATAGAACCCGAAATTAAGTGAGCACAGTAATTTGATCTACACTAGAAAGCGAACCCAAAACCGGTACACCAAAGGCGAAGTTAACAGTTTCTGCATCTCGTTTGAGTAGAAGTGAAGTTCAGTTAACGGCAGAACAGAATGTCTGTTAAACTTTTCGACAAAAACCTGAACTTTCATAAAATATAATTTATATGATCTTTGATCAATCAGACATTAGAGAGTAATTAAAAACAGCACCAGTTTAATATGTTTATGCGGAATAATTTAGTATACTAGACATGTAATCTGAGGAATAGGTGTGACTGGGCAAGGGGGATATTGCACACACAATGTCACGGTCTCTGTGGGTTTGACATGTGATTGCTCGACTCACCACTCCAAAAAGACAAAGACCAAACCCGACAATATCTCATGAATCGTGTTGTAACCAACTAAAGAACAAATGCGCCAGACCGAAGTACGTAGAATTTCACTTTACGGGCACTATTTCTACCACACAGCAACTTATCTACTAACAGGATCTTTGGAATTACATCATAAATGAAAAAAACCAATTTGCTGGTGAATGTCTTAATCTATTGCGAAATGCGTGCAAGACAGAAACTTTTGCTTTAAGTTTTTTTGCTTTAACTGCTGGAAGTATTGTATGTAATAGGAAACATCAACTACTCGTACATTTTCATTCCGGACAATGGGTACTTTGTCGTGGACCAACATACTACAAGTATTTATAAAGGGATTAATATCATTGGACAGAGAGAATGTAAGAACGCACATATATATTCCAACCACATGTTCTACACCCACAGTGTACAAACCATAGATTTTTTCCAGTATCTGTGAACTGAAAACAAAAGGACTTCAACAAAAACACACACATATAGAGAAAATAGTTTGCAAAGTCATATTAACGTTGTTGTATGTTATTGCATTTTAGATTTTCATTTTGTGTTTTCTATTTCAACTCGTCCTCTGAGACTGCTGGAAGTCACGTGACTCCCATATAACACTCGTGTCACAATCTGTTATAAATGAGTATATAAACACACATACAACCAATTTAAATTTAGAAAAAATAAATCGCTCTATAATCTCCTCCGTCTGGAAAACATAACATCTTTTAATGCTATGTTCTATTTCGTTGTGTAAAGACAAAAACAAATCGTGTAAGACTTAGAAGTGACCGAGTGTGTCACGAGTTATTCCATTAGAGTTCATGGATTGTGAGGGCGAAAGTTGTGCCCATCATTTCTACCTTTTCTTTTTATAGTTAACCTTACATTTAAAGTCGGCGCGGTGCAGTCATATTAATGAATTAGTATGATTCAGGTACAGATTAAATGCTTCACTTTAAATTAAGAAAAGTTTTACCACCCGTATTCAAATTCATTAAGAAAAATTAGTGTATTTTTATGGATTCTATTTACTAACGGTTTCCAAAGCTGTTATACATTTTTAAGAATATGGGGTTAATCTCTGAGTATTTTCACAACAAATTACATTTAAAATGGACAGTATCACTTACATACTCTGGTATCTCTCCTGTAAAAGTATTTATCATTTTATAGTTTGGACTATTCTGCCGCCTCAATCGAGGCACATTCCTGAATATAACCCAATTCTGTTTTCCTCGCAATAGATGTCTTCAACGATTCGAAGACTTCCTGTGTAGTGTTAGTAAAACTTAAATTGTTCTATATGTTTATTTCTTGTAACTTCACCTACTTGACAGAACCACATTTAAATTAATGGACACAATGGACACAATGTGACCCTTTGGATTCATTTATGTTGTGAGTCATAAACAATCAAAACAAATTACTAAAATTCTTTGCAAGTATGTGAGTTTAGGAGATTGACCCAGATGATGAAGGAGGGTAGCTGTTAATGTGTTTACAATATGCCACTATTCCTTAAAGGACCTTAAGGACATTCGTTCACCATTCAGCCATTGTTAAATGAAACATGAAGCCTTCGAGCCTCTAACAATATTCTTGGGAAGGTGATTATGTGAAAAGTGCAGCCTATTGCTTGTTGCCAACTGTGTCGTAGTTATTGTCATCACTCTGTTGCCATTTTCAATCGTTTCAACGATGAGTGCTACTAGTTATGAATGGACACGTAAGTATGTCATTATTCTACGTTGTTGTTATTGTCCTGCCATTCATTTACCTTGCCAAGGAATGCTTTGTTCTCATTGTTTTAAAATTTCATTGTTACCCCGGTTGTTATTTTTTCTGTTACCAAAGCTTTGTCTACGATTTCGTTTATTTTTGTTGTTGAAGATGTTAACGTTTCTGATACACCTTTAAGAATCCGCCAACATTGCAATGAGCAACAGTTGCAGTAGCAGCTGTTGTCAGTGAGCAATTAAGTGTAGTAAGCACGAAAATAGATCTTCAACTAGAAACCAACTGTTTGCATTCAAATAAAATGTGATTTCTAATGGCGATGGTATCCAGGAATATAACAAAATGGAAAACATTGTGGAGTTAAAGTAGTGCGACTTTCGCACAGTCAACCCAGATAAAACCATTTTTTGGCGGCCCAGTAAATGACGGCCACTTCATGGAGGGTTTAAAATGGAGGATTTAAAAGTTGGTTTTATAGTTCCTCCGAGATTACTTGGGCATAATGCATTTTTTAATATTCCATGCCATAGAAGCAATTATTCAAATTTTGAACCTGTTTTGTGGTCCATGAGGGAATTTAATAACTGACATAAGAGATTTGATGTAGATTTTTCGTTTTCATTAAGTAAATTTATCGATTTGTTGAATCTATATTTATAAAAGAGAATGCCGTCCGTGTGAACACGCATAACTTTATAACGGATCGTCCGATTTTCACGATTTTGGGCATGATGAATTCGTGTTGGCCCAAGGAAGGACATAGGATGTAAAATCCTGGAAGATTGTACAATGGCTCACAAACGCGCATTGGAAGCTTTAAATCGCACATTGAAAGATTTACGGAATGACACACGACATTTCGGTGGCGCATTGATTTTGTTGTCAGGCGATTTTCGTCAAACGCTGCCTGTCATTCCAAGATCAACTCCAGCAGATGAATTGAACGCTTGCCTGAAGGCGTCGGCTTTATGGCAATACGTGAAGAAATTGCAGTTGAAAACGAACATGCGAGTTGCTTTACGAAGTGACCAGAATTATGTTGACCATGATTGGCTGAGTGTACGAGCGATTTTGGCTGCGAAAAACAAGGATGTCGATCATTTGAATTTCGTCATTCAAAATGATATCTCCGGTGAGTTGCATTCATACAAATCCGTCGACTCCGTGATGGATGAAAACGAAGTCACGAACTATCCGACAGAATTTTTGAATTCTCTGGATGTCCCGGGCTTGCCGCCACACTTTTTGAAATTGAAAGTCGGCTCAATTATAATTTTGTTGCGTAATCTCAATGCACCAAAACTTTGTAACGGTAGGCGTTTGATTGTGAAGACACTCAAATCAAATGTCATTCAAGCGACGATTTTGAGGGGAAATTTCAAGGGCGAAGATGTTCTCATTCCGCGGATTCCTCTTATTGCGAACGATTTGCCATTCGTATTTAAGCGTCTTCAATTTCCGGTGCGTCTCGCCTTCGCTATGACAATTAATAAGGCGCAAGGACAATCGCTGGATGTTTGTGGAATCAATCTTGAGTTCCCATGTTTTTCACATGGTCAATTGTATGTGGCGTGCTCACGTGTCGGCAAACCTTCCGCTTTGTACGTGTACGCGCCAGAGAACAAAACGAAAAACGTTGTGTACCATAAAGCACTTCAGTGAAAAAGCGGAAGGTTGGCTGATAACTCAATCATTGCGGTTTGATTAAAGCACATCGTTATTCTTTTACTTTAGTTATTTCCATTGTATTTAACACAACTTTTTAATAAAGAATTTGAATTGACTGAGTTATATAAAGCAGCAAGTGCATGCTCGGAATTATTTTTTTCGTTGCATTAACGAATTTAAGCGGAACGAAGTTCGCCGGGTCAGCTAGTCTAACATATATCTGAAAACCAGAATTGAATAATGGCAGAATCCCATTTTATAACGCTTCCACTATTGACGATTTGTAACGAACGAACAAAATCGTTTTATGGAAACAGGCAGTTAATCGGGATATTTTTAAGACACTGGATTAAGACCAATACTACATCACTTCTAAGCAAAACAAAGGGAGACGCATTGTAAGTAATTATTATTGAATTTTTGATAGTTTTTTATAAATACCCGTATGGATTGCCACTTGATCGCATGACTCCTATAAATGTTATTCATGCGTAATGTTAATCATCAGAACTAAGCACCTGTGTGTACCCACTTACTAGCTGGGTTGTCAGTTCAATGTGGCGATTGAGTGTCTATTTATTACAAGACAACTATGCGCGAAATTAATCATACGGTCGGAACACCTGAGTCTATGAAAACAACTCCTCACACTTGTATCTATTTATCAGCATCTACTTATCACAAGTCGTATGAGTAATGTGAATACAATTAATCATACGCACCGGGAGACTGAGTCGGTGATGTTGTTGAGGATCATGTGTGTTGTGTTGACAATTTTAAATGCTTTTCATTTCCTAATTAATAGTTTTTACCTTCGACTTTTTTGGGTAAACTTTTGGTAAATGGAAATAAAAGTCGAGCTCGAGGTCTGATGTTTTATTGTTGTTGTATATTTATGTATTTTCCCAATATTTCGCCATTCTTTGAATTACAACTTCAGGAGATTGATGTATACAAATGAGTATAGGTAGTGTAGGGTAGTCACACTCTGTTGTGTGTATTGCAATAGAATTTGTAAATTATCTGACTATCGTAGAATATGTGAATACCAAGGAAATATTGCAAAATGTTTTCCAATGTTCCTTTGTGCGCAATAAATTATATAAATTTTTATCTAAATAAAAAGTTCTGAAGTTCCACGAACTGATGCAAGTAGCGGGTATATAATATTTGCTCGGTTATTCGTATGGGAAGGTGATTAAAAGTATAATTACCATTTTTTTTAACAATAAAGTATAATATTTATTACGTAAAGGTAAGAAAACTAATTAATTACGAATTTACATG
Source organism: Hydrotaea cyrtoneurina (assembly GCA_958296145.1). Classification (NCBI taxonomy): domain Eukaryota; kingdom Metazoa; phylum Arthropoda; class Insecta; order Diptera; family Muscidae; genus Hydrotaea; species Hydrotaea cyrtoneurina. The sequence goes on along the minus strand of OY282513.1, from coordinate 4,914,263 downwards.
TGAAAGTCTAAGGCTCGATTAGAATTCAAAAGAAGCTTTAGTTTTCTTGCATAGGAGAGAATTTTAAATACATTTGATCAATTTAAGTTATGATGAATCATCGGCCTTCCATTCAAAATCACTTAACTAGGCGGGCATATTTGGAATCCTAAAAAAACCAGTTATATATTGGAACCTTGTACAAATGTATATCATTTCTACAAGACATGTGGATATATGAATTAAAAGAAATGTTCTTATCAATACACAATTTGGACACATTTTAAATACAGAGTTGGGAACTTGAGACTGGAAAACAAGCATGTTATTAATATGAGCACGTGAGTAATGCTACGGAATCAACTTTTGTAATGAGCCTATGACCCATGGGTTTGATCCTTGATTATAATATAATAATATACAAATATAGACTAGAATATAAACTCGAAACAAGAATATGTTAGTAAGAAAATATGTTTAGTTTTCCTTTTATTTTTAATTGAATAGTTTGATTATTTCTTGATTGCATTTAAAAAAAAAAACAGGTGCGACGGATATTTATATAGGAAATTCTTTCATTGGTATGGAGTTTTTAGTTATGTTATGAAAATATAGAAGCATAACTCAAAAGTTCATACCAAAAATGAATTTCCTATTTATAAATAACTCATACCTGGAAGCAGTTGTAAGCCACAATTATAATTAAAATTCACTGTAATCCTATTATAAAATGACAAGAATTATTAATTACATTCAGTTAATCGGTATTTCATTATTAATAAACTCATTCACACTACACGATATAATGACAAATTACAAATGTTTCAATTTGAATTGGCGTAGAGCACTTTCAGAAAAGGGGCGAAGGCGTAACCTCATTCCGCCGAACCACTTAAAAATGTGAGTTAACTAAGCAGGTAATAAAATACAAATAACTGTTGTTATAATGATCCACCAATTTTCAATTCATTATAATTACACATTTTTCACTGCGTACTTAATGGTGACTGAATAAAAGCTAATGGCGGATACTTAAAACTTATGCCTTTGGAATTAGTAAATGAGAAGACTGGAATTCATTGTCAGGTTGACAAATGAGTGCTCTGCTACTCAGATTTTAATGTGTTTGTGGAATAATTTAATAATTTAATTTAATTTAATTACATAAAGGCAGTCTTAATGTGATAAAATATATTTGTTAATCTAAATAATTCTACAAGCAGAGATCAAGGCCATCACAGAATGCCTAGAATGGCTGCGGAACAGAATCACAGGAAAAACTATCTGTATTTTCACAGATAGTCAAAACGCAATTAGATCCCTCAGAGATGATAATGTCAAATCAAGGACCCTCATGTACTGTAAGGAAACAATAAATGAAGTATCGAGAAATAACGACATAGTTATAAACTGGATACCAGGCCACCAAGGGTTTCCAGGCAATGTCAAGGCTGACGAACTGGCTAAAATCGGAAGGGAATCCGACCAAAATACACACATGTATAGAATAGGATGTTCCCAGAGCGACGAATGCAGGGCATGCGGAGAGGACGCCGAGACGGCGGAACACTTCCTGTGTCATTGTCCTGCTTTCTCGTAGGTCAGGAAAGTCCATTTAGGAGAGGACACTTTAGATGACCTATCGGCCGTCAAAGCAATAGACATAAGGAATTTAAGGAACTTTATAGAGGGGACCGAATTCCTAACGTAGGATAAGGGGGAAGGGAATTCGTAGACGAAATCAGGAGCGCACAACAGGCCGAATTGCTGGCCTAGGTGTATGTCAATGACATGAGACGGCCATGGTGCATGACCGATCCTCCATTCAACCTAACCTAACCTAATCAAAATAAAAATTTGAACGAAGAATAATAATTTAAATATGTATCACAACATTGAGTGTAGGATAAATATTGAATGAGTCGAGGCTAGACACAACTGAGTATCAAGTATTCTTCCTTTTTACGACAAACGGAAAAATATTTAATTAGCCGTTACCGGTTGTTTAAAAAAAATCGTTATAACAAAAACAGATAATTAATGAAACCAGCAAAATATTCAATGGAAAATAATGAAGTCAGTTCATTTACAAATAGATTTAATGAACAACGTTGTACATAACTGTGGAATAAGGTAAGAAAAGACTGCAAACGGAAAGAGGAAACATTTTACAAAATGTACGACTAAGGGAAATAAAATAACATAGACTGGTACAAAAAAACCATCTGAAACACAAAAACTTGTATGAACGGAGACTTTATTCATATAATAATTAAGAAGCCAGTTTCAAATAGTTTCCACAGTATTACTATGCAGAACCTGATTTTTATATTTCGAATAATCCAAAATATATTTTCCTTATTTTCGTTTATATCCAAAGCTCATCTACTGCACAAAGACTTATGAAACCAAAACGAGTTACAAAAGAGTCGAAATTTGTGTAAATTATGATTACATTGTACTATTAATTTGTTGATAGTTAATTATACATATTCTCTTCGAAAGAAAAGAAAAATATCGAAAATAATCTGAATTAAACTGAGGGTCTATATGTGCACATGCATGGTCATTTGTAAAATGTCGTCGCAAGAGTAACTTCACTCAAGAATTGTTGCCATCCGTACCAGTCAACAAAAAACACAATGTTGCTCTACACCACAAATTATCAAAGCATTTGGGGAAAAGTACAGACAAGCAAATTCGTTTTCATAAATACGACAACATTTTTTTTTTGTACTTCAAAAAGGAAGAATTCTTTGTTGACAATAATGCACAAAATTTAACTTTTTTAATACCGGCTGGGTAAATGCAATGCGATTGGAAGTATGGGTATTCGATTGAGGAAAAAGGGAATAGGTACTCGAAGTTGCGAATGTCATAGAGTGGCAGGAAAAACACTAGCTAGAAGATTATCTCACATGCGAACAGTTCAGTTGAAGAACACATGTTCTTCATATAATGAGTCGTCGTATCAACCGGCCCCTGGAAATCCGCGATTCCGGCTGAAAGTTCCAACATCATGGGAAGGAGCAAATATCACTAAAAAAATCTACAGAACAACGAAATACAATCCTATTGATAGTTTCGCTCTGTTTCATATGGATAAAAACATGTTTTTATATAAATTACAAACACATTTCATTGACTTAAAAGGCAAGACTTTCCAATTGATTTTTTTTTAAAAAGATCCGCATTTTAAGATACGATAGTATAGGGTGTTTTTTTATTGAGGTATAGAACTTCGAATTGAAATAAAACACAAGAAAATCGTTTTAATGTCCATCAATTTGGCTTTATTGGAAGGATAATTTTATGCCATTAATGTTTAAATATGATTTCGGGCATGTGGCCGCCGCGGCTGGCTCGAAAAAAGCCAATTCTACAGGTCCAATTTCACTGAACAAAATTTTGGCCCATACACCAAAATCACGACGCATTGCATGGTCTCGCGGCTTTAATTCTTGCACAAGCTGGATCTTGTAAAGTCGCAAGCCAAGATCTTTGCGCAAAATCTTCCATAAAGTTGATGGATAAAGCTCCAATTGCTGTGCACGGTGGCGAATCGATTCATTCGGACGGAGCTTGCGGTGAACTTCGCGAACTGAACCATTACTTTCGAAATAAATTTGCACGATTTGCAAGCGTTGTTCAAACTAAATATTAATCACTTGACAGCTGACAAAATGGCCGCCAGTTAAAAAAGTGATGCCAACTTAAAGTTCTATACCCCAATAAAAAACACCCTTTAAATGTGTCATGGCTGCAGTAGCTGTGGTCGCATTTCTTTATGAGTGATCAGCTCAATTTAATAAATTGTATTATATAGATATGATTTTGGTATTTTAGACAACTTTACTACTCCAATATCATCCCACAAAACCTCATACACTGGTAAGAAGATATTAATTATTTTACACCTGCCGTTTTTCATTTCATAAATTCCAGTAACTTTATGAGTGAGTCATGCAAAACTTCTCTATAAATATTCATTAACCATACAGAGCAGGCTTTTAACATGGAGTCCGAACAGTGAATATACAAACTTTTAGCCCGCATATCACACTGAATTGAGAGAGGTTCCTCGGCAGTTGCTTGAGGAAAATACGTTAGTAAATACATTTTTTTTCTTTTATTTTCAATTCAAATTTAAATTTTTGTAAAATTTTCTTACTATTTTTAAGATTACAAAAATACAATATCTTGCAAAATAGACGTATTATTCACTTAATTGAAACAATTGTTTCTACGAAAGACAGAAGAAAAGGCTTTAAAAAGTGCCAACAAATGTTTTCAAATTACATTCCCACACACAACGCGTTCTTAGTACTAAATCACTCGCTTCCAACAATACCCACCTCTACGATATCTCAGCAGTAGTAAAGAGAATGACACTAAACTAAAAAACCAAAGAGAATAATGACAAAAATTGGTTTTTCCCAACGACAACTGGGTAAAGAGAAATCTCATACACCCAACATCAAATAAATACTAAACAGTTGACTGTTTAGCGGCAACCCTGCAATATGAGTGAAAGAGATATAAAAATGTACGACACGACCAAAAGGCACTCACAGTTCGTAACAACTCAAAAAATTTTTCGTAGCCAAAAGTAAACAAACATGAAAAACACTCTCACAAAAGGATAACAACAAACGCGGGACTAACTCAAGTCAGTCATCTGGCGAATGTCTTCACGAACGGTACTCTCTATTGTCGATGGTGCGCGTTGTGTGTGTTACAACTCTCAACTAATAACGGTAGTTGCTTTTGGATAACATATATTTTTTACGCTAAAAATTTGAAAATACATCAAAGAAAACAAATTTTAGCACAATGTAATAAAACAAAATAATAAATATGTGAAAAGTGTCTGTCTACATATGTGTGTGAAATTCTAAACCTAATTGGTTAAAATAGAGAGAGAGAAAAGTGACGACGAAAGTTTAGGATTATTTTTCTAACAGAATGTACGACGAATTTATTTTTATATAGAAAACAAAGCAGAAAAAATAACAACAACCCACCCACTTGTAGAAATTGTGATCGAGAAAAGTGTAACATTTCACAAAAATACAAGCAAAAAAAACACAGCATTCAAATACAACATCACAAGTGAACAATTCAAGGATATCCATTCGTTCGGTTTTTTATTTCTTTTTCAAAAAAACAAAGGTAAGTCTCGAGATGCTCATGTTGGATATTTGAAACGACACGGGCATGCATGGATTATTTATTTACCGTAAAGATAAAAGCATTGTTTCTTTAACTAATAAATATTTGAAACTAAAATTTTTCAAAAAATGTAAATACAATTTTGTAAAAATGGTTATTATAAAACATGACCCCTTTTAAAATGAAATAATATAAAAAAAATTTCACGTCATCTGCTAAGAAATAAAAAATCTTCAATACGAAATACATAGTTCATTAAAAAAACTGAAATTAAAATCATTTTCTTTTGAAAATTGTGCGGTTGATGTTTGTGCAAAAATAATTTATGTTTATGGCTCTAGAAACTTACGGTAGGATTTAAGTGTGATAATATTATACAATACAATTTTTAAGAAGCTTGACGTAGTCAACACTCATATCACATAGATTATGAGGTTTGGAGTCAAAAAAGGATTGTATTCTAGATAACTTGAAGTTAAGTCTTATTGTGGCGAATAACCAGGCTATGGCTAGTCGGATGAAGGTTTCATTGCCTTACTGCATAAATGCCAATTAAGCCACTATGAAGTTTTAATTGATGCGTTATTAGAAGATGAAAGATACATGAAGATGGAAAAGTAAATAAAAACCGAATAAAATTAGAACAAGAAGTCGGGAACAAATAACTTCTGTTATCACATACATGTTAAAATTGAGGAAAAAGAAAGAAAGAAGAAAATTAACTAATAAATTTATTTAGTTTCACCAAAAACCCAATTAGCAATAACATTATAAATAAAATAAAAATGCCTAATTTATAACGTGGAATTAATTCATGACGAGTAAAAGAAAAAAATTAAAAGTTATCATATGAGTTATGGAGTAAAAAAAATATTTGGAATGCAAATCATGAATTAAAAAGAATTTGAATTGAAATATTAAAAGAAAACCAAATATAAGGTAAAGCAGACTTACAGTAACATTTTTGTTGTTGCTCTCACGGCAAAAGAGCAATCGAAGAGTGCAGCAGCGATGTTGTTGTGAAACATATTCGAATAATTACTCTTTTGTTTTGCGGTTGAGTGGTGATTCTGGTGGAATCTCTTTTTCTGTAAAACGTCAGAACTTTTCTACAACCACTGAACAAATAAAATAGAAAACAACTGTTATATTATTTTTAATGACAATAATATAATGTTCATTGTTTAAAATATTATTAATATTAACGGAAACAGTTTTTTGCAAAACCAACATTCTGTAATTGGTCCGAACTAGGAATAGGTGTGATATATATTTTGAAATGCAGTGTTTTCAGTGTACAAGACATCCATCTGAATTATTTCTAAATTTGTCCATGGGAAATCTCAGTAATTTATACCAAAATATGTATCGTCACCAGAAATTCAAAATGACTTAACAAGCATTTTCATAACTTCACAGGAGAAGCCAAATACTGTTGTAAAATCTAAACACTCGTCTAGGTACGTCGTTTAGGAATTTGCGTATAAAATTTGAAAACAAAGGCTTATATTTTAATTTGTAAAAAAAAGTAATCGATAAACTAATCCTGTAATTAAAGCGACTGTTGTTTAAGCCTTATTAAAGCCCCGATTTTGTTTTAATATTTTGTAATTAAATAATTTTCTGTGTATGAATATTTCTTATAGAATTCAATTCAAATAATTTGAAATTCTGCAAATATTTCATGAGAAACAAATTACATTCTTTAATCAAAGAAGTCTCTGGAACTGTGATTTTACTGTTTCTCCTTCCTTTTTTTCCTAAAATATTTCCATCTTATAGAAATAAATAGCTTTTTGTTGTTGTCGTTTACCCACATGTTCGTATATTATTTGCGTGCAATATTTTCCATTCATTCTCACAAATCTTGCAATACTTTTTCAGTGACATTTCTGTTGCTCCTTTACTTCGTCACCATCTATATTGTTGTCCCTGACTCCCCGGTGTGTTAGAAATGTGAGAATTTCATTTTATAAATTGCTGATAGTTTCTTGCTGTTCAAATACTAACACCTAAAAATAAAATGTACACAAGTGTATGAATTTTCAATGTGTATCGAGAAACGCCATAGAAACATTTTGATTTGAATTCCGCACCCCAATTTTGTTCAAAATTAAAGAATTTTCTTATTTGCCTTATGATTTGGCACTTGTGTTCATGAATGGTTTGGCGACTGTTTTTGATTCCCACTCTATTACGTTTTCTGAAATAGAATGCATTTTCTGCTTAAAAGATAGACAAATGTTGATAGTCGACGAACGAATTCAATTCGTTGTATTTTGTGTGAATGACAGCTTGTCACACCTTCGATAATAATTTATGAATAGCAACGTCTATTACATTGCACATTCCTATATGAGTTGGACAGTATTCCAATGACTTTGACCGATTTATTGCTATACAATTGAACAATGTGTGACCCATGGCCATGGGCAACTAACACTGGGTCATTTGTGATGGCCGTGTATAAAAGTAATTGTGGGCGATAAACAGAATATGACATATTTGACATTGTTCTGATAATACGACTTTATAATAAACAAAGCTCTTTAAATTAGAGAGTTTATTCACCGCAACGTATAATTAACAATATATGAAATAAGTTCACAAGATGGATTTGGAATTTTAAAACAAATTAAGCTCACACGTAAAAAATTCTTAGACAGAGGAACAAACGTTGGTTTTGGCAAGCCTTTAGATATCAGCATTACTACCTCATGGATATTGGGAACTCAGACAGACTAAGGGACTCAATCTAATATTTATGTAGGACAGCCTGTATTCAGTTTACCGACAGTCAGTTGTAGATGTATCATACATATTTCTTTATAGCAGAATATATTGGTAGATTTCACTATGGAAATAAATGTGTCGATGAGTATATGTCACAGGTACCGGGAAATTCTGTAATTTAATTGTATTTTTCCCTACATAACTCTGGCAAAACACAAATTGATTTATGCATATTAGGGTATACCAAAATACACGAGTATCCGTGAAATGTGCTGACATAGAAAATGGAATGACAACAACAATCAAAGTAATTAAAATGTAAGTGAAACAAAAACGGAAGAATCTCGAAAAGACTGTCCTTTCAAAAGGGTTAAACCTCTCTACATAAACCATCGTCAGAAGTACACATATTCAAAAGCATCAAACTATTTTATTTCTTTAATTCACCCGTTGACTTGTTGGCGGTTCGAAAGGCCGACGAATTTCTGTAATATAATTTTTCACCGATGTCTCTTGATACCCATTTGGCATACAATGTCTTGGCCATCAAAACGGAGGAACAAAAGCAAACAGATACTATTTGCGGGCGAAATTTTAACCGATGAATAAAGATTAGCAGAAAAAAACGAATCTCAACATAATAACTACAGTCACCCTAGGCAGTTTCAAGTGAATAAAATCATCTCATTTGTTTGTGGATGATTCTGTTGTTTCTATTTAGTTTTCTTGTTCTTTGTCTAACATGTTTCTTTCATTTCTTATGCCCTCGAGAATAGATAGTAAAATTAAGGGGGCTTTTAAATTGACAAGGCAGAACATTTTTTTTTATCAAAAAAAAAAAAAAAAATATATATATAAATTGCTATTATAAATTGAATGACAACTTCAGGATAACTCCCACTAAAATTATCACATACAAGTTCACAATGAAGTTCAATCACTTCTTCCGTAGGCTCATGTCTAAATCAAACACTGCTTTCCTGGTATTTTATAACATGGACAAGAATTACAACCAGCAAATACAGGTTTGTGGATGAGGAAATGATATCGCAGACGACATCGTAATGGCGGTGATTTTTTCCCTTTATTTTGTTGGCCGTTCCACAAACTGACATAGCAATCAGAAGTACTGTAAGCGAGAAAAGAAAAAATTTTCCCTGGTTGATTCCACGATTTTTTTTTGGGGTTTTAAATGAAATATTGGTTAGACCTTGGAAGACCTTGGTTTTTGCCGCTGGGACCATTTTTTTTTCATCTTTTTATTGTTTCATCCTGTTTTTTTGTTCCGGTTGCTATGGGTTTTTTTACAACAATACAATACAAATGCATAAATACATTATTAAGCAATACAAACAAATATAAATAAATCACATCATTTTGATTATTTCGAATAAATTCATATGGCATCACATATCAACGTATCATCCACACACATGTGTACATAGAAACGAAAATACAAAAAACACTCGAGGGTTTTTTAAGATACGTTCACATAACGACATCTGTGAAAACATACGGTTTCCTAAGAAGAAACAAACCAAGCACAGACGAACCCACCCAACACAGGAATGTTTGACATGCCACCCATTAGCCACATGCTAGACAAGCGAAATATCCAAGCAGCCACTAGGCATTCGTTCATTCATCTTGTCAATAATCGATTGTCCCATTCCTCCACTTGTCATTCATGTGTGTGACTGATATTTGTGTCTGTGAAGATGTTTGGGTTTCGATTAAAGTTTTTGCTTTTTGAAGGGTTCTACTCAACGGCATCGCAAAGGCCAAAGCAAATTCTTCATCTCGAACTCAGTGTCACGTAGTCGATGCTTTTTTGTTCTGCACTTCAGCAAAAATTCGTTTTGTTATTCATGCCCCTGATGTATCGTTACAGTAACCGTACGCAAAATGTAAATGTCTCTCTTGATGCGTAAGTATCGAACTCATCACATACTCACTCACTCATACATGCATAAGCACATAACTACACGTACACAAATAGATTGAATATTTATTGAGCACCTACTAACATTGTAACCTACTAACATTGTAACCTATTCATTGTTTTGCAATTTCAAAGAATCGCCTTATGGACTTCAAAGTGGCGAAAAGCAAATTAAGTACAAAGGGATAAATGAAGAGATGAACAGCAAGTCCTGAAATTCTCAGACAATCAAGGCTTCAGTATGACTAAACAAATTAATGGATGGACAATTGTCCAAAGCTCCGGGGAGTTAAATGTCAAGTGTATTATAGTAAGCAAAAAACAATTGAGTTGCCGCTTCAATTGACAAAATTAATGATTTTGTGACTGAAATATGAGATGATGAGAGCAAGGAATCACTTGATTAAATGCGTGCGGCGAAGAATATTCGTAGACTTGACCAGTCCACTAACAAGGGAGTTTTATTTTTGTATGGACACCATCAACTGAGTCTGTAAGTGCTGTCACTCAGATATGCTGCCCCTTTAGCAATTCTAATAGCCCTTTGCATTCCAATACTCTTTCACTCCAGCTGATGTTCCAGCACGTTTACCCATTGTGTTAATTGAAGACACATTTGGAAATGGAAAACTGTTGTTATGCATTTATTGTCTATCGATAGAGAATGAAGTTGGAGAACAGACAATGGAAGAGGAGATTATTAAAAGTCGCAAGAGTCAAGATCATTGAAATACCTGTCGAATTAAGAAGAACATTTGGGTTCAGAACAATGTTTCGTTCGGAACTACGTATCCTAAGTTCATTTGGTCGCGAGTACTTTTTGCTTGTCCCACAATCTACCACTTGTAATTGCTATCAACAATTTTATCAAGCTGGGATCATTCTGAAAATCACATAACTCATTCCTTTCATGCAAACATGCTCGACTAACAGAAACAAAACTGTATGAAGAATATATTTCAACAATACATAAACAAAATTTAAAAAAGAAAAACAATATTATCATCGCCCATTGCACTGGGGCTACTCAAACATATTGTTTTCAACATGGCTAGTTGGGATATTCCACGAAAAACCCGGTACTTTTAATCCAAATACTTCGTTTGTATACATGCTGAAAAACGGTCCTGTCCTTCAGTCGCCATTAGGCTTAGGAACGTTTCGTTTGGTGCCAAATACGGAATCAAACTCACACATTGGCAACGTCATCCGTGTACGCTATTGTGGACACATGAATGGACGAGTGGCCAAAAACGAATCTTTCCGGGCTGGGCATAGATTTTTTTGTTTGTTTGATGTACAAACACGAATGTGTCAAATTTGAATGGTGGCATATCATACGCATACTGATGTCTGTGGGCTGTTAATACAAATGTGTGAACCGATATCAGTGTGTGTGGGTTTTGTTTCTCTTTTTGGCTCATTGTTTTGCTGGGCTTAGTGAAGATGACTCCTTTGTTTCACTCAAATTTAATTAAATCGTTATAAAGAGAGTACACAGTAAATATTCATGATATTGCGATGTCACTATTATGCGAGTACACGAATAGCCTGTGGAATTAGAACTGCCATGTATCAGTATTGTCGCATTACAAATATACATACCTCTCTTAATTTACATATGTATGTATGTATTTGTTCATGGGCACATATAACGAATTACGCGACATGTTTTTTATGGCGATGAGTTCCCTTGGAAACATTAAAAAAAGTTATTTGCTAGGGAGCTCCCGGGCCTACATGAGTCCACCTTTTATATGTTAAGTTTTGTGGGGCTCACACGTGTCAGAATTTTCTACTACTTTTATAGCAATTACTTAATAGTTGATAACTAAACTAAGTTCGTAGGAAAATGTGATATAGAAAAGAGAACAAAGCTAACTTCAAGTAATTAAAATGTTCAACTACTTGAGAACGCATTAATGTATGAAATTAATTATTATTTATTACACAAGGCAACAAAATTGAAACCATTTTAAAATCTTGAAAAACCACTATTTAATTTTTTTGTATTGTGTATCCAATAAAAAAATTCCAATAAATTCCATGGAAAGGTTTTTTTTTAAACTCAAATTATAAATTATTAGTACGAATACCCAATTTTGTGAAATGATTTTTTCATACATAAAATTTGGCTCGTTTTAGAAAATTGTACACATTCTATTGCATTTAATTTGGAGCCCCCTCTCACAATAAAACTCAAAGGCACTTTAACCAGAAACATCCGACTTTCAATAAAAGCCCACAATACAATCGGGAGAGCTAGATTTATTTTCGAACATTTTCCGATTTCTCTCTTTGGGTCACGACTATAAGATAATCCATGGTTGAAACCGACAATTGTGGGCGGCCGTGATCTGGTAGGTAGTGTGTGCGACTATCACACAGAAGAACCTGAGTTCGAAACCGGGTAGACTATCAAATATTTTTCAGCGGCTGTTTCCACCTCGTAAATGTTGGAGACTTTACGAGTAAGAGAGCAATCTCTAAGCCATGTAAAACTTCTCTAGAAAAGCATTAGCCGTTCGGAGCCGGCTTTAAACAGTAGGTCCCGATCAGTGAGTATACAAATTATATCGTATACAGCTCACTGATTCGAGAGAAGTTACCCGTCTATTCCTTCATGGAATGTTAAGGGAAATAAGTAAGTAAGTGAAACCGACAAATTCTCAAACAATTTTCAGTCGATACATCAAAATTCAACACCCTCTTACTTTAAAATATTAAGAAACCTCTTCTCCACTGAGCAAAGCTACTTTCGCCATGGGATGAAGAAACGTTTGATGTATTTTCCTGCCTATATAAAATATTATTGTGGCAATGCAAAATTAAATCATAATGGTCGTATATTCAGAAACCTATTGTCTTTTCAAGCCTCGTAGGGAACTCAACGAAGATATTTTAAAAATGTTTATGGGAAATTCTCAATTTGAATGTAACAACACGTCATGAGAAATGCGACTGAAACTCATCTTGTTATCTATTTTGTTTTGTGTTTTGGCAACAAAAACTAAATAATCATTCATTTTCAAGAAGCGAAATAATTTATGTCAAAAACGATGCAGAATTTATTAATCAATCGAAAAGGAACGGAATACAAAATCACGACAGGATATCAGGAGTGAGTGAGCAAGCAAATGCTCTCAGTTTATGGAATATTTCATGATTGGCAATCAATCGTAAATTTCCACAAAAAAAAAGAAGAAACAAGTGGACAAATAGTAAGTTCGGCCGGGCCGAATCTTATATACCCTCCATCATGGATCCTTAAAAAGTCAATAAATAAGAAAACTAACTGAGTTTTTGGGCCGCTCGTGACCCGATAGTCCCAGGAACCCGATCACAAATTTTATCCAAATCATGAAAATAAATGCATATTTGGGTTCGCGAGAAAATTTCGTTGCATTTCGATACCCATATGTCCATGTTTGTCAAGGGACGGTTTTTGGGCCGCTGGTGACCCGATAGTCCCAGAAACCGGATCAAAAAATTTAGGAAAATCGTGAAAATAAAGGCATATTTGGGTTCGTGAGTAAATTTCGTTGCACTTCGATACCCATATGCGCATGTTTATCATGGGCCCTTTTTTGGGCCCCAAGGGTCCACGGAACCCATGAGCACGCCCATTTTTGGGATTTTTTTCCGCATCTATAAATTATATAAACTTAGAACTTAGATGTAGTGAAAAAAAATATTTGAAAAATTTGATTATGGCCGGGATATATTTAGTCCCGTAATGTCTTAGAATGTTACACTGACCTATAATATATATACTTTATAGGGTCGCAGATCACTCTTTCGAGGTGTTGCAAACGGAATGACAAACTTAGTATATACTCCATCCTATGATGGAGTGTATAAAAAAATGTATGAATGAAGCTTGAGTTGTTTTACGTTTCTTTTACGGCATGATTATTTATGAGGTGTAAGAGCGGAGGGGAAATTCGGTGCTGTGTCACGAATTGTGTAGCTAAAATGCTAAGGGGAAAATGGCAAACACGCACAATCCCATAAAAAGGTTATACAAAAACATTCATATATACATGTGTTATTGTTCCCAAACATTAGCACATAAGTGAAGTTAATGCCGCCATAGCGTCTAATAACAAAGGCTTCAGCCATCGCAACATCTTAAAATATTATGATCATTTTCTTTTGGGCATCCCGGATACATAATCCCCAAACACACGCACTTTCCTCAACGAAAACATTCTCTCGCTAATGACTTCGATTTATGCTTCTTTCGGTTTGGTCGAATGAACCACTTCTTTGCTCTTACTTTTATGTGATTAGAAATCCATTTGATAAGGTGAATATTGTGTGACCTGAGGATTTCAAGTTCCAGCCTGAAAACTTGTATTCAAAAGTTCACATTCGTAATATCAGTTTTGTAGAAATTAAACAACATGAATGACTCAAAAAAGCCAACAGAGGACCGAACTGTGACAGTCCTCTTTTGACTCTAAAGTCTATATAGGGTATGGCAAAATTAATATAATGGGAGAAGTAATGGCATAATTTCAAAATAAATTTAAGCCCCGTTTTAATAAAAATTTAAAAAAAATATTTTTTAACACAAAATGTATGAAAAGACAAAAACAATTCTCACAAATTTTTCTTCACACAAAAATTTCGTTAAAACAGTAACTTCTAAACAAAATGACAGTCGGTTCACATTACGACATTACTTATCCAAAAGTAATGTCTTCTGGTGACATAACTTTTGCTCCACCCTATATATGACAGACATAAGTTCGAATACACATCAGCTGCACTTTATGTAATTTCAGTTATATAGGAAGATTCAATTAGAAATACCAGACATTTTTTTAAAATAATATCCAAAGAAGATCTTTTTCTTGAGCCATAAAATTGAAAGTGAATTTTGAATTGTGACATTATTAAGGTAAATAAGCGATATAACAAATCGTTATATTTTATATAGAGCGATCTGTATGGATATTTCTGAGACTAAACATAAGTCATTGTCTTAGTAATGATGTCACTAAACTTCTATCAAATTTCGTTGGAAATATACTCTTCCTTTTACTGGTGATTAAGTGTGCAAGTCTTCTCCTGGCTTGTATTACCTCACCCTCACCTCAACACAACATATCTCACAATCTCTGAGGCACCTCCATTAATGGCCATAAACGTTCAGCATGGCTTTCAGTATTATGAAAGACATGGTGGCAAACAAATCCCTCAGTTTTTTTTATTACCACGACTCCTCGTCCCTTTGGCGGCATTGTCGCCAGTGTTGAAATGAAACGCCGTCCTCTATTGACTTATGTTTTTTCGCAGTTGATGAAAACAACACAAATGAAATCCAATTGTATCTCTTTCAGTGGGAGGAGAGAACATGCGGGTGTTGCCGTTAAATTGATGTCGCTACTGGTTTTCGGTCGTAACTAAGCTTTATACGATAGTAGAGTGCTAGACGGTAATATCAGTTTGTCTAAGCATGTGTAACACTTGAAATATTTATATTAATATACAAATCCACCTTTAATACCGGGTTATCGATCAAGCAAAATAATAAATTAACTAGGGGAAAAGTGGAGATTTAGAAATTACCAAAATTAAAAAAATTACAAACAATATTTTTTTGTATAAATACTATCCGAACTGGGTTTGAAGACCATTTTTGGACTGCATCCTGTTGAAAATATAATGTCAAGCTTTTTTTTTAAAAAACATCAAATCTATCCACGACTCGTGCAAGAACTATGTTATCCCTTAGCTGTCTTTTTCAGAATATACGAAGTAAGTGGACTTTGAGTGGTTTTGTGTGTGTTTTTTTTTCATATTTAGAAGTTACTTCATATGTCTGAGCATATGAATAATTATTTGGCCCGATAATTTGCAGCGCCAATGACAGTGTAAACATTTGGAAAAGTTATGAGTAAATTCGAAATATCTTTCGAAAGTAACGTATACTTAGCTTATTTTAAATATTTCCTTGAGTATTTTCAACTATGCACAGCGACTTATGACTAGACCACCATAAGATTTTGAAAACTCATCAAAAACGAGTTCCACATGGCTAAGAGATTGCCTTCGAACATGTAACGTCCATAGTCCCTCATACTTCCTGTCACACCAATGTCGCATTTATTTACTTGTATTTGTAGGGATCCAGAGAATATTTCAAGTTATTAACAACGAAAGAAATTCTTTGATGGCGTCTCTGTCTGTAAGATAACATCAAGTCGTATTCGCTCGAATTAAGCCATGAATTTGTGTGTGTTCTTGCAGTGGCTTTGTTTTCGTTTAATATTTCTGTTTTTCTTTGCTCTTTCGTTACATACATTTGTTGTTAGATTCTGTATGTTTTCTTTCAAATATCTCCCCCAGGACAAGTTCGTGTATAACCAAACACATGCCTCCATCTCCACAGACACTGACACAGTCACAACCACAATGGCGTATACTTGTTGTACACATACACGAGTATGTGGTAGATGATTCTCTGCTCCATTCAGAATTCATTCATTCATCAGAGTGTGGCATCCTGCCATGTCCACTGAACCAATTTACAGCAGTGGATGATGGTTTTCGGTTAGTGGGGCAATCGGACAACACATGGGTATGTCTGTATGTGTTCATCATATTTCCGTTCAATGTGATTGTATTGGTGAGATGAGTGTGTTGGACCAAGTGGCTAGTGATTTCTGTTCTTGACGACCAAAATATCATACACTTATTATTATTACTTTTCAAAATTACTATTTCGTTCACTTTTGGAAGCTGCAAAGTGAAATCGTCCCAAAACGGGAGCAGCAAAAATGTGTCCCGAATATTTTTATCTTATTGCTATTATTAAACAAAAGTGAGCAATTTCGACGATATCTGGACGATATGAAAAAATAATGTCCATATTTCATAAAAAAAATATGCAAATGATCATGAATTGCCTGAAGACAAATCTATACCAAACTAAAGAAATTTCCAATTAATAGTATTTTCTATGAATTTAAATCACAAATTAACGAAATCACCAAAACATTTTCAAAAAAGGTGGCATGTGTTTATATGGGTTAAGATAGGCCTTCCAAAAACTCAGTTTGTGGTCACTCTGCACAGTGACCTGTTCCCGTACTCTAATTTTACACAAAAAATACAAGGAAAATAAAAGAAAATAAGAAAATAAGGAAACCAATCAGTATACATGGCAGTAATAAAGGGTGTTTTTTATTGAGGTATAGAACTTTAAGTTGGCATCACTTTTTTAACTGGCGGCCATTTTGTCAGCTGTCAAGTGATTAATATTTAGTTTGGTTTGCCATTTCATCATGAACAACGCTTGCAAATCGTGCAAATTTATTTCGAAAGTAATGGTTCAGTTCGCGAAGTTCACCGCAAGCTCCGTCCATTTTATGCCATTGCATCCACAAAAACTGACTGTTTGGTGTGCTCTATGGGCTGGTGGAGTCATTGGGCCATACTTCTTCCGAAATAATGCTGGAGAGTCAGTTACCGTTAATGGAGACCGGTATAGAGCCATGATAACCGACTATTTTGTTCCCGAATTGGTTGGCATGAATGTGGATGAGTTGTGGTTCCAACAAGTGGTTGAAAATTGTACCTGTAGAATTGGCTTTATTCGAGCCAGCCGCGGCGGCCACATGCCCGAAATCATATTTAAACATTAATGGCATAAAATTATCCTTCCAATAAAGCCAAATTGATGGACATTAATACGATTTTCTTGTGTTTTATTTCAATTCGAAGTTCTATACCTCAATAAAAAAACACCCTTTAGTAACGAAACAAAGAATAATGTGACTCATTTCATTAGAATTCAATTTTATAATTCTATATGTATAAGATAGAAAACGGCAGCCGATTTGTTTTTAACACAACACGGCCCTGACCCCGACTACTCGGTGCCCATTATTCTCATAGATTTGGTTTTTCTATAAAACAACTTTGTGAAACGGTCGGTTAAAAAATGAAGTACATTGGTGAAGAGAGTTAAACATTTTTATTTTACAATTGTTGTCGGCTATTGGTCGTCTCCTTGACTCTTAGCAAACTGGACAAATACAAAAGTAACAGTCAACTTGACAAAATTTAAGTTCTTCGTCTACTGCTTGACAAAATTTAAGTTCTTCGTCTACTGTGCTTTAACATTTCACCAAACAATTTCTTCCATTTAAATTTCTTTCATAGCAACATCGAAACGGTTCAATTTATTACATTCCTTTTTTGTGTGATTTCCATTAAAAAGTTTTGAAATAAAAACAAAAAAAGAAATTACATCTGTAGATTTGTATACAGCGCCCATTTTCAATGGGAAAACTTTGCGAAAACTTACTACAAGTTGAGGAAGACAAATTAAATATTTTATTAATAAATTGGTCCCGAGAAAAAAAATCGTTTGCTTTATAACACAAAGCAAATGTATGTCACTACCATTGAAGTTGCAAAGAACATGGTGAACAAAATTATTACGAACTAATAAAACAGGAAAGGGATGTTTATCAATGAAATGTAAAACGAAGTGTAGTTTTAAATGGAGCATAAAAACTGCAATGGAATCACAGGAAATGTCAACTGAGTTAGTACTCACGTATAAATGAGTTCCTGATTTTATTATGACTTTTATGGCAACCATTTAAATTAATAAACATGAATCGCATAACTATTTTATTATGTTTGTTGTGTTTTTTTAATTAAATTTCTTGCGCTTTATATTACAGATCAAATTGAGTTAATTGGAAGTGAAGGGTCATACATAATATTTATATAGGCTTGCTGGAAAGCGAATATGTGCAATCCATAGTGTAATACTGATCTGGTTAAGAGCTTGTTTGGACTTTAGTATACTTGCGAACTAGATGAACATTGCACAGTGTTTGGCAAACAGTGTGTTTAGCCATACGATTTGGGAGGTAGATTTATTCGATTTGATTTATTAGATTTGAGTTATATCTGAGCCGCGATGTATTTTTATTAATTTCTTGTGAGACATATTTGAGACCTGCAGTATGACTACAAGGACACAGGACTTGTCTAAATAATTTCTAAAATTAATTACATTGATCAACCGTAATTGTTTTATAGCTGCTGCCAACAAAGCCACTACTTAGGAGATAAAAATCCAATGACTAGGGTTCATGAAATTAGATTATGCAGAAACTCTTCATTAAATTTCTCAGATCACAATTGTGATGTACATTTCTATGAGTGTAACATTTTCAAAGAATAATCCTAACACATTTTTTAAAGGCAGATGTAAAATAATGTAGTATTTATATCATCATTTTGGACTTTTATCCAAATATACTCCTAGATATATGGAACGTGATTATCATTTAATTGGCATAGATTTGAAGTCTTAAGATTTAAATTTTGTGGCTGTGTCTAAGATAATTCTCCCGGTTATTGCAAAATATAATTTCACTCTGAGATCTTAATGAACTCTTCGATCTAAATCCCTCAAATATTTGTAAAATACAAAAGGATTATGGTCTTACACCTCTTGTATTCCACCTTTCCATGAGAATTCTATATCACTGTTATTTAGGTTGTCCTCTGGGTTCAATCCAAATTCGGTTTCCCTAATATTGGAATTTTCAATGAAACCGAAAACAGATAATTATTAAATCTTTTTTGTTAGTAAATACGTGACTATAAGTTATATCAGGTGGTTTTCAATCTGTCAATGAATCAATTTTTTTTTCAGAGTTGGTCTCTGGATTTTCATTTGGAGTAATGAAAATCCACAAGCCTCACTACGGTCACAACATTAAATTATATGCATTTTATTTCTTCTTGAAAACCACACGTCTAAAAAAATACCCTTTACAATATCGACAAATCATCACTGTGGAATGAATCCCAAAAATCTATTAAATACCATTGACATTGGTCCTATACTTCGGACCTTAATATATTTTCAGACCACTGTG
This sequence comes from Hydrotaea cyrtoneurina, assembly GCA_958296145.1. Taxonomy (NCBI): domain Eukaryota; kingdom Metazoa; phylum Arthropoda; class Insecta; order Diptera; family Muscidae; genus Hydrotaea; species Hydrotaea cyrtoneurina. The sequence goes on along the minus strand of OY282513.1, from coordinate 4,894,520 downwards.
CGTCGATGAAAATTAAGAAAGCTTGCATAGAATACTACACAAATTTCATATCACTGCCACAAGCCGTCACAGAATCAATTAAATTATTCAATTTTTTTGTTTGTTTTCTAAACAGCTCGCATTCGGAGCAAAGTGTGGGGTCTTATCAGAGATTGTGGGTCATAAACACTAAATGACATATTAGCGCGAATGATATCTCTGTGCATTTATTATTTTTGCAAATTACTCTTCATAACTATTGGGTAGACTAAATGGGGAGTTAAACACACGCGTTGACATGGACACACACCCCTTTATATGGACTCAACAATTATCGTAATTTGTGTTATTTGAGTTGAATAAAATAAAACGACACAAAACATTTCCTCTATCATAATTGCAGGCGTTGTTAAGGGGTTCTGGGTTCTATGCACGTACATCTGTGTGTTTCTGTGGGATTAATTAAATTTTATACAATTGCCAGAGTGCAATCAACGAGAAAGCTAAACTTCATTAAAACTGCGGAAACAATGTGAATCAAAAAAAAAAAAAAAAAAAAAAACATTACACTCATATATTTGCATATCGGGCCATAATTGATATGGATGGAATGACGGCATTGCCACCCAGCACTAAAAGAGTCACAACTCGATTAGGTTTATTTTCGGTAAATCAATTTCTTTGTATGGCCGAAAATGTAAAACGCTCATAGGGATAATTAGCGAAAATGTTGAAACTAAATCCTGACTGAGCCGATTGGAAATAGTTTCGTAAGATTAATGCAAATAAATAAATCCTGTCGTTTTAAGTGGCTTTTCTGATTTCATTGCAATTTTGGAGGTGTTTTTAAGCTTAAATCTGCAAGGTACTTCCAGATGTATTAACAGGATCAGATCAGTGAAGCTCATGTCCTATGGCGTATTATGTTAATTGCTTGAGAAGTATTGTAAATTGCTCTAACAGCATTGGAAACTAAATAAAGCTCACATTTACTTCATCCCCTAGCATTCCATGAAGTAACAGCCAGGGAACATCTCGCGAATCTGTCAGCTGTGCGCGATACAATTTGTCTAATTTAACCTCACAGTAACTTGTATTAATTACTTGGATAATTGGCTCGATTACTATTATCCAATCCCGTTGATATTTGGTATGAGGAATTAATTTCAATTACAAATGCAATTTAATCAATTAAATGTTAGCCAATAAAATTGTCAAATCAATTACATGGTAAATTGAGTCCAATAATGAAAGTAATTGCATTTTTAAAATTTAATTTCAATTACTGTTATAATTTTCTATTTTCCGGTCGCTCATTATATTTGTCCTGACACTAGCAAACAACCAAACGGCCACAACTATAGCAGTTGTTGTTGTTGATAATTTACAAATATTATTGAGAGAGAGAAAGAAAGAACAACGAATTGAGCCTAAAACCACGAATAGTGAGTTTTTTTGACCATAGCGTCGTCGTCAACCATATACACTGAAGGTCATAAATGCATTTAACTTTATTCGTGTTTAACTGCACATATAATTAACAAAATACTGACCTTCAGAAATGCATAAATTGGTATTTGGGTTTGCTTGATTGTTGTGATTTCAAAATGCAAATTAAAGTTTAGTTTCATTTTTGTAATAAACTGAGTGAGGAATGCGTGCATGTTACCCTAACAATGGCAAATGGATGATGTTCTCATTTGCAAAAACGAATACGGTTTTTGTATAACTTTTACTGAATTAATTTAAGGGTTTAGTATTTGATAGCACAGCAGAAATCACTACAAATTCGTCAATTAACTTTATTGTGTTTAAACATGAACTTGCATTTAGTAATCAAATCCATAATATTAAAATAGTAATGAATTTAATAGATATCATAGGTTAGGTCAGGTCCATAACATTCGCATTAAGATGCACGACATCATCACCGAGGAAGTTGTTAAGTCCAAGTTTAAATAATTGGTTGGCCAGTTGGCCCTGGACAAGGATATTGAGAAGTGTCTTTCCTTTGTATGGTGTTTACATTCGCAAGGTTAAGGTATTGAAGAAGCTCCGTATCGATTGGTCCAAATTGTTGGAACTGCACGGTGGTGGTAGCAGCATGTGCACCACCGAAGCCGTTGTCTCTACTGAAGGACCTATCATTGACAGACCTGAAGGATATGAACCTCAAGTCACTAGTCTGTCGAAGCATTTTTTAAGATTAACCGGAAAGAAACATTCGTTTTACATTTAAAAAATGTTTTCTACATTTTTGACAATGAAAGAAAAAAACAGAAATTAAGTTTTGAGTTAAAGGGACGTCGTCACCCGAGTGATCGACAATTCGGTTCCCTCAAGTAAAAGTGAAGGAGAAATGAAAAAATCACTACAAATTCGTCCATTAACTTTATTGTTATTGCACGGTAATGGTGGCAGCAAGTTCACCGAATCCGTTGACAGACCCGAAGGTCCAGTAGGAACAGGAGATTTTTTTTAGATTCACCGCAAAAAAACTTTCGTTTGACATTCAAAAAATGTTTTCTAAATTTGAAAATGAAAGAAATAAACAAATATTAGGTTTTGAGTGAAATGAACTCCCGAGTTCACCCGAGTGGTCGACAATTCGATTGCCTTAATTAGAAGCAAAGGAGAAAAGATTTGAAGAGGTTGTATTAGAGAAGAAAGCGATTATAGGCGAGTTTATTAGCACAGTGTTATTACCTGTTCTGAAATTTACTGAACCAGAGAGATTTCTTAATAAAATTGGCGAGGGTTTTAAGTGGAGCATTCGCTAAGTCATTGAGGTCATCGAAAAGCCCGTTAGACAACACTTTTGCAGTCCCTTACTTGAGCATAACTGGTACTGGACAGACTCCTTTTCTTCTTCATCTAAACAGCTTCTAAGATGATGAAAAGAAACACTATTGGTTTTTCTTCATTAGAGTGATTATTTATTAATTCTATTAATATTCCTAGTGAGTGTGCGTTTCTATCGTAGTTCCTTTTTTCCTATGGATACGTTCTGCGCCCGCTGCATGACCTTTTCTCTTTATCTACGTGTATATATTTGCTCGTCATCATGTGCGTGAGTTTCTTATCGGTGAGAGTGTCATTTTATTGTACACATTCCGAAATGTACATACTTCAAATGCACAATCCAAACACACCACGAGAAACGTCAAAGATGTTCAGACGTCCTCGTATGGAAACTTCATACCAATCATGCAGTGACGACACCTTTGAGAATACTTAGTGTATTCTTTCCGTACGATTCACATCAATGACAGACCAAAAAGATCGAGCTACCCTGTAGTTTTGCACTGTTACCCATCTCGTTAGATGCTGCTGTCAGTTGGTCGATCTGGTTTTTAAATTCCACAAAGGGAATTTCCTCGCCCAGGGTCGCGCTTACTTCTTGCGCACTGGATCCTGTCCTGGCACACTGGTCAGCCAAGTCATTGCCTTGTACGTTGATATATCCTGGTAACCAGCAGAGAGTTATTTCGTGCGCCAGAATTTGTGATAAGGATAAAATGCGATAGTATAAGGTGATTAGATGGTTCTTGAGTCTAAGGCCTTGAGAGCGTAGATTTTGAATTTTGCTGGAAGTATGTTATGTTTCAAAATCTGGTTTTCGGCAATGTTAATGACGGCGCTCTCTGTAGTTTAGAAAATAATAAGTGGAGTGAACGCTTCTACCACATTTAATCTATTAAATGTGTGTCCATAAACGATGTTGTTTCTCCACTAGTTCACTTCAGGAAAATCGTAACTGTGGCGATCTTAAAACAATCCTTAAGTTTGTAATCAAATATGAACATCAAATATTATTCACGTAATAAGTTTTGGTAATTCATTGTACTGTTCTTTTATAAATTTCAATTTTTAACGAGTATCTTATAACTAAACTTTGCAATTTCCTTGTTCAAAAATGTTTGAGAACCCCTTTTTGAAGAAATCCAATACTTTTGAAGAAAATGTTCGAACAAATGCCAACGTTGTCATTTAATATTTTTCGAACATTCGACAATGGCTGACGATATGGGCAGTTAAAAAAAAATTGAGGCCTTGAAAGTGTTGAATGAACAGAGAAAAATCTTTAATAAATGTTACGTTTCATTTATGTAAAAATAACATTCCTTCATTTGTTTTCTTGTTTTCTACAAACATCTGTTTAGCATCAGGTTTACAGGGAATTGCCAAAGTTTCCCCACCGTGCAAACACAAACAAATATTCACCAATAAAAATAAAAATAAAGCATAATAATAATGTTACACCAACAGTCAGCGGGTGGTTTTCTCCAAAAGAAAAAAAAAAAAAAAAATCACATCCAAAATGTTTGGAGAACAAAGAAAAAATCCGGAGAGAAGCGACTTTGTTGCGATGTTTTGCCCATGGAATTTGTCTTTTGTTTACTTCCATGTTCCGCATTAGTAGGAGAGCAAAGACCATGGGAAAACCAGAATCCCGAGGTGTTTATTTCCGGGGAAATTGTTATTTAATTAAATTTGAATACACTCATGAATATTAACAAGACGAAATCAAGAAAAACACACGTTAGGCTGTAACAGAAATAGCAAGTGAAACAAAAAAAAACGCTTTGGATAAGTGCACTGCTCCCCCACAGAGTTCCCTCAATCGCTTAGTAATTGCGGCAAACACAGGGAATACATTATCCCTCATGCTCATCTTGAGAAAAGGTGGGTGGTGGTCCATCGTCTTCCTGCGAAACTGGGACTAAACATGGATTTCAACATTTAATGGACTTTTTTCGCTTTAGCACAATTATCAGTACGATGTAATGAAAATGAAAACGTGTATTGAATTTCTTGATTTATTGCTACATAGACGGTCTTCTTTTTGCGTATCCTTGTCATCCATTGCGCAGTTTTAATCATTACGTTCGTTTATTAAATTTAATGAAAGTATACATGGACGAAAAAAAATTAAGCACTTTAAGTAAATAATTTACATTTGCAGATATGGAGTCTGGGAGGGAGATGATGGCTCTAAGAAAGGCAATCTAAAATATTCTTATTCATTTTTTTTTTTTTTTTTTTTTTTTGAAAAAAAATATTTTTCGCATCGATTGTTCCATTTATGAAATCAAACAAATTATTTGATTGTCATCACTATAAACTATGAATATCATAAATTAGTTTCGCCGATAGAAGTTTTAATCGAATGAGAATATCATATTTCAATTATCTTAATATATATTTACCCTCGACACTGATTCACTGATTCACTGATACACTGATTCACTGACTCTGTCACGCAGTACGTAGGAATTTAAATAGGCATTTTATAATTTTCTATAAATAATAATAAAAAAAAAATAATATTTTTTTTTGTACAGAAATTGTGTTTTCCCCTAATTTTTTTTTTACCAAAATTTTTTTCGATTTTTTTTTTTTTCAACAAAAATTTTTTTTTTGCAACAAAATTTTTTTTTTCCACGAAATTTTTTTTTTGAACAAAAATTTTTTTTCCAACAAAATTTTTTTTTTTTATTTTTTTTTTCAGGAAAAATTTTTTTTTTCAACCAAGTTTTTTTTTCAACAAAAATTTTCTTTTTTAACAAAAATTTTTTTTTTCAAGAAAAAATTTTTTTTTCAACAAAATTTTTTTTTTCAACAATATTTTTTTTTTCAAATTTCAACGGGCGCCATAGCCGCATTACAACTTACTAGTATTAAATATTCTCTTGAGAAAACACGCGTCCTTTGTTAATTCAAATTCGGATTGAGGATTGTCAGCCTGTGGAATATATTTAAATTTTCAGTTGGGGGTTGACCTATTTGTCAAACACATCAGCCTATGGCTGAGGACTTCTTTCAAATCATTGAGCAGTGTCATTCATGTCCGAGCACACAACAAATATATAAATTATCCCAGATTCTTATTATTTTCCTTGCACTTTTTGCAGTTCTCCGGATTCTCCGACGAAGGAGAACAGAATTGTTATAATTAAAATTCTGGTTTTAAAATGTTCCTGTGAGAGATTTTATGTTTCATGTAGAATTTAATAAATCCTTCGAACTACTTGCAATGACGTCAAAGTGATTCGAAGAATGTTTTACAACTGAAATTTCTTGTACATTCTCTATCGCTGATGGATTTTTACTTAAAATGTCCTTCTCGTAGACAAACAAATTGATCACTGGAAAATTTCAAAAACCGTTATTCTAAAGTTTACAATACAAACAGTCGACTCAGTTTCAAAGAAACTGGAACGGCAGTAGCAAGAACTTATTTCTGAAAACGGAAATGTTGGAAATACTTTTGGATGATATCGCCATTTGTATTTCCTGGTATCTCGTAAACAAACTATATTGAAAAAAATTGGCTCAACGTGCCAAAATAGCTATGGATTTTTGGTCACGAATTTCTTGCAAATATTAAATTCTGGGGAATCTGTGAAACTGTGGATTTTTAATACACGAAAGAATCACTTATATATAAGAGATACAATAAACTATCAGACATGCAGTGGGACTCTTTCTTAAGATTTGTAAAAAAGACACTGGGTTTGGACTTAGTGACAGTCTTTTTTAGTAAACTCACTTAGACTCTGCAGTTCATTGAGCTAACACGGACAAAAATACGTATCTCTTTTAGCAACAAATTTTAGGATAACTTTTTCATCACATCCGGTCCATTTCTGCCTAGATTGAAGACAGCCTCGAACGTTTGTTTCACTTTGAAATGTATCACTCAGGAGTAGGAGTTTACAAGTAGCTAGAAATGAAATCCGTAGATAGTGGTGAGTCCATGTAGCTCGTTTGTTCTAGACTCATGTGGGCCGGCACCCAGACAAGGTGAATGAGTAATCTCGATAAGAGATCTGCGCCAGTCTTGGGCTGATATTGAGCTCAAGAAGACAAAATTAAGAAATACATGCCAGCCAAACTGCTACTTTTTTTAAATACTTCGGTGGCCAAGTAGTCTCCGTAATGTATTAGGTTTAGGTCTTTGGAGTAGACATCAAACCCATCAATTTATAGCCGTCAATAAGTCGACATGGTGTTTACATTTCCACACGTCTCTATCTGGTACAAGTGTAGCTCTGGTCTTGAAATGGTCCAGCCTGAGTGTAGTCAGCAAATATGTCACCATAACCATTGTTCGATTACTGCACCATTTTTCTTAATTTTATATTGTTTTTAACATTCCACAAAATTAAATTCGTTGTACTTCTAAGGGCTTCATCTAGTTATGCCTCAAGTATTTGTTTATGTATTCTACGACATCCAGTATGCCATTCGATGTAGGGGACTCAATACAATGACAAATCTCCTGAGCAGGCTATGTCGTACATAATCCCTGAATGTTATTATATCAAATTCTCCTTTCATCATATAATTTTACACTGGCCATTATCTCATCAGACAAATTTCGGCTTTATATCCGTTAAAAATCAAGTAAGAGTTTCAGTATAGATGCTCCGATCAACAAAGCCGAAAGTACAAACTATTATTATTTAAATACTCAAGGCATCATACAAATCGTACGACCCGATGTATTGAGAAGTCAGTAATAGGTTAAGCGACTAACTAACCTTCACCTATTGACTTCACCTATTGGCGGATAAAGAGTATACAATTTCGTACCAAATTTAGTAATTCCCGAAGAGGTTTTAATTTTTTATTAATGATTCGTGTAATGGATTCAAAAACATCAACATTACATGGAATTATCGAGAATTAAAACCATACCATCACCGCAGCCATAACCACTTCAAAGACGTCCATTAAACGAAACATCCGTTCACCACCCAAACACCGACAACACTTCCACAAACATCACCACGCACAGAGACACAGATGCTGTAAGCTTGAAAGTCCGACGGAAACAACCACAAAAAATTCTTAATTAAATTTGAAAGTAAAAACGACGACGAAAAGTTACTTAGACGCAATTAAAAAACATTTCTCTAATGAAAAAAATAAAAACATCACCAGCGGAATTATAAATTGAAGATATTCTTGCCATTTTTCCGTCGTCCACCCACCGCACCAAATTTCCATCAGCATGCCGAGAATGGATACATTACCACAAAATAACAACCGACCATGATCCCCGGGGGAAAGTCTAAGGACGACATCATTGTCAACAGAAAATTCAAAGGAGAATTTTGTAAAGCCTCCCAGAAATTACGAATATATGACTTCGTTAAATATGTGCCGTCATTATTATGAATGGATGTATTTGCGACGACTTAAAATTAATTCTATTTGAAGCAATTTTCCTGAAGAAAAGGACAAATAGCTTAGTAAAAAGCGAAATTAATATCAGCGTTGGAAGGAACAACAAAACGATGTCAGTCTTACGCTGTTCTACTCCAAAGAGTTATATTCGTTTTATAAAAATGTTTAAAAATTCTCAACTAATTAAGGATAATTGCTAGTCATTGTACGTGGGATTATTATTAAAAAGAAAGCCTTTAAAATGCATTAGGCCTGTTCGGTTGGGCTTACTAAGCCAATGAATAATACTTTCATTGTAAGGCAGTTATCCTAATGTTGCTGAAGATGTGACTGAACTCGTATTCACAAAAGTAGTCACAAACGACACACCCTGTTTCGATAAAGCAAATTCGTATACATGTTGACATTGCATGAAAGAGTGTGAGAATATTCCATTTGTCCAAACATCGATCCATGGAATAAATAAGTAAATTTTTCAAACTGCAACAAATCTTGGGTAACTTCTGCAATTCTATGTTCGCTCTTAGTATTCTGGCGGCTCTATCTTAATGACACCATTCTCGGCAATCAAATTTGTCACTGACAAATATGAAACGGACCATCTTTTTCGTGTCGTTTCTGTTCTCGGTTTTGGGTCGCGGGTTGAGCATAACACACTCTCAATACGAACAAAACCATATGTCCCTCTTCTACTGAGGGTCAGTAAGTGAGCAAAGCAAGCAACACACATGTTTTCTCAGAAGAACTTTTGCAAATTTTTTTTCGAAGTAAATTGTCTCCAGTGAATTCTTGAGCGGAGCAAGTGATCAAAAACGCTTGTCGGTTGAGAAAAGTCAAACCAAAGAAGAACAAAGTTTCGCATCATGTCAGTGGACGAGTGTTTTTTGTCTGACAACAAGCACAACAGAGACCATTTACTACCCATAGAAATAATTATTGCATATCTCCTCTCCTGGAACTCTGGAATTTAATATCCCATAGGTGCCATCAGAGGCCAATATCAGATCATACTGTTCGACAGTTATAACAACTGTTCCAGAAAACTGATTAACAAAAATATTATTTCTAAGGGCATATACCAGAGGTCAGGAATAATGTCTTAAAACTGTCTATTACAAAATTACATGTAGTCAGGAATTGAATGTTCCAAAGATGTCAACAGACATCACACATGGTGGCCTAGGTTTTCCCGATCTGCAGCCATGACCACTGCTTCTCTCCAGTCAGGAAAAGAATCTTCCAAAGATGCCATCTGAGGCCTCTCACCAGACACAGACGTATTAATTTGGGAGGAATACCAAAACCAGTCATAGTTTCTGATATTTCTGATAGAATTGTAAGAACCGAAAACTGATTTACTTATAATTGCCGTTGAAATGGTATGAATCCCTTTGCGATTCGCATGTGTTCTTCAGGATTTCCATGAATGTGAAGACCAGCTTCCAATTAAAGTTAACCAGACTTCAAGCCAGACTAGTGTAGGTCAATGATATCGTTGAAATTGGGCTTCTATTGTTTACCCAATACATTTGTAAAAGATTTGAGGTAGAATTCATTTTGTTCCAGCTTTAAGAACTCCCTTTTTTATGAGTTCTAAAACTGCAGTCTGAAACAGGTCAGACGTCGGACCACTGACTGTATAGCTTTTTAAAAAAAACCGAGTTTATGAAATAAATTAGATTTAGTTTTTTTTTTATCAATTCAGAAACGAATATTTGGTTAACTTCTGTGTCAAAAAATAGTGTCAGTTGGAAAAATATTGTCCATTATCTGTGCATTAATTTATTTCGAACTTTTCAAATTTCAAAAATTCTGATTTCACTTTCATGTTTTGGAAGCACAAAACGTTCCAACATTATGTCTAAAAATTTTCGGCATAGGATCCGCCAATGACCCCCTTGGTGATATAATCCAAGCTTCTACTTTGCCTATTCTAGTTATGGACAAATAATTGACGAGGCCTCCAGCGAGCCTTTTAGTGAGTATCAAATTCGTAAAAAGTACATTTTATTGTATTGAGGATAACAAATTTTCTCTGAGTTAAGGAAACCACTAAGGAGTATCAATTATATTTTCCAAACATTTGACAATCCTCCAAAAGTAAAAAATCTTGTTATATAAATTCTTTAAAATATCAACAATAACAAATTATGAATTTGGGTCCCATAAACTTTACGGAAATCCTCACAGCGTAAAGTAAATGCCATAAACCGAAATTCATATCTTTATAAATTAATTTCCAAAGAATCATCCATTCCGACCACTTTGTGCCGTAATCATTGCAGCTTAAAGTTTCTGTCACAACTCTCACATTCATTTATTTCAATTAACGTATCTTAAAGTTTGTTAATTAAGTTTCCGATAACATGACAACGGCATCGGTATCACTTTCACTTCGGACTACGACGAAATAAGTGAAATAATTGGGTCTGCAATGGCTAAAGTTTGTAAAAGACATAAAGAGACCAAAATACCCATTAACAGTGAATGTTCATCCGAGCCAGTAACTCACTGACGAAGTGTAAATAACCAAAGACGGGGAAGAAATTTAACAAAACCAAAGTCAAATAAATGGAAAACCCCACAGAGACACAAATACTTTAATTAGGGAACATGAAGAAGGACTCGTACCAGTTTCTGGTGAACACAAAGCAGCAGCCAAGGAATGTGTACTTTTGTCTTCACAAATTATTAAAGAATATTTCATGTTATTTAACTTTCCAACAATCTGCGGGATTCCAAATCTAGAGACGTCAAACTCCAGAATATTTTTGATATTTAACAAGGAGAATGTTTGTGTTCTGCAAAGTTCTTCCTCTAATGTTTGTGCAACCGTACGAACCCTCAGAGAAAATGTGTTCCACAAAGGTTTTTAAACATTCACTTCACATTAAAGGAGTTAGAATACATAATAAAGAAAATAGGGATGTACATGTGCATATGAAAAACGAATTTTTACTTTATGACATTTCGGGTAGTCTGAAAGTCGCACAGTGGGGGGAAATCACAATCTGTGGGTATTATTATTAAAAAAAACTAATACTTCGAGTAAAAATAAAATCCTAAATAATGTTTAGATGAAATATCTGTTCATGTTAGTAGTTTTGCATTTAATGTTAATATCGCCAAATCAAATAGTTCTTTAGAAAGTTCGGTATATAAAATTTCTTCGTAACGACATGGAATCACCTGAAGAATCAGCCCGTCTACATATGCTCATAGTCACTGTAAATCATTTGTTGAGAAAATTCGGTATACAAATGGTTTACTACCGATAAGTAAACATATCTGATTCAATCTGAACTTGGCCTAGAATAAAAATAACATTTACGAATTTTGATTAAAAATACTTCATTGATAAATGATAAATGACATCAGAGACTTTTTTTAAATGAAAAATGATATAACTGACATTATTAAACTTACGTTGGCTCTACAACATGTTGTTGTTCTTGGACTTAAGCGACCCACAAATTAAATGTTCCTCTTCTGTTATGTGAGAAGTGTTTTTCTTTATTTCCTACTACGGTTTCAATGAAACACGCCTTGCCCTTTTATTTAAATAAATTATTGATATGCACAAAATAATTCCTCAAATATTAATTAGCCAATTCATGCACATACTGGAAAAGCGCCATAGAAATAGTATTATTGTTTAATTAGCCATTTATATTGAAATCAATGAACCCAAAATTCACTCTTAAACTTTGAACATGTGTACGCATCATTATTTCTGAGAATTCATCTCTACACTCATCCTTGTATGCAATTAACCTAATTAGAGTTCTTATCTTTTTCATTCCAGGTAAATTGATATGGAATATTTGCCAAAATATCCGTCAACAGTGCAGTGAGGTAACATTTTACGTCTAGTCTTATCAACTGTTCCCTTAGCTCTTTAAGCAACAACAAATTGTTATTAAATTCTACCGAAACATTTAATACTCTAACCATTTGTGCTGTGTGCTGGCTGGGAATATTATAGACGAGAATATATTGGGTTGCTTTACACATTTTATATAATGACTCAATTTTTTTTCCTTTTGTCGGCCGTAGACATTTTCGTAGGGTTATTATAGTAATGAGATAACTTTATGGGGCTTGAAGTCTCCTATTTCGCATATAATGAAATACTCCTAAGGGGAAACATTTTGTAGAAATATATCTTCTTGCTTTTACTAATTTAATTCACATGAAAATTTAATAATATTCTAGTATAAGTCCACAGAATTATTTAAATCCACAAACTAAGACGTGAAGCTTTACTTAACATGTTGCAGTTATCGTCACAATAAAATGTGCAATAATATCTAGATCAAAATTTCTAGAATTATTTCCCTGAATACTACTTTAAGGACCAATTTTCTATTGAACTAAAGAACAATTTCAGTTTGAACCTCACTGAAAACCCCACGAACTGGACTCTGATGATAAGACCACATCCAAGAAGATTAAATGAAACTGCAAGACCATCTGTTTTTGTGATTTCTATTCTACTAATGAAGATTAATGATTAAGGCTTACCGAAAAACCCGGTTCTCAAAAATATTGCACATAATAAAACTGTATAAAATAGCGTACCACCTTACAGGTAAACAACATTTTTGCAAGACAATTTCGAAAATTTTATTTTGACTTTGAAAAAATAAATCTTTTTCCTAAGTTCGTAGAGCACTTTAACCGCGTAATAATCAGCCCAATAAACAATAAAGCTGGCTACGTCAATAAGCAAAACTTTCGAACTTGGAGAGAAACCTCAAGCCGTTAACGAAACACCAGTTCATCCATTCCAATTGACTGTTTGGTGCAGTTTATAGGCTGGCGGCATCATCAGGTCTTATTTCCTTTAAAATTAGGAATGCGCTATCGAGTCATGCTGACTGAACTTTTGTTTCAACAAGACGGCCCAACTTGCATTACAGGTGTCTTAATAATCGTATTATTTCAATACTAGTAAGTTGTAATGCGCCTATGGCGCCCGTTGAAATATGGAAAAAAAAATTGTTGAAAAAAAAAAATTTTGTGGAAAAAAAAAATTTTGTTGAAAAAACATTTTACTTAATTTTAAAAATTTTGTAAAAAATATTTTGAGAAAACTATTTTGTAAAAAAAATTTCGGAAAAAAATAAAATTGGAAAAAAAAAATATTTTGTTGAAAAAAAAAATGTTTGTAGAAAAAAAAAAAAAAATTTGAAAAAAAAATTTTTGTGGAAAAAGAAAAATTTGTAAAAAAAAAAATTGTAAAAAAAAAAATTTTGGAAAAAAAAAATTTGGGGAAAACACAATTTCTGTACAAAAAAAAAATATTATTTTTTTTATTATTATTATTTATAGAATTATTATAGAATGCCTATTTAAATTCCTACGTACTGCGTGACAGAGTCAGTGAATCAGGGAATCAGTGAATCAGGGAATCAGTGTATCAGTGAATCAGTGAATCAGTGTCGAGGGTAAATATATATTAAGATACATTTTATGACATCTTTATTCCTACGGGATTACTTTTTATGGGGTTATGTTAAGCTATTGGCTATTGGCAACTCTTGAAACATTGGAAGCCACCATTGATGCAATACGGTCCGATTTATAGAAAAAGTTTGTTGGAGTGATCGAATAGACCATTTAACTCTTACCCGCGGCGGACATATGCTGAAAATAAATCCCATGAATCTATCATCCAGATTGTAATAAAAACAAGATCTTCCAACAATATTTCTGTATTCCATTTCCATTTCAAGTTCTCGAGCTGTTAAAAAACACCCTATACTTCCATACATCTTATTCTTTGCACACTGTTGTCTTTCCATCTTGACTTAACAAATTGTCTCCTCTGCGATAAGTCCAACTCTATCTAGGCGTCAGAAATCGTTCTTGCTAAGACAACATTCAACTGGGCTTAGCGATTTTCTCTTCAGGGATTAGTCCAACATCGTCTTCTCGTAATTTTACTAATTACCTCCACAACTTTGTATACGAGTAGAAAGGATTACAAAATTTGTAAGAGACTCTGGTTCTATGTCCACACTTTTCTTTGAAATTCTCACCATCATAATTTACCGAAGTCTGAATGTTCACACATAAGTGCCACTATAAATAGTGCATTTTTTCTTTATTCCTATTGTCAACTTTCTTTCGCTGGCCCGGATTCTAATGAGGAAGTTATCAAAAATGTTTGCTTTAATGTCTGAAAACCCAGATATGGTGAAGCAATCCTTTTTCCTGTTTTTCTTAATGTGGCAACATTCATAAGGCTGTTGTTCAATGTTGCCATACTTATAAGAGAGTAGAGAGTACAGCATGACTCATTCGATACCCTAAAACCGCCAACATCTTAGTTACTAACACCTCTTTCCATTACTAAACTAGTACGAGCTTAAGCGCATTTTAACTCAATTACAAATGAAATTCAATGAGCTCTGAAACTTATTTTAGGCCTTTTTAGTTTCACTAGAATTATACGCCCATGGTGTATTGTACTACCCAAATAGACCATGAAAACGAGATTATCCGCGAAGGCCAACTGAACTAAAAATAAGCAAAGTCCATGAAATCAAAACAAAAAAGAAAACAACAGCCGACATTCATCACATTGTTCCATTACGACGCCGGAATGAAGCAGTAGGAGTGATGGGTAAACAGCTGGGAGAAGTGGAATTAAAACAAATTGAAATCGTTTGGAATGGAATGGATGCTGCTGGCACGGGCCAGATTGGTAAAGTACAGTGAGCTGTGCACCATTCTGGAGTGTGGAGTGCAGCAGGATGAATGGGATAATTGAGTGGTTAAGGCAAATATGTACATTTTGGTGTTGGCTGTTGTTGTTGTTCTTGGTATTGTTACCGTTGTCGGTAATCAACTCAACAGTGTAAGTTAATTACACTGAACGTTGTTTAACAGTCAACATCGAAACGACTTCACGGCATCATCAGCATCGTCATCATCGTCAATGTTGACTTCAACTGACTGTACACAACACACCACATCCATCGTCCAACGTCCAACGCGGATATAAATTAAATTGTTTTCATTCTGGCCAGCATTCGAGAGCTGTGTTTATTTTTATGTTGGCTTTAATGCTGGTAATGATGGAATCGAATCCCCTTACGCAAATCAGCAGCTCCAGTACAGTAGTCAGCTATAAAAGACAGTTACGGTGGAAAATTACAAGGAACTTTGGTTCACCCTTCGTAAAGAGTGAGCCTTGGCTGAAAATCGGTCTACTTCAACGACTGTGTCCATATCGGCTGTAGAAGTTTGCGTTCCATTACGCCGAATTAACTCCATTGGGCTCTCTCACAGAACTTGTAGTCAAATCAGGAGAACAAAGAATATAATTTTCGAATTTGGCACTAATACAAATTCACTCTGCCCTCGTAACAGAACAACCTGGTCTAGCAAAGAAATCTCTAATGATTTAAAAAGGAATGAGTGCAAATGTCTTGCTTCATCAAGACAACATGACAACTGGTGACATTCGTTATTGTAACGGTCAAACACAATCAACGAGTTTGATTTTCTCTTGTAAGTTGCGACCAATCAATCGTTTCCTCTCCCTCTCAATTTGTTCATTGCTTTTTTCATGGAAGCCTTTACATTTCTAATAGATATTTTTTTATTTTTAAGAGGTGGATATTTTTACCAGGTTAATGCAGTTTATTGTGGCATTTATCATGAAGTTTCTTTGAGTTTGGGTTCCCCTTATATTTTTTTTAATAAAATTTAAAAAATCCTTATATTTTCCAATACTTGGTCAGTTTGCAATGCACCTTTTAATTTAATTCCCCTTTGTACCAAATATAACATACAAAAGCTCTTCGTTGTCCCATGTCGTGTTTGTACGTGTTCAAAATATTTTATTCATTTAAATTCAAATTAAATTAGAATATATTGAAGTTCATCTGAATGCTGTGGTCCTGGCAAAACCCTTTACATGCATATGCACATCCCTTTGGATATGTACCTTTTATTATGAAATGAAAACAGAATAGCATTGCTATTGTTTTTAGTATTTCTATTGTTGTTGTCGTTCGTTGTGTCACCTATGCTAAGATGTTGCAACATTTTAAAAGCTTTTTTCCGGTTACTTTTCCCAGTGATGCGCTCTCAACAACCAACGTCAGTTCGTATCATAAAAGTGTTAATTTGATTTTCTAAACTACGTCCTGTTACCAGGATATGAACATTTCAAGTTGACAGCAGGATATAGAACAGGATGGCAAGAAATATTCTGTTGGTTGAGCGTGTGCAGGAAAAACAAACATTAGGATGGATCGGATTGGAAAACTATGGTAATCGATCGACTGGAAAATATAGTAAATGCAAAACTCGATTCAGAGTTTGTAAAATATGCACGATCTGAAGGAGACATCAAAGCCAAGAAATACTGATTTGTAGAGAAGGTGTTATCTGTACTCTTGGGTACAACTGACAACTACCAACAAGGATGATCGGGACTACAGTGGAAGGAGAATTGCAAAGAAGTAAAAGCAGAGTTGCAAACCTTGAAATGAAAAGAAAAGCAGAATACCGAGGTGCTTTGTAATCATTTATGGAGCAGACTAAGACTAACAACTGGTGGCAGAGTAGGGTTGCCTGCTGTAAAATTGAAATTGCTGGACATTCACCAAAAATATCCTGAATTAAAAAAAAACAAGTGGACAAATAGTAAGTTCGGCCGGGCCGAATCTTATATACCCTCCATCATGGATCCTTAAAATGTCAATAAATAAGAAAACTAACTGAGTTTTTGGGCCGCTCGTGACCCGATAGTCCCAGGAATCCGATCACAAATTTTATCCAAATCATGAAAATAAATGCTTATTTGGGTTCGCGAGAAAATTGCATTTTGCGTTGCATTTCGATACCCATATGTCCATGTTTGTCAAGGGACGGTTTTTGGGCCGCTGGTGACCCGATAGTCCCAGAAACCGGATCAAAAAATTTAGGCAAATCATGAAAATAAAGGCATATTTGGGTTCGTGAGTAAATTTCGTTGCACTTCGATACCCACATGCGCATGTTTATCATGGGCCCTTTTTTGGGCCCCAAGGGTCCACGGAACCCATGAGCACGCCCATTTTTGGGATTTTTTTCCCATCTATAAATTATATAAACTTAGAACTTAGATGTAGTGAAAAAAAATATTTCAAAAATTTGATTATGGCCGGAATATATTTAGTCCCGTAAAGGGGAACTTTTCCCCTTTGGTCCGATATGGCCCATTCTCGAACTTAACCTGCTTATGGGCAAAAAACATCTTCCTACAAAATTTCAGCTTTTTAGCGTTGGTCGTTCGCACTCTATCGTGATTTCAACAGACAACAGACGGACGGACGGGCGGACGGACAGACGGACATCGCTAGAATGTCTTAGAATGTTACACTGACCAATAATATATATACTTTATAGGGTCGCAGATCACTCTGTCGAGGTGTTGCAAACGGAATGACAAACTTAGTATATACTCCATCCTATGATGGAGTGTATAATAAGCAAACTAAAAATTGCATTTATTTTCTAATAGTTATTAATTTTAATTTAAAAACAGATGAAAAATATAACAAAAAAACAGGATTTAAAATCTAATATTTTCGTTATTGAAAATAAAGATTTAATGTCCAAAACATTTACATCGCTCATTTACCTCAATAGTGTCACAACTCTAAATACGATTTTTTCAGTGGAGTCGTTTAAAATGTTCAATTGCGTCTTAGCAAATATAGGAAAAAAGACGCATAGGTTTCCCGAATAAACAAAAGCCCTGACATATGTCTGTTGGTACACGCAGAACAAAAGTCAACTTAAATAAGAGATTTACAGCTTTTTCTTGACTAGAATTGGAGTGTTTGGAGAATTGTGAGTGTTTGGCGTTTTTAATATTATTTGTTTCGTTTATATTTTGTTTTGTAGTATTATTTGGACATACACGTATTTCCTGATCAAATGCAATTTTTATTAACATCTGGAGAGGAAAAAAACTGATCAATTCAGATCAATTCAGAGCATCTGACAATCCTATGGTAGAGGCAAACAAACTAATTAAGGATGGACATACACAAAGGCGAAATTTCCAAATACAGAAACTAGAGCCAATACAAAATGTCGACCTACCCCAGTACACAACAGCCAACAACATACAGTGGCGTATTTTACAGCAGAACCGGAATAAAGACATCACTTCTACACTATTGGTCTTACCGTTCAAAAAAATTTATGGTGAAGTTCGGCTTTCAGAGTATGGCTTCTCAAAGTCCGAATCCTCTTCTACTTCTTCATAAATTCCAAAACTATTTATGAAACGTCCCCACTGTTCCACGATAGTATTGTTTTTGCAAAAAGAACAAAAAACATTTAAAGTTTCACAACCGAATGGAAATATTTTCAACATGACAGAATAGATACATGCCACCTGCATGAATGTACGGATGGATGGGTGGATGAAGTGCACTTTTACTGCATATTTCAAAATATGTTCGGGGATGTCGAATACAATAATCCTTTGAGGACTAACTCACTCACGTTATATTGCGGTCTATGCAGGTCTTGAATGTTTTTAATACTCTTTAATACACAGGAGGGTTTTGAAGCATAAACATGATGATTGTGGTTGCTGTGGTAGTAGAAAAAGATTAACACATACACACACACATATGCAGCACACAAAGCACCCTGTCTAATTCGTTGGTGAATTGGCAAATATTTTCTATAAATTTCATTATTGAAATATTTACAGAGTTATGCGACAATTTCAAAACTAACTCAATATTCCGCCACACAACTTGAGGGGTGAGTAAATTTTCGGAAACCTTTTAACCTTCTGCATGGAAAGAGCTCCAACTGTATGTAAGATGAGTTATGGTGCGAAATTATAATTCTCATAACGATTAGCCAAACTATTTTTCAATTCTTTTTTACTGGCCAAGACGTCAATTTCAATGTAGAGGGTGGGCCATTTTAAATTCCTTCAAGAATCTCGGTCGAATCTCACGAGGAACTATTCGCAAATCAGTCAAATATCTGGTGCATTTCTTGATGATAACAACTAATTATTAAAGTATTTGTATTATAGTATACAAGGGTGAGAACAAATTTACTTATTATTTTATTTCAAAGATATTTCGATAATAACACAAATCAGTTTTGAATGAGCAACATAGGTACAGCAGGCAGGTTCTGACGTTTTTGTATTTATAAAGTTTTCTTGTACTGTCATCCAGTTATGGGCCTCTTTTCACTCACTGACTTAATCCCATTTGAATTTCCATTCTATAATCAATAAGTCATTAAATGATTTTTTCTTGCATTGCGCTACTAGATACACCCTCTACATCGTCTTAATTTATCGCAGTGACTTTTCCGAAAGCACAGATCAAATTTTACAAACCAAAATGCATGTGATTTCAATCCCTTCAGTATTTCCAGTAGTAATTTAGTAGATTCACACTAGGAAATTGGTGCAATTCTCAGTTTGTAAGATAGACTGGTAATGGGAATGGAACAGGAAACCCTGTTCTTAGTGTGTTCCAGTTGTGTTTTCGTAGTGTAAAGTTATCTGCCGATTATTTTGTCATATTGAAAGATATTAGCATTTGAAAATGCAATAATAAAAAAAAATCAAAAAGTTCAATAAGGAATCATAAAAATTGCCTAGTGTAAATCGGTACTACTTGGACGATCAATTGTAGCGTAACATTACATGTCATTACTCACACGCACAAGTGTTCAATGATTGAATAAATATTAATCATACGCGTGGGTAGCCCAAAGTAAAACAGCAGAGGGTGTGAATTATTCGATAGCATTCAAGCATTTAACTCGAACAAATTATGATAATAAGCATTTGACCGACATAGAATAAATAAATTAATGTTTGTTTATACACTTTTAGTTGCCCCTACATCAACAAATGCAATGTGTTTTAAAACAACAAAAATTAAACAAGGCTAACGTTGGACGTGGCCGAATCAAACTATTAGGCCATGCAGAAGATGTAGGTAGACAGAGATTTTAATCAATATTTAGAGATGGAGGATGTATAAGCAGGAAATACATTAGTAGAGGGTTCATTTCAATATCAAGTAGGCAAACAGTGTGAAAAATGTCATTGAGATCGGTGGCGACCTGCACTATATTTATAAGAATATATGAGTAGACAGGCATGGAAGTTATTTATTATTATTTATTTATTTTATTAATTACAATACAAAGTAAATTTATATTCTAATTTTGGGTCCAAGGATAAACCGAGTGACAAAGACTATTTGGCTTGATTTTTGCAGCGACAGACCAAAGCCTCTGGTGGGAATCGAACCCACAACCCCCACGCTGATAGGCAAGCACGCTACCAACTCGCCTACCGGGGCGCTTACATGGAAGTTATTCTGATACATAAGCTGAAATTTATTGTCAATTAATTTATTGTCAGAAGTAGTCGCACGAACTCATAAACCCCTGTACCATTGTATTTCGTACGGTATACAGTCTTCATAAATATAATAGACGGTTAAGGTGATCATAACTACTGGACATTAGACTATTCAAATAAATGTAGCCGTCAGACAATTGTAATTGATTCGTTGGTGTTTTTTTTTATGATATTTTAACAAATAAAGTTGTTATCTAACAACGAATCAGTTGTTGCAAAGGTTTGAAGCTTAAAACGGCTTCATTAGTTTTTTACACTTTCATGAAATTTTTAAAAGTTATAAAACGTTTTTCGTTCTTAAAAGTACTCCCAAGTTGTTCAAAACTTGGTTAAAACCAGCAGTTAAATACAATTCTAAATGACGAGAATACAATCAAAATTCAAATAACCTCTTAGCCCCCAACTCAGATTTTAAAATAATCATAAGGAAGAATAAGGTTTAATATACAAATATATAACCACTAATCACAGAAATATTAGCATCTCCGAAAGTAGTTACGAATGTAATCATGTATCATATTATAATGTTGTCAGCTCGTGAACAATTCCTTTTCTTATCGTATTAGGACAGTCTGAAGAAGGTTTACACTTTGTTGCGTTGAACAGAAGTTACACAGTGCTCATTGGCTGTAAGTCTGAAAATATACACACCTTTCATATGGGAACAAAACCATACCCAGTTAATTAATTTTCAACATTTTCATATTTTTCCAAAACAACGAAATGTCATTTTTTCAAGACTTTCAGTCATTGCAAAAGTGTTCACCTGTAAGGTCCTCAGGAGTTTTTATTACCATTTCTGCAAGAATACCAGCCAGTGAGATGTGTGTCATTGGTCTTTCGACTTAGCAGACTTTGCAAATGTTTTTGATTTCCCAAAACAGACGCAATAATTGGTTTGGAAACTTTTGACTTTGATGTGGGTTTAATATTTGCCTTCGGAGAATTGTCTACAATCTCTTATTTTATTTGGGAAATATTTAGAATGTCAAAAATCAAAAACGTGAACATAATAAGCATATCAGACGGTCAGAAAATAAACTGTTCTGTCGATTTAGGTTGGGCTGGATGGTAAGCAAGGTAATAATAATCATAAATGATTGTATGACAAATTTATATCAAATTATTAGTTGTAATTGATTTTCAATATGAAAATTTGAATCTAAGGATAAAATAGTAAATTTAATAAATATATATATTTATGTCTATACTGTTTCTAAATTTATTCATTTTTGTAAAATGTAAACTTAAATTTTGTTTCTGTTCAAAGCGAAATGTAATTTACCTTTCTTCAAACTCTGTATACCGTAATTTTTATTATTTGAATATGGCAGTTTTTGCATTAAAAAACGTTTGCTATTGTTTAATAAAATGTGCTGTTGCATGAATAAAATAAAATTTGATGTTTTTGAACCGTTGTTTGGACGTTATGTTTTACAAAATGAGGGCATTTTATTTTAGTTGTACAGTCAAAGCAAAAGTCGTTTGATAAATGACATCTGTATTTACTTAAAAACACTAGGGAAAGCTTCTTTGGATACAAGTCGCCAGGGCAAGACGTTTAAAAAGACTTATTACAACAAATCACATATCATAGCAGAGTCACTCGACTGCGTAAATTTAGAAAGCAAATATTTATGACCATCATTCACTTTAAATTGCTGTGAACCATAAAACATCCAATACAACATTCATATGAAGGCAGAGGTTACTAAACTAGAACACTTCATCATCCATACATGGATTTATTACATTTTATGGAAAATTTACAAAAAAAAAGCCAAAATAAATTGCGCACAGCCACAAAGCCACACAGCTTATACACGTTACATTTACATTAGAATGTCTCTAAAAGAAAACATTAAATGCTAAACAATGAACAACAAAATGTTCGCAAAAAGACTATAGCCCAATATTGATCGCGTAACAATTATTCAAAGGTCCATGCCCGTTCTGCACATCTGGATCAATCTTGGAGTTTGAATGGACAAATAACTATGTCTGGAAAAGTTCTACCATATCGGTCCAAAATTGACTCACAAAAATATTCGTATCGATTTGAGGCATTTCTGATGATATTTTCTAACAATACACAGTCCGAACTGCAATTTTAATTTTTCATATTTTACAAGAGTATTAAGATTTAAAAAAGTGTTCATATATATTTCATCGTTCTTAACAATGGCGATTTTTTGTATGCCAAGGTAAACCACTCTAATGTAGACACATGTGTAAGTACCTGTGAATGCTTTAGTCAAACCGCAGCAAATTTACTACCGTCAGAACAACAGGAGCTCCATAAACTATCAGGCATGTGGAACATTACAAAAAGACACACACCACTACGTAAGAACACATATGACGTCCCAATGCTTGGGGTGTTGAAAATCATACTTCTTGGCACACATAAATCTTCTTTTTGTTATAGTTTAATGTAGCTGGCAAAACGTTAACAGCCACATCTATTTTTGTTTTTAGTTTATCAGAAAATACGAAAAATGTTCATGTATATCGTATCCATTTTAAAATATTTTGCATGATTTCGAAATTAGTTTTGACGTCTTCACCAAACACTTACTCAGTTAGAGTAAATCTGATTTAAAATCTCCAACATTTTGGCGTTGGTGCCAAAAATGTTCACACCCAAGTGGGCGGTTTTTGTAGACTACGAGGAATGTGTGTTACCATAACTTTGGAAGTTGGAAGGCCAAAAATTTATTGGAAACTGTGCTGCTGGTATTTATTGCGCGAAACAGAAACTATTGCACTCGCCTCGCATGCAGCGCTCACTTTCACAATTTTTATTTTGAATAACTTTCACAAATACTAAGAATAGCTTATGAAGAAAAAATTTCAATCTGAAACGGTATTGAAAATATAAGCATGGCTAAAAATCACTGGAATACGATCCCACTCTCCATATTGGGATAGCTGCGATTTTTCTAACTGCTTGGAAATCTCAAAAAAGGTGATTCCAACCTAAAACACTCGAAGTCACAACTGAGGGCAGTTTTGGCTACTTTTTACAAAAAGGTCAACCTTTATTTAGGCATTTTTAGACTACCAGACAAACTGCAAATTATAAATACCATCAATTCGTGACGCCAAGCTAATGCCATGTAAAAAAAATTCACAACTTCCCTCTATCGAAAAAAATATGCATTATTTTATCGGCTCTATTCTACAATGTCTTTGATTTTAACAAACTCTATAGAAATTCAACCAAAACAAAATAAATAATTTTTAACATCTATTAAAGTCCACAATAATATTCCACATCATAAGACAAATCGCATTAAATATTGTGTAGCTTTTTTAGCAACACTAAGCTCGAAATGTGTGAACTGCGCTAGCTGCGAATGAACCGCCAAATAAAGAAGACGAAATCACCAAAAAAAAAATCCATAACTTTAAAGTTCATGGCTAACACACATATCCATCTTAAATTGATAATACAAAATATCCACAGACATAGCCCGAAATACCCAACGCAGATACTGAAAGATGATTGAGTGGTGCCTTCGAGTCAATGTCACGGACTGACACACACTTGCAGTGGATACAGAAGTTGTTTGCTTTTTCTTTGTATTCCCTTCTTGCGTGCTTTCGTTTTCATTAAAGATGAGCCACGAAGAATATAATGAAGAAAATGAACTCAAAATGAACCGCAGCTCTGTAGAGGAGACCAACACCAGCAGACACGTTGGCAGTAGTTGTGCTTTTTGACATTGCAAACGAGACCATAAATCCTGGCGAATATACAGCAGTATTTCAACTATCAGGACGTACATACAACTGTGATTTTTTTCAAAATATATTAAGTCTCCATATATAAAATATCCTTTATATAGTATAAGCGTATAGTCAGTAAACAACAATATGTACATAAATCAGAGTGTGTTGGTCTCAACCAATTACTTTGCGACCACCAACAAATATCCCCTCCATTCCGGATCATCGTTAAGTCCGCCAGATTGCTTAAGTTGAGGTACATGTGTCCATTTTCTTGATTGTGCGCTTGGCATCGAGTGTGTGCATGGATTTAATAACTTCATAATATATGTGACAATACATTATAATAGCTTATGTCGACACAAGCAAATATCGTTATTTATTTTCTCGAAAAAACACATGCATCCGTTTGAAGTTGTTTTTTCTTTTCATTATATATTTTCCAATTGAATGGATATTACAAAATTCATCAATTCCGAAAAAAACTGTGAATTCCGACATAAGATGTTTTACTGTATTAACACATATATGTTTGGTAATTTGTTTCTGTGTAATTGGCTTTTTTTCTCTAAATCACACACATCATATCACATATAAACGATTGAAAGTATCTACGAAAGATTTCTGTAATTCGTTCGGACTTTCATTCATGTTGAGGAAGCCAGGAAGTCGATTCGACAAACAAAAAATCACAACTGATATTGTTTATGGTCAATCTCAGTCGTATGAGAAATCCCTTGATGAATATTTGGCGAGAGATAAATTAAACTTTACACAACCTCTTATGCAGTCGTTGATGAATTCGATAATGTTGTATGAAGTAAAGAACATTTTTTGATTTATACCGTAGTTGTAGTTCGCAGAATGAGAAGACAATTTAAAAAGTTATGGATTAAAATGACAACGAAACATAGGTGATTGTGATTGTACTTTCATTTATATTAATTCATAGTTATTCACAGTAAAATTTTGGAAATGTTTTAAATTCTCTAGAGATTTTAAGGGGAATTGTTAAAAAAAAAGTGTAAGTGATCAGAAGAGTTAATTAAATTATGTTTTGCTTGTCGGGCTAGGGTAAGACGATTCGTCAGTACCCGCTCTCAGAATAATTCGGAATGGCCTCTAAAGTCCCTGAGGTCAGTTAGAGTCTGATCGCTTTTTGATTTATTTTTATCTGGTTAAATTTATTATTTTTGAAATCAGTTATTTAAAACTGATTTATTTTTATCTAGTTTTAAAAGGTAGACTTTATATGCCGAGAAGTTGTAGTAAATCGAATGACAACGTAAAACTACAATTTCTTGCTAATGTGCCATAAAGTAATATCAGAAAAGCGTTCCTTTAGCCTGTGGAATAGAGACGCGATTACAATAAATGGAAATGAAACGTAAACAATTCTCATGTACAATTGAATATAAGTAGGCAGATTAAAATGTAAAGGAAATTCAATAAAGTTTCATAGTTCAATAGTTAATAACATAAAACCTTATTATATGGAATAATGTTATTAACTATTTCCATTTTAAATTTAAAAGGGAAAATATAATTTGAATAAACAAATTGAAGTTTAACTTCACCCAAATGTTTCTGGCGTTACGAAACACATGACCAGTAGGCGACCCTACACACTCAACATATCCAAAAGATAAAATAGGATATGTTCTTCTGTTTATTAGGAATCACGGTGCACTTCAAAGAGTACACGATACGTTCTGGTGCTCTTAATGTAACAAAACTCATTTAAACTTGTTGTGATTTTTGTTAATAAGTACTTGGCATGAAAAAGTTGGAACGCGCTATAAATTAATTTGCTTGCATCAACACCAACGTCAGAACGAATGTTATGCCAACAGACATACGTGGAGATTACGATGCGGTACACCTGGTACACCTGTATGAAATCATGACTAAGAGTTAGGTTAGGTTGAGAGAGATACCCGTCAGTTGACTATTTGGTCCATTGTGGTTCCCTTAAGGTGAAATGAAATTTCTATAGGTAGGTTGTAATATAAATGAAAGACATAGAAGTTATTTGTAATATATAGTTGTATTTTGTGGATTTGTTGAACCAAAGAGATTACTTTATGAATTTGACGAGGAGTTTAATTGGAAGGTCAGCTATATCGTTTAGATCGTCTAGAATCATGTTCCCTAAATACACCAGACGATACACTTGCAGTCATTTACATGAACATAGCAGGTACTGCTCCTCCTCTTCTTCACCTACACTGCTTCTACTAGTCGTGTTTCAGCAGTGTTCTCATTTCGTCCTTACCGATGGCTTCGGAAGTAACCAGCATGCGCTTTCCGGAGCATTGATTGCCATTAGACATTTCTTTGATTAACAAAAACAAATCAGAGAAAAAATGTGGTTTATAGAATTTCTAATAAAATAGAAAATGTCAGATGTCTGTCGATTTCGCTATATGGAAATACAATCAGGAACTTTTCCTTGGAGTTTGTAAAATAAATAATAATATTAATAAGTCATAGCTGCATCTATACTACCTAACCATTCCCTAGGACACACTGAGCCAATCGTAGTACGTAGCAGATTACGCTGAGACAGCGTAGCATTACTTCTTCAAGTTTGAGGACTGGCACCCATACCAACGTAATCAACACGCGGTACATTTTCCCAGTGACACGTAAGGATCTGTTGTGAGTTTCGATTAAAATATATCTCGCCGACTTCTTCGAAGAGACGGGCAGCAATTACGATGCATTCTGATTTCTCCATTGAGCATTTTACATGCAGGAGCATTTTACATGATTTACCATGACGTCATTGCAATGCAAAGACCAGCGATGGTTACGTACAGTCCTGGACCAATTCCGGGACGGCGCACCTTTACCAATTTGAAGAATGCTTTATGGGAATAAAACTTGCAGGTGGTTTCATATACGGTATAACTTTATGCTGAATCTTAGTTATTTCCCCGATTTAGATCTTATCTACGGACAACACGACACTCATCGAGTGGAAGCACGTGATAGTAACGTCGGCACATATTACGGATTACACTGACTATCAGTTCACACCTCATCAGCCATCTTCTTCGTTGATTTAACTTCTTTCTGTTCTTATCCAGAAACACAATAAACAACAGGGATGAACCAAAAACTCGTCTGCCATTTCCAGACAGACATCCACATCAAGAGCATATTGATATTACCGAAGTTGAAAAAATTGTCCACATTCATATTAATGGATTTATCATGTTTGAGCTTAGAGGCTTAGCTGCTACCAGATACACCAGCGCCTTCAATGTCACCATCTCTTTCAGCCAGACATGACACTTCTCCTCAGTGGCGGTCGATTTGTAGCGCCGTTTGCTGTTAAATTATGAGTTCTTTTTAAATTAATGAGCCAACATTTATAATTTTACGCTCCATCTACAATTTGTTGTCAAAAGTCGTAAATCTTGTTGCTGATTAGAGCCTCGCTGTATTTTGGTATGAAATTGTCATTGAGGCCAATTTTGTCACAGTCGCAATGAGCTAGAAAGTTTTTTTGTTCCATAGTACGAACGATTTTATTGGGTCATGTTGGTTTTATGTTAATCCAGAGTATTAAACACTCTTCATCAAGTAGGTTCGTGGAACCCTTCGGAATTATAACATATTTGTCTACACACTGCAAATGTCCACTGACACAATTACATTATGTGGAAATGTTTATATTAAAAATGAACTACCAAATGCTGGTCATATATCGTACCACATTCTGACCATCTGACCAAATAGTAAAGTCAATAAAAACCATTCTAAACACACCCTTCCGGAAAAATCACAACAAGTTTAATTGCCTTGAAGTTTTACATGCTCGTAATTCTGTTTTTAAAGTTCAATGGCAGCTCAAAGCTGCCTTACAAATAACAACATATGAGGGGCTTAGAGCACAAGGGGTGCAAGTGACTTTTTTTCTAAAATTGAGTTAACATATGGAATTAGTAGATGAAGTTCAGAGCACAACAGGTGAATGTGGATTTCTCAGCCGGTACCGAAATATGGCGACCAATTTCAGCACTTCTCATTAAAATAACTGTTTCGCTTGGAGCACAAGGGGTGTATGAGCAATTACACCCCTTGTGCTCTAAAGAAATATTAAAATGATTTTTTTAACGTTGACTGAGTGAGTGAATTTAGAGAAGTTCTGAGCTAAAATATCGAAACTTATTTTAGCACTTGTTATCAAAACAACTCCTGTACTGACATGCACTCAAGCTTACTATGCCCGTCAACTTTGGACATACAACTTTTGTGTTCACAATTTATCAACGGGAGACGCCAAAATGTACATGTGGAATGAAAGCCAAGCTTCACGTGGATGCCAAGAAATTAGTTCTTGTCTTTTAAAATGTATAAACTCTTTGCCTGAGAGTGTGACTCACATTACATGTTATAGCGACAACTGTGGTAGCCAGAATAAGAGTCACTACATTGTTCAGTTTTGGTTATATGTCATTAAAAATACTCATATTCAAGAAGTAAACCACAAATTTGTACTCTCTGGCCACTCATTCATGGAGTGTGACCAAAATTTTGGTATTATAGAAATTAGCAAGAGAACGAATTTCTGTCAAATTTATATACCTCAAGATCAATGCAAAATAAGGATTTTATATCTCTAGAGCCCATCAAAAGGTTTTTTAGAAAAAGTGTACCGGGCATCCGAAAGATGCAATGGTTACAATTTCAGAAGGATGACCCTTGGAACCTCTCATACACAGACAATCTAATGAATGAGCAAGAAGCCTTCAGTAAAGTAAACATGAGAGCTCGAAATGTTGGTCGATCCGTGAAGGTACTCCCACAACTTCCACCAAAAAACAGCGGCAAACCAATCAAGTTCGAAAAATTCAAGAACCTCCAGGATCTTCTTTGTTACATACCACCAATTCACCATGAATGGTTTAAAACACTACCTCATGATAAAATGCAGGAAATTCCGGAAATTATCGAAAGCCAACGTGAGGATGAAGATGAGCCCGACGATGTCATGGAATCTGATTATGACGAATAAAAAATTTAGCATAGAACCATAAAAATATTTCTTAATAAAATCTTTATAAAAATTTCGTCTATGTGGTTTTCTTATTAGGTATAACTAACAATAGTTTGAGGAACAACTTCATTTATTTAAAAATTTTAAAAAAAAGTTAAAGCACAAGGGGTGTAAGTGAGACTGTACTTACTTCAAATATGATTATTGGGTACTTGTAAATGTAAAATATTGCGTTTTTTTTATCTTATTTGATTAAAATATATCTCAGGATCACTATTAGTTAATAAGTAATATACCTGATAGCATCTAACATTTTTAATTGCAATTTAACTTTAACCTCTTTTTTCTCATTAAATATTAGTCACTTGCACCCCTTGTGCTCTAAGCCCCTCATATGTTCTAATCAAATGTTCACATTTCTAGGAACCGAGTAACACCTTTTGTTTACTTAGACCCTACACACCAACTCCCCTCGGTAAATGCCTGCTTTCTGGAAATTATGTACTTTGATACTGAAAAAAAAACACACAAAAATGCAAAAGAGCAACTTTTGGTCATGCCAGAGTCTTAAATACAAAAGTGAAATAAAAACATGTAACATGTAAATAAATTTAAACATATGTGTGCATTAATATAGCAGAGGACTGATTGAAGGCTGCTTTGGACATCAGAAGAAAATGTCTTCATTGAGGCACATGAAAACGTGGAAATTATAGAATATTCAGATACATATTTACCTTCGTATTCATAAAAATGTATCATATATTTATAAACCTTTGTTATAAAAAATATGTGAAAATAAAAAAAAAAACAATTTTTAAGCGGGCTTATATCTGTTATCATATTTTATGAATACGGGGTACAAATTTAACATTGATCGTAAAGAAGTCAACATCTCCGATAGGTTCATGACTCAATTCAAAGTTATTTCGGTAATACCCATATGATTTATTAGGGTAGATGCCAGGCATAAATGTCCTGTTGTTAGTAAACAAAGTTGATATGTACGAGTATGTTCGTCACTCTTTATTCTTCCTTCTCATCTCCTTCACCATTTCCAAGACCATTGATAGATACTGCTCTTTGAAGGCGTCTCGCATGTATGTATTCCTATAGTGAAACAGAACATAAGTACACACACACTGTCATACATGAAGCAGAAGCGAGTGCCACGTATGACTTCGACAGAAAAACCCATAAGCCATTTGACTCGGTTCACTGCACTTACAGGATGTGTATGTTCTTATTTTCCTACACACACACAGAGACATATGCACGCGTGTGGTCACAGCAACGTAAACAACGGGAGTAGCAGCTTCATACCCATCCATCATTTACACCGCATGTATTCCGAACATAAAACATACAGTGGGCTATGAACAAGCTTTATGACATCCACCTTAAGATGGAGTAAAAACAAATGTGGGATACCTTGGAACATTGGTCGGAGGCCTCAACATTCAGGGTCGCACAGACTACAGAAGTTTATTTTGATTTAAATAAACTATGCAGCGACATCTGGACATCCGAGGCAATTTTCAACGACGTCGGAAAACGGTGACAAAACTTCTGCCAAGGGGAGCACATTTTCTAAATATTAATTATTTTATATGCTGTTGATTGTTATTAACTTCCTCCAGTTTAGCCCACTGTATATTTATCAGTGTTACCTCTACCTGTGTACGCTTGTCTTGTTCCCGCACAAGGACAAAGCAATTGATAGCGAAATTGTATCTCTGCAAGACACGGTCTTATGGGAACCGAGAACATCTTCGCGTGCACTTAGCTATGTGCCTCGTTGGCATTAAGTTTAACAGAACATTTGCTAATGAGAACAATATGGTAAAAGTTTATTGTTCGATGTTTTCATTGCGATGGGAATTTAAACTAAGCTTAAACTGTAGCCATTATTAAGTAAAAACTTCTTAGAGAAAACCGACAAAAAGAAAACTTCTCGAATTGTGGTAATACTTAAGGTTAGGTAGCTGGTACTTGGTGGTACAACGGCGGTGATAAATAAATAATACCGCGACAGGACATGGTTATCAGTTGCCCACAATTATTCCTAGTAGCCATAGCGTAATTAAATTCTGATATTTGTATGGATTTTCTTCTTCTACCAACATTTCCATTTGCAATTAATAAAAATTCAATATGTTTGCGCTTTTTTAGAGTTGTTGTGGCAAGTGCTGTTGTTCTCTGGTTTTCTTGTGTTGTTGTCTGTTTATGCAAATTTAGTTACCGCGAGCAATGTAACTTTGGTTATACTTTTCTTATTATTTCATAAAAACAATTCGGCTTTGTTGTCTGGCATTCAAGTTTTGTTAAAAGTTTGTGAATTTGTTGGCCAATAGTGATTTGTATTTGTAAATGGATATGTATATAGATGGAGATATGGATACCCTACAGTTTAGTATAAAAGTTCAAAGTGGTCCGGATTACACGCCATATTATCTGGTGAGATATCGTAGCATTACCACTTCCAGTTCCAGCCAAGCATAATCCTATTGGTAACAGAATTTATGCACATATGACTTCTCTGTATCATCTACGAGATCATTAAACAGTTATTGCAATGTATATGTGTATTTGGGGTACATTAATCAGAATCAGCCCTTGTAGTCACTCACACAACACGCAAAGCATTAAATAATTAAATATTTCATTTATTAACTTTCATTACAATAACCAAGCCTTATATGGTTACAAATTTCTACTAAACAGATCGTTACTAGTAATTACAACATTATAAACATTCTAAGTAAAAATCCTGCAATATTATATTAAAAAAATTTATAACATATATACTATTTCAATTAAGTAGTAATAATATAATAAAAAAAATATTTATATAAAGTAACAATAACAATTTGAACTAAATAGAAAAAAAATATAAAATATAA
This sequence comes from Hydrotaea cyrtoneurina, assembly GCA_958296145.1. Lineage (NCBI taxonomy): Eukaryota > Metazoa > Arthropoda > Insecta > Diptera > Muscidae > Hydrotaea > Hydrotaea cyrtoneurina. The sequence continues at coordinate 4,862,278 of OY282513.1, read as the reverse complement.
AAAAATATAAATAAATAAAAAAAATATTTCCGAAAAATTCAGAAAAAAATCTGGGCTGATTCGCTTTAAGTCAGTATTGGGCAGCTGGCAATTCTCAACGACTTTAGAGGTATACAGATAATATGTATGTTATATACGCTGCTGGTTCTGAAAGAAATTCTTCCCTGGAATAAAATGGGCAGTGCCAAGTTCCTTTATTAAAATCACACATCGTCACCAGAAATCCAAAATGACCTAACATGAATTTTCATAACTTTACAGGAGAAGCAAAAAACTTTGTAAAATCTAAAAAAAGTGTAAAACGACTCTATGAAAAATGCCACAAAAAAAGAATTCCCCAAAAAAAATCTCACACAAAATTGGGGAATTTTTCATATGGAAAATAATTTTCCATAATTTTTTGACAATGAACAATTACCCAATTTTTTATTTTTCGGGAATTTTTTTTTGGGGATATTTTTATCTTGTTTTTTACATAATTTAGGGGGGATTTTGCATTGGCTAATTTCATAAATTGTTTGAGGGATTTTTTTTAGTAGTTTTGGAGAAATTTCCATATGTTGCTTTTGGGGGGATTTTAAATTTTTATTTTAGGCATTCTTCTTCTTGGTCATTTTTGGTATCGGGGTCCGAACTTAATGACAATTTTCTTTGTCACTTATGAATGTTTTTCATATGATTATGATAAAAGTTGTTGTTATTATGCCCCAATGTCAGGGTCTTAAATAAGACATTCTGTAACAGAATATCTGTCCATATTAACATTTACAAATTACGTTGACGTCAAACATAGAAACACTCTCATAGTCGTTTATATGAATAAACAAAGTTTGAGACTCTTGAAAGAGGATTTGTTTTGTCAGCTTTGTAATTTAATACGATTTATTGTAGAGTGTAGGGGCAATCATCTATTTGATTTAGTGTTAATAAAATTATCGAGATTGTGGTTTCAAGTGTCTTGTAACACTATTGGACATATTTATGAAATGAACTTGTAGGCATAGATGAATTTGTCAGCTAGCAATAAGTGGATCAATGGATTCATATGTGAGCTCTATAGGTTTTCTAGATTTAAATAAGTGCACATGTACAACAGATCCAGATTTTGAAGAGTTTAAATCATGGCGACAAATACTTTTTGCCTCAGCGCCACTTGGGTAAACAGAAAGTATGAGAGGTGTCACTTATGAGAGAACTACACAAGAGGACTGGAGGGAGGTGTCTGCAAGGAGATAGTACACTGTATAGAGAAAAAATAAAAAGTTTACAAGAACACATGGTGAAACTTGTAAAAATGTCCTAAAAACAAATATTAATTATGAAAGTGACATAACAAGGAAAAAAAGGATTCCATTTGTAGCTGACGTTCATGGTTAAGGATTCATTATCATTTACTCTGCCCTCGCCTTAAAATTCCAGCCCCACGTGTGGTAGCCGCAGGCTGTTTCAATTGCGCAACAACACAATCTAATTAAAAATGTGACATTCGCATTCACCAAATATGCCATTTATATCACTCATCACTTTCACCCTGAGTGATGCCAATTATTGTATCAATACCTGCCGGTGGGCGAATGAGTGATATTTAATATCGCTCATACGCCGTGTTAATCGTTCAAACGACACTTTCGTAACTTCATCAGTCACTGATGTGCGCAATCAATGCCAATACCAGAAATATATTTTGAGTTCATCCGACCACAGTATTATCTCATGTTGTGTAACATTTATTAAGACTGATTGATGATGTGGACGGGGAGGGGATATGATTTTAATTAAAACTGAATTATCTTTGGTAACCACAAAAGGAAAGACACTGATTAAGTTAACAAAAAGTTAAAATCATGTAAAGTAAAGAAAACCGAATGCTGAAAGTTGGAAAACAAAACAACAACAGCAACAAAAGTTAATCAATCATAGTTAATGAAGAACAAAACCACTAGGCAGACTGGTCGTTCCTTCCTCATGCGTAATCGTGCCAGAAATAAGGCTCACGTGCAAGCACAGTAATGTCGTCATCATAATTTCGACTGCCACAAAAAAATTATAAAAAAAATTATATTATTATTATTATTATATAATCATTTTAAAAGCATTTAAACTGTGTCCTAGTTTGGATTAAATTTAAGGCGACTTAAGAGGTATTCACATATACGGGCACACAAGAACTCTGTCGCTGAAGTGTTCCGGAGAACGGCGAACAAAATGGCACACGGAAAAACATTTGCATATGTTTGGGGTTGCTAAACCCCACACCCTTCGGAAAAAAGGTCTTCCTCGGTGTAAAGATTAAATTTATGGTGAATTAAATGTTGTACATGTTTTCCTCAACATGTAGAAGTTCTTTTCCCAAATGTATTTATAAGGAAGACAAAATCCAACAACCCACAATAAGAAATCGCATTACATTTACTTCTATCACTACACTACGGTACACCCTTTGTGCAGACGCTTAAATGTTCATATGGAAACAACACATTAAGGATTATTAAAAATTACATAATTTCCCTTTTTTTTATGTGCTAGCAACGTTATCTTGAATATTGTAATTTAAAAACAAAAACAGCAAAGGCAACTTTCCAAAAATTGTCTCTATTAAATGCGATAAAAAATAAATAAATATAAAGGAAAACAGAAGGAAGAATCTCCCCTGGTGAGGGGAATAAATGCTGCATGATGGCGATGTCGGTGTAGGGGCAACTTTATGAAATGTGTTAAGACGTTACGAATATTATTACACTTTTTTCCCATATGTACATATATTTAAATATGAGAAGATACGATTTTTGACAGCGGAGCTGTGATGACAAAGTTAAGGGCATGGAAGTAAATTCACATACGAATATGGGATTTTAATGATTTTCAGGGTACACTGAGGGAAAATTGTCATTGATGTGCTCAAGTTTAGGAAGAGTTCAATCTGGATTTACAGTTCTCTAGACTACGAAGAAATGCAGTAGCCCAACAATAGTTTCCCAACAAAATTTCTAATTAAATTAAATAATTTGTATTGTACCAGACCACACAACTCAAAAATGCAAATATGTGAACGTTCCTGTATATGGATACGATTCCGGAAGGTTTTCAATACTGACTACACACAGCTCCAACCTAAGGTCCATGTAAATATGTGAACGTTAATTATCACTGGATCATCATTATGTGTATTGAACCAACTGTGGAGGATTCTCGACGAATTTAACAAAAATCAAAAATACTCGGATACGCATAGAACTTTTATGTCATTGGGTGTCCAAAAAAAATATTCCTTTTGTCTTTTTAATTTTGATATAAATGTTTTAGATTTTAGATTTTGTGGAAAATGTTTAAAACCGGTCAATAGAAATCATTTTCACATTTTCCAAGGCCCGCTAGCTTGAAACCGACTGAGCTAATGGATCGTTTGGGGAAATAATGGTCCTAATGGCTTCGACAGATTTAGGCTGGACAGTCCCCAGATGCAGGTTGACCAGCACCTCTAATTTTTTTACTCTCTTTTTTGAAAAAGGTCTCCTTTTATCATCTTCTCCTATTATCGTGTGCCCCTTTTATCATCTTCTCCTTTTATAATAGTCACCTGATAACGTTTCATCAGATGGCACAACGGATGTATTCGATGTGAATAAAATTTTACGAAGTCAATGTACCTTTCAGCGTACGAGAATGAAACACTCCTTTGCCATTGGCTTCAAATTGTCTATTCTCCAGGCAGGTGTTCCGAGACACTCCAATTCATGGAAATTACCTTTGTGAGGAGTATTTCATTCTCTTAAGTTGAAAGGTACTGTGGCTCCGCGTAATTTGATTCACATTGAACATTTTCGTTGTACCAGATAAGAAAATCAGTTTTTTTTAATACATGTGAAAATTGTTTTCTTTGTTTGTGTTTCCTAAGCCAAGTTGAAACCCAATCCTATTGTCAAATTCTACTAACAACGGTCTCGGGTCTGTCTTCTTTCGGTACCATTCAAAATCCATTGCTGTGTTACTTATTCTCGCAATATTTGTTCTCTCCCCCTCGATGCGTTGCCAAAAGAATGTTAAATAACAAAATACCACAAAGACAGAAAATAAATAAACGAAGACACAATATTGTCGCTGTGTGGAATGTGAATATGTCTACGGAATATCACGTGGCCAAAGACAACAAGGACTGGAAATATTCTGCAAAGGACAATCTGTCGTTACGTTATTGCGGAATAAATTTGTGTAACCTTTTAAAATGAAATGTGGGTTTATATTAAAACAAAGACACCCCCTTATGCGTACACGACTTGGTACCCACAACATTTTTGTAATTACTCGCAAAAAAAGCTCGACTCCGAATCAGGAGTCGACTCGGACTTCAGTTGTTCAATAAGAACGCTACATCACACTAATTTTAAAAAAGTTCATATAATCAAAAATATTTAAAATTTAAGAAAATATAAACTGGTTAAATTGTTTTTAATACATTTTATTTATTCTATGGGAAATGTAAGTAAATAAAACTCAGAGTCGGAGTCGTGCAAAATTTTCGACTTTGTAAGACTCTGATTTGACAGCACAGTCCTGGCTCAAACCACGACCCTTGTGGTCTAGGATCTTAAGAACTCTTGCAACAAGTTAAGTTTAACGTTTTTAATTACTGGACCAAGAAACGCTTATTTGTCCCGCCATTCTTTACTGCAGGGATTTAAATAAATATTCCTCTCCATTTATGGCATTTAATACAATTCGCAATTGCTTTACTTAAACGCCACCTTTCTTCAAACCACATTTTTGTTCTGGTCGTTACACTCCGGCAATAAAAGTGTTTTCTTCTTGTTTTTCATTTTGAAACGTTTTACTTTATCTGTCCATGAATTCATCACATTTTAACGCCATCTTCGCATTGTTCTTATACAGAGTTCAATGTCGTGGGGTCCTGGTCGTTGTTGTGCCACTACAAATTGACAACTTTTATATTTTCCCATTTACTCGCAGGGAGAGCAGATAGCTAACACGAGCCGCAATTTCATTTATGCCCACACTTAAATCTTAACCGTATTATATTTCGGACAGCTAGCATTTGCAGCAGCTTCTAATAGGGGGAGGATGAGGTATGTTTTTTCTGTACAAGTCTGCGGTTTGGCCGCCCCTAAGCGCTAAGGGTGGTAACTGAAATTGCCAGTTCAGAGCTGGAACAAACTTAATGGTTTATTTGGCTTTGTTGGTCAAACAGACACAAACATCACATATTCGCCATAATTCGGAGTGTGGCACGAATACGAAAATAAGCAATTTACACAGTAGTGCAAGCAATTCATAACAAAATAAATAATTTACACCGTGGGGGGTGGGGTTGTAAGGATCGAAGCATTGTGTGCTGGAGTGGGGTAAATGGCTGTTAAATTGGCTTTATCGCCGGGGAACAGAAAATGTGAAAACAACGGAATAACAGAATGAAGCGACACATAACAGTCCATTTATATTTACGCTCCAATTTTAACTACAACGAAATGAAATTGGCGTTAGTGGCTTGTGGAATACTTATGCGGCAATTCGTTTAATAGTTCCTAAATTGAAAAAATAACGACATATTGCACAATTATAATAAAATCGAAATAATATGTAAATGAAAGCCGAAGGATTGCAACGGATATGGCGAAATTAGGGGAAATGGGAATGCATATCCTGTGAGAGAAAGGAATAGTGGTTGAAGGGTTATTGTTACATTATTGGAAAAATAAAATATGTCTCTCTAAAGTTAGCCATCTCGGTGGTGAAAAGGTCCATTTCCATCAAATCTCACAAACAAATAAAAATTATAAAACAACCTGAGGTCTGCAAAATCAAATAAACTCCTTATTTGCATTTACACTTTTCTAAAGTAGTCTCGGCTACACATACATACGTAATATTATTCAATACCTCTTGTTTTTATTAGAACCGTGACCGACAGTTTACATCATATTCTTTATACGTTATCAAATGGCTAAAGACAATGTCGAGAACTGTAAAAATGTATCGACTTTCGATAACGAGAATGACAAAAGAATAGACTGTAAAACCAGTTCGCAGGTAATGTTAAGTCAGAGTAAAACGTTAACATTGTTTTGTATTTAACATGTTCTATGTTGCTGGTTAGTAACAAAATGTTGTCAACATGTTTTCAACATGTTGCCAGCATTTGTCATGGCTGTAAAATCCATACAATAGTAAGGCAACAAAGTACGTTGTTTTACGAGATGTTTTATGCTTTGACTGAAGTAGGCCACAAAGAGCAAAACTAAGGAAGCTTCTAACATGTGCAGCAATAAAATATACACATTGTTAAAGGTTATAACTACGACGATTTAACATGGTCATAATCATTACTTGCAGTTCTCGATTTTGTATTTACCTGAATATGTTCATAAAACGACGTTGTCAAAACAATAATATCTTTTAATATATATTTACCCTCGACACTGATTCACTGACTCTGTCACGCAGTACGTAGGAATTTAAATAGGCATTCTATAATTCTATAAATAATAATAATGAAAAAAATAATATTTTTTTTTTGTACAGAAATTGTGTTTTCCCCAAATTTTTTTTTCCAAATTTTTTTTTTACAAATTTTTTTTTTTTACAAAATTTTTTTTTCAACAAAAATTTTTTTGTTTACAAAATTTTTTTTTCCAATTTTTTTTTTTTTTCGACAAAAAAATTTTTTTTTCACAAATTTTTTTTTCTACAAAAATTTCAACAAAATTTTTTTTTTTTTCCGTATTTCAATGGGCGCCATAGGCACATTACAACTTACTAGTAAGATAATATTTGTGAGATAATATTTTTGTTTAACTTGTTAAAAAAAACATATTCTCAATATATTTAACTGAGAAAAAAAAAATATTGTTAAATAGAACACCCTCCTCGAAAACGTTAAATGAAATCCGAAGACCATTACTTGGCGTGGGCGTATTATGAACAGCCATTACAAATACAAATAAATTCCTAGAAATTGTCAAAGTATTTCTTTTGGAGATAAAACTAATTTTAAAACTCTGTAAGCTTCTACGCGCAATACTCTTCTTTATAAAAGTAATTACTTATGTGATTGTACACTGTGAAGCCACAGATAACCATGGATGAAACAGTTTACAGTGCCTGACATTGGCGGCATTGTCCTCCTGCTGCCGGTGTCCCGTATTTGATTGCCCTGCTGTGAGTATTTTAAGGTGTTGTCTGTATATTGATTAAAACACAACAAATACTTACCACAAAATTGTAAATATAGGCTCAAAGAAGGTACATCTCTTTTTTAACCGACAATGTCATTTCGTACATTTGTACATTTATCCTTTTTGTTGAAAGTATAAAACTGTACTAGCTTCGTACTGCATTCATGTACGTATTTTATGGCTTGTGTTTTTAAGATCTTGTGGGTGAGAAGACGGGGTGGTATTTTTAGGAAAAGGGACGAGTATGGTGATAATGAGTAGAAATTTCCACAAGATGTTGTTCTAGTTTAGGAAAATATTTTAAAACAAAAATTAGTATCTTACAAGTACTCAATGAGTTAGTGTCTTACAAACATTCAACCGTGCTGTTTATCTGATAAGTTGATCGTACAGCTAGTATTCATGTTATAACTAATGTACTTATTCATTTCCGTGGGAAATCCCGAAAGAAACATATAGGTGGCTTGTGTCAAATCGTTAAGCTATTTTCGACACATTTGTTCATACTCAATTACTGGGACCTAATGATTAAAGCAGCCATCGAACTGATAATGATTTTCCTACACCGCGACCACCCACATTTACTTTATGTGGCCAGCTAAAGTAATGTAGGCACTCGAATTATATGTTCTCCGCTTCTGTAGTCACAATTCACGTGTAATTATTACATTCAAATGATTACATTTAATACTGATCTCAAGTGTTCTATTGTGGTTTATTGCACCAAAATTAAAGTTCAGTCCGCGATATTTTTGTTTGTTTTACTACAAGAAAACACTCGATTGTCGTTTGGAAATACCCATTCTACTTATATCAACTTCTCATTGAAATGTATTACAAAAGGAAAATATAGAAAAAATTTAAAGTTCATTTGAATATTCAGTCACTGAAATGAAAATATTTTATCGTCCAATTTTAAAAATATTGAAATACAGTCGTCTATTCCAAATTGTAACGAATAATTCGACTTTTAAGAAGAATTTGCAACTACCATTGAGCGGAAATATTTAAAGAGCGTATATTTTTAATAAAATACGCATAAGGTTATTGACTATGCTCACGATTGTGGAGATAAGTGGTAAATGACTGTCAATGTCAATTCATCGGCCATACATCAGGTGTCACCATCAGCGATGTCATTATTGTGGATGGGAAATATTGCAATACCCAAATTGTGCACTAGAAGAACCGAATATGTTACAAACAACAAAAATTTAATAATCGGAATGAAACTCTTAAATATAAACAATTGAACAATGGCGCAATTGCCTGAATATGCTGGGTCAAAGAAATTGAAAGTTCAAACACTCTATCTTAAATTTCTTTAACAATAACGTGCAAGTTGTATTTTTTATGATGACTTTTGTACCATTTAATAATGTGGACGTCAAATGAGAAGTTATTTCGCGGATGCAATCAATTACGATGAGAATTTTATGTTATTACGTTTCAATTTAATTTCGACATCAATAGTTACCCATCAGGATAATTACTAAATGTGTGAATTCTCGTTTTTTAAATGCACGTTCAAGTTGTATTTTTTTATGGCGACTTTTGAAATATTTAATCATCAATAGTTACCTATCACGATAATTATTTAAAGTGTTACCTCTCGTTTTTAAAAATATCAGTGACAACAAATTCCATATTACTCACTTATTTCCCTTTAGATTCCATGAAGGAACAGTGTGGGGACTTCTCTCGAATCGGTGAGCTATGCACATTATAACTTGTAATCACTGACCGGGATCTACAGAATAAAGCCGGCTTCGAACGGCTAATCCTTTTTCAAGAGAAGTTTTACTCTCGTATTTGTAAACTCGCCAGAATTTACGCTGAAAATGTTTGATGGTCTTGCCATTTTTCGATTCTCTGTTTACTACGACCGTCCATAAACATTTCATATTTGCAATGTTTTATTAATTAACAAAATAACACGAAACTGTTTAAAAATCTTAACATAATTCGCTTTGTTTTGACATATTTGGGGCGTATACTTAATATTTGTATAATATACAATATATTTTTCATGTATAAGAGAAAGCTTGGAAAGAAATTTTGTTACAAAATTGGTTAAAATTAGTCCTTGGATATTAAATTGTAGGCAATTCTCAATATACACCATTTGAATGTCTAGGATATGCATGGGCATAAGGTTACTCCCATGGAAACAAATTTCCTTGCGATCATCATCAATGTCATTTTATAAAGCTCTCTACGATGAATGGCCAGGCCGAACTTGACATCAGTTTTGTTATCGTTCACCTGTTCTGTGTGTGTGTATCGATGTTACAACAACTTAACGTATTAGAGAGATTAAATTTCTTATGTGGCAAAAGGTTTCCTCCTATATATGTACGTGATGTCGTTACATTATGTTGCCTCAACCATTTCAATGTCTCTATTACCGGTATAAGGAAAATGGCTGTTGTTCGACAAACAATGACTACGATAATAATGAAATTCAACGATGGCTTTGTAAAGCAAACACATTTACACAGTTACATTGCAATTAAAACCAAACAAAATTATGAAAATAACGAATCAAATATTGAATTCTTAGAATTCTGTTAGGAAATCTCCTATTCACAGTCAACATCAAAAGCGCAAACAATATGAACTAATTAAAAAAGACTCCTCGTCAAGAGAAAGCTACAGCTGATTATCCTTGATTAGGGAGATTATCCATTATTGTTACCCTCATCGCCATTGTCATCAGTGTTGTCATTATACGCCCTTCTCATATCATGACAATGAATTTCGAATTTGATAAATGTCATTGGGGTTAACTTATGACAGCTGATCATTGGTATCATTTCCCAAAATATTCAAGTGTATTTGGGTGGTTGCCAGTGTAAATTGAACACTGTACCACATGTGTATGTCTGTGTGCGATGTGTTAGTGATAAACATCAGACGGTGCTTATTATTGTCTAATTACCGTATCTTTCTGGTGGTGTTTAAAGCGAATGACTTTTCACGCTACAACCGGGGTAAAACCCAGGGCATTATTTACAATACGAAATTGGAGAGCTAATAATAACAAACAGCAGGAAACACATACGAGTATTCAAAAATTAACATTTGCAAATTGTCAGAACTACCACAGCCAACACTGGCAACCACCATCAGCTACTGCTGGTGGTAGGAACTCTCGCGTCTCATATTCAAATGTGTAATGTTTTGAAATTCAAATCTCCCGTTTAATATTCACACCATGCCGCAGCATTTTCAGAGAACTTCTAATTATGTTCAATTATAAATAAAGCACTTCAATTTAACGTTCTTTTTGGTTTACAGAACAGAGTTGTTGGTGTCATATCCACATTCTGATATTAATTAAAAATTGAATGTGAATTGCTGGAAACGAAATAATTTCGGCGAACAAAATGGAAAAGGTTACCGAGTGACGTCTGCAGATGTAATGTTAGTTTACACCTTAATTCGTCGTTTTTTATGGAGAAAAAAACGATTCTGAAAAATGTCAGCGGTTCTCGTATGATTGCCCCTTCAACTCCATTTCTGACAAATGCCAATGAACGTATTTGTCAGAGATGGAGTACACCCGTGTACAAGTTATATGACAACAATATTATTTGGCAAGGAGACCTTTTCTGGATTCTCGAAATATATTTCAATGTGATATTCTGTTCGACAACAAAGGAGAACTCAATAAACCTCATCAACATTTAATTAATTTGCATTAATGCGGAGCTGTTTGCCATACAAATAGAAAGATGCCCATAAAAGGATGATATTTATTTATTGTTCAAATGATTCCCACGTATTTCCTGCAAACTTCCTATAAATCATAACAACTTATCTACCAACTTCCCCTGAAACCCCCCATCTACATTGAATCTATACAACATCACCCATTGGATTTGGCTTGGTCCAGTAGTTGCTCTAATTAAAATCGAGCTTGTAATTAATAACATTCTATTGTCCAAAGTTCATACATGGACACAAAGGTTATGGAGATAATAGAATAAACTAAAAATGGGACACCGGACAAAATTTATCAACAGCAGAAAAGTGAACAATCAAACCCTTACCATGACACACACTCACTTTTGGCAACACACTGATTCGTTTGGAAATATAAATTAATTTATACGCACACACACCATCGTAAATGGGTGTTATCTGTGTCCATACTATTTATACATCGTGGTAATAGAATTAGCAATCTAATATTATTAATTAAATTGTAATAAGCGTATGGTCTCTTAGTTTCAATGATGTGATGGCCAGTTAATTATTTTATCCAACCCATGCATATCATGGACACAAAGAACAATGAGTTCTGGGAGAGAGTGATACGAACTGGTGGCGTAAATATATTTTGTTTTTTCTGAAGAATATTCCGCACACTGGCAAAACCAGAACATTTTATATAAGTCTGTAATTCTATTGAATACATATAATCAGTAGAGAAGCGCCCTCGTAGGCGAGTTGGTAGCGTGCTTACTTATCAGCTCATGGGTTGTGGGTTCGACTTCCAACATAGGCTTTGGTCTGTTGCTCCAAAAATCGAACCATATGGTCTGTCTCCCGGTTTACCCTTGGACCTAAAATTTTAATATATATTTAATTAAAAATATATATATATATATATGTATATGTATGTATACCTGTTTTAATATAGTTTCAGTACCAAAGAAGTAGTATTTTGTTTTTACACAATTTGTGTCCTCTTAAATTAGATTTTGGTTGCAAATCGTAGCACCAAGCGGAACTCTCCCATTCGATGTATGTGGTAAACAATGTCCAGCTCGAAATACCACGAATGTCCGATTCCAGTTGTCACGAGATAACAGACTTTGGTGAGATAGTTAGGGAATTCACAAGGTGTACTAATGTTGTAAGTTGTAACAAAGTACGAGACCTACAATAGTACGTATGTGAACAACCTGTCGTATGTGTATGTACTGACATCTAAGAAACGTACATTTTCAAACTTCAAATGTAAAAATAATAAATAATAAAAAATAAATAAATACCAAATAATTTCAATTGTACCAAAAATTATACAAATGTACCATTTCTTCCATCACTGTCCCTTAGTACGATTTCAAAACATATATCCAAACGTTGTACTGTCGTACAATTCTTTTATATGGAAAATATCAACAAAAAATATACAACAGTTGTACAGCTTTAGTACGTACGACACTTACAACACTTAGGACACCCTTGTGAACACCCTAAGTGATTTCTATTTCGATCATTCAAATTGTAATTTCTGGTCTTAATTTTCAAAAATCGAAATCCAACTTTAAATTTGTCCCAAATTCCCCAATCGTCTGGCTAACATCAAGTATCTTCCATATTCGATTTATTACTAACGTTTAGAACCAAATTAAGTTAAACTAGTTTAAGTGATGGTCTTCTTAAGTAATGCTTTTACCATCGAACGCCATTTCATTATTATTTATTTAGCTGGATCGAATTTAGTCCCACCGCTATTAAATGCATATATTTTAACAAACGTTTGTGAATACAAACAAATATGTAAGTGGCTCCAGAGAAATGTGAGTGTGGGTCTGTATTTCAGACAATGATGTGTATGTATGTGTTTGCACACATGTAGATGTGAAGATGTATCACACACCTTCCATCTGATTGTAGGAGCGACTGAATAATTTCATAAACTTAATTAACTCGCAAAGATACACCAGAATGTGGCTGTCATTTTACAAATATCCTGCGGTAATAGAGTTGGTTAAATAAAACCACTTGTTTGTACAATAATGTACACACAATAATGTAGTTTACTTATAAACACCATTGTCTGTTTATTGATTTAAGCAGGATCCATTTAAGAAGTAGAACTCCCTGCGGAACATTAGAAATCTTTATTTGTCTAAGAGCTCTCGCTATTGTTGCTCTGTTCAGACCAAATAAATTATTAGGCGCAACCAACAACATAAAAAAATCAATTAGGTGTAATAAAAACGGAATGATACGCGGAGTAAACGAATAAAAAAATTGGCGATTAAGTGACAATTTAAGGAATCGTTGAGGGATCATTGAAGAAAATCAACAGTTAGAAAACTTAGTGGGTGATCATTTTTAATTTAGCATTTCCCCAATACCATGTGATTTTGCTTTGCATCCAAGTCTACTTAATATGATTCTTTAAAATAATCTTAGATAACTAATCGTTCTTCTTTGTTTTTGCAATTTCAGGTAAGCAAAGAATATTATGTGAATAACAAATGGTGAGTGAATTTAATGCAAATATTTGTTGAATTAAAAAATACTACAACGAACAATATATTTGGTGACATAATTCATATCAAGGCAGACTTAATACAGTTCGAATACTAACATTCTACGGTGAGTTCACAAAGTCTCAATTTATACGATAACTTTTTCCCAGAGTTTTTCTTCACATTATTTTTGAAACCTTTTCGTAAAATCGTAAGCATTTACACGATGACTATTTAAAAACAAACATGAGTGACCCTCAACGATTCCTTAAATTGTCAATTTATTTTTTTATTTTTTTTTTTTCGTTTACTCCGCGTATTCATTCCGTTTTTATTACACCTAATTGATTTTTTTATGTTGTTGGTTGCGCCTAATAATTTATTTGGTCTGAACAGAGCAACAATAGCGAGAGCTCTTAGACAAATAAAGATTTCTAATGTTCCGTCTGAAGTGCATTCTTCTTTTGTATAAACAATATATTTGTAAAATGCCGAAAAATTTTTTTTTTAAATTTTCAATTGAAAAGTCTAATTACCACCAATTTTCATTTGTTACTGTTTTGCTAGCACTCTTGCTTCTCAACCGCCTTCACCAATCATCGACGAACGTCTTGCCTATTCAACCTGGGTGGAAAGTCTTCGTGAAAATTGAGTCTGAACATGATAGATTACAGACTGACAGCAAACAACTATAAACGTTGATTGTAGGATAACCAGACATGGTGCAATAAGGATCCATTTCTCTAGTGCTCTGGAAACTTGTCCTATTCGTCTTAATTTTGTTATGGAAATCTCTCTCAGCAAGTGTTTTTTAAGTATGAGGAACAGGAAGTGTTGGAATGAGAGAAGACGTTGTGAGTATCTATCCAACGCAGTTCATACAATTCCTTTTTCGTTTCCCTCATGTCGATTTCCTCGGGCGATGTAGTAAAAACATGTTTACCTTGTTACACTTGCCGATGTTCAGATGTATTGTAGTGAGAAAAATTAAAAAAAAAAAAAAAATTTCCTATATTTCTAGGGTCAGTAAAGCCTCACAATAATTTCGTTGTGAAAAGTTTATCTTCGTTGAGCCATATTTTCTTTCCCCTTCATTCGAGTAAGAAAATACTCTAGACAAAAGTGAAGTGAGTATCTGGCTGGAAATGAATTACTTTTTTCGACTTGAAACACGGATTTCGTGTTTTCAGTGATCTCCAAGAGACCAAAACTAACTAATACAATAGTTTTGGTCTCTTGGGGATCGAAAAATTTTGGGAACTGCCCTCGTATGCGGACTTACTGTATAACCACATAAGCCTTTACATTTACAGTCAACAAATTAATATCTTTAGCTTATTTTTCATACAAATTGTATGTTCAGACAATGAGAGGACTAAATATTGTGACGATTTAAATTAAATTGCCATTCTCACTAACATCACATAGAAAGTATAGTTTCATTATCAATTTAACTCTCTGTGAATTTGCCAGGTTGCCCAGCACCACAATTACTGTACAACGAAACCCTAAATAGCTGCGTTGCCGCTAATACTGCAATTAAGTCATTGTCTGTACTGAAACATTTGGTTGTTGCCAAACATTCTATTGTGATTTCAAATGGGTTTCAGCATTTCACAGAAAACTGAAAGTGCGTCAACCTAAATTTCAAACAAAAATCCATTTCAACGAAATGCGGCTATAGAATTACACCAGCCGCTATTTCTAAAGCAAAAATGTTGTAAGTGTTGTGTATGGCGGAGTTACGCTTTATATATTTGATAATGTATGAATTATTAAGGGGCGTTGAAGGGACTAAAGCGAAAAAGGCATGAACAGCATTGAAAACTGAAAGTTCGGACCATCACCATACAAGTATAACAACGAAGGCAGATCAAAGAAACAAAATATTTCGCCTAGACTATCACAGACACTTTGCCTTCATCCCTCATATATTAGGATGCAAAAGTCTAATACATTTTTGTTTTCATGGTCACGGGATCATAGTCAATCAGTGATGCCATCATCGTTACGGTCATTATCACACTCACTTGGCTGTTGGGTTACGTATGAGAATCATTGATGGAAATAAAACGTCCCCCATCACCCTCACACACTCGTTCGAGTTTGATGATTTTTTAATTTTAAATTGTATTTTTCTGGTCTCATGGTTGGTTGCGCTGACGATTGTTGTGTGCATAAGTAAACAACAACGTTTTATTTTTTGACGCCCTTAAAAACCGCTGGAAAGCGGTTCATTGTTGGAGTGATGGATTTTAAAGGAGAGGGAGGAAACTCATAATTACATAAACATTTGATAGTGTCTACGGTTGGCTTTAGAGCATCTAACATTTATTCCATTATTCAAAGTGAATTGACGGAAAGTATTTGAAGTATAGAAAGCTAATTCATTGTCCCTAGCGGATTTTGGTGGCCTTTTGGATTATCTCAGTTTTCAGTTGTGATAATCATTAAATTCGTTTCGTATTGAAAATTAGTTCAAGCTAAATTCCTCAAACTCAGTTTTCGAATATCATTTAAGTACAGTGGTACACTAGAGATGATCTAAGGGTAACTCACATGTGAAGTGATATAGTCTCATTTGACTTTCTATGATCCTGTCGTTCCTGTATATTAGGATGGTTGGCAAGTACCAGTTTTTGGCTGGCATCGAACTGGAAGAAATATTACTGCGACGTTTTATTGGTGACTAAAATAAAGTGACATCGACGCTCTGTATCAACATTTGTGGATGAGAAGAAAGATTTTTGCAGAAAACATAATTATTTTTTCCATTCTAAATGACGATTTGCTGATACTGATGATAATCTGCCACATATAAAACTTAGAGATATTACGATAAGAATTTCTTTCCTAGTTTTATATTATAATTTCCTAGAACTATTTCAATATTATGGTAGGGGCAGCAGTCATTTATCTGTTGTGGAAGCTCATAAAAGCTATAGTTGGCGTCACCGTCATAAGTGATTTCATACTTTAACAGAGACTCCTACTGTTTATAAATCAGAGAAATATAAATCATTAGATATTGTCTCTCGATCTGCTAATATCCCAAGACAGCTGATAATCAAAAGAAGCATAGTTGAGCCCTAGGGTTGGAACAGAATACTGAAAAAATAGTATTTATAGAGTATATTTTTAAAAACAAAAAAAAAACATTACATTTAAAAGAAACCTCTTGCGAACGCTTGTTCTGCAAAATTTTTAAAAGAAACACGAAGTTCTTTTGTACTCTCACGGTACTCTAAAAACAAAAAAAAAACATTACATTTAAAAGAAACCTACCATACATTTTCTTAAACTAAAATAATCCTAAAGGAATGCGAACGCGACAGACGCATGCGTGGGGTTGTTTTTGTCAACCCACACACGCGTAACATCTTGTGGAAAATTCCACTCGTTCTCACCATGCTAGTCCCTTCTCCTAAAAAATACCACGCCATTTTATCCCTCGTACTCATGTTTATTGCCTGCTTATCTTAAAACCCCAGCTACAAAACACATACATGTATTGAATGTATACAAATGACCGAATCTGGAACAATTTTACCAACTTAACACACAGGATAAAAAACCATTGAGGATTTACAGAAATCTAATCACTTCTCTTCTTAGTTGTTGAATAAAATAAAATTATCTTAAAATTGAATGAAATCCGAACATTGTCCTTGATATGACCCAATGGAATCCAACTCCATACATCAAATATTCCTCCTTTTTTCACACGTTTGTTGGACAAATGGCCCAACTGGAAATGTAACTAATTTGTTTGAATAATATGCAACTCAGTATGTGTTCAATAATTAAATAATTTGCAACTCAGTTCACTTGACTAAATTCTTTTCGATTATAAATTGACTTCATAGAACAGTGGGAAATAATCTGTTGACATGTACGCCCAAAGGACGAATGGATGCCTCGATGTTTTAAAAACCCCAAAATGATTTATGTTCGGTTGTAAGAAACAAAAAAGAAACGATTTTGTGGAATAGCTGCAGATACTCGTATTATTTGTCCATGGTTACATGAGTATTCCATCCAATGCAAATGCAAATGGCATAAATTGTAAGAGCAAAAAAGCCTGAAAAAATTTTAAAAAAAAACAGAATTTAATGATGCTTAACGTATCATTATGTCAAATCGATTTTTTCCGCACCCAACAAATTCAAAGTTACCAACGGTTATAAGTGAAGGCTGAAACAAAGCCAATCAATTAATTTCCCATTCCAACCGATCTAATTGAACTTGGGCCAAAAGTCAATGAAGCATGCAACGGCAAACGAAACAGCAAGAAAAAAGCAACCAGCACATAATTAAACTCTCATTCCACGGGCCAAAAGTTCTTTACAACAATCGACATTACAAATAGAGACATTCTTTTGTTGTTGTGTAACGACAATAACAGTTTAGGAACTTTATTTAAGTTTTTTGTTTTATTTCTTTGAAGGAAATGGATTTTCATGTTTAATTGAAAAGAAGCAAATGGAAGGGGGATGTAAGAATGCCATTTAAAAGCAGAAAGAAGAAAAATAAAAGAAGCCCTAACATGTTACCCATATTTTTTGTAATCGGCTATCTCCACCTCTTTGAATGAAATGATATTATGACAGCTGGGAACGGAATAAATACTCAACCTTTAAATCTGTACAGCGGACTCCTGTCACAAGCAGCTCAGACAACCTGCAGTACATGGAGACTGACATTTTACTTTATACATTATACTTTTTTTTGTTCCGTTGTCGTGTAGAATGATTGCGTTGCCACGTGATCGAAGAAGAAAAAATAAAATAAATTTGGAATTACTTACTTCCCTCATTGGCCTCTGATGAGGCAATACAGTCATTAGGCTATTCCGGATTAGGGTTTTAAAATGTGTCACTTGGAAAGCCCAGCAAATTCTGGAAAAAAAGATTATTACTTAGACGTTTTTTAATCACTGAAATGGGGGAAAATAGTTCAGCTTGGACTGTTGGTCAAATGTTTCCTGCTTTTCGCGGATCATGCGTGTTCCAAATGCGAAAATTTGTTCACATGAATCTGGGACACATGTATTTGTTTTGTGTATGGTCAAAACAATTTAAGATCCAACTGTAATTGCAGAAGATATAAAGAAAAAATATAAAAGAGCGAAACCAACATTCGGCAAAAAAAAAAACAAAAAAAATATATAAACTACCTCGCAATAATACTTTATATTCGAAGGTGTACGCCGACCTTTTTTTGCGGTACGGTCCACGCCTATACACCAGTAGAAAATAGTGGACCAAACTTAATTTAACTTTTTCATTATTCTTTTTTGCAATTACAGGACAGACAATTCCTCCAAATGTTCAAGCGTAGCCAACCATTTTCTAAAAACACTTGTATTCGTCCTTGAAATAAACACAAACAGCAGCATTAGATAGGGAGAAGACAGACTGAGAGCACAAACCGCAAAGTTGTGTAAACTTCGTTCAAAATATTAATACCTGAGAGGGGCCGGATTACAGATGACATAAATATTTGACAGAAAGCTGGACTGTAATACAACATTGCTTAAATGACTTAACAAAATGAAGAATTGTAAAACATCTCTTTATCACATTACGTTTTACGGCATCACACCCCTCAGTCTGTACCCATAAGTACCGCAGACATTAAAATGTAGAGACTGAAACTAAATCTTGTCCGGCAATTTCGCTTTAAATACTTCACAAAGATTTCTGTTTGTTAATCCTCTTAAGGAGTGAAAAATAAATTGAAGTGTGGCCTTACAAATATTTGACAATACAGATTGTTGGGTGAAAAAAGAAAAAAAAAGAGATAAGAAAATGGCAAAAAAAAGTCCCAAATGTTTAAGAACTTTTCAATAACAGACATTAACTGTCCGGCTCCGGATCAGCCAACCCACAATTTTCTGATCATTTAAAGCCATTAAAAGTGGATTACTTCGTTTGTAGTCTTTCACATAATGGGAACAACTACCAAATCTACTCAGGCTATTATGAAAAGACGTACCCAACAGGATGAACTTCGTTAATGACCATTGGCTGTCAAAACTTAGCATGTAAAAGGTTCGTACAAACGATGAATCGGAGGAACTCTTCAGAAGACTGCTACTGCTTCTGACATGTCTGGTAAAAAACAATTATTTACTTGGAGAATGTCATTTAAAGAAATTCCCCTTTATTTTATGTTGCTGTTGCGAATTTGAAGGTTTGTTTTTCGATGAATACAAAGAAATTCGTATAGTTTGGAAAATATTCACATCAACACTATAAAGTCAAAATTGCTTTTTTTCACAAAAGAGCTGATTTGTATTCGCCCATGGAGTGACAGACACCACACACAGATTGTCATTTCATTTCTGTTTGCATGAATTTGTGAATTTTGGAATATTATCTGTCCACAGTCTGCACATGACGGACACGGTCGCGTATGAGCAACATTAAATATCACTCATACGCCACCAGAATAGTTTAATTCTGTGCCAGACAATAGAAATCCAGTCCAGTTTTTTGAGCCTTAGATAGAAAGTATACACCGGCCTCAAATGGTTTATATTATGAACATAACGATGATAGATGATTTCGTCCTAAATATGTTTCTCCCAAAGTTGAATGTTATGGGTTGAAAGTCCTGTCAAACCTAAAACATGCACACTTCTGCTTCGCCGTGTTTGTTAATTTATGGAGCATCTTAAGCAAACAAATTGTGTTTACTCTTAGAACGACACAGAAGGGATGGTTACCCCGGCACTTTATCACTATAAATAAATAATAATAATAAAAAAAATAATATTTTTTTTGTACAGAAATTGTGTTTCCCCCAAATTTTTTTTTTACACAATTTTTTTTTCAACAAAGATTTTTTTTTTTACAAATTTTTTTTACAAATGTTTTTTTCAAAATTTTTTTTTTTCAACAAATTTTTTTTTTCACATAATTTTTTTTTTCATCAATTTTTATTTTTCACAAAAATTTTTTTTTTCAACAAAATTTTTGTTTTCCAATAAAAAAAATTTTTTTCAACCAAATTTTTTTTTCAAGAAAAAATTTTTTTTCAACAATTTTTTTTTTTTTTCACAAAATTTTTTTTTTTTCAACAAAATTTTCCATTTTTTAACGGGCGCCATAGGCGCATTACAACTTACTAGTGTAATAATATTTGCCATGAGCCACTTGCCGATCAGTGAATGTAAAATGTACTCACTAAAGTTCCTTTACTCTACCGTACTTAAAGGTTATATGACTTGCTGTGCAGTCTACCGAACACAGGCAATTCAAAAATAATTTAAAGATATTTCACCCTTTAATACAAAAAGAAATTTGCCCCGTAAAGGGGCTTAACCGGAACATGAGAGTACCCGCCAGGAAACGGTAAGGCCACATAAGGCCACATCCCTCAATCGTTGGTGTGTGTTTCACACACACACATCCATAAACAAATAGTAGGAATACATACAACACGAATGAATCCGGAATGAGACACGTTTATAAAAACATGTGTTTCAATTTATTTTTTGTTTGACAGTAACTCTTAAATAAACGAAAGCACAACAACCACGGATATTTATTACGCCTTCCAAGGAAGATATGTCTGTCCAATGGGCGAACATTTAAAAGGACTAACAGCAGCAGCCACGACATGTAGTGTCGCAAATAAATATTCTTTACGCTACCAACCCGACCACAAATGTAGGCAAATAATCGCACATGTTATTTTCTCCTTTCCCCTACCCAATTACCCACACCACACAACCACATCTGTGGCGATAGCGTTTCACTTAACCCATAAATTCCAGATATTGCAGAAAGCAGGAGGTGGAGACGATGTGGGCAAGTTGAGATGGGATCGTCAGAGCATTTCGGAGCGTGTGTCCAAAACCGCAAATATGTTGCTGTGTTTACATGAAACGGATGTTTTTCTTTTGCATCCTTCAGGTTGATACATGAGAAGCTACTTCCGTTGGTAACACTATCCTGGGCAAAGTATTTTCGGTCAATTGTGTGATGCCTATTTGATTCACTTTAAATTCCATTAACTTTACAAACAAGCAGACAGCTGCAAAGGACTGGACATATTTTGTTGGTCACATTTGAGTTTTCGGAAAGAGACGAAAGGGAAGGAAAGCAGACAGCTTTATTTGCAAACTATTTGGATGGAGACATCAAGAGTTGTACAGATAGCAGATATGTAAAAATTGTTGAAGTGTTCATGATTGAGGACTACGACTATTACCTTAATTACTTTGTACATTTTGGAAAAATATCGTAGAAGAAAATGGACAATTGCAAAAATCTTCTATTGCATTATTATAATCTTAATATATATTTACGCTCGACACTGATTCACTGACTCTGTCACGCAGTACGTAGGAATTTAAATAGGCATTCTATAATTTTCTATAACACCGTTCAACACGCTTTTGCACACATGAAGAAGACCTATATATTCGGAATCTACGTCGAAAAATAAACTACCCGTGTGTCCCAGTTTTTCTAGATCAATTCGTATTTTCGCGAAAAATGTGAATATATATTTGGTTAAAAACAACTTATTGTATTTTTTATAAAAAACTTATGTTATTTTGCTAAAAAAAATATAACATTCATAAATAAGTTGAAAAAACAGTGTAGGGGCTGTTCACATATTACGTTACACAATTTTTTATACGTATTTTTGCTACGTATGTGGTTTATTTGCACCTAAAAAAAATTTAAGAAATATAACCAAAAGTTTTGTACATGCTTTTGAAGAATTTTTCGTTGTTTCATATGTTCCAAATATATGGTACGCACCCGAAGTTGTTTGTGAATATTGTTATCGTGGTTTAATGGGAACAACAAGTGTATTAAATCGTCATAAAATTAAATATGTCAGACCCACCATTTGGCTGCGACGAACTGAACATGATCCAGAATTTTGCTATTTTTGTTCCGTAAAAACTGTTGGATTTCGGTATAGCACTCGCCATCAAATTCAATATACTGATGTTGAGTCCGTTATTAAGGCACAAGAAAGATCTAATGATGGCGTTTTCGAAGAAATTTCCACACACAATGAAATTGACATTGAAGTACAATCGATCAGAGAACCGTCTCCATCGGAATTTTTACCTTCAGCTGGTGAAGTTGGCTCTTCAGTCCCTCATTTCGTAACACAAGCTGATTTTAATGATTTGGTACGAGACAGTAACGTTTCGAAAAATACGGCGGAATTAATAGGTTCCCGCTTAAAAGAATGGAATTTAGTATCCGAAGATTTCAACATTACAGCACCTCGTAAACGTGCAAAGACGAATCCATTTAATGAACATTTCATCATGCACGAAAATTCTGAAATTCAACTTTGCTACTGTCACAACATTGATGCATTTGTTAATACTCAAAACAAAAGCATTGATTTATATATTATTCTCTGTATTAACATACAAGTCCATATCCTTAAATTTTTTGCAAATATACGAATTGATGCAGAAAAAGTGGGATACACGTGTATTTTATTTTTTCCTCCTCTTTCAGAATATACTAATTTTGTTCATGTCTGCAACCAAAAGCTTAAATTTGTCATACAGTGTAATCTATAAATAATAATAATAAAAAAAATAATATTTTTTTTTGTACAGAAATTGTGTTTTCCCCAAATTTTTTTTTCCAAGATTTTTTTTTCAACAAAATTTTTTTTTTCAAGAAAAAATATGTTTTCAACAAAAATTTTTTTTTTCAACAAAATTTTTTTTCGATATTTCAACGGGCGCCATAGGCTCATTACAACTTACTAGTAATAAATAAAACCATAATAAGGACGAGCATAGCACAAGCGAGAGTTGTCATAGAAGTAAATGTTTGCATTTTAAAACGTTACTGATGCTTTCTATTATTGATTCTATGGAAATGATCTAGACTCTACTATTTTAATATCAGATTAACCGGATTTATCCTCATTTATTAGCCATTTGGCAGTGGCAATTAAGAACACAAGTGAGGCAAGACTTTCCCATTTCCAAATGAAATTGACAAGAGGTCAATTGCAACCGCATACATAATATTTCTGAAAAGAAAAACTGAAACGTTTAATTTCCATAAAATAAATTTATTTTTCCGAACTTTTACAAAACATGTTCATACCTATACGAGTAGTTATACAGGGTCCGCCAAATAAATTTACTTTTTTTTTGATAATTCTATAAAAAAAACTACTTGATATTTTCTCAAACTTCTTTTTTTGTTTGAAATAAAAATTCTTCCGGTTAATAATGGAAAATAATTTCATTCAAATGGCTGCCTCGTCTGGACATGCAGTAGCCTAACGACATCAGCCCTGCAGCTGATAATGTGATCTTCAAAAATAGGGCGCAAAACATCGAGTGTAGCTTCGGCTGTATGGCACGTAGCGCCGTCCTATTGAAACCAAATGTTGCCAATATCCTCCTCTTCATTTTTTGTAAACATGAATTCGTTCAACATGGCCCGATAACTAAAATAACGAAAATGAAATAAGCACTAGTTGAAAACAAAACGTTAGATGGCCGACCCTTTACTTACCAACACTCTGTCTTTAACTCGAATATAATTATTATTTATTATTATAAATATACCATATGGAAATTTCATATTGCATAGTAACAATAAACACCCTCCGGCATTTTTTTCCCCAAATTACGAACCCATAATATTTGTATTCTGTGTTGATTGTTTTTGACTAACCAACATTTGTTGAAATTAGTTTTGTTTCTTAATTTTCAAACAAAGAGAGATTTCTAGGAATGAAAAATTTACAAATATACATCAACTTTACAAAATGGCTGAATAAATCGGACGTGCAGGAGTGTTAGTTCACAATAAGCAGTGTTTAAACCTTATTGAATAAAATGGAGTTTAGACAAGACCCCCAAAAATGTCTCAGTATTCCCAGAAATCCCCAGATAACGTTCAAAATCAAGGGAGTACCTCCGTCCTCTTTCCGAACCTCCCTAATATACAAAAACATTCAAGTACTCTAAAGTTTGTGTTACAAGTTATCTAAAACATATCCTCTGTGAACATGTGAACAAGGATGACCAACAGATAAAGTTAAATTAAAAAAAATATTTCTTTTATTAAATTCGAAACTAAAACAAACAAAAACTTATTTTTAAAAAGCCAACATTATTTTCAATGTTTTAGAAGTTGGCATTTGTTATTAAACACAATAAGAAGAAGAATGGTAGTGACAACAATTTGGATTTAAGTCATCCCATTCATGAAATATACGACAACGGATCAGAAAGGAAACAAAAGTAATTTAAAACTGAGTTAGTACATGGACAAATGGAAAAGCTACATCATCTTGGTAAAAGTTACCTAATTTTTCATTATAAAATGCTCAGATGTGGAATTAGGGGTGATCAACACTGCTAAATCTTTTTCTAGGACCATGAAAGCAATAATGCTACGTACGACTTCCAGGTCAAGAGGTGATACACCTAGGAAGACTTGCAATAGGTTCGTCGAATCCGTCCTGCATATGACATGAGAGACAGTATTGCGGACATACCTCAGCAGTCTTAACCAAATTTGTTTGGCTCACCTTAAATAATTCCTAAAATTATTTACAATAAAATTGTCATTTACAAATAAAAATGTTTACATATGTTTGGCATATGTTCCCAAAACTGACTCAAGAACGTATTCTTCCCCTTATACTGCTGTCCTTAGAAATATCTCCCTTATCCACTAAGTCGACAACATTCCAATCGGCCTTCGTATAACTAATTCAGGCTCTATACCATCACTGACTGTTGCAACTGACTCTTTTTAATATCTGCTACAATGTTCAGTTGTACAACATCATTTGCATTCCTTGGATGAGTGCATATCCTTGGTCGGGTGGTGTATCGGAATATTTTTGTGGCTTTGGAATTGGAATTGGCAAAATATCTGTTCATATCTCATTTGCAATTTGTGCATAAAATGTTTGCAATGTTCCAAATGAAATGAATATCATTGCAGCACATGTTGCATTTCATGTTGGCTTCTCCATCGATATAAGTAAAATTAATTAAGATCCTCAACTCGATTTGTAATACAACACAACCCCATTACATCATTGCCAAGTGATTTCGAATGGAATGGCATGATTTCGAATGAATAGAAGAAACTGACTTGTGGGAAATGTTCTTTATTTCCAATTGAATTGAAAGGTAATAAAGCAGAGATTATCCAAAGCAAAGGCCAATGATATCGCCTGCAAATAGCAGACCACTCAGTGGTGTCTTAACTGATATTAATGAGTGTGAATAATTTTCCAAATTGAGCTGAAATTACCACAAATTTAAAAAGCAAGGCTTGTAAGACATGCAATTAATTAATAAGGACATTCACCAAAAATACACAGGGAAAGTATGGACGCATGAAGACAAACACAAAGATATTGGGTCAGCCAGTTAAATAGATTGTCCTGGGAATGTGTACACAATTGGCAGTCGTGACCTTTACCCATCAATCCACGTTTCTGGGTCCAATGTGGATACATTCGTAATGCCAGATGATTCCATTAATCTGGCAGATGTATTCGAAAAAGGTCAGGGCTTACATGGCAGCTTTCAATAAATATATATGAAAACTGTTACAGTTCGGATGTGGATTTGTTGTAAAAGAGTTAATAAGTCATCTAATAATCATGCACATAAACGAACGGCTGGCAACAAGCCGCATCTAGGCCAACTACTTTTATGTAAAGCTACTATCAGTATGTAAAGCAATTTTTCATGTTCTCACATTATGAGGGTACCCTTAGTTTTTTTAGTGTTCAAAGTATGACTACTACTTCCATATCGTCACCTGAAAATCAAAAAACACAAAATCGTGTTTTTATTGTTTTTTATAAAATTACATAAAATACATGTCTCTGTAAAAGTTTAATATTTCAATATCCAATGATTATACAACCGTGTTTGGCTTCTCCTGTGAAGTTATGAAAATGGTTTTTAAGTCATTTTCGATTTCTAACGATATATTCTTGAGATGGCCATTAATTCGTCGTTCCATTATTTCAATTGGTTTTTATTTGGCTGATTCAATTCGTGTGTTGCAAATCACTTCAAATGCCTTTGACAAATCCCATAAAACATAAATGACATTTTTATTTTAAATTAATTAATTTTTAATTTAATTAATGTCTCATCTTCAAAGGTTTTCTTGAATCATTTGTTTTTGCCCCATAGCGCTTTCCACACCGGCACACACGAGAACCCACACACATACGTTACAATATATTGCCGCAAATGATGAAATAATTTCAGCGGCTGTCAATAAACACAAATTCACAGTCACAGATACACTCACGCATCTACACAAAAGATAAAAACAATTATGTTTAACCAAAACACACATACACATACAAAGACATCAACAAAAACATTAACTTTAATGTCAATATTGTGCTAACAATGGCCAGAAACAAAGGTACCACAATGAAAACAACCGCAGACAATGGGCAAATCAAGCCAACCAACACTAACAAGGGTATCAACAGAAATCCCAATTAAAATAACCGCAACAATTTATGTTTCAAATTTTCAAATCAAACCGATACATACCACCACACTCACACATGATTATTGTGTGGATTCAATAAAATCGTCGTATTGGTGATTCATCAGATCAAAGTCGACCTTTTGTGTTACTTCAGATTGTAGTCGTTCTACTGTGATTCAAAAACAGGATATTCTCAAGATCAAGTTCTAGCTATTGCGATGCTTCAGAATAAAGTCAAGCTGTTGTGATTTTCGAGATCAAATTCACCAAATCACTTCAAATCAAACTGAAATATCTGCCAATTATCAAATGAAAGTCAACTTCAAACTAAAGTTGGCCTTTTGTATAACATAAGATGTTCAGATTTAGTAGATTAAATTCGACATATTACCATACTTCAGAATACAGTTAAAGGAGATAACTTAACAATTCTTGTATGAAAATGTGCAAATGTGATACGGAAACCATATCTCATACAATCTCATCATCTCTGTTTTTTTAATGGTTCCAGTAATCTGTATTTCTTGTCATTGTGCGATGGCAGATTGGTGAAAGAATAAGTGAAAATGTGTTCATATAGAAAATATTTGGAGTATTCATAAGACGACGTTCATTTACGACTAAAGGTTTGCGATAGTTTTCTTAAAGCATGTATGTGCTTCCATATATTTCACTTCATATCCAAAGTGGCTTCTAAGTGATCTCGTCACACAAATTTGGAAATCCACAGGCTCTACTAGTTTCGTTTTTTGTCATTTTTTTAACACAAGAAATGGTTCTTGCTTTCCGCAATGGATGTCTTATGAAACATATATTTCTATGCCAAATTGTTTACACTTTCTTAATGGAAACGAATTTATGGTCAATTGTAATGACATCAGCTGAGTGTAGACGAACCACCACAAATACTCTTAAACGATTTTCCATTTATAACGTTTTCACTCACATGCATTTTTCATTGAAGTTGAAGTGTTTCCATCTGTGCGATGCGACAAACTTATGATAAACTACAGCCTCAACATGGCTTCAATAAACATTTCCAACTTAACCTCTTACTGAGTAAAGTTCTTAACTCTGATTGTATCCTTCTGCCTAAGTATACGCGAAGGACATTTATGAGATCATCGTATGGATAGAATACTTATAAGCGTTTAAATCACATACTTTTGTATTCCAACAAGATGATACATTTTCCATGTTCAATAAAAAAACAAAAACTTTTTCAATAAAGAAAACTTTTACTTGTGCTGCTCTTCTTCTCCATGGAGACATTTTCCAATATCCAATAATAAAGGCGGCTAATGTGTACACTCAGAGAAATATTATTTAAATTCAAAGAATTTACATTTGAATATTTCCTAGAATTGGCATGACAAGAACAAAGCAATGACTTTCTTAGTTGGGTGGACAAATACACCTGCTGGTCGAGTGAAGGTATTGAGAGACTTGACAGAGTAATGGGAAATAGAATGGGAAAATTCAAATATATTTCCATTTTCTATAATGAAATAGAGTGAGATTTCTTTAGTTTGACCCTACACGGGCTTTGCTCCTTATCCGGGCAATATTGAACGGAATTTTATTTATTAATGGGTAATTCCAAAAAAATGACCCCTTACAGCTCAAAAATAAAATTATTATTTGTTATGTATTTTTCCGCTAATATTACACAAAACAAATGTATCTGTCATTTTCCGAAGGATGAACTTAAATTTTCTTTATACTAACAAAAATATATGTTTTTTTTTGTTACCCACAATAAATGAATTCAAACACAAAAATCGTATATTTTTTTATATTGTAACGACCGTTACTTTTTAAAAACATTTTTTTTTGGGAACTAATTTTCTTTGATTTGAAAATAAACCTATTATTTAAAGAAAACATTACAAAGAATTTAATGAGATTTTTTACTTGACACATCCTGTGCAAAATTTTACAATACATGATATTTGTTTCCGAAATTTGAAAACAGCACATTTATAAAGTAACGACCGTTACTTTTTTAATGGTCAAAAATAGATTTGAAATTAGATTTTTTATGAATTCTTTTGGCTGCTACCGATGCTTGAACTTTCGAAGGTCCAAAATGAAGCAACCCTCCTGGCATATATTCTTAGGTTGGAATTTTATTTCAAAAATCACCGAAAATCGGTAACGACCGTTACTTTGGAAACACCCTAATTTAAAACAATAATTAAAGTTAAATCCCATAAAATAGTGTCGACATCATTTTGGTTCTAACTCAATTATTATGCACCCTAATAAAGTTTTCTCTAAGCCTTAACGCCCCCCAGTGCCATAAGAAAAATGACATAAAAAAGTGATTCATTGAATTTCAAAACATATTACCACTTATTGGCCTCCCTCTTTAATGTCTTTTCAACAAAAGCCATTAACATTTTTTCGTTGAAAGTGTTATTATTCTTGTTTATTTTATGATATTGCAGTGTTATAATATTGACAGTCATGAAGGCAGGCAA
Organism: Hydrotaea cyrtoneurina; assembly: GCA_958296145.1. Classification (NCBI taxonomy): domain Eukaryota; kingdom Metazoa; phylum Arthropoda; class Insecta; order Diptera; family Muscidae; genus Hydrotaea; species Hydrotaea cyrtoneurina. Next base: position 4,832,894 of record OY282513.1, on the reverse strand, counting down.
AACTGCAAAACAGTTTATGGCCCTGAAACAAAATGTGTCAGCACTCCGACATGACATTGTCGTTCTTAGATAAACGAACAAAATATGTTTTTATATTAATATAAATCAAAGTCATATGTTTACATGTAATTAAAATTACAATATTCAGGGTATCCAGAATATTCCAAGACAATTTTACTCTAGCAAAGTTTGGATAACAGTCAAACCCAGTCTACTCCGATAGTATAGAAATTGGTTTCCGTCAAATAGAAAATAAGAGTGCTTGTCGAAACAAGGAACTAATTGTCTGAATATGTTAAAATAAGTAATAATTTTAGGAATATTTCTCACAATCGAGGTGGCGTTTGATACTCTGTCTGTCACACAGTATTGAAATGACTACTCACCAGTTCTTATAGGTTAGGAGATCTATATTTACTGTCATTGTGTCACAAGATTGACTGAAAAGTAATTTTTCAAAATTAAAATTTTAGTTTAGTTTTAAATTTAAAATAGTCGGGAATTAAATTGTTGATTTAGTTCCGATTCACACTAGGCAATTTTAATTGCCGCAAATTTCAGTTTGGTGGAAATAGTGGTAGGGGGAATGGAAAGGGAAAAAAATTGCTCGCACTGGCAATATCTTTTTGTTTTTTTTTGTATTTTGAAAGTCGAAGGGATTTATAAAAATTTCCTCAAGTAAAATTGCCTAGTGTGAATCGGGACTTAGAACATTTAGAAGCCATTACCGATAAAGAAAAAACGGCAATCAAAAACGATAGTAAAGGAACCCGTATCACTACTCGTCGGAACTATGGATTAATCGTTGGAAAAAATGTGAACAGAGCATCAATTTGAAGAGAGTGAAAAAAGGAAGAGAAGACTTAAAGTTCACCCTAGCCAGCCTAAAATGATTTTGTGAGTAGCTCCAGCGATAACCGCCTGTTCGAAAATAAGCATATGAAGACATATAAACCGATGACGATTAAACTTCAAAACATTTTTAAAAGAAAATGGTAAATGTTTCAATGTAGCCCTCCATACAAAGTTGAGTTCGTTCATCTGTACAAGTCATATAAGATTCGAGAATGGAACAGTAAGATGCACGCGAAAACCATTCGGCAAAAGTTGGAAAATATAGAACCATGTCACATAACCTTTATAGTATGTACCAGTAACTGACTCTGGAGAAGTTCGATGTTGTGTTTATATTTGGGTCATATATGGGGCTGAACGAAAACACTCCTAAAACCTTCTAATATATTTCGCTGCTCATCCTTCGTCTTATCGCAAACCCTGAGAGAAGCGATGACACCATATCCGCCTGTAGGAGTTATCTTGAAGAATCCTAGCTTGTTATCCCTACTGTCCTCACTGAATTGAGAGAAGTTCCCCGTCTGTCATTTTAGGTTTAATGTTTTTTTTTTACCTTTTTTGTTTACATTTCGACCTATATTATATTATAACCATTAAATTTAATTAGTTGAGCTCGATGTTTTTTTTACAAATCTTGACGTAATTGTTCATATTACTTTTATTATAAAGTATTATGACGTCAAAATTGTATTTGTAACAAATGTAGTTTTGTTGAATCCAGCGTTTTCATATAAGTGGTTCTGTCTGTTTTTACAGTTTTTTAAAGATTTGTAAAATTTACAGATTTCTGAAAAATATATACAGCAACGCTAGTTGTAATACATATTTTAAAAAATAACGATTTAAAAGAAAATACAAAATCGATTTTCGCGGGCTAGGTATTTTTTTAGACCCAGTGTTACTCGGTGAAATATTTTTTTAAATTTCCCGTATTTTTACATTTTTTTGCTATACAATCTCTTGATTTTTTTTCCTCCCATACAAATTGAACCGTTGACGTACGTTGTTGTATACGACATATTACGCCAAAGGTAACCAAACTTAAAACATGGTCCTTTGTTACTAAGGACACTCACTTGTGTTACTTTCAACAGTGATTAAAATACATGGGCACAGTCTCATCTCCCTACAGACTTGTACTCCAATCACAAGATTTATTTGTTAAACACTGAACGACCGCCGTTCGATTAACGAAAAGAAAAATTGCACAGTTTTACTTCGGCCTTAAAATCTCTCAGGCTATCATATTATGTGGGAGTTTCTTCTAAATTAATTGTTTCTGGCCTCTAATGGGTCAATCCTATGACAACGTTTAACATCAATTTAATATTTCACACAAAAAAGACATGTACTTGCTTGTACTCGTCGACATGACAATTAGAACAAATTGTGCAATGACATATTTAATTCATTTGCAATTAATAATGCATTTTCGAACCAATGAATAGCAATTGAAGTGACAGGACAAAAAGACAACACACGAGTAGATGCACATCCTAAGAGCTTTTATACACATAATGGGATTAACAGACCAATAAATGCCTAGTGTAGAGGGCCTGTATTGAGGGCGCTCGGAAGTGTTCTAACAGAGTGGCAGGCAGCCAACGGTTTTGGTCAGTGGTAAAGTATCTCTAAAGCCCAGGTCCTCCTCTACAATTGTCTCATATTCTTTCCCCAAATTATTCAAACTATTTTCTAGTACCAACCTCCGTATTTCATTTAAACCCAATATTTTTTATGACAAAAATAAAACGAATATATAATCTAAAACCCCCGGTGTTGTGCCAAAAAGTATTTGAAAATCCATTGATGGCAGCTGTAGTAAATGAAACAGGTTTAAATTCTATGAAAATCACGACCTTTCCATCGTATATCCTGGATGGAGATGATATCAACCCTGTATTCTTCAAGGATATCAGCCTGTTATATTAAAACTCCTGCTCTTAGGAGTGTCGGTGCATAACAAGTGCAATCTCTTAGTCTGCAGAATGACCTTGGCGGATGCAATAACACCGTTGTTCAGTAGAAGGCGCAGGCACGTGAGTCTACTTGGTGAGCAAATGATAAGGATCACTAAGTTGAGCTGGGCAGTAGCTTCACCTGTAAACCCGCGTGAACTCCCAATAACAGTTGACCTGTCATGCCAATAAAATGTCCCTTTTGGATGACCCTAAGCCGTCATTTTCAGCATATGACTTTGTTGGCATTTTGAGAACAATTCACAGAACGGGCCCCACGCTCTCTTAATTTGACTCTGCTGCTATGCATTAAATGGCTCCGAGCACTCACTGACAGTTAACATCAACTGCTGTTGCTGTTCCTACACAACTTTTGACGAATTACAAACGTAATTACTTTACAATACTATGAAATTAACAATAGAATTGGAATAGAAAAAAACAAGCCCATCAACGAATAACATCGAGCACCAATACAGTAAAACAAGAGAAGTTTACTAACTCACATTGATCGAAATGTTGTAGATTAATTTGCATGAAATATTCTATGACACATGTTTTTGCCAACTCACTTACGCGAGTGGTACGAGCAGGAGTTACGTTCCATTCCTACGATGAAATCTAATATGTATAATTAAATTCTAATATCCTTTCCTTTCACTGTTGTTTCCTTCCACCGCAACATGTCTCGATTGGGCCGAGCACCGAAGGCCAAGCAAATGAATAGAAGGCGTTTGGTGGCGACAACATCGATTTCCGTGGAATGTTTGCCAATGTTGACGTGCATCCAGCTTCCTGGCTTGTTTTGGCTCTAATGACTGGAAAATGATATTTGTATTGGGTGCTGTACGGACACGTGTCTGTGGTTTAGGGCCGAACTGATTCACACACACTCAAGGTCGTATGTGTGCAGTACAATTGTCAGAACAAAGCAAAAGGCGTACTTTAGCTAAGTCGGATATTGGCAGTGATGAAAAGATTATTTAAATTTTCCATATGGTTAAAAGAAAAAGACTAACCCCCGTATTCCCCGAAAAAGTGTGTTTGTTTCTGTATTTTTATAAATTTTTCTTAACAAAGCTGTTTTAAATTTGTATGAATACGAGGGTTAGTCTTTTTTAACCATTTGGAAAATTAAAACAAGTTTTTCATCATTTTCCATGTCGGACTTGGTTAAAGCTAATGCTATGACCGCCAAGGTGCCATATGTGTGAAACTCAGTTTTGGTCCTATCCTAAAAATTCTTCCGATGATTCCAAAATGTATGTGAGGTTACCATGACAGTGTTTACACACTAACTCTGTAGTTTATTGAGATACCACGGAATCTAGCAAACATCGTATCGAACACTTCGTATGAGAACATTTCTTATTTTATTCAGGCCTCGTATGTCTAGATTGAACACAGTATCGCCTCTTTCACTTAGTTGGAGTTAGGGTTGATATGGTTGATACCACGAACAGTTTTGTTCCTCACAGTATTGCAATAGTCATTCATTGCAACGCAACCGCAAAAGTGCATCTATTTGTTGGACTGCGATTTCCTCAAATGTGCAACACCCCAACAACAACAACATGATAATGGAAATAGCAACGATACACGAGCAATTGTTGTCTCTCACCAGTGGGTTCAAATCGTCCATCGTTTCCTTCCCGTTGCCTACCCAACATGTGGGCACCAATTCCAATAAACGATATCAGCGTTGTCTATTGTAATAGAAAAGGAGGATGGTGACGCCATCGACCATTGTTATGGTGACGTTTGGTTGTTTGCACTCCCATCAATTATATCACAATAAAATGGTCCAATGGTTGTCCTTGTTACGGGTGTATGAATGGCTACCGCCTGCATGTAGTTCGAAGCTCCTAGGCAATTTAATTGATGGTGGCATTGGTCCTGTTGTGGTTTCTATGCCTACAACCGTTCCACGTAAAATCGTATTAATGGAGATGCACTCGTGTAAAGTGTGATTCATTTAAATCAATTATTGTACGAATCATTGAACACGTGTTGACTGCATGCCTGCCTTGAATGAATTTCTAATTGAAATGTACTCATGTCTATGGATATTTCTTAGTGTGTAAAACTTTAATATTTAATTATTTCTGAAAGCTTTCCTTGGAACTATTTAATAACAATGCAAATAATGTTAAATCACAGACAACAGCAGTAAATAATTGAAAGAACAATAGTTGAGGCCATAAGGCATAAGGAAATATTGAAAAGAATTATTGTCTTTGCAGTGAAGGACAAACTCAACAATTGAAGGATCCACTACTAAAGACAATGCAAATTGAAACTATTTCAATGAGCTTTACTACCTTATTAGTTGCTTGCCTAGTATTTATGTTTGAATTATTCCAAAGTTGGAAAATGAGATATGTCCACTATCGAAAATACTTTAAGTTGCCAATGACATTTTTGTTTTTTGACTTAGCGCAAATTCGATTTTGTGTTATTAAATTGTTTTCTATTAAACGGTCTAATGTAAAATTCTAAATTTGCAGCGCATTTTTCTTCTTGTGTTATTACCGGAGTACTCACTCATTGCATCTTATTGCATCACAAAGCTGATGTTCTGTAAATTGTCGATAGTTTCGTTGGCCCAGAAAGTCAATTTCCTTGTTCAGAGTTTCCTGCCATGGCAGGAAAAACAAGTTAATAAAAACTATTTCATATGGAATCGGTTATCGTTGTAGAACCAAACAAAAACTGTTTCGTTTGTGTTGTGTTGTTCTAGTTTAGCTATAAAAGGAAATTGTATTTACTCCTGAGTTGCCACACAGAGGACCTGTTGTTGTTCCATACACAATTTTCATATTACATAAGTGCACACAGTTGTTGCCAGTATTTCAACGGCTGTTCCGAACATGTTTGCATGAAGCAGGTGGGTGCATTGAAGATCTGACCTTGAAATCCTGTTCCATTATTTCCATTTGTTGGATATTTTATTATGGTCATATTTGCAATACTATCGTAGAAGTAATGAGTCTGTTCATAAATAAGAAATAATTCCTGGAAATAATAATGGAAGAGCAATAGTCTCATTTAAATATTCATTTATTGGAGTGTACTTGAGGAAACTTTGTATGAAAAAGCTCTTGTGGTAACCTGGAGAAAAGTATTGTAGCAGCAGCCAATAGAAGTTTCTACGTTCTTTGGAAAAGTACCTGAAAAGTACCAAAACAAAGTGGAAGAGAAGAAGGGGCTTTGGACTCATATAGCCACAACATTCGTAGTTTGACTTGTATATAAAAGTATTCGCCCTACCTAAAAAGTTCAATACTTTTGAAGAATTTCAGTTGTGGCAGCACACTTGTTCGTTTTACCATTTTACACTATCCATTAAATTCAGAGCAATAAAGAAATTCAGACTTTTTCAATATGTTTTCCCCTAGACTAAATTAGGTTAAATTACTGGATGATACATCCTAATTTCATATTTACCCATTTAATATAAAAATATGAGGATATTATTCTCAAAAGCTAAAATTTATTCAGAATAGTAACACCAGCGTATTTTGCAATGCATGCGATGTCGATATTACAGCGAAGAAACTCGTTAAAGAGCTGTGCCAGTTTATTTGTTTCTGATAACAAACATACCTATATTCTTTAAGTATTCTACTTCTTACAATTATTGTGGCTTAGAATTTTATATTCGCCGCTTACAGAGGGAGGAGACAGGAAAATCCATTTAATAAAATGTCCTCTATCTCGACCAACCGAAGAAGAAAAACAAGTTGTGGAATTCTTGAGAAATACATACCAAGTGAATAGTTTCGATATTGTAAACATTGCGAATTACGATGGCACTTGTTCAGTCTATCTTTTATTGGCTATCTTTTCCCCACGGAGACTGGACGGAATCATGTTGCCTGTTAATGCAATTGTGTTTTACAAATTCACACAGCAACTCATACTAAGGCACATAACAAGAATTTAAACGCTTTCTTATCTCAAATCGCTCAGTTGATGTTGTAACAGTCACCGACAGGAGGAAACTTAATACTTTTGGCAAAGACAAAGAGTTTTTGACTTTTAAATGGCCAAGAACGAGAATGAGGGAACAATAAATATGTTCAAATAACTCTATAAATTCTCGGAAATGGTTCTTCTCATAGTCTTGTTTCTTTTACTTTGAGAAAATACTCGAAAACTTTCAAGCGTGACCTCATTCCAAATATTTAAGTACTTCAAATGACACAACATACACAAGCTCATACAAAAGTGTTGTTTAAGAGTCGTACATTCAATCTTTTCCATAATGACAAGTGCTCAAAATAAGCTGAACTTCGAACGTGGCATGTGTGCAGCAAAAGATAAAAATAACACTGAGAGAAAAAGTTAAAAATATAACAAGAAAAAAAATAAACCCTTATGGCCATAAAATCAGAGACAATTTATGAAATGTGTAAGTGAAATTTTAAGGACACAAGTTCAACAACGAACTGGAATTTCCTGCTGTATAGTGTAAGTTTACGTTTCCAGTTAAAATGACAATTTGAGCTGAGGGTGCCAATGCCTGGGGGGTGAAGAGACTAACTTTTTTGATTAAAGAAATTGCAGAAAGAGTTTCGTATGAGACCCACACAACTTTTGCTCTTTGAATGAGTTCTACTCAGGCGAAAGTTTAAAGTCATTTTTAAAATTCTTTATTCCTTGTAACACTCCCTCAGTGTTGAGACAATGATGATGTGACTTTTGCCAAAACAATCGTTAATTTATTCTTCTCTCTTTTTCTTGTATGGCTTTCAGATAAAAACAGGCAAGAGGAACATGACAATACGAAGGATTCCAACTGCAAATGAATTTCATGAAGTTGCGCCTATAAATATGCAACAGTAAACTACAATAATCATAGAGACTTGCACAAGGATACGCAGCCACGGAATATGCAAGTGCAAATGGAGCATAGCAATGTCCTCACCACCACCACCACTACTACTACTAGGACATCCATTGAAATGTCAACGTAATTAATTCCTGCCAACGAATTGATATCCTCATACATAAGCACCTACACGTAAACACGAACGCTCCCAGTAGAAACGTCTGCAACCCGAGTACGAACAACTTCAAATCAACAGCAACAATTGTGGAAAGGCATTCCAGAAATTTGTGCTGTGCTCCAACCGCCCCCTAACATGGACCATAATCACAGCAATCTTCAGTTGCTTACGCAGCAACGACAACAGACGTTACCACCACAGGCACAGACTTTGTCCTCGTCGCTGACAGTCACTTGTGCCGAATGGTTGAATGCCACCGAATGTGCCAACATCACATTTGCCATTGGCAAGACGCGCTTTTCTACGGTGGCTGGCGATGGCCTGAATGCCACCGTGCCGCCAGATAATCTCGTCGAAATGGACCTCGACGCCGACTGGTCGCTGGAGCGCGTTGTCTCAACTATAGTGCCTGTATTTTTTGGTATTATTGGTTTTGCCGGTCTGCTGGGAAATGCGCTGGTCATTCTAGGTAAGTACTGGAACGACATGCGTAAAACTTCATGTTCATCGGTGTGTGTTGACCGAATGGGGTGTCCTGCACTACATAAAAGTTATCAAGGATTCCTTTTAAAATCCTTCAAACCTTTTATCAGGCTTCAGGACAACACATTTACCTTTTAGGTCATGGTCATTTAATACGACAAACAATATTAGCATTGCCGGGTTAAGGGAGATGTTGTAACGAAAAGCTGGGAATCATTATAATGATTTATAATACGGATTGCAACAGTAAATTAAATTTTTTTTATTATGTTTTTCTTTTATTTAATTACAATACATAGTAATTTTATATTCAAGGCATATCCAAAATAGAGTGGACTAGCTGACCCGGTCCGCGTTGCTGGCAAACATTAAGCAAACATTAGTGTTGTATTACACATATTTATATAGGAAAGGGGAGTTTTTATCCCTTTTGCCATTTTCACCCACTAAATGTAGATAAATCCAAACAATGTGTAGCCTATGTTACTCGCGGGGTTATTCGGAAGATTCCCTGAAAATTTCATTAAAATCGGTCTAGCCGTTTTCGAGTCCATACGTTACATACATACACACATCCATTTTTATATATATATAGAATAGATAGATATAATTTAACGCTGACGATAAAAGGCACCCTGTTTATTTTCTATGTTGTTTTAAAGGAATGTGTGCGTTGTCCACGCTTTCGGTTACAGTCCTGTTAGTTCAGCTGCAGCTTTGGAAGTCACTAAACAAGGAACGAGATGATGAGTCATGTCACCACTAGATGTCTCTTCCCAGTGTAGCTTTACACCGTGTGAAGAAAATAATACACCTAGTCATTTCAGTCCTAGTCTATTATCATTCACTTATAAAGAACCGGACAGGGAACTTCCCTCAAATCAATGAGTTTTGCACCATATAATTTGTTATTTACTGACAGAGACATTGTGATTAAAGTTGACTGGGTAAATTGGGTTTGCAGTATGATGTTTACAGTAGTGTGTATCAAGCTGAGACGTTGGCCATTAATTAAATAGCAATACTCTTAGTCGTAATCTCTGGGAATCAAGCTGCCATTACATCTTTGAATTTGGTCTTCCTGAACTTAATATTAGCCCTTAACTTCGGTAGAGCCCTCAAGGAGATTATTCATCATACCTGGGTGGCGGACCCAGGAATATACCAGAGATCTGTAGAGCAGCCGAGCAAGCGAGAAGGGGAACTACCTTACACATTCCAGCCGAACTGGAGTCCTTAGGTTTGTCTATACCCACTTGCCAACTTCTACTGTATCATAGAGCCTATAGACAACGATAGGTAGACGTCTATATGAGGCTGAATTCTATCTTGACAGATGTGATCCCGCTTAGATGAAAACATTTTCAATAAATTCTCTAACAATCATTGGTTGTGTTTGTAATGACAGAACAGTGACGATTTACATAGAAAAGAATGCAATGAGATGAAAGGTTGCGTCTTCTGCAGAAACTCTGAGTATGAAGAGAAGGATGAGTCCACACAACACTTTATCTTACAACACTTTATTTAGTGATATAGACGATCTGGTCGATATTGGAATTTACCACCACGGATGTTTTTTACATTGAACCTGCATCCTGAGTTCAGCATGGGGACATGGGATACATTTCATTATATAGTTCCCGTTGTAGCCTAGTGGACTAAAGAGTTTAAGGGTGAAAAACTCATAGAAAAAGAAGATGAATATCCAGACCAACATTTTTTTTAAAATTCCTAACAGTGAAACAGCGATTTTTGGTAAAATGTATTTTTTATTCTCTTATATATGTGGCTCAGTGCTAAAGGAAACAATATCAAAATTTTGATTTTTTTAGTTAATATTGGTATTGGATTTATTTTCTGACGCTATCAAATTAAAACCAAAACACCTTTATATGTAATGTATTTCTAAACAAATTTGTCTCGCATGTAATTAACAGATTTTTTTGTAAAGCCTTCAAAATAGACAATAGGTGTGGCAAAATAAATAATTCAAAACGGTGTCACTAGACGCTACTTAACGCTCCTCGCCAATGGAGCGGCCAAATAAAGCAACCAACCAATAGCAATTTTCTCAAGATGTTGATTCACATACTTAACAGATAACTCGATAAAGCATTAAACAACATGTACAAAGCAAGACAACATAAATATTTACAGAAAATAAATAGTATTTTCTGTGAAGTTTCAAATATTCGACTTAGAGCCTCTACAACCTTAGCTCGTCAAATAATGTTGAAATTGAAAAAGATTTGGCGAAAATTGTAAGGTTTTCGTTTCTTCAATAGATTTGGAATCACACCTCAATTCGTTGGTGACATATAATCACAGAATTTGCAAACCTCTTCACAAACATCGTTTAGTCCATGAAGTGCCCACACTAAACTGTCTTAAACTTCTGCCTCAAGTTGATGCACATGGTTTGCCAACACAATTTGAGATTGCAGTGTTCTGATTGAGTAACGAGGTCACGGCTGTTGAATTTCATTGAGTATGAGATCCTTTCGAGACCCCATCGTGTTCTGTGTTCCGTTTCTATACAATTTGATAAAGTGTTGTTCACGTCAGTTTCTGTTACTGTCAAGTGGCGTACACGAGAGTGTTTTCGCGATGGAGAAACTGAATGAGTCTCTGATGCACTGGCTGGTGTAGGAATGCCGAAATGCGGAAGGTGGTAAGGGGGAGTCACTAACACGGATAAAGATGTGGGCTGTACTTGTCCAAACGACTTTCGTCCTTCTTGAAACATTCATAGAGTGCACGCAAAGTGTTGCACACGCATAAATTATATTCACAGTCGCAAATGTATGTCAGTTCCATTATCGACACCAGGTGGGACTCTACACTTGCCGGCAAAAGCGATTGCACACTTGTGCGTACAGCTACACAAGTCCAATTTAACACTTGCTGGAGGTAACAACTTTGTTATTGCTTTTTTGGCCGTTTTTGGGTTTGAAATTGTTGTTTGTTTCTTAAAAGGAAACCTGAAAATATTTTCATATGTGTTTCTATGAGACATTTAATGCCATTGTACGAGGCTGGGGTGTTTAGTAGAATTATTTCTTATTTTTTAATCCCGATTAGATGTGGTTACGCACACATTTGAAACATGACATACCTCAATGAAACTGACTATACCTCAATTGTTATGGAATGAATGAAAAAATCAACTTTTAGTCCCTTTTTAAAATTCCTATTTAACAAACTTTGGTACACCAACATGTTTCTGACATTTTAAAAAACAAGAACGCGCTAGTTTGATAACCCTGTAGAGCTAATCAGTGAACAAAGCAGAAATGCCAGCCATTCTTACCCCCACTCATAAAGTTTTGTTTTTTATGATCATCTTTTGGTCTGCTCCCGTTGTTTATTTGTGATGTCGTTTTTTTGCTATTTTGTTTTTGTTAATACTAAAAACAACTCGATTTGTTTTTTATTTTCTTCTTCTTTGTGTTCAGCAATTCCTTGCTTATGATGTTATAAAAATCGCTAGTTTTTGTTGAGCACATTTTATACTGCATCCACCATACAGAGAATATTTTTATCCTTCCCTCCTCAACCGGATGTCAGAGGAAAAATTTGCATAATTTCCATAATTATGGTGAATAAATGTTTTTGTTGCCATCGTTGGAAATGTTGTGGGTTGGTGTGAAGTATAATAAAATATGTGGCGCCAAATATCTTTACAAAGACATTTGTGTACCCTTTAGCAGATATGCAGGAGATGAGTTCATATATGAGAGCATTTAAACATTGCTTAGTATATGAAAAATAGTCGTTAATGACAAACTCCACAATCCACCAGCTCTCATATTTACTTTGAGCGATAACATTTAGGTACTTTGAGTTGGATACATGTTTTCTTATATTTTGTTACCCGCAAATAATTTTAAATTGTTTTATTCTTCTTTTTACTGAAAATATAAACAACTAGCAAATACCCGCTACTTCGTAAGTGTTTTACTAGAAAACGAAAATTGCTAGTAAAACACAAAATATTTTTTTTATTGCGTTGATTTACAAAAAAATACTTAATAACGACTCAGAACCTTTATCGCATTTTTCAAATTTTTGGCGGTAGATATTATTTTGAAATACATGTTGACACTTTTTTGATTGTCTCCATTTTGGTCCCTTTTTCTACTTATTGCAATTGCTGTTGTCAATCCCGGAACAATTTCCAAACATTTATTTCCTTTCTACTTCTCGCCCTTTAAAACGTTTTCTGACATCTCTTGTACCATTTTTTGTAGTCAAATTTTAAGTCTCCTCAAATTATTTTTCATTTATATATTTCACCAGTTCTGGACTAACTTTTTGTTCCCTTTTTCTATTCATTCCTGTCGATTCAATTTTGTTCACGCATTTTTGTTATTCCCCCGTTGTACCCTTTTTATCCCGTTTTGGTACGCGAATGCCCATTTTTCGTCCCTTATCCACTTGTTGCCAAACATTTTTTTATTTTTTCCCCTTTTTGTTCCTTTTTAATCCTATTGTGGTTTCTCGTTCCCGTTTGGTGCTATTACTCACTGGTTGTTGACCAAAATCTATTTCACTATTCTTTTTTATTTTCCCCGCTTTTTGTCCCCTTTTTATCCCGTGTTGCAAAGCGTAGTTATGGTTTCGAAGGGGTTTTGGGATACATTTTTCCCGTTTTACAAATTCGTTCCCCTTCCTATCCGAATTTTGAAAAATCCGTTCATAACAAATTTCATAATTCTAGCTTCAGCCATTGGCGAGGTCAGGATAAATCAGTCAGTCAGTCACGCAAGTATTTTATGTACTCGTATGTAGATTATTTCTCTATTTTATACCAGTTTTAGACCCTTTTTGTCCCCTTTTCCATTACTTCCAATTTTTGGCTCATTCCTGCCGATTACAACATTTTGAAACATATTTTTGTTTTCTCCTATTGTACCGATCATTTGTTTCGCCTTTTTTTTATTTGTTACCCCTTTTTGTCCCTTTTTACCCCTTTTTGTCCGTTTTCACCCCTTCCCCCCTTTTTATCCCGTCTTGGCTCCTTTTTCGTCCCACCTCTAACTAATTTCCACCAATCGTAGTCGTGGACCAAACAAAGATCACAATATTTGATTATAATGTACTTTTGCATATTTCGATGGGTTTTGGGGACACATTTTACCCGTTTTCCCCCAATGTTTTCCCCTTTGAATACGAATTTCAAAAATGTTTAGGATGTAAGGGCTACATACTCTCCTAATTTCATGATTCTAGCTTCATCCGTTTTGTCAGGACAGTGATGAATCAGTCAGTCACGCATGAGTTTTATATACATACGTATATAGATGGACTATTAGCCCATATGTTCTGTAGTTACAAAAAAAAAAAATATGGCAAAATTTATCAAAAATTTAGAGCGTAAGAAAATCCGAAATTGCCTCTCAGTTTTCCATACGAATCTGACAACCGCTGCCGTTGTGTTCTGTTTTTACACTTATTTGGCATTTCTAACACCTTCAACATTTAAATTGAAACATATTTTAAATTATAATTGTTACCTTGTGTTAACAAACGAATTCGTGTGTCGTACAAAACACCAATTTAGTTTTTTGTCATCTGCAGACGATTCCTTTAGTAACACAAGAATTATTCTTCCACTGCTGTCTCTAAATTCAACAAGCAAGAAATACCGATTTTCTTCGAATTCATCGAATTATTGACTAATGGCATTCATGCCATTCGAGCTCTATCAAATCCAGATGGGTGAAAACTTGTCAACAACATTACACTTTACCTTGATATAAATTAAAAGTGCTTACAGAATTCACACAACATAATGACAGCCAAATATTTTTCTAGTTACCGCAAACTTTGAACCCTTTTGAGAGAAATTTGTAATAAACAGAATTCTGCTCATTACGTGGAATACTTTACATTTTTTTTGTGCTGGAATTGCTTTGGAAAATTATTTGGCTTTAGAAAATGCTCTGGAATATTTGGTGAAGTTATACCACATTTTGAACATAAAAGTTTCGCTGTGCATGTTTGGAAAAGTTTTGCGGCTTCCACGCGATTTACCACCGAAAATTATGATGTGTAAACTTTTAACACCTTTGCCATACGGATTGCTATGGTTTTTCAACAAAGTATGAAAAATAGAAAATTCACACAGTTAAACGAACATCAAAGGCTAAAGAGATTGTTAGAATGTGAAAAGGGTTTTCATTTAATTTAATCGTTTGCCATTGACAGTCAATCCCAGCGAATCAATTAGACTGGGACTACTTCTAGTAGTCATAAATAATGTGTTTTTAGCTAAAAAGTTAGATAAAGGTGTAGCTGGGGCTTTCACATTGTCGATTTTGCACTTCTTTTTACATTCTACAAAAATAGGGAAGTCTCAACTGTACCATGTGGTCTAGTTTGTATTGTAACAAATTTCGTTTCTGCTTCAGTTGGAAGTGTCACCCTGTATTCCTCCTTCTTAGTTTGTGTGGTGTGCCATTGATTTCCTTCTGACGCTTTCGATAACTTTTCCCTGGGGTCTTGTTTGCATTCTCAGAATAGGTCAAAACTTCTTTGTTGATTGTTTTTCTACTGACTACAAAATATATTCCGAATTACATTAACCGCGTCCCTCCCCCCACTTAATGAAATATGTATTATTTTCCAGGGCAAAATAAATCAAAACCGTCTGAATTTTTAAAATTTTATTCGAACTGTTCTTCGTGCTCCTAATAAAATTCAATTCAATTACTTTCAACCCACACCTCCAAATCAAGCCACAACATAATTTTCGATTCAAAGAAACGGAAATAAAACAACACATATCGTTTAAAAGTAAAATTCATCAGAGCTATGTGGCCTCGCCTCCCAGTGAATGTTTGACACTTTGTTGTTTCCATCTGCCAGCCAATGAACATTTCAGAATTTCAATCAACTTTTCAAAACAAATGTGGAAACATGACTCGAGGCTATAGAAATCAAAATGATCAAAGTCATCATTGGTTTGACTGTTGACTATGAAATGCTACAGACGCACACACACTCACAAGTATTCATAATAGAATATCAATGAACTGATGTATGTATGTATGTGATAGGTGTACTTACAAAACATTACAAATCAATGATTTATTGGTCAATCGTAGGCTGACAGCTTAATTGCAATTCCATAAATTTCAGTGATTTTTTCAGTTTGTCACAACAAAACAAACACAAGGCGATCTGTTTTGTAAAGCAGAATTTAATTTCCATAATTTCCATATTAAATTTTCATCCAAAAACAACATCGTAGGAAAAATACATATTTGTCGACCAAGTTCACAGAAAAATCATGAGTAGATGTGTGTTTTATATGTGCGTCCTTTAAGGTGTACATATATATTCAGACATACATACATTTGTATTAACGATATGTGAACAGTTGTTGGCCTCATTGCCAAAGCATTGTGACTACATACGCAAGTCTGACAGTTCCACATTGTTATTATTGTTGTGGAACTGTGTCGTCTGTGTTTTCCATTTGATAACCATGAACATGAGTCGAGCATGTAAATTAGGGTGGCCCTCATTTGAATAGATGCATTAGATAGACATGGTTTGACTCAGGTGAATGTGTACAATGGTCTTTATTGGTATGTCGAAGAAATTCACATTTGTTTGCTGGTCTCAGCCGCCAGTATTCACTCACTCGCACGAGTGAAACAAATAATAGACGGGGAAACAAATAATAGCAAAAAATATTAAATGGGACAAATATTAAATGGGACAATAAAGCAATAAAGCTTATATGAAACTGATGCTGAGAAACACCTGGCACAAGAACAAAAAATATACAATAAACAACAAATTACATACGTGTACATTAGGGTGTCCAAAGAAATCCATAGGGACTCATACTTTTTGTGGAAGCATGATTTTTTTTTTATAGATTTTTTGGAAAAGTTTTGATTGCCACATACCAGTTTTATGCGAAAAAAATCGGGTTTTCTGAGTATTTTGTATTTCAAGCACAAGTTGAATAATAAAATGTATTTTCAAAGTCGTTGAGTCATCATTTCAAAAGAAATGTCACATATAAATTTATAAATTTTACATAAACCACAAAAGAAACGTTACATAACTTTTAAAAATTTCAAGAAAAGAAAAATGTTCACAAAAAATCTAAAAGCATGAAAACTTACAAAAGTTTTGAGATGATATTTGTAGATGTGATAGGTAATGTGTGTGTGTGCATTAGGGTTATGACAAAAACAATTTTTTCAAAATTTTTATTTTCCTGATGTTGCATTTAATGAACATTTACCTATAGATCACTGATCTGAGGTTACTTTTATTAGATCATTAAAAAACCTCCCGCACCGGACCAGTAAGCACTTTTAACTTTTTCGATTTTCCACTGTATTGTATAGTTGTTGTTCATATCTATTGGAAGTAATTTTGTTTTCTATGCAGTTGTCACCGAACGCCAAATTGTGTTCCAGCTGATCGACGACAATCATTTCTGTCTGTTATTATTCCGTATGTAATTTTGTTTATTTAACATTTCGATGTAAGCCGCGAATTTGCAAGCTGTGGTAAGTAATTTGTATTTTATAAGTGATATTTTCTTTGTACTAATGTTATATTTTCCTTAGAAATAATCATTCCGTTTCATTACATCGAGCATTGATTTTATTGTTAACTTGGCAAGCTTCCTACTTTGACGTCTCCAGTTACAGCTGTAACAGCAGTTTTAATTTGGAAGATCTACTGAAGTGATACTGTTTGGAAATATGTCCTTTAAATGTAAAAAGTCCAAATATGCGGTGGAAGAAGCTGGTGAAAAATGGACCCACAATTTGAAATCAATCACTAAACGACGACCTAGTACACCACAGCTGAAACAGGATATAAGTAAGGTATTATGCAAAATGCCTTCCAACAGAGATATCGTTGGAAGATTCTTGGGACTTTTTGATGAATTGAAGGGACGACATGATCGTCTAAGAAAAATATCCGAGGAATTGGTGAATCTGTGGCATAAGTTAAACTTTCCTGTGCTTTCCAAACAACAAGTATGTGCAAAGGTTGACAAATTAATCACAGCTTTTGAGAAACACAGAAAGCGACCAAATGCAGTATATAAAGATAATCTTCACCTTGTATTTGACATTACAAAAACAAGTGGGAATTGGCTTTGTAGTGAGGACAAAGAACTGTACAAATTACAACTGCAATCAGGGGGCAGGGTGGGATATACCACTGTGAAAGTGGCTCCCATGTCAACAATTCATCCTTCCAAAAGGTGCAAATCAGAAGCCTCGACAAGCCAAGCCATTATCTCCGTAACCAGTGAAAGCGAGGAAGGCAGCAGCAGTGTTTCTGATTACTCTGAGGCAGTTCCAGAAGATGCTCCCAGAAAGCGTGCTGTACGCCACTCAACAAAGTCTGCAGCCAAGGTGGTATCTAAATTGTTTATGTCAACCAGAAAAACTTCACGGGTGCTTCACAGTCTGGCTGAGGATGGAGTTAGTGTCCCAACACCATCACAATCTGGAGTCTGGCGTCGAACAATCAGAGATGCAGATCAAGTTAAGAACCGCCTCATGGAACTGATCTTCGAAGAGAAATTTTGTTTGCATTTTGACGGCAAGAAAATTGAGAAGACTGAGTACCAAGTTGTGTGCTTGAACAATGACAAAAGAACATTGCAACTTGGCATTTTGGCTTGTGACAGTGGATCCTCTACAGACATTTATAAACCACTACACGACCTGCTTGATGATTACAATGCATGGAAAAGTATTCAGATGATCATCTGTGACACAACTGCAGTCAATACTGGTAACAAAAATGGTGTTGTGACCAAGCTTAAAAAAACATTCCGAGACAAAGGACTCGCTGAACCTCAATACGTCGGTTGCCAACACCACATTCTTGATCTTGTTCTGCGACATGTGTTGGATTTCTTTTTTCCCATACAATCAAAGACGCCTAACATTAACTACAAGTTTATTGAAAAGATTTTGGAGCAGTACGATGATTTGCAAACTGCATACAAGGGCACAGCAGTAGTACGAGAGTATAAGAATCTTGGCTGGAGAGATGATTTCAAATTTCTTTTTGAGCTTTGTGAAGCATACAAGTTTTACAAAACTGAGGGAAAATGGCCTTGCATTAAATGGCACAAGCTGCCGTCATTGCACAGTGCCAGGTGGAACTCACGAGGCATTTTTGCACTTATTGCATTTTTCCTTCTTGTTTAATCCTGACAGAGAGACAGGATTTTGTTATTTATGAATCCTGACAGAGAGACAGGATTCCAAATTTTGATTTTCCCAAAAATGAAACCAATTTTCAAATTCAGGAGATCAACAAAAGTAAAGCTTCTTGCTTTATTGAATGGTTTCTTAAGACTAAAAATACAAATGGCGGTAATTCAATTTAACGACGCTCCTAGCGTCATGTATGTAACTTATACATGTAAAAGAAATGGAAAAAGAGATAAGTACTAAAACTAGCAAAATTAAGAAAACAAATACAGATGAAATTAATGAAAAATGAAATATAAGGGGAAATTAACCTTCAGATGAGTCAGGGGGACTCATCTGTTCCGGGTTGAACATGGCTTCAACATACTCCCGGCCTTAGAGTGGGGATGATGCCGGAGATGATATGCCGAAGGGGCCATCTTAGCGGGCACCTAGTTCTGCCAACGTCTTCACAAAGGGAATGTTGCTTCTGGCCCATGTTCCACTAAAGACCACCCCAAATACAGTCTCTTGGGTCCTTATATTCGGATTTTTGCCCGACTTCTCCACATCTCCTTTAATAAGCACCTCTACGAGATCGTTGCCAATAACGCCGTCGATTTGCTTGTAGTTATGAGGCTCAGGGTGAGCTATTTTACGACCGTCTGCATAAACCATAAGATTGCTTTGCTGGATGGCTGGAGGCACATACAATCGTAACTTTTCCACCATGACGAATTTATGCCGGATTTTACCTTCAGGGAGAAGTACTTCAAGGGTGCCATAGGACACCGTACTGGTCAGTGGTGATCTGTCGAACAAATTAATCACGCTGCCGTAGACCAAATGCGATTTAGGGACTTCAGCGCATACCAAGAGAGTCACTAATGCCTGGCGACCGCTTGACAACAATTGGCACTGAACCACAGGAACAATATCACGGCTGGGTTCTGATGAATCGGGTCGCTGCCAGTTGGCTGGTGTTGCACCCTCGAATGTAGTGAGGCGGTCAGCGAACGGGAGTGGCTCGATAGCTCTTTGGGTTTCATCTCGAGTCGTCAGGTGGACAGTGGGTTCACTGTCGGACACGTCTTCACGGCTAGAGTTCCATTCAGGTCTTGGACGGTGGATCATCGAATGGTGGTTGGCTTTACATACCTCGCAGCGGTTTTTGGACGGACATGATGAACGGTTGTGTCCGAACCCAAAGCAGTTGAGACAGACGTTTTGTCTCTCTAACGCAGTTCGGCGCTCATGGAAAAGCATTTTCCGGAATGTTAGGCAGTACTTGAGAGGGTGATTGCGGCCACATAGGAAGCATCGTGGTTTGAGGTTTGCTTCAGCCATGTTGTATCTGTGAATGAAAAGAGAAGAAAAGAACAAATATGGACAATGAGAAACGTGCATCAGGGATTTGACCATTGGAATGACTAATCTTTCGGTTATTCAGTTTTTGCTGTGGTTTTAGGACGAGAAGTGGTATTTGTGTTTGGGTTAATTGTGGCATTTGGAAGAGAAGGGGGTTCTGTGGTAGGGAGAACGCAGAGCTTGGCGATAGAGCGTACGATTAATCCATTCGTTGTCTTAATTTCAGCAACTCTTATATTATTGTCTTTACCGTGAAAGACTTTCGTGATTCGCCCTAGACACCATTCTGTTGGAGGAAGGCCGTCTTCCTTAACGACAACAAAGTCACCCTCTTTTAGGTTGATCCGGCAAGTCTTCCATTTATAACGACGCTGCAACTCGGTGATATACTCTGCCTTCCAACGCTGACTAAACATGTGGAACAATATTTTTAACCTTTGCCAACGGTTGATATATGACATGGACTTCAATGGAGGTATTGTCGGAGACTCAGGAGGAGCTGTGAGTGGCGCACCACGCAAGAAGTGACCGGGTGTCAATGGGAGAAGTTCACCGGGATTCTCAGAAGTTGAACATAATGGACGAGAGTTCAAAACGGCTTCAATACGAACAAGCAGGGTTGTAAATTCTTCAAAGGTGAAGTTCGTTTTGGAAGCAACCTTTTTTAAGTGCGACTTCATGCTCTTCACAGCGGCTTCCCAGAGGCCACCCATATGTGGAGCGTATGGAGGGATAAAAGTCCAATTGAATCCTGGCGTGCTGTACCTTGCAATGAGGCTGTCTCCAATCGACTTGAGGAACTGAGCATGTTCTTGCAAAAGTTTGCGATTCGCGCCAACGAAGTTACGGCCGTTATCGGAGAACATGGCTTTCGGGAGACCTCTGCGACCGATGAACCGTGCGAATACGGCAAGGAAGGCTTCGGCTGAGAGGTCGGAGCATGTTTCAAGGTGAACAGCGCGTGTAGAAAAGCAAACGAACACTGCTGCGTAGCCTTTCAGTAACTTAGAGTTTTTTAGTGGCGAAGATTTAATGCTAAAGGGGCCAGCAAAGTCAACGCCTGTGTAAGTGAAAGGTAGAGAGAAGTTGACACGTTCAGGGGGAAGCGCGGCCATAATCTGGTTATGGACCTTTCTTTTGTAGATTGTGCAAGTCCTGCATACTCTTATACATTTTCTTATTGCGTTTCGAAGTCGAGGGATATAAAAACCTTGTCTGATTGCTCGAAGCATTATATGGTGTTCAGCATGGAGCATAATTTCATGCGTGTATTTTACGAATAGGTGAGCGAAGTGTGATTTTTCTGGGATCAAAACTGGATGCCGTTCATTATAACTCAAACCTGCATTATCTAACCGACCGCCCACCCGGATCAAGTCATTTTTGTCGAGAAATGGCGTCAACGTCAGGATCGAACTTTTCTTATTTAGGGGCATCTTCATTTGTAGCTTTTCATATTCTTGAGCATAGTAAGTTCTTTGTGCCAAAGCAATCAATCTCTGTTTGGCCAATGTGATTTCTGCGGTCGATAAGGTCGTGGACTCAGGGAGAGTTTCCTTTCTGCACCGTCGAATGAAGCGGAATATTTGGCATACAACTCTTATAGCCCTGTTGAGTGAGGAAAATCTACCGGTTAAATCTTCATTTTCAATTTCGATATGAAAGTTTGAAGCCTTTTTTGTCTCTAGGTCAGTGGGATCGAAAATTCTTGGTTTTGGCCACGCTTCTGATGGTTGTTGTAGCCATGTGGGTCCATGCCACCATAGAAAGTGTTGCGTGAGCTCTTGGGGAGTACAGCCACGAGTTCCGAGGTCAGCGGGGTTGTCTTCGGTTTTGACATGTCTCCAGGACTGTATATCAGAAATTCGGTTGATTTCCGTAATTCGGTTTGCGACGAATGTCTTAAGGGCCTGTGGTGACTTTTGTAAC
Source organism: Hydrotaea cyrtoneurina (assembly GCA_958296145.1). Classification (NCBI taxonomy): domain Eukaryota; kingdom Metazoa; phylum Arthropoda; class Insecta; order Diptera; family Muscidae; genus Hydrotaea; species Hydrotaea cyrtoneurina. Next base: position 4,811,093 of record OY282513.1, on the reverse strand, counting down.
CATCCTAAGACAATGGAAGAATCCGTCCACATAAACCTCTCGTATGAACATCGAACATTCAGGGTGTTCATCAGTCTTGCCATCAATACTGCACCACATAATTCCAACTTGGGTATAGTAATACTTTTCAAAGGTGCAACTCTGGTCTTTGCCACCAGTAGGTGACTGGTGATGTCGCCCTTGCCGCTTTCAACACGGATGTATATTGCGCCGCAATAGGCCTTCTCCGAAGCGTCGCAAAAGCCATGCACTTGGACCCTTTTACCTGGAGAAAAACCTACCCACCTAGGGATTTTCAAGGTAGCAATATGTGGTAAATTTTCAATAAAAGTATTCCAGATTATCATCAGATGTGGCAAAACAGCCTCATCCCAATCAATTTTTTCCTGCCATAAACTTTGCATCAGAGTTTTAGCAACAATTATTATTGGACCTAACCAACCAAGGGGGTCGTATAGCCGTGCTATAACGGATAATATTTGCTTTTTCGTTGTTGCTGAAACGGGAGAAATAACTTCAACTTTGTAGAAAAACGTGTCTGTTTTCGCGTTCCATCTAATTCCCAGAGTTTTCGTACTGCTGGATTCATCAATTTTTAAAAAATCTTCAGCAAGAAGATCCTCCCGGGCCAAATGCTCCAGAAGGGCATTGTTGTTAGCTGTTACCTTCTTCAGGGGGAAGGCTGCTGACTTGAGGGTCCTCAATAACTCGATTTGCTTACTTTTCGCTTCGGCAACTGTGTGTCCTCCTGACAGCACATCGTCAACATACGTCTCGTTTTTGAGAATATCTGCAGCATGCTTATTTGTTTCGTGACAATCTTCGCTCAGTTGAATTAGGGTTCTTAAAGCCAAAAATGGAGCACAATTGATCCCAAAGGAAACCGTTTTGAGTTGGTAAGTTTTTATATCTTCGTTTTCATTAGGGCGAAATAGAATCAATTGGTATTTCCGATCTTCAGGGTGTAGCAAGACTTGGCGGTACATTTTCTGGATGTCGCCGGTGAAGACAAATTTGTAAAAGCGCCATCCTAGAATAACTTGCATCAAATCCGCCAGTAATGTAGGTCCAGGAAAAAGAACATTATTCAACGAAAATCCACTTGAGGTTTTATTCGAACCATTAAAAACTACCCTCAGCTTTGTTGAAATACTATCTGGCTTGACTACAGCATGATGTGGTAAGAAAAAAGAGAATTGTTTAATTGATTTCTGCTCATGGTGAACGACAGGCTCCATGTGGTCTAAATCAATATATTCCTGTAGGACCTTACTATATTCTGCCTTTAACTCTGGACATTTCTTCAAATTTTTCTCCATACGTAGATATTGTGCAGCTGCGATATTCTTCGAGGCACCCAAAAAAATGTCTTCAGGAAATTCTGGACGAAACGGGAGACGTACCATATATCGACCATTTTCTTCTCGACTAGTAGTCCTCTTGTAAAATTCTTCGCAATAATTATCATTTTCAGAGACTTGTGAGCATCTGTCTACCTCTTCAATTTCCCAAAATTTCTTCATTTGCTCATTTAATGCCGTATAATCACATTCATGAACTATAGTAGAAAAAGTGTGCACCTCACTTGCTGGCATGGGGCCAGATAAGTACCAGCCAAACCTCGACTCTCTCGCTTCCAAGCCTCTCACGGTATCTAAACGTACTCCTTCCATGTTAATCAGTGGTAAATAATCACTTCCAATAATCATATCTATCGGTGAAGGTTGAAAAAAATATGGATCTGCTAAGTCCAAAGTAGAAAATTCGCCAAGATTCTGGATATTAACTCTTTTTGCTGGTAGAAAATGGGCTAACTTCAGCACGATAATTGCATTAATATTCATGGAGAAGTTCGATCGCCTTGATCTGATCTTGACGTTGCATTTTCCTTGTGAACTTCCCACGATAGTACCACCTAACCCTGAAATTTGAGTATTATGGCTTTCTACCGGCAAACGTAGCTGTTGCTGAATGCGTTTAGAAATAAAACTCCGTTCTGAACCTCCATCTAAAAGTGTTCGTACCACAAAAGTTTCTCCGGCATGAATAATTTCAATTAGCGCTGTTGGCAACACTGTTGTACCGCTGTTCTGTACAAAGTGATTTTGAACCGTATCGTTCGAGACGTTATTTTTTCCAGGGTGGAAGCTTGTATACCTTTGATGGCCGGACGTCGACTGCTCATTTTCACCTGAAGTGAACTCTGCATAGTTGTAATTTCCTCTTGAATTATTACCTTTACTTTCAGATTTTTCCAAGTGTATCATTGTGTGATGTTTTTGATGACATTTTGCACACGTCTTATTGCTGGTGCATTTTGTCTTGAAATGATTTGGAGACAAACAATTTGCACAATATTTGTTGGCATAAACATACTTTATTCTTTCATTTGGTGACAAAGCCTTGAAATGTTTGCAGTGTCGAAGGGCATGATCCTGGTTGCATTTCTTACAAATATATTTTTTCTCTCCTTCTGACTGCGTGTAAAATGTTTGATGTTTCGAATAGTTCTGATTTTCTTTCTGATTTGGTTTTTTAAAATCAGTGATCGTTTCTAACATCTGTATTCGGTTGGAGAGAAACGCGTTCAACTGAGGCCAGGTTGGCAACTCTTTATGGTCGCTCAATGAATCTTCCCAGGCTCTCAACGTTTCCTCTGACAATCTTGTAGAACACCAATGCACTAAAATCGGATCCCAATTGTCCGTTTTGATCTTATAAGATTTGAATATCGAAACGCTGTCATTAATACTGCTCTGAATTTGTCGAATTGACTTCGGATTTTCGCAGGGAGCGATCTGGATGCCGAAGAATTTTTTCATCTGCTGATGCACTAAGATACGTTTATTTTCATACCTATCTCTCAGTGCTTCCCACGCCAAATTGAAATTTTGATCCACAAGGTCGAAACGCTGAACAATCTGCAACGGCTCTCCTCTTGTTTTGCATCGTAAGTGATATAACTTCTGAGCCTCGGATAATCCTGGATGATTTATAAACACAGCTTGGAATATATCTCTAAAAGCTGGCCACTTTGAATAACCTCCTTCAAATGGCGGTGTATCACACGGTGGAAGTTTCAATGTTGATGCACTTTGATATGCCATGGTGACATTCGTTGCTGAAGTTTCATTCTCCTTTGACCTTATATCTTCAGTCGTTGCTTCGAGAATTTTCACCTTGCACTCCTCATAGATTCCTGTTGCTTCATCAAATTTTTCCGAAGTTGCCTCCATCTCGACAGATTCCTCCAGATCACCTGTGGTCATAATATGCTCGAAACTGTCAACCAATTTGTTCCATCTTCGCTCCAATTCAGCATGTTTCACTTCTATTACTGCTGCACTGCCGTAATTTTTGAATTCCGTTTTAAATTTTGAGCAAAACGATGTTAATTGGCTCCAATCGAAAAGAAATTTGCGATGCGTTGAAATTTTTTCCTTTTTCTTAGTCATTCTTGTCGATCAAAATTTATAAATATGCGAAAATTCAAAAAAAAATAATAAAATCGCCGAAAGTCTAAATTTGTTAAGGTGATCAAAAATTCACCGAATTTATGTTAATTCGCACGAGAAAACAATTTCAAAAAATATTTCAGGGGGAAATTTGTTTATCCCGACACTGATCTTTGTTAATTTTTTGAGAAGTCCCCAGAATTTATGTTAATTAGACAAATGATAATTTTTCCAAAATATTTTAGAGGGAAATTTGGTTATCCGACAATAATCCGATTTTTTTTTTTTAATTTTTCACGGTGTGGCAACTCTTGATAGTTTTTGCAATTATTATTTTCTCTCTTTACACTTTCTTTCTCCAACATGAAATAATGTAGCGGATAGGGGAACCGTTAGATGCCTTCACTAAAAAGCATTCGCATCAAAAATAAGCAATTTTTCTTCTTCTTGTTTGCTGGCCTAGAATATATTACAAAATTCTTTATTCAGCCACACACAAACCAAATTTATATTTTCCGAACAAAATATCGTCACTTATTGAATTGTATGTCCGTACCGATTTTTTTTTTTTTTTTTTTTTCACGCAGTACTAATCTTTGTCCTTTTATCTTTATTTTTCGTATTTCATTTATTTTTTCTTTTTGTGCTATGTTTAATATAACGGATAGGGGGACCGTTATCAGCCTTCAAAACAACAGGCACTTTCTTCAAATTAAGCTTGTTTTCTTCTTCTTGTTTTTTGTTGAAAGTAATTCGAATTTTTTTATATGCCTGAATTTATCGACACAAAATGAATTATTTGTACCGATGGAAGAGATTTCCTTAAAAACGTAATAAAATTTGCACAAATGTTAATTAAGTCTCTTTATTGTCAATTTTTTCCCGTTTAAACGCATAAAATTTGTAGTCCGTATTCGAAAAAATAATCCCGGCACCAATTTGTTTTTGACCGATCTGGCAACTCACTCCATGTACATTATTATATTCCTTGTTTCTCCTTTTTGCCGTTAATCGTCGACGCTGATTTCCAATTTGTTGCTGTTGTAATACAGATGGGGAGCAAAGAAACAAAATCCTAACCACTTTTCCAAATAATACCACAAATTATACAAAAAATTCCAAAACCACTCACCCTTCTTCCTAATGTGTTGTTTCTGTTGATTTTGTTGTTGTTGCTAATCAGGTTGATTGCTTTTTACCGGCGACCGAAAATTTGTTATTATTGTGTGTGTGTGTGTGTGTAACCACAATTTATTTTTAATAAATTTCTTGTTTTTTGTTTCTCACACCACTTTTATTTATTGATATTGTCCAATTGTTTTTTTTAACTTTCTGTTCTTTTTTTTTATCACACTGAATTTTTTTTTTTGTCCGTCCGCGATCGCTTTCAATTTCACTTTGATTATTCTTCTTCTATTTCTCTTTTAACTGGCTTTGATTTACTACCAGTGATGGCAAAATAGAAACTCACCACACCAATTTGTCAGTGATGGCAAAAAAAGTACTTTTCTAGTCCGACGGGCCTTTTTATCAAATTTCATGTAGAATGTTATTTTGGCTTATATTTTCACGATATTTCAATAATATTTTACCGATTTCATAGAGATTTCGCGAATTTTAATTATAAGATTATGTTTCACGGTTTTTTTTGTAGATTTCAGGATGAAATTTTGTACTTTTTTTTTTTTTACGAATGATCAAATATTCAAATGCACGTTTTCACTGTACATACCTGAACTCTCATCTCTATTTCATACGATACCTTTGATGAAAATATTCTCCTTCCTCTAATGTGGTGTGTCGGTTTTCCTTCACTCTCTTTATGTGAAACTTTCCTTAACCTCTATGCTTTTTGTTGTGGATGATACCGTCGTCGTGGTTACTGATGATTTGATGGTTTTCAATTGTGTTGTTGTAGATTTGTCTGACTGAACGGGGGTCAGTAGACTACTTTAACAGGTAGGCTGCAATTGCCTGTGAACAGATGACGCTAGGGAGTGCGTCCACTGTTCCAATCCACTCCTAGACTCCGCTAGGATGTTCGAAGGACCAATGTTTAATCCTGACAGAGAGACAGGATTTTGTTATTTATGAATCCTGACAGAGAGACAGGATTCCAAATTTTGATTTTCCCAAAAATGAAACCAATTTTCAAATTCAGGAGATCAACAAAAGTAAAGCTTCTTGCTTTATTGAATGGTTTCTTAAGACTAAAAATACAAATGGCGGTAATTCAATTTAACGACGCTCCTAGCGTCATGTATGTAACTTATACATGTAAAAGAAATGGAAAAAGAGATAAGTACTAAAACTAGCAAAATTAAGAAAACAAATACAGATGAAATTAATGAAAAATGAAATATAAGGGGAAATTAACCTTCAGATGAGTCAGGGGGACTCATCTGTTCCGGGTTGAACATGGCTTCAACACTTCTTCCAGAATGGCGAGAACAACTTCGGACAACTTGTGGATTCATTGCAACTACATGGTCGCTGGCCTGGTTTTCGAACCAACGCTACTCCGTGATGGATTACAAAGACATGCTATCAGCAATATCCCAACTAAAGTGTCCCAAAGCTGTGAAATGCTTCACTACCCACTGGAAGGTGGAACCATCAGTGATAGATGTGCCTCGCTCCAACATAATAGCCGAGCGAGCTGTAAAGTTGCTGGAGGACATTCGTTCTTCTTGCAAATCAGACAAATATTTAAACAGTAAATTTATTAATACTAATACACAAATCTAAAAGATTATCAAAATCACTACTAATGCTATATTGCTATAGGTAATCATTGCCATGTATACTTCATGTTTATAGTATGTAAAACTAACATGTTTTAATAAATAATGTTTCAGCCAATATGTCTTTTATTGTTAAATATCACGAATTTCACGAAAAAGTCATCCGCATGTAATTTCAATGTTATCGATTAGAACGTATTTTAGTTTTATCATCACTTTACACAGAATATTGTGTGCAAAAATGGGTAAAGTACAACTGCAAAAAGTCCGTCTTTCCGAGGAATTCCTGAAATGAAACTGTCTTAGGTGCGCGAGGTTTTTTCAACGTAGGATAAAATCAATGTCATTTCTGTGAGTTTTAGGTGAAAGTTCACCATTTAGAACCCCAGGCAAAAATATTTAAAATTTGTCATAACCCTAGTGTGCATCTACCACAAAGCAAACACATGTTCGTATCCTGTTAACAAAATTTCAGCCACCATTAGCATCATGCAAATGACGGAAACTTTACGAGTAGGAGAATTTTCTCCATTAAAATCTTTAGCCATTCGGAGTCGGCTTTAAGCTGTGAGTCCCGATCAGTGAGTATACAAATTGTATTGAGCACAGCTCAATGATTTGATCTGTTCCTTTATGGAATGGTTAGGGAAATACGAAAGAGATGTGCTACATCAACATGTGATTTTTAGAAATACAGCCGAACTCCCATTTGGGGACTTCATTTTCAGGAGTACTGCCTACACAGTGTTTTGTCAACATATTTCCAACGAATGTTTTATCCCCGTATTCATAGCAATTTAAAACAGCTTTACAAACCTACGTTAAAAAAATGTGTGAAAATTGTCTTTGTATTTTCATACATTTTTCTTAACAACGATTTGTAAAGCTGTTTTAAATGATCTACATATTTTCTCATACCTTTATCATGCCCAAGTTTGTAACTAATATTTGCTCACTACGACAATGTCTTCTAGTTTAGTAAATTTTAGTCAAGCCAATTCGTTTCCCCTCATCCTTTCGAGGTATTTTTACTTTTCGTCCACCCATTACGAATGTGCTGTAACGTCTGTCCATACAGCCCCTGCCCCACTCATAAGTACACAATAATCCATATGCACAATTCTCTAATCCGTGTTGTTGCAAAATTTCACAGAAAGCAACAACACCAAGAGTGGCAACATGTGGGTTAGGTGGAGTGACAGACTACATCTCTTTCCGAGGTTAACTTTTTCAAATTAAAAAAAAAGCATGTTTTCACTCCACCCTAATGTGGGTGTATCTGGTGGAACGACTCAGAAACGTACCGCGGAGACCTTCAAGGTTAATAGACGACAAACACATAAACAGAGGACACACCCACACCGTGTGCTGTACAGGTGGTAGGGGCATGTAGGTCTCTTAGCGTGTAGGTGGTAGGGGCGTCTAGGTATCCTACACTAAACTCTAAGCATCACACATGTCCAAGAAGTTTTTGCCTGTGTCGTATGAAATAAACAATAAACTGTAGGTCGTGACAAGTTCCGTAACTTTTATTAAACGATATTTCAGTTGCATGTCATCACGACAATGGGATGTAGACAGAAGCATAATTGATGTCTAAGAATTACTCATTAAATATTTAACAGAAGGGAGTATTTCGTGCAAAATTCATGCATCTGCAATCAATCAAAAATAATAAATAGTAAAATTAGTTGGGCCCGGTTTGTCTTGCAAAAACGATTAATTTAATTCGCATCTGTAATATTTAATGGAATTAAAATGTTTACTAATTCCGTGAATTAGACAGTACCTCCCGGTGAGTGGCACTACATTGGCTTACATGAGAGATGGTTTCTGTCTGTTGTTATACAAATATTTTGTAAAAAATAAATCCTTAAAAATAGTGTTCAGCGGATTATTGGTTCAGTTGATAGGGAAATTGCTTCACAGTTAACTCAATTTTCCAAAATCTTGGCGACTATTTCAGCCTCTATCTCATGAATGACTTGCTCGATATTAGCCTTAAGGGCTTGACAAGTTAGTGGATTGTTTGCATAGCATCGATCCTTCGCAGATGCGTAAGTTTTTCTTGTTAACACAAAAAATTATGCTTGGTCATAAAAGATGATTGTTCGAAAATAATCGTTATACATTTCAAACTGCTCTAATTGGCCCAAACTGAGAAGCGATAACGAAGCAGAAGGTCATGTGCCTTCGCATGGATCTTGTAAGTGAATAATGCGAAGTGTGCAAATTTGTACAACATTCCCAAGAAAATTAGTTGCATCATTAGGCCTTCCTTTTTAGCCTTACCCACTGGCCACCTTACTCGGAAACGAATTACATTCACTGCAAAGAAACAGATTTCATGCCGAGCTCAAAATATGAAAAACCAAAAGAAGTCTTTTGTCAAAAGTGTTAATGTTCAAAGTTTTTTTGTTTTCAAATTTAATACTCAGCCACACTTGATGATGAACAGGACGACAAAAGTTCAGCATGTTTCACACACACACTGGCAACTGTCAGCTCATACTCATCGTAAGTGTATTCAAAAGTTGGCTGCTTTCGTTTCACTTCCGTTTCCTCTGCTGTGGTGTGACACCATTTTGCCGCCTCGCTTTGTGAACATCAGTGCGTCTGTATATTCTAACACTTTTGCAAGTCAAGTTGACGGCGTGTGATTCTCAAAAGTCCTGGCGCATGATGAAGAAATTGTTGATGTGAAACTAAAAGTGAATGTCATCGTGATGACTTTGAATATAGCAGAGAGATTTGCCCTAACAAAGGTGATCAAGTGGAAATTTATCATCATGTACATGTGAGTGTATGGAAAGTTTTGATACTTTTTGCCCCTAAATGGAGATATATGAAACTGAAAATCATTTGGAAATTTTAAATGAATGAGTTTCAAAGGTTAATACGTAGGATGGATATTGTACGCTAATCCGAATCAAGAGTCCACGTCTCATATTCCCGGAAACCTCAACAAGACAACTCACTATTCATATATACCAAAATACAGCTGATATCTATTCAGATATAAAAATACGAATACGTCCGGGATTTTCCGGAACAAGTTTAAACAAAAAGTTGTACTGCAACTAGCTGACTAAACTTAATTAAGTTTATATAGAATCGATGAATCTATTATTAAACTCTCCAATTAATAATTAAACTCTCCCATCGAGAAGCGTCACTTAGGATAATCTCCATGGTATGAAGTGTATTTGGATACTATATTTTCGCCGTCTTTAAAGTATTTCTCGAATGTCCCCTTAATAAAATAGGTTTACCGTGCATGCATTGGTATGTCTCCTATAACAAGGACCCTTAGCTGATCTAACTGTTCTACATCGCAATAATGTTAGCTAATGTAGTTATTTAAAGTTCGCTTATTAGTGTAATGAGAGGGTAGTATGAATTCGCCCATGACCACCTAACGTATTTTCCTGAAAAAGGTGGAAAAACAAAAAAGTGTTTTTTTTTAAATGTCGGACCAATTTTAGATTTACCAAAAACAAAGTGAACTCTGGGCCTAAAATAAGAATTTTGATTTGGAATTCAAATTCATATAGGTATCCAGCTGTAAGAGAATCGAACAAATCATCTCTATCAAACGGCGCTAGATGGCGTTAACTCCTAAAAAAGTATAGACGAGTTAAGAAATTAATCTCGTAGCCTTGTAAACCTTCTCTAGAGAAATATTACCTGGAACAGACTTTAAACAGTATATCGTACACAGATCAATGATATGGGAGATGCCCCCGTACGTTTCTTCATGGAAAGTTAAGGGAAATGAGAAAGTCAAAAGTATTTCTAGGCCTGTCCTATTATCCGTCGTTATTCTGCGATTCTATTGAAATGAAGGGAGGTTCAAATACCAGAATATTTTAAAAACAATTACACGTATTTCAATTTATTTAAAGGCTGAAAAACTATAACTGAACCTCTTATAGCTGAGATCAGAATTATCCGCGTAAGTCGTTAAATCAATTTTTTTAGGAGAGCCAAAATATATAATTTTCGGCGATTTTGGGCAGTTGAAGAAATTTAAAAAAAAAATTTAAATAATTTTTTTTAAATTAAAATCTTTATGATATATCAAAAATATATGTGCAAAAAGTGTGAGCAAAGTAACAGTGTGGAGATGTTTTTTTTTGTGGAAATAAATACTGTCATGGAGGACACACATGAAGACTTATATTGTTTTTACCAGCAAAAACAGAAGCGGTTATTAAAAGAAAGAAATCAAATCATAATTCAATTCTTTTTTCGCAAGTAACAACTATGTGCTTATATGCTTTTATTTGAGAAAGGAATTGAACTGTGGATTGAATTATGACTACTTATGTCGTTAATGATGAAAACAATTTTTAGAAACATTCCACCCAAGTTTTTTTTTTGGCTAAAAAAAAATAGTAACAGTACATAATTTTCAGTAAAAGTTTAGGCAAATCGAATCAGCATTAAAACTGTTGGAATTTAGTTTCAATACCTCATAATCGATAAAAATGCACTTACGCGGTTGCTTGTGAAAACCACGTCTATGTTCACAGACTGAGACTTATACACTCGCGTGTGACGATGCTGACTGACAGCCATGTTTACATGTCTTAGTGCCAAAATAACAATACACCACCCTGTATATTTCTCACTATATAAACTGGCTCTATCTACTGGCAATGGCCCGATGTTGGATTACAGATAACGATGGAACGATACAGCGAGTGATTGGCCAAATTATATACAATCAAAGAAAATTACTTTATGTAAAAAGTGATGTTATTAACAAAAGAAATTCATCAAACCTGTGTTTTACTCGTTGCAGATCCGCATACTTTTATTTGACTTTACTAGAACTCACTCGACAGTTTTACTTATAAACCAGAAATTATCTGGACACAAAGTATCTGAACAAGAGACTCATTCAAAAAAAGGGTCAAAATCAGTTTACATTATGCCAATACTACAACGTTCCTTTTTCCACACACTGTCAGTCAGTCAGTAAGTCAATCATTGTTAAATGGAACACACACCGTGACTTAAACCACAAATACACTTTCTTCAGTGGAGGTGGTTCAGTGTGGGACGATCCATCCACCTTCCATCCTCTTGATGAGTGTCCTCATCATTTCCATGTGGAAATATTGCAAAACTATCTTAGTTCTCATCATCCTTATTGTGTGCCTCAATATATGTTTGTATGTATGTTTGAGTGGGTATGACATTGTTGTCTTGCTGTTGTTGTCTTTTATCTCTGCTTCTGTTGCCATTCCATCCAATTACGTTTGCCCAAGGAATGCTTTGTTCACATTGTTTCAAATTTCCATTGTTATATGAGATGTCCTTGCCGTTGTTGCCACTTTGCTTGCTCCTCATGTCGGTGCTGTGATTTCGTTTGTTTTTGTTTTTGTTGCTGAGGTCTATGGGTTTCAATCACCGACAGCAACAGCAGTGCATTCCATGTTATAGCAACACACGAGCCAAGTAAGCCAAACGATAACACAGCGCCAGCCAGAACTAAAAGGCATTTTACAATTAGCCGCCAATTTATGAATTGCTTCCATTCAAATGAACTTTAGCCATTTATGGGCGAAGGGCATTTGGAACAAAACAAATGCTTTGATTGAGGGGGTCTGCGACGTTGGCATAGGAAAAGTCAAAGACCCAAGGTGTTGTAATGTTTTTGTCCTCTAGCTAGTGGCGTTTGGCAGGAAGTAGGAATGCTGCTGTTTCTCTGTTCACCTTTACTTTGACATCAAGGCATCAATATAAGAAGCTTTTAAAACACCTGGCGCATACAAAACATTTCAGAAGGCAGCGTAATTCCAAAGAGGTTTTTGCCCTGAGCCAGAGGATAATACGTTTTGGCCTCGTGGCCTTATTCTAAATTTTTATAATATTTTAGAAAAATAAACATTAAATTGTTCATTGATTTGTACTTGGCTTAAAGCACTACACGTGGAAAGATAATGCATTAAAAGGAATTCGTATTTTGTACTGGAAGCTATGGTGCTTGGCACATAATCGAAAACTGTTTCTGTCACAGAACCTGGAGCAAACTTAACGGAGTCGTGGATAATACAGAACACCTACTTACTTACTTAGCGAAACAGTTTTCACTTATCGGAGAGAAAAATCTTTAGTTAATTTCCCCATTTTCAGTTAAACGAAGTCGCCTGCATATGGATAGTCCTAAAATTGTAATATGATCCACTTCTGATTCCAAACGTAGGTTGGGTGAGCTCAGGAGATCTTTAAATAACTGAGGTAACCATATTGAGGGGATCACTGGTAAACCTGAAAATCCTAAGATGAAATTTTATTTTTCAAGCCTATAAATAGAAAAATTATAATAATAAAATTGGTTTCATACGTATAAATATTTGATAGTTGGGTGATGAATTATCCCTCTCTGTGGCACTATTTAAGAATTAACTTATGAGCTTCTTTCTTTCTGAAGTATTTTTATACCCTCACCCTACGGGTCGGAGGGTATATATCATTTGATATTTACTTCAGACTATAGGTGTCTTGGAACCAAATTCGATTCATGACTTTTTAAGTCGTTTGAGCCATGTCCGTCTGTCTGTCCTACTGGTACGCAGGATAACTTTCGAAAGAGTTAACAAATTTTAAATTTTACGTTGGTTAATATTTTCTCAAAACTACTTATGAAATTGCATATGGGCTATATGGCCACAACCCTTGGGGTACCTCCCATAAAAATCTTCTATTTCGCCCACTTTAGAAATCGAATATTAATATTAATTTGCCCAACGCGATCTTGCCTAAATTCTGTATTTAGTAAAGCAATAACTGGACAAAGTTTCGGACAAAAACTTGGAAGTCTGGCAACTCCCCTTCTGGTACCTCCCATGCACATGAACCATCCCGCCTTCTTTAGAAGTCGTGTAACAATATTACTACGCCAAATCCGATCTTACCCAAACTCCGTATATAGTAAAGCTAAAAATTGGACCCCAGAAAAAAAATAACCCATAGTCGGTCCCATTCTGATACCTCCGATACAAAGGTGACATTCTGTCGAGAGTATATATAAGACGGTTTACCCGACTTCAACTTTTTCACTGGTTTGATATGACGATAACAAACCGATGGTTTCTAAGGTCCCGCTTTTTTTTTAATTTTGTCTAAAAAGACTTTTTTTTCATTTTTTCGATTTCTAATCATTTCTCTGCAAAAATAGAAATGTTCAAAAAAGGCTTCAAGCATTGTGTTTGAACCATTTAAATTGAAAATGTTATGTTCGGTTAACTTTCCTTCTGTACATTAAATTTAATAAGTTTTAAAGGTTCTGTACTTTTTCATAGTTATTATTAGCATCGATTTTAATCTAAACAAATAAAACAATTAAATCTCCGTACTACAATTACAAGTATGTGCGTGATGTGTCCTTAGTCAGACACCGAATATCGATAATTAAAATTGTCTCTATCTTCCATGAATGTGACCGACACAGTCTGCATAGACCTACGCCAATCAGAGATTACATAGAACACGATATAACCATTATGTGCCCACAATACAAAACTAAATTAATTGAATGCCAAAACAACAAATTCACAATAGAATTCGTTCAAATCGAAATAAACATGCAGCACACTCACGTCAGAGCCACATGATTGGACATTTTGTTCACCTGAAGTGAACAAACGTGTGTTGGCTGTCAGTCACAGATTTGGCAAACAAAAACCAAACGAAAATATTCCAAATTCCAAAAATATTTAGAAAACACAGACACACAGCGAGCGTCTGCCCTTGGGTTGTCATGACCCTTAGACAAAACCCCAAGGACTTTTTGCCAATTAAAAAGGCAAAGGGATCTCTGTTTTAGTTAAAAATTATTATTGCAATTTGTTTTCTATCCAAATTCATTATGGCTTAAACGTTGATGTTTTTATTCATTGCTTTTCTCTGTTTCTGCTCTTCTTCCATTGCAGTTGTGGTGGCTAATCAACAAATGAGATCGACAACAAATCTGCTCATCATCAATCTGGCCGTCTCCGACATTTTGTTCGTCATCTTCTGCGTCCCATTTACGGCCACGGACTATGTGCTGCCCGAGTGGCCCTTTGGCAATCTGTGGTGCAAATTTGTGCAATACATGATTGTGGTGACGTGTCACTGCAGCGTTTACACGCTGGTGCTAATGTCATTCGATCGTTTTTTGGCTGTGGTACATCCGGTGACGAGCATGTCACTGCGAACGGAAAGAAATGCAACATTGTAAGTGTGCGATGGCGGAAGTTACAAAGCGGAAAAATGGTTGGACTTGTTGGCAAAGGGTAGACTACGAGGGCAGTGTGCAAAGTGGTTCAAAGGAGAAATAGTAGTTAAAACTGGATTTAGTTCTGAAAATGATTAAGTGAGACAGCAACAACAATAGTAACATCTTAATATATATTTACCCTCGACACTGATTCACTGATTCCCTGATTCACTGATTCACTGACTCTGTCACGCAGTACGTAGGAATTTAAATAGGCATTCTATAATAATTCTATAAATAATAATAATAAATTCTTTTTTTCAACAAAATATTTTTTTTTTTCACAAAAATTTTTTTTTTCAACAAATTTTTTTTTTTTCAACAAAAATTTTTTTTTCAACAAACATTTTTTTTTTCAACAACATTTTTTTTTTTCAGCAAAAATTTTTTTCCACAAATTTTTTTTTCCAATTTTATTTTTTTCCGAAATTTTTTTTTACAAAATAGTTTTCTCAAAATATTTTTTACAAAATTTTTAAAATTAAGTAACAAATACTTTCTCAAGCAAATTAACGGGCGCCATAGGCGCATTACAACTTACTAGTTACAACATAATAATACAGTTTTCGACATACGATAAATGAGTGCTCGTTCATCTGTCGGTACATTCGGATATACATTTATTAAATGAGTCCCAAATCTAAAATCTGTTAAATGTTATACCGGTTAAAAATTCTTCAAATGTCCTTCATACGAATGAGTTTAAATTACCCAAGAAGATTTCTAATATTATTCGAGGTTCAACATTCCCTTTACCAAAAAACATAAAATTTCTCCAGTACGTTAGCTTCCAATATAATTTATTATTCTAAATCTACGACAGTGTACTCAGTGAGCCCTGAGGAAAAACAGTCCAGCTTTCGGTGTGTTCTTTGGGTACAACAATTCTTGGACAGGGGACAAGGAACACAATTTCCAAACAAATGTTTAGTCTCAACAACAAAAACGTTCCCAACCGAGCCCATTTTAGACCAGAATAATCACTACATCGACACTACCAATTTTTTTGAAAGCTTGTCTGGGAATATGCTCAGTGTACTGCGTCCAACTTAGCTGACTTCCGCAGAAACTGCCTCAGCAAAAAAAGATTCCATTTAAGCTAATGATAAACTTTCCATTTCAGAGCAATTATTATGGCCTGGATACTAATCATTACGACGGCGATACCAGTGGCCTTGGCTCATTCGGTGAGAATTTATCAATTTCATGGACACAATTACACAGCGTGTGTCTTCTCGTCCGACAAAGAAGTGTGGAGTTTGCTGGGATTCCAGGTAAGTCACTTAAAACTGAGAGAAAGCATGTGTGAGAACAAGTAAATTATACATTTACCAAAAGAGGATT
Organism: Hydrotaea cyrtoneurina; assembly: GCA_958296145.1. Lineage (NCBI taxonomy): Eukaryota > Metazoa > Arthropoda > Insecta > Diptera > Muscidae > Hydrotaea > Hydrotaea cyrtoneurina. Next base: position 4,795,278 of record OY282513.1, on the reverse strand, counting down.
TCGCTTATTTAACGATTACTGTCACATTACGTTTGCACGTGTCTGACGAGTGCGAGTGGGCGGTTTCAAATATCCAGCAAAAGTTCGTATACGATTATACGCAGAGAGAGTATATGGAAGTGTGTGGGTATCTTTAGGTGTATGTATGTGCATGTGTGTATGAAATATATATTCTTAGGATTCTCTGTGCTGATGTTGGGAAATAAAGACATCGTCAGACATCATGAACGAATAGAAACGTAGCTTTACTTTTTATTGGATCACTTCAAATCAAATAAAACAACATTATCCTCAAGAACGGAGTACTCGATAACAAGGGGGATGTATGATTTCCATGTGTTCGTAATATCTCCCAAATATGAATGACAATTTTTCGAAAAGGGATGAATCATTGCAAACTTTAAAATGTTAAAATATATTAAAATATATTTGAGTGGTATTAGAGAACGAGTTGATGTTGATCGCCTTTTTTCTAAGTAAAAAATTGTGAACCTATTAAGACCATCTCACGTTTTTCAACGACTGCTTCCAACTCGTAAATGCTGGCGACGTTACAAGTAAGAGAGTAATCTCTAAGCCATGTCAAACATTTCTAGATAAACATTAGTCGTTCGGAGCCGGCTTTAAACAGTAGGTCCCGGTCTGTGGAGTATACCAAATAGATCGTGTACAGCTCACTCATTCGAGGGAAGTTTCCCGTCTGTTCCTTGATGGATTTTTAAGGGAAATAAGGATGTATTCCCATCCAATGCAACCCATGTCGATGGCAATCCTTGAAGTAAAAGACAGACAAAGTCTATTCATTCGACGGAATTGTTCATATTCTACGGAATTGTTCAGGACATTGTGATGTAATGAGTGGAAGCTGTTTCCTGTGAAGTCAGAGTCTGAATAGTATCTGCAGGTATCGCCAGTAATGACGATTCCTTGGTAATGTCAGTCTAGTAATATGTTTTGAATTTAGCAGCCAGTTGTCATATGTCCAACTATTTTCCGGAGTACTTTGGTTTATTCGCTTATGTTGGAATTATCCAATCCCATTTTGTGTTCACTTTGATTTTATGATAAAATAAAAACAAGGAAACAGTAGCTACTACATGATCTGTCTCAGTTGCCACCAGTTGACAGTTTCTTACCCATACATTAGACTGGCCATTTCACAATGAACGGATGAGATACCCTGGATAGCCGTGTATTCCGACTAAATGTTCTAACTTCAGGGACTAGACGACGGATATCTGACGAACATACTTTTTCTTAAATGCTTTGACAATTTTTGATATTGCGCAACATTGCGATTTTGTTTACTGGTGCAGACGGTGACAATTCATGAGAGAAGTTACTCTTGCGACGACATTTTACAAACGAACATGGACGTCCACATGGAGACCCTCAGTTTTTTTCATATGATTTTCGATATTTTTATTTTGTTTTGAGGAGAATATGTGTGCTCAACTGGCAACAAATTAATTGTACGTGCAGTGGCAGGGTTATCAGGTGTGTATTTTGGTCTAGCAACCCAGTAGAGTGTTCGGCTCACTAGGACAGCAGGTAACTATCTGGGTTCTGTAGTCGTAAAGAGCCTTCAGAGTAGTCCGACTATCGTCCCTTATTGAATATAAAAAAACTGATAAACGAGGGCTTAGAAATGCTGCAGTTCTATAATCATTTCACTGGTAATATACAATAGACCACAAAGGCAAATCAGAAAGCACTTCTGACAAACACAAAAAATACGGTCTGACTATTAAAAAAAATTAATAAAAACTAACTGTGAAATCATCCTCTAGCCACTTCAAGGATACACAAAGTGAAATAAACACTTTCTGATTCTAATATCTATGGTATATGTGACGAAACAATATCGCCACCCACAACATGAACTGATAATGCACGCAAATCCTTTCCTCTGCTCATTTAGAACAATGCATGTCCTTGTGCACTTGAACCCCTCAGAGATACATTTAAAGGCACCTACTTTTTCTTCAACAAACAAAAAAAAAGATAATATTCAACTTGGAATGACCCATTTAGCCATTTTCGCTGAGTATTTACAACTTCGGTTTCACCTTGTCTGACTAGCTAAGAAATTAAAAGCCATCTACGGGTCAATGGGAATGACCCAAATTGGCAGAAACTCAATACCTCCGTCCGTCTGGAAAAGGAATGCTGGGATAGTAATAAATTTTGACGGTTCCTACGGTCCGAAATCAACATTAAAAAATATTACGAACGAACTGACAAATTTAATATACTCTCCATTACACGGTAGATACAACAGCAACCAGAAATTTTAAATGAAACTCATCTACGATGTTTTTCTGCTCCTTTTGTAAGGTAAGAGTGAGGAAGATCCGTCATGGCATTACAATGTCCTCCCCCCATTCCATCATCATAAATTCACCCAATTGCCAATTTACCTTAAATCCATCGCATTCCATAGAGGAGATATCACAATTTAAGGGTTGCTGAAAGGAACGTATGAGTTATATTAACAGAGTTTGCCAATAACACCCAAACGCCTGGGGGGAACAACAGACACTACTTGCAAGTGCTGGTACATGGTAGTATGCATTTTGTACGTGCTTCCCCTATCCGCTACCCGCCTCAGGATTCAGGATAAATAAACTTGATTTCTCCTTCCTCCGAGTGTTTTCGATATTTTTTAAAGAACACCGATAAAAGTTATAATACTTTTTATAGCCATCAAAAGGTTTTTGGAATAAACGTTTTGTTTGCTGTTGGGGAGTTAAATAATTCAATGGCAATGAAACGATAGCGTAGTTTAGGAATCCTGATTTGAACTGGAATTTATCGTGCAGACTTTTCTGCTTCTCGTGAGTTTTGTTTTTGCCAATGATATAAATCAAATCCATCTAAAATATTTGCCAAGGTATATGGAAATGCCAATGAAAACATAGCGTGTACAAATAACATATTCCAAACTGTCATCTATGGCAGTTTAGGCTTTCCTCCGGAAATCCATTTCTGGTACTCCATTTCCCAACAAACATGTGATGTCATGTATTGTAGTACGAATATCTCTGCATAGATTTGTCATTTCGCATAACCAAATTGTCATAATAAATCTGCTGGGCAAACAGACTCTAAGAAAAAAGTTATCATCCCCCACCACACCCTCACAATCCAATCTCCGCCAAAAAGTAACAGTCGACATGAGTAAATTTATGTGTATCGAGTTTAGTTTAGGCAAACATTTCATGTTCGCACAGACGGATGTCGACTAAGGTGACGCAGGTGACGGATGTCGGCTGTTGTTGGTTTATGATAAATCTTTATTTCAGAGCAGCCGAAGAAATGGAAACTTCGAGAAGAGCGTTCAAGCTCCAGACACTAGTACCTATATATTCATACTGAGGGCAGGGATTTCACAGATGGAAGCACCGAAATTGCACAAAGGAATAAATTGAGGCATATTTTGAATTGAGAATGAGGATTCACTATTCAAACCCAGGACATCCACTTAGACCAACGTACCATAGTCGGCCAGCTACGGCGAAGCAATCATGTTTTTAAGCTTAAAGTATCAACAACAACATAAAATTCGGCATCAGTTGAGTTTCCTTTCGGCTTTCAGAGGCTTTGTATTATTTGTGGTATTTATGGAAATTATGGCCAATTTTCCAATGCCATTTCCCAATTGGAATCATCTTGGATACATAAAAACCTGGCCACTTTTTCTCTTGCCATATAAGTAGGACACGTGAGCACGTTCCTTATTCCAATTGCTCTGGCAGAGCAACATTTCATTTCGAATGGAAAATCTTTTGGTCCTTTTGGATACGAAAATAAATCGTAGGCGGTCTTTAGAAGCTTCTGTTTGATTATGATGTTGTGTGTCATTCTTGGCATTTCCTTTGTGGCGACATATTTTCTTAAAATTAAGAGAGAAAGGTGCAACAAAAGCAAAATAAAACAAAAAGAAATGAATGAAAAAGGTCGTCATGGCACACACACGGCCAGAGGCGGTACTGCCGTTTGAGGCGTGGGAGGGTGGAACAGTTTCCTCTATTTTTGCAGTCTCAAGGGAAAACCAAAATTTTTAAACTTTTGCTGGTATTTTTTGTTTTGTTTTTCTTTTGTGGAAAAAGTGCTTATCCGAGTTGAGCATAAAATGTGAAAGGGCCTTTTTCTTTATTATTTTTATTATTTTTTATTTCGTTTTCACAAGTATGTTCCTATTTATGTGCAAAGGTATTCATAGAGTGTATTAAGATGAACATGATTAGCCTACATTTAAGAATGTCTGAAAAAAAAACGTAGAGCTGAGAGTACAAATTATGGATGGACATTTTACTTTCATAGCAGTTTATAATCGTTCATCCGTTGCGTCAGTAATGACATGAATAATCTGAAATATGTTGAGGAAACACTGTCTTACAATCTAACAACAGTGGGAAAAAATGCATTAAATGTAGTCGAGTGGCCCATAAATTGTTAATTACATAATTTAACAACAGTGGGAAAAAATGCATTTAATGCAGTCGAGTGACCCATAAATTGTTAATTACATAATTTTAACTGCCTTTTCTTTTTCACAAGGGGAATTTTTGCAATATTACAATATTAAATAGAGATTTTTTAGAAAAAATCCAAAAAAAAAAGTCTGTACCATACAAATATTTCGATGCCTCTTTTTCGAGATGAAAACAAAAGTATTCAATTTAAAAATAAGAACAATCACAGTGGGTTTATTGTCATTACAAGCAGGATAACAAACAGACAAGGATAAACTCCGGGAAGAGAGGCTACAAAAAAAAAATATTTTTTCAATTCCTCCTTTTTCCACTGCCTATAAGATTCACATATCTGTGGTAGATTCAGCTATGCCCAGTTCAGCTATGCCCAATCGATAGCATAGTGTGGACAATCATCTTAAACCGTGGGAGTGGACTTACAAACATCAAAAGGGAAAGTGATATCCATAGAACACCATAAACATCCGTACACTGGAACGCCTTTGCACTTTAAGCAGTGGCCTGACTTCCTTTCTCTCCCTCATTCTACTCGTGTCACTTGTGCCACTCTATGCTAGGGTGTTTGTTTATACATTTTACTGTTTTCTGTTTTTATTGTAATTTCACAATTTACATCCTGTTCGATTTCCTTCAGAAGAACAAACAAACCCCAAAAATGTCGGATTATTTTGTTTCCATTTCATGACAATTTCATTCCATTTCATTTCATTTCAATTTGTTGTGGGATTTTCGATTTCCTTTAAGGACAACCTGGCGTCATGGTAGTTCGCTTAATATTTTTATGTTTGTGTTTTTTTGTTTGTCTTATTGCCCCCACTTTTTCATTTTGTTTTCACCGTAAGGCTCCTCCACGGTGGCCATACAACGCATCACTCACCTGTCTCATCGCGATATTTCCAATTCGTTTGATATTTTCGCGTTAAATGTCACATAACAATCGCTTCCAGGGGATCTGCTCGGCCCCACCACCGACGGTGTACGCTGTATGACCCCACGACGCTTAACTTGTTATTTTGGTTGAAAGGGGCAACATTTCGCTACAGTGAAACGAATGGTCTTTTGAGGATAGGCGAATTTGGAATCGCCTGTGACAATCGAATTTTATGTCCTCTTTTTTTCTTGTTTTGTTGGGTTACGCTGGGGTGCGAGAAGGGGAGAATTTCAATATCGACACGGAGTTGTAAATCTTTTATTGCTGTCAAATAAATGAAATAAAATAATTTCGTTACACCTACGCAAGTGTAAATTTTCGTGCCTCGTTTTCTCCTTGCACCACCTTTGAGGTTCTGTTTTCAAATAAAGCCAATCACTGTTTTCTGTAACAGTTGTAGAGTGGAGGCCAAAAGCCTTCAGAGATTCATGTAATTTCGCACAGTGTGACGATTTGACAATTTAGGAGAATATTTTCGAATTTGGTTTCAAATGAATGAATCACTAGAGGTGATTAAATATTTTTTTCTTACAAAAAGAAATGGATACTACAGGCTAAAAAGCGGCACGTAGCAACACTCTGAGGCTCAACAGCAATCTCTAAAATAATTCGCAGTTAACTGCATTATCATGATTATTGCTACGTAGAGCAGTAACTGATACTATATCGAAGAGACCTTGTGGTAGGCATATCAGCTAAGATAATTTGTGTTATCTTCCCAGTACAAAACAATGCGCAGAATTTGATCAATGTCGATCATACTGAATAGACTCTACAATGGGAGAACCTTAAGTCTCTTCACCGGTGATATATGAAAATATATTCCGGTATAATTCGTTGGGGTTTTGGTCAATCTGATAGAAAGTCATACGTGACTTTTAGAATGACAACAAGAAAACATACTGGTTAGTTTCAACTAAAGTACTTCTTATTTCCTACCTGTACTTGCATTACAAGAAGTGGTAGACAGATCGACGGACATCTCTACATCGACTGAGAAAGTAAGTCGGAGACGGGATCTCTATCCCACATTTTGGAATGTTACAAACATCAACAGTACCTTAGAATATCATGTACCACATCGTAGTGAACATTATTTTCTAGAGGTCATACGTTATTTTGTTCGCTATTTCTGGTAAGAGTTTCAGGACAGCCTCCTTTACATTTCATCAGAAAAGGTAACAGATTCTAAGAAAAATTGCCAGAGATGTTTTTTGCTTGGGTTTATAGTCTTCATAGAACACCCTGGAAGGCGAGGCGTTAAATCGTCTGTGTAACTGAAAACCACGCCGACGTATATGGTTAGTTCTGAGTCACATTCTCCTACAGTAGTCAGTAGGTTGGAAACAAATTCTCTTCAATAAGTGCCCCTGTAGGCGAGTTGGTAGTGTGCTTGCCTATCAGCGTTGGGGTTCTGGGTTCGATCCTCACCAGATCATCTAGCCAATGTAGCCAAATGGTCTGTGTCACACTTGGACCCAAAATCTTAATATATATTTACCCTCGACACTGATTCACTGACTCTGTCACGCAGTACGTAGGAATTTAAATAGGCATTCTATAAATAATAATAAAAAAATAATATTTTTTTTTGTACAGAAATTGTGTTTTCCCCAAATTTTTTTTTACCAAAAATATTTTTTTTTCCAAAATTTTTTTTTCAACAATTTTTTTTTTCCACAAAATTTTTGTTTTCGACAATTTTTTTTTTTTCCACAAAATTTTTTTTTCAACAATTTTTTTTTTCCACAAAATTTTTGTTTTCGACAATTTTTTTTTTTTCGCACAAAATTTTTTTTTTTCAACAATTTTTTTTTTAACAAATTTTTTTTTTCAACAAAATTTTTTTTCCATATTTCAACGGGCGCCATAGGCGCATTACAACTTACTAGTTAGAATATAATTTTACTTTGTATTGTAAATAATAATAAATAAAAAAAAAATGCTCTGTTCACTATCATTTGTACCAGATCCCTCGATTATTTTTATTTGTTTTTTATAGAATAACGGCAGATAAATTTTAAGAAATTCAACTCTTTACTTTGGGTATTTTAAAGAAAGCGAAAATTTATTTATTTTGAAAAGATTTATTATTAAAAGTATTTCCCTAATGTTGTATGTAAGCATTTTGTCCAAACTAAACTTTACGACATGACAAAAGTCTTTCGAAATCCACCAAACGATACAATCTTAAAAAAAAATATAGCACAATGGGCGACGATGATTGTAAATTAAGTAATGCCAAAATACTGAAAACAACCGACTCCAATTAATTCGTTTTATGGCGCCATTGACAGTTCCTTAAATTTAATTGTAACAGGTTTAAAGAAACAAATAAACACAATTATATATTTTAACCATAAATCGTTGACTTAAAGAGCTATTTTCCACTTATCACCATCATATGCAACTTCCTCACCCAATTATGGGAGTAGTCATGTATTTCCTACATTAAAGAACCATTCCACTCCACTGTGAATATGCAAATTATTTGTGTTCATTCATAAATATCTACACTGCCGGAAGAAGACAACTTTGTTTTTTTTTATTAATCGAACTTTTTCCACCCTCCTGGACCAAGGCGTAATTTTTATTACTTCTTTATGGGGTTTTATCGCCGTTTTATCGCTCAACTGGCTACAGCTATTGTGTTGTTTTTCTATAAGGACTCGTATCGAAGTGTATTGACAGACGCTGGTCCTGCTTGTGTGCAGGACAATGAATATTTATTTAAATATTTACATAGTTCGGCTCGCCCCAACCACCCTCTGTCACTGCCTATCTTTGTCTGATTGAGGGAGCATGACTATTTGTGTGTGGGACTAGGGCTCCTCTTACTCATGCTGCGGCAGTCAATGACAGACAGAGACAGCAGCGGTTCAAATGGGACATGTATTCAGACCTAAAACGGCAAAGGCAAGAAGGAAGCAGACAAAAAACAAAAACATCAACGACAGTGACAGTGACAGCGACAGCGACAAACAAACTCAGAGCTCCTTGAGGGTTACAGCAGGGGTTGGTTGTGTAAGTTTTAGCATTGTTGGCCCCCACACCCCCGCAATTTCTTGTCCAATTTACGAGACCAAAACAAATGTTTAGTGTTATGTTTTCCCTATTCATACACACACTTTTGGCCGTTAGTGAGTCGGCCGGCGCGTTCTTTGTGTGTGCGATGGAAATAAATAACGCTAAAGTCGTCACTAATTGTTTCATTTAATTTAAATGTTGGTTCTCATACGTTATATCATTTCCTTCGTCCGTGTTCAGCCAAAGAGTACACAGTGACTACAAGCAAACAATTGAGTGGTACAATTTTTTTAATTTCCACAGTAATGAATGAATATGAATAACAAATTTGTGTAGAAATTAGAGAAAGTCATAGATTTGTTTGTAAAAACACTTCAGTCGAATGGATTGAATTTAAAATACTAGTTTGGAGGCGTGATTATCAAGATTGTCTGGGACATCTAATTTCTATAACATTCCGTGAGGGAAAACACGAAGAACTTCTCTCATAAAAAGTGAACTGTGCTCTATACAATTTGTATACTAACTAAAAGTGATGTAAATTTCTACAAGAAGAATTTTACATAACTTAAGGATTACTTTCGTACTCTAATGTACTCTAACCAGGATATGAAACTGGCATAATCAGGTCCGGGACATTCCTCTGGAGGATTAAGAATAACTGTGCACATTGAAATCCCGACCAACAACAATTGCACTGTCCCGACAAAATTCTAAGATTTCTGAGATAGAGTCGGAAAGGGCGTCGAAGTCATTCAGGGTAGCCTTCCTTTTCAAATTTGGACTTCTATGAAGAAACCCGGAGTGCGATCCAATCCTTACTTAATCCAAAGGAAGTTAAATTCAGGATCTTGTGAGTCCAATTGTTGCTGCATCTGGAAAACAACATCCTGTGGATCAGAATCCTCAAATATCTGGGTCTCACAAAGAAAACAATTTTAACTAAGGCCGCAAATATTCGGGAAGTGTATTACACTAACAAAAAGCAAGACAACATCAAAGCAAATAATAATTGTATAGCTCATCCGGTATTAGTAATGGGGCACCACAAACACAAGATCCTCCACAAACCCTTTACTCGTCTTATTCTATTCAGTTCACGAGATTACAGTGGATACCATGTAGAAAGCACCACTGTGTCTTCTATCCGTCCTTAATCTATGCGCATCATTAATCTATGCGCATCCTCCTATCTGTCATTCCTGAGCCAATAATTTATCTAGTGCCGTGTCGGCTTTCTCATACTTATGTTCGCGACTGTACCCAACTAGTTATTCTTATTCTCTAGCTTGTCCCTGAATTATCTACAGAAAAACGAGTACATATTTCTTTCCATATAATATTTACATAAGGTCTTGCATATCTAAATATTTGTACGATGCAACAAGTGTGTGTCTGTGCGTTTGTTTGTATTTTAGGTTCGCCAACATTCTTGACATTCATCTTCTTATTCTTGCAGCTTTCATTCTTCCTGTCGTCGTACGTGGCCCCATTGACGTTAATATGTTTCTTGTACATGGGCATGTTGGCACGTTTGTGGAAAAGTGCGCCCGGCTGCAAGCCATCTGCCGAGTCACGGTAAGTGTCATGTTTACTTTTCTTTATGCCAACAGCAGCAGCTACACAAACAATAATTTCAACACCATCAATACCGACCTTCATGTACGCTACTACTACTGGACGAAGTTCAAACCATTCACTGTTCACATACCAACTCACAATCACAAAACATTTGTAGGAAAACTTATTGCAATAAATTTAAAAAACTCTACTTATATGACAATATTGGACGAGGTTAGTATGATGAGTAGGTATGACAGCCTTTAAATTAACAGAAGCTGGTACATGAATAGTTCAAAGGGTTCACGACATCCTGGGAATCCCTGACAGACTTAACAGACGGGTCATACAAAATGAATGTTGTTATTGGTTGTTTTTCTCAGCGCTTTTTCCCAGACGGGTGTTCCGTAAAAATGTATTGAATTGGTCACCGTCGAAAGATGTAGACTACGACTTTGTCTTAACCCAACACTATTTGTCACCATTGTTGAAAAGTATTACTTTTTTGGGGAACATTTAATACATCGTTCCATATAAGCCTTCTAAATGCGTTTTTGACATCAAATTTTATTATGGGACACCATTTTTTTTTTTTGGATTTTGCCAGTCTCGATCTCGATCACGTTTTTATGACAGTCCCATTAGATGTATGGTATGAAATTTCCCTGTGGTACAGTTTTTCTCCACACTTTTCCATAACTCTCTTCTTGTGAATTAAATTCAACTTTATAAATTAAACCTACACATGCGAATATAACATCCTTTAAACTCATCAGCCCAACCAACCGCCTGCTGTTTGGTTGACACATGGTCCCGTCTAATAAATTAACTAGAATTTTCATTAACTCTATCTAAGGCCAAAGCATACAACTACAAATAGGAGGGGAAGGGTGCAGATAGGATGGGAGAAATGCCACAATATTGCCAGGCAACTAATTTAAGTTTGCCTCGACTCCCGGCAATCAGTTAAGACAGATTATGCCTTAAAACTTTCGTAATTCACACAAAATTTACTAACGACTTTTGTCAAGAAATTTTTGTGGGAATGGCTGAATGACAGCCGGGATGCGGGCTGGCAGGGATATCTGTGTGTGACGTCTTTTTGTAAATGTGATTGATATGTTCTCACTGTTGTCATGTGGTGGATTAAGGAAATTACAGTGTTTACTCCCTTTGAATTCACCAATTATTGCCACTTTGTAGAAGCATTGAAAGCCATCCAAAACTTATGACAAGGACTCTGTGATTAGTAGGTAATGGAATTAATTGGAATCAGAGATGAATGTAATCTCTGTAATTAAGTAAAACAAAGTTTTTGATAACAGTCGAAGTTTGAGATGTATCTATATGTAATTATCATTGTGACGACCGGAAATAAATAGATTTCCTAATACAGAAAAGTGAAAATCAGGCACATAGGACGACTTCGGAAATGTGTTTAAAGGTGATTCGTCGTATTTGTTGATGGTATCACTCAGAGGCAGAACAGCGATTGGTAATGTTCCTTGGAAAGCTGAATCAGAAAGACCTATAAAAACCGAAGTTCTGATGACTCAAAGCAGGTATGTCCGACTTTGATGCATGGCTTTGACAAAACAAATTAAAATTCGAAGCCAGTTGGGAACAGGATATTTACTGAGAATGATAAAAGCACTTAGGTCATTCCTGATCTCTATGAAAACAACAACAAAACTGTAATTTTACAAATACTTACATACTCATACATAGTCACACACCTATAGGAAGTGAACTTCCATTTTCTATTACAAACACCAGGACTGACACAAAAACCACACACAGAACATCTCAATTCGAATGGACATTAATCACAGACTACATTCTAATACTTGTATGTCGTTAATTTGTTATAGTTTTCCTTTCTCCTACACTTTCTGCTTAAACGCCTTCATCGATGCAATGCAATTCAACATGAACGCGGAAAATTCTTCCTGGCACTTCTTCACACACGATCACCCGCTGGACTGGTTGATGATTGTACTGCTTGTTTGATTGATGACAACATGTGATGATTTGTACACTGCCCACTGTGTTGCAGCAAAGGAAAACGACGAGTCATGCGCACGGTGGTCGTTGTCGTCTTGGCCTTTGCCATATGTTGGCTACCAATACATGTAAGTATTTTCTTGTATATCCTAATTTATATATTTATGTTTATTATGGTATTCCAACAATTTTTTATTTGTTTGGCCATGAATCGGCCATCGTTATAAAATACATGGACATCTGTTGTTCCACAAACAAAATGGCCAAACATTCATCAATAGATACACATACACACACAAACAACATTTCATTTCATTTATGAATTGGAATTGCACATATATTTCAATGAATGATCCGTCAAATGGCAAAAACGGCCATAAATAAAAGCACAGCCACATATGCGTATATGGGTTGTTTAAATATTTGTATGTATGTATATGTGTGTGGACGATAGGGTGGCCCTTAATTCTATGGAAATTGTATTCGTCTAAAATAGTGACGACTGTAGATTGTCTTCAAATTTTAAATGCATTTTAAAGCAGTTTAAAAGAATAAAAATATTTTAAGCGCCCCGGTAGGCGAGTTGGTAGCGTGCTTGCCTATCAGCGTGGGGGTTGTGGGTTCGATTCCCACCAGAGGCTTTGGTCTGTCGCTGCAAAAAATCAAGCCAAATAGTCTTTGTCACTCGGTTTATCCTTGGACCCAAAATTAGAATATAAATTTACTTTGTATTGTAATTAAATAAAATAAATAAATAAATAAATAAAAATATTTTTTTTATATTTTTTTATAAGTAATTTTTATTTTATAGGTAATTGTTTTTATTTTAAGATGTTTATTAAGCTTTATTGCTGAATATTTTGCATATATCAGTGAACTAATTTGTAACGCATTTGTAACGCAAAACATTCGGAGAAAACCAAACACATGCGTTTGGGAAAGCTTACAAAACGTGTCTCTTCATAAATAGTGGACTTTAGTGAAACATTTATGTCGATGCTTGAATATCTGGAGTCCTTTAGATGTATGTAAAATACATAGACTGGATAATGTTATGAGTTTCGGACAATAAGTCCATACCATATAGTCATGATACCTCGTTGACGAGAACTAGTTTACAGATTGACATTAATTGTCATTTTGACGACAATGGTTGCAGCTGACTGAATGCAAGCAACCATCTTGTGATACATAGAAGGTGCGTCTGGTGAGCATTAGAATTAGATTCTTACCGAGTAGACCTTAGGCCAGGTTTACCTCAGGTTAGACCTTAGTAAAATTAGTCGTCTCCCCAAAGCTCGCAATAATTAGTCTCTCTCGTGCTTGTTGCCAGACAAAAACCTCTCGTCCATAGACACGATGCGCAACTGTTGCTAAAAATCCCTTAAACTGTGTTCTTCGGTCAACCAGTTTTAATCGCTTGCTCGGCTATGCGTTCACTCGAGAATGACAAGTAATCTGAAAAGTCTTCTGTTTCTTGGAGGCCCAGCGAGCATCATGCTGTTTCTGCATGTCCATTACATCAAGAGTGTCCGACAATGCTGAATCAGTTGAACGTTTGTATGATAACAAACAGCACTGGGTCTTATGTGAATAGAAATCCACTCTGTTAATTTGACCCCACACATACCAAATTACGACTTAGTGAGTCGTTCATTGCTCGCTTTTTGTCCCCCACTCTAGAGTACTTGACAGATTATCAATAGAGTATGAATGATAGAAGAGTAGATGGGGTTCACAGTCTGAACCAACAGCTGGAGAGAGATAACATAGCCTTGGGGAAATCCTGCATTCAACCTAAGCACTTTAGATGATACCCCATCGATAACAACTCGTATAGAGCGATCTCAGAGAAAACTCGATATGAATCGAAAGAATTATTACCATTACCAATCTTCGATATAATCTTAATATATATTTACCCTCGACACTGATTCACTGATTCCCTGATTCACTGATTCCCTGATTCACTGATTCACTGACTCTGTCACGCAGTACGTAGGAATTTAAATAGGCATTCTATAATTCTATAATAAATAATAAAAAAAATAATATTTTTTTTTTGTACAGAAATTCTGTTTTCCCCAAATTTTTTATTACCAATATTTTTTTTTTACAATTTTTTTTTTTTACAAATTTTTTTTTTTAAAAAATTTTTTTTTTAAAATTTTTTTTTTTTTTCAACAAAATTTTTTTTTTCCACAAAATTTTTTTTTTCAACAAAATTTTTTTTTTCCACAAAAATTTTTTTTTTCAAGGAATTTTTTTTTTTTCAACAAATTTTTTTTGTCTACAAAATTTTTTTTTTCAACAAAATTTTTTTTTTTCCACAAAAATTTTTTTTTTTCTACAAAATTTTTTTTCCATATTTCAACGGGCGCCATAGGCGCATTACAACTTACTAGTTTTATATACTCACTGACCGGAGCCTACTGTATAAAACCGGCTTCGAACGGCTAATGCTTTTCCAGAGAAAGAGTTATTTCTTACTCGTATATTCGCCAGCATTTTCGAGGTTGTAAAACGCCACTGAAAAATGTTTGATGGTCGTCCAGGTTTCGGACCTGTGTTCTGCTATGTGGTTGTCGCACTCACTAACTACCACACCACGGTCGTCCGCAACTTCAGGTAACCCCTAAGACAATTCCATAATATTCTAAAACTACAATTTGGACAACCGATAATAAATTTACAATCATTGTTGATCCAGTAAATCATAAAACTATTTCCGGTATGTTCAGTCGCACCCATTTGGCCTCACATTATCTGTCACGCCTCAATAAGCGTAAGGTCTCACAAATAAACTACGCCCACATCTATTTACCGATATAGAACGTCACCTGTTCATCATCTATGGCAATCCTTCATCAATGCAACTTCAATACACTCCTGCTCATCAATATTCTCGTATAAACACAAATCACGTGCAGTTAGTCCTTATACAGGGCACTACAAGAACACTCCTGAGTATCACCCAACGAATTCGTGGAATCATGTCAAGGGGGAATGTGTCCCAATGATGGATTAAAACAAATGTCTCGTACATAACCCTGCCAGATTTTCAAGGACTATGGAAAATTGACTTCAAGACTATGTTTTATTTCCTTCGATAAATCATGTGTTTGACATTTCATTGGGAATAAAAATGGAGAAAATACACTTAACTAATCCTAATACAGTGCACAATGAATGAATGAGAGCATAATGAAAGAAGGATGCAACTGTTCGTAATATAAGGACATCGATAGCCACATATTCACAGCTCCACAGAGGGGAATGTATGTAGGTATGAAAATGATTTCCTGATTTATTAAATTACAATGGAGAAGTCGTCAGACAGTCATAAACCAGTCAAATTCAGCCATGGACCTCTCGATGACATACATGGTACAACGCCTTTAGAGTATAGACTTGCACATATCCTTAGCATCCATACAGACACACAACTGTGAGAGGAAACGGAAATGTAAGTAAACTAACAATTACTATAACTCCATACATGACATAAACATGCATACATATGTGGACTATATCAGTTTGACATGACGCTATAAAGGGAAAGGAATAAAGGATTTTAATTGAACATATATAAAATCAATAGTGACAACATGCTCAATCGGTTGTCTTATTCATTCTTATCCAGAGATTAAGAAAGAGAGAGAGATAAAGAGAGAACGGAGACAAGTTCATATTGCCCAACATTGAGTACCCTTTGTCAATGGGATGCATCAAGAATCCAAATTGAATTACACTTGAAAATGACATAGTGAATATGAAAGGACAGATGGACGGACGGTTCCATGAATAAACACTAGAAAATAGCAATGCCATGTCTGCTAACTGCCGTCAAGGAATCTTACGAAAGAACTTGTACAAGTGCTGCTTTAAAGTTGGTGTTTTCTTCCAGTTTAATGACAATCGCACCAACACACATTCCCACCATTCGACCCACGAACGCTGTTGCATACAACGCCCACACCTAATATTATAAATTTGCATTTCATGTTGAAGGATGAGCACCACCACCAACGCTACTCGCCTGAGCAAGGACTACTCGTACTTGTACTTGAATTTTTCCATGTCCTTCCAACTCATGCGCTCATGCCCGTGCTCCGGTGTGTAGCCCAACACCGCGAGACGTTTATTTCATTTCTCGCATAATGCACCGGAACAATGCAATCAATCTTTGCAGTATGAATGAAATATAAGAGGGTCAATCGGAAAGTATCGCATTCAGAAGCAATGGAATTTATTTGGTATACAATTGAGCAACGTTTAACCGTGGCTCCTGGTGGACTGGTGGATCGAGTAGGGGAATTTTACAATTTTTTTTAATCAAATGGGTTTTAATTTATTCCAATTATATGTAAGCATTATTATCCCAATTGAATAAAGGATACTTTTTTCTCAAATAATAACACCGGAAACATGGAATGTCACCTACAACATCGGCATTTTGAACCTGGAATAGATGTGCACTTGCTATAGAGCTTTGAGTCTTGTTTTTTCTCCGCCATATAGACAAACCGTTACTACATGTGTTATCCGAAGCTCTTCCTCATCTCCGGGTATTTCCTCATCCCCTCATTCTACATTGATATTGTTTACGAATATTGAAATACTCTCCTAGAGGTTTAACGATTTCGGGCGATTTAGATCGGAACTTTACCCTACCTTTAATGATGGGCTGTCTTGTTTTGATCATAAAATATATGTCGGTCACCAGAATGAAACTGTCTAATCTAAAATTGGGCCTGGATGTGGAAAGGACGGTGTCCACTAGAAAGAGTCACGTCCTAAAGGAAAAAAAATTCCACGCCGATACACGTAGCTTAACCAACGACGCTTTCAGAACACCAACACATTTTTAATCCGTGCACCCTTCAAACTACCGAAATAGTATTGATTAAGCTGTGTCATCATTTTAAGTCTTTGCTTGATCCAGGGTTGAATGCGAAGTCAAATATAAATTTAATTTTTTTTTATTTCTCTTATAAATTTAGGCTGCTTATTTCTGATTACTTTTGTAACAAATATGAAACTTTTGTTTTTGAACTATTCATTTTTATTCATAAACAAGAAATTTATAGTGATTTTAAAAATCTATATGACACCCTATACGCCACCAAATAATTTGTGTTGTATTGTCATGATGTCCGATCATTCATAAACATGGGACACATTTTGCAATTAAACATGTGATTACGACGTCAATTTTTATTTTTTTTTTCCAACCTGTAAGAAATGTTTTGTAAAGATTTTAAAAGGCAGAAATCATAATGTAATTGGAGTTTAGGTGCTTATATTAGTAGGTGAGAAAAATTACACTCTCATACCGTTTACACTATTTTGTATATGGTAACTTTTAGTTTTCGGAAATTTCCAGCTTCATCAGAATAGAAATTTTAGGTTCTAAGCGATGCTTCTACTATGGCAGAAGACGCCAGTTTTAGCTAAAATATCCAAACTATTCAGGGGCCTAATCATTTAGAATTTATTTTCTTCTTCTTCATCATTTAACATTTGCTTTCTCACGTAAAGTGATTACAAACGAAGAAAAAAGTTAATTGTAATCCGTGATCCAAACAAGTGGAAGACTCGATGCACGAAAATGATGTCGACAATCGATATAATCATGGCCCCAGATCACAATAAGTTTGAAGATGGTAGTTGTCATATTGTGTTGATCTACACATGTGGCATTGGTTTCGATTTGTTGACTTTTTTTTTGGAGTTTTTTTTCTCAAATTTCAGCATAAATTTGCCTCTATAAAGCATTTTCTATGTCTTTGAGTCCCATTCACCGAACGTTGTTACAGAACTGGCAAATAAAACTGAGCATACATTAAGTGACAGCTGTGACTTAAAAAGTGTGGTCAGATTGAGATCACCACGTCTAAAGAAACACAAGATTTGGAATTTTATTTTGTTCGTTTAGCTGCAACATATTCAATATAAATGGGGGAATTTTACATAATAAAGCCCTCTAAGGCACTCTATGATCGCTTTTTATATGAATGAATATAACACTTCGATAAATTCTTCGCTGCATTAACATGATGAGTAGAGTGAGATTCCTTTCTGTTTTCCTTGACGACTTAAATTCGACGCACATTTATAATTGCTGTCTCGTTCGACACTCTGTGCGATGTCTTCTAGTTGTTATGTAAATTAAGATATAATTATACTGTGGAAAGTTTTCTTGGTGTGAAAGGAAAGTACAACAAAACATTTCGCCGTGCACATAGTTTTATAAGGGGGCGTTTTGCCACCCCGTATTGAGTGCACAACTCAGCGACTATAACATCAGAGTAGATTCCCTTTTAATAACAACCCAAGACGCCATTCAGTCGGAGACATGTAACTAATAATACATACATCCGCTTTAAAATTGAATTTGTTTAAAACAAAAATGACTAGATTTATTTTTCTATATTTGTCGCAGCTCAAAATTACAGTCATTTTTTTTTTTGCTAACCCCCTATGAATGCAATGCACTGTGTTAGCGATGAGAAAGAAGGGTATTAGAGGGAGGAAAGAGGGAGTAGTGTTTGTTGACGTTGGCCTTGAATTTGATAATGTCATAGCAGGCAGGAAAAACACTTGCTGGAAGATTATTCCACATACGAACGGTTCGGCTAAAGAACGAATTTTCTCTATAGTGCGTCGTCCGGTCAACCGGCCATTTCACAGTGAACGGATGAGAGACACTGGATAGCCGAGTATTCCGGCTAAATGTTCTAACGTCAGGGACCAGACGACGGATATCTTCTGAACAGATACCATTAAAATATCTATAGAATAGCGATACACGACCCACATTTCGGCGATACACAACCCACATTTCGGCGATGCTGTAGGAAGACAATATAGTTGGATACCCTACCATCCTCTATCATCACCACCGCTCTCCTCTGTACACGGTCCAGAAGCTTCAAAGATGTTAATGGAGCCCCTGCCCATATATGCGAGTTGTATTCCATTTTAGGCCGGATGTAGGTGGTGTAAATATTTACGAGATCAGATGGGGTGAAGTATTTCTTGCACCGCTTTAAAAAGCCTAAACACTTGAATGCTTCTTTCGACACTTCGAATATATGGCTAGGCCAGCAAGCATCACCCTGTATCTTCATGCCCAGAACATCAAGAGTGTCTGATTCGTCGATATCCACAACACCCATAGAAATTGACGACGGTGCTGGATCAGTGGAACGTTTGTGTGACAACAAACAGCACTGGGTCTTTTGTGCATTAAATTTTCATTATTGGGAGATCTAAGGTTTACGAATTCAAGACACAGTTGACAGCTTCTCGTCAGCTGGAACTTCCTTGTTGTGGATGGGATTTCATTTTGCCCATTAGTCACTCATGAGCATCTTAAAGGACGGCATTGTCTGCTATGCAGGCTATATTTCTCTGCTAACGACTAATGAGAGTTTTCGAATCCGCCGGGATTTTTTCTATTATCAGGAGGCACTTCTGCAAGGCTTGAACACTTTTTAGAAAGTCTTTACCTCCTAAATTTCTTCACAGCTCCAAGGACAATGAAGAATTTGGAAAAGCTCCGGTGGGCGAGCCCCAACGGTCGCAGTGGTTTTGTCCGTCCACGGGAGATGTCGGCCCAGCGGAGATCAATGTGCTCTAAAAATACCGCAAGGGACCAAACAATGTGCCCATCTACGGGAGCTGTCCACGAGTAGAGCTTTTACTGTATTTACTTAGATAGTCTAAGACTCCTTGCGCATGGTAATTCTTTGTCACCACCTATCTGATCATACTATCCTCATAATTGCCCGGGCATATGTATATTGAAAAACAACGCTGCTTCCGCTACAATGCCACCTAGAATATTATGCAGTATCATCAAATCTAACTAATGAAAGGTGAAATTACATTTTACTAACGAATTCAACAACCTCAGTGCGGCAACAAAAACAATAACACAATGATTGTAACAACAATACCGACTAACTGTAAAATTGTGTTATTTCCACTTGTTTATGTTGATGGTGTGCGGTGAGTGTCATCCACACACACAAAGAAATTGCCCCCTACCCAACCCTCCAATTACGATATATTTTTCAAGGCATCTCCTTACGTGTAGCTCGAAGCGAATGTATGTGTGGTAAATAAATTAGTTTCCACTGTAAAGGAAATATGGCTGAGAGTCTCGATATGTAGATGAGCTTTTGAAATGTATTCATTTCCGGAAAGTAAATAAGACTATACACCGAAACACATGTACAAGTAACACGAATGTATGTATTTATGTTGCAATTTGTTTGTATACACATCTGTGACCTCATAGAAACCCCCTCTCACGCAAACACATGCAGATTTTAGTCCAAGTAAAAAAAAAATTAAGGCCATAGCTTGAAAGGCAAACTGTACATTCCACACAACCATGCAGACTGATTCAGTGAGAGAAAGAGAGACAGTGGATAATTATAATTAGCCTGACATGCATACACGAATTCCTTGTAATTTTTAATTTATGCTCTCCTAGTTGGGTGGCATTCGCAAACAATTATGAACGATTACATCACATTCATCACATGGCGTATGAGAATTATTCATGTGCACAATTAATCATACGCACCAGACACCTGCGCCCACACTTATTTCGTATCTCACAGCAAACCCTTAATATTGACAAAGGAATGTTTTTTTTGTTGTTGTTCTTTAAATACCTTTCATTCATGGCAACTCGAAATTATTTTTAATACTTATTTTTCAACAGAATTACGAAATTATGGGAATTTTTAATTTGGCCACGTCAAAGTGTAAACGGGTGGGTGGGCAGAGCGACAACTTTGTTGTCGTGTTTTTCTTAGTACCCGTAATAAATTATGCAAAAGTGATGTTTGTTTTTCTTTTACTTCAATCAAATGCATTTTAATTCCAAGAATTGTGGTGAGGATCAGGTAAAGGCTGCTCCTCCCGGTTGTGTTTTTTCGCAGTCGTGTGTGTTTTTAACTTTTTAATATTAAAATGCAATTTTACAAGCATATTGTGGGGGGCAAAGGATTTTTTTTTTTACAAGCTGCAAGCGAAAATATTATTTAATAGAATTGAGTACTTTGCGTTGCTGTTTTCCCCATAAAAATTAAGGCAATGAAAGAGTTTTACATAAATCATGGTGAGTTTGATATACAAATTAAAAACTTGTTGCGGCTTTGTGGTTATGTGGGCGACAATTTAAATAAGAAATATTTGGAGAAACGACATCATAGGTACGTGTGTCCTCAACCACTCCTGACCATAAATTTGTCACCAATCACTGCAGTGTATGATAGAATTTGTATACGATCTGTTATACATCATGTTAATGCAAATGTAATGACCAGCTGTTCAAAATATTGTGGAGGATAACAAAAAAGTGTAGTTCAACAATCAATAAACAATTTTTAGCAGCTTTTTTTAAGTCGCCTAAGCGACTTTAATTTCGTTGTCCTTTTATAACTGTATACAAGAGTCAACTATGTGAATTATAGCCTGAAAAATTAATGAAATTTGTTTTTTTTTTTAATTTATATAATAAACCAATAGCTGGGCTATTTTTCGACTTCCGGTGCTTTTTTGTTGATTCCACGAAAGATTCCCTTGAAAATGAACCTGGGACTGTTGTGACATCCTTAATTTCTTCCCATCAAGAAATACACTTAACTCTTTATTAAACCCGAAATAAGGTTTGAATCCAACAAGTTTTGTTTTACAAGATTTCAGGAAGAGCTTCTTAATACATACATAGTCCAAGAGCAAAGCCGTATCTCCTTTCACATATGGTTTTAGTGCAGATTCATGCATATAAGGATAAAACATGCTCATGTCATCTGCATATATGAAACATTTTCCAGATAAATGGGGGTTCATTAAATCATTTATATAAATAGAAAACAGTAATGGACCCAAAACGCAGCCCTGGGGAACCCATATAGAACAAAACCCTAATGTACTTTGTTGTTCCTTAATCTGAACAAATTGTCATCGGTTGCTTAAATAGTTTATTAAAAGAGACAGCTGTTTCCCATGAAATCTTATCCAAGAATCACCATGAAATTTTTGAGTAATTTTTTATCATTGTGGTTTGTCTCCGTTCTTGTGTAACGCTGAAATTCCAGTAAATAGGCATGACATAATTCCTTCCGATTGTGCTAAAGCTTGTTTTTGTGCAGTTGTTGCGCCTTTAGGCGCAGTTGTTGCGCCTTCGCCATGTTCTTAGTTTCAGTGACGGCTTTCGCTTTTTCAGTCAACAATTCATTCTTATCGGCTTTCATCCTAGAGTTCAGTATGTGTTGCCATTTTACTGCGTGGAGTAGTCTTGGGCTGTTGGCTGTATTTTGAGTTGTTCCTTTGCTGCTGTAAGGTAAATGTCTCAGTCAAAGTTTCCACTTCGAAACTTTCATTCGTTCAACACGCTGGAGGCATGGTGTCTATTACAACGTGATCTTCGTTTTTCCATCAGGTGGCCACCATGTTGACTTGTGGGTTTCGCATTGTTTTAATTTGGTGCTCGGCACGGAAAACTAAACTCCCTGATTGAAACAATAAGACCGTTTATGGCATTTATACAAAAATCCTTTTATAGCTTCTATATTCAGCATTCTACTAGAAATCAATTTTCAATTCTACAATTGAATACGAATTCTGAGAAATACTTGATGTTATGATTTCTGAGAAGATCTCGAATATATAATTAATTCGCAATCACTTTTAGCAATGAATCCTATTTCAGCGAATTATGAATTTCCTAACAAAATACTTTTGCCTACGTGTCCCAGCTACCCAGTTACCTCACATTCAGCCAGGCGATATCGTTCTTGAACAGATGATTCAATTAAGAACTCATTTTAATGTTATTATGGAATACCAGGTATTACCAAAGTAGCTGATTTGAATGTGTCGCCCTCTGTGATGGAATACGTATTTCCATTAAACGGCAGCGTAATCGACATTTGCGGACGAGAGTTTCCATTTACGTCTGTCAGTGTGTCAATCAGATTCTTTCCAATTATCACACTTTTGCCTGCTTAACAGGACCCAGCGATGAAGACTTCTCAAGTCATTCCGGTAAATGGTCGTCACATTCTTCTGCATACTTCGCAGTACGGTGACTGAACATGATGAAGAATACGCCAATAATTATTGAATTGAAGGCTATTGCGAAAAACAGAACAATTTGCATATTAACGTTAGTAGATGTGACAAATGTGTTCTCTAAGTGTGTGTGGGTGTGGGTTTGGGCAGGAGTGTTCTGGTGAGGGTGAAAATCGGTATGAATGGCTCAACTCCCACGTGGCATACTTTAGTTTAAGATTAATTCATTTTGAAAATAATAAAATGCACACCTCATACTTCACACTGGTATTTTGTGTGTATCTATGTTCCCGTTGTGTTTATCCTTCCACTCGAATTATTTGTATTCCCCTACAGACGGCAGTACAAAGTAACAAGAACAGCAGCAACAAACAGAATTGTATGACTAGGAGGAGAGACTATATCAAGAAAGACAGATGTGGTCGTCGTCTGCACTATGGAAAAAATATTTTTAATAGTAAACAGAGCAAAGTAGAAAATGTCAGTATTTCAAAAATATTCGTACCGTCTATCTTAATTTTCCCAAATGGTCCTGACCATCTGATGCTAGAACTTTATCAGCTCTTCTCCTTCGGACTTATAAAGCTCTGCCAATATGCCTTGGTCTCATGCGGTCTTGCTGTTAGTACGTTCTTTTTGTTATTGGGCTTTGGACACATTATCCGTTTCAGTTGTCTGCAACAGGAGAAATGACGACTGTCGCATGAAGCAGTCCATGTGCGGTAGCGCCCCATGGTTTATGCCTTAAAGATGATAATCATATATAACTTACAAGTGGTGGCACTTGGCATTTCGACACGTTGTGGCCAAACACCACTTATAATTCGTGTATACGAGAATTTCTAATCTGATATTAAGCCTTCATGTGCTGCGTATTCCAGATCCGCTGGTACATCCACCTTATTGGGAAATTCGTGTTCCCGGGCTCTAGAAAATGTTAATATGGGGGGATACAAAGGAATACATGTTGTACGCTTTAGTGGTATATGTCGATGCCGACGTTCCAACCGCCTGTGATCGTCTTCAATAGCCATGATATCCGCCCAAAAAATGCCACAGTTATTCGGCAGCCTCATTAATAGGATAGTAAGTACCAAACCTACAAAAAAAAAAAAAAAATTTAAAATCATCTGCTTAGATTCCTCATAACGATGACGACGTAGATATCAATTCACATCTTTTTGGTTGTTGTCATTTTTGGTCATCAATATCAACTATGGCCTTGAAACAATAACCTGTGTTTGTCAATGAATGCCATCATCATGAGTATTTGTCCTTCGGAACAAACACATGCCAGCATACAGAAATGTTTATTTCATTTTTGTATTTCAGTGAGAGCACGTGTTTTAACGTTTATTTATGGAAAATCCCCAGTATTCCATTACGTTAAAACTATACGCAAAAAAAGGCCAGCACCCGCTTTGTTGCAGTTCATAAATACTGGACTTCATCAACTGCTGTTGTTTATTTACAAATATTGAAAGTGGAAATTTCATGTATAGAATTAGTTTCATTGATACTAGCAGCCGAATTCATATACATAAACTGTATATATTTGCAATATCTATTTTAACAGGTTTTAGAGAACGACATAAGGGAACCTCCATTAAATTGTAGATAAATATTTTCAATGTTAATGGCTTTTACATTCGCAATTTATTTCTAAATTCAATTTATGTCGTTTCGTAGAAAATTCCAATTTGTTCGGGTCACAGCAAAAACTTAAACAATTTCAACTATTTGCTGGCATTTTGTATTAATCCATTTTTTATTTTTTTTTCCAGGATATTGGCGGCGAAGTTAAACATGATGGCCGAAAAATGTTGCCTCTTCCTAAGTTCATGCACAGGATGCTGACGGATGCTAATGGGATTCCTAAAAGCTTGTCGACCGTCACTGGTTCAAAGATACGTAATCTTCCTCATTAATATTATTTTTTTTTTTTCTAATATATGCAATGTTTTCTGTTAGTGTTCTTTATAGAAGAGGAACAACCGATATTAGTCGAACAATTTATCCAAACGAAATGCCTACGCTTGAGCTGAAACCTGCAGGTTGTTGACAGAAAAATCTAAAAACGAAGCTAAGCCCTCATTGTCCTTCAAACACAAACAAATTATATGTGTGTGATCCTTTATTGAAATGTTGGTTCGATCCGTCTGGTCGTTTTCCGTCTTAGCAAGAATATATCAGAAACTCCGGACATCCCAGGATTTGTGAAGCCTTTTCTCGCAACATCCACAATTTGTATAGTTTACATTATAGTGTTTTTACTCAGTAAGTAAGGTTTTAAATTTGTATTTTTGAACATTTTATTTAACTTGACGCGTTATTGACGTGTTTTATATTTAATACAAAATCAGCAATAAAAATAAAAATAAACAAAATTTTAAATGTGTCTTCGCAATTCAAGTTGAAAACACTTGTCCTATCGCTGTTATGCCTAAAGTAGAAAAAAGTAATTTCAATGGGTGGCCCGTTGGTGTGCCCTTTCTGGTACCCTTAGTTGTTGGAGGAGAGTGAAAGGTAAAGTATTGGAAGTGGCCGTGGGAGGAATATGACTACAGGCTCAGCATCATACGGTACATTAGATGAATATCCTTAAGGATGTCAAAGGAGCACTAGCCAGCATTGAACGATTGTCTCTTGACCTGCTCCCAAGGTGAGTAAGTTGACGTTCATCTGGACCTGGACACTACTTTTGGTATACAAGTCTCTGTAGGACTACTAAAGTACCTGCAATGTTGCAAAAGGCGAAGAATAGATAAAACTAATAAATGTAATACAAGTGGCAAAAAAGAAATGCCATCAACGCATTGCATAGCGTACGGATATTACTCCTGCGTAATATTACTCATACGCACCAGACACCTGAACCGGCGAAATTCTACTTCTTTGCTGGTTTCCGTAGTGACTCGTGTGTTGGGGTGACATTTTTAAACTAGTTTTTCCCACACTGTTTTCATCTTCAAATCATTTTTAAAAGCGATCGCGAACTTTTTGTGTTATTAGAGTTTAATTTTGCTATGAAGATTGGATCTCTTATAGGATCTTTTCACGTAATAAATTATTCAGTGAATATTTATCAGAAGCATTCGTGTGCGAAAATATCAGTCAAGCTGAGGATGAAAATGAAAAAAAAACAATGTTCTTTAATGAATTTTTCTCGGAGTAATTTCTGTGGAGTCGATGTCAGAGTCTGACAAATTTGCCCGTATTCGAAAAATGAGCTAGACTCGGATAAAATAAATAAAAAGTATTGAAAACAAGGTAATCTGTTAATGTTTTTTAAACAGGCTACAATATTTATAGTAGACCGTCCCCTCCTCGATACAAAGGCCGCTTTTCGAAACCATACTTCTAAAATCAAACGATTTATAAATTAAAATTCGGAGTTGGCAATTTACTTATTCATTGAAAAATTTTGCAGTCGATGTGCGTATATTTCAAAAAACGCTTCAGGTGCCTTCCCAATCAAGGAATACTAATTTAAGCTCATTTCATTATCTACAAAATTTGAGAAAATAGGAAAATAACAGCGGTATTCAGAAAATAGAAAACAGTTTTATAATTATCTTCATGAATTTTTAAACTTTTTTTCATTGAAAGCCACTTCTCTCAGCCAAACATTTTGTATGTCACAGTATGAACCCGGGTTCTCAGTGAACGTTTTTTACCTGGTTTATACCAACAATTTGAAGGATAAGGTAGTCATAATTGAGACAATGAGAGCTAGCTGTAAACGGACAGATCCTGGTGAGTGTAAAGAAAATTATATCACGCACACCTCACTAATTTCAGAGAACTTCCCCAAATGTTCCTTCTTGTAGTATTTTTAAAATAAAGTCTTACCTACCCATCTGCAAAACACAAAAGTTTAATTTGATTTTCTTCTTTAGTAATTGAATGTATTATTAAAGTATATATATATATATATATATATATATTTCCCTAAATTTCTATAAGGAATATCGTTTCTATAATTTGCCACGCCTTATTTCACTCCAACTGAATTCTGAAGTTCTGATTTCGGAGTCCAGCTGCCTTCTCCATGTATGGGCCGGTGTACCAACACGTGTCTGGCCTTCAGGGTTCACATCGATTGCCATTCTGGTAATTTCGTCTAACGATTTCCTAAGTATTCTTTGTCGCAGTTATTAGAATGTTTCATTTCATTAGTTTTACTACAATACCAAAATTAATTAAATAAACTTATTAAAGACTACAGATTATTTAAATAACAAAATAGTCAATTGCAAAGATTTCAATTTGAATAGGTATTTCGTGTCTCGCCCCTTTATGCGTAGGACTGTCATCTGTAAGACAAAAGTAATTTCTTCGTTCACTAAGCTTGTGTGGGTGTCTACATTTACAATGTAACAATTATTCTGAAATGTTTTTATTTGATGTTAGAAAAGGAGAATACAACTCATTCCCAGAGATATTTAAGAGTAATTACTCAAAATGGAAACAATAAATTGTTCATATTTGTTATCTTTTCGTTCTGCTGGGCCTGCGGATATATATCCCTGAAGACCTAACGCACGATATCCCCAGACGCACGATAAAATCGTTCATACAAACCAAACAACATCATGAACAAAACGGGTTATAACAACAGTTTGTGTCCTATAAATAGTAATGAGCTTTTCCAAGAATAAATAAGAATACATAGAAAAACAAATCCTATTGAAAATTAACAATTGCTTAAATATCCGTTTTCACCTTTATTATGTTGACAGATTGCATTTGGGATGATGAAGTGTCTCTGTCCAATTTCGAACCAACATCAGGAACGTCAAAGTAGCCACACTTCAATCTGTAAATCTTTGTAATGGCCAAATTTTAGCTACTCACATGCCTGCTAGTCTGTGGGGTATTTAAATGTTGTGCCATATAAGCTTTTCACGTCGCAACTTATTTGTATAGGTTCAAACCTTTTGTACCCTGTAAGCATTTAAAATCTCAAGTGCCAATTTAATCCGATTAAATCAGGTTGGGTTATGTAATTGATGTTTTTTTGATTGCAGTACATCCTGAAAAGTATAACACACAAAAGGCTCTTCTTCAGTATTGTGGTACTGTTCCAGGCCAATCAAGTACCCAACGTTGTTGTAAATTATTTAATTATAAAGAATGATTGTTCTTTTGAATGGCTCCCATTTCTTTACAATTGCGGTAGCATTGGAAATATCCTTTCTCTGCTCAGTTAAATCTTACAAAACCAATTAAGCTTCATTTATATGAGTTTTGTACAATATATTCCATGATCTTCTTAGAGCTTCGCCATACTTTGCTACACGTGCTAACTAAACAAAGTCTATTTATATTTACATACCTTTATTATTAATCATACGCCCCATAGAACAGTCATAATAACACAAAGACGAATTAGTTGTTGCGTTTTTCAATTATTATTTCAAATTACCCACACCTTGAATTATTCTATTCCACTCCAAAATTATATTTCTTCAAAGAAATTTCATTGCAATAATGACTCAAGATCTTCTTACGATATCATTGTCTTCTTGTTGCCTTTATTCTTTGGGGTTTATTATTTAGTTAAAAACTGAGCAATGATTTTTGAAGTTTTTATCTCTTCATTAGCATTTCACTTGAACAATTGCCGTATTTATTACTCGTTTCCAAATATGAAAGATTCTCCCAATATACGATATATTGTAATTACAGGATGGGCCATTTACAATTGGAATCTGCTATAAAAAAAGTACCAATTTCTGGTTTTATTGGAAAAGTTTAACTGTCATCTAATAAAGCAACACAATATCATTCGTATGACTACCACGACTGGCTCGACCTACGATCCATCCAAAAATTAAAAAAAAATTCTATAAATCATTTCTTTGGTTATTCAGAATCACTTCGGACCTATTGTTTTAATGTGAACCTTTTTGTTTTAGTGTTCACTGGCCTAGAAGCTTGTATCCATCGCCAACATTTTCCACCCTCAACAGACTAAAGACCGGTGTTATTTTATTATTACGTGCATACATTAAATGTACATTAAGTACATAATGGGTTAATTGCTAACCCATTAGAAAATGTCATTTCCCCTCTGAACTTGTTGTTCTCGACGACAAACAATTGCGAATTAAAACGTTATTATAAACTCCACCGAAACCTCTGCCTGAATATCTGCATAGAGACTTGGGTCTTCCTAATGTTGCAAAACCGCGAGTATGAAGAACATAAATTCTTTCAAACAACACAGTGTGGCTCAGGAGAATTTTGCTGAAAAGTTCATAATTAAATTGGAAATTAAGAACGACGAAAAAGTTGATGGGAAGCAATTAAAAAGTATTTCGCTTTTAAAGAATAAGAAAAACACAGGGACAAGTTTAAGACGTACTTTACTGTTTATCATCCACACCATTTGTCACAACCATCAACACGCTGGGCAAATCACAACAATAACAAGGACCAGCCATGTTCCATGGGGCTAAAGATAATAACAGTGCCAACAGGGACTCCTCTGTTGCTAATGATTCGTAAATCCTACCGAAAAATGTTATCACTTCGTTTAATAGGCTCCCCCATTACTGTGAATGGAATTATTTGCAACGACTTTCGTAAAGTAAACATAACGCAATAAAAACCGAAATGAGTGCGTTCACTGGGGGAGAACAACAAACAACGTCATTTCTACAAAAAAAAAACCCACCCAATGTAAGTCATTAATAATTGTCAACTAATTAAGCATAATTTCTAGTCATTATTTGCTAAAATGGGAATAGACGTAACAAAGATGGTTGGCACAAAAACAAGTATAAACACACAGAGGGTTACTTTTCATACTTAGCCATAACAATCGATGTCATTATTTATTTGTTCCCATGGAAGTGTAAAATAACTCTGTAAGTTATTTCATAAAAAAAAAATAAGCAATTCAAATAACAGCACTAAATTCACTGAAGGGACATAAACAAATTATGGAATGCCTTAAATATCTCAGCAGATATATTAAAAGTTCATTTCATTTATTCATTTCATAGTTGATTACTTAAGACGACATACATATGTGTCTAATGCTAGTCCTGCCATAAAATACATTCTCTCCGAACCAGTCAGCACAACAAGAGGTCACATCGTGTGTAAACTCAGATGGAAAAATTATTTTAAAAACAAAACGGAAGTTTACAATTCAGGCCCAGTTAATATCAGCGGTCACATCCTTCTCTCATATACCGATGACATTAACATCGCCAGAAAGATAGAGCGAGATGAAAGTGGTGTTTTTCCAGAATCAAGAAGAAATCAAAGACAAAAAGTACATGGCATAGCCTCAGCTTAGAGCTGCAGATAAGCACAAGTGGACATAACGACTGTAGTGGAGACTAGCAGTTGAAACTTCGACATAATGGCAGAACTTGTATAAATCGGCTCTGTTATCAATAAAAAGTACATAAATAAAACATGGGATTCTGTCTGGCAAGCATATGCTACTTTGAGCTAAGTGCCATGTATAACTACTGATTGAATCGCCCTTTTATTTTTTATTAATTAAAATACAAAGTACATTTTTATCGTAATTGTGGGTCCATGCGTAAACCAGGTGACACAGACCATATGGCTAGATTTTTGCAGCCACAGACCAAAGCCTTTATTGGGAATCGAAGCTTGCCTGTCACGACTCCACCAACTAGCCTACCAGGGCGTTTAAATATCATAAAAAAACTTTTGTCGGTTTGAAATTAAATTGAACAAATGGTGGCAAAGCTCAGCGACATAAAATAAATGACTTTTTCCTACACTATTCATATTTTCTCTATGACCATCGTATACTTCAATGAAGAGAGAATAAAAAGTAAACATATTTAAACTGTTTCGAATGAATGATGTTGCCATGAATGGAAGTGGCATTGAGTAGTAGATTGAACCACTCCGCTGAGTTCTATGTGGTTACGTGGTTAATGGAGGTATTAAAGTCAATACGGACATTGTGGTGTTGACTGATTTTGCTCCTCTTATTTTCCATGGTCGATAAACAACTCAACAATGTAAGTTAATTACAATAAATGTCGTTGTTTTACTTTCAGCATGACCGCGTCATCAGCATCATGGTTGATTGTATTTCGTTTACACAGCATCAATTTGTCCTTGTTGTACGTCCTCCACTAATGAATGTGGACTACACTGGTTTGGAGTCATCCATTCAGGAGTGCTGTTTGTTTTTGTGTTTCGATCACTGTTGATTGTGACAGAATCGGCGGATGTGTTCAAACAATTTGATCCAATGAAGGAATAACCGACGGTGTTTAAATTACGAAATTTGGCAGCAATTAAATATGGCGCCTGGTCTGGCTACGAAGATATTCAAATGTATACTCGCCCAGGAATATAAAGGGATGGTTGTCAAAACATGAAACAGTTGATTCGATTGCATTGGCTTAAGGCGATTTTGAGGATGTCTTTTTGTCCACCAATGTTAATCCTCCGTTATGTAATCGATTTACAATTTACTTCCTAAATTTGTATTCCATTTTTGCATAAGTTGTTGTTATAGCAGCTGTTGTTGGTTTTGACACCGGAAACATCTGACTGAACAAGGGAAGAATAAAAATTTCATTGACAGCTCATCATTGAATTTCATTCAAATAAGTCATTCTGTTGACGCACTCATTAATAGCCTTGAAATTACGATTTTCTCTTGAGAGAGGTGACAAAGGAGGAGAAAAATCAACAAATCAGACGAGGAATGGAAAACTGAATTAATGTTTAACTTATTTGCCGTCATAGTGTTGAGGTTCAAACAAGAGAAAATAAATAACTTTTATATAATAATTAAGGTGGGAGAAAAAAAAATGCTCAGTGGGAAGTTGGAAGTTGGCATTAATGGCCCGCCGGGTAACAAGAGTTGCATAATAAATATATTTTATATTCAAAATCCATTTTACCGTTGTATGACTGATATTAAGGACATATAGAAAAAGTTGAATACAAAGTAAATTTGTATTCTAATTTTGGGTCCAATGGTGATCCAGGTGCCACAGACCATTTGAATAGATTTTTGCAGCGACAGACCAAAGGTGGAAATCGAACCCACACTGACAGACAAGCACTCTACCACCTCTTCAACTATCATAAAATAGCTTTTTTTTTTTTTTTTTTTTTTTTTTGAAGGCCAACACTCAGGGGATGCCCCCTATAAATGCAATGCATTGTGTTAGCGGAAGGAAATTAGGGTATCGGAAGGAGGAAAGAGGGAGTAGTGTTTGTTGACATTTGTTTTGAATTTCTGAATGTCACAACTGGCAGGAAATACATTTGCTGGAAGATTATTCCACATACGAACGGTTCGGCTAAAGAACGAATTTTCTCTATAGTGCGTCGTCCGGTCAACCGGCCATTTCACAATGAACGGATGAGAGACCCTGGATAGCCGTGTATTCCGACTAAATGTTCTAACGTCAGGGACCAGACGACGGATATCTTCTGAACAGATACCATTAAAATATCTATAGAATTCTGGTATTCCATTCAACATGAGAATCCCACTATTATTTTCAAAAAACATCTTAAAAAAAAATTGAATTTCAGTACCCAGTACAGAGTCTCCTGAGTTTTACATGATCATCGCCGGTAAATCCAGAACCAGGGGGAGAGTGCTATGCCACTAAAATTGCCAGGCTGTGAAAGTACCTTTTCTTTGGTCGATATTTTCTTAAGTACTTATTCTGTTTTTAATTTATTTATCAACAATTATATTAAGTAATAAATTACTGACTACTGTGGTCTTAAGCTAAAACCCATTAGTTTCTTTATTGGCACTCCCGGTTTTGACAAGATTCAACATATTCTTAAAAACCACTTTGTCCAGTTGCTCAGGGATGAGCTCTAAACAACCCACCCGCCAGTTCATATCATGAAAGTGTTAAATTGATTTTCTATAGTGTCCGGTTACCAGGAGATGAACATTTCAAGCTGTTGACAGCCGGATGTACACCAGGATGCTTAAAAATATTCAGTTGGACGAACATGAGAAGCACACAAGCAAAATACATTGGGGTGAAATGAAAATTGTTTTCTAACGTTGTATGCAATATAAAAATGACACTGGGCATAACTACTTGATGGTTCGAGTAGTGTTGCGGTAGGTTTTTTATTATTTCCGCAGACTCTGGTACACATCCCCCGATACTGGGAGTTTAATTTCGAAAATGTTCAAACACGTGTGAGAATGCCCACCACCTGTACGGAAGCAAAGATGAAATGCATTTTCGTTGGATATTCGTCTTTGGCAAAAGGTGGCGGCAAACCATAGACGAATCCAATGATCCATCCATTAAAGGCACGTTCACATGATAGAACATTTTGTGCAGCATTTGTGAGCATTTATCACATACACCAGGGGATTTTCAGGGATAAATATTTTGCTTGTAGTTGTAGAATTACTCAGACGTTTAGGCCGATAGCTTTAGTTGCTAGTGCTTATTTCCTTTTAAGTTTATTATAATTTTAAATTGTAATAGATATAAAAATAAAAAAAAAAAAAAAAAATAAATAAATAAAACTCAGACGTTTATGGCTGTTTGTCAAATACGTTGGTGACATTATAGATATTTTCGATACATTTCATTATTTGTGTATTTAACAAACGATGCAATTGAATTTAAAAGGAAACTTAATATTCCGTAAATTCATCGAAAGAAATGTTTAAAATAATAAATAGTATTTAATTTAAAATAATTCCATAAATTGTTAATAATATGAAATAATATTTGGTTTAGTTAAGCTCGAGGTCTGGTTGTTTTGTATTAAATAAACAAAAGCTTAAATATACAAAATCATACTCATTAAAAAGGTCCAATACAAATTTATACACTGAAATTGTTGACAATTGTTATATTTAAACTTGATCAAATATGTAACAGATTTAAGGGTAATCTGTTACCGAGTTTGGCGATTTTTATTGTAATCGGATCTAGCCGGATGAATAATCCTGAAATCGTTGAACACTGGCAATACAAAAGCTATGAAAAAAGACCACAGACGTCCGAAGCGAAAGACGCACATGCCGATTGCAATCCGTTACTCATACGCATTCGTGTACAACAACTAAAAATATTACTCATACGCATGGGAGCCTCTAATGGAACTTCGTATGGAAACTGTGAAAATGTGGTTTAATGAAGTATGACGAATGTGAAAACCAACAGTTGGATACCAGAGATGGAATCTGATGGTACACTAGGACCAGGAGAAATTGTGTTACTGGTCAGAAAAAGTTCTACCTCGGCTCTCTTTAATACATCAATTGTTTGACCAAGTTCCAGACATGTGACATGATATCGTTGTACGTTCCGACTCTTCCAATGACCAAGTTTTTTCGGAAGACTGTATGCATGGTTTATTAAAATAAAAATTAAAAAACTACCCATTAGAATTTTTGTTTGCGTTATCTATTTAACTGAATAAACTTAGACGTATGGGACGATAATGACTAATGTAAAATAAAATACTTATACAAGTATTAATTTCAACAGTGACCTGAAGTCACTGCCGTGTTATGAATTGGGTTAAGCAGAACTCCTCGATTTGAGAGAAGTTTCCAGTCAGTGGGCGTTATGTTCTTACTCGCTATGACCGAGCACCTTTCCAGTCTGTTCCTCAGTTGGACTATTATGGCAAACATAAGGGCGTAGACCGAAATCCTTATGAAGTTTGCGCCAGTTACTGTGAACGTCATGAAAGCATTAGGGTAAATTTTCAACGTTAAGACTTGCTTCTGCGATACTTGAGGTAATGCCAATGTTCGGTTTTCTCACAGGTAAAATAATCATTCAATTGTAATTATATGGTTTTGATGTTATCTACAATAGTATGGAGAAGTGATACCACCAACTATGCTTCCCATCCAGGATTAAGTACTTATTCTGCCTAGTTCTCGCCAACAAACGTGCAGATTTTCATCAGGGCAGACAGCAATCAAACGATTGGCGTAAACATACGAACCGGGCGTAGCGCACACTTTTAGATTTCTGTATGAAATCTTGAAATAAAAAAATAATATTAAAAAAAAAAATACATACGACAATTTGTCCTCTACTTCTCATCAAGAATAATAAGAGAAGAAATTTTTACATATACACACAATATGCTCACATGCTTAAAACAAACAAATTACAATGAATAATCAGCACCATCTACAAAAGGATTTAAGGATGTAAAAAAGTGTCATGTGATGATGTTGTAATTCCCTCGTAAAGACTGTCTTTCCTTATAATCTAAATAAAAATTTCAAGAATACTTAATTCTTTTCAGTTACAAAGGGATATAAGGAATTCAGCGCCGAAAAGACGATAGACACAAAAACAAACACGAGCAAGTTTTTTAACTTAAATAAAAAATTCTCTTAGATTTGGTTCATCGAGATTTAAATTTAGTTCAAAAGCGTTCATTTGGAAATCCTTTGGTGATGTTCATTTTGTTTAATAGTATGTTGGTACTGATTTTCCGTTTGAATTTCTGCATGAAAGTCCATCGTTGGTGCGAACTTTTTTTGGATTTTGAAAATCAAATTCCAATCTAATCACTCATTTAAATATGATTTTACTGGAGGCATACATGAAATGAACAGTCAGAGTATGTTCAAATAATTATTGACGTTTTTAGTTTTTTGAAAAACTGCAATTTTTTCAATTTACAGCAGTTATTAACCTAAATCAGAGAGTGAGTGAAAAATTAAGTTGAAATAAAGGGAAATAAAAATTCAAATGAATGCAAACGACGCGAATAAAAATAATGCATACTATTTAGTTCAATTACTTTGTTTTCGCCAAAAGTTATTGCCACCAGGGACAGGTGACAGTAGCATGTTTCCAATTATTACGTAGTTAGTGCATGGTGATAAATTTAAATTTGTTACTGGTATTAATTTAAGATGTGCTTCCGTAGTAATGGTCGATGATGTCTTCAATCATTTATAGTGTTTTTCTATTCTAGTGCGGTGAGTCTGAATAATCTGGTTTTGTTTGTTTTCATATACTGTGAGTGCCATGGAGTGCAACAAGAATTGTGGTACTGTTGATGTTTGCTGCAAATGCCATTAAAAGTTGCTGTGATTTATATCGTTGTGTATAGGGCAAAACGTTGGAACTGGTTAAATGTTTTACTTGCAGTAATTTGTATGCATCAACAGTTGGAACAAACGGTTTCTCTTTGCATTGCTCCATTTTTATGCGTTTCAAACAGCAGTGGAAGCCCGTCCTGGTCATAATTCTATTTATTTATGTTATCTTTGTGCCTGTTTCCCCAGAAGGACTATGACATAAACAAAGAACAACAAAGTCAGTAGTCATTTTTATTCAGCTATACACAATCTAAAAAGGTTGAAAGTACACACTCTGAGCTGAATGTACCGGCAGACAGAGAAAGTTCTCTGCATAGAAATTTAAATGAATTCATCATGTCTGGGCTTGAAGCATATCCTAGGCCTGCAGGAGGTACGATCAGCAAAGTCAGTACTAAGTGTTGCCGCCTCTTTGGCAGTTGAGTAGTAGCGCCTTATTTACTCATAACTTATAATTACTTTTGAAATAAATTAGCAAAGATTTGTAATTAAATATTCTATTCTACGATCCTAAATGCTTCCAGTGAGATTTCAGCAATTTCGTATCAATACCCATTCGATTAAATAGTGACAATAATATTGATGCTCTCACCATTCCATTTCTAAATAATATTCTTAGATATTGAATTTACTGCATCAGGAGGTGTGGAAATCCCTATAATGTCGATGACTGACAATAGGGAGACATAATACAAATTTACGATTTTTTCATCACATCATGACCTGATACATGTTGTAGATTTCAAAGTTCCAACGTAGGTATGAATTTATGCATTGTGACTCCGTTTGATTTATTTGACATTTATAAATGAATCTTGTTGTTTCGTAAAATTGTCGAAAGTAAAATCAATAAGAAATTTATAAAAAAACCTCAATATGAAACCTCAAGAAGAAATTTACAAAAAACCAGTGAAAAAGTTGCAGTCGGGTAAACCGACTTATATATACCCTCACCCTCAGTAAAAAAAATACAAGTCTCATATCTTAATATATATTTACCCTCGACACTAATTCACTGATACACTGATTCCCTGATTCACTGACTCTGTCACGCAGTACGTAGGAATTTAAATAGGCATTCTATAATAATTCTATAAATAATAATAATAAAAAAAATAATATTTTTTTTTGTACAGAAATTGTGTTTTCCCCAAATTTTTTTTTTCCAAAATTTTTTTTTTCAACAAAATTTTTTTTTTTTCAGCAAAATTTTTTTTTCCGCAAATTTTTTTTTTCCCAATTTTATTTTTTTTCGAAATATTTTTTACAAAATTTTTAAAATTAAGTAACAAATACTTTCTCAAGCAAATTAACGGGCGCCATAGGCGCATTACAACTTACTAGTTCCATAATAGCAACCTAAATACAAAATTTGGGCAGGATCGCGTTGGGCATATTGATAGTATTACAGGGTTTTTAAGTGGTGGGATGGTACATTTGTATGACAGGTACCAGAAGTGGAGTTGCCAGACTTCCAAGTTTTTGTCCGAAACTTTGTCCAGTTATACCTTTACTAAATACAGAATTTGGGCAAGATCGCGTTGGTCATATTGGTGTTATTACACGATTTCTAAGGTAGGCGGGATGGTACATTTGTATGGGAGGTACCAGAAGGGGAGTTGCCAGACTTCCAAGTGTTTGTCCAAAACTTTGCCTAGCTATAGATTTGCTAAATGCAGAATTTGGGCAAGATCGCGCTTGTCATATTGGTGTTACTACACGATTTCTAAGGTAGGCGGGATGGTACATTTGTATGGGAGGTACCAGAAGCGGAGTTGCCAGACTTCCAAGTTTTTGTCCAAAACTTTGTCTAGCTATAGATTTACTAAATTCAAAATTTGGGCAAGATAGCGTTGGCCATACTGATAGTTTTAGACGGTTTATCAGGGGCGGGATGTTACATTTGTATGGGCGGTACCAGAAGGGGAGTTGCCAGACTGACAAGTTTTTGTCCAAAACTTAGTCTAACTATACGTTTATTAAATACAAAATTTGGGCAAGATAGCATTGGGCGTATTGGTGTTATTACACGATTTCTAAGGTAGGCGGGATGGTACATTTGTATGGGAGGTGCCTGAAGGGGAGTTGCCAGACTGCCAAGTTTTTGTCCGAAACTTTGTCCAGTTATAGCATTACTAAATACGGAATTTGGCCAAGATCGAACATGCGCGTGTTGATATTATTACACGATTTATAAAGTGGGCGAAATATCAGATTTGTATGGGAGGTACCCGAAGGGGTGTGGCCATATAGCCCATATGCAATCCCATAAGCAGTTTTGGGAAAATATTCTGCCGTGCCAAATTTCAGAGTGATTGCTTAACTCTTTCGAAAGTTATCGTGCGTACCAGCAGGACAGACGGACGGACGGACAGACGGACAGACGGACAGACGGACAGACGGACATGGCTCAAACGATTCAGAAAGTCATGAATCGAATTTGGTTCAAAGACACCTGGGGTCTAATGTGAATATTTCTAGGTGTTACACTTTTGGGTCGTATCAAATGATATATACCCTCCTACCCGTAGGGTGAGGGTATAAAAAATGTGATTTGTGTCTTTTTTCTACCCCGCAAACTTTTCTACACCATTCGCCTACAAACTTAAAAATTAAGCAACAAGTCATGGTGTAAATCGGGTCTGAGTCGTTCGGTATTTCGTTTTCTTTCCTAGCTAGAAATCAATTTAAACGATGACTTTTTGGCTAGACTTTTTTTTAATTCTCTTTTGGAATTGCTTCCAAGAGTCATAGCAATTTGTACGTTAACTTTTTGCTTCCGACTGCGTAAGATTCTTTTGATGTTTATTTCTGAATTTGGTTGATTTAAAACAAAGTCGAAGGCAAAATGTGAGAAGTCAAAATAAAATTTAAAAAAAATCAAAATGTCAAAAAGAAACCTCAAAATTTCTGAGTTCAAAAGAAAATTCCCTAAAAAAAACCTCAACTTTGTAATTTTATGATTTTACTATCTGTTTCCATTAAACGAATTTTCTCGTTCGTTACGAATCGTCAATATTGAAAGCGTTATAAAATGTGTTTCAGACATTATTCAATTCGGGTTTTCAGATATATGTTAGATATCGACATATGGAACACAATTTCAAAAGAATAAGCTCTTATTACTTTTAAGAATTCATTTTATTGCGACTCCTATTTTGACAGTTTGTAACGAATGAGCAAATTCGTTTTATGGAAACAGGCAGTTAATATCAAGTAAAAAGTCATCATAAATATTTGTTAACTTTGTATGCTAATATCAACACTGCTCTTTAAAACTAAACTCTACGTGCATATTTATTATTATAATAAAGTTTAAAGCAGAAACGCTACCCAAATATGACTTCGACAGCAAAGGCCATAAGCCATTTCACCTCGGTTCACTACACTGACTGGATGTTCTTTCATTTTCTTGCACCCACACGGGATAAAACAACCACGCAACTCCAGGACTATCGCCGTCTTACCAATCTATAATTAAATTAAATCATTGAATTTACAATGGGTACTGGCAAAACTGTATACGATTTCTTTTGTTTTAAAATATATTCCCGAAGTTTATGGTAATATAAACAATAAAGGATTATCAGAATCTCCAGGCAGATTGAGAGGCGGTTATCTGGTCTACGCATTGAGCCAAATATGCAATTAGTTGAAATTTATTTTATAAATCGAACCCAATTGCAAACATAATTTCTAGTAAACACATTTCTTCAATATTAATCAACGAATCAATGAAAATACAGGATATCTTTATTGATGACGATGACCTACCACATGACAATCAGCCAATGGTCATAATTTTTGTGACCGTTATTGTAGTTTCCACGGAAAGATTGACGGACCGATGGATATGAGCCACATAGTCTGTGGACATGCAGACAGTTAGACAGGTGGACATATTTCCTGTTGTTTCTTGAGTTTTTCAACATAAGAGCACGAATATAGTCTCTATAGGCTGAAAAAGATGTAGATTATCCAAATAAATTCGCCATCATAGTTCACTACCAATGTTTGGCTTTGAAGTATACTCTGAGATATACGAAAGCAGAAAAAAATCGTCCGATTGGGATTCACGCCACCACGATATTGCTGAAAAAACGACACCATCTATTCAGAATAGAATTAGTTCCGGTTGCTGATGATTGTCCGTGGTACCGCAGCCAAATCTCCAGTCTGACTTCCGACCAAACGGCTGGACCAAACGGCAAAGTTTGGTCGATCACTGACCATAGATGGTTAAGAACGAGTTTGACTTGCACTAATCCACGGTAATGGTATCTACTGTTACACTATGTGTACGAGTAATAGAGGCTTCCCTGTATTTAGTCATTTCTGTGCTGGGGGTGTTCAGCTGTAAAAGCAAACTTTGTCGCTACTGCAATTCTTCATGAGAAAACTATGAGTGGCATCTTCGACTGCATAGGGTCATGCGCCATGTCGCGACGGCAGTAAGTGTAACAAAGCATTTACAAATGAGAGAAATATTGTAAAAATTTAATATTTGCTGTTTTTCAAGGGGGGAATTTAAATTAAGATTGATCATAGCCCCCCATTATTTATGCATAAACTTTTTATAGACAATTCTCTAATTGTGGTAATATTTGAAAATACTAGTCAGTTGGTGGTGAAGGATAACGGGCATAAGGTTTTATTCAA
Organism: Hydrotaea cyrtoneurina; assembly: GCA_958296145.1. Taxonomy (NCBI): domain Eukaryota; kingdom Metazoa; phylum Arthropoda; class Insecta; order Diptera; family Muscidae; genus Hydrotaea; species Hydrotaea cyrtoneurina. Next base: position 4,754,411 of record OY282513.1, on the reverse strand, counting down.
CATTTATCATAAAGAATAATGGAACTGATGAGCAGGAAACTGCTCAAAGATTGTGGGAAACACTTAGAAAAGCGTTTCCATGATGGTGGTTGGTTAGCCGCAATTATTTCTCTTGATTCTGCCAAATTCTCAACATTTATTTGTGTAACTAAAATTCGTTTTACTTATCTTTTTATTATCTTCAACTATATTTACCGACTTTTTTCAAGAAAAGCCAAGTAAAATATTTTAACTCAAGGTCACTGTGGTTAGTAAGCCAGATATATTTGTCAGGGTCATACAGAATTCGCCACATTTCATTATGCAATTGTGTGTTTATGTTCATGTTTTATTTTATTTGTCTTCTTCTATTAAGTTTTAGGTGTTAAGGTTGATAAATTTAGAATATTTATTAAAAAAGTACCCAGGCAAGTGATGTTGTTGGATATTCGTTTAAATGTTGAGCTCTATCTCTATGCAAATTTGGTTACCACGTCATTGGCTGACTGTCTACTGCTGAAAATTGGTGGAACAAATTTGTATGCTTTGCTGTCTGCAATTCAACCTTTACTTAATGTTTGAGAATTTTGGCTTGATATGAATTTATAAATAGTTTATCCTTACATAATCATTTATATATTACCATATACAATCATTTTTACAAATAGGTTTTTGATAAAATTTAATAAATTTTCATTAGTTTCTCTTTTCTGTTAAGGGCGTTTAATGGTCAGTCTGGAAGCCAAATATGTATTTACTTTTTAATTGAAATTATGTCATTCACAGAAATTGTCAAAGACACACACAAACACTCCTATGTTTTTCAAAACTTGAGCATGGATTTCCTTTGGCAGCTATTGAAGATTGTGTACACAATGGAGCAGTAGTATATTTGATTCAGACAAAATATTTTGATGTGTTAAGTCTAAATCACCCAAGACGAAGTTATTTCGTTTAAGAATTGGATATTGGGATACGTCGAATTTATTGACGAAGGACATATCGAGCAAAAAACGCCAAAAAGAAAATTTTACTGGAGAGGAGTTTCTTTTGTGATCAAGCAAAGTGTCACACGACTTGTTCAGATTCAAATATGGCACTCTAATTTCGAAAGCTTTTAATGGCTATAGCTATTGTAAAAAAGGGAAATAACTGACTTGCGTTGCGTTCTCATATTGTATAAAGTCTTTTAGCGAGTTGCCTTAAATTAAAAAAAACATGAAAACACATTTGCACCTGGAATCAGTTTGAAGTTTCGTACGACAATGAAATATTCCCTTCAAATACACTTTCACTCTTTATGATGATGTCATGATAGTGAATGGTGAAATACCTTATTCATGATCCATTTAAATGTGATGACATACTCACATACATTCGCCGACACACAACAATTGTTCAGCAGTTACAGAAAAATACAAACTAAACATTTACGACAACCAAAATGACAAACGCATACAATGCATAGCGAATTCCTTAGTGGCACTAGTGTTTGCGATCCATTTCACAATATTTCTTTTGTTAAAATACCTGTTGCCGGTTGTAAGTAGTGGGAAGCTAGCAATTGTCATGGGTTTAAAATTTCTACAACAGTCACGCAGCAATATACACTAATGCAATGCAATAACTGGAGAACAACAAGCAGTCTTCTGCAGCTGGAAAATACATACCAGGTTCTGGGGGATTACGAACATTCTATGACTTGACATTGTCATAATCATTACTTGCATGTTACGTTCTCTAGTTTGTGGTATTACGTTTGTTTTGTGGCTTACAATAAGTTTTGCATGAATTATGAACGGCAAATGTATAACAAAATGCTGTTAAAATTAATAATTATGCAATTAGGAAACACATGTTGTAAATACATTTAATCTAATGCTTAAAGTTGAAACACCACCTTACACCATCGCTATTTTGTCAAAATACATGAATACACGAAACAAAAATGCTTTGATAAAAGATGAGGATCTGCTTCCAGAGCCCCAATGAAATAGCAGTTGTCTGCTCTCGAAATATGAGTCGATATTAATATCCGTGTCTATAAAAATGCTTTCAATTTACATTTTGTTTTTGGTTTCAAAATATTTTGAATTATTGAGATCCCTTAAGAAGATTGTTCCAAGATATTTGTCGAGTTTTCTCAAAACTTATCATAATCGCATAATCATGAGACTATTTCTTACTTCACTTAATGGAGCTCTACAAAGACCTTCATCTGTTTAATACATAATTTCCATGCATCTTAGTCTTTTGTGTGAGTTCCACACTTCACGATATTCACGATAATATTCCATATTCGTGACTTCTTCCTTATTAGTTGTCATTCAACATCATTCTTATTGGAAAAATTGGATTCATTCGGTGGTCCACCAGATATAATTTTCTCGTCACACCATGGATTTCTGTTTAATGATGGGTAGTTCGTTCAACTATCATACAGCAAACCCAGGTTTATTCGCTGGTAAGACCATCAAACATTTCTCAATAGAATTCCACCTACTCAAATTTATCAATGACTAAAATGCTAGTAAAGGTTACAACTGCATCACAGGGTATTGTTCGGTGGGAGCCATAATTTCCCACAGCCATTCGTAATCCAATTTCCTTTTCGATCATTTCTCAACATTCCTTTCATTCTATTTCCCGCTTAACCATACTCTAGTTTTTCTTCCAACTTGATGCCAAATTGTTGTGTAATGAAATGGACATTCGTAAAGGATCTACACTAAGGTCGCATTCAGGATGATAACGCAGGTTGTTTATCTTTGAAATTCAGTGCATGTGTTTTTATGATCGATGCATTGGATTCATATTCGGCTCTTTTTAGGCCAAATTTCTAGTGGATATCAGAGACCGAAATCATGTACACACAATAAAAGTATACACGTGTATTTACATCTATTTTCCATGCATGTGTATCACATTCTCACATCGCCGAGAATACATTCCACACACATTCGCATCGCGACAATGTCCATGCACATTATATGTCTACAAACATTACTTTCATATACACTGTATATACACAGTGTATACACATGTACTTAATGTACCACAATTATTTTTCATATCATAGCACGCATTCTTCATTTCACAAAGCACACATTGCTTCACACGAACATATTCCATGTGTACACATTGTACACATTTTGTATACGGTGTACACCATATACATCTCATATATTTTTCGTAATTCAACACTCAACAATGTGTGCTTCGTGAAATGATGAATGTGTGTGGCACACACCATCGATTGACATGCAATGTAGTGTACGGTATAAAAGTAGATGTGTACATTAAATGTACATGCACGTTTGGGCATCGTTCTCTGGTGGATATATAAATTAATTTTCTCAATTGGAAACAATTTATTTAGCATTCCAAGTCTAAGTAATTTCAAAAATAATATACATACAAAAAATTATAATAACAGTAGGTAGCTCACCAATTATTTCGTCATTGTACAAGAACAGACGACCGAAAATTGTCTTATTATACAAATAAGATCGATTGATGAACGCGTCCTCAATACATCCTTTTTAAAATGATTGTTTTGAAGTTAAATTTCGGACATGCCCCATAAGCACGCATCTTTTTCGTCATGTTTGTTTAGTTATGGAAAGGATTAAGCAAACATTTTGGCTGCTGGTTTGGCAACATCCATTTGTCCAGCAATCTGAGCATTAGTTGTACTCACACATGTCTAAGGCAGTAGTTTATCTGTAGTATAAAGCCATTCAAAGTGAGGGATGTTTATAAACATTATATTGTCCATTTTATAAATATTTAAGCAAAAGAACCACGTGCAAGAGTATTTATTAGGATTTAAACGTGTTGTGACAAGGGCGAAAATATTAAGGGACCGACAGCAGCCACAAAAAACAGTTTGATCGTAAATAAATATTACGTACGGTAAATATGTGTGGCCCACATAGCTGTGGTTCTATATCCGAAATAGTCGAATGTATAATGTGGAGTAATTTTTGATTTCATTTGTATTTTGTTTCGGTGTGTAACATATACATATAATGGAATCAATGACATTTTAGATGGACGTAAGCAATGGGAAATAGCGAAATATTTTTTCTGTCGACAACATGTTCGGAACTTTGTTCTTGCTATTTTTTCTCCTTATAATATATATATGTATGTATATTCCCCTAAACTTACAAATATACTAACATCTTCAAATAACTGGGACTTCAGTTGGTAAACAATTAAGAGTAATACTGATATTTGTTTGCACAGAAATATTTAGAAATTAATAGAAAAAGGAATTTAATTTGTTTTCAAACGACGATTTCAATGATTTCACAAAAATTCTACTTCTCCTATGGAACTCAACATTAAAGAAAATACGAGTACAAAGTACCAATCCGTATGGCCAAACCAATAACTCCGTACGTATTGTTGTTGTTATTGCGTTGGTCTCCAAACTCTTCAAAACAATAGTCGTACAATAATGACAATGAGAGACGAAAGCAATGATCGTTAACGGTGTGTAGGTAGGAAAAACAATTGTATTGTATTGTTGGTGCTTTCGTTTCTAACAAACAATATCAAGCCATAACAAAAGGAAACACACAATATTATTTGTATGTTTCTGATATGGCAGGAATTAGAGTGGCCCAAAGATCAAATACATTATACTGGTCCGTAAATATAATTCAATAATAATAAAAATATTTAAATAAACATATCGAATCGAAGAATGAAATCTACTCAGATAATTTTATTAATTATAATTATTAATAACATTGTGCTCTAACTTCCAAGCCTGAAGAGAGCACAGAGAACTTTCAACAAATAGAGCACACAAAAACGTATCTATTTCAGATAAAGTTAATATCGAGCCCTTAGCGCTATTTCATCGTAAGCGACATTTTCTCAAAAAAGTTTTTATTGCGGAATTTAAAATGTTGTTTGGGGACACATGGACGAAAATTTTAAAAAAATAAAAATTTTCAATATTTTCAAAAAAAGAAAAAAGGGTGGTAACATTTTATCATACGTAAGCAACGACTTTTCCAGGAAAGGAACTTTATCGTAAGAGACAGTATTACACACAGAAATAAAATCAAGTTAAAGTAAAAATTCGCAAAATAATATACTAACTAATTTAAATTCACTTACATTAACCCTTTGAGGACAATAGTTGCTTATAAGCAACTTCTGACTTTAAGACCATATTATTCTCGTTTGGGACACACTGTTTTATAACGGTAAATAGCAAGCAACAGAACGATGTTGTGTGTGCAGAAAAAGAGAAAAACAAAAGCAATAATGTGTTTGCGTGTTTTATTTTACGCAGTTATTCAGTGTGATTTCATGTGCACGATCAGTACACGAAAAATTTGCCAATAAATAAAAAATATTTTTAAATATTTCTGCACAAGTGAAAAACTAATAGTGAACAAAATGTTGAAGTACAAGGGTAAGTTAATTTCTTTATGTTTTTAGATAGAAAATAAATGCATTATTTATAGAGAGAGAATTTTCTAAAAATTGAAGTTGCTTATAAGCAACTTTGGTCCATAGTAGATATAAAAAAGTATAAATTAATTCGGTTTGCAGAAAAGCGTACACAGAGGAAAGGCCTGACAAATGCTGAAATTGAAGCTATTGCAAACTTTGATTGGGACATGTCATCTGATGAAGATGAAGCTGCTGAGGATGAAGATGATCCTGACTTTGTGGACCAGGCAATTTTAGTAAGGGGCGAGGAGGTGGAAGCAGAAATCATTGACAACTTGCTGAAGGATGTTGAGAATATAAACTGCTGTGATGATGAAGAAGTAAGTATTGAAGTTAGTTTTGAGAAAATAGAACCGTCAACACTGAAGTGGAGAAAACGGAATATGGTACCTGGAGATGTGATATGGAGGGGAAATGCTGAAGGTAATGATGTATATGAGGAAAAAACTCCGATGGAGTATTTTGAAACATTTTTTGATGAGGAAGTATTTGAACTAATGACTTCGCAAAGCAATTTGTATGCAATGGAAAGGGTTGGCATAGAACTGAAATGTTCACCATATGAAATGCGACGTTTTATCGGGGTACTATTGTATATGGGTATCATAAAAATGCCTCGAACAAGAATGATTTGGTCAAAGGAGTTGAAGTTGAATTTTATAACCGACGGTATGACACGATCAAGATTTGAAAAAATTAAGTCATCTTTTCACCTAAATGAAAATTCAAAGCAGCCAAAGAAAGGTGAACCAAATTTTGACAAGCTATATAAAGTACGCCCATTGCTGTCATTACTGAAAGATAAGTTCAATAAAATACCTCAAGAAGAACATCAATGTGTGGATGAGCAGATTATAGCTTTCAAGGGGAGGTCAAGTCTGAAGCAGTACAATCCCGCAAAGACCCATAAATGGGGAATGAAAATGTTTACCAGAGCTGGGGCATCAGGAATGATATATGATTTTTCTTTATATGTTGGCGATGGAACATGTCCAACATACGGACTTGGCATATCATCAGATATTGTTTTGTATTTGGCTTCGACCATTCCCAAACATGAAAATTACAAACTATATTTTGATAATTGGTTCACCTCAATAAGCCTTATGGTAGCTCTAAAAGGAATGGCCATATTCGCAACTGGCACCGTGCGGCAAAATAGAATGGCTTAATGCGAACTTCTTTCAGAATCCGAACTAAAAAAACGTGGTAGAGGTTCGTATGATATGAAATGCGAAGTAACTCATAACTTAGCTGCAATCCGCTGGTTTGATAACAAAGGTGTGCAGCTGTTGTCTACCTATATGTCTGACCAGCCATTGGGATCCTGTAAGCGTTGGTGTGGCAAGGGAAAAAAATTCATACATATTCCCCGACCATCAGTAGTTAACGACTATAATCAACATATGGGTGGAGTTGACTTATCCGACATGCGCATTGTTTACTGGTGCATCGGAGCTGCTGTTGTAAACGCCTGGTTACTTTATCGCAAAGATTTAAAAGATGCCAAACCAAAGTCAAAACCAATGCCACTAATATATTTTCAAATGGAAATAGCACAATCACTTCTTAGCGCTTCGACTTTCTCTGATGTCACAAAACGCGCAAGGGGACGCCCTCCTACAAACCCGTCACACCCACAGGACCCTTACACCCAGCAAGCCTCACCATCAACCTTGCCTTCGTCATCAGACAGTGTTTGCATGCCTTCACTAAAACGGAAGTACACCCCAGATTCGGCCAAAACATTGCGATATGACGAAAAAGGCCATTGGGTGGTATGGGGTCAGAAAGGTCGCTGCCGTCTTTGTAAAACTGGAACTCCGCTTTCCAAATGTTCCAAATGTGGAGTTTATTTGTGTTCGAACACAAGCAAAAATTGTTTTCTTTTATACCATACTTAAGTATTATATTATACAGAAAAACTGATAAATAAAATATGAACTGTATTCGTAAAAATACCCCATTTTTATTTACCACTTTGGACAATTGTTGCTTACAAGCAACTTCTTCCAGGACTTCGTAGGAAGGACATGTGATATTCAAATTTTGCAAACTGCTTATTTAAGCCTATAGAAATAGAATCGGCCATAGTTTGTATTTTTGGTTCCAACGGGTTAAGAGCTGTCCTCAAAGGGTTAAGAACTATTCAATATATATTATTTAAGACAAGTACGACCGGCATTAAATGCAGCTGGGTTGAATCTTATCGAGCCATTAATGCCGATTTATTGCTCCGAAAATCCTTATTTTTAATTATTAAATGTATTTTGAAGAAAAGGAATGCATTTTCTCAAGGATTTCTGCCCTCAAAAAAAAAAGAGTTGCCAATATCTGTTAACAAATATAAAGACCGACGCTTGTGTGAAAAAGGAATAATCCCTCAAATATACCACCATGAGTATTTAAATATGAAAAGTGACGATAACGTTATCGATGCATTGGCAGAAAGTGACAACGAGGACTCCTGTTGAATTTTCGTTGAAATTTCTTTAATTTATTATTTTTGAATAAATGTACATATAATATATTATGTGAATTTTTTTCAATTCAGAGTTTAAAAAGAAAAAAAATATCGTAAGCGACACAGTTTTAACAAATTAAGTAGAATAACGCTAGAATTTTCTATCGTAAGCGACATAACTTAGCTAAAAGGGGAAAAAAATATTCATTTCATCATTTATTCACAATGGAGATTTTATAACCTTTTGCATTTAAACATTTTTAGTTTTGCGCAAATTTGACAAAATAATTAACAAAACCCTTCTCCTGTAAAAAATGTGTTTTGTCGCTTACGATGAAATAGCGCTAAGGGCTCGATATTATTGAAGAAATTAGTATTAGATATTCTGTAAATTCAGAGTCTGAGAGTTGTATGCTACTATCATTTTCACAGGATTTGTTGTGTATCCAATTGTGCACCCTCAAAATCAATTTTTGACCATTATTCCGTAATGGCTGATGTTATATAACCTATATGTGGTTATATTTACATTATTTTGAAAGCATAATACATCCAAGGGCAAAATATTTCGGAATTAGAAAAAAACAATTTTTTACCAAAAAAAAAAAGAAAGGGGTTAACCCACAAATTTTTTGCATTTATTTGAAAAAATCAATTTCTTTTAAATTTAGCTCATGAATAGCAGACCATTATCTAATCAAGAGGATATTCCCATTTTTTAGATTGAACACATAGTTTGGGAGAGATTGGGTCCAGCAAATGGATTTTGTGAAAATCCAGCCTCGAAACTCACTTCAAACTAATTTGGATTTATAGTTTGTTCCATGGTACACTCTCACAATGTATTTTTTGACCATTATTCAGTAATGGCTAATGTTATGTAGACAAAATGTGGTTATATTTACATAATTTTGAAAGGAGAATGCATCCAAGGGTAAAAGATTTGGGAATTAGAAAAAACAAATTTTGACCAACAAAAATATAAAGGGGTTAACCCATCACTTTTTCGAATTTTTTTGAAAAAAATTAATTTCTTTTAAATTTAGCTCATGAATAGTGGACCTTCTGCTGAACAAGACGATGTTCTCATTTTTGAGATTGAACAAATAGTTTGGGTGAAATTGGCTTCAGAAAATGGGGTTTCTCAAAATTAGAGATTCCAAAGGCCAATGAAAATATTTGTTCAATTTTCTAGCTACTAATACTAATACTAATACTAATACTAATACTAATACTAATACTAATACTAATACTAATACTAATACTAATACTAATACTAATACTAATACTAATACTAATACTAATACTAATACTAATACTAATACTAATACTAATACTAATACTAATACTAATACTAATACTAATACTAATACTAATACTAATACTAATACTAATACTAATACTAATACTAATACTAATACTAATACTAATACTAATACTAATACTAATACTAATACTAATACTAATACTAATACTAATACTAATACTAATACTAATACTAATACTAATACTAATACTAATACTAATACTAATACTAATACTAATACTAATACTAATACTAATACTAATACTAATACTAATACTAATACTAATACTAATACTAATACTAATACTAATACTAATACTAATACTAATACTAATACTAATACTAATACTAATACTAATACTAATACTAATACTAATACTAATACTAATACTAATACTAATACTAATACTAATACTAATACTAATACTAATACTAATACTAATACTTTTTGTCTAAATAATTACCAAAACGTTTGTACTCTATTTCATACTATTTATTATTCTTCCATTCATTGTGTCTTTAATTAATTGATTTAATTTTCTTGATTTTATTATATGACTCCTTGAAAGGTTATTTTCCGTGCTATTCCACACATCAAAAAAGAGCGCAATGGTCGAATATGGTTGTTGTAATGACCGCCGAATGTACACACGATATTGATTTGTCGTTTCTGACAAACATATGATCGATACAGTTTCTAGTGTTCTTGTTTACATGTTCTCTTGTTGTTTCGTGAACAATGCATTGTAACCCGTTTGACATAATCACATCAATGTGTTGTTGCATTTGGTTTAGTGATGTCGATGTGCTAGCTGTTATTAGACAAATTTCTTCGCTCTCTACACCTATGGCATCTCCACTCTGTTTTTTTTTCGCTCCCATGCTAGCATACGTGCTCATCGAGACTGGACAGCAAGGGATAAACTTATTCTATCCGTTACAACTGAATCATTTCACAAACATTGTTGTTAGTGGGTTTTCACACTGTTTACAATTATTGACTTGTGATAAATTCATATTCTCTTTTCGTTTTAAATTTTTTGGAGCACAGCAGAAAAAACTACGACCCTTCGCAATGAAGGCTATATGAATACTATTACTAATCCACTGGGTGCTACGATAATTTTCACAGGATTTATAGTTTGTTCCATGGTACACTCTCACAATGTATTTTTTGACCATTATTCTGTAATGACTAATGTTATGTAGACAAAATGTGGTTATATTTACATCATTTGGAAAGCAGAATACAACCAAGAGGAAAAGATTTGGGAATTAGAAAAACAAATTTTTATCAAAAAAAAAGAGAAAGGGGTTAACCCACCACTTTTTCGAATTTTTTTGAAAAAAAATAATTTCTTTTAAATTTAGCTCATGAATAGTGGACCTTCTGCTGAACAAGACGATGTTCTCATTTTTGAGATTGAACAAATAGTTTGGGAAAAATTGGCTTCAGAAAATGGATTTTCTCAAAATTGGAGATTTGAAGGTCCCTTGAAAATAGTTGACCAATTTTTCAGCAAATCTTAAACAAAGCCAAAACGGTCAAAGTAAGCCAAAACGACCAATATTATATTATTGTACTTTTATTAAAAAAAATCAACTACACATTAAAACAAAAACTCTTAATAATTTCGATTAAATTGATCATAAAGATTTTAATTCCCATCTATTATTTTATTTATTTGCCCATTATGGAAAAAATATTGTCCCTTTTTGGAACTTTAAACAACATCATAAAACAAAAACGAAATCATAATATAAGTCGAAACAAACGTAACGGACGGTGAGAATGATGGCTACTCTCTAAATTGTTTCAATTATATTCTGCATAACCCGGGGTTTACACGAAACTGTTTTGCATAGTCAATTGCAATACATTGACACGTTTTCACTAACACATAAACAGATTTCTCATCGCCTTCGTCGCTGCCTCTGATTTTTTGAAAACAGTAAATTTGTCAATTCGTAATTTTGTCAATTCGACGACAGTTGCTTAAAAAGTAATTGTCTTTAGAATTATTTGGACGCCTACTTCACACAAATAATTGTTCCCTTCCTTGACAACTAATACATATTCCAAATTTTCTTTCACCAATTGTCTAGTGTAAAAGCAGGGTTAAGGACTGCATTACCTATAGCTAAACACAACCATTTTCAGTCAATACAAATGTATGTGAGAATATGCGAACAAGTAATTTTTTTTCCGATTTACAGTCCTATCCTGCAAAAACACATCATTCTTCTATTGAAATAAACAAAAGCAAGCTCTGATCGTTTTTGGAGATATGAATATCGAAATAACAACAGTAGGAAGTAACAAGAAAACATGCGTCGACCATCTCTTTGTTAGAAACAACAAAACTATAACCTACGTACACTCAGCAACAATAATAAAAATAATTTCTGACCACTATTCTCTGTTCGACATAAATAGAAATGATAGTCAGGGTACGGGAAATATTCAGAGTAAGAACATCAAAACTTTTAAAGTCAATAAACAAATTAAAAAAAATAGTATTAGTATTAGTATTAGTATTAGTATTAGTATTAGTATTAGTATTAGTATTAGTATTAGTATTAGTATTAGTATTAGTATTAGTATTAGTATTAGTATTAGTATTAGTATTAGTATTAGTATTAGTATTAGTATTAGTATTAGTATTAGTATTAGTATTAGTATTAGTATTAGTATTAGTATTAGTATTAGTATTAGTATTAGTATTAGTATTAGTATTAGTATTAGTATTAGTATTAGTATTAGTATTAGTATTAGTATTAGTATTAGTATTAGTATTAGTATTAGTATTAGTATTAGTATTAGTATTAGTATTAGTATTAGTATTAGTATTAGTATTAGTATTAGTATTAGTATTAGTATTAGTATTAGTATTAGTATTAGTATTAGTATTAGTATTAGTATTAGTATTAGTATTAGTATTAGTATTAGTATTAGTATTAGTATTAGTATTAGTATTAGTATTAGTATTAGTATTAGTATTAGTATTAGTATTAGTATTAGTATTAGTATTAGTATTAGTATTAGTATTAGTATTAGTATTAGTATTAGTATTAGTATTAGTATTAGTATTAGTATTAGTATTAGTATTAGTATTAGTATTAGTATTAGTATTAGTATTAGTATTAGTATTAGTATTAGTATTAGTATTAGTATTAGTATTAGTATTAGTATTAGTATTAGTATTAGTATTAGTATTAGTATTAGTATTAGTATTAGTATTAGTATTAGTATTAGTATTAGTATTAGTATTAGTATTAGTATTAGTATTAGTATTAGTATTAGTATTAGTATTAGTATTAGTATTAGTATTAGTATTAGTATTAGTATTAGTATTAGTATTAGTATTAGTATTAGTATTAGTATTAGTATTAGTATTAGTATTAGTATTAGTATTAGTATTAGTATTAGTATTAGTATTAGTATTAGTATTAGTATTAGTATTAGTATTAGTATTAGTATTAGTATTAGTATTAGTATTAGTATTAGTATTAGTATTAGTATTAGTATTAGTATTAGTATTAGTATTAGTATTAGTAGGCCTTTGGAATCTCTAATTTTGAGAAAATCCATTTTCTGAAGCCAATTTCTCCCAAACTATTTGTTCAATCACAAAAATGACAACATCATCTGGTCATCATTAAGCTCTGCTTTTCATGAGCTAAATTTAAAAGAAATTTATTTTTTTCAAAAAAATTCGAAAAAGTGATGGGTTAACCCCTTTCTCTTTTTTTTTTGGTAAAAATTTGTTTTTCTAATTCCCAAATCTTTTACCCTCGGATGCATTCTCCTTTCAAGATGATGTAAATATAACCACATTTTGTCTACATAATATTAGCCATTACAGAATAATGGTCAAAAAATACATTGTGAGAGTGTACCATGGAACACACTATAAATCCTGTGAAAATGATAGTAGCATACAACTCTCAATGGACAAAATATCTACTACCGTTAAAACTTGATAATCCGTCTAATTGATGGCAGACAATATCCTGATTATCGCGATTGTTTGATAGCTGATATAGTTAAAGTACCTACTCCATGTTTTTCAGCTAACACCCTTCAATTCACGCTAGCACTAGACCACTCTAATAACGACCCGTTATATTACGATCCCTTGAGCGCACACGATGCCCGATTGTACACTCTGACGAGAAATCAAAGCGTTCGTACATTCAGCTCAAGCCTAACACACAGTGACTGGTAGCACAATATCTATAGATGGCCAGAATCACCTAAAATGTCATACGACAGATTGGAGGTTAATATACCTTCTCCGATATGCTACACTTATTGGTCGACCAAAAAATGCATCACTCACCGCTTTAATGCGAGTGCGAGTATAATTGAAAAAATCAAGCTAATTTTCTCTAAGTCTAGTAGACTACCATAGTAGATGTTCTTAGCAAAGGAAATTCTAAGACTTTCACTGCATGAAGTAGAAACGTAAATTATATCAGCACTTTTTTTTATCCATTTTAATGCATTGTTAACAAAACAAACAGTTACATTGTTTGGTTAAAGGTATCATTATTCGTAATGCTCGTATTTATTACAGAAGCATTATGCGATACATACATAAACATTGAGAAAATAAGCCATCTGATATTGAAAGGTACTTACGTTTTATTGCCTATGCAATAATAATGAAGCATATACACCATTTCACGAATATCACAAAAATCATTGTATTCACCCTCGATGTTTTCATTTGTGGAGAAAACTCGTTGCTTACAATACAATTTCAAATTTAACCTTTTTAGATTTACGGCTTTACACACACTTACGTTGCTTATGTCTTCTTTCCTTCGCTTAAATATTATCTGGATCCTTTTTGTGCAATTACCAGAATACTATTTCGATTAAGAAGATTTTAAAACTTCCTTACTGGCAACAATCATGATAATATGAATAATATTCGTAATATTACTCATACGCTCCACTGCGTTCTTATCGTAGTGCGTGCTCCAGTAAAATTGGTTTTAATGACACTTTGGCGAGTTCTTATTGCATGAAACTATGACGTCAAATCATAAACAAAGTAAAAGTATTTTTGACTTAAAAGTATTCACCTATATTTTCTTGCTGTCTAGCGTCAGTTTATTCGATTGATTGCAGAACCTAACTTTGTTTACAACTAGTTTCTAGAGAGTTAACACCACCCACAATATGTTTTCATTTTTGATAAGGTGGAAAGTCATTTAAGAATGTTTGTTCTGTACACTTTCCTGTCATCCCACCGTCTTAAATCAATGATGTAACTTTTAAGGAAACCATTGGTAATTTATTCTTCTTTCGTTTCGTTGTATGCTTTTCAAATCGAAGAAACCAAGACAGTGATGACAATGTTAAGGATTCCAATATAAAAATATTCAAAGAAATTGCTCCTGCACCAGTAGATTGGCTAAAGGATGTACAGAAAATCAATACGAAAGACAAACAGTTCTGTTCACCACTATTATCACTTCCACGTAAAGGGACAGCCCAATAGTCTACACAGAAATGTTAGCTGGCATGTCATATCATACAAGGGAATAAAAAGAAAACATGTTTATAGAGGGAGTTCCCTATATCAACGGCGGCTGTACTTTTCTTTCTTTTAAAATTCTTATAAGTTGCTTGAAATATTTCCATAAATAAAACACACATTTTATATCATGAACATGGGAACCAGCGAAATGCTACAATAGGAGTGTCCTAATTGACATTTTTTATTCATTCGTCTATCTGTAATACATTTAGAATTTAATTGGTATTTCTTATATTTACATGATTTCTTATATATACAAGAAAGTATTGACTTTGGTTGTGTTGTTGTTTAGCAGAGATTACATGCAGGGCTAAACATATGAAAAATTCAAAAAACTCATTCTTAAAAATTTATTTAAGAAACGATATTATTTATTTATTTATTAATTTATTTGTATTTTAACATTATAGAGCACTAGCAGCAATGGCTATCAGCTTTAAAAAAAGATACATTTGTTTTCCAATCTGTATTCAGTCACACTTAATAACAAGGGGGGCTATGATAAACTAACTTCGGTATGCGTTTGTGGTCCGCACAAGAGAATGACTGATATTCAGCTTATCGTCTATTCAAAAGTTTATTTCACATATTTGCTTTTCATTTCCAGTTTTGTTGCTGCACATAATTTGGACGCTTCTTCAGAAATTGTTGACGGGCAGGTGTTGAGAACGTATGATTTTCAAAACGTCTTGTAAGTGTGAACATTTTGCTTGTGAAAGTAACGGCATATTTTATCAGATTAACTTTATATCTTACATAATGATTTGCCACAGCTGAGGTGATCATCTGGAAATGTATCATTTTCTTCATGTGAATACATTGAAAGTTTTGAAGTGATTTTAGTGACTTTCAGAAGGAATGATGTAGACATAAACAAAATGATTCGCATTGACTATGACGGTGTACCTTACTAAAGAAATATTTTGGTTACAGTTGGAATAAATCTTGTACGGAAATATAAAGAGGCACAGAAATTCCGACATGCAAAAATATACCTGTTTGTATCTACAAACATTACTGGATTTGTGACAGGGTGTTGGCGAATGAGGACCTTGTGAACGTCGTCCGGACAATATACGTACGGCAGGAGAAGATGATGAGTTTGAAATAAAACAACGAATAATTTAAGGACATACATTTTTTTTTGAAAATTCTATAAAAAAAACTATGGGATATTTTCTCAAATTTCTTTTTTTATTTAAAAGTACAATCCTTCCTGTTAATAATGGAAAATAATTTCATTACAATGGCTGCCTCGGCTGGCCATGCAGTAGCCTAACGATATCAGCTCTGCGGCTGATAAGCGATCTTCAAAAACAGTGCGCAAAACATCGAGTGTAGCTTCGGCTGTGTGGCACGTAGCGCCGCCCTATTGAAATCAAATGTTCCCCATTTTAAATATTTGTAAACAAAAATTCATTCAACATGGCCCGACAACGAAATTAGCACTAGTTGAAAAAAAAAACTTTAGGCGGACCTTTTACAAATATGAAAGAATATGTAATGCTACTTCGGTCTCAGGTACCAGCTAAATATAAGATCTCTCTAGGGAGGAACGAGAATTATACAGTACCAGTACCAAACTCTTAGTTTAACGGTGCTTCGGTATGGCGAAAAAACATGGGTACCTGCACAAGCAAATAGTTAGTTTGAGAGAAAAATTCTTCGGCAAATCGTTACATATCTATGAGTGGTTTGGGAATTACTCCATGCTTCTAGCTGTCACAGCTGTTATTGTTGTTCTTGCCCACGCTATTCCACTCATCCATGTAATTTACTAATAACAAAACCTTTGCCCAATGCATTTGCCATGCAACTCATCCATCAATTAACAAGTTTGACCCAACGTCCAACATAGGAATACACATGTTTTATTTCGAATTTGATTTAGTGTTTATTTTTCTGTTGTCCAAGTTTTTTGTTTTCATACATTCGTTGATATAATTCAACCCATCTGTAATTTCTAGAACTGTATTATGAAAATATATGAAGTGGGTAAAAAGCTAAGTTGAGCCGCCAGCTCTTGTTGATGAAATGTTACCTGGGTGTCCAGTTTCGTGTGTTATGAAACTAATCGGAGAACATCAGTCACCAATAGAAACCTGACGCTTAGTTTTATGTATTAGAAAATTAAATTAAATTCTAGTTGATGCTGTTGTTATTTATTTAAGCAACACATGTATTTGTATTTAGAAATAATCATAAACCAATGTATGTATATTAGGGTGTCCAAAACATTTTCGAATTCCATAGTGGCTTAACCATTTTTTGGAAGCTTATCAGGTGAAGTATTTTGGATTTCTTGGAAAACGGTTAGATGTTGTTTGTAAAAAATTGAGTTTTAGGAGGTTTTTCGTAATTCAATCACAGGTTGTTTAATAAAATGTATTTTCTAAGACTTTGAGTCATCAGTTCAAAGGAAAAACGTTTGAGCTTTAATTTGATGTATAAAAAACAGTAGCTTAAGCACCTCTTCTTTCTCGTTTTGTTGTCATATATTTTTTACGTAAAGAGCCAAAAAACGTTTAAAACTTAAATTCAATAAAAAGGTGAAAATGTAATAATGCAGTTTGAAAGGCGATAAAAAAAACACTCACAAAACAAAGAAAAAATTCTAAAAAAAAAACACTATACATTTAAAGATTATAAAAGCTTTTGGACACTCTAATGTATATACGTGAAATTTTCGACAAAAACACGATGGGAGTAGCATCGCATAATTATTTAGTCATTGCTCATACGCTACGGTGTTCATCAATTAATGTGAATGTGCAACTTACGTTCAGATGAGCACCTTTTAACCCTAATCGTACCAGGCAGTGACTTCGGGTGACTATTGAAATAAATAAGTGTATTTATTTTACATTAGTCATTATCGTCTCGTGCGTCTAAGTTTCTTTCTTTGAAAAGTTTTCTATAAAAAAAATGCCCATTCGAATTTTTTTAATTTTTGTTTTTATAAACAATTTTGCGGTTAACTGGTGTTACTTTTCGTTACAAATTTAGCTTGGAATGAATAGGGTTAAACAGAAATTTATATTGTGGGGGTTATGCAAATATATGGTTACCTGTTAAACGTGTTAATCCATTCAATTATGCTAATAACAATACCACTTGTTCAATGCCAAAAAAATACCTGGTAAATTGATATTTGTAATACATTTGCGGGTATTTTAATACAAAATATTTCTTTGGTCGATGTTATATGTTCATAACAATCTACAGTATGCAAAATGGAGTATTAATGAAATTCTTGTTTAAAATGTTTCAGTTAAAGGTCTGAAATAAATAGGCCATTTGTTGGAGAATGCACTTCAAATCCAATTAAATTAAATCACTGTTTTTCAAATTAACGGAAATGCATACATTCATGAAATGCATTATTAAAAATATACGTAATGGCATAAAAACGAGATAATTATCAATAATAAAAGAAAACAAAAATGTAATAAACATTAACATTAACAATTACATGAATTCCGACTTCACCGAACAACATTTGAATTAAATAAAAACGCACGTATTCGGAAAATACTTACTGTGGTTATCATCATAATTTTAATAATTGCTTTCAGTGCCAACATTTTTGAAATCACAATAAAAAAAAGTGGTTTAAGAATATCGCAGTTCTTTATTGCGATTTACCCTTGACTGTTGAACATAGCTTTTGTCTATTGCTGTGTTGTGGGCAAATGAATGTTTAAATGTTTGGATGTGATGGTAGATTTGTTCGACTGAAGCTACTTCATGTGTTTATGAACAGGTGTATGTATTTATGATAATCCACTTCTTAAGCTAAACTCTTACTTTTTGTGCCTTAATTTCATTTCGTCAATCTGAAACATAAGAAATACATAGATGATGTCATTGAAGACATACATACTAATAATAATAATAATAGGGACCATTACCGAAAACCTCATGTCACTTACACTTGCATCACTTCATACACAAGAAATGTCTCTCCTAGTAGCAACAACATTATCACGTCTTTTGCAATAATCCAAACTTCCTCGAAATTTTGCCACTTAACATTCCCACCACACATGAGGGTTTATTCAACGAATTGTAAACAGCCCATTAGATAGAGTTTCATAGAATAAATTCTCTGCACCCAAGTTACTTTTTTACGATGGGATGTGGTTTCTATCTAATAGAATAAACTCTCTGTACCCAAGTTACTTTTTTCTATCTAATTTTGCTAAACTAAATATTTACGAAATTTTAACTAAACTAGATATTTAACGTAAGACAAAATTTCTTCCTGCTAACGAAACGATTTTTCAAATATTAAATGTTGCAAAACACAAGATGATGGGATTCCAAAACAAACTCACATGCATAGTCGGGGCTATACTGACTTCAATGCGAGCCTATGCGTACATAACCGGGGTTTTGGACCCTAACTATACCGGATTCGGTAACTAAGGGCAAATCCTCGCTGTCACGAAATGGAGAAAACATATACAAATGTAAAGTTATTCATAATCATTTATAAAGCAAATAAGTCAGTTATCTTAAAACAAGTGACACTTTGTGAAACCTTCTTCGAATGCGAAATACCGAAGTTTACAGAACGTACAAATATGAATAGTGGAGTGGAGTATTGGGGTGTTTCTAGAGAACTAGGGAACTTAAAATGATAAAACAAGACAGATATATCCACTAGTTTTCTCCGTCTGAATTGACTAAAGAACAATATATGTACGTTTGCTGTATTTGACATTTTAGAAAACACTCCTGTAATCCGGAAATTAAAAACATCAATTACGTCATTGTTTGGCTAATAAAATCGGAAACAAAAACAAAAATACCCCAACTTTGTTAAAATTTCAAAGCTGTTGTAATAAAATGAGCCAGATATGTATGTGGCAAACTTTAGCAGTTCAATGGCCTTTACGTGTTACACACACTCACAGAAGGATCCGGATAGAAGACACACATTTGGACAAGCACTGATACAGTTTGCGGTACCAGCAGCGGCTGAATAAACAAAATCGTAAAACGAAAGAAGAAAGAGCATTACGACCAAAGTATTTTGGGGACAATAAAATATATCAAATATTTCTGTCACTACATAATGGACCGCAAATATTTTCATTTGCGACAAACAAGGATTTGCGTGGGCTGATATGAGATTTTATTCCACAGAACCGGAATACGGAAATGTTATGGTATGTGTATTTACTAGTATGCGTGTGTGTATTTCAGTGAATATGTGAGGATAAAAAGTGGTATGGTAGGTACAGTGTACAACTACCGCAGAAAACAGGCTGAAAACATAGTAAGACCATCAAACATTTTCCAAAGGCTGCTTTGCGAGCTAGAGCGTAAACTCTAAACCATATAAAACTTCTCCAGAAAAGATTAGCCCTTCTGAGACAGCTATAAATAGTAAGACGCGGTCGGTGATTATACAAATTCTATCGTGCACAGCTCAATGATTCGAGAAAACTTCTCTGCCAGTTCCTTCATGGAATGTTAAGGGAAATAAGTAAGAAAGTACGTAAGGATAAATTAAAATTAAAATATCCGCTGTCTTTTGGTTAAGTTGTTTCGGTTATGCTTCAAAGTCGTCAGTTAATATAATTATAAAAGTCGAAAAAGAAATATATAAAACGACTTATTTCTTGGCAAACTAACATTGATCCAAACAGGAATTTAAAATGTTGTTAGTCGTATTGTAAAGTGAGTCTTAGGGTGTTTCTTCGGATGGATGAATATCCAAAAAAAAATGTATTTCAGCTCAAGTGTGCCAACTTGAATGGTACGAGTGAGGGCTTGTAATGCAACATTTTACCTACATATATTCACATTGATGAAATGAACACAGTTTTGTTGCGGAGTTTTTACAAAAAAACAAAAAAAATTAATGAATTCCACTAAAAATTTATTGAATTTATTGAGCGATATAAAAATATGCCTCGATGGTAGGGTTGCTAAAGTCGAATCACGAAATCCGATTAATCGACTTTTTCTATAAAAATGTTTGCCTACTACATGGTTGCCTACTAAAGAACTCAAAGATCTTCAAAGACAATCAACAATAAACAACAGTTATAGATTAAATTAAAGAAGGCGGGCCAGGTGTAATCGCTGTTACGAAATGTAAACCAGAGTTATTTTACAAGTGTTACAGAAGATGAAATTGTGTAACACACATTTTGTTAACTTTTATACTGAAAATAATGTAACTCTTATTCCGATGGTAAATGTGTGTTCTTTCATGAAATGATAAGGGAAATAAGTCAGTAATGATATGAATATTATATGTGGTTAAAATCATTACGTATGAAACATGAATTTGTATAAGTTTGAATAAAATTTTATTATTTTCAATTAAAAAGTCGACTTAAATCGAGTTGTCATTCACAAAAACTCGAAAAGTCTAAAAATCGTCTTTTTTAATTTCTGAAAAAGCCAAAAGGTCGAAAATTGGATTTTTTTTAGCATCTATATAACCCTACTCAATGGTTGTTTCTTTCTTTTATCTTCTCTAAAACCTTGTTTAGAATCAAGAAAAAAAAATATTTGCAAATGAGATTGGAGAAGAAATTGTTTATCAAATTATAGAGTGTGAGGAAAACGACCAAATTGGTTGTTCAACTCAGTTTTACAACCAGTTGTAACGTGTGAGGGCCGCATAAGAAGTTAACTTCATAAAACCTTAGTTCTAGGACAGATCAGTCGTATCAACACTGCAAGACGTAAATCGTAAACCCCTTTAGTTGCAGGCGAGACATCCTAACCATATTTCTTACAGCTAGACTATTTTTTTTGTTTTGATTGGAATTATTTTCCTGTAAGATGTAAGGCTACTGCAAGCCGGTTTTCCGTCTGGACCTATGTCGGGATATTCAACATTGTTCAAGACTTATTTGTGAAAGAACTAATTACAATTTCCTGCTATCAAAATCTGTTCGATATCCAGCAGAATTATATTTTATGTGTATTTGGTAGGATTAATGATTGAACAGTTTTCACTGTATTCGAGGCTAATCATTTCATGTGTATTTCATTGGTTCTTTGTGTTGATTTTCCCAATATGTATTCATCGACACTTTAATTTAACACTTGTCAAAAGTTTGCATTGTTTCGTCCTGAATATTGCTATAAATTTATTTGTAAAATGTTCACTTATTGTCAAGAATCTGTTACTCTGAACACTCTGTTATCAATAAACATTTCAGCAGGCACTGTATTTGCATATGCTTTTATCGCAGATGTTCATCTGTTGGATTGTGTGGGTGCTCAAATGCGTAGGTTGCAAATATGTGGCATTGCGAATAAAAATATGCTGTCTCTTACCTCATGCATTTAACTCTTTCCCACACAGTGGGCGTTCGTATAAACTCCAATCACGAATTTACTCTTTATTTTTATTCATTTCATTTATTTGTTTCAATAGAAGCCTGTAGTTATGGTGTAGGCGATCCAGCAACATTGTTGTCATCATTGTTGGTATTGTAGTGATGACAACTAAAGTGTGTCCCACAATTCAGACAATAGTTGATTTTAAAGAGATTTCGGTGATGAAGTGTTGTTGGTGAACAAATAAATTGTTTCTACATCCGCACTTTACCGTTAAAATTGCCGCTCACTCTGAGTGTTGCTTATCTTGTGGTACACACTTTGATGTTTATTCATTTGAAAATAATTGATGACCTTGTCTTTTATATCCGGCACACAGATTTATTTGAAAATAACGTTTTTCCTGTGGCTCCTGTGGTTACTATGCCAATAAATACAAATTTGTAAATAAAAATCAGTCGACCGATGCGTGCTTCAATTAAGAGAATGGTTTAATGTGTTTATTGTCATTAAGGGCTGACTGAATGCATGACTTTTATTTGAGTTATACAATAGGGTGAGAATTTTATTCTTCTCCTCACAAAGAATGAAATTGAAATACCGAATGCTATAGAAAAAAAAAATTGGATGATACATTTGTATGGGAGGTACCAGAAGGAGAGTTGCCAGACTTCCAAGTTTTTGTCCAACACTAGCTATAGCTTTACTAAATACAAAATTTGGGCAAGATTGCGTTGGGCATATTGATATTATTACACAATTTCTATTGTAGGCGGGATGGTACATTTGTATGCCAGGTACCAGAAGGGGAGTGGCCAAGATCGAACTATGCGTATTGATATTATTACACGATTTCTAAAGTGGGCGAAATAGCTTATTTGTATGGGAGGTTCCCATATCTTATCCCATAAGCAGTTTTTGGAAAATATTAAGCCATGCTAAATTTCAGAGTGATTGCGTAATTCTTTCGAAAGTTATCGTGCGTACCAGCAGGACAAGCGGACAGACGGACATGGCTCAAACGATTCAGAAAGTCATGAATTGAATTTGGTTCAAAGACACCTGGGTTATAATGTGGATATTTCTATGTGTTACACTTTTGGGTCGTATCAAATGATATATGCTCTCCTACCCGTAGGGTACTAATGTATAATCTGAATGTACTAATGTGAAAATGTATTTCGCAAATAGCATTTACTTCCGGTTAAGCAGTGATCCACCTGTTGGAGATCGACTATTTATTGAACGGCTTTTGTGTTCGATATACGCGGACAATTCATGTACACAAAAATTTATAAATTTTCAAATTATTTGCCTTAGCAGAGTATTTCAAGAACTAACATAATACTAATTTTGAATTTTCATAGTTTCCACTTCATTAATTTAATTGTCAATTCCTTTACAATATGTAACATAATTCTTTTTTTGTAAACTTAAAAAATATTCGATTCGATTCGATATCTACACCAGCTCAGGAAACTGTGGGTGGAATTTATTACCGATAAACCACAATATCGAACATGTCTGAATAAAAATAAGAGGATTTCATTGACATTAGTTTAAATCAGTAAACAAATACATTTCAGAGAAAAACGTTTAAACGCAGTGTATGGGTGACATAGGCTGAGTCGACTAATAAGGTTTAAATGTTTAAATTTCCATTTCATGCAAGGAAACTAATAAAATTGGAATTTCTTAAAATACGGAGAGAACACGTTGTTATTGTTGTTACTTTGTTTTCCAACGAGTGTCCTCAGCCGTTGGGATCTGAAAATACAAAAAAGAAGAAAACTTAATTTTTTTTGAATAAAATTAACTCAGGTACTCCAGAAGGTATAAGATAATTTTGGTTACATTACAGTGTCGGTAGAATGTTATAGAAATTATGAAGTTTTTTTATTGTTGATCTTTTTTCTTAATAGAGTTATTGTTGTGCGAGTTACAGATCATTGATTATTTCTATTTCCTTGTAAAAATAGAAATGTGAATCCTTCCCAATATCGAGAGCGAATCTTTGGAATAATAATATCATAGAAACCACTCTCTTCTCTCAACGTCTCCGAGAGTTGAATAAAGTACTAAATTTTCTTACTGTTAAGTTTATGTACATAAAAATAAAAAAAAAACATTTACTTTAATGTCAAATTTTGTTTGACAAATTATTCGTTTTAACGAATTTTAATTTATTTTCGATATTTGGTCAAGTCTTGTATTACCAACTAACACAGTAGTGACGCATTGTCTTCAATTTGTATACCACCAATCCGAAGTCAAATTTTCAGTAATAATCTACTGGATGGTTATAAATGGTAAATGGTTGCATCTGGCGTTCTCCTTGTTTTATATCTCTTATCTGGTAAAACTGCTCCGGTAATAGGAGTAGTCCAGTGTCAGCCATCCTCAGGTAAAAGTCCATATCAATCGACACAAATAATTTTTATAAGCATCAAAAGTCACTTATTACAGAGAATTTCCCCATTTGTTCCTTAGTGAATGTCAAATTAACAAATTTCTTTGTAAAGTTGTTCTACTCAATTGTAGGTCAGACGCATATATTTAAGAATTACGACTTATTAAGCTGAAGTGAATACAGTTGGTTGCCCAGCAGTAAATTCTGCAAAAAGTTCGTAAGTGAACGCAGACAGTTGGTTTTTCTTCATTGCAATCATTCATAGGGAGACTTTGATCTTATTAACAAAATACTCGTTTAACAAATTAATTTAATTGAATCATCCTAGTTTTTTCTATCGTTGCTGTTGTCTTGGAGTCAAACGATTCAAGTACACTCACCCACACAAGGTAAATTGAGAAATATTTTTCGGGACATACCTGGAGAAAATGAATAAATGGTAAAGTGGGCTCATAACTAAGACTAAGCTAAGGCTAAGGTCTTTTCATTTCATTTAATTTAACTACAGTTACGTTCATTTTACAGAACGTAGTGCTTTGAATTTTTTCCAATTTTCAGTGTTATTCGTAAAAATTATGCAACAGTTAGACATCCAATTACAGGTTGTAACTATGGGAAGACCAACAAAATGAAAATTCTTTTGAAAAACTTAAAACTCTAATAAACCTTTCGTAAACCAGCTAGAGCGAAAAAGATGTCAAATCCGTGGTCACTTTTGTCGTTTTATGTGTTGCTGTATATATTTAACTCTAATGAGACTAAGCAAGAAAACTAGAAAAAGGCCAAAAATATTTAAATTGTATTTAGATTTTCCTTAACATCCGCATAATCAGCAATACGCTACAGAACAATGCAACAGATTGTGGGAAATATTACGTTGGAACTACGAAAACCAAACAAAAACACGACTATCAGGGCACAAGTCGGACATCAAATCCAGAAACAACAATTTGACAGACAAAACTGCACTAGCTACACACTGTGCGATGGAGAAACATCATGTGCTTGCACATGTTTGTGTGTTACAGTGTGAGAGTCATTGCAACAAAAGACTCACATTAGAAAGATTAATACATGGCCTGTTACCGGTTACTGGAAAACATTCTGAGAAGAGCAGTTGTGATTATAAATTAAGTTTAAAGGATGTTTTCAGGTTAGATTTCATGTGATTTGTAGACGTTTTTTGTTACCCACTGCCCATAGAGATAAAAAATCTTCCCACCAGGGCGTATGATTAACAACAACTGAGTTTCCTACCAGTTCCGTATGACTCATACGCCTTGATGAACTTTTAATTATACCAAACTAACGTTAAAAAAGATTATTATACTATTCTAAAATTTAATTCCTCTCGCATAAATAAGAAAAGAAAAAAGAAATCAATCGGTAGGCCAGTTAATATCGTGCCTGCCTTTCGATTCTCACAAGAGGCTTTGGTCTGTAGCTGCAAAATTATAGTCAAATTGGACCCAAAATTAGAACATAAATTGAACTGTAGACATATTAAAAACAATTAATTGTTGCCAAAGAACTAAAGACAACCGACCAACCCCATAACACCACTTTTGCCAAGTGTCGCCATAGCAATCATTTGAAATTCAAATGAATGTAATAAACTTAATCGGTTTAAGGGATAACGTTGTAAAACAAACTGATACCACTCAATATCGGTCAGATCACAAACCAAATTGCATCAATAAATAATTAATCCTTGGGATTACCACCTAATGCTACAAGGGCTTCAATTTAAATCCATTCATTGCAAGATTACTGAAGATTGCGAAATGGTTGTTGTTAAAATAAACAATAGAAAATGAAGGTTATATCATCGCCATTGCCTTCACTTCACAAAATAAACCATTCGCAAAACAGCAATACTACAGCCATCAGAGTTTTTCACACAAAAAAACTCTACAACTGAATTAGAAAAGAAAATAAAGTCTTCATTAAAAATGTAGCACTGGCGAAAAGATTCATAACAGAAATGTTAAAAGTTGTCCCATTTAACGACCATTCATCATAAGTCAACCATTACCATGTCGTCCATACATTCAGAGCAAAGGACATCACTCATGGACTTACGAATATTTAAACGCCGTTAAAAGCATATGACAACAATTAATGTATGCAGTCATATGGAGGATGTTTTCAAGATGACGGAAAATTACTTCCATTAAGATTTTTGTCAGCAAAAAAGAAAAAACTATGTCTTAAAAGAGCTTTTAAATATCATTCAGTTACTTTCAGTAATGTTTTATGATTTTAAATAATTACTGAAACATATGAGAATTTATAAAATTGTTCTGTCACTGTCCCGACCAAAGGGCTGTGATAAAATTATAAAAAACCATAGGTAGAGAAATTTCGACGTTGGTTAAGTGACCTTCGTGCTGGAGTAGTATAACTTTTTCCGATTAGAATGTTGTCGTATTACTGACGAAGAGCAACAAACAGCAATACTGAGTATTAAGAACTCTCCATTTGACAGACAGGTCTGGCTAGCTTTATTCCAGCACAAGACGGCACTATAAACCGTCTGTAAGCAAATTGTTTGCTGCATGGTCTAAATACAAATTTAAGAAATTGTTAAATAGTATTTAATTTTGCTACGCGTATTCCTGGTTAGATGGGTAAAGGAATCTTAAATTATGTTCTATCCATGGTCGTACAGCGTTGATAATATAGAAAATTGTAAAAGTTTTTTTTTAATTTTCTATTCGGATTGAATACTATACTCTGTACTTTGTTTCTGTTTTTGTGGTATAATGTCCGAAGGGTTTTTGGTGGTATTACAAGCACATAGCTATTGTCCGTAATAAATTATATTGATGACTGAAATTAAGTTGATGAAGGTTATGTTAGGCATTGATAAGAGCCAAATTATATTCCTCACTCCACATAGCCCACGTTATTAATCTTTCTTGTCTTCTGCAAGACACAGTTCCATTTGTGCCGAATTGTGTACATCGTGAAATTTGTGTTTAGTAAACCAGAGTCTGTAACCATTACTGCTATAATGAACCATGTAGCATGAGTCTTAACATTTTTAAATTGTTCGTATGAACAGAATATCTGTATGTGCTTCATATACCTTTTTTATATCACTACTTCGTTTGGTATCAACTGAAGTGTTTTTTCTGTATCGGAATTTCCCAACCACACAATTTACAGCGTGTGTTCAAATTGCATTCGTCCATTGCAGTCGGATAGAAAAATCCCCAACAAAATGCTAATGAGACTTTAAGTATGGATTTTCTTGTCAGCCTTGTAATTTCGTAAGATTTATTGCACATAATGGGTATTGTGTGGTTTTGATTTAACATGCTTTCATTCTAGTGGTTCGCATCTATATAATAGATACAGAAGGAATTTAATCTGTAATTGGGAAAGAAGTGAAGTGAAATGTGTGCAGTGTTCTTATCTCTTTTATTCTGGCGAAACACATATAACAGCCTTACTGTTTATTTAAGCTTGCTAGGTGATCACTTAATATTTTTTAAAATCCAATATTTCTAAAGAAAATGTTAAATCATTGAGGGGAAATGTGGGAAGTTTTTTGTAACTCATTGATAGCTTTGTCTTTGAATAATTCTAAAAAAAATTCACACAAAAATCAATGTTTTCAAACCCGATTCCTTTTGATTTGCATTAAAATTGGAACCGTAATTTGTATTCTTCCATACCAAATCTATGGCACAAGAATTGTGTCAAAATTATATATCGTAGAGTAATTTCTGGAAAAAGGACCTGATTTAAAAGTGCCATAACTTTCGAATGCGTTGCTGGATGTAAAAGTATTGTTTACCATTATCTTTCAAGAATATAAATCAATAAAAAACGCATGTTGGCTAAATCAGGCTTAAACTGCAAAGTCCACTTTATACTTGATTATCCCAATCAAAATTAAAGCCCATCTCCTTCTCTAAAACATAGTCAAATTTCAAAATGGGATCTTCATGGAATTACAAAATACATAATGTTTCTTAAGGCATTGTTGAGTTTTACTGATATATACAATAGGGTGGAGTGAAAACATGCTTTTTTTTTAATTTGAAAAAGTTAACCTCGGAAAGAGATGTAGTCTGGGGTCCTAATGAGGGGAAAAATAAAGAAAAAATTTTTAGGGGTCGCGCCACTCCCTCGAAATTTGGAAATTATCGCTATTTTGGCGTTGATTTTAGAAAAATCCTAAAAATTAACGACTTAACTTATTCGAAATTTAAAAGTTTGAGCTTGTTCAGTGCCCAAACAAAAGTATTTGAGGCAAATATGAGGATAATCGACTAATATTTGTAGCTTTGGTGGCGATTTCATTGTTCAGTCAATTTTCTGAAGAAGGGGCGATTTGACTTATTTTACTTTTTGCAATTTTTGAACAATGAGAAAATTTTTTTTAAATTTTTTCATGCCCTTATTTCATTGTTTACGCTATTGCAAACATTTATTGACATAAAACTTTTTAGGATTTTTCTAAAATCAACGCCAAAATAGCGATAATTTCCAAATTTCGAGGAAGTGGCGCGACCCCTAAAAATTTTTTAAAATTTTTTCTTTATTTTTCCCCTCATTAGGACCCCAGACTACATCTCTTTCCGAGGTTAACTTTTTTTTTTGAATTTCACTCCACCCTAATATACAACCCCACATGCCACGAACATAACTTAGGTAACAAATCTGAATGGAAATATTTTTGTACAGCACATGGAAAAAAATTGGGTGACGGACTTTGCGTTCAAAATTACATGCAATTTCAAAGCGGCCAAGTCCTGGATTGTGTCGAAATATTTTGGAATTATCATAAATGAAAAGCTTGCCAAATAAATAACTAGAAAGATATTTTGGAAATCCAATAAACCGTATGAGGCGTTTAAAGTGAAAGTGGGCGTTTATAATCTCAGTTTGAAACAATAAATACCTGAATATTTTTTTGTGGAATTTTAGCACTAATTTGTGTGATGTACTCAACAATCAATTGTTACGAGCATTTTTGTAGCACCCTGTTATTACCGTACAACACTGGTCTGTTGCTGTGAACATTGTATAATCAAATACAACAGAATACGAATGGTATTGAATATCCCGTTAATTAATAAATAATTAAAACATTTTTCCCAGAACTTTATTCCTTCTCGGTACAAATAACCTCAATAGCTGAAAGTCCTTCACAATATTATCAGTGTTGTGTGCAAACAAATAATGTTATATAAGATTGTAGTTTGATTGGATGCGGCCTTAGTTGGTGGCGAAAACCAAGAACATGAAGAAACATAACTTAAGTGTGGAAAATTAACATCAAAAGCATTGATTTGTGACGCACGACCAAAGATTGAAAACTAGTCCCACACCGATCATATGAGAATATACGGCTCAACTGCAGTTTGGCAACATAGCTCAGATTTTGTTCAAAATTATACCAAAGTGGAAGTTCTTATTATGGAAAAGGTTGTTTTTGTCGGGAGGCCATAGTTCCCGATTTACGGCCTTCCAAAGTTTTCACATATAATCAGATATATCTTCGATATTTATCACCCAATGGGTGTCATTGGTAAACTTATAAAAAATACCTATCTACTAAAGTATGTGGGAACGGGCCATACACGGACATACGAACAAACTTGGCACAAAGTCAAACGGACACACACATACGCTCTTGTGGAAATGGGACATACATGAACACACACGATATTAATAAACGTTCACACCAAAGACCATACAGAGGGCAGACATCACAAGTCGTCTTCTGAACATTTCCGAGACGGTTATTAAACAGTATTTGTTTTAAAAAAGTAGGTATTTGTTTTTTAAAAAAAAACATTATTTGCTTCGAAACCCTTTCAAATATTGCCATGCCAATTAGTGACATCTGGAGTGTGCTTCCGATCTAATGGATCAGGAAACGACTTGCGACGACTGCCCTCTGTATGGTCTTCGCTCACACAACAGGACGGAGTATCAGATAGTCAGTCTCTGTGTTGAAGTTTAAGGGAAAGATGTGTTGTTTGATCGCTAGATTTACGTAACATTTTATTTCACCCTAATTATATTCTCAGTAATAAATACTTAATATATTGACTTTTTGGTGTTTTATTGAAACCCAGATCTTACATGTATATATTGTAGGAATCCATTAACCCATTGGACATCTGTTCCAATTTTGGCCGCAGATACTTCAGCACCAGATTTCATACATCCTAAATTACATCATGTTCCTCGGAAATGTGTAAAATTTAGAACAGACGCCGAATGGGTTAATGGTTGCCTACAATTTATACATTGTTGGACAGCTTTTTCCATAAGCATAGTTAACGTTAATATTTTACGAACAAAGTTGTGATGCGCTGCACATCTACACTGACGTTGAATGCAATACGCCCTTTGGGCATGAAACTGGTCATTTTACAACAACCTTGACACGTTATGACACGAGAGAATTTATGTCGCACACATTCGCCAAGAAAAAAAATCAGTAAAAAAACCAACTGAATAAAATGGCTACGCAATAAATTCCAGAACTTCCAGGAATATCGAGAAATGTGACTGTGAAAAAAAAATGAAAACAGCAATATGAGCTGTGCAGAAAAAATATTTTTGTTGAGAGCTTCTGAAAAACGTTCATATGAACAGCAGAGATCTACATACAAGACCGAGCAAAGGACATATTTACAATTATATTTGTATTCGCTTGTAAATATGCGAATTGCCAAAAAGAAAAAGGGAGACTGTACATGCGATGGCACTTTAAACAATTAAGAGGACGATGGAAGAGATTACGATTTTATTCGATACATTTCACCCAAAGTACTGCAATGCTGAAATTACTTAAATGGAATTCAGCTGAAAATACCGTAAAAGGACGTGTAATGCATGAGTGACATCAGACCTTTAAGTCTTTCAAAGTAGTCACGTGGGCAATGTGGTAAGTTTGAATGTTGAATTCCGAGAGAATTTGTACTTTGCTTATCCGTGATCTGAAATGGGGAAATCTTTTTTGCTATATTTGTATTTTTATATGAAATTTCGCGTATGCAGTGATAGAATTACCTGAAAGGTCGTTAATAAATGAAGGGTTTGAAATAAGGTAAATATAAATATAAATGGGTAATTCCAAAAAATTTCGACCAGTGAGCATCTTTGATTTGATGAAATTTTGCACATACATTCTACTAGTTTTATTGTGTAGTAGATCGAAGTAGTACATGATTCGCGTTTCATACCTCTCCAAAGTCGGTTACCTCGGGCATTTATCTTTGAAACGGTAACTTCTTTCAAGGTGGAATAACTTTGAAACGCGAATTCAGATTGAAATAATCTTGGAGTCAGCTGAATGGTCTTAACCTTCTCCTACTTTGTTTTAATCATCATCTAAAAAAGTTAGAAAAACCATCAATGGGCAATAAATCAATTGGAAAACCACATCATTTCATAAATGACTGCAGCTTCATTTAATTTTTTTGGTTTAACTAAAATAAAATGTAATATAATAGATTTATAAGAAGGATATCTAATTTTGGAGCCATTTACGATATACATGTCAGTTGTTGAGTGTCTATTACTGACAGATGAGATCCGCAGTCTATTCCCTTTGAAGTCTTTGTTTGTTAAGGGAATTTAATTATGTGGCTTTTCTTGACACAATTAAATCATGACTTTTAGATTGGCGTATAATTCGCAGAAATGCGACATTGCCGATTACACTAATTAAGTTTGTAATTAAGTTTGTGGCAAACAACTTGGCGGCCAATTAAAAAGAAATTGTTTAAGGCACTTGTCTAAAATACTGTAATTATTTAAAGATAATTCAATTCTTTGGATTTAACTAATTTATATTATTGTATGTGGCTCTTTAAATTTTGTATGGTTATGATCCCAATACTTTCCAAATCATAACGAAAATGATTTCCTTGCTCTTCGTCAATAATGCCAAATTTTCACCTTAACGAATTCTATCTATGAGGTCTTAAATCGACGCTGGGCGGTTGGTGTAGACCTTATCTTTCACGTGGCCCCAAAGGAAGAATTTGCAAGGTGTTAAATCACAAGATCTCGGTGGCCAATTGTGATCACCTGTTCGAGAGATAATACGGTCCGGAAACTTTTTAGTTTTGCGAACTGTGACTACAAGATTTTCACCATTTTTGTAGTGAATTCTAATAATTCCAATGTGTTGTTGAAGCGTGTATCGTTCCATTTTTGGTAATATAGTAGATTCTACTTGTCAAATGTCAAAGAATAAAATCTTCAAAAGTGCCAGCTACCGAAATACCGGCAGAGTTCTCCAACACCTCTTGTTGGTGAACCATGTACTTAACAAACACCAGCTCAAAATATTGAATATTGAATACAGGTAGAAATCACAAGCAGTAATCACCATTCGATTATGAAACCGAAAGAAAAAAGATAAACATTTTTAAAAAATTATTTTAATCATCTTTGGCACTTCCAACCCTTTAAGAAGTTTGTGTCACATAATTATTATTTTTTTTAACCATTTCTTCATCCACAAATTTTTTCACGACTATCTTTCTTATGCATTATTTGGAAAGAATTGAATATTGTACCAACATGCCGGAGCTGTATATTCATAATCATAATGGCACAATCACTATCTTTCTCCAGTTTTCTGGTATCGTGGTTTTAAATATTTCCTAACCCGCTTCCATCAACTGACTAAAACATTTTTATAGTTCCGACTAATTGTTTATCATTTGACAGCAGCGAAAACGTTGACCACAGTTGGCTTACAAAACACTCCAGACGTTCAATAATCCGGCAACACATTATCGAAGGCAACTAATGACTGTTAATTCGCACAAAGTTAAAACTTGCAATATCTCGAAACGTATTATGTCTTTGGCTACAATCATAAGCACACACACACACACATAAGTAGTTGGCATTAATGTAAGCTGTGGCCAGCTGGTCGCCTACTGGCCTTAATATGGCGCTTATTGTGGTTTTCGTATTTTGGTACGAACCATTTAATTCGAGTTAAGTGTCATTTGTTTGCAAATCTCTAAATGTAATCACTCGAAGCATCACTCAACACACAAAAGCATATCTAAGCTAAAAAGTGTTTAAGAATGTATTAATCTTTAATTAATTGCAGGAATTTCTTGCCAAATTAATACTTTTGTTAGTGTTTTGTTAGGGGATATGACCATTTGGATTTGCTTGAACTAATTTGTATAAAAAAAATGCAAACAAGGTTGAAAAACTG
Source organism: Hydrotaea cyrtoneurina (assembly GCA_958296145.1). Lineage (NCBI taxonomy): Eukaryota > Metazoa > Arthropoda > Insecta > Diptera > Muscidae > Hydrotaea > Hydrotaea cyrtoneurina. Next base: position 4,720,694 of record OY282513.1, on the reverse strand, counting down.
TTTAAAAAAAATCGATGTCTGTTATACCAGGCCTATAGAATTTATGTCGAATGATTATAATTCCATATCTATCTGTCATAAGCTCTCTCCGTCTTCGTCTAGATTAGAATATTCCATTACTCCACATTCAATTTAAACATAAAGCTAGCGTATATTAAGGAAACCCCTAAGGAAAGTTTCCTTTCACTTGAGCGATTTATCAATTTTAGATCTTATAGGGAGCGGAGGAATAAAAACGCCAGCACGGTTTCGCTCTTAGTCAGGAACTCACTTTATTTACAAAATAATCTTAACTTGAAACCTACATAAATAAAGAACCTAAAAATACATATGTACATGGATACATGCACATACCAAACTTACAACAAACAATACATAAAAACTATATGAATGCACCAACGCACATTCATGCTTATATGATCTGCCGCTCCATCAAACGCGGACAGAATGACAATTAAATAAATACACAGATCGTGGAATATATTTAGACTCTACCAAATAAACATAACATGCTACATTCTCACCCCTCCAACTCTGTCCATTAACACACAGCGTCATTGACATTAAGCTGTTCGGTCTTCTAATCAGAATTTATAATTAGATTACCCCACAACAAGGTTGACACCGCATGCATTCGTAATAAAATAACAATATTTACGACCTTTCATCCTCATAACAAAAATACAAACATATGGTTGGAACTATAGATAGTACCAATCTTACAATGTGTACAGAACTGTACATCAATAATTCCTATTAACTGAAAATAGTCAATGCCATAGACATTAGCAGAAATGCACACTCACTCAATTTAGGAAATTAACAAGCATTAGGTCTTGACAAAGACGGAAAATGTTGTCGCATTAACGCTATTAACGTTTGCTGCTGAAAGTATCACTTACAGGTAGAAACTTCAACAACTCGTTCATTCTCCTTCCGGATAATGGAAATGTAACGAAGGGATTTCTGAGCAAAATAACATATGAGGAAATAATTTGTGAAATGTGTATGTGTTGTTTAATTCCCCGTCCAATGTTTTCATTAAAGTCTAGAGGGAGTAACTCACAGATGCCACCATTTATTACCCTGTGTTCAAAAATCAATGTAAATCACAACATCGAAATCTTGCATTTCGTATCACTTTCTCAATGGGGTCCCTTCCAGTTCAGAATTCCTATTTGTAATTCTCTCCTTCTCTGGTTATACATATCGCACCCTAAATACAAAAAGGTCAAAACTCAAAATTTTCCAAAACTGACTTTTTTCGATAAATTAACTCACAGTACACATGTCTAACTACTGCAGATATTTCTCTAACTAGGAAATAATTGCGTTGCTTTTGCACGATGAATTAAAGAGAATTATTTTTAGTTGCGTTAGAATTCTGAGTTGTGGCCCTTGTATGTTTTGGGTGCGATATGATCGTTTCCGTTCACCGGACAGAAACTGTTAATTTGTTATTTCCCGAATATAAATTAAAAATGGTTTAAAAATTATCAAATTAATTGCGTAAATGACAGTAAAGTCTTTGTTTATGTTTCAAACTGGCCACCAACAAAACTTAAATTAAAAGCCCTTCATAATGTTTTAAAGTTAAATCCAAGAAATACCAAAGTTATCAAATCAGTTTCAGTGTTATTTTGATATCTGACCAGCGCAAGTTCTTTACCTTGTCAATGTCAGTCAAAATGATAATTTGAAGGGAGGAATTTCTAAAAAGAAACTTTTTTAATTATAGAAATATTCGAAAGAGATTTATCGCCAAACATGTCCACCTGCAACTTCTGTTCATCGAGGAAATGGTTCAATTGAAAAAGTTGGTTTCGTTACTCTCATCTGTGTTTTGTACAGATACATGAATACCAAGTATTGATATTTGTTTATAAATGTATTAACAACATTGGCCACCATACCGTATCATTTTTGCAAAATCAAACGATTTTTAATACACGAAATCAAAGAAATTTAAGAACTCCTCGATGCAGATTAGAAAAAACCAAGCAACGTATTGATTGCATTGGAAGTATAGCATACAATAATTTACCAAATGAATTAAAAACCATTAGTAGAGTTTCTTTATTTAAGTCGTCTTGTAAAGCGTACTTATGCGATAAGGTTGAAATGCTTCTACCGTAAAATAAATTCTTTTTTTATCATAAACTTACTTAAAATAATATGTTTTATATTGTAGAATACAAGTAACACATTTATTTTTTGAATATCTCCTATTGTCATTTTGTTTGTACCAAATGAATATATTTGCCAACTTGCCTCAATAATGCCTTTAGGGCGCTGGGGCCGAAATTTAAATGATTGTAAAATTTTATAAGTACAAATAAATACAAAATAAAAAAAAAAAAAAAAAAAAAAAAAGCAACAGTCTTTAAACATTTAGCAAGGATAATTGTGATTCTAAAATTGGGTTTTTTTCATTATGAAAAACGGCCAAAAATCAGAAGTCATCCATATTCAGAAATATAAGGTGCAGTGTTCTACCATGTGGTTTCATTTCACTTCTTATTAAGAACTAAGGCCAGTAGGCTATATTTCAAGAGAATATAAGAAATAAAGCCATTATGGCATTATTTTACCCTAAAAAAATGTTTATAGGAAAATTGTTTATGTATCGATATTTTATATCACAGGTGGTAGCGATCTGAAAAGGGCGTTACAACCCAAATAGTTCTACAGGAGTTAGGTAGACCTCAATCCCTAGCATAGATGGAATATTCACCCACACAGAGAATTCTCGAATTGGCTGATCGGGTGTCCAAGTATACTTGGTTCGTTTAGTGGGTATGTTTGGGGAGACTATGGTAGCCGCATCATAGTTACCCCATATGTGATGGCACACCCTGGTTCAGGCCTTCACGTTGATAGTCATTTAAAGTTGCATATTTATATGATAATAATCAAAGAGCCAGAATCGATTGTTGTTCGTTTAAGGAATACAAATATTAACAAACACATTTGTAGTACAAATATCACAAGTTGTCATAAAATGTCTGTAATATCACAATATGTACGCTATAACAAATATTACACTATTCTTCTCTGATGGGTTTCTAGCCAGATGTATTCGTTATCCTGGAACAATTCATGTCATCTCTTATGATAACAAGTCATATCAGACGTCCATTACTTTCTGATAAATTAACATTTCGGAGTGTATGTTAAGGATATAATACCAGAGGGATCTATTGTGCAACATTGAGTTGATAGACATACTCAACAACTTGTCATTGTATACGCTGACAACAGATACAGATACTTTAAGAGGCACTACAAGATACAATAACTTGTACTTGTCAATGTACATAAAACACTGTTTATATTATTCAGCGAAATGCAAGGAGAATAAATGTCACATTTCCATATTTTCACTCGCCCCACCTCTTTTAGAAATCACACGCACATCAAACAGATGACAAAGGGTTGACAGGCAGAAGTTGGCCTTTTTATAAATTGTCATAAGAATATGAGTGTACTCTGGTTACTTAAAAGTGTACTGTTGTCGACTGGGACATTATTTTAACTGGCATCTTTAAAGAAATTTAACTGAACGGTTCTAATGGGGGTGATGTGGAAGTCTATGGTGCTTCTATTAGTGAAGTTCGAAATATTATGAATCTTCCAAAAAGGCAAATCGAAAGATAGAGGAGGTCGATTATGTGATACACACTAGGGTGCATTTCATTTGCTACAATGTTTGAGACACATAACGCGAGTTTGTGGCGTTATATTTGTTGATGCCGTAAATCTGAAAAACATCGGCGTCAGTTAATTTGTATATGGACCCAATTGTGTGATATATTTGCATGGTAGCAATATTAAAACATTTTTAAAATGTAAATTTCTCTTTAATGTCCTTCAAAGTGTGAGTTTTATTGTTTCACCGTCTCCTCGTGCCTACAACTTCATTTCGTTGTGTTTATTGTTTGGATTGTATGGTTTTGTAATTCAATTTGTGCCAACTTAAGATGAGTGGCTTCAGCGTCATGTCCTCATCCTGGTGCCCATCGTAATGTGTTTGTTTGTCTTGTTGAGTAAATATTTGGTTTCTCACACTGGCCTCGTTATTCATCGCTGCTATCGACGCCACATTTCAATTCATTTGCCATTTTCGAGTTTAAATATTATGTAGCAATTGGTCAATAAAAGCGACATAGCCTCGTTAAACTTCTTATATTTCGCAACGAAGTCGTAAACTTTCGACAGTGAAACGAATTCAATTTTGAAAGAATGTAATTGTGTGACATCTGTATTTTATGGATTATTTTGAAAACGATGAAGAACGCCGAAAGTGTTATTTTGCGTATTAATAAAGTGTTTAGAGTTTGGAAATTGTAATAAAACACAAGCCCTTTCTATAGTAGGTCTTCATAGATGGGGATCAAAAACGCCTATTGAGGTATGAATATATTACAGTTGATGATTTTGCTATTGTCGTAGAATAAATAGCCTCTTCAATGTTAATAAACGAAATTTATTGCAAATAAAGACAAGTTTAAGGGTTTTAATAATAATAAAGAAGGGAACAGACCACCAAATCCAGTAAAAGTCTGTAGATTACTAAGCCACCTTCTATACTCAGTTGTTTGAAACTGCATATCACTAGATCATCAGTAACAAAATAGGAAGACATCTTTCAGAAAATCAGCCATCATCGGTCTTCGAGGGAAGTATTGGACGAGATATTTAAAAAAAAAAATCCATGGATAATAACACCAAAGGACACATCCTCCCTCTACATGCGAATGACATTGACATCCACGGAAAGACAGAGCAAGACATAACTGATGATTTTTACAGCATCGAGAAGGAATTGTCTAAAATGGGTCTGATTTGTAAACGAGGACAAGACAAAACTTAAGCTAGAGTCTGCTATGTAAACGATTTTCCAAAGAAAAATCGTTTCCAAAATCTAATGAGGATTATAGGCGTCAATCGAACCATGAGCTGTAGATGTTCTATCCCATCATTAACGTAGTTAAGCGCATCAAAATACGACGATTTCAATTAAGAATATATATTGGATTTCCTGATACTCATACGGATTAGATTTAAATGTGGATACACTACTTGACAACAAATAATACTGCTGCGAAGTCTCAAGCTATCTTTTTTTTACAAAAAATGACTTTAGTTATGTTGCAAAATGAAATACAGTGGTCAAACTCTGTAAAATATCTTGGGGCCATTTTAAACAAAAGATTAACTTTCAATGACCATGTCTCGCATATAATTAGTAAAATGAACTTAGCTATTAAACTGTTGTATCCAATAATTAACCGGCAATCAGGGCTAAACTTTGAAAATAAAATCAGTTTGCTTAAATCCATTTTTCAATCACAAGCTTTATATGGGTGTCTAGCTTGGGGAACATGTGCCAAAACACATACTGGAAAAATTCAGACTTGTCAAAACAAAATATTAAAAATCATGCTAAATCTGCCTCGACACTTCAGTACGAAAAGGTTGCACGAGTTAAGCAAGACTGATTTTATTAATCAGAGAATAAATGTTTAAGCCATCTCTTTCAAGTGCAAAATTTAAATGTTTTAAATAAATAAATAAATAAAAAAAAAATACTGCAATCGATAAAAACTCATAAGATTCTACGAGGCAGTTGTAAATCATTTTAGTTCCAAATGTACACTGGTTAATTTTAGCGCCACCACAGAAATAAGATATTTTCCATACTAATTTCCAAATTCACTTTACAGTTACAAAATAAAATTCAGATTTTCATCATTCTAGGTGAAGTCCAAATAAACACACATATGTTTAAATGAAGAGCAGCTAATGTGAAGGTTATCATGGGATTAGAAGTACCCTAGCCCTTGCTGGGTAAATCGTGCTGGGTAAATCGCTTCAAAATCGTTATTATCATATTTTCTTAACAATCCATATGTTTTAGATTTTTACAATTCAATTATAACGTTCAGTGTTCAGTGTAATCGACATTGAATAAATAGTATATTTTTTCAAAAAGGTTAAATAAAAAATAATTCGTCTACGTGTTTCTCCCTCACCTTTAAGCTTCATTCTTAAAATAAATAGATATACCAAAATATTTTATGAAAGTGATACAGTTCATACATCTATAAATACTCGTAATGTATGAATAATTTCCATTGCAGGACTTATGAACATAATCCCGGCTGAATATCAATCATACGCACCAGACACCTAAGTCCTTTTCTTCACTGGCTTAACAATGGACACATGTGTTCTATTTTCTATCAGCCATTTTGGCTTTGCTATATTCAAATTTAAATACTCAGCTAACTTTTTAGATTATGGGTACATCATTTTGACAAAATAAATATTTTCGGTTTGTTGAGTGCTCGTCAGTAATTAATTAAGCAAAGAGTTTATTACTCAAATTAATGTTCGATGAACTCAGATGGTTCAGGCTGTATTGGCGGATTGAGATATTTATTTTGTATGCATTTTTAAATAATACTTAGTGCTTGCAATTAAAAGACAATATACCTTAGGAATATTTTAAGCAAACTGTGTGGGAGTTAAAGAAATTTAGATGCAATTATTCCATTTTATAAAAAATACCATGATGTCTGTAGAAGTAGAACCACAAATGTGGGGGATATTTCCCTCCTCATACAAAGGAATCCTTTCATCTTATTTAAATGCGAAACCAAAAAATAAACGAAAAAAAAAATACAAATTTAATCCACTAGAATAACAGAATAGAATAAGAAATAAGAACAGTACTTATTTGAACATATTGAAATGCTTCTCATTTGATTTTCATTGTCATTCTATTATTATTTCAATGTATTTAAAGTTATTTCTTTTTTTACTATTAGTATATAACGTTTATATTATGGATTAGTCGTTGTCGACGAGCCTCGAAAATGCTCTGGGGTCGCAGAGGCAAACATTACACCCTTAAAGTAATAATTGTACTAATAAATAACCACAAAATAAAAAAAAATATTCACTTTGCATTGGAAAAAGTCTGAAGTATTCATTTGACATTTATTCACTGCAGAATATAATTTTTGAATAATCCTTAGTTTTCACACAAAATAAAGGGTGGCGCAAAAGAAATTTTGCGATTGGCCCCTAATGTCAGTGGCAACTCTGGCGGCGGCCATTTACATGACATCATATTCTCGACTTGATGTAAAAAAATTAAAAGACCAAATAAAAATAATCCACAAGAAGAATCAAAGTTTTTCATTTTTTTTAATTACAGCCAAAAAAACATCGGAAGTTAACTTTTGCGACACTTGTTAGTATCCAAAGGAAATTTGTAAAATCACTGGTGTATAAAATAAGTATTTCCTGCAAAATTTTGTTGAATTATTGTTGGATTATATGCAAATACGAACATATGTCATAAGGGACGACGGCTAACAAATAACGATTATTACTTACTTACTGGCTCTATAGCCTGTGGTTGGTCAGGGCATGTCTTGGTCTTTGGAAATTTGATTTACTCTCATAAAGAAAAAAATTTTGAACATTGCAAATCCAAAAAACTTCATCTTCATGGTCAAAATCGCAAAAAAAAAAAAAAACGTTTACAACAATCGATTTAGGTACCTAGGTAGCACACCGTTCACAATACAAGGAAACAATCAACGTCAAATATGTACCAAAGATCTCAATAAACAACTTTCTAGAATATATGTACTTCCTGGGAATGATTCTTAAAAGAGTAATTATTTATTTCACATTTGCTTTCTAGACTAGTATTAGGCAATTTTTGGAGTGTACGAGTAATATTAATATGAAAACCTACCACTCATACGAACAGGTGGTCAATTAAATTGAACTGATGTATTTGTTGTTAACCCTTAAATGCGGAGAGTATGAAATGAGTATAAACCAAAATGTCTACATAACATCCCAGTTTTTTATACAAATTAACAAATCATGAGTTATTTTAGCACAGGACTGTAGTATTTGCTAAATATGAATGATTCCATATCATAAAAGTTGCGAGAAAGTCAAAATTTGGTTGTACCCTATGGGATATACCGCACATTTAAGGGTAGTAATAGTTCAAACCCTGTAAAAACGAATTGAAATTTTATTAGCATGATATGAGGCGGAGAAAATTATCACTTTTTTTTTGCAAAAATGACCCCAAGGCAAAACTGGGAGACCCGGGTCTTTTTTTTTGGTATTTTATCACATATATATATATTGTTATATTTTTTCCTGTTGCACTGTCTTACTTATTGGTAACAGGAATGACATTTCAATTAACATTCCACTGGAACTCCATTATGGTGCCTCACATGCAAAAACCCCACTCCGATATAAAAATGTCGGATCACCCAACTGATCGTTTGTACTCGCCAACATTGCATTCTATATAAATCAAATTTAAAAGAATATCTGATTGCCTTCAGTTGTACATTTTTCTTTAATCTGATTTGTTTTAACAAAAACATCCGCTTTCCATTTAGCGACTACAGTGTAGAAATATAACAAAGTCATGCGTCTCTGTTATCACTCACCCTTATGACGAGTTATATAAAAGGTTCACATCCGTTTCGTTTACAATCCCTGAATACTTGTAATACACATATCCTGCATCCCAAGTATATGCTAATGGAAGATTACACAAGCATGAATGTTTTCAAGTACATTGGGGCATATCATGCGCTCATGAATAGGGCTCGTTTGCTAGAATATGAAAACTAAATATAAAAAAAACAACGAAATTTTGGAATTTGTACAATGATCCTTTTAAAACAATATAACTAAAGTCTGGGTTGACTATTGCAACTGATTCTTCAAGTTTTGTAATGAATTCGAGTATGATCCAGTGGTGTACTGACCGTTCAGTGGTCTTCTAATCTTTCGTTAACGTTAAATATATGAGTTTCGGAAAAAATACAACATTTAGCTTTATAATCATAGAAAAGGAGACAAGTAATTTGTTTTCAAAGTAGAGATTGAGGTCCTACAACGTAAAGATACCAGGTTTATAAAGCATTTTTTATTTCCCTACAACTGTCTTTATTTTTGTTGTATTTTAAGTAACAAAAGAAACCGAAGTAACTAAGAAACCGTCGATACGTCCTATTACACATTCCCCCTTATTGTAGAAAATATTGATAAATTTCTATATGAGAAATAGATGTGTTCCAAAGAGTACACGTGACGGGTAACTCTAACCCGTATTTCGTAATTTTTTTCTTTATCGTTGTATAATTCTGTCAATTCATCAATTGTTATGCAAATTATAACAGACAGATATACGAGCAGACACATTTAAATACGCGTTTGTATCAAATAACACGACAACACCAAACTCCATCACAACCAACATAAAAAGGGTTTTAATTATGAAAAATTAGCTTAAAATAAATTGACATAGGGACATAGAAATGAAAATGTCGAAAAAAAATTGTAGGAGGCAAGTATGAGAAATACAGCAAATATTTAACTGTAGTGGTTAATAGTATCTTTGTTGGTCGAGCTCCAGATCTTTTGTTGATTTCTATTTGTTTTTTTTTCAATATATATAGAAATATTCTTCAAAATTCTTTATCCATTGCGTTTGTTTTAATTGCCGGTTGTACCATGCCGGAGCTAAAAGCCTTCGGAGGCCAATGGCATTTATACTACGTATACTTCTAGAATCTTTCAAATACGATAAAAAGTCAACAAAGGTACCACATGTTAAAGTGGAAGATAGGGTTTTTCGCTTTTGACATTTACTAAAAGCAAGAGGCTAGTACTCTTATGGATAACGGCAGATTGTCTCAACGATGTGGATATTATGGCCACCAAACATGCCAACTAAACACATTATACTTGGCATTATATTCCTAGACCAAATTCGAGTATTCAAATCTTCGCTATTGATTAAAGGCTATACTAACACCTCAGGAAAGCTGTGAGATTTTCTGACGGATAGACATAATACTTTCTTGCTGAGCCATACTTTCTCTGTCTCTGAGATTTTGCCAGAACTCCACAGCGAGACTTCTCAAAGGGCCGTGTCCAGTTATTCAGTTATTACGTGGTCTTGAAGACGCGATGCCAGATTAGGGACTCCTGCGTGACCGATTGACGTTATTACTTCCAGGTCTAGCCTACTCTACACTATACCAAAGGAGTTTTCACATTGGTAAGCAGTTCCAAAATGGTCAGCAATTTATCGGGTATCATTAGGTCTTCGGATGTGTTCGGTTCCTTCGGAAAGTACTTTACGGGGATTGGCGTACGTGTTGGCTCTTGTTATTCATACAACTTCGAACAATTCTTCAAAATTTTTAACTGAATATATATCTCCATGTCTTTATGTATGACTGTGTGAAAGCTGCCTGCATTTCTTCCCCAATTTCTTAATGCCCGGTCTCCACCAAGATTTACTTAAAGTTAGGCTTTCTTGTCAAAAGTTTGCCCTTATCGACTGGATTATCCCAAGCAAGATTTTACCCGATGGTCCATCATAGTCATAGTTATTGCCGTGGTCGGTTATAGGTAATGAGAAATCCAGATAAGAATCATCAAACTTTTTAGCCGCAGCAATAATATAAATGTTCTCGTATGCCACGGTGTTCCAGATTTAATTCTGACAAGTTGTTTCATTTCCAAATTTAAAAAAATCGGGTGCTGTAATATTTTCTCTCTGAACTCATTTACATTATGATATTCCATTAGTTGAATATTTTTTAAGTTAAACTTCATAAATTTCCCAAACATTGTGTTCTTTTGGATTTAAATAAATAAGTGCACGTGTATTCAGCGCGTCCCCCTCTCCCATGGGAAGAAAACATATTTGAGGGCCGTTCGCATACATTTATGGCAAATCAAAAAGAAAACGAAACAAAAAAAACAACACATCAACGAAATTGACATTATATTACCTCGTTTACATAAAGAATAAATGGAAAATGAAATAAACCTTTTAATAATCCCCAAAAATCATGTTCAAACGAAAAGGAGAAAAAAAACACAAATGACAAAGGTCGCTGTCTGTCTTCATATGCAAACAACATGAATACATGTCTTCAGCAGTAACATTGGATTTCCTCAGAGACAAAGTACGTAACCCGTTGTGTTCAGTAACGTTGGGTGAAATAGTGAACGAGGAGTAGAATAATTTCCATTAAATCTGTCTCTGTTGATTTCACTGGCAATGTCTTGACAACCCAACCGGGGGAGTGTAAGAAAAAGAAACCCCCCCGTAAAGGAAATGAAACAGACAAATAAAGAAGAGCACACAACACGAAACCAAATATAACCTCTGTAAATGCCCACAGGCATTTTCCACGAAATGAAATACTCTTTGTTGTGTTTACGTTTTTTTCTATTGTTCTTTGGTTTTCATTATTTCTTTTTAACTTTATCTTTATATCAAAAAAATATAATATTGAGTTTGTATTTTGGTTTATATCATGTATTATTTGTCAATTACACTGCTGAACAACAAAATATTTCAGGAACTTGTACATTTTTTAAAAGCGGTAATTTTTATTTTGGTTTAATAATATTAATCATTATTTTTACTTTTTGCAAAAATATAAATGTTCTAAAAAGGTTTCAAGCATTGTGTTTTCTTTGATTGCAGGCAAGGTACGCGGATCCGTTTCAGAAGCTGTCATAAATCTTCATTGGTACCAATATGCCATGATTTCCGCTGCAGATTATTGGTCTAATATAAAAAATATTGTCAACAAATAAAATCTAAAAAAAAATCTACAACATCAAAATCGTCCAAAAAAATTCAAAAAACTATTTTTTTAACCTTTTTTCTCTGTTTAGGTACACAGTCAGCAAACCGTTCAAAATTCAAGGAAACTATCAACTACAAGATCTCAATAAACCACTTTCTAGAACATATGCACTTCCTAGGAATGATTCTTAAAAGAGTATTAATTCACATTTTCTATCTAGAATAGGATATTCCCAATTTTTGGAGTATATGAGTAATATTAATTTGAAATATTAGGAATGATTTTTAAAACATGTATCAATTCACATTTTCTTTCTGGAATATCATCAGCCAATTTTTGGAGCGTATGAGTAATATTTATTTGAAAGCCTAGCACTCATACGTATAGGTGGTTAATTTAATAAACGCTTCAAAAATTGGATTAGATAGTAAAGAAAAATTGCAAACGGGTTGCAAAAAAAAAATTAGGCAAAATTTTAATGATAAAATCTTAAGTACAAATAAAATTAAATTAATAATAAAAAACCAATGCGTCAAATCTTTGGAAACTAGGAAACACGGGTCTTTTTTTGGTCTTTTATCACTTAGTGTTCTCCGTATATGGTTATATTTCGATGACTTAAAAATTTAAACACAGTGATATTTAAAGGTTACGAATTCCCTTCTATGCATTTTTTTTTCCGAACATTAAATATATATTGAAGAAACTAATCGGTTCCACAATTTCTGTTAAACTAAATTGTTTGGTCTTACATTTGAGTGAAATTACTTTGAATTTAAATTTGTATACTTGAAGCGTTTGTGCAACAGTTTTCTGTGTTCTAACCAGTCAAAGGCATTTTGTATAAACTATCGGAATGGCCAAACACCGTAAGTATACCACAAGCTTTAAAGCAACGGCTTTCAACGACAGTAAAGAAAATAATAATCCCTCTGTTTCTTTACTACGATCACTGCCTGCCTCTGTTGTGGTATTGCATAAGTTCATTGAAAGCCGCCTGTGTAGATGGCTTTTCTTAGACTTATGCATATTCGCAGATGATGGAAGCAACGCAAAAGAAAACAATTATGCCTTCCTGTAGTAGGTGGCGTTGGGGTCGTCGTTATACTGAAGTAACTGCTGGCATTTGTGTATCATACATCTTAAAGTCAGTTTGTTATTCCCTTTGTAACACATTGGACTATTCAACGTTAAATGGAAGTAGGTTATGGTTCCCGATAGAAAAACAAGGGGCAACAAACCACGCTCAATACTTTTAGTATAATGTTGCGTATTCTTAAAAAATAGATAGACAGATGAATAGATTAATGCGATGGTCCTAAAGATGCCGAATAACCTTGCATGTTTTCCGGAAATTCTTTAAATTTGTATCAAATGCGAGAAAAAAACGTTCATATGGGACCATCTGAGGGTATACGTGAGTCGGTTAACTCGACTGTATTTTAGTTTACAGCTATGTGTATTTCCTAGTACTTCTGTATTCTTTGAATTCTAGTTGTTGTTAGATTCTTCATCTGTTTCCCCAAGGACACAGGCATCGATGTAGACACAGACACTGACATACTGACACACTTACAATTGCTGTACAGATGTACGTGGTCGATGATTTGTTTGTCAATTCAATCTTCAGTCATTCATACACATCCCTTCGTACCACATAAGCCATGAACCCATGTACAACTGAGGAGACCGGGTTGTTATTAATGGGACAATGGGGTATGTTTTTTTTTTTGATCACTTTGCATTGCTGTCGTACAATGTGTTTGTCTAGAATGGAATTGTTTCCTGTATGTAGGAGTATGCTTTTGTAACTGCAACATAAAATTGGAAGAACCACATATTTAAGAATGTCTCTTCAGCCGGTTCACAAGACTGAAACCTTTTTATTTGGAAAAGTGTTTATTTATTTAGGTGATGCAATGATTGACAAGGAATCTCCAAGACTTTTGTTAGTCTCCTTGGTCTACAAACAATTTTACTTGTAATGCAAGACTTCCCTAGACAATCAAAAGTCAGTTAAATCGCATGGCAACTGATTCAGTTTAATTTAAACTTTTTTTTGATTTATTTTAAATTACTGCGACAAATGATTGTTATTGTATTGTAAAACGAGAAAAGTAATGGGGGGAGGACAGGGCAAGTACCGGTGGATATTTTGTAAAAAGAAGAACAATTTAATATTTTTTTGTAGTGGTTTGGATGTTGGTATAATCATATGTATTTGTTATTAAACAAAGACTCCAATATTTCTGATTAGATTTGTTTACTAAAAACTAAAAAGAAAGTGTATTTTGTTTCAATGTAAACGAAACAGATTAATATGAAATCTTAAGAGAAAACTATGAATGAGTATATTTTTTATGATTAAATGATAATTATTTTTTTATGGCATTGATGGCCAATAAAAAAAAGGTGCACCATGAACTTTATATTTATTGTTGAATTAAGTATCATTGAACTTTTTACTGTTGACTGAATTTCATTTTTAATTTATTTGTATTGTAAAACTGCAAAGAATTGATTACGTGATATTTATTAAAATGTTTACAGTAAGAATGGATTGGAACCCACTACAGTATACCATTCAAGGCAGAGCTTCAAGCGTTTTGGTTGGGGGTATTACCCGGGTTTTTCCAATAGGGACACTTTCGTAACGCATTTATAATGATCTTTCATAGATATGAACTATGAAGATATGACCATCCTGGTAATGATTTTAAAACGTGTATTTATTCACATTTTCTTTCTAGAATATCATCAGCCCATTTTTTGGGCGTATGAGTGATATTAATTTCAAAGCCTAGCACTCATACGTATAGGTGGTTAATTAAATTATGGTCAAAACGTTAGTCGAAGTTAACATTTTCATTACGGTACAAATTTCCAGCGATATTTTGAGTCGGAGCGCTTACTCCAATTTTCGATGAAAACAATCGTCAATGGATAGCGCTGTCGTGTCACATTAGAAAATTATTTTCGGACAGAGAAATTGCCCGGTCGAATGGCCACCTCGTTCATGCGATTTAACGCCAAGTCTAAAGTAGATTTTTGCCGTTTGTAACAGTCTTAAATATTCCGTCGTTACCTGCGGCCCTTTTGAGAAGAGTCAATACAGCTTTGAAATACAGCTTTGGATAGGGAAAATATATTCAGCACCATTATCTGTATTGAAAAAGTATTTTTATCCAACGATTATTATTTGAATAAATGGGATTTCCCAAAAATAGTAAATGTTACATTACCCGAAATTATATAATTTGAATATTATTAAAAATAACTCATGGACACATGTGTAAATATGGACTCATGAATTATGGCTAAATACGTTGTTTGTGTTATTTATTTAATTGAAATAAATTGCCATAAAACATTCCGCTATCATAGTCGCTGGTGTTGTTTTTATTATGAATGATATTCACGTTGTTGTTGTTGTTGAGCTCTTGTTTTTATTCATGTTGGCGTGTGTTGACTTAATTAAATTTTATGTAATCGTCAGAGTGCATTCAACGAGAAAGCGAAATAATTTTAAATATTCACAGAATAAAAAACAACTGCACTCAAACACCTGGAACTCTGTACATGATGGATAGTGTGAATAAACAGCGTTAGCTCGGACAACGCGATAAAAAATTAAAAAACCAAAAAAATGCCAAGCAGTTCTGAATCTGAGATAAATTTTAACTCTGATGTGAACGATAATATCGTCCATTGTTTTTGGTGGCTTCCACGAACAACATTAGCTTGATGAGGAACTTTTACAAGGACAGTCGAACTACAATTGGCGCTATATCAAATCATGACCCATATTTACATTCTTCAATTTTTTACAGAATTCAAATAATATCAGATTCAATATTTGAAGGTTTCTGGAGTGGTCGGGCTTTAAATAGTGATTGGAATTGTTATGGCCGCTAAATATAACAATGACCACTATGGTAGACCTCGTCTTCAGGACGGATCTGTGATGTCTAACTAAACTTGAATGTGGCCGGATGTGGCCGGGAGAAACACCGATCTTAACATAAATAGCCCAAAGGCAATGCAATTGGATCGTCCATATTCTGAGAAGACCAATCGATGACATAGCGACTATTGCTATCGAATGGAACCAGCAAGGATGCTGAAGGAGAGGAATGCCTGACAACAAATGGAGATGGCAAGTGGTACCCCAAAACATGGATGAATTGATGATGAACTGGACCGTAATACAGTCGCCGGCACATTATTGTGCTCCATTAGTTAATTTGACTGTTACAAAAAAAATGTTCTTTAAACTATTTTTAAGGAGAATTCTAAACGATTTCCAATATCTAAAATAGGGAATAAATATCAATATCAAATAAATATTAATTTTACAACAACATTTGTGGGAAACCATCAATCCATCATCAAAAAGTAAAGCGAATAACATTTCGCTGCTGATTAGCAAATGTATTTTTGTTTTGAATGTATTCGCATTTTTATTTGCTTGAAATGTTTTTCTTTTTGTGATTACAAAGCAAACGAATACTAAGGCGAAATAATGAACTTTTAATACAATCAAGCATCTATTAAAAACTGTGGACATGGTTCAGCAGAAGAACATCGCTCTCCATAGTGTTAATGTAAATTCAATTGCTGCGTATTGACGGCTGTGCAAACAAACTGAATGCTTTATTTCCCAAGCTCACCTTACTCATCTCGCTGTGAATATCGTCCTCCCCCTATTTGTTATGTACGGAGTCTTCATAAAAACGACAGACGAAACTACGTTTTCCTCTTTTCACTTAAACTTAATTGTCAGTTCAATGTAATGAAAATGTGTACGATTTATTCCAAAACAGTACTCTTATCTCTATCTACGATTGCTTTTGAAATTAAGCACCCATTTTTTTTGTCTTCGTCCACAGAAGAATGTATTCAAGTGTTGACTAAACAACAAATAATTTTCGTTTTTTTCGAGAATTTCTGGTACGCTGATGTGAATTGATTTAAGTTCCCCAATTAAAAAATGTCAATAAATTTAATAGGAAGTCTTTAAAAAACAACCTAGATCCAATTCGTTATTTCCATCTCTCTCTTCGACACTTCATATATTTTAGCCTCTCTAGTTAACTTCTGAACACATCATAAATTTGTAATTTGTTACTTTAGCTGCTGTTGATGTCCAAGGAATTAAGTAGGACATTATGCAAACACTTCTTCGAAATACGCATTGAGATCTTTGAAAATGCGTTCGATTCCCGTTCAGGAAATGTAGCCGCAGACGCATTTTAACAGCATAGGACAGCAGAAGATGAGCAGAGCCGTTGAATGGAAACTTAAGTAATATCAAATTCTGTCATCATGGTTTTCTTGCTTAAAAAATCAACAAACTGTAAACAAAAACCCCAGAACTTATTTAAATAATGTTCATTTTCTGGTTTTCATGGAAAACAAATTAAGTAAATGCCAAAATTCAGTGGCGTTGTCATGGGAGACATTATTTATATGTTAATGGCATTGGCAGAGGTAAGAGAAATTTATGGAAATTGCATAACAAAAAAAAAGACATGAAAATAACATATTTTGCATCAAAAAGCCATTTGCTGAATAAAATATGTACATTAGGTTCTGTGGGAAAAAGAATTATCAAGATCATACTATCTTTAAGGGACACATCTTAAAAAAAGTCACAATTTCCGAGCCAGGCAAATTTGAGAGTGGTTATTCGCCCATTAGCCCTTGGGGTCCAACAACCGCACCATAACAAAAAATTATATGATACGTACCGAAAATGGAAGGAATTCTTCAAAAAAAATTCTACTTGAATTGTAAAGCTAGTATCAAAATATGCCATTATTTAAAACGACGCGTGCCTTAGTTAGTGTGCACTTTTTTAAATTTAGTGCAATTTGTTTTTGTGTAAGTGGCAACCAGTTATCAAATATGTTTATTCTGGTTATTAAAAGAAAGAACAACACGTTATAATTGTTAAAACTTATTACAAAAATGTAGAATGTTATGCTGAGAGCGCACGCTAACACCTCTGTGAAAATGTCATGGAGAATTTTATGAAAAGAGCCATGCCATCAGAGCCATGACGGATATTTTCATATATTCCATACTTAATCGAAACATGGCTTCTTTTCAATCCAATAAAAAAAACTACACCTATCTCAAAAATAGGTGTTTTTATTTTAAAATGAAGAAGTGAATTCTTACTGGGAAGACAACTATTCGATAATAGTGATTATTTTATCATTCTTCCTGAAACTTGGATAAATGGCAATTGCCTTGAAAGGCAACTACGAAAAAAAAATTTAAGACTATGCCTGAATTCAGTTCAGAATAAGAGCCATCCTCTGTAGAATACACAATAATAATACTATTTTCGATATAGCCCAATATACACATTAGTATTCCAAAAAAAAAGAAAATATTTTAGATATTGTGTAATGTTCTTAAACAGAATCTTAGCCATGATCTCACGCAATGTGTTCATTGCTGATTTAATATTTTTAATATTATACGTCTTTTCTGCAAAACCATTTGTGATATGGAATAAATGTAGTTTGCTTCGGAAACTGGTGGTAAAATAACGTGAACACTTGTATCTGTTAAAGGTGGATATTATTCCTACAGATGTCATAAAGGAGGACACATATTTTCTTCTTCCGTCATCCGTGCCCAGATGTTGGAAACCATTAAAGATTTGTATTCTTCTGAACTTTTCTGTGATGTACTCTTATCAAATAACTTTAGTTAATAGCATAAGAGTGTTAATTTTATAAACTATGTGCAGCAACCAGGCAATGAACATTTCTATACGACAACTGAATATTTCTTGGCAGCCAAGAAGTATTCAAGGGGGCGAGCAAAAACACATTAAGGTACAATACATATAAAATTCAAGGTAATTTCTTGCAATGTACCTTTACTACGTCTAAAGTCACACTTGATCGGTGTTTCGGAATATGCAGCCCCAGTTGTTTATTTAATACAAAAACCATGTATGCAATTTGACATAACACAGGATGTTGTAAAATGCCTAATACCCCATACCGAAAACCGAGAATATGATTTTACAACAGAGACAGAGAGACATTTTTTTTTTAAAATTTTTATGAAATACTTTTGCAGATTTGCTTAGCTGCTTCACTGCTTTGCTCGCTCTTATAGAACAGTGTTTTCTAGAGCTTTTTAATAGTAGTGTTTTGTTAAGGTGATTGTTGTATTTGTGTTGGTATATAGGTACAGTGAAGTAAAAAAAGTCACACTTGGCTATGCTACCCTTAATTGGGGAAAAATAAGAGGAAGGAAAATAAAAAAGTGTAACTGTGGAAAATATCTAAATTTTGGTGTTGTTTTAATTTAATTTGTATTTTACTTATTTTTTATTTTTATTACTTTTGTAGTATATTTTTATTTTAATTTATATTCGTAGTATCTTGTGAATTAATATTCACAATTGGTCGAAAAATTTCCAACTGAAAAATAACACAAATAGTCCTTCAACAAGTGAATTAACATTTAAATCGATACAAAAGCTCCGAATATTCGTCGTTCATCCTCTGTTTAGCTTCAATCACCTTTATTTGGGTAAAATTGAAATAAGTTTATTCATTAATGTTTACTTACTTATTTCCCTTAACATCAACTCCGAAAATTTCCAAATAATTTAAATTTTATTTTTCTCTTATTAAGGATCCCAAACTACATTCTTTAGGAGTGTGACATTTTCAAATTGAATAAAATATTTCATTCTACCCTAATATACTGTTATTTTATGGCTATTTGTCAAATTCGTTTGTAAAACTAAACATATTTTTCAAATATTTCAATATTTGAGTATATAGAAAGAAAACTGATAATATATATACACACAAATACGCACTGTCTATTTATGGCTGTTTGTCAAATTAGACATATCTCTAAATATTTCATTATTTGTGTATTCAGAAAGGAATGCTACTATTTCATATCACACATAAATGCAAATTTCGCAAATAAATTACATATTCACTCCGTTAATGGGTTCTTTTATTTTTTTAGATTCGTTACTCATACGCAGCAGTGTACGACGATTAAACAAATATTGATCATACGTGCGGATGGCCTTAAATGAATCACAACTGTAAAAATGGTGGTTGGCATTCATGCATGTAGTTTGCATAAATTATTTTAAAAGGCACTCGACAGACTAAATTGTAAATTTTTAACACTCACAGTAAATTGAACAAATATTCGAGTACAATAATTATTTGTTTAGTTTCCATTACACCATAATTTGCAACAAACAAAACTATATGTGTACAATTAATTCAATTGCATTAGTTTGGCATTTAAATTCTGAAACTAACATCAATGTGGAATGTGGTAGCATATATTTCATTTACATACATATAAATTTGTCCTTGACAGGACATTTTCTCAAAATGTGACCACTCTATCTAAAAAAGGTTAAAAAAAGTACCTAAAAATTTTTGAAAATTTAAATCGTTTAGCAGCTTTTTAAAAGCTGTTAAAGTTAAATATTACTCCACTAATATTATAAACGCATTGTTTGCTTTTCTCCGATTTAAATAAAGATATCGTGATTCCTCTTATTAAAATTTAACTATTTCCTCAAGAACTGTATAGGATGATGATCAATTCGACAGACTTTTCGCCTTCCTCTGTATTATAACTAGTAAGTTGTAATGCGCCTATGGCGCCCGTTGAAATATGGAAAAAAAATTGTGTTGAAAAAAAAAATATTTGTGGAAAAAAAAAATTTTTTTGTTGAAAAAAAAATAATTTTGTTGAAAAAAAAAATTTTGTTGGAAAAAAAATTTTTCTTGAAAGAAAAAAAAATTGTTGGAAAAAAAAAATTTTTTGGGAAAAAAAAATTTTGTGGAAAAAAAAAATGTTGTTGAAAAAAAAATTTTTGTTGTAAAAAAAAAATTGTAAAAAAAAAAAATTATAAAAAAAAAATTTGGGGAAAACACAATTTCTGTACAAAAAAAAAATATTATTTTTTTTATTATTATTATTTATAGAAAATTATAGAATGCATATTTAAATTCCTACGTACTGCGTGACAGAGTCAGTGAATCAGTGTATCAGTGTATCAGTGAATCAGTGAATCAGTGTCGAGGGTAAATATATATTAAGATTCCCAGGACCCATAGAGAAATGCGAAAAAAAGTTACGTTCGTATTTTACTCAACATTCCATTATCGAACAGACGGGTAACTTCCCCCAAAACACTAAATTGTGATTGATACCATTTATATATGCACTAAGAAAAAAATATCTGACAACATACAATGACTGTAACTTAATTCTTCATTCATCTTCATCCTTACAAAACTCTACAAGAAAAAGGCAATGCCTATGCAAAAATACTTAAACAATCAAAAGGATTTATCAATGTGTCATATGATAATCTTATCAACTTTTCCTTCTTCAGCGTTTCAGGAACATTTGGAGAAGTTGTACTTTTTGTTTGGTTGCAAAGTCTATCAACACGGCAATAAATAAGTCTGCACTTGACTGTGATTCTTAAAAATATTTATTAAGATACAGATACGCCCCTTATATAAAAAACACTGATACATTTTTTCATTTATAATGTTTTTGTTTTTTTTTTTAACAGAAAGTCTTACATGACTGAATTAAACCCAAAAGTGTTCACAAGGAAGACTTTGGGAATACAATTTTGTGATTTGTTGAGTTTGATGTGGGTCTTACGTTTGCAATTGTTTAACCATTTCAAGGCACTCGTTTTGATTTATAATAACAGGGGTTACACACAAAACAGTCAATTCGGTTTACCAAATACATTGTCTATGACCGCAGCAATTCAAATTTATTTATTACTTAAAAGAAAGAAGTATTTGCCAAAAACAAAGAACAACAAAAATCATAAACTATAGTTAATTCTTTTTACAACATATTCCGCCGATGACCGCAGCAATTTAAAAGTTCTCAAAATAAACGTTGGAATACTCCATCAAATGTAAGCAGCATCTGCCAAAACAAAAAATAATAACAAGCACTATTGGATAAAGAAACAAACAACAAACGTCAGCTAAAGTCAGTTAAACTAAATTGCCTGGTGTTTAAAGTCGGCTCCGAACAACTAACGTTTTTCTAGAGAAAATTTACATGACACAGAATATGTACATTAGGGTGGAGTGAAATTCAAAAAAAAAAAGTTAACCTCGGAAAGAGATGTAGTCTGGGGTCCTAATGAGGGGAAAAATAAAGAAAAAAATTTTACAAAATTTTTAGGGGTCGCGCCACTCCCTCGAAATTTGGAAATTATCGCTATTTTGGCGTTGATTTTAGAAAAATCCTAAAAAGTTGTATGTCAATAAATGTTTGCAATAGCGTAAACAATGAAATAAGGGCAGGAAAAAATGTAAAAAAAAATTTCTCATTGTTCAAAAATTTCAAAAAGTAAAATAAGTCAAATCGTCCCTTCTTCAGAAAATTGACTGAACAATGAAATCGCCACCAAAGCTACAAATATTAGTCGATTGTTCTCATATTTGCCTCAAATACTTTTGTTTGGGCACTGAACAAGCTCAAACTTTTAAATTTCGAATAAGTTAAGTCCTTAATTTTTAGGATTTTTCTAAAATCAACGCCAAAATAGCGATAATTTCCAAATTTCGAGGGAGTGGCGCGACCCCTAAACATTTTTTAAAATTTTTTTCTTTATTTTTCCCCTCATTAGGACCCCAGACTACATCTCTTTCCGAGGTTAACTTTTTCAAATTAAAAAAAAAGCATGTTTTCACTCCACCCTAATGTACATGGCTCAGAGATTACTCTCGTACTCGTGAAGTCACCAGCATTTACGAGGTGGAAACACCCGCCGAAAAATTGTTGATGGTCTAACTCGTTTTTGAACGTGGGGTTACTTGTGTGATAGTCGCACACACTACCGAATACACGACGGCTGTCCACAATCATATATAGCGACCACCATTTAATGTGGAACTCCATCCATTTTTCCGTATGTTTACCAACTGTGAGATTTCTGTGGGGTGTTTTCCACAAAAGGAAGGATAGATCATGTTTAATTTTATACTGATCAATTCTATATATACGTTAGTATTACAAAGGCAATGACACCATCCTACTGTGAAGGGTAAGGTAAAGATTGTGGGACAACTGTCAATATTTGACAGGGGTTGTGTAAACAGCATTGCTGTTTTATTATTTATTGCTGGACAAATAAACAATTAAATTGTTCCTGAAATGTCTAGTTCGGTCGAGTTCATAGTCGAATATTCAATCAGATCGTAACAAAAACGATATAGATTGACCTATGTTAAAGTGTAGATACATACACGTGGATAAAACCACATAGTTGGCTTGAGAACTAACCCGCCTAACATCAAAATATTTTACAAGACTAGGAACTTCTCTTAAATAATTGTGCAGTCTACTATAACAATTAGTATTGTTAGTTAAGGGAGTTCAGTTTGAAGCTAGGTCCAAATGGCTAATGATTTCTTAGAGAAGTTTTTAATTGTTAAGTAGTCGTAAACTCGCCGGCGTTTAAGAGTTGATGACAGGGGCTAAATAATATTTGATGTTCTTACCATAAAACGTAGCAGACTCATATACTATCATATCACGTTCGTATAAAATACGATGTTAAAAATGTGAATTCGAAATCGGCAACACACTAATTTGAAGATTATGTTCAAATGGTATGATATAATCGTTATGTTGTTGTTAAAATATTTGAAATATTTCAAATCAATATCTTTCGATTCAGACTCTATACTTTTCTAGAATCATGCAATAACCAATAGTTCCAATGTGATGTACCCGTCTCTTATTGTTCCCTTTGTTGTACAGAAAATACTAAATGAGATTGGCAATTTAATTTTTTATTCAGTGTAATGCACTGAAAAGGAAATTAAAAATCCACATGAGGTCGACTGAAGTTTTAAAAGAAAACTTCATTTTATCACATTTAATGACTTGTCAACTGCAAAAAAAACGCTATTGCCTCGTGCCGCAGTGGCGATTGGGGGAGAGGTATTAAGACCGTCACAGCTTAATCCCACCATTTTAAATGACCCACGAAGACAAAATGTTCGTTCTCTGAAAATACCGTCACACAGCATATCCTACGACCATTTCGTTCTGTTGGTTTGTGTGTTGACAGCTGGACTATAATTAATTCGCTATCCTTCCAACACTCTTGCCTTGGATACAACTTTATGAAACGGAGTTACTAGATGGCCC
Organism: Hydrotaea cyrtoneurina; assembly: GCA_958296145.1. Lineage (NCBI taxonomy): Eukaryota > Metazoa > Arthropoda > Insecta > Diptera > Muscidae > Hydrotaea > Hydrotaea cyrtoneurina. The sequence continues at coordinate 4,696,809 of OY282513.1, read as the reverse complement.
TCCATCAGGACATGTTTGCGTTTGTCTTGTTTTACAAACACATAAATTTGTAAAATAATATTAAGGTGGGTATCGATTAAAGTTAAGTGGTTTCACTCGCTTATGCCAAAGTTGGCTTCTCATGTTGGCCTGCTTAGTAAATGATGTCGAAGTAATTCGGTTTTGAGCGATTTCCAGTTTGCAGTTTTATTCCCATTCGTCTTTCCACCGCAGTTTTGGTCTTCCTTGTCAGCCTCGTCTGCAGTAGATGTCGTCCAAAGCATTTTTTGCTGAACAGTTTGGATTTCATCGTTCGACATGACCCAGACAGATGGAGGTCATAAAGCTCAGTGTTTGTTCCAACAAATACTTGTATTGCTCAAAATTTGCATTAAACATGAAGACAGTTACATTTTGGTTTAGTTTTTTATGTGATTTTGCAATTTCAAGTATTTCCCATGTTTTTTTTTTTTTTGAAGGATAACAATTATGGAAAATTGATTAATGAATTTGTTAGATTTTATAAAATGTTCTATTCATTTAATTTATATTCTTTAAATAATTCAAACTATGAACTCATTACTTAGTTCGTCATCGATGAAATGGTCTTAAATTGTAGAAGAGAAACAAACCAAGAAACATTTTGACGATCGGACTATGACGATCTGGATTTCATCGACTCCAAAGTTAGTGCGGCTAACTTAGTAATGTTTAGTTCTTACAAGAAATATAATTAATAAATCTTTAATAAAGTTGCAATTAAATTAACAAAGAAGTCTACCGAATTTTTAAATTTTAATTTTCAAACGTAAAGCACTTGGCCAACGTCCGTTTCACATTAATTTGTTCTTGTTGTCAATTATTAAATTTTATTGAAGTAAAACTCTGTTCATGCTGGAATATTTGGAATGTGTAATCATCGGTAATGCCGACTCATTTACTGCAGCATGAATAATTTTTAAATTTGTTTTCTATTTAAAAGTAACTGCTCATCCATTAAAAAGATTACTCATTTTCTGCACAGCAATTTAGTTTTGTCTCTTGAATGTTTATTGGGAAGCTCTGTTTGATGTTTGTAGGAAAACTCATTTAAAGTTGTAGTGCCAATTTGCATAGCTAAATGTGTATTATTGCTTTAATTGCAGTCATTTTTAGGCATCAACTTATCTTCTTCTATGTGAGCTAAGCAGAGCGGATATTTATTTGCCAGTCATGTTCATATTTTCATTTGCGTAATTTCTCTTGCTGCGCACATCTTTAGAAGAACAACGACAGAAAGACAAAGGACAAAATAAAAATCCCCCGTAGTTTCAGCCAGTCAGCTACAAGTAGAGAAGCTACGCACACTTACATACAATTGTAAATAGACTAAAAATTAAAACAAATGTACAAATAAGCAAAGGACATAAAAATATGTCTACAGCCAAGGAAATTCATTTATCATGTTTATACTTAAGAGCTTAAATACTGCCACCAACGCCAATGTCGCCACCGCATCCACCTTCAAGGATTGTATCCGGCACTCCTATTTGGTGACAGTTTATTGCTAGCTTCTGTCACTGGTAACTTGTGAGTACTTCTTAAATTAATGAGTATACGCCCTATCTTAAATTTATTAAATATTCCCACTTCTTCTTTGCGTAGTAGAGAATATCGGTATGTATTTACTACTTAAGGACAGGAAATTTTTTTTTAAACTGTATCTTCTGTATATTTTTATCTTGGATGCCAAACCGTTGGGACTGGCTACAAATGTGTTGAATTGGGATTGACACATTCCATTCAGACAATCTATCTAGTTTGGACAACTCGTCTGTTGAAGACACATACGGTGACGCAAGTAGGCGCAATTTACACAGAGAAAAAAATATCTAGGGGAGAAGTTACACTATTTTTTTTTGTATTTCCCTAATATATCACCATTATGTCTAGGACTAGCTCTATAGAAAATACCCCCAAAAAAATTAATAAATCCAAAAAAAAAACGCATATTTATAATAATGAAAAAAAACCCGATTTTTTTGAGGAATTTTTCATTATGAAAAGTATGAGATTTCTTTGTGGAATTATTCATTTTCTTTAAAAAAAAAAAATGGACAATGAATATCGCGCTTTTTTTTATAATGTTTTTTTTTTTTGGTATTTTTCATAATATTTGGGTGATTTTTAACCCGGGTGATTTTCCTTTTTTTGGCATTTTTCATAAACCAAAATGGGAGATCCCAAATGTGTCCCGAAAATGAGTTCACAATTTTGGAATTCCGCAAATGCCAAAAGGCATTTTGGAACGCAGATTATATGAACGAGTCAAATCCAAATAAACGTGAGAAGACAAAATTCTGATTCAGAATTCAGATAAAAATACTTTTATTTACTTCAAAAATAAAGCCGATAGCGAATTTAAAGAAATTAATATATTTTATGTTTGTCAGGAACTTCAGCATCAGTGGAACGAATCTTCTCTGCAGTGAACAAAACTTGGACGTCAGACAAAACCCGATAAGATGCGCAGTCATTGAAGTACAAAATGCGTTGATTTTTACGACAAATACAACCAACAACCACAGAAGCCGATTCTAATGGAAATCATTCAAATGATGGAAATGATTATCAATATTTTTATATATTTCATTTTGTTACAGTTGATTTTTGTCCGACATTCATCACAGCACCCTCTAGTTGAAAGGGGATACTACGTTTTTAATTAAAACTCAATTAACCTTACAAACCAGAAATTGTACAGGAAACAAAGTAAACTCAATATAATATGTACTAATTAACTTAAGAAAAAGTTAAAAACAAGTAAAGTAAAGCATACCGGATGACGAAAGTTTAAAAACAAAACCACATAATCCATTGATCATAGCTACAGAAGAGTGAAGCAGTCAATCAGGGCTGACGGTTACTTTACAAGTTTTTAATCCTACCAGAAAAAAAAGGCTTAAGTGCAACGGAGTAATGGCATCATCTTAACTTTTACTGCAAGAAGGAATATCAAAATTTGTTATTAAACTCAAATAATGATTTTAATTCGTTTAGAGAATGCTACTACTTTTGCATAATTTTATCTTTGCTTAGGAAATGTGCAAACACTGACGAACACAAACGCTTCGCAGAGTTTTATATCCATATGGTATGCGAAGGCACATTAAAATGACACCCCACAAAAATTGCTCCTATTTTTAGGGTATTTAAATAGTTTTATAATCGCCGGATGGGCACATTTTTCACTGACTCACTTCTAAGGAGTGGAAAGCAGTGCAGTTTTTATTAGGTACAGAGTTGACACATCGACTGGATTTGTTTAAAATTCCATTTTGAAATACCTACAAATAATTTAACTAAAAAGTGCAAACTATGTTTACTCTTGTTTCTATCACTTCCTTTGTGCATATCCTTTAACGTACGTACGGAAACAGAAAATTAAGGAACTACATTTCTCTCATTTACTTCAATAGTGTCACAACTCACAACCCGATTTTTTTCCATTTACAGTTTTATAGTTTTCAATTGCGTCTTACTGAGTTAATATAGGAAAAGAATCATATGTTTCCCGAAGAAACTAGAGCGCTGAATAAATAATACACACAGAAAAAAGTAAACTCAAGAGATTTACAGCTTTTTCTTGAGAAAAAAAAAATTAAAAAGTTAATTTTGAATTATGATAGTTGTTGGATATAAACCTTATTATCTAAATTTGGAAAACAAAAATTACTATCATGAACGTCCGAAAAGTTATTTTACTAGAAAATATGATATTATCAAACAAAAAAGGTTGGATATCCTCAGGGTGAGGGAAATAAATGCTATCTAATGCCAAAATTTGTCGAGGGCAACTTTATAAAATGTGACAAAAGGTTATTGTGTATTTAAATACTTTTCGTTCATATATCGACAACATAGATCACAAATCCAATCTTAAGGTCATGTGCTAACATGTGTGATATGTCATTTTGCTAATGTAATATGAAAGAAAATAAATGTCAAGTAAGTGAGTAGTAAAAAATAAAAGGTTTTTTTAGTATATTCGATAGTATTTTGAAGGAGAAATGCAAAAATATATAACTGCCATTAGTGTGTTACGAAAAGCGGTTATTTGGATAAACATACCGGGTTTTGGTATCTCCCAAAATCACGTGCAAAATGACGTGAAAACCATCTCAGTTTCAGAGTTACACTCGTTTTGTATAACCTGCACCTGCAAATATTTTCATTTATGTAATGCAAGGAATGTGAACCAGCCTATTGTGCATGCCCTTTTCCAGTACATGTTTAAATAAAGCTGTAACATAATAATTCATAGAAATATTCACCATTATACCCCTGATTCATTTATTGACATTATCTTCTGTCTCTGCCAACGAAAATGCAATCAATTATTTAATTTCGCAAATTGTCAATGGTAAAATTGCATAAGGGGATTAAGTTCAATCGATACCGTGCAATATACAAACAATTCAGCTAAAAAGGCATTAATCACTCCGGTTGTAATCGTGAAGTAAAAAAACGATGAATTTTAAGAGGATTTAAAAGCGCACTAAACGGTTTGCAATGCCACATATCTGTAGCAAGTATATGCAACAGTTTTATATGAAACATAATTAGGTTTTGGTAGGAGAATATTCATTGACAGCGACTGTTGGGAAATAGGTAGCCTACATTCGGGATTGGAGCTTGATGGCCCAATGTAGGTTATGTAGTGAATTCCACAGTTTTGTAAATAATATTTACTTGATGATCATGGGCGTAATTAGAGACATTAAATATGATTTTATTTTATATTTTGAGATAAATTTATTTATTTAAATTTTTTGTTAAGTTCTTGCGTGTTTACTGAAATGAAATGAAACTGAAATGGCTATTTTGAAATAAAATAGGGTAATTTTATGTACGAATTTTCAGTGAATATATTTTTTGTCAAAAATTCTCAGTTAGCTTTACTTTGTTCATCGGAACAAGTCTTACAGATTATTTAATTTTATTATCCAGATTAATGTGAACATGATCAGTGACGAAGCTCTTATAATAGCTGTGAACCGTACCGTGGTAAAGTGATTCGATCCTCGATTGTATTCCAAAAACATTTGATTTGACCGGGTTAACTTAGTTGTTTACAGGGTTTATTTATTGTCACATGATAGTAACCCCTTATTAAGGATCGGCTCTTCGCCATGATAATAATGAGAAACTCAGGAGGCTCTGTACAGAGTTAGCAAATCCCTTAAATCAAGTCTGCATCTTCAAAAGAAACGGTGGAAGATGACACAGAGCACATCGTTCAGAAATTTATCTGACTATTGCGACCAAGGAAAGGACAACGACATGGAGTGATTTCAGATCTCAGTCGTCTTCTCCGGTACATGCTGTTGTCACTAGATACTGATCTGAATCTCTACATCGAATACACTAGAAAAGTGCATTTCACAATTTTGACAAATTTAAATTGATTCTAAGCGCCCCAGTAGGCGAGTTGGTAGTGTGCTTATATATCAGCGTGGAGGTTTAGGGTTCGATTCTCACTAGAGGCTTTGGCCTGTATCACCTGGATTATCCTTGGACCCAAAATTAGAATATAAATTTACTTTGTATTGTAATTAGTGCGACAAACATGAATATCAATGGCTGAAGACAATTCCATTGTAAATACAGAATGGCTTTCTCCTCCTGAATGGTACAGAATTATAATTTTCTTGTGTTTTTTATAAGCGTTTTTTCTGCGGGCATTCATTAGAACTCCATATTTTGGAAGAGTATAAAGTTACATGGCTAGAAATAAATTAACCAGAATATTATTTATAACAACAACTCCATGACGAAGACACTACCCACTGTGGTTTTAATGAATCCTGCTTTTTATACTTTTCTCCACATTTATCCAATTTAATACAACACTTATTCGCTTTACTCGAAAACAAAATTTCTTTAAACGAATAAACGTTTCATTGTTCTCTGTTCTCCTCACTTCTGTTCTGGACATTCTAGTCTGGTTATTTCAGTTTTTTCATGGGAAACGTTGTACTTGAATTTGTCACATTTTAACGCCAACTTATCTTTGTTACTGTGTGTAGTTCAATGATCATCATCGTCGCTGTTCTTGTAGTCCCAAAACAAATTGACAATTTCTCTATTGTCCCATTCACTGCGAGGGAGTGCTGATAGCAACCACACGCCGTAATTTCATTTATGTCCACACTTAAGTCTCAATCGTATTATGTTTCGAACAGCTGGCACTTGCAGCAGCTTCTAACAGGGATGAGGACACATGTGTGATTGTGTCCCAATCTGCGGTTGTGCCAACTGGACACTATAAGTGTGGAGGCCGCCACAGCAAACCTTGGAGCTTAAAGAAATGTAATGGTTTATTTTGGTGGGCACACTCGTACCATTTCGCTTTGGTCAAACAGATAATCGGAAAAACTCGACCCATGCCCATGCCAAATGTTCGCTTGTTCGCCATATTTGGGTGAGTGCAACGAATACGAAAATAGGCAAGTTTAGCAGTAGTGGACGTAATTTATAACAAACTAAATGATTTACGCAAAAAAGGGGGGTGGGTGGTGATGTTGGGGGATCAAATGATAAGAAGAGCTGTGCGGGCAAATGACTATTAAATTAGGTTTATCGCTGCTGAGCACTGACAGTGTGAAAACAATGTTACAGCAGACTGAAATATCACGAAAAAGCTATATGAATGTTTCGATTTAAACTGCGACCGAAATTTTTGCTGTTGGAATAATTGTATATGATAATTGATTTAATTGTTCTTAATTAAAAATACTAAACACAATGAACAAGAGGAGAACTACAGTACGTTACAAATTGTCATAATTTAGAAAATATTCCAATATTTCTCAAAAACATGGACACAGTGATGGAAAAGTTATCGATCGTTACAATCATTGTCATATTGCAAACGGAATAATAATCTGAGCGAATGACAAAACGTCTGTTCTGTGATTGGGTTGAAAGAATATTTTCAAACAATTGAAACAATCTGCTGTAATTTCAACAAACTGATGTGTGTAGAGTGATTTATAAACAAATTGATTTTTTTTGGTCTTTCTAAAATCAGCTATGTGTATGGATAAGTTGATGGATTTTTGTTCATTTCGTCCGAGTTGTCAAGGAGCGCACATCGGCGGATGAAAGACTAGTAAAATTATGCATTAAAAAACAGGGACATACAAATACACACATATAAAATTTTGCTAGAAATATCGCTGGGCCAGGGTAAAAATATTCTCTTTAAGAAAATTGAAGGTTTCACCAAGAAATCGTTTAACAGATATGAAAAAAAAATAAACATTGCATTTAAAAGACATTCATGGTTAAATTTGATATTGGCTCTTTTAGCCTTATGAAAGAAAGCTAGAAAATAAATCTAAACAGAAAAACGTTTACATTGGCCCTTTTAAGGTCCACGCCACAGATATAAGGAAGTACGTAAAGATGCCACAACAGAAACGGTTATTGAAAAATAAAGGTATTAAAAGCAACGTATATATATTTTTTTCTACAATTGAACAATTGTTTCGTTCTCTAACCTTACTCTTCGGCGACACAATAAATACAAATGCAATTTGTCTACTTATCCACAATGTGTGGCAAACCAATTTTCAGCCGATTGTTTCAATTTGTTGGCTGTGCCCCGTTTTCGTAAAGCCGATTTGCCTTTTTTCTTGTAGTATGATCGACATTGATCAAATTCTGCACTAGGTCTCTTCGATATAGTTTAAGTTACTGCTCTACATGGCAATAATCATGATAGTGGAGTTATCTAATAATCCTTTTATATCCGAATAATCCTAACCATATCCGAAAGAAGGAAACTCTAAAGACGGTTAAGTAAAAAAAAATTTTAATCACCTCTAGTCCCACTCACGAGATTCACTTCAATGCACTGTGTTAGCCATGGGAAGTAGTGATGTGCGGTTCCTCGTATTTTAAGACCCGGGTCTTTCGGGTCCGGTTCCAAAAAGACCCGGGTATTTGAACCGGTTCTCAATAAAGGATTAACCCAAGAGTTACTACTAATGAATATAAAACTAATTGCCTTAAACTATAACAAAGTTAAATTTATACATGCATAATATATAATATCGATGTCTTAATATAAAAAGGGCCTAACTCGATTTTTGATTAATTTACAGGAGAAATAAAAAACTTAAAAGAAATCCGTAATCCGTATTAAAATAAGAAAATTATTAAATGATAAATAAAATGTATTGCTTTTTTATTAAAAATTGTATTCAAATTTTTCTTGTTTCTAAAATTTTACGAATTTTATTAAGCTTTTTCCTTCTCCTGTAATGTAACAAAAAATCGAGTTAGGCCCTTTTTATATTAAGCCATCGATATGTATTATATATTATTAAATACTCTTAATACATACACTTATGCTTCAAATATTTTAGAAATTAGTTCCTCAGTATAGCAATGAGATAATTTTATTACTGAATGTTATGTTATTGTTTATTTTCACTAGTATTCTCCACTGAAAGATATGCACTTTGCTTACATTCAAAAACAAAACACTACTAAGCCAAAGAACTAGCTGCGTTCTGCAAACTGCGAACTAACGGTATTTTAACGTATATTTGCATGTAAACAATGACTAACACACCACAGAATTTGAAGTCACAACAACAGCAGCAGCCAAAATTAAAAAACAAATGTATTTCCTCGTTGTTCGCTTTACCAAGCCACAGACATCAACAAATGAAAATACGCACATTCAAACTCTCACACACACACTTCTTTTGACCCGTTTTCGGTTCTCTCGGTCTTTTTTCCGCTCTCGGTATTTGGACCCGTTTTCGGTATTTGGACTCGTTTTCGGGTATTTGGACCCGTTTTCGGTATTTGGACTCGTTCTCGGGTATTTGGACTCGTTCGGGTATTTGGACCCGTTCGGGTATTTGGACCCGTTCGGGTATTTGGACCCGTTCGGGTATTTGGACCCGTTTTTCGGTTCTTGTAAGAACCGGTCCGGTCGGTTCTTGTAAAGACCCGGGTATCCGTATCCGGGCCTTCGGTCCTGTGCATCACTAATGGGAAGGAAGGATATTGGAAGGAGGAAAGAGGAATAAGTGCTTGCCTTGAATTTGATAATGTCATAGCAGGCAGGAAAAACACTTGCTGTAAGATTATTCCACATACGAACAGTTTTTTAAATTAGATAAATGTTAGTGTACTTTAATGTACCTAGAGGAAAAATATACAAATATTTTTTCTTTTAAGTATTTATAAGCTCATAATTGTAATGGTGCTTGTGAGTACCTCTGGTCGACAAAGGATTAATGTTAAAGTAATTTTAATGTTTGAAAATAGGATGTAATTTATTTTCATAGAATAAACAAACGGTTTCTGTTATCGAGATACAATTATTAAATTTTGAGATTGTAAGCCCAAAGTGCTCTAAGAAAAGCCAATCATTACAAAGACGAGAGTATGTGGATGCCTGAGCAAATATCCTGAGACTAATTTCTGCCGGCTCTTGATCAGGAATTAATATGCCCTGTGTAAGTTGTAGCCGTTGTTGATAAAATTCCCAGAACGGCACAAAAATATTTATGACTCCTTCAAAAACCAAAGTACGGGATAGAGTTTTTGGGAGACTTGATTTACTTCACTACTTAACGAGTGGGTGTTTGAGTCTGAACCGATTTTTAATAGTATAACAAATTTTGGATTTTTTAAAAGTGTACTAATTTTTCTAAAATATGGATGTTTTTCGTAGTGATTCTACATATATTTGTATAAACGCTTCAATCGGTTTATGTCATGATAACTTATCACGATTGACTTTTAAATAAAACAGATATGACTACAAAAGTAATTTCACCACCTATAATCGCCTGAAGATGAAAGAAGGAGAACAAAGAAAGTCAACAAAATGCCGATTCTTTTGAAATGATTATTTCCAAATTTGTGTCAGATCATTTCTTTCAAAATCAATTTGGTGCTCACACAAAAACTAAAATTGTTTATCTAGAATACAAATCTACCATGGTATTCCAGATAATTAGGAATTAGGAATTTTGTAGAATTTATAAAATTTGTCTGTTGACTCTTGCACAATACATATATTCACAGAAATTCAACAGTTGTTCAATTGTTAAACTTAAATACGAAAAATTGTAAAAACGTACCAGGTTACGACAAAAAAAAAGTTCGACAAATAGTCTGTAAACATTTTTTAAGGCAACGCCAATGTTCGAATAAAACTTTAACAATGTTGTCCCTAGCAGACAACGATTCCTGTTGCTTGTAGTCGACAACGAGATGCCAGCAATTGCCATGAGTGTACAAATCTTACAAAAGTAACATAACAAAATACAACATTTATAGTCTGCCACAGAACTGGGGAGGGGCAACACGAACGACACAAGAGAAGTGTGTAAAAGTTGGAACAATAAAATATGAACATTGTAAAGGGGATTACAGTCCATGTTCTGGCATGGTCATCATCATTACTTGCAGGTTCGTATTGTTAAGGTAACACATTCACTGTTAACATGACGTTGTTGCTAATCATAAGTTTGTACGTATTGTGAACAGCAATTATGTAACTAAATGTCTGTAATATTACAAAATAAGCAATTTAAAAATAAAACAAACTAGTTTAAACACAAATAATCGTGTAGATTTAATTTCAACAAGGCTTTCGGTTTGCAATAATTATAATTTACAGCATATGCGACACTGCACTGACATTATCAAATTCAAGGCCAACGTCAACAAACACTAGTCCCTCTTTCCCCCCTCCAATAACCTTCCTTCCTATCGCTAACACAGTGCAGTGCATTTATAGGGGGCATCCCCTGAAAAAAAACGGGATTTTTTAAATAACTTAATTTTGTGGAAACTTACTGTATATACCGGTTCATCATAAACATTCTAAACACCAGATCAAACACCAAGACCATTCCACAGTCACAGAAACCAGCAGAAGGATCTAGACTGCCTACTGCTAGCCCTATGAATCTAGTAAAATCCACAGAATCCACAACCAGGACGAAGCCTACATCCCGTCGGGTTCAGCAGCCACTACTCTATATAAGATTAGCCCCTTTATGACACAAAACAAGCAGATGAATAATTTTTCAGAATATTTTAACCACTTTTTGTGATGTTTCTAACCACTGTGTACAATGTGTCTATTACAGGATAATGAACATGACTATTGTTTGACAAGTTATGAAATTATATGACGGTTTTGTAAAACAAAACTATTAACAAAAGTACAACATTACCGAAAACCAGAGTTCGACCACAACATACTATATTTCTTTTTTTTGTGTTTGTGTACGTATACACGAGCAGATTGCCCTACGCTATGATAATTATACGACAAATACTATGATAACGTATTGAATAAAAAATAGAAACAATACCTCGTAGAGGTTTTATGTTTTTGAACCGAACACAGAATACAGTACGTTTAAGGGTGCACAATATTTTTTTTCCTGATATGTTTTGTCCGAAACCATTCTAAATGAAAACCAAAATTATTTCCAAATGTGGACATCCTACATCTTCAAATCATGGACACTTTTTGGAAGAAATACATACGTTTTATGTGAAATACGACAGCCTAACACGATGACAGTAGCCACAAAATCGTTTCCCTAACTCTGGACCTTAATGCGCAAGGATGTCCGACCGTTGCACACTATTTAATTTTTTTTTTTTATTATTTTTGTCCAAAAAAATTTTAAATATGATTTTTTTTTTATTATTATTATTTCTTGCTCTCTTGATGTCAGACAAACATAAAAAGTAATGTATTCATTTTGTATTTGCTTGTACATGATAGGAAAAGAAATCTAAATTATAATAGTAATAAAATAAGTTAAGCAATTTCCTTAGCTCATCATTGGCAAAACCAACATCGTTCTTTTGTCTCAAACAAGACTCCTCCAAGAATATCAAATTTGATACCAACATTGGCTCATGGGTTTCCTTTTCAAAAATGCCTGAGATGTGTTTGTGTAAGTTCGGTGGTCAACTAAATACATAGCCAGCTTAATTAAATTCTTTTTAGCGGTTGAAGTCAATGACCGACGAGCATGTGGGGTGTAAACTGAAAACTGAGTACTAATAATAGAGAACACACATTGAAATTATCTTTCCAAGTAATTGCTACCACAGTCAACCACTACTACACTCAACCATTGGCGTTGCTAACAATATTTGCTTGTCGTATTCGTATGTGTGATGATTTGAAATTTAAATCCACTCTTTTATATTCGCACATATATGGGCGTTCGTATTGCGCATTTAATTTGGTTCGATTACAATAAGTCATTTCATTCTAATTTATGTTTGCAGTTAAATGTAAAACACAGCGTTGTTGGATATTTCCACAACATAAATTACAAGTTATCATATTAATTGGTAGATAGAATAGCTAGAGGGGACATTTTAATATTTAAAAAAATACTTAGTTCATTGAATTTCGTAAAATAGTATAAGAAATTAAAAAAATGTTATCACGAAAAGAAATCTGAATTATAATATTTGTAAATAAGTTAAGCAATTTTCTTAGGTCATCATTGGCAATAGCAAAAACAACATCGTTCTCATGTCCCAAACAAGACTATTCCAAGAACATCAATATTTAAAAACTTTAAAATTGCCTACAAAAGAAGTATCTCCTTTCGAGCATAATGAAACAATACTTTCTACGTTATGGTTAAAAGTATTTACAGATCTATTGCTCGTCATATTAAAAATATTCCCAATCCATTTTGATTGTTCCATATTAAAATATTGGTCAACAAAGATGAACTAAATTGTTAAAAGTATTCCACAAATGTATTACAGAATTATTCGCTATATTAATTCAGATTAACAATCTTTAATACGATATGACTGATTCTGAAACACTATAGGCATGTAATAACACTTTATAAATACTTGATTTGTTACAACAACAAAATAATTAAGTTATTTCGTATTATGCTAATAATGAACAAAGAACCCCAAATTTGAGTTTTATTTCTATGACCAATTACAGAAAATTACAATACTCTATGAATCATATTAACAGATTTACTAAATGTCTTTAACACTAATTCAAATGCAGTCACTAAGATTCTCACTGGGTTCTGCATATTGAACCGTGCCTTACTTCACCTTCTGACGCGCACCACCATTATTGACCTCCACTGTTTGTTTGGTTAAATTCAAACTATCGCATTTGATCACATCCTCTATAAAACCAACTCGTCTACATCATTGGCATGCTAACGCCCTACAAAGTAAAGAGAGTGTATATTTCCTTACTGGTAGCGCACATAGTCCCATCCTGTAGTTGGCTGCAATTATAATCTCACATGTGGATAACAACTCTATATAAAAGCAGACAGAGAGGACACAGATTGATGACATTCATTAATGTTGATAATCAAATTTCAATAGCAACATGCAAGCATATGCCGGTACTGAGTCTGCTTCACAGATAAAAATATTAATTTATACACACGTAGGTGTGCAGATGCCATGTCTCTATACAGAATTTATAATAATAGTACTAGCAATGTAATATTATTAATAATCATAATATATGTTTCGTCTATTATTAAACCAACATACAATTGACACTTAATTATTCGCCTTGATGCCATGGACACAATAAAGGAGGAGCTCTTAGACAGAGAGGGAGCATCTGTGGAGATACAAATTTATATCATTTGTGGGTCACTGAAACATCTCCCCAAACTTTAAATTTTCATTATCCAATTTACTGTTGAAAAAAATTAATTAAATATTTTATGTATCACAACGGTTATGCCTAGTACGATATTTAGTTTACAATAAATTTAAAATTCATCTTTTCAATTTGAATTTTCAAAAAACAGATTTACTTGGAAATAATTTGCAGTGATGCAGTAAATGTGATATTATGGATAGGCTATTGTGACCTAGGAAACCTATCCGAAAATCTACTAACGGATCGTCATATGAATAGCTTCCTCTAACAATTGGATTTAAAATGAAAGTACAATTTCTTCCTAATCTGATCCAAAGCATGGGTGTCCAATGAGTAAAGCTCATTGTTGAAAAGTCTCAAAATAGAGCCCTGAAATTCATTGTCAACTTCCTTTTAATGTATCCATTACAAAAACATTTTACCAGTATATGGAGAATACAGAATGCGGCTAATTATGTTCATATGGAAATCTGTGAATTCTTGGAAAAATCAATCCACTTTTAATACCAAAAGCAACCAAAATATGCGCGTGGAGCGGTGTAGACTGGAAACAACGAAACAGCGTATTGAATACATCGGCTGCTCTGTGTTCAACCATTCGCCTCAATCTATTAAAGACATCCCTAGAAATTCTATTTTAAATGCAATCTGATATATAAAGAATAAATTAATTATTTTGAAAAAAAATACCATGATAATTATACATATATCTGTACACAAAATGAAGGGACTTTTTTCGTGAATCGTGAATTTGTTAATATTGGCGTTCAGAACCTAAGACAGTAAGATCGCAAACCTTTCTATCTATCCAATTATGTTAAGGAAAACAACACGTCCACTCAGTTCAAGTGTTTTATTGAGAATGAATTTAAATTCAACGTATAAGTTTACAAAAGAAATAAACATGGTTGCAAATATATGCATTGCCAAAACTATAAATCAGAGTCGTAATCTAATAGGATTTCAGAACATAATTCAACAATACGGCACTTCAGCTTTATGTGATTGTTTGAAAAGGACGTCTGCCTTTATTCTACTAAATGTCACCACAGAAATCGCATAGATTTTTCGGAATCACCTATGGTAGACTTTCCAAACACATTCTAGCTTCACGATGATGGAATAATTGTGTTTCCATTGTTCAAAACAAATGCAACTCATTCCGCTTGAATGGATTTTTAACAATTGTTTATTGAGTCCATACAATTGCAGAAAGAGTGTGTTTGGTATTCATGCATAATTGCCAACAACAGTTGAGAGTCTACATAAAAGGATTGATTAATGTCCATTAATGGACATTTTTCTGATAGACATCGACAATCCAAACATCGATTTTCACATTTAAATGGAAAAACAATGTTTTTTATTTCAAAAAATACAAAAAAGGTCTTAGCCTGTATTTTTCTCCGTCTAATGACGCCAAAAGGACATAAATTGCGAGTGCAGAAAACTGCCACAAACGGAATTTAACGATCCTTAACGTATCATTAAGTCAAAAAAGGATTTCATCCTGAAGCCAACAAATTGGACGTAACGAACATTAATGACAGACGGCCGATGCAAAACCAATCAATTGTTTTTCTCCCATGCCATCTGGGTAGCAAAAACTTTGACAAAAAGTCTGTGAGGCATAAAATAGCAACAACAAGATACAAATGGGAAAAATAATAATGTAACCATCGCCTGATTGAATTTACACACCTGGAGAATAATTCTTTGAAACAACGAAATCTTCGTAGAGACATTAAATTATTTTTCTTGGTGGGCCTTTTTAGAAAAATGTTTTTCTTTGTTTAAATAGGAAACAGAGACAAATATATTGTGAATTCGCCGAAATAAAGCAGGATATAAATAAAAAAAAAACAAACAAAAAACACTTTTTTATAGACGGTAGTGTAAACTGACGTACGATCGCTCTTCTCTCAACCTGTGTATGGCAGAAGATATCATATGTCACTGACAGATCAATCACGGTGATATTCGTCATATTGTTATTGTCGATGATTTAATTTGTCATGTGACCAAAAGAAGTTTGAATTCAATTGAAGATTTTATGACATCAATGTAAGAGTTTCGCATCGATGAGTACCCGATATACCGAATTGTTAGTACAGTAATGCCTCGATTTACGTCTTCATTGGGACTGGAAAATGGCGACGTACATCGAAACGACGTAAATCGATTTTCAAGTTCGCCATAGTTTGAGAAAGTTCAGTTTATTAATACATATGTTCAATAAAGCCTATAAAAGCCGTTTCACCACTATCATGACGACGAATAACTTCTAATTTTGTTTCTGATGAAATAACATTTCGTTTTTTTTTAACTGAGCTCCAGAAATTCGATCAGTTTTACGTTTCGAGCTCATGTCGCTTTGTTGAATTTATTTATGCAACTGAAGTATTCGCAGACACACATGAATGAAAACGAAATTGAATATGTACACGTATACATAAAATTACGGGATTCCCCAGTTGGTGTTTTTTGCAGAACAAAATTTTAACAACGTAAATCGAATAACAACGCAAATCGAATTTGGAGGGACCAAAACTATTTACGACGCAAATCGAAACGACGTAAATAGAGAGGACGTAAATCGAGGTATTACTGTACACACAATGAGCCAACATTGCGTATGAGCAACATTTAGTACCACTTATACGCCCACTGACGGCAATGCGAAAATAGAAGTGGTCCAACCAACAAAATTGCGATTTCGAGATTATTGGCTTAGTTGAATACTTCTTTTGAAAATGTTTCAAAAAAAATCTTCCAAGCACTATTTAACGTTATTGGCGACCTTTTTATGAATATCAGCAAATATCAAATATCAGCATTCAATTCAATACTCTCTCAACTGTTGTCATTGATATCTTTTCACTAAACCGAATCTGATTTTTTTCAAATTTCAAAATTCAAACATTTTGGTATCTCATATTTTGGCGACTTTCCGAGTAACATCGAAATCTACGAGTCATATAAATTTATTTTACAAAAGCTTCGGGGCTAACTGTAACCTGTAGATCCCGACCAGTTAATATACTAAATATTATCGCGCACAGTTTACTTATTTTACAAAAGTTCCACATTTCTTTAAGAATAGAATATTGGGAAAGTATATAGAATGGTAAAACATATTCGCAGAAGTGAATATATTCGTTTCCTATTACGAGTTCACAGCCGTTGATACTCGTATTTTATGATATACTTTCATTCAAAATTGGATAAACCACCAGACTCTGTGAGAATTACGGTTTGAGGTCACATCTGTCTTACAAGCTCAACCCAAAAATACTGCAAATGCCAGCTGGTAATTTGTTCCATGACGAAGTGTGTATAAGATTCAGCAACACCGAATTTTACAATGTTTTTGTCGGTGAAATTCCCACTTATTGGCAACCATTTGCCAGATCGATTACCGGGGAATTGGTTCAATTACTAAAATAATTTGATTGCTTAAAATGATAACTTTTGGCGAATATTTGTTTCTGTGGTACAAGAATGTTAACCCGCAAGACAAATTTTAACACACAACATTCCACACATTCCGTACCAAATCATTTAGATGAGCTCTTTTCAAACATTCAGTGATTTGGTGTCAAATTTGAAAAATTGTTAATGAAATGAAATGAGCACATGAGAGGCATCAATCTCCATTAAGACAATCAAAATTTAATGAAAGCACTCAGGAATAATTGTAACTCAATAAAAACCCAATTATTTTATTTTCAAGTGATTTTGAATGAAATGGAATGCTTTAAACCGAAGAGTAAAAGCTGGGGTTTCTGCAGAATGTTCATCTATGTCATTTGAATTAAGGGATAATTAGGTGAACTGTTTCTGAAGTGTGCAGGTGAATATTTTCAAAAATCTCTGTACGTTTGTCTATGTTTATACAGTTGAATTAAATTTAATTTCCAAGATATGGAATATAAATTTAACTTTTGGTGCATCGTAGTAGGTAGTTAGTGTGTCACTCACACAAATTTAGTTTCGTTTTCTGGGGTAAGACCATCATTTTTCAGCGGCCGTTTTGCGCTTCGCAAACGCCGGTGACTTTTCGAGTGGGAGAGTAATCTTTAAGCTGTGTAAAACTCCTCTAGATGACATTTCACATATTCAATACAGGCAATGTCCGTTTAACGCGGTTAATTAGGTCCTCAAGACTACCGCGTTAATCGACATTATCTTTTTATTTGTATGTAGTGTATATGAACTAAAAAAAAAACAAAGAAATATGTACAAAGGAAACTATTGAATCCGCGTTATAAAGAAATCGCGCTAATCAAAATCGCGCTAAGCGGACATTTCCTGTATTTCACATTTCATACATAACGTAGGAAACTAGGCCATTCCGTAATTTAAATCAGGCAAATAATCAGTCAAAATACATATAACATTGGTCGGCTAATTGTTGGAATATATAAAGACCAACATTCAGTGAAGTAATGCTTTCTCTAGAAAAGTTGTACATGCCTTAGAGAACTATCGCAAATTAGTAAAGGAGCTGGTGTTTGCGGGTTGGAAATGGTCGCTGAAAAGTTTTATTTTTTACCAGGACGCCCGTTGCTAGTCTCACACAAAACCTTATATACTATGGCCGAAATCTGGTATTAATTTTTGGAAAGTAATAAAGTATTACCGGGAATTGGTCATTTAGAAAGCCAACTGAAAAGTGTTTTCAAAAATGCAATCTATGGATAAGTTGGCACACATGTGTAGTATACTGTTAGTACAGTGCCCCATAATATTAGTGGTGCAAAAAGATCACAGGATTTTTTATTGAAAATGTTCTGAAAATTTTCCATTGAATTCAAATTTTCAAATATAATTTCTTGTGTATTTCTGTTTGGAAAAATAAAAAAAAATTTTGGTCGCATTTAATTTGCACTTTTCCAGTAAATTTAAAAGTTGAACTTTAGTCTAGGGTGAAAACCTTTCACATTTGCAATAGCTGAACTGCGATCTATTTGTTGCGCACTGGCCAATGCAATTTCAACTATTGTTGTCATGCCTGTTCGAAGTACAATTTCCATTCAGATCTTGTTTACTTAGATTTCATTTTGCCATTCAACATGTTTTATTGGATTGTTTACTATTTTATAAGATTAATTTAACGACACCACAAATTACTAGATAATCAAAGTCGTCCATTTAAAATAGATTAATATTCAAAAAGTATTAATAGCACTCAATAAGACTGTTGACATGCAATTTAGATGATGAAACTCCATTTGTCACACAATTATTTCAATTGATTTCATTTTGTTTATGCAAATGAATTTCAGAAATATAATTAATTTATTATTTCTGAAATTACCCGGCATCATTTGTGGTTAGACCAAAGCGGTTTCACACATTCATCCACATTTACGGATGGATTGTTGTTGTCACAATAGATAAAACGGTTTAAGCGGATGTCAATAAACACAAACACGCAACCACAGACCCACACACATGCATACACAAAGGCAGACACAGACATACTGTCACACCCAAAGATGAAAAGAAACAAAAATATTATTTTAAATATGGCCACAGAAAATGTGCTTGATGACAACAGATAAAGGAAAATAAACACAACGACATCAGGAAATACGGTATAAAATAACCGATAGAAACAAATTTGTGTCCAACATTTTCAAGTCATATAGAATCTAAGCACGTTGAATCTAAACGCCGTTGCAAGAAAGGCGTTAGACGGCCTCGGGAGTTGCAGAAAGTGATGACCGAGACTCCGGTACAAGGACCAATCGTTTCTGGCTGAAGCCTTTGCATTCATTCACCCGACATGACACATTTTGCTTTATTTTAACAAAAGGGTTTGTTTAACATTTTAGTGCATGATGGTGATAAATGTTGATGATTTTTACCGAATTTGATTTTCATAAATTTAATTTTTCAAAAATATTTTCAGGCTGTTCTTAGGATGACTCAAGTATTTCCAGATAATTTCAAAGTTTTATGAGTGTTTTGGAATCTAGTGGCAGGCAATGAATGGACAACCCATAATGAAGGCTGTTAAAAGATTTTCCTCTGGAATCAATTGCCTATCGATGGATAAATGACCAAAGTTGTTTATATGAAACTCTGACCTGAGTGATGTTTCCATCTTTGATGTGGAGAACTTCTGCTAGACTCTGTCGTCATCACGTCGTTAAGCATTTTCATCTCCCTCCATTTACATGGCTCAATATTTACCGGTATTGTCAACTTTTGTATATATGTGTGAGAAGTTTACAAAATCGTCATATTGGTGAAATTCTTTAAATTATTTAAGTTAAATTTCAAACAAAATTGTATCTTTTCAAAATTGTTCAATAAAGACATGTTTTACTTATGCTGTGATGGTTTTTTGCTCCTCTCCTTTTTTCAATAATAACTGACAGACGCAAATGTCTACACTCACAAAAATTTCACTTAATTTCCCGAAACTGCAGCGATTCATAAGGACATACTGGACAAGTCCAATAACTAGTACAATTGTACAATAGTTAAAACTAATTCCTATTGTAATCCCCATATTCATTCAAAATTTAAGACAGCTTTACAAAACTTTTGTTAAGAACAATTTATGAAACACTTTTACACAGTTTAAATTTTAAATTATTTTAATTGTTTATGAACGATCCTGTCTAAATCACGTTGGAATTAATAACATAATAACTTTTATTGAATATCTGCATATATGATAAACTAATTATTTCAATATCACCGAAATGAATTACATGACTTAATTACAGGGAAGCAGTCGAATATTTAAATGGATTTCGTGGGAACTGGATATGTAATTTAAAAAAAAAATATTATATGTTCAGGCTATTTAAGCAACAAACATAAAACAGTAATTATTGTTGTCGATTAACACCTTTCAATCCTTATTCTATTCTATTACTTTTTCCAAGACTCTTCCTGAATAATGGGTTGACACGGTGTCCCCCATTAACGGGAGAGTATTATTTACCTCATAATTAATTATAAATTTTAAAAAATTATATCAAAATGTATCTCTTTGCTATGGGATATTAAATTAATGTGAATAAGAACAATAAATAAACAATAAATAGAAAAAAAGAAGAATCATAATTCGCGCGATAACTTGTTCAATCATACAATTATATTGAATCTTCGAATCTTAATATATATTTACCCTCGACACTGATTCACTGACTCTGTCACGCAGTACGTAGGAATTTAAATAGGCATTCTATAATTCTATAAATAATAATAATAAAAAAAAAAATATTTTTTTTTTGTACAGAAATTGTGTTTTTTTTTTACATTTTTTTTTTACATTTTTTTTTTTACAAAATTTTTTTTTTACAAATTTTTTTTTTCAACAAATTTTTTTTTTTCAACAAAATTTGTTTTTTCCACAAAATTTTTTTTTTCAACAAAATTTTTTTTTCAACAAAATTTTTTTTTTCAACAAAAATTTTTTTTTCAACAAATTTTTTTTTTCCAAATTTTTTTTTTTTCAACAATATTTTTTTTTTCAACAAAGATTTTTTTTTTCCACAAAATTTTTTTTTCCACACTTATTTTTTTTCGAAATTTTATTTTACAAAATAGTTTTCTCAAAATATTTTTTACAAAATTTTTAAAATTAAGTAACAAATACTTTCTCAAGCAAATTAACGGGCGCCATAGGCGCATTACAACTTACTAGTTAAAGATAAGATTAGTACTGTGAAAAGCCAATTATGCCTGCTATGACATTATCAAATTTACTCCCTCTTTCCTCCCTCCAATACCCTTCTTTGCTATCGCTAACACAGTGCATTGCATTCATAGGGGGAATCCCCCGAGTTTTAGTCAAAAAATCGTGAATAGCAAATTGTCTCTTACAAATATTAGAATAGTGATATAGAACTCCGTTGAAAATTTAGAGAACTTACCCTTCGTCTGATAGTATATTTTGCAGCAGTTCGATTTCATTTGACGATAGGATTATTATTTGATTTTTCGGCACAACTTTTGACGTATAGACACTAAAAAGAGACAACAATATCTTAGGTAAATTAATACATTGATCAAAATATTATAATATTGTATTTGCATCAAATTTGTCCAATACACTTGAGTATGCAAATTCAGTTAAATTGTTTTTCGCAATTCCCCCGCAATTCCCTGCAATTCCCATCCCACCTCGAAGCTTTTTTAATGTGGCAAAATAAGGAACTGTGAGCGGTGATAGATATCGATATCGACAATTATCAGTGAAACACACATGCCTATGAACATAAAATTATATCATTGTTATGAGTATATTAGGAATTTGTGTTTATGACAAGTGATTCCCTTACAGTGAAGGTCATATTTGTATTGAAAAACTTTAATTTGATAGCTGTCCGGCCCTTTAACATTATAGTCCAGCTTCATAAATGCACCGATTTGATCCGGGATTTTCTCAAAAATTATCAAATTGTCAAATCGGCAAATGAATTCTATACGTCGTATCAACTGTCAAGCTAATTTCCATCAGGATTGCAGATTTTTGTTAAGCTCATCAGACCCAGATAACGAACTTGCTGTATACTGTCCAACATTAAGGGCGACGAATACAATAATTAGCCGGACAGCAGAATAAGTTTCACTACATAAAATTGTTGAATTTAATAAAAACATATAAATTAAACTAACAAATGCATTAATTAGTTTATGAATGTAAGTACATTTCTAATTGAATATCGTTGACCCAACACCTTTGAACTTTACTGTTTTCTGTTCTTTTTGATTGCAGCTGAGCCGCAAAAGGGCATCTGGTGGATTGTGATTTCCATTGATGGGCATGACGCAAGCCCATAATTATTGGCATGCCATGGCAATGGAAACCAAGTTGTCCCTCAGTAGTGGGTTCACATCAAATGTGGGCACAAATGCCACTAAACAATACAAGCGATATCTATGGTAATTGGAAAAGGCAGATGTTGTTGTCATCGTCGATGACAATCATTGTTATGACGATGTTTTGATGTTCAATTATTTCACAATAAAATTCTCCAGTGAATGTGACCTTTTCAGTGACTTCGTATATTAGAGGGTCCAAGGCTATTCAATTGATGGTGGCATTTATCGTGTTGTGATTTCTGTGCCTACATGTCCTCAAATACTCATATTAATAAATCATTCTTGATGGAAATCCAATACATGGAGACTGAATGCTTGAATTAATTGTTAATTTATGAGTATGGTCATTGATAATTGTAAAGTTACCAAAGCAACATTTTAATATGAAGACCTTTAAGTGTACTACAAGTCCAAAGTTAAGTCCATATCTGTAGTCATACAAATTTAAAACAGCTTTAAAAATGTTGATTAATAAAAATATGCGAATTTTTTTTTGTATTTTTATACATTTTAGTTAACAATGGTTTGTAAAGCTGTTTTAAATTTCTATAAATACGGGGGTTAGTATTCAATTTGCATCTGTAAGTTTCTGAGGAGTTGTATTCTTGGCAGAGTCATTGTCTTCCTCTTTCTCGACGCTTAATTTTCTGTTTTATAAATAATTTCCTGAAAAAAACATATTTTTTGAATAAAATACAATTAAAAAATAATAATCTGATGCAAAATTAACATTTTATGATTAAAATTGGATCACTTACTGTTACAAATAATAGATTTATATCAACCTATGGAGCAATAGAACTAATGTTTTGTAACATTGTGCCATAAAATAAATTTCCTTGGTAATAACAAAAAAACGTGTAAATACCTAATTGGCTTTCGCCGCACAAAACAACTAGACAACAACTGTTGTTCTGTTTATTATTGTTATACAAAAGGAATTGTTTTCGATTTCCAAGTACTCCTTAGTTGCAACATTAAGTACCACTTGTTTCACTTAAAATTTTCATAGTTCATGAGTACACACGGTCGTGGCCATTTCATTTCAATGAGTGTTTTGGGCATATTTACCTGAATGTGAAATAGGTTATTTGTTGTTTGCAGCTGTAATCGTGTACTCATGTTCCATTATTACCATTCGTTGTTTTCTTTTGCAGTTCATGAATAAATAATGAGTAGAGTACAACACCGTTCCCGTTTTAAATATTCACTAACCAAACACCTTCAGATTTTATTCTCATATTCAAACATTTGACTTAACAATGGTTTGTAAAACTGTTTTAAATATGTATGAATACAGGGGTTAGTATGGACTTGTAGTACACTTAAAGGGAGTTGATATTAAAATGATACTCGCGTTATCGACAGTAGAATGTGCTAAACCACATTGTAAACAAACTTGTAGAATTTTATTTTTCCCCGAAAAGAGCTCAACGGGTACATCATACTAAGTAATCAGGAAACAATTTCTGCACGCCAAACCAATTTAAAATATAAACGTGAACATGAGAACAGACATGGCTAGAAACATGGACACCACACACATACGAACTTCTCCACAAGGCGGTAACTTGGATTTTCTGTCTACTGAAGCAACACTGAATGTCTTTGAAAGAATTATTGGCATGTGGAGTCTGCAATTGCCGGGCGAGAACGCCTTATCATTTTACGATGATCCATTTAAATTATACTCAAACAAGACCTGTACTAGGTTAGGTTCGGTTGAGAAGAGAAAGCAGATTTTCCAAGACCAAGAGAGCCAAGACCTGTACTAAAAAAATGCAATTTTACTAGATTTTGTATTGAAAATAAAATGTTTGTAGTGTAATTGTTGTCAGTATTAAAATAGGATATTCAAATGAAATTAAATTCTGTCGCTAATCCAAATATTTTCGGACCATTGTGCTAATCACAAAAAGTCTATAAGAATCCTAATGTGAGTTTTTTATGATGTGGTTTTTGACCAGAACTAAGGGCTGTAGATGACGAATATCGGCCTCTAAAAATATTGACACCCAAATCGACAGTATTGAGCCCCGTCAAACAATAATTTATATTATTTCCTACATCCTGCCTATTTTTAACAGCAAGGAGTTGCATTTTTGGCTTTCTCCGCCTAAATCGGCACTATTTTGTTACGTCATTGTAAGTATTTAATCAGTCTGTATTAAAGATTGCCCAACTTCAACCAACCTTTTAAAATAGAAATCCCTAGTTTTTCTTGTATAGCCCTCTTTCTTTGCAAGGAGAACCAAGAAGCAAGTCCCGAAATAAAATGGGAGAACCTTCCCTGTCACAAATCGAGGTAAGCTACCTAACCGCTCCATCGTTTTATTGTAATTCAAATGTAATAAAATACATGAGAAGCAAATTTTTTTGTTATCTTTTATGAATGCAAATCAAAAACACCGAAGAACAACAAGTAAAATCTGAGGAAGGCAAGTGCAAGTTGTTGCTTCTTGTTCAAGTTTTGTGCACGTACGTTAAACTGGGTAATGTTTTTCAAAATGGTTTTCCTAAAAAAAAACTTTAATCCAGAGATGAATTATTTTGCTCCGTAATAAAACTATTGTAAACAAAACGCAACAGCAACAAGAATGTCGTACCCTTTATAAAACACTGATCATAAGTAAAATATTAGAAACCCAACCGTAATAAAAATAATAAAAAATATTAAAATCCGGACCGTAATAAAATGTTGAAGAATGACTTATGTTCGTTCTCGAACACCGCTTTAGATCAAGATTTGCGGATATTCATAAAGATAACAATGTTAGACTCCAGGCTGAGAAATTAAATATTTTTCAACCCACCTTAATGTATCTATCCACGAGTTGAAAAGCCAAGCACTTGGTGGCATCGAGGTAACGATAGCATTGCGGTAGTGGTGATGATGAAACTGTGGCGCGTGGCTGCGACGGTATTGTGTGCATCTGCGGCATTTGGTGCAATTTGGTGTTTCAAGGATCCCTTTAAATGGAAGTGTAAAAATGTTATCCAACATCTTGGTTTGTTTTCGGTGACTTTTCCTTTTCCTCTTTCTAGTGATGGTGGTTTGGCTGTATGTTCACCGGCTATAGGGGATAATTTTTAACTTTCGTAACGAAAGCATTTTCATGGTAGTTTAGACCACCTCCTCTACCCTGAACACCAACAAGTGCGTCACTTGACAGTAACAGAATATGGCATGAACAGCACTTACATCAGGTTTTGGAAGAGAGAGAATCTTTGCTTGAAATGCAAAGGAATTTACAAACAGCAGGTGGTCACATTGTCACAGTCACGACAAAAAAAAACGGAAAATTCACTGAGCACAAATTGAGACTGAAGTTGGCGACAGTTTTGTGCAGGCAGGAGCAAGTTGTCGAGAGTTTATTTTGCTTAAACCAAAATTATTTAAAGACAATGTTGTAAAAACTTGTTTTATTTGTAATATTCGATGCGTGTAGTGAAGTCTATCATGTGATATGATGCTCTATTTGTATCCTCAGGGCTTTGGAGTGGGTGTCTGACAAATTTGGCAGGAGTCTGGAGATGAAGAAATTGCTCGTCACCGACTCCATGTTTTGTATTTACATACATTTTCCGTAAAATAAATATGGGAAATCTATTGAAAACAAGTTAATCAGTTAATTTTTTTTGAAATATTTTCGCTTATATGGACTTCTTTCTCTTTAAGATACAAACGCAGCTCAGTGTATCAGTATTATTAGTAAATGTCATGGCTCATTTGTGTAACATCTATGTAGATATACTTAGAATCACTCGCTTTGGTTTAATGAAGTCTGTCCATCTAAAAATGTTAGGAATACTAAAATTAGCAATATTTGCCCGAACTCTATAGAATTTCCATAGAAAATTTATTTGCTTTCGTGAAAATCAATCTACTACACCCTGAAGGCGTTCCTTTCCGAACGACGAAGTCTATCCATTCACCGCCTCGGTGAAAGCAATGTCGTGGCTCTAGATATTTCCAAGGCGTTCGATAGGCTCTGACATGACTTATTGCATTTGGTGTCGGTAATATCTGCTCTCGATTTGTATCGAGTTTTCTCAGAGATCGCTCTAAACGAGTTGTTATTGATGGGGTCTCATCCAACGAGTATAGGTTGACCGCAGGAGTGCCACAAGGCTCGGTTCCTTCTCCTTCCCTGTTTCTACTTTGACGACCTGTTGAGACAGACTGTAAATCCAATCTACTCCTTTGCGGATGACAGCAGCCTCAGTCATTCACACTCATTTGATCATCGGTCTGAAAGTCGGGGACATAAGGTGAGCGATGAATGACTCACCCAAGTGGGGTGAACAGAGGAACTTCTATCAATTTCGTGAGTTGTGTACTCACTGACAGCTAAAAGTTTTATCAGCGTATCTTACGTATCCTCTCTTACAAGTTTATATTCGCTAAATCGGACAAAGATTTTTATAACATAGGTGCGCATCCTTCCAGAAGGCTTCCATATTGCTTCCATAACCCTTTAGTAATATATCGTAATATTGCAAAAATAGATCAGAATATTATTTTTGTGATGGCCATCTGTCTGCTCCGGCTATTCATTTGTATTCGTATTTCCCAATTTATTCTCTTATTTTAGTGCACTTTCCTTGTTTTGATGAATAATAATTTGATATAACAAAGGTCACAAAAGAACAAAATATACAGACTCGAATTCCGTGGGTCTTTTTTTATTTGGCATTTCGATAATGCATGTTTCTGTTTTGTTTTCTGCTTCCCCCCAGAAAATGTAATATTGGCATAACAAAGGCGAACAAATTGCATGGGTAGGTTTTTGCTACGTTTTGGCTGATATGGAATTAAAAAAAATAACTGAAAATAAAGATAAATGCGCTGGCATCGATTTAATACATAAACTCTGCATTGACTTCCAAAGTTGCAATAATTCATGTACGATGTATGAATGAAAATGTAAAAAATTGATATAAAAACTTTGTGCAAACTCTTGGGACTATTTGTCGACTGGAAAAATTTAAGGTTTTTTGCTAATAGTTATCCTTCAGAATTGTAATTGTAATTGTAATCATAAAAAATACTTAGATTCTCTAATTTATAATACTCTAGATATAAGGCTAGGCCAAATCTGTGCAATAACATCTAGCAAGTAAACGGAATATAATATTTACTATTTAATAAATAATTGAATTGAATTTGTCGACTGGAATGTTTTTTTTTTTTTTTGTATAATTTTATTTGCAATCTATTTTACAATAATAAGCAAATGTGATCAATTAAAATAATAACAGGACTTATTGAATCCCCTCGGAAACAACAATATAATTTATAAATATGTCCATATGAAGCACATAAATAGAGCTGATTGATACACTTATATCATTAATAATTAATTATAAAATAAGATATATTATTTATAGGACGAAGCTTTTATACATTTATAATTGAAATTTATGTGAAAGGGAGATCTAGAATATGATTTCTCTTTAGCCTTCTAATTTCGTCGGTCTCATCTAGTAGTGTGATTGCCAATATGTTTGTGTGATTGCTGAGCCTTTGTAAATAATTGCAACTAAATTTCTTTATTTCAGATTTTACAAATGGTATATTGAGGTCTTTATGTAATGAGTTGTTTGTTACGTAAAAAGGTAACTGGAATGTGCAAACTTAGTTTCAATAAATTCATTATTACTTCAAGAATAAAAAATTCAGATAATAATTGTCGTAATTGTTCGATTTGTTGTTCCAACAATATGTTCACCTTTTTTGTTATGAATGCTACAGGTCGTAAATATTGTCATTTTAGTTGATGCTCCAAGTTGTGGGGTAATCTTATTGTAAATTCTGATTAGAAGACCAAATAATGCAATGTCAATGACACTGTGTGTTAATGGACAGAGTTGGTTGGGCGATATTAAAGCGTGTTATGTGTATTTGGTAGAATCTAAATATATTCCACTATTTGCGTATTTATTTGATCATTCTGTCCGCGTTTTATGAAGCGGCTTATCATATAAGAATGAATGTGCATTAGTGCATTCATCTAGTTTTTATGTATTGTTCGCTGTAGGTTTGGTATCGTAGGGTCGCTTGTATTTAGAAGGAAATATTACAGTGTCATACGAAAACAAGAATGACAAAAATTAGTTACAAAAAGTGAAAAAAACCAATGTATCAATTATAAGTGTTGATCTCAGTTGGTAGGCCAATGATCTATCCATCCAGCCAAGAACACGTATCGTGACGAGGCGTTTATATTTGACTCTGTGGCTAACACTTCGGTTGGTAATGCCGTGCTATCGTAATTTCTGGTATAGGTGTAACATTTCTTCTTAGTTGTGGGGGTGGTAATGTGTGATGGTGTTAGGATTAACCTTATAAATAGGTCTGGTATCGTTGGGAACGAGTCTCATTCGAAAAATTGACGTGTCACTTAACAAAGGGGATAGTTAACCAAATTTCAAAAAAAAAAATCTTGTTTTCGGTTTGTGGGTGGAAAAAATTACAGAGTATAAAGAATATAAAGAAATATCAAATACTTATCAGTTTAGGGATACTAATTACGTTGTGGGAATTTTCCCATTGAAATCGTTTTTCACTGTTCTTTTCAATTCTATCGAGAAACTAATTAAGAGGAATTAAAAAATTACATTCAAATTAAACATTGGCAACAAATTAGACCGGCATATCCAGATTCATGTTTTTTTTGTGACGACTTTAAAACAAACACTTCTTTGTGATCACACGCAGGTATCCAAAAAATATCTAGTTCGGTGTCTCCCGCATCATAATATGATGTCATATTATGACATCCAAGCTATGCAATATTTTTACTGGAATGCTTCTTTTTAGGGAGATTTGGAAACATGTTTGGAAATCATCGAGTATTTACACCATTCATAAATACCTTAACAAAATTAGAGAGTGATGGTATCATATTAGAAACAGAAATATAATGTTGTAAAGAAGTGAAGATTCTGTCAGTTTTAATTTTGGGAGACAATTTAGTATTAAATACAATTTTAAGATTTTCAACGAGTTTCAATAGCAAGTGCTAATTGGTGATTGCCCTATAACAAAACAATTACAAAAAAATAAATAAATAATATGCTATTCAGATAAAATTAAGTTTTTTGTTTCCTTTTAGTGAACGAGTAACTACTATGGCTTATATTTTAGTAATTACATCAGAAATACCAGTAACTCTGGATTTACTGTTGGGCATTTATGCAGTCCTTCTTTTGGATAAAAATAAGTGCCCGGAAGTCAATGTCATAAGGATTGGCATTGTATTACCGTGTATAATTGAGAAACAAAAGACATGCTATCAGTAAGCAACAGTTAATTGCAAATTATTCATTTGCTGAAAATGAATTTTGCTTATTCAACGATTACTGTCACATTTCTTTGGCACGTGTCTGAGGTGTGTGGATACGAGTGGCTGGGTTGGATAAAACAACACAGCGTTTATTGACGAGTAGGAGACTGACTGCGTGTACATACTCGTTCGTATAAATGTGCAAAATATTTGCTGTAAGGATTATAGCAAATTCCATCATGAGTGTTTATCAGTATTTGCGGAAGTATTAATGAAGATATTGTAGGCGTCATGAGCAAATAGAATAATGTAGACTTAGCTTCTATCGGATCAGTTTCAAATCAAACACCATCAGCAGTAAATAATAGGATGGTAATATTTCCAAAGATGTTGTTTGAGTTGGGGATATGTCAATAGAAAGTGTTCGTAATGACAATCAAATATACTCAAATGCTAATTTGGACTTTCCAAATACCAATTTCGACATTCCAAATGCCGAACGTGGACTTTCCAACTCGGTAAATAGGAAAATCTTAAGTTAAATGATATAAACGAAACGAAGCACAAATTAAGAAAATGTTATATTAAACATTTACTCATCAACTATGACATTTCTCATGTTTAGGGTTGTTGAACATGACCAATTGCATTGCATTCCAAAAGCATCGATATATAAAACTTTTGTTGTACGATCGGTATTCTTTTGTCCAATCATATCTTTAAATATGCGCCCCGGTAGGCGAGTTGGTAGCGTGCTTGCCTATCAGAGTGGGGGCTGTGAGTTCGAATCCCACCAGAAGCTGTGGCCTATCGCTGCAAATATCTGGCCATATGGTGCTTTAACACAATAAACTCAGGGTCAAAACAGGGTAAGAACATCAGATATTTTTCAACGGTCGTTTTACCTCGTAAATATGAAAAATATGAAAATATAAAAACAATTCTTACACATTTTCCTTAACAAAGTTTTGTAAGCTGTTTTAATGTTCTATGATGTATAGTTTTCAAAAGTTAGGTCGCCTACCAAAAAACCGCATGCCTTACAGTAGAATTATCCACAAAAGGCTTGTTAATTTTTTTTCCAGGATTCACTGTTTTTAAAAGTTTCAACAGAACACCGTAACTCCACGTTTGTGAATTTGGTGCTATACACATCATTATAATATTCTGAGGTTCAATATGAGATAGAGAGATAAGTAGAGATTCAATGACCCATGAAACATAACATTTCCTGGAGTAATGCACCACATAAAGCTATCAATGATGACGTGAAATAAAAAATAGGCTCTATAAAAAAAGGCAAAAAAAATTCCAAATATTGAATTACCCAAAATAAATGGAACAGCCCAATATGAAAATTTCCCCAAAAATTTTAAAAATCCGCAAAAATAAAAAATTGGGGAATTTGTCATTGTCAATTTTTTTCAAATGGGACATTTTTTTTAGAGCCTAAAAAATATATAACTTAGCCTTTCCACATTTAAAAATTCTCACAGAGTTGCGCTCTCGCCCTTCACTATTACCACCTCAAGCTCTGAGTAAACCGTTTGTTCATTTGTTTGAATTATAAATGAAAACCAATTTTAATATTTCAGTACACAAAATCCAGACATAAAGTTAATCTCAGGTTTAGATTAAACTAATCTAATCTTTGAGCTCTAAATATCAACATTTTTATGTACAACATTGGTCATGCCAAATTAAAGCTCCTCGTCCTTTTATCGTCCTATTTATACAACATATACCTCCTTTTTGATTGCATTCGAGGTATTAAAGGACAATATTTAGTGGAAAATGAGTCCTTTTGGATACAGAAATTAGTTCAGCATTGTTTTGTATGCCCTCCTCTTGGTTCAGATGTTGTCTGTCCTAATTGTACTTTGCCCAGTCCCACAAAGTACGGCAAATATTTTTCATATCACAAGAATTTGAAAAGGAAGTGTAATAAAAATAAAAGCAAAACATGAAGAAAATCAAGGGAAAGGTCGTAATATTTCTTCCTGAATTGTAGGGGATGGAGAAAAAGATTCATATCTTGTCGCTGTAGATGTTGTCTTTTAAGGGAACTCTGATTAGTTAAGTTAACCAGTAAAGGTGAATGAAACGGTTTCACTTGTTTTCATTACATTTTTCAAAAACATTTTGCCCAACTACCCAGAGTGTGAGGATGAACATGATTAGCTGGTATTTAATAGTCTCAGCGTTGTATGACCGTTTAGCAAATGCTATAAAAGTAAATGTGGATATTTAAGTTTTATAGCTGTTGTTGATTATTCATCTGTTTTAGCTGTTTTGAAACGGATAATCTAAATGAACAGTGGACCAAACAAATATAAACTGATAGTAAAAACACGTGAAAGAGTTTTGTTCATATCGGCCTCCTTACCTGTGGCAACAAAACATCGTAAGAGAGAATTTACAGAAATTTTATTTAACAAGGCTCCCATTGAGATTTTTCTGTTATAGAAGTCACTTCAGAAAATCTGCATTGAATAAATTTAGCTGAGTATATAAGAATGTCAGCATTGGGTAAATAATACCTGGGCAATGCTAGATGGTTTCCTTTTGTAATACTAAACTTGATGACCGATCAAAAGTTTTTGATACTTTTAGAAATAGTTTAATTCTATTGAATATAATTAATGTAATATTATATTACACGATTTACCCTATCAAGGTAATACTTTTTCAGGCAATTCATTATAATTTTCCATTCAATCTTTAATCTTTAAAAAAGTTTTTGTCTTATGATCCTTTTTTATGCGGACAATTTTCTTTTTTCATGGGCCATATATCGGCCGATTTTTTTTTTAAATGTGTTATGTTGATTTAATTTAAAAGGTTTGGTGCTCGCACGATTTTTTGGAAAATAGATTTGATCAATGAATTTATTTGTATACTTCAGTAATAATTTTTTATTTGAATTTTTTTTGTTATTATTTGTACGCTTTTCATTTGTGCTTTATGACCGTTTCGGCGCCCAAACTGAAGTTTGGAGTTATGTCCGCCTAATGGTAAACACCTTGTTTGGGCGTTGTGTCTATTTGGCGTTAAGTTCCGCCACCACTAAACTTTTAAAAACTTAGTAAATGATCAGTTGATGAGATAGACTACTAAGTGGTCTCTACTTCGTTCTATATGTGATAAAATGGATTTATATTTGTGTGAAACTCATGATTCTACACCGCTCATCCGATTTTTGAGCAATTATTTAATAGAATTTGGCTTAGAAAACGTATCTTGAAAACGTAGATTTTTTTATATAAAGAAATATCTCCGTAGTTTTAAGTTTTACCACATGCTTTGTTGGTTCATTGAAATGATTCAAAGGGTCAACAATACAATTTCATAAAAATTAAAGTCTCGGAATAATTTTGTCTTCTTTATAACAATTGTCTTATACTTCCATTTAAAGTTATATAGAGTTTTCCTCTACAGACAATTTCAAGTTTGTTTGCATTTTCACCGCTATCTTTTCAATTTGTTGTCTTTGTGAGTGTTCCACAGCACAGCACTAGAGGTCATGTCATGCCTCAACAGTCATTCTATCCGAGGTATTTCCAATTCATTTATTACGTTCGCGTTCAAATGTCAACCCAGCAATTTGTATCGTTGGATCTCCGCCAGCCACTTGGTGGGTGGTGTACATGGCACGACTCCGCAATATATTTTATTACTTTTCGACGTAGACAACAGTGAAGCGTATCGTGTTTTGAAGAGAAAAAACTTGTTATTGTTTGGCCCAGTCAAATGTTATGACTTTTTTTTATTTCTTTCCGGTGCGAAAGTAAAAACTGCAATATTCGTTATTTTGCTATAAATTGTTTAATGATCTGAAAGTTTGCTCAATATATTCCGTAGCAACTACGCAAGAGAGTATTTGCAAAGCCCATTCAGTTGTCGGTTCTTCCGGTAGTTTGCAAATGAAAGTTAAATGTGTGAGTTTGAAGTGGTTGAATTGAGGTAAATACAATTAAAGTATTTACTTTATTTTAAGTCAACAGGCTGGCTCAAATGAGAGGTAGCCTTCACACCATGCCATAGTTTTGCCAGCAGTATGGACAATCGGTAAGAAACCCCGAAGACAGTTTCAGGCGTTTAAATATGGGACGAATACTTTTATGGTAATAACTCCAAACAGTGGATGCGACTAAAGTATTGACCTTAGATTTCGAGTGCCTCGCAATGTACGGTTTTGCTTACAACCCTGAAAGATGTGGGTGCTGTTAAAATAACTATGAATCACCCCCATAAGGCCACCTACATGGACCTGTCATAACAAACAGCTAATTTTTTTCCTTTTCAAAAAAATAAAGCGACTGATTATTATTGTTAGATATCAATCGCTTGTGTTTGAAGACCTGCCTCTTGCCATTAAATCCGTTCTTCAACAATAAAAAATAAAATAACATATTTTCAACTTTATACAGCCTTTGGTCTACTGTATCCATACATGGTGAGCACTCATTCGTAAATACGGTGCAGGACGATGTAAACGTTATTGCTTTCGTTTCTTTCTATTAATTGTATTTCTTCCAACCTCGTGGACCAATGTGTAATTTGATTACATTTTTATGGATTTTTATCGACGTTTAATCGTCGAGACAGCAAAGAACTCGCAACTATTGTGATGTGTTATTTTGTCAGTACTCGAAGCGAAGAGTATTGCCTGACATTGCCTGTTTGTCGGCTGATGAATATTTATTTTAAATATTTACTCAGTTACTCATACTTAAATATTCACATTTTTTCAAAGAGATTGGGGCAGACAGACATATAGTAACGTTTCAAATGGGTGTCGTATTTACATAAAATGAAAACAGGACACTGACTAAACGACAATGTCAGCAACTTCAATACAGGCAGAGGCACTGGCAAACGAACGCTGGGGTCGGATGCACCGAATTGTGTCAATTCAAATGTTATCGAAAAACTCATAAGACTGACAAAAAAATGGGAAATAAAACTGCCTTAATCAGATCAATAGATTACGAAAATAGCAAATAAGAACACTCACTGGTTTAATTATGATAAAATCGTTTGGTCAACGGTAGAATATCAACAAATTAACATGTTAAATCTATGACCATAGATTTTTTTAAATTCTCCTTTTGTACCACGTAAAGTTATTTTTGATGTACAGTCGAGTCCCATTATAACGCACACTTTTTTAAGTCCCAAGAGTTTTGTTTCTACCCTATTTCACCCTGATATAACAAACGTCGCTTAAAAAGAACCAATTTGTCGAGTGCCTAGAAGTTCGTTATAATCGGACTTGACTGTATTTGAAACACATACAAATTTATTGTAAGAGTCGGTTGGCCTTTTCCTAGAGACATAAATTTCCAAATATTTTCTTAAAAAATAATGTACATCTAAAATGGCAGCTTTCTTTATTTTAAACTAGCAAAACCAAAACGAAAATATTATTAGTAAAAAGGACCTAAAAAGGAATTTCTTCAATCACTCCAAAATCCTGTAATTTAATAAGAAAACAATTTGTAGTTGTGCCTTTATGATATTAACAAATTCAATTGTTTATAGCTGCATTTAACTTAACTCTCATCTCTATCTTATCAATGCTGACTGGTTTCATTTCACAATTTGATTTTAATATCTTTTGAAATCCATTAACTTCACTAATTATTTTTTTTTTTTTTTAAATATTTTCTCTCTTTAAACTTCAGTTGGAAAATAAGGTGATAATGAAATCCTGACAAAATTAAAATTTGTTTTACACAATTCAAAACGCAAACATTTTTAATTAAAAAACTAGTTTTTCTTCCGACAAAAGATCTCCAAATAAGCAACCGACAATAGGACATACTCATGAAAGGAAAATGTATAAAAGGACTAACTATTAAAAGTGGCAAGTAAGATGAACCGTGTAGCTTAAATCCAAACAAATGTCCCCAATTATAATTTAGAGTTTTATTAACAAAGTTTTTAACTGGACAAGAAAACAATGGAGTGTGCCTTTACTATTTGTAAGCGAGTGCAAGTATGAGAAGGCATTTGCTAAAAAAAAGTTGACTAAAGATGAAATGGATTATTTAATAAATGATTTTCTTTTTATACGTTTATGATTGGACCGGTAGTCGTGTTAATAAATGAAGATGACTTCGAATACATTAGTGAGGAAGGTGATAAGCTTACATTTTAATAATTTTAAATAAGATTAGCGTGAAAACACAGATTGTTGTGAGTGATTTTCTGTCAGATCGATCTATTATCCAGAAAATATGACACCTCCAGTACGGTTGGTGGACATTTTCGGGATATAAAATATCATATCATAGGTTTAAACATCTCAAAACATCATGACTATGAAATAGTGGCGAAATAATTTATTTGTTTCGTTGTATTCAAATAAAAACTTTACAACATAATTTTAGAGTCTCAGCGCCCTCATGGCTTTATAGAGGCTATTGGGAACGTCTGTAATATATTGGTAATATTTATCTTAAAATGTTTAACAAAGTTGGTCAGAATACTTTTTTGAAAAATAAAAAAAATTTAAACAATTCCTAGAAATTATAGAAATGTTTCTATCCAGTCTAAAAGGATAGAATTTCAACTATGAATATCAATCGTCACCAGTCGTATGTATCAGAAAAAACTGAACTTGATTACCGACTGACCTGGGCATTCTTACGTTTAACCGCAAAACTCCACCATTTTTTTTTCCTTGGTCTTTAATGTTACACGTTTCGTATACGGCAAAAAAAATCCAGTGGATTTTGGATGAACATTACTAAATATTTCTTTGAAGCGGTCACCCGGTTCACTTACACTTGAGTGTAAGTGAACGCAGACCCCATAAAGGGAATAGTTTATTCGTGGTCAAACATTCAAATGTGATGCACCCATTTCGATGAGATTTGTACAGCCATGTTGGTGAAAATATGTACAGACAAATTGTGCAATTGTTGATATATGGAATCATACGTATATAATATATATATATAGTAAATGCCAAATCATCTTCTTCTTTATGTTACATTCCAGTTTTTGTAGCTATGTTTAACTTCCAAAGACTTTCCCAAGTTGCCTGACCACAACTCTTTTCCACAAACATTTCAAATCAGTGGGGAATGCATCTTTTCGTCCGAAGACTTTATTTCGCAAAATATGAAACAAGCGTTGTAAAGAAAAACAAAGAAACTGAATTTATTTTAAATGGATTGGTTGCATAAAAGTAAACCTGTATATACAAAAGCTTTGACTTATCGAAATGTTGTAAGTACTCCATCTAGATTCCCTAGATTTCCCCAAAATTACAAAACACTTCCGTAGTATTGTTATTTAACTCTGCTCGGTGAACATTGGTTTTACTTTCGTTGTTCGTTTTGTTTGTTGCTGTTCAATTTTCTCTTCCAAGTATGAGGACGTATATAAAGTAATTTAGACTTTAAGATACTTTTTATGTCTGTCGGTAGGAGTATTGTGGTTTGACTTTTTCAAAAGTAAATTAATACATTTGTTCATTTGTTTTCTCTTCTAACTCAATTATACATTTATTTTGTGCTAATTAAGTGAAGTTATTTCGTTGCTGCTGTAAGACATGATGACAGAAGGTGAGTAACGAAATATATTTAAACATATGCACAAATAGGCGAAATCTGCTTAAGTGAAGAGGACCATTAAAATGTATAAGAACATTTCTCCATTAGTGAGTTGAAGAAGATCTACTGCAGACAATCACCCTGTCGCAGACCATTTGCAATGGTGAACGATTTGAAGGGGTATTTTCGCTAAGGATCTAGTTCACAAAAAAATCTTTAATTGTTGTGCAAGACCATGTAGAAAAAAGAAAATAATTTATACTTCCACATACGGGAATGTCGACATGTGTGGATTGGACTTCTGAAGTACAAAGTATTGACACACAATGACCATCTGTGTAATGAGTGAATACTCCGATGATTGAACAGTTTAATGTAATTTTGACTTATAATTTTGACCTCGACAATCTATTCACCAAAGTCCGTCAATTATAATAAACGTTAGTTAGTATTTGCCTTTGCCAACTTTGCAGTCTTTATTTGACATCATCTTACACTCCTACACATGGTTCGAAGTCATCCATGGAATACAGATTCATACTTATCCATTATTTGTGTTTTGACATCGTTGTTGTTTGGAATGCGTTGATTTATTCAGGCCATCACTCTTACCTCTATCGAATATTGGCAATGCCAATGGAACTGAGTGGCAACAAAAGGACGTGGTTGTTATTGATAAAACGTTACTTGGATGACCTGTTTCATAGTTTATGTACCAAACTTTGACCAATAGTCATCTGAGAACAATTTTGACCCCTAGATTTTGATTCCCTATGCAGTCTTCGTTAGAAGTTACAATCGATTAAGCGTAAAATATGACGCCTGCGAAAACAAACAACAATCTGTTCAATAATCAATTCATGTAAACTTCATCAATTTGAATTTTAACATTGTTTATGTTGTTGTTACTGCCCGTAGAGTCAACAGCATCTGCAGTGACGGGGAATATTTATTTGCATAATTTATTTGTAATTTCTATAGAAAGCCAACAGTTTATTATTCACATGTTGAATCTCATCTTTCTCCATCATCGTGAATAGTATTCGATA
Source organism: Hydrotaea cyrtoneurina (assembly GCA_958296145.1). Taxonomy (NCBI): domain Eukaryota; kingdom Metazoa; phylum Arthropoda; class Insecta; order Diptera; family Muscidae; genus Hydrotaea; species Hydrotaea cyrtoneurina. The sequence goes on along the minus strand of OY282513.1, from coordinate 4,658,360 downwards.
TAAAAATAGCTCGGGATAAAGGACCTTCAACGTTATGGCGCCGCAGTGCTTTGTGGTGGTGAAATGTTAATGTATTTTTTGTTTCATTAGGTATAATTTTGAAATCAAAATAAATATGTTCGTGAAAATTATTATAATAAGACACATATACGTATATTTTCTATTGAAAAATCAGTCAGTAAATATAGAGACAGGATGAGCATCTGCTTTAAAACAATTCGTCCGAAAATACATATACTGTAAGATGCGGCAGAGCCAAATGTGATATACACTCTGCCTCTCTGATATTCGTCTCAAATGGAATTGACCTTTTATGGGCGTGGTTATTAGAAGGGTATAACAAAATGGTTTCGGAGAATATAATTATAAACCTTAAAAAGGAAAATAAACCCTAGGAAGATATGACCTGGCTTAAAACAGATGATGAGCATCAGTAGTTCTTGTTGTTATTGCTGCAAAAGACATGTTTCATCATTCGAATTTTCATCTTCAGCATCTGAGTTGTTCGTGGTCAAGTTCAGGTGTATGGAAACACCGGATGGCTGTATCCAGAGTGAACTTTGCATGACCTACAGCAGCTGTTCACTCGATTGTTCTCGGGGACTTTAATTGAAAATCCGGCAGGGAGATTTTCGGCGGTTATTTCCAACTCGTTACTGCTGGCAACTTTTTTTAGTAACAGCCATGTAAAAACTTCTCTAGAAAAAGCCATAGCCGTTCGGAGACGGCTTTAAACAGTAGGTCCCGGTTAGTGGGTATACAAATTATGCCATGCACATTAGGGTGCAGTGAAAATATACTTTTTGTTTAAATTTGAACATTTCAAAATAAGAAAGAGATGTAGTTTGCGATCCTTAATAAGAGAAAAAAATAATAAAAATTATTTTGTGGTCGTGCCACTCCCTTCAAATTTTGAAATTTTGGAAAATTCTGTTGAATTGAAAAAAAATCCAAAAAATTAAGGAATTAACTTATTCAAAATTTACAATAAGCAAGCTAGTACCCAAAAAAAATGTATTTCAGGCAAAGAAGAGGATGACCGACCAATCAAAATTTGTAGTTTTAGTATCGATTTAAATTTTAAGTTAATTTTTTGAAGAAAGGACTATTTGGGTTATTTTAAATTTTGCCATATTTCCTTTCTTTTAATTTTATATTGGAGCGTCTTTTTTACATTAAAGTTGTGACCAACAGAAACTCTAAAGAAAAAAAGTTTTTGAAAATTTTCATCAATATTTCGAAAATTTTCAAATTTCAAGGGTCATTCTCAATTTTTCTAAGAATATGTTCTCTTGTTTCTCCCTTAGTAAGGATCAAAAACTACATCGGAGAATGATTCTTGTTATTTTTCATTCACCCTAGTGCACATCTCACAGATTGGAGGGAGGTTCCGCGTATGTTCCTTCATGTCCTGTTTATTGCGTGTTGTTTAGTTATTGTTATCAAAATAGCCAGTTTCAGCTGTACAAATTTCTAATCCGGTTGGTCTCTAGGCAAGGATGCTTGAGAAAAGAGGAGTGTGGTATTCCAGCCATAAATACGAGTACTAGAGCACATTAATCTTGTCTTCTCGCTCTACTCTCAACATTTGTGCAATTAAATCCTGGTTTTGAACAGTACATGCGTTCCCTACTATATGGTTTAAAAAAGTTACTGTAATTCGACAATTTTCGATTTGTTCAAACACCTCAAAAGCCAACACAAATTAATAATTCTCTCTATTTGACAACAACAAAACCCCGATCTTATTAGCATGCATAATCTTAAACAAAACGTAATAGAAAAAATTATCATAACAAAAAACTAATAATACGTTTTGTCGTGTTATTTAGAAACGGAGTAAAAACATGATGAGTTTAACTTTGACGACCGCGTTATTTTAAACTCGTGTAAAAAAGGATTGTATAAAAATAGGAGTAGGTGTATAGTGTTCGTTCGCAATACTTTTTAGGAAACCTTGTCTTACTTGTGTTGCTGGGTAGGGTCTTCTGTTATTAACACAAGTACATACTTATACTCTTCTACTTATCTCCTAAATCATTTATGTTGATGTCGGCAATTGTTTCATTGTGAAAAGTGAAATATTTGGCATTTAGTTAGTTTTCCATCTGAATACTGTACGTCTTATGTCTTTTAGCAGATTTTCATCTTTTATATGCATTATACTCATCTTTGGTGGTATTTCTGTTTGCATATAAGTACGACTACAACTACATCTCATAAATATGCAGCAGCCATTTAAGAACAGCAATGGAAGGCATGAGAACAAAATGGAAGACTTTGATAATTCACTATACGAATAGTGCTGATTTCTGTTGAGATGCACCATGAATAAACTTTTATATCATAATGGCCAATTTGGAGACATCAAAGTAGTTTCTCTCTGATGTAACTTGTATATGGGTGTTTCCAAAGTAACGGTCGTTACCGATTTTCGGTGATTTTTGAAATAAAATTCCAACCTAAGAATATATGTCAGGAGGATTGCTTAATTTTGGACCTTCGAAAGTTCAAGCATCGGTAGCAGCCAAAAGAATTCATAAAAAATATAATTTCAATACTATTTTTGACCATTAAAAAAGTAACGGTCGTTACTTTATAAATGTGCTGTTTTCAAATTTCGGAAACAAATATCATGTATTGTAAAATTTTGCACAGGATGTGTCAATTAAAAAATCTCATTAAATTCTTTGTAATGTTTTCTTTAAGTAATAGGTTTATTTTCAAATCAAAGAAAATTAGTTCCCAAAAAAAAAATGTTTTTAAAAAGTAACGGTCGTTACAATATAAAAAAATATACGATTTTTGTGTTTGAATTCATTTATTGTGGGTAACAAAAAAAACATATATTTTTGTTAGTATAAAGAAAATTTAAGTTCATCCTTCGGAAAATGACAGATACATTTGTTTTGTGTAATATTAGCGGAAAAATACATAACAAATAATAATTTTATTTTTGAGCTGTAAGGGGTCTTTTTTTGGAATTACCCATATGTTTGTCATTTCTTTTGTACAGTTCATTTATAATCTGCCGTCTTATCGAATGTTTTGTCTGTAACAGTGGAAGAAGAACGTCAGATGTAATCGCCGCCTTCATACAATGACAACATGAAAATGCTCATCTTTTTGCATTTGTTTGTTTGTCAGGATAATGTTTCCTTGTCTACACAAAAATGATATTTATACTCTTGTGGAAGTGCATTAGTGTGGGAGTGTGTCCGTTTGATAGTTTGTTTTAGTTAGGAACAACAATAATTCCTTTCAAGTTAGTTCAGAATATTTATTCATTTCATAATGTCTGTTTATTTTTGGTAAGAGAAATAGTCAGTTCTGTGTAGCACATACGACGTAGATAAAATATATCATTCTATGATCATTTTACGATATTCTTCGGAACTAGTGTGTTATTTTAAACTGTTTGGTATAAATTTATTTTTTTGTTGATGACAAATTGTTTTGATAAGAAATGTTGTTTATCTGGTAAGCAATTTTTCAAAATTGTCATCTCAATATTTTATTTTGCACTGTAACTATAATAGGAATATTACATTCCCTGAGTTGTGGTTTCATATACATTCTTTTCTCGCTAAGTATGTTTGAATAGTTCGCATCGAACGTGTATTCTGCATCAGAATTCAGCCATAACTCATACGCCACAGTGTTGCCACAAATAGCCGCAAATGTTGATTATACGCACGGGTGGCCGCACATGAAGCATGCATTTGTGTTGTTGGCTTAAGTAAATATGCGTTTATCATTAAAGCCTGTTAATCGAATAAATTATTTAATTTTCAACACTCCCATCACAATAAATATTTGCGTGCTGCTCAGCGTTTCCACGTTAATTGTAATTCACTCTATCCAACCAAAGAATATTAGGGTGTATCGAAAGTGTATGAAAGCACTCACATTTTGGAGTCTACTAAGTGTGAAAAGACACAAGAAGTGAAAGAATGGATATTCAGAATTCAATAGTTTTTTCTAAAGTGGTTTCAGGTCCTGCTTGCCATTGTTTAATGGTCAAGTCCATCGTTAAACCGTCTGTTTCGGGAATATTGTTCATTCTAAGTAATTTTTTTTTACAATGCGAAGTAAATTTATATTCCAGTTTTGGTGTAAGACTATAGGCTAGATTTTTGCAGCGACAGACCAAAGCCACTGGTGGGAATCGAACCAACAACCTCCACGCTGATAGGCAAGCACTCTACCAACTCGCCTACCTGGGCTCCTTTTAAATATTTAATACCAAGTTTTCCACATAGGACATTTTTGTGCCATATGAATTTTTTCTTTATTTTCCCTTGCTTACTTTTCTTATCCCAAAACTTATTTTCCTTTACATTTCATGAAATAAGTGACAGGAAACTTCTCTCAAATCAGTGCGCTGTGCACGATATAATTTGTACACTCACTGACCGGGATCTACTGTTTAAAGCCAAACGGCTGATAGTTTTCTAGAGAAGTTTGGCATGGCTTAGAGATTATTATCCTACTCGTAAAGTCTTTAGCATTTACAAGGTGAAGTCAACCGCTGCAAAATGTTTTACCACATGTCGAATCTGGGTTCTGCTGTGTGATAGCTGCACTCACTATTCACCACACCACGGCCGTCTACCTTATCACAAAACTACAACCTAATAATCTAAAAAATGATAGAAGTATTCCCACATTACCTATACAAATCAATAAAATTTTAGTAGAGTGTTTGTTCTATTTTTAATGTAGTCGGCTTGTAGATATTGTTCCAGTACGTTGACTATTTGCTTGAGTCTTTTCCATTTTATACTTAAAAGAATCTTATATTTGATGTGTAAGATAGTAAATTATCAAACTGGAAGTATCTTCCACTGCGAAGGTTTTCTCAAGACCTTACCTTACCACTACCGAGTTTGGGATTCATATTGCGGACTCGATCGATACTTAGCCTAAACATCCACAGGTTTATATTTTGGTTTATTAATCCCATATTTTGTTTCGTAAATTTACTCCAGGATATGGAGGAATGGACATGTATTTTCTTTTCAATAAACATCATCATCAAGTGACTACATTTAAAAAAAAAGGTTGTAGACCGCATTCCCCCTATTTATACCCTCATGTGTGTAAACTGAGCTGGCTGAATGTAGTACAATGGTTTGTGAAATTCGTTAACATGACTTTAATTTCAGGGACCGAAAATAACAGTTATTTTTAAAATTTTAAATCTAAAAGTCAGGTGGATATAATTTGTCTATCAGATATTTGAATACAGCATATTGATGCTGTTATGCTAAGGAATAATAAACTTAAAAGACTTTAATTTTTTTGACTTTTATGAAAAAGTCACTTTATAATAATTATTTTTTGACCGATTTTTTTTTGGTCAAAAATAAAAGTTAAAATTTGACTTTTATTTTTTAAGTAAAAAATAAAAGTTAAAATATGACTTTTATTTTTTAAGTCAAAAATAAAAGTTAAAATATGACTTTTATGTTTTAAGTAAAAAATATAAGTTAAAATTTGACTTTTATTTTTTAAGTCAAAAATTAAAGTTACAATTTGACTTTTATTTTTTAAGTCAGAAATAAAAGTTAAAATTTGAATTTTGTTCCTATTGAAAGCAGATGTTAAAAAAGTTAAATAAAATTTTAATTAAATATTAACACATATAACAAGTATACACGTCTGCATGGCATTTTTGCAAATGTCTTTTTAAATTGGTTAAGCTTCCAGCATTGATGACTTTCTTACATATTTTACACATAGTTTCTCCACCACTCTCAATGTAATATTCGCGGATTAAAATATTCCGTTTACGACCCATGTTTCACTGATTTATCAATAAAAATTAATTTATGAGTTAAAAAAAGCACGTTGTCAATTATTTGTCAACTGCATTAAAATGAACTGTTTACGGATATGCAAAGCAAAGGCAAAGAAGAGTTGATAATAATGATATAACAATAACAACCGTATAAATAACGGCAAAATAATATTGTCATCAGTGTTGCCGCTGCCTTTAAATTTTTTTTTTATTTTTCTTATATTTCCATTACATTCTTGTTATTATGGCATAATCAATTTTTTTGTTTCTGACTTAAAAAATAAAAGTCAAATTTTAACTTTTATTTTTGACTTAAAAAATAAAAGTCCAATTGTAACTTTAATTTTTGACTTAAAAAATAAAAGTCAAATTTTAACTTATATTTTTGACTTAAAAAATAAAAGTCAAATTTTAACTTTTATTTTTGACCGAAAAAATAAAAGTCAAATTTTAACTTTTATTTTTGACCGAAAAAAAATCAAACATGATTAGGGTCTCATTTTCGGATAGCCTGCAAGCGGCATGCAGTTGACTCAAAGGACTGTGTATACTGGCTTCCTAAGAAAGGAATTCACATCTCTGTTATGGTACTTTTATGATATTAAGATTTTACGTTTCATATATATTTCGCGCCTTAAATATTAAATATTTTTAAAAAATTTCAAAAATGATTTTCAAATAGATTACATTTGGAAATGGGTCGAATAAGCTTAACCCCTGGTGGAACAATATTCGAAGGGGTTGAATTATGGTTATGAAAATTAATATTTTGTTCAGAAAATCTGAATTGTTTTGGCATTCAAGGACCTGAAAGGATATTATTTATGGGTGGTAAGTTGGACCAGGGCGAATCGAAAAGAATAAAAGAAATATTAGTTATTTTTTTATAATTTGTTTCAACTTTTAAAGAACTAATAATAACACCAATATAAATAAATGCAGGAAATGGTATTTCGAAAAACAGTTTCTAGACATTGGCAAAACCACTCCTTCTCCAAGACAACTATTTTTCAATAATAGAATTTAGTGCGACGACTTAGGAAATTGTGAATTACCGTTATTCGGAGATGACAGGGCTACTAAAAATTGTATTAGATACATTGTAGTGTAGTTTAACGTACCTAGTGGAACAATTATACAACTATGTTTCTTTTAAATGTTTATGTGCTGATAATTGTAATGATAATTTGAAGTACCGTGGATCGTCAAAGGGTTAACACAAAATCTCGTTCGCGGTCCCGAATTTGGCATTATCTCAATTTTTAAATTTTGTCACATTCTTTCTTGGGATGGCAGTATATGTCGTGTATAGCTACGAATGTCAACAAAAAGATACTGACAAAATCATCATCATTGTCATCCAAAAGCAAAGGTATGTTAATCTCACAAACAGAGAATATTGCTAGGAATATTCTAGAAACCTTCTCATTTTCTAGTATTTTGTTAAAATTTTTTAATAAATGTTTGAAATAAAGCACACATATGTTGTAGACGTTTACATTTGTTTCCTGTATCGCATTTTGAACAAACACAGTTCCTTTTTGGGGTCCTAATGTGCTTTGAAGCTTGTGTTATGACAATTAATTTCCGGTTCTGGTAAACATCATTGGCCGGTAATGGTCTGTAATGTTTGTGGCAAAATGACAAAGAACACCTACACCTAAAGTAAGAAAAATGAGGCTGTATACACGAACTGAACCACATTTATGCGAAACGGTCATGGAAAATGTCAACAAATGTGTGTTCCGGACCACCATAGCCATGAAGGTCATTTAACCGCTATATTAATCCATACATAACCAATGATAATTAGCCAGGCATTCATAAATTAAAATAAAATTATAATATTTTAATTAAAAATGTTGTTGGACTTGTTTTGTACATATCCCAACATTCTACCTAAAACACGTGCGTAAATGCAACATACCCTTCGTGTCGACCACTTTAATTGTGAGTTGGAGTTAGGGTATGGGGTCATTTTTCGACGATGCCCCTACTTAAACGTACTTACTTCCTTTTTAGACTTAATTTTGGTATTTTATTGTGGAAACAGAAAATGATGCAAATTAAACCTTTAATGAAAAAATAATTGAATTTGAACATGTTTTCCAATAGAGAAAGACATCTCCAATACAGGAGCCGACAATGATAACTTCGTTCTTGGACATTAACTATTTATATCTTGTACAGAATATAGAAACCGCTAACATAGCGAAACATATGGAACCTTGGCCTGCTTTGGTGCCTTGGTGATGATTCTGTTTTATCCACTGTGCCAAATCCATAAAAAACTCCTTAGGATTCCGGTTGAACGCAACTGTGCTTATGGTGAGTGTGGGCAATCGCGACAAACATCGTGTGAATTAGTTTTTTATTTCCAAAAACTACAGAATCTCCTTTCGATTGGGGATGAACATATCGAAATAGTCCTCTGATGTGGAGACACAGTTGCACTTGTGGTTAAATTTGAGCAATGGCAGGTCCCATGAGTAACACAAAAAACAGTGACGAATTACAACGACATCTACACGTCACTGGATGAAACTTAGTATTAATATTAATAGTTTTGTACAAATAAATATGGTGTACTTGGGTTTCTTTGCTCCTTATTGTGTAGTGTGATTTCGGGAATCTCATGTAGGATAAAGCTGTTTTTTATTGTTATTAAATATTACTCATACGCCACAATGTCCATTTAGTTGAAAGATGTATTTAATTTTACAATCAGCAATTTTGGTTTTTATAATTTTTTGTGAAGCTGTTTTAAATCTTTATGATCTTTATACGTGGGTAAATTTTTTATAAACTAAACAAATTTTATAAGAAAACTACGCGAAAGTAAGTGATGGCAATACAGAAGAAACACAAAATGTCCCATACCTCTAAACACTTTATCTGGTTAGTAATAAGTAAACTGCCAATGTAATTTGTAGTTTCAGTAGGCTACATTTCATCACTGCCTGACTACCCACTTGCAATTCAACCTGGAAGCCATGCAATTCATCTACAACATACACAACGTTTCCTGGCAACATCGCTAAACTCCCATTAGCAACCCCCTAATAAAACTATGGCAACAGGGTGGACCATAGTAATTTCCGTCCTCATGTCATGTCCACTTAACCATCTAATTTCAGGGAAAATACAATTCACTTTGGTCACAACACCTTTGTCCTTGATGGAACAATGACTGTTCATGTGGGGTGGCGAATGCCCGATTAGCGTGTACATGTGAATATCGACAGCAATTGTTGTTTGCAGAATGTTGTGGTCGGTCTACTTGAATGTGGCCATTCTATGTGAGTGCGTATGTCACTTGCAATGTACAAATAGCCCACAGAAAATCAATGGATGCATGTTAAATTACAGCGATGCATTGCAAATGCATTTCGATGATTCTTTGAAGGCACGACGATTTAGAAATCAACCAGAAATCGCCAAACGCACTTGAATGTGCATCCATTGCACGGTTGGGTGGAGATGTGAATTTTTGCGGATAAAAGAGTATACTTATGTTGAGATCGACCCACAAACAGAATATAAATTGTTTATGAAATTCTGCGTCGAGTGGACACAGTTCTGGTGCAATTTTACCAGTCGATGTACTGACGTATAGTCCTCGGCATTTCTTAATGTAGAGTATAAAATATACGATCTGGTTGGTGGACTCAATTTACAAATACCATCCGGATGCTTGGGAATGCATTCCATGGTGAAGGATTTGTAATATTGGGTGCGGGCAATTTTCCTTTTGCTACAATTATGTGAACTGGCCCTAAAAATGTCCAAGTGGCGCATGGGCACAATTTATAAGTTGATTATATAAATAGGATGGACATTAGTAATTTGAAAATAAATAAATACAAAAAAAATTCCCACTATTTGACAAGTTGATTATATAAATAGGATGGACATTAGAAATTTGAAAAAAAAAATACTAAACAAGTGGACAAATAGTAAGTTCGGCCGGGCCGAATCTTATATACCCTCCATCATGGATTCGTTGCATTTCGATACCCATATGTCCATGTTTGTCAGGGGTTGGTTTTTGGGCCGCTCGTGACCCGATAGTCCCAGGAACCCGATCACAAATTTTATCCAAATCATGAAAATAAATGCATATTTGGGTTCGCGAGAAAATTTCGATGCATTTCGATACCCATATGTCCATGTTTGTCAAGGCACGGTTTTTGGGCCGCTGGTGACCCGATAGTCCCAGAAACCGGATCAAAAAATTTAGGCAAATCATGAAAATAAAGGCATATTTGGGTTCGTGAGTAAATTTCGTTGCACTTCGATACCCATATGCGCATGTTCATCATGGGCCCTTTTTTGGGCCCCAAGGGTCCACGGAACCCATGAGCACGCCCATTTTTGGGATTTTTTTCCCCATCTATAAATTATATAAACTTATAAAAAAATCAGATGTAGTGAAAAAAAATATTTGAAAAATTTGATTATGGCCGGGATATATTTAGTCCCGTAAAGGGGAACTTTTTCCCCTTTGGTCCGATATTGCCCATTCTCGAACTTAACCTGCTTATGGGAAAAAAACATCTTCCTACAGACGGACATACGGACGGACGGACATCGCTAGAATGTCTTAGAATGTTACACTGACCGATAACATATATACTTTATAGGGTCGCAGATCACTCTTTCGAGGTGTTGCAAACGGAATGACAAACTTAGTATATACTCCATCCTATGATGGAGTGTATAAAAACTAAATCGGGAACTAAATTCACAAAAGCATTTGGCCTTTGTATCAGTTAGAGGCGGATTTGTCTAGTATTCACGGGTGTTAAAATTTAATAAAATCCTTTAGAATATAATGTGGTACAACATACGACTCGGTTGATGAGTTAAAGTGAATTAATAAAACTTAATATAATATATGTCTCAACTCATTAATGTAAACCCAGGATTATTTTATGCGGCTGATGTTTATTTTATTTATTTATTTATTATTAATTACAATACAAAGTAAATTTATATTCTAATTTTGGGTCCAAGGGTAAACCGGGTGACAAAGACCATATGTTTTAGATATTTGCAGCGACAGACCAAAGCCTCTGGTGGGAATCGAACCCACAACCCCCACGCTGATAGGCAAGCACGCTACCAACTCGCCTACCGGGGCACCTAACTGCGGCTGATGTTTTCGAAAAGATGTCACGTACTTAAGTTTGTGAACACAAAGACAGCACCTGTTGGACTGACATGAAAATATTTCTTTGGCAAGTGAACAATTGTTCGGAATATGTTTTCACAAAACAAACACACCTTCGACAACAGCAGAAATATGAAAAAAAAATACTTCAATGGAGAAAAATATTTTCATCTGTGTTTCTTTGTGAACATGAGGGAGACTCCAATAAGGACGGTGCCACTAAATAAATAAAACGATATCAAACGTCGTAAATGGTTCGTAATAGTTCAATTTTATGAAAGGGAAGTCTTACACGTTGTATTAATTCAAATTACTCAATTTGAGTATTTACAAATCAGTTATTTCGACAAAATTGTCTAGTACCAAAATTACCTTTTCTCAGGAGATAAATAAAATGAAGTAGTATGAGTGGCAGATTTCTTTTAAAAGCCAGAGGTAATTTCCTTATAGAGATTAAAAATCATGAAGTTAAGTATTTAAAACCTCTATTTATAGTTATTTGATACACGATTTATCTAAAAGACACATGATTTATCTAGCGTTTCCTGTTGATCCAATTTGAGCATGTTTTACAGTCACTGTTCGTGATAGACGGATATATTGGGTGGTCATTTATGGATCCGTTTTCCATATAGGTGTTAATTTAGATCAATTTAATAATAGCAATACCATCGAAATAATGAAAATCTAATTTTCATTACAGGATAAAATAGAACAAAATACATCATAAAAGTCACATAGTGAGGACAATTTACATCTGAATATGCAAAATGGGAAAATTAATCACAATATGCAAATGGCGTCATTCAATCAAAACTTATTATTTGTATTTAGTAGAAAATATATTAAATTAATAAATGGTGTTTTTTTTTGCCCCAACTTGTATCTTTAAAAAGGCTTGCCAGAGTGGTTTGTAACTAAGCGCCTTTATCAGTAAAAAAGATTTGATAAATACCGTGTCCGAGTTTCGTTTCTTTACAGATTGTGTTTGTTTTGTTCTTGTCGTTATATGACGTCCAGCATTATCATACCTATTACGCATTCGAAGAATTATGTGCATAAACTTTTTGGTCGTAGTTAGTCAACATGCCTGGAGAGAATAACAACCATGCGTTCCAAGAATTTCTTGCAATAACTTGTTTTGATTTTGCTATGACTCTCTAACTACTCGCCCTGTTGCACGTATTGGTTACACACTTTTTCAATATGAAGAAGAGCAATGGAAACATGTTCTGGTATTCAAATGAAAATGTTTACAATTTTGTAAATACCAACCAAAGCCCCCAGTTGAAGGCGTATGATGTTTAAAAGTGCACTATTCATATTACGATTTCAATGTAAATTTGAGTGGCTGTTGTTGTCAACATCTTAACTTAAATTGAGATACACAAATTCAGAGGTGACCAAGAGGGTTAATACTTAACTCACATTAGGTAAACCTTCTCTTTTACCAGGGGTGGTTAGGTACGCAGGGAAATATTGTTGTGAGAAATAAGCTGCGAGGACAATTTCTCGTAGAAAAAATTATGTCACATATATGTACGGAATTTTATAGGATTTTAAAATGCTTTCGTTATCTTTACATAACAGGAATGTGAATGCTCAACAAATTACATTTTCCAAATATGCAATGCATGGCATCAAAGGATCACAAGGAATTCATCTTTCGACAATTTACACACAAACATTCTCATGCAAATATTTTGGTATGGATTAAACAATTTGACATTTTTGAAAGACAGAAGAAAATCCAAAATAAATAAGGGAAACATAGGCTTTCAAATGGTCTTTGAAAATTCTTCATTTCAGTAAATACCAACAATTTCAAGAGATGCTATTCTATTCAGGATCTGTTAAACTCGATGCCTCCTACACTAAGAAGTTTTTCAATTTGTAGTACAGTAAGGTAACTATGATGAAAGATGAAATACCTGACCCCTTGTGAAATGTTCTTTCTTTGTACGAAAAGAACAAAATGGCTTATTTATCTTTAATCTTTAAACAAAATGGGAATAAATATGACACGATTTAGTAGTTGCAGTTGCAATAGTTATGTCAACTTGCAATTTCTGAAAATTGGAGTTGAATCAATTGAGGTTTATGTCATAAGACAAAGAGATATCGCCGCCGCATACAATATGGAGTTAAAAGTCTTGAAACCCGAAGACAAGATTAATGTGATAGACGAAAGACTTGCATCCCGCTTGTTGAATATTCCGCATCCCAGTTACCATAAATGCATCATGTGAATACTTCCGATGATATCTGCAGCCGAGAAATATAAATAATTTGATGTCTTTGATTTTTTGATAAAAAATAATACTTTTATACTAAAAAAAAAATATATATTATATTTTACTAAACTTGTAGGGGCAATACCAGCGGTTGTAGAAATTTTGTCTAAAATCAACTCCAGAGGTAGTTCTCTAAAAATGTAAAATTGATTTCGTCCGCCAAATTAGCAAAACAACAAAGACTCAAGCGATATATTTAATAATACGTAAACATAGCAAAGTAGCCCAACGCTAAAAATGTTAAAAGTTTTAAAGTTTGATGGACGATATTTGGGTTTGAGTGATTGGTGAAATTTGAATTTAAAATGCTGCCACTATTAAAACTTTTCTACTGGTGATATTATATTTCCCAAGGCTATCCAGTGAAAATGGTAATGGCTTTTAGATTTTGCATTATTCATAACAAATTGCTCTGATGGTGATTACAATATGTCAAATGTTGGGTAGGAGTTACACGAGCCTATTAATCTGCTCACTCCCTATGGCCAATGCAAGGGAACAAGTAGTTACATTCATAGCTTTGCTGTAATTCCCGTTTAGTGTGGCATTGGATCTTGAGGTTAACACAATTTTTGTATTTCGTGTCAAGGTTGGTGACCTACGAATTTGCACATCTTTATTTCGCCAATTTAGTGGTCATGGCTATTAAAGACAGCCTGGGGGCAACATGGGGATAACATCAAATGGATTATATTTTACAATTGTATCGAATGCGTATTTGGCAAGAAATGTTAGTGGGTGGCGTCGTTTTTGTCTTATAAAGCGTTTCGAGGGCAGGCCGGGAACTATATGCAGGGTGTAAGAGTATGACTTAACAAATGACACACAAACATCGATAATTTATGTAATGTCTAGCTATAAACAAGTATGTTTTAAAAATTTGCTGGTAACCAGGAGAGAAACATCACGTATTGTTTGTTTGCGCAAGGCATCGTAATATGAGTTAGTTTCCATCTCGAGGTGGTGTTTAAATATCAACTTATGTCGCTCATTTACTTCAATAGTGTCAAGAGACTTCAAGAGAGTCGTTTAAAGTTTTCAATTGCTTCTAACTCAGCCAATATAAGAAAAAGCCATAGGATTCCCGAATAAACTGCACTGCAGCACAAAAGTCAATTTAAATTAGAGATATTCAGCTTTTTCTAGAGTAAACCAATAAAAAGTGAATGGTAACACTATTGAGTAAATGAGCGATATATTCTCTGAGTCCAGACCTCAATATCATTCATGGCTAGAGAAAATTTTAAACATCAACTGTTCTACTGGAAATAAAACCCACACCGTACTATATTATGATTACATAGCACATATACGCAATGGACCAAATAAAATTGACCACAATATGATAAGTCAGCATCTAGCAGAGCTCTTTCAATAAGGTAGTGTCGATACTACAAACATACATTGGTGCTGTAAAATGTGTATTCTGTTAATGTATTCGAATTTTGCGAATGAGCATTTAATTGTGACTCACATAGTTGCCTAACAAATAAGTAATCACCAGGTCTACCTAGACAACCTTTTTGTAAAGCGATTGGTCGGCAATGACGAGCCAACACCCTTCTTAGTAGTTACCAGGATGAGACACCATCTCATATCAGTGTAGATACGATATATACAAGAACATGACCTGAACATGAAATGAGACACGTTTATAAGAGTGAAATGTGGTGAAAGAGTGAAATGACTAATGGGAGCATCAACAAATTATAATGTTGTATATATAAATATAAATAAATATATTATAAATATTCTCTTTATGCCACTGAGTGGATCATAAATGTAATATAATATTTTGTATGCTGACCGCAACAAGGTCACTTCTGAGCCTCACATTGGAGGAAGAACTATTACAGGAACATTCATATGGTCCTCTGTGATTTGACAAGTGAACATGAGGATTTATGTACGAAACCAAATGCATATCAAACTTCATTACAGAGAAGAGGTGAAGGATCAGCCATCACTTCAGGTATCCAGACTACTGAGTTATGCATGTGAGTGAAATATCTCCTAGCTAGTGTGGATCAGATTGGTAAAAGTATTTGAAAAGAACACAAAAGAAAAGGAGAGTGGGTCGTCAGGCCGATAATAGTACAACTTAATTTCTTACCACCCTAAACTAACTACACATCTCGCGAATGTTCTCCATATTATGATTTTAAACTCTGTGTTTTTTAATTTTGGTTCCTGTTAGAAAACTAATTTACCTTAGTGTATTTTATTTCAATTTAATCTGAATTCGAATGAATGACAATTCCAAAAACCATACTCAGTTTGTAAATGTTATTTCCATGCATTTCCGTCACTCTGGTCGTTCACTGTTTGCGGGACCTATATTTTCCTCGGTTCCATGTTGTTCATTTAATTAACCGGAAGGGTCCTTATGGAATTCATATTAAAGCATCAACCGATATGTATTTAACATCCGATCAATTCGAGAGATAAATTCAAAAATCACTAACAGATCTTGCAAAATTTAGAAAATCATATTCCTAGTGAAGTACTCAAATATGACTGGGGATTATATTGAAAAACGTCATCAGATTTAAATCAATCTCATTAGCTTATGCCACATTCCCCAAATATCCACCATTCTCTTTGATATTGCGATGAATATTGAAAGGACTACAAACGAACACTCAGACATTCATGCGCTACACTCGTACATAAACAGATAAAGAAAATCATTAACTTTAACGACAATGTTGTGGTGACTTTAGTAACATCAAAAATATCGTAAATGTAGAAGGACTGAGAATAACAAATAATAACATCGACACTGACTCAACAAAACAAAAGACAACATTACTAAATCAAATAGAAGCAAACAAGCACAGTACTTGAGCAGTAAGAGGAAATTTAATTTAGCGGAGAGGTTATGAGGATAAACACCACCGACAAATTTAACTTCCTGATCAATTGTGTTTGGAAAAGTCCAGAGTTCCTATAAAAGTGAAATGGTCCACAACTTCATCGACCATCATAAATATTTTTTTTTTAATTTTCTTTACTGAGACATCATCATAGTTTGATATCTTCCACTAGCTTTAGATATGCCTAGGAAATACCGACAATCTACTGAAAATTATTTCTTATGTTCCCTCCGTTGTTCAGAACATTACAGCTCTATTTGTCTTCCATTATTACTTATATCTTTAAGCCACCCTATGAACGTCACCGCAAAGCCAGAAAGGATAATGGAGAAAACACTAAAGATTCCTGTCAAGGACAAATGTCGACCAAACGTGATTTTTGGTCCCGATTGATTTTGTTTTTCTCAATTTGTTCAAGTGGATCAAATTCAATTACTTTAATTTTACTAGATTTGCGTCAGTTGCCAGACGGAGTTACTAGCAGAGGATTTCTTTGACATAATAGAACGTAATCAGCATTCAGTGATGGGGAAAATTGTGCTTTGTATGTGTGTCATAATATGTTTATGTTATTCAAAGGAAACTGTTGGCTCCCGTTGCTCATGGTAAGAGACATTAAACGTTGTAACTGGAATGCCATTTATCTTTTTATCTTTAGTTTTATTTTATTTTGGTATTTTGGCACACTCTAGGACACTAAGGTATCTTTGCTTATGTTTAATTTTTTAGACCTGGGAAATGATTCTATTTATCTGATAGGTGTTTCTGAGTACAATAATAATCAGTTTTTGAAATTTCACAAACACTTCCAAAATTTTGAGTACACAAAACTTGTTTTTACTTTACCCTTAACTCTAGATTTTGGAGGTTTTTGAAAAAATTCTTGTTGCAACATCTAACAGAAAAGTAGTATAATTGCCCAGGTATTTTTTTGTATTTCTTAAACAATATTTCGGAGAGACTGAGGTAAACCGATTTTCTTACTCTGAGGTAAACCGATTTACTGTCTTCCCGTATGTACATATGACCGCTTACGTATGACCTTTCGTTGTTACTTCTGTTTTAAAAATTGATGATTTTGATAGAGTTATAATTGGAAACCAATTACTTGTGTTTAATGTGACAGGAATACAATTTCTATTTACAATATGCACTAAGAAAAGCTGGTGTGACAATGAGTTTGAAAAGTCTGTATAAAAGATGGGAAGGCAATTCTCATACACTTGCACATACTTTACACCTCCGAATCAAAGTTTTATTATTCTCTCAGAAACGTATTCTTAGGCAAATCAATTGGCACAATGTATGTGATTGCATTATAATTACGCAAAATAATAATATTTATAGAATTATTCAATACCTGTGTATGTGCTTTATAATCAAATATAAATTGTGTAGTCAATATCAGAGAATACGACTCTATCAACTTATGACGCCATGTCTTTGAAATATTTTACAAAGGTACAAATAGATTATTGTATTACAATACAATTTATGCAGCTGCATTTTCATCTGTATTGTATTTTTAGAATAGTCTCAGAATGTGTGTGGGTTACATGGATGGCACAGGTGCAATCGTATTTGTTCACTGGTAGTTTCTTCTGAAGTTGAACTGTTTGGCAACAGAATGTGCAACCTTTACACATACCAATGATCCTGTTGGTATAAGAACACTTTGTCTTCTACACAATGAGACAGTTAAAAGCTTCTGGCAAAACTTAGCACGCATCCTGCCTCTGCCATATTGAAAATAACTATCAGAGGTACGTGTGAGCAATTATACAAATATTAAGTATACGCCCCAAACATATCTAAACAAACGCCAAGCAAAAGCGACATATGTTAAGATTTTTAAACAGAGTCCCGTATAGTTTTGGAAATTAATTAAACATTGCAAATATGAAATGTTGGACGGTGGCCGAAAACCCAGGATCGAAATCTGGCAAAGCATCAAATATTTTCAGCGTCTGTTTTGCAACTCGTAAATGCTGGTGACTTTACAAGTAAGAGAGTAAACTCTGAGCCATGTAAAACTTCTCTAGAAAAGCATTAGCCGTTCGGAGCCGGCTTCAAACAGTGGATGGCGATCAATTAAATCACACACAGCGCACTGATTCGAAAGAAGTTCCCCGTCTGTCCCTTCATGGAATGTTAAGGAAAATAAGTATGTGAGTAATATGAAATGTTCTGTTACTGACATTTTTAGAAACTACTGGACACACTGTAAATAATTATCGTGATGGGTAACTGTTGATGTCGAATTTGAATTGAAACGTAGTAACAATAAACCCTGACCCAAATACCTTGCATTCGAGTAATAACTTCTCATTTCAAGTCCAAATTATTAAAAATAATAAAAAATCTTAATATATATCATGGTACAATAAACAAGGTAAGGCCAAGCAATCAGCTGATTTACAATTTTTTCTCGCAGCACTCTAAATTGTCAAAGTTGACATTCGATGTTTTTGTTTACATTCAGGCAACTGTTGAAATTTCAAAAAACGTTTATTCAAATTATTGAAATTATTATTGTACCATGATATTTTGTATCAAATATTTACAACAATAACAAAAATTAACTGTCAGTAACTTTATTTTATATTCTTGACATATACAACTTTGACAATATAGAGTACCAGAGTTGTATCTGATTATTTGTTGTTGGGCTAATGACCTTACCTTGTTTATTGTACCATGATATATATTTACCCTCGACACTGATTCAATTTTTTTTCAACAAAATTTTTTTTTTCCACAAAAATTTTTTTTCAACAAAATTTTTTTTTCGACAACAATTTTTTTTTTCAACAAAAATTTTTTTTATGTATGTCAACAAATTTTTCGGGAAAAATTTTTTTTCTACAAATTTTTTTTTTTTTCGAATTTTTTTTTTACAAAATAGTTTTCTCAAAATATTTTTTACAAAATTTTTAAAATTAAGTAACAAATACTTTCTCAAGCAAATTAACGGGCGCCATAGGCGCATTACAACTTACTAGTAATAAATAATAATAAAATAAATTTAAGATATTTTTTGACTCACCATTTCTTTGATTCAGCATGTTCAGGTAATTGCGCCATTTTTCAATAGTTGATATTTTAGAAATCATTCAGATTATTAAATATTTGTCGATTGTGTAATTTCATATTGTTCTCCTAGTCCACAATTTGCCGGTAGAGTTTTTCTGGAAGTATGAAATATCTGTCATCCACAGTAATGAAATAGCTGATGGAGATTCCTTATGTACCGGTGAAGAATTGGCTCCAATAGTTATTCTCTCTACAATCTTTCAAAAATCTTAAGCGTATTTTTATGAAAATATATTTACGTTTGTAGAATCCTCCTTCAATATTTGAGCTCACGGGTTGTTGCAAGATCTTCTTAAAAGACATTATTCTTCGAATTGTTCGGTAAAATTAGGAATAATATTTTCATATCAGTGACTGAATATTCAAATGAACTTAAATTTTTTTCTATATTTTCCATTTTCAATAAATTTCTATGATAACCTGATATAAGTAGAAGGGGTATTTCGGAACGACAATCGATTGTAGTCTTGTAGTAACGCAAATAAAAAAATCGCTGGCTGTCGCAATAACCCCCATTGAAGGTGACTTCGGAGCAGAATTAAAAGTTATACTTTGAAAGCAATAATTACACGTGAATTGTGACTACAGAAGAGGGGAAAATACAATTCGAGCGCCTACATTACTCTAGCTGGACACATGAAGTAAATGTGGGTGGTCGCGGTGTAGGAAAATCATTTTCAGTTCGATGGCGGCTTTAATCAGAAGGTCCCCGTCACTGAGTATGAACAAATATATCGTATACAGCTCACCTGTATGTTCCTTTACGGACTTCCAAGGGGAAAAAATAAGAACATTAGTTGTAACATGAATACTAGGCACAGACAGATGGTTATGACACAGGACAATATTTCCTCCAAAGAAGCATGTGAGTTGAATAAATATAATTATACGAGCAAAGTGACGCAGATACAAATGTAGGAAATGACATTGTCGTTTGAAAAGGAGATGTACCTGCTTTGAGCCTATATTTACAATTTTCTGGTAAGTATTTAAGCAGATAACACCATAAAATACTCGAGAGGTAAAAAAATTTCAAATGTCACGCTCTCGCAACCGATTCCGCCTACTTTACTGCGTCTAAATGGGTATGATTCCGATGATTTCAAATTATTCAGCCTTCGCTTCCTTATTTGCGCTGTACACATGCTTACCAAAATTCTAATTAACAATTTGGTATGTGAATATAGCGAAGAAGGTCATTATTTATGATGTCTTTGACTATGACAACAAAAGTGGACGATGTTTTGATACGTGTAGCGATTTCAATTTCAAATTACCGGACAATCAGCTTTAATCAATTATGATGTTTATTTATTGTTTCTGTAATTTATATGATTACAATTCCTTAGAATATCGTTAAAGTAAAGTCCACTCAACCGAAGAAGTTAAATTTCAGTAAATAAAATATCGATTGCTTTTACAATTCAATAAATGGTGGGTGACTGAAGGCATTTCCTAATAAATTCGGACTAATGTTAGCAAATACTTATTAAGTTATTATTCCATTTGAAATTATTTAAATTATCTAATAGAACCTGTTCAGGAGCAGGAGAGACAATATTTTGTTTGTTTTGAAAATAAGAAATTCTCCATACAAATAGAACCCGAAATTAAGTGAGCACAGTAATTTGATCTACACTAGAAAGCGAACCCAAAACCAGTACACCAAAGGCGAAGTTAACAGTTTCTGCATCTCGTTTGAATAGAAGTGAAGTTCAGTTAATGGCAGAAACGAATGACTGTTAAACTTGTCGACAAAATCCTGAACTTTCATAAAATATAATTTATATGATCTTTGATCAATCAGACATTGGAGAGTAATTAAAAACAGCACCAGTTTAATATGTTTATGCAGAATAATTTTAATATACTAGACATTTAATCTGAGGAATAGGTGTGACTTGGCGAAAGTCGCTATTGCACACCATGTCACGGTCTCTGTGGGTTTGACATGTGATTGCTCGACTCACCACTCAAAAAAGACAAACACCAAACGCGAGAAGATCTCATGAATCGTGTTGTAACCAACTAAAGAACAAATGCATCAGACCGAAGTACGTAGAATTTCTCTATTTCTATTTCTACTACACTACAACTTATCTTTGGAATTACATCATAAATGAAAAAAAACAATTTGCTAGTGAATGTCTTAATCTCTTGCGAAATGCGTGCAAGACAGAAACTTTTGCTTTAAGTTTTTCTGCTTTAACTGCTGGAAGTATTGTTTGTAATAGGAAACATCAACTACTCGTACATTTCCATTCCGGACAATGGGTATGCTTTGTCGTGGACCAACATACTACAAGTATTTATAAAGGGATAAATATCATTGGACAGAGAGCACATATATTCCAACCACATGTACTACACCCACAGTTTACAACTTTCAGATAGTTCCAGTATCTGTGAACTGAAAACAAAAGGACTTCAACAAAAACACACATATAAAGAAAATAGTTTGCAAAGTCATATTAACGTTGTTGTATGTTATTGCATTTTAGATTTTCATTTTGTGTTTTCTATTTCAACTCGTCCTCTGAGACTGCTGGGAGTCATGCGACTCGCATATAACACTCGTATCACAATCTGTTATAAATACGTACATAAACACACATACAACCAATTTAATTTTAGAAAAAATAAATCGCTATATAATCTCCTCCGTCTGGAAAACATAACATCTTTTAATGCTATGTTCTATTTCGTTGTGTCAAGACAAAAACTAATCCTGTAAGACATAAATGTGACCGAGTGTGTCACGAGTTATTCCATTAGAGATCATGGATTGTGAGGGCGAAAGTTGTGCCTATCTTTTCTACCTCTTCTTTTTATAGTTAACCTTACATTTAAAGTCGGCAGGGCACAGTCATAGTAATGAATTAGTATGATTCAGGTATAGATTAAATGCTTTACTTTAAAAGTTTTACCATATTCAAATTCTTTAAGAAACATGAGTGTATTTTCATAGATTTTATTTAGTAACGGCTGTTGTAAATTTTTATGAATATGGAGTTAATCTCTGAGTATTTTCACACCAAATTACATTTAAAATGGACAGTATCACTTACATTCTCTGGTGTCTCTCCTGTAAAAGTACTTATCATTTTATAGTTTGGGCACATTCCGGAATATCACCCAATTCTTTTTTCCTTGCAAAAGATGTCTTCAGCGATTCGAAGACTTCCTGTGTAGTGTTAGTAAAACATAAATTGTTCTATATGTTTATTTCTTGTAACTCCAACTACTCGACAGAACACACACTTAAATTAATGGACACAATGACACAATGTGACCCTTTGGATTCATTTATATTGTAAGTCATAAACAATCAAAACAAATTACTAAAATACTTTGCAAGTATGTGAGTTTAGGAGATTGACCCAGATGATGAAGGAGGGTGGCTGTTAATGTGTTTACAATATGCCACTATTCCTTAAAGGACCTTCGTTCACCATTCAGCCATTGTTAAATGAAACATGAAGCCTTCGAGCCTCTAACAATATTCTTGAGGAGGTGATTATGTGAATATGCCAGCCTTTTGCTTGTTTCCAACTGTTTCGTAGTTATTGTCATCATTCACTTTCCATTTGCAATCGTTTCAACGATGAGTGCTACTATTTATGAATGGACACGTAAGTATGTCATTATTCTACGTTGTTGTTATTGTCCTGCCATTCATTTACCTTGCCAAGCAATCCTTTGTTCTCATTGTTTTAAAATTCCAGTGTTTCCCCGGTTGTTATTTTTTCTGTTACCAAAGCTATGTCTATGATTTCGTTTATTTTTGTTGTTGAAGATGTTAACGTTTCTGATACACCTTTAAGAGTCCGCCAACCTTGCAATGAGCAACAGTTGCAGTAGCAGCTGTTGTCAGTGAGCAATTAAGTGTAGTAAGCACAATATAGCAGGACGAAAATAGATCCACAACTAGAAACCAATTGTTTGTCTTCAAATAAAATGTGATTGCTAATGGCGATGGTAACCAGGAATATAACAAAATGGAAAACATTGTGGACAGTGGTGGAGTTAAAGTAGTGCGTCTTTCACACAGTCAACCTAGAGAAAACGATTTTTCGGCGGCCCAGTAAATGCCGGCCACTTCACGGAGGGTTCAAAGTGGAGGGATCAAAAAATGGTTATATAGTTACTGCGAGATTACTTAGGCATAATACATTTTTTAATGTTCCATGCCTACAACCAATTTTTTTAAATTGTGAACCCATTATGAGGTCCATGAGGGAATTTAATAACTGAAATATGAGACTTGATGTCGATTTTTCGTTTTCATTTAGTAAATTTATCGATTTGTTGAAGTAAGCATATTTTAAGATCTAGTCTAAGCTAGTCTGTAAGATTTATATAATATAGACTAATAAATGAATAAATAATTATCTGAGCCATGTAAAACATCTCGGCTTCTGCCCTTTTTAGTGAGAGTACCAATTATATCGTACACAGTTCACTGACTCGATAGAAGTTTCCCCCCTATTTTTTAGGGGAATGTTGTTGGAGTAATAGTTCACTAATAGTTCCCAATCTGTTCCTTCGTGGAATGTTATTGGAAATATATACGTGAGTTACTGACATTGAAATAAGTACACAATACTATTGTGTATCATGACCGAATCATTAGCATAATAAGGGATATTTTAACAAAATTGCAGTATTTCCTACAAAAGTTTGCCATAACGTTACCTAAGTATACAAACATATTTAAATCATGTTAATTATTGTGCTTTTTGGTATACCAGCCTATAACTTTCAATAGATTGTTTCTCCCACTCGATATTGGTTTTGTGAATATGTAAACTTTGCACATTTCATTGTCGAAGAGGATGTGCTTAATCGCAAAATAAATTTGAATTTTTTTTATTACAGTCCCATCCATCCAGCACATGTTTCCCAAGTTCCCTAAATAAATATGAGATGATTAAAAGGGTATCAAATATATGTTCGTAACAATCAAACTGATATGCTAACAACTTCAGAGGTATCGTAAATCAGATTAATTTTATGTCAAAATAGCACATTAACCCAAAAATATGTTTTTACTCCCCAAAGACATTAAACAAATGGAGTAGCATTTGTATTGGCCAAAGCCACGCAGCAGGTTCGGCAAAAGGGTCGAATAAACAATGAACGTCTGTGTAAAATGGAATGGATGGATAAATAAGATGGAGCCAACATGCCCTACGTTGGCAAACTTTGAAAGTCCATGATATGTTTTAAAATTTTCCATAGTGAGGACCTCAAATGTTATACGTTTTCAAATGTATACTAACATAACTACTCGTAAATATCTGAAATAGAGACAAACGTTCTTTTTATTAGCAACATATTCTCCTCCAAATAATATGGACCGCTATAAGCAAAACATATTATTAATTGCACTTTCTCACCACCATGAGTAACCAAAAAACCAAGTATTATGCATTCATGACACTTCTTCAACTACAGATGAAAACCGAAAACATTTCATCGCACAATATTTCCAACTTATGTCAGACGACGTCTCTGATAAGTGAACATTTCTGAGGGATGTGTTACCCATAGGATATGTTGCGCAATACCGATTTAATGGAAAATCATCATACGATTGCACATGTTATTAACGCTCCTACAATATAAGTTTTCATGTTGCTGACAATACCCGTAGACAACAGAAAATATACTCTCGTTTTGGGGATCACAACGAAATGCAAAACAAGATGAAATAAGTTGTACTTGTCAGTGTAAACAAAATGTTGCTGGTCATGTTCATTTATTCAGCGCAACGCAAAAGGATAAAAGTCGGATTTCCTCACTGGCAAACCGGCTTGCTAGATAAACAAACAGTTGGCAAAGGGGCTGACAGGCGGAAGTAGCGATATTCATAAGTTGTCATAAGGATACAAATGGATGAACACACTTCTACACAAACTGATAAATCTAAAATTTTTGTTAGTTTATTTATGGGATTTCTGTTGTAAGAATTTGTCGTCATTGTAACTGACAACTTTGTTTAAAGTTGAACTGAACGGAACTGCTGATGGTGATGTGGAAGTGGATGTGGTGCTGCTGATAATATGGGTGGCACTACACCGTGCATAGTGGTCGTATATCGTATTTTTATATTTTTAAAACATTTTTTCGTATTTTGAAAGACATTTGTATTTCAGAAGGTAATAATGAATTGTGTGAACACAAGAGGTAAGTTGAAAAGGCAATCATGGGAAATTCCGCAAGAAAAATTGCCTAGTGTGAATCGGGACATTGGAATAAAAACGAAAACATTTATTTACAGAAATGTATACATTATATGATAATTTCTTGGAAATGCGTGGTGTGATAACTTGTAAGACCCGTAAATGCTGGAGACTTTACGAGACTAAGCCATGCAAAAAATCTAGAAAAATCATTAGCCACTAAAAACCGTATATCGTAAGTAGCTCACTGATTTTAGAGGACTTCCCAGTCTGCTTCTTCATAGAATATTTTTTTTTTAATATTTATTATAATACGAAACTGAGCTGGAAGAACCAAAAAGTCTTACAGAACTGTTTTTTACACGGTATTTATTGAAGTGTAAGACTGAGTAATGATATCCTTGGGTATAACTTGGAGAATAAAATTACCGACACCTTGACTCAATTAAAAATGTGCCACATTTGTATTTATGATCTTATATTCGTAACCTTTTGCATAAATATAGCAGGATTTTATGAAATTATTCAAAATCATTCATATGGAGTCAATATGATGTGAAGGATTTTCATTCTCATTTTAATATAATTTTTGAATAGCCTTAAAAATGTCCTGGACGGGCTGGACTAATAAAAAATGGAGTTTTTTATAATTTGCTCAATTAGATCTGCAGAATTTGGTGATTTGGTTTTCCAGGAGATCTCAGAAGTAATTTCATTTGAGTTTTCCTCAATACAGAGTTGTTGTCGGAAAAATTATGAAATTATTTGCTTTGTTTTTTAGAACTTAGTTTTCTGAACAACAGTTTTGTAGTCCGGAAAAACCATTTCTCTTTCATGAATCTCCATATTCATGTTTTCATTGTCACGAATGAAATTATAATTCATTAATAAATTTATTTTGTGTAACATAAAAATTATTTTCTAATATGAACAGGAACAGTAGATAATACTGGGAACTACTAAAATTTTGTAGTGATTACCAAATTCGAATATATACACAAAGAAACCTTAAGAAATGTAAGAAACATAAAAAATGAGAAACTAAAATTGCATTGAAGCAAACTAAAAATCCTAAGCCAACATCTCATTAATAATAATTACACTCCGTATATATTTATCAAGCAAAACCTTAAAAGTTGCAGCAAAACCAAATATCTTTATAAAATATGTAGAACATATTATAAAAAAAATTAAATTAATTTGATGAGCAACCATTAATCGTATTCTAGTCAGTTTAAAAACACATACATATTTTCGAGTTATTTTTTTCGCACCACTGTGCCGCCTAATCGTCATAACAAACAATGGGGCAAATAGACATAAACACGATTGAACGATGCAGAGCATATGGCACACTATGCTGTGAAGTATAAAAATGCACTTGAATTGAAAAAAAAAACACATTGAACACTCAAAATGCTTTGGCTCGAAGCTTAGATTTGTAGACTCTTTAAGCATTAAACTTAATATTTTATTATCAAATGTATGATGCTTAAGTCGATGTTGTCTTGTTCACAAGAAAAATATTCATATTGACGGAAAATGGAAATGTTATTTGTGTCCCTAACTGAAACAAGACTTCTGAAATCTGAAATATGAGTGTAGATATGCAAGTATATATGTGTGAGTGCTACCGTACAGTCTTCTGGAGGTACACATCTCTCATAACTTTTGCCAGATCAGTACGTGCATGTGAATGAAATGTTGTACTGATTTAATGATATTTTGTTATATAAATCATTTGATGCATTTGCACTGAACTAAAGTGGAACCACAACTAAAATTTTGATAATAATTTGTTCCTAAATGCTATAACGACTTTTGCCACAAAGTATCAACTGAGGTACATTTAGAACTTTTCGTGGCATCATTATCTCTGGCACACAACAGACATACAGTCAGACATAGACACTCAGATATTTACTTTTGATCGGTCTTTTTATTTCTTCTGTTTAATCATTGTTCAACTTTCCGCGAGTCATTCTGGGCTTCCATTGTCACCACTTGTGCTTTGTTTTTCTAACCGAAATGTGTACGCCATGGTTTTTTTTTTAAACTTTTATGAAAATTAAACGTAAAAAGTTACTACGAAGAGGACAAGCAGAAATGAATGTTTACCAACAAATCTCTCTGCTCTGTCAACAACATGACTTTAGTCATTTTTGGCTCTTTATCACGTTATAGCAAATAACTGCGGTCAACAAAAATGGGACAATGACAACGTGAAATAATAAAATGTTTCGACAGTAAAGACGTTGTCAAGCTGATTCTTGGATTATAAAATTTGTGACATTCTCTAATTTAAACAAATGACCACTGATAAGTACATCGAAAAAAAGAAGAAATCTAATAATGTCATCCTACATTGTAAGCATTATCAAATGAACTTCGTTTACTTTATGCCACAAAAATCAATTGAAAAAACAAAGAAGTTTCGTTCATGAAAAACCACCATACACATACCCTTAGAAACTGGGGGTGTATTTACAAACTTGCCCGGGACATATCTTCAAAGAATTACAATGAATAAAAGTGAGTCATTTAAAAAAAATACTGTGTCGTAAGTTGAACCTTTCAAAAAGAATTTTTATCGATTTGAGTTATGATAAGAGCAAAGAAACATCAGAGATATTGTCAACGATTAATACGTTAGATTGGATGTTGTGCATATTTCATCTGATTCAGCAAATTGCATGTTTCAGAGGGCTAAAATGGAGTCAAGACTTTGAGATAATTAAATAGAAAATATTCCAACATAACTCTTCAGTATTTAAAACAGTATTAACCTCCTAAGCTTGTTAAATTTTAAGTGATTGGGTTGTACTTGTTTACTACCAAAGAAGGCCTAGAGGATCCTTTGCGACCCACAGTCGTTCGAAAGTTACAGCGTTAGGCAAATAAGGTGTCACCTCTTCAAAGGATCACATTTTTTTTGTGTGACTTTATTTTTTATTGTTTCAAATTACAAAATGTAAGGAAATAATCATATTTTCAGTATTCATTCACTTAAGCTCGATGTGGCCACCTTTCGCCTTGACTATGGTCTTCAAATGCTTAAAGAATGAATTGCATGTTGCCCGAATATGATCTTGCGGTACAGTATTCTTATACAATAGATTTATGTAGCGTATGGCATATTTTTAGTGCTCTCCTTGCTCTCCACATCGGGTGAGTTCGAAAGCTATTGTGCTCACAAGTGTTTTTTAACCATTTTTGGTCCACACGAGCTTTATGAGGCGGTAAGGAGTCTTGTTTTGTACTTCTACGACCGAATCTAAAACAGCTTCCAAAATATTCCTGATAATAAGTCGATTTAACATCAGGCTCGATAGAAAATATTAGACAGCGTTTATCAGTGGTCACAGCGACCCCTACCATAACTTGAGATAGTCAATAATTTGGGGTGGTCGTTCGTTCGATGTTATCGTTATATGGACTTTTTTTCAATCTCCATAGTCATCACAACTTCTATCACTCTACATCAATACTTAGTTTTGGGACGATATTGAGATTGTTAGAGAGTGGCTTTGCTTAAAACTATTTTTGAAAAAAAAAAAAAAATATAAATAATCAATGATCTCAAACTCGACTAACAGAAAAAAAACTGTATGAAGAATATAAATCAACAATATACAAATAAAATTAAGTTCTAAAAAAATAAAATAAAATTATTGTTAAAGTTTGTTTGTTTATCCTTTTTGTGTACAAATGATTCTAGCTGATTTTGGTAAACAGATTTTTCAAAATATTTCAATATTTGAATAATACGTGCAAAATTTTCATTTCAAATAAACAAATACTCGTATGGATTTGAATTGCATATTCATTTCAAGGGAATATCCATTAAATGACATAAAATTAGTCGATAGAAGCAAATTGATAAATGACTACTAATGAAAAACAACGATTAAAATATTAGCAATCGTATTGTGTTGATTTTGAATAACAGATGTTTAAAAATACGAGACTTTACATTACATTTCAGTTTATGCATAAATATATGGAAATATTTAAAAAACTATTTGAGGACTAGTAAGACACATGACCAAAATGCAAAATTACATGGCACTCTAACGTCCAAAAAAATTACATTGAGTAAAATACAGGTCTCTGATTGACCCGTGATTGTATTTCTTAAAAAAATTTATCATATTTAATTTGCTTTAAATATTTCATATGCATAAAAGTATTGAAATAAATCTTCAATGACTACTTGATTGGTTGAGACATGTACAATGTACTTATGCTCTAGACTGAATAACCTTTTACCAGTGAAAGGTTTAATGATTGCAAATTCAATTACACTTGAAAATCTTGACATTGAAATAAAATGTTGAAATACAGACAGACAGAGAGACGTAGCAGGTAACAGAATGACGGCAACAGAAAACAAATCTTGAAAATTAACTTGAAAAGATGCTGCTCCAGATTTATTTATTCGAAATGACAACGTCTGCTTCGCTTATCACACAGACTGTTGAATGCAAAATAGAACACTCACACACACTCTCAATATCTAAAATTTTGCGCGTGATTGCTTGTTAGACAGAAAAAGTTTCAACAGCGATATTCCACGATAGAAGAGGTACTTGTCTGTACTTATTGTTACACTTTACGGTTCCATGTCATACCTGATCAACCTTATCTGCATTGGTAAGGCGAAAGGACAGTGTGTTACGATTTTCATCGCGAGCATTTTCTGCATTTGAATGATGCGTGGTGTCATTAATAGAGGTGTATGAAAGGAGGGACATTTAAAATGTGGGGCTAAATATGTTGCAAAACTAACTGTCTGTTTCCATAAAATGAATTTGTTCGTTCGTTACAAATTGTCAACATTGAAGACGCAATAAAATGGATATTTTTCAGTAGTGAGAGCTCATTCTTTTGAGATTGTGTTCCAGATGTCCATATCTAACATATATCTGAAAACCAGAATTGAATAATGGCAGAATCCCATTTTATAACGCTTCCAATATTGACGATTTGTAACGAACGAACAAAATCGTTTTATGGAAACAGGCAGTTAATCGGGATATTTTTAAGACACTGGATTAAGACCAATACTTCATCAAAACACATTGTAAGTAATTATTATTGAACTAGTAAGTTGTAATGCGCCTATGTCGCCCGTTAATTTGTTTGAGAAAGTATTTGTTACTTAATTTTAAAAATTTTGTAAAAAATATTTTTAGAAAACTATTTTGTAAAAAAAAATTTCGAAAAAAAATAAAATTTGTGGAAAAAAATTTTTGTTGGAAAAAAAATTTTTGTTGAAAAAAAAATTTTTGTTGGAAAAAAAATTTTTGTTGAAAAAAAAATTTTCTTGAAAAAAAAAAATTTGGAAAAAAAAATTTGTAAGAAAAAAAAATTTTGGAAAAAAAAAATTTTGGTAAAAAAAAATATGGGGAAAACACAATTTCTGTTAAAAAAAAAATATTAATTTTTTTATTATTATTATTTATAGAATTATTATAGAATGCCTATTTAAATTCCTACGTACTGCGTGACAGAGTCAGTGAATCAGTGAATCAGGGAATCAGTGTATCAGTGTATCAGTGAATCAGTGAATCAGTGTCGAGGGTAAATATATATTAAGATTTTTTATAGTTTTTTATAAATACCCGTATGGATTGCCACATGATCGCATGACTCCTATAAATCTTATTCATGCGTAATGTTAGTAATCAGAACTAAGCACCTGTGTGTACCCACTCACTAGCTGGGTTGTCAGTTCAATGTGCCGATTGAGTGTCTATTTATTACAAGACAACTGTGCGCGAAATTAATCATACGCTCGGAACACCTGAGTCTATGAAAACAACTCCTCACACTTGTATCTATTTATCAGCATCTATTTATCACAAGACGTATGAGTAATATTCATATAGTTAATCATACGCACGGGGAGACTGAGTCGGTGATGTTGTTGAGGATCATGTGTGTTGTGTTGCCATTTTTAAATGTTTTCCATTTTCTAATTAATAGTTTTTACCTTCGACCTTTTTGGGTACATTTTGGTAAATGGTAATAAAAGTCGAGCTCGAGGTCTGATGTTTTATTGTTGTTGTATATTTATGTATTTTCCCAATATTTCGTCATTCTTTGAATTGCATCTTCAGGGAATTGATGTATCCAAATGAGTATAGGTAGTGTAGGGTAGTCACACTCCGTTTTGTGTATTGCAATAGAATTTGTAAATTATCTGGCAATCGTAGAATATGTGAATACCAAGGAAATATTGCAAAAGTTTTTCCGATGTTCCTTTGTGCGCAATAAATTATGTAAATTTCTATCTAAATAAAAGTTCTGAAGTTCCATGAATCGATGCAAGTCGCGGGGGGAAATATTTGATCGGTTATTCGTATGGGAAGGTGATTTAAAGTATAATTACCATTTTTTTTTAACAATAATGTATAATATTTATTACATAAAGGTAAGAAAACTAATTAATTACGAATTTACATGTGAAAGTCTAAGGCTCGATTAGAATTCAAAAGAAGCTTTAGTTTTCTTGAAAAGGAGAGAATTTTAAATAAATTTGATCAATTTAAGTTATGATGAATCATCGGCCTTCCATTCAAAATCACTTAACTAGGCGGGCATATTTGGAGTCCCAAAAAACCAGTTATATATTGGAACGTTGTAAAAATGTATATCATTTCTACAAGACATGTGGATATACGAATTAAAAGAAATGTTCTTATCAATACACAATTTGGACACATTTCAAATTCAGAATCGGGAACTTGAGACTGAAAACCAAGCACGTTATTAATATGAGCATATGAGTAATGCTACGGAATCAACTTTTGTAATGAGCCTATGGCTCATTGGTTTGATCCTTGATTATAAATATCACTCCCAATAAATACAGACTAGACTAAAAATATAGACTAGAATATACACTCGAAACAAGAATATGTTAGTAAGAAAATATGTTTAGTTTTAGATTTATTTTTAATTGAATAGTTTGATACTTGATTGCATTTAAAAAAAAACAGGTATGGGGGATATTTATATAGGAAATTCTTTCATTGGTATGGAGTTTTTAGTTGTGTTATGGAAATATAGAACCATTTCCATAACATAACTAAAAAGTTCATACCAAAAATGAATTTCCTATTTATAAATACCTCATACCTGGAAGCAGTTGTAAGCCACAATTATAATTAAAATTCACTGTAATCCTATTATAAAATGACAAGAATTATTAATTACATTCAGTTAATCGGTATTTCATTATTAATAAACTCATTCACACTACACGACATAATGACAAATTACAAATGTTTCAATTTGAATTGGCGTAGAGCACTTTCACAAAAGGGGCGAAGGCGTAAACTCATTCCGCCGCAACACTTAAAACTGTGAGTTAACTAAGCAGGTTATAAAACACAAATACAGTTAAACTTGGATAAGTGGAACGCAGTTAAGTGGAATAACTCCATAAGTGAAACATTTTTTCTGGTCCCACCCCCTGGGATACAAAAAAACTCTTTAAGTGGAATAGAAAACCCACATAAATGGATCGTTTTTTTTCTAAATTTACCTCTGTAAATGGAATTCCGCTGTTTTTTACCTTTGCAAGTGGAACAATTTTGTTAATTTCACTCAAAAATTAAAAACATTAACCTCTGTAAGTGAAATTCTTGACTTTTTTACCTCTGTAAGTGGAACTTTTTTGTTTTGTTTTTACTTTTGCTCTACTCGAAACTAAAAATCAAAACATTATTTTTTCCAAAAAATTAGAAAAGTTAAAAACCATTTGGAACGTTAAGAAAAAAAACCTCTATAAGTGGAAACTACAATAAGTGGAACACCCTTATAAATGGAACGAAAAGTTCGGTCCCTTGAAGATTCCACTTATCCAGGTTTGACTGTAACTGTTATTATAATGATCCACCAATTTTCAATTCATTCATAATTACACATTTTTCACTGCGTACTTAATGGTCACTGAATAAAAGCTAATGGCGGATACTTAAAACTTATGCCTATAGAATAAATAAATAAGAAGACTCGAATTCATTGTCAGTTTGGCAAATGAGTGCTCTGCTACTCAGATTTTAATGTGTTTCTGGAACACAATATAATTTAATTACATAAAGGCCGTCTTAATGTGAAGAAATATATTTGTTAATCAAAATAAAAATTTGAACAAAGAAGAATAATTTAAATATGTATCGCAATATTAAGTGTACGATAAATATTTATGAGTTCAGGCTAGACACAACTGAGTATCAAGGATTCTTCCTTTTTACGACACACGGAAAAAATATTTAATTAGCAGTTACCGGTTGTTTTAAAAAAAATCGTTATAAAATATTTTCCATGTGAAAAAATAGAAACAGATAATTAATGAAACCAGCAAATATTCAAAGGAAAATAATGAAAGCAGTTCATTTACAAATAGATTTAATGAAAATCGTAGTAACTAACTGTGGAATAAGGTGAGAAAAGAGTGCAAACGAAGAGAGGAAACATTTTACAAAATGTACGACTAAGGGAAATAAAATAACACAGACTGGTACAAAAAAACCGTCTGAAACACATAAAACTTGTATGAACGGAAACTTTATTCATGTAATAATTAAGAAGCCGTTTTCAAATAGTTTCCTCAGTATTACTATGCAGAACCTAATTGTTGTATTTCGAATAATCCAAAATATATTTTCCGAATTTTCGTTTATATCCAAAGCTCATCTACTGCACAAAGACTCATGGAACAACATTTGTGAAAATTATATTCATATTGATGACTATTTGTTGATAGTTAATTATACATATTCTCTTCAAAAGAAAAGAAAAAAATCGAAAATTATCTGAATTAAACAGAGGGTCTATATGTGCACATGCATGTTTGTAAAATGTCGTCGCAAGAGTAACTTCACTCAAGAATTATTGCCATCCGCAGTAGTCAACAGAAACACAATGTTGCTCTACACCACAAATTGTGAAAGCATTTGGGGAAAAGTACAGACAAGCAAATTCGTTTTCATAAATACGACAACATTTTGTTTTTTGTACTTCAAAAAGTTCAAAAGAATTCTTTTTTGACAATGGGTAAATACAATGCACTGTCTTAGCGATTGGAAGTATGGGTATTCGAGGGAGGAAAAATGGAATAGGTACTCGAAGTTGCGAATGTCATAGCCGGCAGGAAAAACACTAGCTGGAAGATTATCTCACATGCGGACAGTTCAGTTGAAGAACATATTTTCTTCATATAATGCGTCGTCGTATCAACCAGCCAGTTCACAACGAACAGATGAGAGTCCCTGGAAATTCGCGATTCCGGCTGAAAATTCCAACATAAGGGGAAGGAGCAGATATCACTAAAAAAATCTACAGAATAGGGAAATAGAATCCTATTGATAGTTTCGCTCTATTTTATATGGATAGTGACATGTTTTTATATAAATTACAAACACATTTCATTGACTTAAAAGGCAGGACTTTCCAATTAATTTTTTTTAAAAAACATCCGCATTTTAAGATACGATAGTAAATGTGTCATGGCTGGGGTCGCATTTCTTCATGAGTGATTAGCTCAATTTAATAAATTGTATTACATAGATATGGTTTTGGTATTTTAGACAACTTTACTACTCCAATGTCATCCTACACCCTCATACACTGGTAAGAAGTTCTAAGTTATTTTACACCTGCCGCTTTCCATTTCATAAATTCCAGTAACTTTACGAGTGAGTCATGCAAAACTTCTCTATAAATATTCATTAACCATGAAGAGCTGGCTTTTAACATGGAGGCCGCATATCTCACTGAATTGAGAGAGGTTCCTCGGCAGTTGCTTCATTGAATGTTGAGGGCAATATGTTAGTAAATAAATTTTGTTTTTTTCTTTTCAATTAAAATTTAAATTTTTGTAAAATTTTCTTACTTTTTTAAGATTAGAAAAGTACAATACAATACGATATCTTGCAAAATAAACGTATTTACCTAAATCAAACAATTGTTTCCAAAAAAAAGAAAGAAGAAAAGCGTTTATAAAAATGCCAAGAATTTTTTTCAAATTGTATTCCCACACACAACACTTTCTTAGTACTAAATCACTCACCGCCAACAATACCCACCTCTACGATATCTCAGCAAAGTTGTAAAGAGAATGACACTAAACTAAAAAACCAAAGAGAAAAATGTCAAAAATTTACTTTTCCCAACGACAACTGGGTAAAGAGAAATCCCATACACTCAACATCAAATAAATACTAAACAGTTGACTGTTTAGCGGCAACCCTGCAATATGAGTGAAAGAGATATAAAAATGTACAACACGACCAAAAGCCACTCACAGTTCGTATGAACTCAACAAATGTGTCGTAGCCAAAAGTAAACAAACATGAAAAACACTCTCGCAAAAGGATAACAACAAACGCGGGACTAACTCAAGTCAGTCATCTGGCGAATGTCTTCACGAACGGTACTCTCTATTGTCGATGGTGCGCGTTGTGTGTGTTACAACTCTCAACTGATAACGGTAGTTGCTTTTGGATAACATATATTTTTTACGCTAAAAATTTGAAAATAAAGAAATTATAGCACAATTTAATAAAACAAAATAATAAATATGTGAAAAGTGTCTGTCTACATATGTGTGTGAAATTCTAAACCTAATTGGTTAAAATAGAGAGAGAGAAAAGTGACGACCAAAGTTTAGGATTATTTTTCTAACAGAATGTGCGACGAATTTATTTTTACATAGAAAACAAAGCAGCAAAAAAAAAAAATAACAACAACCCACCCACTTGTAGAAATTGTGAACGGGAAAGTGTAACATTTCACAAAAATACAAACAAAAAAAAAACACAGCATTCAAATACAACATCGCAAGTGCACAATTCAAGGATATCCATTCGTTCGATTTTTTATTTCTTTTTCAAAACAAAGGTAAGTTTCAAGATGCTCATGTTGGATATTTGAAACGACAGGAACACGCATGGATTATTTATTTACCGAAAAGATAATAGCGTTGCTTCGTTAACTAATAAATATTTAAAACAAAATTTTTTCCAAAAATTTAAATACAATTTTTTGAAAAATTTTTATTATAAAACATGTCCCCTTTTAAAATGAAATGTATACTTTTAATATAAAAAAATTTCAAATCATCTGCTAAGAAATAAGAAATCTTCAATACGAAATACATAGTTCATTAAAAAAACTGAAATTCAAATCATTTTCTTTTGAAAATTGTGCGGTTGATGTTTGTGCAAAAATAATTTATGTTTATGGCTCTAGAAACTTACGGTAGGATTTAAGTGTGACAATATTATACAATACAATTTTTAAGAAGCTTGACGTAGTCAAAACTCATATCACATAGATTATGAGGTTTGGAGTCAAAAAAGTATTGTATTCTAGATAACTTGAAGTTAAGTCTTATTGTGGCGAATAACCAGGCTTTTGCTAGTCGGATGGAGCTTTCATTGCCTTACTGCATAAATGGCAATTAAGCCACTATGAAGTTTTAATTGATGCGTTGTTAGAAGAGCAAAGATACATGAAGGTGGAAAAATAAATAAAAACCGAATAAAATTAGAATTTAGCAAGAAGACGGGATTGCACATTAGTTGGCAATAAATCCAAGAACAAATTACTTCTATTATCACATACATTTTCACAACAATGTGAACCAAAGGGTGGAATAAAACAGTTCGGTTAAAATTCAGGAAAAAAAAGTCATTGAACTATAAAAAGGAACTTTAAGACTAAATTAAATTTAAAACAGAATTACAAATAACAAGTAATCTTAATAATATAACAAACTCGATATTTAAACAGAATAATTTAGCAACGAAAGAAGAAAATTAACTAACAAATTTATTTAGTTTCGGGGAATAAAAGTAAAATTGGAGGAGCTTTGAAAAATTAGAACATTTTAATAAAACAAAAAAGCCCAATTTATAACGAGGAATTAATTAATGACGAGTAACAGAAAATCAATTAAAAGTTATCATATGAGTTATGGAGTACAAAAAATATTTGGAATGCAGATCATGCAAGTTTTTTAGGAACACCCCAATATCAAATGAATTAAATGAATATCAAACAAAGACTTTTAAGTGAAAGATTAAAAGAAAACCAAACATAAGGTAAAGCAGACTTACAGTAATGTTTTTGTTGTTGCTCTCACGGCAAAAGATCTATCGAAGAGTGCAGCAGCGATGTTGTTGTGAAACATATTCGAATAATTACTCTTTTGTTTTGTGGTTGAGTGATGATTGGAATGGTGGAATCTCTTTTTCTGTAAAACGTCCGAACTTTTCTACAACCACTGAACAAATGAAATAGAAAACAACGGTTATATTATTTTTAATGACAATAATATAATGTTCATTGTTTAAAATATTATTAATATTAACTGACACAGTTTTTGGCAAAACACACATTCTGTAATTGGTCCGAACTAGGAATAGGTGTGATATATATTTTGAAATGCAGTGTTTTCAGTGTACAAGACATCCATCTGAATTATTTCTAAATTTGTACATGGGAAATCTCAGTAATTTATACCAAAATATGTATCGTCACCAGAAATTCAAAATAACTCAACAAGCATTTTCATAACTTCACAGGAGAAGCCAAATACTTTTGTAAAATCTAAACACTTGTCTAGTTACGTCGTTTAGGAATTTGCGTATAAAATTGTACATTTTAAATATTGAAGTGTAATATATTGCATTTTAGGTAATTTTACAAGAATCAATCAAAAACACGATTTTGGGATTTTTAATGATTGCTCATTTTTGATTTCAGGTGACGATATACAATGTATATTTTATAGATTAAACTTTTAAAAATTATTATTAATTTATTCTTGTCAGAAGCTCTTTTTAATATGTCCGCTACTTCTGCAAGCTTATTCACATAACTCTGTTAAGTCCTTAACAGTGCTCTGTTTACAGTATGGATTTGTATCATTGACAGTTACACACCCGTCCTAAGAAAGAAAGTCACAAGGGCAAACATTTCACAATTGAGATAAAGCAAGATTAGGAACAGTGAATAAGATTCTGACTGTTGTATTAAGCTCATAAGAGCCATTATTAACTGGAATATATTTTAAAATATTTTTTGTCTTTTTTAATAATATTTAATATAAGGCACGATATGAACGTAAAATTTAGACATCTCAAAACTGTCAAAATTGAGATGTGACTTTATTTCAGAGAAGGGCAGTGTATTTGTGTGAGTATTTAACGCTTTTGAAAACTAAAGCTTATATTTTAATTTGTTAAAAAAAAAGTAATCGATAAACTAATCCTGTAATTAAAGCGACTGTTGTTTAAGCCTTATTAAAGCCCCGATTATGTTTTAATATTTTGTAAAAAAATTATTTTCTGTGTATGAATTATTAACTGGATTGAACAATTCAAATAATTTTAAATTCTGCAAATATTTCATAAGAAACAAATTACATTCTTTCAGCAAAGAAGTCTCTGGAATTTTACAGCTTCTCCTTCCTTTTTTTTCCTAAAATATTTCCATCTTATAGAAATAAATAGCTTTTTGTTGTTGTCGTTTACCCACATGTGAGTACATCTGCGTGCAATATTTTCCATGCATTCTCACAAAACTTGCAATATGTTTTCCAGTTACATTTCTGTTGCTCCTTTACTTCGTCACCATATATATTGTCGTCCCTGACTCCCCGGTGTGTTAGAAATGTGAAAATTTCATTTTATAAATTGCTGATAGTTTCTTGCTGTTCAAATACTAACACCTAAAAATAAAATGTACACAAGTGTATGACATTTCAATGTGTATCGAGAAACGCCATAGAAACATTTTGATTTGAATTCCGCACTCCACTTTTTGTTCAAAATTAAAGAATTTTCTTATTTGCCTTATGATTTGGCACTTGTGTTCATGAATTCCCACTTTATGATTCCCACTCTATAACTTTTTCTGAAATAGAATGCATTTGCTGCTTAAAAGATAGACAAGTGTTGATAGTCGACGAACGAATTCACATCGTTGTATTTTGTGTGATTGACAGCTTGTCACACCTTCGATAATAATTTATGAATAGCAACGTCTAGCACATTGCACAGCACTTGCACTTTCCTGTATTATAAGTGGAATGAGTTGGACAATATTCCAATGACTTTGACCGATTTATTGCTATACAATTGAACAATGTGTGACCCATGGGCAACGAAACTCTGGGTCATTTCAAATCAAATATTAATGAAGGACAGCCTGAATTCAATTTACCGACTGCCTGAAGTACAGTCAGTTGTACATGTACCATACATATTTCTTTATAGCTGAATATATTGGTAGATTTCTCTATGGAAATAAATGTGTTGATTAGTACATTAGTACCCGGAAATTCTCTAATTCAATTGTATTTTTCCCTATATAACTCTGGCAAAACACAAAATGGTTTTATGCAAATTAAGGCAGACAAAAATACACGAGTATTCGAGAAATATGGTGATAACGAAAATTGAATGAGAACAACAAACACCACCAACAACTTCATAAGGGATTAGTTCACGCATTTAGACTCTTAACGCGATTTAAAAGTAAATTTCTGTGTTCCAGACCTTCCACTTCTTGATTTTTGGGACAACATAAAGTCCTAAAACTCCCAAAATACAATACATTTCTTAGCAGCAACCAATTGTATAAGGATAGAACACAACTATTAGATTGAAAATTATTTATTTTTAAAATATTAAGGAAAAGAAATCTTGCATTTATTTGAAATTTCGTAAGTGCCTCGTAGAACTAGTATCAAGAGTCAGCGATAGGAATTCTTGGGTTACTATGCAATTTTCAATAACTGTGTTTTTTTTAAATCAAAATAATTCAAAAGTCAATTGATTTCCACTTGATTCACAACAGGTGTTGTTACTCCATAAGTTCAATATTTTTTTAAAAAAAAATATATTTTCTAAATGTTAATAAAAATCGACCTCGAGGTCTGATGTTATATTTTTATTTTTATTTACCGATATTTCCCAATAAAAATAAAAATATAACATCAGACCATAAGCTCGATTTTTATTAACATTTACCTAAAGGTCGAAGATAAAAACTATTGATTGTATATTTTCTAATATACAATCTTC
Organism: Hydrotaea cyrtoneurina; assembly: GCA_958296145.1. NCBI lineage: Eukaryota > Metazoa > Arthropoda > Insecta > Diptera > Muscidae > Hydrotaea > Hydrotaea cyrtoneurina. Next base: position 4,617,832 of record OY282513.1, on the reverse strand, counting down.
AATTGACCCTTTGGGTCGTACTCCATCGCTGCTAATTCAGTTATATTCAATAGGCTGAGCATAAAATATTTTATTTTATATTCCTTATAACGGAATAAGGTTTTGCAACATTTTTGCGAATTTCCCCCCTTTCCTGAAATGTATTTTGTTAGACTTCAATTAATGTAATCACACGTATTACCGATGGTTTTGAAAATCTTACTCGTCCTTGGAAATAATCTACATACATTTAAAGTCCTTATTTTTTTGGTTTTTTTCATTTGAGAAAATCATTACATATTCATATCAAACCAAATAAGAGAACAGCACATTAACGAAATATATTTTTTTTTTATTACGTCGTTAACATAAAAAGTAAATGGAAAATTAAATAAGCCTTTTGTTGAAGCCCAAAAAATTCATAATCAAAATGTAAGTGAAACAAAAACGGAAGGATCTCGAAAAGACTGTCCTTTCAAACGGGTTAAACCTCTCTACATAAACCATCGTCAGAAGTACACATATTCAAAAGCATCAGACAATTTTTTTTCTTTAATTCACCCGTTGACTTGTTGGCGGTTGGAAAGGCCGACGAATTTCTGTAATATAATTATTCAACGATGTCTCTTGATACGCATTTGGCATACAATCTCTTGGCCATCAAAACGGAGGAACAAAAGCAAACAGATACTATTTGCGGCCGAAATATGAACCGATGAATAAAGATTAGCAGAAAAAAACGAATCTCAACATAATAACTACAGTTACCCTAGGCAGTTTCAAGTGAATAAAATCATCTCATTTGTTTGTGGATGATTCTGTTGTTTCTATTTAGTTTTCTTGTTCTTTGTATAACATGTTTCTTTCATTTCTTATGCCCTCGAGAATAGATAGTACAATTAAGGGGGCTTTTAAATTGACAAGGCAGAACATTTTTTTTTATCTTTTTATCAAAAAAAAAAAAAAAAAAAATCTATAAATTGCTATTATAAATTGAATGACAACTTCAGGATAACTCCCACTAAAATTATCACATACAAGTTCACAATGAAGTTCAATCACTTCTTCCGTAGGCTCATGTCTAAATCACACACTGCTTTCACGGAAAAGAATTACAACCAGCAAATAGCAGGTTTGTGGATAAGGAAATGATATCGCAGACAACATCGTAATGGTGGTGATTTTTTCCCTTTATGTTGTTGGCCGTTCCACAAACTGACATAGCAATCAGAGGTACTTTAAGCGAGAAAAGAAAAAAATTTCCCTGGTTGATTCCACGATTTTTTTTTTGGGTTTTAAATGAAATATTGGTTATTATAAAGCGAGACTAATGCAGACGTATTCGTGCAAATTTAAAACAGCTTTACAAACCTTTGTTAAATAAAATTTATGAAATCACAAAAACAATTTTCACACATTTCTCTCACTGATAACTGCTTGGCATATATATGTTTCTATTAGACAATTTGAGTTTTTCAGTGGACAATTGTATTTAATTCTGTAATTCTGTTTTTATATTTTTAACATTTACTAAGAATTACTATTTAGAATAATAAAAAAAAGTTTTATTTGAAACTAGTGGCTAAATAAAAATCGTCATCATTTATTTATTTCATTATTCAGGCCTCATTTTCAAAGCTTGATTTTGCAAAAATATTTTTTTCTTTTGCAGACCTTCTACAAACCCTCGCCCCCCACCTCAATTCAATCAAAACATGTGTTAATTTACAATGAGACTCGAATGCAAGCAAGCATGTCTTGTGACTCCCAACGGAAGACCTTGGTTTTTGCCGCTGGGACCATTTTTTTTCTTCGTTTTATTGTTTCATCCTGTTTTTTTTTCCGCTTGCTATGGGTTTTTTACAACAATACAATACATTCAAATGCATAAATACATTATTAAGCAATACAAACAAATATAAATAAATCACATCATTTTGATTATTTCGAATAAATTCATATGGCATCACACATCAAAGTATCATCCACACACATGTGTACATAGAAACGAAAATACAAAAAACACTCGAGGGTTTTCTCTGATACGCTCACATAACGACCTCTGTGAAAACATACGGTTCCTTAAGAAGAAACAAACCAAGCAGAGACTAACCCACTAGAAATAGGAATGTTTGACATGCCACCCATCAGCCACATGCTAGACAACTGAAATATCCAAGCAGCCACTAGGCATTCGTTCATTCATCTTGTCAATAATCGATTGTCCCATTCCTCCACTCGTGTGTGTGTGACTGATATTTTCGGCTGTGAAGATGTTTCGGATTCGAAACAAGTTTTTGCTTTTCGGAGGGGTCTACACAAAGGCATCGCAAAGGCCTTTCCAAAACAAATTTGCAAATTCTTCATCTCGAACTCAGTGTCACGTAGTCGATGCTTTTTTGTTCTGCACTTCAACAAAATTCGCCCCCTGATGTATCGTTACTGTAACCGTACGCAAAATGTGAATATCTCTCTTGATGCGTAAGTATCGAACTCATCACATACTCACTCACTCATACATGCATAAGCACATAACTACACGTACACAAATAGATTGAATATTTATTGTGCACCTACTAACATTGTAACCTATTCATTGTTTTGCAATTTCAAAGAATCGCCTTATGGACTTCAAAGTGGCAAAAAGCTAATTAAGTACAAAGGGATAAATGAAGAAATGGGCAGCATGTCCCGAAATTCTCAGACAGTCAAGGGTACAGTATGACTGAACAAATGAATGGATGGACAATTGTCCAAAGCTCCGGGGCGTTAAATGACATTTTTTTATAGTAAGCAAAAAACAATTGAGTTTGCCGCTTCAATTGACAAAATTAATGATTTTGTGACTGAAATATGAGATGATGAGTGCAAGGAATCACTTGATTAAATGCGTGCGGCGAAGAATATTCGTTGACTTGACCAGTCAACAAACAAAGGAGTTTCCTTCTTGTAAGTACACCATCAGCTGAGTCTGTAAGTGCTGTAACTCAGATATGCTACCGCTTTAGCAATTCTAATAGCTCTCTGCATTCCAATACTCTTTCACTCCAGCTGATGTTCCAGCTACTCAAACATATTGTTTTTGACATTGCTAGTTGGAATATTCCACGAAAAACCCGGCACTTTTAATCCAAATACCTCGTTTGTATACACGATGAGAGACGGTCTAGTCCTTCAGTCGCTTTTAGGCTTAGAAACGTTTCCTTTGGTGCCAAATACGGAATCAAACTCACACGTTGGCAACGCCATCCGTGTACGTGTACGCTATTGTGGACACATGAATGGACGAGTGGGCAAAAACGAATCTTTCCGGGCTGGGCATAGATTTTTTTGTCTGTTTGATGTACAAACACGAATGTGTCAAATTTGAATGGTGGCGTATCATACGCACACTTATGTCTGTGGGCTGTTAATACAAATGTGTGAACAGATATCAGTGTGTGTGGGTTTTGGTTTCTCTTTTTGGCTCATTGTTTTGCTGGGCTTAGTGCAGATGACTCTGTTGTTCTAATGGAATTTAATTAAATCGTTATAAAGACAGTACACAGTACATATTCATGATATTGCGGTGTCACTATTATGCGAGTACACGAATAGCCTGCGGAATTAGAACTGCCATGTGTCAGTATTCTCGCATTACAAATATACATACCTCTTTTAATTTACATATGTATGTATTTATTCATGGGCACATACAACGAATTACCCGACATGTTTTTTATGAAGATGAATTCCCTTGGAAACATTAAAAGCAGTTATTTGCTAAGGAGCTCCCGAGCGTACATTAGTCCACATTTTATATGTTAAGTTTTGCGGGGCTCACACGTGTCATAATTCTCTACTACTTTTACAACAATTACTTAATAGATGATAACTAAACTAAGTTGGTAGGAAAATGTGATATAGAAAAGAGAACAAAGCTAACTTCAAATAATTAAAATGTTCAACTACTTGAGAACGCATTAATGTATGAAATTAATTATTATTTATTACACAAGGCAACAAAATCGAGAAATGTTATAGGAAAATGTTATATAGAAAAGACACTATTAAATTTTGTTGTTGTGTGGTTCCAGTAAACAGTTTCAGTAAATAATATGAAAAGGTTTTTTTTTTTAAAAAAAGAAGTCAAATTATAAATTATTAGGTTGAATACCCAATTTTGAGAAATGAGTTTTTCAAACATAAAATTTGGTTTATTTTAGTGAACTGTACACATTCTAATTTCATTTGGAGCCCCCTCAAACAAAAAAAATTCATGGTACTTTAACCAGGAAACATCAGAAATAAAAGCCGACAATACAATCGGGAGAGCTAGATTTATTTTTGAACATTTTCCGATTTCTCTCTTTGGGTCACGATTGAAACCGACAAGTTGTGGGCGGCCGTGGTGTGGTACGTAGTGTGTGCGACTATCACACAGAAGAACCACAGTTCGAAACCGGGTAAGACTATAAAATATTTTTCAGCGGCTGTTTCCACCTCCTAAATGTTGGCGACTTTACGACTAAGAGAGCAATCTCTAAGGCATGTAAAACTACTTTAGAAAAGCATTAGTCGTTCGGCGACGGCCTTAAAAAGTAGTTACAGGTCAGTGAGTGTACACAATTGTATCGTACACAGCTCACTGATTCGAGAGAAGTTCTCCGTCTGTTCCTTCATGGAATGTTAAGTGAAATAAGTAAGTAAGTAAGTGAAACCGACAATTTCTCAAACAATTTTTAGTCGATACATCATAGACTAAACACCCTCCATTTTAGAAATATTAGAAAACCCCTTCTCCATTGAGCAAAGCTACATTCACCATGGGATGAAGAAATCTTTTTGGGTACGTTTCATGTATTTTCCTGCCTATGTAAAATATTATTGTGGCAATGCAAAATTAAATGATAATGGTCTTATATTCAGAATCCTATTGTCTTTTCAAGCTTCGTAGGGAACGAAAAACGCACTCAACGAAGATATTCTTAACATTTTTATTGGAAATTCTCAATTTGAATGACTATCTATTTTGTTTTGGGTTTTAACAACAATAACTTTTAAAACTCATAAATGAACATTCATTTTCAAGAAGCGTAATAATTTATGTCAAAAACGATGCAGAATTTATTAATCAATCGAAAAGGAACGGAATACAAAAGCACGACAGGATATCATGAGCATATCGAACGACCGTGTGAGCAAGCAAATGCTCCCAGTTTATGGAATATTTCATGATTGGCAATCAATCGTAAATTTCCACAGGAAAAAAAAAGAAAAATGTTATGAATCTTGAGTTGTTTTACGTTTATTTTACGGCATGATTATTTATGAGGTGTAAGGAGGGGGGGGGGGGAATTCGGTGCTGTGTCACGAATATTGTAGCTAAAATGCTAAGGGGAAAATGGCAAACAAGCAAACAAAGGTTATAAAAACACATACGCATGTACATGTGTTATTGTTCCCAAACATTAAAACTTAAGCGAGTTAATGCCGCCATAGCATCTAAACCAAAAAGGTTATCGCCATCTCATCATCTTAAAATATTATGATCATTTACTTTTGGGCATCTTGGATACTTAATGCCCAAATACACGCACTTTCCTAAACGAAAACATTCTCTCGCTAATGACTCCGATTAAAGCTTCTGTCCGTTTGGTCGACTGAACCACTTCTTTACTCTTGCTTTGATGTGATTGGAAATCCATTTGATAAGGTGAATTTTAGATGACTTGAGAATTTCAAGTTCCAGCCTGAAAACTTGTATTCAAAAGTTCACATTCGTAATATCAGTTTTGTAGAAATTAAACAACATGAATGACTCAAAAAAGCCAACAGAGGACCGAACTGTGACAGTTCTCTTTTGGCTCTAAAGTCTATACAGGGTATGGCAAAATTAATATAATGGTGAAGGTAATTTCAAAATAAATTTAAGCCCCGTATTCATAAATTTTTAAAAAAAAAAAATGTATGAAATGACAAAAATAATTCTCACAAATTTTTCTTCACACAAAAACTTCGAGAAAATAGAATTTTTTTTTTAATTTCTAAACAAAATGACAGTCTGGTCACATTACGACATTACTTATCCAAAAGTAATATCATCTGGTAAAATAATTTTTGCTCCACCCTATATATGCCAGACAAGTTTGAATAAACGTCAGCTGCACTTCGTGTAATTTCAGTTATATAAGAGGAGTCAATTAGAAATACCAGACATTTTTTTTTTTAAATAATATCCAAATAAGAGATTCGCATCTTGTTCTTGAGCCATAAAATATAAAGTGAATTTTGATTTGTGACATTATTAAGGTAAATAAGCGATATAACAAATCGTTATATTTTATATAGAACGATCTGTATGGATATTTCTGAGACTAAGCATTGTCTTAGTAATGACGTCACTAAACTTCTATCAAATTTCGTTGGAAATATCCTCTTCCTTTTGCTGGTCATTAAGTGTGCAAGTCTTCTCCTGGCTTGTATTACCTCACCCTCACCTCAACACAACATATCTCACAATCTCTTAGGCACCACCGTTAATGGCCATAAACGTTCAGCATGGCTTTCAGTATTATGAAAGACATGGTGGCAAACAAATCCCTCAGTTTTTTTATTACCACGACTTCTCGTCCCTTTGGCGGCATTGTCGCCAGTGTTGAAATGAAACGCCGTCCTGTATTGACTTATGTTTTTTCGCAGTTGATGAAAACAACACAAACGAAATCCAATTGTATCTCTTTCAGTGGGAGAGAACATGCGGGTGTTGCCGTTAAATTGATGTTGCTACTGGTTTTCGGTCGTAACTAAGCTTTATACGATAGTAGAGTGCTAGACGGTAATATCAGTTTGTCAAAGCATTTGTAACACTTGGAAATATTTATATTAATATACAAATCCATAAATTGACTAGTGGCAAAGAGGAGATTAATATATTACCAAAATTAAAAAAATTACAAACAATATTTTTTTTTAAAAAAACTATCCGAACTGGGTTTGAAGACCATTTTTGGGCTGCATCCTGTTGAAAATATAATGTCAAGCTTTTTTAAAAAAAAAAACATCAAATCTATCCACGACTCGTGCAAGAAATATGTTATCCCTTAGCTGTCTTTTTCAGAATATACGAAGTAAGTTGACTTTGAGTGGTTGTGTGTGTGTTTTTTTCAATATTTAGAAGTTTCTTCATATGTCTGAGCATATGAAGAATTTATTTGGCCCGATAATTTGCAGCGCCAATACCAGTGTAAACATTTGGAAAAAGTTATGAGCCTGTAAATTCGCAATACCCATCGAAAGTAACGTATACTTAGCTTATTTTAAATATTTCCTAGAGTATTTTCAACTATGCACAGCGACTTATGACTAGACCACCATAGGATTTTGAAAACTCAACAAAAACAAGTTCCACATGGCTAAGAGATTGCCTTCGAACTCGTAACGTCCATAGTCGCACATACTTCCTGCCACACCAATGTCGCATTTATTTACTTGTATTTGTAGGGATCCAGAGAATATTTCAAGTTATTAACAACGAAAGAAATTCTTTGATGGCGTCTCTGTCTGTAAGATAACATCAAGTCGTATTCGCTCGAACTAAACCATGAATTTGTGTGTGTTCTTCAGTGGCTTGGTTTTCGTTTAATATCTCTGTTTTGCTTGCCGCTTTCGTTACATACATTTGTTGTTGGATTCTTTATGTTTTCTTTCAAATATTTCCCCCAGGACAAGTTCGTGTATAACCAAACACATGCCTCCATCTCCACAGACACTGACACAGTCACAACCACAATGGCGTATACTTGTTGTACATACATACGAGTATGTGGTAGATGATTCTCTGCTCCATTCAGAATTCATTCATTCATCAGAGTCTGGCATCCTGCCATGTCCAATGAACCAATTTACAGCAGTGGATGATGGTTTTCGGTTAGTGTGGCAATGGGGCAACATTGCGTATGTCTGTATGTGTTCGTCATATTTCCGTTCAATGTGATTGGATTGGTGGGATGAGTGTGTGGCCTGTGATTTCTGTTCTTGACGACCAAAATGTCATACACTTATTATTATTTCTTTTCAAAATTACTATTTCGTTCACTTTTGGAAGCTGCAAAGTGAAATCGTCCCAAAACGGGAGGAGCAAAAATGTTTCCCGAATATTTTTATCTTATATATTAAGCGCCCCGGTAGGCGAGTTGGTAGCGTGCTTGCCTATCAGCGTGGGGGTTGTGGGTTCGATTCCCACCAGAGGCTTTGGTCTGTCGCTGCAAAAATCAAGCCAAATGGTCTTTGTCACCCGGTTTACCCTTGCACCCAAAATTATAATATAAATTTACTTTGTATTGTAATTAATAAATAAATAAATAAAATTTTTATCTTATTGTTGTTATTTAACAAAAGTGAGCAACTTCTGCGATATCTGGACGATATGAAAAAATAATGTCCATAATTCATAAGAAATATGTGTAAATGATCATGAAGACAAATCTATACCAAACTAAAGAAATTTCCAATTAATAGTATTTTCTATGAATTTAAATCACAAATTAACGAAATCCCCAAAACATTTTCAAAAAAGGTGGCATGTGTTTATATGGGTGAAGAGAGGCCTTCCAAAAACTCAGTTTATGGTCAACCTGCACAGTGATCTGTTCCCGCACTCTAATTTTACAAAAAAAATACAAGGAAAATAAAAGAAAATAAGAAAATAAGGAAACCAATCAGTATACATGGCAGTAATAAAGGGTGTTTTTTATTGAGGTATAGAACTTTAAGTTGGCATCACTTTTTTAACTGGCGGCCATTTTGTCAGCTGTCAAGTGATTAATATTTAGTTTGGTTTGCCATTTCATCATGAACAGGTTGACAAAAGAACAACGCTTGCAAATCGTGCAAATTTATTTCGAAAGTAATGGTTCAGTTCGCGAAGTTCACCGCAAGCTCCGTCCATTTTATGCCATTGCATCCACAAAAACTGACTGTTTGGTGTGCTCTATGGGCTGGTGGAGTCATTGGGCCATATTTCTTCCGAAATAATGCTGGAGAGTCAGTTACCGTTAATGGAGACCGGTATAGAGCCATGATAACCGACTATTTTGTTCCCGAATTGGATGGCATGAATGTGGATGAGTTGTGGTTCCAACAAGTGGTTGAAAATTGGACCTGTAGAATTGGCTTTATTCGAGCCAGCCGCGGCGGCCACATGCCCGATATCATATTTAAACATTAATGGCATAAAATTATCCCCCAATAAAGACAAATTGATGGACATTAAAACGATTTTCTTGTGTTTTATTTCAATTCGAAGTTCTATACCTCAATAAAAAAACACCCTTTAGTAACGAAACAAAGAATAATGTGACTCATTTCATTAGAATTCAATTTTATAATTCTATATGTATAAGATAGAAAACGGCAGCCGATTTGTTTTTAACACAACACGGCCCTGACCCCGACTACTCGGTGCCCATTATTCTCATAGATTTGGTTTTTCTATAAAACAACTTTGTGAAACGGTCGGTTAAAAAATGAGGTACATTGGTGAAGAGAGTTAAACTTTTTTATTTTACTGTTGTTGTCGGCTATTGGTCGTCTCGTTGACTCTTAGCAAACTGGACAAATACAAAAGTAACAGTCAACTTGACAAAATTTAAGTTCTTCGTCTACTGCTTGACAAAATTTAAGTTCTTCGTCTACTGTGCTTTAACATTTCACCAAACAATTTCTTCCATTTAAATTTCATTCATAGCAACATCGAAACGGTTCAATTTATTACATTCCTTTTTTGTGTGATTTCCATTAAAAAGTTTTGAAATAAAAACAAAAATAGAAATTACATCTGTAGATTTGTATACAGCACCCATTTTCAATGGAAAAACTTTGCGAAAACTTACTATAAGTTGAGGAAGACAAATTAAATATTTTATTAATAAATTGGTCCCGAGAAAAAAAATCGTTTGCTTTATAACACAAAGCGAATTTATGTCACTACCATTGAAGTGAACAAGATCATGGTGAACAAAATTATAACGAACTAATAAAACAGGAAAGGGATGTTTATCAATGAAATGTAAAAGGAAGTGTAGTTTTAAATGGAGCATAAAAACTGTAATGGAATCACAGGAAATTTCAACTGAGCGAGTACTCACGTATAAATGAGTTTTCTGATTTTATTATGACTTTTATGGCAACCATTAAAATTAATAAACATGAATCGCATAACAATATTATTAGGTTTTTTGTGTTTTTTTAATTAGATTCCTTGCGCTTTATATTATAGATCAAATTGAGTTAATTGGAAGTGAAGGGTGATACATAATATTAATATAAGCTTGCTAGAAAGCGAATATGTGCAATCCATAGTATAATACTGATCTGGTTAATAGCTTGTTTGGACTTTAGTATACTTGCGAACTAGATGAACATTACTCAGTGTTTGGCAAACAGTGTGTTTAGCCATACGATTTGGGAGGTAGATTTATTTTATTTTATTTATCAGATTTGAGCTGCGACGTATGTTTATCAATTTCTTGTGAGACATATTTGAGACCTGCAGTATGACTACAAGAACACAGGACTTGTCTAAATAATTTCTAAAATTAATTACATTGATCAACCGTACTTGTTTTATAGCTGCTGCAAACAAAGCCACTACTTAGGAGATAAAAATCCAATGACTAGGGTACATGAAATTAGATTATGCAGAAACTCTTCATTAAAGTTCTCAGATCACAATTGTGATGTACATTTCTATGAGGGTAACGTTTTCAAAGAATAATCCTACACTTTTTTTAAAGTCAGATGTAAAATAATACAGTATTTATATCATCATTTTGGACTTTTATCCAAATATAGTCCCAGATATATGGAACGTGATTATCATTTAATTGGCATAGATTTGAAGTCTTAAGATTTCAAATTTGTGGCTTTGTCTAAGATAATTCTCCTCTGAGATCTTAATGAACTGTTCGATCTTAATCCCTCAAATATTTGTAAAATACAAGAGGATTATGGTCAAATTCGGTTTCCCTAATATTGGAATTTCCAATGAAACCGAAAACAGATAATTATTAAGACTTTTTTTTAGGATATACGTGGCTATAAGTTACATCAGGTGGTTTTCAATCTGTAAATCAATCAATCTGTTTTTCAGAGTTGGTCTTTGGATTTTCATTTGGAGTAATGAAAATCCACAAGCCTCACGACGGTCACAACATTAAATTATATGAATTTTATTTCTTCTTGAAAACAACACGTCTAAAAAAATACCCTTTACAATATCGACAAATCATCACTGTGGAATGAAGCCCAAAAATCCATTAAATACCTGTACTTCGGACATAAATATATTTTCAGACCACTGTGCGTCGATGAAAATTAAGAAAGCTTGCACAGAATACTACACAAATTTCATATCACTGCCACAAGCCGTCACAGTATCAATTAAATTATTCAATTTTTTTTTGTTTGTTTTCTAAACAGCTCGCATTCGGAGCAAAGTGTGGAGTCTTATCAGTGTTTGTGGGACATAAACACTAAATGACATATTAGAGCGAATGGTATCTCTGTGCATTTATTATTTTTGCAAATTACTCTTCATAACTATTGGGTAGACTAAATGGGGAGTTAAACACACACGTTGACATGGACACACACCCATTTATATGGACTCAACAATTATCGTAATTTGTGTTATTTGAGTTGAATAAAATAAAACGACACAAAATATTTCCACTATCATAATTGCAGGCGTTGTTAAGGGGTTCTGGGTTCTATGCACGTACATCTGTGTGTTTCTGTGGGATTAATTAAATTTTATACAATTGCCAGAGTGCAATCAACGAGAAAGCTAAACTTCATTAAAACTGCGGAAACAATGTGAATGAAACAAAAAAAACCCATTACACACATACATTTGCATATTCGGCCATAATGGATATGAATGGAATGACGGTATTGCAGGCCAGCACTAAAAGAGTCACAACTCGATTAGGTTTATTTTCGGTAAATCGATTTCTTTGTATGGCCGAAAATGTAAAACGCTCATAGGGAGAATTAGAAAAAAGTTTGCAACTAAATGCTGGCTGAGCCGATTGGAAATAGTTTCGTAAGATTAAGGCAAATAAATAAATAAATAAATCCTGTCGTTTTAAGTGGCTTTTCTGATTTCAGTGCACTTTTGGAGGTGTTTTAAAGCTTAAATCTGCAAGGTACTTCCAGATGTATTAACAGGATCAGATCAGTGAAGCTCATGTCCTATGGCGTATTATGTTAATTGCTTGAGAAGTATTGTAAATTGCTCTAACAGCATTGGAAACTAAATAAAGCTCACATTTACTTCATTCCCCTAGCATTCCATTAAGTAACAGACAGGGAACATCTCGCGAATATGTGAGCTGTGCGCGATACAATTTGTCTAATTTAACCTCACAGTAACTTGTATTAATTACTTGGATAATTGGCTGGATTACTATTATCCAATCCGGTTGATATTTGGTACGATGAATTAATTTCAATTACAAATGCAATTTAAACAATTAAATGTTTGCCATAAAATTCTCAAATCAATTACATGGTAAATTGAGTACAAAATTGAAAGTAACTGCATTTTTAAAATTTAATTTAAATTATTTAATTTTTAATTAATTTTAGTTATTTTCTGTTCTTTAGGCCACTCATTATATTTGTCCTGTGTATGCACGTGTCACTGATACTAGCAAACAAACAAATGGCCACAACTACAATAGTTGTTGTTGTTGATAATTTACAAAAATTATTGCGAGAGAGAGAGAAAGAACAACGAATTGAGCCTAAACCCAACAATATTGAATTTTTTTGACCATAGCGTCGTGGTCAACCATATACACTGAAGGTCATAAATGCATTTAACTTTATTCGTGTTTAGCTGCACATACAATTAACAAAATACTGACCTTCAGAAATGCAAAAATTGGCATTTGTGTTCCTTGATTGTTGTGATTTTACAATGCAAATTAAAGTTTAGTTTCATTTTTGTAATAAACTGAGTGAGGAATGCGTGCATGTTACCCTAACAATGGCAAATGGATGATGTTCTCATTTGCAAAAACGAATACGGTTTTTGTATAACTTTTACTGAATTAATTTAACGGTTAGTGTTAGATGGTGATAGCACAGAAAAAATCACTACAAATTCGTCAGTTAACTTTATTGTTTTCGAACATGAACTTGCATTTAGTAATCAAATCGATAATATTAAAATAATAATGCATTTAATAGATACCATAGGTTAGGTCCGGTCCGCAAGATTCGCATTAAGATGCACGACATCATCACCGAGGAAGTTGTTAAGTCCAAGTTGAAATAATTGGCTAGCAAGTTGACCCTAGACAAGGACATCGAGAAGAAGTGCCTACGTATCTTTCCTTTACATGATGTTTACATTCGCAAGTTTAAGGTATTGAAGAAGCTCCGTACCGATTGGTCCAAATTGTTGGAACTGCACGGTGGTGGTAGCATCATGTGCACCGAAGCCGTTGTCTCTGCTGGAGGTGCTGTCACTGACATACTCGAAGATTATGAACTCCCAGTACAAGAGTCTGTCGAAGCATTTTTTAAGATTAACCGGAAAGAAACATTCGTTTTACATTTAAAAAATGTTTTCTACATTTTTGACAATGAAAGAAAAAACAGAAATTAAGTTTTGAGTTAAAGGGACGTCGTCACCCGAGTGATCGTCAATTCGGTTCCCTCAAGTAAAAGTGAAGGAGAAATGAAAAAATCACTACAAATTCGTCAATTAACTTTATTGTTATTGCACGGTAATGGTGGCAGCAAGTTCGCCGAATCCGTTGACAGACCCGAAGGTTATGAACCTCCAGTATGAACAGGAGATTTTTTTAGATTCACCGCAAAAAAACTTTCGTTTGACATTCAAAAAATGTTTTCTAAATTTGAAAATGAAAGAAATAAACAAATATTAGGTTTTGAGTGAAATGGACTCCTGAGTTCACCCGAGTGGTCGACAATTCCGTCTATTTTGATTGCCTTAATTAGAAGCAAAGGAGAAAAGATTTGCAGAAGGTTGTATCAGAGAAAGAAGCGATTAAGGGAGAGTTTATAAGCTGTTCTGAGATTTACTGAACCGAAGAGATTTCTTAATAAAATTGACGAGGGTTTTAAGTGGAGCATTCGCTAGGTCGTTGAGGTCATCGAAAAAGCCCGTTAGACAACACATTTGCAGTCACCTACTTGAGCATAACAGGTGCTGAACCGACTCCTTTTCTTCTTCATCTAAACATCTTCTAAGATGATGAAAAGAAACTCTATTGGTTTTTCTTCATTAGAGTGATTATTTATTAATTCTATTAATATTCCTAGTGTGTGTGCGTTCCTATCGTAGATCCTTTTATGGATACGTTCTGCGCCCGCTGCATGCCCTTTTCTCCTTATCTACGTGTATATATTTGCTCGTCATCATGTGCGTGAGTTCCTTATCGGTGAGATTGTCATTTGATTGTACACATTCCGAAATGTACATACTTCAAATGCACAATCCAAAGGCACCACGAGAAACGTCAAAGATGGTCAGACGTCCTCGTATGGAAACTTCATACCAATCACGCAGTGACCAGTGACGACGAGAATACTTAGTGTATTCTTTCCGTACGATTCACATCAATGACAGACCAAAAAGATCGAGCTACCCTGTAGTTTTGCACTGTTACCCATCTCGTTAGATGCTGCTGTCAGTTGGTCGATCTGGTTTTTAAATTCCACAAAGGGAATTTCCTCGCCCAGGGTCGCGCTTACTTCTTGCGCACTGGATCCTGTCCTGGCACACTGGTCAGCCAAGTCATTGCCTTGTACGTTGATATATCCTGGTAACCAGCAGAGAGTTATTTCGTGCGCCAGAATTTGTGATAAGGATAAAATGCGATAGTATAAGGTGATTAGATGGTTCTTGAGTCTAAGGCCTTGAGAGCGTAGATTTTGAATTTTGCTGGAAGTATGTTATGTTTCAAAATCTGGTTTTCGGCAATGTTAATGACGGCGCTCTCTGTAGTTTAGAAAATAATAAGTGGAGTGAACGCTTCTACCACATTTAATCTATTAAATGTGTGTCCATAAACGATGTTGTTTCTCCACTAGTTCACTTCAGGAAAATCGTAACTGCGGCGATCTTAAAACAATCCTTAAGTTTGTCATCAAATACGAACAGCAAATATTATTCACGCAATAAGATTTGGTAATACATTGTACTATTCTTTTATAAATTTAAATTTTTAACGAGTATCTTACAACTAAACTTTACACATGCAATTTCCTTGTTCAAAAATGTCTGAGAACCCTTTTTGAAGAAATCCAATACTTTTGAAGAAAATGTTCGAACAAACTTTTTCATTTAATATTTTGCGAACATTCGACAATGGCTGACGATGTATGGGCAGTTAAAAAAAAGATTGTGGCCTGGCAAGTATTGAATGAGCAGAGAAAAGTCTTTAATAAATGTTACGTTTCATTTTCGTAAAAATAACATTCCTTCATTTGTTCTCTTGTTTTCTACAAACATCTGTTTAGCATCGGTTTTATAGGGAATTGCCAAAGTTTCTCCACCGTACAAACACAAACAAATATTCACCAATAAAAATAACAATAAAATATAATAATAATGTTACACCAACAGTCAGCGGGTGGCTTTCTCCAAAAGAAAAAAAAACAAATCAAAAGGTAAATCACATCCAAAATGTTTGCAGAACAAAGAAAAAATTCCGTGAGAAGCGACTTTGTTGCGATGTTTTGCCCATGGAATTTGTCTTTTGTTTACTTCCACGTACCGCTTTAGTAGAAAAGCAAAGACCATGGGAAACCAGAATCCCGAGGTGTTTATTTCCGGGGAAATTGTTATTTAATTAAATTTGAATACACTCATGAATATTCACAAGACGAAATCAAGAAAAACACACGTTAGGCTGTAACAGAAATGGCAAATGAAACGTAAAACGCTTTGGATAAGTGCACTGCTCCCCCACAGAGTTCCCACAATCGCTTAGTAATTGCGGCAAACACAGGGAATACATTATCCCTCATGCTCATCTTGAGAAAAGGAGGATGTAGGACCATCCTCTTCCTGCGAAACTGGGACTAAACATGGATTTTAACATTTAATGGACTTTTTTCGCTTTAGCACAATTATCAGTACGATGTAATGAAAATGAAAACGTGTATTGAATTTCTTGATTTATTGATTTCTTTTTGCGTATTCTTGTCATCCATTGCGCAGTTTTAATCATTTCGTTCGTTTTTTGAATTTAATGAAAGTATACACGAACGTAAAAAATTATGCACTTTAAGAAATAATTTACATTTACAGATATGGAGTCTGGGAGGGAGGAGATGGCTCTAAGAAAGGCAATCTAAAATATTGTTATTAATTTTTTTTTTTTTTTTGGAAAAAATACTTTTCGCATCGATTGTTTCATTTATGAAATCAAACAAATTATTTAATTGTCATCACTATAAAATATGAATATCATAAATTACTTTCACCTATAGAAGTTTTAACCGAATGAGAAATTGGCATTTCAATGTAAATCAGAATGA
This sequence comes from Hydrotaea cyrtoneurina, assembly GCA_958296145.1. Classification (NCBI taxonomy): domain Eukaryota; kingdom Metazoa; phylum Arthropoda; class Insecta; order Diptera; family Muscidae; genus Hydrotaea; species Hydrotaea cyrtoneurina. The sequence goes on along the minus strand of OY282513.1, from coordinate 4,601,293 downwards.
TTATTCTGTTCAGAAAACCCGCGTCCTTTGTTAATATAAATTCGAATTGACGATTGTTAGACTGTGGAATATTGAGTTGTGGTTTGATCTGTTTGCCAGAGACATCAGCCTATGGCTACTGGGTTATTTAGAAATTAACATTCCATGATGTAACAGATGGGGTCACTCTCTCAAATCATTGAGCTGTGCAAGATATAATTTGTTCACTGACAGGGACCAACAGTTTACATTTGGCTAATAGCGGATAATGCTATTTCTAGAGAAGTTTTACTTGGATGGCGGAACGGCCGCTGAACAATGTTTGATGTTCTTACCAAGATACGACTCCAATTTTGCTTTGCTTTTTTGCGATCGGATGGAATCTGCTGTTGTCACCTTCAAATTGACTTTGCGTTTCAATATCCATTCATGTCTGAGCAAACAAGAAATATATCCCTTGCACGTTTTGCAGTTCTCGGGATTCTCCGAAGAAGGAGAACTGAATTGTTTATATCTGAAATGTCTTTCCATTGCGATCGCATAATTAAAATTCTGGTATTAAAATTTTCCTGTGAGAGATTTTATGTTTCGTGTAGAATTTAAGAAATCCTTCAAACTACTAGCAATGTTGACAAAGTAGTTCGAAGAATGTTTTACAACTGAAATTTCTTGTACATCTCTATCGCTGATGGATTTTTATCTAAAATTTCCTTCTCGTAAACAAACAATTTGATTACTGGAAAATTCCAAAAACCGTTATTCTAAAGTTTACAATACAAACAGTCGACTCTGTTTCAAAGAAACTGGAACTGCACTAGCAAGAACTTATTTCTGAAAACGGAAATGTTGGAAATACTTTTGGATGATATCGCCATTTGTATTTCCTGGTATCTCGTAAACAAACTATATTGAAAAGAATTGGCTCAACGTGCTCAACTTTTGGTCACGAATTTCTTGCAAATATTAATATCTTGGGAATCTGGGAAACTGTGGATTTTTAATACCCGAAAGAATCAGTTATATATAAGTGATACTACAAATTATCAGACATGCAGTCGGACTGTTTCTTAAAAAGATCTGTTAATAATTCGGAGTTGATTTGTAAAACAGACACTGGGTTTGGACTTAGTGACAGTCTTTTTTAGTAAACTCACTTAGACTCTGCAGTTCATTGAGGTAACATGGACAAAAAAAAGTATCTCTTTTAGCAACAAATTGTTAGGATGAGTTTTTCATCAAATCCCGGTCATTTCCGCCTAGATTGAAGACAGTCTCGAACGGGCGTTCAGAGATCCTTTGCTTCTCTTTGAAATGTATCACTCAGGAGTAGGAGTTTGTAAGTGGCTAGAAATGAAATCCGTAGATAGTGCTGAGTCGATGTAGCTCGTTTGTTCTAGACTCATGTGGGCCGGCACCCAGACAAGATGAATGAGTAATCTCGATAAGAGATCTGCACCAGTCTTGGGCTGATATTGAGCTCAAGAAGACAAAATTAAGAAATACATGCCAGCCATACTGCTACTTCTTTTAAATACTACGGTGTTTAAGTAGACTCCGTAATGTATTAGGTGTAGGTCTTTGGAGTAGACATCAAACCCGTTAATTTTGAAGCCGTCAATAAGTCGACATGGTGTTTACATTTCAACACATCTCTATCTGGTACAAGTGTACCTCTGGTCTGGAAATGGTCCAGCCTGAGTGGTGTCAGGAAATATGTCACCATAACCATTGTTCGATTACTGCACCATTTTTATACACTCCATCATAGGGTGGAGTATATACTAAGTTTGTCATTCCGTTTGCAACACCTCGAAAGAGTGATCTGCGACCCTATAAATTATATATATATTATCGGTCAGTGTAACATTCTAAGACATTCTAGCGATGTCCGTCTGTCCGTCCGTCCGTCTGTCCGTCCGTCCGCCTGTCCGTCCGTCCGTCTGTTGTCTGTTGAAATCACGATAGAGTGCGAACGACCAACGCTAAAAAGCTGAAATTTTGTAGGAAGATGTTTTTGCCCATAAGCAGGTTAAGTTCGAGAATGGGCCATATCGGACCAAAGGGGAAAAAGTTCCCCTTTACGGGACTAAATATATTCCGGCCATAATCAAATTTTTCAAATATTTTTTTTCACTACATCTAAGTTCTAAGTTTATATAATTTATAGATGGGGAAGAAATCCCAAAAATGGGCGTGCTCATGGGTTCCGCGGACCCTTGGGGCCCAAAAAAGGGCCCATGATAAACATGCGCATATGGGTATCGAAGTGCAACGAAATTTACTCACGAACCCAAATATGCCTTTATTTTCATGATTTGCCTAAATTTTTTGATCCGGTTTCTGGGACTATCGGGTGACCAGCGGCCCAAAAACCGTCCCTTGACAAACATGGACATATGGGTATCGAAATGCAACGAAATTTTCTCGCGAACCCAAATATGCATTTATTTTCATGATTTGGATAAAATTTGTGATCGGGTTCCTGGGACTATCGGGTCACGAGCGGCCCAAAAACTCAGTTAGTTTTCTTATTTATTTACTTTTTAAGGATCCATGATGGAGGGTATATAAGATTCGACCCGGCCGAACTTACTATTTGTCCACTTGTTCTTAATTTAATATTGTTTTTAACATTCCGCAAATTGAAATTCGTTGTACTCCTAAGGGCTTCATCTAGTTATGCCTCAACTATTTGTTTATGTATTCTACGACATCCAGTATGCCATTCGATGTAGGGGGATCAATACAACGACAAATCTCCTGAGCAGGCTATGTCGTACATAATCCCTGAATGTTATTATATCAAATTCTCCTTCCATCATATAATTTTACACTGGCCATTATCTCAAATTTCGGCTTTATATCCGTTAAAAATCAAGTAAGAGTTTCAGTATAGATGCTCCGAACAACAAAGCCGAAAGTACAAACTACATAACTGCCTAATGGTTATTTAAATACTCAAGGAATCATACAAATCGTACGACCCGATGTATTGAGAAGGAAGTAATAGATTAAGCGACTAACTAACCTTCACCTATTGACTATAGGCGAATAATGAGTATATAATTTCCCACCGAATTAAGTTATTCTCGAAGAGGTTTTAAACATTTCAAAGGATGCATGTAACGGATTCAAAGACATCAACATTACATGGAATAATCGCGAATTAAAGCCATATCATCACCGCAGCAATAACCACTTCAAAGACGTCCATTAAACGAAACATCCGTTCACCACCCGAGCACCGACAACACTTTCACAAACATCACCACACACAGAGACACAGATGCAGTAAGCTTAAAAGTCCGCCGGAAACAACCACAAAAAATTCTTAATTAAATTTGAAATTAAAAACGACGACGAAAAGTTACTTAGACGCAATTAAAAAACATTTCTCTAATGAAAAAAATAAAAACATCACAAGCGGAATTATAAATTGAAGACATTCTTGCCTTTTTTCCGTCGTCCACCCACAGCACCAAATTTCCATCAGCATGCCGAGAATGGATACATTACCACAAAATAACAACCGACCATGTTTCCCGGGGGATAGTCTAAGGACGACATCATTGTCAACAGAAAATTCAAAGGAGAACTTTTTAAAGCCTCCCAGAAATTACAAATATATGACTTCGTTAAATATGCGCCGTCATTATTATGAATGGATGTATTTGCGACGACTTAAAATTAATTCTATTTGAAGCAATTTTCCTGAAGAAAAGGACAAATATTTCACTAATTAGGCTGTTCTACTTCAATGAGTTAAATTCGTTTTATAAAAATGTTTAAAAATTCTCAACTAATTATGGATAATTGCTAGTGATTGTACATGGGATTATTATTTAAAATAAAGCCTTTAAAATGCATTGGGCCTGTTCGGTTGGGCTTACTAATTCAAAGAATGATACTTTCATTGTAAGGGAGTTATCCCAATTTAGCCTAAGATGTGACTGAACTTGTATTCACAAAAATAGTCATAAGCGACACACTCTGTTTGCATGAAAGATTGCATCTATCCATGGAATAAATAAGTAAATTTTTCAAACTGCAACAAATCTTGGGTAACTTCTGCATTTCCATGTTCGCTCTCAGTATTCTGGCGTCTCTATCTTAATGACACCATTCTCGGCGTAGAAGGGTACATCAATCGCAAAATATGCTCAACCAAATTTGTCACTGAAAAATATGAAACGGATGTCTGAGCAGCAACCATCTCTTTCGTTTCGTTTCTGTTCTCGGTTTTGGGTTGCGGGTTGAACACAACACAATGACCTCTCAATACGAACAAAACCATACGTCGCTCTTCTACTGAGGGTCAGTAAGTGAGCAAAACAAGCAACACACATGTTTTCTCAGAAGAACTTTTGCCAATTTTTTTTCGAAGTAAATTGTCTCTAGTGAATTCTTGAGCGGAGCAAGTGATCAAAAACGCTTGTCGGTTGAGAAAAGTCAAACCAAAGAAGAACAAAGTTTCGCATCATGTCAGTGGACGAGTGTTTTTTGTCTGACAACAAGCACAACAGAGACCAATTACAACCCATAGAAATAATTTGTGCATATCTCCTCTCCTGGAACTCAGGAATTTAATATCCCATAGGTGCCATCAGAGGCCAATATCAGATCATACTGTTCGACAGTTATAACAACTGTTCCAGAAAACTGATTGACAAAAATATTATTTCTAAAGGCATATACCAAAGGTCAGGAATAATGCCTTGAAACGGTCTATAGAAAATTACAGATAGTCAGGAATTGAATGTTCCAAAGATGTCAACAGACATCACACATGGTTGGCTAGGTTTTCCCGATCTTTAATTTGAAAAAGTTAACCTCAGAAAGAGATGTAGTCTGGGGTCCTAATGAGGGGAAAATAAAGAAATTTGGAAATTATCGCTATTTTGGCGTTGATTTTAGAAAAATCCTAAAAATTAACGACTTAACTAATTCGAAATTTAAAAGTTTGAGATTGTTCAGTGCCCAAACAAAAGTATTTGAGGCAAATATGAGGATAATCGACTAATATTTGTAGCTTTGGTGGCGATTTCATTGTTCAGTCAATTTTCTGAAGAAGGGACGATTTGACTTATTTTACTTTTTGAAATTTTTAAACAATGAGAAAATTTTTCTTTACATTTTTTCATGCCGTTATTTCATTGTTGCAACATTTATTGACATAAAACTTTTTAGGATTTTTCTAAAATCAACGCCAAATTAGGGATAATTTCCAAATTTCAAGGGAGTGGCGCGACCCCTAAAATTTTTTTAAAATTTTTTTCTTTATTTTTCCCCTCATTAGGACCCCAGACTACATCTCTTTCCGAGGTTAACTTTTTTTTTGGAATTTCACTCCACCCTAATGTCCACTGCTTCTCTCCAGTCAGGAAATGAATCTTCCAAAGATGCCATCAGAGGCCAACAGCCTCTAACGAGACATAGACGTATTAATTTGGGAGGAATATCAAAACCAGTCATAGTTTCTGAAATTTCTGATAGAATTGTAAGAACCGAAAATGGTTTTACTTATAATTACCGATGAAATGGTATGAATCCATATGCGATTCGCAGGTGTTCTTCAGGATTTCCATGAATATGAAGGCCTGATTCTAATTATAGTTCAACCAGACTTCAAGCCAGACTAGTGTAAGTCAATGATATCGTTGATATTGGGCTTGTCTTGTTTACATAATACATTCGGGAGACATTTTTAAAAGATTGGAGGCAGAATAAATTTGATTCACGTCTTCAGGTATCCTTTTTTTATGATTTCTAAAGTTGTAATCGGTCATGTTTTCCTTCCATGATACTTCACTGCAGTCTAAAACAGCTCAGTCGTGGGACTATTGACTTTATAGAATTTTTAAAAAACCAACTTTATGTAATAAATTAGATTTAGTTTTTTTATTTTCAATTCAGAAACGAATATTTGGTTAACTTCTGTGTCAAAAAATAGTGTCAGGTTGAACAATATTTTCCATCTGTGCATTAATTTATTTCGAACTTTTCAAAAATTCGATTTCACTTTCATGTTCTGGAAGCACAAAACGTTCCAATATTATGTGTACATGTTTTAGACATAGGATCCGTCAATGACCCAATGGGTGATATAATCCAAGCTTTCTAGTTATGGACAATTCTAGTTATGGACAAAAAATTGACAAGGCCTCCAGCGAGCCTTTTTATCGAGTATCAAATTATTTAAAAGTACATTTTATTGTATTGAGGATAACAAATTTTCCCTGAGTTAGTTAAACCACTAAGGAATATCAATTATATTTCCCAAACATTTGACAATCCTCGAAAAGTGCAAAATGTTGTTCTATAATTTCTTTCAACCATAACAAAGCAATGATAAATTTGGGTCCCGTAAACTTTGCGGAAATCCTCACAGCATAAAGTAAATGCCATAAATCGAAATTCATATCTTTAGAAATTAATTTCCAAAGAATCATCCATTCCGACCACTTTGTGCCGTAACCATCGCAGCTTAAAGTTTCTGTCACAACTCTCACATTCATTTATTTCAATTAAAGTATCTTAAAGTTTGTTAATTAAGTTTCCGATAACATGACAACGGCATCGGTATCACTTTCACTTTGGACTACGACGAAATAAGTGAAATAATTGGGTCTGCAATGGCTAAAGATTGTAAAAGACATAAAGAGACCAAAATACCCATTTACAGTGAATGTTCATCCGAGCCAGTAACTCACTGACGAAGTGTAAATATCCAAAGACGGGGAAGAAATTTAACAAAACCAAAGTCAAACAAATGAAAAACCCCACAGAGACACAAATACTTTAATTAGGGAACATGAAGAAGGACTCGTACCAGTTTCTGGTGAACACAAAGCAGCAGCCAAGGAATGTGTACTTTTGTCTTCACAAAATATTAAAGAATATTTCGTTGTATTTAACTTTCCAACAATCTGCGGTATTCCAACTCTAGAGACGTCAAACTCCAGAATATTTTTGATATTTAACAAGGAGAATATTTGTGTTCTGCGCAAAGTTCTTTCTCTAATGTTTGTGCAACCGTACGAACCCTCAGAGAAAATGTGTTCCACAAAGGTTTATGTTCATATGAAAACGTTTTTAAACATTAACTCCACAATAAAGGATTTGGATATGAAAAACGACTTTTTATTTTATGACATTTCGGGCAGACTAAAAATCCCACAGTGGGGGGAAATCACAATCTGTGGGTATTGTTATTCAAAAAAAAAACGAATACTTCGAGTAAAAATAAAATCCTAAAAAAACGTTTAGATCAAATATCTGTTCATGTTAGTAGTTTTGCATTTAATGTTAATATCGCCAAATCAAATAGTTCTTTAGAAAGTTCGGTATATACAATTTCTTCTGAACGACCTGGAGAATCAGCCCGTCTACATATGTCTACATAGTCACTGTAATTTTGTAAATAATTGTTGAGAAAATTCGGTATACAAATGGTTTACTACCGATAAGTAAACATATCTGATTCAATCTGAACTTGGTCTGGAATAAAGAGAACATTTACGAATTCTGATTAGAAATACTTCATTGATAAATGATAAATGACATCAGAGACTTTCCTAAATGAAAAATGATATAACTGACATTATTAAACTTACGTTGGCTCTACAACATGTTGTTGTTCTTGGACTTAGGCAACCCACAAATTAAATGTTCCTCTTCTGTTATGTGAGAACTGTTTTTCTTTATTTCCTACTACGGTTTCAATGAAATACGCCTTGCCCTTTTATTTAAAATAAATTATTGATATGCACAAAATAATTGCAATTCCTCAAATATTAATTAGCCAATTCATGCACATACTGGAAAAGCTCCATAGAAATTGTATTATTGTTTAATTAGCCATTTATATTGAAATCAATGAACCCAAAATTCACTATTAAACTTTGAACATGTGTACGCATCATTATTTCTGAGTATTCATCACTACACTCATCCTTGTATGCAATTAACCTAATTAGAGTTCTTATCTTTTTCATTCCAGGTAAATTGATATGGAATATTTGCACAAAATATCCGTCAACATTGCAGTGAGGTAACATTTTACATTTAGTCTTATCAACTGTTCCCTTAGCTCTTTAAGCAACAACAAATTGTTATTAAATCCGAATCATTTAATACTCTAACCATTTGTGCTGTGTGCTGTCTGGGAAAATTATAGACGAGAATATATTGAGTTGCTTTACACATTTTATATAATGACTCAATTTTTTTCCTTTTTTTTCGGCCGTAGATATTTTCGTAGGGTTATTATAGTAATGAGATGACTTTATGGGGCATGAAGTCTCCTATTTCGCATATAATGAAATACTCCTAAGGCGAAACATTTTGTAGAAATATATCTTCTTGCTTTTACTAATTTAACATACATGAAAATTTAATAATATTCTAGTATAAGTCCACAAATTTATTTAAATTCACAAACAAAGCCGTGAAGCTTTACTTGGATAAACACATTGCACGAATCGTCACAATAAAATGTGCAATAATATCTAGATCAAAATTTCCAGAATTATTTCCCTGAATACTACATTAAGGACCAATTTTCTATTGAACTAAAGAATGATTTAAGTTTGAACCTCACTGAAAACTGCACGAACTGGACTCTGATGATAAGACCACATCCAAGAAGATTAAATGAAACTGCAAGACCATCAGTTTTTGTGATTTCTATTCTACTAATGAAGGTTAATGATTAAGGCTTACCGAAAAACCGGGTTCTCAACAAAGTTTTACATAATAAAACTGTATAAAATAGCGTACCACCTTACAGGTAAACAACATTTTTGCAAGACAATTTCGAAAATTTTATTTTGACTTTGAAAAAATAAATCTTTTTCGTTGAGCACTTTAACCGCGTAATAATCAGCCCAATAAACAATAAAGCTGGCTACGTCAATAAGCAAAACTTTCGAACTTGGAGAGAAACCTCAAGCCGTTAACGAAACACCAGTTCATCCATTCCAATTGACTGTTTGGTGCGGTTTATACGCTGGCGGCATCATCGGGTCTTATTTCCTTTAAAATTAAGAATGCGCTATCGAGCCATGCTGACTGAACTTTTGTTTCAACAAGACGGCCCGACTTGCATTACAGGTGTCTTAACAATCGTACTATTTCAATATAAATTTTATGACATCCTACGGGATTAATTTTAATTTGGTTATGTTAAGCTATTAGAACTCTTGAAACATTGAAAGCCACCATTGATGCCATACGATCCGATTTATTAGAAAAAGTTTGTTGGACTGATCAAATAGACCATTTAACTCGTACCCGCGGCGGACATATGCGGAAAATAAATCCCATGAATCTATCATCCAGATTGTAATGAAAACAAGTTCTTCCAACAATATTTCTGTACTAGTAAGTTGTAATGCGCCTATGGCGTCCGTTGAAATAGGGAAAACAATTTTGTTGAAAAAAAAAAAATTTTGTTGAAAAAAAAAAAATTTGGTGAAAAAAAAAAAAAAATTGTTGAAAAAAAAAAATTCTTGAAAAAAAAATTGTTGTTCAAAAAAAAATTTTTGTTGAAAAAAAAAATTTTGTTGAACAAAAAATTTATTCTTGAAAAAAAAAAAATTTGTTGAAAAAAAAAATTTTGTTGAAAAAAAAAATTTTTGTTGAAAAAAAAATTTTGTATAAAAAAAAAATTTTTGTAGAAAAAAAAATTTTGTTAAAAAAAAAAAAATTGTAAAAAAAAAATTTTGGAAAAAAAAAATTTTGGTAAAAAAAATTTGGGGAAAACACAATTTCTGTTCAAAAAAAAATATTATTTTTTTTATTATTATCAGTGAATCAGTGTCAACTGGGCTTAGCGATTTTCTCTTCAGGGATTAGTCCAACATCGTCTTCTCGTAATTTTACTAATTACCTCCACAACTTTGTATACGAGTAGAAAGGATTTCAACATTTGTAAGAGACTCTGGTTCTACCTCCATGCCGAAGTCTGAATGTCCGCCCTAAAGTGTCACTTTCAACTTTCCTTTGCCGGTCCTGACTCTGAAGAAGGTGTCATAATGAGGGCTCTTCAGCCATCAAATGATAATCTTAAATGGGGAAGTTATCAAATATAATTTCTTTTATGCCTGAAAACCTAGATATGGTGAAACTATCCTTTTTCCTGTTTTTTCTTAATGTGGCAACATTCATAAGGCATGTGTTCAATGTTGTCATACTTATAAGAGAGTAGAGAGTACAGCATGACTCATTGGATACCCTAACACCGCCAACATCATTTACTAAATCCTCTTTCCATTACTAAACTAGTTCGAGCTGAAGCGATTTAATGAGCTCTGAAACTTATTTTGGGACGCCTTTTTAGTTTCACTAGAATTATACGCCCATGGTGTATTGGTTTGTCCTACCCAAATAGACCATGAAAACGAGATTATCCGCGAAGGCCAACTGAACTAAAAATAAACAAAGTCCATGCAATCAAAGCAAAAAAGAAAACAACAGCCGACATTCATTACATTGTTCCATTACGATGCCGGAATGAATCTGTAGGAGTGATGGGCAAACAGCTGGGAGAAGTGGAATTAAAACAAATTGAAATGGTTTGGAATGGATGCTGCTGGCATGGACCGGTTTGATGAAGTACAGTGAGCTGTGCACCATTCTGGAGTGTGGAGTGCAGCAGGATGAATGGGATAATTGAGTGGTTAAGGCAAATATGTACATTTTGGTGTTGGCTGTTGTTGTTGTTCTTGGTATTGTTACCGTTGTCGGTAATCAACTCAACAGTGTAAGTTAATTACACTGAACGTTGTTTAACAGTCAACATCAAAACGGCTTCACGGCATCATCAGCATCGTCATCATCATCAATGTTGACTGTACATAACACACCACATCCATCATCCAACGCGGAATATAAATTAAATTTTTTTCATTGTGGCCAGCATTCGAGAACTGTGTTTATTTTTATGTTGGCTTTAATGCTGGTAATGATGGAATCGAATCCCCTTCCGCAAATCAGCAACTCCACTACAGTAGTCAGCTATAAAAGACAGACCGGTGGAACTTTGGTTCGCTCATCGTAAACAGTGAGCCTTGGTTGAAAATCGATCTACTTCAACGACTGTGTCCATATCGGCTGTAGAAGTTTCCGTTCCATTACGCCGCATTAACTCCATTGAGCTCTCTCACAGAACTTGTAGTCAAATCAGGAGAACTAAGAATAGAATATTCGAATTTGGAACTAATACAAATTGACTCTGCCCTCGTAACAGGACAACCCGATCTAGCATAGAAATCTCTAATGATTTAAAAAGGAATGACAGTGCAAATGTTGTGCTTCATCAAGACAACATGACAACTGGTGACATTCGTTATTGTAACGGTCAAACACAATCAACGAGTTTGATTTTCTCTTGCAGGTTGCAAACAATCAATGGTTTCCTCTCCCTCTCAATTTGTTCCTTGCTTGTGCCTTTTTCATGGAAGACTTTACATTTTTTTTTATTTTTATGGATATTTTTACCATGTTAATGCAGTTTATTGTGGCATTTATCATGAAGTTTCTTTGGGATTGGGTTCCCCTTATATATTTTTTTTTATAAAGTTTAAAAAATCCTTCTATTTTTCAATACTTGGTCAGTTTGCAAGGCCCCATTTAATTTAATTCCCCTTTGTACCAAATATAACATACAAAAGCTATTCGTTGTCCCCCGTCATGTTTGCACGTGTACAAAATATTTTATTAATTTAAATTCAAATTAAATTAGAATATATTGAAGTTCATCTGAATGCTGTGGTCCTGGCACAGGAGTTATTTTACCGAAACCCTTTACATGCATATGCACATCCCTTTGGATATGTACCTTTTATTATGAAATGAAAACAGAATAGCATTGTTTTTGTTGTTAGTATTTCCATTGTTGTTGTCGTTCGTTGTGTCACCTATGCTAAGATGTTGCAACATTTTAAAAGCTTTTTTCCGGTTACTTTTCCCAGTGATGCGCTCTCAACAACCAACGTCAGTTCGTATCATAAAAGTGTTAATTTGATTTTCTAAACTACGTCCTGTTACCAGGATATGAACATTTCAAGTTGACAGCAGGATATAGAACAGGATGGCAAGAAATATTCTGTTGGCTGAGCGTGTGCAGGAAAAACAAACATTAGGATGGATCGGATTGGAAAACTATGGTAATCGGTCGACTGGAAAATATAGTAAATGCAAAACTCTATTCAGAGATTGTAAAATATGCACGACCTCAAACCCAAGAAATTCTGGATTGTGGAGAAGGTGTTAGCTGTACTCTTGGGTACAACTGACAATTACATAGGAATACGTGGACAAGGATGACCGGGACTACAGTGGGAGGAGAATTGCAAAGAAGTAAAAAAAGAGTTACAAACCTTGAAATGTAAAGAAAAGCAGAATACCGAGGTGCTTCGTAATTATTTATCCAGCAGATCAAGACTAACAACCGGTGATAGAGTAGGGTTGCAGTTTTCGGCAGTAAGTGGAATTGAAGCACATTCACCAAAAATATCCTGAATTTAAAAAAAAACTTAAAAAACTAATAGTTGCATTTGTTTTGTAATATTTATTTATTTTAATTAACAGATTTAATTTAACAGATAAAAAAATATAACAAAAAAAAAACAGGATTTAAAATCTAGTATTTTCGTTGTTGAGAATAAACACTTGTCTTAATGGTATGTCCAAAACATTTACATCGTTAATTTACCTCAATAGTGTTACAACTCAAAATACGATTTTTTCAGAAGAGTTGTTTAAAAAGTTCAACTGCGTCTTAGCAAATATAGGAAAAAAACTCATAGGTTTCCCGAATAAACAAGAGCCTTGACATATGTCTGTTAGTACACGCAGAACAAAAGTCAACTTAAATAAGAGATTTACAGCTTTTTCTTGACTAGAATTGGAGTGTTTGGAGAATTGTGAGTGTTTGGCGTTTTTGATATTATTTGTTTATTTATTTTATTTATTTATTATTAATTACAATACAAAGTAAATTTATATTCTAATTTTGGGTCCAAGGGTAAACCGGGTGACAAAGACCATATGTTTAGATTTTTGCAGCGACAGACCAAAGCCTCTGGTGGGAATCGAACCCACAACCCTCACGCTGATAGGCAAGCACGCTACCACCTCGCCTACCGGGGCGCCTTGATATTATTTGTTTCGTTTATATTTTGTTTTGTAGTATTATTTGGAAATACACGTATTTTCTGATCTAATGAAATTTTTAATGACACCTGGAGAGGAAAATAACTGATCAATTCAGATGAATTCAGAGCATCTGACAATTCTATGGTAGAGGCAAACAAACTAAGTAAGGATGGACATACACAAAGGCGAAATTTCCAGACACAGAAACTAGAGGCAATATAAAATGTCGACCTACCCCAGTACAAAACAGCCAACAACATAAAGTGGCGTATTTTACAGCAGAACCGGAATAAAGATATCTCTTCTAAGCTATTGGTCTTACCGTTCAAAAAAATGTATGGAGAAAGAGTAGAGGTGAAGTTGGGTTTTCAGAGTATGGCTTCTCAAAGTCCGAATACTCTTCTACTTCTTCATAAATTCCAAAAATAATTTATGAAACGTCCCCACTGTTCAACGATAGTATTGTTTTTGCAAAAAGAACAAAAAACATTTAAAGTTTCACAACCGAATGGAAATATTTTCAACATGACAGAATAGATACATGCCACCTGCATGAATCTACGGATGGATGGATGAATGAAGTGCAGTTTTGCTGCACATTTCAAAATATGTTCGGGGATGTCGAATACAATAATCCTTTGAGGACTAACTCAGTCACATTGTATTGCGTTCTTTGCAGGTCTTTAATGCTTTTAATACTCTCACACACACAGGAGGGTTTTGAAGCATAAACATGATGATTGTGGTTGCTGTGGTAGTAGAAATAGATTATGCAGCACACAAAGCACCCTGTCGAATTCGTTGGTGAATTGGCATATATTTATACCCTCACCCTACGGGTAGGAGGGTATATATCATTTGATACGGCTCTAAAGTGTCACACCTAGAAATATACACTTTAGAACCCAAGTCTCTTTGGACCAAATTCGATTCATGACTTTCTAAATCGTTTGAGCCATGTCCGTCTGTCCGTCCGTCCGTCTGTCCTGCTTGTACGCACGATAACTTTCGAAAGAGTTAACCAATCACTCTGAAATTTGGCATGGCTTAATATTTTTCCAAAACTGACTTAGCAGTCATTTAATGATTTTTTTCTTGCATTGCGCTAATAGATCCACCCTGTATCTCGCCCTAATTTTTCGAAGTGACTTTTTTTTTTTTTTTACTAACACTCAGGGGATGCCCCCTATAAATGCAATGCACTGTGTTAGCGATGGGAAATAAGGGTATTGGAGGGAGGAAAGAGGGAGTAGTGTTTGTTGACGTTGGCGTTGAATTTGATAATGTCATAGCACTTGCTGGAAGATTATTCCACATGCGAACAGTACGGCTGAAGAACGAATTTTGTCTATAGTGCGTCGTCCGGTCAACCGGCCATTTGACAATGAACGGATGAGATTCCCTGGATAGCCGAGTATTCCGGCTAAATGTTCTAACGTCAGGGACCAGATGACGGATATCTTCTGAACAGATACCATTAAAATATCTATAGAATAGCGATACACAACCCACATTTCGGCGATGCTGTAGGGAGACAATAGAGCTGGATACCCTACCATCCCCTATCATCACCACCGCTCTCCTCTGTACACGGTCCAGACGCTTCAAAGATGTTAATGGATCCCCTGCCCATATATGCGAGTTGTATTCCATTTTAGGCCGGATGTAAGTGGTGTAAATATTTACGAGATCAGATGGGGTGAAGTATTTCTTGCACCGCTTTAAAAAGCCTAAACACTTGAATGCTTCTTTCGACACTTCGAATATATGGCTAGCCCAGCGAGCATCACCCTGTATCTTCATGCCCAGAACATCAAGAGTGTCTGATTCGTCGATATACACACCACCCATAGATATTGACGGCGATGCTGAATCAGTGGAACTTTTGTGTGACAACAAACAGCACTGGGTCTTTTGTGCATTAAAATCTACTCTGTTCATTTGGCCCCACTCACAAATCGTCGCCAAATCGCGGTTAAGTGAGTCGTTCATCGTTCGCCTTTTGTCCTCGACCTCCAGAGGACCTGGCCGATGATCAAATGAGTATGAATGACAGAGGTTGCTGTCATCCGCAAAGGAGTAGATTGGGTTCACAGTCTGCCCCAACAGGTCGTCAATGAAAATAAGGAATAGAGAAGGAGAGAGGACAGAGCCTTGTGGAACTCCTGCGGTCAGCCTATGCTCGTTGGATGAGAGAGATAATGTAAAAAAAATCCGACATCGAATTGCCTTGTGTGAACACAAAAGGCAAGTTCAAAAGGGTATCATAAAAATTGCCTAGGGTAAATCGGTACTATGTACTTGGACCATCGAATTACATTCCATTACTCATACGCACAAGTGTTCAATGATTGAATAAATATTAATCATACGTGTGGGTAGCCCAAAGTAAAAAAACACCTTGCGCAGAGGGTGTGAACAAATTATAATAATAAGCATTCGACCGACATAAATAAATCAATGTTTGTTTATACACTTTTAGTTGCCCCTCCATCAACAACAAAAATTAAACAAGGCTAATGTAGGGCGTGGCCGACTCAAACTACTAGGCCATGCAGAAGACTTAGGAAAACACAGACTTTAATCAATATTTAGAGATGGCGAATGTATAACCAGGAAATACATTAGTAGAGGGTCCATTTCAATATCAAGTAGGCAAACAGGGTGAAAAATGTCATTGAGATCTGTGGCGACCTCAACTATAGTTACTGAACTTATGATTTATACACATCAAATTAATACAATGTATCATTTGATATGTCGACTAAAAGACACTGACAAAATTATGCTTCGAGAAAATCTGATTTGTGCCAACTTATAATCTTTTTCCAATAAATCTACAAAAATATTCTTAAAAGTACTCCCAAACAGGTTGTGCAATATTTGTTTGGGTACACTACACGACATGGCCAAAACCACCAATTAAATACAATTCTAAAAGAAGAGAATACCATTAACATTTAAATAACTTAGCCCCTAACTCAAGTTTAAAAATAATCATTGTGTACATTATTCCATTCCGTTGCAACAAATCCCAGGATGAATAAGGCTTAATATAGAAAAGCATAACTGATGGCTGAAAACATATCACAAAATGTTTAGCATCTACGAAAGTAGTGGCGAATGTAATCTTGTTTCTTATGATAATGTTGGCTGCTCTTCAAGAAATCTTAAGATAGTTTGAATAAGATTTACATTTCCTTCAGTTGACCAAAAGTTATACAGTGCTCATTGACTGTAAGTCTGAAAATATACACACTTTTCAAATGGGAACAAAACCATACCCCGTTGATTAATTTTCACATTTTTCCAAAACAACGATATGTCATATTTTCGAGACTTTCAGTCATTGTAAAAGTGTTCACCTGTAAGGCCTTCGGGAGCTTTTATTACCATTTCTGCAAGAATACCAGCCAGTGAGATGTGTGTCATTGGTCTTTCGACTTAGCAGACTTTGCAAATGTTTTTGATTTCCCAAAACAGACGCAATAATTGGTTTGGAAAATTTTGACTTTGATGTGGGTTTAATATTTGCCATCGGCAAATTGTCTACAGTCTCTCATTTTATTTGGGAAATATTTAGAATGTCAAAAATAAATAACGTGAACATAATAAGCATATCAGACGGTCAGAAAATAAACTGTTCTGTCGATTTAGGTTGAGCTGGATGGTAAGCAAGGTAATAATAATCATATATGTATGATTGTATGTACAAAGTTTGTAGATTTATATAAAAATATTTGCTGTAACCGATTTTAAAAATGAAAATTTGTATCTAAGGATTAAATAGTAAATTTAAATGATATACATATTTATGTCTAAAATTAATTCATTTTGTAAAATGTAAACCTAAATATCGTTTCTGTTCAAAATGGAAAGTAATTTACCTTTCTTTAAATTCTGTATATCGTAATTTTTATTATTATATGATTTTGGCAGTTTTTGCATTGAAAAATGTTTGCTATTGTTTAATAAAATGTGCTGTTGCATGAATAAAATAAAATTTTATATTTTTTTGAACCGTTGTTTGGACCTTATGTTTTACAAAATGAGGGCATTTTATTTTAGTTGTACAGTCGAAGCAAAAGTCGTTGGATAAATGACATTTGTATTTACTTAAAAACACTAGGGAAAGCTTCTTTGGATACAAGTCGCCAGGGCAAGACGTTTAAAAAGACTTATGACAACAAATCACATATCATAGCATAGTCACTCGACTGCGTAAATTTCGAAAGAAAATATTTAAGACCATCATTCAGTTTAAATTGCTGTGAACCATAAAACATCCAATACAACATTCATATGAGGGCAAAGGTTACTAAACTAGAACTCTTCATCATCCATAAATGGATTTATTACATTTTATGGAAAATTTACAAACAAAAAGTCAAAAGAAATTACGCACAACCACAAAGCCACACAACTCATACAGGTTACATGTACATTAGACTGTCTCTAAAGGAAAACATTAAATGCTAAACAATGAAAAACAAAATGTTCTAAAAAAAATTAAAGCCCAATATTGAACGAGTAACAATTATAATTATTCAAAGGGCATACCCGTTCTGCACATCTGGATCAATCTTGGAGTTTGAATGGACAAAAAAAATGGAAAAGTTCTACCATATCGGTCCAAAATTGCGTCACAAAAATATTCGTATCGATTTGGGGCATTTCTGATGATATTTTCTAACAATACAGTTTGCAATGTTAATTTTTCATATTTTACAGGAGTCTTTTTCATTAAGATTTAAAAAAGAGTTCATTTCATCATTCTTAACAATGACGAGTTTTTGCATGCCAAAGTAAACCACTCTAATATAGACACATGTGTAAGTACCTGTGAATACGTTGGCCAAACCGCAGAAAATTTACTATCGTCAGAACCACAGGAGCTCCATAAACTATCAGGCATGTGGAACATTACAAAAAGACACACACCACTACGTAAGAACACATACGACGTCCCAATGCTTGGGGTGTTGAAAATCATACTTCTTGGTACACATAAATCTTCTTCTTGTTATAGTTCAATGTAGCTGGCAAAACGTTAACAGCCACTTCGATATTTGTTTTTAGTTTATTGGTTTATCAGAATATTTTAATAGATGATTTTTTTTTACAAATTTCGTTAAAATATTTTGCACTTACTCAGTTAGAGTAAATCTGATTTAAAATCTCCAACATTTTGGCGTTGGTGCCATACATTTTCACACCCAAGTGGGCGGTTTTTGTAGACTACGAGGAATGTGTGTTACCATAACTCGCACAGTTGTTAGTTCGACGGCCAAAAACTATGATGTGAAGTTATTGGTATTGATGGTACCAAAAAATGTGATTCCAACCTAAAACACTCGAAGTCACAATTGAGGGCAGTTATGGCTACTTTTTATCAGACAAACTGCAAATTATAAATAACATCAATTCGTGACACCAAGCAAATGCCATGTATTTAAAAAAAATCACAGCTGCCCTCTATCGAAAAAATATGCATTATTTTATCCGCTCTATTCCACAATGTCTTTGATTTTAACAAACTCTATAGAAATTCAACCGAAACAAAAGAAATAATTTTTAACATCTATTAAGTCCACAATCATATTTCACATCATAAGACAAATCGCATTAAATATTGTGTAGTTTTTTTTTTGGCAACACTTAGCTCGAAATGTGATCCGCCAAATAAAGAAGACGAAATCACCAAAAAAAAAATCCATAACTTTAAAGTTCATGGCTAACACACATATCCATCTTAAATTGATAATACAAAATATCCACAGATACTGAAAGATGATTGAGTGGTGCCTTCGAGTCAGTGTCACGGACTGACATACACTTGCAGTGGATACAAACGTTGTTTGCTTTTTGTTTGTATTCTCTTCTCGCTTTCGTTTCATTAAAGATGAGCCACGAAGAAGATAATGAAGAAAATGAACTCAAAATGAACCGCAGCCCTGTAGAGGAGACCAACACCACCAGACACGTTGGCAGTCGTTGTGCTTTTTGACATTGCAAACGAGACCATAAATCCCGGCGAATATACAGCAGTTTGTCAACTATCAGGACGTACATACAACTGTGATTTTTTTTGAAAATATATTAAGTCTCCATATATAAAATATCTTTTATATAGTATAAGCGTATAGTCAGTAAACAACGATATGTACTAAATTAGATTGTGTTGGTCTCAACCAATTACTTTGCGACCACCAACAAATATCTCTTCCATTCGGGAGCATCGTTAAGTCCGGCAGATTTCTTAAGTTGAGGTACATGTGTCCATTTTCTTGATTGTGTGATTGTCATCGACTGTGTGCATGGATTTAATAACTTCTTAATATATGTGACAATACATTATAATAGCTTATGTCGACACAAGCAAATATCGTTATTTCTTTTCTCGAAAAAACACAAGCATTCGTTTGAAGTTGTTTTTTCTTTTCAACACATATTTTCCAATTAAATGGATATTACAAAATTCATCAATATTAAAAAGTGTGAATTCCGACATAAGACGTTTTACTGTATTAACACATATATGTTTGGTAATTTGTTTCTGTGTAATTGGCTTTTTTTTCTCTCAATCACACACATCATATCACATATAAACGATTGAAAGTATCTACGAAAGATTTCTGTAATTCGTTCGGACTTTCATTCCGCTTAACGGAAATCGATTCGACAAACAAAAAATCACAACTGATATTATTTATGGTCAATCTCAGTCGTATGAGAAATCCCTTGATGAATGTTTGGCGAGAGATAAATTAAACTTTACACAACCTCAACGACAGCATACGTTGATGAATTCGGTAATGTTGTATGATGTAAAGAAAATTTTTTGATTTATACCGTAGTTGTAGTTCGCAGAATGAGAAGACAATTTAAAAAGTTATATGCAAAGGCATTAAAATGACAACGAAACATAGGTGATTGTTATTGTACTTTCATTTATGTTAATTCATAGTTATTCACATTAAAATTTTGGAAATGTTTTAAAATTCCTCGATACGATCGAGAATCAAATTCTCTTTGAATTGTTAAAAAAACGTGTAAGTGCTCAGAAGGGTTTTCGTGGGAAGAAAGTTAATGAAATTATTTTTTGCTTGTCGGGCTCGGGTAAGACGATTCGTCAGTACCCGCTCTCAGAATAATTCGGAATGGCCTGTAAAGTCCCTGAGGTCAGTTGATTTATTTTTAACTAGTTAAATGAAAGTCCATTAACGCCTTAGTTTTAAAAGGTAGACTTTATATGCCGAGAAGTTGTAGTAAATCGAATGACAACTTAAAACTACAATTTCTTGCTAAGGAGCCATAAAGTAATATCAGAAAAGCGGAATAGAGACGCGATTACAATAAATGGAAATGAAACGTAAACAATTCCCATGTACAATTGAATATAAGTAGGCAGATTAAAATGTAAAGGAAATTAAATAAAGTTTCATAGTTCAATAGTTAATAACATATCACCTTATTATATGGAATTATGTTATTAACTATTTCTTCTACTTTAAATTTAAAAGGGAAAATACGATTTGTATAAACAAATTGAAATTTAACTTCACCCAAATATTTCTGGCATTACGAAACACATGTCCAGTAGGCGCCCCTACACACTCAACATATCCAAAATATAAAATAGGTCCTTCTGTTTATTAGGAATCAGGGTGCACTGCAAAGAGTACACGATACATTCTGGTGCTGTTAATGTAACAAAACTCATTTAAACTGGTTGTGATTTATGTTAATAAGTACTTGGCATGAAAAAGTTGGAACGCACTATAAACTAATTTGCTTGCATCAACACCAACGTCAGGACGAATGTTATGCCAACACACATACGTGGAGATTACGATGCGGTACACCTGCATGAAATCATGACTAAGAGTTAGGTTAGGTTGAGAGGGATGACCGTTGAAATATACAACTGACTATTTGGTCCATTGTGGTTCCCTTAAGGTGAAACGAAATTTCAATAGGTAGGTTGTAGTATAAATGAAATACAAAGAAGTTATTTGTAATATCTAGTTTAATTGGAACGTCAGCTAGATCGATTATGTAGTCAAAAATCATGTTCCCTAAATACGCCAGACGAACATAACAGGTACTGCTCCTCCTCTTCTTCACCTACACTGCTTCTATATAAATCCTCATCCGTGCAGCCATGTGGCCAATCACGCAGTGCCCCGTAATGTCCCCTGTGAGCATGTTAATGAAATAGAGCTACCATACAGTTCTCTACATTTACATGACTAATGTTTAGGCACTGAAGAATATTGTAACACCTAAGATAATTGAGTCTTTAACTACGAGTCTAGCAGAACTCTGCCTGCGATTTGGATAATAGGACATACATACCCTGGACACTGTGCCAATCGTACTAGGCTACGGACTACGCTGATACAGCGTAGCATTACTACTTAAAGTTTGACGACAGGCACACATACCAACGTAATTTTCACGCGGTACATTATCTCAGTAACATGTAAAGATGACTCTCCATTAGAAGATATCTCGCCGACCTCTTTGGAGATATGGGCAACTACTCTAGACATGCTTCATATTTGTGAATTTTGAATTTTATTTCTATTTTGTAATTTAAAATATGACGGCCAATAAGAGATAATTACAATATGCAGCAGTTTAAATAGAACTAATGACATTATTATCGTACATCTTTCTCAATTACGATGAATTCTAGAAGTATATATGCATCTTATGCCGGTTAACAGGACGCCATTAAAATTCAAAGATCAGCGATGGTTACGTGAAGTCCTGGACCAATTCCGGGGTGGCGCGCCTTTTAAACTGTAATATAACTTTCAGGGGATCCAAATACGGTATAACTTTATGCTGAATCTTAGTTGTTTCCCCGATTTAGATCTAATCGACAGACAATACGACACTCATCAAGTGACCGCAACGGCTAGCAACGTAGACACATATTACGGATTACATAGACTATCTGTTCACACTCATTGGCCATATTCTTTGTTGGTTTAACTTCCAATTAGTCCTCTGTCTGTTCGTTGTCCACAATAAACAACGGAAATAATGGACCAAAAACTCGTCTGCCATTTCCAGACATACAACCACAATAAAAGCATATTGATGTTACCGACGCAAATAAAAAAATGTCCACAATCATAGAATCATATTTATCATGTTTGAGGTTAGAGGTTTCCATGTTGTCAGCTATGCTACCGCCTTCAATGTCACCATCTCTCACTACACTTTTCATCAGTGGCGGTCGATTTGTAGCGCCGTTTGCTGTTAAATTATGAGTTCTTTTTAAATTAATGAGCCAACATTTATAATTTTCCGCTTCACCTAGAATTTGTTGTCTAAAGTCGTCAATCTTGTTGCTGATTAGAGCCTCGGTGTATTATGGTATGAAATTGTCATTGAGGCCGATTTTGTCACAGTCGCAATGAGCTAGAAAGTTTTTTTTGTTCCAAAGTACGAACGATTTTATTGGGTCACACCTCAGTGGAAGTTTCAGTTAACAGTCAGATGTTGTGGAAGCTTTTTCAGAGTTGTTGTTAATTTAATCCAGAGTATATAATGACCTGTTCAAGGCGACAAGGAGTAGAGATTAATTTTTCTTTCCATTTTTTTTAATAATACGATAGACATTTCTTTGAAATCGTTACAAAGTATAAAATGGTGATGAAGTTCTACAGCCGGGCGACTTTGTGTTATCAGAGTAATTAATTTGTGTTCACCAAAATGGCTTGGACGATTCAAATTCTGTGAAAATGACAACATGTTTGGTAAGAACATTAGCGTACTTTTCACAAGTAACAGCGGAAACTCTCATACTACTCCATTCATAAAACAAACAATTTCGAACCGTAAAACAAATGCTCGACACCGAGTTCTATTTATCACAATAAATTTAATTGCCTTGAA
This sequence comes from Hydrotaea cyrtoneurina, assembly GCA_958296145.1. Lineage (NCBI taxonomy): Eukaryota > Metazoa > Arthropoda > Insecta > Diptera > Muscidae > Hydrotaea > Hydrotaea cyrtoneurina. The sequence goes on along the minus strand of OY282513.1, from coordinate 4,578,244 downwards.
GTTTCACATACACGTTAGTCTGTTTTTAAACTTATATGGCAGTTCAAAGCATCGTTAGTATTTTCCTTACAAATAAACATATGTTCTAATCAAATGCTCACTTTTTCTAGGAACGGAGTAAAACCTTTTGTTTACTTAGACCCTACACACCAACTCCCCTCGGTAAATGCCTGCTTTCTGGAAATTATGTACTTTGATACTGAAAAAAAAAACACACACAAAAATGCAAAAGAGCAACTTTTTGTCATGCCAGAGTCTTAAATACAAAAATAAAATAAAAACATTTACCAAATAAATTTAAACACATGTGTGCATTAATATAGCAGAGGACTGATTGAAGGCTGCTTTGGACATCAGAAGAAAATGTCTTCATTGAGGCACATGAAAACGTGGAAATTATATTTACCTTCGTATTCATAAAAATTTATCATATATTTATAAACCTTTGTTATAAAAAATGTGTGAAAATAAAAAAAACAGTTTTTAATCGAGCTTATATCTGTTATAATTTTTTATGAATACGGGGTACAAATTTAATTTAATTTAATATTGATCGTAAAGAAGTCAATACATCCGATAGGTTCATGACACAATTCAAAGTTATTTCGGTAATACCCATATGATTTATTAGGGTAGATGCCAGGCATAAATGTCCTGTTGTTAGTAAACAAAGTTGATATGTACGAGTATGTTTGTCGCTCTTTATTCTTCTTTCTCATCTCGTTCACCATTTCCAAGACCATTGATAGATACTGCTCTTTGATACTGCTCGCATGAATGTATTCCCATAATGAAACAGTACACACACACCCACATTCATGGAGCAGAAGCGAGTGCCACGTATGACTTCGACAGAAAAACCCATAAGCCATTTGACTCGGTTCACTGCACTTACCGGATGTGTATATTCTTATTTTCCTGCACACACACACACACAGACATATGCACACGTGTGGTCACATCAACGTAAACATCGGGAGTAGCAGCTTCATACCCATCCATCATTTACACCGCATGTATTCCGAACATAAAACATACAGTGGGCTATGAACAAGCTTTATGACATCCACCCTAAGATGATCATTCCGGATGAAAAAAAAACGTTTCTCTTAAAAGGACTAAATATATTTCCATATCTCCCATATTTCTAAGAATTTCTGAAATTAGCTATTGTCAAAGGTAATCGATTAGTAGAAGCATTAGCTCTCCTAGAAGTGGGCTCGAATCCAACTCCACTATGCTTTATATTACACTAAGGTCCATTTGTATCTTAAATATAAAAAAATTTACATAAATCAAAATATTTAACATTTAAAAAATATTAACATATTATCTTTTTTATAGTAAAACTCAGAATTTTGAGTTGACCAAATTTTTGACTCCACTCCGTCGTCAAGACTACGACACCAAGACACCGACTCCACAGTCCTGGTCTAAACAGCATGAACCTCTCGATTACTAAGTTGCGTTAGGCAGACAGTTATTCTTGCAAACAACAAGTCACAAATTCAACGTTGGCTTTGGCAATTCATTTTGTTGCAGCCTTTAACAGATAGAAGTGCATTTTGGCTGAAATAAACTCGCCAGCGAAATGTGGGCATCTCAGGCAAGTTTCAACGATGTCGGAACTTATATGTACATATCTCGTTGACAACATTCCTGCCAAGGGGAATACTTTTTTCCTGTATAATTTCTCCCTCTTTTTGGTGCTACAAAATTCTAAATTCAATTTGGGTTATTATACGCTCTTCTTTGTTATTGATTTCCTCAACTTACGGCCACTGTCCATTTACCCGTGATACCCCTACCTGTGTACGCATGTCTTGTTCCCCCGCAAGAACAAAGCAATTGATAGCGAAATTGTAGCTCTGTAAGATACGGTCGTATAGCAAACGAGAACATCTTCGCGTGCACTTGGCTATGTGAATCGATGGCATTAAGTTTAACAGCACATTTGCTAATGAGAACAATATGGTAAAAGTTTATTGTTCGATGTTTTCATTGCGATGGGAATTTAAACTAAGTTTAAACTGTAGCCATTATTAAAATAAAAACTTCTTAAAGAAAACCGACAAAAAGAAAACTTCTCAAATTGTGGCAATGCTTAAGGTTAGGTAGCTGGTACTTGGTGGTGGTTGAACGGCTGTGGTAAATAAGTAATACCGTTTGTGAGAAAAGGGAGTAAAAGAAAGAATATTTGCACGGTCAAGGTTATCTGTTGCCCACAATCATTCCCATTAGCTATAATTGGCGTAGCGTAATTAATTTCTGATATTTGTATGGATTGTCTTCTTCTACCAAAATTTCCATTTGCAATTAATAAAAATTCAATATGTTTGCGCTTTTTTAGAGTTGTTGTGGCAAGTGCTGTTGTTCTCTGGTTTTCTTGTGTTGTTGTCTGTGTATGCAAATTTAGTTACCGCGAGCAATGTATACTTTGGTTATACTTTTCTTATCATTTCATAAAAATAATTCGTCTTTGTTGTCTGGCATTCAAGTTATGTTAAAAGTTTGTGAATTTATTGTCCAATAGTGATTTGTATTTGTAAATGGATATGTATATTGATGGAGATATGGATACCCTACAATTTAGTATAAAAGTTCAAAGTGGTCCGGATTACACGCCATATTATCTGGTGAGATATCGTAGCATTACTACTTCTAGTTCCAGCCAAGCATTAGCCTATTGGTAGCATAATTTATGCACATATGACTTCTCTGGTCCATCTACGAGATCATTAAACAGTTATTTCAATGTATATGTGTATTTGGGGTACATTAATCAGAATCAGCCCTTGTAGTCACTCAGACAACACGCCAAGCATTAAATAATTGAATATTTCATTTCATTTATTAACTTTCATTACAATAACCAAGACTTATGTGGTTACAAATTTCTACTAAACAGATAGTTACTAGTAATTACAACATTATAAACATTCTAAGTAAAAATCCTACAATATTATAATAAAAAAAATATTTATATAAAGTAACAATAACAAGTTGTACTAAATAGAAAAAACTATAAAAAATATAAATAAATAAAACAAATATTTCCGAAAAATTCAAAAAAAAAACTGGGCTGATTCGCTTTAAGTCAGTATTGGGCAGCTGGCAATTCTCAACGACCACATAATCTAAACTTTAGAGGTATACAGATAATATGTATGTTATATACGCTGCTGGTTCTGAAAGAAATTCTTCCCTGGAATAAAATGGGCAGTGCCAAGTTCCTTTATTAAAATCACACATCGTCACCAGAAATCCAAAATGACCTAACATGCATTTTCATAACTTTACAGGAGAAGCAAAAAACTTTGTAAAATCTAAAAACTCTTCTTGAAGTGTAAAACGGCTCTACGAAAAATTCCAAAAAAAAAAGAATTCCCCAAAAAAATCTCACACAAAATTGGGGAATTTTTCAAATGGAAAATTGTTTTCCATAATTATTTGACAATGAAAAATTACCCAATTTTTTTTTTTTTTTTTTGGGAATTTTTCTTTTTCTTTGGGGTTATTTTTATATCTTGTTTTTTTTTCTTAATTTAGAGGGGATTTTGCATTGGCTAATTTCATAAATTGTTTGGGTTATTTTTCAGCATTTTTGGAGAAATTTCCATATGTTGCTTTTGGGGGGATTCTAAATTTTTATTTTAGGCATTCTTAATTTTTTTGGGCTTTTTTTTCGCAGAGTCGTGTAAAACTTACCAGAGTCATGTATTTTAGGCTATTTCACCAGAAGCAATGAAAAACATAATTTCGGTTTTTGAGAATTGGTTATTTTTGATATCGGGGACCGATATGTTGTCATAATTATACAGTCCGAACTTAACGACAATTTTTGTTGTTACTTATGAATGTTTTTGATATGCTTATGATAAAAGTTGTTGTTATTATGCCCCAATGTCAAGGTCTTAAATAAGACATTCTGTAACCGAATATACATATGTCCATATTAACATTTACGAATTACGTTGACGTCAAACACAGAAACACTCTCATAGTCGTTTATATGAATAAACAAAGTTTGAGACTCTTGAAAGTGGATTTGTTTTGTCAGCTTTGTAATTTAATACGATTTATTGTAGAGTGTAGGGGCCATCATCTATTTGATTTAGTGTTAATACAATTATCGGGATTGTGGTTTCAAGTGTCTTGTAACACTATTGGACATATTTATGAAATGAACTTGTAGGCATAGATGAATTTGTCATCTATCAATAAGTGGATCAATGGATTCATATGTGACCTCTGTAGGTTTTCTAGATTTAAATAAGTGCAAATGTAGATCAAGGCGACAAATACTTTTTGCCTCAGCGCCACTTGGGTAAAGAGAAATTATGAGAGGTGTCACTTATGAGAGAAATACACATGAGGACTGAAGAGAGGTGTCCGCAAGGAGATAGTACACTGTATAGAGAAAAAATAAAAAGTTTACAAGAACACATGGTTAAACTTGTAAAAATTTCCTAAAAACAAATATTAATTATGAAAGTGGCATAACAAGGAAAAAAAGGATTCCATTTGTAGCTGACGTTCCTGGTTAAGGACTCATTATCATTTAATCTGCCCTCGCCTTAAAAGTCCAGTCCCACGTGTGGTAGCCGCAGGCTGTTTCAATTGCGCAACAACACAATCTAATTAAAAATGTGACATTCGCATTCGCCAAATATGCCATTTATATCACTCATCACTTCACCCTGAGTTATGCCAATTATTGTATCAATACCTGCCGGTGGGCGAATGAGTGATATTTAATATCGCTCATACGCCGTGTTATTCGTTCAAACGACACTTTCGTAACTTCATCATTAACTGATATGCGCAATCAATGCCAATACCAGAAATATATTTTGAGTTCAGCCTACCACAGTATTATCTCACGTTGTGTAACATTTATTAAGACTGATTGATGATGTGGACGGGGAGGGAATATGATTTTAATTAAAACTGAATTATCTTTGGTAACCACAAAAGGAAAGACACTGATTAAGTTAACAAAAAGTTAAAAACATGTAAAGTAAAGAAAACCGAATGATGAAAGTTGAAAAACAAAACAACAACAGCAACAAAAGTTAATCAATCATAGTTAATGAAGAACAAACCCACTAGGCAGAGTGGTCGTTCCTTCCGCATGTGTAATACTGCCAGAAATAAGGCTCACGTGCAGCACAATAATGGCGTCATCATAATTTCGACTGCCATAAAAGAATTATTAAAAAATTATATTTTTATTATTATATAATCATTTTAAAAGCATTTAAACAATGGCTGTATACATCTGTGTCCTAGTTTGGATTAAATTTAAGTCGACTTAAGAGGTATTCACATATACGGGCACACAAGAACTCTGTCGCTGTAGTGTTCCGGAGAACGGCGAACAAAATGGCACACGGAAAAAGATTTGCATATGTTTGTGGTTGCTTAAATCCCCACACCCTTTGGAAAAAAGGTCTTCCTCGGTGTAAAGACTAAATTTATGGTGAATTAAATGTTGTACATGGTTTCATCAACATGTAGAAGGTCTTCCCAAATGTTCCTTTTCTTTATAAGGAAGACAAAATCCAACAACCCACAATAAGAAATCGCACTTTACTTCTTACTACACTTCTACTTCTATCACTACACTACGGTACACCCTTTGTGCATACGCTTAAATGTTCATATGGAAACAACACATTAAGGATTATTAAAAATTACATAATTTCCCTTTTTTTATGTGCTATCAACCTTATCTTGAATATTGTAATTTTAAAACAAAAACAGCAAAGGCAACTTTCCAAAAATTGTCTCTATTAAATGCGATAAAAAATAAATAAATATAAAGGGAAACAGAAGGAAGAATATCCCCTGGTGAGGGGAATAAATGCGGCATGATGGCGAAGTCAGTATAGGGGCAACTTTATGAAATATGTTAATATGTTACGAACATTATGACACTTTCTTTGTTCGTTTGTATAAAAACATATCTTTTAATATGATGATAAGAATTTTTGACAACAGAGCTGTGAAGACAAAGTAAAGGGCATAGAAGTAAGTTCACATATACGAGTACATACGGAATTTCAATGATATCAGGGTACACTGAGAGGAAATTGGCTATTGATGTGCTCAAGTTTAGGAAGAGTTCAATCTGGATTTACATATTTACAATTCTCTAGACTACGAAGAAATGCATGTAGTTGTCCAACAATACTTTCCCAACAAATTTCTAATTAAATTAAATAATGTTTATTGTACAAGACCACACAACACAGAAATTCAATATGTGAACGTTTCCAGAGGGTTCGCAACATGGGCAATACCACAACACCAATCTAAGGTCCATGGAAATAAGCAACACAAAGGTACTGAATTTCTGTAAGATGTATAATAAGTCCAATCTTAATGAAATTTGGATACAAAAATTAGATTATATCTGTCCATATTCAAATGTCCAGTCGCTCTCGAATCCACATAGTTTTAATTAAGGAGTCAACGAATTTAACAAAAATCTAAGAAATAAGTTTACACTTGGATACTTTTTATATTTCCCAAGACCCGCCAGACCCGATCGTTTGGAGATATTTAAAGTTCTAAATGACTTTATTTGACGCATTCGTATTTAGGCTGGTTAGTCGCCAGTTACAATGGACTTAACCAGCACTACAAATTTATTATCATGGTCTCCTTTTATCAATATCTCCTCTTAACAAAGTCTCCTCCTTTTGTCAAAGTTTCCTTTTAACAAGGTCTCCTTTTATGAAGGTCTCATTTTAGAAGGTCTCCTTTTTTCAGGGTTTCCTTTTATTATGTTCTCCTTTTATCAAGGTCTCCTTTTATCAAGGTCTCATTTTATAATGGTGCCCATGGTCTCCTGAAAACGTTTCTTCAAAACAGATCGCACAATGGATGTATTCGATGTGAATAAAATTGTACGAAGTCAAAGTACCTTTCAGCTTACGAGAATGAAACACTCCTTTGTCATTGGCTTCAAATTGTCCATTCTCCAGGCAGGTGTTCAGAGACACTCCAGTTCATTGAAATTACCTCTGTGTGGCACACGAGGTTCCCCAACTTGAAAGAAATAACTGTGGAGTATTTTATTCTCACAAGTTTTATCTTCACATTGAAAATTTTCGGTGTACATGATAATAAGTTCAGTTTTTTTAATACATGTGATAATTGTTTTCTTTGTTTGTGTTTCCTAAGCCAAGTTGAAACCCAATCCTATTGTCAAATCCTATTAACATCGGTCTAGGGTCTGTCTTCTTTCGGTACCATTCAAAATCCATTGCTGTGTTACTTATTCTCGCAATATTTGTTCTCTTCCCCTCGATGCGTTGCCAAAAGAATGTTAAATAACAAAATACCACAAAGTCAGAAAATAAATAAACGAAGAGACAGTATTGCCGCTGTGTGGAATGTGAATATGTCTATGGAATATCACGTTGCCAAAGACAAGAAGGCCTGAGAATATTCTGCAAAAAACAATCTGTCGTTACGTTATTGCGGAATAAATTTGTGTAAGCTTATAAATACAATTGCGGGTTTATATTAAAACAAAGACACCCCTTGTGCGCACTCGACTTGTTATCCACAACATTTTTGTAATTACTCGCAAAAAAAGCTCGACTCCGAATCAGGAGTCGACTCGGACTTCAGTTGTTCAATAAGAACGCTACATCACACAGATTTTAAAAAAGTTCATATAATCAAAAATATTTGAAATTTAAGAAAATATAAACAGATTAAATTTTGTTAATGCATTTTATTTATTCTATGGAAAATATAAGTAAATAAAACTCAGAGTCGCAGTCGTGCACAATTTTCGACTTTGTCAGACTCTGATTTGACTTCACAGCCCTAGCTCAAACCACGACCATTGTGATCTAGGATCTTAAGATCTCTTACAACAAGTTAAGTTAAACGTTTTTAATTACAGGACCAAGAAACGCTTATTTGTTCCGCCATTCTTTACTGCTGGGATTTAAATAAATATTCCTCTCCATTTATGGCATTTAATACAATTCGCAATTGCTTTACTTAAACGCCACATTTCTTCAAACCACATTTTTGTTCTGGTCGTTACACTCCGGTCATAAAAGTGTTTTTCATTTTGAAACGCTTTACTTTATCTGTCCATGAATTCATCACATTTTAACGCCATCATCGCTTTGTTCTTGTACAGAGTTCAATGTCATGGTCCTGGTCGGTGTTGTGCCACTACAAATTGACAACTTTTATATTTTCCTATTTACTCGCAGGGAGAACAGATAGCTAACACGAGCCGCAAATTCATTTATGTCCACACTTAAATCTTAACCGTATTATATTTCGGACAGCTAGCATTTGCAGCAGCTTCTAGTAGGGGGAGGAGGAGGATGAGGTATGTTTTTTGTGTACCAGTCTGCGGTTTGGCCGCCCCTAAACGCTAAGGGTGGTAACTGAAATTGCCAGTCCAGAGCTGGAACAAATTTAATGGTTTATTTGGCTTTGCTGGTCAAACAGACACAAACATCACATACTCGCCATAATTCGGAGTGTGGCACGAATACGAAAATAAGCAATTTACACAGTAGTGCAAGCATTTCATAACAAAATAAATAATTTACACCGTAGGGGGTGGGGTTGTAAGGATCAAAGCATTGTGTGCTGGAGTGGGGTAAATGGCAATTAAATTGGCTTTATCGGCGGGGAACAGAAAATGTGAAAACAACGGAATGACAGAATGAAGCGACACACACCAGTTCCTTTATATTTACGTTCCAATTTTAACTACAACGAAATGGAAATGGCGTTAGTGGCTTGTGGAATATTTATGCGGCAATTCGTTTAATAGTTGCTAATTTGAAAAAACAACGACATATTGCACAATTATAATAAAATCGAAATAATATGTAAATGATATAAAATCCGAAGGATTGCAACGGATATGACGAAATTAGGGGAAATGTGAATGCATATCCTGTGAAAGAAAGGAATACTGGTTGAAGGGTTATTGTTACATTATTGGAAAAATAAAATATGTCTCTCTAAAATTAGCCAGTTTATCATGTTTTCGTATCCACATTTAAACCATCTCGGTGGTGAAAAGGTCCATTTCCATCAAATCTCACAAACAAATAAAAATTATAAAACAACCTGAGGTCTGCAAAATCAAATAAACTGCTTAATTACATTTACACTTTTCTATAGTAGTCTCGGCTACACACACATACATACGTAATATTATTTACACCTCTTGTTTTTATTAGAACCGTGACCGACTTTTACAACATCTTCTTTATACGTTATCAAATTTCTGAAGACAATGTCGAGAGACTGTAAAAATTTATCGACTTTCGATAACGAGAACGACAAAAGAATAGACTGTAAAATATAAAAAAATGGATGTGTGTATGTATGTAACGTATGGACTCGTATGGACCGATTTTGATGAAATTTTCAGGGAATCTTCCGAATAACTCCGCGAGTAACATAGGCATCCATTGTTTGGATTTATCTACATTTAGGGGGTGAAAATGGCAAAAGGGATAAAAACTCCCCTTTCCTATATAAATATGTGTAATACAACACTAATGTTTGCTTAGGGCCAGCAACGCGGACCGGGTCAGCTAGTAGACTGTAAAACTAGTTCGCAGGTAATGTTAAGTCAGAGTAAAACGTTAACATTGTTTTGTATTTAACATGTTCTATGTTGCTGGTTAGTAACAAAATGTTGTCAACATGTTTTCAACATGTTGCCAGCATTTGTCATGGCTGTAAAATCCATACAATAGTAAGGCAACAAAGTACGTTGTTTTACGAGATGTTTTATGCTTTGACTGAAGTAGGCCACAAAGAGCAAAACTAAGGAAGCTTCTAACATGTGCAGCAATAAAATACACACATTGTTAAAGGTTATAACTACGACGATTTAACATGGTCATAATCATTACTTGCAGTTCTCGATTTTGTATTTACCTGAATATGTTCATAAAACGACGTTGTCAAAACAATAATATCTTTTAATATATATTTACCCTCGACACTGATTCACTGACTCTGTCACGCAGTACGTAGGAATTTAAATAGGCATTCTATAATTCTATAAATAATAATAATGAAAAAAATAATATTTTTTTTTTGTACAGAAATTGTGTTTTCCCCAATTTTTTTTTTCCAAAATTTTTTTTTCAACAAAAATTTTTTTGTTTACAAAATTTGTTTTTCCAAATTTTTTTTTTTTTTTTCAACAAAAAAATTTTTTTTTCTACAAAAATTTCAACAAAAATTTTTTTTTTTCCACAATTTTTTTTTTCCGTATTTCAATGGGCGCCATAGGCACATTACAACTTACTAGTAAGATAATATTTGTGAGATAATATTTTTGTTTAACTTGTTAAAAAAAACATATTCTCAATATATTTAACTGAGAAAAAAAAAATATTGTTAAATAGAATACCCTCCTCGAAAACGTTAAATGAAATCCGAAGACCATTACTTGGCGTGGGCGTATTATGAACAGCCATTACAAATACAAATACATTTCTAGAAATTTTCAAAGTATTTGTTTTGATGAGATAAAACTAATTTTAAAAGTCTTTAAGCTTGTACGCGCAATACTCTTCTTTATAAAAGTAATCACTTATGTGATTCTACACTGTGAAGCCACAGATAACCATGGATGAAACAGTTTACAGTGCCAGACAATGGCGGCATTGTCCTCCTGCTGTCGGTGTCCCGTATTTGATTGCCCTGCTGTGAGTATTTTAAGGTGTTGTCTGTATATTGATTAAAACACAACAAATACGTACCACAAAATTGTAAATATAGGCTCAAAGAAGGTACATCTCTTTTTTAACCGACAATGTCATTTCGTACATTTGTATCTGAGTCAGTTTACTCGTATTATATTTATTCAACTCACATGCCGTTTTTGAGAGGAAATAGTATCTTGTATCATAACCATCTGTCTGTGCGTAGTGTTCAGATTTCTGTAAATCTTCGCATAGTTTTTTATCATTTTTATTGAAAGTATAAAACTGTACTAGCTTCGTTGATTTGTATGCATTTAATACATGTATGTATTTTATGGCTTGTGGTTTTAAGATATGCTGGCAATGAACATTCTTGTGGGTGAAAAGACGGCGTGGTATTTTTAGGAAAAGGGACGAGCATGGTGATAATGAGTAGAAGTTTCGACAAGATGTTACGCCTGTGTGGGTTGACAACACAAATCCTTCACGCAGGTAACTATCGCGTTCTCTTTATTTCTTTGCGATTAGTTTAGTTTAAGAATTTGTATTCTAGTTTAGGAAAATATTTTAAACAAAAATTAGTATCTTACAAGTACTCAATTAGTTAGTGTCTTACAAACGTTCAACCGTGCGGTTTATCTGATTAGTTGATCGTACAGCTAGTATTCATGTTATAACTAATGTACTAATTCATTTCCCTGGGAAATCCCTGTCGTTAAGCTGTATACGACATATTTGTTCATACTCAATTACTGGGACCTAATGATTAAAGCCGCCATCGAACTGCTAATGCTTTTTCTACACCACGACCCCCTACATTTACTTCATGTGTCCAGCTAAAGTATATTAGACACTCGAATTATATTTTCTCCGCTTCTGTAGTCACAATTCACGTGTAATTATTACATTCAAATGATTACTGTTAATAGTGTATTCCATTGTGGTTTATTGCACCAAAATTAAAGTTCAGTGCGCGATATTTTTGTTTGTGTTACTACAAGAATACACTCTATTGTCGTTTCGAAATACCCATTCTACTTATATCAATTTATCATAGAAATTTATTACAAAAGGAAAATATAGAAAAAATTTAAAGTTCATTTGAATATTCAGTCACTGAAATGAAAATATTTTATCGTCCAATTTTAAAAATATTGGAATACAATCGTCTATTTCAAATTGTAACGAATAATTCGACTTTTAAGAAGAATTTGCAACAACCATTGAGCGGAAATATTTAAAGAGCATTCTCCGAACGTATATTTTTAATAAAGTACGCGTAAGATTATTGACTGTGCTCACGATTGTGGAGATATGTGGTAAATGACTGTCAATTCTTCGGCCATACATCAGGTATCACCATCAGCGATGTCATTACTGAGGATGGGAAATATTGCAATACTTCCAAAGAAACTCAACCCACAAATTGTCCACTAGAAGATCCTAATATGCTACAAACAACAAAAATGTAATAATCGGAATGAAACTCTTAAATATAAACAATTGAACAATGGGTCAAAGAAATGGTGAGTTCAAACACTCTATCTTAAATTTCGTTTTGTGGTCGCTTCACTTAAATCCTCTTTAGAGTAAATGCACGTTCAAGTTGTATTTTTTTATGGCGACTTTTGTAATATTTAATCATTTGGACGTCAAATGAGAAGTAATTACTCAGATGCAATCTATTACGCTAAGAATTTTATGGTATTACGATTCCATTAATTAACATATTTGGGGCGTATACTTAATATTTGTATAATCTTCTTAATAGGGCAACTCACGATCTCAGGGAAATAGCCCGAGGAAAGTGGAAAAGGAAAATATTGGAGGAAATTTTGCAATTACAAAAACAAAATACACACGGTTGCTTTTCCCCAAGATGGGCAAATTTACATCACCAAAAATCAGAGGAAAGTTTCCACCGGCGCTTGGGGAAATCAGTCAGCTGTCACCACCAGAGTTTTGAGACGAAATTATACTGTCGGCGCCGTGGCCGCCTTTATTAGCTCGAATTAAACATCATCAACAATGGTTAAATATTGTGCTTGAATGTTTTTTACATTGTTGTCGGTAAATGTCTTAATTTAAAAGTTATTCATCCATCCACATTTATTCGATAATAAGAGATTTTGTTTATTTATTTATTGCCGCGAAAGCCGGTTGCGCGGCGGCCACAACATCAACAGTGTTGGAAAAAAAAACAATCAAGTGCGCTCACAATCGGGTGCAAGTTTTACATTTCCTTTTTCTTTTCCACAAGATAGTGAGTTCCGCTATTATATATTTACCCTCGACACTGATTCACTGATACACTGATTCCCTGATTCACTGACTCTGTCACGCAGTACGTAGGAATTTAAATAGGCATTCTATAAATAACTAGTAAGTTGTAATGCGCCTATGGCGCCCGTTGAAATATGGAAAAAAAAAATTTCTTGGAAAAAAAAATATTTGTTTATAAAAAATTTTTGTGGAAAAAAAATTTTTGTGGAAAAAAAATTTTGTTGAAAAAAAATTTGTGGAAAAAAAAAAATTTTGTTGAAAAAAAAAATTTTGTAGAAAAAAAAAATTTCGTAAAAAAAAAATTTTTTGTTGGAAAAAAAATTTTGTAAAAAAAAAAATTTGGAAAAAAAAATTTTGGGAAAAAAAATTTTTGGTAAAAAAAAAATTTGGGGAAAACACAATTTCTGTAAAAAAAAAAATATTATTTTTTTATTATTATTATTTATAGAAAATTATAGAATGCCTATTTAAATTCCTACGTACTGCGTGACAGAGTCAGTGAATCAGTGTATCAGTGAATCAGTGTCGAGGGTAAATATATATTAAGATAATAATAAAAAAAATAATATTTTTTTTTTGTACAGAAATTGTGTTTTCCCCAAATTTTTTTTTTACCAAAATTTTTTTTTCCAAAATTTTTTTTTTACACATTTTTTTTTTACAAAATTTTTTTTTTCCAGTTTTTTTTTTGTCGAAAAAAATTTTTTTTTCTACAACATTTTTTTTTTCGACAAAATTTTTTTTTTTCCACAAAATTTAACAAAAATTTTTTTTTTCACAAAAATTTTTTTTTTCAACAAAATTTTTTTTTTCAACAAAAATTTTTTTTTCCAAAAAAATTTTTTTTTTCAACAAAATTTTTTTTTTCAACAAAAATTTTTTTTTCGGCAAAAATTTTTTTTCCACAAATTTTTTTTTTTCAATTTTATTTTTTTTGGAATTTTTTTTTTACAAAATAGTTTTCTCAAAATATTTTTTAAAAAAATTTTAAAATTAAGTAACAAATACTTTCTCAAGCAAATTAACGGGCGCCATAGGCGCCTTACAACTTACTAGTTATATAATACTAGCTGACCCGGCAAACGTTGTTTTGCCTTCAAATTTTATTTATGTAGCTAGCGGACCCCGGCGTGCTTCGCTACGCATGAATATTAACTTTGAATCAAATTCTTTGGGGGTTTTTTATTTATTTTTATACCCTCACCCTACGGGTAGGAGGGTATATATCATTTGATACGACCCAAAAGTGTAACACCTAGAAATATTCAGATTAGAACCCAGGTGTCTTTGAAACAAATTCGATTTATGACTTTCTGAATCGTTTGAGCCATGTCCGTCTGTCCGTCCGTCCGTCTGTCCTGCTGGTACGCACGATAACTTTCGAAAGAGTTAAGCAATCACTCTGAAATTTGGCATGGCTGAATATTTTCCCAAAACTGCTTATGGGATTGCATATGGGCTATATGGCCACACCCCTTCGGGTACCTCCCATACAAATCTGATATTTCGCCCACTTTATAAATCGTGTAATAATATCAACACGCGCATGTTCGATCTTCGCCAAATTCCGTATTTAGTAATGGTATAACTGGACAAAGTTTCGGACAAAAACTTGTCAGTCTGGCAACTCCCCTTCTGGTACCGCCCATACAAAAGTACCATTCCGCCTACCTTAGAAATCGTGTAATATATCCAATATGCCCAACGCGATCTTGTTCAAATTTTGTATTTAGTAAACGTATAGTTGGACTAAGTTTTGGACAAAAACTTGGAAGTCTGGCAACTCCGCTTCTGGTACCTCCCATACAAATGTACCATCCCGCCCCTTATAAACCGTCTAACACTATCAGTATGACCAACTCTATATTACACAAATTTTGTATTTAGTAAAGCTATAGCTAGACAAAGTTTTGGACAAAAACATGGAAGTCTGGCAACTCCCCTTCTGGTACCTCCCATACAAATGTACCATCCCGCCCATTATAAACCGTGTAGTATTATAAATATGACCAATTAGATCTTGCCCAAATTCTGTATTTAGTGAAGCTATAGCTAGACACAGTTTCGGACAAAAACTTGGAAGTCTGGCAACTCCCCTTCTGGTACCTCCCATACAAATGTAACATCCCGCCTACCTTAGAAATCGTGTAATAACACCAATATGACCAACGCGATCTTGCCCAAATTCTGTATTTAGTAAAGGTATAACTGGACAAAGTTTCGGACAAAAACTTGGAAGTCTGGCAACTCCACTTATGGTACCTGTCATACAAATGTACCATCCCACCACTTAAAAACCCTGTAATACTATCAATATGACCAACACGATCTTGCCCAAATTCCGTATTTAGTAAAGGTATAAGTGGACAAAGTTTCGGACAAAAACTTGGAAGTCTGGCAACTCCGCTTCTGGTACCTCCCATACAAATGAACCATCCCGCCTACCTTAGAAATCGTGTAATAACACCAAAATGCCCAACGCGACTTTGCCCAAATTTTGTATTAAGTAAAGCTATAGTTGGTATAAGTTTTGGACAAAATCATGGACGTCTGGCAACTCCTCTTCTGGTACATACATACAATTTTCGAGAAAAAACTCTACAATATTTTTTTTTCTATAACATTCGGTATTTTGAGGTTGCTATTATGGTATATGAGACTTATATTTTTTTACTGAGGGTGAGGGTATACATAAGTCGGTTTACCCGACTGCAACTTTTCCACTGGTTTATTTGGAAGTAATGAAAAAAACTAAATCAATTTAATACAATAGTGTATACAATATTTTTTGTTTGATTGTGTGGTGCATGAATAAATAAATTAGTTGGTGCTCCCACTCTGGAACATGCGACGTATAATTGTCCGTGAGAAAAGCACGGTTCCTCCAAATTCACACCACACACTTGAAGCGTTTGTCCTTGAGCTTTATTTATGGTTATAGCAAATGATAAACGCACGGGAAATTGAAGACGTCTGAATTGAAATGGGATGTCGTTTGGTAATAATGGTATCCGTGGTATTAGTACAACTTCTCCTTTTGCTTTGCCAGTGAGAATTGTTGCTTCAATCAAATTGGGCATTAATTTCTTCACGGAAAGTCTCGTTCCATTGCAGAGTTTTGGTGTATTGAGATTTCGAAGAAGTATGATCGATGAACCTATTTTCAAATTCAAAAGATGCGGTGGCATACCGGGTTGTTCCAAAGAATTCAAAAATTCAACCGGATAATTTACTGCGTCCTCTTCATTCGTAGCAGTATCAATAGATTTGTATGATACCAAGTCACCTGGCAATTTTTGTTGAATTTGAAAATTTATTTCATTAACATTGGAATTTGTTGGTGCTAAAATTGCACGTTCTCTTAACCAATCATGATTTTTATAGTTTTTAACAATGTTTGGAAAAACGCGATCAATTAGTTCTTCTTTTGATGGCATAATTGTGCAAAAGTTGTTTGGTAACGTGATAAAGCCAATCTGCAGCAGATGTTTCGAAAACTCACGTGCTAATGGATTATTTTGAAGATGCACACGCATATTTATGTTAAGCGATAACTTCTGTACATTTCCCCAAAGAAACGAACTTTTCAAACATGCATTAATTTCATCAGCTGGAGTCGATCTGGGAATGACGGGCAACGTTTTTCGAAAATCACCAGATAGCAATATTAATGCACCTCCGAACAACTGTTGACTTCCACGTAGATCCTGTAATGTTCGATTCAATGCTTCCAAAGATTTTTTATGGGCCATCCTCAATGTGGATACGTGTATGCACTACAACGTGTATTTACCTTGTATATATATGGTAAAAATCACATGTTGACATGAAAAGTCATAACTCGCGAACGCGTTGACCGATTTCGTGCAAACTATATAAACATATAAACCATCTGCACGACCATACGAACAAACACTTAAAATTTAAGCGAATTCGGTTCGACCGTTCTTGAGTTATAAAGTCACAACGCACTTGCAACAATTTTTTATATATATAGATAGATATTTTTCATGTATAAGAAGAATCATGGAAAGAAATTTTGTTACAAAATTGTTTAAAATTAGTCCTTGGATATTTAATTTTATGTAATTCTCAATATGCACCATTTGAATGTCAAAGGTCTAGGATATGCATGGGCATAAGGTTACTCCCATGGAAACAAATTTCCTTGCGATCATCATCAATGTCATTTTATAAAGCTCTCTATGATGTGTACAATTCCGGGAGAGATCGCTGAAAGTGGACTGTATGATATGAATAGAAACTCCCAGAATTGTAATGTTCAGGCAGTTTCCAGTTTTCATAAAAAGGAAAAAAATAGAGAGATTTCAGATTTCGTTATAAAATTTATTTATACGAGTTGTGGCTGCTTACCGCTGTGCTGGTTGGATGCAAAGTAACGTACAAAAAGGTTTTTGCAAAAAGGGTAGCGATGGCGGATGCCATTCAGCAAAACCGTACTTATAATTTAACTCAAGATGGAAACCCTTTAGATAATTGAGCGAAAGCTTTCGCCTATGTAATAGTGATTATCTAAAGAGTTTCCATCTGAGGGAAAATGTACAATAAAGGGGGGAGATTTCAAGTAATTCTAGGAATTCAGTAACTTATTCTATCTTAAAGTAAAAGTTGTTGAACACGGTTCAACAATGATGAATGGCCAGGCCGAACTTGACATCAGTTTTATTATCGTTCACCTGTTCTGTGTGTGAGTGTATCGATGTTGCAACAACTGGATGTATTAGAGAGAGTCAATTTCTTAAGTGGGAAAAGGTTTCCTCCTGTGTATGTACGTGTTGTCGTTACATTATGTTGCCTCAACCATTTCAATGCCTTTCTTTACGGTATAAGAAAAAGGGCTGTTGTTCGGCAAACAATGACTACGATAATAATGAAATTCAACGATGGCTTTGTAAAGCAAACACATTTACACAGGTACATTGCAATTAAAACCAAACAAAATTGTGAAAAGAACGAACCAAATATTGAATTCTTAGAATTCTATTAGGAAATCTCCTATTCACAGTCAACATCAAAAGCGCAAACAACTGAATGAACTAATTAAAAAAGACTCCTCGTCAAGAGAAAGCTACAGCTGAATATCCTTAATTAGGGAGATTATACAAAATACGAAGCATTCATTATTGTTACCCTCATCGCCATTGTCATCAGTGTTGTCATTAAACGCCCTTCTCATATCATTAGAAAGAATGAATTTCGAATTTGATAAATGTCATTGGGGTTAACTTATGACAGCTGATCATTGGTATCATTTCGCAAAATATTCAAGTTTATTTGGGTGGTTGCCAGTGTAAACTGAACACTGTACCATATGTGTATGTCTGTATGCGATGTGTTAGTGATAAACATCAGACGGTGCTTATTATGGTCTAATTGGCGTATCTTTTTGGTGGTGTTTAAAGCGAATGACTTTTCACGCTACAACCGAGGGCAATATTTACAATACGAAATTGGAGATCTAATAATAACAAACAGCAGGAAACACATACGAGTATTCGAAAATTAACATTTGCAAATTGTCAGAACTACCACAGCCAACACTGGCAACCACCACCAGCTACTGCTCTCTCTCGTGTCTCATATTCAAATGTGTAATGTTTTGAAATTCAAATCTCCCGTTTAATATTCACACCATACAGCAGCATTTTCAGAGAACTTGTAATTATGTTCAATTATAAATAAAGCACTTCAATATAATGTTCTTTTTGGTTTACAGAACGGAGTTGTTGGTGTCATATCCACATTCTGATATTAATTAAAAAATGAATGTGAATTGCTGGAAACGAAATAATTTCAGTGAACGAAATGGAAAAGGTTACCGAGTGACGTCTGTGGATGTAATTTTAGTTTACACTTTAATTCGTCGTCTTTTATGGAGAAAAAACGATTCTGAAAAATGTCAGCGATTGCCCCTTTCAACTCCATCTGTGACAAATGCCAATGAACGTATTTGTCAGAGATGGAGTACACCCGTGTACAAGTTATATGACAACAATATTATTTGGTAAGGAGACTTTTTCTGGATTTTCGAAATATATTTCAATGTGATATTCTTTTGAACAACAAAGGAGAACTCAATAAACCTCATCAACATTTAATTAATCTGCATTAATGCGGAGCTGTTTGCCATACAAATAGAAAGATGCCCTTAAAAGGATGATATTCATTTATTGTTCGAATGATTCCCACGTATTTCCTGCAAACTTCCTATAACAACTGGTGTATTTAAGTTCAAACGAACTTATCTACTAATTTCCCCTGAAAACCCCCCATGACCAAATTGAATCTATACAACATCACCCATTAGATTTGGCTTGGTCCAGTAGTTGCTTCTAATTAAAATCGAACTAGTGATTAATAATATTCTATTGTCCGAAGTCCATACATGGACACAAAGGTTAGGGAGATAATAGAATAAACTAAAAATGGGACACCGGACAAAATTTATCAACAGCAGAAAAGTGAACAATCAAACCCTTACCATGACACACACTCTCACTCTTGGCGACACACTGATTCGTTTGGAAATATAAATTAATTTATACACACACGCACACTCACATAAATGGGTGTTATCTATGTCTATACAATTTATACATCGTGGTAATAGAATTAGCAATCTAATATTATTAATAATTGTAATAAGCGTAAGGTCCGTTAATATTGATGGTGTGATGGCCAGTTAATTATTATCCCCAACCCATGCACATCATGGACACAATGAACAATGAGTTCTGGGAGAGAGTGATACGAACTGGTGGCGTAAATATATTTTGTTGATTAGGAAGAATATTCAGCACATTGCCAAAACCAGAACATTTTATAGAAGTCTGTAATTCTCTTGAATACATATAATCAGTAGAGAAGCGCCCACGAGTTGGTAACGTGTTTACCTATCAGCTTGGGAGTTGAAGGTTCGACTTCCAACAAAGGCTTTGGTCTGTTGCTCCAAAAATCTAGCCATATGGTCTGTGTCTCTCGGTTTACCCTTGGACTTTAAATTTGAATATACAGTCTAACCTCGATATAACGAATCTCAAGGGGATCAGAAAAAAAACGTTATATTGAATAATTCGTTAAAATGAGGTTCGTTACATCGAGGTGAAGTTTCACTTCCATTCGTTATAAAGAGATAAATAAACCTTGTTTATTAATCATCATCTACATACCGTGTTATAGCGAACGATTTCCGCTAATAAATTAAAGCAAATTTGAACATCTCTTTTTTCCCCTGCCATTAGAACTTTACAGCTAACAGCAACGACAACTATCAGTGCTTATTTTACTAAGCATCAAACAAATATGATTTTCTATCGAAAAACTTGGAAAACTTTGCTTAAGCCAAAAAAAAAAACACAATAATTTCGTGTGGGTCTGTGTCACTGCAATGGTTGATAATTCGTTATAACGAGGTTTTTGACAAACGTATTCGTAATAGAGAGGTTTATTTTGTATTAGATATTATGGAGCGCTGTTGGGGATTTCAAAAAATTCGTTAAATCGAGGAAATCGTTATATTGAGGGCCGTTATATCGAGGTTGAACTGTATATTAAAATAAAAAAAAATATGTATATATACTTGTTTTAATATAGTTTCAGTACCAAAGAAGTAGTATTTTGTTTTTACACAATTTGTGACCTCTTAAATTCGATTTTGGTTGCAACTCGAAGCATCAAGCTGAACTCTCCCATTCGATGTATGTGGTTAACCATGTCCAGCTCTAAATACCACGAATGTCCGATTCCACTTATCACGAGATAACAGACTTTGGAGAGAGAGTGATTTCTATTTCGATCATTCAAATTGTGATTTGTGGTCTTAATTTTCAAAAATCTCAAACCAACTGTCAGTTTTTGCCAAATTCCCTAAAATCAAGCATCTTCCATATTCGGTTTATTCCCAACATTTAGAACCAAATTTAGTTAAATTAGTTTGGGTGATTAGTTAACTGATGGTATCATCAACCAACGGCATTTCATTATAATTTATTTAGCTGGATCGAATTTCGTCCCACCACCATTAAATGCATATCTTTTAGCAAACATTTGCGAATACTCACAAATATCTATGTGGCCCCAGAAATACGTATGTGTGTGTCTGTATTTCATATAATGATGTGTATGTATGTGTTTGCACACATGTAGATGTGAAAATGTATCACATATCTCCCATCTGATTGTAGCAGCGACTGAATAATTTCACTTAAACTTAATTAACTTGCAAAGATACACCAGAATGTGGCTATCTTTTTACAAATATCCTGCGGTAATAGAGTTGGTTAAATAAAACCACTTGTTTGTACAATAATGTACACACAATAATGTAGTTTACTTATAAACACCATTGTCTGTTTATTGATTTAAGCAGGATCCTGCGGAACATTAGAAATCTTTATTTGCCTTAGAGCTCTCGTTATTGTTGCTCTGTTCAGGCCAAATGAATTATTAGGCGCAACCAACAACATAAAAAACCTAATTAGGTGTAATCAACACGGAATGAATACGCGGAGTAAACAAATAATAAAATGGGCGATTAAGTGACAATTTAAGGCATCGTTGAGGGATCATTGAAGAAAATCAACAGCTAGAAAACTTAGTGTGTGATCATTTTTAGTTTAGCATTTCCCCAATACCATGTGATTTTGCTTTGCATCCAAGTCTTTGGGAATGGATGAAACGCAGCTGCAGGGATCTTTCTCTACTTAATATAATACTTTAAAATAGTCTAAGAAAACTAATCGTTCTTTTTTGTTTTTGCAATTTCAGGTAAGCAAAGAATATTATGTGAATAACAAATGGTGAGTGAATTTAAGGCACTTCAAATAATTGTAGAATTAAAAAATACTATAAGCAACCAAGGAACCGTATTTCTGGTGACATAACTCATTTCAAGGCAGACCAAATACTGTTCGAATGCTAACCTTCCTCGGCAAGAAGAACGAGGTGTGTTCACAAAGTGCCAATTTACACGTTGTTTTTTACCCCGAGTTTTTCTTCACATTTCCTTTTTAAACCACTTCGTAAACGTATTTACACGATGATTGTTTTAAAAGCGAACATGCGTGACAGTTTCTGAAATGCATTCTTTTTTTATAAACTATATAAAATATAAAATGCCTTAAAATTATGTTTTTTTGAAATTTTCAATTAAAAAGTCAAATGTTCCCCCAAATTTCCATTTTGTGACTGTTTTGCTACTCCTCATGCGTCTCTACCGTCTTCGCCAATAATCATCGAACGTCTTGCCTGTTCAATCTGGTCTTCGTGAAAATCGGGTCTCAAGATGATAGAGTAAAAACTGACAGCTATAAATGTTGATTGTAGGATAACCAGACATGTTGCAATAAGTATTTCTAGTCCTCTAATAACCCCTTGAGTTTCCTTGTCCTATTCAAGATATTTTTTTGTTGGTAATCTCTCTCAGCAAGGGATTTTTAAGTAGATCTTTTGAATATGTATCCAACGTAGAAAATACAATTCCTTTTTTCGTTTCCCACATATCGATTTCTTGGGGCGATAAAAAACACGTTTTCCTTGTAAATATTTATTGAACGCAATTGATAGGAATTCTTGTTTGTGTACACGTGTTGTTGACAAGATGTATTGTAGTGAGAAGAAATTTAAAAACAAATTGTTTTCCTATATTTCAACAGTCAGTATGTTCGGTAATGCCACACATTTTCGTTGTGAATAGTTTATATTCGGTAAGCCACATTTTCCCTCCCCTGCATTCGAGTAAGAAAACACTCTAGACAAAAGTGAAGTGAGTATCTGGCTGGAAATGAATGAATTTTTTCGACTTGAAACACAGATTTCGTAATTTCAGTGATCTCCAAGAGACCAAAAATCAATAGTTTTGTTGTCTTGGAGATGAATAATTTGTGAACTGCCCTCGTATGCGGGCTTACTGTATAACCACATAAGCCTATAGATTTACAGTCAACCAATTAATATTGTTAGCTTATTTTTCATACAAATTGTATGTTCAGACAATGTTCAAATGACTAAATATTGTGAAGAGTTAAATGAAATTGGCACTCTCACTAACATCACCTAGAAAGTATAAAGTTTCATTATCAATTTAACTCTCTGTGAATTTGCCAGGTCGCCCAGCACCACAATTACTTTACAACGAAACCCTAAATAGCTGCGTTGCCGCTAATACTGCAATTAAGTCATTGTCTGTACTTAAACATTTGGTTGTTGCCAAACATTCTATTGTGATTTCAAATGGGTTTCAGCATTTCACAGAAAACTGAAAGTGCGTCAACGTAAATTGCAAACAAAAATCCATTTCAACGAAATGCGGCTATAGAATTACACCAGCCGCTATTTCAAAGCAAACATATGGTAAGTGTTGTCTATGGTGGAGTTACGCTTTAAATATTTGATAATGTATGAATTATTAAGGGACGTTGAAGGGACTAAAGCGAAAAAGGCATGAACAACATTGAAAACTGAAAGTTCGGACGAGTATAACAACGAAGGCAGATCAAACAATCAAAATATTTCGCCTAGACTATCACAGACACTTTGCCTTCTTCCCTCATATATTAGGATGCAAAAGTCTATTACATTTTTGTTTACATGGCCGCGGGATCATATTCAATCAGTGATGCCATCATCGTTATGGTCCTTATCATACTCACTTGGCTGTTGGGTTACATATGAGAATCATTGATGGAAATAAACCGTCCCCCATCACCCTCACACACACACTCGTTCCACTTTGATGATTTTTTAATTTTAAATTGTATTTTTCTGGTCTCATGGTTGGTTGCGCTGACGATTGTTGTGTGCATAAGTAAACAACAACGTTTTATTTTTTGACGCCCTTAAAACCGCTTGAAAGCGGTTCATTGTTGGTGTGATGGATTTTAAAGGAGAGGGAGGAAACTCATAATTACATGAACATTTGGTATTGTCTCCGGTTCGCTTTAGAGCGTTTGCTTTTTAGGAAGAACATTAAGCCTTTAGTACTAACATTTATTCCATTATTCCAAGTGAATTGACAGAAAAAATTTAAAGTATCAATTTGTCATGATGTTTGGCGATTTCCTAAAAAATAATAAAGCCAGCTATTGTTCAACATGTAAATGGAAGTTTACATAGAAAGTTAATTCATTGTCCCTACCGTAGTTTGGCGGCCTTTTGGAATATCTCAGTTTTCAGTTGTGATAACCATTAAAATCGTTCCGTATTGAAAATTAGTTCAAGCTAAATTCCTCCAACTCAGTTTTCGAATAGCATTTAAGTACAGTGGTACACTAGAGACGATCAAAAGGTAATTCACATATGAAGTGATATAGTCTCATTTGACTGTTCTATGATCCTGCCGTTCCTGTGTATTAGGATAGTTGGCAAGTCCCAGTTTTTGGCTGGCATCGAACTGGAAGAAATATTGCTGCGACGTTTTATCGGTGACTAAAATAAAGTGACATCGACGCTCTGTATCAACTTTGGTTGATGAGAAGAACGATTTTTGCAGAAAACATAACTATTGTTTCCATTCTGAATAACGATTTGCTGATACTGATTATAATCTGCCACATATAAAACTTAGAGATATTACGATAAGGATTTCTTTCCTAGTTTGATATTATAATTTCCTAGAACAATTTCAATATTATGGTAGGGGCAGCAGTCATTTATCTGTTTTGGATGCTCATAAAAGCTATAGTTGGCGTCATCGTCTCTAGCCAACATAAGTCTTTTCATACTTTAACAGAGACTCCTACTGACTAAGTTTCAGTTATCTACGATTCTTAGATATTGTCTCTAATATCCAATGACAGTTGATAATTAAAAGAAGCATAGTTGAGCCCAAGGGTTGGAACAGTGCAATACCAAAGTTGGCCCAGAATACTGAAAAAAAATAGAGTATATTTTAAAAAACCAAAAAAAAAACATTACATTTAAAAGAAACCTCTTGCCAACGCCAGTTCTGTAAACTTTTTAAAAGAAACACCAAGTTCTTCTGTACTCGCACGGTTGAATACTTTTAAAACACTGATTTTTTTTATTTTCCAATATTATCTTAAACTACCATACATTTTCTTAAACTAAACTAATCCTAAATGAACGCGAACGCGATGGACGCATGCGTGGGGTTGTTTGGTTGGGGTTGTCAACCCACACACGCGTAACATCGTGTGGAAAATTCCACTCGTTCTCACCATGCTCCTAAAAATACCACGCCGAATTATCCCACATTCTCATGTTTATTGCCTGCTTATCTTAAAACCCCAGCTACAAAACACATACATGTATTGAATGAATACAAATGACCGAATTTAGTACAATTTTACCAACTTAACAAACAGTATAAAAAACCATGTGAGGATTTACAGAAATCTGAACACTTCTCTTTATTGGTTGGTGAATAAAATAAAATTATCTTAAATTGAATAAAATCCCAGCTAGTCCTTGATATGACCCAAGAAAATCGAAATCCATACATCAAATATTCCTCCTTTTTTCATACGTTTGTTGGAAAAATGGCCCAACTGGAAGTGGAACTAATTTGTTTGAATAATTTGCAACTCAGTACACGTTCAATAATTAATAATTTGCAACTCAGTTCACTTGACTAAATTCTTTTCGATTACAAATTGACCCCATACAAATGTGGGAAATAATCTGTCGACATGTACGCACAATTGATGCCAAGAGTACAACAACGCTGAATGCAAGGATGAATGGATGCTTTTAAAAAACACCAAAATGATTTATGTTCGGTTGTAACAAAACAAAAAAGAAACGATTTTGTGGAATTGCTGCAGATACTCGCATTATTTGTCCATGGTTACATGAGTATTCCATCCTATGTAAATGCAAATGACACAAAGTTGTAAGAGCAAAATAGCCTGAAAAAATTAAAAAAAAAAAAAACAATTTTATGATGCTTAACGTATCATTAGGTCAAATCGATTTTTTCCGGACCCAACAAATTCAAAGTTACCAACGGTTATAAGTGAAGGCTGAAACAAAGCCAATCAATTAATTTCCCATTCCAACCGATCAAATTTAACTTGAACCAAAACTCAATGAAGCATGCAACGGCAAACGAAACAGCAAAAAAAAAAGCAACCAGCACATAATTAAACTCTCATTCCATGGACTAAAAGCTCTTTACAACAATCGTAATAGAGACATTCTTTTGTCGTTGTTTAACGACAATAACAACTTATGAACTTTATTTAAGTTTTTTTGTTTATTTCTTTGAAGGACATGGATTTTCATGTTTAATTGAAAATAAGCAAATGTGAGAGATGCAAGGATGCCATTTAAAAGCAGAAAAAATAAAAATAAAAGAAGCTTTAAAATGTTACTCATAGTTTTTGTAATCTTCTATATCTGCTAGTTTGAATGATAAGATATTATGACAGCGGGGAATAAATAAATACTCAACCTATAAATATGTACAGCGGACTCCTGTCACAAGCAGCTCAGACAACCTGCAGTACATGGAGACTGACATTTATACTTTTATTTTTTTGTTCCGTTGTCGTGTAGAATGATTGCGTTGCCACGTGATCGAGGAAGAAAAAAATAAAATAAATGTTGAGTTATTTACTTACTGACGATGTTTGAACTTACTTATCTTTCTTGATGCCATTCATGTGTTAAGTGGGTTCACATCATTGGCGTCAGATGAGGCAATACAGTCATTTGGCTATTTCGGATTAGCCTATTCTGGAAAAATAGGTTATTACTTAGACGTTTTTTAATCACTGAAATGGGGGGAAATATTTCAGCTTGGAAATATTTCGTGGATCACGTGCGTTCCAAATGCGAAAATTTGTTCGTTAACAAACACATTCACATGAGTCGGTGACACATGCATTTGTTTTGTGGATGGTCAGCTGGTTTCAGCTCCTGAGAAAGAATAATTATGTATTCTGTGCAGAAGATATAAAGAAAAATTTAAAAGCGCGAAACCAACATTCGGCAAAAAAAATAAAAAATATATAAACTACCTCGCAATAATACTTTATATTCGAAGGTGTGCGGCGAACTTTTTTTGCAGTACGGTGCACGCCTAAACACCAGTAGAAAATAGTGGACCAAACTTAATTTAACTTTTTCATTATTCTTTTCTGCAATTCCAGGACAGACAATTCCTCCAAATGTGCAAGCGAGCCACCCATTTTCTAAAAACTCTTGTATTCGTCCTTGAAATAAATTCAAACAGCAGCAAACCGCAAAGTTGTGTAAACTTCGTTCAAAATATTAATACCTGAGAGGGGCCGGATTACAGATGACATAAATATTTGACAGAAAGCTGGACTGTAATACAACATTGCTTAAATGATTTAAGAAAATGAAGAATTGTAAAACATCTGTTTATCACATCACATTACGTTTTCCGGCATCACACCCCTCTGCCTGTGCCCATACGTACCACAGACATTAAAATGTAGAGACTGAAACTAAATATTTTTAAATATTTCACAAAGATTTTTGTTTGTTAATCCTCTAAAGGAGTGAAAAATAAATTGAACTGTGGTCTTACAAATATTTGACAATACAAATTGTTGGGTGAAAAAAGAAAAAAAAGAGATAAGAAAATGGCAAAAAAAAGTCCCAAATGTTTAAGAACTTTTCAATAACAGACATCAACTGTCCGGCTCCGGATCAGCCAACCCACAATTTTCTGATCATTTAAAGCTATTAAAAGTGGATTACTTCGTTTGTAGTCTTTCACATAATGGGAAAAACTACCAAATCTACTCAGGCTATTATGAAAAGACGTACCCAACAGGATGAACTTCGTTAATGACCATTGGCTGTCAAAACTTATCTCTTCAAAGGTTCGTACAAACGATGATGCGGAGGAACTCTTCGAGACTGCTACTGCTTCTGACATTTCTGGTAAAAAAATCATATTTACTTGGAGAATGTAATTTAAATAAATTCCACTTTATTTAATGTTGGTGTGTGTGGAAAAGCGGATTTGAAGGTTTGTTTTTCGAGGAATACAAAGAAATTCGTATAGTTTGGAAAATATTCACATCAACACTCAAAGTTGCTTTTTTTCACAAAAGAGCTGATTTGTATTCGCCCATGGAGTGACAGACACCACATACAGATTGTCATTTCATTTCTGTTTGAATGAATTTGTGAAATTTGGAATATTATCTGTCCACAGTCTGCACATGACGGACACTGTCGCGTATGAGCAACATTAAATATCACTCATACGCCACCAGAATAGTTTAGTTCTGTGTCAGAGAATAGGAATCCAGTCCAGTTTTTTTAAATAGAAAGTATACACCGGCCTCAAATGGTTTATATTATGAACATAACGATGACAGATGATTTCGACCTAAATATGTTTCTCCCAAAGTTGAATGTTATGGGTTGAAAGTCCTGTCAAGCCTAAAACATGCACACTTCTGCTTCGCCGTGTTTGTTAATTTATGGAGCATCTTAAGCAAACAAATTGTGTTTAGTCTTAGAACGACACAGAAGGGATGGTTACCCCGGCACCTAATCACACACATGAATACCGGAAATTGGAAATATTATCGTTAACTGTTTTAATAAAAAAAGAGGGAACTACCTTTTTTAAGTTATAAATCCATATGTAATGTAATAATATTTGCCCTGAGCCACTTGCCGATTAGTGAGTATAAAATTTACTCACTAAAGTTCCTTTTCTCTACTGTACTTTAAGGTTATATGACTTGCTGTGCAGTCTAGCGAACAAAGGCAATTCAATAATAATTTAAAGATATTTCACCCTTTAATACAAAAAGAAATTTGCCCCTAAAGACGCTTAACCGGAATATGAGAGTAAGGCCACATCCCTCAATCGTTGGTGTGTGCTGCACACACACACATCCATAAACAAATAGTAGGAATACATACAACACGAATGAATCCGGAATGAGACACGTTTATAAAAACATGTGTTTCAATTTTTTTTTTTTTTTTTTTGACAGTTACTCTTAAATAAACGAAAGCACACCAACCAAGGATATTTATTACGCCTTCCAAGGAAGATATGTCTGTCCAATGGGCGAACATTTAAAAGGACTGACAGCAGCAGCCACGACATGTAGTGTCGCAAATAAATATTCTTTACGCTACCAACCCGACCACAAATGTAGGCAAATAATCGCACATGTTTTTTTCTCCTTTCCCCCACCCAATTACCCACACCACACAACCGCATCTGTGGCGATAGCGTTTCATTTAACCCATAAATTCCAGATATTGCAGAAAGCAGAAGGTGGAGACGATGTGGGCAAGTTGAGATGGGATCGTCAGAGTATTTCGGAGCGTGTGTCCAAAACCACAAACATGTTGCTGTGTTTACATGAAACGGATGTTTTTCTTTTGCATCCTTCAGGTTGATACATGAGAAGCTACTTCCGTTGGGTGGGTAACACTATCCTAGGCAAAGTAGTTTGGGTCAATTGTGTGTTGCCTATTTGATTCACTTTAAATTCCATTAACTTTACAAACAAGCAGACAGCTGCAAAGGACTGGACATGGACACAGTTAAGATGATGTTTTTGTTGGTCACATTTGAGTTTTCGAAAAGAAAAGAAAGGGAAGGAAAGGAAAGCAGACAGCTCTATTTGCAAACTGTTTGTATGGAGACATCAAGAGTTGTACAGATAGCAGATATGTAAAAATTTTTTAAGTGTTCATGATTGCGGACTAGGACTGTTACCTAAATTTCTTTGTATTTTTTGGCAAAACATCGTGGAGGAAAATGAACAATTGCAAAAATCTTCTATTGCATTATCATAATAGTAAGTAAAACCATAATAACTACGAGCATAGCACTAGCGAGAGTTGTCATAGATGTAAATGTTCGCATTTTAAAACGTTACTGATGCTTTCCATTATTGATTCTATGGAAATGATCTAGACTCTACTATTTTAATATCAGATTAACCGGATTAATCCTCATTTATTAGCCATTTGGCAGTGGCAATTAATAACACAAGTGAGGCAAGACTTTCCCATTTCCAAATGAAATTGACAAGAGGTCAAATGCAACTGCATACATAATATTTCTGACAAGAAAAACTGAAACATTTAATTTCTATAAAATAAATTTATTTTTCCGAACTTTTACAAAACATGTTCATACCTATACGAGTAGTTATACAGGGTCCGCCACATAACTTTACTTTTTTTTGATAATTCTATAAAAAAAAAAATACTTGATATTTTCTCAAACTTCTTTTTTTATTTGAAATTATAATTCTTCCGGTTAATAAGGGAAAATAATTTCATTCAAATGGCTGCCTCGGCTGGACATGCAGTAGCCTAACGACATCAGCCCTGCAGCTGATAATGTGATCTTCAAAAATAGGGCGCAAAACATCGAGTGTAGCTTCGGCTGTATGGCACGTAGCGCCGTCCTATTGAAACCAAATGTTGCCAATATCCTCCTCTTCATTTTTTGTAAACATAAATTCGTTCAACATGGCCCGATAACTAAAATAACGAAAATGAAATAAGCACTAGTTGAAAAAAAACGTTAGATGGCGGACCCTTTACTTACCAACACTCTGTCTTTAACTCGAATATAATTATTATTTGTTATTATCAATATACCATACGGAAATTTCATATTGCATAATGACAATAAACACCCTCCGGCATTTTTTTCCCCCAAATTACGAACCCATAAAATTGGTATTCTGTGTTGATTGTTCTTGACTAACCAACATTTGTTGAAATTAGTTTTGTTTTATAATTTTCTAACAAAGAGAGATTTCTAGAAATGAAAAATTTACAAAAATATATATAAACTATACAAAAAGGCTGAATAAATCGGATGGGCAGGAGTGTTAATTCATAATGAGCAGTGTTTAAACCTTACTGAATAAAATGGAGTTTAGACAAGGACTAAAATATATTTTTTTCTGATGTACAAGGCCCCCAAAAATGTCTCAGTATTCCCAGAAATCCCCAGATAACCTTCAAAATAAAGGGAGTGCCTACGTCCTTTTTCCAAACCACCCTAATATACGAGTACTCTAAAGTTTGTGTTACAAGTTATCTAAAACAATCTAAAACATATCCTCTGTGAACATGGGTGAACAAGGATGACCAATAGACAAAGTTAAATTAAAAAAATATTTTTTTTTAAAAAATTCGAAACTAAAACAAACAAATTTTATTTTTAAAAAGCCAACATTATTTTCAATGCTTTAGAAGTTCGGAATTGTTATTAAACACAAAAAGAAGAAGAATGGTTGTAACAACAATTTGGATTTGTCATCCCATTCATGAAATATTCGACAACGGATCAGAAAGGAAACAAAAGTAATTTAAAACTGGCTTTGTACATGGACAAACGGTAAAACTACATCCTCTTGGTAAAAGTTACCTAATTTTTCATTATGAAATCCTCAGATGTGGAATTAGGGGTGATCAACACTGCTAAATCTTTTTCTAGGACCATGAAAGCAATACTGCTACGTATGACATCCAGGTCAGGAGGTGATACACCTAGCAAGACTTGCACTAGGTTGGTCGAATCCATCCTGCATATAACCTGAGAGACAGTAGGGCTGACATACCTCAGCAGTCTTAACTAGATTTGTTTGGATCACCTTAAATAATTCTTAAAATTATTTACAATAAAATTGTCATTTACAAATAAAAATGTTTACATATGTTTGACAGTTGTTACAAAAAACAATACCAGAATCGCTGTCCTTAAAAATATCTCCCTTATCCACTAAGTCGACAACATTCCAATCGGCCTTCGTATAACTAATTCATGCTCTATACCATCACTGACTGTTGCAACTGACTCTTTTTAATATCTGCTACAATGTTCAGTTGTACAACATCATTTGTATTCCTTGGATGAGTGCATATCCTTGGTCGGGTGGTTTATCGGAATATGTTTGTGGCTTTGGAATTGGCAAAATATCTGTTCATATCTCATTTGTAATTTGTGCATAAAATGTTTGCAATGTTCCAAATGAAATAAATATCATTGCAGCACATGTTGCCTTTCATGTTGGCTTCTCCATCGATATGAGTAAAATTAATTAAGATCCTCAACTCGATTTGTAATACAACACAACCCCATTACCTCATTGCCAAGTGCTTCGGAATGGAATGACATGTTTTCGAATGAATAGAAGAAACTGACTTGTGGGAAATGTTCTTTATTTCCAATTGCATTGAAAGGTAATAAAGCAGAGATTATCCAAAGCAAAGGCCAATGATATCGCCTGCAAATAGCAGACCACTCAGTGGTGTCTTCACTGATATTAATGAGTGTGAATAAGTTTCCAAATTGAACTGAAATTACCACAAATTTAAAAAGCAAGGCTTGTAAGACATGCAATTAAATGTTAAGGACATACACCAAAAAAGCACATGGAAAGTATGGACGCATGAAGACAAATACGAAGATATTTGGTCAGCCAGTTAAATAGATTGTCCTTGGAATGTGTACAAAACTGGCAGTCGTGACCTTTACCCATCAAACCACGTTTCTGGGTCCAATGTGGATACATTCGTAATGCCAGATGATTCCATTAATCTTGCAAATGTATTCAAAAAAGGTCAGGGCTTACATGGCAACTGTTACAGTTCGAATGTGGATTTGTTGTTAAAGAGTTAATAAGTCATCTAATAATCATACAAATAAACGAACGGCTGGCAACAATGCGCATCTAGTCCAAGTACTTTTTTATCAGACTAATTTGTACTCATTGAACTGACCCCCATTATAATACCATTCGTCTCATTGATCCGCCTTGTCTCTGGTTATGTGTGTAGGCTCACGAGACTAGCATCACTTACAGACATTGTGAGTCTTTCAATATTTGTAGCGAGCTATTCGTAAAGGTATCCGATTCTTGGAAGTGTTTTCGAGCGATGGAATTTATACACTTTTGTTGGTCTGCAGTGAGAATCCCAGAATCGTATGGGCGGAATAGCACAGCACCAGTGTAATTTCTGAGAAATATGAAAATATGGTTGACCATAGCCAAGAACAGAATGCCAATATCATTTTGTTACAGCATTCCTCTATAAACCATAACCATATAAATTATACCGAGTACAAAATCAATGATTTAAGCCGCGTAAGGTAAAAGAACCCAATTGAGATGGCCATTGATTCGTCGTTCCATTATTTCAATTGGTTTTTATTTGGCTGATTCAATTCGAGTGTTGCAAATCACTTCAAATGCCTTTGACAAATCCCATAAAACATAAATAACATTTTTATTTTAAATTTATTAATTATTAATTTAATTAATGTCTCATCTTCAAAGGTTTTCTTGAATCATTTGTGGTTGCCCCATAGCGCTTTCCACACCGACACACCGGCACGCACACACCGGCACGCACACACGAAAACCCACACACATACGTGACAATATGTTGCCGCAAATGATTAAATAATTTCAGCGGCTGTCAATAAACACAAATACACAGCCACCGATACGCTCATGCATTTCGACTTACACAAAAGATAAACACAATTATGTTTAACCGAAACACACACACACATACAAATATATCAACAAAAACATTAACTTTAATGTCAATATTGTGCTAACAATGGCCAGAAACAAAGGTACCACAATGACTACAACCGCAGACAATGGACAAATCAAGCCCACCAACACTAACAACAATAAGTGTGTCAACAGAAATCCCAATTAAAATAACCGCAACAATTTATGTTCCAAATTTTCAAATCAAACCGATACATACCACCACACTCACACATGATCATTGTGTGGATTCAATAAAGTCGTCGTATTTGTGATTCATCAGATCAAAGTCGTCATAAATGTGATTCATCAGATCATAGTCGACCTTTTGCGATACTTCAGATTGAAGTCGTTCTACTGTGATTCAAAAACAGGATATTCTCAAGATCAAATGCTAGCTATTGTGATGCTTCAGAATAAAGTCAAGCTGTAGTGATATTTCAGATCAAATTCAGCATATTCAGATATTTTAAATCGAACTTAAATACCAAGCATTCATCAAATCAAAATCGACCTATTGTAATCACACTGAAATATCTTGAATTCATCAAATAAAGTCGACTTCAAACTAAAGTTGACCTTTCGTAAAACTTCAGACGAATTCTTTAGATTAAATCCGACCTATTACGTTACTTCAGAATAAAGTTAACCTCTTGAGATACTACAAATTTCTTTTCGGGATAGTCGTCATTATGTGACACATGTTTTATACGCCGCTCACAGGTGTTTGTTTTATCTTCCAAAGTAAATGACAAGAATTTAAGACAGCAATTAAAAAATGTTGCTGGGTTTGGCAAAGTCAGCGACACAAGGATTTAAATGTTTTTGGTGAAGAACCCCTTTCCACTTTAGAGCATTTTTTGGAAACTTCCGCAACGACCTTTGACCAATTATTAACAGACAACGGTTACAGATAGCTTTAGGCTGTTGTCAACTAGAAAATAGTGGCCAGTAGATCACTTAAGAGTTCCTGTATGCAAATATGTCCTTCTAACACCCAGTGACTCGCCTTTTTGTCAGCAATGGACGTATTATATGATGTACATGTCTATATACAACTAGTAAGTTGTAATGCGCCTATGGCGCCCGTTGAAAAATGGAAAAAAAATTTTGTTGAAAAAAAAAAAATTTTGTGGAAAAAAAAAATTTGTTGAAAAAAAAAAATTTGTTGAAAAAAAAAATTATTGTGGAAAAAAAAAAATTTGTTGAAAAAAAAAATTTTGTTGAAACAAAATTTTTGTAAAAAAAAAAAATTTGTAAAACAAAATTTTTGTAAAAAAAAAAATTTGTAAAAAAAAAATTTTTGTAAAAAAAAAAATTATTTTTTTTGTTATTATTATTTATAGAAAATTATAGAATGCCTATTTAAATTCCTACGTGCTGCGTGACAGAGTCAGTGAATCAGTGTATCAGTGAATCAGTGTCGAGGGTAAATATATATTAAGATTGTATAAACCACCACAAATACTCTTAAACGATTTTCCATTTATAACATTTTCACTCACATGAATGTTTCATTGAAGTTGAAGTGTTTCCATCTGTGCGATGCGACAAACTTATGATAAACTACAGCCTCAACATGGCTTCAATAAACATTTCCAACTTAACCTCTTACTGAGTAAAGTTCTTAACTCTGATTGTATCCTTCTGCCTAAGTATACGCGAAGGACATTTATGAGATCATCGTATGAATAGAATACTTATAAGCGTTTAAATCACATACTTTTGTATTCCAACAAGATGATACATTTTCCATGTTCAATAAAAAAAAAAAAAAACTTTTTCAATAAAGAAAACTTTTACTTCTGCTGCTCTTCTTCTCCATGGAGACATTTTCCAATATCCAATAGTAAAGGCGGCTAATGTGTACACTCAGAGAAATATTATTTAAATTCAAAGAATTTACATTCGAATAGTTCCTAGAATTGGCATGACAAGAACAAAGCAATGACTTTCTTAGTTGGGTGGACAAATACTCATGCTGGTAATGAGAGACTTTACAGAGTAATGGGAAACAGAATGGGAAAATTCAAATATATTTCCATGGCTAAACAACATTTTCTATAAAGAAATAGAGTGAGATTTTTTTAGTTTGACCCTACACGGGTATTGGTCCTTATCCGGGCAATATTGAACGGAATTAAATTTATTAATTTAAAAAAATAATTAATGATAAATCCCATAAAATAGTGTCGACACATTTTGGTTCTAACTCAATTAGTATGCACCCTAATAATGTTTTTTCTAAGCGTTAACGCCCCTCAGTGCCATAAGAATAATGATATAAAAAAGAGAGTCATTGCATTTCAAAACATATTACCACTTATTGGCCTCCCCCTTTAATGTCTTTTCAACAAAAGGCATTAACATTGTTTCATTGAAAGTGTTATTATTCTTGTTTATTTTATGATATTGCAATGTTATAATATTGACAGTCATGAAGGCAGGCAGAACTGCAAAACAGTTTATGGCCTTTAAACAAAATGTGTCAGCACTCTGACATGACATTCTCATTCTTAACAAATGCTTGTCTGGAACAAATGTTGTTTTAATTTTCATATAAACCAATGTGATATGTTTACATGTACTTAAAATTACAATATTCAGGGTATCCAGAATATTCCAAGACAATTTCAATCTAGCAAAGTTTGGAGAACTGTCAAACCCGCAATCTACACCGATAATATAGAAATGGATTTCCGTCAAATAGAAAATAAGAGTGCTTGTCGAAACAAGGAACTAATTGTCTGAATAGATAAAAATAAGTAATTAGTTTAGAAATATTTCTCACAATCGAGGTGGCCTTTGATACTCTGACTCTCACACAGTATTGATATGACTACTCACCAGTTTTTATCGCAGTAGGTTAGGAGATCTATATTTACTGTCATTGTGTCACAAGATTGACTGAAAAGTAATTTTTCAAAATTAAAATTTTAGTTTAGTTTTATGCGTGTTTAAATTTAAAATAGTCGGGAATTAAATTGTTGATTTAGTTCCGATTCATACTACGCAATTTTAATTGCCGCAAATTTCAGTTTGGCGAAAAGACTGGTAATGGAAAGGGAAAAAACTTGCTCGTACCGTAAATTTTTTTTTGTATTTTGAAAGTCAAAGAGATTTATAAAAATTTCCTCAAGTAAAATTGCCTAGTGTGAATCGGGACTTAGAACATTTAGAAGCCATTACCGATAAAGAAAAAACAGCAATCAAAAACGATAGTAAAGGAACCCGTTTCACTACTCGTCGGAAATGTGGATTGGACAAATTTTAACAGAGCATCAATTTCAAGAGAGTGGAAAAAGGAAGAGAAGACTTAAAGTTCACCCTAGCCAGCGAAAACCAGTACCCGACTTTGACGATATTAGCGGCAGTCCAAATTTATATCCAAAATGACTTTGTGAGTAGCTATAGCGATGACCGCCTGTTTGAAAATAAGCATATGAAGACATACGAACCGATAACGATTAAACTTCAAAACATTTAAAAAAGAAAATGGTAAATGTTTCAATGTATCAATGTAGCCCTCCATACAAAGTTGAGTTCGTTCATCTGTACAACTCATATAAGATTCCAGAATGGAACATTAAGATGCACGCGAAAACCACTCGGCAAAAGTTGGAGAATGTAGAACCAGTACCCGACTCTGGAGAAGCTCGATGTTGTGTTTATATTTGGGGCTGAACGAAAACAATCTTAAAAACTATTAATAGATTTCGCTGCTCATTCCATCCTTCGTCTAATCACAAACCCTGAGAAAAGCGATGACACCAACTCTACAGGCGGAGTTATCTTGAAGAATTCTAGCTTGTTATCCTTACTGTCCTCACTGAATTGAGAGAAGTTCGCCGTCTGTCATTTTAATGTTTAATGTTTTTTTTATCGTTTTACAGGGTGTTTTTTATTGGGGTATTGAACTTTAAGTTGGCATCACTTTTTTAACTGGCGGCCATTTTGTCAGCTGTCAAGTGATTAATATTTAGTTTGGTTTGCCATTTCATCATGAACAGGTTGACAAAAGAACAACGCTTGCAAATCGTGCAAATTTATTTCGAAAGTAATGG
Source organism: Hydrotaea cyrtoneurina (assembly GCA_958296145.1). Lineage (NCBI taxonomy): Eukaryota > Metazoa > Arthropoda > Insecta > Diptera > Muscidae > Hydrotaea > Hydrotaea cyrtoneurina. The sequence continues at coordinate 4,540,660 of OY282513.1, read as the reverse complement.
TTCAGTTCGCGAAGTTCACCGCAAGCTCCGTCCATACATCCACAAAAACTGACTGTTTGGTGTGCTCTATGGGCTGGTGGAGTCATTGGGCCATACTTCTTCCGAAATAATGCCATGATAACCGACTATTTTGTTCCCGAATTGGATGGAATGAATGTGGATGAGTTGTGGTTCCAACAAGTGGTTGAAAATTGGACCTGTAGAATTGGCTTTATTCGAGCCAGCCGCGGCGGCCACATGCCCGAAATCATATTTAAACATTAATGGCATAAAATTATCCTTCCAATAAAGCCAAATTGATGGACATTAAAACGATTTTCTTGTGTTTTATTTCAATTCGAATACCTCAATAAAAAACACCCTTTAGTTGAACTCGAGGTTTTTTACAAATCTTGACGTAATTGTTCATATTACTTTTATTATAAAGTATTATGACGTCATTTGTAATTTGTGATTTGTAACAAATGTAGTTTTGTTGAATCCATATAAGTTTCTGTCTGTTCTTACAGTTTTTAAAGATCTAAATGGTACAAACCAGATATTTTTTCTATACGTTTTTCCAATAAACAGTTTTTTGGTTTTAAAATTTACAGATTTCTGAAAATTTAAAAAAATAACGATTTAAATAAAAAAAATACAAAATCGATTTTCGCGGGCTAGGAATTTTTTTAGACCCAGTGTTACTTGGTGAAATATTTTTTTTTAAATTTCCCGTATTTTTTCGTTTTTTTGCGATACGATCTCTTGATTTTTTTTCCTCCCATACAAATTGAACCGTTGACGTACGTTGTTGAATACGACATATTACGGCAAAGGTAACCAAACTTAAAACATGGTCCTTTGTTACTAAGGACACTCACTTGTATTACTTTCAACAGTGACTAAAATAAATGGGCACAGTCTCGCCTCCCTACAGACTTTTACTCCAATCACATGATTTATTTGTTAACCCCTGAATGACCGCCGTTCGATTAACGAAAAGAATAATTGCACAGTTTTACTTCGGCCTTAAAATATCTCAGGCTATCACATTATGTGGGAGTTTCTTCTAAATTAATTGTTTCTGGCCTCTAATGGGTCAATCCTACGACAACGTTTAACATCAATTTAATATTTCACACAAAAAAGACATGTACTTGCTTGTACTCGTCGACATGGCAATTAGAACAAATTGTGCAATGACATATTTAATTCTTTTGCAATTAATAATGCATTTTCGAACCAATGAATAGCAAGTGAAGTGACAGGACAAAAAGACAACACACGAGTAGATGCACATCCTCAGAGCTTTTATAAACATGATGGGATTAACAGAACAATAAATGCCTAGGGCCGAGGGCCTGTATTATGGGGGCCGGAAGTGTTGTAACAGAATGGCAGGCAGCCAACGGTTTTGGTCAGTGGTAAAGTATTTCAAATTGAGTTGTCACTGAGGAACTTTTATAAAGTCCTCTACAATTGTCACATATTAATTCCCCAAATTATTTTCTAGTACCAACCTCCGAAGGTCAATTAAACCCAATATTTTGTATGACAAAAATTAAACGAATATATAATCTAAAACACTCTGTATTTCGCCAAAACGTATTTAAAAATTCCTTGATGGCAGCTGTAGTTAATGAAACAGGTTTAAATTCTATGAAAAGCATGACCTTTCCATCGTATATCCTGGATGGAGATGATATCAACCCTGTATTCTTCAAGAATATCTGCCTGTTATATTAATACTCCTGCTCTTAGGACTAATTAGTTCTAATTACTAATTCACTATCCTTGAAACGTTGAGGTTGATTGTCAACAGGAGCAATAAGTTACCAGCCCAATTTCAATCTCTTAGCCTGGAGAAAGACCTTTGCGGATGCCGTTGTTCAGTAGAAGGCGCAGGCACGTGAGTCTACTTGGTGAGCAAATGATACGGATCACTACGTTGAACTGGGCAGTAGCTTCACCTGTAAACCCACGTGAACTCCCCATAACAATTCGCCTGTCATGCCAATAAAATGTCCCTTTTGGATGACCCTAAGCCGTCATTTTCAGCATATTTTGCATTTGGAGAACATGTGACAGAACGGGCCCCACGCTCTCTTAATTTGACTCTGCTGCTATGAATTAAATGGCTCCGAGCACTCACTGACAGATAACATCAACTGCTGTTCCTGTTCCTACACAACTTTTGACGAATGACAAACTTAATTACTTTACAATACTATGAAATTAACAAGAGAATTGGAATAGAAAAAAACAAGCCCATCAACGAATAACATCGAGCACCAATACAGTAAAACAAGAGAAGTTTACTAACTCACATTGATCGAAATGTTGTGGATTAATTTGCATGAAATATTCTATGACACATGTTTTTGCCAACGCAAGTGGTACGAGCAGGAGTTACGTTCCATTCCTACGATGAAATCTAATATGTATAATTAAATTCTAATATCCCTTCCTTCTATTGTTGTTTCCTTCCACCGCAACATTTCTCGATTGGACCGAGCACCGAAGGCCAAGCAAATGAATAGAAGGCGTTGATTTCGACAACATCGATTTCCGTGGAATGTTTGCCAATGTTGACATGCATCCAGCTTCCTGGCTTGTTTTGGCTCTAATGACTGGAAAATGATATTTGTATTGGGTGCTGTACGGACACGTGTCTGTGGTTTAGGGCCGAACTGATTCAAACACACTGAAGGTCGTATGTGTGTTGAACAAGTCGGATATTGGAAGTGATGAAAAGATTACTTAAATTTTCCATATGGTTAAAAGAAAAAGACTAACCCCCGTATTCCCCGAAAAAGTGTGTTTGTTTTTGTATTTTCATAAATTTTTCTTAACAAAACTGTTTTAAATTTGTATGAATACGGGGGTAAGTCTTTTTCTTTTACCGATATGAAAAATTAAGAAGTTTTTCATCATTTTCCATGTCGGACTTGGCTAAATCCAATGCTATGACCGCCAAGGTGCCATATGTGTGAAACTGAGTTTTGGTCCTATCCTAAAAAGTCTTCCGGTGATTCCAAAATGTATGTGAGGTTGTCATGACAGTCTTTAAATACAAACTCTGTAGTTTATTGTGAAACCACGGAATCTAGAAAATATCGTATCGAACACTTCGTATGTGAACATTTCTTATTTTATCCAGGCCTCGTCTGTCTAAATTTAACACAGAATCGCCTCCTTCACTTGTTTAAAGTTATGGTTGATTTCTGACTACCGCGAACAGTTTTGTTCCACACAGTACTGCAACAGTCATTCATTGCAACGCAACCGCAAAAGTGCATCTATTTGTTGGACTGCGATTTCCTCAAATGTGCACCACCCCAACAACAACATGATGATGGAAATAGCAACGATACACGAGCAATTGTTGTCTCTCACCAGTGGGTTCAAATCGTCCATCGTTTCCTTCCCGTTGCCTACCCAACATGTGGGCACCAATTCCAATAAACGACATCAGCGTTGTCTATTGTACTCGTAATAGAAAAGGAGGATGGTGACGCCATCGACCATTGTTATGGTGACGTTTGGTTGTTTGCACTCCCATCAATTATATCACAATAAAATGTTCCAATGGATGTCCTTGTTATTGGCATCGTACGGGTGTATGAATGGCTACCGCCTGCATGTAGTTCGAAGCTCCTGGGCAATTTAATTGATGATGGCATTGGTCCTGTTGTGGTTTCTATGCCTACGACCGTTCCACGTAAAATCGTATTAATAGAGATGCACTAGTGTAAAGTGTGATTCATTTAAATCAATTATTGTACGAATCATTGAACACGTGTTGACTGCCTGCCTTGAATGAATTTCTAATTGAAATGTACTCATGTCTATGGATATTTCTTAGTGTGTAAAACTTTAATATTTAATTATTTCTGAAAGCTTTCCTTGGAACTATTTAATAACAATGCAAATAATGTTAAATCACACACAGACAGCAGTAAATAATTGAAAGAACAAGAGTTGAGGCCATAAGGCACAAAGGAAATATTGAAAAGAATTATTGTCTTTGCAGTGAAGGACAAACTCAACAATTGAAGGATCCACTACTAAAGACAATGCAAATTGAAACTATTTCAATGAACTATTTCCTGAGTTGGCATATGCGAAATAACAACACTGCAAACAATACACACTTATTTACCAAGAGTCAGACATCCGATACAATAGTTATAGGCACCGATTTATAGTTATAGGCACCATAATATAAACGGTCCGATTATTATTTTTCAAGACGCATCAGTAAGTCTTAAGATCATTTTAAAAGGCCAGTGGCTCCCAGTGTCACTTGAGCTACTAAGCCACGTTACTTTCTGTAAAATTAGTTTCCACATGAAAATTTGCACAGTGGAAAAATTGGGAAACTTACTTTTGGAAATAATTCTTTCATTCACAACTTGCTAGCTAAATTTAAATAAAGGTCTAGTGTCCACGAGGTTAAATGTCGCCAGCTTTTCCCCCCATAGAAAGAAATAATTCTCAATATTGTTGAACAATAATGGGGACAAATCCTAAGCATCTTCCAGTCTTTCATTGTCAGCCAACACCTTGGCTCTTTTGCAAAATGTGTGGTGATGGATCTTAAAGCAGTTGAGGTTGAATTAATTATATTGTCACTGTCCAAATACAATAAAGGAACCAAAGATTGTTTTGAATTTTTACGCTGACAGCTTCTACCGATCGTTTATGCCGACGACTACATACCATACCCATACAAATTTAGGGCAAGCTCTGGTTTAGGGAAGCAATTGTGTTTGCTCACAAGGCGAAGTAATTCTCGTTCACATTGTAGAACAACTTAAATATGTGCCAAAGGTCTTTCGGCCATTAATTGTCTATCAATACTTTGAATGCAACAGGACGCTTAGTAGTGGCGTGTCTTAGCCAACTAAGGTAAAAACGTTCCCGAAGACTTAAAGTACGTATGTATTGTCCCTTAAGATTCCATGGAGGAACTTCTCTCAAATCAGTGTGCTGTGCAGGAATTAATTGTTATACTCACGGGAAAAAATTGATTTTCTTATCCGTGTAGGAACCTCAGTTTTCTGTGATAATCGCATACTCAACCTTTTACAACACTGCCGCACCACAATGACTTTAAGGAAAGCAAAATAAAATACATTTTTCAAAGATGTACCCCTACGGCTTTAGCTGATCCAGCGGGAAATTTCTGAATATTGTGATCAGCCAGGATTATAGGAGGAGTTTATTATGAATCAAATTGAAGATATTAAAAAAACTAAGACTTAAAATCGAGAGGAATTTGTTTATTGCACCTTTATCGACAACGATATTGACCATCTGGTATCGATCACCACTTTTGTAAACACAAAATAAAATTTGTTGCATTTAGTTCGGTTATTTCCCCATTTTGGGGGTAGATCTTCCATTATGCTGTTGCAATAACAGACTGAAATAACGTGCTTGAAATATGTCAGATGATTGTGATTTTATTTTCTTTTATTCAAATAAACATTTTAGAGCCTCAGCATATTATATGATCATAAATATTTTTTAACAAATTTAATTAAGTTGGAAAATATAAATTTTTGAAAAATACAAAATGTATACACTTCAAACAAATATTAATAAACAATTATATAATGTTTCTATCCTATCTTAAAGGTACTTCTTTAATCGATATTGCTCAGAGAAGTTATTGAACACACTTTGTTCTCCAAAGCCAATGCGTTATTTCGTTAAATATAGCCCACATCTCTCTACTACCTTATTTTATTTACTTATTCATTTATTAATTACAATACAAAGTAAATTTATATTTTATTTGGGTCCAATGGTAAACCAGGTGACATAGACCATTTGGCTAGATTTTTGCAGCGACCGACCAAAGCCTCTGGTGGGTATCGAACCCACAACCCCCACACAACCCCAACTCGCCTACCGGAGAGCTTTACTACCCTATTAGTTGCTTGCCGTGTATTTATATTTCAATTATTCCAAAGTTGGAATCCAGTAAAATGAGATTTCTCCACCATTGAAAATACTTTAAGTTGCCAATGAAATTTTTTTTTGACTTAGCGCAAATTCGATTTTGTCTTATTAACTTTTTCCTATTAAACGGTCTAATGTAAAATTCTAAATTTGCAACGCATTTTGCTTTTTGTGCTATTGCCGGAGTACTCACTCATTGCATCTTATGGCATCACAACGCTGATGTTCTGTAAATTGTCGATAGTTTCGTTGGCCCAGAAAGTCAATTTCCTTGTTCAGAGTTTCCTGCCATGGCAGGAAAAACAAGTTAATAAAAACTATTTCATATGGAATCGGTTATCGTTGTAGAGCCAAACAAAAACTGTTTTGTTTGTGTTTAGCTATAAAAGGAAATTGTATTTACTCCTGAGTAGCCACACAGAGGACCTGTTGTTGTTCCATACACAATTTTCATATTACATAAGTGCACACAGTTGTTGCCAGTATTTCAACATTTTTGGGTGAAGCAGGTGGGTGCATTGAAGATCTAGCCTTGAAATCCTGTTCCACTATTTCCATTTGTTGGATATTTTATTATGCTCATATGTGCAATACTATCGTAGAAGTAATGAGTATGTTCATAAATAAGAAATAATTCCTGGAAATAATAATGGAAGAGCAATAGAGCAATTTTTAATAATATGGTTGAGTCAGCTAGATACCCCGAGATTTTGAAGGTACATAGGGTTATTCCTATTCCCAAGGAGAGTAGGGCAACAAATGTGGATCAGTTTCGCCCGATTTCGGTTTTACCTGTTATAGATAATATTTTTGAACACATTTTGCAGGAACAGCTTTCTGAATATTTTAAAGAAAATAATTTACTAAATGATTTTCAGTACCGATTTAGAAAGGGTTGTGGAACTGAGGAGGCGATCATAAATGTTCAAAATTATATATGTAAAGGTTTGGATGAGGGACATAGTGCTGTTGCTGGAGTTTTTTATGATTTATCATCTTTATCATCTAATTGACCATAGAATACTAGAGGAAAAACTGAAATATTACGGTGTTCAGGGGAATGAGCTTTCACTTTTAATGAGTTATTTAAATAATCGGAGACAGTTTGTACAGATTAATGAAGAGCGAAGTTCATTGGGCATTGTTAAATATGGAGTTCCACAAGGCAGTGTTTTGGGTCCTTTGTTGTTCTCCATTTATATTAACGATCTGAAGAATCTTCATTTGTCTGGAAAGATGTTCATCTATGCTGATGATATAAGCATATTGTACCCTTATAAGCACGAAACGGCGCTCAGGCCATATGTCGAACGCGATGCAGCATTGCTTTTGGAGTATACACGCATAAATAGACTATTTTTAAATCCAGATAAAACTAAGCTTATAAGGTTCAAGCCTCACTCCGGGTTTAATAATGAATTTAGCATATTAGTTGATGGAAGAGAAATCAAAGAGGTCAAAACTGTTAAATATCTTGGCGTTCATCTTCAAGCAAATCTTTCGTGGGATCAGCATATACGCCATCTTAAACTAAAAATTTCCCCTGCTATTGGTTTACTGTATAAATTTAGAAATAAATTTCACAGAAAAACTAAGTTATTAATATATCAGGCATTAGTTCAAAGTCATATTAATTATTTGTCCATTATATACGGTTTTAGAAAGACGGTGGAATTTAAGTCGCTTCAAAGACTTCAAAATAAGGCCCTAAAAGTTGTGGCGGATTTGCCTATTTGGTTTTCAACTCTCGCTTTATACAAGGATGTTTTTCCGGATATTTTGCCAATTTATGGGTCTTATAAAATGCAATTAGTAGGGTTTGTTTATAAATGTCTTCATAATATTGGGCACCATACTATACACTTTTCTCGGAATCAAAGTACATTTATTACAAGACGCGGTGATAATTGAAGAGTGGCCTTTTGTCAATCTGAAACAACGAAACAACGCATTGAACATTCTGGTAGTAAAGAATTTAATAACTTGCCTCAGAATATAAAATACATTGAGAGTTTTTCTTTATTTAAATCCTCAGTAAGAACGTTATTGTCACAACTTGTAGAAGAGATTCTGGTTTAAATTAATATATATAACTTTATGTAAACTTGTACAAATAAATTTAAATATTATTTTGTAATTATTTATTATACAAACGGTTGAAATTCTACATTTGCCAACTTGCCTCTAATATGCCTAATGGCGCTGAGGCGAAATTTAATTATTGTTATTCACATAAGTATGGATTGTATTATAAATAAAAAAAAAAAAAAAAAAAAAAAAAAAAAATAGTCTCATTTAAATATTCATTTATTGGAGTGTACTTGTGGAAACTTTGAATGAAAAAGCTCTTGTGGTAACCTGGAGAAAATGATTGTAGCAGCAGCCAATAGAAGTTTCTACGTTCTTTGGAAAAGTACCTGAAAAGTACAAAAACAAAGTAGAAGAGAAGAAGGTTCAGTATATCTTTTATTTTCAATCTTTTCCCCACGATGACTGGACGGAATCATTTTGCTTGTAAATACAATTGTGTTTCACACAGCAACTCATACTAAGGCACATAACAATAATTTAAACTTTTTCTTATCTCAAATCAGTCAGTTGGTATTGTAACAGTCACCGACAGGAGGAAACTTAATACTTTTGGCAAAGACAAAGAGTTTTTGACTTTTTAATGGCAAAGAACTCTCAGCTATTTTCATATAAAAGTGAGGAAATGAGGGAACATTAAATATGTTTAAATAACTCTATAAATTCTTGGAAATGGTTCTTCTCATAGTCTTGTTTCTTTTACTTTGAGAAAATACTCGAAAAGTTTCAAGCGTGACCCTCATTCCAAATATTTAAGTACTTCAAATGACACAACATACACAAGCTCATACAAAAGTGTTGTTTAAGAGTCTTACATTCAATCTTTTCCATACTGACAAGTGCTCAAAATAAGCTGAACTTCGAACGTGGCATGTGTGCAGCAGAAGATAAAAATAACACTGTGAGAAAATCAGGGAACATAATTGAAAATATAACACGAAAAAAAAATAAACCTTTATGGCCATAAAATCAGAGACAATTTATAAAATGTGTAAGTGAAAAAAGTTCAACTTTACGAACTGGAATTTCCTGCTGTGTAGTGTCAGTTTACGTTTCCAGTTAAAATAACAATTTGATCTGAGGGTGCCAATGCCTGGGGGGTGAAGAGACCAACTTTTTTGATTAAAGAAATTGCAGAAAGAGTTTTGTATGACACCCACACAACTTTTGCTCTTTGAATGAGTTCTACTCAGGCGAAAGTTTAAAGTCATTTTTAAAATTCTTTATTCCTTGTAACACTCCCTCAGTGTTGAAACAATGATGATGTGACTTTTGCCAAAACAATCGTTAATTTATTCTTCTCTCTTTTTCTTGTATGGCTTTCAGATAAAAACAGGCAAGAGGAACATGACAATACAAGGGATTCCAACTGCAAATGAATCTCATGAAGTTGCGCCTATAAATATGCAACAGTAAAATACAATAATCATAGAGACTTGCACAAGGATACGCAGCCACGGAATATGCAAGTGCAAATGGAGCATAGCAATGTCCTCATCACCACCACTACTACTACTACTAGGGCATCCATTGAAATGTCAACGTAATTAATTCCTGCCAACGAATTGATATCCTCATACATAAGCACCTACACGTAAACACGAACGCCCCCAGTAGAAACGTCTGCAACCCGAGTGTGAACAACTTCAAATCAATTGTGGAAAGGCATTCCAGAAATTTGTGCTGTGCTCCAATCGCCCCCTAACATGGACCATAATCACAGCAATCTTCAGTTGCTTACGCAGCAACGACAACAGACGTTACCACCACAGGCACAGACTTTGTCCTCGTCGCTGACAGTCACTTGTGCCGAATGGTTGAATGCCACCGAATGTGCCAACATCACATTTGCCATTGGCAAGACGCGCTTTTCTACGGTGGCTGGCGATGGCCTGAATGCCACCGTGCCGCCAGATAATCTCGTAGAAATGGACCTCGACGCCGACTGGTCGCTGGAGCGTGTTGTCTCAACTATAGTGCCTGTATTTTTTGGTATTATTGGGTTTGCGGGTCTGCTGGGAAATGCGCTGGTCATTCTAGGTAAGTACTGGAACGACATGCGTAAAACGTCATGTTTATCGGTGCGTGTTGACCGAATGAGGTGTCCTGCACTACATAAAAGTTATCAAGGATTCCTTTAAAATCCTTCAAACCATTTATGAGGCTTCAGGAAAACACATTTACCTTTTAGGTCATGGACATTTCCTATTACATACAACAATTTTAGCATTGCCGGGTTAAGGGAGATGTTGTAACGAAAAGCTGGGAATCATTATAATGGTTTATAATACGGCTTGCAACAGTAAATTAAATTTTTTTTATTATGTTTTTCTTTTATTTAATTACAATACATAGTAATTTTATATTCTAGGCATATCCAAAATAGAGTGGACTAGCTGACCCGGTCCGCGTTGCTGGCCCTAAGCAAACATTAGTGTTGTATTACACATATTTATATACGAAAGGGGAGTTTTTATCCCTTTTGCCATTTTCACCCCCTAAATGTAGATAAATCCAAACAATGTGTAGCCTATGTTACTCGCGGGGTTATTCGGAAGATTCCCTGAAAATTTCATTAAAATCGGTCTAGCCGTTTTCGAGTCCATACGTTACATACATACACACATCCATTTTTATATATATATAGAATAGATAGATATAATTTAACGCTGACGATAAAAGGCACCCTGTTTATTTTCTATGTTGTTTTAAAGGAATGTGTGCGTTGTCCACGCTTTCGGTTACAGTCCTGTTAGTTCAGCTGCAGCTTTGGAAGTCACTAAACAAGGAACGAGATGATGAGTCATGTCACCACTAGATGTCTCTTCCCAGTGTAGCTTTACACCGTGTGAAGAAAATAATACACCTAGTCATTTCAGTCCTAGTCTATTATCATTCACTTATAAAGAACCGGACAGGGAACTTCCCTCAAATCAATGAGTTTTGCACCATATAATTTGTTATTTACTGACAGAGACATTGTGATTAAAGTTGACTGGGTAAATTGGGTTTGCAGTATGATGTTTACAGTAGTGTGTATCAAGCTGAGACGTTGGCCATTAATTAAATAGCAATACTCTTAGTCGTAATCTCTGGGAATCAAGCTGCCATTACATCTTTGAATTTGGTCTTCCTGAACTTAATATTAGCCCTTAACTTCGGTAGAGCCCTCAAGGAGATTATTCATCATACCTGGGTGGCGGACCCAGGAATATACCAGAGATCTGTAGAGCAGCCGAGCAAGCAAGAATGGGGACTAACTTACACATTCCAACCGAACTGGAGTCCTTAGGTATGTCTATACCCACTTGCCAACTTCTACTGTATCATACAGCCTATATACAACGATAGGTAGACGTCTATATGAGGCTGACTTCTATCTAGACAGATGTGGTCCCTCTTAGATGAAAAACATTTTCAATAAATTCTCTCACAATCATTGGTTGTGTTTGTAATGACAGAACAGTGACGATTTACATAGAAAAGAATGCAATGAGATGAAAGATTGCGTCACACAACACTTTATCTTACAACACTTTATTTAGTGATATAGACGATCTGGTTGATATTGGAATTTACCAACACGGGTGTTTTATACGTTGAACCTGCATCCTGAGTTCAGTATGGGGACTTGGGACACATTTCATTATATAGTTCCCGTGGTAGCCAAGTGGACTAAAGTGTTTAAGGGTGAAAAACTCATAGAAAAAGGAAGATGAATATCCAGACCAAAATTTTTTTTTAAATTCCTAACAGTGATAAGGCGATAATTCCTGTTTTTGGTAAAATGTATTTTTTATTCTCTTATATATGTGGCTTAGTGCTAAAGGAAACAATATCAAAATTTCGATTTTTTTAGTTAATATTGGTATTGGATTTATTTTCTGACGCTATCAAATTAAAACCAAAACACCTTTATATGTAATGTATTTCTAAACAAATTTGTCTCGCATGTAATTAACAGATTTTTTTGTAAAGCCTTCAAAATAGACAATAGGTGTGGCAAAATAAATAATTCAAAACGGTGTCACTAGACGCTACTTAACGCTCCTCGCCAATGGAGCGGCCAAATAAAGCAACCAACCAATAGCAATTTTCTCAAGATGTTGATTCACATACTTAACAGATAACTCGATAAAGCATTAAACAACATGTACAAAGCAAGACAACATAAATATTTACAGAAAATAAATAGTATTTTCTGTGAAGTTTCAAATATTCGACTTAGAGCCTCTACAACCTTAGCTCGTCAAATAATGTTGAAATTGAAAAAGATTTGGCGAAAATTGTAAGGTTTTCGTTTCTTCAATAGATTTGGAATCACACCTCAATTCGTTGGTGACATATAATCACAGAATTTGCAAACCTCTTCACAAACATCGTTTAGTCCATGAAGTGCCCACACTAAACTGTCTTAAACTTCTGCCTCAAGTTGATGCACATGGTTTGCCAACACAATTTGAGATTGCAGTGTTCTGATTGAGTAACGAGGTCACGGCTGTTGAATTTCATTGAGTATGAGATCCTTTCGAGACCCCATCGTGTTCTGTGTTCCGTTTCTATACAATTTGATAAAGTGTTGTTCACGTCAGTTTCTGTTACTGTCAAGTGGCGTACACGAGAGTGTTTTCGCGATGGAGAAACTGAATGAGTCTCTGATGCACTGGCTGGTGTAGGAATGCCGAAATGCGGAAGGTGGTAAGGGGGAGTCACTAACACGGATAAAGATGTGGGCTGTACTTGTCCAAACGACTTTCGTCCTTCTTGAAACATTCATAGAGTGCACGCAAAGTGTTGCACACGCATAAATTATATTCACAGTCGCAAATGTATGTCAGTTCCATTATCGACACCAGGTGGGACTCTACACTTGCCGGCAAAAGCGATTGCACACTTGTGCGTACAGCTACACAAGTCCAATTTAACACTTGCTGGAGGTAACAACTTTGTTATTGCTTTTTTGGCCGTTTTTGGGTTTGAAATTGTTGTTTGTTTCTTAAAAGGAAACCTGAAAATATTTTCATATGTGTTTCTATGAGACATTTAATGCCATTGTACGAGGCTGGGGTGTTTAGTAGAATTATTTCTTATTTTTTAATCCCGATTAGATGTGGTTACGCACACATTTGAAACATGACATACCTCAATGAAACTGACTATACCTCAATTGTTATGGAATGAATGAAAAAATCAACTTTTAGTCCCTTTTTAAAATTCCTATTTAACAAACTTTGGTACACCAACATGTTTCTGACATTTTAAAAAACAAGAACGCGCTAGTTTGATAACCCTGTAGAGCTAATCAGTGAACAAAGCAGAAATGCCAGCCATTCTTACCCCCACTCATAAAGTTTTGTTTTTTATGATCATCTTTTGGTCTGCTCCCGTTGTTTATTTGTGATGTCGTTTTTTTGCTATTTTGTTTTTGTTAATACTAAAAACAACTCGATTTGTTTTTTATTTTCTTCTTCTTTGTGTTCAGCAATTCCTTGCTTATGATGTTATAAAAATCGCTAGTTTTTGTTGAGCACATTTTATACTGCATCCACCATACAGAGAATATTTTTATCCTTCCCTCCTCAACCGGATGTCAGAGGAAAAATTTGCATAATTTCCATAATTATGGTGAATAAATGTTTTTGTTGCCATCGTTGGAAATGTTGTGGGTTGGTGTGAAGTATAATAAAATATGTGGCGCCAAATATCTTTACAAAGACATTTGTGTACCCTTTAGCAGATATGCAGGAGATGAGTTCATATATGAGAGCATTTAAACATTGCTTAGTATATGAAAAATAGTCGTTAATGACAAACTCCACAATCCACCAGCTCTCATATTTACTTTGAGCGATAACATTTAGGTACTTTGAGTTGGATACATGTTTTCTTATATTTTGTTACCCGCAAATAATTTTAAATTGTTTTATTCTTCTTTTTACTGAAAATATAAACAACTAGCAAATACCCGCTACTTCGTAAGTGTTTTACTAGAAAACGAAAATTGCTAGTAAAACACAAAATATTTTTTTTATTGCGTTGATTTACAAAAAAATACTTAATAACGACTCAGAACCTTTATCGCATTTTTCAAATTTTTGGCGGTAGATATTATTTGGAAATACATGTTGACACTTTTTTGATTGTCTCCATTTTGGTCCCTTTTTCTACTTATTGCAATTGCTGTTGTCAATCCCGGAACAATTTCCAAACATTTATTTCCTTTCTACTTCTCGCCCTTTAAAACGTTTTCTGACATCTCTTGTACCATTTTTTGTAGTCAAATTTTAAGTCTCCTCAAATTATTTTTCATTTATATATTTCACCAGTTCTGGACTAACTTTTTGTTCCCTTTTTCTATTCATTCCTGTCGATTCAATTTTGTTCACGCATTTTTGTTATTCCCCCGTTGTACCCTTTTTATCCCGTTTTGGTACGCGAATGCCCATTTTTCGTCCCTTATCCACTTGTTGCCAAACATTTTTTTATTTTTTCCCCTTTTTGTTCCTTTTTAATCCTATTGTGGTTTCTCGTTCCCGTTTGGTGCTATTACTCACTGGTTGTTGACCAAAATCTATTTCACTATTCTTTTTTATTTTCCCCGCTTTTTGTCCCCTTTTTATCCCGTGTTGCAAAGCGTAGTTATGGTTTCGAAGGGGTTTTGGGATACATTTTTCCCGTTTTACAAATTCGTTCCCCTTCCTATCCGAATTTTGAAAAATCCGTTCATAACAAATTTCATAATTCTAGCTTCAGCCATTGGCGAGGTCAGGATAAATCAGTCAGTCAGTCACGCAAGTATTTTATGTACTCGTATGTAGATTATTTCTCTATTTTATACCAGTTTTAGACCCTTTTTGTCCCCTTTTCCATTACTTCCAATTTTTGGCTCATTCCTGCCGATTACAACATTTTGAAACATATTTTTGTTTTCTCCTATTGTACCGATCATTTGTTTCGCCTTTTTTTTATTTGTTACCCCTTTTTGTCCCTTTTTACCCCTTTTTGTCCGTTTTCACCCCTTCCCCCCTTTTTATCCCGTCTTGGCTCCTTTTTCGTCCCACCTCTAACTAATTTCCACCAATCGTAGTCGTGGACCAAACAAAGATCACAATATTTGATTATAATGTACTTTTGCATATTTCGATGGGTTTTGGGGACACATTTTACCCGTTTTCCCCCAATGTTTTCCCCTTTGAATACGAATTTCAAAAATGTTTAGGATGTAAGGGCTACATACTCTCCTAATTTCATGATTCTAGCTTCATCCGTTTTGTCAGGACAGTGATGAATCAGTCAGTCACGCATGAGTTTTATATACATACGTATATAGATGGACTATTAGCCCATATGTTCTGTAGTTACAAAAAAAAAAAATATGGCAAAATTTATCAAAAATTTAGAGCGTAAGAAAATCCGAAATTGCCTCTCAGTTTTCCATACGAATCTGACAACCGCTGCCGTTGTGTTCTGTTTTTACACTTATTTGGCATTTCTAACACCTTCAACATTTAAATTGAAACATATTTTAAATTATAATTGTTACCTTGTGTTAACAAACGAATTCGTGTGTCGTACAAAACACCAATTTAGTTTTTTGTCATCTGCAGACGATTCCTTTAGTAACACAAGAATTATTCTTCCACTGCTGTCTCTAAATTCAACAAGCAAGAAATACCGATTTTCTTCGAATTCATCGAATTATTGACTAATGGCATTCATGCCATTCGAGCTCTATCAAATCCAGATGGGTGAAAACTTGTCAACAACATTACACTTTACCTTGATATAAATTAAAAGTGCTTACAGAATTCACACAACATAATGACAGCCAAATATTTTTCTAGTTACCGCAAACTTTGAACCCTTTTGAGAGAAATTTGTAATAAACAGAATTCTGCTCATTACGTGGAATACTTTACATTTTTTTTGTGCTGGAATTGCTTTGGAAAATTATTTGGCTTTAGAAAATGCTCTGGAATATTTGGTGAAGTTATACCACATTTTGAACATAAAAGTTTCGCTGTGCATGTTTGGAAAAGTTTTGCGGCTTCCACGCGATTTACCACCGAAAATTATGATGTGTAAACTTTTAACACCTTTGCCATACGGATTGCTATGGTTTTTCAACAAAGTATGAAAAATAGAAAATTCACACAGTTAAACGAACATCAAAGGCTAAAGAGATTGTTAGAATGTGAAAAGGGTTTTCATTTAATTTAATCGTTTGCCATTGACAGTCAATCCCAGCGAATCAATTAGACTGGGACTACTTCTAGTAGTCATAAATAATGTGTTTTTAGCTAAAAAGTTAGATAAAGGTGTAGCTGGGGCTTTCACATTGTCGATTTTGCACTTCTTTTTACATTCTACAAAAATAGGGAAGTCTCAACTGTACCATGTGGTCTAGTTTGTGTTGTAACCAATTTCGTTTCTGCTTCAGTTGGAAGTGTCACCCTGTATTCCTCCTTCTTAGTTTGTGTGGTGTGTCATTGATTACCCTCTGACGCTTTCGATAACTTTTCCCTGGGGTTTTGTTTGCATTCTCAGAATAGGTCAAAACTTCTTTGTTGATTGTTTTTCTACTGACTACAAAATATATTCCGAATTACATTAACCGCGTCCCTCCCCCCACTTAATGAAATATGTATTATTTTCCAGGGCAAAATAAATCAAAACCAACTGAATTTTTAAAATTTTGTTCGAAATGTTCTTCAGGCTCCAAATAAAATTCAATTCAATTACTTTCAACCCACACATCGAAATCAAGCCACAACATAATTTTCGATTCAAAGAAACGGAAATGAAACAACACATATCGTTTAAAAGTAAAATTCATCAGAGCTATGTGGCCTCGCCTCCCAGTGAATGTTTGACACTTTGTTGTTTCCATCTGCCAGCCAATGAACATTTCAGAATTTCAATCAACTTTTCAAAACAAATGTGGAAACATGACTCGAGGCTATAGAAATCAAAATGATCAAAGTCATCATTGGTTTGACTGTTGACTATGAAATGCTACAGACGCACACACACTCACAAGTATTCATAATAGAATATCAATGAACTGATGTATGTATGTATGTGATAGGTGTACTTACAAAACATTACAAATCAATGATTTATTGGTCAATCGTAGGCTGACAGCTTAATTGCAATTCCATAAATTTCAGTGATTTTTTCAGTTTGTCACAACAAAACAAACACAAGGCGATCTGTTTTGTAAAGCAGAATTTAATTTCCATAATTTCCATATTAAATTTTCATCCAAAAACAACATCGTAGGAAAAATACATATTTGTCGACCAAGTTCACAGAAAAATCATGAGTAGATGTGTGTTTTATATGTGCGTCCTTTAAGGTGTACATATATATTCAGACATACATACATTTGTATTAACGATATGTGAACAGTTGTTGGCCTCATTGCCAAAGCATTGTGACTACATACGCAAGTCTGACAGTTCCACATTGTTATTATTGTTGTGGAACTGTGTCGTCTGTGTTTTCCATTTGATAACCATGAACATGAGTCGAGCATGTAAATTAGGGTGGCCCTCATTTGAATAGATGCATTAGATAGACATGGTTTGACTCAGGTGAATGTGTACAATGGTCTTTATTGGTATGTCGAAGAAATTCACATTTGTTTGCTGGTCTCAGCCGCCAGTATTCACTCACTCGCACGAGTGAAACAAATAATAGACGGGGAAACAAATAATAGCAAAAAATATTAAATGGGACAAATATTAAATGGGACAATAAAGCAATAAAGCTTATATGAAACTGATGCTGAGAAACACCTGGCACAAGAACAAAAAATATACAATAAACAACAAATTACATACGTGTACATTAGGGTGTCCAAAGAAATCCATAGGGACTCATACTTTTTGTGGAAGCATGATTTTTTTTTTATAGATTTTTTGGAAAAGTTTTGATTGCCACATACCAGTTTTATGCGAAAAAAATCGGGTTTTCTGAGTATTTTGTATTTCAAGCACAAGTTGAATAATAAAATGTATTTTCAAAGTCGTTGAGTCATCATTTCAAAAGAAATGTCACATATAAATTTATAAATTTTACATAAACCACAAAAGAAACGTTACATAACTTTTAAAAATTTCAAGAAAAGAAAAATGTTCACAAAAAATCTAAAAGCATGAAAACTTACAAAAGTTTTGAGATGATATTTGTAGATGTGATAGGTAATGTGTGTGTGTGCATTAGGGTTATGACAAAAACAATTTTTTCAAAATTTTTATTTTCCTGATGTTGCATTTAATGAACATTTACCTATAGATCACTGATCTGAGGTTACTTTTATTAGATCATTAAAAAACCTCCCGCACCGGACCAGTAAGCACTTTTAACTTTTTCGATTTTCCACTGTATTGTATAGTTGTTGTTCATATCTATTGGAAGTAATTTTGTTTTCTATGCAGTTGTCACCGAACGCCAAATTGTGTTCCAGCTGATCGACGACAATCATTTCTGTCTGTTATTATTCCGTATGTAATTTTGTTTATTTAACATTTCGATGTAAGCCGCGAATTTGCAAGCTGTGGTAAGTAATTTGTATTTTATAAGTGATATTTTCTTTGTACTAATGTTATATTTTCCTTAGAAATAATCATTCCGTTTCATTACATCGAGCATTGATTTTATTGTTAACTTGGCAAGCTTCCTACTTTGACGTCTCCAGTTACAGCTGTAACAGCAGTTTTAATTTGGAAGATCTACTGAAGTGATACTGTTTGGAAATATGTCCTTTAAATGTAAAAAGTCCAAATATGCGGTGGAAGAAGCTGGTGAAAAATGGACCCACAATTTGAAATCAATCACTAAACGACGACCTAGTACACCACAGCTGAAACAGGATATAAGTAAGGTATTATGCAAAATGCCTTCCAACAGAGATATCGTTGGAAGATTCTTGGGACTTTTTGATGAATTGAAGGGACGACATGATCGTCTAAGAAAAATATCCGAGGAATTGGTGAATCTGTGGCATAAGTTAAACTTTCCTGTGCTTTCCAAACAACAAGTATGTGCAAAGGTTGACAAATTAATCACAGCTTTTGAGAAACACAGAAAGCGACCAAATGCAGTATATAAAGATAATCTTCACCTTGTATTTGACATTACAAAAACAAGTGGGAATTGGCTTTGTAGTGAGGACAAAGAACTGTACAAATTACAACTGCAATCAGGGGGCAGGGTGGGATATACCACTGTGAAAGTGGCTCCCATGTCAACAATTCATCCTTCCAAAAGGTGCAAATCAGAAGCCTCGACAAGCCAAGCCATTATCTCCGTAACCAGTGAAAGCGAGGAAGGCAGCAGCAGTGTTTCTGATTACTCTGAGGCAGTTCCAGAAGATGCTCCCAGAAAGCGTGCTGTACGCCACTCAACAAAGTCTGCAGCCAAGGTGGTATCTAAATTGTTTATGTCAACCAGAAAAACTTCACGGGTGCTTCACAGTCTGGCTGAGGATGGAGTTAGTGTCCCAACACCATCACAATCTGGAGTCTGGCGTCGAACAATCAGAGATGCAGATCAAGTTAAGAACCGCCTCATGGAACTGATCTTCGAAGAGAAATTTTGTTTGCATTTTGACGGCAAGAAAATTGAGAAGACTGAGTACCAAGTTGTGTGCTTGAACAATGACAAAAGAACATTGCAACTTGGCATTTTGGCTTGTGACAGTGGATCCTCTACAGACATTTATAAACCACTACACGACCTGCTTGATGATTACAATGCATGGAAAAGTATTCAGATGATCATCTGTGACACAACTGCAGTCAATACTGGTAACAAAAATGGTGTTGTGACCAAGCTTAAAAAAACATTCCGAGACAAAGGACTCGCTGAACCTCAATACGTCGGTTGCCAACACCACATTCTTGATCTTGTTCTGCGACATGTGTTGGATTTCTTTTTTCCCATACAATCAAAGACGCCTAACATTAACTACAAGTTTATTGAAAAGATTTTGGAGCAGTACGATGATTTGCAAACTGCATACAAGGGCACAGCAGTAGTACGAGAGTATAAGAATCTTGGCTGGAGAGATGATTTCAAATTTCTTTTTGAGCTTTGTGAAGCATACAAGTTTTACAAAACTGAGGGAAAATGGCCTTGCATTAAATGGCACAAGCTGCCGTCATTGCACAGTGCCAGGTGGAACTCACGAGGCATTTTTGCACTTATTGCATTTTTCCTTCTTCCAGAATGGCGAGAACAACTTCGGACAACTTGTGGATTCATTGCAACTACATGGTCGCTGGCCTGGTTTTCGAACCAACGCTACTCCGTGATGGATTACAAAGACATGCTATCAGCAATATCCCAACTAAAGTGTCCCAAAGCTGTGAAATGCTTCACTACCCACTGGAAGAAGGAACCATCAGTGATAGATGTGCCTCGCTCCAACATAATAGCCGAGCGAGCTGTAAAGTTGCTGGAGGACATTCGTTCTTCTTGCAAATCAGACAAATATTTAAACAGTAAATTTATTAATACTAATACACAAATCTAAAAGATTATCAAAATCACTACTAATGCTATATTGCTATAGGTAATCATTGCCATGTATACTTCATGTTTATAGTATGTAAAACTAACATGTTTTAATAAATAATGTTTCAGCCAATATGTCTTTTATTGTTAAATATCACGAATTTCACGAAAAAGTCATCCGCATGTAATTTCAATGTTATCGATTAGAACGTATTTTAGTTTTATCATCACTTTACACAGAATATTGTGTGCAAAAATGGGTAAAGTACAACTGCAAAAAGTCCGTCTTTCCGAGGAATTCCTGAAATGAAACTGTCTTAGGTGCGCGAGGTTTTTTCAACGTAGGATAAAATCAATGTCATTTCTGTGAGTTTTAGGTGAAAGTTCACCATTTAGAACCCCAGGCAAAAATATTTAAAATTTGTCATAACCCTAGTGTGCATCTACCACAAAGCAAACACATGTTCGTATCCTGTTAACAAAATTTCAGCCACCATTAGCATCATGCAAATGACGGAAACTTTACGAGTAGGAGAATTTTCTCCATTAAAATCTTTAGCCATTCGGAGTCGGCTTTAAGCTGTGAGTCCCGATCAGTGAGTATACAAATTGTATTGAGCACTGCTCAATGATTTGATCTGTTCCTTTATGGAATGGTTAGGGAAATACGAAAGAGATGTGCTACATCAACATGTGATTTTTAGAAATACAGCCGAACTCCCATTTGGGGACTTCATTTTCAGGAGTACTGCCTACACAGTGTTTTGTCAACATATTTCCAACGAATGTTTTATCCCCGTATTCATAGCAATTTAAAACAGCTTTACAAACCTACGTTAAAAAAATGTGTGAAAATTGTCTTTGTATTTTCATACATTTTTCTTAACAACGATTTGTAAAGCTGTTTTAAATGATCTACATATTTTCTCATACCTTTATCATGCCCAAGTTTGTAACTAATATTTGCTCACTACGACAATGTCTTCTAGTTTAGTAAATTTTAGTCAAGCCAATTCGTTTCCCCTCATCCTTTCGAGGTATTTTTACTTTTCGTCCACCCATTACGAATGTGCTGTAACGTCTGTCCATACAGCCCCTGCCCCACTCATAAGTACACAATAATCCATATGCACAATTCTCTAATCCGTGTTGTTGCAAAATTTCACAGAAAGCAACAACACCAAGAGTGGCAACATGTGGGTTAGGTGGAGTGACAGACTACATCTCTTTCCGAGGTTAACTTTTTCAAATTAAAAAAAAAGCATGTTTTCACTCCACCCTAATGTGGGTGTATCTGGTGGAACGACTCAGAAACGTACCGCGGAGACCTTCAAGGTTAATAGACGACAAACACATAAACAGAGGACACACCCACACCGTGTGCTGTACAGGTGGTAGGGGCATGTAGGTCTCTTAGCGTGTAGGTGGTAGGGGCGTCTAGGTATCCTACACTAAACTCTAAGCATCACACATGTCCAAGAAGTTTTTGCCTGTGTCGTATGAAATAAACAATAAACTGTAGGTCGTGACAAGTTCCGTAACTTTTATTAAACGATATTTCAGTTGCATGTCATCACGACACTGGGATGTAGACAAAAGCATAATTGATGTCTAAGAATTACTCATTAAATATTTAACAGAAGGGAGTATTTCGTGCAAAATTCATGCATCTGCAATCAATCAAAAATAATAAATAGTAAAATTAGTTGGGCCCGGTTTGTCTTGCAAAAACGATTAATTTAATTCGCATCTGTAATATTTAATGGAATTAAAATGTTTACTAATTCCGTGAATTAGACAGTACCTCCCGGTGAGTGGCACTACATTGGCTTACATGAGAGATGGTTTCTGTCTGTTGTTATACAAATATTTTGTAAAAAATAAATCCTTAAAAATAGTGTTCAGCGGATTATTGGTTCAGTTGATAGGGAAATTGCTTCACAGTTAACTCAATTTTCCAAAATCTTGGCGACTATTTCAGCCTCTATCTCATGAATGACTTGCTCGATATTAGCCTTAAGGGCTTGACAAGTTAGTGGATTGTTTGCATAGCATCGATCCTTCGCAGATGCGTAAGTTTTTCTTGTTAACACAAAAAATTATGCTTGGTCATAAAAGATGATTGTTCGAAAATAATCGTTATACATTTCAAACTGCTCTAATTGGCCCAAACTGAGAAGCGATAACGAAGCAGAAGGTCATGTGCCTTCGCATGGATCTTGTAAGTGAATAATGCGAAGTGTGCAAATTTGTACAACATTCCCAAGAAAATTAGTTGCATCATTAGGCCTTCCTTTTTAGCCTTACCCACTGGCCACCTTACTCGGAAACGAATTACATTCACTGCAAAGAAACAGATTTCATGCCGAGCTCAAAATATGAAAAACCAAAAGAAGTCTTTTGTCAAAAGTGTTAATGTTCAAAGTTTTTTTGTTTTCAAATTTAATACTCAGCCACACTTGATGATGAACAGGACGACAAAAGTTCAGCATGTTTCACACACACACTGGCAACTGTCAGCTCATACTCATCGTAAGTGTATTCAAAAGTTGGCTGCTTTCGTTTCACTTCCGTTTCCTCTGCTGTGGTGTGACACCATTTTGCCGCCTCGCTTTGTGAACATCAGTGCGTCTGTATATTCTAACACTTTTGCAAGTCAAGTTGACGGCGTGTGATTCTCAAAAGTCCTGGCGCATGATGAAGAAATTGTTGATGTGAAACTAAAAGTGAATGTCATCGTGATGACTTTGAATATAGCAGAGAGATTTGCCCTAACAAAGGTGATCAAGTGGAAATTTATCATCATGTACATGTGAGTGTATGGAAAGTTTTGATACTTTTTGCCCCTAAATGGAGATATATGAAACTGAAAATCATTTGGAAATTTTAAATGAATGAGTTTCAAAGGTTAATACGTAGGATGGATATTGTACGCTAATCCGAATCAAGAGTCCACGTCTCATATTCCCGGAAACCTCAACAAGACAACTCACTATTCATATATACCAAAATACAGCTGATATCTATTCAGATATAAAAATACGAATACGTCCGGGATTTTCCGGAACAAGTTTAAACAAAAAGTTGTACTGCAACTAGCTGACTAAACTTAATTAAGTTTATATAGAATCGATGAATCTATTATTAAACTCTCCAATTAATAATTAAACTCTCCCATCGAGAAGCGTCACTTAGGATAATCTCCATGGTATGAAGTGTATTTGGATACTATATTTTCGCCGTCTTTAAAGTATTTCTCGAATGTCCCCTTAATAAAATAGGTTTACCGTGCATGCATTGGTATGTCTCCTATAACAAGGACC
Source organism: Hydrotaea cyrtoneurina (assembly GCA_958296145.1). Lineage (NCBI taxonomy): Eukaryota > Metazoa > Arthropoda > Insecta > Diptera > Muscidae > Hydrotaea > Hydrotaea cyrtoneurina. Next base: position 4,516,778 of record OY282513.1, on the reverse strand, counting down.
CTTAGCTGATCTAACTGTTCTACATCGCAATAATGTTAGCTAATGTAGTTATTTAAAGTTCGCTTATTAGTGTAATGAGAGGGTAGTATGAATTCGCCCATGACCACCTAACGTATTTTCCTGAAAAAGGTGGAAAAACAAAAAAGTGTTATTTTTTAAATGTCGGACCAATTTTAGATTTACCAAAAACAAAGTGAACTCTGGGCCTAAAATAAGAATTTTGATTTGGAATTCAAATTCATATAGGTATCCAGCTGTAAGAGAATCGAACAAATCATCTCTATCAAACGGCGCTAGATGGCGTTAACTCCTAAAAAAGTATAGACGAGTTAAGAAATTAATCTCGTAGCCTTGTAAACCTTCTCTAGAGAAATATTACCTGGAACAGACTTTAAACAGTATATCGTACACAGATCAATGATATGGGAGATGCCCCCGTACGTTTCTTCATGGAAAGTTAAGGGAAATGAGAAAGTCAAAAGTATTTCTAGGCCTGTCCTATTATCCGTCGTTATTCTGCGATTCTATTGAAATGAAGGGAGGTTCAAATACCAGAATATTTTAAAAACAATTACACGTATTTCAATTTATTTAAAGGCTGAAAAACTATAACTGAACCTCTTATAGCTGAGATCAGAATTATCCGCGTAAGTCGTTAAATCAATTTTTTTAGGAGAGCCAAAATATATAATTTTCGGCGATTTTGGGCAGTTGAAGAAATTTAAAAAAAAAATTTAAATAATTTTTTTTAAATTAAAATCTTTATGATATATCAAAAATATATGTGCAAAAAGTGTGAGCAAAGTAACAGTGTGGAGATGTTTTTTTTTGTGGAAATAAATACTGTCATGGAGGACACACATGAAGACTTATATTGTTTTTACCAGCAAAAACAGAAGCGGTTATTAAAAGAAAGAAATCAAATCATAATTCAATTCTTTTTTCGCAAGTAACAACTATGTGCTTATATGCTTTTATTTGAGAAAGGAATTGAACTGTGGATTGAATTATGACTACTTATGTCGTTAATGATGAAAACAATTTTTAGAAACATTCCACCCAAGTTTTTTTTTTGGCTAAAAAAAAATAGTAACAGTACATAATTTTCAGTAAAAGTTTAGGCAAATCGAATCAGCATTAAAACTGTTGGAATTTAGTTTCAATACCTCATAATCGATAAAAATGCACTTACGCGGTTGCTTGTGAAAACCACGTCTATGTTCACAGACTGAGACTTATACACTCGCGTGTGACGATGCTGACTGACAGCCATGTTTACATGTCTTAGTGCCAAAATAACAATACACCACCCTGTATATTTCTCACTATATAAACTGGCTCTATCTACTGGCAATGGCCCGATGTTGGATTACAGATAACGATGGAACGATACAGCGAGTGATTGGCCAAATTATATACAATCAAAGAAAATTACTTTATGTAAAAAGTGATGTTATTAACAAAAGAAATTCATCAAACCTGTGTTTTACTCGTTGCAGATCCGCATACTTTTATTTGACTTTACTAGAACTCACTCGACAGTTTTACTTATAAACCAGAAATTATCTGGACACAAAGTATCTGAACAAGAGACTCATTCAAAAAAAGGGTCAAAATCAGTTTACATTATGCCAATACTACAACGTTCCTTTTTCCACACACTGTCAGTCAGTCAGTAAGTCAATCATTGTTAAATGGAACACACACTGTGACTTTAACCACAAACACACTTTCTTCAGTGGAGGTGGTTCAGTGTAGGACAATCCATCCACCTTCCATCCTCTTGATGAGTGTCCTCATCATTTCCATGTGGGTTATTGCAAAACTATCTTAGTTCTCATCATCCTTGTTGTGTGACTCAATGTATGTTTGTATGTTTCAGTGGGTATGACATTGTTTTCTTGCTGTTGTTGTCTTTTATCTCTGCTTCTGTTGCCATTCCATCCAATTACGTTTGCCCAAGGAATGCTTTGTTCACATTGTTTCAAATTTCCATTGTTATATGATATGTCCTTGCCGTTGTTGCCACTTTGCTTGCTCCTCATGTCGGTGCTGTGATTTCGTTTATTTTTGTTGCTGAGGTCTTTGGGTTTCTATCACCGGCAGCAACAACAGCGCATTCCATGTTATAGCAACACACGAGCCAAGTAAGCCAAACGATAGCACAGCGCCAGCCAGAACTAAAAGGCATTTTACAATTAGCCGCCAATTTATGAATTGCTTCCATTCAAATGAACTATAGCCATTTATGGGCGAAGGGCATTTGGAACAAAACAGCTGCTTTGTACGAGGGGGTCTGCGACGTTGGCATTGGTAAAGTCAAAGACCCAATGTGTTGTAATGTTTTTGTTCTCGAGCTAGAGGCGATTGGCAGGAAGTAGGAATGCTGCTGTTTCTCTGTTCACCTTTACTTTGACATCAAGGCATCAATATAAGAAGCTTTTAAAACACCTGGCGCATACAAAACATTTCAGGAGGCAGCGTAATTCCAAAGAGGTTTTTGCCCTGAGCCAGAGGATAATACGTTTTGGCCTCGTGGCCTTCTTCTCAATTTTTATAATATTTTAGAAAAATAAATTTTAAATTGTACATTGATTTGTACTTGGCTTAAAGCACAACACGTGGAAAGATAATGCATTAAAAGGACTTTGTATTTTGTACTGGAAGCTATAGTGCGTGCTTGGCTTGCGACCTTACAAGATCCAGCTTGTGCAAGAATTAAAGCCGCGAGACCATGCAATGCGTCGTGATTTTGGTGTATGGGCCGAAAATGAGATTCATCTCGATGCTGATTTTCATCACAAAATTTTGTTCAGTGATGAGGCTCATTTTTGGTTGAATGGCTACGTCAACAAGCAAACGGCGGCCACATGCCCGAAATCATATTTAAACATTAATGGTATAAAATTATCCTTCCAATAAAGCCAAATTGATGGACATTAAAACGATTTTCTTGTGTTTTATTTCAATTCGAAGTTCTATACCTCAATAAAAAACACCCTTTATGATCCACTTCTGAGCTCAGGAGATCTTTAAATAACTGTGATAACCATATTGAGGGGATCACTGGTAAACCTGAAAATCCTAAGAGGAAATTTTATTATTCAAGCCTATAAATAGAAAAATAATAATAATAAAATTGGTTTCATATGTATAAATATTTGATTGTTGGGTGATGAATTATCCCTCTCTGTGGCACTATTTAAGAATTAACTTATGAGCTTCTTTCTTTCTGAAGTATTTTTATACCCTCACCCTACGGGCCCGAGGTATATATCATTTGATATTTACTTCACACTATATGTGTCTTGGAACCAAATTCGATTCATGACTTTTTAAGTCGTTTGAGGCATGTCCGTCTTTATGCATGGCATTTCTTTACTTTTTCATAGTTATTATTAGCATCGATTTTAATCTAAACAAATAAACCAATTAAATCTCCGTACTACAATTACAAGTATGTGCGTGATGTGTCCTTAGTCAGACACCGAATATCGATAATTAAAATTGTCTCTATCTTCCATGAATATGACACACACAGTCTGCATAGACCTACGCCAATCAGAGACACGATATAACCATTATGTGCCCACAGTACAAAACAAAATTAATTGAATGCCAAAACAACAAATTCACAATAGAATTCGTTCAAATCGAAATAAACGTCCAGCGCACTCACGTCAGAGCCACATGATTGGACATTTTGTTCACCTGAAGTAAACTAACGTGCGTGGGCTGTCAGCTATTCAATAACAGATTGGACAAAACAAAACCGAAACGAAAATAAAATAAAACAGATTCCAAAAATATTTAGAAAACATTCGAACAGACCCAGCGAGGGTCTGCCCTTGGGTTGTCATGACCCTTAGACAAAACCCCAAGTACTTTGAACTTTTTGCCAATTAAAAAGGCAAAGGGATCTCTGTTTTAGTTAAAAATTATTATTGCAATTTGTTTTCTATCAAAATTCATTATGGCTTAAACGTTGATGTTTTAATTCAATGTTTTTCTCTGTTTCTGCTCTTCTTCCATTGCAGTTGTGGTGGCTAATCAACAAATGAGATCGACAACAAATCTGCTCATCATCAATCTGGCCGTCTCCGATATTTTGTTCGTCATCTTCTGCGTCCCATTTACGGCCACGGACTATGTGCTGCCCGAGTGGCCCTTTGGCAATCTGTGGTGCAAATTTGTGCAATACATGATTGTGGTGACGTGCCACTGCAGCGTGTACACGCTGGTGCTAATGTCATTCGATCGATTTTTGGCTGTGGTACATCCGGTGACGAGCATGTCACTGCGAACGGAAAGAAATGCAACATTGTAAGTGTGCGGAAGTTACAAAGCGGAAAAATGGTTGGATATGTTGGCAAAGGGTTGACTACGAAGGCAGTGTGCACAGTGGTTCAAAGGAGAAATATTAGTTAAAACTGGATTTAGTTCTGAAAATAATTAAGTGAGATAGCAATAACAATAGTAACACTACAACATAATAATACAGTTTTCGACATAAGATAAATGAGTGCTCGTCCATCTGTCGGTACATTCGGATATACTTGTATTAAATGAGTCCCAAATCTTAAATCTGTTAAATGTTATACCGGGTAAAAATTCTTCAAATGTCCTTCATACGAATGGGTTTAAATTACCCAAGAAGATTTCTAATATTATTCGAGCATAGGTTCAACATTCCCTTTAGCAAAAAACATAAAATTTCTCCAGTACGTTAGATTCCAATATAATTTATTATTCTAAATCTACGACAGTGTACTCAGTGAGCCCTGAGGAAAAAAATATCAGCTTTCGGTGTGTTCTTTGGGTACAACAATTCTTGGACAGGTGACAAGGAACAAAATTTCCAAACAAATGTTTAGTCGCAATAAGAAAAGCGGTCCCAACCCAGCCCATTTTAGACCAGAATAATCACTACCTCGAGACTACCAATTTTTTTGAAAGCTTGTCTGGGAAAGGGCTCAGTGTACTACGGCCAACTTAGCTGACTTCCGCAGAAACTGTCCCAACAAAAAAAGATTAAATTTAAGCTAATGATAAACTTTCCATTTCAGAGCAATTATTATGGCCTGGATACTAATCATTACGACGGCGATACCAGTGGCCTTGGCTCATTCGGTGAGAATTTATCAATTTCATGGACACAATTACACAGCGTGTGTCTTCTCGTCCGACAAAGAAGTGTGGAGTTTGCTGGGATTCCAGGTAAGTCCCTTAAAACTGAGAGAAAGCATGTGTGAGAACAAGTAAATTATACATTTCCCAAAAGAGGATTTCGCTTATTTAACGATTACTGTCACATTACGTTTGCACGTGTCTGACGAGTGAGAGTGGGCGGTTTCAAATATCCAACAACATTTCGTGTACGATTATACGGTAAGAGAGTATATGGAAGTGTATGGGTATCTGTAGGTGTATGTATGTGCAAGTACGTATGAAATATATATTCTTAGGATTCTCTGTGCTGATGTTGGGAAATAAAGCCATCGTCAGACATAATGAATGAATAGAAACGTAGCTTTACTTTGTATTGGATCACTTCAAATCAAATAAAACAACATTATCCTCAAGAACGGAGTACTCGATAACAAGGGGGATGTATGATTTCGATGTGTTCGTAATATCTACACAATATGAATGACAATTTACTGAAAAAGGATGAATTATTGCAAACTTTAAAATGTATATTTCTTCGGTATAAAATATTGTAAGTACGGACACATAGATTTGAGTTGTATCGGAGAACGAGTGCATGTTGATCGCCTTTTTTCTAAGTAAAAAATTGTGAATCTGGTAAGACCATTTCACGTTTTTCAAGGACTGCTTCAAACTCGTAAATGCTGGCGACGTTACAAGTAAGAGAGTAATCTGTAAGCCATGTCAAACATCTCTAGAAAGGCATTAGCCGATCGGAGCCTGCTTTAAACAGTAGGTCCCGGTCTGTGGAGTATACCAATTAGATCGTGTACAGCTCACTGATTCAAGAGAAGTTTCCAGTCTGTTCCTTGATGGATTTTTAAGGGAAATAAGTAAGTATTCCCATCCAATGCAACCCATGTCGATGGCAATTCTTGAAGTAATAAGACAGACAAAGTCTATTCATTCGACGGAATTGTTCAGGACATTCTGATGTAGTGAGTGGAAGCTGTTTTCTGTGAAGTCAGAGTCTGAACAGTATCTGCAGGTATCGCTAGTAATGACTATTCAGCCTTGGAATTTGGTTGAATTTAGAAGCCAATTATCATATGTCCAACTATTTTCCACAGTACTATCGTGCATTCGCTTATTTTGGAACTCTCCCAACCATTAGTCCAAGCCCATTTGGTTTTCTCTTTGATTTTAAGAAGAAATAAAACAGGGGCGCAGTAACTACTACAGGATCTGTCCCAGTTTCTTACTCTTTACAATGTCCTCCCCCCATTCCATCATCATTAATTCACCCAATTTCCAATTTACCTTAAACCCATCGCATTCCATAGAGAGAGATATCACAATTTAAGGGTTGCTGGAAGGAACGTATGAGTTATATTAACAGAGTTTGCCAATAACACTCATACGCCCGGAGGAACAACAGATACTGTACTTGCAAGTGCTGGAACATGGTGGCACGCATTTGTTACGTGCTTCCCCTATCCACTACCCACCTCAGGATTCAGGATAAATAAACTTTATTTCTCTTTCCTCCGTTTCCAGTTTTTTTAAAGAATACCGATAAAAGTTAGCCATCAAAAGGTTTTTGGAATAAACGTTTTGTTTGCTGTTGGGGAGTTAAATAATTCAATGGCTATGAAACGACAGCGTAGTTTAGGAATCCTGATTTGAACTGGAATTTATCGTGCAGACTTTTCTGCTTCTCGTGAGTTTTGTTTTTGCCAATGATATAAATCAAATCCATCTAAAATATTTGCCAAGGTATATGGAAATGCCAATGAAAACATAGCGTGTACAAATAACATATTCCAAACTGTCATCTATGGCAGTTTAGGCTTTCCTCCGGAAATTCATTTCTGGTACTCCACTTCCCAACAAACATATGATGGCATGTATTGTAGTACGAATATCTCTGCACAGATTTGTCATTTCGCATATCCAAATTGTCATAATAAATCTGCTGGGCAAACAGACTCTAAGAAAAAAGTTATCATCCCCCACCACACCCTCACAATCCCATCTCCGCCAAAAAGTAACAGTCGACGTGAGTAAATTTATGTGTATCGAGTTTAGTTTAGGCACACGTTTCTTGTTTGTACAGATGAACGCTGGTGGTGGATGTGGGCTGTTGTTGGTTTTTGATAAATCTTTATTTCAGAGCAGCCGAAGAAATGGAAATTGTGCGGGAAACCTTATGCAGTTAATGAAACTTCGGGAAGAGCGTTCAAGCTCCAGACACTAGTATAGTATATAATTATATATTCATACTAAGGGCAGGGATTTGGCAGATGGAAGCAACGAAGTTGCACAAAACCACAAAATTGAGGTCTACTTTGAATTAAGAATGAGCTGCGACACATGCATGTTATTTTAGACAATTTCTTAATAAATTGAACCCCACACGTTGCCTGACCAATGCCAAGAAATTTCCAGGATTCACTATTCAAACTCAGGACATCCACTTAGACTAACGTACCTTAGTCGGCCAGCTACGGTGAAGCAATCATGTTTTTAAGCTTAAAGTATCAACAAGTATCAACAGAAAATTCGGCATCAGTTGAGTTCCCTTTAGGCTTTCAGAGGCTTTGTATTATTTGTGGTATTTATGGAAATTATGGCCAATTTTCCAATGCCATTTCCCAAGTGGAATCATCTTGGATACATAAAAGCCTGGCCACTTTTTCTCTTGCCATTAAGTATCACACGTGGGCACGTTCATTATTCCAATTGCTCTGGCAGAGCAACATTTCATTTCGAATGGAAAATCTTTTCGTCCTTTTGGATACGAAAATAAATCGTAGGCGGTCTTTAGAAGCTTCTGTTTGATTATGATGTTGTGTGTCATTCTTGGCATTTCCTTTGTGGCACATATTTTCTTAAAATTAAGAGGACTTGAGAGAAAGGTGCAACAAAACCAAAATAAAACAAAAAGAAATGAATGAAAAAGGTCGTCATGGCACACACACGGCCAGAGGCGATACTGACGTTTGAGGCGTGGGAGGGTGGAACAGTTTCCTCTATTTTCGCCGTCTCAAGGGAAAAACAACATTTTTAAACTTGTATCGGTATTTTTTGTTTTGTTTTTCTTTTGTGGAAAAAGTGATTATCCGAGTTGAGCATAAAATGTGAAAGGGACATTTTTCTTTTCTGCTGGTTTTTTTTATTCTTTTTATTATTTATTATTTTGTTTTCACAAGTATGTTCATATTTATGTGCAAAGGTATTCATAGAGTGTTTTAAGATGAACATGATTAGCCTACATTAAAGAATGTCTGAAAAAAAAAAAACGTAGAGCTGAGAGTACAAATTATGCATGGACATTTTACTTTCATAGCAGTTTATAATCGTTCATCCGTTGCGTCAGTAATGACATGATTAATCTGAAATATCTTGAGGAAACACTGTCTTACAAACTAACAACAGTGGGAAAAAATGCATTAAATGCAGTCGAGTGCCCCATAAATTGTTAATTACATAATTTTAACTGACTTTTGTTTTTCGCAAGGGAAATTTTTGCAATATGCAATACGATATTAAATAGAGATTTTTAGAAAAAATCCCAAAAAAACGTCTATACCATAAAAATATTTCGATGCCTGTTTTTCGAGATGAAAACAGCCATTAAACCACAAAAGTATTCAATTTAAAAATAAGAACAATCACAGTGGGTTTATTGTCATTACAAGCAGGATAACAAACAGACAAGGATTAACTCCGGGAAAAGAGGCTAGAAAAAAAAATAATTTTAGTGTGGACAATCATCTAAAACCGTGGGAGTGGACTTATAAACATCAAAAGGGAAAGTAATTTCCATAGAACACCATAAACATCCGTACACTGGAACGCCTTTGCACTTTAAGCAGTGGCCTGACTTCCTTTCTCTCCCTCATTCTACTCGTGTCACTTGTGCCACTCTCTGTTATGGTGTTTGTTTATACATTTTACTGTTTTCTGTTTTTATTGTAATTTCACAATTTACATCCTGTTCGATTTCCTTCAGAAGAAAAAACAAACCCCAAAAATGTCGGATTATTTTGTGTCCATTTTATGACAATTTCATTTCATTCCATTTCATTTCACTTTTTTGTGGGATTTTCGATTTCCTTTTAAGGACAACCTGGCGTCATGGTAGTTCGCTTAATATTTTTATGTTTGTTTGTCTTATTGCCCCCACTTTTTCATTTTGTTTTCACCGTAAGGCTCCTCCACGGTGGCCATGCTACGCATCACTGACCTGTCTCATCGCGATATTTCCAATTCGTTTGATATTTTCGCGTTAAATGTCACATAACAATCGCTTCCAGGGGATCTGCTCGGCCCCACCACCGACGTTGAACGCTGTATGAACCCACGACGCTTAATTTGTTATTTGGGTTGAAAGGGGCAACATTTTGCTACAGTGAAACGAATGGTCTCTTGAGGAGAGGCGAATTTGTAATCGCCTGTTACAATTGAATTTTATGACTTTTTTTCTTCTTATTTTCTTGGGTTACGCTGGGGTGCGAGAACGGGAGAATTTCAATATCGACACGGAGTTGTAAATCTTTTAATGCTGTCAAATAAATGAAATAAAATAATTTCGTTACACCTACGCAGTTGTACATTTTCGTGTCCCATTTTCTCCTTGCACCTCCGTTGGGGTTCACTGTTTTTTTGTAACAGCTGCAGAGTGGAGGCCAAAAGCCTTTTGACACTCTTCAGGTGGTAATCTTCAGTGATTTCGCACAGTGTGACTAATGGACAATTTTGAAGAAATTTTCGATATTGGGGAATATTTGATTAAATATTTGTTTTCTTAAAAAAAGAAGTGGATACTACATACTAAAAAGCGGCACATAACCGACTTTCGAATTTCCTTCTTTCAGATATGATTCAGCAACACTATGGGGCTCACTCTCTAAGTTAACTCCATTATCATGATTATTGCGAACTAGATCTATAAATTAAACTATATCGAATTGACATCGGTGTGGGGAACATTTTTTTCCGGAGGGCATAGGTTATTTGTACGCTATTTGAGCTGTGAGTTTCAGGGCAGTTTTCTTTTCATTTCAACAGAAAATTTAACAGATTCGAAGAATGATTGCCAGCTTGTCTGATCCTAGAAGGCGTGGCGTTAAATCATCTAGGTAACTAAAAACCACGCTTTCATCTATTTTTAGTTGTGATTCACATTCTCCTACAGGCGTCAGTTGGTTGGTAGCTGGCTCGTCGATCAGCGTAGGGATTGTGGCTTAGATTACCACCAAAGGCTTGGTCTGTCGCTGCAACTTCAATTTGTATTGTAATTTATAATAAATAAAAAAAAATATTCTCTTCAATAGACCTTTCCTTACCGGATGGTTTATACTCCTACCACTTCGCTCAATTATAATTATTTTCTTTGATAGAATTACTACAGATATATTTTAATAAATTCACTTCTTTCCTTCGGATATTTTAAAGCAAGCGAAAATTTAGTTATTGGGAAAAAAGTTATTATTAAAAGTATTTCCCTAATGTTGTATGTAAGCATTTTGTCCAAGCTAAATTTTACGACATGACAAAAGTCTTTCAAAATCCACCAAACGATACAATCTTAAAAAAAAATATAGCACAATGGGCGACGATGATTGTAAATTAAGTAATTATTATTCCATAATGCCAAACTATTGAAAACAAACGACTCCCATTCGTTCCATGGCGCCATTGACTGTTCCTTGAATTGAATTGTAATGAGTTTAAGGAAACAAATAAACACAATTTTAACCATAAATCGTTGACTTAAAGATCGGTTTTCCACTTATCGCCGTAATAGGCAACTTACTCACCCAATTATGGGGTTAGTCATGTATTTCCTACATTAAAGAACCATTCCACTCCACTGTGAATATGCATATTATTTGTGTTCATTCATAAATATCTACACTGCCGGAAAAAGAAAACTTTTTTTTTTATTAATCGAACTTTTTCCACCCTCCTGGACCAAGGCGTAATTTTTATTACTTTTTTATGGGGTTTTATCGTCGTTTTATCGCTCAACTGGCTACAACTATTGTGTTGTTTTTCTATAAGGACTCGTATCGAAGTGTATTGACAGACGCTGGTCCTGCCTGTGTGCAGGACAATGAATATTTATTTAAATATTTACATAGTTCTCCTCGCCCCAACCACCCTCTGTCACTGCCTATCTTTGTTTGATTGAGCGAGCATGACTATTTGTGTGTGGGACTGGTGCTCCTCTTACTCATGCTGCGGACAGACAGAGACAGCAGCGATTCAAATGGGACATGTATTCAGACCTAAAACGGCAAAGGCAAGAAGGAAGCAGAGAAAAACAAAAACATCAACGACAGTGACAGTGACAGCGACAGCGGCACTGACAAACGAACTCCGAGCTCCTTGAGGGTTACAGCAGGGGTTGGTTGTGTAAGTTTTAGCATTGTTGGCCCCCACACCCCCGCAATTTCTTGTCCAATTTACGAGACCAAAACAAATGTTTAGTGTTTTGTTTTCCCTATTCAATTTACCAGTGGCTCTCAGACACGCACTTTTGGCAGCTAGTGAGTCGGCCGGCGCGTTCTTTGTGTGTGCGATGGAAATAAATAACGCTAAAGTCGTCACTAATTGTTTCATTTAATTTAAATGTTGGTTCTCGTACGTTATATCAGTCTCTTCGTCCATGTTCAGCCAAAGAGTACACAGTGGCTCCAAGCAAACAATTGAGTGGTACAAAATTTTGTAGAATTTAAAGAAAGTCATAGATTTATTTGTAAAAACATGGATTGAATTTAAAATACTAGTTTGGAGGCGTGATTATTAAGATTGTCTGGGACATCTAATTTCTTTAACATTCCGTGAGGGAAAACACGAAGAACTTCTCTCATAAAAAGTGAAGTGTGCTCTATACAATTTGTATACTAACTAAAAGTGATGTAAATTTCTAGAAGAAGAATTTTACATAACTTAAGGATTACTTTCGTACTCTAATGTACTCTAACCAGGATATGAAACTGGCATAATCAGGCCCGGGACATTCCTGTGGAGGATTAATAATAACTGTGCACATTGAAATCCCGACCAACAACAATTTCACTGTCCCGACAATATTCTAAGGCTTTTGAGATAGAGTCGGAAAGGGCGTCGAAGCCATTCAGGGTAGCCTTCGTTTTCAAATTTGGAGTGTTATAAGTGCGATCCAATCCTGACTTAATCCAAAGGGAGTTAAATTCAGGATCTTGTGAGTCCAATTGTTGCTGCATCTGGAACACAACATCCTGTGGATCAGAATCCTCAAATATCTGGGTCTCACAAAGAGCGAGGACATCCGGCCTATGGAAACGAATATGCGAGTATACCGCAAACAAAATTTAACTAAGGCCGCAAATATTCGGGAATTGTATTACACTAACAAAAAGCAAGACAACATCAAAGCAAATAATAACTTTATAGCTCATCCTGCATTAGTAATGGGGCACCACAAACACATGATACTCCATAAACCCTTTACCCGTCTTATTCTATTCAGTTCACGAGATTACAGTGGATACCATGTAGAAAGCACCACTGTGTCTTCTTTCCGCCCTTGTGGTTTCATTCATTTATGCGCATCCTCCCATCTGTCATTCCTGAGCCAATAACACTACTCAACAAAATGAAAAAAAATTCATGTACTCCGGATGCGATAATTTTTTCTGTGTAGATAACCTTGACATGAGCTCGAAAAACGCAATAAAAAATTTTTTTTTCGTTTGGTTTTTGTTTTATTTTTTTTTTTTAAATTTTAAAAAAATTTTTTTGGTTAATTTGTTTCGTCCGGCATAACTCGGGAACCACTAGCCCGATTTAATTGAATTTCGCTTTCGCTTTTATTCGCAATTGAGTAAAGGTATGAATTTCAAAAATTTGATCGACATATGCACAACTTTGTCTATGGTAAGGTTTTTTCTTTTCTATTACAAAAAAAATTAAAATTTGTTGGGTGACAAAAATATATGAAAATTTGATTTTTGAAATTCATACCTTTACTCAATTGCGAATAAAAGTGAAACGCGTGCATCGATTTTCATGATCTTTGTCTCATTTTGCTCATAGGTTATGTGACTTTACGTAAAAGTAATAAGATTTCACATTTTTTTTCATTTTGGATTTTTTATGGATTTTTTAAAAAAAAAAATTTAAATCTTTAGGCAAAAAATAAGTTTTTTTCCTTTATATATTCATTTTTAACTTGGAAACTGTTGCTTGTATAGGAAAACAATATATGAACAGATTAAGGGAATTGTAATTTTAAATTTTAATTCAATTAAATCGGGCTAGTGGTTCCCGAGTTATGCCGGACGAAACAAATTAACCAAAAAAATTTTTTTTAAAATTTTAAAAAAAAAAAAAATAAAAACCAAACGAAAAAAAAAATTTTTATTGCGTTTTTCGAGCTCATGTCAAGGTTATCTACACAGAAAAAATTATCGCCTCCCGAGTACATTTTGACTGTTGACTAGTGTAATTAATCTTGTGCCGTGTCGGCGTTCTCATACTTATGTTCGCGACTGTACCCAACTAGTTATTCTTATTCTCTAGCTTGTCCCTGAATTATCTACAGAAAAACGAGTACATATTTATTCCCATATAATGTTTACATAAGGTCTTGCATATCTAAATATTTGTACGATGCAACAAGTGTGTGTCTGTGCGTTTGTTTGTATTTTAGGTTCGCCAACATCCTTGACATTCATCTTCTTATTCTTGCAGCTTTCATTCTTCCTGTCGTCGTACGTGGCCCCATTGACGTTAATATGTTTCTTGTACATGGGCATGTTGGCACGTTTGTGGAAAAGTGCGCCCGGCTGCAAGCCATCTGCCGAGTCACGGTAAGTGTCATGTTTACTTTTCTTTATGCCAACAGCAGCAGCTACACAAACAATAATTTCCACACCATCAATACCGACCTTCATGTACGCTACTATTACTGGACGAAGTTCAAACCATTCACTGTTCACATACCAACTCACAATCACAAAACATTTGTAGGAAAACTTATTGCAATAAATTTAAAAAACTCTACTTTTTTGACAATATTGGACGAGGTTAGTATGATGAGTAGGTATGACAGCTCTTAAATTAACAGAGGCTGGTACATGAATAATTCAAAGGAGCTGACTTTTTTTTGGTAGCAGACAGAATTAGATAACTTTGTTTCGGGTTTCTCAGGCCTAACGTCGAAATTTCATATTCTCTGTATCTTCGTAAACATACAAATATAGTGTACACTTCAAGATCTGGCCTTCCCGAAACGGTGTAGATATTTTCTATGCCCTCCATGAACTGAAAGGAACTACATAAGGTAGTAGTTACTTGAGATATCCATGACTTCGATATAAATACTTTTTCTTAACTACTTTTTTTTATAATTGTACACATATTTGATCTCATCATTTGTAACAGGGAGCTGTAATACCTTTTAGTTTTTTCTTCCTAGATTACCAAGTATTCACCTCCGTTGTGATGTCTCACGACATCCTGGGAATCCCTGACAGACGTAACAGATGGGTCATACAAAATGAATATTCTTATTGGTTGTTTTTCTCAGCGCTTTTTCCCAGACGGGTGTTTCGTAAAAATGTATTGAATTGGTCACCGTCGAAAGAAGTAGACTACGACTTTGTCTTAACCCTACACTATTTGTCACCATTGTTGAAAAGTATTACTTTTTTGGGGAACATTACATACATCGTTCCATATAAGCCTTCTAAATGCGTTTTTGACATCAAATTTTATTATGGGACACCATTTTTTTTTTGGATTTTGCCAGTGTCGATCTAGATCACGTTTTTATGACAGTCCCATTAGATGTATGGTATGAAATTTCCCTGTGGTACAGTTTTTCTCCACACTTTTCCTTAACTCTCTTCTTTTGAATTCAATTCAACTTTATAAATGAAACCTACACATGCGAATATCACATCCTTTAAACTCATCAGCCCAACCTGTTTGGTTGACACTTGGTCCTGTCTAATAAATTAACTAGAATTTTCATTAACTCTATCTAAGGCAAAATCATACAACTACAAATAGGAGGGAAAAGGTGCAGATAGGATGGGATAAATGCCACAATATTGCCAGGCAACTAATTTAAGTTTGCCTCGACTCCCGGCAATCAGTTAAGACAGATTATGCCTTAAAACTTTCGTAATTCGCACAAAATTTACTAACGACTTTTGTCAAGAAATTTTTGTGGGAATGGCTGAATGACAGCCGAGATGAAGGCTGGCAGGGATATCTGTGTGTGACGTCTTTTTGTAAATGTGATTGATATGTTCTCCCTGTTGTCATGTGGTGGATAAAGGAAATTACAGTGTTTACTCCTTTTGAATTCACCAATTATTGCCACTTTGTAGAAGCATTGAAAACCATCCAAAACTTATGACAAGGACTCTGTGATTAGTAGGTAATGGAATTAATTGGAATCAGATATGAATGTAATCTCTGTAATTAAGTAAAATTATCGGTAACAAAAGTTTTTGAGAGCAGTCGAAGTTTGAGACGTGTCTTTATGTCATCATCAAGGACCGGAAGTAAAAATATTCTAATACAAGAATTAGGAAAGTGAAAATGATGAAGAGACAATGATTTAGGAAATATGTTAAAAGGTGATTCGTCGTATTTGTTGATGACATTACTCAGAGGCTGAACAGTGATTGGTAATGTTCCTTGGAAAGCTGAATCAGAAAGACCTATAAAAACCGAAGTTCTGATGACTCAAAGCAGGTATGTTCGACTTTGATGCATGGCTTTGACAAAACAAATTAAAATTCAATTTGAGAACAACTTTTATATTGAGCTTTCGTACAATTTCAAAACTCTTTCCTCTGTATATTCAAAAAAATAGTTCTATTCTGTCATGCATGTAATAACTGGAAAATCTTTCGAAATTCGAAGGCAGTTGGGAAACAGGATATTTACTGAGAATGATAAAAGAACTTAGGTCATTCCTGATCTCTATGAAAACAACAACAAAACTGTAATTTTACAAATACTTACATACTGACACATAGTCACACACCTATAGGAAGTGAACTTCCATTTTCTATTACAAACACCATGACTGACACAAAAACCACACACAGAACATCTCAATTCGAATGAGCATTAATCACAGACTACATTTTAATACTCGTATGTCGTTAATATGTTATTGTTTTTTTCCTATCCTTTTTTTTCCAATTACACTTTCTGCTTATACGCCTTCATCGATTCAATGCAATTCAACATGAACGCGTAAAATTCCTCCTGGCACTTCTTCACACACGATCACCCGCTGGACTGGTTGATGATTCTACTGCATGTTTGATTGATGACACCGTGTGATGATTTGTACACTGCTCACGGTGTTGCAGCAAAGGAAAACGACGAGTCACACGCATGGTGGTCGTTGTCGTCTTGGCCTTTGCCATATGTTGGCTACCAATACATGTAAGTATTTTCTTGTATACCCTAATTTATGTATCTCTGTTTATTATGGTATTCCAACAATTTGTTATTTGTTTGGCCATGAATCGTCCGGTCATCGTTATAAAATACATGGACATCTGTTATTCCACAAACAAAATGGCCAAACATTCATCAATACATACAGATACACACACAAACAAAATTCATTTCATTTATGAATTGGAATTGCACATAAATTTCAATGAATGATCCGTCAAATGGCAAAAACGGCCATAAATAAAAGCACAGCCACATATTCGTATATGGTTTGTTTAAATATTTGTATGTATGTATATGTGTGTGGACGATAGGGTGGCCCTTAATTATATGGAAATTGTATTCGTCTAAAGTAGTGACGACTGTGGATTGTCTTCAAATTTTAAATACATTTTAAAGCAGTATGAAAAAAGAAGATGTGAAATAACCAAAATATTTTTTTTATATTTTTTTATAACTAATTTGTATTTCATAGGTAATTGTGGTTATTTTAAGATGTTGGTTCTGCTTTATTGCTGAATATTTTGCATATATCAGATTTTTTGCCCCCAGTGAACTAATTTTCAACGCGGCCACCCTAGTGCAACATATTGGGTTCAATTGGTAAATGTATTCGAAAACCCATTAAATGTTCCTCAATGAACACATTCGGAGAAAAGCAAAGACATGCGTTTGGGAAAGCTTACAAAATGTGTCTCTTCCTAGATAGTGGACTTTTGTGAAACATTTATGTCGATGCATGAATATCTGGATTACTTTAGATGTATGTAAAATACATAGACTGGATAATGTTACGAGGTTCGGACCATAAGTCCATACCATTTAGTCATGATACCTCGTTGACGAGACTTATTAACAGATTGACATTAATTGTGATTTTGACGACAATGGTTGTAGCTGACTGAATGAAAGCAATCATCTTGTAATAGATGGAAGGTGCGTCTGTAGAGCATTATAATTGGATTATTACCGAGTATAACTTAGGCCAGGTTTACCTCAGTTAGACCTTAGTAAAGTTATTCGTCTCCCCAGAGCTCGCAATAATTGGTCTCTATCGTGCTTGTTGCCAGACAAAAACCTCTCGTCCACAGACACGATTCGCAACTGTCGCTAAAAATCCCTTAAACTTTGGTCAACCAGTTTTAATCGCTTGCTCGGCTCATGTGTTCACTCGAGAAGGATTGCGCTTGTGGATAGGCAAACATTTACAGCCAACGCATGGGCACACAAATGGGTGCCTTGAAGAAACCTGTTGCAATGCTTAAAGCCTCTGTTTATTCCGTAACATGATCCTGACATATCATGTGTAGTTGAGTAAACCTTACCTAAATCACAGTTCGACAACAAGTTCCAGACAAAGAGGCGGGGAAATGTAGAACTCCTGGTACATGACTGCGTGTTGGCTATTATACTCATGGCTCTAAATGAAGTAGTCAAATTACTAACAGGAAAATTATCTCATTACTGTGGTTTTATCGGGCTGTAATTTTGGTCATTAAAGGTGTAGGAGTAGAATGACTTAAGTATAAGAAACTCGCAACGGCGGATAGCACGTTACGCTGCCATTAAATTCTGTCTTCCTGAACTTAACATCTGGTTGCCAAGGGACATATCAGCGGGCTTCCCAGCTACCTACCATACAGATTCCAGCCGAACTGTAAGCTATGGTTACGGTGTCCAAGTAGAGTCTTCCTTTCTTCTTTACAAACCCATGCACATTTCAGAGTCCATTTCGTACTTTCCACCGACACCCCTTCTTCCATGACAGGACTAAATAATATCTTCGTAACATTTTACACTGATCAGAAATATCAGAAACGAAATGTCAAATTAAGTACACAATTCATTTTATGTTGGAGTGTACAAAAACAAGTAATCCGAAAAGTCCTCTGCTTCTGGATGCCCATCAGGTATCACCCTGTACCGTCATGCCTAGAACATCAAATGTTATCAGTAGAACATTTCTGTGACATTGAAATCTACTCTGTTCATTTGACCCCGACCTCTAGAGGACTTGACCAATGATAAATGAATATGAGATTGCTGTCATCCGCATACGAGTAGATTGCGTTTACAGTCTAACCCAACAGGTCGTCAATTAAAGTAAGAAATATAGAAGGAGAGAGAACAGAGTCTTGTGGCACTCCTGCGTTCAACCTAAGCTCGTCAGGTGAGACCAATCGATAACCACTCATATAGAGCGATCTCAGAGAAAACTCGATATGAATCGATAGATGTATTAGAAACACTAATCTTCAACGAACCCCTAAAATTATCCCACGATCCACTAAAACTAAACTTTGAACCACTGAGGACAAATAGAACATCATTGCTCAACCAGTGTTGAAAGTTTTCCAATAGCCTGTAAAAATCCCATCTTTTCACATATGCTCAGCATAACTTTATGTAGTACTACAGAGAATTTTAACGGAGATAGAGCGCAGTCTTGATTTACTTCAGCGCTGATGATTTCGATGACTCACTTATGCAGGTTGATTTCATAAAACGACTTCCGGTGATGTTCAGTCGTCACAATCGCACACATTTGGTCTAACATTATCTGCCAATAGCCGGATGATTCAAAAAGAACATACGCCCACATTTATAGAGGAGACAACGTCACTTGTTCATCATCAATTTGAATGCTTCCCGCACACTCCTGCTCATCAATATTCGCATACAATCACAGTGCATGTGCACTTAGTCCTTATACAGGACACTACAAAAACACGACTGAGTATCACCTATGGAATTCGTCGAATAATGTCAAGGAGGAATGTGTCCCAATGATGGATTAAAACAAATGTCTCTCACATAACCGTACAAGTTAGTCAAGGACAATGGAAAATTGACTTCAAGACTCTGTTTTATTTCCATCGATAAATCATGTGTTTGACAGTTAATTTGCACTAAAAATTGAGAAAATAAAATAAACTAATCCTAATACAGTGCACAATGAAAGAAAGACCGGATGAAGAAAGAATACTGCAACTGTTCATAAGATATGGACATCGATAGTCACATATTGACATGTAGGTATGAAAATGATTTCCTGATTTATTAAATTACAATCGAGAAGGCGTCCGACAGTCATAGACTCAGGCAAAATACACACACGGACTTCTCGATGACATTCATGTAATGCTACAACGCCTTTAGAGTATAGACTTGCAAATATCCACACATCTGTCAGAGGAAACGGAAATGTAAGTAAACGAACAATTACCGTAATTCCATAAATGACATAAACATGCACACATATGTGGACTACATCAATTTGACATTGACGCTATGAAAGGAAATGAACAAAGAATATGAATTTACCAGATATAAAATCAATAGGACAACATGCTCAATTGGTTGTCTTATTCATCCTGATCCAGAGAGAAGTTCATATTGCCCAACATTGAATATCCTTTGTCAATGGGATGCATTAAGAATCCAAATTGAATTACACTTGAAAATCACATAGTGACAGTGAAGGGACAGACTAAAGCCGAGAAATAGACAGATGGATAGACGAAAGGGCAGATGGACCGACGGTTGCCTTTATAAACACTAGAAAGTAGCAGTGAAATGTCTGTTAACTGCCGTCAAGGAATCTTACAAATGAACTAGTACAAGTGCTGCTTCAGAATTTAATAACAAACGTACCAACACACGTACCCACCATTCGACCCACGAACGCTGTTACATTCACACGCAGTTCCATGCAACGCCCACACGTAATATTATAAATTTGCATTTCATTTCATGTTGAAGGGTGAGCACCACCATCACCAACGCTACTCGCCTGAGCAAGGACTACTCGTACTTGTACTTGGATTTTGTCCATGTCCTTCCAAGTCATGCGCTCCGGTGTGTAGCATAACACCGCTTGATGTTTATTTCATTTCTCGCATAATGCATTGGAACAATGCAATCAATCTTTACAGTATGTATGAAATATAAGAGGGCCAATCGGAAAGTATCGCATTCAGAAGCAATGGAATTTATTTGTTATCGAAATAAGCAAAGTTTAACGAAAGCTGCCATGGACTGATGGATCCAGTAGGAGGATTTTATAATAATTTGCAATCAATCGGGTTACAATTTATTGAAATTATATGTACGCATTACTATCCCAATTTTATGAAGGATACTTTTGGTTTCAAATACTAAAACTGGAAACAAGGAATGTCTCAGTCAGCTGAGATGCGATCATGTATCCAAGTAAGATGATAACAAACGAAGAAAAACGTCGAACTGTTGGCATTTTTTTTTTTTTTTGTTTTAAGAAACTTTTCGTAAACGATCCAAAAATGTGTCATAACGTTCATGATGCATTTTTAAAGATTCCAAGTATGTGCCAACATTTTACTGCCATTGCATTTTAATTGGCATTTGGCCGGCCAGTAGTAAAAATGTGTGTGTAAAAAAGTGTGAGGGTGTTGAGTTTTTCGAACCACTGCCCAGTGTAGTGACTGTGCATGACCCTGTTCTCTCTTTTATTTGAATTACGCCATCTAAGGCATTCTATGATCGTTTGTTCTATGAGTCGGGCAAAAGTGTTATTCGACACTTTTTTCAGCAAAAATTTTTTTTTTCCAATTTTATTTTTTCCCAAATTTTTTTTTACAAATAGTTTTCTCAAAATATTTTTTACAAAATTTTTAAAATTAAGTAACAAATACCTTCTCAAGCAAATTAACGGGCGCCATAGGCGCATTACAACTTACTAGTTAAGATATAATTATACTGTGGAAAGTTTTGTTGGTGTGACACATAAAGGGTCCACCATCTAACGTTTTTTTTCCACGAGTGCTTATTTCGTTTTCGTTATTTTCGTTACTGGGCCATGTTGAACGAATTTTTGTTTACAAAAATTGAAGAGGAGGATATTGGCAATATTTGATATCAATAGGACGGCGCTACGTGCCACACAGACGAAGCTACACTCGATGTTTTGCGCCCTGTTTTTGAAGATCGCATTATCAGCCGCAGAACTGATGTCGTCGGGCTACTGCATGGCCAGCCGAGGCAGCAATTTGAATGGAATTATTTTCCATTATTAACCGGTAGGATTGTACTCTCAAATAAAAAAATAAATTTGTGAAAATATCCAGTAGTTTTTTTTATAGAAGAAAAAAGTTTTTTGGCGGACCCTGTAGTTTAGTTTTTAACATCCCAAGACGCCATTCAGTCGGAGAAATGTTGTCGCAACAAATGATAACATACTCGTATTCATCCTCTTAAAAATTTAATTGCTGGATATTCTCTGGTACCTATTTCGCAGCTCAAGGATAGACTTGGTTTTTCAAAAACCTTGCAATGCCAAGAGAGAGGCATTGTCATCGATTGATTAAAGAATAATTGTGAGAGTAGTTTGTCGGTAATGGATAACAGAGAGAGTATTTAATCAGGTTGAAGTAAAAATCCCACTGAACTTATGGAATCTGTTTAGGTGAATTTTCAATATTAAGAGATCTAAGGTTTACGTATTCAAGTCACTTTTAAAGTCGACAGATTTTCGTCAGCTGCAATTTCCAGGTTTTCAATGAGATTTCATACGGCACATAGTTACTTATGAGCGTCTTATAGGACGGATTTTCGAATTCAAGCCACTTTTAAATTTGACAGTTCTTCGCCAAGTGGGATTTCCTGGTATTGGTTCGGATTTCGTGTCACCCATTAGTCAGGGCGTGAAATCCTACGCAGGTTATATTTATCTGCTAATGACTAATGAAAGTTTATGAATCCTGGTATTGGTTCGGATTTCGTGTCACCCATTAGTCACGGCGTGAAATCATATGCAGGTAATTTTTTCTATTATCAGGAGGCACTTTTGAATGCATTGAAACATTTTTAGAAAGTCTTTACCAACCAAATTTCTTCACAAGTTATAGTTGATTCCAGCTCCAAGGACAATGAAGAATTTGTAAGGGAGTCAGCGCAGTGGACTGAAATGAATAATAAGAACACAAAGAGATGGAAGGTTGTTCTCCCAAATGCATAAATAAAAAGGAAAAAATGTGTGAAACATCTGTTTTTATTGTGTTGCAGCTAACAGCTTCAGCAGTTCTGCTAAAGTGAAGTGTTAGTTTTACAGTACACAATAGGAAATCATACAAGAAACCCATTTGACATCCACATTTGAGCTAAAGATGGCAACTCTTTATCGGTTTTGAGTGAGAAGTGCAAAAGGTTGTTTTGCAATAAATGGTTTACTTTTCATTTATTTACTTAGATAGCCTAAGACTCCTTGCGAATGGTAATTCTTTGTCACCACCTTTCTGATCATACCATCCTCTTAATGGCCCAAGCGTATGTAACAACGCTGCTTCCGCTGCCAGGCCACCTAGAATATTATGCAGAATCATCAAATCTAACTAATGAAAGGTGAAATTACATTTTACTAACGAATGCAACAACCTCAGTGTGGCAACAAAAACAATAACACAATGACTGTAACAACAATACCGGCTAACTGTAAAATTTTATTATTTCCACTTGTTTATGTTGATGGTGTGCGATGAGTGTCATCCTCGCACCCACCCCTGCAGTTACGATGGATTTTTCAAGGCATCTCCTTACGTGTAGCTCGAAGCGTGTGTATGTGTGGGTGTGTGTGTGTGTTGGTATGGGAAATAAATTAGTTTCCACTGTATAGGAAATATGGCTGAGAGTCTCGATATGCAGATGAGCTTTTGAAATGTATTCATTTCCGGGAAATAAATACGACTACACACCAAAACACATGTACAAGTAGCACGAATGTATGTGTATTTATGTTGCAATTTGTTTATACACACATCTGTGACCTCATAGAAACCCCCCCTCCAACTCACGCACACAAGTTAGAAATATACTTAAGGCCATGGCTAGAAAGGCAAAGTGTACATGCCACACAGCCATGCAAACTGATTCAGAGAGAGAAAGAGAGACAGTGGATAATTATAATTAGCCTGACATGCATACATGAATTCCTTGGAATTTTTAATTTATGCTCTCCTAGTTGGATGGCATTCGCAAACACTTATGAACGATTACATCACATTCATCACATGGCGTATGAGCATTATTCATGCGTAACATTAATCATACGCACCAGACACCGGCGCCCACACTTATTTCGTATCTCACAGCAAACCTTTAATATTGACAAAGTACTTTTTTGTTGTTGTTGTTTTTCCTTAAATACCTTTCAGTCTTGGCAACTCGCATATATTTTTAATACTTATTTTTCAACAGCATTACGAAATTCTGGGAATTTTCAATTTGGCCAGGTCAAAGTGAAAACGGATGGGTGGGCAGAGCGACAACTTTGTTGTGGTGTGGTTTGTCTTAGTACCGGTAATAAATTATGCAAAAATGCTGTTTGTTTTTCTTTTACTTAAAACAAAAGCATTTAAATTCCAAGAATTGTGGTTAGGAGCAAGTGGCCGTAATGGCTGCACCACCCGCTCGTGTTTTTTTCGCAGTCGCATGTATTTTTAACTGTTTAACATTAAAATGCAATATTTCATAAGCATATTGTGGGGGGGGGGGCAAAGGTGATAAATTATAGATTTTTTACAAACTGTAAGCGAAAATATAATTTAATAGAATTGAGTACTTTGCGTTGCTGTTTTCCCCATAAAAACGGGGGGAAAGAAAGAGTTTCACATAAATCATGGTGAGTTTGATATAAAAATTGAGAACTTGTTGCGATTTTGTGGTTACGTGGGCGGCAATTGAAACAAGAAATATTTGGAAAAACGGCATGATACCTACGTGTTTTCCCTAGCACCCCTGACCATAAATTTGTCACCAATCGGTGCAGTCTATGATATAATTTGTATACGATCTGTTTTACATCATCTTAATGCAAATTTAATGAACAGCTTTTCAAAATGTAGTGGAGGTTTATAAAAAAAGTCTAGTTCAGTAATTAATAAACAATTTTTGGCAGCAATCTAAGAAGCTTCAATTGGTTCTTAGACAAAACAACACAGACGAATGTCTGACAGTAGAGAAAATGCCTTCAAATATCCGAACAGCTTCCTAAAGAAGTAAACATCTGAGCACGGGTATATAAAATCATAAACGTTTGCAATCAAATATAAAACATTTTGGATTTTGACTTAAGAGCTATTGTATGACTTTCCAGAAACTGCTCACACAATGAAGCAATAATTTGGAATGTGAATATTTTGGCAAATGGAGCGAAGGATTTTTTATAATGTTTACTAGCTGAACCGGCAAACCTAGTTTTGCCTACCGGATCCAAATATACGTTTACAATTGTCTCATGTGCAAACATAGATATAAAGGGTTTTCCAACAAGAGGTGTTATTTTGAATCACCCGGTATTTCGGTAACTGTGAATTTTGAAGCTTTTATTCTTTGAGATTTGGCAAGTAGAAACTACGCTATTACTAAAAATGGAATGATACACGCTTCAACAACGCATTGAAATTACTTAAATTCACTACAAAACTGGTGAAAATCTGTGGAATTGGGCATTCCACAAACGTCATTACACCGTATTTTGCATAAAGAATTGGGTCTTAGGGCTTATAAAGTTTAGTTAACACAAGAACTCAAGCCGGCCGATTATCAACAACGTCGTGTCTTTGCTGATTGAGTCCTTGAAATGCATGAAAATTATCGGGAATTCCATCGAAAATTCATCTTGACTGATGAGACACATTCCACCTCGGTGGCTACGTCAACAAGCAAAATTGGAGCATCTGGGGCATGGAAACCCCAAGAGTTATTGTTGAGAAGCCAAGAAGATCAACAGTTACGGTGAATGGATTGTGCAATCGAGAGATGACTTATGATTTTTTATGGTCGAAGTTGGATGATATTGATCTGGACAAAGTTTACTTTCAACAAGACGGCGCTACGTGTCACACATGCAGCGAAACCATTGCTATTTTACGGGAAAAGTTTCCGGACTGTGTTATCTCTCGAAGAGCGGATCACAATTGGCCACCGAGATCTTGTGATTTAACACCTTGCGACTTCTTTCTTTTGGGGCCACATGAAAGATAAGGTCTACGCCAAGAGCCCAGCGTCTATTCAAGGCCTCAAAGATAGAATTCGTGAGGCTAACGAGGACATAGGGCAGCCACTTTGCGATTTGGTTATGGAAAATGGTAATGAAAAGGATATGGTCCTGGCTGATGTTGTTTTTCATTATTAACGGCATAGCTTCCTCTTCATTATGAAATAAACATCCAATCATTTATCTCAAAACATGCAAATTTTTCTTAGAATACCAAAATAACACCACTTGTTGGAGAACCCTGTATGGGATTCGATTTCATCACATCGTTTTTCGGCCGTTAACAAAAAGGGAAACATTTTCCTCACGTCATTTCCAGTCGATTGACCTTAACCTCCTCTTTGTATTGCTGTCTTTTAATTTGTGATTTATTTCTTCGGAACATACGATTTTCCTTTCTACTCAAGTCTAAAAATCGCTGCAACACGGCTCGTCTTTCGCCATGTTCCTAATAATAGTGACGGCTTCTAAACTCCGCTATTGAAACCTACAATACGACCGGTTAGGGTATTTATGAAATGCTCTTTTATTGCTTATAAACTCATCATACGATTAGAAATTCTAGTCTTATGACATCTACGTTTGAATGGAATATTCGAAATTCTGAGAAATATTTGCTGTTACGATTTGTGGAGAAGATCTAGAAGTTTTTATTAATTCGTTGCTATTAGAGCGAATTATGAATACACTTGCCTGCGTGTCCTAGTTGCCCAGTTCCCTCACACTCAACCATGCGATATCGTTCTTGGACAGAATTCATTTAAATCTTATTATGGAATACCAGGTATTACTAATTCAACTCATTTGAAAATGTCGCGCTATTTGCGCATTTCCATTAATCAACAGTTCGGAACGACAATTTCCATTTGTGTCAATTGGTATTCAGTTCGTCCGTCCAGCCGTCAGTGTGTCAATCAGATACTTTCCAATTATCACACTTTAATGCCAACCTTAGCAGAGCCCAGCGGTGAAGACAGACTTTTCAAATTATTCCGCTAAATTCTGGTCTCATTCTTCTGCATATTTCCCAGCGGCAGCAACTGTTGATGATGATGAACACGCAAATAATTATTGAATTGAATTCACTGTAAAAAGCGAAACAATTTCCATATCATCAGCAGTGAAAAGGTGTGTTTGTGTACCTTTGAAAGTGGGTAGGAATTGCTAAACTCCCAGGGGGCGCATACTTTAATTTAAGATTAATTCATTTTGAAATGAATGAAAGGCACACCTCATACTTCACACTGGTGTTTTGTATGTACCTTCGCGTTGTGCTTATCCTGCGATTCGCATTATTTCGATTCCCCTACAGGCAGCGGTACAAAGTAACGAAAGCCATTACATGCTTAAAAGTAGAGATTATATCGAGAAAATCGAGCGACATCACAGGTGTGGTCGAGCTAACAGAGATGTTGCCAGGAGCCGCAATACTCTGCACTATGGGAACAAATGTGTTAAATGTATGTTAAAAAGTGGAGTATAGAAAATGTCAGTATTTCCGAAATACTCTTCACTAATGGAATGAGGTGGAATGTGTGGCTCCAAATCCAGGTTAACATTTTTCAGTGGCCATGTACACCTCGAAAATGTTTTTTTTTGGGGGGGGAAAGTGCTCAATAAACTTTTCGTACATACCGTGTTTAAAGACATTGTCAAGGAAAGCAAATCTGATTTGTATAACCAATTTTAAAATCAAATAAGGATTGTTTTATATCGTTTGCCTTTTTTCACAGGGTGTGCCGATTCAACTGCCTTGTGATTCAGCTGAACAACGGGGTGTTATGTTTCTAGTGCCCAAAAGAAATTCCAATTAGTCATTGATTTTTGTGGTTTAATTTATTAAAAAAATAATTGAATCACATTTACTTTCACTTCAATTAATTAATATATTAATCCGTATTGGCTGAAATTCAATGAATTTTCAGACCACGACCGAAGTGCTCGGAAATCATTTATTAAGCTGGCTAAGACCAACAACAGGTTGTAGAGTCAACGTAAGTAAGTAAGTAATTCATTTGTAAATGGAAACTCAGTTTACGTGTTTTCTGCATAACACATGATTCTGGGGTTATGGACTTTCAATGTACCCTACAAATACTCTACGTAGGCGCTTTTTTTAGTTTTCTTTCTTAGCCGTTCAAAAAGTTTTGAAGTCTGCCAGCATTCTACCGCAAGACTCTGGTTTATTCAAAATTCATTCGTCCCATACACGACTCATAAACTGACAATATTATTTGTGAAAAATTTAATTTATCTGTTAACTTTGACCGACAAAAAAAATTAACATTTCCCGAGATTTAAAATTATAACTACAAAATAGAGGTGGAGAACGACAAAATACGTAATTTCAAAAAAGTTACCATTAATAACTACAGGATCCGCCAAACAACTTTTTTTTTAAAATTCTATAAAAAAAAAACTACTGGATATTTTCTCAAATTTCTTTTTTTTATTTGAAAGTACAATCCTTCCGGTTAATAATGGAAAATAATTGCATTCAAATGGCTGCCTCGACTGGCCATGCAGTAGCCTAACGACATCAGCTCTGCGGCTGATAATGCGATCTTCAAAAACAGGGCGCAAAACATCGAGTGTAGCTTGTGGCTGTGTGGCACGTAGCGCCGTCCTGTTGAAACCAAATGTTGCCACTATCCTCCTATTTAATTTTTGTAAACAATAATTCGTTCAACATGACCCGATAACGAAAATAGCGAAAACGAAATAAGGACCCTTTACTTATTAATGACATTATAAGTAATTTATTATTATTTATACAGAATTCATGCTGACATCTCCTTACCAGGTATGGCAAATATTAACAGGATTTTTTTTTGCTGCATAGAATTTCTGTTTGTGGTTGCTGTTGCCGTTTGTAGATTTCTGTCGACCGCTTGAATCAAATATGTCTAAGTTTCAGAGAACTTTACATGTATACCCATGAAGGCTCACAATTTAAATTACTTTTTTCAACATTCATGGCTGATCCATTTACAATATTTTAGTAGTTTGGCCAAAAATGCACACAAGACACCAAATACATACACGATCCCAAGTTCGCGCCAATTGTTCAATCTTGACAGTTGCATGACAGCTGATAGTTTTTTAGCACCAATATAAAATATAAATCTGCCATTCAAATGTCGTCAAATTGAAATGAAATTCATTCAGACTTCGTAAAAAGTTTTCACCGACAACGTTAGATGGCGCTGATTGTAAACAGTAGATGTCATTCGAGATCGAGTGAGGACCAGTGTTGTATTTTACGTCGTTTGTTTGTTTGGTTTCTGTTTGTTGTTTGTTGGTAGTGCAAAATGAAAGTAGCTAGAACTGAGAAAAAAATTATTCCGAGATTAATCTTAAATAAATGTTTAATTTGTTTTTTTTTTTTCTGAAACCACTGGGTTACGTCCATGGAATGTCAGGCAAAGTCGCCATTTTGTAAACATTGTTTAGCTTTTCTTTACCTTATAAGCCATTGTGGAAGCTGTTTCCTGTTTTCTCTACGAGAACCTTTCAGCACACCACATGCGACATAACTATCTGGAATTTTGGTCTATTTTACATTACAAAACTCTTTTTTTCCTATAAAATTTGACTTTGAGCCGTTTATTTACGATTACCTGCCATCCTTTGCATCAACACAAAAAGCAAAGGCTGCCAAGGTAGAAATATTCTTAAAGACTTTCAATCAGAACACAAAAGAAGCTCATTAGGATTGTGGATATTTGGATGAGGTACACAAACAAAGTCTTTCTGCGGACTGAGATGAAATCTCTTTCTCTTACAAGCAGCACAACATTAAATTGAACAATTTATTTTGTGGATGTGTGAGTGTGTGTGTGATAAATATTAATGAGTTCGACCTTTATCGGGCTTAGCCACTCAATTGTTTGGCCATTTCGAATGAAAATTACAACCCATTTGATAACTGGCAAATTTTTCAAATATCTTTTTTCTGTGTGTTTTACTACGATTACAGGTCATTTTGGTACTTAAGGCGTTAAACTTGTATGGAACCTCACATGTGACCGTAATAATACAAATTATATCACACGTCCTGGCCTACACAAACTCATGTATTAATCCGATACTGTATGCCTTTCTGTCGGACAACTTCCGAAAGGCCTTTAGAAAGGTAAGTGGCACAAGTGCCTGCGGGGACATTCGTTTAAATTGTATTTTAATATTTGCCCACTCCGTTTTTGTTTTTTCGTTTTACAGATTGTGTGGTGTGGCAGTCCACCACCCATCATAACAAATCAACAGGTTACGAAAACAACCCGCACGGCGACCGGAAATGGCACTTCCAACATTGATATGCTGTAGATGGCTGCAGATGGACGACAGAAGGATGTTGCAATAATTGTAGCTGTAGTAGTTGTAGCAATATTCCAGAGGACGTTATACAGGTGTGTACAAGTGCGCGCACACAGATACATTTATGAAGTGTATTTGTAATAATACAAAGTGCTACTTTACGACATGTACAGTGATGGCCAAAACAATCGATGCACTTTTAAGTATTTTTTACTGGGATCCTGGGAAATTCTTATAAATTATACAAGTGCATTTCTGAAAAGCTCTTGGAAATAGATGTATGAGTGATTGGATAGGTTAAATATCAGAAAAGTCATAATTTCATCAATACACAGTGGGGAGATTTCAAGTAGAGTTAAACATCCATATTTCAAACCACTTACGGAGACTTTAAGTTATGGAATTGCTTATAAAACCTTTTAAGGGAATTTGTCTGCTTAACTGCCACTGCAACATTTTCTTTGTGATCTAATAAGGTTTTTTTAATTTTAAGCAAAGACTAGAAAGGGATAATTTACTTTAAAAATCGAACAGTTTGAAAAGTATCAACAGCTGATAAGGGCGGTGTTAAAAAAAAATTTCGTTCACATGGAATGTTGATACTCCTATGAAGAGTGCGTTGACATTAAAGAACCTTGGCAAATGGGAGAACGGCATGACGAAACTACTTCCGTATTCGTAACGATACTCATAAAAAAATATGAATATGACTCATCCTTTTCAACCATTAAGAGTATTCAGAAAATCTGTCCCTTCTCTCAACCCCGTATTACTCACTAACTACATCTAGGCAGAATCAGGGACTGTGTAGTCGGAGTCTGGAGTCGAAAAATTTGCTCGGCTGCGAGTTTTATTTACTTATATTTCCCATAAATAATAAATAATATTAAAAATCTGTTACGGTTTTAATTTTTTTTTTTTTAAATGTGAAATATTTTCGTTTATAGAGGGTTTTTCAACAAGAGGTGTTATTTTGGTATTCAAAGAAAAATAGTATTTTTTAAGATATATATCGGATGTTTATTTCATAATAAATAGGAAGGGCTGCCGTTAATAATGAAAACAACATTTGCCAAATGGCCACCACAACCACGCTTACATGAGCATATCTTTTTGATGGCTGGCCTATGTCCTCGATAGCCTCTTCCTTTGAGGTCTTGAATCGACGCTGGGCTGTTGGCGTAGACCAACAATGTGTTAAATCACAAGATCTCGGTGGCCAATTGTGATCACCTCTTGGAGAGATAACACGGTTCGGAAACATTTTCCGTAAAATAGCAATGGCCACGTTGCTTGTGTGGCACGTAGCGCGGTTGTGTTAAAAGTAAACGTTGTCCAGATCATTATCATCCAACTCCGACCATAAAAAATCATGAATCATCGCTCGATAGCTCAATCCATTCACTGCAACTGTTTCCGGACCTCATTTCCGGACCATAAACCGAACCAAACAGTCTCACGTTGCTTGCTGACGTAGCCACCGAGGTGGAAATGGGCCTGATCAGTCAAGATGATTTTTCGATGGAATTCTAGACAATTTTCATGCATTTTACGGACCCAATCAGCAAAGACACGACGTTGTTGATGATCGGCCGGCTTGAGTTCTTGTGTTAACTGAACTTTATAAGCCTTAGGACCCAAGTCTTTATGCAAAATACGGTGACGTTTGTGGAATGTCCAATTCCAAAGAACGACGAGGAATGGACAAACCTGGGTTACAGCAGCAATATTCTCAGTTGTTCTTGAGCGTCGTGCACGGATTTTATTCTTCACATCACTAACTTGTCCCAACAAATCGAATTCTTTGTGATTTTTTGGAGATAACACACCTTTTTCTGCATTTCTGTTGCAAAACGAAATATTACTCGATAAGAAAAACTCATTTTTACAAAAGGAAATAACATGATTCCTAAACCTACGTTGAGGTTTTTTTTCGCCATCACTGTGGTCGCCGTACTATGTGTAAAATGTTGACAACTAATTAAATTGAATTTTACTACTTTCAGTAATTAAATGTGAACAACAACAACAAAATACTTGCCATCACCACCAGAATGACGACGGCGGCGACGTCGGCGACGATAACCACCACCAGCACTACCCCCATCATCAACAACATCATCATCGTCATCGTGACCAACAGTAAATGTGCCATTCCCTTTAACGGCACCATCAAGTGCACCCACACACTCAGGCACAGTTAACTGCAATATGACCACATGTGTAGGTGTGGGTGTATTTGTACACAAAGTAGTTTGTGTGAGGATAACAACGATAAACAATGTCTAACTGTTGCTCTTACGGCTGCTGCTGGCTTTTGCTAACGGATGGATGGAAATGTTGGTTGGTTGTGTTACTCCTCCATAACCTGACCATAAAACTACAATAAAAACTAATAAAGAAACTTTGACAAACCCCATATCCACACATTCACCTCAACATACCGACATTATTATACATACACATGTATTAACACACACCCACACTAAAACATATGTACACAAAACCATACACATGTAGTAGCTGTAAGTGTAACATAGGAAATTCCTACTAAATGAAATAATTACAAACAACGTCAGGTTTTCATATACATACCATACATACATATAATAATACACACACACGCACACTAGTCCATGTACATATATATATATTTAAACACATACAGATACTCGTAAACCCATAAGGGGAGTCTCAAGTAACCAGGTCAACAACTACTACATATTTGGCTGTAACTTTGATGATATATTCGTAGGAGTGTTGTTCACACGGTGATACGACATAAAACAGAAGAGAGAAAAAACACTTTCGAAATGGCCAAGTGGGTTATAGTTGAGGCCATTACAGCAACACAAGGGTCATCTTAGCCAGAAGCTCTGAAATCTTAATAATTTCCAGCGAAAATTAAACATTGGCCTTTAAGCGACAAATTCGTAATGGAAAAATATTAAAAAAAAAATACAGATTTTCGTTACCATTTTCGTACTTGGCCTCCAAATAAGGTTGACTTACACAGGACAGTTATCCAGTACAAAAATACATGTTTTTCAATTTGTTTCCTCATGCACAAAGTCTGTTGCTTGAGGCGTTACGAGGATCACAAAACGATCCTTACGTGAAAACACCACCATCGGCTTAGTCCAACACTTACTGCCTGTTTCCATAAAACGAATTTGTTCGTTCGTTACAAATTGTCAAAATGAGGCTTAAAGCGTTTCCAATATTGACGGTTAACAGGTTGTTAAGCAATTCAACAGCCGAAGGCTGCTTTCCAATTTACAATTGAATAGACTCGCAAAGAAGTGTTACAGAAACATATTTACAGTGTTTTCTAAAGTTTGCTCAAACGATCTCTCATTAGTCTAAATGAATGATTTCCCCGAACTTTGGTCTTGTCCAGTTGCTTTATCCAGTTCGTGATACCAACGATTTGTAACCACCCACGAAATTTTAAAATGGTTGAAAGTGGAGATCTTTGGTCAAAATCGGCTGCTGGATTTTTTGAGAGTTGTTGTGAACGTTGGCGAATCGATGTTTCCGTATTTTGGGAGACACTCTTGTTTATAGTCGTAACGTCAAATTTTAAATTGATACTACTGCGTTTTCAGCCACATTCGGAAACTTTCCCTAATTAAAAGGCCGTCCACGACCGGAAATTCCGCAAAGATTGCGAACGTTTGTTATGGGCTTCCACTAGGACACGTGTTCTTCCTACTTGCAGCGCTCTAGTTTTAATAATCGTAACACCCGTTAAGAACAGCTGTCAAATATTAGTGCCACAATATTTAAATCGTGACTGGGGATTACCCTCTGTTTGGTGAGCACGATCCTTTTCATTCTCTCCAAGAAAGCAGGGAAATTCGTTTGTGTTTTCTCATTCACAGATATTTCACCAACATTTACAGCAAAATTGATTAACATTTTTGATTTGAAACCTGGACGGTTTACACAACGCTCCCTCTATACTGATTGAGTTATCGTATGTACACAATAACTAAAACAACAACAAAACACACACACACAATTTAAATACAAAAAGAAAATAAAAATGAAATTGTTACTGAATTTAAATTCAAAAGTTAAACAAAAAAAAACAACTGATGTTAGAGAAACTACAAATGTTTTTGAAATGTCGGTTTATGTTTCTTCTGTTTCTCTTTGATTACAAAACATTTACAATAGAAGACGATTATATTTTAGAAGAACTTAATCTAATCTAAGAGGAAACTAAACAGAAAACAAGAAACTGTAATTAGTTTTAAATTGAACCACGCAATGCCATTTCAAATTGTATTGTTCTTGTATTGAATGTTAACTTTTAGATATAACCAAACACACACACACACTCACACAAATATACATACAACCACAAAGAAATTAGTTTACATTTTTTGATACAATTGTAAATACATAAAAGAGAAATTATAAATTTAAAAGATAGATACAGAAATACAAATATTTACATAGTCTAGTGTACAATTTAGTTTTTACACTTGTTTTTTTTTTATAAAGAATTTCGAAATTTATATTTATATTCATAGCAATTAAGGATACACACACACACACACATACACACCACACAATTGTAAGTGATTACACCACCATGTATATAAGACAGATGCACAGTGGGACAGAGTTGAAAGCATTTTAAAGGACGGCAATAAGGTTTATACTAAGGGAAAATTACTAGTTCGATGGATAGAGAAATAGTTGTCTAATCGGATCATACCAAAGAATTTCAAAAGAAGAAGAAGGGGAAGTCCTTCATTTAAAGTTGTTTTTTAAGGATTGTTTTTGATTATACTAGTGAAGAGTAAATATCACCAAAATTAACCCTCTAACCGCCAATTTTTTAAAATCTATAGAATGTGCCTGTAATGGTGTGCCTCAAGGCACTCTTGCAAATTAAATCTATTTGTTTTATTTCATTTTTCTTAATAAAGAAATTGTAAGTTCGGAAAATTCGATAAATACATTGGCCCATTGAAATTTCTAGCCAAAATATTGATAGAATTGTATCCATGGAACTACCAGCAAATGTTGGGATGCTAGTGCATTTGTTTAGACCGCTGACATGACTTCGATTGAGAAAAGTCGTACTGTTCGCATGTGAAATAATCTTCCTGCCTGCTATGACATTATCAAATTTAAGGCAAACATCATCAAACACTACTCCGTCTTTGCTCCACCCAATACCCTTACTTCCTATCGCTAAAACAGCGCATGGCATCCCCTGAGTGTTAATAAAAAAAAAAAAAAATATTGTTATGGATGGGACGCCACTGTGGATCAAGTTGGAAAATCGGATCATACTTTGGTCGCTTTATAAGTTTCGGTTTAATTTGTCAATAAACCACCGTACGAAATAATTACTGCTTTCCTTATCGTTTGGATTTCAAACAGACTCTTTCAATGGTAGTTTTTGAATGATTTTGTGAACAAGTATATTTCCCCATTTTTTTTTACCAGTTTGTAGCTCAATAAAATTTCACAGGAAACCATTTAATTTTCTTCACTTCTACAGGAAGATTTACATGTGAATAAGTTGAATAAAAGTTCTTGTGAAAAGAAGGAAAATGTCTCACATTGACTAAAATTCAGTACAGAGGGCATGGTTTATTAATGTACCAATTTGTATATAAAAACATACTAGAGTTTTAGTTTGTGGTGTTATCTGCTATTAACTTATTTCCCTTAACATTCGGGGAACTTCTCTCGAATCAGAGAGCTATATCTGTGTTTACTCACTGACCGGGACCTACTGTTTAAAGCCGACTCCGAATGGCTAGTGCTTTTTTGGAGAAGTTTTACATGGCTTAGAGATTACTCTCTTACTCTTAAAGTAGCCAGCCGCTGAAAAATGTTTAATGGTCTCACCCGGTTTTGATCCTGGGTTCTTCTGTGCGGGTTCACGGCCGAACTAAATAAATATGTGACAGTAAAACATTTAAATCGATTTACTTTCCGTAGACCATTTGTACATACAATTTCATTAGGGGATCTTGTGAAAATTTTTAAAAAAAATCGCTGCAAAAATCTAGTCATATGGTCTGTGTCACCCGGTTTACTCTTGGACCCAAAATTAGAATATAAATTTACTTTGTCTGGTAATTAATAATAAGGAAATAAATACAAATATTGTGTTACCATAGTGTTTAACAACCGCTAATAACTTTTCTATAGACATTTTTCAGGGTTCAGAGATTACTCACTTATAGAGATTACACACTTACTCAGTTACACAAAAACCTCTGCTGAGGCGAATCTTCATTCTATTGCTTAAAGATTTTTCTTACAAATGTTTTCGATGTAAAACTATTCCAGGAATTGTCAAAAATGTTTTGTTTTTCCACGAGATTGAGAAATTTCCATATTGCATTCACATGTAGATGGCGCTAGCTCAGAATTGTAACTTAGATGAAATTATGAACGGAGATGTTTGGCCATTTATAACCTACGCAGATATTAACCCTTAAATGGTGTATCCTCTAGGATACAACCAAATTTTTACTTTGTCTCGCTATACAGCCTACGGGGTCAACTATTATGATAGGGAATCGAACATATTTGGCGAATAGTACCTTCCTGCGCCAAAAGAACTTATAATTGGGTAATTTGTATAAAAAACTGTGAAGTAATGTAGACTTTTTGGTTTAAACTCAGAGTATTCTCTGCGTATTTAAAGGTTAAACTCTACGGTATTCACCGCAATTACATTCACATGTAGATGGCGCTACATCGTTCATAGGCTTCCTTTTTTCTGGCAAATCATGCTGCAGTGAAACTTCTCGAAACTTGTCGAATATCTTTGTTTTTAAAAAATAATAAACAGAAGATATTACAAAAACAACATATTTTTATTGTAACTGAATAATCCAATGTTACATTTACATGTAGATGGCGTCAAGTCATAATTTCCACTACGGTGTAATGTTTATTCATTAAAATTTGCATTCGTATGTAGATGGCGCTACATCATATTGATCACAAAGACTTTTAAATCATAACGACCGGGCACACCATGAGAAACAAACATATAGAATGTTATCCGAGATCTACAGGCTGTTCTCTATGTCGGTATGTCAAAGACCATACAGAGGGCAGACGTCTCCAGTCGTTTGCTGAACATTTCCAAGAGAGTATTTAAACAGTATTTGTTTGAAAAAAAAGTAGATAATTGTTTTGGAAAAAACATTATTTGCTTTGAAAACCTTTCAAATATTGTCATGCCAATTACTGACATCTGGAGTGAGCTTCCGAACTAATGCATCAGAAAACGACATGCGACGTCCGTCCACCGTATGGTATTTGAGTATATTATACATAAGACATAAGATAAGACCATATGAATGGTCCTGTACTATAATTATATATTATAAGCTGTCGCTATTCAATGTATCCCGTAGACAAATGTCTGCTATGTCTTTCCTAAATTGTCGCATTGTCTTCTGCATTGAGGTTCCTGACCGTCGTCTTATTTGAAATGTAATGCCTTTTAGGAAATGAAAACCTCCAACCCGCAAGCAAACATTTCCATTTAAATTATCCCTCAATACTTTAATTCCTCCCTAAGTGGTCCAAATATGTCACACTGTGTAGTGTCATGAAAAAGACAACCCCCCATCTCTCCCCCTACAAAAGTTATAAATAAATCTAAAAAAAAAAAATACTACAAATGAAACGAGGAAAAGCAAACTGTTGTGCCCGACATTCGTAAGCGGCCCCCACTACGAGTGTTGGGGCTCGAAACAACATCCGAAATAGGCGGCCATTGTTCCAACGATGTCCTCTTTGTCCTCTGCTTTTGTTCGTTTCATTTGTGCGATGCATTTGCATCATTCGTTCGTTCGTTCGTTTGTTCATTCGTTATTTATGTTCATTTAGTCTGTACAAATAAAAAACAAAAGAAAAAACAAACAAACTAAAATAAGAGATGCTCTGAATGGAAAAAAGTTGTATTTTTTGAAACAACGTTTGTTCAGAACAACAACCACAACCAAATGAAACAACAACAACCAACTAATGTACATTTTAAATGAAAAATATAGAGAACAAAAAAACACAATTAGAAAATAAGACAGTAAAATAAGCGGAAAAACAAATGACACACTACAAGTAAACTGAAAATGAACATACAATTGGACAGATGGGTAAGGAGAGGAGGAAATTCTCTTTCTTCCTTGCACACGACCGCCACTAATTTAAATGTAACGTCTAATTCATGTTTAAATGTAAATTAATACAAATTCAAAACAAATAAACTGAAAGTTTATCTGGACTTGTTGAACAACAACCAAAAAGATGAAATGAAATTAACTGAAGTTCTCCTACACAAACCAAAAAACACTAATCAATTTGAAATTGTTTTCGAATGTTTTTTGAATTTAATTTCCACCAGAATAACAACAAAAAATCGATGTAACTTTTTTCAAAAAAAAAACAAAAACAAAAATAATGAGAAAAAGGAAACCCTAATAAAGGAGCACAACTGAAAGTGTACGCGACTGCGTGAGTGTGTGTTTGTGTGGGTAAAGTATAAGAGTGTGTTTGTAAACTAAACTGACACTATTTAATTTACCGCAGACAGCATCACATCACTATTTGAAAATTTACACAAGAAAAAAAAAATAATGAAATCTGTTGTTTTATTTTACAAAATTACAAATGTTGGCACACAACGCTTTTCCACCTTCAGGTAATGTGGATGGGTTTTATGCTCCCAGGTACTACTTTAAGGTTCAGCTGAGAACCAGGAGCCTGCGTGTGTTGGGGGTAATGAGGCTGCGGATGAGCTAGACAGTCGAGGGAAACACACAGATCGATTAAACCGCCAATCGGATATTTCAAAGAAATGTAAAAAGAGAAAATTCTGAAACGAATATTCGAGAATGGTACCGAAAATATCGCACATATTCCACTAAAAGAGTCGCAACTCAAAATTTTGAAAATACAAAAAACGGGTGCAGCGAATTATAAATTGATCTCTTTCGGGCTGGTAGATGTTGATACCACTAAGTATAGACTGACGATTGCAACGGAATTTCTACATACATCAGTTGTAATTTGTATTTGTTGGTGGGCTTTCGGTGACTTTGCCATTTGATGCTGAAACTCATATGAAAAAAACTCATATTAGAAATTAAATTGTAATAACGAAAAACAACAATTCATTGAAAAAGCCTCGTATTTCTCATTAACAAACCATGAAGGTGTACAGGTCACATAACATAATTTCAAACAACTGTCTTTGTTTCTGGGAATAGCTGACAATAGGCGAAAATATACTGGTCATGATGGACATGAAGAAATTACATTATTGACACAATGTGTGTCAATGCTTGGACTAATGCGAAAACGCTGTTTCAAACAAAATGCTTCTAAATCCCCTGCAACGTACAAATGATTTTCTTCTGCTGGAGAAAACCACTTCATTTTCAAAATATGTAATTTCTTAACTCCCCCTAAAGCCGAGTTTTTTTTTTTTGTGTAAACGTCATCGACACACAATCTGTAGGGGTTTGTATTTTAAATACGTACTACTTTTGCGGGGCTACGAAATAAACGCATGTGTGTCGAAAGAAGCATTCAAGTGTTTGAAATACTTTACTCCATCTGATCTACTAAATACTTACACCACTTAAATCCGGCCTAAAATGGAATATAACTCCCATGTATGGGCAGGAGCTCCAAAGAAATCTTTGCAGAATTTGGACCGTGTACAGAGGAGAGCGGTGGTAATCATTGTGGATATTAGGGTATTCAACTCTATTGTCTCCCTTCAGCATCGCCGGAATGTGGGTTGTCTTTCGCTCTTCTATAGATATTTTAACGGTATCTGCTCAACCGATATCCGTCATCTTGTCCCTGATTTAGCCGGAGTACGTGGTTTTCCAGGTTCTCTCATCCGCTGTCAAATGGCCGGTTGATCGGACGATGCCGTATAGAGAAAATTCGTTCTTCAGCCGAACAGTTCGCATGTGGAATACTCTCCCAGCAAGTGTGTTTTCTGCCAGGTGTGACATTCTCAAATTCAAAACAAATGTCAACAAACACTACACCCTCTTTCCTCCTTCCGATACCCTAATTTCCTTCCGCTAACACAATGCATTGCATTTATAGTGGGCATCACCTGAGTGTTGGTCTTCAGAAAGAGTTCACACCCTTGATGTTGCCCTCAGTGTGGTATTTTGTTTGAACTCCTACGCAGCTTTCTTTACTACAGAAAAACTAATTAATAGTGGGAGACTGCGACGTCCTGGGTAGTGTGTGTGACAGCAAACCCAAGTTCGTATTCTAGTAAGAATATCCAAACCATTTTCCGAGGCCGCATTCTCTCAACAAAGTACAGCTGATTGAATTGGAGAGAAGTTTTCGTATGAAATGTAGAGGGTAATATATACGTACTGAGACCAGATTAATGCATACGGTGATGTGGCTCCTTCTGGTCGACCATGCCGGAGGATTGCCTATAATGTGGTGTTGGAGATCATATAGACGCTCCGCTTCTATCGACCCTACTGGGCACAGTCCGTTTTTGCTAAGTGGTGCCATTTTGTAATATCAAAAAATATGTGTTTTTTTTTTGTCGACAGCAGTAGTGTGCTTAATAATAAATTAATTCTAGCAATGGTAATCTCTGTTCTTTGGTTCAGACATGCACTCTTGGTCGATGGTACTCAGTATCCATTCCCATCCTCCTGTCACATCATTAAAAGTTTGACTCCAAATACCACACCCATAAAGATGTTTCAATACAACCTATGTCATTACAATGTAATGGAAGGGGGGGGGGGCTATAAAACACACACTCGTAGGCGTATGTTGTGTACCGACAAAACTATTTCAGGATATTAGATAAATACCAATGACGTCATAACCAGTTGGTTAATCGCAATAAACGACGTTGCCCATATTGACTTCTGCTCCACTGAAAGCTTTTCATTGTGATAGTAAGACCTGCTAATGAACTTTTATAGTTTTAATTTGCATTTGGGGTATTAACACCTCTTGTAACGAACAAACCAAACAAACAATCCTATCCGATAATTTATGTCTCTTTACGTAGACAATGGCAATAGTAATGGCAACGTCAATGGTGCACAGTGGGTAAGGGCATATAAAAACTGACAATGTATAAATATACAAATCTAGGTAATTATGACACAGTGAAGTTTATCCAAATCAATAACAAGTTATTTTATCCATGATGTCCTGGTCCACTCTTTCATACAGCCGTCATACAAAGGTTTTAGTTTTGCGAACTGTGACTGCACGATTTTCACCATTTTTGTGGTGAATTTGAATAATTTCGATGCGTTGTTGAAGCGTTCCATTTTTAGTAACGGCATATTTTCTACTTTGTCAAATCGTCGTTCGTAAGTTATAGTGTTCTATAACGCAAAATAGGAAAAATTGAGATAAGACTGATTTTTGGGTCAATTTATCGAGATCTGTCGATCTGTGTAATCAGTTTGCTTTTATTCTTTATAGTTTCCGAAATATTATACATCGACTTTGAGCTATACAATACTTTACTGACTTTTTGCAATAAAGAACTAAACTTTAACATGGACATTTTTGTCATATAGAACACAATAACTTGCGAACGACGAATTCTCAAAGAATAAAAGCTTTAAAAGTGGCAGCTACCGAAATACCGGGTGATTCAAAATAACACCTCTTGTTGGAGAACCCTGTACATTTCGAGACGTGAACACAATTTACATTAAAGCTCTCACCTAAATCAACGTAGTGTTTTAGTCCGTTTGCCACCACGGTGCAGCGTTGGCATGAGCAACGCCCGTACAGAAAAGCAATGGGCACGTATTTACTTTATACTCATGACGCCACAAAAGCACATACGCTAAAGTTTACAATCAAATTACCCAAAGGATCATAATATGACCAATAGAGGCGAGACATTTACAGACACATACACGAACTGGTCATCGTTATTTCTGCAGTCTCTCACGAAGTCCAGAACAACAACAACGATAACAACATAAAGTTAAACAAGCACCTGTTGATGTGCGAGACCGCTGTTAGCGGCAGTAACAGTGTGGTATCAAACTCTCCCAACAATACTTTGACTCTACATTCGTTTGGATGTGTGTGTGGTGAATAGTTGTTGGTGAATAAGAAGAGCATAATGAATTTATGTATGTTTGTATTTATTGGGGATTCTTGCTCAACTTGTATGCGAGTATTCATATGTCTACCCTCCCAACATTTGGACGTTTCTTTCATCGTCCATCTTCAAATGCGTTACGCTTTAGTCACTTCAAGACGTTAATTCGAAGATAGTTCGAATTTTACAAGAGCAATTTACATTGTCGTCGTCTTTTAATCGTCCAGACGACGTTTTGAAGATTGTTTGTTGTTTACAACACCAGCCGAAAATAACATGTGCCGTTATGGATATTCTAAACAAAAACAACATTATACACTTCTGCCAAAGTCGCAGTGACCGCGAAATAAAATTAGAAGAAATGAAAACAATGCAAAAAAGAAGTTTAAGAAATCATCGAGATTATTGGTGTTTTGTCTTTTGCTGTGGCCGGTCAGTGATAAAGTGCGTCAATTTCTTTTATATTACGGCCCATATGTTTTAGAATCTGTGTTATCTCAAGAAAGATTTCTACATTTTTTTAAGTTGTCTGTTGCAATTAGAATTCTTTTGGTGAAAAAGGAAAAAGGAAAGCTGGCAAAATAATGCATTTGCTCGAAATTTACTTTTCAGTTTTGTTAAAGACGTTCCCTCATTGTCTGACTTATCTTTTTTAACTTGTAATTTTCATTACCTGCTTCACATTCATGATGATGCCAAGTGCTTTGAAAGCTTAGAAACCATTAGCGCTTTTAGGTTTGAGAGGCACCAAAAAGTAACTTCCAAGAAGGCACTAAGAAGTGACTCTTTGTAGTTACGCAAAAGTGTCTTATTGAAGTTAACTCCGGGGGGTACAACTTCTCAATACCGAAGACACTTCTACGATGAAAAAATGGTATCGCAGACGATGAGTTTCAACTTCTTGGCGTCACTAATCCGTCACTTCCGCGATAGAAAATGTTGGGAGGGTACAGGTGTGTACGTGTGCGAGAAAGTGAAATGTTATTTACACTCCAGTGTAAAGTGCATGCAGGACAAAATAAGGTAAATATGTCTTTATTAGCACCTCTGCCCCACAAAGGCTTTAGAGAGGTTAGCACCAAAGACAACCTTAGTCGTGCACTGTGGATTCTTGGCTCACAATGACATCGATGTGGATGTTCCCCTACATCGCAAGAATTTGTCTTAAAATGGTATCCGCAGATGGTATCTGTTCGAATCCGCAGACACAATCTTGCATATAATAATTTCAATATTCTGCTGCAAAGAATCGTAGAAAAAGCAGCCAACGTATTGGACATAGGAAACACAATAATGCAATCCAAGACCTTGATCCTTATACATACAGAAAGCGTAGGCATTAAAAGGCGAAATACGGGACTGTGTCGGCTTTCTTAGCAATTATATAAAAGGAGGCGATAGGACAAATCGTATGCAATGACAACAACGAGAAAGAAATCGTGGCAACACTTACGCAAGACAGATATTTGCTCTTCTAAGTCGTACACTTATTCGTTTACCTCTGACCAGCCATAAATAAAACAAAGAAGAATGTTGCCAATAAAAAAATTACAACTGACAGTAAAGGATTAGTACAAATGGATCATTACAAAATTTGAATGAATCATTGGACACCAGTAATTTCGTATTTATTCCGAGGCATATCTGAAAATAGCATGTCCTACAGAGTAGTGAAGGATATAAATACGACAATTTTCGAAATCGAATAACGCAGCGCAAGCCACTGTCCAACAGTTGGCGGACTACATGTGTGCGGTAGGGTTTGGGCCAATAGTCCATGTCCCTATGAATATGTTTGATGTGTGATTACTTCTAACGCAATTTCGACAATAGCACCACCAAAAGCAACAAGAAAAATTAATAAAAAAAATATATAAATTCCGTACGACAAAGTCGTAATTTCAAATTTACGCATACAAAGCGGCGTCAACACCTACGATTGGGTTATATTTGTATTTGAGAAAGGGACTGATGGATGCTGGCTGGCTGGCCATGCCTAGAAAAGAACATAGAAAAACACCCAGTAACCTCAAGGATACCTTCAGTTTCCGTTTTGCAACAGAGGAGACAACATTCCGAATATCCACACAATAATAGAAATACATTTTTTTAAGCCACTCAAATTTACAGTGTTAATAAATTGTTCTTGTTTTTTTTCTCCATTCAACATTTTTTCTCCATAACTATGAATGTTTTAATAAAAAAATACGTAATCGGTTTGTTGGCAACTTTAATGTGTTTTCTGCAAAATGATTTGCGAGTGGGTGCTATGCGACCGGACGACGGCTTGGAACTGCTATTCCGAGAAAGGTATGAGTGATCAATGTGAAAAGTGTTTTTAATTCGCAATACACAAATAATCCTGAAATGTAACAAATGCATTTAGTTTATGTTTGTGTGAAAAGAAAATTTGACGTAATTGAAATCGGTTAAAAAGGTGCATATCGTTTTAATATTTTCAAATGACCATCGAAACCCCATAAAGTTCCAAGTCTTTTTAGACGTGCCCTTCTCTAATGCTCTCAATGATTAATGTTCAAAGATTTTCGACACATTTGACAATAAATCGAAAACAAATTTGGGTGTTTTATGTTTTTCCTTTTCAGATCTCAATCGGATTGGGAAAATGTTTGGCATAGCGAAAGTCATTCACGATGTCGCGATAAATTGGTGCGTCACCTTTACTGGGCCTGTGAAAAGGATATTTATCGTCTAACCAAACGCAATCAGAAGCGAGTCGATGAGTCGATTACGAAGCGTAGCAAACGTAAGTTACTCATGTCCCTCATACACCTCTTTGTATTACCAATAACATGCATGCGTCTTTGTAG
Organism: Hydrotaea cyrtoneurina; assembly: GCA_958296145.1. Lineage (NCBI taxonomy): Eukaryota > Metazoa > Arthropoda > Insecta > Diptera > Muscidae > Hydrotaea > Hydrotaea cyrtoneurina. The sequence continues at coordinate 4,471,843 of OY282513.1, read as the reverse complement.
CCTATAACACCCGATTGACCACATGGATTAATCCCGATTTAGCTGTTACTCTTTTGCGGACTCGTCGCTCAAGTTCGCCATCCATAACCAGTGAATGTTGCACCAAAACCGGTTGCACTTGGGAGGAATACGCCGAATATTGTCCCTCGAACCAACGTCGTAATCATCACTAAGACTGGGATGATGAGTAGCAGGGGTCATTACACCCTCCCCGAAAGGACCTGTAAATCAAATGTAAAAATAAGACAGATGTGTACTGTGTTTGTCGTTGTAGTTTAATTGTATGATTCTGTTGTGCATTGTGTGAAGAGTGAAGTGTATAGAAAAATAAAGTAAAAATTATGCAAATAACTTGTAATGAAAGGATTGGATTTGGACTCAGCACACAGCTAAGAAATAGAGCCCAGTCTGGGACGAAAATCCACTTAAAATATAGAATACAATGTACTCTCTCATAAGCGGACACCGAAGGGACTGAGAATTTTGTCCGCTTATGAGAAGTGTCCACTTATGAGAGAAGTACACAAGAGGACTGAAGCGGAATGGTACTGAAAGAAATTTCCGGTTATGAGAGGTGTCCGCTTAAAAGACGTGTCCGCAAGGAGAGAGTACACTGTAAATGAAAAAGGGGTGAATGTGTTTTTGAAAGAACTACAATTATAAGCTGATCCTAATATGAATTTATAAAGATTTTAACTGAAACATTAAGAATAAAGGAAAATACTCAGCTCACTGACATGAAAAAAACTACACCTCTGTGTGACTTCATCGAATGTTCAAGGAAATGTAAGTGTCATCACGTAAGAAGAGTGTCTTCTTCTTCTCCTCTATATAAATGACTGTAAGGGAAAGACTGTTTCAAAAGTCGCCGGCATTATTTTAAAAAATGTCTTCTTTTTGTTGTTTTCTTTATTGAGTCCAATAAGTGATTACTCTCCGAAGAATGAGAAACCTCAGCATGAAGAACGACCGAGGCACTGATAAGAAAGAGCTCAGAAGATGTTAAAGTCGGTATCAGTTGGGTTTGTGGTAGGCAAAGAACGCATACTCCGGCTGATCACAAATTCAGTTGAAATCATCTGTTGAAGCTGTACAGTGGCAGTGTGTGTGATCCGAAAGAAATCTCTAAAGAAAAAAAAAAACAAAATTTATTGAACGAGTGAATGAATGAAATGTTAAGGAGGACATTATGGATCATACAAGTGATGGTGTTAATATGGATATCCCATGGATACCCTATGGGGCCCAGGAATGGCATAGAAGTTCCATCGCCGGAAGTGGTAAGATTCCGTTTTATGCTCGGACGCATGTTTGATGATAATATTTTGATCTTTGAAATGACCAGCTGAACTTTATGCGGCGCTTTGGCTATTTGGACAAAAATCCAGATAACTCCGAGGCTCTTTATCATGAAAGTGCCATTGTGGAAGCTGTGAAGAATATCCAGAAATATGGGGCCCTGAATCAAACCGGCGAATTGGATTCTATGACGCTTGAGGTATGTGCATATGTATTAGGGGTACGGTGTATGTTGGGCTGCATGAGTAACACACGCAACGTTGTCGATAACACAATGTCGATGTGAGTGTTTTCTTGTTTTGGTGATAATATTTTCAAATCATGTCTCCGTATTTACATACACACAATCGTGTGTATGTGTATGCTATTCTATTTTTGTTCATTGAACTTGAATATGAATCAATTGTTTACAATTGCCTACAAAAAGTTATGTTGTTATTGTTTACGCTTATCCTCTCAGCTCTTCACGAAACCACGATGCGGAGTTCCCGATATTGAAGGAAAACCGTATTATCTGAGACAACAGTCCATGGTGGACAAAGATGTTAAACGTAGGGAAAAGCGTTTTATTTTTGGAGCGAAGACTTGGTCCAAAAGAAATATCAAATACTTGTAAGTATCATTGTACATTAATATTGAACTTAGCATCATAAGAATTTTTATTTTTTTTTTTTTGAGTTTGGAGTTGACTTTTTCAAGAAATGATATTTTTTTGACTGAAAATGTTTTAGCCCATATTTTCCGAACTTTTGCATTCTCCACAAATACTACTTTTTTTCGAGATCCACAAAATAATCATGTTGCAGTGAAGACCTGCTCTTCGTAGTCAAAGCCTTTTTTGACTAAAACCCAGGGGATGACCGTTATGAATGCAGTGTGATAGCGATAGTGTTTGTTGACGTTGGACTTGAATTTAGTAATGGTATAGCAGGCAGGAAAACAGTTGCAGCAAGACTATTCCTCCACATACGAACAGTTCCGCCATTTGACAATGAACGGATGTGTTGCTATGGTGGAGAAAACTAATGGAATTTGACATTCTTGTCGCATGTCTATATCGAATCTGTCAAACAGTCGTGAGTAATTGGCGGTGACCTTCTTTAGAGCTGGTTCACCAGGAGACGGTTATAGTTGTGACGGCAGAAAGTCGGATCTCCAGATCTCCGTGGAACGAAATTAGACAATGCTGTGTAACCCAAACAGTGCGTCTTTAGTTTTAAGGCCTATCACTCCAAATGAACTTCAGATCGAAATTGTATTTTGAAACACTCCTTTAATTTCAAAACTATATATGTATGTATGTAAATTAATATATCATTGTATGTATGCGGAGAATATTTCCCATTAAACTAGACCATATTCACCGACTGGTAAGCCATCTTAATATATTTGTATCCTTCGCAGAATTGGCAACAGATCTTTAAAAATTCCCCGCGATCAAGTGGAACGAGATATAGCTCGTGCTTTTGCAGTCTGGGCCCAGTACAGCAATTTAAAGTTTGAACGTGTGGAAGACACATCTGCGGATATTATTGTGGGCTTTGGTTCACAATACCACGGCGACAAGTGAGTATTCTCAAAGACCCAATGTTACGAACTGAAAATATATCATTATCCCCCACTTGAGTTTTCCCTTCGATGGATCGGGCAATATTTTGGCTCATGCCTTTTATCCCTATGAAATGGGCTCCTGGGGTGGTGATGTGCATTTCGATGAAGATGAGAACTGGAAGGAGAATTCACCGGATCTAAGTCAAGGCGTTGACTTTTATACGGTGGCTTTACATGAACTGGGTCATAGTTTGGGATTGGCTCATTCGCCCACCTTCAGTTCGATTATGTTCCCCTATTACAAGGGACCCGATCACAATGTTCTGGACTATGATGATACCTTGGCAATGTATAATGCATATTGTGGGTGAACTGTAAGGTGCACGTAGACATTACGCTGACTCAGTCTCTTTGATAAATTTCAGTGAACAAAAAATTAGATGATGACATAGATGTTGTGAATGATGACAATGAGGAAGATGAAGGGGAGGAGGAAAACGTTGAAGAGACCAATAGTCCCAGTTACGATACAACAGAGTACACCACAGTAGTACCCGATCAAAATGTGAACAAGGAAGATATCGGCAAGGTAGAAAATACTCCAATAACTAATACCACAAAAGTATTCAATTTATGTTTTCCACTTTTTAGAATTTTGACCATTTTTCCAACACCTCTTCAGCAAGCGACAGTTCTATCCCAGATCCGAATGTCTGCGAGGGCAGGTTCAATGCGGTTTGTCATTTTAATGGATTTGTTCACATCTTCAAAGGACAGTATGTTTGGAAACTTTCGTCGTACTATCGAGTCATTACGGGTTATCCCAAACGCATACAGGACGTCATTAAAAATCTACCGGAGACTGTAAAAGAAATTGATGCCTGCTATGAACGATTCGATCAAACGGTGGTTTTCTTTGCCGGTCAGTATCTTTGAAATAAATAGCATATCTGTAATAGTCAATCAACGGTATCTTATCGTATTATAGGTACTCAAATCTGGTATTATAAGCATGATGGAATATTGGGCAATAGTCCTGTGGCACTGGAGAATATGCTAGGAAGTGTGGGGGCAGTAGATCGAATCGATGCTGCATTGCTGTGGCGTAAGTTTACCAGAATAAATTGTGAAAACAATCTAAATGCGAGAAAGACTCGGATGGGAAAGACTCCTCTTCACGTCAATACCTAGTCCATTGAGACATCAATGGTCCGCCCGAGATGTTTACATAAACCATATTTAATTGTCGCTGCCGATAATGGATAATGGTTTTTGTTCAAATCAATGCAATAACCATGCCCATTTGGCATGCAATTATTGAAATACTACTGAAAATACCATTAAAGGAAACAAAATGGAATTCGAGCAGAGCCCTCTATTACAGTTTTTAGACAGCCACTACTACGTTTTACCCTATTTGCTCTCTCTCTCTCTCTCCGAGATGGTCTAAGTTCCTAATGAAGATAAACCATATTAAAAAATGGGCAGCGGTACTCTAATGCAGTTATGCCCAAAACTTTCTTATGACAGAGCGAACATCGATGGATAAGTGTATATGCATCGATGTTCGCTCTGCCATTAGTACACGGAAATACCCAATTGCCTACTTGTGAATCATTCTGCAAAGTTAGCCGTTCAACATGAAACATAGACCACATACGGGCTTTTTCAAATTCTATGGTGGAAAAACAAAATACCCAAAATGGATATTTTTCTTGTTCTATGGTTGCTATACATATGAAAGTGTGTGTTAGAACTCATGTTAAAAAAAATCCCACCGATTGGGCCAAATGTTTACCCACTTATATCACAAAACAACTTAGACTATTTTTTCGTAAAGACCTACTACACAAATTGGAAGGTGTAAGACTAGAGAATTTAAAAAGACCTCATGGTGTGCATTCATGCATGGGATTACTACGGTGTGGTTAGCATAGCTTTTCAAGCATACCAAGTAATTCCGCTACACCTCAGGACCCAATTGCAGAATTTAATTCTAGTTAAGGTGTTGTGACCTACCTAACCAGGTTCAGATTGCTCTCCCTGCGATTCAGGTGGTCCAAAGAAACTTGTAATATACAGTTTTTAATTTCTCGATTAAAAACAATTTTAAAACCCTTTAGTCTTTGGACTTTTTATTTCAGTTATCTCAATTAACTTATTTAACCGTGAAAGGGTTTCAGCTACTGTTGAATAGGAATGCAGTTTTTTTATTTCCATCACACCGTTCTCTTTCCAACGCCGAAATATTTCAGAAACTGTCTCATCAATATGTCGCCCACCCACCAACCATTCGATATTCACTTACAATTCCAACAAAATGTAGGTTTTCACAAATTCTTGTTTTTCTACTTTTAGCAAAAAATAATTTGACTTACATATTTGCTGGATCCGTATTTTGGCGCTACAATGATCGTTTACAACGGCTTGACGATGGCTATCCAAAATCTGTGCAACGTTGGCCAGGAGTGCCAGAAAATATAGATGCTGCAGCAACAATACCCAATGGTAAGAGTCACACATTCACTATAAATCTGGATTTCGAATTGTTCTTTCATTCCCACGCATCTTTAGGCAAAACATACTTTTTCAAAGATAATCGCTACTGGCTGTATGACAATTTGCGTGTTCGCCCCGAACGTGGCTATCCTCGGCGAGCTTCAACTGCCTGGCTGGGCTGTACAACAAGAACAACAAAAATTCCATTTAGAAATAACACAACAACGGTATCATTTATTTCTGTTTTTCCTTCAGCTTCTTCGCAGGTTTCAACTTTGTCTTGACTGGCTGCAAGGAAGGATATGTTATGCTCTCCTCTGTTTGTTTCCTTAACTTAGTTTGTTGTTTAGCCTTAGTAGTTGTCGTCGGTTCTAGCTTAAGATCTAATGCATGTACATAGTAACGTATAAAACAATATGAAACACCAACACCACAATACATCGAATACAAAAGTAAAGGCCCAAATGGTAGTTTTTCATTTAAGCCCGTCCAAGGACCAATCACATGTTCATAGATTGGAATCAGCACCAATCCATAGATATAGAAATCCTCCAAAAGACTCATAGCGGGGTGGTCTTTGTGGAAACGCACATATTGGGTGTACATGAAACCCATGTAAGCCACATACAGCGAGTAACGTATAACGAACAAGTCAATGTGGAACAGCAACGGAAACAATGAAAAATAACCCACTGCACTGAGCATGAATGCATACTTTGCATCGGTTGCACTGACAAAGAATAGGAAACTGCAAAAAATAAGAAGAAAACGGAGAACATGAAAGATGAGTTAATGATTGAAAGTTAATTAAAAAACTTCTTGTCCCTGTTACTGCTACCTACCAAAGTGGTATCAAACACATTAGTATGGCTTTCTCGTGAACATGCCAGCCAAACATGAATGAACATGCCGAACAAATTACTACAGCGCGTATAAATGCGATTTTGCTATCTCTGAAAAGAAAGATGAAGAAGAAAGAAAGATGAGATTTAATTACGAAATCATTAGTATGCCCGTACAGAGCAGTATTACTTAAAGCAGCATAATAGGTGAGTACAATAAAGGCGTAAAAATACTTCTTATAACATGCATCCATCCAGTGGTAGATGGTGTATTATGTTCGTACTTGTAAAATAATACAGTCATGTACAAAAGAATAGATATCTGTCACGACAACTTTCAAATAGTGGTCCTTTGTGTTATAAGTTCGTTTAATTTCCTATGTAAATTCACAGACATTTTTGACTAAAAACATATATATATGTATTTTAAAAATCTCTTTTTGAGCTATGGATTTTTTGACGGTGGAAATGGCCAATTTTTTAGACAGATCAAAAGTCACTTGTAAATTTCAACCGATTTATTTAATTTGTCGACTTTGGTCTATAACACATTGGAAATAAAAATATTTTAAAAATATGATTCACAAAGCGAAGTTGTCTTTGAATTTATCTGAATTGTTGTAACCTCTCCAAAACTACCCCCTATCAATACCTGCTTACAGTCATGGTTATCTACGCCAAGTCTTGACGTATCTGCAATCCCAACAGTAACCCAATATTTCGCCAATTAGTTAATTAAGTTTACAACGATTGCCGTGGCTGGACATGTACAAATTGATAAAAAATGATCCGGCTCTAAACATCTTCGTCGTAGAGTTAGCGGAACAAAAGAGAACTACCCGTACATCACTAGAATGGAAAATTCTTAGATCAGGCGAGTCTTTGGAGGTCAAACACAGAAAACACAATCGTTTGATATACAACTTTAACCACTGCTAAATTCATATTATGGTTGTAAATAATTGTGTAAGCAAAACTATTTTTTTAGCACCCCATTCCTTCGAAAATGTAGACTAAGATAGAAAAGAAATTAATCTGCAAAACCACGTAAAAATGCCGAAGAACAAATTACATCCGACAAAGTCATTGGTTTGAGAAATGTTTTCCGCTTAATCATTAACGCAATGATAGAAAAAAATCGTTTCTACGACCATAGGCGTTGAATGGAGAGTAAGCTGAATGAGCCATAAAGCAAGTCCACTCGCTATGACATGTAGGAAGTCACCAATGTTAAAAATGTAGACAAATACTATGGAAGGCGCAGACAACGGAATATGGACTTATAACTTTCTCGGGGGTTGATGGTGTCAGGGTGTCATCGACCGATAAACACAAACTGTTAAGGAATTAGCTGACGACCAAAGTAACAAGCGGATATGTCACTCAAATAACACAGATTATCGTTTTCTACACACGAAACCCACATTTAATATACTTAGTGATTTATGAGAATATTCCAGAAACGGATTTAGGCAGTATCCAATATCAATTACCTTTTGTTACTGTATTTCCACAGCCGCACCAGAATGGGTATCATTGATACCACTGTTAGTATAAAAGTAATCAATGGACGCACCGAAGGCAGCACAACATGATCAAACTCCTGCACCAATCCCGATGTCGTCGAAGCACCCGTATTTGAACGAATCCGAAAGGCTGTAGCAGCTACTTTATCAGCCGTATTATAGAGAGCCCAAAAGTTTGGTGCCCAATATGCATGAGTCAAACCACGTTTGAAGGGGAATAAACGACTCAAAACCTGTGGTAAATGTTGGTAAAAAGGACCGAATGACATCGCAAAAGGAGTTAATCCAGCCACCAATATTTTTACGATGCAAAAGAGTGGATTTTTGCTAGCATCCAGGCAGTAAAATTTCAGTAAATAAATACCAAAAGCAGGAGCCATATAAAGGAAGATATGTTTAAAGTTCAACAGACAGGCAAACGCAAACGTGCACATAACATAACGTTCTTCCAACAGATAACTTATGCTTAAAAGCAAAATGCCGAATAGAAAACCATTGTACTGAAAATGTATGTGGTCCACAAAGATAAGCCCAATGTTGAGCAATAAAAACGTCTCTGCCGATTTTTGATTCATCTTTACACCCATACGACGAAGCGCCTTTAAGCAACGGGAAACTCCCAGTACAAATATCAAGTCCATTATCATGACTGACACTCTTTGGAAGTACTTAGTTTCCGGCGATGCATAGTTGAGGTTGCTGAGTTGCAACATTTTTGGATCTACAAATGACGCCACTTTCGCCAACAAGCATTCAAAGTAAGCAAAGAAAGGCGGATAATCCAAAGTCCATTCACTGGTCGCGTCATAGTACCATTGTTTCAGTGGAAGCGTGTGAGTAATGGCCAACCAATTCCGGTGCACCTCAAAATCTGTTGAATGACTGAGAAAGTGTTTTAATTTTATGTGGGGTTTTTTTCTATGTGAAAAGCAAGGCACCAAAACTACTTACTATGCTGGCACAAGCATTAATTTAAGGCATGAGGCCAATGCAAACAAGGGCCACAGCAAGCTCTCATCCAAGCCCATGACTGACCAAGAAATCACCAGGAAACTTCAGGAATTATGCCGGTTTTATTAAATTGGTGTGTTGTTAATTGGGGATGACAAATTGATGTTTTTCTTATCAGTTGTGTTATCGATAACAGAAATCGTGTGCGTTGCCATATCTATAAAGAACAACTGACATGAACAGCTGACTAAAACATTAGCGGTATTCACATTGACAAGATTCCAACAAGTTCACTTTACACTCTTTGTTAACAAAATCTGAAAAATGGGACCATCATTTGCCACCATGGGTTAAGTTCAGACTTGCCCACACTCTTTTAATGCCACAAATTCTATATGGTATAGAGGTGGTATCGGGTACAGTTGAATATAATTTTCGTAAATTGAAACGTGTTATGAACACTATATTTAACACTGTATTTAATGTTCATAGACGTGTGCATATATCTCAATTTGTCAGTAGGTTCCTGGGAATTTCATTTAGCAAATATGTTAACTATAGGATCTTCATTAACTAGATTTTGCGACTAATCTGAACTAATAGTGACTACTACATTTTTTATCATTCATTAACAAGATTTTGCGACTAATCTGGACTAATAGTGACTACTACATTTTTTTATTATTATTATAATATTTTAATGTGAATATGGCTGGGGAGCCAACCGTGTACGATTACAAGTGTGTGTGTCTATTTGGGATTTTAAAACTGTGTACTGTACTGAATGACTAAATAATTAAAATAATAAATAAAAACGAGGGTTATAAGGGTTATAATAATAAAATAATAAATAAAAACGGAGGTCTGTATATCAATGTTTATAGATATCCACGTAACACTTTCATTTGTCAAGGCAATTATCCACAGTATTGACTCACCCCGTTTACAAATGATATGATGTCACGATTCAAGGCAATCTATGGTATTCTAAGTATTCATGGATGATTTGAGAGCACTTATCAAAAAGTAACAGTTTTCCGCAGAAATATCTATACCGCAGAGGTGTAATAAGTTTTTAAGTAGAATCTTGTATTGAATTGTTGGTCGACAAAAGATATTTCTGAATTATCATTCAGCTTTACAACTTTTGAGCAATGCTCTCTAGTTCCCTCGCCCTTGTTAAGAACATGCATAATATACGTCGAGGGACTGTTGCTTGTTAAGAACATGATTAATATAGGTCGAGGGTGCTTGTTAGAACATGATTAATATACGCAGATGGAATATCAAGAAGTATGTCTGGAATTTTACCACGAGGTCAGAGGCTCGACTAAAACCTTTTAACTCTTTGATTGATAAGGTAGATCCTACTTTATTCGTTCAAGGTCTGCAAAATGTGTGTTCTAAGAGACAAATATTCCTAGACTTAAATATAAATTTATTGTATTGGGGAAATGACCTGCACGCTCGGAGATTTATTAAGGATACATCGTTAGATACCTCTTACAAGACCAGTAGTCATATATGTATAGTCCACAATTGATTTAATATATTCGAAACACAATAATTGTTTGGTTGAAACATAAACAGCAACATTCAACAGAAAACTAATGTAGAACCTCACACGAACGAGAAATATGACGTATTTCCAATATTTGAGGATAAATTACTACTCATATAATTCACAGCCGGATATTCGCATTAAGTCTTGCTTAGCAAATGTGTTCAACTGTTAGTAAATAGGTCATATGTAAATGATTAGGTACGTGATGAAGCACTACACAGTCATCGAAATGGAAATAATGAACAATGAATTGAAAATGATGTTCATACTCCACCTTAGTTCTTAATTTGCAATTTGACATAATCAAGAAACAACTCATCGATCGATCGTATACACTGGTCTGTCCGTTTATCTAACTGACTTTGGTCGATACGAATCATAGTGGAATTAAGAGGATGCTACGTTCAACAGAATGCCATTGGAATACCATTTAAAATCACTTACAATACCCAAACAGACTGAACATCATCAATAACAAACACCACACCGTGCACCAGAGCATAAGAATCGGCTGTGTAATAAACAGCAGACTGGCAGTTAGGTTGCAGTGCATCATCATCATCATCATTAGCACGTTCCTGAAGGTTACATACCACAGCCAATAATGTCACCAACATGTTTGACATATAAAGTTTTAACATTTAAAATGTTAAAGTGTACACGATTTTTCTATTGATATTGTTGGTGGCGTTGTTGTTATTGTTTAATATTTATTGAATATTATGTGTACTATGTGTACCAAATTATACAGCGGTGGTCAACAGAATAGCCTGCAACTAACAACTGAGATATGTTGTCGTGTTAGCCTTTTCGACACAACTTTCTTTAGCCCTTAATTGATATAACAATCGGCCAAACAAATTGTATTAATAACCACTATACAATTCTGATGCTCTATAGTCCCCTGAGTCCACAAAATATCGTTATTTTATTTCTATAAACAAATTCAAGAAACAAACTATATTTTTTGTCAATTGTAATAAAATTGGATTTTATTAAAAATATTGTTAGACATTGGCGCCAGGCTTTCAGCTGTGTGATAGAAAATCGGTATTTTCCTGTTTCCATTCTGCGATTTGTTTACTATTTGGGATCTTTTGAATTCCATTAAAATCGGCAGGGCCCAAAATTATGTTCATCATTTTTCACTTTGCTATTTTACTAAACAATTCTGTATGATATTCTTTGCCACAATTTATTTAATAATCATGTACATACAAATAAAATACATAGGGTGTCTCAATAAAGGTGCCCAATTACAATATTGTGGAATTTTTCTAAAATTTGGAAGCTGTCTTCTAAGAGACCCTGCATTCGACAATTTTTTTAAAACAAATCTGCCATTTGGAACCATAAATGGAACTATATATACAAAATTGACGGAAGTTTACATTTTTTTTAGAACCAAGGTCTCCTTGTCTGGTTAGACCCACTTAGTCCTTCTTTCAGACTTGAGGTAGAACAGAATTTATTCTAAAAAAATCGAATTCCCTAATTGTGCGGCACTTCGTTCAAATGCTGATGGAGCAGAGTGATGGTCAATTTCCTAAAACAAATCATCTTAGCTGGGACTCAGGATAAATGTCTCTGAGATTCAAATGGATCAACAGGGAGCAACTGTCTAAAGCTGATTTGGTCAGACGGCATGATTATTCGTTGCAGATTTGCAGTGAGGGTGAATGACACTCGTTACAGCAATATGATGACAAACTGAATGATGTGGACCTGAACCATCTGCAAAAACAAAGTTCTCTACGAAATGACCTTAAAATGACTTAGGTGTGACATTTATTTGGTATTTAAATGAAAGGTAATTTCCTCACGAGTTGAAATATGTAATTTGCTTCCGACCGTGGTGGCGTTCAACAACCCTCCACCCATACTTTTGATTTAATCTGTGGGATACCATGTCTGATCAGAATTTCGTAAAATTGTTGGGACACCCTTTATAAATACTATGTATATACATATATTTAGATGTATATTTTTACTTATGTATATCGGTTGCGTTTAAATGACTCCAAAATGCATAAATATTCCATGCTGCAGAAAAATTAGCAACTTCCAAAGAAGCTTAATTTGTATAATCAATATTAGAATTGTGGGGGGCGCGGAGGTGGTGGAGTGACTGACGATTGTATTCGTTGTGCAGCTCGCAATTCGCTGTCATCAATAGAGAAACAAATAAAGAAGAAAAGAGCCATATCATCCAGCGAGATGGAATTGTATACACCCTCCAACATGGAATGCATTTTAAAACACAGATTCGGCGTCTATCAAAGTATTAGCTGATAAAATATATCACAGTTACATATGTATGTTATTTGCCGATTTCAGCCAGACATTAGTCACCAAGTCCATTGTACAGCATCGTGTTTTAACATTCATACAGAAGGATGGACAAAATGTCAAGGATTGAATGAGCCTTGAAATATTCATTCAAAAAAATTACAAACGCTCTGACAAACTGAATACATGTACTAACATATGGTGTAGGATGTAATAACATCGAACATAAGGCTAATATTAAGTACTTGGTGAATTGATGTTGTTGTTGATTAAATTATGGATGCATTGGCAATATTTTTTGTTGAACAGCCATAAAAAAAGCTAAAATTAACAACGACCGAACTGCTTACATATCATACTTAAATACATGGGCATTTGAGCAGAGAGACAGGACAGACGGACGAACATTCATAAGAGTTATAAAACGTTTGCCATAATCATATGAATAAAATTAATTTGTTGCTGCTGTTGTTGTCTGCTGACATTTATATCATTTTGGAATGGTTGTTGTTGTGGTGGGGGATTTCTAGGCAGAACTATTGGCCAAGTGATGATCATCAGACCAACGAATGTGCAAAGTGTAGTTTAAAGTGGTATGAATGAAATAATGACACGGCTACACTGTGCCCCCATTCTCCTCTTTTGTCAGACCCCTAATTTGTCCGCATGGACAACAAGAATGATGATGCCGCTGCTGGTGATGATGATGAGCTTAGACAGACAGGCAGGGACCGATCATGTTAATTTTTTTTGTTTTCGACTTAAATGATTTATGCTAAATATTTAGTAAACATTGACTGACTGACTGCCCGACTGAATGTAAAGTATATGATGGCTAAATATATGATGCACGATCGATCTCACTCATTTTGAGGACGATCGCCGCCACCAGTTGACATGGATGTATGTGTATGTGTGCCCCTTGAGTCTCTCTGTACGTAGTTCGGATTGGCATAAGCAAAAAATGGGGATAAATGCCTCACCCAGGCACGTTTTTGAAGGTTACAAGCTTAGCTTGTGACTTAGTCGTAGTACTCGTAGACAGACATAAATACTTGGAACGACGAGCAATTCCTCACTACCACAAAAAAAACAACACTGTAAATTTGTTTAGTCGTTGTTGTATGACAAAGGCAAGCAAATGATGATCACACACAAGCCAGACAGGCGCACAGTGTTACGAAACAATAATGTAATAAAATTTAATACTGGCACAAATTTAATGGGACACAAGCAACATTGTATATAAAATATATAATGACCTAAACTGTGTTACGAAACAAGCAAAGAACCCAGAATAAACTGGATAAAGCAATTGCAATTATTTTTCATGAATTCTTTTTAATGAAAAACCAATAAAGCTTACACCACAAATCCATATTTTAAATTTGTTAAGAAACAAATACAGGATGTCCCAAATGAGTGTCTGGGGTTTCGCAATAGCAGTTCTGTGTGGTGCTTTAAAATTCGCTGTAATGTGATTCTGGGTATACAATACAATAGACCGGAACGGCAGAAACCAATTCCATCGGTTCAATAATGCTTTTTTCAAACCGCTCTCCATTTATAAAAAAAGGCATTCGGTCACACACTGCCTCCAATTTGCAATATACACTTATTTTGCTCCTAATTCAGACACTTTAGTAAGTGAAACTGTTTCTTAAAACCGATGTACAAATTTGTAGTGTAATTCCTGGAGGAATATTTTCCGATTTGAAAATTCCTCATATGAAATTAAAAATGGAATTTTTTCTAAACATATTAAGTTCATTGACAATCGATCATATTTCACATGTAAAATTTAAATTCATATCAGAAAAATGAGGACAACATTTGCCTGCCTTTAGTATGTGTCCCATCACATTATTGAAATATTTGTATTGAGTTGATTAAAGAACAGATGTTTCCTAGGGAAACTTTAAAAATTGCTTCGCAAATATTTCATAAAGCCGTGTCATGAGCTTTCATTTCAGTTGTTTTTATAAATGTCATTCTGAAAGACTAACACAATTTGGTTCCAATTTCGTTTTATTGCTTTTGAACCGCAGGATTTATATTTGTCATTCCGTTTGTAAGGCCTTGAAATCCGGTTTTGGAGATTTTTCCATTAGGGATATATCTGTAAGTTACGCGACACATTGTCATTTTGAAAGGGGGGGCCTTCTACCGGAATTAGTCTTTTCCTTTCGGACACGAGTAAATCTGCCATTTGGAATTGTCTTGTCCGATTTGATTTAAATTTTCCATAGAGCTAGGTGAAGTGTGTTCGATCTTAAGTCTGTTAGGAAACCTTGGTTGTACAAAAAATAGGAACTTCCGTCAGAATTGTATTTATAGTTCAATATGTACATACAGGCCCTCCATATTGAAGTTGGTAACAATAGTCAATAGGGGGTAGATATATCAGAATCATGTATCATTTTACCGAACAATAGTATATACATAAATAACTGTGCCCAATGTATAAATTTTTCCGTCACACTGTGCCGAGTCGTTTAAGACGATAACAATAACATTTAAAACAAGTACGTCCGTCCGGCCATCCAACTAGAGTTGGGGTACGAACAGTCCAATGGAGCATCATCAATGCTAGCTCGCTCCTTCTTAAATGCTTAAATTCTAAACGAGTCGACCAAAAGCATATGGCAAAAGGTTATATAATCCAATCCAAGACACAAATGTTATGAGGATGGCACAGAAGATCGTCGAGACGGCGACTTAGCCGCTCATACAGAAGTGATATTAAATGTGCAACCAGCCAACAACATGCAACAACGTACTTGCAGCAACAAACAAAGCACTACTTCACTTCATGCGGTATTTATTGATTTACATTTAAAATATGAAATTTTGTTTTAACAAAAGAAACACCACAAAGGCTGTGTCAAATAATGGCTAAGCCATCCATGTGCAGTTATAGTTTATGAATGACGCAGACGATGATCTTAAGCTAAAGGATTTGGGCAAATCTCTCAGACGCAGAATGTGATGAAATACACACATGTGATATTTGCTATCCGAGAAAGTCTTGTGTCGCACATGGCTTATGGCTGACGGACTATTCGATTCTTCAGCTTGATTATCAACATATGTGATACCTTATTCCGTTCTGAAAGAATCTAGTTAAGTCAAATATGTAATGATGTCTAATAACTTTGCAACACACTCCCTGTCTGTCTGAGAGTTTAATAAGAGCGCATTACAGTTTACACACCCGATTGACAGCGCCTTCATCATCATCGTCATCATCAGCACCACGTAGCGACATTTGAAATTATCCCACAATTTAACATTTTTTTTTTACAACAACTACTGCGACTGACAACCAGCAATGTTGGCAGCGGAGGCAGGCAACGCCAAAAATTAACAAGCCAGCGACACAAACAAGTCGAAATTTCCCAATAGAAAACCTTGTGCTCACACATGACAATAGACGAATAGTCGTCTGAATAGAATGAATACAAAGTATCTACATAGTCGAAATTCACAGTATACATTTAAACAAGCAAAAAAAGTTATTATAAACAGCAACAACAAGTTGCAAAAATTGTAAATTGATTAGAAAATCATCCGAAAAAATCTCACGATTTGACTATATCGGTCAAATAGATTCAGGTGGAAGTAACAACCACATGAGAAGATACATTGATCAAGTATCTAGAATATATTGTGGTGGCACATAATAATGCAACTGCGGTGTGGCACTAATTACACAATGTTTACTGGCACAAAAAAAAACACTATTTTGGAGTTTACGAAAAAAAAGTAGCAATGTGGAAATAGAACACCCATAATATTAGGTCCGTAAAAATTTGGGTTAACTTGCAAAACTATTATTTAAGTTACTAACCGGTCCGAGGTCTCTAGTCGGGTTAATCTCCTGTTGTTTACGTGAAGATTCATCATTCATCAACGATTCCTAGAGCCGGGATTTAATAGTAACAGATAAGGTAGCCAAAAAATTATGCGAAAATGCAAGCAATTGTAGGCGTGGCATGCTGTTAAATACAAAGGTTTTTAGAAAACAAGTACTGATATTTTATTGTTAGGTGGGAGGCTTGTTGTCTATAAAAAATTATGATATTGATGACCAATGTACCATTTATATTAGCTGAAAAGTTCCCCGAAAAATCGGAGAAATTTCTTAATAAAACCGGGCCGGTCGCGCCCTCCACCATTGCATCGTTTTAGACTTAACTTCAAATCTACGTATTCAACATAAATGACGATAAGTCTTTTGAAACACCCATAAGGCATAATTTGAAATGTATCGCCAATTAAATAGTTCCTTCCCCCGACCGGAATGTTCACTTGAATCATATCAGCAATGGCCTCTCAATACAATTGCAAAACGAGGAGTCGTTGGCAGAAATGGCAGCTTTCTGTTATGCTGCATTTTTGGTCGATTCATAACGATTTTCAATGTATAAACTTTGAAAGGAAGTTATGTATACAATTATTTTCTTAAGTCGATTTCTGCGATATTTCTTCATGCGATCAACTAGTAGTCCCTGGATAGTCCCCGGATTGTCGGTCATTTGTACACTCCCACCTATGCTTCTTGCACGAGCAAAGGAACAAATATATATATACATATATATATACCTAAACCTAACTCAGATGTATGTATATACATCTGATACTAAATTAATCTCCTTTTCCTTTCGACGGAATAGTTACTCTTTATTATTTTCACATTCAATATCTCTTCGTGAAGCTGTCGTTGTTGACCCTACATCGTTGTGCATCGGCTTGAGTAGTTTTTTACACGTAGGTTCGGTGTTTGGAGACACACTTTCTTTGGCTGCAGTCAAGATTAAAGGGGAACTAACACTTTGATTTTCAATTAACCTGTTCTGTCCACACATTTTCCTGTAAGGCGGTGATGAGTATTCGGACATTCCATATCCTCAAATCATGATCTGTAAAACATTTGCGTATGACGTCCGTTTTTTTTTAAATTCTTCTTTTGTATTTACTGGAGTTATGTTTGTTAAGGCATAGGTCTGAGTGCCTTAAGGAACGCACGTAAAAACTAGGCGTTGCAAAGTGTCACTCACAACTGACCGCTTACAAATTATCTACGAAGATACCACAACTGGCCCTGGCTGACCCACCCCAAACGGTGAAAGTATACAGAACTCCATCGACTAGAAATATATTGGTTAATAAAAGGGCAACCAATTGTTCAAGTGCAAAGCTGTTACTGGATTATAGCGGGATTACAATTTCTAATGCTGACGTTTCATGCCAAAATTGTCATACCACTCTCGTACCATAAAGCATTATTGAAATTTTGTTGATCTTCATTTAACACCCTCAGTATTAAATCCGCTTTGAAAATGATCTTGTACCCAACAACAACCACGACAACTCTGCCGCTGTTTGAGACTACGTTTTAATGCAAAACCAAAAACAAAACTCAAACATGCAACATAGAATAAATACAAAATGCTCGTACAAGTACGCGACGACGTCGTACTCGAGAGTTTTTGGAAAATGTTAAACTTTGTTTTGACTATTTTCTGTTTCAGCTCCAGCTTCTGGCTGCTTTTTGAGCGGTCGGCCGGTGTTTGTTTTGTGCTTCGGTTTGGCATCATCTTCGCCGTATCGGAGATTGTCGTGGTTGCATTCAAAATGCAGTTACGAGTAGTACCTTTGACCTATGGTAAGGCTGGCAGGCAGACGACAGCGAGATGTGATGCGATCCGATGCGATTTTAACCAGAGACGAGAGACGACCAAATTCATATAAAAGACTTCTGTGGCAAACAATTGCCTTCAGTTAACAGCGAAAAGCGTTCCGACGAATATACTCGTACCCACTTAATACTAAAATACGGATTCGCTCCTCTTGAATACGACGACGGTCTAATATAATGTCGGCACTATCTTGGAAGTTTGTGGCGGTTGTTTTTTGTGCGTATATTATTGTGGTATATGCGCGACCTCAGGCTCCTGAACAACCAGAACCGGTAATTGTTAATGGATGTTGGTGGTATTTTGAGTGAGATATACGATGAGTGGCAGTATCTGTCTGCTGCTGACGTTGTCCTCAAGACATTTAAATGGAATCGGCGTGACAATCAAACAAACAAAGTGTGATCAATTCGCAAATGTCAATTAAATTCAAAAATGCTGAGAATAAATCAATCAAATAAATATTATATTTTTCCAAAATAATACTTCTAACTACTAGCGAAAAGTAAAGTATAAAAAGCCACAGTAAATTATTTGCAATACCGGTGTGATCAATCAGCGATAAATAAATCGAAATTTAAATGGACACCAAAATATTTGTTTAATGTTGAAACGGCAAGGATGTTTTGAAAAATCAAATACATGTCATTAAAATTTCCTTAAAAAATTTACGATGTGAAGTGATTCTAAATATTTTAGATATTATTGATTTTTTTAACAATATGTAACGTGTGATTAAATCAAAATCATCCTTTTACTCAAACGTTGTATATTCTGGCTGTCTTAGATAGATTGAAGTAAATCTCACGACATATTTTGGAAATTATTATAATGCACCCAAATTAGTTTTGATTGGTTAATTGATTACAGTTTCTAATATTTCAGAGAAACTGTCGTGTTTTTAGACTCATAAATGTTTCTAAACCCATCCGTATTTTTCAACTATTTTTAGATGTTTGAAATAGTTTTTTAATTTTTCGGTGTTAAAAAAATAGAAAAAGTTAAAATTACTCGCTTGAGATTGGAAAAGGGTACAATTAGCTCAGATAGAACAGATATTCATTAAACCGTAGCTGAGAAACGTCAATGCATGTTAATGAACATAGAACATCCATACCGATCGAACTATCCTGTTAAATATTTTAAGTTCGCATTTAAGAAAATGTTCTATCACAGTTTTGTCCTACATCACCTGATAAACAAAACAACCTGACTGAATTCGGATACATTCACCTCCGAGCTTACTGTGGAACATAGACATACATACCTATATTATTCGTACGGACTAAATTTAGTATAATTTTTATTTGTTTATACTTGATTACATTTCGTAAGTTATGCCGGGGGAAAATTCAGTAGTATTTAGAAAGGCACTTTAAGAGAAACTATCAACTTAACATTTTTTGTTAATTAATTAATTGATTTCCGTGTGAATATTTAAAAGTAACTATAAAGCTTACAATTGTTAATTGCAATTAATGTTTAGTTGTTAATTAGATAATAACAAATTGGGGGGATAGTCATAAACAATAGGAGGTTGACGAGTTATTCAATTACAAACGACAGTGGAGTTGAATATAAAAAGGCCCTAACTCTTGAAAACTACTTTTTCTAGGAGAATGAAAACACTAGAAATAATACAGGTACATTATCAACGTTTTTTTTTAAATTTAATGTTGAATTTTAATAAAAAAAAAGTTCATTGACAATTTAATTTTAACACCAGTTTCAATTTCATTAAAATCGGTTCAGTAGATAATGGAGAATTTAAGATCAAAGTTCAACTTTTAATTATTTTACTATTTTGCCTAGAAATTTAGGGTTTTTTGGTTCAGAAATTGATAAATAAATTATTTTAATAATACATTAAAAAAAATTGGTATTTTGAAAAAGAAGGCCCTATGTTTTTTTTAGGAATTAGAGTTTGTACAGCGATAGTGAACACAAATCTGAGCACTACGTATTTGGCAGTTTTTCATTTGAACAAAAAAATATCGGAAATCGATTTAAGAAAAAAAATCGCAAGCTTATGCAAATTTCCTTTTAAAAATTAAGCACACCATTCCATACTAATAGAAGGAAAGCTACTGGCAAGTGAAAAAAAGATAATGTATATATCACGTTGAGTAGTTTACAATTGGCAGCATAAATAGTTTTTTGTAATTTATTTATTTTTAATAAATGAAATGAAATTTCGTTAAAATTAAAAAGTGTTCTCCAGGCTGTCCCGTACGTAGTTATCTATTGATTTTGATTTGAAAAATGTGACAAAAAATAGTACTTAAAAAAATATTTGATAACAACCCAAATATAAATGGTACATGTCACCCATTCCATTTTCTAACGAAAAAAAAAATCACAAATTTAACAAAAAAAAACATCAGCCCATTATCTGAAATACTTTACAATTTCTATCTGATCAAACATAAAAAAATAATATTTTTTTTTGAAAATAAAAACATTTGTATTTAACTGTAGCAACTAGAATTGCAATTGCCGATATTTTGACTTATTGTAAATTTTGCACATCTTAAAACCCATATCCTGTTAACATTTCGAAGGTAGTAATTGAAAGTTTATTACACTATGCAACAAAAATATAAAATTCTCATCTTTATGTCTCCTTGAGAATACAAATTGTCGAATTTTCTTTCTTAAAATATGACCGGTTTTATTCCCATAATACAAAAGGATCATCATCGATACAGAGACAAAATATTCTTCTACGAAACATATACAGTATTTCTCGCCTATATATAAGCCGCTTGTAAACAATTCGCTCTTACATGCAGCAGATCGTGAACAATTTCCCGCTGCTATTAAAAATGTTTAGTCATTTGTCTATTATTAGCTTTTATTGTTCGCTTTTATGCACCAAAATTAAAACCCAAATTGAAAACATTCATGTAAAATACTCCCGTATATGAATAAAAAATGTGTACGGGAGGAAAGAAATCCACAATGCGCATAGCAAACTACGAAAATTCTATAAACTATTTCACCAAGAAACCATTGGTCTAAAATAAATCCCTAGCTCGCGCAAATCGATTTGGTATTATTTTACAAAATCGATATTTATTCAAATCGTTGCTACAACCAAACTACATTTGATACGAATAAAATGTTGACGTCGTAACAAAGATAAGAAACCCTACTTTATAATAAAATCAAAATTAACTACCACATCTCCTAAAATGTATGAGATACTGTTCGACAAATTGGAAAAACCAAATTACCATTTTTTAAATGTATCAAAATCTGAAAAAATCATAAAAACAGAAATTATAAATAAATATGCTTTTTTTATAATTAGTGTACTGTTTACTAATTGTGCTTATATGCATCGATTTTTATATGCAATAAATATCCAAGTTTTTTTATATGCGCCGTCTATGCATATAGCCGATTTTTAATTTATGCAAATGGTCAACAAATGTGTATCGTTCTTCTAGAGATGACTCCGTTTTTAGCTCATATTTAGCTGACCTCATATTAGTATTTGTTTTATGGCGGTCCCGAGGTAGTCAAATTCGTCCACTACAACTTGCAACTACATGTCTGCATGTTTGGGGGACGGTTGTATCCGCTTCACGGTGATAATCATGTAAAACTTACCACAATCTGTACAAACTAGCTGATATATATATATATTAGTTCCTTTTACTCCTGCAAGGACCATAGTGCCGCATATAACTAGCTGATGCATGCGCTTTATCAGCTCTCTTCCGGTCGTATATACATCTGTGTGGGAATTCTGTCGCCACCTGCCGCCTTATTCTTCTTAAGATGAGTTATTGCGTATTTGATCTTCGGTCCGATACATCAGTTATCAGTTATCAGATTTAGATTTTAATCTCTATATACGCTCCTTGGGACAGTAATCGCAATGAGCAGTAAAGCTAGCAGAACGTGTCGGATGTATGATTTTCGGCAATCAAAATATATTCGGTTTTTGTTTTTCTGTGTGCTTACAAACAAATTTCTTAACACGGCGACATCGATTAGGCTTATTCCTCTATAGAAGGAGGTTTCGCAATGTCAATCTTATGTTCGAAAGATGTTCTTCCATTCCAATTTGACATTTGATCTGAGGAAGATTAAATACAAAATATTAATGTTAATTTTCACAATCTTATGTTAAGAGCAATTTGGGTGGTGTTCAAACCACTGTTTAGCAATTCTTTAAAACCATCCACATGAAATACTCTTTTTATTTCAGTATGAATATCAATACGAGGTCAAAGATCCCGAAAAGGAATTATTTTTCAATAAAAACGAAGCTGGCGATGCTCAAGGAAAGGTATGTCATTCAACTCTGCTATGCCATCACAACAGCATCGACGATATTTAATTTCACCTTATATTTTGTACAACCCTCACTCAAAAAAGGTCTCTGGTCAATATGCCGTTTGGCTACCCGATGGAAGATTGATGACAGTCGCCTATACCGTAGATGGTGAAAACGGTTTTGTGCCAAAGATTACATTTGATACCAACAATCCATTGGGTTAAATTGATGCCAAATCCAAACCAATTCCAGCCGACACACCCAATCAACAACAAAATCAACATTGAAAATCTTTCCGATTTGTTAACAGATTTCCTTGTTTATAGCGCAAATTATCAACAATTATTAATAATTATAACACAACAACACACACCCATAGTAATACTCTTTTCATGCTATAAGTCTCTTATTTGGTTCAGATATTTCAACCTCTAGATTGAATTTATATAAATTTTGGTTGAAGTTCTTCTTGTCTATCTGTAGCTAGCAGACATCCATTCATCTCTACCAAACCCCTTATGTGTCTTTAGTTTAATAAAATGTTTTTTGTACGCATATTTTCTTATTTTTTGTAAACAGATACTCAACGTATATATTTTTGTTAGTTTAAGTTTTTTTTTTCAATATTAATTTCTTTTTTGTTTGTTTTTAAGTTGTATGTACAGTGTACGGATATTGAATGCCGACACTCCATCCGAACGTTATGTGTAAAGAGTCATTTGTACATACATATGTGTGTATGTTATGTATGTATGTATTTACAATACATATGTATTGTACTATAGCATATTTGTTTATCATCTTCTTCTTTGCTTTTTTGTACATTTCGAAGATTTGTATCCCATGATATTGTATTGTATTGAATTCTTTATGGAATGTTATTCCAATATTTATTTTTGAATTCTGGCATAACGATTAATTATGATAATACTTATGTATATGTATAAACTAAACGAAATGTTTGTTTTATTGTTATTAAAGGGCCAAACAAATTGTACAACGTGGATACAAAAATACAGTCTATTCCGAATAACTGCAATTTGTCGGAGCTGAACACTATAGTTGAACCGAGTCACAACTCGTTATTCAAATAAAACATTATTTAACACCTCTTCATCAAAGTCAGTCGGAATAAGCTTAGTTCGGGAACCAGTTAAGGGAGTTAAGGGAACCATGTCCCCAAGACGCAAGGCAGCGAACACATTATGGAGTGATCCACAGTGGAAAGATAGCAAGAAGCACCATTACCAACAAGATCAACTGCAGCTAAAGAACAAATTAACAGGCCAACCAGTTAAAGATAAATAATGACAGGAAATAAGTAACAAACAGAGCAAAACTAGACAAATATAAATATAAACTTAGAAATTGCCCCGAATCGGAATAATTGCAATAAATGCAATAATTGTCGGGACATTAAAAAAAATATTGATATTAAAAAATCTGATGGGAATGAGTGCAGTGTTAAGAAACTATTCGCCAGTACAAGCGTGATTTGTGTCACGCAAAGTCAAAAATGTTCTGTTCATGAATAGACTTACAAACGAACGTCACTTTTAAGCGTTATCTTGAGTTGTACAGTAGATAACGGATATAAGAAAGTCAAAAAATACCACAGATTTGTTTCTTATAGGCGATTTTTTCTTATAACAAACTATTGTTTATAAGAAAATAACAGGACGGTGCCAAATTCCACACTGCACGCGATGCTAGCAACCAGTAATTGGGAGGCGAGTTTGGTGAACAATTAAAAAACAATGTACAGTAAAAGCTCTACTCGCGGACAGCTCCCGTGAACGGGCAGCACCGGTAGTCTGACAAATTTCAGAGCAAATTAATCTCCGCTGGGCGGACATCTACGTTGGATGCGACCACCGGAGCTTTCACTGTATATCTTCCTGATCCAATGTCATCTAATACTCATTTCACCCGTAATCATACTCAGAATACACAGACGTCCATAATTGTGCGTTGTAAGAAGAGTGTCACGACGTTAAAATACGTTTTATTTTATTTTTTACTACTATTGTCGTTTAAAGTTGATTTAAATCGGCCAACCATCACGACCAAATGTAAACTACCACAATTTCCCGATAATCCATTTATTACGATCGATCTATTACTTTGACCGATACAATGTTTGTACAAAGCGGCTCTGCAAAATCCATTTATTCCAACGATATTTTTAGATTACGTTAAGAAGAAGAGGCAGATTTACTCCACATCATGTTCTTGGATATATACATAAGCTAGTATTCGGCCTGATGTGCGCTCTAACTGTTCCATGTATTGGCCCCGAGAAGTTATTTTGGGAACTCTGTACTATTGACATAATCCTTAATTGTTTTCCTGTCTGCGCCCCTAAGACTAGGCATTGGTAGAGGAAATGTTCCAATTTATATGGATATATAGGATATATTTAGTTATTACATATTTTAACAGTTGTTGCAGTCCTTTAGATGGGACTTTTTCCTCTTAATCGATGTTACTCATGTACAATGGCATACATGACCATAAGCCATAACAAATCGACGGACAATAAAGAGAACGAATATCTGATCTATATTTGGAGGCGTTGCACACAGAATGATATATTTAGTAAACATTTCCTGCAACTAGTGTTGTAAAAGTTATTAAGCTATTAAGTAAATTAAGTAAAATTTGGTAAACACTTCATACATATATCAACACGACAAAAAAAAACGAGTTTTAGAATTTCTAATTTTAGACACTATAAATTTTGGGTAGTGGAAAAGCGGTATTCCATCTTGGAAGATAAATCATAAATAATAGTTCACCCTATTTTAAACTGTAATTGAGAAATATGAACTTTAAATTGAGAAAGTACTATTTAATTTCAAATTCCAATTGTTGCATTTTGGAAATTTCATTTACAATTTAGAGAAGAGCTCCAAAATAATATCCCCCGTATTCATAAAAACGTTTGTTAAGAAAAATGTGTGGAAATTGTTTTTGAATTTTCATACATTTTTCTTAACACAGGTTTTTCAAATTTATATAAATACTGGGGTAATTTTTAATAATAAAAAAAATATAAAAAACTACTTTTCTACAAACTACATTACTTTTCAAAATATATTTTAGGTGAATTAACTGCATGTTTCCATAAAACGAAATTGTTTGTTCGTTAGAAATCGTCAATACTGGAAGCGTTATAAAATGGGTTTCAGACATTATTGAATTGTGATTTTCAGATATATTTTAGATATCGACATATGGAACACAATGCCAAATGAATTAGCTCTCATCACTGATAAAAGACCCATTTTATTGGACATTAAATTTTGACAATTTGCAACGAAATATAAAAGAATATTACGAAAATCACCTTCGTGCAATGAAACTCCGAATTCACTCTGACATTGACCGCCTGATAGCTATTCACTCTTCCAAACATCAAACATGCAAAACTACTTGTTGTCGATTTTACGTACACCATACGCATACGTTTACGCATACCCACACATTAATACATAACAGAAAACAGATAATTATGTTTTTTACCCGTCTGGAGTTCATGACCTCTTCACAAACAGGTTTATTGACAACGTGAGGCAAAAAGAAATGTAAAACCAAAACTATAGAAAAAGAATAAATAAAATAACTGAAAACTTACATTTTTGTTTACGGCTGACTCATGTGTGTATATCATTAGCACAATATTCGGTTGTATCACCGTATTGTTGTCTTCCTTTGTGCATTTACTACAGCTAGACACGCAGATTTGATTTTCGAAATTCTAATTCCGTAATCCTCATTAAACTGACCAGCATGAAAAAGGCACATTTCTTTTAAAATTGTTTCTTGTTTGGTTCAATTTCGCACTATCATTTAAATATGCTTAAAACTAATTGTATTTATTGTTCAGCTAAACTTTACATAGGAACAGCTGTCGGTGGATTTATTAAATACTACCGCTGTTTTGCACTCGTTTTGTGAGTATTCCGATAGTCCATTAATTTTTCGATATACTCATCATGCTTTACGATGGTGGCCAAAAGTCCACGAGAATTAACTGGTGATCCGCTGGGCCCATAATCAATCAACTCATCATCTAAAGTGGTCATAGTGCCACCGAGCGCCCTCAGAATAGCATCACCAGCACAGATGTCCCATTTCTTGATTTTGGTGGAATGTAAATATGCTGTTGCATTGTTAGCAACCACTTGCATAACTTTATATCCAGCTCCGGCTGCTGCTAATATGTTTGAGTTTTCACCGAAAACAGATCGCGTTAAGTCCTTAACATCACCAGCATGGGAACGTGAAACCGTGATAATAAGGCTATCAACATTTTGTCTTTCCTGGTAAACGGACGACAGATATTCTGACATGGAATGATCTACCCACGCCCAGGCAGTTTGTCCGATGAATGGACTGTGTATTACACCCATCACTGGTTTGCCACGTACCGCAACACAGACCATAGTGGTAACGTATTCATATAATTGTTCTGGAAATTTGAAATAATAAATAGTCAATCATGGGTGTTTCAAGGAACTAAGGCTATAGAGATATCCATAACTTTTAAAGTATACAATATTTTGTACAACATACCCGTAAACTCCTGCGTGGCATCCAAGGGATCAATCCATACGGTGACATCCTTAATATCTACCATTTCATCTGGAATTTCCGCTGTTTCATGCAGCACAGTTGGGTCCAAATCAAACGTATTTGCTTCGGCACAACTTTCCTTGTCCTCCTCCGAAAATATTGTGATACGGGGAAAGATTCTATGCATTCCCTGTTTCATAACACAATGTGAACGACCATCTGCGTCCGTGTACGGATCATTCGCTCCTTCGTCCGTTTTCCCCTTACTCTTCTCCTTTAGAACCCTTGTCTTTGCCACTTCAAGAATTTCTAGGCCACCCCGTTGTGCCGCCTGTATTGAACCTATCAACAACTTACGCATATTCACCTTATTCTGATTTCTCAGCATTCCGGACAGAGCCGGTCGCTGCTCCTCCGTCCCACTGAATACATACACAAAGAAACATAGTATAATAATTACGGCAATTGTCGCCGGAACACGATGAACTTTAATGCTACGACCATGCATATTATTCGATTTTATAAATGGACCAGACATCCATTCGCCTTTTTCACTTCTTCAATCTTTCAACGGATGCTGTGGTCTCGTCACAAGTCTGTCACGTATTAAGAATATCAATATCAGAATATCGGCGGCGTGCGATAGATTGCTGTGTTTACATTTTTTTTCTGTTTCTTATCAGTGTTGGTATTTCGAATACTTTAATTTGTGCCTCTTTGACACATCAAATCGCTCATTTACTTGAATAGTGGCATAATTCAAAATTCACTTTATATATTTTTGGTCTTGGAAAAGCTGTAAATCCCTAATTTAAATTGGATTTTGTTCTACTGAGTATTATGGATTCATATGACAGGTCTCCATATTATTGAAATAGCCTGCAGTTCTTTTTCTATATTTGGAAAGTACGACGAAATTGACTATTTTAAACGGCTCTCCGGAAAAAATCCTATTTTGAGTTATGCCACTATTCAAGTAAATGAGCGAAATGTGCCCGAATAGTGTCCAATACCCAAGGAATCATAAAAATCGTACGAGCCAATGTATTGGGCAGGCAGTAATAGGATAATATTTAATGACACTGTTTAAACTTAATAAGACAAATGATTAGATAAAATCAAGTGAAACACGCTGTTATAATTATGATAAATTAAATATAATTTGAACCCGCTATGTTTGGTTTTAAAAAAATAAAAAAATATTATCATATTGGCTGGAATAGTACGATTTTGTTGGAGCCATTTTTCATCCCTGGCCTGTGTTAATGTGTATTACAAAACTGACAGCGGTAGGGTTGCCAATTACCCTGAATTCAGTGTTTTTCAGGAAAAAATAGTGGGGTATACCCTCATAAAGGCAACCCCTGCAGAAAAATGATCGTCTTTTCCCAGTTGTAACACATCGTTTTGTAATTTGTTTTCACTAAAGGTGGGTTTACACGACATGTATTTTGCATATGTAATGTCACTTTTTTAACCCGTCTGTTTTTCGTATGTCTGTCAAAACTATGAAAAAACACGGCTTTTAATTTTTTGTGTTTAAACGTGCACATGTAAACTACATGGCATAACCTCTGCTTGTCATTAACAGCTGATGTTGTAATGTCACAGAACAGCATTTTATAATTTTTGTGAAATGGATTCAAGAAGAAAGACCATAATTGCAGCGTGCAGTGTTATTATAATAGTTTCAGCTATTAAAAAAAGGAGGAAGCGGCAATAGAGGGCAAGAAGAAGCCGTGCTATTTGGAGCCACAATTGGTTGCTTCGAAGGGACTCCGCTTTGTTGTTTATCAAAAACAGCTGATGCGATACGGTTTACATACCAAAATAGAACATGCTCTATTTGAAAAACTTGCATATGTATTACATGATGCATTGTGCATATGGCGTTCTTGACAGGGTTCACACGACATGCATAAATTTTTCATATGCAAAAGTGACATTACATATGCAAAATACATGTCGTGTAAACCCACCTTCAGATTTTTTCCGAACACACAAAAATGTATGGCACAACCAGAAAGTGTACACAATTCGATAACGGTGCTTTGAATACTATACAAATCATGTAGTTTTCTGGGTAAACTATTCCCTAAACGTTTTTAAAATGATCGTATTCAAAATCGTAGGTTTGCGAGATCTACAATCATTTGCAGCCGAGAGTGAGAACCCAAATGTGTAGAAAAAATAGCTGATTACATTTGTGTTGCATTCATTATATTATGCTTTTCGTTTATTTTCGTTGAAATAATTCTAAACCTTGGTTCATATTTAGAAAATATTTGACAACAAATTTCCACGATATCACCACAAAGAAAACTTTTGAATTTAAGAACACTAAAATTATTATTGGAATTATGTATTTGAAAAAAAAAATTGCGGGTTAAAGAGGTGAAAAGGTTACCATGTCAACAATTTGAAATTAGTCAAGAAAAAACGATATTTTACCATATAAAACGCTAAGGTGACACCACTTTCCTCAGCTGTAATAACAACAAAAATAATTGTAATTAGTTTTTTTTGTCGTATATTTTATGGAGGAAACTGGAGTTTCCGGAGTTGTTTTCCATTTTGGGTAATGGACATGTGTCCTCTACAATAAAATTATCGATCCAGTGAATTGCCTTTCCGCATTTACGGAAGTATAGTCTCGCAGACGAACGTCCAATTATGGAGGCATTTTTGAAGTCGACAGTATGTCATGGCGCCTGGAAGGTGTGTGGGTTGAACCCACATCCATATCAAGTCACCATAGTCCTCCTCAAGCGATTAATGGATATCGGATACATACATACATGGCTGGAAAGGTATTTCGATAATTTTTCCCGATCCAATGTAAAATAAATGAGTTAAGGCTAATTATATTTCCGGAATTTTGGGGCCCGTAACTCAGAAAGATTGGATGAGGGAAATTTTTTGTATTCTTCTTAAAAACAAATCGGAGCAATGTCGCTAACAAAATTTAAGTCGCCTAAAGCAAATAGCGTTTACCAACAACTATAGGAATCTTGAACTGATAGTCGTAATTGGGAAAGAAATTTATTTATTTATAATACATATTGCATATTGCTTACATTTTAGAATATACGACATTTGTCCTGTGGATTCATTTTACTCTCCACCGGACACTGGAAAGCTTCCGAAAAACTCTCCGAATTCTTGAGAATATTATGCAAACGAACCGCATATGGGTTAAAGTTCATTAAGAACATATCCGGGCGAACACAAAAATATTGAGAAAAATTAAGAAAAAACAATTTCTTCCACGAAATATTTGAAAAATCCGGTTGTAGCTGTTGTTTATATTCGTTGGCATAGGCATTGTAGACCACACGAGCACTAACCAAATCATTCGAAAGATCGTACTTCCAAACGTTTTTTTGCTGCCCTTGCAGACAACTTAGTCTTTTCATTGGCTCGATTAGTAACGTTTTGCTTAAAGTGGCACTGGTCAAACCCTGCGCCATTGTAAATCCCAGCATAGACCACTTGAATAAAGGATCGTTGGCGTAGTGATAAAATGGCGGCTGCAACAGCCCTAGTGGCATTACGAACATTTGTTGCCCACTTGCATAAAATGGTGCCGAAGAACCACCCATACGGTTGTCGCTAACAATGAAATATGTTTGATTTTCAAATGGCAAATGAGATTTGAGTACACGATGTCTGATGAAGTATAAATGGTTTTTATAGTAGTTGTTTAATTCCAGTGCGGGAATATCTGCAAATAATTTCTCAATTGTGGACATGTGCAAATTGCGCGGTAAGTTTCCTATGTTCAAGTTTGTGGAAGCCACTTTCGACAACAGCTGCTCCACGTCGGATGCATTCAAGTTCAGACGGTTTTCCTTGATATTTTCCGAAATGTAATGTTGTGTTTTACTAAATAGGTTGGAAATATCGCGATTGTATTTTAACTCCTCCGGATGGTATATATATTGATAGTATAGCAAATGAATGGGGAAATCCATATCTCTTCTCAGATTCGTAATACATTCCGTGCTTGTAAAATCATTGCCTTGTTCTCGAAGCAAAAGGATCAGAAATTTCACCATTATGTAGTTGCAGACATCTTGTGACTCCCGTTCACTCCACCGTTTATTTAGTATAAATAAAAAATACTCGGTATTGAACACCTGAATTGTGTCATTGTCCTCCAATTCTTGAAGCAGTATATTTTTTAGATAGATGGAAAACGGGGGAATTCCTTGCTTAAGACTACTGTAGGAAAGAACACTGCGAGAAGGCTCTATTCTATAGTCTTCGTACAGCGTGTGCCAATATTCTTCAGTTCTCTGAATGTTCTTGGCGTACTTTAAAGCGATCACTTCTGGCAGACCCAACCAATTCATGAGTAGATCCATTAGCAGACTTTGAGATAAGGCATGTTCTTTTAATAAATGTGGTCGTTCTATCAGTGAGTGGAAACCTCCGCGAATTTCGGCTGTCTCTTGTCTTATCAATACACTATTGAGGCCGTATCCCCGTAATTGCCCCAGTAGAGCGAAAAGATCAAACTGATCCGATGTCCATGCCTTGACCACAAAATTTGTGTCACCCCTTCGATAGGCATGCAGTTCCTCTATCAGGGGCCATTCCAAACCCTGCCCTGGTTTTATGACATCGAAATAGCGAGTGATATTACGACGTTTCTCATTGACACACGATTTGTAGTAAATGTAGGATTTATCAAAAATACTCTGACTTTGGTTCTTCTTGGCAAGCAACTGTTGATGCAGTGTTTCCATGACTCTTATTAGTTTTATGTTCATTTGATGATCCACATAGTCAATACTGCTTCGTATTTTAGAACTTGTATACTGCAAGGCCCAATTACCACAGGCGTAGGCGTAGAAATCCTCACACGGGTCGATCGCATCATCTACGGACAGTTGAAGATTATGCAATTGTGTGCAGGTCGGGGAAGTCGAGTAGACTTCGCAACATGTTGCACATTTCGAAATGACCAGCAGAACGTATACTAGAAGTTTCAAAAATCGATGAGTCACTATATCTTCTGTAAGTATCGCCTTCATTTTTTCATTTGTAACTGAATTTGAATTTCAATGCCTTATGCATCCGTCGTCACTGTTGAGGTATATTTGATTCACTTTGTTCGATCCATCTATTTCGTAGCTAGTTCAGTTTGTTTCAAATGTGGTGTGGTGAGTGTTTCTCTTAACACACACAAGAACAAACAGATTTCATGAGAGTGAAATAGTTTTCTATTCAATTAAGCGTTATTGGAAATTGACACTGTGCATAGAGAGCGTTATTCAAGAAAGGCAAATACGTATGTAATTCGTTTTTAAAAACTATTAATTATTTCCGTCCAACTGAGAGCCAATCAAAAAATGGATTTTATTTTCCCATTACTAACTTATATCGGTATTAGTTTTATTGAGTTATCATCGTCTTGGACTGCAAATTTTCCTCTAATTATCTACATAAGGAGAATAGTGAGGATAAAGATGAGTTTCACATACATTTAATAAATTTTTTTTTAAGTCTTAAAAAATACTATAAGTCGATTTGAACAACCAAAATTCGTTTTGTAAAAACCTTTGTTTGTCTGTTCGTGCTACAATCCGGTCTCTATAACCAATCATAATTAAACAACTTGTTATTTATTTAAATTCGTCCGCACACGATTATTCTCCAACTCGTTTACCAGCAGAATGCACTTTATTACCGTTGCATATATTCATCGGTAACTAAAAAATTATTATATGGCTAAATTAGCGACTTTGTAAGTAGTAATAATTATGAGATACTCATTACATGCATAGATTTTAATATATAATTTCCTTTTATACCCTAAGCTATTTGCAGTTTTTGTTTCTATTTCTCGAGTTATACATTATTTATTTTTTCTATATGCGTCCATAGTACCTAATTACTTATTTCCTTTAATATTCCATGAAGGAACAGACGGGGAACTTTTCTCGAATCATTGAACTGTGCACGATATAATTTGTATACTCACTGATCGGGACCTACTGAACGGCTAATGCTTTTCTAGAGAAGTTTTATGTGGCTTACAGATTACTCTCTTACCCGTAAAGTCGCCAGCATAGTCCCTATCTTGAATAGTGGTTATTCAAAAAACATGTTTTTATAGTGTTTTATATTTTAAACAGTTACCTCTGAACTTTATTTTCGGGAACCAGAAGTGGTCGCCCGCCTCTTGTTCTAAATTCAATGTGTTCGAAAATGTCAAGAAATTGGAATTGGTCAGTGGAAGAACAAAATTATTATTATTAAGTCTCAAGTTCGAAGGTTTTATGCAATTCGACGTCGGCCCGTGTTTGTAGCAAAATGTATCCAAACTCTGTAGCGCCTACATGGCCTAGTAGTTCTGTTTCCCTCTTAGACTTGTAGATGGCTACAATTAGAACTTAGTGTATAAAAAGGCATATGCAAAATAGTTGATGTTCTTACACGGATTTGTGTTTGAGTTTTATCACCATTTTCATTGTCCTTATAAACCTAATGTTTCTGTAAGTTGTCGTGCCTTAGCCCATATAATAATAACGTTTCCAAACAATTATAAGAACCTTAAAGCAATAGTCGTCATTAGGAAAGGAATTCATTTATTTATTATGTTTTAAAAAATTCGACACTTATCCTTTGGATTCATTTTACTGCCCACCGGACACTGGAATGCCTCTGAAAAACTCTCCATATTTTTAACCATATTATTTAAACGAATCGCATATTGGTTAAAGTCCTCTGGCAACCTATCCGAGCGCACACAAAAATATTGCGAAAAATTAAGAAAAAATAATTTCGTCCACAAAATATTTGAAAATTCCGGTTGTAGCTGAGCTTTCTGTTCGTTGACGTAGGCATTGTATGCCGTACGTATACTCACGATATCGGGTTTAATTTCGTACAGGTAACCGATCTCTTTCTGCTGCTGCAGACAATTTGGAGGGGTCACTGTCTCGATTAGTAATGCATTGCTAAGCGAGGCACCTGCCAAAGAATGCGCAATTAGTAATCCCAGCATAGACCACTTGAATATCGGATCGTAAGCATGATGGTAAAATGGTGGCTGCAATAGACCTAGTGGCACTATGACCATTTGTATGTCTCTTACATAAAAGGGTCCCGAAGATTTACCCATACGTTCGTCGTTAACAATTAAATTTGTTCGATTTTCAACTGGCAACTGAGATGATAGGACACGGTGCCTGAGAAAGTATAAGTGATTTTTATAGTGATTATTTAACTCCAGCGCGGGTATATCGGTAAATAATTTCTCAATTGTGGACATGTGCAAATTCCGAGGTAAGTTTCCAATATTCAAGTTGGTGGAGGTCACTTGCGACAACACCTCCTCCAGCATAGATGCATTAAACTTCAAACGGTTTTCCTTGATACTTTCCGAAAGATAATGTTGTGTTTTACTAAATATGGTGTTAATATCGCGATTGTATTTTAATTGCTCCGGCTGGTATATATATTGATAGTACAGCAAATGAATTGGAAAGTCCATTTTTCTTCTCAGATTTCTAATACATTCCGTACTCGTAAAATCACTGCCTTGATCTTCAAGCAAAAGTATCATAAATTTGACCATTATGTAGTTGCAGACATCTTGTAACTCCCGTTCACTCCACCGTTTGTTCAGTAGATATAAAAAATATTCCGTATTGAACATCTGAATAGTGTCATGATCCTGCAATTCTTGAAGCAGTATGTTTTTCAGAAATGTGTAAAACGGAGGAGTTGCTTCCTTAAGACTCCGATAGGAAGTCACAATTAGAGAAGGCTTCAGTAAATAATCTTGGTATAGCGTGTGCCAATATTCTTCAGTTCTTTGAATATTATCTGCATACTTTAAAGCGGTCTGTTCGGGTAGACCCAACGAATACATTAGCAGATCCATTAGAAGGGTCAGAGGTAAGGCATCGTTTTTCAAATAATGTGGTCGTTCTATTAGTGTGTGTACACCTCCGCGGACTTTGGTTGTCTCTAGCCTTATCAATATACTATTGAGGCCATATCCCCGTAATTGTCCCAGTAGAGCGAAAAGATCAAACTGATCCGATGGCCATGCCTTGACCACAAAATTTGTGTCACCCCTTCGATAGGCATGCAGTTCCTCTATTAGGGGCCATTCCAAACCCTGTCCGGGTTTTATGACATCGAAATAGCGAGTGATATTACGACGTTTCTCATTGACACACGATTTGTAGTAAATGTAGGATTTATCAAAAATACTCTGACTTTGTTTCTTCTCGACAAGCGATTGTTGATACAGTGTTTCCATTACTCTTATTAGTTTTAAGTTTATTTGATGGTCGACATAGTCCATATTAGATTGAATATCAGATCTTGTATACTGCAAGGCCCAATTGCCACAGGCATGGGCGTAGAAATCCTCACACGGATCGACCGTATTATCTACGGATAGTTGAAGATGATGCAATTGTGAGCAGGTTGGGGTGGTCGAGGATACCTCGCAACATGTTGCACATCTCGAAATAACAAGCAGAACGCATGGTAGAAGTTTCATAAATCGATTATTCACAATATCTTCGGTGAGTATCTTCCCCATTGTTTCAATTTGTAACTTGATTTTTAATTTCAATTGCAGTTGTTTGTTCTTGTGCCGTCGATGTTTTGATGCACTTTGTTTGATTCGAGACCGATCCCTCGATTTATAATCGCGCTGTGGCGTTTGAATGTTCACACGTATAAACCGATTTGAGTGACATCATTTTGTATTCAATTGAGTGTTATTGGAAATTTGCACTGTAATTTCTTATGTGTTTTTAAAAATAATTCTTTATAATGCTGATATACATAGTCTGAATGTATGAAAATAGTAATAAGAGGTCACACACACACAAAGCGGAGTGAGCGTTGCGAAAGTTATAAAGACCGCGTATGATTGGACTACCGTAGTGCTGAGAAAAATCACCAATTAACACTAAGAGCGATGTTGTCTTATCATCAAGACGCTGCTTTAGAAATCTTAATAAGATCGTTGGAAATTGTTGTTAGTAGATATCGGACTACAAACGTTGTTTTGGTCAGCTTTCAAACTCGATATAGTATCTGATTAGCTCAAACAGAACAAATGCTACTGATTTGTTTTCGAAATATTTTCATTTTCAATTACTGTGCGTCATTATAACCAAAAGAGTATCCGATGTATGTAAAGTTAAACAAAAATCGTTCAGTAGACGATAGTTTTTTTTATTTTATTTTTAGGAATATAATTTTACAGTATAAAGTTGTAATTTAATATTTTTACAATAATAATAACAATAATAATTCATCAAATTACAATTACGATAACGTTGATGTTTTTAATATTTCCCTCATTTGGCGATTACTAATTTACTAATATATGGTTGCATTATGCATAGAAGAGCAGAACTTTTTAAGTAAATGTTGCACATGAAAACTCTTTTCTATTAAACGATATAATTATAACACAGCGCTTTAAGAGAAACTTTTAAATATAATCATAGATTAGGAAGAAGCTAAGATAATGATCAAATGTTATGCGATGTGAGGAATTCCTTTACAGTAAATTCTCACTCGTCGACGATTTTGGTGGATATTATGGATGGTTGTTGGGGTAACGAGTGTCTGTATATATCGTCATTTTGTTAAGTAAAATATATATGTTAGGTGTACATACATGCATATGTCCATGTATAACAGTTTTGAAAAAAGATTGTAATAAATTAAAAAATAAATATGCACTCAAAAAAAAGAAACCGACAAATTATGTTACAAATTAAATTATAACAGAGAGATGGTTATTCGATCGAATTCAGAGACAATTTGGGCTGTGGTGATGTCAAAAAATTGGAAATGGACACAGTCAGCGGAACAAGAAAATTATTATTATTATGTCTCGAGTTCGAAGGTATGCTGTAAGATTATTTTTTAATTGTATTCTTTGAAAAGTATGCAATTCGACGTCAGCCCGAGTTTGTAGCAAAATGTATCCAAACCCTGTAGCACTTGCATCGCCTAGTAGTTCTGTTTCCCTCTTAGAATTGTAGATGGCTAGCATTAGAACTTAGTGTATAAAATGGCGTCTGAAAAATAGTTGATGTTCTTACACGTATTTGTGTTTGGGTTTTATGTTCCTATCACAATACTTGAATCGGTTTAAGAACTGGCAAACAAGAATCATCATTATCTTCTTAAGAAGACTGTTAACAGGACTCAAGGCTGGGGTACTAAAAAAAGTCGTAATCCATGTCATTATAAACCTAATTTTTTACCGAGAAGTTGTCGTGTGACAACTTATGAATGTTAGCCAATAACAAATAACGTTTCTAAACAATTATAGGGATTCTTTAATTTATGTTTTAAAAAATACGACACTTATCCTTTAGATTCATTTTACTGCCCACCGGACACTGGAATGCCTCTGAAAAACTCTCCATATTCTTAACCATATTATTTAAACGAAGCGCATATCGGTTAAAGTGTGATAATCTATCCGAACGGACACAAAAAAATTGCGAAAAATTAAGAAAAAATAATTTCTTCCACGAAGTATTTGAAAACTCCGGTTGTAGCTTTGTTTTCTGTTCGTTGACGTAGGCATTGTATGCCGTACGAATACTAACCACATCGGGTTTAATTTCGTACAGGAAACCGATCTCTTCCTGCTGCTGGATACAATTTGGTGGGGACATTGTCTCGATTAGTAATGCATTGCTGAGAGAGGCACTTGCCAAAGAATGCGCAATTAGATATCCCAGCATAGACCACTTAAATATGGGATCGTAAGCATGATGGTAAAATGGTGGCTGCAATAGATCTAGTGGCACTATGACCTTTTCTAGGTCTCTTCCATAAAAGGGTGCGGAAGATTTACCCATACGGTCGTCGTTAAAAATTAAATATGTTCGATTTTCAGGTGGCAATTGAAATGAGAGGACACGGTGCCTGATGAAGTATAAGTGATTTTTATAGTAATTGTTTAGCTCAAGCGTGGGTATATCGGTAAAAAATTTCTCAATTGTGGACATGTGCAAATTTCGCGGTGTGTTTCCAATATTCAAGTCGGTGGAGGTCACTTCCGACAACACCTCCTCCAGGATAGATGCATTAAAATTCATACGGTTTTCCTTGATACTTTCCGAAAGATAATGTTGTGTTTTACTAAATAGGGTGTTAATATCGCGATTGTATTTTAATTCCTCCGGCTGGTATATATATTGATAGTATAGCAAATGAATTGGAAAATCAATTTTTCTTCTCAGATTCTTAATACATTCCGTACTCGTAAAATCATTGCCTTGATCCTCAAGCAAAAGGATCAGAAATTTGACCATTATATAGTTGCAGACATCTTGTGACTCCCGTCCCCTCCACGGTTTATTCAGTAGATATAAAAAATATTCCGAATTGAACATCTGAACTGTGTCATGATCCTGCAATTCTTGAAGCAGTATGTTTTTCAGAAATGTAGAAAACGGAGGAGTTGATTCCTTAAGACCCCGATAGGAAGTCACAATTAGAGAAGGCTTCAGTAAATAGTCTTGGTACAGCATGTGCCAATATTGTTCAGTTCTTTGAATATTCTCTGCATACTTTAAAGCGGTTTGTTCGGGTAGACCCAACGAATACATGAGCAGATCCATTAGAAGGGCCAGAGGTAAGGCATCGCCTCTCAAATAATGTGGTCGTTCTATTAGTGTGTGTACACCTCCGCGGACTTTCATTGTCTCTAGCCTTATCAATACACTATTGAGGCCGTATCCCCGTAATTGTCCCAGTAGAGCGAAAAGATCAAACTGATCCGATGACCATGCCTTGACCACAAAATGTGTGTCACCCCTTCGATAGGCCTGCAGTTCCTCTATTAGGGGCCATTCCAAACCCTGTCCGGGTTTTATGACATCGAAATAGCGAGTGATAT
This sequence comes from Hydrotaea cyrtoneurina, assembly GCA_958296145.1. Classification (NCBI taxonomy): domain Eukaryota; kingdom Metazoa; phylum Arthropoda; class Insecta; order Diptera; family Muscidae; genus Hydrotaea; species Hydrotaea cyrtoneurina. The sequence continues at coordinate 4,432,849 of OY282513.1, read as the reverse complement.
TACGACGTTTCTCATTGACACACGATTTGTAGTAAATGTAGGATTTATCAAAAATACTCTGACTTTGTTTCTTCTCGACAAGCGATTGTTGATACAGTGTTTCCATTACTCTTATTAGTTTTAAGTTTATTTGATGATCGACATAGTCCAGATTAGATTGAATACCAGATCTTGTATACTGCAAGGCCCAATTGCCACAGGCATGGGCGTAGAAATCCTCACACGGATCGACCGTATTATCTACGGATAGTTGAAGATGATGCAATTGTGAGCAGGTTGGGGTGGTCGAGGATACCTCGCAACATGTTGCACATCGCGAAATAACAAGCAGAACGCATGGTAGAAGTTTCATAAATCGATTATTCACAATATCTTCGGTGAGTATCTTCCCCATCGTTTTAATTTGTAACTTGATTCTTAATTACAATTGCAGTTGTTTGTTCTTGTGCCGTCGATGTTTTGATGCACTTTGTTTGATTCGAGACCGATCCCTCGATTTATAATCACGCTGGTTAAGTCTTTATTGATGTGGCGTTTGAATGTTCACACGTATAAACCGATTTGAGTGACATCATTTTGTATTCAATTGAGTGTTATTGGAAATTTGCACTGTAATTTATGTGTTTTTAAAAATAATTCTTTATAATGCTGATATACAGTGTACTCTCTCATAAGCGGACACCTAAGGGACTGAGCATTTTGTCCGGTTATGAGGGGTGTCCGCTTATGAGAGAAGTACACAAGAGGGATTGGTACTGGAAAAAGTGTCCGCAAGGAGAGAGTACACTGTACATAGTATGCACGTATGAAAATAGTAATTAACGGTCACACATACATACAAAGCGGAGTGAGCGTTGAAAAAGTTATAAATATCGCGTATGATTGGACTACCGTAGTGCTGAGAAAAATCACTTAGTAATACTAAGAGCGATGCTGTCTTATCATCAAGACGCTGCTTTAAAAATCTTATTCAAGATTGTTGAAAATTGGTGTTAGTAGATATCGGATTACAAACGTTGTTTTGGTCAGCTTTCAAACTCGATATAGTATCTGATTAGCTCAAACAGAACAAATGTTACTGATTTGTTTTCGAAATATTTTCATTTTCATTTACTGTGCGTCATTATAACCAAAAGAGAATCCGATTTAAACAAAAAACGTTCAATAGACCATAGTTTTTTTATTTTATTTTTAGGAATATAATTTACAATATAAAGTTGTAATTTAATATTACAATAATAAATTATCAAATTACAATAGAGAGACGCAGAAAGTCATAGTAAACGATAATGTTAATGTTTTTAATATTTCCCTCATTCGGCGATTACTAATTTACTAATACAGGGTGGAGCGCGGGAATTTTATAGTAGGCTTATGGTGGCTGACGGGAGATTTGTATTCGTCCGCCTTTCAGTTGCCACCATGCATTGGACACGTGAGAAGAGGTCATTTTGTGTTGAAGCGTATTTTCCAAATGCGCACTCGATCACTGCAGTGCAGCAAGCGTTTCGTTTACGATTCACTGTTCCTCCACGCGCGGCGTGTTACAATCAATTGTAAATTATTGAGACTGAAATTGGCAGAATACCAGTCGACATGCTTGTTACAGTTCATGAAAACTTCAGAAAACGTATACAGCGAAGGTCGACATTTGCCACATACACTATTTAAAACCATGTGCTCTTACTGTTCAATATAATTAAAATATAAAGGTTTCTAAGGTTCATAATTTTTTTATTTCATTCCCAAATAAACTAATTACCGCGCTCCAGCCTGTACATGGTTGCATTATGAATGGAAGAGCAGAACTTTTTAAGTAAATGTTGCACATGAAAACTCTTTTCGATTTTGAAAATCGAGAAAAATTAAACGATAAAACTATAACACAGCGCTTTAAGGGAAACTTTTCAATATAATCATTGATTAAGAAGAAGCCAAGATCAAATGTTAAGCAATTTGAAGATTTCCTTTACATACAATTCTCACTCCTCGACGAGTTTGTCTATATCGTTTTTTGTTAAGTACAATATAAGTACAATAATGTGCAAAATATGTATGTTAGGTGTATGACAAAAATACATGCATACGTGTAGGTATAACAGTTTTGAATAGAACAACAAAAAGATTGTAATAAATTAAATAATAAATATGCACTCAAAAAAAAGAGACTGACAAATTGTGTTAGAAATTAAATTATAACAGAGAGATAGTTATTCAATCAAATTCAGAGACAACTTCGGCTGTTTTGATGCGTTGTTACACTCGTTTCAAACGACCAGTTTATAAAATGTTTAGACAAAAAAATTACGCTGTTTCGTATTTCGATCCGTGATATCATTCAATTTCCTAAAGGAAACCGAAGATATTTGAACTTGTAAATACAAGTAAACATACATTTTGAACAAATATTTTCGAATATATATGTATATTCTTTTCAGCTTTTGTACCGAGGTTTGTGTGAAACTCGGAAACATGATTATTATATTCGAAATGAATCAGAGAAGAAGAAAAAAAAAACTTACAACACCAACGACGGTTTTTTTTTTGTAACCGTACAAAAAAATAAGAGTATCCCTATATATGAGGGAAGGAAAAACGAATGTTTCCATGCCAAAACTGACATGGTTGATATTTGTTCAATATTGAATATAAATTTAATGAAAAGTATGACCTGTTTAAATTCATATTCTGAGAGAGCATTTGCTAAAAATTTCTAAAACGTGTTTAAATTTCATAAAAAAAAAATGTTCACTTCGATCTAAGGTGAATTGATATTGTAGATATTTTTGGTGAGCTGTTAACTGAAATATAATTTGATTTTAGTTTATAATACCGAAAGTGAGTTAATCTACTTCGATATTAAAGAAACATTGCACACACACTCTTCATAAAGACAACATATGTGAAGACTTCTATGAAATAAACACAAATCTGAATAACAACTAACATCTTAATTACAAATTATCGATTGGCAAGAATAATAAATCAGGTGTGATGAGGCCGTGATTTTGGATCATTAGTAATCGGTGATAGAGGATATCAGAACTATATTTTTAACTAAACAAAAAACCGCCAAAATTGATCCCATAACATTATCTCTGTAAATAAAAAAAAATATATTTTATATTTAATATTTATATGTATAACACAAAGGCACTAGCAATATTGAGGAGGGGGTTTTTACAATTAAGAAAATACTATAAACTTGTATAAAGATTTTAGTGCCTTAAGTCTCCTGTTTGTCTTCAAATTTGTTGCCTTTTCTGTGTTTCTTTCAAAATGGAAGACTATTGAGAGTCCTTTTTTTATTGCGTGGAGTTTCTAACGAGGCTTGTTGAGATTTTTTCTAATAATTGACTCCTTTACTTTACTCAAACATTCCATGCACACATTCACACACTATGCATGTTTAGATTTTGAGCTGGTGTCCGAAGAGCTCGAAATCGAGCTTGATTTTTTACTACCGAAGCCGAATCGTAAACCTTTTTTACGTTTCTTAACACTAACACCTTCCGGAGCATGGTTGTCGATAGTATGCAATTGGGTATCGCTATGATATGAATCGGATACATTAGTTGCGGAATCGGTGGTGTGGGAGTGTCGTAGAAGGTCTTCTGATTTTAAACTGCCAGCGGATTGTAGAGTCGACACCGAAGACAGCAAATCCCTATCTAAACTGTGGAAAGTGACGGGCGTTATGGTTTTAGGTGGTTGATAATGATGTTGCTGTAGATGTTGTGGTAAAATTTGTCTTTCCAGTGAAGATGTTGAAAAACGACTGGGTGACTGCTGTTTAATATTGCCCTGTTCCGGTGCTGATTGGACGGACGACGAAGTCGATGAGGTAGATTGTTGACTTGCTGTGCTGTGTTGTTTAACCATCCTTTTGCTCTTGTTGCCGGTTGTCGTTAGGGCGGCTGCCACAGATCCGTTGTTTGTATTATTACCACCTTTCATTAGGGTCTGCATTTGTGGTGGTTGTTGTGATCTTCCCAGTATGTTATACAGATCTTTTGCCGCCATCAAATCCGAACTTTGCGATCTCAATAACGGGCTGTACGAAAAGAAACAAAAACATGATTTCATTTAATTTTTGCCATATTTAAATGCAATAGTTTTGATGCATTATTTCTCAAATGTTAATGATTTCTAAAGGATTAGCACAGTTTGGGGGATAAGAAAATGGTATGAGAAAATAATTATGAACTGTGTCACACGACGTATGTCGAATGCCAAATATTGGAATAAAATTAATTTTACGGCATATACGTCGATATATATACACACCAGTTCATAAATATTACAAATAGTAAAATTAAAATACGGGGGATTTCGGCTTACGTGATCCTTTGATAACGCAAAAACCAGTCAGATACATTTTTCATAATTGTTATATTCCCTTTTCACAAGAAGATGTATCAATTCAATCGGCTTACGTAACAATTTTATCTCAAAGCAAAAAATAATATTATAATTAAGGTCAACCTCGAGTATAAATATTTGTGTGTTTCCGTACCTATGTACTTGTCTCTAATTTGGATGAAGGATGAGACTGGGAACTTGTAATAACTCACCTCCTCCGGGTCATAATGTTTAAATTGTGCTATGAAATCCTCATACTCATAAAATCACATTTTCATTTACGAAAGCAAAAAAATACCCAAGAATCGAAAAATACGAAAAGTAGTCAACTTTGGAAATATTTATAAAATATAAACATATCGTGCACGTTCTACTAAACAGTCACATCTTTCAGTAAAATTTGTAATTTTCGTGTTTGCTTCTTAAAGCGGGTTATAAAACACAGCTCAAAAGAAATCAAATTATTTTTTCCGATTTCAGTTTCGGACTTTCAAAACTAAATCAAAAATTAAAGACTTAACTTCCTCTAGACTTCTATTCTGGATTCCTGTGAACAGTAAAAAATTTACAATTACTTTCTGTCGCTCCAAGTCAATGTGAACACTCCATCTTCTTGCTGCGGGGAATATATCATTTTTAGATGCGCACAAATTAAGAGATAAATTATTTCCCGGAATAAATAAATGAAAAAAAAAATTTATTAATAAAATAAAGTGTGTTTAAGGATAGAGTACAGAAATTAATGATTATACATTTATAATACAATAGGTAATACGAGAAGTAATATTAGAAGTAGTAGTAGTAAATAGTAGAAATCAAGTCTATTTGGTAGTAGTGGTGATGGTACACGAAGTAGGAATTCATGTAGATTTCTGTTTTGGGTTTCTGAAATTGTAAAAACCGAAAAACAAAAGATCACAATTAAATAATGAAAAAGCCATTACTTTGTGGGTAAATGCCATGTTGCGTGTACGAAGATAGATGGTTGATAAGTTCAATATTCATGGCATAGAATATTTTCTGTTTATCATTAAAATAGATATAATTCACAGGTTATGTACCCAACAAATGAAGGAAATCCCTCTCAATTTCTTGGATAGATGATGTTCGGAATTGCTCGTAAATGCCATACCATCTTCGTACATGGCCTGGGGTGCGACAAACAAAACGTCTTTCTTTATTTAGTATAGTCGGGGAAACATTGTTACATTTTAATTTGAGTAGTATAATCGAGGGGTAGAACTAACCGCCGCAGTCGTGTTATAGTGAATTTTTAAATTCCAACAGCAATCAGAACGAGTGTTACAAGAACTTGACCTGTATGATGTCATCGATACGAACTTCAATTTGAATCTTAATTAATCTTATAAATATTTTGAGTGGTATCCGTGCAACAAGTTGATTATTCTATTTGTTTCTTTTTTCGATCCCTGTTATTATTATTAGCTTCTTACAAACAATAAAGAGAAGTCTTTATTAATTAACAACAGATGGGGAACTTCTCTCTCAGCGAGATGTGCACGATCGAGTTTTGAACATACATTGATTGGCACTTACAATTTAAGCCAGATCCGAAAGAATAAACTTTTTCTAGAAAAATGTGCGTTTGCAACACTAAAAAATGTCTGATCATCTTCAAGGATATGAAACTAAGTTGTTTGTGTTAGACCGCGATAGCCCTCATCAAACAACTTTATCATCCTATTGGTTCAGAAGATTTATGGAGCACCGGTTCCACAAAAGGGTAACAACTAAACTATTTTAAATTTTCAGTAGAGGCCAAAGACTGTTTTCATTAATTTTAATGACATTATGTGAAAAATATAACTGCAAGAAAATACAATTAAAAATAATGTAACTGTTGTTTTCTTTTTTATTTGTTCTGTGGTTGTACAATAATAGAATTTTTTATACTCAACTAATGAGTCACATGTTGATTTGTGTTTACCGTAAAGAGTAATACTTTAAGTTGTGGCTGTTTTATAACGTTTCATTTTTAATTGTCATATTTTGGTTGGCCCAACTCAAAATAATAACTCAGTTATATAAACAAAATTTCAGAAAAAGAGTTATACAAAATGTTACTATTCTACAACCAATGAACAAATAAAAAAGAAAATTCTATTATTGTAATGGAATTGTTCACGTTTTGAGTTGTTACCCGTTTGTGGAACATGTGCTATATGCCAATTTGAGTCTATACTGGATTCATTTACACTCTACAATTTGCTTTTACCATGAACCCGAACTTGTTTCCTTCGGTTCACACCTATTCGAATGTCTCTAATTCATTCTCTGCAGAAAATGAACATCGTAATATGTGCAACAGACAATGTCACAATACTATTTGCGTTTCCTCTGTCGTTCACCCATCTTATGTCTCTTATGAAGCCTATTCCGCCTTCAACCCGGATCTTTGTGAATCTATCAGGAATCTATCCCCGGACAAAGTACATGTTGTACCATTTACAATTCATCCTGCAGAACAAATCCTGCAGAAGTGTGGAAATCTGTTATCGCATCTGCTGGTCCTCTCCTGATAGAGCAGTGGGCTGTGATAATTCTTACTACAAGTCTTAGATTTCATCTATCCAGTACCTTCAGTATACTTGTTCTTGCTATATCTTACATAGGCCAAATGGCCTTTGTCAGAAATACTATGTAGTCCGATTGTCCTTCTGGGACCCTGGACAGTCCCAGAAAACAGAATTCCGATAATAATCGGCTGTGATCGATTTGCATAGGTCTGAGCAGTGATAACTCATTGAGTCGAAAGATGATCCTGACAGATTATTGAGTAAAAAATTACTAATCTGAAAAAAAAATCAGTTCCTTTAAAAAATATTATTTCGAATGCTAATGACTGTAGGACGACTAGACATCATACTCGTTGAATAATAGACTCGATCACTTTTCGTTTGAGGAAATTTCGACACGACTGCGACAATTAAATTAAGTAAAATAAACTTGCAAGCATGGATTTATTTATCATGGAGGGGGGAGGATCGTTGTCAGAGAAGATGTAACGAAGACTTCGAAAATGTGTGTTTTTCATAATGAATCCGAAGGAATCGGATTTAGCTAGGCTCTTTTTTTGTGTAAAAAAATTTAATATTAATCATAACTGAGTTCGTAGAAACTGCATTTAGTAAAGCGAAATTCTTCAATATATGTTTTATATCAGATTTTTTAAAATAATCAAAATTATGATGATGTCAGAGAAAATGCTGTTTGTCAAGTTTTGCTATTTCGAAAGATCACAATAATTTCCATCAGAACGAACATTAATTATAATGGAAATGAAGAATGGAAACACAAACTAACCAAATTTGTATATATGTAGGAAGGGATAATCATCACAAAACGAACGAACGAACGAAGTTATCGTTAAAGCGCATGCGCATCTAGAACATACTACATACATACGTGTGTTAAAACATTTAAACAATTATTTTCGGTTTTTCGTTCTCTAAATTCAACAAACACAACATGATAATTAGAATGCAAAACAAACCTCTGGTTCGATTTACGAGGTGGGGGTAAAGGTGCACGACCTACGGGGCCACTCGTTGGTGGCGATGGTGGTGGCGCAGCATGTGACGCACTTGTCGTAACTGTTGCCGCCGACGGGAACGAGTTATTGTGAGTGGTTTTTTTAGTACGCGGTGGCACTGCTATCGAAGAACGATCCGAACGTTCTGATGATACCGAGGGACTATGACGACTAACGTCGTGTATCATGAAAACACTAGATGATGGAATAATCATTTCAAAAGAAATACAAATTAAAACCAACAAAAAAAAAATAAACGAACACCAAAAAACTATTGTCAGAAATGGAGATGAATTTTGAAATGATAAAAATTATTATAAAACACATACAAATTTAACGCTAAGTGGGTTAGAATTAGGTTTGAGCTACAACAAATACCTGTCGTTGTAATTGTGAGTGGCTGCTGTTGCAGACGAAGAGGATGTAATTGCGCTAACACTAACAGCATTGGCGTGGTTATTGCCGACATGATTCAACATTTCTAGCGACGTCGTTGGCGCTTGCAATGGAGTTCGTGGCGGTATCGCCGGCGTGTTGGCTACAGCATTCGCGCTGATTGTGGACGAAGGAGCATTTCCCAAATAGAATTGCACCGACTGTGATTCAACGTTATCTTCACTGCCCGAAGAGTCGTCACGTGCGGCATTCGAATTACTATTTAAGATGGCACTACCACTTAGACCAGAATTTCGACTATAACCATCGATTATACCTGGATAAATATACAAAAGTTCTTAAATCTTTTAATCATTTAGACCTAGATTTGATTAAGCGCTAAATACGTTTCTTTTTATCAAATAAACAGTATGTGGGTAAATTAAAGGAAGCATTATATTGTTTGTTCTTTTCATTTAACAACAGCAGTAAAGTACATATACATATGATTCAGACAAATGACAAGAAGGAGAGAGAGACTGAAATAATAGAGATGACATCGTGGCGCACAGGATTAGGACATACGTAGTGTGTGTGTGTGTGTGTGTGTATGTAATTAGTTCCAATGCCTTGTGGGTGCTTTTTTAGTTTTAGAATTTCAATTTTTTGTTTTAATTTCAATTAGATGATGAGTTAATGGGTATTGGGAAGAAAACAAAAGTTAAAAATTTGCATACATCATGCCAACATAAAGACTGACAACAAATTATTTTGTACATACATGTGATGTATTAATGACAACCAACATAAGTATAGTAAATACATACGAAAAATAAAACACAGACAGATTGATTACAAATCACCGGCTTGCTTGGCTTACCTTCGCGAAACCCATCATTTTGCAGTAGGTAGTACACGTATAGAAGACGCCTTTGCGTCGTTGTCAAAACATCGATTCATTGCCACGTTTCATATTTCATTCTTTCAGTCTATTCATCTTTTTCGGATGGTATAAATTGTGTTTGATTGTTTTGAGGAAATAATTTGTATAAAGAAAATGCAAAATTTGTTATGGAGAAATAAGTGTTACAATTGGTTCTGTGATGGTAGTTTAGGTTGTGTTGGAGCAGAAATCCAATAATGGTCCGATTATGGAGTTTATTTTTGTATGCAATTGTGTAGTTGTCAGTGGTCATATACTTACAGAAAACCCCGTAATCTTTTGTATACTATTCACCCCTTCCGGTGATTAATTAAAATCGTATTTACTGTCTTGTTTGTTGGACATGATGATTAACGTTTCTCGTTTCATCTCCATTTTTTCACATTTTTACAATTTGGTTTCAAACAACATTTCACCCGTTGTGGTGATTAATTAAAATCGTATTTACCCCTTGAACTGTGTTGTTTGTTGGACATGATGACTAACTTCTATTGTTTCTTCTCAATTCATTTCTACATGCCACAAATTAAGAATTATCATTTTTTTAAATTAGAGATGTTTCGGTTTAGCGGTTCAAATTTACGTTGGTATAAAACCGAACCATCTCATAAAAGAGTACAGACCTCTGGTAAATTCGTTATATACACAACAATACAAGTGCGAGTTTAAATAATAAAACTGAAAATGTCAGGAATACAAAGTCTAAAGATTCAATTCCATGTTTAACTTGACTAGATTAGGTAATAGGGACAACATATTTAATACCGACCTAAGAAATTGTTTCCCCGAAAAGTTTACTAAAAATTGTCAACTAATCCTAGAAATGACACTGTCAAATATTTTGAATTTGTCTTTGTACTTTTTAGGCTTGAAAAATATAAAATGAGCAAGACAAATCTTTTTGGCGTTTACGAAAAACTTCACTGCTCTGGAATGGGTAAATTTTTACGAAACAAAACTAACCATATTAAAGACATATTTTTGGGCAAGACTTGTTTTCAAGAAAACTATAATAACTCAATCAGTTACAAACGGATTTTAAACAACGAGGACTCGATTTAATTGTCTGTAAATATGCTTTTTATATAAATTTGCATGTTATACGGTTAGCTCATAAAACAATCGCTAAAGTTGCAAAATTTCTAAAACAAATGTGTTTGCAGGACAATTCTCAGTAAGAAACTAATCGATAATCCGCTATTTTACAGCACAAGTACGTAAATATGTTTTGATCCGGATATCAAACTGTTGTGATTTAATTTTTTTTAAATTGAAGTTTTTAAAGAAAACAACAATAAAGTTTAATAAAGATCGACAAAATATACAACAAATACATTTTAAGATTATGTTTTTTTAATGTAAATTTTATAAACCGGCAACCCATCCACAGCGTTAAGTTTCTAAACGCCTACGATCAGTTAGAAAAATATTAAAAACATTTCAAACAAAAAAATGTTAGGTGGTAATAACTTTTCTTAAAATTCGAAACAAGTAACAGTCGCGGGCTTTGTTCTTTAAATACGAAAATCAGACTCAATCGAAAAGGGACAGAATATTATGATGGACTTGGTACAAACTGAAGGAGACCTTCTATTACTTGGATTATGAAAATTGTGAGCTGTGTAACAGATATCCGCTTCCATGTAGTCTCGTATTTCTTTTAACTCTGCATTATAATTTAGTTGATTATTATCCCTCATAAACCAAATTAGCATTAATTGTAACAGGTACATTTCCCAATATCGTTCTATTAAAGACTATCTTTAAATTGAAACAATTAGTCTCGCTTATACTTGTAGTTGCTAACATAAAGAAACCACCAATGACATTTAGGTTAATAATTTATCCCTAACTCATTTTGGTACCGAATAATATGTATATGTACATGTGAGGCTGTGTCAGGTCAATTAAACGTAAATCATAAGCAAATATTTTAACAAACAATAATAATAAATAAGAAAGCACCGGAAAGGATTAAAGCATATCAATTAATTATCAATTTGAAATCAAAAATGATGTAGTTCTTTTTCTATACACATGTATAATTAAATAAGTATACAAAACATGGAAAACACAATTAATTAAAAAATAAAATCATTAAACTTGTTTATTAGAAAAAGGAAAAAAGGGAAAACGATCAAATATAATATGTGTAAAATATAGTATATCATAGATAGAATTTAAATGTACATAAAATAGGTTTTGTTATCGGGATAAACGCGAACAGTAAAAGAGATAACAATAACAACAGAAAAAGAAACAGTTTTTCTTTATAGATCATATAGTATATCTGAAATTCTCAGAGGAAGTAATATATAATTCAAATAAAAATGCAAATAAAGAAAAGTTTCTTTTTCAGAGGATTACTTAAACAAATTTAAATGTATTGCACTTAAGAATAAACGGAATTTATGATGAAACACAGCATGTTTTTAACTTAGTAAAATATGGTAGGTAAGTTTTGGTGGATGACCAATTTTTGTCAATATTCAATCATTAAATGCCATTTGATGAAATACGATTTGAAATGGAAGAAGTTTTGTTTTTATATACCGAATTTTCGATAATGTCTAATTTTGTCCATACATTTATAAGAATAACATCATGGAGGGTGGTAGGTAGATTCATTCAGCGGAAACCAAGGAAAAATTTTCAAAATTGATCTTACCTTGAACAGATTCATCATCTAATTCGTCTGAGCTGTTTGTTATGCGACCTGTAAGTAAATGCAAAAATATAGGTTAGTTATGAAATATGGTTATTGTATTGTCGGGAGGGAGCCTAACGCAACAGTTTGTTACAGACCCGCGAAAAAAAATAGACTTTCGTTTGTTCTATGATTCGGAGAATATTTCAGTTCTTCAAAAGCTATGTTCGTAAGCGATTTGAAAGCATCTAATTTACTGATATAATTAATGAATTGAAAAATAGTAAAGTTGTTAGAGTGTTGAAGCAAACGTTTACATTAGCCTGTCCCAGATTACGAACTTCTACCATTGGAGCTGAACTATTTACCTACTCTACGACCGCTCTACCGGGCAGGCTAGGAAAGAAACAAGTAAAATGTGAGTATCAATTTCAGAATCTATGCAATTGTATCGAAAGGGCTTTATTATAGGACGTTGTTGGTATGGGTGCTTAGGCAAAAGCCTAATATATTCGACATTATTTTTTAGGTAACTCGCTTTAATCCATATTATTCGAATCGAGTGACTTGAATTCGTGAGTTAGTGACAAGATAGATAAGGAATATTTGAAAAGTGTGTTTTGTTAAAACTGTTTTGAAAAAAACGGTCAAGAGAGAACTGTCTCGTGGACTCGTATACTTTCACACAAGTGTGTTTAATTATGCAGCATGTGCTTGACAAATTGATATCAGTTCAAACCCTATCTTTCGTTATTTGTTGTGATACATTTGTGGGGATTTGGCGTTAGTTAAGAGTATAAAAAGTAATGATATAGTTACAAATTGAATAACTGAGAAGTCTTTGGGAATTTGGCAGTAAAACTAAGCGGCTGGAGTGTTGGCAACTACAATTTTCAAGTAGTCTAAACGTGTATATCGTGTATATAGTGAATATACAATATATACAACCTCTGGTAGACGCGTTTCCTAGTAACTGTAGTAGTCTATACAGCAGGCGTTCCCAAAATGTGGAGCGCGCCCCGTGTAGGATATGTAGGTTATTTATAATCAACATGTTGGAACATGTTTTTTTTTCTGTACTTTTATCATTTTGTACTGCTTTCTCATCCCTGCTCAAGATTATCGTCGATCATCTGTTGTATGTTTTAAATAGTTTTTAGTTTGAGTTAGTGTGTAGTGAATTAAAACTTCATTAAAACTACATAAAAAACAAAATTCTCATTTATAATCATGGATGAAGAACAACAAAGTAAATATTTATAGGCAATATGTTATTTTGTTCCGTTGTTCTGAAGTGGGGCGTGATAATTTTCATTTGCTACATAGACGTATCTTCTTACTACATGTGATAATTCGCATTATTTACAAGAAAACACTGAGCATCGATAATTCTACCATTTGGGGTTTTTTCCAACGGGTTTGTCTATGATTTTGAAATGTAGTTATAGAACAATTGTATAGGGAACAATGAAGTGTATAACATTTATGTCTCTAGTGTTTTCTTTTTAGTTTAGTTGTCCGCCTCTTCAGGGAACATCTAAACTTTAAGAAACCTCCTGTAGAGTTAATCTTTAACCTGGTATATGATATAAATTATTATTTATAGCAATTGACACTTTGGTCAGACGATTCAACATCGCTAGGTCGGCTGTAAAAAGTATTCATATTCTATCGGCATAATAAAAAAGGGGCTATCTCCCTGCACTGTGGATGTTATCAAAAACAGGTACCAAAACCTGTACCACAATGTAGTTTGGGCACAAAAGAGTAATAGCTTAACTCGGTCTAACAATGAATTGTATACTGCAATAGGTAAAATTTCATCCTGTGATTGTGGGCACAACAACGATTTTGACTTGGTAACGCAATGACAGTTCTCATTGTCAATATATTCCTCGTCAAACTCACCTCTAGAACTCTTGATAGAAGAACCTCCACCATTACGTCCATATAAAACACTTTCCAAATAGGACAATCCATTGTTATTGACAATATTCATACCCAAGCACTGCTCAATTTGTTTCCATCTATGTAGACGTTCTTGCAGCTCATTCGTTACTTCACCCAATGAATTGCGCGCCTCTACAATTGAACGATCCACATCGTCAATGCTTTTGCCGTGGGTAGAGACAAAAGCTCCCACCAAACTTGTGCGTTTCTTGCGCAACTTCTCACAAGCTTCTCGAGCTGACTGCAATTGTTTTTCAGCTGATACGCGTTTCTTCAAGTGATTTTTACTCTCTAGTTCGTATGTGTATTGCAACCAGGATTGCAATTGAGGTGGCGGTGCCCAACAATTATCGACCAGTTCAATTTCTGCTCTGGACAGTTCTGTACGCAGCATTTCAATTTCTTTCTTTAGCTGTTGCACTTCCAAATCTGAATTTGATGATGTTAATGTAGGCACTTCTTTCAGCCGACGTTCTAAGTCCATTTTCTCTGTGGCAACATTTTCTTGTTCCAATCTAGCACGCTCTAATTCCTTTTGCATTTCTTGTAAACTTTGTTCGGCTCGTTGCAAACCCTCCATATCTTGAGCCATTCTTCTCAAATGTCTTTTAGCATTTTTATTTTGTTGATAGGCGTACCAGCAACCTATAATAGCACTTAGTAGTAGGGTAACTAAGATATAATCTTTCCAACGTGTTCCAGTCTCTGAAATATTAGAAGAAATTCATGTGATATAGGCTCACACCTGTGCACAAACTCCGACTTAAATACGAACCTCTAGGTGGACCAAACAGTACAACATCCATAGCTTTGAGTGCAATCTTTTGTTTATGTATGGGATCTTTAATACCCAAAACAGTTCCCACGTAGTGCATATTATTGACAGCCAAACTTTTTATTGAAAAAAAGAGGAAAACATATTAGAAATTGAAGTGGCAAATATTCAATGATAATAAATACCGAGGCAACGCGGCTCCAGATACTTTATGATGCTTAAATAAGTCAACATATTGTGGTAACTGCACAGATTGGGCCAACCAATCGGTGGTTTGTTCAATAGTCCAGTTGTGAACCTATTTATGAAATGGTAAATATTTTGTAAGTTCGATTAGGAAATAAAAAGAAAGACACCACTTAAACTGTGCCCAAAAAAATGTCTGTAAACCTTACACTTGCTCACTTACTTCACTTCTTAACCAGGCTTCCCACAGTTCTTTAACAGAGATGTGCATATCATCGTTAAAATGGAAGGCTTTCTGACGCTTTTCATAACCGGAATCGTATTTCAATTCCTCACGTAAGAACTAAAAAGGCAGTAGAAAAATTGATAATTGATTACAAAAGATTTTATGTTGTCAATGTTTACAAAACAAACGAATTGCAACGTATGTTGCTTTCAATTAAAATTGTCACACCCTGTAACTACGAACTCGTATATACACTCAGATGAATGTGAAGAGTAGATTCATGTAATTCTCGGAATTGTATTAAATTAATTTAAGGGTTCGACTTGAATTAGAGAAATTTGAGAGGTGTGTTTTTTTGAAAATTGATTGCATGTTTTTTAATAGCGCATTCGTATTAGCATTTTGATCTGGGAATAGACTCCAACTGAAACTTTAACTTATACATATAATGATCGTCTCACGCGAGCCTATATATATATTGCACAGCAAACAGATGCAACGAATTCATCAACTTACATCATCTGATTCACTTAAATCAATGTTTCCATTATCATCGTCATCCAACTGTTGATGTAATGTTCTTATTGCTTCCATACCCAAACGATCTTGTACATTGTAGCAGTCCAAATCATCTGCATGACAAGCACCATCTGCTGAGCCACTGCCTAGAGAGCCTAAAGACCAAAAACAGGGTGTGTCATTGTAAACGAAATTTTAATATCAAATTGAAATAACTTACTAAATTCATTACTAACGGCCTGTGACATGGCTTCGCTTAGTAAGTTATATGTGTTTTTGGGTTCAGCATGTCCACTATGTGATGCCTGGTTGTATACACCTGGCTGATGTTGTGGTTGTTGCTGCTGCTGTTGTTGGCTATTCATTGCAGCTGCTTGCGAAGGATAGTGATGGCCTAGGCCACCGCCACCAATACCACCTATACCATGAGATGAATACTGTTGTTGGTGCTGATGATGCTGCTGCTGCTGCTGTTGGTGGTGGTGCGGCGGCTGTGGTTGTTGAGGAGTTGGTGGGGGCTGCCCATGATGTCCATGCTGTGCTGTGGGTGCTTTCTGTTGTATAGCCTGTGGTCCACCCTCCGCCGGGGCTATATGGGAGTTGTAATGACTACTAGCTATTGTATCACCTGGTGAACCACCGCTACTACGGACCAAACATTTGTGTGAAGATAGTGTCAGTAGTGTAAATGTAAGTATAACTTTTAAAAACTGCATTTTGTGTTCCCTTCGTTTGCACAGCACTCTCAAGGCACACAATATTCGTTGAAATATTTTAACGAGTAATAAACTAAAGAGATTTTTTGGGGGCTGCAAACAAAAGAAAAATATGTTATTTAAGATATGTGTATGTACACCCAAAGACAATAAATTTAATGTCATATTCACGATAAGACTGTGCTATTGTAAAAATCTAGGGAATGCTAAATAAGAATTGACGTATTGAAGTTGTTATATTTAATGTAATTACAAAATCTTAACATGTTTATCATTAGATAAATACTGAATATAAAACGGCTAATTATATGTGGTTAACCTAAAAGTACTTTGTCATTGAATATGACCCGAGAGGAAATGCCAGAGGCTTACAATTGGTTCGTGAATACGGCTTAGGGAACCAGATTGATTGAATTGGTTGAGTAACTATAACAGGTGTCAGAGTATCAGCAGTTATAGATGTCTCATACTTTGAAATTTTTAATCAATATCACATTTTACATGTTTTATCGGATAAGCTAATGATCCCGATCGCAAGCGTAAACTGGTGATTATTGTTGTGGTCTCCACTGTCTTCTTTCAATGAATGAAAACGCAGAATTATTTCCAAAATATTATACAGAAACATCGTCACGATCACATGCCAGCGACTCCTTAATATATTCTTCTAGTATTTGAAACTTTAATATTTTATACTCAGTGAATTCTTTTAAGCTCAGAAAGTTCAGATTTTAGATTTCATTTTCATTTACATTCATTAACAACCAAATTTTAACTTCGTCGCAATATACAGCCTACCGGGTAAACTTTTATAATAGGGAAGCAATCATATTTGGCGAATAGTACAAATAATTCATAATTTGTTAATTTGTATTAAAACTGTTAAATTATGTAGACTTTTTCGGTTGAAACTCATAGTATACTCTGTGCATTTAAGGGTTATATGGTAATAATTCACCACAAATTCAAATCATACTAACAATCAATTTATGCATGTAAACGGAAGCATATAATTCCAATATTTTAATTTCATTTTCGTTTGATATCTCCCACAGAAATGCAATATTAATTATTACTAATTTGTGAGATATCTTCAATGCACTTCAGTCAATTTTGTTTGATAAGTTGTGATTTGGAATAATATTGTCAGAGGTTTATGATCGGAACTGTTTAACGCCGAACTGCTACTGCTTTCCTATACAAGTTGTACATCGCTTCTTTTACCAGATTTTTTAATCAACATATATCTCTCAAATCAACGGTAATTGCTATTACTAGAGATTTTTTTTAATTCCGTATAATTGGGATACGAATCCCCTGAGGTACGACTTTCTACCAACGACAGTGTAATTACTTTTTTATTCCGATTTTTGGTTATAAAACACTCCTCAAAATTATGTTTTTAATGAATTGCTCATAACTATTATTATGTACACATATTGGTTTATCTATACTGTGAACAATGTCATTCTGAATACCATAGTCTCATTAGCACAAAAAAGGAGAGATAAAAAACTCAAATTGGGAGATAGTCCATTTATGACAAGCCCGTGTTAAATTATTTGTTAAGTAAATTTATCCGAAATAAGTTAAATATTTCTTCCTGATAATTATAAAAGATTTTGCATACTTAAAGTAAATTATAAAGTGCGTTTAAAATAGCATTGATAGTAAAGTTTTTTTGATACATGGCAAATGATTTTCTAATGGTGATAATGTACCTAGTAAAAGCCGTGTTTAGTGCACGTGCTGAATAACATGGATTTAAAACATAAAGGTATCAATTGTTTCTCGCTCTATCTTTCCGTTGATGCCAATTTCATACTCATAAGTGAGGAGGATGTGACCCTAGGAGTTCAACATGTCAAGAATTAAAAAATTCTACCGAGATTCAGAAATTATTTTATAATTCTTACACATTCTGCTCATTTCTTTGTGTAAGTAAACAAAGAATGGTGGTATTGGCGTACATATTATTAATGTCAGAAGAGGAACAAGCCATTTTATAGATCTTTAAAGCCCAACTAATTATCTTGAACTCTTAATTACTGAATATCATACGAGTATTTGTAAAAATATTTCACTTTCAATGCGTCCGTAATGCGAAATAATATCAATATTTACATTAATTGACATTGTAGATAATAGTAAATTTTGAAATATAACTCTCGAAAATATTGCTGCACATTAATATACTAGCGATCGTCATACGAATTAAAACGATCGTGTGAGTTCCACCAAACACTCATGTCTGTCAATCTATGAATTCAATGCTATAGGGAAAAAAATATGAATAGTGAGCGTCTCAAACATCTCCTGAGACGACCATTACTAATAGCAGCCAGCTCGCTAAACATGGTCACACGCATGAAATCACAACTTTCTTTCGTCACAATTCAAACTTAAGTAAAACTTTAAAAATCGCAGATAATAAGATTCAGGCCATGCCGTGATTGCATGGCACATAACTAGCACCAACCTCGTACAATTATACCAGTAGGTATATAACATATGTATGTGCACATGTATTTAGGTAGGTGGGTGGACTGAGTCATCAGTTTTGGAAAATATACATAACAAATCTATTTAAAATGCGTGAAGATAACAAAAAACTAAAGCCGAAATGTTAAATTGTTCAAACACATTTTATTAATTAATTGTACAATTCAATGCAAGCAATATCATAGATACATACACATGTCCATACGTGCACACATGAAAACCGCGAAAAGAGGCAACAAGAGTGTTGTTCGTTTTGAAGGTTTGTTCCGTACCTGGCCTGGCCTAAACAGTAAAAACAAACAAAAACCGATAATAACTTGTTTTGACTCTTTTTCCGAAATTGTTTCAATGAATTTTAGTGTTGTTCTGTTCTTTTTTCATTATTTCGTTTGTAGACTCGAATACTTGAACTTGAGAGAAGTTTGCAATAATAATGAAAAATACAAAACAACAACAATAAAAGCCAGTAAAATAAATAGGCAAACAACAATAACAATAAAAAACCGCTGAAAATAGAAAACAGATATATTGTGTTCTGTCAATAGATAGAATCGCAAGCGACCTCCCCCCTACCCCTATTTCACTCTTCTATAAATTAGAATTGGAAAAAAAACTGTTACTTTTTCATCTCGTTTTCCATTCCTACCCGCTTGGCTTCCATCTAGTATCAGATCGACATTACTTGGAGAGATGACTCTCCTCTCTATCTCTCTTTTATTCGCTGGGTTAACAAGTATCAGTTTTTAAATGATGAAAGTGGAAATAAACTACAATTCACTTGATATTGTTTAATAATTTTTTTGCTAGACTAAGCACAATGTTTCTTTAGTTTTTGTTATGAGAAAGCAATTGCTGAAGATCACTATCTAGGCTTTGTCTAATTTATGAAAATTGGTAGGTACATACAGGCGGGCACGGTGCTTTTAAATACAGTGAGTGATAATAATACAGCATTCTTTCTTGCAACGCAATCTATTATATTGTAGCCATTTGGTTACAATTTGGAGCAGTGTTTCGGCTGTCAACTGTCATGTTGACAATACCAAAGGCATATTTTCCCCGAAGACTAGGGCGAGGAACTTCTCTTAAGGAGCATACTATTGTTGACAATTTGTCTGTAATTTAATTCGTGTTATTTCCGACCGGCTACTGTTTCGTGTTATTATAGTCAACTTTGCATTATGTTTGGGAATACGATTGGAAAAATACAAATGTCCCTAAGCGTGATAATAGAAGTTTCAAACATGTGTGTCCAAATGACGAATAATCTACACGAGGAGACCAGGATGCTGTCAGTCAGACAACATAATGTGCTGCTGACTAGACAGTTCCTGTTGGCATGTCACCTGCCAAGTCATCCTAACCATCAGATCGTGATGGCAGATCCACATCCGTAAGGAATTCAGGCACTAT
This sequence comes from Hydrotaea cyrtoneurina, assembly GCA_958296145.1. NCBI lineage: Eukaryota > Metazoa > Arthropoda > Insecta > Diptera > Muscidae > Hydrotaea > Hydrotaea cyrtoneurina. The sequence goes on along the minus strand of OY282513.1, from coordinate 4,412,682 downwards.
CGTGAGGACATCCAAGACGTCAACCGATTGACCATATAGAATGCCCTGAAAACTTCCAAGACAAACTCGATCAATTCTGGCACAAATAAGAACTGGCTGGAGCAATATTCGCAACTGCTACAGAGAACGCATTGTTCCAGGCACTCTAAACAGGTGCTCTTCCCCACTGGCCACTGATTTTGAAAAATGACATAGATTATCTAATGAGATCCTGACTTGTAGTTGTATACATTGACTGCGCTATATAATTAGATGAGGAAATTACAACTGATGTCTTTATCCAATTTTTGTATGAAGATTTTAGTGGTTTGTGTTGGTATCACGCATTTTTGAGATGACATCATATGCATATCTTTATATAAAATAAAACATCCATGTAACCAAATTTCCCAAACCTCAATTCTTTGATGATCCTAAAATTCCAAAACTCGTAGAATAGTACATACCGATTGCTGACTACTACATCCGTATCACGACCACTGTCAAGGGAATTCCGAAAACATATCACGTTTTGACTACCAAATGCTATTACATTGTAGAAGCATTGATTTTCTTACTGTTCGACTTTGCGCATTACTTTTTCGAGTTTATAGTGACGTCACAACATCTCAGTCCTCTCAGATGACCTTCTACCGGATGTCAATTGCAAACAGAATCGCAGAAAGAATCGCTAATAAACGACCGTTATCTATAAATTTCGATCTGTCTCGTTGAATCATGCAACGGTAGGAATTTCACGTTATGACCTTAACACAAACGAAAGTAGTGTCTGAGGTCAGAGTATCCGCAACAGGTCTTCAACAACTACCCAAAAAAAAATATAAATGTAGAAAACGCAAAGACCCTTCTGCATCATCAATCGAGAAAACGAGTGCATGCATGGCACATAACATTATCAACGAATTACTGACCAATTAACGGTAGATCAAATGAGTGGACGTCAACGTCGCTGAGGCGGGATCGGTGGAAGGGTGAAAAGTTAATAATAATTAATCAATTGAAATTGTTCATTTTGTTTGAGAAACATTTTTATTCCATTGATTCATTACCAACCAAAGCAGCAGCAATGTAAACGGCCATATACAGACAAACAAAACTCACACACGTACAATCGGGGAAAAAACATAACACTATGACACTATGAAGATTTAGTTTTTTGTGGGATAGCAAACAACAATCTCATCTGGGTGAATCTATCACTTTTGTATTTTTATATTTTTTTTGTATGCGCACTTTTTTTCGGCAAGGTGTTCGCTTACGATTGTTTTTTTTTTCTTGTTTTACATTACATCCCGAATTACATTACTTCACAGCTGAGGAATGGCGGAGAACAAATTAGAATTCTTATTTTGACTACTATTATTTCTTTTTGTCATGTTAAACGTTATACAAGTTGCACAGTGTCTTTCTTTTTTCATCTTTACTCATTCACTGCATCTAATTTTTTCACTTCTACAATTTCGCATTTCAGTGACTAACTTACACTTTTAATGAAACATCATTTCACAGTGGTGGTTGTTATCGTTGTTTATGGGAAATGACCAAGTTGTTGGTTTTGTGGTTAAAATTGAGATTTTAATATCGTTTTAACGAAATAGATCCGTGCCCAACCAGAGAACCGAACCGAAGCAATGACGACGATGGCGGCGGCTGGTCTTTTTTTCCAGTCGGCGGCGTAGTGGCTGAGTGGCGAAAAATGCAATTCCTCCATTCCATCTTCCTCTGATCGGAGATTAATACACGCTTAAATTAATTTTTAAAGTGAGATTTGATCTAAACTGTGGTACAAAAGGAATCAAAACGAACACTTACAATATATTTTTCTTTTGCTTCGAAGAATAAGGCAGGGTTACAATCGATCTTTTTAGCCGATTTAAGCCATAAGCAGAGGCGGCGGCGCAACATTGCTAAAAAGATTGAGCGGCGGCGCACCGCCGATTCGTACCAACTCAGCTCGGACCTCCGGCCCCAACGACAAGAATGAAAAATATAAACGTCAAATGTCAAAAGACTAGTGAATGGTAAATTGATTTCGATTAGAATCGATTTGCTGTTTTAAAATGCTTATCGATTATGACGACCATTTCGATAATCCTATATCAAAAACAACTTTTAATGTGGCTAGTTAAACGGAAGTTTAACTTATGTTTTTCATATACCGTTTCAAAAACAATTTTTTTTATAGAACCAGGCGACCATACATGGTACGATTATCCGAATAACAAGTCGTGTTGTCCCATGTGATCGGCAGATAGTCGATACAATTGGAAGTAACTGGTTCGGATGAGAATGTATACATTCTTCACCCAAATCAATCCGAAATGCAGTCGCCACTGAAGAATACACCAAACTCCGTTGTGAGTCGTATGGTCGGTGCCGCGTACTTTTGTTGTTTGCAGGACCGTTATAATTTACTTAATAATAATATAATACCGTTAACATTTTATGCCAATCGGTTTCTTTTGTTTAAATCGGATTATTTGGTTATTACAACTGTTTGTCTATTAGAACAAATTGAATCATGAACTGGAAAAATCATTTATTATGTAGACCAACACCAAGTAGCTAAATGCCGCCAACATAAAGTAACTAATCTCTAAGCCATGTCAAACTGCTCGAGAAACTTTATATACTAAGTGCCGGTATTTGGCATAGAGGAAGAATTCTCCTCAGACACAAGTCCAAAAATTCGGGTGCTGGAACCAAATAGTTAGGATTTAAATACCCTTATCTAAGTCAAATTTACATAAACTAAATGTCAAAAATATTTTTTTTCGGTTTTGAAAGGAATTTATTACGATTTATTTTTTGAAATGCATAAAGGGAGTTCTTAATTTTGGAGCATATCCGAGCGAAACCCTATAAAATACTCAAAGTGATGGTCATATCTAAAATATCCCAAGCTGAGAGATTACAATTGTTCAATGTAATGTTTGTATGTTTTGTATTTTTTAGAATTTTCAAGTTTTTTAGGCACGTTCTTACCTCTTTTTGCTACATCCAAATAATAAGTCGAGTATTTTAATGTAATATATACGAGAATTTATAAAGACTTTGTACTTGTTCAATCACGCAAACATCTTACCCATAAGCAAATTGTGTTTGGACAACGGGATTCCTGATGACCACTCTCCCGTCACATGTAACCAATTAGAGGTTTTCTGGCACGTCTGCACTGACTTACCATATCGATCGTCTGAGTTGATCCACCATAAATTGTTATGAAATTAATATTCTATCGTTGGAAAAAATATATCATTCAAAAATTACAAACGAAATTAAATTTCACTTACGGTTCATTTGTTTGCCAAACATCGGATAAAATAAAATGTTGCTCATTAATCTGTGAGGTGTCTTCATTTGGTACAGATTTATACACAATAGCTTTTTGCTTATCATTACAGTGTAAATCGTCGCATTCAGTTATCTCTAGCTCTCCTTGTTTGTCAAGAACCCCTTCATCAGATTCATCTATAATATCTATACTACTTAGAACTTCATTTGGTCGATTGGAAATATCTTTAGGTACAGTTGAGGTATTTTCACCCAGAATTTCCTCAGCTATTTCACGAGCAGACGGAGCATTATCCCAATCATCGCTATCTTCCGCTTCATTTTCACCATCATGCCCTTGTAACAAATTGTTTTGTTTTGCTATAAAATCACCAGCTGACATGTTGCTAGTAGATTTTCCAATTGCTGATGCAATTGAACAGGTTGATGGACTACTACTTTGTTTGCGGATCTTACGTTCTACTGCTGGTCCACGTGATATAAAAGGTATTCCGGTGCGCTCTGTTCCCGAATTGTAACATTCATCCTCGTCACTGGTCGGTTGGACATCAGAGCCTTTGTTACTGGTAGAAGCTCGGCGTTTACGCAAACGCTTAGTTCGAACATTAACAACGGTTGTATCTTCCAGCTCGTCGGAGCTTATATCTATTTTCCGTATCACCGTTGTTTTAGGAGTTTCCTTGGAGTAAAAAACATCTGTAATATCTGATTCAATTTCAAATACATCTAATGGTCTGAAGTGAGTTTGCTCAACGCCATAGTCTGCATTACATGAAGCTGAGGACGTTTTAGTAGTTGCAAACTCCGATGAGTCATTGGCGTTTGCATTATTATCTATCGTTGATTGATTTACGTGGTCATGTTCTACACTTTGAGGGGCTTCCGTGTCCGATGTAAGCAGTAATATATCGTCATCATCAGACATATCACTTGCAGATTTCCGTTGACGACTACGATCTACAACTGAAAATTGTATCGAGCAAGGCGAAGTACAACGCGATATATTATCTAATCGTTTCTCAGCACAGTCTGGTTGCGACGGCTGGTATTGGGGTTTTATGAAACTTAAAAATGATGGAAGTTGTATATGTACAATTTCTTCTTCCTTCACTATTATCGATTCGGCGATTACGCTCACTTCATCCACGTCGTCGTCACTATCGTCTACAATAAACGAGGAAGATGATGGTGCTGTAATCACAACCACATCACTGCAATCGGATTCGTCACTAGAAATTAAATCAATGACATCAGAGGATGTTTGTTTTGTTGCTTTTGTAGATACTTTTCTTAATTTTTGTTTGTTATTCTCCACACGGTTGGGGTTTTCAAGTTGTTGCTGATGTTGAAAGTCTGGTCCGTGTTGCTTAGGATTTTCATTGGATATAAGGGATTCCTTATTGTTCGAGTTGTTAACGCAGGGATTTATTTTGCCCTTCAAATCCAATATCTGTCCAATAGATGCAGAGGCATGTATCGCTGATATATCTTGATGCGATTTCGCCGGATCAGATTTCCTAAATTTATTTGGCAAACGATCACTTGTTGGCATATTATTAGTCCTATTTGAATCGAGAGAAAGTCGTTTATCTGTAAAAAAAATGAAATTTACAGATACGTTAGTAAGATCAATTACAATTGTAGATTTATAAAAAAGTCAATTGTGAGTATGACGATTTACTAAAATATGATTTCCGCGTTAATTAAATAGGCAAAAAAATGCTAAAATTAAAATAATTTCTTTTTCGAGATTAATAAGAAAAACAGATGTTTTCTAAAATATTTATGAAATAGTATTAAAAGAATTCAATAATAATAATCCTATAGCCTTATTTCTGATTCTAAGGATAATTTTACAAAAACTAGTTCTTTTGGTAAAAATTCGTTTCTATTTATAGAAATACAAATGGGAATTAGAAAGCTGTTTCGTCGTACAAGGACCTGAAGTTTCATTTAATTTTTATTCATCTTTACTTGCAATTTAAAGCCTTACGGCCAATTTAAGATAAATTACAAAATACATTGATAAAACAGCAATTCGAACCTACTCAATGCTTTCCTTCTTATTAATTCACATAATAGTATAAACTGTACAGTAAATAAATAAAAAATAATAAAAAAAAGTGTAAGAGTTATCAACCAAATATAGCACCATAAATGTAAAATTCAATATTGAAATTAAAAAATGAACAACATGATATTATAAAAAAAACCTTTTAAGATGGGGGAAAAAAAATAAAGCGTCAGGCAAAAAATTATGTGCATTTAGAAAATAAGAGGATATATGTAGATATGTTTAAATGTGTTGAAGTAGTTCGTAGCAATATGAGGCGAAAGTGTGTTTGATAAATATTTAAATAAAACAATGAACTTATCTATAGGTTAGATAAATGTATATGGTCTAGAAGCTTTTTAGAGTATGCTGCGCTGGTTAGATTAAAAACTTTTAATTCCCTAGGAAGTGCATTACTGTTGGAAACCCCGTACGTAAACATCAACTCAAGAAATTCCGAAATTTGCACCTTCATGACGTGCTCAACTACTTTAGAATATTCTTCTTCTATTTAAGTATAGGACGCGTACTTTATAAACGGACGATTTGGCTGTAGATCGCCCAAGACTTATGTCTTTAAATATAGCGTTGTTCCTTTAAGAAACAAAAAAGAAACAGACATCACAGAAGTACTTTGGGAACTAAGATAGGCGAGATAGTGAAGGTAAACAAATAAAGAGATCCAAAACCATTAAAAGGGATGAACATCAATTAACAAAAAAAAAACCTTTTCAATGTTTGAAAATCCTGTTAAATATGAGAAGATTCCCTTACCCAATTTGTCACACGTTTTCGAATTACCAGAGCATTTTATCTGCTTTCCATATTGTGTGTCCCCGTCATCTACTACATCCGATGAGATCGATCGCTGTTTCGGTTGTTGTATGCTTCGGTATGTGAAATGTGGCTGCTGTGGGATACCAGTCTCTCTACTAGCCCAGTAACTCGTTGATAGTGCTATATTTGTCCCAGATGTTGTTCCACAACTGCCAGCATCGTATTGATTTGCAGCCACGAATTCATGTTGTTTGTTCATGTGAGCATATAAACGTGACTCCAATTCCTTGGGGTCTTTGACATTTTTAATATCAACAACCTAATGATTTGGATTATTATTTGCTGTTCAAGTGATAAAGTATAAACTAACCATAACATACCTCATACATGATTTAATTTATTATTTATTCTACGACTGATTTGCTTTCTTTTCTTTTTCTTCCAGGTGGATCCGTGCCCAACCAGAGAACCGAACCGAAGCAATGACGACTATGGCGGCGGCAGGTCTTTTTTCCAGTCGGCGGCGTTGTGGCTGAGAAATTCAATTCCTCCATTCCATCTTCCTCTGATCTGTAGTGTTGCCAATCATATTATGAAGGTCGTCAAAAGACTACTAAATGCAGAGATGCCAACTCGATGGGTTCCAGCTACTTGTGGTGATTTTTGACTATACAGCGATTTTAGCGATTTTCTCATCAAATAGTCATTACTTTTTCAGCAACGCAGTGTGAAAAGTTGGCATCCCTGTTTACACGGGGCAACTTGCGGAGCGTCTTTTGTTGTCGCCTCGTGTCGCACGTTTACATCCAGCGATTTTGGTTCCGACTCTCAATTTTCTTTTTGACTTTTGATCAGCCCAGGGTTGTAAATTTGTACTTTTCTGTCGCTCCGAAAGGTCGCCGCGTGTAAATAAGGTCAAACTATTTTGTACAAGTAGTTTTTTGCATTTTTGTTACATCAAAAACCACAAATTGTAAATCTCCTGGCTAAACTCGACAATACTATATTCTAGGATTTAGTTTACAGGTGCATATATGCATAATACCGCTTTGAGAATACGCATGGAAATCTATTACAAATTGACAGATTTAACTCGATTCATACACTGGACTTAGCGCCTTTACTTACGCGATAATTAGCTGCTACTACCCCAAATCGATTTCGTCATTTCGTTGACTGGGCCATGTCAGTGAAATTAATATTACAAATACCATGTAAAGGGGTGAGAAGTGGAGGACAAAATTTTGATACAAATCGAATTATGGTAAATGTTAATAAAAATCGAGCACGAGGTCCGATGTTATATTTTTGTTTTTATTTCCCCATATTCCGCAATTCTTTGAATTGCATCTTCAGGGGATTAATATATATATTGAGTACAAGCGGATTCTTAAACTAGTGTAGTATGACTACCATCGTCTGTTGTTTGTATTGTAATAAAAACTAGTAATTACAAATCGAATTAAGGTAAATAAAATCCATTGGAAGTCGAAATCGCCTTCTTTAAGTTCAAAATTCGACCATTTTAATATTATTATTTGTGATTTTATTATGTAACCGTTTTTGTACGATTTGAATGTACCGTCTAACATGTGCTCACAGCAAAAAAGCTAAAACGAAAATTCGTTAAAGTGTACATGTATTAAAGCTCTCTCTCTATTTTCATGTTGCAGTTGCTCGGTTGAGACCTGTGAGAGGATAACTTTGATAACGGTAACGTTGGAAAATGTAAACAATCACTTTCATGTGCGAAATAAAAACCGTTCAACCATCTCAACCACTCTTTTATGAACGGAAATCTCTGGCAAAAACAAAAATGTAAATAAAACTTCCTTGTGTCGCTTTTTCTGTGATTCGCATGACAGTAGATAACGGGATTTTCAATGGAATGCACGCATAACAAGTGCTAACGGACGATGACAATTAGGTTAGCTGCTGCTCCTGTTGCAAGGATATTTTAATTGCTTTTCAAATTTAAGAGAAAATTGCGAGGACGACTAAAACTAAACATAATATTGAAAAAATTGTATTGCTAAAAGACGATAAATTGTTCAAAGCTCAAGAAAACAATGAGGCCTGAGGGCTTAGGCAAAAGTCAACAAATACATTGTGTGTGTGCGTGTATGATGTGAAAAAGTGATTAAACAAATTGACCTGGATTTCAGTTCTTCCTTGTTCTTTTCTATGGTTGTTTTCTTGTCAATTGTCAAAAGGATGTAAATCTTATGTCTCAAAAAAAAAGAAACAAAACAACTTGGTACATAGGATCATAATGTCTCTTCTATTCTACCGAAACATATCCATATATACGAGCATATGTACGTATGTATGTATGAACACACAAATAATATACATAGATATTTATGTATTTATGTGCAGAATGTTGACGGAGACATGGGAAATGCATGCATATTTTTTGTGGGTTTGTATTGTGTGTTACCGATGTTTGTTGGTGGTGGTGGTAGTGTTGGGAGATTGGTTCCACTCACTGATGGATGCATTCGGATTGAAAGCAAGTTTGTTGGATGTGTGTATGAGTTTTGAAAACCCAAACTGTGTCAAAGTTCTAATAACAGTCAATGTTCCACTTAGGAGAGCTGTGCACAAGTGAAAAACATTTGTTGTTGTGTTTTACTTTCTCGTCTGTTCACTTTTGCCACTTTTTTCGCCTGTAAATTGTAAATACTGAGGGACCAAACATTTGTACGAGGCTATAATTTCACTAATATCTAGTGTATGATGCATACAATGTAGCTGTGTATTGTAAATATCTTGCTAAATAAAATAAAACTACACTGTTTCCTATGAAATGACCACTTCCTGAAAATATTCAATCCTGAAGTACAAAAACTGACCGGTTGTCGATGACATCATCAATAATTACCCCAATATGAGACAACATATCCCTTTCCTGGCACTGGTTCAACTGATTATCATATTTTCTACATGTCGCATATCCAAGAACTTGTATCCAGTTACATATACGTATAATAGGCGTGTTTTATTTGGCAAGAATTTCGGCAAACATTTTCGTTTCGTCATAATTGTCGCTGAATTCTTAATATATATACTCGTATGTATATGTAATGGGACACACAAGTCATGCATTTGTAAAAAAGCGCTAGTAACTTTAGACTATTAATTTGAACTGCAATTCCTCAGTCGAACCGACAAATGCAATATACATTTTCTTCAGTGGTCAGGTTATATTAGGTACTGATAAAGTTTAAGACGTTTGTCCCCACTACATTTTAAAATGTGAGTCTATTTTGCTCTATGAATAAGTAACAATTGTCTCTGCTGGTCTTATACAACTCTCTTCCCACCACGTTCCACTTGTCTCCGCGGTCTTATACAAGTCTGCCGTCATTTCGTTGGCTTTATCGTCGGATTATTGCAGGTTTGACCTTCTCTATAGACTTGTTATGTTCTTATCCTCAAGACATTCGTTTTCATCTCTACTCGAAGTTATTTAAGTAGTTTGTTATTTGAAACTCTTGTAGAATTTTCGGCCATCATTGCTATTTTGAACAACTCCTCATTTGACCGTATTTTCAGTCCTCGTTCACCTAGTTAGTTTTTCCTCTCTCTTTCAACGTGTGGTATCTTTGTTAACACATTTGCACCCTTCATTGAACCAATGCATTCAATTGATATATTTATTTCTTATAGTATTTCTGTAACCCATTTCATATTTAGTGATTTTGATATGTATCTCTTATGAAATTAATTTCGTTGCTCACTGCTATCATGGGGATCTGCTGAGTTCAACATAAAGAGTTAATATGGCTCCGATAAATAGACTTGGGCTGTCTCTCGAAGTAGTTACGTGCGTGTTTTGAGACACTTAGGCCCAATAAATAAGACAATGTTCAACATAGTTTTATCATTTAAATGAATGTTAAACAATTGAAGCTTAACTTGCTTTTAATAGTATGTATTACATGTGCTTTAATACATAGTATATAACAACAACATTTCTGGCTTAATACCGTTGAATTTAAAATTGAGTTTTAAAAATTTTCTGTGTAACTACCATTGTGATTGGCTTTTAATTTTGTGTGTTTTCAGTCAAAAAATAATAATATTTTGAATTTTTGTGATATCCCTTTTCCCTTTTTAAATTTGAAATGTACAAAAAGATATGGAAATCATGACCTGCCACTGATTCGTTGGGCATTTGCAAGTATTTATGGCGTATGTAAACAGTGTACCACAATGTGAACACTCAACAGAGCGTTATTAAAAAAAAAATATATATACATATGTACTCATTATTTGAATAGTAGGCACATTTCTCACCAACATCCCTTTCGGCTATTCACACGTGTAATTAAGACCTAAACACTTGAAACTGGTCATAATACGTATTCTGTATCTGCATGTATGGTCGTAAACATTACAACATGAACAAACTAAACCAACATCAACATCATTATGTTCGGCCACGCCGAATCGTATATACCCACCACCATTGTTTGAGTTTCGTGGTATTATAGTAGTTACACTTACAGATCGACGAATATGACTGCCCAATGCCACGCCTTGCATTGAAACAATATATACTGTATTTATTCTATCACACAAAACTCATGGTTGTCAAATCTGTGACACTTTTCTGTATTGATAATTTCGAATATACATCCAATATGGTGGGGTTATATAATGTTTTTATAGTCATTCTATTTCAGCAACATAAGTAGCAAATCTCACACTCATATATCGGAAGAAATATCGGTTTTAAAATTGTTTTGTTACACGGATATCGTGATCATATACTTTACAGACATACATGCGAAATGACTAACTTAATCCATCTTCCGCTGGAGTGTATGAAAAGAGCAAAACCAAAACGAACAAATGCAGTCCAATCAACAGCCGTGAAAGTGAGATGAGCAATATATTTCTATGACTGTATACGAGGGCTGGTTGACTGCTCCCTAACTTCCTGAATAAAAAAATGTTTTTTTTCGACAAAAACTTTTTTTTTTATCAAAGATTAGTTAAGCTCAACACATTTGGATCATCGTCTGGATATTTCCAATGCGTTCGATAGGGTCTGGCACGGAGCACTCATATCAAAACTTATTGCATTTGGTGTCGGTAATATCTTCTCTCCATTCATATCGAGTTTTCTCAGGGATCGCTCTACGAGTTGTTATAGATGGGGTCTCATCAAACGAGCATATGTTGACCGCATGAGTGCCACAAGGCTCTGTCCTCTCTCCTTCTATATTTCTTAGTTTCATTGACGACCTGTTGGGTCAGACTGTGAACCCGATCTACTCCTTTGCGGATGACAGCAACATATGTCATTCATACTCATTTGATCATCGACCAGGTCCTCTGGAGGCCGAGGACAAAAGGCGAACGATGAATGATTCACTTAACCGCGATTTGGCGACGATTTGTGAGTGGGGCCAAATGAATAGAGTAGATTTTAATCCGCAAAAGACCAGCACTGGGTTTTCACACAAACGTTCACCAGATCCAGCATCGTCGTTTCTATGGGTGGTGTGGATATCGACGAATCAGACACTCTTGATGTTCTGGGCATGAAGATACAGGGTGATATATATTCGGGCTAGCCATATATTCGAAGTCCGCTAACACAATGCATTGCATTTATAGGGGGGAAAAAAAAACCTAGATGTAGTTCTGGCCGTCCAATCATTCTAACAAATGATTCGTAACAATATATTTTTTTCGTAAGCGCCCCCGTAGGCGAGTTGGTAGCGTGCTTGCCTATCAGCGTGGGGGTTGTGGGTTCGATTGGTCTGTCGCTCCAAAAATCTAACCGGTTTACCCCTGGACCCAAAATATAATATCAATTTACTTTGTATTGTAATAAATAAATAAATACTTTTTTTTCGTTTAAAATGAGCATATCTCGCCTTCTATAAGAGACAACCACATATCACATCACATATTCAGGCTAAACCCACTGGGTCCATCTTCCAGACTTATGCTCGAACACACTTTTTTTCGCGGACAAGCCAATTCCAAACAGCAGATTGATTTCCGAAAAATTTCAAATTCTCCCACTGTGCGACCTGAGCTATCGTCATTACTTTTTTAATACCCAACGAACAAAATTCACTTCGACCAAATTTAGTGTCAAAATTCATTACAGTTTGTATGGAATAACTTTCGAAAAGCTTCCAATATCCAAGGCCTTGTCGATTTCCAGCTAGATATTTTGTTGTTGTTATTATTCAAATACATGCATATGTACATACACGTATAAATCCGATACATTCGAGTAGAAATGATTCAGATCACATTTCAAATTCAATTGGGATCTGTCAGCCTAACCTCACAGACAACAGACAGGCCCAAAAGAGTCCACAGAACCAATCGAGCAAACGTTTATGGGGTTCTTTCACTCATTTCATTTCAATCCTCTTTTTTGTAATGTGATACGACATGAAAGCACCATCACACACCGCACGAGACTTCTTAACACTCTGAAAAATGACGGCAATATTGATACAATTCCACCTCTTCAACATAATCCAAACACAACTGAATGTTAGCTGTCGCTCCACATCATACGAATGTGATAATTTAATTTAGAGAAAAATCTAACGAAACCATATGAAAAATATATACATTTCTGAATTGATTTCACAATTCTAATAACGAAAATTACAAAATACGGGTGTGCACGGCACGAGGCCGCGCATTTCACATGCTCTATGAAAGCGTTTATATTTGTTGTTGGTGTGTTTCTTTCCAGAAGGGTATGAAGAGCATCTAATGGGACATGATTCGGAAATTTTGGCGAGAAGTGAAACATTGAAATAAAAATGGACGAATCATCGTCATTGACCGTCACGAGTATTTTACTAATTGCATTTTGTTTGGTAATATTTGGACTGATATTATATCGATATTTTGGACAACGCCAAACATTATGGACGCGTTCATATAAGGAAGAGAAAATTGGATTGTCGGCTCATAAACTATTCAAACCGAATGGGTATATGGTAAGTAAATGAGATGGCTTCTACATTATTTCCAGTGATTGAAGCTGGTGTAAGAGATGCAATGGAGAAGAAAAAATTTAATATTAATGTAATACCTATTCAAAGTATAATTTTTTGAAAAATATATGTGTGTTTCTTTTCAATATAGATTCATTCTGGATCTGAACTACTACTCAGTTCCAGTGGCAGCTTCAAGAGGTTTGACACCGTGGACAAGGAAAGTTGTAAAAATACTCAGCATCAAAACTCGCCCAAACATGCAACAACACCGTTGTGGAATTTACCTCAGCACGAGTCGGAAATACCACCACAACCATTGCGACCAGCGCCAGCCCCAGCTCCACCACCAACCCCCCCGGCTGTTAATACAAGCCAGCCCAAAATAGTCACGTTCTCATTGCAACTCACCGATGACCGATGTCCGTCGGTATCGAGTCGAGAGCCCAGCGACATCTTTCGCCCAAGCAGTATATTGCATTCGAATTCAAGGCATCTGGTGGAGATTCCAACTCTGGAAGCTCCCCCAAAAGCCAAATTGGCATTTAATATTGTGACCAACAGTATACCAGCTACAGCCATACCGCGACCAGTGGTTAAGAAATCACCCCCACAAAATGGTTTTACCGTAGAAGACAATCCTAATAGCTTTATAAGCTCCGTAAGTGAAGATAAACTCTTGCAACGAGCAAACAACACAAATCCTTTTCTAGAAAATGTATCGAAAACAAATTCCAACACTGCCTTATTTAATCAAGAAACAATGACCAACAACAAACCTGAAACATCGACGCTTGCTGCTAATCCTTTCATAGAGGCAAGAAATGCCTCACCCCCATCCGTTCGAAGAGATCATTTCCGTTATAACGAAAGTCCAACCTTTACGTTTCGCAATCGTTCGTTTTCCCAAACTGAAGTTCTTGACAAAGAACCTTCAACTATTTCTTTGAAAAATCTGGCCAATGTATTTCACAATCCAACACAGTCTATCCCAAATCCGGGAAATCCATTTACTCGAGCAGCTCGTAAAATTAAAGGGCCACACATGTTGCAGAAAACCATATCCGAAGATTTTCTATTTCGGAAATTTGGCTATGGCGGATTTAGTGGACATCAAAATGGTGGTCATGACAATGTTCACGTGAATGGAAATGAAAATGACGGATCGGGTGGCGGTACTTCGTCGTGGAACTTTAGTCGTCTGTTATTGCAAGAGGATGCACCGTTGAATTTTTGGCGCCGTAATAGTTCGCAGACTTCATTGAATTCGGGAAGTATGACCTCGTTGGATGGTGGCAATTTGGAACGGGCCATATCATGTGAATCAGTGGATTCCGATTATTCATCACTGGATTATAATAATGATTTTGATCAGTCAGCATATACGCAGATCACTGGATATCTGTGTATCGGATTACATTATGATAAGTGAGTATATACATACCTATGTGACTGTGGAAGATCCTTTTTTTTTTGGTTTCGCACTGTCCTTGTAATTTTTAACATTTTCAGAAATTCAATCATGCCGCAAGGTATCGACTTACAAGTGAATGTTCTAGAAGCAAAAGGACTAATACTACCATTCAAGGTCAATTCAATCGACACCTTTGTGCGAGTCTATTTAGTGCCCGATCAAACTGGATCCCTGCAGACAAAGGTAATAATTGAAGCATACACTGTCCATGCAAAACGATAATATGGATAATATTTATAACAGGTCATTGAGGATTCCGCAACGCCGACATATAACGAAGCACTACATTTCTGGCTGAGTAAACTGTATCCGAGACATTCGCTGTGGTTTCATTTGTTTCACAACGGAGACGCTCATACGTTGATTGGTAATTATGAATATTATTTAATAAAAACAAAATGGAAAGGAATGACTAATACTCAGAGATCCGTAGCTGGGTTTGCTAGGAACAGATACGCAAAGGTTCAATAAATGAGATCATAGTTAAACCACAGATTAGGGAAACTCAGTTTTAAAACGGTTTCTGAGAACACAATATGAGAATTAAAGAAAAGTCTTCTAAAATCTTAGCAAGCAAACGCGCCAAAAAATTGGTCGATTAAACTATTAAACCTTGACTGTTTTTTTAACATTTTATTTGGCCTAAGTGTTCTGATGATTTGAAAAGAATATTTCGCAGACTATTATATAAGATGAAAATGTTGAATGTCTGCAGAATCTTAAAGATTCAATCTACAACCTGCTCTCCAATCACTTCTGTTTAGTGTGTGCTTTATACATGTTATGCAAAACCCAGGATCCTTCCTGTTTTCTATCCACTCGAGTTCTGGTCTTACTATAGGCATTTAGAAACAAAATTGACTAAGTTGACGTTTCTTCTGCTTGTATTACACATACATAATTCAGAGATCCAGTTTATTATATATTATATATTTTATTATCGTGTTTGAGTATGTGGATGCCTATATTAGTTATAGTTGGACCAAGGGGTATAAGCTCACACACAACACTTACACTATTAGGGCTAATTGCCTTGATTTTTAACTGAAAGTTACTGCCAATTCGTTTGGTCACAGTTGAACTATTAGAGGTATGAAGATGGGATTTGTTACATATGGAGCCGATCTTTATAAGATATGGGACTTTATAATAAACTATTGAAAATGGACACGTTTTTTCATCTTCGATGATTTAAAAAAAAACACTCTGAAACTGTCATTTGTATTAAAATGCCCAAAAGGTTAAATATAAGTAAGTGATCATGTTTTTTTTTTAACAAAATCATTGGAGTCGATTTCGAGTTATGACAAATTATGTCATTGCATTTTTTGAAAGAAAAACTTTCGAACAGAATAAATGTGGTCATATTTGTACATTACAACAATAAGTTAAAAAACAAATGCTTCGAAATGTTGATATTTCTAGACGACTATATAGAAATGTTTAACATATGTATGTATTTAAAAAAAAAAACTATTCAATAGGTGAAGCTGAAATGGAAATCGGCGATTTGCCCAAACCGGTAACAACCTGGATACCATTAACCGATTCGCGAAAAATCAATGCACAATGGGGTGAAATAATGTTTTCACTTAGTTATTTGCCGACGGCTGAGCGCATTACTATAGTCGTGGTGAAGGCTCGCAATCTTCAGCTGAGAGTGCCCAGCAAACGGGATCCGGAAATTATGCATGACGTTCAAAACATTTTCGTTAAGGTAATTATGCGGTTATTTTTCACTTTCCTCTACACTCGCCGCCACTTATGGTAAATGTTGTGTGTCTGTGTGTGGTTTGGTTTGCAGGTGTACCTCATGAACAATGAGAAAAAGGTTCTCAAGAAGCGCACTTCACTGAAGCGCAAAGATCGCTGCCCAGTGTTCAATGAATTCGTGATATTCAGTCTTCCGCCACAAAGTCTGACAACAGCACAAATACGCTTTACGGTGTATGGTGTCATTGACGATGCGAACGTAACGCCCCTGGGACATGTCGTGGCGGGTAGCTGTTCCAACGGCAAGGGTTTACGGCACTGGCACCAAATGCTTTCATCTTTGCGCAAACCAGTGGCTATGTGGCATGTCCTGAGGCGTGTCTCCAATCAGCCGGTGTTCAGCAGTACAGATGCTGCCGTAGTGGATATGCAGCAGCAGCAAAATACTATCCAATGTGCCAAGAGGAATAGTGTATTCTAAGAAAGACTATCCCCATAAAAATCGACGTAAACGATTTCCCGGTAATGTGAAATTAAGCATTTGTTATGTGGCGTGGGAAGAAATGTACTCATTAGTAGGTAAATAGACATAGGAATATGGATCGAGGGCACACAATATTTTGTAGGGAATGAACTCGGTGTTCTTTTTTTTATTGTATACAATTTTTTTTTTTATAAAATGTCATTAGTTAAACAGATATGTAACTAATAGTATTTTTTTGTACGTATATTGGCCACCTTAACTTGGAAATTACTTTGAAATTTCGTAACGAATAACTGCCGAGATGAAGATGCGCTTACGACGGGGTACCTTGAGTGTTGTCCGCATTGAATTTGGAAATAAGTTTGCAGTATTTCAAACTGTCAAAATAACATATGTATAACTACACGGTACAATTCAGTTATGTAACACACTGTCTGAAGTTCAGCTTGTCAAAATACAATTACAACACATATTGTTGTTGTTTTCATTTAATACGGTATTTATATTTTGTATTACCACAATCGAGTTTCGTTCTTTGCCCACAGAACGGAACAGAGCTATTCTATTGGTGAGTACCCACAGTCCCCCTCAAACCATACAAATTTATCCAAGTACAACAGACATTTATTTACATGCATAAACAAATATTTAGAACAACTTTAAAAGATTTCAAACTAAACATTTTCTGTACATAATATACGTGTATTTATCGATTTTTATACCTTTTATTATTACGATACAGAAGCGATAATATTTTGCCCCAATCTATCCATCTATACTATATATCTATCCCCCCTCCATCTATCTCTCTGTTGTAATCAATCACTACATACATTTAGAAGATAAAATAAAAACCGACGTTTATTAACATTTAACAAACAAGACAATTTTGACCAAAAACAAAGTTTTTTTTATACCTAAAACCTAAATTACAAAATACTAAATGTTGTTGAAAGTATTTAATACATGTTGAATTATAAAAACAGAAACATATTTATTACTAATATTTACATACATAAATATATTTATAAAAATAATACCTAAATAGTTCTTACATACATATGTAAAAGCTTAAAACTGTGAGAAACCAAAAAGCTACAATATGAAATATTTTAAATAATTTATATGTATTTGCCAATAGGATTTTGAACAAAGTGTCTCCAATGATTATATTCGATGTTTGTTTTGTTATTAAAAATTGACGAATCATGTTTTATTGATAAACCAAAAAATAAATCAAGTTCAGTACCGGATATGAAAAAAAGCTCAGAGAAATTATTGATAGTAGATACTTTTGTAGTTTCCATTTTTCATATGTATTAAAAAAAAAAAAATTAAGAAACATATTTTTTGTTTGCGTTAAATTGGTTTATAGCATCTTTTAGATGAAAAGGCAGGGGATAAAGATAAACTTAAACTCAATTTTTCAGAATTTATTTTAAGAAAAATCAGGATAATTGTTTTCTAGTTACGACGTCGTAAAAGATACAGTTTTTTTTTTTAAATCCTAGCCATAAAATTTTATCAGAATTGTCCATAGTAATTTGGTTATCCAACTGTACATACTGGTAATATAATTTAATATAGCTGTTTATAACCCCCAAAAGGAGAGTGAGAGCCAATCAAAACCATTCTGATATTTCAACATTGGATTAAAAAACGGAGTCCTTTTTCTGTTTACATTCAGACCATGAAATCTGTTTTTTTTTTTGTAACAGTCTTTAAAATCTCTCACATCAAGTGAATAACCTCAATCGGTTTTACTACTTTTTTGGGTGTTGACCTCGGTGTACGGCAAAGTTCAAGCTGCAAATCACATACATATATATTTAAATAACAATTCATATTTTTTTTTTTGGCGTTTCTGAATATTTTTTTTCGGCGCTTTGTTCTCTGGAACAATTTTCAGTATTTCGTCTCATTGGATATATTGCAACAAGTTGAATCAACATAACATAAACATGATGATTGGTATCAGAAATTTAAAACAATGATAACTAATGTCGATGTTAATCATTAAGACACACCGGGGCTCAATTATGAGAGTTAGTTCGTATAACAATTTGTATTTTTGGCCAACAATGAAACCCATATTTGGATATGATTTAGAACTGTTTAAATAAATTTGAATTGTTGATTGTACTGTCGTTGCTTATGGAATATTGAAGGAAATAAAAGATACAAAACGAAGTGACTCTCCTGTTGTTGCCTAGCCCCCTCTGGTCCTTTCATAACAATAGTACGAATCAATGAAATTATAAAGAAAATATATAAAATATAAATAAATCGTAAAGAATCTCTTCTGTTTGCCAAATTTCCAATGCAAATGCATTAAAATAAGACACTTTGTTACTTGTATTCAAATCAAATTTGTACTTAAACATAATACATATTTAATTATCACTTATACAGAATGACAACCGGAAATGAGCAAAAGGAAATGAAATGCCTGCAAGGAATGACGACGACAACTAATTGCAATTGATTGTTGATATTTAAGATATTATTTATTTAATATTTAACTAATAAAAGAAGATGCATCCAAATGTTTAAACCCAAGAAATTTAAATTGTTTTTCTGAAAGAAATTTCAAAATTGTATCCCAATACAGGCGCTAATTATTTGAAAGGGGGAACGAAATGTTTCAATACAGTCTATGTCAGTCTATTGGTGATCCATTTATAGATCATCGCATCGGGACAACCAATCAGAAAAAAGCAATTGAGAACAAATTGAAAACAGCGCACAGCCAACACCCAGACATTTCGTCGACGTTCGTTGTAGCAGTCGAAACACAACATACACCCAGCCATCCATCGATCCGTACCATCCCAAGTGATCTGAGCAGACAGACAGCAGACAGGCAGTTGGGATCACTACTGCTGCTCTCGAAGTAATAATAAAAACGTGTGTATTGCAACAAGAGTCAAGTGTGAAATTTTCCCATGTGAAATGATTTACTGCTGCCTCATATTGTACGCATCCGACGGACTGACTTGGGTGTGTGATGAATCCTGGTGAAAGTATTGAAATTAGTATAAGAGGACATCCAACTAGGCTGGTAAGGTCAGTTTGTAACAGTGACTACAACAAACCACAACCATTATTCATGAGAAATCACTAGTGAACAATAAAAAAAATTAGATAATACGTATTTGAAATTTTCCAAAAAGAAAAAGTGAAAATGTTATACAACAGCCACGAATTGACTTCACCCACAAATACCTCATATTCATCCGATGAAATGAACAACACAAAAACAACATCCGCATCGTCATCACCATCGTTAAGTCTACGAGAGCGCCGTATGTTACGCACTCCGAAATGTGCCAGATGTCGCAATCACGGTGTAATATCCTGCGTGAAGGGTCACAAGAAATTGTGTCGGTGGCGAGAGTGCACCTGTTCTAATTGTGAATTGGTGGTCGATCGTCAGCGGGTTATGGCTGCCCAGGTAGCCCTACGTCGCCAACAGACTTCGTCATCCTTGGAAGAACCGTATGAGATTTACTCCGATGACAGTACGTCCACCCAAAACAGTGGCCCTCAAGTGGCGGCATCTTCTGTCCTGCAACGAACCCAACAGGCTTTGATAACACAGAAAAGGATTTATAAGCAGCGTTTGCGACACGTTCAACAATCAACGCTGTATGCCAATGCGGCCATGGAAAGTAAGTAGACAAACCAAACATTACTAATACCAAAGGGTGTCCCGATTTTGAAAAATTTAAATATTGCTTCGGCTAATTCAGTAACAGCTTGGAAATAACTATCTCCATGTGAATCTTCTGATTAGGCAAAGCAGGAGAAATTATTAACTAAATATTTAAATTAATAGTTTTAGTTTAGTTTTTTTTAGTTTTTGTATTTTTTTTCTCCCAATATTTCGCAATTTTTTGAGTACAAACCAACTAGTGTAGTATCACTTCAATCGTCTGCTGTTTGTATTGGGAAAATAAATATACAAAAATTAAAAAAAACATCAGACCTAGAGCTCGACTTGTATTAACGTTTACCTAAACATGACTGAGAAATGTTTATATTATTCAATATTCAATTTATATTGCTAACACTAACTTATGTGTACGATTTATTTTGGTCCAGTGTTATTCGGGAATCAGTGACCAAACAACAATTTAAAAGTCTGACATTGAAATTGAAAAGGTATTTTAGTTGTGGTTCACCATGACAAATATCATGTCATGGATTCGAGAATTGAAAAGTAAATCATTTAACTCAGCCAATCATTTAACATGTGGGACAGAAAAAGATTCATCGTCCATCCAGACATTTTCACATTAGCTTTAAACATATTTCGTTTTCAAATTAAATGAAAAGGAAAAAGAAAACGATCTTGTGTGAGCTTCATTTGAAAATGCCGAAAATCCATTAAAATTAAATTAAAACATCAGTTAAACATTTCAAAGTTGTGAAGTTGATCTTTAAATAAAACACATGTATGTCAATCTGTTAGGAGGGAACATGGAAACCGAACGAGTGAGAGAAGGTTAGAGTTGGATACACCAACACAAACAACAGCAGCCTTTAACAGAAAATACCAAATGTTTTCCAAGTATTTAACAGAATTTTCCATGAACTCTGTCCGCCTGCAAGACATACAGTCTGTCCAATGCACTTGGTTTGGTTCTACACGATGCCAATATGTCTGCGGATGGCTGTTGTTTGGTTTAGTAAGGATCCTGTGAAAGGATCCATGGATATCATGTGACGACTTACAGTGGTGTTGTAATCTGATCTTTAAAATGCATAAAATTGGATGAACAAATTTGTTTGTCTAAGTGGCTGGCAGAAGGCGGATAAAAAGAAATAGGGAAATAGTGAAATAACAAATTTGAAAATATTAATAAGTTTATGCAGACAGGCTGGCTGGCTAGCGAAGAAGAGGGCCCCACTTGAGTAATTGGAGTAGGGGAGAGAATAGTAACTAACTTAGGATGGTGCCCAAATCGGGTATGCTGTTTGCTAACCGAACCAAGTATTCAAAATCCTCACTCAGCATGTGTTAGTTTTCTTTGTATGTGACATACTATTTACACAGACATCTGTCTGTGTAAAATGATCTTGTAAGAGTTGGACAAATCCTTAAAGTCAAGCCAGACAATGCGGTGCCATACTGTCTGGAATGTAAGAAATCCACATGTGATTGTTGTGGACTGTGCGGGTGTGAGTTTATGATGGAAAAACCGCAAGTCCCAGGGACAATAGCTGATGTTTAGAGCGTTTTATTATTTTTTTTAAATATAATTCAATTTATATTTGTAACACTTTATTAATACTAACTTCTTCTTACCTTTCAGAATACAATCAACATTTATCCACTTGGAATTCACCTCTGGTAGAGCGCATTCGTAAGCGCAGGGCGTTTGCTGATCCTGAATTAAATCAAGTCAATGATGCCACCCTACTAAATGCAGCTGTTGTCGGGCATATAGCGCAACCATCTCAGCCAATACTGTACGACTTTGAGACGTTGCTGCCCGCAACAGAAAACCCATACATGTTGTCGTATGCCTCAAAATGCAACGCTATTCCACTCGTCCATACAAGTTACATCAACACCCTATGTGGAACTCTGTCACACTCATCAAAAAATCAAATGCCTGAAACTTTGGTTAGCCAAAGACCCAAATTAAGTTTTTCCATAGAAGCCATATTGGGTATTCACTAGAGAAATTCCCGTGGGTCATATGTTTGTAAATAAAACTAAATGTGTGTGATACTTATATTATAAGAACTATTTTTAAAAATATAATGAAATAAATGAAAACTTTTCAACAGTAAATAATCCGTTTGTACCTCATTTTCTAGTAGCACTTCAATACACTTCATGTGCAACCCTGTATTGTATAATAATTGTATTATTATTAATTTAACATGTTAAAATCGTTGTCACAGCCGTAATAATAGCCCGGTCGCCCTGAAATATTCACAGTACGTTACAGATGGCCTTGAAATAAGCGCAGGCTATCAAAAGGAAACATGTTCCTGCACACAAAGCCGATATTTTAAAAAAAAAATCATATGGCTTAAAATTTAACTGGAAGTTACTGCTGATATGTGGACAGTTCCTGGGTATATTGGAGATAATTGGACATATGCTATTGGCATAGAAATTAATATGTCCAGAAAAAATTTATAGCACACGCTTACATAATTACATTGTCATAGGCTATATTGATCTGACGAAGGGATGTGTCGCCGTCAGCCCATCTAAATAAAAAACGCTATATCGTTCGAAGGTGTGTTAAGATCGTCACAGTATTTTATTGTGGCCCTGGAAGTTGTCATAGACTTTGTACCGAACGAAGGTGCATGGTCCCTTCCAACAATGAAATTTGTCCCAGAACTAAAATATTAAATAAGAAAAAATCATATAAAATTTGCAGTGTACATCATTTATTCATCATCACTAAGATGCTTGTCGTTTGGTGGTCGAAGATCGCCAAATTTCATAATCTATAATTGTTTCTTGAATATTTAATGTGTTTTGACGTTCAGCGTAACAAATCGTCAAAAAAATTTAATTAGAATTTAGATAACAGAAACTGAAATTCATGTGATTCCCTTTGAAACTCAGAATATCCCATTTGAATTTTTGATAATGTTCAATTTGAATATTCAGGGACGTAATGATTACTATATCTACTGCCAATGAATGACGTGGTTCGAGTACTATGACCATCCATTTAAAATATGTCATTTGAAATTCAGACTATTCCATTCCACTGAAATTCAAAAGGATCGATTTAAGAATATTTTATTTCAATACAATTCAAAAGACACTACTTGAAACTTAAAATATTTATTTTGAAGTTAAGAAAACATAAATTGACGATTTGTTAGTTAAATATTTTTACATTTTTGCAATTCTCAGTTGTGCCTTCTGATCCGTTTTTTTATCGTAAATTATTTTTTAATCGACTTTTGGAATAAGTAAAATGCAGACTGTTGAACCGTGTTCAACAACATTATTATAAGATAGTATAAGATAATGAATTTCTAAAATTCCCTGAATCTCCCCCCTTTATTGTACATTTTCCCTCAGATGGAAACTCTTTAGATAATCACTATAACATAGGCGAAAGCTTTCGCTCAATTATCTAAAGGGTTTCCATCTTGAGTTAAATTATAAGTACGGTTTTGCTGAATGGCATCCGCCATCGCTACCCTTTTTGCAAAAACCTTTTTGTACGTTACTTTGCATCCAACCAGCACAGCGGTAAGCAGCCACAACTCGTATAAATAAATTTTATAACGAAATCTGAAATCTCTCTATTTTTTTCCTCTTTCTATGAAAACTGGAAACTGCCTGAACATTACAATTCTGGGAGTTTCTATTCAAATCATACAGTCCACTTTCAGCGATCTCTCCCGGAATTGTACACAGACAAACGCTGCACCCGAATTGTATGACAACGTTACTAGAAAACAGTTCAAAAATTAAAAAGTAACGCATTTTTAAATGTTTCATTTATTTCATTATATTTTTAAAAATAGTTCTTATAATATAAGTATCACACACATTTAGTTTTATTTACAAACATATGACCCACGGGAATTTCTCTAGTGAATACCCAATATGGCTTCTATGGAAAAACTTAATTTGGGTCTTTGGCTAACCAAAGTTTCAGGCATTTGATTTTTTGGCGATTGTGACTGAGTTCCACATAGGGTGTTGATGTAACTTGTATGGACGAGTGGAATAGCGTTGCATTTTGAGGCATACGACAACATGTATGGGTTTTCTGTTGCGGGCAGCAACGTCTCAAAGTCGTACAGTATTGGCTGAGATGGTTGCGCTATATGCCCGACAACAGCTGCATTTAGTAGGGTGGCATCATTGACTTGATTTAATTCAGGATCAGCAAACGCCCTGCGCTTACGAATGCGCTCTACCAGAGGTGAATTCCAAGTGGATAAATGTTGATTGTATTCTGAAAGGTAAGAAGAAGTTAGTATTAATAAAGTGTTACAAATATAAATTGAATTATATTTAAAAAAAATAATAAAACGCTCTAAACATCAGCTATTGTCCCTGGGACTTGCGGTTTTTCCATCATAAACTCACACCCGCACAGTCCACAACAATCACATGTGGATTTCTTACATTCCAGACAGTATGGCACCGCATTGTCTGGCTTGACTTTAAGGATTTGTCCAACTCTTACAAGATCATTTTACACAGACAGATGTCTGTGTAAATAGTATGTCACATACAAAGAAAACTAACACATGCTGAGTGAGGATTTTGAATACTTGGTTCGGTTAGCAAACAGCATACCCGATTTGGGCACCATCCTAAGTTAGTTACTATTCTCTCCCCTACTCTAATTACTCAAGTGGGGCCCTCTTCTTCGCTAGCCAGCCAGCCTGTCTGCATAAACTTATTAATATTTTCAAATTTGTTATTTCACTATTTCCCTATTTCTTTTTATCCGCCTTCTGCCAGCCACTTAGACAAACAAATTTGTTCATCCAATTTTATGCATTTTAAAGATCAGATTACAACACCACTGTAAGTCGTCACATGATATCCATGGATCCTTTCACAGGATCCTTACTAAACCAAACAACAGCCATCCGCAGACATATTGGCATCGTGTAGAACCAAACCAAGTGCATCGGACAGACTGTATGTCTTGCAGGCGGACAGAGTTCATGGAAAATTCTGTTAAATACTTGGAAAACATTTGGTATTTTCTGTTAAAGGCTGCTGTTGTTTGTGTTGGTGTATCCAACTCTAACCTTCTCTCACTCGTTCGGTTTCCATGTTCCCTCCTAACAGATTGACATACATGTGTTTTATTTAAAGATCAACTTCACAACTTTGAAATGTTTAACTGATGTTTTAATTTAATTTTAATGGATTTTCGGCATTTTCAAATGAAGCTCACACAAGATCGTTTTCTTTTTCCTTTTCATTTAATTTGAAAACGAAATATGTTTAAAGCTAATGTGAAAATGTCTGGATGGACGATGAATCTTTTTCTGTCCCACATGTTAAATGATTGGCTGAGTTAAATGATTTACTTTTCAATTCTCGAATCCATGACATGATATTTGTCATGGTGAACCACAACTAAAATACCTTTTCAATTTCAATGTCAGACTTTTAAATTGTTGTTTGGTCACTGATTCCCGAATAACACTGGACCAAAATAAATCCTACACATAAGTTAGTGTTAGCAATATAAATTGAATATTGAATAATATAAACATTTCTCAGTCATGTTTAGGTAAACGTTAATACAAGTCGAGCTCTAGGTCTGATGTTTTTTTAATTTTTGTATATTTATTTTCCCAATACAAACAGCAGACGATGGAAGTCATACTACACTAGTTGGTTTGTACTCAAAAAATTGCGAAATATTGGGAGAAAAAAATACAAAAACTAAAAAAAACTAAACTAAAACTATTAATTTAAATATTTAGTTAATAATTTCTCCTGCTTTGCCTAATCAGAAGATTCACATGGAGATAGTTATTTCAAAGCTGTTACTGAATTAGCCGAAGCAATATTTAAATTTATCAAAATCGGGACACCCTTTGGTATTAGTAATGTTTGGTTTGTCTACTTACTTTCCATGGCCGCATTGGCATACAGCGTTGATTGTTGAACGTGTCGCAAACGCTGCTTATAAATCCTTTTCTGTGTTATCAAAGCCTGTTGGGTACGTTGCAGGACAGAAGATGCCGCCACTTGAGGGCCACTGTTTTGGGTGGACGTACTGTCATCGGAGTAAATCTCATACGGTTCTTCCAAGGATGACGAAGTCTGTTGGCGACGTAGGGCTACCTGGGCAGCCATAACCCGCTGACGATCGACCACCAATTCACAATTAGAACAGGTGCACTCTCGCCACCGACACAATTTCTTGTGACCCTTCACGCAGGATATTACACCGTGATTGCGACATCTGGCACATTTCGGAGTGCGTAACATACGGCGCTCTCGTAGACTTAACGATGGTGATGACGATGCGGATGTTGTTTTTGTGTTGTTCATTTCATCGGATGAATATGAGGTATTTGTGGGTGAAGTCAATTCGTGGCTGTTGTATAACATTTTCACTTTTTCTTTTTGGAAAATTTCAAATACGTATTATCTAATTTTTTTTATTGTTCACTAGTGATTTCTCATGAATAATGGTTGTGGTTTGTTGTAGTCACTGTTACAAACTGACCTTACCAGCCTAGTTGGATGTCCTCTTATACTAATTTCAATACTTTCACCAGGATTCATCACACACCCAAGTCAGTCCGTCGGATGCGTACAATATGAGGCAGCAGTAAATCATTTCACATGGGAAAATTTCACACTTGACTCTTGTTGCAATACACACGTTTTTATTATTACTTCGAGAGCAGCAGTAGTGATCCCAACTGCCTGTCTGCTGTCTGTCTGCTCAGAACACTTGGGATGGTACGGATCGATGGATGGCTGGGTGTATGTTGTGTTTCGACTGCTACAACGAACGTCGACGCAATGTCTGGGTGTTGGCTGTGCGCTGTTTTCAAATTGTTCTCAATTGCTTTTTTCTGATTGGTTGTCCCGATGCGATGATCTATAAATGGATCACCAATAGACTGGCTTAGACTGTATTGAGGCATTTCATATAATTAGCGCTTGTATTGGGGCTAAATGTCTTTGAACCACACAATTAAAATGTCTTGAGTTTAAACATCGCATCCAAATGTTCTTCTTTTATTAGTTACATATTAAATTAATATTATATTAACTTTTAACAATCAAGAAGAACTGTATTTATTTTCGAATGTCGATAAAAATTATCAAAACAAAACCTTTTATTTGAGTTGTAAAATAAACACAATCTGTATAGCGGTCTTGGTCGGGTGTAAAGATATTGACTTTTGGGACAAATTAAATAAAAACCATCAACAGAACAAAGTGTACCTCATTGACTCCCTTGAAGAAAAAAAAGATTTCTATATTGTGATCAAAAAGTAAATGCAGATCAATAAAATACGTATGTTTAAATCAACGGTAATCCACAATATCAGGTGAGGCAATTTTATATTATTTTGGGTCAGGTCTCTCCTGATGGGTAATTGTATCGAGACAACACCAATTAAGGGTGTGTAGGCCTCAAATTGAAACAATCGGTTGAATTGCAACAAATTGATTAATAAATTGTTTGTCTTTCTGTCATGTTGCTACAGTCGGTTGAGTAGAGAACAATTGACTTGTTGACGTCTTTCATCCTTACACGTCGACGACACCATAATAATTATAAAAAAAATTAGTTTGGACATCGGTCCATAAAATAACTACATTTATAGTTTTTAACATATATTCACACTCAACTGATTGTGAGTTCATGAACACCCTACGTTTTTATGTGGAAACCACTTAAATAAAAGAATTTGAAAAATTTTGGTACTTTGGAT
The DNA here is from genome assembly GCA_958296145.1 of Hydrotaea cyrtoneurina. NCBI lineage: Eukaryota > Metazoa > Arthropoda > Insecta > Diptera > Muscidae > Hydrotaea > Hydrotaea cyrtoneurina. The sequence goes on along the minus strand of OY282513.1, from coordinate 4,384,471 downwards.
CCGTTACTGATTGAGTTCTAAGCTGGTAACACTGCAGTTTGCTTTAGAAAATACCTCCGCCGTTGAATAGTTTGCTACGGCATGTTAGTGCGGGATTGAACAAATCGGAAACGTAGAAAAGAGAATGACCAAAAGTTTGGAACGGTGGTGCAAAAGGGAATGAAAGAAAAACATTCAAGAAGAAGAATAGATCCGACATTCTGTGCTTCTGTGCAGTGTTGGTAAATAGTGGTACATTGTGTCAGTTTCGGCACAATCAACTGTTTATGGGCACTTTTTGACACTTTTTTCAAATTGTAGAGCTTATATCTGTGGTCACAACCCATAACAGCCTAAGTCTGTTTTTCAATATTTTCAGTACAGGAGTTTAAAGTTTTGAATCTTCGCTGAAAATCAGGAGAAGGTGTTTTTTGGAAAACTTTTTACTTAGTTGTTAACAAAAAATAGTTGTTTATTCTCGCAGTCAAAAGATATTATCGAAATGTTGAACGAAGGAAAGTCAAAAAGTTCAAGTTGAGTTAGGCTATTATTCCAGATTAAATAAAAAACTTTTTGTTTGGAGAAAGACCTTAACTCAATTTATGTTTATCAAAAAACGAAATTGTAATTCGGAATAAGAGCTTAACTCAAGTTAGGAAAATAAAATTGTTTCTTTGTTTTTTTGGATTAACGACTTAAGTTGATTTAGGCAATAATGAAAAAATAATGTTTATATTTGTTGTAATCCTAAATTGACTTAGGCAGTTATGCCAAAACAGTAATTTAGAAAAATAACTTAAGCTATTAGGGTTTTTAGGATTAATTGCCTTCCTAGAAGAGATACAAACATGAACAATTTAGAGCAAATACATTTAGATACGCTGAATACGATGGTTCTAATAACTCAATTGTGTCCTAACTCGAGTTAGGCTGTTAAGGGTTGTGACCACAGATATATTGTCTGTTATATATATAAGTCATGACAACTAGTAACTACTCTTATGTTTGGGTCATATCAAATTATATATATACAGTGTACTCTCCTTGCGGTACTCTATTAAGCGGACACCTCTCATAACCGGACACTTTTTTTATAACCATTCCGCTTCAGTACCCTTATGTACTTCTCTCGTATGCGGACAAAATGCTCAGTCCCTTAGGTGTCATCCGTAGGGTGAGAGTAAAAAAACGTATCAGACCTTAATTATCGTCATAATATTTTAACAGTTATCATATTAATAATTTCGCTTACGACCACGGAAATGTGAAATTATCATTCAGAACAGAATCGAAGCCCGCTAACAACACTAAGAAGATGAAATGGAGGAATCGAACAACCATAAATTCATTCCATGCATGCATGTCGGTATATTTAAGATCACGAATACATCAACTATTTTCGATGAGTACAACGGGATGTTTGCGGGCACTGTTGACACTATTGGCCCTATTTGGGCACATTCAATTTGTTTGCGGCACAATTTATACCAACTCTCTCATCGTTTAGGAGGCTGGAAAATGTCGTATCAAGATCAAAGGAACGATATAATACATGAATGTGTCCCGGAATTGGTGAAACTTTTAACGGGATTCGAGGTAAGTTTCGGTCGTCCAACTATGCATCTAAATTTAACGGAAATCCTTCCTTCCCCTCAGGAGGACGATATCAATACTCAGCACTGTGTTCATTTTGCATGGAATATCATCAAAAACCACAGGAATCTAAGCACTAACAGCCACGATGTACGTCGCAAAATCGAAGGGATTCAGGAGCGATTTCGAGTTGAGAATTGCCCAGAATTTGCTGATTACTTGGGACGTTTATGTGATGAAGTGGTGCGTCATCGCTTGTGTGTAGATCACTATGAAGTGGATGTTCACTGGTCGTTGTTAGATTTACTCTTTGCATTGGCCTACAATCCTACCGGCGCCTTAAAGAGAAATAAACATAAGATTGAAATTATGCCTGTGGCGTGCGAAGAGGAGACAGTGGCTGTGAAGGATGCAGAGAAAGCATATTGGGAGAATGTGTTAAAGGAAGATTTTATAGCAGTTCCTAAGTATGAAGACAGTGATTCAGACCTGAGTGTAAGTATCATTGCCGGCAAACCTATAATTTGGCAATGCCAACAGTTGTTCTGTCGTGTTGTCTACACAATTGCGAGAGGCTTACTTACGATTTTCTCTTAATCCTCGAAACCATTTCCATGTAGTTTGTCACGACCGAAAACTTCTCACGCTTTGCGGCATCAATATTTTATAACTGAATAGTCTGTTTAACGATTGCTTTGAATTTAGGGTGTGGGTCATAAACCATCGAGCGAGGTCGTTAATGTAGTCCGAACTCTTGTTGTTTGTTAAAAGTACAAGTCGTTTAAAATTTAAAATGCGTTAGCGCTCTACTTACATCTGATAATATATTTTAGGATTGGTCTGACGATGATGATATTGCAAACGCAACAGCCGACTTAACAACCACTGTGGAAAATCTCTCGTTAGATGAACGCAAAAGTATAACTTCTGTTGATCCCTCCATATTGCATGAACTTAAACCGCCACAGAAATCCACACATTTTAAAATATTCGACGCCAATAATCCAGAGGCGAAATTGCGTGAGAAAATTCAACACTCATGGTGGAATTTTGACAAGGGGTATCATTGTCATGCACTCGTCGAAAGCGAACATCCAATGGCTAACTTTTCGCTAAACTACAGCAGATATCTGAGTGAAACCTCAAATAATTTGATACGTTTCGAAGAGCCAGCGACCATAGCGGAACAACATGTAATGCGAGAAATACTATGGATGTTTCAGAGGCCAACTAATTGTGGCGTTTTTTGTTTGAACGAGAACAAACAATTGAAAATTAAGCCAAATGTCACCATACCAAGTTGTGGAGTGGTATGTTTTATTGTTGCACATATAGTATGAATGGAAATATATAGTTGCATTACAATTTTAGAGTGCCTTCCAATCGTATATGGAGGATCAATTTCTACCCTACATTCGGATGATGAACGTCTTAAGGCAGTTTCGTAGAGATATTTACAGTAGCGAAGATCGGCGGCCGCCTCGTACTTTAGAATGCTATGCGGCCAACTTACATTTACACTTGTCGCCCGTTTGGCACGATATACTTGAATATGAAAAACGTTTGATAACGCCAAAGGATTTCGAAATAAACACGTTAATTACAATGCGCTTCTTCCTTAATGATGCATTCAGACGATTGGAGTCATTACATGAAGTACACGAAAAAGTATTTTTGGATTGGCGTCAGAATCCAGCTCACATCACCAGTGCATATCTATTAGCCAGTTTAATGCACACCAGCCAAATGGAAATCGACGTGGCGAAAGGCAATTTATTTATGTCCTTGCTATTGGCCAGCATTAAGGTATTTTGTGAAATTATTGATACCTGGTGGACAGACGGCAGGCTGGATGACTGGCAGCAGGAGTTTATTGTGGAGAGGTCAGTTTTAAGGACGCTGTTTTGAAATTTCAGCTTCTTTTGCTAACGAATAATTCTTTTTCGTACAAATTCAAGAGTCAGCAATAATGATCAAGCTGTTTGTATGCGAGAATATCGGAAAAACAAAAGTAGAGCATTTTTCGTACCCACGCAGGTTAGCAAAGTCATAGAAGACAACAGTCTGTTTCAACTAATGCAGGAGCACTCCTTAGAAGCAGGTCGTACACTCAATCTACTATACGAGATTAACCGCATTGGAGATTTGCGCAATAATTGTGATGCCATGGGAGGAAAACTCTACAATGTATTCATTGGAGATTTTCTAAAGCAGGTGACAACTTTGCAAGTAGAGTTGAAACGGGAATCGCATGGAAAAACTGAAAATGACATAGCTGCTGTACCAGCCGATGGTAGTGGCTTTTGCAATGAAGTTGCTGCGAATATTGAGAGCGTAAACAATTCGGAGCATTCTGTACTCAGTTGTTTAACAACCACTGACAATTACCTCTTGATGGCATTTGCTTTAAGCACCAGCGATGAAGATCTGTCTAATTCCATTGCTGAAGATGGCCAAGATGCGTCGCAAAAACAAATAAATGCCGCTACCATATACGAGCTGTTGCAGATAGAAAGTAATACTAGCTTGCCTTTGGAGGAAATGTTGATCACATCATTAACTCACATATTCAAAATGCGCATAGCCTTTGCCAATAGATTTGTTTTACAACTTTATCGTGAAGAATTTATGATACAAAAGCACTTACGAAACATACGGAAAGTTCTTCTGTTAGAAGCCAGCGATGTGATGCATATTTTCTACAGCAAGTTATTTACCCAGGTACATATTGGCGGACATGATATTTCCATAATTTTAAAATAATAACCACATGTTTCATCCCTCAAGATTGAATCTGGTGAATCATGGGCAAATGCCTCTTTATTAACCATGCAATTGGACGATATAGTCAGTGCAAAATTTCCCGAAATGTCATCACTTTTCTGCATCGAAATCAATTCAGCCTTCCGCTGCCAAACGACCAAAGTCGTTGAGGCTGTGGAGGAGTTAACCGTCACATATAATTTCAATCGTGAACTGGCGCACATTATCTCCCCCGATGACATTAAAGCGTACAACACCGTATTCGGGTTTCTTCTGAAAGTCAAATGGGGTATAACAACATTGGAAAAGTTGCAATTTGCCCGTTCGCACAAAAGACGCATACCATATGCCAATTTTGAAATGATTGATTTGATAATGCGACGCTTGGAACAGCTGCGTTTCTGGATGATGTACGCCATACAAAGTATACATTTTCATTTGATGACGCACGTTTTGCAGTCGATGGGCGAACAGTTGGATGTGAAAATCGAAAGTTGCGATAATCTCATAGAAATGGAAATGGTTCATAAATCCTATTTGAGCACGGTATGTGAGCATTGTTTTCTTGTGGACAGTGTACATGTGATCAAACTAGGTGTAGAACAGGTGAGAAGTCATGATAATTTTCCTTTCAACGTTTTAACAAAATCTCGTAGCTTTTAAGCTTGGTCTCGATTTTGCGCAGCGAATGGGTGAGCTGTGTCAAGTACATTGAATGTAATAATCCATTAGCTGTGTCGCTGGATGATAGTTTAGAGGACGATGTGGATGTGGACTTTGTTACCAACTCTCAAATACAAGAAATGGAGCAAACGTACATTTGTTGTCATCAGTATTTGGCTAATATCTTAAATGATCAAGTCTATTTGAAGAAAAAAACATTTTGTAAGTATTGCCAAACAGATTGGTTAGCAGAAGTACAATTTATATAATTTGTTTTCTCTTTTCAGTGTCTGGTTTAAGAGCGGCATTTAACACGAGTCTGCCTCATTGATTTTTAAATGTATTTTTTCAACAGTTATTTATTATTTATTAAATGAGATCTACAATTGAACTAAGAAATATAAAAAAAAGAATTTCATTAAGCGTTTAGTATGGCCAACAAAGTAATGCATATGTTTTGCCCAAAATCGTCTGTTTTTATAAATCAAACAAAGAAAAATTTGTATTTTCGATTTTATTCTCTAAATTTTGAATTAAATAGAAAATCCTCCATAGGTTTTAAAAATTTATAAATTTACAAAAAAAAATGATCTTAAATTTGTTTATTAGTATGAAACTGGCATCCAGATTAAACACCTATCAATTTTTTAAAATTTATTTCGGCATTTCGAGTTATCAGAATTGTGTATGTCACAGCACTTACAATGAAATCACTTTGGCCTGTAAACTAGGAGTTTTAAATGTATTCACTTTTGTTTTTGATAGTATCATGTTTACTGCAGAAGAGAAATGACCAACGAGCTAGAGGAAGCACACACAAGCCTGAAGTGCTTCGGAATCATTTATTAGACAGGCCAAACCAACAACAGGTTGTAGAACCAACTTAACAGATGGGAAATGAAACTGTTTCGACCACATGAATTTGCAGAAACAACCCTCTTTTATGAACACTGGGGTGTTAACAACTGACTGTCCAGCCAAATAGACTCTGCGTTATATGTCATTGTCATGGTTGCCAATAGAAACTATTGAATAGTAGTGTTTCGTCCTGACAGTTTAACATGAATAACATACAAGGTAATAATTTTCATAAAACATTATTATGATCTCAAGCCAAACTAAAACCAAATGCTTAAAAATATGTACATAGGTCAACTGTATATAACTACATCAAAATGTTTCTAGTCGTAAAAGTTTGATTCACATTACAGAGCTACCATATAGACCAAGTCTAGTGCTACAGATTCTCATGGTGTGCAATGTCTATTTATCAATAGCTTGGAATGTAGTTTACGGTTTTAATGTATTAATCAATGTAAGATATTTTCTGTAACATTTTAAAAATTTATTTAAAATTCCTTTTTTTTTGTTAAAGATTTCAAGCCATAACGATCTTCATGGGGTATGTGTGATAATTGCGTATGTCATAGGCTCCCTGGTAGAGTTTTACCGTTTGCGTATGTGCTACAAGGGGAACTTACAAGCTCGGGTGAGTTTAACCATATTTCGCTGTTTTAAGACGTTGATGTCTAAGATGAGTTTTTTTGCAGCCTGGTGACTTGTGTACCTTTTTAATATTATCGCCTTTGGTTCAATTGCCCATATTAGTATTTCTACTACTCTCTGCCAAGGAATTTGTCGGCTTACTTATGACCATTTCAATTAGCTCACTGGTGGTAATGACATTGGAGTTTGTTTTCGGTATAGCCATACTATGGCCAAAGTCTGATAGATGTATAATAATTACGAAATAATTATAATGTTATACAATTATATTTTATTATAAAACTAAACTAGTACATATTAAATTTTAACAAATGAACGTATGGACGAACTACACTTTATTCTTCTGATCCAAATTGTATTTTTTTAACAAGTCGTCGATACGAAGGAGGTGCCCCCGCATGGTTGGCAAATATGTGGATAACACTTTAATATTCTCATCATGCTGAGGACCCTGACCTATTAACTGCGTTCTTGTAGGTACCCAACTGTAGATGATCTAAAAATAAACGGGGAAAAACACCAGGAAGTGTTTTATTATCGTCTTTTTCTGTTGTGCTTATTGTTTTTTATACATACTTTTATGGTACTTTGCACTATGAAACCATGATAAGGCTTTAATGTTTTCTCGTAGGCATCCTGTAGGTGTTTCTTCACCACTTCAGTGTTTTGTGCGTCGCTGTAGATATTCTCGAAGAATGTGCATATAAGCTGCAGTCCACGTTTGAGCCATAGCAAAGCATCAGCTGCGTAATTGTCAAGACCTACGTTGAGTATTATTAAATCTTCTAAATATTTGTATTTGTTGCAGTCTTTTTCATAAGCTTTGCGGATTTTCTGCAGTGAGATGAAAATATTTTAATAATCATTTAATTTTTGTATGTTGTTAACGAGTACTTACAGTAACATTCCCACTCATGTCATTAATAACAGGTGTAAAGAGGGACCCAAAAGATCCTAATTGAAAAAGATTGAAAAGATTTAAAAATATTAACTGCATTATTTATGAAAAACGTAGTGATGTTGAATGAGTCTGTTTGTATTCAAGAAAAGGCTTTACAACAAATTTAAAATTAATTCTGAGCTAAGACGATAATGTGGGCGACCGTGGTGTCACAATTAGTGTGTGAGAGAGATAACTCTAAATTTAAACTGTCCCATTTTTTTTCAGAGGTCTACAGTATTTGTGAGATCTCCAAATTCGGCTGGGAATATTGACAGGTTCTAATCTGGAAAACATTTGCAGCCTTTATGAATTGACCAAAAATACAACTTATTCGAAATATACAAAACGACTTCTCGTTTAACTTCAACTTATCAAATAACTTGTAGTCGTTTACGTAATACTTACATTTCAAGGTATGTTATAGTTAAATTTTCATAAATTTTTTCCCGTAGAAACGTCCGACTTACGGAGACTTTGAGTTAAGGAATTACGTATACAACTGTTTAAGGGAATTTTTCTCCTTAACTGTCACTAGAAGTGCTTCGACTTAAAGAAAATTCGACTCCCAGGTTCGTATCCTGTATAGACGTAAATGCACGATGTTAAGGTTAAGGACACTTTAAAACCGGAGAGAAGACTTTAAAAATATAAATATAAAAACCCTTAACCCTTCAGTTGTGAGAACGGTCCAACGGGAAACTCACTAAACGGAGGTTTTATAAAAATAAATTACATCAAAAACTATTCTGGAACAGTACTGAACTAGAGTACATAAAAACTATTTTAAAAACCAAACCACTGAACCGAACCAAATCAAATTCTGAAATGGTTTGCATCCCTGATTCAATATTCTATGTTTGGTATTCGATCTTATTTCGGATTATATAGAATTATTAAATCAAACAAAAAATAATTTATTAAAAAAGGACTCTACCTGTTTTTTACAGCGGAATAACGTCTCTAACATTACACACGCCTTCCATGTTATGCCTTAAAAAATGTACCTCCTTAATAGTCTGCACTGGTTCCGGCTATCGACTGTCTAGTTGTATATACGCCAGATAAATTGGTGAATCATATCATCTATTTTCTAACGTAGTGATAAGCGTTATGACGTATGTTATTGAAATTGTTGGTAGTGTATATTTGAGATACACATTAACTATTTGGTAATAATTAGGTAAACATTGGATTGAAACATAATAATTCGACATCGGTAACATTAGTCATCATTATTAAACATAGATATGTTTAATGTAGAGCAAACAAGGCACCCTTTTATTTATGTAAATCATGTCGATCGAACACGTCATTGTTCCAATAAAAATTTTGGTTTCTGTATCGTTTTTGAACGAAAAGCCACCTGAAAGCAACCGTTCGACATCAAGAAATAGGGCAGTAATATTACACTATTTCCAGAGTGGGCGTAATGGTCCATATGTATGGAAGGTCGTGGTTAGATTTTAAATTTTTTTCTCGAAAACTGTATGCACTTGATGCTTTACTATATACAGAATTTGGGTAAGCTGTTTTGGTCGTAGTAACATTATTACACCATTTCCAAAGTGGGCGGAATAGTACATATGTATGCAAGGCATCCGAAGGAGCGTGGCAATATAGAATGTATACAGTTCTATAAGTAGTTTTCGGAAAATATTAACCCAGTTCAAGTTTCAAAGCAACTTTAAAAAGTCTTGCATTGAATTTGGTCAAAATATACCGATGGTCTAAAAAGACTCCGTCTATGTGTTATACATTTTAGTCATACCAAGTGATATATACCCTCATGCACGTAAACTGAGGGTATAAAAATATGTATTCTTTTTATCTTGTTGAACATTTTTGGTAAATCAATGAGAACATATTTTGGCGTTATATTAAGAGTGTGTTATAATCGAATGCAAGCTAAATGATCAGTGGTTTTTGTTGTCAAATGGAGAGAAATATTTAATTTTTCTTTCTTTCTTTGAAAAATTTCAAGAAAGGTCATGCACGTTTAAAGACGATGTAATCTCTTAATTATGGTTTAGAATTTTAATAACCAAATATGAGCCCTTTCCCACAATTTCCCATTCAATGCTATCAAAAAATTGTTACTAAATTTTAGATTTTAATGGGAATTGTGATTAACTAATTTTTTATATTTCAAACATGTATTGCATTTAAAATAAAAAAATTGAATTAGACTTACACATCCCTTTTGCTACAATTGGTTGCCGAATAGCTTAATCGTGAGCGTTAAACTGAAAACGGGCAAATTGTTTCTTTAAAGCACACTGAGGATAAGTAAAATGTTTTTCAGTTCAAATTTGTGTGATTCTCTTTCAATACGAACTTATTTCATATTTAACTTCCTTACAAATCGAAATGCCTTAAAAACACGCAGTAAGTATTGAAATTAACCGGTAACAAAACTGGATATGCGACATTAAAACCTATTATGTTGGAAATTGTGTTTTTTTAATAATAACATATAAATTAGTTATTTCCTTTATTCCATGAATCAATTTGCTGTGCCCGAAATAATTTGTATACTCACTAACTACACATGTTAAAATCAAATAACATTTTTTTATATAGAAGTTATTGAGGTCATGTCTAACGTAACCAATAACCAACGCATAAACAATTCCCCTAAACGGAAAAACAAAGATGAACAATTGCCATAGCTTTAGTGAAATTAAAAATACATATTCCGGATATGTATATAGAATTTCAGGGCAACATAAATCCATCCTATATAGGATGGTTGTACGCTATGTTCATTCATAGATTCGTAGCAGAGTAAAAATTTATAAGCGTTGGGATGAACATTTTAGGAAAACAATGATTGTTTTAATAGACAGATATGGAACATGGATAAAGTCGGTACTAAACAGTGTTTGACACTGTGCAACAGACAGGCAGCAGTCGTTCAATCTCGTAAATGCTGACGACGTTACAGGAAAGAGATTAATTAATAAAGACAAGTAAAACTGCTCTAACAAACATTAGTCGTTTGGGGCACAAACAGGCCAAGATTCAAGTTATATCATACACGTGTCATTTTTATGATAAAATTCCCCCTCCGTTTCTTCATGTGGCGGAAAAACGTAGCATAACATTTTTTAAACCATAAAATGCTGTTTAATTTTACTTTGTCGACGTTACTGTTCAACGATAACTGTTTAAAAATCAAGAAATTGAAAATTAAAGTTAGTGGACAAAGTAATACGTAAACCAAGGCACATTTACAAGGTAATCGCATCAGGTACAACAAATACAACACTACAATAACAACATGCAATTTGTTTTTGATTAGACAACGAAACTGTCAGAGACATCTGATTGAAGTTGTTATGAAAATGTCAACAAATTCTATATTGTTGATTGATTGTTGACAAATATAAAACGAATAAAAAGAAATGAAAAAACACATTTAAAAATATGGAATACAAATTGAATATCATTCAAGTTCCTCCGACAGTCTCTGGGACAGAAGGTTAGATTGGATAGAGATGACCTGGGTCGATACATATGACTCACTTAAGCCCTTGGACGAAAATAGGCATCTCATCTAGAGACGTTGTTAAAGTGATTAATTAGAGGTAGTACTGCGTTGAAACACACGAAACTACCCTATTCCCAGTCCAGTTCAGATCATTCAACAATTTTTTACATGCTAGCGAGTTTACGAGCTAGCGTTAAATGGTATGCCCCGGTCAGGGAGTATATATAAAGGCGTATAACGCTTAGAACTCACTGATTTAGGAGAATTTTCCCGTAGATATTATCTCATTCTCAAGTAGGAGTGGAATATAACATTCCGGTGATTACTTTTGTTACTCACTAACCGGGACCCACTGTTTAACGCCGGCTCCGAACGGCTAATGTATTTATATACAGAAGTTTGTACATGGCTTAGAGATAAATCTCTTACTCGTAAAGCCGCCACCGCTGAAAATTGGTATGATGTTTTTGGCCGACCCAGGAGATGAACGTGGGTTGCTTGTTTGCTAGTCGCACACACTCCCACCATTCGTCAAATTCCCACCAATAACGAATGAATTTGAATTTTCAAACGTCATATTCAAAATAGAATTAAAACGTCATTTCTAAATGACACATTCGCTTACAGACCAAATGAAAAAAATAAAATATCAGCTGATTGTCAAGATTACCTTATAAATGTGCCTTGACGTAAACTTTTCTCGACATTGACTTAGTAATCTGAGTTTGTTAATAACAGTTTGACTTTTTTCCAATTGACATTTTTTAATTTGGAATGGTGTAGACGATTATGGAAGATTCTTCGAAAAGATTTTAAAATATTGAATTTTAACATTCCCAAGTAGTAGGCACCGATACAAAATGTTAATATGATTTTTTTTTTCAACTAATAACCGGAATTTTAAATTCTAGCATTGTTTTCAAACATATGTTTTATTATTGTTTTTTAAAAGTGAACATAAATTTCACTCAAATCCGTATACCTTACACTTAAATACTTTAACGTTTAAGTTAAATATTTGTTTATATCACAACATACACGTCACAAGCTAAAGCTTAGACAGAAACAAGTTACGACACACACACATTAAGACCCTCTTTACGACAGCAAAGTCGAAAGGTTGACTAAATATAATAAAATTCGTACAATTCTTAAAAAAAATAAACACTTACGTATAACTTCAACAATTTCATTTGAAGCAGCTAGGAATACTTCCGTTTCAATTTTATCATCTATTGATGGAGGAAACCCTTTGAGTAAATTGAACTGTATACGAGCACTTTGTTCCATATTTCAAGATGATGACGACGGCCAACGACGATGTGGTGTGCTTCAAACAAATTCTGAACTATTACTCACAACCGAGCGATACAAACAGCAACGTTTAATGTTTTCTATTTCATAGAAAGTGTTTATGACAGTCAAATCAATGCTTTTAAATTTGGTAGGTAGGTATGGTTTATCTTATCAACATTGTCTTCGAATTGATAATGAAATTCGGCTTTTTAAGTTATTGATAGTTTTGTTGTTAAACCGATAGACAGTTAACCGAGTATGAGTGCGATGGGTATTTGAATGCGGATGGTCGGTGAGAAGCAAAATGATCAATATGTATTTTTGCTGTTAGTTTTGTTTGCTTGTTATTATTGTTATCTGTATTGATGCACGCATTTCACATTTGTGTTGGAAGAGTTCAGTAAGAGTAAGCAACGAAGTAAATAAGCTTGGTGGCGTTTAGTTGGCTTCTGTGAAGTACGAGCACAGTATTGTGGTTCAGTGCTGTCTGTTTTGATGTTTGTGTATGTGTTTAATTATATGTTCATTTGGATGCATTCGTTCGTACGTTGATTAGTTTTATTAATGAAAAACTGTTGTCTTTGGTTTCGTAAAAGATGACCAGCATTCTACAACTAGCATACCATTCTCATTAGAAAGGTAGTTAAAATGTTTCATTCGTAGTTTTCTACACTTGAGCTTCTCTAGTAGCGCTCAGTTTAAAGTTTTGTCTATAGCCCAATTTTCTTAATATGACCATAAGTACTCATGACAAACACGTGACAGTCTTTTGTCAGTTTATTTTGAAATTTATTTAATTCAAATCGAAATACAGGCTGTTCATCGGTAGTTTTTTGGAATTCAAACCATTGGTTGACCAAACTGTTGGAATTTGTTCGTATTTCTATAATTTTTAGTGGATACTTTGCAGATACAATACCGTGTTCAGCTCCGGTAAAATCAACCTCAAACTCTTTATTATCAATAATCTTCGAGTTACCTCTTAGCCAAGGATGGTGAGCCAATATAATGGCAGAGTTAGGAGAAAAGTAGAATGAATCGTTTTCTTTTTGTTCTCTGTAGCAATCCAAGAACCCTTTGGCTGCAGTCTTCTTTAGTTGAGTAAAACGAGGCTTTCCCAATTGTGTATTGCAGGGTTCTTGTGCAACTACTCGGTGAGGCAAATGCTCCGTCAATTTGTTTAAAGTAAATACATGGTTGATGTAATCAAAGTTTGAACCCATAACACCGTCCAGGTCATGGCCCAAGTCGAATATATGTCCAATTTCATGACATACAGCCCCTAAACTGGAAGCATAGACACCGGCACGAGTTTTACGATAATTGCTGTCGTCTGGTTCTTTGGACAAATCTAGTTTTTGCTTATCTTCAAAACACTTTAAGATATTTTTGAAATCCTCAGGCCAGGCATAAAAGTATGTAGAACTGAACAAGGCTAAACCACCAACTCCACAGGCAGCATGTCCTTGAATATATTGTCGAATATTTTGGTACGAAAAATCCTTGGACTTTGCAACTTCTTCTCCGAGATACTGACTGCATGCTATAAACGCCACAAACTTCAGTTGACGTTCTTCGCCCCATTCAGCCGATTCCAAAAGCTCCTTGGCAAACCCAGACCAGAGATCGTGTTCCGATAATCGCCATATCTCGGCCTTTGTCAGGCGGGAAACAAAAACTTGGCACTTACCATTAAACGTGAAGCATAAACGTTCATGTGAACGTTCTTTTAACTTTTCCGCAAAAACAGTTTGTATGAGTAGAAGGTTCAAATCAATAATTCTCTGATACAACCTCACTCTTTCGTCGACACTTTCATCCCGGGCGACAATTACCAGCGGTTGCACCCTATACACCGACTCTGTCTGTTTGTAATGGATCTTCAATTCAGTTATCGCGTTACAGTATTCCAATTTTATTCGAATTTCTTTGTCTTCTGTGCCCAAATCCACTAAAAACTTAAATTTTCCCGAGATATCGATGTCTGTTGTTAGTGGTTTATGATTTTCTGTGATCAATGAAATGCTTTGTGCCTTCCCACATTTATGATGGTCCACCATACCTTTTATCAACAGAAATTGATGTGGAACTGTGTCATTTTCTTGTAAATTCAATAATTTAATTGCATTTGAACAATTCATAGCAGCAGCTCACGTCGAATATTTTTTTGTTTTGATATGACGGCTAGAGATGACCGCTGACCGATAACATTTACTACTATTTTCGATAAATTTCAAACTTATCGATTAGGTATGATATCTTCTCCATGCGATAGTAATTATTTTTCCAAGGCGGTGCACAAAATATTTGACACGTCAATTTTTTTTCTCAAAAAATACTGTCGAACGAAGTTTGGAGGATTTTTTTAACAATAAATTTAAGTAATTCTCATATATTTGCAATAAGTAATCTCCATTCATAGAAGTTGGGCCAATTTCGTGAATAAGTGAAAAAAACAACAAACAAAAAATGTCTCAATCTACCGTGCCCTGTTACACCATTATCAATTCACCCGATTTGGAGGTGCCTAATGAAATGCAACTTAAGCAGGATTTGGAAAAGGGTGATACCAATGTAAAAATTGAAACACTGAAGAAGGTCATTCAGTTGCTGTTGAATGGAGAGCGTTTGTCCGGTCTGATTATGACAATTATACGTTTCGTGTTGCCCGTCCAGAATCACACCATCAAAAAGCTGCTGCTTATCTTTTGGGAAATTGTACCAAAGACCTCGCCGGATGGGAAATTGTTGCAGGAAATGATTTTAGTGTGTGATGCTTATAGAAAGGTAAGCTGTGGCGAGCTCTTTTCTTTATAAATCAATGGAAAATCTTTTGAAAGGAACAGAAAACAAGAACATTGTTTTTTTGTATGTGTTGCACGGCATGGAGGAGTGTTTGTCATCGAACCCCACGACACATAAATATGTTCAAAAATGTTTTAGTTTTCTTTACTAGAAATTACTGTGCAGGAAGGTTAGTGCTTCTCTTGAGAAATATACCATGGAGTAAAAAACAAATCTTTCCGGCCATGTCTGACGGTGTTTGTATTTGTACACGTTGATGTTTAAAATTATTTTTATATACACATGATGAAATACTACAATTATGTAGGTTAACACGGCGACAAAAGAATTCATAAATGTAAAAACTGAGATTCTTCTACGAAACGGCCGGATGAGCTCACTAAACGTGGCGAATCGCCTGTTGACTCTGACACGATTGTCATGCAATCTACCAAAGCGATTCGAATGCAATTCGGAGTCGTTTGCAATGGTTCTAAAGTCGTCGTTTTCACGGCGAATTGCGTAACAGCCAACTGATGATACAGGCGCATCGGCAACGATCTCAGATGTCAATCGCCGCGATTAGTAAGCTCATCCGGCCGATTCGTGGAAGAACTCACACGATTTAAAATGTTTGCTGGGGATGTTCAGTTAGTCCTACTTATTATCATCTTGAATAGAACGGATATGTTTATGTTTCGAAAATGTTTCTTGGGGAGCATCTGTGCAAGTTTGTTTTATATTTCGAACAACTTGTTTTTGTTTCTACTATTTTGTCTATTATTACTAAGAAACATTTTTTAAAGCTATTTTCCACACAAATTGTCTTCAACAAGAATTGTAAATTCTGTACGATATGTCAATTTTTATATTACATTTATATCCTTGCTCTCCTGAACATCTTCCAGGACGATTGCTAAGGCAATGTTGAGAGGATTCATTTAAATTCGATTTAAATGGGGTACCTCTCGGGTTCTTATTAGGTCCTATTTCCTGTACTCTCTATATGAATGGCCTTCAGTGGTACACCAGCTTCAGAATCTGAAATGCCTTTTCATTGCCGGATGAGAGGTTATTCAAGATCGTTTTACAACTCGATTACTATTAAAAACTGCAGACTCGTTGTTTTAGAATAGATGTGACATTCATATAACAGATCTTAATCCTCACTGGTTAATGATGTTTTTGACATGGAGCTTTTGGGCGATGTAGAAACTTGCTCTATTCATATTTTTATTAGACTCCCGAACCCGTCAAGTACGTGCAACTGCTTCACCGATAAATTGGCTTATAACAAAAGGCATTTTCCCTTTAAACGAATATCGCACATTTCCAATATAAGGCTATTTGCAAACACATCGACACTTCTGAATATATTATTCGTAGAATATTTTAAACATTTATTATTAACGTCTGCACCAATATAATTATGTTTATTTTCTTTTGTAGGATCTTCAACATCCCAATGAGTTTTTACGTGGGTCCACTTTACGTTTTCTATGCAAACTCAAGGAACCCGAATTGTTGGAACCTTTAATGCCCTCAATTCGTGCCTGTTTGGAACACCGTCACTCATACGTTAGACGTAATGCAGTTCTTGCCATTTTCACCATTTACAAAAACTTCGACTGGCTTGTGCCAGATGGTCCGGAGTTAATTGCCAATTTCTTAGATACGCAACAGGATATGTCATGCAAACGCAATGCTTTTCTTATGCTCTTACACGCCGATCAAGAGAGAGCCTTAAATTATTTGGCATCTTGCATTGATCAGGTGAACAACTTTGGTGACATTCTGCAGCTGGTTATTGTGGAACTAATTTACAAAGTTTGCCATGCCAATCCCGCCGAAAGATCCCGTTTCATTCGTTGCATTTACAATTTACTGAATTCGTCATCAAATGCCGTTCGCTATGAAGCAGCTGGAACTCTGATAACACTGTCGTCGGCGCCTACAGCCATTAAGGCTGCCGCCGGCTGCTACATTGAGTTGATTGTTAAGGAGAGCGACAACAATGTTAAATTGATCGTACTGGATCGTTTGATTGCCATGAAAGATAATGAGAACATGGAGAAGGTAATGCAGGATCTAGTTATGGATATTTTGCGAGTCTTGGCTGCCCCCGACATTGAAGTACGCCGCAAGACCTTAGCTTTGGCAATGGATTTAGTATCATCTCGCAATATCAACGAAATGGTCTTGGTATTGAAAAAGGAAGTGTCAAAGACTCACAATGTCGAACACGAAGATACCGGAAAATACCGCCAACTTTTGGTGCGCACTTTGCACTCTTGCTCCATTAAATTCCCCGATGTGGCTGCTAGTGTTATACCCGTGTTGGTAGAGTTCCTCTCTGACACCAATGAATTGGCTGCTGCTGATGTTTTGATTTTCATCCGAGAGGCTATACAGAAGTTCCCGTCTTTGAGAAGTCTGATTATTGGTCATCTAATTGAAGCATTCCCACAAATTAAATCGTCGAAAATCCACCGTGCTGCTGTTTGGATTTTGGGTGAATACGTGAATGATAAGAACCAAATTCTGGAAGTAATTGAAGTGGTTACCCAGACATTGGGTGAGGTTCCCATGGTTGAAGCAGAGCAACGTCGTTTGAATGGCGATCAAACAGAAGAGGAGATCACAGCAGCGAATCAGCCGCAATCGACTACACAATCGTCTAATTCCAAGGTTACATCCGATGGAACTTATGCTACACAAAGTGCTTTCAGTTTGGCACCGTAAGTTTGAAATCACTCATTGTATGATGAATGCAGTGGATTTAACGATTACAATTTTTTTTAGAGTTGCTAAAAAAGAGAAGCGTCCTCCATTGCGTCAATATCTTATGGATGGTGATTTCTTCATTGGTGCCGCTCTTTCGGCCACATTAACTAAATTGGCAATTCGATATGCAGATTTGGAAGAGGAATTGGTAAGGTTTTACATCTATTCGATTAATGGCAATAATTATAATTTCCCCATTCCCTCCAGCGTTCACAAAACCGTTTGACCACACGCGTAATGCTTATCATGAGCTCTATCTTACACTTGGGCAAATCTGGTTTCCCAACTAAACCCATTACCAATGATGACACCGATCGTATCTTCATTTGTCTGCGAACCCTGAGTGAGCGCACCGACGAGGCTGTCGAAGTATTTAAACGTTATTGTCGCGAAGCATTGGGTAAAATGTTGGATGCCCAGTCGGAGGAAGATCAACGTGTGCTCAAGGAGAAACAGAGGGCTGCTGCCAAAGTGCAACCTGACGATCCTGTTCTATTTGCTCAACTGTCCAATGGGCGTGAAAATCAGTTGGGAGAAAATGTCTTCGAATCCAGTTTGAATCAAGCATTGGCTGGCACCAAATCCACTAACTTGAGTGATATTACCTCACCCAACAATAAATTGAATAAGGTGACACAATTGACCGGTTTCTCCGATCCAGTCTATGCAGAGGCATACGTTAATGTCAATCAGTATGATATTGTATTGGACGTATTGATTGTCAATCAAACAAGTAAGTATTCAGATAAATTGAGAAAATTTGTCGAGATATTTGAATGGCCGTTGTTTTATTACAGATGATACTTTACAAAACTGCACTTTGGAGTTGGCTACATTGGGCGATTTGAAATTAGTGGAACGTCCACATCCCGTTGTTTTGGCTCCCCACGATTTTTGCAATATCAAGGCTAATGTTAAAGTGTCATCGACAGAGAATGGCATTATTTTCGGAAACATTGGTATGTTAGGGTATTAATTAAGAGAATGTGTGGGTGATGTTGTACTGATTTTTATCATATTATATTTTAGTTTACGAAACATCGATTAATACAAATGTGGTTGTACTCAACACCATTCATATTGATATTATGGACTATATTATACCAGCTTCATGCACTGATACCGAATTTCGACAGATGTGGCAAGATTTTGAATGGGAAAATAAGGTAATCATACCCGTTATAGTTGCGGTCATTGTTTTTAATATTTCGTATTATGTTTGTTTTAGGTCACAGTTAATACCACATTTACCGATTTACATGAATATTTGAAGCATCTGTTGAAGAGCACAAATATGAAATGTTTGACACCTGAGAAGGCCTTGTCGGGACAATGCGGTTTCATGGCTGCCAATATGTATGCCAAGTAAGTAGAACATTTCTCAAACTCAATAGTACAGCTCCCAATCACTATCCAGCACAGTT
The DNA here is from genome assembly GCA_958296145.1 of Hydrotaea cyrtoneurina. NCBI lineage: Eukaryota > Metazoa > Arthropoda > Insecta > Diptera > Muscidae > Hydrotaea > Hydrotaea cyrtoneurina. The sequence goes on along the minus strand of OY282513.1, from coordinate 4,365,246 downwards.
ATTTGCGAAATGCAACAACAAATATGAAATTTCAGTTGACGAATGTAGAAAGTATAGTTTTGTGAATGTGAAAGCCAACGTCCAAAATTGACCTAGCGCAGTCGATTTTTATAGTTTGGCGAACGCGAATATTCGAATATAGTGTAGATGAATTTTCAGACACATTATTTGCCAAAGTGATTGTAAATATGACAGTTTACAATGCCAACTATAATTGCATATTGCATTCCTGTTTTATTAGTTACATAGAGAGCTTTTTTGATAATTCGCCTTTTCTTTGTTAACATTTTGTAAAGAACAGTATGGAATTGTAGTGTACATATTTTCTCATCTCCATGAATACTTGCCAACTCGAAAAAAATACGGCCAAAAATACAAGTGAAGTTAAGAAAATCCACCAAGTGTAGTGAATAAAACAAAGAAGTGTTGCTATAGAGTAATTCCCAAAAAATACAAACTAAATCAGTATTTTCGAATCCGATTCTTTTCAATTTGTATGAAATTTGTACAACGTTGAAGTAGGTGTTGTATGCCACATTCTGAACAAAGGATTTGACTTAAGAAAGGCACAACTTTTGAATGCGTTAATGAATTGGATAATTGTTAATGTAACAGTCATCTGATGGTGGTTCAATAATGTTAAAAACTGCATCCTTGATTTGTTCAACTAGTGACTACGTATAATGCTCATAATTTGTACACCTACAACAGATTTCGATCAATCTTTACACAGGCATATTAATGGACCAAAACGAATTACAAATGGTCAGGCTTTTAAATGTGTTATCCAGCAGATATTACAAAGTTCGATAAATAATCCTAAACTATTAACTATGTAGTGAAAACAAGTGAAAACAATGAAGACAACATTAGGAAAACACATTCAAATTCTTAGACGAATGCTTGGCTTCACTTGGTGTATCAAAACGTCAAAAAAACGAAACATGGAAATATAGATTCGTAAAGGAATTCGTACATTATTTTTGTTGTACCACAAGCAGGCCATTAATCCGGACTATATACAGTGTACTGGAATGACATTACTATACAGTATCACTGAAGCGGATGGAATTTTGTACAATAATAATAAATAATTGAGTAATGTTTCTGATCATCTATAATCGAAACTGGTCTAGAGGAAGCATTTTATCCTGTAAGGAAATATGTGTACGTCCTTTCGTCAATTATACGCTCTTTCGCTTCCTAATGTATTGGAAAAGGTACTATACAGTTTCTTACGAATAATTCATCCACACAATTTGAAGCGTTTAATTACAACAAATCCTTGCAAATTTAGGGAATGTATGGTGGACGCGGGAGAAATTTTCCTTAGCTCAATATCGTTGTTGCCATGGGTATGATATCAGAAGTGAAATTTTAATTGTCGAAAGAGGTCTTTGTTCAGTTTTTTAGATTATTATCATCCATTCACCAGTGCAGTCCCTCGCTTTATTTTGAGAGTTGATAGGTAATGGAATCCGAGTTGTATTTTCATGACTCGATAAATTCAAACTATCATTGAAATTCCAAATCACTGACAGTGCTAAGACGTAGTTTATTTCCATTTCCAAAGAGGTCGTAATCCTTATGGGTTCTTTATAATCGGCTCACAAACGTATTTTCACGAGAGAAATATTTGCTAGTCATTTTAGATGCAGGATCACTCGAATATGGATATATGTAAAGTCCTGCTGACATTGTTAGCCACGAATATAATTTTTTCTAATCTTACTCTCAGCAACAGAAACATATACACTTGTTATGTGTGTATACGACTCGTAAGTAAGTCTGACACGTAATTAAGAGTTAAAATAAAGATTACACACTTTTTTATTGGATATATTTTATTTTAAATTAAAATACATGTGCAATTTCAGATCAATTTTCGGAGAAAACGCTTTGGCCAATTTAAGTATTGAGAAACCCGTGGAGGATCCTGATTCCAAAGTCACCGGTCATATTAGAATACGTGCCAAGAGTCAGGTATGTTGTGTAGTTTACGAATTTCGAGCCTTCTTTGATGTATTAACTTGTATTCTGATTCCAGGGTATGGCTTTGAGTTTGGGCGATAAAATCAGCTCATCCCAAAAACTTTGTGTGCAAGCTTCATAAAATGATAATATTGTTCATTCCATAAAAACAAAAATATGATTTTCTTCCTTTTTTTTCTGTGCATTAATTTTAAGTATTCTACTCCTTCAAGATTTATATGTTATTACAGTTATGTAAAAGTACTACACATACGATAACAATAGAAGTAAATAAAGATATATAATACATACATACATACAACTTAAAGCATGTTTCATTTAGATATTAATTAATATTTCTCCGAATTTTGAATAATATCAATTTTACAAAGTCATCATATTCACTTCCATTTTCATTCATTTTATTTTTGATTTTTTACATTTTAATTCCAACAGAATAACACTTCACTTCACTTAGATGCTGATGTTAGTATCTCACAATAGCCATTGTCACACGCACAAGAGTCATAAAATCTAATCTTGTGCAGTGGTCAGCAGCTGCAATAAGTACTTTATGTCGAATTTGTCAACGATCCATTTCGGTTTGTCACCCTTTAAGAAAATGCCCCGTGATCTGAAATTAAAAAGAAGGTATGTTATTTATAATATTCACATTTTATTTACAGTTATTTGTTCTTAATTCAGTATTTACATATTACAAACCACAATTCTGTTCATCCAGTACGAACTTGATCATAATTATTAGTCATTTAGAGCGGAGAATATTTTTTTTTTTTGATGCCAGTACTCGCTATGTGCAGGGAGTGAAAATTAAGTTCTCTGGCGTAAAACAATGTTTTGGTAAAACTATTTCTAAGCTAGCATTTTGGAGAACCCAATTGTAATAACTCAGACAAATATAAAATGTAAGTCAGACTTTCTTGACAAAGATTCAATTACATCCTCTCGTATGCACTTTCCTCGTATGATTTCCAATCGGTGATTGTAAAGCAACAATATGGACAATTCTAGCGAGTGAGAGTGCCAAAATGCGGAACCCATTCATTTATACGTCGTCAAATCGACAGCAATTTCACATTGTATCTTGAAATGCAATTAGTCATAATCTAGATTTGTAGTTACAGACTTAGTAAAGCTGAATCTGCAGTCTTTTGTCTTCAGCAATGTTTTCCAAGCACCTTGGTTGTGTGCGTGGTCTCCTCAACCATATTCATTCCTCAGTTTTGCTCCTCAGTTTCGATGTTCACAGTCTGCGCTATGTTTCGTTCTTTGAGAGTATTTTTCGTTCATTGGGGATGGACTCTATTTATTGTGTTTCTTGAACCTAAAATATCATCGATTTTCAGTTATCGCCATATCGATGTAGATAACCTACATCAGAATAAAGTTCACCCATACGAGTTCGTATAAGTTAAAAATCACGCAAAATGTTAGTTCCTTTAGTCTGTTATGATCCGCCGTACAAATCTAGAGTTGATTCCAGCTTTCTTATGTACAAATTGTCTACACATATCTCATATAGTATTTTCAGTTGGTAGCATGCATTTAGTTTCTTTAGGGAATTAAGTCTGAAGTAACTGGGTCTTGACTAAGTAAGCATGATGAAAGCTGTTGGATGTACTGAAAGAAGTTTGGGTATTAGTTGATTCTATTGGAGATTTTATATAAATAATTTAAAAGCAGCACAAATTCAAAATTGAAAAAAAATGTTTAATTCTTCCTCACCCAAAATGTACACGAGTCATTCAACTTTTCGTGAATATGTATTAACTGCAATTTTTTAAAGATGTCGTTTCCTTCCGTGCGAAAATGTTTCGAAACTATTAAACTTTATTTTCATTATATTTTTCACAACAATTAGATCTGTCTATGATCAAATGGTAAATATGTAGTGACTCGATATTTACTCACCAATATAAAGTGTTTATATTCAAGATTCTAATACAGACCTAATAGGGTTCCGGAAACCGATATCCATTACTCAGATAAAACGAAATTAGTTTTGCACCTAAGATGAAACTCTAAAATTCGTCGAATTGGTTCAAGTTTCGGTATAGTTTCCATAAAAATGTAACTTCCCGTTTTGAGAGGTCCGGAAATGTGAATATTCGCCCCAGATCTGTCTTTCATCTGCGCTTCTGAGTGAAAGTGAAATTTCCACGACTTTTACGTTCGCCGAAATGTTGGGGAATATAGTTCACTTGAAAATACTCGGTGAATATAAAATGAAAACTTTTTTTTATTCAATAAGTTAATCTATCAAATCTTTTAGCTGATTTTAAGAATAGCTTAGAATATCAATACCTATTTGTTGTGCTGTGTCAATTCACTTTCTGTTCACTGTTCATTCGCTTGCTGTTTTATATGCATATTGCCGATCTTCGAATACCTGTAGATGTGATAGTTTTACAATTTACAAACCCGAAACGATATATTGCTTTTTATGAAAAAGTGAACCTAAGAAAACTTCAAACATTTTATTTCACGTGAAAGCTGATACAGGTTTATCTAATTTTGGTGGAATGCAAAAACCAAAATTTTATAGTTTTTTAAAGAAATAGATTTCGTTCACATTTTGCTCTTGCATAGGCGTTCTCAATTTCGGAAAACGGGTTTTCTCAAAATTAGAGATTCGACAGTCCCTTGAAACTATTTGTCCATTTTTTCAGCAACAACCATGGAAAAAGATAAGGAAATTGGGAGAAAAAAAATGTAAACCAAAAAAAAAATGTTTAAAAAAAGGTTTGGTTGAAATTCTTGTCATGTATGGCGGACCTTAATCTGAACAAAAATCGTCTTCATTATTTAGATTGAAGAAATATTTTGGGAGAAATCTGGTTCAGAAAATGGGTTTTCTCACATTTAGAAAGTCCGTTAAAACAATTGGTCCAAAAATTAAATCAGTGTACGACAATAGTTTCTGGTATACTCAACCACTGACCGGGACCTACTGTTTAAAGCCGGCTCCGAACGGCTCAAAAATGTTTGCGCTGACTCTCATACAGAAAAGGGGTCCATACGGCTGACCAGAAGTTACGGACACTCATTTTAATGGACATTTGTTAATCGATTCTGAATATGATCCAATATCGAGCCGTGTAATATTCTTTAAAGTCAGATTAGCATTACTTTGCAGTGGTCGTAACAAAGACCGATACTCCGGGCCAATGGGAGGAATACTTTGGTATCGAAGTAGGAAAAAAAACACAGTGGTCGTAACAAAGACCGATACTCCGGGCCAATGGGAGGAATACTTTGGTATCGAAGTAGGAAAAAAAACACAGACCAAAACCAACATCATGTTTTGGAGCTCTCTCCCTTTATGGCTACCACTGTTTTATATGTTACAAATAATTAACCTCAATTGAGGACGTTTAGATTATGCTATCGAGTCTCGAGATTTGTCAAAAGAAACATTATCTTGGCAATTAAAAGAATATCAGTACACCATTAACTAAAAAAAATATCCATTTCAACATTTTAGCCATTTGTCATGAGCTTTGTCTTTACCAGTAGGACTTTTTGTGACACATATGTAGAACTTTTTACAAAAATTTTACAAATATGTGGTCTTGGCACTTCTATGCACAATATTTGCATCGTGTTTTTTTGTTAAACTCAAAACCAAACAGACGACTCAAAGCTTTTCATAGTTTACATAAGTCCGGAAATAGGCTTCCAGTATACACAAACTAAGCTGTGACCAACTTTGTTGTAATCCTCTATGGACTTATTCTCTTTGCTGTATGAGTGTGAACATTTACGTTTCTGTCGGTGTTTCAAATTCAAAACGGTTGGACCCCTTGTGACGGGGTTTTGCTTCTGTGTGCTGAAGCCCCTAAAGTGGTCTTGCTGAGGGTGTAATTTAAAACAGCATAATTTTTAAGTAGTTGGGTTGTACGGCAGTTTGCGCCGCTTTCTTGTTTACAAATCGGCTTATAAAGCGTACATATGGACAGACGCATATCCTGGCATGCATGTATGTGTAGGGTGTAACATATGTACGTCTTCTTCTACGCTGCCCTGTGTATGTGTGTGTAAGGGTATGTACAGTAGACTGACTTAGTCCACACTTACTTTGTAGGGGATATTTTAAAGAGGAATTTGATTTTATGGCTGGTTGATGAACGAGCGATGTTGTTTAGTACAGGGGATGGGATAAATGGCTGAAACAAGCAAGCTTTTGTTAAGCGCTAAGATCAAGGCTGGCTGGAGGTTGACCACCCTTTATTTGTCAGATGTTGACTCTCGGAGATGTTGACTTTAGTATCTCACAATAGCCGCTGTCACACGCACAAGAGTCATCTAATCTAATCTTGTGCAGTGGCCAGCAGCTGCAATAAGAACTATTACTCGGACACGTTGGATTAAATAGGTGCCGGCGACCAGACAACTTGGAGTATATAAATAATGGAATGAAACTCCTCTTTTCCTTCTTTAATAAAGTAACGGTAACACTTAAAATTGTACAAATTTCAATTACATTGGGCAGAACTATTGTAACTTTGACAACGGTTGCGTTTGTCACGGTATGACGGACGACGGTATGAGTAGTCTCCTAGTACTGGCCTTAACAAGTAGCAATTTTTTTTTGTGAATTAATAATGACGTTAGCACATGTTAAAAATTCTAAACCGACCAACACACTTTTAAAAAGTCCTTGGAGTGTGGACTAGCATTGAGGTGTAGCTTATTCGCTGGGTGGTGGTGTTCGTTGACATTTCTTTATAAATTGTTTTTTTTTTATTCATATTTTCGATATTGTGACACAAGATGTATTTTATTTTATTAGTTTGTTTTGGTTTTGTTTCTTGCACAATTTCGATCCTTAGACTTGAATGATATCCTTTTTGTTTTATCCACAAACGATTTAAAAACACTTCGACTGATAGGTGGGGGGTTGACATCGTGAAAGCCCGTTTCAAGAGTGATTGTTTAGTACGTATACCCACGCTGTATTGACGGTAATTGACTGAGGCTTTGGACATCCAGGTATCTGACTTTTATAGTCGCTAGTACGACTATTAGTTTGTTAGTCGGTTTATTGGTTGGTTGTAGTTCTTCTTGCATTACATGGAGAGACTAAATAGCCACCATCCCCCATCTTGGGGTGGTCAGTGGTATTGAACACTTTGCAACACACACACATACACACACATTTCAAACATAGCAGTACAAATATCAATGCATGCACGTCTCTCTCTCGCTATATCTCTCGATACAAAGACATTTATTTTGATATTTGCTTGTGTGTGTAAATGTTTTGTTTGTAGTTATCTTTTGGTGTTTTTTTTTTGTATTTTCTAAGAAGCTTTAACAATGAAAATATCCTTGACAGTGGCGTTTCGAACATTATCATAGGCTGAGTTTTGGGGAAGATCTTGAAATGTCACAGGTTTGAAGAAATGTAAAATATGAATGAATTTAAATTCTAAATAAATAATATTGGTTTTGGACATTTGAACATAACATTTTTATAACCTGCTCCACTTTACGTTCGTTTTTTTTTTTTTGACTAACACTCAGGGGATGCCCCCTACGAATGCAATGTACTGTGTTAGCGCCAGGAAATTAGAGTATTGGAGAGAGGAAGGAGGGAGGGGAGTATTGTTTGTTGACGCTGGTCTTAAATTTGATAATGTCATAGCAGGCAGGAAAAACACTTGCAGGAACAGACTGCATTTTCTCTATAGTGCGTCACCCGATCAACCTGCCATTTGACAATACACGGATGAGACTCCCTGGATAGCCGCGTATTCCGGCTAAATATTCTAACGTCAGGCTCCAGACGACGGGTATCTGACGAACAGATACCGTTTAAATATCTAAAGAACAGCGAACTCAACCCACATTCTAGCGATGATGCAGGGAGACAAAAGAGTTGGATATCCTACTATCCCATAACATCACCACCAGTCACATCTGTACACGGACCAGAAGCTGAGTGTTATATTTCATTTTAGATCGGATGTAGGTGGTGTAAATATTTACGAGATCAGATGGGGTAAAGTATTTCTTCAAAAAACCTAAACACTTGAATGCTTCTTTCGACTCTTCGAATATATGACTAGCCCAACGAGCATCACCCTGTATCTTCATGCCCAGAACATCGAGAGTATCTGATACGTCGATATCCACACCACCCATAGAGATTGACGAAGCACTGGGTCTTTTGTGCGTTAAATTTGACTCTGTTCATTTGGCCCCACTCACAAATCTGTGCCAAATCTATAACAACTCGTAGAGCGATCTCTAAAAAAAACTCAATATGAATTGAGTGAAGGTATTGCCGACACCAAATGCAATAAGTTTTGATATGAGTGCTTCGTGCCAGACCCTATCGAACACCTTGGAAATATCCACAGCCATGACATTGCTTTCACTAAGGCGGTGAATGAACGCCATCAGATCTACAGTACATCGATTTCTACGGATGCCATACTGTCGATCATACAAGATTTGGTTAACCATGCTCTCCATAACATTGGATTTGTGCATTGGATTGTTGCAGGATTTGTGGCCTCACTTTTTTGGGGATCGGCTGAACATTGGCAACTTTCCAACGTGAAGGGTAAATACCTGCACGGTACGATATGTTGAAGTGATTGCGCAATGCACCAGCTAGCTAGATCACTTACATAGGACAAGTGTTGAAATACCATTCGGGCCCGCAGTTTTATTTACGTTAAAATCTGCAAGAACCCTTTTAACTCCACGTGTACGTGGAGTGGTTGACGAGGAGTGATTGACTGGCAAAGATGAATTCTTTGCAATAGGTTAGCTTTGTCAACCGGGACAGTAAATATCTGGTCATCATTAACAAGAGTTGGCATTGAAGATGAAGAATTTTCCCTAACCCTAACTCTAATTACGTTCTACAACACTGTGGGCAATGAAGCATTGTACGACACAAAGATTGGGAATAAACACTGAACTGTATTAGCTGTATGCCGTCGATTTTGCTCAATTTGAGATCCGAGTCAATGGGTTGCCAATACATAAGAGTAAACGTAGGTGGGAAATAGCCACGTCTCTGGCCATCGCCTAACACATGTATGGGACCATAGACATTGTTGTAATGGATAGTATCAGCAACCATACGTCATAGTGTGTGTGTTACACACTCGCACACTTGCACACATAATTTATTTGTTTTTTCTCGTCAAAAAACAGTGAAGGCGACACTGACAACCGCACATGCAACAAAAGCAACAACAAACACCACTAAACAAAAGGAGGAACACCGACAAACTTGTAAAATCGGTGTGTTTTCTAAAAGAGGCCACCACTGCCATCAATGCCACCTCCACCGCCATCGGCTGCCCCATCCTGCAACCGATTCAAAATTAAATAATTTCTGTGTCGTTCATTGTTGGTGTTTGTGTGTGTGTGTTTTTTTTTTGTCAGTTCATAACAATCACGACGACTGCGGTTGGCTGTTTGGTTGTTTTGTTCCAAAGGCCTTTAATAATTCTGAGACATTATTGAGTGGGAATTATGCAAAAATGGCTTTACAACAATGTCTGCAAATATCTATTACCGAAAAGGTCTGGAAACCTCTGAAAATCGGGAAATTCCGCATACCCCTTTCTGATCGATCAAAAGACAGCATGAATGGTAACATTTAAAGTAGTTCGGATTCATTTTTAGCAGTTTTTTATTTGTAATTCAATCTACTTGTAGGCATCAAGGGATATACGAACACATCTTCAATCATACCTAATGCCTAATTTATATACGTGTAGCTTGCATGACCTTTGCTTTGAGAAGATGACAAATAGACAACTAAGACTATACCACATGTGAGACCCATCCAATCTTCAGCATTTTGGGTGCCATTTTCTGTATTTCAGTTGTGATCATTTATTTGCCATTACAAAATAATAACGTTTGAGTGCATGACCAAATCGTCAATCACAATCACAAGCAGTACGTGTGTATTGGAACTTCCCTCAAATCAGTGAGCAAGGCTCGATTTAAATTATAGCACCTATTTGTTGATGGTTTTTGTAGACAAGTTTTACATTGCATGGAGTTACTCTCAAACTCAAGGTGGACAAATATTTTAGATGCTCTTGGTGGATACGAACTTGGTTTACTGTTAAACTATTGTGACAAAACTATTGGGTTTAATTAAAAAATTTGACAAAAATCCATTTTGGGCATATTATTGGTTTATTAGAAATAAAAAATATTCCGATTATTTATGGAACACGATTGTGGCCGCCTCGCCTGCCAATTCAATTTTCCAAGACCTTGGTGAATGTTTTCATGAATGGCTTGCTCTATATTTGGATCTATGCAAAATTTCCAAAAAAAAAATACATAATTCCCCAAAAAGAAAATCTCATACAAAATTATTAGGGAAAATTCCCCAAAAAAATTGTGAGTTTTTCATAAATTTTCGGTAATATTTCATTTTTCGTTTTCATATGAAAAATTTCACAAAAAAGGAAAAATTCCCCAATTTGTTAATTTTGGAGTATTTTTCGTTTCTATTTTATGGGTATATTTTCAAAACAAAATTGAATCATATATCGATTTTATATAATGTGTTGGGGTTATGACCCTAATTTACATTTGAAAAATGACCACAATTAAAAAATGAAAAATCGCCCCGAAATGTTGCAATGACACGTAAATTTGGGGTGATTTTTCATATTTTCCCGGGTACAACGTTCATTTTGAAACATGGGTCATTTGTAAATGTGATAATTGGGGCCGTAACCCCAACACATTATAAAAAAAGATAGATATATGAACTTTTCACTCCTGTTTCACATTTTAGATTGGGGTGATCCATCATTTTTGAATTGGGGACATTTTTAATTGGGTCCATTGCAGCCAATGTGGATACCATGAAATTTCCATATTGCCGGGAAGACGTTGAAGATATTTTGACACTTTATGTGTGAAAGCAAAGTACATGCAATTAGAGTTGGGTATTTCCCGAAAAATCCCAATCTCGAGATTCGGGATTTCCCGAAATAACGAAAATTTCAATTCTCGAAATGCGGGATTTCCCAAAATAGCAAAAATTCCCGTCGGGAAATTCCCGAAGTCCAACTCTACACGCAATTACTATTAATGTATAAATGTAAAATTCAAATTTCTCTCATACATTTTTTTTTATTTTTTTTTTTCAAGTTACGAAAATCCGAATGTTTGGGTAAATTTTCATATTTTTCATTTATTTTGGGGAATTCTTCGTTTGGTTTTTTTTTCATAGAGCCTCTATATTCCCATAATGCCCTAAATCGTTAAAGAATTCTTCGCATAACATCAGTCCATCAAAGACTAAAGTCTAACGGCGACTGTCAATAACACAATGACCGAATTCAGGCGAGAAAAATCGATTGTGCTCTTGTCTGTGCGGCATCCGATTTATACCAAAGATCGTACAAATCGATCTCTTCAATCCACAATTTGTCATGCCCTCTGTAGCGAAGAAACCACCAGATGGACCACCTGGTACAGATTTTAATAATGGATACAGTAAATAGTTTTGGAATGGATTGAAACTATTTCTACTTGGTGAGGTTCAGCGATAGGAAACTTTTAAGACGCTCTTACATTCGACTCCCATTAATTTATTTTAATATCAATAATGAATAGTTTTTATCGTCACCATGTCGTCCATGGTAATATGTCATTAATTAAAATGTGTGTATGTGTGGTAGTGAGAGCGAGAAGTGAGACACCGAGAAAAAGACAGAGAGAGAGATTGTTTGCATTGAATGATATTTATTACATGTGAAGCCAATTGAAATATGACCCAAAATGTAAGTTGCACTTATTTTGCTTTTTGGGGCTTATGTGACGGACACGACAATGCGCCCGATTGTCTTCATAGGGGGTTGATTGGTTGTAGCATCACCTACCTGCATATACCCATACACACACACACACTAGTATTGTCACGGACACTAATGGTATTGGTGTTACACACGCACACTTCCATAGTAGAAATTCAGAAACAAGTGTAACATAATCGGTGAGTAGAGGTGCTTACACGTCACATACGAACACACACACGCAGGCACACACATTGATTTTGCATTGCATTGGCTTTAGTGTAGTGGGATGTCTCTCTGTTTGGCGTCGCCCGCACTAGTTCGAAATGCACTTTTAAACAACTGAAGCCTATTTAAAGGCGTTATTATTTTAAATTAAATAACAGAGGTCTACATAAACACATACGTCTGTCGGTCTGTCTTTCTGTCTCTCCGTCTGTATGCATGTAATGGAAGCAATAAAAAACAAATCACTTGTATGGCATCGAAATCGTATCTACGACAGGGGCGTATTATGTAGTAGTTGTTGTGCTATTCATAAATACATGTTCACAGGTACATACATACTGCTGCAGGCATACTTACATACATACATACATTCATGAGTGCATATAACTCTGACATGGCTACAATAAATGTCAGCAGCAGAATCGGCAGTGGTTGCCATCATGCAAGGCGTCTGAAACGTTGGTCATTGGTTTCTATATGCATTCTTCTTTACCCAAGTTATGCGATCCGGCCAAGCAGATCTTCTTCGGTCCTCCTGAAGACTTCATTTCAGCAGGGAAACGGTCTTGGGATAACATTTTTAAATAGCTCTGAGAACGTACCAGAGTTGCAAACCATTTTGTGATTGGAGTTGGGTCGGTTTGGGGGTTTAGAGAAGTCTTTTTCGGGTTCCGGCTCGGTTGTTATAAATTGTTCTGAAAAAGTGTAATTCTATGTAAGGCGTGTTCGTCCAACAGAAACTTGTGCCAAAGGAATAGAAAAAGCAACTACAGAAAGATATTTTTAACCCTATTCGTACCAGGGAAAGACTTCGGGTCACTACTGAAATTAATACTTGTATATGCATTTTATGTTACATTCCTCATTATTGTCCCATATGTCTAAATTTAGTTTAGACATATAGTTAACTTTAAAAAATGTCATTAGAAGTTTTTAATTTTTGTTTTTATAAAAACATTGGTGTCTATCTTGCTAGATGTCAGACAAAAAACTCTCGATGCGAAAAACTTGATCAAACTCTTATCAGTGATTTGATGTAGAATATTTAATCAATTGGATATTAATACTTCGTTATATAATATTTTTTTTTTATTTATAGTCCAATATGCCTAATTTTTGTATGTGAACCAAGGAGATGATTAAGACCAAATATTATCGAAATATATGTTTATTTGCTTTTTGGTTTTGAATCACCCGGTATTTCGGTAGCTGTCACTTTTGAAGCTTTTATTCTGTGATATTTGACAAGTCGAAACTACACCATTACTAAAATTGGAACGATACACGCTTGGTGAAAATCTTGAAGTCACAGTTCCGGACCGTGTTGAGGACATAGGGCAGCCACTTTGCGAATATTTGGTTTTATTCATTTTTTTTTATTTATTTATTTATTTATTTATTTATGTATTTATGTATTTATTTATTTATTTATTTATTTATTTATTTATTTATTTATTTATTTATTTATTTATTTATTTATTTATTTATTTATTTATTTATTTATTTATTTATTTATTTATTTATTTATTTATTTATTTATTTATTTATTTATTTATTTATTTATTTATTTATTTATTTATTTATTTATTTATTTATTTATTTATTTATTTATTTATTTATTTATTTATTTATTTATTTATTTATTTATTTATTTATTTATTTATTTATTTATTTATTTATTTATTTATTTATTTATTTATTTATTTATTTATTTATTTATTTATTTATTTATTTATTTATTTATTTTTTATTTTTTTATTTTTTTATTTATTTATTTTTTTATTTATTTATTTATTTATTTATTTATTTATTTATTTATTTATTTATTTATTTATTTATTTATTTATTTATTTATTTATTTATTTATTTATTTATTTATTTATTTATTTATTTATTTATTTATTTATTTATTTATTTATTTATTTATTTATTTATTTATTTATTTATTTATTTATTTATTTATTTATTTATTTATTTATTTATTTATTTATTTATTTATTTATTTATTTATTTATTTATTTATTTATTTATTTATTTATTTATTTATTTATTTATTTATTTATTTATTTATTTATTTATTTATTTATTTATTTATTTATTTATTTATTTATTTATTTATTTATTTATTTATTTATTTATTTATTTATTTATTTATTTATTTATTTATTTATTTATTTATTTATTTATTTATTTATTTATTTATTTATTTATTTATTTATTTATTTATTTATTTAAATATTTTTTTTTCCAGTTTCCAGACAATTTTTTTTTTTTGCTTAGTGTCATTGTTTGATAAAATTTTACAAAATATTACAACAACCCATTTTAATAATAATACATTTTAAAAAAAATTTTTACGATGCCAATTTATAATTATTAATAATGATAATTTACAATTCTTCACACTTTCAACGCAAAGGTTGTTATGTGAGCAGCTTAAAACGGATTGTGTTTATGTACCAAAATCTTTTAAAATCTTAAACAAAGAACCTTAAACATGAAATTTTTAATAATAATATTAGGGGTTTGTCGTTCGATGAATTACAAAAATATATTGACTTGACACGTCTTTGTGGTTTGCTCCCAAAGTCCCAAGTCAAATAAATGTTAAGGGTTTCAAACAATTGCATTCCTTCGTTTTTTATAGGATTTTGTATGCAAGAACTTGTAGACGTCTACAAGCTGATAATCGATTTTAAATTTATTCGTTTGCTTTAGATAATTTCCAGTTCGCTTGCTATATATTTGTAAAACTAAATGTCTGTCCATTAGAAAGATCGGAATAATGAAGAAAGTGTACACTGATCAATAACATCTTTAGGGTAAATTTTAATTAATTTATTTTTTTTATTGAAACCGCAAAATCTATGTAACTTCAGAATTCGACCAATGACGTCATAGAGTAGTAAAATACGTTCTCAGGTCAACAATGTCGTAAGAATGTTGACTCGTGTGTATGATGCAATTCCTGATAAACGTCAGTATTGTCGCAACCAAACAAATAACTTAAATGCCGTATTATTTTATTTGCTTCGTTTGGATGTATCTACTTAATCATCTACTTAATATTTGCTTTGGACTTTTACCCCCGTATTCATACAAATTTTGAAAACATATTTGTTAAGAAAAATTTATGTAAAATACAAAAACAGTTTTGACACATTTTTCTTAAGAAAGCTGTTTACATTTTTATGAATTGTTTTGTTTTTAAAAGTAATCTCAACTGCCCAACTGTTTTATTTGCTAGTTTTTGATAGATACCCACGCAAGTTATTTCTCATTTAATTTCGAAAAAAAATAAGTTAAATATGTGTTTAAATTTTGAAGTTTTGAAAATAATTGTGCTTATTTTGGCTTGTACATGTTGTATTAGGGTGTACCCAATTCGGTGGGGACAGAAATTAATGATTGGCATCGAATACGTTAACGATTTCTGTTTATTTTGATAAATTGCGTTTGTGGTCATAAATTTCAAAAAAAAGGAAATTAACAAATAGAAACAAAAAACTTTTAAAGAATAAAGATCAAAAACAGAAATTCAATAAAACAATTAAAATAATTTGGTCTTTTTGGTGCGTAGCTTAAGCTTATGTTTATTTTTGGCATAACCCTCGAGGAGCATATTCTGGAATAAACGTAAACCGTATGGTATTCCCATACGCACACTTTGAGACCTACCCTAATTAGCAATGCAAAGAAAAGTATTCTACACTCTGTTGTGTATGGTCAGTAGGTGGTGAATTCTTATTGTGGAGTGTAGATATCACTCCTTTACATCAATAGTGACATAACTCAAAATACGATTTTTTCAAAAGAGTCGTTTAAAGTTCTCAATTGGCAAATATAGGAAAATACATATATTTTTATAATACACTGCAGAACAAAATTCAACATAATTTACAGATTTACAGCTTTTTCTATAAAAAGTGAATTTTGAATTGTGACAATATTGAAGTAAATGAACGATATGTTCAGAGGTTTCAGGGCAATCCAATGTTGTCTGGCCAACATCTTCCTAATTTTGGTTTTTAAAAATGTGTGTGTGTGGGTTTTTTTTAGACTATGGGAGTAATATCCACCAAAGGCGTTGGTTTTTCTCACCAGACTTGTCCTTGAATCCAAATTTAAAATACTTATTAACATTCTATAATAATTACTGAATAAATAAGTACGAAACACACAACCAACGCTTGAGTGTGTAAAAAGTGTGTTTCAATATTTAGTACAAATATCTTAAAATTCCCTTTACCGATCATGAGAACACGAAATCAACCACCCCCCTTCCCCCACCAATTCAAGTACAAATTCAATGTAATATTCAACATTTTTCTTGAATGAAAATTGAAATGCGTCATTAACGAACGAACGGTCTTTATGTCGCCTAAGGTTTTACCACACTCTCCCTCTTCCTCTCTCTCTCCGTACCTCCTGACGACAAAGACGACGACCTTCCACAATGTTTGTAGGTATGTGTTTGTATGTTTTGCAAGTCTCACGGTTGAAAGGAAAACTATTGCATGGATGGCTCATACGTCAGCGTTTTTGCCTGTTGCATACGAATTCGAATGTTACTGCTTACACAAACTTACAATTCCAACTCCTTTTATGGGGGGAGGGGAAAGAACTAAGCGTCTTTCAAAATTCGATATATTTGAAAGCTCACCGATTTGACAGAGACGTTATCCCCCTCATCAAATGAAATTATACTTACACCACATGCTGGTATCCAGGAGGGGGATCCTTTGTAATCCAAAGTAGTAGTGGTGGTGTTTTTTTTTGTTTTAATTTGCCCAAACTGGTCAAGCGGTTATGTAAATTAAACTATTTGATGAAAGACCTCACTTTACTGTATATGTAATTTACAATCACTGCATTGATCTTGACAAGTATTGATAATTAATTGTTATTTAATTCTTTTGTCTGCATTGCGTTTCTTTTCTTCTAAAACTTTCGTTATTGGTGGTCTTAAAGTTTGTTTCTTCGGTTCACTTCAGTATTAAATTGAATTTCCGTTTTGAATTTCTGTTGTTTTTTTTTCATTCTTTGTTTTTGGTTTAGTGTAAGTTATAACCGCGTCCTTTTGGCTTGAGACCAGAATTTCAACTAATTTCAGTTGAGTTGGATGCTTCATATGTAAGCTTGAAAAATATCAATTGAAGTGCAGAAGAGGACAATGTCGACGAGGGCACTGAAGAAGAGGACGAGCAGCAACGAATAAACGGATTCCATTCACAAATACGACAACGACGACGACGACGAGGATGATGACGATGACGGCGGCCCTGTAAAGGTTACCGCTTGCGAACGGAATGTCCTCTGCAACCGACAATAACAATGAATCCACGTAGACTATACTGCAGCAGCAAACCGAGTACAGCAACAACGCACAGCGGCACACAACACTGGCAACATAGCACGAATGCAGCCTTTGAATCCTTCTGGCTTTCCTTCCCCGCCTCCCTGCCATCTCATCCATAAAACGCCAGCATACCGACAGTCGTTGCCGTCGTTGTTGCTATTGGCATTTTCATGAACGGCACTCCCCGTTTGCCATCGTCATAACATTCAGAAGTGCAGCTTTTACTTCTGAAATGAGAAAAATTGTTCAATGAAATATTGCTGCCGCTGATGCAAATCTATTTCAATGGTATACATACATGCATATATATATGTATATATATATGTATATATAATATGTACATACATATATGTATAAACGATGTGTATGTCCTCGAAATCCTTTTTGCTTTCCTTTCAATTTCTGGTTTGCGCCAAAGCGAACTTTTTTTCCCATGCACTTTCGCCTCAAGAGAATTGCTTGGATTCGTGTGTATGTTGGCCATTTTGCAAAACTGTGAATGAATGCCATCCGTGACGTCATCGATGTTATGCTGTCGCCAGACTTCGTCTCGTTGAATCGTTCTCTCGTACTAAAGTTCGTGAGTAGGTCACTGTGTTAGTAGTGTTGCGGCCTCTTTCAAATGCAATAGCATCGGCGACAACAGCAACAACAACATCAGATCAGCTCGTCTATAAACATCGTATGCACAGGCAGGCAGGCAGGCACACACATACGCACATCAACTTTCCGAAGTTTTGTGTACCCTTTCTGTGTATTGCATATGGATGTGTGTGTGTGTGTGCGTATATCAATGACATCAATGACGACTACAACAAGCAGCAATTTTACATCCGACTCACAAACACATGTTAACTTTCTCTGCATGTGTGTGTGTGTGCGGTAATTTGTTAAAACAAAAATTCATTGTTATCCTGTCCGCGCACAGTGGTGTCAAACCATATGGAAGAGTTAACATTTATGTCTGTAAGTAGTTTTCACTCCTCCATTCGAATTCAACGAGACCAGCATTAAGTGAAAATTCAATGTTTGCACAACCAAATGTTCACGCATGGAAATGTTTCGCAATCCTTGCATTTTTAGGCCGACAATTAGTTTGTACTTAGTCTGATATTTCGTTACAGTAGATATTGTGTGCATTGAGAGTCTGGCTGTTGCTGCGATCAATTGGTACACTTGCAAAGTATATTTTTGACCATTAATCTGTAATCGCTAATATTTTATAAACTATGTTTGGCTATATATCATCATTACATGAAAGGGATAATACATACTAGGGAACGAGATTTGAAAATTCAAAAAAAAAAAAAAAAAAAAAATTACAAAAAACCAAAGGGGTTAACCCATTAAAATTGTGGATTTTTTTTTTTAAATAGATTTCGTTGAAATTTTGCTCATGCAATGCGGACATTAATCTGAACAAGACGATGTTTTCATTTCTTAGATTAAACAAATAGAAAATGGGCTTTCTCAAAATCGTAGATTCGACAGTCCCTCGAAACTATAAGCCTTTTCGGAAATGCATGCATGTTGCGCAACCTTTAAATTTTATTCATCCAAAAGTGATAATATCGGATATATGAATTCGTATACTGTGGATATGACAAGGGTAGCTACTCAAAGGCGACCCTGATTCATGAATTTGTTGTAATTGCAGAATTAATATTTCTACAAAAACTTGAAAAATCGAAACAACAACAGCAAAAATCCAACTTGTCCTTACCAAAGCCTATGTGGCTATTGACCTAATGAATGTTGACTATTGGTGATTTCGTTTCCAACAAGAGGTGTTATTTTTATTCTTTGACATTTGACGAGTAGAATCTACGCCATTACTAAAAATGGAACGATACACGCTTCAACAACGCATTCAAATTATTAAAATTCACTACAAAAATGATGAAAATCTTGCAGTCACAGTTCGCAAAACTAAAGCATTTATGGTCGTCGTGAAACACCTTGTCGGACCGCAATACAGAAATTGGTGGACAAATTCGAGCTGTTGGGACAAGTTAGTGATGTGAAGAATAAAACCCGTGCACGTCGATCAAGAACAACTGAGAATATTGCTGCTGTAGCCCAAAGTGTTGAAGAAAACCCAGGTTTGCCCACTCCTCGTTCTTTTGAATCGGGCATTCCACGTCATTACACCGTATTTTGCATAAAGACTTGGATCTTAAGGCTTATAATGTTCAGTTAACACAAGAACTCAAGCCGCCCGATCATCTACAACGTCGTGTCTTTGCTGATTGGGTCCCTGAAATGCTTGAAAATGATCTGGAATTCCATTGAAAAATCATCTTAACCGATAAGGCCCATTTCCACCTCGGTGGCTACGTCAACAAGCAAAATTGTAGCATCTGGGCCTGGAAATACCCAAGAGTTATTGTTGAGCAGCCTCACCATCCTCAACGTGTGACTGTTTTGTGCGGATTATGGTCCGGCGGGGTCATTGCACCTTACTTTTTCGAAAATGAGGTTGGATCGACAGTTACGGTGAATGGATGCGCAATCGAGAGATGATTTATGATTTTTTATGGTCGGAGTGGGATTATATTTATCTGGACAACGTTTACATTCAACAAGACGGCGCTGCGTGCCACATAAGCAACGAACCCATTGCTCTTTTACGGGAAAAGTTTCCGTACCGTGTTATCTCTCGAATAGGTGATCACAATTGGCCACCGAGATCTTGTGATTTAACACCTTGCGACTTCTTCCTTTGGGGCCACGTGAAAGATAAGGTCTACGCCAATAGCCGCGCCTCGATTCAAGACCTCAAAGAATTTGTGAGGCTCCACATTGCGATTTGGTTATGGAAAATTTCATAAAAAGGATATGGTCCTGTAAGCGTGGTGGCAATTTGGCCCATGTTGTTTTTCATTATTAACGGCAAACCTTCCTCTTTGTTATGAAATTATTTATTCATTCATTTATTTCCCAAAAAATGCAATTTTTCTTTGAGTAGCAAAATAAGACCTCTTGTTGGAAAACCCTGTACAAAGAACTGTTACCCACACATAGTGTAAAATCTTATTAATGTTGCACCAACATCCCATTTTGTGATATGTAACGAACAAATTTAAGTGCTTTTTGGCTTTTGCAAGCTTTATGACATTTTTTTGGCAAGTAGTTTTTGACTCAATTGGTCGTAGGACGAGGAGGAGAAACTACTGTCCAAATGTCATACAAATCAAAAGGGTTCGTATCGTAGACTGTGCCGAAATATTTCGGAATTTCCCATCTTTACAAACATTAGCTTCAGTTTTAATAGAAAGGAAAGAGGTGTTGAGCCGTCGTAGTGAGGAATGGAGGAAACAGCGATAACAATTTCCAGTTTGTAACCACCGTCCCATGTTTCTGTTGAAGGTGGTTTGGCAATGGTTGATGATGCAGACTCATTCATTTCAAAGCTTCGTCTGTGTGCGTGTGTGTGTTTGTGTGCATGTGTCTGTATAATGTTTACTTTTTCAGTTAGCCAAAGATCTCATTTTACGACCGTTCCACTTTTTTTTTGTTGTTCCTTCCTTGAAAGAAGACGACTGCTGCCACTAAAGCTCTTTTGTTTTTGCATTCGCCTTCGTCCTTCCCATCAAAGCCGAAGTACGTCATCAATTACAGCTTTGATGCAATACAAGAGAAGCATCGTAAACTTCTCCACGGAAAGTGCGTTGAACTTGCCCTCTTCACAACCATTGCTCAGTTTCCCACCAACCATCATCGTTTTCCGCTTCTTGATGTTGAACAGCATCATAGGCTGGTGTGTTCCTGTGCTTGTTTCCAGTGAACGAGAGCTTTTATTTATTGTATGTTTGGGCAAATGTGCATCAATACATGCATACATATGTACATACATACGTACGTATGCATTTGTATATATGTGTTTACTTGTGAATGTTTTTGAATGTCATTGAATGGAAGAAGTAGGAGATCATGAGAGATTTTCAAAAATCGCCAAATTGTAATTTATAGTTTTCGGTTTAAATACATTAAAGTTAATGTTGGTTTTTGTTGTTGCTACGGCTGCTGTGGCATTGCCACATTTCGAAACATTGCCGTTTGGCTCGCTGAGGTCTGTGTAGACGTCATAGACGCGACAAGGCATTCCCTTGATTTGACTTTGTTTACTTAAATATCAAGAGGTCTCATCAAAGTTTTAACAGTTGAAAAAAAAAAAAAACACGGACTATTACTGTTGGCTAGAGTTTATGTAAAGGATTTGCAAGGATCCACTTTGTTTGATCCTGACTTTGAATGGGTAAAATCTGTTTTACTAATACTGTATTTTGTTACGATAATGACTAAAAACCAATGATCAATTTGAATAGGTCTGAAACATATAAATACCACAGTTGAATTACATTTCAGGGGAATTTCATTGAAAGGTCATGAGAGCAGATTCATTGCCAATACTGAAAGATTCGTATTTAACTGAATTGAATTTGGTACAACAGGATAACAGCGACAAGCTCGCAAACATTCATATGAGCTTTTATGATTTATACAGGGTTTTCCAACAAGAGGTGTTTTTTGGTATTCAAAGATAAATTAAACTTTTTGAAATAAATGATCGGATGTTTATTTCATAATAAAGAGGAAGGTATGCCGAAAACGAAGCAATCTCAAGGTGTTAAATCACAAGCTCTTGTGATTACCTCTTCAAAGTCCGGAAACTTTTTAGTTGTTGAAGCCTGTATCGTTCCATTTTTAGTAATGACGTAGTTTCTACTTGTCAAATGTCACAGAATAAAAGCTGCAAAAGTGACAGCTACCGAAATACCGGGTGATTTAAAATAACACCTCTTGTCGGAAAACCCATATTTTTTTTGCGTATGATTAATGTATATTTGTTAAATGTATATCACTTATACAACACCTCGAAATAATGGTTTTTTGTTTAGAAAATTGGGGGGCACAGACGTATTAAATACTCCATGAATGCTCTTGTAGTTATTTGTAAAAGACTTTCATTCTATGCCAATTCTTAACGAACTCAAAATTGGTTCGAATAATCGAACTTGGCATCATATGGAGCTGGGTGTCTACGACCTAGCATGATAACGTGGCATGACAATTTGGGTGGCCCCAACCCTCTCACAACCACACCCACTTTGCTGCCACTAAGATGATTTTATTCATGTCTAACATATTAACTTTACTGATACTCGACACTGTCTTTTTAGATTTGTAACGTTTCCAGAAATTCCATTTTTCGAAGCACAATTAACCATAAAATGTGTGTGTGTGTGTGTTTCAATACTTATTCGATTGCGTATTTGGAAATTTAAGAATAGAGATTGCAATAAAATTCTTCGTTTCCAAAACAATTACCAAATCAACTTAATACCGACAATGAGAACGTAACCACGACAACAGCAGCAGCAGCACCACCAACAGCAACAACTTTTGGTGTCATCTATTTTTAGATATGAGTGAGTTTATTTTTAAACACATTCAAGAACAAACACACACACAGAAAAACTTACCGACATAGCAACAAGAACAACTACTACAGCAGCAGTATCAGCAATGACAACAACACAAAATCTCTGTAGAGTTGTATGTATGCATGTGCTCGTATAAATGTAGCCTATTTGAAAAACTTTACAACAACACCAGAAAGCTCCAATTCAATGGTACACAGAGAGTATGAAGCGCACACACACACACACACGCGTGGCCACTCGCACTGCAACCTAACTCAGGCATAGTTCAAGGAGACCTGTTGGATGTACAAAAACAACGAAGAAAACGAAACAACACCAATACACGGGCAAGTGTTGGTGAATGAAAATGGAATATCGCTCAGTGTGTGTATGGAATGCATACAAGTAAGAGTGTGTGTGTGTGTATGTGCATAAATATAACATCATATCACGGGAAAGTCGGTGTGTCTGTATGCATGTCAGTGTGCATACCAATCTAAAGTTAAATAATAGGAGACCGAAATCTTTAGTTAGGTGCACTGCTAGTATTTCTGAACATTCAAGCGTACATGCAAACAAATACATACGTATGTATGTATGTACCATTCCCAGATATGTACACATATGTATGTCCGCCTGCCTGTGTATGTGTACGTGTGCGTGTGCGTTTTTGTAGGGAAATACAAATTTCGTTTCGCTCATTGTTTGTCAATTTAACCGTAGATACGTCAAAAATATTGTCCGCTAGCTGTGCGTTGCGAAATGTTTAATTCGATACAAAACGTGGACGACAGGGGGAGGGGGAGGGGAGCCGATGCTGATTCCATTTCTGCCGCATATACATACAGACAGAATTGTTCATATTTATGTATGTATATGTACACATACATACGTCAGCAATAGTCAAGGGTCAAAGGAAATAAATACACTCTGTCTCTCTTACACACACACACACACAGGGTCACAGTCGTATGCAGTGAGATGAAGTAATTTTTAGCAAGGATTACTAGCGCGGATATTAAATGAACGTGCATCACTTCACACACACACACACACACACAGAGAGAGCTATACAAACATATATGTATGTATGTATACCAAAAAAGAAAGGTCACACCAGTATGTCTTTAAATATTGGTCGTGGAACAAATTTTTTGAAATTTAAAAACATCAATAAGAGCTAGGGGCATGTAAAACCGAAAAGAAATTAAAAAAAAATAGTAATCGAAGAGATTTCCGTAGCGATACAATTTATATCGTGCGAATCGTAGCATGATATATGCGGGTCAAATGTTGATAAGTGGCCGAGGTCTCTCCGAACACATGTACCTGCATTCTACCATTATCATTTAATTTTTTATCTTTAGCGGCTTGACTGTTGATAGTTATATGTCAATTCTCCTATCAGGCCTAATATCCATAAAATTGTCGCCCCGGTAGATGAGTTGGTTGAGATGAGATGATTGTCTATCAGTGCGAGGGTTGTGGGTGCGATTCCCACCAGCGGCTGCAATAATCTAGCCAAATGGTCTGCGTCACCGGGTTTACCCTTCGACGCAAAATTACAATATAAAACCAAAAATTTAAATATACAAATGTAAATATTCAGTATTTGTTCCAAACATGACTTACTGATCCCAAATCAAAGATACACAATAAAGTTAAAAATCACCATATTTTGAAAAACAAAATACTTACACATAAAACATCAGTTCTGTTTGTGCTAGCAGATTTCACTTTAAGACACCCAAGATCCGATCGTTTCCAAGAAATTTATTTTCAAATTCTGTCATATCCTGGTCACAGTATGAAACACTTGACAGCGCCTGTTTAAGCCATTTCAAACATCTCTAGAAAAATCAGGCTTTAAAAAATACAAGTGAGTAGGTCTCGATACACATATATTTATAGAGCGATGAGGGAAACACTTAAACGGGCAAAGCAAATACATTTGGAATACCTGAAAATGCCACAATCCCTCAATCGGTGAACACGGAAAACGCAAAAAGGAAAGTTTTAATAAAAAAAATCTATAAAACATTGCACATAACTGGTAGCTAGACCAATCTAGGCACAAACGTATGCACAGCAATTAACTTTCCCAGCACATTACCCGCAGTCAGATTTTTTTTTTTAAAAAAAATTTACTGTCCACAATTTGCGGAAAGCTGTCATTCCCTGGCATCAAATTACATGATCTTTCGAGGCTGCGAATTCCTGGAAATTTTTTAAAATTTCTCCAGGATGTGGTGTTGTCATAGGACCTCTTTCTGAAATTCCTGCAAATTTTTTAAAACTTCTCCAGGATGTGGTATTGTCATAGGACCTCTTGAATCCATCAATCGCGTTGGAATGTTCCAAGCCGTCGTATGTTGATCAATGGCATCAATTCTAAAAAAGTTGCACCTGCAGATTTTACAAATGTCGTTGGGCTTTCTGAATCGTCGTTAGTATTCAGGTTATAATGAAAGATGAGTCGGCCTGTCCATAACTTCAAAATACTAGATTTACTATAGTTTTTTTTTTTAAATTTATTCATAGTAATAATATGAAATCGAAATATTCTGTTGTGATTTTTGAATTGTAAAAATGATCAGTCGGAAAATGTTCGAGTTGATTTACAAAAAGCAGAGAGACATTAAAAATAAATGTAATCGTTTCCCCTGTAATTACTTTTCTTATTCAGCCCTATTGCCCTATCGTTTTTGAATCAACGTCACTTCTTGTCGTCGTCATCATCAATTCAATCGCAACTTGACATTTTGAATCAATGTGACGACGGCGACGACTGTTTATCGATAAATGGCCTAAACAAATTGTCATCTCTAGTTTATTTAGTCTGTTTATTTATTTTGTTTGGTGTTTTTGTGTTGTGAAATGTTTTTTTTATTTCTAAATCTGAGTCCACTTCAAGTAATAGAGAAAATAAACAAAATCGAATATAATAAAGAAGAGTGTCGAGACAGTAGTCAGCTATCTTCAAATTACCAGATGAAAAGTGAGTGGCAAATTCAGTCTGCTTTTTCATGGGCATTTTTTATACCTTTAAAAGGTTTGAGAGTGCTGGACACAATAATATCTAAATTGAATGCCGGAATCAAATCAACATTTCAAAAACAACTTAATTGTCTGCAACATTGAGATTTTTAACCCGGGATTGTATCAGCTGTTTCATGGAAACGACTTAAACTTGGTAGTAGCTTATCAGAAACTGTCAGAGACTCTGAATGCCTTAGAGAGGTCAGTTTGTATCCCTTTGCACCAGATTCGTGATCGCCTCCTCCGGCGGGCTGAGAGCGAAATGCTTAAATCATCTGCCACTGGTGGGCATTACATTCGGCTTTGTTGTTGCGCCATATAGATTCAGAATCTCTATATCTTTTGGATAAGACAAAAGAATTGACAATTTCCAACTCTACTAATTTAGTCGTCCCGTTGTTGTTTAAAATTACTTGAAACAGGGCCCCTTCACAATCCTCCGGCAAGCGAAGGATTTGTATCCAACTCTTCCACACGTTTCGCAAATTGAATTGATTTTAATTTTTTATTACTTTGAAACACTTACAAATCGACCATGTAGTTACCAAAAACCATGATTATTTTGTCATTCAATAAAAATGGCATGTGCATTAACTGATTGTGTTAATGTTTTCAATTGGACAAGAATGAACCTTTTGTTTTTACAATTTACGTGAAATTTCTTGTCGAACCCATTTATGCTGGCATGCATGCATTCATGCCTAACATAAAAACTAATGCCAACCAAATTGTCTAAACAATTTACAAACATTATGCAAATAATTCTACCTTTTGTATTTGGCATTATGCTGAAATAAGGAAAAGGAAATTGTCCGAAAAATAATTATGGCTGTCACTATAACGAATCGGATCGGCAGGCATTCATTCGAATCGGTTGAAAAGAAAAATTCTTTGAAACAACCAAAGAATCAAAAGGTGGATTCAAATATAAAATTCGCTTTATTTCAATTGTATGGTACAGACATACTTGCATACATATGTATGTACGAGTGGATATTCGCTTGTTTTCATTTCGAAGTAATGAAATGAACAAAGCATACACACATGTAGGCAATCATATGCATGTACGTACTCGATTAATGAATGCACTTTTTCGGGTACATGGTCAGTGACGTCATCATTATGTCTGTGACGTATACCTACATATGTGCACATACACATACATACACATAAACTCGTTTCATGGTATGTATCGTGAAGTCGCATTCGGTATCGGCAGAATTTCGCACACCGTTCAGGATTCATTTGAGTTCTTGTGTTTTGTTTTTTTTTTTTGTAAACCAAAAAAAAACAAACCGTTGAAATCGAATTAGGTCAAATGACGCACAGTTTGTGTGACATACGTACTTTCGCACATTTGCAAATGCATACATTGAAATGAGTTTTGTTTCAATTTCCTGTTCAACACCTTAAACAACAACAGAAATTACATTTCATTGCAATCTTTAGAATAACCCACCCCCACCAGTCACTAATTACATCGAGCTAAAGACATTCAAATCATTCGAAACATTTCTTGTTTCAGAAATGAAGGCAAATTATGAAAATCTTGTCTAAACAAAAAATTCTCAAAGAAAACAGTCCAAATAGAAATTTGCGGGGCACCCACACATAGTATATTTTTATTTCATTTCATTCTTCTTATATGCATTCGTATCATAAATATGTCGGAAAATACACATACAAATGGACACATACTCAAAGAGTGAACAGTGGTTGGAAACCGTTTCAGTGGGTAAACATTTTGTCATGGAAGAGACAAAAAATAAACTTTGTTAAGTTGCCGTTAACTTGACGGAATGTTAATGGTTGCTCTGGCATTTTTGCAACCACTAATTGATATTTTTGGTTGGAGTGATTGTTTTTTTTCGGGGCAAGGTGATAGGGCTGACTCCCCGTAGGGATGTATATCCACCTCGGAACCGATTTCGAGTTACTTCGAGGTGGTTCCCAGTGTGGCTTGTTTGCCTTAGTTTCTTATTTACCTGCGTCCAGACTCCCGTTTAGTTCGTCACACAGTTCTTGTTTCTGCTGCAACCATATCTGGCTTTTTCGAACGCACGATATTCCCGCAGTATTGTTTTACCGCTTGCCAATATCTTTCGTCTTGCACCATGACGTCGGTGGGGTTTGCCACTGTTACATGGCCTGTTATCTCGTCTAGTTCTCGTCTCTGTTAGATCCATTGGATACATTCAATGAATGTTTGCTTGGCATCATCAATTATGTCTTCTTCTTCGTACAAGCAGTAAGGTGTGGTACATTTGCCCATTCGACAAAGGTACTTCCGGAAATATCCGTGTCTGGTCAACATCCGGGTCAGGTAGTAATCCACTTCTCCCGGCCTTCGTCCTAGCCAGCCCTTTAAATGTGGGAGCAGTTTGGCAGTCCATCTAGCCCTATTTGTTGACCATCTTGATTGCCAAGTTTGTATGGTCTCTTTGGTTGGAGAAGAAGAACCTTTGCCAGCTTGTATATATCTTTACGATATACTTATATTGTAATCCTACTTCAACTTGCCATAAAATTTTAAGCCAAACTCATTTTGTTTAAACAAAGTATTTTATATTCAGTCACAAAACATGCATTTCTATCCTGACTTCAGTAAAACGAAGGGAAGATTTTAATGGAAATTCATTCTGAACCACTGTGTGACATTAATGGAAACAAGGCATGCAGTCTTCTGTAGTCGTCCTCTCGAGATACACACATACAATTTGCCAACGCATAGTGCTCTGGGAGAACTTATACCATAGTCTTATTATCCCAACCATAAGAAAGGAATTGGCCCTTTTTTATCCGTCGCGACATCTGGTACTTGGCGTTAGAACATTGAGACGGGATACGCGGTCATCCCGTTTATTGTGAAATGGCCGGTTGACAGGACGACGCACTATAGAGAAATTCGTTCTTCAGCCGAACTTTTCGTAGAATAATCTTCCAGCAAGTCTGTTTCCTACCAGCCAACAAACAAGAGGGGGCTCTTTACTGCTTCCAACACCCTTATTTCCTATCGCTAGCACAGTACAATGCGCTTTTAGGGGGCATCCCCCGAGTGTGCTGGCTATAAAAAAAGCAATGCCCTTGGGTGTTGCTCATATAATTCCCTTTTTGTCGGTACAATGTAATAACACAGTGTAATTTTTTCAGTCATGGAAATGTATACGCACAATACTATGTGATAAAAGACCAAAAAAAAAAATACCCCCGTCTCCCTGTTTTTCTTTATTTCATTTTTGCAAAAAAAAGTGATAATTTTTGAAGGCTCATATCTTGCAATCGGTTTGTAGTTTTGATTTACTCTCTGAGGCGAAGTTGTAGCTCTTATCGTAAAGAAAATTGACAAAATCGTAAGAAAAAACTGTAAAAAATCCATTTTTTTTAAAACTTTCTTCCCCTATTCAGGTCCATAGGTAGCCAACCATTCAAAATTCAAGGAGACAATCAACTACAAAAAATTTACCTTAGATCTCAATAAACAACATTGTAGGGCATTGGAATGATTCTTAAAATGCTTCCTAGGAATGATTCTTAAAAGTGTATCAATTAACATTTGTTTTCTAGAATAGCATTAGCCAATTTTTGGAGCGTATGAGTTATATTAATTTGAAAGCCTTGCACTCATACGTACAGGAAGTTAATAAAATTGAGTTGATGTTATTTGTTTTAAAATAGCTCGAACCATGTAAAACAAAATGAAATTTTATTAGCTGTCACCTTGTCGAAGACAACATCAGTTGTTCTTTATGACAAGAGCTACAACTTCGCCTCAGAGAGTAAATCCAAATTCCAAACGGTTTGCAAGATATGAGCCCGTCTATGGTTACATTTTTTCTGGTTGCACTGTGTAAAATAAGAGATTTTCATTTCACCGAAATATTTGAAGTTATTTCAACCAAACAGAAGGTGATCCATGATTTCTAGAAGTCCGACTGTAGACATTTTAATTTCTTCTCTATAACAAAAATATTTGATAAAATTCAAGCTTATTTTGTTTGGTATTAACAAATGTATTGGTTGTAATACTAGTGTGAATAGGATTAATGAAAACCAGACAAAAAAATCGTTGCCGATTTCAGATAACGATAAATGATTGTTTTTGTCTCTGATTTGTATTGCACTCAACTTCTGCATCCTAATTTGAGGAGTAAAAAATAACACGGATCTTTTGAATTTGTATTATTTCATTTGTTAAAAAATACATACATATATATGTATCCATGTCCTTCTTGAAAGTTCCTATTTATTTTTGTTTATTTTCTTGTTCATCATCATTTAACAAGCAAATAAAAACAACTATCGAAAGCCGTGGCCCAAAGAAGTCGTAGCATTGACAACTATCTCGACACGAAAATGTTGTCGACAACGAATGCCGTAATTAGTTCCCAGATCGTTAAATTAAAAGAGATTGAACTTATCCGTACAGTGAAACGAATTTCAATTAAGCAAATATGCAGTTGTCGATGTATGTTGCCCACTGTACAATGTAGGTATGTATACAAATACATACATGGTATGTATACATATGTATTTATATATACGCACTAGTGTGTGTGTGTGTTTTGCGTTCGTTCTCTCTGAAATATTTCCCCGTTAAATTGTTGTATGTTAACACATGGAAATTTTCAAATTTTCTATATTTTCTTAAATTGTTTTCAAGATTTCAATAATATTATATTTTGTTTATACGTCACATACATGTGTGTGTGTGTTTTCGTGTTGTGTATTTTATTAAATACGTTGCTTCACATCTACACCTTTGTATGTATGCACATATAGAACTGTGTGTTCGTTGTATTAGAGATCATCTATTCTTTCTGTCGCTTAGACTGCCAAAGGTGTTGCAAATGTTTTGAAATGAAATATTGTTCAATGATTTGTTATTTCTTTCGTATACGAAAGAAATGATTTTAATATTTGAAAAAACGAAATGATTTTAATATTTGTGTTCCTTAGGTAACTACATTTAATATAAGGTACATAGTACTTGTGTATTAGGAAGCCACACAACAATGAGGCAAAACTTTTAATTGACCTTGCGCCTTTGCCTGGATGCGCAAGTACAACTCTAAAATATGTTGGGATCCATGTTAATACCTGCAGGTGTCTCAATCAACTTTTCGAGCCGTTTTTTTTTCATTTTTTGGGTCGTAGTGATGCACCTTGGCGGACCGCAATACAGAAATTGGTGGAAAAATGCGAGCTGTTGGCACAAGTTAGTGATGTAAAGAATAAAACCCATGCACGTCGCTCAAGAACAACTGAAAATATTGCTGACGTAGCCCAAAGTGTTGAAGAGAACCCAGGTTGGACATTCCACAAACGTTATTACACCGTATTTTATATAATCCATAATCTAAATTGTAATCCCAAAATGCGTTAAGATACGACAAAGTATCTAGTTCGATGTCTCAGATAGTTTTTCAAACACATGGAATTAAAAGGATTCTCACAGATCTTAACGTAAATAAAACTTCGGACACGGACGGTATTTCAGCACTTCTCCAATGTAAGTGCTCTAGCTAGCTTGTCCATTGCGCAATCATTTCAACATATCGTACCGTGCAGGTATTTACCCTTCACGTTGGAAAGTTGCCAATGTTCAGCCGATCCCCAAGAAAGGTGAGGCTACCAATCCTGCGAATTACCGTCCAATTGCAATATGTTCTACGCTCTCGAAGGTTATGGAGAGCATGGTTAACCACCATCTTGTCAAATATTTAGAGTCTAACGGCCTTCTCAATGATCGACAGTATGGCTTCCGTAGAAATCGATCTACTGGAGACCTGATGGCGTTCCTTTCGGAACGATGGAGTCGATCCATTCACCGACTTGGCGAAAGCAAGGTCGTGGCTCTGGATATTTCCAAGGCGTTCGATAGGGTCTGGCACGGAGCACTCATATCAAAACTTATTGCATTTGGTGTCGGCAATACCTTCACTCAATTCATATTGAGTTTTTTTTAGAGATCGCTCTACGAGTTGTTATAGATGGGGTCTTATCCAACGAAGCATAGGTTGACCACAGGAGTGCCACAAGGTTCTGTCATCTCTCCTTCTTTATTTCTTATTTTCATTGACGACCTGTTGGGTCAGACTGTGAACCCGATCTACTCCTTTGCGGATGACAGCAACATATGTCATTCATACTCATTTGATCATCGGCCAGGTCCTATGGAGGTGGAGGACAAAAGGCGAACGATGAATGACTCACTTAACCGCGATTTGGCGACGATTTGTGAGTGGGGCCAAATGAACAGAGTAGATTTTAATGCACAAAAGACCCAGTGCTGTTTGTTGTCACACAAACGTTCCACTGATCCAGCACCGTCGTCAATTTCTATGGGTGGTGTGGATATCGACGAATCAGACACTCTTGATGTTCTGGGCATGAAGATACAGGGTGATGCTCGCTGGGCTAGCCATATATTCGAAGTGTCGAAAGAAGCATTCAAGTGTTTAGGCTTTTTGAAGCGGTGCAAGAAATACTTCACTCCATCTGATCTCGTAAATATTTACTCCACTTACATCCGGCCTAAAATGGAATACAACTCGCATATATGGGCAGGGGCTCCATTAACATCTTTGAAGCTTCTGGACCGTGTGCAGAGGAGAGCGGTGGTGATGATAGGGGATGGTAGGGTATCCAGCTCTATTGTCTCCCTACAGCATCGCCGAAATGTGGGTTGTGTATCGCTATTCTATAGATATTTTAATGGTATCTGTTCAGAAGATATCCGTCGTCTGGTCCCTGACGTTAGAATATTTAGCCGGAATACTCGGCTATCCAGGGAATCTCATCCGTTCATTGTCAAATGGCCGGTTGACCGGACGACGCACTATAGAGAAAATTCGTTCTTCAGCCGAACTGCTCGTATGTGGAATAATGTTCCAGCAAGTGTTTTTCCTGACTGTTATGACATTCTCAAGTTCAAAACAAATGTCAACAAACACTACTCCATCTTTCCTCCCTCCAATACCCTTACTTCCAATCGCTAACACAGTGCATTGCATTCATAGGGGGCATCCCCTGAGTGTTAGTCTTTAAAAAAAAAAAAAAAAAAAAAAAAAAATAAAAAAAAAATTGGACACGTCGGTATATGCCGACATAGAAAAATCCGATTTCAATTATCTGTTTTAGAAGTCAAATAAATGCATGTGTCATTCTGCTAACATTTTCAAAATTTCGTGTGTTTGCGAAAGGGTTAACTGATATCACGTCTACACGGGTCTAAACACATCCTTGTTTTGTAAAATCCATTCGTAATTGACAAAGTTCTTAAAGAGTCCATTATAGCAAGTTTCAGTCACTCAACTCAAAAATGCTTTCTTGATATTTTTTTATTAATCCAGCTTATCAGTTTATGTTTGAAGTAAGCAACGTATTCTGCAATAATTAAAGCATAACCGCCAATAAAAAAAAAATCAATAACTCAATCAATTTCTAACGGAAAAACAATAAGAAAACTCTTGTTATTAATCATTTCAAAAATTGTACGGTTCCTGTATAATAATACTGTGTAAAAACTTATCCAAATTTAAGAAACGACGAAAAAGTTGAAAGAGAATAGCTACAGCGAGAAAAAAACACAATTCGAAAGGCGGCAGTTTCATTTATCCAAATCCGCTGATAAACTAAAAGTCGATTGATTATTACGTTACTGGCAAATACATATGTACTTAAAGTTAAGAAAACCCTGTTTTTCCCCCCCGTAATTTACACTTTTGGAGGTGTTTGGGAAATTTCATAAACAGATTCTTGCTGTACAGGGTTCTCCAACAACAGGTGTTATTTTGGTATTCAAAGAAAAATTGAATTTTTTGAGATAAATGATTGAATGTTTATTTCATAATAAAGAGGAAGGTATGTGGTTAATAATGAAAAATAACATCAGCCAAATGGCCACCAGGACCACGCTTACAGGACCATATACATTTCATGAAATTTTCCATATCCAAATGGCACAGTGGCTGTCCTATGTCCATTTTTGTAGTGAATTTTAATAATTTGAATGCGTTGTTGAAGCGTGTATCGTTCCATTTTTAGTAATGGCTTAGTTTCTACTTGTAAAATGTCAAAGAATAAAAGCTTCAAAAGTGACAGCTACATAAAAACGAATTTGTTCGTTCGGTACAAATTGTCAAAATTGAAGGCGCAATATAATAGATTTTTATCAGTAGTGATAGCTTCTTCTTTTGAAATTGTGTTCCATATGTGGATATTTATCATATATCTGAAAACCAGAATTGAATAATGTTTGAAATCAATTTTATAACGCTTCGAAAATTGACGATTTGTAACGAACGAACAACTTTGTTTTATGGAAACCAACAGTTAGTCTCAGTTAAGGAGACAAATTCCCTTAAACAGTTTTATAAGTAACTTCATAACTCAAAGTCTCCGTAAGTCGAACTTTTCTACGGGATAAAGTTAGAGTTATGGAAGTTTGACTCTGATTCTAAAGTTTTGTGGCTTGTGTTTGTATGGGACGTAACAGGAGGACAAAGTCAAGAATTTTTCCTCATTTCAGAAGATTATGAGTCAAGATTGAACTCGCCTTGTAGGTAGAAGACCACAGTCAAATTTTGAGCAAGCTTCGTTATTATGTCTGGGACTATATCTTGGACTACGTATACATGAAAATAAAAATAACAAATTGCCGGAATTTGAGTGGCCAACAAAAATTATGTTTTGCAGCAAAAACAAATTTCCACATAGAAATGTTTTTAGAACTTGAGAAATTCTGTTATACGCAAAATTACTACATGCACTGACCAGAAATTGGCAAAATATCACTTCTGCCAATTGTTTGTTGTATGAAAATTTACATTACACCTCAAGTTATCTCCATATAAAAACTATTGCGGAAATGCTATCTTGCCAAATCGAACCCGACATATGTCGATACCTACATCGTTTGTCATTGAAAAAGTGATTTGGTTACAGTTGCATCACCCGTATAATCAATACGATTAAAAACATCAGATAATATTAAAATATATTTAAAAGAGATGAATTGTCTTTTAAGACCTTTAGCTGGGAAATACATTATTTAATAACTTCGTTTAAAAACTTCGAAATTTCATGTTTTAATGCTTTCGGTAAACTCGGAAATGCTATGGTCATAATGGGTTTTCACATTTTTTATCATTTATTTTGCATTTTGCACAAATATTCAAACGTACAATATAATAGGGGGGAACCCCCCTTGACACGGTGTCGCTTGAAATCGACCAGATATAACTGTTTGAACTTGGAATTATTTCTGTTGTTGTACAAAAGATAACTGTAGGCTCCGACTGTCGCGTTCCCCTTTGAAATGTTAAAAGAAATCCGAATTTACTTATTTTCCACGCTTCAAATCCGTTTTCCTTTATTTTCTACGAAAGGAATCCCAGATGCCTTACACATTATCCCTGTGTGTGTTACACTTTCTATGTGATTTGCATTTCAATTCGTTGTCAATAAATTTTCTCCGTGAAATGGAAATGTTGCTTAAAATCCAAATGTTGTGTGTGTCGATGACGGAGATCCTAGTGTTGCCATTGGTTTAGTTTGTGCCTTTACTTTTGTTTGGATATCCAATACAAAATGTATCGCACGAAAAGAACTAGCAACAATTATTTAGCTGTTATTTGTGCCATATTGCATTTTATATACAACGATATTGTTAATGGATGGCCGACCAAAGCACAGATGAGGGAACAGACAACCCACATAGAAATGTTGCCTTGTCTATATACGACGACGAGTACACGTAATTTTCATGAAAACTCCTACTACCATCTCAGAAATATTTAAATATTTTATAACAAACAAACAACAACAACAACGAAAACGATGAAAATGAAAAACCAAATCTTTAGCTCTCGGAGAAAAACAATTTTGACACAACGTATACACTCAAACATACACACGCGCACACACTCGCACTTCTCCTTCTGTATCTATTTCTGATTAAAAGCTATTTTTAGCCACTGTGCCCAGATACATAAGCGATAAAGTTTGTTGTATGTATGACAACGACAACAACAGCGGCAACACATTTAGAGGAACAATTCTCATAGGAAAATATTGAAAAACAGAATGGAATCGAAAGAGTATGAAGAAAACATAAAAACGAACAAAGAATTACCGCAAAATAGACAACACAGCAGGCACAGTGGGTCCAGATGCGCCAACCCAGCCAAGATCGTTTGCCAACATTTGGCCACTCCACAGGCGATCGCATGCGCCTTGGCCCCCAATCGCACAGAGAGACGGAGAGCGAGTGAGAGCGAAGAGCATAATCCTCCTCCCATTTTGCAGTAATGCCATCGTCATATGGACTTTACCGCACGTACAGGGAAAAATGATCTGATGTGAGTTTCTGACGAAAATATAGTCTGCCGTTAGTCGTCGGACCGTTCAGTCTTTTTCGTTCGAACAGTGCTTATCGAGTAGTGTGGTAGCCCGCACACCTTTTATATTTCCTTTAAGGTGAGTGCTGGTGGTGATATACAGACAAGACAGTTACAGTGAGCTCCAAATTTCAATAAAGGAGCTGGCAAACATAATTTCATACCAACGAAACAATAAACCAAATAATAAGTGAAGTAGTTTTTTAATTTTTGGAAAAATTTAAAAAAAAAAATGATAACAAATCAAAACTATTTTAAAAATATAACAGACCAATTGATAAAGTTTTCAATCAAAAAAGAAAGTTCAAAAAAACTATAACATTCGAATTGAAAATGAACGTTTTTAAAGTGTGAAAAGAGTTGAAGCTGCTGTGTCTACATTTCCTTTATTTTTTTTTAAATATTTTTCATAATTTTGTATAAAATTCAATTAAAGAAAATAATACGAATGCGTCTTATGTAATCTCAGTGGTGTGGTCGAAAGTGTTATACGATTTCGTTTTATAGTATACATACACACTTGAAGGAAAAAATAATACATATACATACATATATATTTTTTCATTTTTAATACTGTGTGTACGTTTGAAATCTGTATCGGGTGCCAGAAAATCTACCAAACGAATCGAAACGTTTTCACAACACTGAACCGCCAAGGAAAGCATCACAGCGTTGTTGGATTTAAAAATAAATTCCGAATAACATCATTTATTTTATTTTTCGGCAAATAAATCGCTGTCTTATGATTGGAATGAAACACGACCGAAACATTACAGAGATAGCATAAATAATGCATAATTAGCATAACCAATGTTCAAGGTCTTGAGAAATCCGCCCGCCCCCAACAAAAGACGATGAGCAGTTCTTCATCTTCACACTATACAAGAACCACAGAAACATGGCCCACTCTTCAAATTCACACTTATCTCCGAGTGTGATCAAAAATGATGGCATTCATTTCATTTCATTTCGTTGTATTTCATCTCAATTCAATTCTTTTTTCTATTTGGCCAACCGAGAATTTGAAATTTGATTTAGCTATTTTTAGTATCTTCTGTATCTACGAAATCTTTGACTAGCAAAACAAATAAACAACCATTGGCCACGTACGTACGTATATGTTCCTATACGTATGTAAACATATGCGTGTGTAGGTGTGTGCTTTGTTGTTGTTGTAGAAGATCGATTTCGGTCGCAGTATATGCGTGACCCACATAGAATTCCAAAAAAAGTAATGGCCATACATTGTTGCAGACGAAAAGATCAAAGGAAAACACATACAACGACAACAACTTGTATGAGGTCTCCAAAAACAAAAAAAAATAGAAAAGAACACGCAGACAAACACCGTGCATGCAGTCCAATACTTTTGCGTACATACACTCACACATACAGAAAATCATACTTTTAGAAATATTTCAAATTTTCGCAATCCACACACACACACACACCTACGCCAAAATGTTCTCCCCATCACATGTGCAGTTTCGAATGTTCACTACTCACACAGACACACACACACACACACATTTACGCATACAAAGAAACCCACGCATTTTCTGTTTTGACAACCACATACACTTGCATTAAGTCCCCAACACATACTCTCTCATCCCGAGACAGAGAGAGAGAGAGAGAGTGAGCATTAGAGATTCTCGAGCGAACGCACCCGATATCTTGGACATGCGCAAATTGGTCAATACTCTGCCATATACGGTCAGGCAACTGTCAAATGGATGAACGAGTGCAAAAGAGACAGAGAGAATGGAAAAGAGCCATACTGAGTGGGCAATATGATTTTGAAATGATTTTTATCTATTCTGGAAAAGTCGTCTATATATATGTATATATATATACGTGTATATCGTATACTGATCTCCATCAGAGATTTTGTTACTTACGTAGACACATACACACACACATATTTCCACTATATATAAATACCACTATATGGGTGTATTTAAGAATGTGTGTGTATACACATATATATTATTTATATGATACACATATGTATACACGATCATAATAAATTGTTTACATTTGAAACATACATTATGTGCTAGGATATCTCAACATCTGTTCTTATTTTAGATAGAATCAAATAAATGTGATTGTGATCTGAAAATACTTTACAATTACCCGCTCATTACTATGAAAACAAAAATCA
This sequence comes from Hydrotaea cyrtoneurina, assembly GCA_958296145.1. Lineage (NCBI taxonomy): Eukaryota > Metazoa > Arthropoda > Insecta > Diptera > Muscidae > Hydrotaea > Hydrotaea cyrtoneurina. The sequence continues at coordinate 4,326,841 of OY282513.1, read as the reverse complement.
TAATTGTTAACCAGCATACATTGGTAAAATCAGAAGACATGAGATGGAATTCAAATACATTTTCCCAGCTCGAATTAACCAGATTTTGAGAAACTAGTTCTAATTTGCGTTAACGAATAAAAAGGCAATATAAATTGGTAGATTGATAAAAAAAAATGTCTTGACCTCAAGCTTGATACGATTCAGAAGAAACGAATCAGTCAGTACATTTCTTTTGTTAAATTTAACGAACAAATTAATTGACACAATTAAAATATTAATGAACATTTCGGCAGTGACATGAATAAATTGAAAATATAATCCTCTGTCTCAAGCACATCCTAACTCAAAAAAGATCTGGAGATCTGTTATGAATAATCATTTTCAATAACTCCCTCGATGACATGACATTCACAGTTCTCATTACTTCGATATGTTGACAGCCAACCCTCGCCAAAATTAAGGTACCCACCCTATGAGTGAGCCTGATCTCTGCCTGAACTCATATATTAAGTAATTCTCACGTTGTTTGATGTTACGGCTTTCAAAGCTGTCTTACTTTATAAATATAAGTTGATTTTTGCTCTCTCTTCTTCATGAAAGAGTTCTCGTCGATCATTCAGAGATCTCCTGGTGATATTCCGGTCTAAACGACCCCATGGGTTAGCGTTAGTTATCTCAGAGATTTCGGTCTAAACGACCCCATAGGTTAGCGTATGTTTTGTGTGAGGCACCTTGGACAATCTGGACCTCCTTTGAAAAAAAGTTGTTGGTATGACATGTTTACTTCGATTGCCACAGCCACATGAGAACACAAAGTTGAGGAAAACCTCCGTACTTTGTGCATTGCTTTATAATAATCTCGGTGCCTCCTACCACACAAACCAGCTAAACGAATATGACCTTTAAACCGCCTATAATCCATTTTCCCAGAGGGCGATCGCCATCACTATTATTTTTCTGTGGACCCGCTGTCAGTTCTTGCTTAGAGAACATTTCTGCCTCTGAACTGTTTTTTTTTTCGTTTTCGATCCTAAATATCCTACAAGAATAGAGCATATTTGAAGGACTTTATATACTTTATACAGATAAATTCAGATTTTAATAAAATCTTGTTTTTTTGTACTCCATTTCCAGACACTTAACCCCAAAACAACAAATCAACCATGGCTGATGATGAGGTGAGGTATGTATCACAACACCCAACGCGGCGATCTCCGAAATATCTTCAGACAAAATTAACAAATCATCTTTTTCTTAAACCTCATTGCAGTAAAGAGTTAACAATCAACGATGAATGTATTTAGTGACGTCTCTATATGGACACATTGTGAAGGTGAATATTTACTAGATTCTCTTAGTACATCTGCAATATCTTAACGCTTAATGCTTCATAATTCCACAATAAAGCTTGTTTATTCTATTCTCTGCGGATGAAGCCTAAAAGAGTTATGGACATCAAAATAATGCTTCTGAACAACGCCCTCGGCCTACTAATAAACAGAATACGTTCTGGAAAACACAATGACAAAATTCATTTTCTATACAAATTGTTACACACAATAATTTGCATGTGTGTGTGGGAACTAATTTGAGTAGAAAAAAACGTATAAAGCTTACCACGCTGCATGAGTTTATACTTTTGTAAAAGCACATAACTAATTTCATAAAATTTGTCTCTTTTAGAAAGCGAAAGCTGCAGCAGCGGCACCGGCACCAGCAGCAGCTCCAGCAGCAGCTCCTGCAGCCGCACCTGCAGCTGCACCAGCGGCGGCTGCTGCGCCAGCACCTGCAGCCGCGGCCAATGGCAAAGCTGCCGCTCCGGCGGCTAATGGCAAAGCTGCCGCTCCGGCGGCTAATGGCAAAGCTGCCGCCCCACCCAAAGATCCCAACGATCCCAAAGTCAAGGCAGAAGAGGTATCCATTCCTTGAATGTCCTGTGCCGATGATCTTTGTTTCCCCCAGTGTGCGTGTGTTTGTGTGTGCTGTTTTCAGTTAACGTTTTCGTCACAGTGTGTCCATGTAGTGTGTTCCGGCAAGTGCAGTATCTAATGTGAAACTTTTCTATTGACATTTAGGCTAAGAAGGCTAAACAGCAGGAAATTGAGCGCAAGCGTGCTGAAGTGCGCAAGCGTATGGAAGAAGCCTCCAAGGCCAAGAAGGCCAAGAAGGGTTTCATGACCCCCGAAAGAAAGAAGAAGCTCAGGGTATGTACACGTCACGCTACCATTGCCAAATACGATATACCCTACAAATATATTCTTTTGCCGTTGCCAAATATAGTTGTTGCTCCGCAAGAAAGCCGCTGAAGAATTGAAGAAGGAACAGGAACGCAAAGCCGCTGAACGTAGACGCATCATTGAAGAACGTTGCGGTAGCCCCAGAAACCTTAGTGATGCCAGCGAAGGTATGTTCATTCAGATCCATTTTCACAACTCTTTATATCGAACTCGATCCACTCTATCTCTATCTCTCTCTCTCTCTCTCGAAAAAATTATATCAAACGTCTTCAAGAAAATGTCTCACATAAAAACACCTCTTCTTTCACACTTCACACCTTTAAAGTTCTCTTGTATTTTCCAAATTGCACTTTTGTGTCATTTGCCATAGACGAAATTTTACGAAAAAATTTCGGGAAAAAAGCGGAATCGCTCTCTTTTGGATTTAGTGTATATTACTTAAGGTTTTTTTTTTTAAGTTTGTCTTGTTTTATTTCAAACTCAATATTGATCCATCATCTTATTGTTTGTTGTTGTCTACAGAGGAACTTAAGAAGGTTCTCGCCCAGCACCACGACAGAATTTGCAAATTGGAGAATCTTAAATACGATTTTGAATACGTTGTTAAACGCAAGGATGTTGAGGTACACACCACCACTGTCAAAAAAAAAAACAAAAAAACAAACAATTTCTACTGCCACTATCACCGCCAACGCCACCGCCACTGTCACAATTTCAATAATTTTCAATTATTTACAACAAAAGCGCACTCACTTTAAAAAACAAACTTTACTTTTGTTCTGTATTATCTTTCTGTCTCTGTATCTCTTTCTTTTTTACTACACTAAACTTTAATTATTATGTTTTTCCAAGACTTCAAATGAGTACTCAGTACGAGCGAACAGCAGCAGTGGAAGAGATGGGGAAACGAATCACAAAACAGATTTTGTATTGAAAAGTTCTATTGTTGTTTGAAAAGAAACAAATTTAAAACGCATTTGCCCTAAAATCATCATTAGAGAACATTTCAAATCTCAATAGATTTGTTTTTAAATCGTTTGATCTGATTTTAGCAAACGCATATATTTCGATAGGTCATTGCTTTCGAATCAAGGAGAAGTTATTTTTCCAACTGCTATAACCAATTGTCAGCTCCTTAAAGCTATGCCATCATCTTGGAGATCTTACATTTCTCAAACTGCATTTACTACAAAAACTCATCTGGCCAATAAGGCAACAGGGAAATGCCTTTCATTAAAACAGGCGGCATGTTTTATTTTATAAACTAACATTTTTGCTAATTTTTTGTACGCCGAAGCATCAGAACATTAGCACAAATGTAAGCCTGGCGAATAACACATGCCCAAGATATTCATCCATTGCACCAGCTCATTTTAAACTGGATCTTTAAACACATTTAAAATAGAAAAAAAAACCTTCAATACGAACTCTGTGATTATTTCCTCTGTCATTTCGATTCTCTGCCAACAGCCGCAAGTCTCATTCAATTCTACATAATTCTAACGCTTGATACATTAAAATGCGTTAGGCATTTGCCCGGGGCACACACTTACAAGTGCATTTTATTCTCTTACATTCTTTAATAATTCGTTCACTTACACTTACCAAAAACCAAAAACCAAAAAAAAAACAAAGCAAGCACTTTGTAAAAATTGAAACTACAACAATGTAAAAACTGTTCTCTATAGCACAAAAGCGTAATGCCTAAAACATTTAAAAGCCAAGCCATGGTGGAAGTAAACCGTTAAAAGTCCTCGAAACAAAAGGTCCCTCGAAGACGGGGCGCTCCAACTTTAAAAGCGATGAAGTACAAATTGTCCAATTCAAATCCCCCTTACACACTTACACATACATACATGTAGGTTAGAATACATGCACACATATACATTTTACACGCCCACACGCCCACACACCCACCAATCAATCCACCCACTCTCAATTATAGAAAGTCCACATCCGAACCGACATCCGATTTTATTCCCAATTCGTTTAAGTTATATATCCTGTACTGGAGTTTTCTCTCTCGTTCACTCTCTGTGTGTGTGATTTTTCTTCTTCTTCTTGCTCTTGTGTGCGGAAAAGTGAATAATATATTTTTTGGAAAATTATTTAGATACCCTGTCTAAGATTTGTAAAGACTATCACAATAAGATACTCAAATTGGAAGATCAGAAAATTGACCTTGAATATGAAGTTGCCCGCAAGGACTTTGAGGCAAGCAGAATTATCATTGATTTTTTTTCATACCACTTAATATCTGTTCTCTACTACTACAAAATTGTAATATTTTTTTATTGGAAAACATTTTGTAGATTTTTTGTTTTTTTTTTTTCTCTAATAATTTTTTTTATTCAAACAGTTTCTTTTTTCAATCTGCTATATTTTTTTTCCAATATTCTCAAATATGTGTGTAGTTGTTAATTTTCAACTCAGCTGTAGTTAGTCAATAACCAAAAAAAAAAAAACCAGTTCAGTTCAAACCAAGATTTCCTAGTAGTTTTTAACCAAAACTCTTCTTGTTTGGGCTTACGGGTCTCAGGGAATTCGCCTAAAACAAAACAGAAACAAAGCGAACATTTATGAGGCCTGGCAAATTCCCTTTTTTTTTTGCTATCTCTTGTAGTACCTTTTAATATATTTGTGCACATTTTTTTTTTTTTTGTATTTTGCTATAAGAAGAAGGGCCTTATCTCTTTTCCTAATGATGTGTACTTGTTCCCCCCAAACTTCCTATCCCCAACTCTTTGATAAGTCGAAATGTTTCTAAACAAAGGACTTTATTTGTTTAATTTCCCACCATCGACAAGCTGTACATTAACTTGTTTTCTTTTTTAAGTTAATCTAATTTTCTAATTTTTTTCTTTCGCTTTTTTTCTGATTTATTTTTGCTTTTTGTTCTGTAGAAGCTTAACTTATTTTTTGACAAGCTTTTACTAAAGTTTTATAAAAAGAAATATATATTTTTGTATGTTTTTTTTTTCAAATAATTAGAAACATGACTATTTAGTTTCCTTAAAGGAAACTTAATGTTTTTGCGTATATGTTTCTAAGGTTTTTTGTGAAATTTTTTGAAAATTCCATGAATCATAAGATTTTTATTTTTTTGAGATTCTAAGAATTTTAGAATTTGATTTTTTTTTTGTTTGCACAAATTCCCTCCTACATTATGAAAATTGTCCGTATTACTTTTTGTGGACACTTTAGATAGTCCTTTTGGCACATCATTAAGCAAGGGATCAATTCATTGAACAATTCAAATCATCCATCATGTGGCAGACTTTTAGTCAAGTCAATCTTTTATTTGTCCAATCACTCAAACATTAAATAGTGAATATCATTTATACATCATTAGCTTTTTCCTAAAACGTATTGTTCCAGTGTTTTGATTTTAATTTCCCATTTCATAAAACGCAAAGCATCAGGTCGTCGAAAATATACTTTATTTTCGAAATCACTTAGGTGTTGGTAACTACAATCGCGTTCACTCTTCGTGATTTATAGCATGAGAATATTTTTCATCTTACAGAACTATTGGCAAAATGAATCCAAGGAAACTAGAAAAACAACTCAGGAACACGAACTCTAACTACCTGTTGCCATAAAACGAAGTTGTCCGTTCGTTACAAATCGTCAATATTCTAAGCGTTATAAAATTGACATCAAACATTATTCAATTCGGGTTTTCAGATATAAGATATGGAATACAATCTCAAAAGAATAAGCTATCACTACTGATAAAACAAAAACATTTTATTGCGCCTTCAATTTTGACAATTTGTAAATGTTTCGTTTTATTTAAACAGGCATTCAATTTTTTTTATATATTTTCACAAAATTTGTCCCTAAAAAGAAAGGTTTTTTGAAAAAATGTGTGAAAACAAATATCAAATACTACGGCAAAGATATAGATAATCACTCGCTACTGACAAAGTACAACATTTCGATAAATGGTTATCGATAACAAAATGTTATATGATAAACTGTACGGTGTGAATGCCAACGAATACTCCAAGTTTACATGAAATGAGCGAGATATCAGTTGTTGGCCATCTCTTTGTGTAAAGTTCTCTCTTAAACATACGCATACATAATTTACGTGTTTTTTGTTTGACAATCAACGATTTTCGTTAATCTTCTTGGCTAACGTTTATTATTTTATCTAAGCAGCAAGTTAACAAAATCTTTGCTAGGTCCTCTCGAATTCTTTTTCTCTAAAATGGAATGGAAATTAGAACACTAAAGTGCTAAGGACAGAGATCACTTCGTTGTACTTCCAACACAGGAAAGTACTTTTGATCTTATTTGCAAATCCCCTTTCCCCTTATTGAACATGTGAATTAGCAAAGTGGGTGTGGGTGATTCGTTCTATCCAAATCCTTGGCACACACAAAATAAACACCCTGACCCGGTTTTTTTTTTGTTATTATTAGCCTTGTTGAAGATCGTTAAATTTATATTTTTATATACCAAATCTCTATTTATATACGAATTTCAATTAATCCTCTCTATAATTACCACCATACTCCATATATATATGTGTACTGTATCTGTGTCTGTGTACTGTACAATCAGCCGAACTACAAACTGTATGCAAAGAATATTGGCAACGTCTTTTCAAATTGGAGGGCGATAAATTTGATTTAGAGCATATTCAGAAATGCAAGGCATTAGAGGTAAATAAGCCAAAATTTGACACTCAAAGAAATTTTGGTATTCTTTCTATATATTCTATTTTTTTTTTTTTCTTATACCATTTTGATTTTCTAACATTGTAATAATTCTAAACCAAACCAAAACCAACAACAAAAAACAAAGTGCCATGCAACTTGTTCTTATCCCGTATACTTAAAAATAAACCCAAAAAAAAAAAAATAGTCAAAAAACAGACTCATATAAGACGAAGCAAAAAGGAACAAATAAATGGCTTTTATGTACAATAATTATAAAGTAAATTCTGAAAAGAAGAAGACCCCTGTAACCAACATTTACTTAAACGTATTTAAAAAAAAAAAACTATCTCTACTATGTGTGGTTAAAACGAAAAAAAAAAAGAATATGATTTTTGTTAAAGTTCCGTTTCATTTTTAGTTTTACATATTTTCTGTATGGCTACAATTCTTATTGATTGTGTGTGTGTGTTGTTTGAAGCATATTTTCTATCTCCGCTCCGCCTCTACATCCCGTATATACAAAGGAATTGGAATTGAAATTGAAATTGGAAAGGCATCGCCAATCGTCAAGCAATTCTAATTTATTGCCCATATATATTTATGAAACACACTATTTTATAGAACACATAACATGCATACAAATATAAAAATATAGAAGCAAAATCAGTTTTTGTTTATAAATCAATCGAAATATTTCAGGTGAATTACAAGAAATCTGTGAAGAATACCATGAACGTATTTATTATACCGAAAGTTCGAAATTCGATTTGGAATATGAAGTCAGAAAAAAAGATTGGGAGGTACTGCCACAAAATACTGTTCGAATTGAAAACGTTGTATCTAAAATATACCATGTTTTATGTCCCTGTCCAGAAGAAGAAATGATATGATGTGTTTTTTTTTTGTATATTTCGTTCTAATACATGTGTGAAGTACAAACAGCATTGAAATCTTTATGTTTTATGTGTGAACATCTTTTGAGCTCTCTCTCTCTACCCATGTTGAACATTAAAACAACACCAAAAAAGAACTCAACTCAACTCAAATCAAATTCAAACTCTCAGTTTATTTATCAATTTATCCCATTCAACAACAACATTTTTTGGCAACATTTTTGCCATTACCAAAAACAAAAAAAACCAACAAACACAAATATAATTATAACAACTTTTGTTTTTCTTAAAAAAAAAAAAAAAAATCAACATTTGTACAAACCACCTCGTTCGCATCCAAAATATTCCACAGCTGCTTTACAAAAGATTTGTCAAGAATACTACGATCGTATGTATACTTGCGAAGGCCAGAAATGGGATCTGGAATACGAAGTCAGGAAAAAAGACTGGGAGGTACAGCTATCAACTAAATTGAAATTCACAAATAACTATTACAATTGTTAACGTTATTTTCTTTTTTTTTTATATCATTTTTTTTTACAAGTTGTTATTTTTACATATATATATATGCTAAAGTTTTAAAAAAAAAAACTCAATATTCCAACATATGTATTTGCTTCTTCAAAAGAAAACAATAATTTTTGATTTTTGTTGAAAGATACTCATTTTTTTCTCGGCTCATCATTGGGCCGCTGCCAACACACAACAAACAACTCAGCCACGACCAGCTCAGCCCAGTCACCTGCCATACACACAATCGTTGCACCTCCTTAATGAATGCTTATGTCAATTCATCCCAAACACACGCAGACACTTGCCACATTCCCAATAATTTTAGATGGCCTATATATTCCTATCTTTTCTCACACAACACACTTCCACTCCACTCCAAACAAAAAAAAAAAACACACACTAGTCCACAATTCCACAGTCATGCAGAATCGTCTAAATACTCGAAGGGACAAATCGTTCACGTATTGATACAATCAGATGTTTCATCAAAATCCAACAATTTAAAAGTGATCAAAATTGTAATTGAACGATTTGTTTTCTTTGCGGAGGCAGGTTAACTTTGCTCTTCGAAATGAGTTAATCCGCCTCTGTGTACGAATCCATGAACACACAAAACTAATTCGCACGAACACTACAGCCATACTCGGTATCCTACACACACCACCAATCACTTTCCATCGAAATAGTTCAAGGTATTGCGAATTCCATTGTACGGCCAATTGTGAAGACAGCGATCTGCTAGAAAAAGTAATCCCAACATATCTGTTCACATCTGGCACTTTCACTGTCGACAAGTGTATACTACATGTCTTACTTTATGTAAATGCTTTAAAATTCATATAGATGGAGAACTTACTTATTTCCCTTAACCTTCGATGAAGGAACAGACGGGAAACTTCTCTCGAATCAGTGAGCTGTGTACGATATAATTTGTATAGTCACTGATCGGGACCTACTGTTTAAAGCCGGCTCCGAACGGCCAATGCTTGGTCGAGAAGTTTTACATGGCTTAGAGAGTACTTTCTTACTCGTGAAGTCGCCAACATTTACGAAGGGGAAACTCGGGCTCTTCTGTATGGTAGTCGCACACACTACCTACCACACCACGGACTCCATATAGAGGGAGTCCTGGACATAAAAACTCCACGGATTAAAGTTTTTAGCCTTAGTCACCAGCTACTAGGCGATTCCTGGATAGCCAATGCAGGCGATTAATATCATTTTGTGGCACTGACCGAGGAAAAATACAAATTCCGAAAATTTCCCTGGCAGGGGATGCCACCGTTTTGGTTCATTGTGATCCTGCAACGATTCCGATAGAAAGTGACTTATCACACAAGTGCCCTGTGTAAAGTTAAACTTCAAATGTAATTTATTTCCACTCTCATCGTCGAGTGTTGATTTTCTAAAGAAATAATATTTAGGTAGACTCTACCTGGCAATGTTTGCAATCTAATCTATATTTTTATTTTAATTCTGAGGAACAATATATGGAATAAATTCGTTAGTAAACGGTCGTTTTAAAATCTCTGACTGTAAATGTAAAATTTATTGTAAACCGTCTTGTACAATTAATGGTTTGTTCTTAAGAGAGATGAAAGTGCCTAAACGATTCCAAGAAATATCCCAAAAAAGAACTTATGAAAACCATTTGACAATATTATACAAATTGGCCTTAAACATAATCACTGATGGAATCTTAGGCAAGTTCTTGAAAATATGGACAAACTTCAACGTCCACCCTCACAATGCCAGCACACATTCGCTGTTCTATAACCAACCGATACACCGATACAGTAACACTCAGATCCTTTCACATCCACCCGGTCACACGAAACCAACAACATTTCATGCCAACAGCTCACTCTGATACAATGAAAAGAAAATGGAATTTTCTTAGAAATGTCAAAACAAAACAAAGCAAAAACTAAAACAAAATGAATCTCTATACGAAATACTTGTATTGTTTCAAGCGCAAATTAGTTGTATTGTTTTTTTTTTGTAATTGTTGGATAATGATGTTTGTTTTTTATTTCCATAGATGATAATGATGTGATGACATTTTTTTATATAGAAAAAAAATAATGTTTTGTGTTTTTATTTGTTTGCCAATATACCCAAAAAAAAAAACAAAATAGTAATGCTAATACATTAATAACTCTCTTTGTTTGATAATTACCACCGAACAAAGTAGCACTCTGTAAATCATGCTCATTTTTGTTGATTGCGAAAAAAAAACCTTAGAAGAACTAAAAAAAACAATCGTGATCACAGAACACTGTAACACAGAGCACACTCAGCTCAGCTGCTTTTTCAGTAGATTTTTTTTTAGAACAAATAAATGAAAAGAAATACAATTTCTTTTGCCACCCACCCGCCATTACCGCCATTATGATCCATTGTTGTTTTTGCACAAACAGAAATCTGTGATTAAAAATCTGGTTTTCTTTCATTTAGAACATGCATACATAGAAAAAAATACATTAAATTACTAAATTTAATTAAAAAACATACTTTATAACGAAAAAAAAAAATAATAATAAATGGAAAAACGAGTGTTATGAAATGAATGCAACAGTATGGCGCAAAAAAATAAACGTATTGTGTTTGAAATCTATGTGTGATTTTTTTTTGTTTGTGCGTGTTTAACCAAACCAACACAAGATAAGAAGTAAATTCTGAAATTCGACTTCTGAACTTTTGAGAATTTCTCGAGCAAAACAGCAATACTTTAACAACCTTTTCAAAAAAACTCCACTCCCGGAAATCCTTAATGTCAAAACGCTACACCCAGCAGACTGTCTGCCATGCCGTCGTCTAATTTTATTTAGTATTCTGGCCAAGTAAGAAAAAAAAACACAAACAAATAAAAACACAATTCATTAAATGAAAATGTTCAACATCAGTTACCAGTACCAAAACAGTTTGTTTAGTAGAACATGGGAAGTTCGGGACACCAGCGACATTATTTTTGTTTTCACTCTTCTCTTCTCTTCTCATACCTATATTTTGTGTGCCATACTGTGTGCAGTACCTCGTTTTGTCAATTCGTTTCTATATTCACCGATATTTTGTATGATTTTTGTTCTTAGTACATATTATTATTGTTATTATTATGTTCACTGTTCACTGTAGTGGTCTTGTGTTATTCACACTCAATGCAAATATCAGTTCAGATTTGCAAATCACTTCAGTTTGTCACAACTTTGTAAAATGTAGAAAGAATCTCAACTAGACTTCAAAATGTTATGCTGTTCTAAATAAAAAAAATAAATAAAAAAACAAAATATGAATGTATAAACCGAAAAGAAAAACATTAAAATGTAAAAAATATTTCACTCTGTAACCGAATACCACTTAGATGTATGTATGTAACTCTCTGCGTCTATTTTGCTCTATATATTTTGTATTATAAACAGTCTGTATCTAAGCTTTGAAACGCATGCCTACAAGTAAATCTAAATAACATTGAGCAAACCAACTGCATGGACAATGTTGTCTATTTAATATCTGTATAATTTCTATGGCTTTATTCTTTAGTTTGCCAACCTATATCAAAGTTCTGCTATTCTGTGATATTAATGTACCAACTTTTTTTTTTTGCTATTCCTTCACCACCTATTAATCTACAGATCAACGATCTCAATGCCCAAGTTAACGATCTTCGTGGCAAATTGTAAGTATTTATAATCGGTATTTTTGCATTTAATTGTACGTTTCTAAATGGTTCCCCTTTCTTTGCGAACAATTTTAGCGTCAAGCCTGCTTTGAAGAAGGTTTCCAAGTACGAAAACAAATTCGCCAAGCTCCAGAAGAAGGCTGCCGAATTCAACTTCCGTAACCAACTTAAGGTTGTCAAGAAGAAGGAATTCACATTGGAAGAAGAAGAGAAAGAGGTAAGCTGTTGTGTTTGTTGTGAATTGACAATAATTTCTTTAACACCGTACACAACACAACATTTGCTACAAACATATGGTTCAGATTGTAGCAACAACAAAAAAGTCTCTAGACATTCATTTAGCAAATCAACGACTTTGGAGGAAAATATCTACATACACATCGACCAAAGCCTTTGTGTAGCAGTGAGAGGTCAACACAAATGCGTTGAGACTGAAACCACCAAGCACCTGCTGAAGTTGCGAGCCAAAGACTTAAGACAGAAACCTTTAAGTGGCTCGTGAAGTTTCGAGCCAAAGACTTAAGACACAAACCTTTGAGCAACAATGACAGATTAAAGTTGAAGACTTAAGACACAAACACTTGAGCAACAAAGACTTAAGACACAAACCTTTGGCTTCAATGCGCGCTCAATGTCAAAAGAGCTTTAGAAGCGAACGACTTAAGACACAAACCTCTCTCGGAGCAACCGCACTGAATCAGAGTGAACGACTTAAGAAACGAACATACTGCAGGAGTTTGAGTGTTAATGGGTGGACTTGTAACAAAATTACTATAAAATGAAGCATTTTGGAGAACAACTATTGTTGTTTGTCTACGCAACAAAGAATTGACAACTAGCATTGTCTCCGTCAGCAGTAAGGATGGGACAATGGGCACACCAGTAACCTGTACATGATACACTATCTGCATACCCTGATCGGGACCGACAGTTAACAGCCACCTCCAACCTGTACGGACTGATATTCTCTTAAATATATAAAATACACACTACAAATACTTCAAATTCACACACACAAACTCTAGTAACATCCCAATTATTACTGTATCATACTAATGCCTACTTTTTTGATATTATCTATAGAAAAAGATAAAAGATAGCGCTGTATTAAATAAAGCCAAAAAGTGTAAGATATACCTGCAGATGAGTGTAATATATGTGAAACAAGCCAAACTGCAATTGTTACTGTGTCAACCAAAGAATTCGACAAATAGTGTTTTTTTTATCAGTTTTAATAGATTGATTTAGTAAAAACGAGTGTTCACCATATTTAGAAACCAAAAAAAAAAAAAAAAACTATGCACAGTTTGATTTAATGTTTTCTTGTCCTCTATCGAAAAACACTGTCACTCATATTTGTTTAGAATGTCCTCTCTAGAAAACACTTTGTAGTCCATGTGTTGTTTGTTGAACGATCATACTTAGTGTGTGTAGTGTATCCAATCTTTGATTTGTCCCCTATTTTATTTTTTAATTTTGTCATATGTTAGTTGTTTTTCGTCTCTGGTTTCCATGATTACTAATATCTTTTGTGTCTGTGCCATTTGCAGAAGAAACCCGACTGGTCCAAGGGCAAACCTGGTGATGCTAAGGCTAAGGAAGAAGCTGAAGTTGAAGCTTAAGTGTTCCCGATTTATACTATTATGACCGTATCCCGCCCTAATTTTAAATAAATCATTTATTACTTTTTTTTCAACAAATGTACATCTAAATTATATGAAAAAGAAAACAAACAACATAAAAAAACAACCAAAATATCTTTATTTCTAAATTTATAAATACAACAAAACTTACATACTACACGTGTCTTTATATGATGAACAAAAATTCCCATTTAGAAGAATATATATTGATGTAGTGTATATTTTTTAAAATGACTAAAAAAAAACCAGGATGTTTTTATTTGATAAATCCCTTTTGGCCACACCCAATGTTCTTTCAAACTCGCCTCTCACTTCCAATTGCAAGTGGGGAAATGGTGAAACTCTATGTGAGAGATTAATCTTCTGCAGACTCATTGTCGGATCTGTAAGCTCTGACGCCACTAGCCATTTTACTATATCGCATATCGAGTACTAAACGATGCGGAATTACGTGTGTCCCCACTAAAGCGACAAATTTGCAATCGGTTCAGTTTGTCTGCAGTAATCTCATTGTCGTGGTCATGGAGTTTAATAATTGTAGTTTCATTAATGGGTGTTATTGTATTTCTTTTTAACGGATATTTCGTCGGGATAATAATACTAAGCTGATCATCTGTTGAAAATGGAAATGACAACATCATGCCGTGAGAAGAACCTTTGAGGGATGACAGGTTTACTAATGTAAAATCTCCCTTTTCTCGTCAGATTTGTATTTTGTAATATAAAACAAAAAGAAAAAAATTGTTAAAGTGTACTCTCTGATAAACGGACACCTAAGGGACTGAGAATTTTGTCCGCTTATGAGAGAATTACACACGGGGACTGAAGCAGAATGGTACTGAAAAAAGTGTCCGTTTATGAGAGGTGTCCGCCTAAAAGGGGTGTCCGCAAGGAGAGAGTACACTGTATATGGACATTTGACTTTTAGATGTTAATGGAATATCTTTCAAGAGTAATCGCTTATATCTAAAGCATACTTTCAGGCGCATGATTTCAATCAAAATTCTCAGTGATGCCAACAGTTCAAATAAAAATCGCCATAGGCGAAAATGTAAAAACTCCGCTAAAACGCACGACTAACAAAACCTAAAAAGCAGACTAACAAAACGATAACGTCGGGCAGTCGGTATAAAAGATTTCTTCGCCAGGAAAATACCTCGGGAAAAGTACAAAAAACGATCTAAATCAGTTGTGCTCAAAGTTAAAAAGCGATAGTCGCTTGAGAAACAAAAAAATTTTTGAGAAACAAAAATTTGTTGAGAAACACAAATATGTTGCGGAACAAACATTTGTTGATAAACACAAATATGTTGCGGAACAAACATTTGTTGAGAAACAAATATGTTTACAAGAACATGAAATAAACAAGTGAAAAACAGACGATTCTCAATTTTCTGATACCAGGCGCCCAGAAATTTGTAGTAGGTGATTTTTTATATCTGACTCAAATTAAAATGGCTATAACTCGATAACGACTGCAGCTATTGAGATGCAAATTTTACCCAGAGTTAGAGTAAAGGAGTGGCTATCCGATGGTTATAGTATGACACGCCCACATTCACGCCTACATATTGAAATTCAATGAAATCTCCTACAAATCCTTATATCATCGCAACTGCTTAGTTTATCTTTATGATTTATGCCACTGAACTGTAGCCTATGGTGGTTGCTAGCTGGTTGCCAATTACGAGGACTTTATCTTTGAAATACAGAAAGTTACTGCTTATTTTCCAAAATATTTTTCAGCCGATATGTGGGGAATAAGCGATTAAAGAATGCATTGAATTCCAGTTTTATTTACAAGTAAACACTCACCCGTACGTAGTATGAAATCCAAAGCCACACAACCAACAATCAGCCAATTATATGGTTCGTGATACCAGACGTCCAGAAAGGTGTAGTAGGTTATTTTTAATATCTGACTCAAATTAAAATGGTTATAACTTGATAACGGCTGCTGCTATTGAGATGTAACTTTTACCCTGAGTTAGAGTGAAGATCAGGCTATCGGATGTATATAGTATGATACGACCAAATTCACGACTACATATTTAAATTCAATCAACTACAAACTTGGTATATTTTCGAAACTGTGATGTATGATTTACCCAACTGATCTACATCCCTTGGTGATTGCTAATAATCCCGTCAGTTACTTAAGCCAGATAATCCGGATTTCAACCTGGGTTTCTAGTTGTTGTCGAAAATTGTACATAATACTGAAAATATTTTAAAAGACAACGACGACAACAACCAGCGATAAACGACACTCATAACAGGGCCGATGATTCTACTCATGTCTTTAGTCATACAGGACAGAAGAAAACAAATATAATCTTTCGAAAAAAATCCAATGTAAATGGACTTTTTAAGTATTTTTTTTTTTAGAAAAGTGATTTTGAACTTGTTTTGGGCTCTTGTCAGTATTCATTGCCTTGCGTTATTTACCTTTGCTGAGACACGTCTTCTTTCCCCTGTAACATAAATTTAAACACTCCGTATACATTTTCCTTGATCAATGATCTTTTTTTTTCTAATACATTTATTTATATTTTTATAATATCGGGATTAAAATTTGCGATTAAAATAGAAAAAAAGAAACAAAACATATTCTTTGAGAAATACGTTTCTGTGTAAACTATGTATGAGTATTATGAATATTTATCCGTATTGCATATTATATTATGAATAAACTTATTAAATATTCATCATAAATGACTAGTCGTAATCGTCGTCGTCGCTAGCCTCCTCCAGCTGTAGACAATGACGATTATCCAATTCTTCCAATTGCACTTCGATAAAATCTTGATCGCCGCCGACAATAACGCCACCGCCATGATCACCACTGCCACGTCTCACGTCCATAAATAGATCAATGTGATGCTAAAATGTTTGAGCATTTCGACAAACACCGCACCCGAGAGCAAACTCCTCCCCTGTGGGTGGATGTATAACATGCAGGGGGCATTCTTCGCCCATAAGTTGCTTGGCCTTGGGCCCAGCAGGACATTGGGGCAACTTGTTCTTTGGTATGTTGGTCAGACGCTGGAAATCGTCGTGGCAAGTATCACAGAAGTGAGTGGTGCCAAAGCAAAAGAAAACCGCCACCGAACAGCAATAGCGGCATTTATACTCCAGGAAATCGGTGCCATGTTTCGGACACATTTGAGCACGTGCCACATCCGAACAGCCGCCACAGACCAATTCTTCGGGATTGAATTTCTCACCGATTTCCACATCACAGCGTGCCTCACCGCCATAGTAGGCCTTCTGACATTTAAAGCAAACATAATAAGCGTATCTATCCATGGCCAGATTGGTTAAATCCCGGCTCTCGGTTTCTTTAACAATACCCTCGTATTTAATGCTGAAATAAAAACAGATTTATTGTAGTCTTTTCTATTTCAGCAGGAGCCCTACTAAGACCTACCGCATTTGGGCCTTCCGTTTAACATCCTGCTTGAGGGAATTAATGGGTTCCAAAATTTCGCCTAACATTGGATGTTTAATATCTGCCTTGCAGATGGGGCATAGGGAAAAGCCGAAGGTAATACGTGGGCCACTCCAGCGTTTCTCCAAGACGGCCTTGCAACAATGGTGATGAAATACATGACCACACTCCAACTACAAGGATAAGACAATTTGAAGATTAGCCACTTTCGAATAACTCACCAAAGAGTATCTCTCAACTTACTTGAATAGATGGAGCACAAGCCAGAGCCTCGACGAAACAAATCATGCACATATCATCTGCGTCTTGAGTCAGTTTCGGTTCATTCAAACCATCCGCCACATTGTTTTCCCGAGCATGACAGACGTGTTGCAAACAGGGCAAGCATTTCTTTTCATTGACCACACCACCACAGACGTGTCCACACGGTTTGGTCTTCAGACAAGAGCTGGCAGCATATTCCTGGCATTGAGCATCAGCACAAACGTTGCCTATTTCCAAGAGACCGGAATTGCCCGTAATGCCACAGAAACGACAACGACCCACCGAATCCTGGGCACCCGAAATAATGGTATGACTCCCGTCGCGGAACTCTACCATAGCCTTGAGAGTTTTCGAATCCGCCAACGCCAAGAGCCAGAACAGTTTTGTACGACCACAAGACTCGTGTAGTTCAACACGAATGGCTTCTTCTTCCTCTTTGCAAACCTAAAAGAGGTCGGAAATGTTATTTTAAATTCGAACAGGATTTTTAAAGACTAACAACCCCCTATTCAAACAAATTTAAAACAGCTTTACAAGCTTTACGGAAATACAAAAAACATTGTTATGATTACGGAGGTAAATGCTTACCGTTCTCTTGTGAGTCCTGGTCTTGCGATTTAAATGCAAGAAACGATCACAGTCGCCGCATAGGGAACCACAATTTTCACATTGGATGATGGCCGAGGTCTCACCGTCGTCATGATTGCTGCACATGGGACGGGTATCCGATATGGTCCATTGGCCGGAAGACAATTTCTCAACATGATCATTGTCCAAAACACATAAACTGGCCAAAGCTAACCATAAAGTGGCGGTCTTTACACAATTTTCCGGGGAACGGAAAATTTCTTCCAAACGGGTTAAATTCAAAACAGCCTCAGCAATGGCAGCCTTGGTCATTTGAGACCACTTCTCACCCAACTTTCCCTGAAAAGGCAAATGAATTGAAATTAAATCTTAAGAAAAAAATGGCGACAGAAAACTTACTGTGGCAAGATCCCTAATAAGGGAAATAATACTCTCCGCCTGCTTGGTGGGTATAACGCCATTTAAGAACCATCTCTGATTAAGATTTTTGGGAGTTTCTTTCTTCAACTCCTTATTGGTGGAACGTGATGGTTTTAACTCGATCGTGCGATCATATTCAAAGGCATATTCCGATCTGGAGAAGGAATCTTCAGCCTCAACTTGTTCCTGCTCGGAATTCATGGGAACTTTGACTGTCTTCAATAGATGCACCGACAGATCCAATGAATTATACAGTCGGACAAATGAGGGTGTCTTCTCCAAATTCGATTTACCTCCGGCACTTTTGACCTTAACCTGCAGTTGCAGCGATTTGGCTATGACAGACAAGAATATGTCCAACAGACCCAAACTGTCCATATCAAAGTCAATGGCAATTTGATGGGCTATATTGTAGTCCGATGGAGGCAGACGTGGCACTCCCAAGATGTCAGCAAACGTCCCCGGGGATATTTCCGGCAGAATGCGCCTCAGCAATGAGGTTACCTGTCTCTGAACCCGGTCACTTCCGGTGTGCAAAAGACTCAACAGATCTTTGATCAAACCATGCTGATGTGAGAGATACGATCGACCCACTACACTGCCCGACAGAGCCAAGACCATGCTTAACATCTCAAAGCAATATGTGTCCGCGGTGCGGCCACGTTCAGATGTGGCATCCGTTTTCGACTCTTGACCGTTGGAGCCGGTGCCGTTCGGATCTCGCAGAGTATTGGCCAAATTAACAGCATCCCAATCTTCTCTAGCACGACGAGCTTCCTTTTTAATTGCATGCACAATGTGTACTATGACTTGCTTTTGCAAGTGTGATAATTTACTGCGTGAGAATAAAATGCCCACCATATGTTCGCGCAGGTCCAACGAGTCGGCCAATATTGAATTGGCACTGGAATCCATGGCATTTTGAGAATGACTTTTGCCAATAGCACCGGCACTGTCGTCGTTTGCCTGTTCCAGACTAATAAGTTTGCCAAACACTTGCCCTGAAATCAAAAGAATAATGAGTGATATGGAAATCGACCGGCAATAGTTTAAGTCTCAATTGAACTTACCCGTTATTAACCGGAAAACCCTCAACGTCTCGCCCTCGCATATCTGTTGTTGTATACGCACGGCATTCGTTAACTTCATGTTGTACTTGAATGCCTGGACCTGTGACGAATTATTGGCTACCAAATCATAGGGATTGGTCAGTTGATCTCCAGAACCACACATAGCTGCCGGCAAGCCCAAGATCTTAATTTGACGTACCCTCAAGGTATTCTCCGGTCCCGTAAACTCCAAACGAAAGTGCGTGAAATTGTCATCGTTAATTTTGGCCGATATCCATGTGCAGACCTTAGCATCGACATCCACTGATTTAATGAGACTGGTGTCGCCCAATGACTGACCGCCATAGAACACCACCGACGACACCTTATTCTGGATATCACGGCTATTGTCGATGTGAATCAGCAGCATCTTACAGCAGTAGGTCAGTTTGTTCATGGATATTTCCACTATTTTACTCTTATTGCGATCCTCTTCGTCACTTTCCCAAAACGTTTCCGTCGAATTGTCCGTCAGTGACTCGGCCATGGCTTGACGAGACGATACGGTTACATCAAAGTGCCCATTGAGATCACTGTAGTAAATTATTTTCCCGCCAGCGTCGGGCACCGCAAAGACATCCTTCGATGCCGTTTCTTTGACCTCTGCATCTTCGGGCATGCCAAACACTCCCGGAGTTTCATTCTGTTCATCGGATTTCGATAGAATTTTTGATATGTTTCCGAAAACATGAGAACTATGCAAGAACTGGTGATCTGTCTGCCGGAATCGTATGCCAAAACATTGAATGGCTATGCGCTGTAGCGGGGAACCCAGTGGCAAATAAAGAGTCAAATCGGCGACGGACTGCAAGAATGTGTGGAGGCTTTCAGTGATCATGTGCGATAGGCGACCACTGATCTGCGTGTAAGAGACCGGATGTTCCAATGCCGGTTCTACCTCATCGAATTTCCCCTCCACATGATCGCTGTTGGCTGGCGGAGTTATACTGAGGGACGACACAAACCACCACATTAAATCGTGCAGACATACCGATCGTGTCACCGAACGCAGTAACCAATTCAAAGCCTGCAACGAGTAATTACGACACGTCGCTATGCGGAGACTTCGCTTCATGGCACTTCGCAATTTCTTCAGGTCATGCTTTTGCGTCATAAACGCCATGGCTGGTCTTTGCAACAATACGTTCACCTGATTTGCCGACTCGGCATCTGAATTGTTCCTCTGGTTTTGTTGCTTGCTGCCCTCAAAATCGAACTTGCCATCCTTTCCACCTTGACCGCCCACCACTGAGTCGCCACCTTCGGCCACACTGGATTTATGCACGACCGAGGTGGCAATCAGCATATGCTCGGGCACTAAGCGTCGCAAGTTTTCCGATGGATAACATATCAAAAGAGAGCCATCTGAGTCTGTGGTGGAGTTGTTGCGTTTGCGGAACACCACTTTGGGATAGTACGATTCTTCACGGAAAGTGGTATTGCTCTGCTGTTGAACAGCACCCCAGCCCTGGCCCATGGAGTAGCTGCGATGGAATTTTGATAGTGTGCCCGTGCTGGAGGTCATACAACTGGGGGGATTCGGTTGATCGTAATTAGCCGGTTCCGAAGATTCGTAGGAAATTTCCGAAAGGGGCTGAAAATGAGACACAAAAAGGCAAATGAGGTAATGCAGTGATCTTCAAAGGATTTGGGGGAAACCTACCCTATCGAAAGCACTTTCATTGGGACCCATACCGAATATTTCATAAGGCAAGTCGTCTTTATGGGCTGGTCCGAAAGTCTCCAAGCAAGCGAATGTTTCCGGTGCCAGCCAGGGATGTTCGGGTGAACAAGATCCACCCGTAAAACTTTTACGGAACATGACATTACCTAAAAACCGCAGAGACATACGATTATTTGTGATCGCAATTACTCCTCGACTGCACTTACCTCCGAGCTTTCCTCCGATCCTTAGGCCAGCACGACTATGACGCTGGCCTCCGTCACCCCGACTCGTACTTGGTTTGTTCATTTCGCTCATGTTGAAGTGTTGATGTTCTGCCACCACCGGCATCTGTTGTGGCGAACGTTTAGTGGCGCCCGATCCCAGACCACTTGCTGTATTTCCCGTGTCCGTGGGCAAATTCGAGATGTTCGACGACAGCTCCAACAGGAATGTGGCATTCTCACGCATAGTATTGTATATGTCGGAATTGGCAATCAACGTGGTCGTCTTAATGCCAAACAAATTCATTTCGCTGCACGGTCCCGCCGAATTCGTGTTATTCAAATTATTCGTATTCTTGTTAGTCGAAATGTACTTGTCGCGGCAAGTGTCGCACATTAGGAACCAGCTCGATGCACCCTTTCCACCTTCACCGCAATTGCCAGCCCAGCCTTCACAAAATATGCCTACGCTGTTGTAGCCCTTGCCCTTGGCCGATTTGCCGCAACCGGGGTGTACTATACGCATATGATAGGTTACGGGTATCGGCAGGAATACCTGGCATATCTCACACCACGAACCGTCGTCCTTCTTCTTTTTGGACTTCTTATTCTCCTTGTCTTTGGGTACGTGTTTCTCCTTTGAGTCGCCATTCGATTCGCGTGAACTGAACTTCTCCTGGTTCAATGAGTTCGACTGAACGATATGGACACAATTCGAGCAAATATGCTCCCACAGATACACCAGACTGCGCAGAGCGGGTGGCAGTACGGTCACTACCTCGGGTAATGCGTGTAACTTCTGTTTGTCTCCCATATCGCCGGTGCCGTTATCGGAAGATTCATTGGATAGACCTTTGCGGTACTTGCGATTATTGACCGAGAAATTGCCGCTCTTTGTCAACGTCTCCAATGTCGAAGGTCTGATGTTCAAATAATTGCCAGCATTGGCCACCTCGACCGAATGCCTTTGTTGGGCTTTTTGTTCTTTGGACAACTGCGGTTTACCGTCGCCATGATCACGGCGCGTTACCACCGTCGTACCTTCTTTCGGTAAATTGGGATGAAACTTCAAGAAGCTGGCACAAGCCATGGCGTCATGGACAATACCCTCATGCCACAGAAAAGCGGCAAATACGGCTCGGATGCTTTCCGCAAACGATGGCGGCATAGCCCTTTTGATGGGTCCCATGGTCGTTTTCTTGGCGGCCGGCAATGTTTTGAAAAATGCATTTGTTGTTGCATTAGCCCCGGTCGCCACTATAGGATCTGGCCATATGGGGGGACTGGAGTTGTCGGTACTTCCCGTAGAGTACGTGTTGCGGGCATCTCCAAACAAAATCTGATCTTGTACAGTGCTGCCTCCACCTGGGGTGGAGGTGGTAATTTGCATTAAACTCATTTCATCTTCCAGATTGGAAATATCCGACTCTTTAAGGACACCCGCTTCAGCTGATAAACCCGGTGGTCCAACTCCTACAGAAGACGAAGACGATCTTTTCGAGCCCGTAACACGACGTGGCGAATGTTTGGGTGTACTCAGCAGAGCGGCCGTCTGACTTGGGGTGAAGTGAGTCTTGCGCATGTTGGCCACATCAAAGTGACCACCATCCGAGGGTGACGAATCGTCCTTAGCACTTCGTGCCGAATTGCTGGATTCTTGTAGTGTCGAATTCTCTGAATTTTCTGCCGAACGACTACTGTTGTTGGGAGTATCCGGCACTTTCTCATCGGACGGTATCTTTATGGGACTACACGAACGCTGCGAACTATTGCCATTGCTGCGCGAATCCTGGCCACCCATCACTCGCACTAATTCCCTCACTGAGACAGAAGCTATTTCTCCCACATCCGAAGGCTTAAACGAATAATCTCTACCAGAGTTGGGATCATTGTCACCTTTGAACCACTTTTGTAGGGCTTGCAGTTTTATAGCACCACCGCCCACAACACCAGCGATTGCCGAGCCTATGGGATTGCTGGCCCCCGAGTTCCCAGCCGCAAACGGATCATCTTTCTGTTCGTCCTCACTGGCAAATGGTTGATCGTTCAAGGAATTCTTCGATTCGGAATCGGCACAAATGAAGGGATTCGTCGAGACATGAGGGAATTCTACGCCTTTCGATGGATTCGGCGGAAAATCAAACATTTTCTTATTGGGTGATTCGGATTTGGCATTGGGCGATGGAGATTCCAATGCGGCATTGATAGGTTCCAAATTATCCAAAATGTCACGTTGTCTATTTCTTGGCTCCGGCATGCCGGTGGCCATCGGTAGCGGTGACATCGGTTGACTGTCCAAATTCATATCATTGGTGTTGTTCTCCCTGGATGTGGTAGCACTTTCTACGACCGGATGCAGCAACGTTTTGGACAAATGCTGATTGTATTGCAGACACCAGGCTTCAGTGGGATACCAACCCATGGCACAGTGCTGCCTAATCGACTCTGTAGAAAGGCGCAACCACACTCCATCATCATTCTCAATCTCATCGATGAACGAAATCACGCCATTCAACTTAATGATTCCGACTTGTTCGGACTGCAGCGTAGGATGAGATCTGATACGTAGGCCAGCGGTATTTTCGGTATAAAACTTTCTCAGTTTATTGGGTGTATGATGGTTTTTCATTACCCTCTTGTGGGCCGGAGGAGGTATGCTGCCCTCCTTCACTTCAACACGATATACTTCCTCCAACAGGATACCATCGATAGTCACGGTCAGGCAATAGCTGCCCACGGCATTGGGTGTCCAGTGCACACTGAACGTACCGTCTTCCAAATCTTGGGCATACAGCGTCTCAGTGACTCGCGTCTGGATGGGGCTGTTGTAACGGAGTTCTTCAAAGGAATAGTTGTTGTAGGGCTTCATGAATGTGATGGCTTTGAAGCACATTTTCTCCTTAATGGTCGGTTCGTAATTCTGACGTGGTGGCGGTGCCACACCACCGTAGTAGGTATCCGACTGTGAAGCACGCCGGACTTTAACATTGCCATTTCCGGCCGAACCTGTAGGTATTGCTTTGATTTCCACCTGTTGGAAGAAAATTGAATACGAAATTAATTAACTTTTCTTTGGAGTTTGGTGTTCAGAGGTTTTGTAGCAGGCGATGATAAAATGTTTTCATCTCTACTTTGTGTTTCCCACAGAAATTCATATAAACTGAAAGGCGAATATTTTACTGAATATTAGTTTAATGCTAAACAAATTGTATGTGTTAACACAATGTAGCACGGTTATTCGGGCTCGACCACGGTCTGTAAAACTAAGAGCCGACAAAAGGGTCACAACTGAAAATTTTCCAAAATTGACTTTTTTCCATAGATTAATTCAGAGTACACAAACATGTCTTTCACATCACTATTTTCTTTAACTGGCAAAATACAGTTATGTCTATTTTTATGTTAATTCTTGAAATATTACAATCATACAAACATTTTTTGTCTCTTCTGAAAATTTTAGAATTTTGAGTTGTGACCCTTTTGTGTTTAGGGTGCGCCCATAAACCAAACATTACAAAATATTTTTTCCAGAATTTGTCATCAAAATCGGTTAAGCGGTTTAAAATACAATTGGATGTACATATATATCGCTCATTCACTTCAATAGTGTCACAACTCAAACTACGTTTTTTTTCCAGGAGAGCCGTTTAAAGTTCTTACTTAGCAAATACAGGAAACACCTCATGGGCTTCCCGAATAAAGTGGAGCCCTGACATATGTTTGTATAATACACGCAGAACAAAAGTCTACTTAAATAAGAGATTTGCAGCTTTTTCTTGAGCAGAAATATAAAAAGTGCATTTTGAATTGTGACACTATTAAATTAAATGAGCGATATGTACATATTAACATTCTTTGTTCGGTCACAAATAACAACTCCAAGTTCACGATAAACAACGAGGAACCCGAAGAAGTCATCTCCTTTACTTATTTGGACAGCATCAAAACTTCCATCGAAAATTGCTCTTAAAAAATCTCAACAAACTTTTGAAACGTCACAAATGTCTGGATGTCGCCCCAAGAGTCAGGCGCGCCAACATGTGGAATCCGAAGCAGTGATGAGCTGGACTGAATTAAAGATCACAAGGGAACTCCATGTTATGGCCCTATGTTGCAAACTGGAGCCATGTCAATCCTACCAAATTCACATACATTTTGAATTTGACTAAAATCGGACCATAAATATAAATCAACCGACTATGGCGTAAATATTTACTTCTGTAAGATCGTTACGATCTACGCCCTTAGATCTAGTCGCAATGGTCCCTTGACATTTATTTTTTTTTTGTTTTGAAGTTACCAAACATAACACAAAGTTGGGCGGTCAACTGCAGTTGCCTTATTCCCTCCACTTACCTTCAATTCGGGCACCACAATCGCATCCCCATACTGATCTCTTATGGTGACAGTAATTTGTGTTGGCCAACCGTAACGCAACGGTTCAGTGATTGTGTTCAACTCGCATCTACAGAAATGGAAACAGGGTCATTAGTATTTGGAGCACTTTTCCACTTTGATTGCACGTGAAGGCAACGGAAATGGAAGGGTTGAACGAACATCCACCAACCACCATCGCAACCACGACCACACGTGTTGGATACTTCACAGGTGGCGGTGGTGGCATGGTGGAGTGTTTCTCTGTTAATGGATACTGACTTGTTGGGATCTAAACGCGGCTCCGGCTGTAACCAGGCAGCTAAGCGGGCACCAGAAGAACCGGGGGCACCGCTAATGAAATCTTTCAAGAATTGCCGTTCATTGGACTGAGAGCTGCAAAGAAAATAAGGAAAATAACAATTAGTGTCTCGTTTTTTCGCTATCGATTTGAAAACATGTTAAGATAACGAAAATGGGAAAAACATCATGATGTTGTTTTGAAAATTATAAAATTAAATCCATATTTACGATACTGCGTTTAGGTAGAAGTTAATGATCGTTGAGTTATAAGCAAAATATGTTGACTACTATCAGACAAAAGGAAATACAAATACAAAAACAACAATAACCACCACAATAGCTCGACCACCGCCGAGAATTGTTATCAGTTATTGAACCGTGTTTGTCTGCTGCCTGCATTTGTCAGCATATGCCAGTACGGTCGTGTGTGGACGGAGTACGGACCGCGAAGCGTTGACGACTACCTGTTGTTTCACTTACACTTTCAGGGCATGATCGCTCACGTTTGTTTTTGATTTGTTTTTCTTTTCGTTCACAACGAATAAATGAATGAATGCATGTATTTTTGCTGGTGGCATAGAAAACAAACAAAAATATGTCAATAATAATAATAATGATGTGTATTAAAACTAGCCATATCTTGCGATATTTGAAGTATACGAATCCTCACATATGAGAGGCATTCATTCAAGCGTTCGATGTGAATACAAACAACAAACAACTAACTCTCATGGAATTCAGTAGCAAGCGTAATAGTTGATAACAATTACGTTCACATGTGTACAGAAGTTAATACCAGCTGGGGGGGGGGGGTGGGGGGGGCCGAACTGATTGTATCCCCCCGTCACAAAATATTTCTGACGGTTCACGATTTAACCAATCGCATGAAAAACTACAAGAGAGATATCGTACGAAATTGTGCTGTTGTTGTGAACATTTTCACAGCCAAAGAATTTAAAAAAATAGTGAGTGGTGAAAATAAATCCCCGGTTCTATGAAAAATTCCCCCCACAAAAAATCTAAAGATGGCTCTAAGTAATCCCATACCAATAAATCCGAAACATTTCCTTAAAGTTGTTTTATCTGCTTCTATTTCTTATATTTTTTTGCAGAGGCCACAAACTGAACATTCCTGTTGGTAAAATTAAATTTCAAATTGTACCTTATGAGTGTTTCAAACAATATTTTTGTTGACTTACACTCAGGTGGGGGGGCCCTATAAATACAATGCACTGTGTCAGCAATAGGAAAGAAGGGTATTGGAGGGAGGAAAGGGTAGAAGTTTGCCTTGACTTTGATAACGTCATAGCAGGCATGAAAAACACTTGCTGGAATATTATTTCACATGCGCACAACGATTATTTTGGGGAGATTCTTATATTCGCCTTTTTATGGAATTTTTCATCTATTTTTGTGAATTCTTCATTTGGAGAATTCTTCCTCTTTGCATTTGTGGCATTTTTCATAGAGCCGATCACCCCTTTTGTTTTTGGAATAATCCTTACAAAATAAATACGTATGGGTTCAAATCTGTATATAAAAGGGATGTCAGTCATAGTGTATTTTTTTAGCGTATTCGTTTTCCAGACTAAGTTCATTGCAGAAACTGCATTGCGATTGACTTATAGTGTGACCTTTCTCAGACAGTAAGAAGGCCGACATAATGAACCAACATACACTGATATCGATTCCCATTGCAATTTATTTCATTAATCTCACGCGGTATCTTTTTTTTTTTTTTTTTTTTTTTTTGAAGGCCAACACTCAGGGGATGCCCCCTATAAATGCAATGCATTGTGTTAGCGAGCATCACCCTGTATCTTCATGCCCAGAACATCAAGAGTATCTGATACGTCGATATCCACACCACCCATAGATATTGACGACGATGCTGGATCTGGTGAACGTTTGTGTGACAACAAACAGCACTGGGTCTTTTGCGGATTAAAATCGACTCTATTCATTTGGCCCCACTCACAAATCGTCGCCAAATCGCGGTTAAGTGAGTCATTCATCATTCGCCTTTTGTCCTCGACCTCCAGGGGACCTGGCCGATGATCAAATGAGTATGAATGACATAGGTTACTGTCATCCGCAAAGGAGTAGATCGGGTTCACAGTCTGACCCAACAAGTCGTCAATGAAAATAAGAAATAGAGAGGGAGAGAGGACAGAGCCTTGTGGAACTCCTGCGGTCAACCTATGCTCGTTGGATGAGACCCCATCTATAACTACTCGTATAGAGCGATCCCTGAGAAAACTCGATATGAATCGAGAGAAGATATTACCGACACCAAATGCAATAAGTTTTGATATGAGTGCTTCGTGCCAGACCCTATTTGGGTTCTAGTCATTATTCAGGCGACCAGCTTCATCCAGTTCATTCGCCGAGACTGTCACAGAACAAACTCAGGTTCGTACCGTGGTATTTGGTGTCCATCTATTAAATGTGAGTAATCTCTAAGACATGTACAACTTCCCGGGAAAAGGCATTAGCCCGTCGCAGCAAGCTTAAAGCAGTGTATTTAAAAAAAAAGAGAATGTAAATCGAGCATGTCTTTCGATTTCAAAAAAATCTAAATTTAAACAAAAAATATTTATTTCATTTATTATTTATTTGTAAAAATTATATTGTAATAAATTACAATACAGTCTAATGAGAGAACAATACCGGCAACGAGACTTTCGGCGAAAAAAATTAAATGTGTTTTTTATTCGTTGCAGCTTTAGAATTGGTAGAGAGGAAAAAATTCGACTAGACATGGACGGATGGACAATCGTAGAACCAAGACAACGGATATTTTTGTCGATTGGTGAGACTACCTTGCCGGCTCTCTCTCTCTCTGGTTATGCATTTTACTTTTGCCGGTTCCATCGATCAATTTAAAGGACGCATCAATTGGCAAATGTCCGTTAGTTGTATGAGTATGATCTTTAAAATGAAACTAACTTGATGCCGTCAACCATGTAACCCCAAGGAGTACGTTGATGTCACATTCCCATTCCGTGCTGCATCGCAACTTATCAGAATGCATCCGCATTTAGAGATTTTTTGTGATGTGTTTTGTTGTTGTTGTCGATTTCAGACAAACCATTCCTACAATATGTACGTAAATAAGCGAACATCCCACTAATTCTGAATTCTGATTACAAACGAAGCCAATGTTGTGTCGGTGGTCGTTATGGTTACACACACACACACTTACTCACACCCAGATGGGGTCATTACAAAACAATCAGTCTGTCCGTTCGCCGCGTTTGTTTCGAACGCTAAATAAGTTTGTTTGATTCGCTTGTTTTTGTTGTTGTTTTGTTTTGTTCAGTTTTCCAACTTTTGTAAAGTTATTAATGTTATAATTATCATGTAAATTTCTATACTCTATTGACGGAACATGAGGACGGAATGACTAAATGACTCTGAACGGCTGAGGCTGCGACTGGGACTGGGACTGCGATTGTGTACGGACGCATACAACAACAATAACTAATATTTTCAAAATCACTACTGCAGCAAAAAAAAAGAAAAAAAGAAAGAACAAACAAATTAAATGTTATTAACATTTCAAATGACTGCAAATAAAGCAAAGTGAGTATATTTGAAAATATTTACATGCACACACTTCCATTCTTCGTTCAGATACCCCCTGATACATTGTACTCAACTCATACTCGGAAGACGTGTAAAACAAAACGATTTTATTACGTATCGAAATGCAATGCTGATAATTTCATTAACAAGCTAAGGAATATATTTCAGAATCGCAAATTCTTGACAAACGGGAGCACACAGAAACTTGGCATGTCTTATCTCAATTTTAGTTTCCATGAACTGAATGGAAACTGAATGAATCAAATATTCCAAGTATTAGTCGCCCGAATAAGCATCACTGCTGAAATTGTAAACACGCACAGGAACTTCGATTTAGACAATCCGATGAACAAAGTCGACAATTTACAGTGGTAGAATTTAAACACATCTGTAAACGCAATTTTCCCACAAGTTGATTTCAAGTGTTAGTGAGTGAGCTCAGGTAGCCAAGGCGTCTTAAAGTTAGTTACCATTGGCATCAAATTCGTTGGCAGGCCGTCAGCAATGTATTTTTATAAATTTAGCCTTCACGGCCAAACACTGTATTCCATGGCAAAAAAATTCTATTCGGCAAGGACCCAACATTTTTGAAGAAAAAAAAGGAAATTAAAAAAATTCACTGAAATCTCATCCAACGAGCATCCATTTGATGAATTTGAGTTTTGAATTTTGAGTTGTCTCACAGATCGCTCTATACGAGTTGTAATAGATGGGGTCTCATCCAACGAGCATAGGTTAACCGCAGGAGTGCCACAAGGTTCTGTCCTCTCTCCTTCTCTATTTCTTATTTGCATTGACGACCTGTTAGGTCAGACTGTGAACCCGATCTACTCTTTTTCGGATGACAACAACCTCATTCATACTCATTTGATTATCGGCCAGATCCTATGGAGTTCGCGGACAAAAGGCGAACGATGAATGACTCACTCAACCGCGATTTGGCGACAATTTGCGAGTGGGGCCAAATGAACAGAGTAGATTTTAACGCACAAAAGACCCAGTGGTGTTTGTTGTCACAAAAACGTCAGCAATATATATGGGTGGTGTGGATATCAACGTATCAGATACTCTTGATGTTCTGGGCATGAAGATACATGGTGCTGCTCGCTGGGCTAGCCATATATTCGAAGTGTCGAAAGAAGCATTCAGGTGTTTAGGTTTTTTGAAGAAATACTTTACCCCATCTGATCTCGTAAATATTTAAACCACCTACATCCGACCTAAAATGAAATATAACACTCATATATGGACAGGGGCTCGAAAGACATCTTTGTAGCTTCTGGACCGTGTACAGACGAGAGCGGTGGTCATGATTGAGGATAGTAGGGTATCTAAATCTATTGTCTCCCTTAAGCATCGCCGGAATGTGGGTTGTATTTCGCTGTTCTATTGATATTTTAACGGTATCTGCTCCTCAGATATCAGTCGTCTTGTCCCTGATGGTAGAACATTCAGCAGTGATACGCGGTTATGCAGGGTCTGTCATCCGCTGGTTGTAAAGTGGCCGGATGATCGGACGACGCACTATAGAGAAAATTCGTTCTTCAGCCGAACCGTGCGTATGCGGAATATTCTTCCAGCAAATGTGTTTCCTACCAGTTGTCAAGTCTGACATTCAAAAACAAATGTCAACAAACACTACTCCCTATTTCCTCCTTCCGATACCCTAATGTCCTTCTGCTAACACAATGCATTGCATTTGTAGAGGGCATCCCCTGAGTGTTGGCCTTAACAAAAATCTACTGTTTATATAAATGATAATTAAACGGTTTAAAGAACTTGGTCAGCTCTACATATTTGCTGACGATGTCTGTCTGTTTTATCCGTGTGTGTGAGGAGGACGGAGACCAACACCACTGACTGGTTATGTTGTCCAAAAGTTTGACATTTCTCGCAATGACTCTCCACTATTTCTGATGGTTTGAACCATTTTCTTCTCTTCTTCAGCACAGTGTTTGTTTCTTGCCATTTTCGTAAAAAAATACTATTTTTTTTTTTATAAATTTTGTCTTTGAAATAAAGATATTCTAAGTAAACCTAACTAAATTTAAAAATGACAGAATCTTCGAGGTGAAGTCCCAGATTTAACTACGCATTAATGTTAGCCTATAAGGTGTATCTATTAGTATGAGCAGGTGTGTCTAAATAATTAAAAAAAAAGTGAAAAGTGAAGTGCACGTGGACACTCGCTGAGAAATCTGCGGTAATCTTGGACTGATGTTGTGTTCAGAAGACAGAATCCACAGGTTCAATGTCAGGTTGATGCAGGCGTTATATCGCAGTAATTATACTCTGTAATGGCCAAAATATCCGCCAGATAAACACTACACTGATTACGTAGTCTTCGTGCTATATTTAACTTCCTTTTACTTTGACTAACACTCAGCGTTTACACCCTAAAAATACTATGCATTATGGTTAGCGATTCATTTAAATCGGATAAGCCAGATTGTTCAGCAAAAAAAAAATATAGCAACTGCTCCAAGGTTTGCAAATTACACACAAATCTGAATATTTGAAAGATGTGATCACACAGAAATATAAAAATAAAAAAGAATGAGTAGACTATACGATCTCAACATTGAGTAACTTTCTGTATATTAAATAATTTAAAAATAATCACCAAATAAAAAATTCGCTGGCCTCTACATTATCGGAAAACACACGCTTCCATTCTACGGTAGCCAACATGTGGGTGAGTGATAATGAAGACTACAAATATATCGAAATGGTTGTCCAATGCCTGTTCGCCCTCTAATCAGCTATAAATTATATTAACATGTCATAAAAGTTACATGTCAATAGCTCGACAAACTAATTCCACGAACAGGTTATCTATTAGGCAATGCCCGGGCCAGTGCATTGGGATGGGAACAAATAATAAATTAACTTCACATCCGGAATAACCATGAAAAATGTGATATCATTATAATTCAATACTCTCTGATCTTCTAATAGACACAGCAGAACATAGAATCCGCATCGGAATCAATCACGGCATTTAAAGCGTACAAATGTAATCTAAAAGTTCAATAGCCGCCAAAACAACAACAACAACAACCATCAGAGCAGAGCCGGCATTTCTACTTTGATAAACCAAACAAAAATGGTATCTGGCGGAAAAGTAAACCAGTTTCTGTCTGACACCAACTGATATCATCATCATCATCAGCAGCTCCAGTGATCAATCGAGGGAACGACCGCAGGAACGAATTCAATCACTGCACTTTAGCTGCCAAAGAACACCAACAACAATGAACAACGTTCGATAAAAGTCGGTGGTGACAAACCAACGACAGGCATACCGTAGATAAACGGGGGGAAAAAGAAAGAAAGGTTTTCTCTCGGAAGATTTCCGATTAAATTACAAGTTGTTCCTGTAATTGGGTGAACAATTACCGAGAATTGGGTTTGTCAATACATACATATGTGTGTGTACTTATAGTTTCATATGTATACATACATGGTACACTCAGAAAAAAGCTACGCTCCCAAAATTCCCGAAATCCATACAGATTTTTTTATTCAATTGTGGTTAAGATGTTTAATAATTAAACTAGAAAAATATTCAGAATTTCTTTTTTTTTATTTATTAATTACAATACAAAGTAAATTTATATTCTAATTTTGGGTCCAAAGGTAAACCGGGTGACACAGACCAGCAAAGCCTCTTGTGGGAATCGAACCCACAACCCCCAAGCTAATAGGCAAGCACGCTACGACCTCGTCTACCGGGGTGCTTGAATTTAAATCAATTTCTGGCAACACTGGCAAATGCGAACCCGAAAAAAAATTTAAAACTAAACAAAGAGTAGGAAAAATTTTAGATATTATCTTTCTCAAAATATGGTTTAACTTTTTATGTTGAAGTTCAGGAGATCTAAGTCATTTTTGACCGATATTTAACCAAAGACAACATATTTTTAGGGTTTTCTGACTTATTAGGCGTGTTTTTGTATTTGTATGGAGAGCTAAGCAATATTAAGCACGGATAGAAATTATCGCTTAAGTTTGTGTCTAAAGTTGCCAGCATAAAAAAATAACAAAATGCCAACATTAAATGGTGCCAAGTGAACAAAGATAGCATTCACTGTGAACTAATACAGAAGAAGAAGATAATTAATACGAAATGGGTTCGTAAATTATGGACTTTATTTATAATTTGTAAGATTTTTTACAAAAAATACATATCCTAAATAGATTTTAATAAAAATAGACTTATGGAAATTGTTGAGGATGTTCACGATTTCGTTCACATTTTCGAATCCTGATATTTTAAAACAGACAGGGCCGTAAAAATTCCAAAATAATATGAAAACAAATGAAAGTGCTGGCAAGTGAAATTATAATGGGTCAGATTTTTAAAATCCCTTCTTGATACGCCGTTTAGGAATTCGCCTATGAAATTTTAAATTTTGTATATTGAAGAGTAAATGTTTGCAGTGACACGGATCAATCAAAAAAACGAGTGTGGTTTTTTTTTGACGATGGGTCATTTTGGATTTTAGTTGATGATATATGATCCGGTAGAGAAAAGATTTTTGCTGAATTCAATCTACTCATAAATAGGTAACTAAAACGTGGATAAGGGATTGTAGTTGCGAAGAATGGTCCGCTTAGCACATACTAATACGAAGACAAATGTCGTCGTTTCCATTGAAAGAAATAACTATTGTGGAGATTAATTTATCTGGATAGGATTCTGAACTACACCACTGATATTTTAGGAGGAAAAATGTGGCTGGAGCTAGAAAATCATTCCACTTTGGATCGAGCTTTATTGCATATTTTTTCCTCCCAAATACGAAATAATAATTGCAAATACCTTATATTTGCAGGCAAATATACTTTGTTTATGAGCCAATAAGCTTTACTTGATACAAGCTCCAATAACGTGAATTACTTTAAAAAAGACTGACTTTTCAGCGTGTATCAGCTCTCTTTCTAAAATTCGTAGTACATTTCGCACATTTCCTTAATAAGTGTCCTAACTCAAAACAGGATTTTTGCTCGAGATCCTTTTAAAGTTATCAATTGCATCGTACTTAGCAAATATAGAAGAAGAAAACTATAGATTTCCCCAATAATATAGAGGCCTGACATATCTATGTATAATACTCTGCTGAACAAAAGCCAATTTAATTTAGAGATTTACAGCTTTTTCTAGAGCAAGAAAATAGTAAGTGAATTTCGAATTGTGAGACTATTCAAGTAAATCAGCGATATGTATTTCAATTTTCAAACTCTCGGCATAAATTACACTCTAATGTTTCGAGGTAAATTAAGGGGAAATGTTACACAGAACGTGGAGATGTAGTGGCTCGCTGGCCACAAACGAATTGGCATCGTAAAAATTATGAAAAAAATCATGAAAATTACAAAACAGTGAAGTAAGACGTTATTTGGAAGTTACCACAAGGCTCGTGTATGTACCTAGTATTCCTAAACTATGACTTTCAGTAACATTTCCTCTTAATTATTATATGAATTTCCAATATTGGGTATCATGATTCATTTGTATGGGACGTGTGAAACAACCCCCATTTTTAACGTGTGAAAATCTGTAATGAAAACATTGCCGAGTGCTACATTTAGAAAATATTGTTCATTAGAAAACAAAACTAGTATGTGCGTTTTAATAAAAGCTCCGAAAGAGTTATTTGTATGGGGGTACTACTAAATTTGTTCTGCCTTTTTTACTGTTTAACAATTGAGTTTCTAGCAAACCAAGTTTTAGTTTGACTGCTTAGAATGTATTGAAACCCGAGAGAAATGGTACATTTGTATAGGAGATGTGGGTCATGCCGGGAAAACTATAAAACGTATCACCAAATTTCGTTCATTAAGGAAAAACTTATCAGAATTTTAACTTAAGCTTTAAATATTTAGTACGGGCCAGAAGCGACAAGGCGGCTTGTCATTCAATTTGTCATCGTGTGTAGTACTGATTTCCCTTTTATTCCAATGTAAAAGTGATTCGAAACGACTCCGAATTATAAATGGGGTAGATTTGAGCATTGTGGGCGGCCGTGGTGTGGTAGGTAGTGTGTGCGACCACCACACAGCAGAACTCCGATACGAAACCCGGTCAGTCGGTTTACCAATTATGCCGCACATAGCTCACTGATTTCGAGAGAAGTTCCCCGTCAGTTCTTTTATCGAATGTTAAGGGCAATAAGGACGATCCCTATTCGCAACATTACGTTGTAACGGGTGTATTTGATGGACACAAATCAAAGGTAATTTCCTTACAATTCAAATACATTAGTTTAAGATTTGATAATCACAGGCATTTCAAGTTGGAAATTCTCAAAAATGTAGCAATTTAATTACAAAAATGATGAGTCCTAATTTTAGGCGAAAATTAACCTATTTCTTGTAGAAAATTTGTTTAGGCAAAAATATTTTGTTTTTAGTTTTACTTTAATTGTATTCCATGAACTAAAATAGGAGCAGTCTGAACCTCCTCATGTAATTAACAAATTTAATTTCTCATTTTCAGTTATTTTTCCAGTATTTTAAGGTTTTTTTCTTTCGATTTTTGCTGAGTGCAGACGGAACAAGGCGTAGAGCTGGGATTCGCTACATAATGTGGACAAGTTGTCGTATCTGGAAGATTCCGTCGTTGTTGTTGTCTTTTCCGATGACAAAAGTCATGATTTTTGTTTTTTGTGCGCTGTTCAGTTTGGGTTTATTGTGGTCTGATTTTTCAGTTTTATTCGATTGTATGTCTGCCTTTTCATGCATCCATTGTCCATGTTGACAGACGGGCAGCAAGACGAACCGACATCCACTATTCTCCTACAATTGAGTTAATGTTGGATTGGACATAATGTAATGTTACAGCACAACAAACATGTGCATGCAGGCGTGTGTGTGTGTATTTCAAATCCTCCCCGAGTTTTTCGCTTTAGAAATTTGAAATCTGGAAACTTGCAACTTCAATCACATATTTCTATATGTTTGTCTAAATGTATTCACATTTATGCCGCGCTCCAAATGATAGAAAGAGAAAGAGAGAGATAGAAGACACAGACAGACAGAGAGACTGACATTTCTTAAACCATTCAGTTAGTTTTAAGCACCCCATTATCGCTTACATCGAATGCAAAAATAACAATAACAAACACAACGAAAAAGAAAAGGGCAAGTGAAAAATTATCACTCGACTCCAAGTGCCTGGAAACAAGTGTTGTTGGCTCTTTGTTGAAAGCGGGTACGTGCGTCTGCTTCTATAGAAGTACTCACAACTTGATGGATTGTGTATCTGTGTATCTACGATCGGAAATTACGAGCAGCGGTATGATCGGCATGGTTAATGATAGAACTCTTTTCAAAGATTCCTAAACAATTTTAGTTCAGCCATTATGAGTTAGAAATTCATCTCAAAGTCATGAGTAACTTTTCTGGCAGGTTTGAACAGTAGGTCCCGATTGCTGAGAACATCGGTTACGGCTCACTAACTTGAGGAAAGTGTCCCATCTGTTCCTTAATGGAATTTTGAGGAAAATACATACATACATATTAGGTATTGCACTGCCCCGAGATCTGTTCAAGTACATACCGTGCCGTATGAAATTCAGATGTCCACCATTTCTGTGCCAATCTATTTAGCAAGTGGCAAATTTAACCAAAGTCAAAATAAATACAATGTTTATCTCCTATTTCATGCGATTATATTAATGTTCTCCAGAAACAAAAAAACACACAAATGACTAATTAATATGTAGTCTATCGTGGTTATTGGCTGGTATTAGTTGGCAAAGATCCAAATATTTGAACTCGTTACAAGACTTCTATAGCCACCCTCGTTTGGCGTTTGAGGGTGTGCGTGAGTATGCATCGTTGTAATGGACAATATATTTAAATCTTAATAATAAAAACAAGTTTTTGTTGGTCGTTTTGTCTTTGGGCTACTCTACTCTATTGTTTGCTTTCCGTTCTCCAGAGTCGTTGATGTTTTTGTTGTCGATTACTCTGTGGCCGCCCGTCTGTGGTGGAGTTTAAAACTACTACCAGCCAACGACAACGGCACCAGGCCCGACTCACCATCAATAAAAACAGCAAGCGAACAAAACAAAACAAAATACAAATAAACAAGATCAGCTGTAATAAAGGAAAGGAGCAAAGACAACCTAAAAACTCCACACACTCCCGTACAACTGCAACAAATGCAATGGTGGTTTCTCAAGTACAAAACCAGAAACTACGAAATGTAAAGGGAAATGGGGGATATTCAGCGGGAGATTAAACTGTAGTGTGATTGAGAGAGGGAGAGAGAAAGAACGCTCGGTTTCATATAAAGGGGAGAAACACAGAGTTCGCTTTGTAGTTCGAGCAACAGCATTACACACGCACACAAAATGAGAAAATACGACTTTATTAATGCAGCTCTAATCTAATGGAAAAACAAAAACAACACCAACAACAACCACAATAAAAGCAACAACTATTTCAGTGACCAAACAACCCGCATAATCACATTAATAGAGTTCCCCTTCAGCAACACTGATATTGGGGGTATTCATATGTGTGTTGCCACGAAAAATCGGAACAGACACACTTGGTTTGTGGGAAATCTCAGGTTCGGGTCCGATTTGAGGGTAACAAAGATTAGACAACATTTTCACAAAACCTCTGCAAGAAATCTTTGTTCCAAATAGTTGTAATTTTCAAAAAAAAAACATTGCCAAATTAAATATATTTTCCAGGTGATACTCGGAGCACACAAGTATCGCAGAGATAAGCGCTGGGTAAAAAAGTCTACAAGTCTTATCAATTCATAAGGAATATTGGAAATAGAAAAAATATTCAATATGAATTATGAATTATGGTATTCTACATGATTGGCTTTCTGGGAAGGCGGGATTTCAAACATGTGTAAATGGCACACTACGGATTTGACTTTTGCGTTGATCATGCAAAACATAAGCTCTCTTCATAACGTGTTTCCGCAGTACCTCAGAAATCTGGAGTCACCTACCAAATATAATTGTGTATACTCACTGACCGGGTCCTACTGTTTCAAGCCGGCTCCGAACAGCTAATGCTTTTCTAGAGAAGTTTTACATGGCTTAGAGATTCCTCTCTTACTCGCAAAGTCGCCAGGAGGTAGAAAAATAGCTACTGAAGAATGTTTGATGGTCTTACCCGATTTTGAACCCGGGCTTACTTGTGTGCTAGTCGTACACACTACCGTCCGAAAAGTGAAAACAATTAGGAGTTATTAATTTTTCATAGAAAGTTTTATAAAAAAAAAAAAATAGCAAACTCTACAATCCATCAAGACAATTCCCAAATATACATGAATTCTAAATGACATTAAACATAGATATTGGCGAATTTAAAACGAAAAGGACCTGCTGTTTGTTTATTCGAAACAAATTCAAATCTCACTGGTTGGGTGTTTATAAATATTTAAGTAGCTCTTTTAAAATCGTAATCGCCGTCAGAAAGTAAATGCGCTCGATCTACAACAACTAACACTATTTGATACCTAAGTAGAACACGTACGTACGTGTGTGCATGAGTACCTACAAACCAAATACACACTATCTACGTAAGATTTATAGTTTTCAGTATATATGTATGTAATCGTACTTTGATATTTTCCAACTGGGTGAGAAAGAACCAACAAGTTTCTTTTTTACTGTACAGAATCCTGGTCGTAAGTACAAGTATGAACAGTGATGCCAACTCTCGATCGACAAATTGATAAAGGGGGTAACAACGGGTTTAATTTTAACAACAACAAAAATGGGTAAAGAGCACCGTTAAGTTTTTAAGTTAAAATTAATTTTATTGAACTAAAAAAAAGTGTATGTATATGTAATAACATTGAGATCAAGAAGTTCAAAATAATTCATTTTCAGGCCATAAAACCGTTTCGATGGTTTCCTGTTGCTTCTTTGGCTTTAAATTGATCTCCGGCTGAGACGAGCAACTGTGGCTTGGTTGCATTGCCTTTATATCCTGTTTTGTTGTACTGTGCCAAATTAAATCACTATAGCCAGCAGGCACAAATCGCCTTGACGATATCTCAGGTCTCGACCATCGAATAAAACAAACGTTTTTTAAACGTTTACTACGTACCGCAAATGTCACTAAAATGCCGGGTACCAATACCAAAAAAAAAAAACACCAAATTGCCAGCACTGGTATGAATGCATTTATACGATAAGACACATTCGCTCTCGGCAGAGAGAGAGAGCCATCATAAAAGTCACACAGCCATCAGAAAACTGTTGCTTCCAGCGTTTGAAAATGCTACGCTACTTCGTAGTATTTTGTTTTGCTCTCGCTACCGCTCCCACTTTGAACAGAGCCGTAGCAGAGCCATAGCCGAAAAATGAAAAAGTATATGCTCTGCTCTGCTTGTAGTTCTGTCGCGTCATAAACTATAGCAATAGTAACAGCCAAAAATCAAATGATGTGCTCTGCGTAGCCATAGCGGGAGCTGAAAACTGATAGCGAGATGAGAGCAGATGAAGTGAAATTGTTTTTATTTACTATGGCTCTTCTGCATTTTTGGTTTTTGCTAAAATTCTGTGTTTGTTTGGACGTTTTTGTTTTTTCTACAATACTGTGATTCTGTGTCAATTTGTTTCGTGTACTCAATGTTCTTCTGTTCAATACAGAATTTTAGCAAAAACAAAAATGCAGAAGAGCCATAGTAAATAAAAACAATTTCACTTCATCTGCTCTCATCTCGCTATCAGTTTTCAGCTCCCGCTATGGCTACGCAGAGCACATCATTTGATTTTTGGCTGTTACTATTGCTATAGTTTATGACGCGACAGAACTACAAGCAGAGCAGAGCATATACTTTTTCATTTTTCGGCTATGGCTCTGCTACGGCTCTGTTCAAAGTGGGAGCGGTAGCGAGAGCATAGCAATATTTGTTAAGCTCTTGCTGCTACGGAGTAGTAAATGGAATCACTGGTTGCTTCAACGCCATACAACTCCGGCACTCGGGTGAATGTGAATGAATGAAAAACAACCTGCAAAAGAAAATTGTCTCCCTCTCTTTGTTTCCCACCCATCGGCGACAAGCATTGCAAGAGCGCGCCAGAGTACTAAGAGAAAAACACACCAGGCAAAAATGAGCAAACAACACCAGTTCTCAGCCAATAGATGAATATCGAATGAAATATCATTTAGTATTGAGTTAAACGCGGAGGTGATCGCATCGTTAAGATTTAGTAAACGTAAACGGATGGTTAAGAAGAAAGAATTAAAAACAACGAAGTATCTGTGCGAGTGATGATTAAGTGTGTTCGTTGTTCTATTGCAAATAGAAAACAACAACAAATATTTATTCTCTCATACAACAACGACAACAAATTAGAAATCTTTAAATTATTATGAATATTTATGTTTGGTGTTTTATTTAATAACAAATGACGGTGAAAAAAAAAAAGTTAAAAGAAAGAAAAAATATCCCAGCGTTTTTAGTTTAAAAATTGTAAAGAGAAAGCTTTAATTGAAATACGGCTAAAGCCAAAGTGCCACAGAAAGAAGTTACGTTACGTCGTTATACGTTGTGGCGTTAATTAGCCCGTCAAGAAAA
The DNA here is from genome assembly GCA_958296145.1 of Hydrotaea cyrtoneurina. Taxonomy (NCBI): domain Eukaryota; kingdom Metazoa; phylum Arthropoda; class Insecta; order Diptera; family Muscidae; genus Hydrotaea; species Hydrotaea cyrtoneurina. The sequence goes on along the minus strand of OY282513.1, from coordinate 4,285,671 downwards.
AAAATAAAAAAAAAATTAAATGTTTTAAACCAATTGCCAAAACCGCAAAACGGAAAGCAAACAAAAGAAAATTTAAAATGTTGCAGTTATAATAAATGATCGTAAAGTGAAGTGATCGTTCGTTCGGCCCCCCCTTCCTATTGCCTCTGTTCAAACCAACCAAAGATTCCATTTCAAAAAAAATAAAAATAAAAAGTCTGTCACAATTTCATAATATTTTAAAATACATACAACACAAAATGATCCGTCCTAAGCAATTATTATCATCATTTCTACCACCACCAACCACAACAATGTGGGTCATTGTCCAGTTGGGCTTGATATTATTACAAATCTTGGCGACAACAATTACCCCCGTTAACTGTGATAACGATTTTACATCTCCAGCAGCAGCCACATCCCCATCCATGTACAACGCACATGGGGCCACCAAAGCCATCAACAGCAGCAACAACGATAAACTACTGCATCGCGTAGCGCGATTAACCAAAGTCGATTATCCATTACTCAGCGATGACACAGGCAATAAAAGAAATAGCTCTTATCCATACAACTCGGCGGGTTACTTGGCCTCCAATGGCTTGCGTACCCTTCTGAAGCCCCAGAAGTTCTACACAAAACAAGAGCGCTTTTCATCGGGACCCAACAAGAATTTGGTCAGTTTAAATTTGGTCATGGAACCGCGTAAAGACATATGCAACGGCCATTGTCAGTGTGAGAAGAAAAATGCCTTTACCACTGTCACATGTGACTTTCAGAAGAATCCCAATGTAAGTACATACAAAAAAAAACTAGATCGTCTTTTGTCACTAACAACCATGAGAAAGGTGAAGTCATTTAACTGGAGCAACAACGCGTTAATCTACAATAAACAGATGGACTTTAATTGGTGTCTAACAAAGGTTTAGGACCATTTTCCCAATGTCCGGTTAAGAACTAATCTGCAGCTACAAAATGTATTACACAAACTGCCGACCGTTGTAAAAGTCCCAAACTAACTGTCTGTTTCCATAAAACGAATTTGATCGTTCCTTATGAATCGTTAAAATTTAAGGCGCCATAAATCGGATATTTCTCAGTACGGGAACCTGGTTATTTTGGGCGTACGTTCCTTATGTCATTCTCTAACATAGTCCAAAGATTTAGAATCAGAATAAAGTCTAAAATCTATTTTATAACGCTTCCAATTTTGACAATTTGTAACGTACGAACGAATTCGTTTTATGGAAACTGGCAGTTACTGCTTGTTCGTTCATTTCAAATCGTCAATATTTGAAGCGTTATAAAATAGCTTTCAACCATCTGGTTTACAGATATCGACATAGCGAAGAATACGCTCTCACTACCGATAAAAATCCATTGTATTGCGAATCAATTTATAAATACTACGTTTTATGGAAACCGACAGTAAGTGACATGTATAAATGTGTGTTAGCTCTTGTGCTTTCGAAACGATTAGTTTCACCCATTAGGGAGATATTTACATTGTACCCTGATCGCCATAAGAACATCTCACCTAAAAACCATTTGGTGTTGTAATTTGCGTCAATAAATTTTGGTTAGTTCCTAATGTCAACCAAGTATATCTAGATAAGCCGGGTTTTGTTTTGTTATCTCACTATCATTTGTAAAATAGAATCACAGAGACCACAAAATATATAAATAAGAAATTATATAATTACTTAAAATAGAAATGGACAATGAGCAATCCACAATGCTCATGATATTTTCGGATTCAAAGAAATTCCACAGAAAATGGCTCCACTAAGACCATATTCACAGGAATTTCTACGGGCTGACGAACTAGCAAGGACCGGATCTACTAACACTAGACTCGACACAGTACACGTATCCGTACCAATAGGGTCTATCAAGAGGAACGTTTTTCAACACTATCTGTCACAGGCTAACTCCAGATGGAGAGTTTTAGATTCATGTTTCAAGGAAAACAAGGCCAGAGTACAATCAGAGGAGAAAGGATATATCTAGACTGATATCCACTGGACACTGGTTGACAGGACACGACCACTAAAATCGAGAGTTTCGAATTTCCCTTCCGATTTGAGGTCCTACCGCTCTAGACATGACGTAGTGTATTTTGGAGAACTCGTTAATGGGAAATTGTCCTCATCATTTTTAGAAAAAAAAAAAAAAAAAACATTCCATGAAAGATCAGATGAATAATTTCACTATACTTAGTATACACTGACCTACTGTTTAATCCGTCACCAAACGGCTAATGATTTTTCTAGATAAGTTCATAGACATTTAAGTCTTAATCATAAAGTCGCCAGCATTTACGATATGGCATAGCGGCATGTTTGGATGTTCTTATCAAGATTCGAACTTGAGTTTACTGTGTGATTGCCTGATTTTGTCGAGATCGGTGTTTTCTTTCTTTTGTAAAATAGAAAAAACCTACATATACCTATTTTTTTTAATATCTCCTCGGTGATCATAATATTCATACTCAAGAAAAGAAAAATTCATATCAAATCTTCAAATTTGCGACAAAAAATGCATTACAAGCAGTTCATTATTTCATAAACGAATACACTGTGCATTATTAATATTTTAATTATTTAATGTTCTAATTTGAGAAACAATTTTTTGGGGGAAGAATACTACTGGGAACCACAAACGATCTTCATCAATTTGAAAATTACTTTTGAACTGTGAAGTGAAGTGCGAAAAAAGCGATACTTAAACAGCAAAGTCGCTAAAATTAAGTAGAGGTCTGCCTGTGAGACCAAAAACAGCAAACCGACGTTCACCAGCAGCAGGAGCACCTCTTCAGATCGCACGAATTACATACCAAAATAAAATTGAAAGACTTTGTTGTTGTGTATTTTCTTCGAATGTGTCTCTTTTTCCAATTTACACATTTTTTCGTTCGTTGTCTCCCTTCACCCCACAGATATGTTTGACTGGAAGTGCGTGTGTGTATGCTTGGCGAGTAATTTAAAACGAAATTGCAGAGATTTGTTTCTTGGTGTCGTTGTGTAAAGCACAGACCCTCCCCACCCTCCCTGTCTCATCAACGAATAAAATTAATTTGAAATTTTGTAAATATTGAAATAATGAATATAAATTGTTTGGTTCCTCTATGGCACACACACACACACACGCGAATACTTAAATCTGAACCCCCAAAAAACAAATGCAGGAAAGAAAGAAATTTGTCTTCTTAACTCCAATAAGGAAATCTCATTGAAATTTGTGCTTTATTTTTATTCAACTTCAAAACAAAACAAAAAATAATAAAACACACACTTATGCTGCTGACAACAACAAAAAATATAAATATTTTACGCACACACACATACATGCACTCTCAAACTCCCGAACGAACCAGACGTCTCAAATTGGTTCCTCAGAACAAAAATGAAGTGAGAAATGAGTGCCTTAAAATACAATGAGACCGATCGTTACTCACTCACTCCGATTACTCATAAATCATGAAATGATGAAAATGTGGATAGGAGAAAACAACGAAAGTTTTCAGTTTTCTTTATGCAAAATGAAAAACAAGAGCGCCAACGGCCCAGCCATTCAACGAACAGGGAACAGATCATTCGGACAAAGAGTAAGGAAAAATCGAAATTTATTATAACGATAAACGAGGAGACACCACGTACAACATAATACAAATGTATTAACATACATCCGCACTACACGAAGACGGTCTTTATTTGTTGTCTGTATATGTACACATGCATGTCTGTCTGTCTGTCTGTGTCGTCCACTCGTTGTGTTTGCTGTTCTCTAGTACAATCCTATTGTCGCTTCACTCAAACAGCCAGCATTGGGATTTGTTGGGCGGAGCACGCAGTAGGCAGTAGTGTTGTCAAATTTGGAAAGTCAGTCTCAGCTGAGAAATCCATTAAAAAAAAAAAAAAAAGTCAAGGTTAAATATCGCCAAAAACACCGGATTTCATTAAACGTTTGTGGATAAATTACAGACATTTTTTATTTTTACCTTTTTAGACGATAAACGATTTTTAGATAACAATGGCTGAGTAATGGAATATATCTATAGCGCGGAGAGGGTCAGTGTTTTGTAAAAAAAAAATAATCACAAGGCTGGGGTTTGTTGTGCAAAAAGTAGTACCAGTGAAAACGATAATTAAGCTAGTACAGAAACTCTAAAGAGAAAAGCGTATATGTGCAAATAGATAAAACTAATGTCCGATTTTACCAATCTCAGCTGTGCTCCTACCGGACATGGTGAAAATGATTCTTAACTTGTATTTGGCACTCGAAAAGTACAATATGAGAAAATATTGCTACCAATTAGCCAATCCTATCTTTCCAACTCATTTCCGCTCATTTACTTCAATAGAGTCATAACTCAAAACACGATTTTTTCAAGAGAGTCGTTTAACTAGCAAATATAGGAGAAAAACCATAGGATTCCCGAATAAACAAGGGGCCTGACATATGTCTCTGTAATACACTGCTGAATAAAAGTCAACTTAAATTACACAGTTACAGTTTTTTCATGAGCAGAAAAATAAAAAGTGAAGTTTGAAGCAAATGACTCATATGTTTCTCCTTTGGATTAAAGGCAACCTGCTGTGTTTAACTAGTTTACTCAGTCATTCACTTTGAAAGCACAATCTTCGCTCTTTTCCTTAAATTATTTAGAGTTTTATGAGAATTAAGTAGATGGGAAATTATAGCACTTTCTTGACTTCTTAATTTGAGTGGAAAAGGGCTTGAATTTGAATTTATAATTATTAGTCTGTAGTAGCCCAATTCTAGAAAACGCAACTCCCCACTTCACCGACATTTTCTTAAAGCACTCACCTAGCTGATGAGCGTTGTATTGTATTTTCGTGTTTCATTTAAAGTCCAAATGTGATAGTTCTATTGTTGTAACTGTCAATTGGTTTTCCCACAATACTATTCAAATTGTCTAGTTTATTCGAAAGATAAAACATTCCCACTATTTTAGAGGGCTACGTGAGCATTGGCTTTGGAAATAAGTTTTGCAATATTTCCGAAGCGATTCATTTCGTTCCACGGAGATATGCTACTGAATTTCTGTCAAAATTTTCAGCTGAAAGGAGCTGTCACGGTTTTCTCAATATTTTCGAGTACAAAATATCGTCCCCTTAATAAAATAATAACACACCACACTATACACCATTGTTTTATTGAGGGGACGATTCAAAAAATTGTCCCTAGGTGGACCTCACGGTAGCATCGGTCGATTATGTTCTAAAACGCTTTTTTCTAAAGTCCCATTGCTTTCGGTCCATGAGTATTGTGTATTCCGACACATGATCTAATATCGGTCCTACTTCTTAGAAAGAAAGCTTATTTTTAAAATGTTATCAGAGGTCAATTGGTTTCATAGGTGTTGAGATTAATTCATTTTTTAGGGTTGACTTTGACCAATGCCAAATTTTCGCATCGAAAACTATTTCCCTCCCTCTTATTTGAAGATAAATGCATAGCAATTGACACAAAAGTAGTCCGAAGCCAAAAACAGAAATTGGAAAACAAACACTCCCAAAGCAGTGAATTCAATTCAGCGTGAAACTGGAAGTAAGAGCGCCAAATATGGTGTACATAAGTCAATTGTTTTTTTTGTTCGTATCATATGCAAAACCAAAAAAAGCACAAGTGCCAAAGCCAAAAAAAAAAAAACACTACATAATCAACACTGTTTGTTGGAGTGTCATACACTTTGTTGTCTGCTCCCCGCAGAGTGTAGTGGGTCTGTAGATCTTTTGTGTTCTCGTATCTATGAACACTGAACACTTTACACCAGACGACGGATGCGACTACGACAAAGATGCATGACATGGGAATACAACGTTGTTGTATTTTGCACCAAATAGTGGCAGAGGAATGGGGAATACAAGATACGCAGAGAGAGCGAGAGAGAAAGATCTTGAAGAGTAAGTGCTCGCTTGTATTGTTTAAATTCAGTGTTTTATTTATTTATTTTTGCAACAACACCCAATGTCGATTTTTTCTTTTTTTTTTTTGCCTAAGCGAAACAAATAATTTGGATATTTTATGGCCCATTGTCGGAATGGGGAGTTGCGGCTGACTGGCGGTGTGTCATGTACTTGCGTCCTTCTATTCATTCCACCTCTCTATTTTGAAATTGGACACAAAATATAATTTTCTTCTAGAATAGTTTTTGATTTCTTGGTAACAATTAATGCCAGCGAAAGTATTTCCTTCAATCGCTTAATTTATTTACAAATATTCAGACGAATTATTTATTGTGTGCCCCGCTTGTTTATAATGGAGGGCTCCTCGCTTCTGAAATGTTGTTGCTATTTCCCCGACTAGAGTGTATTTTTGTTCGGACCTCTTTTGCTGAATGTGGTGCGTCGTCTTTCCTACAGCTATCGGCCGAATTCTATAAACATGTCTATGAGAAGAACAAAAGGAACGACAGAGTGAATTTGTATTTTCTGTTCAACCAGTTGATCGAGTATGCTAATTTTTTTGTTTGTCTCGTCGTCGTTGTGTATTTTATTTATACTACCATTTTTGTTGTTGTTCCATTGGTTTGTTATGTTTTGTTTGTTTATTATGGTGAGCATATGGGGAGTACAAAGAGGAACCTGACCAAAATGTGAAATTGTGAAATATTTATGTACGAACATATTTATAAACACATTTCAGTGCTTCTGGCAGGGCATTGTGGCCTTTACAATGCCCGACAAATTATTGTTAAATTTTAAAATTAAAAATATAACTTGCAATTTGTTGCCGTCCATCAGCACTAGTCGTTTGGTCTATGGAAAGTGATGTTTTTTTTTTTTTTGGAACTACTTCCAATATCTCAATAAATGACCCATGGAAATGTATGTTAATATAAGCGGACACCTCTCATGAACAGACACTTTTTTCAGTATCAATCCGCTTCAGTCCTCTTGTGTACTTCTCTCATAAGCGGACACCTCTCATAAGTGGACAAAATTCAACAACACTGTACACATGTCAAGATATTGAAGGTGCTGTATGGGTTTTGATATGTTCTTATTTTGACTTCTTAGGTGAAGTGTTTCTTAATTTCAAAGAACTCTTTCTTCATTGGTAGTCGCGTTTTCAATATTTTAGAGCCATACCCGTACCGGCACATTCAACCACACTACCATACATGACAAAACCATGAGTCTGTTTAGCATTTACCAATTAAATAGTTATTAATAGATTCAATTGATATTTTATTAATTCAATTCAATCTTTGTAATGAATGGAATTAAATAAACAATTAACTGGCTGCTGTGTTTTTTTTTCTGTGCAGTCTAGTGAAATTGTAAAGATTTTAACGTGAAGACAGTTAAAAAAATATCTGTATAAACAATTTCGAAATATACATTAAATTCTGTTTGCAACAATGAGAACTAATTCAATATCAGAGATTTCATTTACTGTTTGTATTTCTGGGCAACCCTGTGAAAGTGCATTTTCTACACAGTCCACGCCAGCATTAAACTTATCTTTGGCATTGCAAATGTATACACTTATATTGCAAACGGAAATTTGAGTTAGATAAAAAAAAAATATTTTATTTATTTTGAGCCAATGTCAAAAATAGTCAATATTTGCCAACTCACTAAAGATTCATAGACCACTCATTAAACACTGAAATACTTAAAAAGTTCACTACCGCCAATCCTAGATGTTTACATACTCATATATGACATTCGGTTTTTTTACAACAAAAAAAAATTGGTACACGCTGAAAAAATTGTCATTTTAACAAATTTCAGCACAAAAATTATGCATCAAACATTAACTTGTTTGTAGGTTAGATTAAAAGTTATTGAGACTTATTAATTTGTTGATGAGAGTATTACAAATTGTAATTTTTGCATACTTAAAACTACAATGTATTATTTTAATAACACATTCAATGAAAAGTTGACAAACTTGAAGATACTTTTACAAATATTTTTAAACTAAAAAAAAAACCATATTAAGAGCGCTAAGGTCTACACACGCTGAAAAATAGGGCATACTCTCTTAAAGAGCGTAGAGGCAGACGCAAACAAAATAGGAAAATAGCTGCAAATACCGAATTATTCGCACTCAAATATTGTACTTTCTTGAATTTAAAGTACTTTTTCCCCAAACACGCTATTACTTCTACCCAAATACGTAATAATAATAATAATATTTGCAGCCAAATAGACTTTGTTTAAAAGCAAATAAGCTTTACTTGATACAAGCTCCAAACATGCCATTTACTTGTGTGCAAACATTAAAAAAAAACATTTTTTTCACCGTGCAGTAGTATATTGTTGTTTGATTTCTGGACGACATTTCACAAGCATTATCGGGCAATGCAACTAATAAGCAAATAACAACAAGATTTGTTATTAGAATTGTTGACGTATGTATTCGGGGACGGACACAAACATGTATATGTTCATGTGTACCATATTCTATTTGTACACAGTCATAACGAGTTTGGGAGACAATTTTGACATATTGAAAAGCGACATTTTTCTGTCCTAACATGGTTTTGGTAGCCCAAACATATTATGTTTGTGATCTGCTCCTAACATATATATATACAGAATTCTCCAACAAGAGGTGTTATTTTGAATCACCCGGTATTTTGGTAGCTGTAACTTTTGATGCTTTTATTCTTTGACATTTGACAAGCAGAAACTATGCCATTACTGAAAATGGAACGATACACTCGTCAACAACGCATTGAAATGATTAAAATTCACCACGAAAATGGTGAACATTTTGCAGTCACAGTTCGCAAAACTGAAAAGTTTCCAGACCGAGATGATCACAATTGAACACCGAGATCTTGTGATTGAACACCTTGCGACTTCTTCCTTTGGGGCCCAGCCCAGCGTCGATTCAAGACCTCAAAGATAGAATGCGTGCGGCTATCGAGGACATAGGGCAGTCACTTTGGAATTTGGTTATGGAAAATTTCATAAGAAGGATATGGACCTGTACGCGTGGTCGTGGTGGCCATTTGGCTGACATGTTTTTGGTAGTCCAAACATAATATATTTGGGACGTGTTCCAAGCATATATATGTTGCCTTTGTTTGGGACAATATGTTACAGAGGCCGTTTATTTCCTCCGCATATGTATGTAGAAGAAAATCGTAGGGCTCCTATGACAATATTTATTGATTTCTTTCGAATTTTTTTTTTAAATTAGGAATCCCTGCATTTTGTACATTCTGTTTTTGAGGTAATCCATAGTCGATATAGATTAGGTAAGATCTAAATCCTAGGACAGGGCACAAAAACAATAGCCCGTGGAAAACACAAAGCGGTGTCACCAACCGTTGGATCTCGTCCATCATTTAATTTCTACAAATTGTAATTGATTTGACGGCAAACTCTTGTCAAAGATCCTTTCATTTGTCAGTCCAAATAACCGACTACTCGATCACAAAAATATGAACAATTAACAAAAAAAAGGAGTAAACGAACCCTATTTACGATCCCTTTCTCCCTATTTACGATCCCTCCTCACAGGAGAAGCCAAACACTGTTGTAAAACCTAAACACTCTTCTTGTTACGTCGTTTAGGAATTCGCCTATAAAATGGCAAAATTTTGGATATTGCAGTGTAAAACTTTGCAGAGACATGTATTTTAGGACATTTTACACGGCTCAATCAAAAACACAATTATGGACTTTTTGATGATTGGTCATTTTGGATTTCAGGTGACGCTATGTAACTTCCGGTTAGCTCTTGACAAGTCATTCTGAAAATGGCCATTGAACTATTTGCAACAGAAAATATGCACATACAGACAATAATGAGAGCTTTTGAATTGAGTTGTCTGTGTTACTCTCCTAGTGTATTTAATACAAAACAAGGAAAACGAGAACTAGAAAAGAAATTTACCTTCGCTAATGATTTCACTAAAAAAAACATACAAAATATTTGTTTTTTTTTTAATGAAATGTAAGCGAATTCGTATCAAACTGATGTAAACATTTTTTTTTGAGATACGATGTAAATCGACATTGTTCAGTTCATGAAGCCCGTTTTTTTCCAGAATCTTGTCCTCATTCCGGTAGATTATTACTTGGTGAATCGGATTGTGTGGCGTTAAGGTCCAACGAACCACATACTTCTGTTAGCAGTACAAAAGAATAGGGTTTAATCACATTTATTGACATAGGGTGTGTTTTTTTTTAAATATGTTCGACAACATCTAAAGCGTTTAATAAACGACTTCAAGTTCCAATAGTTTTTTCATATTAAATTTAAATAAAATTAACAATGTTTATACAAAGCTTTTCAATGCTTGGATTAGAAATCCTATTTCGACTGAAATACTCTTTCCGTGCTGTGTCAATTTGTTTTTTTTTCTTCACACATGTTGTAGACAACAGGCAAAACACTGTGCCCAATACAGCGTCAGGTAGTCTTACGCCACGCTATTACCGTATCAGCGTCTGACTAAAAGCATCGTAAAGACGTTGACAAACTCTTTTAATTGCGTTTAATTGAAATCGTCGTTTGTCGGCGCGGGCCGTAGGAGGAGACCACAATTATGTGTGCATGAATCGGCCCAATTCAAAGTTCAAATCGATCCAATTCCATACACACACATATGTACATACGTACAATATACTATATGGCTAAACTTACAAAACACGACTTGTGAGCGATATTTTCCATATACTCAATCTACAGAAATCAGTATGAGTCACATGTATTTGTATTTGATTCTTGGCGTTTTTTTTTATTTATTTATTTTGATAAACATTTCGTCATAATATAGTTATTATTCATTTTACCTGGCTTGTGCGAATTGAAATTATTTATTAACAAAGAAAAAAAAATGGAAATGTGATGAGGGGTTGATTCGAACGTAAATTACAAAATTCGTATTTATTTGTTCTAATGATGGAGACGGTGTTTTTTTTTTTTGTTATTGAATTTGGCTCGGAGTTCGGCTTAATAAAAGTGGCCATAATTAAAAAAAAACCTAGAAACTATTCTGTCTGTTTTGAAAACAGAAACATACAGAGTATTCCAGCCAGCGGTTTCTTTTACAGGGACGCCATTGAGGTCGTCAGACTTTTTTTGAAGGAACGTGAGATAGACCCAGAAACAGTCACCAAAGGTCTGGCAAAATTCGGGTTAACAGGATTCACTAGCCAGCCAAGGAAGTCAGGTTCCATAAATAATGTGAATATTTTTTTTGGCATTTAAAAAGAAACATACACCACTTATTTTCGATGGCTTAATTTAAAAAGCGCTTAACTCGATTTCTTTCAAAATCACGTTTTTTAAATATTTTGGTAGACCATTGTCAAATACACATCCCAAATACACTTATTTTCGATAGCTTAAGAAAAGGGCTTAACTCGATTTCTTTCAAAATCACGTTTTTTACATATTTTGGTAGACCATTGTCAAATACACATCCCACACAAATTTCAGGGCTTTGTGATCAAAAATACCGGATTTTTGCAAAAGGGCGTAACAAAAATCCAAAAGAAAAAATAAATTAGTTCCAGAATTAAATTTGTTACGCATTTTTATTTAAATTTTTCAAATGTTATAAAGTTTTTACCTTCTCCTGTAAAGTAACGAAAATGCGAGTAATGTCCTTTCTAAATTAAGCCATTATTTTGTTAAATTTCTTTAAGAACTGTTTTTTTAAGCCCGAATTTATTGTATTCTTTACTTGTTGAATTGCTGTGACAGCTTAAATCGATTTTAATTAAAGCTCAGCTATGGACGATTATTCAAATGGACGAGTTAACGCAAATATATTTAAACCGAAACATGACTAAGGTGCTAATCGGAAATTGATTAATTATTCGGAATTTGAATAACACGAATCAGTGTTCCATCGTTATTGCTAACTCAAACCTTTTTTAAAATGTCATAGTGGCAGATTGAGATTAATTTTTTGAATTTTCGATAACTGAAATTACAAAGATTTATACAAAAAATAATTAATTTTTTTTTTTATTTTTGAAATATCTCAGAAGATAACTGAAATTACAAAGATTTATACAAAAAATCGGTTTCATCGGTTCTCCCCTATTTCAAAATCAATCATTTTCAGTTTTGATTACCACATTTGTGAAACGATTCTTAGCTCTTTGCTAACTGATGGACGATTGGGCACATCACGATCTTCGAGACGTATGCAAATTGGGGAAAACATGAATTTCGGAACGTACGTGTTGGTGGTGGTGTGGCTAAGTTCTTTGCGGAACACTCACAGATGAGTGTTGGCGGCGGATGTACAACAACAAAAATATGTGTAGAATAACATGATTGCGACAGCAATAATCATTTCGAAGAATACTTTAACAAAATGGAATGCCAATAGTTTTCCAAAATACTGCGGATATGACAAATGTTATAGTTTTGCGTGGAACTGTAGCTTTTTTATTCCACGATTTCTGGCTTATTGTCTGACTTGCATTGAACGAATAATCCAACCCACTCAATGTTCTTATGGACATTATTTATTTTTCTAAGCCATATTGAATGTAACGGTTTCGTAGGTAATTCCTTAGGAAAAATTCAAACCCAACAATTTGTTAATTGTAGCGATTTATGGCATTCCACCCCCACCCACCCTAGCTGTTCGCTTACTATGAAACGAATCTTCCCAAACGCATGACATCTGTTTGCATGTGTGCCTGTGTGTGTGTATTTAATATTTACATTTGTTTATTTTTTTTTTAGTATACCATACTTATGTTGTGACATTCCTAATAAATAATATATGTATACATATGTGTGCATGTGTGTATGTTTTCGTTCCATCATCACCTTAGGTGAATTGTGTATGTGTGTGGGTGGATCATTATAATAATTGCGATCATTACAAGATTTTTTATGAGATATGAAAAAAGAAAAATATTCAAATTGAAAAAGAATGGGGTTTTCAGGTCAAATGTCCTCGACTGGGAAATACATTTCGATACACTTGTATATGTAATTAGACATATTAATAAATTTACATTGGAGGCGTGTCTGTTGTACTCTGTGTAAAACCCCCATAAAATGGATCAACGTACATATCGTCACCAGAAATTCCAATATGACTTAACAACAAGCATTTTCATAACTTCTCAGGAAGTTATGTTGTTGGCAAAAATTGGAGCTGTTGTGAAGAATAAAACTTGTGGACGTCGCTCAAGAACAACTGAGAATATTGCTGCCCAAAGTGTTAAAGAAAACCCTGGTCTGTCCATGTCTCGTCGTTCTTTGGAATTGGACATTCCACAAACGTCATTACACCGTATTTTGCATAAAGACTTGAGTCTTAAGGCTTATAAAGTTCAGTTAACACAAGAACTCAAGCCGGCCATGAGTTATTGTTGAGAAGTCTCTCCACCCTCAACGTGTGACTGTATGGTGCGTTTTATGGTCCGAAAACATTGATCTTTTACGGGAAATATGAGGTCTACGCCAACAGCCCAGCGTCGATTCAAGACCTCAAAGATAGAATTCGTGAGGCTTTTCATTATTAACGGCATACCTTCGTCTTTATTATGAAATAAACATCCGATCATTTATCTCAAAAAATGAATACCAAAATTACACCTCTTGATGGAAAACCCTGTACAACTAACTAAACTTTTAGGTCCCATAAAGCAGATCGTAGCTAGGACAAATATTTCGAAACTAAACTTAAGTGCTCCGTCAAAATAAACCACATTGTATGGCAGTTTTATAATACAAAATTTATTTTCATTTTTTTAACAAGAGCAAAACAAAATCTTCGAACAAGAAAATTCACTCTGCTTTTTGAGACTGAAATATACGAATTAAAAGAGGACTGTAAGGAATAACTTTGGCACGGACAAAAGACACAAGTATGAAAATGGTTCTTGTCACAAACTAAAAATACAGCAACATCATTTATTTAATTTATATTATTTGGCAGCAGTTCAATCACATGGCTAGTTCAATTGCCCGACAATTAAACTGTCATTAAAATTTGACCGAAAAAAATATTTCTTAAATGAAAAACGATAATCATCCATGACTCCTTTATTAATCATTAGTTTGGCAATTATTTTTGAGTGAACACTCCAAAACCTATTTAAAATTAAAACTCAGTTTTATTTAAAACTGTGTGTGTGAGTTTTTTTTTTAAATCTACCTTCGCACTTGATGCCACCTTAAAATACCATAAGAATTAATCAACCTTTGAGGTTTAATTTTAGATATTTCCATATGTGTTGTTTTTACATGAAAAACATCCACATTTGATTACTCAGTTGTTAATAGAAGTGCTTATCGCAAAGAATATACAAATATCCCCCGACAGATAACAAATTTACTTCGATCATCCACACAATTCTACATACAAAATGTATTTGCATTGGAAAGACATTTTCATTTTCAATAGCAAATATTCGTATTTACAAATGATCAATGAAAATTGATTCCACAAACAAGTGAACGAACGTGACGACATTGAACCCAAGTGATTGTAGTGATTTTTTACTCACGCATTTAGAAAGACATTTGTCATTATGCTCCAGACGATCTTCGAAATAAAGAGCAACTTCTGGCGCGGTAACGCAATTGAGGAAAACATCCTTCACACAGAGTAATTGAACAAATAGAGAGTGTATTTCTCTTGTGTGTGTGACACGTTTGCGCACCAGACGTGATGTTTCATTGGGAGATGCAATGAAACACGCGTGACTTTTGTTACGGGACCAAAATCACTTTTGGTCGGGGAAGATTTCTCAAACGTCGCACACGGACGTTGTGTATGTTTGTATAGGTTCTCTCTGAACTTATGTTGATCACGTGTTGAAAAACTGTAGGAAAACAATGGAAAACCATCATAAAGACAAACGTCACACATTTAATATGAGTGCAACAACACAAAACACCAGCCAGACATGCACAAACATATGAGCACTTACAACAACACCATCACAAGGAGTTCGGTTCGTTGATCGGTTGGATGGGTTACAGGTAGAACGAATTGTCATTGTTGGGCTGGTCGGTCGTTCGGTCGTTGCCGCTAGCTGTTATTGTCGTTCTGTAGGGGAGAAGAACCTACAGATCGCCATAAAAATGCATATGAAAACCCGAATGTTGAAACTCAATCACGTTTGAAGTGTAAACAATAGAAACATTCCGAAAAAGGAATTCCTATTGAACTCCACAGCAGCAGTCAGACCATTTAAAGTCAAAAGCAGACGAATGATAATGAATTCCAATTTAAAAGCTCATTTAATTTGTATTTTATGGAAATTTACACATTCAATGACACTAGTCAGCTCTAGAAGAACAATAAATACTACTTCTTTTGTGTATTATCTTCCATACAAATCAATATGGGACCGTACTAAATCCATATATCGAGAGTGAAAGAACTTCTTTTCACAGTGGCCGGGGAGACAATAAATTTGTCCATTTTTCTTTTTCGGATGCAGACGAAAAATATAGGCATGCATGAATATATCCCACATGTGTCTCAAATATTTCTATGAAGAGTGAAACAATAATTTTAAATTTAGAATCGTCCGTCACTCTACACGCGGTTTCAGTCGAGCGGTTTGGATACGCAATGGCACGCGTTACGCGTTGCCATTCATGCATACGGGCTTCTACGATACTCTTGCAGTTGTGCTGAGAGAAATAGCAGAGTTTTTGTTTTCTTTAATGTGGAGGTATTGAAAAATTACAGTTTGCCTAAAATTGGCAAGGCAAACTTTTCGATGCCCCTACAGTGGTGGTCAGTGAACTAGCATAGTTCATTTTTGATTTTCTTTTAAATTTTCCATAAAACAAAATATTACAATGAAAAATATTAAGTTGTGGTCGGCCGTGTTGTGATAGGTAAACCCAGGTGCGTATCCTGGTAAGAACATCAAATAATGTCTCTGAGCCCTGTGAATAAAGTAACTCAACTGTAGATGAAATCTTCAAATACTGGAAAGCTCCTTAGACACTCTGTTATGAGAACAATTGTATGAAACCATGAAATCCGTGATATCGCTGAGTGATTCTCCGTTCACAGCGACAATAGGTCTGCGACATGGTGACAGCTTATCGTGCAATGTCTGCAATTTTCAAGAGAAAATTATCATTCGCAAAGTCTATAACCCGATCTGTGCTAACGCGGAGCACAGACGTCAAAAGAACTTTGAGCTCGATCCCGACATGATCGTTGTTAAGAGCATCACAATATGTTATGTTGCTCCTTGGAATATCAAGGAAAATTCGTACATACGTACTTATTGATATTTTATATACAAATTGTTTTAGATTTCCCGATTGAATGAATTTTCTCCGAGTGCTATATTAAGGCACCATCATTTTTCCATTTATATTAAAGTGAAACTATAATTTATACTTAATTATATGAGTGTCTGATGCGTGGTACGTGCATTTTCGACAAAAAAAAAAACAATCGTTTCGAATACAACGAAATTATCAACAACCACGAAGTCGGCGACGAAGAACTGCTCTATATTAACATCAACTGCATCATCATCGTCATCGTGGCCGTTGCAAGTCACAACATTAGAATCCAATGAAACACAGACAGAATAAGAAAAACTACAAAACAGTTCGTTTTTGTTTTCTAATTCTGATTCTGATTGGATATATTTGTGTCTATGTTTCCGGTTCGGTGTAGATTCATCTAAAAATACTCGTACGCATTCTTGGTCGCTTTTAAGTGGATCGGGTATTGGTCGATTTTCCACTTTATTTCCGCGTGTATGGAGGCGAAGGAATAGGAAGAAGACGACGACGACGACGAACAAGAAGTGGAAAGTGACTTCATGCATCAATTTTTGACAGTTCAAATGGTTTCGCTTACGTGACATGCCAGTGATTATGTTGTTCGATGATCACCAACAGCGCACCGTCCAGCGGCAAATAATCCACAAACTGTTTTACTTTTCAATACTTGCCTCAATTAGTTTATTTTTTCTTTTGTTTGTAATTTATGTTTTTTTCTTTTCTTTTCTTTTCCTTATAAGTCATAAGAGAGAGATGTGACAAAGAAGCAGCGAGTTTAAATACGAAAATTACAAAATGTCATGTGGGGTCAGAGTCAATCGCTGTGTCGCATTGTCATTTCATTTGAACATGAAAAACGCAAAATTCACTTAAATGCCGTTTTTCTCCGTCTCGCAACATACGATTTAATTGATTGTTAGAGTTTTACAATATCGAAATATAAATTAATTTCAACAGAATCCTATCTTATAGATTATAGAAATTTTTATCAGGCAAAAAAGCCCTTAGCTAATGAATTATTTAATCCTACTTTTACACTTTATTCAGACATAGCAATTAAATAACATCATTGAACTATCTTTTGCATGGCAATTAATGAATTTGGGGTGCGTTTGCTTTTAGCTTCCCCTCTTAATTCCAGTATTCTCCAAACCGTATTTTAAATTGCCATTAATGTCACAGTTGGTCACTGACGTTTAACCCGATTTAGCTTCTTTTTTTTGGTTTGTCTGTATAACAAAAGATGCACAAAAGACTTGTTAATCATTGTTTTATATTGTAAATTAATTATAATCGATAACGGCTTATTGGAGGCTTTAGAGTTCGTTAAAGATAAACAAAACAACAACAACAACAGTGGTTTTATTGACAGTCGTTGTTGTCTCTCTAAATGTTCTCCCACGCCAAACGTTTACAAGCGTATAGCAAAACAATAAAACCGACTTGCAATCTCCCTCAAGCGTTGCCCTGAATTTATCAGCTTTACATGGGTGGATTTTCCATACAAGTCTGTGTGAATTTCTATTTAGCCGAGCTTTCAATCCCAAATGTAGTGATCATGAATGAGCCAAGTGCTAAACATTTGCAAGGTCGAACGATTAAAAAGTGTACGCATTTTAAATGGAAATTGTACGAGTTGAAATTGTAGTAGAATAGTTTGAAACTTGTAGTAGAATAGTTTAGAACTGTTGGCAGTTTATATCCTTCGAATGCAACTATGTAAGCTTTTTCTAGGATTTACTGAACATAGCCTGTAATACTGAACAACAACTATGTAAGCGTCTATTGTACTGAAACATGAATAAAAGGCGTCATTCGATTGGTAATAACCAAAAAGAAAACAAAATCTTTTTTTTTTTCGGAATTAAAATTATTTAAGTCAAGGCCTAAGTCAAGGTCGAACGAAACGTGTGGTTGCTGTAGCAGTGGGTCCAAACATCGGGAGGGAACTTTGTCGAAGTTTAATACATTGAGCGGGATAGGAAGAAACTCGGACATTGAGTGGCAGGATCTCAAATCCGGAAGGACTTTTGTATGAGGACTATTCTGGTAAGAACAACCATTTTCGAATTCCAATTGATTCGGTTCAGCAATAGCCGTTCTGAGCCAACTTTAAACGGCAGTGAGTTGAGAAATTATATGTAATGCGAGAGAAGTACACTGTCTGTTCCTTCATGGAATGTTCAGGGAAGAATTGTAAATTTGTAAAAGATCAGACAGTCATATATTATCTAGCAGAGCTACAATAAATGGATTTCGAAGGGACATTTGTATGCCGAATAGATGGATCGACAACAGAACAAGTTCTCTTTCCGCGCCCTTTTATGAGTTACAAACATCAGCACAGTGAATTACGGTACCAACTTTCAAACTAACACCGATAATTGGGATTATAATGTCTGACGTAAACATAACATCTGTTTCATATAATGTAAGAAATATCAAATTTTCCGAAAGCTCTAAAAGTTCATCTAAGAAATATATTTGTAAAGCCCGAACAAACTTTAGCTAGGTTAACTCTTGTTCAACCTTTAGAAGCGCTGAATGGAACTGGTAAATAGATTATTAAAACATTGAAACAGCTTTCGCTAGAATCAGTTTCCATTACCACTCAGATGATACAATTAGAGAATCTCAGACTTATTAACTGGTGGAATCTTAAAAAAAACGTGGATAACACTGAATATCTAAATTAACCACTACGTTGATCTTCTCATAGGCACACGTCAATGTTTCAATATCAATGCCAGATATAAGACTACTTGAACATATTTATTTATATCCCTAACAATTAATTTCCAGTTTTCTTCCATAACGGACAGTGATTGATTAATTATCTGAAATTGTAAATTATTGTTATACTCGAAATGTTTCAGTTTAATATTTACAACAACTATTTATTCGAATCGATTCCATCGGAAATAATTGTTAAATAATTGCAAAATATTTTCAATCGATAAAGTGCTCCTTTTGACTTTTCGCTAATAATAACGATTACCAAATTAAAAAAATCACAAACTTGGCAAATGGTTTAAAGAAAAAATATGGAATTGTTCTTTTAGTTTACTAAACAACATCAAATTACAGTTTATTTTAGACTTATTTTTTTTATTGAAAATCGATTTTTACTTTTAAAAGAAAGACGATAACTTACTGGTCAAAGTTATGGGTCTATTGAAAAGTTGTGCTTCATATGTTTCTCACACTGTACGCTTCGATAAAACGTTTAGATAAATCGTATTATTCATATTATCGATATATTGTTTGAATGTTATGTTATCAAATGTTGGATCTGAAATACGTATACAGTGTATTCTCTCATAAGCGGACACCTTTGTCCGCTTACGAGAGAAGTACACAGGAGGACTAAAGCGGATTGGTACTGAAAAAATTCTCCCTTTATGAGAGGTGTCCGTCCGCAAGGTGAGAGTATAACTTTTCAGAGAATTTTACCATTTCGATAACTTCTAAATGACACATTTCTCGCATAAATAGCATCGTGTGACATAGCCTTAAAATAAAACAATTCACATACTTTTGTAAAACTATTTAAAGAAATATTAAAAAATTCGCCAATTTTCATTAATAAAATTAATGAATTCCTCTTTATTTCTCTTTACAGTTAAATCCCATTTTTGACAAAACTTTCAAATTGCCCGAGTTATCGAAAAGTTTAATTATTAAACTTGCGCCGAAGACATACTTCCGCCTGCACGAGGGTTTCTTTCACAATGACACCGTCAATCGTTTCATCGTCGAGGGCGGCATGAGTGAATATGAAAAGGTTGAAATCGGTACGGATGCATTTCGCGGCAACAATGGACCATTCCCCGAGATTGCGTTTACCAACGTCTTTGCCATAATCATATTGCAAAGGGCATTCCAGCAAAAGACATCGGGTAAATAACCGCTAAATCAATAAATCCATATTCCCTAGCAATACTATTCAACTATTTCTCGTTTTTCGTTTATAGAAAGTTGTAAATTGAATGTCACAAACAGTAATGACGTTTTACTATTTGAAAATGCATTCGAGAATACACAAATCCGTGGTACATTTGTGGGCATTAAAGATTTGCGAATATCGGAGAAGGCTTTTAATTCCGCCCAAGCCAAGGTAAGTGTTCTATGGACTTTCTTTAGCGGAATTTCGAATTAATGTGTTTTTTTTTTTTGTATAATTTGCAGCTGCACATTGAATCTTCGAATATCGATAACATTTATCGTTTCGATGCCTCAATACGTGAGATCAAATTTGTCAAATGTACGATCGGGACAATTAATCCGGGTGCTTTCGATGTGAACAATATTCATTCGATCATTTTCGAATCGTGTCGCATAGATGCCATTAAATCGAGAGCCATAACGGAAAAGGTGAGTGTAATGAATGACAACTAAATTTGAGCTTAGTTAAATTAGTTGGGTTATAATTGGCTTAAATCTACCTACTTTGGGTAATTATAGAGTCTTGAAAGGGAGAGTGTTCTCTAGACCGTTTCGGTATATTTTGAACGGGATTCAATGCATTCCAACTCTAGTACAATGTCATCTGATTTGTAATCTATAACTGCCTGTGTCTCAATTAAAAATGATTACTTCAAAAAGAGACCTAAGACAGAGTTGTTATTACGCTCGTGTTGCGCTTAACAGAATAAGGTGTGAATTGGCATGCGAGGGATTACAAATGCATGTATTCAAAGTTTAAAGTGACTTTTGCTTTACGCATTCTTTTTCAGCCAACCAACCGAAGGTTAAAAAAAATATTAACTAACGTCCAAAAATACTTTTAGGTTCAGGGATCTGTCAAACAATCAGTATGTAGAGAAAGAAACGCCTTAAACTTCAGAATCGAGAATCACATGTACATTTGAACGTCGGTTTAATTTTTGTAAACGTTTTATGTAAAAGCAAGTGTGTATTTTATGAGACTCGGTAGGATAATCTTCAAGCATATTTCACTATAAAATGGCTATAGTATGTTTTCCGAGCACGCCTAATATTGAAAGTTAATTTTTTTTTTAAATTTGGCATTGAATTAGTTTTCCATATGCATTTTACAAGATATACTCTATATTTCTACTCTTCACAACTCAAAATTTTAACATTTTCAGAGAAACCAAAAACGGTGTCCT
The DNA here is from genome assembly GCA_958296145.1 of Hydrotaea cyrtoneurina. Lineage (NCBI taxonomy): Eukaryota > Metazoa > Arthropoda > Insecta > Diptera > Muscidae > Hydrotaea > Hydrotaea cyrtoneurina. The sequence goes on along the minus strand of OY282513.1, from coordinate 4,264,321 downwards.
TTAATTTAAAAAAATGTAATTGCAAGAAAATACCATTAAATAGTCTGACTTTTGTGAACAGAGGATTCAAAGACAACTTCAGATTACTGACACTGAATTTATTATGTTTATTTTACTATTCAGTATATCATTTAATAGTGATTTTTCGTTTAATATTTCAGCTCTATAGCGAACTTGTGTCCATAACCGGTGCCAGCATTGGCCTCATCGAAAGTGATGCAATTTATGGCAGCGGCATAAAAGAACTCAAAATCAATAACAACAAGTAAGTCGCCACGACCACTGTCAGCTAATTATCAATATTAACGCATCGTTTTGTTTCGTTTCGTTGTTACCTTTCAGAATCGACAACATTTACGAAAATGCAATTTACGTGACATCCATTTATGTCACCATAACGGGCAACAAAATCAAACACCTGGGCAGCAAATGGTTGCACGTCAAAGACTGGAGTCGCATCACCGTCGAGGGCAATCAGTTCGGCGTATTCGGTCAAATGTTCTTGGAGAGTAGCAAAAATGGTGAGAGTTGTAGCTTTGAACGCAACTCGCTGACCAGTCCCGATGATGGCAGTTTGAATTTCACCAAACCCTACTGTATGATACGTGAGATTTCCGTTAACAAGGCTTGTCGCTGCGACTTTCAGTGGCTGGAGCGTTTGTCGAATCAGGATTTGAGATCGGAAGTCTATTGTACCATAGACGATAAGTTGGGCAATTGTTTCAATGCCACCATACTGAATGTTTTGAAATATTACAATGAGGTGTGTGACGCAACGAAAACGATATTGTATTGCAAGAATAACCAGAACTTGAAGAAGATCGAGGGTCGCTTTTTTACGGCCGAAGAGTTGGCCGCCAAGAGTCAACGTTTGCCCGAGTTAATTATGATTTTGGTGGGCGCCATTGTGCTGCTGATTTTCATAATAGCCATGGTCATAGTGCTGGTCTGTCGTTTCCGCAAAAGATCCATTAAAACGACACCGGATGACAACAGACATGGTCGTCGACATTTGCACGAATTCTCGCAGGATGAGCGCATAGTCATCGATCAGTCGCTGCAAATGATTCAAAAGAAATATCCGGAGATCTACAAAAAAGTCAATGATCGCATACAGATCATGTTCATCCAAGATCTGGGCGAGGAGAAATGCGTGAAAACCACCAGTCAAATAGTTAATCTCTTGAATAAAATCAAAAATCCCGGCATCGATTTTATGGCACTCAATCGGGTGTTAACGGAGCACTTGCAATCGCCGTTGCCCACAGCCCCACCGGCCGATCAAACACCGATTTATTCCGAGCCCAGTATGACGGGAATGGACGAGGGCTTCTACACGTCCACCACATTTTCTCACCAGGATGCCGACGCCATGGGTGGCAATGGAGGTGCCGGCCCCGAACACATTTATGCCGAGCCGAGCTGTGCCCAGCAGCCATTGTTGCCCAACGAATACGCCTCGCCGGCAGATGGTCATTTGGCGTCGATGGATGTGTACACCGAGCCCATTAACGAAAGAGGTAATTCTATGTTAAATCTAAGAGGAAATTATGCAACACAATTTTAAACCCACACTCTGCCACCTACCACCACAACGTACCCCACACAAAATCAAATCAAAGATCCGTTAAATTCCATGGTCCAACCGTAGAGGCACATAGACGTAAACGTAAGTGAGCTTCAACTCTATACCAAACTTCTGAATACATTCAGCTTTAAAAACATTCACACAACCATGGAAAATGTAAACAATGTGAATGTTATCCACTATAACAAACATGTTCACAACAATATCGGAGCAAGGCTAATTGACAAATTAAAGTTCACCACTTTATGACCACATCATTCCCGCTACTAACCCCGTCATGTATTTTGGTAGTCTTTTGCTTGTGAACACAATTCTCATATTCTATGTTTTCGCTTTATTCTAGAATCGCATCTAACCGCACCATATGCTGTAACCGGTCCCCTTAGTCGGTCCACATACCAAAGTCCCTACAAACCCATCCAATATGCCACGCCCATGCGCCATCAATATACGCACCAGCAACGAAAACTGCCGGACGTTCTGTCACAACACAGCACCCAACATTCAGCAACACCGACCACATCAACCCAAGACCTTCGGGGCAAAACCAATTTCAATCCTATAGCCAAACCCAGAAATGTGCATTTAGTATCGCCGCCCACGTACACCGCCCCCAATGTACGGCATAAGCAACTAATCAAAAATCCATCCACAGCAGCGGCGACCGGTGATGATATCGAATTGGATATGCGCGGTGCTACGGCGTTGCCAGCCGATTCGGGCTCAAATTATTCGGGCGGTAGCAATGAAACGGTCCAAATAGACGATGTCATCGAGTATGCCGACTCTTAAGGTGACCAGCCAGTCATAGGTTAATGTTGATATTCCAGGCGTCGGTATGTTGACAATTCGGGGGGGTTGGTTTTCACAACTAACTAACAGCTGTTGTGGGCTTAAGAAATTGTGGTAAAGCCTCAGCTGTTTAACTAACAACGATTGATCGGAGATTATAATATGGCCTTATACTGAACGAATAAGGTCAGTTGGTGGTCACAGATCAGACAAGGAATGAGTTTCTGAGAATTAGAGTCGAAAAATCGATACTTGCTGCAATTGATATGGCAACACTAACTATGTGAGAGGTTTGCCATTTACCAGCTGTTTTTCGAGATATAGTCGATATTTGCTGGCATTGTTGCCACCACTAATAATTATATATCTTGTTATCGACATCGAACAGTACCAACCATGATTGTGCATAGCTTTAACTTCAATGATTGGACATTGCACGGAATTGTTTGTTTATAATCAGTTAAAGTTATCCTAATTTTACTACCCAGTATTTTTGAACGTCTTTTTTTTTAACTAAATTATTTTTTCAATGCAAATTGTGTGTTGGTTCGAAAGAATTAAATTCTGTGTTAACATTTTTAGACCAAACCGTGTTCACATGTGTGATTAATCTACAGTTATTTCAAACCAACAGAGGTCAGTTTGTAAGGCAGCTTAAATTTATAACAGGTGTTTAAACTTTTGACACCTTTTTTTAAAACGTGCAGCCTTACAAATCGTCATATTTTTACGATCCTTCACTTCACATCAAACCAGTATTTTCAAATATATCCTGGCTGGTATTAATTTTTTTTTTTAAAGAAACCGAAAGCCATCCCTTCGCCTCGAATTGTTAACATACCCGGATGACGTTATGAGCATATAATTTAAGTAATAATGTTATTATTAATAATAATAATACTTTTTGAAAACAAAACAAAAAAACAGGCTTGTGATTTTTAACCATTTTTTTAATTTTAGTCCTATTTAAATCTATGGATTAACGTTTAGTCTCTCTCTCTAGAATAGTTTAAACCTAGTCTCTAAGTATGTAAGTAGATATTTGTTTTTTTCTGTTTTTTTTTTGTTTAGTTTGCATAAAATGTCAAGTCTTTGTTAGTTCAACAAATGCATTTCGTATTTACAACAAAATTAAGTTAATCTTTTGTAAATACATTTTGGTTTAAAAATGCAAAAAAAAGAAAAGCATTTTATATTCATTCATTAATTTACAAGTAGATCCTACAAATACTTGTTATATATATACATATATATAGACGATCGGATACTATGTACGTGTTGTACAAACATATACTGTCGTATATATGGCGTCTTTTCTTTATACACTATTTTTTTTATTTTTTTTTTCATTTTCTTTTACTTTTTTTTATTTTATTTTATTCTATTTGTTATAAGAGTAATCTGAGATTTATGTTTGTGGTTGAAATTGCGTCGAGAAGAAACAGAAAGATACCCAACAAAAACAAAACTATTATTATAAATAAAACGAAATTATTTTCTAAGTTGTACAGTATTTGTAATAAAATCTATTTAAACGCTAAAAAAAGAAAGTTCAGTTTTTGTTGTTTTTTTTTTTGTTCATTTCTATTGTTGTCGTTAGAAAAGTTTACACAGGTCATGTTTCAGTTGGATCACCTACTTACGTACTAGTGGTGGTTTGTCAATGCGACTGCTTGGCGGATGCTAGTGAATGGTGGATACGAACACTTGCCGACCAGCTCATGTGTCACGTCATCTAAGATCAACCAACCGTTGGTGGCATTTAAATGGTGGGAATGTGGTTACCGTTAGCTCTGCTCGTAATGTAAACCCATGGTATCGTCTGAGAACGAAATCTTTAAGCGGTCCATGTATTTATTAGTGTGTCATTATTTGGTTTTGGACTAATAATGCCCACATCCATTGATAAACACAAAAGAAATAATCAATAGATAATCCAACTAATTCTATAAGAAAAATTCTACACAAAGTCCATTTGAATTATTGACAAATTATTATTGAATTATTATTATTGAACCTGCTTGTTCTATCAATTTCAGTAACACCGAATTGTTAACGTAGCCAATGACGTCAATGTCCGCTACTCGGGGCATTCCACAAGCTTCATTACACCGTATTTTGCATAAAGACTTGGATCTTAAGGCTTATAAAGTTCAGTTAACATAAGAACTGAAGCCGGCCGATCATTGCTGATTGGGTTCTTGAAATGCATGAAAATGATCCGGAAATCCATTGAAAAATCATCTTAACCGATAAGGCCCATTTTCACCTCGGTGGCTACGTCAACAAGCAAAATTGTCGCATCTGGGGCTCGGAAAACCCAAGAGTTATTGTTGAGAAGCCTCTCCATGCTCAACGTGTGACTGTTTGATGCGGTTTACGGTCCGGCGGGGTCATTGGACCTTACTTTTTCGAAAATGAGGTTGGATCAACAGTTACAGGTGAATGGTTTGCGCTATCGAGAGATGATTAATGATTTTTTATGGTCGAAGTTGGATGATATTTATCTGGACAAAGTTGACTTTCAACAAGACGGCGCTACGTGCCATCCAAGCAACGAAACTATTGTTCTTTTACGGGAAAAGTTTCCGGACCGTGTTATCTCTCGAAGATGTGATTACAATTGGCCACCGAGATCTTGTGATTGAACACCCTGCTACTTTTTCCTTTGGGGAAAAAGGTCTACGCCAACAGCCCAGCGTCGATTCAAGACTTCAAAGATAGAATTCGTGAGGCTATCGATGACTTTGCGATTTGGTTATGAACAATTTTCTAAAAAGGATATGGTCCTGTAAAAGTGGTCGTGGAGGTCATTTGGCTGATACAAAAAATGCAATTTTTCTTTGAATACTAAAATTACACCTCTTGATGGAAAAACCTGTACATTTTAAACTGTTTACTACTATAACTGAATTCCATACCAAGACAAAACTGGAATGCCGCTAGGGACACAATTAGTTAAAATGGGGATGAACGCTGTCAACCCGTTCGATATGAAATCAGATCCATTCTGCTAATGCTGCTAATGTTTCGTTATGAAGCTAAAACGTGGCTACTTGAGCAAGTGGATAACGCAGTGTTAGGAGTTTTCGAGAGAAAGATTCTAAATGTTCGGAAATAAACGCAATTATGGTGAATAGTGAACGAATAGTGATACAAACGCATTTGTTCGAGAGGCCACGCTAATATGTACAACCCAGACGCCGGTGGTAACACCAAGTCCAAATACATCCTAATGAATGATGGTATAAACGCCTGGAGGTCAAATGACCGATGCCCGTGGAATTCTACTTTAAATGCGTCTAAAGTCCGTATCGTTGCTAGAAATTGCAAAAAGAACCTAACAAGCATTGTCATAACTTTACAGAAGAAGCAAACAACTTTGTGAAATTTAAAGAAATTGTTTGTTATGTGGTCCTGGAGTTCGCCTATAAAATTGTAATTTTTGGTCATTTAGGTCATTTGGTAAAAAAACAATCAAAAACACGATTTTTGGCGTTTGCTCATTTTGGATTTCAGGTGGCGGTATAAAAGTGAAGTATGCCACAAATATGAGTATCTTTCAACAACTGCATTGGTTTCTCCAAATATCGTTCAGTTTCCGAGTTATCACGAAATAAAAGTTCATCTATCGATTGAAAGTAGACTATGGCACCAAGGAAAATACTGTAGCATTCTTACTCATTCGTGTTGCTTAAAGTGCGAGCCGATTCTCCATACACTGCTGCGTTCAAAATAATAGCACCAACTATGTCATATTTAGATAAACGTTATTTTGAATCGCATGAAAGCTCATTAAAAAAAAACTTCCATTTCTTCTGTCTAAAATACAGTAAAATCTCTAATTGCGGACAGCTCCCGTGAACGGACAGTTCCCGTAGACGGACAAATTTATCGGTACCATGCGGTATTTTTTAGAGCAATTTAATCTCTGCTGGGCGTACATCTCCCGTGGCCGAACAAAATCACAGCGACCTTCGGTGTCCGCCCACCGAAGCTTTCACTGCAAAAATTTATTTATTTTTTTTAATGGTTTAAATAATATTTAAAATTTTTAAATATCCACGATCAAAAAAAATAGCACTTTAGTAGCTTTTAATCAATGAAATTACGTACATCATAACATAAAGTAGGCAAAACATTACAAAATCATGCTAGTATTTTATAAGTAAAGTTAAATAAATTGGGAGGTCTTCCAATAAAGGACCGTGAGCCCTTTCCTACAAATGGGACCACCCGTCTATAAAATATCTCTGCACTTTTCAAGAGGTCGGTCTGCGTGACATGCTATTTGTGCTATTTTTTTTTTTGACCGACACTGTATATTTGTGTAGACTTGCGATAAAATCAATTTTTTTGTCAATGGGGGTATTTCTATTTCTAATCTAGAATTATACGAACTTTGAAAAACGAGATGATTTTCGTGTTGAACCGAGTAATTCAACATTTTAAACAAACAAATTCTTTACACATTTGTTGTTGAGAATTTTTATGTTTTGATCGCAACAGTTGGGGAATACTTCCCTACATTCAGTAGTGTAGAAAATCCGATTTGCCTATTCACACAGTTTAATCGCCTTAACTCGTCTATGGAATAAAGACCTCAATAGAATTCGAAATATGCGTTCGCTGTAGGGTATCGTGTGGTTGGTCTTAAATGGCTATAATTTTTGAATACCATTACCAGATTGCTTTTGGATAAATTGCATTTGCATCTTTTCCAAGGTTCATTTGGTTAACAACAGAAAAGTGCGTGTATACCAAAGAAAGGCAAACAGATTAGAGGCATGAAAATAAAAACAAAAACTAAATGACCACAAAACAACAACAATGCCTATTGACCCTAATACATGTATATGTATGCGCACATTGTGATTAAATTAACATTCATTAGCAATTCACACATTTAATATGGTATTTAAATACATCTATCCATCCAATCACTTGTATCATTCACCGAGATATGTAGGTGCACGAGTATGTCTCTCTCTAAATACGATTGGAACGAAAGAAAGAAAGACCTTTTTCGACAATAAAACCACAACAATAAACTCTCGGAGCAGCCAACACAAAACGTGTACGTATCCAACCGCTACCCGTTGAGCTGAACTTTGGGGATAAAAGTCTCCAAACAAAAAGTCAGTGAACAATTCAAAACAATAAAATACCACACAGCTACAAGAGTACAAATCTCAGCATTCATACTCCCATTTGATGACCGTACACAGATACACACAGGCAAACAAATTCTACAAATTTATTAAAATCAATAAGAGCGCACAGTTGTTAGCCCCCAGTGTTGCCGCTGTGAGGGAAATGGACGGTAATACAAAATTAACCAAAAACACTGTAAAATTAGATCTGAAATTCTTATGTTTGTTTGTGGTTTTATTATTTAATATTATTTATTAATTCCGATGCTTTGCTGGGATTTTCTATTTCTTCAGGGATATGCGTTTTTCTTGAAATTATCATTCAGAAATTATTTTGATGGTTTTTTCGAAGAAGCGAGTGACCGTACTAATAAGAAAGTAACACCTAAGTTAGTACTTATATTTCTCATTGAGTTGAGAAAACTTCGTCGGCTTTTCTTTCATGGTAGGTTGAGAGATATCAAATTAATTGTGTTTGTTATTGTAATCAATGTCACCGCTGAGCAGTCCTAAAGTCGGTTCCTATCATAAGTCCTATCATAGTCTTTTAACGTTTTTATTTAGACAAACCACAACTAAAAATGTTATAAAAAAATTAACAATTCAAATGGAAATTCATCAAAAAAATAACCACGCTCTTCGAGAGAACACTTCTTTTCCCACATTTTTATTTATTAACAATTATATTTATAAATAAATTACAAAGCTCTGACTACTGAGGTCTTAAGCTATGTTTATATTTTTAAGAATATCTCATAGAATGCGAGATATACTATAGATAGAGATATAACTGAAGTCTAGTAAAACTGATTAGTTTGGAAAATTATTAAAAAAAAACAACCGCAAAAGACAATAAATTTAGTGAGAAAAAGTTATAGTCGTTGGATCTTGAAAATTTAAAAAAAAAATGTATCCTTGCTAAAAAAATACCAATGTTGTTTATAATAATTTGTTTATGCACATAAAAAATCATTTTCATTTTCTTAAATATATCTAATGTTTATCCTTGACAACATTTCGTCACATAGTATTTGGTAAAAAACAGTCGCAGGTTGTCAAAATTGCGTAGTCGCACAACGGTAACATTGATTGTAATGTACCCCGCAGAAAAATTCGACTTACGGAGACTTTGAGTTATGGAATTACTTATAAAATTGTTTCCCATTTGAAAAAGAGTACATTTATACGAATTTATTAATTTGTATTTTATTGTATATAGTTCTCATTACTTGAAAAGCTGTGTACTTTTTTTGTTTGTTTGTTGTGTATAACAAGTCACTCCAATGAGTTTAGGACTTTTTAATGCTAATCCGGGGTCCGGAAGGTTGTATAACTAACCTCCCCGTCATCTTCATCATTTATTGCGCTTTCTGCAAAGTAATTGATTCGGAGGAACAAGGGTCACAAATATCGGCATCCGTAGAAAAGACTGATGAACTTCTTCATTGTCAACATCAAAGATATTTCTGAGCCACGTATTTTTTGTGTGTTCTATTTTAAACCTCAGAGCATTTTAAACTTCGATGCCATCACAACTTTATTGTTTGGTTTATTTCTTCGAAAAGTATGGAAATTCGAGTAATAGAAGAACAATTTAAGGGAATTTGTCTAATTAATGCTACTAACATTAGAAGGTCTTCGACTTATGGAATTTCGACTTATGGAAGTTCGACTTATGGAAGTTCCACTGTATTTGAAAACAAAGCGTTTGAAATTGTTCATTCAAATACCCAAATACAGTGAGTACTTGCTTTTGGACATTTCAAGACATTTTGGATATTTGTGTCCGACTACGCTTCATGTTGATGGCAACTTTGGTTCACATGCAAAAGAGTCAAAATCGGAATCTCTGCTAGAGTATAATCAAATGAGCAGAGCACACACACACACACTCATGTACACAAGGTCTACAAAAATCTTAAAATCACACATAAGAGAGGCAGCGAAGCTTTACTGTGTGTTGGGGAGAGCTTTGGCGGTTATCAGATCCCCACATACCTACAAAACACTACACCAGCGGCAGCACCAACAGAGCAGAGCGCCTCCTAAACAAGTGATCAGTGTAGATTTAGACGTTTGCGACTATAGAACAACCTAAACTCGAGTTACTCTCTAATACGAAAGACCAACAGCAGTAACAACAACACAGTCGACGGTTCGGTGTTAAGTGTTTTTTAGCGGTTCGTTTTTATTGTTATTACTACTACTCTATGTGTGTGTGTGTTTGTGTCGGTCTCGGTCTGTTATTGGAACAATTTCAGATTCTAAGAGTTATTGTGACCGTCTATCTGTCTTACGGTCATACTTTCGAGTACTCACTGGCACGGCTGTCGGTGGTGAATGAATGCTGACGCCTGCCTGGCAGTGACGGTATCGGTGGCATGTGAGGAGGAGTGTGATGGTGTGTGTGCATTTTTGTTGTTTTTTTGTCCATTTGTTTGCGATTTTTTTTTATTGTTTTTGGAATGAATAAAACAAACAACATTTCTTATGCTATTTTTGTGTTCCGCAAAAAATATTTAAAACGTTGTTTATTTGCATTTCCATTTGTGTGAATGAAGCGTAGTCGTACGACGTAATCGCTCGCAAAAATATACATGAGGCCAAACATAAGGCTCTCTGCTCCGATGTTCGTATAATACGGCAATCATATTAAAATAAATCCAATTAACAAAAACCATGCCAAAAGTTTAATTGATATTATACTCGTCGTAGTCACATACACTCTTCTCTGCACAGCACGAGTAATATTCAATTTTAACATCGTAATTTTGAAGATAATTAATTTCTGTGCATTCGCCCGAATAAATACAGCGCAGAATATTCACATGCATGCAAATATATATTCGTATGGCCGTCTGTCTGTCTGCCTGTCCCCTGGCCATACTTGTTTTTGTATTCGACACTCTCTACATCTATGCGTGTACTTATCATGTCTGGCGAATCTGAGTTATATTATTCGATGTGTAAAGCTTCAGTGGATGAATGTAAGTGTGTGTGTGTGTGTGTGTATGTGATATATATCGGAGAATGCTTTCAAGTGCAGTTCGCGCGATCATTTGCCGTTTCCTTCGATTCTGACCGAACGCCCGCCCAATTGGAATTTTGGACTGTTTGAATAACAATGAATTAAATTAAATGACCATCAAAAAATCGATAATGGAAACTTTTTTGAATTGACGTAAGAAAACGTTAAATATGGACAGTGATGATGCAGAAGATCTGTGCTAAAATATAAATGAATTCATTCGATTATTTCGGAATCGAAAATCACTTGTAACATCTCATACGGGTTCGATCGATCACTAATACAAAAAACGCAAAAAAAAATAGCAATTGTTTTTTTGTTTAAAACTTAAGTTTTTTATAAAAATATTTGTGTACTTTGAATTTCTAGTTTGGCAGTTTAAAACAAAATCTTACCCCCAAAAAAATACTATGGTAGTGTAAAGTGTGTTCGTTTTAATGCTTAAAATAAATAAATAAAACAATAGATGTATAAAACAGCGGCTTTGTGAACTGTTCTCAGAAACACAGGATTCTCCAACAAGACGTGTTAGTTTGGTATTCGAAGAAAGATGACATTTTTTGAGATAAATGATCGGATGTTTATTTCATAATAAAGAGGAAGGTATGCCGTTAATAACGAAAAACAGCACGACCACACTTACATTACCATATCCTTTTCATGAAATTATGCATGACCAAATCACAATAAAACCACACCAATAAAGTCTCGGAGCAGCGAACACAAAACGTGTACTTGGATACATTGCTTGTTGAGCTGAACTTTGGGGATAAAAGTCTCCACACAAAAAGTCAGCGAACAATTCAACCACACAAAGTGGCTGTCCTATGTTCACGAATTCTATCTTTGAGGTCTAGTTGGCGTAGACCTTATATTTCACGTAGCCCCAAAGGAAGAAATCGCAAGGTATTAAATCCCAAGATCTCGGTGGCCAATTGTGATCACCTCTTCGGAAACTTTTTAGTTTTGCGCACTGTGACTGCAAGATTTTGACCATGTAGTGAATTGTAATAAATTCAATGCGTTGTTGAAGCGTGTATCGTTCCATTTTTAGTAATGACGTAGTTTCTACTTGTCAAATGTCAAAATGACAAAGACCATATGTTTAGATTTTTGCAGCGACAGACCAAAGCCTCTGGTGGGAATCGAACCCACAACCCCCACGCTGATAGGCAAGCACGTTACCAACTCGCCTACCGGGGCGCTTATCAAAAAAAACTAGTTATTAAAAAGGTCGGTTATTTCCAAAAAAAAATCTAATCACGCTCTCAGTTTAGGGATCTCCTTTAACAATTGAATTAAAAAATATATTTTCCTCCCATTGTGTTCTACAACAATCAATTAATAATTAATAAAATACTGTCAGAAATTTGAGAAATTGTATAATGGGACCGTTTTCCCCATACTTAATGCAATTCTCAAATACCAAGCCCCCTTCCTTTCCAATCGGGTACATTTTCCATACATTTAAACAGAAAAACATTCTTTTTATGAACAAAAAAAAAACTAATGTGTTGAAAATAAATAAAAACAGTTCATTGCAAATGCAAACTATACCCGATCGATCATAGCCAACGTATGCAAAAATATGATAGATTTGCAATTGGAATTTGTATTTTTCCGAAAAAGAGAAACAGCAACTAATCAGCTGTCACTGTCACTGCCACTGCCATTTAAGGGGCGGAATATTACGTGCACTCTATTCGGCGTGTCTGTTGAAAACAATGCGCGGTCGCATGTATGCATACTCGTATTTATGTAAATTTACAAGTGTAAATAAATGGTAGATGTTTTCAGATTTCTATACCCTACAACACGCTGTGATGACGGAGTATTTGTTTGTAACACCCAATGGGTGATGGGCCCATATGTATTTACAGCTTGATGAAACTATGCTCGTTGTCTTATTTCGACCCTAAAAGTATGATATTTCGTCGACATTAAATTGTATTCGGGTCGTGATTTTTTTGCAATTTTACAAGTGTAAATAAATGGTAGATGTTTTCAGATTTCTATACCCTACAACACGCTGTGATGACGGAGTATTTGTTTGTAACACCCAATGGGTGATGGGCCCATATGTATTTACAGCTTGATGAAACTATGCTCGTTGTCTTATTTCGACCCTAAAAGTATGATATTTCGTCGACATTAAATTGTATTCGGGTCGTGATTTTTTTGCAATTTTGATTAACAAATATACCTCGCGATTTGGGGTATAAATCGACATAGGAACGAGATTTCAATGAAATTTGGTTTGTGTATTTTTTTTTTGCACATTGGCCGCTATAGAAATGTACCTCTCGAGTTGGCGTCTCATGGACCTAAGAGCACGGAATTAATCCAATTTGATATATCTACCATACGAGTTTCGAGCGGAATATTTAATCGAAGTTGCCTAAATTTAAGCTCTAGAACAAAAATTGGTCGTTAGGCGAAGACTTCAAACGGTAGTTCCCGACTTCACGTAGTTCCCCCTACATTTATTTAAACAAATTAGCCATACAAAATCTGGCACTACATGGATATGCAATGCCTACTCATAGTGTGATGTAGGGTACCACACAGCTGCCCCGCCTGACTTAAGATTTTCATTCGTTTTTTTTTTTTGGTGTTTGTTTTTCATGTATGACTCCAAACAAACTTGACCTTTAACTGCCCAGTTGTAGACAAAACATTAAAAGTGTTTACTCTTCAGAGCATCCGTTGTGACCGTCGTCCGCCGCATCGCATCGCATACATGAATTAATTGATCAAATAAAAATGCCATTGAAGATATATTTTCTAAATGATCAACAACGAGAGGTGAAGACCGAAATCTTTTTGAGATCTAAATCAATTATCATGATGCCGCTAAATAAATATTCAATTTGAACACTGTGATTTTCTCTCTTCTTTCGTAATATCAGCAAAATATTTCCAATGGATAATAAAAATATAAATATTGTATAAAATAAACAAAATACAAAAGTATTTTTATATAATAAACAAACAAACAGCAACAGTGAAAAACAAATATTAATATAACATTTGGACAAATAAACAAAAATTATCTTGGGTAGCAAAAAAAAGAAGTAACTGAAAAAAAGAAAAACTGTCATGACTAATCGGTCTTTTTCATGTATTGAAAACTATTTGAAATATGAAATTTGAATTTTTTCTAATGAACGTGATTACAATGTGGTTTGCAAAACGGTTAAATGACATGGAACCATCTCTTGAATATGAGCCACTTATGGAACTCTACTTGTATTCAATTGTTTAGTGTTGATTTAATTTGAAGAATATCACACCGAAGGGTTACAGCACCCGTTTGCATTCGAAGCCGACACTCTTTCCCCGAAAAAATAGAAATTCACTTTTGAAAAATGTTATAAACAAAATTGGCTACAGTTGATAATGATTACTCAGATGTGCATTACTATAAAAAATTTGCTCTACGTTTTCGTGAACAATTCTATTTGTCATATGCCTCACAGATACTAAGACATGTGTTTACCTTTAACCACATTTAGCAAATATTGAACGGGTCTGGCCTGAATCACCGTAACGGTCGGTCACCTTATCTCGAGCATAGACTGAATATAGTATACGATATCGCAACCGATAAGATAAATAAACATCTGCTACACATACACATCCAGGGACACACAGACACAAGCTGATATGGAATACAAATTTCTGACAAGTATTTTTTCATTCTCTCATTTTTGTTTTTTTTTTGTTTTAGTTGAGTACTAAAGATATCATTTTCAACAACGACAGTATTTTTTTATTTTATTAAAATATCATCATCAGCATTATCGTCGTCGCCGTTGACGGAATACAAAGAAAACTGTATTTCTGACTTCGCTCCATCATAATTAGGAAATACTTCATATTGCTTGCATTTCCTTTATTGTATATTTCAGAATAATAGATGGTTGTTCGGTGTTAATTGATTTTGAACACAGAAAATGTAAATAATCATACGCAAAAATAATGCAAAATGCCAACGATAAAACGAAATTGGAACGTCGCCATTTACAACGGCCTACGGATATACACGATCTTCCTATTGTCTCTGATGTGGACACGGGGAGTAGCTGCCACAACTGCAAGAAATGTCTCATGCATCCCTTATGAAGCTCAATTTATATGTGATTGCGGCATGCTGGATGAGGTTAGTTCCTTACACTGAATATATCATTTAAACTGTCGTATCTAAGATTTTTTTTCTCCTAACAGGATTTCATTTTACCCCATTTGATTGGATCGGCATATCAATTGGAAATTCGAAATTGTAAATCCTTAACAATTGACTCGAATGCTTTGCAAGAAACTCAACATCTACACAAGATCACATTTAAAAATGTAGAGAATTTAGTGCTGAATCAGTATGCGCTGTCGTTGCCAGTAGTATATAGCAGTACTTCGTTGATTCTATCATTTGAAAAGGTAAGATTCCTGGTTGTCTAGGTTGCTTGTACCAGCAAAGCAGAAATCTTAAGCTTCGAGGAGACCAATTGACATAGTCGAGACTGCTGATAACACGATTGCCGAACTTGGAGCGAAAAATATCGATTGTGGCGTGAGCAGTGTGACATGGAGCGACATACTGCTGAAACTAAAGATCGTCTACGTCCATATCTTCAATATCAGTCCCCAAAAAAGGTTTATCATGCCGCTATAGCACTCACTGTTAACCGAAACGGCATTTCCATTTTCAAAAAAAAAAAAAAGATCCCATGATGCCACTGCTCAAAACTGTCACTCTCGGTGGATGCATTAGTTTCTCAACGATCATGTGCGAGTTTTGCGATCCTCAGTTGCGGCTGCTTTGCTTGTAGAACCCCTGAGATTTTTCGAGACCTATTCACGATACGATCGTGACCCCGAAGCCACGTACAACTACGCCGTTTTCTTACTTTTTTTTTTTTTTTTTTAAAAAAATACTGAATTTTATTTTAAATCATAATCCACCAAAAACGTCGTCACTACAAAAAAATTGTTTCTTTACAGGTTAAAGTCAAATTGATTGATTCGCTTGCAATTAATGGACAAATAGAAGAAATAACATTTGTCGACAGTTACATAGATTCGATACGGCCCTTCGCTTTCAATATCCTGAAAAATAATGCACTACGTTTGACAATGGACAGAGTGCAGATAAATAAAATTGAACCGCAGGTAATGTCCATAATATAATAAACTTAGTATATGAATAACAACGAATATTAATCCATTTTTATTATTACAGGCCTTTAAGAAATTGGTTGTGGAGAAAATTGATTTACTAAATTGTATATTCCTATCAAATGTGCCATCGAAAACGTTCTACGATATCGAAGTTACGGATTCACTCTATTTGAATAATGTTAGATTTAAAGAAGTTCACTCTAAAGCTTTTTCATTTAAAAGTAAGTGTGAATGCCAAGAGTCTGTGATATCTCGAGTATATGTATCTCAAATGTAATGTGTATTTAAATATATGTATATATTGTTTTCTTTACAGTGATCTCTAAGTTAACTATAGCCAATAATTACTTTGAAGCTGTCGATGCTGAGTGGCTTGAAGCTTTCGTCAAAAAGAGCCCACAAATAAGAGACAATTATTTTGGAAACACAAGTCAAATAGCTTTCAAAGGTAAGCATATACTAAATTCCATTAAAAAGGTCAAATTCTTCCATAAATAATCAAAATTCAATAATTAATACTATTTCTGAAATAAGAAAAACTCCAAAGTTATGATCAAATTTGTGAAATTAAGTATGGGCGACCGTGGTGTGGCAGGAGTGTGAGCAACTATCACTTAACCAACCTAAGCTCATATCCTTATAAAACTAAATGCTAATATTTTTCAGTGACTCGTAAATTCCGACGACTTTGCGGGTAAGAGAGTTATCTCAAGCCACTTAAAACTATCCTTCAAAAAGCATTAGCCCTTTGGATTGCAATTTAAAAAGTAATCGGTATCGGAAATAAGTTCCCCGTCTGCTCCTTCTTGGAATCTCGAGGGGAACACACACGTACGTATGAACTGGTACTAGCGGACAAGTCATTAAACCCCTATATACCACCCAACAAGGTGTGTTCCCCGACTAATAATCTCCGGAAGATATTAAAAAAATAACATTTAATTACCAAATATTTCAAGGTTGATCCCTTTTAAGGACATATATATGCCCATGTGTCCATGCTTGTACTAGGCTCCCAAGTCTAACTGTGTCTGTTGGATGCATATCATTCCATGACGCTCTTACGAATGTTTTAGAATTTGTACGTATATCCGAGCTACAGTTTTAGTCTGACTACTTATACTTGAACTCGTACAACAGATATCCTATTCAGTTATGAACCCTTGGACATAGGATATGTAATGGAATTATTTAAAAACAGTACTTTGCAGGACGGTTTCAAATAACATACAGGGTATGACTATAAGCCACAATAATTCCGAATTTAAGGGTGATATCAACATATGCGCAAACTGACCTGTCATTGGGTCAAGGCCAATGATAAAAATTATACTACAAGATATAAACATATGAACTTGATAGTTTCACAGACATAATTGGTAATAACATTCGTATTTATGTAATTGAAAGATTTAAAACTAATCCTCTTCCGTTTTTAAATAATATCTAAATTAGATTTATTTTTTTTTAACTATCATATCCACTGCATTAAATTTGCTCTCTTTATATTCCCTACAACAGCTATAAGGGTCCATCGCGATTACGGCAGCAGCGAAAAATTAGAGTTGCGTTTTAGCAACAACACCGTACGTTTCCCCCACGATGTTCAGCCAATAGAATTCAATAAGGAATTCACTGTTAATATAAAACAATTAAACTATGATAACCCCTATCCCTGCACCGATTTAGACAGTAAATCGACCCCGTCACGACCAAAAACCGAGTTCTTCAATCAGTATCAACATTTCATATACTTCAGACAGGACGAGATTTCCAGCACCACAGCAACTGGACAAAATCAACACTTCACAATTGGCAATTTCAAAGTTCTGAATAAAATCATTGAAGCCGATTGTACACAGAACTCATATTGGCTGTATATACTAATAGGTGTGGTCGTCATGCTAGTGCTAATAGTCCTGGTTGTGGTTATAGCATGTTGGCGTACGGCCAAGAAACGCAAGGCGAAAAGAAAAATGGACATAATACAACCCGAACCACGTACCTATAAGGAAACCCAAATTGTTTATCAAATTGAAAATGCCGGACTTCTTAAGACTGACTTCTAAAGCAAGACAAATAAAACTAAGAACTCGAGAAAATAGCCCAGAGGGAGAAGAGCACATTGCCTCTATCCCCGCTTAATAGGTTTGTTGTTGTTGTAAATTAAAGACGCTAGAACACCGAAATTCCACCAAAAATCAAATATTTAATATTTTTTAATTATTCATCATTGTATTAAACCAAATGTAAATTTAATTGTTAATAATTTTTATGGATATATTATGTATTTATGTAAAACAAAAACAAAAAACGAAACGGGATGTGACGAAGGATAAAAACAGAAAACAATTTGTAAATAAACCAAAATAATATATATTCTCTAATAATATCTGATTTTTGTATTATATTTTTTTGCTCTCAAGGGAAAACGACGTATAGATACACAAACAACGTATAAGGAGTCTGTACCGTGGTTTAGTTTCGGAACTAATGATAAATTCTGAATAAATAAATGTTTCTCACTTACCCAATTGGTAAATATGATTCCAAGGCTTGATGAATTGTCAAGTCCGGTTCAGCTAAGGCCAATCCCTTTGAGAGCAGGTTAAAATGTGTGCTAATAGTTTCACTTATGGTCGACAAATCTTCAACATCTTTGTCATCTGGAGAATATTTGCATTTCAATAAAAAAAAAGTTCTCAAACAAGTTTCACATTCTATACTCACCAGGCAGACTAAGATTTTTCTTCATTAAATTACCACTACACATACCACCCAAGTACGATAATTCCTGTTCGATGCGAACCAAGCACGAGTTGTTGCCGTTTAACTGAAAACAAAAATGGTATGAAAGAGGGAATTAGCAGGTATATTAGACGTATCGTTTTGAAATAAGAATTCTTGAAATTTTCGATCATTTTTAAAATCAGAAAACATGTTTGGAGATCTTGTAGGTTCCGATGCACACTAGGCAATTTATATAATTCCCTTTTGAACTTGCCTCTTGTGTTCTCACAAGGCAATTCGGTTCCGGCAATTTTTGTTTTCATTATTGTATTTTCAAATGCAAAACAAAAATGTCAAAATAATCTTCTCACCACGAAAAAAACAAAAGTACAGTTCTTTCCATTTCCCTTAACTCTTTCCTACAAACTGAGATTTGCGCCAATTAAAATTGCCTAGTGTGAATTCGGACTTACAAAATCACGGGGCCAACTAGGCATGTCTGCAAAGCGTAGCCCACCCACCGAAAAATATTTTAGACCACCCAGAACAATTTTCGAATTTTAGATTATTTCTCAAATATTTCGTTTCTTCTTAGAGATCTGTAATTTAAGCCTAGCTTAGCTTCAAGTACTCATTATGTAATATTATGAACTTATTAAAAACAATAAACAATTAAAATTAAGATTCCTTAGTAGATTGTATGAGATAAACAAAAAATCAGGTAAAAAGTTAAAATCAGGGGAAATTTAAACGTCCTTTTATGAAGTGCAGCAGAAACGAACTAAAATAATAAACACAAAATTAGTAGTAATATAAAGAAAATAGAGATATTGCAGATGATACTCTAACTTGGAATGCGTGATCAAGCAAATCAAATACCCTAGGAATAATTAATTGTATTCTCTCACAGTATAATTTGTATCCTCAAATTTCAAAATTTGTTGAAGTCAGTTCAAGACACCAAATTAATGTAGAATAAAAAAATCACAGGGTAAAATTTCATGATAATTCCTATCACCTATTACACTGCATTTGCCTTGGACAACTATAATACCATTATAATTGTTTGTCTTAAGTCTTTTTGGGATGATGTGTCCCATAAAATTGAAAACCTCAGTCTCAAAATCCCAAGAATTTCCAAAGATATTAAAAATTTCTTACAAAAACTAAATTTGAATAAATTATTGGCCGATTGTAGCGCCAGTGTGTCTCTTAAAAATTAAAAACTACTTACCAAAACTGGATTATCATAACCAACAACCAAGCACTTAAAGCCATAACGGTTAACACGCGGGTCTTGAGCATACAACGAAGATGTCTCCAGGGAAAATTCAACACAATTTCCCGGTAAAATCATAACATTCTGTAGCCAATTTGAGGTTCTGCAAATAATTATTTATTATGAAGTATGCATTCATTAACATAAAACTTAAATTCATTTATAACTTACGTATTGAATTTTTTCACCACAAACCAATCAGGTTCACTTTTGTGCTCCGAATCCTTTGACGCCGGCCACATATAGCACGTGGTAATTAAGGTGGCATTCTTACACTGGCCTGCACCAGCACTGCCACGGTGGCTTTTAACATTGTTGTCCAAAATATCGTAATAATCTTCATTTGCTTGACACATTTCCGACGAGGCCAAGGGTCTCATCGGTACCGAAACCAGAAGATAATCTTCCAATTGTGCTGTACCACACAGAGGATCAAATTCTATGGTCAACCATTGTACACATGGTGGAAATTCCACTCTATAACAATTGATGGAAGCGCTTCTGTATGGATGTTCACTTTCCACAACGCAGTAGTGGTTACTCGTAGTCGGCACATCGCTGGATGGTGCATGATCGTTGGGTGGACCGGAGACTGATACCAAAGAATTACCACGCTCTTCAGTGCCGATGTCCAGTTTCTTATGGAATAATTCAAAAGCAGGACGTAAACGAGGTATAGTGGCAAGATTGTTGGCAACTCCTGAATCCTTGGTAGAACTGAGTTGATTCAGAGCGGCAATGTGAGGTAAAATATCCTTAATCAAGCCCAAAATTTGCACAGAACTCTGTAAAGGGATGACAGCAATTAAACATTTTCAAAGACAGACAGTGCAATGTTTCCTACCTTAGCATCATTGCAAGCCAAATTTGCAATATGGGCATAGACCAATGGCAACAGAGTATGGAACAAATTCGATGATCCAATATTGAAAACATCCAATATCTGAGTGGCTGCCAAATGAGCTGGTGTTTCTTCCGAATCGGCACGAGCCATTGCCACCGGATGAAACTGTGATGAACCGCCCATTAAACTTTCTACCGCCTCTGCTCCCACCCGTTCATTGCCATTGAATTTTGTTATCTGACCATTACGGAAATTCAAGTCGTGTATCGAAGAACTTTCTTCAATCATCAAATCTTTGGGATGTATCTCGGTGGCCCCAATTTCGATTTCCATTTCAAATGGATTGGTTGATCTCTTTTCGAATTTCAGAGTTTCTATGATGCCTTTTGAAAAGGATTCCAGTCTTTTGGACAAATCACGCGCTGCTGATAAACCACCCGCTTCTGCAGGTAAATGTGATGTACGCGAATTATTCGCCCAGTTAATGTCCATGTGTTCTTCGATAGGTGTTATGTTATGCTCAGAGTCAATAGTTTGCGAATGGTTGGATGAATTATCCGAGGGGGAAAGAGAGGCTGCCAAGGTGTTACGGGCCAGCACCAGAAGTTCAGTGCACTTTTTGGTAATGTCCGAAGCAATCTGTAAGGCAGTATCACGCATAGTAGTCTCATTCGATAAAGATCCATCGTTGGAGGCACTTCCGTTTGGACCAAAAGTACCGCCATTACTGCCATTCGATTCAGATTTTTTTGGTGTACTGTAATAAAGTATGCAGGGTATTTGACCACGATGGGCATTGGTGCCATTAAAACTCAAGTCGCATGCATAAAAATGGAAGGTGGTGCCACAAGGACCACGCACCGACGGCAGACCACCATCTCCGGAGCATGTGCGATGACCCTGAGAGCAGAATCTCAAGGCATAACGAGTACTTTCCTAAAAAGAAAAGCAAAATTAATTGTATATCAATATTTTAGTATTTGAATTTCGAAGGTGTTACCTTTATTAAAACCGATCGTTCAAATTTAATTTCCGCCATATCATTTTGCACCACACTCTGATCATAAGTGCCTGACACTGATTCTAAGGTTTCCCATTTATGTTGTTGTTGTTGCAACGGTTGCTGAACTTCACCAGAATTATCATACAGCAATTCTAACTGATATTCATAACTTCCGGATCCCGTATAAACCATACATCCGGCAACTGCAATGCCAGGGCGATCAACGGAAAAGGCTATGGCGTCTGGACCAAAACTGCCTGTATTCCAAGTGCGACTTTGATCGCACCGTGCAAATCTCGATCCCGACGAGTGTAATGTACGAGGCGGTATAAACATTTTGTCGTACTGCAATAAAAAAAATAAACAAAAGGAAAATATTACAAATGAATCTAGATTCAATGAATTTCAAAAATGTTGGACAAATTCGATCACAAAATTCAAAAACGTTTTCAAAAACGTTTAATTTTATACTCACATCTCCTATGGCCGTTTGATAGACAATCTCCGCGAGCACTCGAGCCAATAAATGACAGCAATTGTCTATTAGGCCTTGATTAAAATCTTTGCTGCTGTAGCTGCTGCTAGAGTAGGTGTAATGGACACTTCGATTGTAAATATTCTCCAAACGATCTCGTATGGGATTAGCAATAATATCCAAGAGGCGCATTAAAACATCTTTAAAGGTCCATGAATTACTGAGGAAATCACGTTTCTCCTGTTGAGTGCGGTAAATCATCTGTTCCACCAATATGGGATACTGATGAGAGTCTGTCGACGAGAGCATGGGCAGACCGGAGTTGTCACTGGGACTTATGATGGAATGACGTTCATTACCATGATTGAGTAGGGCAAATGTTGAACGCAATTTGACCGTAGGCGAACAGAGGCCAGCCAATATGGCGCTTAACAAGCGGGAGTGTAATGTACCTTGCTGAAATATGGAAAATTATGACATTATGCAGATTCAATAATTCAATCATCTTCCTTACCTTATCCATTTCTGATAACAAATCACACAAGCAATTCCATTTCAATGTGGATGTGGGATAAAATACCCCAAAGCAAGCCACAAAACTAATATGGCATTCATCCAAAATTTCCAGGGCCATCGACAACGCATCATCGCTGCTTATATCCTGGAAGATGTCATCACAGAATATACCGATGAGCATGGCTCTAACATTGCCTATGCATTCTGCCAGTTGTATATTTTCCATATTGGATTTTCTCATTGGAGATTGATTGACACCGCTGCTATTGTCATTGAAGTACTTGGTAAGCAAACTATTGTTGGGTTTGATGAATTTGGTTACATCCTTATCGCCCCTATTATTAAGCGACTTATGGGTTGAGGCTGTAGAAATATATTCTGCAATTTCATCTGATGTTCCATATTGAGGATAAATTTCATTGGTATATTTCCTCAACAATCGCAAGCAGGACTTGTTGACATGAATCAAATACTCCAAAGATTGTTTGACCTGCAGTTGATGTGACATATCGCGTTGTTCTCGCAAGTAGCCCTTGAAGGCTTCCCAGGACCAGTTTAACATTAACACTAAACTTTCAAAGCATTCCTTAGTAACGCTGTTGGCAAAGTCTTTGGTCACCCTCTTCACCGGATCTATATCAACGGGTGCGGGTGGCTGTTTGGATTCTTGTGTTACGAGACGATAGAGAATAGCGGGAATCTGGCCGGAATTGACATCAGTGCCGTTGTTAGCCTTTTTCGACGACTTAAATGTGAATACCACTTGATCCTCGGTGGTGACGGTTGCCTGACCACAGGATCCACAGTCCGAAGAAGGACCCGCTATACGAGCCCAAACCAAATACCAACGACCAGAACTTATACTAATCGGTTTCGAAAGTAAAATATGATATTTACTACGAGCTGGACACTCGAATGGTATTTCTTTAGTTTCGCTTATTAAAGTTCCTTCCTTTTCGTAACCGCCACCATCGGTGCCCATATCGTATAGTTTCAATTTGCAAGAATATTCGCCGCGTCCTCCAAACATACCAAAACCATCTGCAAATAATTGAAAGCTTAGTATAAAACTCATAAGAGACATCTTATTTTCAATACATTTAATATTAGTTTATGGTATTCATGAATTGGTATAAATTTATATGTTTGTACTCCAATTTATGTTTTCCATTTACACTTACAAATCATAACATCGGTATCGGCCGAAAATCGTATGGCTTCGACACTGTGACCAGAATAACCCCAGCCACCACCGAAATTGTCAAAACGATTACAAATTTGATATTGATTATCTTTCAATTCCTTATTTTGGTTATCCTCCTTGGGGGAAACGTCTTCAAAACAGGCCGGTCTAAATAAATGAAATTCTAACATTAGAATATAGGAAGGCATATTTAAATTTAAAAAAATGGATTCAAACTTGTACTAGAATTTCTAATTTGGGGATTAATTTCAATTATAGATTCGTAATCTGTGATAACAACTTAAGAGTACCCCAAGTTTTCCATTCAATCCACAAATGTTTTTTTTTTTATTTAAATAATAATGTAATAAATATGAACAGGTTGTGCAACTCACATAACATCCTGAGCGGAAGTTAAAACATCCAGACATGCTAATAAATTGAGCGATGCATGTAAACGGGATATTCTGGAGTCGAATTTATTAGGCAACGAGAGCTCTGGTGTTAATAAAGCCCGATAATTCGAAGAGTTCTAAAACAAGATACCATAAAATAAAATATCTGTTGGAAATCATTATTCTCTTACCAATCCTGCCTGTTGTATTTCACTTGCGAGAACATTATAACTCTGCACCTTCTTGTGGTTGCAATCATAGACCCATAGAATACTATACATGGGATCCATTGCAAAGGCCAGTTTTGTATAGGTTTTATCATTTATCGCTGCCGCAGATGATGACGCGGCTTTGGGAGATGATGGACTCTTTAGGCATCCCTTTGCATACTCTCGATTACGTTCTTTACGCTGACTAGATGATGGATTGTGCATATGGTTGTCCTGCAGATCAAACATTTGATTTCTGGCTTCATGCATACTGCGGGACATTTGTTCGTTAATGGCATTGCAGGTTGAAGAGGACGGACCCATTTGGACCATGGTATTTTGGTCAACATTTTGATTGACCTCCGGAAGGACCTTTGGTTTGTTCGAATGTTCCATCTTGGCAAAGTCAACTTGATTTGAATAATGAGCTGTACAGTTTCCATCACGTCGATTAATCGATATTGCACTGAATGTTAATGGTATTGTGGGTATCATCACTGTAAAGGGAGGACATTGGCGATTGATTTATTTATACATTGATACAATTTGATAATTTTACCAACTACTGAGTTACAAATTATAATCGTAAAAAAAATGTTTCTAGATAAATTTCCGGAAATTACGTTTAATACGATAGGGAAAAAAGTACAAGCAAATAAGTATAGAATTATTAGTCGGATGAGACGGGTTTTTATTAAAACTAGTGCGGGAAATACCTCGGAAATACAAGGAGGAAGTAATATTTGATAGGATAAGACACATGTACCTCAAATTGGATTTCGTGTCTCCGAAAATAATTTATGTGACCTTGGTAAGTATCATGTGCATGTTTATTGAACAATTATATTTCTAACTATCACTTATGTGAACCATTTTATAGACATGGCTCAAAGCATTACTTACATATCGTCTTCTTATTGGCCGCCACATTCATCTTGGGCAACATCTGGGTGGTAATTAAGGATTCGTCAATTTTTATAAAGGTCTGATCTCCACTTGCACCAATCCAAGTGGCCTTTTTGCCAAAAGTAGGACCGATGCCGCTAAAAGATATAAATGCAGTTTAATATTTTAGACGTTCCCCGCAAAATTCAAATAAAATCTTACAATACAACACCCGGAGTGCAATGCCACAATATCTTTTGTCTTTGAGTGATAAGTTGCGCCACAGTGGACTTCTCCGGCAAGGCTTCGTTATTTCCCAGCGGAGATTCTCTGAAATTGGCGCCACTGTTTAGTTTGTCACCCTCACGAGCATTTACACCCTTCTGTTGGAAATCATGAGGCAATCTGCCCAATTGACCTTTTTGGAAGTTTCCGAATGTGTATACCAGACCCTTGTAGGTCAATAGAACGGTATGATTGCTACCGGCCGCCACTTGACATACATTTCCCGAGACATTCACACGCACCGGACCGCTTACAGCTTGCATATCTCCAGAGCCCAATTGACCAAATTGGTTGCTGCCAAAGACATATACCTCACCGGAGAGTGTAAGAACAACGGTGTGATGCAAACCACACGATACCTGAACCACCGGTGACGTAGAAGGCATTTGCAAGAGTTGTGGTGCCAAGGGGGCAACTCGAGGAGGATTGTCTTCGGTGTGGCTGCCGGCATCATCAACTGATTTCTTGTCTTTGCGGCGCATTATAAGGCTCTTTGAACGTTGTCGATTCAGTTGTTTATTAGAGTCCTTTGTATCTGAAACTGGAGAAGCGGGAAAAATAACAATAATTCTTTCTGAAAAGTATCTCAATAAATCAATTTTTACCATTTTCAGATTCCTGTACAGCTATGCATGAGGCACAAAGGCCACATTTCGAACATCCAGCATCTCCATGACCACACGCGCAAGTGCTACAAATATTAATATGATAAATATAATAAATTTGAGAAATTATGACAATGCTTACGCTCCTGCTACTCGTTCTTCCAATGGCACATTCAATGATGAAACACAGGATACATTGTAACCGGTGCATTCTCTGCACACCACACACACCCTGCACTGTCCCTGCACGACACTGTGATCATCGTAGTCACACAAATTGGAAAAATCAAATTTGAATTTCTTAAGACCTTGAGATTTTCCACAGGTATTATTGCCACTATCCACCGCAGAAGCAGCCGTCGTATTATCCTTACTCTTATTATAAACATGACCACACTGGCCTTTATTATTTAAGCCGAATGTAAAGACTTGCCCCTTGGCATTCAGGGCAACACAGTGCGCCTTACCCAGGGCAACTTTCTGTATATGCTGATCTGAGAAATCGCTGACGAAGCCTTGGGCATCACAGTGGACCGTGTCTTTTCCGAACATGATCAATTTACCAGTTTTTGTAACGAAGGCTGAGGTGCCGTTATTACAGGCTGCTTGCACAATGACATGACCCTCGATTTTAGTCATTTTTTTTGGTTTGACAGCCTTGGGTTGACGTCTATTCTTCGAGATATCGCCATCTTCACCGCGACGAGCAGTGCCAGCAAAATATACTGTACCATCATCATTCACCAGCAGGGCATGGATACCATCATGACCCACAGCAATATGAATAATACGTGATATTTTTGAGATAATCAATTCCGTTAGCTTCATAATAGGTGTACGACCCACGGATTTCAAACCCAAAGCAGTTGATTTGCCATAGTAGTAGACTTTGCCATTGTTGGCACAGACCAGGCCAAATTCCTTGCCGCACACAATCTCCTGTAGATCCACATCATTTGGTATTTTTGGCTCAAATATATTGAAGGAAGCTTGAATCTTCAAGATCTGATTTTGATTCAACACCTCCTCCTCAAATGTGGCATACCCCAGGGTGCGGAATCGCTTGCGAGACAACTGTAAAGGCAGTTCAACGGGAAGGCTATTGTCACGCTCGCCCGTTCTATTCTGATGGCCAATGTTCAGACGACGTACGACCAAAGAGTCCTGAAAAAAAAACAAAGTAGATTATAGAACGTTCAAGCTGTTGCATGCACTCAAACAAAGTGAATCTAGATGCGGCCTAAGAATATTCTCTAAAGTATTTGTACTGCTCACGAACTACTGTTTCTGTAGTTGCTCTATAAATGTAATTAATACATTTTTAATAAATTCTATTAAATATTTATGTATGTATACAGACGTCAAACATCCTGTCGGGATTTTATGAGCTCGCTCAAGTTAACTTTTTGCTAACTCATTTACAACTGACTTCAAGCTAACTCAATAATTATGCAGTCATTTGTTTTTTTTTATCAATCGAACTTCTTCTATAAGTAATAACTGAACTTTGATGACCATTTTTTTTATCAACTCAGTTCCCGACAGGTATAAATAACATTCAATATACATATATAATATCAAAACTTACATCTCTATTGGTGCAAATTGCATTCAGTGAATCCTCATCGGTGAACAGGGTATAGTTGAAACCCTCTCGTATGGGTAACATATTAACCGGATTCATGCTTTTTATAGTCAATGACTCCGTATTAACCAAATGCAAATGATCTGCATTTCGTTTCGAATTGCGTCGGTAATACAATTGGCCGTTACTAAAACCTAGCCAACCAGTTTTCTCCTTGGTGAATTCATCATTTTGCATATAGATGTGTCCTTTGTATGATCCATTATAGCCAGTACCGATTTTAAGGAGAGAACCACCCAACAGCAAATACAAATACGTTCCATCCGAAGCCAGGGCGGGTTCACTAAAACCACCCAAAGGTGCTTTGATGGTAAACTGTAAGAGAAAAAGTAAAAGTAATAAATGAACGGAACAATATGCATTTGCTAATAAAAATGATCGAAATTCATACAGCCAAATAATTTGTCTTATTCAAGATCTGATGTATTGACAATCCCAGAAGTATGCAATGCAACAACTATATGAATTGCAAATTTTAGAGATATCTACAGAAGAACCCTTTATCCCTATGTCTGTAAGAAATCCTAATTTCTTCAATTGAGGATTCATGAAGAAATGTAGTGGGTATGAAAGTAGTACAAATATTAATTTATTTAAATTGCATAAATTAATGGAATGAAGTCAAAAGTGGACAACGCCTTTAACTCAGCATGGTCGAATATAGTAGATCATGTCACTTTTTATTTTTTTGCTCAAGAAATTTCAGTAAATCTCTAATTGAAGTTGACTGTTGTTCTGCAGTGTATTATATAAAGATATGTTAGGCCGCAATTCTCAGTTTGTAGGAGAGGAAAAGGAAAAAACTTGCACGTACTGTCAACTCCTTTTGTGTTTTCCGTATTTTGAAAGTCATTTGTAGTTGAATTTCCTTGTGTGAACAAAAGGGAAGTTCAAAAGGGAATCATAAAAACTAAAAAAATCGTGTTTTAAGTCATGACACTATTGAAGTAAATGAGCGATATGCTTATTATACTTTTGACGGAAATGACATTGTTGTTTTTCTATCGCATCTCGGTTCCCCCTTACCATTTTCATATTTTCAATCATTTTCATATACATATACCTTCGAAAAGTTCGAACATTGAAAACTATTGAACATTGATTCAAGCAAGTTACCTCATCTACTAATGATTTAACCGGCACTCCTTTAGTATAAAAGTCGGGACATGTTGGCTTCGACAAGGCGGCACTTATTACGGTGCGTTGTAGCATTCCCAATACGGCTGGCATTTGTATACGTTGTAAGGACAAATGCCTGGGTGACATTATCAGAGCAGCTATAGCTTTAAGCATTTTACCGGTATCTCCACGGGCAATACATAGGCCCACTAAAGCCGAACATGCTACAGCAGACCAATCGCCTTCATTACTGCCATTTTCCGATGTGGTCATTGTTGCCAAATCGAGCAGTAAATCATAAAGTGGATTTATCAGTTCTTCGGGCTCATGTTTGAATGACTCCGGCTGTTGGCCCTGTATGACGTCCAGCAATGCCTTAAGAGCTTTTGAACAGAGCATTGGCTGTATGTGACGGGCTTCCGATATTAATTCAAAGAGGCTACGCAGACCGGCTCCCACAATCAGAGGTACGACCACGATTTTTGTTTCCTTCTCAACGCACTCTTCAGACTCGGACTCGACATCACTATTCGCTGAATCTTGACGCGAACGTTTGCCTCCACCGCCAGCCGCTTGGCCAACAACTGCGCCATTGGCGCTACCTGCTTGTTGTAGGGCATTCAAAGAGTGACATGAGCAGTCGACCGACTGATTACTTGTTAGACACGATCCCACACACAGCAGACAACAAGTCGAATTAAGGTTTGGCAAATGTCTCGCACTGCCACTCAGCTCGTAAAAGAGTAAACGTCTGGTTTCCGCTTCCAAAACTGTCGAACGTATTGCCGAAAATACGGCAAACTGTGAGGCATTTGATTGAAGCTCGATGTGAGCCACGGGGAATGCCGGGCATAGAAGCAGTTGTTCTTTAATTAAGGGTGGATCCAAAGGGTTTAAAATGCGCAATTCCGGATTGCCCTCCAAGATGGCCAGAGGCGACTTCTTGTCCTTATTTTTACGTTTGCCCAGAGGTTTTCGTTCGTTTTGCACTTTCCTATAAGAAACAAAATTAAAGGGTATTATTAATGTTTGGTAATTTCAATGTATCCACCCATCCCTCTCTGTTAATAGGACAGTAGCTATGGACAATAAATTGAATCGTGCTAAATTTTGTAAATGAGCGCGTTTGTACATTATGTACATTTAAAATTTCATAATTTATTTCATTGTATTCAACCTGAAACGCTGTAACAAACCTGGTACTGGAATTGACGAATAAATTAACGCGTCACCAGTTTACTGTCGAATTTCTAACGTCTTCATCCTTTGCAAATCGCAAAGATAACAAACACGTGATCAGGTGTTTACAAACACATAATCATTCCAGACCTATGTCAACTTCTTCATTTTCTCAATGAATTGCATCAAGGTCATTGACTTTGCGAGGGAAGCAAAACAAACCGAATAGAATACGACGCACCGAATATTCATAAACAGCTGCTAATATCAGCTGATAGCAAGTGGAGATGAAACCGAGAAACAACCACCATTAAATTTATAACCACCACTTTTTGCGAGACTGTGCTGTTTTTTATGTGTATGTGTGCGTGCGTTTGTAACTGTGTATACAGGATAAATTATCCTGTTTATAAATGTCATTTCAATTATTTAAGAACATTTGGAATAAACCACAAAAGTTTCAGAAAACCCTCGAACCAAATTATCAATTTACTCAATGGGCACATAATCTTATTGTTCACATTTCACTAATGTGATTCATTTGGAAAAATCAATAACGGTCAACAAAGGCTTTTTCTAGACTTTAGTATACCGAATTTTCAGGAAATCTTTTTTTTTCAATAACATTTATGTACATTTTCCTTCAGTTTTATTACCTTCTTGTATTTAAAGTATATAAATCATAGAAATTTCCACCATATTTAATAGGATTTAGTAATCCCACCATATTTTCAGCGATTTTTTGTTAACACCCCGTTTTCGAATGACCGATACACTTTTTCATTGAATTCTATTCAATTTCTATCTTAATTTCACCAAATTCGTTTAAGTTTTTCACTATTTCTTAATTTTCTAATATTTTAAATATATAAAATGCTTAAATTTTTTTATTTTGCATCAAAATTATAAAGTTATTTTCTCACAGGACTACAATTAGGTAATTTTCACTTATCAACCCTACAGTTATGAGGACGACACGAAATTTATGAATGAATGAAGTGCATTGCAGCCACTACCGCTAAAAACAAACTGTCACGCCGAATTTCATTGGCAGTATGACCAGAACTTTTGGGGTTGCAACATAACACGGCTCAAGTAGGGATGTCGATCCCGAAATCCTGGGAAACTCCCTTCTATATGTTAAGGTTTCAAATTTAATGTTTGTAGACGCCTTTTTTTGGTAAAACCCATTCAAACCGCCAATCACAGGTTTCACATAAAATTTACTGTAAGACATTTTTTTGTTCTGTATTTTTTTTTTTAAATTTAGGCTGGCACAGACGCCGCCATCGATTTTCGGTCAGTTCCAGTCTGTATTAAAAAAAATCAGAACGAACAGAATAAAGAATGCGTGACAGTGATTGTAAATCGTGGGCCCCGTGGCGCACTCAAGCCTATTTCGGCTCGTTTCCCAATTCGCACAAATTAAGTAAAATTTTTGTCGGAAAAAATTTTAGCGTTTTTCCAGTTGACGAGTTTAGTACTTAAAATTGCAATAGTGTTTTCGTCAAAGCAAAAAACACCAAATAAGGACGAAAGCGACTTCAAACTGTAGAACTTATATATTGTTATAGACTAAGCTAAGTGGACTCGTTGGAAGATCAAATTGAATTTATTGACAACAATTGTGTTAACCGAGGTCGCACTGTGTTTGGAGTAAAATTTATTTCTAAGAAACGTCAATGTTGGTACTATTTGGGACATTTAATGTGTCATTGCGACACAAATTGAAGTTTTGAAAATACCAACACTGATGGGCAGCACACACTCAAGAAGAAGAAGATATTCTGATCGGAGACGAACGACATAATTGTTTTTCAATTCCGCGGCAACAACTAGATAAATATTAAATTTATAACTAGATAAATAATTAATAAAATGAACAACAAAAAACGTGAGAACCAACCCAAGAAATGTAAGAGAAAGTTATCCGTTCACCAAAGGAACGAAACCGCAAATTCGCTGCCACAGATCTTGGACTGTTCCCGATCACTTTTCCATGATTACAGAATGTTGGGACACCTTTTTAATGATATCGTTGCCCTTGAGCAAAAAAGGGTACAGGAAAAAGAACGAGAATTGGATGAATTGAAAAAGTTCTACATCAACTTGAGAATGGAGGAGGCTGAAATTAAGCGAACGCGTTGGTGCACCCTATGTGGAATGGAGGCCACATATATAAGCTCAGATCTACGGAATTTCTATTGTACCACAAAGTGTGAGCAACAATTACTGCAAATGGTTCAGGATGAAGTGAAATCACAAGTCAATATGTCACCACCGTAGCAGTGCGGTGGGGCAAAAGCATAACTTATTTCTGAACATGATGAAATTCCCACATTCCATTCATCATGACAGGAAAAAGGTTGTTAAGTGATTCTAGTGACACTTAACTGCATTTATTTATTCGTTTTTAATTTGTGTATAATAATTAAGTATTTTTTGTTCATAGTCCAGTCCATATATCGTTGAAACAACGTTGCTATATCTGCATATAAATAGTAGTAGATTAAATAGTAAATTAATAATTGGTTATTTATAAAAGTAGTTGAATCGAAATTCTGAATTTGTGAGATCTGATTTATCTATTTAATTTAATTCCTAAGTTCGGAATTCATGGGTTTTCATGCTGCGGGACTGTAAATTCGATTAATGTGCAGACAAACTTTCAGAAAATAAAACTTTAATTTTAAATGTATTACTCCTGGGCCACTAGTACTTCATTTTGGCAGTGAATGATGCCACGGGCTGATTTCGTTCGTTACATAAAGCATTTTAAATGTATTATTTAGTCAGTATAATAGTCAACGATATCCAAGATATGATGGAGAGATTAAATCGCTATTACTTTCAAACGGAATTCTTGCTTGCATATTTTTAAATATATTTACATTGGAATTAACATCTCGGTTCCATTATCAGTTTCAAACTTGCTAGTATATATATATGTGCTTATTTAAACCACACTCACATTAGCCTGTGTTTATGTTTACATTAAAATTATAATTCCGAGGGAGGGGATCCAAAAAAGTACAGGGTTTTCTAACAAGAGGTGTTATTTTGAATGTCCGGTCACTTGAAGCTTTTATTTTTTGACATTTGACATACGCTTCAACAACGCATTGAAATTATTCAAATTCACTAAGAAAATGCTGAAAATCTTGCAGTCACAGTTCGCAAAACTAAAATGTTTCCGGACCGTGTTATCTCTCGAAGAGGTGATCACAATGGGCCACCGAGATCTTCTGATTTAACACCTTGCGACTTCTTCCTTTGGGGCTAAGTGAAATATGAGGTCTACGCCAACAGCTCAGCGTCGATTGAAGACCTCAAAGATAGAATTCGTGAGGCTATCGAGGGCATAGGGCAGCCACTTTGCGATTTGGTTATGCGAAATTTCATGAAAAGGATATGGTCCTGTCAGCGTGGTCGTGGTGGCCATTTGACTGATGGTGTTTTTCAATATTAACGGCCTACCTTCCTCTTTATTATGAAATAAAAATCCGATAATTGATTTCAAAAAATTTAATTTTTCTTTGAATACCAAAGTAACACCTCTTGTTGGAAAACGCTGTATATAAGATTTAAAAAAAAGTCAGGGTAAAGCCGAGTTATTATTATTTTCACTAATACCGAATTATTCAAATTAATAATAAACAAATTCATATACATACACATTTACTACACCACGCCCAGCTTAGGAGAGAATACACAAAGGTGCAAGGTCAGATTGACACAGAATCTTATGCAATACCGTATTCGAACTGCACGTAATATTCAAATTCCCAAATTGATCCCGATATTATTCAAACTAGATTTCCAAAAAGTTTGTTTCTTGGAACAGCTGGCAACTCTCCATATGAGATAAATCGATTACATTTATTTCGTACAACACTGAGCAGCCGCCAAAAAATGTCAACAGCAGTGATGGTAAATCATGGCACATTGTGTCATTCTTTGCACAATCAACTGTTTATGGGCCTAGTGGCACACTTATACCCTGTTTCCACTACGCTTGCATCCACATCCACATCCAAAAATCAACGAACGCACGTTAAAGCGTATACAAAAAGCATAGGCAGGTAGGTATGGGAAAAAGTTGCGTTCATATTGGACGCGACTTTCGATAAGTTGCGTTTACTATAAATTCGACTATTTTTGCAATCGAAACCCACCCATACCTATTAATGGCAACACTGCAAATTGCCCATCCCTACTAAAACAGCTGTTTATCAGCATTCCAGCGGGATAGCGAGCCGAAACGAAGTGTCTTCCTTGGTCAGTGCATGAAGGCGCTGTACCAACATTTGAAATATGCTCCTCTCTACACGGAAGCTTTCTTTAAACACCTCGTCCGAATTCAGAGGCACGTCTCTCTCCCAAAAGGTACCATAACGTTCCTATTAAATAAAAGTTAAAAACAATTACTTGAAATCAATGAATATTGTTCCTCACTTACAAAACTCCAGACGCTTCGTGCATTAGCCATGAAATATGCAGCGCTGCTTGCTCTGCACATATCCATTAGGCGCAACACCTTTTCATCCTCAGCTTCGACTGCGGTAAGCAAAAGAATATCGTCCAACTCCATTATTTTGTAACTACACAAAAATATTAAACTTTTCGCGGCCAAGAAAAAAATAAATTCAATCAGCTGTTTGGATGTGAACGCGGATGCAAAACACAATGGAAACACCATGCGTTCAGTTTCGATAAATCGTTAACGCGATAACCAAACGCAGGCTAATGGAAACAGCATATTAAATCTATTTTAGCACTTTTTTACAATTCTCGCAAATTAAGCAATTAATTTAACATAAGTCAGGAATTGAATTTGGGAAATTGCTAGTAACTACTCTTTTGTTCTCAGTGTTATGCATTTGGGTCATATCAAATAATATATATACCAGTTCGTAGGGTGAGGGTATAAAAACGTATCAGACCTAAATGATGGACCGATCGTCATAATATTTTAACAGTATAATTTAATAATTTAGTGTACGACGACGGAAATATGAAATTATCATTCAGAACAGAATAGCCCTTTGAATCGTACCAAATCATTTAATCCTGGACACTGTTGGCCCTATTTGGGCACATTCAAATTGTATTGCGGCTCAAAATACCAACGTTGGTCAACAGTTCAATCTGTCATTCTGTAGTCTGTGTACCGGTGAAATCTTTTTTTTTTAGAAGTAATTTATATTGTTAATTTGCCTATTTATTTCTCAAATAATAAGTGAAACAGCAGACATACAATGGATTTCAATTCATTGCTACAGCAAGCTCAACGCTTGACTAATGAAACGCAGCATCATGAGGAACTACCTCGTGTTGAGCGCACCATTTCGCAAGTGCTGGAGGCCACCAAGGAATTGCACTCCAGAGTCACTCAAACAGGAGCACAGGACATACAAGCGTAAGTAACTATGGTAATATAGAATGCAAAAACATGTTTAACAGTTTCATTCCATTACAGTCACATTTTGCTGGGATCGAAAGGCATTGACTTGCCGAAAATATCACAGAAATTAGAGTCATTGAATGCACGCAAAACATTCGAACCTCTTGATCCCATAGCTGACACAGACATACAGAGTTTTTTGAAAAATGAAAAAGAGAATGCTATTCTGTCGGTTATTGAGGAAGTCCATAAAAATGTGAGTTGTATTGTTGAAATTTCAGTTTGTAAAAATAAGGCGGGCAACCTAAAAAGGTGCCAACAAATTCCGAAAAACACATCAATTATAAACATGACAGGAAGAAGTAGTCAAACGTAGCCTTGCTCACGTTCCAAAAAGTTTATCCACCCTCAAATGTTTTTTCGGAGCCGAAAAATGGATGTTAGTGACGACCGTCTTAGTGGTTGAAGGGTTAATACCCAATACCATGGAATTCTCCCCAGGGTTATATGAGGTATTCTTTTATAGTTTCCGAAACACGAATTTATGTCATTAACGATACCTTCAAAATATTCAGTTCATTGAGAATACGATGACTACACATTTTAGTAGCTGTGGAACGGTAAGATTTGACCTTGTTTCAGACAGCTCGAATTTAAATTCTAGCCCTCTAAAGATTCATGAAAAAACGGTCACATAAATACTAATAAAAATGTTTTTTATTTTATTTTATATTTTGAGAAAACTAATCATACATGGTAATGGCCAAAACAATATTCAGACATTTTAGTTGTCTTTGTCATTTTCCCTCTGATGTTTAGTTTATAATATTCAAAACCTCTTTCGGTACCCCTTACAAACAGTTTGGAAACTCTGAACACAAGTTATGATGCTGAAAATGTGTGTCCATATCTGATATCATCTTTCACTTATAGTCATTTGTAAATGCACAAAAACGGAAATGGGAGCACATTAAGTCTGATTGGCGTCAGGAGAAAATGAAGTTGATGAATGCTCTAGTGGGTCCATCGCAAAACTGGATTGATATACAGAAACTACCCGAGCAAACAATAATCAATGAAACGTTCGGCAGCCGGTCATGTCTCAACAGAATAGTAAGTCTTCAAGGCATTTGTCTCGTAACTTTTATTTCATTTCCCAATTGTATTTTTTTTATTGTAAACAGGAAATGGCTTATGCCCGTGAGGTGTACGACTACAATGCCATTGTCATCAAGGGCGCATTCCGACCTAGCTTGGTACAAAGGTTCGCCAAGGCTGCTCAGACTTTTGACGATCCAAAGGTCAATGAAATTTGGGAAATAATGAAATATATGGTAGATGTCACAGCGGTTTCACGTAATCGTGATCCCATGCAAAGCCGCCAGCAGATTACACAATTTGTGGATCAAGCTAAAAAGTATTTAGAAAATCGCTATAAGCTTTACATGTCCACCATTATCAGCGGTAATCTCCGGGAGGCACAACGTGGTGGAGTCCCGAGTATTTTTAATTTAGTTTCTTCATTTGTGGGTCTGACCTTTAATCAGGGTAATTGTTTTGGCTTGCAAGATGTCACCATAGACGGTAAACCTTTGTGGCCCATGGTTTACTATTGTCTTCGGTGTGGAGATTTGCAATCGGCTTTGAAGTGTATGCAAATAGGAGGGTAAATACGAAACGAGACTTCTGATGCCGATTAAATAGTTGAACATTTCTGTTACAGAGCTGGTCATGAAGATTTCATTCAAGTCTTGGAGGATAAAGTCAATAAGCCTGAACAAAAAATTAACTCGAAATTGGAAGGACAACTTAAATTGCACTACTGCAACAAAATTAAGAATTCAACAGATCCCTACAAGAAAGCGGTGAGTGAGTGACTTGAATTATTGTCGTTTCGTTGAAATTGTATAACTTGAAATGAATGACATGAAATGATAAATTCTTGCAATCTGCATAAGATGAAGGTATAATTGACGGCATCCAATTTTGAATGTAGGTCTATTGTATAGTTGCTGGATGTGATCCAAATGAACAGCATTTGGAAGTGGCCAAAACCACCGATGACTTTTTATGGATTCAATTGTCCATATTACGCACCGACGTCACTGACAATTCCGATGCTTTAACATACTCAGGTCTGCAGACCATGATATTGGAAAAATACGGCGAAAAACACTTCAATGCTGGAGAACAGCAACATCTTTACTTCCAAGTTTTAGCACTCACGGGCCAATTCGAAGCAGCCATAGAGTTTCTTTCACGAACTGACAAATATCGTGTACATGCCGTCCACATAGCATTGGCTCTCAATGAAATGTTCCTAATTGCCGGTCCTCGAAATGTTCAAGAACCTTTGTGTAAGTTCAAAAAGGAATTTTGTTGTGTGTTTTTCCTTTGGTATAATTTTTGACATTTTCTAATTTCAGTATCCGTTGATATAGAGGATCCTATTCCGATGCGTAGATTGAATATCGCTCGCTTGGTTATGTTGTATGTGAAAAAATTCGAGATTACCGATCCCGCCGAGGCTCTGCAATACTTTTTCTTTTTGCGCAATCTCAAAGATCCTGAGGGTCGTAATTTGTTTTTGGTGTGTGTCAGCGACTTGGCCATAGAATGTCGAGACTATGATTTGATTTTCGGTAAAATGATGCCAACTGGGGTGCCGGCAGGGTAAGAACGTAGTTATCAATCATTTGCGAGAAGACTGTCAAATGCTTCCCTGAGCAATATGTTTTTAATGATAACGTTTCTATCTTAAAAGTTGTATGTTTAATTTTTAATTCTACTAGTCTTTTCGTAAATTGACAGTCTTCTCGTATGTTCTCATGCTTTATTTCATTTGCAGGGGTCTCTTTCAACAATTTGATTGCGTGGAGTTTGACACTCGTGTAGCTGCTGGCATGGTAGCTGAGGAATTGGTGCGCAAGGGAATGTTCGAAGACGCCATTAAATTATTCGATATTGCCAACGTTAGTAGGGACCTTCGTAAACATTTGGGAACGTATATTAACAAATCTTTTTTCTTGATCCCTGTACAGATGCAGAGCCAATCTTTACGTTATATTTCTTTAATGCTCTCTCAAGTAGTGCATCAGAGTTCCAAAAAGGGATCGCTAAGAGAACGGTTGTCCATCATGGCTGGAGATTTCAATGAAAGATTACGAGGCAGTCGCATTGAATGCGAACCTCAGGTTATAGCCACATTCAACTTGCTAACTGAGCTGGTGGCATTTTTCGATTACTATCACGAACGAAAATACCAAATTGCGCTGGAAGTTTTGGCCAATACCAAACTAGTACCAATGTCAATGAACGATCTGGAAGAATGTATTAGCAATTTTAAACGTTTGGGTGGAGAAATCTGTAAAGTTTATCCGGACATTCTCTTGGCCGCCATGGACATTCTGTATTCTCAGTATAAGGCAATCAAAGGCAAAGATACAGGAATGCTAGATACCGGTAGAGATAGTGTAAGTAACAAAAGCAATACATGAACTTTTCAATGACTGATGTATTTATTACCATCCTATAGCAATTACAACATTTGAGACAAAAGGCCAAAGCTCTCACAAATATGGCTGCTACTGTACCATATCGCATGCCAGGCGATACAAACAAGAGACTGGTGCAAACGGAAATTTTAATGCATTAGTTTTTTAAATATTTTATGTATCACAGTAAAAGTAAATGTTTCTTATAAAATAAAAGTTTTTATATTATAATAATGTAAGAATTAACCGCGTGTCCGATAAAGAAAAAATTGTTTGAACGTACGTCTCCGTATGAGATCCCTACTTAGGAGAAAGATCCTCTTTTACTAAGGATCCCGTGTCCGATCCTCAGTTAAAAAGGAAACCAAATCTCCGAATCGTTCACCACAACAAGACGTCTCAGACAGGGTGACTGCTAAGCTGGCATTTGCCTAAATCAGATCATCAATAGAGACAGTGTTAGCGTCGAAATAAATCGAAGGAGCGTGGTGTCATACAGATAAGATCGAGATTCCGGTGAG
Organism: Hydrotaea cyrtoneurina; assembly: GCA_958296145.1. Classification (NCBI taxonomy): domain Eukaryota; kingdom Metazoa; phylum Arthropoda; class Insecta; order Diptera; family Muscidae; genus Hydrotaea; species Hydrotaea cyrtoneurina. The sequence continues at coordinate 4,224,811 of OY282513.1, read as the reverse complement.
AAACATAGAAATCCTTGGAATCACGAGGTGGTGAAAACAACCAAGACCGAATTGCCTTCAAATCATTTATTAAGCAGACCATGACCAACAACGTATTGTAGAGCCAATGTAGCGTCTGAGTCTGGATTGATCTAAAGAGCGTTGTAACGTTCATACACCTCACAGTAGGTGTTTCGACAATGTTACGAATGAACGTATGTGCGACGTATTCATTTCTACACCTCTATACAATAAACGACCTCCTCATTTTTATACCAATACGATGACAACATAGCACTTTATGAGTGCTTTTGGCAGTTTGACTACAGACAGCTGGAGAGATGTCTGCTTGGGTTTTTGAAGCATCGCGCACTTTCGACCGTCCGGTGTCAACCCTATAGCGTATAAATGGAAAACAGATATTCCTGTCGCCCGGACAAATATTTGCTATCGTGAATCTCCTCCGAACGACTGTTCACTTCGAAACTGCTGATTTGATTTTTTAGTACTGCTGGAAAAAAAACAATTTCATTCAAATTTAAATTAACTGACATTGGTTTTTATCATGGTATGGAATGCTCCAATGTCATGTGGGCAATAAATTGCTGTAGTTTCCAGGTTTAATTATTCCTTGACAATTTTGTATACTGATTTATCACGCGAACGCCTGGTTAACTTTTCAATTATTTCTAGCGGCTGGAAGAGTACCCAATCGGGGAAATGTAATCATGGTTATTTAAGACTTAAGCCTTCTGTTTGTTAGGGCATTTTTGATGTGCAAATTTTATAAGCGAGCCGATGCCTCGCTTAATACTCCAAATGGATCAATGAGGGATGTATCAGTGCTTTGTTGATGTTTTTGCCATAACTGTTTTTTTTTTGTAACAGTAATGTTTTTGTTTTATTTTTTTATTTAGTCAATTTACTCGTAAAAGAAGAAAAAAGAAGTGTACTCTTTTTATACTCCTAAGGATCTGAAAAGGATTGCTCTCTGCGGACATGCTGTGTACATGTGGAGTACAAAATGCATGAGACTTGTAGTTTTATGGAGTAATCCATTGCTCATAAAGGAGCGCTCCAAGATTACTCTTTGGAATTATATGGAAAGACATAATAACAAGTCGCCGATTATTTTAAAAAATGCTCGTGACTTTATAGTATGTCCAGAATATAAAGAAGTGATAACATGGAATGTTAATGGAAACACAGAATTCCGAATGAAATTAATTACCTATGTATTGAATTCGAAATAAAATGAATCTTTTTTTGTATGTAAAACATTTTCTTTTATTTCTTAATAATGGAAATGTTAGAAGCAACATGAATGTTTACATTTAAATTTTAATAAGTTGCCATCTGTTGTATATAAAATTAAAAAAAAGTTTTGTCATTTAAAAAAATTAACCAAGCAAACTACGATTATAACAAATCTAATACTAAAGTGGTATAAAAAATAAGTTGTCTTTCAAAATAGTTGTCCCATACATACATATGCCTGCAATTACACATAAGCATGCATAATTATATAGTTTGATATATTGTATTTTGTTTTGTTTGTTATATCTATAGTACTTGCGAATGCATTCAAGTTATAAATGCAAAAAATTGGTATTTTGTGCGTCGTCGTAGAGAACAACCTTCAGCGTTACGATAATATAATAAAATAAAAATCCTACAATCTACTCAATTATTGCATTACATTTTTCCTAGTTAAGTGATACCACCAACACTTAGCTGCTACATATTTGTGAGTGTGTATGTAAAATGGTATAGATTATATTGCAAATAGTTTAGTTCAGTTGAGTTGAGGTTTAGAAGTAGTTTCTAAGCTATATTTAACCCATATATTGGTAGGAGGCACATATGGGCTCCTGGTGACCAGCATGTGGAGATGATTGCAGGGACAAGCACTGCAAGTGACATGAGCGACACAACAGTCGACCGTCTAACGGATAACAACGTTTGTCCGGTTCATCAGTAAGCTGCATGCCACAATCTTCGCAAATATAACAATCGACATGGAAATCCTTATCCATGGACACGACACGTACCGTTTCATCTGTACCCTCAACAGGAGTGATGCCTATGGAAGAAAAATGTATTGATAAAACGAATGATGGAGTTTAGTTTCGTAATTAACTGCAAACCTTTGCCACAGCTGGCGCATTTCGGTGCAAACATTCGGTGGTAATCATTGACACAATAAATTTTATGATCCACATCGACTGTAAATGGTACACCATCTAAGCACTCATTACATATACAGCAACGGAAACAACCCGGATGATAGGATTTACCCATAGCTTGCAGTATCTTAAAAGTAAGAGCATATCAATTAAAATTGCACAATGTATAAGAAAATATTATTATTATATCTAACCATTTCCATTATCAAATGACCGCATATAGCGCATTTTTCCGCAGTTTGTTGGAAGCCAGAATACTATAAAAAAAATAGGTAGCATTTACAAATATTTTAAAGGGCAAGGATCATAAAATATTTCAAATAAATTGTTGTAAGCAATTTTTAAACTTATTAAAACTTGTGTTTTTTCTTTATTTGTTTCATTTGACTCTAACTATTATTATGACTGCACTCTTTGTAGGTCGACATAGATCAGTGGTATTCGGCTCTTACACATTATTATGTCTGTACTTTTTGTAGGTTGACAATAAAATGGTCTTATACCTCAAATTACATAAAAAGTTGACACGATTTCATTTTGGAACCGACTGTTAATTGTAATGACAGCATTTACCAGCCCAATGAGATAAAGTTGTTTAAGTGTCAATTTCCATTTCACAAAACTAAATTAGCAATGTAATCTGAATATTGGATTAGCTTCAGTTCGGACATTGTGATTTATGTAGTGTGTGAGACTAATTTACAATAGTCTCCTAAATAAGGACCGAGTTAAATTGAAAGTATTTTGACCGGGATTGATTCAGTCCATGACTAAAGATTTTTTTTAACCTTGCAACTATTTAGTCGATTTTTAATATCACCGACCATATTTATAATTGAATTTTGGTATCCTTTCCGTCTTAAGAGTTTTCTATTTCAATATATATACGCCAACCCAATTAACAACAAACAAGAAATCAATTTATTTGTAATGCCTATCGTCTAAGTTAATTGAATTTGAATTTTGAATTTATTTTCCATTTTGTAATTTAAAGCCTGACGGCCAATTAGAACAAATCCATGTTTTAAATTGTTCTGGAAATTGAAGGTACTTTTTACTTACCATGTAATCCTCTTCGCAATAAACACGGCCATGCACATTGTAAAAGGCTTTGCCGCGTAAAGCGCGCCCACACGAACAACATATAAAACAATTGGTGTGATATAAATTGCCCATGGCCTGGCAAGCCTGTCCAGCGCCCTTTACCTTCTCACCACACGTATGACAAATACCTGTACAATGAAATAAGATTCGAAATTCACTTCGATTCCGAGTACAGGTTCGAAAAACTTACCAAAATATTCTCCCTGCTCTTCACTTTGTTCAATTTCCTCTTCGAGCTGTCGTGTTAGTTCTTCAATTTTTCTTTGTGCCTCAGACGGACCAGCCGGACGCGGTGGTGTTACACTATACGGCAAAAGATTCTTAGCCAAGCCTCCTGCAAATAAAATCAAACAAACAACTTTAAAATCGAAGTCTACAGTTTCGATATATAAAATTAAAAAAAAAGAAAACAAAACAAATTCAAATCCATGTGGAACTAATAGTACACGTTTTTACCAAACATACCAGTGCTACTTGCTTGTGATGGTGTGGGCGATGTTGCTGTTACACTGTTCGTGTTATTATTTGCCTGTATAGGGGTGAATAGTTTGCTATTGTTGGGTGTTAGATTAGCCACGGCACCAGTTGGTGATATCCTACGATTTTCCACATTAGCTGTTGTTAAGTTCGACAATTGTCCCGATCCAGTCGAAGTGTTGTCGTGAGTATTATACGGTAGGGGCTTCTGTGGCTTCAACATTGGACTATTGTTGAGATTGGCAGTCATGCACACATAATCGGAGCTATTAATTTCCTCTATATAATTAGGATTGACTGATACATTTATGCCGGCAGAGTGATGCTGAAAAATCGATTTTAATTAGGAAAATGAAGATACGACAATACCGACTAAGACTTACAGTAGTTTTTAAGGGTGTATGTTGATGTAGTTTATAATCATTTGATCCACCCATACTCGAGCTCGAACTAATATATGATTTGGAAGGCGAAACAGGAGTATTGCTCATATGACTGGGCAATGATAGGTTGCGGTAACGTTGCGTTGGAGAATTCGGTTCGCATGCAGCACCGCTTCCACAATGGGGCTGGGCAGTTGTTGTTTTAAGTGATGAATTTGAAGTGCTACGTCGGTGCATGGGGGAAGCTAATAGATCCAATGTGTTGACGCCTAGGTTACTGTCAACGGAATGCTGTTCTAATTGCTGAAGTTGTTGTTGCTGCAAAGAGCGAGACGCAAGATTTGCATGATGTTGGGGTGAAGATAAGACCGCATCAATGTTCTGATGTTGGTAGATTGAGGCTGTTGCTGGTGATGCTTGTGGTTGAGCCCGCTGCCCAGAATTCGGTATGATGCGCATATTTTCATAGATAGGCGTTCCATCCGGATCAGGCACTGGTGTATGTGCATACCGGGCACTCCCCATAACGGATGATCCAGGTGGCAGTGGTGGTGGTTGCATTACCATATAATGCCCTCCTCTCTGTATGGGTTGAGGTTGGCCTACGGAGGAAGGACTTTGTGGTTGGGCCCGTTTATTAATGGTCTCAAATTGTTTGGGCATTGCAACACCTGCTGAACTTTGATAAAAGTCGAGGTTTTCGTAAACAGGCGAATGTCCACCATTGACAGGTATTTCCGCATTTAATCGGGGCGAGTATTGTTGCTGCTGCAACTGCTGTTGTTGTTGTAAATGCAATTGTTCTATTTGCTTAGGTGTGGCATACTTCGATGCCGCTACTATGTTGGTGCGCTCATACATGCGATAATCCTCCTCGTGAGATTGTTGTTGTCTTTGGGATCTTTGTATACTATTGGAATTACTACCACCATGATTATGATTACCTACCGCCGCTATATTCAGACGTTGCATTAACGTCTCATAATCCGACGATGACGACTCATTTGTAGAAATAATTGGTCGTAAGGAAGCCATGGTCTTTATTTGATGACCTCTTTTCGCTGCGATTTATTGATAATTACGTAAAATTAAGCGAAAAAAGGAAGTTCAAATTGAATTCGAGAATCACGAGCAACGCCCTTTGTGTGGGGTACCAAAATGTAATGACTTTAATTGTCCTCTTTTCCGGATTTTTTCACTCATGAAACAAAATCATCGTCAAAAAAATAACAAAAACTACTATTAATCAAGTCGGGGACAGAGAGCGAAGTCGACCGGCTAGCAGCAGCGCCGACGTTTTTAAGCTATTTGAGTCGCCGTCGACTGATATTCTAGCCGACCCAATTGGCTTGGCTGTTTATTATAAAGCAAAGACTATACAGTGGGCAGACGTCCCAAGTTCTTTTTTGACACATTAGTTCGGCTACACGCACTAGGTGTCAGTAACTGGCATGGCAATATTTGTTTCAAAGCAAATAATATTGTTTTTAAAAACACATGCATACTTTTTTAAAACAAATTCTGTTTAAATAACCTCTTAGAAATGTTCAGCAAACGACTTGAGATGTCTGCCCTCTGTATGGTCTTTGTTATAAAGGTTTTGAGTTGTTGGTATATTGTGATACATGTCTATATGAATTAATTAATAATTATAATTTTGTATAACAATTACTATGCCCAACGGCGAAGAACGCCACCGTTGGTTTTCGGTTTAGTCGAATTGTACCCGCCGTCGCCGACGAGAATTCCACTACGACTTTGTCATCTGTAGAGGGCTGAATTTTTCAGATGTTTGTATAATTTCGATATCACCAGCGTATATATGCAATTATATTTTGTCATTAAATTCATTTCGTTCATCCGGGCTTGTAACTTTCTCTTATTCTGTTAATAAAAGAATACCATAAATCAGCCCTCTCTGAATGCGCGAATTCGCCTTTCCGTTTAATTTATACTTGTAACGCACTAGTATTTCTAGAATACGCTGGCGCGTTGCTTTCGATTAGGTTGTGCTCTTTCAAATTGTTAACCTCACAAAAACTTGACATCACTCATGTTTTTATTTCATTCAGTCAGCTGGAATTAACGCTCAGTTTTAATAAAATTTCCAGTAGAGTGTGTACGTAGTTTATACGTCGCCTACAAAATATCCCAACATATTGTTGCATTTTTGACACTAATCACGGGAACAAAATTACAAGTATCCTCCTTTCTTATTTTCCGAGAATAAGAAACTCAAAATGGATTTCGGTGCATTGCTCCATATGGCCAAGAAGAACAGCGAGGGAAGTAAAAATGATGTAAGAAAACTTTCAAATTAAATTCTAAAATTCACTTCATACATAAAGTCGTTCGTTCGTTGACACTGTAAGTCGTAAATTTGCTGACTGACGGACAGACTGGCTGAGACATGAGCAAGTGTGTGTTCGTGTGTATGTTAATAATGACCACCACCACTTCCTTTTTTTTGGGATGTCGCTACTTCCATTTCATTGTCATTGTTCAGTGGATGTTTATTAATTTATGTGTGCATTTCTGATTTTCCCCATTAGAACAAATATTACAGCACAAAATTTGCTCCTCCCAAAAAAGTATCAAAAGAGAAGAAGTTGTCGGACAACATACAAAAATTTCTGCAGAAAAAAGATCAGGAAGAGAAGGCGAAACAACGGGAACAACAGGAGAAGTTGGCCTCGTTATTGTCAATGCGAGATGAGAAGTCCAAGAATAAGATTCGCAAAATGTTAAAAGTCACAAAGTCGGCTAATCGCTCTGTGCTGGAAGATGCTGTCAACAATGAGCACACAGCCATTACGATGGAAGGACCCGATCAACCAGACCAAGACGATTATGGCTATGTCTCCACGGAAGCCAATTCATTTTATCAGAAATATATTGATAAGGTATGAAGGGTAAACATGGAAATATGTTAAAATGTGAAGACTACATTTACCCCTTTTTTAGGTCAAGGATGTTAAAGAGGATAAAGGTTTTGCGCCCAGTCGGCCACAGTCTCTCAAAGATCTGACCGGTACGAAAGAACGTGTTAAGGCTGCCATTACCAGAGAAATCGAAGAGAAAAATAATCATACAAGGACACGAACACCTAAGGAGCACACAACATCGACTTCCAGCCCAGGCGCTAACATTGCTCGGTCTTACCACACATCCAAAAATCTGTATGATCCCGAGGCAGAGAAACGTGCTGAGGAGGAGGAACGTAAAAAACGCGAAGAAGAGCAAAGAAAAAAGATGAAAAATAGAAAAATGCCACCACCTCCAATGGATTTTCAAGCATTATTGAAACTGGCCGAAAAGAAACAGTACGAACCCGTCGATGTGCCCATGGTGGTGCAGAAGAAAAAGGAGCCTGAACGACTTCTGACATTAAAGGAGAAAAGAGAAATGGAGGAGAGGCAACGAATTAAAGAAGCCAAAGAACGCAGAGACCGAGACCGAGAACGAAGCGAAGACTCTAAGAAAGGCACAAAAGATAGCAAAACATCTTCATCATCATCGTCAGCCCCACAACGCATGGAACCGAACGGAAGGATTCCTAAATTAAGTCAAGCCGGTTCAGCAAGCAGCATCAGTAGTCACAGCAAAACCTCCAACTCTTCGGAAAAGAAGTCATCAACTCAGGATATCAGAAAGTCGTCAACTAGTTCCAGTTCATCCTCAATGTATACCTCTAAAACGTCAGCAAACACTGCAGCGCCATCGTCATCCGCTCATACATCAAAAAGCTCCTCTAGCAGTGCCGCGCCAACATCGTCAATGCGTACTTCTAAAATCACCTCCAATAGTGCGACGGCAACCTCCAATGGAAAAAGCTCAGCCAATGCAAAACCTATCAGTAAACCAAGTGCCTCAACTAATAACAGCAGCAGCAGTAGCAGTAAGTCGTCGAATGGCAATATTGCTCCAAGTAAAAATCCCTACGGCAGTACTAACAAACAACCATACAACGGGCCTGTGCGAGAATTTCCACCCCGTGATCCAAAATCCGTAAAGTCGAGAGAGTTTCCACCTCCCGATGTGCCAAGAAGTCGACAATTTCCACCACCTGATGTTCAAAGAAGTAGGCAATTTCCGCCGCCCGATGTTCAAAAAAGTAGACAGTTTCCACCAGCAGATGTGCGGCGTGGGCCACCACCATCGGGTAGATATGGCGATAGCAAGAAAACTACAGCACCTAAAAGTTAGTAGCATAGAATTTTGTTAAAAGAAGATCATATATTTTAATTGATTTTAATCTAGGGCGTATTTTGGACGATGACGATTCGGAATATGACTCTGAATTGGATGACTTCATCGATGACGGTGATGAGGAGGAGGATTATTCATCTCATATTAAAGCAATATTTGGTTACGACAAATCAAAGTAAGTACCTCGTTATTTCTACCCTTAAAACTTTTTGTTTATTATACATTCCTTCAAATTTGTATATAGGTACAGGGATATCGATGAGGAAGATGATCGAGCAATGGAATCCAGTTTTGCGCAAGTTCAAAGAGAGGAGTATATTAGTAAAAAACTTGGTAATTAGTAAAAAGCTTATTGTCGTAATTCACTATTAATTGAATTTACCTTTTTTTCAATCACTCGCAGGCATCCAAGAGGATTTAGAAGATATGAAACAGGAAGCTATTGAAAAGAAACGTAAAATGATGATGAAAAAACGCCGCCTTCATGATTAAAACATCATTTTATTATCGTTAATTATTTTTTTATGCCTTAATTGCTTTCATTTTATGGAATACGGATATATATCATAGCCAAAAACAAATCTCTATCATATGCCACTGCATCCTTAACTATACGTCTCTATATATAATATGTTATATATATATACTTATATTACCCATTAAGTAGAAAATCTAAATATTTTATAATAAAATAATCTTATTCGAACAATATGGAATTGAAACGTGTGACATTTGTGTTTGTAATTCCCCTCAAGAAATCTACTTCTAGTTGTCGTTGTATGAGAAATCATAAATTTTTAAACATGGATATATTTTATTTTTTGAAGACCGACACTCAGAAGTGGAAGGAAATTAAGGTATCGGATGGAGGAGTTGACATTTGTTTTGAATTTCAGAATATTCCAACTGGCAGGAAACACTTGCTGGATGAATATTCCGTTTGGCTGAAGAACAAATGTTCTCTATAGTGCGTCGTCCAATCAACCGGCCACTTTACGGCCCTGGAAATATAGTATTCCGGCTAAATCAGGGAGAAGACGACGGCGGATATCTGAGAAGCAGATACCGTTAAAATATCTGTCTTTGTTAGCATATGTGATGGCTTCAAACTTGTTGAAATTTTAAATTGATATCTTATTAAATGCAATAATAAAAGATATGGAATTTCAGATCTTTGACAGTCAACTGTGTGAGCCTATATACTTTAAAGCGATATTTTCGCGGTCAAAATTCATATCAATTTCGTGTACATTTTGTGTACAAAGCCTAGGTGGATGGTCATACATTTAAATTGTCTTTGGTTTAACTATTTAAATGGAGGAATATTGGGGCAAAACCGCTGCTGGAAAAAATACGCTTACGTTCACCGACCTCGAAAATTCCACTCTCAGAAATAGTAGAAAATCCACGTTTTATGCCGAAACGATCTGTCTAAGTATAAATGTTGCTTTGCTATTTGTACTTGTTTTACGTGACCTGTTTGACGGGACAAATTTAGCAAAATAAGTAAATTAATAAATACTTACAAGTATACTGTAATTTTTACAGCAACATATTAACAATTTCAATTTCTACAATTTGCAACCAAATGTAACGGTTTAATGCAGCAGTCATATACCCGAATAATTTAGATGAACGCAGCAACCCTGTCTCAAGTAATCACTCCGCTGACCAGAGAATGACATAAACCAAGTTTTTTCAAAGTTGTTTGCAGAACGCCGAGCTAAGTCGTCGCAAAACGGCGGCGCGCCGCCCCCTACACTATTAGCAAATGGCCGTCGCCATTGCTTATGGCTTAAATCAGCTGAACGAACATACCACTGTTCTGCAAGAAATTTGTTGCCAGTTGAGTACACATGTTCTCTTCGAAACAAAGGGAAAATATTGAAAATCACCTGAAAACAACCGTAGTTTTGGATCGACATCGCCCAGTTTATATGTCAGCTTCTAACAGCTATTACTGTTTCGAAAGATAATCAAAAGTGGCGGGCAACAATTTTGTAAACCATCCTTGCCCGCCTCTTTTGATTCACTTTCGTATTCTCCCTCTTTTTGCTTCGACCCCTTCTTCGTAACCGTGTGGGGATGCCAATGTAAAAAACTTATCATTCCGCTCCAGTGTTGCCACTTAAATAATTTCTCCTACTACATTGTTTTGGCCTAACCAGCAGTTAAAGTTTGGAAGGCTCAGACACCCCGCCGCCGACTGGAAAAAAGACCAGCCATCGCCATCGTGCACATTGCATCGACTCGGTTCTCTGGTGCTGTCTCCGCCGCGTGTAATTTTCCGCAAATTTCCGCACTAAATTGAGTTGCCAGTGAAAAACGACGAAAAAAACCAAGAAATACGAAACTGAAATCCAGCCAAGCTAAAAAACAATTGTTCAGTAGTGAAAGTGAATTATAATTGAGTGTTTTTTTTCCATTTATTCTTCCGATTGATTTATATTTGAGAGGAATGAGTGAAACGCGTGAACAAATCTTGGAAGAAATTAAGATACAAGGTGATTTGGTGCGAAAACTAAAGGCGGCCAAGGAACCCAAAGAAAAGGTACGTTTGACACTGTCATATTCCCCCAAACGACGACCGATAGGACAATAGCAACAGCATGTGTATAGAAAGAACACACAGTACGTGTAAAAAGTTGCATTATTAAGTATCTTGCATTGCGGAGAAGGAGAACTTTTTGTATTACTACTAACCCTTCCTTTGTTGTATCTCATCGTCGTCCGTGTACGTACGTACCACCATACTACTGTTGTGTGCGTTTGTATGTTTCATTTGAAAAGTGTATGTATCATAAAGTTTAATGGAAATTTCAATTCGTTTAGGCGATTTCATCATCGTAACTAACTGACAATTGTTCTTGTTAAACATCATTATCATGCTATTAACTCCAATTATATATTCATCGGCATCCATATCAGCCAACATCATTGTCCGACATCAACAGCAACATCTATTCCATTTTCTGTTTCTTTTTTAATTTCATTCCTGTGCCGAATTTGTTTGAGTCACCACATATATTGCCAGCACCTTAATTTCATTGTTCGTTTATTCGGCCACAATTAGAGCAAAGCTTAATGTTTAACTCTAGCTTTCACATTGTACAATATCTTGTGTTTCTTACCAATCTTTTTTTTTAAATAGTTAGTGTTTTTTCTCTACATTATTCGAGTGTTTGACCTACAATCATTCCTCGGATATGCCACATCTGTCTGCCGTGTCTCTCTGTAAGAAACCAGTTTCCAACCTTTAAGTGTTCTTGTTTTATTTCAAACAAATGTTGGTGCCTGGTTGGCATTTGGCAAATGGTACGTAGTACTTGCTGACTTCTGTCTGATGAAGAACTGAGACAATTTTCCGCGTTCAAAATCAGCTGTTGTTTATTTGCTTTTCTTACCTGTTTACATGTAACCGCCGACTTGTCGTTATAATGAAAACAAACACTGCGGCACACACTATCTTGATCTTCTTCGTTCTTTGTTGCTTGTGTCACCCTCTGATGGCGGTGGTGGTGGAACATGTCTCCTTTTGTTGTTGGAGCTGTTGCTGTTGTTATTATTGTTGCCGATTTCTGTACGCACATGTTGGTTATCTTTTGCTGTTATCAGAGTGTGGTTTATGAGTGGCCTTGACTTTCTTTGAGTACTGTAACCAGTGATTATATGGCAATGGGTCGCTGCTGTCGTTTAAGATGTTAATTTGGTTTACCATTTATTGGCCACATTTTGCAGCGTATGAGGGTATTTTACTCGACAGCAGGGTTATATAGTTGCAAGCACAGGTCGACTTTTTAAATTTTTTTTTGAAAATAAAAACAAAATAATTTCTGTGTACAAAGTATAAAACTAAACATTTTATGGTTTTAAAAACAAAAAAGTGTTTCCTATTTACTTACTTATTTCCCTTAATATTCCATGAAGGAACAGACGGAGAACTTCTCTCGAATCAGTGAACTGTGTACGATACAATTTGTATACTCACTGAACGGGACCTACTGTTTAAAGCCGGCTCCGAACGGCTAATGCTTTTCTAGAGAAGTTTTACATGAGTTAGAGATTACTCTCTTACTCGTATAGTCGCCAACATCTACGACGTGGAAACAGGCGCTGAAAAAAGTTTGATGGTTGTACCCGATTTCAAACTCTGGTTCTTCTGTGTGATAGTCGCACATACTACCTACAACACCACGGACGTCCAAAAAGTGTTTCCTAGTTCTCGAAAAAAAAATTGTCCAACGCTCTGAATTCCAAAACATTAAAAATTTACGTTTACAAAGATATAGCAAAAATTATTGAGTATCGTAACCGCCACACGGCTTTTAATCGCAAAAAAACTCCTCTCCTGTAAAATTTTCTTTTTGGCGCTTACGTCTTTTTTTTGGCGGTTAGGGCTCGATATCATGTTCAATCGTTCGAAGAAACCAGCATTTTAAAAAGAGGAATTGTAAATGGACTTTAGATACTGAATTTTATATTCAATATTGAGTTAAGTTCTGCTTTGAGGTTTGTTATCTAATAATAATTAAGTAGTTACTATATTAATAGGCAAAGTAATTAATTAACTTTGGAAATTCAAAACCGTCGAAGGTGGCTAAGTTGCAGCCGATTTGAGCCAATGGCAATGGTCTAGGCGTAAAATTGCAAAAAAGGTTAGTTTTAAGGCGGGGCATTGTGAAAAAATTTGTTGATGACCTAACTTTTATCAAGCAGGGCGATTGTCTAAAGAGCAACGAAGTACTGGACGTTATAAAATTAATGTGTATTAGCATATTTATGTCAATCCATTTGTATAATAAATTTTTTTAATATTTTCATTAAAACTAAAATAGGATTTTCTCGACTTTTTCGTAAATAAAACTTAACTTCATTTTTCACTATTTATTTAGGAAAAATTCGATTAATCCACTTTTCGTGAGTCGACTTATACAACCCTACCCGACAGTCGTTTTCATAACAGTTCATCTTGATGTAAAATTCGTACATAGAGAGACAACTAGAATGTTTTTGATCATTGACCGACCACTCGTTGATTCATAGCGCAATAACAATAATAATATCTCCGGTTTTATCAAAAACAGTTCTATTGTTCCCAGATTGGAATGTATCGGGCTAAGAAAATATTTTAATGGAATCTGTTCGTCAGATATCCGTCGTCGGTCCCTGAAGATAGAACATTAAGCTGGATTACGCGGCTATTCAGGGAGTCTCATCCGTTCATTGTCAAATGGCCGGTTGACCGGACGACGCACTATAGAGAAAATTCGTTCTTCAGCTTGACTGTTCGTATGTGGAATAATCTTCCTGCAAGTGTTTTTTCCTGCCTGCTATGACATTATCAAATTCAAGGCCAACGTCAACAAATACAACTCCCTCTTTCCTCTCTCTAATACCCTTCTTTCCTATCGCTAACACAGTGCATTGCATTTATAGGGGGCATCCCCTGAGTGTTAGTCAATAAAAAAAGTCCTTCTATCCTAATTGTTTGTTGCGTTGCCATTAGCTGAATTTACTTTTGTGGACGTATTGCCAATAAAAATAGTTAGATAATAACAATAAAGAACCTGAATATTTGTATAATCGCCTATAATTTGGACGTTCTAACAGAGGAATGCAATTTTTTTTAAATTTATTTAGATTCGTGAAGTAACTGAGCCTATGGGCCTTATATGGTTACAATTTATCAATACAAGAGATGGATTTGTATTATCCATCTCTGGGATAAACTCCCGTCAATCATACAACTAATAAGCAGTGCCACAAAATTCAAAACAGAGCTATTTAAATTTTCAAATATCGCAAAAAATTTAATTAATACTTTTATTTTCTGTATATTTATGACAAATAAAAGACACAACACACATGAACAGTGTCTCCCAAAGTTCATGTGTATTTTCTTTGTTATAAGCAACGTAGCTGGGCAAAAACCCTTCCCGCCAAGATTTTTATAACAAATTCAACTGACTGACAAATAAAAGGCAAAAGACACATGGACAGAGTCTCCCACATATTCAATATAATAGTGTATAACACATTACACAGTATACACTATTGTTTTATTGAGGGAACGATTTGTAATATTTAACTATAATTTATAATAATTTAATTGTCAAAACAAAATGTTACAAACATCCGACACTGAAATATATAAGATGGAAATCTTCTTTCATTTTCATTTCATTTGCTAAAGTTGTAATTCAAAGCCTGTTGGCCTATTACAATATGCATCAAATATTGTGTGTGAAACAAATAAATAATAATAATAATGTGTTATGTTTGTATATGATATTCTTGCAGTACAATAAACCAAGTTCTTCACAATACTTACAACGAGGAAGAGTTTCTTTCAACCAATCCATCCAGTATTTGTATCGTAATTCATTCAATTATTTTCGAGTCTTCCATAAGATGTGTTGTAATGGAAAGCCAATATTCTTCTTTAGCAAATGTATACGGTTTTCTGTTCGTTAAATTTGTCCAGTATCGGTTTGTTTCAGAAGTATGGTGGCGAATACATTTTTCATACATGTGACCGTTGACGGATTTTCTATTAGTTGTGAGGTTGTAATTTTTTTTTTTAGATAATTGTGTCTTTATGACCGCTATAAAATTCAGCAGACCAATAAACCACAGTTGTTTTCGATAGAACATGGAACCAAAATCCGTAGTTATCCAAGTTAAAGAAATGTGATATCGACAAGGCTATTTTAACTTTCATGTAACCCATTAAGAATATAGTAAATACATGTCTTGTGCTGTAGTTGCATATCTGTTGGGAATGAAATTAAACCAAATATGACCGAGAGGATGCTGGTTTTGTATTTCGTTTTAAAAGTCGACAAAACAACATTTGGATAACAAAGTGTGTTTTTATTTTGCAAATAAACGACAATTGTAGTTCAATACTTTTTAATAAAGTGTGTTCGTAGCTGTTTGCCACATATTACGACGTTCTATACAGCAAGCAGGTGATTTGCGACCTGCTCACAGTCACTATAAGGACAAAGCGTTACATGTCAAGGTAAAGCCATTTCTGCATGTTGCAAGTAGGGTTACCCCCAACAGTACATTGTAAGTTAATTATACATGGAAACCACATCCCTCTGAAAACCTCATAATTCTATGCTCCCAATGCCCTATTGGGATAGATTACACTGTTTAGGGCTGGTAAGGCTCGGCTTATTTTACCTGATTAATTTAACACTGATTGTGTAAATCATGGTAAGAGAATGCATTACTAATTCTTGCCAAGTTGCCAACTTGCTTTTTATCTTTTTCATCCACATTTTAATTTCGTAGAAAGTATTTTTTACACATCAGTGGTATGTAACATATTTTACACATCAATTCGGACAGAACGCCGACAATTAGATTATTTATACGATATTTCGCCACCGTTAAAGACACCAATTCTGTATAAAATAAACAAAGATAAATCATAAAAAACAAAATTTACTATATAAATGAATACACAAAAGTTAAATATTTGCTGATGGGGTTTCTTAATTATGGAAAAAAATATTTAAACCTCCGATTAGTGAGTCTCCCCTTGGCCTTGAGGTTTGCACACCGAAAAGGTCCACAGAGACCTTCGCACATATATCAACAAATAAAATGCTCGAATAAATCACACACAGAACTCTCGCTTGAGTATTTATTTTGAATGGATATCCAACAGCATGTCGAATATATAACAAATAATAGAAGTAATGTAATATGAGTGTTCTAATCGTTCATACGCACACTGCTGCGTTAACCCATATTTACTCAACGTTCGATTTGTCGAGTTACAAAATTACATTAATTCATATCCCCATTTGTACATATAATTTTATTATTACTCTCATTTGTCAATAAAATACGATTATGTGACAATTTACCTATGTATGTTTCAATTTAGAACATTATTAATAAAAATCCATTCAGATAATAACAAACTGGTTTTGACAATAACGTGGAGGTGTTTACGTATCACGTTATTCCTATATTATGTTTATTATACACTTCGTAAGAGCTAATACTGTGTGTTAGACAATACATCCCATACATCGACCCTCATGATTTGTTGGGAAGAAAGAAAACTATGTCTCTGTGCGCATCTAAAACGAATCCATGTTCTGTTTATGGAAGCAAAACCTCTACAAATCATACATTTCCTCAAATATTGCGGCTTGTTAGACTTGTAAAGTAAAATATGATTTTAGATTTTTAGAATGGAATTACATTGCATACAAACCACATATTTTAGCAACATAACATTATTTGGATCAAGTTTTAATTTAACCAATAAAGTGAAAAATCTGAAATAAGAAAAACAACAACGTCTAATACTAAATTGTATGTTGACAAGGATAAGTCCAAGATTGCAAAAAATACTTAGAACAAATGTTTGCTAAATCTGATGAACATGATGGGAGACAATTGTCTTATACGAATTTTCAATTTGAATCGGCTAAAAAATATAACGGATAATTGTTTTTAAATTTAATAATGGAACGCAATTTCATTCATATGACTACATCGACTGGCTCGACAGTACCTCAGCCGATTAGCCCAATTTCTCAGTAAATTTTCGATTGTTTCGCGTCAGAACTTTTCAATGTGAATTTTGACTTCATGTCTTTGTCTCTGGATGCTTTGCGTACCATTTATCCTTAATGGCTTCCCCTACAGAAAATAGTCCAAAGGGCTCAACTCACAGCTCCGAGGCGGCCAATTAACATTACAATTTTGGCTAATTATTCGATTTCCAAAAGAGTGCGTGAAATATCGATGGCTGAGTTGTTTCGTGTCCCCCGTCTTGTTGAAACCTTTTGGAAACAAAAGTTCTTTGAGAAAGGCGCTCTACCGCTTGCCTTGACTTATAATCAGCTTCGGAACAGTTAACAATATAATGTAAATATTTGAAAATTATCTCTTCATTTTAGCGAATGTAACAAATGCGGACTTTTTCTTCAAATGTCATTACACAAATGCTAACGCGATGATCTTCCAGGCAGGCGGACCTGTCGTCGGCTTCCGTGAGCTCGTTTATACCAATTTCGGTTGTTCCCTATTCTCTACCATCTCTGGATTCATATCGAGTTTTCTCTGTGATGGCTCTATGCAAGTTAATACAGACGGGGTCTCAACCAATGAACACATGTTGACCGCAGTAGTGCCTTATTTTTTATTTCCATGGACGACTTGTATCAGACTGTGGACCCCATTCATTTCATACTTATTTGATCATCGGCCAAATCCTCAAAAAAAGAAAATTGAACTAATTAACTCAACCGCTATTTGGCGGCGATATATGAATGGGGTCAACTAAACGGAGTAGATTTCAACGCACACAAGGCCCAGTGCTTTTTTCCGTCGTCAATCTGTATGGCTCAGTCACCCTTGATGTCCTCAATATGAAGCTGGTTCGGCTAGCCATATTTTCGAAGTGTCAAAAGAGGCAATCAAGTGTTTAGATTTTTGAAAGGGGTGCCAGAAATACTTCACCCCGTCCAAAATTGGACTATAACTACTATCTATGAGCAGGGACTCCAAAGACACGTTTGCCGCTTCTGGACCGTGTTCAGATGAGCGCGTTGATCGTGGGTAGTATATCGCTGTTACGACACTCAGTCGGTGTATCCAAGGACTCATCCGTTCGTTGTTAAGTGCCTGACAACAAACACTACTCCCTCCTTCTCTATCCAATACCTTTCATAACGCTAACACAGTGCATTGCAATTATAGGACATATCGCCTGAGGGCTAGTCAAACTAAAAAGAAATAGTGATGATGGTGATTGTAAAGCACACAGAAAATTTGGGGGCAAATGATATTGAATGTAGACAATTTTAGTAATTTAAGACGATATTTGAAAGACAAAATTAATATGCATTCCAACCTGTGGATATGAATGTGATAAAAAAAACAATTTGTATTAGTAATAACTCGATATATGGCAAAACTCTGATACATCCTGAGTACTTAATTTGACTGGTCGGCGAGGACTCTCTCAAGAGGAGAGAGAGACATTTCGGTTAACAATTCTTACAAAAGCAATCATACAAGAAAAGTATTGACGGCAAACCAATTTGGATTCAATGTTTTGTTTGTACACACTGTTTTATGTCGTATTGTCTTTAACTGGATTCCGGAAGAACACTATGCGATGGTCTCCTGTAAATATATATACTATATGCTCTATGTATCATTTGAATTCATTTATCCAATGAGGTGTGGTCTAACAAACGCGCAAACACTGCACAATGTACTTTTGTTTTTCCAGTCACTTGAACAATTGTAAAATGTAAATTGTATTATTTCTGAGATTTTGTATTTTAGTTTTGTAAATAGTTTTATCATAAAAAAAAGAAACCAACAAACAATACATATGTACTAACAAGCTTTAGCTTTTCTCCTCCCAACATTTATTGTACTAACCAACCAATTCACATATTTTTTTTGCATTTTGTGTAAAACGTATATGCATCATTTTATTTGTGCATCTTTTCATAATGATAGTGTTGTGTTCCATATTAAGTAAATATATCGCAAACAAAAAATAAACAATTAAAATCACTAATTTTGGAAATGAGAGAAAAGAAAAGATCCCATTAAAAAATAAACCAAATATCGTTCCAAAACAAAAAACCACTTCTAATTCAGTTTCATTATTGTTGTTGTGTCGTCGTCTAGGTCTAAGACAAAATACGCACTCTACTCTTAAAATCAAACAAAACCACTTTATTTAAATCCACACAGTTGTGATAAAGAATTTCAATTTAAAACAAAGCAATGTTACGACGTTCAATCATTCTGAGCGCCCGTTTCGCAGACAATCGCTTGAAACCACAAACAACGACTTGTAGCTTTTGTCGTTTCGTAGCGACGAAATGTTCATCAATAAAGTTGGATGAGAAAAAAATCAACAATAATAATAATGATACTGATGACGGAGTTGGTAGTGGTAGTGGTACCATAAGTCATCGGCAACTGGAATTGGACAAGGTTAGCATTAAAATTCATCTCTTGTAAGATATCTAATGAAGAACAACAAACATGTGATGTTCTTTTCATTTGTGATTCCATTGCAGATCGATGAAGAAGTAGCTCGACTGTTGGCCATTAAGGCCAAGCTTGGTGATGAGCCGGCACAAAATCAAAAGTTCACTTTGAAAACGCCCAAGGGAACGAGAGACTATGCACCGCAACAGATGATGCTGCGCCAAAATGTGTTGGATAAGATTGTTGCCGTATTCAAGAAACACGGGGGCGAAGCTATTGACACACCGGTCTTTGAATTGAAGGTAATCTAAAAACAAAACCTTTGTTACTGGAATAGATTATTGATTTTGTTTTGTCCTTTTTGCAGGAAGTATTAACGGGCAAATATGGTGAAGATTCCAAACTGATTTATGATCTCAAAGATCAAGGCGGTGAAATATTGTCACTGCGTTACGATTTGACAGTTCCTTTGGCCAGATACTTGGCCATGAGTAAAATAGCCAGCATTAAACGTTACCACATTGCCAAAGTCTATCGCAGAGATAATCCGGCAATGACTCGCGGCCGTTATCGTGAATTTTATCAATGTGTAAGTTCTTAACAATTATGCCACCGTCGTCCTTCGTTTAATGCAATATTTTTCGATTTGTAGGATTTTGACATTGCCGGTACATACGATCCCATGTTGCCCGATGCCGAATGTGTTAAGATTGTTTCCGAAATCTTGGACACTTTGGATATAGGCGATTATGTGATCAAACTGAATCACCGTCAACTTTTGGATGGCATGTTTGAGGCTTGCGGTGTGCCCGCTGATAAATTCCGTTCCATTTGCTCGGCTGTTGATAAATTGGATAAAGTATATAATGAAATAAATGTCATGGTGATGAGCTTCAATAATAACGTTGCAATTTTTAGTCGCCCTGGATTGAGGTCCGTCGTGAAATGATTGAGGAGAAGGGTTTGGATGCTGGCACCGCCGATCAAATAGGTGAATTTGTCCAATTAAGCGGTGGTGCTGAGCTGGTTGATAAACTTTTGTCCGATCCCAAGCTAAAAGCCGTTACTGCGGCTGTTAAAGGTCTAGAGGGCATGCAATTGCTACTGAAGTACTGCGCTGCCATGGGACTTTCGAATAAAATTAGTTTCGACTTGAGTTTGGCGCGTGGTTTGGACTACTATACCGGTGTTATCTACGAATGTGTGCTCAAGGCTGAACCTAAAGTGTTGGCCAATGGCGCCACCGAGGAACAAGGTACGGTGGGTTCAGTAGCTGGCGGCGGTCGCTACGACAACTTGGTGGGCATGTTCGATGCCAAGGGCAAGCAAGTGCCCTGTGTCGGTGTGTCTATAGGCGTGGAACGTATATTCTCCGTTCTGGAAGCTAAGGCCGCAGCAGCCGGCATTAAGCAACGCACCAATGAAGTGGAAGTTTATGTAGCTTCCGCCCATAAGGGCTTACATGAGAAGCGTCTGGGTATTTTGAACGACTTATGGAATCAAGGAGTTAAGGTATGTTTCTCAATATACCGCACAGAACATGAACTTGTAATGCTTAATGACATAAACAATTTGTTTCAGGCTGAACACTCTTACAAGCTCAACCCTAAACTTTTAGCACAACTTCAACACTGTGAAGAACAACAAATTCCGTTAGCCGTCGTATTTGGTGACTCCGAGTTGGAAAAGGGCATTGTCAAGCTGCGTGAAGTTACCAGCCGCAAAGAGGAAGACATTCCATTGGCCAACCTGGCCGATGAAATAAAGAAAAGACTTCGAAACTAAGAAAAAAAACTAACGGACCCGCATTTACTAAAATCTTCAGTACATAATACTATTTATTTATGAATATTCGTATACTTATTGTTTGTGGCTTTAAGCGAAAGAGATAAAGAAAAAGGGCCAACAGAGGATTGTAAGGCTTTGCAAAGCTGAGAAAGAATGCAGCTTATAAAAAATACATGAAAACTCCATTAATTCTTCTGTTGTTTCATTCCAAGGGGGTTGCAATTTGAAATAATTTATTCCGACTTCGGGAAACTTCATAATAAATAGGGGGCCAATGACTATATACTCCTGCTGAATATTGATTGAAATAATTGACATTATCATAATATACAAAACGTGAAATGACCAATATTCCTGTTTGTGGGAATTTCGTTTGCTTCGTTTTTACTTTCAGATCTGTGTTGTTTCCATTGACTTTAATAACAATTTGTTTGAGAGCGAACAATGCCAGATTTATTTGTAAATACATTTGTAAACGCTTCAATGCTTCTCAACGCACCCAAAAAGCCGGGCAAGCGGAGAGGCCGGAAACCCAAAGCCAAAAAGCTTCCCCCTATGTATGAATCTCAACCGCCTCCGCCACCAACGCCCCAATTGCCCCAGCTACCACCACAACTTTACAACGATTATGTTAACGAATACCAGCATCAACACCAGCACCAGCACCAACACCATCACCAGACGCCATATCATCCTCCTCCGCCCCATCATCATCACCATCACCATCCTCAGATGGCCAACTACAACATGGGCTACGATGATATGTCTGGCATGAATAAGGTAAGTCGGACGGACGACAGACTAAATAAAAGTCACTCGAATATTGATTTTAATCTCAAGAATTATATTGAATTTATATCATTATATTGTGTTCAAACATTATTGATCTATATTCTAGAGTTTACAACAAATGTAAGAATATGGATTTTTTGTTATTATAAATTAATGCAATTATCTTCGTTCTCTGCTCTGTTCATGGCCTTCTGTACCACTTAATCGTTCTGTCACTTGTTTTTCGTTGACGCCACATCTAATCCTCCATATGCCGACACAAGAAATCGGCTGTTTGCTCTTCGTTCTTCTCGCAAGCGATGTAAGCCTGCAAGACAATTTCACGTGGAAATCCTAAGGCCACCAAACGATCCACCACTTGTCTCTCTTCTTCTGTTAGGACTATTTCCACGACATCTTCTCTCGGTTCGGAGACACCACCACCGCTTTCGGCTGATTCTCCACCGCCTCCGCCGCCGCCACCGCTTACCTCTTCATTGAGCATAGCCACGAACTCATCTTGGTGCTCTCGTATAACGGTCAACAAGGCTGGATTAGTCTCGCCAATACGGGCCAAAACACTGCTCAACAGTTCCGGACGTTGGCGAATAACGCGACGCATCTGGTTGAATCGTGGATCTTCACGTAAAAAGTTCAAGGGATTGGCACCGCCAGTTGGTCCTCCAGCTGGTGGGTTGGCCGTTGGAATTGCCGGGGGTGTTGTGCCGATCACTTCGGGTATGTCGGGAATACCCTCGATTAAATATTCGATGGCCCTATCTGGGTTGTTAAAACTGGCCAGAAGAGCACGTCGCACATCGGATTCGGGATAGCCCATGCTCATAATTTGTTGTACCATCGGTTCATTGGCAGCTGCTGTCGGAGAAATGTCCATAATATCCAGTATATTGCTGCCAATCGGCTCTGGTTGAGTGGATGCACTTTCGCTTGCTGCAGCAGTAGTGGCGGTGCTTGTAGTTGTTGCTGTGTTGCTACCGGTGCCAGTCGATTCCGCTGCCGGGGTTGCAGCCGCAGCTGCTGCTTTTGTGGTCGTCTCTTTCTCTTTAGGTTTTTCTTCAGTCTTTGGTTGTGATGCAGATGCCCCCGAGGCGGCGGCAATCTGTTCACTAGTTTTCGAGCTTGTAGTTTTAGCTGCTGCTGCATCTTGTTCGGTTGCTTTTGCGGCGGATTGTGCAGGCCCACCCTGTATTTTCTTGGTCATCACCACCAAGAACTTGCGTTCATCAATACTATACGTTTTCAAGACATTCTCATTGTCAAGAACACGGCCTGCGTATATCAATTGCTGTAGATCAGGCTGCACGCCGACATCGGGCAACTTATGCAAATGTGCTTTCAAGTCCCACACGGTTTTGGAATCATCGAATTCCACATAAAATGTTTTCTGGTCGAGTGTTTTGATAGTCAGTTTCATGATTTTCAAGATTCTGGGTATTTCTCTATTTCTGGTTGCCTTTTAGACACACTTTCGGAAAAAATCAAAATTGTTGGATTTATGCTGTATTTTTATGAAATGCACGTTGGTTTGGCTCCGCATACAATATATTTTGCAGAAGTTTACAATTAAAACGCTTGCCTGTCGTCTTTCCGAAAGAATTTTCACACACACAAAAATGACGGACTTAAAACGATGTGTCAGCAATTGTTTGAAAACATATGTTTTTGACAAATGCCTTTTGTTGTTGGTTCTTCCTTTTCGCATATAAACAGTACGTTATTTTTGCAACAGTGAAACAGTTACCGGTTAACCGCATACATGTAAATGCCGAAAGTATTTGGTATTCATTTTGTGTGTATTCGGAGTGGAAAAATGCTACCATGTGTGCGTGTGTATCACGAAAGTAATAACACTGAGAAAATCAAAATCCTATTACGGAGCTGGTAGCGTTCACGCGATACGAAATGTCCAATGCAAAATTCAATACATACATCGTTGTGAACTAAGAAAATACGATCTTTATTTTGTTATTATTTAAAATCACATACATATCTGTGAGGTTTTCACAAAACAAATTATCTCGTGGTAAAATATAAAATCAATATTGATTTTCCAGCCAGAAAAATCGTTACTAATATTTATTTTCAATTAAGAGATTTTTTCTATTACTAAAAAAATGGTGAAAATGTTGCAGTCACAGTCGCCAAATTAAAAAGTTTCCGGACCGTGTTATCTCTCGAAGACGTGATCACAATTGGCCACCGAAATCTTGTGATTTAACACGTGAAAGATAAGGTCTACGCCAACAGCCCGACGTTGGTTCGAGGCCTCACAGATAGAATACGTGAGGCTATCAAGAATATAGGGCAGCCACTTTGGCGATTTGGTTATGGATAATTTCATGAAAAGGATATGGTCCTGTAAGCGTTGTCGGCATACCTTCCTCGTTATTATGAAATAAACATCCGATCATTTATCCCAAAAAATTTCATTTTTCTTTGAATACCAAAATAACACCTCTTGTTGGAAAATCCTGTATTACTCTTACAATACATATGAGGAAAATATTAAAAACAAAAAAAAAAATCAAAATATTAGTGATAGATAAATATACATATTAATTACTTTTTGTAACGAACTTCCACTAACGAACAAAAATTCTTCATTTTAAAATGTCATTTCTAAACAATAGACTCAGTATTGGTAACTGGTTTCTCCCAAAATTCGAGCACGGATGTTTCAAGACTGTGCTTCATTTCAATATGAAGAAAATCACAATTGTCGTTAAAATTAGACATCTTCATTAAATTGTAAATAAATACGAAAACACTTTATCGATTTTCATGATCAACGTATCATTTTAATTGTAAGATTTGACTTTTTGAATATCAGTCACATTAAATTGTTCTATACGACCTATTTAGAAAATACATTGGAAGAGTATCCCCAATAATAATACCAAAGGTGTTATCACCACAATTCGCATATAAGTAAATATTGATTAGATACTTAGGATTTAGTATTATGATTATAACTGCCTACCCATGGCGTTTCCCATAATTTCTTCAGCGTTGACCACAAATCACCAACAGCGTTATAACTGGTCGTATTGGTGGTGGAGGTTTTCCAACACATCCTTGCATTCCTTCTACCATACGTGCCATTAAGAATCTTTTTATGCATTTGTCACATGCTTCTGTAAACGAAGGCAACAAACAAACCGGGTCTTGCTGTTAGGAGCCAACAACATGGCATTTAATCCGAATTTAGACATTAATTTTTATTTTACCGTTTGTTTGTCGTTGACAAACCACGGCCATAAAAAAAATACCCTCATGAGCGAGTGACAAAAATAGACCTTTTTTAATTAGGGGTTGCTGAACTTGCACTCCAATACACAGACATTCGAAAGTTATTCATTGAATTTTAGGATATGTGTGTTATTGTAATCTTTTCTCCAGATTTACGTACAAAATCTACAACAAAAAAAGACAAGGTTAAAGTATGTGCAATAGCTGTCTCTGTTGCATGTGAGTGTGGGTTGGTTGGGTGGGAAATATTTCACTAAATGATTAAGTTCATATGGATGATTATGATATTAGAGGGCAGCGTATAGATTTTAGTGGAATATTTACCCACATCGATTATCAGATGAGGATAATGTTTGTTCGGAATATGTCCTAAAAAGTCAAATAATTTTCGCCGACTTATCTTGGTTGACCAGAGTTTGCAGCAGTCATGCGACACGTGACCTTTGGAGTGCATGATGCTTGACGATGCCTTGAAATTGAAAACATACAGATGACACACTCATGAAAAAATGTGAAGTTGGAACTATGTCAACGAAAGAAATCTGCTATGTGGACTGCTCATTCAGCAGACAGACGACTGGGCTTGCCAGATGACCATTTCTTAAAACTTAAAAAAAAAACTGATATCAAATATCATTTACTTTGGACTTTATGGGTTTTTTGTAAACGACCGTAGTCTCAACCCGGATTTTAAAGAGAGCATTGATTTTCATACTAGTTTTAAGAGAAGAGCCTTCTTTTCAAACTGGCCTTAATAGGATGGAGGCCAGTTAGAAAAGTTGGCCTTAGCAAATCCATATTCGTATCCTGGTAAGATAATAAAAACATTTTCATAATAAAAACATTTTCATAATAAAAACATTCAACCTCGTAAATGTCGGCGACTTTACCAGTAAGAGATGTAAAACTTCTCTCGAAAACGTATTTGCATTAACTGACTTTAAACAGTAGGTCGTGGTCAGTGAGTATACAAATTATATCGTGCACAGCTCTCTGATTTGCGAGAAGATAGCGTAGACTCGTTAAATTGTTAATGGACAGAAAAAACCTAAACTATTCTCCAGTTTCAATTTCATTAAAATCTGTGCAGTAGACATTGAAGTATTCAAGGTCAAAGCAGTATTTTTTAATTATTTTATCCTTCATGAGTGATTAAGCATGATAATAAAAGATTATTCTCACTCATAAAAATAGCTTTCACGAAAGTTTAATTTTGTTTTCTGAGTTCAAATAAAGGATACAAATGATAGAGATCGCGACAGAAGCAAAAAGATAAATATACTTGTCTGTGAAAAATGGCACAGGTCAGAAAACAAAGTGTTCTCTTCATATTTCAAATTACTTTCTTGAGAAAAAAAAAATTATCTGGGAAAAAGTAATATTTATCTTTAAAGATAAAAATGTTGTTCTCATTTGGCTAGAGCCCATTATCGATGATAGTTTGTGAGGAATGACAATTTATTTCTGGTCAAAATTCGTCCAACGGCTAAGGCAATGCCGTATATTCTTTAAAGTATTCATATGATTTCTGAAATGTGGTTTATACAGGGGTCTCCAACAAGAGGTGTTATTTTGGTAGTCAAGGAAAAATTGCATTTTTTGAGATAAATGATCGGATGTTTATTTCATAATAAAAAGGAAGGTATGCCGTTAATAATGAAAAAAAAAAACATCAGCCACATGGCCACCACGACCACGCGTACAGGACCATATACTTTTCATGAAATTTTCCATAACCAAATCGCAAAGTGGCTGCCCTATGTCCTCGACAGCCTCACGAATTCTATCTTTCTGCGAACTATGACTGCACTATTTTTGTAGTGAAGCGTGTATCGTTCCATTCTGAGTAGTTTAATGTTAGGGGAAATACATAATGATTTAAGCCACAAACTTGTCATTGTGTCTCACGTTGGTCTTAAATGAACCGTCTTAGTCTGGTCCTTATAGACTTGTTACTCAACCTGTTTTTTATGGAACGGTTTGCGTTTAACCTTTTACTCGTATAAGTTTGAATTGAAAATTATTCCGTTTTAAACGTCCCTGAGCTTTGGTTTATTTTTCGAGTGTAAAATTTTGGAGTTTTTAAAATATTTCTGCTTTCAATTTGTTAACTTTGTTTTGTTGTCCAAATCGCTTATTTATGCCATTGTTTAGTTGCGCTCTTTTTTCCAGCTCTACCTACTTCCCGTTTGTATTCATTTCGTTGTCCTCTTATCGTCACCACATTTATTGCTGTGAAATTTTAAAATTTATTTCCAAAGGGTTCATAACTCAGTAACACAGGGGTGGTTTGGTTTAAATTGAACATATTCAATTTCAAACGTATGCATTTTCAATCAGGCAATGCTACCAGAGAGAGAGAGAGAGGGAGACTGGTCGATTTTGTTGCCTGGAATCACAGTTTCCATTAATGAAGTTTAATACCCGACTTTTGGCGATGAGCTCCTCGTAATGGGTGTTGACGCATTGTAAAATGATTTCAGATAAAAAATCTAGCGCACACTTTGTTCGCATATACTTCACATAGATTTCACATGATTTATATCGTTACGTGCTGCATGTTGTTGCTCGTTGGGAAATTGTTTCGAAAACCGATGGGAAAACAATACTTTCGGGCACGTGCGGCATAAACTGCTTTTGATTTCCGGTTTAAAGTTTAGAATTATTTGTGAAAGGTAGCGACAAAAGTTGGTAATTTCCGTTACTTTTACTCTAGATTTTTCGCCCCAAAAGAAACTTAAGAAATAAATCTTTCGCTGCTGTTAATCGTAAGACGTCTTTTGCTGTTGTATACTTTTGAGATTTAATGCAATCATTTATCTTAATTTTTTGTTTGTTTAAATATTCATTAGTCCCTTGTTTTTCTCTAGGCGCTACACACAACTAATGTGGTAATTAATGTATTCCCCCACAGCGGCCAAGAGCAGCAAACGAGGGTTAGGGAAACTATTGCATGTATCCTTTTGTGGGAAAAGGGGTAATTTTCATTACAAAAACTGGAAAAAAAAGACAACATTTACTAGGCAGATTCTAAGTCACGTCTGACATTACGGAAAAGTGACCAACCAACTGCAATAAATCAGTGTTTGCTTTTCTTATTCCTCCAAATAGTCCTATTCCATTCACTATGCACGCATTTCAGGCAAAAGGCTTTTGTTGTGCATTTCCCAAAGGAGTGATAAGTTAAAATTGTAAGCAGCTGAAATGTATGTACATACAAACCGACTTCGGCCATCCCATTAATGAATGCTTTATGTATGAATAATACTCAGTGTATGGCTGAATGGTATTTATTCCATTGGTTATTTGAATTAAAACAGCAGAAAATCACATCATTTTTTTGGGTTGCCAAAACAAGTTTCTTTTTTGTTCGGCAAGTACAACCATTTCGATTTCATTCCGATGTGGGTGATTTATCATTTTAATAAGAAAAAAAGTTGTGGAATTGCAAAAGAAAATGTCCCATATGTTGTACATCTAATGGAGGTGGAAAGGATTCTCTGTTTGATGTGAATAATATTAGTATGACAATATGAATGAATAAGAAAAGTTTTGCAGGTATATTTCTGTGGCTTGGTGCTAAAATGGTCAATGTTAAATTTTCTTAGTTTTGAGTTAATATTTGTATTAGGTTATTCTAAAACAGCCAATGTCAAATATAAACCAAAAAGGGTTTATAATGGTAAATGGTCTAACATATTTTTCCTCAGATGTAATTAGTATTTTTTTTTTGTAAAACCTTCAATTCCAATTTTCTTAAAATTTTAAAAATTTCGATACAGTTCGATCATAACAGCGTACTGTGCCATATGTGCAGATATAAATATCGGTGATGTCCAATCGAAATTGGTTGTCTTGTAGATCACATAAATAGTATTCTAAGAGTTTTCTAAGTCAGTTCACTTTGTGAGCTGTCCGTTCCCTGTTAGTTTAGGTTACGAAGGGTGGTACATCCCATTTTTTGTGAGTCACTGGAGTACTGTTTAGTGTTAAGTCTCGTCAGACTATTGGGTACCCGTATCCCCTCTAATTCATCCATCTAATGCCTCTTATTAAACTAATTATCTTTTCAACACTTATCCTGGTGATGTCCCCTAGTTCAGTCAAAAAGCTATCTCCTAGATATTTTATAATCCTTATCCTTATCAGCAAAAGGCTATCACCTAGATATTTTATAATCCTTCTGCCTTTTGAAAAAGTAGCTGATTTAACCGATCTATCCGCTTTATCAATATGCATAGCCGAGCCTGTTCGAGCCAACAAATCTGCGATTTCATTCTAAAGACTAAACTTGACAATGACAAAGAATAAGTTGTACTGTCTCCAATTCCTCCGTATCCTCGCCCATCCGCTTTATCAATATGCTGAAGTCTGAAGATCTGTTTTCCCGTCTGCTGGTCCTCACCTTATTGATCAATGGCCTGTGATGACTCCTATTGCAATTTTGAGACTTCTTCTGTCTAGTCCCATCAGACTACTTGTTCCTGCTATATCTAACCTAGGCCGGAAGCCCTTCGATACATTGCAATCCTTCTGTCTTTTGAAAAAGTGGCTGATTGGCGGTTTATTATCATTATCTTCAATGTCACAGTGCCCTTGCACTCAGCATATGCATACGTTGTAGTCCCGCCCACCTGGTGAAAACCTATGATATTAAAACGAGGAAATTTTGAACACACAAAATTTACCTAAAATTCATCGTATTCCTCATGCAAAAGAATATTAGAAAATCTACTTATTTTGAACCTTTCTTCTGTGGACTTTTAGCTTCCAATTACAAAAATATAATTTATGCAAATCTGATTGACCTTGAAAAATCAAAAAATAATATTTTTACCGGGGTAGTTTTAAAGCCAAACAAACAAAAAATACAATTCATTGTATTTTGGATTTAATGTACATGTTTAGCCCTTGGTACAATAAACAAGGTAAGGTCATTAGCCCAACAACAAATAATCAGATACAACTCTGGTGCTCTATATTGTCAAAGTTGTATATGTCAAGAATATAAAATAAAGTTACTGACAGTTAATTGTCATCATTAATATGTTCATAATTTGTTATACCCTCTATTTGTTTATTTTGTTTTGAATTTATTAAAATAATTTCAATAATTTGAATAAACATTTTTTGAAATTTCAACAGTTGCCTGAATGTAAACAAAAACATCGAATGTCAACTTTGACAATTTAGAGCGCTCCGAAAAAAAATTGTAAATCAGCTGATTGCTTGGCCTTACCTTGTTTATTGTACCATGGTCTAGCCATAAAATGTAGTAATCAATTTCCTGTATACGTACTGAAATTTTAATGGAATACAAATAGTTCGAAAAACAGCGATCGGAAAAATGTCCAAGTAAATTAATCCAAACACATCATTATCTGGAACACATCGGACTGGACAAAAACTTTAATGACCGTGTTTAGACTTTAATTACTAGGAAACTTTTGACATTCTAGTTTTCACAAAAACCTAACGTATTGAAGGTGAACTCTTTGAGCGAGACCCTTGTGATATTCTGAATATAGCAATCTAGCTTAAGAATTTTCATAGTAAGTACAGTGTACCCTCTCCTTTTTATCGGAATCTCACCTCACCTCCCATAAGTGTCCACCTCTCATAAACGGACACTTTTTTCAGTACCAATCCGCTTCAGCACTCTTTGGTACTTCTCTCTTAAGCGGACAAAATTTCCTTAGGTGTCCGCTTATGAGAGAGTACACTGTACTTTAAAAAGTCTAAAATCA
The DNA here is from genome assembly GCA_958296145.1 of Hydrotaea cyrtoneurina. Taxonomy (NCBI): domain Eukaryota; kingdom Metazoa; phylum Arthropoda; class Insecta; order Diptera; family Muscidae; genus Hydrotaea; species Hydrotaea cyrtoneurina. Next base: position 4,193,908 of record OY282513.1, on the reverse strand, counting down.
TTCAAATAATATAACAACTTTAGCTTTGACGAGCATTTGAAGATTTTTTTATACCTGAGGTTCAGACGATCCAATTGTAATTGCAGAACATTAATGCTCAAAGTTGTTTGTGCACGGTGGCCTTTATACATTTATATATTTTTTTCTCACTGTGTACTGTTTCCAATGTTGCATTAATTTACTCCGAACCACGAGTCAATGCAAAGTGGGTACTCGTTCTCATGTCGACATTCCGACATCACTAACAAGAAAAACAAAACGTGCTGAATTGTCAAATATTTTCGGACTTGTGTGTGTGTGTTGATTGCACGCATGTTATTTTCGTTGTTATTTATTTTCCAAGTCGTGGTGAAATAGAAGCCAATAGTTTACATTTTAAGATGAAGCTACAGATAAAAACCCTCAACCAGAAATCCATTATTGTGGAAATTGACGAATCGAAGAAGGTCTATGACCTGAAGAAGGAGTTATATCTCTATCCCGACGTGGGGGTAAAGCCGGAGTTCCAGAAATTGATTTATGCCGGTAAAATACTGTGCAACGATGATACAATCAGTTCGTACAACATTGATGTGAAAAAATTTCTGGTGATAATGATTCTTAAGCAACCGCTGCCTCTGTCTGAGTCAGCAGTGGTGGCAGCACCGACCAAAGAGAGTACCCCGGAAACCCCAAAAGAGTCGGCACCCTCCGATTCGGAATTTAAGACGCCTCCTCCGCCAACCGCTGCAGCATCAACGATTAAACCTGAACTAGATGAAAAGGTAGCCCAAATTGTTGCGATGGGGTATGCGGAACACGATGTCCGCAGAGCGTTACGGGCGAGTTTTAACAATCCCGAAAGAGCTATCGAATACTTGATTGAGGGCATACCCACGTCACCTTCCACACCCGAAGGTGATAGTTATACGGACACCGATGCTGATCTGTCAATGACGCCCTTTGAAGTTTTCAGGGGTGACCCGGTGTTCCAGAATTTACGCAGTGCTTTACAGCAGCATCCAGAGTTAATAGATGCAGCCATACAAAGTATTGGCGAGTCAAATCCAGCTTTGTTAGAATTGATTAGTGAGAATCAACAAGAATTTCTGAGCATGCTGATAGAAGGTTCAGACGATGAGGAGGATGACGAAGACGATGATGGTGAAGAGTCGAGTTGAAGTGTCCAAGTCTATTTCCATCCCATCTATTGTATCATACATTTACAGAAATGTAAATTACCTTTTCCATGTTTAGTTTAATTTCAATATGAATTTAATGTTATTTTTTCATTCGAATAAATTATATTTCAGAATAAGTAAACAATAATCATATTTTTAGCTTTCACAGAAAGTTATATTTATTTATTTTATTTGTATACGCCCCACTGAATGATGGTTGAGTCATAATATTTTTTCCAGACAATTTTAAAAACAATATATCGTAACAAGAAATGTAAAATGACTTAACAAACTTTTCATAAATTTACCGACGAAGCAAAAAAAAAAAAAAAAAATTAAAATCTAAACAGTTCTTTTGTTATGTCGTTCTGGAATTCATTGTGAATTTTGAATATTGATGTGTACAACTTTGCAGGGACATGTATTTTAGGCCATTTCACCAGAATCAATCAAAAACACGATTTTGGATTTTTTGATGTTTGGTCATTTTGGACTTCGGGTGATGACATGTACATACTATAGTATTATTAGTCGATTTTGGTGGTTTTCACAACCATGCTATCCAACACAACTCAAATGTAGCTTATTGAAATGTGATTACAAATAAATCAAATAATGTTCATGTTCTAGTTCTGCTCAGTTTATGTTTTATCATTTGCTAAGTACAACAAGTTTCCCTTCATGTATTTTGATCAAAGGCAAATTTATTTATGGATCCACTTCGGATTGCTGCTCCTTTTCATTGTTTATTCCGATAACACTAGACACATAAAAAAAAATGTAATGAATAATGAAATACAATTCTGATATACAATAGTCCACGGAGTACAGAAATCATCGAGATGATTTAAATTTAAAAAAAATTGTGGAGTTATTTTGAAGAAGAATTTGAATTATGTACTTTATTTATTGAGACTTATATAAATTTCGGCTTAAATTGCTTCGATTTGTCTCAAGTTGTCTTTCCTCCCACATACATATATTACTGGAAATCTCCATAAAAACAACAATTTAGTGACATTTTGAGTTTGTACGCTACGGTTAGTTTAAGAATTTTTGTAATATAATTATACGGATAATTTAATGAATTGAAATGTGTATCTTTCAGCGTATATTCCAAAAACGGATCAGTTTGATTAAATAAACAGAAATTGAAATTTGAAAAATAATCCCTAAGTCCAAAATTCCGAGCTAGGGACCCGAAAGTCCGGAGATATTTATTTACTTAATTGTTTACATATATCTTACAAAGTAAATTCATAAAAAATAACGAGAGATAAGATAATTCAGAAATAATAATGAAAAAAATGTTAATAGAATGTTGTTTTTTTAACATATAATGTATTTTTTTTATACTTTTTTTTATATTTATAACAATTTATTCTTCTTTAAAAATATTTATTTATTTATTTATTTATACTATATTTTATAAAGTAAATTTATAAAATATAAAGAAAGGCGCCGGGTAGCAAAGACCATGTGCGCACAAGGGGAAAACAAGAGAGTTTATATTAATTTATAATACACGAATAAAAGAAAAAGTTACATGAAATAAGAATAGTTATACTTATATAAAATCTTATATATTGAATATACAAATAGAAAACCTGTTCTAGACATCACGTATACTATGCATGCTCAGAGCTAATCTAACCCTGCGCAGCATAGTGTCCAAGGAACAATCCAGAATCCTATCAATGGGTAAATCAATTTTTGAAGAACTACACTCCAACAGTATATGTGGAACTGATAGAATATCGTCGCAAAAGCTGCACCTGACAGGATCCGAGTTATCGTAATAATGCTGCGTGTTGAAAACAGTCTTACCTACTCTCATACGAGCCAACAAGATACAATCAGTTCTACTGAGGTTTACACTGTATCTTGGCCTAATGATGCCCGGGTTAACCTGTCTCAGGAAAAGGGGAGACTGGTCCCAATGTTCCATGTCCTTAGAGCGTCGAATAGAACGGTAGACACTAACTATTGCATTTGGTGAGCACGGCATTTCAGATATGAGGGATAGGCGCAAAGCAGTTTTAGCAACCCCATCAGCGTGCTCATTGCCAGCTATACCCAAGTGAGAGGGGATCCAGAGGATTACAATATTTTCGAGAAAATCAGCAAATGTTAGCATACCACTGTAAATACCCTTACGATTCCTATGAATTGCCCTCACCACACTGAGACTGTCAGTGCAAATTATAGTCCTTCTTCGTTGTTCGTATGCGAAGGAAATTGCCTCTCTTACAGCAGTGAGCTCAGCAACAAAAATCCCAGTGTAGTCTGGCAGACGGCACTCACAAATTGTCTCAAACTGAGAATCAGGTAATTGTCTGACCACGGAAAATGAGGTAATTTGCCCGTCAAATGAGCCATCTGTATAAAGAATCATGTCCGGTTTATATGTTGAAATTCTGTCAGCAAAAAATCTCCTGAAACAGGCCGCGTTTATAGAATCTTTCTTATGGGTGCTTAATGTATCATCTATTAAAACAGTAGGCCTGTCTTCAGTATAAGGGGAAGGTTTTAAGGGAAGAGAAATACCTAAACATGAAAAAATCTGCAAAATATGATCGATAGATGAGATAGAATTTCCATTAGGGTGATTAATATGATGCCAAAAAACATCATGAAGGCCATCCGATGGTAGGGTGACCGACTTAGACGCAAGGCTAACAGAAAACCTCTCTAAAATTGTTCGAAATTCGGCGAACCTACCCTCCAATCTCAAAGCATCGACGGGTGTTGCTCGTAGGAGCCCAGTGGCCGATCTGAAGCAATTGTTAAGCGCAACGTTCAACTTGTTCACATTTGACGCCGACGTCCATCCGTAAATTGTAATGCCATGAGAGATTGTGCCAATAGTCAGTGACTTACAAATGTCAATAGCAGTCTCAATGTGAGGGCCTTTTGTTCTGGAACAAATAAGCCTGAGTAAGTTGTTGATCTTCCCCAGTTTCGACTCCAAGTATTTCACATGCTCATTCCACAACAGGTTTTTGGTAAAAGTGATCCCTAGGATTTTCATCTGCGACCCAACCCTGATATGATTTTCACCGAGACGAATATAGTCTAACCTACAGTTTCTCTTCCTACAGACATGAAGAATATCTGTCTTGGCAACAGGTATGACAGCACCCGTGCTCCTAGCCCAGACCTGAACTGTATCGTTAAATGTATTGATACTATCCTCTACATCCTCAGGTATACCAGAAGAGACTGCGAAAATGTTGTCTGCAAAGATACCGACAAAATCAATGCCAGGAGAATTCTCCAAGGCTCTGGCAAGTGAATTTGCGTAGATGTTGTACAAGATAACTGAGAGTGGTGAGCCCTGAGGGACGCCATTATCTAAAGGAAAACAACCAGAAAGATGACCATCCACTTTGACAATCATACGACGATCCGAGAGAAATGAATTTAGAAGAAAGAGCATTTGCCTCGGTAGACCCCAGTCATTTAGCTCTTTTAAGACTTGGGTCGACACGACACGGTCAAAAGCCTTTTCCAAATCCTCCGAAAGAACCAGACTGTGTTTTCTTCGACTTATATTAAACCGCAAGACTTCTTCGAGACGATGACACAGGCTATGTACACCATAGCGAGGCAAGAATGCATGTTGAATTGGCAGAAAACTATTTCTTGCGTATCGAAAAAAACGCTTGGCCAAAATTTTCTCTAATATCTTAGAGAGAACAGGAAGCAGCGAAATCGGTCGGTATCCCTCTAAGCGGCTGGGATTTTTCCCTGGTTTAGGAATAGGAGAAAGAATCGCAACTTTCCAATCATGTGGAAAGTTACCAGAAGACATTATATTGTTGTACAAATTGCACAAACGTTTCTTAACTAAAAGCGGAGAATTTCTAACCATTGAGTAAGTCAACTTGTCAAAAGATGGGGTGGATCCCTTTAGAGTCTCAAGTGTTTCTTCGAGTTCAGAAATATTAATCAACTGAACGAAGTTGGGGAAAAGATTTGCTGTGGGAGTAAAATTTTCAATTAACATATCTCGCTTTGAGGCTATAATAGTTTGATCAAAGGCACCATCCGAGCTCAAGGAGCTCCAGAAGGAAGCGAATTCATTTGCGATGTCCTTCGGATGAGAAACGGTATTGTCACCTACACATATAGTGGAAAAACTCTCTGACCTCGAAACTCTCAAGTTATTCACCTTGCTCCATAGGCAACGAACATCCATAAATGGATTTAAGGAGTTAAGAAATCTGGCCCAGGTCTCCCGCTTAGCGATTTTACATGCCCTCTTAACCCTTGCACACATCCTCCTATAGCCCAAGCAATTCTCCACATTCCTATTCCTTCTAAATCGTCTCCAAGCCTGTTGTCTATGTCTGATAAGTCTGGCTATGTCACTATTAAACCAAACTGGTCTATTTTTCCTATTTGGACTACGACTAATAGGTATAGACTCGTTCGCAGATTTTCTAAAAAGACGTTTCATCTGAGCCGCCTCTCTGTTGACGTTCACTGATTCACAAAAATCGTCATTAAATTGAATTATCTTCGACTGAAAAAGAGGCCAGTTGGCCCTAACATCAAGAAAGCGAGGAATAAATTTTTTCCTAGGAGTCAGAAAATCATTTGAGATCAAAATTGGGAAGTGGTCCCCAACATCAGGTAGCGGTAAGCACCTCCAGGTTAAACTTGAAGCAAAATCCGGACTGCTCATAGATACATCCACAGATGTAAGTGTATGGCGGGTATTTAGCAAGGTAGGCGAACCGTCGTTAAGAATAACAAAACCTTGTGTATTCGCAATATCCTCCCAGATGCGACCATCATGGGAAGTATCAGATGAGCCCCAAAGTATGTTTCGGGCATTCAGGTCTCCTAGTACAAGGGTATGACCTCTTTCTGGAAAATGTATGCGACGAACCATATCAATGCTCAAGGACAAGTCGCATTCTTTGTAAATGTTCACAACTGTTAAAGGAGTGCCGCAGTCAATTGTCAACGACTGAAAAAGCAGTGACCCAGTAGAGGCAGAGTGCTGGGTGACATTAATATTATTCCTAACAAAGAGGGCAATACCTGATTTAGAATAAGAATAATCTTTATTGTGATGGTAAATCCTATATCCTGGCAGGTGCAAAAGATGTCTATTTCCTTCCGTAATATGAGTTTCCTGTAGGGCGATTATATTTGGCTTATGTAGAGCGACAATAAGTTCCAAAGCAAATTTATGACATAAAAAGCCTTGGATATTCCATTGAAGAAGCGTGATGTTTAGACCAAAGTCCATAAAATGAAAAGATAGAGAAAAAAAAACAGGAAAAAATAAATAAATTTAGTTAGATTGTAAGTTGGTTAAATTATCTAAAGGTAACGTTTTCTTAAAGGTTTCAGGGGTAATTAATACGTTGAGCTGGGGAAATTTCTTAAACGCCTTGCTGCGTGGAGAAATTCCCTCATTCAGATCCTCCGAGTTGGTTCGTGGTGGTGTGGCCATTTCTGTGGTATCAGCAAATTCCAAAGATGATTTTTGATTGTTGTAAGAATTTAATGTTGTTCCGTAGTTGAACGCATTGTCCATATTGAAATCATCTGACATATATTCCTCAGATGACAAAAAGTCTTTTTCTGTGTGTGTATTAATTTTGTTGAGATTTTTTCTTTGTTTTGTGTTGGTATTGGTTTGATTGTTAATTTTAGATGTCGGTTTGTTTGAAAGAGAGTTTGAAACTGATGGTGAGATGGACGTTATTTGCGGAGATGAATGAGTGAGGAGTCCAGGAGATGATGTAGCAGTGAAATGTGTTATCGGAAGAGTTAATGATGATGCAAGAGAGTCTGTTATCGATTTAGATGCTGAGGTAACAAGGGACTTTGTTATCGGGAGAGATGTTAGTTCAATGACCTTGTGTGATGTTGTTGCATTGTTTTTGTCGACTTTATTTGAAATAACGGCATCTTGTTTTGAGGAATTTCCATTTACCAAGACTTGGGCATATGAGGCCTTGGGACGATGTGGTTCAATGAGGTTGTTAGATGGGTCTTCATTGAAAATACGCCAAGCTTCTCTAGCTGTGCACCTGCGTTTGGCCTTGATTTTGTTCACCGATTTATGGGTAAGGAAGCTGGGACATGTTGGGTCTGAGGAAGTATGGGTGTCGTTATTGCAGTTGACACAAAATTTGCGGGTGCAAACCTCGTGTGGTGGTGGAAAACCGCATTCCTTGCATTGCTCAATACCCCTACAATAGTTTTTGGTATGGCCTAATTTTTGACAATTGCGACATTTCAACGGATTTGCAATGTATTCGTGAACTGGCACTGTACGCCAACCAAGATCCAACCATTTAGGAGGGTGAATCAAGTCGAATGTTATCACTGCGCCGCCGGTTGCGACAAGGTTGTCCCCTATCTTCTTCATAAATTTTCGTACTCCGATTACCTTAAATTCGCTTAAGTCTTTAACAATATCTTCCTCAGTAATGGGTACAATTTTGTCACTGAAAATTAGTCCTTGCGAGGAGTTAAGAGTAGTATGTGGCACAATTTTCACAGGTACTACATCGATATATTTCGCACTTACAAATTTGTTTGCAGCCTTCAAATTGGTTGCTTTGATCATAAGGTCACCACTCTTTAATTCACTTATCTCCAGATAATCACGGCAAATATGCTTAATACCTCGTCCAATCTGGAAAACATTGTAAGAAGCCAGAGGCTTTGCTGGAGTAGAAGGATCCGTTGAGCTAGCAGACGCAATTAGAAATCTTGGCAGATCGTCATAATTTGATATGATGGAAGGAAGCGGTACGAAATCTTCGGGATCAAGACGGGTGCGTTTATTTTTGGCTTTTCTCTTTTTATCCCTGTCAGGATCCAGGTCAGCGTACCTGTTATGATTCGGGGGGTACACCCCGGTCATCTTGAAGTTCACAATTCACTCAGAAGGTGTACAATTTAAACACAAATTAGAAAGTAAAATTATTTAAATCTCCAAAGTTTAAAACCACAGGCAAAAAGGCGTTAACGTAAATCGATAACACTAATAAATCGAAAACAACCGTAAGAGAAACAAACGATGTTATCTCGGCAACTGCCAAACGCGGAATGATTCTTTAAAAATATGTTGGTAGTTCTATTTAATATGTTGCATATTGTAATTTGTTCTAATTGGCCGTCAGGCTTTAAATTACAAAATGGAAATAAATTCAAATTCAAATATATACACGGCTGGAAAGGTATTTCGATAAGCTACCCGACTTTATTTTTTCTTACTGCCTCGTCCCATAAAACGAACTGGTTCGTTCGTTACAAATTGTCAGAATTTAATTGATTTTTATCAGTAATGAGGGCGTATTCTTTTGGGATGGTATTCCATATGTCGATATCTAACATATATCTGAAAACTACAATTGAATAATGCCTGAAAACCATTTATTGGCGGTTTGTAACGAACGAACAAATTAGTTTTATGGAAACTGGAAGTTAATTAATTCCCTATCGCAAAAAAAAAAAAAATTTGGAGCAATATCGCTAAAGTAAATTTCTTCCTAAATTTCAAATTTTAAATAGCTGTCGAACTTCTCTAGGAAATTCATTTTTATGGACGCTCATTTATGACTCTCGCCTGGCAATTAATATGTTCTATATTTCTTTCTCGACGTTTTCCATAAATCGAACAACTTTGAACTTTATTTTGATACATAAATGAGTTTTTAAGTGATGGAGCCTATTTAAGTTCCGACAGTGAAACTGACCCATATAATTCTTATTAAGTTTTGTATAAATAACTATTTTTTTTATTGGCTTATACAGTCAACTAGCGGATACGTGAACACCATATTGTCCAGAAACTGGATAACTCGTAGCAATTATACTTGTATTTGCATTTGAAATATTTCTGTTTGACAACGAATTTTAGTTAGTCTTTGGACAAAAGTGTGACACTGGGTATTGAATTTATTAATACAAGTTCATTTCAGAGATAAAACAACACTGCATTGTTTTAAAATTTCAGGATTCGAAAGCGTGAACGAAATCGTAAACGGTAACAATCTCAACAATAAGTAGTTCACATTTCAGCGAGTAGTTTTTAGCTCCAACATTTCATTCACATTAAAATACATTTTTCCAAGTTTAAAAAATTCGAAGAACAATTTGGAGAAACTGTGAAAAATCGTTCGCCGCTTGCAAAGGGATTTCGAAGGGTTACTGCTACCAGTAATTTTAATCAACAATGGGAAACAGCAACATTTTTAAATGATCTTGGCCCGACTACAAGAGATGCCGAGGGTAAGGAGATCTGAATTTAAATGGTGCATTGTAAATCACAACATTTATTTAAAGATTTGGCGAGACTTGGAGTTACAATGAAAATGGTCACCAACAAAACAGAATGCAATGCCACCGGTGGCGGATGATTCAAACAATGGAGAGACTAAGGCAGTACCTGCGAAATGTCTGGCTGTTACAGTCCCAGGTTAAAGTCATTTCCAACACTCAGCGGGTACGATTGCTGGCAAAATACCAACGTTGCTGCTAATTTGTTTTCGATATTCATGTTGATCGGATTCTGTCTTTCAATATAGGGTTATTGTATTCAGCACATGCGTAATGGCTGCTTTATAACGACATCTTCTAATGATACGCAGTATGCAAATATACACGTCCGGAAACACAGGACTTTGATTTTGACACTCACCTTTCATCCGGTTATATCGATAAGATCGGACTCCTGTCTCAGTAGTCCATTTTGTAATATTAGATTTTGTTTACTTCTTCATCTCTCAAAGCGGAATTTGAATTCCCACAAAAAACTCATACAAAATAATTGAACAGACTTTATTTTGAGATCAGTGCGGGCCGCATTAAAGAAAAATGTGTCAGTAATGTCACCGCTTCGAAATAGGCAGTAATAGTTGGTATTATCCGACACCCAGGTACGGAAGTTTTGCTTTGACTCTGAGATGAAAATGTGTTCGTCAGAAAAATCGTTGTCCATTTCGAGCTGCACCAAGGCCCAAACTGAGAATCGATAACGAAGCGGGTGGTCTTCAAATGCAGATCCAATTGGATCTAGTAAGTGAATAATGCGGGGATTTTATTGCAACATCGATGGCGCGTCTATGCTCCAGGACTGAGTCGCGCACGAGAGTACGACTAGCGTACAGCTGGCGAGCTGGGTGCCACGTTTCGGCCAACATTTCGTTTTAATAAACCCACTGTCTGGGATACACAGTATTCCCAACGATATTCACGACTAAAGTTTGTCATGTTTGTTCAGATTGCGAGCGGGAACAGTTTGTCTTTTTGTGATGGTTGAATTTATTGGAAGTAGGTCCAAGCATGTTTTCCGAACTAGGTCGGCAACGATCGTGAATGTCGTCCTTACCATCGTCGCCAGTGTCTTATGCCTTGCTGCATATGGGGGCGTTGGTAGACGCATTGTATTTCACACGGTGCTAAGACCACCGTGAGTTTAGGCTATTGTGGCACGTAAAACTCTGCGACTCTGTCAGGGAAAAATTCAAAAGTATTATTAGGACTTTACCAAACAAATGGACAACCATTTTCTTACCAAAGAGTAAGAGGAAGTCTTTAGCGCTCTTTTTGAGTTTCCCTTAAGACAGTAGCAAATGAAAAAGAAAAAACATTGGAAATCCATTTGATTTGTATCGCAATTAATCGCTTATTTTAACCATTCCCCACCTCTTTTATTATTCCCCTGTACTGGATGATGGGTGCATAACGCCTGATGCACAAGAGGGGGTGCTGCCAGTTCAGTTCCACTGGCGACCATGTTAATAAATGTATTTATGGTTATTGTCTCGTATGACTTGCGTTACCTACCGTCAAAGTGAATCCATTTCACTGGTATTCTTTGAATGACAACACAGGGCACAAGGAGCGAAATTTAATCGTGTGATGAGTATGCAGGACGACGACGGCACGTGTATTTCTCATCAAATCGCACTCGAGAGCTGGAATTAATTTTTAAATGTTTCAATTTCAATGCCAGGAAACCGGGTCGGTCTGTGGCGGCTGCCATGTGGATGGAATAGTCATTTATTGGTGCGTTCACCGGAGTTAATCAAGTTCTATAAGAGCTGCGACAGTACACGACAATTTCTTATGGTACGACCACGCGACGTTGGTTGCTTCTGCATCCAACCATCCCATGCCCGACCGTCCATTCGTACACGTGGATGAATGAATCAAAATAATGCGTTTTTATTTGTGAAGAGTTTGCGTTCTGTCTTTGAATGTTTTGTGCACTTTACGCTCTCTCTCTCTCTCTGTTTTTCCTCCCCTTTCTCTCTCTAGATGCCGAGCTTATTTGTTCGCATGTTTAATTATAATTAGGCAGGACTTGGTGTGTCTGTACGTGTGTGTGTCGAGAAATATTCACAACCACCATTACAGTCGTATCATTATCATTACCGGGGACACAGTGGGTCAAATCATTTGCGATGCGGTGTAATGTATTTACTCGAAGCGAAATTGATCGAATTGATGGGATTTTAGCAGATTTCCGCAGAAGCTACCAAAAAAAAAATTGGATTGTTATTTGTATTTGTCTTTGGATACGAATTATAACGGCAATAAGAATGAAATAATGAATAGTTTTCTGAAATTTTGTCATTTGAAGAATTTTCGAGAAAAAAAAAATAGGAAAACTCACTCAGCTGTACACGATACAATTTGCTAACTGACCGTTTACATGACTTTGAAATTACTCGTCTTACTCTCTTACTCGTAACGAGGCCGCTCACAACCACTGTGCCACATCAACATCATATTCGCATCAATGAGGCAACAATTTGTTCTCCTTTGTCTGTTCCATTGGTAGGCCGCTTGCTACGTTGGGTTGAAAGATAATTATACCCTGCGCTTAATTGAGTGCTCAACTGCTTATGCTCGCTTTCTAAGCTATTTTTACTTGAGATTCTAGTCCGTCCGTCCAAACAGTCATTCATCCATCCACCCGTCCGTCCGTATGTTCGCCTGACTCCATCAGTGTGTTGTTGTTAATTATTTTAATTGAAATGTTCTTTATGATCATTTAATGTATTAGATTGTGGCAAATTAGTAAGATAAATGATTGCGGCATCAGCCTGAGTACACTGTACCACCGCTGAGCGTATGGCTCCTGCCTGCTACCTTTGTCCATTCATTCCAGCCGAGCCAATCGTGCATCCATGCAAAAGAAATGTTAAAAATGAACCAAAGTAACGACAACAAAAATTAACAAAATAAAACGTTTCATTATTTAGTTTTTGCCCCCCTCCCCCACTCCAAGATCTGTATCAGCGGGACTGGCATTTGTATTGGCATCGTAAGTAATTAAACGTAAAATGCTTACAACATACACACGGTTCACGAATTAAATAATTCCTATAAATGTTATCTCATTTAGAAGGAAAACAATTAAGGAACACGGAGTCTTTGAGATTGCTGCAGAAAGGGGGGGCCAGGTAAACGGTTAGGCGAAAAAAACTTATTCGCAGAACTATAAGAGGTTTCTTGTTAGAATTATGAAAAATCATTGGTAAGACAGAAATATCGGTAATAAATGTTTCTGGTTTTCTATTAAATTTTAAATTTCTTTATCAATTAATATTATTTTTTATCCCCCGGAAGAAAACGTCTTTCCCGTGTAAAATCAAAAAAAAGTTAAGTTGAAATTTTGATGTTGAAGAAACTTTTGCAAACTTGTTAGACTGTTTCCGGTTTCTCGCCGGATTTAAAAAGAAGAAACTTACAACTTTTGAACAATACATACTTTATTTACAAAAACTTGAGAATTGTTTGTCAATTTGTCCAATAGTTTTTTAATGTTCTCGCCATTTTGCAATTTTAATGATGTTTATAAACATTATTTTATGTTTTTTTACGTAATTTCACCTTACGTAATTTCAAAAATAGAAGGAGTTGTCGTAGGTCAAATGAAATTTGGCACATGTGGTTTTTATAAGCAACAAACAAGCACGCCCACCTCCCATATATCCTTAAACATCGAAATGATATATTTTTTTAAAACTGCTTACCGAATTTCACCAATTTTGGAAGAAAACATCTCGAAAGTATTCGAAGTCATCGTACAAAATCTCTGGAATTATTCTTTTTTAAATAAATTTTAATAAAATCGCACAAACTCTTTCAAACTCACTAGATGCAGACTAAAAACAAAGTTTGCCAACGTCCCGGCTTCTATCGTCCATATGTCCTTGAATGAAGAACTCGATATTTCTGAAATGTTGATTTGAATAAAAATTCCGATAATATTAAATATTCAACAATTAAATGTAACTATCCACAATTTATTTGCATATCATAAAACTTTTTAACAACAACGCTCGAACATTATTCATGACATCACTATATTCTTTTGTAAATATTATTTTTATAGTTCTGTTATGTAGGACGAATGTTTATTGGTTTGCCACACCACTTTCCCCATCTGCCCAGTCTCATAAACGAAGCGTAACAAACGATGTAACTAATATAAATTCGTCAGTAGCATCGTGGTTTTTCAAATTGTTGCTTATATGGACAATGCCCGCCTTCTACTGCCGTCAAATCCCCATTTACATTCTAGTATTAAATCAGTTTCGGTTTCGAAATCATTCATATTTAAAATGCTGTGCTCCTTATTGTCCAATATGTTTCGCAATGGAACTTCTGCTGAAGTTTAGATAGTATGACGGGAAACAATCTTGGTGAACCGAAGTTTCCACCTTTCTTAGAGATCCAAGTCAATGAATAAAGCTAACGATTTGGAAATCATATAATTTTTCCAAAATAATTTATTACCCTGGGCATATTTTCACAATATCGTTGAAATTGGCTAACAATTATGAAAAGGATGTGTTCTTCGATAATTGAGCATCTCTTCTTAAAAAGAATAAAGCCACATATCTGAAATACTAAATTCTGCAAGGTCAAACGTAATGATTCTTAATCTTCATATAAAGGGTGTTTTTTTTTGATAGAACTTACTAACGGCATAACTTCCTCTTTATTATGAAATAAATATCCGATTCCATTTTTCTTCAAATACCAAAATAAAACCTCTTGTTGGAGAAGCCTGTATTCCATTTTTTGTTTTTGTACAATCAAAAAAATCTCCAAGGCCCCAATTCAAAAATGAAAAATTGTGTTTCCATTTGGGGTTGTTCTCCAGTTTCTTTGGGGTTTTTTTCACACTTTAGATTGGAGAGCAATTTGAAGCGATTCTTCATACTTGTAATTTTTTTTGGTTACAAAAATACAAAAATATTCCTAATAACGAAAATCTATGGTTGTATTTTTTGGGTGTTTTTCATAATATTTGGAGGATTTTGCATTGGGTCATTTTTCATAAATTGTTTGGGTGATTTTCCAGAATTTTTGGTCAATTTTCGTATTTCGGAAAATCATTAATTTGGGGCCTTCTTAATTTTTTTTTTTTACATTTTTCATTTCGAGTATTTTTCATAGAGCCGTAAGAAATATTTTTTTTTTTGGTTAAAAAGTCAAATTCACCCAATTTCCATTTCGTGACTGTTTTGCTACCCCTCTTACTGGTCTACATTGGGTGGAGAGTCATCGCAAAAATTTAAAACAAAAAATCGTATTTCAAACATATTTTTTTGACTACAATATTATTCTATTAATTGAAAATGTAATCTCAAAATAGACTTCTTTTATGGAATTTTAATAATTTGTTTTTATTTAAATTAGCTTTAATATTCATATGTAGTTATAATCACGGAACTACTACCCCAAAATAATACAAACTGCAACAGATTTTTTTTACTAAAACAAAAAAACTCCCAAATATTGTAAACTGCTGAAAGGAACATACAAATAAATATCATCACACTGTGTTTACAGTAGTTTGACAGGTCATTAGACAAGTCAAACCGCAGTGAACGATGGAAAGTGCAATTGTGTCGTTATATTCAATAATCTTTTCATGCACACGTTCAGGCGACCGCCGACCGGTGGCAAGTAGCAGTAGCACAACTCAGCCAGGGGTGGATTTACCCTTTTTGTGTGACATTTTCTGTTGCATAAAAAGGGGTTAATTTTCTGTGGCACTGGCAGTTTCAACCAAAGTTGTTATTGTTTTTGGCTGGCACTTGTGTGCCATTAATTAAAAGCTTAAATGAATGATTGATTAAAGCGTACACAAACACGCTCACCCAAATTCAGTTCTGACATAAAGAAAAAGAAACTGCAAGAGAGAAAAACAAAATATCCTTTTAAAATCCTACACAAAGTCATAAGCACAACAACTGCTAATCACTGTACTCGTGCTCTCTCGTTTGTGTACATTTGGTTTTTTTTCTTCTTGCTACCTGTCGTGTTGCTGGTGTCACACTCAAAACATGTCACCGGCACCATTGTCAGCTTCGTCATCCCACCACTCTCACAGCCTCAGTTGCAATAACAACAAATGTATGTGGGTACATATCATTTACTTTAGTTGATAAACACCTTTTGGACAGTAAATAAAACGTCCATATACTACTCGAGTTTATGTACATAGAATATATTCTGTTGTTGTCAGTTGCTCCTCCTACACATTAGGAGCGCTGAGTTTTTGCGCATCCTATGTCTTGTGTTTGCCTAGGATCTTTTGTGTTGGAGTTTCTCAACTGTTGTTGTTATTTCCCATTCAAACAACCAATGACATCTAACTCCCCGTTTCATCACAGTTATTTTAACAACCCTTATTGTATGAACAGAAAATACCCTGAGAGAGAGAGAGAGAGTGAAATGAATTGAATTCAGAGAGTGGCAGAGAGTTAACACAAATGAATCAATTTGCTTGAAGAGAAAAAGTTGAGTAGTCCAGAAAACCAGAGAGAATTGTTATGTTAGCACGTGCTGCTGAGGTGTTCATTTTTCTTTTAGCATCAGTTTTTCATGGGGGGGGGGGGGGGGAGGAGGGGGGTGATGAACATTTTTATTCAAAATAAATCCAAATAAAACAATTAACAAATATTTAAAATCGAATTGTGTGTAGTTTCCTATATTAATGGCCTATTTTTGATATACCCCCTTAAGGAAAGGCCTCTTCCGATTCGATGTTTTTCCTCGTGTGAAATCAGAAATTTGAGTCAATCTCAACCAAATTTGTGTGTTATATCAAGAATTAATCAAAGTTCAATTCGTCAATACAAAACCATGTTTTTCAGTTACTCACTTTTGAAAACCCCATCAAAACACCCTCAACATTTTGCAAGTGAGGTGCAAATTTAATTATATTGAATGAAGAGTTTTGAAACTGATTGAATCAGTTAATGGACCATCAGTTGCCGACCATCTAAGCTGGGCATAAACGTTACGCCTTGTATACCACCCATAACTATGAACTGTAATACTGTTAAAGTATCACAGTAATAGAAAAAAAAACCTTCTTAGTATTATTTTAATTAAAAAAGTGACAACTTTTCCAATATTTTTCAACTGTTTTACAATTTCTATTGTAAGAATGTTATTCGGTTGGATCCATCGCTCATGTTCATGCACTAATGGTGAAGATGAAATGAACACGCTGAACATTGTTTGCCTTCACTGGGAAATGAAACCCAACAATTACCCCTCTGTGAAAATTGAAACTCAATACCCATCAACCAACACACAAACAACAGCCCCCAAATAAAACAACAATTTCACTTCCAGAGAGCAACAACGAAATATACAAGTAAAAAAAGCCGGTCTCACCAACTGATACAATTTCACACACATACACCCGTGCGTTTGCACTCTCTAAAATCGTCTGTGCGTCTCTCTTTCTCAGTGTATCTCAGTGATACTCATGCACTCTGTAATATACACACACACACACAGCCATACATGCACGCCCAGGCAGACGGGCGAGTATACCGTGTGTTGTTGTTGTAGTTCTCCCTGGTAAATAAAGCGACTGAATGAATGAAGAATGAATGAAAAATGCATTGGCAACATAAATGTTGTTCAACAAATAAACATGAACTCATTCGTCGAAGTATTGTCGGCGCCAACGGACGTTAGAGCGGCAGAACAAGAAAAAGAAAAACGGTGGATTTCAATTGTTGTGTAAAGAAAATAAATACCAAAAAAAAAAGAAAATAAAATTGAAAAAAAATCAAATCCAACCAATTGCCAATTAGAATTTTGATGAAAACGGAATTTCGCGCAAAACAAATCAATCACAACAAAAGCGATTTATGCAATTTATGCTTCGTTAAGTGTAAAAAAGGTGATTTATAACGGCTCAATTCAAATCAAAGTGTGTTGACGTGTTTGTTTTTTTTTGGGGGCCATTTCAAAGTGTCATTGCCAAGTCATTAGACTGTTGTCGTTTGAGAGCTGATTTGGCGTTTTGTTGCATACACAGTACACAGTTGAATGTCATTTATCGCATACCAAACAACCAATCAACCAACCAGCCGACCGACCAACAATAATAAGCCTTAACCCAACGAAACGTGTTTGGAAGTCTTGTGTCGTATAGTTGCATACCAACCAACCATATATTCCAGGCGACATACCTTCTCCTCCGCGCCTTCATTGATTCACCCTAACGATCGATCGATACAAAACAAAAACAGCAAGACGCGAAGCGTGCAATCATTACGTTCCATGTGGGCCATATTTATTAGCAGTTAGTTATCGTTTTGCAAATATAAATACATATATATATATATATACGTATATATATACATACGTACATATCGACCGACATCTCGACGATCTCTTCTCCATTCTTCTCGTGGTACGGCTCTTAATTGGATGCTGAGCTGATTGACGTTACCAGATTTCTTCTGCTGATGCTGACTGACTGACTGACTGTTGTTGTTGCTGCGCACTGTTTTCTCATCATTTCATTTTAATTGTCTGAAAATCAAAGCAAATAAACATTTCAATTAACGCGTGCTAAACAACTCAAGAGCAAAAACAAATTGAAAAACGTAAAATAGAAAAGCAACACAGAAAAGCCACAACAACAACCATAACGAAAATATTCGAATATTTAGCCAAAGCCAAACCAACCCAAGCAACCAAACAACCAACCAACCGACATCTATTGTTTGTTTGGCGTTTTGTTCGGGTGGTAAAATAATCGCGTCTGTCTGTGTGCAGCAGTGAGCGCCCATGTGCAAAAGTGTTTAATTAAGATTTATTGAAAATTGTGCTAAATTTTGCAAAATCAAAACACAAAAGTTGTCAATCAACAAAACAACGACCGACCGACCGACCGATCGAGCACCAGCACCAGCACCAACACCAAGCCAAAACAAACGTGATTTTATCTACAGTTGGCATCTCGATACAATAGCAAGAAACTCCAGTTAACTTCGGCGATTGTTTCCACAAGCAATTTTATCTCTCTATGTAAGTATCCACAACTACTAGTGTAAGTCCATAACTCTGGTCATCCTTTGCGGATCCGTTTTATACCACACGAATGACGTCACTGTGACGGACGAGATTTTCGACTACAAATACTTTCCGTTCAGTCTCGTAAAAATATGGGATTTTTATAGCAAATAAATTATGTACGACGGCAGTGCTTACAAAATACATTGTAAGTTAGTAAATTTGTTTCATTGTGTTTGATTAGAAACACTAACTACTCCAAGCTATTAAAAAGATGGTTTAAAATTTCACATAAATATTTTCCTTCTCATGTGATTTTGACACGGATATTGAAGAGTTATGAAGAGAATTCGATATTTTTGATTTTGTAATAGTTTAGTTAATACGAACGTTTACCAAAAAATCCATTAGAAAATACCAAACTTATTTCTCGTACTTTGGTTTTTCTTTCCTCTAGTAACACTGAACGTATGAGTAATATTATTTACATATCACTCATACGTTTACTGTAATTGATCATATTTGTGGAATGTATACAAATATTTCCCTCGACAATGTTCATTTGTTCAGTTAAGACAATTGAGATTTGAAAGTAGATCACATTTTTGGGAATATTGAAACGTAAATACAAATTTGACAGATGTTTGCAGTTTTCGGGGTTGGCTGAGGTTCCCTACTTTGACTCCATCTTCAGATTTAAGCTCGTTTACACTTCTGTTTTATATCAATAACATTTTAATAAAATCGGACCAATGACCATTTAGAGGGTATTACCAAGGGTATGCAAACAGTATGTGTTTTTAAAAACAACATTATTTGTTTTGAACACCTTTCAAATATTGCCATGCAAATCAGTGACATCTGGAGTGTGCTTCCGAACTAATGCATCACAAAACGACTTGAAACGTCTCCCTCTAAATGGTCTTTCATCGCACTAGACATTTCTATTTCAAAAGAAAATGTTGCAATTCCCCCATTTTGAAATTTCCAGCTTAGACCTCAAGAAACTTTTGCAAAATCCAAAAAAAAACCCAGAAAATCCTTCCGTGATAAAACACTTTTGCCGACGACCAATTCTTCAATTTTCAAAGCATTTTTTAAATAGGTTTTCTTCAATCAATTTTAGTGACCGGAAACGGGTCAAAGTGGCAGTCTTGTGAGAGGGTGGAAATTCCTTTTCATAAATCCGACGTTCGATGAATTTCAAACGCCGCATAAACTTTTGATAATATTCTGTTTCATCAAGTGTAGACTATTGAGGTTTTGCAGAAAATTCCAGTGCTTGGAAACTGGTTGAGCGGTAACGACTTTTATGTCCAAACCATCCTTTGAAATGGGAGACACAGAAAGATAGGCTGACTTAGATGCTGTTTATCTGTTATTTGCACATGATTTTGTTTCTGTAAAATTTTCAGATCTTGCGACTAAGTCTTTGATCGATATCCATTGCAAACAACAGCTACGGTGACCATAGAACACTATAAAATCTCTTGCGAGCCTAAAGATATGCAACATTTGCAAAAACTACGGTCAAAAGTTAGGTGACTGAACATTTAATTGATGCAATTATTTTGTTAATCAAATATTACTATAACATGAATTGTGTGGACATATTTTTGCGGTAACCATTCACGCCTCTGCAAATGAAATTCAACCGCAGCCCATAATTGTAACAAATTTTACACTACACAGCCAAATTACGTCGGACCGATTTTGTTGTTGTCAAGAATCGATAGATATTTTTTAAAATGGGACTGTCCGAATCCTCTGATTAATGGCCCCTTTTATACCCTACAGAAGTTCATCGTTTAGTGTACGTAGTGATTTATTTCCATTTCATTGTCTGTATACTTTCCACATTCCGCCAGCCAACAGAGGGCGCTAATGATCAATCATTAATTGTTAATTACGTGCTTTTTCTTCGAAAACAAAAAAAGAAAACACAAAATCCAAGTTTCCTGAGCATTTCGCATTTCACGTAACATGTTCATTTTGTTGCGACTGTGGCCGCTGCTGCTGCCGTTTGTTTGTTGTTCGTTTATGAATAATTTAATTATTGTTTAAATGTTAATTAATACACCTTTGTTGTTACGTTTTTCGTTCCCTTCATCTTCTTCTGCATCGGTGGTTTGACTGTAAATTGTTTTCTGTTGTTTCGTTTTCTTTTTCGATTTCTTGTTGTTGTTGTTGTTGTTGCTGTTGGTTTGCCATTGCATGTGTATGCAACAAAGTGCAACTTCGTTGTCGGCGCCCGTTGTCGTTGCATTGCCGTGGAGTGGCTTGCCGGAGTTGTAGTTGGAGTGCTGTTTGGTAGAGCCAGCCAGCCAGTCAGCGAGTGTTTCGGCCACACCGCCACCAGTCAGTCCCACCAAGAAGCTAAGAGAGTAACAACAACGAAAATTTTTCAAAATTAATGGCAAAGTGGCAGGCCGGGAATGATCGCAACCGAGCTGGAGTGCAGAGTGAGCGGGCGGCAGGAGGGCAGACCGAACCGAACGATCCAAAGAAAAACAGCAAAAGATACTTTATAACTTGACAGACACGCATTTGGCACTAATTGCATAAAATATAATAAAAAAAAAAAAAGAAAAAATTAAATTAAACACAGCAACAACAACAAACACCACAAGAAACGTGCATTGTTAACACACACACACATGGCAAACACCAACAAGATCACACTTGAAGAAAAAAACAAAACCATGTACTCTCGTAATGTGTCTTTCGTTGTTGCTATTGTTGTTGTTGTTGTTGTTTTAAAGAAAAGTCGTTAATTAGTGGAAAAAGGCTTTGCTTAAGCGTTAATTAAGTTTTGTTCAACGGCAACAGTGGCAGTCAGTATTTGTTACCACTCGGCAATGCCGGTCAAACTCTCAACAAAAAGAAACTAACAAAATGCCAACTAATAAGAGAAAAAAATAAAATAAATAATTATACGATTATACAGACATACACACATACACACACACACATGTACGGACTACACTTTGTCCGTCCAGCGTTGTCTCTGTCTCTGCCCAGACCGTGTTGCATTTTACTCTTGATCATTGCAAGTGCGAGAGGAGTATGTTATTGTTGATGTTGACGTTTTTTTTTTCAATTAATTAAAATTCAATTCTTTTGTTGCTGTCGTCGTTGTTGTTTCGTGAAAATAGAGTTGTACCCAACAACACAACACAACACACACACACCAAGAAATTGCATATTTTATTTTTATACTCGTTGGGTTTCAGTTAGTATGCAGCCAATCCAGTTTGGGTTAATTTGTTTTCTAATTAATCACTTATTATTGCCGAGAGAAACGTCCATAGTAATTCATTTAATAACATCCTGTCATTAATTAAATTTACACTCCACTCCAGTCAGTGTGGACTTTTGTCGCTGTTCCTTCTTACGTGATTGGCATGTCACGAGTACGTGTACGTACTTAACCATAGGTACTGACGCATAAGAACAGGTAGACAGAGAGAGAGAGAGAGAGAGAGCTATTTCCAAAATTCCCACCAAACTAGAGACAATTACATCGATATTTGTTCACACATGTACGTACGTACATATTTCCCCTAAAGGAGGAACTTTTCTCAATTCATGAAAATGTGTGACTGGATCAGAATGGTGTAGGGAATCTCTTTAGAGATCTCTGAGTTGTAAAATTCACCGATATTTTTAAGATTAATGGCAAGCTAAATTTCTAACGCAAAATGATTTATAAAAACAAAAACTAAAAAAAAATCTAATGGAGATTTTTTTAAAGGTAAACTATATGTCTGAACAAAATTTAGATGAAATGAAAATGTAAATGAAAAATACACACACAATTATTAATTTCAGTAGTGACTCGAAGTCACTGCCTGGTACGAAAAGGCTTAAGAATCTTTGAAGAGATCGTTAAAATTTATAACGAATTTATTAAATTGAGATTTACTATGGATATCATTATATTTCTTGCCAATGTTATGATTTCTTGCTTGTGTTTGTTAAAGCCTGCAGACTTTTCTGAATCTTTTATTTTATATTATTATACAATTTAGCCCCAAAAATGTATAATAATATAAAAAAAGCTCTGGCTTTAAAAATCTTTACTAAGGATGGATTAAATAAAGCCCCATGCGTATGTTATCCAACCGAGATGACCATTGGCAGGAAATGAAGGGATGAACTCATTGCGACATGTCTTCAATTTTATCAAACGCTTTGCAGGCTGATTATTACAACAGATAAGATCGGATCACCCATACTTATGCTTATTTCCCTTAACATTCCATGAAGGAACAGACGGTGAACTTCTCTCAAATCAGTGAGCTGTGTACGATATAATTGTGTATACTCACTGACCGGGACCTAGTGTTTAAAGCCGGCTCCGAATGGCTAAACTCTCTTACTCGTAAAGTCGCCAACATTTACGAGGTGGAAACAGCCGCTGAAAACAGTTTGATGGTCTTACCCGGTTTCGAACTCGGGTTCCTCTGTGCGATAGTCTCACACACTAACTACCACGGACGTCTCCGGATCACCCATAGATTTTCTAAATTTGCTCTCATTCTAAGAGAGACCTGCGATTATCATTAATTTCAAGATAACGCTCATAGTCTACAAAACAAAAGTCGGCGTTCAAAAGGCTTTCGAGCCGAACACGATCGACTTTTTACACGTACACCACACGAACATCATACATGCTCAGAAGGGAGAGAAAGAGAGTAACAGCAAAAATAAAAAAATTCACTAAATCATCAGAAATTAACTGTTGGTCTAACGACAATTACTTTTCTGACCGAAAATACAGAAAATGTCAAAATGAAAAATTAAATTAATCAAATTACTAATTTCTTCAATATTAAAACTGTGTGTGTTTTCCAGTTTTAAAGTTGTGATGACTTTTGGAACTGATTCAAACTTATTCCAACAAATTTAAAAGAAAGTCAGATATTATAAACAGAGAAATCAACAATTTTGTTTATGTATTGTTGTTTCTGTAAGTCGAGTTCGAGATCAATGACTATTTTAATTTTTATAGCCAATAACCAATTCAAAAATACTCTAAATGATAAAGTGAACTCTAAATTAAAATGTGAAAATTTGAATTGAACTTGAATTGGTGGTGGCTCCTGGCTCTTCTTCTTATTCACATATTTCGCGACCTTAGAACAACAACTATAATATATTAGACATTGATGTTAAATTTTATTGGAACCGTGTTGTTCTAAGGTCGCGATTTATTGCAAATCAAAAATCCATTACCATTAAAATCATATTGGAAATTAAAAATAAAATGATTTTTTTGTTAGTTTCCAAGTTTTTCCCCATTTCCATCAAATCGAGTACTCCACATAGGTCACAACGACGTGTGATCTGCATACTTTGGGTAATTCTCGTATTCACATGATTTCACTGTATTCCCTTTTATTTCGGAAAATGAGCATGCGACGGCCACATTCATATTCACATGCAGTTTCCACTTCATTTTTGGGCTGCTAATGCCTGGGCCATATAAATAATTAAAATTTGTTTTCTTTTGTCCACATTTGTTATGATGATGACAATGCTGATGGCAATGGTAATGGTAATGGCGGTGGTGGTGGTGTGGTGGTAGCAGTGTAGTGAGAAAAAGGAAGTAATTGTTTGCTAGCCCTAAGATTTATAATGAAACTTCGCTGTCAATTCCAGTAATGCAATGCCAGCGCAATTCTGGCAAACAATCACAGGACTGGCAATCGGGGATGATTTTTTTTTTTGTAAATAGATTTTTTTATGTGTTCAAACTCATCGCATCCAGGCAGAGCCAGTCAGTCAGTCAGTACCAGTTAACAATATGGGAATTAATTTTTAATACGCATTAAAGAACTTCCTCCGATGACGGGCGTCTCATCGAATACATTTAGTTGCGTATGTATCGGTGGCATATCGAATGTGTTGGTGGTGGTTGCTCTCCTGCTGCACGGTCTAGTTTGATTTGGTCCCAAACACTACACGTGATGTTTCCTCTGTTTTTCCCAAAAATACACAGCAACACACGCACGCATCAGCTGCTTTTTCAGCCGCTACCAGGATCGGACGGACGAACATTTGACATGCAAGCAACTTCATTTACGGATTTAAATATGTGTGTTTGTGCAGAGCTCTGTACGTGTTTGTATGTGTGCTCTTGTTACTTTCTTATTTATCCGCTAATGCACGATTTCGGGGTGTAGTGGGGTTTTCGGCTTTTCTGTTTCATTGATTGGTGGAGGACATAAACTGTGCTCGATTCTCTATAATTGCAATGATATTAATTTGCGAATTACATGATTTGTTCAAATTTAATTGGAGTTTCCTTTTAGCCGCTGCCACACTATCGGCGTAAATGTTCAGCGGATGATTTTTTTCTTATTTCTCGTTGTTGTTCATGTTGTGCCCGCACACATACCCGCTGTTTGTCGTGCTGGGCCATGGGAAGTATTCCGAATGAAAAGTTTATACTTCTGCTGAACATGAATTAAATGAGCAGAGTTCGATTTGCAATGGAAATGTTAGGGACAATGAAAAGATCATCCCATACGAGTAGTAGATTTTGAAAAAATACTTCTACAAATCCCCCCCTCACAAAGAAATGATCTATGGAATTTAACATTCCCCGCTGAGAACCATCCGAGACGAGTAACCCCAGAAAATATTCGTTGTTGTATCTGTGGCTTTCCTTCCCCCTCGTATCACCAGCCAGCCTCCTGCAGCTGTAGTGGTTGTGGATGTTCGTTCGTTCGCTTCTGTCGCCTTCTTTGCTTTTTTGTTTTATTTTTCCTTTGGTGTCGTATCAATTGCATCGCTCCGTTATAAAAATCAACCTTTTATTTAATTGATTTGCCACACTATGTGGTACATTCAACTTGAAACAAAATCCGTTTTTTTTTTTTTGTTTGTTAGCTTCTTCCATGTCCGTCTTCGCTGAGCTGGGCCGTTTTGTTTTATTTTGAGAACCCGAAATGCAACACAACAGACATTTTTTAACTACGCACACACACAAACACACATGTATGTATACAAAGAGAGAGGGAGAGAGAGAGCGAGCGAGCGAGAAACGGTTGACTTTGCGCATCCCAGTCGACTCTCCTTCCATCCACCAACAACGGCCTTAATGCTGCCGCCGCGTACTGCTGCTGCTGTTGTTGTTGTATGTATGGCATTGCGTGGTGATGCTGTTAATGTTAATATTGGTTGCAACAACAGCAACCTTTAGCATAATATTTGAGGAGAGTACATATATTTTGTGGATTTGTGCTGTTGTTGGTGTTGTTGGTAGTGCTGTTGTTTAATTCTAACCGCAAATTGCAGCATAAACATTTCTGTTAATTGGGCTGAACGTACACGATCTTTTTTGTTGTTTTTGCTGCTGTTGCCTTTTTATATTATTGGGAATAAACGGCCGAAGATGATGACGACGAAAGACTACACTGTGAGAGAATCGAAACGCGACGAGTCGACCGAAGTGAAGTGAAGTGCAGTTCCGAGACACACTGGGTACTAAAATGTTGCTTTGCTAATGATGCTTATTCGCGTCATTATACGATTTTAACTGCGGCCTAAACACTTTCAGTTAAGAAGCCAATTAAAATATTTCTGTGCCACAGCCAAAAGCAGCAGCAGCCTCAGCCTCAGCCCAAGTGGCTGAAGTTGATGCAAGAGTGCTGGCTGTTGTTGCTGCTGCTCAGACTGGATCGTTTTCATTCTCCCAGGCTGCCTGAACTGGGGCCGTCGTCGTCGTCGCCATTTGTGAGTTTGGCAATTGAACGAACTGAACTTTTCCCTGCTCGTCGTTGTGTGATCGATGAGCTGTTGTTTTCAACGAGAACCTTTCGTGTGGCTGCTTGTCGTCTTCTTCTTCTTCTTCTTGTTTTTGTTATTGTTTTACGTTCGGCGTTTTTCTTTTTTTGTTGTGCTCACCGACCGAGTGCCGATGGATCGATTGATGGCACAGTGTGGCAAAACCAAACTAGCTGAAATATACTCAACATACTGGCGGGATGATTTCAAAGGCCTCCCCATAAGACTTTCTACAAATAAACACTACAGTGGGCCTTCTCTAAACATTAAGACCTGCTGACCATACTAATCCACCAGAGTCTTCTTTGGGAAGGTCATTCTCATTACCAACAAGACTGCTTTAATAATAGCGTCGCCTATTTAGGAGACGTTACATGTTCAATCATGGAAATATTTCCCACGAATTGGTCGCTAGTTTATCATTGTATTTTTTTGGTTTCGTGCCACTGTGCGTGTCATTGGGATTGGGATATGGTGGGTTAGTTTAGTTGCATGTTGGAGCCTTTTTTTGTTTGTGGCCCGGTCGGTTTAATATGATGATGATTCTGTTCTGGTCTGGTCTATATGTGGAGTAAATACGTTATGTTCCAAGTTAAAGTGTGCGCGCGCGCTCAAATAAATGCAGATGTCAATTAGAGCCTCATTAAAGCCATAAGCAGGCATCGCCACCACCACCACCACCACCAGCCAGCACCATTGCAATCAACAGAAATTGCCCTGGAAACAGACCGACTGAAACAGGCTGAAGAGGTTGAATAAGAAGAAAAAGCCGCTAAAAAACCAAACAAAACAATGAAAGGATGTTCACAACTAACTCCAGGCCCAAGACAAAACCAATAAAGGATGGATGGATGTTTATAGTTTGTTGCCAGTTTTAATATGCACTGTTTGTTTTGTTGTTGTTGATATTCTTCTTGTTTTTTGTATTTTTTTTTGGTACGTTCTTATTGTTGCTGTTGTTTGTGGGTATTATTATGTGCTGTTGGCCTGAAACTATTTGTGGCCAAGACCACTCACTGCTCACTGACAATGTCGAGGGGGGGAGCGGTAGATTGGGTTGGTTGCCTGGCAGCGGCCAATGACGACAATGATGACGATTTAAAAATTTTGTCACATTTTCGTTTTAGGTTGTTGGTATTTTTTAATGAGCTTCAACTGATCCGCGCTCTCTTGCGATTGCCCAGAAATTCTTCCCTTCCCTGCCAACTCGCCTTTTGTTGCTGTTGTTGTTGCTGTTGAGCCTTGCTTTTTTTTGTTTGCCCTTATTTAAACGCACCACAGACTACGGAGTAAAGTGAATGGAATGGAATCATCATTGTTGTGTTCACCAACTCCAACTCCGTCCGCATCCTCATGCACAGCAACAACGGCCACATGCACATTCACTCCCCACAGCTAATTACGTATTGAGAATGTGTTTTAATGATGTCCATGTTATCACGGTGATTTTTATGAATTCTTATGGGAATATTCCGTTGAACTCCAAAAATAAAATAACTCAACAACAACCGACTAAGATTTTTCAGCTTCTCGATGCGCGGTTGCTTGTTAAAATTCCAAGCCGACCAACATATGAGCCAAGCCAGAGACCAGAGACGCGAAACGCGCGACAACGAGACATAAGATTTTGGAATTTTTTTAAACGACCTGAGGATACCTCAAACGGCCACCAAAACCCAACTCTCGCTCAGCACCAACAACGGGCCACACAATTCAAAGGATTCTTGTGGTGATGGTGGCTGGAACAATCCATCTTTGCACTCGCTCCACTTTCAAGTGGGTGGAAACTGTACCACCACCACCACCACCAGCCAGCACTCCATAGAGCGGCACTCGTGAGATTCCGTCTAATTAAAATCATAAGAATTAATTAACCACCAGCCAGTCGGAGTGCCAGTAGCGTTGGCATTAGCTCCAAATACAATACAACATGTTGCACTTGTTTGGAAATTTGTAAAGAGCCCCGCGATGGCATTGCAGCGGCGGCCCCCAAATGTTCGGCGTCTGCTTAATCTAGCCGCCGCCTACGTCTCACAGCTTCTCACTCGTACAGCCATAGCTCGTTATCATATGTTAAGTACGCTTGATTGTGTTGTTGTTGTTGTGGTTGTGCCATTCTTATTTGTAATTCATTGTAGAATGTTGTTCCTAATTGGTTTGGCTTTTATTAATTTGCCAAGTTGATATCATTAACATAATCATGATGACTATGATGACGACGATGTTGATGGTGATGGTGATGGTGGTTTTTGTCAGCCATCCAACCAACCTGCACATTTAACGTGTAAGTCGCCCCGGTCTGTCATTGACATGATGGCTGAATGGTGCAATTGGCAGTGTGTCTGTCTGTCCGTCTGTCTGCTCGCCCGCCCATCCTCCCGGCTGTCCCTTATTTCTGTGATGTATTAACCACTTATTTGTCGAAAACAAGAGATACTCTGTGAAATTCATTAATTCGAGACTCCTTTTTGTTCTGTTTTCAAATTTATAAATCGAGCGTAAAATTAAGCTGCCGAATGAAATGAAATAAAACAAAACAAAACAACAACAACAACAAAAAAATACAGGGTGGTTAAAATAAGTGCTTGGCATAATTGATATGATCCCTAACGAGTGTTATAAGTACTGCAGAGCCGAAGGACAGAGCAGAACTGAAACTGGAAAATGCGAAACAAATATTTTAAAGAAATTTGAAGCGCCAGAAATCCAAAATGACCTAACAGGAATTTTTATAACTCTAAAGGAGAAAATTGCAATTGCAGGTTTTCCACAACAATTCAGATTTAATTACATCTGAGATAAATTAGATAAGAATTACATTTGTAAAGCTGTTTTGTGTTGAATGTGACAATTGCTATTTCCGACAATAAATATCAGAATTTGTACAACACACAATAAGCTAGGGAACTTGATTTTTATCGTAAAAACTTGATTATGCAAAGAATTGCTCTGAATTGTAGAATAAACGAGGTTCATGATTTTCCAAATTGGAATTAACAAATAACTCGTGCTTTTTTTCGGAGGTATGGTTTTCAATCTGGCCACACTTCTTTCAGAGTTGATGTTTTTTGACAGCTGTCACTTGATTTATGCTCAGTTTGGTTTGCCATTGCATAATGGATGGACTTACTGCGCAACAACGTTCGGTGAATGAGCCAACATTTTGTTGAGTCACTGTTTGGTGTGGGAGGTAACCATTGGTCCCTATTTCTTCATAAAACAAGCCGGCCATAACCTTATCTTCTACAAAAAAAATACCCTTTCATAATTATTATTTATTTATTTACAGCAAAAAAAAGTCCAAAAAAATAACGTATTGCCAAAAAAAGAACTAAAGGGTTATCCATTTTGCTTTTTTAAAAGTAAACGTAAATAAAACACATATATAATATATTTTTTTTTCATGATATTTCTTTTTTATTATAAAGTCTGAACGTTGACATTATGTGTGAAAGCACGATATATTGCTAAGCCAGAATCACAATTTTTGTAGTAGGTTTTTTTTTATAATTTTTACGCGTTTTATGATAGTTAGGCGATCCATTTTCGTCAATGTCTGACTTCCAGCTGAAAAGAAAAAAAAATTGATTTCACAAACTTAGTTTGACAGATGTCGAACTCCAAATCTATGCTTTTGAAACCACGAAATGGATAACCCTTTATATGTACATTTCGTTTAAGAAAATGCAAAAATTCTATAAAAATTTCAATTTACTTAACTAAACTTAGCTAAAAAAAATCCCTAATATTTGTTTATTTATTGCAAATATGATTTACAAAAAATAGTAAAAAAAGGGGCCTTCTCCTTAATACCCTTTCATAAAAATATTAGCTCAAGCCAGAAAAAGCCACAGAAATAACATTTGATATTAATAATGATAATATGGCAACACTGTACACCATAAAGGAACACACGGCGAACTTCTCTCAAATCTGTGAACAATGGGCGATGTGTGCAATTATTGGCCAGGACCTTTTGCTTTTAATGTTCTTTACGTTAGTTCTTTATCTCAATGACAATGCTGAATTAAAATATGAATTGGTTTTTGGAATTCATTCAATTATTTCTTCCCCGTTCCTGCTGTTCTTCCACGAACAGCAATTACTATTTGCCCATATTCCCGCTGTTTACCGGTTTTCAACGAATCACCGCCAAGTGACATGTTGACACACCCTGTGTGGGCAACATTGTCAAGCAGCCAACCGAACAAGTGCTTGCGAGATCATTAAATGATTAAATACTCCCAATGTGAGAGTGTGTGTGCGGAGTCTTGATAGCACCGAATAATTAGAAAAGAAAATCAAGTTGCAAAATATTGCAACAACAGCAACAAGAAAGAAAAGCAAGCAACAGCCGTAGCAACCTTGTCGCATGTCTGCTTTAATGTTTTATTGTATCATTTTTGCCGAACGCTGCACTGTTCGGCGCGGCGTTTTCCTTTTTCTGCAATTCAAGTGAAGTTCGGTCGGTTTGGTGTGGTGTGTTAATTAAAAATCTGTAATTATCGTGTTGGTTTTGTTGTCGATAACGTTGTTAATTTTTAATTAGTTGCACCAACCAACAACTCTTTGCTCTGCCACCGCTCTCACTTCCTCCTTCTCCATCACTTGTTCTTCTGTGGCGAGAATGAGTAGGCTTAGGTTCGAGTAACACTCGCACAAAAGGAATAAATTCCGCCAAGCACAACTAACGAATTGTACCGTAATCTGATTTGTATTTTGTTAATAGACTTTAATTGCTGCCACCCCACCCCGTTGGCCAAAGGTGGCCATTGCAAATTATTGGCAATTTATTAAGAAAAAACGTAAATTGCTAGTAATTTGTCATTTAGTTGTGAGCAGCCAGCCATGCTACAAAATGCTTTTGTGCCGGTTTTTATTCGTTTGTGCCTTTATGAGTTATTAAGAATAATTAACATTTTGAATTTGTAAGTTGGTCGGTTCTTTTTTTTGCTGTTGTTGTCTTTCTTTTCTTAAACTAGTTTATGAGAATTTTGCCAGCCAGTTGAGCGTACTAAATAACGAGTGCCTGCCTACCTACTGGATTTATTACAAAATCCATACGAATCGCATTAATCGCCTTAACAAATGCTCAGACCAAACTTGTCTCGAAATATTGAAAGAAAAGCAACAACACAACAAAATAAAAGCAAATATTCACGAATTCGAGTCATTTTTATAATTAAATATAAAATTTGTATGTTTGTTCATTGGTCCATTAATTGAATAAGCACTTTGGCGTCTGACCACTGGCAGGGGAAGGACACCAAAGACTTGGCGGTTCCAATGTCCCTCGACTGGAACTGGATGTAATTATGGCGCACAGACCCAACGGAGACTGTAACCGGGAGCCACAGGTGGTCTGGATGCCCTATGTTTTTTTTCCTTGCCTGGCCAAATGGTAACAGACTGAACCACACCTACTCAGGGTCGACGGGTTTACTTGGTATGTTTTCGCGCAAGTGAATGCTCAGAGCTTTACGGTAACAATCATGTAAAACTCACGACAATCGGAAGTCCAATTTCAATAGCAAAAACAGGCTGCCAACTAATTTAAGTAACTAGGACATCAGAATGATGTCGATTCAGGGTCACCAGGTTAGCTAGCGGTTTTCGAAAAGGGGACAGTATTTTTAGCTAGCTCCAATAATCCAGCCTTGAGCTTCTGACGCGTATTTGTTCTTGCATAACCTATTAGTTGTTATTAGGACTGTGGGAAATATGGCCATAAAAATTACCTTTTGGCCAGCCAATTTGAAATTTCTCATCTGAGTTTCTGTTTTCGTGTTTGTCAACTCATTACGTGGGCTATACTTCCCATCCAGTCGTTCATCAATGTCCATATCCATGTCCGTTTATTGTCGCTTTAGATATTCTTGAAATTGTAAAGTCGTGTCACTGCCGTTTCTCATTTTCGCCAAAGTCTGCGACGACGATCTCTTCATTCGTTTCACTCAAGGCTTGGCTGGCTGGCCTGGCCTGGTTGGTTTGTTGACTTGACTGGCTTGTTGTTACGCCCTGCTGCTAATATAGTTTAATTTGATCCTGATCTACATCTTCTCGTTCGCCTTTACACATTCTCTTTATGCTTCATTTCCTTTTACAACCTGTCAGGTTTACTGGTTCATTATATCTTCGCATATGTTGCGAAGAAGAAAAAAATTTAAAAAAAAGGCGCGAGGAAGCCGCTTTTTTTCTTTTCAGTTTACGTTTTCTTTGGGTTCAGTTCAGCAATTTGCTTTGGTGGAAACTCATACGCGGAATGAGCAGCAGAAGCATTTTAGATGTAATTAGCAAAGACACATTACTGCTGACTGGCTGCCAAACTGTGGCAGGCCGGGCAGGTCTTGTGTGCGTGAGTGTGCTAGTGACTGAAGTGAACGGTAGAGTAGTTCATCTTCATCTTGGTCTACTTGGACGATGGACGACGGTTCGGTTCGGTTCGTTTTGGTTCCTCCGCCGCCACCACCAGCAGCAATGCGATGATGATTCGCTCCAAAGTCATTATTGTGTACTGCTTTTGCTTTACTTTTTTTTCTTTTTCTTTTCCTTTTCTTTTTTTTGGTTCGTTTATGTCACTTGTGGAATTTTAATGATCTCCAATTGTGCTCCTTCCTCCAAGTGCACGAGTGGTTAGTGTATGTGTGTAGGAAGCTATAATGACATTGATGCTTTTTTGTAGTTGTTGTTGTTGTAACGCTGCTGCTGTTAGTTTTCATTTAGGTAAAGTCTTGTTTAGTGTAACGAACTGAAGCAAAAACAACGTTACAGAAACCAAGAACAGCAACAACAATAGCAGCAAATGCATATGTTTTGTAAAAGAAAAGGGAGAAGGCGAGCGATATTTATACATTTGTATTATGATGTTAAAAACAACGTCTAGGCACAGTGGTCCGCATTAGAGCAAAAGTGTTTTTGAAAAAAAAAATGTGCACTTCAATTGCTGGGAAACTTGATTCAAACATTTTTCATTTTCATTTTCATGGGTTCATTTGATGTGATTTGCAAATCAAAAAAATATTTTTTTTTAATTTTTATTTATTTTGATGTGATTTGCAAATCAGTTTTTATTTTTAATTTTTTTTTTGATTTATTTTGATGTGATTTGCAAATCAAAAAAATATTTTTTTTAGTTTTTATTTTTAATTTTTAATTTATTTTGATGTGATTTGCAAATAAAAAAAATATTTTTTTTTAATTTGTTATTTACTTATTTTGAAGTGATTTGCAAATCACAAAAATATTTTTTTGAATTTTTATTTTGATGTGATTTGCAAATCAAAAAAATATTTTTTTTATGTTTTTATTTTTAATTTTTTTTTGACTTATTTTGAAGTGATTTACAAATCAAAAAATATTTTTTTTTTAATTTTTATTTATTTTGATGTGATTTGCAAATCAAAAAAATATTTTTTTTTTATTTATTTTGATGTGATTTGCAAATCAAAAAATTATTATTTTTTTATTTATTTTGATGTGATTTGCAAATCAAAAAATTTTTATTTTTTTAATTTTTATTTTTGATTTACTTATTTATTTACAAATCAAAAAATATTTTTTTTAATTTTTATTTATTTTGATGTGATTTGCAAATCAAAAAAATATTTTTTTTTTATTTATTTTGATGTGATTTGCAAATCAAAAAAATATTTTTTTTTAATTTTTATTTTTGATTTATTTTCATGTGATTTGCACATCAAAAAAATATTTTTTTTTTTAGTTTTTATTTTTAATTTATTTTGATGTGATTTGCAAATCAAAAAAATATTGGTTTATTAATTAGTTAATTAGTTTTAATTTTAATTTTTTTTTATTTATTTTGAAGTAATTTGCAAAACAAAAAAATATTTTTTTTTTAATTTTTATTTTTAGTTTATTTTGATGTGATTTGCAAATCAAAATTTTCCAATTATTTCTTAAATGTTTCACTATTCCACTATTCCAATCTTGTTTTTCTTATTTTTTCCAATTACTTTTTTTAGTTGTTCCAATTAATTCGTAATTGTTTGAATTACAAAATACTAAACATTAAATTACCGTTGCAATTATATTTAATTGCTGCAAATATTTTTATAAAAATGATAAATGTATATCAATTAGTTTATTTTTTAAAAATTGTTCCTGTTCGATTTTTTATTGTAATTATTTTTTCTCAGTTAACTATTTCATCATTCCAATTGACATATAAAAAGCGTACCATATGATTGAAGAAAGATTTTATAATTTAAATAAAAAAAAAAGATCATACCCCACTGTGTGTGTGTGTGCTTTAAGGATTTTTACCTACACACAAACACACACACAGAGACCGGCACACATTCTTCGCAACCATACGAGCCGAGAAATGCTTAATGAGTTTAAAATGTTTGCGGAGTCAGATTAGTTTCCTAATTTAGTTGATGTCAACAATGTTAGCAGGTTGCAGTTGCCATTGCCGTCGTTTGCGTTTGCTTGGCAATTGCGGCAATTGGGGATCCATTGCATGTTCTTTTTTACTCATTAAATGCATCTTCGTCGTTCCTTCTGTACCGTTCTTCAATGCGCGATACATTTTGTTTTCGTATCTGCAGCAATGAGACCATTTCAATGTGTAGAGGACAGGCAGTCAGTCGTCTGTCAGGCAGACAGACAGACAGCCGGCCGGCCGGCCGGACAGACAGACAGACCGAAAACGGTTTGTGAAGATGGTTTAGTTTGAGGCTTTGAATACAGACAAACAACAACAAAAAAACACCGCGTATGTACATTTGTATGAGAACATCTAATAATGATCAATTTTATGGCTATGAAGAAAACAATTAAAATATTTAATTTGCATCATTCTAAAGAAAAAAATCACACACCGACACACACACAGCGTATAAATGAATAAACACCAAACGATAGCTCTCTACACAATCTAATAAATTAATTAAAAGATTTGCCATCGTTGGCAGTTTGAGTGGTAATGCTGCCGCAGCCGTTTTTGTTGTTGTTGTTTTTTTGTATATTTTATTCATATAATTAAAATAGAAAAACTAACTAATTAGCGTTTGTTTCTCTCTGTAAAATGTTGTTAAAAGCGCACGACTTTGCGCGATCCATTGGCCAAACCAAAAAAAAAACGGCTGTACGGTCGGAGGGAGGGAGGGGGGAGGGACAGACATACGTAGCGACCAACCGCCACTCAATCGCTCACATGCTCAGTCATACCCGGACGATGGATGCGAACAGTTTGGCTGTCTCTCCGTTCGCCCCTCTGTCGTTTGTGACGGGCCTGCCTGCCTGCCGACCGGCCGCCTGCCTACGTTTTGGCGTTAAGTGTAGTATTTTTTCATTAAAATAATTTTAATTAAAATGTTTTTTCTTCATACTGTGATTATACAACTTAATGTAGTGGCAGAGAAGGAGGAGAAGACAGCATACACACACACACACACACCAAAATGCAACAACAGCAACAAACAGCACACCATGGCAAGATTGATTTATTAATTCATCGAGAAAACACCACGGCGGCCGGCGGCAACAGCGACCGAGCGAGCGGCAGCAACTTTGTATAGAATCTACAAGCTGTGCAGTTTTCTTTTCTGCTTTTGTTGTTGTTTATTTCCTTTTTTTTGCGAGAATATGAATTTGCCGAGACGTAACAAGTGAGGTGTGATCAGGGATGATCATTCATATTAACATTTTTATAGTATTATTATACATAAATATGTATTTATATATGTGTGGTGGTCTTGTTGTTGTTGTTGCTGTTGCTACAAATTATACAATGAACATGAGGGGAAAACAAAAACAACATTTGTATAATTATTAATTAAAAACTGAACCGAAGGAATCAACATATGAAATTACCGCTCAAACACTTCGCTACAGAAACTGGCATAATTGGTATGGGAATGCGAATGCTACACGGCCAACGAAAGGGAACGAAAAGTAGGTGCGTGCTTAGGCAGAACGAAGGGTCCGCCATCTAATTTTTTTTTTTTTCAACAAGTGATTATTTCGTTTTCGTTATTATCGTAATCGGGCCATGTTGAACGAATTTTTGTTTACAAAAATTTAAGAGAAGAATATTGGCAACATTTGGTTTCAACAGGACGGCGCTACGTGCCACACAGCCGAAGCTACACTCGATGTTTTGCGCCCGGTTGTTAATGGTCGCATTATCAGTGAGCTGTGCTCGATATAATTTGTATACGCACTGGCACTGGCCGGGATCTACTGTGTAAAGACGGCTCCAAACGGCTAATGATTTTTTAAGACAAACACATATTACTCACTTACTCAAAAAATCGCCAGCATTTGGGAGGTGCACAACAGCCGCTGAAAAGTGTTTCGTGGTCTTATCAGTTTCCGAACTTGGTAGTCGAACATTTTGGTCCATTTTTGGTTGGCATGATTTTTCCAAAAGCCTTATTTTTTTTGGCTTTTTTTCCTCATAATTTCCATTTGGAACATTTTCGTTCATCTATAAATGATTAGTACATAAATATGATGTTAGTTTACGCAATGAAGTTTGATTTAATCCACCTAAAGCTCCAATTAATCTTTGCAACCGTTTTTTTTATCTCAGTCTAAAAGAAAATCTTCCTTACATTGTAGGGCATTCGCATGTCGACGCGAGCCCAACGCTGGCAGATTGCGATTTTTGTACGTTGTCCGTTTTTTTTTTTTTTTTGCAAATGAATAACAAAATAATGCTTAATTAAATGCAATTTATTAATAAACAATTGTTTAATATTTATTGCTTTTGAAATTAATGAAATAATGAAGAAAACTCAACGTAATCGTTTAGACAACAAGCGGCCAGCATGGATGGACAGACAGACAGGCGGGCGGGCGGTTGGTCGGGCAGTGGGACGGACGACACAATAAACAAACTCGGGAGTGATCGACTCGACCAGACCATACCGGGCCAGACCAAATACCTCCTCGCAATTATTTCTGTTTGATTATCAATTTAAACAGCAACAACAGCGAAATTGATGCGAATGTGAACCGGCGCGATTTTTAAACTATGTTTGTACGTGTGTGTGTGTGTGTCTGTCTCGACCCACCAGCACCAGCACCAGTTGCAACCAATTAAGCGTCTTATTATTTTTTTTTTATTATTTGCGCGTATTTGTTATTAAATAAGGAAAATATAATTATGATAATCGCAATTATTATATTGATGACATTTTGTTTATATTTTGCTTCTTTTTTTCCTACTAATTAAAATTAAAATGTGTTTACAAATTCAGTTTGAAAACGTTCATAGTCATGTTTGAAATATCCATGACATGAGATTATCTCAAGACTAAAAATAAACTCGTAATTATGAATTTTCGAAATTCAAATCCCCTTTTCTTGGGTAAGACAGGCACTTCCATTGATTTATCGTCCCCACCCCACCGCCCCCACCTCAAAAAAAAAAATAATCTCTTTTACCGAAGAGAGCCCAGCCCGCGCCCATCGTTATCGATGATGTTGTTGGCTGGTCATTGATTCTGTCTTTAGATCGTTTCCCTGGCTGATCGGTGATCACTTAATGCTGGGTGTGAAAAGTAAATTAATGACTTTAGTTTTGTGTTGGCACGGCCACAAACAAAACTGTCACTTTTTCATGTTTCAAACGACAGCCAGTAGACAGACACAGAGGCGGCGCTAAAATGTTTTTTTTTTTTTGTAAAACAACAACGACATGTATTTAATTTTGTTGCTGGCGTTTTTGTTTTCGTATTCGGATTCGGATTCTTCGAAATGAAATAGAGTGGCGATTTATTTTGTAAATGGGTCTATTTTTATCGTATGCATTTCAAGATCGTAAAATTTGATTTCGTTTTTTTTTTTTTTTTGTTATCACATCGAAATGTTCAGCAATATCGTAAATTTTGATTATTATAAACGGTGGTGAGAAGACACGATGCTTTGGCATTACAATGGGGTTTGTGGGTGTGTAAGGAGAGTTACATATGTATTTGTAAAATATGATGAAAGGACAATTTCCATGTTAAACTCCATGGGGAAGGCTATAGACAGTAGCCGTGTTTTTTGTGGCCAATAAGATACACGTACACTGAAATTACACTTATAGTGAATTCGCTGCTCAAACAAAATGTTAACCCCACCACAGGGTGCACAATTGTGCAATGTCACCCCTTTTTGTGCTAACAAACGAACAAAGTTAAATGTAACAACAGAAAAGGGGATTATTTTAACCGACTTTTAACGCAATCTTTTAAAAGAAAAATTCAAGGGAAAATTATTAGTTTAAATTCAAAACAAACAAAAAATAAAAATAAAATTTTGCCAAGTGCGTTAACTTGACTAAGATAGAGCTAAGCTGCAACTTACCTTTAAAAAGGAACACCGTGTTTCAAAAAATAGATTTTTTTCTGTCCTATGAACCAAATGCACATATTCGGAAAGAGGGGAAAATAAAAAATACACGTGTATCGGCGATTTTCATGTACACGTCAGAATTTTTTTTTTTTAAGTTTGAAGTATGAAGCTCGTAGTGGCCTGTGTGAAAGCCTTTCGACCGATTTTTAACCCTTTTTCAGTGATCCAATCGAGCTGATTTTTGGCAGGCAGACTCGTGGAAATGTCTGTATCACGAGGGATGAAATAGTGTTTGTTGACATTTGTCTTGAATTTGAGAATGTGGGGACACTTATTCCACACTTCTTCACTCTGGTGATGAGCCCATCAGGTTTTTTTGTTTGTTAGAAAAATCCCTGTTAAATGCTCACAGACTTCCTGAAAATCCTGAAGAAATTCATATAAAATAACTAAACTAAGTTTTTATTAAAAAATTGTCACAAGCTCGTACAGCAGTTGACTGAGTTGACACAAAACCACATGTTGATGTTAACAACAGATCCCAAAAAATATGATTTGAACAAAATTCGAGTCTCCTCACCGGCCGGGTTTAGTGTCCTAGGGTTAATTTATTAACTCATGAGCCCATCAGTTTTTTGTGTTAAATGTTTAAATAATTCACCGACGATGTGAGAAAAATCTGTATTGATTTCTCTCAATCCTGAAGAAATTCATATAAAATTCATAGGTTATCCATTACAATATTTTTTAAGATTTAAAAGAAATGCACAAGTAATGTGTGACGAAATGTAATTCCGTCTTTCACATAGATGTCAAATATTCCTCTCCAGAGTCTAGATTGTGGCAAGACCCTCTTACCAACCGGTTTCGGTTTTATGGCTCTCTGTGGCTGTTATCGTTAAACATTGTTTCACAATTTATTTATTAAATGTCATCACA
Organism: Hydrotaea cyrtoneurina; assembly: GCA_958296145.1. NCBI lineage: Eukaryota > Metazoa > Arthropoda > Insecta > Diptera > Muscidae > Hydrotaea > Hydrotaea cyrtoneurina. The sequence continues at coordinate 4,154,381 of OY282513.1, read as the reverse complement.
GACATCAGCATTTCCAATGTGACATTTACGTTAACAGTTTACTTAAGTATTGACCAAGAAAATATTCCGCGTGCCAAGTGTATTCAATTAACAAATAAGGTTTGTGTTGTGTGTGTGTCTGTAGGTAAACAGAGGGAGAATTTACACAGGCCTTCACACACACTTAATTTTAAAATTCTTTAAAAAAGAACACATTCCCTGAGAAGGCCTGTCTGAGAATCCTGTCCTCGTCCTATCGTGTAAAAAAAAACTCGAGTCGCCTCACAGGCCCCGTTTAGTGTTCTACGGTTAATTTATTAACTCATTTCCCACATTCAAATGTCCCAGATTGTAGTTGTTCTAAGTTCGATCTGTCTCTCTCTATCTCTCTCATACACAATGCCCTTATGTCACTTCAATTTTACAGAAATTTAAAATGTTGCTGAATTCTAATTAATTTTACTTCCAAAAGCCCGGTTCATACGCACAGTCTACAAATAAGTTTTTCTGAAATCCTAATTTCTTCTACCATTCTTATTAATAGAGAGCACAGCCGATGTCCACTCTTGCTCATCAACCAAACCGTGAGATAGTTTATTAATTTCAAATGAGTGTCTTGTAGCTCTCCCTGAAGGCCTCATTCGAAGACCTTGCTTAGGCCTGGCCTTTTGTCGCTGGGCTCTAACGAATGAGTACTTATACATGCCTACGTACATCTCTATGTATGTTTAACATTCATTAGAAATGTTGTTGTTGTTGTTGCTGTTGTTGCTGTTAATGCTACAAATATGCTCCACATAAAGACATAATTGCCAATTGTCAACTTGCGCTATGTTCGTTCACTCGGTCGTTCCTTCGTGCTGTCTGTCTGTCTGTGTTTGTGTAAACAACAACAGCAAGAATAACACAACACCAACAACATGTTAAATGAAACAAATACCAAAATGCGATACAATTTATCTTGTCGCTTGGTGTAGAGTGGAGTGGAGTGGCGTGGAGCGCGCAGTACCTTTCCGTACAACAACAACAAGGCAACGCGATGAAAAGGGGGGGCAGCAGCTCCTTTCATAACAGCCGGTTCCATGCGGCAACAGATCTGAAACTACATACATACATATATGTAGGCAGGCAGGCCGGTCGGCCGGTCGGTCGGTCGCTCATTTCATCAGTGAAGTGAGTGGTGGATGGATCTGGTTCAACAGCGCGTCAGTTGTTGGAATTCTTGAGGTTCCCAGTACGCGTGTGTTTTTGTGTGTTCAGAACATTTTTAGCTTCATTAACGTACCAATTGTTGCCCTTATTTCATTAAATGGAGTTTTTCTTCTTCATCTTCTGAGTGGAGTTTGCTTTTTTTTTGTGTTCAGGTCTAAATCGAATGTCATGGAGCAGTCGTAGTAGCAGCAGGAAGAAGCAGCCAGTAATGAACGGAGAAAAAAAACTGCAACATGTGCGTGAGTTCTGCACTTTTTGTTGTTTTTTTTGTGTGTATGCGATTCAATTCTGTGTGATGCATTTCGGCTTGGAGACTCTGTTGGCTGTTGAGCCTTTTGCCGCCGCCGCTGCTGCTTGTACTGTTGCTGTTGTTGTTGCCTATCCTCAAGTAGCAATAATTGGCTTCAATGAGTTTCGTAATTGTTTTCGGTTTAATGATGTCTTGCATTTCATTTAATCATTCTGTGGGTTTATGGTGTTCTTGTTGTTCCCGCAATAAGTTTACGGGACCGTTGCAACAATTTTGAGAAGTGGCGATTTAATTTATTTGGAAAACTTGAGGACATGTGTGGGTTTTACAGTTTTCCTACAAAGGGGATTTGTCTGTTAGTCCCGATTCACACTAGGCAATTTTAATTGCCGCAACTCACTGTTTGATGGTCGAGTGAGCAAAGAAAGGAACTTGCTCGTTGTGGCAATTTCTGTTTTGTGTTTTTCATATTTTGAAAGTCATTTGTATTTGAAAAGGCAATAATGAAAACAAAAGTTGCCTAAAAAGGATTTCCTTCTTTGAACACAAGAGACAAGTTCAAAAGGTAGTCATACAAATTGCCTGGTGTGAATCGGGACTTACAGCCATAATAATATCTCAATGTCACATTGGAAATTGTACTGATGGACTCTGATGGACTTTCTAAATAGATTTAGACATGATAGTCTGGCCGAACGCTGCATTTCCCAGCATTTTCCCAACAGTTGGTTAATCGAATTCGGTCGCATTACCAAACGTTCAAATTTGTCAGTCAATCATTGAGGAGACGGTCGTCATGTGATTGATAGTGTCACACATAGTACACGTATCCTGGACCAACTCGTAAATGCTGGAAAAGCTAGAAACTCTAGAAAAGCATTAGACGCTGAGAGCGCGCTTTAACCAGTAGACCCCGGCTTGTGAGTCCACAATTAATATCGTGCAGAGCCCACTGATTTGAGAGGAGTTTCCCGTCACTACCTTCAAGGAAGGGAAATGCGTTCATGAGAAAATCAATTCGCTGTAGAAAATGTATTTGCCCTTTAACCCTCTAGCCGGCAAAACCACTCTGAGGATGTTTTCATTAATTGTGTTTAATGTCGTAATTAATTTGTTTGTGCATAACTGGTAAAAGGATTTTCCAGTATTTCTGTTTGGCCGGTTAGAGGGATAATATTTTGTATGAAATTAAACACAATTATTGATGACGGTTTGAGGGTTAATTAACTGCCACTAGAAAGAAGCCGGAGGATATATTCATTGGTAAAGGCAGCCAGTGCTTTTTTTTGTACTATTTTTTTGTAAATTATATTTGCTATAAATAAATAAAATAAAATTATTCTTTGGTGTCTGAAATGGGGCGTTTGTAACAATTACTTGTACTTGTCATACCTACTCTCGTTTTGCTATGAGTGTGATTGTGCTGGAGCTGTTGTTGTTAATTAAGTGAGAGATTGAGGGAAATAATAATACAAAAAAAAAGTCATACGCTGATACATTCGAATGGCTGGTAAGGTTGGCGATCTGCTTGAGCTCGATGACTGTCTGACTGACTGAATGGATGGTCGGTTGGGTGGCTGGTTGTTCCTTAATTTCTTCCCATCAAAATAACAAGAATATTATTACTGAAAACTAACACCACTTGTCGTGACCATTTAAGCGTTTCCCAGAGATTCAACCATTTTCGTATGTTTGTTTGCCTGTTTGTTTTGCCATTATTTGTGTGTGTGTCTGTGTGTCTGTGAGACACCGTTTGTTGTTTGTCTGCCTGTCGGTCTTTACTCGGCTGTTGCTCCACTCTGCAAAGAGAACAACATAATTGCGGCTTTTATGCCATCATTAAAATATATAACTACAAGGAGAGTACAATACTTTATGTCAGTTCGTATGTGGCTGAGTGAGTGTGTGTGTGTGTGTACGAGGAACATGTACGTTTTTTTTTTTTGTATTTTTTATTTATTTTTACAATTGGTTCGTTCGTTGTTTCCGTTTTCTCCGGCTCCGCCAATGATGTTGGATTTTCTCAAAAAATATTCATTATCGGCACGAGTTGTTGTTCTGTGTTCTCCCCGTGTGTTGTGTTTGTTTGAACGTCGTTTGTTTCAATTGCTGTGGCGGCGACTGTGGTTGTTTTGCTGTTTTTTTTTTATATTTCTGCTAATTGTTTTTCTTCTTCTTGTTGTGCTTCGTTGAGTGTTTGTTAAACGGCCTTTTAATCCATAATGTTGTGCCATTTGGCTCGATGTTGTTGCTTTGGTTGTGTTTTACAATGCAATAATTACAATTAACCAGTCGGTCAGTCATTAGCGATTAATGTGGTTCAACAGCCATCAGCCGCCACATTACCACAAACAAGAAGAAGAAGACGAAGAAGAGGAGGCAGTGATGAGCAGCTAGCTAGCCAAAGAAGAAGAAGAAGGAGGCGAACAACAAAAAACCAACAAATGATTTTGCTGAAGAAAGCAAAATAACAAACATTCCATGGTTTTAAAACAATTATCGATACCATAAAGGAAATAATTAATTTGTTAAAAACCAAACAGCACGCAGACAGCAACTATGACGTTCGTTCGTATTGAAATTTCGAATTGTCTGCTTTGGCATGCAGGGGAAGTATTTTTTTTTTTTTTTTTAAATAAACAAAACGTTAATTGTTGCTTTGCGGGCAAACGGTTGATGTTGCCAGATTCGGGTGATATTTTGAAAGGGCCAATTCGAAAATATGTCTAGAACACGAGTTGATAAAAGCCAAATGGGGTATTTAATGGGGTAGCTGATGGCTGATGGGGAACCTCAATCTAGAAGTTCGAAATTGACACTTCAAATGGAATGTCTTTTGTTATGAGAGTAGCAAATGGTTATGGATCAGAATTTGTAACACACAATAAGCTGGTGAACTTGATTTTGATCGTAAAACCTATATTATGTAAAACAAGTGGACAAATAGTAAGTTCGGCCGGGCCGAATCTTATATACCCTCCATCATGGATTCGTTGCATTTCGATTTGTCAGGAGCCATTTTTTGGGCCGCTCGTGACCCGATAGTCCCAGGAACCCGATCACAAATTTAATCCAAATCATGAAAATAAATGCATATTTGGGTTCGCGAGAAAATTTCGTTGTATTTCGATACCCATATGTCCATGTTTGTCAAGGGACGGTTTTTGGGCCGCTGGTGACCCGATAGTCCCAGAAACCGGATCAAAAAATTTAGGCAAATCATGAAAATAAAGGCATATTTGGGTTCGTGAGTAAATTTCGTTGCACTTCGATACCCATATGCGCATGTGTATCATGGGCCCTTTTTTGGTCCACGGAACCCACGAGAACGCCCATTTTTGGAATTTTTTCCCCCATCTATAAATTATATAAACTTAGAACAATTTTACCAAAAAAAATCAGATGTAGTGAAAAAAAATATTTGAAAAATTTGATTATGGCCGGGATATATTTAGTCCCGTCAAGGGGAACTTTTTCCCCTTTGGTCCGATATTGCCCATTCTCTAACTTAACCTGCTTATGGGCAAAAAACATCTTCCTACTTCTCAGCTTCTTAGCGTTGGTCGTTCGCACTCTATCGTGATTTCAACAGACAACAGACGGACGGACAGACGGACATCGCTAGAATGTCTTAGAATGTTACACTGACCGATAATATATATACTTTATAGGGTCGCAGATCACTCTTTCGAGGTGTTGCAAACGGAATGACAAACTTAGTATATACTCCATCCTATGATGGAGTGTATAAAAATAGCTGTGAATTGTAGAACAAAAGAGGTTTTGAGATTACCTTCTTATGATTTTCAAATTTGGAATTAACAAAAAAATCTCGTGTTTCTTTAGACGTGTGGTTTTCAATCTGGCCACACTTTTTTTCGCAGTTGATTTTTGTGACAGCTGTTGGGTTTCTATTTCCAGTTCGTAATGAATAGACTTACTGCCTGTTTCCATAAAACAAATTTGTTCGTTCGTTACAAATCGTCAATTTGGCAAGCGTTATAAAATGGGTTTCAGACATTATTCAATTCTGTTTTCCAGATATATGTTAAATGTCGACATATGGAACACAATCCCAAAAGAATAAGCACTTGGTAGTGATAAAAATCCATTTTATTGCCTCTTGAAAATCACACGCCCAAAAAAAAACACCCTTTACAAAAAAAAGTTTGTAATAATTTTCCCATTATCGTTATGGTGTTGCCACCTTTGCCATACATTTTGCGCATAACTTCAAACCAAATATCATTTTGTTGTTAGAATTTTCTCTCCAAACAGGATTTGAAGTGCTTTTCAGTCAAGCCTCCATTAGGAGTTGTGTATGTGATCGATATTGCCTTTTATGGCATCTCATCTCCGTACTCTTTGACAAATCCTTATAGCGAAATGACCTGAATACCAACACCGGACTACCGGATATCATTTCAAGCCGAATGCTATCCACCAACCATCAAAAACTACACACACACACACACACAAAGAGCTGAAATAAAAAGCCCATACAATTACAATTACAGTTAGTCACTCAATAAGTCAAACTGTTCGTTTCGTATTAAACAATTGCAGCAACAAAGACGACGGCGAAAAAAATGAAATTACCACAAAAATTGTTATGCTGCCGTCATTCAATTGCCATTTATCCGTTTTGTTAATTGCTCATTATTGCAAATATTGTTCAGAACAACAACAGCAACATGGGCAACAGTGGCAGCAGTAGCAAAATTGTTTTATGATTTACTCCGAGACACATCAACAACAATAACAACAGCAACAGCAACAACGAACGATTGGTGGTTGGTGGCAATCGTCAAAAAGCTGCTGTTGCCGCCGCTCTTATTGTTGCTGTTGTTGTTGCAGCAGCCAACTGCTGCTTTTGGCATTATTATCGTTGAAATCTGTCAAAATCGCGTTTGTTCAATTATAAATCTGCTGACAATTACCACACACAAACGTAATGCCACATACAACGATGACGGCGACGACCGACCGACGTATCGGTAGCATTTTCAGTGGTAGCAGCCAGCGAACGCGAACACGAACACAAATAACCAAAACCAATCGAATGTCATGTGCTTGCTGCACAGGGAGAGGTATAGACACAGAGAGAGAGTGGCAATGGGACAAACGGTGGGACGGATACCGTGCCGCAAAGCTCGACAGACAGCCGGTGGAAAGGACAGACATCCAGACAGACAGACAGATAGCTAGACTCCCAGTTAGCTAGCACTGAAAAAGATCACATTTGGAGAGTGAGAAGTTTGAGGTTGCCTTTAATAACGTTGGCCCCGTCATCCACATGGGACGGGGGGTTATGGTGGCATTTCAAACGAGTTTGACAATGAAGTTTAGAGTGTTAAATTGAAAATAATTGAAATTTATGTTAATTAATTGTTTAAATTGTCAATATTTGTTTAGTTTTTTTTTCCTTCTGTTTGCTGTCAGCGAGATTAAGATTGCAATTTGATGACGCCGATGATGAGGATGGGTGATTACCACGAACAAAAACAAACAAAAAATGCTAAAATGGACGGTAAATAGCAAACGTCGGTGACACGATAAGAAGAATGTCAAGAAGAACATTGGCTTTGACTGGATATTGAAATGGGAAAGTTTTCACAAGATTTGTGTGTTTGACAATTTGGTTGCCAGATCTGTGGTCAAAAGAGATTTCGGGTGAATGGGTGTGCCGTAGGATATTTAGCAAACAACATAGGGCGTCTGTGTATTAAAATGCCTTTGCTCTGACGAAAATACCAGAAGTATTGGCTGAAATGACAAACACATTTTCCGGTGTTGCCATATCGTAGTTCGCAAATACGTGATGCACATTGTAAGGCCCAATAAATGAGTCGTCCGATGATGTTTGTTTTTCGTTTAAACTGAAACTTCAAATAAATTTTTTTCAGGGTGTTTAAACTAGAGTATGATAGCCGTATGATTGTGACATCACTCAACAAAAGAAGAAGAAGAATCAACATTATTTTGGTCCACCAAATTCCACAAATAGAATAAATTAATTGGAATTGGTTTCCGACCAACACCAATGTTTCCAAAGTTCATTAAGCAAAGATTTGTAAATCCACTACAAAAGTTTAATATTATTTTAATTAATTTTAATTATGTATTGTTGATCTATATTCCTCATACAGTTTTGTTTCTGTTATTCGAGTTCGAGATCAGTGATTATTTCTATTTTTTTTTTAATTATTCACCGGAAACATATGTTTTCTGATAAAAGTGTTAGTGTTGCCACATCAACAGTCGAAAATGTGGATTATATTTGCTGACTACTCACAAACTTATTTGAAGTTTAAACTCAGTTTTATTGAAAACTGAGTTTTACATAAACGTGGCTTAACTATGATCTCATTTACTGGCTCTAAGTCGAGCACAGCTGTAATTTACACATTCACGTAAGTGACCGCTTAAATGTTTCTAATTCCGCTGTGATTAGCTCAAAACAAAACATCTGCTACAGGATGCTAGACAATTTTACGATCACTATTAGAATAGTAATTGCTTGGCTGTAACCCCCCCTCACCCGACCGCACTCTCCACTTACGAGCAAAATTTCCTCTGCTATCGAAACGTTTGTATTACATTGTTTGTCTTCCAGTTCAGATAAACGTATTGCAGTCACATCGTTCATGTCGGTTCAAACGGAAATGCATTCAATTGAAATGTTGACTCTGTGTTCACTTCACACAGCGGCAGACACAACGTAGAGACAAAAGGAAATCGTATTTCTAAAACGATTTGTTAAATATGCGTAAACAAAACTGTCAAAAACATGACAGAATTACACACGAAATAGTAAATGCGAAGAGGAGGAAATTGTATGGAGACTAGGATATGATTTGTTCTCAAGCGAAGAAGACAGGTCGCTGAAGGGCAGGGAACAGTATCAGCTAAACATATGTATGTTTAAGTAATGTACAATATACATTTAACCAACTCTAGTAAAAACATCGATAGTGGAATTAATTTATATGCCTAGAAAACTATTTTTAAAATGATCTTATTTATTTATAAATAATTTTAACAAATTTTCCTTTCTCTTTCTCTTTCTAGGTAAGTTTTATATCCTTCAATGACATTTGATGTGTATGGTAAGTTTTTTTTAAATATAAACAGAATATTGAAGATCATGATTATTGCCGTTAAGGTATGGTCCATGGTGTGTCACAACTGTTGGGGCAACGTATCAAGTAAACCCAGTAATCAAACCATTTAAACTGCGCAGTACCGAAGAGCCAATTCCTAGAATTCACATCAGCTACGCCACGTCTGAAGTCTTACTGCGATATTGTTAGTAAATCATATACAGCGCAAAACTCCACGAACATTTCTAAGGGCCTGTAGCTGAACTACTGTAGTATTTTCTACTTTGATTTATTTCAGTTTTTGAGGAAATCAATTCTTTGTTAAAGTTGTCTTTGGAAACTTTTCATTGTAAGAGTCTTTTGAAAAACTTCATCGAGAAGACATCGAAATAAATAATTTTTATTAGAAACGAACGTTCTAAAAATAATCGTTTCAGGCCCATAAATGAGTTGAGGTTCTTTTTCTCGGTCAAAGTTTAAACGTAGTTTAATCGACCGATATTGGACGTTTAAACCACAGTGTAATAGCCATATGATTGTGACAGCACTCAACGAAGGAAGAAGAAGAATCAAAAATATTTCGGTTCACCAAATTCCACAAATACAGGGTTCTCCAACATGTGGTGTTATTTTGAATCACCCGGTATTTCGGTAGCTGTCACTTTTGAAGCTTTTATTCTTTGACATTTGACAAGTAGAATCTACGCCATTACTAAAAATGGAAATGGATTGAAATTATTATAATTCACTACAAGACTTGTGAAAATCTTGCAGTCACAGTTCGCAAAACTAAAAAGTTTCCGGACCGTGTTATGTCTCGAAGAGGTGATCACAATTGGCCAACGAGATCTTGTGATTTAACACCATGCGACTTCTTCCTTTTGGGGCCCAGCCCAGCGTCGATTAAAGACCTCAAAGATTGAATTCGTGAGGCTAACGAGGACATAGGATTTGGTTGCGATTTGGTTATGGAAAATTTCATGAAATGGATATGGTCCTGTAAGCGTGGTCATGGCGGCCATTTGGCCGATGTTGTTTTTCATTATTAACGGCCTAGCTTCCTCTTTATTATGAAATAAACATCCGATCGTTTATCTCAAAAAATTCCACTTTTCTTTGAATACCTCTTGTTATACAACCCCGTATAATAAAGTAATAATACAAATACAAAGAGTTACCGCTGTTAAACAAACAATAATGATCTCCGTTAACATAATTCACCGCCAGAGTTGCCAACCCAACCTACTTATGCCAGTACAGTGCCAGCTCTTTATAGATTTACCGTTCATTTCAGTTTGCTCAATTGTTCTCCATCCGTTGAATTCACCAGAAATGCCATTACATTGTTTAACATTAATGTGAAATTGTTTACATCACCAACACATACCGGCACACTTTGACACACAAGCGAACACTTTGAAAATCCAATAAAATCAAAACATTTACAATAACAACATCTCACTACTACTACACACATTGGAGAATCTGAGGGTGGAGCAAAACAGGATTTGCAGAAGAATGTGCACATCAAACAAAAAAAAAAAAAAAAAACCAACTGAAAAAACGTACAAAACGAGCAGCAGTTCTGGTAGTAAGTAATAAAGTTGTAAAAGCCACCATATGTGTACAATGTCATTGTTGATTTGAAGAGCGTTAACATTTACACGCCGTTTTGTATTTTTTGTTTTTGTTGGTATTGTTTGTTGGCTGTTCCTCCTTTGTGTTTTGTTCCCCATGTGTAAGCGGGCTGCTATGTGCTTTCTAAACAATTGACGTTTGGCTGTCAATTGCAGAGGCAAACACGTACGGAACACTTAAACAACCATAAATACCAATCAACACCATAAGTTGAACATGATGACTATTGTGGAAATGCACACACACACACACACAACCAAAAACAACATATTGCTGTTGAGAGCTTTGAAGAGTATATACGGATATATTGTGCACTGCTGTTGCTCCCCCCTAAAGATTATTATGGTATTATTGAGCATTTATTGAGAGTACTCCCCCCCACACTCCCTCCACAAAATGGTATGGAAGGATCACAGCAATTTGAGTTTCCTTTAGCCAGTGTTGGCGGCGGTTGAACATACGTCTGTACCGAAGACAATTATTCTCGCATAAAAAACGGTCATAAATCCCGTTATGTAGTGCTCACGCGTTGTCGTCCGTTGTACAGCACCGAGCACCGAGTGTTTGTGAAATGTTGTGTTAACATCAAGTGGGCAACACTCAAAGCTGAGATTTTTATTGCAATCTGATATTCTCCGCAAGTCACACACACACACACACACACACATATGCAAGGGCATCCTTATGGTTGTTCGATTAACGGGCAAAGATGTGATTTAGTGCATAACACCGACGTTGGGGAAGAGAGGGGAGAAAAGGTTGAGACTGAAGGAAGAAAGTGAAAGAAAAAGCAGCATTTGTGCTGTCAAAAATATATAGTTTGTGTACTGTAAGTGCTTGTAAACACTTGTTAAAACTGTCAATAATTCGGAAAAAGAAAAGGTACTCACTCACTCTTGTGTGCCTGCGTGTGTGTGTGGCGGTACACTATGAGAATGTATAACAAAAACGTTTAATGGATACTTTTTTTTTAGTAGAAAAACATGAAAATGCCCACTAAGTTATGGTGGTCGTTCGTTCAGTCGTCTATTGTTGGGTTTCTATTTGGCTTGATGGTCATCATGGCCATAATTGTAGATTGTTTTAAACAATATTTTATTGTTTTCTTTCATTTCTCCCCCCACCCCACATTGTTTGCTTTAATATGGCCTGTAATAATGTCATGAAGAACTGTTGTACATTTGCCGGGAGCTCGCTGATTGGCACTGTGTTGCAGTGTCATAATATCATGAAATCACCAACTGATGTTTTGGTTTTTGTTATGACTAGGGTTATTAATTTTCCGAATAAAAGTCCAATAATCCCGCCGGACCATAAACCGCACCAAACAGAGGCTTCTCAACAAAAACTCTTGGGTTTTCCGAGCCCCTGATGCGCAAGTTTTGCTTGCTGACCTAGCCGCCGAGGTGGAAATTGTCCTCATCAGTCAAGATGATTTTTCGATGGAATTTCAGATCATTTTCATGCATTTCAAGGACACGACGTTTTTGATGATCGGCCGGTTTGAGTTCTTGTGTTAACTGAACTTTATAAGACTTAAGACCCAAGTCTTTATGGAAAATACGGTGTAATGACGTTTGTGGAATGCCCAATTCCAAAGAAAGACGAGGCATGGACAAACCTGGGTTTTCTTCAACACTTTGGGCTACAGCTGCAATATTCTCCGTTGTTCTTGAGCGAAGTGTATTCTTCACATCACTAAGTTGTCCCAACAGTTGCGAATTTTTCCACCAATTTATGTATTACGGTCCCACGACCGCGAACTGTGACTGCAAGATTTTCACCATTTTAATAATTTCAATGCGTTGTTGAAGCGTATATCGTTCCATTTTCCGTAATAATAATACTTGTCAAATGTCAAAGAATAAAAGCTTCAGAAGTGACAGCTACCGAAATACCGGGTGATTCCAACTAACACCTCTTAATAAAAAAAAAGATTTTTCTTAGGCGTTTTGTTTACAACTCGATGTATTTCAAATTATCTTTCACTTATAGGTCGCTATATAATTTTAAAACATTTTGTATGATTTTGCGTTTTTTTTCTCGTGGTTTTCTGTTTCACACCACTGTGGCGCTTGGACTTTGTAGGGTTTTTTCAAGTCTCTCTTTCTCAGTTATGCGAATTGTTGATAAAAAACATTTGTTGTTTGAATTGTTTTTAGTTTGCATTACAACTTGTTAGCATTGTTCTTAGTAAAAAAAAAACCACCGCTTTTTCTTATTTAAAAAAAAAAATGTTTTTATTTTCATTTTGCCCTCCAGAAGCACTTCATGTGAGGTGGTTTTTTTCGTCTTTTGTTTCAAATATTTTCTCTCTCTCTCTTTTTTTTTGAAAAATTACTTGGCACGTTTCATAGGCCATGGTTTTAGTAGCCGCTTTCAATTCACTTCGAGAAGACGAATAAGGCGAAGTAGTAGTAAATGCATTTGAAATGAAATGAAAAATAGAAATGCCCAGTTTCCGTGACGTTTTCATAACTTTCATAAACACATAAAAATTCCTTCTTTGTGGCTTGATTTATTCGTTGAGGTCCTAGAGGAGTGGGTGGCAGCAAACACATATTCAATTTACATTTTTATTTTCGTATTAATTAACGAACTGAATGTAAAACAACAACAAAAATGAAACAGCAAACGAAAAATCATTTCATTTTAATATAAACGTCTGTGGACATTCATGTTGGTGGCTCTTGCACTGAGTACTCGTTTCGTCCTGTGTTGTGTTGGTTGGCGCGTTTGTATTTCCGTTTCCGTCGCAACTTCCTTTTGGCCGAGGCTAAACTTGCCGTCGTCGTCGCCTGCTGCTTCGGTGGACGTAGTTGTACCGAAGTAACTCATTAAGGCTTAATCAATATTCCGGCATTACGTGGTCACTCAGGTCGTCCGTCCGTCTGCCGTCCGCCGTCTTAACGTATGGATCAACCACAACGCGAATGGGAAAGGATATCAGAAAAACAAGCTCAAGATTTAAACCCTTTCGCCTGTGATGGTGGACAGCCGGGTGGTGAAACTCGTAAAAAATGACCATGTGTAAAATTACCGGTAGACATGCGATTTCTAGCGGAAATTGTGGTATAGTAGGGGAAGTGGGGGGGGGGGGTGGCTGTAATAAATAAAAAAAACACTCCAAATCGTATTACCTCAATCGCCCCTCACACACACACACACGCACGCACAAGTTTGAAAGGACTAAACGGCATGAGGTGGGTGTCCTAATATGTTAATTGTTGCTGTAAGCTTAACTCTTTTGACACATGATCACCGTGTGATGGGTGGGCGTAGGTGTAATATGGCAACCCTTGCTTGCCGGTATGCCATCAGTCTGTGCTGTCTGTCAGTTAGCTGTCACAAGCAGTGTTGTAATTTTAAGGCAGCGCGCCTTGGGTCCCCCCTCTAAATATGTGGCATTTAATAACGGTTTATGTCGTCGTTGTCCACGATATTCCCGCGCTGCTGCTCGCATTTGCTTACGACAAAATACGCGGCCTCCTTGCTCACATCTATGGGTGGGTGATGTTGCGGCCGCCGACAAGCAAATACACACATGGTGGCTGTGTGTGTGTAGACTGGCATATTTGGTTGCACAAACAAATTTGTTGGTTAGAGTGTTTCGCGTTATGTAAGTGTTGGTAATGACAGTTTTTCGCTACGTCATATGGAGCATGTGTAATGACACTAATTAGTGACGAACGTTGTTGTCATCGTCATCGTCCGTCGTTATCGTATTTGCCTGGGCTAGGTTACACCAGTTTCGGTTCGCACACAACTGTCTCATATTTATGCTTTGTTGTTGTTGTTTTTTTTTTTTGTTTGCGGGACAACTGGGTTTTGGGCAGTTGGAGTGGCCATGTCGATGTTTTTGAAAGTCTAAAGTAATTTTTTTTAATGTTCAAGTGACCATGATCTGCGGATTTTAACCAGATTTGAATGTTATTTTTATCGTATTCGCCTAATTACCCACAAAAGGTAATTTAGCAAAATCTGACCCGGATAATTACCCACAAAACTTGAGATTTTCAAGCGGGATTTACTTTAGTTACTTTTTATCCCTAACAGATATGGTCAGCTTTCTCATCCAATCATAAAATCCACAACAGCTGTTGTTGTGAATGTTGTTGTACTGTTGTCCTGTCGTCCTCCCTAACTCGGTGGATGGGGTGGATGGAGCTTTCATAGGCCGGCCTCTTCACAACGCATACACTGCAGATGGCGGCAGCAGGCAAAGTGGAAATTTCATGTTTTTGAATTTGATGACCGTGCAACAGCATGCACCAAATAGGCTTAACACAAACACGAAATGAACGTAGAACGAACGAACAAACGAACCGCACAGCAAAACGCAAAATTTAATTATTTTTACACAATAATGACGTGTCTCATATCAATATGCTAAAAATGCATTCCGCCAAATCGCAAGGGGTGGCACGTACTGGGTACACTTAATATGCTTGTACTAGACATTTCTCTCTCATGCTCTCTCTCTCATTTGTGTATGGCCAGACCACGCTGTCAGCTGGGCGGCATTTGGAGAATTTCAGAATTGCTGGCCTTGATGTAAGGAATTTCATTTTTAAATTTTGAAGCGATAAGTGTGTTGGCAGGGATTAAAGTTGACTGCTGCCAAAGCCCAACGCTGTTGCCTTCACATGCATGCCAGCCAGCCAGCAAGATGTTTTTTTCTTCTTTCTTTTCAATTTTCACAGTATTTTATGCATAAGTTTGCCGCGATTACGCTTGTCTGTCCATCCGCCCCAAAACCCCCGCTCAGATGTGAAATGTGTCAATAATGTTTATAAACGATTAAATGCCCATAAAATCTGCACTGGCATTAAAATGCTGTTGTATATTTCACTTTGAGTTTACGTTTAATTAACGAACGTTTAAATTGACAATGCGTTAATGACATTTAAAATTCGTGTCTGCAGAAGTATGCCTGTGTGTGTGTGTGTGTGTACAGGGGAGATGCAGAGCGTGGCATGATTGGAAGAAAATACACTCAGGGAAAAACGAATAATTGCATTTTGTCAACTCGATGATGTTTCCCCAAAGGAATTACGCTAAACAACGACAACAATTCACAATAAATATTTGCATAATTTTCCAGTTTAAATTCCGTTTATGCGTCAACTTGAGTTCATCTATCATCTGTCATTCGCAGAAGATTCTCTAAACGGTTCTTGCTTAATTTTTAAACAAAAACGAGCAGCTCCGCCCGATCCTTTTAAGGCTTACTATTCCAGCGATAGTTTGAAATGAATCTACATTTTAGTTGAATCGCTTTAATACGTGAGAACTACCAACAGAGAATAGTGTTCAATACGGAAACCAAGTGTCAGTATTGAGTATGAGATCAATCTCCAGATCAGTCATCATTCCAACTACTCATCTTTGCCCTAAACTCACTGGCCCAATGTTTCAGTCTCCATTGACTAGATGCAACTGGACTGCCTCTACTCTTAATGATCGGTTTTTCAGTGCTAGTTTAAAGTCAGTTTAAGCTTATGCTCAGCTTAACTTGAATGGTATTTGTTAAAGATAAAAATATGCCAACGTTCCCCGGGGGAAAACATGAAAATGCTGAATTAATGAAACTCCGTGTTTTGATCACAATGTAAAGCTAGTTAAAGTTCTCTTTTGCCTTAAAAAAGTCACTCATAAAAAGTATTTTTTAAAACACACACAAATTAACACCC
This sequence comes from Hydrotaea cyrtoneurina, assembly GCA_958296145.1. Lineage (NCBI taxonomy): Eukaryota > Metazoa > Arthropoda > Insecta > Diptera > Muscidae > Hydrotaea > Hydrotaea cyrtoneurina. Next base: position 4,138,506 of record OY282513.1, on the reverse strand, counting down.
CGTCAAAAAAAAACTCGTTTAAACCTGAAGCCCAAATTCGTCTACTGAAAAGCCTAGGAGGGATCCACTGTATTAACTTTTGAGTGTGACCACTTTTGAATGCATCAATGCGTAATGATGTGCATATGATGGTCATATTTTTATGGTATCTCTGGCTGAGTATTCTCTATCTCTCTCTCTGTGTGTCTCCCTCGCCTTCACTGAGTCTCTGCTGTGTTTTCCCTGTCAGTCCTTGCTCGAAATGAATCATTCATTATCAGTGCTTTACACTGTATTTACTTTACATATGAACTCACTCATATCCGTGCAGTTGGGAAAATGTGGCAAAACAAAACAAAAAACAACTTTTTCATGAGATTTTAAAGGTAATTTTTATTTTAATGTTAAACCGTGTGGAAACCGCATACACTCACACAATCACATGTCCGCCGATAACGTGCGTTTAACATTTACGAAGGTTGCGGCAACAGGATTGCTACAATTCTCTTTTATATTCGTTTTGTTGTTGTTTTTGAGTTTCCTGCTGCTCCGTTCAAATGAATCGTGGAAATACTGGTTGGGGGTGTGTGGTTGAGGTGAAGAGAGTGAGGAGGAAATGCGCTGCACTGTTCATTGATATGGAAATTATTTACATTGAAATACAACAAGTCCGCATGTCGAATGGAAAAGTTTAACATGACTGCATTCGGCTGAGTAGTGTTTTTCTTAACATTCTTAGTGCCCTTTACTCATCGTCATCGTCATCATCATCATCGTCAGAGCCAACGACATCAACGTAGAAGAGCAAACTTGCACAGTGATTTGAAATGGCAAGTAATCGACTTTGACAGGTAAGAGAGTAATCTCTAACCCATGTACAGGCTTTTGCCATTGGAAGACTGATAAACAACATTGCCCAACAGAATGCTGTATATCACTTATTAGAGTTGACTTTTGTTCCAAGTGTAAAAATAGATACACATGTCATGGCTCGAGTTTATTCGAGAAACCTATGATTCGTTTCCTATATTTGCTCAGTAAGCCGCAATTGAAAACTTGAAACGGCTTTCCTAAGAAAATCGTGTTTTCAGTTGTGACACTATTGAAGTAAATGAGTCATTTTGGAATCTGAATACAGGCATTGCATCCATTCTTTGGAACGGTTACTAGTATAGGCCCCCCAGTAAATGTTGTTGAAAAAGTGCTGTAAAGTTTCCGTCGGTTAAAAACCGCATTGACCGAAAATGACAACTCTTAGCCCTTTCCTAGGCTAGGAATACCTCACAAAAAGATTACAAACCTGTTTTTCTTATCGTGCTGTACTGAAACAATATTTGAACCATGAATGTCACTCTTTTATTCTTGATTACAACAGATATTCTAGAAACAACACTCACTGGCTGTGTTCAGTCTCACCACGGTGTGTTCAGTTGTCATATGATTAAAGAACAACTCTGTATGCAATGTTTTACAAAAGGTGACAAAATAAACTATTTTTTGAAAGAAAATTACAGCTCCCGAATATTTTCACACTCAAATAATACCCAACTACTTTGTATTTAAAATTGCAATTGTAAATTTCTTTCGTCTTAGCTACCACAGTGCACCGTGCTGGTTAGGCAGACAGAACACGGGTGGACGACAATTCGTTACTGGAATATATTCAAGTGCAGTTGTTACCAAAAATCCGAAAACTGAAAACAGCAAAAACAAGCACATTGCTGGCATCCAGTTAATTTGTTGTATTCGTATTATCACAGCAAATATTTGCAACATTGCTGTTGCAAACACCGTTGGAATGCGAGGAGGGGCACTCGTGGTTTGAACCATTTTATAGTTAATTGAATTTTAATATTATTACTTCGCACGCATACGCCCGAGCAAATACACAATCAGCGAATGAGTGAATGAATGTGCAGTGCGAACGTGCAAAACAGAAAAAAAAAAAACGAACAGACACAGAAACGGAGGCAAAACATGGCCAGGCAAGGCAGGCTGGCCATAATATTACATACGCGTATCCGTATGAGCACATGTGCACATGTGTGTGGCTGTGTCATAAATCACTACCGCAAGTGGTAAAACACGATAATTACCCTTACAAAAACTTAAGCATACACTACGATCCGCTCCGCTCCACAGACGCTAGAGAACATTGTAATCCCACCAAAAAGGAGGCAACACTCTTAAAAAAAAAACATTGCCATACCTATGTGTAGATTTTGGTGATGCTGCTGCAGCTATTTTAAACTTAATTAAAATTAATTTGAAAATTTACGTTCATATCGTTTTTTCTTTCTTTTTCTTTAATTCATGTGAGCATTTCGTATTTAGTTTGATTAGATAATTAATTGCCACACAATTTTCGCCATCTACATACGGCGACGTGAAGTGGATAGGTGGTGGCAGCTACACCAAAGGCAAACATATGGCCCGATCCGATCGCATATCTCTAGCCAGCAGTGACATTCCGTTTTCTCAGCGTATATGGCAATTTTCCACACTTATTGTGTGTGTGTGTGTGTGCGCGCCTATTTTGCTGTGTTGCATTGGTAAATGTCAATTACAAGTTAATTAAAACCAGTCGATAACCAACTCAACACACTCCACACAAACACAAGACGAAACAACAAAACAAAACATCAGCGTATGGTTTGCGGTATTTCGCGAATGCGTGAGAATCTTGAGAAATTTCTCCATTTGGGGGGGGGAAATGTCGCGTCTCCCTCAAATGGGTGAAGAGAAATTCTTGGCAATTGGCATGCATTTCTCATGCCATTGAAGGCATCAGTGCCAGTGGTTGGGGTGCAATAACAACCACACACATGTTGAAATCATTGTGTCATAAGTGCCGGCGACAATGTTGCCATATATTCAAATAGGCACTTTATTCTGCAATGTGGCCATATTTTAACATGTTAATTGGTTAGAGCACTTGGAACAAGTCGGACGTAGAATATGTGATTTGTTTTCTTATGAATTAATCGCAATGTGATGTGCTAGAAAAGTTGAAGATTGTTTTTTTTTTTGGTTTAGCAGATGCCTCACGACATGCTCTAGTCATTCGCACCTGTTCAGAGTTGGCTGTTCGATGATGATTGTGTGGGCTTTGGAGTACACATACACGCATGTGGTGTGAACGTGACTAAAGTCGTGTATAATTTGTTAATCATCAAATAGAATACAATGCATGAAGTCTAATGGTTCTGATCAGTGCTACCACTTTAAGGCGAAGAAAATGTAGCAAATCTGCTAAATTTTTTTGTTAAAATGTAGCAGATTTTCAAACACTGGGAAATAGTGTATTGTGGAAATCTGTGCCGTGGAAGAATACATTATGTTGATTTTTAGTTGATTTTTTAAATAAAAAATAATTTATTTTATTTAAATCGATTGGGACACTTTTATGAAATTCATAAACTGAAAAATACCGGCGGCAACCCGCCGCACAAAATATATCGACAACGGCAGCAATTCGGTCTGTGCTATGCAATCTTCTTCGGCGCTGGTGTTTGTTTTGTGGTTGTCAAATATTTCCAGCCTGTTGTCAAAAATTTACATAGCCCTAATTTATAACGGGATTTTTTTTGTTATTTCACGAATGTACACAAAATGTAGCAAAATCAAAATGTACGTACATAAATTTAAGGATGAAGAAAAAGTAGTAGATCTACTACAATTGTAGTAAAGTGGTAGCGCTGGTTCTGATGCGCACATGTATTTATTTATTGCAATTTGTTACAGCGTTTAACAGAATGCAATTTTTTGTTTCTCCATTTGTAATAATTGCCGGGAATGGGGAATTTTTTCGACGTCTTCCTGGGAACTCCCGGAACTTGATCTTCTTTATAAAACATGACGAAAAAAATCCCAAAAAAAACATTTTATTTTTTTTTATTTTTCACCAAAACTTAAACTAAAATAATTCAGGCTTATTAAAAACATGAATGTGTGAAATACATAAACAATTTTCACATATTTTTTCTTAACAAAGCTGTTTTAAATTTTTCCGAATACGGGGGAAAATGATTAAGAAACATTAAAAAAAAAATTTACTGTACAATTTAAATGTAATAAGATTAACTAGTTCAGGAACGTTTCAGCAAGTAAATAATCGTACAATTTCCCGGTTAAAAGTTGTAAAAAGCCCGTCAAATCGTACATGGTTTCATTTTTTTTTTAGATAATATTTTATTTCAGGGAATCCCCACCAATAATCCCAGGAATCGGCAAATTTCCAGGGAAACACGTCCCGAGAATTCCCGGATTAAAAATCCTTAGTTGGGACTTTAAAATTCTTGAAATGATCCTGGATTAAATTAGCCACTCAATTTTAGTCAGTTAGGGGATTGTGCTTATACATTTTAAGATTTCAGTCATAAAGCCAGAGTGGTACACCAGAAGCTGAGTTGCTTGTGTAAATGTCCAATTAGTCTTGTCGGTTGACGGTCAGCTGTTTGAGTTGGGGTAGCATTTTGCATGTGTTAGAGAGAGACAATTAAAATTAACGGTAGACTTCTGCAGGTTGCAGAATCTACCATCAACCGTCAAGACCGATCAGCTTTTTTTTGTTATTGCTTTCACTTCGACATTTTGCGCGCGGAAATTGTTTATAAGTCGTACATTATATTTTAAAGTTATAAGTAACTTATTATAAATTATATTTTGTACAAATGCTCTTCGCTCAGCTATTTTTGATTTGTTTTGTCTTGCCGCCGTCTACCGTCATAACTAATCGCACAATATTGAGTTTAACGTCAACCGTCAAGACTAATGGGACCTTTAGAGGCACACACAACGACTGGTGACAACTAGTCCACATAACCAACATAGTTTAACGTATGCTGCGCTGCCTTACAAATCTGGCAACACCGGAAATAAATGACAACAAATCCAAGCAACCATATACGCCACACACATTGAATGACCATTGGCCAGAGCTATGAAATGTACTATTTATTAAATAACATTTAACATTTCTCCACACCGGCCAGCCAACATTCTCCATTGACTTCCCATTCCGCACATATGCACATATTTCGTTTGCTGGTTAGCCAAGGCAAAACCAGCCCATCAATAACTGTTCAATTATAAAATTGTTAAACAATGCAATTATTATTCAGTTATTTGCAACGATTTTGGTTATTTCTTCTTTTTTTATTTTATTTTATTATTATTACAATTTGTGGTTTTGTTGTTGTAAGCTACAATACAGTAACTGGAAACAATAATCATCATCATAAATAATATTACAAACAACAGCAACAACAAAATCAAAATGCATTGTTGTACTCGTACTTAGAGTAACTGCAGCAGCGGCGGCGGCGGCGGCGGCGGTTAATTCTGCTACTCTGTGTGAGTATTGAGAGGAATTGAACAAAAGTTAGAAAACAATTACCAATAAATTTTATTTGAGATTTGTCATAAATTATGATTTAAATAGGAAAACTGTTATACAACAGATAGCAACAACAATAAACATTACCGACAGCAGAGCTTCTCTCGAAACGACCGAATGCAATCAAATAAACGAATATGTATTTTGCGATTTATGCAAAAATGTGCCCTAATGCGAGTCTGGAAAGAAGTCAGTCTGTCATTGATGCCAAACACAATGTGGCGCATAATCGCACAGTGTTGCGAATTAAACGCGAAATATTTTAAATAAAAAAAAAACGATTTAAAAAAAAAGAAAATTATGTAGCCCGTTTGCCATGCCAATGGGCCGGTTGAAGTAAAAACAAAAAAATCAAACAATTTTACATTTAAACAAGAGAAATGCTTCGAAAAATATATCGATATCCAAATCATTGATTTTATTCCAAACACTGTTCGAGTCTGCCCGTCCCTGCGTCCGCTTGTCTGTCCGTCTGTTTGTATGTAGGTGCAATTATCGTATTGGTACACACATTTCCAAACCGCAACTACCATTTATTCGATGGTGTTGAATTCACCATTGATATGTGTACTCGCATACACCCATACAACGTATAGAAGAAGCAGAAGCATTGTCTGAAATTCCTGAGTGTTTGCAATTTGATAGATTATGAAATATAATTAGCTTAGACAGAGGGGAAATAGAAACTACCGCCAGCCGCTGGTATCGCTTTTCATTCAAGAATTGCTGCTGCAATTGCAATTCATTGAAAGCCGCAACAAAAACAACAACAACAACGTTTACAAAACTACACTTGATAGAATCTCAATTATAAAGAACGAGTAAATGAATCGATGGGGCCGATGGATAAAGGGAATGAATGAATATTCATTTGAAGTTCCAAAAATTGAAATTAGTTTGTTCATAAACTATGGACAGACAACGGATGGTCATCGGTTCCCGTTGGCCACACACTACATAGATCCATCACAGTCGGCAGCTTCAATTCAAATCCAATTCGTTGTCGTCATATTCAGTATGGGATAGCAACCGACAAGGGAGGGAGGCCCGATACCCCACATGTAAATTCAATCAAATCAATTTATGCAAATTGACTGTGTGTGTGTGTGTCACTTTGTATGGAAAACCGCGTGCAACATTTACCAGTTGCTGCCTCCCCTCCCCCCCTGACAAAGACTGAACCCAGTTGATGGAATGTCAAACGGACCCCACCCCCCGCATATAACTTCTGCGGTAGCCACTTTTTTGTTGTTGTTTGCCTTGACTTTGGTGTAGAAATTCGAAATTCGGTTCTTATTTTTTAGTTTGTTGATATGTTCATAATGAATTGTACACAAATTAATTTATGTATTCATTCAATTCATTTTCAATTTGTATTTTTTCATACCGCTGATGGATGTTGTTACAGTAACGGTTGCATTTATAGGCACCGCGAAATTGAAATGGAGAACTTACTTAGAATCACATGAGTTTTGGAAAACAAGAAAATAGGAACTTCTCTAATGCGCGTACGGGGATTCGAACCAGAGACCTTTCGGCTGAGACGCAAACACCCTAGCGCTGTGCCACAAAAATGCACACACATGACGATAGTGAATACCATTGGTAACAATGGCTTACACGAAAAAAGTTGTACTGCGCAATAACTTTTTTTTTTTTTTTTTTTTTGTGTATTTGACTTATTTTTAACAAACATTGAGAAGAAAAAAAAAACACAACTCAAGAATAATAGAAACGCTTAACACGAATTAGACACAGTCTGTTCATAAAATTGCTTCAGCTGCAGATACCTTATAACCAGGGTTTTACTTCCCGATTTCCGGGATTCTTGGAAATAAAATACTACCAAATAATTGAAACTATGTACGATATGTAAACGTCTTTTTACAACTTTTATCCGGGAACTTGAACCATTTTTTTACTTGCTGAAACATTCCGGAACTAGTTGATCCTCTTACATTTAAATTGTACAGGAATTTTTTTCAATATACATTTCGTATGATTTTTAATTAAAGTTTTATTAATCACTTCATTTTATGTTTAAGTTTTAGTAAAAAAAACACAACAATAAAATTTATATTTTTTTTTAAAAAAAAACAATAATATTTAGATTTTTTTTTTAAAAAACAACAATAATGTTTATATTAAAAAAAAAACATTTTTTTCTTTATGTTTTATAAAGAATTCCCGGGAAGACGTCGAAAAAATTCCCTATTCCCGGTAGTAGAAAAAAATCTGGAAATTAAAAACTTATTTTTCTATAGATTTAGGTGCAAATAAATTTTGATATTCTATTAGATCAGAAAAAAAACCTAAGAAAACCTCATTGTAAAAACATACATTTCTTCATTCCATTAGCGAAATATTCTGGGCGATACATTTGCAGCTTTTAACCCGAATCGCCCTGGTGTTGCCATATGGCAACGTATAAGCACATCCACTTTTGTAACTATAAAATTGCAACGGTTTGACATTATAGTTTACAACTTGATGTTTTTGACACGTGTGAAGTGTGTCTTTCTAACAAGTGGCTGTTTGTTACAATCGTGTTATTAGTTCTCATTTGACAAGGTTGAAAATTTGGATTTAAATAAAAAAAGCAAAACATTTCAGGGTGATTCGGGTTAAGTAAGAAATTATACGTTCTGACATCCCCAATTTTTTTCAATCCGCATGAGTTTTTGAATTCCCATTTTTATCAATTTGGTGCTACGTGATTTGAGGGGAGTTGAATTTCTGTTTTTTGAGAACATGGCAACCCTGCCATTCCGAAGATATTTTCACAATATCTATTAATGTAAAAAAATCTTATAATATTAAAATATTTTTGTAACTAATAGCAAAATAGCTAAATAAAATTAAATTAAAAAAAAAAAAAAATGTATGTCCCTTTTTAAAAAGGAATATATGTGACACTATAGATTTAATTTACTTTTTGTGTTAAAAAAAAATTATAAAAAATATAAAATATATACAGGGTTTTCCAACAAGAGGTGTTATTTTGGTATTTAAAGAAAAACGATAGCCTCACGATCTTTCTATCTTTGAGGTCTTGAATCGACGCTGGGCTGTTGGCGTAGACCTCATCTTTGACGTGGCCCCAAAAGGAAGAAGTCGCAAGGTGTTAAATCACAAGATCTCGGTGGCCAATTGAGATCACCTCTTCGAGAGATAACACGGTCCGTAAAAATTTTAGTTTTGCGAACTGTGACTGCAAAATTTTCACCATCTTTATAATGAATTTTAATAATTTCCATGCGTTGTTGAAGCGTGAATCGTTCCATTTTTAGTAATGGCTTAGTTTCTACTTGTCAAATGTCAAAGAATAAAAACTTCAAATGTGACAGCTACCGAAATACCGGGTAATTCAAAATAGCCCCTCTTGACTTTAATTTAAGTATGAAAATGAGGTTTCTAAATCCCATCTAGATCTAGGGAGCACCGAATTTGCGAAAATGTTTCACATTCGATCAAAAAGTGAATAACAGAACAAGGGCGATAATATCGATTGTCACTTTGACCGGTTCTAGTGTATCTTTGTGGTTATTTCAATCACCTGGTGGTGATCATCCCCTTAACCCTATACCGCATACAACGCCAAATATGGCGTTTTTCTTTTATTGTGATTTCTCTTTACGGTAACGGTACTTTTGCAAATGTTTGTCTTATCTATCATTCTTTCTATGTTGTTTTCTTCTGAAATTCAAAGTGCAGTTATTCAAAAACAATATTTGCTTCTTGTTTTTGCAATCTTTGTGCGAGCGTCTCAGTTGTCCTAATAGAAGTGAGGTTCACAGATGTTTGCCATCAATTTTAAATATAAAAGAAAGGTATTTCTTTCGAAGAAAATTTTTTTTTATGTAAAAAGTTCATTAAATTTATAAATAAAACAATAATATTGATGAAAGGTAAGCATTGTAAATACTTTTTTTGACTAAAATTGACGAAACCATATATGGCCTTCCATGCAGTTATTCCAAAAATTTTCCAAAAATGAAAGGATTTCCTGGATTTTATGGCGTAAAAAGTCAGCAGAATACATGCCGCTATTTGATTACAAGCTTGCCATTGCTGAGCATTTTTGCAAGGCTGGGAAGGCCAAAAAACGTGGACGGCCAACGACCACACCATCTAACCCTTCAACACCAACGTCAAGCAAAGAGTGTACTCCCAGAAGCAGCAAAAAAAAGAAGATGCAAGACTTTCATTTGAATTCCGTTAGAGCTGACGGTATTGGTCATTTTCCCAAATGGATGAAAACGTGACAACTTTGTCAAAATAATTGCTCCTTCCGTTCCTATACTTATTGTGAGAAATGTAAAATATTGTTGTGCTACAATGATAAGAGAAACTGTTTTACATGTTTTCACACTGATGCATAGAAAGCCATATATGGCAATTAGAAAATATCTCTCAATGCATACAAAGCCATATATGGCTTATTTTTTTTTCTCGTAAAATATCCAATTATAAAAATTTTTTCTTTCTAAAATATATAAATACATCCTAAATAAACACTAATTTGTGGTCTAAAAATTTTTTTCATTAAAAAATCGATGGTCATGCAGTGGAGGGTTAAGAGACTCTCAATCGCTCAAATGTATTGATTTACCACCTCAAATGATATGCATCCCAATATGTTCGGCCTTTACTGTTTAAATATCATTAGTCTTCCACTGAGTAAAAACGATGTAATTGATCGTTTTTAAAACAAATTAAATATGCATTGCATATTTGTGCTGTTGTTTGCTTGAACCATTAAAAAGCTAAAACTTAAACACATGCACACATCCTAAAAAATGGTCAATCGAATTTTGTCAATTCGTTTTCATCACTCCAGGCCAAAGCAATTTCGCGTTTTGACACCAAACGCCAACAAAACAAAAAAAAAAACGAATCGTATAATTGAGTTGTAAACTATGTATGGCGGCGATGGTTTTTGTTTTTTTTTGTTTTCCTTACTTTCTTATCAGCTTTTGATGTTGAAACACACCATCAAAAGTCAAATAGCGAAATGATGAAAACAATTTCAAAGAGAGTAACGAAATTAAAAAAAAAAAATACCAAAAAACATAAATATTCAAAAATAAATTTCCGTCTGCCCTCTGTGAGGTTTGAACTCACGACCCCTGGTTTACGAGACCAGTGCTCTACCACTGAGCTAAAAGGGCGTTAAGCCCCGCTGGACAAATATTCAATATGAATATTTCCATGCACACGAGCACTCCAAGTTGTAAATATAGTTGGCATTTGTTTTTTTTTAAATTTATTATACAAATTATTCTAAAAATATGCACATCAAATTTTAATTGTTTCTTTTCCCAGCTCTCTGTGTGTTGAAATGTGTGTGTGTTGGCGAAGCACAATTCTTCGAATGAAATTTATTTCCGATGGTTTCTAAATATAGAATTCACCATCGACTAGTGAGTTGTTTGTTGTTGTTATTCGCTCTCACTCTCTCGCATGCTTGTAATGGTTTCACTCTCTGTCGAACACGTGTTTGTTGTGCTCTCTCTCGCTCACAAAGTTTACCGGCCACAATTCGCATGCTTTGTTGATTTAAGTACTTGTGGTGGTTGTTTTTGTTGTTGTCGGTTCGTTCTTTCTTCGTGTTCTTGGGTCGTTGCTGCTGTGAAAAGCCAATATACGCAGCCCTCGAGACACCGGCTCGTTGGTCTAGGGGTATGATTCTCGCTTCGGGTGCGAGAGGTCCCGGGTTCAATTCCCGGACGAGCCCAAGTGATCGCCATTCTCCACTTACCACAGGTGGTGGGGAAGGTGGCGTGTGATAATTTTTTTTTTCAATTTTCTCAGTAAAAATTCATGGTAAAACTGCAGAACTGAACATACCGTTTGGTGAGTGTAGTGAAGTAATGTTGGCAACACTATTGTTCATCTTATGTTTGGAATGGAGGAGCAAACAGTGGGCGAGTTAAGTTGTTGTTTCTGTTTTGCATTTGTGTGGGGTGTTTCGTGTGCAACCCAAAGGTATGTTTTTTTTTCGTCTTTCTCCTTTGTATGACGTGATGTGTGACTCCGTATACACTCTGAATGTTTAGAACGCGATGCCTGAAAGTATGCTATAGTTCTTCGTTGCTTGAAAAAAAAAGAGAAATGACTGCATGACACTACGTTGATACTTGGAAAAAGAGGGGAAAAAAGGAAACCACTGTATTGTCCTGTTTGGTCGCCTCTCCTCCTTGTGCCTCCTTACGGAAATCACAACTGATGCGAGAAATTTGCAATGCAGCCGGCTAACAACTGTTGGTGGCCCCATTGCCATCAGCTAATAATTTATTTGCTTTTCTGAGGGTTCACCGGCAATTGTGTTCTGGTTTGTTTCCTTCCATTTACTTGCTTCGCCTTATTCGTTTTTTTTGTGTGATTTTATTCTCCATGTTTTTTTCCGCAGTCATCATCCACGTTCGGTTTGTTTGAGTGGTGTACTATCGTTCATGATATCCCGCCAAGCTACGAGGACGATGTAGTACGTGTTGTTTACTGTGTCGGTCTGTGTGATATGTTTGTTTGTGTCTTGCAGAGGTTGGACACATTGTTTCAAGTCTTCATCAACTCCTTCCATCCGACTCCTCGAGTCTGGGAATCTTTAGAAGTAAATGGTTTTGAAAAGTTTTGCAGCATAACGTTTTGTTAACCATTTGCGAGTGGTTCTGCTTTAGTTTGCCTTACAGAAATGATTTATTTGCTAAAATTGTTAAACTTTTTTTTGTACCTAAGACCGTTGAATAACTTTTAATGGCTTGAAATCACAAATGTTGTATCCATTTCTTAATGAAAAATCAAATGCGGTAAAACGGCAGATGAAATCGGCGGCTCATAAGTCGGTAATCCAGGACGCAATTAACCTGTTTTTGTTTACAAAACACCTTCAAATAAAATGAATACAAAATTTCGAAACTCAAACATTCCTTTTTTTTGGTTTTTCGTCAATTTGGATCTTTTTTTCATTAAAGTTCCCAAATTTCAACTTTTCATCTCATCTAGCCAGGAATTCGTTTCTGTTAGACGATCGAAATGCGTTTCCTCGTGATACGTGCTGGAAAAAAAAATCTAAATAAATTTATTTTACAACTCGAAATATATAAACCACCGTATCATACAAATTTATAACAGCTTTATGAACCTTTGATAAGAAAAATGTGTGAAAATTGTTTTTGACGTAAATTTTGCCTTTATTTTTCAACAACAGTTTTCGTTGACAACTGATTAATTTTTTTTTTGCAAAACTATTCCTAAACCACTTTCTAATTTATGTCCTTTTTTTTGTCAATCCCTTGATGTTGTTTTGCAGATGATGACTATGGATATAACAAAAAACGAACCCAATGTGGGTCCCAACAATCTGCAGAATGCCAACAACAGCCAAACCAACAATCCCAACAGTAACAGCATAACGGCGGCGGCCAATAACAACAACAACAATGGCAGCCAATTGTGTGCCGGCTGTGGCAAACACATACAGGATCGCTACCTATTGCGAGCCTTGGATATGCTGTGGCACGAGGACTGCCTCAAGTGTGGCTGTTGTGATTGTCGCCTGGGCGAAGTGGGTTCAACCCTCTATACCAAAGGCAATTTGATGCTCTGCAAACGAGATTACTTAAGGTGAGTCTTTGTTTTCCGACATGACCCGTTTTAATAAATAATTAAAAACATCGATGAATTTTATTAATTCCCATTCATTTGCAGGTTGTTTGGCAACACTGGCTACTGTGCTGCCTGTAGTAAAGTCATTCCGGCATTTGAAATGGTTATGCGTGCTCGGACAAATGTTTATCATTTGGAATGTTTCGCCTGTCAACAATGCAATCACAGGTAAGCTACCAAACCCAATTCCCCTCGTCCCTTTATTATGGAGGCAGCCAATAAAAGTGTATGATAATGACACCCTTGCAGGCAATTATCAAACATTTTGTATTGATAAAAGAAAATGTTGGCGAAAATCATGTTTTATGTATTTTTATTTATTTGCCGCCAATATTTATCCGTTCCTCCCTTTTGTAAGGGGTTTCCTTCCGAGTTTTGTTTGGGATCGAAAGGAAAATCCTTTCATTTTCTGTTGTTGTTGTTCTTGCTAATCTTATATGCAGTCAATACCCCAAACGACACTTGAAAACATAAAACGCAAAGAAAACGACATGTTTACATTCGTTCCATTCGTTATGTGTGAACCGGGCACGGTTCGTGTAATGCTCTTTTGTGGTCGTACATTTTATGGGAGTTTTAAGGGGTGAAAATTAACTCTTATTTTCCCATCTCATCGAGAATGGCGCATAAATTACATTTTATTAACGTTTAGGGATTTTTCGAGGAATTTTTTCCGTTTCGTTTTACCGAATTTTCATTGAAATATTTGTCTGGCCATATTTGTAAAGGCCATACGTGCCCCACATTGTCCATAAAATGTTAATATGTTTAAAGGAAAACACCGACGATTGGCCTATCAACGTTTATGTTATTTTGGCTGTTTTTTGTTAAAAAAAAAAAAAAAACAACCTTGGTGTGACAATTGTTTTTGCATTTTTCATACATTTCGTTTAAATTTTTTTAAAAAAAATGTTGGCTGAAATTCCATTGTCCACGTTAATTGACAAGCATATTCTTATACTCTACTCTGTGACCAAAGTTTTGGTTGGTTCAATCAATTTACCCAGCATACACTGCTAAAAGATTATTTTGTTTACATACATAAATAGATTCTATGCAATAAAAAAAAGAGCAATAGCACCTTTTGTTAACCCTTTAACCACTGAAATCAAACCCATTAACAATTAGAAATGGCTGTTAGTGATTGTCGTCTAGTGGTTAAAGGGTTAATAGTAATAGGTTTTCTTTTTCCAAAGTCCTAATTTCTCTCTCTACAGTTCAGAGCAAAGACCATCTAAAGGGCAGAACCTAAATCGATTTGTGGTAGAGTAGTAGGTCAGCAAGCTTCAGTCTCTCAAAGCAAATGTGTGCCTCGTTAGTAGAAAAAGTCATGGATGTCCTTTACTCACTAGATTGTCTTTCGTTCATAGATTTTGATATGATAAACAATGAATTTGATAAAGAACGAAATTTTAAGTCTACTTTTAGGCTCTCTTGGTGTTTTTTTTGTAAACATTCCGCTTTGCCAACTATATTAAAACTATAAGGGCTGATTCGGTGATACAGATTTCAACAAACATATCGCTCATTTACTTCAACAGTGTCGCAATTCAAAATTCGCTTTTTATTTTGTTTGCTGTAAGTCTGCAATATAAGTTGACTTTTGTCCTTTAGTGTATTATAACAGGTGGCGCAAAAGTAATCTTCCGATGTTTTTTGGCTGTAATTACAAAAAAATTAAAAACTTTGATTCTTCTTGTGGATTATTTTTATTTGGTCTTTTAATTTTTTTTACATCAAGTCGAGAATATGATGTCATGTAAATGGCCGCCGCCAGAGTTGCCACTGACATTAGGGGCCAATCGCATAATTTATAGCATTTTCTGATAGGAGGATTACTTTAGCGCCACCCTGTACAAACATGTGTCAGGCCTCTAGTTTATTCGGAAATCCTATGGTTTCTTTTTCTATATTTGCAATTAAGAACTTTAAACGACTCTCTTTAAAATCGTGTTTTGAGTCATGACTCTCCAACAAGAGGTGTTATTTTGAATCATCCGGTATTTCGGTAGCTGTGACTTTTGAAGCTTTTCTTCTATGACATTTGACAAGTACGCCATTACTAAAAATGGAACGATGCACGCTTCAACAACACATTGAAATTATTACAATTCACTACAAAATGGTGAAAATCTTGCAGTCACAGTTTGCAAAACTAAAATGTTTCCGGATCGTGTTATCTCTCGAAGAGGTGATCACAGTTGGCCACCGAGATCTTGTGATTTAACACCTTGCGACTTCTTCATTTTGGGACCACGTCAAAGATGAGGTCTACGCCAACAGCCCAGCGTCGATTCAAGACCTCAAAGATAGAAAGATCGTGAGGCTATCGAAGACATAGGGCAACCACTTTGCGATTTGATTATGGACAATTTCATGAAAAGGATATGGTCCTGTAAGCGTGGTCGTGGTGGCCATTTGGCCTACCTTCCTCTTTATTATGAAATAAACATTCGATCATTTATCTCTATCTTTATCTAACCCTGTATGCAATTTTGGATATCTATGAAGATTTGAATTATTTCTCTAGATCTCACTTTCATAAAAAATCCATGTGTCATTTGTTGAAAGATCTATAGCTGCCCTCTGATGGAGAAAGGGCGCGACTGGCCTC
This sequence comes from Hydrotaea cyrtoneurina, assembly GCA_958296145.1. NCBI lineage: Eukaryota > Metazoa > Arthropoda > Insecta > Diptera > Muscidae > Hydrotaea > Hydrotaea cyrtoneurina. Next base: position 4,122,847 of record OY282513.1, on the reverse strand, counting down.
TAGATTACCTTTACTATTAACATCTTTGTTTTTTTTTATCGTTTGCTGTGCACTACATTGCCTGCTAATTCCCTCAATCAATTGAAATTTGCCAAATAAAATAAATTGAAAATTCTTGTTAACAAATTGCAAATAACATTTACTAGCGATCCTTTATCATGTTTCATGCCAAGGCCCGCACTCACACAAATCAGCTTTGCCAAGGACTTACAAAAGGATTTCCATGGCTGTTGTTAGTCCGTTGTGATTTATGCCTGATTTCGGTAGTAAACATTTAACTTTCCAAACAAAATCCCTCGCAAACAGATCCATGCGAAAACAAAAACCCCCAGTTGTGTTTATCTTTCAAAACAAGAGCAACCAAACAAAAAGTCACCGAGATGAAAAACAACACTTTGCTACTTCAATAATGGGGAAATGTTCATATGGAGCACCTGGGCCATCAAGGCAGCAGTTGCATGAAAACCAACACCAAAAATAGTTCCTTCTATTGACAAAAAGTCAACAAAGTTAACCAAAAAAACCAAAAAAAAAAGAAAACCCCCGCAACAATAACAACAGACAAAAACGAAACGCCTGCATGTTGGGGGAATGGAGGGCAAGGGGACGGAATCCACATAGGTATTTATGGAAAAAAGTAACTTTGTGAGGGTTTTTTTTTCTTGTCTGTATCCACCCACCAAAAAGAAACCGTAAAATAAAAAAAAACCAACCACACGAAAAAATGTTTTGCGGCAAAAGCTGCGGGTGCTTCCGTTTCGCGTTTTTCACTTATCATACGGCTCACACTCCTCCACGTAGTCCTTCTCCGTCTCTGCCTCATGTTGTGGCTCCGTGTTCCATGTGCAGGCAATGACTATTTCTGAAATTCCTATCAACACTTTGTGATATCGATGACTGAGATGACGATGACGACAAGGGACAACATCAACAGGAAATTATGAAAAACGCCACAAACGACCGTGCCAAATGGGCACGGGCGACCATACGGGTCTGGTTCAATTCAGGGGGGTTTTTTTTCTGTTGTCTTCATTTTCATTCTGGAAATAATAAACACAAACGTCACATTTCCGCTCGACATATTTCACAGCGGCCCACTCCATCATCCCCCCCCCCCCAAATGTCCTTGTACATTTGCATACATGTAAACATTTAAGTCCATCGGCCAGTTCGGTCTAGCCTGGCCACCAGGTGCGATAGCTTACATATGTCTGCCGAAGTATCCCACTCCTGGGCGATGTTGTCGCCTCAATGATTTTTTGGCAATTGAATTAATTTTTTAAAAATTGATTAGTTCACCAATACAATGAATGAATGAGTGGCTGCCATGAATGCCGGACGATGCGCGCCATATTTATTTGCATTTTCAAACATTTAAAGTCGGAACAAGCAGCGGGTTGCTTGCGGCAGGAGTTGGTGCTTCCATTGTATGGATTTCTTTTTATTGCGTGTTTTTTTTTGTTTTTTGGAAAAATATCTTTAATATGCATATGCATATTGTATGCAGCCGGGACGGGTTTAAATGCATTTTTAATTAGACGACATCCGTTGCTGGGGTGAAAAAAAAGAAACACGACCGCTGTTGCTTGCTCTTGCTCTTGCAAGTGCATACAAGTCAAAAGTATTTCATTTTAAAATGCATACGATATTTTTCCGCCATGAAATGCAACAAACGTTGTGTAAATACACCTGGAAATGTATTCTTACCAAAAATGCAATATGTTAGCACAAGTCAATCGAATGGCAAACAAGTACAAAGTTAACATATTCGCAAATATTTAAAGTGAAAATGCAGAACCAACTGCAAAAAAGTCCCTCGCAACCTGTAATGCGATTTATCGCCAAGACACGCTTAATGAGGGCCAAGGGCTTAATGAGCTTTAATATCCGAGAATGTCATGTGGGTACTCAGGAAAATGATTACTCTATGTTTGAGTGGACTGTATGAGATACTCTATTCTAGTCCAAAGATCTCCTAAACTCACTGTTTAACGCCAACACCATCTTCACTATTTCCCGCTTAATTGCCCGAACTCTTATTTTCCCTTCTCAGTTACACAAAAACCTTGAGATTTTGAACGACAGAATTAAGTGTTTTCCTGAGAAGCTTTTACTTGGCTTGAAGATAACTTTCTTACTTGGAAAAAGTCGCCGTCATTTACGAAGAGGACAAGACTGCGGAAAATCGTTTGCTTGTGGGCGTCAGGTGGGATAGCCTTACACACTGACAATGACTGAAGGTTTTCCATGATTATTTCAATCAAGGTAGAATTGGTCCAAGGCCAAAGTTGACTTTACAGTCGAGTCCGGTACAGTCGAGTCCGGTAATAACGAACTTTCGCCTACAACAAACACTTTTTAAGTCCCAACAGTTTTGCTTCTACTCTATTTGCCGCGGAGATCTTGTGATTTAACACCTTGCGACTTCATCGTTTGGGGTCACGTAAACGATGATGGTCTACGCCAAACGCCCAGCTTCGATTCAAGACCTCAAAGATAGAATTCGTGAGGCTATCGTGGACAAAGGTGGTCGTTCGGCTTCAATTCTTGCACGCATCAATTAAGTGACAGCTGTCAAAAAGACCAACTCCGACAAAAGGGTGGCCAGATTAAAACCCGTTCTTAGGACACCTGCAAACTATTGGTAACACTCATTCTTTCAGAGGCTAAAAACTTTAAATGCCCCTAATTCTTTTACAGAAATTCAATGGGGCACTCGTAGCAAAAAATATATAGCTGACATCTGACTTGGGATGTTTGCTCACTTTATTGGCTTTGCCTTCTAGAACGGCTATCAAAAGTGCTGGCGGCTTAGCTCACTTGTGAAAGCTATCGTTTTTCTAAGTTTTTTTTTTTTTTTGAAAAGTTTGGTTTGCTTTCATTTTTCTATGACACTTAAAACAAAAAATTAAACATGTTGACAAATCCAAAAAAAAAAAACTACTGCCGATAAGACGTGCAACCTTCATCACAACTGTCTTCAACGATTTCCTTTTTGAACAAAACTCAGGACATTTTAGCATGAAAAGAAACAAAAAGTGCGGAGATTTTTTTTTTTTCACCGGGACTTTTGTTTTAAATGCCACACTAGGTGGGAGGAGAAAGAAAAAACAACAAAACAAAAATTACATTTCACATTCAAATGCATTTGGCTGAAACAAGAAAGACAAAATCAAAATGCTTCCGGCAGCCGGAAATTTAAGAATTTTTAAAATTTTACTTTACGTTACTCATGTCATGTTTCGTTTTTTTTTTTGCACTTTTTCTCTATTTACAGATTCTGTGTTGGTGACCGTTTCTATTTGTGTGAAAATAAAATACTCTGTGAGTATGATTACGAGGAACGTTTGGTGTTCGCCTCCATGGCCAATCATCCCATGCTGAAGCGTCACGCCAATTCCATTGCCCAGGATTCGCCGACGGGAGCGGCGGGTGGTCCCAATACACCGGGTGGCATGATGGGTGCCGGAGCGAATGGTCCACGAACACCGGGCGATCTGAATAATAATGGTCCGCAGACAGGTCCCGGCAATTCACCCTTCGGTGCAGGTGCTGGAGCTCACATGAAAAATTCTCTAGGTGCCTCAAGCTAAAATACATCGACAACTATGGCCCACAACCACAGAAGGCATTTTTGGATGAATCGTGGACATTACCAAAGAAAATTTTAGAAAACCATAAACCCAACCCCCCGCCCCCATCTCCCCACAAACCGTTGTGCATAAATTGACTGAAGTTGATGTGTGTTCGTAAAGGAAACCAAGCACAAACAAAGGGAAACTTGAAATAAACCATTTACGTTTTCTGCAGTCTGGCAACGACAACGCATCACAGCAACTCTGTATTATTGAATACACCCTAGACGATAGTTACGAGTGTGTGTGTGCGTGTGTGTAATGATGAGCTCCGAATATCATTTGTGATTATGATTTGAGAATATTCTTTGGGAACTACTGTTTGTATTACTCTTGTATATTTTGGACAATAATTTCTTTTTTTATTACAAGAAACCTAACAAAAACCGCAGAAACAGTGTGCAATTGTGGAAAGGATTTTGCAAAACGAAAATAATGTTGTGCCAAAAGAATTTGCTTCTTTTTCTCATGCAACGAAAAAGAAGAAGATGGACGGACGGACGGACAGACAGACCCGACCGAAACTTTTAATTGCTATGATTTAGAAAATAAATTTGCAATATAACTTAACTTACATAATTGTAATATGATATTTTGTTCCAATTTAAAAAAAAAAATAAAACAACAACAAAAAAAGTCATCCCCCACCGATATTCTTTGTACATTTCTGGACATTTGCTTTATAAGTTTTATGTTGGCGCGTTTTTTGTACAGTACTCGCTCGCTCTCTCTCTCTATCTATCTATCTATCTCTCTCTTCACAACGTTCTATCTCTGCCTGTCGACGTTCGTAAATGATACATTTTGTTTTTAAGTTTATTTATAATTAAGTTTGTTATAATTTGTTAATGAATAAAAGACTTGTAAATTATTTTTCTCTATTTTTTAGGTTCTAAGTTACAATTTAGAAGAAAAAGTAAAACAACAACAATATTCGTACTTCCCCCTTCCCCCCAAAAAAAAACATTGTAAATAGTTTAATTTATTATTACGAAATGAAAAAGAAATGAAATGGTGAAAATTCAACTGCCCTGGGCAGTAAAACAAAAACACAATTTGCTCATAAAAAAGATGAAAAAAAAAAACAAAAAACAAATGCAAACATATTTTTTATAATATATTTTTTTGATTTTAGAAAATTTGTTCTGCTATTTAACTATAAATATTGAAAATGAAACGAAAAAAGAAAAATAACAAACAAACAAAAAAAAACATAAAAAATACGATCTGATTGTTGATTATTTCCTAAGTTTAGTTTAGTGTGAGGCTAATTTTTGTATGCATTGATCGGCACCCCTTAAACCCTCATTTCCCCTCCCCACAAAATACAGGGTTTAAAAAGAAAATATTGCGCCCTGAGGTTGTCTATATTTTTTGTTAACTCGAAAATCTTTTTTGTATTTTCTTCAGTTGTTCATAGATGTTCTTTAGTCCAACCAGAATTATCGCGTCACGGTGCCACGGTTCACTTTTCAATTCTAAAAGTCTGAGTCAATCTCTGATTTCGATTTTTAAATATTTAACCGAGGGTGATTCATTCATTTTGCCGTATTTTGAGTTAGGATCTTGTTTTCAAAATTATATTTTCCGAATTATTTTTTATTTTCAATTAGATTTGTGAAGCAAGTATTCTTTTTTCTCAATTACAGGAAAAAATATAGGAAACAATTTTTGGTTTGACCAAAAATTGTGTAGAATTCTGTCAAAGGAAAGACAATCTAATGGACAGAATGGCTAATGCGTATTTTTCCAACAGTCAGCTGCTATAAATCTGTCTATCGAAGGAGACAAATGTTGGACTTTAAAGAGTTTTCAGACTGTTCTTTTAAATAGACGTAGATCGCCTAACTCTTTTAGGTTGTTTTCTGTCCCAGTAGAATTCTTTTAATGGAATATATTCATGAGTTTTTAACAAAAGTTATATAATTATTAGGCCAGATTCTCTGATTATCAAAATCGTTTGAATTTCTAAAATCAGTTTAGAACTATCCAACCTGCAAGTATTTAGGTGAATAAAGTCATCCCAAAATGGGGTTTTTGGCTATAACATTTACTTCAACGTACTGTCTAGCTGAAGACTCTCAATTTAGTATCTGGCATCTTTGGAAAAGGAATTACCTAAAGTCAACTTAAATAAGTTTAACGTAAAACCACCCTAACAAAAGGAAGAATTGGCGAAATGACATTTTGAAGAAAAGTCATAGAGTCGACTTGGGATACCTGCAATCAGCTTAACTAATTACTATCGGACAACTGAAACTAAAAAAACATTTTAAAAAAAACAGTTCGTTTTAATGGAAACTCTGCATCATCGGATAAGTGACAAAGTTTTCGCAGTCAATGTTTGATTATTTGCTGTTTCGGGTTTTAAGTTTGGGAAAACTGTAAATCGATGATAATATTTTTTAATCAGATCGTTTAAGTGAAACATATTTCACTTATACGAACTACACTTTTCATGGAAACATGAATAACCAAAACAAACGTTCTATTTTTGGAAAAATTATCCAAAATAAAAAATTTCAAATTCAAATTTCACTTATCTGTTCCAATTTTTGACCTCAGAGTATTAAGACTTGTTCAGATTATTAGCAAGACAAAGACTTGATTTGCCTTGCGTTCTAAGAAATAATTGCTCTCCTTATAATGATCGTTTTCTACGGAACTTTTAACGAGATTTCCGATTTACGAAAAGAAATAGTGACAACCTTGTCAGGCCATAAATAATGTAATGTAGGGCAAGTTCAAATCATCTGACCAACCAAATCCATCTCATTTGTTGTAAATTCTTATTTGAAATCAACTCACTTTCATTTCAATTGTTCTCCATTCATTTCCTACACAGTTTTTGAGTTTGATATAAATACTAAATGTAATCATTAAAATTAAATTTAACAAGAAAATTACAAATAGTAAAATATGTCTTACAAAACGGAAAACAATTTAAATTTACTAAAACAAAAACAAAACAAAAAAATACACAACACACAAATACCGTAAAAAAATATCGAAAAAACACAAACAATTCTTAATTAATAAGATGAAATGACGAAGAAGACGAGGAAAAAAAAACAACCAAAGTTATTAAATTTAAACTATATTTGTATGTATTAATGATAAACAAACAAACATACATACATGCGTCATACATAAATGAATACTTGTCAAAAACAAATCAAAATATTGTATTACATTCTTACTACAAACAACAAACAAACTGAAACACGAAAATATTGAAAGAATTTAAAATTAAAACAAAAAAAAACAAAAACCAACAAAAAAGAAACGAAACAATTCAACAAAAAATAAATAAATAAAATAAAATTTAATCTAGAAAATTTAAATAAAAACGAGTTTTATTAGCAAGGAGTTCAAAATGGAAACAAAAAGTCGGAGTCATGAATAAAACGGAGTGTTAATCATTTAAAAAAAAACGACGACGAAAATGTTGGTTGCCGATTAGTACACCACAAAAGGAAGGAATGCCTAAGACCCGCACAACTGTTTTTGCAGTTTTAATGGTCAGTTATTTCGGGTTTCGTAATTTTTTATTGAAAATATAATCAGCTGTATTGCGGGAGTCGACATCGACACCAAACGACGTCGTCTCGTGTTTTCGCATTGCCGTTGTCAATATTGACGATTATCGATTACTTTATGCATATGATCGGTAGCAAGAGTGCCAACGACATGTGACATTGATACTATTCAGGCGACCCAGTATTTGGTCGTCATGGTTTTTGGGAACGACAAGGAATATTTTTTGTGTTCAAAGTAAAAAAAAGGTAAAAACAGAAAAACTAAAGAAACCATTTTTGTGAAACGTGTGGAAGACTTGGAGAAAAATTGACGGAGGACTTTGACAATATTCCAAGTAATTTAGAAAACAACGGGGCGACAAATTCGGTAGAGTTTGAAATTGTGAAATTCTTTTCCCTGTCCACAGAGGCGAGCAACAACATAAACAAAAGACAAACGTTTCTACAGCTCGCTTATTACTCCAAATGGATGAACACCCATCATTACTTCTTTATTGCTCGATTATGGATTAATCCATATATTTTTTACTGGGTTTATTTTCTTTATCACTCGAAGTGGAATCGGAATTGAAATAAAAAACATTTCCCCTCAAAAACACCAATCAAAATTAATAAACAGACCAAAGATACTAGAGATGACAATTTGATTAGGCAAATTATCGATAAACAGTCACGTCGATGCCGACGATCACAAGAAGTGACATTTTGTGTAAGAGTAATTTGATCAGGGTTTGTTGTTGTCAAATGCAGATGTTGACTCTAAAACGACGACGAGTCTCGCAATAGGACTGAATACAGTAATTATTTCGATTCGGATTAGATGACAAATATATAGAAACATCATTTGAATGATAAAACCCATTGACCATGTTATAATAGATTTCAATACACGCAAGACCCAGTGCTGTTTGTTGTGAGACAAACTTTCCACTGCAGTCCATCTTTTTGGGTGATGTGAATATCGAGGAATCGGACCATCTTGCTGTTCTGGGCCATGCCAGAATAACTAAAGGACGAGTCACGCAACGGCTGATTACATTTGTTCATTTTGACAGAATTTTGATTGTCAAACTCATTGTTTACATTTCATTGTCTGTTTATTTTTTTTCGAATACATTTTTAGATTCAACATATAAATCAAAGACTTAGAAAACAAAAAGCCAAAAAAAGGCACTCAAAATTATTAAAAATAAAGTTTTAGTTTGTTAAAAATTATGCCATGAGTTGTAATTGTCTGCAGTCTGTCATTTATATGTATGAATTTGACAATCAAAATACCCAGGGTTGTATCTGAGTTCTTGTTGTTGGGCAATTGTCAATACCTTGTATTGTTGTGCCATCGTTCTGGACATGGAGACACAGGGTTGGGCTATCCATATTTTGGAAGTGTTGCAAGAAGCATTCAAATGTTTAGGTTTTTTGAGGCGTTGCAAGACATGCAATACCCCATCAGCTTTTAACCGTCCAGGTATTCAAGTAAAATGTGATCAACCCGACCCATTAACCCTCCGATTAGTGAGTCTCCCGTTGGCCTAAAAGTTTTCACTTCAAAAAAGACCCCAGGGACCTTCTCACAAACAGAAAGGTTAAGATGTAACCTCAGCCACCTTTCAGATTCAGTCCAATAGTATACCAGCTTGATGCCATTTTGGCTTGATGACCTTTGTTGGCCGAATGCTCACTCCGCATCACATTCCCTGGTTTTTTGGTTGCTTTTTCATGCAAAAATGCTTGAGGTTAGTTAAATACGAGGTATTCTAAAAATTATTGCTAATGTAATTGATAACACAAGTTCGATTCCATTGAAATTGAAACTAGAAATATTTTCATAAGATTAAATATAAATAAAATATTAAATCTCCTGCAATGGCCAAAACAACAAAATAAAAAATAATTCATATAGAATTTTTGTATTTCTTTAATTTGTTGGTAATTTTCTCTGCTTGGAGCTGAGTGCTGCCAAATTTCGCATTCTTATGATTCTGTCGCTTTTGCGTTGGCTCGTTACTAGTACACCATTTTATGACGGCTGAAGTGAATACCCTTTTTTTGTTACTTCTTTCGCGATCAAAGAGTCTTATTTTTCATTACTTTTATATAATTTCTCTCGTAGTTACATTTTATCGTACTCTTTTTTATTGCCTTCTCCTTTTTACATACGAAATTCTCATATTCTCTTTATGAGACATTGATATTTTCTTTTTCGTTTGTTTTAAAATCCAATGTCCTAAAGCGCAAAGTCGCATAACGATCAACTCGAATACTACGTTATTTGGCAACTCTGCTACGTTGTTGTGTTTGGGCTCCACAAGAACATCTGATTCCTCTCTGTCATTCTCAGTTGAGTAGCGGTTGCGAGTTATTAAGTTGTGAAATTCAATGTTGTTAGAAAGAAAATTAAAATAAATTATAATTATCTAGACTAATTGCATTGTTGTGTTAAAAAAACGATAGCATTTAATTGAATAAGTGTAAAAATGCAATTGGAATGCAATTAGAAATACTTTTATTGGAGAGAAATCATTTGTTTTGAAATTGTGCGTGTGCGAGTGTTCTATCAATGAAGAAATCTGTCTATAAAACAAATTTGCCGATGGCCTGGAAGAGGGGGAATGAAGTGTAAAAGGTAAGTGTTTGCTTTTTCTTTTGAGCTTCTTACAGGATCATTTGTTTTTTTATTCGATGTGCATACGTACGTAGGTGTGTCGGAGTTTATGTTGAAATATAGATTCTTGCATATGCATGCACATTACAGTGGGTTGCAGTGTGTGTATTCGTTTCACTTCTACGTCGTTCTTGTACACTCATACCTCTTTATACGGCCCCTCTTTTTACGGCATTTCGCTATAACGGCCTGTTTCAATTGTGGCACTCCCTCCCTTTACGGCGCACATTACCTCTTTATACGGCCAAAAAAAAAAAACTGATCCCGACGAAGATCGAAGTGCTAATGTTATACGAAATATAGAGGTCTATTTTTTGCTACACCCAACTACAAGAAGAAATGAAAAGAAACGCCAAACAACAGACATTGGACACATTTTTTGTAGCTGGTCCGTGAAAACATTTTCAGATATATATTACATAGTTATATGTACATACATGAATTGATGGATTTTTGTTTTTATTACTTTATTTAAATGTGTTATTTCGTTTTATTGTTTATTTATTTTTTAAGACCACGATGTAAGTGCCTTATATTTATTCACTGAATTGGAATTAAACTTATTTTTCAAAAAATTAGAACCGATCTCTTACTGTTACTATGGGTTTGTATGAAATGAATTACCTCCTTATACGGCATTTCGCTATACGGCCACTTTTTCCGGAACGTATCTAAGCCGTATAACGAGGTATGAGTGTATTTAGACAAAACATTGAACAATTTTAAGATTAAAACATTGCAAAATCCATGTACCTTAATAACTTTATCAAACTGTCGGAGAAAGACGGCGACTCAAGCACAAAACAAGTGTTTGCGCCGTAATTATTGTGAAATAAAGGGGCGAAAAACAACAAGTACCAAGTTTTAGGCCCTACGTACATACTTATGTCTGTTGTGATCAGGCCACAACTCGGCGAAACTACAAAGGGGTGCAGTGGATCATTTATGTAAAGGGTGTTTTTTATTGAGGTATAGAACTTCGAATTGAAATAAAACACAAGAAAATCGTTTTAATGTCCATCAATTTGGCTTTATTGGAAGGACAATTTTATGCCATTAATGTTTAAATATGATTTCGGGCATGTGGCCGCCGCGGCTGGCTCGAATAAAGCCAATTCTACAGGTCCAATTTTCAACCTCTTGTTGGAACCACAACTCATCCACATTCGTGCCATCCAATTCGGGAACAAAATAGTCGGTTATCATGGCTCTATACCGGTCTCCATTAACGGTAACTGACTCTCCAGCATTATTTCGGATGAAGTATGGCCCAATGACTCCACCAGCCCATAGAGCACACCAAACAGTCAGTTTTTGTGGATGTAATGGCATACAATGGACGGAGCTTGCGGTGAACTTCGCGAACTGAACCATTACTTTCGAAATAAATTTGCACGATTTGCAAGCGTTGTTCTTTTGTCAACCTGTTCATGATAAAATGGCAAACCAATCTAAATATTAATCACTTGACAGCTGACAAAATGGCCGCCAGTTAAAAAAGTGATGCCAACTTAAAGTTCTATACCCCAATAAAAAACACCATGTGAGGCATAGACTATCTGGCGGGGTGACAAGTTGATATATGAAATAATTGAAGATTTCACACGGACAATTTTTTTGGGGAATTTGAGTACCCGACTACTCAATATTAATTCGTATTTTCATTCGTGAGGAAATTTCCTTTTATTTGAGTATTCGGAAATGAGTGTTTTTAAAAAGTCTATTTGTATATTCCTTATATGTAAATTTTTATATTTTTTTTAAATTATTTAATTTATTTGGTCATATCTCAGTGTTCTTGTGGACCGATTTTTTAACTTATGAATTGAAGTTTATGGTTTTAAAATGTTATTGCCTCTTTTAACCAAAACTTATCTTCTTATTTATATGTACTCCTCCTAAACGGCTGGACCGATTTGAATAAATACCCTTTTTTTGTGTCACTTCGAGTAAGTTTACATGCTTTGCCAGTACTCGTGTACGCTACACATACAAATGGCCCCTCTACTTTGCATGCGACTTACAAAGCCTGCCCACTAGGTTGTTTTTGGTTTGTAAATACTTTGAAAGCTTTGGCAGCCTGACATCGATTAAGGTTCTCATTTCGAACGTTTTGCCAGGATATGTGATTTAAAAATCTTATTCTCGGACAGTACTTGTATCACCAGTACCAACGCTTGACCGTTTGTATTTTTCTCATTGGGCAAGTGTCTGCATTGGGACGGTAAATTGTTTTGTTTCTGTTAGTTGAGTTCGAGATCATTTATTATTTCTATTTCATTGCGAAAATATAAATGTTTAAAAAGGTTTCAAGCACTGTGTTTGCTTGGATTGCAGGCAAGGTATTCGGATCCGTTTCGGAAGCTGGCACACTTCTTCGTCGGTACCCATTTACAATTGTTTTTTATTCATAACTAGTAAGTTGTAATGCGCCTATGGCGCCCGTTAATTTGCTTGAGAAAGTATTTGTTACTTAATTTGTTAATGAGAAAACTATTTTGTAAACAAAATTTCGAAACAAAATAAAATTGGAAAACAAAAATTTGTGAAAAAAAAAATTTGTGAAAACAAATTTTTGTTGAAAAAAAATTTTTGTTGAAAAAAAAATGTTTGCTGAAAAAAAAAATTTGTTGAAAAAAAAAAAAAAAAAAATGTAAAAAAAAAAAAATTGAAAAAAAAAAATGTTGGTAAAAAAAAAATTGGGGAAAACACAATTTCTGTACAAAAAAAAAATATTATTTTTTTTATTATTATTATTTATAGAATTATTATAGAATGCCTATTTAAATTCCTACGTACTGCGTGACAGAGTCAGTGAATCAGGGAATCAGTGTCGAGGGTAAATATATATTAAGATATTTGTTCCTTAGAAATTAAATTTCGAATTCGTGTCGTAAGGATATAGGAAAATTCGGTTTCTTTCCCATATAAAGGGTCCGCCATCTAACGTTTTTTTTCAACTAGTGCTTATTTCGTTTTCGTTATCGAGCCTCTGTTGAACGAATTTTTGTTTACAAAAATTTAAGAGGAGGATATTGGCAACATTTGGATCCAACAGGACGGCGCTACATGCCACACAGCCGAAGCTACACTCGATGTTTTGCGCCCTGTTTTTGAAGATCGCATTATGAGACGCAGATGCTACTGCATGGTCAGCCATTTGAATGCAATTATTTTCCATTACTAACCGGAAGGATTGCACTTTCAAATAAAAAAAGAAATTTGAGAAAATCTCCAGTAGTTTTTTTTTATAGAATTTAAAAAAAAAATTATTTGGCGGACTTCTGAACTAAAGTTTTTTGTCTCAGCTAAAAACGTCCGAAGGACATGTTCTGAAACATTTCCAGAGTATAGAATTCCGTCACCTGGAATTTTGAAATTGATCTAGAGGCGAATTTTTTTTATTTGACTAATCGAGCCCACCCAAAGAAAATGGCGACGATGCTGGAACGTTTGTGTGACAACAAACCGCAGTTGGTCTTACGTGCATTAAACTCGAGTCTGTTCGTTGGCTCCTCTCATATATAGTCGCTAAATCTCGATTGGAGAACTAGTTTGATGGTCAAATGAATATGAATGACAGAGATTACTGTTATCCGCAAAATATTAGATCAGGATCTTAGTCTGACTCAACAGGTCGCCAATGCAAATAAGAAATAGGCAAGGAGATAGAACAGACCCCTGAGTTACACAAGCGGTCAGTATATCACACCCTAAATACAAAAGGGTCACAACACAAAATTCTAAAGCATTAACGTAACTAAAAATAATTCCCTTTAGTTCATCGTCCAGAAGCAACGGAATTAACATAAAAATAGACATAACTATATTCTTCCAGCTCAAGATAGTGATGTGAAAGAAATTTTCTGCAGTAGTTTGAGATGTGTACTAGGGTGGAGTGAAATTCAAAAAAAAAAAGTTAACCTCGGAAAGAGATGTAGTCTGGGGTCCTAATGAGGGGAAAAATAAAGAAAAAAATTTTAAAAAATTTTTAGGGGTCGCGCCACTCCCTCGAAATTCGGAAATTATTGCTATTTTGGCGTTGATTTTAGAAAAATCCTAATTAAAAAAAAAGCATGTTAAAAAAACAAGCAAATTAAAAAAAAAGCATGTTTTCACTCCACTCTAATGTGTACTCTGAATTAATTTATGGAAAAAGTTAGTTTTTGAAAATTTCGAGTTGTGACTAAAAAATAGACATAACTATATTCTTCCAGCTCAAGATAGTGATGTGAATGAAATTTTCTGCAGTAGTTTGAGATGTGTACTCTGAATTAATTTATGGAAAAAGTTAGTTTTTGAAAATTTCGAGTTGTGACTCTTTAGTATTTAGGATGCGATATGCTCATTAGAAGATACCCCAACCATAAAAAATCGTATAGATCGATCTCTGAGGAAAATAATCGAGAGCAAGTATAACCGACTTTAGCAGGAAACATTACAAGATCAAAGACGATATGCACAACATACTCTATGATACACTTCTGACATTTACAGATACCAGACGTTCTACTTCTGCAAAACAAACATAGGTCTTCAGTCCTCTAGATTGTCTTTAAACGACAATTTAAATTAAATCTATAACAGTCAGCAGTTTGAAGGACTCATTTTAAATTTGAATTTGTCTATAGATTAATAATTAATTAATATCACAAAGTTATCTTTAAAATGCTGCTCATAAATTATTTTCTAATCGCCCTCAACCTCTTGGCTTTAAATTGTTTGTTTTCTTTTAAGTCCAAACATTTTTGTTTTCCATTTTTTAACCGAGGATTTGTGAAAACTATTTAACCTCATCAAAGAGGGAAAGCAATGTAAGCCTAAACATAATTTCCTAAACTATTTCTACCTTTGTGAACTTCTTGCCACTGAACCACCGTCCGTCCCCCACCACAAAATAGGGGTTGTTTGCACACGGATTTGTATGATTTCTAAAGTCATTTTAGGGTTGAAACGCTTGAAAACTTAATGATGCTGGTAAAATGTTTGTGATGCCAACCAAATACGAATAGATTCTTAATATGCAATAAAAATCTAAACTTTCTGTTCAAAACAAAATACGAATCCGAGTCCTTTGTTGGTGAACCAAAAAAATACAACCACAACAGCAAAATACAATAAAAAAAAAAATATTACATTCACATTTTTATTGTTGTTGTTCGGGCATGTCTCGAGGAGAGGATGCCATAAAGTGTTCCCATCGATGATAAATTGAAACATTCATTCAGTTCCAGCGGGAGTATGAAAATTCTTTTAAATTGTGTTTGCGATAAGATTGCGAATGGCACAACCGACGACGACGACTACGAATGGTTGGTGGAATGAGGACGAGTACGTGGCGGAGGAGATGGAATGAATGATACTCGTATAATTCTGATTATGACACCAGCGAATTGACAAAGGACCACGATAGCGCCTAAGGATGGCGGATTGGCGATGGGTTTAAGGGGAGGGACGGGCGTTGCCATAAACGCCAACTTACACCAACAACTACAACAATAATAATGATAATAACAACAACTTGACAAAAGAACAAGAAGTGTAATAAAACAAAAGCTTTTCTTCTTTGTGCTGATAACAGCAAGCAAAACTTTTCCGAGGAAAACCCGCAAATTCATTTGCACATCTCCATCAGCCACCAGTTCTGCCTCCCCTCTAACTCATAATGATGGTATCAGCACAATTGTTGTCCTTAAGGATATTCTCTAAACATTGCCCACAGTTGTAAACTGGGTGACGCTTACACATGTATTGACTTTGGGTCCTTTTCCCATTTTCACACACGCACACGCACACATTTATTCATGCGTATTTGCCATCATTGGGTGCACATACTGTTCAATGATTTTTATTAGCTGCCAACACGAGGCACGAGGGGTGCCATGGTCGCCTTGTGAGGGTGTTCCCCGTGTAGCCCCGTGGCCAACTATCTAATGATAGTTTTCTAATGGTATTTTGCGGCCAAACACATGCCGATCGAATCAATGATATGGAATTATGTTCGTTTCTTATCGTCGGCCATAATAGAAATGTTATATCCGAGAGCATATCACAGATTTAAGTTGGCTGCCGTTGGAGTGATTCATTTTTCATTTTGAGAAATTGTGGTTTTGTTTGTGGGGAGAGGGAAAAGGAAAACTTGCCAATTGAAAATAGGACTGTTTTTCCTCATCGAAAATATACAATGCTCACAGCAATATCATAGAAAATCGAGACTATTATAGACCTCCAAAGGGCCTGTAAAATCGTAGTTCCAGATCAACAAGCTCTAGATGATAGTTCTCCCGATAGACAAATATTTGTGTCCCCATCTATAATAATGTTCATTGGCTTTGTAGACGTATTGCTCTAGATGTCGATTGCATATGCACTTCTTTCCAATTAGAATTTACCTGTGTCCCTATCTAGTAATAGTAAAGTATAAACAACGTAAGTGGCTTGGAAATGGAGTACGTGGCGATATAAAATATATCCAATTCTAATTTATGTAATGGAATTCTTGGTATCTGTAGTGAATTTTGTTGCGATGTAATATAAAATAAAGAGAATTGTCCCATCTAGTGTTTCAGGTCTTTCTCGCTTGAAATCTGGACAAGAAGTCAGAACGAAATTAGTCGTTTTATGCTTGAAAATATGATTTAAACATTTCATGCAGTTGCCTTTTGCATTATTAACAATAGACTCAGCAATTGAAGGCTCTCGAACATCCGCTTCGATATCGCATCTCAGTTTGGGCCGTAGGGCAGCTCGAAATGGACAACGATTTTCTTCGAAAAATCAATGCATCCCCAGAGAGTGACAGTTCGATGAGAAGTATGGAGCGATGGCATCATATGTGAGTGAAGTTGAACTCTTTTTTATATTCTTTTTCGCTGATGACCACCGGTCCTCGAAGGGTTAATAGAGTTATAGTTGGTTCATAGGAAACAAATTAAATTCGTAATTAAAATTTGTTTACTAAACAACCGAAGCACGATTTTAAAACTTTCAAATTGAAGTTATATATACACTGACCTTAAATTAAAGCTAACAGTGTCGGCTAGAAGGAAATTTGTCCGAAATAATTTTCAGAATGTCGAATTCTTTGCCTGGAAATATGAAAAATGGAAAAAATTCCACGAGAGTCGAATTTAGTGCGTCCATGGAGGAAAAATGGAAATACTTTCGATTATGACACTGACCTTAAATTAAACCTAACAGTGTCGGCTAAAAAAGCCAGAAGGGCATTTGTCCGAAATAATCTTCAGAATGTAGAATTCTTCGCCTGGAAATGTGAAAATGTCCAAAATTCCACGAGAGTCGAATTTAGTGCGTCCATGGAGGAAAAATGGAAATACTTTCGACTATGACACTGACCTGAAATTAAAGCTAACAGTGTCGGCTAAAAACGCCAGAAGGAATTTTGCCTGAAATAATTTTCACAATGCCGATGAATTCTGCGCCTGGAAATGGAAAAAATTCCTCCAGAGTCGGACTTAGTGCGTCCATGGAGGAAAAGCTAACAATGTGTGTATCAGAATACAGCGATGACTCGGGCAACGTCATGTCATCCAAACTACAGCAAGAAATGCGTTACCACGGAAGGTGCAGGCGTGGATGATCGAGACTGCATCAACAGGAGACATACAGTAGTCCTCACTCGCCGATAAGCAAGATGCAAATCGCCTGGATGTACCGGAATACTTATAAATTACAATCTTACAGGAGGATTACAGGATCTTCGACTCTCTTCTGTTGGTGGCAGGTTCCTTGACGACACCAACTGGACCTTTGACTTCTTCTTTTTTACATTTTTCAAACTCACCAAATGGTTCTTAGGAATCTAAATAAAGTCTTCTAGTTGAACGGTAGGAAATCCTGGTTTGTGTTCCGTTTTTAAAAATTTATTTATTCCAAACTGACGTATTGTTGTTTTTTTGCTGTAATGTTCTTCTTCCGCCTATTCATATGTTCTTGGCATGTCTTTTAGTTAAGCTACATGGCCGGCATTGCACTGTTCGGATAATTAATGATTGAATGAAATATGATGTGAGCAATTTATTCATACCTTTCGGTCCTTTCGGTTATCCAAAAGTAAAACGATTTCATAGACATCAAACTAAAGGGACGGCATTTAATGTCAAACGCCGCCTGATGGCCCATTTGAAGTTCCTGTGAATTTCACACAGAACTAAATTGAGCTTGACGGGACGAGGACGAGTCAAAATGTTCATTCATCTCGTTCGCTATTGACGAAAATATGAATTGTCATTAATCAACATGGTTGGATTGTAGAACAAAACAAAACCAAACAAAACAATGCGACGAGGACGACGAGTGCAAATAGAACAACAACAGCAATGGCCAAATAGCAGAATTCAATGTCAGGAGGATTTACTGGGCCCGGTGCGCGCCCGAGGGGAGGGCTGTATGAATACGGCGTGTGGCGAGAAAGTGCGGCTAACAAACAGTCACTTATAAATTGGCAACAACAATTGACAACACAAACAGCCGGTGATTAATGACTATCAGCACAAAAACGACGACGACGAAGTCAACATCAACGCTCCATCGACATGTCTGTCATTGTGTGCCACACAAATTGAACGGTCCTCCTCCAAAGCAGCAACCGTGAAAACGGCGAGGAAACGGAAACCAAAGGTTGTCTACTCGATTGAGTTGCAACAATGAAGCCAACGGAACAAACACAGAACGGCCATGAATCAATTTGATACGTCCCATCGTTGCACGCCACCCCACACCACCGGATAACAAGGTCGACAGTCAGCTCCAATAGAAACTTGATATTGAGTAAACACCGGATTCACCAAACTCAGCTGGGATCGGTTGTACAACTGTCACAAATAAAAAAAAAAACTCAAACTGAAAAATTCTTTTCTTAATTTTTCATTATGCAGAATTAAGAAATTTGAAATCCTATCTAAACAAGTATTTAATAAATGTGCCCCTCACCCCCTTGCGTGGGTTGGGTTACAATTTTTCATATTTCGCTTTGACAAATTCTTGTGCCTGCCATTAATTAAATAAATTACTGAAATTGCACCTTCTTCCTTCCACATTCGCTGTGCTTTAATTACAAAACGCATATTTGTCAAACATTTTCCACAGCGCGGCATCCACAACAAAAACATTCACATCGACATCGACAACCCCATCTAAACGGCGGCAATTAGCAACTTGAGAATGTGAAGTGGAATGCTTTTGATAAATCCTTTACGTTGGATGAGCGAGTAATGTGACGATTCCTTTGTACGAGCGTCTGAATATCCTTGTTGGCAATACGATAATCTCGTGGCGTCTCTCATACACTCTGCGCACAGATGAGATGACAGTTGAGATGATGATACTCCTTTGAAGTGGTTTCTTGAAATAATTTTCATAAACTTTATTTTCGTGATTTGTAACATTCCCCAGACTTTCTCTGTTGAGTTAGATTAGCTTAAAGGGGTAAGGGGGGGGAGGGAAACAATAAAATACTTAATACCTGTATTGCAGGCAATTCCACATAAAGGGGATGTACAAGATATTTGATTCTTTTCGAGACTTTAATTTAACTCTCTAATTCTTTTTATTTGTAAGGAATACCAAAGGGAATATGAGGAATATGGAAATAAAATGTTGTAATTTGGCATGTATTTTGTATGATTCGAACCCAGTCAACAGAAATCTAAACGTATGTCTGTCATACGCTCAAGACTCAACGTGTGGTTTTGATGTGTGTCCTTGGGTGTATTTTTCCCCAATGAAATTTCTATTTCAATTGTTTGGTCATCGCTACACGCTGAAAAATCTGTCATTTTTTTTTATGTTTGCACACAAGTAAATCGCGTGTTTGGAGGTTGTATCAAGTAAAGCTTATTTGCTGCGAAACAAAGTTTATTTGGCTGCAAATATAACTCTTTTGCTATTATTATTATACAGTATTTAAGCAGAAGATTTGCAATGTTGGGGAAAACACAGTTAATAAACTCATTAAATTTAACAAAGTAAAGGGTGTTTTTTATTGGGGTATAGAACTTTAAGTTGGCATCACTTTTTTAACTGGCGGCCATTTTGTCAGCTGTCAAGTGATTAATATTTAGTTTGGTTTGCCATTTCATCATGAACAGGTTGACAAAAGAACAACGCTTGCAAATCGTGCAAATTTATTTCGAAAGTAATGGTTCAGTTCGCGAAGTTCACCGCAAGCTCCGTCCATTTTATGCCATTACATCCACAAAAACTGACTGTTTGGTGTGCTCTATGGGCTGGTGGAGTCATTGGGCCATACTTCTTCCGAAATAATGCTGGAGAGTCAGTTACCGTTAATGGAGACCGGTATAGAGCCATGATAACCGACTATTTTGTTCCCGAATTGGATGGCATGAATGTGGATGAGTTGTGGTTCCAACAAGTGGATGAAAATTGGACCTGTAGAATTGGCTTTATTCGAGCCAGCCGCGGCGGCCACATGCCCGAAATCATATTTAAACATTAATGGCATAAAATTATCCTTCCAATAAAGCCAAATTGATGGACATTAAAACGATTTTCTTGTGTTTTATTTCAATTCGAAGTTCAATACCTCAATAAAAAACACCCTTTACAACGTTTGAGTGCGAGTAAGTGTGTATTTGCAGCTGTTTTGTCCACTTACATATCAGTCTTACGTACTTCCGTCCATAACTTTGTCCATTTCGACCAAGTTTTTGTTTTCAATAAACACGACTACGTTTCAGTGTGACTTTGGAAAGAAGTTGGCATTATTTTTTTTTATTTTTACGCCGACAGTAGAATAATTTCCGAATAATTTCATTTAGCCGGAATGTGTGGCTATCCAGGGACTCTCATCCATTCATCGCCAACTCCTCGTATGTGGAATAATTTTAAAGCTAGTGTTTTTTTTCTGTCATCTGTGACTTTCTCAAATTCAAATAGAACGTCAACAAAAACAATTCCCTATATCCTCCCTCCAATACAACAAACGGGACGAAATATCATCACAAAATATTTGCAACTATTTTTTGGTTGTCGCAGCTCTTTATGGCTTTAACTTCATCTTCTATTTTCCTACGATTGCAAATGCTGTTCCCGTTTCTATGGCAATGTCCTTAGTGTCCTTTTGAGAAAGAAAGGAGTGGCCATGTTTCAAATGTCAACACCCATTTTTTCTTATGTCACGAGCATTGGACGAAAGAACGCAAAGGAGCAAAACAGACAAACAAAACAAACAACGAAAATGAAAGAAAGGAGGGAATCGAGTGTTGTTCTTTTGTTGTAGCGTCGTCGAAACTCATCCCGATGAATTTACATGGGGCACGGTTGGATAATTCAAATGTAACAACAAATAGTTTGCGGTAAAATTGCGATTTGCTTTGTGCTCTTCTTGGCGTGCGCTTTCTTATCAGATGCAGACCAGACATGTGCCAGATGAAGAAGAAGAAGAAGAACAATGTCTCCAACTGTCAGGCACAGATTGAACATGACGAAGTTCGTCTAATGCAATTTATTTCAGTTAACATTCAAATTCTCTTATTAATTATGGCAAGACAATGCGGGGAATACTAATTTCGCTACAAATCATTCATAGTCGAAAGAAGGCGCCCGGATGGGTGGGGACATTCTGCTCGCCTCACGAATGGAATACATACTTGTAAACTTATAAATGCTCACTGTTAAAGTTAATCTCGTCGAGCGTGGATGTGTATGGAAAACATTATAAAATGTTGTTGGTATTTTGCACAAAACAGAAAGTTTTAAGCCACGGTAATTATTATCGCATTTGTTAGGTTTATCATTTTGTTTAGATACTCCGGAGATACTTTGTTGGATACTTAAGTCTGTTCTACAGGCATATCATCAACAACAGCAGCAACCGACGCGCAGGCAGCACACGATGCTGCTGTTGCTCTTCGCATATTTATAACTGTCAGGATGCGGATCAAGGATTGGTAACATTTTGCTATCCTCCCCCCCTGCACTCATGTCGCTAATTTCTTGTTGGCAGCATTTGTTGGGTTCTCAAAGTTTTCCGGCGTTTTTCTGCTGTTTTGTTAAACTTTTCTCTAATCGTGGTTAATCTTAGAACAAACGTTTTGCCATTTATTTTCGACGCTGCGACACCCCACGCCAGCCCGATGGGTGGGTGTATACTTTCTTGTGGGGTGGTTGGTATGGGAGTTAACTAATGACTTAATTTTTATCTGCCGTAGGGGTTTTCATTAACCGTGTGTCGTGTGTGCTAAGACGCTCGGCAATCTTCCCGCATATTTGGCTGTTTTTGATGAGGTTTTATTTGTTTTCCTCCTCTGTCCTTTCCAGTAATTTACAACAAAGCGAAGACATTGTGGACATTGGAGTCGAGGTTGATCTGTAAGTATGGGAGGAATTTGTAAATTACGAGGAAATCAAACAGAAGGGAAACTTGAAGAGTGATTTCCCAACAATCACTCTGAGTACATTGCTGAAGTCTGTCGCATGAACCCGAATATCACGTCACGTCATGTATTTCCCTCAGACACCTCTCATAAATGGACACTTTTTTCAGTACCAATCCGCTTCAGTCCTCTTATGTACTTTTCTCATAAGCAGACACCTCTCATAAGTGGACAAAATTCACAGTCCGCTTATGAGAGATTAAACTGTATTTAATAAGTACTCGAAACGTTTACAAATCTGTTCTTAATAATAATATAAACGGATGCCATTATTTTTACTTTTTGTTCGGTTTTGGGCCGTTTCTCGTCCTTGCTCATCCATTTACCAGTTTTGGGCCCGATTTGGACCCTTATAGCCGTAATATCCACTACTTCGAATTTCTGTCTCTTTTTCGTCACTTCTTTAATTGTTATCCACCTGTTGTTGATAACAATTTGTTCCACCCTTCTTTTAATTTTCTCTTTTCTCTTTGTACGTTTTTTATCCCGTTCCATCCTTCTTTTGTTTTTCTATTTTTTGTCCCTTTTTATCCCGTTTTGGCCCCATTTTCGTCTAATCTCTAATTCATTTCCACCTGTTGTTGCCAAATATTTGTTGCACCCTTTTTTTGTTTTTCTATTTTTCCCCCTTTTTTATCCCGTTTTGGCCCCATTTTCGTCACAAATCTAATTCATTTCCACCCTTCTTTTATTTTTCCCTTTTTATCCCTTTTTTTATGCCGTTTTGGTACCATTTTCGTCTCATCTCTAAAATTGTCTTTATGTTTTCCCCTTTGTGTTCCGTTTTTATCCCGTTTTTGTACGCTTTAAAACTCATTTCCATCTGCTGTTACCCAGCGTAGTTGTGGACCAATTTTCCAACAAAATTCACAATATTTGATTATTTTGTATTTCGAAGGTATTTGCGGACATTTCCTCGATTTTATCCCCTACCAATCCTAATTTCCAAAAACTCCTTCCTTCCTAGTGGATGTCTAGGCTGCAATGGCTATATACTCCCCAAATTTCATGATTCTATCTTTAGCAGTTTGGTCAGGACAGTGATCGGTCAGTCACGCAAGAGTTCTATAGCAAATTATCAACTAGTTTTTGTTTTCTTCCCGGATTAAAAAAGAAAAAGAAAATATACACCACGAATAATATTTTGTTTAGATTAGAAAAGAGTTACCTACTGTGCCATCGGTGGAAATAGCAGCATATTCCTAAAGTCTTCAATTATTAAGGATGATTTTGTTGTAGTTTTGCCGTCTTCATGAGCAGCTAAAGCTTGAAGCGAAAATTTACGGTTTATCAAGCATTTCAAATGGGTTTGATAAATACCCAAATAAATTCCCAATAAATTACTCATATATGTCTGGGGTAAATACCGGGTACAATCCCATCTCTACACATGCGAATGTTTTCAATTCCGGTTTTCTATTTAACAAATAGTGACGAAGTCGTACTAAAATTTTTAAAAATTGACTTAAGCAGTCAGGCGTTTTGCATTACGGTCGATATAGGCTGAACATTAAAACGTCACCTCAATAAAACTATAGTGTATTGTCCAGTAATATTTTTTCAAGGGGACGAAATTATCTTCTTGTGCCGGAAAAAATTCCAAAAAAAATATTTTCTCAGTTCCATTTTTGATGTTTTGTTTAAATGTTGCACGCATTACCCACCGGCCCTCGTATGTTGTGATGTAACTCCGTGTTAGTCCTTTTGAACTTCGACGAAATCTGCAGCGGCTATTACGTTTGTCGGATCTTAATCGTTTTGCAATCTATAAATGAATGCGTTCAAATACAACAACAATTGTTTCAATCGTTACAAAGAGAACGGTTATCCGGTGTCCCTCTGCCATTATGGGTGTTCTTGTTGTTGTTGTTTTGAAAGTTAATTGACGTTGTATTTACAACAACGGCAACATCTGTATGAACATGAATACTGCCGCCAGTTTTCTTGTGCTGTCTCCATTCGGCCTCCCCCTTTCGCCCGTTTGGCCAGCATGTTGAATTGTGGAGTTTCTGTGTGTGTGTGTGTGTGTCTAGTACAACAACAAACATTGACAGATATTAGCAAATCGATCATTGTCATTATCCTTCGATTGTTTCATTTGTACAAATAACAAACAGACACGGACTCACACACACAAACACAGCGACGACCAGTGTCCTTTTGTTTTATCCTTTTGGCTCTTGTTTGCCCTGCCTGCCCATCTCTTCCTGCATTGCTCGTGTATGCTGTTGATTAATTTTAGCTCACCCTCTCCCTCCATCATTGGCAGAGGTTGCCTTTGGGTGTTTTAACTAATTTTCTAGAATTCAATACAACTTAAAATGGAAACGAAACGATGCAGGATGTCTGTGTGAATGCTTGTGTGGGTGGAGAGTCCTGTGTACTTAACATTCATGCAACATTTCTGGACAGACTGGCGGACGGACGGACAGATGAACATTGCGTTGATTGTTTGCAATTAATCGTATTATAACATTAGTGGCCTGTTTCTGACAGTGATTAGGTGTACGGACGATTGCATGGATCTTTATTGTGGGGCGGCGGTGGGGTGGCGAGCAACATCGTCGCCGTCGCCGTCGCCGTCACTGTCGGTGTTGTGGTGGTCATTTTCGATGCTCATTAATAAATGTTGAAACCCTCATTTCGATGTTGAATGCAGCAAAGATTAAAGTGTAGCAAAACCCCAAATGCCAGCAGGAAAATTAGCAGGTTCAGACTAATGTAGAGCTTGCGATACCAAGATTTCGAGTTCAGTTAAAATATATGAAGCTATTAATACATACAAGATGGAGAGAAATGTCGCGACAACAGAAAGTTTAAATTTTTGTAGATTTTCAGGTTTTAACGCTAAACTGTTACATTTTTAACGCTGATTCGATTTGCCTAATCTTTTATTGAAAATAATATACCGTCACTGATTGTTTTCTTTTAGCAAAAAAAAACTTCAGTGACATTTTCCTAAAAATTGTTTTCATCATTAACGACATAATCAGACGTAATTCAGGTCACAGTTTAATTCTTTTCGCAAATAAAAGCTTATATGCATATATGTTGTTACTTGCGGGGAAAAAACTTTAGAAGTCGATTTCTTTATTTTAGTAACCGCTTAAAAAAATTGTGTGCTTATTTTTTCCTGGTATAATCATGTGTGTTCTCAAGTGCAACATTTATTTCCACCAAAAAAAATCGTAAGTGGAGATACGCTGTGATTTTGCTCACATATAAAATTGTGTTTTTTTAAATGTCATTAAGATTTTATTTTGAAAAAATTTTAATTCAAAAATCGGATATACTGTTTGTATAGCCGTGCTCTACATATTCATTGAAAATTTAAAATTTGTTCAACTGCTCCAAAAAGTCGAAAATTATGTATTTTGGCCCTCCTGGAAAATTTGATTTTACGACTTACGCGGTTGCTTGTGAAAACCACAGATATATGTGAGTCCAATATTTGGTATATTTGGGAGAAATCAACTACATATATCCTCGGGGGGTCAATTTGTATCATCAAAGCGTATAGGAAAAACGAACGAAATTCTGAGAACATTTCACCAAGAAACCATCGGTCCCTATAATATGATAAAAATGATTTTTTGATGAGCAATATGAAAAATTGTAAAAATTTGTAAAAAAAAAAACTTAAAACAAAAAAAAACATTTCCTCCTCACAATACGAAAAGTAGTCTCCTTCGGATATATTTCTAAAATATAACCAATTGTCCGGTTTTTAATATTTACTAACTTAAGTTGGCTCTTCTACCTGTTGTTGGTCTTGGCCTGTTTAATAAATGATTTCCAAGCATTTTGGTCCTCTACATGGCTTCTCCAGTTCGTGATACCAAGGATTTTCATGTCTTCTTCCACTAGGTTCCTCCACCGGAGCCTGGGTCTTCCCTGTCTGCGCCTTCCGTGGTAGGTGTCGTCCAACGCCTTTCTGGCTGCAGCGTTTGTATTCATTCGACCGACATGTCCCAGACAGCGCAATCGCTGTATTTTGATGCGCCTAACTTCGTTCATGTCGGGATATAGCTCATACAGTTAACGGTTCGTTCGATGTCGATACTTCTCGTTAACACAGATCGGGCCATAGATTTTTCGAAGATTTTTCTCTCAAAATAACTCAGCACAGCTTCATCTGCCTTCGCAAATACCCATGATTCGGCGCCAGAGGGCTCGGCCTTCAGTGTCGCCTTTCTTTCGTCGCGACGTTTGCCTAGAAGTGGCAAGCATACATTTTGTTTTGTCCTCGTTCACCATCGCGGATTCTTTCTCTATTCTGGAAAAAGCGCCTGTTACATCTCGCTTTATCTTACCGACGATGTCAATGATGTCCGCATATGCGACTGGGATATGACATTTGGTGTTCACTGTGCTTGTTTTTTTAACTTCTGCTTTTTCCAATATTTTCTCCATCATTATATTGAAGAAGTTAGACGATAAGCTGTCACCTTGTCAAAGACCTCTTGTTGTAGTAAATGGTTCGGAGAGGTCGCTTCCTATTTTTAAAGACTTATTCCGCGGAAGTTGGCGCAAACGGGTTTGTCTCCTTTTTTGTACGCTGAGGTTCGAATCATCAGGCATGCTTTCATTCTTACAGATGGTACAGACTAGCTGATGCATGCACCTTATCAGCTGTTCTCATCCGTTCTTATACAGCTCTGCTGGATTTCCGTCAGCACCTGCGGCCGGAGTATTGCTGCTTTGATCTCATCTGGGTTAGGGGTTGGGCATTTAACACCATCATCTATGATTGGTTGCGGGATTGGTTCAGCCGCTAACAGGCTGACGAAATGTTTCTTCCAAATCCTCAGCACACTCGACATGTCTGTCTATGCCAAAGTAATGCCAGTCTAGGCCAGATTTTGTACTCATTGATAGAATTTTCTGGCATCATTTATACTTCCATAGAACTCAATCTCTTCACATTTCCGTCTTTCCATCTCTTTTTTCTTTATTCGGAATAGACGATTTTCCTCCCTACTCAACTCTCAGCATCGCACATTTCTCAAAGGGTCCGTTGTTTCAACTGCTTAAGCCCCCTTTCTTTCGATAAATTCAAATATCTGCGTTTTCTTGGGAGACTGAAAAAGTCATGCAGATTAACATTGTAGTCGTTGTCAGTTTTAAAGATTCTTAATTTTTGATTCATTCAATTCGAATGAATTAATTTTTTTGTAAAAATCTTGAACAAATACAAGAAATCTCTTGAGTTTAGGAACTTCTCCGAAATATTTATCCCGTGCTGGCTCCAACATATCTCCGTAAGTGTCTGAGGCAAACTTTTAAAATTAACACTCATTGGCATTATTTGAAATCACATCATATTTTGTAATTAAATGCCAATATTTCCCAACCCTCAAAAACAAAAAAACTAAGTAAAATAAATCTCGAAAATAAAAGGAAATGTGCCTTATCTGGCAAGTCATCCTTAAGATATGAGCATGAAAAATGAGGATATAACCGAAAGGAAAATAAACGGGGACGAGGACAACAACCGACCATAAAAAATGAAATAAATTAATTATTAAGGAAATTACTGTAAAATGCGGTTATTTAAGAACTCGCCAAAAGATGGTTACGGTGATTTATGATTTTGTTAAATATCTTTTTTTTTCTTTTTTGGTTCATTTATGGAAGGGGATGTAAATGAGGATTTTTAAGAAGGATTTCTACTTTTTTTTTTGTTCATTCTAGACATAAATCAACTCACAACGAGAGTTGGTCTGTTTTTTTTTTTGGGTAGGATTTCTTCCAACAACAGTTTGTGCATTTTAATTTTTTTCTGTGTGTGTTTTTTTTAGATTCACAAAAATTAACCCCTTCAACGAGCACGGCACTCGCACACACAGTTATCGTTAAAATAAACCTTTCACAATTCATTTTCATTAATTTGAAATCATTTCAACCCTTTTCGAGGAGATATCAGTTTTTCTGCTGCCGTCGTTTCCAACTAGAGGTGTCACATTTTCAGCTTTGCCAGTGATTTTCAACATGGATTCAAATCTTTTCATTATATTGTTCTTTTTTTTTTGTACTCGTTTCGTTTTCACATTTTGATCCTTGGACGGGGATTCGTAATGGCAAAGTATCCCAGTTGGGTGAATGCGAATGTGAGAAGGTCGGTCGGTCGGTTGGTCGTATTCTCATATTCCAAATGTTTATTTCCATATTATAATTATTTCTACTTTAATGGCAATATGTTGAGATTTCTTTTTATAGTACACTCAAAAATTAATAAGAGTTGAATGTGGGATTAGTGATTACTTCGGAAATATCTTCTACTTTAAGTTGTTTTTCAAAGGCTTGGGTCTTTTATATTTAAATCAGGACGCATGAGTAGAATCTCCAATTTAAAACCACCTCATAATTGGATTCTGATGGAAGTTCTCTAATTGAACTAAAATGACACTCATAATGGGTAAACTGTTTATGGCCCCACATGGCGCTTTCTATACTCGTTTATAGGTCGATCTATTAATATGTAACCAAATCGAGGCCACAGTAGGTCCAATGGTAGATAGAACTTGGAGTGTCAGTATTTATAAACAGATTCTCTTGGACTCTGTTGTCCCTCGTGATTCCACACAGACTGATACTAATCGCCCAAAAGCTCCTGAGTCTGCCAATATCACCCATCTGAAGCTCATCATTGGTTTCTCTATAACATCGCTAGCCATCTTGCGAAGACTGAGCCAAATTCGTCAATCGGCGTCTTTGTTGTACCACCCAGGACATAGACATCATTCTGATTACTCAACTGACCACTATTAATGGTTCCAGATCAAGTGTTCGATCTTCAATGGATATGCCAACGCATATTTTAACTCTTGAAGACCTTGATCTGGAAAACTCCTCCATATGAACATCGTGAAGTGGGAATGGTCGGCTGGTTAGGTTCCTAATTAATTTGAATTTTGTATTGACGAAGGACCAGAGCTTCGTTTCCTTATTATGGTGATAAATCTGCAAAAACTCGTTAAGTAAGCTAATTACCATTTGCATTACCGGCGGATAACAAGTCATTACCCTCAGCATTATCTAAGCATAAAATAATGACTTACTAATCAAGATATCAATCAGTAGCTATTTTTTTTTTATTTCTATTTTTAAAATTGCCCGTCTCTCTCGTTACTATTCTGGTAATGAGAGTTTTTGCTTGCTCCGACGTTTTTCTCTGAGTGCGCTTAATGAGTTTTTAACATTTCCACTCTTAAGAGAGAAATAAAAATTACCTATAGTCGTATTCAAAGAGAACGAGGGGTTAATGGTTAAAGTTCTATAATCCTTTTGGGTTAAATTGCAATTTAAAAATGCAAATTAATTGCTGTTCAATCTCGGCCACTTAATAATGGCCGCGCATATTTTCTTAGAGCGAATCTTTTGTGCGCTTTCTTTCGTTTGCTCTTAGTTTTGTTGGTGCTGTTGTTGTTGTTGCGTTTCCATTCTTCAATGTGCAGTGGCCGAATTTACCTCAGTGTGGAGGAACGGAACGGAAGGGAGGGAGTTAGTTGGCTTTTGTGTTAATTAACTTTTATAATGGGCTACGAATTAAAATTTGTTGGCATTTGTTTAATTGGAAACTTATACTGGCACTGGGCTTTGTGCGAAAAAAAAGGATGTTCTCCATGCCCGGCTGGGAAAGTGCCAAGAAGAAAAATTCGAACAGCACGGACGGACCACAGTGAAGTGAAACGAAGAACATTAACATTAAGTTTTATTCCGAAATGGCGTAACAACAAAAAGCTATAATTCAATTTTATTACCGACGTGTTCCAGGTACTTATGTTTAATATCTTCCATTGAAGAAGAAGAAGAAAGCGCGATAACGTTCTATCAGAGAAGAGAACATGGCTGCTAATATCCGGTTTTCTTCACATCTCCCGTGTGCCTTCGCGGCCCACAGACCACACTTGTAGACAAGAAGTCAAAGTAATCATCGATGCCATTTTGTTGGTGTTGTTGTTGGTTGGTGGCTGCTGTTGTTGAATTCCCGGCCATAAATAATAATTTCACAGACAATAAAGAAAAACACGAGTATTACCAAGGCAAAGAAGCAGCAAAAAAAAACTGTAAAGGAAGTTATAGCAATGTCCTCCCACCTTCCCTTTCCGTTTTGCATTCACGGTCTCACGAATGTGACATTACCAATGTGCTTCTTTTTCGATTAATGCGCGAAATATTTGCAATTACTTTTAATGTGCGTGGAAGGCGCGAGTGACTTCTTCATCGGCTGCTTCTGTCGAGTGGGTTGGTGTGGGGGTTTGTTTTACATTTCCAAGCGCTTTTAAATGACTCTTATTGCTGCTGTTGTTGTTGTATACACCGAGCAGTATATCAAAATAATGTTGTTGTTCTGTTATCAAAACAACATAATGCAAAATATTCACATTTTCTTTCTTGGCTCAATGAAATCTTTTGGGCGGAAATGAAGTCATTTTACAGTGGGTTTCAAAAGAAAAGTCTTACATTTTGTAGACGTTGTCATAAAGATACTTTCGGTATACATTTTCATTTATATTACATACAAATAATTTTTCTATTGCTCTTAATCTGCATTAAAAGCTCACTATTGTAAAATCAAATTGTACCCTGACAGACGGCAGTTTCTGCATTTAGTAAACAGCTGTTTCTTCGTAAACAACTGTTTGTCAACTATTTTTTTTTTGGAATTCAGATCGATATAAAATGGATAGAAGAAACAAGGTACGATTAGCAGCCCTTGTGTTGGTGAAACATCACTATTTTTTTGAAAGAAAGCTGAAATAACTCAAACCAATTATAATAACTCATATTTGCTGAGTTTAAATACATTTTATGTCGACACAATATCAAACAATTAGGCAACAGCTGATTAGACAACACCCGTTGAGTGTGAGTACAGCGGTTGATTCTGACCGATTGACACTGTATTGCCATATTTAAATACCTAAATTCAGCAACGATGTTATAGTTAGAAGTGTGTCGCCTGAATGCTAATTCTGTATTGGAATTGAAATACTGTTAAGAAAACTTGAACATATTATGGAAAAACACGACAAGGTCGTTGGATGTAAGATCGCGAATCTAATTGGGGGCAATTCTTTGCAGAATCATCAACGTAGAGGCAAAAATCCAAACGTTTGCTCTAGGAATATACCTGGGAGCACTAAACTGGTAATGAAAGGTTTAGTCAGCCTCGAAGAAAATGAACATATCTATGTGTTGTAACAACCCTGTGAAAAATTCTAGACTATGGTCACTAATGTATGTACTAGTGCGTCTTTGGTTCCAGTGTCCCCATTTGGTTTCTAGACCAAGTTGTTTTTTGACACATTAGTTCAGATACACACTCTAGATGTCAGTAATTGCAATGGCAATATTTGAAAGGTTTTTTAAGCAAATAATGTTTTTTTTTAAAACAAATACTGTTTAAATACCCTGTTGGAAATGTTAAGCAAACGACGTGGGACGTATGTCCTCTGTATGCTCTTTGGTAATACTGACTCAGTAGTGACACAATCAAATGGCAAGCCCATGCCAATTGTCATTTGGCCAGTCAGTACTACTGACAATGTCACTAGAAAATCACTACACTTCCACCATTGACATTTCCTGCAGGGAAGTCTGCTAATGCAAATTTACGTTGTCGCCTGTCTACGTTGTAATGTACATTGAGATGGGGATAATTCCAAAGTTATTTGAATTAAGACCTAGGACTATGATATTTGTGAATGTCATCAAGATATTGTCGGTCTAAATTCTCCTTTATCTATTTCAGAGATTGCACTGAAAATTGAGTTCCTAACCGATGATCGGCTTGATCCCATTCCATTGGGCTAATCCGTGTGGTTGGGTCTGAAAATAGTTTGTAAATAATTCCATAACTTCTATTCTACTTGAGCTATTGACATCCACATTTCATGGACAAGTGTATTTTTGAACTTACTTCATAACTTCGAAACCATCAGTCCCAACAAACTCTGTTGGATTGTCCACCGAAGTTGGCATCTGTAAGAACGTTGAAATCGAAATGGTTTTTGCCCGAACAACAGAGAATGAAGTCGATCGGAGTGTTTTGAGGGAAGATATTCAGCTGTGCTGGACATTCGTATCGGCGCTACGAAATAACACCCATTGTCAAAGATCCCCCCCGTAAGAAATGATCCCAAACATGTTTGCACAACTTTTGGTATTAGGATACGCTTTGGTTAATTTGGTTATTAGAACCATCGTCGTACAATTTTACAGTCGTGTTGACGAGTTGAAAACGGCTGCTAAACAATCTGTGATGTTCCTAACATCAATTCTTTATTTCTTGTATCTTATGCCTCATATATGGGACGATGTTGATCGTCGTTTTTCGTTTAAACAGAAGTTAAACTTATTATTTGTTTCAGCCAAAGTTTAACAGCAGTTTAATTGTCCAATATTTCATGCTACTGGTTTTCTTTCACAACTTTTCTAATCGATGACATGAAGCAATTTGGTGTAAACATTTAAATTTTTTTCCTCAATTCACTACAAAAGTTTAATATTATTTTAATTATTTTCTGATAAAAGTGTAATTGTTGCCACATCAAGCGCTTTCGAAGTTTAAACTGAGTTTTACATAACTGTGGTTCAACTCAGTTTCAAATCAAACTGGGTTTAAAGTTCAAAAATGTTTTCGAAGGCCAATATTGGACGATTTGACTGAAAAGTTAATTCTATGTTTATACTTTGAATTGCATATTGAGGGGATTGATATAAAAATGAAGTACAAACAGATTCTTAAACTAGTGTAGTGTGACTGTTGTTTCTATTGCACTGATGTTTATCTACAGTTTAAATGAAAAACGAAGATCAACCGCGACTCATTTATTGGCTCTTAGTCACATATACTACAGTTTCCCCACCACTTAGTGGAGTTGCACTCTTATGCAACCCACTGTAGAACGATATCAGCGCAAATATTCCTCCTTTCTCAAATTCTCAGAACAAATTTATATCTTTCGCTAAGTATATACGAATGTAGCTGTCATGTTTTTTGGCTACTGCCAATAGAAAATACACTTGCCCGATACCGCTAGGCGGGGGGTGTGAGTCAATGAGCGAATACACCTTCCCTAAATGCAGCTTTATTAGAAAATATATACGTACACACGCAAGTAATCTGTACTATTTAGTTCCACGGCCATAAATCGTGCGTGGATTTCGTTCAACACGTTGCGCTCGCTCGTCGTCGTCGTGCCATCCTTGGGCAGCACGCGCAGCTGAATGGCAGACCATCTGTTTCGTTTTTGGGCCTAATGAATGATGGTTGGCAGTTGTGCCCGATCCGGTGTTTGGTAAGTTTTGCGCGATTTTCGCATGCGGTGCGATGAGTGCTGCCCCGTTTGGCTCTTCGACATCATAAATAATTGTAATGGGTTTACGTGCCGCATTGTGCAACGGCCGAACATAACAGCACAGCTACGAGTGTGTACAATTGTGAATTTGGTCTATTTATTTTACAATTTGGATTTGGATTAAAATCTATGGCTGCAAATGTGGCAGATGAAGTTGGCGGGCACGAGCTCGAAGTATGTACAAATGTATGTTTGTAGTACATTAAAAATCAGCAGACATTGTTTATTCTTTCGGAAAAAGTCATGGCGCATTTAAAGAGTAATTCGATTATGATAATCAAGTTCATATTCTGTTTAGATACAATTAGAAGTACGCTCAGCTCAGGGATGTGTTGTGTCATTTAGAGGGACTTACGTCGTGCTATCATAGCTGCCAGCTATAGGAGAAGTTCGAATCTGACTTACGATGCCTGCAGACTAGATTGTCTTTGCTCTGTGACTTTTTAAACGTTTTTCCCCTTGCCATACAATTGGAAAGAGTGTGTAAAATGATTAGTTTCGAAGTACTTACAAATGGACAGCATTCATTTCACTTTACAAGGAATGGCGACGGAATCTTGACAGAAAAGTGAAAGCACGCAGGGACCGTAAATATGATCCCTATAATACACCACACATTTTGAACTGTCTGCTTAAAGTCACTCATCTAGTCCCTGCTTCAATTTAGTCCCAGCTGTCGGTTGTGCGGCTGGGTGTAATTTGAGAGCCACCTGCTTGATTTTACAATAATGATTTTAAAGTTTGTATGCGAAAGGTGTAGAGAAGAAGATTGTTGGTTAGAAAAAAGCCACACGTCACAAATTTGAGTATTATTTTTTTTTAAATTTCTTTTTGACTTCACACATTATGAGGTTTTTTTCTTGATTTCACACATGGTACAATAAACAAGGTAAGGCCAAGCAATCAGTTGATTTAAAATTTTTTCTCGCAGCGCTCTAAATTGTCAAAGTTGACATTCGATGTTTTTGTTTACATTCAGGCAACTGTTGAAATTTCAAAAAACGTTTATTCAAATTATTGAAATTATTTTAATAAATTCAAAACAAAATAAACAAAAATATCCCAATCCCAACTGTGTTATATTTTAAACCGCAAATTAAAAAGAAAAATAATATTAATGATGGAAATGTAAATATTTTGTATCAAATATTTACAACAATAACAAAAATTAACTGTCAGTAACTTTATTTTATATTCGTGACATATACAACTTTGACAATATAGATCACCAGAGTTGTATCTGATTATTTGTTGTTGGGCTAATGACCTTACCTTGTTTATTGTACCATGATTTCACACATCTTGCTTTTTGACAATTGTATGAATCAGTGGCGGATCCACGGGTCCGGACCCCCCCCCCCCCCCCATAGGATCACATACTTTAAAATTTTATGCTTTTATTGGGCATGTTGGTGAAGTTGAAACACAAAGTTATTAATAAAAATTCGTAATTTATTGAATGTTTTACACACATTTTAATTTATTTTCGAATAATAAAGGCAATAGAAGATAATTACGAAGATAATCAATATGACCGATCAAGAAAAAATATATGATCCACAAACGGTTCTAGTCACTCTTAAATTTTCGAGGCTTTTCAAAAAACTTTCTGAGAATTTCGTCTTCAGTCAAAGTTATACGATGATGAATGTTCAAAGATGTAAGACCATTGAGACGCTCTTGACCCATCGTGTTTCTCAGATAATCTTCCATTCTCCTCAAAGTCGAAAATGATCGTTCTGGAGTTGCTGTGGTCACGGGTATCACCGCCAAAACTCGTAGGATTTTGTTGACGTTTTTGGAAGTTCTGCCATTTATGATCTGCAAAAATTCCTTCTATTTAGATTTAGACCCCCCCCTTATCAAAATCCTGGATCCGCCACTGGTATGAATCACCAAGATTCATGTATAAACATCAATGAAATCAAACGGAGTCGCAGGCAAAAAGTCAACATAAAATTCAAAATTCATACAACTTGTGGAGGTAAATCCAAAAGAGAATGAAAAAAAAAGTCGACCCATCATATAAATTTAAATTTGTAACAACAACAGCCTCAGAGCAAATTACAAGAATTCTGAGCAAATTACAAGAATTCAGACATGGAGCGGCCGTTTCAACTTTACGAGTAAGAGAACAATTTCGAAGTTTCTCCAGAAAAATTATAAACCACTCGGAATTGGATTGAGACAGGTCCTGGTTAGTGAGAACGCAAATACTCTACGTTGTATCTTGACCAGATAGACCATTTCATATCATTTAAGCAAACCGGAGGACATACAATTTTGGAAGTACTTTCATTGCAGTTTCAAAGTAACAAGGGAAGCAGATTTCGAAGAACGACCATAGGCACGAGGGTTACTCGCAAATGGAGTGATCGTTTGGCTTGCACGCATTGTATCGTCAAATGTGCCACTGCTCCCTTGACATCACTGATCCCATTAACTACCATTACATCGTCCAACTGTCAAATTGAAAAATATATCAGGTAACAAAATTCTGTTAAGATCTTGACGTGAGAGACGTGTGAAAGGAATTTCAAACGACTGGCATGAAGTAAGTTCCACAGTGTCTCTATCTAAGATATTTGAGTTTTAGTTGAACCCTATTCGTACCAGACTTTGAGTCACTGTTGATATTAATACTTGCGTATGTATTTTATTATGCAGTAGTCATTATCGTTCCATACGTCAAAGATTCTTCCCTCAAACAGTTTTTTTTTTACAAAAAATTTCCATACGATTTTTTTACTTTTTGTTTTTATAAACAAAAAATTTTGCGTTTTACTGGTGTTACTTTAACTTGGTACAATACGATACGAAAAAGGATCCTAGAAAAATCTCAAAATACTGTAAAAATCTATTCATCCGTTTCCAGTCTTAACTCTCCCACTGCCAGTAGTAGCTTGACTAGTTTTGTGAGTTTCTAAATATTTTTTTTTGTTGACGTCAGTCCATTGGCGGTTTACTTAATTTACAAACAGCTGCGGACAAATAGCTTATCTCAAAATATAATGTGTTTTTTTTTGTGTGCCTTCATATCGTTCTCGGCATCTTTCACGAATTTGTAATAACAACATTGCAACACTCATAAAACTGAGCAGACTTTTTAATGTTTCTTTGTGAAATTTGAAAAGTCCACATCCCACAGTCAGAAGCAGGCGGCGTGATTGAGACATCGTCAACATCATCAGCATCATCGGGTGCTTCATGTTTGGCAAAACGAGAAAACGACTCATAAAGACAGATAAGAAAACTTTTGTTAGCAACTCATGAATATTCATGGCGCCCAAAGTAATGGCCACCCACAATGAGAGCCCCCCAAATTCCAGACCGACAGAATCTTTATCTTTAACTACATTACAAGGGAAAGGTTCGGGTAATCACATTCACTCACTCAAACACACACACACATCCATATCAGTGCATACATATGCATTGTCTGACAACACCTTCACAAAACATTTAATTGCGGATGTACAACGAATGGTAACGTGTTTTGTTTGGTTTTGCTTGTGTCCTTTGGAGAGTCCTTAACTTGTGGTCGTCATATTTATGCTCTCAAAAACCCATTTAAATGTTATTTAAGTGGATCAGTGTGTGTGTGTGTGTGAGAGCTGGTATTCATAATTGAGATAAAAGTGCCCACGAAATTTGTGTTGGTGTTGACACGAAGTGTTACACAAGAGGCGCTTATGGTTTAAATGCTCGTGGTGCGTGTATCCTTGGAAAGGACACATACCCAAACACTGTACCAACAACTGCAGTGGTAATTAATATTTATATTACGTGGGTGGTTACAAAAGTTATATGGCAGGCATTGGAAACAATTCTGTTCTTGGGGAAGGCCCCAATGCATTTGAATACATCTTTTAGAAAAAAAAATTGATGAAATATTTTAGAGCTTAGGTGTTGATTGGGTTGGTGTCTTAGTTATTAACTTACAATTGACCAATTGACCCAGCAGCTCAAGACACATTACAAATCGCTTCTAACGACGCGCATTATCAACTCGGCGGCCATGCTAAGAAGCTGAACTGACGTATCTGTGAATCGGAAAACCAGCACTGGATGGATCCTGATGGACGAGAAGGAAAATTATCCTCTGCCCATCAGTGGCCCATTTTTCTTTGAAAATGCTAGAATGGGAATGCCAGTGAGCGATTGGTAGTTTACCTATCTACCAAACATAAACTCCTAGGTTCAATTACCAGTAATGACACAAAAAGTGCCATAATTGAAATACAAAACAATATGTTTTCCACCACTACACCCTGTTGCCTTTCAAAACTACCCTCGTTTAGAGATTTCAAACATAATTTTAACAAATTTCAACCCAAAAATTCATAATCTGCATTTGATAATTGAGTTGGTTGGTCCCGTTTTTTTTTTTTTGCTCTACACGTGTTTCAAACGAATGATTTAATTATTTTGATAAATTTTATTACTGCACAAATGTGTTATTTTTCTTCTTCACCTTCTGTTTGGGTCGAGACGCGTTGGTTATTGTTATTATATTCGGTTTTTTTTTTTTTTTGGGTTGGCCTAGAAGTGCGTGTTAACTGGTTGGGAAATGGAGTGTTTCTAATTAAGTCGATATTTATTTAAAAATTGTTGGTGTTTTATAGCGAAATGTAGAGAATTAAATGGGAGATTTTTTGTTTCTGTTAAATTACATCATCCCTTTTAGTTATCTTCTCACAAAAAAGGGGGTTGGCAGACCGAAGACTCCTTAACATTTGCATTGGCAATCGGAGGGAAAATGGGAATGTCGCATGTTTGGCATCATAATACGTGTACAAACAACCATAAATTATCGCACTAATTATTGTAATGGGACACCGCTGTCATTACAACTACAATTACAATTATGAACATCCACACATACATACCGACATGCGAGTGTCTACATTTTTGTGTTTGTATATATGTAAGACAATTAAAAGAGGTGAAATATGAATTTATGACCTTTCACACAAAATTCCGCCGCCATTTCGCTAATGTCTGTGTATGCGTAGTTAATGCCAATTAGTTTCGAATTCTTCTGCCCAAAATCCGCGTAATTAAACACACCTGATGTCTGTTCAACTCGTACCCACCCACAGCCGCTTGACTTTCTCCGGCGAATTATATTATTATGCCAATAATTCATAAGAACATTATTTGTATTTGTATTTTGCAATTTATGTATGTGTGTGTGTGTGTGTGTGACACATTCAACCCCTTTGGAAAGAACACATTTTAGTCCAGAAATGGGGTGAGCTATGGCGAAGTATACGAAGTAAAATTTTATCGGAAATGGGTGTAGTATTCCAAACATTTATGTTTTCAGAAACAATAGCGAATTTTGATTTATAGCTCGCCCATTAGGTGGGTAAGTGGAGATATCCTCATACTTCATGCCCAAACACCTAAAAAAATGGTGGCGTAAAGTTATTGCAGGAAAACTATAAGCGAGCTCTCTTGTCAACCACTTTAAGCATTTGAAAATATGTGCGAAACGAATGAGAGAAGTGGTGGCGCCATTTTTTTTCAGTTGACTGTAATTCCATAAATGACCAAAATACATTTATTTGTTCTGCTTGTTGACTTATGACATCCCTTTTTAAGAGCCTCCGGTGTTTCAAAACTTCAAATATTTTATCCTGATGTTATTAAAAAAGAAGACGGGCCGGAAGCCAATGTACTCTAAGCAATTTTCTATTAAATATAACATGAACAATTTATGACGACTTCGTCAACTTCCGGTGTTGACGTTTGTTTTGTTTCTCCAACTGAAACAAAGCATGTCATGGAGATGTTTTATAAACAACAACAAGAACAACAACTTTTCAAATCCTTAAACGTCCGGTCCTGCATTGTCCTCAAGTGTTGTCAACCCATGACGACGGCAGTAACAAGCATGTCAGCGATAGAATAGGAAAAGTTACTGTATTATGTGAGATATGATATCCTTTTTTTTTTGCCTTATCACTTCCGCCATAAATTTCATTTCGTTTATTTTTCTATTAAAAAAAAACAACAACAAAAAACTACAAATGT
The DNA here is from genome assembly GCA_958296145.1 of Hydrotaea cyrtoneurina. Lineage (NCBI taxonomy): Eukaryota > Metazoa > Arthropoda > Insecta > Diptera > Muscidae > Hydrotaea > Hydrotaea cyrtoneurina. The sequence continues at coordinate 4,083,187 of OY282513.1, read as the reverse complement.
TGATATTTTGTTCAGTTTGTGCGTGCGTGTGTGTGTGTGTACTTTTCTGTTTTACAAGCCAACAGAACATAATAAATTGTTGTAGATTTGAGGCCGCCCGTTTGTTTGAGTGTTCCTTAAATCCTGCATAAACATCCTTAGACAGCGGCCTGAAGGACGCACACTCACACACACAAACAAAAAAAGGACACACGTCTCACCGGTGTTGTTAACTGAACTAAAGCGTTTATAACAACAACAAAAAAATGAAAGAAAAAAAGCTTGAGATGTGCATAAATCATAAAAAAAAGACAAAATTCCAAAATACTTTTGTGCTGTCGAAAATCGTCTGTTTCTTTGTCCCCTGAAGATAAACGGGCAAATGGGGGGAATCCCAAGAAGGGACTGGCGCATATTTTTACATCCATTTAACAACATTCGTCTCCGTTTTCCACTCGTCTACAATGTTGTGACAATCGGGGGAAAAAAGTTGTCACATAGTTATTCAAGTGAATCCCTAATGCAATCTGCAACATTTTGTCCCAGCATGCGTGATATCGCCGGAGAACGAGTGCGGTATGGCAATTATGATTATTTTTGATGACAATGGAGCAAACTCAGCATACACAAATTTACAAAGGAATGTTGAAATCACTCCAAACTCTCAGTGAGTGTCTGTGAGATCTGATTAATTGTTTAATTAATCATTAACTGATTATTTGATTATTTGATCATTAGTTGATTAGTTGATTAATTGATCAATTGTTTAATGGATTAATTTATTAATTTTTTTGTTTGTACGATTCAGATTTTTTGATTAATTGAGTAATTTAGTAATTGATTAATTGATTAGTTGATTAGTTGATTAATTGATTAATTGTTTAATTGATTAATTAATTGATGGATTAATTGATGGATTAATTGATTAATTGATGAATTGACTAATTGATTAATTGATTAATTGATTAATTGATTAATTGATTAATTGATTAGTTGATTAATTGATTAATTGATTAATTGATTAATTGATTAATTGATTAATTGATTAATTGATTAATTGATTAATTGATTAATTGATTAATTGATTAATTGATTAATTGATTAATTGATTAATTGATTAATTGATTAATTGATTAATTGATTAATTGATTAATTGATTAATTGATTAATTGATTAATTTAAGGATCGTTCGCTCTGGAAGTAACAGCACCAAGTCATAATAAAATAATAACCAATCGATCCATGCTTTGGTGCAGTCCCTACACAAAGATCTTTCCTCAATCTGATGTTATGGCCAAGTAGCGGATTTGTGCAAACATCGGATTCTCGTAGTTTACCCCTTGTTTGATGCTTTACCATGGCTAAACTATTTATGGTGAGCATCATGTAGAATCAAAGAAACATGTGTCGTTGACACTCGTCCAACTCAGTTAGTCTGTGATTAATGTAACGTTGACTCATCTCCCATACTTTTCATACAAACCTCGTTCACAACTAATATGGACTCACCCACGTCATGTGAGGCACGTCTTTAACTCATGCATGCAAATGCGACTACATTAGAATTTTCAACAGCCTCCGCCTTGCCAACGAAGATATGACATGGCCTGTCCGTACACACATGTGCCCCAGCTCATACAAATCTCTGTCGTGGTCCTTGCAGCAGTCGTATCGGTTTCCATCTGTGGCAGAAAACCGCAATAAAGTTGTCAGGTTCGGTCTTATGTTCGAGTCCGTGCCATCATTTGCATTTCTGCTTTAGCAATTCTTCGTCCCTTTCCCTTTCCCTGGCCTGGTGTTAGCGGTGGTTTGTGTTTTGAAAATCTACTTGTTATTCACTTTAGGACTCTTTCATGTTTTTTCTTGTCTCTACAGTGGCAAAACAAAAAAGAAATCTTCCATTCTGTTGTTTAACCTTTGACTTGAGAGCGTTTTTTCTTTTCCACAACAACAACAAAAAGTAAACGGGAAATATTTGCCAAAGTAGATTTGGTTGCGTTTGGCATAAAATCGTTTGTCATTATTTTAAGTCCTTTTTGACAGTTATATCGTCCTCGTCGTTTGAATACGAAACTTAACCAAAGTAAATAAAAGGAAGTGAACACGGTCTTCCTCCCGGGTCCTTTTGCTACCACAGCCAATAAACACGCACTCACATATGATGATATCAGCTGTCATATGAACGATGTGTGGATTAATTTAAATGTAGACTTCAACAACAACGACAACGATTTTGAATTAATGATTGTCTCCAGGTTGCGCTCGGATAATAAATGATTCGTCCTTCAGAAAGTTTATTCAAATTGAATTTTGGATATAAATGATGTCCTGCTGATCTTAGTGGGTGTCATGTAATTGGGGGGAGGGGAGTTTCATAATTGTTTAGGGGAATAAAAAACAATAGGAAATAGTTCTGGTTTCTTGTTGAAGAATACAGAATGATTTTTTTCGAATGAGTAGTTTTTTGAGACTTCATACCGTGAATACATTTCCAATCTTAATATATATTTACCCTCGACACTGATTCACTGATACGCTGATTCACTGACTCTGTCACGCAGTAAGTAGGAATTTAAATAGGCATTCTATAATTCTATAATAAACTAGCTGACCCGGCAAACGTTGTTTTGCCATATAAATTCTTTCTAGGTAGTTTCTAGTGTAGACAAAAAAAAACTACGCTGTGAACGATGAGGGAATATAAAAATAACAAACGCCAAACATTATTATATTTAAGTTATTATAATGCAGGTAGTTGGACTTTTCCTGACGCGCAACACATGCCAGCTGGCTCATTTTTGAATTTGAGAGCATGACAATGCGGACATTCCTTGTCCATAGCACCAATTAGCACTTTTGAATATTGAAATATCGGGCTCATACTGGAATGCTAGACGCAGGAATGAATCAGATATGAATGCCCGATGTACCTGTTGGCGTTGTTGGTCATTTGTTGTGCGTCTATTGACTGTGAAACGGCGTGATTGTCGTTGTTCTAATCGTATTGCTTCATTGCGTTCAGCTCGTGTATCTTCCGATTGTTCTTGATGCAATTGCGCCATGCTCAGACTTGCATCAGTATTTTGTTGCTGGATTTGTTCTTCGGGATCTTCTATTTGCCATGCTTCTAGATCTACTTGTATTACGGCTCAAATCAGCCCCTTTGCGTTTTCTTGGCATTGTTCACTGTACAAAACACACAGATTGCTTAATCAACTAAAAATGAAAATAGCACTGAAAAATAATGATACATTCACTATGAGAAACTGTTTACAATAAAGAAATCAGCTGATTGTAATTCCAGTGAGCAAAATTTGATGACATGTATACTTGGGAGTCCGAACACAACAAAGGCGATAGCGTATGGCGACACTTCTTATTTTTTCCCACTATCACAAACTTAAAATTAATAATAAATAGTACGTAAGGGAATAAAAGAAATATTTAGAAAAAATTCAACGAAAATCAATCTATGGCTCCAGCTTTGCACGGGTAACACTTATTATCTGTGGCGGTGATGTGACAAAGTTTAAGCAGATATCTATTGGTACAGTGCTTTGCTACTAAATAAAAACCAATGCATTTAGGGCAAATGGCATATTATATTTATTAATTCATCTTAAGGCCAGGGGATAAACAACGTTTTTTTTTGTTTGGAGTAATACCGAATAAATTTTTCAGCGTGCCACATCGAGAGCAATCCACATACTGTTGGCCGTGTGAACAACAAATTTTTTCCAATCATCATACATACATTCTGAATTACACTTAAACTGGTCCATACATTTAGATTTTCCATATAAATCCACACCCGCGCCAAAACTTAATAAAAAAAAATGAAATTGTATGGGAACCCCCCTAAGGGTTAAAGATAGAGGGTAGAAATGTTCTGGGAAACTGTTGAGATTGCAAAAATATTGAGGGTCGGTCATACATTTGACTCCTCTAGGAGGCACCCTTATAATATAAAACGTTAAAATTTAAAATTTCGACAACAGCGCCACCTATCGGGTCCATGAAAAATAGATGTTGGCCGATTCTCAGACCTATCCGATATGCACACAAAATTTCATACAAATCGGTCCAGCCGTTTCGGAGGAGTACGGTAACTAAAACTGTGACACGAGAATTTTATATATATAAAGATAAAAAAAATAATATTTTTTTTTTGTACAAAAATTGTGTTTTCCCCAAATTTTTTTTATACCAAATTTTTTTTTACAAATTTTTTTTTTACAAAATTTTTTTTTACAAAAATTTTTTTTTTACAAAATTTTTTTTTACAAAAATTTTTTTTTTACAAAATTTTTTTTTCAATTTTTTTTTTTTTTCAACAAAATTTTTTTTTCCACAAAATTTTTTTTTTTCCACAAAAATTTTTTTTTCAACAATTTTTTTTTTTTTTTAGGAAAATGTTTTTTTCCATATTTCAACGGGGGCCATAGGCGCATTACAACTTACTAGGTTCATATATTAGGTTTCTTAAACTAGGTTGTGGGTTTAGTACTACCCGACATGCTAGCGATTAAAACAAAAGTAAATAAAGGATAAATTAGGATAAAGTTGATGGGACTTCTTGAGGCGAGTCCTACAGTCATTGCTAAGGGAAGCTCAATCTTGGAAATATTTTGAATTCGAATTTTTAACTCTTTCCGGCGCACTATATAAAATCGGCAAAAATTAAAGAACATTTTTATTTGCTTTTATTTATAGAAGTAATTTATTGAAAAAAATGTTAAAAAAAAAAATATTTCCTTACAGGATTTCGCGCAAGGATGTGGTATGATTTTTATACCACCACCATATACCATTGCACACAGAATGTAGGAAAATTAATTAGATAAGTGGTATAGTTTTCATACCACCGCGCCGGAAAGAGTTAATAGAAATAGGTTAATTTGAAAATTAGGTTAGGTTAGGTTGAAAAGGACGCCCGCGATGAACCTTGCCAGTGATGATTCCTATGAGAATGTCACTGTAGTTGTCAATGAACCATTTGGAATTTCTCGTTTAATTTTAATAAAAAAATTCATTTGTACCTAGAATAGTGTTTCTGGTTTTATAAAGTGTTTTTTTCCTTTAAAGAGTGTGGGTTCAATAGTTAGGACCTTTTTATATTAAGGTAACGTTGTATATATTTCAAAGTTAAACTGAGATTTAAAGTAAACTTTTAAAAATTGCCTTAATTTTTCATCTGCTTCGGTTTCTCTAACGACCAAGGAAATTAATTACTGGAACACACTTCTGTGACATTTGTTCTATTCCAGAAAATGTATGTATGTCGTCCGTAGAACACGCATACATACAAAATGGATATCGTATATAGTTCATGGATCTGTATGTGTATCCCTCTTTCCCGCATCATGGCACGGTGGCCCTGGAATGCGGGTGATGGTCAAAGACCAAAGGCGTAAAAAGGATTTATTGAATTGAATAATTACAAACAAACAATAGCAAAACTGGCCAGAAAGCCCGCAAGGGGGTGACAGATTGAGTGGGAAGGAGAGAGAGAGAGGAGGTAGAGAGCGGCAACATTTGCTGCAACATCAACAAAATGTTAAGCTTATGGAACATTTGTTTTCTGGCAAACACACCGAACACATACATGGCCCAATGGGCCGGGGTGTGGTTGCAACATATGGAAGGAACATACTCGTACTGCCAACTAATTTGCTTGTGGGTGCCTCACACAAATTGCAAGTTTCAAGCGAAAAGTAGTGGCAATCTACGACCAAACTACAAATCCGATGTCACTCACACTACGACAGTTAACCGTTGGTCCTTCAACCAACATTTATCTTTTGTCACATTCGTTATGGCATTTTTGTGTTCCTCTTCGGCTTTGGGCAGGAGACGAGATGTCATTTACATGGAAAAACATGTACGCTACTAATGAGCTTAGGGCCCACAGAGAGAGAGAGAGAGAAAGGGGTTTCTGGTGTGTGTGTGTCTGTGGTGGTCTGTCAAGGACATTTGTCATAATTTACTTATACGCACACATACACATAATGCATGCATACAGAAGACTTTAATACAAATAAATTAGTTTGGATTTCTCCGACCCTGGCAGAATGACATTGATGAGGGCGTTGGACAGGGAAGGGTTTTGTGTTGTGGCACATGTGTGTGTTGGCGTCACGTGTGGGTTCGTTCATAGTTTGAGTCCAAGTTCTAGTCCAAGATTAGTGCAAACACCTGTGGCGTAGAGATGTCATAAACATGCAGAATGTATTAATTACATAAAGCCAACCGATTAAGTGGACAGAAGGAGATAGAGACGGACATACGTACGTACGTACCGTGGAATGGAGTCGAAACAAAAGGGTGTAAAGGGAGTTGGTGTGATTGGCTTTTTGTTGGGCACACACCCCGAATTTTATTCTACTCTTTCCAGTCTCTCAATTTTATGAGAATTTTGTATAAATGCCATCATTGACGAAGATCATTTTGTGGCTCGTTTTACTCGAAGTCCTCTGCGATGACATGAGTGCAGTTGTTGTTTTTATGCGTTCTGCGATAGGTAGTATTTGCGACTACCAGCAGAACTCTGGTTCGAGACCTGGTAAGACCATCAAACATTTTTCAGTGGCTGTTTTCCACCTTGTAAATGCTGGCGACTTTACGAGCTAGAGAGTAATCTTCTAGCCATGTGATCACTTAGTTGTTGGGAGCTTTAAAAAGTAGATCCCGGTGAATGGTACACGGAGCATATTTTATAATATAGTTTAGGCATATGAAAGGCTTTCGATGAAATGAATAAATCAATAAAAAAAATATATATATCTGCTGTTTGTTCCTTCATGGGATGTCAAGGGAAATAGATAAGTATATACTCGTACACTTATATTTCTAAAAATTAACAGATGAGAACTTTGTATTATTGACGAAGGCACACTGAGAATCACTCCACCACTTGGCAGACGTTTATTTGTTGTAATTAATTTTGGAAACAATGCCATTGAAAACCATTCTGATTTCAGTGCAGACAATACAAACAATTACAATCACAACTTAGGCGTGGCACAATGTAAGGGAGTATCTAAACCCAGTTGGCGACAAATTCAAGTCCTACAATGAAATGTCTGTACCAACATCTGCTGGGATTTGTTGCTTGGTTGGTTCTGCAACGAAAATCCCATCACCCGAAAATCAGCCGCCCTTTACCGTCACCGTATTTGCATAACGGAAACGGACATTAACCAAATACATGAACACACACACTCACACATACGTAAGTTTACACTACCACCACTACTGCATAAGCAAAGTCTGCAGCAGTGGCGGTTGTGGGCCCATTGTCTGTACGGCGTTGATAAGGGTCAATTGCTTTTCGTCAGATGCGGGTGACGTTCCAAAAAGCGCTCCTGCCGATCAATTCACTGCTTGTGCATGGATGTGTGTTAATTTCCACATGCCGAGCTAATTTTGTAATTAATTCAATATCATATGGCGGACAATATCTTCTGTATGAATATTTCATTTCATTCAAATGTAATAAACATTTGAAAAAGGACAATAGACATTGTCGACTTGTCTGTTAAGATTTCTTGGATTAATTCGATCAAAGACATGTTCGTCCTTACATTGCTGTGCCTGAGGGTGGGGGCGGGTGGGACGATACAACCGCTCGTCGTAATTGTGCGATTTCTATTGTGTCTCCTTGTTGGCAGGAAAGGCGTCGCTGCGGCGGCCGGGGAAAGGGCAACCGTACAAATGTAAATGTTTATTAATATGATTTTTATCGTTCCCCAGGGTGCTATTCACCGTTTGTTATTTGAATATCCCATTAACTGTGGGTGGATTAACATTCACACACACACACACACAGACAGACAGACGGCGGCTGTGGCTCCTTTCGTTTGACTCGCGTTCATCTTTTATTTCTTCATTAATTTTAACCATAGATTTTCCAAAATAGATTATTTTCTTAATTTTTTTTTTCTGTTTTCATTCATTGCTAACCCTTCTTTTTAACGCGGCTGAGGTCTTCTCAGTTCACTTCTCTTCAGTTCAGTTCAGCTCGACTGAGATTTGTGTGATGAAGGGGGTCGTGCCGTGCAATTGAAACACAACCAAAACCACCACTGCCGCCAAACTCCAGATTTTTCGAAATTTGTATTTATTTCTGTGATTGTTGTTGTCGTTCTTTATTGTATTATTCGCTTGAGTACAAATGATAATTACATTAATTCATTTCTGAATGTGTACAAACTCATGTCTTTGTTTATTTAATGTCAGAAAAATACATGGAAATCTTCACATATGGAAGAAGGGAGGAAAGCCGAGGATACACATTAGGGTGGAGTGAAATTCAAAAAAAAAAAGTTAACCTCGGAAAGAGATGTAGTCTGGGGTCCTAATGAGGGGAGAAATAAAGAAAAAAATTTTAAAAAATTTTTAGGGGTCGCGCCACTCCCTCGAAATTTGGAAATTATCGCTATTTTGGCGTTGATTTTAGAAAAATCCTAAAAAGTTTTATGTCAATAAATGTTTGCAATAGCGTAAACACAAAAAAATTTAAAAAAATTTTTCTCATTGTTCAAAAATTTCAAAAAGTAAAATAAGTCAAATCGTCCCTTCTTCAGAAAATTGACTGAACAATGAAATCGCCACCAAAGCTACAAATATTAGTCGATTATCCTCATATTTGCCTCAAATACTTTTGTTTGGGCACTGAACAAGCTCAAACTTTTAAATTTCGAATAAGTTAAGTCGTTAATTTTTAGGATTTTTCTAAAATCAACGCCAAAATAGCGATAATTTCCAAATTTCGAGGGAGCGGCGCGACCCCTACAATTTTTTTTTAAATTTTTTTTCTTTATTTTTCCCCTCATTAGGACCCCAGACTACATCTCTTTCCGAGGTTAACTTTTTCAAATTAAAAAAAGCATGTTTTCACTCCACCCTAATACACATGTAGTACACACATAGCTGTTTAACGAAATTCAAATCCTTTTATATCTCAAATTAGCTGTTTGCTACAAAAAATAAAAAAATACAACAGAAACTGAAAAGTTCAGCTTTAGGAAACATATCATTGTTTCAATTGTAATCACATTCAGAAAGATTTACCCTAAATATTGAGCAACATAGATTCGTTAGCTATGATTACGCAAAAGTCCAATATATAAATGGAGGGGAGGACGGAAGCAAGGACACGTACAACGGAATCGGTTTGCGACAGTCCTGTCGATGTTGATTACGATTTGGTGTTGGCTGTTTATTGGGCCTCCATTGTTGGGAAGATGAATTCGGTGCTTACCACAAATTAACATTCTAATTCTAACACTAAAGTTTAAATAGGTTAGGTTAGGTTGAAATGGAGGATTGGACATGGTACATGACCGTTGACATACACTTAGGCCAGCAGTTTGGTGTGTTTTGCGCTCCTGGTTTCTTCTACAAATTGCCTTCTCGTTTTTTACGTTAGGAATTCGGTCCCGTCTATAAAGTTCCCTAAATTCCTTATGTCCATTCCTTTGACGACCGACAGTTCATCTAAGGTCTCCTCTCCTAATTGTATTTTCCTCATCTGCTAGAAAGCGGGGCACTGGCACAGGAAGTGTTCCGCCGTCTCGGTATCCTCTCCGCTTGCCCTACATTCGTCGTCCTCGGAACATCCTATCCTAAATAGGTGTGCCCTTAGGCTTACTCAGCTCATTTCTGTTAAACCCGAGTATTCTCCTTGTTCTCCTTGCTTGTAATCGAGATTTCCCCAGGTTTCCTTTGTGGTTCTTCCCACCTGTTCCTTCCTTAACTCCTTTTTTGTCTCCAGCAAAGGTTTAGACAATTGCAGTGTATTTTGGCCCCATTTTAGCCAGTTCGTCGGCCCTAACATTGCCCGGAAACCCTTGGTGGCCCGGTATCCAGTTTATCAATATTTCGTTATCTCTCGCTACGTCATTTATCGTTTCCTTACAGGCCATGAGTGTCCTTGACTTGACATTATCATCTCTGAAGGATCTAATTGCGTTTTGACTGTCTGTGAAAATACAGATAGTTTTGCCTGTGACCCTATTCCGCAGCCATTTTAGGCATTCTGTGATGGCCATGATCTTTGCTTGTAGATTCGTTGAGTACTTTGGTAACTGGTATACCAATTCAGTCCTCGGATTTAAATAAGTACAGATAGTTTTTATGGAGTGTGGTGACAACACTTCTAGAACTTATGAGGATCGATAACCTAGATCAGGAATGATTGATCCAATCAATCATAGACGTTACTGTTGAATGTTCGGAGGAGACCAGATGATAGTGAAAAAGACCGACTAGAAAGAGATACTCTTGAGACTTGAGATACTCTATATAATGACGGAAGGAAGCGACCTCTTCGACACATTTACTTCAACAGTAAATTTCATCAACAGTCTCAGGGATTCTAAAACTAATAAAGCAATTTGAGTAATTAATAGTAAACTTAATAAAATCGTTGATATTGAAGGTCCTGTATTTCCTAATAATGTTAGTAATAAGTGACCAGCAGTTCGATTAACTGCTAATGTTCCTGGTCGAATTACATTTCTAATAACTCCGATAAGACAAAAGTTGTTTATAATCATGTCCTGCAACACATGTACACCTTTGTAGAAGGACATTGAGTAACTTGAGATACTCTATATAAGGAGGGAAGGAAGCGACCTCTTCGACACATTTACTTCAACAGTAAATTTCATCAACAGTCTCAACAGGGAGAACTTCTCGGAAAAACCGAGACAGACACAGTTAACCACACAGGCCACATCCTCCTCAAGTATTCGAACAGCGTCTTCGGAAACTTTGAGTGCGGTGTAACTGCAACTGGAGATGAGTCTAATTATAAAGGGGGACAAGATCTAACGAAAGCCTTCAACAGTCCGAAAAACGTCGTAAATGATAGAATAGCGATGTAAATGTGACGTACTGAAGGAATTATTTATCTCGGGTGTGTTATCACGAGAAATTATCGAAGAATCGGGATAATATATTGAGTTCAGTACACAGCCAAGGAACAGAAGACTAACAATTACACTCTGCCACCAGCTTATTTAACACTCAATCATGAGAGTTTGAGAAATTTGGTAATTCTGTTGTAGGTGCATTCGAGAGAAACCGATTTTGTCGGAATGAATTTAAACTAATTGATAACTAAATTAGTTTTAGTTTTCGCCTTTATTGGCCGAATACAAAAATAAACCATGTTAGCGTGTGTATGTCCAAATTCTCACTGGCAGAGTTGTATTGGTGAACGTTATTGGTCACTTTATTGACCCCTTTTTGAGAAAATCAAAAAAATTATTTCAAAAAGGACATTTAAGGATAACAATGTTCCAAAAAAATGTTTGTCACCAAAGAACCTCTACGCTCAACAAGAAAAATACACATCAACTTATACAAACAAAATTCTACAATGTCAAAACTTTCATTAAGAAATTATGTTTATTTTTTTGCTTCAAAGTTTTCTGGAAATACTACACATAAAAATAAGGGTTTCCAACTCTATTGTCTCCCTTGCGCATTTTCGGAATGTGGGTTGTGTTTCGCTATTCTATAGATATTTTAACGGTATCTGTTCGTCGGATATCCGTCGTCTGATCCCTGACGTTAGAATATTTAGCCGGAATACTCGGCTATCCAGGGACTCTCCTCCGTTCATTGTCAAATGGCCGGACCACACACTTTAGAGATAATAAGGGAAATAATTTATATAGTTGACATATTTTTTGACTCTTCCGATATTGTCGACCTTTCCATCTTCAGTGATTGGTCGAGGTTTGCATTATTCAGTTGGATCTTCGACCTATAATAACCAGTTTGCCAGTGTACCATTTCCACCTCTACACGAAGTCATGCCCGTATCAGAGTCATTTGTATTGTGTTTATCTAGTTGTAGAATATTCTGGAGTTCTTTATATTTCGATAATACTCAAAAGAAAGAAAAAAAAATGGAAATATGACAATGATTTCCATTTATTATTTTTCGATAATACTCAAAAGAAAGAAAAAAAAATGGAAATATGACAATGATTTCCATTTATTATTTCTTTCTGGTGATGGAGCCAATTATGTGTTGTTATTAGAGGCTTATTATTAGGGTGGAGTGAAAACATGCTAAACTAATAAAGCAATTTGAGTAATTAATAGTAAACTTAATAAAATCGTTGATATTGAAGGTCCTGTATTTCCTAATAATGTTAGTAATAAGTGACCAGCAGTTCGATTAACTGCTAATGTTCCTGGTCGAATTACATTTCTAATAACTCCGATAAGACAAAAGTTGTTTATAATCATGTCCTGCAACACATGTACACCTTTGTAGAAGGACATTGAGTAACTTGAGATACTCTATATAAGGAGGGAAGGAAGCGACCTCTTCGACACATTTACTTCAACAGTAAATTTCATCAACAGTCTCAACAGGGAGAACTTCTCGGAAAAACCGAGACAGACACAGTTAACCACACAGGCCACATCCTCCTCAAGTATTCGAACAGCGTCTTCGGAAACTTTGAGTGCGGTGTAACTGCAACTGGAGATGAGTCTAATTATAAAGGGGGACAAGATCTAACGAAAGCCTTCAACAGTCCGAAAAACGTCGTAAATGATAGAATAGCGATGTAAATGTGACGTACTGAAGGAATTATTTATCTCGGGTGTGTTATCACGAGAAATTATCGAAGAATCGGGATAATATATTGAGTTCAGTACACAGCCAAGGAACAGAAGACTAACAATTACACTCTGCCACCAGCTTATTTAACACTCAATCATGAGAGTTTGAGAAATTTGGTAATTCTGTTGTAGGTGCATTCGAGAGAAACCGATTTTGTCGGAATGAATTTAAACTAATTGATAACTAAATTAGTTTTAGTTTTCGCCTTTATTGGCCGAATACAAAAATAAACCATGTTAGCGTGTGTATGTCCAAATTCTCACTGGCAGAGTTGTATTGGTGAACGTTATTGGTCACTTTATTGACCCCTTTTTGAGAAAATCAAAAAAATTATTTCAAAAAGGACATTTAAGGATAACAATGTTCCAAAAAAATGTTTGTCACCAAAGAACCTCTACGCTCAACAAGAAAAATACACATCAACTTATACAAACAAAATTCTACAATGTCAAAACTTTCATTAAGAAATTATGTTTATTTTTTTGCTTCAAAGTTTTCTGGAAATACTACACATAAAAATAAGGGTTTCCAACTCTATTGTCTCCCTTGCGCATTTTCGGAATGTGGGTTGTGTTTCGCTATTCTATAGATATTTTAACGGTATCTGTTCGTCGGATATCCGTCGTCTGATCCCTGACGTTAGAATATTTAGCCGGAATACTCGGCTATCCAGGGACTCTCCTCCGTTCATTGTCAAATGGCCGGACCACACACTTTAGAGATAATAAGGGAAATAATTTATATAGTTGACATATTTTTTGACTCTTCCGATATTGTCGACCTTTCCATCTTCAGTGATTGGTCGAGGTTTGCATTATTCAGTTGGATCTTCGACCTATAATAACCAGTTTGCCAGTGTACCATTTCCACCTCTACACGAAGTCATGCCCGTATCAGAGTCATTTGTATTGTGTTTATCTAGTTGTAGAATATTCTGGAGTTCTTTATATTTCGATAATACTCAAAAGAAAGAAAAAAAAATGGAAATATGACAATGATTTCCATTTATTATTTTTCGATAATACTCAAAAGAAAGAAAAAAAAATGGAAATATGACAATGATTTCCATTTATTATTTCTTTCTGGTGATGGAGCCAATTATGTGTTGTTATTAGAGGCTTATTATTAGGGTGGAGTGAAAACATGCTTTTTTTTAATTTGAAAAAGTTAACCTCGGAAAGAGATGTAGTCTGGGGTTTTAAACAATTTTTAGGGGTCGCGCCACTCCCTCGAAATTTGGAAATTATCGCTATTTTGGCGTTGATTTTAGAAAAATCCTAAAAATTAACGACTTAATTTATTTGAAATTTAAAAGTTTGAGTTTGTTCAGTGCCCAAACAAAAGTATTTGAGGCAAATATGAGGATAATCGACTAATATTTGTAGCTTTGGTGGCGATTTCATTGTTCAGTCAATTTTCTGAAGAAGGGACGATTTGACTTATTTTACTTTTTGAAATTTTTGAACAATGAGAAAATTTTTTTTAAATTTTTTCATGCCCTTATTTCATTGTTTACGCTATTGCAAACATTTATTGACATAAAACTTTTTAGGATTTTTCTAAAATCAACGCCAAAATAGCGATAATTTCCAAAATTGGAGGGAGTGGCGCGACCCCTAAAAATTTTTTAAAATTTTTTTCTTTATTTTTCCCCTCATTAGGACCCCAGACTACATCTCTTTCCGAGGTTAACTTTTTTTTTTTGAATTTCACTCCACCCTACTTATTATATCTTGAAGGAGAGCCGTCTCAAGGTGCTGTTCAGAGTCGAAAAAATTTAAAATTTTAATATTATTAAATTTTTTTTAAATTTTAATCATTTTCGATTATATGAATTTTTTGAATTTTATTTTTAAGTTACAAACGCATATAGGAATAGTGGATGGAAATACAATTTGAAATCGAGCAATTTTGGTTCGACTCCTGAATTAAATTTTTCCCAAAGCATCGAATTTCTAGTCGATTATTCGATTCTCTTCTGTCTTGGGTCATTTGGTAAAAAAAAAAACTAAAAAGTACTTTTAAATTTAGCTTCCAATGTTTTTCCTTGTTTCTATCTAACAAAAAAAAAACACTAAAACTTTACTCTTTAAAAACTATTTATTGCATTTGTCTTTAAAATTTATTGCCAGCACGTTATTCATAATTAATTCATCAGTTGTTTTTTTTTCGTTGTCACAAATTCCCTCTAAGTACTCAACTCTGAAATTTATTTGTAAACGTTACTTTTTGTTATCGTTCACCTAATCTCGATGGAAACATAAATCGAGTTTAAAAAGTAACCGGAGAACAAACAAAGATAACAAAAAACTATTCAACGCATTAATTTCCGATGCGAAGCGATGCCAAAAGGGCGGAGTCCCAACTGCCAAATGGCAACGCCTCTCTTTAAGGCGCAGAAAAAAAAAACGGAAGAACCGAGAACTCACCGAACTCAATACTGTGATGTGTACACAGTGGAAGTAAATAAAAGTCTATGTATGTGTGTGTGTGTCTCCGTGTGTTTGTGTGTACATAACACAAAAAAAGGGAGGAGCCATGGCATACAGCAACACCAGCTAGATAAAGGTTAACTACCAGAATGTGGGTACATAACACAAATGATAACACAAGGGGGGGGGGGGAGGGTGTGTGGCGGTAGGTGTGCCCAATGTGTTAAGCGGCTGATGTACATAAGGAGTACCTACGAGGAGTAACGGTTATGTACAGACAGACAGTTGTTATGTACGAGTACACGACGTACCGTCAGTTGTGGGTATGCGGTGACGTATGATTAATATTAATTGCTTCACAATACTCATACGCAGGGGGAAATAAAGTTACATTTACATTTGGAAATTTCACAGTTTAACAGCATTTCGCAAATATTTATTTAGTTGTGTAGCAAACCTTTCGAAACCTGAACACATTACATGGCGACAATAAACGACAGTCTAACCGCACCAAATGTAGTACATTGGAGCAGCTATTGCATAAAGAGCATAAACAACGAAAAATACATGCTTTTTAAACCTGAGTTATGTCAATAGTATCTAAGGCTTTGATAATATATCGATTGCCGTATACGTATGTTGCTGGGATTTTCTGTGCCAGGTCATAAGTAAAATGTTGTTTGAAGGCCAATTATTTTTTAATTGGGAAAGAAGCTGACACCGAAGTTAATTGCTGGAGGCAACAGAAATTGGAAAGATCCTTATAGTATCTAAATCTAAAATAATAATATTGTGTTTTTTTTAGTCATTGTAAGAGAAGATTTATATATTTATTCACAATACCGCCGGAATTTATTCTGCTCACCAAATGTCATATGCTCTTAAACAGATTTGAGCCTGGGATAAATGTGTGATAGACGCGCACACTATCTACAAAAACGTAACTAAAAAAATGTATCCATAGTCCCCTCCCCTCGTTGTACCATTCTGAGTGGCCCCAAAAAAAACTCCACAATCGTCAGGATCGTCGAGGTCCCTAAATAAATGAAAATCAAGTGTTAATCCACTCCTGTCCGTCTGGCATGATAAGGTGTTTTATGGGCTCCTCTTAAACGATGGAGCTTACGGAGTAGTCACTGGTCGTTTCGTTCAGCCTCATTGCAACCAACCACTGAGACATCGGGTCTTGATAGCGTTAGCATTGTGTGAGAACGTTTGTTATCTAATCGGGACCACATCAGTTGGCCTTGAATGCAACCTCGGACAAACGATCATTTGCTTTCCTATATCGGCAATTCCACGGTGTCGAACGTGACCGTTGTACACATTCAAAGTGCAAAAAAGGTCAGAATAAAATATATTTTAGATTCATCTTATACATATTCGTACAGGTCCATAGTAGTACTATCACCGGTGATTTAGTTTTTTTCAGGCGAAATAGTGATAACAAAATAAGGACAAAACAGGGAGCGGGTCGAACGCGACAAAAACAGAAGTAGTTTCTTTAAAAACATGAGAATCAGCGAAATCAAACAGAATATGTTATCGATGAAAATTGTAAAATGTTAAAAAATGACAAAGCTTTCGTATCCTCTTTATTTCATAGAAATATCATGGATAGTTTTTTTACATTTAATTTTTAGGTTGGTTCGAACGTGACATGTCGAACGTGACATTTTTTCTATGACTATCATATAGACAAATTAGACATATTCTTTGTAACACCATCACGCAAGAACTGTATGTTTATTTGATTTTTAATTCGTCTCTTCAATTTAAGATTTCTTATGCTCTTACAAAGATTATTTATAATAAGCCTCTTTTTACATTCGCCTCTCTTTACGAAGGAAATTTTAAAAAAAATGTGCATTTAAAAGTCTGAAAATGATCCAAAACTACAATTTTCCACTTTGCAATTGTTTTTCGTAAATTTTTGAGTAAATACACGTGAAATTCTTTAATTTCATTAAAATTTTAATATTTTTGTATAGTAATATATTACATTAATGTGATTTTAATAACTTTTAATTTTTTCATCACGGTAGACCTTTTGGTGGAATTACCCATATGCTCTACTCTGCAGTATGTGTTAGAAAGTGTGTAAGGTAGTGACATGGTCGTCTGTTTCTGGAGTTCCCACTCCAGTCCAGGGTGAATTCTGAACAGCTGAGCTGTCTGATTGAGAGATCTGCGGTAGTCGGCGCGGATATTGAGTTCAGAAAGACAGAATCCAAATATTTAATGTCAGCTGGA
The DNA here is from genome assembly GCA_958296145.1 of Hydrotaea cyrtoneurina. Lineage (NCBI taxonomy): Eukaryota > Metazoa > Arthropoda > Insecta > Diptera > Muscidae > Hydrotaea > Hydrotaea cyrtoneurina. The sequence goes on along the minus strand of OY282513.1, from coordinate 4,065,874 downwards.
CAGTCAGGGAATATGTTTATCCCCACTCAGCTAGACAGGCTAAATAAAATGCATGACATGTCACACTGGCAGCATTAAACTCAATAATCGGGGTTCGGGGTCTAATCCGAAGACCAAGAGGTAAATGTAGCATGGAGACTACCTGACCGCAGTAGTGTTTATCTCCATCTCCCGAAAACCTACTCGATTATTGAATTTAGGGCTGTCAGTCTGACATGTCAGGCATTTTATTCAAGATGACGCAGTAACCACGACCATTATGACAGCTCTCTTAATGTCGCATTAGGGTCCACCCCTTCATTTCTATATTGAGCCCTTACCCAAAAAAGGACGGCAACTAGCTTTTTAATGAAATTCAATAGAAAAGTGTTCAATGCTCTTAAATTCCATAAAGAATCTTCTAGAAATCGTTCAGCTCGGCTAAAAATGGATAAATCACATAGTAGAAAAATTTCTAGAAGATTCTTTATAGAATTTAAGAGCATTGAACACTTTTCTATCGGTAAGGGCTTTTTTTTTGGGTAAGGGCTCAATATAGAAATGAAGGGGTGGACCCTAATGCGATGTAGTTTTTTTTATATTGAAATTTTTTAAGGCCTAAGCGCCTAAAAGGCATTATTGACCTATTTTAACACAGAATTAAAACATGTACTATGGACAAAGGTTAAGAAATATTAGAAATCGATTTTAAAAAACCAAATAAGCTAATATGTGAGTCCAAAATTCTAAACTCAACCGTAGCGGCGTCAATAAAGGAGTTCAAGAGTCATTGGTTGGTAATAAAATGTAATTGGTCTGTGGGTTACTACCTTATTATTAATTTATAGCAAACAACTAAGAACATGATCATTAATGGCAACTTACATTTTTTTTATAAGATTATTTTTTTTATTAAATTCGGTCAATATTGCAACATATGGTTTAATGGCCCCAGTGTCTTCATTTCATTGCATTCACTTCCCAACCCTGACAAATCAAATTGAATACAAAGCTGTTGTTTAACTGTTACCAGATTTACTTTGCGGCCCTCGTGTGCTTATAGCTGTGTTTGTAGATCTGCTTTATTTGTTAAAACAAATAAACACATCTTCAAGTAAACAAATACACTCACACACACACACACACATACGCATAGGTATTTACACATGTCTTTGTATCTCAATCTACTTCAATTGTCTCCAAACCATACATCAACAACAACATGAACACTTTATCATTCTGTTATTGTTCTGTCGTCTTTCGTCTGCATGGAGGGAGCCGGTCAGGGAGTCATTGGGCGGCACGGGGTAGGTGAAATGAAAAACATCTTCATGTCAGTACAAGATGTTTCCTAACGCCTCAACATGTTGCGTCTGACTTAAAAAGATGTAAAAATACAATAGTCGTTTCATCCTTACCAAACAACAACATCCTTGCTGCCAGTTTTAACATATTCATCTGTACGAGGGTCATGTGATGTTTGTCGAAATCCTCAGGGAATCGATTTTTTTTTTCATGGAAAAAATTGTTCCCTTCGAAATCAAATATTGTGTGTTTTGTTGGAAAATTAATCCACGACTGCGCTTGGTAACAACCGATGGAATTGAGTTTTAAAACGTGGCAAAAATGGGAAAAAATTAAAAAGGCTGTTTGGCGACAACAGTTAGACATGACTTAGAAATGGGACGAAAAAGGGCTAAAATGGGATAAAAAAGGGTCAAAAAAGGGAACAAATGTAAAATGGATTAACAAATTTTTGGACAACAATTGGATAATGGTACCAAAACGGAATACCAAATGGGATAAAAAGGGGGAAAATAAAAAAAAGGTGGAACAAATTGTTGGCAACGACAGGACGAAATGAGTTAGAGAAAGGAGGAAAAAGTGGCGAATACGGGATAAAAAAAGGTACAAAATGGGGACAAGGAAACAAAAAGGGTTTAAAACTGGTGAAATATACATGAAAGATAATTTAAAAGTAATCACAAAAGGCGAGAATTAGAAATATGATGGCAACTGCAGTTAGAAGTGGGTTAAAAAGAAGTAAAGAAGAAAATTAAAAAAAATGCGAAAAACTATTGAAACGGAACTGGAAGAATAGGGACAAAGACGAAGCCAATACAGGTAAAATGTAAAAGGTTATAGGAAGGTCCCAAAAGGTTCGAAGCGTACCAAAACGGGATAAAAAGGGACAAAAGGTTTAATAATTATAATTGTTCTGCTTTGAAAAGCATCGAAATCACGATAGTTCATAAAATTCCATTTCAAGCCTCGTATGTTGACACACTTAAGTAGACGGGAATGTGTCTCTGTGTGCCAGCAAGTGTCGGTGTCTGAGTGTGAAAACAACAGAGCGGGGATAGGCGGTCTCCGGTCTCCTTACACGACCATAATGATGATGTTAAAGGAGTCGAAAGTGTTGACACACCCACTGCTACCACTGATGGATGCTGTTGTTGGTTGCCAAACACACAGACACACACACACACACACACACACGCATACATACACATACTACTTCTTATCAAACATTTGGGGGAGTCTATAATCGAAAAGTTTATTATTGTTTGCATGCGTATGGAATATCCGCTCGTATGTGTGGAGGACAAAGGACTATACATACACAGAAGTAAATATAATTCATAAAAACGTGTGTATATGTCATATGGAGTCCTAGTGTGACCTCTTCTTATTTATGTGGATAATATTTCTTAATATTTTCATTTACTTTTTCAATTTAATTTATTGTCACAATTTAAAGAATTTTCTTTAATTCAATTCCGTTTCGGAAACATTGTGTCATTTGTTTCGTTTTTTTCTTGTTTTTTTTTTTTTAACTTTGCATTCATTGGCAGTTTTGTTTCGTTCTGTTTATTTGTTGCTGCCGTTTTCTGTTGTTGTCGTTGGCAGACTGTTGAATTGTTTTGTTTATTTGTTGTTCTGAAAACGTTTCCGTTTCCGCCGTATTAACTTCACAAAATTGTTTCATTTTCTTGTTTCTCAAGCACTTCTTCAACTGCGCAAAAATTAGCCGCCGTTATAATTAGACAAAAGACAAAACGAAGAGAAACTCAAATACAAACAAGTCTTTCGCAAAGTTGTTTCGGCCATAATAAGAATCTTTGTTTTTGTTGTTGTTGTTATTGTTTTACTTATTGTGGTTAATCACAAGCGGCTGAAACTGAAGTGGAGGGTAGGGCGTTGTCACTTTAAGATACAAATTTTGGAATTGAAAAACACCCACAAAAGGGCCCTGCTAAGTTTCCAGTTGAATAAACCAGGCATTTTTAACAGGTCTGACATAATTTCAATGACATTGTGTAGAGTTTTATCTGAAGTGTCTTTGATGTCTGCAATATGGTTTCATTTGGCCTAATGGAAGGTGAGCAGTGGAAATTTTCTAATACCTACACATTTTTCAATATGACTAAATAGAGAAAAAAAACTCAGGTCAATATATCTTTATACGGCCTTCAAACTCAAACTTTTTGGAATTTAATTTGCCCTCTTATAATTTGTGTAGTCGCTGTCTTGAAATAGATTTTTGGTGCAACTGCAGTTTGGCAACATAGCTCAGATTTTCTCCAAATGATTAACCAGTTGTTGAAGTTCCTATTCTCAGGCGAAATATAATCAGATATATCTTCGATGTTTATCAGGCAATCTGGACAAAATGGATTGGAAAGCTTGTTAAAACCTTTCCAACGTCAGTTGTAAATTTTACAGCAGACATTTTAGGCTTAAGTTAAGTTTCAAGTTACCCACTTGATTATCAGATTTTTGAATATAATGTGTACAAAATATGAGCTATGTTGTTAAACTGCAGTTTTTTCAGAATTTTTTTTAGAAGGACCTAATATAATATTCTAGAAAATACCCGCTACATCCTCTGTGTACATTTCCCTTTTCTAGTAGAACACAAAGTATGTCCTTAATGGCGTTTGTTAAAAAAAAAAAAAAACTAAACAGACGCATTTTTCCAATTTATTTACAGGTGGCGCAAAAGTAAACTTCCGCTGTTTTTTTGGCTGTAATTAAAAAAAAAAATAAAAACTTTGATTCTTCTTGTGGATTATTTTTATTTGGTCTTTTAATTTTTTTTTACATCAAGTCGAGAATATGATGTCATGTAAATGGCCGCCGCCAGAGTTGCCACTGACATTAGGGGCCAATCGCAAAATTTATAGCATTTTCTGATTGGAGGATTACTTTTGCGCCACCCGTTATATTAATTTGATATATTTGTTCACACTTTTTAAATTTTTCCCATTTTGGTACTTTTTACAAGCTGCTGTTTTGTAGCCCGGAACATTTCCAAAACATTTATTTCCTTTTCTACTGCTCGCCCCTGTTTCAAAAGTTTTCCCACATCCTCTATAGTTTACCCGTCTTGGACCGTTTTTGTCGTCTTTTCAGTATGCTCGAAATGTCAGCTGGTTTTATTAAAATTTGGTTTGTCTATTTTTATCAAAGCGTACCAGGACCTTTTTGGACCTTTTACTTGTTTTAGCTCCTTCTTTGTCCCTTTATCCCCTTCTTACAGTTTTTCGCCCCTCATGTTAATTTGGAATCATTTTTCCACTTTTTTTTTTAAATTTCCACTCTTTTGACCCCATTCTGTACTTTTTTTTACGCCTTTGCAAAGTATCTTTCTACTTCTGGCCTTTTGTGATTATTTTTAAATTATTATTATTTTTCATTATTTTAATTATTTTTAATTATTTTTAAATTAATTATAAATTATATTTCATTTGTATGTAAATTTCACCCGTTTTGCATACTTTTAGTCTCCTTTTCCACTACTTCCAAAAATCATTCCCGTCGATTAAAATTTTTCACACATTCTTGTTCCCCCCCTTTTTTTTATCCCGTTTTGGGACGTTTTTGCACCTTTTTCGCCCCTCCTCTAATTATTATCCACTTGTTATTGTCAACAGTTTATTTCACTCTTTTATATTTTTCCACTTCTTGTACCTTTTTTTACCCATTTTGGATCCTTTCCGTCCCATCTCTAACTCATTTCCACCTGTTGGTGCCAACAATTTGTTTCACTTTTTTAATTCCCTCCTCATTTTATTTCCTTTTGGTACTTTTATAAACTAGTTACAGTTGAGTCCGGTTATAACGTACACCGGTTATAAAGAACTTTCGTCTTTTTTAAGTACCAAGAGTTTTGCTTCTATCCTATTTTACCCTGGATATAACGAACTTCGCTTATAACGAACCAATTTGTCGAGTCCCCAGGAGTTCGTTATAACCGGACTCGACTGTAGTTCCAAAAACTCGTTTCACAATTCTATCACCTTTTTGTTCTTTTTTTTATCCCGTCGTGGCCCTTATTTCGTACCATCTCTAACTCATTTCCAGCTGTTGTTGGCCATCTTAGTTGTGGACCAATTTTCCAACAAAAATCATTATATTTGATTAGATTGTTTCCGTTCCTCCCACTTTTAACTTTTGTTCTATTAAATATTTTTGAGTTCTGTAGACAAGTTGTGTGGGATTATTTTAAGATATTAATAATAAAACCCGGACAATTGGTTATATTTTAGAAATATATTCAAAGTAGAGTATTTTTTGTATTTTTACATTTTAAGGGAGTGTTTTTTTTATAATTTTTATTTTTAGGGTTCTTAAAAAATGCCCCACATTTTTGGCGATACTACAACCTCAGACGTGGTTTATTTGCCAAATAACTTGCTTTACTTTCTATTCGAACAAAGATTTTCTCATTTTCTCAATTGTTGGATTGCTCATCAAACTGCCGCCTATTCCACGCTGTTGTCGCAGCCAATTAAAACTCGCACCGGAAACTGTTGTTATATCCGGTTTGTTGTTTGTATACTTTCGCCTACAATGAAATGTCTGCAAAATGAAATTAGTTTAAATGGCTTTGTAAATTTTCAGAAAAACATTTTTGTAAAATTTTATTACCGAACGCTTTTGTTTCGCTAATTCGATAATCCTACACTAAAACTCAAGGGGACGGGTGAGGGTGTTGTCTTGAAAAATGACTAAAATTGGTTTTTCTAGTTTGCCATTACAACGTATTAGGAGTGAAAACCAAGGGAATTCCTTGTTGTTTTGCTAAATCCTCGATTAATCTTCATTTAGACGCCCAGTTGAGTAATTTTGTCATTTTGAAATGTCCTCGACAGGATAATAGGCCATGGATTTGTTGACTATGAACTCGCATCATACGCCTACTGCTCATCCTCCTGATGACTCATTCCCCCCCCCCAGGACCGGTGTAGTATCATTGAGTCTCCCTCAGTTTGGTTTGTTTTTTGCAACATTATGGCTTTTCGTTATTGTCATTATGGATACTTTATATCTGTTTGCCTATGAGCTGGTCTCGTCCTTTCTCTCTCTCTCTCTCTGTCCCACTCGTTTGGAGGGCTGATTCTGTAAAAATCTTCGCGAACAACATTAACAAATGCTTATGAAAATTCTCTAAACATAATGTTGAGATTTTTGTACTTATTTTCGCCTTAAGGGTCGTCAACATCAAGCAAAGTGCGAGCGAGGGAACCAAAAGGAAACATTTATCTAAAGGACGAATGGCACAAAAGCTGAAGGAACGACAAAAAAAAAACAGAAGAAAACACGAAGGAATATTCAAATGATGCTTTGTTGCTCTGTAGAGAGATTTGCAGCAGAAGTTCAAGTGTAGGGGTAGAAGTTGTTGGCGTTTTCCTTTTTTCCCCTCCAAGATAATGGTGAGGTACTGGCACAGTGGGTGCGTCAGGGTAGTTTTTTCAAATGAATGAAAAATTTTGGAATGAATGAAATTTAAACGACAAATTGTGGAGCAGCAAGTTCGGCTTTCAAAAAACGGAGATTTTTATCCTTAATATTTAATTTTTGTTTTTATTTAATTACAAAAAAATGTAATTTGTATTTTAATTTTGGGTCCAAAGGTAAACCATTTGGCAGACCATTTGGCTAGATGTTTGCAGCGAGAGACCAAAGCATTTGGTGGGAATCGAACCCACAACCTCCACGTTACCAACTCGCCTACCGGCGGCCCTAAATGAATCCTTAAGATTTGAGCATATCCCAAACGTCGTTATGAAAATAAAATCTCCTCAGCCAGGCCTATCAACCAGGGCTGTGGATTCGGAGTCGAAAAATTTGCTCGACTACGACTTCGAATAGTATTTACCTAAATTTCCCAGCTTTTAAAAATGCAGGTGTCGGAGTCGCACAATTTTGACTCGACTCCACAGCCTAGCTGTCACTCAAAATAATTAATTTTTTCTGCTAGACAGTGGTTCTTCAACAAATGCTCCCCACAAAACACTGTGCACTCCGTCACCCGGACTAAATACGTCTTTATTCTCCCATTGCTGTTGGTGTTGTTGGTGCTTTTTTCACTTTTTCCCATAAAAAAAAAGATACTGTCTTTATTTTCCAACCATAAAGTACAAGTTGTTGCTGTTGTGTTTTTTTTTTACAAACTGTGAATACACGCTTGATTTTGTTTCGGGTTGTTCTTTTTTACTTTTTGGTTTGACGAGGAGTGTGAAAACTTTGCAGGCAATCATTGGGTATTTAAGAGGATTTACAGGGAACGGGGACGGGGACGGGAGCAAGGAGGGCAACACCAACTACAATGCCATAGAAGGACTGTCCGTCCAACGTCTTTTGTTCGAAATTACCAAACGCCGTCTGAGAAGTCAATTTTTAATGTGAGTTTTACTAAAGTTTTTTTTTTATGAGAAAAAAACGGTGATTTGTCTTTTGGCTATTAAGGACAACACCATGGAGGACGCCGATGACGACGAGGGGTTAAATGTTTTCACACAAACTTTTTCTTCTCTTCGTCATATTTTTTTTTCGTTGTATTCCTTTGGCTTTGTAAATAAAGACGCTTTTCGGGAAATGCATTAACATGATTAACTTGGAAAACTAATGGCAGGCGGCATGTGCAGCAGATTCCAGAATTTCCTTAAACATTTTGAGTGAGTGAATTGTTATCTAAATGTTCGTTATCTCGGTTATGGAATTTGTTCAATTTTCCCATCTTAATAGAGCTTGTGGTGGCTTATCTAATGAAGTGTGAAGTGACGACTTTAATATCCTTTTGTTGTGCAAAATAATATCCTTGTAGGTGGGGAGGCAACGAAACAAACATTAGTTCGTCATTACGCTTACTCATGATGATAGACAGATTTTTGCCAGGCATCATATTTGATTGGGAAACGAGATATGTTTCCTTTATGGAAAAATCACACATTAGACATTATCAGTGAAAAGGAAAAGGAAAACGGCAACGAATTCATTATTCCGTATAAGACTACAACGAGTTCAATATCCTTCCGAAGTGAAACTTTGCAAGAGGTGGAAAGGAAAGAACGGACGAGTCTAGAGAACGGACCATTCAGAAGCTACGGTTCCGATACAAGGGAAAGCTGAGAAGTTATCGTCTTTGGGCAAGATCTCCCATCGCTAATGTACAATTAGATTTTGTTAGCAATTTTCAATAAAGGAAAGTCTCTGGCATCTATGACACCCTGTTCGCGAGACGAATAAAACACGTTCCCACCATAGAAATCTTCACCCTAATCGAATTAAGGTGGACGGCTGTGATGTTGTAGATAATGTGTGCGACTATTTGAAGAGAATGACATGGACGAGATTTTGTTTCAACAAAACGGGGTCACATGTCATCGATATTTTTTTTAAAAGGCCCACCATGTATATCGTCTAAAGCTCCCCCCCCCCCCCCCCCTCGATAAACAATCCTAAGCGCCCCAACAAAAATCCCCATTAGTATAATACCAATATTAGACAGAATAGTGTAGGTCTTTAATTTCGTAGGAACACTGATGTGAAACTCGTCTTTTGGCCAAGGCGGACTCGTATTCCTTTTTATTTCCCCAGCTTCTGCAAAAGTCACTGGTCGCAACCAACAGTTTCACTGCGACGGGGCTTCATCTCTCTGTATTGCATGCAGTCTCGGACAGATTCCCAACTATTGCTTGTACCACACAGGTTGAGCTTGCAGTTGGCTGATATCATATAAATGAGATTCCAGTCCTACACAGAGAAAAAATATATTAAAATTTTAATTGCATGTACTCATATATTTGTTTGAGACATTCCCAATCATATATATGTTTGTGTGTAAACATATATATGATTTAATCCAATTATATACAGGGTGGCGCAAAAGTGATCCTCCTATCAGAAAATGCTATAAATTTTGCGATAGTCAGTGGCAACTCTGGCGGCGGCAATTTACATGACATCATATTCTCGACTTGTAATATGATGTAAAAAAAATTAAAAGACCAAATAAAAATAATCCACAAGAAGTATCAAAGTTTTTCATTTTTTTTTTAATTACAGCCAAAAAACATCGGAAGTTTACTTTTGCGCCACCCGTTATATGACTACATCCAATCATACATATGATTACATCCAATTATAGTAATGATTATACCCAATCATATGTATGATTATACCCAATCATATATATGATTATATATATATGATTGCGAGCCCAAACAGAATATGTTTGGGATGTGCTCCAAACATATATATGTTGCCTGAAAAAATATGTTTGGGACAATATGTCACAGAGGCCGTTTGTTTCCTTCGTGTATAGCGCGGCTAACAAATGAAGTGAATGATGAACTGCTGAGCCATGTCGTCGAAATATCTAGGGCTGATGTTGAGTTCCGGAAGACAGAATCCAAATATTGAATAGCCGCTTGACGGTCGGTGAGGACGTTATATCTCACGGGATTTCCTACATATCTAATGCTACTGTGACATTATACTCTTCGTACTTTATTTAGCTCTAAGTCTTTGTAGTAGGCCCTGAAACATACTTGAGTATTTATTCTGATATCCCAGATTAATCATGATATCCCAGACAAGATGGCATTTTAGCCTCTCCACATTGATATTATTGTTATATTTTCACCGTAGCCCCATTTCATGTCAATCATACGTAGCGTATCCAATAGCCACAAGTACTTTAACAAAATCACATATATGTGTGATTCACTCCATCATTAAGAATCTCTGCTCTCGTCTAGGAGTTCATTGTGTACCGCATTAAAATCACATTTCCTCAGTCATCGTCATAAAATGTGTTGCGAATGAAAACGACTCCTGTGCGTCTGCCGCATGTGATCGATAAATTTCCCATTAAAGTTACGGGTATGTTGCAAATGCCACAAGCAACAGCCAACATTCCTCGAATTCCGTGCCACTTCCAGTTTCACGAGCAACGGAGGGCCGCATGTGGCATAAACATGATTATGTTGTTCGTTGATGTTGTTGTCTCTGAACTCATTTCAACTGATAAACTTATAAAACTCATGTTGGATGGCATATTTCTGGCTACGCTCAAAGTCAAAGGAATGCCATGTTGTAAGTGGGGGGGATTCCATTGGAGTAGGGGGTGTTTTTGGAAACAGCAGTCGTAGCCAGATACCTTCAGAGTAGTCATCCTCTAGCGAAATGGTAACACTTGCCAAGTGTCTGCTGGTATGTTTTTGTAGGAGTTCCAGTCGTTTGTTCTACACTCTGCAAATGCGTATCTGCCGAAACAATTGTTCGCATTCGGAGTTTCTTTGTGAAATGATATGGAAATTATGAAAACTTTAAATAACAAATAACATTAGTTTTGCGCTCATACGAATCAAACAGTTACGCTTTGTGTTTTTGTGGACGTTCTACCGAATACAATTTCCATAAAATCCCCAAATGTGTAATTAGTCAGAGACGTGGGTTTTTCAGTTTGTTTGTTGTTGAATTCATTTTAAACACGTGAAGAATAGAGTAAAATATCTATGAAAAAATGTCGGTCGGTGGGTGTGATAGGTTGAATTTTAGTTTTTTCCGCAAAAATAATGATTAGAGCTTAAAATTAATTAAAATACTATTGAAGAAAATCCTTAAAACAAATAATTTAATCATTAGCAGTATTTTTTATAAAAATAAAAAAACTCATAATGATTGCGGTCCCTGCTGCTAATCCGCATGAACGCTGTCGTCTATCTAGGCTATAAGCAAAGAGTGTTAACCTATCACATTAAATTTTGGAAAAATTAGTCGAATGGATCGCAAGCAAGAATTTCAGCGATAAGAATTCCAAAATGAAAAATTAGGCTATTTTCGCCGATTAAAAAAAAAATCTAAATAATAGAAAATCAGAAACGGACAATTAAGAAAATTTAAATATTAAACAAAGGGTTATTTAATTTCTATGATTGGAATTGTTAAGAATTTCATCGAAATTGTCGGCAATTTTTCTAAATTTATTTTAGCAAAATCCAGCAAATTATTTTTTGGAAAAAATAAACTAAGTGAAAAAATGTCAAGATAAGGAAGGTTGGAGGTTTTAATAACTAGCACCGTCACCTTGAAATTTCCCACCCACAAAACAATGACAATAAGGCGCCCCGGTAGTCGAATTGGTAGCGTGCTTGTCTATCAGCGTGGGGGTTGTGGGTTCGATTCCCACCAGAGGCTTTGGTCTGTCGCTGCAAAAATTTAGCCAAATGGTCTGTGTCACCCGGTTTACCCTTGGACCCAAAATTAGAATATAAATTTACTTTGTATTGTAATTAATAAATAAATGAATAAAAACCTCGAAAATGTTCGCAGTGAAATAACAACTACACGGATTCCCCTCAATGTCCATCCCAGACGATCGCTCGCGTTAGCAAAATGTGAATATTGACCGATGAGAAGAGAGATCTATGACAGAGCCGCAGCCGGACGTAGTTGGACGACACCAACTGCATTGACGGTGCTGGCTGGGACATGTTGTGCGAGTGGATAAAAATGAGGCGATTTCGAGCGACCACATAGAAGAGGCGACACTGACAATGCCTCTTTGTCTCTCACAGTGAGACCCCACCGGGCGTACTGAATTTTCTTTCTCTGCCAATCGTATACAGTTGTTAAATTAGAAGTAACTTATAGACTTCTTTAGACTGTCCACTGGCATCTGGCAGTTGTCTTTTTAGCCGTAGGAGAAGTTTCATTAAATGTCAGCAGCATTCTGTCGCCTCAACTACGCTTCCGACATGAGGCGGACACGCGAACATGAGTTCAACCTACGATTTGATGACTATGACTACTTAAAACAGGGCATTTCGGTAGATTTCTCTACAGTAGCCCAGATGGGGCCATTTACACGAGATTGAAGAAGGAAGTGTAGCAACAACACAAGTCAACTTAATGGTCATAAAAAAAACCTGCAAAATCCTCACAATAGAATGAAACGCCTCTGTTCCATTCAAGTTTACCTCAGAGAGAGAGGTCTGCCTATTTGCTTATCTAAGCATTGTCCACACTCACATAACACCAACACATGCATACCTGTAGTCCTTCCGGTGCAATCTTATCTGATGGAGTGTGAACTGAACCCACCGGTAGTGTTCAGTTGCCGGCTGTTCGGTATTGGCTTGTTTTTATGTTCGTTCGTTGTACATTTTGAGACTGTGCTAGTCGTCGTAATGTATGAAAGATGATCTATAACGGATATCCTATGGGCCACCATGAAACACAAAGTGTTTGCATTCCCCTTGCCGGCATGCTGGCGAACGATATATGTGAGCGACGTGCCAGCGTGTGTGATGTGTGCAAAATGTAATGCAAACCCCCACTCGACGTTCCCCCCCCAAGCATTCACATGCATGTATTCTCAACACATTGTAACTTCTTGTGGTAACTGTTTATGGCTTTGTTGGTTATTGAATTAGCCCAATAAACCAGAAAAATAACACAAAACTGTTTTAGTCCAAAGCAGCCAACACCAGCAACCCACCCGCATGCCAGGCACTGGTGTCTGCAGTGCTGCCGCAGTCATCCAATTGGGAGTACCCACCCACCGCACACTCTTCCGCATTCTCACGTACACGTACTGTGCTGGTTTGAATATTTAGTCCTGGCGTATCCTTATTTACAGCTATCGAAGTGTCGGTGTGCGTTTATTTCCATGTGAGCACAGGTAATGAGCTGTGAGCTATTTCTATGCCATTGCCATTTACATAGTCGTCTCATTCAATAAAAATGTAACATCATCACCGACATCGTCATAGTCATCGATGTCCTGGCTGGTAGTCATCCTCACTGGCACTGGCACTGGCACTGGCTGTGCCAAGGAACATCATATTTCGCCTCAGACTCATAGGACTCAATTACATGTTTGCGTTATGCTTTAAAGACGCAAACAGTCGCCTGACAAGAACAATGCAGGATTTTGATTTTGCCTTTGTTCGGAGGACATCAAAGGATTTTCGATAAGGTTTCAGTTTCTGTTTTCAGTCTCCTGAATATTGTGTTTATTTCAGATTTCTCTTGTATTCATTTCCAATTAATGAATGTGTTTGTGATTAGTAATTCTGTTGTTGTGGCCGTGCCGTTGTTTGTATTAATTTTTTCCGATTGAATGCATTTTAATTATCGTATCGCATCGTATCGTATCAATTAAATTAAATTCCATAGCTATTTGCAGGATATGCCAAAGCAGAGTAAATAATGCCAAGGCCAACTGACTCTTTAAACCGTTGGTAGGGAGTTCGGTTAAATAAGAGTTTATTACGAGTTTATGTTGAGCGTAGGTGGGGCGGGGCGTAAGAGCATCATGCCTTTTTTGATTTCATAGTGAGAACTGGGACTTAATCTTAATTTGTACGCACCTAGGAAATGACAGAGGACAATTGGAATGTAAAAATCGAGAAATATTGTTCACTTGTGTGGATATTTCAATAAAAAGGACTTCAGTGAATGGAACCTTCTTTCATTTTATGAAACTGAGTTTTTTTTTTTTGAAAATGGTTGTCTTTACTATTGATCGCGTTCTGTCTGATTCTTTTCTTTTTTTTTTCTAATTTCTTCAATTGTTCGTCTTGATTGCTGATCTCTTCACTAAGGTCGATTTTTTTTTTTTTTTTTGATGGCCAACACTCAGGGGATGCCCCCTATAAATGCAATGCATTGTGTTAGCGGAAGGAAATTAGGGTATCGGAAGGAGGAAAGAGGGAGTAGTGTTTCTTGACATTTGTTTTGAATTTCTGAATGTCACAACTGGCAGGAAACACAAAAATACCTTTTTATTCTTGGTGTAGGGAGAGGAAATCTAACCAAGAGTTAAGTTTGTCGCAGTTGCCGCCATTTTTCCAGCGATCAAATCCATATTAAGATCGTCGTCGTCATCGATAGTATTAGACCGATCCTCAACATCTGCACATTAGTTGGTTAACTGGGAGTATTTTTTAAGTTTTTTATAAAATATACGTCAACGAGCCCCAAAAAACTTTTAGTACTTGCAATTATCTTTTGCAATTACACTGATTGAGATGCAACGTGAATATCGGCGAAGATTTCCCGCCGATCTTGCTTTTTCGGATCAAACTGTAAGACGTTTACTCGCTGGCCTGAGACTGCGACGGCAATTGAAGGATGAAACGCCTGAGACTTCTTTGTGCTGGTTCCTGTAGATTTCACGAATGATGCTCAGGGGAGATTTAGAGGGGAATTTCTATCTACCCGATTCGATGCGAAGTAAATTTCACAAAGAACTAGTTTTGCTGTTTTGCTCAGCGAAATTTCAACGGCCCGATTCGATGCGAAGTAAATTTCACACAGAACTCAGTTTGGTGTTTTCGAGCTCAAGTCTGAAAGCCGTTTTCACCTCGTGAATGCCGACAGCTTTACGAGTAGGAGGGTAATTCCTATACCAAGTAAAATGCTTTAAGCAAAATAAACATTTCATAGCCGACTTTAATCAATAGATTGTAGACAGTAAGCCTGCAAAATTATTCTTTTATTATTTATTACTAGTAAGTTGTAATGCGCCTATGGCGCCCGTTGAAATATGGAAAAAAAATAATTTTGTTGAAAAAAAATTTTTGTCTTGAAAAAAAAAAATTTTGATAAAAAAAAAATTTTTCTTGAAAAAAAAAATTTTTTGTGGAAAAAAAAAATTTTTTTGAAAAAAAATTTTTGTTGAAAAAAAAAAATTTTGTTGAAAAAAAAAATTTTTGTTGAAAAAAAAAATTTTGTAAAAAAAAAATTTTGTAAAAAAAAAAATTTTGTAAAAAAAAAAATTTTGTTGAAAAAAAAATTTTGTAAAAAAAAAATTTTTTGGAAAAAAAAAATTTGGGAAAACACAATTTCTGTACAAAAAAATTTTTTTATTTTTTTTATTATTATTATTTGTAGAATTATAGAATGCCTATTTAAATTCCTACGTACTGCGTGACAGAGTCAGTGAATCAGTGTATCAGTGAATCAGTGAATCAGTGTCGAGGGTAAATATATATTAAGATTATTTCATTCAGGAAATGTTAGATGTGTGGGACGTAAGTTCTGATCTTTTACCTCCAGAAATGTCTAACCTCCCTCTTTATTTTCCTTAAAGCGAGCCTAGTTTTCATTCAATCTTTCAGTTGGAAAATCAATTTGTTTATACCTTTTAAACATTTACCTAAATGGTCACTGTAATACCGTCCACCATTTCCAATGGAATTTCATTCGCAGGAAATATGATATTTTCCTCGTTGATTCTTTTACGAATCTTCAGGGGTTTCCCAACCACTTGCATTTGTCATATTTATACTTTTAATTACAAAATTTATGATTTCCTACTGACAAAGCAAAAATAGAGAAAAAAAAAATTGGTAAAACAAATCAACAAAGTTAATATTTTTTGTTTACTTTGGAATTCCTTGGCAAACACGACAAGGACGAAGGGCGACTCCCTTTAGAATAAGAATTATTTTACCCAAACAAGAGGAAAGAAAGAATGAAAGAAAAAGAAAACACAAGTAAATCCCGGAAATATTTACTCACAGCCATGGAAGGCGGAAATAACAAAATAAGCAAATTGTCTGCGAAATAAAAATTGTTTCCGTACAGAAATGCCAACACTCGAGCGCGGGCTGAATGGCCAAGTGCCGGTAAGCTGAGGGGGTGGCAACGAGGAAAATGCGGTGTTGGCAAGATGTTTCACACACACACACACTCCTGTCTCACCCCTCCTTAGTTTACAAATAATCGTTCTTCTTTTTTTGGGGTCAAATTTGCCTTTTTAAAGGAAGAATCCGCCCGTACAAGATGAAGTAGCGCCATAAGTCAACAGACTCATAAACAAAAAAAGAAAGCAAAAACCTGTTGATTTCGTTTGGTTTCGCTGGAGAAAAAAAAAATATTCAAATTAGGTTGTAAGCAACCAAAAAAAAAATCGGTAATTTTTCATGGTTTTGTCCTTTCCGTTTTTTTCCGTTGGCTGGCCTGTCCTTCCCTTACAGGACATTTCAGGCGGGGACGCTGGCATTAATTTAAAATTGATTGTAAAGTTTTGCTGCTGTGAGGGATGTGGTGTGTCCCGTTCGCTATCCTGTTGCATGTGCCTCTGCCACAGCCTTCATTAATTCAAATAGACTTATTTTTTTTCTGACCATAATCATGATTTATGGCGCCAGTGCACGCTGTTTTATAATTCTGATTTTGAGGTTCATTGGCATCGCATAATCATGCATAGCCACAAACGTTGTAAGGATGTTATCGTTAAATGGTGTTTAATTTCCTTTAAATGGGTCAGACTATTTTCTTTGTTTTCTTTCAATCGATGGGCATTTTTCGTGTGATTTATTGGATATTCGTTAAGAGGAGGATAAAGGAAGAAATTTAAAATATGTGGATAAACATAAAATAAGTGTTTGCTTTTGTTTTTAATTCATTGAATCTGGCAACATTTGATAATATCCGATTGGTGGGTGTTGTAGACCAAGTTGTATGGCACATAAATATCGTTCAATCCTCGGATGAATTCATACATACGTATACATTCTATCCCGGACCAGACACTCCTGGAACTGCTCAAGATATAATTTGTCTACTTCTTGACAGTTTGAGTCCGACTTCCCAATGTCTTCGAGAGACATTCCACATTTGTCCATTAACTCGATGGTGTCTATGTTGTGAGTATGGAAATAATCTCTAATCTGAAATCTACCCGCATTGGGGTTGCTCTTAATTCTATGCCACATTTAAATTTGTTCGACACTTTCCGTTAAGTCGTTCAATTTAAATGTGAATTGGAAATCGCTTCGATATCTGACGTATAAATTAAAACGAACGTTTTCGTTTATTGTGCTGTTGTTGTCGACGCAAATAAGAAAATGTTTCATTTGCCTTTATTTAAAATAAACAAATCACTGATCATTATCTAAAGTGTTGTTCTTTTATTTTCCGAATGCAGCGGCAGGACGAAACATCCTGTGCGTCCATAACTCCCTGTGAGAAACAGAAACAGAAATAAAAAGCCTCATAGGTAACGAGTGTAGTTGTGTGTGTGTGTGTCGTGTCGTCCCCAATGGTATCGATATCGTTTTGGGTATCATTTGTAAATTAACACAAACGACAAAAGTTAACTGCCATTTAAGCCATTTAAGCGAAAAACGATTAATCTATAAACGCATAAACAACCGACAGCCAACCAACACTCCTCGTTGCCAAGTTCGTCGATATGGCCAAAAGGTCCTGTGGAGCATGTCCTAGCGTAAGGATGTATTGGTCGAGTGGCTGGCTGACTGGTTTGAATGACTTAAGGCCCAATGATGGGTGCATGTATTGGTGGTGGCCGGGGGGGGGGCCATGTGGGTTTGGTGAGTTTTGCGATAGTGTTGTGTTGCGTTGTGTTGTATGCAAATAATGTCCCTTCCACATGGCTACAGTGTAACCATACGAGGCCGCCACAAAATTAATCGTTACTCACACATAGTCCCGGTTGGGTTGACTGGACAGCCGGACACCAATGTCCAAACGAACGACGACGACGACGATGGCCATTAAGTGGGATTTTGAACAGTTTGAATTTATGGCCACCAATAACACATAAACTGACAAAACGGTTCATTGCATATTTCGAACGCAGAGCGCAGCACGATGCTCGCAAAAGTTGACTGTTTCGGCTGCTGTCTGTTGGATATGACGTTCGTTGCTGTCCTCTGTCAATGCAACAGCAGGACAGTATTCAACAGCATTCTGCTGCAAAATATTGATATTTTCATATAAAACTAAATGGAGCATTTATTAAATGAGGATGAGGAGTAGTGGGATTGACCATGATGTGTGTGTGCCATAGGATGTTTCCTTTAAACTGGAAAATATATACAGCCAAAATAATTTTAAATATTTTCCTAAAAGAATGACAATATTAGAAACATAGCCTTGAGCCTTGAGAAGAGTTCACAAAACAAAACGTATCGCTCGTTTACTTCCATAGTGGCATAATGCAAAATACAATTTGTTTTTCGTGAGAGAGTTGTTTAAAGTTCTCTAGCAAATATGGGAGAAAACCATAGGATTCCCGAATAAACTAGAGGCCTGACACATGTTTGTATAATACACTGCTCAACAGAAGTCAACTTAACTTGCAGATTTACAGTTTTTTCTTGACCAGAAAAATAAAAAGTGAGTTCTGAATTGTGAAACTGTTGTGAAGTACATGAGCGATATCTCTCTTTTGGGGACACATTGCAGGTCCCACATCTGAACTTAACGAAACTTGTATAGGGGCGAACCCTATTGGAATTGCCCAATATTGGGCCAATGTTATATACACTCATACGATATGTCACTCTCTGCGGAAGCCATGGCCTATCGACAATCACGTGCGTGTTTTCCGATCCCCAAAAGCGTCAGTATTGTTTGTTCTTAAAATAACAATGAGACGGAAGTGCGCATTGTCAGAAAAGATGATTTTTCGAATGAAATCGTTGTCCATTTCGAGCAGATCTAAGGCCCAAACTCAGACGCAATAACGAGGCTCATGGTCATGTGGTTATGTGAGAACTTTGTGGATAATTCGCTCCTGGCTAGTGGGTAATGCTGAGATCGCTGTCGGATGTCAGCCCCATTCTCGACAGTATCCACCTTACGGCAACGGGGACTGTGAGGGTTGTGCCCTAGTTTCACGATTTTTTTTTTTGGGTCCAAGTCTGATGAACACTGGGGCTCATATTTGACCTCAAAAGCCCGACACTACAACAGCTTCTCTAATAGTAATTTGACGAATCTCCATAATAATATACTTTGCTGCTTCAACGTTTGTATCGGTTGTCGACGTGCTGGGGCCTAGCAATTAGGGTTATATTGCAACCAAAAGTCGACTTTTCCGAACAGGCCATTTTTCGACTTTTCGTTTTTTGGATTTACAAGTCGATTTTTGTGGACTTTTCGACTTCTTTTTTTTTAAATAAAAACAAAAGTCTACTTCATTTAGAAAAATGTCGACTTATACAACCCTACGCGGACTTTGTGAAGAACATGATCTACTTTTTGACTTTTCTTTTACCCAAGTAGGTTCACTAACTGCAACAGTCAATATTTCAATTGCTCCAATCACATAGAATGTAATACAGATTCTTTTCATCCATTTTATTCCAATAGCCAAGAAATTGTCAAGTACACCAAAATACGTCTAAAACTGTAGTCTGTCCAAAAAAGTCTAAAAATGCAAAATGGAAGATAATGTCAAGGTCTGGGGTTTCTGGAGTCTCAATCTTGCGAAAGCTGGCCGGAGATGTTCCATGTTTACACGCAAACATATATATGTTTGTGCCCGTGACACATGACCAAAAAAAAAAAAGTATAAATAGAATAGTTTTGAAATCAAGTACGAAAATTCTCATAATAATAATAATTCTTATAAGAATATTAATAATTCTTATACGAATATTAATAATTATTCTAGGAATATTAATAATTCTTATAAGAATATTAAAAATTCTTATAACAATATTAAGAATTCTTATAAGAATACTAATAATTCTTATAAGAATATTAATAATTCTGCTAAGAATATTCTTAAAACAAGTATAACTAGAATAGTTTGGAAATCAAGTACGAAAATTCTCATAATAATAATAATAATTCTTATAAGAATATTAATAATTCTTATAAGAATATTAATAATTCGTATAAGAATATTAATAATTCTTATAAGAATATTAATAATTCTTCTAAGAATATTAATGATTCTTCTAAGAATATTAATAATTCTGCTAAGAATATTAATAATTCTTATAGGAATAAAACAAATGATTTATTTAAACAAAGATTTGTTTGATTCCCTGCTTGTCGTTTTTCGGACTAGTGAACAGTAGGGTGTCCCAAAAAAAACAAAAATTTCGATTTTCATTGGTGCTCACGCGTTTTTTGATAGATTTTAGGGTAAGGAAATTCTGAATTTTGTTTAAACATTTTTTGGAAGTGGTTTAGAGGTCGCACAAATTGGGTTTTTGTCAAAAAACGTGGTTCCCTGCCATATTTTAAAAATAATTTAAGATTTTGTCATTAAATAATTTTTTTTTAGATCTTAAGTTAACAGTTCGTAAGAAAAACGTCCAATCTTTCATTTTATGTTCAAAAACCGCCAGGTTTGTCAGCGATTTTTTCCATATGGCAGATTAAACTAAAATTTTTTTGTTTTTTTTCAAAAACATTGACTTTAACGATTTATAACTTTTAAAATTTCTATTAAAGTTACAAAAACTAATAATGCAGTTTAAAAGATAAATAAATTCTAAACAATTTTCATATAAACAATGTTTAATTAGTCGTTACTAACCCAGAGTTATCTACATTTGTCGAATTCAATCCATTGCATGAAAATATAATACTAACCTTTAGGCTCCCAACAAATCATAACCAAGAAAAACAGAAAACACAATACTTTAGTTGTTTAAAAGTTATTTATTGCGACTCTTTCGATGCTGCTCTATGCCCTGCAATAAATTTTGAAAATATGTTTCAGAAGTTGTCAAATTTGCGTAACTGCTTGCCAAGGCCACACCACGTTCGGCGCCGTCGTTTACCACATACAATTGTTGAATTTTGTTTCTTCCATGGAGAAAGTGTTCGTTGGTTTCCCATTTTTCTGGATCTAGTTGTAAAAATGCTGTCGAAATATCGCAGACTTTAAAAAAGTTAAGGCTAGCTTCAGAATTAAATGTGTAAATTTCTGCATTTTCAAGCAATTCTTCTTTCAAATTGGCCTTTACTGATTCCTTGTCTATAGTTGGACGAAGTAGATTTTTTACCATTAAACGTAATGTATTGCTGTCTATACGTTCGTCAAAAAATGCTAAGGCAGCCAATTTCTCCGATAAGTACCACTGATGCCGCAAAAACGTTTTTAATGCAGCGCTTGCAACACTGTCACTCCAGGAGCGATCAATCGGCGCCGAACGTGGTGTGGCCTTGGCAAGCAGTTACGCAAATTTGACAACTTCTGAAACAGATTTTCAAAATTTATTGCAGGGCATAGAGCAGCATCGAAAGAGTCGCAATAAATAACTTTTAAACAACTAAAGTATTGTGTTTTCTGTTTTTCTTGGTTATGATTTGTTGGGAGCCTAAAGGTTAGTATTATATTTTCATGCAATGGATTGAATTCGACAAATGTAGATAACTCTGGGTTAGTAACGACTAATTAAACATTTTTTATATGAAAATTATTTAGAATTTATTTATCTTTTAAACTGCATCATTAGTTTTTGTAACTTTAATAGAAATTTTAAAAGTTATAAATCGTTAAAGTCAATGTTTTTGAAAAAAAACCAAAAAAATTTAGTTTAATCTGCCATATGGAAAAAATCGCTGACACACCTGGCGGTTTTTGAACATAAAATGAAAGATTGGACGTTTTTCTTACGAACTGTTAACTTAAGATCTAAAAAAAAATTATTTAATGACAAAATCTTAAATTATTTTTAAAATATGGCAAGGAACCACGTTTTTTGACAAAAACCCAATTTGTGCGACCTCTAAACCACTTCCAAAAAATTTTTAAACAAAATTCAAAATTTCCTTACCCTAAAATCTATCAAAAAACTCGTGAGCAAAAAAAATTTTTTCTTTTTGGGACACCCTAGTGAACAGTAGTTCTCGTTTAATTGCGGAAGACTATAGCACATAATAAACCAATGGTTGGAGAATAAATCATTGGAAATGTCGATGTCGCCGATGTATTTAAGTGTGGTTGAATATTTATTACTAAAAGGAAGTTGAATTTGAAGTGAGGTAAGAGAAAAAATTCGTAGAACTATTTTTGGGAGAGAAAACTGAGACCTGATAAAAATGTACTCTCTTTAAATACATCTCATCCTATTATGCATTTATAGGATTGTGATATCAATTTAATCTAAATTTTCCCTAAATCAATACCAGTTTCCGATAATTTCCCGTATTTATTCGGGCTTGAATTAATCCAAGCGGCCTACACCTAATTCCATTTTAAACTTAGTTATGAACATAAATCTATCCTAAAAATCCTGCCCATTCAGAATTCCGATCAACAAAAATCCGTACTTAAATCGAGTTTTTTAACTTGGTTTAAGGAAACCTGTACTTACTAGGGTTGTAACGAAATTCGCATTCGCATATGCGAAATACAAGTCATTTAAACTATTAGTTTTCCAATCTGGCAAAAATTTTTTGTTAAATTTTTGTTACTTTGAAATAAATTTTTGTTACTTTGAAATAAATATTACTGGAAATAAGTACTGCATAATTGACTCTGACATTCCCAAAGATTTTCGCATTCGTTAAACGATTCCTTGTAATATTTACATTAGCTAAAAGTAATTTTTACTATTGGCTTCCGCATTCGCTTTCGCATCCGCATTCGCTAAAAAAAATTTTTACCTTTCGCATCCGCATTCGCTAAAAAAAATTTTTACTATTCGCTTCCGCATTCGCTTTCGCTAAACACACATTCGTTACATCCCTAGTACTTACGTTACTTTTGACATCGCTTCGGCTTAATTGAACTACGGATTACTTAATTTTTGTTTGTCAGTGTAAATATTTTTTTTCTCCGTGCATGCTAATGGAGTTGGTAATGGTGTTTCTCGAGTCGTTGATATTGTGCGCGATATTACTTAGTTATCAAAAAAAAAAAAGTCCCACGAAAAAATTTGGAACTTACGCCTTAGGGCGACTTTTGACATTTGCAATTCATGTAAATAGTTAATTCATAACAACTTCGGTATTTAATGGCTTAATGGTCCAAGTGAGGTACCATATTAAAGCTAAAGATCTTGGCTTTAATGTTATATTAAGAATGTTGAAGCCATGTTCAACCCGGAACAGATGAGTCCCCCTGACTCATCTGAAGGTTAATTTCCCCTTATATTTCATTTTCATTAATTTCATCTGTATTTGTTTTCTTAATTTTGCTAGTTTTAGTACTTATCTCTTTTTTCATTTCTTTTACATGTATAAGTTACATACATGACGCTAGGAGCGTCATTAAATTGAATTACCGCCATTTGTATTTCTAGTCTTAAGAAACCATTCAATAAAGCAAGAAGCTTTACTTTTGTTGATCTCCTGAATTTGAAAATTGGTTTCATTTTTGGGAAAATCAAAATTTGGAATCCTGTCTCTCTGTCAGGATTCATAAATAACAAAATCCTGTCTCTCTGTCAGGATTAAACATTGGTCCTTCGAACATCCTAGCGGAGTCTAGGAGTGGATTGGAACAGTGGACGCACTCCCTAGCGTCATCTGTTCACAGGCAATTGCAGCCTACCTGTTAAAGTAGTCTACTGACCCCCGTTCAGTCAGACAAATCTACAACAACACAATTGAAAACCATCAAATCATTGGTAACAGAAAGCAAATCATCATCATCAGTAACCACGACGACGGTATCATCCACAACAAAAAGCATAGAGGTTAAGGAAAGTTTCAAATAAAGAGAGTGAAGGAAAACCGACACACCACATTAGAGGAAGGAGAATATTTTCATCAAAGGTATCGTATGAAATAGAGATGAGAGTTCAGGTATGTACAGTGAAAACGTGCATTTGAATATTTGATCATTCGTAAAAAAAAGTACAAAATTTCATCCTGAAATCTACAAAAAAAATCGTGAAACATAATCTTATAATTAAAATTCGCGAAATCTCTATGAAATCGGTAAAATATTATTGAAATATCGTGAAAATATAAGCCAAAATAACAAAATAACATTCTACATGAAATTTGATAAAAAGGCCCGTCGGACTAGAAAAGTACTTTTTTTGCCATCACTGACAAATTGGTGTGGTGAGTTTCTATTTTGCCATCACTGGTAGTAAATCAAAGCCAGTTAAAAGAGAAATAGAAGAAGAATAATCAAAGTGAAATTGAAAGCGATCGCGGACGGACAAAAAAAATTCAGTGTGATAAAAAAAAGAACAGAAAGTGGAAAAAAACAATTGGACAATATCAGTGATATTATAAATAAAAGTGGTGTGAGAAAAAAAAAAAAAAAAAAAACAAGAAATTTATTAAAAATAAATTGTGGTTACACACACACACACACACAATAATAACAAATTTTCGGTCGCCGGTAAAAAGCAATCAACCTGATTAGCAACAACAACAAAATCAACAGAAACAACACATTAAAGGAAGAAGGGTGAGTGGTTTTGGAATTTTTTGTATAATTTGTGGTATTATTTGGAAAAGTGGTTAGGATTTTGTTTCTTTGCTCCCCATCTGTATTACAACAACAACAAATTGGAAATCAGCGTCGACGATTAACGGCAAAAAGAAGAAACAAGGAATATAATAATGTACATGGAGTGAGTTGCCAGATCGGTCAAAAACAAATTGGTGCCGGGATTATTTTTTCGAATACGGACTACAAATTTTATGCGTTTGAACGGGAAAAAATTGAGAATAAAGAGACTTAATTAACATTTGTGCAAATTTTATTACGTTTTTTAAGGAAATCTCTTCCATCGGTACAAATAATTCATTTTGTGTCGATAAATTCAGGCTATAAAAAAATTCGAATTACTTTCAACAAAAAACAAGAAGAAGAAAACTAGCTTAATTTGAAGAAAGTGCCTGTTGTTTTGAAGGCTGATAACGGTCCCCCTATCCGTTATATTAAACATAGCACAAAAAGAAAAAATAAATGAAATACGAAAAATAAAGATAAAAGGACAAAGATTAGTACTGCGTGAAAAGAAAAAAAATCGGTACGGACATACAATTCAATAAGTGACGTTTTTTTGTTCGGAAAATATAAATTTGGTTTGTGTGTGGCTGAATAAAGAATTTTGTAATATATTCTAGGCCAGCAAACAAGAAGAAGAAAAATTGCTTATTTTTGATGCGAATGCTTTTTAGTGAAGGCATCTAACGGTTCCCCTATCCGCTACATTATTTCATGTTGGAGAAAGAAAGTGTAAAGAGAGAAAATAATAATTGCAAAAACTATCAAGAGTTGCCACACCGTGAAAAATTAAAAAAAAAAATCGGATTATTGTCGGATAACCAAATTTCCCTCTAAAATATTTTGGAAAAATTATCTTTCGTCTAATTAACATAAATTCTGTGGACTTCTCAAAAAATTAACAAAGATCAGTGTCGGGATAAACAAATTTCCCCCTGAAATATTTTTTGAAATTTTTTTCTCGTGCGAATTAACATAAATTCGGTGAATTTTTGATCACCTTAAATAATTTAGACTTTCGGCGATTTTATTATTTTTTTTTTTTTGAATTTTCGCATATTTATAAATTTTGATCGACAAGAATGACTAAGAAAAAGGAAAAAATTTCAACGCATCGCAAATTTCTTTTCGATTGGAGCCAATTAACATCGTTTTGCTCAAAATTTAAAACGGAATTCAAAAATTACGGCAGTGCAGCAGTAATAGAAGTGAAACATGCTGAATTGGAGCGAAGATGGAACAAATTGGTTGACAGTTTCGAGCATATTATGACCACAGGTGATCTGGAGGAATCTGTCGAGATGGAGGCAACTTCGGAAAAATTTGATGAAGCAACAGGAATCTACGAGGAGTGCAAGGTGAAAATTCTCGAAGCAATGACTGAAGATATAAGGGCAAAGGAGAATGAAACTTCAGCAACGAATGTCACCATGGCATATCAAAGTGCATCAACATTGAAACTTCCACCGTGTGATACACCGCCATTTGAAGGAGGTTATTCAAAGTGGCCAGCTTTCAGAGATATATTCCAAGCTGTGTTTATAAATCATCCAGGATTATCCGAGGCTCAGAAGTTATATCACTTACGATGCAAAACAAGAGGAGAGCCGTTGCAGATTGTTCAGCGTTTCGACCTTGTGGATCAAAATTTCAATTTGGCGTGGGAAGCTCTGAGAGATAGGTATGAAAATAAACGTATCTTAGTGCATCAGCAGATGAAAAAATTCTTCGGCATCCAGATCGCTCCCTGCGAAAATCCGAAGTCAATTCGACAAATTCAGAGCAGTATTAATGACAGTGTTTCGATATTCAAATCTTATAAGATCAAAACGGACAATTGGGATCCGATTTTAGTGCATTGGTGTTCTACAAGATTGTCAGAGGAAACGTTGAGAGCCTGGGAAGATTCATTGAGCGACCATAAAGAGTTGCCAACCTGGCCTCAGTTGAACGCGTTTCTCTCCAACCGAATACAGATGTTAGAAACGATCACTGATTTTAAAAAACCAAATCAGAAAGAAAATCAGAACTATTCGAAACATCAAACATTTTACACGCAGTCAGAAGGAGAGAAAAAATATATTTGTAAGAAATGCAAGCAGGATCATGCCCTTCGACACTGCAAACATTTCAAGGCTTTGTCACCAAATGAAAGAATAAAGTATGTTTATGCCAACAAATATTGTGCAAATTGTTTGTCTCCAAATCATTTCAAGACAAAATGCACCAGCAATAAGACGTGTGCAAAATGTCATCAAAAACATCACACAATGATACACTTGGAAAAATCTGAAAGTAAAGGTAATAATTCAAGAGGAAATTACAACTATGCAGAGTTCACTTCAGGTGAAAATGAGCAGTCGACGTCCGGCCATCAAAGGTATACAAGCTTCCACCCTGGAAAAAATAACGTCTCGAACGATACGGTTCAAAATCACTTTGTACAGAACAGCGGTACAACAGTGTTGCCAACAGCGCTAATTGAAATTATTCATGCCGGAGAAACTTTTGTGGTACGAACACTTTTAGATGGAGGTTCAGAACGGAGTTTTATTTCTAAACGCATTCAGCAACAGCTACGTTTGCCGGTAGAAAGCCATAATACTCAAATTTCAGGGTTAGGTGGTACTATCGTGGGAAGTTCACAAGGAAAATGCAACGTCAAGATCAGATCAAGGCGATCGAACTTCTCCATGAATATTAATGCAATTATCGTGCTGAAGTTAGCCCATTTTCTACCAGCAAAAAGAGTTAATATCCAGAATCTTGGAGAATTTTCTACTTTGGACTTAGCAGATCCATATTTTTTTCAACCTTCACCGATAGATATGATTATTGGAAGTGATTATTTACCACTGATTAACATGGAAGGAGTACGTTTAGATACCGTGAGAGGCTTGGAAGCGAGAGAGTCGAGGTTTGGCTGGTACTTATCTGGCCCCATGCCAGCAAGTGAGGTGCACACTTTTTCTACTATAGTTCATGAATGTGATTATACGGCATTAAATGAGCAAATGAAGAAATTTTGGGAAATTGAAGAGGTAGACAGATGCTCACAAGTCTCTGAAAATGATAATTATTGCGAAGAATTTTACAAGAGGACTACTAGTCGAGAAGAAAATGGTCGATATATGGTACGTCTCCCGTTTCGTCCAGAATTTCCTGAAGACATTTTTTTGGGTGCCTCGAAGAATATCGCAGCTGCATATCTACGTATGGAGAAAAATTTGAAGAAATGTCCAGAGTTAAAGGCAGAATATAGTAAGGTCCTACAGGAATATATTGATTTAGACCACATGGAGCCTGTCGTTCACCATGAGCAGAAATCAATTAAACAATTCTCTTTTTTCTTACCACATCATGCTGTAGTCAAGCCCGATAGTATTTCAACAAAGCTGAGGGTAGTTTTTAATGGTTCGAATAAAACCTCAAGTGGATTTTCGTTGAATAATGTTCTTTTTCCTGGACCTACATTACTGGCGGATTTGATGCAAGTTATTCTAGGATGGCGCTTTTACAAATTTGTCTTCACCGGCGACATCCAGAAAATGTACCGCCAAGTCTTGCTACACCCTGAAGATCGGAAATACCAATTGATTCTATTTCGACCTAATGAAAACGAAGATATAAAAACTTACCAACTCAAAACGGTTACCTTTGGGATCAATTGTGCTCCATTTCTGGCTTTAAGAACCCTAATTCAACTGAGCGAAGATTGTCACGAAACAAATAAGCATGCTGCAGATATTCTCAAAAACGAGACGTATGTTGACGATGTGCTGTCAGGAGGACACACAGTTGCCGAAGCGAAAAGTAAGCAAATCGAGTTATTGAGGACCCTCAAGTCAGCAGCCTTCCCCCTGAAGAAGGTAACAGCTAACAACAATGCCCTTCTGGAGCATTTGGCCCGGGAGGATCTTCTTGCTGAAGATTTTTTAAAAATTGATGAATCCAGCAGTACGAAAACTCTGGGAATTAGATGGAACGCGAAAACAGACACGTTTTTCTACAAAGTTGAAGTTATTTCTCCCGTTTCAGCAACAACGAAAAAGCAAATATTATCCGTTATAGCACGGCTATACGACCCCCTTGGTTGGTTAGGTCCAATAATTATTGTTGCTAAAACTCTGATGCAAAGTTTATGGCAGGAAAAAATTGATTGGGATGAGGCTGTTTTGCCACATCTGATGATAATCTGGAATACTTTTATTGAAAATTTACCACATATTGCTACCTTGAAAATCCCTAGGTGGGTAGGTTTTTCTCCAGGTAAAAGGGTCCAAGTGCATGGCTTTTGCGACGCTTCGGAGAAGGCCTATTGCGGCGCAATATACATCCGTGTTGAAAGCGGCAAGGGCGACATCACCAGTCACCTACTGGTGGCAAAGACCAGAGTTGCACCTTTGAAAAGTATTACTATACCCAAGTTGGAATTATGTGGTGCAGTATTGATGGCAAGACTGATGAACACCCTGAATGTTCGATGTTCATACGAGAGGTTTATGTGGACGGATTCTTCCATTGTCTTAGGATGGTTACAAAAGTCCCCACAGGCCCTTAAGACATTCGTCGCAAACCGAATTACGGAAATCAACCGAATTTCTGATGTACAGTCCTGGAGACATGTCAAAACCGAAGACAACCCCGCTGACCTCGGAACTCGTGGCTGTACTCCCCAAGAGCTCACGCAACACTTTCTATGGTGGCATGGACCCACATGGCTACAACAACCATCAGAAGCGTGGCCAAAACCAAGAATTTTCGATCCCACTGACCTAGAGACAAAAAAGGCTTCAAACTTTCATATCGAAATTGAAAATGAAGATATAACCGGTAGATTTTCCTCACTCAACAGGGCTATAAGAGTTGTATGCCAAATATTCCGCTTCATTCGACGGTGCAGAAAGGAAACTCTCCCTGAGTCCACGACCTTATCGACCGCAGAAATCACATTGGCCAAACAGAGATTGATTGCTTTGGCACAAAGAACTTACTATGCTCAAGAATATGAAAAGCTACAAATGAAGATGCCCCTAAATAAGAAAAGTTCGATCCTGACGTTGACGCCATTTCTCGACAAAAATGACTTGATCCGGGTGGGCGGTCGGTTAGATAATGCAGGGTTGAGTTATAATGAACGGCATCCAGTTTTGATCCCAGAAAAATCACACTTCGCTCACCTATTCGTAAAATACACGCATGAAATTATGCTCCATGCTGAACACCATATAATGCTTCGAGCAATCAGACAAGGTTTTTATATCCCTCGACTTCGAAACGCAATAAGAAAATGTATAAGAGTATGCAGGACTTGCACAATCTACAAAAGAAAGGTCCATAATCAGATTATGGCCGCGCTTCCCCCTGAACGTGTCAACTTCTCTCTACCTTTCACTTACACAGGCGTTGACTTTGCTGGCCCCTTTAGCATTAAATCTTCGCCACTAAAAAACTCTAAGTTACTGAAAGGCTACGCAGCAGTGTTCGTTTGCTTTTCTACACGCGCTGTTCACCTTGAAACATGCTCCGACCTCTCAGCCGAAGCCTTCCTTGCCGTATTCGCACGGTTCATCGGTCGCAGAGGTCTCCCGAAAACCATGTTCTCCGATAACGGCCGTAACTTCGTTGGCGCGAATCGCAAACTTTTGCAAGAACATGCTCAGTTCCTCAAGTCGATTGGAGACAGCCTCATTGCAAGGTACAGCACGCCAGGATTCAATTGGACTTTTATCCCTCCATACGCTCCACATATGGGTGGCCTCTGGGAAGCCGCTGTGAAGAGCATGAAGTCGCACTTAAAAAAGGTTGCTTCCAAAACGAACTTCACCTTTGAAGAATTTGCAACCCTGCTTGTTCGTATTGAAGCCGTTTTGAACTCTCGTCCATTATGTTCAACTTCTGAGGATCCCGGTGAACTTCTCCCATTGACACCCGGTCACTTCTTGCGTGGTGCGCCACTCACAGCTCCTCCTGAGTCTCCGACAATACCTCCATTGAAGTCCATGTCATATATCAACCGTTGGCAGAGGTTAAAAATATTGTTCCACATGTTTAGTCAGCGTTGGAAGGCAGAGTATATCACCGAGTTGCAGCGTCGTTATAAATGGAAGACTTGCCGGATCAACCTAAAAGAGGGTGACTTTGTTGTCGTTAAGGAAGACGGCCTCCCTCCAACAGAATGGTGTCTAGGGCGAATCACGAAAGTCTTTCACGGTAAAGACAATAATATAAGAGTTGCTGAAATTAAGACAACGAATGGATTAATCGTACGCTCTATCGCCAAGCTCTGCGTTCTCCCTACCACAGAACCACCTTCTCTTCCAAATGCCACAATTAACCCAAACACAAATACCACTTCTCGTCCTAAAACCACAGCAAAAACCGAATAACCGAAAGACTAGTCATTCCAATGGTCAAATCCCTGATGCACGTTTCTCATTGTCCATATTTGTTCTTTTCTTCTCTTTTCATTCACAGATACAACATGGCTGAAGCAAACCCCAAACCACGATGCTTCCTATGTGGCCGCAATCACCCTCTCAAGTACTGCCTAACATTCCGGAAAATGCTTTTCCATGAGCGCCGAACTGCGTTAGAGAGACAAAACGTTTGTCTCAACTGCTTTGGGTTCGGACACAACCGTTCATCATGCCCGTCCAAAAACCGCTGCGAGGTATGTAAAGCCAACCACCATTCGATGATCCACCGTCCAAGACCTGAATGGAACTCTAGCCGCGAAGACGTGTCCGACAGTGAACCCACTGTCCACCTGACGACTCGAGATGAAACCCAAAGAGCTATCGAGCCACTCCCGTTCGCTGACCGCCTCACTACATTCGAGGGTGCAACACCAGCCAACTGGCAGCGACCCGATTCATCAGAACCCAGCCGTGATATTGTTCCTGTGGTTCAGTGCCAATTGTTGTCAAGCGGTCGCCAGGCATTAGTGACTCTCTTGGTATGCGCTTAAGTCCCTAAATCGCATTTGGTCTACGGCAGCGTGATTAATTTGTTCGACAGATCACCACTGACCAGTACGGTGTCCTATGGCACCCTTGAAGTACTTCTCCCAGAAGGTAAAATCCGGCATAAATTCGTCATGGTGGAAAAGTTAAGATTGTATGTGCCTCCAGCCATCCAGCAAAGCAATCTTATGGTTTATGCAGACGGTCGTAAAATAGCTCACCCTGAGCCTCATAACTACAAGCAAATCGACGGCGTTATTGGCAACGATCTTGTAGAGGTGCTTATTAAAGGAGATGTGGAGAAGTCGGGCAAAAATCCGAATATAAGGACCCAAGAGACTGTATTTGGGGTGGTCTTTAGTGGAACATGGGCCAGAAGCAACATTCCCTTTGTGAAGACGTTGGCTGAACTAGGTACCCGCTAAGATAGCCCCTTCGGCATATCATCTCCGGCATCATCCCCACTCTAAGGCCGGGAGTATGTTGAAGCCATGTTCAACCCGGAACAGATGAGTCCCCCTGACTCATCTGAAGGTTAATTTCCCCTTATATTTCATTTTCATTAATTTCATCTGTATTTGTTTTCTTAATTTTGCTAGTTTTAGTACTTATCTCTTTTTTCATTTCTTTTACATGTATAAGTTACATACATGACGCTAGGAGCGTCATTAAATTGAATTACCGCCATTTGTATTTCTAGTCTTAAGAAACCATTCAATAAAGCAAGAAGCTTTACTTTTGTTGATCTCCTGAATTTGAAAATTGGTTTCATTTTTGGGAAAATCAAAATTTGGAATCCTGTCTCTCTGTCAGGATTCATAAATAACAAAATCCTGTCTCTCTGTCAGGATTAAACAAAGAAATAAACACCTTCTTATAAGTCATATATTGAGTTTGGACCATTTTTCCATTAAAAGTAACAAAATCAACTTTTAATTTGATGTCGCCTCGACATGGGTTAATGAATCGAATATATAAATATACATCTAGAAAGGTATTTCGCAAGCTTTCAAATGAAAAAAAACTTTCATTGTGAAATAAAGCCTCGGAATTGGGGACTTATTTCATTTTGATTTGGGATGTTGTTTCATTTCGTTATAGTTTTGTTTTGTCTAATTTTCGAACTTATGAAATATAATTATGTATACAGTAAATATAATAATGAAATATAGTTCCTGTGGCCTTGTTTCATTTTTAGTTTGGGCCTTTATTTTATTGGGGCTTTATTTCAATTTGTATACATAGTGATGTATGGTTATTAAGAATACCTTGACCTCCCTCTATCTGGATGATCTTCCATTGACTCTTACTTCGGCTTGCCAATGATCCGTAGTTTAATCGATGTGAATGAGATGTCCCAACAATTTATCTGGAATGACCCTTTAGTCCGACATAGCTAATTTCTCTTCCCCACTAGGCGAAGACAGCACATACAATATTCAGCTTCTGCTTTTAGTTAATGTCGCTCTCGAAGCCGTGTATTACATTCGACATTGTCATTTTGAATCCCACTTTTCGCCTGAGATACATAAACCTGGGACAAGCCTTAAATAGGAAACTTTTCACATTTACAGAGGTGGTTTCTAAATTGCTTTAACTGAGCTTCTCGCCTTTAAGACTATGACATATTTCGCCTTAATCTTCTATTTAATAAATGTTACTCTAAACAAATGCCAAAGTGTTTAATTTCTAGCAAGTAACCTTTCATCTTAATGAAAAACTATTATTACCATCAGCATATTCTCCTGAAAGTGTGAGTAAATATCACAATATCCCCCTACCTGCAATCGAAACATATGCCAGAGGCGACATTCAAATGCTGAACAAAAATTTCATATTCACACTGAACATCCAGAGAGACAACGTGACGTGACATTTGAATGGAAACTTTGTGAATCCGCGAAAAACCGAAAATTGTAATTATTTGTTAGTGATACTCTGGCATAACGTACAACGAACGTACAACAAATTATAATGCGAAATGTAAATAAAACGCTCCACCACTCAAACAGTTCACATGTCAAAGGATAACGGCACTATTTACACCCCCCCCCCCCCCCCCCTGAGGAAATAGGGAAATATGTTACATTGCAAGTATTTCCCTGTGAGGCCCCAAGAGAGCAGAGGAAACGACGGAACGTTATCAGTCACAGTAACAGCTTCAGCTACAGGTGGAGACGAAATAAATACATGCGAAGGAATAGTTAAGTGGAAAATAGTTAAAAGTTTTGACTTCAAGTACTTTCCCCCCGATTTGGGCGGAAGATAAACTTATCCGTAGCAAAAGTCGTTTCACACGTGTATCACTCGTCCTTGTCTGTGTGTGTGTGTGTGAGTGTGGTAGAGGCAGACAAACATTTGATTTAATTATGAGTGGCATTTATAATGGAGCCCGTGCTGCAGGTACTCCGCATCCACAGCCACCGCCACATCCGCTACCGTATCCGTCTTCGTGGTATGTAGTAAACCAGTCAGTCAGCCAGCCAGCCAGCCAGCCGGTGGTGTCATAGTGTTTGCCTCGGGTTGGCTTTTCGCAAACGAAAAAGCAAAAGTTTCAAGGTGTTAGACTGTTGATAATGTAAACATTGAAAACGTTCAAAACAAAGATGTCTGACTGTCAAACTGACAGTTAACTTAAGTGGCAACTTAATTTCTTAATTGTCAGCATATGAGAGGTTGGGTGTGAGCGAGGAACCCAGTACGTGAGTCTGATTAAAGACGATAATGTGTATGTGTGAGTGTGTGGGTTGTTTTTGATATAAATAAGTTTTAGTGACAAAAAGTTTCTGGAGAAAACTATCAGATTTCTTAAAAACCAAATGAAGTCAGTTGCCCTAATCTGGTATGGAGTGTATTTTCAGTGAGATGACGTGTTTGTAACATAATCTCACTAACGGCTCCAAACACACAGATGGGCCATGCCCGTTAAGCAACCCCATCCTTAGATGAGGCCCCATCCATAGATGGCATCCGATCCTTAGATGAAAACCCATCCTTAGATGGCATCCCATCCTTAGATGAGACTCCATCCTTGGATGAGAACCCATCCATAGATGGCATCCGATCCTTAGATGAGAACCCATCCTTAGATGAGATCCCATCATTAGATGAGACCCCCATCCTTAGATGAGATACCATCCTTAAATGAGACCCCATCTATAACAACCAGTATACAGCGATCTCTGAAAAAAGTCGATATGAATCGAGTGCACCATGCCAGACCCTATCGAACGCCTTGGAAACATCCAGAGTTACGACCATGTTTTCACCAAGGTGGTGAATGAATCGACTTCATCGTAAGCGATAAAATGTCTTCATATGTCTTTGGCATCTTTTTATATTTATTTCGAGCCACCGCTAAGAGCACTGACCAGAAATACCGTATCTATTTCTTACAGTTCCACGTCTAGCTCTTCTTCAAACAACTTTTTATTCTGCACAAACTTTGGCAAACTCCTGGTCAACCACAGGCAGCATTTGGCAGAAATATTGCCCACTCTCGTATTCGTCATCAAACGGGTACTAAAGATCTCTTAAATACTTCGTCCGCTTGCCTAGGGTGTCCCACAGTCTCCATTAGTTGACTACACTTTGTATTTGTTTTCCTACTTCTTATTTAAGTTATAATTTGGGGTAAAGGGCACATCAACATTGCGGCCGAGATGGCAAAGACAAAAAGTTAATTTACATCTTTGCAAATGAGGAGGGGAGGGTGAGGAAATTCAAGATATCACATGGCTATCTCGGGACTCTACTCACAATACAACTCAAACACATCGAGAGTAAACTTTGTCATAGAACTATTCAATTAATGTGAACAGTTGTCCTGTTGTCCAAACAGGACGAAACGAAAGCCATCAAGCATTCACAACTACCAACGACGACGACGACGACGATTAAGATGACGATTTAATGGAAAGGAAAAGTTTATTTTTTCGATTCATAAATAATTAAGGCAATACCTCGTGTGTAAAAGTGCTTTCTTCGTTAGCTGGAGCTTAAGTTATTCCTTTCGGCCTAAGTTAGATTGATGGCTAAAAGGATTTTTTTCCCCCAGTAAACTTTCGGGCGACATGTCATACCTTAAGTGTGTGCAAGAGATCTACATCACTTGTCTGCCTGCAATCGTTCTTAAGTCCTCCAACACCCTTTAGCTCTTGCGTCGCCTCCCCACCTCCCGCACAAATGAAATCCTGCTCGTATGTTGTTTGTATAATTTGATGTCATTTAAATTTTTGGAGATACTTAAGAATGACAATGTTTTTTAATTGTAATTGTAAAAAAACATAAATGAGAGCGCCTGCCGCTGGGCGGAGTAATGGGTGTGTGTGTGTGTGTGTTGTTGGTGGCTTATATAATTTAAAAGTTGTTTCTGTATCCTTTACTTTCTTTGTGGAAATGGGAAGCAGGAGAGCACCGAGTGTGTGAGTGTTGTTTATGTTAATTTCTCCGTAAACTTCGTGCAAAGCTTAACAATTTGTAACAAATAATTATCATAAACTGATTAACATGACGACTCTACCGACGAACGAACGCAACTCCTTGAAGCTTTTCACCGACTCAAACGTTTTCTCTGTTGCAGCCACCATGTACGAGGCGAATAACTCGTAACTAAATGTGTTTAGAGTAGTTTCCTGTGGTAGACACCCGACCTGGCCCGTCGTGTCCTGTATGTGTATCAAAGGGTGTGTGTGGTTTCGTGAGGAGGGAAATGTTTAAACAACCTTTAAGTTGAATGGAGACATCGGTGTCTGTGTGTTGGTGCGTTCATGTTAATCCGCTGGAAGTACATTTCGCCCGTGCTTAATTTAAGTTAATTTATGCCAAGTGGTATTTTTACGTCATTTTAATTGTACGTTTTTTATGTTCTCCATGTTCGGTGTGCTCTGCAACTCGGCAACTTCATCTGCTGCTTCCAGCGTATTTCACCCTATCTCTGTCGGCGTCTGTGTATCGCCATCGTCGTACTTTGCATACAATTCCTGGCTGGGATTATAATTGGTAACGAGCATTTTAACATATTTCCTACTTATGGGACTAAGAAGGTAGAACGCTATTCCGTGTACAAAACGATCAGAAAGAAATGCGCTTTAAAGGAATCTGTCGCTGTGCTGCTCACTCATCTGTGATGTTTTATTTTCTAAATGACAAACCATCACAATAATATGTGATGTGTGTGCCGCATTTTAAAGACTCCTCTCAGATTTTAAATTACATTTTTTGATAATAATTATCGCAGCCGTCACATGTCACCGGAAGTTTATTGTTAGCTGGGAATTGAAAAGTATTTATTGTATAAGGTGGCGCAAAAGTAAACTTCCGATGTTTTAAAAACTGTTAAAAAAAAATTTAAAAACTTTGATTCTTCTTGTGGATTATTTTTATTTGGTCTTTTAATTTTTTTTACATCAAGTCGAGAATATGATGTCATGTAAATGGCCGCCGCCACAGTTGATTGTGACATTAGGGGCCAAACGCAAAATTTATAGCATTTTCTGATAGGAGGATTACTTTTGCGCCACCTGTTATAAACATTTTTTTAAATATCAAATAAAAATCTGAAAAAAATTTTAATATACATTTTTTTAATGCGCAATTCGAACACTTACATCAATTTTTTTAAAAAAAAGACCAAAAACCCAAAATTTCCCTTCTCAAAATCGAAAACAACTAAAAGTTGTCAACTTCGGATATATTTCTAAAATACAAATAAGATTAACAGATAAAGAGGAAGAGTAGAATGCAACTAACACCAAGCTCATGTGCCACCCTAAGTAAAGTCGGGAGTTCTTCCCAACTATCTAAGCGACATAAAGTGGTCATATTCAAATTACATATGTCAAAAGTGAAGAGTAACTGAGTCCATATTATGAAAATTACAAGTGTTTGTAAACGAATTTTTATAAACCGAATATTTGGCCTAATCGTATCATAATCGCTGATCTATGAATTACCAACCAAACTCCCATCGTCCATGAAATCAGACGTCGTAGATGGACATGGACTGCGGAAAGACAACGTAAACATAGCAAAGGCTGGCGTGAGAAGATGTCAGACGTCGTAGGTGGACATGGACATCTCACACATATCAAAGTCTAGCTTATTATGAACTACTCAAGGGAGTCGGAAGGTTGGCCGCCAGTCGATCGGTAGAGGCAAAGCATAGGCAACGAGGGCTCATGTGGCCACAAATTCGTCGTTTTTAGTTTAATTGAAGATAAGTTTTCGGGCACACCATTTACAAAATTGACCAAATATAAATAAAACATACCAGAAACTGCAGCTGGACATACGTTTCTATAGCAACCTGATGATGCTGAAGAAGACAATATCGAGGCTACACCATTGCTGTAACTCCTTCTGAAGGTAAAATATGGTACGCTTCTTGAGGACCAGTGTTGCCTACCAAAGAACTCAAAGACCTTCAAAGACAATCAGCGATAAACAGCCGTTATAGCTCAAATTAAAGAAGTCCGGCCCAGGTGTAATTGCTGTTACCTGGATAACATGGGTTCTTCTCCAAGTGCGTAATTATACAAGGTGGCGCAAAAGTAATCCTCCTATCAGAAAATGCTATAAATTTTTCGATTGGCCCTTAATGTGACAATCAACTGTGGCGGCGGCCATTTACATGACATCATATTCTCGACTTGATGTAAAAAAAAATTAAAAGACCAAATAAAATAATCCACAAGAAGAATCAAAGTTTTTAATTTTTTTTTTTAATTACAAAAAAAACATCGGAAGTTTACTTTTGCGCCACCTTGTACAAGTTCACGATCTGAAGCACCAAATATGCTTCCAGGAGATGTGATTGAGTAACAAACATTTTGAAAACTTTTATACTGAAAATAACTCTTAGCAAATGTATTCCGATGGTCTTTTCCTGCATGGAACGTTCGTTTTTTTTTTCGATCTATTGCACAGGATATGTTGTTCAAATCGAAGGAGTCGAAAAGTCGATTTTTTTTTATTTTGGAACAAGTCAAAAAGTTGCAACCATATAACCCTAGACAGAGCTGTAGAGCTTTCATGAACATATAGCAGAAACATTGTTTTCCTTTTTTTTTATTATGTCATAAATCAAAAATAAACTAGATACTTTAGAGTAGTTTTGATTTTGGACAAAAAGATTAAAGCTTTGCAAAACTCAAAAAAAAAAAGAAAACAAAAATTAAGGCTTTTGAAAAAGTGCTCACACCAGCTCTCATTATAAAAATCTATTTTTTTTAAAAATTTGACGTGATACAGAAATTTCCACGAGTCTGCCTGCAAAAAATCAGCCGGATTGGATCACTGAAAAAGGGTTAAAAATCGGTCGAAAGGCTTTCACACAGGCCACAACGAGCTTCATACTTCAAACTTAAAAAAAAAAAATGCTGACGTGTACATGAAAATCGCCGATACACGTGTATTTTTATTTTTTATCCCCTTTCCGAAAAAGTAAATTTGGTTCATAGCACAGAATGTGTGTAACACGGTGATATAAACTTCTTTAGTTAGAAAATGATTAACAAGAAATTTATGTTTTTTTTGTTGAATTTTCGTTCCCCTCTCTGCCAACCCACATATTCTGTGGCATTCAAATATTAATGCTAGTCATTCGTTGGCGACGATCGAAGCAATTTATTCTGTCCAAAACTCCATTTCAACATGATAGTTAATTTCCGATACACGCCATCCAGTCCGTACATCCCTTCGCATCTCCCAGTTAAAACAAATAATTACAAACACACACACCGCAATTTGGCCAACACAATAATTGTGTGACGATGTGAAGACGCAAAAAGATGCTTACATTGTCAAGTAGTGTGAACTATAAGATTATGACCCATCGCCAGCCACCACACCTCCTGCCGTTTGGCATTTGCCGTATAACGGCATTGGAATTGGCTAATTGTTAATAAAAACAACTGTGTCTGTGTCGGTGTCTGTGTGTTGGTAAGTATCCCAATGAACTCCAGATGTTCGTTTCAAGTATTTATTTATCATGCCACCACTCCCAGTTCCAGTGCGAAAACCTTCTCAAGTCATAACCGCCCTCCCTCCCACACACTTGGCGGCCCAATGTTCTAATAACAATTAATTCCCCTGTAAGGAATGAAATCTAATTGCTCGTTAGAATGTCCATTCGCCGACCATATTCGAGTGGCGTTTCCACTCGGAGTTTGGGATTTTGGCGTTAACTGCTGACTGCAGCTATTTAAGGCTGTTGCTGGCGGTCCTGCTTAGTGACTGGCCCTGCCTTGTGATATTTATCTCTGTCATTTGAATTCATCCTGTTTTAAGGATATTTTCTTCTTAGTTTCGTGTAAATTGCCCTGTCTTTTCTTTCATTTTCATTGTTTGTTTTTCTTCTCCGGAGTTAGTCGCCGTTCATGGACAATGTAAACGATTCCCTTTAGGTTCATAAAACGAAATTAACGACTTTTCTTTTATTATTGTTGTTGCCTTTGTTGCTGTTTATCTCGCGTGGATTTGTGTGCGGCAGTCTTTTGTTGTCGGTCGACACTATTTGCGGTGTGGGGGGACCGCTTTGGACCTGGGTGCAAATCGTTTAATGAGAATGTTAAAACATGCGACAGCAAAATGGAACAGCGACAAATGCTTATAATGAGCGAGCATCCTATTGTCAGGGAGCAGTTACTAGTAAGCCATGTGATGGGCCCTACCTGGCCAAGAGCGTAGTGCACGGTTGAGGTGTTGTTTGTAGCGTGCCAATGGTGTCATGGATTAACAGCTGATCTTGACCAATGATCAAAAATCTTATCTTAAACCTAAAGTAAAGTAGGTCTTAATTTGTATATGAGAAACTTTATAAAATCTTTTTACGGTGAAATCTCTGTTTTCCTAAATAATAAATTAACTGACTATTTCATAAAAATGGGGTTTAGACATTATTCAATTCCGGTTTTCAGATATATGTTAAATATCGACATAAAGGGTGTTTTTTATTGGGGTATAGAACTTTAAGTTGGCATCACTTTTTTAACTGGCGGCCATTTTGTCAGCTGTCAAGTGATTAATATTTAGTTTGGTTTGCCATTTCATCATGAACAGGTTGACAAAAGAACAACGCTTGCAAATCGTGCAAATTTATTTCGAAAGTAATGGTTCAGTTCGCGAAGTTCACCGCAAGCTCCGTCCATTTTATGCCATTACATCCACAAAAACTGACTGTTTGGTGTGCTCTATGGGCTGGTGGAGTCATTGGGCCATACTTCTTCCGAAATAATGCTGGAGAGTCAGTTACCGTTAATGGAGACCGGTATAGAGCCATGATAACCGACTATTTTGTTCCCGAATTGGATGGCATGAATGTGGATGAGTTGTGGTTCCAACAAGAGGTTGAAAATTGGACCTGTAGAATTGGCTTTATTCGAGCCAGCCGCGGCGGCCACATGCCCGAAATCATATTTAAACATTAATGGCATAAAATTGTCCTTCCAATAAAGCCAAATTGATGGACATTAAAACGATTTTCTTGTGTTTTATTTCAATTCGAAGTTCTATACCTCAATAAAAAACACACTTTATATAACACAATTCCAAAAGAATAACCTCTCATTACTGATAAGAATCCATTGCACCTAAAATTGTAAACAAACTAACAAATTCGTTTGATGGCAACAGGCAGTTCATTTATAAAAAAAGGCCTTTTGAATCATAAGTTGATTGCAATTGACTGTGACATTTCGGGAATCTATGAAAAAGACTATTCTCAGAATTCCGTCTGGGGCTAGTGTTGTTGTTCCCATCTCTTGTTCGGGAGATGAAGCATCTATGTGGATTATTATAAAGGATCGGTGGTACCCGTTATCACAATATATATTGAGAGCTTATATAGTATTCGTGTTTCAATTTAAGAAGATGTTTAAGAAGTTTACACGTTGGACTAAGCATACAGGTGAACAAGAAAACTTGCAGCCGGTCGGATGGACTTCCTTGAATGATCACTCTTGGTACTATTCTAAACATTGACTATTTTCCCAGGGATTGAAAGGAATCTCATAAGATTACTTTTTTCCCTGATCATTCCATGAAGGGACAGGCTGGGAAACTTCTATCAAATCGTTGAGCTTCGCTCGATTTCATTTGTATACAGACTGGTTCCGGCTTCAGCCAGCTCAAGATTTGTTCAGAGACTGCTCAGAAAGTGTATTTTGATTTTTAAAAGTGATTACCACACTTTTGGTATTAAGATCGTTGTATAATTTTCTATCGAATGCCATTAAAAAAAAACAGTTTCGAAAAAAATGGCGGTTAAGTCTTTTTCGCGGTAAGAGCTGGATATGGTAGCTAACCAAATGCAATTGGGTCGAAGTTCAGTGAAAGACCTTAACCAGTCCTATCTTAATTTATTAGCATTTTGGTTACGAGGTCTCACCGAAGACTTAAGTTTCGTAACATGGGCAGTCAGAAGGCCTAAGATCATGTTAGTGCGAACCTTCGGGGATTTTTAAACCTAAATGGGAAACCATTGGCTGGGACCTCACCTCCTGTATATCAGGCTTCTTATTAGTTTGAAACCAGGATTGTCTCCAACTTAAGCAGCTAATAGGGGTGCTGGCAGTTGAGTTTGAATTCTATACAAGGTCTCACCGAAGACTTAAGCTTCGTAACATGGGCAGTCAGAAGGCCTAAGATCTACTTTGTGCGAACCTTCGGAGATTTTTAAACCTAAATGGGAAACCATTGGCTGGGACCTCACCTCCTGTATATCAGGCTTCTTATTAGTTTGAATCCAGGATTGTTGAATTTGAATTCTATCCCTGACCGACTTTGTCCTATGATTCAATCCTGTAAATCAATATCCACCATTTCCTACCTCGGCTGAGAATGGTTCGCCGGAATTTAGCCTTTCCATACATCGTTTTGTAAACCAAATAGGGTAGCCCTTCCGTCTGTCTAACAATGACAACGATGTTGTTAATGTAAACATATTTAGTTTGTTTGTTTTCGCTGAATTCATTGTTGTGCTAACAAGAAGGACAATAGCCAAGGCTGGGGGCGGGGCGGGGGGAATAAAGCAGGAACGGAGTAATAGGATGATGATGATAAAATTCATAACGTTAATGTCCTGATGATTACATGGGATTTGTCCATAAAAATAAACTCTCTTCCCGCAGTGACTAAACACAAATAAAAACTTCATCGATGACGGCGAAAAAACAGAAGAAAAAAAGTTTCTGCTCCTTTTGTTATTCTACTCCTTGCCGGTCGTTGTTGTTATTTAAGATATTGCTGTTTATAATGTTACGTGTTGTGCCATTTCGTGCCAATAAATTCATGTCACTCTTCTTCATCCACCAAAGAAGGAGGACACCCGATACACCGGAATGGAAGTGCGATGAAACTAAGAAAGCCTTTCAAATTAATTGAGTTGTCGTTGGTGTTGTTGGTGGCGGGGGTTTAGTTGGAGTTGTTTGTTGTCGGGTTAAATATTTGTTAAGTTTTGATCTCTAATTTTAGTTGGTCACTGGGGAGCAATGCCGGTCTATTCCGGCAGCAGTGGCACTGCCAAATGGCATGTTAAGCGGCGTAACAACATTCCATTTGCAAAACAAAACCAGGTATTTCCATTCGACATTTCAAGTCCTGTCCACTATGCTCACATACGTGTGTCCGCCATCGGTTTATGGGTGGGGGGTTGTGTGGTCTGGTGTTTGGTTAGTTGTCCTTATTTGCCACGAGTGTTGTATGTAGAACTTGGCATATTTATGGTCGGGCAGAGTTGTTGCATAAATCACTGTCCATTCTTGGAGAGCTGTGCTCCTCTAGTTTGAAGTTCCATGTGTTTTATTTGTTGCCTCCAGTCATGGTATCTCCTCCGTATGTGTGTGTGTGTGTGTGTGCGCGTAGTCATGCCCATAGAATGACCACAATTAATGTTATGAGATAAGTTTTCCGTATAAATAATGCACTGCAAGTGCCGTTACGGCAATTTACTGGCAGAATGAAATAAATTAAAAACCACAATTAAGAGTTCATCTCAAATTCCGGCTAGCTTGCGTTCATTTCGGCCTCCAGGGTTTTCTTTTTGTTGTGTGGGTGTGTGTTCAAAATGGAAATCCTACTGGAAAATGTAGGATTAACAGTTTAATCCGACTTACTTTGTTTTTTGTACAACAAGAAAATCTTTGAGATGTGGAGAGGATAAAGTGAAACTATGTTGCGTCCGATTCAAATATTAACAAACTTTATAATTTTCTCTTAGCCAGACTGTAGTCTCAGTTGAATTCGAAGAAAGAACATGTCTGAATGTACAGAAAAAAGGCTCCGATTTTTTTTATTTTAAAAAAATTAATATAAAAAAATGCATTATTTTCGGCATTTTATTATTATATGTGATTCGAAATTTAAAAAATTTATTCGAAATGACAAACATTCTCATTCTCATTTCAAATATTCGATGCGCTTCCTGTCAACATAATTTGTTTAATCATTGGTGACGGTTTGTCATCATCTCATGAACCTGAGACCTGAATCATTAATGGATTGTTCGCATATCATTGGCCATTCACGGTATTCGACACAAAACAGTTTAACGCAGTTAACTGTCACTCCCTGACAATGCATTGGTCGGTTTTTCGATGCCTACATGCGACAGTTTCACGTATTAACATACAGATGAGAGGAACATTTTTCGAGCAAAAACGTTGTCAATTTCAATCTGCTCGAAGGACCAAAGTGAGAAAAGGTAACAAAGCCGAGAGGACACGAGTACTTACCTTGTAAGCGAATAATGCGAAGTCTCTGTGCAAATTTCGCATTAAGCTGGTGCATGAAATACTAAGCTGTTGAGATCTATGATGAGTCGATGTTGCAGGACTAAGGCGCCCAATCTCTGTCCACATTGTTGTCAGTGCGCACTGGACCACGACGGGGACCATGAGTGTTGTCCGATTTGACGAATTCTTACATTAAT
This sequence comes from Hydrotaea cyrtoneurina, assembly GCA_958296145.1. Taxonomy (NCBI): domain Eukaryota; kingdom Metazoa; phylum Arthropoda; class Insecta; order Diptera; family Muscidae; genus Hydrotaea; species Hydrotaea cyrtoneurina. Next base: position 4,021,512 of record OY282513.1, on the reverse strand, counting down.
TTGATGAATTTGGACATCTTTTTCCAACCACTCGAACTTTTCATTAATTTCAATTTGATAAACATTTTACGTCAATTTGATAAACATTTTACATCAATTTTTTTACTTGCATTGATTGGTTTACAAAAAAATGTTTTATACCGATTCAGACACTTTATCGCCCTTTTCCAATTTTTGGCGGTAGATATTAATCTGATGTTCCCAGTTTTTTAATTTTTCCCTTTTTTATCGCGTTTTGTCCCCGTTTTCGTACGTTTTGAAACTCGTTTTCAGTCGAATTTCGAAAAATCCGTTCATAGCAAGTTTTATCAGGATGAATCAGTCAGTCATTCACGCAAGTATTTTATATACTCGTTTGTAGATTATTTCTCATTTTTTTTTTTTTGCCACTTTTTCGCCCCTTCTCTAACTATTACCAAATTTTTCAGACATTTTTGTTTTCCACTTATGTACTCTTTTTCTCCCTCCTCTTTGGACCCTTCTCTAGCTATTTTTTATCCAGTCGTGGGCCCTTTTTTCTCCTCACCTCTAACTCATTTCCACCTGCATTTGCCACTCGTAATCATGGACCAAAAAACGCAAGATTTGATTTTTTTTTTATTTTTGCGAATTTTAATAGGTTTTGGGGACACATTTTACCAGTTTTCCCCCATTTTTATTCCCTTATAATCCGATTTTCCATAAATCCATTCTTAGGATGTCTAGGATGCAACATTTCATGATTCTAACTTCAGCCGTTTGGCCAGGACAGTGCTGAATCAGTCAGTCAGTCGCGCAAGAGTATTATCTATATAGATAGTTCTTTATCGTTTAAACGAGAATTACTGTTTAGTAGCGCACAATCCCAAAAAATGCAAGCAGTAAAGCCAAAACAAACACTTGCAGAAACGTCTTCGTTGTGTGCAATGCCACCGACCAAAATGTTGTTGTTATTGTTAAAAAGTAACCGATATTTTAAAATGACCCACTCTTTCATAGCATTTTTTCTTTTGTAAGATTGATGTAAATTAATAATTAAATTTGATGAACGCAGCAAAGTGACACAAAAACTAAGTACTTTAAATTGAAGAATTTATTCATCAAGTCAATGAATTTATTCATCAATTTGATTTAAAACTATTGACGACTCGTTTTCATTGATTTGATGTACAGTTTTTTTTCGGAAAATGAAACCGTTACGAAAAACAATCACCACAGTTTCTTATACAAACATATGTCGATGTTATTGTAAAACATTTTGAATTCTATCGTCTATCGAATTTGGTCAATCGATTCGTTTTATAGCCATTCAATGAAGCTTTTTTCGAGCGAACACAACATGTCTTCCGATAATGCCGCCTGCATGTCCTCCCGTGCCCTAAATTAAAGGTCATAGTTCATTAAATGCCAACAGCCGGCACAAATGTTAATCAAACAAAGTCTAGCAAAAACCATCTTCCACTCATGTCCATCTAATCTTCTCTTAATTAAAGATTACTTAAGCGGGAGTGCTGGAAAACTTCGAAACTCCACTGTCTGCATAAACACAAGAAATACATTTGGAAATTTCCTAAGCCTTCTTCTGCCTCCTCGCCGTACTACTTTCTCCGTCACACTCTCTGAGATAAGGAAACTTTTAACGACTTAGAGACCACAAGAAAGCACCACCGGAAGGAGGAAACCAATGAAGCCAAACAACCGAACGACCGACCCCATCACTGCCATCAGAAAATTTACCTAAAATCTATAAATCTTTAGATTTTACAAAACGAAAGGCAAAAAAAAAAAAAATGTAAAACCGAACCAAAGAGTATTTGTCTTGAGGACAAAACTTTGCCAAAGACATCTGGTGTCGCTGATGCTGGTATTTTCCCTTAAAGTCTGCCGGGGAGGGGCAATCCCAGTAAAGATGTGGGGGTAGCGGTTGTGGAATGTGTGGAAGATTGTAATTGTATAGAGACTGTTTATTGTGATAAAATCATAATCCCATTTATAATGTGTCCTGCCTGGACGTGGGGAGGAAAACTAGTTGAGTTCCTTCCTTCCCCACCGCATTCCATTTCGCTGGCGTTTTCCTTGTTCTAGTGTGAGTTTCCTTTGTTTTGTGGTTAGCCAAAGAAAAGTGGCCAATATTGAGATTTTTGTTTTTGTAGTCTTAAATAGATATACGAGGGTAATATGCAAACAGAAGGAATTATATGGGAGATATGTAAGAGAAGCATGTAAGTGGCAAAGCACAAAACAAAGGCTAGACCGATAACAATAACCACAGCTTCGTTATCGTAATTAGTAATGAAATTTACAATAAATCTATAACAAAAAATGTATTTATATTTGCGATTCATTTGGATTTATTTTCCTTGAATTGTCGCCTTTCTTAAATCCCTTCCCTCGTATATGCAAACAAATCGGAGATACAAACCTCGAATGTGTTTGCAAATGATTTCTAATGGAGTGTGTATGGGTGTCCTTTCGGTTTTGCACAATTCTTCTGTTTAAACTGAGGTCACAAGGCACTAAATCAAGCACGAAACTTTTACCCACCCCCAAACCACGACTGCTCCCGAAAACCCTTCCAAGAAAAACTTCAACTTTTGTTGCTCAGCCGGGCAAACTATAAGAAGCTTACAATTTTAAAACTTTATTTTCGAAATAGTTGCAGGCGGACGCACGAAGCCGAAGAAGAAGGATTGCTTAGATAAGAGAAAGACATCAAAGTTTTTCGGTTTTCTAGGCCCCCCTCCCAACACCTAGCAATGTCACATAACACATACACACACACACATGAAAAGCGCACGCACAAAACAAATTTCCATTGTATCGAAAGATGTTACAAAAATCATCTCGAGATAAATAATGGAACGACCGGTTTCCAAACGCCATTTACAACACACGACACAATGGGCACCACTAACGTCTTCCTATGCGCGTTGTGGTGGTCTTGGGTTGGGGGAAGGGGAAAGAGGAAACGGATGTCGATGTTGAACACCAGCATTGCTGCAGCTGGCAAAACAAATGAGATTTAATGCTTTAAGCATGAATGCTCACAATGCTTGTACGTGTCCGTCCATATGGCCGTCCGTGTGATGCACAGTGGTTAGAAACGCACCGTGTTGTTTCCAGTAACCAAATTGATGTCTAAATTTATTGTTAATTTCAATTGTACAAACACGAAACAGACATCAAAGCGTATAAACCTACAACAGCAACGAAAGCAGCTGATCTTGTTGTGGTCAAAATATTAGACAGAGAGAGTTGAGAAAAAACAATAGATTCACCTTAGAGAACCGTAGAATACAGCAAACATTGAAATGTGCACAAAATAGAAAAGAAGCAAGGACGACACTAATGCAAACCCCATTGCGATACTTTAGTTATAAAGTACATCGGCAATGTGGTTGCCAGATCTAATAAATTCGCTTCCCTGAAGATGTTGAAAAAATCCCAACAAAGTGTGTGATAGACGGAATGAAACAATAATCTTTTATTTGCATTGAAAGTTAATCTGGAAGAGAAACCACTAGAATCTAAGAAAAACCACTAGAGAAAATCCGAAAAGATCAATAAATATCTTAAACTAGTAAGTTGTAATGCGCCTATGGCGCCCGTTAATTTGCTTGAGAAAGTATTTGTTACTTAATTTTAAAAATTTTGTAAAAAATATTTTGAGAAAACTATTTTGTAAAAATAAAATTGGAAAAAAAAAAATTGCTGAAAAAAAAATTTTTGTTGAAAAAAAAAAAAAATTTGAAAAAAAAATTTTTGTTGAAAAAAAAATTTTATCTTGAAAAAAAATTTTTCGTTGAAAAAAAAAATTTTGTGGAAAAAAAAAATTTTGTAAAAAAAAAATTTGTGGAAAACACAATTTCTGTACAAAAAAAAAATATTGGAAAAAAAAAATTTGGGGAAAACACAATTTCTGTACAAAAAAAAAAATATTTTTTTTATTATTTTATTATTATTATTTATAGAATTATTATAGAATGCCTATTTAAATTCCTACGTACTGCGTGACAGAGTCAGTGAATTAGTGAATCAGTGTATCAGTGAATCAGTGTCGAGGGTAAATATATATTAAGATAATTCAATTTGAAATGTTTAAAAATAATAACCGAATTTTGAAATAAATTGACTAAAGTGGCGTGATTTTGACAACTTCTAAACGATGTTTTGTTACTCACAACTAAATGGTCTTCACAAATTTTAATTTGCAATACACAATTGAGTGAATTGACCGAAAGGTTTGGTCATTACAATTGCTGAAAATCATCTACTGAAAATCCTTTTAAAAGCTCCGTGCTCTTTATTTGCCACAGTGAATATTTATTTGCCTTTATTTCGATTGTACACACTGTGCATCGCCTGTTCTTTTGGACAGGCTACCAAAAGTGGCACAAAAGGGTTACATTAATGGCTAAACGATAACAACAACAGCAACGACAACACATTGGACAGAGGGGGTGTATGTGCGAATCACTTACACACACTTACACCATAACATTTTTCTAAATGCCACATTTACGCTCGTTACATGTTACGCCGCCCCGCTGGACCCGAATGGAAGGTGGAGGAAAGATGGTGCCGGCTGCCATTCACGCGATTTCTCCTTGTACGAACGAGCCACCGAACGAACCCACTAATCTGTAACTAATTTGTTGTGAAACTTTAATTAAGATGTTGTTGTCGTACTTGGAAATTTATTCAAATTATAGACTTTGCCACAACTTTCCCATGTTGTGCAGGGCCCTCTTTGCAAATGCGCAATCATGTGAGTTTATAAATTGGCTGGCGGTGTAGGCACATTTTACTTGACTCAGATTCCGTATCGGATAATAATTTTAGCCGTATTTGCATTCGATTTCCTTTCTGTTTTACTGCGCTGCCCTTTTTCGTGTGTCAGCAGTGGCCTCACATTGTTGCGAGCCATTTTCCATTCATTTCCAACGTTGTTATTCGAATTTTCTTGGGTTGGTTCTAATGTGCTATGCGGTCACAACGAAGGAAACCCATGTTGTTTGTTCATGGGTTTCCTTTAAAATCGTTACTGTTGATTGCTCCATTTTTTTTGTTCTGGTTTGTTTTGTTTGTAGTTCTTATCTGATTGAGTGCGAAATGCTATAAAATTCTAGACCTGGTGTTGTAGTCTCACATGTAACTCACAAACGTAACATCGATTTATTTCTCGGTAAATGTTGAGAATACGTTAAGGGTCATGTGTATGGGCCAGAGGTTCCCAACGTAATCAAGTAATACAACTAAAAAAAATCAAAAATCAAAATTTATAATTAGAGGAGCAGTTTAAGTCAGCCTCAGTTTTAGTTAAACCTATTTTGATTCCTGAGTACGGTGCGGGACCGAATTTGAAATGGATTCGTAAGGAATGAAATTAATCTGTTTTTTCACACGAGCGTGTAGTAGTGATTTCGATTGACGAAAATCATTGCCAGCATTGGAGCTGATTGCCCAATTTATTGGCTGGTCACCGCTCAGGGACCAGCCAATTGTTGACGCAAGTTTGTTGACGCAAAATTGTAATATGACTTATATATCATTTATTAGTCAATGCCAAGGCCACATGGATGCATCACCATGAAATCAGTAAATACAGAGAAAATGTAGAAATTATATAGAAATTATCCGTCTGCTCCTTCATGAAATGTGTACGGAACAATAGGAGATCGTCCAATTTCCATTCATTATCACCCAAGACTTTTCCATGAACTGGTTGAAGTGGTAACAGAGAAAGAGTGTGACAGAGGGAGATAGAGAGTTGCCGAGAACCGAAATATTTCAACGGGCTTTATGAATTGCCCGTCAGTGACACCACCTTGAAGCACAATTTGACAGATGATTTGGATTTGTTTTCGTTAAAGAATATTGCCCATAGATCAGGCACGACACTTGGAATTAGGCCAAACAATCGTTTGAACAGTTGACGGTGGAGACGGAGTCTTCGTCCGGAGTCTGAAAAGATTGCCTGGAGTCTGGAGTCGAAAACTTTGATCGACTCTGAGTTTTATTTTCTTAAAATTAATTTCTCATTTCCCATTATAAATAAATAAAATGTGTTGAAAACAAGTTAAACGGTTAATATTTTTTAAAGTTTTAAATATTTTCAATTATATGAACTTTTATATCTTTAAGATACAAATGAACCTCAAAGTAACTCAGAGTATATGAATAGTGGACGGAAATACAATTTTCGAAATTTTGTTATTGAAGATTTGAATCCGGAATCTCATTGTACCTAATTTTTAAAAGCAAATCTTAATATATATTTACCCTCGACACTGATTCACTGACTCTGTCACGCAGTACGTAGGAATTTAAATAGGCATTCTATAATTTTCTATAAATAATAATAATAAAAAAAATAATATTTTTTACCAAAAATTTTTTTTTCTAAAATTTTTTTTACAAATTTTTTTTTTTTCCAAATTTTTTTTTTCAACAAATTTTTTTTTCAAGAAAATTTTTTTTTTCAACAAATTTTTTTTTTCAACAAAAAAAATTTTTTTAACAGCATTTTTTGTTTTCAACAAAATTTTTTTTTCCACAAAAATTTTTTTTTTTTCAACAACATTTTTTTTCCATATTTCAACGGGCGCCATAGGCGCATTACAACTTACTAGTTATTGATAAACGATGACAATCAGATTTTGAAAAAAAAAACTTAAATTTTCTGTATCTCTTAAAGGGAGCATCTAATCACCAACTATGGTTAAATTTGTGATCACTTTTTCCGCTCCAAAAAAATGGAAAATATTGGAATCTTCTTGTCCAAACTCACCGCTATCAGGCGAAATTGCACAAGATTGCATAACAATAAAATAAAAAAAAAATAGCCACAATCAATCGCTACCGGTGGATGTTGACTCATTATCGCAAGTACTAGTTTTTTCGAGTCAACAATGTGTTTCGATCAGTGAGTTGTTCCTCCGTGAAATGTTGAGACGTCTTGCGAGACAGTCTTAGAGTCGCCCAAGACAGTTTGCCGACCACTGCATTTAATATAAATGACCCTGTCTACAGCTCACAATGCTGAAATTCGTTAATAGTTGATTTGTCTGAAGGGATATACGAAGGATACCACAGGATTGAATCAAGCAAACAAGCAACCGAACAAACAGAACATGATTGAATTAAGCATTTATAGTTTGTTTGCACTTGCCACATCCCACCTCCCACACCACACCACACCCCTTACACACCCCCTGCACAAAGAAATGGACTCCATCTATGGATACCCGTATCATACGATCCGATACGAAATGAACCACAATGCAATTGAATGAGTGGGTTAATAATATCCCAACCCCCCAGCCCCACAACGCACAGACCACAATTAATTTTGCCGCTATCATCAATGGCAATGGCATGCCTCGGCGCTTAAACCCATTTTGAAATGGATGCGGTTTGAAAAATAAATCACAAAATTATTAAAATGTATTTTAAACGACAATTCATAAACATTTGCATGTTCTTAAATGTACGATTTGGTTTAATTTACGGTTTTGGAAACAAGGACATCTATGGGACACGCAGTGACTTCTTGTCGTAACATTGTCGTCTAAAACAATTACGATTTCATTAAAAATCACAACAACATACAAGTCTTTAAGCCATAACAACAAAACGCGGTACGCGGGGTGGATGGCTGGCGAACGGTCAACGTTCACACTGGCCACACATGAGGTCCACGCAGTGGACGGGGCCATGGGGCCATGGCTCATTTTTGTGCAACACTATGCAAATATCAGAGTTACAAGGTACATGTAGTCGTACGAGGAAATGCCGCAAACAAACTGAGACAGAGTCTAGTCGAGAGCAGTCCCGGCCAGCCGTCCGTCTCTTTTAAGCCTTTGGCATTTAAAACAACAAATAAAACAATTTACATACTTGCCCCTGCTACCGCTGCCGCTGTTACACATTTGTTGAACATACAGCAAAGAATAGGCTAAAACTCACTAAATCCCTACACTCTCTGGAAGACGAAAAAAAAAAAAATGTGTCACTCAGCAGAAATTATTGCCCTCCACATGAAGTCGAAATCGCACAGACACACTGAGACCAGCACTGCTGGAGGAGATCTAAAATATCAGAGCAGCCAACGCCAAAAAAAAAAAGGCAAACGATTTACAGCTAATCCCTTATGGGCATTTTGTAGCTATTTCACATCTCCATACACAGACACACTCCCACCCCATTGGCCAATAGCAGGTCCATGATATGGCCAAGCGCGAGCAAGCAACACGTCACATTTAGTACAACTGGCTGGAGCAGGAGCTGAAGCAGCATCGGCATCAGATTCATGCAAATTTAATAGGATGTGTTTTTTTTTTTTGTTGAGCTGGTTTTTGTTTTATTTGAATAACAACATAAAATACATTTCCTGTCGTCTAGTCGTGTCGCAGTTACGACGGTTCGTTGGACAGCAACGTGGTGGACATATGAAGAAGGAATTACCCGATTGCCCGGCCGGTGCTCAGCTGCCGTTGATGATGATGATGCTTTCGGTTGTCGCCATCATTTGGCCAAATGATCAGCACACATTGGTTTTACAAAACGAGCTTAAGTCACTCGGACATACGTAGATAGATGTTCACTCGACCGGACATGGTAGTCAACTATTTATACAGGGTGTGCATGGGTGGCAAGTAACGGATAGAAATTAAACTAAATTTGAAAAATCGTAAGGACTCGGGAAAACAATTTAAAGACACCTAAAGGAGTAGAATTTAGAATTGCCCAAAATAAATGAAGAATTCTCCTAAAACCCCAAAATCTCACCAAAAATTCTGAAAAATCTCCCAAACAATTTATGAAAAATTACCCAAGGCAAAATTCGTGAGGCTCATATCATATATAGCACGCGATCTTGTTTTTATGTGTTGGGATAACGACCCTAATTATCAGATTGGAAAAATTACGATTTATGATACACACTTGTTTTTAAAATATCACAAAATAGAAAAATTCCCTAAAAATAAAAAAATGAAATTTTTCATTGTTCAATTCACATAGGAAAAACGGCCCAAAAACGAAAAATGAAATAATACCTAAAAATTATGAAAAACTCCCCATTTCTTTTTGGGAATTTTCATAATGAAAAATTCTCCAATTTTGTATGCAATTTTTGTTTGGGGAATTCTTCTTTTCTTTTGGGCATTTTCACACTAAATTCTCAGTGTGATGCGAATTGTTGCAATAAATTGAGCTTTATATTTTTAAATTTTTGTTTTCTGCATCTTCCTGTTTAAAGATGTCCATACAAAGAAACACGTTTTCTAACATCAAGAGATGATCGAAGGCGCGATTTTAAATTTTAAAATTTCATTGGATAAAATTTAATTGATTTTTAAAGAGGGTTTGTACACAATTTTTTTTTTTTAAAAAAAACTTTTAGGAATCTTCTCCCTCTTTTTCGTTTTTACGGTTTATTACTTCGCACACACACTTCAAAAAGTGACACAACTCAAAAATTTTTAAATTTCGAGTTTTTGTGTTAATTCTGTGCAGAATTCATTACAAAAATAATATTTCGCATTTTCTGAAGAATTTAAAATTTCGAGTTGTGTCACCTTTGAAGTGGGTGTGTGATTTTATTTAAAACATCATTCAATATCCGAAATAATCCAATATAAATAATTTAATTCGGTTTTTTACCCGATACAAAGTTACTGCGGCACCCTGTATGAGGGGTGCATTCATTTTATCTAAAAGCGACTACAACACTCTGACACTTTTAAAACGCAATGTGGAAAACAACCGAAAAAAAGAGTTTATTCAAATACAAAAAAGGAAATGAAAAGTGTGGACAATTTAACAAAAGTATGTGCTGTGTAACACTCGAGGAAAAAAGTCATCTGGGTTTTCAATGTTTACAGAATATATTTACCCTCGACACTGATTCACTGACTCTGTCAAGCAGTACGTAGGAATTTAAATAGGCATTCTATAATTTTCTATAAGTAATAATAATAAAAAAATAATATTTTTTTTTTGTACAGAAATTGTGTTTTCCCCAAATTTTTTTTTACCAAAAAATTTTTTTTTCCAAAATTTTTTTTTTTTCCAAAATTTTTTTTTCAACAAAAATTGTTTTTTTTACAAAAAATTTTTTTTTTACCAAATTTTTTTTTTCAACAAAATTTTTTTTTTCAACAAATTTTTTTTTTCAAGAAAATTTTTTTTTTCAACAAAAATTGTTTTCCAGTTTTCAACGGGCGCCATAGTCGCATTACAACTTACTAGTGTTTACAGAATTAACGAAAAGTCTTACTTATTTCTCTTAACAGTCCATGAAGGAAGAGAGGGTGAACTACTCTCGAATCAGTGAACTGTGTGCGCTATGGGCTCCGAAATGCGAATGTTTTTCTAGAGAAGTTCTTACATGGCTTAGAGATTACTCTCTTACTCGTAAAGTCGCCAGCATTTACGATGTGGAAAACACCAGCTCAACCGGGTCTTACCCGGTTTTGAATCTGGTTTCACTTGTACCACACCATATTTTGAAAGCATTCTTAACTGAATGCATTGTACTCGTTCATAATTTGCATTGAAATACAATCCTGGTAGAATAGAAAGTACCGCAGATCAACCTAAAATAATCACGGAATTAAACGACTAACTGGGAAAATGATATAAAGTCGAATTTTAATATATCCCAGACCACATTTACATCAGCAATTATTTTATTTATTCTAATTTTGAGTCCAACGGTAAATCGGGTGATTTTATCGGGAATCGAACTTACAACCCCCACGCTGATAGGTGAGCATGCTACCAACTCGGCTACCGGGGCGCTTGAATCAGCAATTAGTGTTGTTCTGAACATCGCTGTCAGTTTGACAGTTGTCAATGCATTTCCGTGATTAATTCGATTGGAAAAGGAGTATTACAAACTTTTATTTACAACGACAAGAAATGTTTAGCCTGACAGCCGAGTGGGAAAAAAAACTTCTTTCGCCAGACGTTCAGCTTTGAGTGAAATAATGATAGTAGGCGAACCTACGTGCCAGCATTGGCTTTCGGATCCGTTTTGTTTCTTTTCCATACGACACACGATAAGTAAGCGCACTGCGAGTGAACTTCTTATCCAGGCATCAAATCACAACAGACGGACAGACAGAGATAGTCGGTTCGGCTGTCGGTCTGTGACTACTGAACACTGTCAGTGGCCGGCAACTCGTACTCGTACTGGTAGTTGTAGTGGTAGACCAAAGAAAAATAAAGCGAAATTTGTTTTTACCGCATTTATAATCCAATAATAAATGGAATATTTCCGACCTCGGGCATTAAATTAAATGTTATCAGTCGACTTGCAGAATATTATCAATTGTTGTTGTGGACGGAAGTGTTCGTCGGCTGGTCCGTTGGTTGCAACTTCAAGTAAAAACTTTACCTTTTTAAAATGGAAAAGGATTCCTCTTCAGTTAAACGTATGTGAATGGATTTGGAACGGGAAAACCGACCGGATAGGACAGGGGTATGCAAGTCCGGAGGTCTTCCGAGCAGAGCTTCAATTAAAACTGAATTATGTGCTCATGTTGACTTTTGTGTTTTATTTTATGGCTCTGCTACTCAGAGTGGGGTGGGGGGGTGGGGAAGATGTTGGGTTTTCTGTTGTTTCTTTGGGATTTCAAACGAAATCACGGCAGACATATTACACCCGGGCGAATTAAGGACATGCTCATGTGTGTGTGTGTGTGTTTGTGTCTGTGTTTTTCAAATAAATATGCAAAGTTATGTTACGTTGGTTGATAAGCAGCCAAATGGGCAAAGGCAATTAAATTGTTAACTGGGTTGTTAAACTGTGCAGAACAAAACAAGAACAACCAAAGGAACATTTCGTATCGTCCTTTCTCTGTAACACTGTTTTTCATTAATGTTCAGTACTCCCGTTTGCGTTTGAGTTTCACAGAGAAATTCCGAAAAATTAATAAAGATGTGTGTTTTCCTTATTTCTGTGTTTAGGAATGTCCTAAACAATCTCCAGTAATTTCTAGGATGAGGTATGATAATGAGAGCAAAGTAGTTTTGCAATAAAAATGAAACATTGACCCTTTTCCGTGGCAAATACATTTCGAAGACGAGCTAAAAAGAATATGAATTGTCAAATATATTTGATAAAATTCTCAGAAATCTGCGAAACGTGAGCCCTGTCCAGGAGAGACGGTGTATGTGAAGGCTGGTTTGTAATTCTCAAAGTAATCAAAAAAAAACACACCCTAAGATCTAATGAAGATTCATAACAGACCAGGCAATTTTTAATTTTTTCGTTAACTTGTAATTCTTTGGCTTTTAAATCCCAACATTAGCTGTGTTAAGCTGTCGCTCATTCCAGGAGGGAAACCAAAGTGTTTCTTGTACTGATACCGATTAATTGATCGAATATCAGAACTCAGGACCAGGGCTGTGGAGTCGAACCAAAAATTGGACTTTTTGTAAATAACTCAACTCCGACTTCGGAGTCGACTCCGATTTCAGCTGTTCAATAACAAAATTTCGAAAATTGTATTTCCGTCCACTTTCCCTATACTCTATATTACACAGAGGTTCATTCGTATCGTAAGGTCAACAAAGTTCATAAAATTTAAAATATTTAAAATTTAAAAAAATATTATTAATATTAGACTCACTTGTTTTCAATACATTTTATGGAAAATGTACTTTGGTTTTGAAGAAGAAAAAACATTCCGTTTAAAAATGGACTTAGCTCTTTTGTACTCTAAGGCCGAGGTCACGCAAGAGCGACAAAGCGGTGAGCGGCGATTTTGAGCGACAACTGGCGTATTACTAAGCGCCATTTTTGAGCGGTTAAAATGTCATTGTCAAGTGAGATTTATTTAATGTTATTACGTGAAAAACGTATTATTACTTATAAAAAGACATATTTTGACAATACTGCCGTATGTCTGTGGAATTCTTTGATTTACTTTTGGAAAAAGTTAATTTGTCGGTTATATTTTTATTTTTAAAATTTGCTAATCTGTCTTGTCATAATTGCGATCGCCTTTTTACAGATGAAATTCAAATCTACACATTCAATTTTTTAATTTTTATTCTTTGTCGCTCAGAAACCAACTAAAAATTAGAACAAGTTCTGTTTCTGAACTAATATTGCATGACATTGGCCTAAAAATAAAACACGCTCTAGCCTCTAGCGGCGTCGCTAGCCGCTCAGAACGGCTCACATGTTGCTGTCTGCGTAGTCGATTTGATAATATTCAACACTCTGAAAAATCTGTTTTTTTTACTGTTAATTTGATTCGAAACAAAGTTTACTTGGCTGCAAATATAATTTATTTGTGTACTTATTAAGTATTTCCGTAGAAGCATTAGCGTGTTTGGGAAAAACACTCAATAAGCGCATTAAAGTCAACAAAGTACAACATTTGAGTATGAATAAGTGTGTTTTTGCAGCTGTTTCCGTAAGTTTTAAACAAGAAAATAAGATGAATTGATATGTAGAGATTCACAAATTGAACAAAAATAAAATGTATACATATATTTTTGATATTTGTAACCTACAAACAAGTTAATGTTTGTGGTATGGAAAAATATATATATCTTTACATCTGTCTTGGATGACATCGGTCAGTTAGCGAGCGTCCTTTTCTAAATTTATCGGAAACATTAAATGGTTCTAATTGGCTTTTTCATTTCGTCATGCTACTCTTGTCACTCTACCCTTGTTTCCCTCTCAGTCTCCCAATCTTCCATATTTCTTCCAAGGGTATCACAATGGGTCCACACTTGGCCAAAATAATCTCTCTTACTGATAACAAGTAAAACATTCTAACTAAAATCACTGTAGGAATTTGACCACACATGGCATACGTCGTTCGCCCGAACTCGTAATATGTTGCTGTGGCTTTGAGGGGTTTTTGTGTACAAACACATGTGTCGGTTCGTCCTTCCTGCAAGTGCGTTTGTGTGTGTGTGTGTGTAGAGTGTTGGTTTTTATCCATTAAGATGACCGACCGTACCGAACGACCGCATGGAGATAATTGCTTTATGAGCTGTTGTAGTTATGATTCTAAATGAAATTTTCAGTTATTAAAACAAATGGCCATTTGGAGCCTTCCGACCAAGTATCATCATGACCAACAGTATCCTTGTCCAAGTGTGCCTAAGTGCATGTGTATGTGGCTGTCCGACCGACCGAGAGTGGCATAGAATATCTTAATTTCGGATATGAATTATTTAATACGGTTATGACACTTGTTTGTTTGTCATTTTACCCGGCCATGGTGGGGGGAGATGATTGGTGTGAAAACTTTAAGGATAATTCAATTTATTTACTACTTTCCTCAGTTTTCTTGCATTTTCGGTATCTGCTGATTTTATGCTAGTTTAGCAAAAATTCCACAAAAGTGTAGAAAGAAAAACGAACGATGGTGTTTTTGGCCATGAGTTGAGTTGGTAAAGTTTTGTCGATGCACTTCACCCACCACTCATGTGTTGGGCAAAACAATCAGGCAAAGAGGTTGGCTAAGTGCATCTCTCAGGTTTTGACACCTGACTCCAATGAAGTTATGACATCACGCATCTTATTTTGATGCAAAGTTTTTGTTAGAAGTTTTCTTAACAAACATTCAAAAAAGGGAATTTGGAAATTTCGTAAACACATTAATTTGTCATAGAATAAATAATAAAGTTCATGTCATCCCAGTCGTGCTTAAGATTCCCCACATGTTGTTAGGTGGCAACATTCCTTTAAATTATGTCCTTGTACCGGCTAACTATGTGCAGGCGTTAAAACACATGAAACTGTAAACAGCTACAAGTAAAGCCATAACATAAAAGAGACACAGAAAAACCGGATTTTGATCGGGATCAGGATATATGTTCTCTTCTCGGTGCTTTCAGTTCTGCTCCATAAAAAGAGCAAAGCTTTGTTTAGTTCCCATATCATTTTTAGTCACACGTCGCTTTAGTTCCAATTCATTCTTTTAGACTAGAATTTTAATCGCTTATTGGTGGTTTTGATATCGCCCTCTCCCAATCCATGGACTTAGCAACATTTGGCCTTTGTCCTATTAACTTTTGTGTATGCGATAACTTTCACTGTCACATTTTAGCATAATTTTCAAATTGTGTCCATCAACACAACACAACACAACCAATAAATAAATAGTCGCTGTCAATTGCAAATGATTGTGAATTGTGTAAATATGTGTTTTAATTATGGTAATTAAATTATAAAGTACCTCTTAAATATGCATTCAGTGGACAAAGGCGAGCAATAATAAATACCCATAATCCAATCCGAACCATTCAAGCACACATTTATGGCCAATTGCGAATGCAACTCAGTCGCTCGCGTGCTTGGCTAGATGATGAGATGGTGTTAATTACTTTTATCTAACGCCACACCAAATATGTTTATTTTGAAATTATTATGTCCATGACTGCCTATGTAGTTACTACATACACTGGGGATAATTTGAATATGTGAGGGTAAAACTGAAAAAAAAAATAACAACAGAAAAAAAAAAATTTTATAATTAAATGTCAAGGGCGGTCCAAACATAAGTTTACCATTGTTTCCCTCGGCTTTTCCCAAACTCGGGAATGTCATCGAATTTCTGAACATGGTGCGCAAAAAATCGATTGTAGAGTGGGCTGTGTGGCGCGACATCCTGCTGAAACGGAAGATCATCTAAGTCCAAAGATTCAATCTCCATACAAAAATTGATTATCATGCCTCTGTTGCGCTCACCGTTAACCGATATCGCATTTCCAGCTCCATTTTATGGGAAAAATCAACCAATGATTGTCGCTCTCTGAGAATGGTTTTCCAATCCGCAAATGCGTGAGTTTCGCTTGCTAACAAATCCGTCGAAATGAAAATTAGATTCGTTGGAAAAGATGATTTTTCGACCAGAAACGTCTACAGCCCAAACTGAGAAGCGATAACGAAGCGGATGGTCAAGTGACATCAATTGCTGAGTTAATTAGAATTTTGTAGCGAACTGTGCCAGATTTTTATGAAGAATTCGCGTAACCCAGCCATTACACTGGACAGTGATTGTTCGAAAAACTCAATACAATCACACTTTGTTTTACCAATACATCCGGCCATCCGACTGCCAACGAAAATTCAATGGCAGTGAAATTTGAAACATGCAGAAGACAGTAACGAATGTTAGAGTTCCCCATCACATTTTGTTGTGTCAATTTGTGGGATAATTTTATTGTGAAAAAATTAAAATTTTGTGCATTATTTTCAAAAAATAATTCTTCGGATGTGTTTGAAGTACAAAAAATCAAATGTTGACGTGTTTATGAAAACAAATTTGCTTGTCCATACTTTTCCCCAAATGCCAACTTTGTGTTTTTTTACTGTTACAATTCTTGAAAGAAGTTACTCTTGCGACGACATTTTTCGAATGAACATGCACGTGCACCTAAAGACCCTCAGTTTTTTTTTCAGATAATTTTCGATATTTTTCTTTTACTTCGAAGAGAATATGTCTGCTCAACTGGCAACAAATTTATGGCAGGGTGAGGCTGGTGTGTAAAATGTTGAGATCGATGGCGAGCCGATATTCCTGAACTGAGTCACACACTCTCGACTACGGCAGCCGAACTATAATCACTGAGGACCTTATGACTTGTAATTGCATAAAATTGCCTACAACAAGATCGGTGAGTGCCTCATTTCAGGCAAAACTTGATTTCAATAGACCCTAGACTACAAAGCATTAACTTTGGAAATACATTTGCATTATTTGCCAGTTTTGTTCAAGCGTAAAGGCCCAACTTTCGACCTCTGTTTGCTGCATTTTGTGCCGTATGTCAACAATAACGCGCTGAATAATCACTTTTAAGGCGTCAATCGTGTTCGGCATACCTCCGTAGACAAGCGACTTCAGATAATCCCACAAAAAATAGTCCAACGGTGTTGATCTTGGAGGCCACGGCACAGGCCAACGTCGCGAGATAATGCGCTCACCAAAAGTACCCTTCAATAAATTGATTGTTTCGTTGGACTGTATGGCATGTAGCCGCGTCTTGTTGGAACTAAAGGTCGTCCACATAAACATGGCCGGCTTCACTTTTGAAGAAATATGGGATAAAATATGGGACCACACCAAACAGTGACTTTTTGAGGATGTAGTGGCGTCTCAACAAAATGTTCTTGTGATAATCGGTATGAGTGGCCATCTCGTTTTGGGTCCATTTACCGAACGTGCGACGTGATTGATGATCGTTCGACTTCAATTCTTACACCAGTTGGATTTTGTAAGCCCGCAAACCACGATCCTTTCCCAAAATCTTCCTTAAAGTGGAAGGGCACAGCTCCAATTGTTGCGCGCAATGGCGGATGGACTCATTTAGGTCGTCTCTGAGGATGCGCATTATCCACTAGATTAAACGTGTTGCGTAACCGATCCATGGTTGCTCGCATTACCGACTCTGTTGGGGGATTATGTCGTGCGAATATTGGATGCAGTGCGCGAACCACTATTTTGGTAATAAATTTGCAGGATTTGCAAACGTTGTTCCGGAGATAGTCTATTCATTATGAAATGGCAAAGCAAACTGAGCAGAAATCAAGAAGACAAACTCCGAAAAAAGTGTGACCAGATTAAAAACACCCTTTACTTGCGAGAGACGAGAACTACCACGAAGGCGCACAGGGATGGACCCAGTATTAGAGACGGAAATGTTTGGAAATCACTTTTCAAGCAGGCACAGACCAATTTAGACCAATTATTTGTTTTTTCCGAGGTTATTTTAGTTCCTTTAGGAGACACTTTTATCCGGATTGCCCCTTTTTCACCAACTGCAGATCAATATTTTGATGAGTTGTAATCGAAACGTTAATTTTTCTCAAAAATGTATTTCAACAAAATCGCAATTCTTATGACAAATTCTGTTTTAATTTTTTTTTTTAAATCCTTATCGTAGAACAATTTCTTTCGCTCGTTTCTGAGTAATGAAAGAACACACTCCATGGTAAAGGGTGAAATAAGTGCTTGATTTTCCCATTGACCGTCACATATTTTTCAAATAACATTTCCCTAAGCATATAAATATTCCTTGCCCTATGCAAATGTTTGCCAGTGTACGCATGCAACTGTGGGCTGACTGTCTGTGATTGCCTGTTCAGTGGGCCGTGTTGAATTGAGTTTTTGACAAGTTTTGAATTTATGATTATATAATTTAATAAGTTGCAATGTACACATAATGCACAATATAATATTGAAATGCAAATACTATTTCGAACATGGTCAGATTGCACGACACACAAACGCCCACACACACACACACACACACACACACACATTTATGCCGATTGCAATTGTATCGGAACAAAGGCAACAATTGTATTGATTGTTAATATGATTATGGCCGATAAATATTTAAAAGCTTATTTAATTTGAATTCAGCCGATTATTGTTACAAAGAATGGCTATTTTTTTTTTTTTTTAATTATTAAAACTATAACAGCAAAAACGGAAATATATTAACCGTTGTTTGCATTACAACACTTTTTGTTCGTTTCAGCCGTTGCTAAGCTCCAATTTTCCCACAGTTCTTAAAATTAATAAAAGACAAAGTTGTTAGTTTGCTTCCCCCACTCCCCTGCTGTTCGCCAAAAAAAATTCCAATTGAAATATTTCTCATTGGAAGATTGTTTGCCGACGAACTTTAACCACCGCTCTGCTGCTCCTCCACATTCAGCATAGCTCAGCATTGTCCTCATTGGCAGCCTTATCTTCGAGTGGTGTTCAATCTTGAACTTTTGCTGCTCCTTTGTCTATGACTCTTCTTGGTCGTGGTGTGAGCTGAGCGTCTAAATGATTCATTTGTGTGTTGTCGTCTTTCGCGGAGCATTTGCGCTGTTGCATAAGTTATAAGCAGCAGCCACTTTCCTGAGACAATTGTTAATCCTTTATTTTTAGCGGGAGCATCCTTGAGCAACATTCACTTTGCGATAATGTCTTTTAATGGGGGCACAGTATTTGGAATTAATCGAATATTTTTATTAGGATCTAAATCTAAGCGATACGTGGATATTTACAAGTATTTGTATCCCATCCAAACCGAGCACATTTCTCATTATGGTCAATAATAAAAAACATAGACAATTTACACGAAAATCCTGCCTAGGGGCTGAGTAGAAGCACGACACTGTGCCTCCTGCTGTCTTGTGTGCTAACCATAATAATTGACTTTGCTCTTGGCTTAAGTGGCAAATTGAAGAAACATGTTCATCGTTTCGAGCAAACTTCATCAGGCACATCCCATCCCAGCCAACCACACCTCCAACTTCACACCCGACGGAACCACAACGACTTGTTCTACCGCCAGGCGAGGAAACTTTGTAACTTTTGTAGCTGAATGCCAAGAAGCCTTAAAGGCACAAAGGAACAATTATTGACTTATTGTTCATATGTTCATATTTGTATTTCCTGCTTCAGCTTAAATTAAAGATGAAAGTGTTTTCCCCCGTCCCTTCAAATTGTGGCAGTGTCTTGATCATATTCATCATTTAATATGTTGCCATGCCATGTAAGGTGGTGAATTGAAAAAGACATGTGCAGGCTCGGGCGTGTGTGTGTGGCATAGAATTTAAATGTGCCTTTAAATACATATTTTCCAAAAAGGTAGACAAATTCACATATCACAATGAAATCCATATCACATTTGTACGGACACATTCCCAAGGAATGTTTGTATTATGAAAGACTTCAGTTGATGACAAGTACGGCCTTCGGGTCATACTCACTATCTAAAAGAACTGGACAATGCTCGACATCTTATAAACATTCCATGTTTTTTTTCCATTCCATTTCATTACATTCAAATTCATTTGCCAGATCTCGTAGGACGACAAGGAGGAATTTAATTTTATTTTAGATTTTTATTGTTATGACAACCAGTTAATCCTGATAGAGAGGCATTTAAGGTATGTTTCTATTAAAACTTGAAGATGGAATAGAATTGTAAATGCAACTACAGTAGTTACAGTTTCTTCGTATGTGACACATATTGGCCGGTCATTTTTTTGGAAAGAAGTCTTAGGGGGTGGTTTAGCATTTGATGAACAGGGGACATTGTCCGCATCAATTACTGTAACACAATGGAACGAAAGATTTTATTAACAATAAATAAATCCTTTAAAAGCCCAGTGCGCAGTCCACTACATAATTTCTATAGTTACTGACCGGGACCTACTGCTTAAAGCCGAACTTCTAATGCTGCTTTAAAGAAGTTTTACATTGGTTAGAGAATACTCTCTTACACTTACGATACGAATACGGATTTTCTATCTGACAGTTGCAAATACGTCCAGGACAGTCAGACTAATGTGTGTAATTGGCTCTATGAACATATAAAAAAATTAAATACCATGAGATTTTTTTTGGAGAATTCTTCATTTTTTTTTTGGCACTTTTTATAAAGTTTTTTTCCAACAAGGTGTTATTTTGAATCACCCGGTATTTCGGTAGCTGTCAGACGGTTGACACGTCTGAAGCATCACTTACTGGAAACCAATAAAATCGTACGAACACAAGAGGCATTTTAATCGAATAATTAAGAAATCGGTTATTAGGCATATTTGTATAGCGTCATAGGATTATTTATCAGATCTTTGGAAAGGCTCACAAATTCTCTCGCAATAGGTTTTCCTAATAAATCGTGCAAGTTTGGAGATCGGGTATTTTAGGCGTGTTTTAATTTTTACTAAAAAGTAGAAGGTCCCAAACATGGTAAATGGTGGTTAGATAAATAAATTTCTCTTGGACTGTACACCGAGCGAAAAAACAATATCAAATTGATATTTTCGTTAACGAATTGATATTAAACGTTAACAAAATGGGGCTAAGTGGGAAAAATATCAATATGATATCGTTCAATATCAAATGTCTCGGTCGCTATTTTCTCTTGGAATAAATAAATAATAAATTATAATAAACTTTTTTCTTGAAAGTCAACCGAGCCATTTGATATTGATCAATATCAAATTGATATTATAAATTTTCAAAATGAAATTTTTCTACAACCATACGAAAAAATTGCCTACAATCACAACAAACATTTAATTGTTGTACTTGGTGACCGAGCGCTGCAATATCAAATCAATATTTCAAAATATCAATATGATATTGCTATTTTTCGCTCGGTGTAGAATGCATTACATTTAAAGACCTTGGACTGAATTACCACAGAATCCGCTTCAACTTGACGTCCATTGTCCTATTCAGATGCAGTACATCTGCTCGTGTCGTCTATGCTAAATCCGAAATGTGCGTACTAAATTTTCACAACACTGATTAATATTTACATCCGTCGGACAGACGACGGACGGACATTCGGTGTGATGTCACAAACACCTGCCCAAAACCGCAATCCACCACCAATGCTCCAGCCGTCATCCTCCATGGACTCGTATCGCATAATGTAATAATAAAATTGGAAATATTGATTTTAAAAATTTTATGGTCACGTAGGCGTTAATTTTCTGGCCACAAAGTGTTTGTTGGTTACACATAAACGGCAGATTTCCATAACCAAACTGGGTGGGGGGCAAACACACACGCTCTGTCCACACACTACGCTCGGCGCCTGACCCGCATAAATAGCGGCGAAGGATGCATAATTTCATCATGCCACAGTGCCGCACTGTGGACATTTGAGGTTGTTTTTGCTGTTTGTTAATAATTGTGTGGAAATCTTGCATGTGTCCACACAAATGAATGAATGAATGAATGATTGTCAATATTTGTTTAGGTTGCACCAAATGCAGAAATAATGAGTCCGAGTCAATTCATGCGTGTGCACATGCCACGGCATGCTTGTGGATTTTGCATTTATTAAAAATCAAATTGACTTTGGAGTTGCTGTTCAAATAGAATTAAAATTAATTTCAATTCAAACATAATAAATTTTAATTTAATTAAAAACTTAAATTGACATTTCAGATTGCGCTATTTTTGTGTTGGTGGCTGTTTTCGGCTGGCTAGAAAAGCGATTCCCCTCTTACCGTGACATGGAGGTGCACATACTCGGTGCGGGCAAATGTTAAATGTGCATGCTGGCATGTGCCGGAACGATGACACTCGTAAGTCAAGCAGCACAGCACTGCACAGCGTACGTCAAGGAAATTAGCCACAAGTGGCGTACAATGAGCAAAAGTATACGATCCTGTAAATGTGTTAAGGTAAGTGAAACTTTTTATTTTTTTAATAGAAAAACATTTCGAATCATGTGTTGCAAGGAATGAATAACTACTGCGTTTAAGGGCTAATCAGGGAAACTTCAGGTTGGCATCAGGCGAATGTCTTCGGTAGGATTTAAAATGTGTTTCTCTTATTATAAGTAGAAAAAACCGCCCTCGGAAAACTATTAATAGATATGAATTGGTTTGAAGTAAGAAAATAGAAACATTTTTACATAATTTCCAATGGAAAATGTATCCTAGATTCTATACAACTTCAGATTCTATACAATCGTCGTTTTCCATAGTGATAGAGTTGGTTTGCATGGGAAACCATTACAAAATTGATGAGCCTCACTACCTCATCCGACAGAGATAAGGCTTCTATTGACCAGCAGAATACACTGACTTTAAGGGCTCGTCTGAATACCCTGATTCCACAAGTGAGGAGCATTTACTGTGGAAATGCCAGTGGAAGTAACATTGGGCATAGTGACAATATTCATTGCAACCACTGCCGAGAAAAACAGTTTTTCTACCATAAAGTCAACAGCAGCATTACCTGGATACAGTGGTTCTATGCAAAATATCCCAAATTTAAAATTCCCCAGAAAAATTAAGAATATCCCAAATGAAGAATTGCCCAAAACAAATCTGAAAAATCCCCCAAATAATTTATGAAATTATTGCAAAATCCCCCAACAAAAGATTTTCGTAATTTGGAAAAAGTTTCTTTTTTAACCAAAAAAAAAATATAAAAAATATTATTTTACATTTTCATATGAAAACTGACCCCAAAAACGAAAAATTAAATAATAACTAAAAAATAATGGAAAATTCCCGAATTTTTTGGGAATTTTTCGCATGATTCTGTATGAACACGACTTTCTCCTTGACCAAGGGTTGATATCTAACTAACATCCGCTTAAGACCAATGTTTTTTGAAACATCCTGGCAAAATTAATTCGTCTACGAAAACTGACAGTGGCCGACCGAGATGTGCAGGCGATTTATTTATTTATTTATTCATTCAGTAATACAAAAGCCCTCAGGGCCAAAAAACGGATTACACAGTTTTAAAATCCCACATAGAACTTAAAATTAATACAATAAAATGTATACTAATACAAAAAATGTACATACACTTCATACACGGTTGGCTCCCCAGCAATATTCACATTAAAATATTAAAATAATAATAAAAAAAAAAAAAAAATTTAGTAGTCACTATTAGTCCAGATTAGTTCTTTCCCGCTCATAATGTCCAACGATTCTGTGAGTAGAATATATTAATCTCTGCAGTCATGTAAAGCTTCTCTACAAAGTACATTTTAGCCGGTTGAAGCCGGTTCTAAGTGGGACAGAATTGACAAAAGTTCTCCGTTTGTTAATAATGACACCAACTGATACATAATCGGTTATAAAATAGGGAAACCCTTTCTGAATTATTTGACATCAAAGTTGGTTATCTTTCTTAAAATCTACTCAATATTCTACATCAAATAATCATAGAAAATCCAAATGAATCTCGGAATCACAATAATAACATATCAGAGAATGGCGTAATGGTGAGAAATAAACGATATGTACATTCTTCCATCGGAAGTTTAAAAAATGTGTCGACGAATACGGAACCGGGGCTGTGGAGTCGAGATTAACTTGTTTTAAATACATTTCATTTATTTTATAGAAAATCCAAGTAAATAAAACTCGGAGTCGAGTAAAGTTTTAGGCCCCATTCTCCGACTCCATAGCTCTGATTCCAACTACCAGTAAGGAGATTAAAAAAAAAAACAAATAAGTCGGTCTAAAATGCCTGAATCGATTTGAATAAAATTAGCTAAGGAGTACAAGCTGGTCCCAATGAGGCTAAGCGGACATGGTGTATTTGCGTGTATGTCAATTTTCTAAAAATTTCCAAAATCTCGACTTTAGTCTGGATCAGAATTGGGTAAACAATAGTATTAAAAAATCCCCGGTTTGGTTGATATTCATTCTGACTTTGGAAATTCTTCGGCTTCATTTATAAGGAATCAGTCAGATTATCATATCAATTTTTCCCCTTAAAATTCCCCGCTGTGCCTGGGAGTATGGCTCGGATCTGCCACAAACAAAAGAAGATGTTTTTAAGTCTCAAATAGAATCAAAGATGAACCTTGAGTTTTCCTTTCATGATCATGTCGATCTCATTCGAGCACGTTTCATTAAGCCCTCAGGATACGCTTTTTAAAATCTTGAGCAGTTTTTTTAGCATTTTTGAAATTCTCGCTAAACTAAAACCAGTTGCAGCCCCCCCGTTAACTTCATGCTACACTAAACTGCAATGCTAATAATAATAATAAGCGAAATCTCCAACTCTTTTTCGATTCAAATGCTACTCGTACCGTCCTTACATGCAAACAAACATTGCCTTTGGAGGAGGGAGGGGACGTCTTGTTCGTCTTCTGGCACAAAGTTAAATATGAGCAATTGAAACGTGTATGTGGAGCGTTAACTAACACTTGAAGGCGTTTCGCAACGTTAAACGAAAAGAGTTAAAAGTCAAAAGCCTGCAGGGATTTAGATTTTTAAAACAAACGTACCGTTTTTTGAATACGAAATAAAACCAGAATGAAACCGAACGAACGTAACGAAATGCGATGCGATGAAAAGGGGTGGCAAAAAGGGGGTTGGGAAAACTCGCAGAATGTCCTCCTTGTGTTTTCCAGGCCGCAGAAGGTGATGAGACGAGTTTGTTGTGGCAAGATTATTTAAAATTATTGCGTGAAATGAAAGTTTTTTTCCTTCTACAAACTTTTTTTATTTCTTTCCCGTATTCAGCATTTGTGTAGAGTTCACAACATGGAAGGAGTAAAATTTTGTTCGAAAGTATAAAGGGAAATTCTAAACGGGTTATGAATCCTTTCTGTTGTTTTTTTTTTGTTTCTTCTTTTGTTTCCCTTTTACCATTCCGGACACGTTTTACATGTTGCAATTTTTTCGAGGCTATCGCCCCGCGTTGGCGTCTCCATAGGCAGGGGCTGCCGTTCGGCATGGGGATTTGTTATCCTTGTTTGTTGGTTTGATTTAAAATATCCTTACATGGATTTGTTACTGTTGATTGCATCATTAGATATGAACTCATCCAGAAGCAGAACTTACACGACTGCAAGTCCTGAATCGCAAATGTATTGAAAGCGTGCGAACGGAACGTGTGCCAGCGTTTTCCCCCGTTCATTGTGGGCCCGAGATGAAATCGATTGCCACGTTATGCGTTTTTATTGCGAGCATTGGCAAACAATTGCCAGTTGCCATTGCCAGTTCGATTTATTTTATGGGATTTTAAAATTTTTATGATCACATTGTAACGCTTTGTGGTGGCGGCGGTACGTCGTGGTGTTAACAGCAATAACAGATTGCCCGGGATAGCCAGTGAATGGTGTGGGGAGGGGGGAGTTAAAAGGAATTGATAACGAGCACCGAATTTATTTGGGATATTTGTGCAGAATGTGTACTGTGCACAATAATTTAAAGTTTTATTGGGTTAAAAAATAGTAGGAATCCGAAGGAAAATAGGAAAATCGAGCGATATTCCTCATACGCCATTCTCAATTTAAATAATTGGTCCCATATGATCACTAGAACATTAAATTGGACTACTTTCAATATTTATTTTTCTTGGGGCCACAGGCTGAATATGACGAAGCCAGAACTTTATTCAATGATTGCTTTATTCAATGATTATTTGAAGTTCATTGTAAACCGATCAACCGATCTTACCGATTATTACAAGTCAAACATGTAGTTTTCAAAACCGTCATATTGTTAAACAGTTTCCGTTGTGAAGACTCTCCTCGATTCGCATTTGTACCAATCGTTTGTCCAGTGCTTTGAAACCAAATGATTTAGTTAATCTCTTGTACTCTACAACTTCACATTGGAACTAATGCAAATTCGTATTTCTCGCTTTATATTTTGTTAACCAGAGTCCTTTTCCTCACACTTTGCCTCAGATATTTTGCACAAAATCTTCACATTATTCGCTTACATGGTCCAATTGATTGAGTAATTAAAGGCAGACGACCATCTGTTTCTCAGTTTGGGCCTTGGTGGCTATCACAAGCAAAACTACCGGATACGGCAATCGGAAAACCCACACATGATTGTCAATAAGCCCATGCATCCTCAGAAAATGACAGTTTGCTGCATCGCTGAAACGATAAAGCATAGGAGAAATTTTCTTACACGATGCTTGGTGTCCATAGGAACACACAATTGATATTTGGCGTAACAAATTCGGTAATTGTGCTATCAGCCGTCTCGGCGATATCAATTGGCCACCTCAGAGCTGAGACTTGTCGCCGTCTTTTCAATTAATTTCAGACGAAAAACACATGTTTTATTGAAAACAAAAATTTATTAATTATGTTTTTTTTCAACGTAATGCCCAACCCCTACAGGCGGTGTGGGAACGTTGACTCCTAGGGGACAAACTTAAGGCCAAAATAAAAATTGGAATTGAAATTCGTCATTATCGACCCGACATTAGTCCTGTATGATTTTATCAGCTCAAAAGAATAATTTGGCATTAGAGGGTTAAGGCGAATACCGATCACTGCATTCGTGAGAAAGAGCCGGAAAAAGTCTGTGAGGTTTTTTAAAAACTCTCTGATCGGAAACTACCGTTTAAAAATGGCTCCAAATAACTAAGAAATATCTTCCCCTTAAAGACACCAGCATTTAAAGCTGAATAATATCCCACGTATTTATTTCCCTCAACATAACTTTTCTTCTGATCGACCCCTTTAGTTTTTTGCCTATGACCAGATGCAAGTCTGTTACAGGGGATTTTGCCCTGAGATAGGATTCAGCATTTCAGTTCTCATTGCTCTAGTGTGTACTATTTTTAAAGCTATTTCAGCAAGACTTCTTCATTGGTGCGTTTATACGCCACAGGTAGCAATAAATATTCGTAACTTCACCGTAATTTATTCACTCGTTTTGACGTTAATGTGACCTAAACAGACTTAAACACACACGCACACACACACACTCAAACAGATAGAGAGTCTTTCGAGATAAGACATATGAGAGTATATTATGTACACACACTCTAACATATATCATGCGAGTATGCTCATGCATGTATGTATCCTTCCTATGCATGTGTGTAGTGGTAGATTACATCACCTGTATCATTTTATACGGTTTGTTGAATTCATTTATGCCCTATAAAGACATTATCCTTTTTGGCTGCTTCGCACATTTCTCCGTTTATCATTGGCTGGCAAATCAACGGCAAATCTTCCCCTTCATCAGGACAAGAAAGCAAACACAGAATAATCGACAACATTTTCGCAAATATTTACTCGCCGTAAAAGGGAGCACAGAAGGTGAAACTGAAGGGGGTTCTACTTGACTAACCTTGTGAGGAATGATAAGGTAAAGAAGGTACGAAGGAAAGATGGAATGAATGAATGAATGAAAGAAAGCTATTCTTCACACGATTATTATCGGTTTTTGTGGGGGGGGGAGGTGGTGCCGTAACTGCCGACTATTGGGGGGTCTATGAATGAACATTCATTGGGCTCACACATCATTAATCATATCCATACTCCCATTCATCGTTCCGCTTTTGTTTTCTGCCCACTGTTTCGTGGGGGAGGTGGAAATGTGTGAATGTTATCAACCCAAGTCTATGAATTTTTATTTTTTTTTTCTCACATTTTTCTTTGACTGCGTTGAAAAGGGTAACATAAAATAAGTCGTTAAATTTATGTGTTATTTTTTTGTTTGCATAATTCTTGTACACTAAATAAACTGATGAGTTCTTACATTGATTTGATGATAAATTTCCTAATTTATCGATATATCCCCGTAAAAAACTTTACAATAGACTGCATAGAGTCTTAAGCTATGTGTGTCAAGTCGTTTGTGTTTGAGAGATATTTCATGAATTGCATCGTGAAATTGTTGGCATAAAAACGATCACCGAATCAGGGGAAGAAAGTTTTACTAAATACTAAAGGATTCTCACCATCTACTTCCGTAGTTCAGTTGTGATCATGCCAGTACAAGTCATTACGAACGTTAATGTCGTCGACCAACAGTGCCCAATAAAATCAATGGATTGTATGGATGGTATTCAATGATCGTAGAAGAAATATGTGGCAGCTGGCTGTGGGAGTCTGTAAGCATTTCATCTACTCGGTTCGACTACATTTTCCATTAATATTTGGACATTAAAAAAATTAATATTTTAGCATTTTTCCCCTGTTCCGGTCCATAGGTAGCAAATCGTTAAAAATTCAAGAAACGATCAACTACAAAAATGTACCTAACATCTCAATAAACAACTTTGTAGGACATATGAATTTCCTAGGAATGATTCTTAAAAGTGTATCAATTCTCATTTGCCTTTCCGGAATGGCATTAGCCAATTTTTGGAGCGTATGAGTAATATTAATTTGAACGCCTAGCACCTGAACGTAGGTGGTTAATTAAATGTATTTTTTTTTTGTTAAATAGCTCGAGACATGGAATGTTATTAGCTGCCACCTTGTCGAAGACCTCTTGTAGTGGTGAAAGGTTCGGAGAGTTTCTTCTTATAATTAAAGTATCTTCTTTTAGAACTCATATAGTTAGCGATTTTGACCTTGAATATGACGGGTTTTTCAATTTTATATGTTCACAATTTTGTTTGAGTTTGCTTCAGAGAGTAAATCAAAATTCCACACGGTCTGCAATATATGAGCGTAAGAAAATTATCACTTTTTTTTTTCTGCAAAAATGAGGCCCCAAATACAAAAAAAAAATACATAACTTTGGACAAAACTGGGAGACACGGATATTTTTGGTGTTTTATCATGTATTGGTGTCTGCATAGGGTTATGGCCCAATAAACATTTTAAACTTACTATAAATTGATTATAAACTTACATTAGTAAACGTAAGCTTGGAAATTCTTTACGGTAATCATTGTAACATGTTGATTTCCAATTATCGGATAAACAAAAACGGTCCCTTATTCTACAATTGTATCCATGCTTGGAAAACAATTGGAAATCAATTTGTGAAAACAATATTTAATAAATCATGTGGAAAGTTTGTTGTAATTTTATATATCTCTTATTCTACAATTGTATCCAAGCTTGGAAAACAATTGGAAATCAATTTGAAAAAACAATATTTAATAAATCATGTGGAAAGTTTGTTGTAAATGTGTATATTTGTTTTGGATGTAAATACTGTAAAAAAAACTTTTTGACTCTTGAACAAAGTGGCCCTCGTCAAAACCACGCTTTACTGCAACATCTGTTCAAAATAAAAAACATATTATTTTTACATTTGCTATAAATGTGCTGAAACTACTTACTCTTTATAGCCATTGCAACATTTAAGTTTTGAATGGATTTCTTTTCAGTGGTTCCCTTCCACGAATATTTATTTCCTTTGGTGGATGAATAGTCAAATCATCGACGTTTGCATTAATCGTTAATGCTTTAACTATTCCTTCACTCCTTTTTCTTACACTTTGTTTATATTTATAAGGCATATTTACCTTTTATTTATTTATTATATACAACACAAAATTACTTTAAAAAGTCCACTTAAATTTTAACCACAACGCGACAAGTGTCAAATAAAAACAAAACAAAAGTCAGAGATACGAGCCGATCCATTGTTTTCGCTGGCGGCAGAGTATTTTTAAGTCAGCGACCACAAAATTAATAAAAAAAAAACAAGAATAATTAGAATTACAATTTCCGACTTCAATAAATATTTTTGATATTGATTTTATAAGGGATTTGATATTTAGAATCTCTTTAAAATCAAAAACCGTGTATTAAAAACCGTATCATTGGTGTCGGCGGCGACGATTGTAATTCATGCATGGCAGTATACTTACGAAAGTATTGTAAATTTCTATTTTAGTACATCTTTTACAAATCTATTATAAATACATTACAATAAATTTGTGAATTTTAATTTTCGTAAACTAGTTTGGAAATAGTGTTTGGAAAACAATTGTTAATAAACTAGTTTACGTCAATGTTTATTGGGGGGTAACACCATTACCGGTGAAAATAATTCACAGCCTTTTAATAGATTCAACAGTGATTTGAATCTATGCAACGTTTCCTAGACGCCATGCAAAAACCCCATAAATGTTCACCTCTCAATGAAAATTTTGTATATTTCTAAACCTGAACTTGAACTTATAAAACAATACCTGGTCTTGAATGTCTTGAGAAAACCTCGTCAATGACGACAACATTAGAAGACCGGGATTTATCGAAGCTATACAAAAATTCTCGAGACATAGTGTCAACAAGAAATATCTTTGTGGCAGTCCATGCATCATGCCAAAAACTGGTGCAATCACTTGATTGTGCCATTATACAAGTGGTTTGCAAAATAATATTGCAATTAAAGTTACAAAAACAACTACCTTCTGCCCACAGCCACGTTACGGTTGACATTTTGTTACAGCTTCCACAATATGAGTTTGTTTTTGCCGGGTAACTATTTGCAATGCTAAACATATGCAGTTTAGTTGCCCATGCATTTAATTTGCAAAAACAAAAAAAAAACACCACCAACAAATCTATTTAAACATAACATTTGCATTTGTTAAATAATTTGTTGTTTGCCATGCACCACAGATGGCACAGTGGGAGACAAGCTGAATTAGAAATATATTTTATATACAAAAAAAAAAAAAACAAATTACACAAATTGCCAAAAGGGAAACCTTAACTACCTATATTCACGATGATAGTAATTGGAAAAATAACCACTAACAACACACACAGTTCCATATTATTAAGTTTATTTTGTGTCTAAGACTCGATGAGATGCTTAGTTATGCGTTTGTAGTTCTCGTTGACCTTGAACGGCTCGAAGTTTGTCCAAAAGTCACCAGCCTTTCGATTAAGTCGGAATATACTGCTTTGAATCTATACATCTCCAATAGTATAGGATTTGTCAGTCTATTTAATACAAAAAAAAAACGGATTCAGTTTAGTAACAAACTTTGATTTATTTTCAAACTTTTATGATAAATCAAACAGATTTGTTTCAAACTTGCGAATCTGAGTTTCGAATTACCGGGATGAGATCACAACTCTACACCAAGTCCAACATTCCCGGCAATTTAAGTGGTAAAGTGTTAAGTGTTTCTCCCTAAATGGTAGTCCAGCTCTCGTTTCAGAGTGTTCTGTAAGAGAAAAATAAGTCTTCATTAATTTTAAAATTCTTCCCGAATCGAACATTTCCAACACTGTGAAGTAGCACACAGGGAAAAATCATGGAAAATTATAAAACTAAACATTTGATACGCCTCATGGCCACCCGATATCACCAAACACACACAGACACAGCAGCCGTGGCCGCCACAGTCGCACCAGAGAGTTTGTTTATGCAGCCATTTGGAATTGCGGGCGGCCATAAAACAAATCACACTTTAATCCCCGCCACGATTAGTTTAATTGTTGCTTTGCGGTCATTTAAACAACTGACGTGCCCATATACATTGCAACCGCTTAGCCTACGGAATGAGAGGGGAAAGCAGAGCGAGAGAGAGGCTGCAGCGAATGGTGGCATTGTTCAATGTTGTATGCAAAATACGGCAAACAAATTTTTCTAAATTTGCATAACGCATTGTTGCAATGCCACAGGATCTTCTTCTCGCTCTCTTTCTGTGTGTTGTCCTTTCGGTGGCATTGAAAGTGTATCGGTTTTGTAGGAATGTTAAGGATTAAATGTAATTTATAAACGTTTTCATTTCATTTGATTTAATGATCATTCGAAAGTCTACTCTGAACCGATAGTGCGTCCAATGCATTGGGATTAACTGGAATCGAAATAAACGATTTTTAATGGCTTCTGGCCAACTCTTCTCTGTTAGCATTGTGCCCAGGACGACCCACTGGACTTAATGAACATTAACTAACACACACACTAACTTCAATACATGTCCTTCCCAAAATACATACACACAGACCCTCCAACACAGCTCACATTCCATACGACTAACGACAATTTAAAAGCGTTCGCATTGCTTTGGTTTTTAAGGTTCCCTCTCCCTTTGTGTTGGTGAGTGGTCTACGTACGGATTTCTGTGTGTGTGTGGCCCTTTCGGGCAAACAGTGGCAAAAACGAGGTCATTAATTATTTTACTAAATCTGTGAGATAAGCGTCATGGGTTAAATTTGTGTAACCACCAGTCCGCCCGTCTGTCTGTCTGTCTGTCTGTCCATCCTGCTACTTCACCGAACCCACGATAATGTTCTTCCAGCCGAATGAGCTAATAAGTGAATGTGTGTGGCCAGAGGAAACCGTGGAGTACGAGAGTGAGAACTAATGAGTTGTGCATACCCTTTTGCTGCTGCTGCTGCTGTGATGGTGGCCATTATTATCTGTGGCCGGATGCTCGCGTGGTGACCAACGTTGTCCGTTCACCATACACGACGACACAGTCCAGCCCATTTACATGAGCAGACGTTTAATTAATCTTCAAGGACGGCTCTTTAAATTAAGGGTTTCCATATTTATTTTCCCATTAATGAATTTATACTATGATTTATTTCACATAACATGATTATGCATATCCATGCAGTAGAGGGGGTCACTGTCAAAGCAATGAGAAACAAATATCTGTCTTGATATAGATCTTTGGTCTAGACCCAATGTCGATTCCATATAAACCATTGGGGTGACTGAAAGTGGCTTGAAAATATTTTTTAAAATAAAAAAATCTGTCGTTTATTTTTATAAATAGCCAAAATTGGGAGAACATTGTTTTGTTATGATTTTTTATTTGGAAGAATATAAAACTCTACAAATAATACAAATCAGATATAATTTGACATTCTGGAGCATTTTCAGTAATTCCAATAATTCGAAATTTGAGGCAAATCCTTTGTTCCATATTTTTGTTCAGTGCAAATCAGAAAATATTTAATTCCACTGGGAACAGCAATAATTATAGTAACGGAAGTAAAATAAGCTTGCTCAAACAATAAATCCTAATAATCCAATTGCTAGTAGTGCATAAATTATTCCTAGTCAACCAAAAGTTTTCTTTTGACCATATACGGATCTTCCTTCCACAGATAGAGGAGAAGAACATGGTGGAGGGCTATGACCGCTCGGTTTTGTAAATAATCTGGAATTATGAGATTCGTTAACAGCTCGTAGCAAGCACAGCTACCAAATGTAAGCGTATGAGTCTGTGATGGTGTTGAGGGCACCCACCCACAATCCAAATAATAACGAGCCTCACGACCACTGTACACTAGAGCGTACCAGGTTACAAGTAAAAAAAAAAAAGTTCGCCGTACACCTTCGAATATGAAGTATTATTGAAAGGTAGTTTCAAACAATTTTTTTTATTTTTTTATGCCGAACGTAGGGGTCGCGCTTTTACATTTTTCTATATAACTTCTGCATTTATAAACGGATTTTAAAGTGTGATACATCGATGTTTTTTATCTCGACGACACTTTTTCTGCTGGGAAAATCGACATACTTCCTTTGGAAGAGTTTCATGATTTTATGCGAACTTTAATTTTCTGATATTAGAGTGGTACATTAGGGTAGTAGCAACTGAGATATGATGGGTAAGTACCAGAAGGGGGTGCTTGAGCTCAATGACTTCAAAGACAAAAAAATCGGCCTCGTCGAGACAAAAACATCGATGTATCACACTTTAAAATCCGTAAAATCCGTAAAAAATGTAAAAGCGCGACCCCTACGTTCGGCATAAAAAAATAAAAAAAAAATTTTTTGAAACTACCTTTCAATAATACTTCATATTCGAAGGTGTACGGCGAACTTTTTTTTTTGAGGTACGCTCTACTGTACACCCCTTAGGCCCATCCACCATCCACGAAGGGAACGGCCAAAAGTGTCGAACTTGGTACTGCCATACCGAAAATCGACGATGAACCCCAAATCTGGCGAACGGAGACAAAGCTGCAGAGAGACACACGCTCTTGAGGTCAACCAGCTGAAACAGACGGCCAGTTTAACATCAGCGCCTCAGTTGCAAATTGGGAAGAGGTCTATGGACAGATAGAATCTGCTCGGGGGAAAAATATTGCAATCTCAAATGGAAGCGCATAATACTGTGATGATTTGATTTAATAGCAAATGGGCGTAAATGTAATGGGAAGTCGAATTTAACTTTGGTGTGATGTTCTTAACTACTTTAAGCGACCCAATCTAATGTAAATGTATACAAACATACATTATATCATTATGAGTCCATTGAGTCTGTCTGATATGTTATTCTTAAGAGGTAATTCTATTATTCACAACCGAAACAATGTCCTCTTCCTTCTGATACTCTAACGATAGAGATTCATAGTTTACGGAGCCATGCGTGCTCTCTATCCCTTGCTTTGGATGCAAACCAGGAACTTTTCAGCTCCCACTTAGGTTGGCTAACTTAACAGCCTCAATATGTCGCATTTATCATTCACTCTTCTAAATGGTCTAGGATCGCATTACTACGCCAATTTAAGGGCATTCAAAATCTGAGCAGAATTTTGGCCTTAAAAAGCGCAATCAATGTAATGTTTTAGCGGACCGCTGAAGTTCACACATCATGAATAGGAAATATTCATTATCCGAATCAATTGGTGATATTCCTATAACATTAGTTGCCTATTTGATAAGCCAATATTGAGACTTACTAAATCTAAATTGAAAAAATACAATTTTACAAAAAAAACAGAAAACGTGAATAAACTGTTGAATTTTTTTTACTAAAAGTGATTCAATTGAAAAATATAAAGATGCTTGATAAAATTGTTTGCAAAACGCTCTTCCGAATATTTTGTCCAGCGCACCACTTCGTTGCTGTGGTTTATAATAATTCATGATTGGAGACTGGGGCATGCCCCGATTGGATTCCAAACTCTGCCACCGTTTATTAAGATACATTGGGAAATATTACTACAAATTAAAATCACAAAAATCGCATCCCCTTTGAGACGGCCCTGATTTACGATATCCCTAACAAAATAATAGTCTATCGGGCAGCGGAAACAATTCTGTCGCCCAAGGAACATTAATTTCTTGCAATAATAAAACTAACTCATATTTCATAAGTTTACACTACAATTAGTTCGCATGTGGTACAAAAAGGGAATCAAACAAATTCGCACTTGGCGAATACTCTTTCAGTCCGTGCCAACAAAGGGCCAGTGATTTAGGACACGGCGGCGATGATATCCTCAACTCATACCCCGGACATCAGCTCTGCTGGCATTTAATCCCGAACAAATGACACAAGGACAATAGAGATGCCACAAGGCTGGAGTGGAGAAAGCTGAAGGGACGATTGGAGTAAGATGGGGATAACAAATAACAAAGGATACAACAATTCCCATATAAATAAATACTGATCTGTGTGTCAGTTCATATCAACAGACATTTATTTTTATTACCGCCTGACATTCATTTCTATTTGCTGGTCATTATCCCCGCTTTATCCTTGATGTGTCCCCATTCATTGGTGTTGTTGTCATATCCGTTTTGGGAACGAAATGGTTTTCGTTGTCTTTGCCAGACATTAAAGTTCAATCTTTTGTGGTTGTTTTTTTTTTATGGAAAACAAAGTGTCCTTTACTTGGCTTACTGTGATTGATACAAGTCAACGGGGAGGGGGGGCTGCATTAGGAAACGAGCAATTGATTTAAATCGTATGGTTACCCGCTCCATGTTATTCATAATTTGTGTGGTCATTCACCGAAGAGCCTGTCATTTTCTTGGTGGTTTCCTTAAGTTGCCGGCCGTCCATGATTAATGACAGAGTGTCGGATAATGCAATGAATGTGAAATGTTACATTGCGCCCGTTTCGAAATCCCCAGATGGTAGTTATTGGCGGCTAAAGATTGTGGGAGAATATGGAAATGCATCAATTTAATTACGCACGTGCGTCACGTGACATTGAGTAGCGTAACAATTGCATTATACTCTCTCATACACACACACACACACACAAGTCACTGGGTAAGAAACAAGAAATCAACCCCTTTTAATGGTGGCAAACAGCATCACCACCACCACCACCACCATTGCGAAAATTGAAGAGACCGCGAGCGGTGGGGTTAGGAAATTTCATTAAATATGATAAATGGTCAGCGATTAACGGTGAAAATACAACACACACCAGATCCCGGCATCCAGACCGTGAGTCAACGCCATAACATCGATCTATGGAAATTTATGCAAAAATCCCAAAAACGCTTGCACACCTCCCTTGGATTGTTGGTGTGTTGTGTGTACTGTCGGCTTACCAAACAAACTGCGGCCGGAAAACGGAAGCCAAAACACACTCGAACATTGAACCAACTTTACAACACTGTTGCACACACCACAGCCAACACACCGCTCTCCACTTTGTTGTTGGGTGACACATGATAAATTGTAGAACATTTTTTTTATTTGTTTGCATCACAGCTCTTCCCGAGATGTTTTGTGATTTGTAAAAAAAAAAACGTTCTTGAAAGTTAATTGAACCAAACAATGACAACGTTTAAGGGGCGCCGCCGCCACAACAACACTGGAATCGTCAAGCGTCTTAACCGCAACCACTGAAAATATTTGTCATGTTAAATACTTGAAAAATAACAGCAGACATCGCTATGGGACACGGGCACCGGCGGCATTAAAAGTCACATGTAATGGTAGAAGATGGCAATCACAAGATTTGTCATCTATTATAATATTTTAAATTATACTGTTTTTTTTTTTAGTTAGCCTTGAATAGTACAAGGAATGGTCTTGGGATTTAATGAAATTGGAGATTTTATAATCTTTGAAATTAGGCAAAAAAAAAATTAATGGTGGATCTGAAATACAAGAGCGGTTGGGTTTTGTCCAAAGGACTCTCGGTTCACATTCCATGTATTTTTGTAGTCATTCCAAAAAAAACTATATGAAAATGTGAAATAATTCACACAAATTATGAAAAGTTTCATAAAATATATGTATACTAGTAAGTTGTAATGCGCCTATGGCGGCCGTTGAAATATGGAAAACAAATTTTGTTGAAAAAAAAAAAATCTTGTGGAAAAAAAAATGTTGTTGAAAAAAAAAATGTTTCTTCTTTTTGTTGAAAAAAAAAATTGTTCTTCTTTTTGTTGAAAAAAAAAATTTCTTGAAAAAAAAAATTTTTCTTGAAAAAAAAAAATTTCTTGAAAAAAAAAAAATTTGTGGAAAAAAAAATTTTGTTGAAAAAAAAAATATTGTGGAAAAAAAAAATTTTGTTGAAAAAAAAAATTGGAAAAAAAAATTTTATAAAAAAAAAATTTTGGAAAAAAAAAATATTGTTAAAAAAAATTTGGGGAAAACAGAATTTCTGTACAAAAAAAAAATATTATTTATTATAGAATGCCTATTTAAATTCCTACGTACTGCGTGACAGAGTCAGTGAATCAGTGTATCAGTGAATCAGTGTCGAGGGTAAATATATATTAAGATGAAATGTTCCATTTGTGAAATCCACTAAACATTTACTAAGCGGTTCAAGCTCATTCAGTGATTAAAAGTTATCAAGCCTTACGCCGAGAGAAAGGCGGAAGCGTCATCTTTTTACGAAACGCACTTTTTAATGTAAATTGTCCAACGCTCTTAATCCCAAAATATAAAAAAATAATATTCAGTTTCATTTAATTTTCAGTTTTCATTTAAAATTTCAATCGACTATAAAAAAAATCTGTCGATATATTTTTTTTAAATTTCTGGTTTTATTCGAAAGGTTAAAAGTGGAACACAATGTCATTCATATGACAACCACGAAAGGCTTGGCAGTACCTCATCCGATTAACCCAATGTTTCACTAAATTTTTGATTGTTTAGTGTCGAAACTCTTCAATGGCAACTTCGATTTCAACGCTTCAAATTGTCAGTGGCTGCTTTGCGTAACATTAATCCTTAATGGCTCCTTACAGAAACGAATACATAGGCCACAAATCACAGATCCACTGCGTAAAATATCGATAGTTGCGTTGACTATGTGACATGTGGCCCGTCGTCTTGAAACCAAATGTCGTCCATGTCATTCTCTTGACTTTTTGGAAACAAAAATTCGTTGAGCAAGGCGAGGTAACGTTCATCGTTGACGGTTAACGTCGACACTTTGCCCATGATGCCGCTAGCCCAAAATTCACACCAAACACGGACTCGTTGTGGATGCATTGACGTCTCAATAGTCACTTGAACCCCTTGTGCGGCAATTTTCCTTTGTGACATCGCCACCGCCACAGAACCCCTTTAAAATGGGAGATGAAAATGAGCTTCAACTGAAAATACGATTTTTCGGCAATATTCTTCATCTTCTTCCAAACAATCTTCAGTCCATTGGGCGAAGCGAAAACGCATCGAAGTCAAAGTACTGGGTAGGTCAAATTTAAAATTTTAAATGGCCCACCCTTTATATGACACGAGATCAATAGGGATCGGAGTGATATACTGTAGTGTTGTGGAAATCACCCAGAGTTTCCACGGAGGCAAAGATATTGCCATAACATTGAGAACTAAATTTAGAAAAAAAAAAATACCGTGTACGAGGGATTTTTATTGAACATTGATAAGGGCCATTTAAAGCTGATATGAATCTAGTATTCCTTACTAAGGAAACCCTGGTGGCGACATATAAATCCATAGGTCTCTCCATCCTTAATTATTCTGCTCCAATACGGACCTCATTCCTTAGCGACAACAATGGAAAAACCTTTTAAAGGACGCTGGATAATTCAATCCTAATTGATACAGGTTGCGTCCAAATGACGAATGTAGATCATCTACACGAGGAGACCAGTCAGACAACATACTGCCAGACTCTGAATAACAATTGGGCGGACATTTTTTCGCTTTTCCCTGTTCCCCTGCTCTAAATAAAATCTCCCCGGGATTTTTGTTTACTTTTCCATGTTTCCCTATTCTAAACGAACTTCGAATATGGGAATCTTTTCCCAGGGATAAAAGTGGGCATTCTGAATGTCAATACAAAAGGGGAATGTGATGTGATTTTTTGGGAATTATTCCGTCAATAAATTGAAAGGTAGTTCTGCTTTTTACAGTTTTTGTGTTTTTGATTATAACCCTTTTTTTAGTAAAATGTATGAAAAACAGAAACAAGTTTAATCTGAAATTTATTACAAATTGTTTCCAATAGTATTACAAATGATTGAGTCGTGACAAGTACCGGGATGCGATGCGTCCTCGTATTGAATCGCCAGCTCATGATCATAGACCTGTAAATTAATTTTTGGTTACAAATTAGTTATTGATAACTCTGCTAACTATATTGAAAATGATGGCATCACGTAACTATTTCCTTTCGAACATTTGCACATTCTTCTCCTTCTGCTGCACTTCAGCGATTACTGCTTCAGTTATCATCAGAAACGCAACACTGAACATTTTTGTATTGTTTTTTTTTATATAATTGTTTTGTTTATGTTCACTTTATTAACTTAAGACGTTTGAAACTTTATAAAAATAATTTTCAAATTGTTGGCCAAACAAAACAGCCGACTTCGAATAATTATTGTTATTGTTTTTTGTTGTTTAGAAATGGAGGATTTTATTCTCGGGAAAAATAAATTCCCCGGGAATTATGTCCCAGAATCGGGCTGATAATGTGCCGCTGATTAGACAGTTCCTGTTGGCATGTCACCCGCCAAGTCATCTTATCTGATGGTTACGATGATCTGATCATTCCAACTGACGTCCACCGATTGTGAATATCGAATGCCCTGAAAATCACGCTTCTATTGGCGGTCTTCCAAGCCATGAATGGCTACAGACGCACTAGAGTTCCTCACCAATATCCTCCTGCTATTTGGGATACTGAGCGGCAACTTCCAAGACTAACCCGTTCAATCCTGGTTTTACTAAGAGCGGTCTGGAGCAATATTCTCAACTGCTTCAGAGAACGGATTGTTCCAAGCACAGGTGCCCTTCCAGCCTACAAAGCCCTCATGACAGTGCATTTTTTTTAATTGTCCATCCGATCCCACCTCCCTACGACCCATTGACTTGTGATCACGACCAACAGAGATGGCACATTT
Source organism: Hydrotaea cyrtoneurina (assembly GCA_958296145.1). Lineage (NCBI taxonomy): Eukaryota > Metazoa > Arthropoda > Insecta > Diptera > Muscidae > Hydrotaea > Hydrotaea cyrtoneurina. The sequence goes on along the minus strand of OY282513.1, from coordinate 3,981,284 downwards.
CCTTCACCTCCCAACATCACACTTTCCAATTGACACAAATTCAATTAATATGTTTATTTGAAGAGAATAATTTTTTTTTGTATTTTAATATTTAAAATTTTTAAAATTTATATTTTAAAGATATAGCAAATTTAATTGTATCGTCAGGACCACACGCCTTTATGCTTTGGCACACAAAAAACCCTTCACTGTAAAATTATCTTTTTGGCGCACGTCTTTTTCGCGGTTAGGACTCGATATAAAGAATCTCACCCACGATATTGAAACGCCAGGAATTCCACGACTAAAAACCTCTCAATACTGTTAGTTTCCTTTTAAATACCAAAAAACCACCATTGGTGGCATTTCATCAACAACAATTCAACACCTGTGCTCCATTCGCCACTGGAACTGTCATAATAAAGCTTAGCCATACAACAGAATTGTGTACTTTGTCCCAACTAGAATAATTACGACAGACAAATCAACAATATCAGATTTTTCATACGCTCCAAGCAAATAACTCCACATGCATACACACGTGTTTGTACATTTGTATGTCAGCAGCTGTCCGCCGCATCCAGCTTATTTCAACAGCCAACATTCAAAGGGACAACAGTGTGCCGCCACCACAATTCCTAAACGCCATTTGCGTCCATTCGCTATTTCGTCCGGAATGGAGCTGTTTAAATACATCCCACCTTGGAGCCAACTTATTTTCACAGTTGGATAAGTGGACATTTCAATTTGATCTGTCATCATCAGCAGCAGCAGTAGCAGCCGAAGTAACAGCAACAACAACACGGACATGTGTTTGGACATTGCGAATGCAAAACTCATTTCGGCACAAATGGAAATTCTTCTTCTGGTGAAACGATGACACCACAACGCCATCCAGAGCCAATGTGTGACGATTCTATGTGTTCGACGCTACAAATTGGTGTGAAAACAGCATAAGGTGACACTTATAGGAAAATGACACTGTTTCCATGGGAAATTGAATAGTTGAATTGAATTCAAGTCCATGTAAAAGGTACTTTTTTGAAAGACTACTGGGAAAGTTGGAGTATGAACATGTGTTTACTCGACTGAAACGGTTTCACTTGTTTTATCAACAAATTGTCTTTATCGGCGAGGCTCAAAAGTACGCCTACAAACAAAAATTGCCGAATTAAGTTCGAAGAGACAATTTCACTGTTTGCTGGGGTTTTTGGGCAACCGGTAATATTGGACCGTACTTCATCAAAGGATTTCAGCTACAATTGCATAATGTTGTCCTTCTCTCCATTCGATTGTCTGGAAACAGTGTGTCCAGCCATTGTGACAATCCCTTCACCAACACACAGATAGAAAGTGCGTACGCATCCCTCCATGGCTAAGTACACACATATACATGTACATGAAAGTACGTAGTTCAGTCTTGTTAGAATTCTAATTTCACGGTATGTTTGTGCGAAATTCATCACGGATCGCATGTAACTGATTATAGGAAATAGCCCGCAGAATAGCAAATCACACATTTCGCCAAAAAAAAAAAAAAAACAACCGACGCATACATGAGTGTTCAGACATTCGAGGCGGTCGTCGGTGTGGAAATGTACACTTTGCCAAATGTTACCGCCGCTCTCATAAGGGTTAACATGAAAATCTGCTCCATTAACCTCCTTCGAAACTCATACTTCATCCTGTTTATAAATGTTTTTCTTTTCTCAAAACAAAAATAGAACTTGCGGAGTAGGATGGGGAGACTCACGATACGAAGCACTCGTTTCATTGTCATTAGAAAAGATTTTTATTCAAAATTGCTGGGCTTTGTTTTGTTTCGTTTTTGTTTGTCTAACAAAAGACATTAAAAATGTAAATAAATTGTGCGCGCTACAAAAAAAAAAACTGAAAAGTGCTTCGAAATAATTGCATTTAATGGCTTCCCACAGCGGCGGAAACAAACAAAGCACAAAGGAGGTGACTCGACTACATTCTGTTGTGTTTCCGCTTGTCTCACTCCCCCACTTTCTCTCCCTCTCTCTCTTTCTGCGACTAGAGACAATTTTCAAAACAGGTGAAAGAAAATGACTAAATGCCTTTTGTTTTGTTGCGTCCTTGTTGTCTTCTGGGAGGCATGTAATGGAGCATCATCTTAAAACAGCCGAGAGAAGTGGGAGTTCGAAACCCACAATTTTACAAACAAATGCCTACATTCCGAGTATTTAACCTACTTCCGCTCATCCTCCACTCTCCATTGTGGAGCACCAAGTGGTGTATAAAGAATGATGGCACTCCCAAGGATAAACAGTGACAAAACTTTGTAAGTCACAACAACATGAGAGTCAGTTCGGTTGTCGGTGTTTTGGTGTTGCTTGAAATGGGCAAAAGCCGTACAGTGGATGATTTTCCAACAAGTTGGGCTTTCATTTGAGGGGCTGCTCGCCTCTGACTCCAGCATTTTTTAATAATTCGACTCCGACTTCAGCTGTTCAATTATAAAATTTCAAAAATTATATTTCCGTCCACTATTTGTATCTTAACCATTTGTGCATTTGTATCTTAACCATTTAACCCCTGAGTTTTTTTTTTGTAAAATTTTTTAGGTTTATTTAAAATTTGACGGCAAATATAGTTATAAGGAGACTATCTAAGGTGTTAGAGATACACGATATAAATACCTTCGCTGGGACATATGATCCCAGTAGGGGCGAAAGGGTTAAAGATAAAACAAGTTCATATAATTGCAAATATTTATTATTATTATTTTATTTATTTATTGCAAATATAATTTACAAAAAAAGGTAAACAAAAAAAAGGTCTGGCTTCGAGGGCCTTCGCCTTTGTGAAAATGTTTCAAATTTTAAAGAATATTAAGAGATTAACTTGTTTTTAAAACATTTTATTTGTTTTATGGGGAATTTATGTAAATAAAACTCGGAGTCGGAGTCGATCAAATTTTTCGACTCCAGACTCCGACTTCGGGCAAATCTTTTCAGACTCCGACACCACACCCCTGGTAAAACTAAAAAAAAAATCCAGCCTATAAAATGTGTGTCCACACAATAAAAGCCAACGAAAAACCATAATAAGAAGCTGTTCGGCTCGAATTATTTCTAGGTAGTTGCAGGTCATTGGAATTGAAATCAGTCAAGAAGGAAAAATTTGAACAGAATTGAATGTTGACGTGATTATGAAAAAATACTTTTCTCCAAATGCTTTGACAATTTGTGGTGTAGGACAACATTGTGTTTTGGTTTACTGCTGCTGGCGGCAACAATTCTTGAGAGAAGTTACTCTTGAACGACGACATTTTTCAAATGAACATGCACGTGCACATGTAGACGCTCAGTTTTTTGTTCGATCTTTTTCATTTACTTCGAAGACAATATGTGTACTCAACCGGCTACAAATTTATTGTACGTGTAATGGCAGGGTTACTTGCAAATTCGCCGGTCTTACCAGGATGCGAGGCCGGAGTTTCTCACGCTGCCGAACACACAATGGACTACCCAAAAAAAGTCTTGGTTTATCAAATTTGCTTATTTAAAACTACATTCATATGACATTAGACGTTTTATGAATTCGCAATTAAATTTTTTTATATTATTGACTCGTGCTCTCTCAAAATGCTTCACTGTGCGCCGCCAGATTTATTTGCAGAGAACCGCCAGTGACTGTACGTAAACCCACCGAACAAAAGCAAATACAAACTGTTAATTTGTTAATTCATGGTTTCATGACGATGTCAACGACAACCCGGGGGACAGTTCTGGTCCATCGAAAGAAACGGGCAGGGTGTTTGCAAGGCTAAGAACTGTGACGGTGCTCCAAGCAAAGAATTTAAATATCAAGCATTGCTTTCGCTCTAGCCAAGTGCAACGCAAAATTAAATATTTTGTCAAATATTGATCATGTGGTTCCGTGTACTGTTCAGTATATGTATGAACTAAATTCATGTTGTAAGGTAGATATCATTCCTGCGAGTATAATCAAAACCAGCGATTTTCAAAACAACTTAAAATTATAGCATTTACTAGAAATAATTGAAATTAAATTTTGTTAATATGAATTATAATGTAAATGAAAAAGTATGACAAATACTACTAATTAATACATAATAATAAATAATAATAAATAATAATAAATAATAATAAATAATAATAAATAATAATAAATAATAATAAATAATAATAAATAATAATAAATAATAATAAATAATAATAAATAATAATAAATAATAATAAATAATAATAAATAATAATAAATAATAATAAATAATAATAAATAATAATAAATAATAATAAATAATAATAAATAATAATAAATAATAATAAATAATAATAAATAATAATAAATAATAATAAATAATAATAAATAATAATAAATAATAATAAATAATAATAAATAATAATAAATAATAATAAATAATAATAAATAATAATAAATAATAATAAATAATAATAAATAATAATAAATAATAATAAATAATAATAAATAATAATAAATAATAATAAATAATAATAAATAATAATAAATAATAATAAATAATAATAAATAATAATAAATAATTATAAATAATAATAAATAATAATAAATAATCGAATAATAAATAATAATAAATAATCGAATAATAAATAATAATAAATAATCGAATAATAAATAATAATAAATAATAATAAATAATAATAAATAATAATAAATAATAATAAATAATAATAAATAATAATAAATAATAATAAATAATAATAAATAATAATAAATAATAATAAATAATAATAAATAATAATAAATAATAATAAATAATAATAAATAATAATAAATAATAATAAATAATAATAAATAATAATAAATAATAATAAACACAAACGTTCCACTGATCCATCATCGTCGTCAATATCTATGGGTGGTGTGGATATCGAGTATCAGATACTATTGATGTTCTGGGCATGACGATACAGGGTGATGCTCGCTGGGCAATAGGGTGGAGTGAAAACATGCTTTTTTTTTAATTTGAAAAAGTTAACCTCGGAAAGAGATGTAGTCTGGGGTCCTAATGTGGGGAAAAATAAAGAAAAAAATTTTAAAAAAATTTTAGGGGTCGCGCCACTCCCTCGAAATTTGGAAATTATCGCTATTTTGGCGTTGATTTTAGATAAATCCTAAAAATTAACGACTTAACTTATTCGAAATTTAAAAGTTTGAGCTTGTTCCCAAACAAAAGTATTTGAGGCAAATATGAGGATAATCGACTAATATTTGTAGCTTTGGTGGCGATTTCATTGTTCAGTCAATTTTCTGAAGAAGGGACGATTTGACTTATTTTACTTTTTGAAATTTTTGAACAATGAGAAAATTTTTTTTAAATTTTTTCATGCCCTTATTTCATTGTTTACGCTATTGCAAACATTTATTGACATAAAACTTTTTAGGATTTTGCTAAAATCAACGCCAAAATAGCGATAATTTCCAAATTTGGAGGGAGTGGCGCGACCCCTAAAAATTGTTTAAAAAAATTTTCTTTATTTTTTCCCTCATTAGGACCCCAGACTACATCTCTTTCCGAGGTTAACTTTTTTTTTTTGAATTTCACTCCACCCTACTGGGCAAGCCATATATTCGAAGTGTCGAAAGAAGCATTCATGTGTTTAGGCTTTTTAAAGCGGTGCATGAAATACTTCACCCCCTCTGATCGCGTAAATATTTACCTACATCCGGCCTAAAATGGAATATAACTCCCATATATGGGCAGGGGCTCCAAAGACATCTTTGCTGCTTCTGGACCGTCTACAGAGGAGAGCGGTGGTGATGGTAGGGTATCAAACTCTATTGCCTCCCTACAATATCGCTCTTCTATAGATATTTCAATGGTATCTGTTCGTCCGATATCCGTCGTCTAGTCCCTGACGTTAGAACATTTAGCCGGAAGACTCGGATATGCAGGGAGTCTCATCCGTTCATTGTCAAATGGGCGGTTGACCGGACCACACACTTTACAGATAATTCGTTCTTTAGCCGAACTGTTCGAATGTGGAATAATCTTTCAGCAAGTGTTTTTCCTGCCTGCTATGACATTATCAAATTCAAGGCCAACATCAACAAACACTACTCCCTCTTTCCTCCCTCCAATACCCTTCTTTCCTATCGCTAACACAGTGATTGCATTTGACTGTTAGTCAAAAAAAAATCATAATAAATAGAAATAAATAATAATAATAATATTAGATATAAGCGCCCCGGTAGGCGAGTTGGTAGCGTGCTTGCCTATCAGCGTGGGGGTTGTGGGTCCGATTCCCACCAGAGGCTTTGGTCTGTCGCTGCAAAAATCAAGCCAAATGGTCTTTGTCACCCGGTAAACCCTTGGACCCAAAATTATAATATAAATTTACTTTGTATTGTAATTAATAAATAAATAAATAAATATTAGATATTGAAAAATTCTTGTTCACCACGTATTTTGTAAGTATACGTTATTTGCGACGATTCTTCAATTCTAGATTGGGCTTCATTCTCCTTCTTTAGCTGAGCTACACAACCCTTGGAAAATTTGGTAAATTTTTTAGTATAGGAAATGAGTTTCTAAATATCCGATCGACTCAGATGAAGTAGCCACGTTAAAAAATACACTTTTTCCAATTTCGAAAATCTTTGTTGTATTTTTGAGAAATTTTTCATAATATGTGGGACAGTGGGAAATTTTTCACAAATTGTTTGATGTATTTTTCAGAATTTTTCCTATTGGGCTTTTGGGGGATTTTTCATTTATTTTTAGGGATTTTTCCTTTGGGACATTCTTCATTTTTTTGGTGCATTTTTCATTTGGAGTATCCATACAACGCGTAAAACGCAAAAATAATACATTTGATTACTCTCAAATAGTGTACGTACGGTGCCGGAATGAAAATGAAATTTTGAAATGAACAAAATCTGTTCAATAATTTATGAATCTAAATAAATAACGCGTCAATTGACTATGTAATCAAATAATACCTGCCATTTTGAGTCGTATAGACAATTCTGATTTAGAGTTGTACGTATGGTAAATAAACACATTTTATAATTGAGTCACGTGAAATGTGATGTGGGTAGGTCCTGGCAAAGGCTTTTTCGAATCTGAAGTCTCTTACCAACTTTCATTAATTCATAACAATAATCCAAGTATTACATTTTTGTAGATCATAGACCTACTCCCATTCTGCCCGGCGGTTCATAACGTGCATTGGCCTACAACCTAGAAGATATTCGATTACTATGCTAAATGAACTTTGGCAAGAGCAAAAGACCCATGCCTGGAACTGGTTGGTGGTCGGCAACCAATTTCAGCAATTTTTGGGCCTTATTCTTCCAACTTTTTTCACTAGCAAATCTAATCTATTGAAACTTATTTCGATGGGAGCTATTTCATGAGTCCTCAATATTTACAGTACCACCCAGAAAACAGTCTTGCGTTATATACAGTACCCATAGTCAAATTGGTGCGGATCTACACTGAAGGGGTCTTGGCTTTGCTATCCCTTCGTAGTCCACAAGTTCCACACTTGACGTTGCCATAGCTTGCAGCTTTCGCATATATCGCATACGACCACGATTTTGAATGGCTGTCGATTTAAACCATAAATGTATAAATGTGCATGTGTGTGCATATGAATTCGAGTTAATAATCCAACACAACCGGAAGTGTGGTAATACTGAAATTGGATGTCAATCGTTAAAATGAAAATTAATTATGCTCTTTAAAGTTTGTAATTTATTAATGGAAGTATAGGTAAACATATTTTATGTTATTAATAAACTTTTATGAAGAGGATTTTTATTTATTATTGATATCGATAGTCAAATGTTGTTGGAGTGGGAAATGTGGCGGGAAGTTAGCATTAAATAACAAACGTAACGTCGACCATTGATCCCGAAGTTCAAAGAAGTTAACGATTATTTTTGAAAGTTGTGTCCGTGCTCTGTTTTTATTCCACACTCTTTATAAAAAGATGAGTAAATGATTTATTAGGCGGTAGCCATCATAGTGAGTTACATGAATATCCATAAATGGGATATTCAAGAACTGTTGTATAACGACGTCTAGTCCGTAGGCCACCGCGATAAGTCTCATAACAAAAAGGTTAGTGCTATTTGAGATACCGCAGTTCATGAGGTATTCCTTACACGAACATGATATTGTAGTGGATCTGGCCCAGATATGGATGGATCTGAATGGCATATTAAATCGAACACGTTCAGTTCAATATCTTATTATTTTCTAGACGTTACCAATTATTTCCGTTTGAACCATTGAATTAGTTCTATTCTGTTACCAAGTAAACCAGTTCCAAAGGATCAGTTGGTTCAATTCGCGTCTCTTCAGAAGAAACATCCAAAATATGGAATCGGCTCAGGGACCGTACTATTAACAGAACCTATTGAACATAAACTAAATATTAATTTTCCACACAAAGATTTGAAGCTTCCGCTGTGCCAGAGAGAAGAAATCAGTTTGTCCATCCATATCAGGATGACCCAAAAGCAAGTTCCAGCAGTCATCTTAAATTAAATTTTGTCCTCTACGATACGAAACGGGACCATTTTGAACTATCTGGGCCCCCGCAACACTTTAAGGTTATTACTCTCATCGATCTCTTCGTTTTGTCCCTAGATTCGATTTGAACAGAAGTGCGTTGCGATCCGTGTGATCTCACTTCGGCCACAATTCGATTGATATCGTTGCCCAGAATGTGCTCTCCCGAACAGGGTCTAGCTTAAATTTGATTTAAATGTCGGTGCGGTATCACCACTTTCTCATATATTTTTCCCCAGCAAGGTGGTTTTACTTCTCACATTAAGACACTGCTCAATATATCCCAATCAAGCGCCCCGGTAGGCGAGTTGGTAGCGTGCTTGCCTATCAGCGTGGGGGTTGTGGGTTCGATTCCCACCAGAGGCTTTGGTCTGTCGCTGCAAAAAATCTAAACATATGGTCTGTGTCACCCGGTTTACCCTTGGACCCAAAAATTAGAATATAAATTTACTTTGTATTGTAATTAATAATAAATAAAATAAATAAAATATATCCCAATCTCACATATAGAGGGCGCATTCCAGAGGATTGTTTTCCTCGGTGTACGTTGCGTAATTTTACAGACATACGCTCTACAGCTGCGTTAATTGAAAATATTGCATTTATAAAACATTTAACAACAATGTGTGGCATGAATACTTGAAATCAGTCGAAAGTGAAGCAGGGAAACGCTCCCTCTGCCTGTCATACTTTCAGTAGACGCCCCAATTGAACACTGAGGCCGTTATCGGGTTAAACATTTGTCCATATTAGCGGCGTTATGGCCTCATTCGAAATCATCGGCAATAGAGATACTTAAACATTCCAAACACAGAATATTTTTGGTTTTTTTTTTTTTGCAATTGTATTTTTAGCATTTCGTATAATACAAATAATAGCAATAACAACAACATCAGCAACAAAATATAATTAAATATTTTCGAGGTCACCTCCATACCTACACTTATTTTTTGACTAGAAAAATTCCAAAATGGACAAATAATATACAAAGTAATGAAAAGAGGGAGGATGTACGTAGTACGTACGTTCCACACATGTTCAGCAAAACAAAAATTGGCGCACTTCCGCTTTGGCCTAAACAATCGGAATTGGAACAGAAAGCGATACCACAGTCAAAAGAATGCAAAATGCCAACAACATCACTGAATGTTTCTTCATTCGGACGTCATAGTCGTGACCGTCGTCGTCGTCGTTTGAGTCGTATAAATGTTTGCATTTCACACATTGCACTGGCCTCGTCGCCAACCATTAGAGAAGTACAAAAGTTTCACCTCATTTATCGATCGAGAATTTCGAGAAATATTTTCAGTTTTTCACATAACAACAAAAGAAATTCCCAAGCGTTTTTTTTTTTGTGAGCTGACCATCGTATCGCATTGCATTTGGTGGTTGTGGCGACATGACGGTGGTTTTCCATTGCAGCCGTAGCATTTCCATTCTGCTATTTGAGGTACCTGTTTTGATGTCTACCCACCCGGCGACCGACCAAGTACAATGAGGGTCATCACGTACATTTGGCTCGAATACTTTCATGCGTCTAATTAAATGTTTGTAATGCTTTTTTAAGTATCTAATTTCTTTATTTTATTATTTCTTTTTCATTCGATACCAAATCCATGCCATTCAAATCAAACCGCCAGAGTATTGCCGCCGTTTGTGGCTTAGTAACCGACCATTGCGACATAAGTCGTTAGTCGCGTTAGCGTGCGCGCCCAACGTCCCATCCGTCGTTCGATTTGAGTCTTGATTATTGGTTACAGTTTCAGTTTGAAATTGGTCAATGAATTATTATTAGCATTTTCGTTTGGTCGCTCGGAACATCCATCCATTCAAGCGTAATTCAATGTGTGCCTGTGTATGTTCATTCATTCACCGATTCATTCACTGCCTGATGGGTATCTACGGACAAATGCGGTAATACTGACAAAAATTAATTACATTGTATTTATTCATAGTGGGATTCTAGGGATTCACATGCCAAAATAACAACTGGGATAGTAAAATTCATACAGAAAGAGCAGAGATTATTAAATATTAAAGGATTTTTTGGCATCCTCGATATTCTCCGTTAGTGTAATTAGTATTAGTATTAGTATTAGTATTAGTATTAGTATTAGTATTAGTATTAGTATTAGTATTAGTATTAGTATTAGTATTAGTATTAGTATTAGTATTAGTATTAGTATTAGTATTAGTATTAGTATTAGTATTAGTATTAGTATTAGTATTAGTATTAGTATTAGTATTAGTATTAGTATTAGTATTAGTATTAGTATTAGTATTAGTATTAGTATTAGTATTAGTATTAGTATTAGTATTAGTATTAGTATTAGTATTAGTATTAGTATTAGTATTAGTATTAGTATTAGTATTAGTATTAGTATTAGTATTAGTATTAGTATTAGTATTAGTATTAGTATTAGTATTAGTATTAGTATTAGTATTAGTATTAGTATTAGTATTAGTATTAGTATTAGTATTAGTATTAGTATTAGTATTAGTATTAGTATTAGTATTAGTATTAGTATTAGTATTAGTATTAGTATTAGTATTAGTATTAGTATTAGTATTAGTATTAGTATTAGTATTAGTATTAGTATTAGTATTAGTATTAGTATTAGTATTAGTATTAGTATTAGTATTAGTATTAGTATTAGTATTAGTATTAGTATTAGTATTAGTATTAGTATTAGTATTAGTATTAGTATTAGTATTAGTATTAGTATTAGTATTAGTATTAGTATTAGTATTAGTATTAGTATTAGTATTAGTATTAGTATTAGTATTAGTATTAGTATTAGTATTAGTATTAGTATTAGTATTAGTATTAGTATTAGTATTAGTATTAGTATTAGTATTAGTATTAGTATTAGTATTAGTATTAGTATTAGTATTAGTATTAGTATTAGTATTAGTATTAGTATTAGTATTAGTATTAGTATTAGTATTAGTATTAGTATTAGTATTAGTATTAGTATTAGTATTAGTATTAGTATTAGTATTAGTATTAGTATTAGTATTAGTATTAGTATTAGTATTAGTATTAGTATTAGTATTAGTATTAGTATTAGTATTAGTATTAGTATTAGTATTAGTATTAGTATTAGTATTAGTATTAGTATTAGTATTAGTATTAGTATTAGTATTAGTATTAGTATTAGTATTAGTATTAGTATTAGTATTAGTATTAGTATTAGTATTAGTATTAGTATTAGTATTAGTATTAGTATTAGTATTAGTATTAGTATTAGTATTAGTATTAGTATTAGTATTAGTATTAGTATTAGTATTAGTATTAGTAGATACATAAAAGTTTGGAATTATTTGTAAGGAACTTTTTACTCTCAAATTTTACGAAAACCCCATTTTCTGAAGCCAATTTCTCCCAAACTATTTGTTCCATCTCAAAATTGAAAAAATTATCTTGTTCAGATTACGGTGTGCTATGACAGAGCAAAATATCAAGAAAATTTATTTTTTTAAAAAAAATCGAAAATTTTAATGGGTTAACCCCTTTCCTTTTTTTTTGGTCAAAAATATTTTTTTCGATTTTCGAAATCCTTTGCTCCTGTATGTATTCTGCCTTCAAAATTATGTACCTATAAACAGATATAGTTTATGTAACATTAGACATTACAGATTAATTGCCAAAAAATAAATTTGAAGAGGTGCACCAATGGATACGTAATACATCCTGTGAAAATGATCGCAGCATTAAACTCTAATTGGCATAATAATTGTCCTAAAGTCTAGCTTTAATTTGATACAAGAGTTGTGGCGATACCTTATTCCGTTGCAGACAAATTGGTCAAATAGATTCAAGGGAATTTCAAATCTCCAATTTTGAGGAAATCCATTTGTTTCCCTAATTTCTCCCGAAATATTTATTCAATCTAAAAAATTAAAACATCGCCTTGTTCAAATTAAGGTCTGCTATGCATGCAAACTATTTGTTCAATCTCAAAAATGAAAACATTATCATGATCTCATAGAGGTCTGCTATGAAAGAGCAAAATATCAAAGAGCAAATTTCATCAAAAAATCGAAAATATTGACCCCTTTCTTTTTTTTTTTGGTCCAGAATTTCCAAATCTTTTGCACTTGGATGTTTTGTGCCTTCAAAATGATTTAATTATAATCACATACAGTTTATCTGACATTAGCCATTACAGAGTAAAGGCAAAAAAAAACTCAGTTTGAGAGTGCACCATCGGATACACAATAAATCCTGTGAAAATTATTTTGGCAGAAAACTCTCAATGGGTTAATAAAAAGAATCTTAAATTTGGTGGATTTGCCGGAAAATTGGCCAAATAGTTTCAAGTGCCTTTCGAATCGCTAATTTTGTGAAAACCTATTTTGAAAACCTAAGTTCTTCGAAACTAGTGGTTCAAATATTTGAACAAATACTTTGGTTGCGTAAATATTTAGTTGCATATATGGTTTGAAACTGGGAAATAGCTGGGACTCCCAGACTGAAATTTTCCTTACAAATACAATTACACTCCTAAACATCTCAATCTCTTAAAAATCACAATTTTCGTTTGTTGGAAGAGCCATTCGATATTTCTCCCATGCAGCTTTATCTGCTTTTTTCGTTCTATCACAACACCATCAATTTGTCGTGTGCAGAGTCAGAATCCCCAAGACGATCCCTGGATTTCAATATTGGCATCCCTAAGTACATTTTGAATAGAAAGAAGAAGAAAAGTGATTTGTGTGTGAGTGTAAGTACGTGTGCAGGCGATAATAAACAAATCTTTAAACGGTTTTATTGGTGCCCTTTTTTGTCATTTAACGCAAAAATTCTCAGTTTCTATTGTCGGTTCGCTCGTTGTAAACATCTGAAATTGGCATGAACTGTAACTGAATTGTTCAGTGTGTGTGTGAGTGAGCAGTTTTGCCGCGGAAGTTGTTAGAGCCGATTTGGATAACATCAAAATTTCAGTATTGCGATAGGGCCAATTCTGAGGGTTTATGGAGAGACAACGTGAGTTTTATTGTCTGTTTAGGATTTAGGGAAGTGCCAGAGGAAAACAAACACGTGGGGGCGATGGCAGCTTAGAGATAACTAACTCGTTTACATGAATGTGTGAATTGGGAGACTTTCATTAAGGGAATGTTGAGAAAAATAGTTGAATGTTGGCGGTCTCATGGAGCTTGTCAACTATTATTTTAATTTACTACCGATCCAATTTGAATGAATATGAAATTATATTAGCATGTTCCTATAAATGAGATAGCTCGTAAACGCTATGGTGTCTGTAAAGTCATTTTGGATTGTTAAACAAATATTGGTAATGGTTTGACGCCATGATTTAAACAGACGACCGGATGTTCAGTCTGCGGTAGACTATGGAGACAGAATATATTCATTACTCCACGGGAAATCGCATAGATATTTCGTAGCAAAACGTGTTATGGCATGCTTGAATTTAAAATTTGTCAATCATCAATTGTATGAATTCATAAATGTTATGAATTTGTACATCATTTGCCAACCTACTACACTTTTCTTTAATTTGATGTAGAACTTTTTATTAATTTTATTTCAATTGCAGACACCAATATGATGAACATTGTATATCAATTTGATGAACATGGTACATCAATTTGAACATGGTACATCAATTTGATGAATGTGGTACATCAATTTGATGAAAATGGTACATCAATTTGAACAACATGGTACATCAATTTGATGAACATGGTACATCAATGTGCATCAATTTGATGAAAATGGTACATCAATTTGATGAATGTGGTACATCAATTTGATGAAAATGGTACATCAATTTGATAAACATGGTACATAAATTTGATAAACATGGTACATCAATTTGATGAACGTGGGACATCAATTTGATAAACATGATACATCAATATGATGAACATTGTACATCAATTTTATGAACATGGTACATCAATTTGATAAACATGGTAAATCAATTTGATGAACGTGGTACATCATTTAATGAACATTGTACATAATGTTGATGAACATTGTACATCAATTTGGGGGAAAAACAAGCGGACCAACATGTCCGTCACATATACAGATGGTATGGACACAATGGAGCGGAATAGGTTATCTGTTACTGCTGCCTTTATAACTATAGAAAAGGAATAACTGAAAGGTGGACTGGTTGCAGAATTAGCACACACTAAAGTTAAGTACAAAAGTGACTTCGGGACTTTATCCATGCGACAGGCTAGACTTCTTCGACTTCTGTTACTTGGAGGTAGTGGTTAAATTGGAATATCTCACTATCTCTGAAAGTACAAAAATCACACTCTACTGGCATTGACGCATTGCGTACTGACATCAATATGCACCTCTTTGTAAAATATTAAAACGTGGATTAGCTGTTCGTGGTTCTACTTCTCCACCTAATGCTCATGTCAATCCTATTCTCTAAATTCTACAGCCGCTCAGTGTGCACGGAAATGTGACTCTGTCCATGAGTCACACAACAATTAAGATCTTTCCATTCCTATTACCCGGAAATGCCAACTCCACATAATCTATAGATAGGACCTAAATTAGTTTTAGCTGTGAAATGAAGTATTCTTTCAACATTCAACTCCTCATAAGAAACATAATGCCAAAGTTCACATCAATGACACGTCCCAAAAAAAAAGAAGAAAAACTCTTCCGATAAATTTCGAAAACAGATTTCAATTTAATTTTAGAAATGAAATGTTAATGAACACTCACACACATACGCACACAATCGATCGATTGATCGATCGATCTTTCAACGATAACCAGGAATTGGAGGTGCATTTAAATGAAACCACACTGAGTTTAATGTCCAATGAAAGTGCGCTGGGATTGTGTACTTGAAACACTTTACGTTAATGTTCCGATAGATACTCCGTCTTAATTGTTTTGGATGTGGCATCGAGGGCGGAGTGTCTGACTGTCGCTATTTAGCTCAGCATAGACAACAACAAAAGTCGTGACTGATTAAAATCTCGGTTGGGATCGCCGGCTACTTCCTCAGCTTGGGCGGGTTGTGTGTGCCGTTGTTTAATGAGATGAACACTCACTCTTTGATTATTTTTGTTTTTGTTCTACAACTTTAACAGAAGGAAGTGGAAATACTTATTGAGCGTTTCCTTCCGGTTCACTCGGGTTTCGTTTGTGATTGCCATCAATAAAATCAATTTCGTTTAGAAATGATGCCGAGCCGATGTCGAGAGCTGCCCATCCATAGATGTAAAGTACATTGAACACAAGTATCTACGGCCAACTATGTTGCATGTTGCACGTTGCATGCAGAGAGGTTCTCCTCTGCGGCAGTTGTGGAAGTGCATGCAGTACTCCAAGGCGCTAAAAATAACTTTTTAATGTTTTTCACTTTTGTCCGTCTGTCCTCCAGACTGTCTCTATGCCATCTCTTCATGGCGGTACAAACAAGATTACATGTGTTTTTGTTCTGGCGTTCCTGGGCTCTGCGCCTCGTATTTCTTTGCGACTAACAACAACAACGCCAGAATTCCAGCATCTGTCATCTTTGCATTGTGGCAACCAGCTGCTTGCTGGCTTGCGCTGCCAATGCACACGGCCACGGAAAGGGGAAGTGAGAATTTCAAACATTTTACGACAAAAAAAAATTGTTGCCAAGATATTTTTGCTCCACAAGAATTTAAAAAGAAAGATATTATAAAAGGATTTCTTGTCGTTTACATCATAATTGCATCTCTATATTTAGCAACCGAAATAGTCCTTCATGTCATACAGTACATACATACATACATACATACAGACAATTGTATAATTGTCTGTCTGTACAATTTACATACATATGTATGTATGTCTGTACATGTAATGGTGTATTTCTATTTTCCATTTCCCCATTGTAACGTTTTCCATATTTGAACGCGTGAAATTGCAAATGTTTGTTGGCTCGTTTGCATTTCAAATTGGTTTGTTGGGCCTCCTCCATCCACATTTAGCCAAACGTTCGTTCGCTGGTACGAACTACGCCAACAACCACATCCAGCACATTCAGACTTTGTGAGATCCCAGATCCACAAGTCATGGTGTTACGATCACACTACACTGGGCGACACAAAAAGTTTTGCAAAACCATAACATTTCTATTTAGAGTTGCCAAGTGTCAAAAACAAATGCCAAAACGGGGCCTTTATAGTTGAGCGATTCTCAAACTTGTTATACGACAACAATTTCAAATCTAAATTTAATGCGCAACAATTATAGAATTGAAATTCCTTTTTCGAATTCCAATTCTTGCATCAAAATAAATACAAATACTGAAATACTGTTGACTAGTGTTATTAGATTTTCCGTTCCTACGCATATGGGCTTGTGTTTGTAATCACAAGAACAACAACAGCAACAGCAGCAATAGTTACAACTACAAAATAGTTGCTGTTCAAGTAGGAGCGAGAAGCGCGTGCCCGGAATACCGAAATGAACTTGAATAGACGACAGCAACCACACCAACCAACCAATCGTCCACCAAAAGGGGTACCGAGCATCGAGCAGCATAATGAACAGTTTGATTGCTTTTGCTGTTTGGTCTGCCACTAGTGGTGCTGCGGCTGTTTCTTCTACACCACATAACATTGTCGTCGGATACAGGGTGCCGTTCCTACCAACACACATGCCAACTAATTAGGAATCGGGTAAAACCACCAATCGATTGATTTAGGCAAACACAATGTTGTGCCTTATAAGGGACTGCATGACCCCAGAGTCAATGGAAATAGACAGGGAATATGTTTAAGTGCGAGTACTTGTAATTATAGTTTCCTAATGCATTGAAACTGTCATAATTTTTGAGGAAATGTCCGATTAAGCCATACGGACACAGATAGGATATTATGATGGATTTAATGGAGGGTAGATACATGAGTAAAGTTACAGGAGCTTTGCAACTTATCTATCTTTTAAGGGAAAGCTGTATTTGTCATGTAAGATGCGAACAAATAACTACAAATACTTACGGAGTATAGACGGCTTCTAGTTCGCTCTACAAAAAATGTAGTTTCGATTTGTTTATTAAGCTACCAACCAATGACCGTCTGGTGACTTTGAAGTAAATTATAGAATATTTCAGTTTTCTGCGTTGAAGCTTCAAGTTAATGTACAATGTTCATAAAGTTGATGTAGAATGTTCAAAAATTGATGTACGGAATTGAAGAAAAATTAATGAAAAGTTCTACATCAAATTAAAGACAAGTGTAGTAGGTTGGAAAATGATGTACAAATTCATCAAATTGAAGAATCTTTCGAGTTCTTTTCGAGCGAAACAATTACATTTCAGACAAGATTCATTAATATCCATTTCACAGAGTCCATTTCACAGAAGTAAAAACGACCAAAAATGTTTTTACAGAAGAACTGGTATGTGAAAATTGTTCTCTCTCCTTCTCTATTACTTCTATTCATGGACGACCTGTTGCGGCAGACTGTGAACCCAATCTACTCCAAAATCGGCGGTCAGCTTAACGTAGAACAGGCTGGAATCTGCTCTGTCTGAAATACCAACCTCCGGCAGCAGATACTTTGACCGAACATTTCCGCCCACGTAGCAGTTGATTCATCGCAGTACATCTGAATCGATTGCTTTTAGATTCCCAAGTATGTGGAGGTACTTCCAACAGGATTACCATCTTCCTCAAAAGACGCATTACATTTAACATTGCATGTCAAGGGGGGTAGACACGATTGGTCGTGTCTCTATAGTACCTCGGAGTAGTGGGTAGTTAGTAGTGGTATTGAGTGGGTACATAAACGAGTTCTGAAAGACGGTTCAACTTCTGTGTTATCCTATGAAGCGTTCATCATTACAGTGCTGTCTGGGTAGAGTGAACTAATTTTTGCCGGGCGATTTCATAATACCCAGGTTGTTCACTAAATCAAGGTTGATTTTTTTGTATTTAAAACGAATTTTTTATTTATTTTAAATGCATTTATATATTATAAATTTTATTTACTTCGATAAAATACTGATGTTTAAATTAAAGTCTGAAAAAAAAAGTGTAATAGTTGTTTGTTTCTTCGGTTTGTTTAACGATATTTGCACTGCTTGATCGCGAAGGCAATGTAGAGCTTGTATATTCGCGAAATTTGTAGTATTAGCCTCAGCCCATTCGATACCCTTATCAAAAACCTTAATGGCTTCATCAGCTGATATCGGATTTCTGTATTCTGATGTTTCGCCATTGTCCTCATCATTTTCTAACAACACAAACCTCAATGAGCGCAACTCCTATATTAATAAAATAGCCAAATTATTTACATGGCACACCATCGACGCAATTTGTCCAAAAATACGACATTTTAATATGTGCATTGATCGAATTAATGCCCTAACACCACTCAAGATATTTTTTCTTAGTTACTGCAGCTCCACGGTTTCTGCAACTTTCTTGATTTCTATCAGTTGTATTGATCGTATATTTGTGCGAGCAAATCGTTATTTTACCTTTATTTTATGTTCTCTTTAATTTTTGTACTCTTTTTTTTATTATTTCTCTCTTTCGGCAAACCTAAAAACTTACTATAAAGTATGTTCACTCTATTCAGGTCCATGACTGTTCACTCTACAGAGTAGTCAATGTAAAAATTCTGGTGTTCACTCTAACGCGGTGTTCATTGCATCGGGTGTTCACTCTACCCAGACAGCACTGTATTTCAATCAGGAGATAATTCCCAGGGAATTTACTTTTTTTTCGAAAACATTATCCTCCTCTTCTAAACAAACCGAGCGAATAATAATAAGGGACATACAATTTCGATTATTCGGTGTCAGATGATTTGTTTGTTTCCCGGTCAGTTTAGAATGGGAGGATTTTATTCTCGGAAAAATGTAAATTCCCCGGGACATATCTCCCCGGGAGTATTCAGAATCGGACTGGTAGTTTTTCTTGTACCCTTTTTGTACCCTTACATTACTTCTAGGTGCTACCTCCATTTTTTTTTTAATGGACCAGACCTTTTCTTCATCCTATTGGGCAATATCCATACGTGTAATGCTCCTCAAGTTAGTGGTAGTCGATGCCTGTTTCGCTGCTGGGATATTGTTTATAAACAATGTGTATAAACATTTTGTATAAACAATATAATGTTTAGGTTTATATAAACTTTTCTATACACGTCCCAATCTATACACAATTCCAGAATGTCGGATCTTAAGTACAAATTAAATCGACAAATAAAATTTAATAGACTCGATTGAGTCGCTAAAGTAAGATCAAAGTAAGACACTGGCATTACTGAAAATGTATGTGTTTTAGACAGCCACTACAAACCGTTGAACCTGATGCATAAATGCCCTTTAATGGTGCGCGAAATTTTCCATAACCAAATCGCACAGTAGCTGCCGTATGTCCTCGATAGCCTCATGAACTCTATCTTTGAGGTCTTGAATCGACGCTGGGCTTTTGGCGCAGACCTTATCTTTCACGTGGCCCCAAAAGAAGAAGACGCAAGGTGTTAAATCACAAGATCTCGCTGGCCAATTGTGATCACCTCTTCGAGAGATAACACGGAAACTTTTTAGTTTTGCGAACTGTGACTGCAAGATTTTCACCATTTTTGTAGTGAATTTGTATAATGTGTTGTTGAAGCGTGTAGCGTTATATTTTTACTAATGGCGTAGTTTCTACTTGTCAAATGTCAAAGAATAAAAGCTTCAAAAGTGACAGCTACCGAAATACCGGATAATTCAAAATAATACCTTTTGTTGTAGAACCCTTTATATACGCAACATAAGTGTGCTCTTGGGTACGTTTGACACATTCCTCAATCTCCCCAGCACAACTGGTTCTATTACGTCTATCTTCATAAATTCTGAGGTTTAAATGGCGCCAGCTGTAGTTCACACTGCGTAATACAAATATTTTGTATTAGATAACACCTGACCTCTCTTTTGTCGGTCTATCAGTAAATATTCTGATTTTCTGCACGTCATAAACAAAGCAGAAAATTCTTTAAATATCAGATTTATTAATAACAACGCCAAATTCACGTATGTTTATATAAATGTTTATATTCAAATTTCAAAAATCGAATCAAAATTAATTTCAATTATACAATTTCCTTGGATGATGTGTGTGTCGAATGCCAAATCTACTATTGTCCATGTTTATTGAGTTAAATAAATTGCATATTGTTTGTTAGATGAAATCGGTGCTCGATAATTAAATTATTAAATTGAACGATGATCAAACTTTTTCTAACACATACCTGAACTGTATGAGTTTTTCCCAAGAAACTGGTGGTAGGATTTGAAATTTTTACGAAAAGTTGGCAGCACTAAATGGTAAACTGAGAGAGTCGAGGAGAGAATTGACTGGAGTCTTGAATGGAATCCAAAAGGCATGACACAGAGAACTTTCTTAGCTAACTTGGCGGAAATGCATCGTAAACCGCGAAAAAGACGTAAGGGCCAAAAAGAACATTTTACAGGAAAGGGGTTTTTGTTTGGTCAAACAAAACGGCGTGTGGTGCTGACGATTTAATTGATTTTGCTCTATCTTTGTAAATATACATTTTTAATTGTAATTATTTTCAGATCATGAGTGTTGAAAAATTTTCTATTGACTTTCATTAAAATGCAAGTTTTGAAAAAAATGGCGCTTACGTCTTTTTTGCGGTAAAGGCTCGATATATTTGCCAGCTGGTCTTTCGCATGATTTCGATGCCGACATCTTTCTTCCCATTGATGGCGGAGCCAATGTAGACAGATTCTTGACCTTCTTCGACAGCACAACAGTCGGCTACAACGAAGCCATGACAAAAGTTACACACATACTTTTGAGCTTGTCCTAGTCTATCATCAGACTCATCTTACCCAATTCTTGATTCTTGTGTGGAGATTTTAATAATCTGAACACACTTCCAACAACTCTTTTCCCCGGGTGATGCTAAAGTTCGATATTCTGTTGAAAGAGGGCCTGAAATTCCTAGCGTTACAATGAGTGGCGATAAGGCGTCAACCCAAATTACTGGTAGAAGATAGACAACTCGTTATAGAACCAACGTCAGATATTATTTCCCGTTTATCGGTGTCACCCTGTAGTCGCATTCTTATAAGAAACAGTCAATGTAAACAGGAAAACTACGTAGGTAAGTGCGAATGTACGTTTGACGTATTACGTGTAAACAAGTGATCAAGTGATGATGATAAGTTGCCTTCAAACGTTTCTTTTCACCAGAGTCCCCAAGACGCCAATTCAAAGTCGCACCGACCGACCGAACGGCTGCGAATTGTTGCACACACACACACAAACCATTGACACCGGCAACAGCGCAATTAATTTGTAATGCAACAGGTAAACAAATAAATAGTCAAATCAAATACACGTTTTATTTATAATTCTGTTTTTGTTGTTTTTTTTTTTAAATTTTATTTATTGTAAATTTCTTTCATTATTTCTTTTGTTGTTGTTGTTGTTGTTAAAAACATAACACAAATCAAATGTATAACATTTATTTGCGATTCCTTTCTTGACATGGGATGGGGGAGAGCGCGTTAGAGACTGAGAGAGGGGTCGTCATAGGGAGGGGGGACTGTTGGTTGTACACCTTATTGTATTTGGGTATGTTTTGTATGTATGTACGAGTATGTATATGTATTGGTATGTACTTAGACAAAAAAAAATCTAAAATTACTTGCAATGATTCAAATTCGAATGTTCTTCATTCCATCTAACCGAATCAAGTGATTAATCATCTTCTTCTTCTTACTACTACTACTATTACTTAGACTTTCTTTTGTTTTTTTTTAATTTTAACATTATTTGTATATATGTATGTGTTCTAATCATTTTTTAAATATTTACATTAAGTAGAACTAATTTATTGTTTCTTTATTCGTGTTTTGTTTTCTTCTCTTTCGCAATTATTAAAATTAAAACAAAACAAATCGATTGTACTGCCAACGAGAAACAGAGAGAGAGAGAACAATTTAACACAACACAAATTAGATATATATTACGCGATTAAATATTAAATTGCTATTACGTGATAAGATAGTACAGCGTGTAGGTGTTTTCATTTAACTCGGTTTTTTTTTATTTCCAAACATTATATTTTATATAAATTATTAACTTATGTTTTCATTATTTTATGTGTCTGGTGCATTTTTTTGTATTAGAGCCGCTTCTTTATTATTAAGCTGTGTGATTAATTGTTTAATCAAACATTGCGATATCGCCGATAATTATTAATTAATCGAGTCTTGTTTATATTTTACAATTCGTTTCTTTAGCCTGCCCTTAAATTGAAAATGAATTAGATTTTTAAAATGTGTTCGCCACTTTTCTGAAAACCTAGTTTTCCTTCCTACCACAAAATGCTAAAAAAAAAAGTTGATAATTCTTAAAAAATTTCCCCTTTTTTGAGAAATTTAAATACCAACAGTAATAATTTTGTTGGCAACCCATTCCCCTTAGTTAGCATTTCCAATTGGTCATTTTAGTTTAGATCAATTTCGTTTGGGCCGATAATTTCAATTATTAATACCTTCAATGTATTAATTAGAAATTTTGAATAAAATATATTTTATTTAGAAAACATATTTTAAAAATTGTGTCCGAAAATAAACTTTGTACGTTTTTTGTACGTTGAAATCGATCTAAATTTTCCTTAGAAACCAAAAAAAAAAATTTCGATTTTACAAAGCCGAATTTTGAATAAAATATATTTTGAATTATTTGTCCGAAAATAAACTTTGTACGATTTAATAAAAATGCATTTGCCAACTTTTTCTTTTGAAACTAAAAAGAAGTTACGATTTTTCTATGGAAATTAAAAAATTAAATTAAACTATTATGGCCGTATTCAGAAAAACATATAACATAGTTTAATAAACCTTTAATAAGAAAAATGTGTGAACATTTTTGTAGGTGTTTTCACACATTTTTCTTATCAAAGGTTTTCGTTACCTTTTTCATGTAAAATTCATAATAAAAAAATCGAAGTTTAGAAAATGTAATAATAAGATTTTCATTTAATAGATTGAAACTGCTTTAAAAACTCTTTGTTATTGAATAATCGTAATTTCAAATCTTCAATAAAGCAAAGTTTTGTTTCAAATCTCCTTTAAATTGAAATCCAAGGAAATTTGAATTACTGTCTCTTTATTTATGACTTTTTGGTTTAGTGTTTATCGGTCTTTCTCTTTCCTTTTGAATTTTTTTTTATCGAAATGTTTCTATTATTTCCTATCTGACTTCGTAAATGTAATTTAATGTACTTTTAGAAAGTTTCCCATTTTCAAATTTAAAAAAAAAAACAATTTTATTGGATAACATAAAGAAATCAATTAAAATCATTTTAAATTACAATACGAACATTTTTTATTCATTTTTGCAATGTAAAATTTCCAATTCGTTTTTAAGGTCACAATTCCAACATTTTAGTTTTGCCAAATAACACTTGTCACAGAAGTCAGTTGAAAAATATGTTCTAATAATTTCCCTTAAAATCGTATTATGGAACAAACAGATAACTTCTTTCAGCGCATCCTTAGAGAGATTATTGCATAACTTTTGGTCGTCAAGTAAAAACTGATCATCCAGATTTGGAAGGGGGATACGTGTGTGAAAGCCATCACATTCTCAAGGAAAAATCATTGACAACACTTAAAATCCTGTTGAACTCGGAATGCCTTGTAGAGTTCGATCAATATGACGGTTCAGTACGATGGTGTCAAGGATTTTCTTGTGCTGATTTCTGGACAGCGACAACAATCCTGCCTAGATCTTTGTTTCTTTAACAGCCCTAAGGTAATTTTTCTCGCGAGATGGGACAACTCTTTTTTCTACATGACTTTTCTGATAATCCGAATCTTGCACATGCCTGAAAATTAACTTAGGACAAATAAAAGGGGGCAGAAAAACTATAGCCAACTCTTTGGTGTAAACCGCATATGACCTAGGTCATATCTAGACTGTCTATGCTGTGGGCGTACAAAAACCCATAGTTATCAGTTATTGAAAAAAATCATGTGCAAGACGATCTCCCACCAGATATTCTTTGTCCGTAGGTTTACATTTTCTGAGGGGCTAACGGACAAGACATTTCAGTTTCACACCGAAAAACAAAAAAAAATCAGTTCCCCAAAAATTAACAAACAACAAAAGACGACAACACTTTCCATTAGTAGTTTAAACTAGTTTTTGTTTAAACAGAGTTTAAACGCAAGCCAAGTTGCAGTGTCACTTAATAACTCACCCTTAGACTGTCGTCTTTTACATCTGATCGGTATTCGTATTAAACAATTAAGAAACCACTAATTTCTAATTTATGATTCAATTAATTTAATATTAATACTGTTGACAATTCGTTAATGTTTGATTAAACTATTAATCGCACAGCTATTTGTTTTTGTAATTAAAAATATTTTTATATACACAGTGAAATACTTGTTAAGGGATTTTTTTTTAAATTTTTGTTTTTTTTGTTTTTATCCTATAAATTTTCGATTTTTTTTTTTAATTTTTGTTCTTTTTTTTCTAATCTTAAACGAGAAAAACAAAAAAAAAGAGTACAACAAGACAACAAAAATTGTGTAATAAGTTAAGATACAGAAGACAATCGTAGAGAGTCAAGCGGTAAAGCGATAGAGAGAGAGAGAAAGATTGATTGATTGTTATGCTTCTTCTTAATCGATGCTTTTTATTATTGTTAATTAATTTGCTTTTAAGTATGTTCCAGTTTCTTTTCGTTTTGAGTGTTTGTTTGCATGAGCATTTTGTTAGAATATTTTTATGGGGAAATTTTCAATTCTGAGCGGTAGCTGATGCGGCTGCTGCTGCCGGATGCCGGGGTGGGCTGGGCGTTAACATTTTGAACCCGTTCCATTGCCATCCTCAATATAAACATTTCCCGATTTTAATGTTGTCGCCGTCGTATTGAATATTCGACGATCGTGCTGATGTAGATGATGTTGCTGCTGCTGGAGGAGGTGGTGGTTATGATGTTTATCCGATTTTTCTATGCGAGAAAAGAAAAAAACAACAACAACAAAAAAGATTAAATAAAAAATAAACGATATTTCGTAGACAATAAGAAAATAAATAAACAAAATACAACTTTTAAAAGAAACAATGACAGCAGTAAACGACAATGCCAGCCCGACAGCGAAAGTCATAAATCGCACCTCAATAAACACTTTGCGATAGACAATCGCTTGTCCGCTCTGTAGCAAGTCTCTAAATGTGGTGAACACGTTCGTTCGTGCGTTCATTCATTCCCAACATTTACGAATCCTTATGTTTTATTATCATCGCCTTGTTTCGTTCGATGGATATTTATTTTATTATAAAAAGCAGAGAATAATTGTTAAAATTCTACAAATGTTTCCATGTTTTGTCGCGCATTGACAATTGATTGGCGACGTGTGGCCATAACAATCAAATTATAAAAATAAAGAAACAAAAAAAATTCAAAAAAAAAGAAACCAACAACAACACAAATACTCAGACCAATAACAAATTTCCAAATTGTTGTTTATTTTATTTTGTGTAGATATAAAAAAAGAACAAATTTATGGGATATTTTAAAATGTTGTTGGTGTTATTCGCGGTTGTTTTGGTGATAGTGACGGTGACGGTGTTGGCGGACACGAGAAGGACAATAGTGGCCCGTGGCAAACATGTACAGTAGTCGGCCCAAGTCAGTATGTCAGTTTATAAATTGATACTTGATTTAAAAAAAAAAAAACGAAATTGAAAATCATACTAAACTCTAACTCCGTATTTGGGTGAATAATCTAAAATGACTCCTTTCTGTGTCCGGCTGTTTAAAATTGTGTTGTATTAACTATTTTTTTTTTATAAATATGTTCTAAGCAGCTTATTATATTTGTTAAAATTACCCACGTATTAGTTTTTAAAATTTTTAATTTGTTAATATCGAAAAAAAGAAAACAGTACATGTAGTCTCAGTCCCGTGGCGTGTGCAAAACCGACGCAGCAAAATAAACCGTACTTATTATGTATGTAAATATTAAAAATCTGTAATTGCATTCAAATGAATTTATGCACTATCACTTCAAGTCACATATACTCTTTTTTTGATTTAATTAAATTAATTTTAAGAAATTATAAAAATCATTGACTTTTGTCCGGAACATTTTCTCTCAGTCCCGTGCCTGGTGTGGTTTTCTGCTGAAAAAAAAGGTAACGGCCGTTACGTTCAATTTGTAGTGTTTCTCTCGCGCTGAAGTATTGTTCTCTTCGAAGGTTCTCGAAGAAACTCTACTTCTATTTTAGTTTGCGAATTATTTTCGTCGGAGTGGTCGGAGACTGTCCCCTTTTTCGCAAAGAAAAGGAGTCATTTCAGATTATTCACCCATTTATAAAAATGTATAAGAGCTTTGTAAAACTTTGTTAAGACAAATGTGTGACAAAATAACTCTTTCTATTTAGTTTTTGTAAATGTGTATTGTAAGTTTCTGAAAATGATGTCGATCAAATGTAAAATTTAAAATCATTCTTGCTTCCAGTAGCTTGTTCACATAGACCCGTGCCTTCAAGAAATTGGACTTCCGGCCCCTGCAAATCGCCAAAAAGCATTAGACCGGGAAACACTCCCTTAAAATGGAACAACGTAACGGACTGTTCGCCATAACATTATAATCGAATGGGGATATTATCGTAGATGATGTTAGGTCATGGCAAGATAAAAGTCCTTGACACTGTCCATGACGAGATGAAGATGTGATTCGATACACATATTTGTAAAAATGTTAACTTTATTCGGGTTTGGAAAAGGTTAGTTTATGTCTAGTTCAGAAATGTCACAGTAAATCTCTAAAAGTCCCTAAAAATATCACTATAATTTCTTGTTGTTAAAAGAAATTGGTCCTTGAATCGAAAATATCAAATACCCAATGTCACCAAAATCGATTCCCACAATGTCAGAGATTTCAAAGTGCATTATGGCCTTAAGTGTCAGTAACCGATAAACAATTATTGTACAGTGTACTCTCTCCTTGCGGACACCTCTCATAAACGGATCCTTTTTTCAGTCCATGCACAATGCACTTCAGTCCTCTTCGGTACTTCTCTCATAAGCGGACACCTTTTATAAGCGGACAAACTTCTCAGCCCCTTAAGTGTCCGCTTATGAGAAAGTACACTGTATACACTTTGGAGTTAAAGATAAACAAATATTTTGAAAATGTAACACTGACTTTTAATTTGCCCCATCACAATATCGTCATACCGTACTGTCTCTTTCGCGTACATTATTTTCAATAATTTATGACCGATTTGAAAAGGAACACTTTGGATATTTTCGAGAAAGTCATAAAATTTTCAAAACAAAATGTCACAAGAGTGTTTACGTAAAACTTGTCACGCTGTCAAAATTGACAGGCAACGGACGAAGTTCGTTCGCTGTTGCCTCGTCGAATGGTTCTCGGTTCGGGTGTAATAAATAAACATTGCAACATTGCAGTACCGATCACGATAGCAACAAAACAAACAAACGAATGTTTCACGTTAACACTTTAATTTTCTTCTAATGGCAACAAAAACAAATGCCTTTTTCAACAACGACGGCCACATACTCAGGAGTGAAGAGATAATTCATGTAATCTCTCTCTTTCTCTCGCACTAGCAGTGGATTCCTAGAGAAACAGGGCGGGCAACATGCGGTGCAAAGTACTCGAAACTTGTTGTAACACGCTGTGTTTGGTGACAATTTTACAATACCACCACAAACCTTAACAACAACAAACGTACATACATATATCGTATCGACATTACAGCAACAAAAAGATTAAAATCCTAAATCTACGCCCCCACCCCCCTCAACTAGTCGCTCATACTCAACATCTTGAAGAGGGATTAAAAACAGTCGAGAGGGACAAAACTATCCCGCCAGGCACGTGTGTCATGGTCATCAATTCTCCCCAGTCGTGAAAAGTCCTTTAAAGAAACACTTGAGTAGAGAAGAAAAAAACACAACACACAATGCCAAGGGATTATAAATGTACAAGAAGACAATTGCACTAAAGTACAAATATTTCAAAAAGTACATACACTTGGAAAAATTGCGATACCAAATCGGAGATACGTCTTCTCACTCAACTTATTTTCAATATCTCCGGTTAAGTGAAGTTATGGACAGCAAATTCTATGAAAAATACTTTCATTTAGTTCAAATTTATTTAAGTTAAAAGAGAGTTGAATAATACAGGGTTCTCCAACAAGAGGTGTTATTTTGAATCACCCGGTATTCCGGTAGCTGGAATACCGGTAAAAACTAAAGTTTTTATTCTTTGACATTTGACAAGTAGACACTACGTCATTACTAAAAAATGGAACGATCAACGTTTAAAAAATCCATGGAAATTATTAAACGTCACTACAAAAATGGTGAAAATCTTGCAGTCACAGTTCGAATAACTAAAAAGTTTCCGGACCGTCTTATCTCTCGAAGAGGTGATCACAATTGGCCACCAAGATCTTGTGATTTAACACCTTGCGACTTCTTCCTTTGGGGCCACGTGAAAGGTAAGGTCTAAGCCAACAGCCCAGTATCGATTTAAGACCTCAAAGATAAAAATCATCAGGCTATCGAGGACATAGGGCAGCCACTTAGGTTATGGGCCGTCTGCCCTCTGTATGATTACAAAAAAATATAAAAAACTAACATCACGTGAAATAAGTCCCGATTCACATTTGTCAATTTTAATTGCCGCAATTCTCAGTTTATTCAAGAGATAATGGAATGGGAAAAAAACTTGCTTGTACTGGCAATTCCGTTTGTGTTTTTCCTAGTGTGAAGTTGGCTGCAGATTGTTGAGAAATTTTGATAGGTATTTGCATTTGAGTTTTAGGTTCATGGACATAGAAAAGTCGCCAGGAAATTATATTATCGAGGCAAAATCTCCGACTGGACTAACATTGGGTGTAGTTGCAACATAGGAATCTGTTGGCAGATACGTTTATTGTGCTAAGGATAGTCCCGACAGAGTGTATGTCTTACCATTAAGATGCGATATAATCGATTTGGAAATTTAACCCATTAGCTTTTTACTCGTAGAATCCCAAGAAATTTCTAGTCTCTCCTCCCCTTTTAATTTAAATTAATTATTTCCAAATATGTACTTTTCTCCGAGTGTATCTACTCGATATGCATCGGTTTCAAGTGGTTTCCTTAAGTGTTAAAAATGACTTTTAAAACACACACACATTTAGATTTCTTGGTTAAGGTCGTTGCTTGTAAATGATCAGGTCGTCGTTGTTTCGTTCTTCAGATCTCCCCAAACTAACATTATCTTCAAGTACATGTTCTGTATTCCCTATAGAATTGGGGGGGGGGATGTGTTGTGCTGTATGTTAAGCCAACAACAAACAAACAAAAATAAAGCATCGTCATCAGCGTCGCATTACTCACCTGGTAACATAACATGTTGCGGTTGATGAAATGCTGTTCCCGCTGTTGTCATTGTTGCTGCGGATGGCGGTATTCTTAGGGCATCGGCATTGCCTATAAAGAACGTACCACCCTCCAAACTTTGTACCTCTGCCAATTTGGCCATGAGTTTGGTTGAAAGTTCTTCGACATCTAAAAATAGAAGAAGAAGAAAAAATATATATAAAAAAGATGTTGCTTTTTCTTTAAAACAAAACACTGAAGCACTTGTTGGGTCTCATATTCCTGGACGGACTTTAATATGACATGAAGTCCATTAAAATCGTATTTATACACAAACGCACAGACACACACACATATGTTTGGCTTGTTCTGGCTGTTGTTTCACATATGAAACATATGCTTTGTTTTTCCTCTTCCTAGTCCTCTTCAGCTGTTACTCTCGATCCATTTGCTCCCTCCCCGCCAGCCTGTCATTCTGACCACTTTTTCACTTGTTTTTTTTTTCATTTTCATTCGATTCAATCCATTCCCCAAAAGCATTCGACGCTGTTGTTGTTGGTTCTGGGCGTTCTGCGTCTTCTCAAAAAAAAAAGAATATTCGCACTTCATGAATGCGATTATTTGTGAGGTGCTATCAGTGGATCTTTTATAAACACAATAAACCATGCAAACTGAAAACCCATTCATTCATGGGCAAAAGTTCATGTGGTGGTGCTGTTGTCTTCATTTCGAATGAAAAATATTTATTATCTTCCTCAAGTAGCGTATATGGTAACACTATTGGGGGGTTCATAAATATTCCCACTGATTTTGGAATGCCACTGTTTGGAATCGGAAAAAAGACCGAATGTTTGTCGTATCGACTAACTTCACCGGTGTTTTTAATATGGTATACAAAATACGGCTGGGCCTGCAGGGTTAATATTGTATGTTATGTTCTCGTCCCTTCGGAATGACAAGAACAAATTTCAGACAAAAAGAATTGCCTAGTGAGGTAAAATTGCACAGAAGACAGATTATATACGCCCATCAAAGTTCAAGGTCTCCTTGTCGACAAGAATCTGAGGAGCCAGCAACTCAGTTATGGATGAGCATCTGGTCTCTGTCTCACTCAAATTCAGCAACACACGGTCCGACACTGATTTCGGCCCCCAGCTCACAGCGATGTAACAGGAAATGAGATGTAAGAACTTTGTAACGGGAAATGTTCTGAATGACTTGCTGAACCAGAAGTATTTTACATACGAATGTTTTTATTTCCGGAATTACTAACTTATAAGGACAGAAATACACTGATGGGATTCTATATGGAATTGCAGTATAATATTCTGCTTCGGGTCAGAAGTAAATTTAAGAAGGGTTACTTTCTCTTTTCTCCCTCCAATACCCTTCTTTCCGATCGCTAACACAGTGCATTGCATTTACAGGGGGGCAATTTACTTGGCGAAAATACAACACTGTTGTTAAATGCCAACATCATCTATAGTTGACAATCAGCGCCCCCTAATGTCAGTTGAGAAGAGATCATATTGGTACACGGTTCTAAACAGAGAGATGTATCATAGGGTCAATTTCAAATAGATAGTTTTGGTTTGAAAAAAAAATATTTTGTCAAAGCGAAGATTGTTGTGTGGGTGGGCACCTCAACCAACTTCAACGGATTTTATCTAAATACCTAGGGGGAAAGGTTGATTTTCTCAACACTTACCGGAGCAGTCACTTAATATTAACCTTTATATGCTTAACCTATTTTTTAGTTCAACTTTTCCACGAACACCCCGCGTTATTTATATTTTGTTTTCATTAGTTTGAATTCCAATTGTAAATATGTGCGCATTATTAATGTTTACCCTGTTTATATGAACGATTTCCTTAATAAAAAAAAAAGAATAAATTATTTATAACATGAATGAAACGCATGTGTTTTCTCTAACACAAGATCGTTCGATCAATTTGAATATTCTTTATATCTTTTCCAATTTTTGTTTTCTTCTTCCTTTCCTTGTTATTGTTGTGCTGTTCTTCTTCTTCACAATGTTTATACCAAATACAGCTACTAAAATAGGAAGAGAGAAAAAACGTATCGCCATATCTACATATGCACACGTATGTATACAGATACATTGTAAAATAAACACTGTTTAACATTTAAATTTTTGAAATTAAACACAGTGTTTTGCAAATTAGAGAAAACAATTCGGAAGACTCTGTCATTATTTTAAAAACAGAAAAAGGGAGAGGTATTGCGAGAGTAAATAGATGTCAGTGGAAACCAGCCAGCCAGCCGATGCAGGCCCATGAATGAAAATCGTGTTCCATAATGAATGTTTGTTCATTGGAATAAATCAATTTCTAAAAAAAAATCTTTGGGTCACATGTCTTTTTAAATATTATTATATTATTTACTTATAAACGCTCTTCCAGTAAGTTGTGCAAGTCTACTTAAGCTCCGTCTTTTTCTGCATTTCAAAACACTGTGGCAATCTCAGTGCGAAAACCAAACAACTCCGGCAAAAGTTCATCAACATAATTTCCTTTATGTACTGCCCTCGCTGTGTTCCACAGACTCCTGCCAGCCAGGCTTTCTTTCAATCGTTCGATCATTCAAACAATCATTGTTAGTCCATTCATTCAGTCATTCGTTGATTGTATGGTGAGCAGAAGAGTTCACTCCATTTAGAAAACCACAAGAAAAATGCGAACGCGCAATTTCGATGGTCTTTTTCTATTCACACCCCAGCGACAAAAAAAAGAACAACAAAAACGGAAAAATACCAGCGAAAAATTGCGTTATAATGAAAAGCAAATATTGTTTATACGCAAGCGGAAAACGAAACGGAAAAATCACATGGTGTATGGGTGGTGGGAGGGGGTGGGTTCGGCTGGTGATGATGGCCAGCCATACATTTTGGGCAAACAAGGAAAGGAAGTTTATACCAATACGCCGGCCGATACATGCTGTTTATGGCCCAGAGGTGGTAGTAGTAGAACATGTTTACACAATTAATTTGAAATTATCTGAAATTAGCAATAAATAAAACAGCCCAGCAACATCGTACGCACAGTACTTAGTAAGAGTGCAGCAGTCTCGTGTATCCACTCCCAACACACCATCGACAACAACCCCTTCCATGTGCCAGACCGGGCCATGCCATGCCATGCCACGATGATTTGTTTACAGTCCATTTCCAAAAATAGTTGTGCTGGTGGTGTGCTGGCAACGAAACTATATTTGTCATTGTAATTATACGAAACAACAACCCATTAAGGTGTATCCACATCCACATCCAAATTCAAAACCATATCTGACAATTTATCATCATGCGTTTGTATGTACGTCATCATTACACGGCTCCCGTTCATCCTCCGCCGTCTCCGTCAACGCCTCCTATGGCCTCTGGCCATATGTGTAGGTATGGCGGCCATATGACAAATGTTGTCGTTATACACATCGAACATTAATAGTTGACTCGATCGGAATGTATTTGAATCTTTCGTGTTCAATTTTGGAGGATTTAAAAACAACACCACCACCACCACACCGTGCCATGTGAACTACCGGAAGTGGCTGTGTACGGCCTCAGCCTGTGTGTGCGCGTCTATTTGGAGTTATTTTCTTTCCGAAAATCAAAATGCTGTGAATTCTTTTTTGGGTTTCAGTTTCAAATCAAAAGTATTCGAAATCATCACAACTGTACGCAAGAGTCTGTCGTCGTGTCGTACGTGACACTACCTGTTATTAATGCTTGTGGGAATTTCTTTCGGTTGATCGGCCTTCCTTTCATTTCCTTTCGTCAGCACCAAAAACAAGTTAATCGGTGAAACAAAAAGTACCCACTTCCGGGATTTTTGTTTCTATCAATATTCACCCACCATGTATTGTGTCTTTTGTCCCCAGGAAGCAAACAATATCTCTCGATTCCAGATCATAAATTGTTCTCAGATCATTCGTTCTAAGTGATACAAAGCATCCGTGACGGTTGAACGAATGTCGAGCCCATAAATTATGTTCGAAATATCTGATCAGTGTTGAGTAGTACTCGATACGGCTGCTGCTGTCGATGTGAATGCCATTGTCAGTGTTGCACAGTAACTCGAAATAAATCTGATGATTTATGAACGAGAAAGTTTGCCTGAAACTCGGCAGAGCAAAATCGAAATATTCGTCCCGTCCCTAAAGGTTATCACAGCCTGGGTGCAAGATACAAAACTTCTCAAATCGTCGATAACAATTTCAGAACATGGCCCAAAGAATGTTCTATACAGAGAATTTTGGAAATGAGAAGATCTTTCATGGAAGAACTGTTGCATGAAGGTGATCAAGCTTAAGCGGATTATGACCTAAATTTTTGTGACTACTGCGAATTAATGGATTTAGTTTGACAGAGTTATTTAGTATCGAACGGAAGATCTTCAACAGCAATACCATCTGAATCGGAGGAACAGTTTCCGGGCTTCAACTGGAGCGCTATCTGAAGTTATCACATAGGAATCAGAGGAACAGTTTCCGGGCTTCAAAAGGAGTTATCACATAGGGAATAAGAGGAACAGTTTCCGCGCTTCAACTGCTTATGTGTCGTATATGGAAGTTTGCCTTCTGTAAGGAATTTATGGAATAGCTGGAATTTTCATTGTTACTAATATGGACATTTGAATGTTCGACCAGGGAAAGTGTAAGGTTGAAAGTCTTCTCAAGAGACTGCTTGTGAAATTCATTCTCGAGGTTTCTTTCTAAAATTTCTGAACAAAATAAAGCCTTGTAAAATGGATTCTCAAATAAGAACTTCTAAAATTTCTTCTCGTAGAATTCCCTCGGTAATAAGTGAGGAATTTGCAAGCATCCAAGATGGACTTTCTTAAAGAAACGGTGCAGTAGTAATTGTGAGGGTGTGGTTTCCATGTGTTCTTTGAAATATTTTTTTTATCTGATCTACTGACACGTTATTTTTTCAATGTCAAAAATGGTATTTCTTCAAACTCTTCCATACATTTTCGCTGAGGGGTATTAAGAACTCCGGGTATTCGGTGTTCAACGTGGTATTAACAAGTTTTGATTAAGCTTCGTAACCAGTGATCAGCTAACTGACAGCAGTGGAAATGTGCAAGACGCTGAAGGAAGAAGTGGTCTTAAATTTTTACAATTTATAAACACAGATTGGTAAATAGTGGTAAATGAAAATATGTGTGGCTCATCCGAGTAAACAGGGCAAACGCAAAATAAATTATCTTAATACCTAGCACATTTATACAATCTTCACTTAGATATTTTCCCTAGACATTCGTTGAAGGAACAGACACGGAACTTCAGTGTATACTCAATGACTCTTTAAAGTCGGTTAATGTTTTTTTTTAGAAACTTGTATTAATTGAGAGACTCCTTACAATGAAGTTGCTAACTTTACATGGGGAGAGTAAAATATCGGAGGCATCCACATTTAATCTCTCATTCCTTTGATGTAACCACAATTATCCGTACTTTTTGTTCGGTTTATAATCACTGTGCTCGGTAGTCGTGGTCCCGTTAACATCGAAGGCTACCCGTGTTGTGGGCGGTAATATGAGGGCAATTATATTACATGTTGCTGCGTCTTTCTGCCTTTCTTCTGTGTTTCCATCTTCGACTCTAAATAGAAATTTAGGTTGTCTTCTTCACCGACTCACACAGATCACACATTTTATCTGCTGTCATGTTGAAGATATTTTATGGCCAACAACACACCATGGCGGCGCACACAACAACTGGATAAACTTGGCGGCATATTTTTTTTTTGGACAACGACAGAAGTTGCGGGCGTTTGTTCTTTCGTTGGTGTTGTTGAGTTTGCCAAATTTATGACACAACCCCCAAACAACGACAACGACACATGTTTCCAGTTGTTACATTTTCTACTTCTTCGTCGGTTCGTCCGTTCTTCCACAACTTAGTCTTAATTTGCTTCTAAATCTTTATTGTTCTTTATGAATGGATTGCCATTGGTATTGTTTTAATGATTGATGTCCTCCATTGTTGTCGGAATATGGTGATAATTAATGTAAGTTTCGGACTAAATATAACCCTAAACGTTGCAGTTTTCCACATTTCGTTAATGTTCCAAATCTGTCTGTCATAGGCGACTTTTTTTGTTTTGTTTTGTTTTGTTCATTAACAGTGCGTGGGAAAAGCGGACATGCTATGAAATTTCACATTTAAATTTCACACACACACACACAACCACACATCTTTTCCGAAGGAGGAAGTGCCCTTGTCATTAAATCGATATGATCTATGGCAAAGAATTTCGAACTATCTTTCGAAGATGTTGTGACGCCCAAACAAACATTCACTTTGAATACATTTTAAAATAACATAAAAATACAATTTGTTCATGGGATTGACCTCATAATCGCTTAATTTCAAAATAGTCTTAAAATCTGTCAAATATTATGAGCGCGGCTGTTATTTGATTTTCCATTTTATTTTGTGGAATTTGAATATTTTGGTTTTTCTTTGCCGCAAAACAAATTTCAAAAGAGATATTTACATTAAATGAGTGGACTTATTCTTTCTAATGGGTTTATTTAGATTAGAGATGTCAGTTTAGAATCCGCATCGAGCGATTGACGTTTGAATACGATAATCACCCTGTTCTGTAACAGGGTGATCAGTAGTTCAATATTCCCATTTTATTTTGTGGAATTTGAATATTTTGGTTTTTCTTTGCCGCAAAACAAATTTCAAAAGAAATATTTACATTCAATGAGTGGACTTATTCGTTCTAATGGGTTTATTTAGATTAGAGATGTCAGTTGAGAATCCACATCGCGCGATTGACGTTTGAGTACGATAATCACCCTGTTCTGTAACAGGGTGATCAGTAGTTCAATATTCCCATTTTTACAATTACAATTTTATTTAATAAGAAAAATATGACACAGCTGTTGCAAATAATTAAGTCGTTTCTTTTTTTTTGTCATGAATTATAATGAAATGACACGGAGGCATTTCTGCAGGTTCGATCACCGATTGATCATTCAGCATTCATCGATTGATTCATTCATTCAATAGATGACGCTATTAACAACACTGGTATGTCCCTAGCTGTGTCGCTTTGGTTACGTTGAAGAACCGCTTCCCAATGGAAAAAATTGCCATGACTGTGTCTGTTTCCTAGAACATCTTCTTTGTAGATCGAACACACACATTTGTATGATCTTCTAAAAACAAAAAATCAACACTCATCGCTTATCTGTGTCCTGGTCAGTGAAGCCAGCCCGGAGGTGAACATCTTCCTGTACGATGTTGTCTTCACATTTTTTTGTAGAAGATTACACCGTACAGTAGTTCGTCGTAGGTCGTCAACAAGTGTTAGACTGCTGACCCTGTATCCTTAAGATCGTCTCAAAATTCTCCACGTTTTGCCTTCACTTATGTGTATCTGTTCATTTTTTGTTATTTATTTTGGTTCTTTGTTAATGTCATGTTGTTTTTTTTTCTTTTTGTTGGGAAAGGAATTATAAACAATTCATTATGCTCGCTTGCCTGGACGTACGAACATACTCCGCATACTTATGTTTGCCTCCTCCTACTCCCATTCGAACTGGAATACAATCGCTCATCAATGGCTCATTAGTAGTCTTAATCAGAAACAACATTTGCAGAAAACAAGCAACGAATCGAGTCTTGAGAATAGATCGACGAAGAAGCCAAAGTAAACAACAGCAAACAACCAGAAGACAAACACTTGTTTAGCATTCTTGGAGGCATGTGTCGTCAGTGCGATCCCATGTCCGTCCATTCGTCCGCCCGCCAAGAGACACACGAAGAAGAAGAAAATCAGCATGAATATTTATCATTTCCAAGGACAGACTGATTAGGACTGATATGGATTAGCATACCCAAACGATATGCTAATCTCAGTCTTGTGTACATGCAGACGACCCCCACAAACAAATGCCTTGACTTTTTCCAAACAACAACAACAACAAAGAAACAGAATTGCTTTCTTTCGAATTTGAAAATGCATTTTTATTTGGGAGAATATTTCGTGTGGCTTTTTGTGATTGTCAAATTATTACGTATGCGTGAAATGGCACGCCGTGACTGAACAGTAGCAGCCAAAAAGAAAAAAACAAATATTGAAAAGTCAAGACCAAAAAATCGTGTACGTGTTGCCCAACATTTCAGAGAATTATGCCGACCTGTTTGTGCGGTTGCGATTGCGATTGCATTTGTTTGGTATTGTTTTCAAATTGACAACGAAGAACCAGCAGCGTACTTGTGGAATACGGCCATCCATCCATCCATCCAACGATGCCATGATTGACGGCACTCGCCATTTACGGTTTTAAGGTTGTTTGCTGGATTCTCTGTCTGTCCGATGTTGTTGTTTTTGTTTTTTTCTGTACGAGTATGTGTGGAATTTCAAGTGATACGGCTTTTATAAGTGAAAACGTGATCTTGGAAGAAAGGATCGTTTGACCATGGCTGGACGGACAGACGATCCCACCAACAGCCACACGAAGAAATATAAACGTGCATTGTAGTTTGTGTATGCCATTGGAATACGAAATCAGAGATTTCATAACAAGTCAAATAATCGGGGGACGATAACGAAGAAGCCAACTTACCTTGATCTAATCTACGTTCCATGCGTCGCCATTGTCGCATATGATGTACAAGTATACAGGCGGCCACGATGAAAAACAATAGACAGGCGAGGACGGCCAAGAATAATGCGGCCGTTTGCCAATCCAGCGGATCGGTCTCATCCTGTAGCTGCTGCAATTGTTCTGCCGTGAGTTGATGGTGGTCTAAACCATAATCCAAACCATCAAACTTTCGCCTCTGTGGACAAGAAAAACAAACGAAAATACAGACTTAAAAGTGAATTAAAAATACATGAGGACATTTTCAAAATTACAGACGACCTCGAAAAATACGGTTGGTTTCGCTTCTGTGTTTGTTAAACTTCCCTTCTCTGGTTCTACAACTTTTCTGTTTCTATTACAGTTGATATATGGGTGAATAATCTTAAATGACTCCTTTCTGTGTCCGGCTGTTTAAAATTGTGTTGTATTAACTATTTTTTTTTATAAATATGTTGTAAGCAGCTTATTATATTTGTTAAAATAACCCACGTATTAGTTTTTAAAATTTTTAATTTGTTAATATCGAAAAAAAAGAAAACAGTACATGTAGTCTCAGTCCCGTGGCGTGTCCAAAACCGACGCAGCAAAATAATTGCATTCAAATGAATTTATGCACTATCACTTCAAGTCACATATACTCTTTTTTTTGATTTAATTAAATTAATTTTAAGAAATTATAAAAACCATTGACTTTTGTCCGGAACATTTTCTCTCAGTCCCGTGCCTGGTGTGGTTTTCTGCTTAAAAAAAAGGTAACGGCCGTTACGTTCAATTTGTAGTGTTTCTCTCGCGCTGAAGTATTGTTCTCTTCGAAGGTTCTCGAAGAAACTCTACTTCTATTTTAGTTTGCGAATTATTTTCGTCGGAGTGGTCGGAGACTGTCCCCTTTTTCGCAAAGAAAAGGAGTCATTTCAGATTATTCACCCATATATTTTATTGATCAGGGTCCTGTGGTGGCTGAAGGCTGAAACGATAGTTTTCCGTTGAATTGTTGAAAAGACCCTTAACTCTTTAAGACTAAGTTTTCGCCAATCGAATTAGGATTAGTTTTTTTGTTTGATCCAAAAGCAACTGCACCAGGAAAATACAAAGACAAAAGGTCATCATCTAGAACCCGTGTTCCTGGAGCAGATGAGCGTACTCAAGAGGAGTGTGAAAGAACAAAACGTTTGTTCCATGGTTGAGAGTTCCTACGAGAAGGCGATACTTCTAGTGCATCTGCGTTGATGCTATTACTTTACTGAGTTAACTGAGGCAGGATAAGTGAGAGCTTCGAAAGAGCAAGACCCTATCAAGTCTGTGATGTAGCGAAATCTAAGTAGCATTAAAACCTATGCAAAATAGGGAACCCTGGATTTTGACAGTTCATTGATTTTGTGTTATCATTTATTGATTTCCCTTTTTCATCTTCTTATTTTTAGACAATAAAAGAAATCACCATGACTTTATTATTAAAGTGGGTGGTCTATTGTGGCAACAACGCTCCTTGGGAAAACTATTCAACATTTGACAGCCAATAATATGTCAACGAAACGCAATATATTTCGAAAACATCGCCACTATCCGTTATCCAGGCGATCCTGTGTCTTTCAATTTCACTCCACCCACAAGAATTTGACCTTTTGTTTGGATCCCCATCAAAACAAAATTCAACTGTACACAATTGACAATTTCAGCGACGAGGCCCATTTGTGGATAAACAGGTGAGTTAAGAAACAAAAGTGTCGAATTCGATAGAAACCAATCTACACCAAGTGCATCCAATGACATTGCCTTCGGAGAATGTCACCTTTTGGGGTGGATTAAGGGCCGCTCCAGACACCAATGTCAACGAGAACTTTGTCAACATTGAATTATATGTTTTCATCAGGAAGGTTCTAACATTAAAATAGTCATTCGGCAAGAGCGCTACAGAGTCATGCGATGTGACAAAATTCCAATTCTTCTACTACGGTTCTCTCACATGTCAATAAGCCACAAACCGGCCGGAGACCTCAATGTCAACAGAACCCCTTAGCTAACAACGAACCATATTCTATCGATCAGTCTTATTTATGCATATTTATTTATTTAAAGAAAAGAATTAAATGAACATCATCTGCACTTACCTCTTTCCAATTGGGCTCCGTTTTCGCAAGGACCACCCAATCGATTTTCAAATCATATATGGAACCACAGACAGTGTCGCGATGCATCTGGCATGGCCGCAGTGGTATCATATCACCCTGGCACACTGTGCAGGGAATGCATTTGTCCTTGTAGGGATCCCACCAGCTATGCGGGTCGCACAAGGAGGCCGAACATAAGGAACATGTCGTTGATAATAATAAAATTGTAACGCAGGCCGCCGTCGATGGTGTCAGTTTACACCATGCTGCTGCTGATGATGACCACCACCATCTCGACCATGTCGACGATGTCATCGTCACCGCTTCGCCGCTGTGCACTGCATCAGCTGTGCTGATCCTGTCATTGTTTGCAACAACAACGGCATCTTTGTAACTATTTGTGGATTTTGTAAATTCTGTATGCGAATTATTGCTGAGAAGCTCGCCACCTCTACTCCGGGCCGAACTCCCACTGAATGTGGCCTTATCATCTGTGGGCTTTCGCAGCGTGCTGTTGCGTCTAAATGTGTACTGAGGAGGAGGCATAGAGGGTGGTGGAGGAGGTCTTCGAATATGCGCGGGTGTGTTCTTGTTCATCGTGTGTTGTGGTGGTGTTAGATGTCGTTTTTAAGGTTCGTTTCGGCATTAACTGCAAAGAATGAAAACAAAACAAATGATAAAACAAAAACTCCTATAACATTATGAGGTTTTAGTTTTCAAAGAAAAGAAAAATAAGTTATCTTGGAATAGTTTCCCACGTTACACAGACATTGGCTGGTGCAGCTCCCTGAATGTTAATTGAATATGTAACTGTATCTTTTTTTTGTCTTTGTGCGCCACAAACGTATGCGTGCATACTTGTCCACACTGGCATGTTAATGAAGGCAGCGGCGATTGGGGAGTCAGTCAGCCAGCCAGCCAGCAGATACTCTACATGGAGTGCAAGTACGTCCGTATTTGATTGGTTGGCCAAACTGTAAATTTAAGTGCTTTTTATGCAAAACACCATCAACCAGCAGCATTGGACTTGTCGGCACAGTGGAGTTTTCAGTTTTTCCATTTTTCTCATTTAGCACACAATTTTCCCACTACTTAAGGGTAACGCCCGATGGAGGTCTGATGGAGGTCTTAATTTAAATGTGACTTTGGCATTTTTATGAGTTGATACGTTTACAGGTTGTATTTAAATAACACATAAATGTCAATTGAAGTTGGTTCGGATTTACAACATAAGCTTAAAAGACGCCAGAAATATCGCACACAAGGCCTAAGGGCGGTTGGCGCCAAACTTAGTCATTGAGAATATTAGAGGTGAAAACATTGAATTGGATTTCTGTTCACTTCAGAAGTCTGAAAATTTTA
This sequence comes from Hydrotaea cyrtoneurina, assembly GCA_958296145.1. NCBI lineage: Eukaryota > Metazoa > Arthropoda > Insecta > Diptera > Muscidae > Hydrotaea > Hydrotaea cyrtoneurina. The sequence goes on along the minus strand of OY282513.1, from coordinate 3,939,280 downwards.
GAAATTTTTTTGTCAAAGAAAATCCATTACCGAAACTGAGACAAGGAACTCTTCCTCATCAGCTTCAAAATTGTTGAAAGTGTTTCTCTGAATTTTGTTGTGGTCGTACCATGACAAGTGATGGTTATTAGGTGACTTGTGCAAACTTTATAATCTAAGCTCGTATATTGTTTGTTCCCTAACTCATTCACTATAAAATTCTTTGCAAAACAATTTACAGACACAAAAAATAGTAGATGCAACAACTTTACAGTCGCAAAAATCCTACAGAAGTCTAAATCTAAAATTATGTACAGTCGAATTCGGATAAGCGCTGAAAAAAACGGTTAATTGAATATAAATAAAGGGTTCTCCAACAAAAGATGTTCCAAACAAAAATGGCATTTTTTGAGATAAATGATCGGATGTTTATTTCATAATAAAGAGGAAGGTCGAGAGATAACACGTTCCGGAAACTTTTTAATTTTGTGAACTGCGACTTCAAGATGTTCAATATTTTTGTAGTGAATTTTAATAATTTCAATGCATTGTTGAAACGTGTATCGTTCCATCTTCTTAATATATATTTACCCTCGACACTGATTCACTGACTCTGTCACGCAGTACGTAGGAATTTAAATAGGCATTCTATAATTCTATAAATAATAATAATAAAAAAAAATAATATTTTTTTTTTACCAAAATTTTTTTTTTCAAAAATTTTTTTTTTACAAATTTTTTTTTTTTAACAAAATTTTTTTTTTCTACAAAATTTTTTTTTCCAACAAAATTTTTTTTTTCAGGAAACAATTTTTTTTTCAACAGAATTTTTTTTCCAACAAAAATTTTGTTTTCCACAAATTTTTTTTTTTTAATAACATTTTTTTCCATATTTCAACGGGCGCCATAGGCGCATTACAACTTACTAGTTTTAAATAATGACGTAGTTTCTACTTGTCAAATGTCACCTCTTGTTGGAGAACCCTGTATTAGCATCGATTGTTCTGGGTGATTTTCCATGCACTCTACTTCGCTCAAACGAAAATTCATTTTATTGAAAAATCGTTTATGTGCAACACATTTTTAATTCAAAGACACAATATAAGTGATACGAAAACCGCTTAAGAGATATATGATGAATGAAATGGCGACAAAAAATAAGACTGTGCCATTTCATTTCAATATTACTTTATGCAACTCATTAAAGTACATGCACAATAATAGAGGAGATTTGTCAGACCAGGAGATAATAGAGGAGGTGACGTGTATTGCCAATGGAAATGTTGAAAATGCTGTAGAAGATTCAATAGAATTTATTGTGAGGGTTATGGAAGTTTGACTGTATTAATGTAGAAAACTCTTTGAAATTCATTTGTATTTATTAAGAAAATGTATGTAAAGATTTCGAGTTGCATGGTTTATATTTTGGACTTCGTCGATTCGAATTGTATGATTTGTGCACCCGGTTTCAAAACGAAATCATCCGAAGGTTGCTGAATTTGGTGCACAGGGAGTTGTCGCGTGTTGAAACACGATGACTGATACCATACTATATTCATTTGGGCAGTGCCAACTGTCTTAGAGCTGTTCGACAGGATAAGAGTTTACCAAAATATATGAATAATATTCCAAAAGTGTTGCCAAGTATTCTCTATTTTTAGAAACTACTCCAATTAGCCTAATTCTACTCAGACTAACATAATTGAAACCTTAAAATTTTTAAACTTGAGAACTGTGCGTAATAAGTTCTGATGATAATCTCTTAATGCGATACTAATTGTGTATACGGAGTAACTTAAGTAAATGACTAACTAACCAGCCCACAAAACGAAATCGTTCTGGCGTCATAATCCCAAAAAAACAACAACGATATTTGTTGTCTACTTCCGAAATAATGACATAACCCACTTTTAAACGATTTGAACTAGACAGTCTAAACTCAACTTTGAGTTGAAAAGAGAAATGAGACTCCTCGGAAGAAAAACACTACTCGTTGTTGCTATTTCCTCACACACCTTAAATACAAACAAAAAAAAGTTCATGTAATTACACATACACAATTTTAATTACACCAAAAACAATAACAACAACAACTTCATTTCTCCTCCTCAATTGGGAAAACGTACGAACTGCACACACACACACATACTCAGCTATACAAAGTCTTTCCTACCATCATAATGCCCTCGTCCCCCGAACATGTTCGAATAACATAAATATACGCATAAAAACACTAAAAACGAAAAAAAAAAAAACAGAAATATTATGAAACAGAAAATTGAAAACAACAAAAAAATAAAGACAACAGGAAGGAATATTTAATTAAAATCAACTGCGATGACCACCGACACCGCAACAAACTACTACGATGAGTACACACACACACACATACGCACGCAAACACATCCAGCCATCGCAGTATGTCTTTTGTAAACCACAAAAACAACAAAACTAAAAACAGAAAAAAAAAAGAGCAATAATAGTATGAAATTGGCCGCATGCATACCCAAACATTTGTTACTATCGCTCACACACACGCACATACAGCAGGACGGACACTCATTTGTGCAATTGTGTGTGTGTGTGTGTGCGTTGGAAAATTGTTACATACAAACGAAAAGAAGTCTGTAGGTAGACGATGACCGGCGGACGTACGACGACATCATCACCATCATCGAAATCGTCGTTCGGCGACAACGTCTAACGAAATAAATCGAATCGACATTATTTGGAACGGTTCAAATCACACATGAAACCATACAAACAAATTTTGCGTATCTGCTATGATACGCGTATGTGTGTGTGTGTGGAAACTTTGATAACTTACGAGTGCACAGTAAATTCGAGGGCAACCGTAGAAGTGTGGTTAACTAACATAACCCTTCAAGGAGCAGAGTTAACCATGCAAAACAGGGGTTACGTTCTTTGAAGCGTTTGTAAAAGATGTGTTTGATTTGTAAGATCACAAGATCTCGGTGGCCAAATGGTGGTCATCTCTTCGAGAGATAACACGGTCCGGAAACTTTTTAGTTTTTGAAGTGAATTTTAATAATTTCAATGCGTTGTAGAAGCGTGTACTTGTCAACTGTCAAAGAATAAAAACTTCAAAAGTGACAGCTACCGAAATACCGGGTGATTCAAAATAACACCTTTTGTTGGGGAACCCTGTACAAATGACAACCGATTTTTGGTGAGTGTTTTTATTACTTTACTTTGTAGTAAAATATGCCAATTTATTATGGGGAAAATTTGCCATAGCTGCGCAGAATAAAACAGGAGCACATCTATCTCTTATGCTTCTGGTGCATTCTTTTAGGGCCCCGGAAATCCTCGACATTTCAAACACTGTCAAACAAGTTTGCAATTAATATTTGTAAACTACAGATCATATTTAAAACATGGAGTGGATTCCCACATTCCTATAGGACCCTCGCACATGGATTCATCCAGTAAATAAAATCCATATAAGTTGCTCTTTCAAATAAAACGCTTAAGTCGAACGCCAATCAATTGACAATTGCAAAGAAGAAGAAGAAGAACAGAGAACAAATAAAAAAAAACTGACAATGACAACTGAAACAAAACAAGAGCCAGCAATCGTTCAAGCGAAAAAAAACCCCATTTGGCACAACAACTTATTTGACTTGACTCTATTATAAAAGTGTGCATTTGATGGCAGCATAAAAACGGACATACATATGTACACTCATACATACATATATTGTAACAAAAAATATGTATATATGTACATGCATAAGTATGTATGTCTGTATGTATCGCTGTAAGTTTATTGAACTGAGTATCGTTGTTTGTTTTGTGCAACTGAATTGCGCATTTTATGGGCCCACAATTCACTTGACTTCTGACTTTAGGCGATGGTTTCATAACTTCATATCATATTTTAAACACGCGGTCGATGATGATTTTTGATCGTTTCGTTTATTCGATCGTTTTGCCAGGCCCGGCGACAACATTCGCTCGAGCATTTGTAGTGTTAGCACATACATGCGTTTTACCCTACTTCTCTTTCTGTTCCGATCGATGGTTGTGGTTGTGGTGGTTTTTTTTTCATATTTCCATCCACCTCATCCAGACCTACCCGTACACACTTGTTTGTTTTCCCATTTGAAGCTACTACGATGATCACGAACACCATCGTATACGCACTGTTCTGCTCAATCGCTGTGCTGCCTACTCTGCTCTATGGCAATGTAATGGTATGTGATTGTTGTTGTTTCATGCTCATAATTAATTCCAATCGGAAATAGTTTTTAATGGCGGATTTACATTGCACACGCACAGTGTACACACATATGCGCATAAATATCTATGTGTGTGTACTGGGTGAAAAGTACCTTCATGCGATGACAGTTATTACATACACGCACACATGTACACATTTGCATATTTACATAAATTCAAATTACGCTGGAAATGTTCGTTGTTAAACTGTCGTCGACCGACCATCGGTCGGTCGTCGTTAATGTCCGGTTAGACTAAACCAACATAAAAGAAAAACAACAAGTGTTCAATTATACAAGAGAGACGGGGACACTCGCCCATTGCATGGAGTTGCTGGTGAGATCATTGATCTCTCCCTCTCTCTCTCTCCCTGTCTCTTCCCTAGGTAAAGGTCAATCCGAGCCAAACCAGTACCCAGACGCTTATAATAATTTATGACCTTTACTTACTGCATAGAGAGAACGACAAGCGAACGACATTCACTGTCACCCCTTTTCATTTCCAAAACGGAAGCATCTTAAATTCGGCTTTGTATGGAGAAGACGCTGTTGATCCGTCCGTCCGTCCGTTCGTTTGTACGTCTTTTGAGATTTTGTTTGTTGTCTACATTTTCAATGTCAATACTTTTCATATTCAAAATAAAGAAAATAAATTCACAGTTTGCGCGCTCCACACCAAAAGGAAAAAATATGTCGCACAGTGGCTGCCATCACAACGCACATTAAAAAAAATTGACATTCAGTTTTTGTGAATCGAATTAATCTCCGGTGAAACGAAATGGCTGTAGGCGAAAGACTCACAAAGTTACATTACGAAAAGTGTTCAATTGGCGGCAGCCTTTCGTTTTAGCCTCAATTGGAATGTAATGAATGTTCGCCAATCGTTTTATAAATCAGATTGTAATTAAGCAATTGTGAAATTAAAATGATAATGTAGCCACTGATTTTGAATTCAGAGTGGCCTTGAAATGAGTCAATGGCTAGGAAAATACTTAGATTTTAGTAAACTTAAATTTAGTAAATTTACTTTAAAAATTTTTTCTTTTTCAAAAATTAAAAATGTCCTGGTTTTTAGAGAAGTAATATTGACCATGAAACGGATTGCCCATCAAGCCGTTTCTTTTTGAATCATGTGTTAATTTGAGAGTCCCGTCTCCTTCGCGCACGAAATCTTGTCAGAAAGTCAGTATCATCCATATTTTTATCGCAGTTACAATTTCGAAAAACTGTATTTGGAAACAATTGCCTAAAACTCATCTATGAACTGTAATTAAAAAAACACCTACAGGCTTCTGCAACAAGAGGTTTTATTTTAATATTCAAAGAAAATGGCGTTTTTTGAGATAAATGATCGGATGTTTATTTCATAATAAAGAGGAAGGTAGGCCGTTAATAATGAAAAACAACATCGGCCAAATGGCCACCACGACCACACTTATAGGACCATATACTTTTCATATGAAATTTTCCATAACCAAATCGCAAAGTGGCTGCCCTATGTCCTTGACAGCCTCACGAATTCTATCTTTGAGGTCTTGAATCGACGCTGGGCTCTTGGCGCAGACCTTATCTTTCAGGTGGCCCCAAAAGAAGAAGTCGCAAGGTGTTAAATCAAGACCTCGGTGGCATAAAATTAAATGAAATCTCACCCTTCTCGTCACAGACAAAAGTGGGCAGGTTAGTCTTTATATGAATTTGTTATCGTTTAGAAGCACTGTGGCGGCTCACGAGTATTCATTCATGTGTGTGTTGATGTACGACGTAGGTATGTTGCACAGTGCACTGACTGACATTTCGTTTTCTGAAGAGATAATGCTCTTATGACAAACATACATACGTATGCACATGTACGTGTACGTGTGTTCTTGTTGCATTTTATTCCTTTTAGTATGCGATAGTTTGAATGCATTACTTTTGTGGTGTTTTTTGTAGTTTCTTTTTTTGGTTTTGAACGGCAGACAGATGTTTCTCATTCCAAGTCAACTGTGTTGGACGACGGACGACAACGAGTGAGTATTGACACAATGTTTGTCCCTCATCATTGGGTCGCTGCTGCGACTCTTACATTTTTTTAATTTGGCAGTGACAGCAATTGAAATCTCTCTCTGTCTGTCTCTCTGTGTTCGTCGTTCTTCGTTCGCATTTTGCATACATTTTGCTAATTGAATATGTACGAACAAAAAAAAAAAATACATCAAACATACGAACAGCACAGGCAACAACATTAGCGAAGACAACTCACATGCATGCATAAATGCAGATTGTACAGGAGTCTGTACGTTGTACGTTGTGTGTAACTGCACGTAGAACAGTAGTCCACATATATTGTCTGTGTGTATGTGCGTATTATTTGTTGTGATATTGCTGTGCAGTTGTTGTTGCCGCCGAATGCACCGCGAATGCTGTTCTCTACAAAGTTTGAATGTATCACGTCATAAATACGCACTCAACTATTTTTTTTACACGCATTTTACATTCTCGTTTGTTTGTTTTTGTTTGTTGCGCTGAGCCAATATCACAGGGGCAACACAAACAAACATATCGAAATACAGGGTGGTGGAGCAAACTGCCCGAGCATGTATCACTCCCATGTTCTCCCAGCGTACGGTGAAAGTTACAACTGGAGTGTTTAGCGTTTGTTTTATTTCGGTCTTATGATTTTATCAAATTTTTGGGGTACTTTAAAATAAAATTTTTAATAAATGCAAAATTAACCCTAAGCTCTCTAGTGGTGTTTCTTATTTCTGACTTTCTGGTTGAATTTTCCGTTTTGGTGTATTTTGGGACTCATAGTAAAATTTCACGGCGAATATTTTTGCGGAACATTTTAACCCCTTAAATACCTGTTTTAATGGTGTTTTTTGCTCTTTTTTAAAAGAAGGACAAAAAAGACCCATGCCTTGAGGAGTTAGAGGGTTAACATATTCTACAAAATTATTCTCCGCAACATTTGGCATAAATTTGCTGAACACACCTTATACTTTAAACGTAAGTATTTTCTATGCCGATTGACAATACAAAATTTGCATTTGGGGGAAACTTTACCTCCCCCTAAAATGACACCCAGATGTAAACTTTCAAAACGCCGATACACGTGTCTTTTTTTTTTGTCTCCTCTATCAAAATTTATAGGTCGGACCTTGTAATTTTGGAAAAAAATTGATTTTGTTGTACAGTGTAATTTATCAAAAAAAAAAACAAAAAACGTTAATGTGAAATATTTGGCCCATAACTATGGAACTTTAAATTAATATACTTTTTTTCATATACTTTGAGCACCATGATTTTTTCTGAATTTCCTAATACGAGTAGTTGTTGAATTAATTAATTTATGAAATTAATTTTTATTCTATAAAATTTTCTAATTTAAGGTAAGGGGAGTAAGTAAGTAACTGATATTCTCCCATTGTCCATCAAAGTCTCGCACCGAGCGGCAACTATAACTCTTTGGGCCCAAAAACGAGACAACGCCGAACTTTGTTTTTTCTTCAGTTAAAGCTGATAGGAAATAATTATGTCTGCAATATTTGTTTCATAAATTGCCACTGAATTTTGTTAATTTTTTTTAATTTTTTGATTTCCAAAAATATAGTTTCTCCTGACTGAGGACTTATAATAAAAAGGAAAACAATAATCAAACATCTTCAGATAATTCACAATTTATAGATCTTCTAATCCTCTCACTTAGGCAACGGTCAATGTTGTGGTCTATTTGCAGAGATAGTAAGTACTACGTCTGCAAACTGTGAATGTCACTACCTTTCTCATTGAAAATGGCTTAGAAAAATCCCCATATCACTTGGGCCGTCTGCCCCATATAATGTCTTTATAATCTAACATTTACTCTAATAAGCTATTACTGAGGTTGTTGGGACATCCCCTTTAAAAAAAACGTGCTTCCATACATAATTTGTGTACCGTGCCCTGGAAAACTTAATTCGTTTTCGAATTATTATATTGTACTTATGTCAATTAGACAAATATGCTATTATTTTGATTTCTAAATCCCCCATTTCTCCATGTTGCATTCGAACTACCTATTGACTTTCCATACTGAACAACCACAAATCGTGACATTATCTAAAGTCGGCCAAATGGGCCATTACACACGACACAGAAATAAAACACCAACACACAACAACAACGTTGGTACTTACTTTGTTTTAATTGAAATATATTTTGTTTGTCATTAAACGCCTGAAATGCGCTATCATATCACGGCAATCAATGCGAAAAAAAACTGGAATTTAAATCGGAATTTTGAAGCGTGTTTAACCCACCCATAAATTCCAATAGTTCCCCATAAATATGTTTGGAATTTTAAATAATCGCATGTTCGACGCTAACCTCGTAAATCATACAGACAACAACAAAAACACAAATATTGTCAAGTTCTCTTTTATTTTAAGCTGTTAATACCAAACACCTCCTTAAGCGTTTAACAGTTTTAGCCAAATAGCAAAAAAAAAAGAAATCTCTCATTATGCAAAGATCACACCCTGTAGTATTCATTTAATTTTACATGTTTATACTAAAACTTTTAAACAACAACGCCATGGGTGGAGGGTGTTCGTATGAATTAAGACAAGAAAATAAAAACTGTTTATACATTTTCACAATATGTTCGTGTGTTTCAGGCTACACATTCGAGTACAATGGAAATCTACTCAGAACATCTGGGGCATCCAACCAAACGGCCGGCCCAACTGAAAGTGAAAGAACTGAACTAGTATTTCTGTTGAAATCTGTGAAGGCCCTCTCACCCTTCGCCAGCATCGGTATGGCGTCCAAGTATTGTTTCTTCTTCTTCTACACAATAAGTAAATTGGTATTACAAGACAAATAAAAAAGATCCGGGCGTAGCAGACACAAGGAAACGAAATTTATTATAGTGTTTACCAAACAAAAACAAAAAGTGTGAAGCGAATCGAAATTACCTGTTGTTCGTTCAAACGGGTGAATTTGAATTTAATCGGAAAATTGTTATTATTAAGTTTCATTACATCATCGCGATGATAGAACGGTGTACAGGCGTTTTTTGGAAGGGAAAATTTGAGAACAAACTTTGTCAGACACTTCGGACAAGGTGAAGCACTAAATAAATTCAGGATTTTTCAAACTTTCGCAGAGCTCTATAGGATAATAATTGACAGAGACTTCATTTCTTGCGAATATGTTTAACCCCCGTATTAAAAAAAATCTAATAACAGCTTTATAAACCTTTGTTAGGAAGAATTAGTCGAAATTGTTTTTTTATTTTCACAAATTTTTAGGCGGTTGGGATAGAGTGACCATTTATTCAACGAATAAAAAATGTAAAATTTTCTAAAAATTCATAATCTCCATAGAAAGAGTCTAGTTGGACGCTACATTTGAATTGATGTCTGCCAAAAACAAGCAGGTAAAGTAGAAGACGAATCCGAAAAATAAACCGAGAACACAATAAACATACATATTACCGCGAAAAGTAGTCAACAAAAATGTTTACTAGATCAAAAGTTATAGACTTTTGGCCGATGCCATTTGATTATGGCCCACTGTGGTACGCCGGCCGTAGCATAAACAATTGTATATGTTTTTTATATTTTTTTTTCTGTATTAAGATTAAGTGACACGAAATTTGTATTTTCCATTCAGCAAGTATTACAAGAAATATAAATGATCGGGTGTCGTTTGTAACAGTTGTTGTGATCGAAGTTTGGTAGTCAATTCCATCAATTGTGACAGCATAATTTCTCGGCAAGACCGCCCTGAGGATGTCTTCAATAATTGTGTTTAATTTCGTAAAAAAAACATTTGTTTGGACAATGTAACTGGTAGAAATGATTTGGAGGATTTCTGTTTGGCCGGTTAGAGGCTTAATATTTTTTATAAAATGTTTTTTATGAAATTAAAGACAATTAATGAACAACGCCTTAGGGCAGTCTTGCAGAGAAATTATGCTGTCACAATTGATGGAATTGACTACCAAACTTCGATCACAACAACAAACGACACCCGATCACTTATATTTCTTGTAGTGCGAAAGTGAGTTAGTACAGGAGACTAGAAAACATTGGTTGATGAATCTGTTTTTGCATCTACAAAGACAACGATATCGGCATTTTTGAATATCACAATGAATTTGGATTTTGATAGACTTGATTACAAAATAAACATTTCGATTCCAATGTTGTCGATTTGAATCATATACTCATCATCATTCGCTTTGATCAATTCTTAAAATACGTATTTTTAAAATACTTTGAAAATTTCGATAATCCCCTTTTTCTTTGTCTCTCTCTCTTACAGCGATCGCTCAATAGTCAATCAATCAGTGCAAATCAATCATTATCATCGCCCCCCTCATCAACATCACGAAACAAAAACAACATTATGTAAGCTCAAGCAAACCGTGACATCGAGAGATAGGGAGAGAGGAAGACAGAGAGAACAATATGTGAGTACAAGGGGATCTCTTCTTTTAGAGATCATCATAATGTGCGTCTGTGTTTGTGTCAACATCACCCTAAATACGAACATATGATGATGGTTGTGTTTTTTTTTTACTGTTCGTTTGGTTGTTGCAACCATCACGAACACCATCGCCAGCATTGGCATCAGCAGCAGCAACATTAACGACGACAGCAAAGACAACATTTTAAAATTATAGTTTGCGCGTGGCTGTGTGTGTCTTCAGTAAATCGAAACATTTTTTTGTTTTTAAATTTCCCTGACATCCATCCATCCATCTAATTTTTTATATATATATTTTTTTATTTTTTTCTGTGTGTGTGTTTGTGCAAACATACAGAACACGCGTTCAACAGATACTTTTGTATATTTCAGAACAAATCGATCATCTGCAGTGTTGTCTGTTTCTCTAATATGGCTAACGAGCAGAAATTAAGCGATTCGCGGATTAGTCAAAAATGAATGATCGGCCAAAATGATGATAGACAATTTCAAAAGCTTTAATTTTGATAGTCGTATTTGTTTTAGTTGGAACATCTCATCGAAATGTAATAGCTTGAACAAATTGCAATTACGCTCAAGAAAAGTATATACAGTCAAACTTCATTCTGTTTTGGTGGCCAGTTAAACAGGTTAACGTCATTGTAACAATGTCAGACTCTGAGCCACGGATCCCCCACAATATTTTGAGTACAAATACTTGTAATAGCTTATGAACGTCTACACAAAGGAGATGGGCTTTGTTAGTGAGTTACCTCAAAAATAAATCTATCTAGACTTTGTTGTGCTTTATCTCAGACTCATTTTGTATTGGTTCCAAAAATAGAGTATTTGGCAGAAACATCTTAATCTCGTAGAATACATCTACACAGAAAGGAGTCATCCACAGGCTTCTCCAACAAGAGGTGTTATTTTGAATCACCCGGTATTTCGGTAGCTGTCACATTTGAAGCTTTTATTCTTTGACATTTGACAAGTAGAAACTACGCCATTACTTAAAATGGAACGGTAGACGTTTCAACAACGCATTGAAATTATTAAAAATCACTACAAAAATGGTTTCCTGACTAAAAAGTTTCCTGACCGTGTTATCTCTCGAAGAGGTGATCACAACGAGATCTTGTGATTTAACACTTTGCGACTTCTGCCTTTGGGGCCACCTGAAAGATAAGGTCTACGCCAAGAGCCCAGCGTCGATTCAAGACCTCAAAGATAGAATTAGTGAGGCTATCGAGGACATAGGGCAGCCACTTAGCGCTTTGGTTATGGAAAACTTCATGAAATGGATATGGTCCTGTAAGCGTGGTCGTGGTGGCTATTTGGCCCATGTGGTTTTTCATTATTAACGGCATACCTTTCTCTTTATTATCAAATAAACATTCGATTTTTTATCTCAAAAAATGTGATTTTTCTTTGAATACCAAAATAACACCTCTTGTTGGAGAAGAACCCTGTATTATTGAATGTTACAATGGAATTATTTGTTTGTATTCCATTGAATCGATCATTGCAACTGAAGAGTAATCCGGCAGACGTATCAAAATAAATCTAAATTGAATGTGGATTCAACGGAATTCAATGATTTTTCATTTGATTTTTACCTAGTATAGAATATAGAAATGTGATATATTCAACAATACCAACGATACCAGTCAACAGTGATAGAATTCGCTGGAAATTGACTTAATGGTTAAAAACTACATCTGGTTATTCTGTTTGCGGATAGTTCGAGCTAAAAGATGACTGGTACTGGTAAAACTGGCCACAGATTCGGCTTATTTTGGACAACAAAATTTGGCTACTGGCTGAGGTGCTTTCGATAGAGAACCCCCAGATGACCGATGACTTTAAATATTTCTCATAAGAATTGCCAGCAATTAAAACCGAGCCCAATTTTCGTTGAACTCCGTTTCTCTGTAGAAAACATAGAAATAATCGGAGTTATCACAGCCCCCCCAAGTCGGCGTAGTCAAAGTTTATCTGCCTGTTTCCAAAAACAAATTTGTCCATTCCATAAAACAAATTGTCAAAATTTAAGGCACTCTAAAATGGACTTTTATCTGTAATGAGAGCTATTTATTTTGGAATTGTCTTCTATATGTCGGTATCTAACATATATCTGAAAACCAGAAATGAATAATGTCTGAAACCTATTTTATAACGCTTTCAATATTACCAATTTGTTACGAACGAACAAATTCGTTTTATGGAAACACAGAATTTGTCATTATTGACTGGTTTTGAAGTATTCTCTACGGTTGTTTCCTTGCGAAATCTTTCCAAGAAACATACATTTTGTTGTCATAATGTTGGGGAAACATTGATGCTGACTAAATTACTTTTATCTTGTGTTGTTAACCCTTTTCTCATTATTTTTTTAAGGCACTTCCATTTAGACGATTGCAGCTATAGCAAATTAGCGACTTTTCAATCGCCAATGTTGACAGACATACCTATAGAACGTCTTCTCCATGTGTAGGTATGTATGTAGGTATGTGGGAGAATGTTTGGAAATGTTTTACATTTTGGGGTCTGTTAATGTTTACCACACACACACACACACACACATAAGCTCATACTTGATGCAATGCATAAAAGTGTACAACACCAAAGACAACAAAATCATGAAACAATCAGTCATACTCGTACAGAAAATACATTTTTCCTACATCCATAAATATGTGAATATGTGCATATATGTGTATGTGTGTGTGTGTACGATATATAATTTAGTTGCTGGTTTTGTTTTTTTTTTTGTTGTATTTTATTGTTTATTTTTTAATGTTGTGTCTTCCGTTTTGTGTATGAGTCTGGAGTCTGGCTTTTCATACGCCAGCAGATGACATTAGCAGATGTAGCTGCATGTGTGTGTGTGTGTGTGCGAGTGTTTGGGTTTTGTGTTTTCGTACTCATTTCTAGAGGGATGGATGTTTGTAGAGGGAAGTTTGTGTGTGTGTGTGTGCTGAGAATGTCTGTCTGCCCATATATTTGCGACCTGCACTTGTACATCACTGATCACTACTCTGTTAATTTGTATGTTTTCTTGTTGTTGTTGTCATAAATCCAAAATGTAGTTGTTGCTGTTGCTGATGTTACTGTTTCTACCGAGTTCGGTCATTTAGCTGAGTTTGCGATTGTGTGCGCCAGTGTTTGCTGCTGTTCTTGTTGTTGTTTATACACTTTTTTTGATTGGATTTAATTTAATTTCGTTGAAAATAAAAAAAAGCTAAGTTTCGGCTTTTTTTCCACTTCAAGAACAACAGAATGCCCGGCGAACCCAGAGAGCCAACGAACGAGTGAGAGTGAGAGAGAGTGAGTGAGTGATGGATGGATGGATGGATGGATAGCTGATATTTGAGTGCCCGTAAAATGGAGCACACAAGTCTTGTATGCGTGTATCACCATAAATGCCGCCGCCGTATTAACTACAATCACCGCAAAATACCTACAACATCGGGCATCATCATCATCATCCTCAACTCGTTGTCAACGTCGTCGTCGTTGTTGTTATTGCTGTTGCTCGTAATAACAATCAAAACGTCATATTTAACAACAACACCATCATCATCACGATCACAACGACCAGAACGAGTAGAGAACTAAGCTACACATTCATAATTGGCTGTCATGTTGTGTTAACGATCAAAATGAATGAACAGCAAGCAGCAACCGCAAGCAATGGCAGTAATGAAATGTTGTTGTAACACAGATTTCTCAATTCAGCAACAACAGCAAATCAAAAAAAAAAATCAGTTGGTCTCAATTTCGATATAGGTATTTTCGCAAATTCGCCAAATTACTTTTCTTGCCACCGACGATTGCCACAAACGTCATCATGTGGCGATCGTGACAAAAAAAAATCACTTTCTCTTCCAATTGGCAAGTCGAGGCAGAGACTGAGATACGGACCTGCCATGAAAATTAACTTAATTATTTTTTTTTTTTTTAAATTCCTTTAGAAATTCTTTCGTCTACTCTGTCATTCGTTTTCAATTTTCTTTTTTAGATAATTGCATGTGTGTTTGTTTGTTGGCATTTTTCTTTTAAATCTTTTCTTTTTGTTGTTGTTGGTTTTTTTTTTTAGTTTTCATAAAAAAAACACTTACGTTGTTTGACAATTGATTTTTTTTTGTGTGAAATTTTCTTTAAATATACATTATGGTTGTTTTCTCCACAGCGGCGGCGATTCCTAATGGGATTTGCTTTCAGTTGTTTGTTTTTTTTTTTTTTTTTTGTAAATGTATTTTTTTTCCTTTTTTCGTTTTTTTTTTATTCTAGTTAATTTGAACTGATCCACATTACTTTTCGGTTTTTACAATTTATTTTGTTTTATATTTAGTTTAAGTTATTTGGATTTTATTTTCAAACTTTTTTGTTTTAAATTACATATTATTATTATTCATTTGTTTGTGTTTGTTTAAACGCGTTCGCGCGTTGTATTCTTAAGTTCGATATCAATGGTGTCGAGTTTGTAGTGATACTGAAATGTTTTGAGGAAAAATTCATATGTTTTACTTGAATTTGAAATTGACTTGGGTTCGGTTCGTTGGCATTTTCTTATGTGCGCTGCGGCGGTATGAGTTCGCTTCGAACCCAAATACACGATCAACCAATGCGTTGGATTATGCAGGGCTGGGAAAACAAATGCTTTAGTGTTGGTGTTTCTCGTCAGTTGTGGAAATTTGGTGTAATTTCCAGCAACGAATGATTTCCCTGTTCACAAAACAGGTAGCATTGCCTTTGGTTTGCGTGAATGGGAAATATCTTTGGAAAATATGTGGGTAATTCAATAAGAAAATATCATCATTGATTTTGTTGTGATTGTCAGACTGCTGTATTTTTTTTACAACTATGCAAAGTTTGTCATCTGCTAATCGGATAGACTACTGAGTTAAACCAGGAATATCTTTTGAAGACAATATTTATTTTATTGTTATTTATTTGTTTTTATTTTATTTAATTACAATACAAAGTAAATTTATATTCAAATTTTGGGTCCAAGGGTAAACCGGGTGACACAGACCATATGGCTAGATTTTCACAGCGTCCGACCAAAGACTCTGGTAGGAATCGAACCCACAACCCCCACGCTGATAGGCAAGCACGCTACCAACTGGGGCGCCTCTTGAAGACAATACAATAATAACAATGGAAATTAAATAACTGACAGCTGCTTCAAGGACATTAACAACTACATTGCATACCTTTTTCGTCTACAATCCGTCCATGACTTTTTCAGAATTATGCATTCGGATAGTTGGAGTCCATTTGTAAGACAGCTATTAAATTAAGACTGTAATATCACTCTAATATAATCGGTGAAAATGAGGCTTAAAAGTAAAAAACGTTTACAAATTTAAAAAAATTAGTCAATAGTCTTATATTACAACCAAACAATATTTGCCACAAATAAACTGGCATATTAATGTCTCTCAACCAAAAAAAATCCTGTTCCTCAAAGCCAACATGGGAAATCATGTACATGTTTTTGATATTACAAAACTTGGAGAACGATTTCTGAATTTCAAGAGGATTATGAAACAGTAGATTAAGAACTTAAAATTAAATTTCCTTTAGTCGACATGTGTATAAGAAAAGTAATCTAGAATTGACTTGTTCAATTTACAACATTATAACCTCAAAGCCATCCTTAATCTGTACTGAATCAAAAGAAATTGCATTTTGCGAATGGAAAATCGAGTGCTCTTCCTGAAACGGAAATTCACCACTGCTTTTACACTGACTTGTCGAAAAATGCTGTGAGAATAGCAGCTGCAAATATGTAAGCCCTTTAGATTTGATAACAGTTGTATGTATGTAGTATTTTTCAGCCTGAGACTTTAGCCGTAGCTAAAGTAGAACAATTAATTCTGCAGGCAGACCGGCCGAATAATAAAGACATCATCCTCAATACACCCACTTAAGTAGATGTATAAGCCATATATGCTCTTTTGGTGAGATCTAAACTCGTTACGAGTTTAGGTGCCCTGACACCGGACCTCGACTCTATATTGGATTTCTGGTCATTTTTGGCCAATATCCAGTTTATGTCGGCAGTGATTCAGACCATATTTTGCGAGCCTATATCTCCTAAACGGTTTATTGGATTTTCATGTTTTATGGCTAAAATGAATGGCATGGACGTGGTCTTTCGAACCAATGCCGGAGATTTTCAGTGGTTGGCATTGTTTCCGTCATTTTTGGCCAATATCCAGTTTATGCATAGAATCGGCCGTTCCGTCCTATGTTTCCGGGTAAATAACAGGGAAATATATGTGTAATCTTGTTCTACGCTTTGTTGCCTTTCCAGTGATGTCCATATTATCCCCGTACGATTTTTCGTTCCGTACTTGTAGCCAATATTAAAATACTCATATTTTATCTTCTTGCTCTTTCTTTTGTTGTCCATAGTGTTCTACACAAATACTCACATTTTGGAATTTCTACCAGGCAAGCAGAACTCAGCAGGAGGCCGACACTGATTCAGACCATACTTTGCGAGCCTATATCTCCTAAACGGTTTATTGGATTTTCATGTTTTATGGCTCAAATGAATGGCATGGACGTGGTCTTTCGAACCACTGCTGGAGATTTTCAGTGGTTGGCATTATTTCCGTCATTTTTGGCCAATATCCAGTTTATGCTTAGAATCGGCGTTCCGCCATATGTTTCCGGGTCAATAACAGGGAAATATATGTGTAATCTTGTTCTACGCTTTATTGTCTTTCCATTGATGTCCATATTATCCCCGTACGATTTTTCGTTCCGTACTTGTAGCCAATATTAAAATACTCATATTTTGTCTTCTTGCTCTTTCTTTTGTTGCCCATAAAGTTCTACACAAATACTCACATTTTGGAATTTCTACCAGGCAAGCAGAACTCAGCAGGAGGCCGACACTGATTCAGACCATACTTTGCGAGCCTATATCTCCTAAACGGTTTATTGGATTTTCATGTTTTATGGCTCAAATGAATGGCATGGACGTGGTCTTTCGAACCAATGCCGGAGATTTTCAGTGGTTGGCATTGTTTCCGTCATTTTTGGCCAATATCCAGTTTATGCATAGAATCGGCCGTTCCGTCCTATGTTTCCGGGTAAATAACAGGGAAATATATGTGTAATCTTGTTCTAAGCTTTATTGTCTTTCCATTGATGTCCATATTATCCCCGTACGATTTTTCGTTCCGAACTTGTAGCCCATATACAAATACTCATATTTTATCTTCTTGCTCTTTCTTTTGTTGTCCATAGTGTTCTACACAAATACTCACATTTTGGAATTTCTACCAGGCAAGCAGAACTCAGCAGGAGGCCGACACTGATTCAGACCATACTTTGCGAGCCTATATCTCCTAAACGGTTTATTGGATTTTCATGTTTTATGGCTCAAATGAATGGCATGGACGTGGTCTTTCGAACCAATGCCGGAGATTTTCAGTGGTTGGCATTGTTTCCGTCATTTTTGGCCAATATCCAGTTTATGCATAGAATCGGCCATTCCGCCCTATGTTTCCGGGTCAATAACAGGGAAATATATGTGTAATCTTGTTCTACGCTTTGTTGCCTTTCCAGTGATGTCCATATTATCCCCGTACGATTTTTCGTTCCGTACTTGTAGCCAATATTAAAATACTCATATTTTGTCTTCACATTTTTGAATTTCTACCAGGCAAGCAGAACTCAGCAGGAGGTCGACAGTGATTCAGACCATACTTTGCGAGCCTATATCTCCTAAACGGTTTATTGGATTTTCATGTTTTATGGCTAAAATGAATGGCATGGACGTGGTCTTTCGAACCAATGCCGGAGATTTTCAGTGGTTGGCATTATTTCCGTCATTTTTGGCCAATATCCAGTTTATGCATAGAATCGGCCATTCCGCCCTATGTTTCCGGGTAAATAACAGGGAAATATATGTGTAATCTTGTTCTACGCTTTATTGTCTTTCCATTGATGTCCATATTATCCCCGTACGATTTTTCGTTCCGTACTTGTAGCCCATATACAAATACTCATATTTTATCTTCTTGCTCTTTCTTTTGTTGCCCATAAAGTTCTACACAAATACTCACATTTTGGAATTTCTACCAGGCAAGCAGAACTCAGCAGGAGGCCGACAGTGATTCAGACCATACTTTGCGAGCCTGTATCTCATCAACCGCTTATTGGATTGTCATGTTTTATGGCTCAAATGAATGGCATGGACGTGATCTATCCAACCCTGCCTGGGATTTTCAGTGGTTGGCATTATTTCCGTAATTTTTGGCCAATATCCAGTTTATGCATAGAATCGGCCGTTCCGTCCTATGTTCCCCCTCAATAACAGATAAATATACATGTAATTTTGGTCTACGCTTTATTGCCTTTCCATTGATGTCCATATTATCCCCGTACGATTTTTCGTTCCGTACTTGTAGCCCATATACAAATACTCATATTTTATCTTCTTGCTCTTTCTTTTGTTGTCCATAGTGTTCTACACAAATACTCACATTTTGGAATTTCTACCAGGCAAGCAGAACTCAGCAGGAGGTCGACAGTGATTCAGACCATAATTTGCGAGCCTGTATCTCATCAACCGCTTATTGGATTGTCATGTTTTATGGCTCAAATGAATGACATGGACGTGGTCTTTCGAACCAATGCCGGAGATTTTCAGTGGTTGGCATTATTTTCATCATTTTTGACCAATATCCAGTTTATGCATAGAATCGGCCGTTCCACCCTATGTTCCCCGGTCAAAAACAGTGACATATATATGTAATCTTGTTCGATGCTTTGTTGCCTTTCCAGTGATGCCCATATTATTCCGTACGATTTTTCGTTCCGTACTTACAGGCAGTACACAATTACACATATTTGGGAATTTCTGCATCCTGTTGTTTGTTAGACCTGCTAAGTAAATGATTTCCAAGCACTTCGGTTTATCATACAAAGGATTTGCATGTCCTCTTCCACTTAGTCCATCCACCGGAGTCTCGGTCTTCCCTGCCTGCGCTTTCCGTGGTAATTGTCGTCCAACTCCTTTCTGGCTGGTATTCATTCGACCGACATGGCCTAGCCAGCGCAATGAGTAAATAAATCAACGCCCAGGGTTTTATTACGAGTTTAGAAATCTATAGGAAGTGCATAGACAATAAAATAGCCAAAACAATATTCTAATTGTAACCGACATATCGAATTTCTTGAATTGGTGACAAATCGGTGAATGCAATTGTGAATGATCTTTCAGTGTGTATTTAGGGGCTGAACGTAACGACTTTGTGGCGACATCTGGTGACGACTAGATTTATTAAATATTAATTACTGTTGTTCATTCACAATATATAAGTTCATAAAATAATACGTCCTTGGAAATATGGAAGGCATATTTCATGTGATAATACACATAATTGAATTATTGTCAAACTTGTATTTGGACCATATCTCTTCTTTGAGACACTTGTAAATATTGATAATATGGACATCAAAGACAATAAAGCGTAGAACAAGATTACACACATATTTCCCTGTTATTGACCCGGAAACATAGGGCGGAACGGCCGATTCTATGCATAAACTGGATATTGGCCAAAAATGACGGAAATAATGCCAACCACTGAAAATCCCAGGCAGGGTTGGATAGATCACGTCCATGCCATTCATTTGAGCCATAAAACATGACAATCCAATAAGCGGTTGATGAGATACAGGCTCGCAAAGTATGGTCTGAATCACTGTCGGCCTCCTGCTGAGTTCTGCTTGCCTGGTAGAAATTCCAAAATGTGAGTATTTGTGTAGAACTTTATGGGCAACAAAAGAAAGAGCAAGAAGATAAAATATGAGTATTTGTATATGGGCTACAAGTACGGAACGAAAAATCGTACAGGGATAATATGGACATCAATGGAAAGACAATAAAGCGTAGAACAAGATTACACATATATTTCCCTGTTATTTACCCGGAAACATAGGGCGGAATGGCCGATTCTATGCATAAACTGGATATTGGCCAAAAATGACGGAAATAATGCCAACCACTGAAAATCTCCGGCATTGGTTCGAAAGACCACGTCCATGCCATTCATTTGAGCCATAAAACATGAAAATGCAATAAACCGTTTAGGAGATATAGGCTCGCAAAGTATGGTCTGAATCACTGTCGACCTCCTGCTGAGTTCTGCTTGCCTGGTAGAAATTCCAAAATGTGAGTATTTGTGTAGAACTTTATGGGCAACAAAAGAAAGAGCAAGAAGATAAAATATGAGTATTTGTATATGGGCTACAAGTACGGAACGAAAAATCGTACGGGGATAATATGGACATCAATGGAAAGACAATAAAGCGTAGAACAAGATTACACACATATTTCCCTGTTATTGACCCGGAAACATAGGGCGGAATGGCCGATTCTATGCATAAACTGGATATTGGCCAAAAATGACGGAAATAATGCCAACCACTGAAAATCTCCGGCATTGGTTCGAAAGACCACGTCCATGCCATTCATTTGAGTATTTGTGTAGAACTTTATGGGCAACAAAAGAAAGAGCAAGAAGATAAAATATGAGTATTTGCATATGGGCTACAAGTACGGAACGAAAAATCGTACGGGGATAATATGGGCATCAATGGGAAGACAATAAAGCGTAGAACAAGATTACACATATATTTCCCTGTTATTGACCGGGAAACATAGGGCGGAACGGCCGATTCTATGCATAAAGTGGATATTGGCCAAAAATGACGGAAATAATGCCAACCACTGAAAATCCCAGGCAGGGTTGGATAGATCACGTCCATGCCATTCATTTGAGCCATAAAACATGACAATCCAATAAGCGGTTGATGAGATACAGGCTCGCAAACTATGGTCTGAATCACCTGCTGAGTTCTGCTTGCCTGGTAGAAATTCCAAAATGTGAGTATTTGTGTAGAACACTATGGACAACAAAAGAAAGAGCAAGAAGATAAAATATGAGTATTTGTATATGGGCTACAAGTACGGAACGAAAAATCGTACGGGGATAATATGGACATCAATGGAAATTCCAAAATATGAGTACTTGTGTACAGCCTGTAAGTACGAAACCAAAAATCGTATGGGCATCCATGGAGAAGCAATGAAGCAAAGCACAAGATTACAAATAACTACCTCCCCCATAGTATAAAAAAACACATTATTCTATTACTATTGATATTAAATACAAATTTTATTTTATTTTTTAACGATATTAAGTCAACAGTTAAAATCATAAATTAAAATTATACAAAAAGTGATTGATAATCAATTTAAAAGCAACAGAAATAAGACAAAACAGAAAAGGTCTAGGTAGAATAAAACAAATACAAATAATAACAATAATACAGATAGTAAGAGGTTCAATGCAGATTAGAAATACTTGTTTTTTGTTTTTCAAACGAAGCAGAAAATAGTGTGATAGATGTGTGACAATTTAATTTTGCTTTGATCTATAAATAAATTATTAATATCTGCATAACTTATGAAATAAATACAGTTTTGTTTTTTAAATTCAATTAAATTATAGACTTAACATACAAAAGACGGCACACGTACGACACCCTTGTGTTTCGTGTCCAATGATATTTTTTTTAATTCTTTATATAAAAACAAAACAACAATACAAAACATGACATTATAGGTATAAGGGACGACTTGATTTGTTTAGTTCGATAAAAAAATAATTTCAATAAAAACGTTAAAAAGTAAAATGTATATGTATATATATATAGATAGATAGGTAGATAGTAAATATGTATTATGTTTGTATGTATGGTTTTAATTAATTGTATAGCATTATTATTAATAATTAAAATTGTATAAAATATCAAAGTTCTCAACAAAATTACAATAAAAGCACTTTAGTTTATTTGCACTTCGAAGGCAACTTGTGGTGTGTGTTGGTGGTGATGGATGAGTTCTATTCTATCCCCCTTCCTTCTCATAGTGAGTGTGTCTGTGATGTTGTTTTGCCACGCGTACTATACATCTGCGGTACATGTTGTGAAATTTCCAAATGTATTTTGAAAACAGTTTTCGCAACATTCAACCGCTGCAATAAACCAATAAAAAATTGAGAACGATTTAGATTTTCAAAAAGTGTTTGATATTGTTTGTTATTATATGAATATATTTGTATATTATTCTATTGAACTTATGTACATATACATATTTATAAATATAATTAGGGAGTATCTTACTTGTGCCTTATTTGCGAGAGCTTCGATTTCTCTGTTCATGCATTTGTAGAGTAGTAGGTAGTAGTAGTAGTACGAGAGTATGTATTTTTAACGTGCATCTTATATTTTCTTAGCATTCTTACAAAAAATCGTTCATATTGATGTAATTTTTAAAACTAAATTAAAAATTTTGTTAATCCATATGTCAAAAACAAATACAAAATAAAATAAAACAAAAACAGAGAACAGAAAATAACAAGACTTAAACAAATGGGTGCAAATTGGAAAGAATGGAATTATGAAATCGTTTATATGTTGGTTTTTTCTTAGGGCGTGCATGAGAGAAGAAGGCGAAAATCTGCTAGTGAAAGACAAAATTATGAAATCCAATATGTAGTGCACTCTTATTCCTGCCAAATTACACAAATTTACCAAAAACACAAACAAGCCAGTAGGCTTGAAAATCAATTTGGCCGGCACAGCCGATTTTTCGATTTTTTTTGGGTCCGATGTTTTTGTGCCCTTTCCGGTGGTTTTTACAAAGCTTGCTAACGAAGCCTGGTCAGGACCGACCACTAAGAGGATTCTATATTGGCCCATTTCCTCAGATGCAGCTTTTTGTTCTGTTTGCCAATATCCCTCTGTGCATTTGCCAGTAATGGAGAAGATACTAACATGCAGTCCAAAAACGCTTTGACAATAAAAAATTTTAAATAAAGAGTAAGAGTAACAACATACTCTTAACAGAAGTTAAACTCTTTTACAATTATCTATAAATCTCGAGTAAATTTCCTTTTTTGTATGATTTCATTTGCGCTGTAACAAATACGCCTGATGCAGATGGATATTGTCCAGCTTCAAAACGATTACAAATAGAATATGAAATTATTTTATAAAATAAAGAAATAGTTAATTGTATTTCTTAGTCTAAACCGTAATGTGTATTGCATTGTTTCAGGTACATGACGACTTCCACAGTGAAAACACGATAGTGAAGGTGAAAGTCATTTCATTGTTTCCAATGAATTCAACCAACTATATGCTGACGATAATGATAAATGGAAAATTATCAATGGGAGGAGATTACGTTTAGGTTAGACGGCGTGTGGTACATACACCCAGGATCCATTGTCAGTGTCCATTAACTGTGGAAATGTTACGCTTTCTTACAGGATGGCACTAATGAGTTTGAAACACAACTAACTTTTTCGTTTTCTAATATAATTTAATTTTTCTTCTTGCAGATTATATCTTGGAAAAACGTATATCATCTACGGTTTATAGCCGACTCCGAGGGGTTTGAGCTTAATTTTTAGAGACGTTTTTATAATGTGATTTAGTTTAATAAATATAGAGTTTGTTATAGTCGCTTGGCTGGTATATGTAGAACACCGCATTGTGGTCAACATTTTTGTTTATATCAAAAACAACACATTTTTTAAATGGGTTCGATTTTTTTTATCAGTTTTAATGCAAACTGAATTAATCGATTTGGTTCGTTCGTTGTCAATCGTCGAAACTGAAAGCTTGATAAAAATTCAAAATATTCCGGTTTCAAAATATTCATTAGATAAAGAACATGTTGAATATATGACGAAAACATTTTATTACGAATAAAATAAAATTTTATTGCAATTTAAATAATTGACGATTCCCAACGAAAGGTTTATGCTGATTCTAGAACATTTCTTGTTTCAAGTTGGAAACAAAATCAGAACCGTTGGTATTTCAAAGCCAGACTTTACAATTGTTTCAATAACGATTCTTCATTGGCAGTCTTTTTGAAACGATAACATTGACTCAAATGTAAGTACATATAAATATGACATTATTGTCATACACATTACACATATATACGTACATTAATATCTTTTTGTGTATAATACCTGAAACACAATACTTTTTGACAATATGCATCAGCTAAATACTCGCAAGGTCATTTGAAATAAATCTCTCTGCATGTGCGTACTCTATCGGGGAATTAAAACTAAAGTCCGGCGTTGTAAAGACAGCGGAAACGCTCGAAACGAACGTTAAAAAAACAATGTATTAAAGTGTGTGTACTCTATGAAAACCCAGTAGCGCTGTTGAAAATCTACACTCTAGCTTAACACTGATAATACTTAATTTATTTGTCTTGTAATTAATAAGCAATCATTAGGCCAATTCACCTAATTACAATATACTCTAGAATAGATTTCCAATTAAGTAAATTAATTTAAGTCGTTAAATATCAATTTTAAATATAACAAACAAATTCAAATGACGTATAATATGAGGGAAGAAAGGTCATTGTGAATACGAAACTGAAATTGCTTTGGTATTGAAGGCGGCTCTTTTTCAAATATTAGACGTTTACCGCATAACCCTACAATCAAGGACACATTTCAATTCATAATTTTGTCTTTCAAAAAACATCTAAATATACGTAACGCACTCATGTAGCCATAGGACCCAAAATAACTTTCGTTTCCTTGGCTACGGTAGGAAATGCATAGCAAAGGAACAGCAGAAGCTGCAGTAAGCGATAACAGATTAAATGCAGAATTCAGTGTGAAATGAAAGATTTAATGTTGCCATGCACATGAAGACTTACCTCTTGGCCGACGTGGTACGTGAATAGGGATTCTGTAATAATTTCGGATGTGTCTCCATGACCCTTAACAGCAAATTGTCCAAATAATCTTCTAATTCTTTGACACGCTGTCTTTGCAGCAAAGCTTCGTTTTCCATGCCATTGGCAATAAGCATAAGTTCCTAAAGAGAAGAAAATGTCAAGAATTAGTTGAAGAAAGGCTAAGAATTTACAAGATCAGTACCTCTCTTGATTTGCCATCGTATTTTTTAGCTAAGGCCGCTGAAATTTCGGCACGTCTTTCGGCCTGCGAGCTAGACTTTTCATGGCCAATGATAATACGTTCATTCGCATTGGGACTAGGTGTTGAGGCTGTACTTACAGGTTGTTTCTCTGTGAATGGAGGTTGGTTAAAGGATTTTTGTATTCATATTAAATTTGTAGGAATGTTTGGAATATAGAAGCAACCATAAAACAACGCCACTACTGATAATCATGCGTATATGAGTGTTATGAATGTTTGTGTTTGTGGTGCGTTAACAAGAGCATTCAGTATATGGTGGTTTAGTAGTTTCTATTGGACGATCATAGGACAGAATACAATGTACAGAAATAATACTAATGTGAAAAACTACAGAGAACAACTAAAACCGATTTGATTTCATTGGATAGACAACTGCTCCAGTGGGACTAGGGAAGACATTGGGATTATATTTTTTGGGAGGGTTAACAACGAAATGCTTGGTGTTTCCCACAAACACAACATCCATCTCACTAACGCGGCTTACTCTCACGCTCACCTCGTTTGTAGCTGAACGGTGGACGTTCTTTGACGTCTTTCTTTTCTTCTTTCGGCACTTTTTGTTCTTTAGGCTTTGATTCAACAGGTAATTGTTCGTCTTTTTCCTCCTGTGTTACCAGACGTTTGGAGAAATTTAAAATTCGTAAATCTTCGTCGCGGCGTTTGGCCTCACGCCGTTTTTCTTCCTCGCGTTCATTGAGTTCTTTTTGTAGAGCCTCTTCTTCTTCGCGTAAACGTTTCTCGTTGGCCCTCAGTTCAGCCTCGAGTTTGGCGTCTTCAGCAACTCGTTGTAGGCGCTGTTTCTCTTCCTCCTCTAACTTTAACTGTTCCTCCTTTTTCATGGACGGCGTACTTCGTGGTCTTGGTTTGGGCTGTGGCGTATTCTTAGTCGATGTAGATGCAGATGTTTGAGATTCGTTCTTAAGGAAGTTGTTTGTTTCCTCTTCAATATCAAAGAACTTAGCACTGTGTCTTTGTTCGAATTTCGCAAACGAAGCATTAAATTTAGCAAATTCATTTTTCTCTACATCCGGCGATAACAAAGAATCTCTTTTCACATTATTGCCATTGGTCTCATTGGCAGCATTAAGTTTGAGATCAGTTGGTTGTTTAGGTGGAACAGCTACTACAACCGGTGTCGGTTTTTCCGGTACTTTTGGCTCCTCTGGTGGCTCCTCTACTTCGGAATCGCTGCTTACAGAACTATCACTTAAAGTTTCTGGAGTATGTGTTTCCCTTAGAGGAGGAAGTAACGATTTGACCATTGGTTCTGGCTCCGGTGCCCTTGTAATCTCGACATCCAAAGGCTCGCCGTTGGCTGATGAAGACAGGGGTACGGCCACCGGTTCCCAATTTCTCCGTTTCAACGAATCCGAATTGCCGCTTTCGGCACTACGTCCGTATAATTTCGATTCCCATTCATCCAATTCGGTATTGTGTTTGCCGTTTTGCCTGATGTCGCCTGCGTCCATTTGAGGTGTGCGTGGAGGTTTCGAAGGAGGTGGTAAAGTACGAGCTCTAATACTAAATTCATTTTCAATTTTTTCCAATTCCGGATCCACACTGAGGTTGTCTGATCCATCATATCTTGGATGGTCCTTACCTTTACCGACTGAACCCATTAGTGGAGAAGGATTTTTTGGCGCATAGTTTGTAGATGGAGTCTGGAGACCATCTCGTAAATTTAGAGAACTAACCGAACTCTTCTGTGATAGTTTATCAAATTGAAATTCGTCTTCGTCATCACTATCGGGCACTCGAACGCGATTTGGAGTACCAATGCTAGCGAATGAGCCGGTATACGACATGTCATCGTCGTCCTTGTTCTTCTTTTTGCTGCCCGGCAGATGCAGTTTCGAACCGAACTTTTTGGCAATTTTCTTAATTCCTTTACGTTTCTCAATTGTACCGATGGACAGCAAACTGCCGCCCACTGACGAAGCCAATTGACCTATGGAAGACCTGTGTTTCTCTTTCTTACTCAAATCGGTCAACGATCCCGATTTGACGGTGAACGATATCAAAACGTCCAATTCACCGCGCTCCTTGCTCTTTTTCTCTTTACCCGGTTTACTTTCTAGTTTATACCATTTCGCTCTCGGACGATCGTAGGCGTCCATCTCGTTTAGCGGCAGCGTAACTTGGCCGAGGAACTCGTCGATACCCAAATTGTTGCGGTGCAGACATGTTAAGGTCAATTCAGCTCTATTACCCTGGTCTGGAATTTTTCTGTGAAAGAAGGAAATGTGATAAGATTTAAATAGAACAAATACCAATTGGTAATGGCAAAAACATACAATTCACATTCTTCGTTCCAGTCAACATTAGCATCTGACTTTTCCTTTACCGACGTCTGGTATTTTTCCTTCCCCAGGCCGATAGTGACGAAACAGTTGTTCGTGTTGTTCTTTCCCTTACATAGTAAACTTCGGGCTGAACGTACTGTAAAGAAATTCCATACAGTTAGTATTAGTCGAATTAAATTAAATCTTCCATTTCTAAAGTCATAGAAAAAAAAACATATGCGATAAACGTTCCAGAACAAAATTTGTACAAAAATGGGGACCTTAAATGTGTACAATAGGTTTATTTACATAACATTTGAATAAAATTGTAGACAAATAGTTTTCGAAATGATTAGTCGAATTATTTCTCTTACATGTGAATATCTATTG
The DNA here is from genome assembly GCA_958296145.1 of Hydrotaea cyrtoneurina. NCBI lineage: Eukaryota > Metazoa > Arthropoda > Insecta > Diptera > Muscidae > Hydrotaea > Hydrotaea cyrtoneurina. The sequence continues at coordinate 3,910,873 of OY282513.1, read as the reverse complement.
AAATGGGTCAGCTTCTCTGCATTTTTGCTTTGCCATTCAGAAATTATTTTAAAACTAACGTTTATTAAAAACAATGGCTTCTGGAAAATCTGCACAGTTTAGCATTCCCACGAAAAATTAAAACTCCGCCGTGATTTGAAGATTTTTTTTTTTGTATGAGATGTTATCATTAAATATTAAACGCAGACAAGGACAAAGAAACAACACAAACGACCCAGAAAAAATGTTATTACGGAAATGTGAGAGATTAGGAAACCGCAGATTGTATTCGCAGAAGTCGACAGTTTAGACAGGCAAACATAGGCGTTTGCTATTCTTGACTTTCAACGCAATTATAAACAATGTTCACATTGAAATCCACATGGTCATACGAGGACCTTTTACAACTACAATTCCGTGATAAGTATCAACTACGAAAATAGAATCTAAAATATTTAGAAGAAACAAATTGATTTATATACAAGAAAGACGTATTCAACATATCCCTCCCGCACCCATCAATATCTTTCCAATCACGAACTGATTTGACGCTGGCAATGCCAAGAAACATCGTCAGCACGAGTAGGTGCCCGTACTTGCATAAATCACAATTGGCTTTCTAAAGAAATGGAATTAAAAAAAACAAAAACAATTTCCTTACTTCAAAAAGTGGAACGCAACGGTTTAGTATTCAGAAAAGATTGAAGTGTGAAGACTGAGCAAACAGAGATATCCATGTCATTGTTATAATTGTTAAAGTTAAAATATACAAACTACACATAAATTCAAGACAATAGCAATAAACCGGCGCACAGTGGGGCATGTTGATTTAGAAATACATAATACCGAATTATTACAGATCCGGATTATAAACCCATTACAAAAAAAAAAACAAAGAAATGTAATCCTAAATTCAAGAGAAATAGTCTGTTGCAAGCTCACAAAGCTCACAAAACAAAGAAATGTAATCCTAAATTCAAGAGAAATAGTCTGTTGCAAGCTCACAAAGTGATGAGAAAGAATTCCAGAACAAATAAAATTAAAACAGTAGTCTAGAATAAGGCACAAAGAGATGGTAGACAAGGTGACTGCTGGGCACTTGGGGATTGTTGTAAACTGTCGTATATCAAACTTTCGTACTCTTACTATTCGTTAGTTCATTAATACCAAATAAGTTATAAAATCGGGCTACTGTAACAATGAAAGAGGAAATGTTGGGGAAAACTATTACTTCGTAAAGAAGCAATGGATTGCGCAGTCTTTATAAGCAGCAGTCCTTAGACTCGTCATTGTTATACCACGGGAACAACTACAAAACGCTTCTTTAATTTCCAATCCTCACTTCAACTGAACCCTCCAGAGACCTTCAAAAATCTCCTTAGTAGCCAATACCTATATCGATATGATCGTCTCCCCCCACACAGGGCATGTACAAAGAAGGTGTTTTATAGAGTCCTCTTCATCGTGGCTTCTGCAGTAATGTCTTGTCCAACCTTGAGTCGCATTGCATGTTTTCCTATCAGAAAGAACCAATGATACGCCGGGTCTTGATAGCGACTACATTATGTGAGAAGAGTTCTTATCTATACGGAGCCTGAATGCAGCCTCGTACGGGCGACGACCACCTATCGTTTGTTTTTATCAAACGACTTATTATTCCTGTTCGATTGGTGACCTGTTAAGCTACCTCGCTGAGAGATCTGGGTGCTGATGTCGAGTTCAGAAAAACTGAATCCTGAAAAACTGATTTAACGGCAGTTTGATTGTCAGAGAATATTGTCTTGCATTAACTTTGACTTCATTCGACGACATGAGACTAGTATAAATCTAAATATTCAATAAAATCTTATTTACAGAACATTTTTAAGTCCTTCCACTGTGCGACTGATGCCACAACCAAAACCACCATTTTACTAACTCCTTCCAACACCATTTTACAAGTGTCGTCTCGAATACCTTCAATAATGAACTTAATTTTCAAGAAGACACCAACACCAGAAAAGAAATTCATAAACGAAATCACAACAATGGAAAGTAAATCAAACAAAAAAACAATCACGTTAACGGCTCGACATACCATCAGTGTCGTTGGCGTCGTACGCCGCGGTCGTCGCCAATGTCGCTGCTGATGACTGATGGTGTGAATAATATTTGTTCGTTTGTTTTAAAAATCGACAATAAACCTCAGAGTAAGATAAGAACGATAATGACGGAGAATGGCTAAAATATAAATTCAGAAACAAGAATAATTAGACGTCGAATATTATTACACTGCATTATACAAATATGATCTGTTAGCGGTTTAACCTGTGGTCTTAACAAGGGACCGATGACTCATTGAAATCGAAATGTGTTTTAAAAATTTACTCTAGTGAGCAATTTCGGACCGTCTATACAGTATGATAGATACAGAAAGAGTCGACCTCTACAGGATACGTATCCAGTCTAATAAATCAGATTTTCAATTGCTCAAGCTAAAATTTCGTAATTTTGGGATGTTATTTCTAAAAAACAACAATTACAAATAAATGAGACATAAATTGTACAAAACTAAATTAAGTGATATTAACAAAGTGCAGAGGGTTGGCGGACTAAGATCAATTGGATAGACAATTCTCAGTTATTCGTTGAAGATGATGTTGTATGTCCTTCTCTTAGGCAAAATTAATGCAAATTAGAATGGTCTGTCTTTTGAACAACAATGGTACAGGTTCCGATTGAAAACCGACAGAGCTGTGTATACGAACTGATAAAATGTCAACGTGGAGATAAACAAGTGAATTAGATATCGAACGAAATTATCTGCATTTACAAGGCTGGATAATGCTTTTTAATGTCTCACTGGTATGCGAACTTAGTTTACTAGTGATAGCATTTTGTCTGTTCGCTGGACAAGTGTTGAGTTTTGGCCCCTTTAGGCGAGGTGATTTTTAAAAAATTACAATTAGGTTATCAACCGGGTCAGTGAATATCTGGACATTGCTAACAAGTGTTGGAATAGAAGGAATGGAATTGTTTCTTATCCTTTTTGCAAATGACCCACAGCTCATGCTTCCCCTGGGATGAAAAAGACATTTTACACGAGGGCGATATTTTGTGAAGATGTTTTACGAGCCAGTATATGCTGACATGCTTCTCGCATATTGGAATTTTTTATTAAACGCCCTCTTTGGAACTTCGAGGGAATAAACAAGTTTATTCCAAGAAGAATTATTTTTCCGATATAAATCAAATTTGGCTGAGTATGTTGTTATACATTTGGCCGGAAAATATGGCGACTATAGCTTAGAATTGTATATAGAGAAAAGTTAAGAGACCTTTAGAGACTAAAAAGAAAACATGTTGATGAAATATTTTCACAATATATCTCCATTCTTAGAAGGACCAAATAGGCTTAACTAATTATGGGTCAAAATTCACTTACGACCTATTTATTTGTACAATACAAAAAAAAAAACAAATTTAGTTATTTTTCAAAGTAATAAAAACATATTTTTGACCGAATGTAAACAGAAAATGTATTCGGCACTGGGAAAAAATAACTAACACGTTGTGGCCCTCGAAAAATCCCGATCACCAACAGTTATAGCCCAAACATGAAACGAGTAAAATATGTCTATACGAAGGTGTAAAAACTCAAACAAAAACAACATATTTTTCATCCGCAAAATAAGTTCTTCAATAAGCGGAATTCGAGCTATCTAAATTCGAAAACTGTTTTTTATTACATGTTGTTAAATGAACAACTGCACGTTGGATAACTCATGGTTACACCCAAGAATTAAGGAGAAAGTTGTTAAGAAACCACGACGGAAACGCCAAAACAAAATCGTTAGCAATTTTATGTAATTACTCACTACATAACATAACAACTTATGGCACACTCTATAAGAAGAGTGCCTCTAAAAGCCGAGAAAATAATATAAGGCTGTCACCGATATTATGGCAATGTAACGTTCTTGTAAAACTCACTGTTTTCACATTTATCTCTTGTGATACGTGTCTGCACACACTCCACCTTTGATGTGTAATAATTTCGAGACAAAAAAAAATGGAAAACTTTGGCATTCCAAACAAAGTCAATTGACGCCGGTTTCATTTCTGTGTTTTTTTTTTCTGAATTGTTCATTCGTTCGTTCGTTTCATTTTAATTGCAATTTTCACAAACTGAAAAAATTGTGTCATTTGCAAATGCAAAGATCAAGATCAATGGGTATCACAGTGCCACAGCATAACACACACTAAAACACAAATCCGGATCCCATGCATGAGTTTACAACTATATTATGTAGTAAAAATAACTTTTATTATGGAAATGATAATGAATATTGATAGGAGTTTCCCACACACAAGCAAAGTTTCATCTCCAGCTCGTGTAGTGTGAACACCCCTTGTCGTGCTTGTCATTACACTAACGACATTAGACCGGTGAACGGGTGTAGTGCGCCTGTGCCTGTGTGGGTTTTGCCAATACTGTGAGAGTTTTTATATGACAAACACTCAACATTTGATTTATTTTTAAAGTTACTCAAGTGCTACTTGTATTTGACGTTTCGAAAGATACAAATGCTGAAAATGATTACTAAATGAAAATAAAAAAAAAACATGAATATGTACATTAGACAATGGCAAAACGTCTTTTAAGCTTTTTATGACTATGGAGAGTGTTTAAGTCTTTTTAAAGGTTTTTTTTGGCGAACTGAACTTTGCTGGCCTTTTAGCCGTGGCTAACTGCTTCCTATACAAGCTATTACACAGATGTTTCTTCTTGTGGCACTAAATGCAATTTGCAAAATGTTTTCCGACGAAGAAAGCTTCATATGAGGATAATAAATTTGAATAAAGAATTTCCTCAACTATCAGCTAACTGCGCAGTGAGGGAATTGTAAAATTGTCTGGAAATATATCTGACGTTTCCAGTCGATGGATTATATGATTTTAATCGGAAATGATATGTAGTCCGCAAACTGAATTCATGTGGGATTTAACCACGGTACAATATGTTGATACACGCGAAATACAGCAAATTGGGAAAGCAAACTGGTGAAATCAATGTCGTGGCTCTGGATATTGTTCTGGATTGTGGTGTACATATCGGTAGTGCCTGATGTTAGAGTATTTAAACGAGATGCCTGGGACTCATCTGTCATTGTCAAATGACCGGTTAATGGGAGTGTAGTTGTTCTTTATCCGTGGCTTTCCTGCCAGCTCTTACATTCTCAAATTCGGGACAAACGTCAACAGAAATTACTCTCTTGCCTCAGTTCAATGTCCTCATTTAATATCGCTAACACAGTCCATTACATTTATAGGGGGCATTCCCTGAATGTTGGTCAAATAAAAAAAACAATAGTTCTCGGGGCTCCTAATAAAAAATGTAATCTCTTAGTTAGGCGCCAGTCCTGAGTAATGCGTGGAGAAACTCTCGGAATTGTGGAAAAGTCAGCAATGTATGGCATTGAATATCATAATTTGTTATAATATATTTATAATTACATCATTTTGAAGGCAGAATAAATCCAAGACCAAAAGAATTCGAAAAAAAAAATTTGACCAAAAAAAAGAAAGGGGTTAACCCTTTTAGATTTAAAAAAAAAAAAAATGTCGTTGATATTTGGCTCATTCATAGCGGACCTTAATTACAATAAGTTAATATTTTTATTTTTGAGATTGAGATTGAACAAATTACAATAAGTTAATATTTTCATTTTTGAGATTGAACAAATAATTTGGGAGAAATTAGGTACAGAAAATGGATTTTCTCGAAAGTCCTTGGACAATTTTTCATCAATGGAATAAGATATTGAAACGAGTGTGGTACTAAATTAAAGATAGACATTATGACTATTATTAACCCAGTGATCATACTAATACTAATACTAATTCAGTGTGATTATCACACAGGTTCGCGTCCTGGTGAGACAATCAAACATGCTGGCGACTACGAGTAAGCTGTTCGGAGCCGACTTCAAACGATCACTGAGAATACACATTATCTCGAAGTTTTATACAGAAGTGTTACTTGAAATTATTGGAAGTATAAAAGAAATAATGTATAATATACTAAAACGTCTCCCTGGTGTACCTTATCTCCTCTGTAGCTATTTTTAAACATACATATATTTACAACAAATGTATCATTAAAAATAATGTATTTAGTTAGCCATAGTTTAATCACAAAGTAATTTTTTTTAATTTGAATAACATTCACCTCTGTGAATGATACAAAGTCAAGCGTTTTATAATCACAATCCCAATGTACGTACGTCGGTGCGATTATGCACCACACCTCATCATTACCGCCATCACCAACCAACCAACCATCTTCATCATCATCATCAACATAGTCCAACGCTAAGTCGACATGACCATGCGAATAGGCGAAAAAAAGGCTTAAACTTTCAAATTCCGTTGCAGCAAATAGCACAAAATTATTCAGGTAAAAATAATACTAATAAACATAATCAAATGTAATCAAAAGATATTCGCAGACGGACGGACTGACAAAACTTCAATGAATATTGTAAAAACACAAAACAGTCGAAAAATTATCTCGAATCGTATGCATGCGTTTCAAATGTGTTTAAGCTAAATAACATATAAATGTTGGACGTCGTAGACCACCAATACTCAGAATGTATGCAAATATGCACATTGTATGTATTTCATCTCATTAGTTGTTTGTTCATACAAAAAGTCTACATAATACTTAATATGAAAATAAATATGTATGCTTGTATGAGTTTATGTATGACCACTGCTTGTACGATGTCTGGTCAAAATCTTGTAAACAGTTGAGAATGCAGCACATAGTGCATCATTTTAAACAAACGTGGTTATGGATATTGAACTTTAGTGCCAGCTCGTTTAATTACGTTTGTGGTAATTGAAGCTTTCACAATATTTTGTGACAAACACATTTAAAACATTAACGACGTCCATTCACTGGATAACACAGCGAAAGTAATTCCAGTGAAGAAGAAGGTCCTTTTTAATGAATCATGTTGCGATGAAAACACAAATTATGGTTTACCAATTCTGTTGTAAATTATGATTGAATCCGAAAGTAGTGGTGTTGCACACGAACCAACCGCTTTCATAATATGGACTAACAACATTTGCAATATTTGAAATACGGTGTACTCCATATGATTTTGCTGACATCCATTTGATTCTTTAATGTGACTTGCAGCATTTTTACAATTGTTATATCCAAAACCAGGAAATGGAATACGAAATATTTCGTAAAAGAACCGGTAAGGAAACCAATGAAAGGCTTGTTGATCAGTATCGGATTTCATCAGATTCCACATCACATTCTACCTAAATACATTAAGTTATTTGTGATTATTCGCATTCGAAGATATTTGTATGTATTTTTTAGGCACAGTCGTCCAGAATCCAATTCCATCGTACAAAAGTCTGTAACTGATCTACAAATCTATCTAGTACACATTTTTGAGTTCTGTAAAAAATACGTTGTATGCAACATATTAAGATTAAGATATTAATATTTAAAATCAGACAATTGGATACATTATATATTTACTACTTTTCCTATTTATCGATTGTAGGGAAGAAACCAAATGTATATTTTTGTTATTTTTTTTATATATTTTTTGTCTTTATATGTATAAGATACAGTTCGACAAAGTCAAAAAATTTAATAAACATTTAAAAAATTAAAAACCTGATAAAGGTTTATGCTCGATATGAAAATTAGGAAAAAAGGTTTAAAAATTCTAAAAACAAAAAATAAATGCCTTTCTCCTAAAATCGAAAATTCAGCAGTGAAACTTCAGTAAACTAGGTGGGTATGGTGAGAGGATAATCATTCACAATATCTTGGACTGTTACTGTGAAACTTTTCTGTTTTTCATAATGTTGCCGCCTGTTTGTAGTTGCATTGAAATGAATTGAGATGTCGATGCAAATGACTAAAGATGCAAGTATGTATACACTAGCAGTACATCTCATTCTAAAGAAAATGATAAAAATAGTGAGCCTATTTTAGAATTAGAACGAAAAAATGGAACACGGCACACTTGCTTTAGATGGAAATGTACAAGTGAGTACGTACAGCCAACGGGTAAAAGAGTGTGTACTTTTCTCTTAAAGCCGTGTGGTTGGTAACTCCTAGAATAGTTCGCCGTAGTAAGTATATGTACATTGGTATTTATAGAAATCTGTATACAATTGTATACATACATACGTATATGTGGAAATCGTATGCAGATACATGCAAACTGATATGATTCGATTTTAAACTCTCCACCAGTCATCGCACTGTGCCGTTGCACAGTTACTTGTATGAGTTGGAATATTCGTCGTATCCGTCCGTCGTACTCGTTTGCAGTGGCAAAACAAGAATTTCAAATTAAAAAATTGCACATTTCATGTCATCACATCAATAAAATTTCAAATGAATTAAGTTTTGGTATTGCATGTACATTATTGTGACGTGACGGATGAATTGACACACAGAAACGCAAGCATTTTTTGGAAGGTCTTGGAACGACACATCCATCGACCGATGGAAGTGCGCTGCTCCAAACTACAACTATACAGACAACAGTTGAATATTTTCAAAACGCGTAAATATAATTAATCACAATTCGCAGTAGCGGAAACAGTACCATGTATTTATTTGGTTTACTAATGGTCCAATAAATCGTTTATTTTATAGTTTACTTCTACTAATGTGCGTCGAAGTTTTGCAATGCTTAAAGTAACGTTTGAAAGTCAACAAAAAAATAGGCCAAGGTTATTGCAAAATGTAAGCTCTCATTTAAAGTTGGTATTACTTAGGACGCAAATTCAAACTAAAACAAAATACTCAAAAGTAGAAATCAAAAATTAAAATGTAATTATGTTAAAACAACAGATCCCGAAATATGCGAATCAATTCCGTTCATTACGTTTTAATTGCTTCTGATGTCGTATAGTGTGGGCTGCTGTGGTACGATATGTAGTGCAGCACAAGTTTCAATGAATTCACTTCATTCTTTATACAAATGGTGTTTGTATGTATTATGTATATATATGTATTACAAAAAATTCCGTAAAATTATACTAGCCCGGTATATCTACAATCGGACGAGAACGCTGTCTTTCTACAGACTTCATCTATGTACTTCGTTCAGTACATGTACCCAATAAGATTTTGCGTTGATATGATTCAAAATCTACGCACGGGATCCATATAGAGCGTCAGGACTTTATATAAATATGTAGAATTTGGAACGAGCTATGTATGGATTATGTTCAGCCAACTATTACAACATACCACACTAAACTTCGTCAAGATCGAATCTTAAATCGCTTCTAGAAGAGTTGAAATAGAACCGTTCGTAAACACACTTTTCACTATGAAACTCCAGACTCCACAAACATTCTACTAAAACTACAATAAAAGCTTTAACAAATATGAAAATAAATATTCCAGACATGTTGGAGAAATCTATTGAAATATGCGGTACTGGTCGAATACTCCTAGGAAGTGGGTTAAATAATCAAGCAATTCTAACTGGAAATGATCTTTAAGATAATGAGTTGTTTAAACGACTAAAGTGACAAAATTTAAACGAGAAAATGAGGACATTGATTTTTGAACATTTCTTAAAAATATCTACAAGATTAATTATGTAAACTTCGAAATTGCGAACAGCTCTATTTTTAATGTAAAGATAACAAAGCAAATCATTATGCAACAAACGTATCGAACGATAACAAAGAAGAATAGACACCAAAGAAAATACCTGGTTACCAGTATAGAGTACAAGAATTACTCATTTTGAGTAACACGTATCGAATGAATATGTATTGTATTTACTTGCATCGAGTCATCACTATATGTGATAGGATAAAAATAAAGTTTTCGAGTCACACTATACTTCTTTCTTTGGTAAAATCTTGTTAGTCTGTTAATGGAGAGTCTGATGTATCTTCCTAGTGGACGACAGCAACGAGCCTCGCTAGAATTTATGTTAATATGTTAAAATCTAATTTAAAAAGCACAACAACTCATGATCATCTAATAATAACACCCACCTGGTGCTGGTGTATGCATGGAAAGTGGAAACATCTATTTCCGTCTAAAACAAAATATTCGGAGTGTGAATAATTTCATGTACATTAACACATATATACCCGCTTGAACATAACATATGTATCTGCCATGTATACATAGAAAAAAATCCAATTTATATAAAACCGCCGGCAAATGCATCGCATCATTGTCTCTAACCATTGATCGACCGATAGATCGCACATGAATCATGGCAAACAACTGTTTTGTTTGTAGAAATTCACAACGTTCGAATTTGTGTATAAATAAATAAAAACAACTCCAATGTGCCGAGAAACGGGATCAATCATTAAGAAATACAAAATAAAAAGTACATTTTCACTTGTACGTACGAACGCGTGAGTGAGTGAGTCTATACTTCTTGTATTGACTCTCGAAGCCAAGCCAATGAACATTTAATAAATGTCAATGTACGAATGATAAGAGACAGAAAAACCTGACTTTTTTTACAAAAAAAAATCTGAAAATTGTAAGACTATTGCGAATAAAGATTAAATAACCGTACGTGTATGGGGTTAAGAGGAAGTCGTGGCAGTATCGCAGTTACGGTTAGTCTGGAATGACAAACGCCAAGATGAAGCAGAACTGTGTATACGGAAGAAACTAATGACTCCATATATTTGGTATTTAAGAAGATAACAAGAAATACTGAACGCCAAAGCAGAAAAGACAAGAATTATCGAACGGAACGTAACAGAAGACATCAAACACTTGCACAAATCTATTGACACAAACCAAACAATGACTCGGCGTCTGTGAATCGAGCAACTGAAACTCACACTGAGAACAGATGACAGCCTACCAAACAGTAAGTACCTGGTGCGTAGCAGGTGTCTTCGTCGGATAGTCATGTTACAGGTTTGTGGTTGGTAGGTTACTGCCACCACACCGCGCCTCTTAATATGTGCAACATATTCGTAACAGGTTTTAAAGAGTTGCACCATGGGATGAAAGTCCTTCACATACCAAATTGCGTGAGGCTACTCAAACATTGTTCGAGGCAACAGATTTTTTAGATTAAAAAAACAAACCAGATAATATGTCGAACGACGGACCATGCGGATGAATTGCAATTAAAATGTTTAGATTTTTCTGAAGAAAAAAGGGAAAACGATTTAATTCAAACGTTATACAACTAGAAAAGTACAAACCTTGGTAACTTGTATGTCTTGCTTTCAAATACACTTCCTTGGGGGGTTAAATTCCGACTATTTACGATAAGTAACGGTTTGCCTCCTTTTTGTTTTTAAATTTCAACAAAAAGATGAATATTTCTTCTTGGAAAATTACTTTGGTAAAAAGAATCGAAAGCATCTTGAAATATGACCGTGTCAAATCTTGTTTACCATCCAGCAGGAATAACAATTCAAAGTGTCATTGAAACGTCAATATTTTTTGGTTAGCTGAGATAACCATTTATTTATGGGATACAATCTAAATGAAACCCGAATGGATGTATATTGGCTAAATCCATTGGGGAACTAAGGGTGATTTCCTTCCATATATTGTAGGAAGTAAATTTCTCTTAATGAATAGTAGATGATTGTGTAGTTGTACAGTCCATTTCGAGGTTGTGCGGGGCCAAAGAACGTCATACGTAGTCTCGTCTCCCATACAACCTTATCTTTGCACAGTCTTTAGAAGTCTGCAATGAATAAAAATAAAAAAAGTGACCTGTGATATCCTGAGACAACATATATTCCGTCCCATTAGCATATTTATTCCTTTTACATCTAGTCTGGGCTATATTTTGCTTTAAAAGATTGGTAATATACTTCTTAATAATGTATCTTTGTATAATCTAAAAAGCAAATCTTCTAGTATCTTTGGTTATGCGATAATCTTTATCCTGAAAGTAGCTGACCGGTTGTCTGATATATCTATCCATCCATATTATATCCCTTTGTGAGCGTTGTTGAACATGGTGTTGAAGGCTGTTCATATTGACTGGCAATGCAGTGGATGATTCATTATCCTTTATGTATGACCTCATGTTCTTACACAGCTCTACATATTATCAATATTCCCGAATGAAAGACCCAACGATCCACCTGTCAAAGTCCCACAGACATATACATCTAATAAATATATGTATGTTAAAATTGGAAAACTAGTATCCACGCTTATTGATTAAAGCCAGTCCGGAATTTAAAATTTATTTTTTAAATTATTATTCTTCTCCGTTCGGAGCCAACTTCTAACAGTAGGTCCCGGTCTGTGAGTATACAAATTTTATCGTGCACAGCTCACTGATTCGAGATATGTTCTGTTTCTTCATCGAATGTTAAGGGAAATAAGTCAGAAATAAACAAACCGTCAATATAAAAAAATGTCGTGCATTCGAAAGTGTCTAAAATAAAGAATTGATAATGTTGGCTTTTAAATTGTATTCGGCCGATAATTTAAAATAATCACGGAAATCACTATGGGTTTGTAATTTCTAATGAAAATACATTCAAATCAATACCAAGATCGCATCGCATGCATTCATGTAATTAAGCTTCTTCTAGAGAAGATTCCAGCAGACATTGAAGCAGATCCAAAATGACACGAATCTTTAAAACATTTCTAACACAAGGAATGACGGAAAATTTGCATAAAATCAATGTTTCGGGGAGCGGGACACGGGCGGTGGCAATGTGAGACCTCTGACGAAGACGAATAACAAAAAGAAAAGAAGCGTTATTCATAACGTCGTATTCACAACAAAGTAAAAGCAACAACTACTGAACAGACTGGCTTTGCCGTCGAGCAGTCGAAGTCATCGTCGATGGCAGTAAAAGTTTTGTTTGGTGTTGTTACTCATACTCCTAGAGAAGAGACGTGGAAAAGTATTTCTGTTTTTGGGTTATGACGATTCTTTTTCTTGCTTTTTAACAACGTATTTTTTATGTGTTAACGTTATTAATGGAGAAGCAGCGAATGGCGAAGAAAATGAATACATATAACAAACACGCAAACAACCCGCCGCGTTCGTCCCCCTCATCCAACTATTCCCATCGTCTTTTGACATTTGTTTATGAAGAGAAATGGCAACTATTGTTTTTTGTAACGTTTACATCGGTACATTCTCCAATATTTAACTTTGTGATGGAAAAACAGATAGAACACAATAGCCCATCGTTCGCCCGACCCAACAATGACTGAAGCTACTCGCAATTATGGGTGCGGTGCCAATAATTTAAGGTATTCTGTGGTTGCGTTAAACTGGCCAAATAAGGGGAGAGAAGGCGTAGGAAACAAACGACAATAATTATTTAACAAAAGCGTACGTTTGTTTTGATAAAAACAAAAATCCAAAAAATTTGAACGGAAGAGTGAACGTTAATATTCGGATTATTACGTACATACTTTTTTTTGGGTAATTTCAAGAATTTCGACAACAAATGAATGCCATACCAACAACTAAAAATGAAATCGAATACAAAACAAAGAAAAATCACTGAAGAAAATAAGGCCCAAAACAAAATACCTTTTCAATTAATAACAAATTAATAGCAACAAAAGCAAAACTACTAACTCTTAACACCAACACAGTGGCAGACAAAATCGTCGACTTCATAATAAAATTCCTTTTATAAATCTTGAGTGATGGTGGTGTTGTTGGTGTTCTACTTACTTGTCACTTTAATGTGTGTTGGGCTCCACATTGTATTGTTGTTGCGCTGGCTGATGAGTTGTTTAGATGTGTGAGTCAGTCTCTGTTTCTAAATGGTTGGGGGATACTACAGTTGTTGGTCGTTTGCTGCCACCGTTTCGTTCGTTGGCTGATTTACCTTGATGTTATTACTGCTGACTGCGATCAGCGATTTGTTTTCACCCGAGATCCGAGGTTTTCTCTTCCACTTTTCTCTCTCTTCTACTCATATATGAGTTTTTTGAATCATTAAATGAGAAAATTTAATATTTTTATTTGTTTTCTATTTATAATCCACTTTGTATGCTGCTTTCCGGCGATTTCTCAAACACACAATTTTCATTTAATTTGTTGTTTAAACAATTTATTTTCACCTTTACGTTCGTTTTCCTAATTGGTTATAAAAGAAAAACTAAAAACTAAAAAGGTGCGACAACCGCAACTAAACAAGACCAACCGAACTCGGCGAAAGACGAACAACTTCTGCGAGCCGCGAGTTGCCACACAAACAGAAGCAATGGTAGTTTCCAAATAAAAGCCAACCTAATCGAGGGCGACAATACATTTGGACAGCGCGACGTTTCCGAATAATAATTAACACAAAATATTTGTATGTGCAAAATTGTGTGCAAGGTGATAGAATCTTGACATAATTTTTGTGCGAATTTAGAAACGCCAGAACCATTACACATTTGTCGTAGCACCATTCGATTCCAGAAATAGTTGAGGTAAATTGTAAATGCTTTTTAATAATTAAAAAAATACTTTATAGCCAGAAAACCTTGTTGGAAAATAAATTCTGTTTACGACCTGAAACATCGTATAAATGGAGGAATGACGAAACGGCGAAATAAATAAGTTATGGGAAATAATATGTATATTTTTCACAATGTCCAGTTACAGCTCTGACACCTATAACAACATAATGAAAGACCGTTGAAATAAAATTAAATAATGACGTTTATTTAATATAGGATTTACTATTCTATTTGTACAACGAGTTTGCACACAAATAAGTTTATTCTTTTGGCTTATTGAATGTTAACTTGGCTCTTCAATGTTGTTGGGTAAATGTTTTACAATCAGTACGCCCTTGTACGTGTTTTTCTAGTTTGTGATTTGCACGTCTTTATGTTGCTCATAATTTAATCCGACAATGCGTATTTAACGACAAGGTAAAAGTTTTACTGTGGTATTTAAAATACCTGCACTCTTTTTGTGTATATATATAAGTAAAATATTACGGAGTTATTTTCAAATGTATATTTTCTGAGTGTATCAGTAATAACTTTTAAGTACCGAGTACCCACAAAAAAGTCGGTATTGAAATGTCAATACTTTACAGCACTAAATCAGGACTGAGCAAAGAGGAATCCAGGAATCCACAAAAATCAGGACAGAGCAAAAGGGAATGAAAAATGAAAAACGCGGGAAACGACGAGGGAAGAAGAAGAATTGTCATCTCTCTTTCTTCTAATTCGTCGGAACGACAAGCGACACAACTCCTCGAATCCTCCTCGAATTAATTAATTAAATTAAATTGATTGAGAATTTGACATGCGCAAGTGCTGCGTGATAAATTGCAGCACTGTTCAGGGTGAAGGAATCGCCCTGCACAGCTGGAGGGTTCACTTGGTGATCGATGGCGTGGATCTTTCCAAGGGCACGAGCCATTTAATGGTTTGCGCCAGGCACTTTGACAGGAAGTACTACCTCAACAAGTACCTGCTGCCAATAGCAAGGCCAACGCTACTCCTGGATGAAAGTTCTGGTAAGTTTTCAATTCAACCCCTAAACCCCCTAGCATCTCCCCCTCGATGAAGATGAAACACACCAACCACACTGCCGTCCTGCCCATAAAAAGGTAGAGTGTTTCGAAGCCGCCAAGATGGATAGACATCCTTATTTTAAGTAGTTAAGTAGTCTAAGGTGGCTAGGGCACAATCCCGAAAATGTTGGTCAGTCATCCGGAACTCGTACAGATTGTTGCCCGCTCAAAGTGTGTATTTCGAGGTATCAGCCGGCATCCTTAAAATATAATAAATAAAGTAGTTAATTAGTTAAGTTAATAGTATCGGTCGAATTGGGGACTAAGAATCCCCACTCGCCCACAATCTATGAAATGCTTTACCATTGGATGGTTGTAACTGTCCGTTTTTAGGTTTGAAGCATCCCTAATTAATTAATTTAAGTCTTCGGTCGAAATAAAAAAATTATTAATTTAATTTAAGACTTCGGTCGAAATAAAAAAATATTAATTTAATTTAATTAATTTAAGTCTTCGGTCGAAATTAAAAATATTAATTTAATTTAATTAATTTAAGTCTTCGGTCGAAATAAAAAAATTATTAATTTAATTTAATTAATTTAAGTCTTCGGTCGAAATAAAAAAATAAAAAACAATCGCCCCCAATAATAAAATACATACCATTGGATGGATGTAACCATTTTTAGGTTTGAGCGATACGTGGTTAACTGTTGGTGAATTTCCATAGGACACAGTTACATGGAGCTCGGTGCCACCATATGACATGGGCCGCAGATTACAGCGTTGGACGGTACGTCTTTTTTATGTCTACGACGGTTCCTGCTTGCATAGCTGAGACCATCATCCGTTGTATAGGTAACGCTCGTAGATTTTACTGAAATTTTCAAAAAAAAAAACAGTAAATCGGTTTAGGAAAGCAGTACTTTATATGTTTTATTCCATATAGACAAAAATATTAATAATCATTTCAGTCATCTGAATCATTTCCATCAGAATCAGCTACTGTAGTTGTTTTGTATTTGTCGTTTGACGCAATTTGACGAAGCAATTCCGGCTTCGTTTTGAGGTATGTGTACAAATCAACGCATTTGTGCTTGAAATTACATTTGACGGTCAGAATCGCCTTCAATGTTTGCAAATCTTTCGGGGTTTATCCAAGTTTTGTTCACTGCAGAGAAGATTCGTTCCACTGATGCTCAAGTTCCTGGCAAACATAAAATATATTCAGCGATCGTGGCCATTTCTTTGAATTCGCAATCGGCTTTATGATGGATAAATATCTCCACCCACTGATCCACAATCGAAACATTGCCTTCTCTCCATTGTATAATTTTATAATTGTCACGAATGCTTATTTTTATTATGTATCGAAAAAGAGTATATTGAGGGAGAAAGCAGGCAGCACAGATACGAGCCTTATGTATGGACCAAAAATCGTTTTTTGCTTACTGGGGGCTGTAACCACTATAACACTCCAATCAATTTCCTTCAATTTGAAACACCCGATTCATTTTGCCATTGAAATACATTTTTTAATATTCCTATATTGTTGAAGGATTAGTGTCATAAGACGCAGCTGCCTCTACGGTGGTGGCAACACGTCCAAACGACGACAAACTAAAACTGCCAGATACACAAGGGATGCAGTCATACCACGACAGAAACAGAGTTGCATAGTTTATTTCAGAGTTGTGTTCATATTACGATGTACTAATATTAATTTGGTCAACTGCAAAGAACATTTACTGCCTGTTTCCATAAAACGAATTTGTTCGTTCGTTACGAATCGTCAATATTGAAAGCGTTATAAAATGGGTTTCAGACATTAATAAATTCTGGTTTTCAGATATATGATAGATATGGACACATGGAACACACAAAAGAATAAGTTCCGATTACTTTTAAGAAACCTTTTTATTGCGCCTTCAATTTTGACAATTTGTAACGACTGACCAAATTCGTTTTATGGAAACAGGCAGTAAATGTTCTTTGCAGTTGACCAAATTAATACTAGTACATCGTCATATGAACACAACTCTGAAAAAAACTATGCAATACTCCCAACACTGACAAATGTCAAGGTTCACAGCTGTTCGCAAAAAATAAAAAAAATAATTGTGGAAGAAAATTTAGAATTCAAGAATAGTTCCAACAATGGTTTGTGTTCCCTGCTTTATTATACCCGTACTTCTTTACATTTGGCACAAGTTTGTCCAACCTATTATGCTTCGTTACTGGAATCCTTGGGCAAAAAAAGATGCTGAAGGCAAGGTCATAGAAGCTGCCCCCGAATTCCCATTCCAGTGCAAAGGAGGAGTTTGTCCCTACCCAGGAAAAAATAAATTGAAAGAGACTGATGCTGATGACTGTGGTTCTGGCTCTGCGACATCGGAACAGACAACGGATACTAAAAAGGACGATTAGTTTTGTAATTCGTAGCCATGGACACATACATTTCCATATAAGAATAGTTTTAATTGGACGAGGGATTTGCATTTGATATCGTATTTTAGATAATGAGTAATTAATACTTGAATGCAAAAATATTTAATTAAATTTACATCCTACAACTGTCTAATATTAAGTTAATGATGTGCATTATAGTTATAGTTATTGAGTATAATGGATCAAGAATCAAATAAAAGAATACCGTACACTAGGTGACAAAGGAAAGCTATTCCTGTATGCAATTCCTACGAGAATGGAGTGTATGTGAATTCAAGAATATTGGTTTCCTTTGTCACTAATTGTGCTACTACCTTTAACCATGCGATTGTTCATATTTCTTCTACCATCAATGCCAATACAATATTAGTTGTTTCATTATTTCATCAGCCGTTTCGTTGGGGATTTTTCCAAAATCTTCATATAAGTGCAGAGAGGCATTTCACTTACTGACGGGGATACTCTCAATAGTCAAGGAAATCTACTTTAATATTCCTATTTCAAGTAAATAAAAAAGACTGAACTTTAGCCCTTTTTTATGGTGTAGGGAGTGTGGATTCCCATTGTATCACGATATGAACACTTTTAGGTAGAACGAAATAAGTGCGGAATTTGTTTTTGCTGTTATTGGAACTTGGCCAGTAAGACCTAGTAAAAATAATTTCTTTCCAATGCTAATTAAGGTTTTGACCAAGATAATTTCGAAACTCTTTTAATATGTTGTCGATCGTTATGTGTGCAAAAAATAACAAAGTTCAATATCGTTAGAATTTATGTACAGGGTTTTCAATCATCTCTCGATAAACCGCACCAAACAGTCACACGTGGAGGATGGAGAGGCTTCTAAACAATAACTCTTGGTTGTTCCGTTATAAGCCTTAAGACCCAATAGAGTGTAATGTCGTTTGCGGAATGCCCTATTCCAAAGAAATGGACAAACCTGGGTTTTGTTCCGCACTTTGGGCTACAGCAGCAATATTCTCAGTTGTTCTTGAGCAACGTGCACGGGTTGTATTCTTCACATCACTAACTTGTCCCAACAATTTTTGTATTGCGGTCCGACAAGGTGCTCCGCGACGACCCGAAAATGCCTTAGTTTTGCAAACTGTGCGAACTTGCAAGATTTTTACCATTTTTGTAGTGAATTTTAATTTCAATGCGTTTTTTCAAGCGTGTATCGTTCCATTTTTAGTAATGGCATAGTTTCTACTTGTCAAAGAATAAAAGCTTCAAAAGTGACAGCTACCGAAATATCGGTGATTCAAAATAGCACCTCTTGTTGGAAAACCCTTTATTAATTGAAAAATGTATATTCAAATAAAAATATAGACTTTGCCTTCCATTGCACACAGTGTATCCGGCCTTTTATTTATCAGAGATTTTTCAGCCTAGAGTTTCTACTTTAAAATTATATTGAATACATGTGCTTCGTAACGTTGTATCTGGGAGTAGTAGGGAATACAATGAAGAAAATGTATGGGGCTTGAGAATCAGATATTTGGTTATATGTTTCCTAATGTATGTGTCGCCTTCTTTCAGAAGTATCTACACGCTCTAGAGTGAGTCTTTTGATTGTATTTCAAGCGGCTTACAAAAACTGGCCATTGGTTAATTCTAAAATAATTATCATAAGAGAATAAGACACGAATTGGGCTATGGGGTAGCTTAGAGAAATTACTTTGGAATCGTGACGGTTCCTAATTAATTTTACGAGAGAAGTTTGAGAACTCTGTGAATTTTTTTAAAAAATTATTTTTAACCAAATACTCTCGTTTCAAATCGATATCGAATAGCCATGAATGCTATCTGACGTCATCATTTTACCCTTTTTAAGGCAATCAGTCGATGCACCACAAAAACTTGGCATGGCCTGTCTTAGCTACTTACCTACCTTAATATTATTTGTGTACGTTCCACTGACTGGCTGTTCCTTGTAGTGTGTTGAATTCGTCCACGTCTACGAAACGATGCAAAATCCGCTCTCTTTGAATTGATAACGCGTTTGCGCTTATTGTAAACGTGACACCCATTGCGCGAATTTGTTATGTTCATTTCGATTTGATATTTTAGTAAAAAATCATCTGTTTCGAAGTGAAGGGTAGTTGGAAATAAATAAAAAGAAGATCAAATATAACAAATATTTTTGCGGTATTTTTTTAATTGAGTAAATTAAAAGAAATGGTCATGTCGTTTCTAAGACTGGTGGCTGGTGGTGTACATTATCAGTTGTCGGTTCGGGGTAAATTTACTTTACTGTAACTGTTTCTATACAGTTATCGTTTAATTTTTAGGCACATGCAACTGTAATATATAAAATAATCAACAAAAAAACTATAACGGTGTTTAAGCTCACACAAAATTTGTTGATGTCGTCGGATATATATTCTGGCTTATATCGACAGCTTCATTTCATTTATTTAAATTCAGTTGGCAACTGAGCCTCTTAGGCCGACTATGCATGTTTTTAGGGAGAATATTTTTTTGCATTTCGATATTATCAACTTAAATCCCGTCAAAAGCTTGAATTTACCCAACAATCCTATCAAAAGTTATGCTTAAAATTTTAGTTAGCATGTGACTGAAATTAAGATAACGTCCGTTCCAAAACGGGCTAAGTGATAGCATTCTTTAGAAGTGACATTTTGTTGTGCTGTCTATGCGTACTTAGCACACATGCACATCATGTATTTTATTCCCCGAATAAATAAATGCGTGCAAAAAAATAAAGTCAGTTTTGAGGAACAACGCAAATATTTGTGTGCATTCTATAGTGGCCTAAGTCATTTTTATCTCATAATAACATCATTAATTCGTGCACTCTAAAAAATGTCTGCCATAATTCTGATATAAATACCCATAAAATCGAATTCCTATGCACCTCCTGTAGAATTAATTTTTTAGTCTTAGCATTCTATGCAATGAATCTTCGAATTCTTGAAGTAATTTAATTACAATTAATTATTTTTTTCGTTACTAAATTTTATACCTGAACTTGAAGAATCTTAGAATTGAGATACGTATTACTCAGCCACCTCACATACTTTAATTCACTGACCGTCTGTGTTATATATGAACATTAAAATTATCGATCCAAACATAGAAAACGGCAACGTTGTGAAAAGGAAAATAATTTAAATTACAAACCATCTTTAATGATTGATTGAAGACGAAGGTTGATTGGAAATTTTTTCTAAAACCAATATTTTAGTTATTGGCCATATAAGGAGATATTTATTGTGCATTGCAAATCGAAATGACCTTTTCACGAATCTATTTCATGGCGCAGAATGAATATAACGATTTTATTTTGTTTTAACAATTATAATATTGTATTTTTTTTTTATTTGACAGTACACACTTTGTTTGGTCACATACTGTTTTTAAAATTGTATATATGTATAAAAATGTATATTTATAAAATAAGAATAATAAAGCGAAAAAAAAGATGTAAAATAAAGAGACAGATTTTGGAAATAGGGGAAATTTGCGAATTTTACACACATTAACATGATAATATAGTTAGGCAAACATCGAGTTTACGTTGGTTTTTCGTTTCTTTTGAAGTACAAAATAAAAAATATAACTATTCAATCGTTTACTGCATAAATATGGAGGGGAGTGGGGGAGCAAATGCAAGTTCAAAATTTAAATATATGTAAATGTCTTACAAATCTACAGAGATGATGATATCAATTAAATATTAATTAAAAAATAATAATTATTTATATTTATAAATTTTACTGCTTAAGTTTTACTGTGTTGGGGATTTGTGGAGTGGAGTGGATTGGATTGGAAATCATTCAATAAAGCTTACAATTAAAATTGTAATAAGAGAATTGAATTGAAACCAGAAACAAGAACTATAATTTTTACAATATACAACACAAAAATTACAAATAGAAGGCGTTTTCTCTTTTCTTTCTTTCATTGCTTACACTTTAAAACTTACAAAAAATAGTTTTTAATTTTTTGAGATACTTTTTACAAAAAAAAAACAAAAAAAATTATTTAAAATAACATAAAAGTATGTGTTTGCTTCGTGATTAAAATCTACTAAACTATGAAATTAGGATTTTTGTTTTGTTTTATTTTTTTTTCATTACTGGCTTAGTTTCTTTTATCCTAAGTATGCAATGCAGGCAAAAATGCGCATGCAACTTGAGTTGGAAGCAATAGTTTTCGGTTTTGTCTTTTTTAGATAATCATTTCATAAAACTAATATATAAAAATATAAGTAATAATTAAAAACAATTGTCTTAACTTAGTTTAATATTAAACTAAACAAACTCTTAAAAAGCTACAGCGAAAAAGAAAGGTCCCGGAGTTGTGGGAGTGGTGCTTAAATGAAGCATTTTTTTAAGGTTTTAGTTAAAAAGAAATTTGTCTTCTACAGTTTGTTATAGGGGGTGCTTGTCGTTTACTTTAAAGCTTAATAGTCGAAATGATTTTTTTTTTATACAAATTTTTCTTTTTAGAAAATAAAAGAACGTGCGAGTGATTTAAATACTAAACAAAATCCTGGATTGATGATGAAGAGGACGGCGGAAGGTGAAGTTTATGGGGTTATATCAAGCGACAAGGAGCGCCATCTGTGTGCCCCTCACCGACACAACCATAAATAAGTTGGGTGGGAGGAGGCGGTTGATAGAGATTGTTTGTTTGTTTTTTGCTTGATATGGAGATTCTCAAATGAGTTTCATTATGTTAAGCTGATTTTTTAACGACACTATGCAGTTTACAAAAAAAAATTGTTTGCGCAGATGTTTTGGCCAACAATTACTGAGGATTCATTTTATTTGACCATAGCTCAAGTTAGGAATAATCCATCCGGCCACACAAAGTGCTAAGACGTTAAAATGGGCTTACAAATATTAAATACATTGTTTTTCAATTAATGGACTGGCAAAATATATTTAACAAGTTGTAAATAATAAAAATGTTGCAGAACCACAGATTTGTGAAGAAACCACGAACGCTTTGAATATCGAAAGTTCTGTGCAAGTTTGTGTAGGCACGCTTTATATTTATGAGGCATTTATAGTAATTTGTTTTAAATAGCTAGTAAGCCAGATGACCGAGAGTGCCACATGCGAAAGCTTGTGGTATTTTCTGTGTGAATTGTTTTTGTGAGACCAAAAAATTTAACAAAAATAAAGCGAGGTTTTGCATTTGAATTATCCATAGTTATTTTTCTATACCGATTTTCTTTCCTCGCATATAACCATTTGCATTTTTCAAAAATTGATTTAATTTTTTAAACCACCTAAATTCTTGGGCCAATTCAAAATCAATGTCTGTAGTATTTGAAGTCCATTTAATTATCTTTCCTTGAAACTTTTAGTCAGATAGGTTGTAGTTCCTTATTTGAGATTCAATTCTTATAAATCATCAACCAAATATTTGGATGTTAAAAGCTCTGGGCACATTTTATATTTTTTTCTTTAATTAACTGTACATTTTGAAACCGGGATGTTGAAAATTATGCACTTTTCCAATTTAGCAGGCCAGAATACATAAAAAACGAATGCCGTGCGCCAAATGCATGTAAACTTGTAAATCTTTTTTTCTATTTCCTGTTTGTGTGTCAACTTCTGTTTCTTCGTCGTCGTCGTCTATATGTTCGTGTTCGTGCAGGTCTGTTAAGCTTACAAATTATGGCTTTTTGTTCCTTAACACAGCTCCTAAGCTCTGTTTTTGAAACAGAGCTTGGGTCCAATTTAACTTAATTTCTAAGCACTATTTTTTAATATTTAGTTATTAATGTAAATATGTTTTTGTTTGTTTTTTGTTTAAATATTCACCTAAAATTAAAATAAGTCTCTTTGCATTTAGCATTTTATGGGTCACCATCATGGCGTCGATGACGATGATGACACTTCACTTACGCATGCACCGCACTCCCACTTCAGGCGGGCGGCAGGCAGTGGTGTTAGTGTGAGAAGAGAGTAAAGTGGACGATAACTCCCTTTTTACTTTCATTGTCAAATGTAAATGGCCTCGGATCCTTTATTGGCCTGATGGCCACCCGATATGTAGAGGTTGTTGGCACCCGGTGATTGTACACCTTCCGACCAATCGGAGCGCGGCGATGAACTGGACCAGTGTCCCGGCGATTCGGGTGATGGCGTCGGATAGCTATCCAGCGTTTGCACCATATGCTGGGGCGTATGGCTGCCCGAATGTTGGCTGGGCGGCGTCAGGTACTGATAGAAGGCCTGATTGTGTTGTGATGACGGTGACAGCATGTTGGCTGTCGACGGTGATGAGGCTGACATTGAACTTTGTATGGATGGTGGATTCATTTGGCCTGAGTGAAATGACTCTGCAAGATGCAAGGAAAGAGAAAACAAGGGATTAGATGGTTTCCAATAATTCTAATTAATTCTTAAGACATCGTGAGACATACTCGTTATTTGCAATTGAATTTTGTCGAACAATCCTGTTTTTACGCATACAAACAAATGTGTAAATAAAATAGACAGAGTGTAGTGAAGAACAAATATTGTGTATGGTGTACCCAATTATTAATGTTTTTCCATTACAGTGCCTTTTCTACATGATATACTCTGCCAAAGGGGTTTGGCTTTTCATAACTAACTTACCCGGTGATCCACAAAAACTATTCAAGTCCAAGCCTGCTGAACTGAAATCCATTCCACCACCTCCATTAGTATTACCACCCATTTGCTGTTGTTGCTGCTGTTGTTGTTGCATAGATTGTAATATTGCACTATTCTTGTTTTGTTGTTGTTGTTGCATTTGTTGCTGCTGCTGTTGTTGCTGCTGCTGCTGCTGTTGGGACGCCATCATTATGCCCATATCACTGCCAGTCGGCGAGATGATGCCCAAACTAACTGGAGAATTTTGACTGCTTGGTGTTTGGAAACTCATGCTATTCGGGGAATTCTGAGATTGTAACGTGGAAGCACCGCTTCCAACGCCGCCGCCGCCAAGTAGGGTATTCAAATTGCTGCCACAGAATTGTTTCTGTTGGGTGGCATGTCGCATTGCCTGCATATGGGTGGGTGATGTAGGCAAACTGGGACGTGATTTGGCAGGTGAAGGAGATCCTACAGACACAAAATAATATAACGGAAATTAGTCACCAGTTACAAGTGTAGAGATATCAAGCAGGATGACTTACCCAAGTAGGCATGTGGTGACAATGCCATGTTCGATTGAACTGAATGCGGAGGCGATTGATTGGAGTAGGGAGGGCTGAGACCTTGTTCATGGCCGCCCATGACATTGTTGCCATTTAAACCGTTGTTGCCAGTTTGATTTCCATTCATCAATTCCTGATGAAACGGCGAACCCATCGAGTAACCATAATTTTCAATTTTAATCATATCATGGCTTTGCTGGGGTATCAACGATTGCATGGACTGGGCGTTCTGTAAATGGCCACGATTAGCAAGAATTCGTACGAATGAGAAAATAGTCTATGACACACTTACCTTTACGCAGTCTTCATAGCTCGGAGGGTGCTTCACGTTGTTGCTCCCCAGCAGATCGTTGTGATGATTGGGTGGTACACCGCCTCCGGTCATGGCGTTCGAGTACATGGATGTTGTGTCGTAGGGACTCGGCTGACTTGTTAAGGCCGTGGGAGGCGGCGAGTCCACTGAACTGAGAGCTGCATCCAGCAACTGCTGCTGTTGATTCTCCACCGAACCGGGGCCCTGCGCCGTCGGGCCACCAGCCAGCCCATTCAGCAGCTGAGATGCCGTAAGGTTGTTGCTGTTGTTTCCCTTTTTTGACGCCTGTTGACCTAAACCCTTTTTTGAACTCGGTTTGCGGCGCAAACTACCCCCATTGTCGAGTAGACCGTCTGGACTGCCTTCCAACAGTTTCGCCTTCTTCGCCGCCTTATTCTGGGCAGCCTTTGACGCATGTTTACCGGCTGCAATCACAGTGGGTTGCGTTATCATCTGAGGTTGACTTCCGGGCGGTGGTGAAGCAATCATTGTCTGCGGCGTCATGGCGATCATTTGGGGTGATCTGGGCACATGTTCGTCCAATAAACGGACAATGTCATGATGCAAACGTTCTGAGGCAACATCTCGTGGTAAACGATCCATATGATCGGTGATTTCGCGGTTGGCAAAGTTATCAAGCAGAGCCTTGCAAGCTTCGTAGGAACCTTCTCTGGCAGCTAGGAACAGGGGCGTTTCGTCCTTATCATCTTGGGCGTCGCGATTGGCATGGTGCATAAGTAAAATATTAACAGCCTCGGTATTATTCACAGCAGCTGCCCAATGAAGAGCGGTCTTGCCGGAATTGTCAGCAGCATTTATATCGGCATCGGCAGTTATCAAGTCTTCAACCATTCCTTCGATAGCTAAGCGGGCTGCCAATATCAGGGGAGTGGTGCCGTCGTGCATGCGAGCATTCAAGTTGGTAGCTCGGTTTCTCAAGAGGATTTGGAAAACACCCATGGCATCTGCAGCCACGGCAGCATGTAGGGGAGTGCGTCCAGTATTATCCTGGCAATTGGCATCAGCTCCAGCGTCAAGCAAACGTTTGGCTGCATCAGCTCTGGCATAGCGAGCTGCCAAATGCAATGATGTCTCTCCGGTCTTGTCCATGGTCGCATTGAGTTCTGCACCTTGAGCCAAAAGATCCGAAATAACTTGAGCCGTTGTATCATCGGTATTTTCAATTTCTTCGCCAGTATCGATTCCACCACCACGAACGGCAGCTACCATCAACGGAGTCATGCCACACGGTCCGCGAACATCAACCTCATGTTTGCCGTCTTGATGAGCGGGTGGTGTCATGATCGAAGATCGAACATCCGCCACATCTAAGTGTGCCTGAGACCAAACACGATTGTCGGCTTCTTCGTAATCAGTAACCATAGTGTGATCACTGGCGTAACCACCATGATCATTGCGTAGACGCTTCGGTTGGGGCATATCCGATTCATCATCGGACCATTGAGGAGCGTGTCCCATGTGACCAGAGTTCATATTGACATCGTTACTCATACAGGCCATGGAAGGATTTTTATTCAGATTTCTCATCTCCTGACCGGTGGGATCACGACGCCTGCGTTGAGGATTTATTGTGGGTGTACGGAAACCTTCGGGGAACCAGGTAATTCCATGAGCCCGTTTACGTTGTGTGGTTACCAAGACACCGAAGAGAGCAAATGCGAGCACGACCAGAATTATGCCGAGAGTAACATATTTCACATTTGTGGGAATCTCGATAACGTCTTCGCCCGGGTTCTGAACACCGCGAACACTATAAATGGGAAACTTTGAGGATAGCGTATACTTGGAGGCGGTTGCTGCCAAAAATTCTGCTGCTTCAGCAGCTCGATAGAAACACTCTGTACACTTGCGGTTGTCGATCTCCAAGTATACTTGGATCCCTATTTGGCCGGTGCGTTCCGTGAATAATATCTTATTCTTGCGTCCGAATTCGGTATTGTGTATGTCGTTGATCGGTTGCGCACCTTTCCACGAAAGGATCATCTCATTGCCCATGGAATCTTTTTTAATCCGCACAGTGGTTCTTAAATGGTGTCCCATTTCACGCAAAAATTCAACCTGCTGCTCATGGAATTGGTTTACGTCCATCAACAAAACGACGGAGATGGCACCATCGGCTAGGTTTGGCGGCTCCTCTTCATTTTCACAGTCCAAACCGTCCCAATTACACTCGGCATTGTTACAGCCGTAGTCACAGAAGCCGTTGGCGTAGTGTTTCTGGCAGTAGGCATCATAAATGGGATTACATGGCTGTAGTTTCTTCTCGCAATCACGACCATCGTACAGACAAGCGGCATTGTTACACTCTTCGTTGCATTTGCCATCCATGAAGACTTGCCAACACTGGATAGATGCAGTGCAATTGATCCACGGATTAATGCCCAACGAACAGTCGTTGCCATCGAAATTACAGGCGTAGGTGTTGCATTCCGAATCACAGACATGATTGCTCTTCTTCTGGTCGCAGCCACGTTTCACGCACATTTCACGTTGGTACTCCAAGTCTTTGGCATATTTGTTGAGAGCGGCTCGCGATGGATCTAAAACCCAGCCGGGGTAATTTGGATCGTAGCTTTCGCAACGTTTGCCAGTCCATTGGGCAGGACAGAAACAAACGAAATCGCCCAGTAGGTTGTCACAGGCTGCGCCTTGTAAGCATGGATTGGATGTGCACTCATCCATGGTATCACGTTCGCAGTGTCTTCCTTCAGTTCCTCGAGGACATTCACATCGGTAGCCGCCGCCATCGTCGATTACACACGTACCAGCTTGGCAGGGATTTGAGTCACAATCGTGGCCGGAGAATTCACAATTTTTACCATAAAAACCTTCGGTACACAAACAGTGGTGACCTCCTTGTTTGGGTGAGCATATACCACCATTCTGGCAGGGGGAGTTGGCACAAAAATCCACTTTATTCTCACAGTGTCTTCCCATGTAGCCCGGTTTACAGTTGCAGTGGTAATTATTCACCAGCTGGACACAGTCCAAGGTGCCGGCATTTGAGCAGGGATTGGACAGACATTCGTTGATGTCGCCTTCACATCTGGAGCCCACAAATCCAGGCGGGCAGTTACATTCAAATCCTCCAACACGATCGATACAAGTGCCATTGTTGTGACACGAACCACGTTTGCAATCATTCTCATTGACTTCGCATATCAGACCCGCAGTGCCGGGAGGGCAAGAACAGCTAAAGGTGTTGACCAAGTCGTGACAAGTGCCGCCATTCTGACAAGGATTCGGTGAACAATCATCAATATTCAGTTCACAGTTTTGTCCCTGGAAACCCTTGCGACAAACACAAGCATACGATCCGATCAAGTCACGGCAAGTACCGCCATTCAGACAAGGCTGCGATTCACACTCATTGATTTCCTGTTGACAATAGCTTCCGGTGTAGCCTTGTTTGCAATAACACCGGTGAATGTTTCCATATTCCTTACACGTGCCGTTGTTGCACAATTGATCCAAAGAGACTCCTTTACGTATGGCTGCATCACTACAAGAAACCATCTCGACATCGCATAATTTTCCAGTCCATCCAGGGGCACATCTGCAGCTAAATTGATTTTTCATTTGAGAGCAAGTGGCACCGTTCTCGCATGGCGACTTGGTGCACCAGTCAACATAGTCTGTGCATTGTTTGCCAGTATAGCCGTACGAGCAATGACAGGTGTATTCATCGCCGTTCTCATGACAAGTAGCGCCATTTTGGCAAGGTTGGGAGTCGCACTTGTTGATCTTATACTGGCAGTTGGATCCTGTGTAACCAGGCAAACAGGAACAGTTGTAGCTATTGATGCCATCTATACAGGTGCCTCCATTCATGCAAGAGCTTTCGGTACAATCTTCATCATTGGTCTGACAGTTGATACCCGAAAATCCCAAGGGACAAGTGCAGGTGTAAGAGTTTACATACTGCCTACATGTGGCACCATTCTGGCAAGGCATACTCACGCATTCGTTGATATCGGTCTCGCAGTGTTTTCCGTCGAAGCCATCCACACACAGGCAGGAGTAATCACCGATACCATCTAAGCAAGTCCCGCCATTTTGGCAGGGAAACATGGCGCAGTCGTCGGTATTGATCGCGCAATCGTGGCCCTCATATCCTTTAGCACATATACATCTATAGGAACCGGGGACATTGTGGCAAGTAGCACCATTGCGGCATGGAGTCGATAACTTACACTCGTCGATATCTTCGTCACAAAATCTTCCGGTATAGCCGAGTTTGCAGGTGCACGAGAAATCCAAGAAGTTAGGCGACGGAGTACATTTAGCATCATTTCTACAGCGATTGGTGGCACAAGGATCCAGTTTAGACTCGCAGTCTACACCGGTATACGGTACCTTGCAGACACACTTGTAGCCGTTGACCTTATCGATGCACGTACCACCGTTGGCACAGGGATTGTTGACGCAATCGTCGATGTTGGTTTCACACTTGAGCCCAGTGTAACCAGGCATACATTGACATTTAAAGGCGTTCAGTTCGTCAACGCAGAAGCCGCCGTGCTGGCATGGGTTGGAGGAACATTCGTCGATGTCATTCTCACATCGCTTGCCTCCATATCCAGGAGGACAATGGCATATGAATTCGTTGATGCCGTCTTCACAGCGACCACCATTTATGCAAGGATTTGAAGCACACTCATCCACATCGCTCAAACACCGGGGATCATAAAAACCTCTGGGGCATTCACATTTATAGCCATTCACCAAATCCATACAGACGCCATTGTTAGCACACGGATTCGAAGCACATTCGTTGATATTTATTTCACAGTGGACACCTGTAAAGCCCGGCACGCACTGGCAGGTATACTTGTTGATGCCATCTATGCAAGTGGCTCCATTATTGCAGGGATTGCTGTGACATTCGTTGACATTAATTTCACAATCTTTTCCCGATGTTCCGGGCAGACAGTGGCACATGTAAGAACCGACACGATCGACACAGTGACCACCGTATTGGCAGGGATTTGACTCGCATTCATTGATCTGTGTTTGACAGAGGTATCCAGTGAAGCCGGGATCGCAAACACAAGTGAAACGGTTGTCCCCGTCAATGCACTTTCCACGATGACAGGGATTCGAATCGCAATCGTTGATATTTATCTCACACGAGAGACCCGTGTAGCCGGGATGACATTCGCATGTGTAGCCGGCTATGGAATCATGACAAATGCCACCATTGCGACAGGGCTGTGACTGGCAATCGTCGATGTTGATTTGACATCTGGAACCAGTGAAACCCATAGCACAGGAACATTTGAAACCGTTGATCATGTCATGACAGATACCACCATTCAAACAGGGATTCGATTGGCATTCGTTGATATCAATTTCACACTGGGTACCAGTAAATCCAGGCATGCACACACAGCGGAAAGTACCGGGATCATCCAAACAGCTACCTTCATTCTGACAAGGATGTGACTCGCATTCGTTGATATTGGTTTCACATCTTGGACCCGTAAATCCCTGAGAACAATTACAACGAAACGAGCCGGGAGTATTGACACAAACACCATTATGTTCACAGGGAGATCCCTGATCGCATTCATCTATATCCTCCGAGCAATCGACACCCTTATAGCCGGTAGCACAGGAACATGTATAGGAACCATTAATGGGACTGGTGTCACAAATGGCATCGGAATGACACGGATTCGATGTACAAGCGTCATCCAAATGACACAATAAACCGGTTTTACCCGGTGTACAGCGACAATAGAAAGAGCCGACACCGTCAATACAGGTGGCACCATAGAAACAAGCAGCAGCCACGCAATCATCGATGTTTTCACTGCAATCGGGGCCAGTCCAGCCGTTCACACATATACAGGAGTAAGAGCCTTGCGAATTAGTACATGTAGCACCGTTTTGACAAACCGACGGCCTGAGAATGAAGGGAAACAGAGATTTTGTTTTGATCATAAGAACTCTTCAAGTGTTGCCTCAAAATTTATGGTATTTCAATAATAGAAAATAGAAGACTCACCTTATGGCACACTCGTCCACATCCTTTTCACAATTCTCTCCGGTATAATTGGGTGGACAGGCACAGTGATAGCTGTTGATGCCATCAATGCAGGTTCCTCCATTTTGGCACAAATGTCCAGGACAATCATCAATATTTTGATCGCAATTTTTACCTTGATAACCTAAAAAAATATAAATGAAATTTGCTGTTATAATTTTGTTCTACTTGCAAATTGTTCAAGTTTTTAGCGGTTTTTATACGAGGTATTTAAGCCTTATTAATATTTAAGCCTTTTGAGCAGTGTCCTTCTGGTGTCGAAGAGATAGCTGGACAATTTTGTACGGTGAAATTTCGCAAATCGTGTAATATCTGCAATATAGCAAAATATTACAAATATACCAAATTAGTCCAGCGGAAATGCAGTCCAAAATAGGTATTTGGTGCACAAGTAGAAGAGCTAATGCAATTTCACATACCTACATACATTTAAAAATGTTGTAAATCATTTGTTTTAAACTGTATTATGAGAAAGGCATCACTATGCAATATAAATTATCGTTTTAATTCACAATTAAAGCATCGAATGTCCTTTTGGTTTCCAAACATACGAAACTGTCCAATATTTAGTACCTCTCTTCACTAGTCTTCTAGACAATTTTTAAATGATCATCATATTGTGGCGTTTTTCACTCCACAAAAAATTGGCAACACTGACACAACACAACTGCACCGCATTCAAGAAAACCGGCTTTATACTTAAGACTCATACTCCGCCACTTCGAGACTAGTTTAAGAGCACACCATGAAATATGAGAGACAGAGACTCTATTGCACTCGCACAGAGAAAAAAACCACAAGCTCAGCATAAATGTCTGAATATACATAGGTATGTTGTGCATATGTAAGTAATGATAAATAAAATATGACAAAACCATACCACCTCAAAACAAACAGACAATTAAGCCAGAATGTGATAATGTGTCCAGGGGAAAATTAATAAATTGTAAAACAATCTAATTCTTAATTGAATTGTTTTCCTTTTTTCGGAAAAGTAGAAATAGCAAATAGAAACAGACAATTAAGCCAGGGGAAAATTAATATGAAAATATTTATTTGATTTAAATTTTGAAATAATCTGAATCTCGCTAAGGAAATAATTAAAAGTAGAAATAGCAAAAAAAAAACAAATTTTCGAAATAAATCGCAAATATTGAGTTTTAAATCGTGCTTCCTTTTTGTCTCTAAATATGCCTGCGTCTTGTCATATTCATAAAGAAATTTATGTTAATGATACAATTTTAAATTTCTGATTGCTACAATAAATAAAGCAATCCCCCCATAATTCGCTGTTCTTCCTCGAACCACTGTACATACATGGTCACTCCTTTGGTAAACCCAACAAAAAAAGACAGAAAATAACTCCCAGTCGGGAATGACAAGAGTAATCAACAAAACATTAAACAACAAAAAAAAAAACTAAATCAAACATAAAGTGAAATATGAACAACAAAAGTCCATAAAAACATCGTACAAAGGAAAAACAGCAAACACAACAAACTTGGAAATACCGATGGACTGAGAGACTACGACAGACGACGGCGCAGCGAGCAGGCAACAATATAAACATAGGCCAACAAAAAGAGACCAAGAAGAAACAAAACTACCTATCACCGTCCCCACCACCACGGATCTCTCAGTGATGGCAAATGTTTGTGCACTGTGTAATATTTTAGCTAAATCGAATCTTTCGTGGCTCCTTTGTGCACATACGGTTTGCAGAAATTTTTAATTAATTTTTTAAACATAGTTTTTGCAAAATTGTCGTAGGCACATAAAAAATGTCTAGTAAATCGGTAGGCATATTATTTATAAGACATTTGAGATGTGTACGTCTTGAACGTATTTTCTACGTCTTGAAGTTTTTGTTAACATTTTTTTCAAAGTTGTACCTATGTATGTGTTGTGCCTCGGTGAGATCCTAACATTGTTTCACCAAGAAACTATTTTTAAATTGGAGAAAACAAACAACTTTCTAAGAAAATCCGTCTAAGAATTGAATACAGTGTACTCTCTCATAAGCGGAAACCTAAGGGACTGAGAGAGATGTACACAAGAGGACTGAAGCGGAATGGTACTGAAAAAAGTGTCCGGTTATGAGAGGTGTCCGCAAGGAGAGAGTACACTGCAACTACTAGAAAATAGTATTCCGTACGCATAACTAAGCAACATCGGCCTAATAGAGCTCGCATTTTGAATTTATGTAATCCCAAATCTGGAGATACACAACCTAGCGAGCAGAATTATAGCACATATTTGCCGCTATTTTGCATTATTTAGTACATATTTGTGGCACTAAATAACGAACCAACACTGATAAACAAAAAAACTACTAGTGTGAGAGAAAATTTGAAATATCGAATCGGTGGCGAATGCACAACAGTAACGAGCGAGCGAATGAGAATTGTGGTCGGTCGGTCGGTCGGTCGATTCGTTCGATCAACCATCCACACAGCACCAACAACCTTCCTGCCATGTATGTGGATAGAAATGTACTCACTCACTCGTATGTAGTCGTTCTCTACAACAGCAGTTCGTTCGTAGCCAAAGCGAAACGGACAAACAACCAACAACAACAGAAAAACGTCGTCTTGAGATCTTCTTTCCCACGGTTCATATCTTGTATGTTTTAGTATGTTGTTGCTTTTATGCTTTACACTGCTGCTGCTGCTATGGCTAGCAACAACACTATGGCACATTTATACACACACACACACATAGATAGTCGGCCAGCCATCTACACATGCGCGCAGATTTTGTTGTGCTCATGTAAAAACCTTCTCATTCGTTGTTGTTGTCGTCGTTCTTCATAAAGGCAGGCTGGCTGGCTGGCTGGCAGGCAGGCAGTAACAACAATAACAGCCATTATACCGACGACTTACAAACATACATGTGTACGGTGGTACGAAGGCTGTAGTACGCCGTCGGTTCGTTTATGCTGATGGCCGTGCTTTATGTTGTATCATGTGTGTGTATGTGAGTTAGTTGTTATTGCTGGTGGCGTTGATGATTTTCTTTTTTCGATCGAGTTTTGTGTATTCATTTCTTGTTTTTTTTTTGTTTGTTGGTTGTCTTCTTTTTCTTCTTCTTCCCAGTGTTGTTGTCCATTCCTTCTTCAAAGAAATAAAACAATAACACAGGCGCTCGACTCACTCGCTCGCTCATACGAAAAGCACCACAATATTGTTCATTTTTTGTTTTGTGCCTCATGTTTGTTGCCTTTTGGTGGTGAGGTTTTCATGCGCTACTGCTACGTGCGATACACTCATCCATCTATCCATCCATCCACCAACGATCTACTACCAATGAAGCGAGTTGCTGCGTCAGCCGTTGCACGGTGGTACATGTTCGACAATGGGGCGGTCGAAAACGATAAATGTGAACGATTGTCGTTTGAATCCTTTTTACATCTGTACGATTTTACAAATCGTCAAGTTAAATCTGAATGTCTGAACAATTTCAGCTTTGCTGCATATGGGGGCGTTGGTAGACGCATTGTATTTCACCCGGTGCTAAGACCACCGTGAGTTTGGGCCAACGTGGCAGGTACTCACGTTAAACACGGCGACTCTGTCTGAACAATTTGTAGAGTAAAATTTAGGATAATGTCAAAACACACTGTGATAATGTCAAAATCCTGGGAAGGTTTACAGAAGGTTTTGTTGAATCGTATCGCAATTACCCGAATATTTTTTTCAGTTTTGACTATCGGCAACTTTTAAACAGTAGGGTAGAAGGGGGAGCATTCCCCACTTTTTTTGTTAAAAGTTCTCCTAACAACACCGTTAAAGTTTTTTAAAATATTATTTTTTTTTAAATGTTAACACATATTTACTTTAAATTTGATCAGAAATGTGCTCATTATCTTCCATAAATTTTTTTTTTTTTGAGGATTTCCAAAGTGTTGTTTTGCCATGGGGATGGGGACACAATCGTCAAAGGGTACTAAAATTATTTGTTTACATCTTTCAGCTAAATGGTACAAGTGGAATCAGTTATCAGACGATTTGCTGATTGTCAACTAAATGTTTCACTCGCATATTTTTGTTTTTTATTTTGTTGTCCTTTTCGTGAACTCCAATTTACGAATTTTGAGAACAGCAATCTGCAGCTTTACTTTAATGATCAGCGACAACAGCCACGGCTATCGGGTCTACGGTGAAAATATTTATTTTTTAAATTGCCATCTCGGAAAATGTACTACCGTACTTTGCTGCTTTTAATCAGAACGACAGCATTTTGTGTTACCAATGGAACAAGCTCCGCCCGTTACCCTAACCGACAGACCACACTTCGTATGATCAAGGAATTCAGCCGAGCTTTTTTAGTTTCTACACGGCTGTTCGTATTTACCCCCCGCCCCACCGTAGACAAACCCGATGGCTGTGACTGTTGTCGCTGTCGTATGTTACCATAATAGCATCGTCGTCGTCGTCGTCGCCGCCGTAAAGAGATTACAATATCCATTGATCGCACTACTTGTCCAGCACATGCGACTGTCGTCCACACATACCGAGAAAGACTTATACCAAGTCGTCGTACCTTTATTGTTATTAAAGGTATCTCGAGAGATCCATCTATTGGAGTACAACTACAAGAGTATCTTACAAATAGTACGAGTAGAGTAGACAAGTATTCACGAATAGATTTAAACAATTAAAATTTGAAATACTAGTTGACATGAACAGACGAACGTCTGTATGTGTGTGCTTGATGTTATTAGATCGTAATTTGAAAACCGTACTCATGCGCATTCGATATCAGTAATCTACGATTATGTCGCTACGAGAATTGTATGACGAGTACATGAGCCTCAGCTCAATGTGACTATTCGTCTGTCCAGCCATCCATCCTATGTAAATAGGTCTGACTAATTACAAAAGAAAGAAAAAAAAAAAGGTTGTCTGTCATCTATACGATACTGAATAACAAAAATGTAACTATGGCACAAGATGAATAGACATTGACAAATAAATATGGGACATTTATTCGGGTCACACGATTGCCAGACATGACTTGAAGAAATCACACATAGCTTGAAATTAATGATATAATATGCGAGATTGCAGCGAGAAGATTTAAGATCGTTTCACAGAGATTCTAATGGCTCTCTCTCTCTTTCTCTTACCAAATAATAATAATAATTATTACAATACAACTTAAATGAATACCTACGTTATAAATTTCGGCACAAGGATAGCCGGGTGAGGAAGACCAAGTGAGTATAATTCGCAGAGATGACAGACCGCATGCTACCCTCTGCACTTCCGATTATGTTCACACTATTCTAAAATGGGCCAGCAATTGTTCAATCACTCAATCTGTTATTAATTTGATCAGTTAGACAGTGTGAACTCCCCTTAAGAAATATAAATATGACCCAATTTATTTGAAAATTTAAGACTTTTTTTTGAAGGCCAACACTCAGGATATGCCCCTTATAAATGCAATGCATTGTGTTAGCGGAAGGAAATTAGGGTATCGGAAGGTTTGGCTAAAGAACGAATTAAATTTCGTTTGCAAAACTTAAAAGCAAAGTGTTGGTCCATTTTTATATTCCACCACATTGGTGGTCTGTAATTTTATATTTTTTTTAGCAAAAAGAAGTCCGGAATAAATTGCAAATACGGCTTGTGGTTCTTCACGAGAACAACGAAATGTAAACTCTTACAATAAATATTACGGAAATATTTGCAGGGAATTGATAAATACCGTGTATTGTACAAATGCAGTGTTGCATTTCTTGAGAACCCTAATCAGAAATGGATCTAGAGCGCAAGTGCATTCAAATCTCATCCTGAGCGCCTGACATACACTACCTTGAAACTAGTCAATTGACAACATCGACAACGCCAACCCATTTAATGTCACTCTTGTCGTGTTCACACATTTCTCCAATTTCTAATAAAAAAAAAAAAACAGAAGGCTAGCAGAGAATAAACAGATTGCAGCGAGTGCATTTCATTCGAATAGGATACATGTGATGTGATTTGATTTCACATTTTAAAGAATCCATAGATACAAATTCATAAAAAAAAAAAAAAAACAGACTGTGTAAAAAAGTAACACAGCGACAAGTTTGCCTTGCATAAACCGCACCTAAATTAAACTACAACAAAAATGAACGAACTATTCTTCTTATAAGCAAACCCAACTAACATCAGCAGCGCCAACAAACAACAACAATAAATAATAAAAACTGATCACAAAATGCACAGATCTGCAATTAAAAAATTGCGACTGACTACTTAAATGCTTAAATACGGCTCATAGATACAAACATACATACGAGTATCTACATGCACATGCATACAAATGTGCACCCGTCCGTTTGTCCGTCTGTCGGCCTGTATCATAACACTTGTTTACCAATTTCTGTAATTGGCTTTCAATGTATTTCACGTTCTAAAGATCATTTTTGAAGAGAATATTTGTCAATTGATGTCTGATACCGAAGGATTTTCGAACACCGAACAAAAAGTATAAAATATACGATTTCGATATCTCTAGTAGTTTTCGAGATGTTGGCAGTTTATCTGCGCAGATCGATTTTCCGAAACGTGAAATGAGATACGTAGCCGAAGTGGAAATAAAAACATTTGACCAAAAAATAAAAATGTATGCGTGGAAAATCGCATTTCCAATTTCTTATTTCAATTTTTATTTTAACGTATCGAAATATATTTGGGAAAGTGTAATCGGCTGCCAGGTAATCTCCCCAGAAAGTCTTTTTAGAACTATTTATAATTTCGAATGTGGAATAGCCTCTGCTTAATATGTTTGTAACAATTCGGGAAGTTCGACTTGAAAGTTCGAGAATGTAGGTACAAATTATTTTCGAATCGGGGAAAAGGCGTCAAAAATGTATTGGAAAAAAAATATTTTCAAAATTCATAATTTTTCGATATTTCAACTTGTTTATGATCCTACTTTGGGTTAAGTAGGCGGAAATGTGTACAGAAACAAACACTCACACACGCTTTGTAAACTAGTGTTATTAGTTGCAGCATACTACACCGAAAGCCTTAGCAAATAAATGTTTGTGCTCCAAAGATAATAAACTAAAAATGCATATACCCACCCAAGCAACCACATGCATGTTATGAACTTTTCTAATTAATGCAAATATTAGCGGAGAAGAAGGAGGAGACAAACAAACAAGACAAAAAAAACCCACAAATCAGCAGCAGCAACCAGTCGGAGACTGCG
The DNA here is from genome assembly GCA_958296145.1 of Hydrotaea cyrtoneurina. Lineage (NCBI taxonomy): Eukaryota > Metazoa > Arthropoda > Insecta > Diptera > Muscidae > Hydrotaea > Hydrotaea cyrtoneurina. Next base: position 3,872,200 of record OY282513.1, on the reverse strand, counting down.
GTCGTTCCAGCTTCCCCTCTCCCCATCTGTTGGTACTCCCGCGCATTTTAAATCATATCGTCGTCGTTGTGATCAGATGCGATGCGAATGGTCTTGGTGGTGGTGGTGGTGGTGGTGAATGATACATAACTCGAGATCTTTTGCAGCTGTATTCCGTTTAGAATAATTGCAGCAGTAGCGACTGTCCAGTTGAAAGTTGTATTTTGATGCAGTAGTCGGTCGTTTGTCATTGTTATAGTGGTGGCAGTGGTTGGTGGGGTGTGATGACGTGGATAGCGGAATGGGGTTGGTTGCTTGGTTGGCTAGTTCGGATGGATGATGGCCGGCCGGTCGGGGTCGAATCGTATGTGTATGTGTGAGAGCATGTGGTCGTTGATTCAGTTCAATTTGTTTCAATTATATTCAATTTAATTAATTTAACAAAAAGAAAAATTGCATTCAAAATGTTTGCACTAGCCCCAACAACCAACCAACCCTCCCCCCCCGGGCCGGGCCTGCCAGCCAACATTTGACGTTCGGCGTTTGGTCACATAATGACGGGACAGACACGGCAGAGCACAACACCGCAATACATGCCTACATGTTTACAGTTTCTATATTGTTTTATATTTTTTTTTGGCAAGGAATGTGCCCCATTGGCAAAGCCAAAGAACTTCATTTCTCAGGAAATTCAACATGAAGACGATTTAAATATGCCGGTCATTTTGGAAAGCTAAATGGCTAAATATTCTTTAGTCAGTTAAAAGAGGTAAATACCGACTTCACACCGTAATGAAAGAATGATACATTTTATCGACATTTTAAAGACTTACAACCGTATTCATAAAAATTTAAAAAACTTTTGTGAAGTTTAAAAATCTATGAAAATACAAAAACAATTTCCCACACATTTTGCTTAACAAATATTTCTTCAATTTTTATAAATACGGGGGTTAGTCTTCAACTTGACTCTTTAAATCCGACGTCCGTTTACTCCAAAAACTGATTATTCAAACTTGTTTGCTTTTCTTAACAATAAAAAAAATAGCCGTATGAAATCCCATAAATTCCTTTAAATGGAAAAAATAGCTTCACAATAATTCTGTGTGTATTGTTTGTTTGTTTCATTTAAGGAAACGGATCAAAAACCCCAGCAACGGATTCAACATGAACACAACTGATTTTTAAAAACCCCTTCAAACAGGGCATTCAGTTCCGATGTTAAGGCTTAAATTGTAAATCCCATGCATCCCTAATACGGGGACAATATAGATTACACAACCAGGGGGTTTTTTTTTAAATGTTCCATTAGCAGAGTCCTAATATTTGTTGTTCCGTATTAAGAATAAACAATTGGCTTCTCAACTACTGCCCCTCGGTTAAGTCGGTTACCCGTTGACATATTACAGGTGAACGGGACAGATTTTGTATCTGTTGTGGCATTCCTCCGAAGCGTTGCGTTGCAACAATAAGGTCACCGACAACACAAACAAAAAGTAACGCTCACACACAGACATACAATAGCACGGCGATTGTCGCATCGGTACATGTGTAATTGGCATTGTCTATTATTTGTTCGTTGTTGTCCGAGTTGATGAAAAGAAATGGAACACACGAATAAATAAATTTAACCCACAGACGGACGGACGGTCACAATGCGATAGACAATACAATTGCAATACAGTGCGGTTTTTTTTTTCGATCTTTTCTAGATTCTATACAACAACAACAAAAAAAACCTAAATTTGATTTGGCGTTTTTTGTTGTTGTTGATTCAACTACTTTCCTTTCCTTTCATGATGATGACGTTGTTGTTGCTGCTGCTGTGTGGCGAAGGTCACTATGTGACTGGGTTGTTGCTGGTGCTACTACACACGCACATAGGGAAGATGCCGCTGCCACAGCCCGTACATAATCTCGACATACAAGACTGTCAGAATCGTGTGTTTAGGGATTTTAGTTGCATGTGTCGATAACAACAACACCACATGTGTAACAGGCCGGCAGGCATTAGCCAGGCCACTTTACTTGTTTCCTCTCCTTTGCCATACAAAAAGCATAACATATTGAAGGCAGATGTTTAGAAAATCACTAGTCCAACTACTAAACTACTCCCAAACATAGTCAACACACACACACGCACACATATATATGAACTCACTCATGCCACTGCCATCAACTATCTGTGTATCTACCACCAACCAGAGCTACTACTATTCCGCCGCCGCCGCCGCCATCCACCAAACATATTTTCCTTTTGCATCCCATTATCTATGAAATGTGTATGTTCCCTGGTTCGTCGTTCCATTCCTCTGAATGGAATCTGAAAGCCTCATCAAAAACCCCAGTGATTTCGTGCCCTCTTCTGCATAGAAATCCCGCAGCAGCCACAAAGAATGAGAGGAGAAAAAATATATGAAGAAAAATAACAACAGCAGAACCACTACAACCACTGATCGATTAATATACATTTAGAGAAGAAGAAGACGAAAAAAAAAACAAGATTTAGAGTACGGCCGATGGAGGTATAGAAACTTAAACAGCAACAGACAACAACAAAAAAAAACTGGCTCATATTAAAGTGTGATCATGCAACAACATCCTCCGCCGAGGACAGGGTGAAGTGCCAAGAGTGTAGCACAGTGGGCTTAAATTGCATACAAATGGTGCATCCCTGAGAGTATTTTCGGTTTCGCGTTAAGTTTGAGAAAATTTTTTGTGAATACAGCTGTAAATCCTTTTGAATAAAATGCAGGCCAACAAAAGCAAGCTAATTGTCAATCTTTTATATTTGCAGAGACACCCTGTGGGCAAAGTTTTTTTTTTTATACCAACAAAACACATTGTAGTACATTGTCAGCGCTCTGTAGAAGTTTCGTTGATAGTGGAACTTCCACATGTCGAATTTTCTTTAAGTCGAAGCACTTCTAGTGCCAGTTAAGGAGACAAATTCCCTTAAACAATCTTATAAGTAATTCCATAACTCAAAATCTCCGTAAGTGGAATATTCCTCGAACCACCAGTAGTTCGAGTTGTGGAATTTTTACTATACTTAGAGAATTTGTTAAGCGTCCGCAGCCTCATTCAATCAGTTATGCATTTTCGTTTCAAGCAATGCGTATAATTCATAAAAAAAACTGTTTAAACGGAGTGGAAGTGGTCCTTACCGAATTTTAAATGACAACATTAAAATTGTTGTACCTATTTTGATTTTCCAAAGTATTGTTTTTTGGGTAATTGGGTTATTTTGTATTTTTTTCCAATAGGATTTTTAAATATTTCAATGTGAAAGGAAGGCAATGCGAACTACTGTGCGCGGATACCGACCGATTCAAGCAATGTTGGTGAAGTGGAGTGGTGGAGCTGTTTACTTTTTCCCCCTCATTTAATGTTTACCTAACAGACAGTGTTGCAGTTAATATGTTTGGCCTGGGCCTGTGTGTGATCTGTGCTCTGTTGCCGTGTGGAGCTGCTTAAAAGCGGCCACTCCTCGATCTCAGAAAAAGGTTCAACATTGCCATTGTAAGTGGCGGACAGACGAACGGACAGATAGTTTGTGGTGCGGTGTGTGACTGACTCGTTTTAGTTTACTGCTGATGTTGTTGTTTTCATTGTTTCATTGTTGGGGCGATCAACAATCGTTGTCGTTGCCGTCGTCGTCGTTTTGTTCATACAACAAACTGTCTGTGGTTTTCAAGAATAAAATAACGAAATGACCAAGTTGTGCTACTCTCTCAGCTCCATTTACTCTCGCACACTGGCTCTCTACAGTGATCTGAGAAGAAAAGCAAATGCTAAAAGGTGGCAGTCGGTGAGTGTAGGCTCTTTGGTTTTGGGGCGACCGACTGGTTTGTTGTTCATTGGCCGCACTCTGCTACACAAAAATTCATCATAAAATTGCCCAAAATGTGTGTAAAAGGAGGCGAGTGAGGTGAAATAAGTGAAGAAATCACAGACGTTATGTTGTCGTTGTTATTTGGAGGTTGGTTGGGTCCAACGACAAAGCCGGTTTGGTGTGGCATTAAATCGAAATCGCCAACATTCACACACACACACACACTCATTACAAAAACGATTGTTGTAGGTTTGTTTTATTGTGGACAATGAAACAGAGAGAGAGAGAGAGAGAAATATAGTGGACAGACAAACAGGCGAGCGAACGGAACGTACCACAAACGCGCGTACGGCTACCACGATTCCCTGACTTTAGTGGTGGATCATCGTGATGGTGAAATGAGGTACACAATAAAATGTGCACATAAAACACATGCAGAACTGCTACTTCCCGACATGAAACATACTCACCAAATATTAAATCATTATAATTCGTATGCCTACGAGTGTGTGTATATGCCCAAATATTTGACATGACACCAAAGCAAGGGTGACGCCGGACAAACGGCCCATTCGTCAGTTGCAAGAGGCCAACGGAAAAAAAAACGAGATCCTTAACAAATGCGGGCGCGACATGCATAGTTACTGCATTATCTATTCACTCGCTTACTCGCTCACGCTACAAATGAAAGAGTGACGGAAGAACTGGCCACTCAAAGGGTTGATGTTCGAATGCGTAATGGGGTCTTGCAATAAGAACCGATCGAACACAGGCAGCCGGTTGATGGCAGCCATAATGCACGATAATAAATTGTTTGATTAACAACAACTTACAAAATTAATTACAGACCAGCTTAGTTCTCTCTTAATGCAAAAACAGGAAATATTAGTTCTATTCTTCAGTCTAGTAAAAAAGAATGAGTGGGCAAATTAAATTACTCGTCGTTTGCTTTAAGCCCAGAAAAAGTTTAGTTTTTTTTTTGGTGCACGTACATACATACATATCGCACCCTAAATACAAAAGGGTCACAACTCAAAATTGCAACGCATTAAGGCAGCCAGAAATAATTCGTTTTAGTTTATCGTGCAGAAGCACCGCAATTAACATAAAACTAGACATAACTATATTTTTCCAGTTCAAGAAGTTAGTGATGTGAAAACAAATTTTTCCAATAGTCAGAGATGTGTACTCGGTATTAATTTATGGAAAACAAATCAACTTTGGAATATTTTGAGTTATGGCGAAAAACTTTGATTTTTGTTTTTTTTTAATGGATTCCCGATAGAATTAATCGAAGAGGATTCCACAAAAAATCCGAATTATGCATGGAATTCCAAGAACAAAACATACATTTATCACTAATTAAAAACACTTAAAAACGTTGGAAAAAAACTAAAAATGTTTCGGATCGTGTTATCTCTCCAAGAGGTGATCACAATTGGCCACGGAGATCTTGTGATTTAACACGTTGCGACTTCTTCCTTTGGGACCACGTGAATGATAAGATCTACGTCAACAGCGTCGATTCAAGACCAGAATTCGTGAGGCTATCGAGTCACTTTGCGATTTAGTTATGAAAAAATTGAAAAGGATATGGTCCTGTAAGTGTGGTCGTGGTGGCCATTTGGCTGATGTTGTTTTTCATTATTAACGGCATACCTTCCTCTTTATTATGAATCAAACATCCGATCATTTATCTCAAAAAACCCTATTTTTCTTTGAATACCAAAATAACACCTCTTGTTGGAGAACCCTGTACATGCAATACACAAAAAACTGAGGATCAAAAGCTACCGTCAGTCCCCAAATACATAATGCTGTATATTTTTTTTCGGGATGATCAGGGCCTAATTCATTTTGAAAATAACACAACAATTATCTGAAAGTATTATTCAGACCTTGGACAGATTTGAAGAAGCAAACCTATCATCAACCTATTTGATGCTAAATTCAAACAATCTCTACTAATAACTATGTATGTATATCACACAAACTCATTACGCGAATTTGTTTCCTAGAAAAGCTTTTTAACAAATGCAGTCTTCAACAAAATTGCTTAAAAGTCCGATTTTCTTAATCCCTTGCCAAAAAAGAAGATTTACGAAAAAAACGAAAGCAAGAAAAGTCTATTCGATTAAACCACAACAAGTTGACAAGTTTTAAAAGTTACAATCAACGCCTGGGTAGACTTTCACTACGGCGTGTTCAGTAGGTTTAGTGGAATCAACTCTGCAGTGTCTCGTTGACATTTTTTACAAACCTCGTTTTTACTAAAGGAAGAACTGTGGGTGCTCCAAGGATCTTTGACTCGAGGAAGAAGATGATCACGACTTCGTGAAGATTGGAAATAATCTGGACCTCTATCGCAGTTTTCGTATGGCAACACAATATCAGATTAGTATGTTTTTTTTTCAATACGAGATCGTGTAACGACCTTTCACGAGTCGGGTTGGAGAAAGGTGTTCATATTCTGTGCCCTGGACTCCCTGAAAAAGTTTTGTCATAATCTGAAATCCATTCAGATAAACAAGAGCGCGGTTAGAAGTTGACATTGAAGGCTGGTGAAGCTGAAGCTGGTGCCGCCGCCAGTGGATAGTGGTTGACCCCCCTGAAGGTGTAACTATTGTGATGTATCTTGGATACAACATCGCTCACCAGTGACTCTTTGTGTTGTTTGTGTTGCCGCTGTTGCCGCCGCATCGATCCCTCCCTGCCACTCTGGTCCATCTTCTTTTGTTTGGGAGGCAATGAATGATTGGCCATGTGATTTATTTGTAATTTTTGTTGCTACCGCTATTAAATGTTGCAACTCCCCACATTCATCCACCCGGCTGGAGTTGAGTGGAGTAGCTGCTGCGGCTGTGACTCGGTGACTTTATGTTGTTGACTTTATCGCCAGTGAATGTCTGCTGCTGAGTGGCGGCTAAAGAGCTGCTGCCTGTTGTTGTTGTAGAGAGCGAGAGCCCAAGGGATTTCGTTTAAAATATGCAATGCATCATGGTGCATACGGTATGGTAAAGAAGCTTTTAATGCGCTTTTCAGGCCATTTCCCAGGCCTGACATCGATAGAATGATCATGGTTGAGGGGACGGAGGGAGGGAGGACAGAAAAAAAGAAAGAAAAAATTGCGGCCACGTTTATCATTAAATAGTTATAACACACTAATGCAGGTTTTTGTAGCTGCTGCTGCCGATGGTAATGTTGAGATTCCTTCCTTTCTACTGGCCGGACTACCGCGATTATCTGACGTAGAAACAGTTCTAAACATGTTTTTCTTTTCTTCGCCCGGCCTGACAAACTTAAATGAATGTTTGCTTTGCGTTGCCCTTCTTTGCAGCGTCTGTGGTGGCGGCGTTGGCATAATCAGAGATAATTTGTCTTTAATGGAATTCGGAAATTTGCGCTTGTCCATTCATCTCATCTCAACTCAACTCATCTCATACCATTTCGGTGATGATTGATGGATTTTCTCAGCATTATTGAAATATTATGATTTGCATTTCTTTGCCACAGCAGTTTTTCTGTTCACTAGACCCCAAAAACACCCTTTTTCCCAGGAGTGACTTGGAAAACTGCTGCTCCGAGTTTGGCAAGAGTCGTGAGCCAAGGAATTTATTAGGCCTATTTGTTGTCCGCCTGCCTTGTGGTTTGTCTTTCCAATTCCTTTGTTTTAATTCAAATATTTCTTAATGTGTCCCCCCCCCCCTCCCCAAAGCTTTTGTTGTTTTTTTTGTTCTTTCATATTTCCCCCCGTCTTGATCGAAACTAAGACACGGAGGAGTTAGTGTGTGTTTATGGCGGAGGTTGTGCAGTTGCTGTGGCCATAAATGTTAAGGCAAACCGTGATAACCGGAGGGTGTATTCCAGATAGACAAGAAAATAAATTAAGTGCGATTGACTTGCAAAGGAGAAAACAAGAAGAATAAACCACAACCAAATGTAAAACAAAAGCCAACTCCATTTGTGTTTGCTTGAAATTGTTTCAGGATTGCCGGGTGAACTGTTGCCGCTCTGTCAGCTCTGTTCGCAGGGCAAAATATTGATTATGGTTTTTGTATGTCTGTGTTTTTTTTTTCTTTTTGATTTGCAATCAATAAATTGCAAGTGATGGATGAATGGGTTTAATCGTATGCAGAGTGTATTGCGAAATTGTTTGGCGAACAAATATTTCAATTCACTTCAATACAATTTGATTTCCTTAATTGATTAATTCGTTGTAAATGGTCGATGATCCAAATCATATCGGTATTATGTAAATCTGATCGTTTTCAGAGAAATAATCGGCACAGCTAATATATTTGTGGTCATACTAAACAAATGGGATTGGTAAATTCGTCTGAAATCTTATAAGTTTTCTCAGTAACTCTAGGAGATATCATGAAAAAGAGGAAACACACCATTGAAATGATGATCAACGATGTGAAAAATGTTTGTTTAACATCACATCAAATCTAAAAACCAATAATTAGACACAACACAATTTTGAGCCAACCGATTTTCAACGCAAGTCCTTAACTCATATTGTTGGTAAGATTTGTGATTTTACTTTCTTTGACCTTAACGTTTTTCAAAAAGTAATTAACTTTTTTCAACAAATACTGAATGTGCAACATGCCACAGTTTAGATGCAACCTTAGGGTTTACTTAACGTGCCTACGGAACAAATATGTTTACAATCAGTTTAACTTTAACCCAACAGATTCATTTTAAGAACACAATTGATATAACCTGCATGCTGGTGTTTGAGATTATCTGTTGAAATCTTCAAAAACTATTACAAGTGTAAATTGTTGTAATCCCTCGGACGACATGAAGTACGACTGTTATAAATGGCAATATTACACGCCGATTTTAAAAGTTGATTTCCAAAGTAACTGGCAACTTGTTATGGTCATTTGTATGGGCAGGCAGACAGACAGACTCACTGTTGTCGCCATTAAATAACAGAAAAGGCAATCTTTTCTGAAATAAGACGGGGGGGAAAATCAACAACAATTTCAATAAATAAATATTACAATCATAATCAGCACCATAACACGCTACACAATCGCCCTCTTTCGTTAAAATCAGAAGGCAAAAAAAAAACAGAAAAAGAAACTCATTTTCATAAAACAACCACTCCAACAACACCATTACAACACTGGTGCAGGAGACGGCGGGCACTAAACCAAAAAAAAAGAAACACTTTAAACACTGCAATTTCCTTTCGATGATAATAAACCATAAGAAATCATTCGCAAAAATTCCCACAGTTTCAGTGCCGGCAGGCAGGTTCCTTTCCAACTCTTGGAACGTGTGCATATACCCACCCGGCCATACATAAACTTTAAGTGTACAACAACAACACAAAAAGCAGCCAAGTGATAAAATTGGTACTCACCTTCTGGACACTTGCACTCATATGTTAAACCAGTTGATCGACATGTGCCACCATTTTGACACGGCGATGGTGAGCATGGAACATACTTTGATTCACAGTTTTTGCCCGTATAACCAGCGGGACACATGCATCTACAATGAAAACGAAAGAAAATTAAATAAAATATTTAGTTTTTTTTTTCTTTTTTTGATCAAAATACATTTTTAATTGAGTTGAGAAAAACGCCAAAACTGAAAGTATGTTAAGCAAGGCAAAGAGCCAAAAAAAAAAAAAGATCTGTCAACCATAATTTGAGGACAATGTCTATGCTGATGTGAGATCAACAAACTGGTAATAATAAAATAAAATAATAAAGGGGAAAATTCAAGTATTTAGGAATTCATGGCGTATTCTAACTTAAACTAAATGTTGTTGGACACGGTTCAACACAACGACTGACCCAAAATTCGTGAAAAGCTTTTTCGAAGTTTTCAAAAAAAAAATTAAATCTATTACGAGATAAATATAAAAAATGGTTCAGATTGTAAAGGAGATCTACAGATGAAGTACTGGTACAATAACTATTTTCATACATTTTCCTTAACAAAGGTTTATAAAGCTGTTCGAAACTTGTATGAATACAGGCATGACGTTTCTCTTGGATTTGAGAAGGTAATAGCTGGCAGGAAACACACTTGCTGGAAGAGTATTCCACAACAACGAATTTACTCATACCAAACGGTCATATTTTAGTAAAAGAAAAAACCAAATTCTTAATTTTATTTTTGGTCGTCCTACAAGATCGTTGCAGTGGGATTTTGTTGGGATTTTGGGAAATTGTTGTGGTAGGAAAAAATATTTTGTAGTGGCAACGCTGCTCCAGAGGACGTGTTCAATGAACAAATGAATATGAGTGTCTTCCGGAAGAGAATAGATTGGGTTCACAGACTGACCCAACAGTTCCCAATGAAAATAACAGAAAGCGAGAACAGAATCTTGTGAGACGCTGGCGGTCAATCCAATTGAGAGAAGGTATTACCGGCGTTTCTTTATATGCTCTTCTTCTTTTTGTGATGTACGAGCGTTAGAAAAATGTAATCTGAAGGAGTTCGGAACTTGTCAACCGCCTTTTCTAATGTTGGCCCTCAAAACTAACAAAGCCATTGCATTCCTTTTATAACACAAAGGTACTACCAAGTTATATTTGAATTGGATTCTAGAATTTACAATTTGTATCTATTAGTTTTTTTGAGTGGAGGTAATTGTATGATTTAGTAATAATCCAAGTTTTCTTATTTGGTGAGTTTATACCAAAAAATAGTTGTTTGAATACAAAAAAATCAAACAGAGATTTACAGTAAAGTAAATAACTTGAATATTATTGGGAATAGTTCCACAAACTTTCTCAGGCCATGCTTATCTCTGTCGGAGTTTCAACACACATCAGATAAGATTGTTGGCCGGTCGGTCGGGCTGACATGACATTTCCGGTGTCAACGATTTTGTGTGTCAACTACAAAGAAGCGTCCAACTGACCAACCAACCAATCAGCTCAGCTACTCTCAACTGATATCGTTAATTTATTTGACTTGGATACTAAAGTTTTGCCAAATTATGTTCGTGGTGAAAAGGCCATTCAATCGATAAACAAATGCTTGTGAACTTTTCACATATCATAAAATATCAATTTTGTTATGTTGGTTGGTTTCACCAATAATGATTATCAATTTTTAACATGTATAGCGTGCTATAAGACAACACCACAATTTCCCATTATTTGTGGCCCAGAGAAGCCAGCGAAACAAACAGACAAATACAAATCAGGTTCTGATCTCAACGCACCGAACTGATGATTTTTTTTTTGTAAATTTATCATCATGTTGTGATAATTAATAGATAAAAAACATAGAGTTTGAAAATTATTATTAGTTCATTGTTCCGCCGACAAGATTCACAGACAGACAATCGTACGCAAAGGTAATCAAATCAATATAATATTATATTAATAACGTTACGTTACGTTTCTCTCCGGCCCCGATATATGCCAACCAAATACTCTTAATATGATTGGCTACACTTTAGTTTGTTGAAAAATCACAGACCAAACAATGAACACACACACGCACACAGAAAAAAAAAAAGATGAAAAAACTGAAGACAAAAATGATATATGGATATTTAATGATTGATGTTTGGGGCAACGGTTGTTGGGGAGAAAAAGCCTCGGACCTTCTTTAGATACTTTACGCGAGTAGTATTTCCAAAATGTATGCGAGTTTCGGAAATCGCAACTTTATGGTAGTATCGGACTCTTAATGACAGTGTTTTTGTTTTCAAATTTAGAAAGATGGATTGATTCGGGTTGTGATGCTGTAATGTGAGATTTATTTCACATCTTTAAATGATGGAGAAAAAAGAATCATATTTTTCAAAAAAAAAACACACAGCATCGATTAATACGTACTTATTAAGTTGAGGTATGATTTCCACACACACACACTCACATCATTACCTTAATATTAAAACTTTTTACAGGTGAAGGAAAAAACTGAATAAAACTACAAATGCTATTAAAATTAAACGAGGATTTCCGATGACGATGTTGTGTGTGTTTCTGCAGGGCAGTATGAGTTAGGGCTTTTTTCGGTGATTTCGAGCCTTTTCAGTTTTGTTTATAACTTTTTATTTTCCATTTAATTAGCTTGACATTTTAATGGAATGTGCGTTAGAAGCACTCGACAAGAATCAATCAAAAAAACGAATTTCGAAAAATAACGAGTTTTATGAGATTTTTTTGGGGAATTCTTCATTTTTTGATTTGGGCCCCTTTTCGTTGGGGACACTGTTCACGGAGCCATTGCAGCTAATATGGATAAAATCAAAAATGTCCATTTTGACGGAAAGACGTTAAAGATATTTTGACAATTTATGTGTGAAGGCAAAGTACATAAACAGTGTACTCTCTCATAAGCGGACACCTAAAGGACTGAGAATTTTGTCCACTTATGAGAGAAGTACAAAAGAAGACTGAAGCGGATTGGTAATGAAAAAAGTGTCCGCTTAAGAGAGGTGTCCACAAGGAGAGATTACACTGTAATTACTATTAATGTATAAATGAAAAATTAAACGCCCATATTCATAAAAATTTAAAAACATTTGTTAAGAAAAATGTATGAAAATTGTTTTTGTATTTCCATACATTTTTCATAGCAAATCTGTTTTAAATTTTTATGAATGAACCAAAGGTTTTTTAAATTCTTACGAATACGGAGGAAAATTGTTCTCATACTTTTGATTTTTTGTTTGTTTTGTTGAAAAATACACTTTTTCCAAAATACGAAAATTTATTGTTTTTTTTATTATATCCGGGGGTGTTTGCATTGGGTAATTTTTCATAAATTGTTTGGGGGTTTTTTTCCCGAATTTTTGGCGAAATTTATTTTGGGGAATTCTTCATTTTTGTGGCATTCTTCTTTTTGCGGGGGCATTTTTCATTTTGGTTTTTTTTCCATAGAGCCATAAAAAAGCACAGGATTGGATTTAAGAGCTAGCGATCATGTCTTCAGCCCCCTACATAGTCCTGGGTCTACTTGATAGCTTATTTGTCAAAGGCCTAAAAAAGTGTTGTTTTTTTTTTTGGTCTGAAAATGTATGAGAAGGTCTTCATAACATTTCACAGCACACTTAATATTCAAGAGTCTCTCTCCAAAGATTTGACAGTAAGACCGACAGCTACTGTAAGCCAAGCTTAATGTTTTATACAGAATTGTTTTCTAAAGCTTTATCATTCCTTTGTGATCCCTTTGTATGGATTGTGTGAGTGTGTATATTTCGTTTTTTGTCAATTTCTATATAAATCTGACCATATTATAAAAATGTCAATTGTTGCCATTAGGTTCGTCATTTGAAATCAGCTACTGTTGAATAAATTCAACATTTTACGTGTGGGGCGATGATCGCGCCTTGGCCGGGCAAAAATCTGCTCACAGTTGTTAGCTTGGTCTGGCGTTGTCCACGATTAATGTATGTTCCTTCGTCTGTCCGTCCGTCCTTCGTCTGTCCGTCCGTCCGTCTTCTTTCTTGTGTCTGTTGACTAAGTGTGGTGACAACAGCAACAACAACAACAACGTATACATGAAGACGCTACAAATTCACTTGAAATTTATGTGTATTTTTTGTTTTATCATTTCGAATAAATTTCAATATTTGAAAATTAAAAATGCAAATTTGTTTAGAGCTTGTTACAGTTGTTGTTACTGCCTTCGCATTGTTGTTGTTTTTTACCACTGATAACGATACTTTTTCTACATGTGTTTTATAACACCAAACAAATGTTTCCCTTGCTCGTTCGCTGACTCGCTCGTTCGGTCGACGCAAACCGGAAACCGGGGTTTTCAAATCAATGGCAGAGAGTTCGTTATTTATGAAACCATAGCAAACCGAACAATGCATGTTTGATCGTGTCTAAATAGCTAAATAAACATTGGTCAAATCAGAGCTCCAGCCGGCGGTGTTGTTTCTTTTTGTGGTTTTCGTTATTTTTTTTTTTTTGATGAATCAATATTTTCGCCGCAACTTTTTTCAGTTTGCCCGTGTTGATTTTGATTTATATAAAATGTTTTATTTATTTTAATTAGTTGTTCACAATAAAATTTAAATAAATAAAATAAATTTGCCTGTCGTTGATTCGTTCGTTCGTACGTTGGTTGTGGCTGGACAACAAAAGCTCTACGTGTGTGGATCATAAATTAGTCGTCTTTGATTCTGTTTTGTTGTCAATTTGTTAAACATACCAAATTTTCAATTTCAATAAAATATAACAAACTCAATTTTGGCCACCGCCCCCCCTCCAGCCATGACCGTTTATCTAAAGAGATTTAGGGTATTCATATGCAAATGTTATTAAACGCAAGTCAATACAAGATAAATGACTTTTAAATAGCCATTAATTACACTGACTACTTTGATCTTCATTTTTTTTTCTTGGGTTGCTAGCATTTGTTTATAAGCCGTTTTGTCTTTATTCTTTTTAAAAAAAAAAAACTAACCAATACAAAAACATTTTAATTGTTGTCTCTTCGCGGAGACGGTTGGACGTACATATCGACTAAAATACTAAACTACAGAAACCATTGCTACTTACTGATATGAGCCGTGGGTATTCAAACAGGTTCCGCCATGATTGCAGGGATTGTTGTTGCATTCTTCGACGTCATCGCTACAAGTGGGACCCTTAAAGCCAGTGGGGCATATACACTTGAAGCTGGTGACTCCGGCCCCGGATGTACATGTACCGCCATTGTGACACGGCGATGTTGCGCAGATATTTTTCGTTTCACAGTGTTTGCCTGAAAGTGAAGACAAACAAAAAAATCAGTTATTACACTTGTCTGTAAAAATAAAGTTGTTGTTTCAAATATACAGGGTGCGTCGTTTTTTATGTCGGCATGTTAACATTGAATAACTTTAAAGTGTTTCTGAAACGTTCATTCAGCTAACTGAATCGCTTCCAACCGAAAAACGCGCCTGAATAGTGGCGCTGTAATTTATTTATTTGTATTCTCCGTCAGACCAAAGGCAATCTAGTGGGCCGACGTCATAGGTCTCTTAGCAAACACCAGGTGTCACTAATTATTTTATTGAAAGTGTGGATTGCGTTCGCAGAAAAATATTGGAAAACTTCGCATCTGACTTAAGACGTCCAGTACGACAACAGTATTCGTCGTTTCGTGTCAAAGTGTGTTGTGCAGGGGACGGTGGGAGATGGTTTATCGACGGTTACTGAAAGTGTTGCAATTGACCTAAATGATAGACCGGCCACGTCGCTTGGAGGACGACCAGAAACAGTCGCTTGAATAGTTGAGACTGAATCAAATTTTTGGATTTTGGATATGAAAGATAATAGCATGACCAATAGGTGACTGTTTAGATTGGCGTATGCGCCAAAATGATGGATTGACCCATTTTACATCAGACAAGGCGAAAAGGTCGTCGTTTGATGTTGGCTCGTCCTGTCTGCCCTCAAAGGCGTGAAAAAGGTCTGGACTATAACTGGCATCAAGAAGATGGTGCGCCATCACACATTGTAAATTGGATCATATTTAAGTCATACACAGAGCCAAAACTGCCTAATAGAGTCAAGAAGATTTTCTCTATGAAACGTTTTTAGGCTAAGGGGTATCCCAGCAGAAAGAAACGAAGATTTTTTCAATGCGATTCCTTATTATTTTAATGTTGTAAATCTTTTTAATTTTATCAAGAAGGAAAAAACGTAAAATCAAGAAGGAAACATGTTATTCTCAATTTTTTTTACTCAATTTCCGTTATTTTTGACACCAAAAAAACAATCCATAGAGAAAAACTTTTTGATTTTAATAGGTTTTCCTATAAATTGTATACAACAAGGTTTTCTCCTTGATTTCCTAAGGATGTCTTATTGATTTTTTCAAAAAGGGTTCCCTTTTGATTTCATTAGGCGGTCTTATTGTTTTTTTCAAAAAGGGTTTCCTTATAGATTTTATTAGGCTCCTACATGATCTTGTGCAAATCATCTTCTTGAATTTATTAATAAGGCTTTCTTCATGATTATATTAGTTTGCTTGTTATTTCAAATGCATATATTTGTCGTACGATTGACAAGGGGTATAGAGAAGTAGTGAAAGTAAAATTTCGTCAAAATGCACTGGCATTGCGTTTGATAATTTTGTTTGGAATTTCTCTTTGTGCCCTAAAATAAATAGCAACAAAATCTACGTTGAGACTTGCTGTTGCCAAAGTGTACCAACAAAGCATACGAAAGAGATTTTCTTCTTTTCTTAAACTTGTGATAGACAAACGTACAGTGAGGTCGCGTTAACTTCAACTTGAGCTACCCAATAACTTGAATATTAGATTTTGGTCCAAACATTGAGGGATACATCTGTTAAGAGTTTACTTAGCAGTGCATGACAAAAACAATATTTATTTATAAGTGCATTATATAATTTATTATATAAGTAAAATTTGTTTCTTTGGACAAGTCTCGATTTTTAGAAGATTAGTAACAAAACCTAGTATACGTTAGTATATAAACCACATTGCTGAAAAAATCGACAAATTAATTTACCCTGGTTGTTTTTGGTGTTCCAATTAATGGGACATTACTGTATTTCGTATGAAATGCTGTGTTGTGTGTGAGTAGAAGAATCTTCAGCCTATGCTTAGCGCATTAGAAAAACAAATATCCATATACATACATACATGTGACGCCGCTCATAACTGTAGTTCATAGTTCGTTTTGTTTTTATTGCATATTTCCAATATTGAAGTTAATGTTTTAGTTGAAAGTGAACAGGCATCATGGTAAGACGTTGTGGAGAAATAATTCGATATTTTTTGTGGAACAATTAAAAAAAATCAAAATATAGAGTGATTTTTAGATTAATTTGTGAATTATTATGCTAATATATTATATAACGAAGACGTTAATTATTTATTTAACAAATTGGACAACAAATATACTGGGGAAATCATTAAGTTCAAAGCAGGCTTAAGGGAATGGAGGTAGAATAATGTACGTAAATAATCATTATTATGTAGAAATTTTCTTTTCATTTAAGTATTGTTGCAGAATTTACCATTTATATGTGAAAGAGATACTGCATCGGCAAATGATCAGATTTTGGAGTTGTTGGAAAGAATTTCTGACAGACTAAATAGTTTAGAGTTTACGGAATCCCCACTCGGCTCACAGATGTCAGCAGAAAATCCTATAAACGGCGCTACCCTCGTAAACCTTTTGAAAAGTACTGTGAAAGGACAGCTTGTACTTACATTCAATGATCAAAATAATTATATAGATTCAAAACATCAGAAAACATTAGTGCACTGCATTGTGGAGAATTATGTTGGCAATCGAGCTAAGTTCACATATGCAGCAATGGTCTAATGCCATCTGCGAAGTGTTCACCAAAGAAAAAGCGGTAGGTTTTTGTTCTAATATAATTTATTATATGTCTATTATTTATTTTTGAACAATTCCGATTCTTCTAGGAAACATACTTTTTAAAACGGAAAGACGGGAAGAAAAATCCTACAAAAATGTACAATACTTCTGCATGCATTATTACAACCACAACGGCTTAACAAAGAATATAAGCCATCTATAGCCGATGCCCAAACAGATTTCGTCACTTTAGTACCAACGATTAATGATATGCAGCCAAAAATCCTTCAAATAGTTAAAAACTATGCAGAAAGGCGAGAAACTCTGCAGCCAAGAATAATGGTTATTGGACCAGATGGACCTCCTATCCATTTTTACTTACTAAACAATGGACTTAAAGTTATTCGAGTAAAAAAATACTGGTAATAGTACTTATTTATTATTATATCAAGTGTATATAGTGTATATACATATATATATATAAAAATTAAATCTAAAGTATTCATAAATAAATATATACAATAAAAATAAATGAAATCAAAAATTAAAAATTTTTAATGAAACGAGGTGAAAAAATCAATAAGACAGTCTAATCAAAACAAAAAGAAACCCTTTTTGAAAAAATCAATAAGACAGCCTAATGAAATCAAGAAGAACACCTTCTTGGAAAAATTAATAAGACAGCCTAATGAAATCAATAAGAACTTCTTGTTGAAAAAATCAATAAGGCATCCTAATGAAATCAAGAAGAAACCCTTTTTGAAAAATTCGAGAAGAATACCTAATAAAAACCATAAGATTCCTTCTAGATTTTTTCAAAAAGTTTTTCCTAATTAAAGTAATACGACTTCCTTCTTGAAAAAAAATCATAGAGATATCTTATTGATTTTGTTCTATTTTATTAGGTATTTATTAGGCACTTTTCCCTCTGTGTACGGTTGTATTTTTGTGGTGTTATTTGAAAAGCAGGCTGAGCTCAAGGCAAACAGTTGGGCCGCTTTGCCGACCGAGATGCTCCACCACTTATATTCAAAAAGTACGAATACATTTTGAAGGACCAAAGCCAATGGAAATCGACCGGAAACTAACCGACCTAAAAAGATTGTTTAGGGATTCGGTTGAAACTGGAATAATAGTGCCTTTTAGGCGCTGAGGCTAATATTTCAAACGAATGTAATTAGTGTACAAATGAATTTCCATTTCACATGTGAAAATGTTGTGTGCTTTTAACAAAGATTGGCGTGACTTCTGTACGTTCTAATTGATGGCTATTAAAACACGTTTCTAATATTTGTATTGCTTAACCGTTTCTTACCTGTATAACCGTTAACACACGCACACGTGTACTCATCCAGGGTCTTGAGATTACACGTTCCACCATGATGACAGGGCGATGAATCACAGGCATTTGGCACCTTAATTTCACACAACGATTCCGTAAAACCGAGTGGACAAATACAAGAAATGCCCAGACGATCATTCCGATAGGACACCTGGCAAGTGCCGCCGTTCTGACATCTACCCGGGCCGGTCAAGCACGGATTCTGATATTCGCAATATTCACCCACAAACTTCGAACTGCAACTGTGAATGGAACGAAAGAAGAACAAATGAAGTTATTAGTACAAGTAAACAATTAAATCGATAGAAATTGCAGAACAACGAGAAAGAAAGAAAAATCATAATTATAAATGTACACAACAACAACAGCAAACAAGACCTTAACAGTCAGTTAACTTTCTTTCGAAACGAAACGAAACGAAACTTTAAATGATACGAGGAGTCCACACTACAAATTTGTTGCGTGGGTAAATGATTTTCTCAAGACATTGTACGGCCAGCAGTTATACTCGACTCCTCTCGCTACGAGACGATAATAATTGGCATTCACAACGTACGACGACGACCACGACGTCGACTACAACACACAATATTTTCCATAATGAAAAGAGAACGATCAGGCAGGGGGAGCGAGGGAGATGCGAGTAATAAGGAGAAGAGGAAACATGTTGGCATGTTGGACAATATCGGTCCATTACTTGAACATAAAATGCTGCAAATGAAGTACACTCGAGGAAAGTCCACAAATAATGTACAGAGTTTTGACAAACGCCTATCATGAAATATGAATAATTCGGACATCTCAAAATTTGTCTACTCCGACATTACGAGTAAGAGATGAGTGTTTAAAGTCTCTGAGAATTACAAACCTAGGATAAGCAATTATCACATGTTAGTCATGACACCATTGAAGTCATTCGTATAAGAGAATATGTTTTATTTTTCTTCTGAGTGTAGCCAATAATCGAGCAAGACAAATGCTAGCCCGTCAGACAATCAGCTGGCCTTATGCGAAATAAAGCATTTTCTTTTCAGGCATTTTTTGTTTTGTTTTGTATTTCTAGCTCCTGAGAAAACATCATCAACGCTAATTATAAAACGTTTTGGTATGATTTCCTCGGAACTAGTAACAGCAACGACACACTCACACACCAGCTGAAATACAAACACGACAGCACACACTACGCACTTTGTATGCCAGCAATGCGTGCCACCAGGCACTAGGCAAGACAACCGCCAAATGTGACCACAATGTAATGTTGTGTGGACTCCTTAAAGAAATGGGATTCAGTAGCACATCATGAACAACAACCACCATAGCACGGAATGCAACAGTGTGGCATCACTACATCACACACAGTCTCGGCCACAGTCACAGGCAAAACAACGACAACAAAATATCATCTGATGCTTTCAACTAAAACGTGGGCATATAGACAAGTTTCTTTGGGGGGGCCCCCACCTCGCTCTCGCTCTCTCCTCAATCTCTACGGCACTCTGTCATCATCTCTCACAGTGTTTGTGTTGTTAATGTGCTGCATGCCATTCCTTCTTTAGCGATAACATATAGAGTGAGTGAAACATGAAAAGAAGTAAGGAAAAGATCCGCTCGAAGACCAGACAAACTCTGATCGATCTTAAACTACATACATGCACATGTGTGTGTATGGTGAGTGTGGTAAGTATGTGTAGCATAAAGCATACGAAAAAGATCAATTTTACAACTATAGGTAAAACAACTCAACATCCCCTCCTCTCCCTGCAATCGCCAGTGCAATATAAATCTTTGGTATTAAAAGATGTTGGTAACCGCATCGAACGCATCGAAAAGATTTTGGACCTGTTTTCGGTTTCTTATCACAAAAGCAACATAACTGTTGCTACTTACGAGGTGGTTCGAAAAGAGAGGCGTAGCAGCCCAAACACTTAAAAAGGGAAGAGGAGACATCTTTTAATTTCACCCCACAGACGAGAGTTACTAAGAATTAAATGTAGCGGAATTTGGAATTTCTTTTAAGTAGTAATTTTTAGATTTTAAGTAGTAATAGTTCGACCGTTGTCAAAAACGTGTGGTCGCAATTGTATTAAAACTCTTTTTGGACACCCTTGCGGACAACTCTCATAAACGGACACTTTTTTTAGTGCCAATCCGCTCCAGTCCCTTGGGTGTCCGCTTACGAGAGAGTACATTGTAAACAATTTGGAAAATTTGTTGGTCCCCTCTCCACCATACGCTGAGCCCGTCCCTGGCCTTCAACAGCCGCCATATCGTTATTAATGTCGAGTTAATCTATCCATTTGTTTTTCGAAAAGATACTCGTAACTGGTGTGCGCCGCTATGCAATTTGATTCATTTTCACTTCACCTTTGTTTTTCATGCCCCGAGTCCACTCGTGGCTATCCATCTATCCATCCATCCATCCATATGCATAAGATCAAGACTTACGCACACTCACACGCATGCACGCACGAAAGTACGTACGTAGACCAGACTTAAAATAGATCGATCAGTTAACAGAAGACAACAACAACAGAAAAGGAAATCTCCGTCTCATGGCTGTGAATCAGCCAGTATTGGAAGATATTAATCTTAACTTACTTTGCCGCTTAATGCTGGCATAAGTTGCAAACAAAGCGCCATGGCATTTTTATCGATCTTAATGCATTCCCCCTGTCCCTGGCTCTCTCTATCCCTCTCTCTCTCTCGTACCATGGACTTCATCATACGTATGAATGTTATGAGTTTAGCTTAGATTAATATTAGATACAGAGTATCGACTAAACGGCATAAGTGTCTTAACCCCCTCCCTACAGGTCTGTTTCTTTTGTTGTTTTATTAATTAAATGTAACTATTTATTTTTTCTTCTCTTCGAGTGGGATTGAAGAGAATTGAAACCGCACTGAAATGAAAAGAAAAATGAAATAACAAATGACGCTGATGCGTGGTAAATGAGAAACCGCAAAAAGTTCAATAAATCTTAAGACAATTCTATGGGAAAATATCGGGTTTTGTCTTAAGTTGTCTAACTATGTGCAAGCGGTTAACCATACAAATATTTTTAGTATGGGAATGACACCAGAGATGTGGTCATATTGAGAGGGAAACATTATCGGCAAAATCAAGTTAAGACAAAGTTATTATAATTCCTAATAGACTCTGAAATCAAGACTCTGGAGCAAACATGTGGTTCACAATTAACTATATCACTTTTAAAAACAAATGTATCCTGATTAAATTTCCAACTATCCGAAAGGCCCCAAAAAATCCTATAAATTTTTAGAAAATATCACACACGATTTTGTATGTGACAATATTATTTTTACCGCCCCTGATGGCTCCTTGGACTTTCAACTACTGCCCCATGAATGTTTGATTTATTTATTGAACACATAATTTATCAATAAATTTATAAAACACTAAAAGGACAGGCGCAGGGTAATGTTTGAATTATTTCACTCGTCTTATGTTGTTGTTTTACTGGTTCATTTTACTGGTTATTATTTTTTAAAAGTTTGCCCCATGTTGCCTCTTAATCTTCTGTACGTCGTCCTTTTATTTAGAGCACAACGCAGGTGATCTTTAGGACAAAGTCCAGGAAAACATACTTTTTTTCACATAAAAATATTATTCTAGAGAATGGCGAATTAATTTGGCATTTTTCGTAAAACTTTAAATCTGTAGATCCTAAAAAAAGGAGGAAAAGTTGAATTTAAATCCACCCAAGCCAACTGGACTTCCAGTACTTCAAATCCTTTGTTAACGTCAAACAACAATAAACAAAAATCAGAGACAAGGCCATAAGTGTGAGCACACACGTTTTTTTCGTGTATTTCAATCGCATCCCAATTAAACACACGTTCATACTTTGGATGAGATGGAATGATTCACCTTCTTTGAAAAGTATACGCGCACACATACAAAAGCACCCAGTTTTTTTCTTTCTAGAGGATCATAAACTCATGGCGGCACCTATGCAAGAGCTCAGAGTACGTAACAACAACGATAACAACACCGAAAAGGCTTTGTATACCGGGAGCAGTGTCAACACTCCACACACACATAACAACGAAGGGAGCGGGCACGGTGAGGCCGTGCATACCAACACACATGCAGTTGGTATTGTTCTGTATTGGGTACCCTCGTATCCATTTAAATGAGTAGAGAGTGATTGCCGGAGTATCTTTCGGTTGATGGTTTTTTTTTTTGAAAATTTTTGTGTTCGCGAACTCGTTTTTGTTGTGGGCTAATTGAAATTCCACATACATAAAATGTACACAACAACAACAATTTTTGTTTGGGGGTTTTGCTGATGCTCATTTTTTCCATCGTTGTTGTCTTCTTTTTTTTTGTACTATTTTTTTACGTTTTGATATGTAATCGTTTGTACATGATATGGACATGTTTACTTTTTTTTTTTTTTTCAATGTAAACTTTCGTTGTGATTATGATACATTTGCAGCGATAACCAAAAATAAAAGCCCAGGCATAGACACACACATGTGTATATACATACAAAGGTTTTGCACACTACTTTTTTCTTTTAATTCATGGCAAGCCAAACACAAAAAATAATAAATTTGAATTAAATATAAATGTACTGCAAGCATGCGAGTCCTGCTACATTGAAATGTTGTAAGACTAAAGGTAACTGTGTTCTCTTTTCTACAGGATACCTATAAGATAATGTAAATTTTGCTTTGTTGCATAGTGTTGTCTGTCGATTGCAGTTTTCTTTTCTTTATTTAAACTTATGAAACATAACATTGTATTCAAAAGACAACAACATCGAAGAGAGTAGTTTGAGACTAAACCTAAGAGTAAAACAAATCAAAAGTAAAATAGAGAGTTCATACAATTGGTGTACTTTTGAAATTATTCATTAGAATATAGGTCATCCCAAAACCTATTAGTATCTTAACCAATCTTTACCAAGACTTTCATTTCATTGTAGATCAGTCAAAGCCTATTATTGAAATACAAATCCATGGTTTGATAAAGACCCCACATACATTTGTATTCAAAAAAGGAAACGAGGATTGTTTCAGTCAACTGTTGAACTGATATAACTGGGAGGATATTTAAAATCATTCATTCCCAACATCTAACAAAGCTGACTAAGCACAAACCTTGGACAATTAAATGTCTTTCATTGGAACACCGCAACACCTGCTTGCAGTTGTACATTTTAATTGCGACCAAGCGGCATTTTATTTGCAAACGAGCAGCGTTCTTAGTATCAGTCATAGATTTTCCGAAAACAAGAAATAGTTCTCAAATATTTTGTAAAATTTTCCACGCACTTGGACAGACGATGTTAGGTATGAAATAGAGTTTTCCAAAAATAAAAGCAGATGTTGCATGAACACCTGAAACTGTTCATTACAGGTTCTGTTCTATCTTTTGCCATTCGGGCAGGTAGAAAAACTAAACTAGCATCATAGGAGAGAGAGATGGGAAACGGCAAACGTTTAAATAGTTTATAATTTAGGATTAGTTATGTACGGATGCATAGAAAGACCAGACAATTCATTTACGTATTTCAGAGGAAAGCAGAGATGCCACAAATGCTGTCAAGGTGCATCATCATCCAGCACCGGGCACCGTTGCTGTCTCTGTGAAAGAATCTGAAAAATTTGTAATGCCACAGATACAACAACAACAACAACAACAAATAAAGAAAACAAAATTCCACAAACGGGCGACAGCAACAACAACATATTTAAAGCTAATTATGGCTGTGCTAGACGGACGGACAGCCACATTAGGCTAATGTTGATGTTGCTGCGAACCGGTGTCGAGTCTGAGGCTGCATCATCGGTCGTCGCCTTAACTACAGTTTAATGGAGATGCCGTTGATGTGATGCCATTTCCGCCGTTGTCTTCTCAGACGTTTGCTTTTGTTACGGAATTTACCCTTCTTAAAACACCTTTTCCTAAATGGAGGGGAAGAAGAGAGGAGGCAAGGACAACCGAGACACCAGCAGCGACAAGTTAATTAAAAGAATTGTAGTCGATTGAGAAAAACCTTTACACTTTAAAAACAACTGTAAACGTTCAAATCAAATCATGCATTTTCAATGCAACACATTTCCCAAACACCCACTCACAGATGCTGTCATCATCTTCAGTGCAAACGTTTGTCTTTCCCACCTGCTCAATTTACATGTTGTTACTTACATTCATCTGTCTGCGCTTCTCTATCCGTTAACGAATCGAAATAACAAAAGTTTACTAATTTTTAAATTATAGTGTAAATTAAATTAGAGTCCCTCTTATGGTCGGTCATTTGGACATTTCATTCATAAAGTGTGTTAAGTGGTTCATCAATTTTTTATTGACGAATGAAAGAGGAAGAAAAAAAAACCATAAAAGCCCCACAAACGACCATTTCGTTCTGTTATAATACAATAAAAGTTATTGTTGAAAATGCCGCCGCCAACTTGAAATGTTTTGTTTTTTTTTGTTTTTGTTGTTTGTTTCTCTTTTTAAATACTCGCACGAATCTGTGCTTCTTTTTAATTTTGACATCAAAGTCGCAAAGATCTTCAAAAGTGACAGTAATTACTTTAAGAGCATTCAGTAAGAGCACAAAAAATAAATTGAGATTATTGCTACCTAAATACAATAATCGTGTTAGATGATTGATGGATGGTAGGCAACATAATACGGCTATAGTAATTATGCTGTTGCCTTCAGCAGATCTTCACTTTATTAGATATTAAAAATCTCTATCTTCTCCGTTGTCTAATAACAACAAATTGTAAAACATTCGGTTGAATTCCAGGCCAAAACAATTTCTCCAGTGCAATAATAATAATAATAATATGTATTTGGCGACCGACGTGGTATGTGAAATAACTTTTCGTGTGAATTTGAACTATTGTACGGAAGTTAAACCATTGGCGCCCGACGGGTGTTCAATATTATCATACACATATGTACAAGAAATTAACGGCCATAAAACCAATTTGTTCCCATGTTACAAAACGTCAACATACATATAAACATACATTGCTTTATTCTGGTTTTCAGATACATGTTAGATGTCGACATATGGAACACTAGCCCAAATGAATAGCCTCTCATTGCAGATACATAAAAAGAAAACATTTTATTGTGCCTTCAATTTTGGCAATTTATAACGAACGTCCATATTCGTTTTATGGAAACTGGCAGTAAGTAAAGATTATTGGCGCCCAACGCCATTACTTGCGATAGGGTTAAAACTGGAATACATTTTCGCATAAAGACACATTTGTTTTATAATTTCTTTGTGTGTTATTGGCGCCCAACGTGGATCGAAATAACAAATAATTGCCCATCTGGGGCCTAATCACGGTATTTGTTGTCGACAACACCTGACAATTCTTTAGATCACTTCTTCTGTGACTGGTCTTATCTCTTACTTAATGTTCTTAGAAATGTTCATTTGTTACTGTCTCGAAGGACCAGATTTATGCCTCCACTTTTATCACTAAACTCGAAAAAAAGAATTTCAATAACTTGAAAAATTAAGATTCCATTAATTTAATAATTGTTCTTTTCCACCAACACTCTGAGCTCAGACTGACTCATACAATTTGTAGATAAAAATCGAATATTTTTTTTGGTATTTAAAAATTCAGTTCACACATGCGCCGATCATTAACAAAAACAAAAAAAGAGTCAGAGAGATGAATGCAAGCAAATAAAGTTGTCAAAATGTAAACTGTCATAATTTAAAAGGTTTATATTTTTCGTTGTGTCTTAAAAAACGCACATAAAACCTGACGCAGAAAAAGAAATAAAAACAATTTCAGAAGACAGACAAAATATACCAGAAAACATAAAAAGGTAAGAAACAACGAAAACGTTTAAAATACATACAAAAAAAAAAAAGACAATAATAAAAAGCTTCACTTACTTGCAGGAGGAAACGCCATTCGTTTGCGTTACACACGTTCCACCATTTTTACAGCCCACTGATAAGCATGATGAACCTGAAAATATGGACACAACAAAAGATATTCTCTTAATAATGTTTTGTTTATGACAAATGAATGGCAAAAGAATTACAAGTAAACATTTAAAAGAAAAAACGACACAAAGTTCAAAAGAATTAAATGTATGACACGGTTTGAGGTAATGTTGGTTTGTATTCAGGTTCTGTTCCCGGGAAGTTGCACAACATCTGTTTTTCTTTGTGAGTGCAGGGAACAGGCATGGCATGACACGGCTAGATTTTTTATATAATAATCATTCTAAACTTTCATAATTTACATTCGAATTTGAATGCTGTTCATCGAACGTCCCTAGTAGGTTTCGGATTTGAATTTTATTTAGAAAAAAAAAAACTTATTACCACATTCTACTGAATTTTAAGGCAGGCGACTAGTGAAAAATCGTATTCAATGTAATTAAAGAAAACTAAAACAATTAAATATTCATTAATTCATTTGTGAAAAATGACAAACTAACTTGTAGACGTCAGCGCTGATAGCTGCAGTTTTCAGAAAAAGTAAGCTGCGAGAAAAAAACATAGCGTGAGCCAGTGCACTTATTTCAAAAGAAAACAACAAAAATCTCCGACGGCTGAAGCTGGCAAAATAATGTACCACATTTCCTAACAAATCTCTGGTGTAATAATACTATATTTAATTGTCATAGCTATTGCATGACTATTCATACCAGTATTTTATTATTTTGTCAGAAGCCAACACAGAATTACTACATAGAGAGCGTATTAAGATTTGCTTTTGTTTAGCGTCGTCGTCGACGACGGGTTTTTTCTTCTTGAGATTTACACAAATCTCAATGAATAATAAAAACTGCATAATTTCTGAACTACCACACGGTGCACGTAGTGGATGGCAGCGCACCCGATGTGTTTGCATCAATACCAGATTAATGCATTTGTTGCATGACATCAGCCGCAGCGACAATCGTGTACGTGCTGCTGCGTACGTGTACTCCTTGCGTTCACCAGCGTCATCACCGTCTGACTGATGAATGCATGGAATTAAGGTTTGGTAAGAATTCTGAGATAATTTACAGATGAACACACATCAAATGGTTTGTTGTCGGTTATGATCTCAACCCAACAGCAATTGGATGTTTTCAAACTTAATAAAAATACAAAAAATACAAGAGGAGTAGTAGGAGAGGACTATGGGCAGGCGGACACTGATAGTCCATACACTGAAAGACATCAACACTTCTGAAAAATGTTAATGTGTTTGGTTCGGAAATTGTCTGTGAACGCTTGGCATCAATATAAGGGAAATTCAAGCAAACGCGTGTTGACAAATTTCCAACATCGTTGAGGATTTGGCCATCTCCGTGCCCGTCTGTTATCAGTTCATGCACGTTTGGTGATACTTTTCTTTGCTAGTGTGTAATTTATGATTTATCAGATGTGAAACGTCAAAACGTTTGGAAATCTGGCAACATCATAACATTAACATTTCAGCGAGTTTCTAAAAACATCGCACGGTTTTTTTTCAAGTCTTGGACGTTTTTTTAACCCTTTAGCTTGAACAAATGGTCAGCTGATGTTCGTAGAAGCATATCGAGCTCAACCGCAAAAAAGCAGTAAGATGCCAAAAAGACAATTTTACAGCAGAGGGTTTTTTGTGTAGTCAAGCAAAAAGGCGTGTGACGTTTACGATGCAATTGAATGTGCTATATAAAGGGTCCGCCAACTAACTTTTTTTTTTAAACTAGTACTTATGTCGTTTTCGTATTGAACGAATTTTTGTTTACAAAAATTTAAGAGGAGGATATTGGCAACATTTAGCTTCAACAGGATGGCGCTACGTGCCACACAGCCGAAGCAACACTCGATGTTTTGCGCCCTGTTTGTGAAGATCGCATTATCAGCCGCAGAGCTGATGTCGTCGGGCTACTGCATGGCCAGCCGACGCAGCCATTTGAATGAAATTAGTTTTCATTATTAACCGGAAGGATTGTACTTTCAAATAAAAAAAAAATTTGAGAAAATATCCAGTAGTTTTTTTTATAGAATTTTCAGAAAAAAAAAAGTTATTTGGCGGACCCTGCATTTGTAAAAAAGACGCTTACGTCTTTTTTGCGGTAATGGCTCGATATGTTGCGATCCGATTGTTTAGGCCATATGAAATTAAGTCGATTAAGACATTAACATTTCAACGATTTTCTATAAGCATCGCACGGTTTTTGTCAAGTTTTGGAAGTTTTTAATTAATCCTTTAGCTTGAACAAATGGTCAGCTGATGTTCGTAGAAGCATATCGTGCCGAAACCGCAAAAAAAGAAGTAAGACGCCAAAAAAGAAAATTTTACAGCAGAGGGTTTTTTGTGTAGTCAAGCAAAAAGGCGGGTGACGCTTACGATGCAATTGAATTTGCTATATATTTGTAAAAGAAAAGGCGCTTACGTCTTTTTTGCGGTAAGGGCTCGATATGTTGCGGTCCGATTGTTTAGGCCATATGAAATTAAGACGATCCTTTCCCTTTACCAAGCATTCATGTAGTGAGTACGAGAAAGAGAGATAGATCGAGAGAGGAAGGTGTGTGTAGGAGAGAGGTCAGAGAGCATGAGTTTCCAGCAATAGCAATAAAAAACCATTTCAAATGACATAGAGAACTGACAAAATACCTTTTTAAAAGAAAATCTCTACCAAATCACCACTTATGTATTCTACCTTTATTAGTAAGTCATTATTTTCAGCCGAAAAATGCATGCTGATGGTAATTAGATGTGATTACCGGGTAATGTAATTATGTTATAAGCGGACACCTATGGGTCTGAGCATTTTGTCCCCTTATGAGAGAAGTCGACAAGAGGACTGAAAAAAGTGTCCGTTTATGAGAGGTGATCCCAAGAAGAGAGTACACTGTACTTAACCAATTTTTGGAGCAGGGGAATGTTTTCTGAAGCAATTTGTCAAAAATTAGCTGTCTTGTCCAGTTTCAAGTTACAGAAATCTGAATGTGCTTATTTAGGATAACAAAATTTTAAATTTTGGATATTGAAGTGTAAAATTCTTCGGAGACAAGTATTTAAGGTCATTTTACAAGAATCAATCAATAACACAATTTTGGCTTTTTTGATGATTGGTCATTTTGGACTTCACGATATTCTTCATTTTGACACAAAAATCGTACTTACTGCCCCATTCGTACTAAGTCAAATTTCCTTCGAATCGAACTCAAGTAAATTCACTTATCAAACACAGCCATTATCAAAATATGGTCGCATACACATACATACGTTTGTACATGTTCAACTGCTAATTTAATTGCGCCTAAAATTGTTCTATTTTGTTTAATTAATTCAATTAACATTGTATTTCTGTTAACATACAATTTGTTGAGAACGCAACGAAGCCAATCTGCCGAATGGCTCAGCTTGCGTTACGCTAAGTGGAAATGATTTTGGTTACACCTGTTTAAACATCCGTGAATCTAGTTGGGCTTTTTCACCAAAGTAATGGAAAAACAGTAGTACCCACTATCTCATGAAAACATGGAAAGGTGTTAAAATCCATTGCTCTACCGCAAACACAGCGAGTGGGTGGCCGGCTGGCCACTGTTAAGGCAGGCATGTTTTAACGCTCTACTAGTGAAGCCTGAAATCGCAATTTTATATTCTTTTTTTGTGTTACCACTCGCATATCAGAGGTTTTGTTTTTTGTGTAATAGGCATAACATACATTTGTATGTCGGTGGGTTGTTCGCACATATGTTATGGGCTTTGGAATATTTACGAGATGGGCACTTATACGCCAAATGCTTCGTGGGATGACGGACGGGTGTAAGGAAGAAAAAAGCTGCATGGTATCAGGGGTATTAACCGTTTAACCGTATCTGATGTGTGTGTGTGTTAACAACATTATTTTGCTCAGAGCTTTAATATTTTAATTATGGTAATTAATAAGAATTTAGGATAACCATTAGCACTACTGGTTTACGTGGGAAAATTTACGATTTAATGGAAAAATATTTGTTGATTATTTTTTTGATGATTTTTTTTTTAATTTCTTCACAAATACGGTTGCCAAATGATTTCTGAAAAATTACTTAAATTGTTTTCTCCCTAAGTTATGTGATTTACACAGCGAGCTTACGTACATAAAAAAAAACCCCCCCATCAAACATATGTAATGAAATATAATTCCACAATTAAATTTTTCCCCCGCATTACTTTAAAATTCATGTTAATTTCCACATCTCCTAACAACAAACTAAAAGAAAATGTTTGTAAAAATAATATTTAGACTGAGGTCAAAGTAAAACTAAAGTCTCCTTAAAAAGTGTCAAATCTTAGAAAACTTACAAATTGCCAACAACAAGCATGCATGCACGAAAACCATAACAGAAGAAATCGACCTCATGTGGGAAAATTATAAATTTAAAATAACATTTTGAAGAAAAATATCGTCCTCTACAATGGAAAACCTTGTTGAGGATGATGATGATGATGCCATCCCCCCCCCCCCCCTTTTCCTAATCATTTAGTTCAGCAAAGTGTTGGCTTTTCCTTTAACAGATGGCCCGTCCGTGCGTGCACGCCGTCCATTGTTATGATTGTCGTTGTTTTTTATTATAGATTTTGTCGGCTGCTGAATATTTACTTATGTGGTTATCAGCAGCACACCCAAAAAAAAAAGCAACAAAAGGAGGAAAGAAAAGAGTTCCACTTTTGTTGTTGTTGTTGGTATCACAAGTATTATAAAAAAAAACTAAACATTGAAAACTGAAATCTCGACCACAAATTTCTCACGCTCTAATCATCAGCATACGAAAACTGCTTGCCGTCCGTCCAGTGTTAGCAGCAGCAGAAGATACGATGACGACGGTGGCGGCGGCGGCTGCATTGGAGACGGCGACAAAAACATAACAACAATAAAAGTTTGTATATCAAATCAAAATAATAATAACAAATTTGAAATACTACATGCTTAAACATGCTTCGAGCAAAACCCTACATGCTTATGTTTATTTATCCATACATACCACCACTTCTTCTGTGTGTGGCTATTGTTGTTGGTGTTTAATATCACAAAACGAGATAACCTACACCGCCCCTCCCCACCCCCATAACCAGAAAAAGCCACAGCTTAGAATACTCCGTCGCAATATCAGAAATTTTCACAGTGCAAAATATGTATGTACATAGGTACATACATACATACATACATACATACATATTATGTGTATTATCCACCAGTAATTAATTGTTTCACATGTGAATTTTTAGTGCGACTTATGTGGCGAGAATGTACGCCAAGTGCAATATTCCGATTATTGTGGTCGTGGTTAAGTCGAGCTTGATACGAGCTCAGTTTCACAATGACCATGAGATAAGGAACTTCAGTTGTGTGAAAGAAGTGGAACACAAGTGGTCGAGTAAATTGGATCAATTAACAGTTTTTTTTTTGTTAATATGAAAAACTTAGTTAATTGGGAAAAGTTAAATTATAGACAATTAATAAAAATAACCAATTAAGAATTTAATCCAATTAAAAATTTAATCAATTTAAGAAATTAATAAAATTAAAAAAGTAATCAAATTAAATTGAGAAATTAATCAAGTTAAGAAACTAATCAAATTATAAAAATTAAGTAAATTAAGAAATTAATCAAATGAAATTCAGAAATGAATCAAATTAAGAAAATAATAAAAAATTAAGAATTTAATTAATTTAACCAATTTAGAAAATTAATTAAATGAAATTGAGAAATTAATCAAGTTAAGAAATTAAGTAAAGAAATTAATCAAATTAAGAATTTTATCAAAATAATTTGAGAAACTAATCAAATTAGGATATTAATAATATTAAGAAATTAAAAAAATAAGAAATTTTTGAAAATAATTAAAAATTGAATCAAAATAACAGTTCAATCAAATTAAGTTAATCACATAATATGTTAATCAAATTAAGAAATCAATCCATTCAAGAATTTAATCAAGTTATAAAATTAATCAAATAAACAAATTAATCGAATTAAAAAGGTTACGACATTAATTAAGAAATTTTAATAAATTAATCAAATGAATGAATTAATGTAATTAATAAATTATTTATTTATTCATTTATTATTAATTACAATACAAAGTAAATTTATATTCTATAGTTTGGGTCCAATGTAAACCGGGTGACACAGACCAGATGTCTATATTTATGCAGCGACAGGCTAAAGCCTTTGGTGGCAATCGAACCCACGCTGATAGGCAACAAGCTATCGACTCGCTTACCGGGGCGCTCCAAAATAAATAAAGCAATCAGCTCTTAACTAATCAACCTCCGCACACACACAAGAGCGTCTGACAAACAGTTTAACTACAGACAATGGAAAACTGGCCAACGCGATGTGACAAACAGCGAAATTGGCCTGGTTGAAACTGATCCCTGATTTTTAGCAAAACTAATGGACAGACGAAAAGAAGAAGTAAATCACTATACAGCCCAATTACTGGCGGGGCATGTGATATTTCAAAAAATACATATGTATCTCCATAAAATGCAGAAGGGCAACACACGCTACTGTCTGTACGAGAATGCAGACACAGTGTATGGCACACCTTTTCAAAATTCGCTCATTGGTAGGAAAGCAGGAAAAGGCTAGAGGAAACATTGGACGTGCTAACAGCTAAAACTCTAGAAGGAAAAATTACGACAGAACGCAAACAGAAAGCGTCGTGTGAAGGGATAAAAAAAAAATCAGCCTTTCTGCGCTCCCGCCATAAACATGTGCTAGATAAAATAGAAAGTATGCAATCGGTTTCATTCCTTCAACCAAACACGCTTTAATGATAAAAATGCATTTTTTGCATTTGTAATCGCGAAATTCATTTAAATGAAAGTAATTGCGTCTACCGCAAAATATATATGTATGTAAATAAATAGCACAAGTAGTATGTGTGTAATATAACGCAAGAATTGATAAACTTTGGTGAACCCTACAAAAAAAAAAACCAAATGTACAAAAAGAAAAAAAAAACCCACAACAGAATCTGCAACAGTTGCGAGATAATCGAAATCAAATTAAAACTAATCAGATTATAGACAGCTAAACAACAGCCACAACGTGAGCTTGATATTCAAACATGGCAGTAAATCCCTTAGAAGAAGAAGAAGAAAAAACAACCCTTCACAATAAATCTTTTCGGGGTACGCTTTTTGTTGCTGCTACTATTATGGCAAAAGTGTTGCCCTAAAAGCGGGTTATGACATTATCACTTTACCACCACACAAATGCTTAAATAATGCGCTCACAAGAGTAGGTGGATGGGAGGGGTAAGAAATCCACTAAACTTGTATGGTTCAACCTGGCTGAGGAGCTAACTACAAAAACAAAACAACAAAAACAAAAACAACCATAACACTTGAATTGTTGTAATAATAGCAGGCAGTGGCCGCAAACCAATATTTTTGCCGTACTCTACACTCCGCCGCCGATGTTATACTTCAATGAAGCAGAAATATTCGTGGGAAACATGGAATAACGTCGTCTACACCCTCTTCTACTTAAACTATGCACGTACATACATACGTGTGTGTGTGTGTGTGTGTGGGTATGTCTGTCTGTATGTATGTTGGTCGGGCATGAATAAAGTTCAACCGCAACATAATACAGACAACTTCTACTGTACGGCAAACGACGAGTGCGATGTGATGTGGTGTAGAGTGTGTACACCACTCCACATACAATACTCCGCATTGTTTATTTAAATAATTTAGAAATATTATTCATAAGTATGTAAAAGACGATGCTCCTATATTCAGGATGGTCCAAATGCAACAGCAATCAGCAAAAAGGACTCTGGATCTTGAATGTACCAAGTAAAGTTTATTTCCCTCGAGTTATAGGTGTAAGATCAGGCACTTTTTACGCTTTTAACGACGACGTTTGTTTTTATTTCTTTTGGTACACTTAACATTTTAGCCAATTAAGAAATACAGTCGAGTCCGGTTATAACGTACACCGGTTATAGCGAACTTTCGTCTATAACGAAAACTTTTTTACGTCCCAAGTGTTTTGCTTCTACACTAGTTTGCCCTGGATATAACGAACTTCGCTTATAACGAACTAATTTGTCGAGTCCCTAGGAGTTCGTTATAACCCGACTCTACTGTACAAACTACGTTCTTTATGTACGACAATTACCCGGAGTGAATCGAGCTTAAATAACCGCCGACGTTTATTTTTGTTAGATTCTGACAAAGGCAATCTAGAGGGCAGCTGAGCTAAGTTTACTTGCAGAGATTGTAGTACGTCACTACGTCTCTCTTAGTAAATCTGTGTCTCGTTCATACAAAAGCTACAGCTACTCTCTGCGGCTGAATACTTGATAATAAGAGTTTAATACTGCCGAAGTGGACCTGTAAGCTAACGCGGCACCCATCAATCATCTAGCTAAATGTTATATTTAACCGATTGATGCTTATACCATTGGAATTGGAATGAATTTTTTATTTATTTTTTTTAACCAACACTCGGGGGAATGACCCCTCTTGAGGCAATGCGATAGGAAATTAGGGTAACCGAAGGAGGAAACAGAGAGTAATGCAGCAGGCTCGCCAAAAATCCATTACAATTTGGAATATATTTCAAAATAAATTAAAACCAAGTTTAACAAGACTTATCCAATGACCCTCGTATATTTTAATATTATTTGTATGTATAGGCAAATATGTATGCATACGCCACTGGTACTTGCCACATCGTCGATTTCAATGTATGTAAATTTATTGGCTCTTACAAGTACTGAAAAAAGGGATGCTGTCTGCCGGCGGCCTCAGCGATAATGGCGTTGATGCTCATCGTCATTATTACAGACGAGAGAAGAGGTTGTTGTTGTACTATAGGCGGATCAATGATCTCTTGTGTTTTTGTGAGCATATGTGCATGTGTACGTGTGTGTGTGTGTGTGTGTGACTGGTGGTAAACGAGTGTAATATTTTCAATTGAACCATAGAAGACACTTAGATGGCTTCCGGTTTAACACAATTGACACTTTGCAAATATATACTGGTGAAAATGAAACCAACATTCAAGCGCACACACACACACACACACACACCGATGATCTAATGTGGATCATCAAGGGTTACTCAATTTTACCATAGCCACAATGTGCTGTTTCTGAAATTAACATCTCTTGTTACAGAAAAACAAACAACTGTTTTTTTGGTTTGTTGTATTTCTTCCTCTTCATTCTCATGGTAAAGGCATCCATCCATCCATCCATCCACCAACTCCATCCACTCCATTGACTAATGAATAATAATTAATCGCAATATTATGGGTCTCATATTTTGTCAACTGCGCTGAGAATATATTTTTCTGAGTTTTGCAATTGCAAACATAACAATGACTTCTTTTTCAAATGATGAGAAACGCTCACTTTTCCCATTGTATTTAGAAATTATGTAAAAAAAAAATAGAATCAACAGGAAAGAAGTTGCATACTGAGATCAGGAAAGTTTTTTCTCCTAATACTTCGTTTTATTCGACTTATGTAATTACTAAAAGACTTTCATCTCCTTTTTTCTATAATTTGTTGGCCCAACATTAAATGTTTGTTGAAGTAAATAATTAACTAAAATGATGTGACTTCGGTCATCTGTACACTGGATTTCCTGCGGACAGGAGTCTTTGAGTAGGAGTAAATAATATGAAGGACTTTGGAAATGCTTCCCAATAGCGTTGCCCACCTTACACACATTCATATGACACTCATTCGATGTAACCAGAGCATAGATAACCGAAAGTATTTGTATTTTTTACTCGAGCCTCATAACTGACTGAAAAGCAAATAACATTCATCGCCTTGGTGAAAGCAAGGTCGTAACCCTGGATATTTCCTAGAAATATTTCACCCCATCTAATCTCGTCAATATTTTTACCACCTGCCTACAACGGTCCTAAAATGGAGAGTAACTCCCATATATGGACAAAGACATCTTTGCCGCTTTTGGACGGTGTACAGAGGAGAGCGGTGGTGATGATTGGGGATAGTATAGATTCAACTCTATCATCTCCTTTCAGCATCGCCGGAATCTGGGTTGTATATGGCTGTTCTACAGATACTTAAACAGTTTCTGCTCCTCAGATATTCTCCGTATTTTTTCTGATGTTAGAACATTTAGCCGAAATACGTGGCTATCTAAGGACTCTCTCCCTTCACTGTCAAATGTCCGGTGGATCGGACGACTCACTATAGGGAAAATTCCTTATTCAACAAAACTGTTCGTGTATGGAATAATCTCCCAGCAGGTGTGTTTTCTGCCAGTTGTGACATTCTCAAATTCAAAACAAATGGCAACAAACAATACCCCCTCTTTTTCCTTCCGATACCCTAACATCCTCCCGCTGGTCTTCAACAAAAACAACTGTAATTTGTAGAGATAAGTCAATAAGTCAAATTTTTTTAAAATTCTAACATGAACTTTCCTGTTCAAGAATTAGAATTTCTTTGTTTTATTTCTAAACTTGTAAGTTTAATTTCTTACACATAAAAATATATTTAAGTCACACTATTTCATTGAAATGACAAAAAAAGGAGCGCAGTGTTATTTCACACCGTGTTTGTTGTTGAAATTTGGTAAGATGTTGGGAAACGTATCTCGCAACTGTTATAAGCAGCATACAACAGCGAAATATCACAAGTTTTGTAGGAAAATGCAGAATTTCTTGTAGGCCAACGAAAGAGATAAACAAAAGATGTACAAGCAAAGAATCACAAATTGATTGCAACTTTCAGCTGCATGGACGATGTAACCTGAGAAGCAGATTTTAAATGAAGGTGGAACACTGATAAAAATAACGACATCTTCATATTCGTACACCAAACAACAACAAAAAAATCACTACCAAAAAAGCGATCAATTTGGGATACTTAAAAGGATGAACGGATGGATGATAAAAAGTAAGAGTATCAAATATCAGCACAAAACACTTGGCAACATATGGCTTAAAACACGTTAATATCGTATTAACATCATTTGTTTTTGTCATTTTTGGTCAATATGCTGCTGCTACCTCAACGACTGATGATCTTTTGGGCGACATACAAAAGACTTTTCAATACATTTTTGCAGCGATAATTAATTGCTTATTAAAAATGTAGGTAGTTGTTGCCGGCTACCATCATGACAAATACCAGAAACCAAACCAGTTTGCCATACCCAATCAAGACATCTCCCAAAGTTATTCAAGAAGCCGAGAACACAAGACAGAGGTGTCAATGTAACAAGACGCGATAATTTCATTGGCCATTAATTAATTGGAGAAATTCGACTGTGCAACTTCTCATAATTAATAATAATAAAAAAAAGGAAAAGGTGCTGAATTCCTGCGACAGAAGATGGTGGTCTCCCAACAATAATAATAAATATCAATAATAATAAAAGAAAAAATAGAAACTGTTAAAAATTATAAAATATTATGAAGACAGCAGAAGCGAAACGAGGGAGAAACAGAGTATTAAGGAAAATATTTCATAAATCTAACCAAGCATGACAGAAAAAAGGCAAACATTAATGGCATAAGGATATTGACAGGAAACTATTCAAAACCAAAATAACCAGAAGAAGAACACGCAAAAGGGAAAAAGGAATAATCAAGTAAAAACATACATACACTCACACAAATAACGACAAAAAAAAGCAATTCGATACGCCAAAAGGTATACATACATATTTCCAAAAATAAAACAAAAAAGGAGAGTGTCTGCAAAACGTACCAAGGGATCTAAAAAGGGATACACAGGCGCGCACACACACACACACACACTCTCCGTCACAGGCATAATAATTTTGTGACAGACACAAAAAGTAAATTCGGTGTTTTTTCTTCTTGGATTTGTAACCGACAAACACACACACACACTCATACACACTGAGCAGCAGCTCACTGCACATGTACACAATGGCTTAGCATTGTTAAATGCCGTCGTCCGTGTGCTTGGTGCACATGAGCAGCAACTACTCTCGCCAGGCAGTCACATATGTACATACAAACATAAAAACATAAGTACGTACAATATGGCACTCTATGCCGGGCGAAGAGGTAGGTGAGTGTGTATTTCAGTAAGGAGACCCACAGCAAAAAAAAAATGCATACATATGCGCCTCGTTCGTTTTCCTGAACGAACAGCTGTCGTTTTCCCAAAAATAAACCAACAACACCAACATTAGCAGCAGCAAAAAGGAAAATGTAATTTGAAAATAGATAAACGATGATTGTGTGTTGTTATTCTCAAGAGAGGTGGTTGGTGGTGGTGCAAATGCGCCTTGACGAGACTGAAAACGCACATGGATAACGGAAATGATTAAAAGAGAAATTGGAAACAAAAATTGTACTCCGCACGATTGTATGTTTACCGCAAGCGTACGAGAGAATATTGGTGAATTTTTGTTTGTTTCAAATTCAAAAATTATTTATTAATCCATATACGTAATATAAATAACTCGACAAGACATTTAAGAGTCGATTTTGGATTAAGGCGATACGGTGATCTTAAAACTGTTAATTTCTCTTACAGAAATTGTGGACACCAAATCCGAAAAAGTAATATTTTATGTGTGTCAAGTTGTCGTACGTGGTCCAAGATATCAACAATAACAAAAAAAATATTTTGAATAACGGAACATATGCAGAATTTCTGTACAGATGATCGGAATGAAGTAAGATTTGTATTGAAGGTATCCGGAATGGCTGCCTGTTATCATTTCCCATTATCAATTTGTAAATTAGTCCATTCAAAATTCAAGAAGATTGATATTCTGATCACAGTCGG
Source organism: Hydrotaea cyrtoneurina (assembly GCA_958296145.1). NCBI lineage: Eukaryota > Metazoa > Arthropoda > Insecta > Diptera > Muscidae > Hydrotaea > Hydrotaea cyrtoneurina. The sequence continues at coordinate 3,832,995 of OY282513.1, read as the reverse complement.
TTTCGTTAGACATCGTACTCTTGTCGCAAGATAATCTTTGCCTGCAAAGATCAGACGCAATCTCGTTCGACATTTCAACTAGGGTTGTACAAGGTGGGCCACCGTGGAGTCTACAGATTTAATAACTTTAATTTAATCGGGAAAAAAAAAATGACAAAATTTATGCAACTAGAAAAAGGCACTGACTTTTGGTCCACTCTGTATATGTACATATGTTGACTCACAAAAGGTCGTTTAATCGAATTTTTCCTAAAAAAACAACTATTGTTGTCAATATCTAAAGAGCATCTACAATTCTTTCCTAAAAAGTATTTGTCAAATCGGCTATTTTGTATCATAACGCCGAAACCCGAACAAAGACGATTATCGATTTCTTTGTCTAAATCGTTTAAGATATTTCATTACATCATTTTACTGGTCATACATTTTACTGGTCATATGAAACTAAACATAGATGGTTTCTTCGATCGGTTCGCGAGCTACGAAAAAAGTATCTCATTAAGTCGCGTTCGAAATAATGAAAGATATCGAACTCGACTTACAGAATCACAACTGTATTAAGTTTAAAACATAAGATTGTATTTTATTTTGGATTTTATTTGACATAGTAGTTATTTTGTTTTTAAATTCAAATAAAAAGTCGACTGAAATCTACTTGTAAATCCAAATGAGTCGAAAAATTATGAAAAAGACCAAAGTTCGAAAAGTCGACTTGTGATTGCAACTATATAACCCTTGTTTACTCAAGCCTTTCATAGAATTTCTTTAGTTTTTATACTTTTCATACTGGTTTGTTTTCGGTATTAAACATCCATATTCTGCAGTGGATTCTGTGATTATAAAATTCCTATATATTTCTTTTCTAATAAAATACCGTTAGCACCAAATACAAATACTCATACATAATCCCTCCATTTCCCCCAGATGTGAAATCCATTCAAACTCCAAAAAAAAAAAATGGAACTTATGAACTTTTATGGAAGAAAAACACATAAATTCCCAAACTCAAACATTGTGATATATAAACCTAAAAACTCTAAGAAATCAATATGGCATTTTGGGCTACGAGTAGCCACCAGCCAACCATTCATCCGTCTAAACTTGTCTAATTTCATTGTTACCAACACGTAGACAGCCCTAAAAGCCAACAACAACAAAATATGATCATGTTAGGGAGAGGTGGAAGAGGTTTTTATTCTTCGCGTTTCATGTTGTTCTACGAGGAACGACAACGAATGCCCGCCAGTATGAGTCTCCTCGTCGTCGTACTTTTTTCTCCGTTTCTTGTATTTTGTTGACCATGTCTTTTAATGGTTAATTGTCGGTAAATATACGATCGTCGGTGGTGAGTTGATGGTTTTCGTTCGGTCGTTCGTTTGTTTGTTTTGTGTACATGTGAAATAAATAACAAAACCCAGGACGGACGGACGGACGAAGAAGTGGAGAAGAAGTAAAAAGGTTTTTTTAGTGGCGGCATCATATAAATGTTTATAGAGGTATTTCTTTTTGTCCATCAGTCTGTAGACATATCATCTCTTCTAATAATACAACTTGTGCGTGAGTACCATGGAGTTTTCTTCTTCTTCTTCTACTATGGCTAAGGCTCTTCTGGGGTAAGAGTACATACAGACAAACGCACACACTTTATTAGTTATTCATTTACTTAAGACTATGTAAAGTACCATAAGCTTGTCTTGTTGTTCGTACAAGTCAGGTCTCGCTCTCTGTTTAACTCCCTCCCTCCCGGGCGACCGTCAAGTGTGTGTGTGAGGGTCTTGTGTGGCTGGCGTTCTTCTTTCTCATGGTTCAGTTTTGTGTTTGACTCGTTTTTCGTTGGTACTCGTATTTTTTATATTTTTATTAGCTTTTTGAATTAGAACAACAAAAACAATTGTTATATTCTTGTTTACCGTCTGTGTCCGCCGTAAGTTTGGTTTTCTTGTCGTTGCATTTTGTCATCATTTGTTATCTTGTTTCCTTTAAGTTGTCTATGTTTTACTGGGAATTTCTTAGGGTTTTTGTATTGTTTTCTTTACCGTATTTCGGCATTTGCGTGATAATTAAATTAGCGGTCAGTTGGTTCTCAGATTTATTGCCACCGAAATAGAATTATGGGGAAATAGTACAAGAAAGAAAATCGTTCTCTGGCTATCTTTACAAGAAATCACAAGTCGTCTCGAAGCTAATTAATAGCCCAATAAAATAAATGTAGACAAATTAACGTCTAATATGAGCTGTGATCTTGATTTTCATCATACCGCTATCCATTAATAGAAAGCTCTTTATTATCGTAACGATTTTCCATAAAAACGGGATAATTTCAGTGCAGACAAACATTCTCATTTGAGTTTTTTTTTTTGGTCTTTGTTCGATATTTCATTTAGAATTTGCCACTAATAATTAAAATACACTCAATATCCTATTAATGTACGTACAGGAAACCCTACGTATAGTTTAAAGCAACTTCTAGCGACATTTTACTAGTAAATTCGTCGGCATTTATGGAAATCACCCTTAAACTACTGTCTCCCAACAAATCAATGTTTCTTCAAGACGGGGTCATTCAATCTCTTCGGAAAACGGTACATTTGTTACGTTCTCAGACACATTTAATAATTTCTATTTAAATGTTGGTAAATTGATAGCAATCTTGGCGTTAAGAATAATTTAATCAGTAGCGCCCCTACTTTGGAAAGGTGCTGTGGTAGGCTTGAATAATTCATTATATCAATGAAGTCTTCGCGTAGGGTCCCCATGGTCATTTCCTTAAAAAAAAAAAGTACTTCGAAGGAAGTGGAAGTGAAATCAACTGTCTCTATCCTTTTTAAAGAAACAGTGTCATATATTCTATGTTACTGCACAATAATTACTTAAAGTCTCTGTCAACTTAAGAGAGAGTAGCGTACGGAAAAAATGCCCCGTTAACGAAAATGGAAATTAGTTTTGTTAGGTTAGCAAGGAGCAGATCCAAAAAAGAACACATACATCTTAATAACAGAAGAAACTGTGTCTGAATCTTCCGACAAACCTCAAATATATTTGTACTGCCACAACAAGCAAAAATTATATTTAGAACCTTCAAATTGTAAAACTTTTGAATTGATTTTTTTTACCTAAATTTGTATGATTCTAAATAGTACATTAAGTCTTTCTGCCTGCTTCTAAAATTACGTCTATAAATATCTAAATATGTTTCCCACCAATGTGCCAATATATTTCTGTTTCAGCGCGTCTACTCTCAGACATAAGGGCTAGACTATTATATTCAAAATAAAATATTTGATTTGTGATGGATACGGATCGATTCAAATTCATTTGGAATATTTTGTGGTCAAACAAAAATGCAGATGTCAAAAGCATTTTATATCCCAAACAAATAATATTCGTATGAAATCTAAAATCCACAAGAAATCAATTTGGATAGTTCTGTTTAACATAGCAAATAACCAAATTGTGGGTAATTTACATTTTTTTCGCATGCCTTTTTAAAAGAATATTAAGCGATAAGGCTAAAATTAAGAAATGGGACTTGAACATATACAGGCTTTTAAATCAGAGGACAAATATGAGCAAAATAAAGTTATATGGATAAATTTGTCAATGTATTCCCAAAAACTTTAACACCATAAAACATGAATGAGATAGTTAATATGCGATTAAGACATGTCTACTAAATGAAATATTACAAATCAACAAAAATCATTATTAATAAAGAGACGTAAAATTTTGTATCTACCTAATTTAAATGTTCCCAATTGTTATAATGTCGATGTTCCTGTAATACTTGGTAAGCTTTGAGCAGCGTTAGTCAGTCAGAATTGAAAAAAAGTTTCTCAGGAAAATTACAAATCAGAAGGTAGGTTTGGACTGATCTGATCTGTTTGGATTCCGTAAAGCTTTGTTTGAATATATGGGGCGAAAATCACTTTGAAGAAGAAATGTATAAATGTTTTTACATTTCATTTCCATGGTGTTAAAATGTCTTTACTGCTCTACAAAAAGAGAAGTGGAAATTATTAAGCATTCATATAAACATGATCAGCCGACGGCTTAACAGGTATGACATGATTATTCAAGAATTACACAAAATAAAATAGAATAATAAAAATATTTCATACTCAGAGAAACTATAGTCAGGCCGAACATATTTCGGCCTACACAAAAATGACAGGACAGACTGACGGACACCTGTCCCAAAAAAGATCATGTTCCAAGCAAAATACACACTAAATGGAAAAAGAAAGACAAGAGACACATACACGGAGAACAAAAGAATCACATAAAAATCATCACTTAAGAATCACTTCGTGCCATACGAAGTGATGTGTATGTACGGAGTAGCGGCGAAAAGGATTTCTTTTTAGGAAGGCTACGGCAAAAGAGAATGTACCAAAACATACTCTTCCTTTCTCCTTCTCGCCAACACACTCTCTCTCTCTCTCCCTTTCCGACCAATGCACACATCGCGACGCAAATATGGTTCAAAGGAAAAAGGTATAAAAATATAAAAAGGAAAATACTGGTAACGACCAAAACTCACTCACACACACATGTATAAACAGAAAATATAGCCGAGGTACAATCGGGTTTTCCCTTGTTTTTGAGCATGCGAGAGTGCATGCATATGGCAGTCTGCCCGTGTGTGAGTGTGTGTTTAGGGTGGTATGTGTCTTGGCTAACGACAGAGCCAGCGGAGTCTCGTACTTGAAAAGAACGAAGGAAAGGAAAACGAAAAAAAAAACCAAACGTACAAAGGAATTACAATGATCATCGTCAAACAGCGGATTTGCCTGTGCGAGCATGTGTGTGTCAACGTTTCTTTATAAGACTTGTTGTGGCAGTTGCAAGAAAAAGCAATAAAAACAGTAAATTATGTGTGTGTGTGTTTTGGTCGTCGGTTTCTGTTGTATCTGTGTGAGTGTATCTTATGGATGGATTTGATTTCAAAGCAAGATACAAACTTAAACACACTCACACACATACCGAGTATATTGGATTGCATTTTCAAAATGGAGAACAATTAAATGTGATTTTGTGTAAGATGAAAAAATAAACACACACACACATAGAGAAAGAAGAATAAAAATGATCGTAATTCCTTAACGCAATAAAATAATGATGAGCCAAGTCATCAGAACTACTTACCCGCTGCGGAAATGCCTTGAAGTATGGATGGTATCAGGAAACATAATGTTAAATATTTTATCCAAAATATATCAGACTTGGCAAAGGTGTGGTTTTTAACCAGTAGCCACATTGTTGTAATCCAGTTTTGTGGCTGCTTGGGTATAGTGAAAGAAACAACAGGAGCAGTGTATCCAATGGAATCTAAACTATCCCACAGTTTTCGAGCCGAGTTGTATTTCGTTTCTCTTTTCTTTCGTTTTATTCCCGAAATTAAAAAAAAGTTTGTTTTCAACAAATTGTGCACTTCAGTTTAATTACTTTTTTTTCAATTTCAACACATTCTTTTATTCGTTTTTTGTTAATCCTTTTCGATAGTTGGTATGTGATATTCCTCTACTTTTTCTCTAATAAACCAATCTTATTTTTCTTCAATTCACACACACTTTAACGACTTTGAGTCGTTCCTTACGAGTGGTCGACAGCCACATATCTTGAGTTTTCTTTTATTTCGCTGACTGTGGTTGCTTTTGTTGTATTTTTGTTCACTTTAATTTGTGTAATTTTTTTTATTCTCACACACAACCCAATGAATGGTAGGTAATAAGTAAAGAGCAGCAAAAGAATCTTCGATATAAACCACTTTTTTTTTTCGAAATTATGGTCAATTCTTCAGGTTTCTGGTTTTTCTTGCTCGTCGATCTCGTTCTCTCTCTCTCTCGCTCTCACACTCTTTCCTTTAATTCCAGCTTTTCCTTTGGCTGGTTACAACAATTTTCGGATTTCTTTGAATTTAAACATTTGCCATCACAATTATTTTATTTTGTTTATTTATGTGTAGGGATTGTACACATTTATTATTTTTAGTTTGAATTGCATTCAAATAATCCGTTACATTCATTTTTCTCTTGTACGAAAATTAATTCGCTTCTCCAATTGTTGGGGTATTTAAACAATTAAGGAAAAACCACCTTCTCATTTTTGCTATTCCTTTTTTTTGTGTTAATGTAGTTAACCGTACGCATGCGTTTTTACCCGTGCACATCCAAACCAAACAACTGTCTAAAGTAAACTACGAACGCGCTCAATTCAAATGAAAGCCGAAGTTCAGTTTATTGCGTGCTAGAGAGAGAGCTACACAGTGGTTGTTTCACGTCAGCTCTTCCTCTTCTTTTTCCAATTCTACTTTGCTCGCCTGCATCCAATTCCCTTTTGCTTCTATGAGCAAGCTGTGTACTATGGAATTGTTGCCGATCATTTTGCTCGGTATACGAAAGGTGAATGCTATGCGAATGTTTGCGGTTAGTTTAGGGTTACCAACACCTATGTGAAAAAGAAATAAATGAATGGAGGATTTCTTGTATATTGTAAGGGACGTTGTCTTCAAAATTGTCATTAGGGTGTCAAATTGTCATTTTTGAATTAAAATACACATGGTGTAAAATATAAAAATGATCTATAACAAAGTCAGAAATACATTGATTTGGCAACATAATGGTATTTTTCAACGGACAATCTCACGTACCGTCCCCAATTATTCGGTTGTCCTCTGTACCACCAATAAAACTACCTGTTTTACTTTAAAACAAAGAGGGTAACAGCGGATTTTAATTTAAGTCTCTAAATATATACGTGATTTCTGTAAAAGGAACTTCTGCTATACTTCAATCATTTCTATGTGTCTAAGTAGTGTGATAAGTAGCGTGTGAGACTATCCACCTCGTAAATGCCGGTGACTTTGCGAGGAAATGTAGAACTTCTCTACTTTGAGCCAGGTCTAAGCAGTCAGTGAGTATCCAAAATCTATCGTGCACAGCTCACTGAGAAGTTCCCAGTCTGCTTTTTTAATGGAATGTTTAGAGAAATAAACGTGTGGAGTATGGATCATCGACCAAGTCCATCCGAAGATTGTTGAAGCCGTCCGGAAGACATAACTCATAGTACCGAAATTGAACAAACAACTTACCATGGAAATGAGAGTAAAAATTGTTTATAGGGTCCAACCTCTTCTACTAGCCCGCCAACAATAAGTTCGTACGCCCGTCGTTTTCTAATATTTTCAATTTCTGCTTTTATGTTTATTTAAAAATCTATGTTTTTGAGACAAAGTTTATTGTCTCCTTAAAGCTAAAATTTTTATTTCTTAGAACTAATAGCAGAACAAAAGAAATATATCGTCCATACACATTCTGGATGGCATCTTCTGGTAGTTAATGCACAAATGACAGATTCAGACACATAACAATGTCGTTTTGTATAATCATTCTTCAGACATTCTCAACATCTACCCCGGTATATTTTGACCTATTTTCTTCTCAACTGACTCAAAATGTAGCCAACGATTATAAAGTCTCACATTATTGAAATCGCATTATTGTAATTAGCGGTCTGCAATTCATAATGCCAACAGGTCCTGGTACCACATGATGTCCCCAGAAGTAGTACCGCAGTAACTTAGTCAATTATTCTCTTTGGTGATCAATTGTTCTCTTCTGTAATCGTGTATTTATCAAATCGTTCGCTAATGAAACACCAAGACACATTTTAGATTTTAATTAAATTAAATATGTATAAATTGAATTATTTATTTTTCTTTCATTTTCCGGTTTAATTATTATAATTGCTGTTGTTGTTGTATATGTATAAATAGATATAAATGTTATTGTAAATATAAATGTTATTATTTTTAAATATCATACTTATTTTTCCAATAGTAATTACTATTACAATAATTTAAAAAAAAAATAAAATAAAGGAAACATAAAATTTCAAAAAGAAAAATAACATGCTGGTGTTATCATGATTTCCTTACGAGAAATACGTAGATTTAATAAAGAGAGAAAAATAATATCAAAAATATAAAACACAGCTAAGAACTTGAGAGTTCCAATACTGAAATAAAAAATTATTGAGCCCAATTAAAAAACTCCGAATTTGTTTGTTGGTTGCTTGTATGAAGAAACATATTTAAATTAATGTTATTATCGTATATAAATATGCATCTAAAGAAGAAGAGGAGAATGAATATCAAATCGAATATGTCTGCGGTTGTGGTGCTAATGTCAATACCGAATAACGTATCGTCGTATTGGTATAGTAGTATGTAGGGTATGTTATGTACGTATAAATAGTATTAATAATGTCTTTATCATACTGTTGTTGTTGTTGTTTATTAATAATATTTGAAAAAATGCATTTCTTCATGTTTGTTGTATGTGTATTGCTCTTGATGTGGTTGGTGTCTTCTGGTATTTTTTTCTTTTGTATAAAAAACTACTTTTTCTTGTGGCATTTTGTAAAAAAAATGGTCTTAATTTTTGTTTTTTCTTTTCTTTATAATATGGCAATTAGTTGTTTTCGATCAAGTCTTTTGGTTTTCCTTATTTTACCGAATTGGTAGGAAGTACAATTTGGAAAGGTTTGTGTTGGTCGTCTTGTGTTTTTTTACGTCAAAGATTGTAGGGTAAATTCCTTCTTTTTTTTTTCTTCTTTGTTTTGTTGGTTTATCAGTCTATTATTTGTAGGGACTTTTTCTTTCGAGGGGAAGTTAGAGAGCGAGAGAGAAAAGTCACATGAATGTGCTCGTGGAATATCAAATATAAGGAATGAGTTGATTGATTTGTTGTATACATTAAATTGAATACGTGAATTAAAGGAAATTGACTTTTTTTCGTTTCAGAAAAATATAGAGTTTCTCAATTAAAATTACAAAAGTCAAAGAAACGGAGAGAGAGAGAGAGAGATAAAGATAATAATAACAAAGCAAAAAATATATAACATAAAATACTATAGACTAGACAAAGGGTGAATGGAGTTCAGTTAAACCTAAATGTGAAGTGTATTAAACATTTTGTTGTTGTTGTTGCAGATACGCGTGGTGTAAAACATCTAGTTTTCTCTTAAATTGCATTTAAATTTAAAAACTTAAAATTGTCATGGCTTGAGAGAATAAACAAAAAGGAAACACTCATTAAATAAAATCTCATAAAAAAAAAACAAACTAAAATTGTCATCGTTGTCGTACACTTATTACACACATTTGCTTAGTGCTAAGCAAACCAATGAATGGTGCGGGGAACAGGGGGTTGTGGTTGTGTTTAAAGGGAAGTAGGTGGGGGACTTCGGAAAAGGAGATCATTTTTATAAACAAATGCCTTATACTAGTTTCTAAAGACTTCTGGATTTTGCGTACGAAAAAAAGTTTAATCTTGCCACTCTGTCTCATCAACACCTTCCATATCGTCCTGTTCCAATTTGGTGTTGTATTCCATGCGGGCACTAACCGATTTCTGGATCTAAACAAAGAAAAAAACATTAAGATGTTCACAAATATTCCGGCAATAAAAATAACAATGATCATTACCTCCTTTTGTTTATTCTTATCAATATCGAATTTATTGGTGAATTGTTCATTTGACGCTGCCGACGCTGCTGAGTTGTCTGAACGTTTGGCTTGACTAACAACGGGTTGTATAGAAGACACTAAAATAATAATCATATTATCAATAATTTGCACAGAATACCAACATTTTCGTCAATAATTAAAAGTTCTTGCTGAAATAGTCTCAGATCTCCCCGCCTGCACATCACGAATTTGGAATTATTTAACACTTTGATAAGAATTACGGAAGTATCACGAATCGAGTGATGGACGGCCGTGGTGAGACAGGTATCATACGAGAAATATGGATATGAGTAAAAACACGATTGAGATTATGTCTTTATAAAATGCATTACTCGTTCGAGGACGACGTAAAATCGTACTACATTTTCCCCATGGTTGTGAAAAAATGATCCATCAATGAGATGACTTTATTAGATTAATAGAAATTTCGATAACACTCATCTCTTTTGTGGAGTGATGATCACGATTTGAAGTGAGTGGACAAATTAACGCCATCGACGATATTTTTGGTGCAAATTCATTGCGTTATCGTTTATAAATTCAAACATCTTTAGTGATATTTGTATTCTTGGCCTCGGATACTTACGTGAGTCCATTCCCTCAGGTTGTAAATTAATTTTTTTCGGTTTCTTGTCGTTGGACAAGAACCACTCTTCGGCCGTCATTGTTGGTGTCCAAGTGACACGGGTATGTGGAAAGAGGTCATCCTGGAACAGTTCGCTCTGTGAAAGCAAAGATTTATATTACACACACGACAGAGCATTAGCCATATCTCAAGGTATGCTTACTTTTATGCGTGGCACAGTAAAACTGAGTGGTTCAATAGTTGTGTTTGTCAAACGATAGGCCTTACAGAACTCGACGCTAGCCACATCGCAATGATTCTTTGTGAGAAAACTTAGTCCTTGATGCAAAGATGTGCAGCGATGATGGGACAAGGGGCATATGAAGGGCTCCTCGTCAGTGATTTCATAGCAATAGATTGTCGAATCACCTTTGCCGGCCACAAATAGCGTTGAGCTATCTTCGTCATAGAAAGGTATAAGAATGGATGGTGAAACGTCCAAACTGGCTGTATTCAGTGGAGCATTTAAACTGTCTGCTTTGTAGACGCTTATTTGACGCTCCGAAACTCTGTGAATTAATTACGAATAAATTCCGTACAATTAAAAATCATTCCACGTCAAACTGAGTTAAGAAAGATCTTAACGCAATTTCAGTTACATAGAACTAGTGTCACTTACTTATCGAATCCTGTGCACACAATGTATTGTCCATCCAATGCCCAAACGATACGAGCACCTCTTGTACCAACGGGCCCATTACCCTCACGTATTGGTGTCTCCGATTTTCTGGGATTGTATATACGAATTTTTCCATCTTTGCTAACAGTCGCACCGTATTTACCACACGGACTCCAAGCAAAGTCGAATATTTGATCCGAATGACCCGTCAGCACGCATTTCTCCTCCATGGTTGGTATGTGCCACAACTTAATGGTCATGTCATAACTGGCCGTTAGCAAGATATCCTGGGCGAGAGGATGGAATCGTATAAAATAGATTTTATCCAAATGTGCCGTCAATTCCTGCTCTGGTGTGTTGGTGGGTTCCGAGAGACCGTTGTCGGGTATGCGCCATAGTTTAACCATACCATCGTCACAGGCCACAGCCAAACGTTTCGAATCGAATGGATCCCATTGGAAGTCCATGATATTACTTCCGTCCACTAGTGAGGGTATAACGCCGTCGGGCAATCGTCCGGGCTTACTTAATTCAAATATGGCAATTTTACCGCCCGGGCCGGAAAGTGGTACGGCAACGCGTTCATGATTGGCCGTAAAACCGTTGCATTCCCCCGGTATTTGTCTGCTGAGATTGCGTACGTTTTCGATATGAGTTGACTTGTGGCCTGGTGTTCCCTTTAGGTGTCGGAACTTGGAGACTTTGCCAAACACGGTTGAAGTGCGTTTGGTTGAAGTGGTGATGGCAGCTTCGGTAGCAGACTTTTTGAGTGGCGCTGCCGCTGACGATGATGATCCATTATCCGTGATCTCTTTTGCTGGCACATTTCGACGTTTCTCTTCCAATAGTTTGCCCTCGGGCACTGAAGTCCGTTTGATGTCAATAGAACCGGACTTTGTGGAATCAACTTTAGACAGTTCACGACGCCTACGAAAGACACGACGACAATACAAGAAATTGACATTTCTCCACAACTAAAAACGGCACAACAACTTACAATGGCACCGGCGATTGAGACCTATCCTCGTTGGTACTCTTCGAGTGCAATTCATACAAACGCCGCCTATCCGCAATACTGCTGCGGGCTGGAGAAAACCTTCGCAACTCCGAATCCGGTTTGTCATCGCCTTCTGTGGAGTTCTCCGACGATTCCGAATGATTTTGCTCGAAAATCTACGTTTAAATATTAAATAATTTTTATATTAATACTTTTATTCATATTTCGGGGTAGACATTGGTTTTGCGGTAACAACCTTATCACTGGAATCTTCGTCATCCAGAGAAGACTACAATATCGTGTAAATATTGTCGAGAGGAGAATGTGATTTGTTAGTAGTTAAATGTGTTAAAGGTTTGTGTAGATAGAAAGAGATCAACAATAAAGTGATTAGTTACAAGGCAATATATTAAAAATGTTTTAAATTCAGAGCAGCTAGCTGAGGGTCACCCCCAGTCACTCATCATTTGTACGCTCGTATACTTACTTTACGTCGTTCCGACGTAGATAGGGACTTCTGTAGACCATTGTTCTCAATCTCGGATCCAGTTGATGGTTCTAAAATGTAAAATACAATCATGCATACAGTTGTGATGTGTGACACCCTCCTAGAAAATACCTACTTTTGATTTCGATTTCCACAATTAAATCGGGCTTTGAGGACGCCGCTGACTCGGGATCGTTTGTAGCTGTCGCTATATTTGAGGGATTTGACAGATTTTCCTGCGAACCCGGTGCTACCGGGACTGCAAACACCTTATCGAATGACACATCAACCGAATTGCTGGAGAACGGCTTGGGTCCCAAACGAGGCTTTAAATACAGAACAAACAGAATGCATGTGTCATTTAATAGTTTCCCTCGCAACAATTCTTAGAAATCAGGGACAAAATCAAACGAAAATGCTGTGCTAACTTTGCCTACAACTGAACGAACTCAAAAATAGGATTTCACCAAAGGGAAATAACCAAAACATAAATCGAAATCATAAAACAACCGAAAAGTTTGAAATTTCTCTTACAACAAAATCGCAAACCTTGTAAGCACTAGCTGTAGTTCGGGGTCTGGGTTTTGGCATAACTTTATTGGCCTCCGCCGGCAATTGTTGCTGCTGACCCGAATCTTGCAGAGAATTGTTACGCGATGTTCGGGGCATGGGCTTGGGCACCGAAGACGATGAATCCTCCGTATTCGGTGAATCCTGAGAGGGTGGACTTTGTTCCTCATCATCGTCATTCTCACCGTCATCAATGTCGTCGTCATTATTCTCAGCTGACTCCTTTTCCGAATCGGTCTTGTATTTAGCATCGAACTTTTTGAAAATGGTCGACAACTCATCTGTGTCGACAACGTCTTGTTTGGGTGATTTCAAAGATTTGGCAATAATCTGTGTCTTAGTGTTATGACTGCCATTCAGCTGCTGTTGCTGCTGCTGCTTCATATTTTTATCATCAGCAGATACCTTTTTATTTTCAATATTTTTAATATATTCTTTTAAATTTCCACGATGAACCTTTTTGGGTGGTAATGCAAGCATTTTATAAGAAATCGAGGAAGAAAACAAACATATTGCGATAATAATAAAATGTTTAAAGTAACACTACCGAAGAAAACTACTAATCCTATTCTTCCTCAGAAACAATACAGAAATTACCGCAGATCTTAGAGATCGTTTAAATCAATATGAGGGACTGTACTTACAACAACTGGGGCGTCTCCCAATTCACGCTTGGCGGGATCCAAACTCATTTTTGGTACCGGCATATTGGTGCCATTCATCCATTCCGCGGCTGTTAAGTCAGTACGGCAGCTAGCGGTGTCTGGATATAAATCACTGTGAAAGTCGCGATAAGTCTAAACGAAAAACACAAATGTTGAGTATATATATATATATCTATCACTATCAACCCATATTCGAAGGAGTTTCTAAGATGGCGTACCTTGCGTGGCACCTGGTACATGATTGGTATAACCATATTTGAGGTTAATTGCAGGACACGATTGACTTCGCCCTCCATAACCTTCAAAGCTCGTTTGGGTATTATGCAAGCACCCTTAGTCTGTTCTCCTGTATGTCTTAAGCCCTCGATGAGGAAGGGATCTTTGTCGGTTACTTCCAAATAGTTAATTGTGGTATCTCCCTTGCCTGCCAAGAACAACATGTTCGTGTCCGCATCATATAGAGGCATTAAGATACCCGTCGAACAGTCCAATTCCAATGTTTTCTCCGGCACAGAGAAATTTCGTATATCACGTATTATCACCTGACGCAAACGGGCCGAATCAAAGCCGGTCGTCAAAATGCGCGATTGATTACCCAACCAGACGACACGAGAATCTTTAATGCTTTGATGCGACTCGGCGGACATTTGTATGGGCGAACCATTGATGCGGCAATCCAATATGCGCACAAACTTATCTTTGCAGCTGGTGGCAATGACAGTGCCATCTTGTCGCCAACTGGCCGATTGTATGACCTCAGGGTGTTCATTATTAGCTACAAAAGATTTTTCAAAACATTGTGCTTACTCTTTTTCACAAATACTGATTGCGAACTTACAATAAATCTCCTTTTGCGTTGTTACATCAAACAGTGTCACACATCCCGCCGACGTTGAGTGCAATATGCCATCGGCTGTGGGATGGAAGCCTACAGTCTCCACGCGCCTCTGTTTATGTGAAAATACACACTCTGGATCGGACAATGATGCCTCCAGGCCCTTCTCTGGTATATGCCAAACTTTAACCATACAATCCTGAGACGCAGTGGCCAATAGGCCATCGTGAAAGGGCGAAAACCCCATATCAGTCACCGTATCTGAGTGCGCATGCAGTAAGGGCATTGTCTTGCTTTTACGTCCGCAATCGTCCAACGGCAAGACGGCCACACTCGAACCCGTATGTTCCCAATTGAAAGCCATGAATGCCGCCGAAGCGGCAATGTTATTCCCATAGGTCTGATAGGAACCTACACATATGTCACGTATACATGCTTCCGGTTTCGGTACAATAGGTGCTGCATTCTTGTATTTAGATGCTTTAAAACGCCAGGCCATTGTCGACAGCAGTTGTTCTTCTCTCGTTGAAAGTTGTAATCAAAATGAATTGCGGCGTTTGCTTTTCGTTATAGAGAATGTGTCTGATAAAAAAAAACTGCAAGTGTAATGGAAAGTTTTTATTTTAATAATTACAAATGAACAAGAACAATATCGTAGAGCATATCAGTTGTATTTTTTGAAAAAGAATTTATAAAAGCATTAATTGGGGAGTTATTGAGAAGGATCACGCTAAAAAGTATGCAAAATGTGAACCCATTGAACTAATAACTGTATACTATATGTATATTGAGACCAAATATATCCTTTGGCATATAATATCGTTTGAGCCATGTCTATCATTATGGCCTACTAAGACCTGAGCCGTATGTTTGTTGAACGAAGAGTACCCATCGCCAGCATCGCTGTTGTACGAGAATAGTTGGTGTTTCTATAAATGTTTTACAAATTCTGCACGATGCTTTCAATAGATATACAAGATGTACAAGCCATCAGAAATTATTCTTCAAGAAACATTTAAAATCGGAAAATTAAAAATCATAATACATATAAGTTACACTAATAAAAAAATATGTGTGAAGAAGTGTAAAGCGCTAAGATAAGCAATGATAATACAGGGTTAACCAACAAGAGGTATTCAAAGAAAATTACCTTTTTTGATATAAATGATCGGATGTTTATTTCATAATAAAGAGGAAGTTATGCCGTTAATAATGAAAAACAACACCAGCCAAATGGGCACCACGACCACGCTTACAGGGCCATATCCTTTTCATGAAAGTTTCCATAACCAAATCGCAAAGTGGCTGACCTATGTCCTCGATAGCCTCGCGAATTCTATCTTTGAGGTCATGAGTCTTTGAGAAAAGTCGCAAGGTGTTAAATCAGATCTCGTTCGCCAATTGTGATCACCTCTTCGAGAGACAACACGGTCCGAAAACTTTTTAGTTTTGCGAAGATTTTCACCATTTTTGTAGTGAATTTTAATAATTTCAATGCGTTGTTGAAGCGTGTATCGTTCTATAATAAAAGCTTCAAAAGTGACAGCTACCAAAATACCGAGTGATTCAAAATAACACCTCTTGTTGGAGAACCCTGTATATGTAATGTAAATACAGAAGTGTTAAGTAGACGTGGTATTCTGAATTCAAAAGGACGATCCATCAAGTGGCAAGATAAAACTATTTGATTGCTACGAGTGGATGGATATAACTCAAATGAGGATTATAACGCGGATCCCAAGACATGAGAATATTTGTCAATTAAACAAAATTATTAAAAAAAAAGTTGTTTAAAATCTACAGATTTTCAGGAAAATGTTTGGAAAACGAAAAATACTGATAATATAGAAAAATACACATATATTTTTAAACACATTATTTTTTGTTTAATTTGTTGCATACTTTCGTTTGATACACATCCCTACAACTAAAATAAACTTCAACAAAAATTACCTAAGAAGAGAATAATTTTATAGAAATTAAAAAAACAATTCATGGTACGTAGTGTCAAACAAATGTTTGGAAAATTTGGAATAGGTACCTATATTGATTTAATTAGTTGTAACAGGCTTTTGGGATCCAATACTTGGTGTCACATCGTACATCCCCTATTGCTGGCAGACGTCTACACAAGGAGTGAATCAACTTTCGTACATTATTTTACTCGTTTTTCGTTAATAAATCAGTAAGTCATTATAAATCTTAGAAGACCTTTGCCAACATTTCTCTTTAGGTGGGCCCATAACTTCAGAATGGGAATCATGGCTGGGCCTGGCTTTGTCCTGATGCAATTTGCATTTTGACTTCTGCGCTTTCTCTGGGTCAATTGCACTTAGCTTTAAACTAAATGCTTGTTTTTCAATATTTCGAGTATTTTTCCTTTCCCAAACATTTCTATGACAAACTGTTTATGTAGGTTTTCCATTTCAAAATGAACGGTCTCTTCACTATGATTGTTTTCGGGTGTTTGGTCCCAATCAAACATGACATTTAAAAATTAAACCTAGGGCCAAGCGTTTCATCGACCCAGTCTTGGCACGTACGATTCTCGAATCGATCGCCCTTCTGTTTCATAACCGCCAAGTATCGAAAAACAAACTTTTTTTCTTCTACATATGACATATGGACAGTGACACAATATTATTAACGCGGTAACAGTTTAAAATCCCCGTTTGGACTCTCTCGCACTCTGGGGTTCACACACTTTTCTCTACCCCCAACCCCCAAAATAGAAAAATGTACCACATACAAAATAGATAAATAACAAAACATTTCGCAAATGTAGCACCCCTCAAGTGTCTGTTCGGATTGGACAACTGCCGCACTACCGAACGCTTCCATTGCTTCCACATACACACATTATAGATCAACCCCTAAGTTGATCATCATCATAATCCAACCGAGAAACTACATACAACACTGGCAGAAGAAAAAAAAAACAAGCAGACCGGCAGACAACCACATATGTGCGTGCGTACGTACATATATATGTATGTAGCGCTTAAGACAGGTTTCAGACGCCCGTGGCCGACGTTGTTTTTGTGAAATCACATAAATCATACACAATAGAAAGTACACCACTATTATCGTCTGTAGCTAGCTGACTGGTAGTAATTTCAACAACATTCATACAAGGAATTCAGTAGAAAATGTATCCTCCATATCACATATATGGTGATAAATGCACGGGAGGAAAACTGTAAATATCTCCGGCAAAATTGCTCTTTGCTCTCCATATTTCTCCCATTCGGCACATCTCTGTGTACAACAAAAACATAAGGGAAATGGGAGAAAGGGAAAAAAGTAGATTAGCAAAACAACTTTTTCTCGTTGCTGCTGCATTTTTTATGCAATGCCAAATAATAATGCAATTAATTCAATTGACACTTAGTCGACAGCGTAGTTGAATTTTCTATGACTAAACAATTAGTAATTTTTCTATTTATATATCACGGAGAATCACTTTCCACTTTCTTCACAATTTAATTTTAAGATATCACTGCGACTATGGCACACACCCTTTTTTCCAGAGAGGAGACAGACAAAGAACTTTTTCGCAATTACTGAAAAGAACTAGTAGTTAATTGTCCAAACTTATTGGCTGTGCCGCCGTCGCCGATACTTTTCAGTCGACTCGGCTCTCTGAGCGAGACTCGAAAATTCTGTCAACAATTACATTGCCAGATGTATGCGATACGTTTAATGGTGAAATACCAATACTCACATTACCAGATGTAATGCGGTGTTTACACTATACGTCTACTGTGTAGTCATCGCGAGTAAGTGTATCATGTTGCTATCAAAAAAAAAAAACGATACATCAATATTTTTCAATCAGTCAGCCAGAGCGAAATTTGAATTCCTGTTGCCGTTGTTTTAGCAAAGAGAAAGAAAATATAACATACATATATATTTATTAATATAGTATTGCATGTCGATATTATAATAAAATGTGAACGTTAAATATTTATTTGTTATGAATATCTTTCTCGATATTTTTCGAGAAGTACAATATGAAGTTCCAAAATGAACACTATATCTATCTATACCCTATCTATATCTAAGTTTCCTTTTCTTTTCTCTACATACAATTACTAGAAATTAAACCATAGCTTTCGTTAAAACGATACATCCCGCATACATCATTTGAATCAATCAGTTTTTATTTTGTTATATTAAAATAGCGACAATTTATGCGCTATAAATTATTTATTAATACCTATACGTAAATTTTTTCCTCTTTGCATTCTATACGTACACGCCATGATCAAACATCAGATGAATCGTGTAAACACCGCACTTTGACTGTTAGATGGAATTGATAAAACACAATTGGAATCGCTCGCCGCGTCGCCGGTCCAAATGTATTTCATATAAGACAAAAGCCGATGTCAATAACGGCAGTGACTGATTCTTTTTGCATTTCAGGATATCTCAAAAATTACAATTTTCTGCTGTCACAAGTTTCATTCGAAAAACTCGAAGTGTCGTGGGCAGAGGTCTGACGAATATCAAAACGATTTTTCATGTTTGGTCAAACATATCCGACATCAACTGACATTGGATAGTTTTTAGACTTGTTTTAAAGTAAACGGAAATTATGGAATGTAAAAAGTGAAAACCATAAAAATATTTTAATAATGTGTGTTACAATATTTTAGTCGAAAAGTTAATAGAAATGTAACCAAAAGCATTTTTTGTCTATGTAAAATTACATATAAAAGACATCCGGACACGTTCTTGTTCACCATATTAGCTTTAGGTATTAAACCAACCATACATTTCAAATTTTGAACGGCAATTGTTCGCAAACGGTCTTAATTGTTTCCCAAAAATTAAAGGAAAACATATTGAATGTCATTTGTGCGTTATGAAATTGACTGTTTGAAGTTCACACCGGCTTGTGTATGCGATTTGAAGTTTTCAAATTTTGCAAATGTAAACAACAGCACACGTATTGTGATTTCAGATCGTGTACAATTGACTTTACTTTCCTTATTTTTAATTGTAAAAAATATATCCAAAATTATGTTACTTTTTTTTTAAAGAAATGATGGTCCGACAGAAACTTATAAAAAAGCTCGATTTCTTTTTATAATTATAAAAAGTGTAAATTTGTAATAATTTATACCGCATATCTTTTTTTATTCATAATTTTTACAAGAATTACGATTTATTGTTTCAAGAAAATCATTAGAATCGTTTTCAAGTTCAAAAATAGGCATTTAATACTTACCTTTCCTTTCAATTTTTAATGTCTGCTTCTATTTTTAGCCCTTTTTCTTCTTTAAATACTTTTTGGGGGTTTCTGTTCATGGCCCGATTTATCTGAACAAATTTAACAAAACTGCCATTACCGTCTTCCAAGGCATTGAAATAAATCGCATCGTGTAAAATGACCATATACGATAGATATTGCATAGGATGCATAGGATTTCGATAACATGCACAAGACAAGTTGTTCAGCTATAGTACAGGCATCGAAATTATTATATGGTACAAGCGTTTGTTTTTTCTATGAATCTATATTTAATATCATATTACATATTGCAAAAACTCCTTTTATAAAAAAGAAGAGACAGTTAAATTTATTTATTCTAATTAATAATTTATCGAAAAAAAAACTTTAATATAAAATATTTGTATGGAACAAAACTAGTTCCATAGTATATAATATCAGCTAAAGTATATCTCTTTTTTTTTAATAAATTTGATATGTGATTTTTTCTGAATATCCTAATGTTGTTGAATTAATTAATTTATGAAATTATTTTTATTTAAATAACGGCAAATCTTAAGATTGCAAAATATGTTGTTTAACATACATTCGATGCATCGTTGAAAAGAAGTGGTACAAGTCTGGGAATAAATCCTTGTATTTTGGGATATTGCTAGCTTTTACACTGTACCATATAATTATTATTTCGATACCTCTATCATGGCTTTAAATACAAAATTTCATAGTCATTTAAAGGACAAATCATTCAGGTAAATTTGGTAAGACCGTGACTGATTTCCGGAACTCTATCACTTTGCCTGTTTAAATACCAAAAAGACCGCTTAGTTTTGTGTACATTCATTAAATTTGTTTTTATTTTTGTATCATCTATTTTGTTTTTTTTCTCCTTAATGATGATATATTAGTAAATTTGTTCTATAGAATATTTTCTTTGTTTGTTTGTAACTTAATACTTAATACAGAGTTAATAGTTATTACTATATTGATGTAATTTTGCTTTTTGAATGTTCTCTTTGTTTTTTATATATATTATAGCAAAATGTAAATTAAAAAAAAATAAATAAATAAACATAAAACAGATTTGTAAGTATATAACAAAAATAATTAAATACTTAAAATAGGTTTTGTTCATTCATCATTAATTATATTTTTGTATGGATTTTTTGTTGTTGTTTTAGAATATTGTGTATGTATATAAATATTGCAAATATGTAGTAGTGTTATTTGTTACAGTAGACAATTTGTTTTTCTTGTAGTAGGTTCGTCAGTTTCTCACATTATGTATTTTCCAAATATTTACATACTAGGATGAGGAAGGTGGTAGGAAGAACTTTCAGAGTTAAGGAAAAATTGCACACAAAATCGAATAAATGAAAAGTATACAACTTATACAACAAACAATAACACCAGTTTGCAAAACAATAGACCATTTCTTTTTATGAGTTTTCACCCACAATCTCATACATCAAATTCTTTTGTAAGGATTACAATTTCCGTATGATTTTAGTATGTTGTCCTTTGGAGGCATATGAATTATAAAGTCCCGCATAAAGTTGTCTTTTCAATCGAAGTGAAAAATATTTCAACCAATTTACAAATGTAGAATAGAAAATGTTCTGAAATCCTGTAAAAGTTTGTAGAATGTTAACGTAAGAACTTTGTCTTGATTCTTAGGAGTATGCTTAGGACAGGACTGGTAGGAGTGCCTGATGTTATTATTCAACTACTAAAATAATTGAACAAATAGTTCGCAACATGTATTGCCTATTTTTAAATTCAAGATGGAATCCTACATTTCCGAATTACCTCCGAGAACAATTATAAATATATGTATATAAATTAAGCCATTCTTATCTGCCCGACGTACATATATTTAATGAAATATTGGATTTAGTTTTCAAAATGACTGCAAACTTTGTTAAAAGAGATTGATAATCACAAAAATGGAGACGCTGATTGCGGCGTTTGGTTGGTGGTTTCCATGAAATTTATTGACAACGACGTGTTCGATTGATTACTGAGTTTGAGTATAAAAAATAAAAACAACTCTTCTTTTGATTTTTTTTTTTAAATGTTAACGTTACTTATGATTTATATAAAATAAATTAATATAAATATAATGTAGTGTATGTATATATGTCTAATTAATTAATTATGCGGTTTTTGTTGCTTCATAAAATCTTCTTCTTAAAATAAATAATAAAATGCTTTCTTAAAACTTTCGTTACAATTTCATCAATACGATGATGACCGAGATATGAGGAGAGAGATGAAGAGGACAGAACACAAACATTTAGAAAATAAATTCAAATAGAAATAAATCAAAACTATAACTGAGAAGAGGCGAATATAATCTTTCGTTTTTTTTTAATTTCTTGTTATATTACAAATTCAATAGTATTTATGTTAATAGTAGGTACAACATAATTTAAAAATAACAAAAGCAAATTACGAAAAATTGTTAGAAAGAAACAAAGGGGAACAATTGATTGTGGTGCGATTTAGTTTTAGAAACAGAACAGAAACTATACATGAATACAATACATATTCGTCGTAAATATATAATTCATATATATATATATATATATGTTTGTATGTATTTACATCTAAAAAGACAGTCTTGATTCCTTGTGTATTTGAGGGTGTATGTGTTTGTGTTGATTTTTCTATCTATCGCTAAACGAATGACTTCCATAGGTTCATGGTACCTGTACTCATCTTATTAAAATTTGGGTATTTGATATTTTTTGTTTTTAACAATCTAGGCAAACTTTAATATAAATCCCAATTTAAAGAATTGAATCCATCCACGAAGCATTGGCGCTCACAAGCCACCATGGAAGTCACCACGGGTCCGCGTATAGATTTGTCAATTGTGTATGAGATTTGTTGTATAGTGTGAATGTTTCGCCGTGGAAAAGTGCAGGCCGGCGCGGCACGAGTAACAATTACGCTTAGAAGTACAACAAAAGAAAAATAAATAAAACAACATACATCAATTTCATGCATTACAAACAAATGGGTGTTCTTGATGACAAATGGTTGTATGTACGTATGTGTGTATGATGATGATTCAATAAGGATGATGATTCAATACATAAAATATACCCACGAACTTAAGTAAAACTAACGTTTTAAAAGCAGTAGTTTTGTGCAACTTTTTAGAAAAGTGCCAGTTCCTTAAAGACAACAATTGAAAAAAATGTTAATCCCTTAAATACCACGATTTTCAAAATCATCGCTTAAAAGGTAACAACGTTGCTTTTTTTCTTATGTTCCAAATTGTTTTATATATCTTATCTTATATATTCGGTTTAATACAATAGTAATGAACAGAAGTAGAAGAAGAAAATCTAAGGTTATCTAGGAAATAAAAAACATATCGGAAAAGTTAGTCACTGTGGGTTGTTTTTCTTTTGTTTATTTTAAGTGCGATTTGACTTTGTTCGTGTCAAATACAAGATTTGTTGCTTCTATTTTTTATGATATAATTTAAAAACTATTTTCTCTATTTCCGATTTTTATGAGCACAAATGCATGGGTATTGCTTTAGTAGGAACGAAAACAAAACGAGATTGTATTGTGGCCTTAGATTTTCCAACTTTGATTTGTTAACTGCATCGTACATCAACTCCATAGAAATAATTCTCATGCACATGTTTGGAGTTTAGGCTTTAGGTAAGCTATATTGTTTATAGAATACTTTACAAATAAAATCGTTAGATCATTCTTAGGGTATGAACTAAACGTATATATATATATATATATAAATGCAAGAACAAGAAATTATTAAACAATCCGCAGTGACCAGCTCATAATAAATTTAGCAAAATTTAGGTTTATTTTGTCTACCTTAATAAATAAATAATAATTCTCCATTAGGCACAAAGCTGAGTTAAAAATCTTTGGAATTATCTATATAATCGAAATGTCTTTCTAATAAAAGTTATCCATAACTTCACAAAAAAAAACATTACGTATATCCTTTAACATTTTCTAAAGGAATATACGCAAAACTTCTCACATCAAAGTGAATTATGTACGATATAATTTGAATACTCACGTACGAGAATATACTGTTCATGGCTAATCCTTTTTCTACCAGTAGATTTACATGGTTTAAATGGCCAATGTTTTGACATTCTAACCAGGAAACAAACCTGGACTTGTTGTGTAAGACATACACACTGTTGACAACATTTATAAATTACATAAACCTTAGATTATTCTTCCCTATTTTTCCGAACATTACTAAATAAGCATTATAGGAGGATACAATGATGGCGACAGGCATTACCAGAATATTCTCAAATTAAAATTCCGCGTATACTCTCTCATATACGATTTAAAGGGTGTAGATTTTTTGTTTAAAAAAAACATTCATGCAGTAGGAGTAATCTCAAAAAACTCTTTAAATTTAAACCATTTTTCCATCGTTCATATCATTCGTTGTGCAAGTAAAATTAGATTTTGTTTTTATCATAGAATTCGGCTTTGACGACAAAATGTTGGTTGGTTATTTGTGTTTCTTTCTTTCTGTTGGGTTAAAAATTTAAAGTTTTCTTCATCCGTTTAGTTTCCTTTGCTCTTCTGTACGTTTTCTTTTTTTTTTGGTTTAAAATTAATTATTTACAATAGCGCGCTTGCCTCTTGGTTTAATGGTTTCGGAAATTTGCCACATTTCTTCTTCGCCCAAAAAGTTTTCGAAATTTTCGAAAAATCTTATAATACGTTCGTTGCGTCGATATGCATAGGAGCTGTAAAATTATGAAATAGAAACAATTATGACATAAGTTTATTGACAAGTGTAATATTTTATAACCGCGTTCAGATCGGCAGGACAAATTCTATATAACCCCTACATCGATATATAAATGCGCATTTCATTTCAGTTATAAGACAGAAATACTGTACAGTTTCAATGTAATAAGATCAACGAGGTCAGGAATGTTTCAGGAAGTACAAAATCGTACATAGTATATTTATTGGTAGTATTTTATTCCCCGGATTCCGGACCAATAATCCCGAGAATTCCCGAGTTAAAAACTCTAATCCCAACTGACTGCAGCCGAATGGGTTTTGGACCGAAAATATACATTTCGAAAAAGATTTTTTTTAAACTTTTGTTTTATTTTTAAATTACAAAAAAAATTTAATATTTCATAAATTATTTTTTTTAAATTAAAAAAAAATCGGTGATAATTAAAAAAAAATCCTAAGAAATTGAAAAACGCCAATACTTTTTTCCACAAAATTTTAGCATGTACTCATATTCGTCATTGTTATTTCATTAGCTTTGGAGTAAACAAACTTTATTAAGTCCCGATTACTTGCGGCAATTTTTACGATTCCATTTTGAACTTGCCTCTTGTGTTCACACAGTCGAAATTCTTTTTCGACAATTTTTATTTTTATTATTACATTTTCAAATACAAATGACTTTCAAAATACGAAAAACAAAAATGAAGTTGCTTTCAAAATACGAAAAACACAAACGAAATTGCCAGTACGAGCAAGTTTTTTCCATTTCCATTCCCCTTACCAATCTTTCCAACAAACTTAGAATTGCGGCAATTAAATCCGCTCTTTTTCCTTTTACGGTTGTTCGTATTCTAGATCATGTTCTACTACCTATTTCTCCAAAATAGAAATATTCCAAAAAAAAAGGTTTTTCTTTTATTGCGGGCAAGATATACGGATTCGTTTCGGAATTGAACCCATTTGTTATAAGCAAAAACTTAGTAAAACTTCTTTCATAAAGTTTGTTTGATTCTGATCCACTACAAATCAATTCGGTTATAGTCAGTTTGGATTTAAATTACTGAATTATCTCAGTTTAGGTACAGGTGGTCTCATCTCTACATACAATCTCCAGCTACAAGTAGAGTGACGGTCCCATTAGTCATTAGGTTTGCATTTCGAATCTAAAATATTCTATACCTCAAATATTGTTATATTCACTACAATAAAAACAGAAAACTAATAATAATCAGGTGGGAGGAATCCTAAAAATTCACATTTACAAGATCTGTTTTCTATGGCAATGTGCATCCAATTACTGGCATTATCTGAACAAACTTATCAGAATATATTTTTCCCGGGTCTCTAGAAATACATACGTTTATAAACTTATAAATATTGCACTCACCATTTCTTAAAACGTTTCATATTTACAATGATTTTGTACTGCTGCCAACGTTTCGAAAAGTTTACAACACCATCTTTTAAATAATCGGGATTTCCTACATGAACAAATGTTAGGTCTTGTAAAACAAGGCCACTGAAATGAGAAGAAACAACGTAAAATGCGAACAACAATTATTTTATGATAATCCATTAAAAATATGCCCATTTTTCTTACATATAAGGTATGCAAGGTGGTGCCGTTTCCTCCAAAGCTTTACGATAATTTCGAAAACTAGAACTTGAATCAATTATATTACAATTATTTTTTACAGTTTCTTTAATCGATTTATTCCACTCGAGTCTGAAAGCAAAAAAGAAAATTGAACAAAATTAACTGATGGATGTTACTGGAGAAGTTATTATCTGATATCTTTACCTTCTTATGGGTGCTGAGTCCAATGCAGACAATAAGGCCAAATATGAATTGTAGTTGTGTATCTTTTTTAAGTGTGACATTATTTTTATAAACTTCTCCACGTATTTCTCTCGCTCTTTGGCACAAGATAGCATCAGAATTTTGGAACGAACCCAGTACGACATTTTATTAAAGTGCTCAGTGAATTTATTTAGATTCGGTGACTTTTCATCACATTGGTCTTTGGCAAAGATTAAAACTTCCGGTATTTCTATTTTTTGAAAAAGATCAGCATCCAACAGTGTCATTTGCTTAGCTATCTCAATTGATTTGAACTCCAATAAACTGGGCTGTACTGTGACAGTGGAGAACATATCGTTGGTGGGATAGGCCGGCAAGCGTGATTCCTTATATAAATTCACCTTTATTAAATAAATTTAACAATGTCAATGGTCTGGTTAATTTAAGTGTTCTAGATCACAAGAATAAATACCTTTTCGACGATTTTATTACGTAGCAACTTTGCCAAATACAATTCACCGGCACACACGAGCTCATAAACAAATTCCACTAACAATGTCAGCAGATTGGGAGACGTTAAATCTGTGCACCTAAAATGTAAGTAAATATTGGAGGTTCGTTTAGTATAAGCAGTGTAAAGAGTGCTAATTCGTATTAGTCAGGGGAAAACAAAGTCAAGCTATCGCCTTATAATCCATAAGCTATGCATGATCAGTGTGACTAAAGATAGTGGAATAATTTTACGTTCTAAGTCCATGAGATACATAACTAACTTAATGAATACTTACGTCAAATCATTCACAACTCGAACTAATAGCGAAAAGGTTTCCTTTGCTGCCTTTTGCTTTTGCTCATTCAGTTGGCAAAAGAACACGGTGTAACGATGAGTTAATTTCTCAATTAAATCGATGGGCTGTATAAACGTACGGAACGTAGTTATAAATGCTTCACTGAATGCTACATTTTTATAAGAAAACAAATATTATTACAATAGTAGATCGAGTTTAAAGTGTGTTAAGTTTACCTTTATCTTTTTGGACACGACTGGCGTGTACAATCAAACCATCAATATAGCCTCCCTTGACGTCAGGGCCTTCTTCATTTTCCTTTTTGAAAATTAAATATGGTGTAATATCAATCTCCTCCAATATGTTTGGTAAGTGATTGATCTCTTCGGTAGATAAAGGACTCTTTAGGGGAGGGGGTGGAAAAATGGAACGATTATAATATTTCTCTTCTAGTGAATAACAAACACAGACCTTTCTGTTGAAGATGTTATAATTGACCATTTCCTCAACTTCACTCGTATAATCACCATTCGGCCCCATCTTATCCAGTGTTGGAGATGTCGGTGTTCTTGGCATGGACGTGTCATAAACATTCTCCAATTCATGGGAATGAATTAGACCGGTGTCATCCTCGCACTGATCACCCACTTCCTCGGAGAGTGTAGACATCATTTCATTACCGCCCGAAACGCTCAGGATTCTATGATCGGATGTCAAATGTTTGGGCTTTGGACTAGGCGGAGGTGTTGTTATAATTGTAGGTGGCGGTATCGGTGACGACGAGTTGGAAGTTGTCTTCCATTGCTTATAGTTTTTCGGTGGTAGTGCCGGCGGAGTCTCCGGCAATTCTTCTTTGGCAAATGTTGTAGCAATACTAAATCGAAAACAACAATTGAAAGCAAACAAAAAAAAATTAAGCAATAATTCAACATTCAAATAACATTAAGTCGGTCGCTCATACTTCATAGTTTGACTGTGTGTTATGTTTCGGTTTAAATTGCAAGCATGTACGGTATGACGTTGTGTTGAGAACGAACATATTTCCATATAAGCCAAAACTGTTTCGTGTGCGAAGACGGAGGGGAAAGAGAAGAACAAAGACACATTTAAATATTAGTATTTGCTTTTTTGGTTATAACAATTATAAAAAAAGAAGAGAACAACTAATACAGACATATAATAGATATAAAACATGGAACAATACAGTTTTTTTACATAACTTATTTAACTTTATGGTCTAGTCATTCATTAAGCGTTCTTATTCATTTATTCGTTTTTTTTTTTGGTTGCCTACATTGCTATCTATGAGGTGGCCTTTTCAATGCAACTGGACGAGGATAACTTACCTGAAAATGCCACACTTTGAAACACTAGATAGTAGTATTGTTTTTAGATTTTGAAAAATAAAAACAAACGTACAAAAATTTATACAAGAGATACATTTGGAATAAATTTAATACATATTTATGAAAATGTAATTGCAAGAAGAGAAAGTGTTGATTTCGGGTAATGTCTGAAATTGAATGTTGGCTGACTGTTGTCTGTGTCCCTGACTAGTGTGCATATTGG
Organism: Hydrotaea cyrtoneurina; assembly: GCA_958296145.1. Lineage (NCBI taxonomy): Eukaryota > Metazoa > Arthropoda > Insecta > Diptera > Muscidae > Hydrotaea > Hydrotaea cyrtoneurina. Next base: position 3,804,510 of record OY282513.1, on the reverse strand, counting down.
CGATTGAGGTATGCGCCAAAAACAAAAACAAAAATAGTTAGCGTTAACAAATCAAAAATATTTTCTATATAGACATGACATTGTTTCGTTTGTTTCTGGTAAACAAAAAATAAACACGGATAATATACACATGAGAAATAAATAGATAATCTACAATTAATTTGTGTTAAACCTAGTTTCCATACATTAATGCATATCGAGACATAATCGGCAAAAAGAAAGGTTTTTGTATATTTTTTCCTTTAACATAAAATGTTTACTTGATATCCAATATACTGTCGCTCTTAATCGCAGCCTACTGTATGGTTTTGTCAACATTTTTAGTGTTTTATAGAAAACATGAATTTTGTTATTGCAAGCCCTGTAAATTACATACATAAATTCTGAATCCTCATGAAGTAAAATGCAATTACTTTACAACGTTAATTGTTATATTATTATCCGATGTTTAATCACAAATCACATTTGGCAATTTGAGACGCATGAAAATAAATCATTGATATTTATGTTAGTATGGATATGTGACAATACTCGCTACAATTCTGCCCGAAGTACGTTTCGTTTTCTGTTTTCTAAGGACTGACTGCTCATAGATCATAATATTTTAAATATATCGAATTGCACTGTACATCTTTAGAAAAATGACTAACGATACCAAGCTGTAAACGAATGGTTCAAATAATCAATAGCAACACCTAGTTTACGATAGAGTTGTGGACACAGTGGATCTTATACGAAGCCACAGAAAATTAATATTTATAAACGCCATCTACATTTCTTTCAATTACAAGTCGACATAGAAAATTGTTTCCAACATTTTTCAAAGAAAAAGGCACAAAGACACACTTTTGTCAAGAGGTGCGATGGTCTAGAAACATACACATTAAATAATTTAGAATCACTTGTAGTCCTTACTTATCAATTGATTCACGCGATTTTTAATTATTGACGATATAACCAATTTTTGCATTTCCTGGTCTTTTAATCCATTCCTTTGTGTTGTTATTCACCATTATAGTCTAATGAATTATTTTGGTCTGTCTCCAAACGTTGTCGAAGATTGCAACGCCACAGACAAAAGCGCCTAGGGGATAGATAAGTTTCGAAGACATAAGACGACAGTGGATCCGGGTACCCAACAGACTGATGAGCCAGCGGACAATGTTTCCCATTCATTTCTTTGGAAACCTACTTTTCTCAACGACTAACTACACACTTTGTTCTTTAAAACCCTTCTCCTTAATTATATTTATATAAAGATGGTATTCATAGTAGACCTTTTGGGTCATCGAGTAGAGGTGCATCTTTCCTAACCTTTTCAAACCTATCAGTATCCGGGAATTTTCTACATTTTGTGTAATTTTTCCGTATAATAAGGTCCGACATGCTACTATTTCACAGCATAAATAACGACAATTTTGTAAGTCTTGTAAAAACATTATAAGTGTGTGAATGTTCGATCGGTGTGAGTGTAACAGCTTGACCCACGATGTCGAACGTTAACATTCGCACAATAACATTCACAAGAAGGAACAGTGAAAGTAAAACACATTTGAGAACAAAAGAAATTGTAAACATTTCAGTCAAGAGATAGTGAGTCGCATTTTTATGAAAAAGTTCGTTCGACATCGTGGACCAGACAGTAAAATTCACAGTTCACTAATAATAATAAATTTCAAATAATTTGAATGCAAATAATATAAACTACCAGAGGTGAACACACAAAGTTTTGCAGAGCAGATTGCAAGAATACTTTAGAAAGAGCAAAGATTTACAAAGCAATTGTATGCAGTAATTTCAAGTGCTTAAAACATATTCTCCAACATTTCATGGACGCAAGAGATTTGAAAAAGTGTTTCAAAGGATTCGCGAGGAAAGTATGAATGACAATGAATGCGTGGTGCACTCAGATGTTACCCCTCGAAAATCCACCAGAGTTTCACACATTAATTTATCAAGCTGCTCAGAAGGTTTTGTAGAGCGTTCCAAATACTTTTAATTCTGTGCCATGAAATCATTTCAGTTTGTTTGACGTGAGTAACATTCATAGTATTTTAAACATATAGTCGGGAAGGGCTAGTAACTATGTTTGGTCGACTACCAACAAATAGGGCAAAGGTACAGAAGGTTTTTACAGCACTAACGAATTAAACTCGCATCTGCACCGATAAATGGTGTAAATAGACACTAGGAAGATATACGTGAAAATTTATGCAGAATGCACTTCACCTTCAAAGTCCACCAAGAGACTTTGGAAATAATATAAGTAAATAACAAAATGAAAAAACAAATTAAACCATACAAATTTTGTTACGGAATATGTTTCATTATAAAAAATATAATAATAAAACAAATTATAGTTATGGCACCGTATTTGTTCTATGATAAATGTACAGTGTTAAAATGTTAATGGAAATATGGAAAATGCAATTGTGTGCTAAACTTACTATGTTTCTTTTTCAACGGTAAAGGTGGAGGTTCTTCCAGACTTCCATCTATTCTGACGTTGATAGCATTACAGCTACCCGCAGGCATTTCCAAACGTCGTGGATCTAAACTTTTGTGTTTCGTCTGCCATTCAAAAGTTCGAATTTGGCGCCGTAATTCAGGTATTTCGGTAGAACTACAAGAAAAAACAGGATATATTGAAGAATGTTCAATATAAAAGTAATCCAGCTCCAAATGTTAACGCACCTGTCTATGGTATCCGAGTCATACGAACATACTTTACGTGATATTTTTGGTGGTAATGCTGGTGGCATGTCATTGGACAATGTCGCAAGTATGTCCTCGGTTGATGTTATGTCCAAACTATTACTCTGTTTTACGATAGCGCTGGTACTGCTGGTGGTAGACATAGCTTGAAATTGCTCCAATAATTTCTTTTCCGTCTCGAATTGATCGGGCGACGAAATACGTCGTTCGTCATCATTGGACATTCGCACAGCCGACGTTTCAGATATACTGCTCGTACTTGATATGCAAAACGAGGACGTTTTCTTCGTGCTCATACTCGTATGTGTTTGATGTTGATGTTGTTGAAAGTAGTCTTCATTTATGCTATTATTGCTGCACATATATGTCAATTCGGATGACGAGTTGCTCGACTTTGTGGATGATTGAAAGCTAACATCTGACGAATGTTTCGAATAACTTTGGGTTGAAGTACGTATGGAACAATTCGAATGAAAGCCTAGGTGGAAGAGACACAATATAAATACATATAAATTAAAATCCGTGTCATATATAATTCTCATAACAATTTTTGCACACAAAACAACAAAAGACTCATGCATTACAAATGTAAAAAACGAAAGGAAACAAAAAAAACATACAGCATTGTTGGGACACAAAACAAGTTATAATTGCTGGTTAAGTAGTAACAACAACAACAGCATTGTTAACAATGGCAAAGAGACATTTGGTTTTCTACGACAACATGAATTTTGGAACAAAAGTAAAATACCCGATTCATTTGAATGTCGATGATTGTTCACTTTGCGCAATTCCGTTTTACCGATCTCTTCGTCCATTTCACTTGTGGCCACAGTGCCGCCGGATGAAGAGCCGCATTTGCCTTTGGTTATATTGCTTTCATTTGGTTGTTCATTTGACTTGTTGATGCCAAGACCAACACCACCAACACCTTCCATATTGTTTTCTAAATTTGTTTTAAATTTTGTTAAAATGTTCAGGTATTTATTCAAATATAATGTTATCCTTATATTTGCTATATTCACTTATGTGTTTGGAAATTTTAGAATACGTTATCTTTTATTTACGCCCTTACCACACCTTAGCAAGGTGTGTACATATTCCTTGATGATATGAGATATTAGATTAGATTAGAATACTTACTATATGCCAAATTAAGTTCATGATATTCCTCCTCGTCACGGGAATGGTCTAAAGAACATTGACTAGAATTCTCATCCGGTGAACAAGAGCGTACCGTTAGACTGAAATGAATAAAACATAAATATGTGCAGGTTTCGACCAAACACAATTACTTACTGGTCTACACCTAAGGGATATTCTGCATCGGAATTCATGCTGGTATCATAAATTGAATGTGATTGATTGGGTTGACTGTTTCTCTTTGGCGGTAATGGTGGGGGATTGTGTGATCTGGACAATAAGGATAGAATTGCAATGAAAGTTAAAAACAATAAAATAACAAAAAATTTAATTATCAGAAATTGCAGGGAATTACCTATTAGGCAATGGTGGTTTTGGTGGGGGACTGGAGTCTCTTAAAATACTTTCAGTACTATAAGAAACCCGCATTGGATTGGATGTTGTTTTTTCAAGGGTATCTCGTTCTCTGTGTGGATAAATAAGACAGGGTTAATATGAAACTATTGAAAAATATCGTCTAGTTCGGTCGTGCCGAATATTATGTACCCTCCACCTGGTGGTGATATTTTACCATAAAGCCCTGTTAAACCGTGGTCCAACTTATTCCCGTTAACTTTACGTTTTTGGCTAAGTAAACGGATTCTTTGAATTTTATTACTAATACCCCCGTTTGCGTCGCCCTTATTTACGTTTCTTCGACTAGCATCGTCTAAATAAAAATAGAGCGGCTAGGAATTGCGTCGTTAATGTTTCGGTTTAGTCAAATATTTTTGTAATCAATGTTACCACGAAAAAGTTTACAAGAAGTATTTTTGTAAGAAACTGTAAAGACAATTTCTGCTCCGTAAAAAGTAATAAAATTAGTCAGAGGCGCAATCACATTGTATTGAAACAAAAATGAATGCTGACATTCCAAGAATCGTGGGATTTTTACATATATGAATCGGTTATAAATTGTTTTATACAACTTGGATTACTTTATCTTGTTTTTGAAACGTTGTATAAATAGTAAAAATTGCCAACTTTTCTAAAAATTTCGTCCTGGAACGAACTAAAGAAAACACTGTACAATTGTATGGTAAAAGGTGATTCGATTTACTTTGTTTCGCATCGGTCCCAATTAATGACGCAAATCGGGCTATTAGTGTATTTACAGTTTGGAGTACAATTTCAACGGGTGTAATTTACAAATTCTACTGAACTATCATTACACATGACACTATTGTCATCACACTGGTGTCACACCGAATCATGATGTTATATTGTCCGCAATAAAACAGTTCGTATCTTTTATCATTTTGAAATAATCGATTATTGAATTGGCATACGATTTCTCACGCCTAATAGACACATATCATATGAGTTATTTTTCGAACAATTTACATTTTTTTTAGATTAAGATACAATACGTCAAAATATTAAAACACCCTTGCACCAACTTGAGCCATAGTACTCAATATATGTATATATATAAGGTATAACAAGCGGAATGATATCCTAAGGTGGAGGGCGTACATTTCTACTGTTAAATTGTAAACTTACTTTGGTGTCAATGTTATATCCGGCAGGGATGTACGTTGTCCAGCAACTTCCACTGAGGGACGCATTAACAAATGATGCTGTGTGTTATTTGATGCCGTTGAAGATGTTTGAGGATCTGTAGCAGTGGTATCATATTGGAACGCTAGTTCCTCTCTTTCTTTCAATCTTTGATGAGCTAAACAAGCCAGATTCTATTAAGAGATATAAAATCACATATTAGTTTCATGTCATAGGTTAATGGAGGCATCAAATCAAACATACCCTTACGGCTTCTTCAAGTAGATCGACTATTTCCCGCACATTATCGCTACTAAGGGAGGCACATTCCTCGGAATCTTCGCTCAACATAACCTCATCACAAAGCTTGATTAGTTTACCCAAGGACTGATAGACTTGTTGCGTTGCCGACAGCAGAACGGTGTTGTTTTCATTCAACATATAGGCTTGAATAACTACAATGACACATGCAAATATGTACATATTTGGGTTTATTAGTCATTTCTACTGAGCTAACTACACTGCTACTTGTTAGTGGAAGGGAGGGCTCACCTGAAAACATGCTGGCTGTTGTTTCTAGAATAACAGTACCATTGCCTGGTAACACCTCCAATTTCCTCTTGAGTATAACGTCTTTGAAATGTTTCAACGCGTTTGTTATGTCCTTAACATGGATGTCCAATGATTGAGATGATTTGGCCACTTCCTCCGCTGTCGGTGGCGGTTTATTCTTTTGCCTTGGACTCTGGGGAGAATGGGATCTGAAGAAACAACAAAAAAAAAGTGAATGGTAATTCGCAAGAACATAGTACTGTTAATAATAATTTACATACCTTCCCAATGTATTTGTTTGTGTACGCATTAAGGAAATTTTCTCAAACAAGTCGTCTTTGAAAGACCTGGCTCTTCTGGCTAATTTTGTACCTTTGAGACTGTTCTTATGTCCCGATGATCCCGTGCCGCCTTGATTGGAAGGCGTCGTACTGTTACCTACCAACGGCGTACTCGTTTGTTGGGTGGGCGTGGCTGGCGAAGGTGTATTCGGCGAACCATACAGATTCGACTGCGACGACAGGGAAGAGTTCGGTGTGGACGGAGTGCTGATGACGCTATCTGTAATGGCGACAAACAAAAAATTACTTCAGCCATTCATCTCATATTCTAAAATAGTACAAGAACAGTCTACTTTTATGGGCAACCAAAAAGTAGATCACAATTGCAAGTATTTAAAAATAGAACAAATTCTAATGAAGGAAACTGGGAAAACCCTGTTGAATTCTGGTCCCAGGTTTTTTTCATATCTTCCTTATACTGTTGTTATTTGTGTTCACATATTAACATATTAGATGGTGTGTATTTTAATGTCACGAGCTCTATATTTGTTATCTGGACTATGATGCTGGGTTCGGGTTCTGATAGCAGTAAATCCCGTTTTTTTTTTTGTTGATTGGATGAAAAGACAACACTCACATCTTTTCTAAAGATTCAAACTGGAATTTCACTTCTTTCCGTAACTGATGTGATCGCATAGATGAAAAAAATGTTGTTTTTTAATATTTTGTGATGAATCAATTGTCCGATAGTAGTAGATACATTCATGTAGTACACACATACATTGCTCAGTCCTCGCTCTCACACTGGGGTCTTGTTACACACACATGCACCACATTTGCTGACTTTGTGGCGTAGAAAAAAGTAGTGTACCTTACACCCTTCTTACCTTTCTGCATCTTTCAGCCTCCTCCTTTATAATATTTCAATGAATCTTCAATAGTTGTTAGTTTTCACTTATTGTTTACAATTTTCGCATCTTCAGTGAATATTTGCACAAATTATTCGTATTTTTATTCAGATTCAACAGCAGTAAAAAATAAGTGCTTCTTCTCGCCTGTAGATGTGTGAGTGTATCCGTGTATCTAAGAAAAATGTGCGTTACCAGATTGCAAATGTTGTCATTGAACGCTGTTGCCATATGTGAAAAACAGTTGAATTAAGGTGATCCAACAGACTGTCACATTACTGGTGAATGATAGAGAGAAGTCAGGTGTTCGGTGGATGAGTGGAAGGGAGAGATATGCGCTGTCAACAGCTGACGGAACTGATGTCATGATCACCAACATCGTTTGCGTTGTGGTGGTTAGAACTTCCAATTTAAATTTATAATAGCTTTTCGTTGATCAGCTAATGTTGAACACGATTTGTATAATACCATTCTACTTGTGATTATTACAGATACGGAAATTTAAACTGTTTTTGTTATTGTTTGTACAACCCTCTTAGTACATTAAAGGATGAATATAAAATAATAACTAGTTTTTACCCTACTCACTCATCTCAGATGTCTTTGGGCAACACCGATAGCGTGGCATTCGACAGGTAGTACACGTGTAAAATTCAGAGCTCGAAGTTATACATAATTCTTACATACATATTTCCCTTAACATTTCATGAAAGAGCAGACGACGAATTTCACTGGAATCAGAGATTTTGCACACTCACTGTCCGGGACCTACTGTTTAAAGCCGAATCCGACTTTTAGTATTTTATTTATAGATATTCCAAAGGTAACCGAGCCTTTATAGCTACAAAATCTACATAAAAGTATATTTTTTAACTTAAAATTAAGATTCAGTAATAATGTAATAGAGAAAAAATCAGAGACTTCGACCCCGGGTAAGTTAATAAATGGGTTACAAATAAAAAAAAATGGGAAACTATGAAATGGGTTGAAATCGTCCATCGTTTATTCTGGTAGAATAACCAAAAACTCCATTTTTAGCCCAAAAGCGCTAAATTGACGTTCACGGTATTGTCACCTTGATAACGCCGTTATTTTAAAATCGACTGACCAAAGGATAAAGTCGACGACGGTTGGGAGACGGTCGGCTTCGCTCTCTGATTAACCCCTAAACTGTGGAATGGTATTTCATACGAGTGAAATATCGTATTAAATGAAAAATATATTAATATATTAAATTTACCAAGTGAGGAATAACATTAACGCCCGTTTTCAGGTAGCAACATAAAAACTAAAAAACATAATACAAAAAAGAACGAAATAAATGTGAATATGTGAAATAAATGTAAAAATCGAGTTCTTGCTAAATTTGAAGAAAAAATAACAACAAATACAAAGTGAAAATGCATTAATAATAATAAGATAGACCAGAAGAAGAAGCAAAAAATAAGATGCCAAAATAATAGATACAAAATGAAAATGTATGTGTGCCTGCTCTATTGTCTGTATGTACAGTGATGCCAGAAGTAGGGAAAAATCCCTACATGTAGGGATTTTTCCAAAAAAAATCGGATGTGGGGGAAAACGGACAGATTTTTTATATTCCCGTGAAACGTAGGGATTTTTTATAATTTGCTAGAAAACCATGCAAAAAGAGTTAAGGCCGAGTTACTTGACCGTAATCGTAACCGTGACGTGTCAGCTGATACGTTCTCCCTATGTGAAACATGTACAAATGGTTACTTGGCCGTAATCGTAACGTAACGTAACGGATAAACCTGTAGAAAATAGATTTTTCTATCCGGCAAGTGACATTTAACAAACAGCTGATTTGTTTCTAGCAAAAAAAAACAGCAAGAAAGTAAAAGAAACAACTTTGTTAGAAAAATAATAAAATAAAAACTATAAAAATGGATAAATTGTTTCTTCACAACACTTTCTTTCATTATTAATGAATTTTTTACGTTTTTATCAAAACAAACAGACCAAATAGACAAATTATTTTGTTTGTTTACATACAACATATGGTACTTCACGTATCTTGGGTAACCACCACTACATCAACGTTCCGGTTACGATTACGTTTACGTTCCGGCAACGGTCAAGTAATTGGGCCTTTATATTCAAAGAAAACGATACTCATTTTAATGGAAAATCACAGGGACAACTAAATGAGGCGACTAATGATTTTCTTAAACTGTATTGGCGTTAGTCGTTTAAAGTTTCATCGCCGTCATCAAAAGTGACCGGCTTTAATTTCATTTGTAAACATGTAAACAATTGTTCCATTGTTTGACAGGTGTTTTGAAGCGTCAATGCAAAATTTCCTTAACATTCGCAATTTCTGCAAATATTTAATAAGTATTTTAATAGAACAAGTCCATTTGTATTATTCGGTCGTATTTGCAAAGTAATTCAATGGACTGTACAAGTTTTAAATGTACACCTTCTCACTATAAAAGACTGAACTCTAAAGATTTGTACAAATAACTTAAGTTTTTTTCTGTTAATTCTTTTTACATGATCCTAAACTATTTTATGTTATTTTAAATTTTTTTTTGTTAATTTTTTTTAATTACATTATTATACTTTTTAATTACATAAACCTGAACTATTTTATATTATTTTAATTTTTTTGTTAATTCTTTTAAATAACGTGGACGTGAACTATTTTATGTTATTTTTTGTTTAATTGTTTACACTTCAATAATAAAACTTAAAATAAACAAGAAGTTAACAAAATATAATTAATAGAATTATTAGAATTTATTAAATTTTAACTAATTGGAGTGTAGGGAAAAATGTAGGGGAAAAAATAGCTGCCGTAGGGAAAAAAAGGGATTTTTGAAATAAACGTAGGGAATTTCCAAAAAATCCTCTGGCATCACTGTGTATGTATGTCATTGGTGCTGTGTTCTGTGAGTGAAGGTTCTCTTCAGCCAAACGATGGAATAAGAAAAATGAAATTACATTAAATTAACATTGCGCAAAAAGACCCATTCATGACAATATTAATTGGCAGCAAATGTAATGATAAAAACGTAAAAACGTGTACATAAATACGTCGGTCAACAGTGAAATAGAAAGAGAGAAGATATTGGGGATATCTTCACATAACAACAAAAACAACTCATGATGTGTCTTAGCAGTACTCCACAGAATGAATCTCCTTTTGTAGGATAGTTTTTGTATTTAATTTTTTTTTATACTTTTTAAGATGAGGTGTCTATGCGGATAAGAAAAGAAAAATATGTCATAAATAGTGTGTGCCGCCTTTAGTTTTATTTGGATATTGAGCAGTGCTTAAAAGGACAAGTTTAAAATAAACCAACAACTCATACCATTCATTTATTTGCCTTTATGTCCACATTATGTAGAAGAAAACACCAAACAAAAACCCACATCCATTATACAGCACATCCATTGTGTATGTATGTGCGTTCCTATGTACGTTTGATTAGTATAGAGAGGAACGATAATAATTTGGGTTGATGTCTTTACCCAACCTTCGTTTTTAATCACATGTATGTAATATCCCCTTCCTTCTTTGGGGCTCGTTATCGCTGTAAGGTAATTCGCTTCCCCTCTCGCGTCATCCACTAAAAAACATAAAAATATCGGTGGCTGACAGCTCAACATCATACAACATAACAACAACAATACAATAGGAGTAGAGGCAGGCAGAAGCAGGGACATTTGTTTCATAGTCGTCATATATTTGTGGTGGCTACAAAAACATCAGTGCCCGAGTTGCCACTTCTGGTAATAACGGATTCTCCTATGGGGACATATAATTCTGTGTATTAAGAAATCATATGATTTTGCAATGTCAAATCGTCAGTCTAGGTTCACATTATTATCATGGTAAACTACATAAACGATACGCAGTGAAAGCTCCGGTGAGCGCACACCGACGGTCCCAGTGGTTTTGTCCGTCCACGGGAGATATCCGGCCAGCGGAGATTAATTTGCTCTACCGCATGGGCCTGATAAATTTGTCCTTTTGCGGGAGCTGTCTGTTCACGGGAATTGTCCGCGAGTATAGCTTTTACTGTAGTGTACACCGGCGTCAACATATTCACCTTAATATATAATATATTTTTATATATATAGATACTGTGAATCTTTCAGTGAAGCAAAGGTCTTCGAAACCCCACATTACACTGCGTTTACTTATTTCCCTTAACATTCCATGAAGGAAAAGACGGGAAACTTCTGTCAAATCAGTGAGTTATGTACAATATAAGTTGTCTACCCACTGACCGGGACATTTTACATGACTTATAGACTTGAGCCGGTGGAATGTACCACTGTGCGCCGTTGCAACATTATGGACTATGATAACTGTTTAGGAGTTACAAGTTCGTATCGTTAATCTTTCCACTAGATAAATGGTTTTAAATGCGGACAATGGGTCATGAGATTTTATGTTTAATTGCCCCTAGGTGGTGGCCGTCTGACATCAGAATAAACCTAACATTGTCGAACATGAATAAAATGTCCAATATCGTCTCCGTGTTCTACCGGTTAAAAACCCGAAGGGAACGGATATGAAAGGAAACGTGAACGAAACCACTGTTAGAAAAAATGTCGATCCAGAAAACAGGAAAAAGTGTTGAGTATTTGAGAAAACCATGACAATGACTTCTATTGATTTATGAACCAATATTGAACCACTTAACCGAAAGAGCCGATAGAGTGGAAAAGACTTGAACTGAACCCAATCAATTCGAAAAACTGAGTTTTGTTATTTTGAAAGTATTACGCGCGAATGTATGAAGATTGACTTTGAACATTAAGAAGTAAATATTTGATTGGCTTATGATTAAATGGGATTTCATGTCAGAACCACAATCTTTTTCTATTCGTGTAACGCGAATACCGAATATGTTACCTCACCTGAAAAACGTTACCGTAACTTCTTCGACATTTAAAAACAGATTACTTAGTTACTTTTCTTCATATTTACGTTTAGAATGAAGGAAATATCTGCTCCCATGTTGATGCTCCAAAACCAAAAATAATTGGAAATAGACTGTTGAAAAGTTGTAGCGTGTGAGGAGAACGACCAATATGGTAGTTCAACTCAGTTGTACCGTGTGAGGGACGACCGCAAAACATTCCATTTATGCTGTGAAAATGCTACCATCTGGTGTTCTATTCTGAAAGATCCCACATTTTTCAACATTTCACCAAATGCCTCGTGTAATGTTGTCTTTCATGACCGTAATCGTAGTGGGCTTGTTCCAATAAACCAGAGACATTACATGTCTGTACACGATACAACTTCTGTACTGACTCTTACTGCCTGTTTCCATAAAACGATTTTGTTCGTTCGTTACAAATCGTCCATATTGGAAGTGTTATAAAATGGGCTTCAGACATTATTCAATTCAGGTTTTCAGATATATGTTAGATATGGACATCTGGAACACAATCTCAAAAGAATGAGCTCTCACTACTGACAAACATCCATTTTATTGCGCCTTCAATTTTGCCAATTTGTAACGAACGAACAAATTCTTTTTATGGAAACAGGCGGTTAAAGTATTTTTTATATTCGTCAAAAGTTTTAGCTCAAACATATAATACCCACTATCTGATATGTTCGTAAAACACCAATGTTGGCCCTTCAAGGGGACTTTGTTAAGAGATGGACCAGTTTAGGTATCGCACCATTGACACGGCGCAACACTGTCGTCTATGTATTACACTAAAAAGTTCATACTCAATTTGCTTAAGGCTTTTGTGTTTACGACATGAAATGTCATTTAATCGTAAACCAAATCTTGTCTTCTCAACGTTCAAGTTCAATGTACATACGCGTGTAATACGTTCAAAATAACAAGACTTTCGTTCTGTAATTGGGCTACAAGTATGAGTGTGAGTACCTTTCCGTTTGTGCACGTGTACAGGATAGTATAAAGTTTATGCCGTAACGGATTTTACCAAAAATATGACGATAATAATTATAATTAGGACGATGGACCATTGGTCGTTCGTTTGGGTCTGGAATACACTTCCTCATTTTGGTTAAAGCATTTTTTAAATACCAAAATTAAAGCCAATATCATAAATGAGGGAAAATAATTATACGAAAATGAAAAAAATTATTTGTATTTGTGTTTTCATTGCGCATGTTAACGAAACTGCCGAAACATTTTGAAAACAACAAGAGAAGAAAAATTTGACTGTTTCATATTTTTCTGTTGAAATATATTTATTTTCAACACGAATTCTAACATAAATTTATTTATTAATTAATTAACGTTGACACTTTAAAAAAAAAAGATTCGGCATTACAAGTTTGTGTAAATGTCATGCATCTACATTATTCAATCGTACTTCCACTTTATGTTTATGTTCAAATTGGAAAAAAAAGCTGAAAAATTGGTGTAGTTTCAGTCCACATGATTGTACGGAGTGCAAATCTTAAGTATAGTCACTTGAAGACATTCCACTCCCGAACATTTAAAAAGTGTATGTATGTATTCAAAATAACACCAATTTGATGTCAAACAATTTATTTTGTTTTATTTAAAAATGTTCTAGAGTAGCATGTTGTGAAGTGAGTACGAGTATTCTCAGTTTAAAATGTTTCTGTTCTGTAAATATGCAGGTATTGTGTTCAGATTTCCGTTTGCAAATCTTTTAAACAGAAAACCATGTTTTTTTTCGTTTGTCTTATTTCCCTCGTGTACGTTTGTCTTTGCTTTCTTCTGTTTTGTCGATTTGCCATAATTTAGATAGACAGACGTTAACACACAAAAAAACAACAACTAATAACACAAAAGAAAAGTGACTAAATCATAAAAGAAAACTAAAAGCACAAAAATCAAAATTGAACCAACCGCAGCAAATCGTGAAATATCTCAAGAATATTCACTGGTACATTATAGTGTATTTGTAATTATTGTTGTGCTAAATATTGTTATTGCTTTGCATATTTTTAGACAAGAAAAAATAGTGCATTTGCCAAAAACATTCACTGTTATATTATTTATTTGCTAAATATTGAAACTACTGTAGTAATACATTAATAAGGTAGCAAATTACAAAGAGTGCAAAATTCAATTCAAATCAAAGAAATCAATCGTCCAAATTCAAGCTTATATATGCCGTGTTGTCTCTCTCTCTCTCCCCTCCGTCATTAGCAATAATCCGCACAAACCAATCATCGTAGAGATCGATCAACAATCTGTCGAACATTAGAAACTGGGATCATCATCAGGCGAGATCTGAACGCCCTCATCCATACGCTGTATCAGATTATCACCAGGACGTTAGCTTTGTTCGTTATTCACAATTTATTTATACGCGATAAATATGCCAGTAAAAAAACAAGGTAAATATTTTTGAATATATACTCTTATTTGGGATATTATAATTATTTTTTGTTAGTCTCAATATCAAATCTAATGAATTTTTTCAGTTTCGCATTCGGCACAAACCGTTCGACATGCGAGTAGATACATATACCCGCACAAACCCACATATATAATTTAGATATTTTTGTTTTTCATTTTTGATTTTGAATATTTCTGTTTTACTCATTTTACCCATTTGTTGTTTTTGTTCTATGATGATTTTTATGGTTTTTATTACTGTTTTGTTTGTTGCTGCGCTTGTACGACAGACGTACCCATCTGGACCCATGCCAAAAAGTGTCTGGTGTAGAAATATTTAGCTAGTGCTGGCGCTGCTGCTGTTTGATGGCATATTTCATCCCATTTCAACCAGCACGAGTATCTTTTGTCCCTTTTTCTTTCTTTTGAGATTGAGATTGAGATTTTATTTACGACAATTTTTATTATGATTATGAATTGGTTGTATGCACTTTTGCTGTCTGAAAGATAAAAAAGTCAAAATTTTTATATTAGAAATGTTTAACGTTCCCCTTGTTGCACTGAATTGACACACGAAGACGACTGACACTTACTTAATATACCTGCTATACTACACTTTACTTTTTGTGGCAAATTAATTTTACAAATGTTACCTATTTTATTGAATAATATTCATTGCAATCGCCATTGCTCGTCTTTAAATTCCAATAGGTAAAGACATTTTTTAAACCGTGGCTAGCAGTTTTTTTTTAGCTTTTAGCTCACTAAGAAAGATTTTTGTACATGCATTTTGTAATTTGCTTAATTTGGCCTACAGGCTTATAATTGCAAGTCTGGAAATAAATGAAATGTTTAAAACCATATTTTCTGAACTATAACAGGCAACAGGAACAATTTTGTATTTTCTTGACTAGTGCAATAAGGGACTATGTATTGTGAAGCTATTTCTATCTATTTTATCATAATTTCCAGGAACGTCGAAAATATTATAAGCCACTCAAATTTCTTTGCTCTATTTAGTTCTGCAAAAACATGATAACCCACAATCATTTAAAAAATCATATCTCGATTGTTTCAGCAGTAATGTCAACCACTGTTGGCTAAAAGTTTTGACTGTAACACTGTTATCGAAATATCATAATAATATCTTGGTCAGCATTGATCATTTTATTCTTAGGTGTATTTACTTTGGTGTTGCCAAAGTTAGCTCTTCTATTGAAAATAAGGAAACAGCAATGGTTCCAAAAGGTCTTCTCGAAAATGGCTCTATAGAGGGCCTCTTTAGTAGAATGTGTGCGATATGAGAGCCCTTTTCCGTATAAGACATAAGATTGTAGAGTCTCGATATGAATTGGCTGAGAACAAAACAAAGACCATCGAATAATTAGTCACGATTTTATTCATTTCAACAGAAGGTTGTTGAACCGACACTATTTATAAGAATATGGGAGGCACTAAATACTGCGTCCTTGTGTCATTAGATCTAGAGAAAGCATTTGACAGAGTAGATTATTCCATTATTATACATAAGTTGATGTTTATGTACGGGTTTTCCAATAGTGCATGTCAACTGCTTCAATCCTATCTATCAGGAAGACATCAATCGGTATGCATTGGAGGACGATGTAGCGGTTTACTGCCCGTTAAAAGTGGTGTACCTCAGGGGTTGGTGCTGGGCCCAATAGTATTTGTACTTTATGTTAACGATTTGTTCTTCAAACTTTATGACTGGTGTGCACATTTTGCGTTTGCTGAGGACATACAGTTATTGTTTAAGGGAGATAGTCGTTTTACTAGTGTTGTTCAATCAATAATTGATCTTGTTCTGGAGACGCTGCTGTTTTGGATGACTGAAAACAGACTCAGTATAAATGCTTCTAAAACAAAAGCTTTGTTTTTTTCCTCAAATTGTGCCAATAATCTGAGACTAGTTTATGATGGGACAAATATAGATTTTGTCCACGATGTGGAGTGTTTGGGAGTCCGGTAGGACGATAGATTGTCTTTTGAGGAGCACATAATTTCTGTAGTTTCCAAAGTTAATTATTCTCTGAGGAGTTTGTATACCACGAATTTATCACTATCACGCTTCGTTAAGGAACGACTAGTACACACTTTAATAATGCCTCATTTTACATACTGCTTGGAGGTATATTCCAGTGTCAATCAGGGCAACTTAAATTTGGTCCGTTTGGCTCT
Organism: Hydrotaea cyrtoneurina; assembly: GCA_958296145.1. NCBI lineage: Eukaryota > Metazoa > Arthropoda > Insecta > Diptera > Muscidae > Hydrotaea > Hydrotaea cyrtoneurina. Next base: position 3,787,830 of record OY282513.1, on the reverse strand, counting down.
AAATAGGGCGTTGCGATTTGTTTTCACTCTATATCGCCGTGAGCATATGAATCCATATACAATCCATAAATTCTTGGGTTGTCCTTTTACTGCTTTTGTAGATTTTCGTCTTCTTATAAATTTCTATAAAATGTTCAAAAATCAATGCCCTACTTTTTTAAAACAATTATTCCAGTTTTCTCACTCGGGTCGTTTAAATCAAATTATTATTCCCAGAATTAATTCGCTATCCGAGAGGTCATTTCATGTTAGAGTTGCAAGATCTTTCAATGCGCTTCCTAGGGAATTAAAAGTTTTTAATCTAACCAGCGCAGCATACTCTAAAAAGATACTAGACCATATACATTTATCTAACCTATAGATATTATGCTGTTCATTTGTTAATTTCTATATTGAATTTTACATTTATGAGTAGGTGCTATATTTGGTTGATAACTCTTAAACTTTGTTTATGTTTAATTTTATATTATTTATTTACTGTACAGTTTATACTATTATGTTAATTAATAAGAATGAAAGCATTGTACATATGTTGAGTAGGTGCGAATTGCTGTTTTATCAATGCATTTTGTAATTTATCTTAAATTGGCCGTAAGGCTTTAAATTACAAGTAAAGATGAATAAAAATAAAAAATGAAATGAAAATGTCAAATGATTTTCGCACTACCTATCACCCATCTCAATATCTCACCTTTCCATACTTTCCCGTTTTTTGTATAGGACAAATCGATTTTTGAAAAACATTTTAATTCGTATTCCTGGTTGTAACACATGGAATCGAGGCCTAGGTTAGAACAGCTGATATAAGCATTTCTGCGGCTATTTCAATTCATACAACCGACGAAATTTCGATTTCCCCTATTTTGAAGCTTTCCACTGAGAATATTGAAAAAAGTCTTCACATTATGCTGTACAAATGCCTAACGATTGAAACAAATACATTTTACACATAAATTTGCTTTAGCGTTGTACGAATATTTTAAGTTCTTACGTTTTCCACTTTTCCGTTCATTTCATCATCAAGAGCATATTGCAAATTGCTTAAGTGGGTGGGTTGTTCAATAAATATTTGTAACAAAAGCATACGACAAAGACAAAATACTATTGATTTTCTGTTCATTTTCACTGACATCTTTTGCGAAAAAATACCGCAATCTCATACATTTTAGTTCAAGTCGGACTTAGGAACTAAAAACAACACGCCGCGAAATTAACTGGAAACATCATACAATTTGAATATGGAAGATAATTCTGATACAGAAAGGGAAGCACTATTGGATGAAAATTCTTCGGATGACGAATACAACAAAAAAAGACGTCCAAAGTATGCGTCTTCATCGGATTATGATGATGAAGATAACGCCGAAGACTTTGATGGGGATGACGATAAATCCGACGAAGAGGGCGGTGCTCTATTGGCCAGTGATAAATCAAGTGATGAATATAAGGATTCGGCTAGTGAACGTCGAAATGCCAAAGAAAATTCCTCAACAAATATCTGCCATATGTCGTCTAACGAGAATTTTGTTAGTGAAACCTTAGAAAGTCCAACAAAACAAATCAATATTGCGTCCGAGTTTGAATTAGGCGACGAAACACTAAATAAAATGAATAGGGGAGATTCGGGGAAATCTTTAAGAAACCCTGACAATGAAAACGAAAAACAACAGCTTCACACTGATGTTGGTGGTATTACAATCAGTGCTGAAGATATTTCTGCGCAAATTATAAATCTTACCACCAAAGAGGAGAGTGACTTTAAAGCCGTTTTTGATAAATCCGAAGATGTGACAGCGCCCGAGAGTCAGCTACTCGTAGACAATACCCTTGATGATCTCTCAAAGAAACCGGATTCCATAAAATCATCATCAGTCGTCAAGTCAACCGATATTGAAAGTGAACAAACAAAGTCACACATTGAAATTGAAGAAATAAAACGGGATGGCAATTCTTTTGAAGAGCTTGCAAATGTATATATGACACAGGAAAATGATTATTCAGATGGTATGATGTGTCAAGTACTTGATATAAATACCGGACAAACAAATGAAATATTTGATGACATTTCTCAAGAAACTTTAAAGACTCCGGATAGCGAAAGCAAACTGAAACTAATGGCTCATGCATTCTCCAATCAGAGTGATGAGTCTAAGGCACATTTTGGAAGTGCTGAAAATTTATTTGAGTTTAGCACCGCTGAATCTACAGAAAGCGGTCACGAACATAAGGGAAGTACTGAAACTTTACTTGAGAATACCAAATCAGAATCTAATGATTCTGGTAAACTGAAGCCGCATTTTGGAAGCAGTCAGCAACTGAAGATGCATGACGGCGATGATGAGTTTCCGAATCAAAGCAGTAGTACTAAAAATATATATGAGAGCGCTACAGACAATTCTACTGAAAAAGTTTTGCAACTGTTTCTCCATCAAGGTCAAGATGAAATAATGGATCATGTTGAAAACGATCAACACTTGCTTTTTCACTTCGATGATAACATTAAAGGACAGTGCCGAAGTACTAAAAATATTTTTGAATTTCCCAAATCTAAATCTGCTGGATGCGATGAGCCACTTCTTCCAAATAACGGCGATACATTTAAATCGGGTTCTGTAAGTATTCCAAATCGTCTTGAGAGTACCATTTCCGCTACTACTGCAAGTAATGAGGAACGTAAGGTGCTATCCCAGTCTGCTAAAAGCAGTGACCAACTTCATCCCCATAATGACAATAAACTTAAAGATAGTTTCGGAAGTACAGAAAATGTACTTGAGAGTACTGAAATCGATGATCGGATATTTATCAATAACCGTGATGAACATAAGTCGTCACCTGAAAGTACTAAAAATTTGTCAGAATTACCCAAAGAATATACTGACAACAGCGAGCAACTGTTTTCCAATAAAGGCAATGAACTTAAGACTCCTTTCGGAAGTACTAAACATGTATTTGAGAGTGACAGATCCACAACTATTGACAGTGATGATCAACTGCTCACCGAACTTAACAGGCGATCTGGAAGCACTACAAATGCATTTGAATTATCAAGATCTGAAGCAGCTGGAAGCGATGAACAACTGCGCTCCACTAACGACAATGAACTGAAATCACCTTCCGAAAGTACTAAAAATATATTTGACAGAAGTAGAGCCTCGTCAGCCGAAAGCGATGATCATCTTCTTGCCGAAAATTATGATGGACGTATACAGGAAAGTAGTAGTAATAAAAATGTATTTAATCTAACCAGATCTGAATCTGCTGAAAGCAGTGACCAGTTGCTTTACAATAAAGACAATGATTTTAAGGATCATTTCGGAAGTGATAAACATTTGTTTAAGACTACCAGAGCCGATTCTATCGGAAGCGACCAGCAAATGTTTCCCCGTGAAGACGAAATTAGGTCACCTTCCAGTAATGCAAACGATTTATTTGCATTTGCCAGAACCATCTTTACTGATGGAGATCAAAATAAATGTCGCGACAATGAATCAAAGGAACATTTTGGAAGTTCTGAAAAATTATTGCAGTACACTACCGTCGAATCGTCCGAACACGATCAGTCATGGCTTCCAACTAACGACGATAATCATAAAAATATCGTTGGATCTGTCGCCTCCGAATCTGACGATAGCGATCGACAAAGTATTGCCAATAATAAACCTAAGATGCTTCGCAAAAGTTATAACGATTTAGTTCAGTTTACCAACATTGAAGTTGCTGAAAACAAAAACCAACTGTTTCCCCATAATAAACTTAAGACACACTGCGGAAGTGCAATAAGCTTATTTGAGCTTAATGACGACGAACTGGCTAATAATAAAGGCCACAGTCATTCCAAGAGTACTTCTGATTTATTTGGGCTTTCGGAAGTAAATAAAATCTTAGCTGATGTTACGTCCTCTGAATCTGTTGAAAAAGTGGATCTTTCCAACAAATATGAAAAACATGGCAATGATGTCGCTTCAGGGAATACCAACGATTGTTGTGGAACAAAAGGTTTAGGATCTTTTCAAGATTTCACAACGTTTGATGGACAAATCGAACCTACTACGGATGATAAGATAGACGCAATCAACAGTAATAACAATCTTCTCTACGAATGTGCAAAAGGTTCTCTTGATTTATGCAACTCTGGAAATAATGTTCTTGAATGTGATATGCCTCGACACCAAGAATATAGCACCCCTGATTTGGAATCGGGATATTTTGAAAAAACCGATAGTTTGCATTCGAAGGACGTTGACTCCATGGAACCCAGCATAAGTCCACATCACCAATACGATCAGCAAATATCGGAGAGTCTACGCAATCAATTAAATCGCTTCGATTTGTTAATTGATACAATAGATCAGCGCAATGCCCGAAACATGGCTACTAATGCCGCTGAGCGGGGATATTGGTCGACAATTTTTGGACAGGCCAGTGAAATAGAGGACTATGACGAAATTTCCGCTGAAAGGAGTAATTTTATATTTTTTATTCAAACGTTTCCTACTAAAAATGCACCCAATATAAATTAGTATAAGTTAAAGGGTAATTGTATATCTTTTCTAAAAAAAAATTTGGTTTTATTTCTTTCAGAGGCCCATAGAGCTCTTGAGCTTTTGGAGGATTATCACTCGAGATTGTCAGAACCTCAAGACCGTGCCCTAAGAATTGCGATTGAACGTGTTATACGCATATTTAAATCGCGGCTTTTCCAAGCACTTTTAGGTAAGTTCAGTAGACAGTACTTTTATATAGATTCAAAAAGTATTTTGATTTCATTATCTGATTTTTTTAAATGCGAAAATCATGAACCTGTCGTGTAAATGAGTGATGAAAAAATCACTTAATGACGAGGTTCCTAAGGTCTACAGTTTTATCAATCGAAATACATCGATAACTACTCAGAAATTCAGTAACAACTATTTAGGAATTGAGAAATAAAAGTGGTTTTTCTAATGGAATGTTTGAGATAATATTTTATATAATGTCAATCGACGTTATTACTAATAACAGCAATTCAATTCTTATTTACTATGGTCGTCCGAGAAATATAGCTCTAAAGACTAAAAACTAAATAAAAAATCGCCCCAAAAATTGTTTTCTTATGATATTTATCGAGATTAAGCAAATCGTAAAAATCCCATGGCACAAACTTAGAAGCTAATTAAATTGTTTTTCTTTTTTTTTCAAATGTCGAATACAATATTAAAAGCCAAACAAAGTGTCTTCTGTCTGGCATTTATATATAACAGAATTTGACCATCCAAATATCTAGGGTTGTATCTGAGTTGTTGTTGTTGGGCAATTACCACTACGATTGCGCAATCTAAACTGTACATTATTATTAAAATTATGAAACAAAAACGTACACGATTTTTTTACAAACGTAAAATTAAAAACTGCAATTTAATGTATTTTTCTATATGTTTTATGATTTTAAAACTATAAAACGCTTGAACGATTAAGCATAACTTTTGGGACATAGATCATATAGGGTATATATTGAACTGGAGTTTTGAAATATATCAAATTTGAAATATATATCAAATTTGTCAACTGAAGAATAATAGGGTCCGTCCAAGATACCAGCAAACTGGAGCAATCATATGATTGTGTGATTATGCTTAAGTACATTCCACGCCATCATGATGGTACAATATTCACACCAGGATGATAGTACAACACAATCACCCTTATCGCCAATTACTTGCGAACATTTTATTCCCTCGGATTTTTTTGTTCCCTCGAACAAAAATTTGGTATCGCGAATGTCCCGTGAACAATTGTTCACTTCGAAACATATGGCGGATTTCGAGAATGATCAGCTGTTTAAAAATTTCTGTTGAGAAAAGGAAAACTTTCTTGGTGGTTTTTATATTACGTTATTGATTAAATAAAAAATTCCAGTGTATGCATAACATTAAAATGTTTCGAATTGGTAGTATTGTGTTACTTCAGGAAGAAAATAATCAAAGGAAGGCAAAACAAAGCATTATTAGAAGAAACCTTCGGGAACCTTCCACTTCCTTTTCAATCAATTCGGATGTAGAAATCTTTCGACGGGCATCTTCTCGTACTGGCTTCCGTTTCTGTGTGTTTGGAGGAAATGCCTCTTCCATAATTATTTCTTCCAGAATTTCTTCAACAACGTTTGGGGAAATTTCATTTTCTTTATGTTTGGAAGTAGAAGGCGTTGGTACACCAAATACACAGGCATTTTGGACACCTTCTAAAGATTCCCACATTGTTACCAATTCCTAAATTGCCTCCTCTGTGGATGAGAGCGGTTTCATTTTAAACGGGCCTCCTCCTGTTGCATCTCGGTGCCTTACATTTGCAGCAGCCTTTTTATACACTCCATCATAGGATGGAGTATATACTAAGTTTGTCATTCCGTTTGCAACACCTCGAAAGAGTGATCTGCGACCCTATAAAGTATATATATTATCGGTCAGTGTAAGATTCTAAGACATTCTAGCGATGTCCGTCCGTCTGTTGTCTATTGAAATCACGATAGAGTGCGAACGACCAACGCTAAGAAGCTGAAATTTGTAGGAAGATGTTTTTTACCCATAAGCAGGTTAAGTTCGAGAATGGGCAATATCGGACCAAAGGGGAAAAAGTTCCCCTTTACGGGACTAAATATATCCCGGCCATAATCAAATTTTTCAAATATTTTTTTTGGTAAAAGTGTTCTAAGGGCCCATGATAAACATGCGCATATGGGTATCGAAGTGCAACGAAATTTACTCACGAACCCAAATATGCCTTTATTTTCATGATTTGCCTAAATTTTTTGATCCGGTTTCTGGGACTATCGGGTCACCAGCGGCCCAAAAACCGTCCCTTGACAAACATGGACATATGGGTATCGAAATGCAACGAAATTTTCTTGCGAACCCAAATATGCATTTATTTTCATGATTTGGATAAAATTTGTGATCGGGTTCCTGGGACTATCGGGTCACGAGCGGCCCAAAAACTCAGTTAGTTTTCTTATTTATTGACTTTTTAAGGATCCATGATGGAGGGTATATAAGATTCGGCCCGGCCGAACTTACTATTTGTCCACTTGTTGCAGATATACCTCTTCTGATCCGTCCATACCTATAATAAAATCATAATTTATTAAGCATTTGCAATAACTATTATTAATCATTGGTAAATTCAAATACCTTTTTCCACTCAGCTACAGATTTCACAGGTGGTCCAGCACTGTTCAGTTCGTTGTTTACATTTTTCCAGAAAGATGCTACATCATGTTTGGATTCCTTTGTATAACCCCGGACGGATTTTCCTGCATTCTTTGCAGCAAAATATCCATTTGGTTCTTATTAGTTGAATTATTCCTGAAAAATTTTGTTATTTTTTATTTCAAAATAGAAAAAAACGGATACTTACATTTTACGTTTTAACAGTTCGCCGACAAAATGCAAAGTGAACAAAAAAAAGGAAATGGCGAACAAAATTCCTCTAAAAAAACCATTCGCGATAGGGGGAATTTTTTTCGAAGTTGCCACATTTCCTCGTGAACAGATGGTGATTGCGATTTGGCGAAAAGGGAACAAATTCCGAGAGGATTTTTTTTCGCGATAAGGGTGAATATTGTAGGAACATGTTCGGATAATAATGGATAGAAAAAATAAATCATTATGTTATCAAAAAATTCGGAGGGATTCACAATCAGTGCCGAAAATGATTTAAATAGTTTTTTTTATAAGTTTAAGATTATTTTCTTTTGATTTCATATTCGAACGACTTGAAATTTTTTACCTAAATAAGAAATATTTCAAAATACACCACAAAATAGTACAATCCAACAACTGGCACAAGCCAATATATGGTCGATCGACTGTTACAAACACTTGATTGCGCCAATTTTTGTCATGGTGTATGTGCCATATAACATCAATGCACGATTTGAGGTAGTTCAATTAAAACAGGGTCATTATTATTGCAAAATATACGTTAAATATTACATATAAAACAAATAAAACGTTAAATGTTCATTTGAGAAATGTCGTCGCAAGAATTGTTGCCGTCCGCAGCAGAAAACAAAAACACAATGTTGCCCTTCACCACAAATTGTCAACGCTTTTGGGAAACAGTATGGGCAAGCAAATTTGTTTTCATAAATACGTCATTTTGTTTTCTGTACTTCAAACACGACCGAAGATTTCTTTATTGACAATAATGCAAAAAAAATACTTTTCTTAATACGACAAAACAGTCAAAAGACAATACAATTATCCCATAAATTGACACAAAACAATGTGTTGGGTAACTCTAACATTCATCTGCTACATGTGCCAAAATTTCAATTCCATTGGATTTTCGTTGCCAGTCGACCGACTAGTTGCAAAAATGTGTGTATTGGTAAACAAGTGTGAGTATTTTGAGTTTTCGAACAATCACTGCCCCGTGTAATGGCTGGGTCAGCTACCGCAGTTAAATCAAGTATTGTTGCTTGATTGGCGTCAACACCGGAGACGGCTGATGAACACATGACCGGCGTCGGCAGCAAATCGGTCAGCTTGTGTATTTTGTGGCGAGTGAACAACTTAAACAAATTAAGTGAAGTAAAAGATTTAAATATATGATTATATGATATAGAAAGGATACAACGATGTTTGGAACACTAAACAACTTCCTCAGCAGTGTACATCGGGCATGGACAAATGGCGACGGCGAGACGTTGGCATCATACATCTCTCTTAAAGACAAACATATAATGAATCGCAACCTTTACGTGGAAATGCCGGAAAATGCAGTCAACCGTCTGCTGGAATCACCGATCGATGACATTGTCTGTGCCCATTTAAAAGTGTTGTACTATTTGGGTTTGGAACGTAAGTGTAGAGTGTTTGTGTTTCGTTTGCATATAATTAACGGTAGTTTGCATTGTTTCCCATTCCATACAGCCAGAGACTTCATGCAGGCCTATAAACAACAGTCAAACTGCATCAGTCATATGGTGAAAATGTTGCAACAGCTTAAGGAAGAAAACTGGTGTCTTCCTGTCATGTACACAGCCTGCCTGGATTTGCGAATATTGGCACAACGATGTGAAGAGTTGGGCAACAGCTCGAAGCCAGGAGAGATTCTGGAGAAGGCAGCTGATTGTTTAATGAGTTGTTTTCGTGTTTGTGCTGCAGATAATAGGTAAGACGACGAATGAGCGAACGGTACACATGTGTTCTAGTCCTTTTTAAGTGCCCCAAATTAAATACCATTTTCATATTTACTTCCAGATCTTCCGACAATGAAACAAAACGTTTGGGCATGCTGCATTTGGTCAATCAATTGTTCAAAGTATACTTTCGCATTAATAAATTGCATCTGTGTAAACCATTGATACGTGCCATCGATTCAAGTGCATTTAAAGATGTCTTTCCCTTGCCAGAACGTATCACATACAAGTATTTTGTGGGACGTAAAGCCATGTTTGATTCTGACTACAAAAGTGCCGATGAATTTCTCTCATTTGCATTCAAACATTGTCCGAAAAATTTCCCTCGCAACAAAAGACTTATACTCATCTATTTAGTGCCAGTTAAGATGTTGCTTGGCTTCTTGCCCAAAAAATATATTTTGGAACGTTACGATGTTTTACAATTTCATGAATTGGCTGAGGCTCTAAAAGAGGGCAACGTTCGTAAATTCGATGATGTTATACAACGGCATGAGACCTTCTTTATTAAATGTGGCATATACTTATTGGTGGAAAAACTAATATTCATTGTCTACCGTAATCTCTTTAAAAAGGTTTATTTAATTAAGCAAACTCATCAGTTAGATTTGAATGCTTTCCGCTCGGCCTTACAATATGTGGGTGAAAGTGATATGACCATAGACGAGACACATTGCATTGTGGCGAATCTAATATATGAGGGCAAAATCAAAGGATACATCTCACATAGTCACAATAAACTGGTGGTCTCCAAACAAAACCCATTCCCACCTTTAAATACGGTGTCGTGAGACGGTGAAGATTTGTAAGATGAATGGGATTTTATATAGAAATGTATCGATATGTATAAGTATTTGTATACACAACAGTTAAATGTTGTTTATATTGAGTTTAATAAATTGAATGTGACTAAAATTAATTCTGTGTTTTTAATTGGAGTAGTAGTATCTGATGAACAATAAGCAACAAAATTACACATATATTAATAAATAAATGTGTTTCCTTTGCTTTTTCTTCTAGATATTCAAGAATTCTATGAGCTGACTTTGTTGGATGATTCGAAGACTATACAACAGAAAACAGTTGAAACTTTACAAATAGCTAGTAAATGGGAACAGGATGGCCACACAGTTAAAATTGCTGATGTAAGTACTTAATATTTTTTCCAATTTGCATATTAGGGAATATTGAACGATAATATTATCTAGGATTATACAAAACATTTTTACAAAATATCTGGTTTTTTTTTAAAAAAAAAATATCGATAAACTAGCTTTTTATTCTCTTATGTTTATTAGACTAGTTCGGACCCACTCAGAAATTGTTATATTTGATATATGTAAAACTTATATATATATATGCATACTTTCCATTATTCAAGGATTGTTTCTAAATTGTTGGCAAAGAAACTATGATTTAAATGACATCAAGAAAGTTAAGGCAGAAAAATTACCAGTCTTATTACAATGACTGGTTTGATCAATTTAAACGTGTTGAAATGCAGAAAAAAGATCTTAGTTGGTATAGAGAAAGGGATACACGACAACGCACCAGATCACACCTAATGGAAAACTAAATACAAATGCAATTAGTTATGTCACAAATCGCATCTGCATACACCCCGGATCTAACACACTTGTATACTTCCTGTTGCCAAACTTAAAAATTGTCTTGATAGAAATAGTTTTACGTAAAATAATGACATTGAATAAGAACCAATGGCGTATATTGAAGACTTCCTAAATTCCATGATACATGTAATGCAACTGGTGGGTGAATGGGTAACATTTTTAGGTCGTCCGCTTATTGAAGTGCCCTCGTATATTTATTATTTGCGTGTTCAATGTCAAATAAAAACAATGAACTTGTTCATCAGCGTCCTTGGCAGAAATGGATACTGTCTCGTTCGATACGTTAACCACAAACACGCCTTTAATGCTGTCGAAGGTCAACTCGTATCAAAAATCCTAATTTCCATTGATTAATAGTTCATAATTCAGATGTAAGTTTATGTAAGAGTCCGGCATTCATCGACATGTTGTCGTCCATGTCAAACGGCGTGTATGTATGTATGTGTGCCATAAGAGACCATTTCCCACACCTTCCTCATAAATTATCGAGTTTAAATGATATGTGATTACTATGAAATGTGGATAGAGATAGATGGTGTGTGGGGAGGTGTTTCTTTTTTTTTATTTACTATTCAATAATATTAGCACCTATCGTTAACTGGATGCTTGCCTGACATCCAACCAATTCATTCATCATCTGTATAATGCAGAGAAACACATGCCTTGCCTACATACATATGTGTAGTATACACACATTTGGAACGTTTATATATACATCCATATGGTTGTACATACATGCTTACATATAGTACACTCGGGAAATGGCTCTTATAAAATACAAATTACCGACAGACACAGTGAGTGGTTGCGCGCTCGTAGAGCAAAACCATACAACCAACAACTAGTCAGCAGAAGCTAGCTATTAGCCAGCCATCCATTCATTATAGCCATTATTTCTGCATACACATCTATGTACGAAGGTGTTTTAATGAGTTGGTTAAACTTCCCATCGAGGACATCTTAACATAAGGACAATGTGCAGTGCAGGGGTATTTGGAATGTAGCGAATGTTGTATTTGAGTTGTTTCCTAATGTGTTCTTCGGTTGGTGTTCTGATAAAGAATATTCAATTAAACAAACAGAGCCAACTACATAAATAGTTGGCTTCGAAGCCTTTTAATTGAATATTCTTTATTAGAACACCAACCAAAGAGCAAATAAGTAAAGTAAGTAAATATGATGTATTTTGGAATTTTAAGATATGTAAATGAATCTCGTAATTAGTGTTTATCAAAACATTTTAAAATAATGAAATCCGCCTACTCTTTCCTTTCCTTTATTTTGACCATCAGTGAAAGGCATTAACGTGTACTGTGATATGCGTTTTTCGAATTCCGAATCCAGATAGTATTCCAACAATGGTTGTTGAAAAGCTGATTACCGGCATGCCATTTTTTCTACGAGGGGGGGTTGTTTTTTGACAACTAATTTTAAATCTCTTGTCTAATGTAGGAGCCAAACAACGCGTCATACCGAACATACACATTTGATTTCAATTTCTGTTGGCGAATTTGACAGAATCCGATAATGTGTTGGTCACAGAGATGAGGTATGCGCCCACATAGTATTAAAATCAAAATATTTTTGATTTTTTTTTAGGGGACACAAATCTTTCAAATCATGTTTGTTCCGGTATAAACCCATATTTTTATAAAACGAATGATATATGCGTTTATATTACACTTCTTCTCGTGTGTCATCCATGTCTGTGGCGCAGTAATTCAGAATGTCTGGTTTGGTGTGAGTTTTCGGAGAAATTTAAGCAAAACAAAAATATGTATTTTGTAAAATGTAATTGTTACTGCTGGAGCAAAAAAAAAACCAGACTTTTTTTGCCACCCTCACGCGTTACATATAAATGGACGGACGGACAAGTTCCATATACTCACTCTCGCATAAGTTAAATTTTTTTCCTTCGTATAAACAAAATAGACAGAACACAAGCAAAACAGGCAACAGACACCAAAAACACAGAAAACATTTACGAAGGAGGGAGAATTTTGAATTTTTTCCATTTAGTTCAACTTTTGTTGTGTTCCGTATATGTCCGCTATTTTTGCGTTCTCTGTTCCGAAACGGTAACAACCAAAAAAAACGGACGTGTTTTTGAGCATTAGCAAAAAGTAAACTAAAGAAAATAATATAATTTCCGATTTGGAATTTGCGTGTGTGTTTTTTATAAAGTTTGCACAATTTCTCTATTATTCTTTTTCATCTTAAAGTCAACAAAGACAACAACAATGGGATTAAAAGCGGAAAAACGTATTCATCTACACCTCTACATGATTTTCTGATGATCATTAAAATGACGAACTGACAATTAATATAAAATATTTGGAAATACCTACAAACAAACATACATATGAATATTTGGGAAACTTTCATTGGTGTTGTTGTGTGATGATGTTTGGATTGGTTTGGCTTAAATTTTCAATAATCAGCGACAGAGAATATGAACGCCGACAGATGGTCGACCGTCTTGGGAGCGGGGGGGATATCCGACTGACAGACATACGTAAATATTTTGCTGTGCGCTGTTCATTCCAAATGTTTACACCACCATTTATTCTCTGTTCTATTCTATTTATTTTTTGGACGAAACAAACGAATACAACGCATGTATGTATGTGTCTGCGAAATATTGTTCAATTAACAAACAGAATATGATGGAATATACAATTTAAACACATCATGACTAAACAAACAGCAGCACCTCGCACTCGTATATAGACAGACAGATATCAGATATGTATATATTTTCGGTACAATTTTTGTTTTTTTTTCTGCTCTTGTTATTGTACTATTTTGTGAAATTTACGACAACGAGAGTTTTAAACAAAACTGAAAATCACAACTATTTAATTTTCATTTATTTAAATTCAGTTGGTAACTGAGCCTCTACGTAGTTACAAAATACCTTTGTTAACAACTTAATAAAATAATACAATTACAAATTAATAAAGTTAAACTTAATACAAAAAAAAGAACTGACCAAAGAAAAGAATATAAATCTATCAAGTATGTGTCAGTAATTGCGCGCTGGTGTCTAAATAAAAACAAGTCAAATAAACCGAACAAATTTGTGGCTTCATAAACAATTCGAAAATTCCTGTGTTGGTTCTTATGACCATTAGCAGCATCTATGATAATGATCGATTGGATATCAATTGTACGCCATTCGCGTCGCCGTTTCTCAACTTTTAATGTGCGTTCACCGGTGCGTATACGTTCTCGACCAAAAAAAGAACTAGTTTCGTCTTCGTCTGCCCACTTGCCAACATCATCGTCCTCTTGTCAAATCTATGACGATGCCGCTTCATCGTCCAATCAGTGTACTGTGTGCATGAGTAATCAGAAGAGATATGATAAGAGAACCAAATCGAAACCGGAAAGAACAGAAGCCTACTGCACTTCGCCACATTGCCCGTTTGTAAGTAAACGCGAAACGTTGGATAATTTATTATTCATCTAGGATTTATTTTATTTGTTTATAAGAAAGGCATATTTCTGGTGACCATAATTCTGGTTTTCCGACATATAGAGGGACATAACGGTTTTTAGAAAAGCAAAATACAGCAACAAACAAATTGATCTCTTGTGAGCTGCTAAACTCGAAAAAGAATTGTTCCTTTTTAGTAAAATGTACGCAAAATCAGGTGTCGCTGAATACACACTGGCTGAACCAATGTTCGTCAAGCAGTATCATACACGTATACCATATAGGCATGTTAGGGAACGCAGAACTCCTCTAAAATACATAACAAAGTAGGATACGGGTCTACTCCATAGACCTCAAGCAACTATAGCACGGAGTATTTATCAGGCTGATATATGTACATAGAACAGGCGGGGAACTACTTTCGAATTAATGGGCTGTGCACGATTTTTTGTATGGACACAATTTTTTCCGAAAAATGGCGGCTTCGTAAAACTGTTGCACAAGGTCTACTATTAATCTGTACAAAATTGACAAAAAATACATTATGTGCTGAAACGAGGTAAAATGCCATATTTAAAAAAAAAAATCAAATTTCTTTGAGTGTTTGTTACAATTGATCTAAGTTTTTCTGAGAAAATAAGGGAAGTCGGTCGATCCTAAAAATTCAAATTTTCTGTAAAGAATTTACATGGTTCAAAAGAAGATATGGAAAATTATGTGCTACTCCGCGTTGAGCCTAGTAAAGTAAATTAATCAAGCGTACTGAAGTATTAAAACCAAAAAATAAGAGAAAATGAAACAATCAAATTTTACAGTTCCCAAATAAAAATAATAAAAAACATCTATATAATTACATTGTCGAAATTAAAGAAAAGTGTTGGAGCACTTTTATCCGATATGTACTGTTTGTTATTGAAAATACTTTCAGTATTGGGGAACGAATTAAACAAACTGCCTATTCTTACTCAATACTCACAACTCAACATTTTAGCTATTTTCAGAAAATGCAAGAAGAGTTTCTGTATCTTATGGTTTCCAAAACAACATGAAAAAAGACAAACCTTTTTTTTTTGTAGATATGTGAATCTCGAAAATGAAATACTTTGAGTTGTGCCTTGTCAGTAGAAAGTGTGTGATATGGACTGGGATTAAAGATACATTTGTTTCTTTTTATTATCTCGGCACCACTCTGTGGATTAACGTATTACGTCACATGTTTGTAATACCTAGAAATATTCTGGCTACCCCACCTTCAAATATAACAATCAACTCAACGTGATATTGGAACATTAAAAAGTTTCGAATTCGATATCTATACAATTTGGAATAATATAATATGGCCAATAACTATTACTGGTGAAATTGGATCATATCGGTTTAAACGTTCTTACTCGATCAAATTTGCAGAATTACTTACAGTTCATTATAATTCAACGTGACTTGATGTATGGAGCTCATATTAATGGAATATTTAATGAGATCTTAAATACTCAATAAGCTGTAATTTCTTCGTTGAAAAAAATAACTAAAATAATAGATTTATAATTAGTTTTTCGGCATGAGCTCTGACGGAACGTACCGAAAAAAAGAAATATGGAAGCCAAATCTAAAAATATCTAACCTAACGCACATTTTTTTTGGATAGCAAGATAAATATTAGATTGCTCGTTTTTCTGTTGCTATATTGTTCATATTTTTGTTAAAAGTGACTTACTTCGCTCCTCAAATAATACATAATTTTAATTATAAACAAAAGTAATTTAATAAATGAATAGAATGTCAGTGGCGATCGACTTCAGCTTAAATTATATAAATGGAATTTAAATACGATTTCTTGGAACAATTGGTATACTCGGATAATTATCCACAAATGAAGCTGCCAGGGTAGTGTTGAACATCAAGAAAGAGCAGAATAGAACTAGGAACTACTAAGAAACTCGCTTCATTTCTGGCATCCAAATAGTTTCTTAAACATGGTGCGCAACAGATTGGTTGTGGCATGACGTACCATTTTGTTGAAACCAAAGATCGCCCAACTCCATGCCTTTAATCTCCGGCCACCAAAAAAATGGGTTATCACCACTAACAGAAATTGCATTTTCAATGTATAAAATGTCTTCAAACCGCTCATAATTACCAAACTGTCACTGAGGATAAACAGGCTTTTCGACGATCACGTGCTGTTTTCCGACGCCGGGATGAGGCGGTGTTTATTCTTAACATAGCCGCCGCGTGTGTCTCTTTTGATTCAAAAAAAGGCCACTGCTGGTATTTTGTTTTAAGGGAAGACATCCGTTGTCAGTTGTTTGTAGCATATACTTCCAGTTTATTTTTGTTGGGATGATTTTGTTGTTTTACGCACAAAGCCACGTCTATTTTTCCAAACATAACCTCGTATTGTCTTGCATAATTTCCGAATTTATAGTTTCATATGGTTTAAATGCTATGACGATCAATCATTAAAGCGCACCGCACCACCCATTTTAATCAACCGGCGTATTGCGTTCTGTAAAACTCGATATTTTGTTTATGTATTGTTGATCTATGTATATTCTTCATACTGTTTTCTTTCTGTTAGTCCGAGACATTGATTATTTTTTTTTTTTTGGAAAAATTGCAATGTTTAAAAATGTTTCAAGCATTGTTGTGTTTGCTTTGATTGTAGGCTAGGTATACGGATCCGTTTCGGAAGCTGCCACTCTTCTTAATCGGTACCCATTTGCAGTTAATTCTGCTGCAAATTATACGCATAGTTCTCGCAAGTGAATGAGAACTACTGTTTAGTAGCGCAACCTAACATGCAACACTCATCTCACTGGACATTCTGCCTGGTGTAGATTCTCTTTACTCCTGCATCTACTGCTAATATTTCATTGATAGAAAAAAACATTTATAGTATAAACTTTTATCATTTTTCTATCTGCCAAGAATTTTATGAATGCAAAACCTGTCTATCTACTTATATTATAGAATTTTGGAGTTTTAGTTTATTTCTGGCTGTTTTTAAGTTGTAATTTATTCATTTGAAATTTACCACTTCCCTTCGAAATTATTGTCATATGTCAGATTTTATTGGATTAAAGATTATTAGAAAGACATTTTAATATCTTCTGTTTTTTTTCCATTTGTTCTACAGATTGTAGTCCTAAGTAATTCTTCTGAATACGTCCCCATGCCAAAAACAAACAAAAAAATAGTTAAAAACAGTCCCTAGCTCCCTAGGAGTGGCCATCGGAGGGTGTAAATGTTAGAACAGGTCCTCCTATTTGTCCATCCCCAACAATGATTGTGAACATATTTACCCTTATCAAGAACAACAACTTAGTATAGATATTGTATTCTATATTGTGCATTCCGTAGCCATCTGGCCGTAGTGTGTTAGGTAGTGAGTCCGGCTTTCACTCAGTAAATCCAGGTTCGAAGCGTGCGGCTTTTTCACTTTGAACATGCGATGGTTTAACTTTCCAACTAAAGTTATCGTCGACAGTAACATTTGAGGTTGGACCGTCGTAAAGCGACGCGATATTGAGATAACGCGAACTATAAAGCATACCTTAAGGCGTTCATAGAAGTTAACGTATTAAAGGCTTTTGAAGTAAATCGAGTTTATCATTTAAACGTGTTGATATTGTCGTTCCTTTAAAAACCTTTTTGGACTAATTAAGCAAATAAACCCAATAATAAATCATTGATTTATTTGCAGAATCAAACCGTAAAAGTTGTTGATTCGGATGGAAATCAAACAAAGAACGAACAAAATACAACAGATGTTCCGACGGACATTCAACAACACCAAAACAATGGCCGCCCACAACAACAAACGGAAGCGGCGCAGTCCGGAAGCACAGATATAAATAGTGTAAGTCCATATGAACTATGTTTTTCCAGTATTTACAAAATGTAACAGCTAACACAGAGCAGCTAACTAAATCAACCAAATCGAATGAATCATATCTACATTATGAACAAGTAAGTTGAGACACGACACTCGACAGCAAAAATGAGGAGGAGGACTGTTTTTGCATTTGCCATTGCCACATACATACTCACCTATGAAATACACAAGTATCCTGTTTGCTATCTTTTGTCAGCTTATTAATATTTTTCCACAGACGTTCTGTTGTACTTAATGTTCCTTTAATGTTATAAATACTCTACACCAGACATGCTACAATTATGAAGTCATCTATGTATTTGTAAATGACGCGAAGACCCTGAGGAATATACATATACAGTAATCAAAAAAAGTTGACATACACCTAATATTTCCAAATAGAAATGAATGGAAACTGTAAGATCATAGACAAGCCAGATTCGTTTTACGATAATTTGATTTTAATGGATGAGTCCAAATACAATATTTCTCGAGTTATAGAAAGCTAAATCGGGAGATGGAAGTAAAAATCGAATTCCTATCAGTATCATTTTTATAGAACAGAATGAAGAAATTAGTATATCTGAGTATACGGTACAATTGGGTCGCGATGAAAATAAAGAATGGCATCTTTACAATTGCAAGCAATTACATACATCCCAACAATTTCCAGACCTTGAAGCATGCATAATCAACCAAGGAAAACCAAAAAAGCCTCTGTCGATGGAATGACCCAAAATAATAGAAAAATCACACCAAAAGGTTGGCAAGGAGGAGTAGCGACGGCCTTAGAATTCGAATTTTTAGTGTACTTACATTTGTTGACTCTATTTTTCGCTTTTTTTTTCTTAGTTTTTTCGTTCACAGTTTTCAGTTGGGAATTTATGAAAATACCTATTTTGGGATCCTTAATATATAAAGAAAATTCATCCCATTTGTTTTTGTTAAAGACAGTTTCCTTTCGTTTTTTTATGAAATATTTTGTGTACGTAAAATGTTTTTGGCTCACTGGATGTATGAGCAGGTGTACTGATCTGACTCCAATTTTTTATACGTTTCGGGATTTCAAAACTATTGCAAGTACAGCATCGAAATGTTGTCATCATTTCAACTCCATTTACTTATCATTATTTAACTACGCACCGTTATGTGTAGTTCTGAGTACCTCATATCGCACCTGTTCAACAAAAGTCCTCTTTTTAGTCCTCTTTCCTAAAAAATTACCATCTCTGTGTCTGCAGAATAACTTTATTAGACTCGTCTAAATAGTTTACACTTTCAGTTTTCTCCAAGTGTTTAAGCAAATCACGTAAAGAGTAAAATTTTTTAGTTGTGCCTCTGTTCAACTTATAACGGGTTTCTTAAGTTGCGTTTCGTTTTGAGTTACCACACTTTGGTTCCTTAGGTATGTTTTTTTTCAGTTAAACAGGCACAACTAGGGGTTTTAATTTCCAGACCTTTTCAACTCCCCATGTCTTTCAGGGAGTTCCCGCGACATAAGAACAAATAACTATATTTCCAAACAAAAAACCAAAACTGTACCCTACACAACTGAAAATAATAGCACAATATATGAAATTCAGGAAAAGAGTACTGACAATTTTCAATTTGTGTTGGGTTGCTGGGTTGCAATGACAATCCAGCCATTTCCTCACGTCGATAACGTTCCACACCGTATGAGAATATAGTCTTAGGCTGATTGACGAAATGTCCCGGGTATAAGTTCACATATGGAGCCCGCACTAACTATAGTTTCAGTTGGTATTACTTTATATTTGAACTCCTGTTTTTTACGTACAGTAATAACTTTCATGTGTACAGTTATAACTTTTTGTTGTTTACCATGTTTTCGCTAAATAACGCCAAAACGAATGTAAATTTTTATATAATATATATTTAAGTTATTTCTAAGTATAAAATGAGTTTCAAATTCATTTTTATTATTTTGCATTATTATATTTTACGTTTTTTTATATTATATTTTTAACAGAGTTTGTTTGATCTTCTGTTTTTTTTATATTATTTTAAACAAGATGGATGAGCCATTAAAAAATGCTTTAAATATATGTAATGTTTTAGTAATGTTAAGTTTTTATGCTTTATTTTGTTGATTTCATTTGTTTTTTGCATGGCTAATTATTTTTGAATTGATAATAAAGTTTATTAATTTTTTTTATTTGCATAACAATTTTTATTTTGACTTCAAGGTTTGTATGTACCTATAAATAATAATTATTTTGCCTGTTGTTCGTTTTTTTTTAAATAACAATTTAATGCAGTTTAATGCAATCAATGCGTTGTTAGTACAATTTTAAAGATTTAAACTGAAAACTTCATATATTTGGTTTGGGCATTGTTTGATTTTATATTGACGAGGCCATACCTATGGGATTAATTTTTACGATGCAGGTTCTAAATAACTCTCCACACTTTTTGATGCCAAAGTCGTCATCAAAATTTAAAAACTGAATACCTAATACTAGTTTCCTCATGATATGTAAAGCTTGTGCCAGTGACTGAGGTGCGAATTAAACGACCCATTAACCCCATTTCGTGCTCACAGTCACGTACGGCTGTAGCCTGTGTGGTCATTTCATAACGAAAGGCCTTTGATAATAATAAAACGAAATACGTCTGAAAATTCTCGAAACATATTTTTTCTTTGGACTTAACCGAACATTGCAATACCAACCGCTTTAGACTCGCTTAGATGTAATACAGTGCCGTTAGTGTACTTTCCAAATATGCTGCAAATATTTCAAAACTGGAAACAGTCATTGCCGTCATATTCACTATCCCCATCTAGCGACAAATATAGCCGCATTGATGTTGACAAAAACAGCACAGTACGGCATCACTTAAAAGACACGGCATTATCGATTCCAAACTAGAGAGGGAGAAAACAGTAGTCTGACATTTAAGTTAAAAAGTGCAGTGTTGTCAACTTTTGGTCTAGATATAGCAACACCCGTCTATCCATATAATAACGATTAAATATATTGACCGATCTTTCTAAATATCGCACTTACTGGGTCTCCCAATACTTTTCCTATTCGAAGTATATGCTACAAAGATCGTATATCCTAATAATTTTTGTAGCTAAATTCTTCTTTAATTCGTTCATACACATTTATGTTACTGCATGCCCGACATGTGAAGCTTACCACATTTTGCACTAAGAAACTGACCAAACAACATTTAATTTGTCTTTTCTGTACGACTGTTTGAATAAAAACGTCGTACATAAGTATGTACTTATATGAGCAGGCAAACAAAGAAGATGCCACATTGTAGCATTTTCTGTTGCAATGTATTGTACTACGTACAAGTTTATAATTTCATTTGCATACAAATAGCAAAAAAGCACTAACTAAAATTGATGAAGGCGTTGGCCTAGTGCTTTTTTAAAATGTCGAACTAGAAAATATTCTTTTGGCGTTTTGGGTCCTCTCAAAAGCACTAGTTCTAGTGCGAAAAACGCTAAGTTGGCATCGCTGAAAAAGTGTGGCCGCGAACAGCTGGAAAAAAGATCATCTACTCTCGACGAGTTGATGGATTTTTTTAGTGTTTTCTGTTTTATTCGTCACAAACCTAGCAAATAAGTAAAATGTTCAAATCGATTGATATCGTATAATAATACAAAACGATAGCGACGTCGAAAAAATAAATATATTAAACGAATAACTCTAAAGTCGAAAGTTGAAGAAATAAAACAACGAATGAACGAGTAAAAAGAGGAGAAATTCCTCAACAGCGTTGCCATACATAAAAGTGTGTCGAAATGCTACTGAATGGCAACATGTAGCTAGAGTAGCCGTGTCGTTCATTCACAGAACATTGTTGTTTCTTCTGTCATCATCAAAAAATTTTCTCCTCAATAAAAAAACAAAAAAAAATGCCACAAAAAACGTCCAACGCATAAAAAATTGGTTATATTTGCAATAGAGATTTAGAGTGTGAAAGCAAATGAAATTTCAAGTGATGAATAAGAAATTCAAGATATCAACGTGACAACGTTTACAAGAAAAGGGTGTTTCGCCAGCAAAGTTGCTTGGCTACGGCTACGGCAAAAATATGATTTGTAATAGTGTGTGTACGTGCGTTTAAGGGAAAGCAGCGCGGCAGGAAAGAAGCAACACTAACTCTGTGAACGACGATTATATGCACTATTTTATCGGAATGAGCCACAAAGTTATGTCCAAGACATTTTAACAAGGCAACAATAACAAAAGTACTCAACTAATCAAGAAATCACAAAAAGATAAAACAAATATGTTTGGGCGTGCAAGTGTGCGTACGTGTATGTGTGTATGTGGAGTGTGTTGTTTATTTTATGGAGGAGGAATTTGACACATCTTCGTTGTTTGTGTGTTTCTGTGTTTATCCGTCCGCTCTCTAATGTCGATTGATTTTATTGTGTTTACCGGAACAGAGAGAGAGAAATAAAAACGAGGAAAAAAGGCAGAAACTGCAAAAAGAAAATTAAGAAAACTGAAAACTGCCCACTAAGTTAATTATTAAGAGATAATTTTTGTGTTATTACACCCATTTTTTGCTATTGCTCAAACGATCTCAATCATTTACACATTTTGACTTTGTTGTTTCGCTCATCTCGTTGGGCGGAAGGACGGACGGACGGGCGGCGAAAAGACAACTAGAACACAACAAACTTAACATCAAACTCGTCTCGTCGTTCGTCATTGTGGTTAAAAGTAAACGTATAAAACGCTGTGAGGGACCCAACAGCCAACAGCCACCAGCACATATCATATACCTACCCAATAAATAATAAGCGGCTACAAAAGCAACAACACAGCAGTCGGCGGGATGACCACACGGAAAAAGAAGGGTAAAGATGGTGGCGGTGGCGGAGGAGGCTTTATTAAAAAAGTTTCCTCCCTATTCAACTTGGACTCGGTAACTATAATTCCATTATAAAATACTACTACGGTGATATTTGTTTTATTTTTGTTGTGTTTAATCCAAATGAATGGTGACAAACGCAAACGGTGGTCATATTTTGCTGAAGCACTACCACCACAGCCTATTTTTATATGTCCACTTTTTTTTACTTCGATGATAACATCGTTTATTTATAACGCCAGAATCACAAATCACAGCCAGCGATCGACCAACTGGCCGGCCATCATGAAACATTTTTGAGGGGCTTTTCCGGAGCAGAGGCATCTCTGCGTACTCTGCTGTGCTGTGTTTTCTTGCCTCCTCTTCAGCTCGTTCGTGAGTTTTCTTGTTTTTATATCTGTTGCTCTCAATTTTTCTTCGTACTATTATTTGCATAGGAATTCCATTGCAATATCGTAAGGCCTTAATATTTTCTATTTTCATTTACTTTTCTTCTTTGACATGAATGGCAATCACGATCGTGACGATGATCATCGTCTGACGACGTATTGTGACAGAGCTCTCCGTTATGTAGATATTGATGATATTAATAATTTGACCTCATATTAGTTTCGTTTACAGTAAGGTCATGTTTGGGGTGTCATTTCATCGGAAGACCATCTTGCGTCGATTATCGCAATCTAACACATATTGCAAAATAACAATGTATTACTTTAACCATCATTTTGTAATGAATTTTACATGCTATGGATTTATGAAGGGCCACGCACTGTGGAGAAAATTTGAAATCAATCTGCCATTTGAATTATATCAGTCCGATTTGATTCAAATTTCACATACACTTATATGAAGTGTGTCCCCAATCCCCCAATGGGGTTTTCACTATTTTACTGAGTTGATAATTCAACTTTGTTAAGAATACATAGACACAAGAAAATCGGGATGTGCTATGGAAAGTTTGTTATTCTAATGTCTTTAGGGTGTGTATCAGTCATTCTGTTTCTAAACTAAAAAAAAATTACTTGACTGAAATCGGATTTCAAATAGTTTAACTGTAACCAATAAACTTTTTTATTCCAACTTTGGGACCTTATATCTCGTCTCCGGTTAGATTCATTTAGTTTATGGGATTAGGCCCCAAGCATTGAGTGCCCCCCATTATATCGTTTATTGCTTACTGATTTTAGAACATTTTCCGATCACATTTTTCATGGACTGTTAAGGGATATCCATATGTAAATATGTTGCTACATTCTACCTGGTGAATCCAAATTTGGTTTATTATTTTTATTTATACAACATTTTATTTCTCATTCTTTGCGTAAATAGTACATTTAATAAAATGTTTTTGTCCGGGGCAAGAAAGTTTGAAGTTTGAATCCGAATAAACAATTGTTTTTAATACACACTAGGGTTGCAGTACTGGACGGAATCAAGGCAATCCAATGTACCCGAGATACAGGAAAGCTTATGAAAATATCCATGTACATATATAACTATGTAACGAGTGATTTGTTAAGAGCTTGATAACTTTTTTTTTAAAAAAAACGCATAAAATTTGCAAAATCTCATCGGTTCTTTATTTGAAACGTTAGATTGGTCAATGACATTTACTTTTTGAAGATAATTTCATTTAAATGTTGACCGCGGCTGCGGCTTAGGTGGTCCATTCGGAAAGTCCAATTTTGGGCAACTTTTTCGAGCATTTCGGCCGGAATAGCCCGAATTTCTTCGGAAATGTTGTCTTCCAAAGCTGGAATAGTTGCTGGCTTATTTCTGTAGACTTTAGACTTGACGTAGCCCCACAAAAAATAGTCTAAAGGCATCAAATCGCATGATCTTGGTGGCCAACTTACCGGTCCATTTCTTGAGATGAATTGTTCTCCGAAGTTTTCCCTCAAAATGGCCATAGAATCGCGAGCTGTGTGGCATGTAGCGCCATCTTGTTGAAACCACATGTCAACCAAGTTCAGTTCTTCCATTTTTGGCAACAAAAAGTTTGTTAGCATCGAACGATAGCGATCGCCATTCACCGTAACGTTGCGTCCAACAGCATCTTTGAAAAAATACGGTCCAATGATTCCACCAGCGTACAAACCACACCAAACAGTGCATTTTTCGGGATGCATGGGCAGTTCTTGAACGGCTTCTGGTTGCTCTTCACTCCAAATGCGGCAATTTTGCTTATTTACGTAGCCATTCAACCAGAAATGAGCCTCATCGCTGAACAAAATTTGTCGATAAAAAAGCGGATTTTCTGCCAACTTTTCTAGGGCCCATTCACTGAAAATTCGACGTTGTGGCAGATCGTAAGTCTATTCATGATGAAATGTCAAAGCATACTGAGCATCTTTCTCTTTGACACCATGTCTGAAATCCCACGTGATCTGTCAAACACTAATGCATGAAAATCCTAACCTCAAAAAAATCACCCTTTATATATCCATTAACCCATTGGACGTCAGTTTAAATTTTTGCAGCTGATACTTTAGGCTTAAGTTAAGTTTCAACTTGGGCACAAAATTCCATACATCCTAAATAACAAAAAAAAAATGGTGCAATATTTTAAAATTCGAACCGCTTTGAATTGTTGAAAAGCTTTTTTCCATATTGGGTGTTCGGGTGATAAACAACGAAGATTTTAGTACACAAGTGGATAAATAATCTGAATATCACAATCAAATTTAATGAATAAAACTACTTGGTTACAGTTAAACTACCAGTATTAGAAAAAAATGATACAAAAGAACGAGAAAAGAATTGCTTAAAGATTTAATTGGACTCCTTCAGTTTAAGAGGTTGAAGATGGGCTTGTAACAAAAAAAAAAACGATTTACGGATATGCACTTGAAATGTATGAACACCTGAACACCTCCTTAGGACAGGTGCCTGTATCTAACTGGCGGATGCCATCGATGAATACAAGACTGACATCACCGGAAATACGATTGAAGGAACACGGCGTGAATTTATTACACCTGCCATTAGAGCAAGTACCAGTTTGGAGGCGAATTTGTTGTGAACAAAAAAAAACGTAGTCTGGTCAGTGGATGAACGTCATGTGTCTGTGTTCATGCGCAGACGGAAGAGAAAGACGCAAAACCCCAGGACAGGTATTAAGAGTGCCTAGAACAAAACTACAACCGCTGCTCAGGCCATGACACTTCAATTGTTCTATGGGATTTTAATGCTAGTAGTAGGGAGAACATGTTAGTCGGTAAGTTCAGCCTCCACGGCGACACATCCGATAACGGAATGGGGTTGATCAATTTCGCCGCGCAAGAATATGGTAATAAGCACCACCAGGTTCAAGCATCACGAGTCCCTTAAGGCAACATGGCTGTCACCTGATCGCAGACAAGAAACCTGACTGATCACGATAAGATATATGAAAGCCATCCATTGAACATTGATTCGAACGACTATCTTGTAGCAGCTAAGGTACGCACACGGTGAATTACATCAAAACCCGAACGTAACAACTCCAGAAGAAAGCTAGACGTAGAATAGCTGCAATCGCAACCGATATCCTAAGACCATTGCATAAAGTTATCCCATATTCTCCTGTTAAACACTCATCCTCCTAATGAAATTAGCCAACAACGGCAACACATACAACACAACTGGCGAAAGCCGCCGAAGAAGAAATTGTTTTCCGAAAGTGGAGTGAAAGGAACCAATGGTATGGTTAGGAGTGTAAAGCCGCCATTGTCATTGCACATACAGCTCTACATTTGAAACTATCATCTTTTGTACAGTTTTCCAGGTATAAGATAAGAAATAAAAAATCTAAACTGTTGGACTTATTTATTTGGGAATAAGATTCATTCAGTAATAACATTCTTCTAGGAATTTACAAGAACGTATTCTCAAATCAGTTAGTTTTTTAGTTTTACATTAACCTTGGAACACGAAACATCTTTTTTTAAACTTTACCAAACCACGCATGTAGGATACTTTTTTAAAAAGAACAAAATTTTAATTTTTAAAATAATTTTTTTTTATTGACAAAAAAAAATTTATCTTGTAAAATACAATGATTATTAACGCCTACACACAAGTTGACGCGAAACGACGTGTTGATATTTGCAACCGATCGTAAAATGTCGTATAAAAAAAATTATAGTCGCACACAGGCCGGATTTAGTGTTCTAGGGTTAAAGAATTATAATAGCTACCTGTTTAAACAACAATGGGATTTGATATCATTTTCTATTCTGTACTAAATTGGATGTTTTTCTTAAATCGTTGATAGTCGACAGTTGTAGTATTTGTAGTTATTGGCAGTCACTTCCAGTCATTTCAGTCTTTGCTTTGCGTATCAATTGTATGCCTTTAGACTGTCGCTTCAGTCAACAACAGTCAACTGTGTTTGTTTCGCATTTTATTTAATTTTCTACCAACAATTTACGTAGTCGTAGTTTCTGATGCATTTCCGAAACGAAAAATACTTGGTAATTTCAAACACTAAATCGGATGATTGCTCTTTGTCACAATTAAGTGCCGCCAACTGAAAATCAATTTCTTGTCTCGATTAAGCCGCTTGTAATCGATTACCTTCGCTCCCTTTTTCCCTTTCGAGGTGTTTCAGAAGCTCTTACTGTGTAGCTCGGGCTCGAACTTCATATGGACGTACTACGGGTGTTTTTCTTTGCTCCTGACTGCCTCTCTCTCAACCTTTTAGACTCTAATCGCATTCCACGTTGTTGGGGTGTTTAGATTTTCAGTTGTCCAATTACAGTTCTTTTCGGAGGAATTTTTGGTAGCTACGATTTTCAATATATATATGTTGATAATGATTTTAATGTTCCCAATTTATTGTCATGATCGTCATTTGACAATTTAAATTAAAAATTAGTTAAAACTAAATTAAAAATTTATATTTCTAAAATTCTGATCTCAAAATTCTCAACTCAAAATTTTCCAAAACTGACTTTTTTCCATAAATTAATTCTGACTGAAAACATTTCATTTACATCACTATCTTCCATAACTGAAAAAATGCAGTTATGTCTATTTTTATTTAAAACTAAAGACGAACTAAAGATAATTATTTTTAGTTTCGTTAATGCGGTACAATTTTGAGTTGTTACCCTTTTGTATTTAGACTGCGATATATAGAATCGATACGGATATATAATAGGTGTACGGGTAGGAAACAATGGAACATTGGTATGTCTGCTGCCAAATATACGCTTCAAATGGGGAATAGTGTTATGGGGTTAAAGAGTTAGAACAGTTCTCTTTGGTCGCCAGGAAAGTTTAGTTCATGATGATGTCATCGTATTTATACGGACCTTTATATAGACCTCTTGCCTCTATTATCGAATTTAAGATTTTGACAAAAATGTGACCTTAAAATAAAACTAAATAATTAATTTAATTAATCAAATATGAATCTTACTGTTAATGTCAAGACTTCCACATAACAGCACAAAATAACCGCAGACTACCTAAACAGCACTATTTCTAAAAACAAGAATTGTAGATAACCTCACATACAAAACTCAATTGACTCAAGTCATTAATATTAAAAATGTCATTTCTTCTCCGACGACGACGAACCGTCCAAACAAAGCTATGATATTTCTGTATGTGGGGCATTTCAATTGTCGCACCTGGTTGTTAATATTTAAATACACATAATCTACTCATTCAGAAATATTATGGGTTCTCAGGATGATGGGGGGTATGTTAAGCGGGGAAATCTTGATAGGTTTAAGACTGTGTGCCAAGTTTTTTAAAGCGGCGGTTTACTATTGAATTGCATTGAGTTGTGTTTTAATTTTTCTGTTTGTTTTTGATGTAATTTCATGTTACAGGCTCATCGGGCATCATCGAACAAGGTAAGAATGGTCAATGGCCCAGAGAACAAATAGCTAAATCATGGGTGTTGTTCATTTTATATTGTGTGTGTGTTCACGTTTCACTGTGTCTTGTCCCCAAATCAAATATATAACTATTAACGTACTGCAAACATACTACTTCATATATCGTAAGGCTTCCCATTCGTCGCCAAAATGTTGTAATTGTGTGGAAATGAATCTAATCTGATACATGTTTTAATATCCGATATTTGGTTATACACTATTAATAATTTCCTTTCTGTTGGATTTTTAGGTCAATGGTGATGAAAGTTGGATGTACGAGGACATAACCTTGGAGCGGGGAAATTCTGGTTTGGGATTCTCTATAGCCGGTGGCACCGATAATCCACACATTGGTACAGATTCATCGATATATATTACCAAGTTAATACCGGGCGGCGCTGCGTCTGCTGACGGACGTTTGGGTGTAAACGATATCATTGTATCGGTGAATGATGTGTCGGTGGTCGAAGTACCTCACGCTTCAGCCGTGGAGGCCCTAAAGAAGGCGGGTAATGTAGTCAAACTGCATGTGAAGAGAAAACGTAGCGGCGGTGGGACGGTCATAGATGGTCCCAATCAAGCGGTCACTTCATCAGTTAATGTGGAAGACACTGGGCCCCAAGTTCTGGACATCGATTTAGTTAAAGGTAATAAAGGTCTGGGTTTCTCCATTGCTGGTGGTATTGGCAACCAACATATACCAGGAGACAATGGTATTTATGTTACCAAAATTATGGATGGTGGAGCGGCTGCGGTTGATGGACGTTTATCGATTGGCGATAAATTGATAGCTGTAAAAGCCAACGGGGTGAGATTTCGAAATAATAGTGTGAACAGACACTTTTTGGGTGTCAAGAAGGGGAGGAGAGAGTTTTTCTTCTGCCGCCTTTATGCGCAAACCAAAATGAGTTTGTTCCTCCACAACTATTCACCTGGTATATTTGATATTGACTTTTATTATATTTTCAGATGGATAAAAATCTAGAAAATGTGTCGCATGAACAGGCGGTAGCCACACTAAAGTCCATTGTCGATAAAGTCACTCTGGTTGTGGGCAAGACGGCCCACAGTGTACCATCGTCTGGACATCAAGTTAATCAAGTGAATTCGCATTCAACAGGTGCGATTAATACTATAGGACAAACAGTTGTTGATTATGCTCGCTCATCTTCCACCACACCATACACGAACAACAACAACACAAATGCTATGCCAGCAACAGCAACAACAGCTACAATTAACAATAGCAATCAGCACCATGCATCTTCCCCAGCCGTTGCTGAAACAATTCCATCTACATCTCGATCCCAGTCACCTTTGCCTCGTAAGCTTTTTTTGATTGACTTTATCATTTCCGTATCCTCCCACCCTCTTTCCTTTTTTAAGTTTCAACTCTTCTTTATTCTTACCACCTCCGCCCAACCAACTCTGACAAAGAAAAAATAATCAAAAAATCATCATCGCTACACTTGTATGCTTGTGGAAAAGAAGAGAAACAAAAATCAGACATTTATTTACTTTAAGTAGTGTAT
This sequence comes from Hydrotaea cyrtoneurina, assembly GCA_958296145.1. Lineage (NCBI taxonomy): Eukaryota > Metazoa > Arthropoda > Insecta > Diptera > Muscidae > Hydrotaea > Hydrotaea cyrtoneurina. Next base: position 3,757,443 of record OY282513.1, on the reverse strand, counting down.
TGATTTCGTTTTCGTTCATACGAGTCATAATTAATTTGCATGTTGAATGAGAATTATTCAAAATAAGGTCTGCAAACCTTGTTCTTGTTTTCTTTCTCAACGAACGAAGAGTTTTGTACTGCTGCACGTTTTGTGGTCTTCCAATTGAGTTGATTTATATTTTATGCGATACAAATTACAATATTTTTGTTTTTTTCTGTGTGTGTATGTGTTAAATGTTTGCATGTCTGCTGCAACAACTGCTGCATACAAGAGTGGTGTGTTTTTTTTTTCTTTCCTTTCTATATCAATTTTCAAAATCTATTTCAAAGAAAGAAAAAAAATAAATTTAAACAAAAATATCCTCACAAACTGGCTTCTGAAAACCAACCACTACAACAAAAATGAAAAAAGAACAACCTTCGCTTTTAATGCCACTAATATGTAATCTTTGTTTTCTTGTATTTCCTTTTCCCCATAATATTTGGGTTTTTTCTTTCGTACACTTTTTATTTGATTTTTGTACAAACCAAACAAAAAAAACCAAACCGTACTTATAGAACAACCAGGATCTAGGTATGCCTCCTCAAATGTATTGGCCACTGTGCCCCCAGGCACGCCGCGAGCTGTTAGCACCGAGGACATCACAAGGTAAGTGCACAAAATCTGAATTCCATTCGTGACTAAAAATGTATGTATGTAGCGGCACATGTGTTGACTGACGAACGAACTAAAGCAATATGTTGTTCGAAAAGGAAACATAAATTTGGTTTAGCATGTCTCTCTGAATTAACGGTGTGAGTGCTGAATGAAATGCTAGTAAAATATTTGTTATACAAATGTACGAGGGTGGGCTGGACATAAAACAATATATTGGCGAGTAGCAATCGAAACATAAATAATCTTCAGATCGTACGGGACATGGTGTCATCATCTGTGATTGACGTTGTGAAACGATTTCAATATAGTGGGACTTTTTAAAGTAGTCCCTAGCTATATTTCGGTATAATTTCCATTATAATTTTTAACCGTAGTATTATTAAATTCGCTCGGATTTTCCATTCACAATCTTCGAAATAGTCGATGCCAAATCGCTTGATCGGATATAAATAAAATAATAATAATGTATTTTTCATATTGAGGTCGGAATGTTTCCGATTCATCCTCGCATATATATGTGCATATTACTAATTCAGACCTATAGGTTGTTTATCTGTAGTTCAAAGATTGTCTCAGATGCTACAATGAATGTCATGCTTTTATTTACGTTAGATAAAAGCAAGATAAGAATGATATTTAGATATGTTAGCTATGAGAATAACCACTAAAGTGAAGAATCGTTAAACCGAATGGTCATAGTATCCGTAACGTTTATCGCAAAACTTATTTTTATGTAGGCGCTACTGTTTATATAGTTTATCATGTCAAAAATGGAGACACGTGCGAATATCTTTCCCAATTTTTCTGCATTAACTAAGCAATCAGTCAAGAGATTTAGTCTGATACGAATACACAGATACAAATTACGCAGTAGTCATTTTTTGAGCGGCAGTTAACTATAACGAGTCACTTTTATTTGCAAATAATTACAAATGTCAATATTTTGGCAAAGTACCAAGAAATTCCCTTTATGAATTAATCACCACGATACATACCACCGCACCCAATCAGCCAGTCCAGCCCAACCCAGGCCAGCCAGATGAAAGTGGGGTGTACTTTTGTTTTTATTCACAATGAGCTGTATTCAATTGCAATTACTAAATTTGGACGAGCGTATAGCCAATTTGCGAAGACCATTTTTATGGCCTGCATGCAATGAGCTCCAAAAACACCAACAACCCACAGTAACAATAACAACGGCAACGACGACGACTACAAATACAACAACACCTTCCACCAGTGACATGGTGGTGAATAATCTACGTGATTGTCATAAGAAAAATACCAAGTGACGTGTTTATTGTTGATTACATACAATATTGTATTTAAAAGCGTTTCTTTATAGAGCTGTCAATAGCTAATGGCAAATTTGAAATGGCTTCTTTCAGAGAATCACGTACAATTACCATACAGAAGGGACCGCAAGGTTTAGGCTTTAACATTGTCGGCGGCGAGGATGGTCAAGGAATCTATGTATCCTTTGTATTGGCTGGTGGACCTGCTGATTTAGGCGGTGAACTGAAACGTGGCGATCAGTTGTTAAGTTGCAACGAAATTGACTTAAGGAACGCCACCCACGAAGATGCAGCCCTTGCATTAAAGGTAAATAACATATGAAACTTAACGAAGCCATAATAATCGCAATGATAATTGGTGTAAATAATTCAAATGTCATTTTATGTTGTTGCAGAAATCTGGCGGCGTTGTGACATTGGTTGCCCAATACAGGCCCGAAGACTACAATCGTTTTGAAGCTCGCATACAAGAGCTGAAGCAACAAGCCGCCTTATCTGCTGGCAGTACTGGCACACTGCTGCGCACAACTCAAAAACGTTCACTGTATGTTCGTGCACTGTTCGATTACGATCCAAATCGGGACGACGGCTTGCCATCAAGGGGTCTGCCATTCAGACATGGTGATATTCTACATGTTACAAATGCCTCAGACGATGAATGGTGGCAGGCACGTCGCGTTTTGGGTGACAATGAGGATGATCAAATCGGTATTGTACCATCAAAACGTCGTTGGGAGCGAAAGATGCGGGCTCGAGATCGTAGTGTTAAATTTCAAGGTCAAGCAGTTAGTGCAAATAATAATATAGATAAGGTAAGACAAGACAATGTCTTTTATAATTTGTGTACCAAACATTGACTACAGTATTTGATAATTGTCCATCAATTACAATTGGTAACTTTACCAAGTACATGCCATTTATTTTATGTTGCTGCAGATGAGACGAATGGTATTAGTGTCCCAGGCAACAGAAACAATAACAATCGTTATATCTACGGATGTAATACCGAGTGAATCCTGGTTTTTTTTGAATTTAGGTTTCTAATGGTCCGTCCGTTCAGCATGAGATGAGTAAATCTGTAGAGATTTGGCACAATATCACATTGGAACTGAATGTCGTTAAGGAGTGAAACTGTATTCTGGAAAAAGGTCATGTTTGGTCTTCTTAAAAACACTATATCATGTAGATGCTTGGTTGCACAAATAAACTGAATCAATTAGGCCATCCTCAAAAAGTTAATTGATGATAATTGTCATATTTCATGAAATACAGATCTCCCATAAAATTTGTCATCTGATATCAACATTAGTAAAATGTCCAAATCTGGGTAGTTTTTCAATTTGGAATCGAGCTTTCGAATTCTGTATCTCAATCTATAAGGATCAACTATTACTTCTATGGAAGAGATTTATGTTCTCAACAATACAATTTCATCTTCCTTTGTAATTTAACGACTTACTGCCTGTTTCCATAAAACGAATTTGTTCGTTCGCTACAAATCGTCAATATTGGTAGCTTTATAAAATGGGTTTTAGACATTAGTCAATTCTGATTTTCAGATATATGTTAGATATCGTCATACGGGAGAAAATCACAAAACAATAAGCTCTCACTACTCATGAAAATCCATTTTATTGTGCCTTCAATTTTGACAATTTGTAACGAACGAACAAATTCGTTTTATGGAAACAGTCATTTAATTAAGTCCATTGAATATGAACACAATCGAAAATTGGCAATTATAAAACTACTTGTAATAAAATGCAAAAAAAAAAATGTTATTGTAATGAAATTTAAGGGAAAAAATATGCTATGAAAAATCGAAAACGACAAAAGTATCAATTTTGAATAATTTATCGCACTTTACTATTAAAATGAGATATAGATCGTGGAAATCGAAGATATCTCATTTTAATAAGAATTGTGATCCCAGCCTTAAGGTGTATGGTGATAATTTAGATTTGTCTAACCGTGTCAATTTATTTCCAGCAATCAACTCTCGATAGAAAAAAGAAAAATTTCACATTTTCGCGCAAATTTCCATTTATGAAGAGTCGTGATGAGCGCAATGAAGATGGAAGCGACCAAGAGCGTAAGTACCAATATTAGGAAATGCAATAAAATATTCCGAATTTTACATAACCATATTATCCGGTAAAAAACAAGAAAACGAAAATGAAAGCAGTAATGCAGACGACACACGGTAGTCAGTCAGTTAATGAATTTGTTAACAAAGAAAAACTACAAAGTTCACAAAATCAACGAGATACTTTTTGCACACAAACAAATTAATGTGACTCTTATTTATCTGTCCACTGTCGTATGAACACACAGTTTAGTCTCTGTATGATTTTACTTATTTTATGTTTTAACATATGTTTTTTTATTTTCTTTTTTGTGTTTTTTTATGTTGAATTATCTGTTAATATCTACCAAAACGAAATGTCCCGTAAAAACTCACCACCTATAAACCAACACATGACAACAATGACAACATTTTCACTTCATTCCAAATTTTCATCTTTACATTCGCATTTCTATGATATTATCGTCCGTCCTCCTTTATATGTTTGTGTACCGTATGGCCATCATCTTATAAATCCTTCCTTCCACCGAACATCCGTGTGCGTGTACTTTCTTACTGTAATGATGAAAACGTTGGGTTTCTGAAAATTCGGTTTGAATGAATCCTAACAGCTAATGGAATTGCCGCCAGTAATAGTGAACTTGATGTTAATAATTTAAACAACAATGATTCCACCGAACCTCAGCGTAAGTTGTTAACAAGTCTTTTTTTTATAATTTATTTAATAGAGTGTAAATATGTAAATTTTTATATGTAAGAAATCAAACAAAATGAAAAATCACTGCTTCTTTAGGGGGTTGAGAAACGAAGGATATGGAAACGATATTTGAATATAAGGTGTCTTGTTATAATTTGTATTTGGAACACATTCTTAGTAGTAATACAAAAGGAATTTAATAGTGGTATTATCGTTGGTAAATACCATGTGAAGATTGAGTTCAAGAAATGGCTGGTCTCTTCTTGTATACACTTTTAATTTTGGAAGCGGTTGAAGCGAACCTTTCTTCTGTACATGACTGGCGCGTCGTTTGTCAGTGCAGAAGGATTTTTTCTTTTGCATGTGCGCAAAGTAGATGTTACTCATTACTCAGGCTTGTTATAGAGGCACTCTTATTTCATCGTTATCAAATATCTGAATCCATCCGTTATAGATGGAACAGAAATAATGTCTTGTTTTGACACCAATTTACAAATTCACTTTGGACTGTCTGTCGTCACCCACCAACAACACAATACCACTACTTACTACGTAGCAATTACTTAATTCTTTCAACATGTTTTCACATTTAATTATTTTTATTTATAATCTCCTTATTTTCTGTTGGTATATTTTCAAAAAATTCTTAATTTGTCTTTACCTAGAAATTTTTAAATCACAAATATGTGCTAAAATGTGCTCGTAAAAGGTTTGTTTGCTAAAATCAAATAGTATTTCTCAGTATTTCTCTCGCTCTCTCTCTCTCTCTCTGTCACCCAACCATAGAGTAGCAAGCAAACCAACATTACTCTCAATGATTTTCTCTCAGTAGACTGCTTTCGTAAATGGAGACGACAATCAATGAAATCTTCATCTCTGCCATAACACTCATCCGAAATTCAAATTCAAATCCAATTTTAATTTTAATCACTTTCTTTCCTTTCCTCTATATTGAAATACAAAATCATATCAACTATTTGTGTTTTCTTTCTTTCTTCTCAATTCTTTCGATATTTCAGCTTTTATGCTTTGCTACACACAAGACGATGCCAATGCTGAAGGAGGTATGTACTCAAATTTAAAAACAAACCCACCAAACTCTTCGACTCCACTACTTCTATCTTCTATCTCTACATACATTGTATACAATATTTGGCTTATTCTTTTTAACGTATACTACTACTTACAATACTCTTATTATTCCTTGAATTGGGAAAAATGAGAACAAAAAAGAACATTTTATGTTATTTTGTTTTCTTTTTCTCTTATGTTTTGAATTGTAGTTTTTAATTTATGGTTTTATTATTTTTCTTTTCTTCTTCTTCTTCTTCTCTACATACATTGTAATAACTCTTGCGCATACATATTATGTTCGTACTCTTACAAAATACCTTACAACAACAAACAGTATTAGTACTACCGAATACTGCTATTATTACCACCTCTATTTCTACCGCTGTTTAATCTCTTTTAATCACATATAATCAAATCAAACTTTTTTGTTTGTTAATAGTTGCCTCGTTTTTTGTTTTTGTCAATTTTAAACCAACAAAAAAATACAAATAATCGTCTCTATTCAAACGATGTTATTATTGGCACAATCAACCCAATGTTACAAGGCTTTCTTCATATGTTATTAGTACTTCAAATCATCAGTCACATATTCAACTCTAGATGGAATAGACCCAGTTTCTCCACAAACAGAAATTCTGAATTGTTCGCGGTTATTCGCTTTCGAATTAGATGTCTCTGTAACAAATGGAAATGCAAACTGTTGTTGGACAAAAGACAACTTGTTGGATTCGAATGCCATACATTTTAATCAGTGAAAACACTGAGCGATTTAGGATTGTCCCTGTGATTCAGTTCCTATAACTTTTCGAAATACATATCTTCCTGTTGCAATGTTGCATTTGGAGACCAAATCCGAAGAATATAATTTGGTTCTCATTTCGAATTTGTCTAACTCTTCATGAGTTGAGCCATACGCAAGAGATTTTTCACATCCAACTGATCAAGCAACACAAAACCACTGAATCGTATGAGTGGTTATAAGCCATCGGTGTACCCCCTTTTTTTATCATTGAAATTTATCATGGACATTTCCCATAAGTTCGCCCGAACTTTTGGTGGTTATGTACTTTAAAATTTGTAATCAAACAAAGAAGGATTTTACTAACATAGAATTCGCCATATATGAGAATGACTTTTGTTGTCTATTGTCCAAAAACAATAATTTCCAAAATCAGTTTAGTTTTGTTAGATTTTTTTCTCTAATTTCGTTTCCTTTAGACCATTGAATTCTCCCTAAGGTTTACTTCATTAGTTGAAGACATTAACCACTTGGCCATAACATAATTGTTGATAAAGGCACAACTACAATTTAGAATATGTAAAAGTTAGAAATGTCGAATGTCGATAAGGAAATATTAATACCGTAAAATATCTTGAAAATGTTGAGCATGTTTTAACAACGTATTATTAGAAACATTGTTTAGACTGTTTGATATTTTAATTAATTACGAGAGCGTGTGTTATAATATATTTGAACGGAATTTTTGGAAGTTTTGGACGACAATAAGTTTTCAGAGATATAACCGCCGCATGTTACCCTTGATGTTTTTTGTGGGTCCTGAAATGTGTTAATTTGGCACATAAGATATCCTCGATGTACTATTTATGTCAGTACAATAACCGCCGTTGTAGATCAAATATAACAAGGACCTTGTACGGCAGATGTGGCATATACTCTGATCAGAGAGACGTAAACATTACGACATCACATTCCCTTGCTTTTAGTTTTAGAATATCCAAAAGAAATGTTGATTAAGAAAAGTTATCTCATATCCTTTCTTCTGGTCTTTTTTGACTTGATATATATATATATTTATTTTTTTTTTCATTTTATATTTTGTGTTTAAATTTCAATGATTTTTAAAAAACAAACAGTCTCAACACCCAACAAATCAAATCAATTGAATTCCCCAGCAGTTTGGTAATAATGGAAATATTTTTTGACTTTGTTTTTATCTTAATTCTCTTTTTACCACATTCTCCCGCAACAACCGTTTGGGGTTTTTGAAAAAATCATATACCCACGACAAACCAAACTTTTATCCCAACAAAATCAAACATAAAATGTTCCATTTAAAAATGTTACGAATTAATCTTCAAAACACACACCATTGATTGACAATCTCCTATGAATTGTGCATATTGTTGTGCTACTTGCAAAAAACTACTATCCAAATCCCACTACTACTGTACTACCAACTAAATCCAACACGACCAATGAACGATTTGTCATTGAAACAAAACAAAAGGCAATGAAATCATCTATAGAGTGGAACTACCCGATGTGGAACAGATTACCATGATCTACCTGGAGAATAGAGATGCTGACTATCGTAAGTCGAGCGACTAATTAAGTCCAACCAAAACGCAATGTTGAAAAATACAAACACTTGAGACGATGTATTTTATCTTTTAAACATTTGAATATTTACAAAACTACTAAAAGATTTTTATTGTTTTAGTCCGTAAAAAAAGGCAAGAGGATGATGTTCAGATTTTTTTTGGTTATTATTCATACATAACAAACTCAAAATATTTCTCACTGTTCGAAAATTCAAAGTCCCATTGTCTATTACTACCACAACTACTACACATGATACTAAACCGCAACAAAGTTTTTTTTTTGATTTTATTATTCGTAATATTTTTCAGTTTCGACTTTTAGTAGAAATTTTACATTTTTTTTCTACACATACAAACCTCTGATAGTTTAAATGTTTTGTGCTATTGTAGCTTCATTTGTGTTTCGTTTAATAAACTTGCGTTCCTTGAGTTTTTTTTTTAAAAACATGTCTTGTTGGTTTTTTTCTTTTGTATCTGTGACCACCCGCCTGTTGGTAGCTCTCCTCCAATTATTACACTTCATTCTTTGTTCTTCCAGTGTTATAGAAATTCCAAAATCTGCACCTTCTTATACACTGATTAGGATTATTCCCATTTGTTAGATGGAATTCACTTATATGCCATTTAAATCAAAATTGACCTTTTCGGATTTAACCTGTACATTTTTTTTGTTTAGATTGAATAATTTATAAACCCGTTTTGGTATTCCTGTTGAAAATGCCCATTTGGGATTTCGATTCTTTAAATTTAAAATCTCCACCATATTCGTTGCAACATAAAAATGAGAAACAAAGAAGTATGTGAGATTACTTCATAAGTATCACATTGTTCCAATCCCGGTAAAAGAAATGTGAAATAATTCTACAATGATTGGAAAAAATCATCACACGTACGGAATAGACAGTTTTATTAACCGCAAATTAAAACTGGTTTTATACGGTGACCAATTTTTGTACTATCTGTAGTACATAACTATTTAAGCCAAATGAATATTGTTTTTTTTTGTTCGATAAAATGAAGAACTTTTATCGTATTGGCTTTGCGTTTACGAATTATCGAGTTTCTACTGTATACACAAAAATAATACAATGTGGTTGGTTAATATTTCTACATTACATTTTAAAAATATTTCAGCACTGCCAGCCACTTTAGATCGCCTCTTTTGTCTTTAGTCTAAAATTAGGAAAGATGAAATATCAATTCAGCTACTTCGCAATATTATTCTCCTTACGGTATTCCGGAAGCGTTCAAAGTCTGTGGCAAGTAGTTGTGATTCATGCCCAAGTTAAAATATTATATTTTGAGTACAAGCATTCTTTACGACTTGAATAAAAATAATATTCAATGTGACTAGGCGCATGGATTTTCCTTTATTCACATCTAAATCGATGTAACAATGTCTTGTTACCAAAGTGCACGAAGCACTGAGCATCAAATTCATTCTTGTCATAAAATAACAGGAAACAAATATGAGCATATTTTGATCACCTCAGGCTGATGAAATTGACCCAAATCGATTATACATAGCCTTTCATACAGTGGAGACAAACAAATAAAAAGGCATTTGATTGGAAATATTAAATTCACTTCTCTACAAATAAGTTTCTAATTAGAATTGATATTTAAAACACAGTAGGAGTTTTTTTCCTGAGTTGATTTAATAGGTTGCCGCCTATGAACTATAAACATACATAGTGGACGAAGTATGTATGTCGCTAGATTCCCTGTGAAATAAACTATACCGATTTGAAATAGGAAACTCTATTTTAAACTGCTTTATGGTGGAGAATTATATAATTTAACTCAGAAATCCCATAGGTCGTTCTGCTCTACATCACAGCCTGTATATAACAATGTTTGACTTTTGTTTTGCTTGCTCCGTACACTTTAATTTGACATGTTCTAACTGAAGAATGATTCCACTCACCATTTAGTTTTATTGTCTACTCAAATTGTGCACTTAACCATTAACTAATTAGAGATTTTGTTTGATTTTGAATCATTTCAACTACTACACATAACATTAGATGCCTCTAATGAATATGAATGATACGGATGTAGTAGGGGGGACCGTATGATTAAGATTGAAACATTTAATAGCTTTGCCAAAAAAAGACATCCGTACAGGATCTCGTAACGATATATCAAAATCAAGAGTATGACTAATGATTTTTAACCAAATAACTATAAATAAATAATAAAAGAACAAAAGTTTGTTTTTAACAGTTTTTTTTGTATTTTTTTTTTTTGTATAATTTTGTATATCGAAAATAACCAAAACGTAAGTTTTCTTTACATTGTAAACCAACAACCAACCGCCTATAGGTTTGTACATTTTTCCAATTATATATGTACGAACTTCTAAACCTACCTACTTTTCTTTAGATATACACATGTGTTTCTTTTATATATTTTTATAATTTTTTTTTTGTCGATTTCTTTTGTTAATGTTTGTTTCATTTGTTTGTTTGTTAAATGTCCAATATCTGTTGTCTGTAATGTAGTTTGAAGTGATGTGTGATGTGTCTGTAGATTAATACTGAACTAGTGTTTGACTTTGATTCTTCCTGAATATACATAAATACTCGTACATACATAGCTACACACTATACCACCCACCTTATACATTGGTTTTGCATTGACTCAAATATTAGAAATAGAGATATTTCCTTAGATATATATAACTACAACACACTTGTAGAAACACCAAGAATTTTGTCTGCCAACTTCTCTCTTTCTATCCCCTCCTTTACCCCACTCCACTAATAGCGAATGAAACATTTTAACATAACCTCTACTCATGCTATTATTTAGTTAAGTTATTATTCCTTTTTCTTTAATATCGTATCAGAAGACATATAACTCTCATCGATGAAAAAAAAAAACATTTGCTTAATTGCTTATAAATAAGAAAGTATTTTGATCACTATTATCTAATAAAACATTTTTTTTTGTTTTTCGTTTTATTATATGATATTAAACAACAAAAAAAACATCTATACATTTAGTATTTTGCAAATATCTGCTTGTATTCCCTTCAGCTCCCTTGCATAAATCATTTCTCACCTATACATTTACAGCTTCCGACGAAAATGTCCTATCCTATGAGGCTGTACAAAGATTATCGATTAGTTATACGAGACCTGTCATCATATTGGGTCCGTTGAAGGATCGCATCAACGATGATTTGATATCAGAATATCCAGATAAATTTGGATCATGTGTGCCACGTAAGTCAGCAAATCTAATTTACTGATCGTAAAGATGGTCGGTCTAATCAGGGTTTTCCTTTCTTTTCCATTCGGTCAGATACCACACGTCCCAAGCGTGACTATGAAGTTGATGGACGTGATTATCATTTCGTTTCGTCGCGCGAACAAATGGAACACGATATACAAAATCATTTGTTTATCGAGGCTGGCCAATACAATGAGAATTTGTATGGCACGTCTGTGGCCAGTGTGCGCGAGGTTGCCGAAAAGGGCAAACATTGTATTCTAGATGTGTCGGGCAATGCAATAAAGCGTCTTCAAGTGGCTCAACTATATCCAATTGCTGTATTCATTAAACCCAAATCTGTGGATTCCATTATGTAAGTATAGATTTGTGTTATGTCTTAACGACTAACATAGATCAACAATAGTCATTCATAATTATAAATCGGATACTGCACGGTTAGCAAGAACAAAAATATTAACATTTACAGTTTACATGGCAGTAGTAGTTGTTATGAAGCAATTTGGTTTCAGAAAATAAATGTGGTATAAACGAAGTATATTTCATTAAACCGTCCATATATCGCCCACCTATATTAGTCTTTGGGTCTGCTGAATGACAATCATGAAATTGGGTTTCCACTTCCAGCAATGGCTCTATTCCAGACTTATTAGCAGTCATTTGGTGAAATGTTACTGGGATTTTCGAGTTTCGATTAAAATGTAATATTTATACCCTCAATCGACTGGGTACGAGAATTGATATCACTTGGTACTGCCAAGTGAATTTCGTCAATATCTGCGTTATCGCAAAGTAATCTATCTATTTGTTTTGCATTGCAGAAACCCAATATTTTTGTACCTTCGGCTAACATACTCAACAACGCGACATAGTTATTCTGAGTCAAACAAAATAAACTTTAGTTGGCGTTTTAATTTTTAATTGTTATAACGTGTTTGTAATCAGTTACTACGAGTGACTAGTAAGTGGCCTCTAAGATTATTGCCTGGCCTGATCAACTGGAAAGCACTTTGAAGGAGTTTCGCGGTTTACCACCAAGCGAATTCTCGGATTAGCTTCTCAGGCTTACCGATGGTTTACTTGGTTGGTTTTGTGGTTTAACTTGGTGGGTTATTTCAGTTTCAGAAAAACAAACTAAGTAGAACTCAATATGAGGTTTCTAGATGGAATAATACTTATTTCTCGAACATGAAACAGCTAAAAATAATTGTTAAAACCATTCAACAAACATTTGCTCATAAAAACAAAGCTTCGGAATTTGTTTTCTAGATATCTTTAAAAGTAGAGTTGACCCAAAAAACGTAATAATTGAGGGCCCTTTTGTTAAATTCTACAAAATAGTCTGTAATCCCTCAGTTAAATTGCATTTCCACGCAATGTTTTCTGTCAGAGTCAGGGATCTTTCGGTTCTGTGTGTTCAAATTTAACAATAAAAATATGACTTCAATGTAATTTCTTTATTCTTGCAGGGAAATGAATCGCCGTATGACTGAAGAACAAGCAAAGAAAACATATGAGCGTGCTGTCAAAATGGAACAAGAATTTGGAGAATATTTCACTGGTAAGTTGTTAAAAATCAAATCTTTTATTAAAACATACATAGATCCGGTTAATTTGACTTCAAAACGATTAAGAATTAAGCAGAGTAAACGAAAGGTCTGTTCAGAAAGAGTCTCCCATAGTACGAAAGATGCCAGAGATAACTTTCTTAAACTCGCAACGTTTTTGCTTACACTGTTCACTGATCAAACGACTTTTTCTTTATTAATTATTTCATGTTATTAAAAAGTGTGTTATTATTTATCACTGCAGGTGTTGTGCAAGGAGATACTATTGAGGAGATCTACAGCAAAGTAAAATCAATGATTTGGTCACAATCTGGTCCAACCATATGGGTCCCATCCAAGGAATCTCTATGACCAGCCGTGGCGACAACATGGACACTGCCACCTCGAGTACGTTGTCGACCAGTCTCGAGATCAACGACAATTACACAACAGCAACACAATAAAACACATTAGAAACAGAAATTATCCTCAATTCCGAAAACAATCCTATCTGGCTAAACAAATAAACAAAGCCACATTTAAAATACTACTACATGCATACAAGAGGTCGTCTCTTGTGCAAAATCTATTGCAAAGTCTTTGCAATAAGCGAACCATTTATTATCACTAACATTTAGTTCCCCAAAATGTAATGAAAAAACCTCGTTCTAAACGATTTAAATATTAGTGCGAACAAAAGAATGAAATATGTGAGAATATATCCAATGCATTGGTAATAATGCATTTGTTGTTATTTAGTAAAGAAAACAAAAAACAAAAACACAGATAATAAAAGAAATGGAAGAAGAGACGAGGAAAGGAAGAAAATAACTAAAATTTCATAAGGAAATTTAAACTCGAATACCATATTTAATTAACCAACCACCAGAAGAAGAAAAACAATGCTAAACTATAATCAATAGAAATGAAAATAATCTATTTTTAAAAACAGTGAAGACATGCAGTTCCCCCCGCTATTGAGAACATCAATAGAATTCACATACACACTTTTTTTTATTATTATTATATATAGAAGAAGATATACACAGACATGTATACAAATATTGTTGAAGGTAATATGAGTTTCAGAACATGATGGGGATGCTGAATCCACTTTGTTTTTGTTAAGTAGCCGCGTTAGTAAATAAGCTTAGTTTAGCCACAACCAACCAACCAACCCTCGAACTAACAGGAAGCCATCAAAAGAACGATTAATACACATATTGATTGATTTTACCACAGTAATCTTTTCAAACTCTATTTTCGTTAAAGCACTTGTAACTAACACCATTTGCGTCATTGATTGATGATAGGAGGAATCTTTTATTGGATTGTTTCCACCTATGGGTAATTATAGCGCCGATTATTGCCTTTAATGAATGTTTATTCTAATTCAAAATGTAGCGCAAAAGATATGATTGCAAAATCGGCAACTTTCCACATTGATCGAAATGTCAAAACCCTTTTGTACTCAGAATCTTAATCAAATCGAAATACTTTCTTCAACAGCCAAAACCCAGCCAATTCGAAAATGCAAATTTTTTTTATTTACTAACTGAATGTATTACGGTAAACGTTAAAGTAGAATTTCTTTGTACACCCATATTTGATTTGTGACTCCAAAATCAATTTTTCATATTTTTGCATTCGATCTGTTAATTGTGCAATTGAATTTTGTATGTGCATACATATTTGGAAAGCCAATAGCAAGCAAAATGTGTTTCTGTTCATTATGAAAGTGTCTATAACTCGTACTTAAAAATCGAAATTTTTGTTGTACCATCACTTTCCTTTCAATGGTTTTAGAAGCTATTTTATTTTACCCCGCTCTACAGAAGGTATTATGTAGTTTCATTTTCTGGCCTCTTATATGAGGTTTCTTATTTAAATTATTTTTATAGACTTGGAGAGGATTGTTTAAACAATTATTCACTACATACTTGTTTATCCCCGCGACAACATATTTGTTTTTTTTTTTAATAATTTTAATTAAATAACTAAAGCAAATAGAAGAGCAGTAGGGTGAAGCTGAAGCTGTTTCTTTTTTTTTGTAATTTAACTTAGCTAATTTTCTAAAAGAAACAAAATAATAAAAAAAAAATCCTGCAAATTCATTCGAATGCGCAAACGACCCCGATGCCCTCACCTCGCCCCATTTTCCGCTTTAAAAAGAAACACAACGACAATTAACAATTTACAACACGTTGAAATTTCATTTGTATTTAATTTGAATACACTTTAGAAAGTATTTACACTTCTTTGAGCTTAGTCTTTTTACTTTTATTGTCAAGATAATAATTAACATAAAATTCTACTTAAAACCATTGTTGTATAAGGCCCTAACAAATACAAAAGAAAATTATTTTTAAAAATTGTGCTAAATTGTTGAAAAACTCTTAAAGAAAATACACAAAATCGCAGTACGAAAAATGTTTGTATTATTATTATTATTATTATATTACCATTATATTATTTTAAAATACTGAAATTGTAATTAATTTCTAAGAAAGTTTCACAAAATGTAAAGTAATACATCTATGTTTTTGTGTGGAAATAAAATTTTAATTTCTTTTCGATTGTACAAAAAAAAAACAACAACAGTTTGTCAACTATAACTCGACTTGACCGTACACCCATTTAGGATAACAAATACCACAGATGCAAAGGGTAAACATGTTTGAGTTTGATCGAAATAACTTAGATTTTCTGGCTATCGAACATAATATTCAGCATGTTATATTCTAATTTATGTTTTACTTTATTTTAATGCCCGAAACAGTTGTCCTTTCCAATGACAAGTCATTTATTTTCAGTGGAAATAACTGTTCAGTTATTAATCTAAAGTTTTCCAAATGTTGATTAATTATAACAGTTTTGGGTAGTTGTGTTTATGAAGACATTCTCGGTAACTCTCCCTTAATTCTGTATTACATATTCATTAACGAAACAGTCACACGAAGACATGAAACATCGATCAGAAGTAAGTATAAGCTGCTAACATTACATTAGTCTTTGTTTTCCATTGTTTTTCACAGGAAGGAAAATATTTGTTACAAATCGCAGGTTGCTACACTGGAAATGTAAAGTTTTTCAAATAATTATTGTAATATGCTCTTATCAGACATTCATTTTGCCTTTGTTACCTCAATACTGAACTCTTAAATTTCTAAGATTGTTAAGATGCCATGGACAAAACCAAATCAACTTATACTGTTGAAAGTTCTTTTTTGAAAGGTGCGAAGGGAGCACTAAAGTATTTTTTTTAATTTTTCTGAAGCCTTTACTATTAATCCAAATAAAAAAATAACTTTGTTACAATTGGTAGTTATGTGGTGACAGGCGACATATGTAATTTTTGGTTTAAAATACATATAGCTCTTTGATTTCAATAGTGTCATAACTTAAAAATCGATTTTTTCATGGTAGAGCCGTGTAAAGTTTTAATTACGCCTTATATAGCAAATATAGGGAAATAATCATAGGTTTCCCGAATAAAGTAGAGCCGTGACCTACGTCGAACAAAAGTCAACATAAACATAAGATATTTACAGCTTTTTCCTGAGCAACAAAATTTTGAAATGTGACACTATTAAGGAAAATGAGCTTTTGTCGACTGAGGAAATAATAGTTTTCCTACCTGTGAATAATACTGTATAAGCTTCCAAATTACACCACACATATTGATTTCTTCAAGTGAAATCATTCAATAAATAGCAAAATTCACAGTGAGAACAACCATTGTGCATATCTCATTTGATATGCATATGAAAGTGCTGTTGCCTGCTGAGTATTTTTACCAAAAGAGCGGGCAGCACAACTTTAATTCTATCACAATTTTTCTTGGTCTTATGTTAGATTATTACTGCTTTGCAAACATTTGTTTTATCCAACATCCGATGACACAAATTCCAATTGATGTTTACTATGTTTTATTGAAAATATTATCTATATTCCAAAAATGATTTAGTCGATCTCTGAAATCGAAATATTATTAGAAACATTAATAATAGGTTCATGTTGTTTTTGTGTATAAAAAATGTGTTTGTTAAGAGTTTATAAACTAAAATTAAACTACTTAATTTCAAACAGAAAAACAAATTACGAATTGTAAAAAAGAAAGAAAATAAATTTATGTTATTGTACAACAAATCTAAATATAACAAAATCAATTCAAATCACTGTACTATAAACACATACTTTTTCAATCGTTTTAATACTTAAGACATACTCTTTGCCTATTACATGAGGACACTGTAAATGTCTTTTATTAACAGCAGCCAATCACAAACAAAACTAAGAAATCAAATACAAATAATAATTCAAACAATGAATGTGCCTTTTTTGTTTTAGAATTGTCCTCAGCCAGAAGAAATAAAAATGAAAACACTTTTTTTAGTACAGCAAGAAAAAAGTAAAAAATTAGATACAAACACACACAGAATAATAAATAATACAATTAAGTTAAGCCCGCAGAACTGCTAACGATTAATCGATTAATTAAAACCAAATGGCTTGCTCGATATTCGTCCCAAGGACATTCACGTTACTCCACAAAAGCAAATCTAACCGCGTAAATCGCAGCTCCGAGAGGGCCAATCGACATGGCTGAGAAGCGACTGGCGTGAATTATGTGGTATCGTTCTAAAACCAAAACTCGTCCAAGTTCATGTCTTCAATCTCCGGCTGTCATTCGGGTTTTAAAGGGAAGTGAGCGAATAATACCATCGGTTCTAAGTTCTCACCACCCAACTGCCTGACGCTTTGTCAGGAACGATAATTTTTCTAGCAGTTTTTCGTTGTCCATTTCAAGCTGCTCTAAGGCCCAAACTGAAACCGATAACGAAAGAGCGATAACTGTCAACATACGATTCAAAAGAAATCACTACATGGACCACCAGTCAGATTCTTCGTCCTCTACCATCCCTTTATGGTGGTTCATTTTCAATCGGTTTAGTATTTTAGAAGAAACACAATTCTAAAAGGTTATTTTAATTATTAATAAAATCAATACTACATTTTGTCACCACAAATTTATTATTATGTCGGGCACCAATAAAACCTCACTAATAAAAATCCGCAATACTGAACAAGAAAAGGATTAATCTATATTCCGACTATTAGGAAACAAAAAAATTACCTAATCTTGGGTTAAAAAAATACGATTTACATTCAGAGCAACACCCGATATACCTGTCCTATGCTTCAATGGCTTTTACAGACTAAACTGGTACGTTTACTATAGCATATTAGAACCTTATTAATATTTTTTTAAATGTATTTTTGATTCCGTTTTTGTTGCGTAAACATCTGCTGCACTATTTCATAGGAAAAATAAACAATACTCCATTCCATAATCCAAATATATTTTTTTATTTTATTTATTATATTATTATTATATATCTATTATAGTAAAATAGGAAATGTTTTTGTTTTGAAATCATATAATAACAAATTTAACAATTACAAAACCAATAAATTTCAAAATATGTGAACCGGACGAATTTTGTTCAAAATCTCGCTTAAAATACAAAATAGTAACAATTTGTTGAAAATTGTTTAAAAAACGAACGATTGATAACAATAACATAACATGCCAAGTACGCATTACAATAAGAACCACACATGTCTCAAATTAATAAAACAAAAAATGAAAAAGATAAACATTTAATAAAAACCCAAAATCTGTGTATAAAAAATGAAATTCAGTTTTTTTTAAGAACTCAATTCATAAGCTGAGAAAAAAACATGTATTTACATGCTAAAATGCTTGGAAATACATAAACATACATGGGAGTAATACCGTGATATTTTCCAAATTCGCAAACCCAATGCTTCGGTTTTGGCTCACTTGAAATTATCAACTATTGAAAACTGTTTAAAAATTATAGTATTTTTAAATTTTCAAAGTTGTTATTTCTTCATTCAAGCTTTGTTATTTAGATGAAGCTTTATAACATGAAAATGCATCATAAATATAGATTTAGAATAAATGTAGACGTCAGAAATTAAACAACAGACAGACAGTTATTTTGTAAGTAACGTATTGATAATCGAAATTGTTTCTGCAAAACAAACGCAAATTTATTGTGTTTGGCCGCTAAATAAATTATTTTCTTTTTTTAAGACAATCGAAAAACGGGAAACATTTCCAGACAACATTAATAAAAAGAAGTCACCTTCTCTTGCAGACACCTTTGAGGCAATCGAACTAGCTCAGCCCTGGCTCATGCTCTGTACAACATCTACACTACTGCTGAATGGACACGATCTCGTGATTGGAAGACAATGTATTTCAATCGCCCTTTCAAACATTGGTCATGATTTATCAAGTATACCGCATTTCCATGCCTATACCGCATTTTCACTTGAAGATTAATTTGGTTTTTCAATTTTAAGATTTTGACATTTCATTATTAACTGACAGGATGACAAGATAAATGCCGGCGACTTTTCTTAGATTCTTAGCAATCACCATGGGCCACAGTTCAGTGGAGTAAATCGTAAAGCTAAACGTAACAGCTTTGTAGTTGATTTCATTGAATTTCAATATGAAGGTGTAGATATGGGCGTGCCATACTATTTACATTCGATAGCCACACCTTTACTCTACGACCGATTAAAAGTTTCATCTCAATAGCTGATGTCGTTATCGAGTTATAGCGTTTTCAATTGGAGTCACATGTAAAAAATCACCTACTACACATGTCTGGGCGCCTGGTATCAGAAGTTGAGAATAGACTGATTTTCACTGGTTGGGTTTTTTTGTAAACATTTTTGTTTCTCAACAAATGTTTGTTTCGCAACAAAATTTTGTTTCTATACAATTTTTGTTTCTCAACAGAATATTATTTTCTCAACTGTCGAGCCTTAACTGTGATCACACTTTTTTGGATCTCAACTATTAAGCACCGATTGTTGAGCATATATTTTTGGTTCCTAACTGTTGAGCACACATTTTGTGTCTCAACCGCTAAATATACATTTTTGTTTTCGAAAACAATCTATAACTTTTTGTAGTTGGAAGCAAAACCTTTCAGATTTTGCAAACATATAGTAGTAACCATGGACTACAGTTCACTGGCATAAATCATAAGGGTTAACCTTACTGCTGCGAAGATATAAAGCTTATATTCGATTTAATAAAATTTCAATGTGTATGCGTGATTGTGGGCTTGTCACACTATATACATCGGATAGCCACACCTTTACTGTAACACCGGTTAAAAGTTTCATCTCAATAGCCGATGTCGTTATCGAGTTATAGCGTTTTCAATTGGAGTCACATGTAAAAAATCACCTACTACACATGTCTGGGCGCCTGGTATAAGAAATTGAGAATTTTTGTTTTCAGGTTTGGTGGTTTTCGAATTCACATGTCTGTGATCTAGAATCCAGAAAATTTGAAACCTGTCTCGTTTGTGTCAGATGAAGAATCCCTGTGTCACGTACCATCTCGATAGTGTAATGGCTTAACAATACTCTCTCACCATTTATTGGATGTGTGCAAGGATTCGCTTTCTTTGCATGACCAGTCAACGAAAATTCAGCACGAGTCCTATTCGTACACCACTCTCCATTGCATATAGAACTGTCCCTATATTCAGACGAGCCGACATTTTCGTATTGTCTTTACGATTAGTCCATTAGTACTTGTTACTTGTTGTGAAATAAAACAAACTGAACTTCCAATTACATTTTAAAATTTATTGTATAAATGATATTTTTAATTGGTGTTGGTTATTTTAGTTTCTGTTTTGATCCACAGTGGTTGGTTGTTACTACAGTCTATAATTTTTCGAATTCTCGTGGTAATGAAAATGCTAATGAAATGAAATGAGTAGATAGATACACGTATGCTTAAAACTAACTTAAACAGGAAAATACGTCCGAATACACAAAACTTATAATGATAATACTCAATTTTGTCGTTCACAACAAATATAAAAACTCAATATACATATCGAAAATAAAATGTAAGTATCAAAAAATAAAATCAATAACAAGCAGGGAGAAATTATGGGATACGAATCAGTACGTTTTGAGAATCTACAGGGTATAGGTAAAATGAGGATTACATCTTAAATTCCGTGTTAATCCTTTTCTTGACTTTGTAGTAAGGCCTTAATCTCTTGAAATTTGTGCATATAATCAACGCTGCTTTCGCTTATAACCGACATATTAGAAGAAGGATCCTGAAAACGAATACAGAGAGAATTATTGATGAACAATGGGAGGTGAATAAGGCATACCAGAATATCGCGGCCCGCATTTATGTCATCCAAATGACCCAACAGACTAGTCAGAGAGAAGTCATTTATATTATCCTCAAGCCATCTGGAATTGGAAGTTGAATCCCTAACCAGATTCATCGGGCTCATGCCATTCAAGAAACTTGTATCTGTCAAGGAATAAAATGTTTTTTAATGTCTCTATACTCGTATCTCTTCGCTTACTCGAACATTCATCAAAAGCACTGTCTAGTGATTGCACCGACGACGGCCCTTCTATTTTTTCGTTTAATTCATCCAGAATATGTCTTTGCGGTTGGTGTGATGTCTGTGGTTCCGGCTCTATACCGTGTACGGTATCTTGACTTTCCGTATTTAAGGAATTTAAAAATGTGGATAAATCTTGGCTGTCGGTCGTGTCATTCAAACTTGTAGTAGTGGTGGCGGGTGCGGTGATGGCAGCAGTCGGTTTAATTGTTGATTTCCAAGGCACTTGACTAGTATTTCTCAGAGATGTATCCGTTGGCATTACAGGTGAGGCATTTGCATTGTTAAGGCCTGTAGAGTTGACGTTACCATTGCTAGGTAACAACAGTCTCTGCACTAAAATCTGTCGAGACATTTTTTGTCGCGTAAGCTAAAACACCAGAGTTCAAATTAATACAAAAAAATGTAGTGCTATACATTCGATGCCTACCGTTGTGAGCTGCTTAACAGGATCTATGCTGGTTCTGCGTATAGGAATCATCGGCTGTCTGAACATGCCACTGGTGTCATTATTTCCGACGCCTACACAATACGATTTGTTGGCCACAAATGTTCGCCCAATTGAATCCTTTTCAAACTGTAATTAAGAAGGGGAAAAAAGGTTAAAATCTATTGTCGATACCTGTAATATTCTTAGATTTACTCTTGATTTTAAAGCATGGCTTCGTTCGCAGTTGCAAGGCCGTTTTCTCATGCGATCACTTAAATTTGCGATCAGTAATAGATGCTTGAGTTTATTGCTGAGCACCGAAGATTCTTTAGGTTCCGGTTCATCTTCCATGGACTGACTATTAGTGGTTTGAGATTCTGGAACAGAAGCAGATATTCCTCCAGTGTTTGTTTTCTTCTGCGGTTGCCAATAATAGTCCAACTGTAATCTTGAATCATGACCCAAAACAACGTACAAGTCACCAATTGTTATATCACCAGCTGTTGAAGCGGTCCAGCCACTTCGTATGCGTTGAATGATATCATCATTAAGAAGAGGTTTAAATACTGAACGGGAAGATTTTGAATTCATAGATCGATTAGGTTTGGCACGCACTGAAGACACTTGTGGTGTGGTTGAAGATATTTCGGCGGCAGCTGTGTGAGCTGACTGTTGTATTGCATTCCGATCTGGTTGAACTATGTCTTCCTTGCTAACGCTCAATTCCGCTGAGTCCGAAAGTAACTCGTGAATTTCATCGCTTAGTTCGTCGCCACTGCTTTCATGTTTGGCACTTTGGAATTGATCCAATTCTGCCACAGACGATGAAGGCGTCTCATCCGGTGTGTGGGATGGTTCACAGATGATTTCAATGTTTCTCGTACGTTTTTGCTGCTCCGGCGATTTCTTCTCTGAACCACTTTCAGTGCGTGCTCGCTTATTGCCAGTCACCGATTGCACCGATGCAGAAGCGCTGCTTGACGAAGGATGGCGTTCGATGTTAAGCGTTTCTCCTTTCATCTTAATACCCATACGCTCTTCGTATGCCGTTAGGCAAATATTAACACTACTCAAATATTCAGTTATGCTAAGTAGTGGCCTGTGTATGGCCACACCAGCTTTCGGTAGAAAACATATTTCCGGATCATGATTATATATATCCATGGATGTATGTGAGCTGTGATGTTCATTCGAGTTGAGAAATTTTGCTTCTTCGGACACACGTGCATCTATACTACGCCATTTATGCTGGAAGATATTGATAAAATTTATCAATTTTTTATGCAACGGCACCGTAGTGCGGCATCGTGGATTCTGTGCTATGGTCTGGACGCGACCAAACGCCTCCATATTCGCCGGACTAATAATGACTTCAATTTTCGACGGCAGTCGTATGTCTTCTAGTGAATCTGTTTTAAAGAAATAAGAGTTGTGTCACATATGCAATTTCGACAATTATTCATATTCCGCTTACCATCCAATTGGTTGAGTCGTCGTAAAGCTTTGCAGGAGGGTGTTTTAATGCGAATATTTTTGCCTTTGCAACGCACTGTGACATGGCCGTGGTAAACGAGATTTTTAAGTTTCATAAAATGTTTATCCGTTACAAATTGTAGCTTTCGTCTCATTTCTCCATAATTTATCAGAGCATATAATTCTTGGGTGGGTTTTCGTACCTCTTCATGAAACAAGAAATAAGATTAAAATTTGGTGGTAAGATTTGAATTTTACAAATAAGTACAAGTCATTTAAACCGTAGTCTATATAAAATTGTCATACATATATCCAAAAATATATTGTGCCGCCATTCCCATTCTGATAACTCTGAGGTAAATGGGTCAATTAGAATTAGAACACCAAATATTTTTATTGAATTAGCTGGGTTCTTTTGTTAAAAAAGAAATAGCTGATTCTGAAGTTGAGATACAAATGATGTGAACCATATCTTGAAGCGTTGAGATTCTACTTGATCTTGTGTACTAGTCATGGTTTGTCCGACTTTTTAATCTCCGTTAACATAGCTGGGTCAATACAGTTTACATGTATACATGTTATTGCACATAAAGAAAGTGAAGCCGGATTTAGGTTTCTGGAATGTGGACTTTGAAGATTTATCACTTTGCACGGAAGGGGGTGTTTCAGTTCTAAAAAAGCATACAATTTTTATTAATTTACTGTTTGTTTCCATAAAACGATTTGTTCGTTCGTTACAAATCTTCAATATTGGAACCGTAATAAATTGGTATTCAGACATTATTCAATTCTGGTTTTAAGATATATGATAGATATGGACATCTGGAACACAATATCAATAGAATGAGCACTCACTACTGACAAATATTCATTTTATTGCGCCTTAAATTTTAACAATTTGTAACGAACTAACAAATTCGTTTTATGGAAACAGACATTTAAATAAACATGGTCTGTATAAAGTCGGAAAATATTTATTTTTTTCTGGTCTACTAAGGACACTGAATACATCAACGGGAAGAAAAAAAAAATTGACAAATGAACTTATATATACATATGTACAATGTACCGTCAAAAGTATTTGGCGACTTTTGTCCAAAAATGACCAATAACAAATCCCCAGACACCACTTTTTTCGTAACTACTGTCACCTATCGATTAGGCACTTCGATTATCTGTCCTGTATTAGGGTGTACATTTCGAAAAGTTATTTTTGAAAATCATCCATACCCACCTTCCGAAAATCTCACGTATTTACAAATCTTATGATATGTTTGATAGTAATGCTGCCGCACTTGATCTTTCGACTTGAACGAAATATCAATTGCCGGATTGCGCCGTTTCAATTTCGAATTGATAAAGTTGCCAATTGCCTCAAAATCTTTGCCAAATTCATTGAGGGCATCAAAGAAATGATTTCTCTCCACATTCGACCATGTGGGCCGATTGGCCCGAACCTGTGATGGTGTCTTCTGTGCCGTTGAACGTTCATCTTTGCGGGCAACTTCACGTTCTGCCGGCGGCGGAGTCGTGGGACGGGTTTGTTGATCCTGTCGCATTTTCTGTATGACTCGGGCACTTGTGCGTGTGCCATGGCAATTGTAAGTGGTCACGGAACCCAAGAGTTCCTCCGTATCCGAAGGAAACTATTTGAATGGAGAGAAATGTGAAAGTGAATTAATGATTAAATTAATTGTCAACATTTTCATTTATGGCGCATTTGCTTTGTTACCTCGTTGAGAATCGCTTTTGCCTCCCCTTTTTTCTCATTGATCAGATCTTTGCCACGCGACGACGTCGTAGCCTTCGTCTGTGTGGAGGTGACGTCCGGTTCCCCCGCTAAATGGATTTTTTCCTTTTTTGCCACAATTGCTACTACGTCATCTTTGTTAACATTGTATTCTGCAGTAGTTGTCTGGGTTGTCACTAATTTCTCAGCACCCAATTGACCTTTATCCATTTGTGTGTTGTAATATTCTGTAGTTTGCAATTACACATGAACGCTGCCTTCTTTTCCTTTAAATTCTGCGGATTCAAGATTTTTGTTCTAGTTAAAGAGTTGGTGGCAAAATTAAGAGTGACCACCAAAAAAAAAAACTACCCAAGAAGATGCTCTCAAATGTTATACATCGCCATTATTTTCGTATTCATTTTGACGATTTTTGGTCACTTAATCAAAATATCATTGGAAAATTCACAATCTTAAACTTCACTGCACTTGCCAAGCAACTAGTAATGTTTAATATACGAACAATTCAGAGGTTTTTGTGTTTTTATTGCCCCTCCACAATTAATTTGTTGTATTTACTGACTGCTAGTGCTGGAAAGTATTGGGTACCCGGTACTGATTCAGTACACGAAAGTAACTACTCAATACTTTTAAACAACTGACTGCATTAATTCGTATAAACAAAATGCACTCGAGGACCAGTGCCAGCGGCGTGCTTATTGTCGATAGCCGGCGTTGGCATCGCTGATCCCTTTGTGACCGTCGCACAGTGACTCAGAAGCATTTTTCGTTGGCCAAAACTCTTACACCCAAAAAATATCTTAG
The DNA here is from genome assembly GCA_958296145.1 of Hydrotaea cyrtoneurina. Lineage (NCBI taxonomy): Eukaryota > Metazoa > Arthropoda > Insecta > Diptera > Muscidae > Hydrotaea > Hydrotaea cyrtoneurina. Next base: position 3,731,573 of record OY282513.1, on the reverse strand, counting down.
TTGATTTCAAGACAAATTTCACAAGTGATATAACACAAACTAAACTATAGTTTATTTAATTAATCACTGTTAACTAAGTCTTTTGTAAAATTCCGAAATAGGCGAAACATTTCAATTAGTGGTTTCATTGTGCATATAGCCAATAAGGCCAATTAAAATAACGAAAATAACACTTCTCGCAACAATTTTTGTACCGTCGCCGCTGTAAACAAAAACTCAATGTTGCCAAATACCACCAGTAACTTGGGGGGAGAGTCGCAGTTGCAAGCATCATATACCACGAACATAGTCGAATTAACTACAAATTACAATAAAATAAAATAAAGGTTTTCGTGTGATACAAAATTTTTGAATTATTTCGTGTTTGATATTCGATTTAAATCTATTGACAAAATTTGGTTGATAAGAAGGAAAGCTGTAGTGGAAGCTAACACTAGCTGATTTGGCTTATTTTTAAACACAACTATAGAATCCTTTAACTCTCATTTTGAACAAATTGAGATTTTTCGTATTTTTTTAATCGACAGACAACACCTTGAACCAAAGACCATACAGAGGGCAGACGTCGCAAGTCGTTTTCTGATGCATTAGTAAGTTGAGGAGAAATGTTGGACATTATTTTAGACTAATGGCTTGACAAAAATATAGTACATTAAAAATATAGTACCAACAAATCAAATACCCGAATATTTCGCAACATTAGTTTTGATATGTGTACAATTTAATGACAGTACATTTTTGGAAATCCGCGACAACTAAAACTTAAGTATTGGCCAATGTATTCAACTTCTGAGCCACAGTGCGTTGTCGGCCCTAACATCGGCTCAGGAGTTCTAGTTTAACATGTCTTAGAGATTGCTCTCTTATTCGTAAAGTCCCCAGCATTTACAAGGTGGAAACAGCCTCTGAAAAATGTTTGATGATCTTACCCGGTTCGAACTCGGGTTCTTCTGTGTGATAGTCGCAAACACTGCCTACCCCACCACGGCTGCCAATAGTTTATGAAAACTACAAATTTAAAATATAATATTAAAAGTTGTTCAGTTGTTTAACTGTATTAAACAGTTAATAAATACATAGAAATCCGTTAGAGGCATTGGGTAAGTACAAAGAACTTGGTGTAATAGTAATCAGTATTTCAAAGTAACCATAATTTTGAATAATGCTATTTACAACTGCTGCCAAGTGCAAGTAGATGTGGCAACATTCATCCCATATCATTTGCGCTTTTTTGGATTTTTGTATTCGGGAATGGATCCATGGATCGGAGAAAGTGTAAATTCATATTGTCCAGTTCTCAGTTTGTTGTTTACGTGTCGGAATATTGAAGGCGATTGGCCAAGCGTCCTACTACAATACACCGCATTACAGCATTCGCGCGGCAACCGTTGACATTACAAAACGTTTGGTACATATAAAAGTTTACAAGTTTATTTTAAAAAATTAAAAAAAGTTGACAAACATACCAATTGTATCGTGTTATTTGAAAGAGCAAACATTAGCATTATTTATGGAACACAATTTCATGCATGTTTTTGCCTTAGTTGAGTGCGCAGTAGCGCATCCTGTGAACCCAATTATCCTGGAAGTTGGATACAGCGATACGCGCTCTAAATCCTTAATGTTCGCATAGACAGCCGAGACAGCTGATAACACGATTTTGGAATGGCGCTCAATTCTGCTGAAACTGAAGTTCGTCCAAATCCATGTCTTCAGTCTCCCGCCACAAAAAATGTCATTTGCCATCGGAACAACGAACATTCAAGTTCGTTGTTGCGATCCCCAGAAATGGATTTTTTTTTTATTGAAATAAAGATTTTGGTAGAAAAAGTTATGTTCGAGCCAAATCGTTTCCGGTTCAAGATGCTCTAAGTCCCAATAATGAAGCGGATATCCCGTGTGCCATCAATTGCTGAGTGAATTGTACCTTGAAAGCGAATAATCGGAGATCTTAGCGTAACACTCGCAACAGGCTGGTGCGTTAAATGTTGGGTTGTTTAAATCGACGACTAGACGGCAGGCACATTCTCGTCAGGGCGCAAAATACAATGACGAGGACAATGAGTGGAAAAAGATGTCAAAATAACATATGATTCAATAAGAAACCACCTGATGGACCACTGGGTAATTGTGCCAAACCTGTTTTTTATAAACATATTTTCACAGTTTACATTTTATTCCTTTCTTAGGCTATATTTAAACAAGTGAAATAACATGGACGCACTGTGAATCGGGCAGCGAAGTATTAAGAAAAATTCAAGACTATAGAGAGCTCCCATGTGCTCTAAGGAATTTTAGCACGGTTGTATTATCTTGGTAAGAAAATAAACACTGTTTCCTCCTAGTAAACGATGTCGAATTTATGAGTTAATCTGAAAATTGTCTGGCGAAATTAATCATTTTGTAATTGCGGGACGGTTCACTTTTAATGTATTAGATGTAGTTACGATTCAACGAGCCATCATGGATTCGGATCATTAAACCTGATTATCAAAATCCACTGTGGGGCATATCTAAAAGAACAACCCAGTCTTTTGATCTCGAGCTCCAAAGATTTCAAAGCCAGACATTTTTCTCTAAATGGTTGGGGTTTGAATCAGCTCTTGATTGAGGGGTTCAGAGGAACGTTCTGACAGAAATATCCACTGCATTTGGGAAGGTGTTAGTGTACATATTGTCTTTCTAGGCCAATAATGAAAGGATTATTTGCAATTAATAACCATGGAATTTATACATTATAGAACGAATTTCATAGTTTCACTGAACTATGGTATGCAAGAATGATGCAAAACCACTGTCTTACGTCTATTCAAGATTTTGTCGTTTTCTTTATTTACATATTCAATGTTTCTTGCAGAACATAAAACAGCGAATACTGTTTATGATGAAGAGAATAATTAGCAGTGCCACTATAAATACTACTATAATTAATATACTTCGAAGCTGAAAATAGAAAAGATATGAATAAAACGAAATGCACAGTACGTGTAGCTAGATTGTATACAAACCCCTATGTGTTTTTGGCGAAGCATATCAGCAACCTTTATTTCTCCCAGACCCACGCTCACATATTCACGGGCATCGTCGAAGTGTTTTTCTATGCATTGCATAACATCGCCCTAAAAGATCATTAAGAAATTAAATGAATGATCACTCATTGATCCTTCATTTTGGGATTCCCACCTGTTCTACTACCAACGTTTGTAATCGCATAAATAGACCGTGTACTTCACTTATGGATTTTTCAAGTTTCATCAAATCATTCAAACGGTTTTTAAGATCAAACAGTTGCTCACGTGCGGCTTCTGTATCGGTTAAAATCTGTAGGGTACAGTTTTAAAAAATTAAACGATTAATAAATGGATATATAATTAATAATGGACTTCAAACTGATGAATTCATTTTCTTATAATTGGCTGCAGGAGATTGTATCAGAAATCAGAACTTACATTATCCACTAGCAAATTAGTTTGTTTATTGGCTATCAAATTATCGATTTCCTCGTCAGTCAGTTCATAATTCACTAACCAAAAATAAATACGAATACCATCAAATATTTTTTCCAAACCTATTTCATGTTCTCAAAAGATACTTACAGATTTTTGATTGCATTTGCAAATTCTTCTTTAAGCGCTGTTCATATTTCTGCAAAACATTTTCGTGCTTGGCCCAGAGCTGAACATATTGTTGAAAGTAGCCATAGTATAGGCCCCTTTTCATCCGTGCCTTGGTGCGGTAGTCACTTTGCTTTGGCAATTTCGACTCGAGTTTTTTAAATTTGTTCACTAGATTATTACTAATTTGGGAATTCTTTAGGCGCACTTTATTGAATTCGTCCTCTGCAAATAGATACAAAATTATTTTCTGGAAAAAGGGAGGGAAGAATATTTTGTGAAATGGTTTACCATTGAATTTATGCGCATTCCTTGCTTCGAGCATGGCTTGAAGAATTTCCAGGTTTGCGTTGATTTCTGCGAAGTCATTTATAACATCAGCATACTTTACATGTAATAAAAGATGAAAGACTAATTTACTTTTCATAAACAAATATGGCACAGTAAGAATTAAAAAAACCAAACTATTATTATTTGTTGGACGTATGGAACATTTTTTCATACACATAACAAATAAACAAATCAGTTTTGTGGAAAGCCTCTGTGAACAAATTTTGAGCCTTAAAAGTTTGAACTGAACTAAGCCAAACATTGAAAAAGTTACACGAGAATCCAAAGTTCCTCTGTAAGAATAAGACTCGACCTCTCCCCATATAGCTAAGGAAAATATGTCAATTTATGTGAAATAGTAATATAGGTGGTATAGTCATTGATTATTTATAATCAAATATCACTAAATAAACATTCAAATGATCACCGAAAACTTCGGACATTTTCAAATTTGATCAAAAGTATTAAGCGCTTGTGGTAAGGAATGAACCAGTTTTATATTTTCCTTAAACCATAGTTCATGGCTTACTTCCTGAACAGCTGCTTGTTTTTTCCCTCTTCTAGAATTCGATTCTATATGATTTCCCATTAGCGCGTTGTATTTCTGCCATTACCGATAATTCCACCGTTTTAACGATATTTGGAATTTAAAAAGTAATCAGAAAAACACAACCAGAATTAAGATATTTCATTAGGATAAATACGAATTTATTTTCGTCTCGCAGATTCACTTCTTTGTTGTCCGGAACCACAGTGATCCGATTTCATTCTTTACGGTATGATATGGAAATCCCCTCTGAAGGGTGTATTAATATTCATAAATGTTTGTGTCATTAGTTCTTGGGTTGAATTCAAATTCTGTCAAACCTATTCGTTTTACATGTGTTTTATGTATATATTTTTTTTAATAAAGTTAGTTGCAATCACTTCGTTTTTCGTACACTTTTGATTATGGGATCAACAAATGACTTCCGATTCTCCGTTGTCATTTCGATTTTAACCAAATCCCCCAACTCTCCGTCTGGCGTATCCGTCGGCTGATTGATATTTTCATTTTGCCAAACGTCTTTTAACTCTGCGAGACGATCTTTTATCATTTTGAAAATAATTGATGAGAATATTTTTGTATGACAATGGAAGCGGATATTTTCACTGTCCGAAGATTTGAAATATACTAACTAAGCTCCATCTACTCTCATACATATGTCATTGATATTGAATAGCAATAAGAAACCACATGATATTTTGGTTATTTATACCCTGCCCTCAAGTATGATATAAATAATATGGAATAAAATACATCACAAACCAAATTGACCTGAAATCCGATAAAATGTTCCGCTTTTAGGTCGGTTAGAAATCGTCTAACATTGTGATGACTTGATGGAGGGACGGACATGTATAAATCAATCCATAATATGGTTCTGAATCGATCGCCGTATCGCTCTTTATTATGGATGTTACAAAAAAATTCACAATAATAACCAAGAAGCATCAGTAATTCTTAAGCACAAAAAGACTGAAATGACTACTGTCTATATTCAATTCAGGTTATTAACGGATTACATGCCATGCGGTAGGTGTCGACAGTAGATCAGTGTTGTAAAATATGGCTTTATGGGTTTATTTCGATGCTGAAATTGTTATTTTCAATTTAATTTTATTTCTTACAATATTACAAATGTTTCAACTTAATTTAGGCACTAAAGAGTTTAATTTTATTCCTTTTCTACTTTGTAGTTTAATTTCAATTTTTAATATCACATTTGCAAGCAACGTTGCATATTTAATATATGTGAGGTAAAAGTTAAGCAACAACTATTTGAATATATTTTTACATAAAAATAACTATATTCTAAGGTAAAATTATGTTGATATTATATCATTGACATACGTGTAAATGGACTGCTGACATCTCATTTTAAAATTTTCCGTATATCTTTGTATTTGAACATGCACGAGATCAACTCCTGATAGAGAGTCTAGTCCTTGTGTGGAGTAATGCCATGGTAGGTTTAGTATCAGTTTCAAAAGCTTATTTTACGCATGGCACATTGCAGTCGACGACCATACCGGTGCACAGTAGAATATAAGTGGTTGGAATATAGCTTTATAAATAAGCAATTTATTGTCCGGATTTTCTATTTATCAGAGGGTACAGAATTCTGGTGGCCTTGTTGATCTTGTCCACCAAATATGGTATATGATCTTTGAAATTTAGTCTGCGATCTAAGATAACGCCAATCCGCTATTAAACAGCAATTGAAATCATTTAAAATTTAAATATTTTTCATTGTGGGATTCCTACCTATTGTATAAACGCATAAATAGAACGTGTACTTCACTAATGGAGTTTTCAAGTTTCAATAAATCATTTTCAAACACTTTGGTAATTCGCTAAGAAAAATCACACAAACACCACCAAACCTTACGTCCGATCATATTTCATATCCCAAAAAGCTACAGATTTGCGATTGCATTTGCAAATTCTTCTTTAACCGCTGTTCATATTTTTGCACAACCTCATTGTGCTTGACCGACAGCAGGACGTTCTGTTGAAAGTAGCCTAGTATAGAGCCCCTTTCCATCCAAACCTTGACTCATTAGTCACTTGGTTTGGGCAATTTCAAGTGGAGTTTTTTTTCATTAGATTATTTTAAAATCGAGTATTCCACTAATTTGTATATTTTGTAGACGCACTTTATTGAATTCGTCCGCTGCGCATTTTGGACTTCTTCGAAATTAGTTATAACTTCAGCATACTTTATATGTAAAGACAAAATACCTTTTTATAATAAAATAGTTCATAATTTGAATTTAAAAAAGTATTATTATTTATATTTGTTGCATGTCGAGCATAATATAATAAACTATTACTGTTAGTTAATTCGAGCTCGAGGTTGTTGTTTTTGAATTTAAATATTAACTTGTTCAATATTTCCTCATAAAGACTTATGGAAAAAATATCATCCGGACCATGGACATTTCAATGACAATGTTGTTCCGACCATCAGATAGATCAGCCACCACGACGATAGATCAATCTCACGAAACAATTCCAAGTGAAAGCTGAAGTTGAAAAGTTGCACCGACCATCGAAAGACCAAGCATACTCCACGAAGATATCACAACTGTTGCGGGATATCCCGAGGCCGACGATATCAGCGATCAGTGGCGACACACTTTGGCAATGTGAGAAAAGACGTCGGAGATGAAATTGGTAAACAAGTGTGCCAGAAACCAACTTTGCTGAAGCTATATCAGCCATTGAGATGGGACCAAATCAAAAACCACTGTAAGTATGTGAAATTGACACCACCAAAACACATAAACCTAATTTTGGCATACTCCTTTTAGAATGATCGGAGATAAGGAGATTTTGCATTTAAGGGCGAAATCGATCGTTCGTTATGGATAGTTAAAATTGAAGGCGCCATTAAATGGATATTTCTGAGTAATGACACCTTGCTCTTTTAGACGTACGTTCCGTATGTAATCCTCTAACATTTATCTAAAATACCGAAATGTATAAATTATAAAACCAATTTGAGAACTCGGTCATTTTTGACAATTTGTAACGAACGAACGAATTCATTTTATGGAAACAGGCAGTTTCTTTCTTCTCGAGTATGCCACTAGATTGTATGAAATTCAGTTTTGGTGTGCCACTTCAAATTTTTAACTTAGTAGCTCATGACTATTGTTATCTCTTATTTTATTGTACTTCAGTAAAACTAAAAAGGAAAGATAGAACTAAATGTAACTGGTGAAGGAATCGGCGATGATGCATCTGATGGTGAGTGAGGACGCGACAACGTTTATGCTTGCAACTGCTAGGCAATAGTGGAGACGACAGAAAGGCAACATAGTGGGGTCCAGCCGTTGCTCAGCCATCAATAAAACTACTGATGTCAGCATCGAAATTAAGCGAGGATCGTGTTGGAAAATACAAAGATGATACTTCGGGTTAAAAAAAAACACGTCAAGAACAGGTGTCTCTCTCCGACATGAATGTTTCAGTATTGGTCGAATGAAACCAAATGTCCCATCCAGATAAAGATTGGACGACAACTTCTGCGTAAGGTGCTGACGGAAAAGACCGAGACTGGAGAAAGCACACACAAGACCACAGCTCTAGGTAATCCTTCATTAAGCAGATCAAGACCAACATCAGGTTGTAGATCTAACATAAGCAAGTAAGTTTTTTTATATTATTTCCTCCTCCTGATATTATGACATTTCATTAGAATAAACACGAATTTAGCAGATTTAATAATTCCCGAGATGTGTATATCTACACTTATCTGGTGTCAGGAACCACAGTGCTTCGTTTTCCTTCATACGGTCAAATATTGAAATTCCACATAAACCGTTTGAGGTTTACAGTATTTCGAACGTATTCGTAAACTGAAATATTGTAAACGTATTTTCACATGTGGTTTATATATATCTTCAACGATTAATGTATCGTCGTCTATAGTATCCGTTTAATTATGGAATCAACGAATGACTTCCAATTGTCAGTTGGCATTTCAACATCAATAAAAACCTCAAAATGTTCGTCTTGTAGACGAGTTCGTAGCGTGCTTGCTTTTAATATTTTAATTTCTGCGAAAGTCTTTTAACTCTCCGAGACGATCTTTAATCATATTCAGAGATTCAGAGATACAAGAGATTGTGTATATTTTACCCTGAAGGTATTCTATAAATACTATGGACTGAACTAAATTTCAGGTCGTTTAGAAAGCAAAAACGCGTGGACCGTCAGTGATTCTTAGTATATAACATCCATAACACCGCAATACCACAGTGTACTGTAGTCTAATGAGAACAGAGGTTGACAGAATTGAGTAATTTTTTTAATATAGGTTCTTTTATGTTCGACTTACCTTTTGCAACTGTAGTCTGTATCTGTCTTTGAGATGACCCCACATAAAATAGACATTAAATCTCATGCATATTTTGTTCGATATTCGCCTACATACAAAGTCAGAAAAAGGACAAACAAAAAATTTAACTGCATATACGATTTGTTCACGCCCTAATATTCCCACGCCCTAATATTAATAAATTATATTTGTAGAAGCAGTTTCATAAATTGTTTTTATTGTTTGTGGCACAAAATGTTACTTTTTTCTTATTACTAATTTAAATTAGCTTGTGAAATAAAATACGCGTTATGTTTCTATTTCTTTAAATATCACATCGACTGTGTTCCTTTTGACAAGCAACGTTCCACAACAAAATTCTATATTATATGGGGATTTATTCAGGGGCATGTCCAGTCTCATTTTCTGCAAGATACATTCTCAACACAATTGTTTACACTAAATTATATGAGACTTACACAGTACGAATTTCGTAATTTGGGAATTTACAGCGTTCTTAAAACGTTTCATTTGATAATATCAAAAGCGCCAAAACTAAAACGAAAAGATAAGGGTTTGTTCGAATTACTATTGATGTCTTGGACTTAATTTATATTTTTTGGTGGGATGGTGGTTGAATATCATTGTTAAAGTCAGAGTTCATGGGAATCTAATGAAATTGGAGTACTGTGGCGCAGATAAAATATATCGAATTATCCTTTTCGACTTTTTATTTGTTGACTAGTTTAGCCAACTTAAACTTACCTTTGATTTTAAACAGAAAAAAAAACAAAATTATTTTTTTTATAAATATGTACATGTATCTACAAATTTTATTTTGAAACATCAAAGGCTTTAGTTTTAAACAGCATTAACTTTCCAATATGCACATGCATCGTATACATTGTTTTCTATTAAATAAGTTCTTCGTTGAAGCAAATGTGGACTTGTACTTGTAAAAATACACATCGAGGATTAAAATTCAATACAAGATATTAAAAGTCAATGATGTAATTTATTTTTATAGCAAACAAAAAATTTATGTAATTCAAACTAAGGTATGCTCGTAGAACAGAGGAACAGAAAGAAACAACTTGAGTAATTTTAAGTCGTCATTAAGATGTTTTTTGCAAAACGAGGACACATTGGTTAGTTTCGACATTTTTTCTAACAGTGGTTCGGTTCACAGTCAAATAAGTGATATGGTTCTGTTTCGGTTTGCATTCCCGATTTTGATGTATGTACAAAATTTAACTAATCGTTTTCGATCAAAAATCTATTTAAAAAAATAAATTCATCCTCTCGATGTATATCCAAATACTTTGTGACATTCTCTTGGGAATGGCGGCTTAAATACAAAGATATTATTTTTAGATATCCTTTGGAAGTATAGAATTCGAGCAAAACATATTCATTGAAACCATAATTAGTTGCAGTAAAGCAGTTTCGCCGATGTCCACTACTGTGACAATATGTAGTTAATTTTTCGGACATGCAGTTGTATACACAATAATTATCGCCGATGGTATATTTTTTATATGAAAATTACTATTAATAATACTGCCAACAAAATCATAATGGATATAAAAAATAAAACAATTTTTTTCTGAAAAAAAAAAAAAAAAAAATTTAATAATAAATAATGTGATAATAAATCTATTAAAGAAAAAGCGAATTAAAGAAAAGGCGAATCGACAACAAGGTTTGCCCATATCAATGAGACTCAATGACAAATTAGGTAGCTGGGCGTTTAGAGTTGTAAAATGCTCACAGCCTTCGACAATATCCGAGTTCCCTTGACATCAAAAATCACATACAAAAACTAAGCTACCAAAAAAAAGAAAGAATTTCCAAACATGCTCGAGGATCTAAATCCTAAAGGGATTTTTTCACACATCATAACCTTGAGTTTCGACAAATAAATTACATTACGTTTTTTTTTACTAAATTGGAAATATGTTTATCTCCAACATGAATGAGAATTGATTTTTTGTGTACACTCTGGCACTACATGGGTTCTTTTACAGTCATACAGTGTGTTTATTGATTGTAAGTTCGTGATGCGGTTGCCGTAGCCGAGGATGAGTGTGACTAAGTCTTGGAACATTGACTCACCATCGAACTTAACAAATCATCAGGGCACACGACCATCCGCAACATTATCGTGAAATGAATCAAATTTTACTTATTTAGAAGACAGAAGACAGTGATTGTTTAGAAGACTGTTTGAAGCGGATTTTGGAGCGATGATATTGTTGGGTCATTTTGTGTATGACGGATCGATGTTACGCGAACAGTTTATAAACGATTGAGGGGATTATGGAGCAAAACATTCGTGAAGCAGAGTCAGAAACCGTCGACAAGTTCTTGCAAAATTGGGTTGATGGAATGAGCTACTGAGATGTCAGCAGAGGCTGCCACATGAATGAAATCTTGTTCCATAAATAATATGATGGAGATATTACTTATTTTACAGTGTTACTTACTTTTAATTTTTTCTTTTTAAAACTGGAAGCTTGAACAATTTCTTCAGCGGCTACTTCCACATAGTTTTGAGCATCTAGGAAATGTTTTTCAATACTTTGCATAACGGCACCCTGTAAATATTTCAATAGTTAGAATATGACCAAGAAAGATCGATTGACTGGAGTTTGAGTTCCCCTACAACAGATAAGTTATTCAATAGACCACTGCACAGGCAAATTCGGATAACATTAAATTTGATAAAAAATGATTTGGACACATTTACACATTTTGCAAGTATCGTTTAAATGAAAATTCCCTTAACTTTTCAAAAAATCGACTCTTAAATAAATGAAATTTGTTTAATTAAAAAATGAACAGAATTTAATGTTACATGCAATTTTTACAGAAATTCTTTGCTTAAAACAAAAAACATGTAACAGATGAATTTTGGAATTTGAGGGAGACAAATGACTTCACTTAATTATAACAAAAAATAGTGAATGTCGATATCGGCAGATCTTAACTTACCTGTTCGACGACCAGTCTTTGTAGTTGTATAAATAGTGTGTGCACGTCTGCAAGTGATTTTTCAAGTTTCTTCAGGTCACCTAAACGTTCTGTTAGCGCTTGCAGGGTTTTACGAGCATTTTCCGTGTCCTCTAAAATCTGGAGTAGGTAAATAGAAAAATCTATTATTTTCGTGTCGTAGACTAACTAATTGTACTATTTTGAAATAATCCACATAAATCTCTATATTTTACAGATAATCGAGACAATGTGATGTTGGCACCGCCATATTCGAAATTGAAAAAAGAAATGAATTATTATTCGAAAACGGTGCCGGTAGATTAGGACCATTGTGGTAAAGTCGTGTGTCCGAGCATCGGGAGATATAGTCAGACATTTGGGTCTTATTTCATTAGATTAGTCATTACCAACCAACCTGAGCTGTGCAGGAAACCTCTGAGTACATCTCCTGTATTCCTGCACCCAAATTAGGCTAATATCAAACTGCTTGGCCCTCTCATTAAGAGGAGCAGGGCAGTTGTAAGCATTTCTTGAATTCAGGAATACCGATTTCAGAGATTTTTTGGCAGCCTCTCTGTCAGAGTAGATGTTGACGTCCCAGCTACTTGGCAACTTCTCCGATCGCCATGATTTCTGTTATTTTCGGCGATAAACCCCAGCGGCCATAATGTTGGGCTTTAAAGTAAGTTTGCTATCAAGAATAACCCCATGCTACTTTGGGGCATATTCTCATCCCGCCAGGTATCAGTGGCTCAATTTTCGGAATTCTATGGTTCCTGCTGGAGACAACGCGTTCGGGTTTTTTTCTGAGTACACTCCCACTTTCATACACGCTGAAAAATACGTCTTTTTTTTGTTTACACACAAGTAAAACGCGTGTTTGGTGTTTGTAACAAGTAAAGCTTATTTCCTTCTACGCAAAGCTTATTTGGATTTAAATATAACTCGTTTGCTATTAGTATTACATATTTGTGTATAAGCAATAGCGTGTTTGGGAAAAACAGACAACGAACTTATTAAATTCAAGAAAGTACAACATTTGGGTGCGAATAAGTGTGTATTTGCAATTGTTTTCGTAATTTTTTTTCTGCATTTACGCTCTTTAAAATAAAAGCAATACCGATAGAATGAGATGGATTGTTATATAGAAATTCACAAATTGAAAAAAAATAAAAAGTAAGTCAAAAATGCATACATATAAATTTGATATTTATCACCTACAAATAAGTTTATATTTGTGGTATGGAAAAATATATATATGTATGATGCGAACTTGTTTGCTGAAATTTGTTAAAATGACCATTTTTTTTAGCGTGTAGAGGTCAGAAATTCAACAAATTACTGTACATTATGTTGGAGATGTTGAATGAGTAATTTCAAAGCGGTTTCTTAATCATTTTAATGATAGATCGCATAAATGTCAAGTAAATAAATATGTTAAGTGAAGAAGCGGAAGAAGCTTGAAGTAAGGACTACGGAAAGTATAGGTTAATGTTTTCTCTCTCTGACATTTTTCGTCGCTTACTGGTAGCATCATAACTAGCTTAAGACATGAGACATCCATAGAGGACTTGGAAGTTGTATGGGCGGAGGACAGGTGGACATGGATCATCATCATCATGTGAGCAATTTCTATTATTCCTGATGGATAGAAAACGATTACTCTGAAAATAACCGATTAATTTGTCTATTAATCGAACGATTATTACTAAATTTTCGGTTAATCGTGCCATCACTACTTGGCCGATGGTCACCCGCAAAAAAGGAGATTAGGTTCACAGTCTGTCCCAACAGGTCGCCAATGAAAAAAGAAAAAGAACATGGCACTCCTGATATGAGACACCATCTAAAACAACTAGTATAGAAAACTGGATATTAACAGGTAGAAGTTATTACCAACACATTAAATGCAATAACTTTCGATATGAGTGCACTGTGCCAGATCCTATCGTACGCTTAGGAAATATCCAGAGCTGCGACCTTGCTTTCACCCATATGTTGAATGGATCGGCTCCATGGCTCCTAAAGGAACGCCCAGTAGATCGGTTTCTACGAAAGCCATACTGTCGATCATTTTGAAGGCCATTCGACTTCAGCTACTTTACCAGATGGTGGATAACCAAGCTCTCCATAACCTTCGAGAGCGCTGAATATATTCTAATTGGGCGATATATTCTTTCTTGGCGATCGACTAAAATTGATATCTTTTCAACTTGCCAATCATTGATAGGTCTGTGCGCAGATGTAAAGACTGTCCTTTGTCGAATGAAAATATGGATACAACGATAGCTTCGATCGTAAAGCGCCATTACGTGAAGTTGTTCGTTAGATGGAGAAACGATTTGGGGAAATTACATTCGAAAAAAAACTGAGTGTTTCTTATTTCTTCAGGCAAAGATCATTATTTATATGAGACATTTAAAAATGTATATGAAACGATTCAAATACAATGTTTCATATTTCTTACTTAATTTGTTCATATAAAGAACACGTGTCTCTGACGGAGGGAATTCAGTCTGATCAGATTCTAGTGACATCTAAAGATTGATGATGTGTTGTTAATAGATCTACAAAGCCTGTTTACAATAAGTTAGGTTGTCTAAATTTACCTTATTCTTAATTATTTAAATGGATTTCGATAGGAGTATGTTATATTGAAATTTCCACTTACATTACATGCATATAAACTTGTTTGCCTGTGCGATATTAATGTCTCGATTTCCTCTTCGTTCAAATTAATCTCCACTAAAATGATAAAACATTAATTTTTTTCTAGGTAAAAACAAAAAAAAAAAAAATTATTTACTTACAAACTTTCGATTGTGCGCGCAGTTTCATCTTTATATTGGTTTCATATTCCTGAAGGAATTTTTCCGTTTCCGTCCATACACCGACATACGTCTGAAAAAGGCCATAGTAGAGAATTCGTTTCATTCTCGCCAGCGTTGAGAAGTCATTTTCGGGAGATAGATTTGTTTCCAGCGTTTGAAATTTACTCATTATATTACTACCGATATCTAGAGTACGCTGACGAACTTGATAAAAGTCTTTTTCTACAACGGAAGATGTTGATTGTACTGAATCGTATTAGATACATAATTGCGCCTGATCTAAACTTACCACTGAATGTTTTGGAGTTTTTCTCGCCGATCATGTTGCGCATGGTGTCCACATTGTTTCGGATAACCTGGAATTCTTCGAGAATTGCTGAATACTGAAAGGCAGAGCAATGGAAAAAGGGGTCAACGAATTCGATTACATTTTAAAGTCGGTAGAATTTGTGTTTATGTGCCACCCAGTATCTTTGTGTACTGAATTTATGTTCGCAGTTCTCCATGCCACACCAACCCACATAAATGCATGTTGTTCTTACCAGGATTCGAGCCAGGGTCTGTTCACACACTACCTACGTTTAACTCGATATAAGTTTACTCCAAATTCAACACACGGTTCTCTAGATCGTATTATGTTATCGATTGTAGCCGCACGTAAACAATATCATTGGATCGTACCAGTGTAGTCCTACAAAAGTGTAATGAATAGGACGATACGATAAATGTTGTTTCAAGCCATGACTTTGTTTCCATTTGTCACCAATCGACGCACCAATGCAAAATAGCCCCAGCCCAAGAAATTACAAATGACCACGATTCTGGGGTAATTTTGATAATGAAATACTCGCTCCACTATAAAATATGAAATTTAGTCAAAATTTAAAGTTATAAACTATAAAAATTGTTTACCAAACGAAATAAGGGCCCAAACTGAAAAATTTGCAATACAGTCGAATTCGGATAAAGTCACGCCTTTTAATTGAAAATGATAATATTTGGAACGATTGTTCTTGATGATTTTCCATGCACTGTACCTCGCTTAAACGAAAATCCGCTTTATTGAACAATCGTTTATGTGAAACACATTTTGAATGAGAAATTCATGCAACTCATTAAAGTACATACACAGAAAAAAATACGGGCCAATTAAGCTTGGAAATCCATTAATGTTGTAATTGAATTTAGAAATTCTTATAAATAAAAAGTAAAAAATTCAATTACTTATTTATAATTTAAGTAATTGAATTTACAATTTTTGTAATTGGAAGAAAATCAATTAAAAAAGTAATTGAATTGACGAATTCCATACAAAATTCGTAATTGATTTCAAAAATATGTTTTTTCTGTGTACACAAGAATTGACGAACCAAGTGATAATAGAGGAACTGACGTATATGGTCAATGGAAACATTAAAAGTAGTGTAGTAGGTTCAATAGAAATTATTATGAGATCATCAAACTAAATTATATTGAACATACTACGAAGGAGATATTGGAATCAATTTCTATTAGACAAATGATCTCAAAAAAATATCTGTTAATCACATTTAACACAAGTCAACCAAATGCAAATATGCGACTATTTTCATCCAAGCTTATTAATATTGATGTCTATTTTCGTTTCATAGAACAATTTCAAAAGTACATACTCGGTTCGTTTAAGTGAAAGAAGGTTCAATTATCCGAAGTCCTTGTTGTCGAAAATCCCGCATAAGTGAAACAGAGGTATTGATTCGAGTTGTATACAGTACAATACCTCACACTAAAAACCTAACGATTTGTGCCAAAATGCCTCCAACAGTTTTTTTCCTTATGCAGATTGGCTCCAAAACTAAATAGGTAGGTGGAGGAGTTCTCAAAGGAAATATTCAACGGGACAGGATATGTGAAGCGATACAAGTGATCCGGCTGTATGAATATTTGGCGGTCAGTTCGCGGAACATCGCAAACGGGCTCGACCAAAGTTCGGGATAAAAAGATTTTTTATGTGTTCGGACTTTGTGCTTGAACTGTTTACAGAACTGGAATTAGACACCCACCGCCCCCCACCCCCAAATAAGAAGCAAACCTATCGATTGCACGAAAGATCAGTGTTTTAAAAACATATAATCTCTGTAGCAGTACACACCCGGATGGACCTCTTTTTGGTTTTTTTTTCGATTACTCAAATCCTGACTTCAATTTTTCATGGAAAATTTGTATTGAATGTCACATTACCAAAATCGAAGGTTTTCTTTACAACCATTCGCCCAGGAATATTTACTGGTACGTACTTACCACTTTATGCAAAGCCTCCATAGCTGGATTGTGCGGTATAACAACATATTCCTCATCCAGTTCGTCCACCTTGGCCGTCGTATCACATTCACGTACATATTCGACATCTTCTTGATTTATTATACACAGCGATTCTGTTGATGAGGCATTGCAAAGTTTTGTGGCCTGATGAAAGCGTGTACACACATGTAATGATCCAACGAATATTTTTAAACAGAATTATAACAAGACTTTAAGTCGACTCCTTCCACCTACCTGTTTCAGTTCTTCTAAACGATCTCTAATCATTGTAAAATGAATGTGAGGTTGAGCTTTTTATGTTTTGAACGTTCTGTTGACGTTTTTTTTTTGTTGGTTTTTTTTTATCACAAATGTTATCCGATTTTAAAGAATATTTTCATCTTTCACTGATAAATCTCCATTGTGTATGCTCACGATTATTGTATAATTAGTTTTATCACAAATGTTATCCGATTTTGTTTTTGGCTGTTTTTAAACAATATTTACATCTTTCACTGATAAAGCTCCGCTGAAGAATGATTTTGTTATGTGCTCAAGATTACTGTAGAATTATAAGAAACAATTGACTTTTTTTTTTTTTTTTTTTTAAATATTTATACGTATTTATGTACGTATATATGAACAGAGAAATACTCATATGCATGCGAGAATTAACCACAACGCTGTAGGAGTCATTTAGTAAGCATGTCACAGTGTTTGGCAACTGTAAGAAAGTGTGGGGAAAAATGCCCGGACAAGGCGACTAGTAAATGATTTGCTTCGGTGCTTGCTTTGTCGAGTTCGAGATGCCAAGAACTTTTAAGGTCGTCTGCCACCATGGTAGTTGTCGTCTACCGCCTTTCTGGCTGGATCGTTTGAATTTAGTCGCTCGACATGGTCCAGCCAGATCAATTTCCCATGTTGCAATATAGTTAATACAACCTACGGTTCGTGCGACGTCAATATACCATTTCTTGAACACAAGTCGGGTTGGAGATTTTGTAAAGGATGTTTCTCTTAAAACACCAGCACCAAGCTGAAGAAAGCATTCCCAGGAACGCGGGTTTTAGAGCCAAAAAGGAAGTTCGAGTAGAATAGGCGTTTTGTACGATGTCTTTTTAGTTCGTCGATAGAGGGCTCTGCACTTGTATTGTTTCCTTAGTCTATCTATGTGCCAACGATCATTTGCTTTAGTACGATGCTAATATCAGGCCTTCATTTGATGTGAGAGCCGAGATATAAAATTTCGTCGAACTACCGTCTTCTACCATGTTGCACTTCTGGCATCGCGACTTTACGTAGCTGTTGTATGTGAGGGGAAGTTTCGTTTTGGCCTCGTTCACCTCAGACCCATCGGTGGTTTGAAAAAAAAAACATCAATCTCGCTGTATCGCCCCTCTTCCGAATTTCATTAAAATCCATGCATAGTGTGACATAGCGGCAGGGCAACACAATTTAGTCAATTCAAAGACAAATGAGACGAAAGGCTAACCACAATTATATTTCACCCCACTGTGCAGTCGTAAGACAAAAAAAAAGAACACATTTAGCTTTCTTACTTTGACAGAAGGTACTTGAAGCTTTTAAATAAATCATCTCACGCTCTACGAAAAAGAGAAAACAAAACGTGAAAATGTTACTATTTATTGTATAGAAAACAGATACTAAGAGGAAAATACAACAAGTGCTGGGAACCGAAATTTGTCTATCAGTGTCGGAAATTTAGACAAGAGGCTGGTACTTTTCTAACGTCACGTGGATGTATCTTGATAATGTATATAATGTTTTTTACTTAATTAACAAATAAAATGCATTTATCGACATTGAATGATCAGTTCAGAAAATGTTGTAATCAAATAATTATCCAGACATTCGCACAGTCATACCTACATACATATGTATGCATGTGTGTATGTGCACAAGGAAGGGGAATTCTGGTGTTGGAACAACTGTTGGGTTTCCCCCATCAGATTATCAATTAAAATCCAACAATGAGCCCGAAGTGAAGACACAATGAGAATTTAGAGTTATCGGGTATTCACAATGCCAATGTGTAAGTGAAAAAAGACCATACCTTCTGTGAATGAAAATCCACTTGTTTACGAAGCATTTACGAGTTTAATACGATAGCTAGCAACCAGCTGCAAAAGTCACATGTACTCGTAGTGGGTGGGTGATTTATTCAGCAGATATTTGTCGACATAGGGATGTTATTCCAGAACCAATTGTCATTTTTTTCGTTCGGAATAGTTTGACATTTGACGGTGAAAGGAGTTGGTACGTCTTAAAATACAAAGATCTAAGAAATTGGTTCGTGTATTAGGCTGGGTCACGTTTCTTTGAGACACAGATTTTAGACACGAGGGAGTTCCGATTTACACAATCATATTTTCATTTGAAAAACCTCCGTAAACTCATGAACGTTTGCACGATGACTTTGATGTATGTATTGTTCGCATAACTGCTAACGGCGTCTAATCGCAGCTCCGAGTTGGCCGATAACACAATCCCCGAACGCAAAAGATCGACTATGGCATGGACTGTGTGATAGGGTGCGCAGTCCTGCTTAAATCGAAGATCGTGCAGGTACATCTATCTCTTCAATATCGGGCCACTAAAAATGGTTTATCATGGCTCTGTAGCATTAAACTGTCACTATCTGCGGATGCATTGGCTTCTGGATGATCTCGTGAGGATTTTCCAATCCCCAAATGCTGCGGGTTTGCTTGCCGCCGAAATAGAAATATGCTTCTTCAGAAAAGATGGTTTTTCAAACAAAATCGTTGTCCCGTTCCAGCTGCTCTAATTCCGATTCCGGATGGTTTGTTACAGCGTTTACAAAGACAATTTTCGTTTTCGTTAGAGTATTACAAGAATACGCTTTTGATTTTTTTTTTTCAAATTTGTGAATACCCTTTATGTAGTTCTTTATTTGGCACTGTTCAATACAATAACAACAAATTAGCATTATTTATTCAAGGAAATGTAAAATCTTTACAGCAGAAACAGGTTTGGCCAATGTGTTTCCACTGAATTGGATGCTGGGGGTTTTCTTTCAGAACAACAACAACAAAAAACGACATAAATATTTCTTTAATGAAATGAAGCACGTCATTGTGAAAGAAATGTGGACCAATGACACCACCAAACCAAGTGTTTTACTCTAAAGTTCCTGCTGTTCTTTATCGTATATAACAACTCAAAAAAGTACTGCTATGTTCCCATCAAATATAAGACCATAAGAGGTTACATATAAATCCGTATGACCAAAATGTGTTTCGCATCAAAATAATATCTTGAGACTTTAAGTGCAAACGTTTTGGGTCATGTCTGCCTGTCTTCCTGGTACCTCCGACACAGAATGTACCACTTTGTCTACTTTGGGAATGTATAATATCTTCATGGAAATAAAATGTCTTTAAAGAGTAAAAATATTGCTCTAAAAACTCCTAAACATGTCGCAAGGTGTTGTATGTCATTGATCCACCAGACCAATATTTTTAAAATTTCTATTCATTGGCAGTGTTAAATGCGGGCATGTTGAAACAAAATAAATATGAAATTATATAGATTTTCCTCAAAGACAAAAATTAATGGCATTCGCGAAAAAAAACGTACTCTCACATTGGAAGTGACTCATTAAGCAATTTCACATTCACTTCTATTGCGAATCTTTTGGGAATTCACATTCACAAACGGGAATGTGAATTCCCACTCCCAGTAAAGAATTGTACGAGAATTCCCATTGCGATTAATTAGCTCCTATGGAAATTTGGGAACTATAAGGTTTTTGAACATTCTAAAAAAGGTCAAAAAATTTAAAATGTTTGCTTCTGCAGCTCCAACACGATGAAGAATTGCAGAAATGAAATGAATCTGGGTGTCTCCCAGATTGACAGTAGGTGAAACAGGGTCTTCGTTCACACGTATTATTTAAAAAATGGAATGATGTACTAATCCTCATTTCCATTAAGGAACACTTCATTTGCTTAAGTTCGATCAATTTCATAATTTCATCAATTTGGTTTAACTTTTCTAGTTCCATGTGATGTCGTTTAATTTCCTTTAACCTACTCTCCTTCAAATCCATGTGTTCCAGCTGCAAATCGTATATTTTTGAATTGAAATCCACTATTTTTGTTAGGATTGGCGAATCCACTCCAGAGGTTAATCGGATCACTCAACGGTTCTATAATTTTTCCCTGCGTTTGTATCTCGGTCTCAATGAGCTCAACGCCTGACTTTTCTTTAGTATTTGGTGTAAATATCTTGCGAGACGATGACCCTGTTGAGATAATGAAGAGCGTGTGAGAATCTTCACATCCAACTGAATAGACTTTTTCTATAACAGTATGTTCGTTGTTAATCTGTAAACCTTCGAAAACAAAAGAGTCCTCGGCCCCTTTAAACAGCGTCTTTCATGTTCTACATAGATTCGCTCCTCAGTCGAGGAAAGCTGAATCTTTTCTGGTGGACCTCACCCATTTGACATACAACAACGTCGTGTCTTTGCTGATTGGGTCCTTGAAATGCATGAAAATGATCCGGAATTCCATTTCCACCTCGGTGGTTACGTGAACAAGCAAAATTGTCGCATCTGGGGCTAGGAAAGCCCAAGAGTTATTGTTGAGAAGCCTCTCCATCCTCAACGTGTGACTGTTTGGTGCGGTTTATGGTCCGGCGGGGTCATTAGAGCTTACTTTTTCGGAAATGAGGTTGGATCACTAGTTACAGTGAATGGATTCCGCTATAGAGAGATGATTAATGATTTTTTATGGTCGGAGTTGGATGATTTTGATCTGGACAACGTTTACTTTTAACAAGACGGTGCTACGTGCCACACAAGCAACGAAACCATTTCTCTTTTCCGGACCGTGTTACCGTTTTCCGGATTTGGTTATGTGCAATTTCATGAAAAGGATATGGTCCTGTAAGCGTGGTCGTGGTGGCCATTTGTCTGATGTTGTTTTTCATCTTCCTCTTTATTATGAAACTAGTAAGTTGTAATGCGCCTATGGCGCCCGTTGAAATATGGAAAAAAATTTTGTTGAAAAAAAAATTTTTTTTGGAAAAAACATTTTGTTGAAAAAAAAAAATTTTGTTAAAAAAAAAATTTTTTGTAAAAAAAAAAATTTTTGTTGAAAAAAAATATTGTTAAAAAAAAAAAATTTTCTTGAAAAAAAAATTTTTTCCTGAAAAAAAAAACATTATGTGGAAAAATAAAAATTTGTTGACAAAAAAAATTTTGTTGAAAAAAAAAAAATTTTGTAAAAAAAAAATTTGGGAGAATAAAAATTTTGGTAAAAAAAAATTTGGGGAAAACACAATTTCTGTACAAAAAAAAATATTATTTTTTATTATTATTATTTATAGAAAATTATAGAATGCCTATTTAAATTCCTACGTACTGCGTGACAGAGTCAGTGAATCAGTGTCGAGGGTATATATATTATACTAGTAAGTTGTAATGCGCCTATGGCGCCCGTTAATTTGCTTGAGAAAGTATTTGTTACTTAATTTTAAAAATTTTGTAAAAAATATTTTGAGAAAACTATTTTGTAAAAAAAAATTTCGAAAAAAAAATAAAATTGGGAAAAAAAAAATTTTGTGGAAAAAAAAAAAATTTTGTTGAAAAAAAAAGTTTGCTGAAAAAAAAAAATTTTGTTGAAAAAAAAAATTTTGTTGAAAAAAAAAATTTTCGTGGAAAAAAAAATTTTGTTGAAAAAAAAAATTTTGTGGAAAAAAAACCTTTTGTAAAAAAAAAAATTTGGTAAAAAAAAAATTTGGGGAAAACACAATTTCTGTACAAAAAAAAAATATTATTTTTTTTATTATTATTATTTATAGAATTATTATAGAATGCCTATTTAAATTCCTACGTACTGCGTGACAGAGTCAGTGAATCAGGGAATCAGTGTATCAGTGAATCGGTGTCGAGGGTAAATATATATTAAGATATTAAGATAAACATCCGATCATTTATCTCAAAAAATATTTTTTTTTTTGAATACCAAAATAACACCTCATATATTTACCAAACGCAACTAGGCTATTACAGTATAATTTAAGCCCACTTGATATGCCAAAAATGTTAGTACAATATTTTCAACACTAAGTCCATACCCGGCAAAAAATAAAGAAAAAGTCCAATAAACTAACTAACGACGAAAACAAAAGTGTGTGTCAACATTTTTCGAAACTTAAAAAACCACCAGTGACAGTAGACCTTGTATTGGTTTCTAAATCGGTTGAGTGGTTCTCGAATTATAAAATGTCAACTTATTTTTATATATATGGAAGATAGATAGATATAAATAAATATGTAACTCAGTCTATTTGCAATCTTTTTATAATAAAAAGTGATGACCAGCACCGCATCTGTCTGAATTACAGCCAGATTTGGAAAGAAATTAAAGGAATTGCTATTTTTTTAGGGTTGTGTCTTGAAAATATGAATGAAACGCATAGAATATTTACCAAAAACATAGGCAAAAAGTGATTCAAGAAGATTAAAACCACAAAAAGTATAACAACTAACAAATTTAAATATCTTTATAGGTTTTTCCCAAAATAGACAAATGAACCACAATCATTAATATTAGACCATAATTATGGTTTTGTATTCTTTGGACTTTAATACTTTTTTTTCTCTTAAATAAATTAAAAATCTTAATGCACATATTTGACCTAAACTTAACGTATAAACTTAACATTACAAATAAAGTTAACAAATTTTGTATTTCTGGTAAGAATGATAGGCGGTGGCGGTGATGACGACGACGACGAAAATCACAAAAATATTCCGATCAATATGAGCACCAATAACACAATAACTGCTATCGATATGAGATATATTTTTTTCTGCAAGAATGAAAATTGATATCGATATTATTATGTTGGAAATCAGATGAGATTGTGAACAAACCTTTCTAGCTTTCGTATGTAATTTATCAGCCTTGTCCAATTCTTCAGCACCTTTGTCCACGAATAAACTGGCCTGTTGAGCATGAAATTCCACGCGTTGTATGGTTTCACTCTGAATACAAAAAAAAAGAAGAAATATTTTAGTTAATAGTTGGGAGAAACGAAGATATTAATGTTTCAAATGTGAAGACAGTGTAGGAAATATATCAACTTGGATATGCACTGGAAAATATTATCTTTGTTGACCATTCGTGAATAGCCTTAAATTACGCTTGTAAATTATTGACTTTTTTCATCAAATTTTACTTGGCTAAAACTGGTTTCGTGTCGATGTTTTGTTGGACACGAGTTAGTGGAAAATAGTTGTGCAAATGCGTAACAATGTCTTGACGACTGCCGTTTTAACTGATTTTTGTAAATTTACAACGAAAATTACCTGGACTGGAAAAAGTCTACTTAGTTTGGCCATTCAGATTCAATATTCGACTTTTACGGCTTTCTTGAGCTCAAGGCAAACATTCGTGCAGAATTGACAATTGGCAACCGTCCAAAAAGGCAATAGAAAAAAGGGCACATTTTGTGCTGGTCGATTGATGTCTCAAATAATTTGTAAAATGCCCCAATTAGCGAAATAAAATATGACACATAAAGGCTGTTTAAGCACAACTGCATTACGCTTAGGAACGTCCAGTAAAACTTTAGCTACATAAAATTGATATGCCGGGTTAAAGCCAATAGAATTTATTTTTAAATAAAAAAAGATTTTTAAAATGTGTATTATTTTTGAAAAGCTTTGCATTTTCATTCATTTCCACGTTTCGATTTGCAATTGTATACTCGTATACAAATGAATATTTGAATGGAATTAAAATGCACATTAGACGTGAGCCAAATGTTCGCAATTGAATAATTTTACAAAATAGACTCATTCATAAACAAGGTCGTAGTTGGAAGTTTTTAGGTCAAACTCTCTTTTTTCTGTAAATTGTACTTTTTGTCATTTACGATCATTTCGTTGACAAGGGTTCGTCGAATTTTAATTGCACATACCTGTTCCAGTACTAAACATTGTATTCGCAGAAACAAAGCATGAACTTCTTCAATTGATTTTTCTAGTTTTTTCAATTCACTAAAGCGATCAATGAGATCTCTCAGCGTTTTGCGTTCCTTTTCGGTTTCTTCCAAGATCTACAGCAAACAAAACAATAAACAAATTAAAAAAAGACAACTAATTTAACAATACGTCAATATTTCAATTGATGCAACAACAATACAAACAATAATTGTCTTACATTTCCCACAAATAAACTTGTAGTTTTGTTACTGATCAGTTCTTCGATTTCCTCATCCGTGGCATTACAGTTGACTAAAAATAAAGATTTCGAGAATTAATTTTAACATTTCTAATCGATGATCAATTATTTAAATTACGTGTTTGTATATTAACTTAATAAGGCAATGACGAATAATCCAACATTAATAAAGAATATCAAAAATGGCGTATGGCACAAAAATGTCAAGTCTGAGTCATGAATTCTTTAAATGTTTTACCTCACACCAATTGCAGCAATCAAATTAAATGAACATGCATTGTGGTTTAATTAACCAGAACCGAAATGCATTCACTTATCTGAGATTTTGTAATTTACGATTAATTGGTTGGCCGACACACTGTGACTATTTGAAATATATAATAGCAATAACATTGTGTGAAAGGTCAAAATGCCGATTGTAGAATGCTGACATATATAAGTCTAGAATGTACTTTAAAGTAATGGGATTCGTCTAACAATTGCCTGCAGTTAAGCACGTTTCACTTTTAATATCATCCACTAAATGTGTGGTTTTCAAGTTTCCATTAAGTTTGCCATTCTGTTTGCGATTAAATATTGATCTGCGACGCTATACCGTAAATATTTACATGCATTCTGAATTGTTTTAAAAATCTGGGAAGATCTACAGGACACCTGGGCCCAAATCGAACAGGAAACAATTTCCGCTTTATGAATATTTTCACATCGTTGGCTGAAAGACGATGTCATGAACGCACCGAGCCGCCCATAACTTGACTTGTTGCCTCCCAACTCGGTCCCAACCAAATAATATCATACACAGAAGCAATTGGATCTCTGCTTTATATCTCTCAGAGGATATGATTGTCCGTTTGAGCTCAACTACACGACAGGTTAGATAGATAATACGGTCAGAGAAGTCAAATGCCCGAATTTTAAGTCAATTCCAGATCAGTTGTTGTTGTACTCTACGCTCTTGCAATGCTGATAGCGTTAGTGGTGGATAAAAGACGGAGCTGTCGGACAATATGGAATGCAATGGAATGCAGACTTAAACAAATATTTTTTTTGTATTCAGAGTGAAATAAAATGTTTTTGTTATTTTTATTTAGACGCCTCAGAAAAAATAAGCAATTTAATACAAAGTTTTGATAACATTGGACATTTTTTGCTTTCAATTGAACGATATCTCACACCTGGAGAAAATATAAAAAAAATATTTATTTTCTTTCCTATTTTGGGCTGATGTATACAAAAAACTGATGTACTTTTGTTTCCTGACAAATAATTTCATTTGTCACCATTTGATGTTAAGAATGCGAGGAGCAAATATTTGAAACTGTTTGTCAAATATTTGCTTAAGTCTTCAAAGGTAAAAAAAAACAGTAATTCGACCACATTCGTTTCAGAAAATAAAACTGGTTTTAAAAATAATTCCTCAAAATAAATGAAAAATCTACCCAAAAGCCCAATATAATAAATTCTGAAAAATCCCCTAAACAATTTGTGAAAAATTACCAAATGCAAAATCCCCCAAATATTATGAAAATATATATATATATATATAGGGACTCCTAGGGACTCGACAAATTGGTTCGTTATAAGCGAAGTTCGTTATATCCAGGGTAAAAAGTTCGTTATAACCGGGGTACGTTATAACCGGACTCGACTGTATATATAAAACGCGCGATATATAATTCAAATTGGAACATTTTTCATTGTCCTTTTTTTTACCTGTCATACCATTAGCTTTTCCCTACTTGTAAGCTTTTAACTTGCAACTTAAAGCCCATACTGATTTCTTCAAGTGTTACGCTCTCCACGAAATCATTCAATAACATTTACGGTGAGAACAACTGTCGCCAATGTGCTCTCTCCTTTGCTATGCATATGAAAGTGTTGTTGCTTCAACAATGTGTTAACCAAGAATGGTAGAAACGCGTGGCGTCATTTGATCAACCTGCATAGTAGAGGTGTGTAAAACTGTGATTTGCCAATCACAGTGAAAACTGTGATTGCGATTTGTCAATCACAGTGATTATAAACGGTGATTCAAACTGCGATTTGTACCGTAGAGCGCTCAAACCTTGAAGGAGAACAAAACAAATGCACTGCAAACAGAAACAACTAAAAATTACGGTTGAACAAAGCAACTACCATAGCCATACCTGTGTTGTTAAAAAGAGCAGTCACAATAATGCTCCTTTAAATCATACGTTTTTGAACAAAAACAATATAAAGCGCGCCCTGTGATTCAGTCGCTCATCTAACAGAGCAGCAAATAAAAAGTAGTGCAAAGAGCAATCGCAGTGATTCACTGCGAATACTGTTATTTTACAATTAGATTGCCAAAGCAGATTGCTCTTTTAACAGAGTGGGCTTGGTTTAGTAGAAAAAAGCAATCGCAGTGATTTGCTATTTTCAATCACAGTGACCAACTGTGATTTTGCAATCACAGTGAAAAAAGAACAGTCTGCTCTTTTTTGCACACCACTACTGCATAGAACATTTCAATTCACTGCGCGAGATGGCGTAATTTGTTTTTCTATCATTCTTGGTGTTAACGACATTGCTTAATATCTACAGAGAAAGGAGCCGCTATCCAAGAATGATAGAAAAAAAAAGATAACGCCATACGCATGATTGTCCGTGGAAAACAGTGTGCCAGTCGCACACACTACCTACCACAAAACGAATACATTTTCATTTTATCATCACAATAATACTACAATCAGGAATTTCCCAGCATTGGAAAGACATTCGTAATTGAGAGTTATGTGGGACTCTTGAACTTACTGATTTTCGATTGCATTTGCAAATGCTGCTTCAGCTTTGTTTCATAATTGTGTAGGAACTGTTCGTTTTTCCTCCAGATATCAATGTAGTTCTGATGGAGGCCATAGAAGAGGGTTCTCTTCATGCGTGCCTCCAGACTGTAATCATTTTCGGGCGGTAGATTAGCTCGGAACTCTTGAAACTTTGTCATCAGCTGATTGCCCAAGCGAATGTTTTGCTTGCGCAGCTCCTCCATTTCGTTCTCTGGAAAATGTCAAAGATAAACTTATTAATAATATCACATAATCGCAATAATAAAAATAGGTGTTTATTTGTGTGTGTGTGCGTGTATGTACCATTGTTCCGTATACTGGTCGATTGTACCATACGCGTCATGGACTCCAAATTTGTTGCTAATTGGGCCAAATGAGTGCGTATTTCAGAATACTGAAAAAAGAGAAGAAACAAAAATTGAAGGGAAATTTAATTAACACTTGACACTTTAAACGTAGATTAGAGTGATTTATTTATACATGAGAGTATGAAGTGTACACGGAAGGCCACTGACTGGCGTTTACTTTTCGGAATTAGTTGTGCCCCCATTAAATTGTGTTACCACATCTATTTTCAACTTTTATGGGGTTTCGAAAGAATGCTGTTGGTCGATCAACAGTTAAGTGTCGTACACTACGGCAAGTTAAAATGTGATTAGGCAATGGACAAGTGTTCGGGGCGACCCAGTGATTGGAACTGTCAGTTAAGATGTAAAAAAACACTTGTTTCACGACATTACAAGATTGTCTTTTCGCGTTGACAATTCAACTTTCAACCTACTATTGCCCCGTAGACCATTCTAATGACAAGAATACATGAAGACATGTATGGGTGGAGGAATGGGTTCACCTCTGAACATATTCAGAACGAAATGATGTGCCGATCATGTTGCAGGGCAATGTTTGTTCTTCTGGTAACAACCACAGACATTATCCATTATTATTTCAATTAAATGTATAAGACTCCTGAGATTATGTTTCACATGTATTCAGTTTGCATACGTAGTCGAATAACAGCAAAACATCACATCTATCGCAAAATTGTATTTACATGCCCACTGAAATTTGTTTTTATTTCATATTGTCGATAATACTGGACGGTGGACGGCGGTACCTATGGCTAGGTCATGATTCGAGCCGAATCACTTTTATTACCACCATCTTCTACCAATTTTAAATTATCAAATATTCAACTTGAATACATTTGTTGTTAAAACAATCCAATCAATAAAGTCCCAAAAAGTAAAACTGATTTAAAACATGAAACTCCCGGTTGCGCATCATCTGGTTACCCTAGAAACATATTTAACAGGAGGAGAACTGATTGAGTTTTGAATGAAAATTACACTTAAACATTTTACAAATCGATATTTGCTGTAGTTTCATTGTGATTAAAGTTATGGCCTTTTTATATTAAAGCAACCACATGAGTGTAAATACTACTGTGAATTAAATTCTTAAACGTTTAACCATCAACTGTCTCACCTAAAACAAATGAATTTATTAAGAAACACCAATCGATTCGTCAGTAAATGACCTTGTGAGAAATTTCAATGAATCAAATTGTATTTAAATTCTTGAATTCCCTCACCGCTAGCACGCCATGAAGTGACGTGTGTGGTATGATCACCTTAGAATTAGATAATAAACCAAAATATTCGTACGTTTGTATGTATGTACATAGTATATACATATATATATATATATACATATATTACAGTGTCTCTGATAAATAATTCAATATTTTATGAAATATTTACATTAACGACAACTTTTTTGTTTTGTATATTCCAGCATAATTTATATTTAATAGAAAAGATAATACCAACTTTGTGGGTTGTTTTCAGAATATAGCGAGCTAAGCTCGTTATGATCTCTTCGACTATTACTTACATACTCACGGCATAAGCTGTTTTAAGTTTACCATTCCGTTTGCAACACAATAAATAATGGATATGAGACACAAATACACGTTAATTTTCAGAAATACAAACAAGTCAACTAAAATCCATATTATTGGTTTATTCGAACATTCTCAATATTTATTTCATTCACGTGGTTGCTCCGATTGGCTTCGCATCCTATCAGCCTAATTGTCCATGACCTTAGTGACTCTTGTGGGCTCTCTCTCATATCTCATATTCTGAATCACGACACCCCAAGGTCTTACGTCATGGTGTCCTATTGACATCGCCGACATTTATAAATTGAATGGATGTGCAATTGCGGCGTTGGTTGTGTGGCTTGGCCGCTGAATCAAAGAATCATCTTCCCAATACCTGGCGTTTCTAGCAGTATTTAAAAACAAAACAAAAATGGAATATTGATGCCACCGATCTTAAATCCATTTCGATTGGCTGTTGCAATTGACTGTTAGCAAATAATGCGAACCTGGCTGCCGATGTGTGGTAGTCGCACTCACTTGTTGTCGTCCACATCTTGTTGAAATACGTAGAATACGTACGTAAAAATCAATTCAATGCACTGGCAATTTAATTAGCATTTCAATGTTAAATTCAAGTGATTTTTAATGTCATTGTTTCTTCTCTGGTTTTTTTAAACATTACGCATCTTTTGAAAAAAGGGATAGTGGGCAGCGACTACGAGATGGCAACTGCTCAGTCAACATTTAGTGTGGTACCCCCGTAATACTTTTGAAGTTTCAATAGGTCGTGAGTGGATATGTTTTCCAATACGAGACCAGAGCAGAAGCTGGACCATGAAGTTTATAGTAAATCTGCAATACCCGGTGTTTTTCGATGCATTGATGGATAAAAAGGAAACTCAGACAAGGGCATTCACGTACTTTATTTTATAGATATGCGACAAAGTAAGGATTCGATATATTCATGACACAGATCCCTGAATCCTGCCGTGATACTTTCATTTCAAATATTGATGTGGCATGGAACAAGACCCCACCAGTTCCAAACCCCGGTGCCTAAGTTGTCTACAGCCTTTTCATAATCTAAGCTTTTACATGTCTTATTCACAACTTTTCAAAACGATGCCGCCACTATTTATTTTAAAAACTTAGGTTTAAGTAAACAAATTTGATTTCGATGGAGATTAGGTCCAGTCTAACCCTTTGGCTTACTAGGAAACTAGTGCAATATACAGACTAACCACCATAATCCCGTAAAAAAATCGACTTACAGAGTCTTTGTGTTATGGAATCACTTATCAAATTGTTTAAGGGAATTTGTCCTTAACTGCCACTAGAAGTGCATCGTCTTGAAGCAAATTCGACCTATGGACGTTCGAGTTATGTAAGTTCCATTCTATGTACATATGTCGCCGTTATTTGTTTTGAATACGCGTTGCCTTTTATCGCATTTCCTGAATATTATTGCTGTTCACCATATACGTTAACTGGGATTGACGCAAACATCCGCAAAATCATGATGCTGACGCACTCGGTGAAAGGTTAGGAAATTATAGTTAATTAATTAAGAAGAAGACGGCCGAATCATTTTCAAAAATGGCATGGACCTTATCATTCACGTGGCCCCAAAGGAAGAAGTCGCAAGGTGTTATATCACAAGATCTCGGTGATCACCTCTTCGAGAGATAACAGGGTCTGGAAACTTTTCCTGTAAAAGAGCAATGGTTCCGTTGCTTGTGTGGCATATAGCGCCGTCTTGTTGAAAGTAAACGTTGTCCAGATCAACTGCGACCATAAAAAATCATTAATCATCTCTCGATAGCTGATCATCTCTCGACTGTGATTGAAATACCAATCGACATCGTAATACGTATTATAATTTTTTTGAGGCGATTATCGGTTAAATAGTTTGATCACACATGAGTTCATTCAAATGACAGAATGACAAAATGTAAAGATGGTAAATTCTACAAATGTACACACATTGCCGAGCCGAGCCCTGATAGTCATATCAATGATATTGCGTCCCATTAGTAAATGACAAAGTTTAATCTTTCCAATAAAACCAGAAAAATTAAAAAAAAATCAACAAACGGTCATAGTTCCCTCACTTTTTGATGACTCTATTTACTTACTTATTACTATTATTATTACTTATTACTCTAAATTTACTTTGAAAATCAGCCATCATTATAGACGACTTCGTGATTTTGCTGGTGGACATGACGGGTGGAAATAAAGCTCCAAAGCGATAATTAAATAAAGCTCCAAAGCGATAATTAAATAAAGCTCTAAAAATTGACTTGGACTTGGATTGAATTATGAATAAAAATCACAAATTTAAAATGAAACAAACCCCAAATGAAAATGTAGTAAGACCCCAATGTCTTGGCTTTATTTCACAATGAACAAATGAGTTCTGTGTTTCGATAAAATAGGGTTTTTGTTCATAAGTGGGCTGAAAATTAAAAAAATCGCCAGACTTTTCCTGTACCTATGATTGGGCCCATATTTTTGTGTTCACTTTCACTATTTCCCCCACCGGAGCACATAATCGTCCATCCGATGAGTGTCATGTCTGGCTTAACGGGTTTGTTAATAAACAAAATTGACGCATAGCAATATCTTTATCTGCCCCGGAGGCATCATCTTAAACTATTTCTTCTAAATTGGATGTCCAGAATAACCGCGGTGGCCAAATGCCCTCAACAATTTTTAAATATTATTGCCTTTTTCGTAAATTTTTTTATTTTTTATTCAAATTAATTTTTTTGTTTTTTACAATTTCAGTTTCTTTCGGCCTTTCTATCAGGTGAGTTTAATTTATGTTTATTTTTTACTGAGACCATACACATAATCTAACCCCCCGTGTTCATAAACATTTAAAACAGCTTTACAAAAGCGTTGGTAGGTAAAATGTATGAAAATACAAAAACAATTTTCACACATTTCTCTAAACCACGTGTTGTAAAGCTGTTTTAATTTTTTTTTTTTAAACGGGGGATAATCTTTATAATAACATGAGGATTGGAAATGGATTCGAAATAGATTCAAAGGCTAATAGTTTCCCCTTGAGAGCATAAACATCATTCAAAAAGTGCTCTTATTTTTTACCAATATATGTATCACAATTAAGAGTGGACAAAATTAGTTTTACTTATATGTACACGGGAGCACAAGCTACCAGAAAAGCATCCCTTACTTATTTTCTTATTTCCCTAAGTATTGCATGGGGGAACTGACGGGGATCTTCTAGAATCAGTGAGCTGTGCGCGATATAATTGTGTATAATCACAGATCGGGACCTACTGTTTACAGCTGTCTCCGAATGGCTAATGCTTTTCCAGAGATGTTTTACATGGCTTAGAGATTACTCTCTTACGCGCAAAGTCACCACCATTTACAAGGCGGAAAACAGCTGGTTTCGTACCTGGGTTCTGCTGTGTGATAGTCGCACACACTACCTACCACACCATGGCCGTCCAAAAAACATCCGTTATCGCCCTAATTAATGGACCGAATGTCATAATCAGGAAATGGGCAATAAGAAAACTGTTAGATCATATTTTGGAACTTTACACATGAAGGTATTGTTTTGCGTTTAAATGTGAGGAATATTTGAGGCTTTTTACTTAAGTTGGCCCAACAACCCAACAACAATGCAAATTTGAACTCAAATTCTTCGATCCGTAACCAACTGCAGTCTACACCAGTCAACTGAAATTTATTTCGGGTCCATATTATTTCGTAGTATTTTAAAAAAAAAACTGCAACAAGCCAGTTATTTTCAATTCGTTGGGTACAAACATGTTTGCAAATCATTGTCACGCCCAATTGTCACATATCCCTCAGTGTTGGACCGAATAAACTTATCAACTCATTTTTACTGACGAATTGTTCACCGATTTAAGTTGTTGTTGTAGAGCAATGGCCTACAATGGCTACACCGGCCTTCCGTATGCCGTCTTCCACTCTCCTCATTAATAAAAAGTATCGCGGTGTGCGATCGCACGTCACATGAGACTTACCCAAGCCCGTATATTCACAAAAGAAATTATTCACGCTGAGGCGTAGTGGCTACACAGTGTCGTTGTTTGCCAACACTTTAATGTTACTAATTGTTTTTTATTAGCAAAGCACATCAACAAACAATGTTTAATTGTTTAAAAAAATAAAACTGGAATTCTCGGTGTACGTTTGTACGTTCGTACGTTTGTTGTCTGTCTGTGTCTCGGTGTCGAAATAAATGTGAAATCTGGTCCGTCCCTCTGACGATTGGGGTTTCTGGCTGTTACAAAACAACGTTTTTATGGACGTGATTGCGAGAATCAAAAGTGCGTTGAAAATGAGGATGTGTCATTGTGACTTACCGGATTCAAGATGGCATCCACGGTGTTATTTTGTTGCATTGTTAAAGCTTCCAGGTTTTTTCGCTGCTGTTCAGTGGGACCATTGGAGGAGCTGTTGTTGCAGCTATTTGCGCGCTGTTCAAATGAAAATAATAATGCGGCGACAATTAACGTTGTGTGTCTTTTTGTGTTGGTGATAATGAAACGAAATGGAAGTTTGTGATTTCTGCGCTGCTCGACACGAGTCCGTCCGTTCGCTTGTATCTATGACTCTAAGCTCACCTGTATTAATTCTGCCAATCGATCTCTTGCCATTTTTGCATGCGGGAGTAGCTGTTTCTTTTTTGTTGTTGTATAGGTAGCGGTAACGGTAGCAGCACAAAAAAAAAACAGCGGCGGTGAATTGTTTTTATTCGGGGTGCTTTTATTTTATTAATATTTTATTTTCTCATACGAGTAAAGGTGTTTTTGTTGTTGTATTTGGTATCTGGCTGTTCTTTCAGTTGTCTATTCACAAGCACACACGTACGGCGTTTCTTAAATTAAGCAATTACACTGTTTTACTTTTGGCGTAGTGGTGGTTTTTTTTTTATCAGTTGTGGAAAATTGATAAGAATTCGCTTTGGTATTCGGTATTTGCTGTTCCAGATACTCAGTAAATCACCAGAGCTTTAGATATTTCCCCAAACGTAACGTCTTTATTCGATATACGCAAATTGGAGGTCGGTGGAGCGTCAACACACCGACCGACCGCATATATTTTCACAGCTTTTGTGTCTTTCGGTGAATGTGGAGCGTTTAAATTTACACTAGTTATCACCGTAGCTTGTCGTCGTCTGCTACATAGACTGGGTCGTGGCCATAGTCTGTCTTTAAGACGTCACTGCAGTTGAACTCGCGTTTTTTTCGGATTTCTCATTCGCATTTGGATACGTTACACGACCGCCGAACTGTTTTGTTGCCCTTTATGGCAAATTTACTATCTGTGCATTCATTTCGTTCTCATTTTCATTATGCTTTTGCGAGGGGTTCTCTAATATTTCACTTTGACACCGGTTGAGACGGACGGACGAACGGTGTTAAATCGCGAAAAGAAAACTGAGTGTCAATTTCACGGTTTGTTTTTGGATGCTCTTCGTCGTCGTCCGTTGATTAGTCCAAAAATGTCTGTCTGTTAGTTTGTCTGTGTCTTCAAGTATCTGTGAACTTTAGTCTCTTGAATTCTACATTCGTACAAGTTTTGTTTCTTGCAGTTCTGGTTCTTGTTTTGTTAAGTTTTCTATTCATACTAAACTTGAGCTTATTTATTTAGTTACGGGTACTACTTCGCTGCCGACAGGCATACCGAGGAAGAGAGAGAGCGAAATCAACGTTTTTTCCGTTATATGATATTTTTTATAAGATCTCGATTAGCGAAATTCTGCTATTACTGATAAACGCTTCGAGACGACGGCGTTTGTTCTCTGCGCTTATAAAGCTTTGGAAAGATTTTATGATCGGTCGGAGAGAAGTTCTCAATTGAATTGAATGGATTCGAATTGAAAGTGTTTGTTTTTGTTCGTATTTCATGCTCGCGTGTAAACAAAGTACACAGTGGCCCATTGGATTGACTGACGGACGGTTAGGTGTCGCTGAATTCGGTGTTCAATCACGAGTTTTATTGATCCAGCCGTGTACAGTGGTTAAAGGTATAAAACGATGAAGAGGCTTCTCAACAATAACCCCTGGGTATTCCCAGGCCCAGATGCTAAAATTTTGCTTGTTGGCGTAGCCACCGAAGTGCAAATGGACCTCATCAGTCAAGATGATTTTTCAATGGAATTCCAGATCATTTTCATGCATTTCAAGGACCCAATCAGCAAAGACACGACGTTGTTTATGATCGGCCGGTTTAAGTTCTTGTGTCAACTGAATTTTATAAGTCTTAAGACCCAAGTCTGCGATGTAATGTAATGACGTTTGTGGAATGCTCAATTCCAAAGAACAACGAGGAATGGACAAATCTGGATTTTCTTCAACACCTTGGGCTACAGCAGCAAACATATTCTCAGTTGTTCTTGAGCGACGTGCACGGGTTTTATTCGTCACATCACTAACTTGTTCCAACACCTCGAATTTTTCCACCAATTTCTTTATTGCGGTCCGAAGACCCAAAAATGCTTCAGTTTTGACTGCAAGATTTTCACCATTTTTTTTAGTGAATTTTAATAATTTCAATGCTTTATTGAAGCGTGTATCGTTCCATTTTTAGCAATGACGTACTTTCTACTTGTCAAATGTCAAAGAAAATACAACCTCTTGTTGGAAAACCCTTTATTATATTAATGTTCGCCTCAGTGAATATTAATTTAATGAATTCTTCAAATCTCATTTTCCTTTTCATTAGTTTATTGGACAATTAAAGAATAAATCCAATTGAACCGCAATGAAAAGTGGGAAATGAATGTAATTCTCCACCAGCTTCATAACGTTTTTTCTTTCAGTGCAGTGGCTCCATCAAAAGCCAATGTACAAAGTCTATTCACGTTCCATGAGGCCTACCTGTACCTTTACCAATATCACAATATGACTGCTTAGTTTTTTATTGATTTATGCTTACATATGAGTATAAGCATGACGGGGATGGAATGTATCGAATTGCAAAATAGTGCATTTGTATACCCTCCGCCATAGTACGCCGTGTTTGTTGTTAATGGCTGTTTTTTTTACATTTTACAAATTGAGTAAAATTGTAGCAATTCATATATTCGGAATGGTCGGTAAATTGTGTGTTGGACTTTTTAAAAAATTATTCATT
This sequence comes from Hydrotaea cyrtoneurina, assembly GCA_958296145.1. Lineage (NCBI taxonomy): Eukaryota > Metazoa > Arthropoda > Insecta > Diptera > Muscidae > Hydrotaea > Hydrotaea cyrtoneurina. The sequence continues at coordinate 3,694,581 of OY282513.1, read as the reverse complement.
AATTTATTTTCGATTCTGGGGATGTCGAATGCTCAATGTAGCTCCATACTTTTACGATTTTATTGATCGGCGTGCTGGAAAGATAATCGGCTGTATTCTATCTGATTTTTGTTGGGTTTTGATTCCAAAAAGAAACGACGATTTACAACCGATTGCAAACACTGATTTAATTTCTACAAGAGTCACAAATTAATTCCACAATTAAAGTGTATCCACATGGGAATGACCGTGGTGGTTCAAGTTAAATTTGGCTCAATAAATTTTGATTAAAAATTTAAAATACTTTTTAAAATATTTTCTCTAATAATCCATAATAACAAACAATAAAATGCAAAATCTCGTTACTTTGAATTGGTCTTTCAAAACGAGATTCTCCGACCGAAAATTTAGTCTCTGTGTCTCGACGTTTTGGTGTGTCAATTTAGTGTCACTCCAAATGAAAATTTCTTCTGCATGTATTGGACATTTTATTAAAGCAACAAACATTCAGTGGTACCGACTGAATCTTGACAGAACATGCAATCCCAATAATTCGGCTGTGACAACGATTCTGTTGTCTGTGTGCACTAGGCTTGCCAGATCCTGAATATGATAAGTCTGGAAAAGCGGGGCGGCCAGACACCGAGAGTAAATTATTTTTTTCTCTTTTATAAAATTTTAAAAATATGAAACCTTTGTTTTTTCCCCTCTGTTCGTGAGACCTGGGGACCTTCTTGATGTACACTGTGCGATGGAGGGTTAAATATTGAGTAAAGTATTCTCATTTTGGGTCCAAGGGTAAACCGGATGACACAGACCATATGACTAGATTTTTGCAGCAACAGACCAAAGCCTCTTGTGGGAATCGAACCCACAACCCCCACGCTGATGGGCCAGCAGGCTACCAACTCGCCTACCGTGGCGCTTACGACTAAAAATTATTTTAAAAAGTTACCTAAAATCAGAAGAAGAAGAATCGAATATAAATTAAAAAGCTACCCATGTTACGTAGTGTCCAATAAATAAATGTTTACCCTGTCATTACACATACAGTAAACAGAAACACAATGTTTGTCACAAATTGTCAAATTTTTGGCGAAAAAGTATGGACAAGCAAATTTGTTTTCATAAATACGTCAACATTTTTTTTCTTGTACTTCAAACTGAATTCTGAATAATTTTCTATTGACTATAATGCAAAAATATAAAAAAAATTTTAATACGACAAAACACAATAATATTATCCCATCAATTGACACAAAAATATATGTTGGGCAACTCTAACATTCGTCTCTGCTGCATGCGCCAAAATTTCACTGGTATTTTCCCCCATTCTTCGTTAATGAATCTAATAAAGTGATTTTTAATCCTAGAAGACCCTTTTCCAAACTTTTCCTTTATATGGATCCATACATTTTGGATGATATTCATGCCGGCACGCTGAAAAATTCGTCTTTTTTTCTATGTTTACACACGAGTAAAACGCGTGGTTGGACTTTGTAGCAAGTCAAATTTATATCTTTCTACACATTTCCTTCTGCCTCTACGCTCCTTCAGATAATAACAATAACCGAGTGAATAAGATGAATTGATATATAGAGATTCACAAATTGAAAAAATAAAAAGTAACGCAAAAATTTATATAAAGGGGTGTTAGAGGTGTTATTTTGAATCACCCGGTATTTCGGTAACTGTCACTTTTGAAGCTTTTATTCATTGACAGTTGATAATTAAAAACTACGAAATTACTAAAAATGGAAATGGATACACGCTTCAACACGCTTCGGTGGCTACGATAACAAGCAAAATTGTCGAATCTGGGGCTCGGAAAACCCAAGAGTTATTGTTGAGTTATTGTCCACTCTCAACTTGGTACTGTTTGGTGCGGTTTTTCGAAAATTAGGTTGTATCAACAGTTACGGTGAATGGATTGCGTTATCGAGAGATGATTAATGAGGTCGATTCAAGACCTCAAAGTTAGAATTCGTGAGGCTATCGAGGATACTTTGCGATTTGGTTATGTGCAATTTCATGAAAATGATATGGTCCTGTAAGCGTGGTCGTGGTGACCATTTGGCTGATGTTGTTTTTCATTATTAACGACATACCTTCGTCTTTATTATGAAATAAACACCATACCAAAATAACACCACTTGTTTGAAAACCCTGTATTTGATATTTATAACCTAAAAACAAGTTAATGTTTGTGGTATATATATGTTTGATGCTAATTTGTTTGCTGACATTTTTTAAAATGCCTATTTTTTTCATCGTGTGGGCTTTGCGCTGAACTATCGATGACTTTGGTGTAGTTGTATTACATCCCGGTCAATTTCAATTTTAACTTCTACGTGTTCTCTGGGTCATTAAATCCGAATTTTTTTGAGGTCATTCAAATTTTCCATATTTTTCCAAATAACAATTTTTAGTTTTCAATATTTTGGGATTAAGACGGTTGGACAATTTTCTTACGATTTTTTCTAAAATACCAGTTTTGAAAAAAATGGCTCTTACGACTTTCACGCGGTAAGACTTTGATATGCTAAGATTCAAAAAAACTTCCGAAAAGATAAATTTGTCGGAAAAATTAGATTGGATGCCACCTTTAAAGCAATCAAAACCCGTTTCATCAACTGTGGTGTTCTTTTTTTACACGACATGACACAAAATATTTGTTTTGCCTTTAATTGTTTATAACTCTGAAACTGTCATTCCGATAATTGTTCAAAATAATTATTAATATCTATTACAATTAAAATTATAATAAACTTAAAGAAAATAAGCACTAGCAACTAAGGCTATCGGCTTACTAGTGCATAGGAGATGTGTTTAAGTTGGAAAGGTAAAATCATACAAATCATATTTTATTATGAATCTTTAAAGTTTTGAGTAGAATATAAATACAGTCGAGTGCGGTTATAACGCACTCGTAGGGACTCGACAAATTGGTTCGTTATAAGTGAAGTTCGTTATATCCAGGGTAAAATAGCGTACAAGCAAACTCTAGGGACTTAAAAAAGTGTTCGTTATAACCGGTGTACGTTATAACCGGACTCGACTGTATTACTAATGTTATCATTGGATGGATATCTAACTCGTTTTTGAGTTATGTCTCAAAAGATGTTATTAATCATAGAAATATTTATTTACCATTTTTGAACTTAGCACATACAAATTTTATAGTAATTGTATATGTATTGTATATTGTACATATGTATAGTGGCTACTCATTACAATTTTTTTGTTTGTGCAGTGAATTTGTTTTTAGCTAATAATTTCCCCCTAAACGTGTTCGAAAGCCACAAACGCAAAAGTGGAACAGACTGTATTTCCACGCATGCAATATTTCAAAACAATGCTCTTTGTTTCACACACATCTGATTGATAATTGTTGTGTAAAAAATTGTTTTTTATTGTTCTAAAAAAATGCATTTGAAAAATCCGATAACATTTCAATAATGTGTAATGTATGAAAGCGGTCCAGCCACCGTGGGCAGTCTGAACCCAATCTAGGAATTATTTAAATGCAATTACACTTGTATCGGTATCCAATGCTGTTCATTTGAATAACCATTACTGCGGTCAACAATTTATAATTCCGTCGCCGGAAAAAAACTCATACATCAAATGGTATCAAAAAAGAAAGACAGACTAAAATACACAAATGCTTAATTATTACTATATACAATTATCGAATTGGGAACACACATCACATTGGGGATGTATAAAAATTACCTCTGTTTCTGTTCCAATTACAAATGTCCGTCGAGTTAATGCAACTCAGCAGCACAGTAGCAAAATGTTAATCATACATGGGAGTCATTAATTTCAAATAACAGTAATAACATTTGAATCTCTAGAGAGCGACGAGAGAGAGAGACAGAGTGACGAAATGATTGATGATTAATCAAATGAAATATGTGTAATCTTCGGTGTATGTGCACATACAAATGTGATTATATGTATTCATACTTTACTACATACATATTCCAATATTAGAATGAATACCTTTGTCCAGTGCACAGTGTGTTAATGTTTTCGTAGATGTTCTTAATCGGATTAGGACAACATCAATGTTTTGGCTAATTAGCTTAACGTAAATGCAATGAAGCGGGTCAGCATTACAATCGGTTTCTATACCACATGGTACACGATCGAAAGTTGATCACGCTCTCCTCAAATAGTCGCATGAAACCAGTGAAGAAACATCTATGGCCGACCAGACCATAGATCCTAACACGAACGCATTGTTTAATACCCATGCGCTACGTAATCAGACGTGTAGTGTTCATACAGGGTTCTCCAACAAGAGGTGTAATTTTGGTATTCAAAGAAAAATGTAATTTTTTGAGATAAATGATCGGATGTTTATTTCTATGCCGTTAACAATGAAACACAACGTCAGCGAAACCATCACGACCACGCTTACAGGACCATATCCTGTTCATGAAATTGTCCATAAACAAGTCGCAAGTGTATTTAATCGGTAGTGCTCGAATAATTAACCTCTTTTGTGACCTTCATATTCAAACACGTATCAGCTGATCCTTGTCAGTACTGGTTCGGCTTCAGATAATCATTAATAATGCATATGTTTGATTTTATTTAAAATTGTCTAACATGGACAATGTCCATTGGACATATGTACGTTAGACTGCAACCATTAGTTTCGGCACGCCCACAAAAGTCCTTTACTTATTGTAGAAACGAAGGGTATAAAACTGACTTAAATTAACAAGTAGAAAACAATTACACAGTGCTACAAAAAAAAGATAAAGTTCAAATACCTGGAAAGTCAGACTATTTTTCTTGCAGGTCTTGTCGAGTACAACAACAATTTGCCTATGATCTTGATATCCCATGAAAACCCGATTTTGTTTACCTTTACTTTACAGTGTCGACAGTTGATTATCGACCAGTTTTTATTAGTAAAATAAAGAGACCCAGACCTTTCCAACAATATATACGTAGGTCCAATAAATGAGTCGAGGTTGATCTTCGTTTTTCATTTAAACTAAATTAATTTTTTCACTCAAAGTTTAAACGCAGTTTAATCCTCCAGTATTGACCATTTAAACTACAGTATAATTTTGTTGATGCTGTAAGTGATTTCACTCTCTTAGGATGAATTCGCTTTTATACGGTCATGTGGGGGCTTTTCTATCCTCGCATTCAAATGTCTGGCCTTTTTAATCTCGCCGCCCACAAAAAAAAAGCTTTGTCAGAAAATATGATTTTTCGAGCAAAATCGTTGCCCATTAGTCAATGGAACCGTGTAAGCGATCACTGTGAGGTCTTTTTGTAAAATAATGTTCCATGACGGAGACGCACACCCTCGGCTCTGGCAGCCATCTTGGGTTCAGCAGGCCCGTTGAGTGTCTCATAGTGAAAAAAACTTTTTTCCAATAAACCCAGTGGTTGGTCTACCTTGCATTGATTTTGAAAATAAGTTTAACTCATCACCTGACGTGTAATCGCATCATAATATTTAATGTAAACCCAATGTTTCATTTCACAGACGTTTAATATTCTTCAGACTAATGAACTTTCCTCAACTCAATTTTTGTGTTCTTTTTTTTCGCCAGGAAACTGGAAACTTGATTCACATTCTTACTGTGAAAGATGTTTATGTATTGTAATCTCTTTAGTCTGAAACAAGTTTTCTTAGTAATGAGTTTCTTTGAATAATCAGCCCTATTGCCATGGTCGACGTCGTCGATTTAAGTCAACCTCACTTCTTGTCGACGTCGACATCAATTCAATCTGAACTTGGTATTTTAGTCAGTTTTAGTCGACCTACCGATAATAAAAAAAAACTCTAGAGGAGTCTGTTTATTATATTTGTTTGGTGTTTTTCTGGAAAAATGTTTTTTTATTTATGATTCCGCTTCGACTGCTGAAGATAATAAACAAAACGTAATATTACAAAGAAGACTCCGATATCAAATTACTAGATGAAATGTGACTAGCAAATTGTTGCAAATCTGTTGTACACATGTTCTGGAAACAATGTTGTTGTTTAAAATTAGTACTCCTTCTACCCTTCAAAAATCTGTTGCAAGAGAAGGATATTTTTCCAACTCCACAACGGCACAACGTCTTGCGTCGACAACCGCAATAGGGCTGAATGACTATGAACGTTTAATCTTCAATACATTATCATGAATATGTAAGAATACTATATTTTATATAATCTACCCGGCAGATTTCTATATGAGTATGAGTGTTATTGGAATTGAATATCATACGCCCCGTAAAATGAAGGTCATTCACGGTGTTGCCAATTTGAAGGTCTTCACCTTCAACATGAATAAATTAATGGAATTAACAGAACATGTGAATGTTTTTGTCACACAGTTGAGGTAGTATGAAAATGAAAAGGGTTTTGACTTTTTCGACAATCAATCATTGATTTTTATTGTTTCAATAATTTCCTGTAATTGTTGATTCATGAGTGAATGACCAAAACATCATTAACACACTTGCCCGAAGTGTTCACCGGCAGTAGCAGTACGTGCGGATGGGCCGCTTAATGTATTTATCATTTGACTGATGAGCGACACACTCAAGAAAAGTTAACTAGTTCTGGGGACGTTTAAAGGGAAACCCTTAAATTTTGTGGTTCACAACCTTAAAAAAACCTACAGTAGCATATACACAATGTCAGCAGTTGATATGTATCAGTGAAACATTTCTGTCCGTTAACTTTTTCTTCGCCCAAAGGTCTAAAGATTTGCTGTTTCAAATAAAAGAAATGTTGTTTGGTTTGAACTTCTTTTTCTTAGTTTTTTTTTATTTTGTTTTTCTTATGTTTTATAGACTTTTGTTGTATTTCCTTTCTCTGTGAAATTTCTGCAAATTTTAAAAAAAAAAAAATAGAAAACACAACTTCTGCATTATTTTTCGTTTATTAAACTAAGGGAGGTGAAGGAGGGAAAAGGGCGGTACATTTGGTTTCAATGGTTGTTGCCTAACTTAAACAACAGATTAATTTAATTAAATGCTAATAGTAGTTGAAACGAAGGAAAAATAATACAAAAATACAATAAAATTATAGTAAACAGTAGTTAAAAATCGTTGCTAACTAAAAGAAAAAGACAAGTCCAAGGAATATATTCTATGTAATTACCCGAAAATGCATTAAAAAACGTTTGTGTGTGTGTATGTGGAATGGAGTATTCCTGAGCCGGCTTAAAACATAAAATTAGGTTAAAAATTTAATTTATTTAAGTATTAAATTAATAATAAAAAAAAAAATAGAACGAATGCGCGAACACATTTCGACGACCAACGTCCATGTTTGCGATTCAAATACAAACATGACATCTTCGTGTGTGGATGTGAATTTGAGTTGATTTTGTTATTGTTCTGAAGATGTTGTTGTTGCTGCTGCTGGTTTTCGGTAGGTTAGTTTCTAGTCTAGAAATTCATAAATCCTCGTTTTTTGTTTTTATATTTGTAAATGTCACTTCATGCACAGATAGATCCTTCAAAGGAATATTTATATGATTCAGAGCATTTAATATCACTATTGCGACTTCTTTTCCTCTTGAGAGTCCAACGTTGTGGTGGCTACTTCGGTCACCGGTGATGTTGCGGCACTGGTCTGCGTCGACGAGCTGTCGGATTCACTCATGCTATTCTGTAATAAGATTGGTAAAAAGAAATTAATATTTTCTAGGTTTCTTAGCATTTCTTAGTTAAGTTACAATTTATTGAGTCTCATTGTTAGAAAACCTAATTCCCAAAAAGCTACAATGCCAGAAATATAAGGAGAACAAGCCTGTACAAATTATTGCGATTTCAAAGTGTTCCAGGTCCAATGGATATAACACATTTCGATTTAGTGATAAAACAGAGCAAGTATTATTTAGTAGGAGCTACAAAATAGAGCAGCTTGGAAAATACTTTAAATACTTTGGGGTATGTCTGGACAGAAAATGTTTAGGGAAAACAAATACTCGTGAGGCAACCAAAATGCGGTTGTATGGCCGGACAGAGACAGCCTGAGGTATCAACATGAGACTCGATCGACATCTTAAAGAGCGGAGCAGGTGTTTACTTTTTTAGATTGTCAAGTGAATTCAGCGTCTTTAAGGCAAAAATTCTAGCAAATATAAGGGTTGTGGAGGCAAATAACCATTAGCGAATTGAGGAATTAATTCAACTCTATAACAAGGAAGGCGTCACATTCTAGATAACTACAAACAAACTTTAGGAAAACAGGCAATAGAACGTATGGAAAATTGAAGGCGGATGACAATGTTTAGCAGATTGGTTATATCATCAAGCAGAGTATATCATAAGATATCAGATCTCCAGACGTACACTGGTTGTGCGAAGATGAGATACAGAATTAATGTACATAGGGAATACCAAAAGTGAACAGAAATAGTTTATTTGTGATCGATATATAATCCTACAACAAAGAATGGCTAGTCATAGTCTGCATCAAGCCCTATGCTACTCATGAGAAGGATAAAAAGGCTAGTGCAAACGATACATTTACCACCGCTGCCATACTGTTTTAAAAGTCTGGCATTTATTGCCGTAGTTGGCAGGGAAACCACTTCCAATCTGACCGATGTTCCTGGACGACTCTTGCGATCCATTTTTCATATGCAAAAGAACCCAAAATTTGCACAATGGAAAATTCCACTCAGATTTATTGCGTAGTTTTTCATAAATTAGTTGAGGGATTTTTCAGAGTTTTTGGGGGAAATTTTCATGTTACCCTTTTTGGGGAATTTTTCGTCTATTTTTGGAAATTCTCCATTTGGGACATTCTTAATTTTTTGTGGGATATTTTTCATAGAGCCCGATTCTTACTAGTGGTGCCCATTGAAAAACGAATTACTCTTTAAAAGAATACCATTAAAAATCCATACTTTCCCTGTCAACTATCATTCTGTTAACGGACCACTGCAAGGAGAAAATAAACTTCTGGCCGCTTCATAGAGGTAGGCACGCAATGGGTTTCGGTAGAAATCGTCGAGAAAATGTTTGGAAATCCCTGAGCGTTTAACAATTGCCATTTTAAATATTTAAAAATGTATTTTTTTACCAATTAAGGACTGAGATGTTGGAGGAAACCTTTTCATGTACTTCATATCCACCACTATTTAACTTCTCAACTACTTGGACTCGCCACGAGATCTAAATTATACATTGAATTGACTCACCTTCATTTGCTTCCGCAATTTCATCGATTTGCCCATGCTCAATAGACGATAGCGTTCCTTGGCACGTTCGCGAATCTTTTCGGGTACCACCAGCAGGGTTGTGGTGATGTTTCCAACGAACAATAAAAGGAACAAACCGCTCATAACAGAGACCTGGGGAACAATGACGAATTCAATTAAACCAATATATCTAAACACTATTTTTTTCGTTGTCTACTTACATGCCATGGTGCATCTGGTGGATTGAATGACAATTTGTATAATGTCCATGCATTATAGGCTTGGAAGGAGTAGCCGACAAACAGGAATGGTATTAAAAAGCTCAATCCTCTCCACATCCACGAATGGAAACCTTCAATGGTTATATCCATATTGTGACGTTCGCCCAAGGCTTTCAAACGATACAGAAGACCCTTTTGATAACCGAATTGTAAGTATTGGACCATACCTGGAAGAAAACAACAGTATTACTGTGGACTATGGACACTGGGCCAGAACTTACTAATATATGCATTAAAGTACATAAATTGATTCCGGAATAACTGCCAGTGTTCGCCCTGAGGCCATACCAGCAGGACACCGGCTGCAACTGTCGATATAAAATGATGGGCCCGCCACCATCCCTTAATACGTGATCCATTTACTTTCAATATCGATTCCCGGATGGTTAATGTGCAATAATACCACACAAGTAGGAAAATGTAAGACAATTCAAGGGCCCTGTCCGAGAAAAAAAGGATAATTTTTAATTATAAAGTTTAAAGAACAGTGTCGTTTGTTACCTGTAGTTAAATATTAAATTCAAAAACGCCATTAACAAACCGATTACATTTAGAATAAGTTTGAATTTTTCATATTCATCTTTGTAACGGACTTTATCGTTTCTGTTGAGTATCGATACATTGACATCGCCGAGAATGATCTGAAAATAGTCACAAACAACAGATGTAATATTTTATTTGATTGTGCAGCAAATATTAAGAAGTGTAATGGAATAGAAAATGGTAAATATATATGTCTCCTTTTTCTAAAAATTTCTCGTAGGATTATTAACAAGAAAGTGACAGGAAGGAGTAGTGGAATACTACTGTTCGTGATAAGATGGAAATGCTTTGAAGTATGCCTAATGATCTTTTATCAAAAAAAAGTACTTTAAACAGTCACGGCGGTTCCTAATAGACCGTGTCTAATATTAAACTACTCTGACGATTATTTTCCCTCATGAGAGTTGCATGTAGCCTGTAGCTGAATAAAATAACAAAATTCGTTGAGGAATATCTCCACAAATAGACGGGTCTGAAGTATGTATATATTGAACAGAGAATCCCATTCATTGTAGACACAATGAATTCTATTTGAATACAGTCGAGTCCGGTTATAACGTACACCGGTTATAACGAACTATCGTCTATAACGAACACTTTTTTAAGTCCCAAGAGTTTTGCTTCTACCCTATTTTACCCTGGATATAACGAACTTCGCTTATAACGAACCAATTTATCGAGTCCCTAGGAGTTCGTTATAACCGGACTCGACTGTATTTGGAAATTCTGACTCTGTCAATGTTATATTGTTGTACAATAGAACAATAGAAGAATAAACGTCAGAAACAGGCAGGCATCGGCGTGTAAATGATTATGATTTTACGAAGGGTTTTCAAAAAAGCACATGGAGAAAACTGCTGGGGAAAAGTCATCGTTTAAATTGGGACTAAAACTTCATCGTGTAAGTGATCATGATACGAAGGGAATTAAAAAGTGAAGGTCAAGAAAACCTCTGGGGAATAAGTCATGGTGACATTGGAACATAATAACTGCCTGTTTCCATAAAACGAATTTGTTCATTCGTTACAAATTGTCACAATTGAGAGCGCAATAAAATGGAATCTAAGAATCCATATGTCGATATCTAACATATATCTGAAAACCAGAATTGAATAATGTCAGAAACCGATTTTATAACGGTTTCAATATTGACGATTCGTAACGAACGAACAAATTCGTTTTATGGAACAGGCAGTAATTCTTTGGAGTTCAAAAGTCATCAGATTTTTGTAATATAAAAATGTAAAAAACGTACTGCTGAAAGAAAAACCATACTTACTCTTAGATAACGTCCAGATTTAGCAGGTAATGACTGTTCAATTTCGTACAATTGTGCTTTGCGCTTAAGAGTATTCTTTTGTAAGTCCGAGACTTTGCCATCGTCCTCCGTTTGACTGTTTTTGAATCTGAAAAAAAATAATTGTAGATTAGTTTTAGAAATTGAGTCAACAGAATGATTAGACGGTAGGAATTCGATATTTCTAATAATAATAGAGTGAGTAACAGCAAATTTTCTAAGAATTGCACTTGTCTTATAAAGTAATTAGTCAACCATATCGAGCCGTACGGAAGTCACGTTGGATTTTATATGCCTTAAGAATTTTGTTTATTTTTCAATTATCCGTTGGGGTACTTTGAAACGTTAGTAACAAATACGAAATTTCTAACATATTGACCTGATCGTTACTTAATGTGTGAATGAATATTATAGTCAGAGTCACCAAGTTGTCGTCAATATGAATACATTTTTAGAAAAGAGTGACCAATTTGCCAAATTTTTAAAGTGTTGGCGGGAGAATATCTCCAGTTCATTAAGTGTGGAAATGTTTTTAAAATAAGAGAGGACAAATTTACCTATTTTCTTTCTTATCAGTAACTGTTATCAACTCGTGTGTGAACAACATTTTTACTCGTTTACATGCAACCATTAATTACTTAAGTCATTAACGACTTTTAAGACATTGCATTACGTCACAATCGCATGACTTTCACTATTTTATTCCCAATGGTTAATGTACATTAAAGTGGGTACAATGTATTTTGTATTATGACAATATGCTCTGACTTAAACAAGTCTAGAGTGTTCAAATTCTTCTAAAAGTTATGTAGTTTAGGACTCGAGGGCCCAAAAGCCGACCCCTTGAAAAAAGAAAGCTGTTGGGCTGCGAAATGAATACAACTATACAATTTGCTCCTTTTTGAGCAATGAGATTGGAAATATAGCAGAAGTCCAAAGACAAATATGTGACCCATACCCAAGCTGAGTTTTATTTACTTACATTTCCCATAAAATAAATTAAAAACATGTTAACCAGTTAATATTTATCAAATATTGTTCATTACAAGAACTAGGTGTCTTTTGGATACAAACGCAGCACAGTGTAAGATAAATAGGGTATGGGAATAATGGACGGAAATAACATTTTCGAAATTTTACAGCAGAAGTCGGAGTCGAGCAATTTTGACTCGACTCCATGCCCACGATATACTGTTGCATATCGGATTTGGGTAGCGCTATATTGTTATGTAAGGGAATGCTTTGAAGAAGATCAAAATTTAGTTCTCAGGGAAGGCTTTTGATTGTCTTTTTCTTAAAAGCCAAATTATTTTCTCATACGAAGCTCCTTTCCTAACAAAATTTCCGTATTTGGGCATTGAAAAATCATCCAACATGTGTTGGGAAACCTTAACATTTCCCTGGGTACACGAATTGTGTTAAACAAAGAGTCACATGAGAAAAAAGAAAACGAACTACTCGATATACGTATGTGCATAGTGCATTAAATGTTTTAAACAAAATCAAAACAGAAACCGTTTTTTAATAGAAATTGGTTCTGAATTTAGTCCACATTTTGTGTTATGGAGTTATAATAGGAGGAGCTCATACAACAATCGGTGACCAAACTTTGTAAAATTAAAATCAAAATTGTTGGTCGTTTTAATATACCTCAAAAATCCAGAACATATTCATGAGAAATTGACCACTGTTGAAAAAATAAACTGACTGCGAACCCACCAGTGACGAAGCACCTTCAGTACACCTTTGAAACATTATTGTTTTGTACCATACAATCAGGACCATTACTTTTGAATTCATCTTCAGATTCAAAACGTGTTCTCTTTTTAACAGAAAAATATCAGAATGTGTCGATTCATTTTAAATTCTACCCCAGGGTACAGGTTTTTGCCATATTTTCTTTTCCCCAGTTAAATTTGACTGTGATGTTTGTTATTTATTAGGAGTAATCGGCCCTGGTGTGGTAGATTGTGTGTGCGACTATCGGTCAGCAAACCCAGGTCCGCAAAAGCATTTACCGGCGACCGTTTCCACCGAGAGACTAAAATCGAAGCCACATTAAACTTCCCTAGAAAAGACACAGCCGGCTTTAACTGTGGACAGTGAGTATAGAAAATTATATCACTAATTTGATTTTGCGTTTATTACTAAAGTCTTTGAAGTTGAAAAAATTGGAATTACACCTTTATTTTACGTCGTTGAAAATGTACTGATCACTTAGACTTAAGTTATACCAATTTCCAGAACAACAAAAAAGAGACCTTTAAAATTTATTTATTAAGCGCCACGGTAGTCGAGTTGGGGTTTTGGTTTCGATTCCCACCAGAGGCTTTGGTATGTCGCTGCAAAAGTCTAGCCATATTGTCTGTGTCACCCGGTTTACCCTTGGACCCAAAATTAAATTATAATTTAACTTTGTATTGTAATTAATAATAAATAAATAATTATTTATGAATTATGAGGTAGAGGTGATATATTTTGGCTGTGATCATAAATGTGGAAAGAAGAATGTGTTTTTCAGTATAATCTTTTGTATTTTAATCTGACTACAAAAATATGTAATTGGTAAACTGTGTTTTGTTATCAGCATCTTGCTGGGAAATGAGAAAAACATTGTAATCAGATTCACAGATTACCTTACCAAAAGTTCATGATAACACAATTTCCGCATACAGGCAACTTGTACGTCTGTTTTTTTTAACGTTCAAAAATACGCATCATTACCTTTTTCGGTAAAGTGCTGCTGTTATAATTCAGAACTATCCGTCCAATGATATCGACTATTTTCTCTATTCTCTATAACACATCATTAAGTGGCATTTCCTAGCTATGGCGTTTTTATTGCGGACATTATCTGTGAATCTATTGTAAAGTGACGACGAATGTTGTTTAATAAATTTAATTGCAAAGTTATAATTGCTTATATTAGTTCACTAATGTTTCGTGAACTTTTGGACGGGAATACACAGTTTTCATTTACCTAACTCTTTTTTTTATTTTCATTTGTGAAATGCGAACATTGGCTATGCTTTAATGTATTTTTTTTTGTCATATATCGTTAACTTGTACCCCCCTCCCCACTTTCCGGCAGATAAGAGTTATTTCTCGGTCATTTGTCGGGGGCCATAAAAACAAAGTTAATGGAAAAAAAGTACAATAGTTAACAATAAAAGTGAAATGGTTAAAATAATTAACAGTGTAGTATCCAGCCAGGGCCGGCAGAGCCCCCCGAGCAAAGGCAAAGCGTTTCATCGAATTCCATTGAATGTTATTTGTTGTCCATTTTAATTTGTTGTCCATAAACTTGATAAGAAACAATGGCAGTTGATTTGTTTATGTGTGCATAAATAAATATATAACACAAGAATATTTTTAGTTTATTTGATTGAGTTGTTCACTTTTTTTTATCGAATCGCCAAAAAGACAAATGACAAACCAAAGTCAAAGGTTCCCTTTTTTCAGTTTTGGCAAAATGTCTAATCGGAAGGTAGCGTGGGGTGATAATGCTTTATTGATTCATTATCATTCCATTTTAAATAAACATCAAGATGTTCTATTAGCACTTGTTTGCCTTTAATCAATATTTACGAACATACACATACGTATGTATTTGTATATACTTTCCAGGCCAACGAATCATACGTTCGAATGATTAAATTTGTCAAAAGTTATGCAATAGCATTTAAATGCAACGTTTAAAATGTTTAATTTTCGGAAAACATTTCTACGCCATTCTGAAAACGTCTATAGAATTGTTTTTAGATCTCTTTCTTCTGAGTGTGTTTTCAAGTGCATGCCTGTTGGAAGAAGATGATGTTTTTAGATTTGTGAAGCTCATATACCGTATGAATATACGATAATAGCTGATTTATATTATAGACATGTTTTTTGGAATATTTGAAGCAAAGAAGATTTTTTTAATTTTTTATAATCAATTAGAATTTTACGCATTTGTTTTCGGACGAGGCTTTCGCTATTATTTGTTTTGAAGATTTGGTGAAATCATAAATGCTAATCATAAAACTAACCTAAAATTGTCGTTATGTTCTCTTATCTATTACACTGTGCTGATCGGTAGTACACATAACATAAACATGAAGTGTCTTAATCTTACATTTAGTCACTTTACTGTCATATCTGTGAAATGTCTTAAATGTTTAACAAGAACCCATTTCGAAGTTCGTTTGTTTGCTTTTTATCAGTTTTTGTATTTAATTTTGTTAAGAGCTCTGAATTCAAGTAAACGAAAGCGTTTTTTATTGCGTTATATTAAGAGTGTTATACTCGAATGTCAGCTAAATGATCAGTGTTTTTTTTTTTTGTCAAATGGAGAGAAATGATGGGTCATTTCAACGATGGCCTAGCGGCGATTTCCCGGTAACTTGAGTACAGGGCTACCGGTGAACTTTACGATCTGTACATACTAATCATTACTATGATATGTGAATTAATAATTAGGTATATAATTTAAAATCATTGCCAGCCACTTATAATTCGTTCAAAAATCAGCAAATTACAATTTCATCGACACCTAAGGAACTGAGAATTTTGTCAGCTAATGAGAGAAGTACACAATAGGACTGAAGCGGAATGGTACTGAAAAAGGTGTTCGGTTATGAGATGTGTCCGCAAGGAGAGAGTACACTGCATTTCTCCGACGCTGTCGAAATTTAGTTTAGTTACGTAAAGCGTTGTCGACTTTTGTACTTCAGTTTGAGTTTTCTTAAACGTTCCGACTACCACAAAGTCTACAAATTAAAAAAAACCAACAAAAATCAAAGGTCGTGTACAAAAATTTACTTTGAATACTAATCATTTCTTTAATTATTACGAAGAAAATGGAATTCAAACTTATGACGTCACTTATGTAATGCCATATGAACAAAATCTCCAAGAATCATCATGAAGTAGGCGGCATGGACCAACGTTGTCACCATAAGCAACACACGTTCCTATATCTACATGTGTGTTTTTGCGGAAGAAACAACCTTTTTGAGGAAACAACCTCAAACCCTCTGTGTATATATTTTCTAAATGCATTTGTGTACATTAATCTAAAGATAATGACATATGAAGAAATACACGGGGAACTTCTCTTCTATCAGCAAGCAGTACAAGATATAATTTTGTGTAATCATTGACCGGGACCAACTGTCTAAAGTCCGTACCGGCTAATGCTTTATCTAGCAAAGTTGTACATTGTACAAGGTATTTCCCGTAACATTCCATGAAGAAGCAGGCTGATTCCAAAATGTTAGTTGCTTTGTATTTGAACGAGGTTTAATGTTTCATAATGCCGCTGTACAAAACATGTACAATGCATACCATTTCAACACGTCGTCAATGAGTTAAAAGTTAAAAAGAAATCAGACATCGGTTTTACAGTTGATGCATTGTAAGGAAACCATGTTTTTACATAATTTAAATGAAGTAGCAGTCTTGCATACAAACTTTGTATTGATAAATTGTGAACTGTGCACGATATAATTTGTATACTCACTGACCGGGACCTACTGTTTGAGACCGGATTCGAACCGTTTATGAGTTCCTAAACAAATTGCACAGGGATTGTAGAATATCTTTCTTATAAAGTCGTCGAGGTTCTTCCCAGGAATTTGATTATGAATCTGTGTTTATCGCAAGCTGTACCTATCACACCATGCTCCAAAAAATCATCTTCTTACTTGAGTGTAATATCAAAAATTATTTCTGTGTTAACAACACGGCTTTAAAAATATTATCTTTAACCTCCGACACCAAATCTGAGTATATGGTGTTTTTAACATATTTCACTTTTTATTACTCGAAGTTTTCGTAATTTATGTGTATTACTTTGAATTATAAAAGTTGCCTTTGAGTTAATGTTTGCTCTACCGCCAGTGATTAAGAATTTAAATAAACAATCCGCCTTTAAGCAAAACGGTACAAACGGGGAATAGTACAAACTTTTAGCAAATACATTTGCCAAACGTAACGGATCAAGGAATAAGCAAATAGGTTCGGAAATATCTGCTCTACATTATGACTCCAAGCCACGTTTGGATGAAAGTGTACAATGAGTAGATAAATTTCCCTCCTTTCGTTCATGGAATATTTATCAGGTAAACAAAGTGATTCTCTAAAACAGAAACACAAAATGTTGCTGTTCTACTGTCGGGATTACCTTAATAAATGTTTACTCGACTCTGATATTGTTTTTGTTTGTTTGTTAGTTCCCGTTTTCCTTCAAACGGAAAATATCCAGACAAAAAAGATCCATTGTTAACAACAGCTTATATGCCATCGGAATATCAAACTTAACACGCACTAGTAGACTTCCTCATTGGCTCCATAAGGGGAAATTGGCATTGTGAATTAAAACAATTGAACAAGAACAACTTGACTTACTGTCTCAATGATGCACTGATCTGATTCATGCGATAACGCTGATGTTTGATTTCATTGAAGCATTTCTGTTGATGGGAATGTAGCTGCTCCAACAGTTCAATATATTTCCGATTGCAATCCTACAACGCAAAAGTAAAATTAAATTAAAAATAAGTAGCCAAATCCAGCAAAGCGAAAAAACACGTTAATGACAAACACACGAAGTCTTACCTCCAAATCTACAAACTCACGGTTGAGTTCATCCCATTCATTCACCAACGTGTCTATATTGTTGTTGGTCATGTTTTCTTATTCCTTTGCGTGGCGCTTTTTTGTCAATAATTAAAGCGTACGAGACAAGATGGCAAGACAAATAATCGAAAAAAGTGACCTTAGTCAATTCAGGTGGTGTTTGCAGGTGTCACAGTTCCAAAAGCGAGTCAAGGTAATCAATCACATCCACTACGGTTGTAACCCAGAAATAGGGTCTTGAACTCTCGCCGTCACCACACCGCACAGCCGCTCAACACTCTCGGCCGTCAAATTCTCTTGTCTGTATTAAACGCCACGCAGAACGTAGTTAGGACAACCAACCCACAGCGAATAGATGGAAAGATGATGGCTTGTTGAATAATCTTGCTGCGTAGCCCCAACCAGAAGATGTAGGAAAAGAATGTTGTGGTTATTGTTGTTGTTGCGTCGCCGTAGAACGTGTGTGGTACAAAAAAAGAAAGAAAAAGAAGAAAGCGAAATAGATTTATAGATAGTCCGGTATTGCGTGTCAATGTAATTTTACAACACGTGCAGAGAGAGAGATAGACAGACCGAACAAAAACGCGAGTGCAAATTTGTAATTGTTTTGTTTTCAATTGTTTTTTTTTTTTTTTTTTTGTAAAGCAACGTTTGTTGCTGTTCATTTAGACTGGCCGATGACGAACTGTGTGTGTTTACCTTCTCCTTCACCTCACAAATTAACAATCTGAACTATTTTTGTATCTCTGCTCATTCCACCAATGAACGTCGACATGAATGCAAAAAGACGCACACAGATTCTCCAGTACACTTGGACGAGTGGACAGACGACGACTGTTGGTGATGTTGTGACTTTGCAGGTATAACTAATGAACGAGAAACAATTGAATCTAGTGGCCCGCTGCCTGGCCTGACTTTTCTTCTCTGTTTCGATTTTGTTTGCAAAAAACAACACAGACAGAGGAAAAAACAAAGTAAAGTACATACATTTTATTATTTTTTGCCCGATTAGATTAAAAAAAAAGAGTTAGATTGATAAAAAAAAAACATTCATTTCAGGGGGCTTTGCATCTGTCCGTCCACACACTCACGAGAAAATAAAAAGCAGCAAATAGCTTCTTGACAATTTTCAATTTTTCGAAGCGTAAGACCCCCGCTCTCTCCGGCACATGGCGCTCTCTTCTATAAACACCAAAAAAATATGAACGTCACACTATTTTGTTGTTGTTGCACCGATGATATATCGAAAATAAAACGTTTTTTTTGCTTGCACTCTCACACATTGGAATCGGTTTCCTTCTATTTGTCTAGCATGTTGTATTTTTTCAACAATTTACCCGTAAAATATTCTTCCGTCGTTTTATGCCGGTTCTGGCTGTGTTTATATTTTAAGGCCCAATTAGTCTTGACGGTAGACGATCAGCTGTTTGCGTTGGGGTTGCATTTTGCATGTGTTAAGGTCCAATTAGTCTTGACGGCTGACGGTTGACGGTAGGCTCAATATTGTGCGATTAGTTATGACGGTAGACGACGGTAAGACAAAACAAAAACAGCTAATTGAAGAGCATTTGTACAAAATATAACTTGACTTCGTTTATAAATACATTACTCATAACATTAAACTATAAAATTTAATTTACAACTTACTGTATATACAATTTCCGAGCGCAAAATGTCGAAGTGAAAGCCATAACAATAAACAGCTGATCGGTCTTGACGGTTGATTCCGCAACCTGCAGAAGTCTACCGTCAATTTTAGTTGTCTCTCTCTAACACATGCAAAACGCAACCCCAACTTAAACAGCTGATCGTCTACCGTCAAGACTAATTGGGCCTTTAGAGAGAGAGAACTTAAATTGACGGTAGACTTCTGCAGGTTGCAGAATCAACCGTCAAGACCGATCAGCTGTTTATTGTTATTGCTTTCACTTCGACAGTTTGCGCGCGGAAATTGTTTATAAGTTGTAAATTAAATTTTATAGTTTAAAGTTATGAGTAATGTATTTATAAACGAAGTCAAGTTATATTTTGTACAAAAGCTCTTCAATTAGCTGTTTTTGTTTTGTTTTGTCTTACCGTCGTCTACCGTCATAACTAATCGCACAATATTGAGCCTACCGTCATCCGTCAAGACTAATTGGAGCTTTATTTTCTTTCCTGATGACTGCTGATGGGAAAGAACAAGAGCTGTCAAATGTCTGCCAGGCGCAACAGAATATTTTCTGGGTTTACACAGTGGCAGCAATGAAAGAGAACGACAGAAATTCCACACGGTTGTATTTGGTATTGAGTGGTGTATTATGACATTTTTTCACCACTACCCGATTATATTCTATCAAATTTCGTGTGAAGGCGAAATATAAAGTTTTTATTACCAAGGTATTTTAGGTTTCGAGATATAGGGTGTAGCGAACACGGCTTTTTGTAAAAATGGAAAATGTCATTTATATCGGTTGTTTTTTCTATTTTTACTAAAATTAAAAAAAAAATATTTTTTTATTTTTACTAAAATAATTTTTAATTTTACTAAAATAATTTTTATTTTTTACTAAAATAATAAAATATATGTCATTTCTTCGAAACAATTACATTTTTGCTATGGTACACGATATGTATGTGACATTTAGCAGATCTTCTTCGGGCGGCATTCGGCTGGTCTGGAATCATAAGATTGGTAATTTTTATTGGTGTTTCGGCCAAAACAGATTCGCTGGATCCTCGGTTTACTCGGCTATGCAACCTTCATTAGAAGTATCAAATTCGAAATTTATGCGTTTGATTATTTTCCATTTGGGTTCTCGAAAGCACTTCAAAGAACAATATTCTATTTCATAAGTTGCTGATGACTCAACTTCTGGGCCATGTGTGGGAGGTCATGGTGAACGAATTCGCATTGAACTTCAATTTCGCCGCCGATTTCCAGAAACTTTTCCCGTAAAAGAGCAATGGTTTCGTTGCTTGTGTGGCACGTAGCACCGTCTTGTTCAAAGTAAACGGTATCCAGATCAATACCATCCAACACCGACCATAAAAAAATCATGAATCGATCTCGAATGGATCACAGTAACTGCTGATCCAACCTCATTTTCGAAAAAGTAAAGTCCAATGACCTCGCCGGACCATAAACTGTTTTCTCAAAACCACTGCCAACTTTGAGAATCATGTTAGAATTTCTTTGTCACTCCATTTGTAAAGGCAACACTCTAAATATATATATTTATTGAATTGGATAAAGCAAAAACTTGGTGATGCGAAAACGCAACGGTGGTAAAAAAATGCGGTGACTATGGATTAGGGTTGTGTGTGCAATTTTTACTGTAATTTAAACACTTTACTTTAATATTTTGGATTATGTCCGCAAATCTTCAAATATGTAATAGATTAACCATAAAAAAATATCGTATCCGCTAATCAAGTCTGCACGCTTCATTAAATGCGGTTGGACCGAATCTTATTTCAATTGAATTTGGATTTATTTCCATTTTGTAATTCAAAGCCTGCCAATTAGAACAAATTACACTATGCAACATATTAAATGGAACTACTAACATGTTCTAAACTCATATTTGACTCAAATACGAGTAGAGCTAGTATTTCAAATTTAATACTTGCTCATATTTGAACATGCGATCAACACCTCAAAATCCTACAGGAAATATGTCCTTTGTTAACATTGCTATCCAGTAATTGTCGATGAGATCAGATTTCATTTAAAGATTTCCGCCCAAACTGCACAAAATTCCTCCAAAAAAGAGATGCATTTAATTTTATCCAAAATGAATACAAATGTTATTTATCCCGAAACAAATATTATTTACAGCGTACATTATTGTTTGATTAATTGTGGTTGTACGAGCACGCCTCATTCCTTGCGACGGACACGGAACCTCAATGCGACATAAGCGGCAACTCTAAAGATGACAATCAGCATGACCAAGCCCAAGTAGTCAAATGGCAAGTTGTTTTCCGAAAAGTTCAGCGTCTCCAAAATGACCTTGCCCGAACTGGGACAGGTGGTGTTGCTCGATGTGCAGGTGATTTCGCCCGGTTGAACATCGGCCCACTGATTAATCAGCAGACCTTCGTTGGCATAGCGGAACCACGAGAAGTACGACAGCCATTTGAAGTAGACCGGCACTGAGCCCGAATTCAAGAAGAAGCCACCAAACAACAAAAACGGTATGGTGACCGGTGGACCCACGGATAATGCCATTGATGTCGATGAACTGGCACAGGATATCAAATAACCGAATGAGGTGGACACATTGGCCACCAGAGTAACTAAAGCCAGAGCGCTAAGGAAATGGATGAGTCCGGGACGTAAACCGATCATGGGATAGGCAATGGCAATGAATACGAATGGCACCACCAAGAACAGAGGCAATTCGGCTATAGTCTTTCCCAGAAAGTAGGTGTCGCAGCGATACAGACGACTGCGTGTTTCACGCATAAACACTGGCAGCTCCGAAGTGAAAACCTACAAAGAGATGACATTTCAGCAGGGTGTCATGGCTACGGTTCAAATGTGTACTTACATTGATAACGGCGAACACATTCTGGAAGGTCATGTTGGTGAGAAAGAGGAAAATGGCGCCATTGATGTTCATCACGCCCACTTGATTCAATGGTTGATTCAGGAAAATCAAACCGATTAAAATGGCGACCATCTGAAAGGAAATGACAAGACATACGTGAATAACTGAGAATGCGCAAAAAAGTGTCAAAGAGTCGAGGTTATAATTTAGAAAGAATTCAAGGCACCAGCAAGATTTTTCAAACTTATGGGCTGGGTTTAACTTGACTAAACCGACGTCCATTAATCTCGTGTAATGGATGCTATTCAATGGAATATTCAAATGTTATAGGAGCTTCGGCTTCGGCCACCACTTCAGAAAAACATAACACCAATGACAACTAAACCAAAGGAAAAAGAAAGGAATCCCTCAAACGTAGACAAGCCTCGCACATTTTTAAAGGGTTGGGTTTGGTGGAATTATTACTAGAATTGCGGGAGAAGCTCAAGCAGTTGCCACAACTTCAAACACGAGTTTGGTTGTCAACAGAAAAGGGGGGGAAAGCTAAAAAAAAACCTGCCCATAATCCAACACTGCAGGGTGTGTCAAAGATATCTGCATGGGGAAATATCGGTGAGATGATGGACGACTATTTCCGTTGTTAAGAAAATGGAGAACTGGTGATGGGGACGGCAAGTGTAAGGAATTATGGAGAGGACACTGTTCGAACATATTGACGCCAGCATAGCCTTTTGGAGTACGCAAACCATTACCGGGCATAGATGATGGCGTATACGGTCAATTACATAGTCTAGTCGAAGTCAAAAATTGTCCACCGGATGCCGATGTCAGTGATGTTAACGGCGGAAGACCGATATGGGACTGGCCCGTACTCATCGAAAATTCTAGAAGATTTGAGCCACCTGGATGTCAGGCAAACCTCTGGGAACCATGTGATCTCCACTAAAAACCTCTATTATCCCATTGGAGTTGAAAGCGGATGACTGACACAATGACTGCCTTTGATCATCTCCTTACCGTGGTTTGTATCAGGCGCACTTTGACCAGCAACGGTTCCTTTAATGTTGAAATCCATGAACGCCATATAATGGCTCGGAATTGTGTCAGCCAGGAGGCCTTGTAGGTGAAGCCGTTTTCATCATCTTTGATTGTTCCGTCCGATCGGGCAACGATCTTCTGAACACTTTGTTCCATTTCCCGCGCCACCCTGAAATTACAATCACCTCCAAAGTTAACGACCAAACGGAATGCGGAAACGGAATTCCTTACTTGCCCACCGCAAAATTATCGCAAATTTTCGAGATACGATCACGTGACTCCACTTCACGGCCGGGTACAACGGCCAAGACTTGAACATAAAAGTCCGCCGGATTATAATTTGTGGGACATTGGGCGCCAATACTGGAAATATACGAATAATTTTTAACAAAAAAATATATTTGCTTACTAACACACAAGCCACTTACAATGAAAAGAAATCCACCGCTTCATTGGGAGTACCCAGGAATGCTACACGACCCTCGGCCATAAGCAAAATCTTGTCGAAGAGTTCAAATAACTCAGACGACGGCTGATGTATGGTCAGTATTACGGTCTTGCCTCTTTGGGAGAGTTTCTTCAGAACTTGCACCACACTGTGGGCCATAAATGAATCCAAACCGGAAGTGGGTTCATCGCAGATCAGCAGCGGCGGATCGGTTAGGGCCTCCGAGGCAAAAGCCAAGCGTTTGCGCTCACCTCCCGAGAGGCCCTTAACTCGGCCCGGCACTCCAATTATGGTATTCTGGCACTTGCCCAACGACAAGTCTTGTATAACCTGATCGACTCTTTGGATTTTCTGCTTCTGCGTCATGGACCGTGGCATGCGGACGGTAGCCTGGAATATTAGGTGTTCACGTGTTGTCAGCGAGCCTATAAAGAGATCGTCCTGCTGAACGTAAGCGCAGCGTGCTTGCATTTCCTTGGCGTCCACCGGGAGGCCGTTGAGCATGCGCATGCTTGAGGGAGAAACCTGAACGCCACGGGCCGAGCGGAATGCCAGCGCATTGAGCAGGGTCGTCTTACCGGCTCCAGAGCTGCCCATGACCGCCAACAGTTCTCCTGGATAGGCGACACCACACACTGCAGAATAAAAACCATTAAATATGTTTTTTTGTTGTTTCTCATATGTGTTTACCGTTTTTAATCAAATGCTTGCGTGGTTTGGGTATATGCCTCTCATTGCAGAATACACCTCGGACACGATTGACCAATTGCTTCCAATTGGATCCCGGCTGATGGACTTCGCCGAAAACATCGAGATTATACCAGGAGTAAGTGAGTTTCTCCGACAACGATTCATTGGACGCCAGAGAGCCATAACTTTTGTTGAAACCCGAATTTATGGTCGATTGCTCCAAGGTTCTCGATGGCTGTAAGTAGGGCAAAAAAGTGACAAGGGGGGTTTAAAATTTGACAAATGAGAGTGAGTATAATACAAAGTTTTTGGTTTATATGTTTCCAAATACTGTCAGTTAGAACTTGGTTTTTTTACTAAGGTTACTATTTGTAGTTGAGGTTTCCTGTATATTTCCATTGAGGACTGCTAATGTTTGTCAGAGATTACGACCCTTTTAAGAGAAGTAGAATATGGCTCAGAGCATTGGTGTCCACGGATGCTCATTTCTTGTTCTGTTGTTCTCGCCGTAGATTTTGTTGCTATGCATTGAGAAAGTTTTGGGTACCACTGTTGTTGGTGTGTTCTTTATGTATTATGTGTTGCATCAACTAAAATTGTTAGATATCACAATCGAAAAGTTAATACAAAGTACAATGCAACTCTGGATGTCAGTTGTATGTCACACGTATGTTAGCAATTCTATTCTATCGGATTTAGAGCTGAAATGTATTTTTGTCTGTAAACTGTCAGTGGAAATCCGCTCAATGTGGATTTTGGAGCATATTCAAAGTCTGGGTCTTAACCGACTCCAGTATGGTGTAATTATGGTGTAAAAGACCAAATTATGAAAATGTTTGGTGCTTTTGTTTTAACAACCACCACAAAGAAATTCCGTACACAATGCAATGGGATACTGTCAATAGAAATGTTACCAATATCAACAGAGACGAAAGATTATACGAGGCTGCACCCGCTGGCCAATAAAAGCACTCAAATAAATGTAAATAAATAAGTGCACGACATATCGTGTTCCGTTCATTTATCAGTACCACGAGTATGTGTTAGCAGTACGAGCCGAGGCAATGCATGCACGTACATATCTCGCGCAGACAAAAAAAGCGAAAAGATAAACAAATGTTAATTGTACGCAGTCATCTCAGGCGAACTCTCCTCCTGGTCATCGAAACGCAGACTCTGAGGTAGATTAGATGTCAAATGTCCCTCGACTTTTTTTTTTTTTTTACTTTGGCATTTGCCCGTGTGTTTTTCTGTTTGTTATCTGTTTAATTTGAATGCGTTGTTGTTCTTCCTCTTATCACATGAATTAAGTATACAAAAATGTACATGTGTGTGCGTGAGTGCATGAAATGCAATGATGTATATTTGATATAATGATGTACTCTCTATTCTCTACACAATGCTCAACAGTAATTGTACACATTTCAGTTATGAAGAGAGGAGGAGAGAGAGAGAGGGCAGATCGTACGATGCCTGTATTCTTTTTCCAAACGAATGACAGTTAAAAAACATACAAAAACATATAACAAAAATGGGCATTGTTAAACATACAGCACATGGTCATTGAACTAAGATCGAGGCACCCCAGCAGACAAAGCATTTGATAACAAACCCGTGCTTCCTATACTACTGGTAATGCGGTGGGTACTTCCCTCTGGATTACCAGCCTATGTAAAAACCTAATTACATTTAACATTGTATGTCATAGGCGGTAACGTGTCTGCATTACTTTTTGATGAGCTCTACAATACAAAGTAATGCACACGTTCAATTAACGTTCTATGTTCGATTTAACAAAGGGTTCTGCATTTAGCTAATTTGGTAATCAAATCTCAATCGTCTGCTGGGACTAGTTTTCTGAGCGATTTCCTTGTATGCCCATAATATGGATTGGGATGGAGTATATTGAGAATGCTCTCCCTATGAATCATTTATCTGTTTTGTTGTTACATTTGGTTTTGTTACGTTTTGCTTACCCAGCAAATTGTTACAGTGATTGTTAGAAAAACGCAACAAACTCACACGTTTTTTTTTTACCCATACACAGACATTTTTGCTACTGGCCGGCCGATTGGCAACGCATAAGTCGTAAAATCAAAATTCAGGAGAGCCAGTTGGCGTTTTTGGAGCAGTTGAACAAATTTTAAAAAATTGTTCTTAATGAACATGTAGAGCACGACAATATGAACAATATACATATCTAATTTTTGGATTACAATTTTTTTCAAAATAAAATCTTATTTATTTATCGAAAAAATATGTGCAAAAAGTGTGAGCTAAATAATAGCGTATCTCCACTTACGATGTTTTTTGTGGAAATAATATTGTTATTGAGAAGAGAAAAAAATCGAATAATAATAACAACGTATGTGCATATATGCTTTTGTTTGCGAAAAGAATTGAACTGTGACATGAATTATATCTACTTACATATGTCGTTAATGATGAAAACAAATTTAGAAACATTCTACATAAGTTGTTTTTTGGCTAACGTCATTTTCCATAAAAGATTACGGAAGATTGGTGTTAGTACTTCAAAATCGACAAAAATTCAGTTAAGCGGTGAAAACCGCAGACATTAACTTGTTCATACATTTTCCCGAAATGCTTTGACACTTTGTGGGTAGGGCAACATTATTTGGTTTACTGCTGCGGACGCCAAAAAAAAATTTAGAGAAGTTACTCTTGCGACGACATTTTTCAAATGAACATGCATGTACACTCAGTTTTTTTCAGATGATTTTTCGATATATTACTTTTGTTTCGAAGAGAATATGTGTACTTAACCCTTTATCTGGCCATGTGACAGTAATGTTACAAACCCAAATATTGACCATAAAAAATCATTAATCATCTCTCGATAGCGAAATCTATTCACCGTAACTAGTGATCCAACCTCATTTTCGAAAAAGTAAGCTCTAATGACCCCGCCGGACCATAAACCGCACCAAACAGTCCCAATAACTCTTGGGCTTTCCTAGCCCCAGATGCGACAATTTGGCTTGTAGCCACCGAGGTGGACATGGACCTCATCAGTCAAGATGATTTTTCGATGGAATTTCGGATCATTTTCATGCATTTCAAGGACCCAATCAACAAAGACACGACATTGTTGATGATCGGCCGGCTTGAGTTCTTGTGTCAACTGAACTTTATAAGCCTTTATGCAAAATACGTTGTAATGACATTTGTGGAATGCCCAATTCCAAAGAACGACGAGGAATGGACAAACCTGAGTTTTCTTTGGTCACTTTGGTCTACAGCAGCAATATTTTCACGGGTTTTATTCTTCACATCACTAACTTGTCCCAACAGCTCGAATTTGCCCACCAATTTCTGTGTTGCGGTCCGACACGGTGCTTCACGACGACCCAAAGATGCTTTAGTTTTGCGAACTGTGACTGCATGATTTTCACCATTTTTGTAGTGAATTTGAATAATTTCAATGCGTTGTTGTGTCACACGCCTCTATGCTTGACCACACAAAGCCCTCTCCTGTAAAATTTTCTTTTTGACTTTTCAATCCATATTACTAGCTGTCACATTTCAATGACCAGTGGCTGTGCACAATGTATGTTAATATATATTTATTTCACATGACGTATGTAAGGAAATACGTTCATGCAATCACATGCATACACATCTACCGACATCCACATGCAGTGTATAACAAAGCATTATTTACCGACCACAAAGTAACCTCGTTTTTGTGAGTGTATGTGTCCGTAAATGTTAGTGTGTATGTGCGTGTGTGTCTGTGTCCCAGTCAGTGAGTGCAGTTTGGCTGTTGGTTAGTCGCCTACAATTTGTATTTTTCGCTTGAATACTCAACATTGTGCCCGGTTACAACTTGTTTTGGATTCTGCTGAATCAGTTTTTTGTTTTGTATCCGGAACCCTACACCACAGCATGGAAGATGTTTTAGGTGCATCCAATGTTCGCATTGTCCTTGAGTTGAGAATGAAGGGGATGAGGTCCAAATCTTGGTACTGTGGTCCGCAGAAAGAGAGTAAACGCCGATGTTCATGTTGCGGACGGGTAAGATTCCGACGACGACTACGACGACGACTGTTGTGCTGTCTCGATAGCAGAGATGCGAGAGGACTTGCTAGCGTCAGCTTCCAGTTCGTTACGCCCCCACTGCGTTCTGCTAAAATTCAAATACTTAACGGAATGTCGTACACAGAGTTCCAAAAATAACCTAAGCTAGTTGATGCCAGTGTAGAGGTGGTAGCAGTCGTCCGATTGTGTTCTCATGCCGACCCATGTTGTGCAATGATTGTGTGGGAAATTTCAGCATGATAAACAAGGCGGTTATCAGACAAACTGGTGACACATTGGGAAATGGCAACAGACTGTTCTAGTTATTCTTTGTAGAATATTCAGTAACAGCATCATCAGCTCTTTGTATCCCAACCTAATATATTTGCAGTTTCATTGGATCAATTCGATTGTAGTTGGACTAAAAACTCTGTCGATATGGCGACAGCAGATAACTTGCCCTGAACGAACTTAATTTGAATACATTGATCAGAAGATCAAATAGCTCTTTCTAGTCGTACATTTTTTTGGTGAGCTTCGCCCTGCAGCGATCATTTAAAGGTCCGACAGAATCTGAACCAATAACCCAGCTCAAACCAGCTGAAATGCCTATTACATGGCACTTGCCAGGATTTACTGTAGGATTACACAGATTTATAAAGTTTTTGCCTGAAAAAGTGAAAGGGACAATTGTATGAAGGACCTCATTAAAACGAATGTTAGGTCCTAAGACCATGCTGAGGTAACATACTGCTAACGATCGAAGATAATTACTGATCCATTTGCGATTTCTGGACGGTCTTTTGTTTTCGTAGATTTAAACAGAGGACAAGTTGGACTTGAAGTAATCATGGGGGGTCTCGAACGATAACGCACAAACCAAACACCCAAAATCGGAAGTGCCTTGAGAGAGTTGTAGGCCATCTCATAGTCGGGCTGAACAGACCCGGGACTTGCCTTACTTGTCCTCCAGTTGGTGTGTGTGTGTTTTTTTTACCGGACACTATTTAGTTGTTATTGTTGTGGATTTTTTTTTTGCGCTCATGTCCGATTCAATTGCATTCTAGTCCTTTATCCATTCATATAGTTGTGTGTACACAAACGCCGAGACAAATGTATGTGCATACATAGATGTACAGACCGACAGACGGTGAGGCCGACAGACATATGTGATGTGGCTGGCTACATTGTGTTTGTCCATACTCGGACAATACTTGTATTCTATTTGAAGTCCATCCTCATTCGTTCATTCATGCATAGATGCATCCATTCATTCATTCATTCGGTCGCTCCTACATTCACATCCTTCTCTGGGTGTGTGTGCATGTCTGATGTCCGTATGCATGTGTAAGTGGTAGTGGTGGTGGTGATGGTGGCAGTGCAGATGATGGTGTCGTTGGTCCTTGGACATATTGTTTTGTAACAAATGATTGCGGCACTCGGTTTGTTGCACTGAAGATGGCCCCAAAAGAAATTTATGAACAACTCCACAAACACAAAAAGGAAAAAAAACAAAAATAGAGAGAGAAAAAACACACACATAGATTTGTGTCTTTTTGTTGTTGCTCTCTTAACAAACATTTCCCGTCCTCCGCCTGGAAACGTGTAATACAATTGTCAGGCATTTTTAGCCAAATTGAAGCGCTCGCCAGGCCTCCGCCACCAAACACCACACGACCACCATCACCAACGCATCGCTGCGACTCATTGTTGTGGACTGTAGAGACGGTTGTCGGTGTAGACCCAAAGACATTTCCGCCTAAATGACAATGGGGCTCATAATAAACATGAACAAAAGAATGTTAAAATGCTGGCTGGAGCATTTGAGCCCATACCCCGAGAGAGAGAGAGGGAGAGAGCATATTTCGGTTTCACACATCAATTTGTTGTGTGGACTTATCTTGAGGGGGAAATATTTAAAATATTTGCAAATAGTTTATGTTGCAAGATTGCTGTCGCTACGAATTTGTAGGTTACCGCCTAAATCTATGGAATTCATTGTTGTTTGTAACAGTACGAGATTTGGGTGGCCATTTGAAGCAAGTGAGCTGTAGGAGATAAGAACGTCGTTAAGCTAATACAAATACACGGAAGCAAAGCATTCGACTTGGTAAAGATTTGTTAATGAGGCCAAGACCACGAAGAGGTGGTAAAATCAACTTAAGTAAATTTTTATTTAATTACAAACAAAGTAAGTTTATATTCTAAATATGTGTCGGGTGATGCAGACAATATGGCTAGATTTTTGCAGCGCCAAACCAAAGCCTCTGTGGGGAACCGAACCCACAACCCCCACGCTAATTGGCACGCTAACAACTACCAGGGCTCCTGACTGAAGTAAATATATTAGTTAACGCCAAAAAAGCGTTGCAAACTCCAATTGCGTTATTGTGATTTAAAATAAAGTAATGAGGACAAAAAACTGCACAAACAACAGCATTCACGCCAGTAAGTGAAGGCTTCCAGTTGCAACTTCAACGTTGAATAGCGTACATTGAAGGATTCGGGCTGTGTAGGCCAACCTGCATCAGATTTTGCAAATGGGGAAGTCAATCCGCGATTCATATCCCCACTTCTTCATTCCTACTATGGTCCATTGCGATTTAACAACGATCGGTGTCAAATCTTTTGTTCCTCGTCCTCCAGAATAAACACTCACAATCACTGCCCATCAATTGAGCTGTCTCCCAACAATGCCTTAGTCGGACGAATCAAACTACAACGATTGTGGTTGGTGCCACGTGTTGTGTTGATTGGATTTCTTCAGCTTTAAGAAACTCCGATGGCGATTTGGAGGGACTACGCAAAAGTGGACTCTGACGAATAATGTTTTTTCTAGAGATGTTTTGCTTAACTGTCTTAACGTAATTGAATCGTTATTTGTTTAGGCGACATTGCTCTATTGTGATTGATAAAATAACGAAAATCGACTATGAAACTTTCCTTCCATATTCCATGAAGCGGGAGGCGGAGAAGATCCCTAGGAAAATTCACCAATTTCTTGAGGACCAACACTCAGGGGATGCCCCCCCCCCACAAATGCAATGCATTGTGTTAGTGGAAGGAAATTAGGGTATCGGAAGGAGGAAAGAGGGCGTAGTGTTTGTTGACATTAGTTTTGAATTTAAAAATGTCACAACATACTCGCTGGAAGAATATTCTACATACGAAAGGTTCGGCTCGAATTTTCTCCAATCAACCGGCCACTTTACAATGTACGGATGAGAGTCTCTGGAAAGCCGCGTATTCCGGATAAACAACAAACAGCACTGGGTCTTTTGTGCATTAAAATCTACTCTGTTCATTTGGACCCACTCACAAATCGTCGTCAAATCGCGGTTCGGTGAGTCGTTCATTGTTTGCCTTTGTGTCGTCGACCTCCAGGGGATTTGGCCGATGTTAGTCATATGATTGGGGCAGCAATCAACGAAAGAAGAAGAAGAAGAATCCAACATATTTTGATTCACCAACAAATAAAATAAATAACATAAATAAAGCTGCTGTGTAATTCGGATGATGCTGGAATTGGCTTGCGACCAACTCCAGTTTCGTTCTACTATTTTTCTAAAAATCGTGTATGACCACAATCCACATGTTTTCTGATAAAAGTGTTAGTGTTGCCACATCAACAGCCGAAAATGTGGATTATTTTGCCATATTTGAAGTTTAAACTCAGTTTTTTGGTAACTGAGTTTTACAAAATCCCGGTTTAACTATGATCTCATTGATTGGACCGAAGTCAAAACAACAAAAAAAAACACAAATCACCAATTTCATTCGAACGTGCAAGTTTGTCACTGGGACACTGAGTGAGTGTATATGTACTTTTATCGGTTCTTCTTCTTTAAATGTAAAATTAAAAACGTATTTTCAATATTTCATAACAACGGAGCACAACCGCAAATGGCAAAGAAAACTGACGCCAGATGTGGCATTTGCGAAACAAGTATTTAACGCCACACTGACAAATAGGATGAGTTACCGAAAACACTGTGACAATTCTACTTCGATCGAATACAATTTGTAAAACTGTCACTAATTTGTGGACAAATGGAGAGACACATCTGTTGTGAGAGTCTGGATCCGCGTGCAGGTTCTACTCACATTGGTTAGACTTTCGACCGAAGTGCCCGTACGTTTTCTGGTCGTTTCATCGATCAGCAATTCTTGATCTTCTTGACCCATTTTGCGATTTTTACACTTTGCCCAAATTGATTTTTACTTTGTTGGCTTTTGAACTTTTACCGAGATAACTTTTTGAAATCGATTTTTGTTGTAAACAAAAGGTTTCCGTTTTCTTAACCGTTTTTCTTTTCTTTCGTGCTCACTTGTCGAACAGCGCATTTAGACTGGATTCGGATAGTTATGCTGTCATTACTGGCTGGCTGGCTGACTGGCTGGCTGGGTGAAGTGTGAAGAATACAGTTATACTCGTAGTTAAGCAGTGGCTGGCTGCAGCATGGAGAACTTTTATGGGTGCACCACAACACAAGATGAGTGACGACGCAGCTAACGAATGAACGAACAATTGTGATACGGGAGACTGGGTGATAGATGTGCGACCGACCGACCGACCGACCGACCGAGTATGCACAAGATATGCGATTACGGGTACTAACTGTTAGTAGGTACTACAGACTATACGAGCATGTATCCGTACGAGTATTTGCATTGTGATAACGTCTAAATCCACAGGTTATTTTTCACTTTATGTTTGAGATTTTGTTTGTTGTTGTCTGGTATTGGGTGTAGGAAAAAGTGTGGGGCCAAAAGAGTATTTTTGTTTAGTCTATAGACTGAGAACATTTCCAAGTCTATGACCACTGACTGACTCTGTAAATATTGTATGACGATCAGTGTAATGATTGTGATGACAGAAACACCCAAAATTTGCCTTGTAATACTAATTTTGTTCTAGAAACTTGACAAAGTCTATGTGTTGTCATACGAACCGTTTCGGAAATGTCTGTCGAAATGTCAAACGTCCAGCTTCAATGATGTCTCGAAAACTAATATAAACTAAGCAAGTCTGTTAGAACAACAGAAGCAGTCCAGTATGGAATGCGTTCCAAAAAGACGGACATTTATTTAAAAATTAGAATTGGTTGTATCTCATAAACAAGGAATTTAATGGGAGGACCTTTTTTTTTGTCAAAAATATGTTATTGTATGTCATGACTCATAAGGAAGTATTAAAAAATACGGAAAAGTGAACTAATAATTGTTGAGGGTGTTCGCGTTTACGATTTCGTTCACGTTTTCAAATCCTGCAATTGTGCAAGGAACTTCTACTAATTAATTCAATCCCCCGTATTTAAAAAAAAATGTTTTATTGACTAAAAACAATTTCGTGTTGTGTAAAGAATAACTAAAATTCGTAGTCCAATACGAGTACAACTAAAAGAAGTCCGTTATCTTTTAGTAGAGACCTCTGTCTAGACAATATGGTGTCCACGTTTCTGGGTCGTTCATGTTGTAGAATGTTCAAGTTTCGGCGAGTTGACTGTACCTACTAACTTAAGTTAAGTTGGTTGTTGTTGATCTTGGCCTGCTTCAGAAATGATTTCCAAGCACTTCGATCTTGTGGGTTCATCCTTCAGTTCGTCATGCCAACAATTTGTATGTCTTCCTCCACTTGGTCCTTTTAATGCGGCCGTCGGCAATGGCAACACTGATTTGGAAGCTTCTCGGAAAAAGTGGAATAGCGGTGCACCTCATAACTCGGTGTTGCTCGATCATCTGTGAAATCCAAAAACCACAAACCAATTTTTTCTCACGCACGTATCCATCCTGTCAATCGAGGAATAGGTGTACAGCGATTGCGCTGACTGAACTACGAATGAATCCATATGCTACATACGGGAAGGTCAGCTACCCAGCGGGAGCTGACAGGGAAGACCGAGACTCCAGTGTACGAATCAAGGACATGATAATGCCAGTAGACTGTTGAGCTAACTTGTGCCAACTGTCTTACTTAATCTGACAGATTCATCGGCAAAAAGAAACAGAATTTCCCCCCCCCGACAAACCATAGAGACATCTGTCAAACCTTGTATACATTTTTCTGAACGTAACATGCCACCCATCGCTTTCGAGTTCAAGAGGATATCTTAATAATTTGCAGCCTCCGGGTTTGTTGGGTAATTCCAGCCATGATTCCCCACTCTTTAGTATTCCATAATTTACCAAAATGTGTGTGTGTGTATGTGTGGTGTATATCTCGATATGTAATCGGTGATATTTAAAATAATTGTGTTTATTTTTCACAATTAGCGAATATTTCAATTGACCACCATCTGTGTTCGGTATCATTTGCAATTGGTCAAATTAAGGAAATTTTAAAATAACCATTAATGCGTTAGTTTATTATGGCGATGTGCTTGTTTCCTGAAAGTGAATAGATTGAAAAGTAAAGGAATCATTTGGCATTAACCCAATAGAACATATTTGGCACTTGTTGGAAAAAAGAAATACGTTCTCACTGTATAACGTCGAAGGAATCGCTAAAAGAGGCCATAAGCACGGAATGGGCTAACATTACAGCCAACCTTGTCGGTAGTAGACGCCGGCGTTTAGAGGCTGTCATTGTAGCTAAGGGATGACTTACAAAGTATTACATCCTTAAATATTATTCATAAATTTGCCATTTTCACACGCATGCGAAAACTTTGTTGATGTAGAATCGTGACTTTTTTTACTTTTTCTGATATTGAAGAGAATTAAATATGAAGAGAATTGTGTTTTTTTGTGTTAATACATAATAAATAATACATTCTAAAAAAAAAATGTTCACTGTTTTTCTAAGTTAGGTGGAAAATTGTAGGGGTTTTTTTAGGTATGTTTTTTTTATATATTTATAACAATTTATTCTTTTTTAAAAATATGTTGGTAGTTCTATTTAATATGTTGCATATTGTAATTTTTTTTGTTCTAATTGGACGTCAGGCTTTAAATTACAAAATGGAAATAATTTCAAATTCAAAAAAAGTTATTACCTATGAAACTTTCCACAGAGAGGTTTGCCAAATCTTTTTTGACTCACTGTATATATATATTTCAATACCACAAACATTAATATGTTTGTAGGTTATAAATATCACATATATATGTATGTATACATTTTTGAGTCATTTTTTTTAAATTTCTTAATCTGTATATATCAATTGATCTTATTCTCTCGGTTATTAAAGAGCGTATAGCCAAAAAAAAAAATAAAAATACGAAAGCAGCTGTAAATACACACTTATTCGCACTGAAATGTTGTACTTTGTTGAATTTAATGCTTCTGCTCAAATAGTAATAATATTTACGGCCAAATAAACTTTGTTTAGCAGCAAATACAAAGCTTTACTTGATTAACCAAACATGCGATTAACTTGTGTGTAAACATTTAAAAATGTGTATATAACATATTTATTTTGTATGTATCTATGTTCTATGCTACAGGTGTTTTTTTTTTTTTTTTTTTTTTTTGGAGTAATTGGATCAGTCAGTAGTAATTGCAAGAAGCCGTTCAGATAGCTTCGTGCTGTTGTGAACGGTTCACTGTTCTATCTGATTTGTTTCGTAACCTTTGCTGATAAAGATAGTGGAACGAGTTGATATTTGTCGAGCATACATGCCACACGTTGCATCGATATCTTCCCTATACCGGGTGTTTTTTTAAACGTGCGGTTATTTCGGAATTTGTCTTTCTGACAGCTGTCACTTGATCGTAAATTTATGCTCTGTTTGGTTTTCCATTTCATAATGAATAGACTTACTCCGGAACAACGTTTGCAAGTCGTGCAAATTTATTAGCAAATGTAATGCCCACCGTGTGGAAGGCCGTGGTGTGGTAGGTAGTGTGTGCGACTATCACACAGAAGAACCCGAGTTCGAAACCGAGTAAGACCATCAAACATTTTTCTGCGGCTGTTTCCACCTCGTAAATGTTGGCAACTTTATGAGTACGTGAGAAATCTGTAAGCCATGTAAAACTTCTCTAGAAAAGCATTAGCCATTCGGAAAGTTCCCCCGTCTGTTCCTGCATGGAATGCTAAGGGAAATAAATATGTAAAGTAATGCCCACCGTTGCCGATTTTCACAAGAAAATGTTGTTCATCAATAATGCTCACTTTTGATTGAATGTGGACGGTAATAAAACTCCATAAGCCAGTGTTGAGACGCCGTTACATCCTCAAAAAGTCACTGTTTGGTGTGCTCTATGGGCAGAGAGAATCATTGGTTCACATTTCTTCAAAAATTAAGCCGGTCATAATGTTACAGTCAATGGGGAACGCCATAGAGCCATGATTAATGTCTTTTTTTGTTCCTAAATTGGGAGATGTTGATGTGGACGACCATGAGATTCAACAAGATGGCGCTACATGTCATACAGCCAGAGAAACAATTTATTTATTGAAGGGAACTTTTGGTGAGCGCATTATCTCGAGGCGTGGCCTCCAGGATCGTGCGATTTAACACCGCTGAACTATTTTTTTTGGGGTTATGTGATGTTGCGATGACTTCAACAATGTCAGTAGTATAAATTCGTCTGGAATTTATTCGAGCCTGCCTCGACGGCCACTTGCCAGAAATCATTTTCAAAATATACCCCCTTATCACACACACCCTTATCTTTATAATAATGGTAAATTCTTGATAAGCGTTTTATTTCTTCTTGAAAACCACACGTTTAAAAAAACACCCTTTATATCATGTTTACCGACGTTTGAGCCAAATCTATTCCACTTTAAAGTCAAAGTCAGGGTCGTATGCCTGTCCATCGACATCCGAATTTGTTTCCATTGCAAAAGTAGACGCATTCCATTAAGGCCCTGTCCTTGGAAGTGTACATCGTAGATGGCGAATATTTCATTCATCAGAGTTATATTGATTTGTATGTGTCGAGCAAAGCCTCACCTGTTCTTGGGAGGGCCACTTGTTCCTTAATAAATATTCCCTCTATTTGTTTTTTTTTTGTCATTTCTATAGTCAATCATTGCACCATTTTTTCGGAACCGAGCCAAAGTAAAGTCGGAAAATAGTGAAATCTAATTTTATTAAATGAATTACTTCTTTGCAAACTCCCATAGATTGCAGTCCTTTTAAGCTCTGGCCGATTATGATGAAGCACTTACCAAGTGCATCGCATTAACACGTTGTATGTAGGCACGTTTTGTGTGTGTGTGTTTGTGTTTGGGTGTCTGTAGCCGTGCTCCGGCATTTGTAAGATTTCAAAGCAAATGTTACTTACACTGTGCGACAGTGTTTATCATTATTATAGTGAATAAATTTCAATATTTTTTTGCTTTGTTCGGGCATTGATTGAAAAAGAAAAAAAAAACTTTACGTTTTAATTGAATTCGAGTAATGAATGGATTGCAATCCATTCTACTTCGATAAATTTACGTACATGATGATGGTGAGTGTTTGCCGAATACGGTGGACCAGAAGTGGAACATAACACCGACTTTATAAAATAGCAAAGTGTTGAAATTAATTTAATAACTGATCTGTGGCATACTGTCCATGTGTAATGGTAGAGAGTGTGGCCAACCAACTTTTTGCCAGCTTTTAAGATATCCGATGTTTTTAGTTTGCCGCACTGTAATGGAAACATTCACATACCAGTCCAGTGGATGTATATGGAAAATAAAGAAAAAATACAAAAAAGGATTAAAATTCATATTGAAATGTATGTAATTTGTTTAAATACACACAATTGAGTAATGCGTTAAATAAATTCATATGTAAGCGAGGGGCGTTTCCTTTGGCATGTCGGAATTTTTTACTATGCGAAAACTTCATCTTCATATACGCCAAATCCACGCGAATAAAATCGTCGGTTCATGGATAAATCAGATTCTATTCGGAACAACAACAACAACAAAAAAAAAAGAATACAAACGTTCAGTGTTAAACATTTGAGACAACCAAAGATAACGATTTTGTGTAAAGTAATGTGTGAGGGCTTGTTGGTCTTAGGTTGGTCGTCGGTTGGATGAAAATCAAAATATTTTGGCCAACTTAGTTAGGGGTACGAGTGAGGGTTTGCCATTCAACATCTTTACTTCTTCCCCATTATGTCGTTAGTGAAGTAAACGCATTTTGTATCTGTCTTTTGACAAAAAAACATAAAATAAAAGAATGTGTGGAAAAAGTGATTGATTTTATTGAGAAATATTCAAATATGTCTCAGTTGTGGAATTCAAAGTATTAAAACCAATTAATTGAAACAAAAATATATATCAAATAATAATATATGCGTTGACGAAAACTATTTGCCAATGAGCCTGGATAGGAAATTGGTTGAAAGGTTGTAGCGTGTGAGGAGAACGACCAATTTGGTTGTACAACTCAGTTGTTCAACCAGTTGTATCGTGTGCGGCCCGTTTAATGCAAATTAATGTTCACAAGCTTGTACGCATGACAATTTGCGGGATTAACGACAATGGAAAAGGGAATCGCAAAATTAAACTAGTGTTGCGGCGCTTTCTATGTCATATACGAGGGCAGATCAGTAATTTGGTGAATTTCTGAATAAAACAGTTTATTTTTTTGAAAAAAAAAATATTTTTCAAGATAATTTCCTTTTAGCTAAATACACGTTTTTCCAATTCTTCGAATTTTTCGAGGTCCATAAAATAGGTTTTTGTTGGATTAATAATTTCATCGTTAGAGCTTAACCTCTTTCCACCGAGCAAATTCTTTAGGTTTGGAAATAGAAAATATTCACTGGGGGGCTAAATTCGTAGAATATGGTGGATGAGGTACCAACTCCTTATCCAGTTCATGCAATTTTGTTATTGAGAGTGCACATTAGAGCGTACCAGGTTACAGTTAAAAAAAAAAGTTCGCCGTACACCTTCGAATATGAAGTATTATTGAAAGGTAGTTTAAATTTTTTTTTTTTTTTTTTTTAAGCCGAACGTAGGGGTCGCGCTTTTACATTTTTCTATATAACTTCTGCATTTATAAACGGATTTGAAAGTGTGTTACATCGATGTTTTTGTCTCGACGAAGTCATTGAGCTCAAGCACCCCCTTCTGGTACTTACCCATCATATCTCAGTTGCTACTACCCTAATGTACCACTCTATAATTTTTTTTTTTAAACTACCTTTCAATAATACTTCATATTCGAAGGTGTACGGCGAACTTTTTTTTTGAGGTACGTCCTAGTGCAAATGTGTGCACTAGGGTGTCAAAAAAATTATTTTTTTTTTGGCTCAACCTGATTTTGATAGGTTATGGTGTAAAGTATTTTTAAGATTTTTTGGAAAAGGTTTAGAGGTGCCACAATCCGGGTTTTTGCAACCACGATAGCCTCACGAATTCTATCTTTGAGGTCTTGAATCGACGCTGGGCTGTTGGCGTGGCCTCGAAGGAAGAAGTCGCAAGGTGTTAAATCACAAGATCTCGGTGGCCAATTGTGATCACCTCTTCGAGAGATAACAAGGTCCAGAAAAAGAGAAATGGTTTAGTTGCTTGTGGGGCACGTAGCGCCGTCTTGTTGAAAGTAAACGTTGTCCAGATCAATATCATCCAACTCCGACCATAAAAAATCATTAATCATCTCTCGATAGCGCAATCCATTCACCGTAACTGCTGATCCAACCTCATTTTCGAAAAAGTAAAGTCCAATGACCCGGCCGGACCATAAACCGCACCAAACAGTCACACTTTGAGCATGGAGAGGCTTATCAAAAATAACTCTAGGGGTTTCCGAGACCCAATTGCGAAAACTTTGCTTGTTGACGTAGCCACTGAGGTGGAAATGGTCCTCATCAGATTGTCCTCAATATGATTTCTCGATGGATTTCCGGATCATTTTCATGCATTTCACCCAATCAGCAAAGACACGACGTTGTTTATGATCGGCCGGTTTGAGTTCTTGTGTTAACTGAAGTTTATAAGCCTTAAGACCCAAGTATTTATGAAAAATACGATGTAATGGCGTTTGTGGAATGCCCAATTCCAAAGAACGACGTGGAATGGACAAGCCTGGGTTTCCTTCAACACTTTGGGCTACAGCAACAACATATTCTCAATTGTTCTTGAGCGTCGTGCACGGGTTTTATTCTTCACATCACTAACTTTGGGACAAGTTCGAATTTCTCCACCAATTTCTGTATTGCGGTCCGACACGGTGCTTTACGACGACCCAAAAATGCTTTAGTTTTGCGAACTGTGACTGCAAGATTTTCACCATTTTTGTAGTGGATTTTAATAATTTCAATGCGTTGTTGATGCGTGTTTCGTTCCGTTTTCAGTAATGCCGTAGTTTCTACTTGTCAAATGTCAAATAATAAAAACTTTAAATGTAACAGCTACCGAAATACCGGGTGATTCAAAATAACTCCTCTTGATGGAGAACCCTGTATGT
This sequence comes from Hydrotaea cyrtoneurina, assembly GCA_958296145.1. Lineage (NCBI taxonomy): Eukaryota > Metazoa > Arthropoda > Insecta > Diptera > Muscidae > Hydrotaea > Hydrotaea cyrtoneurina. The sequence continues at coordinate 3,653,560 of OY282513.1, read as the reverse complement.
CTCTTATGGTTCGGTCATTCGCGATATATTTGCTGTTCTAGAAACACGCACAAAGTGAACCAAGCAAACTGCCTCTGTAGCGATTAGGTTAGGAGAGATTAATTTGCTCTAAAAGTGTCCATCTACGGTAGGGCTTTTACTGTATATCCTTCCAGGATAACGGATAATGGGCTACATATCAAAAAAGTTCTTCGTGAAAAAGGGTCGCCCCGTTACTGCCATATTTCTGTAGGAAGAGAAAAACAATTTGAAATTCTAAATTGGATCATCACAGTCGGTATCCCTGTGTACAACTGCATGTGAGTGTCAGTATGAATGTGTGTGTGTGTGTGTGAGTACTTTCAAATAGGCCTATTTCATATTTTATGCATCAATACATGTGTGCATGTGTTTGTGTGTACGTATGTGAGTGCTCAGCAAAAACTGAAAATAAAAGTTTTAATTTTTATTGCTCATTGTGTTGTATGTGGTGAATGAGCATATGTGTGTGTGTGTGTGTGTGTCTGTGCGGCATTCATGTTTGATACTCGCTCGTACTACGGCGAACAACAATCGTCGCAACTATAAAATTTACAATTTTGCTGTTACTCGTATTGCCTGTTGTATGTTTTTTTTTTGTTCTCTTTGCTGGCAGTTTTGTTCTGAATGTGTGTGCGTGTGTGTGTGTGGGATTATGTGTGTATGTGTGGATACAACATTGGCATTATCCGCACATTATTTGCCGAACGAATTATGATAAATATGAAATTACAAAACCAACAATATAAAATACTTTGCAAATATTTGCATGTGGTTTGTGGATCCGTCCGTCCGTCCGTTGGTCGGTCGGTCGCGTTTGTACGTTCATTAAAGCACATTTATAATGCACTTTGCTGGTGTTGTAGTTGTTGTTAGCTCCTTCTGCTCTCTCCACGCTGTCTCTGTCGCCGCTATTGTTGTTCTATTCAGGCTGTTGAGCCTTTTGTTGTTGTTGTTGTTGCCGTGGTTCCTTTTCGACAAAGCAAAAAACACCAGCCAGTCTTTTTTTGTTGCTGTTCTTCTCGGAGAGACTGTTTATGTTGTTGTAGTGGTAGTTGTTAATGGCGTTGTCGTTGTTGTTGTTGCTGTTGTTCGGCCGGGCGTTTTTATTGTGTTTTTAGTTTTATTGCTTTATTTGATTTTTATGAGAAATAAAGGTTTTAGCGGTTATTTGGTCAGACGACGAGTGGTAAACGGAGGACGGACATGGCTACCCAGACGGACGGACGTACCAAACGAACGGACAGACGGCTGGTCGGTCGGTCGGTCGGTCAGGCGGCCAGAGATGAAAAGATGGACGACACACTGCGGCGAGGCAATCATGCCACACGGATCGTTGATATGATGGGTTTCGGTGGTTAAGTGGTGGCATAGTCTTTATTATTTGCCATTTTGTGGTTTTTCAATTTTACTTTTGTGCGTGTATTTTGATGTGAACGTTTCGGTGTGTGTGTGTGTTGAACATTCTTTATTTGCGTAAATATGTGTGTGTGTATTTACATTTAAAACTTAAACAAACATAAATAATGTAAACAAACACATAAACAAATACTTGTACATGCAAACACACACACCCAAAACCATCGCAGTGGTACATAAGTGTGTGTGTGTGTGTTTCACATGATGTTTTTCTTTGAATGTATTTCTTTTTTTTTAGTATTTAAACTTAATTAAAATGTATAAAATCAAAGGCAATGCGGAATGTAATGTAAGGCAAGTCTGGAGTAAGAAAGAGTACTGGCCTCATTTTGTAAAAAGGTAACGTTTTAACAAAAAAAAACGTCAACTTCAACATTTTGTAGTTCGTGGGAAAACGGAAACAGTCGTATCATCTGAGGAACAGCAGACAGTTCATAAAACAATGACAAACGTTTTCCGGTGCCGAAACTGTCAAAATCAAACTATGACAATTACGATAAACAGAATTTAAAGAAACGGAAATTACGTTTTGTTTTAAGCAGAAATTCACTGCCTGTTTTCATAAAACGAATTGGTTAGTTCGTTACAAAAATTGTCAAAATTGAAGGCGCAATCAAATACATTTTTCTCAGTAATGAAAGCTTATTCTTTTGGGATTCGGTTTTAAATGTCCATGTCTAACATACAGGGTACTCCAACAAGAGGTGTTATTTGGAATCAACCGGTATTTCGGTAGCTGTCACATTTGAAGTTTTTATTATTTTTAGTTTTTATTACCGAGATCTTGTGATTTAACACCTTGCGGCTTCATCAGTTGGGGCCACGTGAAAGATCAGGTCTACGCCAACTGCCCAGCGTTGATTCAAGACCACATAGATAGAATTCGTAAGGCTGTCGAGGACATAGGCCAGCCACCATGCGATTTCGTTATGGAAAATTGTAAGGTCCTGTAAGTGCTGTCGCATACCTTCCTCTTTATTATGAAATACACATCCGATCATTTATGGCATTTTTCTTTCAATACCAAAAAAAAACACCTCTTGTTGGAGAACCCTGTGTATTAGGGTGTCATATATTTTCAGCCTTATATATTATTTTGATAGCTTATGGTCCAAAGAATTTTTGAGAACTTTTTCAGATTTTTTTAAAAAGGCTTAGAGGTGCCGCAAACTGGTTTTATGCAGAAAAATCGGGTTTTGCGGAGCACAAGTTGATCAATAAGTTAGTCTTTAACTCATTATTTCTAAAAAAAAAGGTTGGAGCTTTAATTTGATGTATATAAATCACAAGTTCTGAAATTTTTTTCGTCGATTGGCTGTAATTACATATTACATTTTTTGGGAAACTTTACGTAAACTGTCAAAAAAACGTTTTATAACTTTTTAAAATTCCATAAAATTGTAAAAAAGTGCAATATAGTTCTAAGTAATTAAAAAAAAAAAATTGATTCAATCGTTTCAAAGTTATGGCCGTTATAACATTATAACACCTAATTCATTGGTTGGTGTATTGGGTAATTCGTTACTTTGTATGGAACTCGATTTTTTTTTGACACCATCAGAGTTGAATAATGCCTGACACCCATTTTATAACGCTTACATAATTCGAGTGCTCTTCTGAGAAAGTTCCACCAGAAAATATTCCATTAATGCACTTGTTCACTCTCGAATCTATTCCCGTACCAATTCCCCAACCAATTTACACTTGGAAAAGGAAAATAACACCCAATGAAAGTGTTCCCAAAATAAATGGAATAATCCCCAGTGAATGCCACTCAGTAAAATAACCGAAATTTAAGATGTCACGTGTCTGGTGTTTTAGCGCACAGATTTCACATTCGCACCGATCGATAAATCATTCTATTCGCGAATTCTATCGCTGTCTCTCTTGTATTTCTTGGAATCCCCTTATCTTTAATCTAATTCATGTGCCGAATTTACATTGATTTTATGGGTCATCGTTGAAATTTCAGGTCGCTCGTTAAATGTTAACATACAAATTGACAATTTATGCGAATTTCGGAAATTTTGCGGGTGTGCCATAAGAATGCATAGTCTAGACTCGCTTCTCTAGAGTCTAAGGTGATGTTGAACCCTATAAAAAAAGGCAGAGGTCGTGTGTATCAGTCACATTCTGGTTTATTACCCCAGTGGGGGAACGCATAGCGGAAGACTAACACAATTCAATGTTAAAAATGCGCTCGAACTTGATTTTGCTTGTTCTGTCCGCACTGCTCGTCCACTCAGCTTGTAAGTTAGTCGACTGATTGTCTGCTCGGAGTATAACATAGAATAGATGATTTCTTACAGTTGGTCGTGATGTAGAACGCAAGCAGACGGGATACATCAGGGGCGGCGACAGACTTTAAGTCACAGCGACGGAAAATATGACGAAGCTCGTCTGACCGTTGCTATGCTGGAAAAGATGGGCAAATTAACTACAACCTCCACGGAAGCCCCTGTGATGCCGCCGCCACCAGCACCAGCTCCGGCACCAGTACCACCGCCACCGCCACCACCTGCACCTTCACCCGGAACTACGCCGCCACCTCCACCGCCAGTATTACCACCACCGCCACCGCCACCACCACCGACTACATCGCCACCATCCGTACATTCACCACCGCCAACGGCAATACCACCGACAACGCCAGTGGAACCGGGAGCCCGTTCACAAAACCAATTCGGATATTACCAACAGTCTAAACGTCTGTCTGTTGATAATGACTATAAGGACAATGCACCTGCTGAAGGTGACGATGACGATGACTTCGAGCTGGAGCCCTGTGGCACCCATTGCATCCAAGCGTTCTGCGTTAATGATGAAAACGATTATTTTGTTGAGAAGACAAATAAATTGGAATTCAAACGGCCCAGTGAGAGCGAATGGAAACAACGACGACGCTTGAAAAAACTACGTGGACTAAATCACAGGCGCATCCGAAAAATCCAACCTATGAAACAGATTCGGACCCGAAATTCTCTTAAGACAAGAGGAAAGAAGAACAGTCGCAGTCGCCAACGCAAACAGCATCTTCGCCGATCAAATCGCCAACATCGACATCGGGAGCACGAATAATTCAAATCTTTACGGAGAATTGAACGTATGGTTATCCCTATATCAAGACATACGTGGCACGTCTACGTCTAGTCAGACGCCAAAGACATTAATTATTAGTAACTAGTAAGTTGTAATGCGCCTATGGCGCCCGTTGAAATATGGAAAAAAAATTTGATGAAAAAAAAAAATTTTGTGGAAAGAAAAAAAATTTTGTTGAAAAAAAAAAAATTTGTTTGGAAAAAAAAATTTTGTTGAAAAAAAATTTTTTTCTTGAAAAAACAAATTTTGCTGAAAAAACAAATTCTTGTGGAAAAAAAAAAAATTTTGTTGACAAAAAAAAATTTTGTGAAAACAAAAATTTTGTTGAAAAAAAAAATTTTGCTGAAAAAAAAAATTTTTGTTGAAAAAAAAAATTTGGAAAAAACAATTTTCTAAAAAAAAAATTTTTGTAAAAAAAAAAATTTTGTTGAAAAAAAAAATTTTGGTAAAAAAAAATTTGGGGAAAACACAATTTCTGTAAAAAAAAAAATATTATTTTTTTTATTATTATTATTTATAGAAAATTATAGAATGTCTATTTAAATTCCTACGTACTGCATGACAGAGTCAGTGAATCAGTGTCGAGGGTAAATATATATTAAGATATTAAGATTACTAATGTCAATCAATGCAAACTTATTTACAATCATACACTGACAAAAAAAAAATTAAGTAATGCAAAGTAGGGTTTTCCTTAAACCAAGTTAAAGAAAACTTGTTTTAAGTACGGAATTGTGTAGCTTGGAAATCTTAATTTTTCCCCATATTTGAATGGGTTGGATTTTTAGGATAGATTTAAGTCATTAAAGGATAGAAATAAGTTCGAAATGAACGTATGTGTAGACCGCTTGGATTAATTTAAGCCCGAATAAATACTTGAAATTATCGGAAACTGGGACTGATTCAAAAAATATTTAGATTAAATTGACATTACAATATTCTTGTTCTAAGAATATTAAATGCCTAATAGGATGAGTTCGAAATGGATTAAAGGAGAGTACATTTGTATTCCGTCTTAGTTTTCTCTCTCAACGATAGTTCTACGAATTTTTTCTCTTAACTCACTTCAAATAGGACTTACTTTACCTAATAGATATTTAAGTACACTTAAATAAATCGCTGGGCTGTTGGCGTAGACCTTATCTTTCACGTGGCCCCAAAGGAAGAAGTCACAAGGTGTTAAATCACAAGATGTCGATGGCCAATTCTGATCACCTCTTCGATTCGAGAGATAACACGGCCTTTGTAGTTTTGCGAACTGTGATTGCAAGATTTTCACCATTTTTGTAGTGAATTTTACTAATTTCAATGCGTTGTTGAAGCGTGTATCATTTCATTTTTAGTAATGGCGTAAATTCTTCTTGTCAAATGTTTGAGAATAAAAGCTTCAAAAGTGGCAGCTACCGAAATACCGGGTGATTCCAAATAACACTTCTTGTTGGAAAACCCTTTATCATCCACACATCATCGTAAGGTAGTTGGAAGTATTCAGTAATAGGTTGGCAAGATATCCCGCAAAGTTCTGAATGGTCTAGGCTTTCATATTTTACGTTTGATAATCGTTTCTTGGCTTTCCATTAACTCCCAAGACTTTACATTGATCTCATCTTCCATACATGAATAAAAGATGGCATTACTTTGCAGCTCCCTAAGCTAAGTAAATATTTAAACTTTTATTATTTTTTATCGAATCAAAACCATGCAAGAAAACACACCGCTGAAGAGATGTTAATTATTTTCCGGTTCATAGTCCGGTATTGACTATGGAATATACGGACATGTTTCATCAGCATTCATTATTACCCGCAGCAGAGTCATCGTCATCGTCGTCGCCCATCGTTATGATTTAAATACTTTAAGGGCAAAACTGTTGATGATGACGTATTTCCGGTGTTTTGTTTTACTTCTTTGGTGTGTGTCTTGTTTGTTGGTATGTTTTACATTATGACGTCTTGTCTGTTGCAATGCAACGGTGACAGGCGTATTTCTAAAACAGTTTCTCGGTGTCTGTGTGAGTGTGTGCGTTTGAGGCTTGTGGCACCGAAAAGCCTCAAAACTAAAGTTCGCTTACAGCCGCACACCCACACACCCATACACAGAAAGGGAGAAACTCTGGCAACTTTAGTCCAGCCCGGCAAGTAAACGTTTTATCCCGAATTCTGATTTGTTGCACAGCCGTCTCGTTGATATCGCCCAGTTTGCCATGTCTCACCGATACGAGGGCGACGTGATAAGCGAAAAGGTACATTTTACACATTTCAAGGTTTTTGTGATAAAACCTTACAAAGGTGTTCATTTGAATTGTAATACATTTAATGGAAGTTTACCAATTTATCTGAGAGATACCAATTATTCTTACTCGTACAAAAAAGTGGCTCTCTGAAAAATTCTTCAAATGAAAAATGCACCAAAAAAAATGAAGAACGCTCCAACTGGAGAATTCCCCGCAAAAAATGAGCAATCCCCACATAAGCCCAATAAGAAAATTTCCCCAAAAATTCTGAAAAATCTCCCAAACAATTTATGAAAAATTATTTAATGTAAAAAAATATAATTTGGAAAAACTGTATTTTTTAACAAAAACAAATCGATGTTATGAAGAATCGCAATATCAACCCAATCGAAAATGTGAAGAAAACCCAAATAAAAATCAAATGGAAAAATTCCACCGACTAATATACACGGGTGATAGGGGGATACGTTTTTTTTGGGTCATGTTTCCTATGAAAATTGACTCAAAAATTTAACAATTAAAAGTTCCACTTTTGAAGGTTCCACTTTTACACTCGCCGCGTTGCCTTTCAGGTGTTACAGTAGGCGCCCTGTCTGATGGAAAACTCACCCTCATCCCTGTAGCATCCGTGTGTTTTAGCCGGCTCCTCAGTCATCGATTCTCAGCCGCCTTACCCTTGGGTATCTTCCGTTGTAGTTCATCAACAGGTGCCTGATCCGTGTCTGATCCTGGTGAGAAGGACTTAGAAATCGGCTTTGCAAAATTTCCCGCTGTTCCATTGAATTTTTAAACAAAATTGTATTCGAGATATTCAAAACAATTGATCAACTCTCTTTACCAGGCTTTTAAGACCTGCCTCGCTGAGTACGTCGGTCATACACTTACACACACACACACACAAAGTACACCGGAAAAAAAGTACTAACGTCAGAAAAGTTTACAGGCGGACGCCTAAAGGAAAATTGTTCCTTGTTGGAAACAAAAGCCAAACAAAACAAAACAAAAAACAAAAGCAGCTAGCAAGGCAACAACAATAATAAAAAGCATTTCCGCTTCCATGTAATATGACAGAAACAAGTGTTAATGGTTTGTTGTGTTGGTTGTTCTGTTGGCTGTTGCCTATGCCTGCCATCGTTTAGTTCGTTCCACCAACAGCAACAGACATCAGTGAGTGACTGCTGTTGCCACTGCCACAGCCACTGACGCTGTTGTTCGGTGCTGATGTTGCACTGTGCTCAACATTTTTCAGCTGGTAGAGAGAGTGGCGGTGGGGGCACTGTTTCTTACTGCCACTCATAATGGCAACACAAACAAACATTTGTGACTAGAACGGCGTCTATGACTACACGTGTACACGTTATTGTTACAAATTCCAACGCTAATGGCGCCAACGTCATCAATACCCACGCTTGCTTGGGCGGCGGGCGGCGGCAAATGCAAGGCAAACTTTAAGTTTTGATTAGTTGTAACGTTGTACCACCTGTCAGTGTTCAGTGGCTATAAATTGATTCCGTATGTGTGGAATACGTGCAACACACTCGCACCAGTATTTTGTAACGCAATTTGTGAAAAGCAGGGGGTGATTGCCAGAAAAACTTGGTGTAAACGGAAAGAGTTTAGGAATGTTTTTTTTATACAAATGACTGATAAATGTCGATAGGGGGGAGTATCGCATGGAAATGATTTGTGACTGCGCGTTAGCGACACACAGTCGTGTCAAATTGCCAAAGAAAGTGTATAAAAAAATCAAGTTTTACAGCATTAGCTTGATTTTGGGCAGCTTAACGGAATTGAATGTTGAATGTTACCCCATGCCAGTTTACGAGGAGGTCTTTGTCGATTTGGACAGCTTGGTGAGGTTCCGTGCTATTCTCCTAGTTTAATTCTGCAATAACAGTTTTCTTGTTGTCTTCGTAAGGGAGGATGTGTTGAACGTTTCCATCAAGCTCAAAGTTGACCTTTGATGTTTTTCCCTTCCAAAAGTGTATTGGCATGTACAGGGTCTATCAAGTTGTAGTTTCTTTTTGAGTAGTTTCATTTATATAAACGATCAAAAGACAACCAAAACTTGTTAAATGAGTGACGCTCACAGCAATTGGGCCCATGGGCAACCACAGGGCGAATTTAATGTATGAATTTGGCAAAATGAGTGGTTGCCATGTTGCATAATAGACTTCACGTTGCAACTTATAATATTGTAACCATGTTCTGGGTTATAGTGGAATTGATCAGCCTCATTTTGTAATGGAACATCTTATGCTAGAAAACATACTTATTGATAATACGAAAACAATTTAAGAAATTTAAAGATTAAAGCTGCCATTACTTTGGCGTTAGGTCGTATGTCTGTAACAGGGCGCTCATAAAATTAATCTTTGGCTTCTTCCTTCCTTCCGATCGCCAGCAGTCCATGTACCAGACACCAGGTGACACAGTCTTTCCTTCAAAGCGAAATCGGTAGATGGCGGAAAAATCTGTCTTTTTTAAATATTTGCACACAAGAAAATCAAGTGTTTGTATCAAGTAAAGCTTTCTTGCTCCTAAACAACATTTATTTGGCTGCAAATACAACTCATTTGCTGTTATTATTGCGTGTTTGGGCAGAAGTAACAGCGTGTTTGAGAAAAAAATACGCAATAAGAAAGTACAACATTTGAATGCGAATATGTCTGTATTTGCAGCGATTTTCTTATTTTTTTTTTGCTGTTTCTATGCTCTCTAAGAGAGTCATACTAACCGAGAGAATAAGATATATACACGATAAAAAATACGTCTTTTTTTTTGTTTACACACAAGTAAAACGCGTGTTTGGAATTTGTAGCAAGTAAAGCCTATTTCCTTCTACACAAATCTTATTTGGATGTAAATATAACGCATTTGCTATTAATATTATGTATTTGTGTATAAGCAATAGCGTGTTTGGGAAAAACAGACAACGAACTTATTAAATTCAACAAAGTACAACATTTGGGTGCGAATAAGTGTGTATTTGCAACTGGTTTCGTAATTTTTTTTTTGCATTAACGCTCATTAAAATAATATCAATACCGAGAGAATGAGATGGATTGTTATATAGAAACTAGTAAGTTGTAATGCGCCTATGGCGCCCGTTAATTTGCTTGAGAAAGTATTTTTTACTTAATTTTAAAAATTTTGTAAAAAATATTTTGAGAAAACTATTTTGTAAAAAAAAATTTCGAAAAAAAATTAAATTTGTGGAAAAAAAATGTTTTTGTTGAAAAAAAAAATTTTGTTGAAAAAAAAAACGTTTGTGGAAAAAAAAAATATTCATTAATCATCTCGCGATAGCGCAATCCATTCACCATTAACTGTTGATCCAACCTGAAATTTGTTAAAATGTCAATGTTTTTTCCTCATTTTTCCCCATTTTTTTCCATTTTGGCCTCTGCGACTATCACACAAGAAGCTTATTTAATTTTAGATTACTTTTTCTCCTAGTTAGAAGTCTGTTAGGATTGCCATTTTCCCTAGACTATATTTAAATAAATTCGGTCAAGAACAACAGACATTTTTCCGAAGCCGTGTTTCAATATGGTAAAAATCCTTTAGCAATGTAAAACTTAGACTGAGTAATAAATGGAAAATAATTAAGCGTGTATGGATATTTCATTAAATATTTAGTAACATTTCTATTTAGTAACTTGGTGTAATATTTGGATGCACATTATTTACCCACAACGTTGCCACCTGTCCTCAATCTCCTGTCCACTGTGTCCAGTGATGCACTCAAATGACTTAGCTCTCCGCTTTGAGAATCGCTGGAAGCCGTAATGTTTCACCACAAGCATCTCGAACAATTACTTTAATAGCAAAAGCCTTTAGAACTGATATTGACAGTTTGTAATTAAGTAACCAAGTGAGCAGCACTGGCCGGCCAGGTAGTGTCCTGACGCACAAATTGAAAAATGTTCCATCATTTGTACAACGTACGTCGGCTGGGAAATGTCGGAAACATTCATTGGCTTTGTGCCATCTACGCCCTAAGATAGGCAACAAAATACCACTAACAACATTAGCATCATCGAAGCCGTAGCCGTAGCCACACTTTATATTTAATTATATTTCTTAAAATAAACCACAGCAACCAGAAGGAATTCTTTGGAAAAACTAACAATAAAGAATATCGTGCGAAATTGCGAAAAAGTAAATGCAAACGACAACAACAACAGCAAGAAACGAACAACAAGTTGCAATGGTTGCTTTCAGAAAGATGCAAGCGGAGTTAAAAGTGTGGAGAGAAAAAAGAACGTTGGTTTCTCCTAACAACACTAATTGCAGGACTATGCACAAAGTCGTCCTGCTCGTCCAGGACTACAGACAACTTGTGCATGTGTGTGTGTGTGTGTGTGCATCTAAAACGACTCCCACTGATGACCAAAGAAGCATCTAAGCCAACCGCCAAACAAACAAGCAACACAACAAAAACCAACTAACCGTCCACACCAACCAACCATTCAGCTCAAGCATGATTTCGTCCACGAGCAAGGAGAACAGCACAGCACAATGGTGCAACATTGAATTGTTCTACTGAACACTGAATCCATCCACTAAATGGAGCCCACACAACGTCAGCAGAAAACCACAGTTTAGCATTTTCTTTTTGTGCGTACGGGCGGCGTGAGACTGGGAAAACTTTAAATTGTTTAAGAAGTTGTTTTTTCTTGTTGTTGTTGTTCCGTAGCCGTTTATTGTTTTATCCTGCAACATTTTTGGAATCTAAGAAAATCGGTTAAGATGTGTGGTAAGATGCACCCCCCCCCCCCACCCTCTTAATGGTGGAATAAAATGTGAAAGGAAGACGAGGATTTGAAGGCTTTGAAACGATGGCAGCAACGCTTTGGCTCCATGCAAAAAAAAAAAAAAAATAACACAATTAATTGTTGCTTGTTCTTGTTTCACTATGGTAGAAATATTTCTATAAAATCGAAAGAATGTAATTAAGATTTATGTCCATATAAGCGTGTGTGTGTATGCGTGTGGTCATGCGAATATGTGCTGCTGTATTGCATTCCTTGTCTGGCATTCATCAAACTTGAGCTGCTGGTCAGACCATCGTCCGGACTGAGGAGAAAATCTGTGAAACTTTACAAAAGGATGAAAATGTGCGCTCTTCGAAATCGTAATAAATTAAAGGATGCACCTCCTTAAGTTTGCTTAATCGAAATGGCTTCATATGGTTTCCATCGATTACGGCACGGAAGACGGCCTGTGTTTGACTAAAACCACAATTTCTTTCTTCACAGATGGAATGTTAGTCAGTTAATTATAAAGTTTAATTCAAATTGTTTTTATTAAATTCAATTTGATTTCCATTTGATCTGTGTGCATTGAATTGGAGCAGCAGTTGCCCCCATGACCTCATTAACCCATACCTGAGAAATCGTAAAAATCGTACGAGCCGATGTATTGGACAGCCAGTACTAGGTTAATGTATTTTCTATAATAAAAAATCGTACTGAAGTTTCTGAAGTGGACGATTATCGAACATGTTCTTTGGATTATGGGAACATGTTGTTTATTATCTAACTGACCTCGTAACGCTACTATGCCAGGAGATAGCAACGTCGACTGATTATGGAAACATTGCAACACCACCAAGTCCGGTTTGGACTTGTATAAATATTACAACGAATATTTAATAAATGCAAAAAAAAGAGGAAAGAAACCCACTCTTTGTTTGGGTCACAACAAATGATGGAGGGTACAAGCGATCCGTTTCAAGCCGATAATTGCGCCCTTGGTTTCGAGGTTTCGCTACGTAAAATGTTTTCGTTTACTTAGAACACAATAACGCAACCTCAATTGGTATTATAACCATTTTTTTTGCGCTTCGGCTTTTCTTGCTTTTGTTTGTGTGCGTTTTTTCTTCTTCTTCTTCTCTCGTTTGTTGACTCTGCTGCCCTAAATTGTTAATAACAATATGCTAAAGATTACTTTATTGAAATCCTTTTGCCTCGAGCTTAGATTTTTTTTCGCCATTACCTTTTCAAGGAGCGTAACGTGGCGGGCGCGCGGGCGTTTGGTTGGTTGGTTGGTACAAAAGGCAAAACCATGGCCTGCCATACGTTTTACATCTCATTTGCTTACCTCAATTATATGATGTTGTTATTATTTAATTCTCCTTTTTAGTTTGTTCTTATTTTAGGTGCGCTGGCTGAATTTTCCCATTCGCTTGACGGCAGAGGATGGTATGACGAGAGAGGGCAAACGCAGCTCCAGTCGTTTGGTCAACTACTTCTTCATTCGCTTGTGTCTATAGTTGGATAGGAGTAGTGGGAAAATGCCCCAACTGCAAAAAGCGCCCAAGAAAACTGGAATTCCCCAAAAAAAATCTCAAACGAAATGGAGGGTTTTGTTTTTATAATTTTTATGTAATACAGGGCTCTCCAACAAGAGGTGTTATTTTGGTATTCAACGAAAAATTGCATTTTTTGATATAAATGATATTTGTAAATTGCCGTACAGAAATCGAAACATTATCGACACCCACACGCATAACAGTTCAACACATACAAAATTAACACTCTTAGTTTGTCAATGTCATTATTAGTTCCATCTTTGTTGCATTGACCACAACAGCACGCAAATTTGGGGTAATTTCTCATATTTTGCGTTTGAAATTGGAGTAATTTTTTAAATGTGATAATCGATTTTTGTATTTGTATTTTTTCATAAATTGTTTGTGGAATTTTTTAGTTTTTTTTTGGGGAAATTTTCATATTGGGCTTTTGGGCAGTTTTTTGATTTATTTTGGGGCATTCTTCATTTTACATTTGGGAAACTTTCCATAGAGCCGGAGTAGTATGATATATTCTCCAAAGTTGAAATTCATAGACAGCGTGTGCTACTACCACACAGCAGAACCCAGGTTCGGAACCTGGTAAGACTATAAAGCATTGTTCAGCTGCTGTATCCACCTCGTAAATGCTGGTGACTTTACGAGAAAGAGAATAATCTCTAAGCCATGTAAACCTTCTGTAGAAAAGCATCAGTCGTTCGGAGCCGGCTTTAAACAGTTGGTCAGAGTGTATACACATCATCCTTCATGAATTGTTAAGGCAAATAAGTCATAAAAAATTCTTCACCATTTAGGGTTCACATCTGAGATTTGGTCGTAATCAAATATTGCGTTGTATACCCGTATCCGAAAAAATATCCGGCATTTCGTAATTATTTACAAATAACTCAAGATATCGATGTAAGTCAGTTATGGTTCTCCCTCCTCTTAGTAGACTTTCAAATAGAGTTTACAAATATAAGCAGAGCGGTTTCTACTTCTAGAATAGCTTCCCGGAAATTCCCAGTGGCAAATGCGTCTTTTCGGATCCAAAACACATTCTTTAACATCCTCTTAAAATATGATTTCAGACGACTTTCATAGCGCATTCATTCTTAGAGAAGTGACACACACATCATCAGCTGAAATTCAAAAAAGTATTTTTGATTGATTCTTGTAAAATGGCCTAAGATACATGTCTCTTTAATTTTTTAATTTTTTCTTTTCATATAAAAATTGTACAAAATAATGTGAGAGCCTAAAGCCTTTAAAGAGACTATTGTTAACTCTTGCAACATATTTAATTATTTATCTTAACTTTGTTTTTAACAAAATTAATTAGTTTGAAAATACAGAATTTATACAATTCAGAAATATTATCATTAATTATGGGTTTCAATATCCAAAATGTACAATTTCATGGGCGAATTCCTAAACGACGTAACACGAAGAGTGCTTGGCTTCTCTTGTGAAGTTATGAAAATGCTGGTTAAGTCATTTCCGGTGACGACATTCTCCCAAATCACATACTAAGAGCTTCTTCGGTAACGCCTTTTGAAAGTCCTTTTTATTGAGATCAGAAATATTCCATCAGGCTGACTAATTTAAACATTCCGAAATCCTTTCGTATAGAAAACATGCTAACTGGCCAGGCGAGAACAGTTTTCTTAGCGATGGGTCATGTGTAACTACACACTGGGTTTAAAATCTAGCAGAGGCAATTTATATCAGATAAAATCACATGAGTTGAATCTCTGCGCAGCCCATTATTTTGCAGGCCTTTCAAAATGAACGGTGGACGGTGCAGGTTATTTCCCATAATTTTGCCTTGTATTCTGATTCAACAGATGTTTAACAGCCTGTTTTTATTAAACGAGTGTGTCTTTCGTTTCGTTAAAATAACGAACAGAAATTCTGTTTCGTCAGTTTGGGTTTTTGTAACACAAAAGTCTCAGTTAAATTCTAATTGAAATTTTTTTCTTATGTATTTTTGTGCGTATTGTCTAATTGGATTCGTTGGAGTTATAGAAACACAATTCAGTTTCGTTTCGGCTACAGACGTTTCTGTGCGCCTCAGACGTATTCGTTTTATGAAAACAGGCTGTAAAACCTCCAACGAAATGTGGCGAAAATCTAATATTCATTGACTATTTATGGCGTATGATTAATATTTATGAGATAACTGCCATCACTCATACGCTAAGGTGGTCACTGATGCTCAGTATCTGAAAATTGTTATATACCGAAAGTGGTAACGATTGTCGGATACTTTGCCTTTCGATTACGATTTACAATACTTATTACACCGGCTGCGCGGCTTCTTCTCCAGACCGAGGCGCGAATACTTTTGAGGTTTTCCTTTGACATGAGCGTGTGCGACTGTGTGGAATGAGCTGGATGGGCACAAGTGAATGTTTTAGATTTCATTTTCACCCTTGTTGGCGGCGACTAAATGGCGAGGTTTCAAGCTCATCAACAAATTCACCAAGTCTGACATCCAACCAGCCAAGGAAGCGACCAACCTAAAAACCATCCGGCTAAACAGCCAACCAGCCGAGCAAGCAGCCAGTCAAGAACATCTTCGATGTCTTGGATTAAAAAACAAACTTAATTAAAAATTACTAAACGCCATATAATGGCATACACTACAGGACTGGGCGAGCAAGGGAGCCACGGAGCCACGGTGCCTAGGTGCGGGTCGGGTGCAAAGATACAGTAAAAAGGACGAAGCATAAGATGAAAATATCCTAAAGATTAAAAGTAATATGCAGTGAATTACACCGATAACGATGGTAACTGTGTAATGGAGATGTTTTAGCGCCGACGAATGGGCCACCATACTCCACATAGACCCCCCCCACAGTGCCAGAAAAGAAAAACATTTTCCAACCGCCATCAATGCATCGCGTGGGGCCGCAGACAGGACACAGGACGACGCCAGAAAACAAAAGCCAGAAAAACGAGAAGAAAACAAAAAAAATGCGAATAAACGAAACTCAAAAGATGTTATAACAAATACAAATTATGCAAATTAAATAAGCTCTTTTGCCTCGTTTTAACAGTCAAGCCAGCCAGCCAGCCATCCAACCATCCAGCCCAAACACCAGAAGACACCGACGATACGGATGCTGGATACCATGAAGGAGTAGGAGTTGAGCAAGTGCGTGAGTGTCTATGGGTGCGTATGCGTATGCCACGTCTCGAGTGGTGGGGGGGTGTGGGTGTGAGTGCATAAGGCCATCGCCGTCACCGTCGTCGCCGCCGCTAGTGTGTTTTGTGTTTAAGAAAGTTGATTTCTTTCATCTTTTCCTTTGTGCTGCTGCTTCTTCAACATCTTTGTTAATGTATGCGTGCAAGACGGAGAGTGAGAGGGAGTGAGAGAGAGTGTTTCTGATACGAACTTCAATCAGAGATTCTCAAATCATTGAATAATTCATGAAACACACACACACACAAAACCCAAGTCTCGCACTCTATAGAGTCATTAACCGAACTACTTATGATGATGGCGACAGCGACATTAACTGTCAGATTGTGTATATGAGAGAGTGAATGGGCATAAGATTAACTGGCGTCTAAGCATTATGATGCCGTGTCTAACTATTGACTTGTGATGCGGACTATTCCGTCTCCGTAACCAGTGTCTATTAACTATTACGTTGATCATGACATGATTGCCTCAATGACAGTGACACTTTTTGCCTGCCGGCGGTAATTGTTTATGATGCGATGACAGTGTCAATGCTCAGAGTTACCTTATTTACGATGGGAATAATGATGATTTCGGCATAGAGCTGAATGTGTGGACTGGATTATCTGGTATTTGGAGTCCTAGTCTACACAAAACTGAAAGTCGTCGAATTATATCAGCATTTATTTCATTTAATTACAATACAAAGTAAAATTATATTCTTTTTTTTTTTGGTCCAAGGTTAAACCGGGTGACAGACACCATACGGCACCAAAGCCCTTGGTGGGAATCGAACCGACAACCCCCACGTTGATAGGCCGGCACGCTTTCAACTCGCCTACCGGTGCGCCTGTATTTATTTATGTTTTCCGGTTGTTCATAACAGCAGGTGACGGTGCTGAACTAAAATATTTCAAAAAAGACAGTTTGTCTGCAGGTTGTACCGTTTTAGAGGCGATTTAAAATATTGGAATTCTACGACGGGCTTTCAAGGTTTTTTCTCATTAGCGGATTTAAATTCAACGAATTATTGGGTTTTCTCTTATGTCACGACTGTAAGCTGTAGATCCAGAATAGACTTATTTTTTTAAAAGTTAAGTGCGGAACATCATGGAGAGGATAGGGGGAACTTCAGCGGTGAGATAAAAGAATATAACAATATGAATAGTTTTTACACAAAATAAATATTCATATTTTACTCTGTGTTTTCATGTTGTACTTAATCATTGCGAAAGTGCTTAGAAATTAAGGTTTAGTTCAAAAGTGAGATTTTGGGATATCCTTGAGAATGAACAACGAAAGTCCAGAAAATCTTATGGAAATGACTTGACAGCAAAATTATTTGAGTGGACCACATGGACACTGGTGAAATACAGGTGGGGAGTTAATGGACTTGTAGATGATTCTAAAAATGTTTTAAAGAAATATTTGCAACTCATTAACAAGATTTCAGAACTCTAGAAAGGGGTGATAAATGGAAAGATGGTGCCACAATGGAAATATTTCCCTAGAAGTCTTCACCTGACAAACACCATCGCCCCTGAAAAAGAAGCTGCGCCGGTCTTTGAGCCGTTAAGAAAACTTCAGGGACGATGAAGCAGTCGATGGAAATCGATATTGGTGGACGTTGTCCCATTGTGTCTGGAGGTTACTCGGTACAACAAGTTGGGCCGCCCTGGCTTACATACATATTAATTACATATTTTCCTTAACATTTCCTGAAGCAACAGACGGAGAATTTCTCTCGATTCAGTGAGCTGTGTATACTTTTATTTACACTCACTGACCGTGACCTACTGTTTAAAGACGCCTCTGAATGGCTAATGTTTTTTCTAGAGAAGTTTTACCTGGCTCAACATCTATGAGGCGGAAGCATCCGCTGCTCATTTTACACGGTTTCGAACCTGGGTTCTTTCGTGTGATAGTCGCACACATTACCTAACAAAAAAAAAACGTTTATTGAAAAAGGCCAACATTCGAAATCATCGACACACCAACCGGCACATTTTGCCGTGACCGATAAAACTACAAAATGGAATTGAACTGGTGAAGATTGAAAAATGAAAAAAAAAAAGAAATCTACAAGGAATTAATTAACGTGGCGAATATTTATGAAGAGACCCATCAGAAAGACCATGTCTAGCTAGATTTACAAATTCCCTTTGTCGATGTGACTGAAAAGCCAATCAATCTTGCAATCGAAATCAGAACCGAACTTATGATTGACTGTGATTTTAAAATCCTGAACAATTTCTTAATTTAAAACAAAGCAAAATAAATAATTTCGTATAATTCAGGGTGGGATACTGTACATTAGGGCGTACCTCAAAAAAAAAAGTTAGACGTACACCTTCGAATATGAAGTACACTCATACCTCGTTATACGGCTTAGATACGTTCCGGAAAAAGTGGCCGTATAGCGAAATGCCGTATAAGGAGGTAATTCATTTCATACAAACCCATAGTAACAGTAAGAGATCGGTTCTAATTTTTTGAAAAATAAGTTTAATTCCAATTCAGTGAATAAATATAAGGCACTTACATCGTGGTCTTAAAAAATAAATAAACAATAAAACGAAATAACACATTTAAATAAAGTAATAGAAACAAAAATCCATCAATTCATGTATGTACATATAACTATGTAATATATATCTGAAAATGTTTTCACGGACCAGCTACAAAAAATGTGTCCAATGTCTGTTGTTTGGCGTTTCTTTTCATTTCTTCTTGTAGTTGGGTGTAGCAAAAAATAGACTTCTCTATATTTCGTATAACATTAGCACTTCGATCTTCGTCGGGATCAGTTTTTTTTTTTTGGCCGTATAAAGAGGTAATGTGCGCCGTAAAGGGAGGGAGTGCCACAATTGAAACAGGCCGTTATAGCGAAATGCCGTAAAAAGAGGGGCCGTATAAAGAGGTATGAGTGTATTATTGAAAGGTAGTTTCAAAAAAAAGGATTTTAAAGTGTGATACATCGATGTTTTTGTCTCGACGAGGCCGATTTTTTTTTGTCTTTGAAGTCATTGAGCTCAAGCACCCCCTTCTGGTACTTACCCATCATATCTCAGTTGCTACTACCCTAATGTACCACTCTAATATCAGAAAATTAAAGCTCGCATAAAATCATGAAACTCTTCCTAAGGAAGTATGTCGATTTTCCCAGCAGAAAAAGTGTCGTCGAGACAAAAACATCGATGTATCACACTTTAAAATCCGTTTATAAATGCAGAAGTTATATAGAAAAATGTAAAAAAGCGACCCTACGTTCGGCATAAAAAAATAAAAAAAATTTTTTTGAATCTGCCTTTCAATAATACTTCATATTCGAAGGTGTACGGCGAACTTTTTTTTTTTTACTTGTAACCTGGTACGCTCTACTGTACATACCATACATGGTTACAAGCCAATTAAGGATTCACAGTTTAGAGGATCCCCTCTGCTAATTCCATGGATTATAAAGTTTATAACAAAATGATCAAATTCTCCTATTTAAGACAATTTATTGTTTTGTAAGTAAATGGTCATTGAACAGAGCGCGGTGTTTGAGAACCACTGGTAATATACATCAAAACCTTTCGTTTTTTTTTGTATTTTCATCTTCAGCTGTATGAATATAACAATAATATTATGGCGTTCTTTTCTTTTCATAATTTTTGTGTTGCTTTTTTTCTGTTTTCTTTTTTCTTTTTTTTTGTGAAAAAGAATCTTTTGTTTGTATGCCGCCGTTTGCTGGTGAATGTGTGCCTGTGTACGTGTGTGCACATATATTGTGCGCTGTTAAGTGTGTGCGTGTGGGCATGAAGGATTTCCTTATGGATTTCAAATAAATTGATGGTATGGGAGTTCATTTATCTTCTTTGACGCATAAAAATCATGAATATTAAATTGACGCCAACACAGTCGTTTAATATTTTTTCCGCACCTCATACGCACTCCACCGCACTCTTGACACGACTTCAAACAGACGGCGTCAGCATCAGACATACCGCCTGCCAGCCAGTACTCAGTCGTACATCAGCCTACCCTCCATTCGCAACCTCCATACATGCCACAAACCCCCCCAGCCAAGATGCGGCGGCATGCAGCTGATATCAGACATAACAACGGGCATTATCATATTAACTAATACATGCATATTTTATGTTCATATTAAAATATAACGAATAACTAAATCTTTAACATTAATGATATTGTTAAATTTCATATTACACACGCATACAAGCACGCACCAAGTGCAGTGAGCCCATACTGGCACACGTACACACACACATACATACGCCTATGCCACCATGGGGCATGGTGGGATCAGAGGTACCATGGAGCAAGCCCGGGCACAGTGATGGTGGCAATGTCAGCCAGCATCATCTGCAATCGGATAAACCACAAATTCGAAAACAATCAAGAGCACACACACGCAGACATTCGCCAGATAAAGCCTTGCAAACGCACATACACACACACGTACACACATTCATAATCGGGAAATTTCCTCTTTGAAGACAAGTTCTTGTGCTTTTCTTGCTGTTGGATTTGTGTTTCTTGGGTGTCTCCAGCTCTGTGAGAGTGTGTGTTTGTTTGTTTTGTGTATTTCAACTGCGTTCGCATGGAGAATGCGAGTGTATGTACAGCAAATACGAGTAGAAAGTTTTCATTTCCCAATTGAGCTATAAATTTCACTGTTTTTACGCAACGCCAATCTTTATGCCAAAACCACTTGGTGCCACACACACACACGCATAGTTCATACACTCACGCTGGCACACACACACACACACACGTGCAACAACTATAACAACATTAACATTTCTAGCCGTCTACGATTCTTCATTTAGTTGCTTGGTTACCTGTCACTATACGAGGGTGGTCTAGGGTGGTCTGATAAGAGAATCTGTCTCTCTTGAGTTTCCTCCAAACCTATCGTTGCAATATCAGCGGGCCTTAGGCTCCGTCTTTAAGCGGTTCAGTGGTTTCTTTATTCTCTTCAAGCCTGAACTCAGTAGGTACAAGAAACATTGCTCTCTGAAACCCGCTGAAAGTTGGAAGCTCCCGACAAACTCGTGGATCGTCTTAGGTCAGTCAGATAGCCTTTTTGGCTTGGGGTCCCATACAAAAAAGTACATGTCTTTGGGGCAAAACTGGAAGACGCGGTGTTTTTTTTCGTTTTTTTTTTTTTGGTTTTTTATCATGTGATTGATTTATTGGGAAATGTAGAAGCTAAGCAGCAGACAACCACTATAAATAACAAATCAACTCTGCCAAATTGCCCTCCTATCCCCATTAGTCGAGTTAACCAACTTATCACACACACCCCTTCTCCTAGGGAAAATACTCTACCCTCTTCGCTCTGCTCAAGGTGTAGCTACTGCAAACTTTCACCGTATTCTCATGCAATTTGCTGATCCGGTAGGCGCGCCTGGGGAGGATGTGGAGGTGATTGTTTAACAAAAAAAAACTGCTCATGAAACAATAAATTTTTGTAGTTTAACTTAAACGTTGCTTGTTTTTCTACGTTTTATTCGTAGAAATGGCGGCTGGCTGGCAAGACGAACAAAAAAAAAATAGAAAAAGAATACACGAAAATCAAAAGGAATTAATCTGCAGGATCTGAGATAGAAAGACAACGAGCAGAGATTTATGGTATGGCATAAAATAATCGATAACAACCACATCGCAGACCAACGAAAGTTCTACACCATCACCAAGGTATTTTCAATTATGTCTACGAGTAACGGGGGCAGGCGACAAGATTTACGAGTTGTTTAATGTGAAAATCTTCTCAATTTAATCTAATATCTTGTTGTTCGGTGAGGCCATTTAATTTGTAAATAATTTAACTGCCGTTAAATGTTTCCGCTTCCGTGCAACTTCCATTAGCCGCGTAAATGTTGCAGCAGTTCTGCTGTGCTGTTAACCATTGATTTTTCACTAATTACACACACATACATACACTCACACATACGTATATAATTTTCCATTTAGCACTAATTGTGTGGTGATAATTTTTCCAATATTTAAACCCTGGAATGTGTCCTAAATTATCGCACAGACTTAGACCGAGCTGCTTGTGCAGTGGGTGTCTGTTAATAAACAAACAAAAAAAGTCATGTCACTGCCCGTTCATGTTGTGCCACAAGATCCAATTTATGAATAATTGAATTCTTTTTTCCGTGTAATTGATTAAAATTCCAATACTTTGTTAGTTATTATTGTGAAATGAAAAAGAAAAAACACAAAAACTAAATATGTATTAAATTAGTCATTATCATTAAAGTTTTTTGCAGTCGGTTATTATGAGTTATTGACCTGATTAAGTTTTTGCTTTTGTTTTTGTTATATTTAGCGATAAATTATAATAATATTTGCAATGGTTTTGTGAATTGATTTCATAACAAATGCGCTTATTTTGGTATTTAACTTTAGAGGTTTTTTTTTTGAAATCAGAAATCTAATTCCGATTTGGTACAGGGTATTCCAAGTGGGTGATGGTATCTGTAGCAGCCTAAAGGGCGGGAGACCAGAATTACTTTTGGAGATGAAATAGAAGTGTTCTACCGTCTGCAGGTGGCAACTATGAACCCCCCCCCAAAAAAAATGGAATATAACTCCCATAAGGGCAGGGGCGTCAAGGAAATATTTTCAGTTCCTGGGCCGATGGCGAGTCTTTAATCTCCCTTCAACATCGCCAGAACATGGATTGTACATCGCCATTCTATGGATAGTTTAACGGCATGTGTAGACACAAGAATCATGTCGCTGTCAAACTTCCTGGAAGTTGAAAGCTTCTTTTTTCGTTTTGCATCTACAGACAAACATGTGGATCGTCTTCGGTCTGTCAGATAGTCTTAGCATTTTGCACTGGCCCAGAACCATATCCTGTGTAATTGTATAGCTTATTGTTGACAAAACCATTGCAGGAGTCTGCGTTCTTCAAATATCCGTCGTCTAGTCGCTGATGTTAGAATATTTGCGGGATTCACAGGGACTCTTAAGCGTACATCGTCGAATGTCTAATTGATCGCAGAACACAATGAAAAATTCCTTCTTCAGCCGAACTGGAAGTAGTTTTGCTACAAAGTTTATGTGGAGGATATAATCTGGAATCCCGGGAGGCCAGGAGTCCTTAGCCGACTAACTACGGCCGAGCCTTTGGGGAGTGTCATGGTGCCTGTGTTGTTGCGATCTCAACCTGATGCCACGAACCAAAGAATAACAGAGATGTTAGGTGGGTCTTAGCCCTTTACCAAGAAGGTGAATTCGCAGACTCATCGATTTCTCGAATTGTCTTCTCAGATGTACCGGGTTTACTTAAATGGTTTACTTAGTTTACTTGATGTGATTGGGGGGGCGACGACTCTATATTGTCCAAGGATTGGAGAAATTTTACTCTTCCAGCAAGTGACACTCCTGCTAGTTGTGGAGTCGAGCCAAAACTGATCGACTCTGTATTCAGCATTTTGAAATAACTCGACTCCGACTTCATCTGCTCAATAACAAACTTTCGAACATTGTATTTCCCTCCACTATTCCTATACTCTTTATTACACTGAGGTGCGTTTGTATATTTACCCGCAAGAGTGCCCCAATGCACTCCTTTAGAGGCACATTTAAAAATTTGGCAGTTAGAGGGTTTGAAGATAACAAATTTCATATATTCGAAAATATTTCAAATTATAGAAAAATATTACATTTTGTTCATTTTATGGAAAATGCATTTAAATAAAACTCGGGATAAATTTGTCGACTCCGGGCAGTTTTGACCCGATTTACACGATGACTATTAGCTTGATTTTAAAATCATGATATTCTAGTTAGCGAAATGTGTAGACAAGATTGCGTGGTAGAAAAAAAATAACAAATTTGAGTATTTTTTTTTGAAATTTCTTTTTGACTTCACAAAATCAAAATTTCTACATTTTTATGAATCCACAAGATTCAAGTAAAAAACCCTGGCACAATAATAGAAGGTAGTGTGGCAATTGCCCAACAACAAAACCTCAGATACAATCCTGGGTATTTTGATTGTCAAATTCTGATATATAAATGACAGACTACAGACACAATTTTTAGCGAACTATAACTTTATTTTTTAGTAGTTTTCAGAGCCCCAAAGTTCTTTGTTTGACTTTTTTGCATTACACCGTGTTACAAAAAATAGATTTTTTTCTGTCCTATGAACCAAATGCACATATTCGGAATGAGGGGAAAAAATAAAAATACACGTGTATCGGCGATTTTCATGTACACGTCAGAATTTTTTTTTTTTTAAGTTTGAAGTATAAACCTCGTAGTGGCCTGTGTGAAAGCCTTTGGACCGATTTTTAACCCTTTTTCAGTGATCCAATCTCCTGATCCAGACTCGTGGAAATGTCTGTATCACGTCAAATTTTTTAAAAAATAGACTTTTATCAATTCTCAGATTTTTATTTCTGTATTTTTATTTTTTCCCCTCTTTCCGAAAAAGTAAATTTGGTTCATAGGACAGAAAAAAAATCTATTTTTTGTAACACAGTGTTATGAGTCTCTGATTTAAACGTTTAATATGAAATTGTATTCGCCATTTGAAGAAAAAAACTAAACCAACAATTGAAATGTAAACAATGAGTTTGACAATAAAAATTCTGTCAGAATGAAAAAAAAATATTTTGCCATGAGTATAAAAGTCTAAACGGAGTCGCAGGCAAAAAGACAACGTATAAATTCATATGGCTTTTGGGAGCGAATCCAAAATAGAATTTAATAAAAAAACGTCAAGCCAAAAAGTCATCGTGTTAATTGGGACTTTGTCAGACTCCGACTCCAACTTCGCAGCCCTGGTTGTGACATTCTACAATTCAAGTCAAATGTGCAGAAACCTATTTCCTCCTTCCAATACCATTATTTTCTATCGCTTGCATGGAATTTATAGAGGGCCTACACTAAGAGTTGGTCGAATTAACAAAAAAAAGGTCATATTGGTACAAATTTTTGAGTAGACTGCGAGACAAATGCCCCTTTTAATTTGAAGTGATGTCCAATTTCAGCCAAAATCTACACACTGTATCCATATCTAGATCTGTGGCAATCTCTAGAAAAGTGGAACCAGATCAGCTCATCACATCGGCATTTTACCAAAGCTCAGTACTGGTTTGAGGTCCTGGCCCTCGAGAAGCCACATATCTTAGGATGTTCCAGTAACCATCTCTGGAAAACTACTACAGATATCCCTCCCATCAGCACCCTCTAAATAGTGACTATCCGAACTTTGTACATGTCGTTCATCCACACCCGAGTCCTTGCAATGAATTGTTTTAAGCGGATCGACAAATGTTCTCTTATCGGCACCGAGCGCTATGCGGACCATTTTGTATTTGTTTCCGCATAAAATCTAAAGTCCGGCCATCGTATACAAGTTTCACGAAATACAAGTTCTGTTTACTTACAAATAATGCAACCAGCTCATATTCCGGACAAAACATCCAGCCCCGATCAATTTTTTCACCAAATCGATATAAAAAAATTCAACGGTTTTATTAAGCTTTTTCATTTAGTAGATGTTTATTATATTTAGAATATGTTCCTTGACCTACGGTCAATTTTCTTTTCATTTAAACGTTTGAATCTGAATTCCAAAGAATATCCACTGAACATTCCAAATTTCCAAATGGTTTGCAGACATTAAAGCGATTTCTCACTACTCTTTTCACTTCCCTCCCCACAACACTGCCTCCGAGTGGCGTAACAAACGAAATTTAGAGCCGTCTGTCATTGTGCGTCATGGCTGCGTTGGACGCGTTGTATCTGTCTTGCCTATGAAATGCTGTGCGTGGCCCAGCCAACACCGACTGTCATATTTCATAAGTACTCGTCGGTCGTAATCTTGCCGTGCCACAAAAAAGGGGCACAGCGGCAAACACATACTGGTACATTTTCATGTACATGGAGCTACTCGTGTAGTCCTCGGTGATACCTACTTCCTGCAGTGGAACAGCAATAAATTTGTAAACTTACAACAACAACAAGAGTCGAAGCAGTAACAAGGACACCAGGAGATACAAAACATAACAACACCGGATATGTTGAAGCACCTTGCGATGAAGATAGTGTCTGCCTACTTATGTCTGTCGGCCCGTCTGTCCCTCTGTCTCTCCGGTCCTTTGTGTTTATGGAGGAATGTTTGTCGCTATGGTCGTTAATTTATCATTGTCGCTTTTGACTGGGGCTTTAACAAGAATCGGTTGCTGGAACGATGCTGCGGCACTTACTCACTCACTCACTGGCTGGCTGACTGACTCACTCGTTCACTGATGTTGCTGGTTATTGAAACAAATCGCAAATTCATACATTAATTCATTAATTCATCCCATTCTATCCATTTCGTCCATTTCTTGCAAGCATTTCATTCCCTTGTCCCGTTGCCTCTCGTGCAGTGTCGGTGTGTGAGTGATTGTGTATCAGTGTATCGGTGTCTCGTTGGCTTCATTCAAACATTCATTTATTTCACTTAGTGCCACTTTAGGCGCCATTTTTCGGTGGCTGACGTGAGCCTGTGAGTTTGAGGTTTAATATTTTGAATTTTATATTTGAACCAGCCTGATTGTAGATACGAGGGTAGTATGACAAATGTCGATCCTCTACCTATCCGGGAAACATAAGCAAACATTTCCCCGCAGCTTTTGAAATCCCACAATCATTCACGAAAGTCTTGATAATAGCAGCTACTGATTTGTATGCACTACCCTGTAATGTTAACTCATTTCGGGTGACATTATTTGGAAACATAGGATATTAGGGGTGGTCCAAATACAAGTCGGTTTTTAGGAATTCGAAAAAATATGTATAAAGTCTGTTTCGTACACTCCGATTATTTATGGAAGACGATTTCGGTCATGTGACTAACAACTGTCATCTGTCGACCCAATTTTCCAAGACCTTGGTGGCCGCTTCTGCTGAAACCTAAGAAGCCCTTGAGTTCAATCTCTGTCAACAAAAAATTGTTTTCCATGTCTCCACAACAGAGCTCGCAAAATTTGCTCAAACTAATTTTCCTTTGAATTTCTCTCTGATTCACAGCAAAGGAATGCTTATCTCGAACCATTTTCTTAAATCGGTGCAGACTAGAAAGAACTTTCAATAATTCAAAGTCTAGGGCAAATTGTGACATATTCGCGTCAAACATATATGGGATCAGAGGTGAAGAATTCCATATATGTTACGTAGGGAGTAGAGACCACAAAAATCCCTATGCAGTCCTAGTGCTACATTTTTGAATGAACAAAGAACAGACATGTACATTGAATTAGCCTGTTTGTTTATATTTAGTATATTACAGGCCTTATCATAGCGCCCTC
This sequence comes from Hydrotaea cyrtoneurina, assembly GCA_958296145.1. NCBI lineage: Eukaryota > Metazoa > Arthropoda > Insecta > Diptera > Muscidae > Hydrotaea > Hydrotaea cyrtoneurina. The sequence goes on along the minus strand of OY282513.1, from coordinate 3,625,973 downwards.
CTTTAGAGGTCCTTGGTGCTGGTGCTGGTAGTGTCCTGTCTGTAGTTTGGGTGTACTGCTAATGCTGCGGCTGTGCCGATGACGATGACGATACAACTGCAGATGTTACACAAAGAAACGGCAACGGCAATAAAAACACCAACAACAGCACCGCCTATCTGAGTTGAGGTTGTGACCCATTCGCTGCTAATTTAAGATTCACTAATTGTTCAGCATTCGCTTCGACGTTGCTGTTGTTTTTGGGCGTGCTCGCGCTCTCATTTGGCAGGTGAAACCGGCGACCACCCACTGTTCGGTCGGGTTGTTGTAAAATGTTGCCTTTTTAAATGCGAATGTAAATGTTGGCCCAGGTTGTTTGTCAGCTATTACCCCGCGCTCTCTGTGCGGGTTGGCTGGCTGGCTGGCTGGTGTCGGCGAAATTGGGCCACGGCTGATAATAATGATGCCGGCGATGATGCTGAAGATGAGCGACGACCGACATAAACGACAATGTGACGCGTGATGATGTTAAGGATGACATTAAAGTCGACATTTTCGCCGTTGATGTTGCTATTGCCGGTGTAGCTGTTGTTGTTTTCGTTGTTTTTCTTTTTTTTTGGGGGGGGGGGGGGGGGTAAATTAATTAACACAAGAGCAGAAGTATCATCCCAATGGGGCGTAAAGGTAAATGAAGCGTCATAAATTTACGAACCAACGACAGTACGACAAAAATGAAAACAAAATACAACAATAACACATTGAAGCGTGCTTAAGGACCGGTTTTACATTCGGCCATAGTGGCGGTTGAATGAGGCCCGTATGACAAATGTGGTCTAATACATTTTACCTTATTATGGCCTTTTAATGTCCTCTCTTCATTTGCCAAGGAGTTGCTAATTAATTATGTGGTGGTTGTTGGGCAAAGGTGTCACATTGTAATTATTAACTATCATTCGACGACCACCCACATCAGACATGGCTGGTGCTGCTTGCCTGGTGCATTGACATACGTTGAGGAGATTATAGTCATTCTAATAGTGTTAATATTTGACTCGATTACTGTGGAAGACATGGTCAATGCAAGTGGGGTTGGCTATAAAAAGATAACTGAAAGTCGTGATGTTCGATGGAAATGGAGTGTTTGTGACGATTCGACTGGAAAGGCAACTGCGAGGTGGATGTTAATCTATTCATGACTGACATGTGAACATTAACGGGAGTCAAAATACGAGCATACTCTTAATACACGGGTAGTTTACAAATTAATATATTATTATTGGAGAGAATTGACCAGCCAATTAAATGTGAGTGGATGCATCTGACGGCTTAGTAGCAGCGCAATTTTCGGTTGGTGGTTTCTGATTAATTTCTGAATTATTCCGATAATATCGGCTATGACACACGACGTTCACTGAAGGAAAAAATACGTTGAACAATCATCAATTGGAACGTGTTGTGTTCTTAAATTAACAATGCCTGCGCTCGTTATCAAATTAAGGGAAATTCAAGCAAACCACGTTGACAAATTTAAAACATCGTTGGCGATTTGGCCACAGCCGTGTAATGAAAGACTTTCCTGCCCGTATGTTATCAGTTCATGCACGTTTGGTCATACTTTTTTTTTTATTGGTTTATGGCAGAAAAATACCTCTTTATCGACCTAGTCGAATTTTTGTAATTTCCGAAAACGCTGAACATATTTAGTTTTGACTTCAGTGTCATTCAAAATGTATAACAACAAGTGGGCAAATAGTAAGTTCGGCCGGACCGAATCTTATATACCCTCCATCATGGATTCGTTGCATTTCGATACCCATATGTCCATGTTTGTCAGGGGCCGGTTTTTGGGCCGCTGGTGACCCGATAGTCTCAGAAACCGGATCAAAAAATTTAGGAAAATCGTGAAAATAAAGGCATATTTGGGTTCGTGAGTAAATTTCGTTGCACTTCGATACCCATATGCGCATGTTTATCATGGGCCCTTTTTTGGGCCCCAAGGGTCCACGGAACCCATGAGCACGCCCATTTTTGGGATTTTTTTTCCCCATCTATAAATTATATAAACTTAGAACAATTTTACCAAAAAAAATCAGATGTAGTGAAAAAAAATATTTGAAAAATTTGATTATGGCCGGGATATATTTAGTCCCGTAAAGGGGAACTTTTTCCCCTTTGGTCCGATATTGCCCATTCTCGAACTTAACTGCTTATGGGCAAAAAACATCTTCCTACAAAATTTCAGCTTCTTAGCGTTGGTCGTTCGCACTCTATCGTGATTTCAACAGACAACAGACGGACGGACATTCCTAGAATGTCTTAGAATGTTACACTGACCGATAATATATATACTTTATAGGGTCGCAGATCACTCTTTCGAGGTGTTGCAAACGGAATGACAAACTTAGTATATACTCCATCCTATGATGGAGTGTATAAAAATAATAAAACCTGCGAGAATCTTCACTATGCAGTTGCAAATACGCTGTCAGCTTTCATCAGGCTTGATGTGTCACTCGTGCTTTGAATATTCTTCTCAGCAGAGCTCGTAATAGTTGGTCTCTGCCGTGCATGTCAGGTGTCACACATAAACCGCTCGACCACTGACACGTTGCGAAACTGTCGCGAAAAAACCCTCACACTTTTTTCGTCTTTGGTTTGGTCTTCGCTCAACCGACAAACGTTTTTGATCGCTTGCTCGGCTCATGTATTCACTCGAGACACTTTACTCACTTTAAAATTTGACAAAAGATCATTTTCCATGCTAAGCGATTCCTTCATGCCCAAAACTTCCCAAAACTTCCAGCATCGTGTGGCTTTAATCAGCTTTCACACATGAATCGTTATTAATGTTTGAATTTCCATCATCAAGTTACCAGGCTTGATCTTTCCTGTCTGCCTCATGCTTTTATTGAAACTTTGCCGACATTCATGTCTGCCTCTTAGTTAGTTGACCAACACAACATGGCTATTCATCTTATTAGCCACACTCAGGGTTTGGTTCCCTATAAGCGGTACGAAATTAGGTTATTGGACTGAGAAAAGAGAGAGTAGGGTGGGTTTATATTTTTCTTCCATTTGAAAACGTCACAAATGGCAGGAAAAACACTTGCGAACAGTTGGACCGAATAACGAATTTGACCTCTAAAGCGTCGTGCGATCAAGCGGCCATTTGACAATGAACGGATAAGAGTCCCTGGAAAGCCGCGTATACAGCTGGGAATACACGACGGATATCCGAAGAGCAGATACCTTAAAAACATCTATAGAACCGCAATGCTGAACGGCATAAATGATGTTGGTTACCCTACTCTCCCCTATCATCGCCCTCGGTCACCTCTGAACACATTCCAAGTGCTGTAAATATGTCTTTGAAGACCCGGCGCATATATGAGTTATGTTCCATCTTTCGTGGTAAATATTTACGAGATATTTCTGAACATCATCCCATCGACTTCGGCATCTGAAGGTCATTACCCCAAACTGAAGAACTGACATTCCCAGCCGAGTTCAGGTGCCTCAAATGGATACCTCTGTCATCAGTCGACCTTCTTTCCAACTGCAGCACTTACTGCCCTGCCGTAATACCTTAACCGGACTTATCACATGACACTGCCAATGTCCCGGACACCGGGACCAGCAACCAACCGACTGTAGTCCGTGCAACTGCATGAAAGTAAAAGTAAATTGATTGTTTCGCCATGTGAAATATGGAAACGTGTATGTGTCCGTCCGAGCGTATGTCTCTTGTGACACGCTCATAAGTCATTGGGTTTAAAGGACATGTTGTATCCTGTTCATATCATCATCCGGGATATGAGGATAAAGACCAAAGTGTCTGTTCGTTTTCTCTCCCGGATAATTTGTTTATGCCTCGGTCCTCCCTGTGGCAACTTCTTGTTAAAAGGTTGATATTCGCTTGTTTCTCCTTCTTCTTCTTCTTTAAAATCAATCCGCTGAAAGTCCATTAAGATTGAAAAATATCAATGTACGGCAGCGTGTTGCCTGCTTCTTACGCTGTACATTTGAGCCGTTTGGGAGGATTCGTGTGTTTTTTTTCGCTAGCCAGCAATGTTTGTCCTTTGCTTCTTTACGAGTACCCTGCGTGGCCCCTATTGTCATCACAAGTGGCCACTTTGCTGTTAACAGCGAGAGAGGAGAGAAATAACCATAAATCATTTTTAGCCAAAAACTTTTGCTCTTATGCCCCCACAAGGAGGAAATACCAAAGCATTTATTTTTCGTCCCTCCACTCTCTCTCACACACACACACACATGATTGTATTCTGGCCAAGGGGTGTACGAGTAGTGACAGGTCTTGTTATCTTAACCAAATAAAAATGGGGTTTATGCAAAGCCAAAGAAGAGGAAGACGAAACATGAGATGAGCAAAAAAAAAAAAAAAAAAAGAGTATTCCTTCCGAGTCAACGGCACAGACAAGTACATTCATCCTCTCGGTGTCGGGGCGTGTGTTGGTGTGAAAAAGTTCATTCGTTCCAAAAACTGACACTTGTACAAATTGCCCACCCGTTCATGAGGATACAATACGTACTCGACCAAATCCAAAATCAAACCAGACAAAAACAACAAAAAAACAATGCTAAGGGAATGTGTGTGATGCCCTCGGCCCTCGGCATGTGATGGAATGAGTGAGTAAGTATTTGTTGCCATTCCATTAGCCACTTCATCACACCATTGTGGTGCCTTGAAGTATTTTAAGTTTTTTCCCACAGATTTGTAACACTCAAGATGGATGGACGGAGGCGATAGAAACAAACTATGATTCGATTAGCATCGAATTGCCACCGCGCTACGAATCAATGTGAGATGTTCCGTAGGGGAGGTAAGAGCTGGCCGAGATGACTTTTGGAATGAGGTCAACAGTCCTCTCTTGGAAGGGAGATGGGACGGAGAACGTGGAAATAATCGGACCTCCGTCTTCATGGACGTCTCAATACTCCAGAGTTAGATTTATAACTGACCAAATAATTGTACAGGGTTCTTCAACCATAGGTGTTATTTTGAATCACCCGGTAATTCGGTAGCTGTCACTTTGAAGCTTTTATTCGTTGACATTTAACATGTAGAAACTACGCCATTACTAAAAATGGAACGATACACGCTTCAACAACGCATTGAAATTATTAAAATTCACTACAAAAATGGTGAATGGTCTCTGTTCGCAAATGGTCTCTGTTCGCAAAACTACAAAGTTTCCGGACCGTTTTATCTCTCGAAGAGGTGATCACAATTGGCCACGGAGATCTTGTGATTTAACACCTTGCGACTTCTTCCTTTGGGGCCACGTGAAAGATAAGGTCTACGTCAACAGTCCAGTGTCGATTCAAGCCCTCAACGATGGAATTCGTGAGGCTATCGAGGACATAGGGCAGCCACTTTGCGATTTGTTGCTATTTCATACCGAATTCGGTCCGAATTCTTTTGTTTCTAAGACAATATGTGTACTAGGGTGGAGTGAAAACATGCTTTTTTTTAATTTGAAAAAGTTATCCTCGGAAAGAGATGTAGTCTGGGGTCCTAATGAGGGGAAAAACAAAGAAAAAAAATTTAAAAAATTTTTAGGGGTCGCGCCGCTCCCTCCAAATTTGGAAATTATCGCTATTTTGGCGTTGATTTTAGAAAAATCCTAAAAATTAACGACTTAACTTATTCGAAATTTAAAAGTTTGAGCTTGTTCAGTGCCCAAACAAAAGTATTTGAGGCATATATGAGGATAATCGACTAATATTTGTAGCTTTGGTGGCGATTTCATTGTTCAGTCAATTTTCTGAAGAAGGGACGATTTGACTTATTTTACTTTTTGAAATTTTTGAACAATGAGAAAAATGTTTTTAAATTTTTTCATGCCCTTATTTCATTGTTTACGCTATTGCAAACATTTATTGACATAAAACTTTTTAGGATTTTTCTAAAATCAACGCCAGAATAGCGATAATTTCCAAATTTCGAGGGAGTGGCGCGACCCCTAAACATTTTTTAAAATGTTTTTCTTTATTTTTCCCCTCATTAGGACCCCAGACTACATCTCTTTCCGAGGTTAACTTTTTTTTTTTGAATTTCACTCCACCCTAATGTGTACTCAACTGACAACGGCAGGGTTAGTAGTAGCTCGAACGGGACAACTATTTGAAAAATACTTGAAAAATCATTTTTTCTGACGAAGCGAATTTTCAACACGCCGGCTGTGTTAACCAAAATTTCCACATCTGAAGGTCGGAAAAACCGCATTGTCGAGACGTCAATGCGTCCTCAGTGAGTGAGTGTTTGCTGCAGATGGCATCTTTTGCCCATTTTTGTTTGAAATTCTGCTGGAAATACCAGTGCGAGCTGATACCTGGCAACCTTAATTCTTCTTGTTTGAAATCTGTAATCTTAGAATTTTAGATTCCAACTTGCGATACTGGCAAATCACAAACTCGTCATGATGGACAAATTCAAAACTCATCTGTTAAATGTCTCCCAAACACATGTAGTGACCCTAACCGTCCGCTTTTTACCATCACTGATATAATTTCCTATAAGCCTGCCTCTTTGGCTAAACGAGGGGCGTACCTCCTTCGTTGCAGCCTCTAAACACAAGCGATAGTTAATACACATTTGGCCGAACCAAAGGAAGAAAAAAAAAATAAAATAAAAAATATGTTCAAAGCGAACATTTTTGTCATCAACAAGAAATAACAATATTTCACAAAATAACAACGAAACTTGTTCACAGTTCACCACTGATATGGGCCGACACACATACACAAACACAACTGAGACAAATAAATTACATAGACACGAATACACACACACACACGCACGTACAGGCAGACACTTGATGAGTTTTTGTCATAATTTGAATACAATTTGAAATTAAATAAGATTAATAGCTCTTGGACATGTTATCAGCATTATGAAGGGGAGGCCAAAACAAACAACCGACCGACAGCAACCGGGTAAACCATTATCACACCCAGTTCTGGGCTACGAAGCTCTGTTTGCCTGTCTGCCATAATATGACACTCTTGTTGACCAAATTGATGTTGTTCTTTTTTTTTTTTTCGTTGGAAAAATACGAAACCGAACCACTAACAGTTCTTTTTCAAATGTCGGTTCTTTTCGTTGTTGTTTGTTTGTTTTGAGTAAGCGGGGAGGGTCTTTGCCACTTGTACTTATGTTCTCTAAATGTCAACTTCAAAAAATGACTAATGATGCGTCGTCGTGTAGTGAGGACCCCTAATGCAGAAACTCATATGCTGTTGTACACCCTACATGCCCGCCATCCCTGGCCGGCACTGATAATGCTATCATTTATTTCATTCATTTGTGCATTTGTGTATTTGTGTCGGCCCTTGCAAGAAACGAAGTGCACGTTCCGCTTTCAAGGAGCAATGGCAGCAACAAGAACAAGGACATCGACAACGGCATTCAGAACAACGACAACAACAAAATTGGTCAAGTGCTCCCTACCAGAGTTGTGTGGCCGTGTGGTTGGGGGCGGGGGAGGGCTAAGCTGTAACTTGAGTAAGCACAGCCAGCAGTAATTGAATCAACAGCATCTTACCACTGATTTGTTGCTTTTATTTATGCGGCCTCATCAGAAGGACCTTCATCATCATCATCCCCATAATCATCGTCGTCATTTGCTGACAATAATTGTTGAAAGTTTATGCCACAACTTTTCATTTTGTGTGAATGCGAATCTGTGTGTGTGTGTGTGTGTGTGTGTGAGGATAATTTATGATTTTAACAATTTCAAATTCCTATTCCAGATAGATGGAAATTAATGCAGACTAGAGTAGGCATAGATCATTAACAGGAGTTGCTTGGAAGTTGAAGAGATTTTTGCTGGAGCGGCACTTGAAGCCACCATAATCTTCCCTCCTACACAAAAGTTTTAATGTAAGGCGTTAGAATAGTTCTAAGAGGAGTGCGTTTAATGCGGAAGGATCATTGGGAGAAGCCGTTTGTGGTAGTTTGAGAAATGAGACACTTAATCGCAGAGGTGACACTCCCGGAAAACCAATGAACAAATGTATCAGCAGTAAAATGATCAAAACCGGACAAAACTGAACATAGAATTCAACTCAAATATTTGTCAACCGTCTGTTTAAGAAGAGACCTGGATTTTTGATTTGTATTAATTGCTGATTTTGATTTTGTGGAACGTCTCAGAACACCGGAAATCCAAGCGTTTTCATAACTTTACCGGAGAAGCAGAACATTTTGTCGTCCTTATTATTTCATTCTGGAATTCACATATGAAATTGTAAATTTTCGATAGCGAGGTGTATAATTTAGCAGAGACATGTTTTTTTTAGGTAATTTCACCACAATCCAACGATTTTGGGCGTTTTGATGTGTTGGTCATTTTGTGATTTCAGGTGACGATACACTCAATTCAGACCCTCAGAAGGAAAATACATGTACACATTGATTCCATTCAAAACACCGTGTTACGCACATTCTGTCGTATGAACCAAATTTACTTTTTCGGAAAGGGGATAAAAAATAAAAATACACGTGTATCGGCGATTTTCATGTACACGTCAGAATTTTTTTTTTTTTATGTTTGAAGTATGAAGCTCGTAGTGGCCTGTGTGAAAGCCTTTGGACCGATTTTTAACCCTTTTTCAGTGATCCAATCGAGCTGATTTTTGGCAGGCAGATTCGTGGAAATGTCTGTATCACGTCAAATTTGTTAAAAAATAGATTTTTATCAATTCTCAGGTTTTCCTACATTTTTTTAATGGTTATCGTTTTTTTTAAGGTTTCAGTTCAAAAAACATTTTTTTTTCGTAACGCTTAAGTAGTTTAAAAATTTGGAGTCTCTTCAAGTTATGCTAAGAAAAGTGAAAAAAATATTTTTTTTTAAAAATAATAAAAATTGGGGAAAACCCGAGAATTGATAAAAATTGTTTTTAAAAAATTTGACGTGATACAGACATTTCCACGAATCTGCCTGCCAAAAATCAGCTCGATTGGAGCACTGAAAAAGGGTTAAAAATCGGTCCAAAGGCTTTCACAAAGGCCACAACGAGCTTTATACTTCAAACTTAAAAAAAAAAAATTCTGACGTGTACATGAAAATCGCCGATACACGTGTATTTTTATTTTTTCCCCTCTTTCCGAATATGTGCATTTGGTTCATAGGACAGAAAAAAATCTATTTTTTGTAACACGGTGAAATCGCGACTAACATAATACAAGTCAACGAGAATTCCAGTCTATAGAATTTCTCAAGCGAAATTACTATCACTCAGATTAGTTGTTAGTTAAAAACTACTCATGATTATGTCTAATTTGTGCTTCAGACAACATTTTATATCAGTTTTTAGTATCCGAAGAATTTCGATCGTTTTGAAATCTCATATATTTCCAAGCGTTACTTTCGAGTGTGTAACATGAGATCTCACGTTATCCTTATTTATTATAATATTCTATGATCCTTAACCACAGAAGCAACGTCTTTTACAGGAAAAGTTTCCGGACCGAAGAGGTGATCACAATTGGCCACGGAGATCTTGCGATTTAACACCTTGCGAGTTCTTCCTTTGGGGCCACTTGAGAGATAAGGTCTACGCCAAGAGCCCAGCGTCGATTCAAGACCAAAACGATAGAATTCGTGAGGATATCGAGGACATAGGTCAGCCACTTTGCGATTTGGTAATGGACAATTTCCTGAAAAAGATATGGTCCTGTAAGCATGATCGTGTTGGCCATTTGGCTGATGTTGTTTTTCATTATTAACGGCATACCTTCCTCTTTATTATGAAATAAACATCCGATCATTTATCGCAAAAATTGCCAACTTTCTTTGATGACCAAAATAACACCTCTTGTTGGAAAACTCTGTATAAGTTCACGTGCAGTCAAGAAAGTTGAAAGGCACGACTGTTCATTAAAATGTCCTCTTTCATGTAATATATGTAAGAATTAAGCGAACATGTCTATAAAAAGAATCCAACATGGGATTTATTGCTTAATTATAAAACGCGGGACTTGATGTTTTTTAATTCTCAGTATTGACCAGGATTTAGCAGCTCAACTCCAACTTCAGCTAATTTAACATATTTCGACAAAACCTGAACCTGTGGTACGAGGCAGTCAATCTGTTGATCTGTCTACGGCCATCAGATAAAATTCCATATAAATTGGTTTACATCACAAATGAATATAAAAAAACATGAGCGTTGAAAGATTTCAACATTTTCGAGTGCTCACGTTCAGTTGTGTGCGTGTTCAAAAGTAATCGATTTCAAGAGTTCTAATATGCATGAATGTGTACGGGTATTGTGTCGAATATCTCGAGTGTTGACACAGAAGAACCCCCAACTGCCTGAGCCAATTGACTTGGAGCTGAAGCATCAACATTTTCCCCCTCCCTTCACAAGGAAAAAAAAAAGAAAGCCACTGTATGGTCACAAACATACACACACTTGAACATGCATTCTACTCCCACACACACAACCACACTTTGGAGTATTTGACCAATACCATAGAAAGAGTAACCAATAGAAGTGGCGGTGAGTGGCAAAGGGACAGAGGGACAAGTGATGGCTACCACAAAAATATTCAAGTGCTACTCCAAAAAGTACAATTTAAATCAAAAATGTGATCAAAATAAAACGCACACAATGACAAAATAAGAAAAGTCCTCATGCGGAAGGATACATTCGGATGATGCTTCCATGTCCGTGTGCCACTGCAGGCACATACACTCACACACACACACACGCACGTATGCGGTGCTGTTCCATGGTTACAGACAACTTGAGATTTCTACGAATTTCGACCGTAAGCGGATACAAATAAAAAACGGAAACACATAAAAGACGGAAGATGGATGAGAAGGCATCAGGCATCTTCTCAATTGCCACTATCGAGGCAAAGTACAACGCACACGAAACGCAATCATAACAAACTCAACTCATCACCTCGCATCACATTTATTACAATAATAAATTTCATTTGAAAACGAAAAGGAAAATGAGAAGAGAAAAAAAAATCCAACGAAATTTCCATCATTTCCATCAGTTTGCTGCCCAGGCAGGCACAGCGGAAGGCAAACGAGAACAAGTTGTTGCAAATAATAACGAATACTTGGTATGCCAGCATGCCTTGGTTGTTGTCCTGCTTGTCGCTGCTTGCCATCGTTAATACCTTTAACGTTCATCTTTTGCATCCGGTTCCTCATGGAATTTTAGCAGCTGAGTGGCAAAGAGGAAGTGGAGTTGAAGAGAACAGCACACGCGAAGCCATGCCAAAGCAAGCATTCAATCCAATGCCGAGAAAATGGAATCGCATCGATTCGATTCGAATTCACAGCCATTCGTTGGCTTGCCCTGTTCCGTTTAGACATTTAGCATTGCCCCACCATTGTGGTGTGGTGTGGTGTGGCATGGTCTGGTCTGTTCACTCCATCCACATCTCGGTGGCAAATATATGAAAATAATTCAAGTGAACATTTTTGTTAGCAGTCCAAAATTGATTCTAAAATCATTTTGATTTATGCAACACTCTGACTGCACCATACGGTGTGCCCGGTCGGGCTGTTTGTTCGGATCTCATCTCATCAAAAATGGGAAATAACAACAACAACACCATCACCACCACCACCACCATGGATGACAACATTTGCCAGCGAACGAACGCTAACAAACAGTGGGATCGGTGGAGGGCAAATATTGGGATCCTTTTTTAAAAAAAAATAAGCAAATGTGTGTGAAATTCCTTCATCAAAGTTCATCAGTTGCTGTTGTTGTTGTATGTGGTCCATGGAATAACAAAAATAAATTAACTAAATCTTTAATTTGAGAACGACTCCATGGATTTAAATGACATTTCACAAAAAATAGACATATTTCGGATTATAAGCATCTACTTTTCAAGTAGGCTCTTGCCCTTTTTGAAACATAAAGGGTGTTTTTTATTGAGGTATAGAACTTCGAATTGAAATAAAACACAAGAAAATCGTTTTAATGTCCATCAATTTGGCTTTATTTGAAGGATAATTTTATGCCATTAATGTTTAAATATGATTTCGGGCATGTGGCCGCCGCTGCTGGCTCGAATAAAGCCAATTCTACAGGTCCAATTTTCAACCACTTGTTGGAACCACAACTCATCCACTCATGCCATCCAATTCGGGAACAAAATAGTCGGTTATCATGGCTCTATACCGGTCTCCATTAACGGTAACTGACTCTCCAGCATTATTTCGGAAGAAGTATGGCCCAATGACTCCACCAGCCCATAGAGCACACCAAACAGTCAGTTTTTGTGGATGTAATGGCATAAAATGGACGGAGCTTGCGGTGAACTTCGCGAACTGAACCATTACTTTCGAAATAAATTTGCGCGATTTGCAAGCGTTGTTGTTTTGTCAATCTGTTCATGATGAAATGGCAAACCTAACGAAATATTAATCGCTTGACAGCTGACAAAATGGCCGCCAGTTAAAAAAGTGATGCCAACTTAAAGTTCTATACCCCAATAAAAAACACCCTTTATTAAGGAAGACGTCAAATATCATTCCCACAATTATACAAAATGGATCACGCTACAACAGCGGCAGTGAAAAATGCGAAATACTCGCACAACAATTCAGCTCAAACCATCAAATTAACGGACAACTTGAGTGACAATGAAGGGACATCAACCAAGTCAATGAAACGCTTCAGATTCCACTGATGATTTCTGCGAGTTCTAGTGATAACTTAATCGATCTCGCAACGATTTCAATTGAAACGTCGTAAGTCTCCTGGTATAGACAACGTCGAAAACAGATCCATAAAGGAATCAAATATATTACAGGACTGGAGACTGGAAGGAATCTAAGGTAATCCCCATCAACAAACCAATCAAGCCCCCCGATGGGGGTCTTATAGACCAATTAGTCTCTTAGTAACATTTTAGAGAAAGCTTAAGTTCAGAGATGAACATTTTATTCTTCCCTCGCATCAGTTTCGGTTTCGGCGGCAACACAATACCGTGCAGCGAATACGAAAATTGTTTAATTTCTAAAATAAATCTAAATCTACAGGAATGATTTTATTAGATATTAAAGCTGCCTTCGATGCCATTTGGCACGATGCATTAACTTTTGAAAATGATAAAACTTAACTTCCCAATAAATATTGTGAAGATTGTCATCTCCTTTCTCTCTGATCGTTGTTTCAAAGTTCACGCTTGCAGTGAGAACTCATCGAGTACGGAAATAACGGCAGGGTGTCCACAAGAATCCAGCCTCTCTCCACACTACAACATTTCAACGTCTGACATTCCTCCTCTCGAAGACTGCACAGTGTCAATATTTGCTGACGATATCGCCATAACCATTATTAGATCTTGACAATTCGCCGGTTCAACAAACACATGTAACTTCCAATGGCGGGAAATTTAGTTTTGCGGTTAGTGCGGATAGATCAAATTTTAACTTCAATGGGGGATGTGGACGATTGAATGAAGACACCGACACGCAGATAGACAGAAATGCGGGTTGTCTATTCACGATGCGTCCAATGAACACGGCTGTAGACCTTTACTGGGAGTATTTCACATGGAAGATTTCATCGGAAGAAGTGCCATAGTTCAACTCAGCAATTGGAGTCATCAACTTCATAGACCTGTAGTTAGACTACAGTGTGATTCCCCTTTCGTTCGGTTCGATATTGGTTTCTAGAAAGTTTTTTTTAGCAGGTGTTAGATCAGGTTTCTGGATTCACATATTTCGATGCCTTTGCTGAGGAGTGGCTTCGTCACCAGGCCGATTGCCAACAAATAGAAGATGGGATGTTTCTGCATTGAGATGTTTTTCGCTCCCACTGTGCATCGTAGCCCAACGACAATATCAATTGCTGCTCATCGATTTCTAATCAGCATCGGGCGTGCTACATAATGGAAGCTTTATTGAAATTGCGCAATCAAACGAAAAGTAATACGACGCCAACAGTGGCGATGTAACACTGCTGAGAACCAAACATCCGTTCCCATATTCAACCATGCAACCATTTAGCCAACCAAACTACGAACGTACGAACGAACGAATCATTATCCATCCAGTCTGCCAGCCAGCCAGCCAGCCAGCCAGCGAGCAATCTATCCATTTATCCATTTGTACTGCACGCTGATGGTTCGTTCTTCGCTCACTTTCCCCGGATTTCCATAAACTAAATTGAAAAGTTGTTTTCGCTATTTTCTCCCCCCCTGCCCCAGCACAACGGACCAGAAATATGAAAACGTAAAACATCTGTACGACGTACAGGTAACCGGCACTCATTCCAACCCAACCCAACGCAAACCATTTCATTCCAGCGTGGCGACCATTGACGCGGTGTCCTTCATTGGTGGTGTGTGTTGGCTCTGGGGTGCCAGGCAAACAGATGTTCGTCTCCACAAAAAGTGACACCATAAAATATATGACACACAAACATACATTCCATATTGTTGTTGATGCAGGGACGATGGAGAGGGAGGGCAAGGTGCCAACAGACAAGTCATCCAGGTATGACAACTTCAGAACCAAACCCCCAGCGCTGGCCCGCGCTTTATTTCATTGGCGAAGAGAATATGTTTTAATTTGAAAACATGGTTGTATGGCCAAAAAAAAAAGTGTGTCGGAGTGTGCTGGAGAATTTGAGATATTTGTTTGTTGGTGCTGCTGCTGCTGCTACCGTTGTTGCCAGTCAGTGAGTCAGTAAGTCATTTAGTCAGCAGGTGTCAGCGAGCATTTAATCCCTACCGCAGCATTAGAGTAAGCTTCATTTGCGACAACATAAGTTTACTCATTCATTCCTTCATCCATTCATTCATCCACAACGTCCGTCCTTTGGCACAGTGGTGCCAGGCAAAGAAAGCTGCAAGATAAAGAAGGAGGCAATAGGGCATTTACAACAGGGTGCTACGAGGTTGGAACAGTTTAGAATACCCCACTTTGCGTGGTTACGTTCCAAGAAAAAAAAAGCACGAAGCAAGTTGAGACGACGCAAAGTGAATTATGATTTTCAAAAGATCGAAGAAGAAAAGTGAACAAAGTAACCCTTAAAAAAACAAAAATAGTTAAACTCTGCCAATACAAAAATATTGACCTTTTTGGTAACCAGAAACAACCGGCAAAAATTTATAAAAATCTGTTATTCTCTTTTAAAAAAACCACAATACACTAATTGAAACTCAACTCTAAAACAGTGAGTCTTTAGCCTCGCGAGGCTGTCAACAATTGTATTTTTCACACAGTTGCCAGTTAAGTACACACACATTCTCTTCGAAAACATCGAAAATCATCTGAAAAAAAAACGGAGGGTCTCTCCCTGTGCACGTGCATGTTCATTTGAAAAATGTCGTCGCCAGAGTAACTTATCTCATGAATGGTTGCCGTCCGCAGCAGTAAATAAAAACACAATGTTGCCACAAAGCTTTTGACATAAGCTTTTTGGGGAAAAGTATGGACAAGAAAATTTGTTATACTTTGTTTTCTGTACTTCAAACACGTCCAAAGAATTCTGTATTGGAAATAATTCACAATATTTGAATTTTTTAATAAGTCAAAACTCAATAAAATTATCCCCTAAATTGACAGAAACAAAATGTTGTTGGGCAACACTAACAGTCGCAATTTGCACTGCCATTGAAATTTCCGTTGCTAGTCACTGGCCAGTGAATTGACTGGGTAATGCAGCAGCGATGCAACTTCTAACAAAACGAAACGACGCAAAGCGAGACATTGGTGTACATAAGTGTTGCCATGATTGAAGTGGTGAATGCTGCAAGTCCGCCATTTATCCTACAACGAAATCTTATTTTAAACGACTGAACTGAATTATCTGAACTCGATGATACGATCCTATGAGTACTCGAGCGCGATGAGAACTTCCATTGAAGCAATAAACAAGGATCGGCGAATAGCAGAGGAGGTCCGCAAGAGAGGACAGATAAGAGGATAGTTAGGAGTGCACCACGCCTGTCGAAGAAACATCTCACAGCGTTTTTGGTGGGGGCGTCTTGGTGTTGCTTAGGGAGTG
This sequence comes from Hydrotaea cyrtoneurina, assembly GCA_958296145.1. NCBI lineage: Eukaryota > Metazoa > Arthropoda > Insecta > Diptera > Muscidae > Hydrotaea > Hydrotaea cyrtoneurina. Next base: position 3,609,971 of record OY282513.1, on the reverse strand, counting down.
GCTTCTGTATGTAGACTAGCTATCGTATGTTGTGTTGCTGATTTTTTTTTCATGTTGAGAGCCAGTGTGTCCTCCGTCCACCCGTCCAACCGTCGCACCCATTCATGCAGTTGGTCTGCTGGTTCGCTCGTGTTGTTTTGTTTTGTTCCGTACTTTTCCTTTGTTATTTTCGGTTGTTGTTGATTTTCGTGAGCTGGCGGTTGTTGTCATCTGATATGTTTAACACCGACTGTCTGTATGTTGGGTGTGTGTGTGTTTGTATGTTATCGGAATGTTGCAGCAGCATTAGTTGCTGCTGCTGTTGTTGTTTGTTTGGCTGTTGTTTTGTTTGTATTTCCATCATAATTTAGTGAATCTAATTTACATACTCACCTAAATTGTCTTTTATTTATGATATTCTAAAGAAAATATATTTTCCATAATATATCATCGCCAAAGCCAACCCCCCCTTCCCCCCTTGATGTACCGCATTCACAACCACCTCCGGAATTTTCATTAGTATCCACTCACTCACACACATACACACACATATATTATCATATCAATAGTGTTCCAGCAGTCATCCGTTTGTTTGTTATTCCATCATAAGTTCCTAAATATCGTGGTTTACTTTATACACACACACGCGCATTCACTTACGAGGAAACTTTCCCAAAATCCTTTATAAACACAAAAGATTTGAAGGTATTTTTATTATTCCTCCCAGCTGACAGTTCAGGGTTTGGCAAATATATTTTTGGGACGAGAACTGTTTGTGTTGCTTTAAACAAATCATAACCCCCGAAGTCAAATGGACTAAGGAAAATGGATTATATCACCATGTGTAGAATGGTGAGGGGCATAAGTACATGAATATTTTTTCGACGAAATGAGTTCGTGAGAATAGAAGTTGGCAAAGTGTTTCTAGACACTCATGAAGTTGAGGCCGCTTGCTTCGATTGGGAATTTACATATGTTTCCCAAGTGAACAAAGGCCAAATGGGCGAAAACCATAAGAGTGACAAAAGTCGACGTTGCTGGTTTTTTTCAAATATTTTTTATTTGGTTTTTAGTGTCTTCCAAACTAAATGGAGTTTCAATATTTAATTCTTCTTTTTTTCTTGGATTGTTCTAATAGTCGAAGAACATTAGAGGAAGATCAGACTTAATTTATACACAACTTCTCGGTCAGTCGATCCAATCAATGCGATCCCCTTGATTTGGAGTGATCGTGGTCTGTTTGCTTGGATTGTTCTAATAGTCGAAGAACAATTAGAGGAGAGTACGAATTAATTTATACTCAACTTCTGGGAGAGTCGACTCTACCATCAATGCGATCACAGTAACTTCCTAGTAAAGCAGATATACAAATAGGGACAGTTGTGCTCTAGATTTGTGTGACTACCTGCCTCGTCGGCCTACGGTGGTCGTAGCGCGAAATACACGACTTTCATTGAAAATATCTTCATATTTTCCGAGAAAACGAACTATTTTCTTTTTTTTTTTGCTATTTTTCTGAATATTATACAAATTGAAGCTAATTTCATTATCTACTTGTGTGCAGAATTTGGGAAATATGTCATAGAAAAACATATTTCCCAAATTCTGCACACAAGTAGATAATGAAATTAGCTTCAATTTGTATTGGGGGGAGGAGAAGGTAGGAAGGTCAAATGATTTTTGAAATATACGCACATTGACTGCAAGTAAGGTCCAATGATCCTGCCGGACCATAAACCGCACCAAACAGTCACACGTTGAGCATGGAGAGGCTTCTCAACAATAACTCTTGGATTTCCCGAGCCCCAGATGCGACAATTTTGCTGGTTGACGTAGCCACCGTGATGGAAATGGGCCTCTTCAGTCAAGATGATTTGTCGATGGAATTCCGGATCAATGTCAAGCATTTTAAGGATCCAATCAGCAAAGACACGATGATTGTTGATGATCGGCTGGCATTTTATTGTGACATCGCTAATTGTAGGAAGATGTTTTTTGCCCATAAGCAGGTTAAGTTCGAGAATGGGCAATATCGGACCAAAGGGGAAAAAGTTCCCCTTTACGGGACTAAATATATCCCGGCCATAATCAAATTTTTCAAATATTTTTTTTCACTACATCTGATTTTTATAAGTTTATATAATTTATAGATGGGGAAAAAAATCCCAAAATGGGCGTGGGTTCCGTGGACCCTTGGGGCCCAAAAAAGGGCCCATGATAAACATGCGCATATGGGTATCGAAATGCAACGACATTTTCTCGCGAACCCAAATATGCATTTATTTTCATGATTTGGATAAAATTTATGATCGGGTTCCTGGGACTATCGGGTCACGAGAGGCCCAAAAACTCAGTTAGTTTTCTTATTTATTGACTTTTTAAGGATCCATGATGGAGGGTATATAAGATTCGGCCCGGCCGAACTTACTATTTGTCCACTTGTTTTTACCATTTTAATTTTCTTTTTTTGAAATGTGAAATTAAATCTAGAAATTACATTTTTCGTTGTAATCAAAGTCCCTCCAAAATACCAAAATACAGTATCTGTGCAGAGATTCATAGCACCAATCGTTTTTTAGTATACGAATTTATGTTTCACAGTCTTTACCTTTATAGTCATGTGTATTTTAATAGCGGCTTTAGTAACCACACTGATTTTTCCATATTTTCCATATTTTAGAATGAAGGTCGGCGATGAAATTTCCGAAAAATGGGTGTGTCACAGATAATTTGTTGGGGATCTGATGACTCTAAAGTCGGTAGACGACGCTGACGGGGTCTAAGGCTCAGACGGTGAATCTGACGGACAACAACTACTTCTCAGTATGTTTTTATGTCAATAACATCATAGGATGGGTATAGGCGAGAAGTTATCCAAATCTAATGAAATATAACAACATTTTCTAGCTTTCAGATTTTCCAAAAATGTTCAGCTAGAAAGTCTACCATCCAGTGTAACAATATTCCGCTCGCCAACAAACATTCCATTCGGGATTAGATCCAAGGTTAACTAAACGGATGTTGACATCTGCATATCCTTATGTTTTGCTAAACAAATACACGTTTTAATAATTTAGACCTGTCAACATTATGAACAATGGCTGGCTCGAAATTCCGCACATCCCAACACAGACACAGGCACAGGCACAGCCACTCATACACATCGAAGGCTACTTCCGATTTCCGGTTGAATTAAAAAGTTTTGCGTTCCTGTTCTAAATTGGCAAGTTAATGCCGCCGTGATACTGGCGCGCTGTCGTTGTCGTTTTCGTTTCCAATCACCTTTCAGCACACACCGTCCAGCGGAATTCCCAAAGTAAACGGGAATTAATATGAGGAACTTTCAAAGTTTAAGTCCATATTTCACGAGAAATTTAAATATTGAAAAGCCAAACAAAAAGTGAACGGTGAAACAAAAACTAAATGAAAATATTTGTATGGCGACAGGGAAACGGTTGGGGCGGTTCATTTTGTTTTTTTTTTGTTTTTGGTTCGGTTTGTTACTGAGTTCCCACGAAATGTGCCCCGCCAGTTGGTATGTGTCAGAACGTTGTAATGGCTCTGCAGTATGTGTCTGCCGCAGCCGGGGTCGAAGGTCACCTTTACTCGCATTCTGCCCATTTATTTGTAAAGTATCGCAATAACAGGCAAAACAAGTACACGGAAAACTGATCTGAACTGAAAAAGTTTATATGTTTTTTATTAAAAATTAAAAAGAAAGAAAGAAAAAAAAACCAACAAAAAACAAACAAAAGCACAACAACGAATAACAGGAATGCTGATAATAAATTGTCGTTGGTATGTGTGTATCCTTACCTTAGTAAGCCTCCGCCCTCAGCCCTGCCCGTAGACACGGCACACTGCGGTATACTCGTATACGACCGGGCTGCAGAGGTACAAACTGTACTTTATCACATTGTTTTTGTTGTTGTTGTTTTTTTATATTATTATTGGTGTGCCCTCCTCCACAGGATGTGGTAAACAAACGGGCGCATATTCAAAGTTCGTGAAGTTTTTGGTAACGTTGTAGGCATTCGTCAGGTGTAGGGTCATGCAGACCTGTGGCCCAGTTTAAGGAGGGCAACTTTAACATATTTTTATGTGCTGATCGGGACTAGTTTGTATGTGGAATTGGAGATTCTCTACAACACATGATATTCTCCCATGGACCAATCTCAACATGTGGACGTTCGAGGCGGTGTTATGTCAGGGTGGCAAGACTTCGTTTCAGATCCAAATCCTATTCTCACAGGCGTTCAAAAAAAAAATGAACAAGACTTGTCATTATTTTATAGCCCCAGTAGGAAGGCTTTATTGTCTAGGTCTACGGGCGGATCTATCCAAGTGAGGGCGGAAGCGATTGCTCTCCGACCAAAATCTGTGCTCTTTTTTGTATTATTTTAGATTGCAGCAAGAGTGACAAGTAGGCCTTGGATATCTAGAATAACACATATGAGAGGCATATGAGAATAAAATCCTAGGCCTAATCCTATTTTATACTCCTATTCCCAAAAACATCTTTGATCCTTTGACTCTGGCTGACAACCGCAGCCCGTGGACTATACGGTAAACTGAAGTTGTCGGGCGACGTCGAAGTAAACACTCAATGACAGACCTTGTGATAAACTATATACCTAATTTATTGTAGTAAACGATTGGGGTAAAGAGTCGGATGGATTGATTAAGTCATAGACGGGAGTAGTTGGTGTAAACGATACAACGACTCCATCAGAGTAAAGTCTCGACCAGAGTCGTCAGAGACATTGGGTAAAACGAAAATTGAATCTTAAAAAAACTCTGCTAATTTAAACTGACTTTAGAATTCAAACCTAAAGAGGAGTTCTCAAGAAATACAAAAGTCACCACCAAGAAGAGGCTGATCCACGATTCGTCGCCACCCGACGCTTCTAATTCCATGGCACTGCTCTTCATCTACTGGCACGTTGTTATTCCCAATAAAGTGGCCAGTGTGTATGAGCACAGGTACGAATGGCACTTTCCAATTTATAAAAACAAAACAACAGCGAAAAACTTTCTATTGCCGCCCATATTGTTAATAATTTGTTGTGTCTTGTTCTGCGATTGTTGCTGCTACAGATACCGGCCGGATGGTGTTGTTCCTTTCGGTGGGTGTGGTGGTGGTGGTGCTGCTGCTGTTTAGTTTTAATATCTCCGACAAAAAAAAAACACCGTACAGAAACTTGTGCTGCTGTTGTTGTTGTCGACGATGAAATGATATCTTTGGCTAAAGTAATGTTCGTTCATGCCACAGCAATTGCTATTGTCGTGCACACACACACTCGCACATACACGATTTTTTGTATTTGAACTTTTTTGCTTCATTGTTTGTGGTGTCCCTTTGAGCAACACACTCGGCGCCCATTACAAACCGCAGCTATTTGCTGTTGTCGCTTTTGTTAATGCTCCTACTGTTTGGCCTAATAAACGGCGTGTAGCTTTATTACTCGTAGCAACAAAAACAACAACAAAAAAAAATACAGACATTCCACATAAATAGCCGTAGAATTGCACCTTAGTTGGTCAACAGTGGAAGAAGCGTGAATTATCACTGCGGGGGTGGGGGTGAAGCAGAAACAAATATGTAATTTTGTTATTAGCATCAAGTCATTTGGCTTATAAATATTTTCCATTTTCCCCACACCGCCACGTTAAGTCAAATCGTTGGCTTACTAATAACATTGCCAGTGTTTGGTGTGCCGTTGAGCTGGTCCAGAACTCGGTACGGCTAAGCTTAGCATGCCAGTGAGACATCTCCCATTAGAGGAGATTTCTTTGGTGATTTGTAAATATTTGAACTTAAAATGGAGGCTACATTAGGCTTAGTCAGATACATGTATGACATTTCTTTTTTACGTTTGTAAAACACATACATACATACTTATATGTACTAATTTCCATTAATGTGCCATTAAATGGGCAACAAATCTGTAATATTTGCCGCATATCATTAATGTACCTGCCACTAATTAGTTTGTTAATGTTTTTTTCTAGAGGAGATTTAGTCGTACATGTCGGATAGATATTAAATTCTTAAAAATTGATCTCTTGTAAACTATTGGCCATTTTCATAGTATCCAGCTAGGAGTTAATTGTGAGACTGCCAGTTGATTTTTAACTGGAGGTTGTGCAAAAAAACAAGTATGTTACAAATTTAACAAATGTCTCACACAAACTTCGAAATATACATTCGAAAAGACATTGGCTTAGTAACAACTGAAAAGAAGTCTTAACCTTTAACCAGTGACGTGTAGTCTCACAGGCGTCGCGTGTTTGGTAAATTCTTAGAATTTATGTCAATTAAGGCTGAAAAGTAGAAGTCAGTGTTAATTATCATGTGTGTTTAAAGTAATAATAAAAACTGATTGAATTAATTTATATTTGTTTTATTACAATCCAACAAATAAATATCAACGCATTTTAAATCATTATAATGCAATTTTATGAAAAAATTTAAATTTAAAAGTAGTAGCCTGTGAGACTACATGTCAGTTAAGGTTAAGTCGTCAAAAGAAGCTTCATCTGTTTTCGCAAGTACCCATGTTTCGGCCCCATAAAGAAGCACAGGTAAAATATGCCTGTTGTACAGTGTTAGTTTTTGTTCGACGAGAGAGAGCTCGACTTCAGCTATTCAGCTATACACTCTATACTCTCTCTATCGCACACTAAAGTGCGTTTGTATCTTAAAGATACAAAATTTTATAGAATCGAAAATATTTCAAATTTTAAAAAATATTAACCGATTCACTTGTTTTCAATACATATTTTTTTTTTATGGAAATGTAAGTAATCCAATTCGGAGTCGTGGAAATTGTTCGAACCCAGACTCCAATTCAACTAGGGTTTTTAATTTACCAAAATTTTTTTAACGTGAATCGGCCATTTTTTCGACCTCTTCCCGGGAAATGCCGGAACATGATTTTCTTTATAAAATATAATAAAAAAACATCAAAAGTGTTTTGGTTTTGTTTTAACCAAAACTTAAACATAAATACTTGAAATGATTAATAATTTTGTAAATAAAAATCCTACGAAATTAATCCTGAAACAAATATCATGTACAATTTAAAGATCAACTAGTTCAGAAAAGTTTCAGAAAGGAAAAAATCCTGTATTTCCCACAATCGCAGTTATAGAAAGTGCTTAAAATGGTACACAGTTTAATTTTTTTGGTAGTATCTTGTTTTTGGTAGTATCTTGTATTCCGAACAATATTCTCCGCAACTGGTAAGTAATAAATCGGCTGATTTCCCGGATTAGAAACCCTAATAGCCACCATAAAAAACCGTCCTTCCGATTTATAGTACTAACGCTCCAGATGCCAGAAATTCTGGTGGATCTCCTCACTGTCCCAACCAACTATCTGCCCATGCCCCAAGAAGTCCTATTTTTTTGTTTTTTAAGTAAATTAATTTATTAACAATATATTTTTTTAAAATTTTTAGTTGCCTCAGCGTCCTAAGACATTATTGAGGCGAGTTGGCATTAAATAAAATCAATTAATAAAGTAAATTAAATTTAATTAATGTAACAATAATAATAATACAATTCATTAGTAAGAATTGCATTCAAAGCATTTCTACATTATTTAGCAAGAATGCATTTAAACTTGATTTGAAATTAGATATTCTATCAATGATTTTTAAATGCTGGGGCAAGTTGTTAAATTCCAAGCTACCAATATAATCAATTCTTTGTTTCGTGGTTTCAAGTCTACACCTGACTACTCTTAGATTTGAGCTATTTCTTGTGTTGAAGACTGGCTGATTTACTTCAAAATGATGCGAAATGATTTGATGTGCGATATTTATAAAAAGGCAGACCAGTAACCAACTCTGGAAAGTTTTTTTTTTTTTTCACTAACACTCAGGAATGCAATGCACTGTGTTAGCGATAGGAAATAAGGGTATTGGAGTGTTTGTTGATATTTGTCTTGAATTTGATAATGTCATAGCAGGCAGGAAAAACTCTTACTGGAAGATTGGACAGGTTGGTCGTCGTTTGGATGAAAATCAAAATATTTTGATTTCAGGTCATGTTGGTCAACTTTGTTGGTCCGTGTGAGGGCCAGTCATTTATTGAACTTCATTCGCATTTTGTCAGTGATTATATGAGTTGTATAGCGTAGTTTTTATAAAAAACAAAATGAAAAATGTTTTTGACTTTATTTAGGGATACAAAAAATATGCCGCAATTGTCGGTCTTGAACCAAGGCAATAACATATGCGTTCATCAGTGTTACCGTTGTGTGACTAAAATCGCAATTTCCGACTTTTTTGACGGTCCGCGACTTTATGTGCGACTTAATGTTTCTAACAGGAATTCATCAAAAAATATTCGCGAGAACACTTCAAATAATGGTATTGTGGAAAAACGACTTTTGTGCGACTTTTTTTTTTTTTAGAAAACGTCTTTTGTTAGACTTTTTTAAAATCTCAACGGTAACAATGGCGGTCTGGTTGACGCTACAGAAAATGTTTGCCTATAAGATTGGAGAAGAAATTGGTTGTAGAATTATAGAGTGTATGGAAAACGACCAACTTGGTTGTTCAACTCTGTTTTACAACCAGTTGTATGGTGTGAGCGTCGCATTTCTTCAGTTCGTTTAATGTTCTCACAATTTCAAAAGGGAAATTCTCAAATTTTGAATTTTAAGTGTTTTTTCATAAGAACGTGTGATCGCGTGAACTATACGAATATTATTACACACTGTTTGTAATAAATTTGCTTGAGAAAGTATTTGTTACTTAATTTTAAAAATTTTGTAAAAAATATTTTGAGAAAACTATTTTGTAAAAAACAATTTGGAAAAAAAAAATTTGTGGAAAAAAAATTTTTGTTGAAAGAAAAAAATTTTCGTTGAAAAAAAAAATTTTGTTGTAAAAAAAAAATTTTTGTGGAAAAAAAAAATTTGGAAAAAAAAAATTTTTCCGTAAAAAAAAAAAAAAATTGTGGAAAAAAAAAATTTTGTTGAAAAAAAAAATTGTTGTTGAAAAAATTTGGGGAAAACACAATTTCTGTACAAAAAAAAATATTATTTTTTTTATTATTATTATTTATAGAATTATAGAATGCCTTTTTAAATTCCTACGTACTGCGTGACAGAGTCAGTGAATCAGTGTATCAGTGAATAAGTGTCGAGGGTAAATATATATTAAGATAATCTGTAATAAAAATTATTTCATGTACGAGTGGAATCGATGTTGTCCGACATTTCTTATTATTTACTAACAACTTTAGCACTTCCTAAATTTTACTGCTCAAACTGCCTATGCGAGTTAATTTTTTTTTTAATTTTATTGAACTCAAATCTGGGATCTCTATGCAAACACACCGTTTTGTTTTTATTTTTTGGTGTGGACGATCTAGTGTTTCTGTCCGACAATTGCAGACAACGAGAGATCATAAAATCAAATTCATTCGGTGCTCAAACTCTGCTTCCTCCGGCGTTTGGATAAAGTTTGTATGCTTTGTTTTTATTGTTGGCATTGTTTTGTTTTTATAACCTTTTTGTTGTGTCCTCCTCTCTGTACAGCGGAACAATATAAAGGAATTTATTTTATGACCAACAGGTAAGAAAACGACAGATACAGCAAACTCGAACAAAGAGAACACAACACATTGACGCCATAAATGACTGTGCTGCTGCTTCTACACACACACATCCACACACACATTGAGTTGACACTGTTGCTTCACTCGCCGTATGGCTCCGACAGTGTTGTCTTCTATTTAACAACAACAACTGTTATAGCTTTCATTGCAGAGAATGGAAGTGCTAGTTGGTGTACGAGTATATGTTTATGAGAGAGTGAGAGGGAGGTGGTGAATGGTGACGTATACGTAACATTGCTGCTCTCTGCCCAATCCATTGAGGAGGGGGGTGTTGGTGACAACAATTTCGAGCCGAAATTATGTGCAGCAAAAGGCATCAATTTCAATGAAATTTGTTTCTTGTCTATGTGTGCGTGTGAGTATATTTTGCTGTTCATCTCTGGTGTGTTGTTGTTTTGAGAGTGACGCTCGGTGTTTGTTGAAGTTTTTATTAAGTTGTTGTTACTCCTGCTGCTGCCGTTTTGTTGTGCAAATAGAAGTCAAATAAACACATTTAAGCTTCAATGGTCTCCCTGCAACAAATAGCCAAACAATTTACACCCCCCAACCTCCGCCCAAACATCCGGCTCACATCCCCGCCTGACCGTCACACTCTCCATACACTCATCCATCCATGTGGCCGGTAAGTATGAAACCATGTCTTGGCCTTTCTGGTCGTCGACATTGTGCCTGATTAAGCGTCAACACAGTAGAATTGGGTTCGTCGGCCAGGTCTGTCCTTTTTCAGCCGTCATTTGACTGGCAGTCAGACGAGGCCAATCCAGCCCAGCCGGCCATCTGTTGACGTTTGGCAAGTGTTGTCTGTTTGTTTATAGCAAAAGTCATTTTGGACTCACTGTTTTTCAGCTGTTGTTTTGAAATTACCGTACTTGAAGTTGATTTTACGACTTTACTTTTAGACGCCACCCACCACCATCCGTTGAAGGTTGAATGGACGCGACAGATGAATGTGAACGGGGTGTGTGTGTGTGACGGTGACCGTGTCTGTATGGGCCGAGTTTACATTATAACTGTATTATTTTCATCACCCCGGCAAAGCAAATCATGAAGAAGAGGACAAAGCGAAAACCGAAAACAATTGCAATTTCATCAACTGGCCGCATCAGTGTCACCGGGTTCGTTGGTGATGCGGTGGGGGGGGGGGGGGGGGGTGGGTGCCGTAGTGGAGTGTGGAGGCTTCGGAAAATAAAATTACATTTGATTGAATAACAAAAACAAAACCGAGGCTTTCGCTTTTAGTATCCTGTTAATGGATAATTTTTCATTCAGCCATAAATGCCCAAGAAGAATATAAAGACAGTTTTTTTTTTTTTCAATTTTAATCCATTTTATGTGTTATTGACAACACATTGGAGTCAACGCCCATTAAAGTAAATTGTCATGTTAATACTAATGACATGTTGTTGCGTCTGTCGGCTGTTCAGATCGAAATGTTAATATATTTTCAAAAGTTCAACAATCAGTCAGTCGATTTTATGATGTCACAAACTGTCTGGCAGCCATTGACTTAAGAAATGGTAAACAGAAATAGTAGAAAATGAAAAAAAGAGGCATAGAAATATTTATCGTCTGCTGCATTTATATTTCCCTCGATTTCCATTCAACACATTCATCCGCAGTAGCGATCTGAATACGTGTATCAACGATTATGAGAATTAGGAAGGCATGTGGCAAATGTGGCAAAGTTGTAATTTCATGAATCTAACATTTTTTAAAACACATTCATCCGATATCTTTTGCCAGCTATTCAAAACCACAGACTTTTTTAAATTCTCTGGCTTAAGAACTCAGTAGTCAGAGCTACTGGAATTTAGTTGTAAATATAATTTTTAATACATAAAAAAATAAATTATTAAATTTAAGTGAAAGTGAGGGGATTAAATTAGTGACTCTGTTTTCTAACTAGATAACTTCACGCAATTTATCACGATTTTAAGAAAATATATATGTGATAATGGGTAATAAATAAAATCTTGGCCTATGATCCACGTTTTGTCCGAACAGAGATTTCCAATCCGTACAGATCAGCACATTTTGAACATTTGATCTTTGATACTAAACCCGCCCACAATCGTATAAAACACGGCATTTCGACAAAATGAAAAAAAGTGTTTTCGTAGATGTCGGCGACTTTATGAGTAGAAGTACAATCTCTAAGCCATGTAAAACTTCTCGAGAAAAAGCATTAGCCCTTCGGATTTGTCCTAAGTCCCCGTTTGTTTCTTCCTGTAATGTTTAGGGAAAACGTAAATACAAAAACAAGACGCGTTATTTTGAATCACCCGGTATTTTGGTAGCTGTTACTTTTCAAGCTTTTAATCTGTGATATTTGACAGGTAGAAACTACGTTTGACAGGTACAAACTACTTAAGCAACAAATTCATTTAAAAAAATTGTGAAAATCTTGCAGTCACAGTTCGCCAAACTGAAGCATTGTTGGGTCGTCGTGAAGCACCTTTTTGGACCGCAATACAGAAATTGGTGGACAAATTCGAGTTGTTGGAACAAGTTGGTGATGTGAAGAACAAAACCCGTGCACGTCGCTCAAGAATATTGCTGCCCAGAGTGTTGAAGAAAACTTAGGTTGGTCCATTCCTCGTCGTTCTTTGGAATTTGGACATTCCGCAGACGTCATTACACCGTAAGCCTTGGGTCTTTTTTATGAGAAGGAGCATGGTCCTGTAAGTGTGGTCGTGGTGGCTAATGTTGTTTTCCATTATTAACGGCAGACCTTCCTTTTTATTATGAAATAAACATCCGATCATTTCTAGAGAAGTTTTTACATGGCTTAGAGATTTCTCTCTTACTCGTAAAGTCGCCAGCATTTACGTGGTGGAAGCAGCCGCTGAAAAATGTGTGAATTTCTCAGCAGGTTTCGTAAATGTGTTCTGCTGTATGGGAGTCGCACACGGAAAAAGTAAATGCATTTCCATAAACCGACCTCCCTTTTGCAACCAAACCCTCTTGAGTCCTACATATGTTTTCGATGCCTTGAAGTAACCTAGTACAATTTAAAGAATTCCGTCAGTTAATATTTTTTTCTCTATAAAAATATCCTGAATTCCCGAACTTCTCCACAAAACATCAATTGCATTAAGTGGTTCTTAGCCATAAACAACTGTAGCATCACACATCTTACACTGAGTACAGCGGAATGTATGAAATTAAAAATGTATCCGACAACAGACGTCTTTATGGGCGACACCTGCCGCCACGACGATAACAACAATTTTATTTGGCTAAGAGTACAACAAATATGTCTGCATGGCAAACGACTTGACTTAATGGAGGCGATATGGCAGATGATCGGAACGGCGCAAAAAAAAGACAAAATGGAGAGCGACATTCAATATTTACACGTATCAAATATGAATTATTCATGTGCAGGCGGAAAATGTGAATAGCACACATACACGCACATGCGGCATTTGTCATGATGTCATTTTATTTGCTTAAGTGGCCACGATTCCGCATTTGACAAATACAATTATGAGCAAATATTTTCGGAGGAAATCTTTTCACATCAAATGAATCACATTAAATGATTTACATACAACAAGGGCGTATATTTACCTATACACCTACACCTATACACACACACACCAACACAGTCTCAATACAAACACATTTTCCAATACATATAGAAACGGATCTATTCAATGGCATTCGAAGAAGCTGTCATTTATTTACATGTACATACAAACGCTCACAGACATTCACAGGCTCACTCTACTAAGAGTCACCGCACACTAGGGGGGGAGTTTGGAAAATATTGAAAATATGGTTTGAATTATGACAAATGTTAAAGAGTTTCTGTATATCGCTACCTTAGATTTGACATGAGAGAACAAATACGTTCTATGTTGTTCGTTTTTTGACAGCCTCTGGACTTGAACCTTTTGGTCATCACTCCACAAATCGGAAAAAAATAGAATATCTGTTTTATTTTATATCTATGAAAAACATTTTGTTTAAATATAGACTTAGCACTTTTTTTTTTTTGTTTTTTTTTTTGAAGGCCAACACTCAGGGGATGCCCCCTATAAATGCAATGCATTGTGTTAGCGGAAGGAAATTAGGGTATCGGAAGGAGGAACGAGGGAGTAGTGTTTGTTGACATTTGTTTTGAATTTCTGAATGTCACAACTGGCAGGAAATACATTTGCTGGAAGATTATTCCACATACGAACGGTTCGGCTAAAGAACGAATTTTCTCTATAGTGCGTCGTCCGGTCAACCGGCCATTTCACAATGAACGGATGAGAGACCCTGGATAGCCGTGTATTCCGACTAAATGTTCTAACGTCAGGGACCAGACGACGGATATCTTCTGAACAGATACCATTAAAATATCTATAGAATAGCGATACACAACCCACATTTCGGCGATGCTGTAGGGAGACAATAGAGCTGGATACCCTACCATCCCCTATCATCACCACCGCTCTCCTCTGTACACGGTCCAGAAGCTTCAAAGATGTTAATGGAGCCCCTGCCCATATATGCGAGTTGTGTTCCATTTTTGGCCGGATGTAAGTGTAAATATTTACGAGATCAGATGGAGTGAAGTATTTCTTGCACCGCTTCAAAAAGCCTAAACACTTGAATGCTTCTTTCGACACTTCGAATATATGGCTAGCCCAGCGAGCATCACCCTGTATCTTCATGCCCAGAACATCAAGAGTATCTGATACGTCGATATCCACACCACCCATAGATATTGACGACGATGCTGGATCTGGTGAACGTTTGTGTGACAACAAACAGCACTGGGTCCATCCAACATTGTTGAGCGGTCGTTGACACCACGTAAATGCCGATGACTTTACGAGTAAGAGAGTAACACGAAGCCACGTAAAATTTTTCTAAACAAAACATTATTCGCTCGGAGGTGACTATGGAGATTTTAAGCCTGGCATACCCGGAGATTATTATAATTCATCTGTAGTCGGTGTGTTCCTACGACCCTATTAGATTCTTCCAACGTCGGCTGCTCAATTCCTAAGACGGAGTCTATGAGAGGATATCGAGGATAAGGTTTCTACACCATGTTCTACACTGATAATCTTATAGAAACCAGACGACTCCCCAATAGACCGATGAGTAGGAGCAACTTGTCTGTCAGAGCATTGGACGTAGATCTGGCCCACACTTTCTTAGAAAGTGTAGATTCCAATAAGGAGTGTCTTACAGATTATTTAGTCTCGTTCAATCAATATTTTAATGAACATCACTCGTCAGTCTTGTTAGGGCCCCCTACATTTTCAAAACCTTTTGCAAGTCCGCCTACTGTACACACAGGTTTGACAATATTGACACATACACGTTCAAGAGAAAGCACACTCGCACATTTCACATACAGACTCATACATTCGCCCAGAGATGATGGGAAAATGTGTTGTGATTTCTTTTTCTTTTCAGCATCTTTTTCTCTCTCTCACGCTCTCTCTCGCTTACTGAACAAGTAAGAATTGTTAACTTTAGGAACAATTGAGCGTTAGAACTGCGTTTGCCTAAGTGAACAATACTGTTTGTATTGATACAACTAAGTGTGTCCGTGTGTGTGTGTGGGTGACTGTGTACCTGGCTGGCTGTGAGTAAGTGCGGTTGTGTGCTTTAGTTTGACTTGTCTTAAATTCACTCAATTTGTTTTGTTACGAATACTTTGATTGCACAAAAGACGATGATAACGGGCATGGTTGGGTGGGGTGTGGTGGTTTGGGGTCGAGTCAGTGAGATGGAGGCAGACAGATGCTGGTGTTGAACAATAATTCAATATTTGTAAATGTAATGAGAAAATTTGCCGGTGTTCGTGTGCCAGTGTAGTGAGTGCGTGTGTTCACATGCGTGCATGTGTACTTACTTCACACTTGGCGTGTTCTGTGTGCTCATCATGTTGTTTGTGTTTGTGTTGGTGTGCTCGTCTGGTCTGGACTGCTGGTGCCCGAATGTTTGAAGATTTATCTTAAACTATTGATTTAATCTCTGATAATTGACTTTTAGCTGGAAAGTGTTAATCGCCTCTTTTAAGCTGCTGCTGTTGTTGTTGAAGTCATTATTATGACGATGGCTGATGGGTGATGTGTGCTGGGCCATGGCCACTCTGGCAGCGATTGTTTGTTGGCGGTGTTGTGTGTTAATAGAGTACACCAAACGTCGAACCGAACCGAAACGAATCGATGGACAGACCAACACATTTAGTAAATTATTACTTCAAGATAAATGAATACAAATGGACCATCACCTTGGCAGGGGCATTATTTCATTTCTTTGTTATTGCTGTTGTTGTTGTTACTATTGGTTGTGTTGTTATTGCTGGTTCGGTTAGTGCGGACACTCAAACAAATTGCCCACTAACAATGGGGACGGTTAAAACCATAAATAACATTAGCAACGGCAATAGCAACAACACCAATTGTAATAATAAGGATCACTACACTGGCACACAAACAAACTGACATACACACACACACACACACTTACACACACACACTTACACAATGAAGTCATGAATACTGCCGTGTATTCGATGGAGCTCAAAGGACAAATAACAACTAATAAAGTGTTTTCCACTTTTTCCTCTTACTTTCCAGCTCCAAAGCGCACTGTCCCACTCTCTCCCCCACCACCCGTACACCATTTGCGAGTATTTGTTGCCCTCAATAAGACTACAGCAAAAGGTGGAAAAACACACACAAACAGCAAATGTAAGTACGTTTAGGGACCACCACAGTGGCTTGCAATCGAAGGTGTGATGCGATGGAGCAGAAGAGCTATTTACAAATGAGAAATGGGGTCACACCAGCAAAACTCAGCACCGCACTCGACCAAATGGTATATGTCCTGGAGAACATTAGGGAACACTTGCTAAGAAGGTAAGAGATTGGTTTTTTTTTTACATTTTTTCCTATGTGAACAACTATGTTAATGGAGGACTTATTTAGAAATGGGAATGGTTGATGGAGTTGTGCCGTTGGATTTTTTTAGATGTTCCGTGGACGTTCATACTTGTTTTTTTACAAATATAAACTATTCATGTTGGTTAATTAATGAATTAGAGCCACATGAAACACACACAATTTTTAGAGTTCTTGATACTCAGCCTTCCTTAAAACTGCGAAAAATTCTAGTCTGTAAAATTATTAGAAAAATAAGTAAATGTAGAATGAAGAAAATGTACAAGGACACGTCGCATCTACTACAGCACGAAGTTACAAGTCGCTGAATCGACGACGAAAGTCTTCTTCCTATGGCGCACCTTCTCTCCATTCGACAACAAAAAACCCCTGATCATTTAGCTTGCATTGGAGTATCGCCTACTCTTAACATAACGCATAAACCAAAATCAATGTCAATGTTAAACTAAAATCCATGTCCTCAGAGTCAGATTATACTGTCAGACCGTTTGCCAACTACATATGTATGTTTGGCAGTGCTGTCGAGAATTATGCGAGCTCACCGACAATGAAAAGCTAACGTTAGTTAGTTAGCTAGCGATAAAACGGGCAAAACAAATGATCTCCACAAATTATGTATCAACCACATTTAAGACAACACAACCAAATGAAAATAAGTGACTATTTGCATTCAAGCTAATTAATATTGAATTTAAATTTTACCAACATATTTGTTAATAGTTGTGCCACAAATTTCTATCGTCGTTTCATAAAACAATTTCACAAATACATACTCAGTTCGTTTAAATGAAAGATGGTACAATTATCCGAAGTCCTGTTTATTGAAAATCTCGCATAAGTGAAAACAATTGATTGATTTTGGTCGTTTCCGCTTAACCGAATTCGACTGTACCTATATTCAATGTTCGTTCAATCGGAAAATACACACACACATCATTGGAAACCCAAAGAGACCATTAAATTCAACGTACTCGAATTGGCTCTGCCACGAAACACTTATTTGAATAACATTCGTTGCTTATAAAACTTTAATTTATTTGTTTGTTTTCTCAACGAAGTTTTACAATCGACTCGCACAATGACAATTTTCTGAATGAAAACTTTTGATTGATTTCTTAAAAAACATAAGAAACGAAAGTAGAAAAGTACAGTACACAGAAAAAAAATACAAATGAACTTCAATTTAAATATTTGTTTATTTGATTAAAATTTTAATTGAAAGTGCTGCAGTCACAGAAATGATATTATTTTTTTTTTCCATTTTAATTGAAATACATTTCTATTAAAATAATTGTATACTTGATCTCGCAAATAATTGATTTCTTGTGGAAAATATTTATTAAAATTTTAATTAAATTGATTAAGAAAATAATTGATATTGGTTTGTGATTTTTGATTAAAATTGTAATTGACACAATTAAATAAATTAAACATATCCGGATCAAATTTATTATTATTTAAATATATTTATTTACTTTTTTGAGATAAATTACAAAGAACAGACAGCATATTGTGAATACCCCAACTTGTAGAATAGACGGGCACCCATCGACCAACAGTCTGGGATTATATGTAGACATTAGCCGATATATATATATATATATATATATACATATTTTTTGAAGACCAACCCTTATGCCCCCTATAAATGCAATGCATTGTGTTATCGCATGGGAATAAGGTCATCGGAAGGATGAAAGAGGGAGTAGTGTTTGTTGACATTTGTTTTGAATTTCTGAATGTCACAACTGGCAGGAAACCCACTTGCAGGAAGAATAGTCCACATACGTATGTTTCGGCTGATGCATTTTCTCTATAGTCTGTCGTCCCATTAACCGGCCACTTGTCAACGAACGGATGAGAGTTATATTCCATTTTAGGACGGGGTGAAGTATTTCCTGCACCTGCTTTAAACATATGAATGCTTCTTTTGACACGTCGAATATGTGGCTAGCCTTCTAAACCTTTGTTAGGGCAAAATGTGAGAAAATTGTTTGTTTTTTAAAAACAAATTTTAACAAACGTTTATAAGGCTGTTATGAATTTCTATTAATAAAGGGGGGTTATTCTTTAACTTCTACTGTGGTTGAACACGAAGTTGCAAACACCGAATTTGCCAAGTCTATTTCGGCTTGCTTCGCTTCTGTTGCTTCGATTCAGCCGTTTGTCCTCTTCTGCGGCACATCTGTCTACGTGGTCACTGTGTTTATTTTGTATTGCCGTTCCTAAGGCCGTCGAGCTGGAATATGTTGAAGTAGACCACTTGTATCGTCTATGCGGTTTAGTCGCTTTCTATATTCTTTCACTTCCTTAATTTGTTCGCCGTCACGTTTTGTCTGATTCCTTCATTTGTTCTCTTCAATAACTAAGTCTAAATCTGCTATTACTAAAGCCTATGCTGCCGCATTCCAATGTGACTAAGTCGAATAAACAAGGCTGAGCATGACTTCGATTTCACATTCAGCCTTGACTAAACCTGAGTCATTAAACATTGACCAAATCCAGATTCTCCGTGGATCTAGAACATGTTCTCCAAAGCACGAGTAACCCCTGAATTTTTGAGACATCATTTCGATAACTCGCTGGGGCGTATATTTGAGTCTATATCTAGTACTCTTTGAGTTGGAATATTTTCTGTGCCGTCTCCATTACCGATCACCGGCTGGAAGGACTCTGTTCGAGTCCACTGTGCAATAAAACCTCAAGTACTTGAATGGTAAGTTGACCCAGAACGCTCCTACATCAGAAAACTATTGTCGCACCAAAAAGAAAAAAAACAAAAACGAAGGGAACATCAACCGGAGGAGTAAATTCCACAAACAAACAAACAAAACAATAAACATTTCTCAGCAGGATATTGCTGTGAAATGGTTAAAGTTTTCGAACAACAACAACAATACCACCAACAACAATATTGAGCACAAGGAAGCCGAAACAGAAACAGAAGAAGAGAAAAATAATAATAATAATAATAATAGCTAAACCACTTTTGTGATGCCGCCTGCTATTGTTTGTTTGTTTTGTTATTGCCCACCTTCTTTTTGTTTTGGTTGTGGCTCTTCTCAACGTCGTCATCGCCATCGCCATCATCATCTCCTGTGCTCGGGCTTTCTGTTTTCACTCTTCCACTCAAATGTGTAATTAATGCTATCGAGAAAGTTCCACAAAACTTTACTTTCAGCCTTTTTCCATATAGGCGGTTATTCAAGGGGGGGGTGGTGCGTCATAAGGGCCGTTTAGTAAAAAAAAAAAAAACAATAACAGAGAGAAAGTGAAACAGGGAGAAAAGAAAACAATAACAAGAATACAAAACAAAAGGCGTTGAAATTTGTTTTATTTTATTGCTCCGTAACACGGTCAATTCAGGTCTGAAACCGAAGAAAAAAACAACCAGAACCAAATTTGGACGACAACAACAACAACGATGACCTGAACGTTGTTTGCTCACAGCAACAACCGCTCGTTCAATAAACGTTGGCGTTGTATAACAAACCATTATGATTATTAGTTTCAAATTAGTGGTTAAGAGCCCTAATCTCGAGCACAAAAATGGGGACTTTTTATGTGGCAACAAATAACTCTTAACCAACCGCATTGGCAATGGCAATAGCGTCAACGGCAACAGCAACACCAGCACCAGCACCACCATCGTCGATAACATAAAAGCGACACAATAGAAAACAGGAAAGTTGTTGAAAGCCGCATTTTTTTTCGTTTTCTTTTTTTGTTGTTGGTGTTGTCAAGAATGGCTAAATACGTTTAGACACGAGCTGGCCAAGTGACGTCGTTGACAGTTGATATTTAAACGCATCGGGGAAGGAGAGTTCGCTGGAAAACTCCGAGATGCACGGAAGTTATTTCGCTAATCGATTGCAATATTTTCAATGGCATGGTTTAAAATGTGGGGGGGGGGGAGGGATTTAATTAGCAGGGGTAACACGACTTCATTCGCCTTCATTAAATCAGGCAGTAGATCTCCCAATTCAGAAGACTTGTGTACAACCATCTTACAAAAGGGCGTATCCGCTAAATTAGGATCGTCAGACTTGGATATATCTGTTGGACGGGTCACACCCCCAGGTGTTGTTATATCCTCCCTACTATGGTATCTCGCACTGACTGGTATTCTCAAGAATGTCGCATAGGCGGACGATGTGGCAATAACAGTTGGGGGTGAGGTTTACGAGTACACTCCGGGAAGTCCTTCAAAGAGCCCTTCTAATATGGCAAAGTGGACGGACAATGGAATTCCCTTTGCGGACTGTGCAAAATACCTCGTCGTAATATTGGACAATAATATGAATTTAAAGCTCAACCTCTTCGACAAACTCAAAGTTCTAAGCATGAATATTTAAGAGAAACGGTGTGTGTATTAAAGCCTCGCATTCTTCAGTGGCTGTAAACTGACCACGAACACAAGAAGTAGACGGCTCTAATTTAATTAATCAGGTAGATTTCGGGATTTACTCCAAAGACTTACACCTAAATAAAGCACGAATAATATCTGATTACT
Organism: Hydrotaea cyrtoneurina; assembly: GCA_958296145.1. Taxonomy (NCBI): domain Eukaryota; kingdom Metazoa; phylum Arthropoda; class Insecta; order Diptera; family Muscidae; genus Hydrotaea; species Hydrotaea cyrtoneurina. The sequence continues at coordinate 3,588,929 of OY282513.1, read as the reverse complement.
GTAATGCTTCTCAGGCTGAGACTTTGGCCATTAAAAGGTATGAGAATGCCCTCTACCAAGCTACCCATGAATGGTTGGGATGTGTCTTCCGGAACTCACCATTCGCCCTGGCTGCCGTGAACCTCTCAAGGTGATGTCTCAGCAGTTCAGCTGCAGGAGCATATCAGGGAACTTCAGAACAGACGAATTAACAAGTGTCTGGACTATCTTACAGATTCCAGACGAACTGAAATCCGCCGCATGCAAACTCCTACTGCGTGATGGAGCATATACAGAGTAACAAAATATAGTGTAACTCACTACAGATCGGGTGCCTGTCCGATGTTGCCTTCAATCCAGTCAGCTGTGGCCTCGATTCGATAAGAAATGTCCTCACATAGGGCTGTCGCTATCAAGACTCAATATCTCATTTATGACGAGGTTGGAAGACATGCAATGCAACCGACTAGCAGCAGTTTTTGAGATGAGGGGTCCATAGAAACATTATCTACCCTTGCCCTGGCCTGGAGAACAGGTGGAGATCAACACTGGGTACTTATTTCAAGATTTGTTTTTACGACTTTTCCCGAGTTTCCGTGGTATCACATTGCTCTACAAAGACTAAGTGAGTTCGCCTACCGTCTGAACTGACGTCCATATTTCCTAGTTAAGCAGTAAAAACAAACGACCGGATTTGTGAGTGCAGAGTCCTTCCTTGCGGAAAAGTCCAACAACTTAGTTATACATAATTATTATGTGCTGGCATACTTCCCCCGAAGCCAACGACCAGTCTTAGGTGGCGGTGGCTAACTGAAAGGTGTGTAAGCCGAAATCTATTTCTTCGCATTGCTATTGATTGCATGTGATTAACTTTTAAATAACTCAACAAACAGCACACCCACACCCAACACACACACTCACGTGTACACACTTCGACGTCCTTATGGTCTTCAAGAACTGTTAAGAAGGAAGTGAACGGGACGGACTGCGAAACTTAGCAAACAAACACAGCACTCGCACACACTTGTACAAATGTAAACGAACACTTTTCATAGTAATTACACAAATTTGGAAATGTATGTGTGTGTGAGCGAGAGAGAGAAAGAGAGTACCGAGTAATAATGTGTGTGCCAATGTTTCGGTTGGGATATTCCCTGTCTGTGTCGGTGTTGTGGCTGACTACGAGAACGAGTGTGTGTGAGTGCTTATATTAAAAAAATACCCATTTTTTTGTGGGTTCACGAAGAAGACAAGGAAAACGCAGAAGAACGGAGAAATATTTAAATAAACATTTTGCTGTGAAATGCCTAATTTCTGTAACATAAAACAAAAAACGAAATAAAAGACGACAAATCCCTAATAATACATTCATAACAACATTTTATGTCAATGCGGAGGTATGTTAATGTCTGCCCGCCTGTCTCTGGCCGTGTACTCGTGTATGTGGAGGTTACGCCGTGTATGCGAGTGTGTGTGTGTGCTTGCCTTTATGTTGATGAGTGAATTCTATTGTTTTACATTATTTTTTTTTGGGTTGCCTTTTTTTTGGTTCGGGCGGTGCTGTTGCTGTGGATGGCGCCGGTGCCACAGCTTCAAATGTTAAATGGTGCGTATGCCATCAACATGCGAATAAATTGTAAAAAGTGTAAAGTATTTTTATATGCTTAATATTCTAACAACAGCGGCAATGGTGACAACAGTAGTACAGCAGTAGCCACGACAACAACAACAACAACGCCACAAATACCTCTGCCACAGACAACAACTATAATGACAGCACATCCCTTTTAATGCATTCAAAGGCACTTTATGCCGACTGAAAGAATTTTACACGTTTAGTGAGGCACACAGACACAGAGAGAGAGAGATACGTAAAGTCAAACACTAACACTCACACACTAAGGCAGTTAGACATTCTTAGAAGAAGACGGACAAAAAAGAGTTAATGAAGGGGTTTAAACTTAAACTAATGATGCCACTCATTCGTTATAGGCAGTTTTCTCCTGACTTTTTATCTTCTTGTCTTGCAGCCGACATAACCCAGTTAAACTTGGAAGTGCCGCAGCAGGGTTTTGACTAAAGAAAAAAATCGTCACCAGGCCAAGAAAAGGTTTAATAAGTAATGCCTTTCATTTCAATACAAATGTTAGACCTTATTGCTCCGATGTACTTACTTACTCTAAAAATTGCAAAAAAAGGACAAAAAATAATAAAATGTTTAGATTGTTTTTGAAAACTAATTGAAAATTTAAAAAAAAAAAAAAATTAAGAACCGAACTAGATTTTGAGATTGTTTTAAAAAACTGATTGAAATATCTGATTCCATTTAAAGTCATTATTTTTTTTTTACTGTTTGTTGTCACACAAACGTTCCACTGATCCAGCATCGTCGTCAATTTCTATGGGTGGAGTGGATATCGACGAATCAGACACTCTTGATGTGCTGGGCATGAAGATACAGGGTGATGCTCGCTGGGCTCGCCATATATTCGAAGTGTCGAAAGAAGCATTCAAGTGTTTAGGCTTTTTAAAGCGGTGCAAAAAATACTAGACCCCATCTGATCTCGTAAATATTTTCACCACCTACATCCGACCTAAAATGGAATACAACTCCCAAAGACTTCTTTGCTGCTTTCGGACCGTGTACAGAGGAGAGCGGTGGTGATGACTGGGGATAGTAGGGTATCCAACTCTATTGTCTCCCTTCAGCATCATCGGAATGTGGATTGTGTATCGCTGTTCTATAGATATTTCAATGGTATCTGTTCACAAGATATCCGTCGTCTGGTCCCTGAAGTTAGAACTTATAGACGGAATACGCGGATATTCAGGGTCTCTCATTCGTTCATTGTGAAGTGGCCGGTTGACCGCACGACGCACTATACAGAAAATTCGTTCTTTAGCCGAACCGTTCGCATGTGGAATAATCTTCCAGCAAATGTGTTTGCTGCCTGCTATGACATTATCAAATTCAAGGCAAACATCCACAAACACTGATCCCTCGTTCCTCCTTCCGATACCATAATTTCCTAACGCTAACACAATTTATTGCATTTATAGGGGACATCCACTGAGTGTTGGCCTTCAAAAAAAAAAGTTAACACTAATTTCTATATCAACAATAAAGAAGTCCTTAGCGTTTCATATAACATCAACATTATTGCAATACGTCTATGATTTTTAAGTTATTCCATCATAGAAATGTAAATATTCTCCGTGAATTACTAGAAAATGACAGTCATCGACATTATTTTGGTCCTGTTCATCATTGCCATGCTTGCTTCGGATTCCACTTGTCTTCTCCATGTGTTGGCTGGCCTTGCTCTTCTTCCGCATCCTTGCAGGTTCCCTTCGATAGCCATTTTCTCTATGTCATCGCTTGGTCTTCCCAGAATATGGCCCATCCAATTCCATTTCCTTTTGACAATTTCAATTTGGATCGTTGTTTCTCCAGCTCCCACAGGTTCCCACAGGTCTCTGTTTGAGATGAAATATGACCTGTATCGCTTGGAGACTATTAGCTGAGGTGTTCCCCAATTCGCATCCATAGCACAGATCGAACATTTCAAGAAATGAGACGAAGCTTAGTTTTCTGGTGAATTTGTGAATTAAAAGAAACTGACGACGTGCGTGAACCACATCAAACGTTGACTTAATGAGTGCGTCAAAAGTGGCAGTTAAGTCTAATTTATTTTTCATTTATTTCAGAGAAGGTCAAGTTCCAAAACTTTGTTTTTTGTGGTCCATACTTTGTGAGCTTTCTGTATTGTCAAGAGTCAAAAGGCTTACCTCAGAGTCTTTTGTTACCCATGGAACAATTTGACCTGTACGGTTTTTTTTTGACAGCAAAGCGTTTCCTTCCTTCTGTAACGTTTGATCTAGCCCTAAATGGATTAAGTCTAACTTGCAGTAAACGTTTTTTCTTTCCAATTCCATCGGATATCACAGCCAACCATTCACACTAATCTAAAATCCATTTACAAAAAGTTTTACTGGGCCTTAGTTTGCATGGATGAGCGAGTGTGTGGGTGCGTATACACGTGCGTACGGGTCGGCTTCCGTCAATTCGCATGTGTGTGTGTGTGAGAGTGTTTAGACTGTGCATGAAAAAGTTTGTAATCAAGTTGTGTCTATTACGACGTGTTTAGTGTATAAAAATTCCAACACATTTGCTGACATCTGTCTTATGTGTTACGTTATGTTCTGTTATTTTTATGTGCATTCTCTCCATGCCATTTTCTTCCATCTTCCAGCCTTCGCTTTTACTCCTCCTCCGGCCAGCCTCCACAACCGCTCAACCTTTTTTTCTGGGGCATATTGTGCTTATTAACACAATTGTTGCCTACGACTTCCATCTTTTTTTTTCTTCTTTTTTATTATTTTGCTGTGCTCTGACTTTGTTGCTGTTTGTTGTCTACGTAAATGAAGTGTATCTGAATCTGAATTTGTATCTGTATCTGCATGGGGGTGTGTGTGTGCGTGAGTAGCTATGCATGAAAATGTGATAAAACTGCCTTTTGCTTTGTTTTTAATGAGGCTGGCATGAATTTGTGCCTCCTTCGAAACCACACCTTCCAGGCGTTGCTCAGCTCTGGTTGCAGCTGAAAGCCCAACACTCTTCTGGAGGGGACTCAGGCTGTTCCCATGTTTTCCCATGGGTAACAAATTGACACGTTTGAAACATGTAATAAAAGTTGTCTTCGTTAATGGATTGTTAAAAAAGCAACAACGACGACAACAACAATAAGAGCAACAGCCGAAAATGAAAATGGTGACATGAAGGAGACGAGGAAAATTACCTAAGGTTTCTTAATTTCGTTAATGACATTTAAGTGTCGTCTGTTCTGTTCGGTTCGGTTCTGTTCTGTTTTCATTTCGTTGAGAGTGCCAAGGACTACTTTGGGACCATCTCCACAATCCGTAGACTCCCCCGGGGCGATTGGCGCTCGCAAAGCAAATAATCAATCATTATGTCAATCATTAAATCAATTGACTATTACGAAAAAATCATGTCATTTTCATTGTATTAGAGATGAAACAGCAACAAAGACACAAACCATAAAAACAGACACACACACACAACAGTTGAGAAATCATTTTGACCTTAATTTATCGGCCAATTGAATGGCACAAATCAGCGAAAAATTCATTTTAAAGGTTCTTCAGCGATTACGTGACCAATTGAAGTGTAAATGGATGGACGGTGTTGGGTGTCGTGCCGAAAACATTTGGTGTTAACTAAGTCGGCCACCGGTAGTTGTGGCATTGACACATATCGACGCTGTTAAATGCTGTTTATTTTCGAATCAACAGATGATGACAGCCATTATTCGGAAGATACAGACACTGTTGTCAATCGAAAGTTGAAAATAATTGAGGAATTCCCAAACAATTACATTGTCAGTTTTTACTAAATTTTGGAATTGAATTGAAGACATTTCAATTGAAATGAAGAATCGTTCTTCATTCTAATTTTGATGTTTCTATAAGAATTTGTAGGGTCCTTGGTGTAGGAGGTGCCGACTTTTGAGTTTTCATCTGCTTGTTATCCGGATGATGGTCCAGGAATCAGCAGAAGTTTGACAATCTAGGTTTGTATTCTGGTAAGGACACTTTTTCAGTGACAGCTTTCTACCCCGTAAATTCTAAACATTTTACGATTAAGAAAGTAATCCACCGGGAGATTGGATAATCGGTGATGTCTTTTAGACGGTGCAAATTATATCCGCCACGGCCCACAGATTTGAATGAAGTTCCACGTGTGTGCTTGCTGAGGGAAATAAGTAAGTAAGGTTAACTCTAAAAGAGGAATACAAATGGTCACATCCTTTTCTTTCTATTTCGAGTAATACAATTTATTGATTTATTGCGATAACAAGGTTTTTCCATTGCGATCTTTGGTGTGCCATCGACTTTATTTTGGTACTGTTCATCATTGCCATCCTTGCTTCGGATTCCACTTGTCTTCTCCATGTGTTGGCTGGCTCTCCTTCTGCATCCTTGCAGGTTCCCTTCGATAGCCATTTTCTCTATGTCATCGCTTGGTCTTCCCAGAATATGACCGGTCCAATTCCATTTCCTTTTGGCTATTTCAATTCGGATCGTTGTTTCTCCTGCTCGTTCCACATGTCTCTCTTTGAGATGACATTTGGCCAGAATATTTTTATAATCGAATATTTCGCAATGATCTCTTTAGGAAAACCTGTATCGCTGATTCGCATCCTAATAATAGCACAGATCGCACATTTGAGGAAAAGAGATGAAGCTTTGTTTTCAGGTGAATTTGTGGCAATCTCCAGACTTTGTGTAGGAATCCACATGCTGGGTAAACTTTTTTGAAACGGTTTTTGATGTCATCATTTGTGTCGCCTTTGGAAGATATGATGCTGCCCACATATGTAAAGAAGTGGACTTCTTCCAGTTGCTCGTTATTTATCATGAACTTGGAGTTGTTATTTGTGTTCAGACAAAGGCCTCTGGTCTAACCAATGTTTATGTGTAGGCCAACGCCACCTGCAATCGTATGAACAGCATGAAGTTTAGCTGGCATATCTGCATGGTTTTCTGTGAGGAGACAAATATCCTCGGCATAATCGAGATCATCCTTGTAAGCCCCATGTGATGCCTCGCCCTGTTTCATTATTTTCCACAATCTTTTTAAGAAGTGTTATTTAGGAAAACTCTCATTGAATAAACTCCAAACGACGCCCATTTGATTTTGTCGGAAAATTATAAAATTAATTTTCTCAAATTTAGCACTTGTCAGTATTTTATTTTCAGCTATGAGGCCTTGCCCATACAGTGAGTTGCTGCCTCCATACTGAATTGCAAAAATATAATTTTTTTTTAAAATCTATTAAACTATGCTGTATTTGAGTGAATAAATAATTTAGAAAGGGCGTAACTCGATTTGTTTCAAAATCACATTTTTTACATATTTTGGTTGACCATTGTCAAATGCACATCCCACAATAATTTCAGGTCTTTGTGATTAAAACGAACGGGAGTAACCAAAATCCAAAAATTAAATTTGTTGGGCATTTTTTTTTTAAATTGCCTTTAAAATTTTGTTATGTTTGAAGTTTTTCAAATGTTTCCTGTAAAGTTACGAAAATGCGAGTTACGCCCTTTCTAAATAAAGCCATCCAAGTGTAACATTTTATTATTTTTTAAAACTTCTGTTCCTCCATTTCTGATTCTTAAGGGCTTGACTTTGCGAGGTTTTGGAATTGATCCCGGATTATTTTCTAAGGTATTTTCAAAATCTAGTGAACTCTGGTAATATCGGATAAGAAGGAAATTATCTCCTATTTAGAAATTATATATATCTAGAAAATTTACTTATTTCGGCACAAATATCGACTTGAGCTTGTCCATTTACTTATTTTGCACAAATATCGACTTAAACTTGTCCATGGTATGAGGCGTGCTTTCGTACAATATGTTTTCAAATAAGCGCAACAAAATGAAGTCCGGTGTGGTCAAATCTGGAGTTTCGACATTAAACGTCCAGGGAGTTTTCGTGGCAGAATCAGCACTTTGTGGTGGAAACCTCCGGGCTACGGGTATGGTCAATTGTCGAACTTCTGTATTGGAAATGCGACCACTGTCCATTGCAGATCCCAAATTACTTAAACACACTTAAAGTTATTTTTTGTTTTGTTTATTTTGTTGCAAAATTGTAATCAACTTTCGAAAACATATTCTAATCTAACTTTCCGCTTTGGGATTAAGTGAATTTGTTTTGTCATTTGTGTGCACAAATCATTCACACACACACACACACACACCGACACATTTCAATGATTTGAAGTGAGCGGGGGAGTGAAGAGAGCGAACTGAACTACTTTCAAAATTAAAATGAAATCCCTCAAATTCACTCTTTGCAGATGTTTTGTTTTTTAGTTTCATGTATTTGTGGGTGTGTGTGTGTGTTTGGAAATTTCCTTACATTGAAACATTTTCCAATATCAAATTAATTTATTTCACTTCACTAAATTGTTTGGGATTTGTATCCTTTTTACATGCTTTGCTATGCTTCGGTCAAATTTCTAATATCGAAATATTTCGTATAATCGTTACATAGAGTTGCCAATTACTGGAGATTCGCAATACGAGGGGGGAAGAGTAACCACCGTATTCAGAATAAACCTTTGATAAGAAAAATGTGTGAAGATGGAAACTGTAGAGTTACAATCATGCCGTAGTGTCCCTGTTTTACAAGGAAGAGGGCATTGGTAGTGATCAGCTCCTGTTCATGCTGCCTACTTTTAAGAGTAAACCTTTTTAGGTAGGTAAAAAATAAAAATGATCTCTGAGCCAATTTAAGACATTTTTAATACGCAGCGACCCATTATAAGATACTAAAAGACGGATTAGTAATTGAACTCAAGCGTACTCGATGATATCATCGTACCCATACACAATTCCATAACAAAATGCTTTGAGGAACAAATTGGATACCGATACAAATTGGGCCTCAAAGGGGTCCAATGGAATTAGAACTATTGGAAATCTTTCACTGCTGAAAAAGTGGCATACAGGGTGACATTCGCATCTATGACAATGCGATTTGTGTTGGAGCAATAACGACAGTTGAGGAGGGAAGAAAATCCTATATACCGAGGAGATTGATGTCTATGAACACAGAAACGATAGCGGGAAATTATAGCAACGATTGAAACATCAATTGAAAAGCATAACTTTGTGAAGTATCGTAGAAAGGAATCTGACAACAGACACGTCGAATATGCTGAGGATTGCGCAACACTTCTTCAGCTGGTTAGCGTGCACAGAATGATGAGAAGAACTCAACCCACAACCAATAATAGTGACTATGTTTAATACTACAAACCTATTTAATAACGTCTGACCTTTGCATTAATGTCTTCAACAAGCATTAAGGAAGTAACGGATATGGCAACACTAGTTCCATGGACATCCTGCAATCGCTAAGTGTGTGTGGGCGGATGTGGAATAATGGCACTGATTGTAATTTGTCGATTGAATTCTCACTCCTCAACCCTCCCACGATTATACACAGTGAGTGGGTGCTTGTGTATGGGTGAATCATTTACTTTTGGGTGTTTCTGTTTGGTGTGGAGAGAGTTTTAACAAATTCCAGTGTGAAAATTAAATTAAATACCAAAAGGGCACAGCTCAGGTAAAATGACTGAAGTTATGTTCCATGCACACATGCTCAACACTAATTCTAAAATCCTCAAACACGGACACAGTCACCGTCAGATACACCTGCATGCACATGTGTGTGTGTGTGTGTGTGTGTATGTCTGTTTGTCGGTTGGTTGGTTGGCTGTTTGGCTTCATAAACTGGAACTGCAACAACAATTGTTATGCAGTGGATTTAGTGGAATAAATTTAATCAAACTAAATTCAACACCATCAAACAAAACAAAGCAACACAAAACTCAGCGAAAAACAATTCACTTGTTTGATTCTCTCTCTCTCTCTCTTCACCTCCTCCCCCTTACAGGGTTTCACCATCTGTGCGATATGAAATGAAAGTGTGTATGTTTATACATTTCGGAGCTGGCCGGCAGAAAACAAATACTATTCTGCAACAATATGGACTCTGGCGGAGAAGAGTGCATGTACATTCACACACACACACACATACAATACAGTAAATGTATTTGGCAGGAGACAACAACTGCACAAGTCACCAAATTCAGCAACAAAGTTCGAGTGGCTACACGATACTTGTACTGTAGGTGATGCTAGAGATGTCGAAGTCTAAATCGAAAACCGAATTATTTGACAATTGATAATCGTTTGGCGGAATTTATTCTGCAGGTCTTGTATTCCATTCAATCTAACTGGGGGAATATTATAATTATGCAAAGTGAAGGTGATGATACATATCCTTGTTTGGGATATCAATCGAAATGTATGTGAGACTTTCGAAATGTTTCATTTGATAGCAATTTTAACACTCCATGGTTTCCAATGTCAACCATGGAATGTTGATGCTCCTACGAGTAACTGCCGTCTAGGTAGGATTTAGCAGGGTAAGATTTAGGCCAAACGGAGAGTTAATGCCGAAGGTCCATATATTTTTTGGGGAAGACCCATTGCCCAATCCTCTAAGGTATAGGTATTCACTGTAAAGTCGCTTTCTGAAAAATCAAAAATGTTTCCAATCGGTTTTCCGTCAATAATCAAATTTCAACATCACTTGTCGTAATTCTCGCCTTAGCCACTCTGCAACAGCCAATAGAAAAATGAAATGAAATGAAATCAGTTAGTCACTTATTTGCTGGTCAAATATTGTTTGTTGTTGTCGTGGTAGTTTTCTAACACCCCCCTCAAATAGCGGACCATAGCACAGCACAATGTTGGGCAACAGCAACAGCAGCAGCAGCAGCAGAAATCATCAGCAACAATAAAAGCCAAAAATTTAAACCAAAATCCAACACTAAACGAACTTCCGGTTTTGTTCAGTTGTCGTTGCCACTTTTGCTGCAGATGTTTGTTGTTGTCGCTCCAGTCCTTTATTTTCATCATTTAAATTTGCCAAAAAAAAAAAAAAATGCTTTGCGAAATACACTCGCCACAGTCGTAGTGAACTTAACTGATTCACTCGCACACACACACAGGGACACCGACACACCCAAAGACACGTACATGTGTGTGCACCTAAAGTCACGCAAGTCGCTGCTGACAAACTGGTACGAAATTGAATTTGAATGTTAATTAAATTTTTGGATTTTGGTGTTATTTAATTTGTTGTTGTTTACTTGTTTTATCCCCCCCCTTTTCCCTCTCTCTTTCACTCACGGCTATTGCTCGAATGGACTCGAATGGAAAATATCACCGGCACCCACATCACCAGTGGCACTGTGCCGATGTGCACGAGGACGAGTTGGATTCGAGGTCTTCCTCGCACTCACCCCACCCCCCCACCAGTGCGGGCGATAGATATGTTTATCAAATTCGAATGTAAAGTTGTTAACCTCCATTCATGGGAATTCGGTCGGTTACATATCTCAATTGATGCGAGACATTTTACGTGGAATAGACGAATTCTAAGAGGGACAGATGACAGTTGCTCCGACAGATGTTTACATTTTAATCTGGCAGAGAAGATGGTTATTTTGAGGCGACCGAATTCCATGTATTACTCATGGGCCTACACAAATATTTACATGCATAAAGAAATTAAAATTTAAACTGAAATAGAACTGACGTGGATCTAGTTATGTGTGTGGTGCATGTGTTGCGGCAGAGGTCTGTGACAGTTACGACACTTTGGAGACTTTTAATTAGAATTATGTCGAACATGTCATTTATTGAAAGAACTGCCCACTATATGATTGCCCATGACAAGATATAATTTCAGACATTCCTGTTGGCATTGCTAATTTCTTGGGTTTGAAATAATTTTACCCATATGTACGAACACTCCTGTAGCCAGATTCATCTATTCAACTGGCGGATATCATCAAGAGCATTCCGTACATTTCCGCTTCGAGCTTCGGCTCAGAATTACGTTTCAGCCTCAAATCAGATTTTTATTTTTATTTTTATTTTTATTTTTATTTTTATTTTTATTTTTATTTTTATTTTTATTTTTATTTTTATTTTTATTTTTATTTTTATTTTTATTTTTATTTTTATTTTTATTTTTATTTTTATTTTTATTTTTATTTTTATTTTTATTTTTATTTTTATTTTTATTTTTATTTTTATTTTTATTTTTATTTTTATTTTTATTTTTATTTTTATTTTTATTTTTATTTTTATTTTTATTTTTATTTTTATTTTTATTTTTATTTTTATTTTTATTTTTATTTTTATTTTTATTTTTATTTTTATTTTTATTTTTATTTTTATTTTTATTTTTATTTTTATTTTTATTTTTATTTTTATTTTTATTTTTATTTTTATTTTTATTTTTATTTTTATTTTTATTTTTATTTTATTTTTATTTTTATTTTTATTTTTATTTTTATTTTTATTTTTATTTTTATTTTTATTTTTATTTTTATTTTTATTTTTATTTTTATTTTTATTTTTATTTTTATTTTTATTTTTATTTTTATTTTTATTTTTATTTTTATTTTTATTTTTATTTTTATTTTTATTTTTATTTTTATTTTTATTTTTATTTTTATTTTTATTTTTATTTTTATTTTTATTTTTATTTTTATTTTTATTTTTATTTTTATTTTTATTTTTATTTTTATTTTTATTTTTATTTTTATTTTTATTTTTATTTTTATTTTTATTTTTATTTTTATTTTTATTTTTATTTTTATTTTTATTTTTATTTTTATTTTTATTTTTATTTTTATTTTTATTTTTATTTTTATTTTTATTTTTATTTTTATTTTTATTTTTATTTTTATTTTTATTTTTATTTTTATTTTTATTTTTATTTTTATTTTTATTTTTATTTTTATTTTTATTTTTATTTTTATTTTTATTTTTATTTTTATTTTTATTTTTATTTTTATTTTTATTTTTATTTTTATTTTTATTTTTATTTTTATTTTTATTTTTATTTTTATTTTTATTTTTATTTTTATTTTTATTTTTATTTTTATTTTTATTTTTATTTTTATTTTTATTTTTATTTTTATTTTTATTTTTATTTTTATTTTTATTTTTATTTTTATTTTTATTTTTATTTTTATTTTTATTTTTATTTTTATTTTTATTTTAATTTTTATTTTTATTTTTATTTTTATTTTTATTTTTATTTTTATTTTTATTTTTATTTTTATTTTTATTTTTATTTTTATTTTTATTTTTATTTTTATTTTTATTTTTATTTTTATTTTTATTTTTATTTTTATTTTTATTTTTATTTTTGTTTTTATTTTTATTTTTATTTTTATTTTTATTTTTATTTTTATTTTTATTTTTATTTTTATTTTATTTTCTAGAATCGATTCCTTCTCGATTCTAGAAAAAACACCAGTCACATCTCGCTTTATCTTTCTGACAAAGCCACTGTGTCGCTCAGTCATTTTACAATGGCGAACAAGTTTTGATGGGGTATCAGTCGAAGACGGTTTTATAGTCGATAAAAAGATGATATGCATCGCATTGCTTTTCATGGGTCTTTGTTCGACCGTTGATTTATTCGACCTGAAGCCACAGTGATAGGGCTGTATCGGTTCGTCCAGTTTGGGCTTCAATCGTTCACACAATGTGTTAAAGAATATTTTCTATACGATGGATTAGAGACTTATTGCGCGGTACTTGGCGCAACCTGTTTTGTCTCCTTTCTTATGATTTGGGTATAGTACGCCGAGGTTTCAATAATCAGACAATCATCATCCGGGTGCACCTGCCGCCTTTTTGAACTTAAGCTGCCAAATTGCGGATTTAACTCCAGGTTTGTGGTGAACATTCATCATCATCAGCTATGGGTGCGGGTTACTTTCTTCACAGCTGGAAAAATGCTATTCCAAATTCTCAGCACACTCAAAGTGTCTGTCACCAGATTGCCATTTTCAAAAACACGTTTACTATGGAATGACTCCCTTAGTAATTGACCGGCTTATTGTCCAAGGTGAACAGTATATTCTGTTGCCAATAATACCCCTTGTATTCCATTTATTTTCTTACCGCCTCAAATTGTATGAAATGTCTCATATATGTGGGAATGTATGTAAGTTCCATTCAATATACATTGTTGGATGTGCTACTTTGCATGCCCAATATTTTGTTGTTGCTGTGTGTGTGTGCGTTGAGGATTTACTTTAATTTCAATTTACATAATGTTATGCATTTACAATTTGCCAAAAGGATTTACTCTTTTTTTTGCTCCTTTCTCACACTCACACTTGCCCTCTCTCACTCTCTCTCTCTCTGTCGATGCATTTGCGTTTTTCCTAAAATGACAATTGATTTTAATTAACATAAAAGCAACCAAAAACAATAGCAGCACACACACACACACATACACTCACACAGATGTACCGAAACAATAAGAGGCGTGTGTTGTTCTTTTTATGGGCACATTTTTATTAGGTTATATAACATTTTCGACTCTTCTCACATTAATATGCGAACGAACCTGAAATTAAATTAGGTCAACCGTTTTTCCAAATTCAATTGGTTCTCATAAATCGCTTGGCTGTTGTAATTGGACGGTTGGTGTGTAAGGCGATTGGAGAGAAAGCTACAAATCAGAAGCAAAAAGTCGTTTCTGTTTTGTTGCCGGAATGAATTTATCACGTTTTTACAATAAGATTGCGGGGATGGTCGTTAAATGGGCCTAATGTTGTTTGAGAAAATTTAATCATTTACTTGTTTTTTTTTTTGTTAAAAAAAGAGCTGGCAATTGAGCTATGTTAAGAGATCTGCCTGGTGTAGGTATTGACAGCCTAGACACTAGACCAAAAAGATCTTGGAAGTGAATATATTAGAAACGCTTTACGGAACTCTGATCGACTATGTCATTTTGTGTCCCAATTCCAGACAGATTCGAGCACAGATTAAACGAAGTTCAGATGTAGAATTTTCAAATGGTTCATTGAAACTTAAAATTTGGCTTTGCAGCATACAATAAATGGGAGGAAATTAGACCAAAAATAATCAGTTTGCTTGCCTTTAAATGTAAAATTTACCACCACCTCCACAGATAAAGGTTAAAAAAATGTAGTCTTCAAAAGTAATCTTCTTTAAAAGTCTTATACAAAATCTTTCTTTTGTTGCTATTAGCCTGAAAAGCCACACTTACCCTCTGGAAAAGATTTTGAATTACCCAGCGGAAAAAATGAGCAATGCTTTTTACAAAAGTGTTTCATGAAGACTTCGGTGGATGAACCAAGTGGAAGATGACATGACGATGCTTGGTATCACAAACTGCAGAAGCCAAGCATAAGACTGAAGTGCTTGGAAATCAATTATTAATCAGGCCAACAACAGGTTGTAGAACCAACCTAAGTAAGTAATTTTTATGAAGGATTTTTTTTGTAGAAAGGGAAAAAGGTTGTTCGTTAAGGCCTTCTAGATATAGACATGACTCATGTCGGTTCATATTCATTCTTTGATGTTATCAATTAGAAAGAGAAACATTCCTGCTTATTTTTTATTACAAGGCCTTGGAGGGTGGTCTTGTTATTTTCAATTACATAGAAATTCGATTACGCTACCAGGACCCACGAACCTATATGACATTTTTTTATAGCCCTCCAGAAACCATACCAATGGAAATGAGTGCGGAAGTTCCTGTTCCCCAATCCAATTTGAAATCAGTATACAAAACTCAAATGTTGTCGTCGAAGCGACACTATGCGAGGTGTTCCTGTATAGCTTAATTGAAGGGAATCAATATGAAAAAATTCGGATAAGTGCAACATCATCGAAAACAATCCGAATGAGTTGCCAATGTCTGTTTGAAGTTTCTTTTAATGTACATTTTTAATTCAGTCAAAATTTTGATAATTTAGGTTTTTTTTTCAAACGGTGTTCGACGGGATTATAAGTTTAATGTTGAACATTTGTCTGCAGCCGTTTGCGCATCGTAAATGCCAACGTTTTTAACAAGTTAGTAGGCCCCGGTCGGTGGGTATACTAATTATGTCTTTCACAGCTCCGTGATTTGAGAAAAGTTCCCCTTCTGTTCCTCCATGGAATGTTAACGGAAATATGTACGTCCGTATGTCGGGCATGCCTTTAAATGTTTTAAGACCATTACGCCTACATTATGATTAATAAATACGGCCGACTTCTCTGAATATAGCCGGATCACTGATTCCAGAGTAGTTCCTCGGCTGTTCCTCATTTCCTAAAAGTTGCAAACTTTGCTCTTGGTTAAACTTGTCAGATCGTTTCTGGTAAAGGCGGGTGGTAGTTTCCGCCATCTGGAAAATGCCAGGTATTCATAACACATGTACATCCTGATCTGCAGTAAAACATCACTCAGCAGCAGATTGCAAACGATTGGCCAGCCATTGAGGAGTCTCAGTTCCTCGGTCAGGAATCATAAGGAATTCATTATATTTTAATGAAAACTGTAAGGAAGACACTTAACACTGAGTGCCCTGGTCGCAGACTTCTGGCTATTCTTAGATTGTGTGTGAGATAAAACAATCCATGTGTATGCGTGTGTGTGTGTGTGTGTACCTTGTGTCTACCAGTATCATCCTTAACAATCGTTGATTGTCTCCAGACATTCTATAGGGACTCCTCTAGAGAAAGATAGATAGGGAGAGGAACAGAGAGAGAGAGACAGTGGGACTTTATCACTTTATAATCATTAAGTACTCAGTTCTTTGTGTTGTATCTTCTTTATGGCGTTTTTTTTTAGTGTTTCTTCTTTTTCTTTTTAGCCAAATACCAGTACAAAAACATTTCACTCTTTTGATATAGACAAATATGTTCAGATGAGAGCTAGCTAGCAGACTACAGACATATGCACATATTTATTTAGATACATTCAAACATTCGTAGCTATTCGTGTGTATGTATGTATGTATGTACGAGTACGAGTAGTTCTTTTGATCTTTGGCCAAGTTATGAGCTGCTCGTTCGTAACCAGGAGCATCATTTCTATTAGATTTACAGCAGTCGACGGCAAATGTTGTTGCAAAATTGTTTGTTGTTGTTATATGTGGCAAGCTGGTTGGTGTTATTGCTGTTGCTGTTGCTGTTTTTGTTGCCAAAGGCATCAACAGCAGAATAAATTGTTCATAAAATGTAATAAATAACAAATAATTATACAAATGTCTGCTTACGGATGCAATAGCACGAGGTACATATGTGTCTATGTGTACAAACGTATGAACTCGGAGTGCATGTGTGTGTGCGTGTGTGTCTGTGTTTATGAAATTATGATGTCCTCCCGTGCACAATAAACACATGAACATTTTTCTTCTCCACTTCTCGATGATGGTGCTGCTACTGGTACTGGGGCTGCCTGCACTGGAGTACACTTTTGGCCTTAAAACAGATGACACACAAGACGGAACAAACGCACACACACACAGAGACAAGAAAAAAACGGACAACAAACGAAACAAGTTGCCAGGCCAAACACTCGTACACACGCCCAGAGACAAGGAGACACAGAGAAAACATTTGAAGACCACTTTAAAATGTTTATAAGTTTATCTGGTATTAACAAATACTACTAAACTATGGTTAGGAGCGCAACCAATTACCCGGGAGGTGGATATGATAAGTACGGTCACATCAGTCTGAACATCCCCATAGGCATCGAAAGGTTTACGATATAGACAAAGGTACATGACATGACTTATCGATGCCTTGTTCATGGGTCACATGAGCTCCTCAGAGGAGACGAACATCCATGGAGAGCCGATTACAGACAGGATATGCCTTCAAATATCGCTTTGAGCAGGTTCCCAGTCTATATTTGGAATCTTCTCCATAATGTGGTTACTTGGTACTTGCTGCATTTCGTGCTTAGTACACGTCTCTCGTCAATGCAGGAAGTGTCTTGAGTTCAGGGACCGACAGACCGACGCGGGTACAGCCCAGCAAACAGAGTTGGTTGTACCAAAGGACTTACGTCTCTTAAAAAGAAAATGTTACTTCCTATTTGTGTTGTTATTTTCTTTGCATGTGTACTTGGAATCATAATGGAAAACAATCGAAAGCAGCTTAAGCCTCATAGTCATCCTCATCGCTCCCTCATCACTAGAAGCGTGCCACAGCAGGAGGGGTCCTTGGCAAGCAGCACAAGGAATATGTATATGAAGATATGAGTGCGGCCCCTGTTCGGAGATAGTTCAACAACAATATTGCAACAGAAGAACAAGAGTTAAGCAATTCTAAGGCTGGCAAAAGAGTGTGTACGTAACGGTATGAGTGTGTGTCTGTGTGTGTGTGTGACTATGTGTAATAAGCAGAAAGTTAGTTTACAGGCAATAACAATAAAAATATGGCCTCAACAGGATTAATACATTATTTCCGCTGCATGTTATGCGTTTCTTCTGAACATTCTTTTATGTTCATTTGCTGTGCTTGCTTTGTTGCTGTACTGGTCTTGTTCGTTTTTATTTGCTTCATCCTGTCAGTGACTCCCCAGCGGAGGACTTCGTATTGCCCTGAATGTATACGGCTGTTGTTTGTGTTTTATTCTGCTCCACATGAGCAAAAGGGGATATTTGTAGTCAAGTTTTCATTATTTAGCACCGCATTCCTGGTACTCTATCCGAAATATATTTTGGCCATATCTGCAAACCACATTGAATTTTTAAGAGGGGCTCGTTTTTTTTCGATGGGGAGGGGGGTGTTACGAATTTAATATTTACAGGGCATGTGGGTAGGGAACTTGTTAAATGTTTTTTGGCTTTTCTGCCGGGGGTTAAGACTTCCAGTGGCCTCATGAAAATAAGCCAAAGCTATTTCTGAAGATGTGGACTAATGCACAGCAGGACCCTGGTTCAAAACCTGGTAAGACCATCAAACATTTTCCAGCGGCTGCTTCCACTACGTAAATGCTGGCGACTTTACGACTAAGAGAGTAATCTCTTAGCCATGTACAAGTTCTCTAGAAAAGCGTTAACTGTTAGGAGCCCGCTTTAAACACTGAGTATACACAATTATATCGAGCACACCTTCTTCATGACAACGATTAGTTCACATTTTTTTCAGATCGAGTTCAAAAGCTCTTCTTCTCATTGCACGTTTCCTATAAAACGTGTGAAGAGAGAGGTTTTACCCTAATCGAGAAAAAAAGAAAGGAAAAATGCCCCTTATGTGTTTCATTGGAATTGCCTAACGAACAATAAATTAAGAAATATTGTGAGAGCGAGAACGAGAGATATAGAGCGGGAGAACGAGACAGAGAGAGAGATAGAGAGAGAGAAAGGGTGCGATTGTATGAGAGAGAGGAAACAGTTATACCCAAGAATGATAGAAAGAAAAGATTATGCCATCCCGCGCAGAGAAAAAAATGTTCTGCGCAGGTTTAGCAAATGAGGTCACGCGTAGTGTTTCAATTGCAGGGTTGCCTAAAATTGTTCTTACGCTGTGTTTCAATCTGAAACTTGTCACTCGTTGTACATACAAATACAGTTCATCTAACGGGAAATCCTGCGCATGGCCTAAACTTTCTTTCTATCATTCTTGGTTATACCTACCGTCACGTCTTCGCGACGTCTCCAGAGATAGCGAGAGATAGAACGAGAGCGAGGGAGGGAGATATATCGAGAGAGAGAGCGCGATAGATCGATTGAGAGTGGGAGAGAAGTCAGAGCAAACCGTGAACAGTTGCATCTACCCACGCCATGTAAATGTTGGCTTGTAAAATAAGATAATCTTCCTGAATCTGGGATTGTTACTCTCAATCGAGTGTGTCATCGGAATTTAGGATATTATCAAAAGACCTTTCGTCTAATGCCGAAACATCCATCGTCAAGTCAGTGTGCTGATTTATTAATTCTGTGTGAAGTAATTCAGAGTATCTGCATAAGATTTACTTGCGTAATTGAGATTATTTGCCGAAAATTTAACTTCCACTCAGACTTAGGTGGGTCATACTTTAGTGCGTCTATAAAAGACCTGTAGCGACCTCTCGTCTCTCAAAGACCTCACGTCTCTCGAAGACCTCTCGTCTCTCAAAGACCTCACGTCTCTCGAAGACCTCTCGTCTCTCGAAGACCTCACGTCTCTCGAAGACCTCTCATCTCTCGAATATCTCTGGTCTATCGACGACCTGCCGTCTCTTCAAAACTCTCCAACACCTCTCATACTTCTCTTCTCTACATTACTTTTCGCCTTTCCGAGACCATGCGTCTATCAACGACCCCTGGTTTAGTATTGAAGTAATTAAAAATGTCTCCGGAATATCTATACATCACTTACTGTGATATAGGGATTTGCTGGAATTTTAATTCATTCCATATTGTCGCACATAGAATACCCTACATCTTCCAGTTCGTAAAACTCGCACATATGAGGTATTACGGTACCATTCTGCGACAATAAATGTATACCCCCATATTCATAAAAGTATATAACAGATTTATAAACCATTGTTAAGAAAAATGTGTGAAAATACAAAAACAATTTTCACACATTTTTCTTAACAAAGTTTTATAAAGCTGTTATGAATTGTTATGAATACGGGGGATAATAAACAAAAGTATATAAAATAAATAAACCATAATAACATAACCTATCATAAATATGAAACAAACTGAATTTAGCTTTCTTTCTCTCTTTTTCGCTCAATCGCTGCTAATATGTCACTGTAAATTGGATTTTTTTTTTGCGAGCTATCGGAAGAAACTCTTTGTTGCACATCGAGAATTTCCATGTCGCTCCAGGAATGAGAAAGCACGTCTTACACACCAGCAGCCTTTACGAAAAATAGTCCACGAATAAAAAAAATCCCTCGACCCCATTGCTTCATAATTCATATACGTTGTTGTTGAAAATTCCTCATATGCGAGCTCTTTCACCCCACTACCACTCTGAGTATAGCAGGCGGGATTCGGTGTAAGTGTCCTTAACATTGTATTCGGACAAACATGTTTTTTCCATGGTCCTTCATCTTACATCAAGCATATCCTGGTTGTAAAGGTGTTTTTGTGTGTTGTTCTTAGAATGCCGGTATGTGCATATTATTAATTAATACCTCGAATTTTTATAGTGAAATCTTGAATGATAAACCGAATGAAAATCCTTTTCCCTTTCAAATATCTCATCTATGGCACGACTACAAAGTATTCCATGAATTGCTAACTGATTTTGTTGCAGTAACCTCAGAAACTTTTTATACTATGCGTGTGGGTGTGTGTGAGTGTATATGTCGGAGCCATATGTGGCTTGTGTATGTGAGTCTTTGCGACTGGGCGTATGTATGGGTATGGGAGGCTGTGTCTGTTTGTTTCTGAATACCGAAGTACTTGTGTACTTGAACAAAAGCACACTCACACACACACACTCATTTTAAGGTGCCTGGATGTTCAGCGTTCTAAATGAGTGGGCTATGTTAGTGTGTGTGCGTGAGGAAGTAACACCACGGCAGCCACCGACAACAGTATTCCAAGTTATTTCCAAAGCTTTTATGATTATTATTGTTTAGAGGGAAATCACTTGTACTCCGGAAGTAATCGAGGGGCCGGGGGTGTGGGGAATTCACACGAAATGAAAGTAACTGTAATGAAAATGAAAACCAGAGAGAGAGAGAAACAAGTTGTTATTACTTGTGTGTGTGTGAAACACGTTGTACTTATACTTCGTTATGCTGCTCGTTTAGTAGCGTTAGTTCTTTCTTTCTGTAGCTGCGGTTGCCGTTGCCGTTTTTACGTCTTATTGTTCAAATTTGTATACACTTTCATTGATGGTTGTTGTTGGTGTTGCTGTTGCCGCTGCTGTTCATTTACTATCGCTGCCGCTGTAGTTGCTGCCATTATGATCATTGTCTTTGAAGTGCAATTTCCTGTTGTTTTGGTTTTATTGCCATTTTTCGGTTGTTCTTATTATTATTATTGTTGTTGTTGCTGCCGCTGCTAACTTGACTGTGCGTTGTTGCTCGTTTAGCTGTTTTTCGGCTGTTCATTTATACTGGGAACAGCTTTTTATCCATACTCATTTCAATAATAAGAACAATCCCATATTATTACACCAACGCCGCCCCCTCCACATGGAGATATCTCCAATTCTCGCACCACAGCCTCCTAATTCGTAAAAGTTGTCTTACTTTGTTTCACTTGAAACTTGTCACTGGAAGTTTTTTAATGCCGTTGTTGTGTGTGGAGCTGACGTTTTTAATAAGACCAGTCTCAAACCGCACCACAAGACGATGCAACAGAAAGTACAACTTTTGTTGTTTTCTTTTTCTTTTGCGTTTTCTTTACTCTTTCCCGTGCTGTTCTGTAAGCCTAAATGGTCATTATTCGAAGAAGCGTATATTCGTTGTTACATCGTACCTATGAGCATGTATGTCATGTTGTTGTTGTTTCAGCCACATTAGGTTCATTTATATGTGTCCTTTCTTGCTGCCTATTCCCTTTATTTGTGTTGTTGTTGTTGCTGTGCTGGTAAGTCTTTTAAAAGTTCATTTCCGTTTCCGTTTGTTTACTGACCAACCACAATCACCAGCCAGCCAGCCAGCCAACCAACCAACATTCTTTCATTCATTGTATGGGTATCTGCACATTCACTCTGGCTGACAGTGTCCTGTGGACTTATTATGACCCCCAAACATGTTTCCTTAGATATGAAGTGGACTGGAGCAACAGCAACTGCCAACACCAGAAATTCCGACAATGGACAACGTCGACAGATGTCTAATCGGACCTGGTCGATTTTAACGTAGTGTGTGTGTGTGTATGTTCAGCGGGCTCCAGGGTGTACCTGTACCTCCCAGGTTGGAGCCCAGTTACATTTCAAGCTATTTCATAATAATTGTCACATTCCAAATTCTTACTTGACATTACTAACATATTGCGTACGCGCCTCAGGCTGGATTCCGAAATAGGTCCACAGAGATAAAGGGTGTTTTTTATTGGGGTATAGAACTTTAAGTTGGCATCACTTTTTTAACTGGCGGCCATTTTGTCAGCTGTCAAGTGATTAATATTTAGTTTGGTTTGCCATTTCATCATGAACAGGTTGACAAAAGAACAACGCTTGCAAATCGTGCAAACTTATTTCGAAAGTAATGGTTCAGTTCGCGAAGTTCACCGCAAGCTCCGTCCATTTTATGCCATTACATCCACAAAAACTGACTGTTTGGTGTGCTCTATGGGCTGGTGGAGTCATTGGGCCATACTTCTTCCGAAATAATGCTGGAGAGTCAGTTACCGTTAATGGAGACCGGTATAGAGCCATGATAACCGACTATTTTGTTCCCGAATTGGATGGCATGAATGTGGATGAGTTGTGGTTCCAACAAGTGGTTGAAAATTGGACCTGTAGAATTGGCTTTATTCGAGCCAGCCGCGGCGGCCACATGCCCGAAATCATATTTAAACATTAATGGCATAAAATTATCCTTCCAATAAAGCCAAATTGATGGACATTAAAACGATTTTCTTGTGTTTTATTTCAATTCGAAGTTCTATACCTCAATAAAAACACCCTATACAAGGTCAAATTATTTAATTTTTAAAATTCCACTTAATCCGAAAATTTGTATAATAGATGCAAATTCTGAGATTTTTTTTTTTTAAAATCGTGACCTTTTTTTGTTTGAGCATATTTTGTCTCTTCTTTTGATATTTCGTTCTAATGGATAGAAATATTTTTTGTGTTTCAAAAATCGCAAAGTTTTGGGTGATAATATTTTGTCTCCTCTTTTGATATTTCGTTCTGGTGGATATTTTGTGCATTGAAAATGCAGTAATTATCATCTACAGACTATTTGATAGCTTTGCAGGTCTCCATGGCATGAAGGACAGGTGAATTCTGAATGGATACTTCAGTTGATCTATGACATACATTCCATTATATCACTCTAGCCATAATTTAAATATTACTTTGATTTCATTGTTGGTTTCCGAAATATGACCAATGAAATACCAGTTTTTTTTTTTTATTATCAAGTGGTAACTCCATTGAGGATCCACAAACCAAAAATTCATTGAAACAACCATTCGGAGCCGGTTTAAATGGAAGTCCCCGTTTAGAAAATATACACATGATATCGTGTACGGCAATTTTGAGAAAACCCTTTTGTTGGACTGGTTATCTTTAATGCATTGAGTTCAATTACACCAGTTTCTTGCTGAACACCAAGGCTTTCAATGCCTTCTACCGGTTATTACTTTCATCACCGTCCTGTTGCTTCGATTCGGTGAGCTCTAACTCGGATCAAGCCATAGAAACAAAATCATTCTTTACTTCTCAGTTGAAATTGACTGCCTGTATCGTCGAGACTGTACCATCACCGATCCACCGAAAGTGTAATAATGCTTTCGCTGCACACTGTAGCGGCGTGACACACATGCATTATAAGAGATTTGTCTTTGAGTGTATGTGTGCTGGTGTGCGTGCCTGTTTTACCAACTACAAAATGTTGTTTTCATATTCGTTTGTCGCCGTTCTTTCAAACATTCTTACACACACATACACACACAGACAGACAGGCAGAGAGCCACACGTTTGTCCACACAATTCATTTCATTTACATTACATTATATTTTTAAATTGCCGCACTTTAAGCTTTTATGTTTTGTGTGTTTGCGAGCGAGCTTTAAAACCACAAGTTCACTTTTCTTGCATTACACACCAACTCCCTTCCCCCCCACCACCACATACACACACATATTTTCATATTACATATGCAAGTGTGATGTACATACCGACGTACATATACAAACACGCTTAGAGACTTAACACCATGTTGTCGCTGAGTGACTGTGTTAGTTTGTTTCTGTTTCTTGTTTTTTGGGTACATGTTGCACAGACCGGCAGGGCAGGCGATGTCGCTTGGGCGGCTGTAGAGGGCCCTAGTTGTTATTTTGCTTCGATCGTGAAGTTGATGTGCTTACGGGACCGTGAAGGTGTCTCGGCTCCCACATACGTATGACCTCTTGCCGTTGAGGCTACAATGACACTGCCAACCAAGCAAAACTTGTAGGCCAAAAAAGTCTCAACCACAGGACATTAGCCTACAAAATTGAACCAAAATTACATCTCTACTACAGGCGAATGTTAGAAACGGCCTAGAGTCACCTAGAGCTCAAATCGTAAAAGTTTAATAATTTAGCCGATCTTTGCCACCCACTTCTAATTTTATCCCACTCCTACTTCTATGTCAACACCACCCTTGGCAGGGCCCCTTGACATAAATTTTGGTTAGAAATACCCACATGTTCGGTGGAGGCTTCTTCCGACCGTGCAGAGACCACTTAGAGATGCGGAAATTCTACTTTACTTTGTGTAACGGTTACTGCTTTTTGTTGTTGTTGTTCTTCTTCCTTCTCTACTACTTATCTGCTCTTTGTAGTCGTGCGTGCGTGTGTGAGTGGGTCTTTCAGGATATTACCCTTTACTATGGTCCACATATTCTAGGTATTTGTTTACCACAGCTTCTGTTTTTTTTTCGCATTTACGTATTTTACTTTTTGTTTTGTTTTGCATTTCTTTTTCCGCTCGCAGTTGTTGCTGTTATCTCATCGTCATCGTCATCGTCGTCATTTGCTTTGTGTGAGTGTGTGCGTGTGTGTGTTTGGGTTACTTTGGGCTGTTCTTAAACAAAAACCAGTACAACAACTCTACTAATTTTGCCCGTTGTTTATGGAGTCGTGGAGATGTTGCCTGCATTGATGCAACTGCTGCAACTCTGTGCTACAATTTGGATGTGGCTGCCACCGCAGCCGCTCTTGCCGGAGCTGGTGTTTTGCTTGTCAGGCCACAGTACTATTTTCATTTTTTTTTTACTTAGCTTTCAAAGCCAACCATCAACATTGGGTTGTTGTGGATGTGGATTTGCATTTACTGCAGTTCTGTACGGGAGGGCACCCCTACAACCGGGATATATGACATTTTGAATTGTTTACGGAGTAGACGAATGGAACAAATATATTTCGCAGCTGTTTTGAGTGAAGTTGCAGATCATCTCTAAATTCTCCTACAATCGACCTACAGTTTCTCGCTACAAATCTAGAATAATGAACACTGAAACTCTTGTCCTTTATTAATGCAGCATTCATTCTATGCGACTCGACTCGAGAACTCGTTTACGTTCTCCTTATGTTCCCAGTATATTTGTGTATTCTTCTACACACACACACACACACACACATACAATCATAGATCCGTTGCAACAATAACTACTACCATATCAACTTTGTACAAATCCTTTAACATTTTCATATGAAACAACGTTTCATGCATTGACATGGATGTCATTTGCTTTCAGTCGTTCCTTCCTCGAACACATGCCCATGTCCTATGTCGCCACATGACCAGACCAGAGACCAGAGCAGTCCACAACATACACACACACGCACGCACACAACCCTAAGCATGTTTGCATTTGTTTTGTCCCCATCTACTTGCATTTGTATTTATTTCACAAGGAAAAAACCAACATATTTCGCATATGTGTGTATGCGAGCGTGTGTTTGTGTGTGTGGAAATGTACAATATGGGTTTTTGATCTCAAGGATACGATGATGACAACAACAAAAAAAGCAGTTTTATATCCCAAAACCAATCTAAGATAACATTGTAGATTTGTTGTCATCCCGTGTCCTTTGGCTGTATTCCTGTGTGTGTGTATGGCTGTGTGAGTGTGTGGGTGGGTAGCATCTATCGGACTTGTTGCCACAGCATCAATGTAAGCAACAGTTTTGTGAACGAAGGGTGTTTTGTGCGCGAGTGTTGAATATGCAAATTGAGACTGGATCGATTCGGCGTAATGGAGGCACTAATTATATAATTTGGCTGCATGAACGTGAATGCAACATTGCAACAGACATTTTTATGATTGGAATATGTTTCTTGTGTATTTCTTACATATGGGCCGGGGTCTTTGGAGGATTCGTGGACAGGAATGGGTGGAGATCGAATGTGTGAAAACCGTGGAAACGTAAATTAAAAATCATACGGAAATCTTGAAATAATATCGTGTACAATTTAAATTTTATTGTAATAAGATCAACCAGTTGGGAAAAAAATATCATACAAAATTGATCATTATGGAAAATTGTTCAAAATAAAATTAGAGAGTTTTTAAAAAAAAAATTTATATTTACATATTTTCCAAAATAAATAATGAAGAATATTATTTATTTTGGAAAGCGTTGGACAATTTTCTATCGAATTTCATCAAAACACGAGTTTCGGAAAAAATGTCGCTTACGTCTTTTTCGCGGAAGGGATCAATATGTTAATTTATTGTAAGGGGTTATCTATTTTGCTTTTTAAAAGTAAACGTAAATAAAACACATATGTCTATAATATATTTTTTTTCATGATATTTTTTTTTTATTATAAAGTTTGAACGTTGACATTATGTGTGAAACACTACATCATTCAAATGAAGTGTTGCAGGCATTGATTCTTGTGAAATAATTTTGGACCACTTTTTGGCACATATTTGGCGGAATCTCAGTTATGAATGGTTGGCTGGTTCCTAAGTGCTCAAAAGTTAAAGGTTTATCTGCATAGACACGGACTTTCGCGTAGTCCCACAAAAAACAGTCTAATGGTGTCAAATCGCATGATCTTGGTGGCTAGTTGATATCGCCCCCGACGAGAAATTACGCGACCAGGAAATGTCTCTTGCAATAAAGCCATATTCGCTCGAGTTGTGTGGCATGTGGCACCGTCTTGTTGAAAACACATATTCTCCACGTCGTATTCTTCAATAGCAGGCAAACAAAAGTCGGTTATCATACGACCATAATGCTCCGAATCGTCGTTTTCGAATAAGTAAGGTCACACCTTGGGACCAAACAGTGACTTCTTGTGGATGTAATGGCCTCTCTTCAATTACTTGAGGATTCTCAGAACCCTAAATACGACAATTTTGTTTATTAACATACCCACCGAGTGAGAAATGTGCTTCATCGCTGAAGAAAATTTTGTTCGAAAAATCGCCGTCCATTTATGTAGTAGGTTTTAATAATTTTTACGCGTTGTGTGATAGTTAAGCAATCCATTTTCCTCAATATCAGACTTCCAACTGAAAAGAAAAAAAATTGGTTTAACAACTTAATTCGACAGATGTCGAATTGCAGCCCTAGACTTTTAAAAACACGAAATGGATAACCCTATATAATGTGTTGGGGTTTCGACCCTAATTATCACATTTGAAAAATGGCCCCAATTCAATTTTTATACATTTTGGGGTTGTTTCTCATTTTTCTGTATAGTTTTTTTTACTCTTCATACTTTTGATTTTTTTTTTGTTAAAAAATACACTTTCTCCAATTTAAGAAAATCTCTTGTTGTATTTCTGGGGTGTTTTTTCATAATATTTGCAGGATTTTGCGTTGAGTAATTTTTCATAAATTGTTTGGAGGATTTTTCAGAATTTTTGGGATAATTTTCATATTAGGGTTTTGTGGAGATTTTTCATTTATTTTGGGGAATTCTTTATTTGGGGCATTCTTTAATTTTTTTTGTTGACATTTTTCATTTGGGGTATTTTCCCAAGAGCGTAATTTGCCGGTTAAAAGTTGTAAATAGGTCGTAAAATCGTACATAAAGGGTGTTTTTTATTGAGGTATAGAACTTCGAATTGAAATAAAACACAAGAAAATCCCTTTAATGTCCATCAATTTGGCTTTATTGGAAGGATAATTTTATGCCATTAATGTTTAAATATGATTTCGGGCATGTGGCCGCCGCGGCTGGCTCGAATAAAGCCAATTCTACAGGTCCAATTTTCAACCACTTGTTGGAACCACAACTCATCCACATTCATGCCATCCAATTCGGGAACAAAATAGTCGGTTATAATGGCTCTATACCGGTCTCCATTAACGGCAACTGACTCTCCAGCATTATTTCGGAAGAAATATGGCCCAATGACTCCACCAGCCCATTGAGCACACCAACCAGTCAGTTTTTGTGGATGTAATGGCATAAAATGGACGGAGCTTGCGGTGAACTTCGCGAACTGAACCATTACTTACGAAATAAATTTGCACGATTTGCAAGCGTTGTTCTTTTGTCAACCTGTTCATGATTAAATGGCAAACCAAACTAAATATTAATCACTTGACAGCTGACAAAATGGCCGCCAGTTAAAACAGTGATGCCAACTTAAAGTTCTATACCCCAATAAAAAACACCCTTTAGTTTCCTTTTTTGGTAGTATTTTATTCTCAAACAAAAAAAAGGAAACTATGCACGATTTTACGCACTTTATACAACTTTTGTCATGTTTCTCTCATCTTGGGGTCAACATGATATCTTGAAATGACCTCCAATATTTTGGTACATTTCAACATTTGGATTGGTGGTATAAACTTTTTTTCTTGAAGTGAAGTATTTTTCCCCTGTTTACAACGATGGAGTTGAGTGCTTTTGGTGGCCGTTCGGTAGTCCATTTACTGATCAGAACTATTGGTGGAATATTTAAGAAAACAGAGGATCGAACAGGGTAACCTTTAAATTCTATCAACCTCAAAACGCCCTTGAATTCTCCTGACATCCTCCTCACATCGATAAGCCACAATTTCCTTTTCTATACGAATTCCACTCTATCAACATGAGAATGCAAACAATTTTAAAGAAATGGCCACTGTTCCTTATGGTCGTCCATTAGATCCATTGTTTTTCCAGCCATATGCTGTCACAGTATTTGAGTTGATGCTGTGGTCGGTTACGAGACACTCGACTGGTTGCAATTGAAATAATTTTCTAATTTGTGATGTAATGAGGCCATGTCCTTTTTCCCTTTTCAGGATGCGCATGGAATCGGGTGCCAAGAATTCCGTTTAGTTGTTGTGCACTGATTTTATTATTCGAGTAAGAATTTCTGTCTGCTGCCATCTGATAAATGATTTAATTACAATTTGTTTTTTTTGTTTTTTTTTTGGTTGTCGGTCTTTTTGCTTCATTGTTCTCTTTTAATTTACTTGCAAATGCATAATCAGCACGAAATATTGTGAAAAATGTAACAAAGGAAAAACCGGAAGCAGCATATGTTGCATTTGGCCAAAAACTATTAAACCGCATCCTTACGAAAATGTTGTGTGGCAGGAGGCAGCTCCTGCTGCATCGAAATGTGTGCCAACACTTGGGGCAGCAAAGGAGTAGCCCAGCGTCCTGGGGGAGGCAAACTATTGCTCAGACATGAACAAAACCCAAATAGACTGTGCAAAAAAATTTAAAAAAAAACGACTTGTGTATTTACATTATAAAAGTCTTTGGTTCAGTGTCGTGGCGAATAATTAAAAGTAACAGATGTTGCAACACTTTAAATTCGAATTCAACACAGTCGGGGCAGAGATAATGAACCGGCATTCATAGTCTGCGATTAAGTTAGACAGTGGGTTAATGATATGGAAATCTTAAAATTCATACAAGCGAACATAATAATATTCGACATTTGATAGGAAAAAACCTATTATTTTTTTTTGCAAGGCATCTGTAACGATGTAGACACTTTGTGAAAGGACTTATTTGCTGAAAGTATTACACCCTGTGCTCTTGTGCAGTAAAATAGATAATCGTCATTATGCTTGTATTTAATAGAACCGGTTAATATAGCAAATTGGATTCATACCAAAAGCCAGACAAATAATAGTGACTTCATTGGAATATTGATGAACGATCATAGTGTTGCCCGATATGTTTTTTTCTTTATCATTGCTAGGTTTTCATACCACAACTGACGGACATTAATTATAGGTGTTCTCACAACAGCAGAGAGACACTGTTGAACAACAATTACGAAGCACCTGAATATTAGAAAAAAAAAGAATCCTCGGTTTACGGATGAATTGATTTCGTTAATTGAATGTAAGCAAACATTATTAAAGGCGAGAAGGCAGAATCGAAATGATTGAGACGTGGCTGAACGTCTGAGAAGAATAAGAATAAGGTAATAGGAATATGTAGTGGAAAATTGATGAAAGATTATTACGTTTGCAATTTGAGAAAATGTGGTGGCAGTTCAAGGAAAATTTGAGATTTTCTCAGCATTCAACTTATGGAGAAAATTCCAAATTCAAAAAGTGTTACGACATAAGATAATATTCTCTTAAATTCTGTCAGTGCAAGGGTCTTACATTTTAACAAATATTTTTCCGACTTAGTTAGGGATACCATGTCGGATGTCTGATGATAAAAATGATTTCGTATTATTTTTATTTTGATCCTATTAAAGGTGAGAAAATGGAATACTTTTTTGGACAAAATGGGGACAAATAAAGCTCCAGGGTTCGATAAAATCTCCATGACAATGTTGAATGAGATACTTACGGTTGTCTTTAATATGATGATCAGTGAATCGGTGTATCCGGATGTACTGAAATTACATAAGGTAGTTCATGTTCCGAAAGGGTAAGCAGCGAAGACTTTTCCTAATGTTCGTGCGATTACAATATTGTCTATTATTGATACAAATTTTGAAAAGTTAATGAGTGAACAACTAACTGACTATCTCGAGAGGAAGATGCTTTTACTTAAGGGAAAATATGGATTTAAAAAGAGGTCTCAGACAGGGTGACAGCTTGTCGTGTAACTTCTACAACATCCTGATGGAGAAGATATTAGGAAATTCGGAAGTTAATAAAACTGGCACTCTGACAACCAAGGGTCACATTCACGCTGGAAGGACAGAGGGAGATGTAACTGGCGCTTTTTCTAGAATCGAGAAGGAACCGGTGAAGATGGGTCTGATGGTGAACGAGGACAAGACAAAACGTATGCTTGCAACGGCATATTGCATAATGAAGGCTGGCAGTTGCAACGTCGAGGTAGTGGAAGAATTTATATACCTTGGCTCTGCCATTAATAGAAAGAATGATGTCAGCATCGAAATAAAGTGAAGGATCGTGCTGGCAAATAGATGTTATTTAATTCAGAAACAGAGCCCTCTTGCGTCGAACCAAAATATCACTGTACAACACACTTATTCTACCCGTGCTTCTTTATGGCGTCGACACATGGGTACTTGCGAAAGCAGTTGAAGGTGTGCTGGGTGTTTTTGAGAGAAAAATCCTTCGAAAAATCTATGGCCCTATCTGTGTTAACGAGGAGTATAGGCGTCGAACGAACCGTGAGCTGTATCCCGACATGAACGTAGTGAAGCGTATCACAATACAGCGATTGCACTGGATGGGCCATGTCGGCCGAATGAATCCAAACGCTCCAGCCAGAAATGTGTTGGACGACAAATACCACGGAA
The DNA here is from genome assembly GCA_958296145.1 of Hydrotaea cyrtoneurina. Classification (NCBI taxonomy): domain Eukaryota; kingdom Metazoa; phylum Arthropoda; class Insecta; order Diptera; family Muscidae; genus Hydrotaea; species Hydrotaea cyrtoneurina. The sequence goes on along the minus strand of OY282513.1, from coordinate 3,557,182 downwards.
GGCGCAGATAGGGAAGACCGAGAGGGACCGGTGGAGGGACCAAGTGGAAGAAGACATGAAGATGCTTGGTATTACAAACTGGAGAAGCCAAGCAGAAGACCGAAGTGATTGGAAATCACTTATTAATCAGGCCAAGACCACCAACTGGTTGTAGAGCCAACCTAAGTAAGTAAGTAAGATCTAGATAGTGGATATAAGGGAGTTGCTGGAGTGTTCTTTGATCTGTCAAAAGCCTTTAATGTAGAAGATCATGATATACTGCTGAAAAAGCTTATAGTTATGTGTTTATCTTGGCATGATTTCAAATCACAATCTTTTGTGGGATCCAAAATATCATCTGGTATTGTGATCTTATGTAAGCTTAGGAACAAACTTAATGTTGAAACGAAAATGTTATTGTATCAATTCCTGGTTCATTCGCACTTGACATACCTACCAATGGTAGATGCAGCAAAATCTTAAAAACTTTGCAATCGGCCCAAAACAGGGCGCTGAAGATGGTCTTCAACCTTCCCTTAAGATTTCATACTAAGGATTTGTTCAAAAACAATGCGCGAAACATTCTTCCAGTAATTACAAGCGACATTACAAGTGACTCTTTGAGGGGGAAAGGGACTCATACTATTAATTTCCAACAAAATATAATACGAACTAGGCACACAAGAAATCTAAGTACTGTCAGATGTCGTTTCGATTTGACTAAACAACATATAAGTTTGGCCGGACCCATCCAATTCAATGAAGGAAATACCAGGTTTGTCTATTTTTAAAAATGAGTTGAAGAAATATTTGATAGATGTGGAAGTCTGACACAGCCACATATCGTTCTTTAAGAGGAGATTATAGTTTACGGTTATGAAGCACATTTCTCACTCGGTGGGTAAGTTAATTAACAAAAGTGTCGTATTTGGGGTTCTGGGAATCCTCAAAGAACTTTTTGCCAGAATTAAAAATCATTGAGATTCAGTTTGAACTTCCTAAGCAAACCTTGACATGTTCCATCATTTGAAAAAAATGCAATTAACAACAATAAATGTTTCCTATTGGCCTTATTAGAACAATGATTTAACAAAGGTTTCTTCGTTCAACCAAACCCCCCCTCCCGCAATCTCGGCCTTTATTGTGTCAAGACATTTATAGAAAAAATTTCGGTAAATGACATTTTGTTACCACCGAATTACCGCACATTGACATGACTCGGAGAATGGTGAGCAGCATTTAGAGAGTGTCTATCGGCCGTTGGGTCTGCTTCTATCATCGACCACTTGTTTCAGCCGAAACACGTCCCACATTGAGGTTTCAATTTGTCAAGAGCACACTGGCTCTCTGAATTGATTAAACAAAATAATTAAATTTTCCAACACACAATTATGGCAGCAAGAACGCCGCACGCACAGAATTTAAAACAATTCCTTTGGCTGCTCCCAATGTCCTATCTCGAAGGAGACATCGACAGCAATCCAGTGTACACAAGCACATGACAGGGACAATAACAACTCGATTGTTGTTGGTATTCGGGGAGGGTGAGACTTCGGTACGATATGGACAACAATAGTTTTGAGAATACATTCTGGATTTTAATGTCAACATCAGAGTACGGTACTATTTATTGTTACTAACATTTTATTGCTGTTGTTGTTGCTGTTGTAGAATACAACAAATTATTTGCACATACAAACTCCAAACTGATGTGAAAGAGTGTGTCTGTGTGTGCTTTATTTACATTACATCGATACACACATGCATGCACAGTTGTTGATGTACTTTTGTAAGTTTTTCCAAAATGTTTCCTTTTTACAAGTTTTGTTTTCTGTTGTTATTTTCTCTTTATTGTATTGTGCATCGGTGTGCGAGTGTGGGTTATATGTGTCAATCTTCCAATTCAGTGATTGACAATATTTTCCTTCATTGAGCACAAACACACACACACACACATATATTGTATGATAATCGACACGCTTGCAAGGATATTTTTACGTACATTCTCGTCTGTGTGGGTAACGTTGGGGGGGGGGTGGGTAGGTTCGGACGGATTACATGTGTATCATTGGAAAATATTTCCTTGGAAGAAAAAAACGAAATAAGTTGAAAAAAAAAAAGTATCAAGAATGGATCGATGACTGGCGTTGATGCTTATGATGGTGGTTACAAATAGTGTCGATCAAATAGTTCAACTTTGCTACGGAAACAGCGGAAGGAGGAATTTTGCTTCAAATTTCATTTTTGTTGTTGTTGGTTTTTCATCTTCTCCTTTTTTCCTCTTCGTGTAGCTGCTGCCTGCACACACACACACACACACAGCCACCATAATTCGTTTGAGATGTTTTATTATTAAATATTTATTTTGCTGTTGTTGTCGTTCGTGTTTATTTCCAGGTCACTGATATAAAGACAATTTTCTTATATCGCTTCACTCTGCATGTGCAAATACTGCATGCATGTGTGGGTATACATGTGGGTGCGTGCGTGTGTGTAATCTTATTAAATTAAGCTCATACGTTGTTTTTTTTTGCATAATTCATTTTTATAAGGGTCATATTTATCCGAGGCCCACATTCTAATTTGTTTGGCCCCCCCTTTGGGTGGAGATAAATTATCACACCCTACAGGCGATTGACAAGGACATCAGAGAAGATCCATTGTCGCAATTACAGCTGAGACGACAATTGTATTTGTACGTACTCAAAATAAAATTTGAATTTCAAGGGATTTCATAAAATAAAATCAATATTTTTGTCATCTAATACATGTCGTCATGGTGGGACGTGGGCAGACTCCCCTTTTGGACTTAATGGCAACTACAAAAAAGGAACGTGCCCTATTGGAACAGAAGAACAATACGAAGTGATTTAAGACCCTTAATTTCCACACTAAATAACGGTTGGCCATGTTTCGGAAGAAAAGAGGGCCCTGAAAGTGAATGGCGCTTGTTAGTGGGATGTCAACGGAGTAATTTTTGCTTGAAATTAAAAATGGAAGCTCAGCGTTCCAGTTCGGTATAACAAAAAAGTAACTTATTACAAGTAATAAACTTGAATTATATTATACAATTTGTATATTTACCAGGACCAGGACCTAACAACTGCTAACGGCCAATATATTTTCGAGAGAAGTTTTACATGGCTGAGAGATTACTCTCGTATTCCTAAAGTCGTCTGCATTTACGAGGTGGAACCGTCCGCTAAAATGTATTTTATATGTTTTAACCAGTTTGAAGTCCATTAACTTAGAACGGGTTGGCATGATTTAAACAATGTGTATCTGAATATCTTTCAATTGATATTGTGTTTTTGACATCAGTCTGGACAAAATATCCTGGTTTAATTCTGTACAATTCCAATATCTATGTGGATCAATATTGATCCACGAAGAATACTTTGAGATATCGTCACCCATTAGTTGTGATATTTTTATTTAATTTGACTTAAAGTGGTTTCGTATGTCTAACCGAATATAAGAAAGTGAATTCTGTGAATCGATATGAGCCACACTTGTGGGTCAGCATCTCGCAAGGATAGAGCAACAAATGGTCGCCGACTACCACTCACTATTTTCGTGTACATTAATTTCGTCCACAGAATTGTCGTTAGTTGGAAATTATCCTTCACTTAATATCAGGAAGGTGTATCAGGGATGAGTGCTCAGTCAGTCAGCACTCATACTAACAACCATTGAGCCTTCATCAGTCGTCGTATGTTAATTTCATGAGGTGGTGAAACCTCTTCTTGTAATTTATCTTCACTCTTTTGTGTGTACACACACGCATGCATATGTTATCTGTGTGTGTGTGTGTGTGTGAGAGTGTACTCAGATGTGGCAAGAAAAGTGTCTATTAATATTATGTACAATCAAATCAAATAAACATTATTTATACAACATACAATCACAAGCACACATACGCAAACACCAAGACACACACACACACAGTGTTGTTGTACAAATAACAATAGGAATGCGAGGCACTATTAGTTGGCTGATAGGTGGATGAATAATCTTAGTTTAGCAGCGGCGGAATACAGTGGGCTGTGAGGGGGCCTTGCCTGATTCTAGACAGTGATCGATAGAAATAGTGAACGAGAAAGAACATCCGCTATTTTTCATAAACTATGGAAGAAGATAGAATACGAAATAGATACCCTTTGGGAGGAAAGACCCCCTAAATACCGTAGGCATTGTCTTTTGATGAGATGCAGGCCTGCATTTGGAGCTTCTCAATAAATTACTTTTAGAAGTCCTGTAAATGGAAGACTGCAAAGTGAACTCTTTTGATGGTTGTTAGATAATATTGGAGATAATAACTTTCGGATGACTGCAACACACACATTTCCACTTACTTAAGCAATTCTATTTGGTACGTGTTCTCTCCAATTCTTATCTTATTCCACTGGATTTCTCCACCGGTCATTCTAAAACTGCAACTAGGGCAAACACAAATGCTTTCTCAGCTCCCAGGACTATAGTTCAGTCGGTCCCCTCTCTGGGTTTTACAAAATGGAAGATTTGATCCTTTGACCCTTTCGAAGGACTACAAAAGAAAACTCTTCAATGTGGGAGGGCAGCCTGAGTGTGCTTTAAAAAATATTCGGAAATAATGCCGTTAGTAGACCATCTACGCCATTTTCAGCAGTATCAAGGTCAATCAAAAAAAGACGGTAGGAATAATTCGGCAAAAAAAAAAATTATTTCTGGACTGGACTTGGAGAATATTGGTATGAAATGAAATAAACATCAAAAGCGCACCGTTAAGTTGCATTTATTATTATAATTACCTGATCATAGATCAGCGACTTCAATTTCCCACTTTCAGAGTCCCCGGCAACAGACCCCAATTTGGTGTGGAAGCAGCGTTATTCAGAAGGCGATGATTTTATCTTCTAAATTCCTTTGAGTAAGCAGTGAGTAAGCCGCCGTTAAATTGTCTGTATTCGTAAAATTGGATTGGTTATTCCATAGTTTGAAAAAATAACTGTATGCCAAGTCTCTCTCAGAATTTTTTCATAGAATACCCTCGTACAGTGTGTAAGTCGGATTCGTAAGAAGGATTCTTTCAAATCTATGTGTTTAAGCAGTGAGCAAGGACCGACTGTTGGAGTTTCATGAAGTTGTATAAATTGTGTTTTTCTGAGAGATCGACCTTTTTGTCAGTCAGACCTTTGGATGCAACACCAATTTCATGTGCTGGATGCTTTTCTTAAATGAATCCCCACAGAAAATAATCCAAAGAGCTCAAATTACAGCTCCAAAGCGGCCATCACAATTTCGGCTGATTATTCGATTTTAAAAAACAGCGTGTAAAATATCGGCTGTGTGACATGTGGCCCCTTGTCTTGTTGAAATCAAATGTCGTCCGTGAAATTCTCTTGAATTTTTGGAAACAACAATTCGTTGAGCATTGGCGCTTTAACGGCTACTCCTTGCTCCTATTACAGAAAGATTCTCCAATGATGTCGTCCGCCCAAAATCCACACCAAACAGTGACTCGTTGTGGCTTCTCAGTAGCCAGTATGAAGACCATATGCGTAAATTCTGTTTATTGACATAGCCGCCGATGTGACAACGACCTTCATTTTTCGTAAAATTCTTCATCTCCTGCCAAACAATCTTCAGCCCATTGGGAGAAGCGAGAAAGCGTCAAACAAAATCAATGTTTTCTACCCTACAAAGTCAAAGTAATCGGTTGTTCAAATTTGAAATTTTAAATGGCCCACCCTTTATATGTAATCTTGGATTATTTCGACCGGGAGTGGCGTTGACAGGTACCGGCCCAATCAATTTCATTGACTAAGACCCGACATTCAGGGCCTTCATAAAATCGTGGATCATTCGTCTGTGCATTCGCCTGCCTTTCTTTCGAACACACTTATTCACCTCATTCGGATGTTATTGTGTTTATTACGATTAGAATCGGGCGTGGAATTCAATCTTGAGTCCTGAATGTGTAAAACTATTTCCAAAGACAATTTTGGTTATTTTGTCAAAATCGGATACCACTGAAGGTATTCCAATATTCCATTTAATAACCAATGGCGTAGTCTGATAAGGAATTCAATTAATATGCCAATGATCTAAAATGATTGAAAGGTATTCCGATCATTGGCATTTCATTTGAGTTCCTTATCCAGACTAGACCCTCGGCCACGGCCTTACACACTCCCGCTCTGGATATCATAGCCTTCAGATCTGTGCATACTTATATTGGTTTATATATGTATACATACATACATATACGGTACACACATTCCTCTACCTCTGGACGTGTGTGCGAGTGTGTGTATGTCTGTTTGCCAGTATTTATTAGTTTATTTGGTTAAACATTATCGGATCGGAGGAGTACAATCTTCGATTAAATATAAGGTTTCATTCAATAAAGAAATGCAATTTATTCATATTGAATTCGGCAGTAGGTAGATATCGTTTTGGGGATATCAGCCAATGCAATAGTTGCATGACCTCTTCTAATTATAGACCAGACACCTGTATGATGTTAATTACATTTTGTCAAGTATAAGAAGTGGGGATCAGTTTGTTATTAAGAGATGGGCGGTTGTTGTATATGAAAATAGATAGTATTTGATGAGTCATCAATGTATTTGGAAAAACTATACTTACATAAGTTTTTTTTTTCTTGACTACCACTCAGCGGATGCCTCCTATGAATGCAATGCACTGTGTTAGCGATATGAACTGGAAGTGATGGTATTAGAGGGAGGTAGGACGGAGTGGTGTTTGTTTGGAAGACCATTCCACATATGATCAGAATTTCGTCTTTAGTGCGTCGTCCTGTCGGCCGGCCATTTGACAATGCTTTCTCCAGTTCGTCATACCAAGGATATGCATGTCTTCTTCCACGTGGTCCTTCCACCGGTATCTCGATCTTCCCTGTCTGCGTTTACCGCCGTAATTGTCATCCAACGTCTTTCTGGCTGGATCATCTGTTTTCATTACGCTGATATTTCCCAGCCATGACTTTTCCAATATAAATATAATATCGATTTGGTCAACAGGACTTTACTTTTCATAACAGTTACAATTTTTCGAATTAAATCTAAATCTGTTTGGTTTTTCTTTAAGAATTTTTCCTTCCAAGTTTCAGAAAGGAAATGTGATATCGACGTGCAGAAGTCAACAATCGTAATCGCTTAAAGTAGTTTGGAATTTCAGAAAATGTTCGTACTTTATGTCATCTGACCACCCCGGCGTATAAGTGTTACATACTTCACTTTAATATTAATCATACGAACAGAAACGATTTTTATAACTACAGGATTCTCCTACAAGAGGTGTTAGAAAAATATCATTTTTTGAGATAAATGATCGGATGTTTATGTCATAATAAAGGGGAAGATGAAAAACAACATCAGCCAAATGGCCACCACGACCACGCTTACAGGACCATATCCTTTTCATGAAATTTTCCATAACCAATTCCCAAAGTGTCCTCGATAGCCTCACGAATTCTTTGTTTGAGGTCTTGAATCGACGCTGGGCTGTTGGCGTAGACCTTGCCATTCACGTGACCCCAAAGGAACAGGCCGCAAGTTGTTCAATCACAAGATCTCGATGGCCAATTGTCATCACCTCTTCGAAAGATAACACGGTCCGGAAGCTTTTCACCATTTTTGTAGTCACTTTTAATAATTGAACGAATAAAAGTCACAGCTACCGAAATACAGGGTGATTCAAAATAACACCTCTTGTTGGAAAACCCTGTACTAGCAAGTGTGGTGTAGATTTCCTCTGTTAATACACTTCTCCTTTCACTGGTAGTTTATTAAATGAATGTTGGTTTGTATGAGAAATCAAATTTGAAATATGAAATAATTTGAATCAATAAACCCACAACGGATTTTGTACAAGAACATTATAGATTGCTACTATCTGCGATTGACAAACAAGGGCAATGCATGGCTGAGGTCTCATCTCGTACCTTCACACAGAAATGCGGTGACTGCGAACATCCTACTTCAGTCCAGACTGTACGAGTTGGCTTATGACACCTTTGTGTCCTTTTATGGAATGTGTGCGCTATGCATGTAGTTCCTAGAGTAATTTTCCTTTGAAGAACAGTCTGTTATCGGAATGGTGTTCATGTTCGCTGATTATACGCCATTGATACAGCATGAATTTATTTTACTACAAATTACTATTCCATATATGGAAATATCTACAATCAGAATTAACGCTCAAAACTAATCTCAACCAGATACTTTTTACAATAAGATGCCCCCCAACGTACGGCTCAGGTTGACCAGCTCAACACATAGGTAGATGTGTATCCGTTGCCATTTCTAGCAGCAGCACAAATGTTGTTATTTGAAAACCAACTCGCTCACACACACACACACCACTCATAGACCAGAAGAACAAGAGCAAAGGAGAAGTAGACGTAGAAGCATAAGAAATAACAGAGATTAAAATCAATGATAATTATTTTGAGATTTGTTGACAACTTATGTTATCCGCAGTGGCCAACTGAGTGTGGTCCATGTCACAAATTAAAGTAATTTCTCTATGGCCGGTGTGTTGCCAGGACCATTAAGGCAACAGCAACAGCAATGACAATGCCACAGCAGCGTAGTGGCCAATAGCAACAAAAACAATAAGTCATGTCAAGTAAACCTATACAAACAACAACAGGAACTACATATAATCTGAGCACACGAATACTGTGTATTCTTGTCACATTCACACACACACACACACAGAGGGAAAACAAGTCCGCATTCTGAGATTTATAAACACACAGTCACACAGCACACACACACACGCACACAAGAAGTCACAGAGAATATAAATGAACAGTCCCCGTATGTGTGTAAGCGTACACGCGGATATGTGTGTGTGTGTACAAGTGAGAGTAAACTGAAATTATACTTTGCGGTTGATCGGCTTGTCATAACAACGTTTTCTACTTTGACACAGTGGTTCTAAAACGTCAACGAGGGACGAATCTTGCAAGAGCAAGTGACGGAGAAAATATAATTTATTATCAATCGGGAATGCATAAGTATGCGCTGATTCGTGTCGAATAAAATATCTTTATATAGTCACCGATCAATAAATGGCTGAGGCTACACAAATCCGAGCAACTTAATTTAATTTAATTTCTTTTTTTTTTTTAACTAAATTTGCCGTGACAAACTCGGTTTTAAAAACCAATTTGTATATGGCAACACGAGCGAATAAAATTTTGTTTAATTTGGAGACACTGTATGTGACTGTACGCTTGAGCGAGTGCCTCTGAGTGGCCGCCTGACCGACACACTGTGTTGGTGTGTGTGTGTGTGTGACAGCAAGTACATGTCACGAGTACAATATCGTAGCAGAAACAGCGGTTAAACACAATATATTCCTCTGCATGAAATCAGCAAGTCGATTTACTACAACCATATTTTCGGGCTGCTGATGGGCAGACCATTAAAATTCATGTACTGAAGTAAGCATCATATGTCGGTGCCTTCTGTCCGTCCAGCCCACTCTCGGAATGCCGAATGTATGTTCGTCTGAAGGTTTCGGCGACATTTTTCGGTTGACATGTCAGCCTGTGCGTATGTGGGTTCGTCTGTGTGTGATAGATGTCATATTAATTCAATTCGATATCATATCTCATGAGCCTATTAAATGGAACCCATAATGGAAAATGCAATCACAATCACACCGACATCATGGCAACCGCCAACCGACACTGCCCGCCATTACCGCCATCATCATCATCATCATCATCATTGTCGTCATTGTCCCCGTCATGACCTTTGTCATCGTGTGCCGCACCACAGTTCATATCATAATCGAAATTATGATGATGACGAACAAAAAAAAATACAACAAGTTACAAAATATCTTTTAAACAATCCCTGACATTCCTAGACAAACAACATAACCAGCATTCAACAGAATAAATGCTCCACAGACAGAGACAGAGAGAGAGAGAGTGTCGCTGTACATCAACATGTTTCGGACTTACAACATGTTGGTTTTCAGCTGCTTCACCATTATCAATAGTCGCAATAGCGGCAACAACATGAGCAACATCATTAATAATGATATTCCATATGCGATATGACTGGCACGGCACAGTGGCTGAAGTTTGCACACGATTCGAGGGGAGACGGTGAGAAGCAATAATTTCTCCTCCTCCGAGGGTTTTGTTTCATCTGGAGATTAATCTCCAACACAAAAGCGTATCGTAAGCGATGAGAAACGAACACACAGTGGACCTACCACAGAAAGCCCAAACAATTCGGGAACAAGTCCTTATTTCAGTATCCAATCATATTCAATACTTTGTTTGTTAGAAAATTTACTTGAAATCTGAATAAGGAATACTTAAGTATTTTTTTCCCGAAAGCGAATATTCCGAAAATGTGATTAGCAAAAGCAAATGTTCAAATTGATGCGAATAATTTGCATTGGCATATGGAAAGCATTACATCCCCAGTCTACAATTTGTACTACTTCGGTCGTCATGTTATATTTCATTTGGTTAAAGTCAAACGACATACCGACAGTATCGTTCGGGTTAATTCTACCGACACATCCAGATTAGCGCAATCGCCTTATTTTCCTGATCCTTGCTGGCAGCACGATCTTGGGCCGTTGTCGAAATGTTGTTTCCAGTGCGAACAATCCTAGAAAAAAACCACACATACGACGTCGCTGTTGCTGAAACTATGAACATGAACCCTTAGAATGGACATTCTCAAATAGAGCGTCGCTATGAGAGAGCATTTTATCTCTGTGCTGAGAGCAGGGCGCCTCAGCCGTGGCAGCTCTGGCCCAACGTGGGCAGGGTCTTCATCTGATTACAATTGAGGAGATTATGACGACCGGATTTCTTCAGACATTAACCGGAGTTCAAATGTGACTCCCTATGGAAAATTGCCAGATGTGGTTATCAGTCGAAAAGCGCATCTGAAGAACAGAGATAGATGATAAACTTAAAAAAAAAAAAACACTAAATTGTGGTTCGAAATTTATATGATCAAACACGATAATCAGGTGGCCAACCAATGACCCGCGTTTCAATTTAGTAATATCTTAAAAACAAATCGCTCTTTTAATCCATAGTGTCATATCTCAAAATACGAGACTTTTAAAGTTTTCAATTGCGTCTTACTTAGGAAATATAGGAAAAAACTTATAAATTTTCTCAAACGAGTAGATCCCTGACATACTTATGTATAATACGCACAGAACAAAAGTCAACTCAAATACGAGATTTACAGCTTATTCTTGAGCAGAAAAACAAAAAGTGAATTTTGAATTGTGACACTATTGTAGTAAATGAGCGAAATATTTATCAGAATTCTTGAGAGATATTCACTTCACTAAGTACACATTGCTGGATAAGGAATCGCATGGAAGAAGAAGACTTTGATGGAACGACCACGACCGAGGGCAGAAAATCTATTTTTGTTTAAAGAGACAAAGAACTGCTGCAGTGCAAAACTTTCATGGTCGATTTTTGTGAACTAATTTCGGACGATTCGTGAAAGGATGCCTATTTATGTCCACATTTTTGTTGTAAAACGTTGTTTGCTGATCTCGAGATGAAACTCAGCTGGTGGTCCACTGTATTCGACGGAAGTCGATATATCGTATATGTATTGTCAACATCATCAACGCTATTCGCGTTGAATTAACGCTACGCGAATTATGTATTCCTGGAATTGCTGTGTTAATTATATCCACTAAAAGGCAATCAGACAGGACCACACCAACTCACAAACACATCTTGATGTATGATGTGTGTGTGTGTATGGACATATCAAAATATCATACATAGAGATGGGGGTGAGAGAGAGAGAGAGACATGTGTTGTGTTCGATAATTTATGTTTGACATGTATTTATGCAGTGCTTGACTCATACCAAGGCATGCATCGTCTCGCATATTCACCAATACCAACACAAGCACAGTGCCATATGTGTCAGTCGACATACACACACACAGACCCCAAAAGACTGGTACGAGTATGTGTGTGGGTCCATATATCACCAAGTCCTATTCGTAGTTAGTTCATTCATTTGAGTAAGGACAACCAAACATTCAGTCTGAGAGATTTGCTCAAGAGTTTGTACACAGACGTGTATATGTGTGTATATATATGTGTGTGTGTGTGTGTGTGTGGGAGTATGAATAAGGGAATCATTGACTTTGACAATATTCATAACATACTGTCAATTGGTGTTTTGATTGTTCTGTGTATTCAGTGTGCCAGTCAGTCAGTCAGTCCGTCAGTTCGTCCGACAGTCGTTCACTTCCATTTAAAATCACTCACTTTTCATGGCTCCGTATGTATGGCAGAATGCGAAATGTGTGTGTTTGTGTGTGTGTGCCTGGGCATTTAAAACGATCGATATTCTCCCGTTGCTATTGACGTAGAGTTGTAGGGATGTGTGTGGGTGTGGGTGTCTATGCAACTAATATTGGCCCGCTTCAGTTCAAATCATTTCGGCTGAGTTCAGTTGACTACGCTGTTAATGTGGCCGGGGCATGTTTGCATGCATGCAGCGTCCACTTGCTTATTTGCAATATTGCAAATGCACTGTCTAATTTGGCGCAATTAAATTCAGGTTTATTCTCGCCACCCAAAACCTGTTCCAACTGAAATATTTTGTTTGCTTTCATTTTTGGGGAATTATCATCGTTTCACCGAAATATCACATGTAATGAAAAATGTCCGTGTATGCGATAAAGGGCGGCAACGACGAGTGGACACGTCACTGGTGTTCACTTTATACGAAATGTACAAAAAAAAGTCATCTGTTCACATTTGATAAAAGTGGAATATTACTGACCGGTGTGCAAATGCACAAATACAAATTGACAACAATGACTCATTGGGAGGAATCGAAATGTTTGATGTCTCTGTTGTTATGTAATACAGTACAAATAATCGACGAATAACCAGAAGGGCAATATAATGATAAGTCAGCGTGGTCCTTTCAAATGTTACAAACGAGATTTTAGATGCCCAATGTTTTTCAAATCGTTAAGAATCGTTTTCCAGTTTCTTTTAGATGCCCAATGTTTTTTAAAATTTATGACAAGTCAGTTGTCAGTTCAAATGCTCGTTGCTTATCCTATGTCTATGCTTGTTCTTAATTAGTGTCAGATTCGAAATGTATGTGCTACCAAACATTGAATACAAGCTTTAAATTCCATTCAACCTGTAACTGAAAACACACACTGACTTCTTCAAGTGTTACTCCTTCGACGACATAATTCAATAAACGCCAACAGAATTACGGTGAAAACATCTGACGACAATTTATGAGAATGGGAGAGAGAACATTTCTTGTTCAAGGAACAAATGTTCTTGTTCAAGAAACAAATGTTCTTGTTCGAGAGAGATATTCTCCACATGAGTGAGTTGATGATTCAACAATGTGTTGACGAAATAGTGACTCCAATATTGGATTGCCCGTTGCTCTAGTGATTCCAATATTGCATTGCCCGTCGCTCTGGTGACTCCAATATTGGATTGCCCGTCGCTCTAGTGACTCCAATGTTGCATTGCCCGTCGCTCTAGTGACTCCAATATTGGATTGCCCGTCGCTCTAGTGACTCCAATATTGGATTGCCCATCGCTTTAGGGACTATAATATTGGAGTCATTGACAAATATACGATATGCCGATGAGATTAAGAATGTGAAACTACAGTGTTCCCCAACTAGAGGTGTTATTTTGAATCACCCGGTATGTCGGTAGCTGTCACTTTTGAAGCTTTTATTCTTTGACATTTGACAAGTTGAAACATCGCTAATACTAAAAATGGAAATGGATACACGCTTCAACAACGCATTGAAATTATTACAATTCACTACAAAAATGGTAAAAATCTTGCAGTCACAGTTCGCAAAACTAAAAAGTTTCCGGACCGTGTTATCTCTCCCGAATAGGTGATCACAATTGGCCACCGAGATCTTGTGATTTAACACCTTGCGACTTCTTCTTTCTCTGGGGTCATGATCCCTCCTCTAGGCGGATTTGAATAATTTTCAATTTCAATGCTTATATTTTTTTCACCACGAAATAAGAACAACCGGTACATGGTATTTTCTTTTAATGTAATTTTAATATACTTTTTTTATTTGCAAACATTTAGGTGTTTGCCAAAATAATGAAAACCAGTCACTTCGCGTTGATTTTACTCGAAAGCTAGAGGGAGCTAACCCCAAAAAACAAAAACTAGAGTGAAGCTAGCACAAAATAGTAAAACACGAAATTTTTGATTAATTGTGTTGTTGTACTGGCACTTGGCAATTATGCCTGACATATTCAAGAAAAGTTGTTGCTTAATAGAACAATAATTCCTTTGGTATGCAGTATGCATGACTAATCATAAATAATATAATAATAATATAAAATATATAATAAAGGGTCCACATGAGGAGTCGTTGCCTCTGAGCTACTGTGCGGTATTTACGTGATGTGCTTATCCTTTGCTGCTATTCAGAGCAGAGATCTCATGGTTTATATTGATAAATAAAAAGTTACTACACTAGCGAGTTTATTCCACACATATCCTTTGAAACTTCAAAGTCGCTCATAGTGATCTCTATTGCCCAATTCATATCAACTAAGTGTATGCGGTGTTGTAATGATACGACCGGATCAAGAAATAAATAAAACAAAAAGAACGCATCCATCTCGTGTGTTATCCTTTGAATTAATATTAATTAATTTGTTTGAGCTCTTCAGAGAAAGTCCCTTTCGGTGCGATGCCAAGGAAGTCATTACATATAGCAGCCACCACAAAACTTATATAATTAAGATATGTGGAGATTACTTATTTATGCGCATATTTTGGGAGGATCCAATATTGGCGACATTGTCCCGTTTCAGCTTCCGCCCCTACCCAAAGAACACATACCCCACCCGAAACACAATAAACCCAGAGAGGAAGTCATTATGCTCAGGTGGCGGAAAGGGATATGCCATCTTGACCGTGCGTAATTTCCTGTTCGAGTTCTTCTTCTTAGTTCTTATTTATTTATCACAATCCAAGGCCCCCTTCCGCACCAATCCCACTACATTTTGACGACTAATTTATGTTTGTTAAATATTACTAAACGAGCGAGCGTACACACATTCATACTCGTACATCTACACAGCGACGCAGGGACGTATGTGAGTGTGTGTGTGTGTATATTGTCGCTCTTACTCTGGGTGTTATTCTAACCCAGGCGTTCTTCAATATATTTTAATTTGATCCTAATTAAATCAAGTATTTCCTTTCCTGCACCAAAACGCCCACCGCCCCCACTTCCCCTCGCACACACTCTACTAAGGACATGTAACACAACATTGGTGGCATTAGTGAGCCCTAAGTTCGAGTAGGCGTGTGTGTGTGTTTGTATATATATATATATGTATGTGTGTGTGAGTGGGAGTATGTTGGTAAGATTTCCTGTTCTTCACATTTCTTAACAACGCTCTTCGGTGTGTCTGATGTCATGTTGTTGTTGTTGTTTTTGCTATTGTTATACGAGCAGAAGCAAATGTTTGGGTTTAACAATAATCACCTGATGTCACTGATGAAATTTCACACCAATAAATCTTATTTTTACTGCTACATTAATCTTTTTCCCACCATAAAACCGGTGCCGGCACCGATGCCGACAAAAGAAGACAAACGCCGCGTGTAGGAATGGTGGGAGACGCCAACATCTAGAGTTGTTTTGTTTCTAGTTCACACACACACACGTACTCGTAGGCGAGCGTATGTCTGTGTGGTAGTAGTTGTTGTTGTGGCTGCAGGTGATGTTGTATTTTGTTTTCTGTGCTTTCCGTGGCTCTTGTTCTTGTCTTTCTTCAATTTGTTGTTGTTTTCGGTTAACCCATACACACACACACACACACACACAAATATGTTCAACGAGTCCCCATGGAAGGCATTGTAATGCGTATGTCTGTCTGCCTTTACCGTTAGACGCGGCACGAAGAAGCTGGATTATGTTGGCGCTGTTGTTTGTTACATTAGGAAATATTTGTTGTCGGGATCGGTTTTAGATTTGGTGCATGGCGAATTGCCTGAAATGTGAACTGAATTTACTTTATGTGAAGGACAGAAGCTATTACTCACCGTAGAGATCTAGCATTTCCGGGACTTGGATTCAATTTGTCGCTAGGTTTATTATTATTTGTATCACATTTGTATGATACATTCTGTCTAAATATAGCGATTCGCCTGTATTTTAAACGCTGGAGTTATCAGATGTGTACTGGTTGTGTGATAAAGTGTAAGTAAAGAAAGCCCCGACGACAAGCGATTGGTACGCCAATGGAGAAATTCTCAATTAGTAAGACCAATCGACAAATTCCTTATTGAAATGTTTGCACATCAAACGTAGTTCGACGAAAGAATGATTGGCGTTAAACTACAACTACAACGGAAGATGCAGACAAAAGAAGACCGATAGTCTAGTGGAAGAAGTTATGCAACTCTTTTGAATTGCCTATTATTCTTTATTTGTTTATTTATCGGGATTTTAGCGGTCATACAATTACTATTGAAAATTTTTATAACAAACTAGTAAGTTGTAATGCGCCTATGGCGCTCGTTGAAATATGGAAAAAAAAATTTTTGAAAAAAAAAATTTTTGTGGAAAAAAAAAATTTTGTTGAAAAAAAAAAAATTTGTTGAAAAAAAATTTCTTCTTGAAAAAAAAAATTTGTGTTCAAAAAAAATTTTTGTGGAAAAACAAAATTTTTGTTGAAAAAAAAATTTTGTTGAAAAAAAAAATTTTTGTGGGAAAAAAAAAATTTGCTGGAAAAAAAATTATTGTGGAAAAAAAAAATTTGGAAAAAAAATTTTGGAAAAAAAATTTTGTAAAAAAAAAAATTTTCTTGAAAAAAAATTTTTGTAAAAAAAAAATTTTGTAAAAAAAAAAATTGTTAAAAAAAATTTGGGGAAAACACAATTTCTGTTAAAAAAAATATTATTTTTTTATTACTATTATTTATAGAAGAGAATTTATATAGAATGCCTATTTAAATTCCTACGTACTGCGTGACAGTGTCGAGGGTAAATATATATTAAGATGTATTTAAAATAAAGGGGAAAGTTCATTCACTAATAATAATAACTAGTAAGTTGTAAAGCGCCTATGGCGCCCGTTGAAATATGGAGAAAAAAATTTGGTTAAAAAAAAATTTTGTCAAAAAAAAAATTTTGTCAAAAAAAAAAATTTTGTTGAAAAAAAAAATTATAAAAAAAAAAATTTTTGTAAAAAAAAAAATTTTTGTTGAAAAAAAAATTTTTGTTGAAAAAAAAATTTTGGAAAAAAAAAATTTGGGGAAAACACAATTTCTGTACAAAAAAAAATATTATTTTTTTTATTATTATTATTTATAGAAGAGAATTTATATAGAATGCCTATTTAAATTCCTACGTACTGCGTGACAGAGTCAGTGAATCAGTGAATCAGTGTATCAGTGAATCAGTGAATCAGTGTCGAGGGTAAATATATATTAAGATAACTGGACGAAACATGCAGAAGATCAAAGTGCTTGGAACTCACTAATTAAGCATGCCAACTTTAGTAACCAAGTAAATGTACCTCATCCGCGAACAGATATTGTGTGATCGGCCTAATCAATAATAATTTACCCTATGGAGTTTCTGTTAGCCAGGATGGTTAGAAACACCCACAGAGCTCTCACCTTGTCATGTGCCTCCATTCCAGATCTATAGGAACTTATAGTAACAATCGAGTGAGAGATCGAAAGCACAGCAGTGGAATTTGAAAACATTTTAAAACTACATCTGTCATTTGAAATTGCCTTGTCCAATTGGATTGAAATTTCACAAAGCCTAGCTGAATGTGTTTTAGCTGTAATCTGGAACATGAATCTGGTCCGCCTAACCAGAGATGTGTTATAAGGTCCAAAGTTGCAAACCTCGGTTTTCAAAAAAATTTATTATCTATAACTGAACTCTTTCCAGTTCGATTTAAGTCAAGTAAAGATGGTTAGTTGGGAACATTACTAAGAGAGAAAAAACCCTCTAAAGTCATCAGAACAATATCTATACTGAGAAAAAGTTATTGTGGTTGGAACTTGAAAATTTTTAAAAAAAAATAAAACTTTTTTTACATTTTTTACGCACCAAAAAATAATTTTCATTTACCCAATTTTTTTTTCTGACATAGTTTTTGGTCAAAGAAGTTGCACATAGAGTCGCAGTCCGTCAAAAAAAGTTGCAATTTGCAATTTTAGTCGCACAAAAAGTAACACTGATGATTTTCTGATGTATTTTCTGTACAAATTGACAGCTGTCGTCTGCGATTATAAAAAAAAAGAATGGGGATTATGCACTGCGACCGTGACGAAGCAAAACGAAGGAATACAGGTTTTTCATACAAATAATTTTCAGCGAATCTGAATTGGATCTCACATACATATTGTAGGAAAATGTGACTTTTTTAAAATAAAATTTAACAGAAATTTTTCGGTGTAGAAAGTATACTGGTCTCCGAGAGGTATTACTATTTTATTGCTGTTTCTTTTTTTATTTTTGCGAGAACGATTCAAAGCTGCAATCGACTGTGCAACATTTTTTTTTTGTCTGCCCACAAATAACAGTCCTTTTTGTTTTTATGCAAGGCTATTTTCGATATTCAAAATAACCAAACATCAATAAACCGAAAATCGTGGTGAAATGGTTGATCTGGTCAAAAATGCCCAAAAATACACGTCTCTGCAAAATTGTACGCTTCAAGATACACAATTTACAATTTTATAGGCGAACTACAAAACGACATAACAAGAAGAGTGTTTAGATTTTCAAAAGTTTTTTGTTTCTCCTGTAAAGTTATTAAGTCAATTTGGATTTCTGGTGACGATTTGCTGAATTTAAATGATGGTGAGAGTTTGATCATGGATTAATAGAATACCGATCGTTTGCTGTGTTATCATAACTTCTCACGGTTTTACTTTTCTTTACTCTTTGTTTCTTATGTTGTTGTCTTGCTCCTATGGGTCGCTCCGCATTTTGTTTTTGTAACAATATGTACATACATCCCGGAAGAGCATCTATGTAGATTCGATTTCTATCAGTCATCCTGATTGGAGATTGATCAGACTTCGTAAATATACCGATTTTCGATGGCATTCATCACTGGTGATGGCTGAGTTCTTGTGGCCGCACCAGGACGTTATGAATCTAATCGACATGTGGGTTCAACAGGGTGGCACCATTTGACATAGAATCGATTTTTTGCAAGAAATACTTTCAAACAGATTCATATCCAAAAAAAACTATGCGAATTATTTTTTTCGGTTTTTTCTAAAACCTCTGGGCTATAGGAATGAACCAAACACGTGTGCTGAGTTCATGGACGAGATTCATCTCCATTCAAAAATGAAATACAACTACCATAATAGACCGGGTCTGCAATTTTTCGTTATGAAATAAAATATTTTTTTTTTCATATTAATTTTATGAAATTTTTGCCTTTTAAAAAAGGAAAATTTGTTGTTGCTCCTGCAATACTCCAACGATTTTAGTGTTTATAAAGGTAATTTTTCATGTATTCCTAAGTTGAATAACAAAAGGATTTAATTCCTTAATTTTTTTTAGTTCTTATCATTTTGGAAATCAATATTTTTTTATTAACTTTTTTATTTTTAAATTCGAAATTTGAAGTAGTGAAGAAATGGACTTCATTGTATACTTAAACAATTGGTGTAGAAAGAGTATGGGCGAGGACTTCTAATATCGGTAGATTCTACCACATTTGAGTTGTATATTTTTCAATATTTATCCGCACCGAACTGAACCGCACCTAAATACTTTTCTTGTAAATTGATTTAAGAGACATTTGAGTTGCTTATGGTTTTTCTAAAAGACATTTCATTCAGTTTTGTTTTTTCTTTAAAAATTCAATTTTATTCATTTATTAGTTATTTACCAAAAATAAATTGTGGCCCAGTCCCTTTAAGACATTTTTGGGGCGAGTTGGAGTCGAAAATACTTTCGTCTTTCTAAGAAAGTACGCCGAAAGGCCACTTTTTTATTCGCAAGAGATTTCGTTTAGCAACCAATTCATATGGACTTGCAACTGATTGTCCAGATTGAAGCGTATTAACAATTCGCTTCAGCCTTCCAAGTCATTAAGTCGAATTTGTTTTTTTTTCATGTTTCGAATATGAATGACTTAAAAACCACACAGGAATGTTGTCAAGTTGTTATTGTTGTAGTAGTAGTTGTCGTCGGTGCCACTGTTTGAGTCGTTTGCCCCATGTTCCCTCGTATGTAACACAGGACTATAAGCACATGTCTGAAGTGGGTATGTGACTCTGTATGCTGGGCTCAATGTGTGTGTGGGAGTGTAAGAGTTTGTGTGCGGTTTCGGAAAGGCAATCCGCCTCACATACATACACATATGCAGTCACACACGCTGTGAAACAAATGGGAACAGACCACTACTGAAGCTTTCTAATCTGAAATGTATGCTAAATGTTCCGTTTCTCCTCCTTGCCACACCGTCCCACCGCAAACTCGCCACAACTTGACTCGCTACATTTATCAGTAGTTGCGGCACTACTAAAGTAAGCTGTCGTCTAAATATTTGAGGTCTCCGCAAGTATTTGTCGTGGTTGAGGAGCAGCAACTCAGACATCGTCACCTTCATGTTTCCCCAGTCCCACCATTCCGGTGGTACTTGTGTGCGTCCGTCTCTCACCAACATGGCCACATCTTAATAATAATGGTCGGAAAGAAGGAAGGAAGGAACTAAGGCTGGAATCTTTGCACACATGTATGCGTGTGTGTGTGTGTTTTTTTTGGCAATATAAAAATATTTACACATTCTTCGCAATATTTGACTGGATTACCCTTATTATAGAAGTGATACAGAAAACTCCACATCGTCTGAAGGCTCTCGTATGAGCTGGCGTGAGATTGGGACCATAAAAATATTTAATTTAAAAAAATTAGTTCAATTAAAGTACGCACACATGACATGCGAGTTTATTGTAGTTTCGGGAGTATAACCATTTTACCCGGGGGATTATGTTTTTCGTTTCTCCAAAATTGTCGCAATAATGTGGTCAGAGCTGGTTTCACAAATAGTTGTGGTCATATGGTAAATTGCTAAAATTTTGGTAAAATATTGAGGAAGTGACTGTGGTGAATGGGCAATACTGGAGGGGAGAACGGTCAATGCTGTTCATATCACCGATGGAACCCTCAATTTACTATTTAACTTCTAACTTAATGTTTAAATAGATTTCAGTGTCCAGCAATTTCGCCAACAATTTGAATATTGATCTTATGAAACTCTCGTTGTTATACATTGCACAGTTGCGTTGTGGGCAGCATTCTTCGATTCCATTGCTAACACATGTAGAAGTACCGGTGGTTTATTGGAGCAGTGTTCGATATTCTACCTTTACTTTTCCATTTTTTTTTTTTGAAGACCGGCACTCAGGGGAAGTAAGAAAGAGTGAGTCGTGTTTGTTGACATTTGGTATCAATTTGAGAATGTCACAACTGGCAGGATACTTTTTCCGTAAAAGAGCAATGGGGTAAAAACATATGAAATCAACCGAAAATTTAACATTTCTGACCACATCATCTGCGAATTTGATAATATTGTTTATACATGATCTATGGAACAAAACAATAATACTTGCCAACTTTCAGACATATAGCCCTCGTACTTTCAGATTTCTGACCATTTCAATTTGAAAAAAATCAACAAAAATGCACTGAGGTAATTTAACATATTTGTAAATATCTCGAAAAGTATTTAATGTTTGTAAATAATCAAAGGCTCATTTTACAGATAAAAATATGAGCCATTAAAAACATTTTTTAAAAAAAAAAAATCGATCAAGGATAATGTAAATAAAAAAGGACTAAAATTTCAAAAGGATATATCTCGAAAAGCGATATTTTTAAAAATTAAAAAAAAATGTATATTAATCCTTTTTCTGTTTTCTACACGTCTGCAAACTCTTGGTCGTGGATCGTCATCATGGAATGAGTTATAATTAAATTCCCAAGAAAAAGTTATGATATTTCATAAAATCTTTAATTTTGAATGTATTTTTTAATATATGCAATATAAAATATATTAAGAAAGTAGTCTATGAGAATATTGTCAGTTTGGTAATGCTGCATTTTTCATTTAATTGTGAATTCTTCGTGTGCGGTATTTTAAAAACTGTTTCAACAAACTCTGTGACCGTGAAAACATGCCATTCAATTCAAGATTTTGCTGTAATCCTTTTAATAAATCCGGACACACTACGCGCGATAAAAGTTTAATACGAGTTCAAGAATGGATGCTACGGTATATTACGGATAAAAACATCACGACCTCAAATAAAATTTGTGCGGCATGTAGAAAAAAGCTTTCCAATTTAAACAAATCTAGTTTAGACGAAGGTTCGGACATAAGCGGAAATTTAGATACTTTCGATGAAATTGCATCAGGCACGGAAGATGTTGCTATTTCCAAATTAAACGAATCTTTACCATATCTGGAACAAACTCCAATCAAAAAGAAAAAATTACATCATAAACTGTACAGAGATACAAAATTCAAAAAAATAAGTGAGTCGATTAAAAATACAATTTTCCCTGGTTCAACACAATCACCTTATCATATATGCCCAGAATCCGAAATAATACAACAATTAAAAGAAAAGTTTAAAACAATACCAACAAATAGTGAGAAAATCCAACTGCTAACCATTTTACCAAAAAGCTGGTCAGTACATAAAATTGAGGAAGAATTCCAGGTAACAAACTATATGGCGCGAAAAGTTAAGCATTTGGTTGAAACGAAGGGTGTGATGAGTACGCCCAATCCAAAACTGGGATCGCCAATTTCACCAGAGACGAGTTTTTTAGTAAATCCTTTTACGAATCCGATGATGTTAGCAGATGTATGCCCGGATACAAAGATTTCGTGTCTGTTGTTGAAAACGGTACAAAAGTCAGAAAAAATAAAAGACTGTTGCTGGGGAACTTAAGAGAAATGTATGCTTTATTCAAGGAACGACATGATACAACAAAAATAGGTATTTCCAAGTTTTGCCAGCTTCGTCCGCGGAATATAATTCTAGCAAATGCGAGTGGATCTCATAACGTATGTGTATGTACAAAGCATCAAAATGTAAAACTTATGATTGATGGTATAAATTTAAAAAAATTAACTGCTGATGCTCCAAATTATAAGCTAGAATGTTACAAAGATTGTTTGAAACAAATGACATGCAATCCAGCTTCTTCAAAGTGTCACCTACTTAAATGTATCAAGTGTCCAGGAATGGAAAATTTAAAAGCGAGACTGCATCAATTACTAGAAGAAAATGATATTGATGAAATACCATATAAACAATGGATAAGTGTAGATAGAGATAATTTGGAGACTATGATTAGCCAAGCCGACGTTTTTGTGGATTCCCTGTGTGAAAAGCTTCAAATTCTATTACCTCATTCATTTATCGCAAAACAACAGGCAGCATATCTGAGCGAAAGAAAATCCAATTTGGAAGAAAATGAGTACATAGCAGTTTGTGATTTTTCAGAAAATGCTTCTTTTACAGTTCAGGATGCAGTCCAGGGATTTCACTGGAACAACTCTCAAGCCACGTTATACCCAATTGCTATTTATTTTAAATCGGACGGAAAAACACAACATACAAACTTTATAATAATATCTGATTGTCTTATACACGACTCTGTAGCTGTTCACCTGTTTCATCGCCACTTGAATGTATTTTTGAGGAACAAGTTTAAAACAATCCCGAAGAAAATTACGTATTTTTCAGACGGCAGTGCAGCCCAGTTTAAAAATAAAAAGAACTTTATCAATTTATGTTATCATATGGAAGATTTTGGATGTAATGCTGAATGGCATTTTTTTGAAACAAGTCATGGAAAAGGCCCCAGCGACGGTCTTGGAGGTACTGTAAAGAGAGAAGCACGACGAGCCAGTTTACAGCGTCCATTACAAGGTCAAATAACTACTCCAAGACATTTATATGACTGGTGCCTGGGTAATCTTTTGAACTGTAACTTCGAGTATTTAACAGTAAAAGATTACGATGAAGAAGTACGATTCCTCCAAATACGCTTTAAACAATTGCGTACTATTCCTGGGACGCAAAAACTGCATTCTTTTGTACCTGTGGGAAAAACTAACATTAAAGTAAAGCGTTACTCGGCAGATACCGATTTTGTAATTGAAAGTCTTTACAAATAAGTAAATATAATCTAGGTTTTTGATATTTTTTATTATTTACTAGTAGCTGAATGAATATAACTGTAATTCACTGGTATGATATGAAATATTATTTTAAAATACTAATTGAAATTGTTTAAAAAATACAAAAATTTATGAATACGTAAACCTTTGCGAACTATTTTCTTAATAACTCATTCCATTATAAAGATCCACGGCTAAAAGTTGAAAGACGTGTGCAAAACAGAATAGGGAATAACATATATTTTTTTGAAATTTTTAAAAATATCGCTTTTTGAGATATATCCTTCGGCAATTTTAGTCCTTTTTTATCCACGATATCCTTGTCCGAAAATTATCTATTTAATATTTCTATTTAACGGTGCATAATTTTAGCTTCAAAATAAGCCTTTGATCATTTATGTACGTATAATACTTTCAGAGATATTAAAAATTGTGTTAAAGCATCTCAGTATATTTCTAATCATTTTTTTCAAATTAAAGTCGTCATAAAATTGAAAGTAGAAAAGCTAGGAGACTGAAAGTTGACAGATGCTATTGTTATATTGAACACTCCCTTCGTACCAACTTTCAGCCAATTCGGAATTGGTGAGGGAAACTCATTGGTTGACTTCATATATTTTTACCCAATGGTTTCGTTGCTTGTGTAGCATGTAGCGCCGTCTTGTTGAAGGCCCAGATCAATATCATCCAACATCCTCAGTCACACGTTGAGGATGGAGAGGCTTCTCAACAATAACTCTTCGGTTTTCCGAGCCACAGATGCGACAATTTTGCTTGTTGACGTAGCCACCGAGGTGGAAATGGAACTCATTAGTCAAGATGATTTTTCTATGGAATTCAGGATCATTTTCATGCATTTCAAGGACCCAATCAGCAAAGACACGATGTTTTTTTTTTTTTTTTTATTGAATCTGAGTACAGGATTTTCCCTTTGCCAGTCATACTTCTGCCGCCGTGCCTTCACTGGAATTGGAACAAGAGTACTTTTAATATTTGATAATAAAAAGTGCTTATAAAATAAAATCTCTAATAAGAAGGAGATAATAAGGAGACTTTCCCGAAGAATGCTTCATGGGACTTACACATCTTCAGACCCTCTTCTAGAAGAAACAGCAGAAATCATTGCAAATGGTTGCCGAATAAGAAGTGTACCAGCTTCCGAAACGGATCCGTATATCTGGCCTGCAATCAAAGCAAACACAATGCTTGAAACAATATTTTTTTTAACATTTCTATTTTTGCAAAGAAATAATACTGATCTATGATCTCGAACTCGACTAAGTGAAACAAAACTGTATGAAGAATATAGAACATACTTTTAGTTTGACATTCCCTGAAATATCTGCCTACATTTTAGATTCTAATCATACTTCAATAATTGCTTCATTTTACGTGTTGTTACAATTTGTCCAAGATTATTAAGTGGATACACCTGTTACCAGGCAAAGCATTTGGCAATTGTCACCGTAATTTGCGCAATTGCCTCACAATAAAATGTTTGAGATTCGAAACACCTGTTTCAAATTTATTTGGAGCATCTACGAATACTTACTAATTATGAACTCATTTGTACTTTGGCGTCGCTTTCACATTGAACAGATGAAAGCGCACTGAAGCTAATAATGAATTGACTTTGATGCTGGAGGTGTTCATTTGCGGCTCAAATTGAAATTGCCCAGGACATTACACAGCAGGTGTAGGGGGTGTAGGGGGTATGTGATGTGGCACATAGAAAAGGGTCTTCTTAAGCCATCAACACTCTCTTGGCAGACAACAACATATTGGCCGAAGTGGCATCGTGCCCTTGCAGCGAGTGTTAACCCACAAGTTGTGCGAACAAAATTTCCGTAAAAGTGTCAACGGAATCGTATGTTCGTCTTAAACGAATAAATTTGTTGGCAGGAGCAGCAGCCGCATAATATGCCATGCTTTGGAATTTGATAATGGTCGCATTGGTTGGGAACTGGTGTCGTCCACCCCAGAGATTTGCAACTGCTCGGGGAGAATTTGTTTGCATTTAAGAAAATCAGCTTAAAATTAACAATTTATTACGATTCCTACTTACAGTCATTCTCGTTGGCATTCTTTATTGTCCCTTCATCGTCTTGCCATCGCCATTGCCATCGTCATCATCGTCAGGGTATTTTGCATTTGTAAGCAGTTTTCAACTCATCGTCTTTGTAGCCGTGTTGGTATAGTTCTGCTTACAGTTTTAAGTTGGCTTTTTTTTCTGCTGCTTGTTAAGTTTGTGTGTGTGTGTGAGTGTAGGTTTTTTTTTTTTGCTACCGTTTCCTATGAGCTGAGTTGAGTTGTGTTGAGCTACAAACGGTTGCCAAGTTTTAATGGGCTTTTTCGTTTCAATTCCTATTTTCATTTTAATATTTTTCATAGTCGTCTGTTCGTTCTGTGTTCGTGTGTGTGTGTGTGTGTGTGTGTCTTTAAAGGCAGTCAAGCAATCAGGAAAAAGGAAACACTTTGGTAGTATATGACAACTTCCGGCTATGAGCATAATTTAGCGTTTTAAATTACATCTAAAATGAGCTTAAATGGTTCATGACACATTTTCCTCGAAATAAGCAATTTTCACAAATATGCGATGAAAAACCCAGCACAGAGCAGCGCTCAACATTTTGTCGGGCACGAGCTAAGAACGTATAATAATGTGTGTGTGTGTCTCCTCTCTCTAGCTCTCTGCATGTCTACAGGTAAATGTAAAGGATATGGCAAAGGATATGTAGAAGCACACATCGTACATATGTGACGATATGTGTCTGCTTCCGGCACCGGCAATCTTCTTGCACTAACAACTAACCTGAGATACGACGACTATGAAAATCAGTTGGCTTTTTCCCCACATCGTCTTCTGCACATTACCGAATGTCTCTGTGTGTGTGTCCTGTGATGGGTTCCAGCTACAAAGTGATGAGATAACTCTTAGGTGCGTATTTATGAGGAAATCAAGGAAACACATGATATTGTCACACTCTATTGCAAAAATTACTTTTGGAGGAATTTTCTCCTGAACTACGTCTGGTGTCGTTTGCAAATTTGGTTCAAACTGCTCTTTACGGAAAAGATATTGTAGATTTCCTTTTTTTTTCTGTGTAATATTTTTCGGTACCCTATCTTTTTTTGGGATGTGGTTGCTATGGACTGCCTGCCTTACATAGACAAATCTCAGGGGATGTGTGCATTTTCAAATGATTTCAAAATGTAATCTTCCCTTGCCCAACGTATCAATGTTAAGCTATTCACTTGGGCTATTTGGAAAATAAGTCTTGACAAATGTATACTTGTACAGAATTAATGTAATTATAACCTTCGATATAGTTTGGGATATTTTATGTGATAAGCGATTGTAGGTCAAGCATAGCTTAGCCACAGAACAAGTCCGAATGGAAGCTGTTCTCTTGGTTGAATTGGCAAGAGGTGAAGTTAGAGAAGTCATGTCAGTTGTGGTTTTAATTTTTTAAACAAAGTTAATGTACTCACATCGTCATTAACTGCCCTCCCACTTGGAATTGTAAGGCAATTCCACCATGATACCTGTGGGATTTGTTCGGTGAACTAAAACTTGCCACTACTTACTTTGAGTCTGCCCTTTTTCTAGCAGAGTTACAATGCATATTTAAATTTGAAAACATTATTTTTGTATTTTCTAGATTTACAAGATATTCACTGCACAATTTGGAAATTATGATAAAAAGTCATATAATGTACAACATTTCCTTCAAGATGCCTTGGTCTTGCCAAATGATAATAAGAAACAAGTGAACTTAAGGTTCAGACAGATACATTTGAATCTTTAAGTTGGCAAGTAAAATGTTGAAAAATAATTGTACATTTATTGATTTCTTTTTAATTCGTTACAGCAAAATGATGTTGGAGGCTGGAATTTATTACACCAAAATGATGTTGGAAACTGGAATTCATACTGGCAAACAAGCTTGGTATTCTCGCTGGTAAGGGAATGTGTACGATTCCGGCTTCTGCAAAATGGCGAGACCATAGACACGTAGTGTCGTTCTATGGTGCACACAGGTGTCAATGTTTGGTGAGTATCCGCAGTATTCGTAGTCGGTAATTATGAGTTAAGTAAACGATTAATCTGTGATTTTCACGATTTACAACATACGTCGTAATAGGTAACTTCTCAAGACAGCGAAAATAATATAATTTTTAAAATTGCAGCTTCTGCTAAAAAATGTATAAGTTGTTTTTAACAAAGAAAAGACAGTAACGAATCATTTTTATTAAAAAAAAACCCTTTGACATCAATAAATCTAAATCAAAGGGGTTTTTCAACAAGAGGTATTTCGGTAGCTGCCACTTTTAAAGCTTTTATTCTTTGACATTTGGAACAATACACGCTTTAACAACGCATTGAAATTATTAAAATTACATAAATGATGAAAATCTTGCAGTCACATTTCGCAAAAACAAAAAGTTTCCCGACTGTGTGATCTCTCGAAGAGATTATCTCATTTAGCCACCGAGATCTTGTGATTTTACACCTTGCGATAAGGTCTACTCCAACAGCCCAGCCTGGATTCAAGACCTCAAAGAGAGAATAGAATAGAAAATGTTTGATGGTCTTACCGGATTTCGAACCAGAGTTGACTGTGTCTTAGTCACACACAATCTACGATACTACGGTAGTGGATATATTTACTAGACAAGATCGGGTGAAGTATTTCTTGCACTTAAATGCTACTTTGGACACTTCGAAAATATACCAAGAACCTGTATTTTTATGTCCAATAGATAGTCATTGTCATAGATAGTCATCACAGATCACTGGGTCTTAAGTACATTAAAGTCTACTTTGCTATCTGACCCCACTGAATATGGTTTCCGTAATCACAGTTGAGTGAGTCATTCATTCATTTGTCCCTGACCTACAGAGGTCTTGGCCGATCATCATGATCCCTATGAATGAAAGAGGTAAGCGAGTTGGTAGCTTGCTTGCCTCGATTCCCATCAGAGACTTTTACCTATAACAACTCCTTATCTGAGAAAACTCGAGAGAAGGTATTACCGATACCAAATGCAGTAACTTCCGCCATGAGTGCACCGTGCCAGAGCCTATCGTGAGTCATGACCTTGCTCTCAGCAAGGTAGTGAATGACCGAACTCCATCGTCCTCAGCAGATCGGTTTTTACAGAGGCCATACTGCTGGTCATTCCATCGTTTTATTTTAAAAATATGTGTTTGTTAATTTGGTAGCGTTTATTGACCACTACACCTCTGAAGCAATTGATGTACTGTGATGATGCTGACAATGTTTCGTCATATCGGCTGTGTGTCATCTCTCATGTTAATAAAAAAAAATATATATTGTTTTCAATTGAAGGTCCAAACATAGAACAGTAAAAAAAGATTCCGTAGAGCGAAATTCTATCAGCACTCCAACATGACTTACGTTCCATAGTATCAATTTCGCCATCAGGGCACAGCCCTCCTGCAATATGAATAATATTTATTGGATTGCAATATACGCGTACTTTGTTATTTCTTTAAATATCCTTTTTTGGCACTCACTTAGCATTGCCATGACATGGTGGCGTATGAGTAATACGAATGCGATGGCTGTGTTACGCATACGACACGTACAATATTTAATTTGACTGATCGGTAAATGATAGTTGTGCAACTGAATTAATCACATTTCCTCTGAATAATTCCATATTTTGTGTGCGTGGCATGAAATCGGGTCACCCGCCGCAGCGACTGAAACTGACAAAAATGAACGAACAAAAAACTCTGAGCGAGTTGGAGTGCAAGTGTATGAATGAAAGATTAAACGAGTCAAGTTTGGGGAATATCATAACCGAGAAAGAAAATAAAAACAGAAATATATACTAGGGCATATGCACACACACACATACCTACACAGTATTTATGTACAATGTATGTTTATACCGAAAAAAAAGAGTAAAAATACATATCAATTTTCCACATGGAATATGTTGTCGATTGCTGTTCGAATCAATTTATGGCATCCGCATAAAAAATATCCTTTAACAACATTGAACTCTTCGCATACATACCGATATGCGAATTAAGAGACAGAGAGAGAGATTGTGTGTGTGTGTGTTTCATGTGTGAACATAAGGCAATGTGACAGAATTGGCAATAATGTAAATACATTTAAACAATACACATCCCCGCATATCCACTTACACACTCACACATGCACGCATAAACGAAATGAAATTTAGTGGTGGCAATAATTTAAATTCATATTTATCTACAATTACAATTGCATTTTGGGCGCATAAAAAACGATTCGTACACCTACATACAAATGTGTGCAACAACACATACATGCAACTTTACACGTGTGTGGGTTGGTGTGTGTGTTTTAAGCCCTAAGCTTGTTTTTTTTAATCCCCATAAAAAATGTATGGCATTATGATTTTATTTACGAACTGCATCATTTTGACCCACTCAGACTGAGTGATTTGAGTTCATTCTCTTGTTTGAATGCCAATACAATGAGTGACATTTTAAATCCGACCTTTAGCGAAGTAACAAACTGCATGGGAATTGGAGTTCAATAGTGATGCTCAATGGAACATTTTGATTGGAGCGACATTGGGTAACATGACCCTATTTCCTGCTATGATCACCCATTTTTCAAATAGATCGGTGTGTGCTGTATATCACTGGTGATATACCTTTTCACCTTAGTGAAAATTACTTGTGCTGGACTTTACCAAAAGCAAATGTACTTTTACTATTTCCATCATGAAAGACAAAGAAGTAAATGAGACATATTTTTGGAATTCATTTAGTTAATGTTCAAATTTAATCAAGTTAAACTGCAAGTGGCATAGAGTCGAGTCAAAATTGCTCTGACTCCGACACCAGCGTTTTTAAATGACTCGTCTCAGACTCCGGAATCGACTTCGACTTCAGCTGTTCATTCACACAATTTCGATAGTTGTAATTCCGCCCCCTATTCCTATTCCGATTCACTATCTCACGCTGTAGTACTATTGAATCAAAATGATACATATTTACTGCCTGTTTTCATAAAACGAATTTGTTCATTCGTTACAAATTGCCAAAATTGAGGGCGCAATAAAATGGTTTTGTAACAGTAATGAGAGCTTATTCTATTGGGATCATATTCCGTATGTCGATATCTAACATATATCTGAAAACCAGAATCGAATAAAGTCTGAAATCCATTTTGTAACGCTTCCAATACTGACGATTTCTAACGAACGTACAAATTCGTTTTATGGAAACAGGCAGTTAATGTAATCGAAAATATTTAAAATTTTTTTAGCAGGTTAATTTATTTTAAATTTATTTTATGGCAAATGAAAGTAAAAAAAAAAATTGAAGTCGAGCTAATTTTTCGGACAGACTCCGACTCCACAACCCTGGGAACAGAACGAAGAATATATATATATCCATTTTGCTTTTTACATTTTTATCATAAAGTTTGAACGTTGACATTATGTTTGAAACACTATATCATTTAAAAGACCACCACGCGAAATGATTCTTCTGAGATAATTTCGGACCACTTTTCGGCACATATTGGGCGGTATCTCAGCCATAACTAAACGAATGTTGGGTCTTCAGTGCTCAAGAGTTAAAGGTTTATCTGCATAAACACGGTCTTTCGCGTAGCACCACAACAAAAAGTCTAATGGTGTCAAATCTCATGATCTTGGTGGTCAGTTGATGTCGCCACGACGAGAAATTACGCGGCCAGGAAATGCCTCTTGCAATAAAGCCATATTCGCTCGAGTTGTGTGGCATGTGGCACCGTCTTGTTGAAACCTCATATTCTCTAAGTCGTATTCTTCAATAGCAGGCAAACAAAAGTCGGTTATCATACGACCATAATGCTCCGAATTGACGGTGACAGTCGTACCCTCGTCGTTTTCGAGGAAGTAAGGTCCAATCACACCTTCGGACCAAAGACCGCACCAAACAGTGACTTTTTGTGGATGTAATGGCGTCTCTTCAATTACTTGAGGAATCTCAGAACCCCAAGTACGACAATTTTGTTTATTAACATACCCACCAAGTGAGAAATGTGCTTCATAACCTAAACCATAATCTCCTCTTAAAGCACGATATGTGGCTGTGCCAGAATCACCATTTTTCTAGTAGATTTTAATAATTTGTACGCGTTGTGTGATAGTTAAGCAATCCATTTTCCTCAATGTCAACTGACTGACTAGTTTGACTGATGTAGAATCCCAGCCCTATACTTTGAAAACCACGGCTCTATGAAAAATGTCCCAAAATTTAACAATGAAAAATTCCCCAATTTGTGGTTGTTGGGGAATTTTCGTTTTTTTTTTTGGGATATTTTTAAAAAAAATTATGAATCATATATTTTTGGGGAAATTTTCATTTATTTTGGGAATTTCTTCATTTGGGGAATTCTTTATTATTTTTGAGTCCTTTTACATTTCCTATCGCTAACACAGTGCATTGCATTTATAGGGGGCATTCTAGTCACAAATAAAAAAGAAGAAAAAAAAAAGGGGAAGGCAAGGGGGATTTATCAAACCCAGGTTCGCATCAAACCATTTTTTCAGCGGCCGTTTCCGCTTTCACCGAGTGAAAGACCAAGTCCTCACAAAGTCTCGACTGTGTGCACGGCTCCATGAAAAATGCCTCAAATGTAAAATGTCAAAAAAAAAGAAGAATTTCCAAAAAATATAATACGAAATTTGGAAATTTTCCATTTTTCATCATCAGAAAAATGCCCCAAAAAATTTAATAATGACAAATTTCCCAATTTTTAAATTTTGTGGAATTTTTCGTTCTTCTTTTCAAAACAAAAATGGAGAAATCATTTTATAATGTTTTGGGGTTACGCCCTAATTATAATTATTACCTTTGAAAAATTGCCCCAATTCAAAAATGAAAAATTGCCCCAAAATGGAGAAACCAAAGTTAAATACACTTTCTATTAATGTATAAATGTAAAATTAATATTTTTCTCATACCTTTGATTTTTTGTTTGTAAAACAATGCACTTTTTCCCAATTACAAACCATTATTGTTGGTTTTTTGGGGTATTTTTCATAATAATTGGAAGACTTTGCATTGGGTCATTTTTTTTAAATTGTTTTGGTGGATTTTTCGGAATTTTGGGAGACATTTTTATATTCGGCTTTTGGGGGGGATTTTTCATTTATTTTGCGGAATTTTTCATTCGGGGCATTCTTAATTTTTTGGGATCATTTTGCATTTTGGGTATTTATCATAGAGCCGTCTGTACCATCTCTAAACCGAAATAGATGTTGTAATTTGAAATACAGTAAGCTGGATTAACAAATACTTGTGGCAAATTTAGCCTCTATTAACATCATTGGCTTTAAAAACATTAGAGGATCTATAGTACCTCTTCCCGGATCAAAACTCTTACTGAAGTCAACCTTATTTAATGTTTTTTTCTTATTGTTAATGCGAGTTATTTAAGGTATCAATATCAAGGACTGCAGAGCATTGTCAAGTTGTCAGCAAGTCAGTGCATGAAGCTCTTATTATGTATCATTGCAGAATAAAGAGAAAAAAAACTCTCAGTTTGCATATATATTTATATATTCGCATACATATATATCGGTTGGATGAATCCAATTTGTTGAGCAAACAATTCAATGTACTTGACACGCTTCCTTTTGGCAAAAAGGCCTGCCCTACTCATTCAATCAGAACAATAAAATATTAACGATAAAAAGACACACACATGCACTCACAGCCACATATATGTAAACATACATATATGCAAATGTATTGATGGATGAACGTGGGATTAATTAGAAAATATTTGCATGCCATTCATGCGCGCATTGCGGAAATGAAACAAAAGACCAGGTGACTTTTTTCCAGCACAGCCGCCGGGAACGGAGTGCACTGGAGTGTCTACCGGCTGCTCGAGCACGATGCACGAGGCATTTTTCAAGGGTATTTGTTGGGCGGTGCGGGGTCTGCAGAGAAAACTCGCATTTTCCCATGCTTTGGAAATCGCTCCGCACAAGTTACTGTATAAAGAATCGTAAGCATATTTGCGAGATTCTGCTGCTGCCGCTCTTTTCGTTTCGTTTCGTTTCTTTTTTTTTGTTCATTTTAAATTGCTTATATGTCCCTATGGCAATTTCATAATGTGTCCCAAATGTATGAACATTATTAACGCTAATTGCACCGAGTGGTGAGGGCCGACTGGGCGGGTGGGTGTGGATGGCGGGGGTAAGCGGTTGGCTTTCCATTTTATTTCGGTTCAACAACGCCACAAACGGCAACAGCCATTTGCCACTCGAATGTAGCTAATGCCAAATGAGTGCTGGTTGTCGGTGCCTTTTGTCGTTGTTACTGCTGCTGCTGCTGTTGCTGCCGCTGCTGTCGTTTTTGCCTTCAACCACAATTAGCTGAAAAGTCAAGACCTTTTGGGCTAAACATATTTGTGGCATTGGTATTTGGTAGTAATCGTAGTGGTAGTGGTGGTGTCAGTAGTGGTGGCTATGGCGATGTGGCGGTACAACTTGAACTGGTGACAGCGAGGATGTGAACATTTCGTTGTTGGGTCTGGGCTGGGCGGTTGTGTTGGGTATTGGCATTAGGCACAATTCCACTCAACATGTATCGAAATATATGAATTTGTGTGGCAGTGTGAGTGTGTGTGCGTGTAGCGGTTTTATTGTCGTTGTTGGTTATTTGTCTGTTTGCTCAAAAAGTATTTATAAGGATTTACTTACACACACACACACAGCGACATCGACTCGCACAATCCAAACTGCCATATCCTCTAGTTGACATTTCTGTCTCCCTCTCTATCATTGCCTATTGGAGGATTTGCTGAGTGTGTGTGTGTGGAAATGACAACATTAAAGCCCAAAAGTGTTGACAGTCGATCAATCATTTCGACTCTTGTAATATTTAGTTTTAGGCCATATTTTTCTTGTGTGTGTGTGTATGTTTTTTTCCCTGCCACCGATGTTTACCATTTCATCTGACATTTGACGTTTTGTGGTCTCCACAATTGGTAAATACGCCTGCCCAACGACAACAACACTCACCGAATGTTGTTACTTAAATTAAATGCAAAGACAATTAGATGATTTTCATTAGGTTAGACCGGTGCGATGGATGTTTGGGTGAAACTCCTGTTGCTGTTGTGCAGTCAACAATGTCGTGCCATCAACAGTCAGCAAAGGTCATTAGTAATTGAGTTGATTCTTGGTAGTGACAATAAGGGGGTTTTTGTTTTCTACAGAAACCTTCAACAAATCTTCAACAGACGCTCTTATTTATTATGGGGGATATTTTGACTCGAATATAAATGTAAGTTCCCCAACTACCATTTCTGTGGACAATGACATTTTACTAATAACAATTTGTGTGCTCAAGTAATTCGGCCTTTCTTTTTGAAAATGCTTTGTAGGAAAACAATGCACAATTAGAGTCCTAACTACATAAAAAGTTTTAGCCAATTATGAAATTGTTATTACTAATTAACGAAATCGTAAATTACAGAATTCGTTCTCTTCTATTTTCCCACAAATGAAATCTTAATATATATTTACCCTCGACACTGATTCACTGATACACTGATTCCCTGATTCACTGACTCTGTCACGCAGTACGTAGGAATTTAAATAGGCATTCTATAATAATTCTATAAATAACTAGTAAGTTGTAATGCGCCTATGGCGCCCGTTGAAATATGGAAAAAAAATATTGTTGAAAAAAAAAAAATTTTCTGGAAAAAAAAAATTTTGTTGAAAAAAAATTTTTTTCTCGAAAAAAAATAATTTTTGTTGAAAAAAAAAATTTTGTTGAAAAAAAAAATATTTCTTGAAAAAAAAAATTTTGTTGAAAAAAAAAATTTTGTGGAAAAAAAAAATTTGTTGAAAAAAAAAAATTTTGTAGAAAAAAAAAATTTTTGTTGAAAAAAAAATTTCGTAAAAAAAATTTTTTTTCTACAAATTAAATTTGTAAAAAAAAAATTTTGGAAAAAAAAAATTTTGGTAAAAAAAAAATTTGGGGAAAACACAATTTCTGTACAAAAAAAAATATTATTTTTTTTATTATTATTATTTATAGAAAATTATAGAATGCCTATTTAAATTCCTACGTACTGCGTGACAGAGTCAGTGAATCAGGGAATCAGTGTATCAGTGTATCAGTGAATCAGTGTCGAGGGTAAATATATATTAAGATAATAATAAAAAAAATATTTTTTTTGTACAGAAATTGTGTTTTCCCCAAATTTTTTTTTTACCAAAATTTTTTTTCTTACAAATTTTTTTTTTTACAAACATTTTTTTTTTCCAAATTTTTTTTTCAAGAAATTTTTTTTTAAAAAAAATATTTTTTTTCCAGAAAATTTTTTTTTTCAAGAAAAATTTTTTTTTTTACAAAAATTTTTATTTTTCAACAAAAATTTTTTTTTTAAGCAAACATTTTTTTTTCAACAAAAATTTTTTTTTCAACAAAAATTTTATTTTTTTTTCAACAAAAATTTTATTTTTTTTCCAAATTTTTTTTTACAAAATAGTTTTCTCAAAATATTTTTTACAAAATTTTTAAAATTAAGTAACAAATACTTTCTCAAGCAAATTAACGGGCGCCATAGGCGCATTACAACTTACTAGTTATATTATATTTACAGAATTTTTTTTATTTTCTATTATTTATTTTTATTATTTTATACAATTTTTGAGAAAAGTTCTGCAGGTCAAGTATTAAAGCTTTGGAGTTAATAAGTTTGCAATCCCATTGGTAGCTTAAGCCAACTACAAGCATTTATCCGAAATTGGCAAATTCTCTACCTCGCAGGGTGTCACATCGCCGATACCTAATGCCCCGAAGAGTGTGATGTAGGTCATATAAGTGTTCCATGATGGTATAGCAGATTATGCATTTTTCATTTCCCATGTGAATTTCGACATTTCCGTCTTACGAAAATGCACCCTCATCAGTTCACAATCATTGGCCCAAGACAAATTAACGATGCCTACTAGTTGTGACATCACTGGGAACAATGACAATGCCCAGATGGCAGGAAACAAGGGTTAGTCTGAATATCCGCTTGCCATTGAGACAATAATGGCTTATTTATATCGACCTAACGCAGAAAACACCACCAATAATCTCAAAGATGATGGCCAATCTGCTATTTGGTCTACAACATCCACATCCACATACACCAACACACACACACACACACAAGGTCACAATACAGATGGTGTTTCATTCGTACAGAGGCCCAGCAACCAAACGCACCATTTATCAACGTTGTATTGTATAAGACAAATGGAAAAATGATCAGCCTATAAATATGAGATTTCTCGTTCTGCGAATGATTGCGAAATCATCATGCATGTGTTGGAATGTCAACATGTAACAAATCAATTAATTGGCCCAAGGACACTTTTTTTTTGTTCGCCATCCGCCTTTTCCACATCATATGCGGGTTCGCTGACTGTGTGACCTTCACGTTTCCCAGTGTAAGGGAGGTGTGTCGGTGTAATTATTCTGGGAATCATTTGGCTGCATGTGTGCCAGATAGCGAGAACCCCAGACGTTATACATCGAAATGGGTTCAAGTAATGGCCATGAATTTCAGAAATAATGGTTACAAATAATTACATTTTTGTTCTCTATCGAGTAAGCTTCGAGGTCATGCTGGAGTTCAAATTTAATTACAAAATTTACAGGAACATCACTCTATTCAGAAATCAGCAAATAGGTGGCATCGTTTTGGCGGCTATGCTAGCAAGGAAAACTTTCGCATCTGAGGATCGTGATTGTTGCTAAGCCAATGCATTCTCAGAGGATTGCAGATGTTTGGATCAGTGGCATCATTCGGTTTTTTTTTTATTTTTATTATTTATTGAGACTTTTTTAAAAAACAATACAACAAAACAATGGCAACATAATAACAATAACTTAAGACTGCAATGTAATATCCTAAGGAAATGAGAAAATGCATCAAGCTTTGACAATAAAAAAACACATATAAAGGCTTTTCCAACAAGAGGTGTAATTTTGAATCACCCTCTATTCCGGTAGCTCTTACTTTCGAAGTTTTTATTCTTTGACATTTGACAAGGAGAAACTACGTCATTACTAAAAAATCGAGCTGTTGGGACAAATTAGTGATGTGAAGAATAAAACCCGTGCACGTTGCTCAAGAACAACTGCGGATATTGCTGCTGTAGCCCAAAGTGTTGAAGAAAACCCAGGTTGGTCCATTCTTCGTCGTTCTTTGGAATTTGACATGCCACAAACGTCATTACACCGTATTCTGTATACAGGCTTATAAAGTTCAGTTAACACAAGAACTCAAGCCGGAAGATCATCAACAACGTCGTATCCTTGCTAATTGAGTCCTTGAAATACATAAAAATGATCCGAAATTCCATCGACAAATCATCTTGACTGATTAGTCCCATTTCATCGCGGCGGCTACGTCAACAAACTAAATTGTCGCATCTTGGGCTCGGACAACCCAAGAGTTATTGTTGAGAAGCCTCTCCATCCTCAACGTGTGACTGTTTGGTAGGGTTTATGGTCCGGAGGGATCATTGGACCTTATTTTTTTTAAAATGAGGTTTGATCAACAGGTATTGCGACATCGAGAGATGATTAATGATTTTTTATGGTCGGAGTTGAATGATATTGATCTGGACAACGTTTACATTCGACAAGACTGCGCTACGTGCCACACAAGCAACGAAACCATTGCTATTTTACGGGAAAAGTTTCCGGACTGTGATGTCTCTCGAAGAGTTGATCACAATTGGCCACGAGATCTTGTGATTTAACGCCTTGCGACTTCTTCCTTTGGGGTCACGTGAATGGCAAGGTCTACGCCAACAGCCCAGCGTCGATTCAAGACCTCAAAGATAGAATTCGTGAGGCTATCGAGGACACTTTGCGAATTGGTTATGGAAAATTTCATGAAAAGGTTATGGTCCTGGTCGTGGTGGCCATTTGGCTGATGTTGTTTTTCATTATTAACGGCATACCTTCCTCTTTATTATGAAATAAACATCCAATCATTTATCTCAAAAAATGTAATTTTTCTTTGAATACCAAAATAATACTTGCTGTTGGTGTCGATATCGTTTCATCAGCTGACTACGTCAAGTCATGGTACAATAAACAAGGTAAGGTCATTAGCCCAACAACAAATAATCAGATACAACTCTGGTGCTCTATATTGTCAAAGTTGTATATGTCAAGAATATAAAATAAAGTTACTGACAGTTAATTTTTGTTATTGTTGTAAATATTTGATACAAAATATTACTTTTAAATGTCATCTGGCAAGCAACAGCCCATATACATTTTCTCCCTTCGTCATTCGGTATATTAAAAAATGGACCATTTCCAGCTAAAACGGTCTTATGGCAAATGCAGCATGAGCGCATCTTATTTTTCTTTTTAATTTGCGGTTTAAAATATAACACAGTTGGGATTGGGATATTTTTGTTTATTTTGTTTTGAATTTATTAAAATAATTTCAATAATTTGAATAAACGTTTTTTGAAATTTCAACAGTTGTAAACAAAAACATCGAATGTCAACTTTGACAATTTAGAGCGCTGCGAGAAAAAATTTTAAATCAGCTGATTGCTTGGCCTTACCTTGTTTATTGTACCATGCGTCAAGTGATATTATGTGTGAGCTGTGACAGCATGTCTCTATGGGTTCTATGTGAGTAAGACTATTCTCAGGCGTTCGAAAAAACAGGGCATTTAAGTCGTTGGTCGCTGTTGCCGACCCCACTGCCTCATCCCCGAACGACGTCAACCGCGCCGACGACTCTATTTTGCCGCTGCTTGTTCTCTGTAGAACACGTATTAAGTATTCCTTGTTTTATCACAAATGCTAATAATATACACCAAAAATGCCATCGAAATCAGTCAAGCTAACCATATCAAAATATCTCTATTGTAGATACAGCACCGATGCCCATATTAAATCCACCCCCTTGGGCGGACGAGTCGATTAAAGTCTCAATATCATTGGCAAGTGTCGATTTAATAGATAAACCAAACAAACGTTAACATAATGTTTTACTCGCTGCTACAGACATTTTCCATTTAATTAAAAAACGAAAGTAATTTTCCAAACAAATCGAATGAACAGCAAACAAAACGAAATGTTCGCTTACCCACTTCATGGCAGGCAAACATACGCATAATTAGGCATTTCGGTACGGCCTTTTTCTAAAATTACAGTGGCCCGACCAGACGACCGTTCCGTCCAACCGAACCCCAACGAACGGATGAACGGCGTGGGCCAAAATAACAATAGCAATTATCTATTAACAACATTTTTCATGGTCAATTATATACCTTTGTTAACGCCAACAACAACAATAACAGCAGCAGAATCGGCAGCGGCAGCGTAGCAACGGCAGCAATAAAAGATTGTTTAGGGGAATACAACGGCAACACCAGCGTTCTTGCCGAAGTAATCTAATTTTTTTTGTGCTTTTTGTTTGTTTCCCGTCCGAACGGAGAAATTGTATTTCTATCAAATGTGCAATTAATCAAACCAATGACTAACTATCCTCCCGAAAAACAAAAACCGGGGCAAACCTAGCCGAGAAACCCACACAAAAAAAAATTGAGGAAAGGAAAGAAATTTGTTTCGTTCGTCCATTCTCTAGGGACACATTCCAACAATAGAACAACTCACACACCCGCATACCCATAGACAACCTCTCACTCACACACACACATACACACACAACGACTACTACAAAAGTCAATAACGTCAATGGTAATTTGGACATTTTTTTAAAGACTCACAGTGAAATTCAGGCACTCATCCGCACCAGCACTTGAACATACAGACAGACACACACACACAGAAGCACACAAAGAAACAACCAATGTGGAAAAAGATATTGCGAGGAAAAGGGTCACTCGGTCTAAGTGTTTTCCCCCACAAAAAAAAAAAAAACAAAACAAAAACCAGCTGAAAAAAAAATCGGCAAACATTGATGAGGGTTTACTGCCGTAGAGCCATGACATACTGCCTTACTCTTGTTCCAGGGCCAGGGCCATTTAAAGATCAATTTAAAAATAAAAAAAATCCGGCTCGCACTTGAAATCTTTGAAAATTGAACCGAACTGAACTGAACCGGACTGAGTGGAGAGTGGCTGTGCACTCGCAGCGCTAGTATTTATGTGAGGGCCCCTAAGGACTCGGTAAATGTGGAAAAAAGAACCGGATGATGTTGGTGGTGCTGTCATTACAGTTTATGTTGTTGTTTGCTGGCAGTGTGGTTGTCGCTACGTACAGTATCGATAGATAGTAAATGACACTTATGTGACATTTATGCGAAATATGTAAACAAACGAGTGACAGCACATAAATGCGTCTTATGGGATTTTCAAATTCTACAGCTATTTGGGCGATGATGAGGCCGATATTGATGTTGCCGAACAGGGCACGGATTATCGATGGCTTTAAAACAAAAATACTGAACTTGGAAAACGTATCTGTTCTGTAACACTCATCATTTTATTGTGGACCATTTAACAATTACATTTATTTGTATCCGATTTCGTTCGTACTTCTTTTACGTCATAAATGGATAAGATGTCGTAATGCCGAACAAATGCGTAGATCACATGATCAATGGGGATCTATTGAAAGAAAAAAACCGCATAAATCTACAAATTACATCTAAATTTAACCTTCAATCGTGTATTCCGTTATACACTAGCAAACTTAGCACACCAAATAATCACCAGACAAAGGATTCCGAAACAACGCCCGCTTTAGATGCGTTATTAAATACATTTTATATCCACATGTCTATATGTCTTCAACAGTGGGACCTTTTTATTTATAATAATTTTAGCATCTTAGTGGAACGCTGAAAAAATTTTCATTTATCAAATTTCAGCAAACAAATTATGCATTAAACAGATAATGGGTTTTCCAACAAAAAGGTGTTATTTTGAATCACCCGGTATTTCGGTAGCTGTCACTTTTATTCTTTGACATTTGACAAGTAGTAACTACGGCATTACTAAAAAAAAGGAACGTTACACACTTCAACAACGCATTGGAAAATCTTGCAGTCATTTTAGGGTCGTCGTGAAGCACCTTGTCGGACCGCAGAATACAGAAATTGGTTGAAAAATTCAAGTTAGTGATGTGAAGAACAAAACCCGAGCACGTCGCTCAAGAACAACTGAGAATATGTTGCTGCTGTAGCCCAAAGTGTTGAAGAAAACCCAGGTTTGTCCATTCCTCGTTGATCTTTGGAATTTGACATTCCACAAACGTCATTAAACCGTATTTTGCATACAGACTTGGGTTCAGTTAACATAATAACTCAAGCCGGCCGATCATAAACAACGTCGTCGTGTCTCTGCTGATTGGGTCCTTAAAATAGATGAAAATTATCCGGAATTCCATAGAAGAACCATCTTGACTGATGAGGCCCATTTCCACCTCGATGGAAACGTCAACAAGCAAAATTGTCGCATCTGGTCCTCGGAAATCCCAAATCCCCATTTGAACTTACTTTTTCGAAAATGAGGTTGGATCAAGAGTTACGGTGAATCGAGAGATGATTAATGACTTTTTATGGTCGGAGTTGAATGATATTGATCTGGAAAACGTTTACTTTCAACAAGACGGCGCTACGTGCCACACAAGCAACGAAACTATTGCTCTTTTACGGGAAAAGTTTCCGGACTGTGTTATCTCTCGAAGAGGTGATCACAATTGGCCACCGAGATCTTGTGATTTTGGGGTCACGTGAAAGATAAGGTCTACGCCAACTGCCCAGCGTTGATTCAAGACCACAAAGATAGAATTCGTAAGGCTGTCAAGGACATAGGACATGACAAGGATATGGTCCTGTAAGCGTGGTTGTGGTGGCCATTTGACTGATGTTGTTTTTCATTATTAACGGCATACCTTCCTCTTTATTATGAAATAAACTTCCGATCATTTATCTCAAAAAATTTAATTTTTCTTTGAATACCGAAATAACACCTCTTGTTGGAAAATCCTGTAGAATTGCCAGTGTAGCTACACATGGAAAAACCTGTTTTTTATGTTTACACACAAATAAATCTGACAAATGGTCGATTGTGATCACCTCTTCGAAAGATTTTAGTAAATTTCCATTCCATTTTTAGTATTACCGTTGTTTCTACTTTTTAACTGTCAAAGAAGAAAAGTTTCAAAAGTGACAGCTAACGAATTACCGGGTGATTCAACATAACACCTCTTATTGGAGAACCCTGTATTGAATACAAGGCTTGTTATGTGCTTTTATTCACTCCTGCTTTTGTAAACCGATTTCAACAACTTTTTCTTTGTAGTAAATCTCGAAGTACGACGAATAGAAAATATGTCTGAAGGTGAGTATACTGGTAAAAATTTATGAAATCTAAAATTGTAATTTATTTTTTATTTTCAGTAATTTGTGGTTTTTTGATAATTCTCTTTGGATAGTAAATACATTAAGGAAACAAGACGTGAAAGAAACGCTTTCGATTTTCTTTTAAATCGTTTGCAAATGAAACACTGAGTAAGTGAGTTTTTTTTTTTTGCATTCTAAAAAATCATCTTTTATCGCGGAACTTTGAAAGAATATGCCTTAAAATGTTATTTAAATTTATTTATTTATTTATAAATGTATTCTGTTTTTCCAACTAAATATTTTCTATCTTTAAATGGCTTGTAGCAGCAATTGCTACCTACGCAATGAAATAATTTTGTTGGTATTTCCCAATTAAACGAAAATAGAACGTATACAGGCGACCGTGGGCACTAAAGGCAAAAACCGTTAAACAATCGTGTGAGAACTTTTATCATACATATGTAAAGGGTGTTTTTTTTGACGTGTGCTTTTCAAGCGGACAGTTG
The DNA here is from genome assembly GCA_958296145.1 of Hydrotaea cyrtoneurina. Taxonomy (NCBI): domain Eukaryota; kingdom Metazoa; phylum Arthropoda; class Insecta; order Diptera; family Muscidae; genus Hydrotaea; species Hydrotaea cyrtoneurina. Next base: position 3,513,057 of record OY282513.1, on the reverse strand, counting down.
GGTCACTTTCCCGAAATCATTTTTAAAACATAATGACAAAACCTTATCTTTATCATAATGATAAATTCTTGGCCTTAACATTAAATTATCGTTATGATAAATGATTATGATAAATATAAGGTTTTGCCATTATGTTTTAAAAATGATTTCGGGAAAGTGACCCAACTGTCGACCACTTTTTGCCGAATTTTGGTCCGTTTGTCAAAAAAACGCTCCGAATAATCTCATCCCAGGCGTCAATCGTGTCGGACTTATCTGCGTAGACAAGCGACTTCACATGTTCCCACAAAAAAAAAGTCCAGCGGTGTTCGAAGGTCACGCCACAGGCCCACGACGCGAAATAATGCGCTTACCAAAAGTTTTCTTCAATAAATTGAATGTTTCGGTGACTATGTGACACTGCTGTCAATGTCAAACAGTGTATTTATTTGGTCCCTTTGGGGCACTTTTAGGAATAAAAACATGTTTCCCAAATACCATGCCCTCGTATGAGCCGTATGTTTCCCTAAGCTACATATATTTTGCGTAGGCGATCTTCTAGTAGTCTGTGAAAACGGAAGGACAACTTCAAAAAACCTAACTTTTGCCAGCAATAAAACTCCGTGCCCTACTGATGACATTATTTCGGATGTTGTTCTATTGCTGGTGGTGTTGTGGTTGTGGTTGTTGCTGTTACTGCCGTACTTAACAACGAAATTCAATTCCTGCACCAAATCCCCATTCCCCGGCGGCATCCGAAAGAAATGGCGAATAAATTGCGAAATAAAATAGCAAACAAACATATCCCCTCACATTTTATTTGACTGATACCTAAGTACCCATCGCATATTCATCGATAATGAATTCGTTCAAAATGTTTTATGGCGATACGACGATGACGAAGGCATAGACAACCTTATGATCCAATACATGCACACAAACACGTACAAGTCCATACGCATGTGTCTGTGTGTGTGTGTGTTGATTGCGTAAAAATCGTAAAATCGGAAATTATTAGATAACGCAAATGAAATTGAATTTTTGTTGACAGAAAAGGTCAATACGGAGGATTACAACTGTGGCCACATAAAAAACAAGTGCTTCGTATCTCAAAATCAATTTCGCCTTCAATAATGTGCGGTATCGAAAAACCAGCTAAATAATTGATAAGAACCTACTGGAGTTAAAAGGCCGGCACACATTTGTGGATTACGGTCGGGTAAATGGTCAAGGAAATCGATATGATTTTAGTGTCGCCTAAATACAAGATGTTATTTTTTCGATATGTTGTCCACTCTATAAAATAGGGTATTACCATCAAACAGAGGACAAAATTTACAAGAACTGGGTATTGTCATACCACTTCAGATGGTTTCTTGTCGATCTTTGAACTGTTGCACATAATCTATTCATACTCGAAATTCGGACAAACTGTTGAATTTTCAAGATCTGTGTATTTTCTCTGAATAATTTAAACTTCTTTGAGTTCTTCTAAACTTGAAGCACGCTCCTCAATAAACACTTTCTTAGTTTTATTTGATTTTGATCCCTGTGGAGCATAGGGTCGTCAAAACTTCGCCATCTAAATTCTTCACTTCGTTGAAAGAAGGAAAATGACCCCTAAGAAATCTGGTTATCAGGAAATGAACTCACACAACATATCACATCACGGATGTCCGCATGGAAAACCCGTTTGCAACAGCAAGTCCCCTATGTTAGTTGTCCGGCTCTAGTGTACATAGCCCCAGTCGTTTCTCTTCCAAATCTGTTCAATTCGTTTTCAAGACAAATTATTGGAAAAAAGGATATATTATCCAATTAATTTGTCTTTTCTTTCCGCAAATCGGTCATAATCATTTTTCCGAAGATTCCATAATCGGATTATGACATCGTCTTGCCGGCAGTGAGAGAAATGTAAACTTTTTATCTTTAACATAAATGGTTATTCCGATCATTAAAAAAAAACAACTAAATTTTAAGGTTCTGTTCAAGGCTTTTGGGGATTTTTTTATGGCCTTAAAAGAAGGCTTTTGTTTTATAAAATCTTATAATCCATTAAAAATGAAAAGTGATTCTTTTTGCGAGGCTGTTTTATGATTCCATTCGTTTTGTGGCGGTTGGGGAATCCTCCGTATGTGGGGAAGAGTGTGTGTGTGTGTGTGGGTGTGGAAATTGTATCTCATCCATGGTTGCAGCACGGCTCATCCGACTACACCATGATTAAGTCAGCCTGCAAATTATAGTGAAATTTAATTATTGCCTCAATACAACCGAAAAGGGAACAACGAGATGAAGCAGCAGCACACAGCCCAAACAAAATAAAGAGCAGCAGCAACAGCAACAGCAGTAACGGCAACAATGGCTGTTTCATCGTCATCGGCAACGGCAACGGTAACAATAACAAATGCAACCAACGAATCTTACAATGTTCCTGCAATACACTCTAATTAGTTGGGATAGCACAACCATCCTCAAGCTTTTTTCTTCTTCTTCTCATATTTTTTGAATACCTTTCGGAGCAGAGCTCTAGATTCCGCCTTATGTGAATGTGTGTGAAATTCTTCCATAGCTATGCAATATTCCAGCCTCTTCCATCAGCGAATCTAAGGGTTTCCACAGACATGTCACGAGGGCCTTTTGTGAAGGATGAGTCATCAAAATATATGATGTAGTTAAATGAATGTAATACTTGGCCTTATGTGAAAACGGTGTTAGGGGCCTCGGTGTGATCCACTAAGAACTTTTAACGTTTTTCAGCTGCCGTTTGGACTTATCTAGATACAGCGTTAGCCATTCGGATCCGAAATATTTGGTATGAGAAACGCATAGATGAAAAGATGAACGGACTAGTAGACCGGTCTATATTGACTTTATAAAGTCAATTCCCATAGGAACCACATTAAGAACCGTTTATTTCCCAATGTAAAAACTGTCCCTAAGTAAAAACTTTACGTACGAAAGTAGAAGATATCAGAATACGTCGAATATTAATGAAATGGTAATTATAAACTGGCCGACTACATTGAGGCCTTACGAAATGATTAGGGTCTACACTCAGTGGTATTTGTGCTACCAGTTCCTCGCTCGTCATGGTAACTCGAAAAATGAGGAATATAAAGTTGTTCATTGACGGTGACTGTGATGTTGTTGGTGGTATTGTTGTTGTTGTGTGGCTGTAAGAAGAGGTAAGTGAAAGCGGCCAAGTGAAATGATAAAACAATGGCCTGTAGAACACGGGGAAAGTGCCCAGTCATGCCCAGGTGGATTTAATCCACAACAATCAGATTCTGCAGATTGAATATGATGTTGTGGTAATGTAGACCGAAAAATAAAATAAAAACCAGTGAAAAAGTTCCAGTCGGGTAAACCGACTTATATATACTCTCACCCTCAGTAAAAACATACAAGTCTCATATTCCATAATAGCAACCTCAAAATACAGAATGTTATAGAAAAATATTGTATTACACATTTTTACAGAAAGGGCGGAATATAAAGCAGAGTTTTTCTCGAAAATTGTATGTTGTTAGAGCTTTACTAAATATAGAACTCGTTGAGCGAATTTATATAATTGCACGATTTCTAAAGTTGGTGGAATGGTAAATTTGTATGGGAGGTACCAAAAGGAGTCCGACTAGGGGTCCACTTTTTTCTGGAGAGCTTTAGATGTTTATAGATTTACTAAATACAGAATTTGGGTAAGATTTCGTTAGGCATATTGATATTATTACACGATTTCTAAGGTAGGCGTGATGGTTCATTTGTATGCGAGGTAACAGAAGGGGAGTTGCCAGACTTCCAACTTTTTGTCCGAAAGTTTTTCTAGCTATATATTTACTAAGTACCAAATTTGGGCAAGATCCCGTTTGGCATATTAATGTTATTACATGGTTTTTAATGGAGCGGGATGGTACATTTGTATGGGAGGTACCAGAAGGGGAGTTGCCAGACTTCCAAGTTTTTGTTCAATACTTAGTCTAACTATACGTTTACTAAATTCAAAATTTGGGCAAGATGTCGTTGGGCATATTGGTGTTATTACACGATTTCTAAAGTGGGCGAAATAGCAGATTTGTATGGGAGGTACCCGAAGGGGTGTGGCCATATAGCCCATATGCAATCCCATAAGCAGTTTTGGGAAAATATTAAGCCATGCCAAATTTCAGAGTGATTGTTTGAATCCTTCGAAAGTTATCGTGCGTACCAGCAGGACAGACGGACATGGCTCAAACGATTTAGAAAGTCATGAATCGAAATTGATTCAAAGAGACTTGGGTTCTAATGTGAATATTTCTAGGTGTTACACTTTTGAGCCGTATCAAATGATATATACCCTCCTACCCGTAGGGTGAGGGTATAATAAACATGGGGAAAATTCTAATTCTTTTGTTTAATCAAAGACGTAAAAATCACAATTATAGATTTGGGCAGTTTTCCAAGATTTAAGACTCCCCAGCTAAGCTAAATCTGAGGGCTATTAGGGCGACAACTTCATCTGGTATCTTTAGTAACAACATCCTAAATCTGGTACCACCCAATAACTTTTCTGGCCAGACTGGGAGGTGCAGCCCTTCGGTAAGCAATTGGGTGGCTTTCAACCAAGAGGAGGGTTATTATCCACCTTTACCCATTCATAGCCAGCGATGCCACAGAGAAAGGGGTTTTCTAAAATTCAAAATGTCAACGGATTCGAACTCAGGACCCATATTTTATAAAATATAATTTTTTTTAAAAAAAAAATCCTGGTGTTAAGGACTCTCCAGTTACACTGTCTGGTGATCCTTCGACTAACATATTTCTGCTTCCCACGCTAACTTATGAATTTCCCTTAACATTCCATGAAGGAACAGAATTTGTCACCTTTTTTATTGTTTCCCCTTTCTTTGCCCCTTTTTTGACTTCAGTAGTGTGGTCAGATCGCCGTTGAATCTTTCAAAAGGGCACCCAGTGAATTATTTTCCAAAAATTTTACAAGTAATGGAAAAATATCGCCTACAAATTCGAATGTACTGTGGTCATGGCGCACTTCCCCTGCTGACGCGTTTGTCCGAGGCATGTCAGAATACTTCGCAGATGGGCTTATATTTATGAAAGACTGATAATGTACGGCTCTGTATGTGTGTGTGTATATTCTTCTATACACACACACACACACACATATCATTGCATCCCTGTGTGTGTGTGTGTGAGAATATATGTTTTATGGTAATTTTGCCAGCACAAATTTCTGTTAGATCCACTTGTCTGTAGGCTTTCCAAATTCCAGTGAATAACAAAAACCATAGAATCGTTTTCTCTTTTGACGTCCAAAGCTGACGTTGGCAATGGCAACGGCAACCAAAAATGCAACAGCAATGAAGTGGAGGTGATAAAATTCACTTTTTTCCTTGTTGGTAGCGCTGGCGTTGATGCCGCTGCTGTTACTATTTGCAACACAAAAATCTGAATTCATTTAAGGCCGATAACAATGCTCGATGGTGGAGGTGGAGGTGATGATGGTGGAGTGTCTGGCGCATGGTTTTGTGCATTTGCTCCACCTGGGTGGACTGAGATTCATTTCACAATTGGACTAAATTTACGCGATATGATGCAGAAAATTGTGTGTGACTCATTCCACGATTTCAATGGGTGTGTGTGTATGTGTGTGTGTGGCTCGTGTGTATGAGTTTAAAATAGAAACCGGAAATGCTTATGGTGCCACCTAATGTCACAACTGCACACAAGAGGCTGACTACACAACGATAGCACAGCGACTGACAAAATTTAACGCTAGTCCATGTGTGTGTGTGTGTGTGAGAGAGTGGGTATGAGTGGGAGAACATAAATGCATACCCCTGAGTAACTGAGTACACACATATCCTTGTGTTTTCATTATTCTCGGCAATTGTCGTTGTCCTGGTTGTGCTAGTTGTTGTTACTGTTGTTATCATCATTGTTGCACAGGGGGCGCATGCGGTGCGGTGCGGGGCGAGTGGATGTAGCAATCAAGGCATTTGCATAAACATGACGCATTACACGTATCACGTATCATAAACACATTCATCTTTACCAGCGACTGGATCCCTCCCGCACCCACCGATGCGACGATGCGACGACACCGGGACACAAACACAAGACACTTGGAATCGGCAAAGCAAGCATAAACATGTATGCTTGTTAGCATGCATACATAATTTGAGTCGTGTACTCCAAACTTTGAGAAATTTACAAGATGGCATAAATGTCTAACTCAACTTCCCTGTCCTGCTCGGCTCTGGCTCTAGCTCTGCCGCCCTCCATTGCACCGAAAATTCCATCATTTGTTTTACATGCACCAACACTTTGTGTCTTCCTGGTTGCGTGCGCTAGTGTGTGTGTATTTTAGGCTAATTTATGGCGATTGTTTTTTTTTTGGGTGTATCTTAATTCTGATGGGCTTAACACGTCGCACCATCAAACCGGTGTGCCACAGCAATGCAGCCAACCAACGAACCCTCACGTATGGAATAATGCGGCCTCATAAATGTGCAAATCACATGTAAATACATTAATGTACGTGTATGTATTCGTGTATGAGGGGACCATTTAATAAGTGCAGTTATAATGTTTATTTAATGACAATTCCAAAAATGGGTCGGTTTGGAACATACGCTACATATTAACATCGCCGTGAACAGAAAAGGCATAATTTGCCTAAAAGAGGGCGCTAGGACAACACTGGGACTTAAAATCACGCTTTGTTTGCTGACTGTATACTGCAACTGATATACTGAAGGCATTAACAAATTCCGTCGCTTCAGAAATCGTCTATAAAAACATGGAGTTATATTTGGCATTTGGATAGTGAACATGTCTCACGTAGCTGAGTTTGTAGGTACATACCTCAGTTGAGGGAATACTTGGAGACAAAATTGGTAGAAGCGCGATTACTCGGACTCAACCATATGATGAACCATTTCGAGATGTTCAATTGTATGCCGAAGAAGTTTTTGCTCCGCATTTGTCTGAAAAAAATATCTCCCGACATCACAGCGCAAAGGAATATTGTCGAGCTGCCATGACATCATCCCCACGGAAATAATCTCCAATCTTTTCCGAGGTGCTTGAATTGGTGATGATAAGTGGCACATCACTGTTGTCGGAAACCCACTTCTGTATATGGAATGGAGTGACCAGCGATTTTTATTGTTCTGAACAATGTGACTGTCGATATGTTTGGCGATCGGATGTTTATTTCATAATAAAGAGGAAGGTATGCCGTTAATAATGAAAAACAACATCAGCCAAATGGCCACAACGATCACGCTTACTGGACCATATCCTTTTCGTGTAATTTTCCATAACCAAATCGCAAAGTGACTGACCTATGTCCTCGATAGCCTCACGAATTCTATCTTTGAGGTCTTGAATCGACGCTGGGCGGTTGTTGTAGTCCTTATCATTCACGTGGCCCCAATGGAAGAAGTCGCAAGGTGTTAAATCGCAAGATCTCGATGATCTCATCGAGAGATAACACGGTCGAAATAAGTGGGCGGCGCCATTTGTCTATGCCACATCCACCATGTGTCGCAGACCCAATTATCATTTTCGTCATTTCCCAGGGCAATACATATATATGTTGTTTTATTTTATTTGAAGCTCTGTAGAAATAAAACGTTTTCTATTTCTTTTATACACAAGAAATAGAAAAATTCCGAATAAAGCAAAGACTAGCCGATAAAAATTTGAGTATAACATTTTCTGCAATGCAAAAAGAAAGAACTTGAAAATGCATTCAGATTTTTGCGGAATCAGGGATGTGGATTCAGAATCTGTCAAATTTACCCGGAGTCGGAGTCGAACAATTTGCTCGGCTCCGAATCCGAGTGTTATTTACTTACAATTTGCATAAAATAAATAAAATCTATTGAATGCAAGTTAACCTGTTAATATATTTTGAACTATGAATATATGAACTTCTTTATATATCAGATACAAACCCACCTCAGTGTGAGATAGGATATGGAAACAGTGGACGGAAATAAAATTTCCCAAATTTGGTTTTTTAAAAATGCTGTAGTCTGAGTCGAAGTCGAGCATTATTGGATCGACTCCAGAGCTCCAGAGCTCCACGCTGAATACTGTTATGATCATTAATTACGCAATAGCACATTTTCCAACTTCAAAATCTTGAACCAACTGAAACCCCCCAAGCTTATGATGATAAATGTATTATTAGCTACGGTTTTTTTAAATGCATTGTTGCAGATTTTGACTGGGGGTGGATTTTAGTTAAATTTTGAAAAAAACATGTACCGATTCTTTAGTCTATATCTCGTGAACTTATCGAAATATCCCTCTTAGACAAAATCAAAAACACAGCAATATCTTACTTAAAACAACACACTGTCAAAAAATCGTAAAATTCCGTCATATTTTTGTATTGTTTTTCACACTTATTTCAGAAATTACTACCAACTCGACTGATTTTGGGGCGTCTCAATTCGTTCAAGATGTTAGTGCTTCACTGTGTTATTAAATCTCCCCAGAGACGCCCCGGTAGGCGATTTGGTAGCGTGGGTGTTGTGGGTTCGATTCCCACCAGAGGCTTTGGTCTGTCGTTGCAAAAATCTAGGTCCCGGTTTACCCTTGGACCCAAAATTAGACTATAAATTTACTTTGTATTGTAATTAATAAATAAATAAATCTCCCCAAAAAAACCCTGAACACTTCAACCACATTTATCAGAGGGTCACCGCAATTGTTGCATACTTATGCATGTCGTTGCATCGTCGTTGTTGTCGCTGCAGCTATTGCCCATTGTGTGTGAATATATGGGTGTGTGTGTGTATGTGTGCGTATGTATTTGTAATTAGGTGTTATCATCGTCATTTTAGCCATCATCGTCATCGTCATAATAATAAACACCGAATACAGGCATACGCACAGCTTCACACACACACACACACACAGATATAACTACAAGGATATGGACACACTCACACCGACCGTTTATTTTATTAACATTATGCAGTGGTTGTGTATGTATGAGTACGTGCACACGTGAACACTCACAGGCACTGGTTGTAATTTGTTGTTGTTTGTATAGAACACAATAGCGGTGTGTGAGTGTGTGTGTGTGGGCAGGCGAGTGTTTGATAATAGATTGGCTTATGGGAATTTGTAAAACATTGACGATGTGTTAGTGTGTACAATTGTGTGTGCATGTGGTTAATGAATACAAATTTTGCATTAATTATTATTTGTTGTTGTTCGTTTTTTTGTTGTTGTTTGTTTTTAAACAAATTTTAATATCCATCGGCATTCTTCCCTTTTCAGGTGATGTGTGTCATAGACAGCAACAGCAGCAGCAGCGGCGGCATCATGTCGAGGTAAGCAAAGAACATGCTTTGTTCCGGCCAGAGTATCTGGGATATGTTTGGTATGTGTTTTAATAATTTTAATAGACTCGGTTTTAACATAACCTCAATGAGTAAACATTGACAAATTGTGTTAATTAAAAATTGAAACACTCTCACTTCAACACCGCGCTGATGTCGGTGATTAATTACAACCAGTTGCTGTTTCTATGCAAGACGTCCTACGTGCAATTTTCCAAATTGAAAAAAGGTTTTAAATTTACACAAGTATGTGTGTGTCTCATGTATACACGTTTGCGATTGATATCTTTCCAGCTAAATGCTGACACTGCGATCTGTTTAGAATTGATGGCGGGTAAGTATAAGACATAATGTGGTTTACAGTGTACGGAAAACAAGTGAAGTCGCAAGAATCGATACAAATATAGGCGCAATCATAGACAGGTCAAAGAGGTTGCTCCGGACATCCTAGTAAATCGATCTTGTGAAGTCTTCATGGCTTCCTCTAGTTGAAATCCTACTTGAATTTCTTCATTATCTAAGCTTTCCATTCGACTTTGATATTCTTAAGATCCTACCCGAGAGGTGGACTTGTTGGGATCTCAAAGAAGAAGTTGGAACGAGTTATTGTGAAAGGAATGTTGGCCAAGAGCTTTGCATTTGGACAAGGGTGCTTGTGGTAATAAATTTAGAAATTCGGTAAATTTCTTTGTTAATTAAATTGCAGATTTATTGCCGCGTACTACAATTCTATATACTTGTTTGAACTAAACAATATTAAGTGTGACGCAATGCCGCTGTCATCAACTAATTCCCATGCCAGAGATGACACTAACTGTTTCGATCGATCAAATTCAGATCGTCATTGAGAGGATTCGTCCGATCCTCAACACGCCATTGGGTCCAAAGATTTTCCAAAGAATGTTTCTCTCCTTCACTGCCCAAATTTCAGCTTCTTACGGAAGTACGTGTATCTTTTTGTTCCTCGGCATTGGTATTATCCTAGATTATCATGGATTATTAGTATTTTGACTTAAGTTTCAAGTTTACACAAATGTTTCGTTGAGCTGACATATCTGTGGCAACAAACAATTGTGCCCTGAAATGTTCATCAACAACACTGAAAGTATTAATTAAATACATTTGTAATTGAGATTATATAAATAATTATGCGGTACATTTGCGAATGTGTGTAGGCGTGTGTGCGTATATTAGAATTTATATAAAATAAGTGAAGGCTACAATAACAATTACACAACTGTTACCACAAAATCGGCCATTGCAGATAATCAGAATATATTTTATTGCTGCAGCAAATACTTAATCATCTTCAATTTAATTGATTTCCAATCAGCAGTGGTCTCTGTATCTATCTTCGTCTATCTCTCTCTCTCTCTATCTCTCGCCATTTAGTCGGTGAGTTAGTCCAACAGTTTTGCAGGTGAAGAGATGAAATTTGCATTTTTCATCAATTAATAAAACACACCCAAAAGTTATTTTTAGATGTGTGAGTGTGTGTAAGTGTGGCCACAAAAACCGTAAATAAAATGAAATAACAACATATACATATGTACAGATATGCAACGTCCATGCGTTGCATACATTCAGACATTGATAACGATCATATTAAGAAATATATCTGCCGTTGACATTAGACAGGAGCGAGTTCGCCTTCATTCATATTTTTAAAAATAACAATACAATTATATCTGAAATAAAAGCGCTTCTTTAAGTGTGATTCAACCAATCCTCTTCAAATATTAATCAACTCTATCTTTTGTAAGGAGTCAGGGGGCGCTCACCGAAAGGATCACCACTCTGGTTACGAGCTGGTGACGATTTTCATGAGACAATGGGCAATGGGATGGGATTGGCATATCAAATCTATTCGACATCTGTGAATCATTACCAGGTCGATAGAGTATTCAATACCAAATAAAACGGTCTCGCCCAATGCACATTTACACATGTATCTCTGATATGTATGCAGTTACAGAAATACTTACACACATGTACAGACATATTTATATATAGTATGTATTTCTGGAAATACTTGGGCACGCATTAAGTGCACTTTTAAAATTCTTAATATAATTATAAAATTCTTTAAATTGAATGTTGGCATCGCATCGCTTATACATATTTGGCTGCGAAACATTTTTGAATGATGGAACTTTTGCTCAAATGCAAGAAACTCAATCAATATTCGATTCAGTTTAAAAGATATACGTGAATTCTCCAAACCGAAGCATTCAGGGATAATATTCGGACTAAATCAATATACAGGGTGCCCCACTAATATACATTTCTTGGACCTAATTTATGAAGATCATATCTTATGGTTAAGTGGGTTATTTTCTGCATTTGAAATCATTACGAGAAGATCTTCAGACGATAACTCCCGCACTCATGTTGAATATTCTGGGTTGACTTTCAAATCCCTTTAAAAGAAGACGATTCGTTAAATCGTTAAATCAGTCACGGCAAATGTAAAAAAGAAATAAAGAAACAATTTAACGTTCGGTTGAAACGACAAGTCCCCCAGAACCGATTTAATAATTTACTAGAACAAAAACTGGTTGAGCATAACTTCTGAGTGTGTAAATCGATTTCAAAATGTTGGATATCATGTTTAAGCTTGCAAAAACCGCTTCAATAATAGTCCGTACAACAGTCATGTCGTTTTGGTTCAATGATGCCAAAATCTGCAAAGTATCATTTATCCTTGAATATCCTGGCTATCGTATCCTTAAGGGATTATTGATTTTCCCCCCGCCAAAAAGAAAGTCTATCCTTTTCTCCACAACCATGGGGTCAATAGATACACACGTTTTGGCAAAGACTGGTCGAGTTCGTTTTCGATCCAATTAAAAATTATCACACTTTGAAATATGTTCTCCAACAAAGTATTACAAAGTTCGTTTCCCAAATTATTAACATACATGGCCTACTGAATAATCGCTATTAAAATTCGCATCTATCGATGCGTGTAACTTTTTTTTGCCTATGAACGAGATTGCAATAATTCTGCAAATAGATACACGTGGTTTAGTGGCTGTCCAATTTTAAGATTGGATTAAGGTAACGATCCGAGTGTTGTATCAAATTAAAGCTAGACTTCAGGACCATTATTAACCCACTGAGAGTTGTACGCTACCATCATTTTCAGAGGATTTATTGTGTATCCGATGGTGCACTCTCAAACTGTGTTTTTTGACCATTACTCTGTAATGGCTAATGTTACGGAAACTTAATCTGTTTATAGCTACATAATTTTGATGGCAGAATACATACAGTAGCAAAGGATTTCGAAAATCGAAAAAAATATTTTTTACCCAAAAAAAAGGACAGGGGTTAAACCATCAAATTTTTCGATTTTTTTTAAAAAAAAAAAATTTCCTTGATATTTTGGTCATGCATAGCGGACTTTAATCTGAACAAGGCAATGTTTTCATTTTTTAGATTGAATAAATATCTCGTGAGAAATAAGGTTAAAAAGATGAGTATCCTCAAAATTGCAGATTTGAAATTCCCTTGAATCTATTGGACCAATTTTTCTGCAACAGAATATGGTATCGCCACAACTTTAGTATCAAATTAAAGCTGGACTTTAAGCCAATTATTATCCCATTTAGAGTTTAACGCTATGACCATTTTCACAGGATTTATTACGTATCTCCAAATGCAATAATCAAATTGGTGCAATCTTCAAATTTATTTTTTGACCATTAATCTGTAATGGATGGTGTTACGGAAACTATATCTGTTTATAGCTACATCATTTTGAAGATAGAATGCATACAGGAGCAAAGGATTTCGAAAATCAAAAAAAAATATTTTTGACCAAAAAAAAAGAAAGGGGTTAACCCATCAAAATTTTCGATTTTTTGAAAAAAATAAATTTCCTTGATATTTTGCTCATGTATAGCGGATCTTAATCAAAATACGATACTGTTTTCATTTTTGAAATTGAACAAATAGTTTGGGAGAAATTGGCTTCAGAAAATGGGGTTTTCGTAAAATTTGAGATTAAAAAGTTCCTTAAAAATAAGTCCAAACTTTTTTCAGCAACTGACTTATGTATTTTCTAATACTAATACTAATACTAATACTAATACTAATACTAATACTAATACTAATACTAATACTAATACTAATACTAATACTAATACTAATACTAATACTAATACTAATACTAATACTAATACTAATACTAATACTAATACTAATACTAATACTAATACTAATACTAATACTAATACTAATACTAATACTAATACTAATACTAATACTAATACTAATACTAATACAAATACTAATACTAATACTAATAATAATAATAATAATAATAATAATAATAATAATAATAATAATAATAATAATAATACTAATACTAATACTAATACTAATAATAATAATAATAATAATAATAATAATAATAATAATAATAATAATAATAATAATAATAATAATAATAATAATAATAATAATAATACTAATAATAATTATAATAAACTAAAATATAAGCACTAGCAACAACGGCTATCGGTCTATAAGTTTTGTATACTTGTGGTTTAAAAATGTAGATCTTAAGTACCTATCTATGATAAACATATTGTACATACTTCCCTAAGATATTTTGTACCATTTAAGGACGTTGTTATAAGGAATTTTTATGAATTATTAAATAAAAATTAAATGATTTTTATACAAAAATTACAAATCTAAATTTATTTAAACAATGGTGGATAATCATTTCGAAGACAAATGACACATTCTGTTTAATTTACAGCCTGAAAGTATGCTTTAAGAAATGTTAGGTAAGACATACAGGGTGTTGCATAATTTAAAATAATAATACGAAATCATACAAAGCAATAATAATGGTGTATTTTTGAAGTACCAGGCAAACAGAATTTGTAGCAGGTCGATTTTTCATCAAAATGCCATATCTCTCAAACGGCTAAAGCCAGTAAATGAAATTGGGAAACAATTTAAAGAAAAAGGAGTAGACTCGAATGGACAGAGCTTTCTTCACTTATTTTTACACCACCTTGAGGTAATCGGTGAATTAATACCAAAAATTCTAAACATTTTCTGAAAAAAAAGTATTTTTCCAACATAAAAAAATTCTTACTGCTTTTGTACTAAATAAAAGTCAAATGATTTTGACATAATAATTAAAAAACTATTATAACAAATATTGGAAGATCACCGACACAATTATTTAATTTACAGCCTTAAGGTATGCTTTATAAAATGTTGGACAAGGCACAAAGGGTGGTTCACAATGATTTTTTTTTTTTATAAAATATGAGAAATGGAATGAATGATGTTATTGAAGTACCAGGCAAACAGAATTTTGTAGTAAGCTAATTTTATATCAGACTCTTTTTCAAAATGCTATATCTCTCAAACGGCTAACGCGATGTATACGAAATTTGGACACAAGTTAAAGACAAAATAGGAGAATCGAATATTCTTTGGTTATTCCATATTATTGAAATAATACCACAGCGTGGAATATTTCTAAAAATATGTGTTTGTAACGCCGTATTATTTCATTAGAAATGAGAGGCTTATACTCCTTTAGGACTACGATAAAAATGGAAAGCTTCCTTTACCATTTTCATTCCACCAAAGTGAATGTTACCTGTCACATCTTCACGCGAAATAATGTTTTTAAAGTTTTTTATGTTGCCTTTTTGAAATCCAAAAAAAACATTTTCTGAAAAAAATGTCTACCAAATCTAAAAAATGAGAAAATCTTTTTGATGTCCGCTATGAACGAAATCTATTTTTTCAAAAAAAAAAAAAAAATTTGATCTTATTTTATGGTCAACATTTTTTTTCCAATTTCCCAATCTCTTGCTCTTGTATGTATTCTGTCTTCAAAATTGTGCCCACTAATAGTTAATATAACATTAGTTAATAATTATTATAACCATTACAGATGAATGGTAAAAAGTTCTTTTTGGGAGCCCCCATTGGATACACAATAAATCCTGTGAAAATAAAAAAATCTCAGTGGGTAAATAATAATCATAAAGTCTAGCTTTAATTTAGTATTAGTATTAGTATTAGTATTAGTATTAGTATTAGTATTAGTATTAGTATTAGTATTAGTATTAGTATTAGTATTAGTATTAGTATTAGTATTAGTATTAGTATTAGTATTAGTATTAGTATTAGTATTAGTATTAGTATTAGTATTAGTATTAGTATTAGTATTAGTATTAGTATTAGTATTAGTATTAGTATTAGTATTAGTATTAGTATTAGTATTAGTATTAGTATTAGTATTAGTATTAGTATTAGTATTAGTATTAGTATTAGTATTAGTATTAGTATTAGTATTAGTATTAGTATTAGTATTAGTATTAGTATTAGTATTAGTATTAGTATTAGTATTAGTATTAGTATTAGTATTAGTATTAGTATTAGTATTAGTATTAGTATTAGTATTAGTATTAGTATTAGTATTAGTATTAGTATTAGTATTAGTATTAGTATTAGTATTAGTATTAGTATTAGTATTAGTATTAGTATTAGTATTAGTATTAGTATTAGTATTAGTATTAGTATTAGTATTAGTATTAGTATTAGTATTAGTATTAGTATTAGTATTAGTATTAGTATTAGTATTAGTATTAGTATTAGTATTAGTATTAGTATTAGTATTAGTATTAGTATTAGTATTAGTATTAGTATTAGTATTAGTATTAGTATTAGTATTAGTATTAGTATTAGTATTAGTATTAGTATTAGTATTAGTATTAGTATTAGTATTAGTATTAGTATTAGTATTAGTATTAGTATTAGTATTAGTATTAGTATTAGTATTAGTATTAGTATTAGTATTAGTATTAGTATTAGTATTAGTATTAGTATTAGTATTAGTATTAGTATTAGTATTAGTATTAGTATTAGTATTAGTATTAGTATTAGTATTAGTATTAGTATTAGTATTAGTATTAGTATTAGTATTAGTATTAGTATTAGAAAATACATAAGTCAGTTGCTGAAAAAAGTTTGGACTTATTTTTAAGGAACTTTTTAATCTCAAATTTTACGAAAACCCCATTTTCTGAAGCCAATTTCTCCCAAACTATTTGTTCAATTTCAAAAATTAAAACAGTATCGTATTCTGATTAAGATCCGCTATACATGAGCCAAATATCAAGGAAATTTATTTTTTTTCAAAAAATCGAAAATTTTGGTGAGTTAACCCCTTTCTTTTTTTTGGTCAAAAATATTTTTTTTTGATTTTTGAAATCCTTTGCTCCTGTATGCATTCTATCTTCAAAATGATGTAGCTATAAACAGATATAGTTTCCGTAACACCATCCATTACAGAGTAATGGTAAAAAAATAAATTTGAAGATTGCACCAATTTGATTATTGCATTTGAAGATACATAATAAATCCTGTGAAAATGGTCATAGCGTTAAACTCTAAATGGGATAATAATTGGCCTAAAGCTTTAATTTGATACTAGAGTTGTGTTGATACCTTATTCTGTTGCAGAAAAATTGGTCCAATAGATTCAAGGGAATTTCAAATCTGCAATTTTGAGGATACTCATCTTATTAACCTTATTTCTCACGAGATATTTATTCAATCTAAAAAATGAAAACATTGCCTTGTTCAGATTAAGATCCGCTATACATGACCAAAATATCAAGGAAAAAAATTTGATGGGTTAACCCCTGTCCTTTTTTTTGGGTAAAAAATATTTTTTTCAATTTTCGAAATCCTTTGCTCCTGTATGCATTCTATCTTCAAAATTATGTAGCTATAAACAGATATAGTTTCCGTAACATCAGCCATTACAGAGTAATGGTCAAAAAACACAGTTTGAGAGTGCACCATCGGATACACAATAAATCCTCTGAAAATGATGGTAGCGTACAACTCTCAGTGGGTTAATAATCGTCCTGAAGTCTAGCTTTAATTTGATACAACACTCGGATCGTTACCTTAATCCAATCTTAAAATTGGACAGCCACTAAACCACGTGTATCTATTTGCAGAATTGTTGCAATCTCGTTCATAGGCAAAACAAAGTTACACGCATCGATAGATGCGAATTTTAATAGCGATTATTCAGTAGGCCATGCATGTTAATAATTTGGGAAACGAACTTTGTAATACTTTGCTCGAGAACATAGTTCAAAGTGTGAACATTTTTAATTCGATCGAAAACGAACTCGACCAGTCTTTGCCAAACCGTGTGTATCTATTGATCCCATGGTTGTGGGGAAAAGGATAGACTTTTTTTTTGGGGGGGGGGGGGGGGGAAATCAATAATCCCTTAAGGATACGATAGCCAGGATAATCAGGATGTGATCGACGTATGTGACCTTTCGATGCTAAAGAGCTGCTCTACTTTGAATATACAGTTTCTTGAGTGGTCGATGAAAAAAACACAACCGATCGAGAAATATTTTATCACTCTTAAGACATTTCAATGCACTATTGACTAAAACATCAGGAAGTCTGTCGCTCATAAAAACATACATATGTACATACACAAAAAAAAGTATTTTTTGTTTTGATTTTAATTCAAATAAAATGAAGAATGTACATATTTTGCAATCAACCAAAAAATCTAATAAAAACAAATTTATTCAAAAATCGATAAATAAATTGAACATGCATACACTCGTATATAATAACTTGATATAAATATAAGTAAACACATACATATGCACATACACACACACCAATAACCTCACACATACACACATTTATATAAATAATTTATTTATGTATGTACGAATATGTTTTCAAAGATTTTCTCTGAATTTTTTCAAAAACAAAAAAAAAAAAATAACGAGAAAAAAAACATCGAAACAAAAACAAGACTGATGGCAAAATATGCTTAAGCCAAATACAGATTTTTACGAATGTACACAAATGCACAAATTATGTTTGATTGCTTGTCATAACAAATTAAATAAATGAATTCATTTCAGACTTTCTATACTTACTGGCCCAATACACACCGAGCCACAGACACAGGGACACATTCCACGAAAATGAAGCGTATTGGAGAGCGGAGGTGGCGTTGGCATATTTAAATCTTTAAACATCTGAATGTACGCAAATAATATAGAAACTGATCTACTTCGGTTTAGAAATATTTACTTTGCCCAAATGTTTTGTTGAAAAGATGGTTCTTGGCTTAGTAGAATAAAATCCATCTTAATATTTTATTCTACAAAGCGCCCAGAGCGGACTTGTAGTGGCCGACGCAACAACTCTTGATTGGCCTTGGCCCCGTAAAGAAATGTACGCCATGTGGCGACATTCAATACCACCTAAGAAAATGTCACAAAAGAAAACACATGTGAAATTTATATATGAAATTTTGAAAATTTGAAAAAAAAATAATTGGGTAATATTTCATATGAATCAGACATTCGACGGGGCTTACATTTTATCTCCTGCGTGATATGCCTAACAACGGCTACTTGAAATGGTAGAGTGAGCTGACTCACATCTACTCTCACCCCATGCCAGTTTTATTTATTAAGCCTGGCGAAAATAAATTTAATAAAATGTACGTAATCAATAAAAACGTTGTATGAATTCGAATTTAAACTGGGATATGTGCATTTCATCGGCTGCCCCCATCAACCCCTTCCAGTGTAGTCGACTTTATGCAGGTCTTTGGAATGTTCTTCTCTAAGGACATGTTAAATATTGACTAAGAAAAATAAATAAGAGGCAGATATGGCATTCATAACCTTGCATTATTCCTGGGCAATGGCTTCTGACCTTAGGAGTGTTCCAGGTGTTTATCCGCAAATCATACTTCTCAGAGTTTAAGTATTTAAGAAAATCGATAAAAGAAATGTGTCTGCTACAGCACATAACATTCTAATGCTGGTTTCAGATGAGACTTAAATTGAAGTCAACATATTCATCCGTTTCGTTTGATTTAAACTTGAATTCTTGCTCAAAATAAAATTTAATTCTCGTTGAGGCACTTGCTGTTTACTGAAAACAGAATGTTTTAAATTTAAAGTGAAGATGATGATCAAGAACGGCAATAGATATCAATGACAATGTGTATGATGGATATTTTTTTAAAATAATTCTTCGAATATTTGAGGCATTGCTGTGAAATGTAGGCCAATTCAAAAAGAACTTTCAAATGTTCAAAAGTTGACCAGAGAGTGAGCGAAATGAAAACAAAAAAAAAATGTGGTGCAATTTGAAATTCCTTCAGAAACATGTTCACAAACAAAATGTCCTAATCATCTGTGAAACGATAAAATATTCCAGCTAAATCGACTTATCTATGTGTCACACACACACACACACATATCCACTTGCACAACTACAACCACCACCTGCACTTCACTAGGCTTGCATGCATTGCTAACATCGACCCGTCCGACTGAATGGCATTAATGATGATTGGCATCTGATACATCTGATACAGAAAATATCTCCCTTGGCAAACACTAACAAATAATGAGTTTAGACGAAAATGACAATAACACATTTTCCGATACTTTTGTGTCACAAACTCGCTCCAACACACACACACGCACACACATGTGCCGTGACATGTGCGCATATTTATGCGTGTGTGTATTGTTGGGGGGCTGCTTTGTAGGGTGGATCTCAGAGTCAGTCGACCGACTGTGTTCAGAGATTTTTCTCTATAGACAAAACACTTAAGATGATTAGAAAATGTTGACACTAGAACTTTTAGTTGTTGTAGATGAACATATACACACACACACACGCACATGCAGTCCTGGCATGATACCGACACAATAGTAAACGAATTAAATACTAGGTGAAATTGTATGAGTGTGTATGTATACAAATACGCACACCCCATCGTATATATTTCCAATAGACATGTTTCCCAGCATATTGGACCGCACAGTGTTTTGGTTGGATATCACTTGAGTGATACTAACACTCAATAAGAATAACACTGGCTTCACCTAGTTGAAATGAAAGACAAGACATTCCCATTATTTGTGGAACGCGATTTGATGCATGTGACAGCCTCGGCTGGCTTCTCAGTAGGGCATCATGGATTGCTCGATATTCATGTTAAGGTTCTGAAACGCTAAAGGATTGTTCGTCCTTCACGGCCCCCACAAAAACTGCATCACCTTGGAGCTTTTAGGTGGACAATTCATATCGCCTGGAGGGCGAGATAACAGAGATACTGAACGTGGTGCCCAAACCCCGTTGGCCATGTCTTGAAGACATCTTGGAGAAAATCAACAGAAAATCGTAATCGGACAGCCCACACAAATCGTTGATGACCTTAAGATACATATATATAGTGTATTTAGTGCGAGTTGTTCCTTAAGTTTTGCTGCGAATCCCACTGTTGGGAAGACGGGTAAGTGTATGAACAATTATAGTGCTGCAATAACTGAATTTGCAGCATAACATCCATTCATTTGCGTTATGCTCAAGGGAACACATACATATATAAAGTTGTACTGTACATACATACACACTCACGATACATTACATTTGATACATACACATAGGAAAACTCTCACTCGTATTCGTACTTGCACTCGCACCCATCTCGTGGATGCATCAAAAAGTATTTAATTTATTAAAATAAACAAAAACAGTTGCAACAAAAACACACACACTCACATACATGTACTCCGAGTATGTGTGTACTATTTTATAGTTGAAACATAAGAGAGGAAAAAATCCAGCAACAGCATAAACTAGTAGAGACAGACACACTGGCATGCAGTTGTGTGTAGTATGGACATATTCATGTACTCGTCACAGACATATTGTACAAGTAGTATTTACACACAAATGGACATTAGGGTGGGTCTGGTTTTACAAACGCCAACAAAATAAAAATAACAATGTGGGTTTCTAAAATATGATGTTGCTTGTAAGGGAAACCACTGCATGACCAATTGACTAGCCCTAGACCAGTTCTGTGTTATTTTGTAGGAATTCTAAGTAAATACTCCTGAAGAAGTTGGAAAAAAGCCAACGAAACGTTGAGTGAAAAAATTTAATTATTTACTTTTTATTTAATTTTATTATAGTCACATATATATCAACAAAATACAACTTTAGATAAAGAAAAGTAAAATCGGTCACTACAATAAACGCATCAGAATGATTGTACAGGTTGAACAACTCTGAAACAAATTGAAAATACCCTGCACAATACGTAACACACTATCGCAGCTGCACTGAGATAGCTTGTTTGGCGACCCATTCTAATGTACAGCCAAACATCCATAAATATCCTTCCATTCATATTCACCAAGATTAGAGTTGAAATATTTGAGGATATCCAAGAGGACACGGAAACCACTGACTTTGAGGATGACACTGATGGGGACAACAGGTCAGGTTTATTAAAAGACATAAGTGCATGTTTCAGATATTTACACGTGTACTCTAAAAAAAAAACTACTAATTTTATATATACAATGACACATATATGGCTACGTGTAGAAACAGAATCTAAAAAGAAGATTCGGTAATATACAGTGGTTGGAAAACACCAAAAAAGTACTTGAATTGATGTTTTTTTTTTGTTTTCTGAAAACCAACTCTGTATTTGAAATTAGAGTATTGGAAGGACGAAAAACGGAGTAGGGTTTCTTGACATTTCCCGACCTTATAACAAAAAGGTCCTTTTTTTGGTAAATTTACCTATATATCAAATCGTAGTTTAATTTGTAGTATCTTTCGAAAACTATTAAAATTTAAACTGTTAAACTGAAACAAACTAATTAAGAATGGATGCCAAAAATTACATATTACACTATGATGTTAAGTTGTCTCGAAACTATCTTGGATCAGTTGGAACCATCACAACGCAGATTTGTTGTGAATTTAAGTATATCACGCATTTGTTGGAAGAATATTCCACATACGAACACAATTTTCTTTATAGTGCGTCGTCGTCATACCATAGTTTGTTCTAAAGGGTGTTTTTTATTGAGGTATAGAACTTCGAATTGAAATAAAACACAAGAAAATCGTTTTAATGTCCATCAATTTGGCTTTATTGGAAGGATAATTTTATGCCATTAATGTTTAAATATGATTTCGGGCATGTGGCCGCCGCGGCTGGCTCGAATAAAGCCAATTCTACAGGTCCAATTTTCAAACACTTGTTGGAACCACAACTCATCCACATTCATGCCATCCAATTCGGGAACAAAATAGTCGGTTATCATGGCTCTATACCGGTCTCCATTAACAGTAACTGACTCTCCATACGGAAGAAGTATGGCCCAATGACTCCACCAGCCCATAGAGCACACCAAACAGTCAGTTTTTGTGGATGTAATGGCATAAAATGGACGGAGCTTGCGGTGAACTTCGCGAACTGAACCATTACTTTCGAAATAAATTTGCACGATTTGCAAGCGTTGTTCTTTTGTCAACCTGTTCATGATGAAATGGCAAACCAAACTAAATATTAATCACTTGACAGCTGACAAAATGGCCGCCAGTTAAAAAAGTGATGCCAACTTAAAGTTCTATACCCCAATAAAAAACACCCTTTATGAAAAGCTATACACAATTTCCTAAACTTCCAAAAACGAATCAAATTTGAAATATATGAAGAATAACCCAGCCATTAGACAGGGCAGTAATTGTTCGAAAAACTCAACACACTCACACTTTTTTACCAATACACACACATTTTTGCTACTGTCCGGCCGATTGGCAACGAAAATTCAATGGCAGTAAAATTTTGGCACATGCAGCAGAAACGAATGTTAGAGTTCCCCCAACATATTTTTTTTTTGTCAATTTATGGGATAATTTTATTGTGTAATTGTGTTTTGACCGTTTTGTCCTAATAAAAACAGTTCAATTTTGTGAATTGTTATCAATGAAGTATTTTTCAGACTTGTTTGAAGCACAAAAAACCAAATTTAGACGTATTTATGAAAACAAATTTGCTTGTCCATACTTTTCCCCAAATGCTTTGACAATTTGTGGTGTGGGGTAACATTGTGTTTTTGTTTGCTGCTGCGGACGCTAACAACAACAAGAGAAGTTACTCTTGTGACGACGTTTTTGAAATGATTTTTCAGATGATTTTCGATATTTGGTTTCTGTTTCGAAGAGTATATGTGTGCTCAACTGGCAACAAATTAGATGTAGGTGTAATGACAGGGTAAATAAACCCACTAATGATTTTCTACAAGAACATGATAGACTTACTTAATATCTACAATTGACAAGGGCAAACGAATAATTTTACATCGAGACTCGCATGAGGTGATCGGGTTATCAACATTCAGAGATGACAAAGCAAACCTGATGACTTCGTTAAAAATCGAGTTTTTGAACGTAAATAAAACTTAACTCTCATTACATGCAAAGCATTGAAAGTTCGCTATAATACCGTTTTATTTCAAGGAAGCCACTGATTCAACGCTATTCAAGTAAAAACGTGAATGTGGGTGAATGCGGGTAATTCTAATTGGATGGATTAGCCAGCCGCATGCCCTTGGACTGGTAGTCATGATTTTGAGAGTTCCAAAAATATCTGTA
This sequence comes from Hydrotaea cyrtoneurina, assembly GCA_958296145.1. NCBI lineage: Eukaryota > Metazoa > Arthropoda > Insecta > Diptera > Muscidae > Hydrotaea > Hydrotaea cyrtoneurina. The sequence goes on along the minus strand of OY282513.1, from coordinate 3,489,193 downwards.
TTAGAATAACACTCCATTCAAAATGATATTTTCGCTCATTCCATGTTTTAAACATGTTTTGTTATCGACCCAGTATTTGTTGCCAACATTCTCAGTTTAACTTTCAGCTGTCGTTTTCTGCGTGCTAAGACAAAATAGTAGATTTCGCTGATAACTCTAATAGGAATGAAATTATTCTAATATTGACAAGAGACACGAATGATTATATGCAAATTACGTTTTTTTCTGACGAATTTCAGCTCAATCAAATGTATTGCATGTGGCATGTCCAATCAACGAAGAATACTTATGTTTTAAGCAAATTATTGTTAGCCTCCATTCGCTGTTACAACGATTCGCATCATGACCGTTTGTCTGCCTGCGGGATACGTCACCGCTGTTAACAACCAATAACGATGCCAGTTAACTCCATTAAATTGCCATCAATTTCATCGTAAAAAGGGCCATCGCCGAAGCATTTCATTACTGATCCGTCCCTCTTGATAGTTGAAACTATCCGACGACGATAATGAGGCGGTGAATGTGATTTCCATAGAACGCAAATAATTGCTACTGTTTGTTTTGGGACGACTGCCTCCGGTTGCTTAATTGGACTTTCTTGTTTTTGCACATTTTCTGGCGATCAATGCCAAAGAAAATCTATAAAAGCGCGGCCAGCACTCGCTTCAAACGAAAATAACAAATTATTCCATTTCAGCCATGTACAGCGACTTGGCCGTCAACATCGGAGTTTGTTGAAAGGCCAAAGCGCGACAGGCAGACAGAAAAGGAAACGTTAAAAGCTACAGAAATCCATAGACAAAATAAAATGCAATTTAATAAAATTCTATTAACCTGCTCAGTGGTGGCGGTGCTGATGCTGATGTTGTCCACTGGTGCCGTGACATCTTCGAAAGTACGCCATCGCAGCAAGTCGGGTGAGCTTAATGCAGTTTTGCCGTGTTTTTGTGCATTTGACATCATGTCGTTCTGATCAATTTAATTTCTTGCATTGTCTTTCAAGGTGGACTGCGCGTTCCTCTGTACCAACGGAAGCTAACTGCACAGGGGCGTTCGTCCAGCTCCTCTTTTTCGTATGACTCGCCAACGGCGTCAAGTGTCGGCCAGGGCCGAGGTTTTATGAAGATGTGGAAGGGTATGTTTCCGCAGCCGGAAACGAATGTAATCATTATAACACAACCGACAGCGACCACCACACCGACCAATTCCCCCACCACAGAACCCGAAGCTCCGACAGTTCGCGATCTCTCGGGCACCACCACCGCTATAGCGGATGGAGGTCGTGACGACAACATTAGTTCAAACAGTGGACTGGACCCAGATGATGACTTGTTGAACACGGACATTTTCCACATGGCCCATGCCAATCCGGAAGACACAAGTGTCGTCCAGCAATATGGCAGGAATAGAAATCATAGTGCGAAGCGGAAACCGAAACCGAAGCGGCATCATCAACAGCGTCAACGCAACCAGAGACCACGCAATCAGAATCGTAAACGTGCCGAGCAAATTGCCAATCGAATCGCTAAGAAACCCACATCCAGTGGCAACATCTTCTCCATGAACGGCAACAACGGCAGCACAACTAGCAGCCACAATGCCTTTGATATTTTCGCTGGCAGCTTAAATCTCAATACGAACGCACGCATACAGAACATAATGAATGCCCTGCGGCAGCAAACACCCATCGTCTATAATTACTAAACTTGATCTCTCCAATGATGTATGGACAGCCGGCTGGCTGGCCAAACCCCTTTCTGACTTTTGTGTTCCAGCGACAACAATCGGTAGTTTGCATGTGCGTGAGTTGTAATTTTAAGCATTCTGATATTTCGAGGAATTCAAACTTGGTAGCCCCGAGTTCACATTTTGTTTTAACAATAAACTTCACATCAAATTTCAAGTATAATTGAGTTTTGCTTATTACATTTCGCTTAGGAAGGAGAGCAGAACAAAAGTTCTCAAAATCTCCAATCATGGAAAGAAATTCTATTGGTTTAATGCTGAAATCTTAGAAGATGTCGGAATCTAGGAAACATAATCTAAATAGTCCCACACAATGGCCGAGAACATTGAATTAATTATGTTACAAGGGCTAAGATAATAAACCGGAAAGTTGAACCAATCGGAATATTTGAACTATGACGGTCATTTGCCGAGATTACCGGAACCGTCAGCAGCAAATAAAGAATATGTGACATAGGTTAAACCAATCAGAATATTTGAACTATGACGTAAAACAATTTTGTGTTTAAGCCTCCTATTTAACACGAATTCACAACCAAACTCGCAGTTGTAACATAGGCCGCAATTATTTGTTTCCAATATGAATTGTCCTGTCCATCCCATTTCCTTGATGGCGATGATGTCATCTTTTTATTTTGACTCCTGCACCGTGCAAGTGATAGGACATTTTATCCGCAGATTGTGGTCATTAAAATATTTGCGATGGTCGTTTTATTAATTATTCTTCTAAATGTTGTATGGGAGAACACGTGGTGTATATTACCTAAACATTTCAGCGGGTGTTGAAAGTAGCTTCCCAGGTAACAGCTTGGAAGCTCAGTAGCCACTAGAGCTGAAGTATGACATTTTATTTAATCCCATACGCCATCCACAAATGCTCTACATAAAATTCAAGACAATTATGTCTGTAGAACTATTAATTATGTTGGATTTAGTCTAGATTGAGGTCATATGGCGAAAAGACAATTTTCATTTTTGACTTATGGAAAGTCAGACACTGGCTCAAATGAACTACCCATGTTATAAGACACAGCTTCAACTAAACTATGATTCTTCAACGTGAAGTGAACACATTTACATTACACTGTTACTCCAAAAATCACAGCTGACATTTAGATAACAGCGTTTTTGTATCTTCCCATATTGTTCGTAACAAAAGTGTTTTAATTTATTATGTTCTAATATTATTTTATCTCTAATAGAGTATTTTCAATTAAACGCATTTCTCTTTTTTTTATTAAATTAGTACACAGGACATCAGATTAGAAAAATTGTATCCGTTTTAAATTATTAGCGAACGCCGCAAAGGGATTCTGTCGGACATTATTCTTGTTACGTCTACGATTTCCTCTGCGCACCGTTTTTGTCACCGACTTCAGAGGTGGCCCATAGATAACCTGCGGGAACGCCTGATGGCGTTGTTGATAAATCGGTGTGGGCAAACGCATCGGATAGGGCAAAGCATCCGAGTTACTGAGATAGCCCACGCCAATGCGGCCACCGCCACCACCAGCATCGCCACCACCTGCACCACCACCATCGCCACCGCCACCCGTTCCCGTACCGGTACCCGTTGTCGTGGTAGTGGCTGGCGGTGCTCCCGGTATGACATTCGTGTTAACATTTGTCAGCTGTGACGGATTATTGACAAATATGTATGGGACTAAACCACTGCCGCTGGCATTGCCTCCGCCACCGCCACCCCCATTACCTGTACCAGAGAGTTGTCTCAACAGCAGCAAATGTTTAAACAGACGACCTTCGCTAACCTCGTTGCCCCGACCTTTTATCAGTGTCAATTTCGGTTGTTTGGGCAGGGGGTCTTCCTCGTCCTCAAATGTCTGCACATCCATTGAACGGTATATGGGCACTCTCTTGGACATTTGGCCTGTTGAAGGAGGGAGAGCACACTTACATTCATGTTTAAATTTTCTTAATTTATTTTTGTCTTTACCTCTTCTAGAACGGCCATTTGCCGAGAGTACTGCCAGCGTCAACAGCAAATAACAAATCTGTGACATACGCATGTCCATAAATCGCGAAAATTACTGTGGGACTGTAGAAATGCTTAGGATTGATTCCTGGTTTTATACGCTACTCGTACCCCGCTCTATTGGCCAAGTTCCCAGAATTCCCAACGTCAGAATGTTTGGAATTTAATTGTTTCAATTTGTCTTCTTGTTCGGCCTTATCACAATTTCACATCTCTTGTTGGCCCGGCTGCTTGGCTACTGACCTGTTACCGTTCAAACCGAACCGCACCGCACCGAACTGACGGACGACCGCAATCAGTGTCGTCGTCATTGTGGCTGTCGTCGACATCGTCTTGGTCTTCCAAGTTGTTGGCCAATGTTATTAATGATTTGTTTATTTGGGTCATGTTAAATGAATTCTCACCTTGTCCAGCCGTCGGTTGCTCCACTTTTCAGTTTCGTCTCAACGAATGGAATTTATGGTTGCAGATTAGAACCTAAAAGTGGAAATGATAAAAGTATTAATCATCTTTAGTACTTTTAAAATTAGTTATGTTTGTTGGCATCGAGGAGATTGCCATCGTTATTAATTGCATTGCACTTTTTCAGTGGGAGTTAGTCGTCGTCTTATGTGGATTTGTGGCCAAGTGGAAATTCAAGGAGACAACAGGATACTGAGGTCATACAAATTAATTGCCCTTTGTGTGCACACAATACAGTTAAAACATAAGCGAACATTTAAACGAAATATTTATGTCGTACGAGGTTGGCTATGAACGTAAACCGACGCATGGAAATATTGTAGAAAAAAAAATATCAAATATTTCAGTTTTTGACATTACGACGCGTAGTGAACATCGAATGGTAATGAATTTTCAAAATTATTCGAGGAATAAGAAAAAATAAGAATACAACAAAATATGAGTGCCGAAATAAATTATGCAAAGCCCGATGGGAAATACGTTTTTGCAAAGAAATACATCCGAACTAGAAATGGAAACCAAAAACAACAAAAGGCTTTAAATCAAATAAAAGGTGATGGTGAGGATATTGGACGATTAAACAACGTTGAAACGTTGACTGAAAGAATAAATTTGAAGTTCCAACAAAAAACGAAGATCAACCTTGACTCATTTATTGGACCTAGCTCCAGAAGCGCTCGTAACGGCTGAAAGAATACTGGGCCTTATGTCCGTATAAAGAGGGGTCATAAGGCCCAGCCATTAGGCGTAGTATCTCCATCGTATGTGGCTGCAGTTAGGATTTTATTATGGCTAATAAAAGGCAAGGATTTTATTAATGGATGGAGAACTATTTTTTTGGGATAGTAGTTAAGCACATCAAAATAAAGCGACTGTCGAATGACCATCCAGAAAGGCGTTGGACGTCAACTACCACGGAAACCACGCAGACATGGAATACCGAGACTGCGGTGGATGGACCAAGAGGAAGAAGACATGCATTGGTATCACGAACTGGAGAAGCCAAGCAGAAGACCGAAAAGCTTGGAAATCATTTATTAAGCAGGCCAACAACAGTTTACCAGGAGTCAGGAAGTGCTCAATAATCGTAATATAAAATAATTTAAATAGTCACCTAGTTTCATATAAGCTCCCAACGATTTCTCATCCATATAAGGTCTCCATATAATGTGACAATGTTGCCCCACCAAATTATCTTTAAATAGGTAAACTTGAGTATACAGATTATATCGTAGACAGCTCACTGATTCCAGAGAAGTTCCCCATCCGTTTCTTTAGGGAATGTTTAGGGGAAATAAGTAGGTAAACTTGAAATGGTCACGATAACGACTGTTCACCACCACCCCGAATTCACATTGTCTACCCGGTTGTCAATAAAATCCACCATCAATGACCATCGTGCTGAGCGTTTTCTTTTTCTCTGCTTTTTCAGTTTAAATCCCCTTCCAGAGATGAAAGGAAAAAAATCCTTAAAATTGCTGGCTCTGTTTAACATTTAATACCCTCCATTGAGTCATTTGTCAGCCTGTGTGGTGGTCCATGCCGCAAGAAAGAAAATCCTGCAAAACAACAACAACAACGAGAGACGAAAATATTTAGTAAAATATCCATTTCTGGTTGTTCGCTTTGGCTGGGCTTCTTTATGCGCAGCTGGATGTTTGAGCCTTGTTGTTGGCTTTGCCGTTGCCGAATAAATCTCGCTGGTGTTGTTGAACCCAGCTCTCTGCGTTAATATGAGATATTTAAAATAAATCCCACATTCTCGAGTTTTATACGCGCATTGCGGTTAAATTCTTTACACGAAAGACACAATGAAACCGAAAAAAGGCAAGTGATGAGATTGATTTTACTCACGGGCTTAAAAACGCCTGCTGGACTTTTTAAGTTGAGCGTGTGATTTTGTTTTTTTTTTTTAATTTTTATTAAATAGATTGGTTGAATCTTATGAATTGCAAAGATATCAGAGTCATTGAATGTCTGTGATGTGTGGTTTGAATTATCTTTGTCATTTTCATTTATTATTGCAAATTAAATCTTTAAGATTCGCCTGCTTTTTTGCTGGATTCGATTTGTGCAAATTTCAATTGAATTTCTTGATTCGTTTCTTTGCTCCTTTTGCTCTTTAACGAAATAAAAACTCCTGCAGACAAATAAATGAGTCAAGATCCAATCAATTGCAGGACATCGTCACGACCACATGAATTGAAAAAAACAACAACACAAGAAAAGCAAAAAGAAAAAAAAGAGGACGGCAACAAACCCATGATATATGGCACACAAAAGAACAAAGCGAATGCCTGACACTGGGTGGAAGATGACTTCAGGTTACCCTATGCCATTAAATCGGGAATACCAATATACTTGTAAACGATATCGCCAAATGTCAGATATTCGTCCTCTACGAATTCGTTTGCTCGTAGGGTTCGCCAATAATGTTAACCACAGCGTACTATAGGGTGTCCCCTGAAATTCAGAAAAAAGAAAAAAAAAAATGGCCATCCACAGAAAGAGAAAACGAAGCAAACATGAATTTAATGTGTGACCGTGTGATGTTAGTTTTATGTTCGGACCATAGAGTTCCCAACACTACGGTAGAGGACCGGGCCAAAGCCGCCCCACGCACCACCCTCTTCCTAGTGAAACTGACAGAAAAAAGAGCAATGCACAACAGAAATCCAGACAGACAAATGAACACATGGATAGATGTTTGTTTAAATGCACATTTGGGGCAACCACAGTCAGTGGTAGATGTTTGTCTGTGTGTGTGTGTGTGAAAGTATATGTCAGAGATATTAGTGTCCATTAGGGTGGCCCTGGTTTTATTTCTGTTTTGAAAATTGCCCATTTTGTCACAGAAATCAATTATGACGATGTCTTCGCAATAAATGCCTGTGGGTTCTCAGAACTCCATATTCTTATTGACATAGCCACCGAGATGAAAATGAGCTTCAGCTGAAACCATGATTTTTCGGTAAAATTCTTCATCTGCTGTCGAGCCAGTCGTGATAGTCATATGAATGATATTATAAAATTAAAAACTCCATCCTTTCCCATAAAACCAGAAATTTGTTATCAGTGCTTTTATAGGCGATTCAATTTTAAAATTATCCACTCTGCATTTCATATTCATACGTTCGTTTCCGGGATCTCTAAGAATTTGTTTTTATAATCTAATCTAATTTATCCTCCACCATTGAATAAGCTCCAATTTTCTCAGCACAATATTTCATTAGCGTATACATACCGGCACTGAATTTTCGGTCCATTTCAATGGAGTATCTGAATGTCCACGTTTAGTATCTAAATGACCAGCGCTGTGAGTGATGATAAGAGGATCATGTGTCGCAGGCTTGAAGCTCGTGAACGAGTCTAGAGTTGGAGAACAACAATTCTTACTTTGGAAAAATCACCATCAAATAAAGGTCGCCCCAATACAAATATGTATACGTAACAAACAAAAACATACATTAGTTGTCGGCCATATGGACCAGACGCTGATAAGTTCAAACAAACATATACATACAGTATGTATGTATATATATTTCACATATGTATACGCACATTAGAGAGGTCAATTTGAGTGCCTGAAACGAATATAACAATGAATTCCACTATGTGTTCTTTGCTTATTTTCATCTGCTCAAATTTTCCCCCACCATCAAGAAAAATATATTTTGAATTTGAAGGGCATCTGTTTCACAATCATTCTCCATCGCCAAAAGTGCTGAGAAGTTATCAACATAAATCATATAACCACTCTAATGTACATAACCTATACATTTTCCGCTATCGACATACAGACACAATTTAGATTCTGGACCACTTTTCGCTTTCCTGAAGATTGGATTGAATGTGCGAATTGGGAATTTCTTGTATTTGGTTCTCTTCTGTTTTGTATTGCATGGTCAGCTCCGGTTGGTGTGGCTTCAGGCACAACAGCGAACAAACGTGTTTCACCGAGGTCTTGAGGCAAGTGCATTTCCTGGCGTACACATAAACCTGGACCCACGAGCACCGCGCCGCCCACACTCACACTTAGCCAAGCAACATTTACTTTATGAGTGCACACAACTTAAACACACACAGCCATGAATGTACCCATGTGGTGGTATTGAGAGGTGTTACGGCACCACCCACATCACAACTAACCCTACACACACACACACACACACACAGGTCAGAGTTTTTTTTTCTTGTGCCGGGTTGAAAATGTTAAAAATCACAACATTTTCCGTGCGCTGTGCACGCCAAAGACAAATGCAGTCGGAGGCAACGAAATTATTTTTCTAGACACGCTTGGAGACCGGAATTGTGAATCGATGACCAACCAACAGCCACGGCCAACAACCTCGACAGGCGATTACAATGAACAAGACGTTGGTTGGATTGTAGCTGCCTTTTAAAAAGGTGCATTCATTAAGTTCACCATTTTCAAAGAGAAAGACCTTTAAACTCTTAGTAGACGAACGTCGACGGTGTCGGTGAAACAACACTTGACGTTAATGGAAATTTGTCACAAGGCTATCGGTGGTCATATGTGGAAACAGGAAAGTGAATGTACATATGGATTCAATTAATTGGGAGATAGTGAAAGTAGACAATGGTACGTTCTGATCAAAGTAACTACACAGGATTCAAAATGCTTAAATATTGTATATGGAGGGCTCTGTAGTGTTTGAAGTGTTCGCTTAGCCCGATTTTCCTGCTCGATCCCTGGTTTCAGTTCGAGTAGTTCTTTTCTGTTGCTAATGGAGCTGAGATTCCGAAATTCTTCCTATACCACAATATAGTTTTTCTATAATCGCGACGTGTCTTCGGCTATAGCAAGTACATATGTTTTGTCTTGTCTCCTTCGCCATTCTTGACAAAGAACCCATTACATCTCGCTCTGTTTTTCCGATGCTACTTTGGATGATGTGGACTTTGGTCCACTGTGTCTGTTTTATTAATTTCAATAGTTTTGCCATCGGAATGTTAAAGAAATTGCACGATCAGCAGTGAGTCTGTCGGAGACCTTGCGATTATCTTGGTGAATGGTTCGGTAGGAATATGATTTTGGTTCTTGGGAATCAAAAATACCATAAATTGCCAGAGAAAGGTTTGAAAGCCAGATTGAAAAATTGTAAGAGATGTGCATATCCAACTGTAACAAGTCTGAGGACCCATTATGGAATACACATGAGGCCGCTCAGCATACGAGTTAGGTATCACTTTCACAAACACCGTATTGGATAATGGTGCGATCTGGTTAATGACCAATGATCATTACGCCAACAAAGGTCTTGGAAAAACGCCAAACAAACGCTCTAGAGAAAAAGAGATAGTCACTACTCATAGATTTCTACTTGAAATTATTTCCAATCAGTGGGATATAAATTTCATACCCTCACTTAGTTCCCCCTTCTGCACAATTGGTGGCCAACAACTGTTCATGCACTACTTACTAACGGAAGAATACAAATAAAACACACGAGAATTCAAAGGAAAACAACAAATGCCATCCTTTGGGAAATTCGTTATGCAATGCAATGAGGAAGAAAAGTGATTACTCCCCTTCCCTTCATCTCCCCGTAATTGTGCGGAAAACGGTCAGATGGAGACTTCTCTAAAGAACTTACTTGGAAACTGAAACCGGGCTATTGTGTGAATGTGTGTGCGTGTGTTGCCTGCCCACTATACCGACCTGAAAACGGTGAATGGGTATATCGCTGGGAACATGTCCATACACACCGACACACGGACACACCGACACACGGATAAACGGGATTCATTTACATTACACGTAACCATACCCAATCAAGTTGTCCTCCTGTTTGGTGTAGTTGTTCGTGCTGTCGTAGTTTTTCCTCGCAGGAAGATTTGATACTTTTGCAAAGAATCCGGCAAAAACTAGACGCCCATTTTCATGGTTGTAAAAAATTACAGCCGCATAAAACTTTTAACCGAAACTGAACGAATGAACGAATGGAAACACCAGCAGGGCAAGACAAAAAATTGTTGGCAACTTTTATGTGTTGGCAGTGAGCGTTTCATGCCGCCGGAGTCTTTTGCGATTTCCTTATTCGCCTACACTTTTCAGTTGATAGATTTCATTTGGTGCGCGGCCTAGACGAGGTGTAACTTGAAAGTTTTCGTAAAATACTTAAAGAGTTTGGTGGCGGGCTGGAGAATGCTAAATGCTCGTGGGGTTTATCCCACTAAAAAGTTGTGTATAAGATATGAAGGATTCTTTTTTCAGTTATATTTCAATAGCCACATCGGCTTCGCTGAAAGGCAAGCTTACGAGAGGACCAAGGTCATAGATTAGGCTGAGTTAAAGCGGTGGCATGGATGGGCCAAGACCTAGACCTAGAAGATCATAGGTATAAAGTATTGGAGTTCGTTGTAAAACTGTGAGTAACCATATAAACCATACAATCCGAGCAGAAGACAATTTTGGTTGATAAAGCATAACACGATCTGCCAAAATGTATGAACTTGTTTTGGGACAATCAATTCGGTAGTTCTCAAAGTCCCAAAAGTAACCCGAGTAAGTCGGTCGTGTAATATTGAATTTACAATAAGATTGAAAGACACGAATTATCACCTTTGAAGGAAGTATATCCACATATTGTGGCAGCCACGGCCAAAAAAAAGGTGGAAATGCGGAAAGAGTTTAATGCCGTCGAAAGAGTGATGGTTGCCAAACTGTGTTCATAGTGCCGTCCACTCTCCGATTATATCAGTTAAGGCATATTCGTCAGGACCTCTATCACTTTATTGAATCTCCTGCAATAAATTGTGAACAAATTTTCAACTCCACCCCCGTATTGGCCACATCTCGTAGGTTGCGGGTATTTAACTGTCTCACACAAATGCTTAACCCACCGATCATGTTAATTTTGCAGCAGATAAAAAAAAAGGACGACGACGAACTAGAACATGTCCTTAAACTCCCTCGAAGGCAAAATGTTAAGTCCGCTGAGTAGGACAGGAGTAAAAGAAAAAGTCCAAGAGCAAAAACTGCAACTAAATGATGCCAGGTGAAAAATTGGCATTTGTAAGTGTGTGCGCGTGTAGGTGTGTGAGTTTGAGTGTTCCAGCTTAAATCCGATTTGATTTGATTTTGTCCAAACTGTTGCATCGTTAGGTTTCTGAATTGTTTCTGGCAGCGGCACACAGCAGCAGCATAAGCAGGCGGAGACGTAGTGGGCCGAACCGAGTTGTAACTTTGGTGAACTGTCAAAGTTGTCACTTTTAAGTTTTTCCGACAAGTTTCGCTGTCGTTCCACATGAGTGGTGGAAGTGACTCATTGGTTCTGTCTGTTTCGGTGGATGTGTCGTTGGTGTCTTTGGTTGCCGCAGTTCAAATTTGGTTTGTCTGTCGTTCCTTTTGTATGTTGTTTTTTTGTTGTTGTTCTCGTCTTGTTTCGGTTTTCGTTTCGCTTTGGCGTTGTTGGAGTTTGGTTCGTTCATGTCATTGTTTGTCTCATAGATACGAGGGCTATGCTGTGTGTGTGGGTGTGTGTGGCCAAATGGAAAATTGCTTTTGTATTATTTACATATCCTTTTTCTGCTTGGCGGTTTTGTTGTTGTTGTTGTCGTTATTTCTGTTGATGTTATTGTTGTTGAAGTTGTCATTGTTGGTGTTTATTTCGTTTATTTGGCCAAAGAAACTTTGGCTCTTCTCCTTTGGCTGCTCTGCCATTCCCGGCAAATCGAACAAAAAACCAAACTTTTTGTTCACATTTTACAATCGGAGATTGTATGCAGATCGTTTTTCTTTTTCTTTTAGTTAGTTTACTCCTGAGCCTGTTTCGTGTTTGATTTGTATTTTAACAGGGAGGTGGACTGGGAGGGGCCCCTTCATTTGGAGGGGCGAGAGATCAACATTTACCCCGTTTGCCTTTCTCATCGAAAAATGCAAGACGATCTGGTGGCTGTAGAGAAAATTGCGCCCAAAGGAAATGAAACGGAAACGGAAAGTTTGACATGCACATGGCGTATACTGACAGAGTGAAAGTAAATGGGCGGAATCGGCTGAGTGTGATAGTAGTTTCCTCTGAGGAAGATAATTCTACAAACTATTCTATAAATAACAAAATAAACAATAAAGGGTTAAGGTCAAATAAATGGATATTTGAGCACTTCATCAAAAAGGAATCAGAAATAGGAAATGAATTTAATAAAGAATGCACACAGTAAAGTCTTCCAAAGACCTTTTAATTGTTCAGGGAGATCAGAAAACAAAGTCTTGAAATCGTAGCAAGCACAATTTTTTATGCTCTATAAAAAATGGCTTAAAAAAATGAAGAATTCCCAAACAAAGTTCATAAAAAATTATGGAAATTTTCCAAAAAAAAAATTGGGGAATTTTTCATTATTCGTTTTTAGGACATTTTTCATATGACCACTCATATGTGAAATTTTTGTTTTTTTTTTGGAAATATTTAACCGTGTCCGTGTGCGGTTTTTTTAAATGTTTTTTGGGTTCCGATTCGGATATACACATTTTTCAAATGTGATAATTGGGGTCGTAATAATAATTCTAACAAGAGGTGTTATTTTTAATCACCCGGTATTTGCGAAGCTGTTACCGTTGAAGCTTTTATTCTTTGATATTTGACAAGAAGAAACTACGCCATTACTAAAAATGGAACGATGATATTGATCTGGACACGTACATACAAGTAACGAAACCATTTACGGGAAAAGTTTCCGGACCGTGTTATCTCTCGAAGAGGTGATCACAATTGGCCACCGAGATCTTATGAGTTAACACCTTGCGACTTCTTCCTTTGGGGCCACGTTAACCGCCCAGCGTCGATTCAAGACCTCAAAGATAGAATTCGTGAGGCTATCGAGGACATGGCCACTTTGCTATTTGGTTATGGACAATTGCATGAAAAGGATATGGTCCTGTAAGCGTGTTTTGTAAATTTTCCATAAATTGTTTTGTGGGATTTTTTAGATTTTTTTGAGGATTTTGGGGAATTCTTCAATTAATTTTTTCTATACATTCGTTTTTTTTTTTTAAATTAAATTTGAGATCAGTTAATGACAGTGTTTCATTCTAAAACGGTTGGGGGTCATGTCATGACGCTGGCATCGTCATAACCCCATTATATAGTGTACACCTCCGTACGCCCTTACTACTACTTTATTAAGTAACATTGGCAAAAATCGAGGACCTGGATCGTACATTTAGTACTATTCAAAAACCGCTGGGTAGGTCTTCTGTAACTCTGCTTCCCTTTAATGTGTTAGCATCTGCAGCTAATGATTTGTCGTTTTTTTTTTTTTTTTCGTATTTCCAATCCCGTCTTCAGGTCTTTGTTTCATCTACCAGTTGTTTATCACGCTTCTAGGAAATTTTGGTTGAAAACATTTTCATGGTAAAATTTATTTCTATGGTTCCCCAGATAGTGTCACATGCACACATACAAAGAGGCATATAAACCGAAATGCAGTCACATACACGCACACACACTAACACAAATGCACATTTAAAACACTCATACGCTTTGTCGCTTCGAAACAAGTCTCTGTACGTTCATACATTTTGTTTTTCTATCCTCAAATTTGTTCGCGTGTTCAAAACAAAACAAATGCATTAAAGGAAACCCCCCAAAACTGGATGCCCATAAAGCTGACTACGGCGGTGGAGGGGTGAAGCAAACCCAACAAGGAGAACAACTGGCACTAAGCTCTTAGTCGGTTCTAGTGGCAGTACTAATAGCAACAGCAACAGCAACGTGGAAACAAAACTCATAAGAAAGTTGCTTGACTTTTAAATGACTCTGGCGCCCCCCTCCCCCTCCCCACCACACTCCCTATGCAACGAGATGCACTAACACAGCCACGACAAGCACAAATGCATTGTTGCAGACACACACACACATGTACACACCAAATACGGAATAAGCCTTTTCGAAATAAACTCCTCATTTTGATTTTCCATGTTGTTCTTTCTTAAAGAGAATCGCTCGACATTTTTCACGTTAAAACAACCTCAGAACACTTATGATTTGAGTTAAGATAGTATGCAGTGCAACACACACACTTACACAACAGACAGACACCAACAATACGCACACATATGCCAGCACACAAGTTCGGAGTGACTGTGTGGCGTTTCATAGTTAAGTTGAGTGGCAACACCACTTGATCCCAAACAAAATTCGCTCATGTCGTTGTGTGCCATACGTCGTTTTATACGTTTTATTGCAGGGGTTACTGTTGTTGTTGCTGCTAGTGCTGGCTGTTGTTATCTCGGCAGCACATAATCACACATACACATGCAACCGTTGAAAGACATACAGACGTTGTCATTTACACGCATCATCTCCTGCAACACAACACCGGCGGTAGTTAAAAATTTCTTAAGAATTTTCATTTTCCTCCGACCGACTACGGAACGGGAACTCTTCTATTAGTTTCATTGTTGCACTTGCAACCAGCATTGTCCCAGCAGTAGTCTCGGATAGGGGGGGTCCAACATAGGGAAATGTCTTCAAATTGGAAATTTGGGGTGGATGGATAAAGGCGAACATAGATGTAATAGAATGGCGTCATAGTACTAAAACGAGTGATTGAATGAATAAATGATTTGACATTTGTATGCACTTACGAGTACTGAACAAATCAAAGGCTGAGCGTTAAACGTGCGAATGCACAACCTCATCATACCAACGAAATCACATGGAGACGAGGGCACTCAACGACAACTTTGAAGACTAAAGACAACCCATTGTGCAGAATTTGTTTGGCGACCATAAATACTGAACACTTTGACGGGGATTTGTAGATGTAGACAAAATGCTCATTTACTTCAATAGTGGCACAACTCAAAAAACCTTTTTTTTCAGGAGAACCGTTTAAAGTTTTCAATTGTGCCTGACGTAGCAAATGTAGGGAAAATATCATAGGTTTCCCGCCCTGTCGCAGAACAGAAGACAACTGAAATAAGAATACAACTTCAAACCTGTGATCTTCGGGACAGCGATGGATAATTTTTCCCAACCCAACTTAAAAAAATGGTTCGGTGGTAAAATGATTGGATGTGTGGTTCATGACTATGTGGATTTGCTTGACTTTTCTCACTGTCACGAATTTATTGAACCTTTTAAATAGGTCCGAGTTTTATTTACTTACATCTCCTCTTCAAAAATGTATAAATGTATTGAAAACAATTTAATCTGGTACTATTTTTTAAACGCGATTCGATGAGGCTGACTGTAATACTCTTATCTCCAAGTAGGTGACTACAAACTGTTCCTACCACGTACAGACAACTAAGCCCCACATGCATGCACACTCACGTACATATGCTAGTTGCTAATAACGTTTTTACACTTGATGGCAATAACACTTTTGACTCCTTTACAGCATCATTCACTTCTTCTTTGTGATTTTTTTTTTTTGGTGCAGCCACAATGCAGACCAACCCCTCACCCCTCACCCACCGCCAGCATCAGCCCCTTCAAACATAAGAAGAAACAATAGCAATAATCATAATCGTAACGATAATAACGCTAATGATAATCCAGATAGTGGTTTACCCTCGTTTCATTAGCTCCTGGTCCTGTCCATGCATTGCTATTGTTTGCCGCCGCTGTGGCTTTGGTGCGTGACGATGATGACGGCACACAAGGAGTCCCTGTTAACCAGGCTTTTGTTTAGCACTTCTTTTTCTTGGATTTCTTTATTATTATTCTCTGTTTTTTTTTCAAATTTAGCGCACTTTCTTTGTGTGCCTCGAACGTTTGGGGCTTCTCCTTGATATTTTTGCATTACAAACCATCGCCTAATTGCACTCAGGAAATGGAGCACACATGTTCAAGTGCTAATATTTTTGAAAATGCATAAAAGACAACAGCAACAACAAGATGAAGAAAAGAAGAAGAGCGCTAGCTTAGACACACACATACACACCCAGCAAGATCCAGATAGACACTTGCAGACAAAAAGAAGATTACAATGTCCTCTTCTTCGGTTTATTTGCGGCTATAATAGAATTTCATATTTTGTTAGATTGCGGTGGCGGCCACTGTGGGTGGGATTTGTGAAAAAAGTGTTTAAGATTTTGGTGTGATGGCAATTGGCGTTTTGCGTTTATCAAATATACACTTGTTTACATTGTTGCTGCTGAATGATAGGTACTGTGTATCTCTACTAGGACCCAAAGTCTAAATTTTAAGAACAAGCAATTTCGTAGAGAAATGACGACTAAAGTTTATGAGAACGTAAGCCTGCTAGAATACTCACCCTGTTTTAATTTCGATCACGCCTAAAAATATGCTCCATGTCGACGTCCACGTCCTCGGCCTCGTACACACAAGTCGCTTACATATATGTATGTCGTATGTCGTGCATTATATAATACTTCAGTTAACAATTCTGATAATGTATGGTTTAATTAAAAATACAATGTTGAAGTGCAATTGTTTTTATTCGAATTCTTCTTCTTTTGTATTTTCTTCTCATTTTTCGTTTGTTTTCGTTTCGCCTTTGAGGGTGAACATAAAGATTATAAGACGATATTTGTGAGATTTATGTGCATCTCATAAAAAGGGTCGCCTTTGTGTACGTGTCTTGGTGTTTGTGTTCGTCGGTGTGGCTCTGCGCGCGTATGGGTGGGGATTGTTTTCAGTATCGTGCATTCGGCACTTGACGGTTGCTGTTGTGTTAGGGCCCTAAAAAGATAACATTCGCCATTAATTTCTTTAGGAGGGGAGTTTTTCTTTTCGTTGACAGTGCGAAAGAAGCTGACTTTGATGTACTACTGTCTGTGTATTGCCTTTGTTCCGAACAGCTTGTAAGAAATATGTTGGGGTCAGTAGTTGTACATCCAGTCCGCGGTATCCTTGGGAACAGGGGTTTTTTTTTTAATTTTCCGTATTAATAAGTAGTCTTACATTTGGAATTATGGGAGAACAGTTAAGCGCAATAGGAGAAGGTACAGAGAAAAACTTGTTATTGATTTAAATCACAGACTATTTGAATAAAAAAAGGGGATTTTTTATATTTGACGAAAGTCTTGTTAGTTCTAGAAAACGGAAAATGTCCACCTGACCGTGTGCGGATTCTAACATTCAAATGTATGGTAACAAATTAGTCAGAGTTGTTGCAGAATTCAAGATAGGTATCTATTGCTCGTTTATAGGAATCGAAAACCAAATCCGATATGAATTCGTGTCATGAACGAACATTGTTTCAAAATCGATGTTTTTTGTTTTGTTTACGTTTTTTCGTTTGCAACAAAGTTTAAAAAATTGTTGGAAGTTGTAGGATTGTTTGGACATCCTCCAATTCAAATTAAGTCTTCATTTCAGTTTCAGCTTATCTATCCCGGCCCAGTAGAATTATTGTGCTGTTATTTTTAATAGGCTGCAACTGAAACCTAAACCTAATTTGTACATTTTCCCCATTCAATGTGATATTTTAACATGTTTGTATCCTTCTTTTTTATGTTACATTTGGGATGAGAATGACTCTAATTAAATTATCCAGTGGCAACGAACTCACATACACAGGAGTTCTCATAAGCTAAGGTCAGCTATATTGTACAGCTGAAGAATTGAATGCAACATAAAAATCCTCCGAGATGTACGAGCATCTGATCTGGCACTAACACACACACACACATAAACCCCAATGGCCATTTACAAAGACTTTCCGACGAATGCAACACAAGTTATGACCTCTTCACTTTTGGTATTTGCCAAATTGTTCAACTTGGCCATTTCCATGCAGCGCACACGACATTACTTTGGTACTTTTGCTTTGTATTCCGTTCGTAAATGTGTCTGTGTCTGTTGGGGCGAATATGTGTGTGACGATTGGTTTTCGATTACTCTTCTTGTTGTATCGACCGGTAGAAATTTACATGTTCGATATCGAGTGTTTTTTCCATTTTTTTTTTGTTAGAGTTTTTAAACCATGACATTTGATTATAGTCCGTCTGCTCTATCGGTTTGTGTGACACGTATCAAACGAAACCGACGAAGCAACATTGAATGCCACCCGTCGGTCTCCTACCAAAAATGTCCTGTAAACTACAGCTACACACAGACACGAACACGAACACACATCGATATGCATACGTGTGTATTGCGGCAGCAACATTGGCAACATTCGAAATTATTTCAACAGAAACATTTTTTCGGTGTGGAAACAATTTCTCTTGTATCAAGAGAAAAATAACCTCAAATAAATTTCTAAACCACATTAAACCCCCAAATGCCGAGCTCTCCTGTTGTTTCGGTAGGGTGCTGCCGCAGCGGAATTCACACAACATGGATCGTAACGCTCTCGTCGTCGACTGTTACCAATGGTCCGTATGAGTACGAGTGTGTGTGTGTTTTGTTGAATGAGAAATAATAAACGCTTTGGTCAAATGTCATATGTGGAAATGGCTAATGCTGCATGTACATTCGGGCGTGTACGTACCACAGTCAGTGCAGATGCTGACAGGTAATCCTCGATTAATACGTAGGACGGCTATAAAGCTGGTAAAGTTGAATACTCTCTGCCGTCTCATTTCAATGTCTGTCATTCGATTTTATGTACGAGCATAATATTGCATATATTGTCCAAAATAATATTTTAATTTCAAGACTTGTAACAGCTGCCCAAACTATAGATCGCAATTGTTGTCCGATATTCATGACATTAAGCCGAAGAACAATGCGATTGTATTCGGATGACGTATTCAGATTTTTTTTTGACATTATGATTGGACAGATTCTCTTGAGATCTACAAGATTATTACCGGGGAGTCCAGAACCTTGATGTGTAAACAAACCAAATGTTTTCGGACACCCAATTCAAAAATTCTCTCTCCGGGTCGTAGCCACCGATTGAGAAAGTAAACTTCCGTCAAGCCTGCTATTTAGTTAATAAACACAGCTCACGAAATATTCCCCGAAAGACGGTTGCCATTTGGTCAGGCTGGGACAAAGATCCTAGGGGCTCATGACCACCCTTGGAAGATTGTAGACGGTGAGACCTATTAGCATAATTACTTTAATTCACACACACTCTACAGAATCTTTCTAAAGATCCGTTGAAAATACTATTCGTATATAAAATCCAGTCCCCCGCGCAGTAATAAGCCAAAATTAAAACTCTAATTTCCTTGACTCTTATAAATGAAATTTGCAGTATCAGTTTTACAGTTTTTTTTACATGTAAAATGAAATAGCCTGGTTAGGAATAATTTATAAACCGGGAAACCCATCAATACTCAGACTGGTATTTCCCATACAAACGAGTTGACCGGAAACCTTCTGTCTCGTATCCCTGAGATCGATCTGTAGCTGCAACAAATTTAGATTTGGCAGACTTGCTGCCTTTTTGTCCAGGCGAAGGCATGAAATCGTAATTAAAACTGAGTTGGCTGTAAAATATCACCATCCCACCGCTAACACCAATACACAAACACACACACGGACACGTTATTTTATGTTTAATTTCTTCTTTTTTTTTTTTTTTTGTTGGTCGGCAGTGGCCGAGTATCCCATTCCGGGAGTGGAATAATGTGCATCTGTGTTCAGTGTTGGGTTGAGTGGAGAGGAGTGGAGTGAAGTGGCGAGCGGATTGGGAAATTTATACAATTACGTTTTGTTAAAAACCGTTCGTTGCATGTGTGTTCCATGAGCCAAACATTTGCGGACGATTTGTGGTGCTTAGCACAACTTTGGAATGCTAAATAAAACTCCGTTTGACCTTTTGCAGCCGGAACTGCTGCTGACGATGACGGTGGCCAGCGTGGTGTGGCGTGGCCATTGTGCAGTTTCTGATTTAAGGGCGGGCGAGACACAACAACAAAGAAATGAATGGGGGGGGGGGACCTTTGTTTCTAAAGCGATTACCTAATTGGCAAATGCAGTTTTGTGTTTTGTTTGTTGTCCTTTAACTGTTGTTGTTGTTGCGCTTCTGCGACCCACACACACACACGCCTGCTCAGTCGATCACAGTTGGGCGAGTGTGTAGTTGCTCGTTTGTGTCTGTGCCCTCCATGGACACATAGTTTCTCCTGATTGTGTAACCTTTACATCCCCATTTAAGCTTATTAGAAAGTTTTGTGAGAGCATTTTTACGTACGTTCCTCTAGTGCTACCAAAACATTTACGAATACTAAGAGTGTCATTGCGGTTGCTACAGTTCTGCCAGTAGTTTTTCCTCGTCCAAGTAGTGTCAGTTTTTGATCAGCACATTTTATTGTCAATACTTTCGGACTTGCAATGTCTGAAACGGCGGACCGGCTTGAGAGTCTCCATAACTGTGGCTGCATGTCAGAGATCAAACAGACTTGGGGACATGTCAATGGAAAATGATTTTACGAAAGTACCATTTTATGGAATCCATGAAATTCTTCAAACAATCAATGGCATATCCTTTTTAAAACGGATCAAGAAGAAATCGTTAAATCCATGGATTATATTATGGTGATATCAGTAGTCACTTCATTTATGCTCACTTTTTGTCATTGTCATTTCATAATGAATAAACTTAGTCCAGAACACCGTTTGCAAATCGTGCAAATGTATTACTAAAATAACGGTTCGGTTCCAGCGAATCGTTTGCTGCGTCCAATATTCGGTACAAATAATCGCCCTGCAGAGTCGGTAATTTGAGCAACCATGGATCGGTTTCGCACCACGTTTGCTCTAGTGGATAATGCGCATCCTCAGAGACTACGGACAACGCGCATGGATGGCGCTATTGCTGCTGTGGAACAGAGTATCGAATAAGACCCGAATGAGTCCATCCGCCATCGTGAGCAACAATTGGAGCTGTGTCCATCCAATTTATGGAAGATTTTGCGGAAGGATTATGATTTGCCGGCTTACAATATCCAACTCGTGCAAGAATTCAAGCGCGTCACATGTTCGGTAAATGGGCTCAAAACAAGATGGCCACCGATCCCGATTTTCGCAAAACAATTTTGTTCAGCGATGAAGCTCACGTTTGGTTGAATGGGTTAACTAAGAAAATTGTCGAATTTGGAGTAATGAAACTCCACAAGCCATTGTTGAGACGCCGTTACATTCTCAAAAAGTCAGTGTTAGGTGTGCTATATGGGCAGAAGGAATAAAAATAAAGTCGGCCATAATGTTACGGTCAATGGGACTAGTTTTTGTAAGGTTATTTGAAGTTACTTGTTTATGCAGATAAGCCCGAAAAGCCTGGAAAATCACACGTCTAAAAAAAACACCCTTCACATGATTAGTTGGTAAATAGAAAGCTATCGACAGGATGGCCGCACCAGTTGGCTCTGAATTAAACAACAATGAAACCTGGAAGTTTACCACGAAATTTCATTCATTTGCAAAATATCTCCCCATTCTTCGAATTTTTATTATATTTTCTCAAACAACCTGCTCGGATGAACTAGAGAAAAAGGGTCCCAACGTTTCGTCAACGATCAATAAAACACTCACATTTTTCCTGATATATTTTCCAATAATTTTTACCGAAAAGTGCAAATGCAACTGATTCCTGGTCCTATTGTACGTGTCTGACTGTGTGTTGGTGTGCAAAGGTTTTTATGCTTCAATACCGTTTAACCCCGAAAAGGAAGAGAAAGACAACAAAAACGACAAGCGATAGTAGAGGAGGAGAAAAAGAAAGCCCTGATGCAGTCAAAAAGTTGTCCTATATTTTCCATACATTGCACTACGACGACACTACTTTGCTTTTAAAAACTTTTCACTTTTTTCCGTAAAATTTGCCATCGTACCACTCTTACGCCGACAACTACAAAAACAGCAAATACAAATCACAAAATAGTAGTAGGTACGGCATTTACTTAATGTCGCACAGTGGCAGATGCGATCGACGTAACAAGAAAAAAAATCATGTTCAATGTTCAACTCCACCAAAATAAAAATTTGAAAATGATTTATGTGTGAAAAACGCTTCTCTTTCTACATAAACATTTTATTGGACATACTTTAACAGTTGTCCCTAACATGACAGTTATGCCCCAAGAGACCGAAACGTTCTATATAAGGAACTCGATCTTCAATTTCATAACTGAAAACATAAGACCATGGCCCTGCATCGCTGTGAGTACCTCCCATTAATATTATTCCCAACCCAAAAGATAATCGTTTATATTGTCCCGGATCTCGGCTATTTTGATCTCCGGCTGTGTATGTTCGGTGTTATTTGCCAACATTTTTTGTTCAATTCTTCGCCCACAGTGTCCGGCTGTTGTTGTCCTTCGTATTTGTATTTGCTGTTAAAGGAGCAGTGGCACTGGTGGTAGTCCTAGTATTACGTAGTGGTAGTGGTACGCATAAATCCCCTTTTTCCATTTCATTTTTATTGTATCCTTTAAGTGAACTTTTTCTTTTCGTAGTTGCCGCTGCCGCTGCTGCTACAGCTACTCCATATTTGCCAGATACTTTGTCTGCTGCTGCCGTCCGATGCCGTTCGATATTTAAGAGAAGACTTTGCTGAAAAGTATTAAAAACTGAATTTGAGCACAAAAACAAACAAGGAAAACCCCGTAGAAAAAAATTCAAATACACTTTGGCAGGATAACATAATAAAGTATAAAAGTAACAGAGTGCATAAACTGTTCCATTTGAAGCATTTTCGGATTTTTCCGGTGTGTGTCTCTCTTTCTGTGTGTGTGTGTGTGCGAATTTTACCTCCCATTGATATGCATAGTTATAGCCGACAACCGAAATGGTCCTGAGAGGCATTTCAGCCAAGAAGTCATCCAGCCAGCCAACAATCACCACTACATGTGCACTTTACACATCGTATCTGTATCTGTGATTTCATTTCTGTGTCGGTGACGGTGACGGTGAGTCTGTGTGTAACGGAATTGAACTTTGTTGAACCCATACGAATTGGAATCCGAAGATGCTTTCAATTCGATTCAAGTCAATTCGTATTTTGCTTTTGGATTTCATTCAAACACAATTGGGATCTTCAAGTCCTGGCTTATGGAGACGCAAATAGTTGGTCTGTATTCAGTTCGTTTGCGGCACATCACGAATACCCTAAATATTAGCCGGATTTTTTACGGTTACGGTCTTTTCATATGCAGTTCAACAATGCGGATCCTGGTTTTGCGTCCATTGTTTGTAAATGTTTTAGGAATAGTTGCCATTTATTTGTAATTAACTCCCAAACAAGGAGTTTTCTATTGTGCCACTTGAACTGGTCTTCAAACCATTACCAAGTTCAAGGTGGTAGCCTAAAGGACAACAAAAAAGAAACATATAGGCATGCATAGTCACACACGGGATTATCAACGAACATAACGACTTTTTTCATAGGGAATTTCGAGAGAGCAAGGTAGTGTCTTAGCCATGCGGGTGACATAAAACAGCCACCCTTTGGGTTTGAAGAAGATATTTCCCAAGCATTTTTTTCGAATTAGTAGACATAGCTATCATGCGTTGATATCGTACGGTGAAACAACTATTTAAGATCTTGTTTGGTTAGTTCCTGTCAAAACAATTTCTGATACGCAAACAAACTCTCGAGAAGAAGAATGACAAAAAAAAAATGACGAACACAAACTCTTGGGTGGGCCCTACAAATAGAGCCGAGTCTTTCAAATGGACACAGCGTCTTCCAGGCTGAAACTTAGTGACAGACAATCTACATGCAGTGCTAAATAATATTAACAACAGGAATTTTCAGTCTTATTGTTGTTATAAATCTTCTTGTATTCCCAGTGCAATCGCCTTGTTAACCTTCATTTACACCGACTACCAGAAAGCAAAACAGCTAGACCGTCTCAGCGAACAGTTCTACCCTGCGGCGGGGGATATAAAAGGTCCAACTAGGGAAAAAGCACTCGTCCTCAGTTCCTAGACACACTGTTACATTTATAAGAGGACATGCCATTAATGGGTACATGCAATTAACACACAGACACACATACATACACATATAATATGTATGATGTGTGTGTGTATAATCTCCTCGTACAATCACTTAGTTTTGAAATTTACAAAATACATATTTCAAACAAACACAAAAAAAAAACAAGAAAATCTACACACTTTGGCTTAAATCTCATCTACAAGTTGTAGTATTTTTTACACACATACCGACGCACAGGTGTGTGTGTGAGACAGAGCGAGTGAGCCAGCCTAGTTTCTATAGTAGTATTACACAGTGTCCTTGGCATCTATTGAAAGTTTATGTGAGTGTGTGTGTATGCGTGTAGTGGTGGACACGGACTTAGTGACACATACAATGTACGGTGTGTGACTGAATGTGTGTGTGTGTGTTTATATTTTACACCCAAATGTTTGAGGCTATGCGGTCGTTCCGATGCACACACACACTGGAGTGAGTGTGAACAAGGATTCGCCCATGTGTAGATGGCTGTGTGAGTGTGTGTATATGTATGCATTTGTTGATATGCATTCATGTATGTGTCAATGACCATTCAAGTGCGAATTTGACAAAATTAAATTTTCACTTTTGGCTTTACATACTGTTGTCAGTCACCACTGCCACTGCCACAGCGAACACCGACACCGACAACGCCACCACCATCTCCACCGCCAATGCTACAATTCACATGTGTCTGTACAGTGCAAGGCAGTAGTGAGTTAATGCGAGTTTAAATATTTATTCACAATGTGATGTTATTTATTTAAAATCCAATCGCTAAAAGATTAACCGAATGCTGGTTCTGTTAAATTATTAGATTATGATCTGCTACCTAAATGTATTCAAATCTAGTACAATATGTGACTTTAGATCGATTTACACCCCAAAGGGGACTCTATTTGTGTACGGAGTCTATTTAAAAACGTTGCCCACTTTCAATGTGATTCGTTTTGGTTAGGCAATAACTTTACACAATCAAATTGTTTAAAATGTTCTGTTAATTTTTTTCAACTGAAACACACAAAATTTGTTCACCCTTTTATAAGTAAGAATACTGTTGTCCATCACTGTATACACCATCTGTGTGCCGGCAGAACACACCAGCGGCACAAGAAAGGCCCTGAGAAACTTGGTATTTGAAGGTTCTCAAAACCATTCAGAGTACATTTTCTCTAGGTAATGATTTAATTTCAAATAAATTAGCAAAAGTGTTTGAATTCTCATAATTGGCAGTTATCGATGTCCCTTAACATTTCAAGAAGGAACTGGCGGGAAACTTCTCTCGAATCAGTGAGCTGTGTACGATATTGCCCATTGTCATACAATCTTTCTCTTAGAGTTAAGTTATACATTAAGATCAGTCAATAAAATCAGGCTGGCCAGTTGCCCCCGATAAGCTAAACCTCTTTGGCAGAGTTAAGCTAGTCTATGTTACGAAGTTGCCATTTTTACTTTATTAGCGAACATCCGCAGAACCCAGCCTTGACAATAAACAATTTTCATTTTATCGATAAGAAATGTATCATTCAGTTCATTTAAATCTATTCTGCTAAAATCAGACCAGTCTCCCGTTTAGAAGCGTGCCAGTGAAAATGCACTGCGGATATTCCGAATACCAGAATTTTTTTCAGTGAGAAGGCCTTGCAATTTATCCCGTGGTATTGCTAATGCTTAGTTGAATTTTGAAGTATCGCATCAAGCTTTCCGTTCTGTTTACAAGGCGTGTTTTATTGGGTAAACGAATAATGTTCTTGCAAGTGTTTTTTCTGTCTGCTATGACATTTTTAAGTTCATGGACAAGGCCAACAACTTTCCTTCCTCCAATACCTTTCTTTCCTATCGCTAAGACAGTGCATTCCTCTCATAGGGGGCATTCCCTGAGTGCCTATGAATTCGATTTATGTCTTCATATTTTCGTTGTTTGCAAAATTGATAGAAGAGGTTTTTTCCACAAAAACAAATTCTAGTTTCCTCCCAATAAAAACACACCTATTGTATTCGTTTTGCGGCTACATGCATATATGTATGTATTAGTGATGATATAGTTGTATTGGTGTCGATTTCGTTGTCATTGTGTGCCGCCGCTGGATGGCAGCTGGTGCAGGTGGCGCTAGTGTTATTGTTAGTGTTGGCACTGCTGTTGGTGTTGGTGCTGACTAGTTGATCTTGTTAACTTATTTTAATTGCTCGGAATATTCACAGTAATGCGTTGTAAATGAAAAACAATTTGTTGCAAATGACACACGAAGGCAAAGTAAATGTGCTCGAATCCATTGATGCTAGACGTTGCTGATGGTGACGACGACGATGGCGACGACGACGACGATGGCGACGACAATGACGATTTGTTCCAATTTGTTGCAACAGCATGTTCATGGGAAAAGTTAATGCTGCCGGAATGATTTCCCCCCCTTAATTGTTGCCGTAGCTTTGCGTCTTTTGCCTGTGGCGAGTTGTGCATTTATTTCGATTTCTCTCTCTCTCTCTCCCAGTTAATGCAAATGCTTTGTTTAAATTACAAAAGTGTTGTCCATATATTTGTATTAATTGTGAAAGTTTTACCTTAAATTGGAAAAGTTTCTGTTTGTCGAATGCTCTTCAATAATAGTGTGAGGTACTTAGAGTTTTTCTATTACATCGAGTGTACTTTCTGGTGACAATTTATTCAATTTAAACAGCTGTCATTTCAATATCGACAGCACTTTAATATTTTTTTGGAGTAAAGCAGAGACAGTAATATAGCAAAAAGTACAGACCATTTTTCGGCTGTTTTGGTAATCGGAAGACGGCTTTACAATTCACTTATATTATTCAATGCGTTCGTACGTTTTATCAAGTACCATGTACTTGGGCACACAGAACCTCATAAGAGATGTTCACTATTTCCTTTTCATTTCAATTCTCTACTTTTTGCTATTGTCAAGCCCGGAACAATATCCAAGCATTTCTTTAATTAGCACTCCTCGCCCTTTGCGATTTTTATTAACACATCCCACATCCTCTATATTTTACCCGCCTTGGACCATTTTTGTCGTCTTTCAATATCCCCGAATTGTTAGCTAGTTTTTTATTTATTTATTTATTATTAATTACAATACAAAGTAAATTTATATTCTAATTTTGGGTCCAAGGGTAAACCGGGTGACACAGACCATATGGTTAGATTTTTGCAGCGACAGACCAAAGCCTCTGGTGGGAATCGAACCCACAACCTCCACGCTGATAAGCAAGCATGCTACCAACTCACCTACCGGGGCGCTTGTGTTAGCTAATTTTATTAAACTTTTTGGTCCCCCCCCCCTTTTTTTCGCGTTTTGGTACGCTTTGACCTTTTTGGCCTTTTCTATAACTTTTTATATTATACCTATCTTTTTTATTCTTTTTCGCTTTATTCTCTTCTTCAAGCTTTTGAAACAGTTTTTCGTACATTTTTAATTTTCTCTATTTTGACCCTATTCTGTACTTTTTTTATTCCTTTACAACCCAATTATATCTGCAGTTCCGATGCATGTTCCTACGTCTCAGCATTTTGTGATTATTTTTCATTTACAAATTTCACCATTTTTTACCCCATTTGTTCCCTTTTTTCCACTTCTTTCAAAAATTTAATCATTCCTTTCGATTAATTTTTTTTTCACTCATGTTTGTTTCCTCCCTTAGGTTACCTTTTTTTAAATCGTTTTGGTACGTTTTAGCCCCTTTTTCGTTTGTTGTTCATTGTTCATTTTTGTGTTCATCTATGGACATATTTTTACTTTTCCCCCTTTTGTTCCTTTTTTATTCGAATTTGGTAATTTTGTTTAACCTATTTTTATGTTTTACCTCTATCTCTAAACTTTGTTTTAGACTTTTTTATTTTATCCCCCTTTTGTTCCTTTTTTATCCCGGTTTGGTACTAGAATCCACTTGTTGTTGCCAAAAATCAATTTCACTTGTTCTCCCTTTTTGTTCATCTTGTATCCCGTTTTGGTAAATTTTGCCTCTTTTTCGTCCCATTTCAAGCTCATTTCCACCTGTTGTTGCCAAAAATGTGTTTTCCCCCTTTTTTAGTTTTTCCCCTTTTGTACCTTTTATCCCGCCTTGGCCCCTTTTTCGTCCCATCGCTAACTCATTTCCTCCTGCTGTTGTCAATCCTAGTTGTGAACCAATTTACAGACAAAAATAACTACTTTTGATTAAATGGTATTTTCCGTTTCCCCCCCATTTGTATCCCCTTCCAACAAACATTCTTTGGTCAGGACAGTGGTGAATCAGTCAGTCACACAATAGTTTTATATAGGCAGATATATGTTGTTGCTTTTCTGACATGCATTCGGTCTTCTGCTGCTATTCATTCTGAGAATAAATTATTTTATTTGATGGGCAATCTTAGAGAATATAAACATCTTCTGATATAGTCAATTCTAATTGGGAATGTATGATTTGAAGATAATGACTACAATGTACACCTTTAGTAATTTCCTCAGTCCAGAAGCAAGTGACCGACCGTTGAACTAGAATACCTTACACTTTTAGCAACGTTAAAAGAGAGCCGTGCTATTAGTAGCAGATTTAATCTCGGGGGAAAAAAGGAAAATAATCTATAACGCAGTTTTCGGAATTTCATCGGCACCATTCCCCTGTTTGACATTTAAATAGTTCGATTACCACACATCCCAGCTAACAGAAGTGGAAGAATCTAAAATCTCCCTCAATGTAACAATGCAATCGGCTTCTGGTAAGAATACTGTCAACATAGAACGATTTGAAATAAATGCATAGTCTGTGATGATGGACACTTTTTACAATATTTCGTTTTATTTCTATCGTTCGTATACCAGTGGTAACTAATCTACATTCTAATCTTCTCCCAGACAATCACACTCAATATTAGCTTTGCCCACTAATCAGTAATCGTCATCGTATTCATCGAGGTAGGCCGGTTGGCGTCTGTTGCCACCGCGATTGCGACGACGTTGTCTCTGACGGCGGTATTCCTCTTCCTCCAGCTGTGCACGACGTCTCTTCTGTTGTTGGCGACGTCTCCGTTGATTGTATTCCTGGTCCTGTTGGCTGCGGCGTTGATTCTGGCCTTGTCGCCGGCGTGGACGATTAGCGCGACGATTCTTGTTGCGGCGATTATTTTGCTGTAAACGAATTCTCTTGTTCTTGTTGCGTGGTTTCTTGCTGTTGGGACGACGGGACGGCTTCATAGCATCCGATTCCTCTTTATCCTTATCAGCGTCTTTATTTGGTGTCTCTTCCATACTGTTTTGCTCTTGAGGTTTCATGTCTTCCTTTTTGTCATCAACGACCGGTGCGACATGCATATTTTCGGTACTTACAACATCTTCGCAGGGCACGTCACTGTAGACGACCACAGAACCATAGTTGCAAATGTGCTCTTTGCCATCGATGGGAGCGTTTTGACGGCCCTCGATTTTACCCATGCCCTCTTTGTCGTCAATTTCATAAATGTTGCCATTTTGGGTGATGAAACCGGTTACAGCCAAGGGTTTGGCCTCTTTGGCCTTCATTTCGCTTGATTTCACAGGCGCGACAGTGGCGGGCATTTCAATGGGTTTCACGACCATTTTCATCATATCCTTGTCGGCCGCCATTGGCGTCATCTCGGTGGGCTTAACATCCATTTTCTTGTCAACACTAGCTGGCATGGATTTGCCGGATGTCTTGTTGGTGCCATTGTTGGCTTTGGCGGTGGCTGGTTTGGTGGGAGACACATGTGCTTTGGGAGCCTTTGTGGGCGATACCGTAGAGGTCATCAATGGGGCAGCTGTAGGCTTCACCACCGGCACTGAGGTGGCACTTTTCGCATGGTGCTCATTATTGTTGGCATTTTTACCTTGGAATAGTGAGCGAAATTCAATATCAACTAAATTCCAATGGTAGTTTCTCGCACTGGAGGTACTTACCACTAACCGCGGCTGGGGCAGCAATAAACGCTACACAGAGTAGCAGTGCAAAGAATTTCATGTTGATTGTACGGTGTGTTACTGATCCCAAATGCCCCGTTTGTGCTTTGTGAAATATCCGGGAGAACTAAACGCGCGACTTAGTTTCACCATGAACTTATATAAACTTTGCTTATGCTGGGCTGGCCGAAACGGTGGGGGAAAAAAACAATGAAATGTGCTAAAGAAAGCCAAGAAAGACGTTGAGATTTATAGACCCCCCCCCACCACTCTACAGCAATATAATGTATGCATAATTGAAAATGCTGTGGTCATATTTAGAATTGGCAATAGGAATAGCGGTAAAGATAAATGATGAGTTCGGTACCCTACAGAATAACTGGCGTGTTGGATTGAACTGTGTCACATGCGACAACAATCAGTTAAGCAGAAAGATGGGAAAGCGAAGTCAACGCTGTTGCACTAGAAAGGATGTGTAGTATAACGGATAATGGAGTATAAGCAAATTTAAATGTTTTTGTTCTTACGAGGTTGGGGTTAAACTGTTCTGGGGGAAATAAAAATGCTGCCGGGATTCTGATACACAACAAATTCCTCCTGTGCCTTTTTGGAAAAGGTGATCTTCCGATTTCGGCGATTCATGCGCACGATCTTGAATATAAAGTTATTTCATATTCCCACCAACAACCCATACAAAATTAATTAATTTAAAAATCCACACAACACTAATCGCGGTAGAGTCTTCAGCAGCCGCTGCCACCAACCATTTACAACTTCATTTGTTGTGTTCCTCTCACCGGCAGCCGGTGGTCAAAGCAAGACGAAAAGAAACGAATAACAACGGGTAGCAGAACTGAAAGATATGAAAGACGAAGAGAAGAAAGAAATTTCGCCCAAAGCAAAACTAGAAAAGTTCAAAGAACGCGTATCGTTTTTGGATGTGGCCAAAGTGTGATCGTCACTATGGGTGGAAAACGTCGTATGGGCGGTGGGACATTCAAATTGATTAATTTCAGATTAAACGTATTATGAGTGTGACACCTTTGAACAATGGATCGATTAATTTAAAACGGCCAGCATTTTTTTTTAGAATAAATAATTAACGAACTGTTTTTTTTTTTAATTTTTCGATTTTAGGTTTTTTTAGTTAAAATAACTATGCGTGACGTCATATTTAATTGAGACATCTACTATAGATCTAGATCTATATATCACTGAGTTAGAGAGAACTTATTCACATAAGTATGTGTGTATGTTTTCAATATCGTGCTAGACCTAATACTCTAGCTGGCAGCCAGTACTCAAAGGGACACTGCGGAATCCCTTCGATTTGAAGGGGGGTAATAACAAAATGGTCCAATGGTTAGGCCGAAGAACGATGATATTTAGAAAATTTTGCTATTATTGATGAAAAAAATAAAAAAATTTCCTAAGGAATATTAAAAGATTCCGTTTAAAAAGTACGGACTACGTTGGTATATAAGATTCTTGGAATATCTCCGCGAACAGCATGCAATCATAATATTTAATCGTAATTCGTTGATATTTCAGCCTAATGTCATCACAAAAAGAAATATCTGGCACCAATTGAAACCGAAATTCCTAAGATGAATATTTAATTTTGGTTTTTGTTAATTTCTCAGTATACCACGGTACCAGATATATGTACTGACGAGTGATTCGTATCCTCATGTTGTCCACAATAAGGCCGACTGATTTCCGTTTAATATTTGGAAGGCCGTCAGAGAGAATACGAAGTATATCGTGCACAGCTCACGAATTCGAGAGAAGTTCCCCGTCAGTCATTTCATGGAATGTTAAGGGAAATATGTAAGTAAGTACATGCAACATTATTTCCCTCTCTACCAGTTTATACTAAATAAGTCATTCCGCATAATAAAGAATATTGTGGAGCTATTGTCATACAAGTTTACCACTAGGAAATCACATTGGAAAATGTGATGAGACTTCGCTCCAATAAAATCGCCAAATATGGCAACACAAATCTAGTTTCAAAATGTCGTTACTAATAGCTTGTTATTAGTAAATTATTATTATTTTAACATATTATTCATATAAAAAGGTAATGCGAGGTACTCACAATTTTCTGGCTGGGACGCATCATCGACAGTTGCGATATTCCAGAATTCGTGTCTCAGTTCGCAGATTGTACTGGTGGTTACGAGGACCAACTTCGAAACTGAGGTGAATTTCCGTTTCCGTATTTTGCTTTTGAACTCAACCTTGCTGCATTGTAAGCCAGACTTTGTATGGAGGAAAAGATAAGTGCGAGTACCGCGGGTGCTGCGAGTACCTACGATTTGTTCCTAGCCTGACCAAATGGGAACGGCACCGTTTTGCGTTCGCTTTAAATCGCAGGGTGCGTTATGGCGTCCTTTCAAATTGTTTCCTCTTAACTCCGATGTAGACTCAAAAATCTATCTGTAATCAAAGATGAAGAAAATTACAAAAACGTTAGTGCAAAAATAATGATTTCGAGGCAACCGTATAAAATGTATTTACAAATTTTGTATTTTGGTTCCACCCAAAACTCAGTTAT
Organism: Hydrotaea cyrtoneurina; assembly: GCA_958296145.1. Classification (NCBI taxonomy): domain Eukaryota; kingdom Metazoa; phylum Arthropoda; class Insecta; order Diptera; family Muscidae; genus Hydrotaea; species Hydrotaea cyrtoneurina. The sequence continues at coordinate 3,456,666 of OY282513.1, read as the reverse complement.
ATAATGTGCCAAAACTCCACATAGAAAATATTATAGCATTATTTAGATTAATTGTTTTTTTGTTTTTTTTTTTTCATTTAACCGCATACCATTTGTGACTAGTTGTTCCCATAGTGCGACTGTGTAGTGTGAGTGGTATTGGCATACGCATCACAACTCGATTAATGGAATTTATTGAGTGACAGAACATCTCTTTGGCTATTCGCAGTAGCAGCTTGCTTAGCTCTTGGTCGTTGTAGGTCAACGTTCGTTAAATATGAATTTTAATTTTTCGATGATGAGATGATCGGACAACATGCAAACATATTTTGTTCAAATGCTTTGAGCCATGTCTTGAACACCGTTTTGAAACGCCAAAGCTTTCGGTGTGTGTCAAAGCTTGGGTCAATCGTGTTAATAGTCGCAGTGCAGTGGTTGTTTGCCATCAACAGCGTGTGAAACGAACAATTGTTTGAGACATCAGTGTTTGGAGTCTTGGCATCACAACTAATTTTTGCTCTGCCCCGATGAGAACTCAAACTGTGTGGGAAATTCTGCCGAAAAGTTAGCAAATTGAAAATAATTTAAACTATTATCGGCCATTTGACATCAAAATTGTGTGTTCGGCAGTAAATATTACTTTTGAAAAGCATATCCATTTTTAAATCCACCCATTTTAAAATTCAAAATAGAAAAACTGTGCTCAGAAGTTCGAAAGAAAATAAAAGCGATTATGATTGCCATTGCCTTAGTAGCTTTTTATGGGAAAACTCTCTGTAGCACTACTTTCTTGTCCAATTAGAAATTGAAAACTGCTCAGAAGTTGAATAAATATTGGTCAGAGACTCAGAGTTTACAGACATTATTTTTTGTTGCTAAGAAGGTGGATGGACAAAACCCAGCTACATATCCTGGTAAGAAAATCAACGTTCAGCAGCACTTTCCACGTCGTATATGGCGGAGATTTAACGAGTAACAGATTAGTCTGTAATCCAAGATAAACTTCTCCAGATAAAGTATCTGCGTAGGGCACTCTGCGCGTTCATGAAACTAAAATCGAATGCGAATTAAGTTTTGGTGAACTATGAAAGACTTCACGCATCAGTTGTAGATAACTCTGATGAGCTTTCAATCGGTGCCCCTTGGGGCTAGGGGCCACCAAAGGCGAAGCTACACTCTACAACATGCCTGCGACTAATTTGATTCCGACCACTGTGCATATTCTCATGAAGAAAAAAGTGTAGCATTTCCACCAAATAAGACTAATCCTGAAAAATTATATATATATATTTTCTTAATGTTCCCCATTACAATCCAACATACTCATATCATTTCTTGGAAATTGTAGAAATATCCTCAAATGTCTTCATGTGCATTGCAGTTGTATTGGAATATTAGATTTCGCCTAAGTTAGCGTGTTTTTTTCCTCGTTTCATTTCCGTTCATTGCCATTGGCTGAGAGTATTCGCAGATCTGAATGAAACTTTTCGCAGGCGGTAGTAGTTTTAGCATAAACTAAATTGATCTAGATCTTGATTTTAACTAGATCACTTCACATATCATTAATTAAGTGCCTGTGTGTGTGCTATCGCCAAAGATATTGAAGATCATCACTGTTTATGGTAATGGTGGTTTTTAGTTTGAAATACGATATTAACAAAACTAATAAACAGATTTCTCAAATGATTCTTGCATTAGAAAGTTCAGAAATTGTGTCAAGTTTAAATTTGTCTGGTAAGAAAATAAGTTATTCCAATTGTGAACACGCCATAACTTTTACTTATATAAAGTTTTGCAGTGGTAAGTCATTTTCTGATATGGAGTGATGGCAATTTGAAGACGCCCACAGGAGATTCGATTCTATTACATAATTGTCTCCAACAATATTCACACGCCTCTATGGGTTGCAAGAAAAGCCTTATATCCAATCACTGTCAAAGATTCATTAATTTATCTTCATTGAATTGATTGTCAATTTCATTTCATTTAATTTTTTTTTTAATTTCGAAAACCTGTTCTCAAGTTCGGTAATATTTCATGGTTTAGATTATGATCAACTAAAAAGCGGGTTAGTAATGTATGAGCGATTCCTCACTCGGTGATAACAAAATTTTAACCCACTTAGCAACGAATTTTATTTTTTAATTTAAGATTTAAACTGAAAATGTATTTCTGATCAAATTTCGTTACTGATTTTCCCTTGAATTTTTTACTGTTTTCTGTATTTTTAAATGAACGGTGTCGCCAAGTGGATTAACCCATTAACGACCAAAAAACAAACTTCAAGTAAACAATTGTTTTCATGGCATTTTATTAACTCATTGGACATTAAATAAAAGGATTTTAGCAAAAAAAAACTTAAAATTGTTTATTTACTTTTATTCACTCGAAAAGACTGAAGAACACACTTCTGTTCTATCATTTCTTTTCTACACGTGGTTTCCAGCTTCTGATATGGTTTTTATCTCTAGTGGCGAAATAGTAACGGGTTTTCATAAAGCTGGTGTCCTCGTATGGGGACAGAAAGCGTTAATGGGTTAATAGATCTTTAAATAATCTTTAAATTTTAAAAATACAGTCTAACCTCGATATGATTTTCCCTACAACGCTGCATAAGATCTAATACAAAATAAACCTCTCTATTACGAATACGTTATAACCTCGGTATAACAACTTAGGCATCATTCAGACATTCAAAGTACAGTAAAGGAAAGAAGTTTTCAGACAGTTTCTTGCTGATATTGAGCAACAAACGCCCACTACAATTGACATGTTACAGGCTATGTCGATGAGTGCTAAAGCTTGGAATCAAGTCGCTGAAAAAAACCATCAGAAATTGTTTCAAGAAGAGTGGGTTTAAAGTTCCATTCGATGATGAGGAGGATGACTTGCCAGAACATGGCAAAGACTTTAGGAAGAATTCAACATTGAAGTGGCTGAGTTCGAAGAGTTTGTAACCTTTGATGATGACTTAGCCGTCTGTGGAGAACTTACAGATGGTGAAATTGTCAAATCTGTTTTGCCAGTTGCTAATGAAAATGTGGAAGAAGAATGCTCGTAACGCTCTACATTTAACAAAGTGTGTATTTCTCAAAAAGTGTGGTTTGAGTGACGGTGTAATCAAATCAGTCACGGAATTGGATTGCGCTTTGGATTTGATAACATGCACCGGAGGTAAGCAGACCTCAATTAATGACTTTTTTCCAATGTAGACAAACCACTAACTAACTGACTAACCACTGACTAAGCTGCCATAAGCACATTATTGATTATTGATAAACATAACCCATTGAACTGACTTTTCTTTTTATTGCATTTTATTCGTATCTAGTAATTTTCTGTAATTGGCATTAATAAAATTCAATTTAAATTCAATAGATGCTTCTTAGGCCTAATAAAGTCTATCAAACTTACGAACGCAGATGAAGCTTTGCTGAGTGTTTTTAAGAGAAATATCCTTAGCAAAACTCCAAAGTCGTTGACCTCGGGCATTTTTTTTTTAAGAGGTAGCTTTCAGGTTGGAATAACTTTGGAACGCGAGTTCAGATTAAAATAATCTTGGTGTCATCTGAACGGGTTTTACCTCTGATATGGTTCAAGGACAACAAAAACTAGAAATGCCCTCAAACCTTTGATATCTTGATATCTTTTTTTCCGAAGCCATATAATCCTTTCTATTACTCGAAGTGCTTGAAAATTACTTATAAAACAAACAGGAGTGGGCGGTATGGGAGACACAAAAAGGTACGTATCAACCACTCCCACTCTTCATAAAGCTGCGTTCGCAATATTTTCTAAATAGAGGGTTCGCGCGAGAGATTGTGCCCAACAGCAAACGCCAAAATAAACTGTTGTTTGGCTGCTCGTTATAAAATCGTTTTCTGTCGGCGGCTCTAGGGCGTAGGTTTGTGGGTTTTCATCTGGGTCTTCCGCATTTCCATTTAGCTACATCGATAGGTCCAATCTCCTGTTTTTTTTTTGGATAATCGTAATATATCCCCCCTTTTTTAAATAGGTCTAATGCTGGTATCCTACTGTCTCAGGGACCCTAACCGATATGAAAATATGAGTATGAAATATGGGTGTCCATACTTTCATATCGGTTCAGTTTTTGGGTCTCATTGGCCGCCATTCATTCGATGCTATGGATCCATTAAACTGAATGTACCTTCGTGTAATCAAGTGGAAATATTTCACAGATTTTTACGAACGTTGCTGCTCTACTCCTTTTAATTTATGAATAATTGTCTAAATTATTTCCACGAATTGTTGAAAATCTCCCATTGTGTTTAACATCTCTCACAGCAATGAAGATTTAAATAATATTCCAAACTAAGTGTAAACAAATGTTTCAAGAAATTAATCTTCGCAGACCTGTGTATTGAATAAATGAACAACAACAAGTTTCGTATTGCTGAGTTTTTGGATTGAGGGAACGCGCAATGGGCAAAACGTTTTAAACAAACGAAATCTAGTAAACACGTTTCCGAACTGCGTTTGGCAGTTAACATTTTTCAAAATATGTCAAGTTTAAGCATTTGTTTACGAACAAATACAACTTTTAAAATCAATGGTCATTTTGTCAGATCTTTTTTTTAATGTATTCGAGTTCAGAGAGCGAAGAAAGCTTCAATTGGTTATTTTAGTCTTTTTTTTTTTTGGTTTTATTTATTTTTTTCAGTTGGGATCAGTAAACCAGTATTGTTTTTTTTTTACTTCAGCCCCCTGGCGATAACAATGTGAAACTCGTATTGAGTTTAGAATTTTTTTGAACTATGTAACTAACAACTTAATGGTGACGATGTCTACCATGTCCACGCAGACGATCCTCCAAACGTTTAATGGAATCACCTAAGCTTGGCATTTCTCGGTGCATTTGCTCACCCCTTGGAGATGCCAGACGTGCAATGGCATCTTTGATCTTTTGAGCATCTTTGTCGGCATTCAGGCGACCGATTTCTTTGCAGAGTTTCTTCAACTTTTTGCGGTCTTTCTTGGAGCCGCTACGACGTTTCTTCTCCTCCGAACTGTCTTCTTCGGAGCTGTTTTTGCGAGCTTTGAACTTTTTGCATTCATCCAGTACAGTTTTTAAGTCGTCCTCCATGGAGTCGGGCTTGGGGGTGGTGGTGGTGGTACTGGTGGTCGTCGTCGTCGTGGTGGCTGTCGTGCTAGATGTGTCATCATTTTTCTTTTCATTTTCATTGGACTGGGGGGCCGCTGTGGTGGTTGTCGTTGTGGTAGTAGACTTTTTGGGTTTCTTTGTTGTGGTGGTGGTGGTGGTTGACGACATCATCATTTCCATGAGATCGTCTTCGTCATCATCATCCTCTTCTTCTCCCTCCTTGGGTTTTTCTTCCTCCTCCTCTTCATCATCATCTGTTTCTTCGGCAGCATTATTTTCATCCTTTGGTTTGGATTTGGGTTTTTTGGTGGTTGCGTTTGTGGTGGAGGACTTCTTGTTGGGCTTCGGTGTGGTGGTGGTCGTCGTCGTTGACTTCTTTGGCTTCTTGGTGGTGGAAGAGGTCATCTTGTCACTCTCTTCGCTCTCCTTATCTTCAGGTTGCTCTTTATCATCGCTCCCGGGAGCCGCTGTGGTAGTAGTGGTGTTGGTCTTCTTCTTCTTCGGTTTCTGTGTGGTGGAAGATGGCATCATCTCATTCTCTTCGCTGGATTTAACATCACCATCCTCAGGTTTTTCTTCATCGTCGCTCTTTGGAGCCGCTGTGGTAGAGGTGGTGGTTTTCTTTTTCTTTGGTTTTTTTGTCGTAGTGGTAGTTGATGATGTCATCATCATATCCTCGTCCTCCTCATCATCATCCTCCTGCGGACTCATCATCATATCATCCGAAGGGTCTTTGGGCTTAGCAGCTGCTTTGCTCTTGTCTCCCATACTTTTGGCTAAAATGCAAATAATTCGCACGGTTGGTTAATCCCTCGCATATTAAATAGTTTTTCGGTTCGCCCATCCTTGTACTCACCTCCCGCTTGGACACATAGCAGAGCGAATAATAGAAACACCAACAGATGGATTGTCTTCATTTCATTTACGTCTTTCCAAGTATCGAAATTCAAATGACGTCCGATTAGATACACTTCTTTGTATCTCTTTGTTAGCCGGAAGCTAAGATAAACTAAATGTATCTTTGTATATTTGAGGTGGCTTTATAGTTTTTGTGTGGTCTGATCTGGTCTGGCCTGGCCTAGCAGTTTCAGTTTAAGTTATCTCCGGTGTGAGTTCGTCTTCGAACCCAAGCAATCGTTCATTCGTTTCGGCTCAGCCATGTTTGCCGCCGGAATTGTATTTGTTTGGTTGGAGAGAAACAAATTCTTAGTTCGGCCAGATGTGGCTGACCGGTTTTCCAGCTGAGGGGGATCTTTTTTTTTCTAATTATTAAATGTAAATGCGCTCGTACGCTGTCTGCCCTACAGTATTCGCTGATTATGTGTATAGACGGATAATATGAATAGATCGATAAGCCAAGCCGTTTATGTCTACTGATGAGACAAGTTAACCGGTTCTGATATAATACACAGCTCGTATTTCATAATATCGTGCGCGTGTTACAGTGGAAGGCGTAATTATTTTAACAACAAGAAACAACTTTTGTATTTTTGGGGGAACTCAGATTTAGTCTACAAAAACTTCAATATAAACAAGAGATCAGAACTTATATTGGTATCAACTCTGTGGTATCTGTTGACGGCAAGGGCATTTCCAGCAGCATTTTAGAAAAAGAAAAATTGTCAAACAGTAGTGCAAAGCAAATATTATTGGCCTGGATTTTCCAGTGCCCATTAATGTACTCGTCCAAATGAAAATACTCCTCTTTTGGTTATTTGGTTGTTCTTCAATCAAATTTATGAGTTTTCTTTCTGATCTTCAATTGTTAATTACATATTTAGTACATTTATTAATTTTAAACTTAATTTAGCAATTGCTGAGTGTATTAAGGGAGCTTCCTTTAGAATATTTAGTAGTAAGTTTGTTTATGTTTAAAATGGATGTTAAAAATGTTGCGGAAATACTTGTACAAAAATATCCACATGTGAAGAAATTCAATTCAAATCAAATCTAACCAACCCCTCAAAATCAAATTATCTTTTGTCTTCTTCTTATTCAGCAGATCTGTCAAGGTCATAGGGCTGTTCTCTCAACTTTACTTCTCTTAGAAATCCTTTCTCGTCTTGTGAATTGAAGACTGTCGGAAAGGTGTCGGTTTCACTGATGGGTCACGTGGATTTTCACACAAATCCCTCTATGTTCTTTATGCAATTAGGAATCGTAGGTTCAAATTCCAAAGAAGGTATTAAAGGTGTCATATTTTTTTTAAAGTTTTGTAGTCCTTCTGGAGACCTCTCAATAGAAAGGAAGAACGGTAGCACTCAATATAAAGCTGTGACTATTTCAATGAGTACAGAAGGCAGCTAAAGTGTCTTGAAGATATTCTCCCACAGACTGCCTCCGAAAATAACTTGTATGGGAATAAGACAAAATAATTCAGGCGACCACTGTAGCAGTAGCTTGACAACACAACACCAATCAATTGAAAATAAGTGTAAACTGCGTTATGGTCGGCCTGCACGAATTGTAAATAGCCTCTACAAGACATTAAAAGTGAAGGTGTTAATATTATTGAAAAATAAAATATAGTTTACGATTACACAGCTATGTAGTGAGGATGGTGCTCAATCAACTTATAGTTTAATGTATTTTTTTTTTGTTTGCGGGAATGTCAAACATTTTCTACGAAGGTAGTTTGCCAAAAAAAAAGCTCCTAGTGACAACGAGTAAGAACGAGAATGGACTAACTGCCGGTTTCCAGAAAACGAATTTGTTTGTTCGTTACAAATCGTCAATTTTGAAAGCGTTACAAAATATGTTTTAGACCTCATTCAATTCTGGTTTTCAGATATATATTAGGTATCGACATATGGAACATAGGCCCAAAATAATGGGCTATGATTATTGACAAATGTCCGTTTTATTGCGTCTGCAATTTAGACAATTTCTAACGAACGAATTCGTTTTATGGAAGCCGCCAGTAAATTGTGTATTCCTAAAATGTTTTTAGATCGTTTATTCCATCTGCTAAATCGGTTAGACTGCCCTTTGGTCGGGTTGCCGACCAAGTGTTTTTGCTGGGAGAGTGAAAAATCTGAAAAGTTGAAATGAATTTTCAATCAAAATCACATTTGAGACTAAAATACGAGTATACCAGTGCAACTACAAACTGAACATTCCCTCTACCAGTAATGCAGTTTTCATTATTTACATTTGACAATTTGCACGTCTGTAGCAATTTTAAATATAAGTTTGTGTTTGTTGTCACTGTGATTTATTGAATGATCATCGGTTGACGATATTGCGCATCTTAGTCAGCTTCAGGCGTAAATGTCATGTTGATGGATTGTATTTGTTTATTGATTTGACCTGTAATGTATTTTTGGAGGTCATTGGGTGAAATGGTGAATTTCATCAGTGTAGTAAAGTAGCAGAGTAGGAGAATAATTAATGATTTGGTGTGGTAGTGGAATTACACAGATATACTGACCTGATACGATCACTGCTTATAGTATCAGGCTATACAAATCATGCAAGTAATTTTTAATAGTTATCTAAATTGTCTTGGACAGACTGAAAATCTTTGTCTTCTGACTAAATGCCGGTGTAGGTCACTAAAGTTAACATAATGTTTAAGATGTGCCATCTTATCTGTATCGGACTATTGGCATCCATTTGCATGTAAATGTGGTCCATTGTTAATTTATTCGTTCTCAAAAATTCCATTGCGTTAGTTTAATCAGGTCGCTCCGTTTAGCCACAAGAACAATACCAAATATTTTATAAATATTTAAAGCTGAATTAAATTATAGTAAATCCGAAATTCTCGCCTGCACTTTACACATGAGAATTATTGCCGAAACTTTAACGGCATTTATCCCTGAGCATTGTGATTCGTGCTCAAGGAATCGTAGGTGATTTCCAACATAAATTTTCCCTTAAGCCTCTTTGACACATTCCATCTAAAATGATACGACCTGTCAGATGGGCCGTTAGGACTGCAATACTAGTGCCTCTATTATTGTGTGCGAACACAACTAACCAACCATTCTCTGTCCAATCAATTGAGATCCTTCGCATAAAGTTTCACACTTACTCTGACAGACATATATTTTCACATGGAAATCAATTTGAAATGGAAAAAAAAATACACCCAACATACATTCCAACATGTGTGTGTATGTGCAAATGTGCTTATATGGATTTCTGTGTGTGTGAGTGTGCACAGTTGAAATGTTTTAAGGATATTTTCTTATTGAATTCATTAAATTGATTATAGAAAAGGATATGATTTAAATTCACATTCACATGCGTTCTCTCACACACACATACACCCACACATTCGAAATGTCGTTGGGAACCCATTCGCATACAAACATCCAAAAGAAGGGATAAAGACAATATTTCAAAAATGGAATTACCAGGGCGGAGCTCTGAAGGACATTAAATACAACAGCAACAACCACGAGCGAGACGCTAGTAGTCTGTAATTGTAACTACAATAGTTTCGTAATGTCATTAAATAATATGATCGTATATTGGAAAAGGGTGTTTGATATGGGCGGCGATATTAATATTGAATTGAAAGGAACATGAGATAGTTTGGGCTAGGGTTATATTGGTTTTGGTAAAATGTGACAATCTTCTATATATTCCCGTTGTTCTGGGTTATGTCGAATGCTTACCGCCTAAAACTAGCTTCATTTTGGCCAGTCTCTTCGCACATATTTCTCGGATTCTTTCTAAGTCGATCCACCTCTCGTAGCTTATGTTGCATTACATTCACATTGCTGCACATTCTCTTTCAGTTGTCCTGACTTTTAATCATTGTGTCGATTCTAGTGTGCGGTTGTGCCTTTGAACCAACCTATCGCCTTATACGACCCTTGTCCTTTTCTAACCTAGGACAACTGAACATAATTTTTTTGGCATCTTCTATTATGTTGGGGCATTGTGCGCATATTTGTATACATACATTCTGTATGGACTGAGATCTGTCAGGAAATGTGCGAGGTAGTATTTGATTTCTCCATGCCTCCAAGGAATCAACCTAGCATACACTTGGAATGAACTTATGTATCCATATACCAAAGAAGTGTGTAATGTCTTCTCTTTTTCGATGATTACATTTTTGCCGGACTTTGCCTCCTAGATATTGTTGGATATTGTTCGTTTGGAACCACAGACATTCGCAGACATCAGTCTATATTCCGATGGCAATTTTTTATTTATCCTTCTACTTCCAGGCTTCAACACAATTAGGTGCTCCGTATATCGTAGTAGAGGCACCAACCTGATGAAAACCTGTAGTTTGTTGTACTTGGGTCCATCGATACCTTGTCCGGTATGTAACCTATGTGTTCTCAGAAATCTAGTCTGTCATCGATTATCACTTCCATATACTTGAGCTGACCCTTTAATGCGATTTTGTGCTGAGCCACCGGAATGCTGACGGTCTGACGGTTGTAAATGACTACTGCCTCTGTTGTGTACCGAAGTGCCACAGTGTCCAGCTAACTTCATTACTTCGTTGTGATGTTGTCATTAAGGCAGTTGGGACTTTATGTTGATGGGAATCCCTGTGTTAACCAAGGATCCGGGAGTTAAATTTCATGGACTGATTGAAAATTGAGTTAAGTATCACATACAGTCCAGTCGGGGGCTTTTTTTTTGACATGACAGTAATGTCTTGTGATGGAACCTTTATAATGTCTTTCTAATGTCGAAATTCTAGAACTGTTGGCCTTATGTTAGACGTTAATGAGTTAGAAAAAAATTTGAGTTTTTGGTAACGTCTTCATATTTTTGAATATGCAAACGAGTATGAAAGTTAAAACAAAAAACATCCCCTAATATTAAGGGAGGATTTGAAATTACTTTCTTAAACAAAATTGAAAAACCGACTTAGGCTTGTATGACATATGTAGCAGGTCAAGAGGGCCTTAAGACGAGCCATTAGATGGTTCCTTGCGATAGCAAGTTGAAGAGCTGACCCGTGCAATTTGCTGCTCTACTTGCCGGTCAGGTCTACACATGCAAAGCTGACTGTTTATTTTTCTCTAAGTCATGCATGGTAGCGTATTCCAACCTCCTTGCTCCATCTGCAGTCAGGCGGTCTGGTTTTCTAAATATTTCATCTGAAGCCGTCACAGGTCCTTCAACTAAAACCTAATCCAGAAAAGTTTCAAAAAAGATCACCTATCCTTGATGCCCACAAGGGTTAGTTTTCCCAGCAGAATGTCCTGTCTCCTCGTTAATTTAAGGATACTGACGAAGCTGGGACATTTACAATCAGTACCATATTAATTCTTCGAAATAATCGGAACAGAGAGGGTTGCAGTTTACACCCAGCAGGACGACCATTAAGGCATTCACCTTTATCCGTAGACAGTCCCCTCAAATAGTAAAGGGGTTCGTTTGATCCGTCGTACGATAGGAGATAGGACAGATTAGACATGTAAATAACAAATCCATACTATAAATTCCATCATTCATAGGACAGTCCTTTGATGTCTACACCATTTAATAAAAAAAATGGGGGAAAGGACTAATGGGTGCGGAGAAAAAAAACGAAAGATAGAAAGCCAAACAAGTCGGAGATACCTTTTGTCGGAGCAGCAAAAAAAGTCTTACGCAGCAGTAATCATTTTTTGGTCGTTCCTTGCTTAAGTCCTTTATATTCCTATTGCACACACACGCAGACACAAGGAGACCCACACACACACACAAATACAAGGATGCATTCATGTCTTTCAAAGAACGAGGGAAAAAAATATAAAATAAACTCAAACGATTAAAGTTACGTCAACGTTGTATCACCCCTTAAGTGACATCGTGAATGACTACGAATGACTGAAATGAACGGAGAGAAATAGAAGAATCGTTTGCCGGGCGGCAGAGATGTTGTGGGCGCCATCGGTTGAATTGGAGAGGTGGAGGAAATACTCGTACACCGTGACAAAGATGCACGTCGGCGGGGGCACGATAAGTGTGTGGGAGTTTGCTGCTACAAACACATGTATAAACTTTTGTAGGTCGTTTCATTGCAATATCCATGTGAGTGTTTGTGTGTGTGTGTGCAAATGCGCGTGTATTGGCGAGAGTTTATGAGAGCGTTTGTCTGTACGTACATGTGAATGTGGGTAACTTGCAAAAGCTAGCAATCGCTTAGAACAACAAAAAAGACGATATTTTCACTCAGGCAAATCGAAATCATAAAGCAAAGACGGCCGACCTAACAAGATGTACTACAACTATTCCATGCACAGCCACAGAAATCTGCAAATCCCACAACGCAAATCCACGAAACTCAACTTAACTAACCTAAGGACGCACAGTGACTACAAGCAACAGAAAAAAACGAAGGTCGTTTGAATTATTACTACGTTAGACTAGATCGAATGTAATCGGGTCAGGTCAGTGAAAAGCACATTTGATACATTATGATGTTCCATCAAATATGTGTCTTCTGTCCTAACTCCCTAACTCGGGGAAAAATTCCCTATCGTGGATTACGCCACTTTGCTGCACATGCTGAACCCAGACCATCATTCGTTCACCTGTTTGAGTTCTTCTAATCTGAGATTGAGGTTGTATGTAGATAGGGAAGTACTTGCTTCTTCCAAAACCATAGAACTTGTCAGCTTATTCCATGTTTGGTCACCTCATTTGCTTGATTTATTTCGACCAAATAACAAGTAGCTTAGGGAATTAGGTACTTCAAATACTTTTAAAAACATGTGACTTTTGTAGAATACTTCAGTAACCTTATAACTATTTTTTGAAAATTCGAGCGGTCAAGCACTTTGGTTTTCAGGTCCAAACCACGCTCATTTCATATCAAATTCGATAAATTTGAGTCTTGTCTCTTTTAGCTTTCTGGGACTTCTTTTTTAGCGTTCCGTGACTCAGACAGCGCAATTCAGAAGCAACGGTCTATTAAGCGTATTGTACAGTGTTGTTTTTGTTCGAGGAGAATGTATTTGCCAACATGATCCCATAATCATCATTCTCTCTCTTTTATAACGGGGACGAAAATCTGCTTCATCTGCCACAGTCTATTATGTAGGTTTACTGTCGTCTCGAAGTTTTCGTAGCAGTTGGCAGGATACGATTTGTCTGTTCCTCATTCACCATCAGGCCTATGTTAGCAAATTCCTTTTCCATGCTGAGTTACATTTCACTTTTTGTTTACGACGCTGTCACACAGACTCACACCGCTTCTTCGGCTTTCTTAGATCGAATGTTTCAGCGACATAAAGAAAGGGATAGAGCTATGAATCAGAACGGCCGTTATTTTATGCCGATGATGATATCATTACTTCTATTTAGAATGGATTTGAGCTAGACAGACTGTTGTTTCAACAATATCATATTTCATTACTTGACCCCTGAAAAGGTGCTGGACTATAATCATGGGTTTATTACTTTTCGTAAAAAGTGACTACGTTTAATGTCAGCCCTCTTATCGGTCATTGGCCGCTATTGCTGGCATATTCATAAGCCGTGGTCCTTGTTCACAACTTGTGTTGTTGCAACCACTGTGAGCTGTATAGACGGACGAGCTGACTCAATGATTTCGTTGCACAGATATAAACCAGAGAAAGGAAGGCATTGCAGCAAGTCAGCGATGAAGAAAGACATGTCAGTCATTCAAGCAACCAACCAGACCACCAACAACCAGGCAACAACCACCGAGGCAGAGGCAGTGGCTGAGGCAACTTAAAGTGCTGACAAGTGCATTTCATAAAGATAATAATTCAAAAGATTTAGAATTTAGTTGTATAAAGACAACAAAATGATAAAGTAGAGCAGGCAGAAGAATCAACAACAGCAATGGCAACAGCAACAGCAACATCAACAACAAAAACAACAGTATCGCTATCTGCAACAATCTAGATCAAAGCACCAACAGCATCAACACCACCACCACCAGCACGACCAGCAGCAGCATCACCACCAACATCATCATCGTCGTCCTCGTCAGCAGCAGCTACAGCAACAACAACAACGAAATCTCACCTCTCACTCGAGTCAGAGTGAGTGAGCTCGGTTTGACAAGTCTTGTGCCAGTCAAAGGACTCGTTACTACGTGCATGTTGTCATTGGCGGTATTTTATGTGTGTTTCCCTCTTTTTTTTCTATTATTTCGATTTTGATTTCTCCCCGCCAAAAGAAAATGGAAAAGAAACTGAAACTGAAATTCAAAGCCTTTAAAAAGATTATCATTAAGCAGAACTGTAAGATGAATCCCCTCAATTTGCCATAGTTCCTTCGACCGACAAACAATAAGGATTTTCATTTTCTTTAAGAGTATGTTGCTACACGAATGCAAGCTAATATGATCAGGATTTGTTGTTGGCAAATGGAGAGAATGAAGATTTTCATTTTTCTTTTTGCATTCCGTTTTTTGTGTTTGGATAATTTCACTGTCGGTTTTTGTTCCTTGTTTTGTGGCGGATAATTTTCGTAAATTCTTTAGAATTTAAAATCATCATCGTGTTCGCCCCTGGCTGACTCGGAATTGAGTTCATGCTTGGCCCAAGACCTTTTGCCAAATGAATGAGTGTGAGTTTGGCAGTGGGTGATATGAGGTAAACTGTGGTAGGTGGACAATTAGGCTGGTGGAATTTCCAAATTCGCCGTGAGTTCTAAAAAGCTGCAAAACACTCTCTCTCGCTCGAGCTGAGAGTATTCAGCAAACTCTCAGACAGGCGCACACGCAAAGCAGAAGTTTACTCCTGCAAATTGCAGCTTTGCTGTGCTCTCAATGTGGGTATACAGTTCGTCTCTCTCTCTCGCCTTAAGCATCTGCAAAACTCGTCTGTTTTCTCTCTTACACGGCAGAGTCCTGCAGAAATCGCATGCTCTCCGTTTGATTTCAACACATGTTGTACTCTTTCTTGGAATTTTCTCCGCACATTCTCTCAAACATTATTCACCTTCCGTTTAGTGGACTCTTTGACATGAAGGTTCTCTACGAATCCTCGTCTGGGATAAGCCTTCTCATTTTAAATTCACCTTTACTTTTACTCTTTCTTATGTGTGTGTTGTTCTTTGCATATCCTTGTATTGACCATGTTGTGTCAAGTGCCGTCCCCAGCCCAACACAGCCGCCTGTGTTTTCCTTTGCCAATGCTGTCAGAGCCTTGCATGCATATGATGATGGCATGGTGACATGCCGGGGAACACCATGAGTAGCGCCGCGCCAACGTTGGTGCTTTATTTGTATTTAAATGTAAACGACCGCTTGTCAAAGTAGTAAAGGAGGCACTCTGCCGACGGCGTTGACTCCTACTCTCCTCTCAAGGACCTGGCTATGATTCGGTTCATTTTACATATAGAATGCATGCTATGCCATGCTCCGTAATAAACAAATAATTAAGGTGCTCAAAAGGAATTTTTATAATGTTGAGACAACACACATACACACACACCGACACACACACAAAGAGCAAGGATCTTAATGGGAAACGGCAGCAGAATAGCTGGGACGAATGCATGAAGAAGAACTTGGCAATAGCTACAGAAGAATGCTATTTAAATACATATTACGTGGAAATAGAAGAGAACCAGCGGGACTGAGGACAGGGGCCAGGATCAGCAGCCAACAGTAGCAGCGGCAACAACAGCACCACCACCATCGGCAGCCAGCAACGACAGTTTGTGTATACAATGTAATGGCAGATTAACTTTAATCAAGGAAATTGTTGAGCTGCTGCTACTGCTGCGGCTGCTTTTGGCCTTTCTCGTTTCATTTTTGTGTGTGTGTGTTTTTTGTTAGTCGCCATCGTCGTCGTCGTCATCGTAAACACAGTTTGAAGTTCAACATGTTGTGCGAGTAGTTGCTGGCCGGAGTGTTTAGTTTAGTTCACTTTAGTTTTATTTCAGTTCGTTTCGTTTTATTTCCTTTCTCTGGAGATGTCATGGAATTTGTACTTTTTCTGCTATTGCTCTTTCTTTGGTTCACTAGCTCGAGTATTTATTCGTGGAATAATTTCATGTTTTAGCATTCAGGTTTTGTTACAATTTATTTGCTGAAATACTTGTGCATTTTGTTCCTAATAGACGATTGGCTTGAACGACACCCATAAACGGATAGATTTGTTTTGCGTTTGGCACACGCTGACAAAACTAAGTAATTGTGGAAATAAATACGTTCTAGCCATTTAAAGATTACAAGGAAACGGCCCGCATATAACCAAATAAAACTATTCAAATATTAATTAGAGCAATTAAAGGTTTAGTGTAGTATGTCGGGACGTGGTGTGACTGGTTGAGTGCGTGACCATGGCACAAGAGAACACAGGATGAAATGTGGAGTTTCAAGTACACGTTTTTTGTGCAAATGGTTGGAGTAAGTTGGCCGGCGATGAATTTAAAACATTTCACTGATTAAGGCAATGCTAGTGTTCAAGGATATGTGTATATGTTTTTTTTATACCCTCATGATGGGAGGGTCACGTTTGCAGGAAAAAGTCTATTTGAACCAACTCTTGGATTTTAAGAGGCTTTTGAGGTTTTTGAAACGGAGTTCGGGTTTTCTTGTAATTAACAGAGAATACAAAACATATCAGCGTCATATATTAATAAAGAAACAAGAGTTTTGTTTGTTACTGGCCCCGAAAAAGAGCAACGGACTCATAATGTCAATGACCAAATCAGACAGGGAGTACGTCTTTGATGCGATCTTCGGAAAGTTCAGCCTACACAGAGCCGAAAGAACAATGTTTTTTTAATCAAGTGTCTGGTTAAATAAGGTCAAATGTTCATGAAAAATAGTTGAGTTAAAATAGTTGATTGTACAGGGTTGATTTTCTGGAGAGAGAGAGGCAGAAAAATGTGTGAAATAAACAACAATTAAAAAGATCATTCGTAAACTTCATTCATTCATAAACTTCTGTTTGAAATACGAAAACAATTTCAAAAACAATCTAAAAAATCCCCAAAAACACTTCACCCTATTAGATTTCAAAAACCTGTCAAGCAACCGTTATCGAAAAATATCACAGAAAAAACCCACACCTCACCGCCATAGACTTATTTCTTTGTTTTTAGATTATCATATTCATTTCAAAAGGTGTCTTTGTTATGGAAAGCCTTTTTTTTTGTCACAATGCCAAACAAAAAACGGTAATAAATTTTGTGTGTAATTAGATTTCAGTAATTACACGCACAAATATTTCAAACCACATGTCAATATTACATTACAATTATCGTCTTTGTGATTACAACAAAACCTACATCACATTTAAAATGCGAAAGAAGAAAAAAACAAACAAAGGCTGTCCCAGAAGAAAGCTGACCCTTGCAACCATGACGATATTTGTGATACTCGAATCATTCAAGGACAATACTGGTACAACCACATGCTAAAATACGGCACTCATCACTTACAATTTTATAATAGATTTGAGACTAACTTAGCTAAGATGAGATTTTAAGAAGCTAGATGGAGAGTTGTATGTTATAAATGTGATTACAAAAACTTTCTTTTTGAATTTCTATTTTTTTGATTTTAACAAAGCTCACAAACTTACATTTACATTTTGATTGAGAGACGCTTATGCAAATGTTTTTTTTTTTTTTTTTTTTTTTTTTTTTATTATTTGTGTATGAGAACAGTAAAGTAATAGGCAGATTAAAAACGAAAACAACTGAAACCATTTTGCGGGGAATAGAATATAAAACATAGGTTTCGGTTTAATGCCGACATAACTTGAGACCAAAAATGTCAACACTCACCTGCGTCAAAAAAGGTCATTTTCCCCGCTGGTCTAAATATGTTTTGATGTGTTCCAAATTTCCAATCTTTGATCCCTTTAATTTGTAATCGGACTCCTTCCAGGCTTTCTATTCAGTAAAAGGCTTTTTCAGTCAAATTTCTATTTTCTGTGGGACCATCTGGCTGAAATGAAAAATTAGATCACCGTTTGTCGTTTCATCCTCACCACATAAATTGGAATCGCATTTCCATTAAAGACATCACAACAATTGATCGTTGAGAAGATTGGATGGTTTATTGCCTTATTAATTCCAAACACATGGTTTCAAATTGGTACTCACGCACAGCTTTGCTGCATGTGGGGGCGTTGGTAGACGCATTGTATTCACCCGGTGCTAAGACCACCGTGAGTTTGGGTCATCGTGGCAAGTACTCGGGTAAAACTCGGCGACTCTGCCTTATTAATTTTAAATATCCAAGAGTTCAGTTATAATCTGCAAAAAGAAAATACAAATGTTGTTAGAACATAAAAACGTATTTGTGTTTCATATCAGTTAATCACATTTCGGCCATCCTGTAGTATAAAGCTTACATATACCAGGATTTTATGTTTTATCCGCTTTTAAACTTTCTGTAGTTTATTCGCTTCACATGTTTTCTCACATTTTTCTATTTACCCTTTAGTCCAATTTTGGTCCCGAATTAGTCTCTTGCATTGTCCTTGAGGTTTCTCAATTATTATTGGCCGTACTTTTCCGTTTCCCACTTTCTTTGTTATCTTATTACTTTTCCCGATATTTTAATAACACTAGACAACAAAATATAAAATGATGAGGTTTTTTTTTTAAATTTTGTTTTAGTTTTTCGATCTTTATTCCCTGTACACTTTATTGTTTCTGTTGGTCAAGATCATTGGTCGAGATCATTGATTTATTTCTATTTATTTCTCACAAAATATAAACGTTTTCAAAAAGGTTTCAAGCTTTGTGTTTGCTATGATTACGGCCTATGATTCGGAAGCTGTCACACTTCTTCACCAGATTTCTGCTCCAATTATTGGTCTAATATGAGCCATAGTTCTAGCCGATTAAACAACAACTACTGTTTAAATAATTTCCATTATCATTAGGCTTATGGTGCCATGCTAGATCCGACAGTGTGATTTTTGTCATGGGACAGTCATTATATACGATGACATACAAAAAAAGAAAAAGAAAAAACCTCGCAACCCTTTTCTCTCACCGATAGAAAAATGCAGACAAGAAAAAAGGAACACAATCGCACACTTTGATCGTATTGTGAAATTGCATCACGTTGCAATATTTTTAAATTATATTCGTATTCCTCTGGTCCAGCTAGTGGTGGTGCTGCTGCTGCTGCTGGCGCATGTATATTTTATGTTCTGTGAATTATACAACTTTTGTAAGCGATGCAACAGCAACACCGGCAACGGCTACTGCACCAGCAATAGCAAAAGAAGAAGCATGTGTATGCATGATGGGGATAAAAAGTTATTTTGACCAGATATTGCAATAAAACGACAACAATCTTTCGACTGTCATTCAATCTATTTATTTCTAGATGTGCGGTGTGGTCTGAAAAGTCGATCAACAGATCATTGGCGACACCAGACGGCCTCTTTGAATGTGAAAAAGTAATGATCACCGATGCAGCACCTAAAATAATTCTTTAATTTGTCAAAAGAAATTACATATTGAAGACGACTTTAAATAGTCGGTCCTGCTCAGTGAGTATACAAATTATATCGTGCACAGCTCACTGATTTGTGAAAAGTTCTTCGTCTGTTCAACCATGGAATGTTACTGGAAATAAGTAAGTTATATAAACCAGATATATATTTAGAGATACTTTGTAGAGGATAGAGTCAATTGTGTTTCTTAAATGATTTATTGATCGCCAATTCTTTAAATAAATTACATGTATGTCTCCTAGTATCGTTAATTACAACTTCACATGTTGCGATCCATGACAAAACGGAAGGTAAACCCAATACAAAAAAAATAAATAGACAGCTATGCTTAACAACTGTTGATTTAAGATTAGGGATATTCATATATAACAATTATCACAATAAAGAACTTAACAGTGGTGTACCACCACAAATCTGGTAAATACGATGTGGAATTCGCTGTGTGGGCGAATCATACCTCATGAAGGTTACTCTTGACTCAGCGTCGTAGCACTCGATTGATATGGCAACAACGGTTCTAGGGTCTCCGGACCTGCTGCTCTATTACATAACAGACGTTAGCTTTATTACTTTACTACTTCCAGTTGGATTCCAACACTCTGTCACTGTAAGCACTGCGTATACAAATATGATACGACCAGTCGGTTATCAGAAGGTAAATCTAGATTTGGCTAGATTTTTGCAGCGACAAAGCCTGTGGTGGGAATCGAACCCACAACCCCGGTAAGCACGCCATCAACTCGCCCCTTAAGAATAAGTAAGCTTTGCCTCAATACTACAGTACTCGAATTACCTAAGGTGTCTACTCTAAGCTTTACTCTATTTCACAACAAGATTGCTTTTAAATTGGAATATCGGTGGGTAATTGTAAACAAGTCGACCCAGTATGAATATTCTTCAAGTGCATTATTCTAGTTCTGACAGCTAGTATATAGTTTGCTTAAGTGGATTGTTCGTGGTTTGGAAAAATATAGATGCTTTTTTTTCAATATATCAAAGGATCAAGGAACTCTTTAACCACAATGACATGCTATTTTTCATTCACATTCGTAAAAGGAAACTATCTCTTCACAAAAACGGCCGTGGTCACCAATCACGAACAACTGCAACCTAACGCAAAGTTTTTATTACCCTTTAGAACTAATTTTATGAAAATCGGAGGAGTTGACAATTTTAAAGTACGCTTTTTGGATAGTTTTTCTTTAGAATTACCCCAGATACGATCCTTAATATTATTAATATATTTTTTAACAATTTAAAAATACCGATTAACCCGATAATTGTTTTCAATTAATTGCAAATCGTAATTGGTCGTTTCAAATATTCATACACGCTAAAAAAAATGGTAATTTTAAGAAATTAGCATTAAATATATATATATATTTTTCCTACCACAAACATCAACTTGTTTGCAGATTATAAATATCAAATAAAAGAGCGTAGAGGAAAAACAAAATTACGAAAACAGCTGCAAATACACAATAATAATTCGCACTCAAATGTTGTACTTTGTTGAATTCAATAAGTTTGTTGTTTGTTTTTCCCAAACATGCGTTATATTTACATACAAATAAGCTTTGTGTAGAAGGAAATAAGCTTTACTTGCTACAAAGACCAAACACGTGTATTACTTGTGTGTAAACATTTAAAAAAGACTTATTTTTCAGCGTGTACTTACTTATTTACCTTAACATTCCCTGAAGGAACTGACGGGGAACTTCTCTCGAATCATGCGATACATCAGTCGATTAATCATTTTCATCACTAACCACATTGGAATTGTCCTTCGCCAATTCGGGCTGTTCGCTGTTTTACAATTTATGTGTTTGCGCGTAGTACGTCTCAAAACTATAAATGTACCCTTACGCAAAGAACGCTGCTCTCAAGAAACCCATAGCTGCGGGCATTGTATTTTCGGATTCGATTTTAAAATTGTTATTGGTGGTAATTTTTCTATTTATCTCTCTTTGATGTCAGATCTCCGACAGTGTTTCTGGTCAATTCAAATTATTGCTCCACTCCTCGTAGATTTGCGTGTGTATGTGCTTGTGTGTGTGTTTGTGTGAATCTGAATGGATATGCGATTGCATGACCAAATGCATTTATACTAATCGAAGTATGATAATGAAATCGATTTTTGTACACCATTCCATAGCTCTTGTCTCTGTGTCAGTTGGCCCGTTTGTCCGTCCGCCAGCCCGCCGGTTCGTGTGCATTGGCATGGCCAGGTTCTTTTGCCTACAGCAAGTACGAATGAATGCTGCGAGTGTTGCTTTGCCGGCTGCTAGTTCATGGGAACTGTTTGGAAGTGTGGCTATCACAGCGTGTCCGTTGGAGTGTCGGTTATATCCTTTTTTACGGATTGTGTTGTGTCACTTACGTAAGTGTCAATCCGCATGTCTATCAATGACGATGATGGAGAGAATAGGAACTGAAGGATAGAATAAAACTCGATTCGTATAAGGCACGTCCGTAGATTAATATGCATTTTAGATTGTCTTCTGTATTTGTGTGTGTGTATATATGTGTGTGTGTGTGTGTTGCTGCGAGTGTTTGGTTAAAAAACACACACACACACAAACATACTCAGCACACAGATGCTGTGCGGTTGTTTGGTCGAATCGAAAGCAAAATGAAGAGTTTAACTGTATGCAATTTTCTGACAGACCAACCGCCTGTCCTTCCCGTCGGCTGCAAAGTTATGCAATGCAAATATTTTCGTCGGATCGCAAACACACACACACACACAAACAAATACGACATACAGACACACACGTACATTCGCAAAACTGAATGAATGCTGTGGAGAAGCGAATGCTGGTGTACGAAAGATGTCCCAGACACACATACGCACGAACCTATTTTATCCAAAACATTAATTTTTAATTCAAAAGACACGATGCAGTTCAGTTCAAAGAAAATCATCCACATCATCAACAGCAACGGTTACGACAACGGTAACAATATCATCGGCGTCATCCGCTACAATGGCAGCAGTAGCATTAGAATACGGTGACCGTATGATAATTACCGTTTTCATTTTAAATACAAATTTGAAAACTACATTTTTGTGAAGACCAAAAATTCCATAAAGATGGCTGGAAGTTGAAGTATTTTCTCAAAATATATGGCTTGACAAATATATGAGTGAATTATACGACGATGATTTTTGTTAAGTGGAGGAAACACAAGCTCTGAGCCATTCAACGGCCTGCATTTTATCGGAAAGGCAGCTTCTACGAAATCTCGAGATATTTCTCTAACGTCCTGATGGCAAAAAACTTGGGAAACAACGAAAATGTCTACAAATCCAAGTAATCTTTGCATAAGCAAATGAGAAAGCCGACAGTGTTACTGGCGGTCCCCTAATTACCAACACTTACTGGAAATACTTATTTATATATTTTTTTTTTTTTTAATTTAATTACAATACAAAGTAAATGTCTGAATCGAACCCACAACCCCCACACTGATAGGCAAGCACGCTACCAACTCGCCTACGGGGCCGCTTGATACCGGAAATACATTCGACAACAAATACGAAACGAAAGAACCTTTTCTGCAATCAGCTAGAATGACTACATTCAATCCAAATCCAGCCTTGAAAGTAACATTAGTGAAATTTGTTGTATGGGCTGCAGTCAAAGTTTAATGCTAAACAAATAGTTTTAATTAAAATATAATTAATTTCTAGTCTAATTTCTCATATATGTGTATTTTATTTAAATCCATTTATATTCGAATTTATGCCAGTTATTTTTTAAAGGAATTATCTTTCTCAAATTTTTTAGGATCATTGGGTAAAACCCCCTTTAACTTTCAGTAATCGTTGAATCGTTTATTTTTGTACTAAATTTCCAATTCCAGGCAACCATATTTCCCATACCATTCGGGTTTTTGGTGAAAGTAGAGAAATGGAAGTAAGCTTGGAAGCCATTACTGCTCATCAGCACGCCTGAGCGTTTCTATGAGAATCACAAACACACTCACACACATCCATGCATACCCATACAGAGTACATATTTGTGTATCTTTTCATAGTCAATCTAGCGTAACGAACTCCTTTTTGAAATTCATTTTCTTACGGTGTTGTAAGCAAAAATCATCAGCCATCACCAGGCACAGCAACAGCAACACGGCAACGTGGGAACATTCACGTCCACATCCGCATCCACCGGCACAGTCACATAAACAGAGTCAATGCATCGCTGCACAATACACTGGCAGTCAGTCCCGTTTGGCGTAAAGTGAAAAAGCAAACGATTGTTGCATAGTAATCGGCCCAAGTGAAAGGCAGAAGGGCGGCTCGCTGAACACAAGACAGGAGCAAAAAAAAAGGACGCAAATAAACATTAATGCGACATGCACAAGCCAAAACACAAATACCGACGAAATATGTACGTAAGGCAAAAATGCCATACAATCGTGTATGTATTTGAAAAAAAAAACTCACCCAGCAAACATAATGAGTTCCAATAATTAAAAGGGTATGCACAGCGCATGGCTATGGTGATACCTAGAGGACAGTCCATAGCTCCGGCGGGCTTCCCTTGCCTGAATTTGTGTCTACCGCTGGTTTTTAAACTTTTCGGTTCTGTTTTTCTATTATTGTCACTTCATGTGACTGATTTTATGGCTCAATGGACAGAAATCTGGAGATCTGCTGTCCAGGACTAAAATTAATATTCAGTTAATCTGAATTATCATTTCGACTTTCGTACACAGTATGAGAATATCCAGTTGAGGTATAAAGTCAACATAGAGCTGGCTATTTTAGTATTTTAGAAAATTGGTAACTATTATTAAAGATATGTTTTAGTATTTGCATAATGCCTCAAAAGATCGGTAGACCATTTTGGAGATTAGTAGAACAATACAATTGAGGCGATCTACTGTAAAAACAAATGTAAGAAATAACAATAATGGTAAAGCCAAAAATAAGGCTCAAATGAATACACGACAAATACTGGGTGGGCAACATGTCAGCTGCACTCTAGAGGAACTAAACCGGGATCCAGAAATAAAGTTCTAAAGTATCATCTTAGTAGCCGCGATCTCTTATAACAGCGCTAATTCATAAGTTTTATTGTATTCACTATGGTGTATGTTAACTTTTTTCCCCTACTGTAGGTACACAGATTGATTAATTGTTAGAATCCTGTTTTTGGATCCCAAGAGACTTTTGTTCTCTAGGTGTGACCAGTAATGGGAATTGTTGTAGACCGTTGAAGGAGTTATTTTTAACTCAATTAAGTCCGCTTTCAATTCCCACCAATCTATAACTCTAAAATGGGAAGCACCTAAATCGAAAAAAAAAACCCTACCATCAAACTTGTTCCTGGGCATCATCTGCAAGCCCGGCCAACCTAAAACAAATTGGAAAAAAAATAAATAAGAAATGCGTCCGTAAAACGTATACCCGAAATATATTCGATCTTTCTTTATATTTTTGTGTGTTTTTGTTGGTTTTCCCTTCAATGGATGCATTTACGAACGACGACGTTATGACATTATTTATGAGGACGTAGCGTTCTAAGAATTAAAACAAACCTGAATGCCATCCTTCCTTCCTGACTTCCTGCATACATGAATGGTGTTCTTGTGCTCGGTCTTTAGCGGCTAAATGTAAAAAGGCAAAGCTGTTAAAGGAAACGGAAGTTCAATGGTGGCAGCAACAGCAAAAAAAAAACAACAACGAAAATATGAACAATTTTCAAACATATAAAAGTCTGGCTATACCAGCGAGAGAGCACAGCCAGCTCTAAGGACATACATACATATGTCGGTGTGCAGGCATGTGATGAACGACAGACGATTGAATTTAAACAAACCAACCAACCAATATTTCAGCCATCTTTACTGCATGGCGGACGAAATACGAATTCCTTTTACTGGCTGTATTTTTCCCACAAACGACCGAACGAACGAACAACTCTAATCTTTGCTGAAAAAGCTCATCCAAAACGGACAAAAAGAAAATAAAGATATAAATGCACTCAACTACAACCGACCAACTCCGCATCTTGTTTCTGGTAAGGATCTATGAAATTTCTCAATGCGGGACACACATCGGCACACATACACACACATAAGTGTATGACAGTGTACGAGTGTGTGTGTGTTAAATGTATGTACACATGTATGATGTGTTTACGAACTTATGGCTTATGGAAAATAACCGCATCTGACCTAAACCACAAAAGCCATTGCTGTAAACCGCAATTGAAAGTGTGTGTGTGTGAGTGAGTGACTGTCTATGTATGAGTATGTTTGACTGACTATGAATGAATGACTGTTCGTCCACATGTACAGATACACACATGTATACATGTGCCTCCTTATACATGAGTGTAGTTTGATTGCTGGATGGACGCACCGTGTTTGGAGCACGATTTAGATGATCATTTCGTTAATTTCTTATCCGTTATTGGATTTCCGATTCAAGCCAGATACATATTTTCCAGAGAAGTTCTATAACTTATGGAGTCGTGGGGAGTAACGAGATGTTCTTACCACGTATGGTCCTGGATTTTCTGTGTGATAGTTGCACTGACGATGAAAAATAAATAATGCTCCAAATGAAGAATTCCCCAAAATAAATGAAAATTCACCCCAACAGCCGAATATGCAAATTTTACCAAAAATTCTGAAAAATTCCCAAAACAATTTATGAAAAATTAACCTATACAACATTTCCCAAATATATTATGAATATTACCCCCAAAAATTCGGGGTGAATTTTCGTTAGCAATGTCAGCCCAACCCCAAAGAAAAATGAAAGGACGTCCGCACTCCATTTTATTTTAATAATGTGTTGGAACCACCACCCTAAAAATGGTCGCAATTTAAAAATCAGCGATGGCCCCAACAAAATGTGAAAAATTACCCCAAATGTACATCTTGGGTTTTTTTCACATTTTACGTTGGACTGATATTGCTAAAGAAAAATCACCCCGAATATTTGGGGAATTTTGTATTGGTTAAATTTTTAATAAATAAATTTTTGGGGATTTTTCATAATTTTTGGTAAAATGTTCATATTTGACTTTTGGGGGGATTTTTCATTTATTTTGGGAAATTCTTCATATGGTTCAAAGTAGCATTTGGGGGCGATTTTCATATTTGAATTGGGGCCATTGTCCAAATGTGGTAGTTAGGGACGTAACCTGCATTTTTCATATAAAAAAAGACCCAAAACCGAAAAATAAATATTATGAAAAACTCCCACAATGTGTGAGATGTTTTGGGGAATTCTTTTTTTTAGCATTTTTCGTAGATCCCTATGGGTATAATTGTATGTGTAGTTACATTCGCTTTTTTTGTAGTCGTTCACCGTCCGTGAGAATTTCGTCGGGTCCTTTTAAGTCAAGCTTATCTCAGTCAATAGATTTTATTCCATACTACAACAATATGAAGCTTTGCCCAGGCTCGGTTGACATTCACCTTTTTGTCCAAAACAACATCTAAGAATCAGACCGCAGAGAGAGATTTTCAGTGCCTCACAGCAGATAAGTTCCTCTGATGGGATCATGTCCTGGTACACAGAATTTATTCCAAGAAAGGTTTTGCTCTCTAAGTGTGCTAGGAGAATATTGCATAATGCAATTATCACATCTTCTATATATGGGTCAACCTAAACACCAACCTCTTCCAGGGAGAGGCATGATTTCATAGAAGGCAGTTAGATCACCACCTTGTGTTTTTCCCTTGGTGTGCCAGTGAAAGCCTGACATTGAATGTCTTCATCACTCAAATGTAAATCCTCAAGTTCAAGTTCCAGGCTTTTTTTGTAATACGAAACAAAGTAAATCCGTTCCCCGAACACTGTGTGACCAAATAGATGGGAGAACTTACTCTGTACAAATACCACAGCACACAGACACTTCGGCTGTACATCGGTGAGTATGTGAACATGAGCACATCCCGCCCCCACCCCTCAATTTATATAGACAACCGACCGACAAATCATCATCTACTAAGACAACAACTACAGCAAAAATTATTTTAGGTGCATGTGATAGTGTGTGTGTGTGTGTATGAGTGTCTGAGTATGTGAGATTCTTGTGTTTCGTTTTCTTTTTTGGTTGATGACTGCGTCAAACCACATCAAGTGCTTTTCTCTCCATACGAGAACATACTCGTGCATCATACATCATCGTCTGACGTACAAAGTGTCACGCTCTCTCGCTATGTCTGGGCCGGAGTCTGTGGTAGTGGCAGTCCCAGTGTCTGTGCCACTGTCAGTGCATCTCGAACAATTTAAACAGGTGTTGAGTTCTGCAACGAAATGCTGAACGAATCACTTTCGCAGACACTTTTCGAAGATACATCTTATCGTAAATGTGTATTTCTGCAGTGGTGGTGCCGTCGTACCACCGTCCAAGTCCATTCACTTCACTCCTGCCACCGGTCGTCGATGGTCGACGGATGCACTAAATCTGTGCATGTGTCTGTTCGACCGAGGCCATTGTGGCCATGAAGCTTTATTATGAAACGAGCTGTACCGGCTGCAAATGGAAATGTTTCAATTTTCATATGGTCTGTCGTGTCTGGCCAAACGGACACATTGTGAATGTGTTGCAAGTGCATAATAAATTAAGTGCTAAATATTTGATATTAAGTGATTGAGGTTTCTGGTTCAGTTCTGTCGAACATTGATTGCACACATGGAATGCCGGCAGGTGGTGAAAATTATGGTCAGAAAGGAAACTGTCTACAACTTTCGTTGAATTTACCTCAACATACGCAAGATACGAGTATTATACGACACTAGATGTCATGGTAAACAGATTGGACTTACTCCAACACTGTTGCCTATCTGCGATTGAAGATTAATTTCATTCACTGGCGGTATATTTTATCCTAGGGGAGTTGAGGGTTGCCACAGACATTCCCACCCCGGTTTGCCTGTAATCTGTATAACCGCAAGTTAAAAGTCACCAACATAGAGGTAACATCGAAAACGCATTATGAAAAAATCCTGAAAAGTTATGGTCAAATCCGGTTAAGAACAGCCAAGAAAAAAACAATGGTAGAAATTCAAGGGGGACGATCCGAGGGCTGGTCATTCTGCACAACCACTGACATGTGATCGAAACCCGGTGCTCGACCTCAACATATTATTATACAAACTAAATTTCACCACGAATCAAGTTCTTTATAATATTTGTCGAAAGTTCGATGAGAACATGAATCATTTCTTTTTGTGGAAATTTATTGAAATGGCTGTCTATAAAATCCCGTTATCTGTTATGTTCAAAAATGTTGACGAGTGTTCCACTACTTGTATTTGGTTTATTTATTTGCTTTATTAGACCCACTTTTGACCATTTCCCATTTCATGGCGTATTAACAAACAATTCGTTTGTGCTTTTTACGAGCACTTCGAAACGTTAATGCCCACCCTCATATGTTGGTCCTAGAAGCTCCAGCAATGAGTCGCAAATATGTACCTACTCGTGGCAATTTCAAAAATTAAATAAACATCAAACACACCGACAAGCAGAAGCCATTTAGAAGCCGCAGCAGTTACTCGAGTACATTAGGGCGACACGTTATATTAAAACTGCGCCTGGGAAGAATATTTGCATGGCAACGTTACTTTAACTGGAATGAAATTGTAAAATATTGTTCATATCGAAAAATAAAAACTGTGCTTTCGTTTCAATTACCCGATTTAACATTTTTCTGCACAATATGGTTCAAATAATGCCTGTCTTATGATTGGAATCTCATTCATCCAAGGGGGACGAATAACTAAGTTTACCCCAAAATGTCTGCAATACTGTCTGGAGCATAACAGTGTGTGATCTCCACAATGAGTCAAGTATTGGACAAGATACGTCTTCGAGAGCCGGACACTCGTTGGTTTTTCCCGTCTAGGAATAAAAATTAGAAAGGACCTCTCGGAATACAACAACTAAGCGCCACAAACTAATTATATGAATTGTACGCCGACATCGATGCTAAGCTTATGGTTTGAAATATTCCGACTCTAATAATCATGAGACTAAGCAGATCAAATACTACGCCATCTCAAAGAAATGAAAATGAAAGTTGATCTGATATTAGGATCTCTCCGAGGATGGACATCGGACGTCTAGAGGTCGTACAACTGCCTTCAACAAATTCAAGAGGTAACATTTGGCTTGAACTCGTACATTCGTGTTCTGTCAATAATCAAACTGTAATGTGAAGACATAAAGTGGCACCTTAAGGTACATGCCCACATCCGAATTCAAGGTAAAGCTATCAACTCGTGTTGCTTAAGCTGTCTGCTGCCAATGTTGGCGCTCTCCCTGTTCCTGCTGTTGATGGTGTTGTTGTTGATGTTTATGTTTA
The DNA here is from genome assembly GCA_958296145.1 of Hydrotaea cyrtoneurina. Classification (NCBI taxonomy): domain Eukaryota; kingdom Metazoa; phylum Arthropoda; class Insecta; order Diptera; family Muscidae; genus Hydrotaea; species Hydrotaea cyrtoneurina. The sequence continues at coordinate 3,426,849 of OY282513.1, read as the reverse complement.
TGCGAGTGACTTTAGCTGCAGCATATTTACGTGTATTTTTACTTTTTATTGCGTTCATAACAACTACAAATGAAAGAAGATGAAGAACAACAACAACACCAGCAGTATTTGAAGCAGCAATAGTAGCCACCAACAGAAGGAACTTCCGATGCTGAGAAACATGATCAGTATTTCGAAAAAGTAAAGATGTTTACAATGATGAAGTTTGGTTTGCCGCTGTTGTTAGCTGCCCTGAAACAAGGGCAGTCACTGAAATCTCAAACAATACGACACGAAGCAGCTGCATAACTTTTGGCGCCCATACACCAACACACACTCGCCCACTCAGACACATGGTCATGTGTGTGTGTGTATTCACTCGATCTCAATAAGAAGACTTTTATCCTTTATTTTATGCGCTTTAAACGGAAAGAGAATGTACCAAAAAAAAAGGAGCATTCTTAACAACCATGGCGAACCTTTAGTTTCAAGCGATGTCTGCTTGTTATTATTGTTGGTGGCGCTGGTGTTGTGCGTCTTTGGCCATCGTGGATGCTGATGGTGTTGCAGTGATTCGCTTTAAGAGTTTTCAGCTTTAACCTAAAGAGGTTTATGTACGTTCATATTTAAGTCCTTTTATTTGCAGTTGCCGCTGCTGCACCCTAAAGTGACAATGCATAACTTTTGTTTCGACACTATAACCACCACTGCACTCATACACCCAACCAAATGTCCTGTCACACTGATACGACACACACACACATACACATCGTAATAGTTGCGGATGTGCTTACACACGTGTGGATGGGATGTGTTTTTGTATGTGTGTGTGTAATGTGTTTCGGTGTGTCATCATCGTGTTAAAATGGATGTAAAACAAAAAAAAAAAATGTAAAAACAAAGGACAACCATTGCAACCGCACATTTAACCACACTTATACATCCATACCATAATCCTAAGGATATAAGATTTTCTCTTTCCGGCACATGCACTCGCCACGGCAGCATTACTGCAACGTGTCTTCTGGCACGAATGAGATTTCTGTTGAAATATCGAAGAACTGTTGAAGTCTCGCCAGAAATATCGAAGAACTGCTGAAGGCTACGAAACTTAGGACTTTTTAACGTGTACACGATTGATTTTGAAATATTTCCAGATCAGTGCAATGGACAATCAAATTGTTTTACAATATGTGGGATGACATTTCTAAGCCATCGAACTGAAATATATTCCTTAATCATGCCCATTATTCTGATTATCAATTATCAAGGCCAATAAGACGGTCATCGTCTGGATTTACCTTACTTCCCTATTAATTAGGGAATATTTCAAAACTATTAACAATTCCTAAAATAAATTTGCAAAGTTTCAAATTGTATACTGTTAGAAGTGGCTGTTTGGTTTTTAGCATTCTATCCAGTCAATTTCCCAATAATCACAAATTAACGTTGCAAATTGTCAAAATTAAATGCCCAATAAAATGGATTTTTATCAGTGATGAGAGCATCTTCGTTTGGGATTGTGTTCCATATGTCGATATCTAAAATATATCTGCAAATCACAATTCAATAATGTCTGACATCCATTTTATAACGCTTTCAAAATTGACATTTTTAATTTGAACCGGCTTTCAAAAAAATGTACTGATAATTTTTTTTCAAATTCCTTGTCACAAAAAATAAAAGTTGTGAACATATACAAAACTTCATCTTCAAGGTTAAAATCGCAAAAAAAACCGATTTTTTAAATCATTTTTTCCCTATGTTGAGGTCCATAGATAGCAAACCTTTCAAAATTCGATCAAAATTCAATCAACTACAAAACTGTACCTATGATCTCACTAAACAACTTTCTAGAATATATGAACTTCATTGGAATGGTTCCTACAAGTGTATCATTTCACATTTGCTTTCTAGAAAGCATTTCTGGAGCGTATGAGTAATACTATTTAACTGTATACTTTTCGGTAGATACTGTAATTGATACCTGGACAGAATATCACAACTGGACAGAATATATTCTGAAATATTTTGTCTTTGACGTAATAAAATACTAATAAATTTCCAATACATTTTTACATGGTTCGAGCTATTTCAAAAAAATAATACATCAATTCAATTTAATTAACCACCTGTACGTATGAGTGGCAGGCTTGCAAATTAATATTACTCATACGCTTCAAAAATTGGCTGATGCTAGAAATAAATAAATGAATTGATACACTATAACGAATCATTCCTAGGAAGAGCAACAACTTCGCTTCAGAGAGTAAATCAAAATTCCAAACTTTTTGAAAGGTATGAGCCTGAGAAAATGATCACTTTTTTGCAAAAATGACACCGAGGACCCAAATCTTTGGGGGCCCATAAAAAAAGTGCATGACTTTGGGCCAAGCTGGGAGACGCGTCTTTTTTTTTTGGTCTTTTATCACATAGTGGTGTCCGTATATTGTTATACTGCCATGAATTATTGGAACGCTCACTGTAAACACTGTTTTCGAAGAAAAATTGCCCAATGATGCCGCCAGCCCAAAAATCACAGCAAACCGTGACTCCTTGTGGATGCATTGGTTTCTCCATAATCGTATGTGGGTGTGTGGACAATTTGCTTTATAGACACAGCCAACGAGATGAAAATGAGCTTCATCTGAAAACACGATTTGTCGGTACAATTCTTCATCTGCTGCCGAGCTCGTCGAGCTAGCATGAATAATATTGTGTTCCATTATTAAATGACAACCTTCCTTTCCAATAAAAACAGAAATTTAAAAAAAACTCATCAGTACTTTTTTTTTATAGCTGATTCCAATTTAAAACGTTGAATGGTCCACCCTGTACATGTTTTCCAAATACAACTGCTAACAAAGGAATGTATTTTTAACTTATTGCTTGGATCGTTTCCACCAAAAAAACCCTTGAATTTTTCATGTGTCCGGTGTCTACTAAATATAACGTCGCCCTTTTTTCTGAGTAAAATCGTACTATTCTGTATGAAATAAAGGGCACTTCTTAGTAAGTGAAATATATCCGAGTGCAGGTAAAGTAATTAAATATACATAACCCGCTGAAAGGTCAAGTTGCGTTCAATTTATATTTGAATACAAAACCAATGAATTCTTGTTGAAAAAAACAATGAAATAAAACGATTAGTTGAAGAAGGACCGAATGACGTAGGAACAATGGGCTGTAAAAAGGACAGCGCACTAAGGAAGTATATTTAGAAATGTTTCGGTCAACTCCTAATGGGTCGTTGTATTGTTATGGGTATACAAAAGCCATCAATGAAGAGGCAAAAACTGAGTAAGTGCCAAAGAATAATGCAATAGTAGATTGTTAAGAAAACATGGGTTTCTTCAAGTAGATGGGTTATATTCAATTTATATATAAACTAGTACGGACCAAAAATAAATAAAGTTATACCCACATATAAAAACGGACATTTTTAACTAAACACGAATGAGATACGAAATACTGGGGGAAATTTGGGGGAAACTAATATCTAAAGGCTTGTAAAATTCGTGCCGGGCTTATCTGAGTAGACCAGCGACTTCACATAAGCCCACCAAAAATAGTCCAGCGGTTTTAAATCGCACGATTTTGGAGGCCAAGCTCACCAAAAATTTCCTTCAATAAATTGATTGTTTCGTTGGCCTTATGCTATGTAGCGCCGTCGTGTTGGAACCAAAGGTCGTCCAGATCCACATCCTCCAATTCAGGCACGAAAAACTCATTAATCATGACTCTACAGTGTTCCCCATTAACTGTTACACTATGGCAGGGCTTAATTTTTGAAGAAATATGGACCAATGATTCACTCTGCCCAAACAGCGACTTTTTGAAGATGTAACTGCGTCTCAGCAATGGCTTGTGGATTTTCATTACTCCAAATGTCATATTTTTGTTCGCAGATTCATAGTCAATTGTGGCATACACATTACGGATGACCCTGAAATACTAGCCGGTGTTCCCCAGGGTAGTGTACTCGGCCCTACCCTAGACCTGCAATTCACGGCAGATATCCCCACCAGCCAGCCCAACCATACTCACATCCACTTTTGCTGTTGACACTGCTATCCTCAGCTCACACAAACAGTTTGTTGTAGCGTCACACAAATTGGATGATCACTTGAGACGAATCGAATCATGGCTATCTGACTGGAGGATTAAAGTTAACGAGTCAAAATTCAAACAGGTAACATTCACTCTAAATTGAACGTGTCCGCCATTAATAATATTTCTATTTCACAATCCGATACCGATACATACTTGGGAATCCATCTGGATTGGAGATTAACCTGAAGAAGGCACACTGAAGCCAAGAAGGCTCAACTAAAGTTGAGAGTACACCAGCTTCACTGGCTGCTAAATGCGAACTCTAAACTGAGTCTCGATTACAAGATCCAGCTCTACAACAGCTGTGGGGAAAAGCAAGTTCCAGCAACCTTGACAAAATCCAACGAGTTCAGTCTGCGCTTAATTACCGTTGCACCCTGGTGTATGCGAAATGAAAACATTCATAAAGTCTTCAATATACCGCTAGTCAAAAATACAATCCGAGACATCAAGATAAAGCACCAAGACAAACATGAACGTCATCACAATATATTGTCTAGACAATTATTAAGGAGACCAAGCACCTCAAGACTTTGGAGAAGTGAGCGACAGGTTTTCGGTACTGAAAATGAGTCTTCTGCCTCCACCGTGCACATATAAGTAAAAATAGTGCTCAACTACCATCGAATAGCGATGAACACCGGTATCGTCATAACAACTGACGACAGTCTAGAAACAAACTAAAAATACCGCGATTAATATGACTATGTAGGTCACTGCTTCTATCTAACGTTCATTATAACCACTGACTGTGTAGAGTCTACTACCGAACATAAAATTCCGCGATTAATTTAAGGCTACAGAGGTCTCTGGCTCTACTTCACGAGGTTTAAACAGATTTGGTTTAAAATTCTCTAATTTACTACTACTTCATGAGAATTCTAAACACATCTTGAAATACTTTGAATACGTCAATTCTGTCATTCCTGCCAACACGATGCAGAGAACCCCAGAACAAAAAATCCGTACCTGGATTCACTATTGAATTTATTTTTACATACACTTATTGTTAGGCTCCGAAGGATCAGATAACTAATAAAGCATATTTAAAAAAAAACGTCCTGATGAAAACGACCGCTGACAAATGTTTGATGTTCTTATCAGAATACGATACTGGAATTGCTGTGGAATAGTCGCTCACACTGCCTATTACATCAGGGTTGCCCACAAAATAGATGCGTTGTTGGTTTGTTTTTGTAATGATCACTAAATGAACACAAATGATACGTATCACTTTCAGCCTATAAATAAGTGTGTAAAACTGGGTAGAACGGAAGACAGCAAGGTGGGCCTACGACAACCCAGATCTTCCATTACACCATTTCATTCCGCGAACTTGACAATTCATAGAATTATGGAAATATTCAAATTCATTCATTCTAAAATCTCAAACCTTTAGGCTGTTCCATAACTAAGAAATTGATCATCACAGTGACCAGCTGTAACAGAAATAATACTTATTGATTTCATGAATAATAAAATGGAATAAAACTTATTTACTTATTGAATGGATAATAAAATGGAATAATTCTAATTCCAATGAAAATCTATAAATTTGGTGCTATTTGTCAAAATAAAAATCAGATGAATTGCCTGGATTGCTTTTCATGGGTACGAAATCAAAGTCTTCTTTTTTTTAAATAATCCTTTTTGAGGTTTTTTTACAAACAGTTTTTTCAGCGGTTGTTTTTTTTACAAAAATATCCTTTTTGAGGGAATCTGCACAACAATCAGCAAAATGATATTAAATTTTAACATTGTGCAGAAGTAAATTTTCCAATCACTGAAGGAACAACCTTCATAGGAAATAAACAAATATCAATATCCTATCGCTGAAGGAAAGATCCAATATTTCTAGCCCAATCATATCCGATTTCAGCTAATTTGCAAATGGTGGCGACCGTTCATTCAGACTCCACAAAAATACTCATTGAAAAACACTTGATTCACACACACACTTTTGTACGGCTTTATAAAAAAATAATTGAATAAAACCAGCTTTGATTTTCTAAGAAATTGGATTCAATGCAATGATGCACTGTGCAGATTCATATTCGGTTGTGTGCGGATGGTTGATTCCATCCACTCCCCCGTCGAATTAAAGAGGTTTTTTGGTCGGGTCTCCGGTCATTCTTGTTGTTTTTATTTTGCCATTTCGCTGTATGAATGCGTATTGCATACGGTTTTTTTAATAGTATTTCATCCTTACGCTGGTCTACGATGACTGCCATAGAAGGGCGGAGGGGGCGGCAGGAAGAGGGCGGTGGCGAGAACGAGCCAAGGCGGTGAGCATCATGTCGAAATGAATAAATATGCTCTCGTTTTTTTTTTGTTGTTAATTTTTTTTAACGATTTCGTTAAATTGTATTTAATCACAAACCGTTTTCTTTTCGTTTTCGTTTTTTATTTCATATTTGTTATTGTTGTTGTTTTGTGTCCTTTGAGTCTTTTTGATGTGCTGAGCTCTGTTTTTCTTTGGCTTACTCTTAAAATTGAAAAATTGTCTTGTTAATTGTCTGTCCCTTCGCTGGCTGTTACGTTCGTCCGGTCATATGTATGCCTGCCTTCGAGTCTTTCCATTCGTCTGTCATTCTGTTGTTAAGACATTTGTCTTGACTCTTGGCTATTAGCCGCCTTTCTACGTCATCGCCGTCGTTTTCATTCCCATCTCCTCCTCTGTCTTGTTGTCGTTATTCCTTCGTGTGTTTGGCTTTGATCCCTTTTACGTCTAAGCTTTGACATATTTTTCATCGTTTTTTTTTCTTCTTCTTTTAGACAGTTTTAGGGTCATCTTTCAGTCGTTTGGCCCTAGTTGGCATTACTGTTTCCCCGTAAGTCAGCAAAATTTGTATCCGTTTCTCTTTGGAGTACACATACAGATACATGTCTTTTTTTGTATTAATACAAACGTTTTTTCGGAAATGCCCTACATTTGGTGTTGGAGGTTTAGAGCTATTTCGGGGATGTCTTATAATATCTTAATATATATTTACCCTCGACACTGATTCACTGATTCACTGATACACTGATTCCCTGATTCCCTGATTCACTGACTCTGTCACGCAGTACGTAGGAATTTAAATAGGCATTCTATAATAATTTTATAAATAATAATAATAAAAAAAATAATATTTTTTTTTGTACAGAAATTGTGTTTTCCCCAATTTTTTTATTTACCAAAATTTTTTTTTTCCAAAATTTTTTTTTTCAAATTTTTTTTTTTTCAACAAATTTTTTTTTTCAACAAAATTTTTTTTTTCAACAAAATTTTTTTTTTTCAACGAAAATTTTTTTTTTCAGCAAACATTTTTTTTTTTCAAGAAAAATTTGTTTTCACAAATTTTTTTTTCACAAATTTTTTTTTTCCAATTTTATTTTTTTTCGAAATTTTGTTTACAAAATAGTTTTCTCATTAACAAATTAAGTAACAAATACTTTCTCAAGCAAATTAACGGGCGCCATAGGCGCATTACAACTTACTAGTAGAATATATATTTCTTCAGGTGAATGCTCACAGCAATAACACTGACACTATATTGGCGACAAGCTGGCCCTCATGGATCGCTCGAGACCTATAATCCTCTTTAACATATGTAGGTTGGTCTATATGTGTATTTATGCGCGAAATCTTTCTCGGGAATACACCCAGTAGCGCTTAATCTGCCTTCGCTGCTTAAGTAAGTCGAGAGAGGTTATTTATTTCCGGAAATGACATATTTTTGCCAGAACGATCATTTGCTTTTTTTTCGATTCTGCCATCATTCTTCTAATGGTGACCGAGGCCGAGGTACAAATTATTCCACTTCCTCAATGCTGCAACTGACGACCTCTACGATTTTGCAGTTCTTGAATCAACGAAATACTTAATAAAAAATGTGTGCCGATATTTGTAGATGGTTCGATGATTCTGATTTAGAGGAATTGTCGTCATTTCTTCCGGTAGAGTACAACGTTCATTTCTAGAACGTGGTATATCTGCATGAGCTGCACACCCACACTATGAAGCTCAAGGTTAATCTAACCTAACCTGACCTCAGTATCCCATGTTTGGCTTCTGAATCTGTTGATGGTCTAGGCGACCGAGATTAGTGTACGGTATTACTAATCCACGCAAGTTTCGCCACAACTGTAGGGGTATTAAGAGGTCACTGCAATTTGCCGGTGCTGTGGGCAGTTTCTTTTCTTCGGATATCGTCTTTTATTTTAATGCTGCTGCTGTTTTTTTTTTTTGTAGTTTCCAGAAAATATCCTTTTTCTTTTGGATGATGTACGACGATGGGTTGGTAGGCTCTTTGCTTTTTTGCTCTTTTTCTTCAGATATTTAGATTTTGACATTTATCGCATTTTCAAGTATCTTCGTCTTCGCCCTTATCGGGAAAAATGTGTCAGTGGCCGCGTGCTGGTTTAGCTCCATTGGGTGGACAATGATGTCTGTCTGTCTGTCTGCCTGTCCGTCTGCCCTGTCGCTTGGTTGTTTTTTCCTAACATTGGTTATAATCTTTGCTTATTTAAGTTGTTTCTTTACGTTTCCCTTCGTATTTGTCGTGTCGCATTCGATATTCATTTTATATTGCTGAAGTAAATCTTGCTGTTATTATCTTCCATATCCCCCCTTGTGTATCGCGCTCGGTGGGTCCACACGATACCCACTTAGTTGGCCTTCTCGTTAACAATGAACCCAACAAGAAAACGAAACACTAGAAGGGAAACGGAAAATACTAAAAAATGGTTTATAATTGATTTGCTTCAATTATTGACCAACAACAACTTATTACCGGGTATACGTTGTGATATTCGTATGTGTCTCTGGCTGTTCCACGGCCAAGGAATCCACTGACACTGGCATTGTCTGCATGAGGAGGAGGTGTGGGGGCCAACAGCAGGCAAAAAGGGTACAAACAATTTGGAGGATTATAAGGTTTAATTTTGAAGAAAATTATTGTTGTTGTCGTCTTATTTTCTGCCGTTGATAAGCATTTTTTTTTATTACATTTTATTAATGCCTGTCGTCTTATTTTCCCGGCTCATCATTAAAAAATGTTGGCAGGCAATATTTTTGTTGATGGGTTTTATTTTGATTGTATTTCGCATTTGTGATGAATGGTTGAGGGATTTAGTGTTGGGTGCGATGGATGGAATTGTTAACCCCAATCATTGCGGTGAGGTTGTTTCATGTTACTAGTCAGTGGGAGACTTTCATCCACTAGTCACGAAAATTCTGGCGGGGCTAGCAGTAATCGTAGATTTCACTCACAATACAGGAAAAAGACACTTTGTTGGTGGAACACTTCAGCTTTTTAAATAAGTGTATAGGCGAAGAGATCTACTTACCAGAAACGTAAGATCTACTATCGATTCTCAAAAATTCTGCTTATATTTGGACATTTTGGACACAATGTCAATGTCGGACTCAAGCGCTCTAGTTAAATTTCTAACAAGAAGTGGTGTTTAGAGGAATCTTAACACGGAACCAGGCCCGTAACCACAAACAAACAACTTGTATTTCCAGTGGTAAATTCGGTAGGCTTAACGAGTAAACATTGTTGAAATCGTGTATACATATCTTGTCGTAGCCGGTTTTCAACACTCTTAGAGATAAATTGGCTCTCCTTGGCTTCAATATAAAATCAAATTACCCTACGTTTAAAACTCAAGAGACATCGGTAGATTCCGATCACTGAGTATTACAATTATCTCATATACATGTGACTAGTTACAGCAAACTTCCGTGTAAAGGAATTTTGGATAATCCATGTGTACACATTTAAAGGTCAATACTATTATTGTAGCCGAAGATAAATACCCGTCAGCTAATCCCTAGGAATATTAGATCACACGCTGAAAAATCTGTCTCTTTTAAATGTTTGCACACAAGTAAACAACGTGTTTGGAGCTTGTATCAACTAAAGCTTCTAAACAAAGTTAATTTGACAGCAAATAAAACTCATTTGCTATTATTATAATGTATTTAGGCACAAACATTAACGTATTTGGGAGCAAAGTGCTACATTTGAGTGTGAATAAGTCTGTATTTGCAGCTGTTTTCGTATTTTTTTTTTAACTCTACGCTCTTTAGTATTTGATAAACTGCCAACAAATTAATGTTTGTAGAACGGGCAAATATATATGTTGTGTCTAATTTGTTTGTTAAAATGGATTGGACAACACCCATACAACTCACAAAAGGCACACACTATGGGATGCAACCAATGGGCCAATCCATGTTAATTTGTTCAAGTTTCACTCAAAACTGAATAACTCTTTCCATTCACCAGAACACTGTAATGAACTTTGACGCCACCTGCTTCAGGTCTGTTACATAAATCCTGTGGAAATCTACCTATCCTCCCCCGCCGATTACTCTTAATACCTAACAAGTTGTTTCACATTTGCCAATAATTAAATTTGACACAAATAAGCTGTCATTGTGTTGGGCAAAACTATCCAAAAGTGGATGTTCCGTTTTGGTATTTTGTCACAAACCAATCACTGAGCAGATATTAGGTTTCATCCTTAATTAATAACAACAAGCTTCCGCTGCAAAAGGCCAAAAGTTCCCACAGTCTTTCAACACGAAACATCACAGCACGAATCCGGCGGTGGGGGGGCTGGGACAAGAGAAAAATTGACAACAATCAGTCACATTTGCATATGAATAGTTCCGGTCTCAGCTTTGTACATGTTTTTATTTCCGGTTAATCAGCTTAGTTTGTTAACTTGAGTTGAAGCCATTTTTCACAACAACACAAAAAAAAAATGCGAAAATCACTTGGTATTCGTATTTGCATAGGACCAAGTCTTTGGGTACCTCTACCTTTACCCCTTCCGCAAGGCAACGCAATGAAAAGTTATTACAGTTCAACAACAGCAGCAACAACAAATATCAGGCACGGCCTATCTTTTCCATCGCTTGGCACAACTGACAATGGGTGTAGTAAGCCAATGGCTCCGAAAGCTCTTGACGTGGAGTTGCCTGCGGCAGGTGGTGTATTAAGTGTGGTAAAGTGGCAGCAATCAAACCGAATGTTTCCTTTTAAATGGAGATCATGTATTTTGTAATTCGATTGTTGAATTTACATCCAAAGAAGCTTGGTTTAGAAGCAAATAAACTTTACTTGTTAAAAGCTCCAAACACGCGTTTTACTTGTGTACAAACATTTATTGTATTTGTACAAACACACATGTACGCATAAAAGGGCCCTAGGGTCGGGTAGCCAACAAACCATTTGTCCCACGTCTTTCCGACTTGTTATTGTATTTATTGTTATTGTTATTATATTAAAGAGCATACACTTATTTGCACTCAAATGTTGTACTTTGGGAAATTTAATAAGTTTATTGTGTGTTTTTCCCAAACACGCTAATGCTTCTGCTCAAATATTTAATAATGGCAAATGAGTTATGTTTGCAGCCAAATAAACTTTGTTTCGAAGCAAATAAGCTTTACTGCTTACCACCTCCAAACACGCGATTTAGTTGTGTGTAAACATTAAAAAGGCAGATTTTTCAGCGTACATGTTTCTTCAAAATTCACAAGCAAATTTCACTGCCCTCGTTAATTGTCCTCGACGTCCCCCTGCACAATGAATTGAATGCTTTTCAGAAATAAGAGGTTCTTTCCTTTATCATTATGATTGCTGTTATTATTATTTGTAGATATTATGAAAACTAATCATATTATCAATACCCGTGATGTTAATTGGAATACACTGACATACAAATGTATGTATGTACACGTACAACCATCTAATATGCATACATACATCGATACATCCTCATGGCCATTGTCGTAGTAAGGGGAGGACAAGACAAGACACGATGATGTACATTCACAATATGCAGCAATAGATAAAGATGTGCCCATAAAATGATAGACAATCAAATTGGAGACAAACAGGAATGAAGAGGACGACAGAGATGGAATCTCCTTTATAAATGTTCATTGCTCGTCATCATGAAGACGACGACGACGATGATGATGAAGACCAAGATGATGGGAACACAATATGAAGAGAAGGCAGAAGGATAACACGAAGAGTATTTTGTTTATATTAAGTGGTGATCTGGAGGTGGAAGTGACTGTCGGAAGGGAAATGGGCTGGGCGATGCGTCTCTGTGGGAGTGTTTGGCTTCTTCGGTCAAGTGAGTACCTACTCTTTGTATGGATGGCAGTGCTTAAAAACCAAGCAGCTTTTAAAATATATACTGACTCACTGACACACACACACAACCTCACTCATGTATTCATTCATACTCGTAAATTCTATTGTAATAGTTTGCAAAGCTGTCTGAATGGGGTTGACGCTGCCTGGCTGGTATCAGTCCAATTCGACAAAAACAATAGACTCGAAAAGACAATTAAGATGGTATTTGCCATCGACGAAAAAGGATAATGCCTATAAAGAAAAATCTAATGATAGTTGAGATAGAGCACGTAACATCAGCAGAAGCACTACAAGCAGGCATCATCAACATCAATGGCAGCACGGACAACAACATTGGTCGAGTGGTCGACACCCAAAGAAAGCTGTCAGTTGGGCACGAATACAATCGTAACTGGATAAATGTGAAGCAAGACTATTGGGGATGTAGTGAGTGACTTATCTGATATACAATTTCAGATTTAGGCAACAGCTGGCAGCCCTGAAAAATTAGTCGATTTTGAGGTTAGGGAAGTATCTTTACTTCATTTAAAGTTTGTGGGATAATTGTGGGGCCGGATAGTTTTCGAGGGAATCGCATCGAAGTTATATTTTCTGAAAGTATCATTGCCAAATTTCTTGAGAACATTTTTTTTTTATTTTCGAATCACTGTACTGTTTGGAATACTTCTTTGTCATTAGAAGCGAAAAAAAACTCCTAGGCAGTCAAAGATAACAAAAAACGTTGATGTTGACTTCATGAGCATTGGAAAGCACATTATCGAAACATTTGAGTCTTATTTTGGGTGTCCATTGAACCCAATATTTACTGTGTCAGACTACCATCCCAGTTGGCGTGCGTTCGATTCCTACCTCAGACATTGGAATGAAGAAGAAACCTCTTTACTAGTCCAATGACTAAGTCAATAAACAAAAAATTATATATTTGAACTAAAGATCAATTTGAGGGGGTTCAAGAGGTGCCCTTACTTGCGACCAACAATTGATTTGGTCTGGTGCATGGGTTGGTGGAGTAACCGGTCCTTATTTCTTCAAAAAAGAGAAAGTTCTTTCAGCGATGAATAGATAACACAATGATCTCTATTTTACTGAGTTAGAATCTTATTAGAATAACAAATTGCCCCGGAGCTTCTTCCTTAGATCAGGTGGTACAATCTAGTATTGTTATTGCTCAAATAAAACTCCTCCATCATTCTGAATGAATTATTCTAATGAGGTTGGAAACCGGTCATTGTAGTGTTTTGGGGAAACGGCTACTCAAATCAACATCTACTCTGATTGATTGAGTAATTATTTCCGGGATGCTTAATGCATCGTCTGGCCGATTTACAGTGAAGGCCAAAATCGAGCAAGGTACTTAACTGCCTGACAAAACGAAAAATTCTCAAAGTCTGTTCCGCCCCGCCCATCTATCGAAACTTTAACATGTACACAGTAACACGTTAGCAATATCCTGATGTTTATTTTAATTAGGACATGATCAACAAATTATAGATTTCCTTGGGTGTAATCGTATCAGCGTCTAGCCCTAATACCCTTCGACAGGACACACCACAAAGCACAGGCAGCCTTTGCCTTAACGCATTCCGGTGCGTAAGGCGATGGTGGTGGTGGTGGTGGAGGAAGTAACGAAATCGTATGGCGAAAACCATTACAACAATGGACGCAATGTTACATTTCCGAAACAATAAAGGACGAGGCATAAACTATTACTAATACATACATACTTCAACGTTCAACACACATACATATGTGTCGCTATGAGTGTGTGTGGGGACATATGCCAATGTATTGGTATTTAACAGCTTCTAGCCATGCTTCTTCGGAGGCAACAGCTTGACATGCGGTTGTTCATGTTGCTGTTGCTGTTGTTGTTATTTACGTAGCATGCCATCAAAATTTACAATGGCCAGAAATGCCCATGTCGAGCTCGAGACATTCCCCACGTCTCGTTGCGTTGTTCGAAATCGAAGAGGATTTCTGTTGTCCTTTATCTTGTTTCTAATTCAATGGATCGCAAAAAATGTCGTGTTCACCTTAATTGGGGAATACGGCAAAAACAACAACAACAACAGCAACAACCACAGCACTGGAAGCAATGAACAAGCGCCAACAACAGCTTCAGCTACAGCATCGGAACACAAACAGTTGTCCGCATCATTCACATCGGCCAGTAAGCCGTACATTTCAGGGTAGCTCATGTCTCCTCATCAACCGTCGTCGTCATCGTCGTCGTCGTCTTCTTCTTCATCGGCCTCTTCTTTGGCCGCAGCCTATGTGTGGCTGCTCTCTTTTACTTGTAATGCAAAGGTATCCAATTAGAAAAACAACAATGACATCATTGTAAGCCATCTATCTAATGTACAGCCATCCAATGCCTTCCATCCATTCATTCATTCAGCCATCCATCCAACCGTCCATTGCACACCCCGTTCTTCTCTCATAACGACACCCAGCCCAGGTTCGTTCCACCATTCCAACGTTCATTGATTCTCGTTTACTGTCAGTGTTTAGGTGGGGTGGCGGGTGGTGGAGATGGTTGGCGGGTCATGTATGCCGCCCCATAAGAGGAACCAAAACAATGAGGACGACAACAACAACAACAATGACGACGATGACGTCGACGACATTATGGAGATGTCAAAAACGGTGTTGGGATTATTATTGCTTTTTGTGTTCGAATTTCTCTCTCCATTGTGTTGTTGTCGTCGGGGTTGCCTCACTTCCGACATCAGCATTTGTCGTTTTGAAAATTGGCAATTTTTAATCCGCAAAACATCACATGTGATTTCCTTTAACACATACATACATAGCCGTAAAGCCATACAATCATCGATGGAAATGTGTAACTAAGTTTGCAAGAAAAAAAAAATCAAAAACAAATTCCACATTTAAAGTCATTGTTTGGTAAAAGAGGTTTTCGGTTGAGACGCACAGGTATCAGTTCTTTAAGTATAAGAAAATATGGTCAGGTTGTAATTGTATTTGGTGACTGGTAACTGGTCCCCATAACATAAGAAACACATTTCTTTATAAAACAGAAATGGAAAATAGTAAAATTTTGATTTTGAATATAAAATGATTGGAATTTGAATTAGGGAGCCAAATTTTTCATTTTCACAAGGAGAGAGGAAGATCCGGAATTTTGGATCGTAAATGGAGTATTCGTGGCAAGAGTATGTATATATCGAAATCCGAAAATGTGTATACTTATAAACTGATAATGGAGTAGACCAATGTACCAAGGCACAGAGACTTTAAATTGCTGACAGGGCAATGCTATATTACCATATGGAAGCCCTGAGCGACAAACACGCATGAGTGTAGATTTATCTGAAGGTCAGTGGGTTTCTCTCCACTACCACATTTCACGCAATAATTAACCTGTTGAAGTGTCAGGCCTTTCTCAAAACCTCATTTGGTCATAATAGATCTTGCATGTCTTTCACAGCGCGCGAAGCCAAATAGAAGAGGTACGTATAGACTTCGACCTGAGAGATAAGATAGACAGAAATTTTTAATCAGACCATGCCACAAATAACTGGTTGTAGACCCACAATGGGGACGTTCATTTGTGTGGGAGGTTTATCCAAATACAGGGTTCTCCAACAAGTGCTTTTATTTTGAATCACCCGGTATTTCGGTAGCTGCCACTTTTGAAGCTTTTATTCTTTGACATTTGACAAGGAGAAACTACGTCATTACTAAAAATGGAACGATACAGGCTTCAACAACTCATTTAAATTATTTAAATTCAGTACAAAAATTGTGAAAATCAGTCACAGTTCGCAAAACTTAAAATATTCCGGGCGAGATCTTGTGATTTAACACCTTGCGACTTCTTTCTTTGGGGCCACGTGAAAGATAAGGTCTACGCCAACAGCCCACCGTCGATTCAAGACCTCAAAGAGGACATAGGGCAGCCACTTTGCGATTTGGTAATGGAAAATTTCATGAAAAGGATATGGTCCTGTAAGCGTGGTCGTGATGGCCATTTGGCTGGTGTTGTTTTTCATTATTAACGGCGTGGATTCCTCTTTATTATGAAATAAAGATCCGATAATTTATCTAAAAAAAATCCATTTTTCTTTGAATACCAAAATAAAACATCTTGTTGGAGAACCCTGTAGCTTCCACAAAATCAATATACTTTGACATGGATAGAATGAACGTTGGTAGTGACTCTTTATCAAAACACGAACCGAACTGTCAGACATTTTTTTGACATTTCAACTAGTGAGAGAGAAACTTATAATCTAAGATATTATTTTAAAAAATATCGTATAAATAATGTTTTGCAAGGAACAAAGATAAAACAATTTATATGAACTACAAAAAAAAACTGCTTGATTCTCTTAGTATAACAACATTTATCAGCCACTCTGTATTTAAAAAAAAAAACGAAATGTTTACAACGAAACTTTGTGCGTGTTAATCGTGAATGTACTTTATATTGATACATTATTTAACCATCAGAACAATAACAATTTCTATTTTAAAATTCTAGTAAATTTTTAATGCCACTTGTCAGTGGTTCACCAATCTTCTACTTAACGCTCTTCGGTATTATAGAGGAATTAACCGTGAACAGTGTCATCGCAAATCCAGTACGGTAAAAAATAGTCTGAGGTCCGAGCGTCGCAAACTCGATATTCCCCATAGTTAGGAAGTCGGTATTTCCCCTGAAAACTTGCACAGTCAGAATACACCTACCGCCCTAAGTTAACTCCAGATATACTTTATTCTATTATACAATCAGACTTTCTGAAAAATAAAAACCCCACAACAGCCAATGCGACCCAATGGTACCTCCATCTGCGTCTGCAGATATTGAATGTTAGCGTATACCAGGCGATACAAGAACAAAATAATAACCAATAAAATACAATCTTCGCATCATATTTACGCTGAACAAAAAGCCAATGTCTTTGGGATGAATAAATGAATTGCAAACGGATGGTTGATGATTTCCTTAGGTTCCCGCATTCCTTTCAAATTTTTGAAGAACACAACAACACAAAAATATGTCACAACGACAGCAGCGACAACGACAAAAGGCGCCACCGGATGGGCCAATTAAAGTTCAATTGTTCGATTAAACAAAAACAAAATTCCATTGTGTGCAAAGTATTTGCAAACGCAAAAAGGGTTTACGACACATGCACGCACAGACGCACACGTGCATACTTGCAGCACCCCACTCGACAGGTTTCGCAGATCTTTCTATCCCGTTATCATCCTTTTTAGCCATTCACAACGTAATCCTTCAACAATGAGCGTCACGTTCAATAAGAAAATGTCTATGAGTACAACGGAAAAAAAACTGATGAACTGTGGTACAAATTTGGAGAATGTGGTCAAATAACATTTTTAACATCAACACAAAAAAAAGTTGATAGATTTTCAAATAGTCGTTGTTATTTTAAAAACGAAATATTGATCGAAAATAAGTGTAATATCTGCGTCAGCTGAAAGTAATCGATTGAAACTAATTTTGATAGATTTTCAAATAGTCGTTGATATTTTAAAAACGAAATATTGACCGAAAATAAGTGTAATATCTGCGTCAGCTGAAAGTAAACGATCGACGTTTCAGCTACGTTGTGAAAGGTGCAAATTAAACTGATGCAACAATTAAAGGCCCACAACCATTTCAGTGTTGCTTCTTCTTTGGGACTATAAGCAGCTCGAAAATATTTTTTTTTAAATTCAAAACTATCTCAAAAATTCCTCGAAAAGCCAATGCATCCTCAGCGGTGGCATCGTTGGTACAGTTTTCTTTGAAAATGCTGCTCCATTCGAGTTAATGGTGAGCGCAACAAAGCCATGCGGCTGCAGTTTGCAGACAAGGACTTGTATGTTCTTTGGATTCAGCCAATTGATCATTTGCACACTAAGTTCGATAATCGTATTCTCAGCCGTCTCGGCGATCTTATTTGACAACCTCAGGGGTGTACTAGTCGCACACACCATCTATCACACCACATCATAGATTGAATGGGCTTTAAATCGTTGTATGGTTACCAAAATGCCCCACTGTGCGCTGTCGCCAAAAACGACGGGACAGAGAACAAAATGTTTTCGGTTGGATCCAATACATTGAACAATAAATATTACTGAGCGAGCCTAAGTACATACATCCATATACCCATACATACATACATACATATGTATACGTGTGTGGGTTTTTGATGTTCGTACTGCTGAAAACCGACAGCCACAGCGCGCGCTTTTATATATGTATATGCCGGTGTGTGAGTTTGAATGTCATTGTACTCATACATAGTTGTGTGAGAGTAATGCTATCCATGCACAACAAAACGGTTACAATATTATTATCGTTTTTGCCGTTGTCGTTGTCGATGGTTTAAAATTAAGGTACGACAGCATACACACATACAGACAGACATACATATGTATGTCTATCTGTGTGAGGAATACAATTCACAGGCCGTTGGCAATGTCGGAAGGCCTTCACTGATCATTCCTCTCTATTTGGGAACGCCTTCCAGGGGACTTCTTAGAGCAGAGACAGTGGATGACCCTGTGAATGTGAATGGAAGCAAACACCAGCTGACTCATTTCAACTTCGTTCCGCCGCTGTAAAAACCATCCACTCACTCATACATGCGAGACAAAATAATGCATGAAATCGTGTAATTTTGTATTTATTACTTACACTTCATTGAGCAAAACGACGACAGCAATGGTGAGATCAACAGCAACAACTTTGTCGCTTAAATAGACAACAATACAAAGGATTTCGTTGTTGACGGTTCTACAACTTTTTTCCATTTTCATTCCACGTTTTTAGGATATCACAAAACAACGACACAACATGTAATGTGTTAAACTGTTGACTGGAAAAGAATGAACTCAACAGAAAAACAAAAAACGAAATGGAAATGGAAATAGTGAAATTGCGAGAGAGAAAAATGCAGAATGCATTTCGTCCGAATGGATTGAAGCGCTAGAATTGTTTTTTTTTTGTCCATGTTTCCTTTAAGGAAATCGCATCGAAAACAAATACGTTTGATTGCAGTTTATGATTTTGTTGTCTGTTCAGATACCCTACATGACAGCTGATGGAAATTGTAAGCGATAAGCAAGATGACACAGTCGCATAGCCCAAATTATCCAGTGGACTTTGAGGGAGTAGTTGAGTAAAACTGGAAAAATATTTTTAAAATGTTCACGAACAACTCAACAGAATGAAGTGGTTTTTTGAGTAGATGAAATGAGAACATTGAAAAACTTTATATTGGTTCGCCCGTCGAGGTCCTAGACATTGATGTTCCACCACAACTTTTCGTTATAGTGTAAAAGCTTCCCATACATTCAACAAGTTCGAGGAGTCGAGTTTCAAATTTGTGCGCGGATAAGCGAGTGTAGAAATTCGTACGTTCACAACTCTCTATGTGTTGCTTAAAGGGCAATTGAGGTAAACATGTGAAGGGGGAATTTACATATATTGGGGTATGCGATTGGAGAATCATGTAGAAGAATAAGCTGGAGCAGGGATTTCTGCAAAGAAGCTTGTGCCAGGAATCTAACTATACACACACATTTCCAATCACATTACTGCAAATGTATATCGTTTTTAAAACACGTTTTAATGTACCTCCAGAACATACTGCACGTACGACGTTGTAATCATCAGCACAAGACGACATCGCCTATCCGTTGCCGTAGACCATGACAGGATTCACACAAACCGAGGAAACACATGACAAAATTACAATTCAAAGGAAACAACAAATGCTTATTGATTCCAAATGTCGTTGTTTGTGTTGCTATTTCTGTCACTGTGTATGTGTATGTGTGTGGGTTTGATAGTATTGGCATTGGAGTGTAATTGCAACTGAGAAAGGGAGAGAACCAATGGAACGAACTGAATGGAGACAAGTTTTCCAATACGACAGCAATCATCGAAAATGGCTCATTCGGAAGAAATGTTAAAAGTTAAATTAAACAGAAAATCGTTTAGTTTCGAACACAATAAACGGCGACAACAACAATGCCAGCAAAAATGTTTGAAAAGTCCTTGTGTTGTTGTCATTGTCGACGCAAAGATTTGTCTTTCTTTGTCATAAAGGAAAGACTGAATACAATTGGAATGGGGAGAATCGAAACAATTCAAATTGAAACAAACACTCACACACACACACATACACATATACACAAGTGACCATTATACATAAGAGCCCTATAAGGACTGGCAAAAGGATAACAGTGGGACGACTAATGCCGTCGGACGAGGCTGGCAACAACAACAGCAAAAGATTAATCTAGTTTTAAGGTTGATGAACACCAACAAAACAAAGCAACCCAGAAAAAAAGGAGCACACATTCCTTGTACTGTTTAACCCATATTTGGCCTACCAACAAGTTTGCATGACTTATGACCATTTTTGTATTCGACAGCGCACATACACACACACACACGCACTCCGTCTTACACAATCAGATGTCCATTTGCCTATATAGTAGATCAGCCAGCTGGAAATAGGAAATGAAAGAACCGCCTGCGATGACGATGGGGTGGACTGGTGTGGGCTGTTGCTAAAGACTATTATAAGGGTCACACTAACAAATGCTCATCCTAATGATACCTAAACATGATGTTCGATAGCAATGAAAGCGAACGAAACAAGAACTTGAAGTGGCCATATTCTCCAGAAGAATGACCCTTCACACATTTCTGGAATGAGACGGTATTTTGTCACATAATTTAAAGCAATCGTAACAGCACCAACAACAACAACCGGACAACGAATGGATTGCAAAGAAAAGTCCAACACGGAGAAAGTAAGTCAAATGACTGTTTATTGTAGTCATAGTCATTGCCACAGCTATAGCTGTAGTCATCATTATGGCCCTCGTCATAATAGTCATGCCATGGCACGAGTGGGCCGTGGAACAGCCGGCCAAGGAGTACAGTACTCCCGGGCTGACTATAACTATGGTATTCTAATGAATTGACCATGAAATGAACTTGTTGATAAATGATGACAATCATCTTATACGACTACAATAAACAATATTCTCAACTCTTTTGTTGAAAGTTGCCATTTAAGGTTGGCATGTTAAACATCAATAAAAGGAATTTCTTTAGCATTCGCACACACACACACATAGGCGGCACGTGCATATGTATGCGAGGAAATGGAAAACTACTTTTCATTCGAATTTCATAAAGTAGAACAAAAAGCAGGCATTATTTATTTAATTCCACTCACATTTTATAAAATTGTTTATATTTTATTATACCGCAGCACAAGAGGATAACATCGACTGTTCGACTGTGTTGACACACGTCACAATCAGATGAAAGTTATAATCGTCGGGCCAGTGAAATGGTAAGCGAAACACAGGACATAATGGAATGGATGTTTTTGTCAATCCTTTTTTTTCGACGAACTGAGCTACAGTTTTGGGTTGAGGAACTTTCCCCGAGACCACCGGGGAGATGCAAGGGCTGAAATAAAAAAAAGTATTCGGAAAGTAAATATTTGGATGATTTATTCAGAAAGATTGTACAAACGTGAATAGAACAACTGAAAAGAGGTTGGCACACGTCCAGTTCACAGTACCACAGACAACAACCCACCTTCTAGTTAGTCAATGCAAAGGCAGCACTGCGGTTTAGTTAAGAGACTCATACATTCGAATATTTCGTTTGCTACGAAGTCTAAGGGGTCCCGATTAAGTGTGGTATGTAGGATTCGGCCCTCTAGTCTTGGACACATGTGAACCCAGGCGAATTATCTAAACAAAATGATTTTGTAAACGCGATCTCCATTAACTATGTTCAAAGAATAAGGTGGATAGAGTGAATAAATAAGAAATATTGTGTCACAGCATACCACATTATCCAATTAGAACGAAATTCGGATATTCACGAATACATGGCCTTTAATTGTAGCCCGGATAGTGTTGGCTATATAAATGGTACTCCAAAGTGGTTTTAGTTTAACATTCTACCAGATTTGAGCGTACTCGCAGAAGATCGATTGTAGGCATGGACTTTTTTTTAGACATTAGTCAATAATTAGAATTTTTCGTTGGGAGCCAAATGTAAGTATTTGTTTTAAAATATAAAAATATCAATTTTATTCGGAATTTTGGCATTTCTAGGACGGAAAATAAAAGTCGACAACATGGAAAGCTCGAGTGTTGCAGCTGGTTTTTCCAAAATATCAAAAGAAGAAAATACGTTTTGGGAAGGTGCGGGACATTTGCAGAATAAACTTTTTAAAGAAAAAATAATGATTTCTAAAATTTGCTGTGAGATCCAAAGAGAAAGCGTAAAAAAATTTGCGATGACCAGATATTCACTAGCCCAGGTGATACAGCCAACCTTCTGGCTGAAATATTTGCATATAATTCGCCTTCGACTGGCAGCCGTCCCCGTTAGAAAACGTATCTAGTTTGATGCCTCCGATTTTCGTACGCGCGTTATCTACAGGGAGCTTGCAGATCACAACATAAATAAAACTCTGGGCTGGATGGTATTTCAGCCCTTGTCCTATGTAAGTGGTCTTCGAGGCTAGCTCGTCCATTGCGCAATCTTTTCAACATGTCGTACCGTGCTGGTATTTACCCTTCACGTTGGAAAGTTGCCATTGTTCAGCCGATTCCCAAGAAAGGTGAGACTGCTAATCCTACAATTGCAATATGTTTGGCGCTCTCGAAGGTTATGGACAGCATGTTTAATCACCATCTGGTTAAGTAGTTTGAGTCCAACGGCCTTCTGAATGATCGACAGTATGGCTCATTTGGATTTCCACGGAAAAGACATGGCGTTCCTTTGCCTGAGTGTGATTTCAAGTAATAATTAAGTACACACGTACCTGTACTGCGTATAACGATGCACAACTAATAATATTATATTCAGAGGTGCCTTCACAAATTAGTATCCGCCGTTGGCAATACATTTCACCGCAACCCATCGTCGGTAATCCTCACTACTTTATAACTTGTGCGATTCTTGTATCAGATATCAGTTGAATATATGTACGTCCACAAACTGACTGCGACCCGGCCTCTTCGTTCCTGACAGCTGATACGCTCATTAGTCCTGCACACCCGGACTCGCTTCATGTTTGGCCGCGTGGCTGATGCATGTCTGCATGCATTTGTGCACTTTCTGGCGATGTAAACAAATAACAATTTTTGTAGTTTCCAAACAAGTTGAGACTTTGCATTGTTGCATAAATACAAATGTTTACCACAAATTATGCGCGAGAAAACTTCAAATAAAGTGGGCTAACAAAACAAGAAACAAAACGGCAGACGAACTTTCATTTCTGTTTCTCCTTAATGTTAAACAAAAGTTGTTACATTTCGTCTTCGTGCTATGTGGGTAATACATTTTATTGTATTCCATTGCCTTCCATTTTTTGTTTGTTTTGTTTTTGGGCAACAAGACAAACGACATAAAGTGTGTTCGCATGTGCCCAAAAGTGCATCAAAGTTTAAGAGTAACAGTCAAACTTTAGCAGTTAATTAATGAGACCACTTTCCTTGCTACGGTGTAATTGTAGATTTAATGTACGAGGTCGGTGTGGTTCGGGTGGGACAAAGGTGACAGAGCTATGCAAGTCTATGATCTGGGGAATACAAAATTTTTTTTCACAATTTAACAAAGCTGTAGAATACGGGGGTTAATTTCCAAGCCGCTTGTTTTTTTACGCAAAGACATTTTGTGTTTTTACCGCTCAGTATTCAGAGGTTCTCTCATTTGTTCTTTATATTAGGGATCACCTTTCTAAATGGTAGTTTTGTTTTGTCAGCTTAATCTCTGTCGCAAACCTGAAACTTGCCCCCAGTTAAGTCCTTGGGTCCTTCCAATGGATGTTTCAATTGTCATCCTTCGTTCTGTTATCATTGGTGTTACAGTTTCTGATTTGTCTTGATAACCTCCTCACATGGGAGATTCCCACATGTTGGTTAAACGTCCTTAAATGATTCACGGGCTCCTATCGCGTCTCGACCCTTGAATGGTTTAATAAGCAAACTCCACTCTCTTGTACTTCGTCTTCCAGTCGACAATGTCAAAGCCAACATACAGTTCGAAATATGAGGCCGCCTGTACATTCATTAACAGAAATGGAATTCACTTTCAGAGTAGACCACCGACAAGCATTACCCCAGCCTGTGCTGTTGGTCCTGTGGCCACCACTTCACATTCTCGCCTGGTCATAATCCATTTTACGATGAGTCAATTGCACATTATTTGAATAATATATTCAAATACATTTATTAGTTCAACAAATTGTTACTCGTACCTGATGGGCCACACCCGTTGCCATGTGGCTCCGCGGAGGCTGAGCAAGTTTCCAAACAAACAATCATCTGATGTTGGTATGAGTTTCACATGAAATGTAATAAATTCAGTGTTAATTTACGGAGGGCGTGAATCAGTGGCGGCCAAAGTCACGGATGGAGTGATTACACCAACGCTGTTTTTAAGCTGGCAACATTCACTGTCTGTGTGCTAATAAGCATTTGGGCCACTTAAGGTGGCAACCGTTTAAACTGAATGCTAACAAGAGCGGTAAGATGAGTGAAATATCATTGAAAATAAATATTTAATTACCACGAAATAGTTTTGATGGTGTTGGGTCTTCACATTTACAAAGAAACGAGATGATTACATAAATGGTTCAATGGGATTCGGGATTGGTAAATAAGAATTTATTATTTTTTTCAGAAAGTGTAGTCTACGGGACTAAATAGAGATAATATCAGGGTTCTATGAAAAATGCCCCAAAAATTCAGAAAGAAACCCTAAAAAATTTATGAAAAATTACCCAATCCAAAATCCCCTAAATATGTAGTATGAAAAATATCCCAAAAAAGTAACATACAGTGTACACTCTCATAAACCTAAGGTACTGAGAAATTTTTCCGCTTATGAGAAAAGTACACAAGAGGACTGAATCGGATTGTAACTGAAATAAGTGTGCTTTCATTGTTTATGAGAGGTGTCCGCTTATGAGAGGTGTAAGGAGAGAGAATATATATATACAAGGTGGCGCAAAAGTAAACTTCCGATGTTTTTAGGCTGCAATTAAAAAAAAAAATGAAAAACTTTGATTCTTCTTGTGGATTATTTTTATTTGGTCTTTTAATTTTTTTTTACATCAAGTCGAGAATATGATGTCATGTAAATGGCCGCCGCCAGAGTTGCCACTGACATTAGGGGCCAATCGCAAAATTTATAGCATATTCTGATAGGAGGATTACTTTTGCGCCACTCTGTATATATAATATAAACATGATTGACTTCTGTTACAAAAAAATATCCCCAAAACAGAAAATTCCTCATTTTTTTATTTTTGGGGAATTTTTTGTTTGTCTATTTTTTGAGGCATTTTTCATAGAGCCGAGTATCAGGAGTGTCGTCAGAGATATTTGCAGACAGTTTCAATATATTCTGTGAACTGGATTTGTATTTACCTGGTAGATATTAACAACTGAATATCTACAACTGGAGTACATGAAATGCTTTTAGTTCCACTACACGTAATGGTGTACGTTAAAGTCTTTAGTTCTATCCCTGGTTATAACATAATTCATATTTTTCCCAGGAACATTTTAATTCCTGCAAACATTTTTTTTTAGTTTTGCTTGGTTTTCGTAATGGTCATATTTTTCTTTGTATGTTGATACTGAGGGAGTTAAATGATCAGGGTTTTTTGTTGTCACTCTACCTCTTTGTCCCTCACAAGTTCCGGATATTCACAGTAGAATGTTTTCCTCTGACAACTTCGAGGCGTATGATCAGCAAAATATTTACAAATCAAGTATACGCCACATAACTACCGACAATCCTATGATGCATTAAATATTGCAACAAAAATGTCTCAGGTAAAATGATTCCCCCGACAATCGGATGTACGCTCCGGAACAACCCGAGTTTATCTCGGACAACGATTGTCAACCCAGCGAAAGCAGCAGAACTGTTACAACAACCACAGTCGAATTCGGATAATGGAAAGAATCGCTTAATTGAAAATAAATAATTGTAACGATTGTCCTGGATGATTTTCCATGCACTGTACGAAAATCCGATGTAGAGAAAAATCGTGAAACACGTTTTTACTGCAAAGACACGATCACCGCTTAAAAAAATATGGTGAATGTAACGGCGACAAAAATTAATGTTGTGCCGTCTCATTTCAATACTACTTCATGCAAGCCAACAATGTACAGGGTTCTTCAACAAGAGGTATTATTTTGAATCACTTTTGAAGCTTTTATTCGTTGACATTTGACAAGTAGAAACTACGCCGTTACTAAAAATGGAAGGATACACGATTCAACAACGCATTGAAATTATTAAAATTCACTACAGAAATGGTTCGCACACAGATCGCAAAACTAAAAAGTTTCCGGACCGTCTTATCTCTCGAAGAGGTAATCACAATTAGCCACCTTTTTCCTTTGGGGCCACGTGCAAGATAAGGTCTACGCCAACAGCCCAGCGTCGATTCGAGACCTCAAATATAGAATTCGTGAGGCTGTCTAGGACATAGGGCAGCCACTTTGCGATTTGGTTATGGACAATTTCATGAAAAGGATATGGTCCTGTAAGCGTGGTCGTGGTGGCCATTTGACTGATATTGTTTCTCATTATTAACGGCATAACTTCATATTTATTATGAAATAAACATCCAATCATTTATCTCAAAAAATGGCATTTTTCTATGAATACCAAAATAACACCTCTTGTTGGAGAACCCTGTATTTTTTTCAAATTATAGGCACAATACATCCATGAAGTATCCATCTTCCAGCTAAAATTCAAGCGAATTGGGTGATATGGTAATTTTAAAATATTCAGTGGGTTCAGTGGGAGGTTCCACGCCCCTTTGTCTAATTATCACTCAATATAGCCAGGAATCATCTGCCTATCAAACGTAACTTCCAGTCAAAATTTAAGCAAACTAAATTAAGCGTCCATGATATTGTAAATGTAAAATATGCGATCACTTAAAATATCGGATCCAAAACTATCCTATTTCACAATCTGGAAATTTCATTGAAATCGGCGGGACGGTTCCGGAGATCAGCGTATACCAACACAGTGACACGAGATTTTTATACATGTATTAAGAAGAATTTTGGTCATTTTAGTGAGATCATCAGTGGCTGCCTTGTGAGACATTCAGCGGATGATTTCACAATCTCTAAGCCATATAAAAGTTCTCTGGAAAAGCATTAGCCGTTCGGAGTCGAACAGTAGGTCCCGGTCAGTGAGTATACAGATTCGACAGAAGTTTCCCGTCATTTCCTTCATGGAATACTTATTAAGCTTAATAAGTATGAACCCTTTTTGTATTACTTATATATTTATTATAAATTAAATGCGAAATTTCATTAAATTTGTGTATATGACACATATATTTATGTACATTTATAGTTATTCTTATATTTATAAGAGCCATACATACATATTAACAAACTAATAAACACTGACTAAATCCCATGGAAGGAAAATTCCCTCACTCGTGTATTTATGTTTGTATGTAAGTGCATCGGTTTTATGTAGAATTTTGTTCCTCCCAAAAACAAAAGCAAGCAAATTCGTATCGCTTTCAAAAGTTTTTTAATATCTGTCGACCTAATTGTTGTTCGCTTCTAGGGATGTCACTATTGGTTATCCTTTAATCTGTTAATGGCCCACCCCATCCCACATACACACACACACACATATACATGCATAGTCGGGAACAGGCAGCGATACCCGAAAAAGAAAACTCTGTCAGTAGGAGAAAACTGGCTCAAAATCATTGGAGTCCTGAAATGAAAGAAAATGAGCGAAATTCAGACAACTTCAGCGTGTATTGTTTGATGAGGAACAGAATGGGAACAATGGCCAATAATGGCAAAAAAATAAAAAAAAAGGAACGAAAGGAGAACACGTTGTCAACGTGCCTTCATATGCAACTCCATCATCATTTTCCTTTCAAAGACACAAACTCTCACACACACACGTACACGTACAAGACAACGAAAATTAAAATAGTGTTCTCCAAAAAAGAAAAAAAGAACGGGAATAAAGGAACAGCAGGAAAAGGCAAAGAATGTTAACATGCAACTCATACATGTGAGTACGTTAAGCACTGCACACACTTACATTGCCATGTGCATATGTACGTATGTATGTATGTGTGAATGTATGCCAGTATGGTGTTACGGGGATGTATGTATGTGTGTGTTCCACGTTAGTTTCCTCCGTAGAATTTTTATTTATGGTAGACGTTTTCGTAAAGTTTTTGTTTTCATTTGAAAAACCTTCGGGCGATATGCCGACATTCAATGCTCACAAAGCACATACCACACGCACACACTCACATCCACAATGGAAGACATGTGTATTAGGGTGGCAATGACTGTGCTACTCTAGTCCATAGTTTATGCATTTAATTTGTGGATCAGAAGTAACAACTACATCGTATTTCATCTAGAATCATGGAAAATATACAAGAACTTAATTGAATGTTATTTGCCAAAAGGAGATCAAACACATATTTTTCTGACCGATTCACGCCGTCATATAACAACGCTATCTAAGTCTGTCGGACGGACTTTGAACTCCACGCAGAACAGCTGATAACTATTCGATTTGCCTCAATTATCCCTATAACATGAGGTGGCCTACATTAATTGTGTTTAATTTCGTACAAAATATTTGTTTGTTCATAACTGGCAAAAAAAATGGTTGCAAAGATTTTCGAGCACTTCTGGAGGGATAATATGTTTTATGAAATTAAACACAATTATTGAAGACCACCTCAGGGCAGTCTTGCCGGTTAGAGGGTTAATTTGTTATAAAATTCGTCGACATCTATACAAAAAAAAAACATATGGAGTTTAAAGTTTTACCCCCGGTATTCATAAAAATGTGTGGAAATACAAAAACAATTTTCACACATTTTTCTTAACAAACTCTTCTTAAATTTTAATGAATCAGTAATATAGATTAAGTTCAAAGTCCCTCTGGCAGTCATGAAGATTTAAAAAAAATCCACCCTAATACGTATTGTAGTGTTAAGATGTTATGAGGCAGTATGATCAGTGGAGAAAATGACTTGTTCGATCTGGGGATCTGATGAGTGACTGTTCACTTAAAGGTCACAGCTAGATCAATGAATTCAATCAGCATTATTAGACTAGTTGTACAATGCACTAATTAAAAATGCACTTGCACGGCTGAATGTTTGTAAGACACTCTCTTTGTGAGTACTTGTTAGATACTGATTTTATTTTGTTAATATTTTCTTAATCTACCATACATTTTCTTAAACTAAACTAATCCTAAAGAAGGAACGAGAACGCGATAGACGCATGCGTGGGGTTGTTTTGTCAACCCACACAGGCGTAACATCTTGTGGAAAATTCCACTCGTTATCATGCTCGTCCCTTATTCTAAAAATAGCCCGCCGCTCTATACCACACACGCATGTTGTACTGCCTGCTTATCTTAAAAAACCCAAGCTACAACATACGCACATGCATTGAATATATCCAAATTACAATTGTATACATTATTTGAATACATACAAACTACAGTACAGTTTTACACATTGTTTTGAATACATTCAATTACCGAATCCAACACAATTTTATACCTTCAGCAGAAAAGGAAAAAACACCATGTGAGGATTTACAGAAATCTGAACACTAGTTGTGTTATGTCTTATTAAATTTTCGATATTAAAATCGTTTAAGACTTTTACTTGCGTAAGCTTGTTCTTATTGTAAACTATTTGGCACAGGCGCTTAACATGCCATGCCAGACATTTAGTCCAAACATTTCAATTAACTTTAGTGACTTTGCGTTACACTTTCTTCTTCGTAACTAAGGTAGATATTCAGATTCGGAATCGCAAGATTACAGAGTTCTGTTGAACTCGGAGTAGCTGGAGATCGTCCACATGCTGTTCACCAACATCCAACACTTTCCAGTGAACCGGTTGAAACGATACGAAATAGTTCAAGGATGATTTCAGTTTGGTTCCGTACAAAGAACAATTGTTCAATTGGCTGTTAGACCGGCCGTGGGGATGGTTGACCCTGAACCCGATTTTCGGTCCATTTTACACTCTCTGGCGGATTTTACAAGCAGCATTTAGGGAACAGCGAATCCAACTGAATCTTTGGGCCTTCGTTTGAGCCAAAACTATTATTGGACAGATTTTTATTACAGACAAGGGGAGACATTCGATGGAAATCTTTATCGGACGAAGTTGGCTCGTGATAGGACTTCGCAAATTTGACAGGCAATTTGAACCTTTCGAACTGTTTTTGAGAAAAAAACACACCTTAGATTGACAAGTTTAAGGCAAACATTCCTGCCGAAATCTCTGAAGTGATGCTCAAAATTGTAATGGAAAACGCAGCAAAAAGATCTCATATGTCGGCAGCGTCTCGATTAAGATTGTATTCAAAAAGTGGTCGAAATAAATTCAAAACATCCAATTTATAAGTACATACCGACATGAAATATGGCGTTGTTTGTATCACACAGTCAAGGCTGGGTTTCACTTTTTTAATTAAATTGTGTTTAATTGGTAAAATGTGTTTTGAGTAATTTTATGTTTCCCAATCGCATTTCACTTAATTACGGGAAACTTCCTTTAAATCAGTGAGTTTTGCTTGATATAACTGCATGCCGACACCAACCGTTGACAGGCGACTTCTAATGGACAATTTCCCATAGAAGATCCATATGGTCGTCATTTACGAAATGAAATTGTATTTTCGATAAGAAACCCGGGTTTGTTGTATGCCAAATGCAAACTATACTGCAGTATGTACGCCAGCCTATTGTTTAATTTTTAATTTTAAATAAATGTGTGTAATAACTTGTGTTTCTATAGGAAAAGTAAACATGAAAAGGTGTAAAGGAGAATCGGCTGTAGCTATACATTTGGCCCACATTAAAACCATTCCTTATTACTAATGTATCAAGTGACATGACTATCATGGACTTTCATCATTCATAAGGGTGTGATCGGCCAGATCCTTACAAGGAAGATTTCCAAAAACTTGTTTATAGAAATTTCTAAGTTTCCTTCCACATTTTATGCGATACCCATATCATATCGCACTACATATGTTACTTTTTTCAATTGTTCTTTTCCCTCCAATTCTTTGGGCTTTCCTCGTTTGTCTGAATGTGAACGGAGGCATGAAACAAAATAACAACAACAAAAATCGAACGTACAACTACTGCGCCCGGTGACCGTGTTGAATTATAGCCGACATTTCTGCCGTTGGCATTTGTGTGTTACTAAACTACGATTAGTGATAGCACCGCTGCTGCTATGCATCACTAGCACAGACGGACGGGCACACCGACTTTTGGCCATTTCCAAGTGCGCCTTGCAACGACTGACGTACTGAACTACTGCGGCCGTTACTGCGGCTGGCGGTGCAGTCGCTGGTTTTTCCTTTGTTCGGTCTCTTACGGTCGCTGTTGCTTTTACTGCATGTGAGCGTATGGAATACTCAATTGCCGACATTAATACATATGTATGACTTGTCTGTAGGTGCACATGTATGTATGTGCCTTGTAAGGACATATCCTTCGCTGGTTGGTGGCAATGACGGTGCTGGTTCTGGTGATGGCCATTGGCGTGGTGTTTATTGCATATGCCGCAAATGCTCGAATTCAAAAGCATAAATTTATTTCTGCGCTGCTTTTTCCCGTGAAATTTCCACATCGATATCGATCATTCCGTTTGGGTTGAATTTCGTTTAAATTCATTGGCCCAATTCACACGGGAATAATTTTTAGTCCGAACAACTTTTGTTTTTTCCAAAACACACGAGACTAATTAATCTGACTAAAATTGTATACGTATACACAGCTTTGTGTGTGTTAGTATTTTCTTTATTTATTTCACGTTTGTTTTTCGTTCGTTATACAGATAAATTGCTGGAATAAATGGCTGGAATAAGTGATGATGAATTGGCTTACACGACGATGGTCGAAGAAAGACTAAAAGTCGCTCCGCAAAAATAAAACACAGAACCTGTGTTTTCATAAGTGTGCATGTATTAGTTTTGTTCTGGTAATGCGGGGTTGTAGCTGGATGAAAAATTAATCCAACCAAAAACGACTCTCCTCACCGAAAATGCCTACAAGCTGCCATGTTAGACCAGAACAATTAATCCCGTGTGAATTGGGCCATTAACAACAAGTTGAAGCACTTCATGTGTGCAGTAACATGGCGTAATGGGAGCTTAAGTAACATTTGGTTATAACTCTAAGAAAATATATATTTGCACGTTTTGATAAATAGGCGAAACTTTTTCCAGGTTAATTGTTGATGGAAGACCATCATACAGCGGCCATTTCGTAACTTCTCCTACGAAAGCCGTTCGCAGTCGCGTTTAAAACTGTAGGTCCCTGTCAGTCATTATACATTGCTGGTTGGAGCTAGTAAATCTTAGAAAAAGCTGTAAGAAGTTCGTCAACGGTGCCAAGTCCACAAGCACTTCATACGACTGGGACAATTACAGGGAAAGAGTTAGGCCAGGCAAGAGTACATTGAGAAAGGTTCAGAAGGAAAAATACAGGCCTCCTTACAGTGCAATGAAGGTTATCTCAAGAAAGGTGATTCTACAACATGTGGTAGGGAATTATTAGAGTTGCTCACTTTCCTGTTAACTGCCGAAATGAGACTTTCACGGACGGTACTGCATTTAGTCAAGCTGCGGCTGTTGCCCGACAAATCGTAACAGAATCCAAAAGAATCAAGTCACCTGGACCGGACATGATCTCACGGGGTCAACTAGAAGCGGTGGCGGGATACGCTGATGGAGCATACCTCCCTGCCATGTGGAATGATACCAATGTATTCTTAATTTCCAAAGCGGGAAATCCCTTGTATGTGAGACCAAAAGATTGTACACCAATCAGCCAGTCATCGTTTCTTTCAAAAACACTATAGAAACTCATTTA
This sequence comes from Hydrotaea cyrtoneurina, assembly GCA_958296145.1. Lineage (NCBI taxonomy): Eukaryota > Metazoa > Arthropoda > Insecta > Diptera > Muscidae > Hydrotaea > Hydrotaea cyrtoneurina. Next base: position 3,393,612 of record OY282513.1, on the reverse strand, counting down.
CAGCTTAGAGCAACCACAGACAGGCAGCTGTTGTCCGGCAGGTGCAAGTCGTATTCGTTGCAGGTACAATTTGTATCTTCAACTCCAACTCTTGTTACTGATGACCAGATATTCACTGATCCGGTTGACAAAGCTAACCTGCTGGCTGAAATATTTGCAAAGAATTCATCTTTGCCAAAAAGTAGTCAACCACTACCCGTAATCGAAAAAGTATGTAGTTCGATCCGCTAGATATTTTTTCACATGCGTGTTTAACAGAGATTCTTGCAGATCTCATCGTAAATAAAGTTCCGGACCCGAATAGTATTTCAGCACTTGTCCTGGAACGGTGTACTCATATGAAAACTTATTGCATTTGGTGTCGGTAATACCTTCTCTCGATTCATATCGAGTTGTCTCAGAGATCGCTCTATGCGAGCACAGGTTGACCACAGGAGTGTCACAAGGTCCTTCTCTATTTCTTTTTTTTATTGACGACCAGTTGGGTCAGACTGTGATCGGAATATACTCTTTTGCGCATGACTGCAACCTGTGTCATTCATGTTCAGCCAAGTCCTCTGTGGGTCGAGGACAAAGGGCGATCGATGAAAGACTCTCACTCAACCACGACTTGACGACGATTTGTGAGTGCGGCCAAATGAACAGAGTAGATTTTAATGCGCAAAAGACCCAGTGGTGTTTGTTGTCACACCAACGTTCCACTGATCCAGCATCGTCGTCTATCTCAATGGGTGGTGTGGATATCGATACCATGATGTTCTGGGCATGAAGATACAGGGCGATGCTCGCTGTGCTAGCCATATATTCGAAATGTCGAAAGAAGCATTCAAGTGTTTAGGCTTTTTATAGCGGTGCAAGAAATACTTAACCCCATCTGACCTCGTAAATATTTACACCACCCACATGCGGCCTAAAATGGAATACAACTCCCATATATGGGCAGGGGCTCCAACTTCATCCTTGCAGCTACTTGACCGTATATACAGGAAAGCCGTGTTTATTATAAGGGATAGTAGGGTATCCAACTCTATTGTCTTCTTACAGCATCACTGTTCCATAGACATTTCAACGGTATCTGTTCGTCAGATATCCATCGTCTGGTCCCTGAAGTTAGAACAATTAGCCGCAATACGCGGCTAACCAGGACCTCTCATCCGTTCATTGAGAAATAACCGGTAGATTTGACGACACACTATATAGAAAATGCGTTCTTCAGCCGGACTGTTCACGTGTGGAATAATCTTCCAGTAAGTATTTTTCCTGCCTGCAATGACATTACCAAATTCAAGTCAAACGTCAACAAACACAACTTCATATTTTCTTCCTCCAATGCCCTCAAAATGTATACTACGGTACAATTTACTAAATAATAAAGTAGTTAACGGGGTCTACTCGAAAGACATAAAGCTAATCGAAATCTACCTGATCACTAGTGTTGGCCATTAAAGAATTAGCAGAATGTCTGAGAAATAACGTCCTTGCCACAGTGAGGATTAACTTAGGAAATCCAATAAAATGTTTGTTGTCTGCCCAACTGGCTGAGAATCGAGTCGGAGAGAGTGGTAAGATGCCGCTGGCCTCGTTTTTCTTTTGTATTTTCAATCCTCAATTCCAGACATATTTAAATCCAGAAGCTCATCATCTATATCCGATCAGTATTATCATCTTTTGAGTCAATAATTCCAAAATTAGCTTGTTTCATTTGTCAACTGGCGTTATACACACCCTTCAATGTCATCCAGAAAATGTACGTCCGCTTTAGAGCGCCTGGTGACGTCCGTCATGTCAGACACAAATGCATCATTTTCCGTTTGGCATTTTTAATTCTCTCAGTTTATGTTTCCCACTTCCGGTTTCGTGTGTTCCTTTCATTTACTGGCCGAGGCTGCACGTGTTTGTGTGCTTTCTGTTCCTGTTATTCTTTCAATTTGCCATTGTTTTCATGCGAACAATAGTTACCTCAGAGTTACAATCGTTTCTTGTTTGATTCCGGCAGTGCCATACACTAAAAAAATGCCACATGGCCACCGGCCAGGCATGCGACGCCAGGTTGGCTACTCTTGGTTGGATCGGGAAGTGTTTAATTTAATGTGAACCATATTTGATATTTGAGATGTGAGATGTGTTTTACGGATACGCTGTCCAGTTTCAGAGGATCCCTTGGAGTAGAGTATCCTGTTGTCGGTGCTGAAGGCTCTCTACGCTACGTGTCACTTGTTTTCATCTGTGTCGTGTTTATTTTTAATGACTCCTTGCAAACTAATGAGGATATGTAGTAATAATAGCTTTGGTGTTGTTGCCTTTGTTGTCGTTTTCTCAAATAAGATCCTTATTTTGTAGCCAACGACTGCCGTCATCGCCACCACCAACACCACCACCATCACCCACTCCCTCTGCCATGCTCGACATCAACTGTCAGACAGTCATTATTGTTCGCCTTGGCTTCCCGTAGTTTCTTGGTGGGATTTTCTGTTCTTGTTGTGCTTCATTTTTGTTTTTTGTTGCTTGTTTTGTTTGTTTGTATGTTTTCTTGGTTCGCTTAAAAACTTAAGCGTTTAACATTCGAATGGCATGATTGCGATACAGAAATACTTGAGTCGGATGAGAGGGACTCAAGCAAAAACGAACTTGCTCAAGGGTGCAAAGATTACCAACAATCATTAAAATACAGCCATAGACAGAGGGAATATCAGCCTCAGCATCAGCAAGAGCACGGCACCCGGCATCGGAGTCAGCTCCAGCTACCGACCAGCATCCTCAGCAGCCGATTCGATGGCAGCAGTGTGGCATTAGTAAACGTTTTCGAAAATGTGACGAAATTAAAGTGACTTAACTCACATTTCAAAACTTAATGATTTCATCAAATCTATGGTCGTCCCAGTACCATTTGCCGTTTTGCTTCTTCTTCTTCTTTGCCAGATGAACTTTAGTTTTTGACTGTATTTGGCACGCAAAAGTTTCATTGCCTGCAAAAGGAAAAGTTTTTTCGCGGAAGAAGATTTCACTGTAAATCCAGGGCTACCCTCAACCTCACCCTCATCCTTCTCCTTCTCCTGCTGCTTATGGTTGGCTGAAGGGGATGGTTTTTTTTTTTTTTTTTTGTATAAAGAAGATTACCGTTTCGTGATATTACAAATAGAAATGACTAATTAAAATTTGAAGAAATTTCTTCTTTGACTTGTTTTCTCTCCATTCGTAATATTTGAGATATTGAAGACAAAAAAAAAAAAGAAAACAAATATGTTTTCTTATTCGTTGTGTCCCGCCAGGGGTTGCGGAAATCATTAAATCGACAGAAAATATTACAAGTCAGCTTGGTTGGGCCAGGTACATCAATCTGCAATTAAGTAAATATTTCAAATAGATTGATATGATTTCTTGGAAATCGTTTTATTAGTTAAAAGCAACGACCTATCCATACAATGACAGGACAGATGCAGATGCAGATTAATTGACAGTTACACAACTCTGCGGTTTTCGCAGAATATTCAATTTGAAGTGTCATCAAGTCCTATGACCTGTTACAACCCAATGTCTCAATATAAATTAAAACCCGGAAGAGGAGGTACATTTGTACGAGGGTAATGACAACATTGGAATTCGGATCGTTCAATTTCATTCAAAGACATGTTATCGTATAGAACGTCAGGTCAGAGGAGTAACTGCGAAAGAGGGATCAAAAAGTGTCACATGTGTTTTTCTTAATTTAATGGACTTTTAATACGTGACATTTCATATTAATTATTATTTTAATTTCCATAGTTTGCTTCATAAATTTCAAATAGAGTGGACCTGCATTTTATTACCAGGCTGGAAATGTGGCTCATGGATGGACACAAACAGGAAGTTGTATGAAATACAAGGATATGTCAGGAACATGCTGGTGAGTTCAATCTTTGCCAAAACAGGATCATCCTTTATCTGACGTTGATACTACCTAGTGTCAGCACCAGATTAACACATAGAAATTATATATCCAGTCAGTTATCACCCATCGAGCCAAATTGCACTAAAAGAACACACCTCTTAGATAACAAAATATTTGCCACTCAATATCGACAGTAGTCAAAGCATAAAATGGTATTCCCGCTCCCACATAACCCAGAATAGGCCAACGAATGTAAAAAAGCTACAAAGGCAAAGAATTCTGCCCATAACGCAGCAGTGCATGGCGTAGTCACAGGAGCTGATCTGGCGGATATTACAACCTGAAATAAGACGAAAAGCGACAATTCTAGTGAAAGACCTGTGATTCCCAAAGATGCCATTATAAATTAGATCCAGCCCAATGGATCTAGCAATAACATGGAAATCTGGTGACGGATATGACAAATTCAATCGAATTTGCTTGGAGCGGACTTCCAACCTACTGACGATCATCGATGACGACGTGAAATGTCAGTTCTCAAATGTAAAGTAATGTTGCAAAAGTGTCACGCTGCCAGAACCGTTGGTCTACCTGCTTAAGAAGACGATTTCTGGATGCGATCAAATGGTTAGAGGAACGCATTAACTTATCAGTCCACTTCAGTTGGAACATTTAAAGACCTGTCTTCAGTTTGCCATTATTTGTGAAGAAAAGACAATTGAAAACTAATGAAATAAAATAGAAAAAATAAATTAGGGGCCACAAAAGAAATCCCAATGATTTCAGCAGCTGAACGAGCAAAAAATTATCAAAACTTGTAATTAATATACATCACATTAATATACATCTGATGACTCAGAGGCTTTGAAAATGAATTTAATTGACCAACTGACATTCGAAAAACCTCCGGAAAACCAACTTTTTCGAGAAAATCCCATTTGTCATTTATAGCGACGGGTCAAGGGTAAATACCCGGTAAATTGTCTAAAAATTCGTATATACCCCAAAAGATAGACAAGGGTGTAGACACTCTGGTGCATTAACATTTAGTGCATTTTATAAAAAAATAATAAAAAACACAAAAAGTAACGACATGAGACAGTGACTACATTTTATAGGGGTTAGAATATTTAAGTACTGGAAAATATTATAATGTTGTTTTGGACCGTTTTTCAATTATATTTCACCAGTTTTGGACCCGCTTTGGACCCTTTTTCCATTATTTAAATTTTTTGGCTCATTCCTATCGGTTAAACATTTTTTCACACATTTCCCCCCCTTTTGTGCGTTTTTTTATCCCGTCGTTGGCCCATTTTTCGTCCCTTCTGTAAATATTATCCAGCTGTTGTTGCCAAAAACATGTTTCACACTTTTTATTTTTTTTCCACATTTTGCCCCTTTTTATCCCGTTCTGGTACGTTTTAAGACCGTCTTTTCGGCCCTTCTGTAAATATTATCCATCTTATTTTTGCCCCTTTGTATCCCGTTCTAGTACATTTTATGACCGTCTTGGTATATTTTCGCCCCTTCTGTAAATATAATCCACCTGTTTTCACACTTTTTATTTTTCCCCTTTTGTCCCGTTTTGGTACGTTTTAGTCCCCTTTCCCATTATTTCAAATTTTTGGCTCATTCGATTACAAATTTGTTCACACATTTTTGTTTTTCCCCTTTTGTCCCATTTTTTAAACACGTCTTGGTATGTTTTGGCCAATTTTTCGTCCATTCTGTAACTATTATCCGCCTGTATCACACTTTTTACTATTCCCCTTTGATCCCGCTTTGGTACGTTATAGGACCCTTTGTCGTCCACCTGTTGTTGCCAAGCGTAGTTGTGGACCAGTTTCCAACATTGAATGATTTTAAATTTTTGCGTATTTCGGTGAAATTTTTTTCCTCGTTTTCATCTCCTTCCAATCCAGAATTTCCAAAAAAATCTGTTATTAGCGGATGTCAGATCAGCAAAGCAGCATACTTCCCAAATTTCATTTTTTTTTGATGAATCAGTCGAGACTTTCTTCATACTGAAACATAAGCAACGCCATCGCTTTTATACGATCTCAATCATAACAACAACAACAACAAAATGTATAAGTTGCATGTTTGAACTAGGAGGTTTTGCTTGTTTCATTTGTATTGTGCCATCCATATCCCACCCCACCCCCATTCCATGAGCAAGAGAAATCCACTTAACTCAAAAACCAACATATCTGCTTTGTGAAGTTAATTTATAATTTGAAACTGCAATTCCCCTCAAACATAAACTGGAATTTATGAATTCGAAATATGTTTGGAAATTGTTCACATCCTCAATTATATCAGATAACGTTTGCATAGGTCTATGTGCTAGAATCCTTTCTCTGTAATTTCTCTCATTTATTCCAAATTAGTTCAAAAATTTAACATCCTTTCAACTCGAAGCCGAAGAAAATTTGAAAACATTGACGGCACAAAACAATCTTTGTAACATTTTGCAATTGTTTGGCTCTACTCTTTGTTGTTGGGTGGTTGTTTCTTGTATTGGTGTACAAACAAGCAAACTAAACAAGAAGGAAAGCAAATGAAAAAATACAGAGAAACGGAAAAGAAGAACTCTGTTGAAATTAAGTTTAATATACTCTAATGAACTCGTACAAATAGAATTAGTTGCATTGTAGTCTAACGTCTAATGCGTACGCATCCCAACAAATGCAGATACAACATGCGAGGGTCTGGTGTGGATTATGCCCACGATGAATCCAATAGCGAAATATTAGCTAAAATATTTAGTACACAGCTGTAATAGCGGTTTCCAGTTAACATGTCACAAAAGATTAAAATGGATTTATTCACTACAGCCTCGTATACATGTCCATATATGCATGCAAGGAATAAGAATACTACAGGCACACTGAATGCAGTCGGTATCTTCTGGTGTGTCGGTAGTCGAAGGGGTTTGTGAGTGTGGCAGAGGCATTGTTTCGAGTTGCCAAGCACTCCAGCAAATGCAACTAACAATGTCAGATTACGCACATTTTGAACACATTTTGTGTTTATATTTTTTCAAAATCTATTTACGATGTTGGCATAAACGGCTAGAGAAAAACAATAGTGTGTGTGTCTTTTTTGACTTGTGACTACATTCGTAAGAGACACATTCAGTCTGAAATAATAGGTCACCTAAGGCTGTTGGAGTCACTCAGCTTATGTAAGACCATCACACTCATTCGCTCCGAAGTTTTAATGATCGGGGATTAGTAGATGACGAAATAAAAATTAACCCTGGCTGAGTTTTACGAATACAAAAATCGAATATTGTGGTTTATGAGCAGTCCTCTTCTTCAGGACTGGGAATTGATATTTTGTGGGTACATCGTACACCATTTTTGGTGCGGTCAACTGGAACATTTTCCAACCAGGCTTGCTGTTGGCACGAAGTTTTAACTTTTCTTTCGATACCTTGTGACGATACCACATTTACTGCACTCATAGTGCCGGTCCGTGCATTATTTCTCATATAGCACAAGAAAACATAATCGTTTCATAATATCTGATTAGTATTGCCAGTGTGTGTGTGTGTGTGAATCAGGGTAGAGTATCCTTGCGTGTGAGTGTATTTGTGCCCGTGTGCATGTGATGAAATGCAAACAACTTTTCATGTTAAATCCAAATTTATACACCACACAAACTAACATTTCCAGCTACCGAAAGAGGGGGGGCAATGTAAACGGAAAATTGACTTTCTACGGAATTGAGAAGGCCTTAAAGTCGTATACTATTTAAATGGAAATATCAACTAGAAGAAGGCCTCATTTATTCCGACACTGCATTTCGATATTGTGTTCTAAGAATGAAAATGCACAATAATGAAAATACATTAGGGTCAGGACATTTTGCAAAAAGCAAATAAAAAAGGTTACGAGTATACTGAAAAAACTACTTACATAATATGAGTGTTTTCGTTACAAGCTAGCCATTGTACTTCGCTTAATTGTAAAGAAAGCGCCAAACTACTGATATTGTAATTTGACGCAAACTAGGCAGCATTCTGGGGACCCTGTGAAAAATCTCAATGCATTTTTATGAAAATCTGAAAAAATATTCAAGATGAGTAAGTGTTCTGGAAGCATATTACAAACACAATCTTAATATATATTTACCCTCGACACTGATTCACTGACTCTGTCACGCAGTACGTAGGAATTTAAATAGGCATTCTATAATTCTATAAATAACTAGTAAGTTGTAATGCGCCTATGGCGCCCGTTAATTTGCTTGAGAAAGTATTTGTTACTTAATTTTAAAAATTTTGTAAAAAATATTTTGAGAAAACTATTTTGTAAAAAAAAATTTCGAAAAAAAATAAAATTTGTGGAAAAAAAATTTTTGTTGAAAAAAAAAATTTTTTGTGGAAAAAAAAATTTTGTAGAAAAAAAAATTTTTGTTGAAAAAAAAATTTTTCCTGAAAAAAAAAGTTTTTGTTGAAAAAAAAAATTTTGTTGAAAAAAAAAAATTTTGTGGAAAAAAAAAATTTTGTGGAAAAAAAAATTTTCTTGAAAAAAAAAATTTGGGGAAAACACAATTTCTGTACAAAAAAAATATTATTTTTTTTATTATTATTATTTATAGAATTATTATAGAATGCCTTTTTAAATTCCTACGTACTGCGTGACAGAGTCAGTGAATCAGGGAATCAGTGTATCAGTGAATCAGTGTCGAGGGTAAATATATATTAAGATAATAATAAAAAAAATAATATTTTTTTTTTGTACAGAAATTGTGTTTTTCCCAAATTTTTTCTTTACCAAAATTTTTTTTTTAAAATTTTTTTTTTTACAACAATTTTTTTTTTGCAAAATTTTTTTTTTCAACAAAAATTTTTTTTTTACAATAATTTTTTTTTAAAATTTTTTTTTTTTTTTTTAAATTTTTTTTCCATTTTTTTTTTTCAACAAATTTTTTTTTTTCAACAAAATTTTTTTTTTCCACAAAATTTTTTTTTTCAACAAAATTTTTTTCCCACAAAAATTTTGTTTTTCAACAAAATTTTTTTTCCCACAAAAATTTTTTTTTTCAACAAAACTTTTTTTTTCCATATTTCAACGGGCGCCATAGGCGCATTACAACTTACTAGTTATTAATAAACACTCTAACCATTCGTCCATAACTTTCGAAACAATTTATTTTCTTCTTCTTCTGTATTAGCTCACAATGAATGATATCTTTGTTCACTTGGTACCATTTATTGTTGGCATTTTGTTATTTTTTATGCTGGCAATGCTCTGCCAACATAAGACTCAAACTTAAGCGATAATTTCTAATAGCGCTTAGCTCTCCATACAAATTAAGCGAGTATCTTAGCTAGCGGTGTAACGAAAACCCGCCTAATACGAGGGAAGATCAATAATTTCTTGACCTTTCGAATAAAACAGTTTTTTTTTGCCAAAAAAAAAATATTTGTCAACATAATCTCCCAACACTTCCAAAAAAAATAGAATTTTTCGAGGTTCATAAAATAAGCATTTTGTTTGATCAACAATTTCATCGTTGGAGCTGAATCTCTTTTCACAGAGCAGTTTCTTTAGGTTTGGAAATAGGAAATAGTCACTGGGGGCTAAATCCGGAGACTATGGCGGATAAGGTAACAATTCGTAACCCAATTCATGCCAATTTTGTCACACGATTACGTTCAGCGTCATTTGAACTTGTGCGACCACAACAAAAGTCAGTAAACTTCTTTTCCATTGAAGTTTTTTTTTTATAAGTGTATTATAGAGGAATGTTGAAAATAAAAAAATATCGATGGTGCAGAGTGCCCATAGTATTTATCAAGCTTCTTCTTAGTTTTTTTTTCGCAAAAAATAATGTTTATTGAGCACTCGAAATTCACTTTTTTCCATTTTTAACAAAATCTACAAGGTTGTATGTTTTGAACAGCTGTTAAACACAAACTTAATGATGGAACTTTTTCAAAATTTGACAGTGGTCTATTAAGAGATGGTTCTTGATGGGAGCAGTGTTGCATTTCATATAACTACGAGTGAAGTTGGAAAAGGCACGGAATTATTGATCTGCCCTCGTATGTACAACGAAAATCTTTACACATAATTTACAATGTAATTTAAAATGTATTCTAAAAATGACTTTCTATACGAACGGTTTGTTTTTGATCTAAAATGATCCAGGTATAAGAAGGCATTACCCCAATGTACACATGTTCTCGTATGCCTACATACTGCGTACATTTGTTTGTTTGTATGTGTGTGTGATTACTTTAATGCACCATGTTGCACAATGGCAATTGTAGTTTTTGAGAAATTTTACTGATAATTTGTTTTGACAAATTTTTGGAATTGTAAATTCTACAAAAGGAAGACAAAACCAACAATCCCAATTTTTTCTTATTTTTTTGGCAACAATAAAAAAGCTATGCAAGTAAAACTTAAATGCATGCACAGTAGTATGTTAGTTAACACACATATGCATAAACAATAAAGTGGGTATACCCCAAAAGGAATTCCGTAAAAAATAAAATGGAATATAACTCCCATATATGGGCAGGGGCACCAACAACATTTTTGCAGCTTCTGAACCGTGTACAGAGGAGAGTGGTGGATTGAGTATCACTGTTCTATAGATATTTCAATGGTATCTGTTCGTCAGAAATCAGTCGTCTGGTGTCTGAAGTTAGATATTTAGCCGGAATAATAGGCTATCCAGGAAGTCTCATCCGTTCATTTTCAAATGACCAGTTGACCAGACGACGCTCTATAGAGATACTTCGTTCTTAAGCCGTACTGTTCGCATGTGGAATAATCTTCCAGCAAGTGTTTTTCCTGCCTGCTATGACATTGTCAAATTCAAGGCAAACATTACTCCCTCTTTCCTCCCTCCAATAACCGACTTTCCTATCGATAACTCCAAAAAAAATATCCTGCATTGGATTGAGTTAATGACAGTTGCACTACGACAAACATAATTTAATTCTTCTTCATCATCAACAATATACAAGCAGGGTTCTCCAACAAGAGGTGTTATTTTGAATCTACCGGTATTTCGGTAGCTGTCACTTTTGAAGCTTTTGTTCTTTGTCATTTTTACAAGGAGAAACTACGCCATTACCAAAAATGTAACGATACACGCTTCAACATCGCATTGCAATTATTAAAATTCACTACAAAAATGGTGAAAATCTTGCAGTCACAGTTCGCAAAACTAAAGCATTTTTGGGTCGCCGTGAAGCACCTTGTCGAACCGCAATACAGAATTGGAAAAATCGAGCTGTTGGGACAAGTTAGTGATGTGAAGAACAAAATCCGTGCACGTCGCTCAAGAACAACTGAGAATATTGCTGCTGTAGCCCAAAGTGTTGAAAAAAACCCAGGTTTGTCCATTCATCGTCGTTCTTTGGAATTGGTCATTCCACAAACGTTACATTACACCGTATTTTGCATAAAGACTTGGGTCTTACGGCTTATAAAGTTCAGTTAACACAAGAAATCAAGCCGGCCGATCATAAACAAGGTCGTGTCTTCGCTGAAATGCATGAAAATGATCCGGAATTCCATCGAAAAATCATCTTGACTGGTCAGGCCCATTTCCGCCACGGTGGCTACGTCAACAAGCAAAATTGTCGCATCTGGTCCTCGGAAAACACAAGAGTTATTGTTGAGAAGCCCCTCCATCTCTAACGTGTGACTATTTGGTGCGGTTTATGGTCCGGCGGGGTCATTTGACCTTACTTTTTCGAAAATGAGGTTGGATCAACAGTTACGGTGAATCGATTGCGCTATCGAGAAATTATTAATGATTTTTTTATGGTCGGAGTTGGGTGATATTGGCCTGGACAGAGTTTACTTTCAACAAGACGGAGCTACGTGCCACACAAGCAACGAAACCATTGATCTTTTACGGGAAAAGTTTCCGGACCGTGTTATCTCTCGAAGAGGTGATCACAATTGGCCATCGAGATCTTGTGATTTAACACCTTGCGGCTTCTTCCTTTGGGGCCACGTTAAAGATAAGATCCACACCAACAGCGTCGATACAAGACCTTAAAAATATAATTCGTGAGGCTATCGAGAACTTAGGGCAGACACTTTGCAATTTGGTTATGGCCAATTTCATGATTAGGATATGGTCCTGTAAGCGTGGTCGTGGACATTTGGCTGATGTTGGTTTTCATTATTAACGGCATAACTTCATCTTTATTATGAAATAAACATCCGATCGTTTATCTCAAAAAAAGTGAATTTTTCTTTGAATACAAAATAACACCTCTTGTTGGAGAACCCTGTATAACGTATTTCTCATCTACTAAACCACAAGAAAGTAGACGACACCCCTGTTTGTATACCATTCATGGCCAACGTCCCTCTTTCATTAATTCGTTTTAGGTCATTTTACAAGAATCGTTTTGTTCATTTTGCATTTCAGGTGACGATACACAACAAATGCTGAAGGAATGCATTTCATTGCTTGTTCTTTTTTGTATTCGATTTATCTAAAATTAGGACATCTTCGACTGGACACAGGTGAATAATTTATTGTTGTCCGTTTCGGAACTTCTAAAGACTCTGTCACACGAAATCTTCCACCGAAATATTGCCACACCCCTCGTGGTGGCTCCCTCACAGTTATGAAAATCGGTTATGAAAATAATTTCTAGATAAACTTTTCGACAGAAACCTGGAACCCTAATCAGGGCCTCTCATGTCTCATTTGTCCCTTTGTCTTGAGTCATTCGTGTAACATCTTGACTAAGGATCTTCAAGCAATATACGGACATATATTTGCCAAGAATACAAATAATTAAAAGCCACGCCCCATCTTATACCTCAAAAACCAATGACAAGTCACTCAGTAGATTTCCAGTGAAATGCCATGTTTTTTTCTAGACTTTTTCATGCTTAAGAATTCGTATGCCGACGACCATAAAACATTTTGGAATTTTTATTTTCTTTCGCTAACGCGTGACCCCATCTAATACGTTTGTATGAACATATATGTGTGTTACATATACACATACCCATACCCATACACATGTACAGATGTTTATATGCCTTAATGCAATTTACACATTAGGGTGGAGTGAAATTCAAAAAAAAAAAGTTAACCTCGGAAAGAGATGTAGTCTGGGGTCCTAATGAGGGGAAAAATAAAGAAAACAATTTTAAAAAATTTTTAGGGGTCGCGCCACTCCCTCGAAATTTGGAAATTATCGCTATTCTGGCGTTGATTTTAGAAAAATCCTAAAAAGATTTATGTCAATAAATGTTTGCAATAGCGTAAACAATGAAATAAGGGCATGAAAAAATTTAAAAAAAATTTTCTCATTGTTCAAAAATTTCAAAAAGTAAAATAAGTCAAATCGTCCCTTCTTCAGAAAATTGACTGAACAATGAAATCGCCACCAAAGCTACAAATATTAGTCGATTATCCTCATATTTGCCTCATATACTTTTGTTTGGGCACTGAACAAGCTCAATCTTTTAAATTTCGAATAAGTTAAGTCGTTAATTTTTAGGATTTTTCTAAAATCAACGCCAAAATAGCGATAATTTCCAAATTTCGATGGAGTGGCGCGACCCCTAAAATTTTTTTTTAATTTTTTTCTTTATTTTTCCCATCATTAGGACCCCAGACTACATCTCTTTCCGAGGTTAACCTTTTCAAATTAAAAAAAAAGCATGTTTTCACTCCACCCTATTACACATGCATGAATGCAGATATGAATACAACACACAAATATGGCTGTGTATGAATGTATGCATGTGTGTATGTGAGTTTACAAATAGTGACAAATATTGCAAAATTGCAAACTACGCATTGTGCTTTCTGTTTGGAGTATTTGGCTCTACAACAATAGCATGTCCTCTACATCTCTGTTGAATTTTTAGGGCTTTGTGTCGATAGTTGCATTTCTTGTGTAAATCGCAGGCGAATTAGGATTTGGGGACAGAAGTCTATAGAAATTGTCAACTAGATCTGCTGAGTAGACTTGATTCGAAAATGCCTAATGTCTGTGGATGAACATGATAGAGCATAGACCTTCAGTAGAAAAATTTCCGAAACAACCCGCTTCCCATTTCGATACACCCTCATAAACGCATGTTTAATAGTTCAAGTGGCTCTGGTGATTTTGTTTTTATTCGTGCAAATTTACATTTTTTGTAACATATCCTGCTAAAGTCTGTTCAGTTTTATTTCCCCCACAGTCTTATGTTGTTTCGAACACAATTTGTATTTGTCTGAAAGAGAAGTTTGGTATTCAGGTAGTCTTCAATATATGTATGTATTGGTGTGTTACTTAATTTTGATTGGTGTAAGTCCTTTGATACTCATTATTAATGCACCATCATAATTTTGAAAGCAGATTATAGGAATGTGTATGTGTCTGTGTGCAGTCTCACATACGTGATGTTGTTCACCCACAGTATTGGCATGTGTAAAAATATATGTTGCAGAACATTTTTTGTGAAATATTTTGCACATACTAATTGAAAGATTACGACTAGACGAATAATTTAAACGAAGAAATCCTAACGATGTGAACAGACTTAATTTGTATTTAAATTAATTTCAAAAAGACTTTCTATTGTATCTGTTATTATTAAGCCTACTCAATATAATAAGTCAGTTGCTGTGTTGTATTCTTTCTATACAGTAGGGTGATGCCATAGAAACTTACATTATTATATCGCACTAATAATAGTTGAGGTGAATATTTCTGGTTCTAATGGAAAAAGTCTGTATACCAAAAAAAAATCATATAATCCAGAAAAGAGTCTCATTAAGCATTCCCATGACTTTGTTGAAAAAAAAAACTGAAAATTTTTAAGTTTCTATGAAACGAGATTATGGTCTATCAAAATCCAAACTAAAATGTTTCGGTGTCATAAAGAAGCACGAGTAGAATAAGCGTTTAGTAGAGAGGTCGACGCACAGTGGTCCAGAATCCAACTACATCGGCAAAAAGTCTGTAACTTTGCATCTAGTAAACATTTTTGAGTTCTGTAAAAAATATGTTGGAGGTACTTACTAAGGAATTGTTTTTAGGTATTTAATTTAAAAATCAGACAAATAGATATATTTCAGAAGAAAAAATTTAGAACTTTTTCAGATTTTGAACAAAATTTAGTTCACTATGACGAACTGTATCTCAGAGAGATTTTCAACACAAATGATGACTTTTTTATGAAGTCAATATTTTATTTGTACAAAATGTAGTTTGTATGTAACAAATAATTAAAAAAAAAATTAAACCAACACAACTTTTTACTGTAGAGAAATGTTAAAGGTGGAAAGGTGGAAGAGTTTTTTTTAAGGGGTAACTTTTGTGCTCCCGAAATTACACAATTCCGAAATTGGGTACATTTAGTACAATAATATATATTTTTTTTAATCCCGAATAAAATATTCTTTTTTTGAAGATAAGGTCGCATTCAAATTGGCTTTCATGCCGGCTTTTGTAAATATCGCAGTTTTCCGTTTTATTCCCACCGCGTCCATTCCATCGTATTTCCTGCGGCTGTCCAATCTATTTTTTTTTCTTTCTTATCAGCATACGAACCGGGAGACTTGTTGCGTCATAGTTGCACAGACCACGGACCACGTGTGTTTTTTTCTTTACACTCTATCACTCCAAAAATCCACCCTTCGCTTTTAGTGTGCATCCCTTGTTTATGAAGACTGCATATTTATTTCTTTTAGTGTTTTTTGTTTTATACTTTTCCCTGTGAGTTGTTCTAACCATTCATACGCTAATATCCTGTTTGCCTGCATACATATGTGTGTGTGTATACATTTGTGCAAGTGTTTGGAGAAATTCCATTCATACTTCTGCAGTTGTGATATGTGGAATATTATATATTTTCAGCCAGTTTTCTATTGTTATTGTTGCAGTTTTTCTCTTTTTTTCTTGGTTGATGCTGCTGGGCTCTGTTGGCCACCCATCGCCTCTTGCCTGTGCGAAAAATGTTTTTAGTTTATAAATAACTTATTTTTAATTCTGTTTTGCAAAGTTGTAGTTGTTTGTTGGGCTCCCTTTTATTTTGGCAAAACTTAAATTGTAATTTGTTTGTGTGCAAAGACAGCCAACCGCACGAACACAAACACCCACAGCAAACTAAACAACTGGAAAGAAGCGGAAAAGGATACCGGCACATACGGTCCGTGCCGATTACTTGATCACCCTATTTCCGTTGGTGTTTATCCAGAACAAGGCCCCGTGAACAGAGAACAGCGGCCAAGCAAGCATATGCCCGCGTAATCTTATCGACAAACTGTAATTTCCTCATAAAACAGGCCAATATGGATCCCGAATCACCAGCACAGTCTCCGTTGTTGTCCTCCACAGAAAAATGGGGACAAGCTGTTATTCTTATTGTTACTAATACCAATGACTACAATTTGTACTGTGTGTGTGTTGGTTTGTGTGAGTGGACTTTAGAGTGTACATTTCCTTTGAGAATTTGAAACGACAACACTTTCACACCCACACATGCACCCATTCCTACACATGAATAAATGTGCCTGTGTGTGTGTGTCAGTGCCCTCTTTGTTTCTGTTCGGCATTATTTCGTTTAGAAAGGGAACGAGAGTCGTTTTCTCTGTAAATTGTGTAACAATGGCAGCTACAAAAGACTATTTACAATACAATTTGTCTACAATTCTGTGTTGGCACAATGACCACAAGTGTTCATTATGGTCACTCTTTAAAGGATGTGTGTGAGTGTGTTCATTTCTCTATGCAATGGTAACACGGTCCCGTCCATTATACTCTCTAACTAGATGAAATAATCAAAGTTAGTTAACAATGAACATGAGGTTGCATTGTGATCTTGGCCCCCACTACATAGAAGGCAGTAATTATGGGGGGTATAAGTGACAATCGAACATTATAAGGTTGTGTTCTAACAACACAAATAACTGATAAGTCGACGGTAAAGACCCTGACATTGGGCTATGTGACAACCGGATCATATTGGCCAGAATTAATATTTAAGTTTTGCCCAGTAAGCAGTAATGCTCATTAGGCATGGGAATTGCTGTGCAGTTTTTGGAATTATTTTCCATAATGTTTTATAATTTTTGGCCAATATATACATATATATACATCATTTGAAACGGGCAAGACCACTTTGGGAAAACAATAACAGTGATTTTCCCACGGTGTGGTTGGTAGTATGTGCGACAAGTAAAACCAGGTTTAAAACCGAGTAAACATTTTTCAGCCGCTGCTTATACCTCGACATTTCGGACAACTTTGCGAGTAATCTCAGAGCCAAGTAAATGTATCCAGAAAAGCATTAGCCGTTCGGAGCCGACTTTAAACAGTAGGTCCCGGTCAGTGAGTATGCACAATTATTTCGAGAGAAGTTCCCCCTCTGTTTCTTCATATATTGTTAAGGGAAATAAGTAAGTAACATCACTTCTATCACGAATAGAATTTCTCAAGTATACGAGGGCCCAAATTTAAAAAAAAAACGGAAACATTTCACGTTCAAATAGCATTATCTATGAAAAATTCCCCAAATGAAGAATTCCCCAAAATAAATGAAAAATCCAACCCAAAAGTTCAATATACACGTTTCCCCAACAATTCTGAAAAATCCCCCAAACAATTAAAAAAAAAAATACCCGATGCAAAGCCCCCCCAAATATTATGCAAAATATCCCCAAAAATAAAAAATTTTGGAATTTTACGAAAAATGAAATAAGGGTTTTCCAACAAGAGGTGTTATTTTGGTATTCAAAGAAAAGTGACATTTTTTGAGATAAATGATCGGATGCTTTTGCGACGTGCACGGGTTTTGTTCTTCACATCATTAACTTGTCAAACAGCTTTTTCACCAATTTCTGTATTCCGATCCGACAAGGTGCTTCACGACGACCCAAAAATGCTTTAGTTTTGCGAACTGTGACTGCAAGATTTTCACCATTTTTGTAATGAATTTTATTAATTTCAATGCTTTGTTGAAGCGTGTATCGTTACATTTTTGGTAATGGCGTAGTTTCTACTTGTCAAATGTCAAAGAATAAATGTTTCAAAAGTGAAGGCTGCCGAAATATCGGGAGATTCAAAATAACACCTCTTGTTGGAAAACCCTATATTATGAAAAATATTCCAAAAAACAACATTGTAAACCAAAACTCACTTTTGTTTCGAAAATATCCCCAACAAAAATACCCAAGAATAAAAATATTGGGAAATTGTACAGAAACATTAAATATTACCTAAAAATTATAAAAAAAAACTCCCTATTATTTGGGGAATTCTTCATTTGTTCTGTGCATTTTTCATACCTTTTAAGCAATGTGCTAGCAGAGAGAGAGAGATATCTCATAATATGTTCCCGTCTAGATCACAGCACACATTCTATTAAGAACAAGGTACAAACCTAAAGACTTCACCAACTAGAACTCTGTTAAATGCCATTCAAATCGCAAAAACCAGAAGGAAATGCCACAATTGTTTTGGAATACCTTCAGCTAATCCAAAATGCAATTAAGGCGAGAGAGAGAGAAAAGTATCAAACCTAATCTAATTACTTCCGGGCAAATTTGAATCTCTTCACAATACATCTACTCTCCAAATGCCTGATACCCTAGTGTTAATAATGTTCGCCTTATGTTCGCTATATAAGGGCAAATGCATTAAACAATTAGCCGCTGCTCGTTACAACGATTTTCATGCATACTAATCTTAATGAGTTTTTAAGCAATTGATTTTTCCCCCTCAGCTGCAGCGCAATGGAAAACACCACCACAAACAACAAGAATAATTGTCCATAATGATCGTCTAGCCGTTTGCAACAAACTTGCATAATTTTGTACTTAAGGTGGTGTTCTACCTCCTTGAGGTGGTTAAACAAACAAGAAAAACAGAATTGACCAAGGTCGACTCGATGTAGTCCCAATTGTACTGAAAACTATCTGATTTTATTGTTTAAAAAGCAGTTAGTGGGTAGAACATTCCACTCTTCCCTTTATTATTCCAATTTACAGGGGAATGAGTTCAATTTGAAAATTATATGAAATGTTTTTTCTTCTATGCGTTATAATCTTCAAACTGAGCTCATTCATCTGATACGATTTACTGCGTGAATCCGAACTGGATATGGGATTAAGTAACATGAATATACAGGAATACATCGACCTACTATTTGGAACCGGACTCATCGAGCAACGCGGGCCCTTGCCGCTTATGATTTTGGAGCGGAGCCATTTTTGAATATTTTTTCTTTAAAAATACTGCTAGAATTGTCGTTTCGAATTACAGAGTTATTATGAACTAGATATTTTGTGGACGGAACACAATTATGTGACTTGAGCACTTTTTGCAGTATACCGACAATATAAAAGTCTCCCCCTTTATACTACAGCACAAAAAATTGGAATTGAAAATGAGTTGGTCAATTTTCAATATCTAAACTTCCAATGTCTCTACAAAAGGAACAGCTGAAGATGGAGCATGCATGTAGTTGCAAAAGAAGCAACTACAGGGAACGCATTAGCAAATCTCATTCGCTACTTCACATTGTAACAATAACATGTGTACATCAGTTAAATGTGAAACCTTAGAAACGAAAAAAAACTTGTTAATCTTAAACTCTGTGGAAATAATCTCGAACTCGTTAATTAAAGTTTCTGCCCGTCCCACAACGGACTCAACTGTTGTTACAACCTGATGTAGGGTTTGACCGTCATCGTCATGCAAATGGCACGAATTGTTGTGATTTTAAAATTGTATATATGTCACACATATATACACGCTGAAAAATCGGTCTTTTTTTAATGTTTGCACAGAAGAAATTTCTGTATCAATTAAATCTTATTTGCCTCTAAACAATGTTTATTTGGCTGCAAATATATCTTTTTTGCTATTCTTATTACGTTTGTAAGCAGAAATAAAAAGTGTTTGATAAAAAATACGCCATAAACCTTTTTAATTCAAGAAATTACAACATTTGAGGGAGAATAAGTCTGAGTTTGCAGCAATTTTCATATTCTCTTTACTACCTCCACACTCTTTAAGAGAGTAATAGTAAACGAGGGAATAAAATACACTTATATAGAGATTCACAAATTGGAAAAAAATTGGAAATAATAAAAAAAAAAGTAACACAAAATTGCATTTAGACATACATATAACCTGCAAATATGTTAATGTTGTTTGATGCATAATTTGTTTGCTGAATTTTGCTACAAAGGACTTTTTTGGCGTGTGTATATTTATATATATATATGTATATGTGTGTGTACAAGTTAGTACAAAAATGTGCATATAAATGTCGTCATATCCTGGGAAAATAATTAATGGTTTGTACCTCGAACTCACTCACCGTACAATGTATATTAGACTGGTTCACGTTTAAGTGAAGCACCATTTAGCTTGCATTCGAGTATCACACACTCCCAACATAACATACAAATCGAATATGTTAAACATTTTTTTTTTTATTTTATTAACCCGTCTAACGTCTACGTGCACACTGGCACATAATATACTTTTTTTTATGGAATACCAACAACAACAACTTTAGAAACAGGAATAATTTATACGAAACGTTTTAAGCGGCTGAAATGGCGTCGACTTTGTCGTTGTCGTGGTGGTTGTGCGTTTGCGAACTTTTTAGGCATAGCCAAACATTAAGAAATTAATAATAATTGTCATTACATAAATTACTAAGTATACGTATAGGCCCACAAACACACATACGTATATACAAATGCGCAAGTATTAATTTCTATATGGTTGGAATGCCAACGACGCCCTATTACATTAAAAATTCCACAACAGCAACTATTCCAATAATATCAAGTATTTTTTAAAAGAAATTTAAAATTTGTCATTTAGGATTTCGGAAAAATTACACGACACGATCACCAGTTCATCAGTTGATTGTATTTCTAATACAAAAAATCTTGGAATATGAATAACAAACACATGTTTTCTTTTAAATGAGTTTGAACGCTTTTTAAGCTCTCGAAATCAACTCTGACATCAAAATTAGAACAACAGCTTTTCGGTTTATGAGATTAAGGCAAACACAATGCTTGTAGCCTTTTTTTTGATATTTCTATTTTTGCAAAGAAATAGAAATAAATCAATGATGTCGAACTCGAACCACAGAAACAAAAACAAAACCCGTTTAAAGATCAACAATAAATAACAAAAAAAAACTGATATATAATATTCGGAAAACAGCATATGCGTTAAAGAGTGACCCCATCACACTTTGACATGTGTACTTTTAAAATGTATTGATTTGTTGGTATGTATTGAGTTTTCTAAGAGATTCTTTTTGTCTTCACTTTATTTCCTTTAGGAATTAAAACGATGGATGTGTCTTGCTTAATAAAGTAGTTCCATTTTGCTCATTTATAATCAAAAATAGAGTTCACAAATTATGTTTAGAGGGTTTCCACCAAAAAAATACCCAATTATTTGCTATCTTCAAAAATGCGCAGACGATTTTAAATCATTTGAATGAAACATGGAATTTGAACAGACGCCTTACGTCGGGAAGTGATGACATTGTCATTTATCTCACGTCTATATAGAGAGATATTCCAATGGATCACCGCTTCCCAATCCTTTCGAACTTTCGAATGCTACATATTTAAAAGTAAAGTACTTAAGAAATATTTTTGTGTTTTTGAAATTCCCCTGGAATTTCATTGCGTCAACCAAGTAAGTAGAGGAAATCTTTACTAAGACTAACAGCCTGCCTTTATAAAACGAATGGGTATTTCTTCTCATTAAAATAACGCACAGAAATTCCGTTTTGTCAGTTTGGGCTTTTGTAACACGAAAATCTCTGTTTATATTATTTATAAAAACCGGATGTAACACGATCATGACATTCTGAATATATTTAGGAGTGTGCGTTTATCTGGCCAGTCGTCTGCTCGAACTGTTTTGGAGATATTACACGACTACCAAAAGTTGCCGGAATTGCGATTCCAATACGGATGTGAGACTATCCCCATCTATAACACCTATAAAACTGTACATTGCAAAATATGTGAAATGGCAAAGTTAATTCAGCATCAACGTAGAGAATCATTGACACTTAAAAGTAACTACTTTGATTTTGATATCAAAGCTGCATCAAAAGGTTCGAGAATTCATAAATGATTTAGTATTGCTACAGGTTTTTTTTTTTCGTTTAAAAAGTTGGTCGGCTCCAACGGATTTTGATCGGTTATTGGGGAAATTTTGGTAGCAATACTGGATTTAAACTTCGGGCAGGGAGGTACTAGTTTTCCACTAATATTAACCCATGCCAAATTGCATGACATGAGTCAGAATACAGACCAAAAATGTTATCGCACGTCCAAAACAGAAATGAGACTCATTTGGACGAAACATACTCTCGGTCTTAAGTGACTTTAGACTGTACCCTTCTTCCCGGTAGAGTCAGTGTATAAACCGCCAGCTGAACGGAATTACGGTAATTTGAAGAGGGGGACATTAACAAAAAATATTAACGCCGCTTATCGATCGAACGCTATCTACATGGGATGATTCGCGCTTGTTGTTCTTAACCGCTACCTCTCATTATTACAAACCTGCTGAACCCTGGAGAACAAATGTTGCGCGGTGTATAATTAACTTCATTCAATGGCAAAGTGTCAGTCGGTTTCATTGTCCCACCAAAGGCCACTGAAGTATGGCGATAAATCATTAAATGATAAAGCCCGAAACCAAACAATTTAAGAACAGCACTTGCATGAAGAGCTAATAATGAAATAAATAAATATTGACTAAACACCGAAACAAAACCTACTCACTGTTTTAGCAGACAATGTTAATGTTAAACATGTCAGTGTTATTAACAAACAATTACAAACGGCGTAACGATTGGCACGGGCGAATTCGACACACCCTTCACCCCACGTCAAATACTTTGTGCAGCTATAACGAAGTGAAGAGGCAAGGCAACGCGGATTAGTTTTCGATAACACTCGTTGCTCTGTGAGCGTGGATATTATGTTCGAGCACCCCGCTCCTTCTTTTCTATTTTTTTTGAGAATTATCAACGGCAGGACGAACGTAGTATGCCACACACTGTGTAGTGCAAAGGCATGAAACAGAACAAAACATATTCATTGGATTTTACACTCAGCTCTATTGTTTCACAAGTGAAATGCAAAAGATCAAATGCTCGTTTATGTTATCGATAACAATGATTTATATACAAATAGCCAATATATTTGTATATTTTTGTGTATATTCATAGAAAATATGTATTAAATATCGATATAAGCAAACACTGATTCTAATAAGAATGTTTAATACAAACTGTTTCATCAGTTGTAGCTATAGAAGTTAAACGATATGGGTCGACAATGTTTATAGGTGTATATTAGGCGGGTCCATTAGTATGAGAGAGAGAAAAAATCCACAACGAGTATAGCAAAAACGAAAACTACGAGAAATTCTAAGAAAATTTCCCCAAGAAACCATGGGTCTAACAAAAGTCTCCAACTCGTGCTAGTACTGTTTTCAAAATCGATTTTTTTTAGAATATGTGCTACAACCAAACTACAGTTGGTACAAGTAAAATGTTGACGTCTTAATAAAGGAAAACATACTTTATAATAAACATACAATTAAGTAGCATAACTCTTAAAATATATTAGATGTAGTTCGATAAATTGAGAAATAAAGATTAAATAGTTTCTGAAAAAAAAAATTGAAATTTTTTAAAAAAAAAACCTTAAAACAAAAATAATAAAAAAAAATTTCGCCCTCAAAATCTAAAAATACGAAAAGCAGTCAACTTGGTTTATATTTCTAAAATATAAAATTGCCTGTTTTTTAACATAAGTACCTTAAAATAATACCTCATTCCTTGCCTACGATCAGTTTTTTACAGAACTCAAATAAGTTTACTAGATCAAAAGTGCGGTTTTTTGGTAAAATGTGACATACATATTTGGCTTCTTTGTAAAATATTCTTAGAAGTTCCCGTTGTTTTCGTTTGTGCTTTGTTGATTTTTTTTAATTACAATTTCCACTGAGTCACTTCTCATCATACAACACAACAATATCCACACACACACGCATGCAAAACATGAGCCTAAACGTAACGCTTACGGTACATTTGAATCCGTTTTGGCTTCAACTCTGGGTGAAAGTGTTACCGTTTTTCTGCTCCATTACTACCGGCGAAGGTCAGACCACACGACCGGTGTCATTGTTAGACCCAAAAAACATGTTAGGCGTAAAGATTATCTGCGAAAATTGTTTATTCTCTGCGTAAAATATTTCAAAAATATTCCATTGACCAAACCGAATAATCGAAATGTCGAAGCGAAAGTTTAGTTTCAATTCGGTTCCATCAAGTGTCGTACGTGTGTGGTGACAGTGAAATGAGTTTAAACAACAAAAACACTTGAAAAACACATCGTTCAGAAGTGAATAAAAAATAAACACACACATACCAAAAACAAACAAAATTATGTTAATTAAACTAATCAAAATTAAAACGCCAACAAAAACCAATAAAAGGTAACCAAAGAAGGTGTCTTTTTTTTAGAAGTCAATTAAAGAAGGGGGATCACAAAAAAACAACTTTCTTTAACCCTTAACAAATTTAGAGGGCACCACTGAGTGCTTTCTCGTTAATCGATGTATGTATTCTTAGTATGGAAGATTTTTGTTAAATGAACATTGAAACGTTTCTCTAATAACACTACAAAATCATCCTATGCACAAAACCAACTTATCTTTATGTAAACTAATCTCCTAAATCCTAGTGTCCGTTTTGCCCCATCACGTACAGTTTTCGAGATATCGTGTAAATGTTTTTTTTCATTAATTTGCCTAAATCTTTCTTATAAATCGTAATTTCTAAAAATTACATACAGATTGTTAAATTTACAGCCAAAGAAATCAAAATTATGTTTTTTTTTTTGGTTTTCAACTGGCAATTGTTCCCCAATTCTGGAGCATTCCGGTCCGTTTCCGACATGTATATTTTTTGGTAGTCCCACGAAAATTGCCTGAGTTATAACTGTTTTGTAAAAAATGATAGGATATTTTCTCACTTTCAGAACGAGATTTAAAAGTAATCATGTATTTTCTTTCCAAGGTCTGAAAATCCTCCTTTACACATTCCTACTGATTGAGGTCGTAAACTACAATCAAAGGCACAAAAAGTTAATTTTTACAGAACAGTGTAATGTAGCTAGCCATATTGGTTATGCCGCAGAAGACTCTTAAGATGTGTGAATTTTTGTCAAGAATACCCGTTAAAAATTCATTACAACTGAAATTTTGGATTTACTTGAACTGGTTTAAAGGGCGAAAATTAAAGACAAGAATAATTCCCTAATAATTCAATCGTTAAGTCATTCGAATGTAATACAAAGTTCTCCAACAAGAGGTGTTATTTTGAATCTCCCGGTATTTCGGTAGCTTTCACTTTTGAAACATTTATTCTTTGACATTGGACAAGTAGAAACTACGCCATTACTAAAAATGGAACGATACACGCTTCAACAACGCATTGAATTTATTAAAATTCATTACAAAAATGGTGAAAATCTTGCAGTCACAGTTCGCAAAACTAAAAAGTTTCCGGACCGTGTTATCTCCCGAAGAGGTGATAACAATTGGTCACCGAGATCTTGTGATGTAACACCTCGCGACTTCTTTCTTTGGGGCCACATGAACGATAAGGTCTACGCCAATAGCCGCGCGTCGATTCAAGACCTCAAAGATAGAATTCGTGAGGCCATCGAGGACATAGGGCAGCCACTTTGCGATTTGGTTATGGAAAATTTCATGATAAGGATATGGTCCAGTAAGCGTGGTCGTGGAGGCCATTTGGCTGATGTTGTTTTTCATTATTAACAGCATATCTTCCGCTTTATTATGAAATAAACATTCGATCATTTATCCCAAAAAATGCTATTTTTCTTTGAATACCAAAATAACACCTCTTTTTGGAGAACTCTGTACATTAAATAACCCAATATCAGCTGTTAAAAAATACTTTATTGAAAATTTATAGAACCTACGAATTAGTTTCATTCATCCAGTGAATTGTTTCTTTGACCGAAACTCAATATCAATATTTATATAACAACGAGAAGTTTGGTCTGTGCGTGTTTAAAATTTAACATAAATTTGTTATTCTTTTTGTCAAAATTTGCTATCATAATAAATGAATTGATATGATTTGATTTTAAGTTTAATGAATCTAATTACCGAAAACTGGTTTCATGTTATTGCTACAGTTTGGGGGGTTTCACGTTAAGTTCTCAGATGAAATTCCCAGAACACAAGCGAATACGATCGGTTTGTTTGGCCAATGAAGAGGAGTCAGGTTGGTGAAGCCTAGTCATAAATATATTAGGTGAGGCGTTTCATCGGTAGTGAGTTGTATTGCCTAATACAATTTGTTGGCTAGCTTGAAGGTCGCTTTATAGCTTCCTAATTACATATCAGAAAGTTACTTAGTCGACATTGGGTAACGGGCTATAAACCCAAAGAACCTAACTACAAAATGATGTTTTCCAAAGAGATAATGCGAAAGATCTCAAGTCCCATAATTATGTTGCCAAGTTATTGAATATTTACGCATGTTTTCATAAACATTTAGAAAGAGAAATGTGTGAAAATACAAAAATAATTTTCAAATATTTTCCTTAACAAAGGGTTATAATACTGTTATAAATTTGTATGAATACGGAGGTTAAAGTACATGGGTGTTTTTGGCATAAAATGAATTGTTTTGCTACAATAATTCTTTTAGTCGTGGGATTTTTAAACAAGACTTTCACATCATTAAGTTCATTTCACAAAAAAAGTTGACTTGAGCTATTTTTGCTGCACACCGACAATATTTTCTATATTCCTATACGTGTATTAGTTTCATTTAATTTGATCTTTAGTTTTTATTGAGACTTTCTTGCTAAGCTCGGCTGTCGTTATTGGTCAATGCAAAAGTGCCCTTTTTGGCTGCGTTTTCCGTTCCTTTCATGAATATCAGGGCGGAAGCGATTATTTGGCCAGAAATGTTTGCCTTGAGACGTTCCAAAAAAAAAAAAAAAAATCTGGAGTGATTAAATTTGGAGAATTTACAATTATCCATTGTAAGCTAAATAAAATATCACAATTCTGAATGGACTTATTGCACCAACGATTTCTGTGGTAAATTTTATATTTTTTATAATATATAGAAGCGAAATAAAGTCATTGATCACCATGTTCCCATTCCTTGCAAGTAATTCCATTTGGACCACACAGACAGAAAATAGTTTAAAACATCATTTCCATATCAAATTCCCAACAACTAAGCGAGACATTAAACCCGAAAGTTGCCAGTCATCCGAGCTATTAGTAAAGCAAAACAGATCGAGTTTAACGATTCTATTCATCCGTATCGGGGTCAGACAGCAAGTGTCGCTTTTAAACGATTTGATGTTAGAATGAACGATTGAATGGCTAACGCTCTCATTAAATCCTCACACATTTTCATTCATACTATAAGTGCGTACTTACTCTGCGTGACCACATTATTCACATAGATCACTTTTTGGAAACCCCTTTTGGGTTTAGTGCCAATGCTGGTAGTTTCGTGCTTTTGTTATCCAACAATAAAAAAAAAAGCATCACTTGATAACAATTAGAATAACCAGAAATTCCCCCGATTCACGGTTTACAAACAAATTATTAAGAAGAAATAAAAAAACACATATCGAGACGCACAAAGTCAAGGCAAGTCATGGATAAAATCCCAAATTGAACAGCAACGGAAACGTGTAAACAATCGAAACATATCTTAGTTTGTTTGGTTTTTTTTGTTGTTTGTGTTTGTTCTGACGTTGGCTGATCATCAGTGGATTTTAACACATTTTGAACCCGATAACAAGTTTGACCAGAACCACACACACATAGAGAGTTGAGGGCATTAAAGACACGTTAGTACAGCAGTTAACATTTTTCTAGCGTATACACCGATTTCAGCCAAAATCTCTAGCTCAGATTTATACGAAACGTTCACGGGCACGGAACAACGCAAAACGATGTCAGCCAACCCCCACAGATTAGGGGCCATCTTGGCTATTCTAGCCATTGTCCACATACAAGGTAAGACGCTGAGAGAGCTTTGCTACTGCAAGATTAACATGGCGTAATTGTCTTACAGTTTCCACAACGCAATTCTTCCAACAACAGCAACAACCCTTAAGGAATGTGCCTCGGTCTGGCTCGGTTTCAGCAGCCAGCAGCAAGGCCTTCGAACGTGAAGTCAACTATGGCCCCGTCGAATTCTCCAAAGGTGTGGCCAATTCGCGCACGGTTACCAAATCGAATGGTGGCTTCCAAAATGGTGGCCATACATCGGTGTCCAATAGTAAAGCCGTTTCGCGTGGCGTCGAATTGGGTGGACTCGACATCGGCAGCACACTGACACGTTCCCAAACGAAGACCAATGGCGCGGTTTCGAAAGCCGTGTCACATGACTTGAATGTTGGGAAGCTTAATATCGGCACATCGCTGTCCAAAGATAATCTTCGCAATGGCATTGGGTTACAACGGGCCCCCGGTGGCGGTTTGCAACTAGGCTTGGGTGCTCTGAGCCTTGACCTGTCTCGCAACAATCAGCCCAGTAACGGTGCCTTAACCCAGGCCCAAGCCCAGGCTCAGGGTCTGAATGCACAGGCGAAAGCCAATAGTCATGCGCAAACACAATCCAAACAATACGGCAAAGTCGGTGTCACCAATACGATATCCAAATCGAATGCCATCAGTCACACCAATCGGGGACAAACGTCGGCATCTACCGGTGGCTTGGCGGGCGGAGCAGCCTCCAATGGTTTGACAAACGGTCAGGGCTTCCGAGTACGTAGGACGCCTTCATCTCCAGTGGCAGCAGCACCTTCGCGACAAGTGGCGCCCACACATGTCCGTCAGCCCGCGCATGTCCGTCCAAAACGTAGAGCACAATTTATACCATTTGCCTATCCGGGCACTGAGTTGAATCGCCCAAGACGTCAATTCAATAGACCCAATTTCGGTTTCCAGAGACCGGGTTTCGGTGGTCAACCGCAATTCCAAAATTCCAATGCCCAAGGCTTGGCCAACAATAAGAACGACTTCTTCCAACAACAGGCGGGAGCAAACACACAATCGAATCAAGAGATCAACAAGAATGGCTTCTTCCAGAACAATGGGGCCTCGAGCTTAGGCTCAAATCTTGCCACAGATGGCTCTAGCGGTCAAGTGGGCTCCGCCAATGTCGACCAGATGAATTCCGTCACAAATGGCGGCTCACAGAGCTCCAACAATGCACAAAGTCAAGCCCTGAATTTCGATGTCAATCAACAACAAGCCGCCTCCTCCAATGCCGGCACCAACAAAGTAACCACAGCCAATGGAGGACGTCTGGAAGCGAACGGTGGATCCCAGTCCACCAACAACAATCAATTCGGCTCATCTTCCAACATTGCCAACACGAACTCTGCAATATTCCGCGAAGGCAACACACAAGGCTCACAGGCCGACTCCAGCAGTCAATCCCTTTTCCAGGGCAACAATGGTGACAATGCCTCTGCCAACACGGGCTCCAGTGTAACCTCGATGCGTGGTCCAAATGGTTCCGTTAGCAATTCAGCCTCAAGTAATGCTTCGGCAGTCAGCCAGGGTGGAAGTGGTGCCAATGCTGTGGCTTCAGCCACGGCCTCATCCAGTTCCAGTTCGGGTGGCGGCGGCGGCGGTGGCGGTGCATTCACCAATGCTCAAGGCAATGCCGGGGGCGGCGGTGCTCTGGCCAATAGCGGAGCTTTTGGTAACAACTTCGGTGCCCAAGGTTTCGCCAATGGTCAATCGGGAAATCGCAGAGGTTAGTTTGTTCTGAAGAAAGAAATTGCACTGCACCACAGTTACCGAAAGAAGTGTGTTTTTTATTTTTTTTAATTTTGCACAATAAATCCTTGCTTGTTTTTATAAGTTTTTTCTAAGTTTCTCTGTTGGTGTTTTCCATTTTGTATTTGCACTTTGTGTTGTGTTGTATATCTGTCAATGTTCGAGGTGTAAAGGTATTGGCGTATTGATGTGACCTTCTAATGATCGATCGTAACTTCCCCAATATTTCGATTCTATTCAAACCCGTTTGTTGTCCATTGTTCTTCTGTTATTGGAATGGAAATCAATAACGACAAAAAACTGTCCATGTGTTTTTTTTTGCATGGATCCTCGATTTGCGACGTTAATAGGGAACGGCAAAATGAGACGCAAATCAAATCATTTTTCTGTATACAAAAAAATAACTAACCCATTAAACAGTAAATTTTAATAATTGTTCACATATGATTATGACAGTGAAGAAATTCCATGGTATGTGGCGACACAAATCGGAATATTTTAAAAAGCGACGCAAATGGAAACGACGCATTCAGATTGCTTAACCCATTCATTGCCAGCGATGTCATATGGCACAGAGAAAATGAGTTCGTAATGTCAAAAAGGGGTACTTTTTTGAAATCTAACACAACCTTTATTTTGGAAGGAAATTCTCTCGATTATGTCTATTACGGGACGGGAGATACAATTTCAGTGAAATAGTCAAGCAAAATTTCCTGAATTCGGTGTACTCATGTCTACATACATGGCTTCCAATTCTATGAATTGTGTATTTTTCAGTATGTAAAGTCCGTATTCGGGATGGGCCAACTACCCCACACCATTGGTTATATTACAGCAGGTCAGACCCTGGACCGATGCGACTAAAAAGCTCCACGTACAAAATTATATTAAAAAAAAACTTCGGAAATGAATCCACTTCAACTTTGGAGATACAGGATTTGTAGACCAGACATCTTCCAAAAACCTAACAATGGCATAGACCGTGTTTAAAATCAGCTGATCCAAGTCGATTCCACAACCAACTTCTCCAGGTGAGTTTGATCCGTCAGTAAATATCTGGATGACATTCCCAGGAAGGCGGATGTTATTCACGTAGTCCGATCTATCTGATAGTCTGGTCACAAAACAGGTTCAGGTGTTACATAGTCAACAGCAGCGTTTATGTTGATTTTACCCGAGCTGTCAGCATGCCCATACTTTTATGGTGCCATGCCAGGATATACGGTGGCAACCCATTTAGAATAGAGAACAGATCCTCAGATGGAGTCGTCCTAATCGCAGCAGGTATCATAATCGCGATCATAATCATGATTCGCTGGAAACTATATCGAAACTGTAAAGCCAAAATCGGTCATAAATCCGTCTGCACTTTAACTACACGCGTAGAGCGACATTCATCGACTCGGAAGATAATCCTGAGTCGATCAATATCATTCTTGGTAGGTCGATCACACTTACGTGGGTGTTCTAACCAACTTCAGTATAGTGTAGGATATACACTAAAATAAATATCTCCATTCGAACCAAGTTTGTCCTTAAGCTTGACCCAAGTCAGGTTATGCAGTCCGGGCCCCTTTTATCCACTTTTACAGTAAGACCGTTTCTATTTGTCGTACTTTGACCAGGGTCAAATTATAAAACGGGATCGTCCGGATGCCGTTAATCAACACACAAGACTTTCCCATAAACTGGTTAAAGCGGTAAACTGTCACTTTTGGGGAACATTGGACCGGCCTAATAAATTTATTAAGTACCAAATTATATAAAAAGTACCTCGTATATAAATTTAATTTTCATATACTGACTGATATTATGTTAGTAATGCCCCGTATACACATTAGTTAGAAACTCCCGGCATTTTTCTCTGAAATCAATAAGCTGTGCACGATATAATTTCCATACTGACCGGCACCTACTGCTTACAGCTGCCTTCGAACGACGAATACTTTAGAGATTACTGGCTCTCTCGGCAGTTCCAAGAAGTAACACGGCCGTTATGGACCTTAAGCTATTATTAGAATGTTACCCGTGTCTTTCTCCATTTAATGTCATTGAAAAACAGACAAACTGACTGGCCGTTGCTTAGTCGTTCCCGCCTGACCGAAACCTGTCCTTGCTGGTTGTTTGATACTATCTTTACTCTTCATTATCTATGTTCGTTTGTTTCTATGCAAAATGGTTGGCTGGGTTGTGGTAGGCCTAAAATAAATTACAATTTAAAGCATACATTTAGGCAGACAGCATAAATATTCCAAATGTTTTTTTTAGTTTGAAAGAAATGTTTT
Source organism: Hydrotaea cyrtoneurina (assembly GCA_958296145.1). NCBI lineage: Eukaryota > Metazoa > Arthropoda > Insecta > Diptera > Muscidae > Hydrotaea > Hydrotaea cyrtoneurina. Next base: position 3,361,592 of record OY282513.1, on the reverse strand, counting down.
CATTTACAGCAATGAAAACCGGACATATAAATGGGTCGTTCAAACTTCACGTAAGAAGAAATGTGACGGGAAATTTATCTCTGCCGCCACCAGAATCAGAGGCTGACAAGCCAAATACTAACCAACAGCACAGGTATCGATACCCAGCGGGCAGTGACAACTCATCTGTGGAAATATTTGGCCCAATTGACGAAACGGAGCGCAATGGTCGAACCTTTGATATGATTGGTGATTTCATTGATAGCCTGACCCCGCGTTGTGTCAAACCCTGCACCTTGGATGCTTATTTACGCAATATTTGCTGTGAAACCGTGATCCTTGTGCCGCCATCTCAGCCCAATGTCTGTTGTCAGCCACATCCCATGCCACCATATCTTCCGCCATATCCACAGCTACCGTTCTCATCGACGACGCCACAGCGACCAGTTGTAATTGTGCCGGCGCCAACACGACCTGTTATGGTCTTTCCCACCAACCCACTGGCGTATCCGATGTCACCATCTCAATGCTGTTCCACGTGCACCACACACGGCTACTACGGTCCTCCACCGTGTGTACGTTACTCGATGGGCCCGAGGACGGGTCCGGGACGCATTACACTCTATACACCACAATGGGGCTAAATGTTGACCAACATTTTCTTGGCATTAGTTAAGTGTATGTTGTAGACTTGTTAATAAATAAAAACCATCGCTTTTGTACAGAAGAACAAAAATAGAATGATAATGGAAAAACCCGGTAAAAGTAACGCCAGTAAAGAAAGGCTGAAGGTTTATGGGTCCGCATAGTGAGAAACGTTTCCCATCAAATGTTGAATTTCAGAAGTTGTTACGACTTAATGGGGACATTTCAATGGGAACATTTTTATCTCTCTGTATAATTCTGTTTACACAGAATTAGCTAGAAGAAATATTATAACATATATTGAAATAGGTGATCAGTAATTTGTAATTTCCATGGTTTGCTGAGTTATTATCGCACTCTAAATACAAAATTCGAACGCATTAACCCAACTAAAAAAAATGCTCTTTCGTTCATCGTGCAGAAAAAATGCAATTAAAATAAAAATAGACATAACCGTATTTTTCCAGTTAAAGAAGATAGTGATGTGAAAGAAATTCTTGCAGTAGTTAATTCAATTTTCGAAAATTGTGAGTTGTGACCCTTTGTGACATAGGCGAGAATCGTATTAACTACAGATTTTTTAAGAATATATATTTCCTTCTGCCAATCAGACCAGGTGGTTTTTCTTTAGTTTTTTTTAAGTGGATAAGTGCTAGGAAATTCTTCGGCAAGTATTCCTCGTATATGAAGACGACAGCAAGTCCGTTCAAAATATTGCAATTTTGTTTTTCCCTGTTGGGCACACAATAACAATTCAATGTTATAAATAAAAATAGCAATAACTCAAATCATTAACATTCGACACAAATATCACACAATCATTGCAAAGACAAATGAGAATTTGAACCAAATCCTTACTTTTACAGCTTCCAGACAATTTGTTAATTTCAAGCAACTGCAACTGGAAAGAAATCAGACTGCAAACATTTCGTATACCCAGCCAGTTTCACAACAAACACCAGCAGTTAAATCGTCACAAAATCACAATGTACGACAACAAGGGGAAGGTCATCGACATACGCTGGACAGTGTCAATAGCTCCATTGAATTATTTGATGAAATCGATGGCAACGAACGGAATGGACGCACTTTCGGTTTTATTAACGATATAATGGATAGTCTGATACCGCGATGCGTTTTTCCTTGCACGAGAGAGGCTCAGCTACGGGATCGCTGCTGTGAAACCGTGGTGCTTCCGCCCACAAATGTGTGTTGCAAGCCACAGCATCCGCCAATGCCACACCCGCCAATGCCTCATCCTCCGATGCCACATCCACCAATGCCTCATCCTCCGATGCCACACCCGCCAATGCCTCATCCACCGATGCCACATCCACCAATGCCTCATCCTCCGATGCCGCCGTATCCACCCATCAATGGTTGTTGCCCGCAACAGCCCATGCCACCATTTCGTCCGCCCTTTCCACAGTATCCGCAACCAATGCCGCCATTTCCTCAGCATCCAATGCCACCATTTCGCCCACCTGTTCAGCCGCCGTTACCGCCATTTCAACCACCGCCAATGGCACAGTCACAACCTCCAGCACTACCACGACGTCCACCAATTGTGGTCGCTCCGGCACCAACACTGACATATCCATGGATGCTATCACATGGATGTTGCACCTCGTGTACCACATACGGTTATTATGGTCCACCTCCATGTGTCCGTTACACGATGCCAAATATTGGTTCCGGACGGGTTACAAAATCAGGGCGATAAATGTGGACAATCTGCATGTCTCTGAACTCCTAGTTATTAAACAATTTAATCTTTTTTGTACCCGAAATAAAACAGCAACTAAATTTTTTTCAGTGGAGGCCGCTTTATTTTAGGGAATTATGATATTCCAAATTTAAACGCTGTGAAGCTTAAAAAATTTTTTTTTTAGATTTGTCTACAATTGGGACATTATTCGAGTGAACTTGGTGTTTTAGGGTTGTCTACCAATGAGGTTCGGCCACATGGATCCTTGAACCAGAAAAAAAGGAACAGAAATTTGACAGCTTTACTATCCTCATGTATTTAAAAAGGATACAAAATACGGAATCAACTATTTTCCAACATATCCCAGTAAAGAGTTGATGATGAGATCAAATTTCCTCTTGGTAAACTGGTATGGACTGCCCAACTTTGTAACAAATTGTGTACCAAAAAAAAAATGTCCTCTCGCATAAACCAGCGATTTTCTTCATACGTTAAATCAGTGTTTTATGAAACTCACGACCTTGACGAGTGTGAATTTTCCAAACAACCTTGTCATGATTGTTGAAAGCATTGAGGGAGTTTGGTAAAAACAAGCTCTAAAATTTTAGACACATTAACAATAAAGTTGAGCGTCTGTCGCGGCTGTATTCAATCCAGGCAGATGTGGCCCCGATTTTGTCCCTTTCAAGACCCGATGACGTATTGGCTCTATCCGTCATGATAGCACACTCTCCGATTGGAAGGCATTCCCTGAGACTGTAAAGTGGCGACTACTGCATAAGCTGTGCGGATGAAGTTGGAGAAGAAGTCTCTAAAACACCGCCCTTACGAATCCAAGGGTTCACTTATTTTTTTTAAATATGGACACATTCCCTCTAACTCGTCCCAATCCTGGACGGACCCTTCCCTAACCCACAATGTTAATAATTTTGAAATCATGTGACATGATGTAGGTAACTCTCGTAGACGTAGTATTCATTAGTACTGCACCAAAATTGAAATGATCTCCATTATGTTTTTAAATTCGTGTGATCTATTTTATTCAGAACTTTTTTTTCTTTCAAACAATCAATTTAGACTTTGGTAAGCCTTAAGCCTTTGGGCGGAAACGACGCGCACCGATCTTGTGCTTGACGACATGAGCGTTATCGGAGGTGGAGTACAAGTAAATGGGGATTTCTTCCATTGTGGTCTCAGCCTTGACACCGGTTCTCAGATTTTCAACAGCCAAACGTCTGGTGGTCGAAGCGGTCTTCTCGCCAGCGCCGCTCAAGGTTTGGCTTTCGTCATCGTCCTTGACGTTCAAGAGTTCGTCTTCGCTGTTGATGGGTTCGGCGACGGCAACGGTACTCTCACCATCTTCGTTTGTTTCAGCCTCGTTGAGGAGGTTCTCAATGCCTTCCAGGTTGGTCATGCCATGGGCTTGCAATTGTTGATGGAACTCGGTGGGCACAGCAATGGCTTGAACGTCCTTGTGGCCGGAGATGCCGTTGGGTGTGGGAATGAATTGAACATCCGAGGGGATCTCGGAGGTGGGGTAGACGGGGACCAATTCAGCTTCGTTTTCGTTGCTCGACTTAAGCAAGATCAAAGAGATGGGAACAATTTTCTTGAACTTCAACAACACCAACTTCTTGATGGCGACAGCACCGGGGAAGAGACGGCTCTGTTGCTTGCTGGGCTTGGCAACATGACGGGCTATTTGACAGAGACACAACAAGAGATTTCATCATAATGTGGACCTTGATGGATGCCATTCTACACTTACCTTCGACGACGTAGGCTGTTGCTAGGAGCACAATAGCTAAAGACCAGAAGAACTTCATTGTGTCGTGTTTCGATTTACTTCGATATTCTTGAGGGAGTAGAAAGCTGGTCTGCCTTACGCGAAAATCTCAAGTGATTTGATAATTGTGAAAGCAGGTTGTTTTTATTTATATGCCAACGGAAACCTCGTCGCCGACTGGCGACTAGTGGAAAGACCTAAATTAAAAAATGCATATTTTCTCTGGGTTTTTTTTTTTTGTTTCTTTCCGCCGACTGGCGAAACTTTAAACGAGCGATTTTAGCGAATTTAATAGCTCTTGAATCTATGAAAAATGTATCACAAATAATATGCAAATCTTTGCCGCAAAATATAAAGACATTATTAATGAACGTTCTTCATCTCTGTCAAGCGCCATGTAAAGAAGATTGCCAAAATGTTCTTTCACTTCGCCGACGCGCTGCTGCTCGCAGATCAGTGTCGTTTCAGTCCGTCTGTCGCTTGGCGCATTTTAATGGATCATCAAAAAGCGCACAATATAAAACAGATACAATTTCAAAAAGATGTCAGAGTTTTTTATAACTCTTGATTTTATAGACATTTTTTTTTTTTTTTTTTTGATAGATCTTCAAAGATCTTCAGGTTTGTGGAAATTTTGCGTTGACATTTCAGTAACAACTGCTGCAGAATAGAGAATTGGACATCTTTGTTTAGGCAAATGACTTCAGCATTTGGTAATTACCAGTGTGATGTAAATTAAATTCAACAGAATCAAATGTGAAGGGGTGTCCGCATCAAATTGGTAACTGTAGGATTAAAGTGGCATAACATCGGCCCTGGGAAAGCTGTCGTCACCATTGGTTACTGTGGTTTTATCCGTTCCTAATCAGATGTTCAGTTGAAAAGTCTAGGCAACTATAGAGACAGTGAGTGTACTTTATACACATCTACCACGATTAGGTTAAAAGCAATACTACAGTGTTGAGGTACTTTACATGGGATCACAAGGCTAGTTATGGCGTGAATTACAGATGTCACATGCGATTGTGATCGTGATAGAGCTGTCGCCTTCAGCATAACAGTTAATTCAAACCGGAACCACCAGAGGGGGCATCCTCAACAAATGTGGCACTTGGGTACAAAGTCCGACATCAAAATCCTCAATAACCAGTTTAGACCAAACAAATCAGAGAAGCATTACTTTTTGCCAGCTTCTCAAGCATACTCGCAAGATATATTTCGAAAGGAGAAACCCATTTTTAGACCGGCTGACAGTCAGATACGGCAACTACTAATGAAGGCGCAGATAGGAAAGACTGAGACTCCGGTGAATCGGAGGTAGGACCAAGTGAAAGAATCCATAAAACACTGAGGAAAGCACACACAAGATCAAAGGACAACTGTAGAGCGATCTGAATGTAAAGTGCAGCCGATCACATTGTTCTAGTGCCCCCTCGTCACAATCCAGCTGCCCTCTTTTGGAATTACTAAACTATCGTAACCTATTTTTCGAGTTAATAAGTACTTATTCGTGTTTAACGGATAGTTTCACTCTACCCAAGCAAATGACTCTATCTATGTTTATATTAAAACCTACAATAACTTTTACTCTATTAATATTGTCCATTATTGTTTTAGTTACTATTCAGAAGCCAATGGTATCATTCTTTGTTGCCAACAATCCGTTACTCCAAATCTCTTCTATGCAAAGCATTTGATTCTGATACAAATTGTTTAATTTGAATTCGAAACACTGGATTCTAATTCGTATAATTTATGTATATAGGTCAGACCGATATTTGCCAAGCACACAAAACAAGAAAAAAAAAACGAAAATATTGGGAATTTTAATATATGCTGATATTATGCACTATTTATAATATAATATGATCAGACCCATAACAGTCATCTTTTTTTTTTTTTGTCTTATCAGACTCACTGCTGGTCCCACATGGTTCCTAATTAGCGGCTTAAGCCACTGAAAAAAAAAAGTTTAGCACACAATGTTGTAAAGAAATCATAATTAGAAATTATAGAGAATCGTTAGTAAAATTAATTAATTAGTGTTGTTTACAATTTTTAATCGTAACAAGTACAACAATGCTGTACTTGCTAGTGACACTTATTGCTTTTGACAATCATAATCACCCGAAGACAGTTTAGACATCTGAGTGGCAATAAACGCTTCGATGTACGAGTTGGTGCAATGATTAAGCAAAACATTGTACGACCTTAAGTCGTATTGACATAAGGGTGCCTCACGAAAAATGTTACAAATGAAGTTATGCGAAAGTGTTTTTGGGGTAAACGTTTCCTTATAAATACATCAAATGTATTTTGCATGGCTGTATAGTCTTATCGTTTCCTAATGAATTAAATGTACTCCCAGCTTAATAAATGGGCCAACCTTTGTTTTTGATTTTACTGTATTTCTTTCAAATGTTTGTGCGTCTTGTCTTTTAAGACCTTTATCACACTGTCACTAATTGTGTGTACCTGAAAGGGATCCCCACAATAAACTGTAGAGTTACGGTTTTTGACATGTTCCTCGCCGGAATGCTGAATAACTTGCTGCTTGTTGAGTGGATTGCTGCTTCTGATCTGGTAGTTGGGGAGAGTAGGAGAAACAAGACACTCTTAGATGAATACAGACTTCGGCTGTGGGCTTCTTACTGACGGTTGGTGACCAATCCCATGACTCACAAACTGGGTGTAACTTCTTAGCTTATTAGCATTTGGTTACGGGGTCTGGCCGGAGACTTAAATGTGGTACCACGACTGACCAATTGCCCCGGAACAGGCCGCACCGGCTTGATCAGCAGGTGCGGCCCTTTCGGGGAGTATTACCCTCGAGGTGCTGTGACTCATAAATCAACAGCGGTGTTGGATAGACCTCGACCCCAAACCAAGAGGTACCGGCGGATTGGGCTTGATGAACTTCATCTTGTTTAGACTAAAGGGGTTTTGGCATTATAGCAGTCCTTGCGCGTACCATGGTTCAGACCTTCATGGTGATAATCCTGTAAAATCCTGACCTAGCTAGGATGGTTATTGCCAAGACGGGGCGGGATACAACTTTAGTATTGGGCGAATTTGCCGTTAAGTCTTTTATAGGAGGAGACATAGACATAGTTGAGGTCTGAGGTTGGAGGTCTGAGCAAGCAGTTAAGTAATGATTACTAACACCGTGTAACACACATTCTGTCCTATGAACCAAATTTACTTTTTCGGAAATTCAAATTTAAATTTTTTTAAAAAATAGATTTTTATCAATTCTCATATTTTCCTACATTTTTTTTTCAGTTCAAAAAACACTTTTTTTTCGTAACGCTTAAGTAGTTTACAAATTTGGAGTCTCTTCAAGTTATGCTAAGAAAAGTGAAAAAAATTCCTAAATTTTTTTTTTCGGTTCAAAAAACATTTTTTTTTTTTCGTAACGCTTAAGTAGTTTAAAAAGTAGTAGAAAAAAATATTTTTTTTTCAAAAATAATAAAAATTGGGGAAAATCTGAGAATTGATAAAAAAAATGTTTAAAAAATTTGACGTGATACAGACATTTCCACGAGTCTGCCTGCCAAAAATCGGTCGAAAGACTTTCACACAGGCCACCACGAGCTTTATACTTCAAACATAAAAAAAAAATTCTGACGTGTACATGAAAATCGCCGATACACGTGTATTTTTATTTTTTCCCCTCTTTCCGAATATGTGCATTTGGTTCATAGGACAGAAAAAAATCTATTTTTTGTAACACGGTGTAATCGTAATAATTACTAATATAAGACTTTTTTTGGAGAGGTGCACAAATGATTAAATTGCGATTATATTCAGTCTTGAATTACGATTATATTCAAGACATATAATTGAGTACAATTACAAAAAAACTAAATAATCAAAAATAGTCAGAAGTAATCACAAAATAATGGGCGGCCGTTGTGCGACTATCACACAGATGAACCCGAGTTCGAAACCGGGTAAGAACATCAAACATTTTTCAGCGGCTGTTTCCATCTCGTAAATATTGGCGACTTTACGAGTAAGAAAGCAACCTCTAAGCCATGTAAAACTTCTCTAGCAAAGCATTAGCCATTCGAAGACGGCTTTAAACAGTAGGTCTCGGTCATTGAGTATACACAATTATATCGTACACAGCCCACTGATTCGAGAGAAGTTCCCCGTCTGTTGCTTCATGGAATGTTAAGGGAAATAAGTATAAGTAAGATTACTTTTGATTCTTTCTGATTATTTATAGTAATCGGAAGTAATACTGATTAATGTCATTAACAAATATAATGATGCAAATTGTTATTATATTTCTCTTTACCGGCATAAATTGTATACGATTTTTGTTTGTTGTTTATGCAGTAATTGAGGATTAAATTCCCAATACAATTCTTTTTAAAATTTTCCTTTGTCTCTGGTGGATTGTGGTGTTTTCCTATTTTGTGTGCCATGGCTAAATTTAATCTAGTGTCAAATCGTATAGCAACAATATAATGTACAGGTTATTCCAAGCATTATTTACAAATCTAATTTTGATAGCTTATTGTGTAAAGTATTTTTGAGATTTTTTCAGACATATTTAGAAATGGTTTAGAGGTGCCACAAACTGTTTTTTTTTTGCGAAAAATCATACGTTTTGTGATATTTATTTCGCATTTCGCTGTCACATATACATTTTTTTGGGAAATTTTACACTAAAAATTAAAAAATAAATGTTACATAACTTTAAAAATTAAAAATTAAAGTTGTAGAGAACTAATAATGCCGTTTTAAAGCTGGAAAAAATTCTAAGTAATTTGAAAAAAAAAGTTATGGTTATCAAACAGATTCGATGCAGTGATGGAAATTTATAAAAAAAAACATTTCATAACTTAAGGCGGTAAAATTCCTAGTAACAAAATTATTTTTTTTAATTATATTTATTTATCCATTTTTTTAACTCCGTATCTTCCAAAAAACGAATGAGCCCCTAATGAATTTGAAAAAAAAATTGTTGGACACCGTAATAAAGAAAAAAGATTAAACTCCGCTGCACAGTGGTGCAGAAACCAATTATATCGGCCAACAATTTTTAAATTTTGATCGAAAAAGTTTTCAGTTCTTTACAAAAAAATTTAATTTCTTCACTGTATCTTATATATTTTACGAGCTATGGTACTTAATTTTACTTTTATTATAAAGTATGTTTCCTTATCTTTATTATGCCGTCAAAATTATATTTGTACCAACTGTAGTTTGGTTGTTGCACATATTCTAAAAAATATCGATTTTGAAAACAAATACAAGGACGATTTGCGCGAGCTGGGGACTTTTGTTAGACTCATGGTTTCTTGATGAAATATTCGATGAATTTTCCGTAGTATGTGGCCTAACTTTTTTGTATACACTTTTGGTTGTGGATCACTAGTGTGCTTCAATGTATATAATCCGTCTCGTTTGGCCAGCTAATGAATTATTCATTTGATCACATCTCATGCCGCTCTTAAAGATTTTATAGTTTAACAACGTTTGTGCTATGCCTAGAACATATTTGAAATTGTTTTTCAAACGATCGTAATTAAAAGTGTTACAGAAGCCGAAAGAGATTCGTTATGAGATGATTTCATTTTGTCCGCACCTGTAATTACGGATGAAATGTGTTTCGAACTTTATGACACCTGGTTCTTTGTATCTTCTTAAGCATTGTTTAACATTGCCCTTTAGGGTTTTTTTTTTCATTTTATAAAGGGGGTCTTCCTTTAGAGTGGTGGAATTTTCGCCCCTGTTGTTTATCAGTTTAAAAGCTTGTCCGAAATGAAGCTAGTTTTTTATTGGAAATTATAATTCGTTCACAGTTTTAGTTACTAACATCAGCTATGATCGGCAATCAGTCAAGTGTATCAAAACTATGCCCCTGCTCTTGTGACACTCAACAACTTTTTGTACGATATGACTTCATAATGTTGTTCATAGGGTTTCTCGATCACTGTGTTACCGAAAAAAAACAAAAGGGGCGTTTTCAGCCCCACACAGTACCTAATACCTAAAAAAAGCCCATATTATTTCCAACTGATTTGGTCATCATTTTATGGTGTTGTTCATAGACTGTCTTGGAATAACTCACAATTCACTTCATGCATAACCGCAGACCATAAGATGTGAATATATTTCGGATTTTGTCGACTAGCTGTTGTACGAGGGCAGTTTAACAACCTCGTGTCTTTTTGAAGTTGCTTCGTAGTTAATTAACAATGAACACTGTAATTTGTTAATAGACTACTGTGAAAAATCATCAGCGATAAAGAAAGGTTAAATAGATACTATGGCGACTAAGCATCATCAATTTTAATGGTTAAAGGTGGTTTAGGGAATTCTCTTATCACCAGTGACGGGCACGGTAAGGTGGTTGCTCTCTCTCGACCATATGCTCAACAATGACGCAACCGAAAGGATTGTTGGGTAATTCCTCAACCGTGGATGAAACACCGATCCATTACAACTCTCGATGACGATCTGGATTTCATCGATCACAACAATTAGTACCATCTCTGGCATTGGAATGAGTTGATGACAGCTGCACTAGGACAAATTTAATTGTAATTTTTCTTCTTCTATCAAGAATATAGAAACTGATGGTCCTTCGAACCGGATCATGAACAAGTTCCTACCCGGGAGGTGGACTTGTAGGGTTCTTGGGAGAAGCCTGTATGTTTGTTGTTGCAAGTAAATTCAACACACAAACGAATTAATGAAAAAGAGACGTTGGCCAAGAATTGTATACAAACAGAGAAACACGTTGGGCATTACTTCGGCAATAATAAAATAGTTTTATTGTGGCAAAAATCAATGTCTATATTCTTGTTAGAAGAAGAAGAATTAAAATTAAGTTTGTCGTAGTGCCAGAGATGGCACTAGTTGTTGAGATCGATGAAATCCTAATCGTCATAGAGAGGATTCGCGTGATCCTCAGCAACAACAGATGTGAATGTTAACCAAACCATGCCTAATATTGGATATAAGTGGACAAGGTTATGGCAATAGTGGGATGCATGCAAAGGCATTCAAATCGGTAATACCTTATTTCGATTCATATCGAGGTCTCCCTTACATCCGTCGTCTGGTCCCTCAAGTTAAAACATTTAGCCGGAATACGTGGGTCTCTCATCCTTTCATTGTCAACTGGCCGGTTGAGCGGACGAAGCACTATTGAGAAAATGACGTGGAAGACGAGACACACACAATTTCCAATCAACTTTACATCTTCCTGAACAAAAGACGCATCCTCCAAATATTTTGGCCGGTATACATCAGCAGCCAGTACTTACTACAGGGTAGCAGAAGCAGACGTCGCCCTTGCATAACATGGCGCAGATCTGTCGGCGAAAGGGCTTACATGGCCCTAGATAAAAAGTATTGCCGGCGATATAACTAGATTTAAGAATTTCTAAAGTCTCTGAAAGCTTTGAAATTAAATTCAAATTGTAGAAATGTTACAACAAAAACGTTCTCGTAAACTCGAAGCGACCATCTTCGTTTTTCTTTGCTTCTGTCCCAAAATCATTGGCCGCTCTTTACCATATCACCAATCATGAAGATCGCATCATAGATAGACCACACATTGTTAACGTTTTGTAACGGTTTTTTTTTTTGATTTATGATGTTTTTGTGCATGTTTTGATTAAACGCTTTAATTTGTACATGTGTACGTCAAAAAGGGGCTGATCACAATCAATGGGGAAAGGAAAATCTCTGAACGTACAACATGTTTTTGGTCAACTAACAATTTCGTCTTAAATGGAAAACATAAATTTTTTAGCGGTAAATTTCAATTAAAAGCCAACTAAATACAGATCACAGCCGGCAGAACTGATGTTAATTTGTTTGGCTCCATGGGAACCCAACTAAAGAGTGTTTTTATTTTATATTTAAGCATTTAAGAATCGATGTGATTGAAGTGCACGACTATCACACAACAAAACCGGGTTCTCACCCGGGTAAGTTAGAGTTGCATAGGCAAACAAATATTTCCCTATCAAAGTCGCAAATATTAACAGATTTCGACAAAACCTTGCAGACATATAGGAAACTGTATTCGAGTTCGTGGTACACCTCCTATACCGAGTTCTCTCATCTTATGCTTTTGTAATATTAATGGAAATGACATAAACACATAAAATAAATATTTATGTAAAATATTAAGATTAATTTATGTAAAAAGAATTTCATTTTGGAATAGAAATCCGGAATAGTGTTTTTCTACCAAATTTCTACCAATGAAGGCAATGATGTATAATTTAACTAATGTGAATATTTGCATTACACCAAATACATAGGCAACATTTCAAAAATGTAACAGAGGAGGAATTGCCGAACCTGTTTGCTATTTTAACGAACATGGACATCGCCTATCATCAAGGCTTGATGAAAAAATTTAGAAATAGTAAAAAAAAACACTTGAATAATCACATAATTCTTAATTGTCCTACAATAAAACAATGTTGTCAAGTTTTGTAAACAAAAAAATAACGACCTATTCCATTTCCCTAAGTTATAGTGATACGCCGAATTGTATTTCCCGTATTTACTGTTGTGATAGTCGGTTTTAGTCTTTAATCACCTTCTGATATCCTGCAACGTTGCGTTATGGGCAGCATTTAGACAATAGGTTCCGTGCAGAGTGTATTACATTTTCTTTGACTGCGTTCGACAGTAGGACAATCATATCATCGGAAGGAGTTGGGTTTTTTTGATCAATTGGGATCGATCTGCTGAGCATGCACCGGCGTATGCCCGAGACCTTGACTAATAACCCAGTTTGACCAATTTGTATTCCACAAGCATAGCAATATTTAAAACGACAAACAAAAATCGTATAGAATTTGTACCGCCAATAAAAAAATAACTCAGACCAAATACTAGTTGAATTTTATGTGGACAAAAATTTACATCACCATATTTGTTAATGACATCACATAAGTATGCATGAAATACTTGGAAAGAATCAAAAGTAATCTCTGAAAGTAGTCGGATTATTTTCTGATTACGTTTGATTCTTTTTGATTATTTAAAGTAATCGAAAGTAATCCTGATTACTTTTAGATTATTTGTAAGTGTAATCCATTTAAGTCTTGGGGAACTGAATATAATCGGTTTTTTTAACTTAAACGTTTTCACAATCATCCTAGCACTTGAAGCCCACAATGGTAACTGAAATTCCATAAGCAGCCTCCAGGGTTTCTCTGGTTTTTTTGGCAGTTGACAGACCATAAACTGCAATATCCTTCAAGCGAAATCGGACTACAGAATCGTTGGCAGCTGATATCTAAATGAAGATCTTGGAGTCCTCGGCCCAGTGAAATAGCGTTTATAGTAAAAAGTTCGCGCGAATATTCGCATGACTTCTATACTATATCTCACTCTATGGTCCTCATGCTATCCAAAAAAAAGCTCATACAATCCAATATTTTTTAATAGATTAACATGTTGTTAATTTATTTTATAGGAAATGTAAGTCAATAGAACTCGGAGGTGGAGTCGAGCTAATTGTTCAACTACAGACTCCGACTCCGGTAACATTTTTCAGGCTCCGACTCGACAGTCCTGGCATTAGCAGTACATGCATATCGGAATATTGCTCGGATGTCACATTCAACATTAGAATTTCGCCATATCGTGTAACCATGTGGTAAGACGCATCGACATTCCAGTCAATCACATCACGATGTTGCAAATTTAAATATTTAATGATAAATCGATTGGAAATAGAAACTTTTTTCTGTGTATTTTTTTGCGGCTTATTTAATGGCGGCTCATGAATAATGTCAACAGGAAACGAACTGAAGAAAACGCCAAACGACAATTAGAAAGCTGCACAGAGAGAACTCACCCATTGGTATTTGGCTATAATTTGACCTAATGTCGTCTGACACGCTTTCTAGCCAATCAACCACTAACAGCAAGTTATGGGGTCACATTTTTAAAACAAATACAAAATATCAATTTGCTGCTGACGCACAACAAAATATCGCCAACTTTCACTTTTGAGCCCCCACCTAAGCACGGAGGCTGAGACAACATGACCAGCGAACTCTCAGGACATTCGTGCTAATATCTCCTTACCGTTCTGTGGCAGCAGAGTGCTCTCACTATCTCTTGTGGCTGATCATTCCGACCATTCTTACTCTAAGAATAGTGGCTAATGTTGGGAACGTCAATGCTCTGCTCTCAGCATTCTTGTGTTCTCTGCTTTCGTGTTTTGGCCCAAAACATAAAGTTTGCCAAGAATATATTACCAAGTGACGACAGACAATGTGGCTATTAGCATCAACACTGCTGACCCGTATGTAACGCGCACATCATTGATATCGGCATCGGTATCAACATCTCAGCACCAGCACCAGCACCATAACGCTCAGTTAGGTCGAAAAGCCAAAGCAAAAGCAAAGTCTTAACGTCTGTACCAACAAAACTAACCGCAAAATAAAAAGCACCAGTTGGGCGCTTCGCTCGAACAGTTCAAATTGTGTATCGCATGTCAAAACAAGTGTCAGTGTCAGTGTGAAGCGACTATAAATACGGAACTGAAGTGACCATAAACAGTTAGTTACTGCAAATAATGTTCTAATTGTCACATAGAGAAAATCAAACAAAACGAAACAATGACAAAGCGTTTTAACCTTTTCACCTGTACGGTGATTGCACTTGTGCTATGCAGCGGCGTTGCAGTGAATGCCGTGGAAGCCGATGTTGAGCAGACAACGGAATCGCCCATTGCCGACATGGCTCTGGTGGGTAAGTACAACAGTGAAAGTGGCACCCAACGCGTGTGACATTCTAATCGCGTCCTTTGATTTTTCAGACTCCGGCATGGAGGGAAATACGATGGGCAAACAGCAAGCAATGCCGGATAGCGCCCAACCACATACCATTGCCGACTTCATTATTCACCCACTGATTGCCCTGAAACCGAGAGCACAAGAAGAGCCCGCCGGCGAAGGCAAGCAAGCTGCCAGCACGACCACACCTGCTCCCTGGCAATTGTTCGGCTTCAATCCTGGCCAGGGTTTGGGTTTGGGTTCGTCCGTCCAGTCATTAGCTGGCACCGTCAGCGGCTGGTTGGGTAACCGCATCCAATTGCCCGGTTTAATCGACACACCCGTTGCTGAATCCACCACAACGACGACCACTAGCACCACTCCACGGCCCGATGTTGTTGTTAGGGTGCAACACAGACCCACCACTCGCAGGCCCCTGATTAACTTCGATGACGCAAGTCGTCCACATCGTTTCGGTGACAATAACTTGTACGACACGGACGAGTACGACGTGGATGACTACGATGATGACTTCGAAAATGACTATCGTGAATATGACGATCAGCCAGAGTCCGATTCCGAAGAAGAGGACGATCTTCGCGACGAAGAAGAGGATGAGGATGAATCCGATGATGAGGATCAACGCCCTGTGCGCAAACAAAAACCCAAGAAACGCCGTCCCAGCCAATCTAGTGGCAACAAGAACACCAGCAGCAGCAACAACAAAAGGAAGACCACTAAGAAGAAACGTGGCCCCACCAACAAACGCAGGCGCCCACAACCACAAGAGAGCGAAGAAGAAGTGGATGATGACGATACCGAAGTCGATGAAGAAGAAGATGATGACAACGATCAAGATTTCTACTACAGCAACAACCACCATGGCTCCACAAAACGTTCCCAGAGTCAGCAAGGGTTCATCCAACTCGGCCAACAAAGCTTGATCAATCAAATCCGCCAGCTGACCCGCGGCCAGACTCCAGCCGAAGTTGGTTCCAGCATACGCAAGAGCCAACAGAGCAGCACCCCCACCAAACGTCGCCAGCAGGCCACTTTGATCATCAATCGTAACGGTCAAACTGTCTACCTAGCGCCTGAACTTATGGATGCTGGCCAGGCAGCTAATGCAGTACAGCAGATGCCGTTCTACACAACATCTGGTGCCAATACAAATAAGCGCCCCGTCCAAGGCTATCCTCAACCACCACTGACTG
Source organism: Hydrotaea cyrtoneurina (assembly GCA_958296145.1). Lineage (NCBI taxonomy): Eukaryota > Metazoa > Arthropoda > Insecta > Diptera > Muscidae > Hydrotaea > Hydrotaea cyrtoneurina. The sequence goes on along the minus strand of OY282513.1, from coordinate 3,345,485 downwards.
TGCCCCTGAAGAGGAAAGGCAAACCTACCCAATACATAACCATTCCCTGGAGTCAATTGGGTATTTCACCGCCCAGTCAACTAGTTTCCGTCACCGAGGGCATTCAGTCGCAACCTTTGATTCTGAATATTCCCCAAAGCGCATTGGACGCCATGCAGAACCAAAGATCCGGCCAAAGGAAGCCCGTCATTACAACCGAAGCCGTCCCATTGCTGGCCGAAGCCTCGTTAATGGATGTCTTCAAACCACCACAAATTCCCCCAGCACGCACTCCATCCAGCACTAAAGGCACCAAAAAGATTAAGTCATCGGTAACCCCGGTCCTGATTTCCACAAAGCAACGCATTCGTCCTGGTACAATTGTAGAAATGGCACCCGATATGGACAGCATGCGCAGTCAACACGACTCTATGTCGGCTGACAATGAGGGCGAGAATCAATTCCTCGTTGTGGGCGATGATGCCGAGCCAGGCTTAGGTCGCCAAGCCTATCCCGTTGGTGGTGAACCCCGCCAATACCAAGCATTGAATCCCTATTTCAATGTATTCCACAGCCGACCATACCGCGGACGTAATGGCCGCCAATTGATGGAAGGCGAAGTCGCAGCCGAAGCCGAGGTCAGCACACCATCTGAAGCCATGCCAATGATGGCAGCCGAGACGATGCCCTCCGAACAGCCGGCCACACAAGCCGAAGTAGTCATGGCCGAAAGTCCAGTACCCGCTGTCATGGATCAACCAGCCCAGGAAAGTCCCGTTGTGTCGACTGCCGAGCAGCTCATCCCCGTGCAAGTTGTTAGCTCCGAGTCGAATATAGCGACCATTCCCGAGGTCGACGCGAAACCAGAAGAAACCAAAACCGAATAGAAAACAAACGAAATGATATTTTTCTATATTTTAAGGACTATCAGACACTGAAAAGCGATTGAAATACAAATCTGTAAAGAAAATAAGTATTAAAAAAAATAATGTTGAAAAACCATAAAGAGTAAGCGCTGTTTTTTTGGGTCGATATATGTCAGAGTTGTTATTAGAGATACGCTAGAGCTACGAAGAACTTTGGCGCCAACAGATTCCTTAGGGGAAGACGATAGAAAGCTCTTTCGATCCTGTCCCATCATAGGGTGAATGTTGGAAAGGGTAGGGGGGAAAACATAATTATTTCCATTCTCATTATACACGGGAGAATTAATTTCATGTCCATTTCCCCGATTCTAAATAGAAACATGGGAAGTTTTTTTTTTTTTAAAAAATATTTAAAAAAACTTAAGAAAATCGAATAAAAACTGTTTTCGATAGTTGAGGTGTGGTTTAAGACAAATTTATTCGACCATTATTTTCCCCTCTTCCAGTTCCTATACTAGACCGTCCTGATGATCGCTGTATCTTTTTTCCTTCTGCCCACCTCTCTCCACTCAATGACATCTCTGAGATACCGTTAAGCAGGCAACTCAATCATACTAGATTTGACTGCCTTGGGCTAAGATTTAATGGAAAAAATATGCGCAGACGGACAGACGGATAGCCAGAGCGACCAACGACCTTTTGCCATACATTGCTATGCGGTTGGGTTTCTCTTGCGTGCCGCTGTGACCTCTTAATGAACTTTCTTCATCTGCAGATAAAAGCCATAAAGCTGGAGAAAAGCCATTAACAATGGCCATACATATGATGAGCAGCAATTGGTTAATTTATTCATTTAATCATCATTATGGATTTCTGGCCACACAACGAACAAGACACCCATAACACCAACAACAACAACAATAGTTGAAACCTAAAACTCTGCCAAAATATTAGTAAAACCATTTGTAATACAGAGAGGCACACATCTGCAAAACTGCTTGAAAGTTCAAAGATCGACACAAAGAACACAAAAACAAAAAAAAGAAACCAACGGATCCCTCCCTCCCCAACGATAACAACGATATCGACACCCCAACAAAACAAACTGGCCGAACAATGTCCCGTTAGCTTATTACCTGCTGGCCAGTTGTCAGGTCGTTGACTATAATTTTAATTCCAATTCATATCATATCGCTTCACGCGTTCTGTTGCTGTTGTTATTGTTAGTGTGTGAATAGCACACCACGTTAGGTCGGGCACATTGTGGCCGTTGTTGTGGCTTTTCAGAGTTTCTAATTATTTAAATTAGGTTAGAATAACCAGTGATTAATGATGATGATTCCGATACCTAGCTACGTATGTCTGAATGTGCGATATGATAAAATTCACCGCCAAAGAATGTTGACCCGTACTGTGACACCAAAACTACCACGCACCATCAAAAGTTCGAATGAAGCGCTACCAACACTTCTCGTAAAATATTCATAAATATCTTTGCATACATACACACACATCACACCTAAAAAGGTTTAGGTCTGTCCGTATTATTAACGTATTTAATTAAATTCGTACGACTTCGTTTTGTTTCTCAGGCACACAGTGTGAATCACTTGGATATGAAATAGATAGCAGCACAACAAAACGGGGAAAAACAAATTATTTATAAAACATGCTTTTGATTACTTAGGGTCCGCTCATTTTAGAAATGGTCAAAATTACATGTATCCAACGTTGCAGATGCACAATAACAGAATAACCAAGTTTTCAAAAAAGAGCTAGAACCAAAATAATTTAATCTATCGACATAGGTCACCAATACATAGGAACAGAAAGAATATTTGGTCGAATTTTTAAACTGATGTTCCTAACATTCATTTTTATATTCCCGTTTGAAGAATTTTACCGACAAATCGTGTTTGTAGACGAAATTCATCTTCGTCTCGGTGGCTATCTCAATAGGCAAAATTACACGACATGCTCAATGAATTTTGGCTTACAAACTTTCAAGAGAATGGCATGGACGTCATTTGGTTTCAACAAGACGGGTTACATGTTACCCAGTTTTTGAAAATCCATTAATTAGGCGAAATTGTGATGTCAATTGAACGCCTCGGAGCTGTGATTTGAGTCCTTTGAATTATTTTCTGTGGGGAGTCTGTACTTTTTTTTCAAATTTAAAATTTTAAAGGATCCACCCTGTCACCGCAAAGCGTTTAAAGAACATGGTTGGAACTTGGAATGTACGAACACGACTAAGGCCAGGTGTCTCTACCCAAGTGGCGAATATCATAAAGTAACATAATGCTAAAATTAGCCCCAACCAAGAAATACAATGGACACGTCTCGCCATTAATAAAATGAAAAACAGCGACATCTACTACAGCTGCCATGAAAACAAGCACCAGTTCGGATTTGACTTGAACAAGCCAATATGCCAACAGCCTGATTTGTGATCATGCGCCGACCGAAGACACATACGATGTGACTAAAGACTCGATTTACGAGAGTCTAGAACAGACAGACGTAAGTCCTCTCTCTTCCAGCCATAACATGAACATTGTATTTGGGAATTTGAAAGGCAGGAAGAACATCTTTGGTCTGACCAAAGGTAAGTTCGATCGGATTGAATCATAATTTTTCCATCAGAAGACAGTCATGTTGTCTTATGGGTCTCGCAATGTTTAAATCTAATCCTGCTTTCCAAAGCAACATTATGTACGTTAGAACTCCAAGATAAATCAAGCGTCTAATCCATGAAAGTTATATCTAGTGATGCAAGATAACCCAAGAAAACAATCTGGCACAGATGAGCAGCAATTGCTCGGTGCTGTCGGAATACCGCTGAACTATAAAATACCGACGGAGATGAGCTAATGAAATACATTGCATCTTGTCATCGACTGACTATAAAGCCGCCTTCGACACTTATATAAGAAAACATTTTTTTTTTGCAAAACGTGACTGCGTATGGTTCGCAGCAAAAGTTCTAAAAAAAGTTAGAAGCGACCTCTGCGATAAAGACAGAAGTTGCAGATGCAAACCAAATTGGCATCGTCAGAAAGATGAAATCGGCGAAAATTCGACTGATGGAGAACGAGGACACGGCATGGCGCTTGCAACTGATATGCAAACATCACGACCATAACCATTTTTAAGGGAAATCCTTCAAACCCTGTGTCAAAGAATGTAGGAGTCGCACGAACCATTGAGCTTATCAAAATTCAGCGTCTATGCTGGCATGGATACGCGGGTCGAATATAAACGCTCTAGCTGGAAAAGCGTTAAATGACATGACATGAATACACTTGACATTACCAACTGGAGATAGAGCCGAACAAAATTATGTATGTACTAAGCAAGATCAACAAGAGGTTGTAGAGCTAACGTAAGTCCGAAAGTAAATTAGTTCTACAAGGTACAATTGGAAGTGATTTACATAAATTAACTGCAGCCCTCGAATATAAAAAGACTACTCTTTACGCTGGATGATGCGGTCCAAGTGTATTGGTTTCACACAGATAAAAAAAATATGAAAAAATCGATCTTCAGCCGTACTGTTCGCATGTGGAATAATCTTCTATGATATTATCAAATTCAAGGAAAACACAACACCCTCTATCCTCTCTCCAATACCCTTCTTTCCTATCGCTAACACTGTACAGTGCATTTATATGGGTACACACCCTGAGTGAGAAAGAAAAACTCTTTTCACAAATCTATCGCGCAATTTTCTAATATTTCGTGTCCTTATTCAAACAATTCTCAGTGTACATACACAGCCCTACACTCATGTAAGGCAGAGCTTTACAGAGACTACTAACACACATGGCAAAATGCCTAAGCGAAGATACGCTCGTTCGTCGGGATCCTGTAGAGACTGATAAATTGAAATTAGTTCTGCTCTCTCTGATCTGTATTTGGTTCGATTTTAATCTAAAGTTTCCGCTTGAAGTTATAATTTCAGTATTTGCCCAAAAATCTTTGTAAAAATGTTAAATTTGTCAGAAACATGGAATTCAATTTATAAGTTTTTTTTCTATCCAGAAACTTTCTATCCCACGATCATTGTAATCTGCCTCTATCTCTGTGGGTGTGTTGTGTGTGAATGTACAAATTAAAGCGTTTAATCAAAACCTACATAAACATAAACTAAACAGACCGTGACAATTTGCCATCATTGTCGTCTATTCAATCTATGTTGCGATCTTCGAGAAGATCCGCCATAAACATTTATATGGGAGTGCGGTGAAGTGCCGCTGCCATTAATTACCGAACCATATTGGGATAGTTGAGAAAATAAATGATCCTTTCTTTTAAGATTATGTTGCTCTGACATTCGATCATCACACCACACTTGGGTGAAAGTCGATGTCATATTTAGCGAATAAATGCAGAGCACAGTGGGTTTAATGAAATTTCAAAGAGGTGAACTATCTTCGAAGATCAATTAATACTACCTGTGGAATTGACTACCGGACGGACTGTAATTGTCTACCAAATCTCGGCTTAGACCTCTAACAAGACATGAGTTATGTATTAAATTGTGGTTATGTATTAATTTTCCAGCAAATCGCTCAAGTAGAAATATTTCAAATACTCTTTAATTAATTCGTTTATTTGAAATGATATCCAACAACAGGTCGTATAATAAAAGTAATTAAATAATTCCTTTGTTTCCATTCATTACGTTCGCAGGTGAAATATTTAACAAATCTGTTCTCGCCTCAGGACCTTATCGTTGCTATTTCGTTGGACTCCATAAAGCATTAAAACATTTCTTCGTTTGCCAATCCGCATGATAAAATTTGGTTTGTTTTTGCCCATCAAATTCGAAAACATAAATTATCGATTGATACAACACATCTACGATACAGTTACCGAATAACAGTTTCGATAAAACAAACAAACGCTAATGATTGTCATTATAATTCCCGCAAATGAAAACAAAACAGCAGAAAATGAAAAGAAATTCAAACATCATTCAAATGAATACTTCAGTTGCTTGTTAATCAAATGTGATCTATTCGCAAGCAGACAGACAATTACATCGCATTCTGGGCAAATTCCTTTCATCACTCAAGACGTCGCGCTAACGATCGATCGATGGTGCGCAGAACACACCGGCATCAGCACACATATCTTAATAGGGCTCATGCCCATCCATGCCCATATTCTAATAAGGTTAAAGACCTCGTTCTCTCACACTGGCCGGTGAGGTGATCTGCGGTGCCTATGCACGGTATTTGACCGCTGCCGCTGGCATTTTGGCAATTATGTCAAGTGAACATCGACAGAACACAGGCCAACAAGTCAACGTTTGTGACTTCCATATCAGAATTCATAATCATTGCCATTTCATAAAATTAAATCGTACGATGTACCGCTGATCGGTGCGGTCAGCAGGCGTCAGCTGGCAAACAAATAATATGTGATGTACGATCCTAGATCGGTGACTCGTGCCCGATGGGCGAATTTTGCAGGTCAAATGTATGGAGTTAGGCTGGGCAACTCAGAATGGAAACTTTGGACTATGGAGTAGTCGCAACTGTATGTGGCTGACTAATCTACTGTTTACCAGCTGAAATCTACTGTTTATTTTACTGAAAGTTTGGTGCATCGCAAAGTCGTGCTGGATGGGAGGTACTACGTCCCTTTGTCCAATTGGACATTTTTCTCAGTAAATCAGCGCTCATCCCATACACCATCACCATGGGCTGACAGTTGTCCTGGACCCTCATGTGCTATCGTCTTCTTGATTCTAAATGCGGAATGGTATTTCCTACATAACCCCATTACAAACTGTCGTAAATATCTCCATTTCGAACTCTACAGGTTGTGATAGCAAACCCATCACATCACATCTACTCCTGTCCAATGCGCAAGCTCCTCCCATTCGAAAAATTTCATTTTCTATATTTGAAAGAATATTGCGTTATGGGCAGCATTCTTCGCTTCATCCCCTTCCATGTAATAATTCATTCGAAGACTTGACCCAACTGTGCCATACCACCATCGTACAGGTGAAGCCAACACAAATGGCATAACAATACAATGGAACAACAACTCAGAAGAAGAACACTTGAAAAGAAAGCCAAGTGTAAAGATTCACGCTCATTAGATATTCGCCCGTTAGCATGTTCTAAGCTGGGCGCTCGAAACGAGTGAGATTCTGTTTGCGGTTTTCTTTCGTATTAAATTTCTTATAAAAAGCAATCAGCAGAAGAACAATTCTAACAGTTCATTCAGAACTTGGACGCTTGCAATTAGAGAAGAGTTGGCTTAATCCGGAACAGGTTGCAAAGTAAAAGGACTTTGAAGCGCAAACAAAAAATGAAATTAAGCGTAGTCTTGTTGGTGCTGACCGGCCTGGTGGTGGCCTTGGCAGGTGGGTGATGATTACAATTACAATGTTTTTCTTTTTTCTGGCTGGGAACAGTCAATGGGAGAGTAATATCAAATGGGATATTTACTTTGTATTTTTTTTTTTTATAAAATCTACAGAGCCTCGTGTTCCTCAGCGTGGTGCCATACATCAGATCAGCGCTGATGTGGCTGGACCCAATCCCTATGTATTTCTAACTGTTCCCCGCGGTCGTTCTCAATCCTTAGTCCAGGGTTTCGAAGTCATGGAAGATGACGACGATGATGATGAAATCAATGAGCCTCTTAACATGAAGTACAGAAATTCGATGGCTCTGAGCATGAACGACGATGATGACGACGATGAAAGTGCCGATGACGATGACGATGAAATGGAGGAGCAACACTACGAAGATGATGAAGAAGAGGAGGAGGATGATATGAGTGCTGATGTCATGAAGGGTTCGGCTGTAGCCGCTAAGAAACCTTTAAAAAATGCCAAAAACACCCAAATGATGGTGTCCCGTGATCATGCCGGTGCCATTATGGTGCCCGATGGTGTCATTGAAATCGAAGGCCAAAGTGTGATCGATGAGAAGACCGGCAAACCAGCTCTGTTGTTGCCGCGCGCTATTTTGGATTCCATACCTGATGGTAGTGTGGTTGCGTTGCTGGAACGTCCTACCGAAGGCCGATCTGTCGAGGAAGAGCGTGCCAATCGTGTCGTAGTAAGGCGCCGTCGCAAGGGTTCCCGTCGCAATGTTAAACGTCGCCGTGGAGGCAATGGCCGCAGACGTAGACGCGGTGGCAACAGACGTCGTGGCAACAGACGCAGGAATGTCCGTGTGGTGCGCGTCGGCGCCAACGGCAATCGTCGTCGCAATGTGAGACGTGGCAATCGTCGTGTTGTCTATGCTGGTTGAGAGGCACAACGTTGGGCGGCATGGTCCCATTCTTTTCTAGTATTACTTAGTTCTTAGTCTATTTTATACGATCCTACGACCTACTTTCTAACCCAGCAAACCCACCCATTGACCTGTACGCTTAAGTTAAACGAAAATAAAATAAATTGAAAAATACACAAAAAACAATACGAACTGGTAACGCGCATCTCGATGAGTCCATGTCAGTCATAGTGGAGGAGAAAGTTCATTGGGTCATAGTACAAAGCATGAGGTTACCCAACACCCATGAAAATACGAGCACAATTTATTGATGAACCCCAAACGGTTGTTTTCGAATAACTTTCTTCAGAGTTTTAATATTTGCTTGGCCGCTGTGTTTCGATTTGTATTATTTTGGCAAATGCTTTCCCCGCTTGTTTGGGGTTTTCGCTGTTTTATGACTGTCTTTCGAGGAATCGGCATCATTATGTTAATAGTTTGGGTTCAGATGACAAGAGAGTCGATATAAACGCCGTCGTCGGTAGGTTTTTGCGCATAACGTGTTTGCTGATGCCAAGCGTATATTAAGCAGTATCAGTCAGCAGCAATTTCCAAAGTTCATTTGGTATAAAATGAAGTTTTTGTGGTTTTTGGCAGTGGCCTGTAGTGCCTTAGTGTTGTTGGTGCCGACTACCGTCGCAGGTGAATTTGCCAAAATGTTTTCCATCTATGCCTACACCCCACCCTCCCCACCTACCCTCCCCATCTACACTGACACACTAACAAATTTCTGTTTTCTTTCAAACACCAACATCACCTTCAAAAGATGCGACCAACGTCAACAGTGTCCAAGTGAAGAGTGAGGGTGAAAAGGTTCAACTTCATGAATCGAAGCTCTTGAATGATGTCGATGTTAAAGATCAGGCCTTTGACGATGATGAAGAGGACGAGGACGACGACACTTTAGACGATGACACTCATGCATCCATGATCATAACCAATAAGGATGTCGAACAGATTAAGGAACCCGGCATGGTAAGTCATCGCATCCAATTCGAACACCATACACATACTCACTGTGTCACGTTCTTTTCAAGCAACGTCTGGCCCGTCGCATGAAATCATTCCACAACAACAATCTCCAACGCAGCTACAACAATAATCCGGATTCGGCTGATGATGATGACGATGCCGATGCCGTTGCCGATGACACACCCCAAGAACGTGCTGTACGCAGACGTCGTCGTATTCGCAAACGTACGACCAAAAATAAGATTAGACAGGTCGGCGGCACTCGTAGGAAAAACTTGCGCCGCAAGTCTAACAGAAAAAACAACGTTCGCCGTCGTTCAACTAAAAGGTCAAAGGCCAAGAGATCCAAGAAGAACCGCCGCAACAGCGGCAATAAACGCATTAACCGCCGCGACAACTTCAGAGGTTACAGACGCAGAGGATCAAAGCGTTCGAGCATGCGCAGTGGCAACAGGAAACGCAAGGCATCCAAGTCAAGGAGAACCAGACGCAACAAAGGCCATCACGGACCACGCAAATCCGACAGCGAACACATGGAACACAACGTCGAGGACAATGTCCACGAAAGCGTCCAGGCACCCGAGAAAGAGACTGTAGCAGCCGGTATGGACGGTATGGAGGCAGCTGCGATGTCGCCAGCATGAAGTCGATCCGGGCGATTAAGTTAGTTTAAGTTATTTATTTAAATTATTTATTGAATAAAATGTGAAACTCTCTTGAAATTATGCAATATTGAATAGATGTTTGCGTCACCCTTATGTCCGAGGCATTGAGTGGGTGTCAGATGACGCACTTGCTCTGTCAGACACATTACGGAATGAATATTTACCAGCGCTCTAACTAAATCGGGGTTATAATATGAGACTGATAACGGTGACACGTTGCTGCTGCTGGCATTACAAGAGATGACTCATTAAAGTCATGAAAAACTCATGTAAAGTGCATTGGGCACATTAGGAGCAGATTATACAGCTCAGTGATTTGAGAGAAGTCCCTCATATATTGCATAACGATGTGTTGAGTGACATTCAGAAATAGAACCAAGCTAGAAGACAATTAACCGATTGAGTATGCAGAGTCGAAAGCAGCAAAATAAACCGGGTATACAAAAACAAAAAAACTTCGTATTAAATCTGATTTCCAAATATACTTAAATTGAGACCAGAAAATGTATTCAATTCAAGTTCATGTGTACTTATTAGGAGTAAATAGTACTCAGCTGTAGTAAATTAGTATGCTCGGAAATTTTAATGTACTCACAATAAGTATGTAATTTTTAAATTGAGTAAATTTATACTGGATGCCATATGTGATACAAATTTACTCAACTTGAGTATGTTTTTGCTTGAATTTGGAATTTTTTTTATTTGAATTATTTACCCAATTTTTTTTTATATGTGCTGAAGTACTGAGGCATTACATCTGTCATTCCATTTATAAATGACTGATTTACAAAAATTATACGATAAGAAATACCGGCAATAGATTTAACTACATTATTGAAAGCAGAAATTCAGAGTGCCCCCTACACCACCCACTGTGCCGTTTTTAGACCCTACAGCTGAAATTCCCACTTTTAATCCCACATTAATCTCAACGCTAATCTGAATGTATGGATCGCACTATCGTGATCATCGAGCAGTATGAATAATGTGAACGTCTATACAACAAAAATATTTCCAATCTTTAAGACGAGATTCTCATAACAGATCCAGATAGCTCCATAGATTAATTCGTCAGTCAAAGTGTAACATAAATCTTTTAGTTGATATTCATAAATTAAACAAATGTATATTCTTGAATTTACCTTTCTCTAGTAAAATCTATCAAAAATGTAATAAATTAAAGAGTTTTTAAGCTCGGGGGTGATTTACAAAAGTTGTATTTCGAAGAATACATTTTCTACAGAATTTGGCTAATAAAGGGTTTTCCAAAAAGTGGTATTATTTTGAATTAGCCGGTATTTCGGCAGCTGTCACTTTTGAAGCTTTTGTTCTTTGACATTTTTACAAGTAGAAACTACGCCATTGCCAAAATTATTGAAATTATAAAAATTCACTACAAAAAGGATGAAAATCTTGCAGTCACAGTTCGCAAAACTAAAGCATTTTGTGGGTCGTCGTGAAGCACCTTGTCGGATCGCAATACAGAAATTGGTGGAAAAATCGAGCTGTTGGGACAAGTTAGTGATGTCAAGAATAAAACCCGGGTACGTCGCTCAAGAACAACTGAGAATATTGCTGCCCAAAGTGTTGAAGAAAACCCAGGTTTGTCCATTTCTCGTCGTTCTATGGATTTGGGCATTGGGTCTTAACGCTTATAAAGTTCAGTTAATGGTCCGGTGGAGTCATTGAACCTTACTTTACCGAAAATGACGTTGGATCAATAGTTACGGTGAATGGATTTCGCTATCGAGAGATGATTAATGATTTTTTATGGTCGGAGTTGGATGATATGGATCTGGACAAAGTTTACTTTCGTGCCACACGAGCAACGAGACCATTGCTCTTTTACTGGAAAAGATTCCGGACCGTGTTGTCTCTCGAAGAGGTGACCACAACTGGCCACCGAGATCTTGTGATTTAACAACTTGCGACTTCTTCCTTGGGGGCGACGTGAAACAGCCCAGCGTCGATTCAAGACCTCAAGATAAAATTCGTGAAGCAATCGAGGACATAGGGCAGCCACGTTGCCATTTGGTTATGGGAAATTTCATGAAAAGGATATGGTCCTGTAAGCGGGGTCGTGGTGGACTTTTGGCTGATGTTGCCTTTCATTATTAACGGCATACCTTCCTCTTTATTGTGAAATAAACATCCGATCATTTAACTAAAAAAATACATTTTCATTTGCATACCAAAATAACACCTCTTGTTGGAGAACCCTGTATAACGACATATGATTTAAATTGAAATATGACATGTCCCATTTAATCTCCGACCCAGGTTTGGAAAACACAGAAATTAATAAAACTGAACTGTCCAGATAGAACAGTGTAAGACGGCATTTCCATGGTAAGCCCAAATACGGCCATGAATTAAATGGACACTAGGACCTGAACGGAGTCGGTTAGAAAATAAAAATATTTGAGTTCATAATCCCCGAGTTTTCAAGTCTAAGGTCATCTAGCCATGTCCGACCGTCGGTCTGTCTGAAGAAAACAAAGTGAAAACCGCAGTATCGAATTGGCTGAACTATGCGCGGCTATGCTAAAACGTTTTGTTGCAAATTATCCAAATCGTTTAAGATGTAAACTTTTATCCCACAAAAGGAAGGTTTTCCATATAGTTTTTCGTATGAACACTGAAATTCAGGCAATCTGCACTGTGTGTACTGTATTCGTCCCAGAAACTTGGCCATAGCACGACGATGGCAGGATATTTTTGGAAAAACATTTAAGGAACATTTCTTTTAAGCCATTCGTGGTATCTGGATGAGAGTTGGTAAATGTTCTTCTGGTACAGAACGAAGGGATTCCAACGAAGATTTTCATAAAATGTTTACAGTGCTCAGCGTGATTGCAACCGCTTGTAGAGCTTACAAGGACTATATATTTTCAACTAGAGGGTGGCTGCTAAATGTTGCCGAATTATGAAATTGCAATTGCATTAAATTATTTCATCTTTGTTCATTTGGAAATTAATTTGTAATTATTAAAACTTTTTAACGGGAAAGAAGTCGGAATTTACGACCGGAAAAATGTCTGATATTTTTGCACCGAATTTGAGCCTTGGAAGGTGTCTCCAGACGTATCATACAATTAAAAAAAAAACTAAAAGGCGGTTGTTGGCTGTGTATTGAAAACAAAAAATGTTACTTACTTATTTCCCTTCCCATGAAGGAACGGACGGGGAACTTCTCTCGAATCAGTGAGCTGTGTACGATATAATTGTGTATTCGCACTGACCGGGACCTACTGTTTAAAGCCGACAGCGAACGGCTAATGCTTTTCAAGAGAAGTTTTACATGGCAAACAAAAAATGTTAGTGTTCTAAAAATGGCTTCGACCTTCAGTCTTTAAATCTGTGCGTAGATTAGAATACGATAAATGGAACAACAATATTATATCTTTTTTGTGAGTAATCGGTACACATTTATATATTTTTTTTCATACGGCACCCTGTATTTGAAATATTACAATGGGGAAATGTATAATAGGGTGGAGTGAAATTCAAAAAAAAAAAGTTAACCTCGGAAAGAGATGTAGTCTGGGGTCCTAATGAGGGGAAAAATAAAAAAAAAAATTTTAAAAAAAATTTAAGTGGTCGCGCCACTCCCTCGAAATTTGGAAATTATCGCTATTTTGGCGTTGATTTTAGAAAAATCCTAAAAATTAACGACTTAACTTATTCGAAATTTAAAAGTTTGAGCTTGTTCAGTGCCTAAACAAAAGTATTTGAGGCAAATATGAGGATAATCGACTAATATTTGTAGCTTTGGTGGCGATTTCATTGTTCAGTCAATTTTCTGAAGAAGGGACGATTTGACTTATTTTACTTTTTGAAATTTTTTAACAATGAGAAATTTTTTTTTAAATTTTTTCATGACCTTATTTCATTGTTTACACTATTGCAAACATTTATTGACATAAAACTTTTTAGGATTTTTCTAAAATTAACGCCAAAATAGCGATAATTTCCAAATTTCGAGGGAGTGGCGCGACCCCTAAAATTGTTTTAAATTTTTTTTCTTTATTTTTCCCCTCATTAGGGCCCCAGACTACATCTCTTTCCGAGGTTAACTTTTTCAAATTAAAAAAAAAACATGTTTTCACTCCACCCTAATGTATAATTCACAGGCTGCTAATAAAATCATAAGAATAAAATAAGCGCCCCGGTAGGCGAGTTGGTAGCGTGCTTGCCTATCAGCGTGGGGGTTGTGGGTTCGATTCCCACCAGAGGCTTTGGTCTGTCGCTGCAAAAATCAAGCCAAATGGTCTTTGTCACCCGGTTTACCCTTGGACCCAAAATTATAATATAAATTTACTTTGTATTGTAATTAATAAATAAATAAATAAGAATAAAACTGCGGTGTCAGGACCCCTTTCTAAATATAAATTACACAATGAGTCTGTTAACGTAATTGTCGATCATATAATGTTACTCGACTATGATTGACGAAAGGGGGCGTCACAACGCCCATGAGATTTGGTACAGTTGGTGGCCAGTTACGAAAATGTATAAATGTAATTCCAGATTGTTATAGCGATTGTGCGCTTCCGAATTATAAGGCGGTATATATGTACTTTGCTTATGTTGACTATTGCAAAACCCCTGTAAGTGTGTCCATTTGGGCATTTTACACTCTTCAAACTTTAAATCCATAGGATAAAGATAGCGTCTTTTCTGAAACGACTACTTTAAATTGAAAAAATAAACAGTATATTGAGATGAGGTCAAGGCGATCCTGTTTCACTCAGTGGGTCGCCAAATCCAGCCGTCACTTGGCCTTTGACCGTCACATGTTGTTGTCTGTGCTGCTACTGCCGGTGTCAGCATTTGCTCAGACTTTACGTTCCCTTACAGCCACACTACACACGTTATTTGCATAACAATTCTAAGAGACGAAGATGTGAGATAAGAAGTAACGCCAATAATCGATCAACCTTTCGGTGTGATGATAGCTCATTCTATGCGAGGGGTCAGCCGTGACAGTGACGTATTACTACGGGCTCCAACTATATAGCCGGCGGCCGGTGCTTTTCGGACAACAGTAAGAACAGCAATAGCAACAACTACAATGGGACGATGGACTGAGTGATGTCTGATGAACATTTCGAAGATGGCAGAGTGTGGCTGGTATTAATTTCTTTTTTCACTGGACATCAGTTTTCGTTTCAAAGTAAGAGTTTGGAAGATCATCTGCTTGGGTGTAATTTTGGCGAAACTGTTCTTTTCGCTTTGTGCGGATTGGCTCTGATTCATTAGCTGATTAATGATTGAATGGCCAGCGCTGCGTGGAACTTTGACATGCCCGAGGGCACCCTGCGGAAAATCAATCATTGGAAATGAAGACTATGATGGACGAATATGACGGATTTCGGTGTTATGAAAAATGGTATATATAGTATGGTTGGAGAACAGTTCTATCATCAGTCAGTTCCAGTCTTTCACTTGTCGTCTAATCGAACATTTGAGGGAAAGCACTGACACAGCGATCGAGAGTTTCTTATTGCCTATAGGAAATTAGAAAAGGATATGAATTACAATCGGCTTTCACTTGGACTGCTGCTCTGTTTAGCAGTTGCTCTGCAACCTGCAGGTGAGTTATAGAGTTTGGAAATTGTCGAATCATTTCAAATAATAATGATATGGGGTTTCTTTCAATATTACAGTGGCCAGGGATGGCAATCGGCAGCATCCTCGCTACAGATTGTTCGGTGAACAACAACGGGCCGCAGGGCGGTATCCAAATGGGGTGGACGAAGGTCGCTTCAACGATGCCTTTCTGACCAAGATTGGAAAGGGCACAACCACAACAACGACTGTTGCTCCAGTCACCACTACAACTATGACGACGCCGCCAACCACAACGCCACCGGTAACGCCAACAACGACACCACCCACAACTCCGCCCGTAACTGTAACAATAACTCCACCAACCACTCCACCACCAACCACTCCACCAACCACACCACCCACCACTCCACCAACCACACCACCTACCACTCCACCACCAACCACTCCAGTAACTCCACCAGCTACTACACCAGCTACTCCCCCAGAGGCACCAGCACCAGTCGATCCTCCAGTCGATCCTCCAGTTGATCCTGCACCCAGATCATTGCCTGGACGATTCATTCAGGATGATTATGATGAGTATGAGGATGACGATGCCGATGTTCTTAACGATGATGACGATGACGATGAAAACGACGAAGAAAGTACAGATGTGGTCGCTATGAATGAAAACGACTCGAAGACCAGTAACGATGGCGAAGATGACGACGAAGAGGGTGATGATGATAGCGATGAGGACAACGCTACGGCTGTAAACCATCGTGAAGGCCAGGTCCAAAAGTCAGAAGCATTAGGACGTGACAGCTCCAGTGAGTACAGGCGTCGCCTGGCCGCCGTTCAACGCCGCAACATGCAACGTATGCGCATGGAAAGAAACACCCGCCGACGCATGGAAAACAATCGCCGCCGCCGCCTGAACAAGCACAGAAGACGCTCGGCCAAAAAACGCGCAATGCAAAGACGCCAAAGACGCCGCACAATGAGTCAGGCTCAAAAACGCCGCAACCGATTGAGGAAACGTGCAGCTAGGAAACGCATGCAACAACAGAGACTTAGACGCCGCCGATTGGCCGCTAATCGTACCCGTTCGAAACGCATGAGGAACAAGCAACGTAAAATTCGTGCTCGCAAGCAAAGACAGCGCCGACAACGCCTCATGAAGAAAATTAAACGTAAGCGCAGTCGTATGAACAACAGACGTCGCTTGCGCAAATTCAGAAACCGTGCCCGTGGCAGCCATCGCGTTGTCCGCTACAACTTCTAAACCAATCCGATAATGATGTATATGAATTCACTGGAAATAAATCGATATAAACAGTACTTCCAATGTGTTAATCCTTATTAAAGTGACAGAGAGAGAGAGAGGGAGAGAGACAAAGTGACAGCTGACATTATGTAGGTCATCTATCATTCCAATCGAGTGGTTCATCCAACAATCCTGCCTTGCTCTTCTTTCTGGAGTCATGGGACATGGATCATCTGACGCAGTCCACACATGGCATAAATCGGGTATGACGGCAATTTCTTTCATATATCTTATATGTAGTACAACAATATTGATTTCTTAGTTTAATTCGACCATCGGACATGTTTCCTTAACGTGTTTTGTGTTGAGTTTCAAAGTTTAAACACATGTGAGATCTGGTCATAACTCATGACATGCCACACAGGGCTAAAGTGCCACGTATTTAGGTTTGGGTGAATCTTAGTTACCTTCAAGCTTAGTAATCTCATCTACAACCAATTGTATTATTGCTCATATATAGTGCGAGGCTTCGCCAGTGTTTCTCTAGAACGCAACGAATGTAATCAATCGCATCTTGAGACCTTCCGAAGAGATGGCCGATCATAATTGTGTGAGGTATGGACGGTGACAAGATATTTTATCCAATTATAAAATGATGCACCAACTTCGGTTTATATGCGATAGATACGTTGGTTCCACATATTCCACAAATTGGTTCCACACATTAAATATCAGCTAAAACAAGAGGAATGAAGTACACAAATTCGATAGTCAAGAGAGCTGTATCGCGGGTACAAAATCACCATCTGGTGACTAAGGCCTTCTTTGGAAATGGACATTGAATACATATAAACATAATATTTCCTGCAGAGTATCACATAGTGTATGGCTGATGGTCTGCAAGTCTATCCCGACTGAGACTGGTGATATCCATAAATTCAAAGATAGACACAAACACCTCAAGCCCCCAAAAACCCCATGAGCAAACCACTAAACAGCCCGCTTGCAAACAGAACTATTTTTAGTAATAGTCTAACTCCTGAAAGTTCTGTATATTTTCCTAATGGAATGACCACTCTAGTAGGCTTGTCCCGATCCTGTGTCGATCACATTAACAGCCAAGGAGATCATAGAGCAGTTTGCAGAGATCGCCTTTGAAGTTAACGTCATAGATTTTGAGAAGGCCTTTGATACCCTAAGTCATGGATCCTGGATAGCCGCGTATTCCGGCTAAATGTTCTAACGCCAGGGACCAGGCGACGGATATCTTGTGAACAGATACCATTAAAATATCTATAGGATAACGATACACAACCTGCATTACGGCGATGCTGAAGGGAGACAATAGAGCTGGATACCCTACCATCCCCTATCAACACCACCGCTCTCCTCTGTACACAGTCCAGAAGCTGCAAAGATGCATTAAAATCTACTCTGTTCATTTGGCGATCACTGACAAAACTCGATATGAATCGAGAGAAGATATTACCGACACCAAATGCAATAAGTTTTGATATGAGTGCTCCGTGCCAGACCCTATCGAACGCCTTGGAAATATCCAGCGCCACGACCTTGCTTTCACCAAAGCGGTGTATGGATCGACTCCATCGCTCCCACAGGAACGGCATTAGGTCTCCAGTAGATCAATTTCTACGGAAGCCATACTGTCAATCACCTAGAAGGCCGTTAGACTCTAAATACTTAACAAGATGGTGGTTAACCATGCTCTCCATGACCTTCGAGAGCGCAGAACATATTGCCATTGGACGGTAGTTTGCAGGATTTGTATCCTCACCTTTCTTGGGGATCGGCTGAACATTGGCAACTTTCCAACGTGAAGGGTAAATACCAGCACGGTACGACATGTTGAAGACATTGCGCAATGGACGAGCTAGCGTCGAAGAGCACTTACATAGGGCAAGTGCTGAAATACCATCCGGGCCCGGAGTTTTATTTACGTTGAGATCCGCAAGAACCCTTTTAACACCACATGTTCGAAAGAATATCTGGGACATCGAACTAGATACATTTTCGATCACGGGCAAAGATGAATTCTTTGCAAATATTTCAGACAGGTTAGCTTTGTCAACCGGGTCAGTGAATATCTGATCATCGTTAATGAGAGTTGGGATAGAATGTGAAGAATTGTTCCTTACCCTTTTAACAAATCACCAAAAGCTCTTACTTCCCCTGGGAGTGGAAAGAACTTAAGCACAAAGTCGCTGTTCGTGAAGAAGTTTTTCACGCCTAAGTACTCTGGAACACCTTGATCTTGCCTGCTTGCGTAGCAGCTCAGTATTGACATGTTGGCTTGAAAATTAATATCGGCAAAACAAAAATAATGCGAATTAACGTATATAATGAGCAAACATTAACCATCCAAAACCAATCACTTGATAAAGTAGACTCATTCTGTTACCTGGGAAGCATGTTGGACAAAACTGGGGGTTCTAAAGCAGACATCTCTAGCGGCATAAATAAACCAGACAGGCATTTGGCCAACTCAAGTCAGTGTGGAACTCATGGTGCATATCAAGAAGGACGAAGATTACGATATCCAACTCGAATTTAAATCCACACTCTTGTATGGATGCGAGATGTGACATGCAGCGTCAGGTGACATTTCATACAAGTTGTCATAATTAAATGCTTGAGAGTTGTCATAATTAAATGCTTGAGTTGTCATAATTAAATGATATATATGTATGTATGCATTTTGGCCTAAAAGAATTTCAATTCAACATCTCTGGGCAGAAACTGGACAACAACCTATCCAAATTGAAATCCGCTAGCGCAAATGAAATTGGATTGGACACACATTGCGCAAACAACCCAACGATATCGCCAAACAAGCCATAGAATGGAAACCGCCATCGCACACATGGAAAAGGCAAATCGAAATGGAAATATCAAATATGCACCTGCGTTAGAATGAAGTTAAACATCGTGCATCAGATCGAACTTATTGGAATAACCTTGCCCTATGCACTTGCAGGAGTAAAAGGGACAAATATATATATTTATATACAGTGTACTCTTTCATAAGCGGACACCTAAGGGACTGAAAATGTGGTCCGCTTATGAGAGGTGTCCGCTTACAGTACAAGTACACAAGAGGGCAGAAGCTGATTGGTACTGAATAAAGTGTCCGTGTATGAGAGGTGTCCGCAAGGAAACAGTACTCTATAGATATATTCTTCGTAGCAATATGGCTACATCGACGATTCTCTACATACGAATTATCCAACACCAAAGTGCCACAGCCTGAGCATCTCCCAAACTTCCTTCACAGGTCTTGTCTCATTGTTCCGAAATGAAGGAACGCTGACATTTGTATTGTACATTTCTTATTGATAATAAGACGAACTTCTTAATAATCTTCTTGAATTAGTATAGGCACCATTTTAGCTCAATGATTCCGACGTTTATGAGAATTCGTAAAGATTCTATTGATTTAAGAGACAGACATGTGACAGTCAATGCCTACTCCACGAAGTTATCTCAACTGCTCCCTCCCCATGCCGATGGTATCAGCGAACAATGGCAACTCCGAAGAAGAAATTGTTTATCAAAATCTCCTATTCCGAAGACTGAAAAGATAAGAGTTTATGGAATTACTGACTGGGTGAACCGTCGTTTACAAAGGAAAATGGAAATCTGGTGACAGACTCATCAAGTGTGATAGGAACATTTCGCCAGCCTATTGGCGGCTAGGGAAGAACAAAAGATATACCTTCGTATATCAAACTGGAGTAAGCTCACACAAGACCGCTGTGCTTGGACATGATGTATTAATAAGGCCAAGATAGACAGTAGGGTGGAGTGAAAACATGCTTTTTTTAATTTGAAAAAGTTAACCTCGGAAAGAGATGTAGTCTGGGGTCCTAATGAGGGGAAAAATAAAGAAAAAAATTTTAAAAAAATTTTAGGGGTCGCGCCACTCCCTCGAAATTTGGAAATTATTGCTATTTTGGCGTTGATTTTAGAAAAATCCTAAAACTTAACGACTTAACTTATTCGAAATTTAAAAGTTTTAAAAGTTAACTTTTTTTTTTTGAATTTCACTCCACCCTAATAGACAGGTTTTACAGCGAATTTAAGTAATTATGTAGGCAACACCATGATCTCATAAATGTTACCTTTTGCTCTAAAGAAGACTAAACTAAATTATAGAAAAAATATTCATTACATAGTTAAAGTATTTGCCCTTTTTGTACAGAATAAAACTGTATGATCCGCTGATAGCAAATACGTCTGCATTATGTGTTGACCAAAACCTCTGCACCAACACCCTTCCAAAAAAAAAATCACATGTATCCGATTTTATACAAAAAAAAAAAACAAAACACTGTCTGTGGGTTTTGTCAGAGAAATTTGCCAAAATCATTTTAAATTGACTACGACTCCAGTTAAAGGAATTCATTGGAAAAGCGGTTGAGTCAATCGATTAACAACTTGTAGATTTCTTTGTAGATTTGCAGGAAAACGATGTTTATTTAAATTTACAAAATATTTTCTAACGCTGTCTGACATGGGCGTAAATGGCTGAATATTAATATGAAATTAAAACGGTTAACAGTTGTGCCAAATATCTGTGAATACATTTCAGCAGCGAACACTACACAAACAAAGTAAATTCGCACAAGCGATTTCAATACAAATCGAAAAGACGACCAGGGATAACCCCAGCGACATTAATGATTTATCGCTAATGTTTTGTATATGAAAAATGCGCCAAAGAAAGCTGCGAACAAAATCACTTCCTAAAAACAACTTTAGTTAATGCTATCCGGCACGTTTATATGATTAAATTGCAGATAGAATATTTGGAAATTTAAAAGGTTCAGAGTAATACGGCAGAATGTATCTACTGCTCCCTACTGGGAGTCCCTATACAACTCCATCTGTAATTCGTACGATTAACCGTGAGAGAATTTTGATATTTTTTGCAAATAATTCTGTCATTTCTAATTGATTGGTATTGATGGTTTGACCAAGAAAGTTCCCCATAAATATTCATTCATAGTTTTCTGGAGGCTTCTTACCAATGACAAACATAACTGTTCATTTTTATTGATTTAGTTGCCATGGCTGACTATGATCGTTTTGTGTATTTTGTAACAGTCACTGTTACCGCTTACATTAATTTAGCAAAAATTAACAATGCAAATAATACCAAAGTTGACACCGACTGGCCGGACAACGCGTTTTATCAGGCGTGCCAGCTACATTCTCCGGCGAAGTGCCCGTGCCTTAACGGAATATCTAAATGTCTTTATGCAATATTTATGGAAATCTATCCAGCGCACAGTGGGAGATTAAAAGTGATTAATCTTACAGGTCCGAGAGATTTAACAAATCGATATGCTCAGAGTTGACACTCCATGCCTAACGTTGTGCGTTGAGTCTGGGCAGTTGCAGAGTGAGAGCCTAATTCCCCCTCTACAAATCTACTGGAATCGCTTCAGTATGACAGATGTTATTTAAATATATGCCTACTCCTCCCACTGTGCCACATTAAATATATGTTCGAATGCACAAACTATTGTCCGAAATTTCTCTGCACAAGATGAAGCCTACACTATTTACAAGTATTACAAAACGTTACAACGTATAAATATGATCGGCCTGACCAGTGATCAGTCGCAGTTTGTCATGGCTTTACAACCTGGCAAACATTTGTTAATAGAAGAGAGTAAACGGCTTCATTTATGTAAAGTTACTTTGGAGAGGTCGCTATGAGGACCACCGCCATTATTGTCTGCCTGTCGGCCGTATTGCTGTCAGCCGCAGGTATTTGCCGGATGCGAGAGAGTTGATTTGTTAAACGTCCAGCGTCAAACTGACTAATAATATTATTATAGGTTATGCCCACGAAGGGCGTCCATTCAACGATAGGCTTGTGAAATTATCGAAAGGTCTACGGAAAACCGATGCGGAAAGTACCATCACAGACACGACTGGTACAACAAGCGGCCTGGGCACCATGACAGACTCTTGCAATGGATGTGTAACAGAGCCTACAACATCATCAACACCAACATACGCAACCACTGGAACACCAACTGTAACTTCACCTTCAACCGAAACAGGAGCTGAAAGAGACATCGAAAGTAGATCAGAAACGACGCCCACGACAACAACGTCAACATCCCCCACAACTACGCCAATGGGCACATACACTGGAAGTACATCCGGAACAACGCCTACAACAGCGTCCACAGCACCAACGACTGCGCCCACGGACACGTGCATCGGAAGTTTAACAGAAACGACGCCAACAACAGCGTCCACATCCCCAACGACTGCGGCCACGGATATATTTTCAAGCTCGCCAACTAAGCCGCTGCCGCCTGTCAAACGTGGTCGAACTCGGGGACATGCGGTTGGGCACAAAAACGATGAAACCCCCAAGATTGCAACTCATATACAGGAGCAAAAGGAAAACTCTATCAAAACTCCGAAGACCGAAAATCATAAACAGGACCAAAATGAAGACCCTGACGACCAAACCGAACAGTCCGTTATTAGCGTTGCAAAGAATGGTAATGACACCGAGGAAAGAGCTGCCTCAGCCCACCAAGACGAGAGCGAAGATGATGTGGCCAATGAAATTGTTCACCATGCCGAATCTAACAATGTGGAAATTTACAGGGCGTACGGATTTCCATCCAATCAATGGAGAAGACACGACAAACTAAAACGTCGTAATCGCCCGAGCAAACCACATAAACGTCATAGATGTCAGCGAAACCAACTAACAAAGACCCAGCGCCACAATAGGAATGAGAAAAGCCACAAAACTATTGGTGGTAAAAAATTACGGTCCCGGCAACGACACCTTAAGCAGACGAAACGAACAAAGACCATTAAAATGACCTACGGCAAGCGAAGAGATTATTCACGCCGTATACTTTAAAATTAAAGCGATATGTAGCTGGAACTAAAAACTCCTTTGATGTTATTATTTCGTTTTTATTTTGAGATTAGGAGCGAGTTATCCTACACCGTCAGTGACACTTTTCGGTCTACACCACTTTCTACGGGATTTTCTTAGAATTTTTGTTGCCTGGACTAAATCTATTGGCGAGCGAGTTACACACACTAACCCACACTCCTATCACTTGTGTACACTCCACTTCTCACTCATTTAAAACTGACATTCAGTTAAACCACACATGGACGATGACTGCTGGGTCACTGGGGTCAACTCCAAGTAGTTACAAATAAAATCAAAGGAAATAATTTAAAATATTTATAATACATTGAGGAAAAATAATTGTTTAGTAAAACGAATGTTTTCAATGATTAATTAGAAAACCCCATTGTCTTGTCGTACAAAAGACCAACGAGTTGGTAGAAACGATTCAGAAGTTTTATGTCATATGACCAAATCTGTTTGGTGGAATCTCCACATACGACATACGCCATAGGGCCTATTCGGAAACGCAATATTGCCCTGAAAATGTTTGGTCATTTTATTTGGTTGTGCAGTACGAGCGATGGAAAAAAATGTCGAAAAATGTTTGTGGAAGCCAATTTCATTTTCATATATGTATATGTACATATGTATGATTCAAAATCAAGCCACTAGTTTGATCACCAGGTAGAAAAAATGCAAGCAAGTTTTACTTGCATGTGTCTGCTGATCAAATCGGAGTGCTATTTCTTTAACGTAGACACCCAACTATAGACAGAGCCGATTTATGACCGTGTTGGCCCCAAGACTAATATATAAAAAACTCAAAGTCCCTCCTCCATTTCCTAATACTATTTGTTTTATTGGTGTTATCATTTCCATCTTCCATGATTTTCCGGGCACCTCCGTGGACAATCTCCTATGGGCTAATGTAACTCCAATACACTTGGGTTCATTACCGGCTGAAAAATGGCTTCTGAAATGGATAAATTTAATTCTCCCGAAATAACATGTATCAAAAACATTTAGTTGTTGTTGCCGTTGGTATTGACATCTGAAGACTTTTACAATATTTAAAATACGTGTGGTCTTACCTGCCAGGAACAGATATCAGACATATGGCAAGAATTAGCATTGACGGTGTGAGTACATTTTACATATATATTTTTTCTTTTTTTTTTTGAAGAAAATCTAATATTTTAAGATAATATCCAAAATTCATCAAAATCATTCACATGTAATCAATTTAAAATCGCACAAATTGTTCAAATGCCCGTGTTATTCTTTATTTCCAAGTAAGTCATACTTTCGTCGAAAATGCCAACAACAGACAAATCAGTCCACCAAAAATGTCCAAAATATGGATGTGCCCAACTTTGAGCTGTGTTTGTCTGAAAATCGTACAAAACAGCGCGTACTCTCAGTGAGACCGCGGCAAGGTTACTCAATTCGAGTACAAAGTTATACTTATTTGTAGATAATCCTACCTGAGCAGCACACATTAAGAAAAGCAATTTCTTTTCATTGAAAAATGTTCATAACACGATTTTGTGAATTTTTAAAAATTGACCCTCATTTAGTATTCGAATACATTGTATTGTTGTATGTAAATTTTCTTTCTATTCGCGAATTCTTGTTTCTATTCTATTGGATTAAATCTGCGTAAGATTTCGCATCTAATTCGTATGCAGAATATATGTATATCGAATTTATGGGTCATCGACTAATAGCGGAGTTGCGAGTTCAGGTCGTCTGTTGTTGAGATGTACGCGCCTGTGTGTGTGTGTGTGTGTGTGAGATGTGTTTGCAAAAAAACGACAGAAGTTGCGAAAATTTATGCGAATTTCTGAAAAATTTGTGTGTGAGGTCAAAAGAATGCGCCGCTTAGAGTGTGTAAATGAGATGGACTTGGTGTTGTTGCAAAACTTCTCAAGAAACATATAAAAACTGGGGGTCTATGGGTGAAAATGTATCAGTCACATTCTGGTGTTCTACTACAGTGTAGTGCAGCAACCACCGAAAGAGAGAGAGACAAAAGAAGGAATTCGACTGGAACTGTTATAGGTGGCAAACTCATCAAGATGCGTTCGAGCCTCCTTTTGATGGTTCTGGCCGCACTGATTTTTCAGTCAGCGTGTAAGTTGCTCGAGTGTTTTTGTTAAGAGTGTACAAACTAAAGTTGCAAATCATTTCTTACAGATGGTCGTGAATTACAACGAAATAAAAAGGGATACAAACTATTTCAAGGACGTGGTCGGGCTGCCGGCCAATTAGATGAAAATGGCGAAGCACGTTTCACTACTGCTATGTTGCAAATGATGGGCAAAATGACCACTACCGCAGCCCCATTGCCACCGCCACCACCACCCGTTCCACCACCACCACCACCCGGACCACCACCACCAGCTCCACCACCCGTTGTGCCACCTCCACCACCGCCAGCTCCACCACCACCAGCACCTCCACCACCGCCACCACCTCCACCACCACCGCCACCACCTCCACCGCCACCAGCGCCAGCACCGCCAGCTCCAGCAGAACCTCCTGCAGGTGCAGCACCACCAACTGACACTGCACCCTCTGGGGAATCTGCTGAGGATGCATCGGATTCTTCCGATGATAAACCAGCAGGCCGCTCACAAAATGCAATGGGATTCTCCCAAAACAATAAACGCATGTATGGTGACGATGATTATGACGATGATGACAATAATGAATACGACGATGATGAGGAGATGGACGAACCCGAGTTCATCAGACCAGTCAGTGATGATGACGATGCCGAAGATGATGATGATGATGATGACGACGATAATGACAATGCTGTGGAGAAGGCCAATCCTTCGGAAATGAACCGTCAGTCTAGCTCTAGCCCATCGAATCGTCTCAGTGACAGAGAATGGAGGAAAGAACAAGAAATTAAGAGAATTCGTGCAGCAAATCGCAGGCGCATCATGAAGTTGACACGCAGAAACCGGATTCGATCACGCAATTCCCTTAAAAGGAGAAACAAGAAGAACTCGAGAAATTTTCGTAAACGTCTACGCAAGAAGCGTCATCGCCGCGCAAAGCGCAAGAATCGTGTAAGGAGCAGGCGTAAACGCAAATCACTAAGGAGACGTCGCCGCAAGAATCAGCTTCGCCGTCGCTATCGTCGCCGCGTTGGTTTGAGACGCAGAAAGCGTCTTAACAAAAAGAATCGTATTGCGGTAAGGCGCAAAGTATTGGCCAGGCGTCGTGCACGTCGCCGCCGTGTCCAACAACATAAACGTCGTGTCAGGCGCAACCGCAGAAAGAAGATAGCAAGGCGTCGTCGCTTCCGACGCCGCAGGCGCGGATGAACTCATTAGCTTCCGAACATACTCTTGACGAACTCGAATAAATGCCAAACACATTCCGATCAATCAAATCATTTTTATTTATTTTGTAGCACTTAATGCTGTTGCCAGTTGGCTTAAGTTGTCCATTACAGACCAGCATTTGTTCTTATATGGGGGAGGGGGCACAAATGTTAGAACTGCTACATTAACCACATTCAGTTGGGGAACAAAAAGAGAATTTCTCTTATCAGTGAGCTGTGCCCGATACAATTTCTTTTATAGTCACTGACGTATAGTCATTTCAAAATGTCAAGTTTAGCACTTTACAATGTTTTAGACAAATGTTTCGCGGGTTTCCAATGTCCATTACTGTGCCAAATTGTTTAAACAATAGACAACGAAAAGTCACTAATTACATCCTTTTACCATTGCCATTACCAAGTAATGACATCCCATTACCGTCAGTAAGAATTGGATAAAGGTCGTTAAGGAATATATCATACAGTAAAACTGGAACCCCAACTCAATGGATCTAAAACATTTTTTTCGTAATTTTAAAAATAATTTATTTTCATTGTCCGGAAAAGTACAATATTATAACTTTTACGGTTATTCGTAAAAATGCACAGACATTTTTAAATTATTACCGTTCGATTTTAAAACAAGTTTCTAATCCTGAAAATTAATCTTATTAGAGGAAGTCGATCAAAATTCTATTGCTGTATTTTGTTGGAATGTTAGGTCGGACCGTAACATATGAACCGTCCAACATAGATTTCATCTCATTGTAACCAGTGCAACCGTTGATCATTATCAAAAAGTGTCGCAATAAGTTGATTTGTTTTAAAATGTAACTGTCTGTTTCCATAAAACTAATTCGGTCGTTTGTTAAATGGTATTTTATTAGTTGTGAGAGCTTATTGTTTTGCGATTGTGTTCCATATGCTGAAAACATGTATCTGAAAACCAGAACTGGATAATGTCTGAACACCATTTTATAACGCTTCCAATATTGACGATTTCCAACGAAAGAACAAATTAGTTTTGTGGAAACAGGTAGTTAGTGGCACATTTTGGTTTGAAAAGTGTCACTCTTTTTCAGTTTTTACTCGTAATTATCGTATGTTACGTACGTGTAACTTTTCTAGGCGCTTGGGAAATCACCTGTAAAGGTTGATTTTCTACGAGCTAATTTACCGAAAAAAACCTAATTTTTGTGTGTTATTTAAGCTACACTTTGAGCCGAAATAGCGAGCACCCTAAGCAACTATATCGATACTTGATCAAATTTCGTTGTTCGCATTTTACAGCCGTTTTTCATACATTGAAGCACCTTTTTGTACGGAATGAAGTTCTTCGAATTACCCATCAATCGAGAGCATTTCATACGCATGCTGGCGCGTGATAGGCAAATGAAGAAAAGTAAAGATTTGAGTATTTCAAATGTTCCTTTCATAAAAAGTTCGTATTTTTTAGTTCGTATTTTTTCTTTGCATACTTTTAGGGTAAATATAATTTCCCAGTTCTTAATAAGTAATTGGTTTTCCCTGGACCAATTTCAGCTATTCTACTAAAAAAAAACGCAATCCATGGAGAACTTATGATGACTTTTGTTCTTAGTTCTTGCTTAGTTTAAACCATGAACTCGTAAGCACCCTTCGTAACGTGATGCAAGGACTAATTCAATCCATATAACAATGGGTTTTCCGATTCTGTGACATTGTAACATTCAGCCCACTCGGCTACCACTGGTATACCAGCATCGCTAAAGGCGTCGATCATTCCGAGGCCCAAATATTTTTGATAAATGCGAAATACAGACGAAAAACAATTCTTTTGGCGTTGAATTTGCTGGTCTCTAACAAACAAGGAAATATGATAATCAAACTTTTCCAAATGGATTTACTGCTTTTTTAAAAAAAATTCAGTAAAATGTACTGTTTTTGGTCCAAAAAAAAATATACGAGCATTATCTATGCATCGTGCTCCCTTGAATCTATGCTGGCTTTCGTGGCTATCCTGTAGTGTGTATACCACCATCGTTTTTACACATTTGACAACGTAGCAGCATGGTTTCACATAGTCAGAAATGACCTTGCTGGTTTTCCACACATCTCTCCAGACAAACATCCAGGGCAGGAAATTGTTCGAGATTGACATGATGCCATACACTGACCAATCTCTCAAGAATCATCCCAATTCTGATCCACAAAATGATACTCATGGTCCTCAATACAATCTCCTTTGATTTCCCTGAGACTGTCAGTGTCATTTAGTTTTCCTCTCGGGAAGCGCTACAACCTTAGATCTTCAAATATTTCTTATTCCTCAGTGGCACTTCTTTCGTAAGTCCTACGAGAGGTCATGTCCGTAAATCTTTTCACACTTCACACTCATTGGCCGCAGAATACTCTTCAAGAAGTTCTTCTAAATTTTAGTTACGAAGATCGAAGAAATATTCTTCCTGTTTCACTTCATTTCGCACTCAAATGTGGACAGCATAGAGTAATTAGTCGTGGGTTGTCCGATTGACACTACGAGGAATCGCATATTCTTTCCATCGGCGACAAATGATTCTGGAATGTCGTGCATTATAGGCCTTCTGGACGATTGCAACAAACTTAATCCCTCGCTTCTGCTCCATGGATGATCCATTCGTTCTTGCTCATAACGGCATAAATGTAAATTAAAAAAAAAAACCATGAGATTTCCCAAATTAACTCTAGCTGAGATCACTTTCTTCATTTGTTCCACCGAACTGGTGTTTGTGCGAAACATTCCAAATGGTAAACGCTCATTTGTCTGTGCAAATAATGCCAACTCAAGCGAAACTTACCAAACCACATCCGTCGATGGCCTATTAATATGTTGTGTGGTGTGTACTCCGTGTTCTCCGGCTCATGTACAGTACACATGTGGTGAACGGGTGGTACTCCATCGCTGGCATCTCGTCGGTCGTATATGTAAATGATATGATTGTGATTTGATGATGAAGAAAGGCGCACGATGATCTGATTGACTTGAATTGACTATGATGACTATGATGAAATTTCTTTGCTTCATGACTTCTTTGTGAAAATGGCTTAGAGCGTTTTTGTTTTCTTTTAAGTTCTTACCAAGCGTGTATGTTGGTATGGCCGTGTGTCTGTACGCATTACATTTGTTCATTTACCGTTGGCAACAGCTGGGGTACTTGAAATTGGTTCATTAAATACACGACGAAATGATATTTGCTTTCTGTTTTTGCGAATAATTGCTGGAAACGTATAAAAAGGCTTTGACTACCAATAGATGAGTATCAAACATTGATTTGCAATCAAAGCTATCACTGGCTAGACATTTATTGGAAAGTTCTTTTTGCGCCCGAAAAAAAGTAGTTTCAATTATGAAGTCGTTCACTTTTGCTCTGGTCCTTGCGGTCACACTACTGGCAGTTGCCTTAGCCGAACCGGAACCGGAACCAGCCAAGGGTAAGTTGTAGAGCGATCGGGGTGAAACAGAAATTCTAATTCGTATTTTTTAGGTGATATGCGTTATCGTGCTGCTCAAATTATCGAGGATGGCAACGATGAAGGCGATATGCTGGACGATGTCGATGACAAAGTGGCCAATGTCGCCATCGACGAAAGTGGCAACAAGAAGGGCGATGCCTCCAGTGGCCGTCTGTTCATGAAGAAGTTCCTGCTGTTCAAGAATATGTTTGGCAATAACCAGAAGCAGCCCATAATTCCCATTATTATTACCGGGGGCGGTACTGGCACCGGCACTGGCACTGGAACCACACCACCCACTACCACAGTCACGTCCACCGGCACTGTGCCCACTGCTACAGGTACTATCACCACATCTCCTGCTACACCGGAAGCTCCAACGGGTGATGCGCCTGCAGGAAGAAGACCAGCCCAGCGTATACAATTGGTTGCTCGCGGTTCTTATGACAACAACGCTCAGGAAGAAGAGGCCGAGGAGGAGGAAGAGGAGGCTGCTGTTGTAGACAACCAAGCTTTGGCCGCTGCCTTGGCTGCTGGAGCTCAGGAGTACATTGTCACCGATCAAGACATCAAAGGCACATCCGACGCCAAAGCCAATAGAGGTCCCGCTCGCGTCAACCTCAGACGTCGTGGTGCCAAAAAGGGTCAAGTAGTCAGTGTGCGCATACCACCCAAATACCGTGGATACTTCCAGAACGGTCAACGTGTCATCCTCAACAATTCCAATCGCCCCGCCAAGCGACGCGTCGTCAAGAAGCGCGTCATCCGCAAACGCAATAAGAAGAACAACAAACGTCGCCGTGTCGTAGCTCAGCACTAATCGATTGAAAAGTTCCCCAGGAATAACCAACCAAACATCCTAATTGATTTGTTTAAACTTAAATAAAACCATGTCTGTGTACTGCAAACATATATGAATGTTGGACAAAATCAATCAAATTGTTTTCTTATTTTACACGTATTCCACGTCGCATTCCATCAAACAGGACTGGCAATGATCGATTACAAAGTTGGCTTCAGAACCATACTTGTGAGAAAGTAGGAATACTCACTCTACAAATAAATATATCTTAACAAAAGAAACCGCCAATATAACAAAATGACTGTAAACATTCTGAAAAGGCACAACATTTTTCTGAACACATGTAGGTGGACAACTCCACAACCAACCTTCATCCGAAACTATAAGGTTTAAAGATGTTGTATTAGAAACAACAAGTTAGATCTAATAGGAAACATCGTTCGAATCGCCAGATTCAAAGAGTTTCCAAAAGTTGCGTTTGCAAAACTAATTAACTACTCATTAAATACGTACAAATACGTATGTGTGTATACTAGAAGATTCTCCATTCCATTACTTCTCCTAATTTTTGGAATACATAATTCTTAGAAGGACCCAATCGTCCATATTCGAAAAATACAGAACTTACCCAAGTCTGCTTAACAATTGATTTCCTAGAATTGCGGTCTTGTGTGCGATCTCTCGAGTTCGTAATACCATGGATTTTTCAATGTCTTCTTTCACTTCATCGTTCCAATGTAGTTTCGGTCTGCGACTTCCGTTTGGGTTCATTCGGTTGACATGGCATGATGTATTTTGATGTATGTTCATGACGGGATATCGCTCATAGAACAACATGGTCCATGAATTCTTATAGTGGTACATGATTCGAAGTGGTGTCTCTCTATTTGTGCTGTCACTCATAGTAATTCCAGAAAGGCGTCCACTTTCTGCAGGGATCTGATTCACGGATATGGTTTCAAACAAGTTGACTGTTATCGGAGTATCAAAAACTAGTTTATAGTAGATGAAAAGATGTATCGTTTTGCTTCTCCCGGGCCTTCCAGAATATGGTGGAGTGCGAAGATTTCGTCGATAGTTGATATGTTCTCCATGTCGTACTCTGCGGAAGTGGCGTATCGTTCTCCCCAATCTGACATAGCACCTTATTATAGCAAACCATTAATTTCGGATCAGCCGAGAATATTTTACGTGTCAAGAAGTCCACAGCAATTGTGACACATTTAAAAGGTCACCTGAAAACAAACAAGTCTGATAAAGTTTGGCTGGACTACTACTCAAAAAAATATCTCAACACAAGTAAAATTATAACTTTATCAGCCCAATTATGAAATCTCACAGGGAGATAATTCCCAGGGATTTTTTTTGGTAATAATATCCTCTTTTTCTAAACGGATCGGGAGAATAATGATAAGGGACAGACATTTTCGATTACTCGGAGTCAGCTTTTTTGTTTGACTCCCGGTCTGTTTAGAATAGAAGGATTTTATTCTGAAGAAAGTAAATTCCCCGGGAATAATGTCGCCGGGAGTTTCCATAATCGGGCTGTACATATCCTCATAAATGCTGGCGACTTTACGAAGAATGAGAGTAATCTCTAAGCCATGTCTTCTCTAGAAAAGCATTAGCCGTTCGGAGCCGACTTTCAACGGTAGGGAGGTCAGTGAGTATAGAAATTATATTGCGCACAGCTTACCGATTCGACAGAAGTGAAATAAATACATACATATATAGCCTTGCGATATTTCGAATAACAGTCAGGCCTTCCACAAGGCAGCACTATCCATAACCCACAAATAGTATATTTTCTAATTTAGCCAATGCTTCTATTAAATGGATAGAATGCCTCTGAATCCAATCAACAAAATGTAGAATAATCAAAACAATAACGAATTTGTTCAGACAATTTAAGAAATTAAATGACTACTGGGAACATCTTTTGCATCGACTACTAGACAAAATGGGAATATCAAAATCTAACCGCTGGTGCCAACCTAATGAACCGTATGCATAACCAGCGAGGAAAATGTCTGTTTTAAGAAACAATAGTCAGGTTTTTAAAATAAAGATAATAAAAAAACAGTCTAGGTCTGCCAGATGATCTTATGCTTAAATCAATAATGAAACAATATCATGGAATACCATATGTTTTGTAATACCATTAACATCCTTAAATCCGAGTTTGTTTAATCCACTCTGAATGCTTCTCAAGAAATAAACTCTTAAGAAGATAACAGAAAAATTTATTACTTAGTAGCAATAGATATCTTTTTTAAAATTGTCTATTTCTAATAAATGCGATTACGTATTTACAGCCAACGTCTTATGATTTATAATCACTTGAGACCACCAGTCACCTCAATGGCGGCACCGTTAATGTACGATGACTTGTTGGATGCCAAAAAAGCTATGACTTCGGCAATTTCATTGGGTTCTCCCAAACGACCCAGGGGACAGCGCATGACAACTTGTTCCTTAATATGATCCGGAACAGTGGCAACCATAGGTGTGTTGATATAGCCAGGCAGGATGGCATTTACGCGTATGCCAAACTTACCGAACTCCTTTGAAGCCACCTCAGTGAAGGATATCACACCAGCCTTGGTAGCCGCATAGTTGGCCTGCCCAATATTGTTCAGCTTTGCCACTATACTCGACAGATTCACAATGCTACCGTCTTTCGTTTTGTGCTCAATCATAGCTTTGGCAAATTGCTGTGTCACCATAAAAGTCCCCTTCAGATTGACGCTGTAGACATCGTCATAGTCGCGTTCGGGCATTTTCAAAAGGTAACCATCACGAGTAATGCCCGCGGAGTTGACAACAATGGATGGTGCCGTTTTAAATTGTGAACAGGTGTGGGCAACAGCGTTGGCAACGCTCTCCATCGATGATACATCGATTTCCAATGGAAAAATATCTGAAAAGAAAAATATCTGTATTAATAAAGTAATTCGCAAGGGATCGTTGAGACGTCATTCCCAATGATCACTGACATTTATAGTGTTTCATAAATCGAAATGGTTTTACCGACTCCGAAATTTGAGATCAAATTCAACGGTATGAATGAATTCGACGAGATGAAGATTCCGAACCGAAATTCATGCAAAGAAATTTCATAATTCGATTGCATACTTTTGGGCTGCAATAATTCTACTCACCATGAAAGATGAAATCAAAAGTGGTAAAAAGCTAAAAGAAAATAGCAAATAGCAAGTAGACAACATACCGACATATCTACATTATGGAATGTACATACAATTGTTTGTGCTTTTATCTAATCTTGCTGAAACCGTGTAACATTTGAGGGATCCATAAGCTGGCGTATCAATTTGCCTCACATATTAACATTTTACGATTACCTCGATATACGCCACTTAATGAATACCCCAATTAATTGGGATTGATGAGGAATTGTGTTTTTTTTTTCAGATTTAGAGGAAAGCTTCTGCTGTCAGTTAAAGAAATACACATTGGCAGGGGGTATTCTAAATTATGTTGTCAATAAATTGAAATATTGATCGATATTGCAAAATTGAAAGTCATTTCTGTCCGTTCATCTGTTGAACGCACGACAGCGGCCAAACGAAATGAGCGATGGGGTTTTGTATGGGATTTGAATTGTCGACATTGGTTTAATTTTGTCTTTTACGAACTGTCCACAGTCGCCACTCACATCAGCCTACTAAGACAGTAATCTCTAAGTCATGTTCGGAGCCGAATTTAAACAATAGTTCCCGGTCAGTGAATATACTCAATTATTTGGCGCAGAGGTCACTGATTCGAGAGAAGTCCCCCGTATGTTCCTTCATGGAATGTTTAGGGAAATAAGTAAGGGGTTTAAAAGCGGGTTTTTTACGATATATGTCTGGTAAGTTTTTCAACCAAAGAATTTGTAAAATTGGAGCACTGCCGAAAGAAAAATGTCTTCGAGAAATTTAGTAAGCATCAGGAAGCGCCTGATAATCATTCGAACATGTTTAGGGACCCTCACCTGTTAGACTAAAGGGAAATTCATTTACGTGTCAGTTTTTGGTGCGGATTTTGGGCTGGAGGTGCTAAGTTTTAAATGCTAAATTGGAATATGTGAAGCGGACGACATGTCGTTTCAACAAAATGGTGCCACACCGTGAAAGAGTACATGAACTAACTGAGTTATTTCCCGATAATCCTCATCTTTTCGGTGATCAGAAGGGGACCGTGTACTATTTTTTCCTATGGGACTGTTGAATATGAAACGCGTTATTCTTAAGCTTAAGTTTTGAAAACATTTGTTGGTGGTACTTTGCTTCGGCACAAATACAACCACCTTTAACTGCAGCCAAAGAAATGTTACGCGACTACCAAAAATATGTCTTTGGTTTACTTTTGAAATTAGTAATAGCCAGAGAAACCTACGATGTCATAGAATGTTAACAGTTAGCATTTTCATTGTAGTAAATAATAACACTACGAAATCAAGTAATATTACCATACCTGCCATTCACCTTTGTCATTATTCTAATTGTGTCTTATTATTACTTCCATTTATCAGCGAACGACGAACGAGTACTAACATATTCTTAAACAAAACTACAGCACCTCAATTTGCCCTGAATTATGATTTTTCTCGAAATTTCCTTTATTTTTAATTTCCATCACGCCCTCTAAACTGCACTTTTCCCTCGAAATGATAAGGTATTTAATATTTTAGTTTTTTTCCTCACACGAATTTTTTATGACGTTTTGCACCCGGCATTCGCAGAGAACTACCTTTCGTACGAAAGACACCACTACGTTGCCGTGAGTGTTGGTGTAATTAAAAACATATGTGAAATACTCACCACGATCACCCAATTCTTTTGCCGTATCTTCGGCAGACTTGAAATTGCGATCAGCTGCGATAACTTTGGCACCGTAATCCCTTAAAACTCGACATGTGCTGCGACCAATTCCACTACCCGCACCTTCAAACAACGAGAATTATTCAATGGTCCATTGACAAACTGTGGACAACACACCAACCTGTCACTATGGCTAATTTTCCAATTAATTGTTGGGCCATGTTTTTATCTAATATTCGGTAAATAAAGAATTTGCACCAGACAACTAAACCACCAAGTTACCGCTTCAGAAATTCCTAACGCACTGATGAGTTGAGAACAATAACATAAGAACATGAGAAAAAAAAGCTTTTCACACTTCACAGAGTTGCCGTCGCTCATTTCTCCACAATACGAGCTGGGAAATATTTGTCTCCATGTTGACTGAACCAGTTGTAAGATAAACATTTCTTAACGAAAATATTATAATTGTTAATAATGATTTTTCTATTTCTAAGTTTGTAGAGAAAATTCGTTCTTTAGTCGGACCGTTCGTATGTGGAATAATCTTCCAGCAAATGTGTTTCCTGCCATTTGTGACATTCAGAAATTCAAAACAAATGTCAACAAACACTACTCCCTCTTTCCTCCTTCCGATACCCTAATTTCCTTCCGCTAACACAATGCATTGCATTTATAGGGGGCATCCCCTGAGTGTTGGCCTTCAAAAAAAAAAAAAAAAAAAAAAAGATTATGAATCGGCAGATTCGATAGACGAAAACTTGGCAACTCTAATGGTGAAGTTAATTGCACGTTCGCCTTAAAGTATGCATTGTTTTTTTTCTGTTGTTAAAACTCAGATAACACAAACCCGAGACATTTAATTCACAGTAACCGAAGCCCGTACATCGGTCATGCGACCCAAGTCGGGCAGATGTAATTGGGGGTTTTAACCCCGGAATTCCCGGGACATATTTTCCGCGATATGGGCTGTTTTTTACTACTCGATTTCCGGGATTATTGGTCGGGATATAAAATAATACGTAAAATTATTATTTTTATTTATTTATTTTATTTAATTACAATACAAAGTAAATTTATATTCTAATTTTGGGTCCAAGGATAAACC
Source organism: Hydrotaea cyrtoneurina (assembly GCA_958296145.1). Lineage (NCBI taxonomy): Eukaryota > Metazoa > Arthropoda > Insecta > Diptera > Muscidae > Hydrotaea > Hydrotaea cyrtoneurina. The sequence goes on along the minus strand of OY282513.1, from coordinate 3,308,416 downwards.
GAGTGACAAAGACTATTTGGCTTGATTTTTTTGCAGCGACAGACCAAAGCCTCTGGTGGGAATCGAACCCACAACCCCCACGCTGATAGGCAAGCACGCTACCAACTCGCCTACCGGGGCGCTTGTAAAATTATTATTTTACCCATTTTTTACAACTGTGATTGTGTTTTTTAACCGGGAAATTATACGATTGATCGTATTACATTTCAATTAAATTTTTTTCAATATTAATTGTCTAGGATTTTTAATTACAGTTTTTATTAATCATTTCATGCTTTACTTTAACAAAATTATTTATATGTTTCAATTTTTGTTACAAAACAACAACTTTTAAGGTTTTTTTTATAAAATGCAAATTTTTTCAGTGTATTTTATAAAGACAATCAAGTCCCGGGAATTTCCGGGAACCCGTCGAAAAAATTCCCGATTCGCAGGAGTTGAAAAAGGTCGGGAAATTAAAAACCCATGTCTACATCTTTTGTAGACTCATTAGTGCGGCTTGAAACTGTCGATGTCAGCAACTAGCCTGACAACATTTGAAATGAATTTCAAAGCAAATAATGTTTTATTCATAGCAAATACTGGTTAAAATACACCTACGCCTAAACGACTTGAGCTGTTCTCCCACTGTATGGTCTTTGCAGGGTCACAAGATCCTAAGTCCGCTTTCTTTTTTTTTACGAGAGCAGTTAATTGCTTCAAATCGTTGCTGTTAATCAGGATACGGTTATTGTGGTTTGACTTTCTGTATGGAATTGTATTTTGAACTATCTTTGGTTTTAGCAGGACGGCACATTCACGTTACAACTACAACTTTTGTGCATTGAGCTCGGTAAACGTCTGTGAGATGTCAATTGGCTACCACGGAGCTCCGATTGGAGGTACAGGGAAGGACCGAGTCCATTCAAACAGTCCATTAACGATTGAAGACCTTTATGAGCTGCTCGTGAGGTGGAGCAGGTGCCATTTCAATGAAAATTGGGTTGACAGGATGCGGCAGCCACCTGACTGAAATATTTTTTCATAAAATGTATTTTTATACCCTCACCCTACGGGTAGGAGGGTATATATCATTTGATACGGCTGAAAAGTGTAACACCTAGAAATATTCACATTAGAACCCAAGTCTCTTTGAACCAAATTCGATTCATGACTTTCTGAATCGTTTGAGCCATGTCCGTCTGTCTGTCTGTCCTGCTGGTACGCACGATAACTTTCGAAAGAGTTAAACAATCGCTCTGAAATTTGGCATGGGTTAATATTTTCCCAAAACTGTTTATGGGATTGCATATGGGCTATATGCCCACACCCCTTCGGGTACCTCCCACACAAATCTGCTATTTCGCCCACTTTAGAAATCGTGTAATAATATCAATACGCCCACTCCGATCTTGGCCAAATTCCGTATATGGTAAAAGTACAACTGGATAAAGTTTCGGACAAAAACTTGGAAGTCTGGCAACTCCCCTTCTGGTACCTCCTATACAAATGTACCATATCGCCTACATCAGAAATCGTGTATTAATATCAATATGCCAAACGCGATCCTGCCCAAATTTTGTACTTAGTAAATCAATAGCTAGACAAAGTTTTGGACAAAAAGTTGGAAGTCTGGCAACTCCGCTTCTGGTACATCCCATACAAATGTACCATCCCGCCCTTAAAAAACCCTCTAATACTATCAGTATGACCAACGCTATCTTGCCCAAATTTTGTATTTAGTAAAGTTATAGCTAGACAAAGTTTTTGACAAAAACTTGGAAGTCTGGCAACTCCCCTTCTGGTACCTCCCATACAAATGTACCATCCCGCCCCTGATAAACCGTCTAATACTATCAGTATGACCAACGCTATCTTGCCCAAATTTTGTATTTAGTAAATCTATAGCTAGACTAAGTTTTGGACAAAATCTTGGAAGTCTGGCAACTCCCCTTCTGGTACCTCCCATACAAATGTACCATCCCGCCCCTGATAAACCGTCTAATACTATCAGTATGCCCAACGCGATCCTTCCCAAATTTTGTACTTAGTAAACCTATAGCTATACAAAGTTTTGGACAAAAACTTGGAAGTCTGGCAACTCCCCTTCTGGTACCTCCCATACAAATGTACCATCCCGCCCCTGATAAACCGTCTAATACTATCAGTATGCCCAACGCGATCCTTCCCAAATTTTGTACTTAGTAAACCTATAGCTATACAAAGTTTTGGACAAAAACTTGGAAGTCTGGCAACTCCCCTTCTGGTACCTCCCATACAAATGTACCATCAAATATTTTTTTCTATAGCATTCGGTATTTTAGGTTGCTATTATGAATTTTCAGATGTTACATCAAATGATGGTAGCTACGGTCACTTTTGACTTTCCGATACTTATGAGTATGAGACTTGTTATCTATTACATTCGGTATTTTGAGGTTCCTATTATGGTATATGAGACTTATTGCCTGTTTCCATAAAACGAATTTGTTCGTTCGTTACAAATCGTCAATTTTGAAAGCGTTATAAAATGGATGTGAGACATTATTGAATTGTGATTTTCAGATATATTTTAGATATCGACATATGGAACACAATCCCACACGAAGATGCTCTCATCACTGATAAAAATCCATTTTATTGGGCATTTAATTTTGACAATTTGCAACGAACGAACAAATTCGATTTATGGAAACAGGGAGTTATATGTTTTTACTGAGGGTGAGGGTATATATAAGTCGGTTTACCCGACTGCAACTTTTTCACTGGTTTTAGTTTTTTTTTTCTTTTGACCCAGAATCCCCATTGATCTACTTACCATTCCATAGTCGACCAATATTTTTTTGCTCGAGTGTATTGAAATGAAACACAATTGTTTGACATGGTTTTTATTTTTATTATTTATTTTTTTTATTCAAATATTTTTCGTAATTATTAATAATAATAAAAAAGAATCATTATACGTATATAGAGTACACATACATATGTAAATACCTATTAACAAAAGTGTCGGCATTTATTGATTTTTGTTCAAGTGAAGCAAACATACATTTTCATTAACTTTCTCTTTTGAAGTTCTCCTCAGCAGTTCGATTCGAAACGAATCGGGCTGAGCGGTGATGCGATGCAAAATATTATAAAAATATACTATATAAATTACTAAATATATATATATATATGTATATATATATAATTTGTCTGATTTTTGTTGTTGTTGTTGTTTATTTATAAAACGGTTTTCTCTATAAGATACGTATATGAACTTAATGTAGATAAACATAATGATTGGTAATAAAAGATTTACAATTAAAAAAAAGAAACACATCTAGGCCCGAACATCTGGGAAAATAAAACAAGAATCTGCTGCTAATGGGAAATATGTAAATAGCAAAGAAATAGAAAATGCATGAACGAGCCAAGCCGAAAAAAAAACATAATAGTTTTGTTTGATTCTAGCACTGAGCCGTTTAACAGACTTCAACTAATTTGCTGTGAGTGTATGTGGGTGAGTGAGTGAGTGTATGATTTAATTTCGAGTGTAAATAGTGAGCGTTTGTTTTCAGTTTCGAATAAAATACTATTAGATAGTAAGCAAAATATTTTCGTTTTCTTTTTTATTATTTTTTTTTTCAAAATGTTTGTACAGAAAAGCACAAATATGATGATGACACTTTGTTATATTTCAACAAATTTTTTAAGACACTACATTCAAGGTAATTGCAGACATGCTTTGCTCAGAAACTAAAGCAGGAACGCAGGACGCACGATTCGCGCCCACGTCCACAAAAGGTAAAGCCCATACACTTAATATTTACATACTAAACTGGCTATCGGTTCATTCGTTTTGGCTATCGTTTATATTCTAGTTTAGACTTACGGCCCTATTTCCGATGAGAAGATGCATGGCGACTATCCACCCGCTGGCTAAGCATTTCCGTAACACTCCCGAATAATCGCTCTGACCATTCGCTGGTTTCAATTCGAGGTCACCTTGCAATTAGCCGGAGGACAGTGAGTGCCATACTTTTCATAGCGGATAGGGCCCTAACTTACTTATACGCCTACTATACTTTAGGTTATGTACAATTTACAGATGATTGAAAACGAGAATTGCAATTTCTTGTTTTGTTTATAACGTAGGCTAAACTAGGGCGAATTAAGTAGATTCGAGTTTGGTTGTTGTTGTTTTTTTTGTTTTTGTTTTTGTTTTTTCATCAATCTAAATTGAGGGTTCTTAGGTCTATCAGGTACTTTGGCTTATTATTATTGTTGATACGATTAGAACTAAAGAAAGGTAAAATGCTAATGAATGCTCCGTTATATCCTAGTCATAGTTAGTTCTCCTACAGCTATAATTGAAAATGCTAAGAGAGGGGCGTTTGGGTGTGTGTGTGTGTCGTAAAACTAAACGCCTCCCCGGCGTCGTCAGTATTTAGGTCAGTATGTATGTGTGTAGTATCTATTAGATGCGCTGAAAGGGTTTTGCAATATCTTCAATGGCGGAAGTTGTACAATATTTTAGTCTTTGTTCAGTTTTTGTTGTTGTTTTGTTATAGCTTCTCTTTTACAAAAAGGTGCATAGGAATTCGCAACACCGCAAAGGACTATGGAGCGTGTCCTAAGGTGGCGTTTTGAATGTTGACAACTAAATGAATAGAATGCTGAAGTGATGAGATGACAATTATTTCATGTACCCAGTGACTTATGAAACAGAATCGAAACTCGCAGTTCTGCGAGTGGCAGCCCAGGAAAACATTCTTGCAGCTCATATCCAGTTAGCAATTTGGCTTCATGTGACAGCTTCTTATGGGATGTAGGAACGCGCTTACAACAACAAATAGAAATGTAATTTTTGTACTAAAATTGCCTCGTGGTCACCTGTGAAAACAATTCAGTTTGTCAAATCGCAATTATTTCCTTATTGTGGATCAGCTGGGGATGTCGACCACTCGGGATTCGGTATCAAAAATAAATTTGGAGTATCCTGGGCGTTTTAAGGAGACAACGTAGGTTTCTCACCTCAAAGTCGATTTTCTTCAGCTCCAGTGTTGTCAGGCAGTCAGATTTAAAAAAAAAACAATTTCAGCAACCAATTCATACTCCTTCAGTCTAACTACCCGACTAACTTCCACTGATTACTCTCGCAAATTACTCGTTCCTAAAGCTTCACACTCTGATCTGCTATTCAGCCACCTTCCTGCCACCTGGTGCATGTCTCTGCGGCAGCATTCTTTCTGTACACCGCCAACTGTACGTGTGGCCAAGAAACTCTTATCCATTAGTTGTCGTCAATCGATGTATATACAATTTCAGTCTTTGTTCTATTTCCTTTTTGTTGGTTTGTTACAATTTAAATAAATCCTACGGAGTCACATTACCTCCTCGTTCTTACACGGCTGTGGGTGGTGGCAATAGCGAAGAATTCGATGATCTCAGGTATGGATTGCCATAGATGGCACTGAAACGTGGATCCACGGCTGATGGGGCCGCTGATGCAGCGACGACGTGCGTGGAGGTGCTCTGGTTGCTACAACTGCCATTGGGCGATGAACTGACCACGGATGCCGTGGTCGATTGTAAACTGGGAAGACCGTTGTCCTGTCGTATATCGCGCGAACCAATGATGCTGCCCGTCAGACTGCCACTGTTGACATTGGTCAGGAAGGTCATGGGCAGCGTTTGTTGTTGCTGCTGCTGTTGAATCTGTTGCTGCAGGTGATTTTGATGATTGTTCTGGAGTATTGTGGAACTACCGTTCGATTTGGTCGAGCAAGTCGTCAAGTACTGGGGTGGTGGACTGTAGTGCGTGGTGTAGTCGCCGTACGGCACATAGCCACCGGAGATGTCCACCTTGAGATCGCTGTAGTTGGAGGTTCGATCGCCCGCTTCCATTTTGCACGAGCCCACTCCGCCGTTCTTCGTAATCTGATGTTCACTGATAACATCGGCCGGCGGCAGTTTGGAACGCTTTTTACACTTGAAGTAGACAATCACCAGAATGGTGATGATCATCAGCAGAGCCACCGCCGAAATACCGCCCACAATGGTCATCAAGAGTGGCACACTCTCTGCAAACGAACACAAAAAAAAGAAAAGACAAAACACAAGACAGTTAGTACACATTGAGCATTCATTGCACGATTGGGTGGTGGTTGACTTACTTTGAGCCTGCAGATTGATTTCCGCAACATCGTTGCCGTAATCATTAACCACCGTACAGTTGTATTTGCCGTAATGATAGGACTGACTGTCACGTATAATCAATGTTGACTTGACGCCACCCGGCACGGCGTCCACGAGTATGGAATAGTCATGACCCATTTCCGAACTGATCTCATGGCCGTTGAAAGTCCACGAAACATGGCGCGCCCGCGGCACTGATGTGGCAAAACATTCAATGCGAGCCGTATCACCCATCAGACCGTACTGAGTGCGCGCTGAGGAAATCGCGGGCGATCCCTTCAGGTAGACATAGGCATCGGCCGATATTTCCGGATAACCAGCCACATTCGCTTTACAGTAATAGCGGCCCGCAGTTTCGTTGCTGACACTGAAAGTTAAATTGGAACTGGAGCCCACAACCTGCAAGCCAACGAAGATGAAACGATTAGTGTCATTTCCCCCGGGCAGAGTTCGTCGTTGCGGCAAACTTACCCTATCGATGGGATGCTGAATCCAAACAATATCCGGCGTGGGATTGCCATCAACTTCGCAGTTTAGGGTAACAATGCTACCAATATCGGACTCAATGGATCGGGGCTTCTCTTTGAAAGACGGACCATCTGAAATGAAGTTTTGTTAGTTGATCCGCTGACCTATTTCCGGCGCTGTTACGCTTTAACTTACAACTGATGTCCAGAGTTTCGCTGTCTTCACTCTTGCCAATTGAATTTTGCACCTCGCACTTAACGATGGCATCGTGGAATTTCCGCGTAACATTTTTTATTATCATTTCAGTTTTGTGGCCTCCGCCGATGGGCTCATCGTTGATATACCATTTGTAGCGTACATCGCTGGGATTGGCCTCGGCCTTGCACTCCAGGCGCACCGGAGAGTGTTCCAGTATGCGACCGTTGCCCACGGCACCGCCAATGACATTCACCGTAACCTTGGGCGCATATTTCACATCAATTCGTATCTTGGCCGAGCGATAAGTTCGATCGGCGGTATTCTGCGCCTGACACGTGAACGTCGTGTTGTGGTGCTCCTTTTTGGGCGTAAGGCGTAGCACGGACTTGGCCGTGAATCGTCGCTGATCGGGCAGCGGTATGACGGTGTACTCAATGTTATCCGTTAACACATTTCCAAAACCGTCTATCCAAGTAATTTCGGCGGCTGGTTTACCACCCACCGAAACACATTCAATGTCGACTTTACGGTCTTCGGTGGTGAAAATCACTTCGCCCTGAGAGATTTTTGGTGCCTCCGGCGGCACTAGTACCGTTATTTTGGCAAATGTCGAACGCACAGCCGGCTGTCCCTCGGGCCCGGGACTCACCTGACACTGGTAGCGGGCATCATCGTCGAGCATTACCGGGTAAATGTCCAGCGAGTAATCGCCCTCCTCGTCGCTGCCAATCATGCCGTAACGTTCAAAGCCGGCTAAATCGCGATTGGTACCCAAACCGAAGTCGTCCTTGGTCCATTGCAAAACGCCCTGTTTGTTGATAACCCGACAGGGCAAAGTGACACGGGCACCCACGACCGCTGTTTGATCCTGCGGTTCCATGGCGAAACGTTGATTTTGGAATTGCGTGAATAGGTTGGACGACTTTCCCTCCGTCCATGGCATAGAAAGTATCAGCACGTTCAGCAGCAGCGCCACTGAGGTTCGTTGCAGAGTACCCGGTGAGAAGATCATATTGACGTTTATTTGCTGGTTTGGCTCCTGTTTAATGGTTTCTTAGACCGAGCGCGAGCGAGTGAGAGAGAGAGAGAAAGAAAATCTGCAATAAAAGAAATTCGGAAGAACAAATATTACAATTGTACTCAAAATTATTGTTCGGCGAAGGTTCTAGGACCATTATATCCTCGATGAAAATACAATGGAATCCGATACTAAAGTGTTTTCATTCGATATCGAGAAATTCTAACCATTTAGAGCGTTTCACAAAAATGTTCAATGGGAAGTTTGGCAATTTTATTGAATGGGAAATGTCTAAATTTTGATGATTATCAGTTCCTCTTAGAATTGCCGGTAATTCCAGTTTGAATGGGAATTTTCTCAAATTTTATGGAAATCTGTTTTCAATTAAACGACCGTTACTTTTTCACAACGCTGGCAACATAATGCACCCGAGCGGACTCCCTTTCAAGTGGTGACCGCCGGGTCAGGTGTGTGTAAATACAGCGACACACACACATAGTAGTCGAGTGCCTTTGTGTATGTAATAGGGGCATTTTGTCGGTGAACATCCCAGACATACATATCTTGTCTTGCAGTTTATGTTGGAATGAGAGACGTGGCTCCTCCACGACTTTATGGCATTTTCCTGGTATTCCACATTCAGAAAACAATTAATTTTATGAATTGTTATTACAATTACGCGGCATTGGTCACAAAAACGAAGAACAACACGGCGGCGACAGTGGCAACCAACAACAAACAACACTTCATGGTTTGGGCGAATGGGGATGGTGGGGGCAATTTGTATTAAATCCGGCGATTGAGTGCGTGTACTTGTACCTTTTGCTGCTGCTGCTGCTGTTGTTGTTATTTTGGGGTATTTACTTCAAATTCATTTGGGTCGTTTGTTCGCTTGTTGTTGTTGTTGTTTTTGTATCTACAGGTGTTTATCAGATATTTTTCTCACGCATAGCAGCTTTTATAGTTTTTCTTGCTGCTACCGTTGCGGTCGGTCGTTGTTGAGGAATTTCTCCCAGTTTCTTCTGGCCCACACCGACAAAAAAAACACAACCAGCAATCAAACGATAAACATTTTCTTAACAACTTCAAGCCAACAATCACCAGCCGCACAGTGGGGGGTATTTTTGTTGCGAAAAAAGTATTGAAGGAAAACTAAATATTCAATTATGATTTCAAGAAGGAGAGAGACAATTGTTGGAAAAACAAAAAAAACTTGGCTAAATGTTCAAAGTTATGGGATAACTAAGTTTTAGCTTCTAAACATCCTCCTGAATGATATTCTAAAAATATATTTCCACATCAAGCGCGTTCTCAGTTCAGCTGACAACCGATTCAAAACTTTACAAAGTTGTGCCCCACTGTAACAGCAGCAAACGATTGCCTACTTATTGTGTCTTATTGCTGACGGTAGCAGCGTTCTCGTACGTGTGTGTACCTCTGGGCTAGTTGGCCGTGTGTACGGGTACCTGGCTAATGTATCAATCCATCTGTGCATCCATTCAGCCATTCATCCTCCCATCTATTCATTCACTCCGTACTGGCCCCAACAGCGACAATGGCTTTGCCACGATTAAAGCCGCATTATTATAGTGGGCTTCCGCTTCTTTCGTATCGACGACGACGACGACGGCGACAACAAACCCCAAAGAAATTAAAATTCAGACGTCAAGTCAAAGGAAACAAAACCAGAAAAATAAAAAGAAGCAAAAAAAAAAAAAGTAAAACGCACCAACAATCTCCGAGATTGTACACAAGTGTCTGTGGCGCGTTTTTAACTGAAAATTTGTTATTTCCGTTTGTGTGTTTGTCTAATTTTCGTATCTGTGTTTTCTTGCTATTGTAGTTGTAGTTGTTGCTGTTGCTATTTGTTTATGGCTGCAAAGCTGCTGTGGCATGCTGATAACGATTACTTATTTTCATTAGTGTCTGTCTGTCCGCCTGTCTTCTTTTCCATTCAGGTTTCCATTTCCACTTGCCTGGGTGCGGGGCGTTAGGGAAAACTCCACTGGTTTTAGGGGGGAAAGGTGGGTTTTGTTTGCCCCGTTTTGTAAGTTAAACACACACTCAGCATTCAGATAATTATGTCTTAATGTTTGAATTTATTTGTGACGGTGTGTGTTTAAAATTTGTGTTGAACAACCAAATCTCTCTAAAAGTGGTTTTTCTTTCTTTCCAATGAAAATTACAAAGTTATTGTCATTTACAACAAATCCCAACGTAATGGCATCTAATTCCGGTCCCCCACCAACAAAAGGTGCATTCAATGTGGTCCACAGGCCATCGCCCTTTGTTGGTCGTCCCACATGTGGCCTTCATGGAGATACCGTTCTTTTTGTGGATAAGGTTATTGAAAAATTAAAAAAAAAAACGTCTTTTTGTTTTAAAGACAAACTAAATTATAGAGGTGAAATTTCAAGTGTTCATATTAAAAGAAATATAAAGAAAGTGTAGTCCCAAGTTGAAATTGTTGGTCGTTTTGATGGTCTTCATAATGGACCATAAACACGTGCGTCTTAATATGTTGAAGGGGTGAAAGTGCTATCACAGGATAAACTCAATTTCCCTTTTACAAATATGTGTAAATTTCTTTTTATTTTAAAAAAAATATTTTGCCGGCTCCAAAGGATTGGTGCAAGGCACTTTTTAATTGTTCGATACCTCCAGATGCCATTATTGCCAAAAATCCATTTGAATGTGGTAGCTTCAAATTCCCACATATTGTGATTGTCTCAATCTCTATCTGTCAAAATCTTGATCTTGTACAGTCTGACTACACGAATGAAATCCTTGTTTTGACTCTCTTTGAGCCGATCACCGTTGTAACATTGTTAATCTCGATCTCACTCATGTCGAAATCTCGATAGGGATCTGTGCACTACTCTCTTTGTGCCAACCACTGCTGTCACATACCTATTGTGAATGGATCATTCAAGTATTCACTCATTGTGACTACTTGTGGGCATTCATATTGACACCAGCATGTTGTGTTAAAACTCTAATGTCTTAATTTATTTCAAGTAATATTTCATATTTAGGAATATAATAAACTTACTGCCAGTTTATATTTAAATTCCATTTCAGGCTATCATTCATTTTCCATTTAGTATACGAAAAGAAAACATCGTCCAATCGATATGTGAATCTAATAGATTTTGATTGGTTTTCGTTTCTGGTATCAGACATTTCCATATACGGCTCCAAAGACGCCGTCTGCCCCTATGCGACATCGGAGCCTATTGCGTCGGTATTTTGTTTTGGCTTTTGGTTTTGTAATTGGCTATGGTTTATCCAGCCAATTATGGCATAGATTAAGCGCCACAAATTTTTCTCAATATAAATTTCAATAAATAATCTTTATCGTATATATTTGACTATTGCTGCGACGACTATGGATGTCTGATATTTATGAATAACATTTCAAATTTCCAAGTAATCTGATTATTTATGATATTTTAGCCAAGAAAAACACACAGGAAAAAACGAAACAGTGTGACAGTTACTGGTTTGAAACATGTTTGGCATGGAGGCACCCTACGTTGGGCCATGGACATCGGCATAAAGTCTTGATTTTGGAATGAATTATTAATGATTAGGCGTTTCTAGAAACTCAAAACATAAGGAGGAATAAATAGTGTCTCCCTACAAATTCACTACTGCTTCAAATTGATGTTTTCATTCCTATTGGTGTAAAAGGGAATTGTGAGTGCCGGAGTGATTTCTCATCATCGAATCTCTACGGCAGATTCTTGTTGTCGGAACCCACAACTCCCCGACACTTCTCACCGCTCACAATTGCCAAACCTTGACAATTAATACAACGCATATAGATTCTTATAACAAATTCGATTGCATTTCTCTCAATTTATCATAGGCAGATGAAACTTGCGATTTTGCTTTTCAATTTACACCATCGCACAGGTGTAGTGTCATATTCATGATCACCTATGACCACTCATTAGGCGCGTCATCTTAAAATAGATGTAAATGAAATTCACACTTTACCGAAGACTCGCAATGAAATCAAACTAATAGTCAGCCCAAGCGAGATAAGAGATTTCTACCTACGTACGCGCACATATTTTCATAGGGGCTTTTAACATATTCACTGCGGATACGTTTCGACGCACGTTTCGTCAAGTTGTTCGATTGGGCCATAACATGTTGTCCGACCTGTCTGCGACTAACATACATTTCGATTTCGGACAAAAGACTACGCTGCTAAACCGAAGAAACTGAGTGGGCGTTTTTAAAGCCCAGCAAACTAATATCTAACATTGAGAGCTGACAATAAATAATTTATGTTTATTTGTACGCTTTCAAAAGCGATGGAAAAAAAACGACACCAACGAAAAAAAATAACGATCTTTTGAAACTAAATAATTCGAAATGACACATTATGTTAAATACAAAAAACACAAAACAAAAAATGTACCGATAGGTCTATAACAATGCGAAAGAATAGAGAAAGGTAGGCATGCACTGCATTGTTGGATTTACGAGATGCCCTCAATTACACAATCAAATCCAAGTAAATGTAGAGCCCAATTGCAATGGGACAACATTTGGAATCCCTGGGAAATGTTGTTTAGTTCCCAAATGAGAAGTGTATGAGCAAGGTAAGGCCACTGATATTTAATATAAATTCTGTGGTGACAATATTACGATTTCCGTATGACCTATGAAAAATGTATTTTCATAGGTCATATATGAAATATTTCATACACATTTCAGTTAAATAGTATTTGTTTTTTGTTGAACTTTTTTTTTTGTCTACTGTGGATACATGAGAAATACTTCTCAAATCCTTTATTTGAAGTGCATATCGTTCATTTACTTCAATAAAGTCACAAATCGAAATTCACATTTTATTTTTTTGCTCAAGAAAAAGCTGTAAATGCACTCATTGTCATCTCCCTACAGCTTGGCCAAAACTGGTTTTCCCTTTTCCATCGAGGGTTGATGTGGAATCTTACAAAAACCTGTCACATCTTAAATCCTGTCAGGCAATACGGGCATCCTTGTGGCAACAAACAGATTACTGTACACTCAGGGCAAATGCCAAAAATCTGAACACATCCTTCTCCAGTACAACAAAGGACCCGTTTGACTTGTTCCAGTTGCTCCCCTCTTTTTTCGATTTGTTTTTGTTCAGTTGCCTAAGCAACATCAAAAACCATAATAATTAATCCTTTAATGATACGCTACACGCTGCCATCAGCCAGTGCAGACAGCACCATCCACCAATAAATACATTATTGTCATTATTACCAACCACACATAAGTGCCGAGAAGTACGTACGTGGAGGGGAGAAATCCTTAATGACTCCAATAACAACAACGGGCCCCAAACAGACAACGACGGAAAGTAACTGACAAAGAAGACCTCAAATTAAAAATAAAAAAAAATAAAAAATCTCTTTAAAGTGAATAAAAATCAAGTTTGTTGAACACCTGAGCCGCTCTCGCAGTCGACATGCATGCATGACAACCACACAACATGACATCGTGTAATATCGGGGCAAACGAATGCACGAACTGATTGATATATAAACACATACACACGGATACATTGGTCATTTCATGTTCGATCATACATTTCACAAAAAAATATAAAATGGGGAGAAGATCAAGACAAAGCGGACTGGGGACAAACACAGTAAAGAAGACCGAGAGAAAAAAAATCACCAACCACCGGCCAAGTCAGCACATCAAGGAATCAATGAAATGAAAATGAATACTTCTCTGGTGCCTTTGTTGCCACCAGCAACAACAACAACACACCTCAAGTACTTGGAAGTGAGTGAGACACACACTCGCACAGATGATTAAAAACAAGTAGTGCCAAAGAAAGCACCAACAACAAAAAGGGTTACGAACAACTTGTATTGAATTACGGTAACAAAATAAGGCCGTAACAGCGGCGGCGGCGGCGGCAGCAGCAGCAGACTTCCTTTTTTGCTGCCAGTTAACACTCCTGAAACTAAAGCCAAATTACACCAATTTTTGGGGAGCCTTTACTTATTATGTTTAGCCTCTTCCACAAAATGGGTTTTCGACGTCGGTCTCCTCCCTATTGAACCACAAAAAAAAACCGGCTGGCTTCACCTTCAAGACAAATGTTCCCGTTCGGTCCTTATTGCCTTTGTTCTGCTTGTTGATGTTCGGGTTGTTGCTCTTGTTAAAATTTAAATTAAATAAAGGGGGGACCTTACATTTGATAGGAAGCGGGGCGGCGGTGTAATCTCTAATTTGTGGTAATATTAATAAAAATGTATTCTCTTAAACAAACTGTTACACTACGGCTAAGCCTCGCCAGGCGTGGTTGGCCAAACAGATTGGTCACGCCGTGGCCATGCTCTCTGGTCTAGGGTGTTTTTTTTGCTGAAATCTAAGTGCTTGTCTTAAAATAAAGACAAAGGGATCCTGATAAAGGATATCATAGCTAAAGAGGCATAAAAACCATTTATTTTTGTATTAGATGAAGTGTGAAACAGGAAAAAGTTTACAGCGTAAGTTATAAAAGAATGCTTCTCAGGAGAGCGAAAAGAAATTATTTTTAAAATTGCGCGTACTGCAAAAGAAGTGATTTAAGTTGTTATTTACAATGAAAACTTGTAAAGCTTAATAAAAAGCACCTCGAAAATGTATCATTTTTAATCAATAACTCAAAATCATGAAAAACACAGAAATGTCTTTGCTAAAAATTTAAACTATTTGATTGAAGATCCCTTAATCGACCTGGGGGGAGGGGGGGTTCAATAAACATTGGCTTTTAATAGCCATGCATTACAAACAATGAACATTTTCTACGGGTTTTTTTCAATATCTCAGTGAAAAGTTCATTTCATGGTCTGCCGCTAATGAACGATATCCGACACAACAAAAAAAGACGAGACAAATGGATAGTGATGGATATCGGTCTCACCGGTTTTGTAATTTTTTTATTGTTCTCCTCAGTGCAAAATCGTTAAATAATTAATTAATCTCATCACAGCGATTTTTTTCGTACAACATTTTCACTGAGGAGTTTTTAGTTCACTACAAAGTAGGGACGTTAGAATTGATTTTCGTCTGAAACGAATACGTCTGAGACCAAAGAAAAAGTGGGTAGATGAAATATACATGACATTAGCATTCCACTTTGAAACGTTTAGATCGTCACCAGTTATCCAGAATGACTTAACAAGCATGTGCATAACTTCACAGGGGAAGCCACACACTGTTGTAAAATCGAAAAACGCTTCTTGGTAAGTCGTTCTAGAAATTCGCCTATAAAATTGTAAATTTCGGATATTGAAGTGCACAATTTTGCACAGAAATGTATTTTAGGCAATTTTACAAGAATCAATCAAAAACAGGATTTTGGGTTTTTTGATGATGGGTTATTTTGGATTTTTAATTTGATTAGAATACAAAATTAATTTATATTCTAATTTTGGGTTCAAGGGTAAACCGGGTGGCACAGACCATATGTCTACATTTTTGCAGCGACAGACCAAAGCCTCTGATGGGAATCGAACCCACAACCCTTAGGCTGATAGGCAAGCATGCTACCAATTCGCCTACCGGGGAACCTCAGCTGACGATATCTTTTTTTTAATTTTACTTCAAAAAATAATTTTAAAAATAAAAGTTCAACGAACTATTTCATAAAATCTGCGAGTGTATTGACTAACTTTATGGGTCCATAAAGACCCATTCTTTCTTTGATTCTATGGAGACTATGAATCGTTTTTATGAAGTCATTTATGCCAAAGTTTTCTATTTTATAAAAAAGCGGTCCTGAGTTCGAAACCGTTGATATTTTTTATCTTTACGAAATCCTTTTTCTCTGTGGCATATGACATCGCTGGCTATGAATGTTTCACAAATACCACGAATATTCCCAACATTCTGTGGTGTCATGTTTGTGCGTTCGACTGAATTTCTGTACTGGAAAGTAACAACACACACTCCCATGGATTTCATGGTGTCCCGCTGCGTGTGTCGGTGCGAGTATTTGGGCCTCTTCGCAATAATCACCCACTTTGACTGCAGTTCAAACAAACGACATCTTAAGTACGAACCGAGTGCACCCTCAAACGACAAGAAAAGCTTTGTTGTCTTCATGTCGTCTCTTTCAATTGGGCCTTTGGTGGCAAATCCGATTATAACTAATTATGATACTACCACTAACTAACACATACACACCTGTCCTACTGGCAAAGGTAGACAAACATACAAATGTACAGATGTCTGTGCATCGGTAAGTGCATGTGGAACAAACACTGCGTTGCGGCAGCAGAATTAATAGGGCGCACTCAAAAGAAAGGAGGGCTTCGCCCTCTACCGTACAACTGCTAAGATGTGCTGTCTCGAGTCTTTGACATTTCGCCCAGAAACGCTGATGAATTTCACGTAACCGTCCAAAGAGTTAGACAGACACTTTTGTTCTATTCAATTTGAATATTATAATTTTAGCTTCTTGTGCAGAGGCTTACCGATTACCGTTCCCCCGCTCCTTGGAGTGAAGAAATGCTATTTATTGTAATTTGGGCCAAACAGATTTCCTTGACTTTTTCAAAAGGTAATCGCTGTCGTTGTTGTTATTGTTGGTGCTGGTTTTTTTTTGGTTTTGTTCGTTAATTAAAATTATGAAAATTTATGAGCGTGCATAAAGAAATTTAAGTGCTTAAGTGCTTTCAATATTTATATTGATATATAGACGATGTACTCCTGTTATTGTTGTTGTTATCGATTTCGTATTTGTAGTTGGTTTTCGAACATAAAATTGTTCGTTTTGAAATTGAAATACGATGGAGTAGTAAAAATAAAATTAAGCGTGAATATGTAAAGACATAAGGGTGCCTCACTCACAAAATGTGGCACCCTCACAAGAAGTTTTGTTGATAAAAAATCACAAACATCATTAAAAAATCACAATTTCTATGAAATATTTTCAACTTTTTATGAAACTTTTTATTTATTTTTTTTTTTTGAGTTACTCCATGCACATAATGAACTTTTAACGATATACTTCATAATATGTATAACACTTTGCATACAATTTTACATTTTATAATTTTTACAAAATTTTATATTTTCTGTTTTACAGCTTCCGTTGCACCAAAAAGAGAATAAGCTAACGGACTTGTGGGAGATCTCTATTCAAATTGGACTCTGTCTGGTTCAATATAAAATTACTTTTTGTGTAGTTCTAAAATTCCGAGGGAATTTTTAAAGCTAACTTTGAAAATAGTCTCAAAAGGTCTCGCTTCAAATACTGATTTTTTCTATACTACTCTAACCTGTAAATGGTATCCTTATTTTCCGGGAATGATTTCTCAATTCGAGTTCCTGACATCTTGAGGCGCCCTTATATATATACACACACACACACATACTTGTATACATTTCTTTATGGTATTCCTCTATAAATGTTCTTGTTTGTTTTCCATAAATTTTCTGCTGTTTTCTTTTTGTTATTATTTTTTGTTCGTGCTCTTTGTGTATTTTCTCCAATAAGCACACACTCTCACAAAAGGCGCCAGCGAAACAGACAAACAAACAAAACGATAGAAACAAAACATGTCATATGACGAAAGTTGGCCGGAGTTCTGGTGTGGGGCAGCTATATAGCCAGACCACCCCCCGCAGACGGGGCAGACACTGAGGATACCAACCGCAAGTCATATTCCGACCACCCCAATGCCACAAACCAGGAACGGTGTCGGCGGCGGCAAGGAAGAAAACCTAAGAAGCAAAAAACTGAATAACAGTAACTACTTTTATGATTTAAACATGGGGGTGTATGTCTGTGCCTGTAGTGGTGGCGGTGGCGGTGGAAACGGCATAAAATGTTGTCCATTAAAGTAGTGGTGGTAGTGGTGGTGGTCATGGTGGTAGGAAAATCGGACGTATGACTCATACTTAAAAATGATTTGTTACACACAAATAACAAGAGGCCGAATGAGATACTAACAGAAATTCAATACCATACCATGCCACAGATCTAGAGTAAAATGTAGTTAACAACGAATCGTTGAGTCACAACTACACAGTGGGCATACCGCGAGCAGCAGATCCTTACAGGCAATGACAACAAATAGCAAGGACATGCAGATAGGATAAGCTACTGTCCTGTCTCTGTGAAGATACAGCGTCTACACTGACATTGGTTTGTAACATTCAAATTAGGCCAGTCTGTCCATACCGATGATCAGCGGGGCTTTTCGTAAATAGTCTACACTAACTTTTCAATCATTCCCATCCGCATTAATAGCACGCGAATAGCACAGCCAGCTCCACAGTGTCCTGCTGGCATGTGTTGTCCTACATTTCCACCAAACAGAATTTGGGTGGAAAAACAAAAGCAAACAGGAAGTGTGCTCTGTATCATGACTTGGCAGAGTGGTGACTGGAACGAGGGGTGTTAGTGATAAACTTATTACTCAACAACACCACTTTCAGTCAAACCTCCCTTGGCCGCCCCTCCCTTAGAGGTCGATTATAGTGGAGGAGAAAATAAGAAACGTTATATGCAATAATTTTAATCCCCAAAAAATATTCGAAAATAAATTATATTCATGGAAGTTTGGAAAATACTATATAAACACGCCTGCCATCATGGCCTGCCTGATAAAAAGGGGGGGGGGGGATAGCTTGATAATATTATTGTTGGCCATGATGGTTTGTCGCCAAAAACAAGACCCCCATGATGCCAGCCATCGGAGAGTGTAGCAGCCATTGAGGGGACCAACGTTTAGCCATCGAACACTTGTGCAGCATCCTTTTGAGGCAGCAGCAGCATTGAGTGGTGTATGCTGCCTCTTGGCTGCGATGACAGGCATTCATTCAATGACGATCTAGTGGGATTTTCGGGGCACATGGTGTCTACTGCTGCCACTATATCATCATGGTGTCGTCGTGCTCATCATCGTCATCGTCATCATCATCGTCGTCGTCGCCACCATCTTCCGCATTTCCATTTTATAGTCTTTACAGTGTATGTTGGTATTTGTTGTTGTAGTAGTGCTGTTGTTGCTTATTTGCTTCCTTGGTCGGTTGCTTAAGTCTGTATAACATGACACAAACAGTTGCTTATGAAAATGTTTTACAATATCCTTTTAATGTTATTACAAGTGTGTCCTTGTCGCCAGCTTTGTCAATGTCTATGAGTGAAGACAACGACAAACCAATCCATTGAACGTAACAACCAACCAACGAACGAACGAACGACAGCACCAACAACAATCTATAGAGACGCGTGCCTCTACCCGCCCTCCTGATGCTGAGTTGCTGACGACAGTCACAGCGTCAACGACGACAATGTTGACAACAAAAGGCATTTTCAGCTAAAGACACTCATACACCCACACACACACACACTCTTTGGGTGTTGGAGTCTGATATCCTGATGGTGTTGCCTTCACCAATACCAATACCAACACCACCCACCATCACTGCTGTCCTATACTTCATAGTTAAATCTTTTGGCTAAAGCTGTTCAAACTCAAAAATATTTCCCCAAAAAAAATACAAATAAATATGGCAAAGTTATGATGGCATTCACACTTCCTTGCCGGCTTGCTGCCTTCGTCCTGACGTGGCCTGCCAAGGTTTCTCTTGTATTAAATCAAATATCTTCTTTTTTCCCCGCATCAGCTTTTTCTCTCCTTTTTTGGTGTGTGTGTTGGCCTTTGTTGTAAGTGAAATATATCTAAACCACTTTCCAAACAATTTATGAGAATATGTCTTAAGAATATTTCGATTGTTGTCGCTGTTGCTGCTGCGGCTGCAGCAATAAAAATAAAAAGTGTCTTAAAAGATATTAAAGAAAATATATACGCTACGATACGTACAGAGGTCCGAAAATATTAAAAAGTAATGGCCGTCTCGTCCCCTCTCTCACTCTCTCTATCTCTCCCGTTCAAGATCTCTCGTTTAACAAACAGCGTAAGCGAGAGCAGGTCATAATGATAAATTATTGCTTAACAAAATTTCATGTGAACGATGATTTTCCCGAGAATTTCATTAGATGGCATAAATAATAAAGACAGTGACGGACAGTTTATGAACTTTTCGAATTGTCCACGCTTGACAAGGAACATTTACAGCATAATGAGGACCAAGGGAAGTAATTTTAATTCAAAATTTGTTTTCTTTTTTAAATTAATACAATTTTCTATTCTGGGAATTTGAAATAATTTTTTTAATATCACAACAATTAGAAATATGAAATGTTTTCTATTGCCTAGTAACACATTACTCTTTGCCTTATTTGAAGACATAAAGTAATGACTCACCGGTCATTTGTCTTCATCCATTTTGCAGGCAAGCAATTTCCGGAAATCCTTAAACTTTAAATTTAAATTAAAATTTGCAAGTATTTCTTTTAGCTCCACATTCATGTTCAATCATTGTCTATCTCAGAAGAAAGGAAATGCTGGCAACGAAATATGTGCCAGCGAGTATGGAAAACTAAACTCGAAATATTTGCACATAAAATGATCAGCCTTCTGGACAAATGCCAGCCAGTATGCGTGTACACATAAAGAAGGACCTTTTTTTTCTCTCGCAACAAAGAAAGAAGAAGGACACAAAACAGAAGACGAAGAATAACAGCCACACGTGTCCTCACAAAAATAAAATGAAACAAAACGATTTGCATGCCGTTTATTAGAATTATTGTGTAAAATATAAGAAATGCTACAATGAAAACGAGTGAAAACACTGACACACGTACTGGGGCACATTGTATCCACACACACATACACATGTATGTATGTACATGTGAGTATGTTCAACGTACATACAAACATGGATATTTCCAGTTAAATCAAACACATGTCACACGCCGCATGACTTCCATAATGAGATTCATCACTGGCTGACTGACTGACTGACAGGCAAAGGGCGGCGTCGAAGGATACTGCTGGAGCAGGGCGGGCTATACGCAGCTGAATATGAGTCTGAGAGCGTTGTGAAAGCGTTGTATGCACGAAGTAAATCAAGTATTTTGCAATACTTACGATGGAATGACTGTACCGGGACGGTAATTGTCAGGCCATGCAATAAATTGCCCGTGATAAAATTCATCGACAAAAAAAATTGAATTTCCAACTCAAGTAAATTTAAATAAAAACACCTTTACACTCGACAGAAAAGATCGTAGTAAATTTAGAACTCGAGTTGACTCCAAAAATATAACTTAACTCTAACCGCCAAATTATTAAAATTTATTAAATAATGTGCCTCTAAAGGAGTGCCTTGAGGCACTCTTACGGGTTAGAGAGTTAAATCGGGCAATTTGAACTTTCTGCAAGTGTATTCTTTACTTTTGAGGAATAAAAAAACTCAGCTTATGAAAGTTGATTTAAGTATTATGGTACATTGTTTATTGTTGAGAAGCCAAATTTCACTTTATTTAAGGAAAATCGCAAACAGTTTATATTTGCTAAAAGTTTTACGATTATACTAAGTTCTCAGTGAGAGGTGAATTACAAAACCGAACTGGAATTTATAAACAATACAGAAATTATGAGATCGATTTGAGTGCGGCTTTACTTTAATTTAGTAAATTCTATTGTCAGAGCTGGTAACTTACTCTCCAATTATGGAGGTAATAATGGAACGCAACGAATCGGAACTACATTTAGGCATCGTTCTATGATATTTTCTCTCAGTGCAAGTTCTTCCGATATCGCTTGTATCGATAGAAATAGATGGGTCTGTACTGAAGGCCCCACACTAAGGCCTACAAATCCTTATCGGCAACAGCGTAACATTTCACATCTGCATCATTGTGTGTAAAGAAATGTCAAGTGGATGGATTTTGAAACTGTTGTGTTCTTGCTCACGCTCGATTGTACAGCGATTTAACATTGACGCATACTTAGTGTCGTGTCATATGCGCTTCTCCATTTCCATTTTGTAAATTGACAATGTATTAAATGTTTAACTGGGGAGACAGACGAGAATCAAGGCAACGAAAGAATGATTAACGCTCTACTTGAAGGAGACATTACGCAGCCAAGAAAAGCCACAATGATCAGAACGATAATGGAAATGAGTTAAACTTGGATATCAATTCGGTGATGATGTGAAGATGCTGCTGCTGCTAGTGATCAAATGAATCATCAAATCAATCGGCCCTGGAAAACTAAACGAATTTCACATGCCAAATGTAAACATTTCGCTCGCTACACTCTGTCGCCTTAAAATACAAAAAATAACATGAGATTGTCATGTTTATGTTCATATACCTACAGTAAATATGTACACTTGTCTACATGCCATCTCTCGTGTTGTATGTATGCAATACATATGTTACCAAGGTGACAATCAAAAAAACACAAAAAGTCTGAGGAACTCGAAAGGATGGCAAACGAATAAAGAACGAGTTCATGTCTGCTGCTATGACAGCAGCACAACTGCTACTTCTTAGCTATCCGGAACAGCACAAAGGAACAAGATCCAACCAATCTTGCCATCATTCCTTCTGTTCCTTCAATTTTTTTTTTGGTTTTTGCGGGGCTGTTCCCCTGATGCCAAATTTCTGCATGTACTGACAAAACACTCGAACACAGGGTGTGTGTGAGTTTTGTTTTTTTGTTTCAAATTTGCCAACATATGTGCGATGTGGTCTTGTTATATTCCCATGTAAAGATATGCTTTGCATGCATACATACAGACATCGGAATGGAATGTGTTGAGAAATGTATTCGATCTTCCTAAAGAATACACACACACACACACAAGTTTTTTCAATTGTTCCGAGCTGCAAATGGAAAGCAGTTCAATGCCGGCACTTCTGTATACGTTTGCATGTTTTGTTACATTCTGACAGTAAAAAGTACAACTGTTGCTGTGGATGGTGGATGGGTAAAAATGAAAACGAAGTAATACAGGGACAGGTTGTCCGGAAGATGGCGCACATCTCTCTAGAACCAATAAAGTGGGTGATTGATTTTTATCGAAAGAAGAGAACAGAAAAAAAGGACACACACTAGAAGATTCGAGGAAACAAGTGGGTCTGTGAGATCATGGGTTGGGTCAATGGACTGTGAAATTTAAGAGGCACATCGTTCATAGCTTGGTACAGATCTGTCATAGCTTTTTCAACGCAATATCCACCTAGGATATTTTTTTTCAATTATTCGATGACCCATAATTTCTTTCCATTTGCCAACCACAAACCCTGATCTTATTAGCTTGCATTCGACTATCAACATACTCTTAAAAAAAACTTAACAGAAAAAATGATCATAACAAAGCCACAAAACTCATTATTAGTTTTTAACATTTAAAATTTAGTTTTTCCTACAATTTTTTTTTATGAAATTTGCTTTTCTTCTGAATGGATTCGCAGTAAAAAAATCATTAAATTAAAATCTCAAAACGTTGTATACCAATACAACAGCTTTAAATATATTGACACGGATACCCAGTCATAATTGGACTAAGTCTTTCTGTGAATAATTTTGGGAGAGCAGTTTAAAGTTGCTAATCCTCTCTACAATCAGGTGTATTTTTTTTTGTTTAACTGTTCTTTTAGTTAAAGATTGTTACACTGAACAAGATGGTACTAAAGACTTCATTTTGTCCTAACCCGAGTGAGTCCGTTAGATTTTGTGATCGCTGATATACTAATTAGTTCAGATTTCAATACAAAGCAGATGCTTTCATCAATATTCGACATACAGACATATGTTTCATTCAGAACTATGAAATCTTCATGTATGCAGCTCATATTACCCGTGAGACGTTTTATTTCAGAAATGTTCTCATATTTAGAAACATATGTTTCCGGTTAGAATATCTCAGCTGGTCTCAGCATTTTAAAAATGTCTCACGGCCTTCATACAGTTGTCCTTTCGGAATCCTACACAGAAAATAAAGTTGCTGATAAAGTCGATTCCAAAACAAACTACATTTACTCAATTTGAGTACATTTTAGTAGATTTAACTCTGCTTTAGTTATTTGTCTCAACTAGAGTTACATAAATGATAATTAAATTAGATTTCAATTTCCCTCGAATATATGTACCTCGAATAGCTATACAAAACATAAACTTAAATTAAGTACATTTAGGTTTTCGAGTTGTTGTTTTAAGGGCAATGACTGGCCATACAGTTTTAGAAGGACCTTAAAGCGACAAACGTCTTCTAATTGATGCGATGATTACAAACAATCGCATGAAATCAATCACCAACTTCTGGAGCCACTTTTCTCTCCAATGTCCAAATATTTCTACCTCCCAAAGGGAATGTTGTCAATTTTAAAATAAATTGCACACAACTGTTTGTGCCATCTATACATCTCGCTATTCAATTGTAGTCAATTGATGGGGAATACTGATTACCTAACTGCAAACTGTTCATTTTTTTTAGTTCGCCTCACAGTGTGTCTCCTGTGAAAGAAATTGTTTCCTTATCGAAAATCTCCTTGCAGTTGGTAATCGTAAATCATAATGACAGTCGGCCTACTGTTGGACTAACTAACCATCCATGCCGGCGCCCCCCATAACGAAATGTACATGTATCTCTAGAGTATTTTCGAATAAATTTAGCGATATTGCTTTCAATTTTCATTTATCCATTTTTCAAATGATATGCATGTGGGTTGGCGCTATTCGCTCTATTCAATTTCTTCCTATTTGTTAAACACTCTGTAAAAACTAGGGGAGATGGTGGGCATATTAAGTTGGTATTGGCATTTGTAACAAAAGTAAGTACTTTTTGTCGGTCCATAGGGAAATGTTTACATTGCAATATCAAGCACAGCTGGATGATAATCGGGAGTGGTCGTTCCAGTGTAAACTATGCTTAACGGAAACAGAGGCAAACAGCTGATTTCGAAGCCACTAACCAGCTGTCTATCCCCAAAAAATTCGTACAAACGCAGTCCATTTTTCGTATCATTGTTTTAAATAAATTGATTATGTGATACTTTCGGTTAAGCTCAGTAAAGAGAAGATCAGTTTAAAAACAAGTAATTTGATTGAAATAAGTATGAAACCTCTGTCCGAGATTGTCTATAGTCTCGATCCCGAACAGCGAGTGCAGAAATAATTTTGCGCACAGTTTTCTGATTTCAAGAAGTTCGCCTTTCATTACTTCAAGCAATGTCGGGATTTGTAAGGTAAATTTAAACATTAACCAGGGCTCTATAAAGGGTAGATCATAAAGTTGGTTTTCCATATCAACCATTGAGGGTTCACACACTTCGTTGCGACCCATTCTTTTTGTTTTCTCAAGTGTGTGTTTTTTTTTCATTTCTTTCTTTTTAATGTTTTTGAATTGAAAGCATTTCAATTTCCTTTTGCCACACTCACTCTCACTAACCTCCCTCCAACCACCCCACCCTACGACACAATGAAGGCGGCAACCGTCTCCAGGGGAATGACTGCGAATTTGAAATCGTTCTGTTGGTCGCTCGTTTGGTCCTCGCTGTTCATTTATCAATGTTCTGCTAATTTCCAAAGCATCACAAAGACGACGCTCAGCGGTGAGGGGGAGAACGTAAAAGCTTGGCGTAAATCAATTGGCGTTAGAACCCCAAGGAGTTACTCCCAATTGAAATGTATTTATATATCAATCCATACCCATCACCATGCAGTAACGGTAAAGTGACTTGTCTGTAGGTTAAATTCGGTTGAAATCAATGAACCTCCATAAGCCACGGAGTATCAAACAAATTTTGGCAATGACGTTAATCAAATCATTTTGAGTTGTAAGTCGAAGTTGAATTTATGTTTTTTTGCGGTTGGGATACTTACACTGAGAGAGACAATTGTTATCCGAAAATATGCAACATTTTGCTGGGGGTGGGGGGATCCAAAACGAAAAGTAGTTGCGATAGGGAGTCGAAGACGTGACTGCTCGCCCAACCGTCTGCTGGTGGATATCGAAGAAAATCCGCTTGAAGTATTGTTTTAATCCCTTTGGTATTTTTTTTTTTTTTTTTTGTATGAGATGCAGATTTGCAATATTCTCACAAACACCGACAGTTGCACTGAGACACTTGTGATTTCTTTTATTTGACACTTTTTGTTGTGTTTTTTTCTTTAAGATTTCAAGCTGGTACTCTATAATCTTTTGCTTATTTCTGTTTAAGTTGTTTACAATTTTGTTGTATTTTTTTTTATAATTCTTTTTTCATTTGGGTTTTTGGTGTTTTCAAGTGATTTGTGTTTTTTTTTACACTTTTCAACACTTCAGTTATGTATTTTTTCCGTTAATCCAATATTTTGGGTTAATGAGATTTTATTTACATTTGCTTAAAATTCACTGTTTTTTGTTCAATTCTTTTGCTAAGTCGCATCACACAAAATTGACCGTTAGATTGATTTTAAATTGAAAATCATTCTGATTCACCAGACGTGTTTCTTTAACGATTGTTTTGTTTAAATGGATTGAATTATTAATGTTAACTCATAAAAGACGTTGGCTGATTTTGATATAAAATCCGAAAGAAGAAAAAAAAAACATAACAAATGAAACGTAAAACTCGTTTTTTGTATCTTGGATTGGTTGAATGTGAGAAGAATTGTGAGTGAATACACGACGGTTATTTTCGTTTTTCGGTACGTACGCCACCACAGTTCGAAACGTTATGAATGCTCATTCCCAAACCATCGACTCTCGTGGTCTGTCTGTTTCTATTTTGTTTGTTGGGTTTGTTTGAGAACCCCACAAACAATTTCCACTACACCAGCAGCAAGCACAGGCACCACATGCAGTCACAACACCACTAACAACCAACAGCAACAGCCAGTACCGCACAGAGCGCGAGAGCGGCTGAAGAGAACAAACACAGGAAAATGAAAATCTGTAGACGATGGTTGCACAGCCATAGCCATACGGTTGGTGGCATGTTGCAGGCATTTTGTGGTAAGTACGCTTACTTTGCAGAATGTTTGCTTGTTTCCCACCTTCTTTGCAGAAGTAAAGAGTCACTCTCTCCACGAAAGAGAAACGAGATGTTATTAAGAGAGATGCAAAATAATTGTGGATATCTCTTGTTGGTGAATGACCAAATGTAGCCATCGAAGGTTTTGTTCGCTGTGTTGTGCTTGTGCTTGTGCTGGGTTGCATCCCCGGCACACAGTTTGCTGTGCTTTGATTGTTGGTCTATTTTCAGGTTTCATTCAAACTAAATTGTCTATGAATGGGTCAAGTTGGAGTTTATTTTAAAGATTTTCCACAGCTGTTTCATTTTTAAATTTCGTTTCACTCTTTGTACAATTTTTCTGTGTGTGTTTTTTTTTTGGTTTGCATGCAAATTTAAAAATAATGTTAATCGTGGCAGCAGCCAGAAAATGTAATGAACATCACGAAATTGTCTAAAAGTATCCCAACAACTGTCGACTCTTTTGTGACCGGGGCCATAATTGAACCGGGAGGCAACACATGGTTTTGCTCAAATAATTACACAGCATTGAAATGCAGATTTCGAAAGAGGTCTTCATGAGAAGCAATTGTCTTTATTTAAATGTCTAAGCCACATTGCAGTGGAGATGGTCCGCATGGTTCACGGCGGCCAAATTAACAAGGCCTTCTCATAAAATAACTTGGTGTTGTCAGTTCGAAAACAAATTTTATAAGAATTCCACAAGGTCGACCTCAGGAAAAAGATGAGGTGGAGATCCACTGAGGGAAAAGATTTATTGTTTTGTTACGGATGATTTTTTATCTTACATATTTGGTTGCTCTGCCGTTACATCATGAAAAGACCTAACAGCAGAGAACGTTTTGTAAATCAATGAGTTTTATTATCAGATTTCGGACTTGAGGATTGCAATGTTACGGACATACGGAGAATTGGGCAATGTACCGTTCTATGGTCCCGGAAGTGAAAGAATTGGACTCGTTTGACATGTGGTTTTACCAGGACAGTGCCACAGTGAGAAGCGAGTTTGGTAAGCACTTAATCTCACTTGTTGACACTGTCAATTGGCCGCCTCATTCGTGCGATTTGATCCCGCTAGGATCGAGGAGTACGACTATATCAAGTTTAACTGGTACACAAATTGATGCTGGCCACTCTTCCGAATCTTTAATGTTTCAGATCCTTATTTTCTGCTAAATCAATTTTGTTTAGTTATGTGGAACATTTTAAAACTAAAAGAGGGTTTCTGGGCTGGAGAAATAAACATCGGTCCATTTTCTTCAAAATCACAAAACAATGAGATATCCGAAATTCGATTACAACACGAGTTCGATAATTTCGCCTTGGGGAGGTGATTTTACTGCTGCGATCGATTACACCTATAGACGTTCTACTTTGAGCCAAAGTAAATGAGTAAGCCTACGGTCGAAGAATTACTCGCAGCATTACAAAACCGAAAACTCAGAATAACCGATCTTAGCTGCAGTGGATTTACTATTTGAAAGACATTGCATTTAAACACATATTCATTCGTATGATATTAAGGTTTATCCAATAAAATTGCATTTGTTAATTACTTTTATTTTAAGAAACAGTAACAATAAATGAATTCTGACTTTAATGAAGTCCTGAAACGAAATGGAAATGCTTCCAGACATTAGTTTATACGTTACAATATGTGATTAGCAAATCTTTATCCTCAAGATAAATGTTTTTTTTTTTTGAGAAAAGACTCGTTGCTTTTCAATATTTTTTCAAACATAAAATATAAAAAAATATATTATTACAATTTTAGTTGTCATAAGATTTTCTTTACGAATTACCCATATGGGGCAATAACTTTTCTCTTGTAATGTTGATGTAAATCATTAACGCTACACAGTCCATTCTAATTGTTGCTCCATTCAGATCGGAGTTTTTAACAAAACCTAAATAAATATCTTCACACTCGCATCATCGAATGCATTCAATCACGACTGTACACGATTATACCACTGGTCATAAATGCTTCTGCACACATCAGTGATTGGGGAACTTTAAATCAGAGCAGACTGTTGAAATATATTCACTCTCTGACGCTGTGTTTTCCCTCCGCCATCATTTGTCGGCGGTTTCTCAAGTCGAGTAATTAAAAAAAATATCACAAATGTATAACAAACCGGAAAATTACTTTAATTTGAACATTTTCGATGAATTTCAAGAAAGATATCGAACCTATCACCCATATACGCAAAGGTTGAATCGTAATTCATTAAGTGAGCGGATAAAGAACACGACTCAGCCGCTAGAATTTTATATTTCTTTAAATCGAAAACTTACACTGCTCTAGTTCATGATATATCAATTTGTTTCTTTTTTTTTTAACTCGCACCGAATTCGGACAACGTGGTCCAAAGCGAGGCAACTAAGAACACACAACAAACTATAAGGTAACAACCATAGAAAATTCAATTACTTTTGTAATTGACTTAAACAAGCGATTAATTGAGTATCAACGTAATTGGCTGTGTTGTAGAACCAACCTTAGTTTCTGTCAGTGCGTTAGTTTCTTATTAATTTCCTCACATCTTTCACACTTTGTAATATTTCCAAATATTACCAAGTAAATATAATTCTCATTGATGTTATGAGTTTATAGCCTTCACATCAAGACAAACTAGTTCTAGTTCCATTTAACATGGAAGCAACTGTAGGTTGTTAGATACGTATATCGTAGGCTTATCACCACAGAAAGTGGTTTTCCCATCGACAGCGGTAAGTCCCGTCATTTTCAGAGTCTTCCTAAGCACCCAAACCCCTTATGTAGTATGTAGAGTATTAAGTAAATTTATATTCTAGTTTTTGGTCCATGAGTAAACCGGGTGACTCAGACCAGTTGGACAGATTTTTGCAGCGACGAACCAAAGCCTCTGGTGGAAATCGAATCCACAACCCCGACGCTACCAACTCGCCTACCGGTTCGGTTTCCTTAAATAATAACAACATAAGTATTCTATACGTTTAGTGCTTTCAATTCCGAACTTATTAACTCGCAGATGGTGATTTATACGTGATCGGAAAACGGGTTGACCACACATGATGGATGGATAAATGGGGCGGGCGTGTTATCTGCTGATGATAGGATTTAATGAAAAAACTTTACTGTTCAATTACCGGTCCGGTAAAACTCTTGACAATCGCAGGTTTGGTGGTGGTAATCTGCAATGCTGCACCTAAGTGAGAATTACTTTACGCTGCTGCCACTAGTAACTGTTTGTCAACTATGAAACTCACTATTGTTAATGTAAATATTATGATAGGCAATACGATAGTAAACCATACTATGTACGATGATTGCTATGATTTGGCTTTAGCTAAGTGTGGTATTGCTTTTGGTGATGGGACATGGGTTAGCTGAGAATACAGTGGTCTCTCTGTGTATTGTGTAGGTTGTAAAGAACGTTCCGCAAAATATCTTCGTGTCTTTGCAAGAACAAACAAATTTAAATGAAACTCTTAAGCTTAGGCGCCAGGGCTAGTCAATTTAACAAAGAGATACTTGAAAGTAAAGAATATTTTCCGAAGCCTACGCGACTGGCACGGTAGGTCACTATGACCAATGCTGATTCGCGGCCAAAGCTATTCTCCAGTTGGTCGAGGGTTTTTGGCCTAACTAAGACAGATCCACGAAAATAATACCTAAGTGCTTTAATCGGCACGATCTAGGGCCGCATTCCCCATCGTCACTTATGGGACCTTCTATTTCAATAACTACAATATCCGATGTGGAACATGTTCATGTTATCCCATCAAGCTAAAAAACACAAGTTTCTTGTATTTTTCATAAAGGTCTAAACCACGGTTACTAACGAGCCGAGCAATTGCCAGATGAATCCTACATCTTGGTTAGGGGTTGAGGACGATCTTACAACTATGCATTGGTTTCTATAAAAGCACCCGATTGATGTCGCAAATCTTCATCATGTCAAACTCTACGTCAGATTTGGTTGGAAAACCATAGCCACCGCGAAACTATCGTTCCCAGGCTAGGACAAATATCCAAGGGACTTCTGGACAACAGCGGCTATAGGAATTTTTATAATAAATGTTAATAATTATGTTGAACGGCCATTACATTGGTAGAATGGTGATTACGACAGAACATGTCAGAATGTCGATTAAAAAGACACTCTAAAGGGCAGGCGACCTAGGTCACATGCCGAATTTCCAGCAGAGGACAACTATTGGTATGAACTATGAATGAAACCCCCTCTTGCTATGAGAGACGAAGTGACATATAGAGTTTGCAAACGCAATCTAAGAAACTTCTTGGTCATCTGTCCTCTAGACCGGCATCGACAAATAAAAACATTGCCACCGAAACCATCCAGCCAATAAGTTGTCAAAGTTCGGACAGAGCTACTAGTAAACCCCTTAGCATGGAGATTTTATTTCCGGAAATTTATTAACATATTTTCAACATTTAATAACAATGTGCCACGAGTAAATAGGTCTCTATTGGAATGAGCCTCAACATGTCGCACTTCATTAAAAAATCACAAAAGGTTCTCAACAAATATCTCTTATTTTGCACTTTTCAACAAACCTTTTCAAGAAAGGATTCGTCGGACTGTTTTTTGTTGTTGTTGTATTTTTTTTTTTCAAAATTATCATAAATTGTTTTACTCTGTTGTCACCGTTTATCACTGGGAAACTGACAATAACACACGGCTCATCCATAGTCTTTAGCCTCCATTGTGTGTCCTCCGTTTCTTTCGTTTCTCCTGCTTTGCTGGGCGATATTATGTAAAATAATATTGACTTAAAAAATATTTTCCCCAACATTTCATCTAAAGACATTTAACAATAAACAAACAACACCAATCGAATCAACATTGGATTTCTGGGGGGATAGGGAAGGGGAGAGGCGAGGCGAGGCGAGATGGCAATGGCGAAATTGTGTTGCCGTGCCGATCATCGACAACATCATCATCATTCTGTTCATTTCCATGCTCGTTGTCATCCTGAATGCCGCCTATCATTTCCACCAAACAAATTAAAAAGTTTTTCAAATTCACTTTTCAAGAAAAGGCATTCCATCGTTTGTTCCTCTGTCGCATTCTCTGTTCGTTCGGTCGTTCTGCGTGCTGCCACAGAAGCGGATGTCTACAATTGGAAGGATGGAAATAAGAACTTAAACTGTCTGCTTTGGGGTGTTGAAGAAGGAGCCATGTACGAACAAGTACCAACACCATCCGCATGGTGTGGTGTGGCAACGCAGTGGGCAACAACCTCCTTGCTCGGATTTTTTTCCGTCTGCTGTGAATACATTTAGAGTTCAAGGCGAACGGAAGACGGACAACATAATTGCATACAAAAATAAAAACTCGGCAATAAACGGAATATTGTTTGCTTAGTTTCTGTGGCAAATGCACTTGCTGCCGTTTGCAGTGTTGCTAGTTTGTTGCCATTGTTGCACTGGCTGTCACTGTCACCGTCACTGTCGCCAACGCCGTCGTTGTCCTCAAGTAATTCTAAATTTAAAACGTTTCCTTGGCTGTGCAATATGGACTTTGTACACCCATGCACAGCCTCAGCCTTTTATTAATTTTTAATGCATATGGGGTGACTGCCTGCAGCCATCTCACCACTCCCCTGCACTCGCTTCAATCCTTGGCGCCCAGTTTGGTGGGATGACTACACAGGTCCATGAGTCGTCTATTGGTTTATTAAGACGCCATGTAATTAATGTTGGCCAAAAACAAAAACAACAACAACAAACCTACAATAAACACATTTTAACCGAGCGAGGTCAGATTCGCCAGTTGGGTAATGTCGATCCAAAACACATACATAGTAACAGAAGGAATTCCAGAGAGGTTTTTTTTTTTTGAAGATGTGTAACGATTCCACACAGATTCTAATGTAAGTTTACTGCGAAGGTCGCAAGAATGTCTCCTTGCACTTCCTTTGTTCATTTCTGCAAGAATATTTTGAGGGAAATTCACTATCTGCAATCTGACCCAATCGGAAATAAGTCTATCTGTCAACAAACTCTACGTCCTCTATTCTCTTTCCGATTCTTTAATTTCCTCTCGCTAACTTAGTGCATTACATTTATAGGGGGCATCCCCTAATTGTCATCATTAGTTGCTTAGAATGCAAGCTGATAGTAATGAAATGTCATTACCAGATAATGCAAGTGGTAATGAAATGAGACTACCTAGTGTTTGCTGGGTAATATGTGGAGGACAATATCCCATCTAGATATTTTGTATTGTCAATGGTTTGTGTGTGCTGCCCGGCGATGGCGGTGAACATACGGGTGTATAACAAAGTCCTGCCAAAAATGGGCATACCGCCCTCGTACCACCAAGAGAAATTTGCTAACGGGAATTTGCATCGTTATTTTTAGCGACAAGTGCTCCGGCTTGCATGGCTTTGGCTTTATGTGTTTGTATGCATTTTGCTTGGCTGGCTGGCTGGCTGGCTGGCCGGATAGCTGACTGGTTGGATACTGCAAGAGTAGCTCGATAACTCGATGGCTGGTGGATGGGTGTAGAATGTATGGTTGGTTGGCTGTCTTGTCTGTCATGCCAGGCGAAATGTTAAGTACATTCACTATAATCGAGCTGGTGAATGTGTGAATATTCCGTTGAATGGCTGTGTGTGTGCGTGTGTGTGTGAAAAGTGTCATAGTGTTGGTATAGTAGACAATACGGCATTTGGCTTACTTCATCGTGTCGTTGGGGATTTTTGTCTATCTCGTCGGTTGCTCTCTCGCTCCCTGCATAGTTTTTATTTTCATTTTGTTGTATTTTGTGTCTTTGGAAGTGACTTTGAAAATGTTAATAAAAATCCCGTTTATTTACATCAGCCAAAGTAACTGTGTCCTTGTGTTGATATGTATGTGTGTATGTGTCGGAGCTAAAGAAAGTATCTGAGATAACTACAGCAGTAGCAGCAAAGTAAAGTGAGTTTTATTATGGCAGGATGAAATGGATGTTTGTTGTAGAGGAGCAGAAGTAAAACAAAACCAAACCAAACAAGAAGAAAAAGGAACGCAAAAAGTTGCGATAATCGAGCTAAAAACTATTTTATATAGTTAAGATTATCTTCCAAATACGGACTGTCTTTTTTGTGGTGTGTGTAACAGAGAGCGTTGGGGACATTCCCCATCTCTCGTCCGCGTGAGCGAGCTGCCAAAGAAAGTTTATTTTGTCGTTATGAAAAGGTTGTTAGGAAACTGCGGTTATGTTGCCGGTATTACAGCTGACGCTTGTCGCTGCTGTCTGTGAAACTATTTTCAAATTAAATTTCCGTTTGTGATATCTTTCTTGTGCTACAACAACAACAAAATATGCAGCCGCAACACCAGCAGCAGCAGCAGCTCGCCAATCAAAGAAAACAGAGAAATGTAAAACAAAACAAAGTTCACGTCGTCATTGTCGTCGTCGTAGGTACGGCAATTAATGAATGTCTCAGAATGAAAATGATTATCAGATTTATGCAGATGAAGATCATTAACATGCATAAATAAATTTGTACTGTTGGCACCCCCTCCCCAGCCGACCGGGCTCTAATTAAGCAGATTTATGTATGAGAGGGCCGGCCCCAATGTATAATTCAAACTTATTCATTTAATTTCGGCAGCAACTGTCATGCGCGTTTGTTTACCACGATCGCGCTACAGTTTAGAAAACCCTCCCCATGGCGGTGGCGGCAGTTTGAATTTCTCCTGATTGAGACGGTTTATTTATGTAATTACTAATTTATCGGTCGGTCAGTCGGTCTCTCGATTGATGGTGCGAGGTGTGAGTTTAGGCAAACATACAAACCTCTTACAAACTAATAGGCCCACTTAAGAATATGTTTTTTTTTTTTGGTATTTTCCTAAAGTGCTTGAAGTCGTTACGCGAAGGGATTTCCACAAAAACATGCCAAACCCATAAACACAGGTGTGAATAGGCTTCATTTTAATCAACCAGAAATAATTGAGATAAAACTAAGTATCATAAAAAAAATATCAACAAAACTAATATAAAATACCATTTTATTATATGTAAATGATTGGAAAACGTCACTATTATACGCGGTTTGAACTAGAAACCATTTGACGTGGAACATTTTCTGTTACAATAACCGACATTTTATGGTCTAGATAATTGTACGGTTGGACATACCTTAAGATGATAGCTACGATAATATTTCGGAACGTGTAACCAATAAGTTGGTTATAACCAGGGTCGGATGTACATGTATTATTTTCACGATGATTTTGAAGGAAGCCTTCCGATCAAATTAGAAATCGGACATGTTTGCTCGGAGTTGGAGTCTGGAGTCAAAAACTTTCTCGACTCCTCCTCCGAGTTTTATTTACATACATCTCGCCAACAATAAATGAAATGTATTGAAAACAAGTTAATCTGGTAATATTTTTTAAAAATTTGAAATATTTCCGATTATGTGAACTTTTTTGTATCCTGGACCTCCGTGTAATATAGAGTATAGGAATAGTGGGTGGAAATACAATTTTCAAAATTTTGTTATTGAATACCTGAAGTCGGAGTCAAGCAATTTTGGCTCCACAGCACTGGTTATAACAATGAGTTTGTTCAGTTTCACATAATTATCACGTTGAAGCCCTGCATTTAAGCCGAAATCTCCCTGCAATTAAGCTGGCAAATCACAGTTGATAAGAAACTTCCCGAAGGGCGAATGCAAGTTAGTCAGGCCCAAAAAACAAACACTCGTTTACATATTTTCCAAGTTGTAATTTAAAATCGGTGCACTGAAGTTAAAATTGTTTGAAAGTCTTCACTTGAGACACCTAATGAGATTCAAAGTTGGTCACATTATTAGGCGAGTAAATTGTAGATAAGACGATTATTTAAGTCATTGTCATTTGACCACTAGCCTTCTCATTCATAACAAAAGAAATGCGTTTTTGGTGTGGATCAAACCGGCCGGCCCAAAAGACTTTGTGACAATTTAGCTGAGAGAGACATATTTAGATGTGTGATAGGGGAGAGAGAGATAAAGTTGGACAATATTGAGTGACTTTATCAACGAATATCTGCCGACTTATAACTTGGAGAAAACCATATTTTTTCCAATGTCAAATCGACTACAATTCAGTCATCGACTGCCATTCAACCCAATACAGTTTAGAAAGATTTCTATTAGTATACGGATTTTTTTTACATGGGCCCTTCAATGCTTAATCCGGCCCTCAATAGTGTTGGCACACAATGGAAAATGGCTGAAATATCACATCGTTGTCGAAATGTGCATTTCAACCCATTCCACATTTTCGAACTCCGCCAATAAAAGTTTCATTTGGGAAAAGAGACAATCATTGTGTCGACTGAAATGAAATGTTCAGAAATAGACCTTGATTTGTCTTTAATTCCTCCGCTTAAGACGTGAAGAAGCCGTTGAAGCAACGACACCCACATTTCTTACAGTCGCCGTTCTTGGGTGTTTCATTCCTCTGTAAACAAGAAAACGCATTTCAAATGTTTATTTCGGGAAGCGGGAAACGGGGATGAGAGTTCTCTATAGCTCCAGCTCTATCACATTGTCTCTCTGTTCACCCCACTTCACAATCCAATGCCGGTGTGGTAAATGTGTAAAATAAAAATAAATATAAAAATAAAACAACACATAAATTTCCTTTCAGAGCAAATTGACTTAAGATGGGAATACGACCGACGAGTATAAAAATTTGTTGCCTTGGCAACACAGACGCACATAAATAGAAATGGAATGACTCCGGCAGCAGCACAGACGACATTCTCCCCCTGAACAGACAAACAAACAACATTAAACGCCCTCTGCTATAAAGGCGGCAAAACGGTTGCAGTAGCACAGGCAGAACGGCTCTTTGGAGTTTTCCTTTGGCCAAATAGTAGCAGTGGGAAAATGGGAACGATGTATAGACGCGATTTTAGATTTACAGATTTAAAAGAAAAATACAATTAAATTTTGTCTAAATTAATTTGCGGCTGTTTTTAGTTGTCACAATACCGACACCACTTTGCCTGCATTCCCGCACTTTTCATTTCTCTCTCTCTCTCTTTGTTCCCCCCGTTGCCAAGTGAACCACAATTTACGCCCCACCCCACCTCTATGGATGGAAAAACGTTTATTTGTCAAACAAAAGCTTTTGTTTGGGTCGGTTAAGATCTATGAAGAGATACCGACTTACAGCTGTAATAATTGTTATGTCAAAGATACCGATTTTGTTTTCTCATCTTAGAAGTGTTTTCTGCAATCAGAAAAAAAAAACAGACCTGACTGCCTATAATTCAGTGCCATAGATAAGCATTTCTAGAGTGTGATATTTACCCGCAGCTGTTCATATACTGAAAAACATCTGTTTGCTAATATGACTCTAAAAGTCACTATTTTTATTCGATGTATACGTTTTATTCTACCACCTCGAAGTTGCAACAGCATCGCGGATGTTCTTGCAACCAGTATCATTGCTTTGTCCTCTATCAACACCACTCCCACCTTTCGCCGACTCCTCCATCACACTGGCAAAGGGAACAGTTTTATTGTGCTCCTTATGATTTGAATGCCATCTGCAGAGATGCGAGGCGGAGGCTCTGAGATGGTCTTATTGTATGCACTCTGTTTTACTCGGCTGCTTTCGGTTGGCTGTTTTATTTTGCTATTCTTTGCAGCGAATTATTAAACCAAATTGCATGAAATATTGTCACCCTGTAGCGGCGTTGTTTGTGTGTGAGTTAGTATCGATGGAGGATGTGTAACCAACAAAGATTGTTTTCCCTGGGTGGGCATTTGTCAGAAGTTCCCACAATGGGAAAATTCTAAACTTCAAACCTTTGTCAAAATAATCCACCAGGTAATGCTAACAGTTCTCAATAGAGATCAGGACAGATTTCTGTCATTTTTTTCTTAATGGAAAGTTGTTCGTTCTGTAGGTGTTCCTAGGAAAGTGACTGCGTAATAACATCTAAGCCAATGGCTTCTCAATGTCTACTATCCCGAAAATGTCTCAGATCCATCTAAGACGTAGTCAGCCTATGAATATTTCTCATTAATGACATCTGCCCGTACAGAGGAGCAAGTTAATGGTCTGTTTTATGTCTGCAATGGAAAAGTAGCCTTTAATTGAAGTTATGTCAAAGCCCCCAGGAGAACCATAAAGACTAGACACGTTTCACATGCAACCCTGGACAAATTTGGAGCAGACTGTCCCGTGAGGTGCTGCACACACTCAAATATTCACAAAGATAGCACCAAAAAGAAAAGGGGGATTAGTTTGACTATATTCGGAATTAAGTAAAACATTCCTCTTCGAAATCTCTTTGAAGGTGAACAAATATTGAAAAGTAAAGACGACGACGACGACGAAGAAGAAAATGAAACATTAAGAGACCCATTATTTAAAATGCTTGTGGCATTTGGGTTGTTTTTTTCGAGTTTCAGTTTGTTTCTATTTCTCGGTCTGCTGCTGTACTAACTAAAAATAAACAAAACGTCTCCAAGAAACGGGTGGGGGGAGACAACAGAAACTAAGAAAACAAAAGAGAAAATTTATCTGCAACCAAAATTGTAACGCATCCCACCGCCGCCGCCAACATTCGTTGGTTGGTGTTTGGCTGTATCATCTTTTACGAGTCGCAGCTATTGTCATTTTGGGGTATGTAAACATTGAACGCCGTCGGAGGTGGAGGCGTAGAAGGAGATTGCAGCAGCAGCAGCAGCAGCACCAGCAACATTTCAACCAAAGGAAAATTAGACAATTGTTGTTTAATTTATTACCAACGAATGGGGGATTTTTTTTTTCGCCACTGCTTACATTACGTTCTTCATTCCCTCCTTCGTGTCTGTGTTGGTTTATTTAACCAATTTGAGGCTTTGCCTGCATCTTCCCCCCGCAGCTGCATAGACTACGTGAGTGTAGATTTTATGTCCGTATCTGAGCTATTTTTCGTATTTCAACACTTATTGTCAACGCCTTAACGCTCTTGAAGATTCCTGGTACACTCACTCTACTCGTACATGCCCTACAATAGGGCAAGGGCGCAGTTGCCATTCGTTGTGGCAGTCATGATATCCACGCTGTATCTATGACGGCACTCTATTTGTTATGGGGAAGTCCTCTCATCCCATTATTTTCTGGCTACCGGCTATCCGGTGGCTGGGTGTCTATTTGTCGGGGGAGGGTTTATTAGTTTACAGTTTATTTGTCCTGCCTATGTAACTTGAAGGTGTCATGGATTTAATCAACACGTTCAAAAGATCGGAAAAATACACATTTGGGAGAAGTACGTCAACATTGTAACACTGGATAAACGTGTTTTATTTAGCTTCAAAAGAAGTGATTGCCAAAGGACAATCATTAAAAGAAGGTTTACAAGGCAACGCTCTTCCCGAAACTCAGGAACAATCCGGAATTTTAGAAATGTAGAGAGCAAATTGTATTTCTAGGTGTCGCCCTAGAATTGTGTTTATAGCGGAAAACTCCCTAGGGATTTTAAAGGAGTACACCTTCGGGCAGCATATGGTGGTCTTTTATTCGTAATCACCTGGAATGTAAGACCAACGCATCCTCCAGCACTTGGCTTGGTATTTCGCACTCGCCAACCAAAATATTTCACGGAATATTTTTTATCAGCCTATAAGTCGACACCCAACGTATCACCGACCGATTTCACAGAAAGGACTCCAGGACAGACTTCAAAACATCTTCTTTTTTTTTTGGAAGACCTCTTCCATTCATAATAATTTCAACATATTCAAATTCATCGTAGTCACCATTCATGGTTTCCGATGGGGAAAAATTTTGTCATACTGGGAATCGTCTTATCGTATCGGGTTTCAACTGAAGGGCATTCAAAGAGTCGGCTTTGTTTGTCCTCAAATCGCTTCAACTGTTTTAGTTGCAGTTAGAAACACCCACACGGACACACACATTTACGCGCATTTACGCACTTAAGAGATGAATGGAAGGGATCGGGTGAAAGAAACATAAAATAAATAAAGTAAATATTAAGAAAAGCGTGAAATTTATTTGTTTCAACTGTGGCATTCATTCATATCATCATCTTTCAATGATTCTTGGAAATATTCAAACTCACTTACTCGCCTGCATCGTTCCCGTTCCCCTTCCATTTCCCTTTCCCTTTCCATTTTCCACCCTTCGTTGCCATACGAAATTAGTCGAAAACCTCTTTAGAGCTGGCGTTACTTAGTTAGCCTTTGTTCCCGCAACACATTTCAAAGATAAACATTTTCCAAATGAAATGAACCAAAGGATGCACACACACATACACACATACATGCGTAAATCCTTAGACCCCGTGTTCCCATTTTGAATTCGATGACTCGATGTTGTTTTTGTAATTAATACTTGGCTGGCTGTAAGTACGTGTGGTGGGTGTGTGTGTGTGTGTATATAAGTCTTTAGCTCCACAGCAATTTCTTCTCAAGTAAGTGTCGACCATAATTGTTCCCATTATTCCAAAGCATTAGACAGACGCGTCGTTGCATGTTTTTTTTTCTGTTTTGTTGCAACCAAATGTTTTCCAGGGATTCGAGATTCCTTGGCAAACAGACGGAGTGAGACACACACACACAACTCGTGGCATATTTCAACCGAAAGGGGTTACATTTGCTTGAACTGACGTGGCAAAAATCCATAATTTACTTCCCCATTTAAAGCAAATGGCTCAGTCGGCAGATGGGATGTCCGTGGGGGAGGCAACATAGCAACTGGATGGAGAGTGTTTGCATTGTAACAATGCCGAACGTGTTTTCTGGTTTAATTGATGCCTCTTCTGGCCCATCAATAATTTCAAATGGAAACGCTTCCGTTTCATTGCGATGCATCCTTTCCCTTGGCACCCCTTTACGCTGCCCTCTGCTCCTCTTGCAAGGAAAAAGTGCAGCAACATAAATATCAAGTAGACGGCAAGACAGAAATATGAAATGTGATTGAAATAATTTCCAAGTGGTTACAGCAGCAGCAGCAGCACACTGTAATTACTTGCAACAAGAAATTATTCGGCACTGCAAGACTTTTGACACAAGTACTGCACTCACTCACTGCTCTCGACGTTGTTTGGAAATTATTTTGCATACTCCCCTTGCAAGTCGCTCGAGGGAGACAGTTGCGAATCTTTGGTGTTCATGTAATTGGGCGGAATTTTAATTAAATCGAAGTGTTGAAATAATAAGGCGTGATTTGAACATACGAGTACGTCCAGTAGAAAACATCGAAGGCAATCGAGTCAGTACTTGAATGCCCAAGTGATTCATTTAACAAGACATACGCAAGTCGTTACACATGGATTGGTTCTTGACATTTGATTAGAACATATTTAGGATCTCAGATGACTAAGATCCGTGTAGAATGATATAAACAATACACTGCACACACAGGACACAAATCCATACTCTGTTGTGGATGAAGCCCCTCCTCTCTATGCCGATCAGTGTTGTTGTTCATCGAATTATAACTTTCGGAGAGCATTCAAGCATTTACATTTGCCATAGGCGATAAGAACTTCTGGGGCCTCAAAAGTTTCTTTTTTATACTTAGATCCATCTAATGGACATATTTATCATCAAATCAATGTATGCTATTCATTGGTTCAATGTACAATTTCATTGTGTAAATGTACGATTACATTAAGTCAGTAAATTCATGAACTTTTTCTATCTTAATATATATTTACCCTCGACACTGATTCACTGATACACTGATTCCCTGATTCACTGACTCTGTCACGCAGTACGTAGGATTTAAATAGGCATTCTATAATAATTCTATAAATAATAATAATAAAAAAAATAATATTTTTTTTGTACAGAAATTGTGTTTTCCCCAAATTTTTGTTTTCCAAAATTTTTTTTTCTTACAAATTTTTTTTTTTACAAAAATTTTTTTTTTCCAAATTTTTTTTTCCAAATTATTTTTTTCAAGAAATTTTTTTTTTCAAAAAAAAATTTTTTTTCCACAAAATTTTTTTTTTCCCACAACATTTTTTTTTTTCAACAAAATTTTTTTTTTTCAACAAAAATTTTTTTTTTCAACAAAAATTTTTTTTTTCAGCAAAAATTTTTTTTCCACAAATTTTATTTTTTTTCGAAATTTTTTTTTTCAAAATAGTTCTCTCAAAATATTTTTTACAAAATTTTTAAAATTAAGTAACAAATACTTTCTCAAGCAAATTAACGGGTGCCATAGGCGCATTACAACTTACTAGTTTGAAATATTGAAAGAAACCGTATTTCGTGATAAATCCAATGCCTGGAACACAAATTTACGAACCTTATGTCTGTCACCCTCTTAAGGACTTTTTAAACTGTCGGGCGTGTCTGTCTTCTTTGTAAGTAGGTATGTATGTACAAATATGTACGTAGGGTATGCTGTTGTTGCGAGTATGTCTCTGTCGCTCAGTCGCCCGTTTGTATGTGGCGCAATGGTCTCTTGTCACATGTTTCCAGTCGCCTAAAATTCCCATAATTTCAAAAAAAAAAAAAAAAAAATATAAAAAACCAAAATGAAAAAACACTATAAAAAATTAAACA
Organism: Hydrotaea cyrtoneurina; assembly: GCA_958296145.1. Lineage (NCBI taxonomy): Eukaryota > Metazoa > Arthropoda > Insecta > Diptera > Muscidae > Hydrotaea > Hydrotaea cyrtoneurina. The sequence goes on along the minus strand of OY282513.1, from coordinate 3,266,150 downwards.
GAAACAAAAACAAAAACGTTTGCCATGAATGACAACTTCGTTTTCATTAAACAATTTGTTGTGCGTTGGTTTTTTCATTATTTCTTTTTTATATTCCACTTGCAAATTACCACACATCAGAATTAAGTTGCAACAAATGTGCGACCAAAAAAAAAACAGACGCACACACACATAGACCCGTGGTGTTGGTGAAACGGAAAAAACTATAAAAAAAATTTGTTATGGAAAAAGTAGCAATTGTATGCGATTGGCTCTGTGTGAGTGTTGGGATAATTACATTAAAAACACACAGACACACACACGTACACGGCATACGTACTAGCTGAGCTCCCGTGTATGTGACTGTGTGTGTAAATAGATACCAATAAATGTACGAAATATTAAAAACAAATTGTACAGACTTGAATTATACAGATTGGTAACATATGTTTATCGCATACAGGGTGCTGATCGGCGGCATAATTACAATTTCATCGAGTCAACAACCGTTTATTGTTTAGAGACTTTTAGGTCACTTTTGCGGAGTATCTTCAAGGTAGTGGCCAAGTTGTGCAATGCACAAAGAAGAAGAAGAAGAAGAAGACTAGTTAATAAAACTAATCAAAAAACCGTTGATATTTTTGATATATATTTGCAAATGTTCAAGGTTTTTCCTAATCACACCTATGCAAGTACATCTATGAACGGCGGTGTGGTTGCCCATGGGAATTATGGACCGTTATGGACCACGCTTGGTTCAGATTGCAATTGGAAACTGAGGTGTCACCCGTTACTCAGGCTGAGAGTTTTTGCAAAGCTTACAAATAAATACATAAGGGTATTTACATACATACACAAGAGCACAAATGTACGAGTATGTATGTGTGTATGAACCGAACCATTGGCACAGGTTGCACATGAGTGTATGCAACATGTACGGGAGACAAACGGACACACATGCGGCGATCACCGCAAGGATACCCACTTTACCCCAAGCGTATGTTTGTACGTACTCCAGACCAAACCAGACCAGACCAAACCATGTCATGCTTTGATTATGGACATGAACAGAGAGTATTTAAATTGTCCAAGTCGCACCGTGCAACACTGTGTAATTATGAAATAAGTAACAACAACAACGACCACGGCGACAGAGTGAAAAACCGAAAAAAAAGTGGCAGCAATCAACATTAATTTATTATCAATGAATTATTAAAAATAATTATTTTGTAATGTGTGCAGTGTTGTGGATTGTATCCATGGCATGTTTCAATGGGAATTCCCCATTCCCGACAACTGCAGCCAGCATGAATTCCAACGCTTCAAAGCCAGAAACGATGATGGCCATAGAAAGAAAGTTGAAAAAGTTAATCCCGGTGTTGAATGGTTGGATTTTCGACTGGAGTTTGTTTGATACACAAATACTCATACGATACGTAGACGTTGTGTCTCAGAGCAGGAGCGATCACAATGGAAAACTCTTAAACATTAACGGTCAAATGGCAATTTAGTGGAAATGTCAAAATGACTGTTACTTGAACGAATAGCCTGCAATACTTCAAAAATCTACTGGGTGAAGCAAGGATCGACGAAATCAATATATCGAACACTAACCGTGAAATAAATAAAATTTTACAGACACAATTGCATTTTCTATATCTTTGTTAATATAAATGTTTAAATTATTTATATATTGAAATTAAGAACGTTGGACAATTATCAATCGATTTTCATTAAAAAGCGACATTCGAAAAACATGGCGCCTACGTCGTTTTCGCGGTAACGGCTCGATGGGGATTTAAGGGTGTAGATTATTCGGTCAGATTTTGTAGCTTTTATTTATTATTATACATTTTTTTCTATATTAATATCCGTACAAATTGCTATCGTCGTACATATAACTAATTGCAGAGTTTGTTTTCGGACGCTTAAAAACACGGTGAGAAAAAAAGTTTATTGTTGCCTGCTCAATATCAGATCAATACCAGTGACTGTCAAGGAGAAAATACCTTGTGATACAACAAACATACTTAGTTTCAACGGAGACATCTTCCCTCTGTGTGGGTTAGTTAGCTTTGGTTGAAAAGAGGAGGCAGACATAAGCCATTAATCTGTTGCATGATTTGGTCCCGAGAATTTATTTTAGGAATTCTGTACTGTTGATATAATCCTTAATTGTTTTCCAGTTCGGTCAAGTCTGTGAAGGAGTCAATTTCCAAGATCAATTATTTGCGAATGCTGCGCAATGGCAGAGTAAATTCACCAATGTTTCCTCATCCTCTCCGCCTACAGATGCTGTCTTATACTCTACTATTTTCTGCAGATGCGATTGTAAGCCTTTACAATCTAAAACTGTTCTTGATTTTACCATTGTAGACGTTATTGCCTTAATGGCCATTTGGATATCTGTACAAATATTTACATTTGTTGTTAGCTCTAAGCCAGCTCACACGCTCTGCAGTTGCACGGATTTGCGCCTGTAAGATCGTGTTATGGTCTGGAAGGCGGAATAAAAGTTTGGTTTTTGTTTTTTCGATACAAAGTCCCGTCCTTTCCCCCAGTTTTGAACCATCTGCATAACAGCAAGTTCCAGATGGCGTCGGCGCTTTGGTTCTATCAATTAAAGATTGTCTGTCTGATATTAGGATCTAACACTCAAACACTAGTGCTGTTTCGGGTATTCCATCGGGTTCTGATGATATGTCAGTTACATTTTTTCAATTTTATTTTGATGATATGACCTGTGACTGCTTTCGATCCATTCGCCCATTACTTGGAGTCTCATTGCTCTGAGGGCAACTTGGACATTTGAAATTGACGCCGAGATCTTTTGTAATATCTTTGTGCAGCACTTCTTTTCCATCGATATTCACCATACTACTGATGCAAAAGTTAGAACCGGTTTTATTACGCTTTTGTAGAGCCAGTGTGTCATCTTTGGAGAGAAGCCTCATTTTGAGCCTGTAACTCTTTTACATAGTCACCAGCATATGAGAGCTTAGTTTGCTCGTTCTTCTATGTTGATGGAACCCTAGTGCAGACAACAATTTAGTTTTCTTTCCAAGATTTAACATTGTCGGATATTGAAGTTGTTTTGTTAAGAAAAAGTGGGTCAGTATATTGACCAGTCGTCGTTTCCCCTGTAAACAGACATATTTCAGTTGTGTCTTACATTTTACATTTAGACCTCTCGGTCGAGCCCAGTCATAGGCAATTTTTCGAGCTGTTTCGGCCCTTCTAGAAAGTTTGTTTGGATTCTGTCTCCTTAGAAGTATTATAACGTCGTCTGCTTATTAGACGGGTTTAAGTCCTTCGTTCGTTGGGATCGCCCTCAGTGTAACTTCATGTAGACTTTAGTGGGATTTCAAGAAAGTAAATTTGCTACCCTTTATCATAATAGTTTACTAGTTTCTCTCTTTTTAAATGTTACTCGTTCTGATCCTTTCCTTTGTCCAATTGCTTTACTCGTACTTCTTAATTATTTTTTAAACTTTTGCTGGTCCTTCTTATATTAGTCCGTTCTGATTCCATTTTGGGGCCTTTACTCTTTGACCCGAATTTCTGCTGAGACCACGACTAGAGGTCATACTTTTAAATTATCTTTAAATAAAATTTAAAATTTGACAATTTATGTAAAAAATACGAATCACATACATTTTTTTCGTGCTAATATGAAAATCATTCTTTTCTGCGGAAACTTTTCTATTTTCAGTTCGTATCTCTCTTTGTTGTCGTCTCTTTAAGGTGAAATGTCAAGATCATTGCGACAAAAGTCTATCTCTGTCTAGACTAAAGAGTGTTTTTTTTTTGTATTTTGAACCAAAATGGAAAAGTACTTATTTTCGGTATACATTTATGCGTAATTTTACACATGGTCGACATATGAATGCTTCGTTGAATAGAGTAAGAGTCTAAAGTCGACATGGATGGATGTGATGCTACTCGGCAGAGACGAATCGTAAGTACCCTGAAGTTGTTTGGCAATGAGTTTGTATATGAATTGTTTTTTTTTAGTGATATATAGGAGAACTAGTAAAAGGCTTTATTGTCATCAATTTCAAAGATGCTCCTCATTTCACGTCTGCTATCGTGCTTTCCTCTGACAGACGTGACTGAATTTTAACAATACACAATTAGAAGTCATACAATTATGTATATCAGAATAGTGTTGATTACAGCTCAAACGGTTGGACGTAATTGCTCTTGGGCTCAGCTATTCGTTAGTAGATCAACTTGGACCCAGGTATAAAAATCCAATGAATCGAATACAACATTTAAACTAACACTTCCATGTGAATTGAGTACATGAATGATGCGAAATCCAAATGAAATCTAATGCACCACATCGCTGGCGAACAAGAAAACAACACCAAGAAAATACATTGTTCGGGATTTTGTTGCTTTGGTCGTGATGGGAATGTGACAATTTGCAAATGCCCTCCTCTGGCTGTGGATCGTTGGAAATCATAGCAGAATGTGCGTGTTTCAAACAAAACATGAGTTTTGCTTACGAAACAACATCACAAAAGACAGACAGACAAGAACGAAATGTACAGCCCAACAGACAGGCGGACGGACAAATGATCGGATGGACAGACGGACGGTATTTCGTGATTTCTTACTGATGGGAGTATTTTAAAAACATATTTGACATATTTTTTTCTTTCTTAAAAGTGTCAATCACATCACATGTGAGGAGCTGGCGTTGTTGGCTTTTCATTCACATCACAGCAATGCGATGTGATGCGATTCGATGCGTACTCATGTGACTGTCTGTGCGTAAGTGCACACACGGCTGATGATAATGACGATGATGATGACGATGAGCTGGGAACTCCAGAATAAGGATGATCTCTGAAATTATGTTTTAAGCACTTGTGCTATCTAGCCGGGCAAAGCCAACAACTGATGCCACTTTGTTGCATGGCACTGTGTACGGGACGAGATCTTCTTGGTTCTTGGTTGAGGCGTTTCGTTCCCTGGCTCATTTTCAGCGTAATTATTTTAAAATGGAATGTGTTTTTTTTTTGTTGCCTTTCGTTTCTCTCCGTTTTTTTCTTCTCAATATTCCTTTTATCAATTTTCCCATTTGTTCTCATGATTTAATTTATAGACACTCACCGCAGAGAGTCGGCTGTGCTGTGCATGAAAAGAAAATGTCGTTGCTTTGACTTTGATTGTTACAATGCCACGCATTTCCGGTAGTCGGTAATTTTCAAGATGCTCCTCTGCGTCTCTGTGGCTGTATCGGTGTCTGCGTTTGTCTGTGTGTGTGCATGTTTTGTGAAAATGTTCTCTTGTGGTTGTTGTTTTCTCAAAATCTATCTTTCTCTAAAATAGTCCAATGTTCACTAACGATTATTCTAGAGAAAGAAATCTGAGCGTTTTCTTGAAACTGCTGGAAGAGAAGGGTTCTTGTCGCCTCCATCTCACAAGATATCGATACCTGAACTACTATAACAAGGTATCTGGCTGTGTGTGCGTGTGTATGTGTTGTTGGCTTCATCACACCTTGTCGGCGTGTTGCCTTTGGTTGATAATAGCGGCAGAGAGTGAAAATGTACCTTCCGTTAATTATTGTTATTAGGCAGTATGTACACCCGTGTCGCTCCTTCTAACCTCCGCCTATCTGTGTGAGTCTGTGTCTGTGTGCAACAATGCCCTTTTTTTTAAATGCAAGAAAAATTGCGTGTTAATGGGAAATTCCCATAATTCTGTACGAGAGTGTACAAATATTCGTGCATGTAGGAAATCATAAGTCAGTCAAAATCATCTTTATTTACGATTGCATTCACACACACACACATATACACACACACATTCTGGCCACATTCTGTACTGGCTGTTGGCCGACAAACCGACATAATTACATTTGCCGTCACTGATGTTGTTGATGCGTCCTTGGCATAATTACATTATGATTTACTTTAACAAAAGGTAATAACAAACGAGGACAAGAAATTTAAAAAAAAAAAAATTACCAAGAATGGCATTTAAAACATGGAATGGACGGATGGTCTTTTTCTCTATTTGCAAAATGACTTTTTGGCGTAGATCATGACAAAGGGTCGGCCCACAAGAAGACATACTTAACATTTCTCTACAGATAGACCGACAGACAGACAGACTGACAGACAATCGTAATGTTGAGTTCACTGTAATGACAGATTGTCCAGTAGAGTTAATGAGTTTCGCCGTCTATGTAATTTGTGTACACCATCTCAACGATGGGTGTGTGTGTGAATGTAATGTCATTATGCACATCTCGAACCTGGGAATCACAATTGAATTGGGATGCTTTCTTCTGGGAAAAGCGGTAGTCATTAGGAAATATCATGTAAAAACACACGTACACCCAACAATATTTGTTAAGAAAAGAAATTAGCACATATTCGGAGAGTGTACATTTGTAATTTATAATTGAATTGTGTCTAAAAGACGAATGTTAATTAAAAAGCAATTCAAATAAATATGTTTTCAACCTATTGTGATAAATCAAACCATTTTTGCTTTTTCCACCAATAAAGAAATTCAAATTGTGCTCCTTTTATTAAAAATAGTTCGTATTTTATTTAGCTTTTTTTTTTGAACATTTTGGCAAAGCTTTAGAAATAGTCAATGATCTGGGGCCTAATTACGCCATCCGTTATCGACAACATTTTCATGTCGACATAATTGTAGATGCTACGACTTCTTTGGATCACTGCTTCCGATGGAAATTTTTCCACCATCTCGAGTTTGAGGAAATTATTTGAACGATTCATCGCAGTAGGCCGAATTTAAAAAAAAATTTTGCTGGAAAAGGCTGAATGTATTTACTAAGTGTATGTTTGGTACTATTGACAGTTTTTATGGGCGGACTCACTAAGACTCTGTAGTGCACTGCGATGCCACCCTGAGGCTAAAATCGTCCCCACTGAGGTGGAACGTCACTTTAAAGGGGCATCAGCTGATGTTTTGTAGCTGTGAACGATCCATGGACCCGTTACCATACGGCAGACACCAATGCATCAAATAATGCGATGACCAAAATTCATAAATTGTGCTACAAATTTGTACCTTCGACTATTTCCAATCTCCCAAACTTGAAAATTAATTTAAAAATACTTTTGCTACACGCTGAAAAAAATGGATCCAGAATTTAACTCCCTTTGGGTTAAGTTCAAGATTGGATCGCACACCTTACATTTCGGTTTTTTTTTATAGAAGCCCAAAACTGGAAAGGGAGCCTACTCTGAACGGCTTCGACGCCCTTTCTGACTCCATATCAAAAATATTAGAATATTACCCGGACAGTGAAATTGTAGTTGCTGGGGATTTCAATGTCCATAATAATTCTTGCCTTTCCCATTCGAGTCATACATATCCGGAGCGTCAATACGCTGAGTTTTTGAGCCGCGCACAAAGTCTTGGCGCAATTAGTGAATGAACCAACACACATTCCGCCTGTTGAAGGGCAACAACAAAATATTCTTGACCTTTTTTTAACCTCCCACCCTGAAAATTATGAGGTTAACATTCATACGCCTCTTGGTAACTCGGATCATTGCACCATATCCGCATCTTTTTTTTCGTTCTCTGATATTCGAGCCTCTTCTAAATCAGTCAAGATGCGGCCGATGTATATATACGAAAAGTCACGTTGGGCCGAGCTCAACCATTTTTATCAGCAATTTACCTCTGCTGTTGCTTAAATGGTCGAGAAAATAAGTCTTCTTGGAAAAAACACGTTTATACCCTCGAAAACTACTTCGAGACATGCAAAGAAGCTGTCAGAAACAAAGAGGGAGCAGAAACTGGCCTTTAAATAAAAATGTCACTACTGAGCTGCTACGCAAGCAGGCAAGATCAAATTTTGCCAGAGTACTTAGGCGCGTAAAACTTCTTCTTGAACAGCGCCTTGGTGCCAAAGTGCATTCGTCTCCCAGCGGAAGTAAGTGCTTTTGGTCATTCGTAAAAAGGGTAAGGGACAATTCTTCATCTTTTATTTCAACAATCGTTAACGGTGACCAGATATTCACGGACTCGGTTGACAAAGCTAACCTTCTGGCTGAAATACTTGCAAAGAATTCATCTTTGCCAGAAAGCAGCCAACCACTTCCCGCGATTGAAAACTTATCTAGTTTGATGCCTCAGATATTTATCCGAAAACGTGTAGTTAAAAGGGTTCTTGCAGATCTCAACGTAAATAAAACTCCGGGCCCGGATGGTATTTCAGCACTTGTCCGATGTAGTTACTTGTCCATAGGCAGTTATGCTTGACAATCGATGAACCATGAATGGATTTGTTTTCTCTTCTGATGTAAAGGAAAGAGAAAGCTTAATTCTTATCTAGGCCAGCAACTCCAGATACGCACGTAGTTTCCTTTTTCCAAAAGAGCAGAGCTGTCTACTTTTTAAAGCCAGGCTATGTATTTTCCATGGAAGTCATACACGACCTGCGGAGTCATTGTTTCCGTCGATGAATGTTTAGATTAAAACCTGCCAGCATCGGCATCTTTACACTGTTGTAGGGAAATTTAAGAAAAAGTTTCATTTAAATCATGTCAGAAGCAGCTTCAAATTGGCACCTTTCATATCAGGTGGATAAAAACAATAAAGTGTGTGTGTGTGTGTGCGTGTGTGTGGGTATGAGAAGACCTTCAAAATTTACATCAGCTCGGAATTGTTATGCCCGTATTGTGTGTGTGTGTTTTTTTAAATTTACATATTTTATGTTTGTTTGGTGTAAATTAGCAAAAAGAGAGAAAACAACAACAACAATAACAAAAACTGCAGTAAGAATTCACAAAGTGTGGATGGATAATTAGAACGCTTTCTTTGTGCCGTGGAAAAACTTTCCTTGATTTTCATTTTCCATAACGAGAAGGTAAATAATGGTGCAGTGGAGCGCAGTGCACACATTACGCGGACATAAATAAGTTTAAACAAATTATGATGAATTATGCCGGCATTGTTGTTCTTGTTGTTTGTTTTACTTTACATGAGCCACTTCTCACGCGTTTTACTTAGACAATGCTTTCATTTGCTAGCCTTTTAGTGTCAACGATACTGACAACAACAACAACAACTACAACACCAGCTTATTGTAATGAGCTGCAAAAAAAAAAAAGAAACAAAACCAAAAACTGAACAGCAAATAAATAAAATGGAATTTCCCACATTTACCTCTGTCGTCAGTCGTCGGTACTCGATTGTGTTCATGTACGGAAGCTGGAACCGACATAATTTCATCATGATCACGCAACGCTACTCCACTTGTACAGCACCGGTCCGCTAGTCAACCAACCAGCCAGTCCGTCATAGTCATGTCTCCTCGGCTCTTTTGTCGCCGGCCTGGCAATGTTTTTGTTTTATTTATTTTCATAACCATTTTTTTTTTGTATTTTGTAAAAGAAGAAGAAAAACAATTACATTTAATTTTAATATTTTTTCTCGCCTCTTTACCAACCGTCAAATACAGTTGTGTAGAAAAGTGTGTACACTTGCCCAGTAGTAGAAAGTACTACCGGTATTGCGTGTGTTGGTGTGTGTGTGTGTGTCTGTTTGTCTGTCTGACTTTGTGTTTTTGTGAAAATACCCCAAAGTGTAAAAGTAACACGTATTTGTTTCTTGTGTGAGATTACAGGCACTTTTTTCCGTTCCCATTCAGGCACTGACAAATTATGGCCGGAATTGATGAAAACACACGCACTTTATTGCCTGCAGGTGATTTGTCTCACAATTCCGAAAGACCAACACCACAACAACAACAATACCAGCAGCAGCATCTGTATTGAATTGTGCACTTCCTGATTTTGGAAATGCAGCATCCTTGTTCCTTTCCCCTTTTGTTGGTTAGGAACAATTGAATTTATAAAAAAAAACACATTTTTCAGAACACCCGCAGCGCGCACCGTGGTACGGAATGTGCGGAGAAATGATTTCGAATTAGTTTTTGGTTGTGAACTGCTTGGGCTGACTTATTTGTATGAAAGGTGAAGATTTTCCAGGGTTAAGATTGGAGAAGTGATCTTCGGGACAATATTTCTTAATTACCAGAATAGGTTAGGAGTTCTACTGTATCCTCTCCCATTGCAGCAGCGTTGGCAAAGGTTATTGCATTATATTCTGATTGAATTCCAGTAGTTTGTAAACGGCCTGTAATTAGTTAGCACAATCGATCTGTCATCAGTCAAGAGCAAGTTCCACGCAAGCCCATCCCATTTCAATTCGTCGAGTTCTACGAGCTCGTATGTCGACCACAGTTTCTTGAGATTCATATGATTATCTTCGTTTGATTTTGAATCATAGTAGGGTTGCGTTTGAAGAACAACTCTTTTCTGATGGTGTTTGCGGACCGAACACTCCTGAACAAAGTCCTTCGCAATACCATTGAACGGATCTTCAGAAGAATCCAAATTGCATTTGAAAATTCATACGAAACTCCTACTCTACACTTCAATCTATTTTGTCCCACTGTTCCTGGACACGACGTATGACATTTGTATATGCTTGGCAGCAGTTCAAAGGGTCATCATAAATTCAATACAAGTCGGTATGAATATTTTCTCAATAACAGTGACTTGTCATACCGAAGTCGCCCCTGCGAGTGTTGGCCGTGTTGTTATTATTTTCGTTTCTTTCTTTGTGTTGCTCCGGGTGCCTGGGCATGTTTTTCTGGTGTACTTCATCATTTATCCCAATCATGTTTTGGTATTGTTGCAGTTGCCGATGTTGTTGTTATTGTTGTAATGTTATCATCATCATTGATTTCAGCTTCCACTGGTGCTGGCCGCCGACTGACATGACTACGGCAACTTTGTGTCTGATTATTTACTTCTCCTTCGGGATTTCACATCTCATTTGACAATAAAGTAGCCGTGCTACGTTCCGGAATGATAAATAAACATTCATCCATCCGATCCGATCGAACTAAACAAATGAACGCAAGAAATGGCACATTTCCCTAGGATGTTGGAGTTGTTGTGGTTCTGATTCGAATTCTGGAAATGCATCTAGTCCGATAGTTGGTGTCGTCGACGGCGTCATTGTTTGTGTTAGAAGATACGTTTTGTCATCGGAGGACAATTTAAAGAGACGGAAAATGCTTAGAACGAAATGAAAACATCATTAAAATAATACCATTGTAATTGATAAGATTTCAAAGTTGTGATGTTGTTGGCAGCTACTGCAACTCCATATGCTGCTGTGTTGCATCTGTTGATGTTGATGTTTTGTCAAGAGATATCGTCGTTGATTAGGCTTTGCAATCAATAGAGTTTCAGAACATTTCTGTTAGGCGTAAACGTGCAGTCTAAATATTTTATTAGATCAATAGTCCGGTTATTATTCTTTGGCAAGGTCCATTAGATTTTCATAGAAATATTTGTTATTACTTTATTAAATTCTGTTTTTATTTTAAGCTCTTCATGAATCAAGAATTTTTTATGACAATTGGTAGCCGGTGACTTGAGTGGGAAGTAGGTGTTTGCCGTTGGCTTAGAATTATCTACACCTCATAAGTACCAATGTACTTGAATTGAATACAATTCTGGTGTCGATTTAAGTAAGTTTGGAAATCAAATTTAGTGCAAGGTTTTCTTTTTGGTGTATCCAGTTCTTCAGAGGTAGACTGCGAACCAATGAAGTGCCGCCAGTAGAGCAGGGTGTCCACAATTTTTTTTTCCAAATTACTTAGAATTTTTCCAGCTTTAAACCTGCATTATTAGTTTTATACACTTCCATGACATTTTTAAAAGTTATGTAACATTCGTTTGCAGTTTTTGTAAAATTTCCCAAAATTGTATAGGTGACAGCTTAACGACACAAAACAAATACAATACTTATGATTTATACACATCAAATTAAAGCTCAAACACTTTTCTTTTGAAATGATGACTTATTGATCAGCATGTGATTGAAATACACAGAAATTAGAAAACCGAATTTCTTGCAAAAAACCGGTTTGTGGTACCTCTAAACCTTTTTCAAAATATCTGAAAAAATTCTAAATAATGCTTTACACCATAAGCTATAAAAATCAGGTTGAACACCCTACTGTAGATCCCACTGCAGTTAATTGTACTCCGCATTTATAAGCAGCTGTCGGCAGTGTTATCTTCAGTTGTCACCTTGCATGTCAATGCCCCCATAATAAGATGTGTCTAGGGTTTCTAATTTCCCGTCCACTGCCAACTACCGGGAATCGGGAATTTTTCGACATCTTCCCGGGACTTTTTATACACTCCATCATAGGATGGAGTATATACTAAGTTTGTCATTCCGTTTGCAACACCTCGAAAGAGTGATCTGCGACCCTATAAAGTATATATATTATTGGTCAGTGTAACATTCTAAGACATTCTAGCGATGTCCGTCTGTCTGTCCGTCCGTCCGTCCGTCCGTCTGTTGTCTGTTGAAATCACGATAGAGCGCGAACGACTAACCCTAAAAAGCTGAAATTTTGTAGGAAGATGTTTTTTGCCCATAAGCAGGTTAAGTTCGAGAATGGGCCATATCGGACTAAAGGGGGAAAAGTTCTCCTTTACGGGACTAAATATATTCCGGCCATAATCAAATTTTTCAAATATTTTTTTTCACTACATCTAAGTTCTAAGTTTATATAATTTATAGATGGCGAAAAAATCCCAAAAATGGGCGTGCTCATGGGTTCCGTGGACCCTTGGGGCCCAAAAAAGGGCCCATGATAAACATGCGCATATGGGTATCGAAGTGCAACGAAATTTACTCACGAACCCAAATATGCTATTATTTTCACGATTTTACTAAATTTTTTGATCTGGTTTCTGGGACTATCGGGTCACCAGCGGCCCAAAAACCGTCCCTTGACAAACATGGACATATGGGTATCGAAATGCAACGAAATTTTTTTGCGAACCCAAATATGCATTTATTTTCATGATTTGGATAAAATTTGTGATCGGGTTCCTGGGACTATCGGGTCACGAGCGGCCCAAAAACTCAGTTAGTTATACCCTCACCCTACGGTGGGAGGGTATATATCATTTGATACGGCTCAAAAGTGTAACACATAGAAATATCCACATTAGACCCCAGGTGTCTTTGAACCAAATTCGTTTTATGACTTTCTGAATCGTTTGAGCCATGTCCGTCCGTCTGTCCGTCTGTCCTGCTGGTACGCACGATAACTTTCGAAAGAGTTAAGCAATCACTCTGAAATTTGGCATGGCTTAATATTTTCCCAAAACTGCTTATGGAATAGCAAATGGGCTATATGGCCACACCCCTTCGGGTACCTCCCATACAAATCTGCTATTTCGCCCACTTTAGAAATCGTGTAATAATATCAACACGCCTAGTTGGATCTTCCCCAAATTTTGTATTTAGTAAAAGTAGAGTTAGACTAAGTTTTGGACAAAAAGTTGGCAGTCTGGCAACTCCCCTTCTGGTACATGCCATACAAATGTGCCATCCCGCCTACCTTAGAAATCGTGTAATAACACCAATATGCCCAACGCGATCTTGCCCAAATTTTGTATTTAGTAAAAGTAGAGTTAGACTAAGTTTTGGACAAAAAGTTGGCAGTCTGGCAACTCTCCTTCGGGTACCTCCCATACAAATCTGCTATTTCGCCCACTTTATAAATCGTGTAATAATATCAACACTTCAAGTTCGATCTTGTCCAAAATCCGTAGTTAGTAAAGAAATAACCGGACAAAGTTTCCGACAAAATCTTGGCTGTCTGGCAACTCCTCTTCTGGTACCTCCCATACGAATGTACCATCCCGCCTGCCTTAGAAATCGTGTAATAACACCAATATGCCCAACGACATTTTGCCCAAATTTTGTATTTAGTAAAAGTATAACTAGACAAATTTTTAGACAAAATCTTGGAAGTCTGGCAACTCCCCTTCTGGTACCTGTCATACAAATTTACCATTCCACCCATTATAAACCGTGTAATACTTTCAATACGACCAACGCGATCTGCCCAAATTCCGTATTTAGTAATGGTATAACTGGACTAAGTTTTGGACAAAAACTTGGCAGTCTGGCAACTCCTTTTCTGGTACCTCCCATACAAATGTACCATTGCACCCACTTTAGAAATCGTGTAATTATATAAACTCGATCAACGATTCTTTCCGAAACTCTATATTTAGTAAAGCTTTAACTACATACAATTTTCTAGTAAAAACTCTGCTTTATATTCCGTCCTTTTTGTAAAATCATGTAATACAATATTTTTCTAAAACATTCGGTATTCTAGGTTGCTATTATGACTTTTTATCAGATGTTACATCAAATGATGGTAGCTACTCACACATTTAACTTTCCGATACTTTGAAATATGAGACTTGTATGTTTTTAATGAGGGTGAGGGTATATATAAGTCGGTTTACCCGACTGCAACTTTTTCACTGGTTTTCTTATTTATTGACTTTTTAAGGATCCATGATGGAGGGTATATAAGATTCGGCCCGGCCGAACTTACTATTTGTCCACTTGTTTTTTTATAAAATATAATAAAAAAATTATATTCAAAAACAAATTAATGTTTTAAAAAAAAAAAAAAAATCCTGTACAATTGAGAAACAAAACCCTGTACAATTTCATTGTAATAAGATCAACTAGTTCAGGAATGATTCAGAAAGTACAAATCGTGTTGCATTGTTTGGTAGTATTTCTTATCGGTTGCGCAAATCGAGCTCTTACTGTAAACATATATATATAATTATATATAAATCCCCTTACTTTACTTCCTCGTTTCCTAGCAGCTGTCTGGACAATTCCAATCATGACACTGGAGTATTCGTTGGAATTGCGTCATCTGAATTTTGTCATAATGTTGTTTGTGGAGTTGCTGTACTTCCTTTTTTCGAAACATAACAGAAACATATTCATAAAAGTGAAAATTGTAAGCCCCATTTTTAGTGCAAGCATTTCCCCCAACATCATGTGAAATTTCAAGATTATACCTCTGTCGTGTGATCGGTTAGGTAAACCCTGAATACTATGTTGAATTGTTTTGAATAATCGAGTGATTTTTATGATTTATGATCCGTTTTTATCTACCGCCTATGCGCATGCCCTCCAATCAAACACCGAACGCCAAAATACAAATCCTGCATTGTGACATCGACTTTACCCTCAGCTCCAAATGCTGTTCTGTGCGTAGCGGCGGCTTTCACGCAACCGACCGTCTACCATCAATTGTCAAATTAACGACATACAAAATCAATTAAGATCACTCGATCCAAGAGATTGTCAAGCGCAGCAGCCATCAACGCAGCGCAGCGCTTCCTTTGAATTTGGAAACATGAAAAAGTAAACAACTCCCTGGTGAAGTAGACGAAATGTCAAACCCACAAAGTGTCGGTTTTATTTTTATGTGCATTTTATTGTAGGAAATTTGAATTTGTTCTCCTTTCCGAATGGGAGACTTTACATTTCTTTTTTATGGTCTGTTGTGTGCCATAAAACGAGGCAAGGTGTCGATTTTAGAACACGTCATTAGAACGACGATACAATCGAGTTTAATTAAAAGCAACGTCGGATAAATGAGAAAATTGTAAGAGAAATGAATTTAATGTGGGTTTATTACTGTGTCTCCCATCAGACATCTCCATTTTTTCGACATTTGCGTAAATCAACGTAATTCTCATCGACATTAAAAGAAAAACAACGTATTTTCCAAGCGCTTACCGTTGAGTGACGTCAATCTGACATCAGGTAGAATGTCATCGATTAAAGGTTTCAATGTTAAGCACCACCACAATATTTGGTAGAATATCATTTTTTTTTACAGAGTCTGTAACGACACTTGTAAGATTTCAATAGCTACAGATTTCTACGATTAATGGAGCAGACACGGATAATGGGTACATTTATTATTTTTTATTCCAGAGGCATGAACTAGCGATCGCTTAAAGCCAATTGAGTAGGGGAAATATTACGTCAAGCTGGAATAATGAGTCCAGATTGGCGGTCAATGACAGTCCAATATTTAATTTGAATTTGAGTAATCGGCTCAAATTTACAAAGTAATATTATTTATCAATTAAAATTTATTAGGCAAAGGTGTGAAACTGTACTCAGCTTTTTAATCCGCGAATCTCCAGTATGAGCTGACAAAAAAATCAGGTTTTGCGAATAAATTCTTTAGTTTATGTCGGATTTTTCAGTAAAACTTTGTTTGGACAAATGAAATACAATTTTAACGAATAAAATCCATTTTGAATGGATTAAACAGGGATCAATTGAGGTGAACTGTAAACGGTAGGTCCAGAAAAATGCAGTTATATCTAAAATTGGTCTGGCTACCAATCTGCAACACCGTGTCAAACGTTTAAGCAACCGGGAAATAAATATTAACCTCATCTCTAACGCTTTTTACAAATCACTAATTCTTTTGTGGCCCAACTAAAAATATGAACTTTGGTTGCGAATTAAGCCCAGCCTTAATGCCTTGCGGTCCAATCGACTTAAATGTATTTTCATCACTTTTTTGATTGACTATCAATTTCCACGCTTAAATGTGATGGCCACAAAAAAAAAAACTAAATAAATAAAAAACCCAAAAACATAAATTCCAAATTGCGTTATTAAATTGAAGCAAATTTACGGTGATAAGGAAACAGCGAATTATAGACGAAGCAAAAAAAAAAAAAAACAGACTCTAAACAATTTCAACTCAAGATGGAATCTGTGAGTTTTGAACGGAAATTGAGGAAATTGAAAAATATGCAAAATAAACAACATTAGAGTTTTTGTTCACAGTGATGGCAAAAGAAAAAAAAATACGCGAAGACAGAACAGAACAAGCATAAATTCAAAGATGAAATGTATGTCAACAGTGAGGAGAGGAAGAAGAAAAAACTTATTATGGATGACTGGTTGGTTGGCTGGCTGGCTGGCTGTCTGTCTGTCTGGTTGACTGACTGTACTTTAATCAGCCAAAACTGTAGGAAGAATCAATAAGTGTCAGCCAGTCAAGTCAGTTGGTTTCTCCGTGATATGGTCGATTTTTGGTTGTAGTCGTTTAGTTGTTGTTGGTGTTAATTCTGTGTCTGGAAATGGGAGGTTTTCTTATTCAAGAAATAGCACGTACAACATACAACAATTTTGATTGTTAACAATCACTGTCATGATGTCGACGTCGGCAACAACAACAACAACAATAAGAACTACAAAAACAACATCAGCAGCAACAGCAATGATGATGATGATTGTCACTTCAATTCATTCGTTGTGGTGTTGTTGCTGTTGGCAGTCATTGTTGCGGCCCTAATAATGGGTCTTTATTTCCATCACTGCTCTGCTGCATCATTTTTCTCGGAGAGCATCGCAAACATAACTGATTTTTTGGACAGACTCAAAAAGACTTCTCATTCCAGTCCAGTCATACATATGTTGCCTTGCATTGGCAATGATGATGGAGACAACAGAAAATTCCAAATCGTCATCATCATCCTCATCATAATCACCGGAGACTTTGTGGAGATATTCCATTGTACAACTACTTAGATACATTGAGAGAACCTCGGACAAATGCCAAATCATTTCACAATGATACGATTCTTTTTTTTTTTTTTGGTTAGGAGTTCTCGATTTCTTGGAATGCCCTATATGAATGTGGCGTACTCCAGTGACGTTCATATCGAGTCGGTATGATTTCTTTCTTGTTGTTAGAGTTGTGCCACATTTTGTCGTTTGTGTGGACATGGACGGGCATGGACATCAATCAGAAGTGGATTTTCTTGTTATCACCAAAAGAATTGGCCGGTATTTCGGAAGTAATGTTCTCTGTGAACGTTTAAGGTCATGTTCTGGAACACAAAAAATAGACTGGCAAATGCTAAACCAGTTGAGGCTGGTAGAAGGCAAGCTCGAGTTCGTAGATGTATTTATACATCTCAGTTGGTCAGTGTGAACATTAAGACACCTGGTTATTTCATCCAATGAAAATGAAATAATTTCCAACTGGATTTTTCACAATTCTTGTTGGCGCCGAAAGAACATGCAAATGAAGAATATTTAACTGACATGGTCACTTATTTTAAGAGTATTTCGCAACACAAATGCGAATACTAAAAGAAAAACATTTAATTATACAGGGTTTTCCAACAAGAGGTGTTATTTTGGTATTCAAAGAAAAATGGAATGTTTTGACATAAATGATCGGATGTTTTTTTCTAACAAAGAGGAAGGCATGCCGTTAATAATGAAAAACAACATCAGCCAAATGGCCAACACGATCACGCTTACAGGACCATATCCTTTTCAAGATATGTCCCTATCAAAATGGCAACGTGGCTGCCCTATGTCCTCGATTGCCTCACGAATTCTTTGTTTGAGGTCTTGAATCGACGCTGGGCTGTTGGCGTAGACCTTATCTTTCACGTGGCCCCAAAGGAAGAAGCCGCAAGGTGTTAAATCACAAGATCTCGATGGCCAATTGTAATCACCTCTGCGAGAGACATCACCAAACAGTCACACGTTGGAGATGGAGGGGCTTCTCAACTATAGTTGTTGGGTTTTCCGAGGACCAGATGCGACATTTTTGCTTGTTGACATAGCCACCGAGGCGGAAATGGGCCTGATCAGTCAATATGATTTTTCGATGGAATTCCGGATCATTTTCTTGCATTTCAGCAAAGACACGACGTTGTTTATGATCGGCCGGCTTGAGTTCTTGTGTTAACTGAACTCTATAAGCCTTAAGACCCAAGTCTTTATGCAAAATACGGTGTAATGACGTTTGTGGAATGTCCAATTCCAAAGAACGACGAGGAATGGACAAACCTGGGTTTTCTTCAACACTTTGGGCTACAGCATTTGGGCTATAATGAGCATTAAACGATCACTTTTTTTTTTTTTAGAAATATTCATGTTTTCTCCACTTTTTTTAACACTACAAATGCAAATAAACTTGGAAATTTCACAAGCACTTATTCCTGTAACAACATTCAATGTTGCCCATCTCTGGTACCGCTCATGTGACCAACGATAAGTCCTAAGATTTATTCAATAGTTCAGTTTTTTTTTTCTTTATACCCCATGCATTTATTTCACTTTTAACTGAATAATTCCTATACGACAATTCTAATGCTCTGTCGCTGTTGTTGGTTTTGTCCTCTGAGGCACACACACACAGCTTGTGTGGCTTAGGAAAAATCAACCTCAACACTTTCCCCCCTTTTTGTTTTGTGGCCTCCAACAAGAACAACAACACAATAATGGGAATATTAAATGGTTTAGGTTTGGGCGATACGTATAGTTTTTCTTCTCCTATGGTTGGGAGTGTTGTGTGTGCGTGTGTGTTTGTGTGCGTGTATTTGTGAGTGTGTGCGTTATCATTATGCTTTAATGTCGCTGTGTCGTCTTAATTAACCATGTGATCATTCGTACGAGTTGTATTTCGTATAAAGTAAAGCAGTATCTCGAACATATCTCGAGCGTATTGAGATAACAAACACCATAACAACAACAACCACTGCATTGTTGTTGGCTGTGCAGTATGAGGCGACCACGTTGGCGAACACACACCGCTGGAAAAACTGGGAAACGCTCGACGAGAACCCGCGAGAACCCGTTCAGTGATGTGTGAGTTTTGAATTTGAATTTATTGTTATGCTTGTAATGCTTTAATAGTAATATCAATAAATTTCCAACTTTGATGAAGTAACCCCACAACAGAAACAACTTCAACGGATACGGCTGATGCCTGAGGCTGCGTCTCTGCGGCACTAACAACAGCGACAACAAAATGAAAACGTCCATTTCTCACATAATTGGGTATCGATGAAAATTGAAGGGAGAACAAACTCAAAAGAGATTAAAGCTCAGTTGGTCTTTTCTATTCGTTTTTGTTTTTGTTGTTTCTTTTTTTTTTTATTTTCTGTTCATTTAATTTCTTCTGATGCAGTCCGATTTTATTTTCCATTCAATCTCTTGTGATATCTTAATGAATAATGGAAATTTATGGTACATGTTATGAATGTTTCTGTTTCGAGTCGTATTCTTCTTCTTGTTGTTCGGCATCATCTATATTTGAGTGTTAATGACCCTATGGAGGCTGCAGTCTGATGGAGCCAATCTCGTCTCGATGCATGAGGGGATACCTTGACATTTCAATAATCATTTGTTTCTTTGTTGCTCTTCTGAATAGAAACCGCAGCAAATTGAAAATATTTCTACTTCAACAAAATAATGAGAGTGATATTCAATTGTATTTGAGGGTTAGTATGAGGCTGGATAACAAAGGGCTAACAGCATTGGTAATAAACGGACAAAAAGACTTTGAAATAATTTTTATTTCAAAGGTGGGCGGGAATTCTAGAGCCTTCAACCCAATGTGAAACCAGTTGGAAAATAAAGAGTAGGTTTTGTCAAGTGTCAAGTCCTATGAGATAATATTCAGAAGATCAGAAATCTGAGACAAAATCCTTCAGAGGAACCCATTGGGAGTGCTGATACTACGTAAAAAGTTGAACCGTACACATTTCGGGTTGTCTTGAGAATTTAATATTTCATTGAAAATGTAACCAGCAAGTAAAATGTTAACTAACTAGTTTTTAAGTGGTCCACAATGTAATACAGGAAAATGCGAAGCCATTGTTCGTTGCAAACGCTTCGTTTTGAACTAAATATAACAACATTTAGGCGAAATGTGTTCTGAGTGCCCTTCGCTCTTAGAAAGCGTTATTTTAGAAAAACCTGTATGTGCATTTGGAACGTCTGGAGAATTAATTTCCGCTGGATTTGCTCTACATTTAGATGCTGGTTGTTTAATTGCGCAGGGTAAAGTATTTCATATCGGCAGTAAATGAAAAATTTCGAAAAAGTTACACATAATTTTTCCCATATGCGAGTATAGTTTCGAATTTACATGATCGGTTGGATGTAAGATGCGTGCCGCGTTTTCTCTCAATCGACCATAATGCACGGATGCACACTAGGGTGTCCAAAATAAAAACATA
The DNA here is from genome assembly GCA_958296145.1 of Hydrotaea cyrtoneurina. Classification (NCBI taxonomy): domain Eukaryota; kingdom Metazoa; phylum Arthropoda; class Insecta; order Diptera; family Muscidae; genus Hydrotaea; species Hydrotaea cyrtoneurina. The sequence goes on along the minus strand of OY282513.1, from coordinate 3,245,226 downwards.
TTTTTTTTGGACTCAACCTGATTTTGATAGCTTATGGTGTAAAGTGTTTTTTTTTTATTTTTTTTTTTAGATTTTTTGGAAAAGATTTAGGGGTGCTACAAACCGATTTTTTTTTGCGAAAATTCAGGTTTTCTGAGTTTTTCTGTACTTAAAGCACAAGTTCAATGTCATTTTCAAAGTCGTTGAGTCATCATTTCGAAAGAAAATGTTCGAACTTTAATTTGATTAGTTTTGAATTTTTTTTTTGCTCGTTTCGCTGTCACATATAAAGTGTCCGCCATCTAACTTTTTTTTTGTCACATATAAAGTGTCCGCCATCTAACTTTTTTTTTTCAACTAGTGCTTATTTATTTCGTTATTTTCATTATCGGGCCATATTTAACGAATTGTTGTTTACAAAAATTGAAGAGGAGGATATTGGCAACGTTTGGCTTCAACAGGACGGCGGTACGTTCCGCACAGCCGAAGCTACACTCGATGTTTTGCGCCCTGTTTTTGAAGATCGCATTATCAGCCGCAGAGCTGATGTCGTTAGACTACTGAATGCCAGCCGAGGCAGTCATTTTAATGACATTATTAACCGGAAGTATTGTACTTTCAAATAAAGAAAGAAATTTGAGAAAATATCCAGTAGTTTTATTTTATAGAATTTTCAAAAAAAAAAAAATATTTGGTGGACCCTGTAGAATTTTCTGGGAAATTTTACATAAACTAAAAAAGAAACGTAACATAACTTATAAAAGTTTCATAAGTAATTGTTAATTTTACTATTGTCGTTTCAAAGTTATGAGTGTCAAACCACAACCAAAATGGCCTAAAATACATGTCTGTGCAAAATTTCACACTTCAATATCCAAAATTTACAATTTTATAGGCGAATTCCTAAACGACGTAACAAAAATAATGTTTAGATTAGACAACTGTTAACAAAAAAAACGACTACATCGTCATAGAACAGGTCACTGATCCTGAATAATATCATGCCAAAGTGATGTTCATAATTTCTTGCACTTGGTCCTTCAAACTGGAGTATCGCGGTCGTCTAATGCCTTTCCGGTGGGAACGTTAGGATTCATCGCGCTTAACTACTTATTGTTTTTGTTCGACAGGAGGAGGCTCTGTTCGTGAAATTTACCGAATTTTTATTTCCCCATGCCCGGGACTGTTCGCCGGGAATAGAATACTACCAAAACTTAAACTCTATGCGATTTTACGAACATTTTACAACTGACCGGGAAATTATATGTTTTTTTATGTTTCCTGAAATATTAATGAACTAGCCGATCTAATTAAATTTAAATTGTTACTTCTTCAAACTTAAATAATTGTGATATTAAATGTAGGTTTTTTCAACTATCTTTTTCCTATATATCTTAATATATATTTACCCTCGACACTGATTCACTGATACACTGATTCACTGACTCTGTCACGCAGTACGTAGGAATTTAAATAGGCATTCTATAATTCTATAAATAATAATAATAAAAAAAATAAAATGCTTTTTTTTGTACAGAAATTGTGTTTTCCCCAAATTTTTTTTTTACCAAAATTTTTGTTTTCCAAACATTTTTTTTTAACAAAAATTTTTTTTTTTACAAAATTTTTTTTTCAACAAAAAATTTTTTTTTTACAATATTTTTTTTTTCAACAAAATTTCTTTTTTTCCACAAAATTTTTTTTTTCCAACAAAATTTTTTTTCTATATTTCAACGGGCGCCATAGGCGCATTACAACTTACTAGTTTGTAATATTTTATCAGTTAATAATTTAATTATAAATGTAAACATTTGTTGAAATATCTTAAGATAAAAACTCAAAACCTATTAATACTAGCAGACATTGTATTATTGATAGTGAAACAAAACATAACATAACAAATTCAAATTGTCTACGAATTTTTATTAAAGTTTTATTAATCACTTTTCTTTGTTAATCATTTAAAGTTTCTACCTGGATTATTTATAAGTATTATGTATGTTTGTTTATTGTTAGGCTTGTAAATATCCTGATGCTATCGAAAGGATGACGAAATATCGATAATTAATAAAATATAATACAAAATATTACATGACCTCGAGCTGGAACAATCACTTATAACAAATTAGTAAGAGAGGTGGAATAGTATTTTTCATTACATTTTACAATTCCCCGGCAGACGTTGAGAGAATTCCCGAATCCCGGCCGTAGAAAAAAGTCGGGAAATTAAAAACAAACCAAGAATTTGTTAGAACTGTAAATTGTGTAAACTTTTGTAGTCTTTGCCATTTCGTAATAAAATGAGTATAACCACTAAGCATGTTTACAATTTAACACGTGTTACGACTCTTAAAGGATCTGCACTGCAAACACCAACCGCAATAAAGTCAACTATTATTTGTCCTCCTCTTGCCCCACCCTCAGGCTGTGATGGAGTACGCATATCGTCTCCTACCGACAACAACTTGTTCACATGTTAATCGAACGATGTTTGTCGTTGCCACACCAAAAATTACAATTTCATTCAAATATAACGACTTACCACGTAACAACCACCCAATACTTGTCAACAGTTCCCTCCCATCTAGTCGTCGCTGTTGTTGCCGTTGCTGTAGAATTTATCACCAAATGCCATCCTTCATAAAAGCCATAACATTTTGAAATGCCTGTCCAGCGTTTTACGATGGAAAATAAAACAATTTTATGACATTTAATTATAGAAAAACAACTTAAATTCTAGAAAATTTCTTTTATATTGATAATTATGAAAAGGAAAGGAAAAAAAAAAGAAACAGATTCAGAAGTCACATGGGACAAGCACAAATAAAAACTGTCTCGTCCCACATTACCAAACCCCCCCTCCCCCCCACTCGCCGCTCCATCGGTGGACGCTTGCTTCGGTGAGCTTCTGTGGTGGGATCCCGACAATGTTTTCCCAACTTATTGCCAGTGACGCCAGTGTGGTTTGATTATAAATATTTTGTTATGGCATTTTATTATTCTATACGTTGCACTATGACCTGCGATTAATTAAAAGTCATGTATGGAAGTGGCGTGGAGATGATGTGGAGTATGGACTTACATGTGTAGGGCAGATAGGCTCACATTCGGTATTCTTGGGATTGGAGTGGCCCCATCGGCCGACCGACCGAGCGACCGCCCAGCACAGCATTAAACTTGATCAGAGTTTTTATGAAGCAATTAAGCTTATATTGCACTATTTTTTTTCCTATCATCTCAGAAATTAATGGATGAATACACAGACCAACCACTGGCGCTCGCCGTATATGTATGTGTGTGTGTATATCAATATAACAATATTTATGAAAATAAACATAAATTGAAATAAATGAAAATGAAAATACGCATTCAAACAAACGAAAAGGCCCACAAAAAACACGCGCGAACGAACAGACGACACAAACAAAATAACAACAATGGCAAGGGATTTTTTTTTTTGCATTTGTATAATTTTATGTTGACACAACATTTTTAATAAAAATAATCATAAAAAAAATAAAGAGAAATTAATCAACACAACACTCCATAATGGCCGAGGGACAGACAGCGGGAAAGTCATTGGGATATGGAAGAGGCCAACCGAAAATCCCGCATTAAAACCCTTAATAAGCCGAAGATTATTTATTATCTTCTGAAATGATGTTAATTGTTTCATTCACAAAAGTCTGAGCTGTCAAAAATGTTGCAACACTCAGCAACTTGCATACCATTCATCAGGTTTGTATGTGAGAACAATTATGTACTCGAAGATGTCTTAAACGACCGCTGATGTGAATCTTAACCAAACATCAATCGATATGTTTGCTGTGTATAAGTCCATAGTTTTTTTTTATCACTCCGCCTTCATAAGCTCTTTTCTCAGAGCGTTTGTGTAGCTCTTATTTCACAATTTTCGGGAGATTGTCATCCATATCCTGAAACACACATCCAAAACAATTTTCAAGTTCCACAACCAACTCAATTCGAAACTGTAATTGTACTCAATTTAAGTAAATAGAGTAAATAGCACTCAGCTGAGTATGCTTGTATATTTTTCGTACTTTAAATAAGTATTGAGTAAGTTTGTACTGGTTGCCATATGATGCTCACATTAACTCAATTTGAGTACGGGTTTCGTGAATTTAGTATTTTTTCTTTCAACCTCCGCATTCAAATCACAACAAAGTGAATATACTGATTGAGTCCAATAAGTATAGCTGATATCATTCAAAAGACCCATGATAAACAAAGATAAACCGATCATAAAGCTGTCTTAGGTAAGAGGAAAACTGTCTGAATATGAGAAACTTGTAGGGTTTTATAGAATAATTTTAAGTGGCATTCATGGCATTCCCATGATCCTACCATTCCAAATAATCACCACCACAAGAGATCTGCTGCAGAATGACAGCTTATCGAGCAACTTCTTTAACAAACTTCTTAAGAAACATCTTTAACAAATTATTGGAAAATGGCGAAATTCGTAAAACGCAGACACAGGGAACACCAAAGGTCACACGATGTCACAGTCATCGGAAAGATGGAGCGACCTGGTGTATTTTTTCTGAATCGCAAAGGAAATTGCGGAGATGTGTCTGATGGTGAACGAGGAGAAGACCAAACTTATGTTTGCAACTGCAACTATATTTCGGGTAAGCCATCAAAATGATGTAAGCATCAAACTAAAGCTAGGAGTCATGCAGGCAAAAAAAATAATGTACAAATAACAGATCACTCTCGATGAATTTAAACAACTCGTGTATTCGAACTGTGCTGATTTAGGGCACTAAATGACGGGTATTTGGGAAAGAAGTGTAGCCTGTTTATGTCAGACACACCCTTTTCAAAATCCATGACGAGAGGTTTAGGCGTCGAACGAGCTACATGTCCTATAGCCCCACCTAAACGTAGTTAAGCTCATCAAAATGCTGGACCTTGTCGGGGTTAAACGACAACTGATGTCGAAGGCTCAGGCTCAGGCAGAGAAGACCGAGACTTCGGTATAAGGACCAAGTGGACGTAGATAAGCACGATCTACGAACTGGAGAACAGTGTGCATGGACATCCTGTATTACGCAGGCCCAGACCAACAACAGGTTGTACAGCCAACATAAGTATGTTGGTATGTCGGAAAAAACAAAATAATACATAGTCTGTAATTTCAATAAAACTATTTGAAATATGCCAATTAGCCTCGTCAATGCCTACTGGCGCTGATGAAATATTTGATAGAATATTTTACATATGAAATTTTAAAATTAAAAAAAATTGTAAAATTATATGACAGTAATTGATGATCCATTAAGTATTTGTTTTGAATGCCCGGGTAGTCCAATAATTTGCAGTGTTTTTATACCCTCACCCTACGGATAGGAGAATGGACATTGATCAGTTGATACCACCCAAAAGTGTAATGCATAGAAAATTCACTTTAGACCATAGGTGTCTTTGAACCAAATTCGTTTCATGACTTTGTAAGTTGTTTGAGCAATGTCCGGCTGGTTTTGAAACTTGACATGGATTACTATATGTTCCATAAACTACTCAGGGAATTGCATATGGGATACATGGCCCCACCCCTTTGGTTGCCTCCCATACAAATGTTCCATTCCGCCCACTTTGTAATTAATTGTAATAATATTACTTCGCTCAACTCAATCTTAACCAATGTATGTATTTCGTAAATATGTAACTGGATGAAGTTCTCGAGCAATAATTAAAGCTCCCATGTAAAACACCTACGTGCAACTAAATTATTTTTCTGTAAATTTGGGTATTTTGCGTTGTATGTGTGCCCACTTATGGTCTGTGTCACCCGGTTTATCCTTGGACCCACAATTAGAATATCAATTTACTTTGTATTGTAATTAGTAAAATAAATAATATGTAAGTCGGCTTACCCGACTGAATCTTTCTCTCTTCCTCAATTACTTTTCAGTGTTTGTATCGTTTTTCCCGATTATTTGTTTTCACTTGAGTCATTATCGAGGTCTTTACTGACTGTGGTCGAATTAAATTCGTTATTGAGTTTTATATTTGGGATCAATTACAATTCGTGCTTTCCTGACCTGTTTTCAAAAAGAAAGTTCGGTTTAAAAAAGATTGTTTCAGTTTCAGTTTTACTAAAAATAAAAACATTTCTACATTTATCCCAGGCCAAATTATAAGATTCTTCATACTGACTGTCCTATGAAGATCAACTTGAATTCAGTTTCACTGGATTTTAGTGCACGAAATAATGTGTGTCCTTGAGGCAATTGTGTAAAAAATACAAATTCGAAGTGGCCAAACACAACGCACTACATGAACAGCTGAAATTACACAACAAAAAAATCCCTTGCAAAGATCTGCGTCGCACCCTGAGCAAGGGAGAAACGTAACCGCCGTCTCTTACTGTAAACGTTTGCTAAACGAAATTATTCCTTTTGCAAGTAGGAATCAACTAAAATACACCTTTTCGGTTCGGCACAAAAAAAAAGCAGACAAACAAACAAATATTGATGGTTTTTTATGCTGCCATCTGTATCCTGTGTGACACAACAGCCGCAACAGCAAGAGCGAGGACTAACAAAAGGATTTGCGTTTCAATGTAACCGAGGCAGGCACGCACATTAACGGAATACAATGCTGGGCAACACCCTACAAACAAACAAACAAACGAACAAACATTGGCAAATAGTTGTGCCCGGAGTGGATTTGAATGGGAGTTGCAATTCCGGCCCATGATTTGAATTCGTTTATCCCCTTTTAACATTTTTATTTAATTATTAAAATCAATTGAATTGTTAACGTTTCCCAATTCATTTGTTAGCAATGAAAGGATCCACTCTCACACGAATACACACACACAGCCACACACAGACACACGCATACACACCAACTGTTACATTTCGATAGTAGGATTGGTGCTGAAACTATTTAAAATTCCTAACATGCGATGGCGACCGTTAAAAGAGCGACAACGCCACAGCCATTTTCCAAAAACCGAAAAAGGACGACAACGTGTTTAATGCCATGAAAATAACAGATTAATTTTAAATCCCCCCGTAAACGCGTATAATGACGATACAATTACAATAAACAAAAACAAAAACAAATACGCCAACAAAAAATATAATGGCTTTGTTAACATTCGCAGCAGCGCCATAATTTAAAGCTAACAACAATGAGTTGTTAATGTTTAAAGACCAGCAAGAGCCAACGAAATATTATTTAATAAAAAAATGCTTAAATAATTTTCACTTAATCACCTACAAATGCACACGCACCCACACACATGCATGTGTATGCGAATAAATAAACGGATAATCATAAAAGTGTGTCGCACCACAGTGGCCGGTGTGAAAATTATTGTGCTGGGTGAGCTTCAGACGTTGCCGGGAGACCCTTGTTAGTCCGGTCTTATCCTGGCCTCGAATTTTTCAATTTTTTTAATAAAGACATGAAAATAGAATCAGATTGAATCAGATTTCAGCTTTTAAATAGTTTGCGTAAATAAATAAATATCCACCGTATTGAAAAAAAATAAAAAAAAACTTTTTTAATAAAAATTTATGAAAATGCAAAAACCATTTTTACACACTTTTCTGAACAAAGGTTGTTTTACATTTTTAGGAATTTGGGGAATATTTTACAATTTTGGGATTGAAAGCGTTGAACAATTTTCTATCGAATTTCATTCGTGAGCTTCGAAAAAATGGCGCTTACGTCTCTTTTCCGGTAAGGGCTCAATATGGTGAGAACACTTTTCCAATCGCGTTTCAGTAGCAAAGCATTTAATTCCTATTCACGAGCCGATGGATTATTCGTGGGGTTGTATTTCAAAGTGTACATCGGTTAAACGTGGTGGAAACTGTCTAATCCTTACGGACAGCACCACAAGTCACCTTACATATCTCCGCATTGCGAAGTCCTGTGCATCGGTATTTGTGGAAGTGCATTTTGGAGTGTTCGAGTATTCGTGAGGACTCAATTCAATTGGGAGATCTCCTTGAATAACACAAACCAAGAAGGGACAAGATTGGTTACAACAAAATCATCTCGGATGAGGATGTGTTCGTAAACTGGGGACTACGGCATCTGGTTGTCGGTTTATTAGTCCACAACACAATTGAATAAGAAATATTTTGCATTAGCTGCAATTTCGCCGGAGCGCCGACTAAATATGAAGACGACTAAATTGAAAGTACGCTTTTATTTGTATGAACTCCTGTCCCGTCCGCGAGGTTTCACAACAGACAGCCCAATCCTATCTCAACTGATGCTTGAGAATATCTCAACTGGTGGTTTAAAATAAACTCCTCTTCTATGGGGACGGCTTAGACATTGTCGGAAAGATAGGGAGCCATGTAAAGGGAGCTTTTTTCCAAGCAGCAAGAAGGAATAGGTAAAGATGGCGATGGGTCATCAAACAGCCAATCAGATTACCATCTCCCGAAAATCGAAACCGGCCAAATATATCACGCTTACTACAGCTGACCCTCTCAGGGCTCTGAGTGTATTTGGTTAAAAATGATTTGAATGAGTTCATGGTCGTTTTTTGTTAATATTTTTAATTTCATTGAATCTTCAAGATGAAGTCCAAAAGGATCTAATGAAGCTTGATGTAACCCCCTGGTGTGCACATGCATTTGAAATGCCTGCATACGGGACCAATCGCGGCATCCGTTCTCGATTTCCATGAACTTACTATCACTTTCTACTTCGGCATTTCTAATCCTTGTTATTTTTGTATTTGTTTTCAAATAAACATTTAGTGTTTGTCGCAATTTTCGAAATCAGTGCATTCAATTTCGTATACATGGTTGGGTACTGTGCATTTGTGCGGATGAAATATTTAATTTTGTTTGCAATAATTATTTGCAAATACATTGATGCTTGTTGTATTAACATTCGCACACTCACACACACTCACACACACATATGCCCATACATCATACGAAAGTAATTTTAATGCAATAAAAGTGGCATTCATTTTAAAATTTTCCATTTGATTGCATATTCACATACATATTCACCACACAAACACACATAAATAAATACATACGGCGAATGTGTGAGCGTGAGTGTGTGTACTTTAAATACATATTTTAATAAGCACATGTATAACACACCCCTTGAACAGAATAAAACATTCAATTTCGCACACACAAAAAAAATTGTATAATAACAAATTCATTTTTACATATTGCAAATTGTACACATGTACAGCTGTAGTCACTAGTAGTCATGTATGAATGTGTGTTTATGTGCCACTCAATATGTGTGTGTGTGCGTGCGTGGCATATTAACAAATACTTTCGTTTATTCATATGAATTATATTTAAAATGTTTTATTAGTGCTACATTAAAATTACAACCAATAAATTAGTCTTTAGCTAAAACACTCACATGCTCTCATGCCCATTTGCATACGACACGTACGATCATGCCGGAGTCTATGTATGTGTCTGTGAACGAATTCAAAAATGGATGAGACTACGTGTAAGTGACCAGAGCATTTCTACCCATTCTTACAACATTTAAACACTCTTAGCCGATATTCGCACTACAGAGTTTTTGGTCGTGAACGGCAATGGTGTGGTAGGTAGTGTGTCATCCCAGGTTCGAATCTTGGTCAACACTTTTCGCTGGTTGTTTCCAACTCGTATAAGAGCCATGTAAAAACTTGTCTAGAAAAAGCATTAGCCGTTCGGAGCCGGCTCTAAACAGTAGGCTACGATCAGTGGATATACAAATTATATCGTCCACTGATTCGACGGAAGTTCTCCGTCTGTACCTTCATGGTCAGAATGTGAAGTAAGTATTTTTTCGGTCACTTAGAATGTCCTCAGGGAATGCCCCCTATAAATGCAATGCACTGTGTTAGCTTATAGAAATTAGGGTATCGGAAGTAGGATAGAGGAAGTAGTGTTTGGTTGACATTTATTTTGAATTTGGTATTTGTTTTCGATTAGGGAATGTCACAACTGACAGGAAATACACTTGCTGCATGAATATTCCATATTGTTCACGATTCGTCTGAAGAACGAATTTTCTATTAGTGCTAAGCCCGAACTTTATTCTACGGCGTGGATGTTATTTCAGCTTATGTTTCAAGTTTTGTTTTATTCTTCCGACTCCTTCTTCTTCTTTTATTCCTTCCCATGAGGGTGATATTGTTGGACTACTTTACACTATTTTTCAGTTGATGTCGTTGCTCAACTTTTAGCAATTGTTTGCAGCAGAATATTCAACTAGCCGCAACGACGATTATTATCTTGCCTTTTTCGAATCGAATGGTTCGGATAGTACATTTGCCGTGGACATTTGAGTAAGTTAGCATAGACTTGCTAACTTTGCTATAATAAAAAGCCAATCATGGTTCAAAGAAAGTGTTTCAGAAGGCTCGTTTATAATCAACGAATTTGTGGAATGTTTCAATTGGTTTTCGTGAGTTTTCGAGAGGATTTGGAAAGAAGAAACGATTAAGATCTGAACATTTTCTTTCATTTGACCACTTTTTTTTATTACCGTATTTCCTCCCTTAGAGGTGGGTTTAATCTAAACAATATTCAAACTGTCTCCCCCCCACTTCACTCCAAATTCCTATTTCCGAAAATATTTGTAAGTTTATATACAACTAGTAAGTTGTAATGCGCCTATGGCGCCCGTTAATTTGCTTGAGAAAGTATTTGTTAATTAATTTGTTAATGAGAAAACTATTTTGTAAAAAAAAATTCGAAAAAAAATAAAATTGGAAAAAAAAAAATTTGTGAAAAAAAATTATTGTTGAAAAAAAAAATTTTGTTGAAAAAAAAAATTTTTTTGTGGAAAAAAAAATTTTGTTGAAAAAAAAAGTTTGTTGAAAAAAAAAGTTTGTTGAAAAAAAAAATTTTTGTTGAAAAAAAAATGTTTGCTGAAAAAAAAAAATTTTGTTGAAAAAAAAAAATTTTGTTGAAAAAAAAAATTTTTGTGGAAAAAAAAAAAATTTGGAAAAAAAAAATTTTGGTAAATAAAAATTTGGGGAAAACACAATTTCTGTAAAAAAAAAAATATTATTATTATTTATAGAATTATTATAGAATGCCTATTTAAATTCCTACGTACTGCGTGACAGAGTCAGTGAATCAGGGAATCAGTGTATCAGTGTCGAGGGTAAATATATATTAAGATTTGCTTATTATTTCCGTGTAAATAGATGGCACATAAAGATATCCATAACAAAATATCACGAAAATAAAACTCGGAAATGGTCAGTCCAACTTTAATAATACGTCAACTCCACATTGATGCTGAGTCAAATAAAATATTGTTCTAAATATCTAAGTAAATGCCTAAGTTGTTGTTGTACGTACAATTTTTCATATTACTTCTTTTTTCAAGTTTCTCTTTTTTTTGTTGCAAATAAATTCTGCAGCACATCGTACTCCACCTGTTATATTGTTGTAAGTTGGTCCTGGTCTTGCTGGTGCTGGCGCCGTTGTCTCTCGTTGTTTGTGTAATAATTTATAAATATGAATGTAAAGGATCACACACACACACATAAACACACAGAAAACACAATTGTGTGACTGTATTTATGGTAACCACCTTCATATGTACTAACATGAACTGGCAACTGTGTACAGGCCGTGGCAATTGAATTACGACCGAAGGGGAGTTTTGAGCAAATTTGTATGCATTGGAAAATATTGCACTATCAGACTCCGGGCTACGAAATTGGCCGTCAGCTACTAAGTCTCAATAAATATCGAAGAGTTCCTCATAATATTATACCGGATGGTTTATTTAGACGTGTGGTTTTCAATCTGGCCACAATTTGTTCCCAAGTTGGTCTTTTTGACAGCTGTCACTTGATTTATGCTCAGTTTGGTTTGCCATTTCACAATGAATCCCATTTTCAAAAAAGGATATTCAATATGTAACCAAATAAGTCGAAATGTTTTTGAAATGCATTGAACAGGAAATAAGATTATTGGAACGAGCTTGCATTCGAGTATAACACTCTTTAACATAGAGCAATTACAAAAAACATAACAAAAAGCAACAACTTTAAAAAAAAGAGGGAGAATAATATTTGAGTATTCCGCCTACAAACAGTTAGGCCGAAGAATGAATTTTCTCTATAGTGCGCCGTCCGATCAGCCGAGTGAAGTATCTCTTGCATCCAACTAGATACGTTATCGAATGCGGGGAGTGCTTCCAGGCAAAGACGAATTGTTTGCAAACATTTCCGCCATAAGGTTATATTCTTCAACCGGGTCAGTGATTGTCTGGGCATCGTTAACCAGAGTTAGGATAGAAGGTGAAGAATTGCCCCTTATACTTTTTACAAATGATCAAAAGCTTTTACTGCTCCTGAGAGACAAAAGAACTGAAGCGCGAAGACGCTTTCCGAAAGGAAGTTTTCGCTCCTGCCACACTTTGATCTTGCCAGCCAATGCCAAATTCTGGACATTTTCTCTTTAAATCTGATTCGATTACACCAACTAGAACATTCGTCACGTCGCCTGGCTGGATCAGATAGATCGATGTTAATGTTAGCAAAACCTAGGGTTAATTCAACAGCCCGCTATTGTCTGTGTGTAGCGGCATCCTCCTGTGATACACGCACACACACATACACGAATTGCATTCAACCGACAAACAACAGCTTCAACAACATGTAAAATGTTAATTTTCTAAAGTGAAACTTTTAGTAACAACACATTTACACACACACTCTCCCACACATACTCGTACATGCAAACGATGTGTTATTGTTGCTGTACGATATTTTATGAAATTGCATACGTTTGCATTATTATGAAACAATTGCCAATTGAAATTATTTCCGTTGGTTTCCATCCATTTTAATCCTTTTCAACACAATCTAACTCTCGCTCACACACACACACATACACACCGGAGCACACGGGCACACAGAGAGATACCCACACAATGGGATATTGATTAATATGAGTGTGTTTGCGGGTGCGGGTGTGTGTGTGTCCTATTGTAAAATACATTTCTGATATATATTTTAATTGTCTTTGTAAATAACTGCATGTATGATGTGAGTGTGTGTGAGTGAATAGAAATAGATGAAAATTTAAGTAATATCCTTTTGTCTGTGGGTGTGTGTGTGTTTGGTTGTCAGTGGGAGTGTATTTGAGTCTATTTGTTGAATTGAAAATAAATTATTTGCAAAATTCTGTAATAAGTAATTCATTGTTTATTGTCAAAATACAAAATATAGCAGAGAACTTAATATTTTCTATTCATGCCGGCACACACACTCGTACCAGTGTTCTTAGATCGACGTACACGTGCACACAAATCCTCGACAAATCAGCTTATGTTGCGTATTGTTTTTTTCCTTTTTATTTAAATATAATTAATATTTATATACATATGTATTTGCCAGTATGTACATATGTGAATGTAGACATATACATATGCCTACCAATCGTCAATATATGGCTTATGGAGTGAATCGACAATGTCTTCTGGGCAAAATGAAATAGAGACGGTTGTTTCTCTAACTATTCAAATGACATCACACGCGGAGCAAAATCGGGTCCCCATTTCTTATAAAATGCGAAGCTTAAAAGTTTGGGAAATATTGTCATCCACCATTGGTGCACATACAGTAACGAATGATGTGCGATATGAAGGGTTTAGAATTGGTTTGATGAGCAGTGTCAAGATTGGCATTTTCCACATTCACAGTAGGTTTCCATATTGAATCTATGCCTCGTAACTAAACTCGATCCACCCAGCAAGCAACGTAACAAATGTTTGGCAACCTCTGAATAGGTTGATCTATCTACAGTATAAAGTCAATCTGTACATGTCCACAGCTGAAGGCTAAGCCTTCAATTTAAGGGAGGTCAGTGACTATGCACGAAGGGCTTTCCATTTCAATAAAATAGATTACTTCCCGTATTATGGAACTTTTTTTTTTTCGAATGTTGCACGAACTCGAAGATAACATCTTCGTAGCCACTTCGCGTCACAAACAAGCAAATACACAGAAAAAGAAAAAAAACGTTCAGCAAGACCACTCAACCCTGCGGCACCTCCTTTACTACGATGCCATTCTTTCATTCATGAAAAAGTGGGAGACGTCGAGTGATTCATTCATAAAACCATAATTCACGCAACCATTCATTCATACCCTACACGGCAGCCACTCCATGGCTCCGCACGACAGTGCTCTCCACACGTAGTCCTTGGATCCATGTTTCCAATACAAAAAAAAAACAACAAAAAAACAGCGATTATGTACCACAAGTGGAGGAGAACGGTAGCAAAAGGAGGGCATACAGACAAACAACCAAACAACTAAGAAGAAAAAAACAAAAACAAAACATCAACACGACGAATAAGTGGAATTTCATGACTAACAACTGCAACAGCCCAGCCCGGCCCGGCCCTTCCGCCACTGCAACGGCAGCTCTTCTCCGTCAGCCATTGACAAGGATGGGAGTAGCACACAGTGCAGAGTAAAAGTGGGGGAGTTATTTTAAAAGAAACACTCCGCAAAATGAATGGGATACGGCGAGTAGAGTTCAGGGAACTCATAGAAAACACAACATTTTGCACTTGTTTTTGTTCTCCTGCTGCAAGGGGTGGGGGCCGCACGACACACACCCTTCTAAATATGGACTCATTTATGTGTGTCTGTTTTATTTTTTGCATACGTACGGCGAGGATGATGACGACGATGATGTTGATGTGAGTATGCTTTTGTGTTGTGAGTGGCAGACTTTTTTCCTTCCGGTTTCGGCTTAACTTATAAAATCCCCTCGTTTCTTTGTGTGTGAGTTGAGGCATGTATGGATGTGGGTGTTGCAATGATCTCAGCTGGACAGGGTGGCATAATTAGTTCAGGCGCATGATTGGTGCTTACTACATTTTAGTGTTTCTTCGAACATACTCATTGTTTTCTGAATCGATTTAGACTGCGATAAAAATGTTGTTGGGTATTTTTCTGCCACAGACACAGTACAGACCAGCAAAAACTCTTATTACCAAATATTCAAATACTGGAGGGAAGTGAAAGTCCAAAGTCCTAAACATGACAATTAAGCCATCCATCGAATTACTTTGACATGGGGATGCCCTTATGTGATTTTTGTGTTCAAATACAATTGAAGTAATAACAAAATTATGGATTTTTGAACACAGACGATTACAATAAGCAGCATTTCGTCACAAGAAATCCAAAAGCATTTTCATAACTTCACAGGTCAAACACTGTTGTTTAATTCTAAACACTCTTCTTGTTACGTCCTTAAAATTTTAGATTTTGGATATTGAGGTGTACACGGTTTTGAATTTTTTTTGATGATTGGTCATTTGTAACTTTTTTACTTTCCAGACAGCCGATGTTGTATGCAAGAGAATGTCACAGAGGAGTACAAAAGTAGAAATACCAAAAAAAAGTAAGTAAGTAAAAAAGTAATCATATTATGTATATAAATTTAAACTTTTTTAGACAAGATATAAATTCTGTTTCGTATTAAATAACTTTTCATTCAGATATGCCAACTTGCCCCCAAGAGCCAGAGGGAGAGAGAGAGAGAACTAATGGTGAAGGAAACCACATGTCACTGCCAGTCAATGTAAATAATAGTGAAATTTATTTACCGAGCTTTTGCTGTTGAGGCAGAAAACAAACCTAAACGCAAAGTAATATCAATTTCAGCTTACTGTCTTCTGCGTTGGGACACCATTTGGCCAGAACGATATTGGTACCTCCTAAACTCTGCCTGCATTGTTAGACTGCAGTTCATATAACCGTTTTAGCCACTTTACAAAGTGTCGATCTATAGGTGCCATTTTTGTATGGATTTTTCTGTGCCTTGGTCTCTCAACCGGGGGTTTCGTTATTTAGACTTGTAGACATATCTCTGTCGATTGCTTGGCTTATACTACTCCGCAAAACAATCAGCTCCTACGACTGTTCATTTTCTTATATTTTCAATTTCCGCTTTTATATTTATTTAAAAAAAAAATTCTTAGAACTAATAGCAGAACAAAAAAAAAAAATTACAAAAACATCAACTTAAATTCCATATTACAAAATGTTCAGGGGTAGGAATTGATTGTGGGCGGAGTACTATACCAGTTGGGATTAGATCCGTAACGATGTTAATTACATACTAGAAAGTTATGTGACAGCATTTTGTGGAAATTGCTTTCATGTTTTCCACGTTCTCTTCCAGACCAGTCGAGATCTTCCTGATTTCTAATCGGAGTATCCCGTACTCCAGCATAGAGTAGGATTCAGTTCGGCATCCGTGAAGATAAAGTGCATCTACTGTGTTGTGGTCCTCCAACATTTGGTATCTCTCTCGCCAGAAGATTTGACTACAATAGTCCATCTGCCTTATGAAGTTTCGGTCATTCTCGATCATCACGCCAATGTGCTTATTAATGCATGAATAAAGTTCACATCTGCCAACTGTAAATCTACCAATCTGTAGATTTTCTCTTTTCTTAACGTTTGTGTATTATGTCCAGGACCAGATTCACAAACTTCAGCTAAAGTTTAACCCGTTACCGGTTAATTTCATAAAAATATTACACACAAAATATTTACCCTCTAAACAGCCCAAAAGAAATCCTGGAAAATCCTAGCAAGACCGGTTAGTTTCTTAAACAATATGAACTCTCTGACTGGCCAAAAAGGAATCCTGCAAAATCCTTGTTTTTCTTTTTAGAGTTACAGCACAAACAAATATTTTTTAAGAAATTAAACACAATTAATGAAGACGGCCTCAGGGTTAATTTTCCTAATGGCGTCGCCGCTTGAACTAGGTGTCATCTAGGAAACCCACAACTGTCGCTTCCTCCGATACTTTTAGTCTGAGCACCTCATCATAGATAAGTTGCAACAACAGGGTTTAAATTACCGAGCCTCAAAAACTAAATAAACTCCAGCCATAGCGATGTATGACTCAATAACTCTATCATTGTGTCCTATCTAAGAATTAGTCCTTGCTGTTTAAATTAATATTTATGCTGTTTATATAAATTATTTCATCCTCTTAGTTTTGAATCCACTTTACCGTAAGGCGCATACGATTCGACCACAATTTACTCCCTTTGCGTGTTTGTTGCATTGCTTTGAAACATCCACAAGTATGTGCAAGTTATTTTTAAAATTGAAAGAATACAATTTATTGGGAGGGGAACTGTGGCAGGATATGTGTACAGGCAGGCAGGCAGGCAGGCACACTGGGACATGCACCACTCGCTTGCAATGGTTACGAAAATAAACAAAAACCACCCACGCACACATGCAAACTCACTTTCACCGTTAGAGAAAACACACACACACAAACACGCATTTGCGTCATTCTGTCTATTGCAAATCTATCCGCTGATTCATTTACACAGTTCTTGGAAAGAAAAAAAAGCAATGAAAAAACGGAAGAAATTAAAGCACCCCCCACACTTTAGTTCAGACCAAATCAAATGATTAACATTAAAACTCGCTGCGTGGGCGAATGCAACGCATTCGCAACGGAAGGGGTGGGGTGGGGTGGTGAGAAGAAGACAGAGTTAACTGTTTTGTGTGTGTTCCACCCACCCTGACGGAGATTGTCAACGCTTGGCAAAGGGTAGTAATGTGATTAGTCAAAGGTCCCTTTCAAGAATGACTGACATGCAGGCGTATTTCGTAACTGAAATGGAAAACGAAAAACAAGAGCTGTCTACACAATTCCTAATTATATACGCAAAAAGGATAAGACACTTTCACTCATGCCATGGCAACGGCTAAACAATCGGCCGGGGTGGGGGTTGGGATTGAGACGGCTGGACTGGTGACGGACGGACGGACAGACAGACAATACACAGCATATTAGTCAGATACTAAAATTTACAATTGCACGTGATTGATGACTAAGACCCACAACATTGTATGCCATGGGACTGCGAAGCCATGGCTATGGTCTGGCCTGGCCTGGTCCGAGCGTCGTTGCACACTAAACCGAACCGTGGCAAACTAATTAAATGGCATTGTGCTGACCTTAACAAAATGACATTTGTTGTTACTGATATCTTGCACAATGTGCAACCCTCGGCAAAAAATACTTTCCCCCTTTATTAAATATCCGAGATATTAAGTTAAATGATAACATTTCACACAAGGACGGGGCGAAGGAGAGCGAGGGTGTGTACATGGATATGAAGATGGAGATGGGTTGGAGAAGTGCAGCAATAAAGTTCGAGGCTGTTGTGTGAAGTGGGGGAAAAGTCAAAAGTAATCTTTCAATATAAACGCTGTCAGCGGTAGGGGGAGTGTTTAAGGGTGCAATGTAGAACAGGAGAGAAAACAAAAGAATAGACCAATGGAGATAGCTTCGGCGGAATAAATGGCATAGCCAATGCTTTGAGATTCTTCAATGTGCATCGTAATCGTCCTTTCGACTTTTCTATAAATTATTGAGTTCCTGATCAGTGAGTGGATGTGTTCTACCATCACACAACTATCAGCAACCTGCAGCTGCAAACGAGCAGCGTGTTGGTTAATAAGCTCAACTGACGCATCTGGGGATCGCCAGACATGTATGGCATCGTCGAGAAGCCAATGCATCACCAGAGCGTTGCAGTTTGGGTGTATTTTTTAGCCCTGTAATCATTGGCGCATATTTCGCTCATTCACTCGATTTTTTCAAGAGAGTCGTTAAAAGTTCTCAATTCCGTCTTACTTCGCACATGTAGGGAAAAAACGATAGGATTTCCGATTAAACTGATAAATGTTTATAAATATAACAAACTGCAGAACAAAAGTCGAATCAAATTGCAGATTTACATCTGTAATTACAAACAAATATGAACAATTATTTGTTTCCAAAGAAATCGTTCAGTTACTTCAATAGTGGCAAAGCTATTTCGGATAATTATGAACGCTACAGAGGCATGCTAATCCTTTTGTTGTGGAGAAAGATTGAAGTCATGGTCTTGAACGATCATTGATGAAGAACCGCGTCACCAAATCTGACCAAATTGGATGGGCAGAAACCGCTACTGCGAAGTCAGCCGTGATAGCCTAACGAATTAAATCGTTGTCCATAATTAATGGGATTGTTTGGTCAATGTCGGATGAACCTATAGTTAATAGTGGTAACGACGACAGCGTCGTTATGTCCGAAGATTTACGGGTCATGGTTGTTGCTTCGTCTGAGCACATATGGAATTCTTGACTTTTCCCACTGCCCTCGTAAATTCGAAAAGTGTTGAAAAACTGCTGAGCTGTTAGATGTATTTAGAGAATATTGTGATTGCACTCGGGCGTATCGGATACCTGTGTGTGTGGCATGCAACTGTGTCTGCACATTGTGTTTGTGTGTGTGACGTGTATAAGGACATTGTGGCGGTGGTCCTAATTAAACACATTTTTTTGTTTTCATTCGCCCGGTTGACGCAATTTAAACTTTGGTCTGAAATCAAGAGACCTGTGCAGAGTAAGAGCAACTGAAACAGAAATTATTGAACTTGAACCTTTTGAAGCGTGACTTTCAGGATTATCAGGATAATTTGAAAACATTTCGAACGCAAAACAAACATGGCAAACATGAAACCAAAACCTCGGCCTGACATTTTCAGCCCGTACACCAATCTCGTCGGCTATTCCATGCAGGGGTTGCCATTTAATTAACGTACGACAATAAAGGCAAACAACACAAACACACACAACAAAATATAAGAAACAAGAGAAAAACAAATTAAATGCACAAACATTACACCGCAAGAACGAGGCTTGCAGGCCAACAACAACAACAACCAGAGGATGGAAAAAACCAAGAGAATTCCTTACCGAAGCCTTACGTGACTTGTGAGTTGACACAAGCTCTTGTTGCACACACCGACAACGACCCATACACACTCACACTCACATGCAGACAGTGGAAACCAATCTGTGAAGTATCCTATAACACCATAAGATTCTTACGAAAGGGTTGTTTATATTTTAATGCACCGGCAGTGGTGTGCCACCTATTTCAAACAAGGGCGTTCCTTGTGGGCGGTAATTAACGTGGTCAAGAAAATTTCCTCAGATGATCCAGTTTGTAGCCACCCGCCGCTCCTTGAACTAAACAAAGACAAACACGTCACAAAACACTACTCCCTCTTCCATCCTTCAATACCCTAATTTTGTATGGCTACTACAGTACATTGCATTCAGAGGGGCTACCACTGTGTGTTAGTCAAAAGAAAAAAAACAAAAAACTAGATTCGATCCTGAATCGAAAACGGGTTTCAGCTGCTGATCCCAATTAGTGTGTATTAGAGTTTTATAGTTTGCAGCTCACCGATTTTAAAAAGTTCCCCCTTTGTTGAGGGAAGCGCACATCTTATTTCTAAGGAAAGTTTTTCCAATTGAAGACTGGGAATTATTTTTTTGTTGTTAAAGATTCTTGTAAAACCCATGTATTAAGTAATTGTTATTTTAGTAACTGTAAATCACATCTTGGGCTCATAGTTTAAATTAACAGCAGACCAGCCTGTTTTCCTAATGAAACTCAGTACAACTTTCGCCAAACTCGTACTGCCCGCAGGTTTGATAGACCTGCTTAAGTGCTTTTGATGTCGTACGACTTTCCTTCGAATCTCTCCCTTTTGTTGCACATTATCCGTATTTGTTGTGTGTGTGACTGTGTGCAAAATAATGTCATCATACACAACATTAAAGTTATGCGCCAAAAAAGGGTGTTGCTACAGGACGAAAAACACAAACAAAAAAAAAACACAAAAAAGTTCAACAACAAAAAAATCATAAACTAACGGAAAAAAAATGAGTAAGTTTATGTGACATCAACAAGAACTCAAGCAACGTCTACCCGAAAATACAAGACAACAAATTTCGGCTTCATGAACTGAAATTGCAATAGCGCAACATTAACAACCAACCAAAGAAACAGAGCAGAATGAGGAAAACGCAGACCGCACAGCGAAGAAGCAGCACAGGCAGCAGCAGCACAAGAAATAATCATTAAAACAGGTAAACTGAACTGAAAAATGCTGGCAGTTAAGTAGTCGTACGAGTATCAGAACTCCGTGTATTTGTGTGTTTCTATGTGTGTGTGTGTGTGTAACTTAAGATTCTGCAACTAAAAGGTTTTAAGGTTAGAGCGGGGAATGAACGACGACTAAGCGACAACCCAAAGTAATTACCAGGCAAAAGTTGTTAAAATACAACAACAAAAAAACTACGCCAGCCAGAGCAACCGCTACGAGCAGCAGACATCATAAAACGACAAAATTTTGCAGTAAACTATTAATATTTTCTGCACCATCACTGTTTTGTAATAACATCAGGTATTAAGTGGTTTTTGCTGCATCACTTAAGTTCCATCCAATGCAACAGCACTGCATTGCACAGCAATCACAATCGCCATACACACAGCAGCCGGCCATCACATTTCCACCGATCAAAACTGGTTGGGAAAAATGCATGTTTTGTGACGACACTGAACATTTTCCGACAGTTTGACGGTTTTTGGATTTATGACATTTTCGTGATTGAACGGACTATTAAATCTGCCTAAATCTTGTGTCGTGTAATCAAAGTACAGCTCGCATATGAGCAAGTGATTCCAATGAAACTTTGTCTCATTTCAGACTTTAAAGGAACCCCCACTGTACACTATGTTGTACAGTAGCGTCAAGCATCAAGCGTATAGCAAATATATAATCTTCAGGTAATTCTAAGTTATATTCACCAAGAAACCATGTGTCTAAAATAAATCCCTAGCTCGGGCAAATTGATTTGATCGATTTGTAAGGGAGAAAGCCAATCAAAAAATAAACGAAAATTACGGGAACTTATGAAAATTATTTACAAAAAACAAAATATTTATGTCACAAAGCGTCCCGTTAGGAGAGTTGGTAACCTGCTTGCCAATCAGCGTAGGGGTTGTGGGTTCGATTCCCACCAGAGGATTTGGTCTGCCGCCACAAAGATCTAGCCAAATGGTCTGTGTCACCCGGTTTACCCTTGAACCCAAAAGTAGAATATAAATTGACTTGAGTATTGTAATTAATAAATAATTAAATATTTATGTCACATTTTATCAAAAATAGTTTCAGTATTGAATTCTGGCGACAAAAAAAAACTAATAAACACCGATGCACAGTGGTCCAGAAACCAATTTCATACGAAAACAATTTGTAACTTTTGATCTAGTAAACATTTTTGAGTTTTATAAAAAATTGGTTGTTGGTGAGGAGTAAGTGATTATTTTAAGCTATTAATATTTAAAGCCGCACAATGGGTTATATTTTAGAAATATATCCAAAGATGACTTCTTTTTACTTTTTTAAATTTCCACACCAAAAAAGCCGCCGGTCGTATTTTGATGACCTGATGCTGTAGCCATATATATTCTATATCGATAAACAGATCTTTACCAACATACACACACACACACACCGATTCTCTGCACATTCAACACTTTACGTGAGTGTGTGTGTGTGTGCATCACATTTGATTTGATGGATGCTTATACGAGCACACACTCTCACTCACACACATGCAAATGCATGTGCCTGTACATCTGTGTGGATATTTTCCGACATAAATTTATTTCAATATTAAGTAAGTGTCAATACCGCACTACTGTAGGTGCGCGTGTGTGTGTGTATTTTCCAGGGCCTGTGTCAGTGTGTGTGTGTGTACATGCTAATATAAATATGCACTAAAGGCGTTCAAATCAACTACGTAAAGAGTTTTTAATGACATTTTCACAGAATTACGTGAAATTTTGGTAAAAGTCGATGTCACATTTTAATTTGCACTTGCAGTGACTAATTTCGCAAACTGTCATTAGATGATTTAGTACCGTCTAAGGTGCCATTGAAACAGGCACTCGACGTAATTGAACTGGAAAGGGAAACCACCTCCTTCATTCCAAATATTTGGTCTTTAAAAGAAGGTCGGCAATTTAAGATGGTAATCAGGGTGGTTGACATTAACTGAGCACGTCTTACTTTAGTATGCAGTAGGGACTTTAAGCAGACAGTGACTTCGGGTAACTATTGAAATTAATAATTGTATATGTAATTTAATTTACATTAGTCATACGTCTAAGTTTCTTCGTTTACTTAGAAACCATTTTGGGTTTTACTGGCCTTATTTTACGTTACAAATTTAGCTTGGTACGAATAGGGTTAAAGGTACGTTGAAATGTATACCGCACATTTTTGGACTGAAACGCCCTTTTGCTGTTATGTTGGGAATGATACTATTTTTTTAAATATGTAATAACAATATTCACAATTTATTTTATTATAAATTGTTATAATTAATTTTATTTTTTAATATTTCTTAAATGTCCATATATCTGAACATTTCCAGGAATACATACATCAGTAAACAATCCTTTTTCCTCTCAAGTGGAAACCACACTTCAAATAGAATTCTACAAATTCCCGTGACATCCACGTGGTTACACCAAGATTCATGAGTGTTTCAGCGACAAGGATTCCGGGTGTTCAAATACCTGATCTTCTGTATCCATTGACATACTGTATGCATTCGTTGCCGAATCCGAATCTATTTCGGACTCGGATCGCGTCTTCATCTGATACTCTAGAAAGTTAATGGTTTGGTCAATCAATATTCATATCCGTACATCAAGAATCATAATTTAGGGTAGTCGTCAACCGTTAGGCGGCTCTGTTTTTCAGTTTCTTCTTTTCGTTTTTATTGCGATTATGTTACCCAGAGGTGGGTTGCAGGGCCCCTGTTACAACCATTTAGTAACGTTTTCAGACACACGATACATCAGGTGGCCTATACAGATTTGCCGGATGAAAACCAAGCATCCAACATTTCCGAGACAAGAACCATTTCGCTTGGAACACTATCAAAGAATTGGTCGTTTTACAGATAATATCTTCAAAGGGAAATTTGATATATTCCGTCTTTGAACAATGCACGTTTTCTTTTTCACACTCATTAACACGCTGGAAGAAAATAGTTTACACATACTTCACTCTAAATGTTAACAGCAAATGGCCAATGCTAAGCCGTTTGCCACCCGGCTCTTAATAGCCAACATTTGCCAAAACCAACTTCACATCGTTTTACTAGCCAAACATCTTAGAAGCGAGTGTTAGTCGCATTTGTCCGAATGGAAATGAAAATGAAAATTCCACACACAGCCCCGCTCTGCTAAAGTGTGCTCTGGTCGTGATTAATAAAATTTGATTAGTTATGGTTACTTAGCAGCCATTTGCTGTTCCTGCTGCACAACAGAAAGCCATGCGATAAATGATGAAAGAGATTTCGAATAGCACCTGCTCCACTTTAGATGTATTTTATGCGCAGCGATTTTCTGCTACGTACACTTGGTCCGGCTGGCCATCAACTGCTCACAATGACCTTAAGTATCCATAGATCATATTGAAAACATCTACCAAAGCACAGGGAGAGAGTCCATGCTACGCAGCTACGTGCTGTGCGCAACGCATAGCGTTTGTCCCTTGAAGACCATTAAAATGAAAAAATATTGGTATACACATACCGATGCTGTTGCTGCCTGTCTCTAGATCGGTTTTAAAGTCTATAAGACAAGCGACCAAGTTGAAGAAAAGGCATTAAAAGCGTCAAACAAATCACTTATTTAAAGAACGAATTTCGTGGTCAGCGTTGGCAAAGCCTCCAACGAAACGCTTCGAATATTTACGCGGTCGATATTTGGCTTGTCTACGTTTTTTGTTGGTGTTGTTGTTAGCGTTCCTCTCGAGCCAACCATTCAACCAAGGTCCTTCGGCATCGCCTTGAAATGCTCCCCTAACTTCAAATTGTAGAATTGTTGCTGCGGCCGGTCATCTCTCTCCCTGTGTCAGCGATAAATTCTTATTTGAACTTCAGCTGAATGCGAAAGAAACGTAATACAAATTGTTTTTGCCAACTCGTGATTGGTTAACAAAGACCAGGTGGTCGCACTCCTGTTTAACCACTTTTATGATTGCAGCATCTTTCAGATGAAATGAACGCCAAAAACAACAGCAACAAAGAATAAAGTCTGAAAATAAACACATAATACTTCCGAGCATCCATCCCCAGCCTCATCTACTCGGTAAGTAACTACTTGGCACTTTAGCAGTCACTACCACCAAGCCGGGGAATTTAGAGGGTACTGCCAAAGGTGTGATATATTTTGGTACAAAGTGATGTTTTTGTAAAGGGCAAAAACCTGTAGTCACATCTTTGTAAAACTTACAGGACTACAGGAGCACGAAATCGGGCATTATTTTCACATATCCTAAGGCGTAAGTTATTGATGTTCGCTTGGTGTACATGGTTCATGGTTGTTGGCAGAAGAATTAAATTGAGGTGTTCTATGAGATTCACGAACATTTGAAGCTTTCAACAATCACTCCCTCTGAGATATTTCAAACCCGAAATTATTGGCGTATCAGTCGGGGAGTGACTGAGGATGTCTTTTAAGATTACACTGCCGTTCAGTACAATTGGTTGAGTTCGAACCATACTTTGCCGATTCATTTGTTGGCCAAGTGTTCACAATGCCATAGGATCCATTTGACAAGCTTGATTCAACCTCTTGACTGGTAGGTTAGGTTTTCTATACCTTAATTCGATTTCTAATTCAGGACCTACCCGTTCCTGATTTTCTGTACGGACTCTTGGTGTTTCAGATGAAACTGTCTCTCTTTGTTCCTCTTATGCTTAGTGAGTCGACGTCATGTTCGTTGCAACACTTTGGATTAATTTGGTTTTTGTGCCGCAACACCCTTTTATTTACATTGAAATATACGCACATAGACATAGAAAGACTGGTGTGTTCAAAGACCAGACAATTTTGTATCGAGAATGGATGATTATTTTTTGTGATACTCCATTGCGGGGGGATCATCGTCATCGACAGCATCTCCAATATTAGCCAAAGCCACAATAACCATTGTGGTTGTTTAAAGTAGAGCTTCTCTCTCTCTCTCTGACTCACTCTCTCTGTCGCTCTTTGGAGATAGTTGTTAGCTGGTCTGGTATGTTTAGGACTAGTGTTGAACCTGATGTTGATCATATCTGATTTCTGTTTGCCTTCCGATTACTCACATACATTCTGCTCTGGTTATTGTGTATGAGTGTGTGCGTGTATGTGTGTGCGTGTGTGTATGTATGGATGGATGATTTCTTTTTGGCGGATGTTTCAAAAGCTTTATTAGTGCTCTATATGTTGCAGTTTGAATGTTCTACCACTTCTGTTGAACTTGTTTTGCATGTGTGATGGATGCATGGGGCACAAACTACAAACTGTATGGGCGCAGGCACTGCCTACAGTGGGCGATTTCGCAGAAAATCCCGAAACTAATTCAATTGGTTATTTTTATTTACATGTATAAACAGCCACCAGTAAATTCCATGTTCTGATGTGGAACAGCTATCGAAAAATGCCATAGTTTTGTGTGTTGAAGTCACTTATCTCACAATTACAGCCGATAATATTTCGTTGCTTGCTAACAGTTTTACGAACATATTTTTTTCTTTACATTTGACGCTTCGTTGGACGGTGCAACGATCCATGGAAAACATCAAACATCTAAGCTGAAATCCGCCAAATTGCGACCCATTCTGAAGCCCCCTTTGTTTAGAAAGTTTATTCTACGTATATGTTTCTAAGTCGCTTGAGCTTTGACTGTCTTGCTGGTTGACAAAACAAAACCCTTATCCCCTTGGATATCCAATCTACATTCGTTTATATATTATAGTAATGCTGAGGTTGGATTCCTCTACTTGGCAATCGAAT
Source organism: Hydrotaea cyrtoneurina (assembly GCA_958296145.1). Lineage (NCBI taxonomy): Eukaryota > Metazoa > Arthropoda > Insecta > Diptera > Muscidae > Hydrotaea > Hydrotaea cyrtoneurina. Next base: position 3,218,494 of record OY282513.1, on the reverse strand, counting down.
CCACGATCAAGTTACTGTATTACATTAGGGGAAAGCCTGTTTAAAGTCGGGTTTCCATTATTTTCCACAATCCACCCCAGGGTGCAGACCCAGCCCCAGCATCACTTGGACAGTCGTACGCACTGAAACAGGTTGGGATGCGAGAGACTGTTGTTGTTGTTGTTGCTACTCCTATCGTGGTGTTGTTGTGTGTTAACATGATCGGGTTCTAGAGGAAGCAACAAATGGTCAGTCAGTCAGATTTAGCACACAGGTGGCAGGAGGCTATATTATGGGTATGCTGTTGTTGTTGTTCTGCGGCTCCACAATATGTGAACGCATCAATTAAATTGGAAGCTTCAGCATGCAACACAGTGGTACACCACATCTCGACTAAATATGGCATGAAAATTATTAGACAAATGAAATTAATTCCAAATGGATATCATTCTATTCCCCGATATTGTTTCCAGTCGACGTTCTGTGCTCTGTTCTTCTTTCGTCGTTGATTCGTTCTTTTGTCTGTTTGTTTGTGTATTGGTGTCTCTGCTTGAGAAATGCCAACATAACTATGGGATGGATATTTGAAAAGAACATTCCCAACAAGTCTCCCATACTCGGGCGCGGATTGTTGGCCAGTTACTGGTTTACGGTGTGCGTTCGCTGCTGCTGTAACAATCACCGCATCATCATCATCCTCATCGTCGCCGTCGTCTTTGTGTGCACTAAAAAAAAGTGCACCTGTTGCTGTTGCCGCTGCTGCTGTGAGTATTGGCATTGTTGTTGTGGCTGATGTTATAATTACGCTGGGGCAGCAGCATCTTCTTTCCAACCACCAAATGAACTCCTCGGAGCGCGGCGTATGGTCTGTGGAACATAGCGAGTGATTTACACAATTGACTTATGGACAGGGCAGGCTGACTGACTGGCGGTTGGCCAGGCGTACGTTTGTTGCACTTGTTGCCCGTTTAATGCAAAGAAATGTTACGACATGCGTGTACAAATAAATGATTTCCATCATAATCCAGTGCGACCATTAAACTCGATGGTCGTGGTTATGTTGTTTCTCTGTTCGCTTTGTGGGACGGGTGTGTGTGTGCGAGTGTGTGTGTGTAGGGGGACGTCGAGATGTCTATTTGTTATATGATTCTACCTGACAGAAGCCCAAGGCGTCTCAGCAATCCTACATGCACTATGATTGATAGCCTCTGCTCTCAGTTGCCATTCGTTTGTTTGACTGCTTGCACACTGCTCAGCTGTGAGCTTTTCAATTGCGACATTGCCAGTGAAGTCCCTTCAAATGATTCGATATGAAAAAACGTACTGAACAAGTCTAGCCAGTCGAACTATATCATGTGGAAATAAAACGAGGGATAATTGTTTTGACACCATCTATATTACGAAGATACGGTTTATCATTCCATTTGTAACCGCAGTCAAGCCACCATTATGTGGACACGATGTGGATCGCAGTTTTGGTGCAGTTTTTGCAAATCCGTTATTACCAAAAGCCGGTGGAAGATTTAGTACTTAAAAGAAAAGCAGATTAGTGAAACCAGAATATTATTGAATCCCAAACTAGGCGCACTGATTGCAAACTATGGCGAATAAAATGACGATCGAGAAGAAGACGAAATTTATAAATGCAAATAGAATTAGCCAATCTGGGCTAACCACGAAACGAATTAACTAAAATGGTTTAGCTAAAACTATATGAGGAGAAAACAAATGCTCTGGTGGAGAGATCAAATATAAGAGCACTCTCATAACCCTCTAAAGAAGGAACTCTCATTACCTAGAGTAGTCCTCTAAACAGAGCACAGGTCTTGAATATATCAAGAGCAACATAAGGTGAATAGACCAAATATAAGATGTAGAGATAATTCTTATAGTCCCCTAAAGACAGCACCCTCCTAATACTAGGGCCCGAAAAAAAACCCTTGAATGGGCCATTTTAAACATTCTATGAATTCAAAAACATTTTGGAATCCTATGCCTTCAAAAATCCAATCACTTGGCAATTGGGAATCACTCTGTAAGACGAATTTATATATCAGGAGGCAGCTCATACAGATCACGGTTCGTCCCACTTCCATTAACCAATGAAAATGCTCTCAAAAACCATCGATACCATTTCAGAGGATTAAGCAACCGCCATAACGAAGCTCAGGGAGAATACGCGTTGTAGTATTATTTTAATTCTTCGGAAGAGAATTCTTTTCCCATGCTGATTTAGACAAATTTCATCGATTGTCTAAATACGGATTTAGACAAATTTCTTTTCAACCTCTCACCTGAAACTGTCGACCTCAACTATGTTGCCTTTCTTTAACAGTGACAGTTCTAAGCTTTGTATTGTCCTTGTTAACCACAAGATCCATCTAAGACAATTGTTGGAAAAAAGCTCTTGTTACATTTCGCTGTATGTTTCCTTTAATGTCACCATTGCTGTCCATTATCCTGTCGTTCATCCTGGGAATGTGTGAGGTCAGCCTGAAATTCTTCAAGAACATCCGCCAGTTGTTTGCAGACATATTCGAATATTCCAAGTTCATGTAATCAACAAAGGTCGTCCGCATTAAGGAGAGTTCCTTTGTTATTTTTAGTTGCCTTCGTTGGGTGTGGTTTGTCCGGAGCGAATGACAAGACTCAATTCGAACATTTTAAAAGTTCGTTGGCAAGACTATGCTGGTTCGCTCGCGTATCGAAATCTAGGCCGTCAATAACCCACATGAACCCCATCATTAGGCTTTGCCAAAATATAACTCACTGACCCAAAACTTCTTCCGACATTATACAAACCCCACCATTAGGTTCATTATTTGATATCCTCCCCTTGTTTGATTCATTTCACAGTTCAGCTGTCCGCGAAGGGTGTAAATAATTCGACTTGGCCGTTGTGCTTCAATTATCCATATTTTTTTTTTTGGTTCAGTGCTTCGATAATGATGATGATGGCGATGACGACGATGATGCCTCAATGTTATTGTCTCTTTTGGGGCTGTTTGATTTCGGTGCATCACCCAGGCAGAAGACACACACACGCACACACATGCACACAGACGCGGTCACAGCGGCACGGAGGTGATTATTGCAGCATAAGTTTTGAGCTTCAGTGGTTTGTTCTTCACCGTATTTGCGGTTCAAATATGTAATTACGCAATAGTGCAAACACCATTGAAATCATAAATGGAAGAATGAGTGGCGCCATTTTACTTTATTAGCCAAGCGGTGGCAGATTTATTTCAGTCTGTCGATGTAGTTCTAGATGCCATCACCGCCACCACTGCTGTCGCTTCTTCTTCGTCATTTGATGACGCTGACGATGACGATGATGATGGTGATGGTGATGGTGATGCTACTGATGCCTTCTCAATTACTGTTGCCTTCAGTTGGCGTGGTGGCGGCGGGGCAGTGCTCTCGTTGACGGTTGACGTTGGCCAGGTTGGTGATATCATCATAAATGGCTAATGTAATCTGAAACCTGAGACGTGTTTACACACATACACGCACCCCGAAGAAGGCAACTGCTAATTGCATTATTGTAAAAGAGTCTTTTTTGTTTTGTTTTGTTTGTGGTTGTTGCCGTTCGCGGAATGAAACGTTTAACCTCAATATGCCGCTGGATAATGTTTGATTTATATATGTACGTATGTATGTATGTACATATATGTATGCATCGATATTGATAACAATCCTTAGAATTTTACAGGCTTTAGGTATCATTTCACATGTTTATGTCTGCAGACTACATGTCAAATTGTGGGAAGATTAACGACACTAAACGATAATCTATATTTGGCGACTTGCAGACAATTTAAACTAAAATAATACTTTAAATTATGCGGGAAAACTTTGTAGCATGACAATTTTACCAAAGGGGGGGGGGGGGGGGGTGGTGGGTGGATACACACCTTCCCACGTGAAGCTATCATTAAATAAAATACAATTCTGAACACCATTGTCCAGAAACTTAAAGAAATTGCCTTAACTGATTTCGGATATTTTCTTTGAAAGCTAGTGTGACTTGATCGGTCGCACAGGACAGTTGTTGCTAACAAGGGACTCATACGATAGTCTTAGTGAGTTGGCGTAATTTCTGCATTGCATACACCTTGTAGAGGAAGAATCTCACACAACACATTATTATTGCTGGAAGATTTACAGTTTAAAAATATACAACCAGAACACTTTGATTCCAGGCACAGGCTACAGGCACAGCCATAGGACACTTCCAGAAGTCGTTACAAATGCCAAGCGTGTAAAGCTTTACTTCTTTCACCACCCCTTCATGTTTAGTGTTTAGCTTATTTCTCCAGTATCGTGAACTTTATGATGTCAACTCTAATTATAGACTTTGGCAATTTCTACACTTCATATCGTCATAGTAATTTATTGTAAACAAAATCAGTAAAATTTCACAGTAAATACTTTTCTTTCGGGTATTGTAAAACCTGAGGCCACTTTTGCAAGTGTTGATAAATAATGCCAACGAAATTCCAAAGAAAATATTAATACAATAATTGACTGACTTCGTGTGAATGAACTCATGCTTTTATTTCAACACAATTTTTAAATTTTCGATTTATTGATTGGAGCATCAAATAAAACACGATATAACGAGTAATGTGGTTTCAAATGGAAAACATGTATTTTAATTGAATATTTTAGGGCATCATTTACCCAATTTAGAATCCCCTGAATATGAAAAATCACGAAAAAAACAACAATAGATTTTGATAATTTTTAAAAAGTGTATGTTTTTAGAAAGTAAAAAACCAAAAGTTTGAACACATTTTACAGGGTCTGCCAAATAACTTTTTTCATTGAAAATTCTATAAAAAAAAAACTACTGGATATTTTCTCAAATTTCTTTTTTTATTTGAAAGTACAATCCTTTCGGTTAATAATGGAAAATAATTGCATTCAAATGGCTGCCTCGGCTGGCCATGCAGTTGCCTAACGACATCAGCTCTGCGGCCCGATAATGCGATCTTCAAAAACAGGGAGCAGAACATCGAGTGTAGCTTCGGCTATGCGGCACGTAGCGCCGTCCTGTTGAAACCAAATGTTGCCAATATCCTCCTCTTTAATTTTTGCAAACAAAAAATCGTTCAACATGACCCGATAAGGAAAATAACGAAAACGAAATAAGCACTAGTTGAAAAAAAACGTTAGATGGCGGACCCTTTATACAATCGCGATATATGATTCACATTTGTTTTCAAAGTATCCCAAAAAATACGAAAAATTCCCCAAAATTTAAAAATTGTGGTATTTTTCATATGAAAAATTAAATATTACCTAGATTTTTTTTCATTTGGGGAATTTTTCATAGAGCCTGTTGCGGCCATTTCTCGGCTGTGTTGTTTAGTCCCAATTGACCGCTAGTTCCATTTATAATTTTAAAGGTGCAACTTCATGTTCGACATAAACTCAACTACTGGACCGATGATTCACTTTGTAATTGATTTGTATACTTCTCACACTCGCCCAACTTAATTTTTCTTTCCTTTCGCCTTGTTTAACGTGTCAATCTTGGTTCAACACCTTGCAGGGGTGTGTTATGGGCATTATTCGTTTTTAAAATGGGCAAGTGCATCATGGGAGAACAACTGAAGTGATATGAACATTTTTTTAAAATTGGTAGTGGCGTGTGAAAAATTCGATAAAAACTGAAGATTTGTTCCTGCACTGAAAAAAAAGCGTTCATTAATTGATGATTTCTTACATCAATTTAATGAATTTTTACCTACTACACTTTTCTTCATTTCAATGTAGAATTCTTCATTAATTTTTCTTCAATTCCGTACTTTAATTAATTTCCGTTTCATTAATTTAATGTAGACTGTTTTATTAATTTTTCTTCAATTCGGTACATCCATTTGATGATCAAATAAAAATGTCTTTTTTTTTCTTTAGAAAGTTTCATGCCATCTATATGAATCCATTTCGCCTACCTCGCTTCTTCATTGGTACACTTTGCAATGCTTCCCAAACGGAAGCGGTTATACAGCCGATTCTTTTCAAATGTAAACCTCACCACTGTCCTTTGAAGGATACCGTTTCCCCCCGATGCTCTGACTGTATGACCTTCCCATCTGAATGGACGAAATTCCAATGTACTACGTCTGCCTGGAGTATAGCTGGCAGCCCCAGCACTAGGGTCGTATTAGCTGGCTATTTAGCTAGCCATCACAAAATATCACTTTTACTGAAACCACAACAAAGAACAATTGTGGCCCTAGGTTCCCTAAAAGAATATATTAAATTATAAAAAATATATTAAATGAAGTAAAGGAAATAATATGTATATTCGATTCCAAGTCGATCACAATTCAAGCATTTAGGCGATGTACTGCTTTTGGAATTCATTCATTCGGCATTAACAATTTCTCAGTGTCAAAGTCAACGGAATTTTATTGTGTCTCAACATGGGATTTAACTGCGGGGTAAATCACATTTGTCAAAAACCATAGCACCCACAAATGTTGGTTTCTCTTCATTTGCCGCAAGATCATCTTTAAATCCATATATGAATGATGGCAGCATCATTCAAGTCCATATCTTTGACGTCACCGATCTGTGCTGGAATTTTAATGTATTCTTCAAATGAAATTCGCCTAAGAAATCGCTCAATACATTTCAGTAGTTTTTAATGTTAATCCCCAAACACTATCTCCCGTCATAATCTCGGCCGTTGATCTGCCCACATTAACCTTCTTCCCGTGTATTCATGTGGCATAAGTCCATTGTTGCCTTGGCTGACAAATGCTTTGGGTCGATTGGAATTGAAGTTTGAATGGTTCTCTCTTTATCATCCATTGTCCCATGATGAATGGGACACATGCGCGCTTTCTATTAATAATGAATAGTCAGCGCTACACGGTTTTTGATTTGAACAATTCCCTTTTGTTGTTGTTGTTGTCGTTGAAATAACTTTTGATAACATTTGACTGATTTGTTTACGTGCCACAAACCCCAACAATTTGTGATAATTAGATGATTAAAAGTAAAAGTTTTAAATTTAGCGTCTCGTTTAAATGCTGTTCAATTTGGAACCGACAGTTAAGGAATTCTAAACAGTCACTCCTTCAGAAACGTATGTTGGTCCTAGACTTCTATGTTCAGGGGTTTTGGGGGGGGGGGAGGATTGGGTCACTTTATTAGTAATCTACAGTGTTTCCCGTTCTATGAGGAAGTTTTCCTAGCCTTCTTAGTGGTCATTATCAAAGCAATATGTTTCGTATATGGCATAAATTTGAATGTCAAAAGGAATGGACAGCAAATGAACCACAGTGTGTTTACGATTCGCGTCCATGTCCCATTCCCCCCAACATAGTTCACTAACTTCGTCCGCAGTTCAGGTATGTTTCTGTATGTGAATGCGCGATATCATGAAATCCTAAACAATTGAGTTAATTTGGCTGTCATTATTTGTGTACATATTTGCTCAGTGAGTCAGCATCGAGAGACACTTGTGTGGGCCCAAAACGGAATGACACAATATTAATTACAACATTAGACTTATTCAGGTACACATTGGCATCTTAGATCAAGCTGTGACAGTGGAAATGTGTCTCTATTATCCAACAAAACAACGGCAACGACAACGACAACGCCACCGACAAATAAACAAATTTTCATTTGGAAACTTTGAGTGTAAGTGATATCAATGCTGCCGCCATCGTCACAGTATGACATAGCCGAAAACCGTAATCAGTGGAGGCACAGATGGACGACGGATAGATGGCCTCTGACTGTGGAGTGGATGGCTAGCGGAATGTGGACTAACAAGTGGCCTTGTTAATACACACCAAGCCGTGGGTCAGATTTTGGTGTGTGTTTTCTCTACGGTCGCCTCTAAAATAGGGACCACACACATACAACGCTGTGGCCAGCAACCGGCCAGCGATACGACGAAGATGAAATTGTCTCCGCTACTCAGCTACGCACTTGTTTATCCTCAAGTGTCACAACTTTTCTTTAAAATCTTAATTTTTAAAATACACATCAAGAAATAAAAAGTCCCCTCCGCCCCCCGAACGAACTAAGACCCCAACAAAAGATAAAGAAGAAGCTAAGGAATCAGCCAAAGCGGCAAACAACAAGAATAAAAGACCAACAGAAATTTACATACAGGCCCACACATACGTGTGTGTGTGTAAGTTTATTCTTTTGTGTGTCTACCTCCGAAAAAAACCCACACGCACGCACACACAAAACACTTTGAGCAGCACCTAAACTTTCTTTGTTCCAGAGGGTTCTGGTTTGATACAAAACACGACACAGAAAACTTTCGGTAGTTTTGGGATCTTCCAACCAAAAAAAAAAGCATCACCAACAACAACAACAACATAAACTGACAAGATTCTTTTTTTAAACACGGCATAAAGATAAACCTTATATACCCTAACAGATACACGTTTGTGACTCCTAGCACTGGCGGCGATTTGGCGTGACGGTAAATGCAGTTGAGGTAAATTCTCATTGGGGCATTTAGCAAGGAACATTTCAAGCCGGCCACTGCTGGAATAAGACTGTGTGTTAGGCCGATATACGTAGGTAATATCTGAAACAATCCAACCGGGTGTAATCTTATAAATTGCCATCTACCGACCGTTCGACTATCACACAGCAGAGCCATGTTCGTATACTGGTAAGCATATCAGAGATCATTTCCGTAATCTGTGAGCCTCTACAGAGCTGCTCAGAGCCGGCTTTGCACCGTAGGTGCAGGTCAGTGAGTATAAAAAACAGCTCATTGAATTGAGAGAAATTCCCCGCCTATTCCTTCAGGCCATATTGTATGAGACCACCTAAAATGTATCCACACTTGAGGGAGACTTGCCCTCACATTGACAAGAAACCAAATTGGAAACCCATTCTGCCAATGTTATAATGCCAAAACGACAACACCCTTTGAAGCGGTGTGTGTGTCCCCACCTCGACATTAAAGTAAAATAAACTTTTTTCTCCTGTCGTTCATTTCCAAAACAAAACCAAAAAAAAAAAACAGATATCGTTATGAGGGGCGAAGAAAAGAAGAAAGGAAAATACGAAGACGAAGAAGAAAAGAACATACTGTTTTATGTTTGATCTACGGATTTGTAAACAAAGACACAAAGACAGCTCGAAATAAAACATTAAACGTCGCATTAAAATGCTAATACGAGCGATGAGATGAGATTTGGAGGTCGCCCGCCACCAAGCGAGCGAGCAAGCGAGATTCCACTACGGTTTGGATTTGGGACTGGCTCATCATTCGCAACTGAAATGGGTAACACGGACAAACACACACACACACACGCACAGTAACGTTCCAATATCCCAAAAGGCAAAAGGTATGGATCTCTTTCATTTTCATCTTTGCTGCTGCTGCTGCTGCTGCTGTTGATGTCGTCGTTGTCATTGTCGCTGTCGCTATTGCTGTTATTATTATTGTCCCAATCCCAATACAATGGATTTGACATGACTGACTGCCTGGCTGGCTGGCTGACTGGCTGGTGGTGCTGTAGCATGGCTGTGTCACTCAGACAGCACTGGTGGCGTTGCCGTTCATTTGCTCATTCGCTCTTTGTATCTTCATCGTTGGTTTTACAGTCGTACGCCCCATTCGTTTTGTTTTGTTTCATAAACTGTTGCGTAAATGTCTGTTTATATCAACACAACAACAACACAAAAGTCAGTTACACCACCGATGATGCTGTTGGGTGTGTGTGTGTGTGTCATATGACCGTCGTAACAAAAAAGTCGACATTAAAGCCTAATTTACGATATATTTTTTAGTAAATTTATTGAAAAAAATAAACCAAGAAAAGAAAAGTAAAAAAACAAACATCAGGCGAACGTCTTCATTGCAATTGTTGGCTTACACAGTGTTCTCACTAATGTCCTTTGGCTATGGCTGACATACGATTTGAATAGAACACAGAATTGGGACAATTACTGTCACATCTCAGTTGTATTGTAAAATGGTCTCTAATTAGAAAAAGGGAAATAGATTTCGAAAGCCAACAAAATTAAATGGGAAATTGTGGAATGCAATGAAGAAGTATTTCAGTTTTGGTTTTATTTTTTGCAAGGTAATTCTCATTAAAGTTTAGGAAAATATTGTTTGAGTATTTTCTTATTTTATTTTTTACTAATAAAATTCAGGGCACATCCAGTTGTTGTTCATCATTTTCTTTCGCAGAATTTTTGTTTCTGATATTGAGGATCGAGATAAGTGTCTTCAAAATTAATGAACATTAATGAATAAAATGTTGACGTCATAACAAAGCTAAGAAAACTTACTTTATAATAAAAATAAAATTAAGTACCATATCTCTTAAAATATAAAAGATGCAATTCGAAAAAGAGGAAAAATCAAATTTAATTTTACAAATACAAATCTGAACATCTGAACGTGAACATTTTTAATATGTAATAAACAATATGAATACTTACATCAAAATATGTAAACAAAAAAAACTAAAATTATTAAAATTTTTGACAGATGAAATTGGTTTCTGGACCACAGTGCATCGGTATTTATTCCCTTTTAGACAGAATTCAACACTGAGATTTTTTTTGTTTTTGGTTATATGTTACATAGATATTAAGTTTATTATTATTATTTATTTATTTTATTTAATTAGAATACAGAGTAAATTTGTATTCTAATTTTGGGTCCAAGGGTAAATCGGGTGACACAGACCATATGGCTAGATTTTTGCAGCGACAGACCAAAGTCTCTGGCGGGAATCGCTACCGACTCGCCCACCGGGGCGCCTAGGTATTAAGTTTATTTGTAAAGTTCGTTTTTGCTCTCTGTTTTGTTTATTATTTTTCCATAAAAATCGAGGGGTTTTTTTTGAGACCCATGGTTTCTTTGTGAAATATTCTGAAAAATACCTGTAGATTATTTTTTTTGCGCTATAAGCTTTGCGCAAATAATTTGACCCACCCTAATGTATACGCCTTGCCTAATATTGTATTACTGGACAGCCCTTGATTAAGATGAAACAAAGTCAAACAAAGTTTGTAACCTTGCCTGAGTTTTTGGCGACATTTTTACCAAGAACTGCCACTTGTCAGAGTTTTTGTTGGCTACAAAAAACGTACTTTTAAACACTGTCAGCCATTAGGCTTTGCTTCGATCCGCCGTTATATCCCACTTACATACATACGAAGATTCATTCAACATTCAACACCGTGGAAAGGTGTCGCAGGTTGGTGGCAGCGGTGATGGCGGCATGTGTGAGTGAGTGAGTGAGTGTCGGTGGCAGCTTTCTATGTCAGTGAACACCGGAGTCCCCCCCTGAGACCCGTTAAGAGCGTTTTCTTTATGCATGCATAAGGAACAGACAAAACTTTTCTTGTCTTTTACATTTTAAGTTGTCCCAACTGTCAAAAATATACTTGTCTTGGTGTGTGTGTGTGTGTGTGTGTGCGGGAGTGTGTTCATTTTCCAAGGTTTTCTTGTCATTTATGGCGGTGGCACAGCGGTGGGACGCTCTGCGTTCAGTTGAAGGTTATCTCTAAAAATACATGTTCATGTGTTGGTCTATGTTTTTTTTGTTTTTTCTTTTCTTTGTTGAATAAAAGTTTAATAAAACTCTCACACCTCATTATAAGTGAAAGAATATCCCCCGTAATAAGTTGTGTTTGGCTAATTGAAATGTTGGGTGCCCATAAAGCCGAATAAAAAACTATAGGTAAATAATGGAGATTTGGAAACGATTAAAAGAGACCCACATTATGTGGAGCCTCACTCATCACCGGCACATATGGCCCGAAATAAAGATGACAGTGTTAATTTGTTTAATTCTAATTAGGTCCAGTTGATGAGGATACCAAGAAATGGGTAATTTTTCATAAGACGAATATGACAGAGAAGATTAGGCGATGTTTTTTTAATAAAAAAAAATAAAAAAAATGGATTTAATTAAATTTAGTTTCAGATATGCTTAACAATTAACGTATAGTTTCTTCTTACAGATTTCCATTCTTAAATACACACTACGCTCCTACGAATAGGAGTAGCCCCCTAAACAAGTTTTCTAACAGATCCTAGTGAGTCCGAACTGCTTTGTTAAAAACTGTAAGCCAGTAGGCGACGAGTTTGAGTTGAGAACAAAATCCATTATCCAGTACTGGAGCAGACCCAGGATCATAACTCACCTAGTACAGTAAAATCCCGATAATTCGTAATGTCAAGGGACCGACCGTTTTCTACGAATTAGCGGGGTTTTCGAATTAGCGGGGTTTCGAATTTATTTTTTAAAAACAAAGCAACTTAAAATCAATTAATTTTCAACAAAAAAACAAAAACTTAATTCATAAAGTACTTAAAGCGACCGTTTTTGTGACTTTTTAATGGCCTTCGGACAAACCGCACACATTTTTACGGAGTAAAATCACCACTTAATAAAATTATCTAGATTTTCAAAGAAAAATTACGAATTATAAGAGGTTTTTAGGCATTTCGCTGGAAAAATTTTACGATTTATCGAGGGGACCGAAATGTATGGGATTTTTACGAATTATCGCGATTTTTTCAAGGGACCGGGATTTTGTTACGAATAAGCGGGGTTTACGAATTAGCGGGGTACGAATTATCGGGATTATACTGTACTACTAATTACTGTCTATAATGCAAGTCACAATATTTGCTGAGACTACTGTGAGTTCTAGAATTGTCACAGGGGAAGACCTCAGGTATGAATGGGTCTTTGGTCCATCCCCTATGATCTCCACGTTGGAAGGGATGTCATTCGCATTTTCAACACCTGGAGCGATTACTTTTACGGTTTCCCATTGTTGCAAGACCATACACCAATTCCGCTGACAATCCTTTTGTGCTTTGACAATTTTCATTGAATTGGCTTTGCGCGAAGGTAGTAAAATTTTACGATTACAATAATATAGACCCTGCAATAAATACACCACAAAATGCGCTTTGAGATAAGAAATCATAAAAAAAACAAGCAAACAAACAATCTACACAAAAGAGTTTCGAAACAAAGACCGACAAAAGTGTTGGCCATAAAAGCCAAAGAAAGTGTCGAATAAAACTGGGCCCAGTCAAAGGTGAACTGGTGCCAAGAATTCCCACAAATCATTGCACTGCAAAGCTTATAAAATATTTAACAAACAGAAAATGCTAGCCGGAAGTTTGTTTGGAAAACACTGAAGGACCAGAAAAACCAATTGGCAAATTCGCATTAAACATATCGCGGTTTAGTCAGCATCGCCGCATTGCCCGCGATTCTCTGTGATCTCTTTTAATTCCGTTTCATTGTTGTTTTGTCGGTGCGGACTTTTGCCATGGACTTTTCAAGAGCATCGCTTAATACGCAGATATCGAGTGTCATTGTGAATGGCGGGTGTTAAAACCATGTGTTCCGTTGGACATACTGGTCTACTTACGTATGTCCATATGCCATGTGTATAGGCGAGTGACTGCCCGCCTGTCTGTCGCTCTGGCAAAGCAAATGTCAACAAGTGTTGTTCGCACGTACCTGGATACAACAGCTGGACAAGTGAGTGGAGAAATGAGGACAGTCGTTGTTGTGACGTCCTTTCATTGAATTACACTGCACAAGCGGCGTAATGAAGTTTCACTAATTAACGCGACGTGCAAGATACGGGTATCTTTGGTAAATTTCATTGGAATACAACAACATGTGTGCAGCTACATTAAGGATATTGTTTGGACTTTTTATCCAATAATAGTTGGCTCGAAGACATCACTCTGTTTTTAGTCTGCACTATCACAGTTTTTATTTAACTGCTTGCAATTTTATTAAATACTGAAATGTTTGAAAATGATTTTTTTAAGACGTGTCCGGCTGGTTCGCACGACAACTTTAACCAATTGCTTTGTAAATCGAGTAATAATATTACTAAGCCCAGCGCAGTCTTACCCAAATTCTGTACTTAGTAATGTTTTAACTAGATGCTGTTTCGGATAAAAAATAACTCGATATTATCAACACCCCCTTGGGAACCTCCTTACAAAACGCCACACTTTGGAAAGCGAGTAATTAAAATATTTTTCTGTAAAATTCCGTCTTTCGCGTTGCATTTATGATATTTTGCGAGATGTTAAATCCACTTTTCGATTTCGAATACTTTGGGATAAGAAGCTTTTTTTTATTTACTGAAGGTAAGGATACATTACGATGCTTGTGAAGTTTGCATATGATTAACGTATTTTCAATAACATTAATATCACTCATACGCTTGGTTTACAGACTGTTCTTTCGTCTCGTTCAAATAACGAACAGAAATCCGTTTGGGTTTCTGTAACATAAAAGTCTCCGTTAAAATTCTATTGGCATTGAAATGGTTCCGCATATCGTTGACGGATTAACGTCGTTTGTTCAGATATGGTTTGCTTGAATCTTCATATATAATTTACATAAATATATTTTTAGAAGGCTCAAGTTGTTGTCCATAGCATGGAAATGTGCTAAATAATTCAAGAAATTCTAGATGACAACGAAATATTGAAGTAATAACAAAAATATTTTTGTCTTCGTGATATTTAAAAAAAATATGTTTTGCTCACCGCCTGGTTAAACCCGAAACTGGGCAAGCGAATGTGAGTTCGAAAAGATGCAAATCATTTTTAAAAAAAAGCATGTTCTAATATGCACCCCACTGTGCCACGATCTGTAATCCTTTATAGAAATTCCACCATCACCGTTGACCCTTACACACTGCGAGGTCAACTCAAACCGGTGAGTATACGATGAACATGTAAATCATGTGTAGCTGCTACGACTACTGCAGCATTGAAGCAAATGTTAGAGCATTTACCTGAGTCCGTGTAAATAAATGTGTAATTAAACCATAATTCAGTCTTAATTGTGTTCATACGAGACAATGCATTCATGTTATAAATACTGCCGTACAACATTATTTTGTTGTCTTATTAAATCAATACATCTCTCATTTTTGTCCAGCTACTCGTAGACGTGCATTCGTACATGAGAGTAGAACGAAAATGTATTACTGCACTGGAAAAAGGTTTGACAATTATTTGTGAAATTCCTTATTTTGGGGGAAAATGATACAATCTGAATTAGTTATCACCCCATTCCAAATTTTAAATGTCGTGGAAAGGATATATTTGGCTGGAATATATATCTAAGGATTAAGGACTTTTTTAATTTATTTCGTTCATATTCATAAAGAGGAGGACAAGACCATGATTGACAATTATTTATGAATTTCCTCTGCTCTTACAAATGCTACTGTTTCCATATTTTATACTGTATTAAGAATGCCAGACTTGTCTACAACGGGCTAGCATCGTATTTTCGGGACACCCCAATACATTAGTATGTAAAACATCTAGAATTTGCCATCATTAAGCGACCAATAACACAAATCAATGCTTGCAAATAAATTTCATGTTACTGTTCATAAACAGTACCTGTTGAGAATGTGCATGTGTGTGCCAGGTCTTTGTGTCACATCCAATATTTATTAAATTTTAATACAATTTCCATGAACACACATGCATGCAATATGTACATATAAATTTTCGGCAAATGACAATATAATGACACACACATGCACAATGTCACTCATACGTACATATGTGCATCAAGTACATAAATAAATAATACTGTGAACCATTCGTTTTTTTGTTCCTGTCGCACATACACACACACGCTCGCAGAGAACACGGAGAAGTCGACGAGAGATGGTTGACTAATGCGATGGCAACAATAAATTACGATACCGATCGAACTGAATAGACAGACAAAATGTTATTACTTCTATCCATGTTGTTGAGAACAGTTGTTGTTGTTGTTGCTGCTGCTGCTACTGACGATGTATTTGTAGTTGCAAATGCAAGTTGCTACTGTCAGACTAACAAACACAATTGAAAGATAACAATGACATTCAAATTGCACTGAAACAGAGGACATGCCGACAATGCCGATGTGAACGTGCAAGTGTTGGCGGAAAGAGTAGGTGTTTCGCCTAGGAAGGCATTCGACGCCTAAATACTGTGCGAATAATGTACAGTGGCAACTGTAACAAAATATATATGTGTATTAGTATTAGTATTAGTATTAGTATTAGTATTAGTATTAGTATTAGTATTAGTATTAGTATTAGTATTAGTATTAGTATTAGTATTAGTATTAGTATTAGTATTAGTATTAGTATTAGTATTAGTATTAGTATTAGTATTAGTATTAGTATTAGTATTAGTATTAGTATTAGTATTAGTATTAGTATTAGTATTAGTATTAGTATTAGTATTAGTATTAGTATTAGTATTAGTATTAGTATTAGTATTAGTATTAGTATTAGTATTAGTATTAGTATTAGTATTAGTATTAGTATTAGTATTAGTATTAGTATTAGTATTAGTATTAGTATTAGTATTAGTATTAGTATTAGTATTAGTATTAGTATTAGTATTAGTATTAGTATTAGTATTAGTATTAGTATTAGTATTAGTATTAGTATTAGTATTAGTATTAGTATTAGTATTAGTATTAGTATTAGTATTAGTATTAGTATTAGTATTAGTATTAGTATTAGTATTAGTATTAGTATTAGTATTAGTATTAGTATTAGTATTAGTATTAGTATTAGTATTAGTATTAGTATTAGTATTAGTATTAGTATTAGTATTAGTATTAGTATTAGTATTAGTATTAGTATTAGTATTAGTATTAGTATTAGTATTAGTATTAGTATTAGTATTAGTATTAGTATTAGTATTAGTATTAGTATTAGTATTAGTATTAGTATTAGTATTAGTATTAGTATTAGTATTAGTATTAGTATTAGTATTAGTATTAGTATTAGTATTAGTATTAGTATTAGTATTAGTATTAGTATTAGTATTAGTATTAGTATTAGTATTAGTATTAGTATTAGTATTAGTATTAGTATTAGTATTAGTATTAGTATTAGTATTAGTATTAGTATTAGTATTAGTATTAGTATTAGTTCCAATTATTTTCAATGGTATTTTGATCTCAAATTTTGCATAAACCCCATTTTCTGCAGCCAATTTCTCCCAAACGATTTGTTCAATCTCAAAAATGAAGACATTATCATGGTCTGATAACGGTCTACTATTAAAGAGCAAAATATCAAGGAAATTTATTTTTTCAAAAAAACGAAAATTTTGATGGGTTAACCCCTTTCCTTTTTTTTTGGGCAAAAATATTTTTTTTTGATTTTCGAAATCCTAAGCTCTTGTATGTATTCTTCCTTCCAAATGATGTTCATATAAACAGATACAGTTTTTGTAACATTAGCCATTACAGAGTAATGGCCAAAAAGCATACAACTCTCAGTGGGTTACTAATACTAATACTAATACTAATACTAATACTAATACTAATACTAATACTAATACTAATACTAATACTAATACTAATACTAATACTAATACTAATACTAATACTAATACTAATACTAATACTAATACTAATACTAATACTAATACTAATACTAATACTAATACTAATACTAATACTAATACTAATACTAATACTAATACTAATACTAATACTAATACTAATACTAATACTAATACTAATACTAATACTAATACTAATACTAATACTAATACTAATACTAATACTAATACTAATACTAATACTAATACTAATACTAATACTAATACTAATACTAATACTAATACTAATACTAATACTAATACTAATACTAATACTAATACTAATACTAATACTAATACTAATACTAATACTAATACTAATACTAATACTAATACTAATACTAATACTAATACTAATACTAATACTAATACTAATACTAATACTAATACTAATACTAATACTAATACTAATACTAATACTAATACTAATACTAATACTAATACTAATACTAATACTAATTTTTTTTTTTTTTTTTTTTTTTTTTTATTTTCTTTATTTTCTTTATTTTTTTAACATGTTAACAATTCATCTTATAGATACATTCCCGCGAAGCCATTGCGGCTTGTCTGCAGGATAATAACTAGATATGTGTATAACATTGTTTTTAATACTATATAAGATATTTCAGTTCAGCTGTATTCATTACATGGCATCTTATATATATATATATTATAAAACATGATTCAATTCAGAGATAATTAATTATGCGAGAAAGTGTTCTTTGATTAATTTCTTTCTACTTCTTGGGTTGTGCAGATTTAACAAGTGTATTGGCATTTTATTGAGTGTTGTAGGCAATGTTACAGCTAAGGACTTCTTTCCATACTCGTTTCGAAAGCTTGGTACTTTATAGCGTCGCTGTGCCCTTCTTCTCGTATTCTGTTGGTGGTCGATACGTTCCAGTAAGCTTACATCATTGTAGAATTCATTTACTATAGATGTTTTATATATGCCTTCAATGTTTAAAATTTCTAATACTAATACTAATACTAATACTAATACTAATACTAATACTAATACTAATACTAATACTAATACTAATACTAATACTAATACTAATACTAATACTAATACTAATACTAATACTAATACTAATACTAATACTAATACTAATACTAATACTAATACTAATACTAATACTAATACTAATACTAATACTAATACTAATACTAATACTAATACTAATACTAATACTAATACTAATACTAATACTAATACTAATACTAATACTAATACTAATACTAATACTAATACTAATACTAATACTAATACTAATACTAATACTAATACTAATACTAATACTAATACTAATACTAATACTAATACTAATACTAATACTAATACTAATACTAATACTAATACTAATACTAATACTAATACTAATACTAATACTAATACTAATACTAATACTAATACTAATACTAATACTAATACTAATACTAATACTAATACTAATACTAATACTAATACTAATACTAATACTAATACTAATACTAATACTAATACTAATACTAATACTAATACTAATACTAATACTAATACTAATACTAATACTAATACTAATACTAATACTAATACTAATACTAATACTAATACTAATACTAATACTAATACTAATACTAATACTAATACTAATACTAATACTAATACTAATACTAATACTAATACTAATACTAATACTAATACTAATACTAATACTAATACTAATACTAATACTAATACTAATACTAATACTAATACTAATACTAATACTAATACTAATACTAATACTAATACTAATACTAATACTAATACTAATACTAATACTAATACTAATACTAATACTAATACTAATACTAATACTAATACTAATACTAATACTAATACTAATACTAATACTAATACTAATACTAATACTAATACTAATACTAATACTAATACTAATACTAATACTAATACTAATACTAATACTAATACTAATACTAATACTAATACTAATACTAATACTAATACTAATACTAATACTAATACTAATACTAATACTAACCACTAGAGGTTAGTGTGGTATTTCTCAGTGATTGCTTATTTATATTGTTTAGACGTCATGCGTTGTTTACCATAACATTTCATTTGAAGTAACAAAATTAATTTTGCATCAATTGAAAATAATTTTCTTGGAGTTATTTCATGTACAAGAGAGAAATACAAATTTCCCGTTAAGTGCACACAAGAAATATTGAAACGTATTCGCTTCCCTTTTAGACGTTGTTCAGTCTCCGGTTCCGCTTTGTGTATACGACAACATTCATGTGATGCTGGTTAGACAGAATGGGAGTGTCTGTGTGTGTTGTGGATGTGAAAATGGGTTTATTTCCAATTTTAGTTAAACTTTTCCACCTCAACCAAAAAAATAATAAAGAAACACCAACCGACAAAATGGGAAGGAACAGAATCATGCAGTTTTCGTTCGTTATGCAGTTGCCTCGTATTCCCGACGACTGTAGATTATACATGTAGCATTGTTGTAGCTTTTGTTTGTGTTGTAGTTATGTTATTCATTGCCAGAGAAAATGCAATTTTCTATTCAATAACTTAAGAAAACGGAAGTGAATATTCTGTGTATATTTTCTTACTCTTGAAGCCAAAAATGAAAGAAAACGGAAAAAGATGCGATGGCTAGAAGAAAGCATCGGGAACCATTTTATCAACATCAGTTCCTGAAAGATCCTTAAAAAACGCGAACTGGGAATACCTTTAACAACAGTCGCCGCATTGCCAACCAGCCAACCCACCCTCTGCTGTCCCACTTAGAGGAGCAACCACAACAACAACGACTGCTGCAGCAACATCAGAAACACTACCAGCCCGGAGCACTTCCTATTAAGATAGTTTCAGTGGAAAATAATAATGATATTTCTATACACTTCGGCTGCGGCTGCCAGTGCGAGTGTGTGTTTAAGGTTAAGAACGTTTGGTTCGATTCGGTTTCCAAGTCCCCCATCGCAGCAGTCAGCTATAACAACACCGCTAGCTGATGCCTGCTCCGACAGCACAAGACTCACATTCAACTGCACAATGGAACACAGTGAGTCCGTGTGCTGTGTATCAACTAACATCAGCATTGACACTTAAATAGAACTGGTGCAAACGGCAAACGTAAAAATGAAGTTTAGTTCTATACCAAAAACTCCGACAGATAGACCTCGTGTAATGCGGCCTTCGTAGTACGGGCAGATTAGATGAGTCCCGTCCTGCTGAGAAGCCACTTGAGACCTTACTGCATAACACTTTAGGTTGGAGCAGAAGTCCATCTTAATATAATATAGATGAGGTGTTGTCAGTCCACCATTCTTCGAGTTATCGTTTTTGAACGATAAATATCGTACAAGGTGCAATCATTCACAATCCATAATTTAGTTTTTATTGGAGCTGTTCTCTTATTCGAAGAAGAATGTTCGTTTACCATTTTGTGTAGTTTTTGATAATTAGTCGTTAATCTCATCTGTGAGAAACCGGTGACCAGTTGCGACAATTAAACGCCTTATTAGAAACGCAGCATAATATTTAGACAGTTACGAATCTGCGGAACAGCATCCACCCTGTGATAAGAAATAATCCCAAGAAGAACTAAGAAGAAAGAAAGTACAAAGAGGAAGCTTAGAAACTTGACAAGAGTGCTCACTTCTTCCTGTATGGTGGGCTATGCGGACTCCTGTTGTGAGGATACTTTTGCCCTCTAATTGAAGTGAACGCTCTTTTGTACTATGGACAAGTTTAAATCTACTTCTGACTAGGAAACCTCTTTCGGTCAGCTGTTATGGCTGTTGATAGGGTCGGCAGGCTAAATGTTATCAAAAATACATTTTAAACCAAAAATACCGACTTGCCAATAACAACATTCTATCAGAAAGGCTAAATTCTATCAGAAATACATTTTAAACCAAAAATACCGACTTGCCAATAACAACATTAATAGTCGGCCTGAAGGTTTGAAATATGAATCGCCTCAATTGTTGTTTTATTGAACTGCCGTAATTCACTTGGTTTAATTTTGTACACCTCTTGTTGGACATAACCCCAGGCAGGTCAGGCGACCTTGGGCTAGACCTCCTCCGCCGTAACCGGTCTAGCTATGTATGCAGTGGCATCTTGCGGGCGAAGTTCTGCGTAAAAGAACTCCTTCATTATTTACTAACACAGAAATAAAATTTATTCCGCTTCGTGTTTTTTAGATCGATTCGTGGCCACCCGTAATGGCGTTGGCAGAATTGTAAGTGACATGTACTCTTAAATTTATTTTACCTCCAAGATTATTTGGTAATGAGAATGACAAATCAATCGTAGAATCAACAGAAAATCACTTTAATTGCATACAGGGGATACATTTGGTGTGACCCATATTTGCTTCACATTCAAGCCTGAATCTTTATATGAAAAACGAAGATTTCAAACATAATCACACTTTGAACATTCTGTTGATAAAGTGATGGACATGCCACTCATTAAAATGAATTTACAATTTAGATGTTCGGTATAAAGTTTGGGATGTGTTTCACAATGACTTCAAACTTTTTGTGAAACATGCGTACTTAACGCCATGACATCGTAATTATTTGCAATTAGAAACAAGAATCATTGCGCAATGTTTTTTTGGTTTAGATTGGAAATGTCAAGGGAAATCCGGAACCGAACGCATTTGGCCAGCACCAACTGTTTGGCTGAAGTGTGTGCTGTTGTTGCTGTGCGTGCTTAAATCGATTTTGGCTGGTATTCGCGTTTTTATTATTATTATTATGTATTTTGTTGTAGTTGTTTCATTCTTTTGCCTTCGTTTGTTGGTTCGTTGTGGCAGCATCTCGAATAATATTTTTCTTGGGTACTTGTCATTGTCAGCAGCATTTACTTACTAGCTGGCTTCATAGCTGCGCACAGTGGAAGTATTTGGATGCCGGTGAAGGGTACTCTACCATTCACGATCCACCATCCAGCAGTCAGCGTCATCAAGAACAGCTTTACCATCGCCATCGTCATCTCCATCAGCTTGAACATCAGAATCAGCATCAGCATCAGCATCGGCGTCAGCGTCATCATCATTATTCTATTGCTTTCTATTTTACTACTGGTACACCCGACCGACCCGCCAGCGGTGCCAGGAACTTGTGCCACCGCCACATTCAACGCAATTCGCCATTCTCGGTCGGCTGGAGGAGCGCAAAAATGGTGGGTTCGGTTGCCAATGTCACATTTATCGTCAGCGCCATAACTATCGATGTCAACTGGGGAGATAAGCGTAATTGTTTCCTCCACTTGCGCTTTTTTTTCACTCGTTTCCCGGCTTACTTGCTCCTCCACACTTCATTGCATTCATTCAATCACACTCGTACATACCGACTTTGTATGAAATGAATGGCTGAAGGAACATACGAACATACGAACGAACGAACCAGCCAGCTAGCAAGCGTGCGGATGAATGGAATGAGTGAGTGAATGAATGAATGAATGAATCAGTGGCAATATACGGAGTTTAAATGTGTGAGTTTGTATTGTAGTTTGAACAATTTAAATCATTAAATAAATTGGAATTTTTTATTTTTATTTTATTTGAATTTGTTGCTTGTATTGCTCTTCTTCTGCTCCCTTTTTTTTTGGCTTGTTTGAGGGTGTAATGTCAAATGATGATGACGATGACGATGGCAAAAGTACATATTTTTTAATGAAATATTAGAATTATTTCCATAAATGTTGCCATTTGCCATAATGGCCACATCAAAGTCGTACAGAATTTCAATTTAACTTCATAAAATATTAGAATAAAAATATATGTACATATCGCACCCTAAATACAAAAGGGTCACAACACAACATTTTCCAAAACTGACTTTTTTCATAAAATAATTCCACTTCGTAGACATCACTACTACTTGTTTTGTTAATTCTTTAAATATTACAATCAATGTTATATAAACATTTTAAAACATTTAGAATTTTGAGTTGGGAACCTTTTGCATTTAGGGTGCGATATGGTTGAATATTGAAATTGCTATGATTTAGAAATGTATTATATACATATTATGAATTTATTATAGTACATAAGAGAGTTTCAGCAACAGACTCATCAAGGAAACACAAGTTATGTGGCAGATCCAGGTTCCTGGGTATGTCTGTCGCAATTAAACGTAACCAAAATCTTAGGTCGTTTAAGTAAAGCAAGCAAGGTTACAAATGTGAATAAAAGTTAATATCATCAATCTTGTTGAAATTCAGATCAACGCGATGACTGACTCTTGTGAACCTAAACAGATTCAGTCTACTTCCTCCCATCTAAATTAAAGCTCACATAATTTTAACACAACAGAATACTCTTTCTTTAATTTAGAACACATCAACATTTTCCTTGCAACATTTCACACGTGAACATGAGAGAGTTTACAAGTCATCTCAATGTTAGAACTTTCAAAAAATTTTTAAAAATATCACTGAAAATTAACATCAGCTTAAATTATGTGAGCAAATAACTAACGCTTCGAATCTGCCCATACCAAAAAGAGACAACGACACATTATCATAGGCCATCGAATTAGGTTATAGGACAGTTTGCTAACTTTAATCTGCTGCATTGGTTAAGGCATGCCCCGAGAAACTCGAATATCATGCAGATTCCTGCCGAAAAAGGCCACATTGATCATATTATGAAATGTCATCAACCATTTCTCCATTCTCTTTGTAATTAACGGGGTGGATCCGGTCATGTGTTGGCAAATCAACACACTGCCCATATTACTGAAAGCAGTAAGCAGACGACAACTTCCCACCATTTTGAATTTTCATTGATTTCGAAAGAACTTTCGATGCCATCAAAATAGAGAGAGAGAGAGAGAGAGAAATATGCGAGCTATACTAAGACGCTCCATGTAAAGATCATGAAAGCAAGTCCATATATATAAAGACCGGCTTAAGAAAAACCATGCACGCTGTCATCTGTGATTTGCTTCTTTGTTCTGAACAAAGTTCTTTAGCAGACAAATCAGCTAAGTGAATGACTGGAAATTGAAACTCAAGCCATGTCCTGGTATTTACTTTACTCAATTGAATCCAATTCGTAAAAGTTTATAACAGCTTTATAAACATGTGATAAGTAAAATGTGTGAAAATTATTTTTTTATTTTCACACATTTTTCTTAACAAAGGTTATCAATTGTTATGAGTACCGGGGTTAAAGATTGGACAAGTGTTACTAAACTTTTGTTAAAAAAGAGTTTATTTTTTTTCTGACATAACTTCTTAATTTGATTTGATTGTTGTTGGCTTGTCCCTGTTTACGAGAGATTTCAACACGTGACCCCACATGACAACTAAGTTAAATTCTGACATATAAAGTCCGAGATCCTCGATCAGTACCTCGCTCCACTGACAGTAACGTTGCGGCCATCACCCACAAACCACACCAAATATTCTCTGGCTCTGCTGTCATGGCCAAATTCGTTATGGCTGGCTATTGACGTACCTTAGTGAGCTGGTGAAAATGAAATAAGCGCCCCGGTAGGCGAGTTGGTAGCGTGCTTGCCTATCAGCGTGGGGGTTGTGGGTTCGATTCCCACCAGAGGCTTTGGTCTGTCGCTGCAAAAAATCAAGCCAAATAGTCTTTGTCACTCGGTTTATCCTTGGACCCAAAAATTAGAATATAAACATTTACTTTGTATTGTAATTAAATAAAATAAAAATAAAAAAAAAAATGAAATATGTCATCGGTGTTCTTACCACGACATGAACCCCGGTTTGTTGTGGGGTAGTAAGTATTTAATTTTTCCAAAAATGTCGTCATAAGACAACCTAAATTTTGGTTCGCTCTTTCTGCTGCCAGTTGTATGCCTTGACATGTGAGCCATGTGAATCCGAAAAAAGTCACACCAACGATATCATCCATTAACACACAATAAAATCAAATAAAATTAAATAACAATCAGAATACAAGAACAAATGCAACAATTACCCAGCAAAAGCATTGGATGCCCATCATTCGTTATCCAACCGAACCGGCAATGGATGGGGAAGTCCGTCCATGACGACGACAGTGACGGCGGCAATAAATCCACCCAATGCTCGGACAGTGAGCGCATTGCCGTTTTGTGGAAATCCAAAATCCGACTGCATATCAATCTATTTTCGTATGGAATGTATTTCATCAAAGCCTTGCGTTTTCGTTTGTTAGTTCACATTGGCACGACGCGACAGTTTATTTTCGTAATCTTCTGCTAAACTGTTAAATTACAAAATGTTCTGGAATGTTGACAAACTGCTCGCTGGCTGGTTCGGACAGTGCTAGAGCCAGTGCCCTGAGCCAAGTGAATCAGACAACAACACACAACTACATGTACAGGAACTGAAACTGAAACCGAACAAGAAACGCGTACATGCCGCCCAGCCCAGCCAACATTTTATGCATGTAATAACTTGGCGGAGACGACGTCGCTGCAAAAATAAGAAACAAATATTGAGAATTGAGATGAGTTGCCGATGTAACTGCCTGCCTGCCTGCCTGCCGCTGTCGTCGTTGCTGTTCCTATTTGCAGTCTTATGTCACAGAGGAGAGATAGTGCGTCAAGTGCGTATGTGCCATGATTTAAGTTGGCAACTGAGGGACGTACTGCAGCCGTATCTTTGCGCTTATCCATGCAGCCCGCCAGGCAGTCAGGCGGCCTCAGTCAACAAACTGGAAATCAGACTGGCAGGCAGTCACCAAGCGCTGTAAGTTGGCAAAAATCTTCTTATTTATAGATTCCATTAAATGTTCCCCTATTTTATAATCACTTTTGCCGTTTGCGTAACTACTCGTATCGTGCTCATACTTGAATGTGTGCCTGTATGTGTGTGTGTCTTTCTTTCTTTCTTCATATTCTGGCCGTCTCTCCGACATACATACGTATACCAGTTTGTAGTTGTAAGCTGTATTTTTCTTATGGAATCATCATTCAGAAAAAGAAGAAAAAAGGGTTGGCACCAGCCACATCCTTATGTGTATTTACATATACACTCGAGGAAAAAATGGCAATGCCTGAATGGCAGTTGGCATAAATGTACAAACTATAAAATGGAGTTTACATGCGGACTTTTTCATAGAAGTTGTAAATGTTTTTCATGTACAGACTGGGATCGAATGTGGATTTGATTTCATCATGTTTCGGTAGCGCTAACCGACCAATGATACCATCGTACCAAATTTTGCACTTTGTGAGGTTTCAGGGGAGGCGATAAAGCATAATGTCCCGTTTTTCTAATCGCCATAGGTAGAAATTGTTAATATAAAGCGCTAAGTATGAAAATAAAGAATTTACTAGAAGTTAACCATTCCTGGCTACTTTAAGGCCCAAACTGGGAACGGAGAATGGTCGTATGCCTTCAAGCCCTGGGTCCTTTCGAGCGTGTAAACTGGGGCATAGAATGCTCTGTTATTGAGACGGACGGCGAGTCGATGTCTGAGTCGCTCAGTCTCGCCTGCGCCAGCCACATTCTCATGAGGGCTGACCACTAAAAGACCAGTCTCCCGAACTTTTCTGCGTATGGTGGACGAGCTTGTTAAACAGTTTGTAAAGCTACACGACAACACGATGTGATCGACGTTAATGCGATCTTTTTTCGAGTGTCTGAAAAAACACAAAGACATGTGGAAAAACAATGTTTACACATATATATTATAAACACAGAAATATGTACATCTTGTAAGTGTAAGTATGTATGTACATGTACATGTACACACAGTCGTGTAGATATATGACACATACATATGTACATGTGTATATGCGTTTAATTCTTTTTTATTATTTCTATGCCATGTACATTTCATTTGTATAGATCACCACACTTTGATTAAAATGTGTTCATTCGTATATACAATATACATGTACGCGTAAGTGTGTATAAGTATGTACGAACGTACATACGGTCGTTCATATCATATCATAGCAAGTCGGTTATAACCACGCTCTGGCTGTCGCTCTGTATGGATGGACATCCACAAGTATGTACGCACGCATGGTTGTCGTTGTTTTGATACGGTTTAAAGTTAATGAAAACTACACAAGATGTCGATCTTTGAAGTCGTTTCTCGACAGGACCACAAAAGCTGGAAGGCCTCACACAAACACACACACACGCATACAAGCACATCGATAAACATGAGGGGGCAACTTGACGCAATTATTTCAATTTCTAGTTCTGATCTGTTTTTGTTTTGTACGGCTGCCTTGGTTGCATCTCCTGCTTCTGGTGTCTTGTTCATATTTTATATGCGAATATCTTCTTGATTACTAACAATTAGTAGGCAGGAGTAGGGGCACATGTGTGTGCTCCTATGGACGATACATATATGGGAAAACTATCCCACAAATGCACCACCATCAGATGAAATTGGCTGAATATGATACGACTCACAAACTCATACTCATACATTCCTTTCTAGGTCTTTTCATTTTTATATTTTATTGATGAATCCTTTGATTTTATGACACTGAAATCTCAGGTCGTTCCATTAGAGAACACCATGCGATAGCCTTTTCTTTGTATCGCTGTTAGTGTAAAATGAATACATTTATATTCGCATGAAGGAAGATTTCCTAGATATGAATGGTTTAATTAAAACCACGATTAGAAGAGGACCATAACAGCAAAACGTTTCATTGTCTTATTTTATGCGTTCGCTTAATTTTAATTAACTACGCAGGGTTGTTATTGCCTACGCCATGGACTTGAAGCCATGTTGTACATACGTTTTTATTCCTTGCTTAATATCTTGAGATATTAATCTGGAATCCAATAAAGTATATGCTCAACTGATTATCGTAAAGCACGATAGACTCGACAATAATTGAAAAAAAAAAATGTTGTTAATGAAAAGCAATCGCAAAATGGAGATCCTTTGTGTTCTATTTTAAGACAATATCATTTCTATAGAACTAACCCACAGCTCTGTGTTAAAGGCTAAAAAGTTTGTTACACTGGAACTCCCATTTCCAGCTGCGGTGTGCACGTCAACACTTTTTAGGTAAATCCTTTAGAGTGGCTTCGGAATGATGTTTGAGATGCGAAAAATGGCTGAACAGATCCCGAAAGGATAAATGGGACCACCTGATAACTCACAGGTGGAACCAAGTAGTCCCTCAGCCGGATTAAATGAAAAAAATATCAATCTTATTAAATGCAGTAAACATTGTGCTACGCATCAGAGTAACCGTTACCGTGGAGGAAATGGTCGATGCAATCATTCTTGATTGTTGAAGTAACAAATTAAAAAAGTTTATCATTATCCAGTTGAGGGTAATGAGATCTCCTTACCAGGTAATGCAAAAAGTAATCAGGGAATGCGCCATCTGCAACAACCGCAATTCGATTGTAGCACAGAAAATTATGTGGAATCGCCAAAACTCAGTTGGCGCCAACTTTGCTTGTGACA
This sequence comes from Hydrotaea cyrtoneurina, assembly GCA_958296145.1. Lineage (NCBI taxonomy): Eukaryota > Metazoa > Arthropoda > Insecta > Diptera > Muscidae > Hydrotaea > Hydrotaea cyrtoneurina. The sequence continues at coordinate 3,189,664 of OY282513.1, read as the reverse complement.
GCGACTCTGTTGTCTGTGTGTACCCACAAAACAAACAAATATTCATGAGTTGAACTTTAATTTGCCGATTCTTTTTTTTTTAGTTTTTTATCACTTTGTACAAAAGTTATTACGGATATAAATAGGAAGGGGACTTTTTGCCCTGTAGCGAGTTGAAAAAAAAACAACAACCAAAGTTTGTATATCAGTTTTTTTGTTTTTGGGCACTGGCGGTGGATCAACTCCAACACTATCACATGTTCCAAGAAAATCGCAAAAAACTGCTAATTTCATTTTGAATCATTCATTCATGCATGTATGTTTACATGTGTGGGAGTGTGTGTGTGTGTGTAGGACATTGTGGTGCATATGAATGTGGTAACGTTCGATTTGAATATATCCCCTTTTTTTTGTCTTGGTCCTGGGACGGCTTTGGTAAATGGCAATATATTTTGTTGTTGGTTGGTGTATAAGTAAAAATGAACCAAATCCACATTTGTACTGCGGCATCGTATTCCCGTGATGATGACCAGAAAAAAAACGGAAAACAAAACGAGAAAGAAAAAAAACTCACAGCGGTTCAAATTGGTTTTAGAGTCTATTTAGTTTAACTAAATTTGGAGCAGGCAACGAGCGCCTATTGTGCGAATCGAGTGGCTGTGACACTATTGACCCGGAAAACAGCGCGACAATTAAAAAACTCAATTTGCAATAAAAAATTGAACATGTCAATCATTGGTGTAGGCGATTCATATGAAAACTGCAAATGTTTTTTCTCTCTTTCATTCTTTTGCTGGTGTGTGATGCTTATTTCATTTCCATTTTATTATTGCAATTTGTAGTTTTAACTGGAAATAAAATCTTGTTGGGTGTTTTTTTTCTGTCTTCTATCTTAAATTCTTGCCGATTATATTGAAAATATAATGGCGATGTAATGAAACACTTGAGATTTTACCATATCCATACAATGATGGATAAGTGTTCTAGTTAACCCGAACTGAAGATGCAACGAAAGTCCTTTTCACCACGAAATATCACAAATAATTTGAATTGAAAGAAGTGAGACTTTGCCAAATGGAAATAAATATCATAGGGTGACCCGGTTATGTTTTTTATGTTTACAAATATATTTTTCCAGCTTCTGTCCATAATCAGTTCCAATAATCTGTCCCACTGTATCCGGATAACCTGATTGTGGACAGTGACGTTAATGAGGAATACAGAGATAACTTCCTGTCGTACTGTACATATTAACAGACCACTAAAACTAGCTGTACGTTAAATACAATAACTACGAAAGAACTTTTAACAGACATTTGATTTCGTTACAGGTCATATACAGGGTTTTCCAAAAAGAGGGGTAATTTTGGTATTCAAAGAAAAATGTAATTTTTTGAGACAAATGATCAAATGTTTATTTCAAAATAAAGAGGATGGTATGCCATTAATAATGAAAAACAACATCGGCCACCACAACCACGCTTACAGGACCATATCCTTTTCATGAATGTTTCCAATACAAAATCGCAAAGTGGCTGACCTATGACCTCGATAGCCTCACGAATTCTATCTTGAGGTCTTAAATCGACGCTGGACTGTTGGCATAGACCTCATCTTTTAAAGGAAGAAGTCTCAAGGTGTTAAATCACAAGATCTCGGTGGCCAATTTTAATCACCTCTTCGAGAGATAACACGGTCTGGAAACTTTTTCCGTAAAAGACCAAAGTATGGCCCAATGACCCCATAAACCTCACCAAACAGTCACACGTTGTGGATGGTGAGGCTTCTCTACTGGGTTTTCCGAGCCCCAGATGCGACAGTTTTGCTTATCGACGTATCCACCGAGGTAGAAATGGGCCTCATCAGTCAAAATGATTTTTCGTTGGAATTCCGGATCATTTTCATGCATTTCAAGGACCCAATCAGCACGACGTTGTTGATGATCGGCCGACTTGACTTCTTGTGTTAACTGAACTTTATAACCAAGTCTTTTTAAGGAAAAAAAAAAGTGGGAAAACCATGTGCTATGACATGTGGGACGCTTTTGCATCATTTAGTCCATTTCACAAAAAAGTGGCGTAAAAAAGTGCTGATCAGATTTACGGCTGCCGTCTTCGAAATATGCGGCAACATAAGAGTGGCGGGGCGTGTAGACATCGTTGGTATCGGGGTAGGAGACAGATAAACAGAGTCAGAATAAAAATTCTTATTTATCTAAGTTGTTGTGCTATCTCCTGTCTATCTCCGTACGGCTAATTCAAATTTAAGTCTACGAATTTGTCCGTCGATTTTGATCCAATCTGTTGCTACGGACTGACTCTTCAACTCTTAAAGTAGACGTCATTTACGAGGTGGAAACGTTTTTGATGTTCTTAGCCGGAAACGTACCACGATTTGTTGTGCGATAGATGTACACATATAATAATAACATTCACGGAATGTCTATCTTTATCATTCCGATGCTATGGAATGTCATTCAGGTTCGGAGTGTTCGGATCAGAATGTGGAGAAGATCGGGTCGAATTCAAAGCTATCAGCTCAAATTTGTCACAATACGGTACATTCGACCATTAAACAACCCAACTGGATTCAAAGCATATCGGCATATGTTCCATCCATCCATCACTGAACTGGGTACAAGAATATACCAGACTAGTGTAGGGTATCATAGAGCCCTTTCTGACTTTGCCATTTTGTAGCTTCTCTTTTTCATGAACTTTATCAGTAAGCCCCTTGAACTGAGAGTCCTTCTGATTTGAAATTGAAAATTAAACACTCGAATACACGACCGACGCCTGAATTATTCCGTCCTTAAACGTTTCGATTTCCATTTCAATGGCAAAAAACGCATGCAATAAAAAAAGAGAAGCGAAAAAAAATAGTAATTATTAATAAACGAAACTGACATACGAAACCAAAAGAAACGGACAGACAGGCGGGCGGGCTAGCGAGCAAGAGCAAATTAACACTTAAGGTAAGGGTCACCAGCACAAATGTCATTTGCCTTGAATGACAGGTATAAGTAAATGACAATTACACAAATGTCTGTCTGTTGTATGTGATCATTATTTGTACGAATACACATACATACGTATGTACATACGTATGTGTGTTTGTATGTTTGAATGATAATTATAAACATTAGAGAATGAGGTCTCATCTAGCTAGCATATGTCGCTGTTGGCTTGCATGGGACCAAACATGAGCGACAGAGTTTTGCGGACTTTTAATGGAACATGCAAATGTTGAAAATGGCAATTCCGGCAATGGCATCTTGTACTAATTCTATTTCATTGCCAGTAATCGTTAGCGATTATATCGCATTCATTATTAAAACGTAGGAACACCGGTACCAGACAACAATAGCTTCAACACCAGCTTCGGCAACATTACCACCAGCAACGACTGCGGCAACAGCAACAGCATCATTACCACCGGCAACAGTAGTCAGTCAATCGTTGGCAGATTCATTTCTACGTACGGGGTTACGGGTACGGATACAATGGTTGTTGTACATTTGAGATTTAATACCGTTTTTTGTTTCCTTTACAAAAAATCTGCTTTGTTTTGTTTCGTAGTCTCTTTTCTCGTCGGTGAGTGGTGGTTGTTGTTGCTGTTATCTGTGGCTTCTGCTATTCGGATGCTGGCTGGCTGCTATGGTGATGCTGATGATGTGTTGCTGCTGTTGCTTGGTGCTGGTGCTGATGATAATGTTGTTTGTTGTTGGCGGGGTATTGGTGTTGCTGTTGCTGTCGGTATTACCATAAACATTTCCACCTCTAATTACAGCACAATGAGGTGGCAAAAATGCGAATAAGATCTTTGTACATCTTTTATTTGGTTGATACGACACGAATTTTTTCTGTTATTACAAAATTTTAATGTTTAAAAACATGATTTGCAATAAAACAGACAGACAGACAGACATACAGTGTATATATACACACACATATCTATGTAGCCGCACATACACACCTACATATGTTTGTGTGTGTGTAAAATGTTAATATTCCATTTTACACCCGTTCATGTGTGTAATGTACACACGCGCAAGCACACACATACATATGCATGTGTAAGTTCACGTGTACCATCTTTGTTAATCGCTGCCTTTATCACTTACATATGTACTTACCGCGCACAGTGTGTTAACCACCAGTGGGGTTTCTCTAGTTACTAGCAAATACCCGCTACTTCGTATGCGCAAGTTACCTTTTCCAGTAAAACACTAAATGAGTTTACAAAACAGAAAAAATACTGATTTAAAATCATTATTCCAGTTTTCAAATTTTTGGCGATATATATTAATATATTTGAAATATTTTTCATTTTGTTTTTTTTGTAATTCTCTCTTTTAGGCTTTTTATTCGACTTTTTGCATCTGCTGTTGTCAAGACCAGAACAATTTCCAAACTTGTATTTCCTTTTACAAATTTCGCCCTTGATGGTTTTTTTAAAAAAGAAATGTCCCTTAACCTCAATATTTTACCCATCCAGGACCCTTTTTTGGTGTTTATTAAACATTTTGGTTTGCGCCACATTTGTCCCATTTTACCTTTTTGACCCCTTCTATATTTTGCCTGTCTTGGCTCCTTCATTGTCCATTTATATCTTCCAGTTTTCCGCCTCTCATGATAATTTGAAATTGTTTTTCACACTTTTTCAATTTTCTACTTTTTTTTTACTCATTTTCATCCCCTTTACAACCCAATTACAACTTCAGTTGTCATTTATATATTTCACCAGTTTTGGATCTTTATCGTTCCCTTTTCCATTTCATACAAAAATATAATCAGCCCTGTCGATTAAAAATTCATCATTTCATTTATTCACACATTTTTGTTTTTCCCCTTTTCGTCCCGTTTTAGTAAATTTTGGCACCTTTTTTGTCCCTTCTCTAACGATTATCTATTTGTTGTTGCCAAACATTTGTTTCACTCTATTTTCATTTTTCTCCTTTTGTTCCTTTTTTATCCCGTTTTGACCCCTTTTTCGAACCATCTCTAACTCGTTTCCACCTGTTGTTGCCATAAATATGTTCCCCATTTTTTTTTTATTTTTTCTCTTTTTGTCTCTTTTTTATTCAGTTTTGAAACTCATTTCCACATGTTGTTCCCAAAATTGTTTATTCACACATTTTTGTTTTTTCCCTTTTCGTCCCGTTTTAGTACATTTTGGCACCTTTTTCGTCCCTTCTCTAACGATTATCTATTTGTTGTAGCCAAAAATTTGTTTCACTCTATTTTAATTGTACTCCTTTTGTTCCTTTTTTTATCCCGTTTTGACCCCTTTTTCATATCATCTCTAACTCGTTTCCACCTGTTGTTGCCATAAATTTGTTTCACCATTTTTTTTTTTATTTTTTCTCTTTTTGTCTCTTTTTTTCAGTTTTGAAACTCATTTCCACATGTTGTTCCCAAGCGTAGTTTTGGACCAATTTTCCAACAAAAATCACGATATTTGATAATTTTGTATTTTTCACACATTTTTCCCGGTTTCCCCATTTTTATCACCTTCCATCCGAAAAATCCGTTCTAAACGGATCCGTTCTTAGCCTGCAAGGGCGACAGACTCCCCAAATTTCAAATAGCTTCAGGCGTTTGGTCTGGAGAGTGATGAATCAGTCAGTCACACAAGAGTTTTACACTAATACTAAGCCTTTGGACCGATTTTTAACCCTTTTTCAGTGATCCAATCGAGCTGATTTTTTGCAGGCAGACTCTGTCTGTAAATGTCTGTATCACGTCAAATTTTTTAAAAAATAGATTTTTATCAATTCTCAGATTTTCCTAAATTTTTTTTTTTTTAATATATTTTATCGTTTTTTTTTTAAGGTTTCAGTCAAAAAACATTTTTTTTTTCGTAACGCTTAAGTAGTTTAAAAATTTGGAGTCTCTTCAAGTTATGCTAAGAAAAGTGAAAAAAATATTTTTTTTTTTCAAAAATAATAAAAATTGGGGAAAATCTGAGAATTGATAAAAATTGTTTTTAAAAAATTTGACGTGATACAGACATTTCCACGAATTCTGACGTGTACATGAAAATCGCCGATACACGTGCATTTTTATTTTTTCCCCTCTTTCCGAATATGTGCATTTGGTTCATAGGACAGAAAAAAAAATATTTTTTGTAACACGGTGTAATATAAAGCAATGTAATATCCCATTTAAGTCTAATTTATGCCGTTTGCCGGCATTTTTTATCAAATAAATATCAATACATTCCTCCGGTCCAGGGGGATTAGTGTATGATCATGATCATGACTGAATTTTGGTTGAATAGAGAACACATGATTATTGGAACCTAAGTGCTTTTCTTTTTGTGCTTAAGTCCACCCTACAAATTTACTCATAATTCCATACCAGAGGCTCTCGATCGTATTATGTGAATTACTGAACCCCCATAAAAGTGGAAACAAGGGACTATAAACAACGACTCACTGGGTATGGTCACCTTTTTCCTATAGCAAAGCACTGTGCTACGTTAATGTGTGTATGTCAGACAGCGACATACAAGTGTATGTACGGCCACAAATTAATATCAATGAGAAAAAATGCTATAAAAATATTATGAACCAACAAATTATTACAAATAAAGACGAATTAAAAGGCGTAGTTAGTCCCTTGTGAACCAACCATTTTTTAAGGAGGGGGAGACATAGATACGCCAGTTGTAGAGTTAAGTATGGAAAGAGAGATTGAAGTGAACAATTTTCAGTACAATCACTCATTATTGGACATTTTTTTTGTTTTTAGAAGAAAAACCCAAAATTATCCAATTCAACGGTCCAGGCGTTATCATGTCCACTTGCGACAGACCGACTACAACACCCAGTCAACATTTCAAGAATATCGCTGCAGCTTTGTTCGTATCTGTATGGAATAAATGTTGGCAATCGAACATAGTCAGTGCAGTCTTGAGAACACAACATAGACACAAGCGACCTGGAGAAATCCTTAGGCTGTCCTAAATACAGGAATTGTTAATTCATATAAAAGACGACTTCATTCCGGATTTCGGTGTCGGTCATTGAAATCATTGTGTAAATGAACTGATTTGGAAAATTCACAGTGCGCTGTAGGTCTGGTATGGGTTAATCTCGTAGAAATCACTTTTGACCGCACTGAAGCATACATGTGTGAAGTGTTCATTTGTATCAACAAACATATAAACATATTCCATCTCTAAATAATAACTTGTGTACGTCTTTTGCTCTCCCTCTCTGTGTGTGTGTGTGTGTTTTCGCTGCAGATTAACTCAATGACTTGTAATTCGCTTAAAAATCACCGAAGAAGGTCTTCATTTACCTTTTCTTTGGCTGTACAAGGCAAACCAAAATCCAACAACAACAACAGCCGACTCATCCAACAGCTTCTCAATCAAAATAAACGAAATGCGGAACGTAAAGTGGTAGTCATGCTCCACGTACAGCTGGGCCTTGCGTCCCGCTCTATGCCCTGACCCATCGCCCGGAACGGGTATGCCTACATGGTACGTATGTAGTTGCAATATCGACGCATTGCACTTTCTAGCCGACTTTATCGTTGTTTATGTGACACAAACAGTCAACACCTGCTAAGGAGTCCGCAAAAGTCGACTTCATTACACACATACACACACCGTTCTTCTCTGCGCTTAAGTATCATCAGCATCAGCATCAGCGTCAGCATCATCATCATCGCTAACAAAATATGCAAAAATTCAGTTACTACAGACATACTTACCACATACGGACTTATCTGCCACACATAGGGCCTGGCATACTCGTACATGGGTTGAGTGGTGGCAACATACACATGTAAGTACGATAAGATACTCCCGTGCACGGGCAGTCGTCAGAGTTGGTCCTAAAGTTGGTGGTGCTGGAGCTGCCGGTGGCACAAGATGGAAATGTGTAAAGGTCTGACTTTGATTCTTGCCCGTAATGCTGATGCAATCAGAATGCGTGTTGCACACATCAGCAGAGGGATATGCACACCGCCAGAAAATGCACTAATGCATTGCCACACGAACTGGAAGACAGCGCAGATATCTAGCAGATCTTATGTTTTTCATGCCAGCATGAGTGTCAGGTATGATAAGGTTGGTGAAGCTATCAGAGAAGAGGAGTTTTTCGTGGGTCTATTCGATTCCTTATAAAATGCAGTCCATCAGCTGTAGTTGTTAATGTCGTTGTCGATGGGGTTTGTGTAAGGATACACAGAGCCAAAAATGTCACCTAAAAATAAGGAGATTGACTTTTAAAAAAACTTGGTGACAAAGGAGAGCGACAGGGGACAAGATTGACGAAATATTTACTAGAAAATCTTCTCATTTTTATCTTGAATTTCATCTAAAATTCATTGAAAAGGAAATCGGCTAAAAATAAGAAGATAAATTCTCATTTGCTCTTGTTCTTTTAAAAATATGTTTCTTACGTCTTAATATGAGCAAAAAAGTGCTAATCAGATGAAAAACTTCCTTTTTCTAACAGATTTTCACCTTCTTATTATTAAGATGCTAAACTTCTTATTTTTGTAAATGTCATCTTAATTTTATTGAAAAGGAGATCGACTAACAATAAGGAGAAAACTTCTTATTCGCTCTTCTTCTACTAAAATGCGTATACATACATCAAAATAACTGTAGTTTATTTTTGCATCAGCCAATTTTAATTTTAAACTAGTAAGAAGAGAACAGTCGATCATTCAACTTTGAGCTGTGAAATGAAGTGTTTCGATTTGTGTTAGTTCCTCGTGGTTTTTGTGAATTTCATTATCATCTTAATCATCTTAATTTTATTTAAAAGGTTTCCTTCAAATATCTACCAGTCACCTTCTTAATATTAATAAGGTTTCTTCTTATTTTTACGGGTTATCTACTAAATTTGATTGAAAAGGAATTTCCTCTAAAATTTAGACGGAGCTCTTCTTGGAGAAAAACTATAGAGAAATCTTTTAAACTTTGTTCTGATTTATAAGGTATTTTATGTGGTCTTTTGGCTCTGTGTAGACTACTATGTAACAAATCCAGGTTTTCAGGACATCGGGTTCTTGTGTATGCACCCTCCTGTCTGTAATGCCAAGGCTATTCATGTCATCTTCAACTTGTTTCTATCCGTGATAAATAGCGTCTAACGGGCATCCTGGCCCTCTGTATTTTTATTAGCTTAATTAGGCGATATGACGTTGTTCACACAGCTCACATTTCCTTTGACGCCTGTTAATACAGATGGGTCCAAATATTTCCTAAAGTTTTTTCTCTCGAAGACAGCCAGCACCTCTCATCGGCATGTACGGAATTACTTGTTACTGACACAGAGTTTATCTTAATATATATTTACCCTCGACACTGATTCACTGTCACGCAGTACGTAGGAATTTAAAGAGGCATTCTATAATAATTCTATAAATAATAATAATAAAAAAATAATATTTTTTTGTACAGAAATTGTGTTTTCCCCAAATTTTTTTTTTCCAAAATTTTTTTTTTTTACAAATTTTTTTTTTCCAAATTTTTTTTTTCAAGAAATTGTGCAAATTTTTGTGGAATTGTGCGAATTTTTGTGGAAAAAAAAAATTTTTGTTGAAAAAAAAATTTTTGCTGAAAAAAAAAATTTTTGTGGAAAAAAAAAAAAATTTGTTGAAAAAAAAAATTTTGTGGAAAAAAAAAATTTTCTTGAAAAAAAAAATTTTGAGGAAAAAAAATTTTTTTTTTAAAAAAAAAATTTCTTGAAAAAAAAAATTTGGAAAAAAAAATTTCTTGAAAAAAAAAAATTTGGAAAAAAAAAATTTGTAAGAAAAAAAAATTTTGGAAAAAAAAAATTTGGGGAAAACACAATTTCTGTACAAAAAAATATTATTTTTTTATTATTATTATTTATAGAATTATTATAGAATTTTTTTTTTTCAACAAAAATTTTTTTTTTCAACAAAAATTTTGTTTTTCAGCAAAAATTTTTTTTACAAAATAGTTTTCTCAAAATATTTTTTACAAAATTTTTAAAATTAAGTAACAAATACTTTCTCAAGCAAATTAACGGGCGCCATAGGCGCATTACAACTTACTAGTTTACAAATATTCAAATAGTGTTCTGGATTTTCAGAAAGATTGCCTGGAGCATTTTAAGACCTTACATCGATCGATTAGTGACATTCACAATGGGACAGGATTTTAAGAACGACATGCTGGTAGTCCTGGAGGTTTTTACTAATTGGCATTTGGTGGACAAGCTTCAGCCGATTAATTGAGTGAATAATTAGCCAACACCCGTGTGTCATTGAAATGACAGAGCTGTCGAAAATATCCCGTTGTCTGTGAGAGTGTGAATACAAAACCGACACAACGTTCGCATGAACTCATTCTTTCGCTGACATCAAGATCTGTATAAAATCCAACCAACCCATGAGCTAAAGTAAAACGATCATACACTCATAGAACAAGTATGACCAAACGTGCGGGCACGAAAGTCTATCATGACACGGATGTGGCCAAATTTGTCAACGATGTTCCAAAATGTGTCAACAAGGTTGACTAGAAATCACTTTAATTGGATAACGAGCATTCAGAGATACTTTTAGAACACCACACATTCAAATTGTCCACAACCGTTGAGGATTTTTCAACGTCTGTTTTCCTTCGGAGTATGCCAGTTTTTGCTGACTAGGTGTTGGAACAGCTGAAAGGTGATGAAATCATCGCCAGAGACCACATAATGGCAATGCAGGCGCAGTAAATTAGTATTTAGTATGATTTTATGTCCGGCATCCATAGTTTTTTTCATTCCGGTGGCTTTAAAGGAAATATAAACCCTCGAGTCATTCAAATTCCCCCCGAAATCGTCAGCGATTTAACGACATAATGTGCCCGGGCATAGGTCATATGTACAAGAGTACAAGTTTGTCCTATTGTGCGACCGATGATTATTATTCAGATTTTATTGGGATACCGTTGACAAAGCCATTAGGATGTTATCACAATCCTTGACAGTCAGTCTCCAGTCAGTCCTCGCCCACACTTATTAAACCGCCATCGTCAAACTACTCGTACATGTGTTCAGCTGCGTACGAAAGTAAATTCAAGTGAATTGTCACTTTTGTACGTGTGTGTGTTGTCTTTTTGGCTTAGAGGGGTTTCTCAAAAAAAAAAAAAAAACCAAATGGATGTTGGCTGCTTTCGTCTGATTTAAAATTCGCTTTCCTCGCACATGCAAGGGGGAGAGACGGTCGGACGGACGATCCAACAGCGGGTTTACGTTGTGGCATTAAATGTCTTTTGTGGAAGAACATCATCTCAAAATACTTTCAAAACAACAGCACAGAAATTGTGTTGGAAACGTCGAAACAGGATTGTGTTTTGCCGGTTGTTCGGCATCTTTTCAAATTCAACAGGCAGAAGGGTGAGTTTGATCCTTGCTTTGTTTCGTGATGATGCTGTGGTCGTTGGCTGTTTCATTCGGTACTGCACTTGTTAATCTTTGGATTGAATTTCTTCGATTGAAAACACTCTGGCTGCAACCGAAACAGCAACAAACCCTTCTGCATCTTCTGGGCGTTTTTTTTTTTCTTGTTTGCTGCTCTGCGCTGAGTGATGGCCATCATAGCCGGCATCAGCAGCATCGACGTTTGAGCCATTGTCATTGGCATCATCTGGAGCATCGGGGCCATATCAGCGGCATGCAATCGAAACAGTAGTACCAAGTGGCATTTTTTGATTGACATTAAGGCCTCTGCCCGTTGGTCGGTATTGGCATTTCTTTTGCGCCGTCTTCATCGCATGGCTTCGTTGGATTCGTTGAACATCATCTACATCATGTTTCAACAATACATAACCTTATGTTTTTGGCTTTTGCTCCACTTAAGTTAACAACTTTTTCCTCTCCTCTTTCTTGCTCTTCTGCTTGCCGGCGAGGGGGGTTTTATGTTCAGGCTATGGTTTCTTTGGAGGATGGCAGGCAGTGTTTCTTTTTTGTTCTGTTCGCCTCACATGTAATGCAAACCATCTTCATGACCACAAAATATCCTTATGTTGGTTGTGTAATTGGAGATGTTTTCCATTTTGTTTTTTTTTTCATCTTTTTTTTTTTTTTGTTGTTTGGTCGTCATTTGTCTGGAAACATTGTGTTGCTTTTCGTATGGCATGCAGGCAGGGCCACATTAAATATATTCATTTTTTTTCCTTCTTTTAGTTTTTATATTTAGAATATTTTCTCGGCACTCACAAACATATTTCTACAAATACCACAGAAGAAAAAATTACAAAAGTTTCAAGGACTCTTTCGGAAGTCCATACTCATGCTTTGTAGTTGATGACAGTTTTTGAAGGTTTTCCTCGATAAGTAAATGTCGTGTTTAGCAAAAGTTGTTGCTGTCTTATTTTCAATTTAAATAAGTACTTGGCCCTGGAAATATTCGATAATTGAAGAAACGATGCACTGCCATTGTTTAGTCTCAACGAAGGACAGCCAATGGAAACATTGTCTAATATACATTTCAATGGATTATTTATAACAAATGGTATTTGAAATGCCAACTCAGTGGGTAAGTGGATTCTTTAATTGTCCTTTTGGTTCGAACAAACCACAGAATGAGTTGGTCAACCTATTTAAGGTCTACCTGTAGTATTTCGTAGGAGATAATTAGGCCAAAGGTCAGAGGCGACACATAAGTTATACTTTGAATTTTATTTGACCAACATTTTGACATTCAATTGGCATGTCCAATTTCACTCTCACAGAACTCACTCACCATCATCAGCTTTGTGAAGTCTGAGTCACACACGTATCTCTCAAAAAGAAAGGTGCGATATGAAAGGGCCAAAGCAGTACAGGTCCATGGGAATGGACAGACTACTCCAACTTGCTTTGCAGTTTGGAGGTTCCACATAGCAGGGTGGACTTTGCATGCCTATGGAAGCATTGGTCGAACTTATCAATGTGCAATCATCATTATCGACTCCAACAACTGATTACACATTTAATGATCCACTGGCAGCGATGGTGCGCTGTAGTTTCATTTCCCGATCCATGTCTTTCGAACCCATCATCGGATGACGTACTGCTGTAGCACACTTGCAAGAGGGATTCCTTTTCCTTCTGCATTCGAATATTTGTTGTTATTAACAATGACCCGAAAAAGTTGTATTTTTTTCTTTTTAATATATTTGTCATTGAAGTTCAGAAAAGTTTTTCAATTTCGATGATAAATATTTTATTGATAAGTACTTTTATTCATTTCAGTTCATCATGATGAAATTCGCAAAATGTCTTTGAAAATGTCTATCATTTATGTTGAAAAGCAGAAAACTTTATTCTAAAAATATGTAAAGAAAAAGAAAATCAAAATCAGGGGAAAACCAATTTCCCAACAACAAAAACAGTTTTTCATTTAAAACACAAGAAAACTATTGAGATAAGTGATTATTTGTTCTTTGAGAAAGAAACATACATACATAAATATCAAGCGCCATTTTTTTTAAACTCTCTTTTTAATGAAATTCGATAGAAAATTGTCTGGCGCTCTTAATCCCAAAATATTAAAAACTAAAAATGTGTGCTTAAAACAAATTCCAGACTGAAAGTTCAGGCTCAAGTACTGGTATTCAAATTTTAATAATAATTATTTTTTGAAGACAATTGCACAAATAAAAATTGTCTAAATAAAACGTTTTGTGGAGCATTCCAATTTAATTTTTTATTCGATTTCAGTAATTCAGTAATTCGCCACTTTATTTAATAAAAACTAAGCTTAGAAACAAGGAGCTTGTACATTCCAAATATTAAAATATATGTTATTAAATAGCACATATCTCAGTAATAGAAAAGACTAAACTCCTAATTAAATTTTGGTGTTGTCCTAAAAAAACGTTTATTCAATACAATTAACGTTACATGAAAAATAAAATGCATTTTGATTTATTTTATAATACTGGCCGGCTTCAATGAGTTTTGGTCGGATTTTGGAAATTTTTTGGAAGGAAAAACATTTTTGTAGTGGCAACGCTTAACCACACAAAAAATCATCTTCTGCAAAATATTATTTTTGGGACTTACGTATTTGATTTGTCAAGGTTACAATTTCTTTATTGAGGTCTCAGAAAACTAATTTGTAGTTAAACGTTAAAAAAAAGTGGAGGGACTATTAGATGAAGGACCATAGAATTATTATAGAAGAAACCAGGGCGTCGGAGTCTGGCAAGTAAGCCCGGTGTTGGTGTCTGAACTGGAAAAATTTGCTCGACTCCGACTCCGAGTTTTATTTGCTTACATTTCCCATAAAATCAATAAAAATATATTGAAAACAAGTTAATCTATTAATATTTCGCCATCAAATTAAGATAATACAAAATAAAAGTACCCTAAACACAAACGAAACAGGAAATCGACTGGCGTTATACTACTAAACATCGAAAAGGCTTTCGACAAAGTGTGGCACAAAGGATTAGTGTTCATGTTGCTTTCTATGAACTTACCACAATATCTATGCAAAATTGTGGCAGATTTCCTACACAACAGAACATTTTCTGTGCCTGTAAACTTTCATACTTTGTCAATCAATCAATTTTATCACTCATTTTAAACCATTTCTTCATTTCGAACTTCACAGCCTCAAATTTATTTGATGTAGCCTATTGCAGATGACACAGCTCTCATAGCAAGAATGATAGAAAGAAAGATTACGCCTTGCGCATGATTTCCCGTTAGGTGACGTAGTTTGTGCCTTGTAAGGGTTGCCAACTCTATGTGACAATTTTCAAATTCAAATACAGCGTAAGTACTATTGTTGGCAACCCTGCAATTGAAACCACTTTGACTATCAGCCAATTGGAATACACTACGCGTGACGTCATTTGATCAACCTGCGCAGAACATGTTTTTCTCTGCGCGGGATGGCGTAATCTTTGATTCTATCATTCTTGGGCACTAGTAAGTCAACTAGTGCCCTTTTCTAAAAATGGAAGATTAAAATAAATCACGAACACAATCCATAATATTCTCTTTCAATAAATCGCCCAAACGAATACCAAGAAGGCAACTTATTTTTAATGGAACCCCAATTGATATCCAAAGTCAAGTAAAATATCTCGGAGTAATTTTTGAGCACAAACTATTCTTTCGTCAACATATCAGAGCAGCAACCAAACTATGAAGTCTTTTCGAGCATTGTGGCCTCCGTCAAATAATTAATTTTAACTTAATTTAAAAAATTAAAATATGTTATTCAAATGTGTAATACGACCAATCATGTCATATGCCTCCCCAGTATGGTATAAGGTGCGAAGTGCCACATTAAAAAAATGCAAATCATTCAGAACAAATTTTTAAAAATGATCTAAAAGAAACCCTGGTGATGTTCTACGTCGGAGCTGCACAACGAGACCGGATATGAACTTTATACAGAATTCATAACTACGCAAAATATAAACTTTTTCAACAAGATAAGAGAGATTGTCTAGAATTAATTTAAATTATGCAACAGGAAAGTAAATTAATTGAATTGAATTGTTAGTATTTTTAAAATTTGCAATATTTTCCATTATATGAACATTTTTATCTTTAAGATACAAACTCACCTATTCTATTGAACAGCTGATTTCTTCTTTTATATAAATCACAACTAACATTGACAAAATTAAAAACAATCCCTGGTTAAGCCATCTTTTTTTAGACTAATTTTATTTTTTTTATTGAAACTTCGATTCTGCACATTTTCACAAGGTAATTTTTTGAAGCGTTCTCACTAACAACATTGTAAGTGACATTCTTTTGATGTATTCCGGTTAGAAATAGTAACGGAAATTCATTAAAATAGTGTCGCTTACAACGTTCATTTGGCTATCTAGCACATTTAGTTCAGATACAACAGACTCGCAAGTTTTACTTTTAATGTTTTATTCATTAATCCTATTTCAGAAAAAAAATGTTCGGAACTAGCTTCGGTCTGGAAGATGAATTTAGTCCGTCTAACCAGAAAAATGTAAACTTCCGTGAACTTTTTTATTTATAGTTGATAAGGTAGCTAAGACTAATCAGAATATATTTTTACTTTGGAGTTTTCTCTTATAGGACCTGAGACATTATGATTTCTTTAACCTTATAACTCAACCGATTTAAGTCAAATAAAGATGGTTAGTTTGGGAAATTTAAAAAAAAAAAATACCCGCAGAATAATAAGAAAAAAGTCGTTGGAACGTATAATGTTCATTTGCTGAAGCATAAATAGCGTAGTGTTTATCCATGTTGTCAGAAAAAACGTAGCACATGTCGTTGCAGTCCCTCAGAAAGGTTGCAAACTTGAGTTGCACAGTAACCAATGAAAGTGGGCAAAGCGATTGCAGGAACAGCAGCACGGGACAGGAAAGTATTGACAAATTATTGTAACAAAATCTGAAAGACCTAGAATGTGATCTAGACTATTCCAAACATTAAATTCCATTTTAAGAAATTTAAATTCACTACCTCAAAAGAGTCGGCAAAGCGATTGCTGAATATAATGCACCTTTCCAGTGCGACGAACTCATCTAATTAAAATGTATAAATAATTGAATTAAAATATTTAAGCCATTTTCAGACATCACCACATCTTTCTACCCATTGCTGTAGCCAATTACAAATGAAATGAGATCTTTCAAATCTAAGTAAACTCTGTTGCTTTTAGCCACCGGTGGAAATATGCAGACTCGACCTTGGCATGGTACTCGTAATGCCATTATAATTGCTCATAATTTATTGCCAGCCATTCATAATTACTTAAAAGTCAAGCGACTTTGTTGGCTATTGAGCTGTCACCCACCAATCCTTAATTGCGTTACATCATCTGCAACAAATGGCCAAGAGTGGAAAACTCAAATCCCTGATGTGTTGCGAAACTTTAATGGCCTCTATCCGTTTCATGTTCCCTAACGGGCAGAGAGAAATTTAAAATAAATATCTTCCCCCCCATTGGCCGACATTTGACAATTCGCAGGAGCTTTAAAGTAACACTAGTCGGTACCAGCATTATTACACTGCCACTACCACCATCACCACCACCGTCACCCATTCAAAGTCCCTGGAGGATGTTGGGTCAAGAAAGACAGAAATGCTCTGGTACATGACCACACATTTGAACATAAATTCACTTCTTTATGGTTTGGCCAAGAGAATTGAGCAGAGTCGAGGTACAGCAATAATAACAACCGCCTGCAAGTGGATACGGATTTAACAAAATATGTGGAGGGGAGTGGAAAAAAAAAACCTTAAATGTGTGAAAAACTCCAATATGTATTTGTATTTACGATTATTATTTATGGGCGAGGGCATATGGGGTGAAAGTCCTGAACTGTCCGGGGCTTTTAATTGGAGCCCAGCTACTCGGACCTCATACTGGTTGTTGGTGAACATGTGGACTCCATTCGCTTAGACAGGCGTCCACTGATTGGAAATCCCTGTCTTTATTTCTCTTCTCTCAATGAAAGACGGCATTAAATCTGATCTGAGTGTCATTAAGAAAATATTTTAAAACGGAGTCTTAAATATTTTTCGTATATGATGAATACTGAACTTTTTATTTGGTCATTCTCATTTTTTAAGGCCAAAGTGGCGAAATAAATCAATTAATTCAAATGAAACAACCAACTCACCCAGTTTGACAGTCTGTAATTTCACCGAGACACTTGATTTAGACTTCCACACTGGACATCTCTGCAATTGAGCACCAAATACATATGTGTGTGTGTGTGTGCCGGTGGTTGTACGAGTGTATGGTGTTGAACAACTTTCAATAAATTTCATTTAATTATTAAAGTTCATTGGACAGCAATATAGAGCAATAAAGAAATTCATACCAATTTGCTGTACGTATGGACGTTTCATTTCGTTCCATTTTGTTTTCTGTTCTTCTGTTTGTGTTTTCGTTTTCCTGTTTTTTTTTTTTTTTGTTCGTAAAATAAAAACGGCGGCTTCTCTTCTATTATAAACAAAAGTTCATTTAACTACAGAATACGCGGATTAAAATGCACATGGGTCGTGCGAAATCAGAATTTTCGCTGTTATGAATAATTATTAAATAGGAATCAACGAAACGAATGCCATCGATGGAATGGAAATTGCCTGTAAATGAACGCCGCTGCTCAAGGACCATTCTGCCCATACACATGCACATGGACATCGACATGGACATGGACATGGATAGCGACAGGGATATGTTTGCTGTAATTCATGCGAGAACATTGGTTTGTTTGTTATTGTTTTTGTGTCGCTCTCTCTATATCTCTCTCTCTTTCTCTCTCTGTTTGTTTACAGTGTCCATCCGCTTGTTCGTTATGCACATTCGTTTATTGTGGGTCGTTGCATACGGACCACTGTTGTTGTGATGGCCAGCAACCATTGCTGGCGCTGCATCGCCTCAAATTGCATTTATTTTTCAGAAATCTGTAATTTGGCCCACTCGAATTCGAAGTTGTAGTTTAGAAGTAAAGTCATGCGGTTTCGATGGAATTAAAGGCACAATGGAGACATCTTCATTTATAAGTGTTTGGTTCAAGAAGCAGTTGTCTTATATGAAGTGTCACATGCACTCTGCCCTATCTGCACTGCCCCCCTGTAGCGCACGGCTACTGCATGTGAAGAAAAATTGCAATTCGAGTGGTTGCAACTGCAATTATAACGACTGTATCGCATTTAATTATTGGAATCGGCTTTCAGGTAATTACTGTAAATGTTTTACAGTATGACACATTAAATGTCTACAATGAAACTCTTTTGCTGCTGAAACCGGTGAGATACGCACCACAAGTACTCAAATACAGACGCACGCACACACAGATATGTGCGTATGTCCAGGCCCATCGTTACAAAGGAGCCGTGTTTGCATACTTTAACAATGTCCCTTTATTTCACCTACAATACCAATACACGCACATGTATTCTCACACTCAACGGCATGTCCGTCCATCTTTCGCCAAGTCCAAGCTGCTGCATTTTAATGCATGACACCGTGTCATGGAATCGATTGGGTACAAGTTTTTCATAAAAAACAATCTTTGATAAATTGTTAATGAATATCTCGGGAAATCCATTTTGTCCAACAATACAAATTTGGTTGATTTCTTTTTATGTTCATTTCATTAGTACTGTGATTTTTGAGACGATGTTACCATATGTCGGGGGGGGCCACACCCATTTTTTGTGGACAATTATTAAGTCAACTCATGTCCCCATTGTGGTTTATTTTCATTTTGCACTCCAAAAAAGTACAAAAATCCACACTGTGCGATGCACAGCATTGTAATGCAGATGTTGAAACTGAAATTTCCAATTATGCACAAAGGCATTAAAAGTATTTTTTTACAATAAATTGGATTGGCATGCGTATGCCATGATTGCTGCTACCAAAACACACTGGCACACAAACACGTCCTCGGCCAGAGAACCGCGCTGAGAGTTTCACCCGATTGTGGGGTGGAAGTCGCAAACCGTTTACCAAATCCAAACAACCAGCCAAGCGAATGACCAGCCGTCCAAACAACCCATCATCAGGCCAATGGTTTTGCCCAAAATTTCACTCACTCCGTGGATTCCTTTGTGCATCAACGACGGCCTGAACGAACGTGTGTGCGTCTGATCGTTTTGTTGCTGCTGCTGCTGCTGTTGTTGTTTTCGGTCGACACCAGCTGGGCGCATAAACAAAACAATTATTTCGTATTTTTAATGATCGCAGCCGCATGAATTTATTGCCTCAACAAAACGAAAAAAAATCCTCCGGCAAGAGTGTTGGCAGCTCTACCATTAACAAGAAATTGCAACAAAGTGCGTATGAATAATATTAATTATGCCAAATACTCACTCACACACACACACACACATACATGCAGAGAGCTCCGGCCACAAGTTGCAAAGGAAATTTGCAACTATTAATAGTTGCCGCTTTATTGCTGTAATCGTCAGCATCTCATTTGCTCCGCCCGATTTGACCCATAAAACGGTAAACATAACAATTACATCGACCCGACTCATTTCGGCCGGGCTTGCTGGCAAAATTACATGTCTTCACATTCAACACCAAACTCTGCACGCCTTTGGAGCTCCCACTGAGTGGTGGCGCAGAATTTCCGTTCATTATGCATGACCCGACGGATGAGTGGCGCGGTCAACACTTCGTATTCAGTTTTAATTTTCCCCACTTTCTTTTCGATTGTTTGCCAGTCCGCATTATCCGCTGCACGCATAATTCTCTCTGGAAGATTCGTACAATTGTCAATGGGCTCATATGACTTACGGGAGGGAATACGCCACAAGATTACTTACATGACAGATGAAGGGCTTTTCGTTAAATTTTAATTAATACAACGCTCATTCAGTTGTGCAAATGTGGCACGCGAAAGGTCCTTTCATAGGATTAAACTCAGCACTTGTGTGTGGTAAGGACCGATGAGGTTCTTTTTTCCTTTGAGCCGAAGGCGAATGCGTAGAATTCGGCGTAAGTTCAGTATTCGGCCAGAAGTCTTGAAAGGGCAATTTCAGTTCATGTTTTTTGACGATCAATTTTGAAAAAAAATCTTTTGAATTTGTGCGATTCAGAAAGTAAATCCTGAAGTCATGTAAGAATTGCACTAGTAGGCGTTCGGAGGTGGTTAAATCGAAAGCAAATACGTATTTAATTTTCTTTTATTTAAATCACTTGGCTTATTTGAAAATATCAGACACGCCGTACTGACTGTATAGATGACATGTGCCGATGGCTCCGCTTAATGGAAAATACTCAACGAGTTAGAAGTTTGCTATCTCCTATTCGGAGTTATTTAAAACTAGGTATTGTCATAGGTTTATAGAAAACAGCAAAATTTTCCTGGAATTTGACAGTCAATCGATAAAGAAATTGTTCACTCGGATCGGTTGACGAACATACTTTACACTTATCCGAACATTTCACTTATTAGAAAAGTGAACACAATATTGATTTGGATCGATAAATCAGCAGTTGTCATTTATGTTTTAACGATTTTTTGATGACAGTATTGCCCTCGGCTTAGCATTACGCTTTGAACTGGTATCTCCCCAACGTGTTATGGTATCGAAGGCAGCAGTCGTGATTTGCATGTCCATATAGACAAGAGACTTAAAATAAAGTCTAGTGGTTCACATCGCACAAACCAGGCTGCCAATTGATAGTACCAAAACGTGAGATTAATTGAAAGAACATAACGTGTGCAGTCGTGTGATCGGTAGTCAAACCTTTTATTTCAACGGCTGTTCTCACCTCGTAAGAGCCCTGGCGACTTTACGAGTAAGAGCCCTTTACAACTTCTACAAAAAAAGTATTAGCCGTTCGGATCCGGCTTTAAACAGTTGTTTCTGGTCGGTGGATATTCAGCTTCCCGTTCCTGTTCCTTCATGCGATGTCAAGGGAAATAAGTAAGTAAGTTTTTTTTTTTATTTTTTTGACTAACACTCAGGTGATGCCCCCTTTAAATGCAATTCACTGTGGTAGCAACGAGAGAGACGGTATTGGTGCTAGGAAAGAGGGAGTAGTGTTCGTTGATGTTGGCTTTGAATTTGATAAAGTTATAGCATGCATGAACAATACTTGTTAGAAGATTATTCCAAATGCGAACAGTCCGGCTGAAGAACGAGTTTACAATGAGACTCCCTGGATAGCAGCGTATTCCGGCTAAATGTGCTAACGTCAGGGACAAGACGGCGGATATCTGACGAACAGATGCCATTGAAATATCTATAGAACTAATAACACTGTGGAACATTTTCGGGGTCAATGTCTGGGGGTGGAATAATTCCAAGTCAGTATAAAAGTACTAGGTCAGTAAAAAGCTTTGGCATTCTTAGACCAAAATTTTGTTTTATAATTTTTTAAATATTTTCCTTATCTTAAGGTTGTTCCCGTTAGTTTTATTATTTTGCCAAGAAATTAGTTTGGCATAACTGGAGAAGCACGAGTTCGCTTTTGCTGAAATAAATTTAGAAAAATTTAGAATTCCATTTAATCTATTCATATGCTTTTTCCCTACGTAATTAACAATTTTGGCGTTATAAATAAATTTATGAATGAATTTTTTTTTTTTTACAAGCATTTTTTTTTTAAATCTTCAAATAAATTTATGAAGGATTTTTTTTTTTTAAAAATTTGTTTTTTTTTAAATCTTCAAAAATCCAAAGCGAAATTGTAACTGGCACTGATTTTATTGATTGAAAAATGAAGGAACAGCAAAGTGTTCGTGTTCATAAACATTGTCCATTCCTTTTCGATGGTGATTGTTGGTGGATATTGTTATCGCTATCGCAATCATTGCTGTCAACACTTTCTGAACCAAACATATAATGTCAATGTGTGACTCTACAGCTGGCCCTAGTGGACCTTCTGAAAACTCTTAAGCATTGTACTTGTTTTGGAACTCATGCCTACTCCACCAGCAAATTGTCGCAAAAATTGCACTCGGCGACTTCTTCCCTCTATATCTCATTTCAATTGGCATGGCAACTTGATGATCGCATTAGGCATGTTCACCAATTCTTTGGTAGCAAGTTTTTTTTTTTTAAATAAAGTACATAATATGTTTCTTTCGTTTATGTACTGTACGCAATTGGAACCGAACCGAACTGCCACATGAGTTTTGAACTGTCAATAATCTCTAATTACAATTCAACAACAAGCGGATTCGTCTGTTTAGACTGTACAACTGAAGGATGACTTTTTCAAACCTCTACGATTGTGCGCATTCTACAACGGTCACTGTGTGTGATAAAAAAACACTACAACCACCATCTGACGTTGGTCAGGGGTTGTTCCAATTTATATCAAAAAGTCCCTTCGTTGCTGGCAGTAAACTGTATCAGTGACTCTGCAAAATGCAAGAAGTTTCCACTTTTGTGCTCTAATGGGAGGCTGTGGGAATCATTTATATAAATGTGAAATTACTTTTCCACCACACACCGCGCATATTTCACTGCTCACCTTTAAGACCCCTAAACCTTCCCCGGTTACCTTGTCGACTAAACACCATCAAACCGTCTCACAGTTAACAGATCATTTGCTTCATCTCATCGCACACTCACTTCAGTTCAATTTATGAGGTTTTTCCTGGCGTTCTCTTAAATATTGCGGTTTTCAATGTAAACTTATGCAAAACATTCTTATAAGTCTTCCTTTGCCAGCGAACAAAAGGCGATGGCACTCATCCGTACATCATTAATAATAATTTGCCAATCCTTTTGCCAGAGCCACGATGACAAAGTCAAAATGTGGACAGCGAGACAGACAGCCGGGGTGAGTGAAAAGCGAGAAGAGCAGACAAAACCACCGGAGAAAAATGCTGAAGGAATAAACGTGAATGGAAGATAAATTCTTGGAATTGATTTCTTGTGGTTTTTGTGGTGCCCACAAATTTAAGATGCTATTCCATGCGAGTACTCATATTATTGCCATTCACATTATCGACTGCAGTAACAAGGAATTTTCCATACAAATTCAAAGTGTCTTCTTCTTCTTGGCAGTTGGGTGTCATTGCATTCCGTCCTCGGTGCGATGACACCCCGAATTCAATTAGTTCGCCGCTACAGAATAGCCCAAAAGATGCCTGCCACAGGCGTACCTTTACGTACATACGTAGATAATTACACCCAACCGTCCAACGACTGTGACAACAGCAAAACAGCAGCAGCAGCAGCAGCGACGATGATGCTATTGCCGATGCCAATAAATATACACCTGGTTGTTGAAATTTCTGATTTGATGTTGCATACTTACATATGTGTACTCGCATACATACAGACGTACATTCGTTTGTATGTTCGAGCATATTTCAACATCAACATGTTTTAGAACAATTTTTCTAGATCAAACATGTTTATTCGTTCGCTCACCAGATTCGTTTTTCTAACCATGGGAACATTTTCAGTTTATTAGCCAAAGACCATTTTGCAATTCTGTTCCAGCGCTCATCTACACAATGGCGGTTACATAAAGTTCGCCATTGGGTTTGCTACCTACTGCGGCTATTAGGGGAAGGCACAGATTTTAGACACTTCATAAATTTGTTTTGTTCTGAATATGTTTTTTTTTGCCTTGAAACTTAAGAGTTTACAAAATGTCCGTGTACATGTAGTTTGAGGCCTTTATTCCTCCCTAACAATTGCTGCGAACTAGTAGGTTTTCTGTCTCGTATGTAAGTCTTCATAAACACATCTAGCCATGGACATTGAAGTTGATTGAAAAGCGATAATGTTTGGATTTAGGATTTCCCAACAGATATTGGCGGAAGGGGTGGGGCCTACCTAAACAGCGCTGGCTATGTACACAGAAAAAATACGGGCCAAAAATATTCAATTACTGTCGTAATTGAAATTAAGCTCGGATATCAATTAATGTTGTAATTGAACTTAGAAATTCTTGGTGAAATCAATGTAAAAAATAGTAAAAAAATCAATTACTTATTTAAAATTTGAGTAATTGAATTCACAAGTTTTGTAATTGGAAGAAAATCAATTAAAAAAGTAATTGAATTGACGAATTCCATACAAACTTCGTAATTGATTTCAAAAATATGTTTTTTCTGTGTAGTGTACTTGCTAGTCGGCTGGGCCACATGACGGCACCGACCAACCAACTTCTTGTGTATTCCAAGGCGTGATTGGTTGGCAATGCTGCACAGAAACCGATAGAATACGAATTGAATGACCAAATGCAGTGGAATATAACAAAGTGGCCAAGACGACAGCCAATGCATTTATTTAATATCATTCATTATTCCGCACATATTCGCTTATGCCGGCTTACACGCACACACTCACACACACTCTCACACACATGATCAATCTCTGACAAGAAGAAAAACACACAGAAATGTCAAAATGATCGTGTCAAAACGGCCAAGACCACAACAACAACGGCATAAACACAACATCAAAACGAGGTCTCCTAATAACGCCGATATTGAATAATATTATAACGAATCTACTGACCAACCGCTCCCTGACTCCCCCCCCCCCCCTCTCGTTTGCCCGGTGTTGCTGTGTCCGCTTTGGAACAACTCGACACACCAGAAACACCTTGCGCCTGTCCATTCGTTCGTTTGAGCCATGGCTGTGATACGGTTCTGTGTGTGAAATGTTTGCGAAATCTCAGAGATCCACACAAGAAGAACGAGAACCAGAACCAGAAGGTGAAGAACAGAACAGCAGACTCGTAAAAACACGTTTCCAATATCAACAACAACAACCATCAGTTAATAATTTTATTACAAGTTTCTCCACAATCAAGCGAAAACAACAACAGAACTCAACGCCCGTCCACCGAACACAGCCAGCAAATCCAACAACAGATGCTAAAGATTTCTTCATGTGAGCGCCAAACTAGAGGTTCTAGGCAAAGAATGATCTGTCCGTCCTTCCATTCATCCGCGGCTATCACCGACCACCTTAGAATTGCACCAAAAAAAAAAAAAAACAGACTTTAAAGACTGAAGAAAAAGAGAGCCATAGCATTGAAAACTTGAAATCCAACCGCATCATTGACAAACAGCGTTTCTGTTTGTGTTGCTTTTGTATCTCGAAGCAGCAAAGAAAGAAAAAAAAATCAGCAGCTGCTTCAGAAACATTCAGTGTGTGTGATTGGATTATAATGCGCCGGCGCCGCGATATTGCCCAACTTGGTTGCAAACAATGTCGTTTTAACGCTTTGCTACATATGGACACAGATACATTAAGTCCCCCAGGGGCGGACTTAGCAACGAGGCCTTTACAAGGGAGTCCTTTGGGAAGGGCCAGATTTCCACATCCACAAAAGGCCGAAATATATTCCAGGTGGAAGAGCCCCTGTAAGCGAGTTGGTAGCGCGCTTGTCTATCAGCGTGGTGGTTGTGGGTTCGATTCCCATCAGAGGCTTTGATCTGTCGCTGCAAAAACGGGTCACCCTTGAACCCAAATTAATATGATATAATTACTTTGTATTGTAATTATAAAAAAAAAATATTCCAGATGGCTGAGAATAAAATGAATAGTCGTGTCAAGTAGAATATGGTCCAAATTTTCTGCGAAAATCATGCGGAATTTGATCGGACATCAAATGTCGTATTTACAACGGCAACACCTGAAAGCGGGAATGCCCAATGCATGGAGCTGTACCAAAATATAGGGTTATCCATTTCGTGGTTTAAAAGTATAGGGCTGGAATTCGACATCTGTCAAACTGATTGTTAAACCATTTTTTTTCTTTTCAGGTGGAAGTCTGACATTGACGAAAATGGATCGCTTAAAACGCATACAAATTATTAAAACCTACTACAAAAATGGTGATTCTGGCACAGCCACATATCGTGCTTTAAGACGAGATTATAGTTTAGGGTTATGAAGCACAGTTCTCACTCGGTGGGTATGTTAACAAACAAAATTGTCGTATTTGGGGATCTGAGAATCCTCAAGTAATTGCGTTCTTTGGTCCGAAGGTGTGATTGGACCTTAATTCTTCGAAAACGACGAGGGAACAACTGTCACCGTCAATTCGGAGCGTTGTGGTCGTATGAAACCCGACCTTTGTTTGCCAGCTATTGAAGAATACGACTTGGGGAATATGCGGTTTCAACAAGACGGAGCCACATGCCACACAACTAGAGCGAATATGGATGTATGGCAAGAGACATTTCCTGACCGCGTAATTTCTCGTCGTGGCGACATCAACTGGCCACCAAGATCATGCAATTTGACACCATTAGCCTTTTTTCTTGTGGTGCTACTCGAAAGACCGTGTTTATTCAGATAAAACTTTAACTATGATTATTTTTAAATTATTTTTCATTTATATGTTTCGAAAATTTTCGTTACATTTACCATTTCTTCCTAAAATGTAATCGTTCCTGTCGATTAACATTTATTCACAAATTTTTGTTTTTACCTATTTTTTATTCCTTTGGGTAAATTTAGGCCCCTGTTTCGTCACTTCTCTAACTACAGGGTGGGTCAAAAGTCACCGTGGGGTCTACAAATTTAATAACTTTAATTTAATCTGAAAAACTGAATGAAAATAAAAATAGTCACCTGTTGTTATCCACCTATTGTTGCCAATATTTTCATTTCACCATTTTATCCCCCTTTTTGTTCTTTTTTTACCGCGTTTCGGTAATATTATGCACTTGCTGTTGTCAAAAGTTTGTGTCACCCATTTTTTATATTTTCCACTTTTTGTCCCGCTTTTGTACGTTTTGGTCCCATCTGTAACTCATTTACACCTGTTTTTACCCAAAATGTCTTCACCCTTGTTTTTGTTCAACCCTTTTTGATCCTGTTTTGCAAATTGCAATATTATTTGGTATTTCGAAGGGTTATAGGGACACAATTTCACCGTTTGTCCTTTTTTATCCCGTCTTGGCAGCTTTTTCGTCCCATATCGAAGTATTTTACACTTGTTGTTGCCAATCGAAGTTGTGAACGAATTTGTCAACAAAAATCACTATATTTGATTATTTTGTATTTTACGTATTTCGAGTGGTTAGTACCCATGCGTAACCATTTTTTAAGTTTTCCCCCTATTTTTATTCCCTTCCAAATCCGTTCTAAGCGGATGTCAGGCTGCAGAGGCTACATACTCCCCAGAATCATTGATTCAGCCGTTTGTTCGTCAGTCAGTTTTATATGTATAGAGTTTTAAATATTTTAAAAGATTAAAAAAGTACATACTTACTTATTTCCCTGACCGGGACCTACTGTTTTAAAGTCAGCTCCCAAAGTCTAATGCTTTTGTAGAGAAGTTCTACATGGCTTAGAGATTACTCTCTTATCCGTAAAGTCGCCAGCATTTACGAGGGGGAAAACAGCCGCTGACAATTTTTTGTGATCTTACCAGTTTTGAACCTGGATATAGTTACAAGAATTTTTAATTAATCTAAAGAGGTCAGTGTTCGCACCATCTCCGCATGAAATTGTACGGTCACCACTACCGACAGCAAACGAAGGCCTTTTTGTAGGCTTGCTTAACCTCTTATTCGGTAACTGTAGTGGTTTAAGATTAACTTTATATGGATTTATAAGCACGTATATGTGTTCAGATTGAGTCTCATTTATTAGTAGCATTCGAACATACATGTCACAGATTAAATGCACTGGCTCATACTTGTCATCAACGTGCCCGATGACCCCCAACATTTCACATGAACAAAGCTGCAAGGAGCAAAATTTAAGTAGATTACATGGGATAGGGTTATTTACCTCCACGAGGGATATGACTACGGTTTTAGGTTTTTGTCGTCGTCAACTTTATCTAAAGAGAGTATTGAAGAATTTTGTCGAATACCATTACTTGCAGATGTCTGTTGATCTTACTAGAGGGGATGTAGACAGCTGTCAATTCCACAAGTCGTTTTGTCACCTCTTTCGAAAGCTGACGGCACCATGCAGAAGTTCAGATTAAAGGCGGGGATTTTTCTTCGGGACGTTTTTCATGTCTCTTTCAATTCAAACTTAACATATTACTCGCATTTACGAGTTGAACACGACCACCGAGCAAAATGTATAATGTACTTACACAGATCTGAAAGATGTTTTACTGAGTCATGGGATTTAAGAAATATCTCAAATTTGTGTTTCAACTGGCAATCGTTTCTCACCGTCATAAGGTCCAACATTATTGGCGTGTTGCCCCCCTATAATACTGTTCTGCTAAAATTTACTTTTAAGCCTGAATTTTCACTTTTCACAGTTTAAAATCCAAAGTGTATTTATTATTAATTTGACAAAACTGGAACATACACAAGTATAATTCTATCAATTGTCGTTCTTGGAATCTATTGCATGTTTTTTAAGTATTAACAAATTGAAATAAGATTTAGTTTGTTTATAGCTATGTTTGACTTTTCTGATAAGTTTAGGCAATTTCAAAATACAAAATCCCCTGACCTCAGTACAGCTCATTACAGGTGGTCGATCAGGCAACTCTGGCTGAGTTTGAAGCCACACAAACATTCTTTTCGTCACCTACAAATTTCAAAATGGAAAGCAAGATATAAATCAAAGTGAAATTTTGAAAAAATACCGCACAAGATAACCGGGGTCGGGCTTTTAGCAAACACAAGGAGAACATTTTCTTTTAAACGAAAAAAAAAAAAAAAACCACAAACAGGTCAAAGTTATCGCTTAGTGCTAATGAACCTTAGAACAACTTTATCGCCGTCTTGGTTTCATATTTTTGCCAGATATTTGGCAAAATTTGTTTTGCAAATTTAGGAATTTGTGGCTTTTGCGATTACCGTTATGCACGTATAGGTCCACTCACGTTCCCACCCAGGTAGTCATCTCAATTTAGGTCATTTCGATATGATATTGCTAGTTAATGCAAATTTACGCACGATTTGCAGAAATTATACCGGTACGTGGCGAAATTTATGCGAATTTATAATTTCTCTTCTAAGGTGCCCGGCCATGCTGGCCATAAATTAACACTGAGAAGATGGGCGCATAGTATAAAAGGTCAGGGCATTTGGCAAATATGTATTAGTAATATTCAACCATTCTAGCATTTGGATCTTTGAGAGCAAACGATTGAGACACTGAGGGCTGAACTCACAAAGGAATATGCGTATGAACCTGCTGTTGCTGGTTCTGGCCGCACTGATTCTTCAGTCAGCATGTAAGTTAATATTATCGTCGTGGACAGGATCTTAACTAATAACGTGTTTTTTTGTTTTCTGTCGTTCGCCCAACAGACGGTCGGGATACGAAGAGAAGAAATCGCAATAGATATCAACTGTATTCGGATGAAGCTAAGGCGGATCGGGATTCACAGAAACCAATTCGCAGTAGAAATCAACGCTATTCCGATAACGCCAATGCGGATCGAAATGCCAACAAAATAAATAAAAACCGGTACGAATTGCCGGTTGATGCTGCTGATCAGGATAGCGACAAACCGCGTAATCCACTCTTTTGGCAACATAAAGGCAAGTGGCAGACAGAGGCTCCCATACCGCCACCACCAGTAGAACCACCAACACCACCACCACCGACGCCACCAGTAGTACCACCACCACCAGTAGCACCACCACCAGCACCACCACCACCACCAGCACCGGCACCCCCACCACCACCACCTCCAGCACCGGCACCACCTCCACCACCACCACCGCCACCAGCACCAGCACCGCCAGCTCCAGCAGAACCTCCTGCAGGTGCAGCACCACCAACGGACGCTGCAGATGATGACTCCACCTACGATGAAGAACCGGCAGAACGTTGGCAGAGAGAAGAGCAATTTTATCGAATTAACAATCGCTTAATGGATGATGATGACGATGACGAGTATGCCGATGATGATGACGAGCTAGTCATGTACCAAATGACAGCAAATGATTTACTCAAACCGGGCAACAATAAAAGAGTTGCCCAAGTCCAACGTTCACAATCCCGCCAGGGTGTACGTGTCCAGTCGTCACGACAAGTACAGCGTGCCAGAGCACAGGCCGACAGTGTAAGCCACGACAGTCAAGAAACCGGCAGAGCTAGAGGAGGCAGAAGACGCCGCAGGGCAATGCGTCGCAGAAGGCGCAAGCAAAGACGTCGCCGCAGACGACGTGCCCAACGCAAACGCCGAAGAAATCGCAAACAACGTAGACGCCGTCGCAGACGCAGGCGTCGCGGAGGTCGAGGTCGCGCAATGCAACCGCGCTCCATGACTCGCATTCGCCGAGTATTCGCATAAACTGGCCGACTTTAACGCTTCAAATAAATGATACTTTTAAACCCATCAAGAAAAACAATCGTATTACATAACTTGCACCATGCAATAAGTTCCAACAGAATTTTTTGCCGCATTTTTACCAGTGACTAGCAATACAATCCACATTTACATAACGAAGGTTTTCGTTGTTCATTCTCGACATTTTCATGTCTTTTAGAACATCGTCATGTCCTTTACAAAAATGAGGTGCAATTTACAACGGTAAATTGCCCACAATGTTGGCTGCTTGACGTTGAATGGCTCATTGGCAAGATATTCAGCTACGCCCGCCCTTGTAGTTTACAGTCCCCGTACATTGACTAGTTATTATTCCGCGTTCTTGAGAAGTCTAACGTTCCATGGCTTGACGTTTCTAACAGGGTGACCATCCTCTATAGCTCATTCTAGTTCATCTAACGCCATAAATAGATTTGGTTATGAACGAGGACAACGAGAATTTAGTGGGGGTTCATAGCAACAACATCGATGTGGTAGTACAAGTTGCATCCTCTGGTGTCTCGTAAATAACAAGATTTGTGACACCAACAAAATATACAAGAATACCAGGAAAATCTATATGTACATATAGTCATTGTATTCTTCCATCAAACAAAAAACTTATTGACATGTAAAGTTTGCTGATACTTGACCATGTGGCACGATGGAAAACCTATGCGAGACACTTCCTTATAATTATCACCCCGCTCATGCAGACAATGGTCTGGTGGGCTCCGATCTACGTAAGATTCTGGTTATTGTAGTTTTCCTCGAAACATCGACTAATTAGCTTCCGTTCTCTTTAAGATGAAGGTAGTTAGTTTGAGGGTCCTCGTTCTCAGAATCATTCTTCATTGGTGTTTGAGCTCATGACCCAGAGTATTTCTTAGAAAATATGTGGTTATACTTAACAATTTTGTTATTTCATTATTGTGGACTTGACAGAGTCATAGCAAAATATGATGTCCTTATTTCATTCAGACAGAAAATCCGCTTTTGAAATTGTCATCCCTTTGTGGCCGATCTATGTCGTGATAACCCCAAATGTATCCTTCACAATGAACAGGGTACGAAGGTCGTCCCGAGAGCAATTGGTATCCTTATACTTAAGATTTTTTTTATACTTAAAATGCCACACTACGAAAACCTTATGGTCGAAACCCAAAGTAAGTCCTCCCTAGTATCGGGTCATCATTACGGCTTGGTCTTGATGAACTCTGGTCATATTTCAATGGCTGTCTGTATGCTGCGTTTCCACACAATGAACGCGAGTTCATCGTCATTCTAATTATTTCATTCATTAGCATAAACTCGCAAAATATATGCGAATTATAAATTTCTATGCCACAAAGAAATATTTTAATGTATGCATCATTTCAGATCTGCTTATGAACGATCAGGTCAACAGTTTGGTGTGGAAATTGTTTTATCACTACGAATTAAGACTGGATGGAGGAATCTGATGATACAGTCGATCGGAAAACATGAAAGTGTGGTTCGAAACTTGCGGATATTTCACTTAGCCACGAAATTTAAGTTAAACGGCAACAAATGATTGTGTTCTTATCCATCTGCGATGATCGTTGAATGGAGAATAAAACCGCCTCAGATATGAACTTCAAGATGATTTGATCTTAATGGAGGGAGATTAGTGTTGCTTCATTAAAATGTTTCAAGTAACAACTTTAGTTACTATCTCGACACCAAGAACACAAGAACAGAAGAAGAAACATAAACACCGGCAACTGCTAAAGTTGACCCCTTTTTGGAGTAGTTCACCAATGAACGCTAAGGACTTTAGATTGTCACCATCCTGTTGGATATCTGACTGATTTTTGATAGAAACCAGCGTGTCTATTTCAAAGACTTATAGCACAGCCTATAAACCGAAACAATTTGTGGGCTTTTCTTGACACATCGACAGCACTTTTATAGCCTTTGATTGCTCATCACGCCCACTTCGAACGTTGTGCTTACAAATATGACCAGCAGCGTTTCGATTACGACGGCCATGTAATGGAAGAAGTCTGTCAAAATCTTTTCCCAAACAGCTCGAATTTAATAGAGCAATACATGGCACAATAACTAAAGGTAGACGCAATTGCCCAACAACAAAATTTTAGATACAACTCTGGGTATTTTGATTGTCAAATTCTGATATACAAATGCCAGACAGCAGACAGTTACAAATCGCGGCACAATTTTTAGAGAACTATAACATTATTTTTTAATAGTTTTGAGAGCCCCAAAATTCTTTGTTTGGCTTTTTGTATTGTATTCTTTGATTTGAATGTTTAATACGAAAATGTATTCGACATTTGAAAAAAAAACTAAACCAACAATTGAAATGTAAACAATGATTTTGACAATCAAAATTCTGTCAAAATGAAAAAATTGTAATCAGCTGTTTGCATGACTCTACCTTTAGTTATTGTGCCATAAGAGCAATATACAATTTTTTTTCTTCAAGTTTTTCATTTAATGGATTTTTTTTTTTTTAAATAATTTTTTATCGTAACTCAAAAACGACACTTTCGATTTTGTTGACATAAATGTAAGGCAAACAATTATGTTTTTTTTTTATTTTATTTTTCTATATAGTAACTTATATTTAAATAAGCTGCAGATCATTAAAATCGAGGGAGGACTTTTTAGTGAAGGACCCTTGTCGCACCTACTTAAGTTGGTTTAAAACACCGCAACTGTCACACAAAAATTTAGATAAAGAAATGCAAATAAAGATAAATTATAATTAACGAGCGATTTTTTTAAAAATGATTTCAAATATAACTCCCATATATGGGCAGGGGATCCAAAGACATCTTTGCAGCTTCTGGGTCGTATACAGTAGAGAGCGGTGATGGTGATATCCTACTCCATTGTCTCCCTTCAGCATTGCGGTTCTTCTAGACATTTCAATGGTATCTGTGCTTCGGATATTCGCCGCCTTAGCCCTGACGTGAGAACATTCAGTATATGTGGCTTTTGTTGTCAAATGGCCGGTTCAGTCGAACTGTTCGAATGTGGAATTCTCTTCCAGCACGAGTGTGTTTCCTGAAGTTGCGACATTCTTAAATTCAAAACAAATGTCAACAAACAAACTACTCCCTTTTTCCTTCTTCTGATACCCTAGTTCCCAATCGCTAACACAGTGCCTTGCCTCTGGGCTCTTATATCTTTATTGACCAAGGCGATCTGGCCGATATTGGCATTCGCCTACCCAGAAAGCCACTGCATTCACGCCATGAAAATCTGGAAGTATAGGGTTATCCATTTCGTGGTTTCAAAAGTATAGGGTTGGAATTCGACATCTGTCAAACTAATTGTTAAAAATTGTTTTTTTTTCTTTTCAGTTGAAAGTCTGACATTGACGAAAATGGATCGCTTAAAACGCATACAAATTATTAAAACCTACCAGAAAAATGGTGATTCTGGCACAGCCACATATCGTGCTTTAAGACGAGATTATGGTTTAGGGTTATGAAGCATATTTCTCACTCAAAATTATCGTACTTGGGGTTCTGAGAATCCTCAAGTAATTGACGAGAGGCCATTACATCCACAAAAATTCACTGTTTGGTGCGCTCTTTGGTCCGAAGGTGTGATTGGACCTTAATTCTTCGAAAACGACGAGGGAACAACTGTCAGCGTCTATTCGGTGCGTTATGGTCGTATGAAAACCGAATTTTGTTTGCCTGCTATTGAAGAATACGACTTGGAGAATATGTGGTTTCGACATGACACACAACTCGAGCGAATATGGCTTTATTGCAAGAGATACTTCCTGGCCACGTAATTTCTCATCGTGACGAAAATTAGACTTGTTGTTGTGGTGCTACGCGAAAGACTGTGATTATGCAGATAAACCTTTAACTCTTGAGCACTTAAGAGCAAACATTCGTCAAGTTATGGCGGTGATACCGCCAAATATGTGCCAGAAAGTGGTCCAAAATTACCTAAAAAAGAATCACTGCTTCGCGTGGTGGTCATTTAAATGATGTAGTGTTTCACACATAATGTCAACGGTCAAACTTTATAATAAAAAAGAAATATCATGAAAAACAATATTTTATATGTGATTTATTTACGTTTACTTTTAAAAAGCATAATGGATAACCCTTTACTAATAATTTTACTTGTAGCAGGCATGAGTATGTAACATGTGTGTGACATCCCCATTTAAATGTAATCGGAAATCTGAACGAGTTGAAACAGATTTTAGAATATATAAATATTTGTTGGTAATGCGGACTCCAGATCGACCTCTGCTATTACCCCAGGGAGTGGGGGGGACAAAGTTTCAACCAAAAATGTGCATATTTCCACCATTTTTTTTTTATTCAAAACACATTTAGCCTTGCACATATTCTACAAATGTCTTGGACATTTCCAATCGGCCCTCGTTTCTTCGTTTACAAGCGATAATCATACGTAATAGAACGATTAACTTTGCGTTCGCATCAATACCTGTTAGACAACATTGGACCGTACATACATACATATGTTTTTATTGTATTTACATTGTTGTTGGCATTGTTTGTGTTTGGTGCGGTCCGGTGCGGTAGGCCCCGTTTATGAGATCTTGGCTGCCTTTTGTTTTATAAGCAAACCGCAAATGTGACGCTGTTTTTTGTTGTTATTGTTGGTTTTTCTAGAAAAACAAAACCAAAACGTAACGTTCTCTCATTTTGTTTAAACAAAAAAAAAAAAAACAATTCCACTTGGGCCTCAAATGACACACCAAATGAAAAGATATACCGAAATCGAAAACTAACTAACCGCAATAGGCGATAGACCAGGCCAAATAACAGCAATAACTTTAATGACTAACTAAAGTAATAAGAATAAGCATGGAAAAATATGGCCAAAGGCCATAAGATTTGGTCCCCCCCCCCCACCACGAAATTATGTTTTCGCTACGATCGATGATCGATCTCCAGGCCACATTCAATACAACAATTAATAACAAACACTCTCATGAAATCATTTGTCAATTTCGAATCAAAATTCCACACAACGAAACAAACGAAAGCAAACAAGACCAAAGAACAAAAAGCTGAAAATATCGAAGCATCACCAGCCAAACTCCGCTTGAGTTCAGTTCAGTTCGGTTGACTTCCCGATACACTCGAGGAAAAAAACATACTCACTGCGATGCGGCGTCACTTGTCACTGCTCTGAAGTTGATTAAACTTTTCAGCAACTTTCTGGGTGCCATTCATTGATTGTGCAGTGCAGCGCGCCGAAATGTGTGTTAAATAGTCAACGAAACCAAAAAATATCAAAGTTGAAATTTTGCCTACTTTTGCATCGCATTCAATTCTCTTGGTTTGGTTTGCCTTGTTTTGTCGACTGTTATTAAGCGTTTCTGTTTTTTTTTGCGCCCACCACCAGAGTGCGGAGTGTATCTTTAGTTTGTCGTAACGTTTGCACGAGTGACTTGCATCCATTGCAAGGCTCCTGCTCTCAATGTCCGAGAAGGAGCTAAATGGGCTTTTTTTAACTGAACTGTTATGTGGTTTTTAACTGAATATCTGTGAATGGCGAATTTAAGTCTATGTCGGATAATGAAGATTAGGGTTTACCCCCGGCGAGGAAAGGTTACCCACTATGGGCCATTGCAGCTCGGCTCTTGTAAGTCTAAGGGCCCCAGACAGAATAATCCAGTTCAAATTCCAGTGAATTCAAGGCTGTCTGGTGTAGTGTGGTAAAATGTCATTGACCCATATTGGCTTTTATGGAAATCGATCAATGCATGGCACTGATATGAAATCTCTCAAAGAGGTACTCGATGGACTAATATGAGAGAACACCATTGGTTGAAGATCTCTTCATTCATTTCATGTCCTTTGTTCATGACCTTTGGTGAAAGATTTCTTCACTCATTTCATGCCCTTCAATCGAGCAAATCTCAATAATGGCATCTACTTACTACATGATAGTGACTCATTATCCTTTGCACTTCCTAGAATCATAAAATAATGACACTTAATCTGTGCTTATCCAGAACAATGAGGTCCTGTAATTTTTTCATGAGACGAATCTGCAAATATTAAACTTTTAATTGTAGAATTCTTTGTAGTTCCTATTGCAGAGGGTACACACATAATTCGGTATGACCCATCTCAACTCCCTATATAGGAACTTGTTTGTTATTCTTCTTTGTATTATCATTTTGTTGTTGTCTGCGGCAAATGGTTGTTGTTGCTGTTGGTTGCAACAGCCATACAAAACATAACACACACACAGGTACACATACAAAAAAAAATAAAGGTTGGGCCGGTGCTTTGGAGCTCTGCTGCTGGAATCGCAATCGCGTTATTTTATTCCAAATTTTATAGAGCACAGTGCACACACACATACACTAACATTTGGGGGCAGTAATTCTATTTTTTCCGCCAATGTTGTTGGAGTTGCCTGATGCAGTTCTGGCACTGTGGTGTTGGTGGCGGCAGCGATGCCGCGATGGCGGTTCAACCCAAATTTGGCTAATAAACGGGTTTCCCAAAATTCACACAAAGGCAACAAAAAAAAAATAGAAAAACAACACTTTGTACTCGTTCACTTTCAATTTTCAAAATGTTGGCTGAACTCGTAACGCCGCACCGTCGTCCATCGACATCGCCATCGCCAAGCCATTGCCGCCGCACAGCATGTGCAATCTAATGGGTTCGCAGATTATTTCAATTTTTCCATATTTGTGCCGTTAGTTCCTCATTGCCACTGCGAAAAGGTCAAATGTGATAAAGTTGTCTACCAAATCATTGTGCATGGGCATCGGTATCGGCTGGGCCATGAATTAGCGTATCAGAAAGAATACACTGCCCTCGTACCCTAAAGGCTGGCTAGGTATTAACCTAACACTGGATGCCCTCCATCGAACAACGAAACACATATTAGGACTATAATGCCATAAATAGGACAATAATCGCAAAACCACACGCACATGTGAAAAATATTCCGTTTAAATGGGCGCGTGTAACACAATTAAAGTCGCCAATTGTATTATTGGCAACATCCGTTGTGGCCCTTTGAAACGGCAACCATTTGATGTTGTTTAAATTTTGCCACTCTTGTTCTTCGCTATAAAGTTAATTTAATAAATGCGAGCCGAACAACAACTGCATAATATCTGCATCGTTTGATATCATCTGCTTTCGTTGAAAGTGATTTAATTAACTTTTAACTGGCGCTGTAATCCACAGGAGCAGACGAGATGATTATCAAAACGAATGCCGCAGTAGCTCTGAATTTGCCACTCGTTGCCTATTGTGTGTTGGGGCGGCCACCGCGGCCCAACCATTTGGGTGTTTGGCGGAATGAAAGTTCTGCCTCCGGGTGTTTCATTTACGTATCATCGTATCATTTGTTCATCTTATAATTGCCACTGTTTTTCACAGCAAAGACGTGCTATACCCATCGATAAATTGAATGGTGGAGGGGGTGAATGAACTGAAGAGGTCGCAGAGTGTCTGCAAAAAGAATATGTTGAGGTCATGGTTCAATAGAACATGTAATGCCGTAGGGCTATGCAAACGAACACCAGTTCGGCTGTGAATTTAGTTCGGAAATGGAATACGTGGTGTGATGGTTGACTTCCTTAACACAACAAGACAAAATAAGTTGTATCCTTATAATGGGGGGAAATGGTGGTCCCACGAAAAAACACCGCAAATCAAAAATTAAATTTGGTCCCAAAAAAATATATGGTCCCAACACGAAATTTGATTATTTTTTTGGGGTCTAATTTCACATTTGTATTGGGGTATATTCTCATAATGCAATTATACCCAAAATGTAGGTGCACAAATAAAGGGTGTTTTTTATTGGGGTATAGAATTTAAAGTTGGCATCACTTTTTTAACTGGCGGCCATTTTGTCAGCTGTCAAGTGATTAATATTTAGTTTGGTTTGCCATTTCATCATGAACAGATTGACAGAAGAACAACGCTTGCAAATCGTGCAAATTTATTTCGAAAGTAATGGTTCAGTTCGCGAAGTTCACCGCAAGCTCCGTCCATTTTATGGTCGACATAATCAGAGCAATTAATTCGGTTAACCATGGATCTTGGCTTGCGGCCTTACAAGATCCAGCTTGTGCAAGAATTAAAGCCGCGAGACCATGCAATGCGTCGTGATTTTGGTGTATGGGCCGAAAATGAGATTCATCTCGATGCTGATTTTCATCACAAAATTTTGTTCAGTGATGATGCTCATTTTTGGTTGAATGGCTACGTCAACAAGCAAACGGCGGTCACATGCCCGAAATCATATTTAAACATTAATGGCATAAAATTATCCTTCCAATAAAGCCAAATTGATGGACATTAAAACGATTTTCTTGTGTTTTATTTCAATTCGAAGTTCTATACCTCAATAAAAAACACCCTTTAGAAAGCAAACAAATTTCATAAAATTTTCAAGGGCCTATTTTCGGATTTTGGGTCCAATTTCATTTCGATATATTTTAGGGCCACACAAAATATTTTTTTGGTCTAATTTCATTCGTCGAAGCTCATCTGATGAAAAAACAGACTGACATCATGCATCCATACAAATGGTCCAAATTCAAAGCCATGCAACCATGGCCTAGGTGTCCCAGGTACTGAAAAATTCCAAGAACCGTGCTGGTATTTACCCTTCACGTTGGAAAGTTGCCAATGTTCAGCCGATGCCCAAGAAAGGTGAGGCTACTAATCCTGCGAATTACCGTCCAATTGCAATACGTTCTGCGCTCCCGAAGGTTATGGAGAGCATGGCTAACCATCACCTGGTAAAGTATCTCGAGTTTAACGGCCTTGTGAATCTATCAAAAGTATGGCTTCCGTAGAAATCGATCGGAGACCTGATGGCGTACCTTTCGGAACGATGGATTAGATCCATTCACCGTCTTGGTGAAAGCAAGGTCGTGGCTTTGGATATTTCCAAGACGTTCGATAGGGTCTAGCACGGAGCGCTCATATCACAACTTATTGCATTTGGTGTCGGTAATACCTTCTCTCGATTCATATCGTGTTTTCTCAGAGATCGCTCTATACGAGCTGTTATCGATGGGGTCTCATCCAACGAGCATAGGTTGACCGCAGGAGTGCCACAAGGCTCTGTCCTCTCTCCTTCTCTATTTCTTATTTTCATTGACGACCTGTTGGGGCAGACTGTGAACCCGATCTACTCCTTTGCGGATGACAGCAACCTCTGTCATTCATACTCATTTGATCATCGGCCAGGTCCTCTGGAGGTCGAGGACAAAAGGCAAACGATGAACGACTCACTCAACCGCGATTCGGCGACGATTTGTGAGTGGGGCCAAATGAACAGAGTAGATTTTAATGCACAAA
The DNA here is from genome assembly GCA_958296145.1 of Hydrotaea cyrtoneurina. NCBI lineage: Eukaryota > Metazoa > Arthropoda > Insecta > Diptera > Muscidae > Hydrotaea > Hydrotaea cyrtoneurina. The sequence continues at coordinate 3,149,679 of OY282513.1, read as the reverse complement.
AGACCGAGTGCTGGTTGTTGTCACACAAACGTTCACCAGATCCAGCATCGTCGTCAATTTCTATGGGTGGTGTGGATATCGACGAATCAGACACTCTTGATGTTCCGGGCATGAATATACAGGGTGATGCTCGCTCGGCTAGCCATATATTCGAAGTGTTGAAAGAATCATTCAAGTGCTTAGGCTTTTGGAAGCGATGCAAGAAATACATCCCCCATGTGATCTCATAAATATTTACACCTCCTACATCCTGCCTACGATGGAATATAACTCCCATATATGGGCAGAATCTCCAAAGATATCTTTGCAGATTGTGGATCGTATACAGAGAAGTGCGGTGGGAAAGTTGGGTATCCAACGCTACTGTCTTCCTTCGGCATCGCCGGCATGTCGCTATTCTGGGGATAGTTCAATGGTATCTGTTCGTCCTTGATGTTAAGGACTTTTAGCTGGGATACGCGGCTCTCCAGGGAGTCATATCCGTTCATTGCCAAAAGGACGCTTTACCGGACTATGCGCTATAGAGAAAATTCGTTCTTCAGTTGAACTGTTGGTATGTGGAATAGTCTTTCAGCAAGTGTTTTTCGTGCCGGCTATAACGTTGTCAAAATCAAGGCCAACAAACACTACTCCATCTTTCCTCCCTCCAATACCCTCATTTCCTATCGCTAACACAGTGCATTCCATTCAGAGGGGGCATCCTCTGAGTGCAAGTCCAAAAAAATTTGCTTGCAGTGACATATTTACCAAGTGTTCATCATACGTTCTCGCCCTCAGACTTTCCAAAGCTTAGTACACACAATTATCAAAGACATCCCCAGTCGATTATAAAATATAAACGCGATTGCAGTTGGAGAACTAAGAATGTGGGAAATACTTCAATGTTGAGTTAAATTTAAGTAAAAAGTCCATTAAAGTTTGGTTTTTTGTTAAAAATTAGAAAAATGGTGTGATTTCAATTTTCCACAAACAGTTATGGCCAATAGTTTAGTTTCACATCCCATGAAAAACACCGAGATAATTATTTTCTTCTAAATATAGACACATGTGTAGCCAATAGTAATTAAATCACTTGATTAAATCGGTTACATGAAATGAAATAATCGACAGTGTACATATGATTCGTTAACGATGGGAATTTTACTCGCTACCGGCAGACCGGCATTCGTTTGGAGTTATGTGTGGCTGATAATAGGCCGACATCCGCCGCATTTATGGTCAATCATGCCAGAAACAAATTGGCTTTTAAAATATGTTCGTACATCAGGAATGTCACATCCGTCCGCACTTAAGAATTCTGAAGATTTCAACACTCCACCGAATCCGAATCCAAATACGAACCCCAATTCAACATCAAATCAGTCGTTGCTAATAACAACCACCACTTTGTTCTAATTAAAATGTACATAAATTAAGATTTATTTTTTTCACTCTTTAGGAAGATTAATTAAAATGGACATGGGCCGGCTATACGGCTCAGCCAGCCCGCTAGTGGTCGCCATGGTTTGCCGTATGAATACGAATGCCACACGGAACGAGACAAAGTCTAAATAAATTAACGACATTTAATACAGTCTGAAATCAATAACACATTTAAAAGACATAAACCATAGGACACAATGAAATTTATTTATTGCAGACTCTTCGAATAAAACCGACACACATAAACAAATTTCTTACGATTTCCCATTTACAATAATTCATAACGAAATCTTCGACAGATAAAACAACTCTGTAACAACAAGCCACAACAACAACAAAAAAAAAAACACACATTTAAACAATAGCAGTTTTTTTAGTTCTGTATAATTTACTGATCCATTTTTTTTTTCGAGACTTTTGTTGTTGTTCAGGTTTTTCATTTCAAATTATTAACTTGAAATTTATTAATAGAGACGAGCGCATACAAACACACGAACATGTGATTTTACATCGAGGAGAGCTAATGATCTGCTAAATACTATGAGGCACAGTGTTTCGGTCCACTATTAGGTGGACATTTAATGTCTTCAAATTGAAACACTCCTGAACTGTTGAACACTATTCGGGAAAAACAAATCGTTATCCTACACGGTGAGGTCAGGGTGACGATTTCCAGGGACACTTTCGATTTACAACCCGAAAGGAAACTTTCCAGTCAACTTCATGATATCCCTCGGCCAAAGTGATTTTTAGTCGTAACGAAAAAATTCAAAAGGCTTAGAAATTCAGTTCCTCTGATACCAACGTCTGACAATATTTTCACATCAGCCTAGTGTTAATTAAATATTAAACAATTTATAACGATCAATCTTGTTTGTCATCCTAATATATATTTGCCCTCGACACTGATTCACTGACTCTGTCACGCAGTACGTAGGAATTTAAATAGGCATTCTATAATTTTCTATCTAATAATAATAAAAAAATTATTTTTTTTTTTTACAGAAATTGTGTTTTCCCCAAATTCTTTTTTTACAATTTTTTTTTTAAAAAAATTTTTTTTTTTACAAAATTTTTTTTTTACAAATTTTTTTTTTCAACAAAAATTTTTTTTTTCAAATTTTTTTTTTTTTTTTCAAAAAAATTTTTTTTTTTAACAAAAATTTTTTTTTGAACAAAAAATTTTTTTTTAACAAATTTTTTTTTCCGTATTTCAACGGGCGCCATAGGCGCATAACAACTTACTAGTTATCAAATAATTATGAATTTAATTCCGTTTTATTGGACTAAATTCTGTATACTAAAATCTGTAATAACGTCCAGATTCATCAATAAGACAAATACGTCCCGTGCTGTCTGCTTGTATTTCTTCTAAACGAGGGGAGGCAGTAATGCTTATTGGATGACTAAAATAAGAAGTCATTTTTAAAGTTCTTCCAACAGAAGGACTCTAATCCATCCACCTAATAAACCTTATTAGATGGAGGTTTTCAATGTGCAAACCAGACCTTTACAGCTCAACCCTCAGTGACACTCGATCCACATTAAAAGTAGGATCCACTAGGTTGACAACATATTTAGCAGTTTGTTGGCGAAAGCCTTGGAACAAGCAACATATGTTAAAAACAGACACCGTGAACAGTTAATGAGGACATCGCCAGAGAGAAAGAAAGAGACTATCGACATGAAATTGACGCAGACGGAACGACAGAAGAGCAACATATTGAAGGTCGGGGGTTGTAATGTCGAGGTAGAGGAGACATTTTTCTTTCTCGACTCTGCCCTCAATTGAAGATATGTTGTCAGCATCGAAATAAGCAAAGGATCGTTCTGGCAAATATATAGTTCATAAATTTACAAATGGTTTTTTAAAAGTTTTTAAAAAAAATTACTTTTAATTTGAAACGAACAGCTTCAGAAAGGAAGGATTACGAACATCCCAGATTTAAAATTTAAAAAATACATTACACTGTGATACAGTGTATGTATTACACAGCGCAGTGTAGCCTGTGGCATACAACCAAATTTTGACTTTGTCCAAATATGCAGCCTACCGGGCCAACTTTTATGATAGGGCATCAATCATAGCAAATAGTACAGTCCTCTGCCAAAATAACTCGTAATCGTTAATTTGTATAAAAAACTGGGAAATTTTTGATTGAACCTCATGGTATACTCTTCGTATATAAGGGTTAACATACAACCTTAATTTAAATTGACCATTCATAATTATACTATTCAATTCGGACTAATCTCCTGAATTGGACCATAAGTCCATCATACATTGTGAACCACTGGATGTTTTACACTTTCTGCTCCATGGACACTGAGGAATCGATAAAATATGAATATTTATATTTCCGAACACTGTGCCGCATTGGACCGTAATAACAATGCAAAAGCAGCAAATAATAGCTACAAAATGCGGTCATAAATTGGGTACTTTTAGTATCTTAAAATACATGGAAAAACTTGTTTAGTTTCTGCTTATAATGTTATTTGATTACTTGATCAAGTATATGAACACACATACACACATACGAGTGCACCGCCATCTGTACATCTCAAATACACACGGGTATGAATTACTTATGAACTTCTGATGAACAACAGCAACCAGCTTAACAACATCCAACCACTCCAACTGAACAGCCCAGCGAATATCCCCCCCCGACCCCTAAACCATCTTACCCAACACTCATTCATTCATTCATCCATTCACGGGTTCACTCACAATAGAAACGCATTTTGCAGCTTTTAAGGCCGTCATTGGAGCGAGCGGGTGCCAGTTTAAGTGTGTCGGTGTGTGTGTGTGTGTGGCCGTCCACCGTTCGGTCCATAGGTAACGACGACTCGTATGCAGATGATCGCCCACGCGTCCAACTTTATTTTCAAATGTTTTGGGCTTTGTGGTGCCAGCGGCGGCCAACACATTCAGCAGCAAATCCATATATTACGCTGCGCTGCGGTACGGTGCGGTTTGATTTAGTTTCATTTGGACCGGCCAACACCAGCCAGCCAACATTAAATGTCTGATGCTGCTATATAGCCAAAGGCCTGGTTAACTGGTTGGTCTTGTCTTTTGGTTGTTGTTGGTTTTCTTGCTTGCATTGGCCACAGAAACGGCAATAACGGCGACAGTGTAGTACAGCGGACAGCAGCTTACGAAATGTTTTATGAGTACAACACCATCATTTCGAGTGTCATTGAGACTTGTTTAGGCGCCACATCTGTCTGCCTCTCTCGCGCTTATCGCGTTTCTAAGCAAATGCACCGCATTAAGTACAACCAACATTTTGCAGCACTCGCCGCGACTAGAACAGAACAGAACAGAACGGAATCGAAATGGGCGACAAACAATTTGAAATCATTTTGGCTTTTATGCAAATGTTCAAATTGTTACGTGTACGTACCTCAGCTGTCGAGGCAGGCGCATACAGGCCCTTGTCACGGCATTACAATCAGTGGCAAAACAGAGAGAAGCCAAATCATTGAATAGTTAGTCCTGAAGGAGAGGTCATAAATTCTGTAATATGATTAAAATATGAGAACGAGATACATCAAATGCAATCAAATTTAGTTGATGATGATCGTGACCCCAAAAAAATCTAAACTTCTATGAAGAATGACACCAAGTATTGAATTATATTAGGAAGGGACCTCTTAACATCACTCTATAGATCATAATGCCATCAGGTGAAGAAGTTCTTTTTTACATTTGTCACCTTTTTTTACCTTTGTAACCGCAGGAGAAATCGGCTGTGAGACGCAGAAATGAAGGTCCATTCTAATTGCTCTAAAATCCAGTTGTTTGATGCACGTCGATTTCCTTGAGCTTCTGATTTTTTTTATTACAGATTTTATAAGAGGCAGACTGGCGAAGTTTCAAGGCAATAGGTTTGTATACGATTTCCGGTTCACAGGGCGGATCAGACGGCCTCGGGTTATCTAGCTCAATCTTACGTGTAAGGGCGATATTTTTTGGCAGTTCTTGTGTTTTGTTGACGTACGGCTATTAACGGACGTTTCACTGAATCCATCGAAACGAATTTGATGGATGATCGTTGCCACACACTCACCGATCTTGCTATTTTGGTTTTCAGTGTTAGGTTTCTCAGTTTATTCAGATCACCCGTCAATAGAATCAATCTGCCTTGCCATTTCATCAGAACGAAAACCGCTTGCAAATCACTGAGTTTTATTATCAGAAATCATGAGTCGCAGTCTGGAGTCAACAAATTGGCTCGACCGACCAGAGACCTATTTGTCGGATACCAGATCGCTAATCAAGCTAATTGCAGCAGCACAGAGATGTATTATTTAAAAGTTCAAGTTAACAAAGCATTGAGAGTTTATAAAACTTTTCCCGGCTAGTGTTGACTCTTCTACAAATCCCCTCAAACATCTTTCTAAATTTGTTTCCCCGTTCCCAGATATTGAATCTAAGAACTGTTGTTAGTGTTACTAATGCATTGGCCAGATGCTGTGGATATTTACATACCTATGCTAGATATTCTATTTTTTTTTTTAGGTTTTTGTTTTTTGTTTTCTCCACTGTGCCATTACAAATGGCCTGACATATCCACAAGTGCGACAACTGCAATTTAAGATGATAAATTTTACTAATCGTTCGATAACAACGCCAAACTCTACGGAGAGAAGGTGTAGAGACTTTGGGTAATTATATCACAGAGACAACTGTAATGTCATGTAATTATATTCGCTACATTCATATAAAGCGCTGTGTTTTTGCCACAAACTCAAATCCTTGAAATGTCACAAAATTCTTGTTCAGCATAAATTTTGTGAATTATGTCCGAGTTGTGTAGAATGTTTCTAATTAATTTATGCAGCCCGCACTGGGGCTGCAAGGGATGAAGAAACAGTTGGGATAACGATATTGCAATTTATTTAAATTGTATTTCATTTACAAACTAAATTAATTAAGGCTGCAGTTTATTTCGTCTATCTGGAATTGAGAATACATCTCCTAATCGTTTAATCGCATTTATTTTGATTATGTATCAGTATGATTATTAACTGGTTCATTTGAATACCTTCGCCCATGTACAGCTGTTAAAGTGCCAAAATTGCAACACATTTATCTGCATTTAAACATTTCTTGATTTTCACATTTGTGATTAATACTCGTGGGAATATTCTCACATTATCAGACATCAAACGGTTACGGGCGATCAGTAAAAAGAAATATAGCTCCTGGCACTCGACACGGCTCAAAAACTGGTGTTCAATTAAAATAAGTTTTTTTCAATTTGATGAAACTGTGCCTGTTTCAAGCATTAAGTCATTCAATAAATTCTTGCAGCTGGAGCCAGCATGGCAATGGCGATTCTAATTATTCGTCCATGTTTGCGCTATGATGTGGGAGTTGTCTCATTGAAATACTGTTGCCGCTTTGGGAAAACAACTCGGTGCGTTCATATTTTTCCATTAAAAAGTTTTGATTCTCTGAGCTAAAATTAACTGTGTGCCCATAAGTCAACGACAGTTAAGCAACTTTATGGTCTTCGGATTAAATTCATTTTAAACTCATTTAATTATTTTTTTTTTTGTTTATTTAATTTTTATCCCATGATAGGCAAATAGTTTGCTGATTTAATTTCCAACTTAACCAAACTGTTAGAGCGAAATTAAATATTTTTCACGTTAATGCCTCTGAGTTTTTTGTTCCAGGCCACTTTGTAACAAGAAAAACTCATCTAAATCGACCTCATTCACTGCCACCTTAGAGAGTATTTTTTCCCAAAAAAAATAAAACATGAAAAAAATCACAAGATGACCACAGGGAATTGCCATTTCTGCCGGCTGCCGATGCTGTTGTGTTTTGCGGAATGTTGGGTTTCACTTACTTTTTACGTGATTTTCCGTTTTTTTTCTTGCTGTTGCGTTTTGGCCTTGTTTTGTTTTCTCTCCATCGCTCTCTCCTCTTTTACTTGTTGTGTGCGTCTGTATGTATGAGTACTTTCTGTCTTTATTTTATGATTTAAAAGGAATTATGGTTTAAAGCTATTGCTGCAACAAACAGTAGCCGTATCAGTAGCGATAGGGTCAACAACAGCAACGACGACGACTTATGCCACGGAAAGTCAAGTAGTCATATTCGCTATTGTGTGCCCTACATTCAATTGAGGAAACTATCTTGTGGAGGATGACTTGGAGATATAATTCATTACTACTACCATGAACTCCTGCAAATGAAATAATTCATTAATTAGCATCCTGGTTTCGCTTTCGAGCAATTTTCGCTCGACTCCATAGCCCTGGAATGAAGTGTATATATTTTTTAGTAAGCCTTTCATATGCAGATTTCTTTTAAATACCTTTTTTTCAAATTTAAAACATATCTGATAACCGCAATGACTCACGATTATTCAATTTCCTAAAGCTAACCAGATCAATAACGAATTGCACAACAGGACCACTGTTGAGTCCGTCATTCTCTCTTCCTTAAAATTCAGACACAAAGATTCTGCAGTCTGATGTCTGTCACTCCCTTACAACAACTTATGTTTATATCCATCTATATGTTAGGTTAGGTTAGGTTGAGAAGAGGAGGCGGTTTTTCTCCGCCTCATGTCCTTAGACATACACCTAAGCCAGTATTCGGCTTGTTGTGCGCTCTAAACTGTACATAAAAAGGTCTTGAGAAGTTATTTTAAGAACTCTGTACTGTTGACATAATCTTTAATTGTTTTCCAGTCTGCGCCCCTGAGATGGGTCAAGTCTGTTAAAGTGTCATTTCCCAAGAAACGGGATCTATTGTTTGCGAACGCTGGGCAGTGACAGAGGAAATGCTCCAAAGTTTCGTCATCCTCCCCGCATGCCCTACATACGCTATTGTCTACAACTCCTATTTTGTGTAGATGCGATTGTTAGAATGCCCATGATCTTACTAGTTTCTGTTTTGCTCAGTTTCAGCAATGTTTTGGTTTTATCCTCGTTTGGTTCACCCCACAAGATTCTTGTCGTTTTCCCAATAGTTTCACTATTCCATAGTGTGATAGGGGCGTCTGCCGCCCATCTTTTTAGCTCAGAACGCGTAGCTCCAAATGGTTTCGCGTTCTCTAAATTTATTGTTTGCAACTCCCTGGCTCGTTGAGCCAAGGTATTGGCTTTCTCGTTTCCTCTTACCCCGTGATGACCAGGCACCCATCCATATGTAGGAATTTATTATTTCAGATGCCTGTGTGCATGTTAGCGCCTATATTTGCCTTCTTCGTACAATTCGTACAATTACATAAGGATTCCGAGCTAATCCGAAAATGGCCAATAATAGAAATCCTTGTGGATTGCGTAGCTTCCCGGTAGGGTTTCAATGCGGTCGGTTTGTGTGTTGTACTGTGGTGGTGTTGGACAACAACAGCAACAACATTTTCAGTTTTATTCATTTTAATGCTTAAGTAAAAAGTCTGCAACAAAAAAAGGTACTTAAAAGCTAATGCTCTATGAAAGCTTATGCGAAAATTTACGAAAATTTATGATTTCTGTTACGGTTCCTTTAATGGCCTTTTATTCATTGGAAACTTTACTTTGCATCGCTGTTGCTGCTATTACTGCTGCTTTTGATTATGTTGTTGTTGTCATTATTATTGTTGTTGGTAGTATTATGAAAAAGAGATTTATTGTGGTGTGAAGACCGACCCTTACTAGAGAGTTTTTTAATTAAATTTTATGAACGAATACATACTTTATGTAGGAACACAGCAGCGGAACTTTGGAGGGCCTTCAATGGACATTCCTCTCGTCTACTAGAAATCTTTCACATTCACACATTCCAGCTGTCCAATTGTATTGCAACATTTTTGTGTGAGGTGATCTCAGGCCTAAGGGAGTCGGACTGTTGTAGCTGGCCTCCGAAACCCCTCCTACCGCCGCTGCTATACACAGCTCAAATCTCTTTCAGAGTTGTTGCAGAAAAGCGACATTAATTTTTTATGTTCTCTGTTTGTTTTTCGAGGTGTTTTTATTTTTTTTTTTGTTTTTGCAAACCAACAAGCCGTGAATAAAATCCAACGCTTAAGATACAAAAAAAAAAGTCTTCATGCAGAAATTCTATGAAATTCTTTTGGATTCATTTGGCAAATGATTGTGGCGACCCATAACACTTCGGTGTTGACTGAGCCCAAAACGGAAATGGAAATGAGAACGGGAACGGGAACATATTGCTGGTATCGGGTGAGCTAAAAAATGTTTATGGCCATTTGATAGAATTTTCATGGAATTATTTCGAAGATTAACGAAAATTACAAACAGTGAAATTATTTTTAATTACTTTTGAAATAGCACAGAAATCTCCACATCTCTGTAATTACGGCCAAAGCAACAAAATAAAATGTTTTCATTTCTGTGTGTGTGTGTGTGTGGGCTCATCTCCTCTATCTCACATAAGTAGTTGGCTGGGAAAGCCCTATATATTTCCCACAATTATATTTCCGCTGAAGTGATATTTTGAAAATGCTTATTTGACGCAATTGCTGTTAATGACCATTAAAGTTCATACATAATTTGATATGAATATGGAGGGAATGGAAGAAGCTATTACGGCAATTGTCATAATTCACAAGAATTTCTCATATCATGTGCAATTATTTTCCATTTTTCATAGACACAAGTGGCAGTTGGTCATCAAATCATTATCGGTCAAGGTCGGCTGGCTACAATTGAGATTATTATTAACTCCAGATACTTCAGCGAGTGGTAACACTTTTAGAAAACCAGCACGAACGGAAGCAATGAACCTCGGTTCATTCTACAGTATCGTAATAGGAAGTGGGTATTCACACTCTACTGTCTGCTGTCCAGCGATACACGGAGGAAAAAGAAAACGACCTCTGTAACATATTTTCCCCAACATGTTTGGCAGGCAACATATATGTGTTTGGAGCAGGTCCCAAACATATTATTTGTGGGCTAGCAGCAATGTTCACAAACACATATCTGATAGCAAAAGAGTAGTTTAAGTAGCATAAAGTGGTCTAGGGTTTGAACCGAAATTCCGAGGGGCCATCTGAGTTTCTCAATTATTCTTCAATTTAGAAAGTTATTAAATCTAAGGAGTCGCATACGCAAGTCTTATCATAGCTTGAGCATGGCGAAGAGATGAAGAGAGAGTGAGCTCGATACAGAGTGTGCACTCACTTTCTTAATAGCCCATGAAGCACAGGAAGTTTTTCCGCCTAACAAATCCGTGCAGCAAATGTTTAAAGACTTTTCCGATTTCTAATTTATCTTTTCTATCTGATAATAACTTTAAGCCATGTAGGCTGGACAATATTTCTCCCACTCTTAAAGTCGATGGCATTTATGAGACAAAGCGTTACTTGTAGCTCCCACACAAATGTACTTCTATGAATTTCAAGACATCGTCTTAGAATGTATTGGCCAGAAATACGAGGTAAAGTGGACGATGGAAAATTTAAATAGTGGTCATGCATCGTTTTTGATCTACCACACAAATGATCCACACGTCTTATTTTTAGTACTTTCGAGATATGTCAAAGACAAAGCAACGAAGGCAATATCCAAGCTCAGCAGTGCTTGGAGTCATTGAAGTAATTAAATGTAAGAAATTCAATTATTCAATCAATGACAATAATTGATTACCTAATAATGAATCTAGCTCATTGAATGGTCGTTAGTCGTAGATTTCAACTCGTTTATCGTTCGTGTGCGATTTCCCCGACTTATTTTGTCAACCGACTGTCTTTGGCCCATGTCTTTGGCATATTAAATCCGTTATTCCATTTAAGCGATTTAAAACAGTTCATTGCAACTTTCAGAATAATTTTGATCACACTTCCAACATTCCGCACTTGCCAGAGAAATTAAGCGGCAACAAATGGGCAACACGCCAAATGTCCATGGAATTTCATTCAAACTTGTTGCAAAAATAATTGGGATTTTTGCTTTAACTTTATTGTCGATAAATTCGCATCGATTCAGTGTCATTACATTTAAATTTGCCATTTTCAAGGAATTTACGCACCTTGGGAAATGTTGTTTACCAAAAAGAAAAGAAAATAAAACTTTAAATGATTTGCAATCCTACTGGTGTCGATTACACGGTGCCATAAGTCCCCACTGAACGCTTATGATCCGAGCGATGTTGCAGCACGTAAATCAGCGTTGGCTGTCACAGAAAGTATTTGCGTTTCATTTGTCATTCGGGGATTTTTGTGGTTTCGCGCAAAATTTCAAGTGGCTCTGGTAAATTGTTTTAGATTTTTCTTCAACATTTGTAAGCGACCACTGGAGAATTATTTATGAAGTTGATTCCAAAGAATCTGTTTCTGTTGTTTCGGTGTCTCTCTCTCTCTCTCTCTCGCTTATCTGTGGTGGATGAGGCGGGGATTTTAGGTTTCGGCGCGTTCTTCTGCTGATGTTGCTTGGTTTTGCATGATTTGATTCATTAGAATTAATTCATGACGTTCGTTGCCTCCAGTATGTTTTATTTGTCCGTCTGCCGTCCCATCATAATCAGCGGACGAATGGTTCGTTGGAGTGGTAGTTGCGGCAACAAACAGCATCATCAACATCTGCGACAACAACAACAATGCGCCAGTGAACATAAAACAACAACAAAAACAGTCGGTCAACAACTTTATATGTACAACTAATAATGGATGATAGCGGATTTTCTAATCAAAAAATTTGTGTTTTTTCCCCTTGCCTCCAACTCGGGGTTCCACAATTATGTTGTTGCTGTTGTATATTTAATTCTAGAGTTAATTAAAAATGTTATGTTGCTGTGGTCAGCTTCTGAGTTTAGCTAAATACACATATTAAAGTCAAATACATCGTCACACACACGCACACACACAGTTATGTTCTGGACAACATAAAGTTTGTAGTCACTGTTGTTGATGTTGTTGTTGTTATTGCTGCTGACATTGTTCTTGTGGTGGTTTTGCCGGCCGGTTGTTTTGTGACCAATGGATGGATTCGTTATTCGCCGTGTTTTATGTCTAATGCCCTTTTATTAATTTTCTGCGGAATTCTAGTCGAAAGCGGAAGCCATTAATTTCGTTCCTCATTGTACGAACGGACGAAAAAAAAGAACAACAAAAAAAAAACAATCAAATTCAAATATACACAGCCATACACATGCACACTTTAAGTACCCCCACTTACTTTCAAATGCTGTCCCTCGCATTCAGCCCAGTATTTGGACCCAACGGACATCGCATGTTTAAGTATTCGGCTGTACGCGAATATGTCGGCCTGTATTTGTGCCGAATGTCTGTGAATATTCCCTTGCGCTGTGGTTTCGCAAGTACTCCATGCAAATGGTCAGTTTTGCTTAAGGATTTGTAGAACAAGTGTTGAGAATTCACATTGTTCGATCCATTGTGTTGTGAAGTAAACTCAGTTGGACAATTGGACCTTAGAGTGATCAAATTCTAATGGCTTATTTACTGAAAATGATGAGTGAAAATAAACGGTCGCTATTGATATCCTTGTAAATTTCCGGCTTGATCAGTAGGTGCGGCCCCTCCTGGAGTATCTCGAGGACTTTAAACAGTAGGTACCGGTCTGTGAGTCTATCGTGAACAGCTTACTGATTCAAGAGAAGTCCTTCATGGAATGTTAAGGTAAATAAGTAAGTGGTGTTGCTTTGCAACCGGAAGCTGATACCCATGCATCAAGAGGGAAGTCATGATCCATATATCGAGCCCTATCCGCGAAAATAGTGTAAGCGACAAAAACAAAATTTTACAGGAGAAGGTTTTTTCTAATTATGTCTGCTTTTGGTCTAAGTATTACCGTGAAATTTGATATATAAGCATTATTTTGTCCAATATTTATGATAAAATTGGTTTTATTTACATATCCACAACATAACGGGTATTTTTGTCGTTTACATTATTTTTGCTGTCATGCTGGCAAGCTATAAATTCAGTATTTTTGTCGTTTACATTATTTTCGCTGTCATGCTGGCAAGCTACGGGCTAATGTTGTGTCGGCTACGTTAAAACAATTTAAAAAAAAACTAGTTTTCTGTTTTAAAATTTTTTTATTTTAATTATTTGTTTGTGTACACAAATAAATATTAAAGTTTTTAACCTTAAATTCAATGGTTGTTACAAAAATAATATAAAAAAAAAAGTTAGAAAAATTACTTCAGAGAAACTAAACTAAAATTTTAATTTTAGTACGAATTATTCTTATATACATAAATAAAAATTAAAGCATTAAACCTTAAATTCAATGGTTAAGATAAAAATATAAAATAAACCTGAAAACTGACTTCAGATTAAATTTCGTCTTCTTGGTCTGTTTCAGGTAGTGAATCTTTAACGCACTCATCGTGTTTTAAATTTAAAAACTCGTTCCACAGAATCAGAATCGCTGTCGCTGTATGGAACAAGCGATTTTTTTGTTGAAAACTGAAACAGAAATTTCTTTATAACAACCAAAAAAATATAATACTACTTATATTTTATTTTAAATATTGTGTATAAATTAAAAAACACACACTTACCTCAAGTTGATTGAACGACATTACACAAAAAATAGTCAAATCGCGAATATATTGTAATTTATCACCAACTTTGTTGCAGAAAATTTTAATGTAAGCGCCACTTCGCAGTCACAAAAATGTAAACAAACTAAGAATGTTCACTTACCTTAAAATTGCTTTGGCTGCAAATTCGTAACGGAGCTTTTTACAGTTATGAAATTTTTAGAGATGATGCAAATAATAGTAAATAATCGATTTTCATCAAAAAACGAAAATCGATAACAGTGTCGCTTACACTATTTTCGCGGATAGGGCTCGATATGTATATCACAAATTTGTACCGACAGGTTAAGCTTAGTGATCCACCATCTTGTTTAGCCTAAAGGGACGCATTGTAGCAGTCCTTGTGCGGATGTGAAGCATGGGTCAGGCCTTCAGAATATTCTCAAATTCGCAGTTCCTTCTGCTAACATAGTGCATTGCATTTAGAGTGGAGTTGCATTTAGGAGTTACTTATTAAAAAAAAAAGTGATATGAAAGCATAGTCGGATATGGTCCATCTTTTGTAGAGTGGGTTATAAATCGTTGTATGTTAATACTGATATACGTAACTATCAGAGTGGTGGGACCTCAATTGAAAGAGGACCACTGCCTGTGGACATTATCTACTATATTTGACCACACTTATAGTCGCGGTATAGTCGTGGCAGATGTGACGATTTTTCGTCATTTTGACGATTTTTTTTTTGCAAGAATTCTCCAAAATGGCAATTGACGATTTTTCATTTAGAATGCCTTTAAATATGACGATTTTTAGGCGACTCAAGTTTTCCATTAAAAACGCAAATCTCGCAAGACATTTACGGGAACGTGTTATTTTAACCAAAAACTATTTTTCGACAAATGAGATTTCCATAGGGTTCGACTTTCAATTACATCTGTAATCTACACACATTAGGAATTTATATATTTTAAAATATTTCTAGTTCTTAATATTTTTCTTCTGACAAATACAGCTCACTAAACATCTCTGACATGTAATTACAATCGGAACATGCAATTTCAAATGCTAGATTTATTGTAGACAAATATTGATTCTGTAGAAGAAAAATGACCGGCGATTGACTTATCTGTACAAGATGAATACGAGAATGAATATGGAATGGCACAGCATCAGCCTGTGATAAATATTATGGGGAGATAAAATTCGATCCAAGAGCAACAGGAGCTAACTTTGGCCATTCCGGTGGCCATAACTTTAAAACGGATTTACAGGCCGTTCTGCATGAGACCATCTCCATTAGCGTAATGATGGCGTCGAACTTCATGCTAAACGATACTAGACAAATACAATTGGGCTCATTGAGCACCGGATAGGCCAGCTCCACATCGATTGCATTGAATCAAATAATTTATTTTAATTTCATAAATCGATAAACGTGTTGTGTTTACAACTTTGCAATCTCCCACAAACCATGTTCTCGTACAAACAACTGTGTGGAATCGATGGACAATCCTGAGGTCCAGACACAATTGCATCCATCGCTTCTATGGCGATAATTTAACCCAACCCTAAACAGATTTCTGTATCTTAACTCTGTGTACGGTTCATTTGAGTCGGCCAATCGTATTCCGTTCTAAGTGACTGCCTGTGCCGTCCACTCAGACTGAATCAAGTTAATACCAAGGACTTGCAGACATGTTCTCTATATTTGTGAAATATTGGATTTTAAATCTAATTTAGCGTACGCTTTACAGATGTTATCAATTGTTTGTAGCTTTGCTTTGTTTTTTTTCTTTTCTTCTGTTCTATTTTTTTTTCTTTTTGGTTTGCCTGACATTTTAAAAGCTGTTCCATATTTGACCTCAAAAAGACATTCATTCATTTATTGGTTCGTAGTTGTCCAGTGTCGGTGGTGGCGGCGCTGGCGGTCGAGGAAGGAGCACACAGTGCTGCGGATATCAACGCAAACACACGTATGTATGGGAACCTTCGAGCGAAGACCACTTTGCCACCGTTTGTTTGTTGTTGTTTGTGCTGTAATTGGTACATATTTAGACCACTATCGGGTAATTTTTTTCTCCTTTATTAAGATTTGTTGTGCATTTGTCTGGATTTCTTTCGGTTGTATCGTAGTTTTGTGTGTGTGTGTGTGTGGATTTGATCTGTTTTTGCCGGCAACTGTTTGTCGTTGGCTTCGTGGTCGATGGCAGCGTTGGCTTCTGCCAACGACCGTGGCCAAGCCGCAGGTACGGGGCATATGCCGGCCGTATTGAAAACACTACATAAATTAAAATGTAGTTGTTAACCTGAACAAATTTATTATTTTGTACAACTTTTGAAATGAATTACAATCGGTACAGGAGGCCGACGACCCACCGCTGTGCGTTGGGCCCATACGCTTTGCTTCGTTCATTCATTACTAGTTTTTTCTCATTTCATTTTTGGGAGGAGGAAGGCAATTGAGTGAGTGTTATTTTTTGCCCCCAAAACGAATTTTCGACCAAATAAAAAAAAAAAAAAAAATGTTTAACTATTATTCAACTTTACACTTGACTGTGGGAGACAGTGGGCCTAAACGTTGTGTTGTGTGCATGACTTGTTACTGATGACCCCGGAGAAGTGGAAAGTATACAACAATACATTGTTGCGAATTCTCTAGCTGGATTTGACAGTCTTAACAAATACCAATTAAGACCTTCGCCGTGTGATATTTAAGGGGATTCAAGTCATGATCTTTGTAGTCACAACAGACGGGCAGAGGCAGACAGCTTCAGTGAAGTTACAGCAATAGATGGTAAAGGGCACAAATAGAGGCTTTGTGAAAGAGACCTCCTGAACATCAGTGTAATGAATGGGTTGTAATCCTAGATGGCATTCAAGACTCCACTTTAGATCCGGATCCAGAGGTCAGGAAAAAAAACGTATTAATTAAAGTAAGCAATGGTTATCGCCGCAAGACTGTCTGTTTAAACATGACCAATTAATTGCATTTGGTGATAAGTTTCCCGTTCTCTCAACGACTAGAGATAGAAAGAGGCGGCCTCAACCCAAGGAGTAACAGACGTGTAATATATCACGAATGATAGAGACAAAGATTTCGCCATCCCGCGCAGAGAAACAAAAATTTCTGCACATGTTGGGACAGTAATGTCACGCGAAGTGTGTTCCTATTGGCTAATAGTCAATTGCAGGGTTGCCAACAATAATTCGTACGCTGAAAGTATTTACTCGTTTGTAGATACACATAGAGTTGGCAATCCTTACAAGGGAACAAATACGTCATCTAACGGAAAATCATGCGCATGGCGTAATCTTTGTCATAAAGAGAAACAGTTCACCTAATAGAACATAGAACATTTTAGAATTTGATTCCCCAGAGAAATATATCGGGTTTAACTGAGGTGTTGGTTAACCCCATGTGTTATGACTCACCATGGCTATTCAGTTTATGGCTCACGAGACATCCGTTAGTTACCCCACCGCCTTTGAATGAAGAGAAACTTTAGTCTTATGTCTTTCATACAAACAAAATAGCCGTATAGCTAGAATTACGCCCGATATCACAGACATTCGAAAGGGATTAACAAAGTGGTGGTCGTTCTCCATTCTTAGCCAGCTTGTCATCTTTCGTAGTTGTTGTAATTAAAAATTGGTGAACTATGAACGCTGTGAAAATGATTTCAATTGAGTTGGAAAGTGATGTTAATGTTTCAATTAAAAACTTGTTTACTTTCACTGGCACCTTCAAACCCACCGTTCACTTAAACTGTTCACCAACATTTTCCCCATGCGGGGGAGTCGGCGTGTGTGTGTGGGTGTGTGTGAGGGAGTGTGATGGAAAAAGTACAAGTGAAACTCAGAGTGCCGGAGAAAAATGGTTCAGGTGGTTCATTTAATGTCTGTCTCCTACGAACAAATTAAGATGACCCAAGTGTCAACTTCATATACGAACGGTCAGACTTGTTGCATCGTCACACAGGACACAGGGACCGGTAGTGGCGGCAGCCAGACCAGTGTTGCTGCTACTGACGCTCGCTTTTTTTTTTTTTTGATATTTTTACTTATTTTTACTTGTGCAAAGTATGAAATGTGTATGGATGGAACTTTGGACCTATACCAGGAGACATAATTCAAATGCAGGTTCAGATTGTCTGCCATAACTACACATACCATGAACTAGGAGAAACGAAAAAAAAACATCAACAGCATACAACGAAAAAAACACACACACACACAGACAGACAAGAAGAGAAGGTGTTTAAAATTTGGTATTAGAATCACGCAGCAGTGGCTAGAAATTCTTGCAAAAGTCTACATGTCTCCCTCCCCTGTACACCTTTCCCAGGCCCTGGTCACCAACAGACAACAACGACAATGTTGTTGTATGTATTTGCGGGTGTTTCATAGAAGCACATTTCGGAGTGTCGTGGCTGGAGTGTGCACGTCCGTCCGTCCATCCAGTGGCCAGTGGAGTTAATTGATTGATGGATTGCGTAGCAAGTAAAGCTCTATTAAGACCTGACATGCATACATACAACATCATTTCTGTTAAGTCTTTTGACTCGACTCCACTTCGGACGGAGTGGGCCTTCGCCGGACCAGAGCATACGGCCGGCAGGCCATGCATCAATGTCTCTCCATTCATCCATCTGTCTGTCCGTCCGTCTGTCTGTCTGTTATGAGCCCAGCGCATTTTATTTCTCAGTGTGCCACATTCGAGGCTGAAGCACAAACACACACACACAGACACACCGTTGCACGACTGTATTGTGCTTTTCTACGGTGTCAGTTGGAGTAGTCAAAATAACCACCAAATACTCTGTCGTGTGTATGTTTTATTGGTTTAATCGCCAAATTAAAGGTTTTCAAATTTTAATTTCAACCTTTTGCACTGGAGTGCCACCTTTCGGTGTAACGTCGTATACCATAATTTCAGTGTTGTTGTTAACGTTTGCCAGTATTCTTTTTTCCTCGGTGTTTTGTTTTGATTTTCGTTTTTTTCTCGATTCACTTAATTATCGTTTTCCAGGCAGACAGTAGTTGTAGTAGTGACCCGTTGGGGCTTCTGGCCGCGGCAACAGAGCCAGCAGCCGTAACGTGCAGAGGGTATTTTGGTGAACTCGTACGCTGGACGCAGCTATTACAACAACCATCATGTCAATGTTTGATACTTTGCTTTGCCAAGGCGGTTTAATAAGTTTGGTTAGGAAAGAAGCAAAAAAAGAAACATTTCATTCAGAGTCGATTTTTTTCTATGGGAGGGATACTTGGACGAAACTGTTCCCAATATAAAATCTGAGAGCTCCGAAAAATTAGAATATATTTGGGTGAGTTCGGCATCAGTAAAACAAGTAATTTTTGGATTTGATCCCAAAATATGAAATCCAAAAACGTTGGTTTTATAAAAACATGTATTTTATTTCACAATGAATTCAAAAATAGTAGAACAAAACCCACGAATAGATCGACTTGAATGACAACTGCAAAACGAAAATTGTACACAGTAATATTGACTGTGATGTACTGGATTGAAATCATATTGATATCATATCAAATGAAAAAGTAGTTGAGTTAATATTATACAGGATTTTCCAACATGAGGTGTCATTTTGACAAGTTTAAACTCCGCCATAACTACACGCTGAAAAATAAGTCTTTTTTTCGTAGCAAGTAAAGCTTATTTCCTTCTACACAAAGCTTATTTGGATGTAAATATACCTCGTTTGATATTAGTATTACATATTTGTGTATAAGCAATAGCGTGTTTAGGAAAAACAGACAACGAACTTATTAAATTCGACAAAGCACAACATTTGTGTGCGAATAAGTGTGTATTTGCAACTGGTTTCGTAGTTTTTTTTTTTTGCATTTACGCTCTTTAAAACAAAAGCATTACCGAGAGAATGAGATGGATTGTTATATAGAAACTCAGAAATTGAAAAAAAATAAAAAATGACACAAAACTGCATACATATAAATTTGATATTTATCACCTACAAACAAGTTAATGTTTGTGGTGGGGAAAAATATATATATGTTTGATGCGAACTTGTTTGCTGAAATTTGTTAAAATTTCCATTTTTTTCAGCGTGTAAAAATGGAACGATACACGCTTCAACAATGCATTGAAATTATTAAATTTCTCTACAAGAATGGTGAAAATCTTGCAGTCACAGTTCCCAAAACAAAGAATTTTTGGGTCGTCGTAAAGCACCATATCGGATCGCAATACGGAAATTGGTGGACAAATTCGAGCTGTTGGGACAAGTTAGTGATGTGAAGAACAAAATCCGTGCACGTCGCTCATGAACAACTGAGAATATTGCTGCTGTAGCCCAAAGTGTTGAAGAAAACCGAAGATTGTGCATTCGTCGTCGTTCTTTACAACTCATTTTGCATAAAGCCAGCCGATCATTAACAACGTCGTGTCTTTGCTGATTGTGTCCTTGAAATGCATGAACATGATCCGGAATTTCATCGAAAAGTCAGCTTGACTGATGAGGCCCATTTCCACTTCGGTGGTTACGTCAACAAGCAAAATTGTCGCATCTGGGTCTCGGAAAACCCAAGAGTTAGTGTTGAGAAGCCTCTTCGGCCTTAACTGACTGTTTGATGCGGGGGTCATTGGACCTTACTTTTTCGAAAATGAGATTGGATCAACAGTTACGGTGAATGGATTGCGCTATCGAGTGATGATTAATGATTTTTGATGGTCGGAGTTGGATGATATTGATGTGGACAACGTTTACTTTCAACAAGGCGGCGCTATGTGCCACACAAGCAACGAAACCATTGCTCTTTTACGGGAAAAGTTTTCGGACCGTGTTATCTCTCGAAGAGGTGATCACAATTGGCCACCGAGATCTTGTGATTTAACACCTTGCGACTTCGTCCTTGTATCGAAGTTTTGGAAATTGTAATAGACATCGACTTCGCTTTCAGCACTATTTCCAACTCATATGGCGCAACATCGGGTATTTAACTCGGCAGTTACGCTTGGTAGAGATTGTTTGAAAAACTAACACTTTTTTACAAAAATTCCTGGGCAGTGAAATTTAATTACGAATGTAAGAGTTCCCCAACACCTTCTTTTCTGCCGATTTATGGGATAATTTCATTGTGTAATTGGGTTTTGAGTGTTTTGTCGTTTAAACAAAACGTTCATTATTGTCCATAAAGAAATCTTGGGACCTGTTTGAAGTATAAAAAATAAAATGTTGAAAATAAATTTACTTTTCCCCAATTTGACAATACTGTGAAAATTTGTGGTGTACGACAACATTTTTTTTTGTTAACAGCGGCAGACGGCATCAATTGTTTCGAGAAATTACTCGCGCGATGAAATTTTTCAAATGAAGATGCACGTGTACAGGTAGACCCTCAGTTTTTTGTTTGCAGATGATTTTCCATATTTTTTTTCTTTGGTTTCGAAAACAATATGTCTACTCAACTGTAGGTGTAACGACAGGGTAAGCAATCGCAGTCACGGAACAGCAATCGTCGATGCATCTTGAGATGAAATCCTCTGTAAAACTACAAATCCACTTTTTTTAGGCGTCCAGGTAGGCGAGTTGGTAGCGTGCTTGCCTATCCGCGTGTAGGTTGTGGGTTCCATTCGCACCAAAGGATTTGGTCTGGCGCTGCACAAATCTAGCCACCCGTTATATCAGCCGGTTTACCCTTGGACCCAAAATTAGAATAGAATATGACTTTGTATTGTAATTAAATAAAAATAACTACAAATACGCCTTAGACATCCCGGCTAATTTCAAGAAGTTAGTGCTGGTGTCTAAATCTACCTAAGAGTCAATCAGTTTTAGCCAAAACATATCACAACACATCTCCCCGCTTCTTAAATTATATTTAAGTTTTTCGTTGTCTATATTTAATTTCTATTCCTTTCTTTCTTTTTTTTCGGTTACACTCATTCGTCACTCTATTTATACACATAGTTTCGTTCGTTGTACATATATTTTCTGGTAATTCCCTGTATTACACACTCTTTTTTTAACTTTTTGTTTCTGTGGCCTTTGCCCAAAACAAAAAAAAACGAATGGAATCATTTGAAATATTCCATTAAGCACGTGCATCGTTCAACGCTGCCAAGTATTTTCATCGATGCTATCCAGGAGATTTAAACTCATTAAAAATGTCAACAACAACGACACTCTGAATATCTTTTCAATTTCACAAAATGCATAATTTTTTACTCGACGAGTGTTTTACTTCTCGTAGTAAACTGAGAGCTTTCCAAAGAGTTGTTTTTTGGTGTGGGTGGGGGGATATTTATTCATTTCCCTTTTAATGCCGATGCAACCGAGTTTTTGCTCAAATGCAGCATCTACTTAATTGAACTGAACTGATTTTTAGGGATATACACATCCTTGTTGTCACTTGTGGGGCAATGTAAAACATTATCTGTTATCAGAGTAAATCGAAAATGATTGTAGATGATTCTTTTGCCTCCCTCCTCCCTCCTCGTTCTAGCCTGACAGTCGACTAATGTTGTGTTGAAAGTGACTGTAACAAATATGACAAAAAGACGCAGTTTGTGTTTAGCCGAAAAAAAAATAGCATTGAAGGGAAATTTAAAAAATAAATCCACTGTGTCAAATTGTAAAATATTGACGTTGATTTTCAAGCAAGCAAAATATTGCAACGAACAAATGAGAAATTATCTAGAGGTTACAGGTAATTGTCTTTTTCCTTAGGCGCTGTGCTACCATTTTCTTTTAACGCTGAAACACTTAATTCGATTTTGGCTATTTAGATTTGGTATAACATTATTGGAAATGTTTAACTTACACATTTATTTAAAAAGAATATTAAAACATGTGGTGACATGTATCTATAAAAACCACTAGTAGACATTTCTGGATAAGAGTTTCATTGAAGTAATCGTGTGATAACTCTTATCCACAAATGTCTACTAGTGGTTTTTATAGATACATGTCACCACAAGTTTTAATATTCTTTTCTGTTCATTCACATTCTTACGGGTTTTGAAAGGATGTCCCGAAATTCACTCAACTGAAGATGAGTTTGGAAAAATCATCATGAAATGCCTGTGCAATGCATGGCAGCGACTACTCGCTTTTCTTTCGTCTATCGTAGTTAAAAGAGCCCGTTTAAAACATTTCTACTTTTCCCAAAATATTCTCCACCAGACTGACGAAGCACCCTGTCCGACACTCCTGGTAGTCCTCGTACTGAAGATCATTCGTGTCATTCTACAAAGGCTTACAATGAGTTGGTGAAGTGTTGTTTCCAGGTCTTCACCATACTCAGGAACCCTTTCGTAAGACATCTTCGATGCTTTAACCCTTCAGTGCGCCGTGATGCATATTTGAATCAACCACTTGTTTTCCATGTTACTCTTTTATTAGACATTACAGTGATTAAGTTTCAGCTGATTCTAACACGAATGCATGACATTTGTTGTTGTAAAACCATAGATGATTTGTAACGGATGTTTTGACAACAATTTGGTCAGTTGTCATTGCGATTTTTGCATTATAGTGGAGTTTTGCGATTTATAACTATTTTAAATTAAAATAATTCGCGATTGGTGATCAAGGTAAGTTTTATAAATTTTATTTTTATTCTGTAGTGTGTGTGCGTGACATTAGTGGAAAATAAAATGCAAAATGTGTAAATTCTCAAGTTGTAGATCGGAAAACTTGGTTGATTCAAATATGAATCATCACGCATTTTTTTATAAAAAATAAATGTAAAAATAAATAAAATAATTTTTTTGTTATTTTTTTCTAGTTTTAGAATACCTGTAGAATTCAAAAATATTTTTTAAAACAAAAAATAAAAAATCGCGCATTGAAGGGTTAAACTTTACAGGTTACAACGACGCTAGCAAAGATTGTCCACATTTTTTTATTTTTTAAAAAACATATCATACATAGAACACCCTGTATTGATCAACATTACGTCGTATTCTAGAGACATGTTCGATGACTAAGTTCATCTGCATATTGAGAAATGTTAAGTTGAAACTTCATTATCCACAACTGAACAACTGCAGTGAACATTTCTGAGAGATTCACACACAGCCTTCGGTGTTGGTGTAACCCCACTAAATAGTAGAGCCAACGAATTTGGATAATGATTGGAACTATCCTCTTCATGTCTGTCTGGCAAAACATCAACGGACCAAAATCTGATTCAATTATAATAACGTAAAAATTAATTACAAAAGGCGTAATAGCATTAAAATGCATTTTGTTTCGGGTTACGGCAAAGGCCTTTTGTATTCGTATTCGTATCTGCATGTGTCTGTATGCACATGCCAGTGTGCGTGTGTGTGTGCGGGCTATTTTGGCCACAATTTGTCTCACCACAAGGGGTATTAAAAATTATTGCCATTACTGTATTACGACGGCAACTGGCAACTGGCAACTGATTGTGAACGAGTATGAATACAACACACTGTGAACAGTGAGCAGTGAACGGTGAACAAACAGCATGTGTGGTATCTGTGACTCTCCGGCCGCATTGTTATACAAATCCCAAAATGCGGACCGGTAGGAACAAATCTACAAGCGTACACCATCATGTAACGTCTGCCGATACCGCAATATATGAATATACAATTTGTTGATTTTTAGGAGTTGGTTTTTATCAATGAATACCGAACACACAGACACAGGCACGCACACCACAATAGACAAGCACACATACATATATATATATATTGTGCTTAGATATTTATGTGTATTGCATTCAGTTCAGCACACATACTCGTTCAAATATGGACATTTACACCATAACATTTACCTTGCCTTCACTGAAGCATCACAAATATCAACAGCAATGAGGGCGCTGTGATAATTTCGGTAACAGCCTTTGGGATTATATCAGATTTACAATTGATTTCATTTGACTTGAATTGTCAACGGACGAAAGGAAGAACACATTCGCTCATTTTTAGTGAGTGTTCGATTTTTTAACGTGGCGTGTGTCGGTGAGACAATTGAGTTAGAACATTTTCTGACTTTCGTGTGGATAACTATAAATCCAAAACTTGAACACGTCCACTTTTCACTCAACATTCGACGAAGGAAAGGGCGGGAAATGAATCTCAAATCAATTTGTGGACCCACCAAACGAATGGTTAGAGGTTTTTCTGCAGAAAGTTAAAAACGGCTGGAGAACACTTGCTTACTTTGTAAAATCACCGCCATATTGCTGGTAGAAACCAGTCTCGTTGTGTTCTTACGAGGGTATAAATCTTGGTTTGTTGAGTAATAGCCCAAAGTAGCACCCATTTACTAATATTATTATTCGGTGGAAATGCAACGGGAATATCATCTCATCAGATACTATTTGTCATACCAACAATATTTTTTAATCAACAACCGATTAAAGCTTTGTCAGGCAATTCCTTCAGATGTTTCGGCAAAAAAATAGTGTGACAGAGATTTGATTGGAAATTGAAATTTTTTTTTTCTTTTAATAAGTGAACCGTCACATGGACACCTAACAGACTTTATTGAATTACGTAAACAACGATTTGGATGTGTTAAATGGATCATGACTAGTGTCCACACAGGGGTTTGGTATCCACATCTAATTTCAATCGTCCCAATGATAGCTTACAGAATAGACATGACTGAAAAAAGTGTCAAATTCTGGTGTGAGTTCATTCTACACGGTCATCCGGTCAATAAAAAAATTTACCTCTAAGTTATGAGCCGTGTGGCCTGATTTCAAAGTTTTTAAAGTATGAAGCTAGGGAATTGGGAAACAACTTAAGCCAATGGAACGGACTTGGAATTATTAGCGAGAAAAAAGGCTTTCTGTTGAGCTTGACATTCTGAGCCACTGTGCTGTATGAATTGTCAGCTTTTGTAAAGCTTTTTAATGATTATCAGATCAAATGCTAGCATAGTACCCAATTCTCATCCAAAAAATGTAGTTCAGCGACGAAATGTAAATCTGTTCCTAAAATATCCAGAAGAAATTTTGATAATAAAGAAATTCAAACAAAACCTACAAACTATTAAAATCCCAATATTTTTTTAAGTTTGTTTTTTTTTGGTTGACAATATGTTATGTAAAGGGTGTTTTTTTAGACGTGTGGTTTTTAATCTGGCCACACTTTTTCCGAAGTTGGTCTTTTTGACAGCTGGTTGGTTTGACATTTTATAATGAATTGACTTACTCCGGAACAAGGTTTGCAAATCGTGCAAATTTATTACCAAAATAGTGGCCCGATTTTCACAAGAAAATTTTGTTCAGCGATGAGGCTGACTTTTGGTTGAATGGGTGCGTTAATAAACCAAATTGTTGCATTTGGAGCAATGAAAATTCACAGGCCATTGTTGAGACGACGTGACATCCTCAAACAGTCACTGTTTGGTGTGCTCTATGGGCAGAGGGAATCAGTGGACGATATTTCTTCAAAAAATGAAGCCAGCCATAATGTTGCAGTCAATGAGAAATGTTAAAGAGCCATGATTAATGACTTTTTCGTGACTGAATTGTAGGATGTTGATGTGGACGAGCTTTTGGTTTCAACAAGACGGCGCTACATGCCATACAGCCAAGGAAACATCTCCAAGAATTCATCTTCAGACATTGTGAGAATATAGAATATTTGGTCAGAATGCCTTCTTCAGAATGTATCAACTTATCGTCCAATACAGCACCATTCCGAGTTGATGTCATCGCATGTTTACCTCACTGACCATTTCATAAATTCCCACACATGCAGTGCTGACCTCGTAAATGTAACTTTTATTGGTGTGTGCGTAATATTTTTAGATATTGATGGTGATGGGTATACTTTTTGTTTCAAATTAAATTTAGTTTCGGTCATAAATTGTTTCCATGCTCAGATAATTAAAGTTACAAATTTATTGGTTTTCATAGTGTTTGTCGGTGTGTGTGCGTGTGTGTGTGCATGTACACATAGTCGCACATGTGTGTGCGATATGATGCAGCTTATAAAGATGAAACTGTGATTGAGTTATAAGCCGGGCGGGCGCACTCACTCAGCCCCAACAAATGCCCGCATACACGGGTTAGTCAATGCGCTCAGATTTCAATGATTTAATGCGTTTTTCGTTTGCCCAAATCAATGAGTGCACGAATGAATGAATGAATGAATGGCTGACAGACTGACTGAACGACCGAATGCACGAATGAGTGAACAAATCAATGCGGCCCGCTCAGCTTCATGTTGTCGGTGCATTGATTTCCAACACCATTGACGTTGTTGCGGTTGCATTCATGGGGAATGTTGCATGCGGCGGCGAATGCATATGCGGCAAACAGAGGTAAATGCACTCATAACTCTAATGACAGTTTTTGTTGTTGTTGGGCTCTTCACATTGCTATGGATGCTCCATGGAACGAAGGAATACAAATATGAATGATTGAAAATTATTGAACTTAATTTGTGTCTATGGCATAAAACCACAAACAGTGAGAGAAGGAGAGAGAAGGAGAGAGAGAGAGCGCGCACGAGGGAAAATAACATACCCTAAATCATTGTTGGGGAGAATATTTAATATCTTTTTGTTTATTTAAGTGTTTTTCGCTGCCGAGTTCTCTTTTTTTCCCCGTTTGGTGGTTCTTCATTTCACAGACATCGCTGACATTCAACCAATCAAACAACGTAAAATAAGCGATCTAAGGGAAAACAGCCCATAAATGTTTATATATTGTTTTATGATGATGGGAAATTCGAAATTAAATTAAATCCATAATGAATTTCGTAAACGAGCTACAGTTTTCTTTTTTGATTTTATTGGAATGGGTTTTTCTTTTAGTGTCTCGTCGGCGGCGTCGTCAGCGTCTGCCGGTCATAAATATTCAAATTAACTCTTGATTGGCCGTATTTCCAATGCTCAATGTGTCATTAGAGTGTGAGGATAATCAATATGCATCGTATTGAATTCAATTTGCACTCTTAGAATGCCAAATGATGTGCCATAAATATTCTATGCTCAATTGCACCTCGGCTGTGGATGAAGAACATGACAAATTTGATTTCATTGACAGTAAACGGACGCACGCACAGTGGTGGTTTCGCCATCGGGCCACTCCTTCCCAGTGTAAGTCGTTTCCTGCAACGAAAGGACAGGTGTTTTTTTTTTTTTTTTGTTAAACAAAGTGCACTCTGTTCGAAAACCGGTGGTCCGATTACTATGAAAATGCGTGTGTTTTCATAATTATTCAATTAATTGATTTCATTAATCATTTCGAGATTTCGGAAAAGATGAGTGATTGGTCCAGGTCTGCTGTTCACTTGATAGTCGCTCACATCTGTGAGTATTAAGTTGGGTGGTGGTAGATTGAAACAAAACAAAAACACACACACACACATGTTTTGCAGAGTTATTCTAAAAATGTTTAATTTATTAATAATTTCACTTCAAATTAAAATCATTGGTGGGCTGACATTAACAGGAATTTACTCTTTAATTGAAATACTCCTATGGATGTGTTTTTAAAGCTGTTCCTCGTTTCAACTTCCCGGTTACCGGCAATAGAGTAAACACATGGAATTTAGCAGGGTGATGGTTTACAATCCAACTCTATGTGAGATTAAATTTGGTCGAAATCAGTCACGGATAAAAAAAAACTAGTTTTTAAGTCTCAAAAAAAACCTTTTTTTTGGAAACTTTGTCTTAATGTAGCCAATACTTCTAGAAATCTTTGCGTTACTTAAACAACTAGACTATTGTGTTTTAATCAGTCATAGCTCAGTAAATAAGCGTTATAGGGGGGAAAGAGGCGAATCACATTTTTCCATAGAAAAATTCAATATCTCTAGAGCGAAAAAGAGGTGAATCCTGTGCTCACTTGAAAGGAAAACATTGAGATAAATGATCGGATGTTTGTTTCATAATAAAGAGGAAGGTATGCCGTTAATAATGAAAAACCACATGAGCCAAATGGCCACCACGACCACGCTTACAAAACCATATCCTTTTCATGAAATGTTCCATGAAATGTCCTCGATAGCCTCACGAATTCTATTTTTGAGGTCCTGAATCGACGCTGAGCTGTTGGCGTAGACCTTATCTTTAACGCGGCCCAAAGGAAAAAGTCGCAACAAGTTAAATCACAAGATCTCGGTGGCCATTTCTGATCACCTCTTCGAGAGATAACATGGTCTGGAAACTTTTCCCGTAAAAGAGCAATGGTTTCGTTGCTTGTGTGGCACGTAGCGCCGCCTTGTTGAAAGGAAACGTTGTCCAGATAAATATCTTCCAACTCCGACCATAAAAAATCATTAATCGTCTCTCGATAGCGCCATAAAATTCACCGTAACTGTTGATCCAACCTCATTTTCGAAAAAGTAAGGTCCAATGATCCCGCCGGACAATAAACCGCACCAAACAGTCACACGTTGAGGATGGAGAGGCTCTCAACAATAACTCTTGGGTTTTCCGAGCCCAAGATGCGACAATTTTGCTTGTTCACGTAGCCACCGAGGTGGAAATGGGCCTCATCAGGCAAGATGATTTTTCGATGAAATTTCGGATAAAAGGACCAAATCAGCAAAGACACGACGTTGTTAATGATCGGCCGACTTGAGTTCTGGTGTTAACTGAACTATGAACCAAGTCTTAATGCAAAATACTGCAACTCTTTTGGCTACAGCAGCAATATTCTCAGTTCACATCACCAACTTGTCGCAACAGCTCGAATTTTTCCATCAATTTCTGCATTGAAATGCCCAACAGGTGAGAGTAGATGCTATCAATTGTTCTGTAGTCCCCAGTTACCACTGTATCGGCTCAGACCCACCTACATTTCAATGTATGTCTTTTATACCCATTGGTATTATCACCAACATATGTCAATCTCGTTTTAAACCAGACATTTAACAGGTCATAAATATCCAATGCGAATCCCACAAATAAATAATCAATAATAGTTTAAAGCAACACACTTCCATAGAACACTCCATTTACATGCAATCCCACCACCACCCCCCAAACCACCACAACATACATAGGGCAAACTGAAGGAGACACACAGACAAAAAAAAGAACCCGCATGGCAGCAACAAAGACCATCATATTTATGTAATCGTATATACATGTGGATAATACCAATAAATATGAACCACAAAGTGTTCCAACAACATATGCATTCATGTCTGAATTTTATAACATCACACCAGGGCGACAAGGAAACCCCCCCAGCAGATGGAGAAGACGAGGAGAACACAATAATATGATACGACGACGATAATCTTTAACATTTACAAGTTACATTGAGAGTACATACAACCAATTCAACCAACCGCACGTTACCACCGAGCATACATACATACACTCTCCCACTAGCACCCATCCGCAAGCACACACACGACGGGCACACTAGGCCGGCCCAATATATGTCGACCCGATGCGATTCAAGCCAACCCATTCCAGGGATATCTTTCAGCAGCACTTATGCTAAATCTCTACTAACTTACGCACATTCTGTGCAGCTGTCACCTGAGTAGAATGTCGGTCGGTCGTTGTTACAGCCAGTACCCCAGGATACACAGACACACATGGAGATGTCATCTATGAGACAATCCATTCTTTTTTTTCGTATTATATTTTTTGTTTGACCCTTTTTGTGACAAAGTTATAAATAAAAAATTATACAATGACCGAAAGGTGTAATTACACTACTCAACAAAATGAAAAAAATTTCATGTACTCCGGATGCGATAATTTTTTCTGTGTAGATAACCTTGACATGAGCTCGAAAAACGCAATACAAAATTTTTTTTTCGTTTGGTTTTTGTTTTATTTTTTTTTTTTTTTAAATTTTAAAAAAAAATTTTTGGTTAATTTGTTTCGTCCGGCATAACTCGGGAACCACTAGCCCGATATTGTTTTCCTATACAAGCAACAGTTTCCAAGTTAAAAATGAATATATAAAGGAAAAAACTTATTTTTTGCCTAAAGATTTAATTTTTTTTTTTTTAAAAAATCCATAAAAAATCCAAAATGAAAAAAAATTTCAAATCTTATTACTTTTACGTAAAGTCACATAACCTATGAGCAAAATGAGACAAAGATCATGAAAATCGATGCACGCGTTTCGCTTTTATTCGCAATTGAGTAAAGGTATGAATTTCAAAAATTTCAAATTTTCATACATTTTTGTCACCCAACAAATTTTAATTTTTTTTGTAATAAAAAAGAAAAAACCTTACCATAGACAAAGTTGTGCATATGTCGAGCAAATTTTTTAAAATGTAATTCAATTAAATCGGGCTAGTGGTTCCCGAGTTATGCCGGACAAAACAAATTAACCAAAAAATTTTTTTTAAAATTTAAAAAAAAAAAAATAAAACAAAAACCAAACGAAAAAAAAATTTTTTATTGCGTTTTTCGAGCTCATGTCAAGGTTATCTACACAGAAAAAATTATCGCATCCCGAGTACATTTTGACTGTTGACTAGTGTTATTAGTCCTTCGAAATGCTAGTCCTGGTCAATTACAGGGCAAGTGCTCAGCACTAACCATTAGGGTGGAGTGAAATTAAAAAAAAAAAAAGTTAACCTCGGAAAGAGATGTAGTCTGTGGTCCTAATGAGGGGAAAAATAAAGAAAAAAATTTTAAAAAATTTTTAGGGGTCGCGCCACTCCCTCGAAATTTGGAAATTATCGCTATTTTAGCGTTAATTTTAGAAAAATCCTAAAAATGTTTGCAATAGCATAAACAATGAAATAAGGGCATGAAAAAATTTAAAAAAAATTTTCTCATTGTTCAAAAATTGCAAAAAGTAAAATAGGTCAAATCGCCCCTTCTTCAGAAAATTGACTGAACAATGAAATCGCCACCAAAGCTACAAATATTAGTCGATTATCCTCATATTTGCCTCAAATACTTTTGTTTGGGCACTGAACAAGCTCAAACTTTTAAATTTCGAATAAGTTAAGTCGTTAATTTTTAGGATTTTTCTAAAATCAACGCCAAAATAGCGATAATTTCCAAATTTCGAGGGAGTGGCGCGACCCCTAAAAATTTTTTAAAATTTTTTTCTTTATTTTTCCCCTCATTAGGGCCCCAGACTACATCTCTTTCCGAGGTTAACTTTTTCAAATTAAAAAAAAAGCATGTTTTCACTCCACCCTACTAACCATATCTCCTAATTATGTGAGCCACAAGTGGCAGTCATAGTTTGCAATCGTAATGATTCACTCCTAAGTTTACCTCTTGAGCTTCATGAATGAAAATCCGTCTTCAAGCAGACTCTCCATTTTATTCTGAGTATCTTCCTTACTTTGTGTGGGAATACGACCAAACACAATACAAATGGATTTCGAAAGTGTTAATGCTAGCTCAGTTGATTGTGAATGTTACCAACATCAACTCTAAACAATAGTGTCGTGCCAGAAGTAGCGTTGCTTTGCGTGTCTCGTTATATCGCTTGAAGGTTTTAAGCTAAACACAAATATCGCCCTTTAAAGGCTGTCACTAAAAAGTGCCGTCTACGTGTTAGATTTTCTTGATGTTCTCTCGTCTCTGACATGTTTACACCAAGAGTCCAACTAGGTTTGCGTCTCTTGTGGCATTCGTGTACAACCCGTTGTATCGATCAGCATTCTGAAGGAAACCCAAAATCCATCAGGTTCATGATTTGATCTTCAGGCGTAACGTCTGGGCGGAGTTAAGGCCGTCAGTCACTTGCTCACGCAACAATTTAATGTATTCGGTTTCTCTAACCAAAACGATTAACTACCGTTTTTCTGATTTTGATTTTTAATTAGGTGACAATCTATTTGATTGCTGATTTAAATATTCTTTTTTTTTTTTTTTTGTTTACTTAATATCGATAATAATGGGTCTGCAAACAACAAACTTGGCATAATTTCAAATCTTCCAGACTTGAAACAATAAAAACAAATGTAATTTTCTAAGGTAGTGGATTGGCCCATACACACACATAAGCCTGTGTGTGTGTGTGGCTGTGTTGCTTCTTTTGGTTTTCACGGTGAACGTGTATGTGAGCACATGTACATATGTGGGTTTTCCTTTGGATACGACTTCTAAGCGTTCTTCTCTTTGTGAACCCCACCAACCAACAAACCGACCAGGAACACACAAAAATGGAGAAAAATGTGAAATAATATTTACAACTAACAAGACAAGCCAGCCATCCAATCCAGCCATCAGCCAAACAATCCATCCAACACTCCCAACCACAAGCCCACAGAGGGAACCAGGCAATCGGCAACCAACAGCAGACAAGCAACAACTGACAACAGAATGGCTGCAATACCGGCTATGACATTGTTAGCGTCTGTGACAGTGGCAGCAACAAATTGTCTGTAACCGAGCAGAAATTGTCATAAAATATTCAAATTCACTTTCACTTGTGTCGAAAACAAGCAAAAATTCACTTTTTTTTTCCTGGAATTTAGTTTAAGTACCGGTGCTGGAGGTGAAGACGTCGTTGTTGTTGTTGTTGTTGGAGAACACATGTATTCGCACCAACTGGGCTAAGGAAGACCTTCCACAGTCAGTCAGCAAGTCACACTTGCAAATTGCTTTGGGGTTGTAAGAAAGTGCGTGTGCCTAATAGTGTGTGTATGTGTGTGCGTGCGTGAGGAGATTGTTGGCTAGCAGAGATGACAAATTGCGTGGGCTGCTTACTAAATTGTCAAGCCAAGAATTGGCAAAACTCAGAGGATTTTCCCAGTTTTGTCTTCACTGAACTGTTCATTGTTGCAGCAAGGTCGTTACTATTTACAATATAAATATAGGGTTATCCATTTCGTGGTTTCCAAAGTATAGGACTGGCATTCGACATTTGTCAAACTAAGTTGTAAAACAAATTTTTTTTCTTTTCAGTTGGAAGTCTGACATTGACAGAAATGGATCGCTTAACTATCACACAACCCGTAAAAATTATTAAAACCTACTACAACCAGTGAAAACGTTGCAGTCGGGTAAACCGACTTATATGTACCCTCACCCACAGTTAAAACATACAAGTCTCATATTCCAAAGTATCGGAAATTCGAAAGTGAGCGTGGCTATGATGAAATGTGATAATAGCAACCTAAAATACCGTATGTTATACAAAAAAATATTGTATTACTCGTTTTTACAAAAAAAGACGGAATATAAAGAAGAGCTTTTCTTGAAAAATGTATGTAGTTAAAGCTTTATTAAATATTGAATTTCGGAAAGATTCGATTAGCGAATTTATATAATTTCACGATTTCTGAAGAGGGTGGAATGGTACATTTGTATGGGAGGTACCAGAAGGGGAGTTGCCAGACTTCCAACTTGTTGTCCAAACTTTGTCTAGCTATAGGTTTACTAAATACAAAATTTGGGCAATATCGCGGTGGTCATAATGATATTATTACATGATTTCTAAAGTGGACGAAATAGCAGATTTGTATGGTAGGTACCCGAAGGGCCGAAGGGGTGTGGCGATATAGCCCATAGACAATCCCATAAGCAGTTTTGGAAAAATATTAACCCATGTGAAATTTCAGAGTGATTGCATAACTCTTTCGAAAGGACATGGCTGAAACGATTTAGAAAGTCATGAATCGAGTTTGGTTCAAAGACATCTGGGGTGTAATGTTAATATTTCTATGTGTTGCACTTTTGAGCCATATCAAATGATATATACCCTCCTACCCGTAGTTTTAGGCTATAAAAATGGTGATTCTGGCACAGCCACATATCGTGCTTTAAGAGGAGATTATGGTTTATGGTTATGAAGCCCATTTCTCACTCGGTGCGTATGTTAATAAACAAAATTTTCGTATTTGGGGTTCTGAGAATCCTCATGTAATTGAAGATAGGTCATTACATCCACAAAAAGTCACTGTTTGGGGCGCTCTTTGATCCGAAGGAGTGATTGGACTTTACTTCTTCGAAAACGACGAGGGAACGACTGTCACCGTCAATTCGGTGCGTTATGGTCGCATGAAAACCGACTTTTGTTTGCCAGCTATTGAAGAATACGACTTGGAGAATATGTGGTTTCGACAAGACGGTGCCACATGCCACACAACTCGAGCGAATATGGCTTTGTTGCAAGAGACATTTCCTGGCCGCGTAATTTATCGTCGTGGCGACATCAACTGACCACCAAGATCATGCGATTTGACACCATTCGACTTTTTTTGTGGGACTACGCGAAAGACCGTGTTTATGCAGATAAACCTTTGACTGTTGAGCAGTTAAGAACCAACTAACCATTCGTCAATTTATGGCTGAGATACCGCCCAATATGTGCCAGAAAGTGGTTCAAAATTACCTCAAAAGAATCAATGCTTGCAACACTTCGCGTGGTGGTCATTTAAATGATGTAGTGTTTCACACATAATGTCAACGTTCAAACTTTATAATAACAAATAAATATCATGAAAACAATTATTTTATATGTACAGTAAGAGCTCGATTTGCGCAACCGATAGGAAATCAAGCCTGTTGCATTAACTGAGATTGTTGCACTTATCGAGCCCCAAATATATAAGTTTAAATATTGAAATCGAAGAATATGGAATTAAAAATAACAAGAAAACAAGGGTAAAATAACAGTTATAGCACGCTCGTTCACAGTGGACAGAGTCGAACAGAGAATAATGTTGAATAGGGAGCATTTGGTTTAAGCGTGACCTTCAAACAAAGTTCCTGATTTCAGTGCATCAGAAAAAGGTTGCACTTATCACGACCTTTTTCTTCGAAAGTTGCACTTATAAAGACCGTAATATAAAAAATGACGGTTGCGCTAATCGGGGAGTTGCAATAATCGGGGGTTGCAAAAATCGAGCTTTTACTGTATTTTATTTACGTTGATATGACACTTTGCACAAGTAAAAATCGATTGGAAAATACTTTTGGCTAATAATGATTTGTTTTCTACACTTAGTTTAGATCCCCTTTTTAATAACGGGTATAGTTGACGTGAATATCAAAAGTAATTTTATCCAGAAATATTCCTAAATATTTGACATCGGTACTCCATGGTATCGAAATGGATTTAATTTCTATTTGGCTATGTGGATAATATCAAATAATGCGTTTTCTGCTAATATCTTAATATATATTTACCCTC
Source organism: Hydrotaea cyrtoneurina (assembly GCA_958296145.1). Taxonomy (NCBI): domain Eukaryota; kingdom Metazoa; phylum Arthropoda; class Insecta; order Diptera; family Muscidae; genus Hydrotaea; species Hydrotaea cyrtoneurina. The sequence continues at coordinate 3,113,713 of OY282513.1, read as the reverse complement.
GACACTGATTCACTGATTCCCTGATTCACTGATACACTGATTCCCTGATTCACTGACTCTGTCACGCAGTACGTAGGAATTTAAATAGGCATTCTATAATTCTATAAATAATAATAATAAAAAAAATAATATATTTTTTTTTTACAGAAATTGTGTTTTCCCCAAATTTTCTTTTTACCAAAATTTTTTTTTTCCAAAATTTTTTTACAAATTATTTTTTTTCAACAAAAAAATTTTTTTTCAACAATATTTTTTTTCCATATTTCAAAATTATAAACTAGATGGGACCTAAAACTGATCCTTGCGGAACACTAGCAGGGATTTCCATGAAATCTGAATATTGGTAGGTTTTATGGTTTTGCTATGGGTATAACAAAATACTAACGGGGAATACTGAAGTTAAATGCAACAGTTCATTACAAATGTTAAAATGGTTTTTATACAACTTTTTTTCTTCCTTAAACATTTCGCAATGTTCCAGAAAGGTCATCTCTCCAGTTACACATTCGAAATTTTTTTTGTTTTAAGCTGGCAAAGTTTTTTTTTGCAAAATGTCATTCGTATAATTTAAGTCGCCACTCTCGCATAGTAAGTACACTTGTAACAATGTTTATGCACTGTCAACCCTTTTTTTGTTCTGTCCTCAAACATCCAATTAAATTCAATTTTGCTCCAAATCTGAACAGCGAATGAATTGAATGAATTTCCTTCCCCCCCCATTACGAGTACGTACGCCAAGTTAAAATTTTGTGCAAACTTTTTGCAAATATGAAAAAGAGTATTTTTATGCCGCTTTGTATGTGATGTGACGCAAATTGAATGCAAATTGATATGGCAACAAAAAAGATTTAGTGAGTGTTCCGACAGCCATCCGCATATGTTTGGTATAAATTATGTCAACATCTGAAGAGCTCATCAGTCATAAAGTTGCTGTGGCACAATGCTAATACACGACTACGACGACGACTACAAAAAGTTTGTCTTTAACGACAAAACAACGAACAATCTGGCCGTTCCATCTTCAGCATTGGCCATTGAACCTGTCTACCGAATGTCCAAAATTAGAGACTTTTTATAACACACACACACACACGCAGACAAAAGAAATAGAATATTTTCCAAGAATTCCAATTCAATCCCCTACAACTAATTGAGCTTTATATACGAGAATGCGTATCTCTCTATTGTCGGCCATATTCATAAATAACCCGTCGGCTGCTATACGGCGATAAATTTTGTTATTTTCGTTTTCTTTCCCCGCGACTAGCACAAGATGAATTGGTCTGCTGATAACCTTCTCCGATGACCGAACTCATCTGAACTGTTGAGTTATTTAAGTTGTTCACCTGATCTGTCCACTGAAACCAAGTGTGGTGGTTGCTCCATTCGAACATGACTACATGACGATATCACCTGATCGGACAGGGAATGGCAGTAGCAGTAGCTGTAGCTTCTGAATGCGGCCGCATACCAATCAACCTCCATTGGTTGGTGCCCTTGTTACGCTTTTGACTGCAACTGACGCTCTGACTTCACAACCACACACCCCAACCAGCCGCAGTGAGCGATGTGGGCTAGAAATATTTCACCTAATTTATGCACATGTACAGATAATACAGAAATGAACATTTACAGATAATTTACTTACTTATATGTTCGTAAGAATGTGGACTTTGGTGTTTATAAATAAAACTGACTTTTCTTATTAAAAGTGCAAAGGCAGCCATGACGGCCCAGACAACTTCAATTAGAATGAAAGCACCACCAATGCCACTGAAGAAGTCTGTACGTGAGTGTCATATTTTATTCGGAGATAGAAATAGGTTTGTTCGTATATGTTTTTTTCTTTTTTTTCTTCTTTTTTTCTTAACCATTTGTAGACATAAATTAATAAAAGTTTTAATTATTTTTTCAATAAATCTATGCATATTAACGAGAAAATATCAGCGACGAAATGTATACCAGTTTTTCATTTAAACTTATTATAATTTATGATTTGCTGTCAAAATGGGTAATAATACACCGGTGCCTCGACCAGCGGCTAATGATAGGGCAAGCAGCCGTTTTTTTTTTTTTTTGGAAATTAAATGAAATTGTTTGCACTTTGTCTAAACTATTTATCGGTAGACGAGTATTAGAACAGCACTTTTAAGTTGTTCGGGACAGAACTTGGGGAGATAAGTTAATGCGCTTTTGGGACATTTTCCATGGAGCCAACAAAAAATGGTTCTGCACAACCGAAAACAGTTGACATCTTGAGGACTACAGCACTTTCTATAACTGTATACATTATATGTCTGTTTACTTCACAAATATTAAAAAGAAACTGAAAGCTGCTGCCAATTGCAAAGGTTATGACTTCTTCCGGTAGGCTAACAAAACTTTTGGGACAACTATAATACATTTTCTTTTCATTTATTACTCGGTTATTATTTCCATTACCCACGAAGACGAATAAGGTCCAGCTCAGAGTGGGGGTCTTAAAAACTACCAAGATTAGTCTCAACATTGACATCACATTGTTGAATGCGATCGAGATGATCCTTGGTGTCATCTGTATAGAAACTGCGGGCCGACTGGTCGAGTGTGCATGTATGAGGTTTTAAGATCCTTCACAGCTTCCTTAATTCCTAGTCTAAGTTAATATCGAAGTGCAACGAAATTTACTCACGAACCCAAATATGCCTTTATTTTCATGATTTGCCTAAATTTTTTGATCCGGTTTCTGGGACTATCGGGTCACCAGCGGCCCAAAAACCGTCCCTTGACAAACATGGACATATGGGTATCGAAATGCAACGAAATTTTCTCGCGAACCCAAATATGCATTTATTTTCATGATTTGGATAAAATTTGTGATCGGGTTCCTGGGACTATCGGGTCACGAGCGGCCCAAAAACTCAGTTAGTTTTCTTATTTATTGACTTTTTAAGGATCCATGATGGAGGGTATATAAGATTCGGCCCGGCCGAACTTACTATTTGTCCACTTGTTTTTTTTTTGGTTTGACACGTCAAGAGTAAAATCAAAAAGAGTAAAAAAAACTATGGAATTCGACGTCCTAATGTTCAATGCTACATTTAGAGTTTGGATAACAAATACCAGAAATCTGTGAAGATTTGCCTAGGATGTCGAGCCTATTTTCCTAATTCTTAGAGTGTTACCTATTGTCAGTTTTCCAATTCTCCTTAGATTCCCATTTATCTTAAACTTTGAACTCAAAATTATTTTATGACAAGATAAATCGATTTCCATCGAAATCAAATCGCACCCCGTTAAACAAGTGCCAAGTGTGTGTGTGTGTGTGTAAGTGTAATATGAGCTACTTTTCAGAATTTTTAATAAGTTGTCAATTATGCGTTGACTTTTGGCTGTTCTTGATATAAAAAACGTTGACTTATTTCCACTCCATTCCATTTCATGGCTGTTCCATGGCGTCTGCCCCGTTGGCCGGTGAGGGGATGGGACAGAATGAGCCCATAAACCATATTGTTTTCTTTCTTAAATACATTCACAAATAGTCGCCATAATGAAATGCAAATAAATTCATAGTTTTTTTCTTTTTGTTTTCGTGTTTATAGCACACACACACACACACACACATATTTACAAGTCGTAAAATGTATGCATGTGTTTTTGCGTGCGTGTGCATGTAACAAATTGTAAATATGTATAAACACATAGACAGTGCAATAAATTAACCAAAACCAAAAATTCTCAAAATGAGAAATTACCTTAATTTGATTTTAAATCAAAACAAGGCAATTTGTAATGTGCCCACATTTGGTGTGATTTCGAATTCGCGACCATCATCACAGCTTCCTCTTCTTTATTTGTTTCTGATTGAGATGGAAATATTTGTGCCAGAGATTGAAATGTATTCCCATTGATGAGGGTTTCAAATATGGGAAATGATGATGCGAATGATGTTTTCATGTACGAGGCGATGCAATGTTTCTTTCATCCAATTTGCACCAGACAGTAACTTCGGGTCACTATTGAAATTAATACTTGTGTATGTATTTTATTTTACATTAATCCTTATCGTCCTATCTACGTCTAAGTTTGTTTCTTTAAATAGTTTAATTTGAAAAGGCTCTTAACGATTTGAAAAACTTGTGGATTAGAGGGTTAAGGTCACTGTTTCCATTTAGATAGCTACCGTTTTTATTGTCATTTGAAAAAATTAAACCAACAACTTACCCCAATGTTCTGCTGCATACATGACACCGTGTTCCAATAGCATTAGGGATGTAAAGAACTGAAATTATAATAATTTTGTTAAATTATAATAATTTTGTTGTTTTAAATTAAATATTAAAATATTGTCCCACTGTGCGTACGGTGGTATAAACACCCCCCCAGAACGAAGAGACAAAACGTAAACGCTGTAAAGAATAAACATTAACATAAACAATAAAAAAAAAAAAAAGTCAATAAACAAATAAAAGAATCGTAATCGTAACCGAATATTTATTTGTTGCCATTGTTGTTGTTTATGCAAGTATGTTTCTCTTTTTCCCCGTCTTTTCCTTTCTGTTCTGGCTGTGGCTTTTCATTTGTGTTTGTTGCTGTTGGCTTTGGCTTTGGCATTTTGTTACAAACGTACATGATGAGCATACCGAAATAGCCAATAAATACGATATGTTGTTGTTGTGGTGTAGTTGGCTGTGGTGTTGTTATTAAAACAAACACTGAATCGTGTACGCTGCGATGCTACGTACCCCTCGCATCCGTGCCACCAACCGTATGCTCGTCTTATGCACGCTCACTGTGCTGAGCGTACGCATTGATTTAAATATGCTAATCAATAATTGTTAATCAGGCGGCCCCCGAACAGATCGCTGTTAATGATCTATGTACACACCAATAAACGATACGCTACTCAAGCAATTTGTATGTGGTTCCGTTGATTCTTTGACAGTGGTTTGAATGGACCTCCTTGATCGGATAAAATCAAAAAACAAGAAAGCATTCCAATATACAATATTATGAATTCAAATGCAACAAATTGTTTTTTTCAGGGCTGAGATGGACACTCAACGTTTCTCTGCCTTATATAGGGTTATTCATTTCGTGGTTTCCAAAGTATGGGGCTGGGATTCTACATCAGTCAAACTATGTTGTTAAACCAATTTTTTTTCTTTTCAGTTGGACGTCTGAATTGCTTACTATCACACAACGCATAAAAATTATTAAAACCTACCAGAAAAATGGTGATTTTGGCACAGGCACATATCGTTCTTTAAGATGAGATTATGATTTATGGCTATGAAGCACATATCTCACTCGGTGCGTATGTTAATAAACAAAATTTTCGTACTTGGGGTTCTGAGAATCCTCAAGTAATTCAAGAGAGGCCCATACATCCACAAAAATTCACTGTTTGGTGCGCTCTTTGGTCCGAAGGTGTGATTGGACCTTAATTCTTCGAAAACGACGAGGGAACGACTGTCACCGTCAATTCGGTCGTATGATAACCGACTTTTGTTTGCCAGCTATTGAAGAATACGACTTGGAGAATATGTGGTTTCAACAAGACGGTGCCATATGCCACACAACTCGAGCAAGAGACATTTCCTGGCCGCGTAATTTCTCGTAGTGGCGACATCAACTGGCCACCAAAATCATGCGATTTGACACCATTAGACCGTGTTTATGCAGATAAACCTCACTTTGGGGCACTTAAGAACCAACATTCGTCAAGTTATGGCTGAGATACCGCCCAAAATGTGCCAAAAAGTGGTTCAAATTTACCTCAAAAGAATCAATGCTTGCAACACTTTGCGTGGTGGTCATTTAAATGATGTAGTGTTTCACACATAATTTAATAATTATCATGAAACAAATATTTTATATGTGTTTTATTTACGTTTACTTTTGAAAACGCGAAATGGACAACCCTTTCGAGAGTTAAACAATCGCTTTGAAATTTGAAATTAAATAATATTTGCACAAAACTTCTTATGCAATTGAATGTGGGCAACGTGGCCAAAAATTGAACAATGAAAAATTCAGCAATTTTTTAATTTTGGGAAATTTTTCAAAAATGAAAATTAGGGTCGTAACTCCAACCTATTATAACAACATGAACAAATGCATTTTTCAGTTTTGTTTGTGGTTGTTTTTCACTTTTCTTTGGGGTTTTTTTTTATTACATTTTAGGTTTTGAAAATGGCGTAATTCTACATTTTTGAATTGGGGTCATTATTCATAGGGGCCTCTGTTCACGGAGCCATCGATAACATTAAATGTCCATATTGCCGGAATGGCGTTGAAGATATTTTGAGACTTGTGTGAAAGCAAATTACATGTAATTACTATTAATGTATAAATGTAAAATTAATAATTTTGAATTTTTTTTTGTAAAAAAATACTCTTTTTCCTAATTACGAAAATCCATTGTTGTATTTTTCATAATATTTTGTAGATTTTGAATTAGATAATTTTTCAGACTTTATGAAAAATCCCCCCAAAATCACATCATGAAATTCCCAAAAATTATGAAAAATGTCCCAAATAATTTATGAAAAATTACCCAATGCAAAATCCTTCAAATATTATGAAAAATACCCCAAAACAAAATTTTAAAAAAAAAATTGGATTTGGAAAAATTTTCATTTTTAGTTTTTTTCATTTTTTTCGGGGACATTTTTCATTTGGGGTATTTTTTTATAGAGCCACTCCAAACAACAAAAATTATCGGATGGTGGAACGAGGGAGTAGTGTTTGGCGAAATTTTTTTTTCGATTTGAGAATGTGACAACTGCAGGAAACATACTTGCTGGAAGAATATTCCACATACGAACGGATGAAGAACGAATTTTCTCTATAGTGTGTCGTCCGATCAACCGGCCACATTACAACGAACGGATGAGAGTTATATTCCATTTTAGGCCGGATGTAGGTATCGATTCAATCGATTCAAATCCATTCCTGCTGACCCACATACCACTGTGACCAATTTTCTACAACTCATCAAAATTTTCACCATCTCAGGCTCTTCGTGTTGTTAGTTGTTTAACTTTACAAGCATTTACCACAAATGTAAATAAATAAATGAGTGGAATGAATATTCAATAATAACAGATATTCCCCAAAAATATCAGATATTTTCAATACTAGAATTGTGTTTGGTGTTTGGGTATCCGGCTGGTGTTATTAGACATCTTTAAAAATTTATTTCAGTTATTATTGTTATTTCGACCATTACGTTAGTGTTGTTGTTGGTGGTGGTGGTGGTTGCTGTGGCCAAATGTTGTTGCCACTCACGATGATGACGATGCTGATGATGCCTCGAAAGTTTCGAATGATTATGACCGGCCGTAGTCGTCTGTGTCTTTCCCTCGCCGATCGTAAATGGATTTTGGATGTCGTTCTTTCGTTCGTTCATCCGTTCGATATCCATCCAAATTTCAAATGCTGTACAATGTGTGGCAAACTTAATGTTGCTGGTGTTTCGACTGTTGTTGTTCGTGGCTTAGTTTGGTTGTGAGCAATAAAATTTTAGTTGAGTTTCCATTTGTTGTCGAACAACACCGAACAAAGAGTGTGTTTTGTTTTCAAAACATATAAAATGCACAAAAGTTGTGAATAAATTTACTTTTTCAAATATTGTTATTGTCGTCCGCCCAAGTCGACATCATTTAGGCGCTGCTGTTGCATTCCAACTTTTCCCAACTACATTATTATACTAGTGGCTCTTTTGTTGTTGTTGTACTACAATGTGAGCATGTAGTTAACTATTTTCGTCCAAAGCGGGCAGTGAGCGATTAGGCGAACTGTCTGTTTTTGTTTTTGCCATATCACTTTTGGACTTTTATGACTCTCTGAGTGTGTGTGTGTTTTGTGAGATTTTCGTTAAATCCAGACAAGATTGATTCAAGTTTTATGACAGATTTTTATTGTAGTGTTAATTTCAATCAAATCTCTGATAATTAAATGATATTAATTGTCGCAATAATCGTAAAGTCTTGTGGTGATTTTTATTATCGAAACTTTTTAGATAACCAATGATTTGAAAAGAAATGGTTTCGTTTTTAAGACAACTTTCCCAAAAGTGGGGAAACACGTCTCCATTGTAATTTATGATACGGAGATTTCAGGTGGACATTTTTCTGTACAGACAACATTTTTACTTGGGACTATGGCTATGTGATTTTACGATGGAGGGAATGAGGGGGGATACGACATGAAATTACACTGGGATAGCCAAACCAAAGACACACCTAATGGCCAGTCTGATCATATCTCCCTTTTATTAACGGTCGTAGATTCTGTCCTGCCTTCAGAGCAAATGGAATGTAATGTTAATTTTAAATATTTTTTAATAAAACATAAATTTACCTATTTAAAGACCTGATGACGCACTTACAATTCCGTGGTGGACATTTATATTTTTTACTTTCCGCCTAATCTAAAATAAATTTGATCTCTATGCAGGAAAGGGGTTTGGTTTGGCAAAAAATCTCTTGACATTTAATTGTAACTCCTTGGAATTCCTTAATCACTGGTATCTTTGTCAACAATTTGACACTTCTCTCTCCCATTGAAATGAAATTTCAATGTCCTGAATAGGAAAATGTTAAGGAATTTGAACCTCATGCCAAAGAATGTGCCCAAACAGCAGGAAAGGTATTGCACATCAGTTGTCTTTATCGTCGAATTTACTTTCACTTTCAATTCGAATTTTATTTTAAACACATTCAAGTTTAATCGTCTTACTCGCATTTAAGCAGGAACATAAGCAGTGATGTGCGGGCTGTTGAAGGCCCTCCACAACAGCAAGGCGAGGCCCTGTGATCTTTCAGTAAAGTTGCAATGGGAAATCGAAATCCAAATGCGCCAAATGGTTGTGCATATTTACTCCCATTACGAGAGAATGTGCCAGAGATCATAAAATTGTTTGGCAAAGCTCGACTGGAGCGAGCCACTGGATGACGTTTATTGAAAGTATTTCAAATATTTAAAGAGACAAGAGGAAAACATCTGCCCTAAAACAACGCCATGTTTCTTATACCTTTAGCCAAGAAAACATTTTCATATTTTTCGAAAAATATTTCTTCTATTTTAGAAAATATTCCCATATAAACACATATTACGATTTATGAAAATAGAGTTTTGTACTAAAAACTACCAAATTATTTTGTCAGTTAATGTATTACACAGACACGATGATTTGATGAGAAGTGCTCATTGTCCAGGCCTGCTTATGTCCGCCACTGTGCTGTGCGTGTATATTCGGGTAAACACAACCACACAACCGTTAAACGTTGAGAGTTAATTAAATTATTTGATTGTTAATAATTTATTTAAATACACTTAAAATGTAAGACAACAACGCACGGAAACATCCAATAAAAACAAAAGCTAAACCGAAAACGAGCGGATAGAAAAAGAAAAAAACAAACGAATAAAATAATAAAATAGAAATTCGAATAGTCGAATAGTCGTAACGACAACTAGGATTCTCCCCAACCGGCCATTTAAGCAAACAATCCAACCATTCCGCCCATTCCAAACACCCACTCATGCACGGACCCTGGTTCGTTCGTTAAGGCCGGCAGAAGGTCCAGGAAAAGATGGAGGAGGAGGAGGAGAAGAAGTAGAAGAAGAAATATAATAACATCATGAAAATTGAAATAAACACTATAAAGCAAAGACTAAACTTGTAAAACCCAACTGCCACATAAATAAACGAAATATGAACATGGTCTGGTCTGCTACGGTCTGGCTGGCTGGCCTGGTGTGTTCTAGTCTGGTCTGGTCTGGTCGGTTGGTTGGTCTGTTTTAAGAGGTGGTTAAATTGTCTTAACATGGTTAAGGGTAATAAATGCACACTCTCTCTCTCTCTCACTCTCTCTCTAACAAACACATACACATACATCACCTTATAGAACGGGAGCGACGACATCAGATGGGGTAGAGCACTGCCCAACATAAGGTTAAGAAGTCGTTACAACTTAGATGCACATACGTACGTAGTGGATCCATGTGTGGTTGCTTGTGTCGCCATATGACCGTGTGTGTACGACTGAGTGTGTATTTGTCCATCTCCGCAAATACAGACAATAAAAGTTAAGAACTTGCCGTTTTTAGATAGCACCACAGCCACGACCGTTTACGAGGACAGCTGGATATGTACAAGAAATATTTCAAATCGGTGGTCCAAACTAATGGAGCGTAATCGGACTGTTTCTCTACATGTGTCTAAATACAGACACGGAACTAATTTCAGTCTGGACGATGTAAGAATGGCTTTTTGGGAATAAAGTTGGCATCGCTTGGATCAAATAGCAAGGATTATTTATTTACTTATTTGCTATACGCTGGGGTTGCCAGCAATATGATCGAAATCCATAATGCCAGCGTTAATTATCTAAAAATCGGACATGTTGGCGATAAGTTTTTGTCAACATAACTTCGGTTAACACCCCGATATGCAAGACCATCACGGTTCATTGCGCTGATATTGAATGTTTCCTCGCCTGTCCGGGATCCAGGTTAGTGTATGTATGTATTGAATACATGGATAAGGGATTCATGTAAAATCTCATTGATCAGATAAACATTTTCTTAATTTTAAAGAATATCTATTTGTTTTTAAACCAGTAGGCTGTGCTCTAACGTGTGAGATATTTCACATACAAAATAAACAAAAAGAAAAATAGCAAAAATAATTCAAAACTTAAATAAATAATTTCATTAAACAGATTATTTAAAATTGCATTGCATTTCGTTCCAGAATATATAATTTTACATCAAATCTCATAGACTTTACTAAATCCCGTTCACTAAATCAATGGCAAGACATCAAAAAAGTCCTTTTCCAATGTAGAATTTACACAATTTCCATACATCTCAGTTTTTTGCTCCAAATTGTTATACCACCCTCAATTCGACAGTCTTAGCTATTTTTCTATAAATTTCAACAACTAACAAGATAAGTACTCGCTACAGCAGCAGCAAAAATAAGATATTTTTCTATTTTCGTAGGGTATATTTTTTCGTTAACACGGCTGATACGGAGAATGCTGTTATAGTTCGAAAGCAACAAATACAACGGCATCAGAACTTTGCTAACACTCTGCGAAAAATGACTGTCAAAAGACATGGATACACAAGACCAATTTGAAATGAGTTGGTTAGGAGTTAGATGTGACCAGGGCTGTGGACTCGAAAAATTTGCTCGACTACGAGTTTTATTTGATTACATTTCCCATAACATAAAATAAATGTATTTAGAAGAAGTTAATTTGTTAATATTTTTAAAGTTTGAAATGCTTTCGGTTATATGAACTGTTTTATCTTTAAAATACAAACGCTATTAAGTGTCTTATGGACGGAAATACAATTTTCGAAATTTTGTTACTGAACAACTGAAGTTGAAGTCGTGCTATTTAAAAATGCTGGAGTCGGAGTCGAGTAATTTTGGTTCGACTCCACAGCTCTGGATGTCACAGTAGTACTGTGACGTGAGATAATTTAGATAAATAACATTTTAATTACATCAAAAGCTTTTCAAATCGATCACATCGTTCGTAGGAGACTACTGATGAGAGTGAGGCTTTCGGCAGGAGACTTCAAACGACTGACGGACAGGCCTATATCAGGAGACTACTAACGACTGACGAAGAGAGCTATAGCAGGACACTAACAACGACAGAGATGCCTGCCGCAGGAGACTTCAAACGACAGGAAGGCCTGTAGGAGGAGACTACCAACGACAGAGAATTTAACTACATATCAATTGGTAAGGTCTTTCGATTAAAAACTAATTAAGAATGGTTGCGAAATTGGGAAAGACTATACTCAGATGTGGTATGACTACGTGGTACTAAACACCAAATCTTTAATGATTTTAAGAAAATTGTTGTCTGAATATCAGAAAGGGCCCGCCATCTAATGTTTCAACTAGTGCTTATTTAATTTCGTTATTTTCGTTATCGGGCCATGTTGAACGAATTTTTTTTTACAAAAATTTAAGAGGAGGATATTGGCAACATTTGGTGTCAACACTATGGCGCTTCGTGCCACACAGCCGAAGCTACACTCGATGTATTGCGCCCTGTTTTTGAAGATTGCATTATCAGCCGCAGAGCTGATATGTTTGGGCTACTGCATGGCCAGCCGAGGCAGAAATTATTTTCCATTATTAATCGGAGGGATTGTACTTTCAAATAAAAAAAGAAATTTGAGAAAATAATAGTTTTTCAAAAAAAAAAAAAAATATTTGGCGGACCCTGTATTGTTTGTCTATACGTTACCGCTAAATTTTATCCAGACATTTTACGGGACATCGAATTGGAATGGACCTTTGAATTCCTGATTCTGGTCACATGGGACTGAAACTGGCTGTAACTATAATTAAGAAGTTCTTTTTGTAGTACCACGGACGGCACAGAATGAAGATCTATGATAGGCTAACTGAAAGTATCTTCGGCTATGGGGTCTAAACGGAACTGAGCCAGCGTTGCTCTTGGCTCTGAGGCTCTCTCAACTTACACGTTAATGCTGTCACTTTTTGTTTGTAACCACATTGCGAAAATTGCACACAATTAGAAACATGCTTTAGAATAATGTAAATCTTTCGCTTTCCCTACCGAAACTTAATTGTTTTTTTTTGTCTAGATGTCACCATTTCAATGGACATTTTCTCGTGAGTGTCAACCACCTCCACCCCATAGCAAGCAATCCACACATTCATGTCGGCCAATGTGTAACCGGGAACCATTTAAAGTAACCAAGACTGACCACTGCTATCATGTGCCGCCTCAAATAAACTACCTCCTCCCTTCTTTTGACACTTTGGCGCTGGGGTTTCTCAGCTTGGGTGAGTGAATCTCCCACGAGTGCTATTCCTAAGTTATTTTCATGAGCCCCCAACTTTCATCCATAAACATAAGTTTACGTGTATTTTCGTAGATGCACGTGTAAGATTTGCCTGTTGTGAATATTATTGATTTCTAATTGAAAATACTACCCGATAACGGAAATAGGTGAAGGAGGTGGGTGGGTGGGTGTGTAGTTGTGTAAGCTTCTTATCAGTCGTAAAAATGACGGCACAATGGCCACACCGATGAAAGATAACATCCCTTGGCCACTTGAAGGCCTACGTTGATGTAGTCATGTGTAATATGTGGATTTTGTTGTTTTTAAAAAATTCATGTTAATACCTACACATGCGTTGGTCTATTTGAATACTTGGAATTACTTTTTGTATTTTTAACTTTAATAAGTAAAATTCTTATTTGTAGAAAGAGATTCCTCCTTTTAGTCAGATCAAAGGCGGCCAGAATCGAGCAAAATTGCCGCCTATGGGATTCGGAGAAGCCACACGTGACTATTGAGAAATCCATGCATCCACAACGAGTCACTGTTTGGTGCGGATTTTGCTTGACGATATTTATATTCCAAAAATCCAAAAGAATGACATGGAGAACGTTTGGTTTCAAGAAGGGTACCACAAGCAACACAGCCAACGCAATCACTATTTTTGAAAATTATACATGGTCCGCCCTGTACATTCCAATAATTCGACGGACAAAGACATGACTACATGAAAAGAAATAAGTTCAAATTCGAGTTTATAAATTATGTTTTTCATGAAGCGAAAAAAATTATGCTTCTTGTAGAGTGATTACTCACTGACTAGTAAAGTCGCCGGCAACTACCAGGTAGAAAATTACCCCTGGAAAATTCCTATTTTTTAATGTTCTTGCCAAAATACGAACCTGGGTGGTAGTCCCACCGTTATTAACTAACAAAGACTTTTATATAAAAAAAATACATTTTAGTTTTGTCCGTTTACTTGCCGTAGTGCAACAAAACCCTCAAAAGAAACGTTGACATTTCCCTAATTACTTTTCAATCGGCCTCGTTTAGAAGTCATACTATCAAAGCCGTTTGCATTACACCAATGGAGTTGGCCTCCATCTCTGGGGGAAAGAATGACTCCAAACCTTTTTGAATCAAATCGTAACGTGTAGATGGTCGATTTCTAAAACGACCTAAATGTCTTCAACAAATATTTCTTCAATGCAAGAACCAAACAAATGCTTAGCAAAATATAATCTGGAGAGCATTCTTAGTGAACAAGTGTCGTTTTCAATCCATCAGCTACCAAGAACGTCCGGTCTGGATACAACACTTGGCATTGGCCTCCTTACATTCCTCCGTTCATTAATAAACCAACAAATATATGTTTGGTCAGATCTTGGTTAATGTTGACCACTTCGAAAGTGTTTGGGGCCGACCATAACCAGCATCCTTCTCACCCATTAACTGAGTGTATTTCTACGCTTGATTAAAGTTTTCCCAAATGACCGATGACCTCCCACAAGTAGCCAGAAAAATAAAATGAAATAAAAACCAATTCAAGCTGATGTGAAAAGTTTTCCAATGAATATTTTAAACCTTAAATATATTTTGGGGCCAAACGAATAAGTGACCTTAAATTTTGGGATTTTTTGTTTTGTTTTTTTTTTGTATTTGGTAAAAATTTAAACCGCACTTTGGGACAAGTCGACGTGTGTACCAACGTACTCTATGAAATTAAAAGTTTAATTAAATTGTTGGAATAGACTTTTGTGTTGTAGTTGTCGTTTCGTATGTGCCGAATCAACGAGTGAAATGAATATGTTTGTGGCACTGACTTCGACCCGGCCGACCCCTTATCAGGACAAAGTTGTGCTCGCCAGGCACACTGATAGTAATGTCAGCCTAGATCTGTAAATTATTATTAACCCAGATAAACAAACAAATGGAAACATTAAACTAAATTATAATAAAATACGCAACACAATTTCGTTGGCGTCTAGTGCCAAAAAAAATACCAGCGGCAGAGGGAGAGACCGAAAAGTTGGCGGCATTCAGTTGTCGCCATATTCCACATTTCAAATGGCGCCATTTGTAAAAATGTGTTTATTGTATTGTTTCATATCCTGCCAACATTCACAGAGCACAGCATACACAGACATAGGCAAACAAACCCACACACACACGCCCTCATAGTTTCGTCTTAACCTATATTTTCGAAGGACACACAAGGCAAAGTCACAAGTTTGCAAAGTCCTTTGATATCCTTAGTGTAATTTTTCTAAGCTTTTTAACAAATTCTCTTTAGCATTTTCCTCTTGCTTCTTGCTAATGAGCAACAAAAAAAAAAGCAGGCATTTTCGCAATTTTATTTCTTTTAATAAAATTTCACAAACGAAACAACGACCAACTTGTCCTCTGCCGAACAAAACATGTCCTTGATGTCTGCGACTTAGCAGGGGAATCAGCACTACAATGGAATTGGGAAATCTACGAAATTTACTTTAGTCTTTCTTTTATCTCTCGAAACGAATGAAACAGAGAAAAAGCGATGAAACCATAAAGAAGCAAAAGTTCAAGATGTACATAGATGATGCCCGCTGCTGATGGAATGTCCCCTGGAAGCGTTTTCTATTGATTTTAATTTGATTTTCTTTCTTACTATTTTCCGTTTTATGCCCGAGCCACCGAACGATTCTCAGCATTTATCCAATTCTTGTTCCGTTTATTTCTACTCACTTGAATATGTGAACGAGCACACATTCAACAGTGAAGATGAAAAACAGAAGAAAAAAGAGAGAGAGAGGGAGAGACGAAAGCAAATGTCATTTTGTTTGTTATATTTCCTTTGTGGATGTTGCACATAGCCACACTACCAGCACTCACACACATGATGATAACACAAAGCCCTACTGTAAAATCTTCATTTCCGGTTGCAACCGTGGCATTGTTTCTCGTGTGTGCAAGTGCCTCTTCAAATATGAATGGCTCTGTTGCTGTTCAAGTCTAAAACAAATGTGTGCACATACTCATGCATACGTGTACCGTCTCTCCTCGCAACAACGAAACGGGAGGACAACGAGCAGCACCAACAACTACAGGGCACAGTGGACTATTCCCACATCCTTGGTCGCCTCTGGTGAGCAAAAAAGTCTAGGAAGAAACGTTAGCTAAACTTGAACAGATTTGCATCGCCTTGACCGTTTGAGGAAAAGCCTTCCGACTGAAAACCATTTCCTACACTTTTATGGCGAAGCTTAAAAACGAATTACATAAAAGATATGAATTAATTGCAGTCGAGAGAAAACCACAATTGGATTTCAGTTCATTTTTTATCAATTCTTTGTTTTTTGTAAAACAAGTCTTTCTCAATTTCTGTATTTGATAAAACTTTAACTAGATACAGTTTTCAAAATAATTAGAAAAATTAGAACTCCAACATCACACCTTTGTTCACTAATGAGCCAACACAAAATATTCTTTGATGTAATCAAAACCAATCAAATATTGAGTCAAGGAACACTTTCCACGAAATTTCATCACAAAAGAATGTGAAAGAATAATGCACAATCAATTGACGGAGTACCTTGAGAATAATAGGATACTATTTGAACGTCAGTATGGGTTTAAACAGGGTACTGGAACGCAAGAGGCCATTGTAAACGTTATAGAGTGTATCTGCAGTGGATTAGACGCCGGCAATAGAGGTGTTGCTGGGGTATTTTTTGATCTCTCAAAGGCCTTTGATTTAGTGGATCACGATATTCTTTTAAAGAAACTTGAAGTTATAGGGTTTTCTCCATCTACGATTTCACTATTTGAATGTTATTTAAAGAACAGGAGGCATTATGTGCAGTTTGGAGATTCAAAAAGCGACTTACTACCAGTGTTATGTGGAGTGCCACAAGGCAGCGTTCTAGGTCCACTTTTATACAAAATTTTTATAAATGATATAAAAAATATTAATTTTATGGGGAAATTATTCATGTATGCCGATGATATATGCTTACTTTATGGCTACAGTCATGCAAAAGTATTGCAAACACAGATTGAATATGATTCTTCGATATTGGCTGAGTTTTTGAGGCTTAATAAACTATTGTTGAATGCAGGTAAAACTAAATTTGTAAGATTTAGGCCATATGACTCTAAAAATGACGTTGCCATGAGTGTCCATGTGGATGGTAAATTGATTGCTGAATCAGATAGTGTATCTTATCTTGGAATGGAGTTGGCCCATAATCTACAGTGGGACAATCATATTTCGCGATTAAAGTCCAAAGTATCATCGGGAATTGGAATCCTTCGTAAATTTAGGAATAAATTAAATGTAGACCTAAAGATGCTGATCTACCAATCACTTATTCATTCACATTTGACATACTTGCCTGTTGTATATGCGTGCAAATCAAACAATGCTTTGAAATCGCTGCAATCGTCGCAAAATAAGGCATTAAAAGTGGTTTTTAACCTTCCCCTCCGATTTAGTACGTTGACTTTGTTCAGAAACTACGCGCGAAATATACTTCCAGTGAGAGGTCTTTACAAACAGCAAATAAATATGCATGTATATAAGTCAATTAAAGGAATCGGATCGCACACCGTATCTTTTCAGCAAAATAGTTTTCACTCGCAACGGGTGACAAGGCAAGCTTCAAACCTAAGCACTGTCAGATGTCGTTTAGAACTAACTAAACAACGCATTACCTTTTCTGGTCCTACTGAATTCAATAGACTTCCAACCAGTTTGAAAACAATCGAGGTTTTATCTACATTTAAAAACCAGTTAAAACAATACTTAATTGATAATGTGGAAATGCTTCTAATATATTGATTTTATTTTTTCTTTGATTATTTAAAAAATTTGAAATATACTTTTTTTTTATATATACAAATTGCATATATAGATTACTATATGATAATATTATTATATGAAATGAGTTTATAGTTGCCTACTAGCCTCTAAAAAGCCAATATGGCGCAGAGGCATAATTATTATTTTGTATTATCTAATTTCATTGTTAATAAACCAATTTAAAAAAAAAAAAAAAAAAAAAAAAAAAGTTAGACAAGAAGGCAGTGATTTGGATATGCTCCTACAATTTGAATGTATTCAATTAGAAATTGTGTAACAAAAGTCACGTACGCACTGTGGAACCGTCGAATCGGTCCAGTTTTACCCCGTTCTTGAACGTATCATGGAGCCTGAATGTGCCGATAGTCTGGCCAAAGATGTTTTAAAATCCGAAATAACTTTTTAAAATCCCTATCACCGGCCTTTCCTTTTTTATTTCCAACGGAGCAGGTGCTAAAATGGTGTGGCCACACAACAAACCCCAGTTTAGATCCTGGTAAGGATATCGGAAATGAATGGCCGCTTTCCCGTTAGGAGTAGAGTTTGACACATTGTCATTTATGGATGTTAGTAAAAAAGCAAATATGATTCAGGGGCCAAAACGTAACAAAAGGGGATAAAAAGGGAGAAAAATAAAAAAAGGATAAAACAAATATTTGGCAAGAAGAGGTGGGGTTAGAGATGGAACGAAAAAGGGGCCAACCCGGGGCCGAAATGGGAAAGTGTAAAAACAAAAATGGGTGAAAAACAATTGTACTCGACATGAATGATTACATTTTTGAAAGAAATGGAAAATAATTCAGAAATTATCACAAAAGGGAGAAAAGTTGAAATGTGCATGGCAACTGTAGTTAGAATTGGGTTGTAAAGGGGATAAATAGGAGTAAAAAAGAACAGCATTTGGACAAAATAGAGAAAATTAAAAAAAAAACGTTTAATTAAAACAACGAAATTGGAAATTGGACGGGTAAAAAGTAGAGCTTAAGGGAAAACTTTTTAAAAATAATCACAAAGGGCTAGAAGTCGAAAAGGCAATACATGTTTGAAAATTGTTCAAGACTTGACAACGGCCAAAATTAAAAAAAAAAATTAAAAAAATATTTCAAATAGATTAATATTGATCGCCTAAAATTGGAAAACTATGATATGGGGTTTCAGTCAGTATAATGTATTTTTTTTTTTGTAAACCAATCCAATTAAACCGATTTTTTTGTTTTTACTGGAAAAGGAAAAAATGCGCAAACGAATTAGGGGATATTTGGTAGTTCATATATAAAATTGTTGTCTTTACTTATTTCCCTTAACATTCCATGAAGGAACAGACGGGAAACTTCTCTCGAATCATGGAGCTGTGTACGATATAATTTGTATTCTAACTGACCGGGACCTACAGTTTAATTTTCCGAACAGCTAATGCTCTTCTAGAGAAGTTTTACATGGCTTAGAGATTATTCTCCTACTCATACAGTCGCCAACATTTACGAGGTGGAAACAGTCGCTGAAAAATGTTTGATGGTCTCACCCGGTGGTCTTACCCGTGATCTTCTGCGTGATAGTCGCACACACTACCTACCACACCACGGCCGATGTTGTCTTTGCTTACTTTAAGTTTAAGTTCTGTAACTCCAAAAGAACTCCATTCATATCCGTCGACACAGAATGTGTTGCCATAGACAGTAGTCTGACCGCAAATCTTCCAAGATCCTCTGCTGATTCTGGTAAGTCTGAATGTTGTCTGGAGAGCGTTTCTCTTATCATGGACGATTGAGAGCCAACAATGCATCAGCTGTAGTATGTGTGCAACACTCCTCAGACTATTCTCAGTATAAAGGACTGTGTGGACAGGAAAAGCAGACAGACTGTCTTAAAATTACAACGACACATTGAAAACATGAAAAGTCTCGCAATTCCCGCAAATAACTTCCTTAGCAGACCCCATCAGTATGGGTCAGTATGTGTCTTGACTGTATTTTTCAAATCCCTCAATCACTGTGAGAATCACCATTTGTCCCACTGTACATTTTGGCACTGTCATTATACAAAGCGTATGACTGCCATATACATTCGGTAATATTCTCAGTTACCTTATGAGATGGTTGTCCCACAAAAATGTGTGTTGAAAAAAAAATGGAAAAAAGCAAGAGGCGAGATGTACATCAAACTAAAATTCAGAAATATTTTCTAATAAAAATTCAGCAGGAAAATGAACAGAAGAAACATGTTCAGCGTCATACATCCGTACAAATAGACAAATATTCACACACTCTCCGGCATGCAGAGGCGGGAATAGCAGAAAGTGCCCTTGCGAGGAAGTAAGATTATCCAGGCCATAATGTGAAACGTGTCCCTGCACCCACATGCCAGCAACCAGCCGGAAAGCAGAACTGAAGGCGATGGAACAAATAAACAATCCGGTGAAAAGGCGCCGGAATGTTTGTCAGAATTATGTAAGTATATGGGGCGGTATGATAAGTGTGTGCGACATAGTTCGTACTCAAGTCTGCTATGAGTTTTTGAGCTCTTGCTATCGGACGTGGCGTGATGGGGAATGTGGACTACGTTTTTGGCAACAAGCCTTAGTTCATATCCTTATAGGAACATCAAAATCATTATTGATTTCCACGAATGAGTCATCTGAACAAGTTATTAGTTCGTTTTCAGACAGATATTTCAGTAGTTTTCATTTTCCCACAAAATCATAATTTCGAGATCTATCTTAAATGACATTGGACTGAACAAACTACCCTCGTGTAAGCCATGTGAACATTTTTGCAAATAAAAATGAAATGGAGATACGTCTGTGTGTGTCTCCTAGAGTGCTGTGTAAGTACAGTCCCCCACACAAGGACATGCATTTTGCCATTGGGACAGGCTCATTTGGGACATTTATGTAATTGGAATAATCCCTGTCGATGCGGGCATAGATTTTGATCTCTAAGAGACGTTATTATCGACTGTAAATTCAATGCGTTTTGATGTGAGTGTACCGTGCCAGATCTTATCTAAAGCCTTGGAAATATTCAGAGTCTTTTGATTTCATCAAGCTCGACTCCAACGTTCCGAAAGGAATGCCATCTGATCTGCAGTAGAACGATTTCTACGAAATCCATATTGTCGATCATTACATTTTAGATACTTTAGCAGATTGTGGTTAATCCAGCTCTCCATAATCTTCGAAAGTGCAAAACATACGACAATTGAGCGGTAATTTGCTGGATTTGTAGTCTCACTTTTCCTTGGGGATCGGCGGAACATTGACAACATTTCAACGAGAAGAGTAACTACCAGCACGGGACGACATGTTGATTACAAAATTAAAGAAGGGACGAGGTAGAAGTGGGACAAGTGCTGAAATGCCATCCCGGCCGTGGAGTTTCCTTTGCGTTGTTTTCTGCAAGACACTGACTTCTGAAACTTCCTCTTTCCAATCGTGATTTTCCATAAATTCCACAATTATTCTGTAATCTAGAGGTAATTCTTGAAATTTTTATATTCTGAGTATTCAATTGCCAGCGTTGTTTCCTTCAAAACGATCAAGCCAAGTTTGTGCTTCAATTTCACACTCTGTCGGTTCACTCAGTTGAAACATCTCAACAATTTCTGCTGTGACTTTGGTAAGGCGAAGACTCTGATCCAAGGTTTGCTGGGGGCCCATACCACGTGTCTCTACTTTTGCTAACACTGAATTAACTTTAAATTCTTAAAAATGTCAGAAAAAAAAAAAAAAAAAAAAAAAAAAAATGGAGAAAAACAAAGATTTGGTCAAAAGTCGTTCGTTGGAAGGAATTTAAAGTTAATTAAGCAGTGTTGGCAAAAGTAGAGCTCACTGAGGGACATGTTGATCTGCTGGCCCAGCACTGAGATTATATTCTCTGATGAGAAACTAATGTTTGCCTTCAAACGTAATCCAGGTAGATCTCCTCGGACCGACTGTTTGCATCTACGAGTACGAGATGAACCACGAAATTGATGGGTATGAAGTTCACCTAGAAATGAATATCCGGCAAGTGCAAATACGCTCATATGCCTGCTAGTTGATTTTTCCTTCCATCTTCTTCGTTTTTTTTTTTGGAAACAAAACAAAGTGTATAAGAGTATAAAAGTTTTGTACACCTCTCATAAAACCTTTATGCTTGTTTCAATGTCCTGTTTTTAGTTTTCTCTTTTTTTCACCCCCCCAACTGAAGCCTCCTCCTTGTCGGCAAATACTCGAAATGTTTTGAAGTTTATGCTGAGGCAACAAAGACGGCGTTGAGATGATGTCTTTTGGTTTCTGCTTGGCTGTCAGCCACGACCAGCACATGTGGAAGGCGGGTGACAGGGGTGGACGCACAAAAGGGGAACACAAACATCCCGAAAAAAAACAATGCCAACATACTCGACTGATGCTTGAGCGCACAAAACTTAAATTAAGCATTTTTACGACAATTTAATACAAACCAGATTCAATATAACCAATCATTCGACCGTGTCGCAAAGCCGTCATTAGGTCATCTATATTGCATGGGTGGTTGAGGTGGTGTTGGTGCTGCTGCAGAATGTGGCAGGACACAAATTGAAAATATATCCAACGTAACCTTTGGCAGCCCACTTTCTGCCAAGAAGTTTCACTGGAATTGCTTACGTACGAGTGTACGTAGTTTTGCAGCAAAAGAAAAAGTTTCGTTTTTTTTCAATTTTCTCCCTCTTTGCTTCGGTCCGGGGACAAATCAATAATTATTGGCAATCGATAAACGTTTGTCATTAAACTATTCGATGGAGTGTGTCAGAGGACTCGGGCATGTATGATGGGAAGATATCATAAATTGCAACGGATGTATGTAACAGGACAGAGGAAATGTATGGCCGTTTCCTGTGTTGCTGAGCTATTTAATTATGTTCTTATGGCCAGCCTGTGAGACCATTTATCTCTATGTGGCGTTACTTGGCAAGGGGAAGAGCCGAGAATGCCAATAAATTATTTACAAGGATACAACTTGTTTGTGTCTTGAAGATTGTGGAATGTGCGGTGTAGGGTGTTCTGGAATCGGTGTGGAACACTGTCGTGCCGGGAAAAGTTTGTCCTGTCCAGGTTACTTGGTGGTGTTTGTTTTTTTTTTTTGTTTTACTGACTATTTCTGCTTAGTTCTACTTTTGAAAGTTTTCCGGTTCTCCGTTTGTGACTGAGAGAGTGTGCGTGTGTGTGTGTCACATTTGTTACGGTTGTCTTGGCCGGAGACTCAATGGCTCGTTTGCTGTCTAAGACCGCCTTTTCATTGTTCGGCTGGCACCCTCCCCCTGCGTTCACCCACAGATCCCTTTCGAGATGGGCACCGAACTCTGGGAAGAAATACAAGTTGACAATAAATCCGTTTATACTTAGGGTTTGTTAAAGTGAAAAAGGACATTTTTTTACTTTTCGCAAAAACTTCACTCACTCACTGCACACCACTCCAGCAATTGTTCGCCAAACTTTTTCAAAGTGTAACGTTTGTTATTTGGCCCGAGCTGGGTCAACGACAGCAAAAATAGTCGTGAACGAAGCCAACGACCAAGAAGCTGGAGAAAAGAAGAATGTCAGAACTGGGGGGGGGGGGAAGAGTTGATTGAAAAAAAAGAAAGAATAAAGTCGTCTGCAACTTAACGTCCAACATTGTGTCATTGTGACAAGTGATCTAAAGTATCACACACTTCAAATGAAATTCCATCCAACAGCACAGTACAACTTGCAACAACAACAACAACGGAAGACAAGAACAACAACAGAACCAACAAAGAACGAACGTTAAAGCACAAAAGATGACGAAAGTTTTCGACCATAAAGATAGCATAGAAGAAGAGCCCGGTTAGCATACGTTAACTACAAAACCAATTTGTAAACACACCGTAGTCCATAGAAGGGCCGTCCGTCCGTCCGTCCATACTAACACCGTCCTATCTGTCCATCTATCCAGCCGTGCCATCTATCCATCCATCCATCTATCCATCCTGCAAACCTAAACCCACTCACACACACACACACGTACATTGCAAGTCAAAGCCGTCAGCCCATTTCGGACGCCTCTTCTCCTCACCTTGCTCGCTTTGAAATTCCCATAAATTTTGAAAACACAACCAACCAAAATAAAACAAAAATGCGAAACGGCTACACCGTTTCAAAATAACACTAATTTCAAAAAAAAAAAAAGATATGGGATTGTGTAACTACGGAAGAAGGTACTAATGGTCGGTTAAAGAAGAACAAATTCCGGCCGGTCTATCACAGCTTCGCGTCGTCCGATCAACTGGCTCCTCGGTTCCAGTCAACTCTGCACGGAACACGGCACAAGTGCACATACACCAATAGAACTTTGTAATGATCCACGCCATTCCCAATAACACTTTGGGGTTTTTTCCAATTGGATATGGTGTTGAAACACAGCGAAAGGATATCTGAAATGTGCTATGACGTGTCTGAAAAGGATATGGATGACAACATGCGAAGTCAAACTCAAGTTGACAAAACTCAATTCAAGACGTAGAAAACGTAGCAGCGCAACAACAATGCCCGTGACAAACACACACTCACACACATCGAGAGACACAGCAAGGAGTGTGAATTGTTTATGACAATGGTCTAAGGGATGACGAATGGCTGTATGTTGACAATTATGACGACCGTCACTGACAACGACAACGACGACAATGGCGGGGACGATGGCGATGGCGATGACGACAACGACGCCGTTGTTGATAATGATGAGTGTGCGACGGCCCAAGGATGCGAGCAGTCCGATGGAGGGGAGCCTCCAACCCTAAGACAGGTCTCATTACAAAAGAATTATATTTACCTGGTACCACCTTCAGGCTGTGAACCGAAACGGAAGGAAACACCTTTGCAATGTACACACACACACACACACACACATACAGAGATATGAAACGAATAAAACCAACAAACGAAAGAATGAACAAGAACAACAACAACAACACAACATATTCCCAATGTGTTTATTAACGTAAATGGCAGCTTTTGTGCTTTGGCGTTTTGTGGACTTAAGGACAATGAAATTTATTATTTCCAGTGAATTTATTCAAACAAGAACAAAAATACCTCAAACTTCAACACTTCATTTATTTCAGCTTCTCCGGAATGCGTCCATTGTTCGCTCCACTTGCACGCCGGCCAACGCGTGTTCGTTTGATGAAAATGAAAAATATTTCCTAATTTATACTTTTCGAAATACTGCGAAATTCTGTCCAGGTACTCGACGCCATCAGTCATTGCCGCCATCGTTTATAAATCATACAAATAAACATTTGCGGTTTACCGCCATCAATTTGTGGCAAATCTTGGCGAAACACTAAAACTCACTCACGATATGCAAAAGTTTAATGATGAATAGGCCCAACGGTTTTCGTTGTTTGGGAATTTTCTCGAAAACACGATTTATGGGCCACTAAAAAACAGGACAATTAACAATTCCCCAAAAATGTTGCAAATTATGAGCATCAACAATTAGGCAAGCTAAACAATTATCTATCAACATGGTCTTCAATACTGTACAAGCGGAGTTGAGCTTGTGGTCCGGAGCCCCTAGATTTGTACCACCTAAATGACTGGCAGAGTTGGGCTTGCCTTAGAGAGGCGATCTCAACCGGAGGCTACGACCCAAAGAGTAGCAGAGGTGTGGGATAAACCCAG
This sequence comes from Hydrotaea cyrtoneurina, assembly GCA_958296145.1. Classification (NCBI taxonomy): domain Eukaryota; kingdom Metazoa; phylum Arthropoda; class Insecta; order Diptera; family Muscidae; genus Hydrotaea; species Hydrotaea cyrtoneurina. The sequence continues at coordinate 3,088,379 of OY282513.1, read as the reverse complement.
AGGATGATTCACTCACACAGACAGTTCTCCATTTAATTTCCGGCGGGGTATCCTGACTTGTGTAATACGCACCAAAATATATGCCCGAATGAAATACTTAGATGCGGTTGATGTCTCTGGGGCAGCATTCGCCAAGATTCGCTATCCTATGACAGAATAGTCTTTACGTTGGAGTTAAATATTCAAAGTTCAGTGCCGCTCGACAGTTGGGCGAAGCTTCATTCAGGGTTGAGCCTAACAAATGTCCATGGCGTCTTATTGACTTTACTCTTCAAGTCCGGGGATGACTCGCCCCTTGTTGTTATACTGCAGCCTAGATACACCTCTCTATGGGCTGGGCTTTAATTTAAGACTATTTCTTGATTTATAGCGGATAAACAATCCTTCCCTGTTATCTTAAATAAAAAAACAACTCGATTTTAATCAGGCATAAAATGCCTAACAGACAACATCCATAAATATCCATACCCTCAAGGTATAACCTTTTATTATCTGATTAAAAGATCTGTATCGAAGCAAGCGGCCAGAGTTTCTCCCCGACATATGCTTGACTTGGAGTGAGGCTGGCAGGGAGGTAGGGAGGGAGGTGGCTGACTGGCTCCTACACAACGGCCTATAGAAGGATAATCCTTAGACACGTAACCGAATTATACGTCCCTTATTGATTTCCTCCGTGCGTCTACCTCACACTCGGGCAGACAACCGGCACGAAATGTATGTGATTTGCACAACCGTATTTTTTGCAAAATCTCACAGACACCGGCACACACACACACACAGAGACACACACAAAGACCAGCCAGAACCGTTCATAGATTTCCACCTGAATTATGGATTCAGCAGACGTAACGTTTACATCCTTTTCTTAAAAATTGTTATCACAACTGGTGAATAATTCAAAACATATGAATGTCAGGCGGCTTAGGCACGAGTACGAGTAAATATATATTTTTATTGACTTTTATAAACTTAAACACGCCCCGCATCCCACTCACGCACAGACACACCTGGCAGTTGTCCAACTCCACCACATACCCTGTCGCAGGACACATCCCTGCCAATGTTCATTTTTAAATCTATTCGAAAGTAATTCTGATTTAACTTTGAATCCATTAACACTAATAAATGTTTAATAATATTTTTTGGCAACATATTGTTCCATTTTTTTTGTAGTTGTTGTTGTTTTTACAGGAAAAAATATATCAATTCTTGCTCGAGTTCGACCCATGTGCCCCCTCCCCCCCCCATCCATCCAGGACACGTAACAAAAAGAAAGGACGAAAAAATGTATACAAACGAAAAAGTCATTTGTTGTTGGGCTTTTTTGACCACATTATAAATATTTTGTTGGTTTTTATTAAAAATTCATAATGACTAATAGTCTGTGTCTGTGTATGTGTTTGTGTAGTTCCTGGGAAACACTGCGAGGGTGGCATGAAAAGTCGCATAGCTGGAACAAATAATGGTCAAATTCGGGATGATCAAGCTCCCCCGAATTGGTGCTTGAGCATATGAAATGTGCTCCATTATTTGAAGGATTCATATAATCTCAAGAAAGTTTAATATATCTGGAACAGCTGCTACCTTCGCAAGTGAAATATCATCGAGACTGAGTAACAAAGTGTGGACTTATGAGTGAGCACCTTATATTTTTCTGGACCCACTGCTTTTGTGGTACATTTTTTTTTAAATTATTTTTTGTCATCATTATTTTTTGTTAAGAAATGGTTTGCCATCACTTCGTTATAGTGCGTGGCACATGGATTTTCATTCCGTGGTAATTTTGTAAATTTGTAACTACTTTTACAAATTCACGCGGCATAATCGCTGTATTTTCATGCGCCTCTGTGGATTTTCATTTCGACTCTGTGAATTTAGCAATGGCTAACTCTCTCGAAAATACCAAGCAGGCTATGGTTTACCACCTAGGGAGAGGTCGGGCCAAAATGGAGTTGGATTCTCAACAGGCTGTTCTGAGTCAAAGAGTAGCAGAGGTTTTAGATAGGCCTCAACAACTAAACAAGAGGAAGGATTTGCCCACACAGCTAATTCTTGAATTCGCTCCTAAGGCGTGCCGGATTTACTTGGTGTTCTTGGGGGGGCCTTAGCCAAGGTTCAGGCAGTCACGGTGATAAAAGTCTCGACAGGCGGACATTTTTCAAATTTAGGAAAATTTGTTGTTCCCAATGAAGAGAACACTCGAATTGGATCAGCTCATATAGAAACTGAATAGTTGATCCCATTTTTGGCAAGGCAAACGAATTTCGGAGATGCAACATCCGTTCATGGATTTAATAGGTCAATATATTAATCACCTCCTCCTTCAAAGCTCTCTTTGTATTTTAGGCCCTACCACTGCACATCCAACCGTAGAGAAACGGGACCACCGTACATGTGTTCTGAAGGTAATTTCATAATTATTTTTTATTGGTTCTGTTCCCCAGCAATTCCGTGGTAAGGAGAGGTGGAAATGTATTGCACAGCTTTTAACTACGACAATTCACACGTGTAGTACTTTTCACAGTTACTTGTAGCACTTAAACCATTTGTTAAATTGATCAACAGTTTAATTTAAAAGTTTGTCTTCCTGAACAAATAAATCCCTTCCTTCATTAAAATCTGCCCACTGTGGCTTGCAGTCTCCAAGGTGTCTCTCAGATCGTGTACGATCTTTCTACACCATCCTCGTATGAAAAACACACACACACACTCACACATACATGAATACAAAAATATGTTTGAGTTAAATGGTTTGTAATGTGTTTCTTTGTTTGTTGGTTGGCTGGTTTTTATTTTTGTCATATTACATTTTTTGTTGTTTTCGTTTCGTTCTTATCAGTGAAATTTCGTTCCTTCTTATTGCGTGATATTTTAACATAGAGAAAAAAACAACAAGAGGCTAACAAACACATTCAGAGAAGTACCAACACACACACACACACATACGTCCATATATCTGTTATCTTGTTGCTAACAAGCCCACACAAACACATGTACTTAGGAGCACATAAATGTCTGTCTCTGTATGTGTTAATATTTTATATTTCATATTTCCATTTTGGCTCCTCGTCTTATTTGTGTTGTCCTTCTAGTGTTCCCTACTTCCACACACACACACTCGCCCACCATAAACCTCTTACAAGCGTATGTGTCCTTCCCTGCCCGTGCACGTTGCTGTTTATTATAATATCGTGTCGCTAGATGAGTGCCGTGGGGGAGGGGAGCTCCGGTTAAATAAACCCGTATGTTGTTAATAAAAAAAATAAACTACTAAAGGAAATAGGAAAAAAATAAAATACGACTATGAAAATACAGGAGAAGAAAAAGAAGAAGAAAACGATGGGGAAAAAAGTGAAATAATACAAAGAACAAAAAGTAGCGATTGTCGCATGGATGGCATTGCCATCAAAACACACAAATATCGAAAATACCCAGTAAAATATTTTATTACTCGAGGACATTTTCCATCAACTTCATGGACATATACGGGAATGTGATGGTGGAGTGTGTGTCCGGAAACATAATCCGGAAACCATTTCCAATGTGTTTTTCATTTATCGTATGGTGGGCTTAATATTGATAATACCTCAATTAAATTGTTTTGCACTTACTCAAAGATTGTTTACGGCCTATAAAAAATTAATCTCCAACAGTAACTCAGGCTGTATTTTTTTAAAATCCTAAATTGTCTTCCATCAGCAGAATCGAATTTATACTACTAACTACTAAATAGGACAGATTGCAAGACTTCCCTCGTTGTTAATAATGCTCCTGTCAAATCCTCGCATCGTTGTTAGACTACTGCAAGAGTTTTCTTAAAAACGGTGTCAATTAGTTTGGTTCGAAAACCTTGTAAACACCATGGAGGTGCGATATCAATTTAGTTGTGGTAGTGTTCGCACAAATATCGCACCAACAGACGTCGTCATATAAAATCCATGGACTGATTCTGGACAATAGATGAATGGAAGTGTGTGAAATGAAAAAAAGTCACACTCGAAAAGAGATGTAGTTTGCGATCCTTAATAAGACAAAAATAAGCATACATTTGTTTAATAAAAATTAGAAAACAAGAGAGCCCCGGTGGGTGAGTTGGTAGCGTATATGCCTATCAGCATAAGGGTTGTGGGTTCAATTCCCACCAATTGTTTTGGTCTGTCGGTATAAAAAAAAATTTAACAATATGGTCTGTGTCCCAGATTTACCCTTGAACCCAAAATTACAATATAAGTATACTTTGTGTTGTAAAGGGTGTTTTTTATTGAGGTATAGAACTTCGAATTGAAATAAAACACAAGAAAATCGTTTTAATGTCCATCAATTTGGCTTTATTGGAAGGATAATTTTATGCCATTAATGTTTAAATATGATTTCGGGCATGTGGCCGCCGCGGCTGGCTCGAATAAAGCCAATTCTACAGGTCCAATTTCACTGAACAAAATGTTGTGATGAAAATCAGCATCGAGATGAATCTCATTTTCGGCCCATACACCAAAATCACGACGCATTGCATGGTCTCGCGGCTTTAATGGTCAAGCTGGATCTTGTAAGGTCGCAAGCCAAGATCTTTGCGCAAAATCTTCCATAAAGTTGATGGACAAAGCTCCAATTGCTGTGCACGGTGGCGAATCGATTCATTCGGACGGAGCTTGCGCTGAACTTCGCGAACTGAACCATTACTTTCGAAATAAATTTGCACGATTTGCAAGCGTTGTTCTTTTGTCAACCTGTTCATGATGAAATGAAAACCAAACTAAATATTAATCACTTGACAGCTGACAAAATGGCCGCCAGTTAAAATGATGCCAACTTAAAGTTCTATACCCCAATAAAAAACACCCTTTAATTAGTAATAAATAAAATAAAGTTTAGAGGAAAGATTGGTGTTATTTTTTATTTTTTATTTTTTATTTTTTATTTTTTATTTTTTATTTTTTATTTTTTATTTTTTATTTTTTATTTTTTATTTTTTATTTTTTATTTTTTATTTTTTATTTTTTATTTTTTATTTTTTATTTTTTATTTTTTATTTTTTATTTTTTATTTTTTATTTTTTATTTTTTATTTTTTATTTTTTATTTTTTATTTTTTATTTTTTATTTTTTATTTTTTATTTTTTATTTTTTATTTTTTATTTTTTATTTTTTATTTTTTATTTTTTATTTTTTATTTTTTATTTTTTATTTTTTATTTTTTATTTTTTATTTTTTATTTTTTATTTTTTATTTTTCATTTTTCATTTTTTATTTTTTATTTTTTATTTTTATTTTTTGTTTTGTATTTTTTTCTTCTTTTATTTTTTACCTTTTTTTTAAAAAAATTTTCATTTTCATTTTTAATACCAAATCAAAAATTAACAAAAAAAAGTTATAGTCGAAAAATTTCAAAACTCCGTCGCAGTTAACATGAAAATCGAGACACCGCAACATCGATTCCTTACATCATAGATCAAGGAGTAGTCAAAGTGGTCGACTTTCGGTGAACGAGCCCCATAGAATGACAATTTGGGTCAGTCGGCCAAAAAGATCGTCGCAACATTTAGTTTTCTTTAATATTTACCTTGAAAAGTGTATATTGGCCACCATGGAACACAATCATTCGAAGCAGAACGACCGCATTTGCAAACATGACAATGAATCGGTCAGCATCAGTTTAGCAACATGGGTCAGATTTTGTTCAAACTTTTACCAGTGGTTGAAGTTCTTATTCTGAGGCGAAAAAAGAATATTTTGCATAGATCACGAGATTATCATAGACAACCGTATTTATCCCAAAAGTGCTCAAAGAGACGAGGATTTCATACCGAATCCATTGATCACAGTGGTCCTTGAGAACTCCTCTCGTCGATAGCACAATGAAGTTATCCACTTCAAGTTCTGATGAAAGTACCGCTTTCAGAGAGGGACGTATTACCCTAGAATTAATGTTATAAAAAGCCCACTTCGAAAAACATATGGATGGGAAGAGTGATCAATATTTCAAGTTATTACAAACGGTGTGACAACCATCAACTGGTGGCCAATCTGCAAGTATCCGACTTTCTAAACTTTCTAAAAATATTAATTTATTTCTATTTAATTGCAATACAAAGTAAATATACATTTTAACTTTGGGTCAAACGCTAGTTTTTTTTTGCAGCGCCAGACCAAAGACTGTGATGGGAATGGAACCCACAACCATCACGCAGATCGGCAAACAGGCTATCAACTCGACTACCAGAATACTTTCTAACAAAAATAGTTTTTGCAGAATGACAAGAGACCAACTGTTATTTTGCCATATATTTTTTTTAAATGTTTTTCATACAAAATCAACGAAAATCAACCCAAAGAAAATGTTTGCTGTGTGGACTAACCTGCGGTTGAGAGGTGTCATACGTGTGCGTACATGGCGCTTCTAAGCTCTCAAGGAAGCAAGTGGATGGATGTGGGTTTATGCGGTAGACACAACTTATGGATTCATTCAGACGACAGAGTCGACAACTGGAAACACACACTTTGGCCACCGCTGCCATGCCAGATATGTCATTGCATGTGTACATAACTGTACAAACATATATTTTATAAAGGAGCAAAATACCACATAAGAGCTTTAACTAGACTTGGTGATTATTCATGTCGATGACACACATATTTACATGTTTACAATCTGCTCTCCAACCGACATCCTACATCCTTCATCCAATATGACTACCCCGGCCCTAACCAACAGCCATTCGAAATGATAATAAAAGGAATTTTATTAAAATGGAACAATTGAGTTTAAAAACAACAACAACAACAATGAATCCAAATAGAACAGTTTATAAAAAATGAAGGCTACGGACGAATGGGTGAGGAGGCGACGACGATGTCATCCATGGACCAGAAAAGAAATTAAACGGCATTACCCAGACGGACCAGACAACAGCCACAGTCACAGTAAAATGGAATGTAACCAAAGCGGAAGCGGAATAATCGATTTCTGTGCAAGAGTGAGTAAAAGCTGATAACAACATTTGATATTCGACTCGATTCGTGTCACATGTGTCAAATTTGACTGCTCGTTCGCTCGCTCGCTCATCCCCACACGGATGAGTAATTTCTGATCGGAGATTAAACGCAAATGAATGGCAAATGTTAATTGGAAAACTTAAGCAATGCATAAGCGGGAGCAGGACGGAAAACCAAAAACACCACCCCCACCACACCGAAAAAATAAATGGAGCCAAAACAAAATCCGTTGTATAGTTTTTGAATAAACGATTGACTTAATAGTGAATTTGTATGCAGGAGCAGCGGGATTCTAATGGAGTACAAAATTCTACAAACGATTATTACGAATAAAGAGGTTGTTTAATTATGAATATTTCATTACAATGTAAATGTGATGTTTCTGTGTATCCATCCATCCATCCATCATTTTGGAGAGAAAGGGATTTTTGTTGAATCGAGGAGAACTTAAAGTAATTGGCATTGGTCCAAGAACAAGTCGATCCAATTATTACGGTTTGAAGAGGAGATAAGGAAGCAGCAGTTCTAGACGGTGGTAGTCGGCATTTGGAACTGAATAATTTAAGTTGTTGTGTACTATTAAAGTCTTCCCAAAAATAACACTTTGTATAACCCAGTCTGTAGGTTTGAGAAGACAAACTTGTGGGATTTTTAGGGCCATGAGACTTCAGACGAACTCACATATGTCTTATCTCCAGCTGTATGAAATTCCTTGGAATTTACAGAATTATTACCAAAAAATAATCGATTTTGATGATGTCGTCGTATTTTTTTCTAAAATCAGAATCCATCTTCCATCGAAGTTCGCTGACTGGCACCACAAAAGCAACAATGCTTACAACGAGAAAATGCAGATATAAATAAAAATCTATTCAGACGCATGGAACCAAGGCTGAAGTCTAATCCAAAACACACACACACAAAAAAACGACGCCATTAGTAACATGTGTCCCAAGCATTTAAATCACATTCTGACACATTGTCTAGTACAAATGTCTCAGTGCCTTCCCTTCGCTTCGCATCTCTTCGGTTCACATTCACATATCGTAAGTAAAACGAAAATATTTTAAAATTCATGTGACCTTAGCATTTTACAGCGCTGGAGGAAATGTAATCACATTTCACATTAGAGCGAAAGCAGGCAACTCCCTCTCATTCCAATGATTCCATTAAATGGGCCGGCTCCGTATCATTTTCAGCACCTGTTTGACGCATTAGCTGAGCAGCGCAGCTCGCGCCAACATTATTGATTTTCTTTTTCATTCTTGAGTATTGTTTATTTTTCTTCTTCTTTCGTGTATTTCGGAAATTACTTAATAATAATTTATCAAAGTCAAAACAAATTTTACACACTTCAGAGGTGGCTGGTGGGTGTATTGGTGCTCTGTTGAAGTTGAAGTCGGTTCCCATTGACTTCCGAAATTTCTAATAATTTTGTTTTGAATGAAGAATTTGTTTTCGAACCAAAAACAACAAAAACACACACATACAGAAATCGTTAACATTTCTCCTTGAACAACGGCAACGGATGGTGGCAGGAGACGAGAGGAGCACTTTCGTATATTTGGTTCGTTCGTTAGTAAGTCATGGTTTTCCATCCTTCGAAGTCGCAGTTCACAAAAGTTTTACTTGAAACGCCGCTCGACGGCTGTAACGGCCGCATCCAGGCAACAACTCAACGCAGCGGCAACAATTACACACAAGACGGCAGTTTTACGACTTGAAATTTTACGATTTTGTAAATAACGATCAAAATGAGTTTTCCTCTACTGCGTCGGACCCTGCTGCCGCCTCTACCACGACCCGACTCATCTTGCCTTGCCATGGCTGGCAGTGGTTCGTCGTTCTATTTTCTCGCATTTTGTGTGTGGATTTTTTTTTATTTGTTGACGAAGAGTTATTGTTCCCCTATTCCGTTTTTTATTTGTAGTTTAAAATAATTTTATGGTTCCACAATCAGATGTTGGTCGGTGGCATCGCGTAGCGTCGTGTGTCGTGGTGGCTTGGCTTGAATTGGCTGCTTACTGCTGCCGGAGGAGAGGAATAACAATTTACAGTTCGGTTTCCTTTGCATCCATCTATTTATTTATTTTTGACGCTGTCTTTTCCGCTGAATTGAAATGACTCAGTCAGCATTTGGAGCTGAACTTCGGTGGTCGTGCCGTTGTTCGGTACTTAAGAGGTGCGTATGAAAAAACATGGTAACACTATTTTTGAAATGAATTTGCTTCCGTTGGGAAATATTTCAGGAAGGTGGTCTGTTTCAGGCGGGGAACCCAACAGAGGGAGGCATTTTTAAATTATGGAGAGGGTTGACTGAGAATTTTGCGCATTCTTCGAAATTTGTTTTAATGATGATGTTAAAATATTTCATTTAGAAAATTTGGAAGTATTTTTTAAAAAAAAAAGCCATTCCAGATTTGCACAAAATCCATTTTTACTCTGAACAAGAATTTCAGTATCAGGAAAAGAATCATCGCTGGTCGGGATGCTGAACTCTATTGAAAATGAAACAACATTGTATTGTAAGCAAATGCTGGGCTTAAATCTCCGTTGCATATCCTGGCAAGGACATCAGCAAACTTTTTCAGATGTCGTTTCAAACAAAAGGGAACCCAGGTTCACAGGCGTAATATTATCTGACTTATCTGTAAAAACGTTTTTATAAGATCCACTAAAAACTGAAAATGGACTATAAATAAAATTTTAGTGGAAAGCGAGTTGGTAGCGTGCTTGCCTATGGTCTGTGTCACCCGATTTACCGCTTGACTCAAAATTAAACAAATTAAATAAATAAATAAAAATAAAACAAATTTGGTGGATATTTAACATTTTCTTTCTTTCAAAAACTCATAGACCAGTCTGGATAAAGTTTAATTTCAAGCGGTCGCATACAAATGATTCATTTAAAAAAAATTAATACAAAAATGTGTAAAACTATAAAAATTGTATAACGTTCTGGGGTTCGAAAAACCTGTTCACAAAAAGTCGTAAATTTCGTTCTAAAACTCATCATACTACACCCCGCTTTAAATACAAAACCGTTTCTAAGAAGTTTTCTTGTAATATCTTTGACTGTAGTTGGCATTGCTGCTGCCGTTGTTGTTGTTGTTGTTGCTGCTGCTGATATTTCAGTTGAAGTTTATTAAAATTTATTTCAAGGAAAAACTCATGAAAATCTGTATGAATGGTCCCTGTGTACATTTGAGATTAGAAAAGGATTTATTTTTTAATAGTTTTTCATTGGCATCTTCGAGATACTCTGTCCGGCAGTCACTCACTCATGCACTCGCACCATTTGTACATTCTACGAAAGGGGGCGACTTTCACAGTTCTATTTCACTTTCTTCGGGGTTTCAACTAAATAATTTATATGTGTACGTGTGTGTGTGTGTGTATTTATGAGTGTGTATGTTAAAGATGTATTTTAAATATTTAAGAAAGTCACAAAGTTTTTTATGAAGGAGCAGCATCAGACCAAGTACCCGTAGATGACTGTCAGAGTGCCACCACAGTGAGATTGTCCAAAGCAACTACAACAACAGCGGCAAGACCAAAAAGAAAATAAGAAAAATAAAACATATTAAATTAATGTCTGGGGTGAAATAATAACACAGTAGTTTAAAAAGTCCATACACACACACACACACACACACACAAACGTACTGCACATAAATGGGAAAAAGAAAAGTGAAAGAATTACAACACCAAAACATAGAAGTGTATCTGAATGTACGTGTGCGTGTAATACGAACGCCAAATGTACATCAGTATGTGTGCGTGTGTTTGTAGGCCCAACTTGCGGTCGGCAGTCGAACAATTTAGTACGAGGCTAATTTGTAAAATATGTAAAATAGGCGGATGGTGACAGCGCTATATCATTCGGGATTTTCACATATTTTGTGTTGAGCGTATGACGAAATTCACGATCTGTCTATGTTGTGCACGGCAAGAGGACTTCTTCGCGAAGGACGTCGTGCAAGAGGAGACCTATCTTATACTCAATCGGAAAGATTCAATAAACATTCATGAATGCCTGAAAAGAGTTTTTCTCACCTATGAGTATGGTCGTGGCTATACTTTTTATGCAGTACGCCATTTTGGATATATACGAAGGACGTGAGTTCAAATTTGGGCCAATTAAACAAATTGGGCAAATGGTTAGTAAAACAGTGGCCAGATCTTGTATACTGTACGACATATAGATAATTGTAATAAGGTATTAGCAGTATAGTCGGAAAAGGTTTTGGTTCCAAAGTCCCGAGATAGTTTTCTCCCTTCCATTCCCCTTACCACTCTCTCCAGCAAACGGAGAAGTAGGAGTATTGTCTAGTGTGAATCGGGACAAACATTAATTCCCTTGAACATTAGGGAGGGTTTTTTTTTGTATGAGATCGTTAACAAATCGTTTAGCAAAAACGCAAACTAGTGGACATTTTAAGAATATTTCACTAAGAAATCATGGACCTAGCTCGAGCCAATCGAAACTACAGTTGGTACAAAACAATGTTGTCGTCATAATAAATATAGGAAAATATAGTTTATAATAAAAATAAAATTAAGTATCATCAGCTTTTTAAATATATAAGATACAGTTCGATTAAATGGAATAATCAAATTAATTTTTTTTAAATATCATATAAAAATTCTGGAAAAAATGAGTAATTAGTAGTTCTTTTTTGCGGAATATGAACATTTACTTCAAAATTTTGTAAAAAAATCTTAAAAAAATCTAAAAATACAAAAAGTAGTCAACTTTGGATAAATTTCCAATATATCACCCATTGTCCAGTTTATAATATTAATACCCAAGGCGCCCCGGTAGGCGAAATGGAGCTCAACAACGCATTGAAATAATTAAAATTCACTACAAAAATAGTGAAAATCTTGCAGTCACTAAACCATTTTTGGGTAGTCGTGAAGCACCTTGTCGGACCGCAATACAGAAATTGGTGGTGAAATTCGAGTTGTTGGGACAAGTTAGTGATGTGAAGAATAAAACCCGTGGACGTCGCTCAAGAACAAGTGAGAGTATTGCTGCTGTAGGCCAAAGTGCTGAAGTAAACCCATGTTTGTCCATTCTTTGGAATGGGCATTCCACAAACGCCCTTACATCGTATTTTGCATAAAGACTTGGATCTTAAAACTTATTAAGTTCAGTTAACACAAGAACTCAAGTCGACCGATCATTAACTACGTCGTGTCTTTGCTGATTGAGTCCTTGAAATGCATCTTGAGGACCATCTGATGAGGCCCATTTCCACCTCGGTGGCTACGTCAACAAGAAAAATTGTCGCATCTGAGGCTGGGAAAACCCAAGAATTATTGTTGAGAAGCCTCTCCCTCCTCAACGTGTGACAGTTTGGTGCGGTTTATGGTCCAGCGGAGTCATTGGGCATCACCTTTTCGAAAATGAGGTTGGATCAACAGTTACGGTGAATGGATTGAGCTATCGAGAGATGATTAATGATTTTTTATGGTCGGAGTTCGATGATATTGATCAACGACAACTTTTACTTTCAACAAGACGGCGTTACGTGCCACACAAGCAACGAAACCATTGCTCTTTTACGGGAAAAGTTTCCGAACCGTGTTATATCTCTTGTGATTTAACACCTTGCGAATTCTTCCTTTCGGGCCACTCAAAAGATAAGCGTCGATTATGAGGTCTTGAATCGACGCTTATCTTTTGAGTGGCCCGAAAGGAAGAAGTCGCAAGGTGTTAAATCACAAGAATTCGTGAGGCTATCGAGAACATAGGGCAGCCACTTTGCGATTTGGCTATGGAAAATTTCATGAAAAGGATATGATCGTGTAAGCGTGGTCGTGGTGGCCATTTGGCTCATGTTGTTTTTCATTATTATGAAATAAACAACCGATCATTTATCTCAAAAACTTTAATTTTTCTTTGAATGCCAAAATAACACCTCCTTTTGGAAAACCCAGTATGTTCTTTGACCCATGTAATGTTAGGAGTTTTTTTTTGTGTTTTAATGATTCCGTATGGTCGATTGCTTATTTTATGAGAGTATTTCAAATTTTTCTAAATATCGCACCATTTTCGATTCCATACCACTTGCGATCCCACCTCGTTCTAATGCCTAGAATTGTCCATACACACAGGCACACATGGCTGTGTGTCTGCCCCGGTACACACATACAGACATTTCGAAACGTCATTCCTCGTAATGTGTCTTTCATGGCGGTCTTAAGGGAGGGAGGGCAGCCGAACTGATGAGTACGCCACTCATAATTTATTTGGTGAAAGTGTGTGTTTAAGGTGAAATAGAAATGAAGGCGACAGGCAAATGTTGTGAAAACGAGTGGGGGGCCATAATTAAAGAAACGGATTTAATCTACGTTCATTCCCATTCGTACGTTTTGTGTTCCCAAAAGAAGGAATTGCCCCAGACATTAACGAACAGACACATTTATGCGCTCAACACTTATTGCCGATTCACATACACATCCATTTAGGCACATGTGTATGTATGTGTGTGTGTATAATCCTCCATACTCTAGACATGACCACGTGTATGTGTGTGAGTGTGAGTGTGTTGGTGTATGCATGTTTGCTATTTGGAATGAATGATTTCATTTGTAAATAGTGTGTCATGATGCCATTTTCTTATTTAAATAAAAACAGAACGGAGCCTTATTCGTTTTGGCCGGACCACCCCCCTCCCATTATGCCATCTTCCCAACTGTGAACGGTGTGGGGGGGGAAGCAGCACTTCATGGAATGGGACAGAATGAACATTACGTATTTCTTTGCATATCATATATTACATACTTATCCCTCTATGTACATACATATATTCATATTGCATACATACGTGCGTACGAACGACATACGATGGACATGTGATGTGTCCAGCCAATATTGTGATGGTCATAATAAAGAATTTTCATAAAGGCTGCACATCAACTGCTATGCTCTCTGTAAAGCTCAGTCTTCAGTACAACTGTTCAGGACGTTTCAGCTAGAAGTGCAGAAAAATATGGCTTAAGCTGGCCCAGGTTTTAGACGGCAATTTGTGTAATCACATACCATTGACTTTCGTCGCACTTCAATATTTTGAGAGCAAAATCTTCTTTTTGAGAAAATTTTAATTTCAATTTCAAACCACACCAAACAATAAATCTTGTTGGGTGTAAGGGTGTTACACCAACAATTTTACTTGGCCACAAATTAGTTTCATCGCTTAAGATCCCGCATTATATTGGCTTAATGGGTACGAGGTGAAACTGGAGAGTAGTAAGAAACCCTACATATCTGCCAGGGATTCCACAGAATTATTTGCTACACCATTTCCAATTGAAATGGAGAAAGTACATATGAAAAGTGAGACTAGAAAAGCTTGGGGCTTGGGCCCAGAAAATTCTAGTGAGATGCCGCCCAACTTGGCCAACTCTCCGATCGAATCGGGTTAGCAGTTTTCTGAATGAAATTTGATGCATTTCCCTGAATGCCTGTCAGAGTAGCGTGCATTTAATTTAGCTTCGTGACCCCTATCGGTCCATGGTCTGACCTACTTAAGTCAATGTCTAAGACAACCGATCGATGTACGACAGACTCACCAGACTCTTCACACGTCCATCCTTTGTGAGTTAGTGTGCATATGTGCCTGTTTATTGTACACTAATAAATATTAATTTCTTTCCCCCCCGAAAAAAAAGAGAAACTCACCAAGAAATTGTGAAAGAAAATATATGAACGGTACACGCACACACACACATTCGGTCATACAAACATGCATATGAAGTAAAGAAGCAAGAAAAACATTTGTGTATTAAGTGTTTGCTTAAATTAACTTTCATTAAATGAAGAGCATCAAGTCAACCAACGTTAAATAATAAAGAAATATGAGGACATTTCGAAACTTTACTTGCCATCCTGATATTGCACACATACACGCACGGCCAGGGCTACACTACCACTCCACACACACACACGCACACACCACACTATTCAGAAGGCAAATGCTGTATGTTCACAAGAATCATATATTCTTCATCTGTGTGTGTGTGTATCTACAGGATAATGCTAAACCATAAAATAGATATATTCCCATGTATCAACGCACGCACACACAGCCAGCCTCACTGTTTGGCTGACTGACAGACCGAAATGCATGGATGAGTAGACTGGTGTGTATGTCTGTGTACGGTTCCAACCACATATGGATTTCATATTCAACCGGGATTCTATTTAATGGGAGCCATGAGCAAAACTAACAGATACCGAGTCGGTTTGTTAATTTAATATTATGGGTAAACATTTAATTTCCTTAAGACACACACATGCATCTGTGTGTGCCGGGAACGGGCGAATCATCGCATGGACAACGGACCTTCAAGGGGTTCAGCCTGTGCCGTTCTCATTCGATTTTTTTTCCTCCAAAGGTAATGCGTTTATTGATTTCCGGAAACGCATGTGAATGAATGAAAGAAACTGTGAGCTAACTTCGTTTCTCTGGGATTTCGGGCGGTAGATTCGTTCGAAGACAGGGAGACTTAAGTAGGTACTTTCAACATTTCAGGGTAAATGTACAAGTTCTGTTGGTGAAGTACTAAACCGAAAATCAAGTATGAGCTAAAGTCATTCCACATATGATATGAAATTTTGACAACGACTTCACATTATTCGCTTGCAAGGTCCAATTTACTCAGTAATCGTTATAACTTCTCAGTTTTGGCCTTAGATCCGCTCGAAATAGACAACGATTTGGCTCAAAAATCGTATTTTCAGACGAAGCCAATTTTCCTCTCTGTGTCAACAAGCAAAACTGCCGCATCTGAGGATTTCAAAAACTGCACGTGATCTTCGAAAGGCAAAGCATTGTCGTAGAATGAATGTTTGGTGCGGTTGCATCATTGGTACCGTTTTCGTTGAAAATGCTGCTGGAAGCGTCATTGCGGTTAACGATGAGCGCTCTACAGAGGCATGAACAACCACTTGTTGTGGCCGTAGATTGAAGACAGGGACGTGGGCGATCTTTGGTTTCAGCAGGATGGAACATTATTCCACACAGCCCTAGACTGAATCGAACTTTTGCGGAGTAAGTTTGACAATCTTGTTATCCTCCAATTGTTTTTTTGGGTATATAGAGCAAGCAGTTCGTGAGATAGAGCCGGGAAATGTAGTTAAGTTCTTGTCAAATTGTATTGAGGATGCGCTACTGTGAAGCCAGCCGAGACAGCCACATGAGGGAAATTGTGGAAATAATTGGAAATCGAATAAACCAATAAAATGGGGAAAAGTGAATACTTTTTAATTTTTTTTTAATTAAAAAAAAGTTGCCTTACATATAACATATATTGGTAATGAGACATTTTAAAGGGATATTTCAAAAGGCTAATAATATTTCCAAACTAGTAAGTTGTAATGCGCCTATGGCGCCCGTTAATTTGCTTGAGAAAGTATTTGTTACTTAATTTGTTAATGAGAAAACTATTTTGTAAAAAAAATTTCGAAAAAAAAAATAAAATTGGAAAAAAAAAAATTTGTGAAAAAAAAAATTTGTGAAAACAAAATTTTGTTGAAAAAAAAAATTTTTTGTGGAAAAAAAAATTTTGTTGAAAAAAAAAGATTGTTGAAAAAAAAAATTTTTGTTGAAAAAAAAAATGTTTGCTGGAAAAAAAATTTTTGTTGAAAAAAAAAATTTTGTTGAAAAAAAAAATTTGTTGAAAAAAAAAAAATTTGGAAAAAAAAAAATTGTAAAAAAAATTTTTGGAAAAAAAAATTTTGGTAAAAAAAAAACCGTACCGTGTAACCGGTATTTTTTTTTAGACGTGTGGTTTTCAATCTGGCCACTCTTTTTTTGGAGTTAGTCTTTTTGACAGCTGTCATTTGATTTGCGCTCAGTTTGGTTTGCCATTTCATAATAAATAGACTCATTCCACAACAACGTTTGCAAATCGTGCAAATTTATTACCAAAATAATGGCCTGCGATCCCGATTTTCACATGAAAATTTTGTTCAGCGCGGAAGCTCATTTCTAGTTGAATGGGTATGTTAATAAACAAAATTGGAGTATGGAAATCCACAAGCCCTTGTTGAGACGCCGTTACATCCTTGAAATCATAGGACCGTATTTCTTCAAAAATTAAGTCGGCCATAATGTTACAGTCAATGGGGAACGCAACAGAGCAATGATTAATGACTTTTTCGTATCTGAATTACTGGATGTTGATCGAAAATATGCCAACGCTCTTAATAGCAAAATATAAAAAATTAAAGTTATATTTACAAAGATATAGCAAATTCAATTGTATGGTAAGAACAATTGACCACAAGAAAAACCCTCTTCTGCACAATTTTCTTTTTGGCGCTTTCGTCTTTCTAGGGCACGCTATGTCTTCGGTTCATACTTATGCCGGATTCAGGTTGGTAGATAATGAAATACAGATCAATTGAAGTGAGGATTTTTCTTCAACGGCAGGAAATCAGAACTCCACTCACCCACTGTGCCCTGTGTAAGTAATGACGATGCTACTGATGATAGCGACAATGAGGATGCCAACAAAGATGATGATTATGATGGCGGCGAGTTAAGTTTTGCAAATGCGATTACACACAATTAAAATAAGATTCCTTGGAAACATCGAAGCATACGAAGTGCAGTCGATGCCAGCAGATACAGCAGCGTATCTGCCGTCATCATCATCGAATGCAACAGATTTGCGCATACACACGCACATTGTCATGGTGCTCAACGCATACGAGAGGATGGGTTGTTGGGGAGGCTGAAAAGCGCGTAGGAAATCAATTTAATTAACGCTGCCATTGAGTGGCATTGTATTCCACCTTCACAAGGATTTGTTGAACGGCAAGGCCACACGGTATCCATGCACTCACTGGTAACGTTCTTGTGCAAATTTTAAAATATTAATCCAAAGCCCTGCGATGGAGAGGGAATGCGGGCAGGCGGTCGGGGATACGTCAATCGTTTTGTTTTTCTCGGCGTGTGTGCGTTTCTTAATTAAGGAATAACTAATAAATATTTATTAATGGTCGACCGACCAACCATTCAACCGAACGTACGAACGAACGAACGCTCACTCTATGCGATGATCATTGATAGTTAAATTAGATAAAATTACTTAAGTGGCTGTCGGTTCGGTTATTTAATAGGGAAATATGCCTTTTAATTGTTAATAATATTGTTGAGAGTGGAGTGTGTATGTGTGTGTGTGCGTGAGTGTGTTTGGTGTTAATGTGAATGTGCTGTAGAGTTGATGGAGCGAACAAACGAAAGACGCTCATGAATATTTGAGTTGTTGTTTTTGGTATAAATTTTAAATGGAATTGGGTATCATTTTAATTAAAAATTATGCTTTTGATAATTTCCAAAGTATTTTATCATGATTATATAAGAAACATGAGCGTCTTTGGGACTATAGGCGACAGCAACTTCACTCTAATCTACAAAAAAAAAAAACGATAATGACAAAGGATAATGAGGCCATCCAGAGAAGTTGGCATGTGTGTAGTTGGTTGGTTGGGGGCAGGTTCAACGACCGCCTTGTAATAGACAAAAAAAACTCAGGAAGAAACGAGTGGAAGCACATTTGGCCATTGGAACGTCAACATGCTGGCAGAAGTTGCTGAAGTAATTCTAGAAAATGGTTGGAATTGAAACTGTTTTATATTTTGGGAGATAATTCACTTTATAAACAAAGTTTAGCTTGGTATACTAAAGGAGGTTTATTTACCGATGTGTATTTTTAGGTGGTGGTGTGATTTGGTGGCTCTATGAAAAATACACCAAATGTAAAATTCCTTTTAAAAAAAATGGGAGGAAAGTCGAAAATGAGGAATGGAAAATGAAAATTTCCCCAAAAAATCTGAAAAAGTCACCATTTGAAATTTTCACCATTTTTGTAGTGACTTTTAATCATTTCAATGTGTTGTTGAGTTCCATTTTTAGTAATGGCGTAGTTTCTACTTGTCAAATGTCAAAGAATAAAAGCTTCAAAAGTGACAGCTACCGAAACACCGGGTGATTCAAAATAACACCTCTTGTTGGAAGACCCTTTATTATGAAAAACAACAATAGTTTAGCGTATTTTAAACTAAAACGTCCAAGATTCACATTTCTTTTGAAAATATTCTACCAAAAAAAGAAAAATTGCCCAGAATTACAAAATTGTGGACTTTTTCATTGTTAATTTTTTGGGCAATTTTCATATTAAAAATGCCCCGAAATGAATAATGAAATACTGGTGACTTTCCACTACGTGAGATATACTGTTGTAAAATCCAGTGTAATTTAGTTACACTAATTTCAAAAAAAAAAACTGCAGCTGGTCTGTATATAAGCAATAGTTGTTATGGTTTAAACGAGAATTACTCTTTGGTAGCGCATATCCCCAAAAAGTTCCAGCAGTAAAGCCAAAACAAACACGTGCAGAAACGTCTTCGCTGAGTGCAAAAATTATATTAAAAACCAACAACAGATTTAAAATAATCCAATTTTTTTCATTTGCAAGATTGACGTAAAATAGTACTTCAATTTGAGGAACGCAAAAAAACTAACTTCTTCAAATAGAAGAAGTCAACTCAATGAATTTCTTCATCTTCAAAGGATTGGTTTAGCATCTGCTCTATGTAGCGGATATCTCTGCTATATAGTTTGTATACTCACTGCTATTCAGGTAAATAGCCGCAGAGAACGGCCCTCGAATCGCTCGACCCATGTCGTTCCATTTGAGGTGTTACATCTCACACTGCATACAACTGCGGACGATAAATTACATGTGTTTACGTCCTTGGCCAGGTGTCCTCAAGATGAACGAGACCTAAAAAAGTGCATGTCTCATCCTGCCCCGAAGTACATATTCGCACACTGACCCTAGCAAATCTAAAAAATTAGGATATGCATATGGAAATTCTTTTGTAATTTCTCATTCTGCAATTACGCATTGCTCAGGTGAACACTTTCGTGGGATTTACTGTAATGAATGTGTAGCATTTTCTCCAAATCACCTTTTATATTTGAAACGTACCTTTTTGTGGGGTGCAGGCAGACTTTATGCGCACCAGTTGTTTGTAATAAATACTGGGATTTCAAGCAGGGCTTCCTTCGTTTGTCCGTTATGTAAACATATCCCAATTGTGTGATTTCCTTTAATTTCAGTCTCTTACTTCCGTTGAACTGGTTCTATTTTAAGGATATTGAATTGTTTTAAAGTCAAACGAAGACATTTGGAAACGGCACATGAATAATTAATGTGTGAATTTCACACATTCCATGGGGATGAAGCCAAAGACCGCGTTTAGTTTCTTTTAGGTCCTAAAACATGTGTACATTTGTGTGTATATAAACAAAATCCGACATCGCTTTGACCAAGTAAGGGAAACGATATTGTAGGCCAGTGTACATACAATGGGTAAAGGCATGCGAATAGGACAACTCATATTTAAAGGGTTTTCCAACAAGAGGTGTTATTTTGAATCAGCCGGTATTTCGGTAGCTGTCACTTCTGAAGCTTTTATTGTTCGACATTTGACAAGTAGAAACTACGCCATTACTGAAAATGGAACGATACACGCCTCAACAACGCACTGAAATTATTAAAATGCGTGCAGTCATAGTTTGCAAAACTAAAGCATTTTTTGGGTCGTCGTGAAGCACCTTGTCGGACCGCAATACAGAAATTGGTGGACAAATTCGAGCTGTGGGGATAAGTTAGTCATGTGAAGAATTGGGCATTCCACAAACGTCATTACATCGTATTTTGCATAAAGACTTGGGTCTTAGGGTTTATAAAGTTCAGTTAACACAAGAACTCAAGCCGGCCGATCATAAACATGCCTTTGCTGATTGGGTCCTTGAAATTCAAGAAAATGATCCGGAATTCCATCGAAAAGTCATCTTGACTGATGGGGCCCATTTCCACCACGGTGGCTACGTCAAGAAGCAAAATTGTGGCATCTGGGTCTGGGAAAACCCAAGAGTTATTGTTGAGAATCCTCTCCATCCTCAACGTGTGACTGTTTGGTGCGGTTTATGGTCCGGCGGGGTCATTGGACCTTACTTTTTAGAAAATTGGGTTGGATCAACAGTTACGGTGAATGTTATGGCGCTATCGAGAGATGATTAATGATTTTTGTATGGTCGGAATTGGATGATATTGATATGGACAACGTTTACGGTGCCACACACTTAACGAAACCATTGCTCTTTGACGCGAAAAGTTTCCGGACCGTGTTATCTCTCGAAGAGGTGATCACAATTAGCCACCGAGATCTTGTGATTTAACTCCTTGGGACTTCTTCATTTAGGGCCACGTGAAAGATAAGGTGTACAACAACAGCCCAGCGTCGATTCAAGACCTCAAAAATAGAATTCGTGAGGCTGTCGAGGGCATAGGGCAGCCACTTTGCGATTTGGCCATGGAAAATTTCATGAAAAGGATATGGTCCTGTAAACGTGGTCGTGGTGCCCATTTGGCTGATGTTTTTTCTCATTATTAACGGCATACCTTCCTCTCTATTATGAAATAAAAATCCGATCATTTATCTCAAAAAAAATAATTTTTCTTTGAATGCCAAAATAACACATCTTGTTTGAAAACCCTGTATATTTTAGTTATTCCCAGCAAGGCACATTTACAAGGTAGTCGCATCAGGTACAACAAATACAATACTACAATAACAACATGCAATTTGTTTTTGATTAGACAACGAAACTGTCAGAGACATCTGATTGAAGTTGTTATGAAAATGTCAACAAATTCTATATTGTTGATTGATTGTTGACAAATATTTTATTTTTCCACAAATTTCAACTTACAAAATATCACAAATTGAATTTTTATAATTCAATTCAAAATAAAAAAACGAATGAATTTGAATTTTCAAACGTCATATTCAAAATAGAAATAAAACGTCATTTCTAAATGACACATTCGCTTACAGACCAAATGAAAAAAATAAAATATCAGCTGATTGTCAAGACTACCTTGTAAATGTGCCTTGATTCCCAGTTTCCGTGTCTCCCCATATAATTGTCTCCATTTCGTGTCTTCTTCCATGTCTGGGCACACAGATGGGATCATTGAATTGGCGAAGGCATCTATTTTTTTTTTTTTTTTTGATATCTTCCCGATTGTATGATACTCGTTTTATTTCCCCATTCTCTGTCACTTTCCAAATTGGTGTTTCTTACCCAGGCAAACGTATAATTCTGTGGCTTTGTCCTAGGACCAATGTCATTATTTTTTGTTTGTTTTGAAGTTAATATTTCTAGTATATTTATTTTCTTGCTCTCTTTCACAATTCTAAAGCCGTCAGTGTCAAATTTAACCGAAAACTGCTTTGTAAATGTAATTCTAATCAAATTTATCTCGGACGTAATTAACAGTTCTTTTTGTAAAGTCTTCCAAAGCAATTTTCTTCAAAGACACCATTTTGACATTGGCTCTTTTAGCACCAGGCCACAGAATTTACATTGAACTTAAATTGAATTTGCGGTGAATTTATTTTAAAATCGTCCTATTGTGCTTAGTTTCCACTTCCGCCCATACAGCCCTCATGTAGGGTGTCAACCGTACTGTAAATGACACTGGGCTAATAATTATTAATTGAAGTGTGTATTGTGATGAGTAAAATGTGTCCATTGTTCCAATTAATAAATTCCAATTTTAAAGTGCGGGTGAATTATTTTTGTTTTTTTTTGGTAAATTGGCGGCACACTTTTTCTTATTGAGTCGAAATTTTGAAGGAGGACGCAATTGAAGTGAACAAACGAATGATTTACATTAATTTATGTTAATTTGCTACTAAATTGTTTTCAAAACTTCAATTAAATCCGCATATATCCGGCATAACAACAACAGCAGCAGCGGTAATAATGACAATCGAGCGGAATCGGGTTTTATGACACGCACAATATCGAAACAGAACCCCCCAGTGTTCAAAATACACACACACGCACACACCAACAAACGGAAAGTTGACGGATTGCGTCTGTCTGTCTCTGCAAGTCCGCGGCCATGCCGCACATTGGTTCATTGGCATAAAATGAGGGGGTTAATATGGAAATGTGTACTTACGTATTTTCGCAGAGGACGACAACGCACGCACACAGCCAGACGCACCCATGCAAAGTGAACCAGAAAACAGCTGTAAATCTTTCAATTGTAGCGGTTCATGGGGATTATGCAAACAAAAAAAGAGCGACCATTACACGGTCTCGTCTATTGGTGCGGAGCCACCACATGGTGTACGTTTTGAAGAGCAGCGACTTCAAGTGTGCAGAGAAAGTATTGAATGTATTCTGTTGCATTACAAAGAGAAACCGTCCATTTAAGAGTATCATTGGCTTCTCTTGCAGTCTTCTGCAAAGTGGCAGCGTTTCTCTTAACACTGCGTAACGGCTCAGTCTGCAAAGAAGAGAAATTGTATGAGTTTTAAAGAGCTTCGGTTATGCAATTCTCTTATGTTCAATGAGCTGTAAATAAATTGATTGGTAATAAAAAAAAAAACAAATATGTTTTGGTCTTATGCTCAACACAGCACAGGCGGAGAGACAATGTTGGACGCAATCGATGATGTTCATCATTGATTTTTCTTGGCTTTGATTAAACAAGCGAGTTTCCTTCATTGCGGAATCGATAAGTTTTCAGTTTTCTTCAGCTGCTGCTGTCTGTACTAATGTATGTGTGTGTGTCTAAAACTTGTACATATTTAATCTAGGCAAGAGGGCCCACTCACTGGCATACTCGGCCGTCTTGACGTCGTACCTACCAACCAACCTTTCACTTTGTTCAGTTGTTGGATCTGTGTCTGTGTGTGTGTGAACTGTGTTTCTGATGTTTTGAATTGTAATTAACATGTTGCAAACATGACCGAGTCCTAATCAAAATGTCAAATACAAGAAAGAACAAGAGAGAGCACAGCAAAATATGTACATATGTATGTCTGTAGAAAAAAAAACAAAAAACTAAACATGAGCTACACGTGTAGCTACACAACAATAGGAACAGACACACAGAGTACCTCTTGCAGATGCGGATGATGATTCGTGTAAACTGGAAATATGTTTCAGAAAATTGTTCATGGGTCATCATAACCCAAAAACCCACTTCCACTCTTTCTCATTTCTCCGTGACAGGCAACGGCAACGGCAACAACGTCAGGCGGCGTGTGTTGCTCACTCACTCACTCATCCATCCTCATGTTCACATTCGATTCAAATGACTCCCACTTTTCAACGTTAATCCACAAACTTGACTACACTGCACGTGTGTGTGTGTGTGTGTGCAACATCACCTATTCATCCGTGTTCTTTCATTTGTTGTCTTTGGTCGCTTTTTAGGGATTTTATGTTTTTTTTTTTTTTTTCGTTTCATTTTCTCCAGGCCCTCTCTCCCGACTTACGCTCCCTCTCGCTGTCGCTGTAAATCAAATGTAAATTTTATTCATAAACATAACAATGCGATGCCCGTATGTGTGGTTGTACGAGTATGTTTGCACATACATACTTGTGCATACATCATCTCATGGTTACCCTCCAATGAACCGACATATGGACACACTCACAAATATTTTTGTTTTTGTTTTAGAAAATTAGTCCCCGGTGTTAATGTTGCTGGTTGTTGTTGCCATTGTAAGTCTGTAGCACAACCGGCCGGCCCGCCATCCAGCCCACCTTCCAATCTGTCGTATATTTACCTGCCCACACACAAACACACTTTGTGTGATCTGCACTCGTGTATAACAAACATCTGAAGTTGAAAAGTAAAAATCTGTTCTGTTTTTGTGTTTCCTATGCAGATTTCGGGTAACTGCGGAGCAAAAATGCTCAGGGGCATTTATGAGTACCGGCAAGACTTGACTTGACTACACTGACTGACTGTCTGACAGACAAACGGGCTCGGGCTCGGGCCGGGCCCTGTGCTAATTTGTACGAGTGCGTTGTGCTAAGGTTGGGGAAAACTTTCATTTTTCAAGTCCTGGCACTTCAAAGTAAGCCTAAGTGGACTCTTTTTTATAAATGAGTTCTGCAAATCTCGTAATGATCTGATACAAGGATCAGTTGGGATCATTTAGCTGATCAATATCATCTACATTTCTTTTTTCATTTTTATTAAATTACAATACAAAGTAAATTTAGATTGTAATTTACTTAAATTGTATCTACAAGCTGTTGTTGGTATCGACCTGCTTAATAAATTATTTCCAAGCACTTTGGCCTGCTTCCTCCTGTTGGTGATGCCAATGATCCGCTGGTCTTCTTTCACCGGAATCTCCGTCGCCCTAGCTGCACCTTCAGTGGAATGTAGTTGTCACTGAACGCCTTTCTGGCTGGAGCGTTTGCATTCATTCACTTCGTGATATACAGCCCACCGGCCGTTCGAAGCCTGTACTCCCCGTTACTCCTGGTCCATCGATTTTGTAAAAGTTTTCTCTCTCAAAAAGAATCAGCATAGTTTCATCCCCAAGCTGAATACGACTGTTGTTCAACATAATTTTAGTTCGTCGAAGGATGAGTCCGCACAAATTTACCAGCACGATGCTTCGCTACATTTATTTCTATTAATGGCGGAGCCGAGGTATAAAAAAAATCTGCCCTCCTCGATGTTGCAACTGCCGGCTTCCACTAAGTCGCCTTTCTTTCGTCGTAATGTTTGCCCAGCAGTGCCAGGCATACAAGTTAGCTTGTCCTCTCTCACCACCAAAATCCATTTTCGTCGATTCCTTCTCAATTCCGGCAAAAGTGCCCGTTACATCTCGCTCTATTCTGCCTTCGTATACCGCCCTCGTATTTTAGTCTACCTTTGAACTGTCTGTGTGTATATTAATTTCAGGAATTATAAGCATGAACACAGATTAAACATTTAAATATTATGAATTGAGTTACGTGGTGGGGGACCGAATCTTAAAGGAAACAGTTTAAAGATTGAATTCGTTACCACTTTCTCTCTGACATCCGCACTGGGGTGGCATAACATTTGCGACACGGTAAACATGAAATGGTATTTCCCATTACTCGTTGTTATCCCTTCGGAGAATTGTCCTTGAAAGTTGCAAATGTTCTCCGAAATGTCATGCGAAAATCTGTGTGTGTGTTTTGCTTTGTGTTGTCAACAGTTCTACGAATCCTTTGAAAGTGCCTTTGTTTTATTTAAGGACACGAGCATTTTGTTACGGCACTGAAACATTGTGGACCACATAATATTCTAGACATTGTGCATGTGTTCTATTTAAATCGTCTATCATACGAGCAGCGTGTTTAATTTGGAATCTTTCTAATTGAATTATTCTAGACTATTTAATTATGAAAAAACATGATGGCAGAACCCTCGGTAATTTGACAAATATCAAAATAATTGGGAGACTGGGTGGAATCGTGTTTCCAATTTGTAGATGTTGTGGACCTAGATCAACCTTTAAATTGTCAAAGGTATAACCAAATAACGGCATTCATTATTGTTTTGTATTAACTTTTGCGAAGACCAACACAATGACAGTTTCGAAGAAGGATTTCGAACGTTTCTAATGGCAAGTTGGCTACTGGTTTCTAGGGATGCAATGTGTCCAATGTGGCGCAATAGGGTGACTTTGGTCAGCCAAATATCCTTCAGTTTTATATGCGATCATTGTTCACCACAGCCATCACTCTGCTCCTCGCTGGTCAGCGGAAAATCAGCTCAGTGTGAACTAGAGGGATTTCATCACAGGTCGACACGAATTGAACAAACATTCTGTTGGCAGCTGTAGATTTTCATTCAGAATGTAAAACGTAATGTTCATTTCTGTATCGACAGCAACCACCAATTCAGCTGTTGTCGAGATTGGATTTCACTACGTTTTGTTCTCAACATAATAAATATTGAGAGTGCCCAGGCGTTGTCGTGCCACCCTAATGTAATGTATGCATTCTGTGTGTACGTGCATAATGACGATTTAAGCAATAATTGTATTCAATTAATAACTTTCCTGCCAGACTCGTGGTATTCCTCACATTCAATTATATCGCATCGCCATCGAGAAGCTTTCACATCTTTGCCACTTTGCCTTTGTGTCAAAAACCTCAAAAGTGGACACGGTGACGTCGTGGTGGTCACTCAGAGCACGATGGACATGAAGTGGCACACCACTTTGCCATAAACGTTGAGCGTTATGCATTCAGTTTGTTTTTTTGTTGCCTGTTTGTTGAGCGCGCACTGCAACTGATAATTGTGTATGGTGAAATAATAATTTGATCATTTGTCGCCTTAAGGTCTTATTTATGGTTTTCTGTGTGTGTGTGTAAACGCAAAGACTATCCGACAACCGTTGGTGTTGTTGTTGTTGTTGTTGTAATGGTGTTGGCGCTTTTTTTTTGTCGGTCGCTTGTTTTGCTACACTTAGTTTTGCGGTTATTTCAACTTGTTTCTCGTAGTCGGTTGCATTGGTCAGCAGGCACATTCAGCGTCGCCATCGCCATCGTCATCGCCATTGATGTGTTGCAATGTGTGAAGACACGATCACATCGGCTGTTGGTGGTGGTGGTGGTGGCCGCATGTTAATGGCGCAGTCAGCAGCAACAACAAGAATGTCAGTGGCAGCATCATTAACAGGACGTAAAATGCAATCTAAGAGAATGAATTGGACTTTCAATAGCATCACATCCAAATCGATTGTCTCCTCAGCGTCTCTCTATGTGTGTTTTTATCTTTGTGTGCATATGTGCATGTGTGTGTGTGTCTGTGTATTGACGTGCTTGATTGCTTTTAAAGGAGAACAAAAAGGAGCAGATGTACACGCAATCGGAAAAATATATAACAACGCATCGCATTAAATCACCGAAACAAGAATGAAATGAAAATAACAACAACAACAACATCGACCAAAACATGGGCTGCGATGATAACATTTTTAAATTTCGCACATGCACACACACACACACACTCACACACAGGCAACGAAAACCTGTAAACGATACAAATCACACTGCAACCGCATTCATTCACTTACACACACAAACACTACTTTCACACACACACATGGACGTTGGTACTAACACAGATTCGCACACATGCAGTGATGTATGCACTCACATACATCACGGCTGGGATCAGAGGCACAACAGATGTACATTCGTTCGATTCCATGGGATGCTGCAGTTTCGTTGTTCGCCCATGTTGTTGTTGTTGTTAAGCTTAAGGGTCTCCCCATCTGGTGCTGATGCCGGTTCACGGTTCTGGACGGTGCAACCGAACACGAGTGCTTGTAGCATAAGCATAATATCGATGATGTTATTCGAGTTGTTGTTGCTGTTGTCTGTGGTGGGCCTGCTGTCTATTACCTGCTTCAAACATCTCGCCTGTCACTTAGGGATGTCGTAATTCGATTTCTCTGTGAGATTTTAGTTTCGAGTTCTTCTTGGAAAATCCAAATTTCAACATTTTATATGTAACATTAACGAGTTGGTGTAGTTTTTAGGAGAATTGCAAACATGTTTTAGGGGAACCGGCAGCAGGAAGTCTAATCCAAATTTTGTGGAATACCATAGACGGCGGAAAATCCGAACAATGTCCCGACCCGCCTAGTACATTCAATACTCTTCATCCATTAGGACATTAAGCTACAATTGTGTCCGCTTAAAAATAATTTCAATTCTTGGATCACTTCTTAGTTGTGCTTTAGGGTATTGGGTACTTGGGTGGAAAAATCTTCCAGCAAATGTATTTCCTGCCATTTGTGACATTCAGAAATTCAAAACAAATGTCAACAAACACTACTCCCTCTTTCCTCCTTCCGATACCCTAATTTCCTTCCGCTAACACAATGCATTGCATTTATAGGGGGCATCCACTGAGTGTTGGCCTTCAAAAAAAAAAAAAAAATAAATAAATAAAAAAAAAAAGCAGATGAAGCTGTTCTAGATGTTTCTGAGAGAAAACTCCTTCTCAAAATCTATGACCCGATCTGTGTTAACGAGGACTACAGACGTCAAATGCATCGTGAGCTAAAGCGCAACAAAATACAGCGCATGAGCTGGCTGGTCCATGGCGGTTAAATGAAACCAAATGCTCCAGCCAGAATGGAGTTGGGTCACAACTACCACGAAAAGGCCAGAGGTGGAAGATAGAGACTCCGGTGGGATGACCATGTGGAAGAAGTCACGCAAATCCTTGGTATGGCGAACTGAAGAAGCCAAGCAGAAGACGAAAGTGCTTGGAAATCATTTACTGAGAAGACCAGGACTAAGAACTTAAGAAAATAAGATAGTGCCTTGTGATAAATTCGTGATAATTCGTTCATGCCAGACATATAATTAAGACCGTTGTACCTGCGGTAACCACCGTAGGTGCCAACCAGCCTATCCTTACTGGAAGGCCAATAATCGTGTCCCGCAATACATATTTATTCTGGAGGTTACAGCAATCAGGGGATAAATATTACCTTTGACTTAGCAACGGTTAGCACCTGACGATTCATCCAAAGCAACATTTCCACACATACATGTGGCAACATTCAGAATTGCAAGAGGACTTAGAAAATAAATTCTGTGTTTCCAACTGAGTGGTACGATTTGGATAACATGTCAATGTTGTACAAACTTACGCTCAAACACTTTAAGGCATACAGAAGAATTTTGCATAAAATCCGACGTAACATTCAGAAATTTCCCATTTAGTGGGGAATTCTCCCTGAGCTTGCTAATCACCAACAGTGGAAAATAAATCTGCACCATAACGCATCGTTCTTGCTGATCCAGTCGATCAGACAACATGGGACGGAAAGGACAGTGGCGAAGACTCGACTTGGACTTATTCAGGTCTCTCTTTCCGAAAATCCCGACTCTGGTGATGATTTGAAATCAACCAGTTTCAGTTTTGACATCCCTACGACTTGCACTGACTTGACAAGTAAACGAGAACACACAACAACGGCAACGGCAAGAACAACAATGCCACCACCTATTCCAGTTGCCACAACC
Source organism: Hydrotaea cyrtoneurina (assembly GCA_958296145.1). Classification (NCBI taxonomy): domain Eukaryota; kingdom Metazoa; phylum Arthropoda; class Insecta; order Diptera; family Muscidae; genus Hydrotaea; species Hydrotaea cyrtoneurina. The sequence goes on along the minus strand of OY282513.1, from coordinate 3,058,447 downwards.
AGAAGATGCCGACTGCAACAAAATTAAAGGTTTCAACAGGAGGCAAAGTGATTAACCGAACGGGAGCGGGCTCGCGCACCCATTTCGTAGTCATATTCAATTGATTGTATGCGAGCGGTATACGGCAACTGACGGACAGGAGGTCCATACGAACCAAAAACCCCCGCCCCGCCAGCCCATCCGCCCATCAACGGGCCAGCGAAACCGGTTCCGATCGGTGCGCCTGTGCTTCGCAGTGCCCATTTGTGGTTACGAGATGAAATGTGTTTCCAATGCAGAGCTCAGCGCCCAAGAAACGGCATAAATCTGGTTTGGTTACCACACATCCATGCGACCCAGTGCTGCTACAGCAGGCAAACTGATCTCCTAAGCTGGCAACATCAATGGGCGACCGGAGTAGACCCAAGGAAATCACAGTCGTCCATGTGGCGGGTTGACTTGTGGCTGCAAATGTAGCAACGTTTGGCAAGTCTTCGATGCAGATCAAATTATTGGTTTGTTGTCGTTCGGTTGTTGTCGTTCTCCCAATTTCGCACGATTTTAAATAAATGGGCTTTTGAGGAGCAGCTGTTGTTGCTGCTGTATGTGTGTGTGTGTGTGTGTACGTGTGTGTTGGCCGTGCCATGGCAAACTTCAAGTTTCATTGATGCCAACGAGTGCTGAGCGTGTGTTTGTGTATTCGAGTCGGCATGCCTGTGTGCACTATTTGTTCCTCTTACAATTGTTTGCAGTGGACGGACGTGATGCTGTTGTTATTGCAACAGTTGGCCGTGTTGTTAGTGTGTTGTTTTATGAGTTTAAAGGAGCGACGTCGACAACATGATCACACCTGTGCTAAGCTTTTGACATTTCGAAAAAGCGAAACAATCTTATGCACAACCACCGCACCGCACCGCATCATCAGCGCAAGTTTCTCTGGTCAACGTTGCCTAGTGACGTCGCTGCCAGTTTTGGCTGCTGCTGCTCTTGTTATTCCCGATATTGGGACCCGTTTTTTGTGTGGCAATAGCCACACATACATTCGTCAATTTACGAATCACTCATATAATTTAATTATACGTCCGTTCTCATTCTCATTACTCCACTTAATGTTTCACAAATTGCAACACCAGAAAGTGGTCGAAACCATTGCCAGCACTGCAGCGGCCTCAATGGGACTCGGTTTCTAAGATTAATCGTCTAAAATGCTGCCATTGTGCTGGGGCAATGACTTTAATTATTCAAATCGAAATCTGTCATAATACACATAATTACCGATCTCCGATGGAATGAGTACTTGGATGGTATTCTTGTCGTTGGACGCTTTGCCGGAATCTTGGAATTATCGTACTATAACATTTAATGTGGTTGTTGTTCTGATAATTTCTTAAGTGGACAAATGGTTCTCTGCAGAACTTCACGATCGCAAATACCAAAGTGCCAACGTAGAAGGAATGCATGTAAAGTATTTAAACAAAAAAAAATATTCTGACCTTTACGTTTATTTAATTATGTTTGAAGAAGTTAGTCGCCAACATTGCTACGACAATTTTGTATATTTGTAACGAACTTTCTGCTAGAAATGAAGGCGATAGGTGTTGGGTATTTTCTTTGAGAGTTTCCGGATTCGGTAACTTATTTAAAACCTCTGAAATGTCTGTGTCATGGTAGACCCTAATTCATTAATCGTTGACCGTGTTTCTGTACGCTTCGCGAGTAGTCGAAATAAGCTACGACGATATGAAGGGGGGATATGAAGTGTCTACACGGAAAAAAACTGTTCATCAAAAAGAAAAGACTCTATTACATCCACAAAAAGTCACTGTTTGGTGAGCTCTTTGGTCCGACTCTTTGGTCTTCGCCTCCAGTTCCAACTCCAATTTAATTCCAGGCAGACCCAAGACTCCTGGTGTCAATATCACATGAAGATCATACTGTGAAATACCAGGCAGACCCAAGACTCCTAGTATCAATATCACATGAAGATCATACTCTGAAATGGTTTTATTGTGGTCTCTATATTCAATTTCGAATACTACTCCGCCCACAATCAGTTCGTACCCCTGAACATTTTTTTAATATGTAACTTAAGATGCTGCATTCGTAATTTTTTTGTTTTGTTCTGCTATTATTTCTAAGATATAAAAATTTTTGCTTTAAGGAGACAATAAACTTTGTCTGAAAAACATAGATTTGTAAATAAACATAAAATCAGAAATTGAAAATATTAGATAACGGACAGACGTACGAACTGATTGTTGGCGGAGTAGTATAATGGTTCGCTGCGGTATTTTCCATTGTGAGTTTGAGGCGTCATTCGATACATTATGCTTCAATATCCGACCGTAAACACCGACGAACAACTTAGAAAGTCAACCTCTATCATCGGCAAAATAAGCAAACATATTTTAAAAAAAAAATCTGCTGGGGTTATCGACATACCTCCTTAGCAAGAGTTTAATCATTTTGTGGAAACTTTAATTTTATGATATTTGGGTGCTACCTTAGTAGTAACAACGGAAATATGATGGGTAAATATCATAAGGAAGTACCTGAGGTCAAAGCCTACAAATTGGTCTCTTTGAGACAAAAACATCGATATATCACACTTTAAGATCCGACTATAAATTCAAAAGATAATAAAGTAAAATGTAAGAGCCACAATCTGCAAAAGAATTTAAAAAAAAACCGAAAATACTTCATATTCGAAGATGGCGAACTTTTTTTTTTAGATACGCCCTAATGTGCATAGAATTTTTATTTCGCAGAAATAATTCGATTTCCAATTCCCCACTAACCGATATCCAGTTGTTGAAGCTCTCGTGTCTGCAACCTACTGCGTTGCGTTATGGGCAGATCTGTAGTCACCACAGATTCACGCTACGTCAAATCCTGGACAAATGGTTTCCCACCATATTTTCATTGATTTGCCAAGAGCCACTTGAAAATCGCACGCCTTTATAGAATCTATCATTAAACGAGGACAAGACGAAACATTGAGCAAACAACTCTTTATAAGCTCTTCACAGAAGGCAGATAATATGGAAGCCAAGTTTAAAAAACGTATGTGAAGAATTTAATAAATTTTCATTTAAATATTTTTCAAAATAAATCAAGAGTCAGCTTTGACAATTAGAACAAGTCTCGTAGTTCGTTTAATACGAACCCCCCCCCCCCCTAAAATACTGTGCCCCTCCACCGTTTAATGTCAAATATGAAAACCCCCACCATTAATGAAATACGTTTTAGTAGCGTTGACTGACCATCAAAATAATTTTGAATCGATTACAATCGAATGTGTTGTCATCACAAGCTAGCGCAGACGAGATTGAATGCGAAGAAAGCGCTGATAATGGTCGGTCAATGCAAATGTATTTACTACAGTCGGTCGATCCGTCAGCTGTTCAGTCACTCATGTTCGGAGCGTGGACCGTGCCCAGATGTGTGTAAAGGTTAAGCGGTGTCCACTGATATGTAATTAATCTCTAAACGATTTATTATGTTTTTTTTTTACATTTTTTTGTTTGTGCTGTTGAAAAATACAACAGATGCTCGGACACCACACAACACGTACGGCTGGAAGAAGCATATACACTCGTATGTACACACGTACATACTTATGGCGAATCGCGAATCGTCATCATCATTGTCATGCCTTAAAGCGTTAATGTGTCACACATCTATTTATCATGGGACAGGTACAATTAAAAAAAAAACCAAAACGAAACGAAACAAAGCCAGGCAGCAGCACCATCGCCACCATTGCTACCATCACTGCCATCATCAGTCAGTTAGACTCCCATTAGCATTAAATTGGTTTTTGTGGCTATTGTATCGGCATTAAGTGCCACCGGTGTGTATGGAAAACCTTCAATTTTGTACACTCTGGGATTGTGTTCCCTTCCATCGGCATCGTCACTATGACCACGACCACCAACACCACCATCACCATCATCAGTCATCCATCCACACCACATCATATTTTTTGGCAAGGGCCATCGATGGCCGAGCAAGAAATTGATTTCAATGCCCTTTGCACAGCAACAGTCGCCAGACAGCGGCCAAAGTCACAGTCACCACCTGACCAATTGATGGATATCAAAGTCAATTGAATTTCAAAACTCACCAACGTCCAAAAATTAAGAAACGCACGTGCCGTTTACGTACGCACTTTTTGCCGGTCTTCGCACCAAGACTTTTATTGTGATTATTTTGTTTTTATGGTTATTATCTTTAGCAGAAGGCACACTGAAACCCTGCGATAGACTCTAACAAACAATAAGATGAGAGGGAGAGAGAGAGAGCGAGAGCTACAGTATCTATTAAAATTTGATATGGGTTTTCGCGTGATTGGACAATTGATTCATAGCCGTTCATTAAATGATTTTTTCCTCCAAAAGTCTTTGTTTTACGATTCAAAAAACAGCTACAAAAAGAGCGATTTAATTTTATTTTATCTTAATAAATTGCTTGTATTTGATTTCTTAAAGCATAAACACCAGCGCCATTATCGCCAGCAAATGGCGAGTCAAGCAAACCTTTTTGTGACGGCTGAGTTATAAACTTCAGTTAGTTACAAATTTGAACACTCTGATATTGGGATTTCCCTTAACAATTTGTTATTACTTCCCACCTTAAGAAGATAATGTCTGATAAGTAATCTTCTAAAATGGGAATTCTGTAAGTCATCACCAAACAACGAAGCCAGCTTTCTCATGTATCGATATGGATATGGAAGCTGGTATTGTACGCTATCCCAACAAGTCAACAATGGAACAGGAATCTCAAGGGTGATTGTAGTTCGAACTGGTGGTGTTACTGGAAACAGCGTCCTGGGTGCATTCTGGATTTTTTAAACGACCACCAGCCCAGCAAATGCATGCCTTCCAGATTCTTTCAAAACATTCTGGAATCCCGTCACCAAGTTTACTGGGTTACGGGCACGTCGCTATGTGTGCGTGTTTGTTCCGATGGCAACGTTTTTACTCGCTCCAACACACAAACAGCCACTGGTTTTTTCTACGACTTTAAGTTTTTGCTCCATTGGCTCGTGTCCCTCGAAAACTGGAGCTACTTAAACGCCCACATTATTGTTTGTTCCATCGTGTTTTCTGTCGGTCCGGTCCGTTCATCTTTCTTGTTTTTGTCCATAACCGAATAATGAACGAGTGATAAAAGTTGCTCCGCTCAAAACAAAACAAAAAAAACCCCAACAAGTTTAAAGTAAAATTTACTTAATTTCATTGTAAACTCACTCTAGTCGTATCTGGTCCGTGTGTCTGATTCTATGTGTGTGTGTAAATGTATTTTGAAGCACACGAAAAAAAAATCATGTTATACTACACGTAATTAACGTAAAGGTCATTTGGCATGGAACGTAGTACTCGTAGTAAAAATTGTTCAACAAAAAAGTCAAAACGAAATATACCATATGGACGCTATGTTTTTTTTCACAAGTGGCAAGTGTTAACCCTTTGCGGGGGCATAACCATTTTTACAGGGTCACAAATCAGTTGTGGTTACAATCCAAAAAAAAATATGGACCGCTTTCACATCCTGGGAATTTTATACAAAAAACATTCAAGTCGAAATTATTTTCTTCAGATCGGATGTTGGTACGGAGACTATAGGAAAAACATGGTCATAGACCACGACACAATCGACCTTTCTCACACCAAGTTTGGCTATCGCTTATGAAGCCATTGTTTTGTGGTGGATCGATCAGGCCGATGTTATAAAGCAAATATCGAGCAAACGATTGACGTGCTACAGGCAGATCCAGTTCCTGTACCAAATAACTTGTGGGAATTTCATTGATATGGACACAAAGAATGTATTCATCAAATCAATGAATTTATTCATCAAGTCAATGAATTTATTCATCAAGTCAATGCATTTATTCATCAAGTCAATGAATTTATTCATCAAGTCAATGCAGTTATTCATCAAGTCAATGAATTTATTCATCAAGTCAATGAATTTATTCATCAAGTCAATGAAGTTATTCATCAAGTCAATGAATTTATTCATCAAGTCAATGAATTTATTCATCAAGTCAATGAATTTATTCATCAAGTCAATGAATTTATTCATCAAGTCAATGAATTTATTCATCAAGTCGATGAATTTATTCATCAAGTCAATGAATTTATTCATCAAGTCAATGAATTTATTCATCAAGTCAATGAAGTTATTCATCAAGTCAATGAATTCATTCATCAAGTCAATGAATTTATTCATCAAGTCAATGAATTCATTCATCCAGTCTCATGTTTGTTGGGATTAGTTTCGTTGGGTGATTTTTGAAGCCCTTCCCTTCACAGAGTCTAAAAACTACAGGGTCCGCCAAATAACTTTTATTTTTTGAAAATTCTATAAAAAAAAAACTACCGGATATTTTCTCAAATTTCTTTTTTTATTTGAAAGTACAATCCTTCCGGTTAATAATGGAATTGTAATTTCATTCAAAAAGCTGCCTCGGCTGGCCATGCAGTAGCCTAACGACATCAGCTCTGCGGCTGATAATGCGATCTTCAAAAACAGGGCGCAAAACATCGAGTGTAGCTTCGGCTGTGTGGCACGTAGCGCCGTCCTGGTGAAAGCAAATGTTGCCAATATCCTCCTGTAAGCAAAAATTCGTTCAACATGGTCCGATAACGAAAATAATGAAACCGCAATAAGCACTAGTTGAAAAAAAGACGATAGATGGCGGACCCTTTACAACAAAGATCTTCCATAGTTCCCTAATGGAATGTTACGAAAAAAATACAGTACAAAGAACCGAACCATCAGAATTTTGAATACGAAATACGGAATTCTATGTCGAATTTTATTCACACACAATTGCCGGCATTTCACATATTCAAATGACACACAATATCCGTCACAATATTTCGCCCTTCTAATGGACGCGTTCCCCACGAATGTTGGCGATTTTGAAAGCGCCTTCGTATCATAATTGATTAAAAGCAATTTTAAATACAAATGTACAGGAATTCACCGAAGTATTTGTAATTGTAGCACCACAACCAAAACAAAATACCACAAAGCGACACAGCGACAACAGCAGCCAACGTTGACGACAACGATACGTTTTTGTGTTGTTACGCCTGCGGCATTTAATGGCATACACTCGTACGCACGATGCGGGACAGACACAGAGTGAGCGAGAGTGTGAGAGGGAGGGGTAGCACCGCAGAAAGGTATTTTGTAGATGGAATAGATGTGATTTTTTGTTGTTGTTTGCTGAGCGAAGAAGATGTGAAAAAAAATTACAGCACTGAAATGTCTAAGATATTCATTTAACTGTGATTACTGGTGGGCAAAAACATCTTAACGTCATGCAACGTTGTTTCTACACGTTTGTATGTGCGGATGTGTGCCTGTGCCACACACACACACACTCGCATGCACGAAGGAATAGGTGAATTCCTGTGAGTGGAGCTCACAGCACAACCCACACTCACACAGACATGCATTCAGACTCGTAGAGCAAACATCACGCACAAGGTTGTTAGCTCTTATCGTCCTGACTGTTGGTTGGTGTTGTAGCTATTGCTGTTTTTGATAGTAGTGGTGGTGTATGTACCGTAAACTAGCCATACAATGTACCGTTAATGCAAGCGGCTCCCACTGTATTGACACCTACGAGGGTGGCTATATCAATACGTGATTTCTTTCCCGATTCAAGTATTGTTCTAATCTCTATGGTATAGGTCATGGTCTGCTTCTCAGACACCCGTTCCAGTTGTTCGAACATTTACCCGGAATACACGACATTCCAGGGACTCTCATCCTTTCGTTGTGAACTGGCCAGACGACACACAATACAGAAAATTCGTTCTTCAGCCGAAACGTTCGTATGTGAAATATTCTTCCTGCCAGTTGGGATACTCTGAAATTCAAAAACCAATGTAAACCAACCCTACTCCCCCTTTTGTGTTTCCGCTACCCTAATTTCCTTCCGCTAACACTGGATCTTATAGGACACACTGCATAGAAACGGGTTCTACGAGTTCTCCCGCTGGACGGTACGGTGATTTAATTAAGCTCGACCATTCCATACCCGTATCTTGGGCGGATTGGATCTCCAACGAAGCCAACTTTGTGGAAGGCCGATCTACTGACTAAGATCCTTGAGGATTTTAGAGCGTTCATCCGTTGCAAGTCGTGCTAGATAGCGGGCAGTTTTTCGAGACAACGCACTAGTTTCAAAATCGAATAAGTGAGTGAGACCCGTTAAATGTCTGGTTTTCCTATGGTCGGGGCAGTTAACGGAAACCCGCGAGGCCGGCAGTTTCCAGCGACTGGCCATCATGACTTACTTACTTACTTAGGTTGGCTCTACAACCTGTTGTTGGTCTTGGCCTGATTAATAAGTGATTTCCAAGCACTTCGGTCTTCAGCTTGGCTTCTGCAGTTCGTTATACCAATCATCTTCATGTCTTCTTCCATATTAACTCTCGTTTGAAAATCTGAGCGACACTCTGTGGTCCTTAATCAAATTCCATCGACCAAATTCAAATTCCATCTGTCAATCACTTTTGACATCTGTCGCGTCAGAGACTAGTTGGACTATAAGGAAGAGAGGCACTTAGAGGGTTCGATTTCCACATTGTTGATGGGGTACATACCCGGAATTGCCACGATATTTATTCAGTAGCTATATTTTAGTTATCGTGTGCCACACATGTCGACGATCTATAATATTTAAGCGCCATTTATTTTTTCGTAACTCGCTTTCTAATGAAATTCGATAGCAAACTGTTCAACGCTCTTAATACCAAAATATTTAAAATTACAATTTTAAATTTACAAAGATATGAGAAATTATATTTACCACACAAAAAAAACCCTCTCCTGAAAAAATTTTCTATTTGTGTCTTACGTCTTTGTCGGGGTTAGGTCTCGATATGTTGAAATATATTTAGTCTAATTTATTGACAATCATATGGAGGTAAATCAACACATGAGGTCTGATCCCACTATTCGAAATAACGTCCAAGTTAATGAGGTTCTGACCAAAGTCCGTGAGAGAGAATAGGACGAAATTACCTCTCCCAACGAGGCGTTCAATCTCACGCCCTGTTATTAACTTTTGTCTCAACATCGCACACTCACTTATGTCAAGGCCAAACTGTGTTCGACATGCAACACTTATTTCACACCAGAACTAAATAAGTAGTATTCGGACCACCCTCGTACAATGCTACACACGTCTATAGCCATGAACATTTCTGTTGTCCGATAATGTATCTAATGTCTCTATGCGGAATTTATTTACTTTAAAAACAATTATCGCCCTGAACAATTTCTCTATGAATGCGTGTATGTGTGTGAGTAGTGCAATATTCGCAATTGCTGTGTGTATCGTACGCAAAGAAGCCGGGGTGTGTATGTATGTCGGGCACAGTTAGCTGCTCCCGAAGTCTTTGAGGCATTCCGCGCGTGCAAGTATGTGAGTGGCTGTGTGTGTGTGATTGCCTTGGCAGTTGTAGTAGTGTTTGTATTTAATGAGCTCTATACATTTAACAAATTGCCTGTCGTGAAATTGTGACCGCGCTATTACGTTTTATGTGAATGTCTTGTGTCATTCGAACTACGTATGACCGGGACAGGCGGACGGACAGACGGGTGGTCGGGCGTTATGCTACCTTCGGCCGACTGCCTCGCAGCACTTGGGGTCAGTTTAGCTTGTGCTGCCTATCATGCTTATGTCCAGTGTCAGGTCATACGTATTCCTATCATCAAATATTACGTCTAATGTCTCTTCCTTTGTTGGCGAATGGTGTTGGTGTTTCCTCCCCATTTGTTTGTTCGTTCGCTCTTTCAACATACTTATGAATATATTTGTTGTTGACTTGACAAACATTTGCACACAAGTGAAAAATAGTCGCAGTGAAAACAAATGAATGAATGGACGGACAGACGGACGGACGGTCGGCCGGCTGAATGGCCCACGAACGAACGGATGACGAACTGAATGGCTGGTGTGTGTGTGTGTGTGTCAGTGTGGATGAATGCGAGTGGCAGGCAGAGTGCCTGTCGTTCATCGTGTCTCAGTGAGGAATATAAATTGCAACCAAGAGAGAATAGGTTAAATCCTCATTTACTCGCACTTCCTGCTGTGACAAATGTTATCGGGGACTTTACCTCGCGCCAGCACCATCTCCCACAACAACAACAACACCAACGGCTATTAGTTGCACACTGTGTACTCCGACGAACGGCTGATTTTCGAGGGGGGGGGGGGGGGGGGGGGCAGATGGACAGGCAGCAGTTACCATTGAATTTCCCTTTTTCTATTCCACTTTTCAATAAAAGGCTCTTCGGGGTTAATGAGTTGTCTATTAGCAAAGCCAACAACAACAAAAACGCAAACGAAGAAAACTGCAAAATAAATTATTTAGTTTTGCCTGTAAGTGAATGTGTGTGTGTGTATGTGTTTGTGTCAACATGACATGAAAGCCGAATATCATCACATTGTCAACTGGATCATTGTCCTCTGTTGATTTACTACTCGGACTCAGTCCAAGATGACATTGTACTAGTACCGTCTGTCTTCTTGACCACAGAGTGCCGGGCCAGGGGGAAATTGATGACTTCCATTCGAAAGAATAAGTTCCTGTTCGATTATCTCTTCGCCCTCATCTGTAAGTGAATCTGTTGTCGTTGACGTTTCTATTTTGCAAAGCTGGGACTCAATAAAATGTGGTTGCTGTCAATATCATACCTACGTTCATATGTACATATATAATATATATATATATACATATATAATATATATATATATACATATATAATATATATATATATATAATAAGGACATTGATAAGGACATGCAGATGTATATAACTATGTGATCTTTCCAAAAACAGGGAGCTTAACCAGACGGATAACACCCGGCCCTTTGATTCGAAGGTCAACGCTCTTTGATATAAATCCAGAACCAAACTGAACCGAAACATGTGAATATTAGAAAAGGCTTGATTTTAAACTCAAGGTCACAGAGCCGAATTGTTTAGAATCGAAACTACAGACAGTATTTTAAAATACAGTGGAACTTCCAGAAGTCGAATTATTTGTAAGTGGAAGCGCTTCTAGTGGCTGTTAGGGAGACAAATTCCCTTAGACAATTTTATAAGTAATTCCCTAACTCAAAGTCTACGTCAGTCGAACGTTTCTACGGGATAATGGTGGTTCGAGTTTTGGAAGTTTGACTGTATTCCAAAATTGGGAATTCGACACTGTTGCATATTTAAAAAATCCTTCGAAACTCCAAAAACCCAAAACTTTCGGGGAGTATTTCGGTGTTTGTCCGTGTCTTTTGCATGATCGACAACTAGTTTTAATTAAATTTCAGTTTATTTTCAAATTTAAATAACAAATTGAGATTTATGTCACGCCGGCCATTAATGGGTTCGGTTGTTGAAAGCCAACACATCCTTCGAAAGGCTGCATTTCCGCTTTACCTTGTGTGTGTGTGTGTGGATTCTAAACGGTCGACATGACTGAATCATTATCGCACAGCTTGAGGACAGACCGAGTTTTTCGTGCAGCAACGTTTGGCGGCAATCATTACGATTTCACTCATTTACTGGATTCGATTACGCCCAACGGTGACATGGGATGTCTAAGGACTTTGTGGTGGAGATTTTCTCTGCGTTTTGTTTTTTCTTTGAGTCACGTCCTAACTCTGCTTTTCTAAATCACTGTATTTGTGCAACATGAATGGCATTGTTTGTTTGCCACTGAAGCGATGCTAACTAAAATCGGTTGTTGGTTTTGTCTAGCAGTCGTTGTTGTTGTTGTTGCTGTACTTATTTTTCATGTTCATTATTATAAAGCTGTTGTTGTACTCCTTCCTCATTCGCCATTTTCGTTCGTTCGTTCGTTCGGTGGTACTTTCGTCCATTTGTGTGCAGAATATCAATTACTTGAGCTAAACACCTGCTGCATAGGAATTCTCGCATCCATCTTCACTCACACGGACTCGCTCACAGGGAGCAGAGACACACACGCACCACCAGCCACCATCTAGGCATTGAAACTGCTTATAGACCGACCACAACAACAACAACATCAACATCAGTAAATAAAGCTACGCATGTGTTATGTCTGCAATAATAAATCGTTATCACCGATGACTGCGTTGGAATAGACTTTAGACTCCATTTAATTTTCTCCTCATCCTCATACACACTCGCGCGCACAGACACACACACACACACAAATGGACATTTCGAATCTTGTAAATGAAGTGTTCGAAATGAGAGTTGTTGTTGTATGGTAAATGCGCGCTCACAAAAATTAAGTTTCTGAATTGGAGTAAAATCGGTTTTAGACCGAAAATCAAGAAAATGGGGATCTCTTTCGAAATCTGCGACTTGGAGTCCTCAGTCATCCCGGACACCAGACTATAAACGGTCAATCTATAACAGAAAATTGCTTACACATATATGGCTTTTGAGATATATCAATTAATTGTAACCTAACCTAACCTAACCTAACCTAACCTAACCTAACCTAACCTAACCTAACCTAACCTAACCTAACCTAACCTAACCTAACCTAACCTAACCTAACCTAACCTAACCTAACCTAACCTAACCTAACCTAACCTAACCTAACCTAACCTAACCTAACCTAACCTAACCTAACCTAACCTAACCTAACCTAACCTAACCTAACCTAACCTAACCTAACCTAACCTAACCTAACCTAACCTAACCTAACCTAACCTAACCTAACCTAACCTAACCTAACCTAACCTAACCTAACCTAACCTAACCTAACCTAACCTAACCTAACCTAACCTAACCTAACCTAACCTAACCTATTGAAACTCTGGACAATTAGGAATAAATTGTACAGGGTCCGCCAAATAACTTCTTTTTTGAAAATTCTATAAAAACAAATACTGGAAATTTTGTCAAAATTTCTTTTTTTATTTCAAAGTACAAACCTTCCGGTTAATAATGGAAAATAATTTCATTCAAATGGCTGCCTCGGCTGGCCATGCAGTAGCCTAACGACATCAGCTCTGCGGCTGATAATGCGATCTTCAAAAACAGGGCGCTAAACATCGAGTGTAGCTTCGGCTGTGTGGCACGTAGCGCCGTCCTGTAATTCTCTCCTCTTCAATTTTTGTAAACAAAAATTCGTTGAAAAAAAGAACATTATACGGCGGACCCTTTACAAAATTTTGGCACCGTTAGTTTATGATCTACGGGAGCAGAGGACTTTTTCAAAATACTTTCTTTATCAATCGTTCGATGCAGTTCTTACGCATTTCATTCATTCAATCGAACTCTGTCAATATTTGAAAATTACTATTGAATGAAGGAAGCATATTTTGTCGTTTCCTACACAGACATTATAGAAAACTTTGCATAGGCTACCGGGTTGCTCAGCATATATGAATTCACCAGAAAATACCCTCCACCATATTCGCGTAAATTTGTCATTTCTAGTAAAACAGCAAGTACTTGTTTAATTGCGTTGGTCTCAAAATCAATTTTGAAGTATTTGTTCACAAATTTTTTAATTTTCCCCATCTTGCCCCCTTTTTTACTTTATTGCATCTGTCGTTGTCAAGCCCGAAACAATTTCCAAACATTTATTTCTATTTCTACTTCTCGCCCTTTATGATTATTTTCAAAACGTGTTCCTCTATATTTAAGCCGTTTTGGACCTTTTTTTGGTCGTCTTTTCAGTATCCTCCAATTGTTAGCCAGTTTTATTCAACTTTTTGGTTTCCTCACCATTTGTCCTTTTTCATCCCGTTTTGGTAAGCTTTGGCCCTGTTTTTAGCCCTTTCTATAACATTTTATATTTTACCAGCCTTGGCTCTTTCTTTGTCCCTTTATTCCATCCTTTTTCTAGTTTTTCACCTCCCATGTTAATTAAACACAGTTTTTCTCCTTTTTTAAATGTTCTCTATTTTGATCCCGTTTACAACACAATTCTCTTTGCAGTTTCCGTTCATGCTACTTCTACTTCTCGCCTTTTGTTATTATTGTTTAATTTATTTTTCATTCATGTGTGCATTTCACAAATTTTTGGATCCTTTTGGTCCCCTTTTCCGTTAATTCCAATATTTCCAACATTTCTGTCGATTACATATTTTTTTTCACATATTTTTGTGGTTTTCTATTTCGCCACCTGTTGGACTCTTTTTTATCCCGTTTTTGTACTTTTTGGTACCTTTTTCGTCCAATCTCTAACTTATATCCTAACTATCGATTGTATCGCCTAAATTGTTCCACCGAACTAAATTTTTCGGAGCCGGCTTTAAACAGTGGGCCCCGGTTTATTTTCAAGAGAAGTTCTCCGACTCTTCCTTCATGTTTATGGAAATAACTAAGTAAGTAGATTTTACAATATCATTTTAATATGGAGTTGTAGGAGGAGAACACAAAAAATGTCAGCCCTCAGTGCTGAACCCGAAATTACTGCCGCTAGTGTTCTAGTATTTAGTTCACCAGTTTTTTTTTTCTGAGTGTACAAGCATTGGAGTGCGCTCAAACTAAATAATTCAAAATGCGTTTATTGATCTCTTGTTGCTTTACCGTACACGATGGCAGTAATTGCACGTGATAGACGATGGTAGACTAGGAGGCTTGCAAACATTGGGGCACATCATTGGGGGTGAGGCGGGTTTGGGCAATTCAGACAAGCCGTGATGCGATTGCACAGAATCGCTCGTTCGCCTGGTCTAAATCTATGTGCGATTAGTTTTAATTTCATTTCAGCCACTTCTATTCCATTAAAACTGCAGCGAGAAGCAGAATGAATTTAACAAATTTTGTAATTTTATTATTTGTTAACTAATGCCAAAAGTTAGATAACACCATCGTCATCATCATCATTGCCGTCGCCGTTGTCGTCGTCGTCGTAGCACAGCGACCAAACATCTATGGCTGTTTATGTTGCTGCTGTTTCTCCGCTCCTCCCTATCCGCCCATTAATTTCTTTGACTTTGCCAGCTGAAACTTTGTCTGCAGCCAGCACAAAGTTGTTAGCCAAGTTAGTGGCGTTTTAAATTCCATATGTTCCGTACATTCGTTCGTTCGTTGGTTGCCATCACTGAGCACTGAGCAGAAAATAGTGCAATGGAAATCATATGTGAGCATAATTACAGAGTGTGGTCACCACCAGCTCAGTTCGCCCCCCCCCCACCCAATCACCACCCCTCTTCGAAGTGTGTGTGCAGTTTGTGGTAGTGACGCTGTTGGTTGGTTGTGTTGCAATAATATTCGTAATTTTTAAGTTGCTTCAGCAAATGATTGGGCGTGCCACCTTCAATCGTTGCCATACATTCTGCTGCTGTTGCTCGTGCTGCTGCAGCAGCTGCTACCTTATTTGACTGAAATGCTACGTTTCGCATAGAATCGGCGAAGGCGGTTTGGTTGGTTCGCTGGGTGGGGATATAATGAAGTTAGCAGAGTTTTAGTTTTGCTCATGATTACAAGATGCCAAGGACTCATTGTTGTGCAAAACCGTTTTTATTGTTTCTTATGTTGCAAATAAATAAACAGGGCAACGAGCAGAAGGCAGCACAGTAACACCATTCGGTATCACCGTTTCGCTTGGCACAGAAAGATGTTCATGTTGCGGAAAATATGTAAACATGTTAATGTGCGAATGAATATGAGGCAATCAAGTATAGCTTCACTTACGTGCTATTAGATGGATATGTTTCCCTAATAAGAACTAAGTCGTAGCTCCTACGTCGCCTAATTGCACTCTGTGTAAGTATTGCTCAATCACACTTCAAAAAAATCGTATTTAGTATGTTTCTTCTAGAGGTGCTGGTATTAAAATCCGGACATACCTTTATACGAGTATAAGGTCGATCTAAATCATATCCTTACCATAGAATTTTCACTTTCCATAGAATCCATTATAGAAACAACAAAATTATAGTTCATTGAGCTCAGTCAACCATTTTGATGAGCGAAAATTGCTCGTCTCCGACTCTAGTTGTTCAAATAACAAAATTGCGAAAATTGTATTTCCGTTCACTATTCCTATACTTTATATCACACTGATACTGATAAAAAAAAGTTCAAATAACCGAATATATTGCAAATTTTTAAAAATATTAACAGATTAACTTGTTTTTAATACATTTTATTTATTTTATGGGAAATGTCCGTCTTTTTATACTTTTGTTTTTTGTGTAATATGTATAAGGTCTTCTACAGATTATATGGTGAATTCATTTTTCTGAAGGGAATCTTTGTCTTTAAGGACATTCGACCTTTGACAGTTGATAGTGAGTTTAAGCAACATTTGTCGAATTGACTGTCTTTTATCTAATTTTTTGTCAAATTAGCCTGAAGGGATCACCAAACTAAATTGTCGAATCCACATGAGATCTAAGAGCGTCCAATCCATCCCTGATTGTTGTGAGGTTTGGAGTGGCGGCTTCATCGTTCCATATTTCATGGAGAACGACATTGACCTGGCCGATCGGAAGCTGTTGTGGATTTATTTTATTCTATACATAATGACATCGATATGAATAGGAAGTGCTTAATTAATAACCCTATAAAGACAATAAAATTTGCCTCTGGCATTTATGAAAATTGTTCCTTAGCTTTACATCGTCATGGTCGGTGAAAACATTTTTTTTTTTTTTTTGCTATCAGTTCTGAAATGTCTCCATGCTTTCTTTTAAATGTTACCCCCGAGTATGACTGACATAGGTGGATTATTCTATACAGAATGTGTAACTGCAAAAGCCACAATCATTGGCAGCTTTTCGTAGGTGATCATCTGCAGTACCGGTCATTAAGTTTTCGAAACAGAAGAGACTGACATCAACAAGAGTTGTCATCACTTACAGAAACAAACCTACTGTTTTTTCGATTTTAGAATCAACTGCGCAGAAGTTTTTCATTCCTATGAAGCTTCGATTTTTGTTTGTTTTTATGGGACCACGAAAATAGTTCAGATCATAAAGAACTCGGGGAATTTGTAGATGCTGAAATGGCCACAACAATACGAGTTATAACAAGTGGACAAATAGTAAGTTCGGCCGGGCCGAATCTTATATACCCTCCATCATGGATCCTTAAAAAGTCAATAAATAAGAAAACTAACTGAGTTTTTGAGCCGCTCGTGACCCGATAGTCCCAGGAACCCGATCACAAATTTTATCCAAATCATGAAAATAAATGCATATTTGGGTTCGCGAGAAAATTTCGTTGCATTTCGATACCCATATGTCCATGTTTGTCAAGGGACGGTTTTTGGGCCGCTGGTGACCCGATAGTCCCAGAAACCGGATCAAAAAATTTAGGCAAATCATGAAAATAAAGGCATATTTGGGTTCGTGAGTAAATTTCGTTGCACTTCGATACTCATATGCGCATGTTTATCATGGGCCCTTTTTTGGGCCCCAAGGGTCCACGGAACCCATGAGCACGCCCATTTTTGGGATTTTTTCCCCATCTATAAATTATATAAACATAGAACTTAGATGTAGTGAAAAAAAATATTTGAAAAATTTGATTATGGCCGGAATATATTTAGTCCCGTAAAGGGGAACTTTTTCCCCTTTGGTCCGATATGGCCCATTCTCGAACCTGCTTATGGGCAAAAAACATCTTCCTACAAAATTTCAGCTTTTTAGCGTTGGTCGTTCGCACTCTATCGTGATTTCAACAGACAACAGACGGACGGACGGACGGACAGACGGACATCGCTAGAATGTCTTAGAATGTTACACTGACCAATAATATATATACTTTATAGGGTCGCAGATCACTCTTTCGAGGTGTTGCAAACGGAATGACAAACTTAGTATATACTCCATCCTATGATGGAGTGTATAAAAACAGACATACCAAGTCCATTGATGAACATTTTCTAGAGGGTACTTAAACACTTGTTTTGAAACAAATACTTTTATAAACATATAAATAGTATTTGTTTTATAAAAGTATTTGTTTAAAAAAAACATTATTTGCTTTGAAAACTTTTCAAATATTGCCAGGCCAATTACTGACATCCGAACTAATGTGTCAACAAACATCTTGGGACGTCTGCCCTCTGTATTGTCTTTGGGAATACTACTGTTACCATAATCAGATGAGATGATCTGGGAGTTATAGACACCCAAATAGTTCAGACCAGGTCTGTGGAGTCGGTGTCGTAGTCTGACAAATTTGTCCGGAGTCGGAGTCTGGACTTGAGCTATTTAAAAATGCTGGATTCGGAGTCGGAGTCTAGCCCTGTTTCAAAACTATTTCTATATGTCCCAGATCATTTCATCTGATTCTGGTAACATTAGTTTTCCTACGCAAACAAATCTCCAACAATACTCAATTATAGCATCTAAAATGAAGCATGATGCCGTCTTGTCCGGGACAGTTATACGTCTCAACAATTAAGGATGTGAATGGCTATCGAACGGGTCTAATATTTATTAGTCCTTCTATTCACTGCATCCGTGATTCTCACTAGTCACAGCAGCCTTAAATCCAGATAAATTATTGAAAGTGTTTGAAATCTAAAGCAACATCTAGTCGGCAATTTTTTAATGAGACCAAGTCCAACATTAAATAGACAATATACCTACTTACTTACTTACTTATTTCCCATAACAATTCATGAAGGAACTGGCGGGGCAATTCTCTGGAATCAGTGATTGTGTATACTCACTGACCGGGACCTGCTGTTTATAGCCGGCTTTTCTAGTGAAGTTTTACATGGCTTAGATATTTCTCTCTTACTCGTAAATTCGCCAGCAATTACGAGATGGAGGCAGCCGCTGAAAAATGTTTAATGGTCTCACCAAGTTTCGAAACTGAGTTCTGCCGTGTGGCCAATATAACTATGAAGGGGCTTAAGTCAATCTCATAGATTTCAGTTAAACCAAAATAAACATAAGGGGTTTATAATTTCCAGTACGACTACTCTTCTTGTTCTGGGTCTCTTCGGCTTAATCGTCATAAACCCTCAACACCCTGTATTTTCTTTCCAACGAACTCAATTACTTAGCATGGAAAATATATAAAAAGAAAGAAAACAACAAAACAACAACAGATACAAACGTAAAGTACATTCATGCAGTGCGAAACACCGACTAAAGTTGCCTCTTAAACTTAGTCCACATGTTGTTTCTGTTGTTGTAACTACATTAAAACTAAGGATCCGAGGAGCCAGTGAGCCAGTGAGAGTGAGCAGAACACAGCACAGAACAAAGGCAAAGAAAATCCATCGAACGAAGAAACGAACATTGGCTGGCAAACAGATTTTCCGAGCAGATGATGCCATTCCTTATGAGCCGATTAACATCTAATAATACGTGCGCTGTGGCACATTCAACGAACAACGAACAACAGCAACAACAACAAAAAGAAACCCTCAACCTAACACCCGTACCAAGCGTTTAAACTAATTTCCCTTTGATTGAAATTTAAGTTGGAAGCGAACGAACCAAAGGCAGCCCGAGAAACTTCAAATGGAATCCACTACAAAATGCCAAAGAACTGAAACAAATGCCAAGTGCTGCAAAAAAACTAAAAAAAAAAAAATAGCAGAAATACCAGGTGGTGGTGGCAACAGCAACAAAATCAATATTGAACCGGAAATGTTTTAATCAATGCGAGTAGATACTGACATACGCACACACACAACCTCCCTCTCGTATGACTGACTGGAAGTACTGGTAAATTAATTGTTGCATTATTGGGAAAGTCTGTGCCTTAGCACAAAACCAAAACAAAAAAAAAACAATCTCAATTATTTCATGGCAGCAGCTAAGAATTATTTGCAAAAACAAAAACCAGACAGACAGAAATCATGGCGAGTCATGCAACTAATTTGCAATCAAACCTAATTAGTCCAACGCCAGAAGGATGAGCATAAAAATAAGTGTTTAAATTTTCCAGAGAACGAGGACCGTCTCAAAAGTGCGGAAGGACCTTGAGAAGGTCAACTTTTAAGGGTCAACTATTAGGATTTTTTGAGGATCCTGATTTCATTGGGATTTGAAAAATCCAATTCGAAATTCTTGAGTCACATGAGCTCATAAATGAAGTAAGTGGTTCTAAACTGTTAGAGGAGAGACATTGGACAAGTGGTCGGCACCAGGCGAACGGTCAGAAGTGTAAATGGGAGTTTACGAATTGCCTTCCGGTTTGAGAAAGTATCAAGCAATCAATTCAAAAATATAAACATCTATTGCACAACTGGCAGATGTGTGAAACGTATTCCCGACTGCTTCACCAACTTTTCGCTCTAGCCTCGTGTATTTTTTTAGTGTGAGAATCTATGCCAGTCAAGTCATGATAATAAGACCAATACTTTATCCTCATACCCAGGCTTACATATGTACTTTACTTTACTACCACTCATACACACATTCATATGTATGCATTCTTGTATGAATCCGTCAATCTACATAAACAGCGGCGCAAAAAGAGGATTGTAATGTAAGACAGTAGGCGGGCCTTTTGAGGGAGTCATACTCATCTCATTATTTTTCAACCACAAAATTTTACAACCTACAGAATATTCTGGATGTTTGGTTGGTTACTTGACTTTTTGAACTTGCAAGCCTGGAGGCAGAGTTGGCTTGATTTTCTCGGTCTTCTCTTTATTTTGCACGACCAAGGTCTACAAGAAACGGCAATGTTGGGATTCTTCTTTATTCGGGCCTTGTTCTGGAAATCTTAGACTTCTTTGATTTCACGCGGCATGTTGAGAACATTCTTTTTTTGTTATTTTTGTTTATGTATTGCTGATCGTTATTCTTCATACAGTTTTTAATCTGTTAGTCCAGTTTAAGATCACTGAATATTTCGATTTTTTTTTAGCAAAATAAGAAATGTTTAAAAAGGTTTCAAGCATTGTGTTTGCTTTGATTGCTGGCAAGGTGTACGACTTCGTTTCGGAAGCTGGCACACTTCTTCATCGACACTCATTAGTTTTTTTATTTGTTTCCAAAGAAATAACAGAGGTCTAAGAACACCGATTACCAAGTGGTCCCTCTTTCGAAGAATGATAATCACACTCTGCAGCAAAAGTGTTTCCCCTGTAATTTTGATCACACCAAATTACAGAAACCTAAGAAAGCACAAGATGCTGTGGTCCGAGAGAATTTTAACAGGCTTCAAAAGAATTTCAACTCTATAAGTCTTTCGACGAGCACTTTTTGGCGAAGGCCTTACAAATGCCGTCGATGTGATCGAATGGTTTGAAAAATATCTATGACTGTGCGAATGCTTTTCAGCCACCTACAAACACAAATTACTGCATAAAGCCAAAGAAGAACAAGAAAATAAAGTTAAAGAGAAAGAGAAACAAGAGAACTTAAGACCACAATCTTGCAAGTAGTTTTTTTTTTTTTGCCTGCGTTTGTAAGAAAATTAAGTCTAAATTATTAGAACAAACAGACAAAGGTACACATGCATGTGCATTAGGGTTATGACTTTAAGCAAATGTTGAACAAAGACTGTGTAAGCGGGTAAGTACAAATGCAACAGTCGAACACAGACCAGCACAGGCTATTAAGTATCCTACGACGGAAAAAGAATGCCAGAAAAAAACCGGGTTATCCATTTAGGGGTTCTCTTTTGAATCATGTGTTATTTTGACAGTGGAAATTGTTTCCCGCAAAAAACAAAATGAATCGATTTACTCGGATTTCCAAAGTGTGTGGCCAAGACAGAACAGAAAGGTGATTTTGTCGAAATGAGGCACTCACTGATCATGCTGCCTAAAGTTTGTAAGAATGTGGCTGTCGGAACAGACTCAGAGCGGGAACAATGACTGTGACTGATGTGCATTTTGCGAAAAGATCTCTCTTTATTCTCAAACTAGTAAGTTGTAATGCGCCTATGGCGCCCGTTGAAATATGGAAAAAAAATTTTGTTGAAAAAAAAAAATGTTGTTGAAAAAAAAAAAATTTTCTTGAAAAACAAAATTTCTGATAAAAAAAAATTTTTGTTGAAAAAAAAATTTGTTGTAAAAAAAATTTTTTCTTGAAAAAAAAAAATTTTGTTGAAAAAAAAAATGTTTGTGGAAAAAAAAATTCTGTTGAAAAAAAAATTTTTTTGTTGAAAAAAAAATTTTGTAAAAAAAAATTTTGGAAAAAAAAATATGGGGAAAACACAATTTCTGTACAAAAAAAAAAATATTATTTTTTTATTATTATTATTTATAGAAAATTATAGAATGCCTATTTAAATTCCTACGTACTGCGTGACAGAGTCAGTGAATCAGTATATCAGTGAATCAGTGTCGAGGGTAAATATATATTAAGATTAACTCAGCAATTGAAGGCACACGATCATCGGCTTCGTTGTCGCCTCTCAGTTTGGGCCTTAAGCGCCCTTAAAACGGTCAGACTGTATGAAACAAAATCAAAACATTTTGTTTTCTTTTCATGCACCGCCAGTGTCGGTGTGACGCATACATACAACACTTTGATACACTTTAATTGTGTAAATTTCCCTTTAAAGCAGCTCAAAATGGACAAATGATGTACTCGAAACTTTGATTGGTAAGAAAATGGATCTTATTTTATTAATAAATTTATTGAAATTTTAGATTTATATTATTTCTAAATATAAGCTAGTCTGGAAGGATCTGTTTGTCCATAGACTATTGGATAATTAAATAAAAAACTCCTTACGAGATCGTGATCGAGAAGCCACTGCAATTAGGTACGAAATTTGTAGCGTTTTGGTCCATTGTTCTTTGAGAATCTTTCTGGAAACGGCATAACAGTAAAAAGTGAGCTCTACAGCGTCACGATAAACCATTTATTGTGACTGGAGATTGGGTTTCAGCAAAATGGGACGCCACGGCTCAATCGCTAGATCGGTAAACGTGTTATCTGCTGACTCGGTGATGTCCATTGGTCACCTCGCAGCTGCGACTTGATGCCGTTAAACTTATTTTGTGACGCTAGAGCATTTCACTACCTACAATTGCGGTATTCATGAACTGCCGCCTATCCGCATTGACATGCTGTCGTTCTTATTAAAGTAGTACCTAACCCTAATATACATGTATGTGTGTGTGTGCGTACACATGTATATAAGAGCATTAAATTCAATTGTTGGCATTGGATATCCACGGAGAAATCCTACAAGAAGAGATGAACGAACGCCAGCCAAATGCAAAGCCGGGCAAATGCGAATCAGTCCGACTCAAATGCTCATTTGAAACAACAACTTGCAAATATGCAACATGCAACAACAGGTGGTTTGCCGTGATGTTGTTGTTTTTGTCTTTGTCATTGTTACTGTTACACGGCTCATTGGCTGTTGCGTGGGACTGACGACTATGGCCGTGGGTAGTGTGGGTAGTGTGGGTTCATGCTCGTGCCATAAGTCAGTTTTACATGCATAAATAGATGTGTGCTGTGCACTCATTCCGACACATGCAACATACTCTAATGTATGTGCAACATACAGATCTACTGGCGTAGGATATGTGATGGTATGAGTGTATGCTTGTACAGATGTTTTGCACAAATTTCGGATGGCGTTGCAGCATGTCGTAAATTTGTAACAATTTATTGTTACTACTTCTGCTGCTGTTGCTGCTCATTCCAGCTATTCTGCTGCTATTCTGTGTGTCTGTTTGTGTGTGTGTGTGCGTTGTAGATCTGTTCGCCTGCAATGTAATTCATTTGCTATTTACACTTTTGCAACGGCAGCAGCAGACTGCGTGCAAAGTGAAATTTCACTTTATTCTCGATTAGAATGTAAATTGAATTCTTGTGCCGCAGTAGCAGTGGCACACACCAGCCCATGCATATATGTGTGTCTTTGCATATGTATGCACAATTTCGTATTTTGCCATGGCATTGTGTGCAGCTAGCACTATTTGTAACTTCATTTGTGTTTCAAGTGCGACATGCAACATAATTCTTCTTAACAACCACATTTGAGTACATGAGTGGCGTACTTCAAGCCCATCCGTTTTTTTTTTGTCCATATTGCAAATGCTGCTGCGACCATTGTTGGTTGTAGTTTGTTGTCTCCGACCCACTCGCAGCCAATAGTTTTGCCGTAGTAGTCCTGTTTTACATTCAAATTAATTACCCGTTACTTAGTTTTCTCTGCTCATTTCATTCGAACAGCAATTTCCCCTCCCCAACGTTCACCACACACACACACAGGCATACTTACGCATGCCGTTCTCAGTTGCTGATGCAATAAGCATTACTTGCAGTCCCAGAGCCAGCGCCAGCTCCAGTCCCAGCATCCAGTCATCCATCCGACCGTGAACGGGTATCGAGCGACGCCCCCAACACCAACGCCTTCTTCGGCCGTAACTCTCCATGTTTTTTCCATTTCAGTTTTCAAATATTGCCGCTGCTGCAATTGCAATTGCAGTTGCTGTTGTTATTGTCAATGCAGTATTTGTTGCATATGGACATTATTCATTTCCATTTTTCAACCGAAGCTTTGCCTGGCTATTGAATGGGTGCGTGCTGGTTTTTGGTGTGATGAAAGCATAAATAGCGAGTAGTTGGAAAAATATTTATGAAAATTCAGTGAATAGAATCGCAGTTACAATTTATGAAATATCTGCGCCACAACTATGACAAGCATTTTCTATTTACTTGCACATACTTTTCTGCCTAATAATTGTGTAAATTGCGGAAAATTAAGTTAAATTTGTTTACTTTCTCCGGCCATTTATAGTTCAGCAAACAAATTGTGCATCAAAAATATATACAGGGTGTCAGCCGAGATATTATACTAGTTTGTTTTTCCGCCATAGGCGGACATTGTACTCCATACATAACTGCCGACACTTCGATTACCTGTAATATGTGTTTGGGCGTTAATACGAAAATAGATACAAATGCAGACAAATTCAAACTCAAATGTTGTATTTTGTTGAATTTAATAAGTTTGTTGCGGGTTTTTACCAAACACGCTGTTGCTTCTGCTCAAATATTTAATAATAATAGAAATTGAGTAATATTTGCAGCCAACAATACATTGTTTGGATGCAAATAGGCTTTACAAGCTCCAAACACGCGATATACTTGAGTGTAAATATTTAAAAAATATCGATTTTTCAGAGTGTAGATGTCAGATCCGGTGACCATATTTAAATTATAATGAAAATTGGAAAACCTGAGCTTTATATTTACAATTTTCAAGAAATGCGTGAGGCATAACCAGGGCTATGGAGTCGGAGTCTGGCAAATTTGCCCGAAGTCGCACTCTGGCGTCGAAAAAATTGCTTCTCTGACTGCGAGTTTTATTTACTTACTTTTCCTTACTTACTTACTTTAAATGAAATGCATAAAAAATCTCTTAATATTTTTTAAAATTTGAAATATTTTCGATTCTATGAACTATTTTATCTTTAAGATACTAACACCCCTCAGTGTAATATAGAGTACACGAATTGTGGACGGAAATACAATTTTCGAAATTTTGTTATTCGAAACAGCTGAAGTCGAAGTAGGAGTCGAGCTATTTCAAAATGCTGGAGTCGGGTTGGTGAAATTTTGGCTCGACTCCACAGCCCTGGGCATAACTGCTATCACCCGCATGGACTGTAATCAAGTTGTTATGGGAGATGCGGTCTTTTTCGTATCCAGGTTTCTATTATTCTAAGGCACAAGTCCGAGGTATTGCGTCTCCTCTGATAAAGTCTCCCGACTTATTTCAGTTTCCGACAATAATCAACCAATGTCTTGCGACTACGGCGACACTAATACTCACACTCTAAGGCCGATTAAATGAGATCGTAGTCAAAACTTGGATTTGTAAAGCCTAGTTTGCGAAATGAAACGAGTTTAAGCCAAAAGTAAAAAACAGTATGATTTTATACACACATTTTGTTGTGCGTCCTGCCCTTGGTCTATTTGACTCCTGTCAAAATCACATGCCTGGCAGTTGAAACGTACAAGCATTGACTTTAAGTGCGAGTTAAACTTTAACAGAAAATTTCAATTTGAATTTTAATTCAGTTAATGATTTGATCGCTATCAGTGTTGGTACACGGAGGACAAAAATATTTTAAAAATATAATTGCATGCAATCATATACATGTTTGGGGACGGACGCAATCAAATAACAATGTACTCTCTCACCTAAGGGACTGCGAATTCTGTCTGCTTATGAGAATTATCCGCTTAAGAGAGGTCTCCGCAAGGAGGGAGTACACTGTGTATGTGTGTTTATAAACCTATTATGTTTGCACTCAATCATTACATATTTTGAACACAATTCTAGCACTAGAGTGCTGTCGATGCTGCTGTTACCGGTGATGCCGTTGACATGAAGAGAGGTGAAGAATATCAGTTTCGCTCTCTTCGAAACACATATTCCAGGTCGTTTGATTTGAGTATTTCAATCGATGTTCGATCAAATTGTTAGCATGCGAAACGTCGATGACTTGGAATCATGTGAATCGACTCCTCAGCTGATAATGTGTGTGTGTGTGTTTTTTTTTTAAATTATAACAACATGATTTCAGCGGCATTGTCTTGGAAACCCTTTATCGCTTAATTGGCTTAAATTAGCCAAATAAATGTTTGCTCTGTATCTCGAATAAGTCGTCATGCCACAAGGACATCCTTGCCACGTTCGTACACAATGTCGCTGTTATTGTTTGCTTGGGCCAATGCCAGTGTGAGTGGCACAAGAACGACTGCAACCGTCGTCATTGCCCCAAACTTTTTAGAACAATTTGTTCATATATTTTTGTTTGCTTCTCCGCCGTCCGTCTCCCCTCACAAACCGCCCACCACCCACACACACACACACACAAGTTGTAGTGCATAACCATCACTTATCAATTGTTCAGCAAACAAACGAGCAACAACAACAAATAAAGATATACAAAATATTGTTCATGTATTGGTGTTGTCGGAGCAAAACTGCACAAAAAAAAAGTTGCATCTAATATTGCCACTGCTCGTTCGTATTGTTTTGTGTGGGATTGCATTGTATTGTGCTCGGTGCGCTTTGTGTTCTGTTTAGTCTCAGCGTTGTTTGTTATACCCGCCGCCCTACATAGGATGAAGGGTCATGGCCCGGACGTCATGGCGTTTGCAACAAGTTGCCATCCTGTGTGAATAAGTATCTAGTCGGTACACTTATTCACACAGGACGATCTAGGTACGATACATTGCTAAAGGTTGGTTCTACTGTGGCTGCACTGCGGAGTCACTAAACCGAGGGCTGTCAAAGGCTGTAGCAGAGGTTTCGCTCTTCATAAAAATCTAAAGCAACTACGGTGGACAGCATTGTTCTTTAGCCCAAGTCAAGACGATGCTAAGCATAGGAACTTCACCGTCTTTGATTCAAATGGTTGGGATAAATATTTTTCCTAACACAATGAAAGCAGTTTCGATAAAACGAAAGAAGGAACAAATCGTGCCATGAGTTTCGGTCGTCTACAGGCGACTCAAGTCTGATTGTCTGTGACTGACATGTATTAAATCCTACTTGACCTGTCCCAGGACCCTCAAGAATTTCCATTCAATGAGGGTCTGAATTTGTCCGTCCATCCGATGTCGGTCCGACCTGAAGCCCATGAAAGGCTCTTCATGGTGTAGGCTATCTAGTGATCCACTCCGGCCGCTCCAAACTCCGTGTATACTTTGTTTGCTTTTACATTTTGTTTATTTGGTCGTTTGTTTGATCTACGAGCGTTTGTGAGCAATGCGTGAGAGTGTGTGTGTGGGTGTGTGTGAGTATGTCCATGTGCGTGAGTTGTGGAATGGAATTTGATTTGTGTGCGAGCGTGTTTCATTGTGAAAAGTGGGATTCTGTTGTTCCAAAGTAGTTGGAATATGTTTTTCGTTTTTAATATTCTTCGGCGACACTTTCAATCCCACTTTTCATTGTTTGACTAACGCAACACAATTGCAATGTGAATGCGTTATTTTAGTTAAATAATTTTGGCAATAAGACGCAGCATAACACTTTCAACATCTCCGCCTAAGAAGTAACCAGAAACAATACAAATATGAAACGGTTTCCCCAAAATATTAGTCAATAAATACAACTTACAATTGAGTAATGAATTATTTGTAGTCTGCCCTGGTTTTTATTTTTGACCAACACTCAGGGGATGCTCCCTATGAATGCAATGCACGGTGTTAACGAAGGGTATTGGAGGGTGGGTAGAGGGAGGGTGTAGTGTTTGTTTGCGTTTGCTCTGAATAGCAGGCAGAAAAAACTCTTGCAAGAAGATTATGCCTGAGTCGGACAATTTCATAGTTGAAGACACAGATCTCTGTGTAGTATTCATAGGTTGGATGATGATAACTACAAGGAAAAGCGCAGACAGGGAAGACCGAGACTTCGGTGAAGGGACGAAGTCGACGCAAATCCCTGGTATGACGAACTGGACAAATCACAAAAATGAAGTGCTTCATTTATTTAGCAGGCCAAGACCAACAACACGTTGTGGAGCCGACCTATATCAATAGGATTTTCTAACAATACAGAGAGAATAGATGATCTGATCGTCGACTTAACGAGTAAGAGATTATTCTCTGAAACAGGAAACCCTTATTTAAAAAATATATTGTACGTTAAGAAAGCGCCCCGGTAGGCGAGTTGGTAGCGTTGGTCAGCGTGGAGGTTGTGGGTTCGATTCCCACCAGAGGTTTTGTTCTGTCACTGCAAAAATCTAGCCATATGGTCTCTGTCATAAAATATAAATTAAATAAAATAAAAATAAAAATAAAAATAAAAAATAAAAAATAAAAAATAAAAAATAAAAAATAAAAAATAAAAAATAAAAAATAAAAAATAAAAAATAAAAAATGAAAAATGAAAAATAAAAAATAAAAAATAAAAAATAAAAAATAAAAAATAAAAAATAAAAAATAAAAAATAAAAAATAAAAAATAAAAAATAAAAAATAAAAAATAAAAAATAAAAAATAAAAAATAAAAAATAAAAAATAAAAAATAAAAAATAAAAAATAAAAAATAAAAAATAAAAAATAAAAAATAAAAAATAAAAAATAAAAAATAAAAAATAAAAAATAAAAAATAAAAAATAAAAAATAAAAAATAAAAAATAAAAAATAAAAAATAAAAAATAAAAAATAAAAAATAAAAAATAAAAAATAAAAAATAAAAAATAAAAAATAAAAAATAAAAAATAAAAAATAAAAAATAAAAAATAAAAAATAAAAAATAAAAAATAAAAAATAAAAAATAAAAAATAAAAAATAAAAAATAAAAAATAAAAAATAAAAAATAAAAAATAAAAAATAAAAAATAAAAAATAAAAAATAAAAAATAAAAAATAAAAAATAAAAAATAAAAATAAAAATAAAAATAAAAATAAAAAATAAAAAATAAAAAATAAAAAATAAAAAATAAAAAATAAAAAATAAAAAATAAAAAATAAAAAATAACATAATGAGTCCTAATATCACCGAAGAGAAACTGTTAAAGGTTTTTATTGTGGTCAAACGAAAAGGCGTGTGGCGAATACGATGAAATTTAATTTGCTATATCTTCGCAAATACAAATTTTTAAATTTATATATTTTATATATTTTCTCTAATTTAAGTTGGGTTTTGTTCTGCAGTGATTTATACAAACATGTGTCAGGCCTTTAGTTTATTCGGGAAACCTATGTGTTTTTTCCCTAAATTTCCTTTATTAGAGGCAATGGGAAATCTTCTGAAAAAAATCGTATTTGGAGTTATTGGAGCTATTGAAGTAATTGAGCAATGTGTACATATCTATATTTTCAGTGTAAAAAGCGTATACTTGTCAAAGGAGCACAAACCAATATTTTCGCATTCTATTCACAAATACACCTTTTTCCCCTCTTTATCCTTAAAATGCATTATTCATATGCCAATGATGTTTTGAGCTCTTTATCAATATTACAGGGATTAACATTTTGTGGAGAATTACGAAATACTCATATCGAGATTATCGACTTTATCGAATATCCGATATTAATTAATTAACTTTAATGTGTCACTGTTTCCACATCCATGGACCGTATTTCACAGTTTCGCAATAGATTTTCCACAAAATGTTGGCCAATGTTGGTTTATATTTTTTTTAATTTGGTTGACAAATGTCCAGATAGAACACTTATCAAATGAACGTGTTACAAAGTTAAAACAACGACGGCCAGAGCAGAACATGTGCTGGACATACGGGGACAAACATCCATACTTAGAGGCAGACAGACAGAAAGACCGACATACTTGCGAACATATTTCATGTGTTAATTTTGTCAAAATGTAATAAATTAATTGGATAAACCAATAAATAAGTGACCATTAAAGACAGAAACAGAAACGGACACTTTTATGCAAATACGTTTGCCTTAAACGTCAGTGTGTGTCGGTACATGTATGCAAACGTGCGAGTATGTATGTGTATCACATTTGGAGGGAAATTGTCATAACTCAAAAACATTGTTTTTGGGTTTTCCCTATTTCTTGGCAAAACTCACAATTGAAACGGCAACGAACAATGGGATTTTGAATTGTGAGTTGTGTCACTCTTCGAGTAAACGAAGGATTTGTAAGTAGTGTTTAAAGTTTCAATGCATTTTAATCAAATGCCACAGAATTCTACAAACATTGGGGCCAAGCACACTTTGTTTAGTAACACTTCTTGGATCATTTGCCTCCCTCCCCCCCTGTCCATCGCCATGCAATGTCCTCCCTCAGCGACGAGTGTATGTGTGTCCTCTCGAGCTGTTGCTGTTGTTGATTTTACTGTGGTCAACAGATGTGAACATTCTACTTGTCACTAGTGTACAACAGCGACCAATAGATGGACAGACAGACAGACGGACCGACGGACAGAAGTATTATGGCACGCCGACAGACGGACAGACCAGACCAGACATAAGTTGCAATTGATTACCGTGTAAAACATTTATTACGAGTACAGCCAGCCAAAGTGAACGAATGAATGAGTGTTAATATGGAGTAACATTGAGTGGAGTTGGAGTTGATTTGAGTTGAGTTGGCCGGCCTGCATTCAGTGTGTGTGCGGAGTCAAGTGTCACATCAAGTAGAGTGCCTTTAATTGTTTGATTGTACACTTCTATATTTTTTCGTTGTTGACGATTTTAATTAAACAAATACTATTCGAAATTAAAGTTGGACGGCAGTGGAGTTGAAAGGCCTTGATTCATTTGCTGAACAAAGCTTATGCATTTCTAAAAACCACAAAGAACTCCATAATATCTAGGAAGATAGGACTTTGGACGCTCTAATTATATCAGCAGACAGCCTGGCGGGCGAGCAGTCTAGCTAAATTTATATTTTGACATTTAATGAAACTCCTTTATAACACTGATGAATTCTCGTATTAAATTGATTACAGTTTTCTTTGTGATTCAACAGTGCAACATTTATAGTTTACATTAACTCAACATAATTATTCTTGGAAAATTTATTCCAAAGTCTTTCTTTCTGTATAAAAAAAGGAGACCCCCATAGAAAATGCAGAAATTTAAGATTTCCTGCAAGATTGTCTCTAGCGTAGATAAATCTACCACAACATTTTGTGTCACGATCCGATATGACCAAAACTATTAGATACCACTTTATCCGTTAGAAAGGCATCTTCTGCACGATCCGATACGAGCAAAACTATTAGATAACATGACTGCATACGTTTATGCACAAAGACTGTAACTCACTTACAATCTTCAGTTCAAATTGAAAACAACACCCATTGCATCAAGTCCTCTTGCAGGGAATATAATCTATTAAATAGCTGGCGAAACAGACTAGTAGGCAGTGTTACTGCTGAGATTTTTCAAACATTTAAAAAAAAAAAATAGGCCAAACATTTTTTTTTGCCCAAAAATTTTCGAAACTCTTTTTTAAACAAACGGCAACTAAAAAAAATTACCAATTCATTCAATATGAATCCCGTTTCAGTTTATTGTCTATAACTGAACTCTTTCCAGTCCGATTTAAGTCAAGTGAAGGGGGTTAGTTTGGACAAAAACCGATAAAGACAAAAGAACAATATCTTGAGGGAAAATTTAAAAAAAAAATCAAATGTGTGGGTGAAAGTGGGACTGGATAAAGCATTCCGCGTGGACTTAGTTCTTACCGTTGCTTTTTTGACGGCCTGCGGCTTTATGTGCGTCTTTTATTACCAAAAACTATGTGACGAAATATTGCCAAGTATAAAAGCATATATTTAAGAATATAAAAAAACGTTAAAAAACAATATTGGTATTTTTTTTAGCAAATTCGATTTTTTTTTAAATTTTCAAGTTCTAATTGCTTTAAAGGTTTTTTTTGCTAAAAAATATCTTTAGCGGTTATTTTTAACTAGTAAGTTGTAATGCGCCTATGGCGCCCGTTAATTTGCTTGAGAAAGTATTTGTTACTTAATTTTAAAAATTTTGTAAAAAATATTTTGAGAAAACTATTTTGTAAAAAAAAATTTCGGAAAAAAATAAAATTGGAAAAAAAAAAATTTGTGGAAAAAAAATTTTTGCTGAAAAAAAAATTTTTGTTGAAAAAAAAAAATAATTTTGTTGAAAAAAAAAAAATTTTGTTGAAAAAAAAATGTAAAAAAAAAATTTGGGGAAAACACAATTTCTGTACAAAAAAAAAATATTATTTTTTTTTTTTTTTTTTTTTTTTTTTTGTAAAATAGGATTTTTTTTAAATGAATTTGCGTTAGAACTATTATTATTTCTAACAGAAATTCATCAAAAAAAAAAATTTTGCTTAGTTTTGCAATTTTGCAAAGTTTAAAAAAATAAATAAATAAAATAAAAGATGGTTTAACCTTGGATGGTTGTTAATTTTTTGTTTATCTCTATTTAATTACAATACAATGTACATTTATATTCTAATTTTGGGAATCGAACCCACAACCTCCACGCTGATAGGCAGCGTGCTTGCCATCTCGCCTACTCTTGCTTTAATTTTTTTATATTGTTTTACAAGTTTACTTTTTTAAAACTTGTTAGTTGTGATTTTTCTAAATAAACACTTTTATTTAAAAAACGATTTATTAAATTTTAAAAAACGATTTTTGTGCGACTTTTTTAAAATTCTCAGGGGTAACACTGCTAATGTACTGCTAGATACTTGCTAGAATATCCAAAAAAGCAATTTACTTACTTAATTTGACTCTACATCCTATTATTGGCCTTAACCTGCTTTGTAAATGATTTCCAGGCACTGTGATCTTGTGCGTGACATCTCCACATAGTAACGCCAATAAGTTGCATATCTTCTTCCACATGGTCCTTCCTCCGGGGTCTCGGTATCGGTCTTCCCTGACCTACCTTTCTGTGGTCAATGCCGTTCAACGCCCTACTGGCTACCAACTTGGTTCACAGAGTGCAATCGCTTGCTCCTACGAATTACGATTCCTTCGACGTCTACACTTCTCGTTAAAATATATCGAGCCATAGATTTTGTCAAGGATTTTTCTCTCAGAAACAGAGATCATTTAGAGAACCCTACTCCGAATTCGACCTTTAAATTGTAACTGGGAGAACCATACAAATTCAGTTTTCCTATTCAAGTTATCGTTCATATGCGCACGACTCATGAATCAAATTTAGTGCAACCAACATCAAGTCAGATTTCGGTCGTTCCCGTTGGAAAAAGAAACATACGATTAATTAAAATCGTTCAGTATACATATCGCTCATTTACTTGAATAGTGTCACAGTTCTAATGTCCCTTTTTTTTGCTCAAGAAAATGCTGTAAATCTATTAGTTGAGTTAACTTTTGTGCTGCGCCTATTTCGAGTTGTGACACTATTGAAGTAAATGAGCGATATATTCGTTAGGGTCCAAAATAAAAGCCAATTTTATTCTCTCATTTTAATCGAAAACTAATTTCTCCACAATTGGGATTTTCGGGGACCCCGATAACCGACAGATGGTATGAAGTTCGGACTCAATTACGAAAGAACACTGAACTGTATGAGCTCAGTGGGCCTCATCGTTGTTATCTTCTTCTTCAAGCTTCAAGAGCGATGCGATCAAAATTTCACGTAAACTTTACCGGTTAAGTCTTTGAATAGGCAAATACATTGTCTATTTGTTTGGTTTTTGTTGCGTTGCTTTAACATTCCCTTGCCCTCCCTTCGCCAATCATTTCATACTTCCAGTTTATGAATATTTGCAGTGCAGTTCTTGGCCCACGTTAGTTTCGAGTTCACTAACATTGTCCTTCCTTCGAGTGCTTCTTTTGCGGTACTATCTGAGATGGTCCAAAGATCTGGTCCCCCCCCCCAGGGGTGGGCTAGATACCGGTTTACATGAATATCAATTGTCCAACAACAGGCTAAATCAAATCATCTTATCGCACCTCATTAAAGAGATACTCGTGAAATACGGCAATGCAGAATTTGTTTTGTGGCCTTTTTGTTGTTATGATTTATGCGTTAATCTTTTAATAACAGCATTTCAGACGAAATGCTTGGCCACCACTTAACGCGAGACTCCGAACTTCCGGATTATAAAAGTTCCGCTCAAAACAGAAAACTAACACAAATATTTGCCGTGCGATGCTACTGAATTGTTATTGATGTTGACCGCCCGTAAGTGATGTTATATTTTTTTTTTTGTTAAATAAAAATTGTAACATTCTCCTTTCGAAACGGTTATTTCAAATATAATTATGTTTAATTAAGATTCAGCGAGATAAAAATCTCCCCTACCACGGATTTCGGCAGTCTGACAGACAGACGGCCAAACCAACACATGTTTGTCTTCTAATAATCATGCTTGCGCATATTTGTCTGTACAAAAAGAAAGAAACAAAAAAAAGAGGTTAAACTCATAATTATTTCGTAGACTTTACTAGAAACGAGTCATGGAGTGTATCTCACCCCGCACACATCAAATCAAAGTGAATTGACCGACCGACCGAGCGAGCGACTGCCTTCTTTGTTGGTAGTTTTCTCAAATGTTTATCGAATCTGGACTTTTCTCACCTTTTTAAGATGGAGTGGCTGCAAATGTTCTCAATGAAAGGAATGAAATTAAAACATTCACAGACACACCGAACGACAGACAGACGCACATCCTCTTCTCGAAAACCCTTTCCCAGCCACAGACAAACGGATGGACGGACGAATATAGGCGCACATGCGCCACACAACCACACACACGCACATACACATTATCATCGTCGTCATCATCCTGTAGAAACAAGTTGATGTTGTATTTGGCACCTATTCACCCTCCCTGCACAGTGTTTCCATACCAACGAAATGTGGACATAATAGGGAATGAAATGGATATATCACGATGCAAATACGAAGAGAGAGATGTTAGTCTCTTTGAGGATATGCAACAATCTGCATTGTCATACCAATAAAGATAAGAAACCAACAGGCCAACAGACTACATGGCCCCAAAAGCAGTTCAGGAGTGAAATTTTAGCCCTGAAGACGGGGAGCAGATGAGATCTCAATTTTCACAGACGGGTCAAAAATGGTACGGCATCCAAAATATACTCCGAACCCCTAAATCTCTGAACCCCAAACCGAGTCGTCCATAACGCCTAACCGGCCGTGTTCGGTAGTGAGGGCGTCTATCACACGAAGGCCCAGGTTCAATTGCACATAACATTATCAGTGATTTGTCCGTGGCAACCTCAACTGGCCACGACGTTTAAAGCCATGTAGTTATTTTCATGAAAAGTCATGAACTCATCTGACCTGGCTTCAAACAGCAGCAAACATACAAATTAAATAACCCAATGAAATATTAAGAGAGTTGTCCTGCACTGCAATGTATCCAAAAATAGTAAAATACACAGAATGCAGAGATTTCCCCCTTCCACGTTTGGAACCACAGTGGCCACACCACAGATCACATGATGAGATGAAACCTCATAAATCATTATTATCATCACATGTTTTGGGTTCAAACAAACAGCAAACAGAAGCATTACCACCATATCCATCGCCATCACCATCATCGTCGCCATATCCACCTCCAATTACACACACACGGACACGGACACCGACACACGTATGGACTCATACTTGTGGACGCCGGTACATATTATAGATCCTACTCCCATAAACCCATACACAGACACATGTGTGTGTGTGTGTGCATATCTCCCCGTATCCCTTTTCGCCTTTGTCGTTTTTATACGTAAATTATGGCTTTAAAGTCAAACAGCCGAACGACTAAAACTTAAACTTAAACAACAGCAACAGAAAAAAACCACATCAACAACAACGACAGACGAAACAAAACGCATGTTTTTGGTTTCAGATTGACGAAAACCCTAATTAAGCAACTTCCCAAAGGGATTTAAATGTTAAGCCTCATGACTCCGTTTCTGTTTCTCTTTATTGTCGGTTTCTGTCTGTTTTTTTCATCCACATATTCTTCTTCTGCTCTCTATTAATGAGCGGCCTTTACGCTTGAGCCTGGCTGTCCCTTGGTAAATTATAAAAAAAAAAACTATGGTCAGTCTCTGGATGGCTCTGCGGCACCGTACACACATGCACGAGTACGGGTACGGGGATGCGCTGCATGTTGGAGGCTACGTGACGTTCTTCCCGTTCATGCGATACGTGTCCACACGTGTAGAGCCAAAACAAGTCCACATGCCTAAAAGCCTACTCACCT
This sequence comes from Hydrotaea cyrtoneurina, assembly GCA_958296145.1. NCBI lineage: Eukaryota > Metazoa > Arthropoda > Insecta > Diptera > Muscidae > Hydrotaea > Hydrotaea cyrtoneurina. The sequence goes on along the minus strand of OY282513.1, from coordinate 3,021,886 downwards.
TACACTTCAGGGAAGATTTTAGGACTGTTTTATGTTGCTGGCGACAAGCGTAAGTAAATTAAGGGAAATAATACGTTTTTATTGATTTCCCCAATACGAATTCATTTCGGGGCGATTACTACAGTTGAGGGATACTGCAGAAGTTTCGGTGTGAGAGAACAAATTTGATCAACTTTAGATTAGTTCGGCAATGCTCATCGATAGTTGTGAAATGAGTGTAGAATTGGGAGAGAAATCATTAACTGATTTAGGGTAACAAAAACTGGCCATTAGCCAAATTAAATTCTATTAATTAACCTTAAATTGATATTTCAAAGGATTCGCACTTACATACTTCGGGACAATTTATTAAAAAAACAACAACAAATCCTATGATGTTTCTTTCTTGCTGACTTTTGTCGTAGAAGTCCTTTATCATACTGATGGAGAAAATGCTGGCAAAATCAGATGTTAATAAAACTGAGGGCACACCATACTGGGGCTACACGCTCGAGTTGTTTGGAATGCTAGAGCGAAATGTATCTGGTGATAACCAAACCGAAAAGATGTGTGACGAGGACAATATTAAAGTTATCCTTGTATCCTATGGAAATAAATAACACTTACTGACCGTTATTTATATACATCGGCTCTGGCCATTAGTAGAATGTTTGAAATCAGCATAGAAATGACGGGAACGTGGTGGCAAACAGATCTCTCTCTCGATGAACCAGAACAACAGTGTTACCGTTGTGCGATTAAAGTTACAATTTGTTAGAATTATCCTTTAGAATTAAAAGGAATTTATCAAAAAAAAAATTGTCGAACATTTTTTCTTACAATGTTATTCGCGACAGCGCTTCAAATAATGACCATGAGGTAAAGTGCAGAAATTATGTTTCGAAAAAATAAAATTAGTTTATAAAGTGTATATAAAATGATGGTTTAACCATGGATAGTTGTTAATGTGTTCATATTGATTGAATTTAAATTTTTTATAACTGTAATAAAAAACGTTGAAAAAAAGTGTGAGAACGACTTTATACGACCCCCCGCTTCTTTATGGGGCAGAAATATGGGTACAAATGCAGCTGAGCTGAGAAAAATCCCTCGTAAAATCTCTGGCCCGATCTGTGTTAACGAAAAGTGTAGACCAAACCATAAGCTTGATTTTTTTAAGGTTTTGCCATTTACCTTTTAGAGATTACGTAATGCTAATGGCAAACACGATTCCTCTTCAGTTGGTCTATTTTACAAAATCCCATTTCTTTTTCTCCGGCATCCCATTCTCCGGCTTCCCATCAATGACACTTAAAATGTTGTCCTCCTAGGCAACAATTTTGTTCGACGTTTCCCTATTGAGGGGTGACTTCACGTGCCCCTTAAAAAATAGTCTAGTGGTGTCCAATCGCTCTCACGTGGCGGCTAATTGACCATGCCAGAACCCTCATCAAAACCGCCTACCATTTGGTTCATAGTATGGCAGTGTTGCACTTGCCATCGTCCTGTTGAAAACACATATTTCCATGATAGTCGAAAATAACGTTGTGGCCATCTTCGTCTTTGAAGAACAGCTGCTCGACGATGTCGCCTACCTATACCGCATCAGGGTGGAGTGACAGCTCTTGAGCAGTCTCTGGCTGGTCTTTGGCAAGTCTTATTTATTGATGCCGCCATTGAGCCAAAAAAAAATCGCTGAATAACATTTTCGATAAAAATAAAAGTTTGTCACAGATCAATGATTTGCAAGTAATGTGGGTTTGTTAATCTATTCATCCGATGTATGTCTTTTCTCCAGCGTGAACTGGCAAAAACTTAACACTGGTTTTTCAGCTACAGAAAAAAAACAGCAATCTTAAATATGTAGCGATAGCGCTGTGATATGTTGGACGAATAAATCGAAAGTCTCCAGCCAGGAAGACTTGACATGGATAACTATCACACTAGGTGCAGGCTTCCAAATGGAAGCACATCAGTGTTGAGTGCGATCACCGTCAAACGAAATGAGTTATAACAGCGTGGCTATGGCTTAAAGTTTGAGTAACCTCTGTGGGAAACAAGGTGGACATTATGTTGCTACAAGTAACACTGTGCGACAGCCGAAATCGTCGGGGCTTATGCTTACCGGGAAAAGTTCTATCGGTCAGATACAAAAGTAATACCTATTTCGGCTTTTCTCTAGGTCAGGTCAAGGAATTGAGATATATCGATATGAATAAATTGGTTTTCCTACACGGAGGAAAAAAAACGGCCATATTGTTCCTAACATATTTTCCAGGCAACATCTATATGTTTGGATCGATGTTCCCAAACATATATATGATTGCATATAATCATGTATATGATTGGATGTAATCATATATAGGATGGGACAGTTGTTCATTATGTGTTAAAGACAGCTTCTCATTCACCAACACAGACTCCGTATTAGATTATTTTAAATGAGTTGTGTTAGGTTACAAAAAGAAAATACCTGGGTCCAACTTAAAGAAATCCAAAAATACTGCTATACTTTGTTGACTATGTTGTAGCCGGCGTTGAACTCAAGAACTGTGCTGCCTTCAACATAAGTTAAAGGGGGATTTCAATCCTTGTTTCTTAAGAGAAAAGAGGGCGAAAAATCTCAAAAAATAATTGTTCTATTTTTCATTTCAAGTCGTTTTTTTTGTAAACGTTACTACAATAAACAATAATAACTTAGAACTCATAGTTAGTGCGCAGTATCCCCAAATCGGGCCCTCGAGTATAGCAAGTTCGATTTTTAGATATAAGCAAGTCTGTAGGGATCTGTTTGCCCATAGACTGTTAAATAAATAAGTAAAAGACAATTAGGGAATTCACAAGGTGTACTAATGTTGTAAGTTGTAACAAAGTACGAGACCTATAATAGTACGTATGTGAACAACCTGTCGTATGTGTATGTGCTGACATCTAAGAAACGTACATTTTCAAACGTCAAATGTAAAAATAATAAATAATAAAAAATAAATAAATACCAAATAATTTCAATTGTACCAAAAATTATACAAATGTACCATTTCTTCCATCAATGTCCCTTAGTACGATTTCAAAACATATATCCAAACGTTGTACTGTCGTACAATTCTTTTATATGGAAAATATCAACAAAAAATATACAACAGTTGTACAGCTTTAGTACGTACGACACTTACAACACTTAGGACACCCTTGTGAACACCCTAAATATTTTATTTTTGTACATTTTGCTAGGATAATTTAACATGTAATGACAAATATTTTTCATTTCAAGTCTGGTCTATGCCAAAGATTATCATCAAGTGTACCACCGAATAAAATATATATTCCTTCCTCCTGTTTAACACCTCAAGCACGATGTGAGTACATCACGAAATGGTTAACCAAATTGCTATCACTCACATGATTCCCAAATGGCCGAACACAAAATCGAAAAACCCAAACCAAGAAACACAATTAATTTGCTGATCTAGAAACAAAAAAGAAAATCCCATTCATTGAATTATGTTTCTTCTTTTTGTTTTGGTCATAAAAATTCACCACAAACGACCATGACCATCAGGTGCGCTTGTTGTTTTTGTAATGCCAACCGCCGCTCATCTTCACGGTGCATCATCGTCCGGTGCTGTAGGGACTGGCGTTAATTGGCCTGCTGCACTGGCGACCACTGTGGAGCTTTCAAGCGGCGTTAATTCGAATGGATCGACGACGTCGTTTTGTTTCCGAGGCCTAATGAAGTCATTACCATTATTAGTTGCGATGGGCATTTCTTTGGCCAAATGTGCTTCGTATAAACTTGAGATTTCTTTCATTTGACTCGAAGCGCATCTCCGCGTGTGTGTGTGGTATTGGTCTAACTGATTTATTCATGGTTTAATTTGATAAAAGCCATAATGCACAGCAAGAAATATAATAACAACACCATCGAGATCGAGGCCTTCATTTGTTTTCATTAAAGCAAAGCGATAGCTTCCCAAAGGGGCACCCCAAGACTTTTATGAGCCAACAGATGAAGATTTAATATCAGCTGCCATCAGTGCATTTTAAATGAGAATTAAACGAAAGTTTTTAATCACTTGCATTAATCTTTGATGGGAACAAAAACAAGAAACAAATTTCAAATAGCTAATCTCGGCAGAGATAACCGAAAGGCTTTGGGTCATTCCGAAATACAACTGGCACCTCAAAATGGTGACAACTGGTGTTCGACGCATACAAATCTGTTCAACGTCTCTTATCGCAGATAACCCTGGAACAGTTGACAATGTTAATCACTTTGAGATTTCAATCTTTCGTTATGGAGTTGTTGGAAAATGTGGCAGCCGATGACTGTGTTTTTGTTGCATTGCGGCGTTAATAACCCGCTGCTTTTTAGGGTCACACTCGGTAGTGTTTTCCTGGAAAACGAAAAATTTGATATCAATACGGCCGTGGAATCGCCATTTAAAAAGGCGACAAGACACAAATAAGTGTGTTTTTACAATTTCACAACCGCATTTTCGTTAAAAACATTTCATGCATGGAAATCCGCACATGCAGTTCAGGATTTATTTATAATTAATTACAATACAAAGTAAATTTATTTTCTAATTTTTGGGTCCAACGGTAAACCGGATGGCACAGACCATTTGGCTAGATTTTTGCAACGACAGACCAAAGTCTCTGGTGGGCATTGATAGGCAAGCACGCCACCAGCTGCCTACCAGGACGCCTGTGCAGTTGAGGTAAATTCCTTCCATCCACTTCACATAGTTTTAAAAGCTTTCTATCTTTTAATGGGTTAATTTCCCCTTCAACTTCCCCATAACGCCGTAAGTAAATCTATCGTCTTTTTCTTTATCTCTTTCTCAATCCAACCCATTCCATTTCCGTCTGTCTCTGCGATACCGAATTTTCTTATCGACTACGAACAGAACTTAAAATGGGCGATGCCCCGAGGCCTTCAGGCTTTTCGATACACCAGACTGTAGTACTTCCGATTATTTATTTTTTTTTCTTTTTTGTAGCAAAACGTCCCACGGCGCCTTTAAATTTCCTACTTAGTTCTGGTGTCAGTGTAACACTGTTTATGAATTTCAATATTTTCAGAATTGTCTTCAAAATTGTATCGCATTTGTTTTCTGCCTGCTGCCTGTCTGTCGTTCGTGCAAACATCGGATCAGCAAAAAATAAGCGGAACAAAGTGTGGTCTGCATTCATACTTGTGACCAAATGTCAATAGTCGCTATTTTCTTGGTGATATATGCAAATGTTTACTTCCTTTAACTTTTAAGTATAGCGGCACACATACATACATACATATGGACATACATACATACATATACAGCTTGTGGCAAAACTACATCGTTTTTCTATGAAAATCTACAAGAAGTAGCATTGTTTGTATGACAGCGCCATCTAGCGTAAGTTTTAGGTTCAAATAAATATCAAACATTAATTTCTCGACCACAAAAACAGTAAGATACCACAACTAGCAAGGATAATAAAAATGAATAAACATTATTTTATCAAATGTTCAATGATTTTTTCTTGTTAGACAGCGTTCAAAAACCTCCAACTGCAATGTCCAACTTCAATAATGTCAACATTCATTTGGAATTGGTTTCATCCCATTCGCATTTTGGTTGTTGTACTGAGTAAGCGGATGCAAATCTCACAACTGATGTTTGCCACTTAAAGCGCAGGTGAATTTTAAAACGATGTGTGAAAATCACCTGAATCTGGCCATATGTTGGGTGGATATCGACGTATACGACACTTTGATGTTCTGGTCCTGAAGATACAGGGCGGGCTTGCCATATTTTCGAACAGTCGATAAAGTCGTTCCATCGCGTACATCAAGTGTTTTGGCTTTTTGAAAGAAGAAATAATAATGGGGTAGATTAAATCTCGTAAATATTTACACCACCTTCATCAGGCCAAATATGGAAAATAACTTCAAATTTTAAGCAGGGCCACTAAAGACACCACTGCAGCTTCTGGAGAGATGTGTAGGGTGGTGTTGAAAGGGGATAGTTGTTTATCCTTTTAGTATCGATATGAGCCTCTCAGATATCTGTCGTCTCGTGCCTGATGTTAGGACTTTCTGCCGGTATAGGCCAAGTGGCCGGTTGATCGAAAGACGCAAAATTCCTTCTTCAGCCGAACTGTTCGTATGTGGAATAGTCTTTCAGCAAGTGCCCTTCCTGCCGGTTGTGACATTCTCAAATTCAACAAACACTACTCCCTCTTCCCTCTTCCCTCCTTCCGATAACCTAATTTCCTATCGCTAACACATTGCATTGCCTTAGAGGACATAACCTGAGTATTGTTAAAAAAAAAGCTTGTTAATGAAGAGATTGATCACTTCAGCTTACTCATGGCGCATCGAGAAAATAAAACTAATAAGCATCTAGGAAAAAATGTGATTGAATAAAGGATCATCCAATTACCGTCTACGGTCCGCTGGAGCCAGATGCCCATTTTTGTAGACACATATTTAAAATAAGTCTTATGGTTCAAGATTTATATCGATGATATTATAAATATAATTTTTTTTTGGGAAGTTGTATCCTTTTGCTGTTGACATCTGCCTTTTTTATAAAGGTTCTGCAAATGCAGATTGAACACGACGCTGCAATACTGGCTGAATTTGTCCGAGTAAATAAGATAGTTTTGAATTCTGGCAAAACGAATTTTATAAAATTCAAACCCTATGAATATAAAATGGTTATTAACATTAACGGTACAGCAACTGCAGAATCAAGATTAGTGAAGTATTTACGTGTAACATTGAGTAGTAATTTGGAAGGGACTCATTTGTCAAGCTCTTGTTTATTTCCATTTAACATACCTTCCTATAGTATATGGTTGTAAATTGAGCAATTCGTTAAAATCACGGCTGACTGCTCAAAATAATACACTTAAAACGGTTCATAACTTACCGCTCAGATATTCAACAGTTGATCTGTATAAATAATGGTGCCAACTGATACTGGATTTTCAAGTATTATACTTGATTTGAGCTCAAGATACTGCATGCAAAACGATACTGCATTTTCGAAAATTGTTTATTTTTCAAGCAGTTTTTTCGTCTATTTGTATGTGCTGCGCAGAGGCCCAAGCCGATTCAGACTCTGGAGTAAATGAACTAGTAAAGAAAACAATAAAATTTGTGTAAGAAAAACCTTTCAATCCTCTTTTGCAATTCAAATGCAACATGGATTAGGCTTGTATCAATTTCTTCAAATTTTGGAAAACTCGTCCAGATTTGCTGCGAAAAATCTCCTCAGATGACAAATATGATTTCAAAAAACCGAAGCTGGTTCATGGTAGTCCCATGTCCCAGTTCAATTTGATGATTCGGAATCGCAATAATTCAAATTTTGTTATTTTTACTTTTTCAAAAAACATTAAATTTCAGTGAAATAAATGTGTAGATACTGCATTCTACTGGATTTTTAGGAGTTCTAATACAAAATATACTGCATTTCACTAAAAGCTAAAAATCTCTTAGCTTGGCCATTTATTTTACTTCGATACAGACATCATTTATATCCGCTTAATCGGTGTTGCAACTGCTGGTCGGATTTCTCTCCAAGTCGTCTCGTCTTATTCTTGTTCATCACAACACATGTGAATCTCCGCCGATTCTTCTTGATTTTTGAAAAGAAGACCTATGAATTTATTTAAAAAACAAATAAATAAGGTGCGATTCGGTACTGATGATGTCATTCAGTACCCACAGAGACATGGATCAAAAACCTATTGATTATCGGTGGACTTTCAACACAATTTTCAATGTATCTTTGCTGTATCTGTGCTGTATGAGATGTAAAGTTTTTTCCTGGGGCAGAACATTTTGAATTCTCACACTATCGAAGTAAATGAGAGATATGTACACACACACACAAACTCCTTGTTTTGTTAATAATTTAGTCTGGCCAAAGACTTGAGGAACATTATTTTGCCACCGCCTGTATGCTTGGGACTTTTAGCATATGCATGTGCACTCCAAGAGTATATACCTATGTATGTGTGTGTGTATGTATGTGTGTACATGTGAAATGTATTTATTCTCCAACGCTTGCATAATGTCTACATACCACGTACATCTGTTGGGCACATATCGTATACAAAAGAGTATATGGTACATATGTACATACATAGACATAGACATACATATGCCAGTTGTGTGTGTGTATGTGTGTGTGAGTGTGTATTTATTTTTAATCCAAACAACAATCGAAACGACATAAATCTCCATTTTCATGTTTTGCAAAACAAACGAAACGAAACTCATGTTCAGAAACTAATAAGAGCAAAAGCTGCAGCAATCCTTGGCCGCCACTGTTCCCGGTCCCCGGTCCGCTGCCACTGGCACAGCCATGAATACAGATTCACGGTTTTTGATATCCTTCGAGTGTGCTATGAAAAGACTACACTTCCGTGTCCACTCAACTGTGGGGATGTTTGTTTTGCAGCAAACCTTTGGCAGCTACGGCCAACAATGCCAACACCAATACCATCGCCATCATCGACACCAGCAACATGAGCAGCAACAACAACAACAACAACAACAGAAACAAGCGTAGCACCAGCAGCAGCAACGACAGCAGCAAATAAAATTGTATACAAAAACATTTATGATTTATTACCCGAGTCAACTGTGATTGATTTCTGGTGCTCTCTTTTTTTTGCTGGTGCCGGGGAGGGCAAACAATGGCTATCAACACAGACACACGTATATGTGAGGACACACACACAGACACTCATGTGCAGATTGTGAATGTTTGATTTTGGGAATAGTGGGATGAAAGTATGTGTGGGTGGGTGTGTGTGTGTGTTTGTATTGTATGGCTGGCATGAAATAGTCCAACCGACACGTGAGTAAATCACTGATTTTTCCCATTTTAGTTTTGAAAGCTTTCCTACAACAACCAACCCGTCATCATTACCATCAGGAACGCCATCATCATCGTCATCATCATCAGCGTAGTCATCGCCATCGTCCTTGTCCCCATTCCCCAACCGGAGTAACAATACCAGCAAACATGCATATCGTCGCAGTCATCGCCACCGTCGTCATCACCATCACCACCACCACCGATATTGCCACTCCATAAAACGCTGGAACGCTGGTTAACCAGTAAAACTTTCGCTTGGCTAGTTTGACTCGTGCCAATTTGGAAACATGCCGGGGTCAACGTCTTCGATTTATAACATTTTGACACTATGTCCCACCCCTCCCCCCTCCCCGTTAGTACCCACATCAATAAGTGACGGATGTCTGTACTCATTACGGATAGTTGCGGTACTCATGTCCAGAATTGTCATCTTAATGGACTCAAATCGAAGGCGAAGTAAATCGGCCGGTTGTCGATCGAGCATGCACAGTGGTACCGTAATTGGAGACAGTGTGAATAATATTAATGTGTGAGAGGATTATAAAGATGTAGGGACAGCCTAGGTCAATACAGGTCAATTAGTTAGAAAGGGCGTAACTCGCATTTTCGTAACTTTACATGGGAAGGTAAAAACTTTATAACATTTGAAAAACGTCAGATATAAAAAAAATTTAGAGAAATTTAGTTCTGAAACTTAGTTTTTTTCTTGGACTTTGGTTACGCGCTTTTGCAAAAGGACAATAAATTCGGTCTACTGCACAACATGCCAAAATGCCAATAGATCCAAATACATTTCCTTTGACTGCTTTGAAAACAGGTTTAGCTGATGTTCGTGCCATGCATTAACATGTCGACGTACCTGCCTGTCAAGTGTAATGTGACAGCAGTAAAATTCCACGGTACTTCCTTCGTGGGCAAGCCAAAAGCGAACCACTGAATCTACTGCAGCCAACGCACACAACACTGATGAAATCACTGCAGCATTTGACAGCTAAACGTTACAGCCTGTCTATCATGCCATGTAATTCTCGTTAGGTTTGTGTGTGAGGGAAATTAAATGTTTGAGTTTTTGCTGAGTTGAGTTTTCTGTGTTGTCCCCTCAGTTCTGCCGCTGTCAAAGCGGTAACTCTGAATAAACATTATGATCAACAACTCGGAAAATTAATCGCAAGAACAATAATTACTGAAAGCATTAGAAATCGCCTGAAGACCCTGTGATATCTCAGTAATTTTGACATTTATAGTTGGACCTTTTAGTTTCGATTGGCAATAATGACCCAAGAAGTTTTGCTGCAGCCCCCACACAAATTCTCATGTCTGTTCAAGATATTAAAATGCCAACTCTGGAAAAGTTCGACCCGATAACGCCCGTACGCCCAGTTCTAGAATTCAGTAACAATTAGACAAACATTCAGCACAGAGGAGAAAACAAGTGCAAGCGATAGGTAAGTCGAAGACATGTGATCTTTCGTAGCAGAGCGAACAAGAAATATTTGTAAAAAAAAAAAATAGATTAAATTAGTTTCTGTTCTATGTAGAGTCAAATTGCAAGTGATTGCTTGTATCTGCAGTCCATCTTTTTTTTGTATTTCTAGTCCGTGAGCGCGACTCTGTTTAAACTCCTCGGTGGGTCGGAACCAGGGGTTCCCAAAAGCCCAAATGCTCAGACTCATTTCGTCACGGTCACGGTTAGTCTGCTCCAATAGGGTCATTAAAATACCAAAGAAAGATTTTTTTAATGACAGTACAGCGGCCACGCCTCTGTTCCTGGAAGTTTTCGCCACTGTCTTTAGCCTTAGGCTAATAAATAAGTATTTAGACTTGAAGTTCCCTTAACATACCGGGAAATTCTCTGAAATCAAGATATACTTTGTATAATGTTTGCAGTACAAATTGCCGAAAATACAATGACTTTTTTTAACCATGTGTCTGGTTAAATTGTTCATGGTAAATGTTTGAGTACGAACACAAAATTACATTAGATAAAGTCAAACTAAACAATTTAATAATGAATTGTTAAAACAACAATTATTACTTTAATATTAAGAATTGTCATGGTTAAACAACCCAACCACGGAATTGTTAAATTAACTATTATAATTGTTAGAAATCAGTCAATAAGAAAATGTTTAAATTAACATTAGACTCCAAATCATGTTCATTTATGGTTAAGTTAACCTTATAGAACGTTAAGAATTGTCATGGTTAAACAACCCAACCACGGAATTGTTAAATTAACTATTATAATTGTTAGAAATCAGTCAATAAGAAAATGTTTAAATTAACATTAGACTCCAAATCATGTTCATTTATGGTTAAGTTAACCTTATAGAAAGATAAATTTTTTTCTCTGTGTAGAAACCAGACACCAGATGATGCATTCGCAAATCGAAATCCCAACCTGGGCCGCATTTATATGATATTCGTGATTTTTGTTCAAACGTTTTGCTGGGTATGTGTCCACAGTGGTAGATGGATATTAAAAGGCATAAATCCAAAGTATGCAAACTTCAATGAAATCCGTTAAATGTGTTTAACAAAAATGGACGATATTTTGTTAGAAAGTTATTTCATCCGTGCCCTAAAGCACACCCGATTACCCCACTCATACAGGCGCGCACACGACCGTCCGCCAACGTTCAAAGCTCGGTAAGGTCCTCGAATTGTTCGCAATCCTTTGATTATGAATAGAGTTTTGGCTGTTTGAATGCGAGTATGTGTGTGTGTGTGTGTGTGTGTGTTATGACTGTTGTTGTTATTGAAGTTAACACGTATTAATTAGCAAAAAGTTCACAAACAAAAACTGAATTGAAAGACAGGATCAACCACTCATCGATGGATGAAAGGAAGAGGACTGGGAGTGGGATTGGGAGTAGGAGGTATTGGCCTGCTGTTGGTTCGGTTCAGTTGGATGGGGTTGGGGTTCGCTTGTTTACTTTTGATGTGCAAGGTAAACATGCTTAGAATGGGTACTGCTGTTGTTTGTTTGTATATCGGTACGTACGTAGATATGCATGTGTGTGTGTGTGTGTGACGCCGCTTTGTGCTGGTATTGTTTGCTTTGTGTGTGACTCAAAAATATGTTGATTAATAACAACAAAAAGAGGTTCTCTATTCCCAACAACGAACATGATTTGCACATATAGCATCAAATACACACACACACATGTTCACAAACAGGCAGACGAACAAGAAAGTCAAAATCATTTTCTGTGCCAAAAGCACCACTCGACCTACAAGAAAGACAAAACAGAAGGAATCTGAAGTGGGAGCGGAGAAAACAAATCACGATGATGATTATGGTGATTTCTTGCTTTCGACCAAACTATACACACATAGGTACGTACGTATGTATGTCTGTACGTGTGCATGTACGTACGTACTCCGTCATTCAACCATTCATTCATTTATTCGTTCATACCTTCACTTACAACGTAACTACATTAGGGAGTAGTGAACCTATTGGATGATTCAATTGGATCTATGAAAAATGCCCCAAAAAAAAAATGAAGAATTTCCCAAAATGAATGAAAAAATTCCCACAAAAGTTCAATGTGAAAATTTCCCCAATAATTCAGAAAAATCCTCCAAACAATTTATGAAAAATTACCCAATGTAAAATCCCCCAAATATTATGAAAACAATTTTCATTTTTCATATGAAAAATGGCCCAGAAACAAAAAAAAATGCCCATGGTTAACAGTACAAATCGTCCATAAAGCGATCTTTGCAGCTTCTAGACCATGTGCTGAGGAGGGGAGGGGAGATCTCAAACTCTTTGTCTCCCTAGAGCAGTGCCGGAATGAGGGTTGTATATTGCTGTTCTATAGATATTTTAACGGTATATGTTCGTCAGATAACCGTAGTCTGGTCCATGATGTTGAGGGCTTTCAGCAGCTCTACTCAAGACCAGGGATGCAAACCGAACCGAACCGAACAAGATTTGGGTTTAAACCAACCCATATTACTTATTAGTCAGCGAACCACACCACTGCCAAAATCAAAAATTCAAGCCGGAAAAAATTAAAAAAAATTATTCGGCTCGACACGAAAAAATTTAGCTAAATTGTTGAAAAAATTAAATTTCAGTCCTAGAAAAATCCCTATTTTTATTGACCGATTTATTTTTTTGGTCACATTGTCCTGTTGGTCAATGGCCACGCCCATTTATTGTGCGTTTAATATCTGGATAGATCAACGTCATTGGGAGTGAACTATTTGATCTACGAATTCGATAATTCCAGTTTTTTTTTTTTTACTTCAAGTATTTCAATCACAAAGTGAAATATTTGAATAAGTTAACATTAGATCAGTAACTCAAAAAAACCAAAAAAAATGCCAATGATGTCACTCCACCCTAGGGCACATACGGTTATGCTTGGCTTGTTTGCTTTACATGCGAGCACAGCAAACAAAACAAGTCACAACGGTACAAAAACAAAAAAAAAAAACAAGCCGAGAATACGATCTCCATTCATCTCCATCCATTCATCTGGACCAACCCGACCATATGAACTTGTACATGTCACTCCCATCCCATCCGCACGGAGTGTGAACAGAAGCATATAAAGTGCCAAATCAATGGATGGTATTTGTGTTGATTGCTCACTTTAAGCTTAATTTTCGGAGCTTTTGGCATATTCATATTTATCGGTTGTCTTTCTTCTTCGCAACAGTATGTAAACTGACCTACATAGCCATATATATCTGGGTGTACATACAAACATATCTTGAACAGTTTGCGGGATTTGAGTCCGAGTATTTACTTTTTTTTGAAGAAGATTTGTAATTCGCACGAATTCTCGACAAATTTAAGAGATTTCGACTTGGTGTTGGGTGTCTTTTGCGAACATGCCTGCCTAGGTCTGCACTAAAATTCTTAGGTTAACAAGAATTGTGTAAGTAGGGGGCTGCAGCTGCACACTCTCCCCTTGTCCATCCACTCGCTGATCCTTCGCCGGTATTTATGACCAAATATAGCGGCATCATGTAGCCAATCTGATAAATATATAGACACTGTATTCAGTGACCAAATACATAGAAATCATGGCTTTCATTACCAATGGACCTAACAGATATTTTTCCACTTGTCTACTAGTGGTCGTAGCCCAGTGTCCAGTGTTGGCCAAAAACTTGCCAGTTACGACAATTGACCGGCGCAGCGCACGTGTGCATGTGTACAGTTGTCTGTACGTACACTTGTTACGGTGCCATGTAAATCTCTGGACGTTTCTACTGTGGATGCTGTTTTCCGTTGCCACGGATGGCTGCTCCAGCATTACTTAGTAATGTTTAGTGCTTTGTCATCCATTTGATCCATTCCATTCGTCGCCATCGTAGTCGTCGTCGTTGTTGTTGTTATCGTGTGAGAAGGATGAAGATGATGGATTTTTGATTTGTTTCGCAAATACTTTGTAACAACAACAACAACAACATCATCATGTCGGCGACAACAACTTCATCAACAGCTGCCTTAGTGAGTGATGTCTTATTTATGTTACCTCTCAAATGTGACCGATGTATGAACAAACTTTTCGAACCGTGATTGTTTTTTTTTTTCGGCGTTGTTATTTCATCTCGTCCCCACTGACCCCTACAGGCAGCCCACAACAGTTTAGCGAAACTTTTTGGAGAATTTGTGTATTAACTTTGATAAAAGCTTTAAGTCATAACACTGGCGTTCAAGGTTTTTTCTTTAGGGAGGATATTTGAATTTGAGAATGGTTGAATTCGTTGTTTCATAAATTACGAACTTTTCTTGGAAGTTCTTGTACAGTTTTTTTCTTATCTTATTTGTTGAAATATCAACTATAAATATCAAATATGAAATATCAAAAAAATAAATGTGAATAAAGATGATATTACTAATAGAAATTGAAAATTTGGTCATTGGAATGTCACGACACAAATATGATCTACTCAAGACCAGGGATGCAAACCGAACCGAACTATATCCAAAAAAAATACCGACTGATTGACTGATTCATCGCTGTGCTGACCAAACGGCTGAAGCTAGATTCATGAAGAACGGATTTGGATTGGAAGGCGATAAAAATGCGGATAACGCGAAGAACTCCTCCCCAAAACCCTTCGAAATACGCAAAACTACAAAATAATCAGATATCGTGATTTTTGTTGGACAACTATGATTGGCAACAACAGGTCGAAATGAGTTAGAGATGGGACGAAAAATGGGCCAAGACGGGATAAAAAGGAGACAGAAAGGTTGAAACAAATTTTTTCCAACAACAAGGGGATACAAGTTAGAGAAGGTACGAAAAATTGGTCAAAACGGGATAAAAAAAGTACGAAAGGGGAAACAACAAAAATGTGTTAAACTAATTTTAATCGACATGAATGTGCCAAAATTTGCTGGTATTGCAAAATGGGACTAAAAGGGTACAAAAGTGGTGAAATATACAAATAAATGGGAAAAAAAAATAAGAAAAGGCGAGAACTAAGCGTTGCAACTGCAGTAAGAATTGTGTTGTAAAGGATTCAATAAATTACAGAATGCAGACAAAAGAGGGAAGATTAAAAAATGTGCGAAAAACTACTTCAAATTAACATGAGAGGCAAAAAACTAGAACAAGGAGATAAAGGGACAATGAAAGAGCCAAGACTGGTAAATATAAAAAAATTATACAATGGACAAAAAAGATCCGAATCGTAGCAAAACGGAATAAAAAGGGAAGGAAAGAATTAGAGGATACTCAAAAGACTACAAAAATGGTCGAAGATGGGTAAAATAAAGGGGATGTGGGAAGACGTTTTAATATTAATCATAAAGAGCAGAGAAGTAGAAAAGAAATGATCGACAATTTTTCAGAGCTTGATAACCGCAGTTGCAAACAAGTAGAAAAATTGTCCAAAATGGTGAAAATTAAAAAAGTGTAAACACATATAACAAAATAATATCTACCGGCAAAAATTGGAAAAATCGGATAAAGGTTTTGAGTCAGTACAAAGTATAGGGTTATCCATTTCGTTGTTTCAAAAGTATAGGGCTGGAATTCGACACCTGTCAAACTAAATTGTTAAACCATTTTTTCTTTTCAGTTGAAAGTCTGAAATTGACGAAAATGGATCGCTTAACAACGCGTACAAATTATTAAAACCTACTACAAAAATGATGATTCTGCCACAGCCACATATCGTGCTTTAAGAAGAGATTATAGTTTACGGTTATGGAGCACATTTCTCACTCGGTGGGTATGTTAATAAACAAAATTGTCGTATTTGGGGTTCTGAGAATCCTCAAGTAATTGAAGAGAGGCCATTACATCCACCAAAAGTCACTAAAGGACGAGGGAACGACTGTCACCGTCAATTCGCAGCGTTATGGTCGCATGAAAACCAACTTTTTTGTGCCTGCTATTGAAGAATACGACTTGGAGGATATGTGGTTTTCACAAGACGGTGCCACATGCCACACAACTTAAGCGAATAGGGGTTTATTGGTCGCGTAATTTCTTGGCGACATCAACTGGCCACCAAGATCATGCGATTTGACACCATTCGACTTTTTTTTGTGGGGCTACGCGAAAGTCCGTGTTTATGCAGATAAACCTTGAGCACTTAAGAACCAACCAACCATTCGTCAAGTTATGGCTGAGATACCGCCCAATATGTGCCAGAAAGTGGTCCAAAATTACCTCAAAAAGAATTAATGCTTGCAACACTTCGCTTGGTGGTCATTTAAATGATGTAGTGTTTCACACATAATGTCAACGTTCAAACTTTATAATAAAAAAGAAATATCATGAAAAAAAAAAATATTTTATATGTGTTTTATTTACGTTTACTTTTGGAAACGCGAAATGGATAACCCTTTATAAGTTTTTGTAAAGCAACGCAATATAGTGGACGGCCGTGGTGTTGAAGGTAGTGTGTGCGACTATCATAAACCCAGGTTCAAAACCGGGTAAGACTATCAAACATTTTTCATTTTCGTAAATGCTGGCAACTGTACGAGTAAGAAGCCATGTAAGACTTGTCTAGAAAAGCAATTGCTGTTCGTAGCCGTTCGTAAACTGTAATTCGAGAGAAGTTCCCGTCTGTTCCTTCATGGAATGTTAAGGGAAATAAATAAGTAAACCAACGCAATTAAACAAATACTTTGTGTTTTACTAGAAAAGGCAAATTTACGCATATGAAGTTGAGGGTATTTGCTAATTGATTCATATTTAGATAATGTTCCTACTCAAATGTGCTAATGTAATAGCCCGATCGTAGTTTATACTAGACTTGTACATTCTGGTACCTACGAGAAAAAAACCCTCTTGTGCATCAGTTTCAAAACACTTTTGCTGTGAATAAATGCAATTTCATTCAAATCGAAGATGTCGGTACCAGACACATTTTCGAATTCCCACACTGTGACGCCTTGCGCCTTTTTGTTGGAATCGCCTGTAGTCTAGGTCAGTGTCCGAAATGAATTAAAAAACGTCAGTTATCACATCCCCCTACCGTCGGCCATTGTTAGTGGTCAGTGTATAATAGTTTAGTAACCAATTTTTCAAATTATCAGTGTCAATAAAATTTCACAACGTCTCTCTGTACGCGACAGCATACAAATGTCCAACAAATGTTGACTGCGATTCTGTCAAGCACCTACCCGAATACTTTGGTGACATTTCCATTTCCATTCCCAGCCCTATGCCTGCCATCGAAGTTCATCGTCAAATGTGGAACATATTTAATATGCAACATCATGTTGTGCACCTTTAACCTGCTGGGCCAATGACTCGAATCCGACAGAAAACACTTGAACTTACAGCGAAAAGTCTTCCGTGCCGGCGTCAACAAAAGATTAAATATGTGTAAATACAAATCATACCCACGAACATCCTGCAAACACACACACACACACATCCATGCATACATCTCTACATATGTATGTACAATTATGTATGTCTGTGTATTCACGAATAATATTTTGCAAATTAAGTGTTGTTATTTTCAACTTAATTGCAAAACAATGATGCGTAAGAGATTTTTGGCCAGAGTGGTGGCTGTGGCAGGGTGAGCGGGCGGTCGGGCGCACTGACAACCGTACACAACAGCAGAAATGTTACATTAATATACTTATCTGAATTTGATATAAGTACATAAACAAATTATGTACACAACAAAACACGAACATACCGACAAACAAACAAACGAACCGAAGGAGCTCCAGGACGAACGAACAACAAGCACAGATTGGAAATGTTCTCTGTGCTGAGCAGCGTCTCCTCTATTAACTTGGCCCTGGCTGACTGGCTGTGTTTGATGCTACAAGTGTATGTATGTGTGTGTGTGTGTGTGTGGAAACACACAAAGGTATAATAAGTTTAGATTTGTTTTTAAAAAAAAACACGAACAGCAAAAAGGAACAACTTCAGCAACTTGTTACTGCAACAACAACAGCAAAGCCACCATCAGCAGCAGCAGCAGCAAATAAAACGAAAGGGGTTAATTTGATTTAGATGGAGCAGCAGCAACACCATTACCACACCCACATACAAATGAATTTCTTCACGCTCACACAGATGCACACTCAGGCGTTCACATGCACACACATGTGTACAAACCAACAAACACTCACTTATTTAGCCACTTCACCGACAGAGGTAACCTTGTTTTTACTGATTTTTGTTGTTGTTTTTTGTTGTTTTCACTGCTGTAGCCAATAACGCGAAAACACACATACATACATGCATCCAAATAGAATGTAAAAACATTAAGGGGTATCATCGTTTACTTCCTTACGTGGGTTGCTGTGGCAGTTGAGATGCCGCACAGTGCTTCGCAATCGATGGCGATAGGTTAAAATCCATTTCCTTTTATTTGCTAAACATAAAAACCGATTGTGGGCAAGAGCCAAAAAGACAGTTTAGATATTCAAAAAAAAAAATAGGAATTGCAGAAAGACCTGAAAGAGGACAAAACATGAAGAAGGCACCAAGAGTAGATCGAAAGTCCGGTGGCAAATAAAGGGGGAAAAGATATGACTATCGTTAGCATAACGAACTGAAGAACTCTTGCGTGACTGACTGATTCATCACTGTCCCGACCAAACGACTGAAGAATCAAGAAATTTGTGGTGTATTCGGATGGAAATTTGGATGAGAGGCGTGTGAAAAAGGGGAAAACATACAAATTTCACAAACTCACAAATACAAAAATAATTTAATATTGTGATGTTTGTTGGCAAATTGGTCCACAACTACGCTTGGCAACAACAGGCGAAAATGATTTAGATATGGGACAAAATATGAGATAAAACGTACCAAAACGGGATAAAAAAAGGACCAAAAGGGGAAAAATAAATCACATGTTTGGCAACAACGGGTAGATAATAGTTAGATAAGGGACGAAAGAAGGGCCAAAACATTCGAAGATAAACGGTACACAAGGGGAAAAACAAAAATGTGTGAACACATAACTTAATCGACAGACATAGGCCAAAAGGCCAAGACGGGCTCAAAACTGTTTAAAAACAAACGGAAGTGCGGGAACGAAAAACGAGCCAAAACGGGATAACAAAAAAAAAAATCAGTTCATTCGACTATGAAGAACAGATTTATAAACTTTTGCGGTACGTTATTGCTGACATACGGCCCAAATGCTGCAAAAAGTGATCGAAAATTGGGCATCCCTGGAATTGGTTCGAGCTTCGAACTTGCCCGAAATCATGTATAAAACATTATAAAGAACCCATATCTTTATAATAAAGATAAATTCTTGGCCATAGCATCATACTATATGCTTTATATTTCTTTGCAAAAAAAAAAACATCCTTTGTATAAAGGATTTTCCAACAAGAGGAGTTATTTTGAATCACTGTCACTTTTGAAGCCTTTAATAAATGACATTTGAATAAGTAGAAACTACGTCATTACTACAAATGGAAATGGATACACGCTTCAACAACGCATTGAAATTTTTAAAATTCACTAAAAAAATGGTGAAAATCTTGCAGTCACAGTTCGCAAAACTGAAAAGATTCCGGACCATGTTATCTCTCGAAGAGGTGATCACAATTGGCCAGCGAGATCTTGTGATTTAACAGCTTGTGACTTCTTCCTTTGAGGCCACGTGAAAGATAAGGTCTACGCCAACAGCCCAGCGTCGATTCAAGACCTCAAAGATAGAGTTCGTGAGGCTATCGAGGACAGAGGGCAGCCACTTTGCGATTTGGGTATGGAAGTGTTCATGAAAAGGATAGGGCCCGGTAAGCTTGATCTTGGTGGCCATTTGGCTGTTCTTGTTTTTCATTATTAACGGCACACCTTCCTCTTTATTATGAAATAAACATCCGATCATTTATCTCAAAAAATTTAATTTTTCTTTGAATGCCAAAATAACACCTCTTGTTGGAGAACCCTGTACTTGTCACCAAGAATTCTTTGTTATTATGATACAATTATTATGACAATGTGAGACAGGCAAATTTGCCACAATCTTGTTGTCACGTCACACTTGTCCGTCAGTGCGTTCAGCGCAAAGCTACTCTCACAGTGACCCACCGTCTGATTCATCTTCGCCAAATCTTTCTATTCTTGGTCGAGTGGTATGCTGAGCTCCGGTTCCCGGTACGGAACAAAAAGTAACTATCATCTATTTGAAGGGAAGTAATGACACTTTCGAAATCTGCTTCACTTGTCTTTCTGATATCCCGTTACATATGCATCTTCGAGTCCAGAGCATGAGATCAGTTTGGATTTTATAAATGGCTGCTGTTCCCCCCGAATACCGGTAGATGTAGTAGGTGAGCTATGGAATCCTTACGGTCTGAGTTCGGCCAAGTGACTTCGAAATCGGAGTAGGCATGCCAATATTTTCCTGTGACACATTATCTCAAGCGAAGGATTCCCTCAGATGTCCTCACAACATCCTATCTACACCTTGCAAACGATGTGATTATGGTGACCTGGAAGGAGATAGCAACGTCCTGAACACTTTTGTAAGAAGTCCTATTTCTCAGTAGTAAAATAAGAATGTCACACTTGGCAACAGAATAAAGATGCAATGTCGACGGCGTGGGAAAGCCTTCCAACGATTAGTTCATGAGGTGCGCCAACTAATCCAAGTGCAAGAATACGAATTGCTGCTGATACTGCAATTGGCCAAGGTCTTGGACCCACTAAATGCAAAGAATGTTCTTTACTGTTCATAGCATTTTAAAAAGGTCCTTCTGTGTACCTAGTTTTATGTTTGGCTTTTTGTTTGAGAGTTTCGTCCCATAACGAATACTTGGCTTAGATGCATTCTCACGATCCCATTAAAACGAATTACATTTTGTCCGTCGGCCAAACGGGGCATTTGCCATCCGAATAGCAACATCCATTAGTGGCCAAATAAATATCCCGCCAACATAGTGCGGTGACTGTTCTGAATCCCTGATACTAATTTCATTATGCCACACTGTATTTGCCGTGGAGGAGTTGGCCCGTTTTTCAGAAGCAGTTAATTGAGTTTGGTGGTAAAACGATACACAAATAGACTGACTATATACAATAAATGGATATGTATGTATGAGTGTGTGTGTGTGTGTGTGAACTGAAACATACGTACACACGCGTGCATACGTTTGTGTCTCGCATGTGTTTATTAACTTTTTGTTGTTTTGTGTATTTCTTCTTTTTTTTTCGCATGTTAAATACATTTTCTCACAATTCTAACCCACTAACAGTTAATAAATTATCCTTAAGGGTTTCCAAACATTCCGACACACAAACACCAAAACACAGACGGGCAATACGCACACACACTGACACCAGCCCGAGTATCTCTGTGTGTTTTATCTTTAACGAAAATTATCCTACACATGGCAACATTTGTACACGTACAGAAGTGGTTGTGTGTGTGTGTCTGTGTTGTTTTTCCTACATTTTCAGACATATGAGAAAGAGAAGATGTCTATCGAAATAATTTGTGAGACTGTGTGTGTGTGTTTGGGAGCCACACACATATACAAAATGAATGTGTATGTTAATTTTTCATAACATCTGTTTAGTGGCAGCACAACAAAATAATAGTCTTTGTCGGAGTAGTGGCTGCTACAGCTCCCGAACTCCCTTGCTCCACGGATGATGCTGCTCTTGTTGTTGTCGCTGGTGACGACATCAACGATGCTGGTGATTGTGGGGGGAACGTTGTAGTGCGTGCAGTAGTGGGTGGTGAGTGGTTGGCGGTGGTGTCGTTGGTATGCAAAGTGTTAATTTCGTTTTCATACATCTTCAAAATCTCATCAGTAACTTAGGAACTGCTTCACGACAATCCTCCTGTCTCGAATCAATTTTTGCAGACGACGATGAATGAGAGCAAAACGCAATTTGCTCATTTTCTCGTTTGCAACACTTTACGTTACATACACACACTTCAAACATTGACTATGTAGACCCGGAAAAGTGAGCAAATGTCTCATTCTGTTTACGATGGGAGGGGGGGGAGCATGGGTGTTCAGGAATAGAGGAACTGTAGGGTGGAGGAGTTACCTGCATTTAAACGGTAGTTGGTAGTTTGTTTCTGCAATTCTCCCAGAAGACACCATACGTTTTTAACTGGGAAAGATCATTCCGTATGTTTCACATATACACTTGGGAGAAAATTGTGATTCCCCCAACTACAGCCGTGCAATGGGTGGTGGATTTGTAGGAGAGCAGTTCCGTCATTCGGTTCCGAGCTAAAACTTCTGAGCATTGCCCACATTGTGAGTGACTAAAATGTTGGGAGAGATCACCAATTTGTCACATCATAAGTCGATAAGAAGGTGAGGGAACTTCGGGTACATCAGAAATCCTTACACCTTCTTGTTTATCAATTTAATCAGATTTGTAAAACGGAGTAGGGAAAATGTTGCATTATTCCGCAGTACTCCATGGAAAGGTATCAGACCCAGGGGTCGGCTGCCCACATATGCAGATCCAGCCAAAACACGATATTGAACAACATTACGACCACTATCATTATCACATTACGTCATAATGACTTTGGACATAAAGAAAAAGTTATTGTTTTAAAATTGCATAATTTCTTCATATTGTTGGCAGCTGGCTTGGTCTCTGACTTACTGTTCAAGTGAACACAACACCTGTAGAGTACCAACAACATGCCAATTAGCCACAATCAGAATGAGAAACTAGTTGAACGTCCCAAACTCTATTCTTGATTCTTATAAAACATTTCAATTACTGGCGTCAGTTGGATTTGCGCCACTTTATGAACGTACTTCGTCGTCGACGTCGCCTTATTATTGTCATACGTTTCTTTTTGTTTTTTGCTCCATGGAAGTGACATTCCAACCGACGTAAAATGTGTGTGTCTGTCTTTTTCAGATGTTGTTGTTATTGTTTTTTTTTTATATATATTTTTTTGCCTCTTATTATTTTAGTATTATTTAGATATAGACGGCGCCACTTTACAGCCAACGTATGAATGAATGAATGAACGTAAATGAGTGCCACCAAAACAAGAGCAACTGAAACAGCAGCAACAACAATGGCAACCGAAAAAACCAGCAGCAGCAGCAGAAAAAAGTTGTTCTTTGATTTGCATAAATTACTGACATTACAACTTGTTGCCTAAGCAAATGAGCATAAATTAAATCAAATACGACGACGAGTAATAAGACCATTGAGCGCTGCAAGGGAACGGGCCACGGAACATAAAGCGAACAGACAAAAAACCAAACACACACACACCCAAGAACAAATCGAATCGTTTTTTTTTCTTGCCGCTCTCAGAATGTTTTAGCTTTTGTTTGTTTGTGCGAGTACATTTGATTTTGACAAAGGTTATGCAAATGACAGTAAGTAGTTGAACCCACTTTGGTTTAAGTTGCCTTCCTCCCATTCTCCTCCGCGGATACTCTCTTTCACTTACACTTTTTTTCGCGTACACACAAATCTAGAGGGCAAAACTGGCCAGGCCTTCATTTCAGATCGAAAATTCATTGTTTAAGGTCTGTTAAATGTTTTTGTTTAAAAGAATTGATAAACAGAAAACGATGCCAAATTTATTTAAAATTTTCTTGTTTAACGCCGGTCGGCCAAATCAATTTAAATGAATTGATAAATAGAAAATGATCCCGAAAATATTTATTTTAAATAGTTATTTTCGTCTTAAGGGGAAAATTCTGCCCCCTAAACTCAGAAGTTATCAGATCAATAGTTGAAGGTGTTGTGAATGGGATGCCAACTTCAGTGATCACTTGATTGACGATCAGATTGTACTGGGAACTGTTGCCGTTGTTTGAGATCCATTCGTAAAAGATAAGAGACGGAGTCGAAAAATTTGCTCGACTCCTGCTCAGAGTTTTATTTACTTAGATTTCCCATAATACAAATTAAAATTGGAAATATTTTTGGTATGTGAACGAAGTATCTTTCGGATAACAAATGCATCACAGTGTGCTATAGAGTATAAGAATAGTGGACGGAAATATAATTTTCAAAATTTTGTTATTGAACAGCAGAAGTCGGAGTCGACTCCGGAGTCAGAGTCGAGCTATTTAAAAATTTTGAAACTATGACCTCTCCAATCTAAATCCCCTATGGAATTCGGCAATCTTGCCTTATCTCCCCCCAAACACACGACTAACCAGGCCTCGCATAGCCAGGCCCTGCTTTTGCCTGGATATGTATGCGGCTTTGTGAGTGTTTGTATCCCTCGGATAATGAGTTTAATGTTCTTGCTTCAGTGGCAGAACAAAAATGAATTGCACAAAGTACCGACCGAACTAAGCTACACATACATTGTGTTACCTACGGACCCTGGTGGTGGTGCTCGACTGGATTCCATTGGACGCCAGCCCGCCGCCGCCCTTGCTAATGCCAGAATCAGAACAACAACAAAAGAAAAACCCACAGACATTATTTTCGCTCCAAATGGAATGGAATGAAATGTGGAAAAGTAACAAAATTGTGTTCCTGGTTGGCGTTGTAACATCGTTATCATACACTTGTTCGATACTCAATCAAAGTGTTTCCTTTTCTTGCTCACCGCAAAATTTTGTTGAAATTATTATTCGAAGGCAGAACTACAGTGGGCCCAGCGAACACTCGCAAGACGTGATGAAAGCAATTCAAGCGGAAAGACTAATTATGAAACTTAGATCGAGAGTAAAGATTTCCTAAAACTCGTTTTCAAATGTTGCGATTTTTTGGAAAAGAACTTCATAAATAGTCCATTTATTTTGTTAAGAATTCCCAAATAGGTTTTAAAACCTCCCCTGTATGCATTGGGGATTTTGATGTCTAGAGTTTCGGAGTCATTGGTGTTCCTGATATCCAACACAATTGTAAAATTATTTGAAATACAAGTGACTATTTTTAATTTTTGTTCTTCTTTCATTAAAAGTGAAAACGAGTATTGGCCAAATAGTGGCGAGAGGGGTGTGGACTTATGTAATCTGAATTTGGAAAATATTCTTCTAGTTCGAGTTGATTAAAAAGTTCGAGTTGCAATTGTTAAAAAAATTATGTTGACTTTTTAACTAAAAATATCACAAAATTCCAATGTAAAATTTAGAAAAAATTAAATTTGCCGTATTTTTTTCTAAAATTGCAGTTTAAATCGGACTCCAATAGGATTGGTTATTTATTATTAATTACAAAACAAAGTAAATTTATATTCTAATTTTGGATCCAAGAGTAAACCGGGTAACACAGACTATATGGCTAGATTTTTGCAGCGACAGACCAAAGCCTTTGGTGGGAATCGAACCCACACGCTGATAGCCAAGCACGCTACAAACTCGGCCTCTGGGGTTGTTTTCAAATATTTCGGAGTTCAATTTTAAGCTCGACAACACTTCAGCTTTATTTGTGGGCAATTTTGATACGATTAAAAATGACGATTGCTTAGTGTATCGCTCATGTGGTACGTCGCTTCAAATCTCAAATCTTTATGAAATTTGGAGAAAAGAAATGTCAAAAAGAAAAGCAATGCCAACTTTCATTGGTATTTCTATCCCTTTCTTTGGTTCTCAGTTTGAAGACCTTAAGAATTTTTTAAAAAAAAACTGAATTTTTCTAAAATAATATTTTTTTTGTTTTGAATTTTTCAAGATTTTTCTAAAAAAATGAATTTTTCTAAAAAAATGAATTTTTCTAAAAAAATGAATTTTTCTAAAAAAATGAATTTTTCTAAAAAAAATTAATTTTTCTAAAAAAATGAATTTTTCTAAAAAAAATGAATTTTTCTAAAAAAATGAATTTTTCTAAAAAAATGAATTTTTCTAAAAAAATGAATTTTTCTAAAAAAAATGAATTTTTCTAAAAAAATGCATTTTTCTAAAAAAATGAATTTTTCTAAAAAATGAATTTTTCTAAAAAATGAATTTTTCTAAAAAAATTAATTTTTCTAAAAAAAATAATATTTTTTTTTTTTAAAAAAAATGAATTTTTCTAAAAAAAAAAATAATTATCAAAAAAAAATTAGAATTTATCTTAAAAATTGAATTCTCTATAAAAAAGAAATTAAATTTTTTTTTTAAAAAAATTTAATTATTTGAAAAAGAAATTAAATTTTATATAAAATAAAATTGATATTTTTAAAAAAAATGAATTCTTTAAAAAAAAGAAATTGAATTTTTTAAAAAATAGTGTGTCTTTAAAGAAAATAAATTGCATTTTTTTTAAAAAACTTGAACTTTTGTGGTCAAAATTTGTTTTTTTTTTAAAAAAAGATGAAACATCACAGTTTTTTGTCGTTTTGTATTTTTCAAGATTCTACAAAAAAAAAATAGTAATTTTTCTAAAAAAAAAAAGTAATTTTTCTAAAAAAAAATATTTTTCTAAAAAATAATAAAAATTTAATTTTCCTAAAAAAAATAATTCTTCTAAAAAAAATTGCATTCTTCTAAAAAAATATTGCAATTTTTTCACATTAAATAAAATTTTTTAAAATAAAATTGAATTTGTTAAAACAAAATTGAATTTTTTAAAGTAAAATTTAAATTTTTAAAAAAAAATTGAATTTAAAAAAAAAAATATACCGTATTTGCCGGACGATAAGACGCACATTTTTACTCTGAAAATTTGACCTAAAATCAGGGTGCGTCATATGGTCCGATGCGTTTTATCGTCCGGCAAATACGGTATTTAATTTCTCTAAAATTTATTTTTTTTTTAAAAAACGAAATTGAATTTAAAAAAGAAAAAATTTAAATAAAAAATTGTTTTTTTTTTAAAACAAAAATCTATTTTTTTTTAAGAAAAATTTACTTTTTAGTGTGAAATGTTTGTTTTCTCTTAAATTAAATTTTTTTAAATAAAATTGATTTTTTTAAAATAAAATGGAATTTTTTAAAGTAAAATTGATTTTTTTAAAAAAATAATTTTTTTTAAGAAAAAAATTATATATTTAGTTTCTCTAAGATAAAAATTTGAATTTTTTCAAAAAATAAATTGAATTAAAAAAAAAAAAAATTTTAAAATAAAAAATTGTTTTTTTTTTTAAACAAATATCAGTTATTTTTTTGTTTTGCTTATGGTGAAGGTTTTCCTAATGGAAAAAATAATTCTTGACCAGCACACGAAATTCAAAATAATTTAAATCAAATTCTTCGCCCGGAGTTTTTTTTGACAGTAATAACAATTCTAATTGTTTACCGCCAGAAGAATCCTATTCAGGCCACTGTGCGAATTCCTTACGCCACCATGGAATTGGAGAGAGAGAGAGAGTGAGAGCTAGAGGGTGTGCGTGTGTAGGTTCATATCTAATAAAACCACACTCATTTAAAATCCATTAAACTTTTGCAAAAGTATGACGTTTTCCATCCCAAAAAAAAAAACAAAATAGAACGAAAACTATTTGCTGGAAGTGCTGCAAAACTATTTGAATGATTTATGCATTTATCATCGGAAATAGTTGTGATGGTGTAGTTTGTTCCATGTACCATAACCGCACAGACATACAAAATATTATTTGTACGGGTACTCGTGTGTGTGTGTGTGTGTTTAATGCTCTTAAAATGTCTGCATATTAGGAATATCGGAACAAGAAGACAGAAATAAACTGAAAAGTTTCAATAAATTAGTACTGCGTATGAGATATGAATACTAAACAAACGAAGCAACTGAACTGAGTGGACTGACTGAATGGATGGCAGGACGACAGCTGCCAATAAGGAAGCATGGACGGACACGAATCTCTCTCTCTCTCTCTCTCTATCGCGTTTGGTGTGTCCGTTTGTTGGTTTGTCCTTCTATTTGTGAAATAACTCAAGAAAAGCATTTTAATTGAAAATGACACTTAAAAGTGTTTTTCCAACTTTCTCCTTTGCTCTTTTTATTTTTTTTTGTTTGTCTGCCCTTATGTACGTCACTTCCTTATTATGTGCGTGTGTATCTTAGTGCTCCAACAACTATCTGTCACACACGAAGCACAGACAGTCGACCGACACACGGTTAGATGATGGCATGTACAACCTGGGTCGGGGTCGGGGAGGCCAGCAAATTAAAATGAAAATGAAACTTACGGCAATGTTTACTCATACACTAACAACAACAACAACAACAAGAGCAGCAAGAAAAGGCAACCCAGTATTCTTTTTTTTTTTTTTGTTCCTGCAAGTTCCAGAGTTCCAGTGCAAGCATGTCTGCCGCTTGAATGGCCACAAAGCTTAGACGACAGTTATGCTAAAGTTCTCGTTTGGCATAAATGCAAAACTTATTCCTCTTATTCTACATCAACTGACGATGAATGTCCTGCCCAGTCGTGGCAGGACAAGGAAGGAAGCCGAACAAGCAGCAATGCCATACATACACCGACTGAAGTCGGTACGTGTGTTGGTGCAAAACAACAAAAACAAAAATGTTACAAGTGTGTAATAAAAACCAAGTAGTCGCAGTTGGGCTACATACTGCAGGAGTACGTAGCACGACTTAAGCAGTGGCTGGCCAGTCCTACGAGGAAGACTTCATTACACACACACACACACACACACACATACAGAGAGACATATGTAAATCTGGGTGTATTTTTGTACGAGTTCAACATTTATGCTCGTTGAGTCGTTGCAACTAATGGCCAAAGAAAGTTCATGAAAGCACCGGAAACCGGAAGCAACCAATAATTCAAATGAATTTCAAATCAAATCATTACAAAACAAAGGGGCCACCGCCACCACTGCCACTACTACAGCACAAGCGAAGCCAAAGCATTTGCCAAGACTTCTGTGCATGCCACATGCCCTCACACACACACACACACACTTGCTTTCTGCCTGTCATTGATACTCACAACCTTCACCCGTTCCCCTGACATGCTGCAATTGGCCAACAGGATGGGCGCCAATGTCTTGGAGGGGAAATGACCAACCAGAGAGTATGATGTTAATTTCCTACTCTCTTTTGTTTCTTGTATTCCTCTGTTGTTATTGGTTTTTTTTTCTCTGTTGGTGTTATTCCTTTTGTTGCATTTGAAAAATTGTTCTTGTGTATCTTTTTAATTTAATTTTCTTAAGATTTACTTTAAACGAACATACGAATGGACACAAAGGACACTCCACTTCCAATGGCTACGCACAGAGACGTAGGTTTTGTTAAAAAAAAAAACCTGTAGAGATCTTTTCGAATGCATGTCTCGTTTTGCCCATGTAAAGTCACTAGCAAAACAAACAAAAAAAAGTTTATTCATTAAATAATTTTCTATTTGTTGATGATTCATAAACACAAAAAGTGGTTGATGCAACTATTTCATTGTTACCGAAATATTATCGAAGAAAATTACACTTTGTTCTTCTGGCACATGTGAGGTAGGAAACCTTATGGGAGCTTATAAAGGGTTTTTTCAACAAGAGGTGTTATTTGGAATCACCCGGTATTTCGGTTGTTGTCACTTTTGAAGCTTTTATTCTGTGAATTACGTCATTACAACGCATTGAAATTATTAAAGCTCAATCCAAAAATGGTGAAAATCTTGCAGTCACAGTTCGCAACACAAAAAAAGCTTGCGGAGTGTGTTAGAGATCTTGTGATTTAACACTTTGCGACTTCTTCCTTTGGGACCATGTGAAAGATAAGGTCTACGCCGACAGCCCAGCTTCGATTCAAGACCTCAAAGATATAGTTCGTGGGGCTATCGAGGACAACCACTTTGCTATGTGGTTATGGAAAATTTCATGAAAGGGTTATGGACCTGTAAGCATGGTCGTGGTGGACATTTGGGAGTGGCTTCCTTGCGAACCATGTCCTTAGACACATAACACCTAGATTCCCACCAGTAGATGAATGACTGATCAGAGCACGCGTCAAGTGAGTTTTATGTGGGCCTGGAAAAAACATATGAAGATCCGAAAGAACTATCGGAAAATACAGGAACAAAGAAAAAATCTGCGAAAGTGAAATGTGGTTAATCAGAGTTCAGAACTTACACCTGCATAGGGCTACTAGGCTATAAAACAGAACCTCACATCTTAGTTGGTTATCTGTAATAAGAACGCTGTATCAAGCCGCATTCCCGCCAAATTAATACGTGTATGAGGCGAAAATTTTACATTTGCTAAAATGTAAAATGACATCAACTTCCGTATCCAAAAAGCTGAATGAACTAGAAACTTAAGACGAAGGTAATATATTTGAAATTAATTTAAGTAAAATTTCATTATTAAAATTCAGTATTTATAAACAAAATTAATTTTTGACGAGCTCGAAGTCTGTTTTTAATAAGTTTTTGATTAAAAAACAGACCTCATCCTCGTCAAAAAATAATTTTATTTGTAAAAAAGGAAAGGTCTTAAAATAAAACTGTACAACCAAATACAACTTTTTCGAAAATTATGAAGTTCTGACAACGGATTTTGGTTGAGGTAGTATCAAAAATGGACACAAAATATGCAAATTTCTTTTCTTTAAATTGACACCTATATCGGTATCGTAGGGTGCCAATAAGCATTTAAAAAAAATGTTATACTTTGAAACTTTGCAGTTTTATTACTGAGCAAGATGATGAGGAAACGAAAATCTGAAAACGAAACTTATCTCTATTTCCTGTAGTTTCAGAACTATAAAATCCGGTTACAAGTTTAATATGGACTGTCGGTCAGTGTTTATAAGTTAAATTATTTGGTTTTTTGTTTTCTCATGTATTTTTATATCAATTGACAATGAATTTCAATAAAACGTATTTTTGTTTTTGTACAATTAATAGTTTTTTATTACAGAGAAAGTATTTTCGATTAAAGGCATACAACTTTTTGTAGATATGTGAATTTTTTCATCAAAAATATTTTTGATGAACGTCCTACAACTTTTTTTGTAGATATATGAATTTTTTCATCGAAAATATTTTCGATAGACGACCTACAATGTTTTTGTAGATATGCGAATTTTTTCATCAAAAATATTTTTGATGAACGTCCTACAACTTTTTTTGTAGATATGTGAATTTTTTCATCGAAAATATTTTCGATAAACGACCTAAAATTTTTTTGTAAATATGAAACTTTCTTCATCAATGATATTTTTGATAAACAGTATACGAATATTTTCTTTAAGTTGACAAATTGTTTTATCACAGGATTTTCAATGAATTTTTTGCTGATAGGAAAACCTCAGAGAGTGGCCCATTTTGAACATATTTAAGAGAAGTTCAAAGTCACTTCCTGGGAAAATGTTAAAGAAAATGCCTAAACTTTGTGATGGACAGAGAAACAATTCTGATATTATGATACTAGGGAATTGTGGGCGGCTGTGTGAAGACGTTTGCATATTACACCGGGGAAAGTATCTGTTGAAATTCAGGCAGGACTATGCAGGACTATGAACTGCCTGAATTTCAACAGATACTTTCCCCGGTATATGTTTTATTTTAATATGCAAACGTCTTCACACAGCCGCCCACAATCCACGCCTCTTTCACCAGACGACCCCTTCACATAAAATGTTGACCCACTTATTTTTCCCCCAATTCGAATATTCCAAAAAAAAAACACACACAACTTTATCTTGTTCATCATTTGTTTTGTCGTGTTTTTATTGATCCCTGTTAGGTGGCAATCTGTGGTGACTTCAGTTCCGGGGTCTGACCAAAAATATCTGAGGCCTGTTGCCACCTCTGTTGGGACGGCGACGACGACGGTTGTTAGCCACGCGTCGGCGATTACCGCCGCCGCCACCACCACCACCACGTGTGAGCGTAGCTTGAGCAATAATCTGTGGCAGCAAATCACCAATGGGCGAGGCCCCATTAATGACACTATTGATGGCGCCATTCGAGCCGCCTCCAGTTCCACCACCTACAACACCGCCGCCGCCACCCCCGGCGCCTGCATTAATAACAATGGGCATAACACCTGAATTGCCAGTACCGGTGCCAGTCAAGCCCGTGCCCGTACCCCAGTTACCAGTGCCCGTACCCCAGTTGCCAGTGCCGGCATTCGTAGTGGGCCTCAATTGCTCCAGCATTTCCTGTTTCTGTGTTATCAACTGGTTCAGTTCGGCATTCGAACTGATGCCTCCGCCCAGAAAGCGCAGCTCACCGTTGCTGTTATCCTTGACATACAATGCCGCGATACGGTCACCCTGTGCCGACTTCTTGGTGGTAGCTAGAAAGGCGTTATCGCATTCAGTCCTTTGGTGCGTGCGAATAGCTTAGAAGCCTCAGAACTCACCTGCTTGAGATGTTGTCAGAATACATGTCACTGTCAGAAGTGACCCAACCAATTTGAACGATGCCATATTCTCTCCCTTGACTCGAAGTGTTAGCGGCTGTAGTTGTGATTGTGATTTAATACCAACTCGGCTCAACTCAGACGCTTTTATATGATTCTAACTGCGTCTGGCCATCCATCCGTATGTCGGTCTGCCTGGTGGCACTTTGGCCAATGCGAGATGATAGACTTGAATTGAAAATGATATGCAAAAATTTCCATAAAGTCGAACTTTCTATCAGTCATTGGTTCAGTCGTCCGTTCGTTCATTTACTTGTGGCGTTGCCGTTGTTGTTCAAACAATTGTCTGAATAGATTGTTGGGCGGTGGAGTGGGGGGTATACTTGAACAATTAGAAAGTATTCTTTCTGTAGTTTCAATACGAGTATGTTTGGTTTCCCTCAGGCAAAGAAATTCTTAATCTCATTACAGGCTGTTGATATTCAAGTATGAGCGTCTTTACACACCAAACACAACGAAGTAATACGTCACCCATGTACTCTTCGGCAGTTGCTACTCGAAGATGTTGCTCGAAGACCTGCCGCACAGCGAAACAGGGTGCCATCGTCGCCGACGCCATCATGCGGAATGAGTCCATTAAATGAGCCGCAGGCTTATTTCTCCGTCTAAAGTGTTTAATTTCTCTTTCTTTGAATTATGAAATGTTGGAAAATGTTCTCGAATCTTCACAAGGTGTTGGGGCCAGTTTATTAACTGTAATTCAATTGCTTACGCATTGATTGGGCAAACTTATAAATCAAGTGTTTGTTAATGAAGCTAAACGTTTGGATTGGTGGAATTGGAAAAAGTATTTTTAATGAAATATTCACGTTTCACATCAATTGTATAATTGTGGAAATCTCTTTAAAGCAAATTTCGTTCACATGGGTTTTTACAAAAGTTGAGTTGTCGAACAAACCGAAAATCATCTTTCGAATAACCGTTTGTATTCTAATTCACTGGAGCTGCACAATCGTTCCGACGGTGGCAGAATTATGTTATTCGGTCAATAATTGTAAGAACACAAAAAATATTGAATGCTGACTATTCTGACTATTTAGTGTTATATGGAACTGTAGATCGACTCGACTTCATCGCCCTGGTTGCAACCCATATACTCTGACTCCAACCGATATACTCAGACTCCGGAATCTTCTACGACTTCAGCTGTCGAATAAAAAAATTTCGAAAATTTTATTTCCGTCGACTATCTGTATACTCTGTATTACACTGAGGTGCGTTTGTATCTTAAAATAGCTCATGTAATCGAAAATATTACAAATTTTAAAAAATACAAAAACAGATTAACTTGTTTTCAATACATTTTATTTATTTAATGGGAAATGTAAGTCGAGCAAATATTTCGACTCCAGACTCCGGGCATATTTGTCAGACTGCAAGACTCCGACGCCAACTCTACCGCCCTGGTTGCGACAACTGCTAATAAAGCATGTATCTGGCAAGTTTTTGTTAAACGTATCTAACATTTTTCAAAAAAAAAAACAGCTCTTTTTCACTAAGAACATTTATTCCACATTGGGTTAGGTTGGCAGCTGCCCGAAGGTCCCATTGTGATACCGTTTTTTTCGGATTCCTGGTTCCGTTCACCTTTTTCCTGCCAACCCTTTGGCGAAATAAAGAAGTGACTTATAGACAGATGACATTTGGAGAAAAACATTTTGTCATCTAGAATTTGGAGGCTGGACATTTTCATCTTAATTCCACAATAGATGGACAATACGAGTGACTTGCCAGTCTTCATCGTTGCCACTTCAATGTTAAAGGGTTATCCATTTTGCGTTTTTAAAAGTAAACGTAAATAAAACACATATAAAATTTTTTTGTTCATGATATTTCTTTTTTTATTATAAAGTTTGACCGTTGACATTATGTGTGAAACACTACATCATTTAAATGACCACCAAGCGATTATTTTGAGGTCATTTTGGACCACTTTTTGGCACATATTGGGCGGTATCTCAGCCATAACTTGACGAATGTTGGTTCTCAAGTGCTAAGGAGTTAAAGGTTTATCTGCATAATCACGGTCATTCGCGTAGCCCCCCAAAAAATTCGAATGGTGTCAAATCGCATGATTTTGGTGGCCAGTTGATGTCGCCACGACGAGAAATTACGCGGCCAGGAAATGTCTCTTGCAACAAAGCCATATTCGCTCGAGTTGTGTGGCATGTGGCACCGTCTTGTAGAAACCACATATTCTCCAAGTCGTATTCTTCAATAGCAGACAAACAAAAGTCGGTTATCATACGACCATAACGAATTGACGCTGACAGTTGTTCCCTCATCGTTTCGAAGAACTAAGGTCCAATCACACCTTCGGACCAAAGAGCGCACCAAACACTGACTTTTGGTGGATGTAATGGTCTCTCTTCAATTACTTGAGGATTCTCAGAATCCCAAATACGACAATTTTGTTTATTAACATACCCACCGAGTGAGAAATGTGCTTCACAACCATAAACCATAATCTCCTCTTAAAGCACGATATGTGGCTGTGGCAGAATCATCATTTTTGTAATAATTTTTACGCGTTGTGTGATAGTTCGGTTAATGGGCCCAAAGCGAGATGACCACCGATCCCGATTTTCACAAAATTGGGCCTTAACTTAAACATTTTGTCCATACAGAGAAGCAGTCGAACGAGTAAGGGATTGTAATTTTTCTTTCTGCTGCTTAAATGACCTAAACCAATGACATTTTCTACGTTTAGGGAATGGAATCAACTCTCAGGGTTGGAGTTGAATTAGTTTAACAGCCGCCATGGAAGTGAGATCATATTCGGTAGATTTACCGGCACTCTCTGTTTATACTTAATTTTCATTTGTAGGAATTACGAATGATCGGACGTTATTGCCGGCACGATTTATGATCCTAAAGCTTTGGGGAAACAATGGCTATGTCCTCTTCTGATGTTGTCCACTTATCGCATTAATTGAGTACATGATTGTTGGCTTCTGTAAGGAAAACAGTGTAGCTGTTGTTGTTGGAGTGAGACAGACACATCGTGTACTTTCCTAATCACTTCATATTTCTTAGCTCTTGGAGTCAGTCACTTTGTAATACATTGAGAAATCTGTGATACCTCCCCACCTCCCCACTTTTTAACTAATTCTCGGCTGATAATAATTTGTTCACCACATTCTACATAATTTGGACTGCAGATTTGTAAAATCACCCGGGTATGTTAACGGACATGGGTCAGTTGGATTTACTGCCAGTGTTTGCCAACATCATGTGTTCATAGATGTGGCACTTCAACCAAACTCCTTCAGAGAGCACAATTGACTTATGTCCCACTGAAGTTTAACACGCCCACACCGCCTGCCGAAGTGATGACATTTATCAGATGCCGAAGAGCACTTAAACACCCGGTATTTGCGTGTAATCTCTTTAATGATCTAAAACACGTGTTACATTTTGACACAGATATTATTTACCATTTTAAGTAATTGCAATTATTCAAATACTTCTAAGCGTGGATGAGTATGGGTGTATGGGTACCTGACTGAGCGTCTGTGGGTGAGCATGTATTTAGTGTGATTAGGAAAATTTACATATACTGGCACAGCGACGCAGCGGCATATCCAGCCCATGCAGACACCCGCCGTCTGCAACCTCAGAAATTAAATAAGCGTAAACCTTCGTCGTCGTCGTTGTTTTTTGTCCTTCTTGTTGTTGCTTCTCAAGATTGAAAGTGTTTGTGAGTGTTATCTATGTGTGTGTGTGTCTTTGTATCTGTGTCTGTGTAGCCTGTAAAATAGACATCTCCACACCTGGTGTAACCCCGTAAATCAACTGTTAAATTGTTTAGAACAACAAATTGCTCAGAAAAGAGGAAAACAAGCATAGAGCTCTTTTTAACGGAATGTAAGTGAATTTCAAAACCCACAATCTCCAAAAAGCTTTTCACGCAGACACACAGACACACACACACAGACTCACATGCAGACACAGGCAAGCTCCGCGAGCGTTGTTGAATCACTAACATATCCTTTTCATTTGCCACAACATTTTTTTTTTTTTTTGCAACTAAAAACTCTCAGCGAAATTTTGAGTGCGTTCGCTGCGGGTTTTGTGGAAAATGCAATATGTGTGTACGTGCACATGTACATACATATGTGTGCGTTTGAATGGATATTTAACACAGATACACAGCACTAAGGTTCACTCGCGTTACCCGACCAAACTTGTCTGTTTGTCACACATACGAGAATCGTTTTTCAGCGGGTTTCCCTCGTCTGACTGCCGAAGAAGCGATGAAGTTGGAACATGTTCCAAGCCAACCATTGTCAATGGACAATAGTTTATAATCGAGAGACGCGTAGTTAGAAAATTTAGCCGAATTTACCATAAAAGAATTCGACCAGATCTGCGAGATAATCTCATGCGCAGGGAAAGCTTTAGTCTGTACACTCGACACTTGTAGTAGAAAAAATACAGTCAACCCTGCACGGTCTTAGCATTTGTTAGTGGTAACTTCAGATACTGCTACTGTGTTTATTCGCAAGGGAAGTTTTCTGGCACGTCGTTCGTGCTAGATGGCCGAAACTGATACTGTTTGCCGATGTGCAGATGTGCACCTCGTATCAGCTGATACAATGGTTGGTGCTCTTATAAATGGTACATGTTGTCGGTTCCTGGATAATTGCTTTTTAAGATTTTCCATCCTTAATGGGAAATGCCTACAGGAAACGATAGTCTTTCGCTAGCTCGAGCTGTATGTCTGTCTGTGTGTTGGTTGGAATATCTGTTGTCCTTCCCCCCCCCCCCCCCCTCACTCACTCACGTCATGAATATCATATTGCCCTTACGGTTTAATGTTGCATCATAGTAGGGCAACAAAAAAACACACACACACACACCTATACACGCACTCATCCTGTGTACCTGTGTACCAACTCAGTTGTGGCCTTGGTTGAAGCGGTAAAAGTTTGCCGCTCTCCCCCCCCCGCCAACATGGCGGTGTTGGCGTTGGTATCCATGCATGCAGGTGTACCTACCATCAAAGCACTTCATTTTGGATTCCGGGTCTTTTCGTGTTCCAATGAAGCTGTTGGTTGGTTGGTTGTTTGTAGCCTGACGACGTTGCACTGCACGACTTGCTCTAGGTGAGACCAGCAAATGCAAAAACAAAAACAAAATATTTTGCCGTGAAATTAAAATTTTAATTAAAACAAAATGACGGAGTGACGACGGTGTTGTGTTTCGCCGCTCCTGTCCCCCTACCCCGCCCACGGTAGTTTGTTGCTTCTTGCGAGAATTTAAGAGTCCCTCTCGCTCCCTATCACCGTACAATAGTTTGCAATTGCAATGTTTTCATTCTACTCCGCTCTATTCTATTCTGTTTTGAAGATTCTGTTCAACGCAACCAACAATGAAGTTTGAATAGAAAATACGTTTTGTTTAGTCTGGCGGCATGGCGCTGTCCCTCCTGCGGGGGGAGGTGTGCGGGGCAAATAGAAAATTATCACACTCTAAGAGAAAGATAATAATGCGCCAACTATTGCTGCTGCTGTTGCTTGCACCACTGCTGCATAGCAAAAAAAGTGAAAAATTTACAAAGTCAATTATTTTTTTAGGGAAATTTCGTGAAAATTGCACACAGCATTTTAATTATTTACACCAGCATTAAATGACGATTCAATTGGTTTTAAAGAGACTCGACCAGGGTCCTTGTGTTTTGTTTCCGTGGTTTAGCTGCTGGAACAACATTCAAGAGAATCGTATCTTTGCTGGATTAACAGGAATTATGTTGCTGACAAAGATCGACTACACGTATCACACGTTCAGTTGTCGAGATGCTACATTAAATAAAGAAACATGCAAATAAACAAATCATAAGAAGATGGGCTTATTCTTTGATATCGGACATCAATGGGTCTACAGCTGTAGTTGATGCAGAACCTGAGCTGAGATTAGCTCGAACCGCAATTCGTCACGAAAATCCTGCATTCCACATTATGAGCAAATTCTTTTCCACATTATGAGCAAATTCTTTTTTTAATAATTTATAATTTTTTTTTTTTTACTTTTTTACTTTACTTTTACTTTACTTTTTTACTAATACTTTTTTTTTGTTTCTGTTATTATTTAATTACAAAATTATTTGAATTATTCACCGGAAACAGATGTTTTCTGATAAAAGTGTTAGTATAGCCATATTAACTGGAGAAAATTTGGATTATTTGCACTGACCAGTCAAACACCTATTTGAAGAACTCAGTTTTATGAATGAGTTTTACATAATGAATTGCGATCTAACTTGACGTAAATCGTAAAAATCGTGTCAGCAGGATTCACCCCCGTCGCATTTGGACACCTTAACGGGTTTCTCTGTTGGAATTTGTTTTTTTTTTTGTCTGGGCCACATTTCTGCCGGACAATTGTTATTCTTAGATGGGACCTAGGATTTGGTCTCCCAATAGCAGTACAGAACTTTTCTCTTGTACGAGGTATGTTTAAAAAATATCGCAATTTTTTAATTTCCGCTGGCTACGTGATTGTGATTTTTGATATTTTTGTAGCGTTATGTTGGTACTCATGTCCCGTATTTACGCTGACAAGGTCGGCCATTTTGAATGTTTAGTTAATTTTTGACAGCTATTGAGCTTGGATCAGAAAATGGGTCAAAGAATCTGCATTAAATTTTGTGTGAAAAACAAAACAAAGTGCGCTGACGCATTCCGAATGTTGACTGTGGCAGCTACCTTGGACCAAAGAAACGTTTATCGGTGGTACAAAATGTTCTTAGAGGGCCGAGAAGATGCAAAGGACGGACAGCATGCCGGACAACCGAGCAGGTCAACAATAGACGAAAACATTGATAAAGTGAATAAAATAATATTGGCGAATCGACGAAACTGCTGATGATTGAAACATATCGATTGGTTCGTGCCATTCGTATTTAACCAATGATTTGGGCAGGAGTCGGTTCGTGCCAAAATTGCTCAATTTGGACCAAAACCAGCATCGCGTTAAAATTGCTCAGGAGATGTTGAACTCGGTCCGTGACGACCCATACTTGCTCCAGAGGGTCATAACTGGTGACGAATCATGGATTTATGGCTACGACGTGGAAACTAAAGCTCAATCATTCCAATGGAAGCTGCCGCATGAACCAAGACCGAAAAAAACGCGCCAAGTTTGGTCGAACGTAAAGGTTTTGCTCACAGTTTTCTTTGATTGCAATATGAGTTCTTGCCTCGTGGTAGTACGGTCAATAAAGAATATTACCTGCAAGCCGGATTTGTGGAAGAAACAAAAAATGGTTTTTGCACCATGATAACGCCCCTGCACACACATCGTTGTTTATTTGGCTAAAAAAAAACACAGTAATGCTGCCGCAGCCACCGTATTCGCCTGACCCAGCCCCCTGTGACTATTTTTTG
Source organism: Hydrotaea cyrtoneurina (assembly GCA_958296145.1). Lineage (NCBI taxonomy): Eukaryota > Metazoa > Arthropoda > Insecta > Diptera > Muscidae > Hydrotaea > Hydrotaea cyrtoneurina. The sequence continues at coordinate 2,981,972 of OY282513.1, read as the reverse complement.
TTCCCAAAACGCTACGCACCGATTGAGGAGATAAAGGCGGCATCGAGGGAGGAGCTGAACAAGATCACAAATAAGTGATTATTTGAAGTTTTTCGAGGATTGGAAAAAACATTGGCAGAAGTGTTTTATATTCGAGGGGAATTATGTTGAAGGGGACAAAATAGATATTCATGAATAAATATAAATTTGAAAAATACAAAATTTTTTTAACATACCTCGTATGGCTTGGAAAAAGTATATAATTTTGCAAAGATGCAGAAAATCGGATCTAGGTTCAGGCCGCTTCGTCAAATGATTTGAATAGGCTCAATAAATTCAAATGTAAATCGGAAATCTTAATGGGTGATATGATCATCATCTGGATGACAAGTGAACATTCTAGCTAAAGCTATGTGATATGACAAGTTCAGTGGGCTGCAGAGAGTGGGACAAGTGCAATTTTAAAAAGTAAAATTGGGCTCAAGACGTTGATTGGAAATTGTTTACGAAAATGCTACCAATTGTGTAAAATCCATTTGTATAAATAGCACCGGGTGAATACATGCAGCAATGCTGTACGTGAGTACCATTCGACCTATTACTATTATCGACAGCGAATAGTTGCTCTACTGTTCCGAAGTGTGCCGTATTCTCGCTTACATATTCAGGCAACATTTCTTATTGCATTCGGTGCATATCGACACTTTCCTTAGTTCTCCTTCCAATGACGTACTCTCTTTTGGTCTACTCTCATTACTATTCCGTTAAGATTGAATCATCGTAGATGCCACACTCCTTGCATAACAAATCGATGGCTCTTCCCCCGTTCCCGTTCCCGGTCACACCATACAAAATTCATTTTCATAAATTGTCCATGCAACGAAGAATGCGTTCTACGGAGAAATTAAAAAAACGCCCAGCGGGAAGTCGTTCAAATCTGAAGCACACACACACACTTTACAAATGAAAAGCGTCACTAATAGATAATTTTCCATGAACAGACACAGAAGAAACAACAACAAAAAAAATAATAAACCACACAAGTTGCATAAAATATTACATTACGGCATCGCAATCCGCTGTCATTGGAATACCACGAAACGAAAGGAAAACTTCTTCTGATGAATTCCGAATGCCATGGGAACCAACGCCGCAAAACGAAGACTTTGTAATTAGACCCAAATATTTCCAAGGAAAGAACTTGGCTCTTCTTCGTTTTCCGACAAAATATTTTCAGTGAAATAAGCCAAATGTTTACAAAATAAATACAACTCCTTCTCCCCCGAGTTACATTTTTTTTTTGTCGTCGTCGTCGTCGTCTTTCTGTTTAAGAAGTCAATTTTTTATTTCCATTCAATTGCTGTTTTGTGTGTGTGTGTGTGAGCGTGTTTCTGAAACGATTGTATTTCAGATTATATTTAAAGAGATATTAAATTTCATATGTCGGAAAACGTTAAATACTCGGCCGGTTATATCTGTCAGAGGCACAAATGAATAATCGACCGCATGGTTTCGGAAAACACGCACACACACACACACACAGCCACGTACCCAGCGAGGCCTGTGAGCATTTTCCACTCTTATGAATACACTTGTGTGTGATCGGGGAAAAAATGAAGTGGAGGCAAATGTCAAACATATGTAAAACATTTATCAACACTTTTCCAATGAGTTTTCTTGTTGTTTAGCTAAGGATTCGAGAGGCGGATCCGTTGGCGTCCTTAGGCGGCTGCTTGCTGGTGCAATACCAGATGAGCTCGTTTGCCGCACGTCCTTATCCAGCTCGCAGAACAATAGGCGTTAATAACTTGTTGTTCATTTGAAATCGTATTTACTACTCCTCTCCCTCTCTCTCTCTCTCTGTCTCTCTCTCTGTAGTTAGTGTTGGGTGGACTTGTGCGTGTGTGTCTAAGAATCCTTTGAAGGACTTGTTATTGTAATTTAATATGCAAACTAAGAATTGTTGTATGTAAACCAAACAAACACAAGTACTTTCTGTCATTCTTGATGTAATACGATATCCAAGGATTCGTATAATTTGGACAAGTGTCGTAGCTACGGGCGGCAAAGGATTTGTGAGGGCCGATGGAAATCTAAAGATGGACCGAAGGACAAAGAGCATAGAGTGTCGCATGAGTTTCTAAATAAAGTTTTACCATTACAACGACCATAGTTATGTGAACGGCCGACGACGTGCACTTGGACACTTAAGAAGTGATCATTTTAGTTAGACGTACTCAGACTAACATGTGTCAGTTGATCGAACGTAGCCCGTGGGGGACTGGAAATAATTCTGGCTTTTTTTTAGCCTGCTGGTTTTAATAAAATCTCTGACCCCCAAAGGTTGCCAGCATTTACGAGGTGGACAACGGCTGCAGACAAGTATTTTTTTGTCCTTAGAATACACCGAACAAATCATAATGAAACTTCTTCGCAAACCTTGGCATCTTGTACTTGATGAGCAAATGTTAAACTCCAGTAGCTGATTATTTTCCAAAATTTAACTTGCCACTTCCAGGGCACCCGTTTTCAGTCGATACAATATTCACGGCGTAAATTTACATTGAGAAACTGGATTTACAACACTTTCTGATGAACAGGTTATTCTTTTTGTAGGACCCTACTTTGATAGCTCTAAATTTGAATGAGTTTGGGTTTTATTCACCAATTCCGAGTACAATTCGTAGATAATTTAAAATAATTGTCTAATAAATGCGTAAAAAAATATAATAGCTTCTTAAACATTTACAAAAAAAAGTGTGAACATTTATTTTGTATTTCCATAAATTTTTTCTCAATAAAAATGTATAAAGCTGTTAAAATGTTTGGCTTTCAGATATACAAATATTAGATGAATTGGCCCTCATTACTGACAAAAATCCGTTTTATTGTGTCTTCAATTTTGACAATTTGTAACGAGCGAACGAATTCGTTGTTGGAAAACCGGCAGTAAGTCTTTTAAAAAATATTTTTGATATTTTTGATACGCGATACGGTTTTCTGAATTTGTTTTCATGGATGTTTGCGTTGATTTCAAATAAAAATAGTACGGATTTCGATTTCAGTGTACAATATTTGTTTATACAATTGACCAACAACTAAAACTCAGATACAACTCTGCGTATTTTGATTGTTAAATTCTGACTGCAGACAGTTACAACTCATGGCACAATTTTTCAGCGAACAATAACTTTATTGTTAACTAGTAAGTTGTAATGCGCCTATGGCGCCCGTTAATTTGCTTGAGAAAGTATTTGTTACGTAATTTTAAAAATTTTGTAAAAAATATTTTGAGAAAACTATTTTGTAAAAAAAAATTTCGAAAAAAAATTTTGTTGGAAAAAAAAATTTTTGTTGAAAAAAAAATTTAGTTGGAAAAAAAAATTTTTGTGGAAAAAAAAAATTTTGTTGAAAAAAAAAACGTTTGTTGAAAAAAAAAAATTTTGTTGAAAAAAAAAAATTCTTTGGTTTAAATGTTTCGTTATTTTCAAATCAAAACTAAACCAACAATTGAAATGTAGAGAATGAGTTTGACAATCAAAATACTTTCGCAATGAGAAATTTGTAATCTGCTGTTTATATTTGTGTGTCATGACACACAAATGCAAGTCGATCTAATATTTAAAAATTGTTCTTTTTTTACGAGGGTTTTGTTAGAGAAAAAGTACAAATATTACCTGGTATGGTGATTTTGAGTCCGAAAAACAATTCTGAAAATAAATAAAATAAAAGTTTAATGTTTGTTGTGTATTAAAGGTGTTTATTTTTTTAGAATTACAGAAAATTCCATAAAACGAATTTATTCATTCCTTACAAATCCTCAATATTGGGTAAAAATGGGGTTTCTGGCATTTTTCAACTCTAGATTCCAGATATATGTTAGATACCGACATATGGGACACAATCCCAAAAGATTAAGCACTCATTACTGATAAAAAAAATTCATTTTATTGCGCCTTCAACTTTGACAATTTGCAATGAACGATCAAATTCGTTTCTCCCACAAGAGTTGTTATTTTGAATCACCCGGTATTTCGGTCAGTTTTGAAGCTTTTATTCTTTGAAATTTGACAACTAGAAACTACGCTATTACTACAAATAGAACGATAACCCCCTCAACAACACATTGAAATTATTAAAATCCAATCCAAAAATGGTGAAAATTTGGCAGTCACAGTTCGCCAAACTAAAAAGTTTCCGGACCGTGTTATCTCTCGAAGAGGTGATCACAATTGGCCACCGAGATCTTTTGATTTAACACCTTGCGACTTCTTCCTTTGGGCCCACGTCAAAGATAAGGTCTACGCCAGCAGCCCAGCGTCGATTCAAGACCTCAAATATAGAATTCGTGAAGGACATATGGCAGCCACTTTGCTATTTGGTTATGGAAAATATCATGAAAAGGATATGGTCCTGTGAGCATGGTCGTGGTGGTCATTTGGCTGATGTTGTTTTTTATTTATTTTTATTTTTTTATTTTATTTAATTACAATACAAAGTAAATTTATATTCTAATTTTGGGTCCAAGGATAAACCGAGTGACAAAGACTATTTGGCTTGATTTTTTGCAGCGACAGACCAAAGCCTCTGGTGGGAATCGAACCCACAACCCCCACGCTGATAGGCAAGCACGCTACCAACTCGCCTACCGGGGCGCTTGATGTTGTTTTTTATTCCTCTTTACTATGAAATAAATATCTCAAAAAATTGCATTTTTCTTTGAATAACAAAATCAAACCTCTTGTAGGAGAACCCTGTAGTTTTCTGGAGGTGTAATGGTGGATTATCTTAGCTACAAATGCTATAATTTGTCTTATTTACGTACCCATTCACAATCAACTTATTTACTAATTTCCCTTAACATTCCCTGAAAGAACTTTGGGGGAATTTCTCTCGAATAAGAGATCTGTCCACGATATAATTGAAATACCCATTGACCTACTGTTTAAAGCCTTCTACGAACAGCTAATACCATTTCTAGCGAAGTATTGCAATGGCTCTTACTCGTAGAATTGCCAGGATTTGCGAGTTGGAAACAATCGTCGTAAAATGTGTGGTTTTCTGAAAAGGTGTGGAACCTGGGTTTAACTGTGTAAAAATAGCACACACACACACTACCTACAACACCACGTGGTATTGGAACAGCTGTAACTGACCATCTATTTCCGATTCTCATCTCCGGAATAGCTTGAAAAATAGCTCGACGAAGTAAAAGCTCGTTGTTGTTTCTATGTAAACTTATTTGTGGTCTTATTGATTGTCCTTTTCTTCTGAGTCGCATTGATTTCAAAGTTCCTACTAGATTACTTAGGCATAATGAATAGAAGCAATTATTAAAATTTTGAACCCATTATGAGGTCCATGAGGGAATTTAATAATTTACATATGAAATATGATATTGATTTTTCGTTTTCTTTAAGTAAATTTATCGATTTGTTGAATTTAATATATTTTTAAGATAATGTGTAAGCTAGTCTGTATGGTTACTGAATGAATAAATAAATAAAGATTATCACACAGATGGATATAGATTCAGATTATCTTATCACATCTTTCTTTATCAGTTTTGACTCCAAACTTTTTAGAGACCACATAAAAGTGAACATGGCCCCACCGGAAAAATATGTCATACAACTCAGTAGGGTCAGTCAATTTTCGAAATTGTATGTTTTTTTTTTTTAAATTACAACGCAGTTGCTTTGTAGATTTTGCTAAATCGATAAACGCCATTGTATTCATTGTCCACCAGGGCTACAACAGTTCTGAGTATTTCTGGGTTTCTCTGAAGTATTCTCGTCAAAACGACTCTGACACATTTTCCACAAACATTTCCACACTGTAAATCAGCAACAAGAGTTTTATGAAATTTATTCTACAAATACAAAAACAAAGACCTAGGCCAGACACCATCTCTCTCTCTCCAACTGTGCCCCATCGAAGCACACTTATGCCGTTTGCAGGGCATTCCACAGGAATCCTTCTCTAATCAAATTAACAACACATTTCAAAATGTCAAGTGTTTTCGGTTGGCCTTTCTTAGTGTTTCCCTTTCAATGGTCAGGCAAATATACCAAAAATATCCTTAAAAATACACACACACACACACTCAGTCAGAAACGAAAACACACACGTTACTGTTGTCGTTACCTAAACTGGCAGAGAACGAGAGGCACTTGGAAACCCATTATTTTTGTCCGATACTCCATAAATTGTTGTCATATTTTTCGAAGGCGTTTATTATTACTTCTGTTAATGTTGTCGTTCGTTTGCCGTCTCTTTCATTGCTTTGGCCTTCTTTGCATTTGTGTTTGCTACGACGGGTTGTTTATGGTGGGTCCACAATTTTATTGTCTTGAAAATTAATGATTTTTTCGAAAATCATTTTAAAACACTCAAGTTTCGTTCCAAAAATAGCCACATGAAATTAATCGTAAATGCCATTTGGCCAATGCCCCGTTTCCTCGTCTGGCAGGGGGGGGGAGGTGGAGGCCGGCAGCCACGTCTGCCGTCGTTGGTCGGTCTGTAGGTGAGTGTCATTCCTCGGTTTTCATTTTCAATTTCTATGGGTGATTCATGGCAAATATCGCCTGGTGGAAAGCAGAACAATTTATAGCCGACCATTTGAAATGAGTTTAGTTTTGGAAATGGAAATGTTCCTCCTCCCCCTCTGGCGCACACATGGGATATGGGTTTCCATCTTCACCTTGATTTTAATGATCGTCACTGGTGTTCCCCTCCGTTTTGTCGTCGCTTTCGTTTGTGTCTTTGCTTATCGATTCGTTGTTGTTGGCGTGTTTGACGTGCGGTGATACCCACTTCCCATTGAGGTGCTGGTGTAGGCAAATGTCTGAGGCAGTCACTCAGCCCTTGATGGCGATTGTTGTCATTCGTGTTGTGCACCGTACAGTGGGTGAGTGGTGACTCATCGTTGTATGTGGAACAGGGGAGAGTGATTATTGAAAGCAGTTGTTAGATTATTTTTTGGTGAATATCCAAAGATTTCAATGGAGTCACAGCTGATGTTGGAATGTCGATTAGTCGGGGTCGTTGTGACTTATGGCCTGTAATTCAATGATTTTGCCACTAGATAATAGATTTAGATTTTTCATTGAATTTTGAAGAGGAGTCTATTGTAGAGCGGAAATCAAGGGATTTTTTGCAGAATATCCAACGGATTCACAGCTGAATTGCACACTGGATTGTGAATTAGGGTTCCTAACAGATTCGCAAACAGATTCTATGTTTTTGCCAATAGATAATAGATTTTGAGTTTTCATTGAATCTTGATTAGAGTAGTAGGGGAGCGGGGATCAGGAGGAGTCGTTATTTAATTGAACACCAGGGCGTTCCATATGGCACATGCTGTACGCAAACAGTTTCCCTTCTAAGATGGTCGAATGGAACTGAAAATTAACAACACCGAATTCTGGATTTCCAGTTTGAATTATTTGGGATTTGCTTAACATTGGGAAACACGACCAGCGGGATCATTAAGGTGTAACCATGTGCCCCCCGACTAATCATCCATGATGTGCGAACCCTTACAGGTCTGGGATTGGTGAACATTTGAAGAGAGAGAAAATACAAAACGTCTCCCTAATCAGTGAGTTTTAATGTAAGGACTAAATTGACAAAGTCTACTGTATCATTTTACGGTTGCCTTGCAAAGTTACTCTATAAACTCAGAAGTTGAACCGGGATTTATTGGGGTGATTATCACAATACAATGGTCATTGACATGATTATGATCGAATTCCTAGATGCTTTCGTTAGAAACATACTAGTCTGTAATATTCCGGTATCGAAATCAATTCTCTGTCGTGCCCTGTTGAAATACATCAACAAAACGTTTTTCAGCGGTAAAATATGACTTTGTTCAGATCCAAAACATACGCCTCGGAGACCTACACAAAGTCGAAATATTTGTAAATTGCATCAGTTGTCTGTGGTGGCACCATCCTAACCTAGAGAGATAACTATTGAAGATTTTGTAAAAGGATCACAGGATCAAAGTCGAATGCATTTGATTACCTGCTGTAATTTAATTCTATTGACAACCCTGAATAGTTTCATATGAACGAAGAATATGAAAAGACAATGAACAAGCGGAAGACGTAAACTGTAACCTGGTGTTGGATGAATAATTGTTAAGAAGCTTTTCAGTGCATCCTTTAGTAATTTGTCATAGAAAATTAAAGGATAGGAAATCGTGTTTATCACGTATCCAAACTTCAGCGACTATTAATGAAAAAACTGTCGTGGTGGTATCAGACTAATGTCCTATTGAAATTGATGTGGTGTATCTCCTAATAAACCACTTCTCCAATTCAACTAGTGTCGAGCACTCAACGAAATACACCTATCCCTCGATTTACACGATAGATACGTTCCCGAGGAAATCGTGCAAATAGAAATTTGAAATGAGTGTGTGAAAAATCGGGTAAATCGAAAATTCAGACGGAGTCGAGTAGCGCGGACGGTTTTCCAACAAGAGGTGTTATTTTGGTATTTAAATAAAAATGAAATTTTTTGAGATAAATGATTGGATATTTATTTCATAATAAAGAGGAATGAAAAACAACATCAGCCAAATGGCAACCACGACCACGCTTACAGGTCCATATCTTTTCATTCAATTTTAAATAACCAAATCGCAAAGTGGCTGCCCGCTGTCCTCGATAGCCTCACGAACTTTATATTTGAGGTCCTGAGTCGATGCTGGGCTGTTGGCGTAGACCTTATCTTTCACGTGTCCCCAAAGGAAGAAGTCGCAGGGTGTTACATCACAAGATCTAGGTGGCCAATTCGGTCCGGAAACTTTTTACTGCAAGATTTCACCATTTTTGTAGTAAATTTTAATAATTTCAATGCTCTGCTGAAGCGTTATCGTTCCATTTTTACTAATGGCCTAGTTTCCATTTGTCAAATGTCAATGAATAAAAGCTTCTCCTTCACACATGGGCATCAAATAATCCTTTATTTACTCAAAGATAACAAATATCCTCTCGATTAGGCAATTACTTTTAGGAGGTGTTACCATTTGGGGCGCGGATTTGCAAGTCTCACAACCACAATACCCCATGGTCTAGACCTTAGAGTACGAACAATTCGGCCAGACCGAATCTAATCAGTTTTCTACCGACAACTGCCCACATGTTTTCTAATATAAACATTACAAAATGAAACCTTTTAGCGGCTGAATAGCAGGCCACTTTGTCCATATTTTATAGAACAACAATAAGTACCAACCAAAAACATTAACCCGTCATTTTTCACATCCTTAGTCTTTCGTACAAGTCTGTACATATGTTTATTTGTGTGGAAAATTCCATCAACTTCAAAGTGCTCCCATGAAAAACAAACATTTGTCCACACAGACAAAAAAAAGGGAAACACATATTTTTCCGTTACGAAAATGTGCCGGCTAAGCTGTCTCAATTGCAGTCATTATTTAAAATATTGACTTGGGACTGTCATATTTCTTTTGTTGTCATTTCCTCTGAAGTCCTTTTTACGGATTTAAGGTATTGGCATTAGGATATTTCAATAAATATTTCTTAAATCGCATCACAGAAAAAGGACAATATTTTATGGAAAAAAGGCCAAAATTGGGATCTGGTAAATACAAATATCTAGAGCCTTTTTTGTGGGGTGATATATGTGGATGTCGACTAAACCCAGAAATAAGCTTAAAAGACCCTGACTTCTAGTTAGTTCTTTAAAAGTAACAAAAGATATCAAAATATCCATTACCAATCCCTATGGACAACAAATTCATCAAAGCAGGGGCAGTGTGGCAACTCCTAGACTTCATAAGAAATATGGGGTTCCGTGCTTTATCAGTTTCAGTGGACCACAGTCAGTACCAGCCCAAGTGGTAACAAATGTAGAAATTCCCATTTTCTACATTTGGGGGCCGATGACAATTGCCTCCTGGCTCACACATTCCGCGTCATGTTTTAAAAGCTACGACACTTAGACTTAATGACAGCAAGAGCCAACCCAACTTGGGAAAGACAAATTCCATGCGTGTGAATACCGACAAAAGACAAGCTCTGCTGATGATTGGTGCCCTGATTGAAGACGTTGGCAGCTTCTGCTATGTGGTCAGCATTACCAATAACAGGAGAATTTATTTGGTTAGTTATCGAAACCATTTGAAGTGTTTGATAAATAGTAATGTTTCGCTTCATGCTTTGGCTGTTCACGAAAAAGTGAACGACAAAATGACATTAAAATCATAATTAATAAGAGAAGACTTTTGGAATATGTTGATCTTTTGAATTTTAGCTATTTCAAGGACAAAAAAGGGAAAAAAGAGTGAAACAAATATGTGGATAATAGTTCGTGAAGGTGAAAACAAAATCCGTCGCAATACGCATAAATACAAAATAATCAAAATTTTGATTTTTTGTTGGAAAATTGGTCCACAATTACGTGACTCAGATGGGTCGAAAAAGGGGTCAAAACGGGATGAAGAAAGGACAAAAAGGGAAACAAATAAAACGAGTAAAACTAATTTCTGGTAACAACCGATGGATAATAGATAGGGAACGGACGAAATAGGGCCAAAACGTACCAAAACGGGATGAAGAAAGGACAAAAATGGAAACAAATAAAACGAGTAAAACTAATTTCTGGTAACAACTGGTGGATAATAGGTAGGGAAATAGGGCCAAAACGAGATAAAAAAAAAGTACAAAAAGGGAAAAACTAAGATTTGTGTGAAAAGGAAGTAAGTAATGGAAAAGGGGACTAAAAGTGTCCAGACGCGCCCAAAACTGGTAAATTATAAATGGAGGTGCGGGGACGAAAAACGGTATAATGAAACTAAATTAGTATACGATTATGAAAAACAGATTAATAAACTTTTCCAGTACTTATTAAATATTTTGACTCCAATACAATAGATTCATTGTCTTATGACGTTATGTTTTATATATGAGGTTATCCATTTCGTGGTCTCAAAAGTATATGGCTGGAATTCGACACCTGTCAAACTAAGATGTTAAACCAATTTTTTTTCTTTTCAGTAAAAAGTCTGATATTGACGAAAATGGATCGCTTAACTATCACAACGCATACAAATTATTAAAATCTACTACAAAAATGGTGATTCTGGCACAGCCACATATCGTGCTTTAAGAGGAGATTATGGTTTAGGGTTATGAAGCACATTTCTCACTCGGTGGGTATGTTAATAAACAAAATTGTCCTATTTGGGGTTCTGAGAATCCTCAAGTAATTGAAAAGAGTCCAAAAGTCACTGTTTGTTGCGCTCTTTGGTCCGAAGGTGTGATTGGACCTTAATTCTTCGAAAACGACGAGGGAACGACTGTCACCGTCAATTCGGAGCGTTATGGTCGCATGATAACCGACTTTTGTGTGCCTGCTATTGAAGAATACGACTTGGAGAATATGTGGTTTTGACAAGACGGTGCCACATGCCACACAACTCGAACGAATATGGCTTTACTGCAAGAGACATTTCCTGGCCACGTAATTTCTCGTCGTGGAGACATCAACTGGCCACCAAGATCATGCGATTTGACACCATTACACTTGCAGGTAAACCTCACTTTTGAGCACTTAAGAACCAACATTCGTCAAGTTATGGCTGAGATACCGCCCAATATGTGCCAGAAAGTGGTCCCAAATTATCTAAGAAGAATCAAGTCTTGCAACACTTCGCATGGTGGTCATTTAAATGAAGTAGTGTTTCACACATAATGTCAACGTTCAAACTTTATAATAAAAAAGAAATATCATGAAAAAAAAATATTTTACGTTTACTTTTAAAAAGCAAAATGGAAAACGATTATGAAAACCAGATTTGTAAACTTTTCCAGTACTTATTGAATATTTAGACCACGTACATAATGTGATCGTTGTGTTATGAGTCATAACTTATGACGTTACTTTTTGTTTTATTTATAAAATTTTCAGACTCTATAAATAAGGGGTACAGACGAGTTGTCCGCTCCACAGACTATTCGACAATAACTCTCTGTGTGTTTACTTGGTCCACAGGGGATTTGCCTGGCCAGAAGTCTGATAGGTTCAGAACTAAGTAATTTTTCTCCATGGCAGACGTGAGTCGTCTTCCGCCTTTAGTTACCAAACTCAAAAGTGTGATTTCCCTCCAGTTTGTGCTCTCCGTCAAGTTATAATTTTTTTAGTATTTTAACAACAGTTAAGGCCTTCTCTAAACAAGTGATACGATGGAAAGTCGTAAATTCCTTTTCCCCAATGTGAGTTTAAACACTTCCTTTTGTGCCAAAATTACTTGTCATCTTATTATCATTCGCGAAATGGAACTTCTTCCAGACTGTCCTTTCAAACGTGTACGAAGGGTATCTATGCCAATGGAATTATGGAACTGTTTCTTTATAGTCTCACCTATTTCAGTCAGACCAACTGCAAGACAGACCATTTCATTTCATTTCGATTCTTGTAGGACCGAAAAGTGGCAAATAGTTTGCTGGGGGCCTGTCTGCATCAGGATACGAATATGCGAAGAGCTGTCTGCTTTCTTTTGTTAAAGAAATTTGCTTGATTGGTGAAGGGTGTCGAATATTCGCCAGCTATTGAACAACACCAGTGTGTTCATCTGCTAATTCTTTGTCTTGCTCAGTTTCATCATCGTCATCATCATTATCAGCGTCTCGGTGTTATTTTAAAGCTTTTGTGTTGTGTGTTGTCTGCAAACTTCACACGAGTAATTTATTACTTTCGGCTGTTTGTCATTTTGATCTAATCTGAGGCCGCTTTTAACAACCAACACACACACACACGCAGACACACAAGACCAACAACTGAAGAAAATGCATTTTATCTAGTCGTCATTTTCTTCGGGCTTCTTTCTCCTTTGCTTCATTTTCATCCATTCATCCTCATCAGCGAGAATTATTTTTAGCTTGTTGGAATTGTTGTTGTTGGTTTCTTTGGGGGCTGCAGACAATGAGAGAAACGTTATTTCCGCAGTTGTAGACAAAGACACGACAATGCCAACACCAACAACAACAACAACAGCGAAGTGTCCACAATTGTCACAGTGGAATGTTTATAGGTGATAGTCGACCGAGTGGAAATGATGTGTTACAAAAATTGGGGCACATTGGGCCCTGCCCCACCACTGTCGTCCGCGCTGTTTGGCGGTGTCTCTGTGTGTGTGTAAGCGTATATCAGCTTGTTACTTTCTTCTTCTTCTTTATTTTAGTGGAACTTAAGTGTGATCATTGATCCGCTGTTGCTGTCGGATAATAAAATGTCATTTGTTTAACATTTCCGTGTTCCAAGTTGATGGTTTTGTGATATACAGAGCACCACGTGTGTCGTCTGCCTCCTTTGTCTTTGTCTCGGTTTGTGTCGGCAACTGCAACTGCAACAGTGACTGCGTCTGTGTTTGTGTGTCACATCCATCCCCCATGACAGTGCCCCCGGTGTTGCTGGATACCGGCGCGCCGGAGGGGGATTTGGTCTTGCGAGAAGTAATAACATGTAAATGCCGTAAAATATATGTATCGCAGATGATCAACGGGATTTGTTCTATTTTTTAAATATTTTATGATGAATAAAAGGTGATTTACATTTTGGAATACTTTCGTACTGACGGAGGCACAAACACTCACCGCCATTGGCATAGGGACAACATGAACTTGACATATTTGATAGAATCGAAAAAATCAATCTGGGTGTCGAGACCGGCTAACCAATTGATCCTGACGTCACAATGCTAGATTAATAATTAGGTACAATCAATGACTCATTCAAAATTGTTTAATTTTTGAGGCACTGGAATGGCTCTATGAAAAATGTCCCAAAAAAATCTCATAATTAAAAATTCCCCCAAAATAATTGGATTGTCTTTCATAATTTTTAGGTAATATTTCATTTTCTGGGTCATATAAAGTTCAGTTAACACAAGAACTCAAGCCGGCCGATCACCAACAACGTTGTGGCTTTGCTGAGTGGGTCCTTGAAATGCATGAAAATGATCCATCGAACTTCCATCGAAAAATCGTCTTGAGGTCCATCTGATGAGGCCCATTTCCACCTCGGTGGATACGACAACGCAAAATTGTCGCCTCTTCGGCTCGGAAACCCCAAGAGTTACTGTTGAGAATCCTCTCCATCCTCAACGTGTGACTGTTTGGTGCGGTTGATGATCCGGCGGGGTCATTGGAAAATGAGGTTAGATCAACAGTTACGGTGAATGTTATGGCGCTATCGAGAGATGATTAATGATTTTTTATGGTCCGAGTTGGATGATATGGATCTGGACAATGTTTACTTTCAACAAGAGGGCGCTATGTGCCACAAAGCAAGGAAACCATTGCTCTTTTACGGGAAAAGTTTCCGGACCATGTGATCTCTCGAAGAGGTGAGCACAATTGGCCACCGAGATATTGTGATTTAACACCTTGCTACTTCTTCCTTTGGGGCCACGTGAAAGAAAGGTCTACGCCCACAGCCCAGCGTCGATTCAAGACCTCAAAGATAGATTTCGTGAGGCTATCGAGGACATAGGGCAGCCACTATGCTATTTGGTTATGGACAATTGCATGAAAAGGATATGGTCCTGTAAGCGTGGTGGCCATTTGGCAGATGTTGTTTTTCATTCTTCTTTATTATGAAATAAATATCCGCTTATTTATCTCAAAAAAATGTAATTTTTCTTTGAATACCAAAATAACACCTCTGTTGGAAAACCCTGAAAAAGGCCCAATTCAAAAATGAAAAATCGGCCAAACATGTCACATTGACAACAACAACATGGAAATTTTGTTGATTATTCAAATGTAATAAAATAGGTCGTAATTTCTTTTTTTTTTTTGTTAAAAAATACACCTTTTTCCAAAATTACAAAAATCTATTGTCGTATTTCTGGAATATTTTTTATAATATTTGCGGGATTTTGCATTGGGTAATTTTTATAAATTGTTTGGAGGAATTTTGAGAATTTTTGGTGAAATTTTCATATTGGGCTTTTGGTGTGGATTTTTCATTTATTTTGGGGAATTCTTCTTTTGGGGCATTCTTCATTAATTTTGGGCATTTTACATTTGGGGTATTTTTCATAAAGCCCATTGGAATCGAGTACATGTACAGATCACCTATGGGACAGAATTCTCTACTTATTTCTAATGGGGGAAACATTCATACAATCAGTAAAATGATTAGCGATTTCTTTGACAAGGTAGGTCATATCGGTCGATTTAAAAATATTTTAAAAGTTGACATTGTCAGCTGATGGAGGAATGCATCTGAATGATTGGTGGCTATTTCTTTCCGAGCCCCATTTTATCCGTTGAAGACATCCCACGCAATTGGTATAAAACAAATCGTTTCCCACCCCTCAAACAGCCGACCTACTCATTTAAATAGTGGCCTTATTTCGTCCACCGCGACTGTAGTCTTATCGGTGGCGTGCCCCCGTTGAGAACATCCCTCCCTAACTATCGCTGAATTTATTACACACCTAATTTTTTTTTGGTGAATGTTTCGATTGTGTTTGCCGTAAAATAAATTCAAATTGACTTTGGTGAGAAATTCATTGGTTTGTTCCGAATTCGTGCGTCTACCTATCGATAGTATTTTGTTTTGCACTCGGCTTTCATCTAAATCACATGGAAAATGCCTGCGTTTAAGGTGAGGTGACTACAGATTTATGCATTCCGCGAAGTGTTATCAACATTTCACCATGACGAGCCACATTTGGCGCGATGTCAATCCTTTACATTGTTTGTGTCTCGATTAATTAAATCGAAAAATGAACGACAAAAATGTCATCATCGTCACATGATTTCCAAATCATTGATTAGTGAATTTAATTTTAATTTTGTGTTAAGACCTGATGGTTTAGATTAATTGGCATAGACTTTACAAATGACAACAAATGTCGCAGCTCAGTTTCTACCAGCTCAAAAGAGATGAGAATTTAGATATTGCTGTCAAAAACAGTAATGACTCACTTCATATTGTATTGGAAATAACGAGCTGCCGCGTAGTTTTTGAAGATTTCTGAAAAATTTCACATTTCGTGTACCACAGATGCCAGATTTCTGTCATATGTCGGCTGAGGTTGTTCAGAATTGAAGGTTTCTCTACCCCTCATTTCATTGCAACATTGTAGTATTTCTCCCACAGAATTTCGAGTACTTTGTTCGGAAAATCCCCACAAATACTTTTGACCAGTAATTTCAAGTCAATAAATTGCTGCTACCGATTAACTTAGTCCGTCCAGGTAATTGAATAAATCTGTACAAAATGAACAGATACACTTCGGCAGTACATTTGAAAAGGTCATAAAAGCCGTTAACTGATTTTAACTACATGGCCATATATGTCATTGTTGGCTGAACCAATACGGAAACAATCTACAACAATAGAATCCAATTTGGCACAGATATCGACGTGCACACACACATCTATGTACATTAGACAGGGTGACGCCTTGTAGGAACAAACAAAAACGCCACCAGTTTTGTAGCTTATCCGAAGAAGATTTCTGAACCACACTACCGCAAAAAGGGTTTTTATATTTTTTTAAAACTAAAGTTTTAAGTTTTTTGGAAATATTTACGTACGGACAAAATTATTCATCTTTGTGAGGTTAAGAAGGGAATGTACATTAAATCAAAATTCTAAAATGTGTACGAATGAATAACAATGTGCCTGCTGTTTCGGTCGGACATCACTATAGCACAAACTAAATATTTGGTGGTGTGTAGGGTGACCTATAGATTTTTAAAATCCCTATAACTTTTTTGTTTATGAATGAAAATGAATGCTTCGAAAACAAAAGTTTCATATATTTTTTAGATCTGTACAGACAGTAACAGAAATGGACACCATAAATATATGGGAAGTGAAATAAATAAATTCAAATTTATATTTGAGTTTGTAGTCAAAAATGGCCAATGAATGAAATATAGGCCTTGATCAACCATGAATAACAATATTTCGATCAGACTTAAAATGAAGAAACAGCGTAATAAATACTATTTTTTCAGGCATGTAGGGTGCACGGGTCAAAAAAGTTTTGGTGTTCTCGAATCGTCCTTGCATAAGCTACTAAACAGAGGATGCGGACATCAACTTTTTTCATGACCCTCTCTAATGTACACACATGTACATAGGTACGCGATATCAATAAAGTCTAAATTGTTGTTTCATTTCGCCTTGCGTGTTTCTGTTTATAATCCCGTTTATTTATATCGGATCACATCTAACTTATGCCACGTTTAGCGTACAACTGAAACGCTTGATTATCGTCCAGGCCCATTTTCAACAACGCCAGTAGAATTTGTGTTGGAGAAAATACCAGCCGAGTCCATTGTCAAACACAAAACAAAGGAGTAAGTGAACTAACTCAAAATCAATCAATTCGTTCACATGATTTGAGGGAAATAAAACAGAATTTGAATTTTTCAATTTTAGTTCAGACAAGATTATTTTACCTAACATTTACTCCTACTGCCATTGACCATTGGTCAGTAGGGTATCCATCAAAATTAATTGTTTTTCGAATTCGATTATGGCATATTAATTTTAATTGCCGAAAGTGTAGTTTTGGACTAAAAATGGCTGCGGTTATTGAGCACTTGACGTTGAATTCAAATATAATTTAACAAATGAATTTGCCATTCTTGGCAAATTACAAAAGTATTTTTTTTTTTAATTTTTGTATTTTATTAACAAAAATTAATTAGTTTACGATGTACAGCTCTTGATATCTTCATGAAGTGAAATAAATGAGTGAAGCACTTTTGTGAATGTTCCAAAAATGTCGTATTAAAATAAAAACGCTCACATGACTTTCTAATTAATCAGTCATACTTATGAGTGACCGCAAGCATGCTTGCCGGGGGGCGGGGCGAATGTAAGGGAAAAACCATTATCCAACTCGGTGTCGTTGTGACCCCTTTCCGGGCCATATTCCCACAAGTATTGTCGGTTGTACGACATACATATATGCACACACACACACAGACAGAGATACGGACGTACATGTTGTGGTGCGATATTAAGAGCCATAAAGTGTTCAAATCAAAATCCTTTACTTGATTTTACACTTCGTCTAATTACCAGAGAATGACAAGGATATATTGTGTGGCTAACAAATGAGGTGTATGTGTGTCTGTATGTTCGCGTACCCCTGTGGACGGACATACTCGTACATATGTGTGCACATGTGTTCATTTTAATAATTATGGAAAAAGCAAAGCTGAAAATGAAACAACAGCAAAACACACACACACAAAACAAAATATCATTACATATTCATCAAGAGAAATGGCAAAAACAAAGCAAACAACATCAAATATCGCAACAAAATTAAAATAAACACACACACACACTCTCTCGTCGCCGACTTGTGTTAAATCATAATGTCCACCACCAACGAACGCTGGCAGCAATCGGATGATAGACATGTAAAAGAGAGCGAATAAAAAAAGCAGAGTAATTAACTCATTCTCTGACGGGAGTATCGTATAAATGTTATTATAATGTTATGAGCAACTCGAAAACACACACATACAGCCGAAATGACACAATGCCAATGACAATAGCAACAGTAATAGAACAAGAACAACAACATTACAACGCAATAAAACTTGCCACAACAACACAACAGAAAGGAAAAGACAGAGAGAGAGAGAGAAATTAAGAATGTAATAATAATAAAATAGAAATAAAACAGACATTTATGCATACAATAACACACTTATCCGATCCTGTTGAAATCATATATGCACACTCACACACACACAAACACATGCAGCCATACAGGATGTGCCAAAGAAGGTGTGTGTGTGTGTGTGTGTATAGGCGAATGTGTATGCTTGCGAGTATTTGCAAAATACACATTCAAATGTTTAAGGATATTTTAACGAAAACTGAGTATGAAAATGTCGCCAGAGACAAGACATAAATGTTCCATTTGTCTTTCAGTGTTTTTCTTGTTTTTATTTTGTTTTTTTTCCCCCAACGCATGCTCTCACTGCCATAAAAACACAGCAACAACGCAGGTCTAACAGAAGAAAAACAAAAATAAATTAATAAAAATTACAAACAGATTCTTTAGCTCCTCCACATCCGCATCCTGTCCCCTCACTAGGACAGTCATTCGTACAGGCCGGTGTGGCAACAGTGATGTGCAAGTAATTTATTGTCACACTGAGTGAAAGTTCTTTGGATTAATTCACAGTGATTGGTGGAAATCGTCGGTCGTGAGGTAACGAACACGATCCTCGATCGGGGAATATCAATGTTACAATGTTACAAAAATACAGGAGATCGGTCCACTTGCCAAATAAATTATAATTTTTAAAAGAAAAAGAAACATTAACAGAAATTTCATAGACTACATTCTAGCTGTACTCCTTGTCCGGCAACTGATTATAATCAAAAAGAAGCAAGAGCGAACAAAATAACACTGTGAAAGTCTACAACCTTTTGATACTTACGAAATTAACCAGGTGATATAAGGAGAGGATTGTAATGGGTGGGCCAATTTTTTTTTTGTTTCTTTATTTGTAAATGGTGTTTCAACAAGAGGTGTTATTTTTTGAATTACCCGGTATTTCGGTAGCTGTCACATTTGAAGCTTTTATTCTTTGACATTTGACAAGTAGATACTACGCCATTACTAAAAATGGAAAGACGTACGCTTCAACAAGGCATTGAAATTATTAAAATTCACTTCAAAAATGGTGAACATCTTGCAGTCACAGTTCGCAAAACTTTAAGGATTTTTGGGTCGTCGTGAAGTACCTTGTCGGACCGCAATACAGAAATTGGTGGACAAATTCGAGCTGTTAGGACAAGTTAGTAATGTGAGTAATGTGGTGGCCATTTTGCTGATGTTGTTTTTCATTCCTTTTTACTATGAAATAAACATCCGATCATTTATCTAAAAAAATTCCATTTTTTTTAATACCAAAATAACACCTACTTTTGGAGAACCCTGTACATATGTTATCGATCACGGGGAGTGGTTGACTGCTTTCTGGCAAAGATGAATTCTTTGCAAATATTTCAGTCAGAAGGTTAGCTTTGTCAACCGGGTCAGTGAATATCTGCTCACTGTTAACGTGGGTTGAAATAGAAGATGAAGAATTGTTCCTTACCTTTTTAACGAATGACCAAAAGCTCTTGCATCCCATGGGATAAGAAAGCACTCTGGTACAATTGGATCTTGCCTGATAGCGTAGCAGCTCAGTAGTGGCGTTTTTATTTAATCGCCAATTTCTGAACTCTTTCTCTTTGGATCTTTGCATGGCTGATTAAACATTTTTGTTTAATGATTTGTTTAAATAGATCAGCCTGTATATTCGGTCTGTTCTTCACATTTACACGACGGCGTAACTATGAAAAATGACTTAACAGTCGACATTGTCACTTATCAAAAATCATATTCCTCCACCGGTGTGACTCTCTGTTCAAGTTAACCGATAACAGTAGCTGAGGGTTTTCGCCAGTAAATTTGTGTAAAATTTAGAACTGCAAAGAGTCCATCAATGGCGGGCTGGCTAACATGGAATGTCTCAAAGTCTTAAGTGAAAATGGGATAAGAACAGCGTCAACCAAACGATTTGAAAAGAGGTTTTAACACACATCAATCAATTTTTAATAAATCTGATGCAGCCTCATGAATTACAATTCACGACACCATGCTGAATATACGGAGAACTCCTTCCTCGAGCACAGAACCAGGATAATTCGACAGACTAACTAAATTTTTGGTTGCCGCCTCAGATCTATTTATTTCACCACCAAACCACTGTGCACAGTAATGACGGTAAAAGGAAGAGAGCAACAAAAGTAGGAAATGATTTTAAACAAAAACGAAAGGAAGGAAAATAAAAACGAAACAGACACAAACAGAGAAACGTTGATGTACAAACTCAGTTTTAGTACCAACCAACCGACAAAGCGCTGGCAGACCGAGCGTATGACAGACATACTGTCACTACGTCTGTCCTTGCGTCTACATGTCCTGTGCTATGGCCACCCAACAACACATGCCACACGTCCATACAAAAAGTGTGTGTGTGTGTATGCGCGTGTTTGCGAGACAACGACAAAAGTATACGGAAATTCACATACATTTAGCAGAACAAAAGAAAATTACGTTAAGGTGCCTACAAAGGTGGAGCTGTCATAACAGGAAAACAACGAGAACGACAACGCCGACTCACACACACACGCACACCCACAAACATACATATGTGTGTTGGAGTACATTTGCAGGACGACACACACACATGTGGACGCACATCCCACATACTTTTCGTGTTTCCAACCCGGTGGAGCCATATCGCAGCGTACACATCATAATCATTAACAATCGCAGAACCAAAAACCGGAATGTAAAGCCCGTCTTGCCGAGGACATTTGGAATGGTCTGGACACCATCTCCGTTCCTTGGGCATCGGAGTGCATTGGGCAATTTTTAGGGACATCGAGTTCTTTGTGTTCCCAAGGAATGTTGGTGAAAAATGAAAACTGGGCCACATAATCCAACAACTCCATATCTTTATAATGGTTTCATTCACACATACATGTGTACGGCATGACTGGGCCTCTCTGTCTGTGAGTACAAAAGGAAATGTAGAATGTTTGTAACTTGTATTGTATGGGCCGGGGTACGTATCGTATGAACGAACGAACGAATGAACGAATGAATGTATGATGTCATCTTTATGGCGCAATTATGATAGACAAAGCTTATAACCGTTTCGCCAACACCAACAACAACCACAATGGGGCGAAACAGTCACACAACCTAAATGTCCTCCGTATGGCCAACCATCTATGTGAGTGTAGAAGGTGGTATAAGGTTTCGTTTCGTTTCTTTTTTTTCTATTTGGAAAAAGGGAAAGGCGTTAATCGTGGCGTATACGAATCTGACATTCGCTCCATCAGTCCAGCCCACATAGAGGAATTTCAATCACAAATTTAACAGTTGACCATAAAAATACCGACTAGAATAGTTATTGAAACAGTTATAATCGTAATTAGTTTAGGGTTTTCGTTTTTCCCTCTCAATGTTAAAAAAGTGAAGCATACGTTGGGGCTGCCGTACTGACCGAACGCAAAGCATACAAACCAACAAAACATCACATATAAAATATTAACCCCGCAGTTAGAGTCAGTGGCACCGAAGGGCTGTAATCGAATCATAGACGTGATTTTAACTGAATTTGTTTTACATTTGCAAGGGTTACGGCTGATTGAGTTACGGTTTGAGGGTTTAAACCACTAAATTCAACTAGAGGATGAACAGACGGCAGTGAGGAAAAACCAAAACATATCTCTCGATGAACTAAAACAGGGGTACTTGAGAAAGCAGTTAAAGTGGAGTTGTGAGTTTCTTAGAGAAAAATCCTTCGCAAAGTTTATGGGGCGATCTGAGTTAACGTGGATTATAAGCGTCGACCAAATCGTGAACTGTATGAGATGGGCTGGGATCTGTTGGTCGAAAGTATCCCAACTCTCCAGTGAAAAAGGTGTTGGATTGCAAATATCACGAAAGGCACAGACAGGAAAATCCGAGAATACGATGGTGGTTCCTTTCAAACAACATGAAAATCCTTGGTATCACGAATTGCAGACAGCAAGTTATAGACGAAACGAAATAATTGAAAATATTTTGTTAAGCTTAGCCAATTTATTAGAGACTTTAGAAAAGCTGGCACTCACAACAGAAGAAGAAGCCTAAGCGTTACTTTGGAAATATGGATTTCCGGATCATTTTCATGCATTTCAAGGACCCAATCAGCAAAGACACGACTTTGTTGATGACGTTTGTACCCAATTCCAAAGAACGACGAGGAATGCAATTTCGTCATCCTGGGTGTTGTTCTTGAGCGACGTGCACGGGTTTTATTCTTCACATCACTAACTTGTCTGAACCACCAATTGCTGTATTGCTGTCCGACAAGGTGCTTCGCGACGACCCAAAAATGGTTTAGGGACTGGAACATTTTCACCATTTTTGTAGTGAATTTTAATAATTTCCGTGAGTTGTTGAAGCGTGTATCGTTCCATTTTTCTACTTGTCAAATGTCAAAGAATAAAAGCATGAAAAGTGACAGCTTCCGAAATACCGGGTAATTCGAAATAACACCTCTTGTTGGAAAAAAAACCTTTACATAGATGTCACTAACGACATCAGCAATGCAATATGCTCGCCCCCACTGAGATGGTTCCTATTAGATAACCCGGTTGTTAACCGACTAAAAGCCAAATAGTTACAGTTTCGTAGTGTTTCGTATTTAATGTTTGAAATATTTAATTTTTTATGTGTGCTTAAGAATATCATGTAACAACAAATAAAAACAGACCAACATGTCGACGAATGTACCCCTACAACTGAATGGTTTTGGGAAACATTTCAAAATATTTCCACTTATCCTTCGGTACGAGTATCTCATTACACTCTGCCGTACATGACCTCGTAATAACATATCCTGATTAAGTTTTATGTTGAAATTATGAGAGTACAGGAGCTGAGTGTGTGTCTGCATGTTGCTGGTTGAACTCTTAATTAATCTACCGAACTTTGTGTTATGCTCAACATGTAATTTGGCCATTGTTTAAAGTTATGTTTCTGAAATTGTAACATTTAGAATTTTTTACAGTTTGTCGGGTTGCCATTGTGTGGTTGGTGGTTTCAATTAAAAGAAGTCGAACGACATGGGAAAAGTCACGTCAATCTCCGGAACGAGGCATTGCATATTAGTTTAATGGCTCATATATGTTGCATCCGGAAATGTTTTACTTAGACACACCTTTGAGAGTAACGATCGACTCTGAATTGTCCGTTTGCTGGACCAGAAAATTGGAAAAGATATGATGAGCCTTAGTCATAATTTGAATGATGTAGAAAAAAAGAATGTAATAGAACCAAAATGGACCAAACGAAATCGTAAAAGACGTTAAATTTACAAAAAAAAATAATTCTGATGTACTCTGTTCATCAAATTGATGTACACACTGTTCATCAAATTGATGTACACACTGTTGCCGACACCAAATGCAACCACTTTTGATATGAGTGATCCGTGCCAGACCTGGGAAATATCCAGAGCCACGACCTTGCTTTCACCAATTCGGTCAATGGATCGACTCCATCATTCCGAAAGGAACGCCATCACGTATTCAGTAGATCGATTTATACAAAAGCCCTTCAGAAGACCGCTAGGCTGTAGACACTTATCTGGATGGTGTTTACACATGCTCTCTATTGTTACAGATAAAGCCCTACTTTGCATAATTGCTTATATAATCAATAATGGTTAACCCTTCCTTTTTGATTACAAGTTTCCTCTTCTAAATCTACGACATGAGGCGAGTATTTTACGTAGTCCAAGTAGTGCTCTTTAAAGAAAACACTATCCGTGGTAAAATCGTACACATGTGATCGTCACTATGTGTATGAATTCTAGCATGTTTTTTTTTCGCATACCCAAATATTTACCAAAAATGTATTTCTAAATCTATGAAATGTTTGCCAATATTTCACTCCAACCGCCACCTTCATTATTAACATGAATTATTACCAATAAAACTGAGTATAACACTCTTAATATAAAACAAAACTGGAATTATTTAAATCAGATCAGATCACAACGGTATACAATGTATACAGCAAAACAAAAAACAAAAGTGATCAAAATTTACATATTCAAATCAAAAATTAATTCGCAAAAATGGTGATTAGGACAAACATTTTCTTCGAATATTTAAATTGACCGTTATGTTTAGCCGTCGGTTCGTATGTCCAAAAAGGTATTTGTTTTAATAAAAACAAATCATGTCAATCTTATGTTGAACTATTATCCGTTCAGAGAAGTT
The DNA here is from genome assembly GCA_958296145.1 of Hydrotaea cyrtoneurina. NCBI lineage: Eukaryota > Metazoa > Arthropoda > Insecta > Diptera > Muscidae > Hydrotaea > Hydrotaea cyrtoneurina. The sequence continues at coordinate 2,957,126 of OY282513.1, read as the reverse complement.
CCCCGTCGGTTTCTTCACAAAACATGATCAAAGAACAATCCTACAGGTTGATGTTATCTTTCTCTTGTTGAATAGTTTTCCCTTCTATGAAGGTGCGCAATGCAAAGGAAATGGACGGCAATAATATTAGTTAAAATAATACAACAATTGACTACATTTCGTTAAATATCTGATCGTAGGACACTTTCGAATATTTCCTCATAGCATTTTCACAAACTGCAGAGTCGGTCTGATGGTATTCCCCAGATGGGCTTGGTCGTACGACTGTGACCCAAATACCGTGTTTTTATTGTTTTTACTACAGAGACTAAGATATATGTATGTTGATCCCAACAACCGGTTTATAGATTTTAGTATTTTTAAAACGTAATAAATTCCGCCAAAAGACTGTCGCACTAGAAAAGATTTCAGTCGCACAGTGGCTCAAGAACAATATTCATTGGTCAAACTTCAAAAAATGTTGATTTACAGAACATTTTTGAGTTCTAAAAAAAATGAATTGTATTATTTTTTTAAATTTTAATTTTTATATATAATATTTCATTTTTATATTTTTATATTTTTTTATATTTTTTTTTATTTTTATTTATATTTTTTTTTATTTTTATTTATATTTTTTAATTTTTAATTTTTAATTTTTAATTTTTAATTTTTAATTTTTAATTTTTAATTTTTAATTTTTAATTTTTAATTTTTAATTTTTAATTTTTAATTTTTAATTTTTAATTTTTAATTTTTAATTTTTAATTTTTAATTTTTAATTTTTAATTTTTAATTTTTAATTTTTAATTTTTAATTTTTAATTTTTAATTTTTAATTTTTAATTTTTAATTTTTAATTTTTAATTTTTAATTTTTAATTTTTAATTTTTAATTTTTAATTTTTAATTTTTAATTTTTAATTTTTAATTTTTAATTTTTAATTTTTAATTTTTAATTTTTAATTTTTAATTTTTAATTTTTAATTTTTAATTTTTAATTTTTAATTTTTAATTTTTAATTTTTAATTTTTAATTTTTAATTTTTAATTTTTAATTTTTAATTTTTAATTTTTAATTTTTAATTTTTAATTTTTAATTTTTAATTTTTAATTTTTAATTTTTAATTTTTAATTTTTAATTTTTAATTTTTAATTTTTAATTTTTAATTTTTAATTTTTAATTTTTAATTTTTAATTTTTAATTTTTAATTTTTAATTTTTAATTTTTAATTTTTAATTTTTAATTTTTAATTTTTAATTTTTAATTTTTAATTTTTAATTTTTAATTTTTAATTTTTAATTTTTAATTTTTAATTTTTAATTTTTTATTTTTAATTTTTAATTTTTAATTTTTAATTTTTAATTTTTAATTTTTAATTTTTAATTTTTAATTTTTAATTTTTAATTTTTAATTTTTAATTTTTAATTTTTAATTTTTAATTTTTAATTTTTAATTTTTAATTTTTAATTTTTAATTTTTAATTTTTAATTTTTAATTTTTAATTTTTAATTTTTAATTTTTAATTTTTAATTTTTAATTTTTAATTTTTAATTTTTAATTTTTAATTTTTAATTTTTAATTTTTAATTTTTAATTTTTAATTTTTAATTTTTAATTTTTAATTTTTAATTTTTAATTTTTAATTTTTAATTTTTAATTTTGAATTTTCTGAGGGAGTAGACCCAAACTAGAAATTTCATTGTTCCATTTTTCTTATTTCGATAGACAGACAGATTGGAGGTTTTAGAGAATCACCTGCAATTTGAAACCTCGTAAGCAGGATTTTATTATCCCGCTCCTTCGAAAGTTAGGAACATCGTAGAACGAATTAACTTTTTCCTAATGGATCAAGCACAAGAAATCCACTTGCAGTTAATTACAGAAGATTTTGACTTTTAATCAATAGACAGTCAAAGCGGCATTAAGTCAGCTTATCAGCAAGCATTTTAGATATTTTCGCCGTTTGTACTAACGACTTGTTCTTCCTCTTTGAGGCTTGAAATAATATTTCTTTTTAAATTTGATGGCACAGTTTTTTTTTTCGAAATGTGGCTGCTGCTTTACTTCAGTGGTAGATGGAGGGGAACTTCTTTCACATTAGTGAGCTGTACATTTTGTTTAGATCGTCTTAGAATCTTCAGTGATCTATTTATGTCTGTTGCAAACGGAATGACACAGCCAGTAGACACTCTATTCCACATAGAGTACGGTTCATAGAAATGTGTATTATTGATGCTCTACAATAAAGAATGACAGTTCTTTCGAATCGCGAATTCTGATTTCTATTCTATTTTATTGAATGAACGATTTCGCATATAATTTGTATGCTGAATATAAACCGATTTTTTGGGTCAACAATGTTAACAGCGTTGAAAGTTCAGGTCGGTCGTTAGAACTGTTTTGTGTGTGTGTGTGTAGTGGATAAGCGGCCGAAATTTATGCGAATTTGTGAATTTTTTGCCAAAAGAATGGAATTGGTGTTTTCGCAAAACTTTAATATAAAAGGTGGAGACCACTGGGCGAAAATATATCAGTCACATTCTTCTGTTCTGGATTGCAGTATACAAAAAAAAAATAAGAAGGAAAATATTCGACCGAAAACTGTTAGTGGCGGCAAACTCATCACGATGCGTTCGAGCCTCCTTTTAATGGTTCTGGCCGCACTGATATTTCAGTTAGCGTGTAAGTTTTTCGAAAGTCTTGTCGGAGAGAGTATAGTTTAAATTCGAGAATGCTTTCTTACAGATGGTCGTAATTTAGAACGAAATCAAAAGGTGTATAAGCTATACCGAGGAAGTGGACGGGCTTCGGAACAGTTCGAAGAACATGGCGAAGCTCGATTTACCACTGCTATGCTGCAGATGATGGGTAAAATGACTACCACCGTAGCTCCTGTGCCACCGCCGACCGGAATAGCGCCACCACCAACAATTCAACCCCCACCACCACCACCACCACCCGTAGTGCCACCGGCACCACCTCCACCACCACCGCCACCACCAGCACCTCCACCACCACCACCTCCACCACCTGCACCCCCGCCACCACCGCCGCCACCAGCACCGGCACCCCCCGCACCTCCCGCTGCAGCACCACCTACGGACAGTGCAACGGATGAAGAGCAACCAGCAGGTCGCTCTCAAAGTGTAGCAGAATATTCGCGAATTATCCGAAATGATGACTTCGATAATGATGAAAATGACGAGCATGATGATGACGAGGCGGAAGACGAAAGCGATATGATTAAACAACTCAACAATAATCATGATGATGACGAGGACGATGATGATGATGATGATGAGAATGAGAATAATGAGGGCGATGATGATGATGATGATGATGATTCCACTGCTGATGATGAGGACAAAAACGAAGACGACCACGATAATTCCGTTGATACAACCGACAGTTCGGTACTAAAACGACCGGCCAACTCTAAGATATCCGACAGCGAATGGAAACAACAACAACAACTGAAACAACTTCGTGCCTCCAATCGCAAGCGCATCAAACAGCTGCAACGTCAACACAGAATCCGAATCCGCAAGGCACTCAAACGAAGAGACAAGAAGAACTGGCGAAATTTCCGTAGACGCCTACGAAAGAGGCGTCAACGTCGATCGCAGCGCAAAAGTAAATTGAGGCGCCGGCGTAAACGCACCTCAGTGCGGAGACGTCGTCGTAAGGCACAGCTCCGTCGTCGCAATCGCCGTCGTTTTGGCAAGAGGCGTAGGACACGTGTCAATAGAAAGAAACGTAAGAATGCGAAGCGCACTACACCCAAACGTCGTTCACAGCGCCGTCGCAGCCAACAACAAACACGTCGTCAGCGGCGCAACCGCAGAAGGAACTCGACGATACGTCGCCTCAACAGACGCCGCAGTCACGGTTGATAGTATTAGATTCATAGCAATCCCTTGATTAACGTAAACCAAATAAATGCCACCCCCATTCCGATCAATCAAATCATATGAAAGTCTTATATTTCAAATACTCAGCCCTAAATAGGTCAAATGTCTTCAAAAAATTAAGAAAAATGTGTGAGGTTTTTTAAATTTTTATGAATTCAAGGATTAAGGTTTATTTGTTTCATTTCATTTATTTTTGAATACATATGTGTGATATAGAAGTATTCAATCAGTCTATTCAATGGCTTTCTGTCTGGGAAGTTTTTTTTACGTTTGTTTTTTACTGGAAAATGTTATTTTAAACATATGTGGTTTCTCTAAGGATCTTAACTGTTTTCGAATTTTGGAAAATATTAAAACCAAATCTCTGGGGGAATGGGGGTGGATGTCCGTGTCCGTCTTTAAAGTATTTACACGCAAATTAACCATCAAAGCTGTTTATATTTTTTCTGCAACCTTTGTGTGCCAAGAAAACAACACAAATTCCAAACTCATTCAAGAAATTGTCTTTTTTTGTCTTTAAGCCACAGACCCCAACTTGACAAACTTCTCAGACTGCACATGCTTGGCAAACAGAAAGAACAAATTGCAAACCGAACATTCGAAGAACACGAGCTGAACATGAACATTGCTGGAATGAAAATCATAAGATTCCATTAGAGATGAGCGAAGATTGCTTCCGTTCCATTATGAGTTCGAAGAAACCGTTTGACAAAATGTCAGACAAAATGCTGCTCCTCCTCAGGTTTCGGTGAAGTTTTCGTTTTCATTTAGTAGAGACATCGACACAACTGCCATTTCGTAATTAATTTTATAAATTATAAACTTACGTTTGAATAAACACATGTACATATGTGAGTGTGTGTGTGTGTCATCTTCTCATAAACTACCGCAATTACACTTATATATTTTCACACACACACATACACAATCTGAGTGAATTGGAAAGCAATTACGAAAAATCAATGAATGTCTGAGGAGGGAAATGAGGAACATATTCTAACGTTGTGTGTGTACTTGAATATGTGTGAATCAATGAAAAATGTACCGACAGCACACGGTAACATGTACTTAAATACACTGTAATAGGGTTGCCAATGGCGATTAGTAACCGGATTACGGTTTCTTCGTCATCTATCCGACGCAGAATAAATTCAAAACCGATAGCAGGATAAAAAATTAGATCTTCTTCTAGTGGACAAAATAGTTCGTTGTTATGATGAATCGGCGTTTAGCAGGGTCCAAATCGGGGCAGGAGTTTTTGTTGATGTTTTCTGATCTCTCTCTCCCTCTCTCTTTCTGTCGTTTTCTTTCTTTCTGTCTCTTTATATCTATTTCTCTATCTATCACTTTATTTCTCTATCTTTTACTCTATTCCTCTATCTATTGCTCCATTTCTATATCTACCTCTCCCTCTCTCCCTCGTACATCCTTGCTTCTTCAGATTTTGCGATGTCCGATTTGATTGAATTTTAACACAAGCATAGCTGAAGTCTGTTCTAGCTCGATCTAACCAGAGATGAGAAAAATTTAAACGGTTCTCAGAAAAATGTAAACGTTCACAGTTTACAGTTCATTATGTCCACTTTTTTAAGTGGACAAATGAAGTTTTATTAGGCACGTAATAAATAATTTTCATTTTCCAAAAAATATCTAGTCGACTTTTTAAATTTTTGAAAACGTGTGAATGTCGAAACGTCATCTTTTTGTTGCCCCATGTAACCCTACAAAGAAGAGCCACTCCTAGAAATGATTGGTCGGATTAATAGCATTGTAAACCTAAAAGGGAAGATTCTGTAATTAATATTGACCAATGAATCTCGCTCATTCCAAGTTTCTAGAATTCTCCCTACTTATAACACATAGGATAATCACCATCCCACGTTTCCTATCGAATATATCGAAGACATCTTTACTTTGCGGATATACGAAAGTCTGCATTTATCGATCGGTCGAAGGCAACTTTTTTTTATGGCCCAAATAAGTTTATTATAAGCTGGTCTGTAAGGATTGTAAATTTCCCTAGACAATAGATAAATAAATAATCGTACTATCGACAAAAATTTTGAACATCTCTATCGGTAGATCATCGACATCTGCATATGCATAAACGCCACGGGACTTTTTGTTTGACCACAAAAAAACGCTTTCCTGCAAAAATATTTTTTTTGGCGCTTACGCCTTTTTGCGGTTGGGTCTCGATATGGTGCTGGTCACTTCGCTCTGGATCGAACTCAATCAATCTCATATTTCCATGGAAATGAATTTCCAAGAGTAGTTACAATCTTGCCATTCAAAGAAAAGAACGATTGTCAATGAATTGGACAGAAGAGGTGTGTTCGTTTTGGACGCTCATAAAACCTTTCTGTTGTATCATATGACGATATTAGACTGATGTAGACATGTGGTGGTGTTGAACCTAGAGATAATGCTTTGATTCGCCATGACTACTGGGGCATCTGGCAAAATGCCCCCCGGTACTTGAAAAAAAAAACTGTTTCTGAGCTTATCTTTGGTTCTGGTGGAATGCTGCTCATCCTTGTTAAGCCTTTAACCACGGACATCGAAGACTTTAAAAATTAGAAATGGATGAGAGAAATGGATTTGTGTTCATGCAATCATTTCAGTCATGAATTGGGATTCCAATATCCCAGTATGGGCATCTCAAATATGAACATGCCTACTACATACATACATACGAGTATGTATATTTATACATGTATGTATATCAGATGTCAAATGTTAATGTAATTGTCACACATGCTAACAATCCGAAAAGTACTCAGACTCCGTCTTCAAATCTCGCTTCGCAAACGAAAGAGTGACATGCGACACACAAATGTTTGTGACACACACAAACACACACACACACAGATATTTTCCTGTTTCAATATCAGCCGACAACGAAATAAAACGCTTCGATGAAATCCAGAGATGAGAAATTATCAAAGATCCGTAACAATATTTACATTTCTGATGATATCCAAGAATGCCTCCATTGTCAGCGGGTGCGACAACGCATCATTCCCTTTTTGCTTTCCAAATCCAACAGTCTAAAAATCAAGAAGAAAGACAACAACGACAACAACCCGGAACAGTCAACACGAAATCACTTGGAAGCAATAGGAAAATATTTCACTTCCGCTTTTAATGGCTGTTTTAGTTTATTTTAAAGTTGTTCGTCCGTCGTTTGTATTTATTATTGTTTTTAGGTTTTTTTTTTCTCTCTCTGTGGTTGTTGCCTTATTTCTTTCGGTTCGTCTGTCTGTCCTTCTGTGGAACAATTGTTGCCAAGCGTTAATATAAATTTAAAGAGTGGCGTTCCGTTTTGTTTATGTGTTTCCATTTCACTTTTCGTGCTGCTGCTGCTGCATGTGTTTGTGTGGCAGCTTCTGCTTGTACTTTGTTTTCATACTCATTTTGTGGTATGACGAGTACTTCCGGAAAAAAGCACTGAACTGAACGAGGAAAAAAAGTGAATTCTTGCGGTGATAGTTCCGTCAACAAAAAAGAAACACACATAAACACAGAACTGAACTATGATACAACAACAACACCACCACCGACAACAACAAAAAGGCGAGTAGAGGAAACCCACCAAAAAAAAAACATCACTAAAATTAAAGAAACCCCATGAAATCCATATTTTATTTCATTGAAAGTTTCGTGTTGTTGTGGTCTTCTTCGTACTCGCCTCCAACAATGTTGGAAAATAGAAACTATTTTCCAGGAATTGATTTTAATTAATTTTGAAATTGTTCATATTTTACGTTTCTCCACATTAGGGTGGTCTCTCGTTTTGCGGGGCAACGGGACACAGACGGAAAAATGTTTGATTTTTTCTGCATTTTCATTTATTCAATCTTGACTTGTAATTGAAAGCCCGTCGGCCAATTAGGAATAAACAACACAATGCATCCATTGCACAGCAATTAGAAATTACTCATTGAAATACAAAACATTGCAGTTCTAAATAAAACAACAATGATAATTTAAAATTCATGGTACAGGGTGAACCAAACTGCATATCGGGCCCTGGGAGAAGAAAAGTGCTGTCGCTGAATAAATGTATGAAGGACAGCTCAGAATTATGGAAACATCAACATCATAATATGATGTGCTTAGAGAGAAAAAACATGTCTTGCAAAAAAAATGGGGGGAAATGGGCGCCTGCATGACCCTTTATGCCGAAAAAGTGATTTTTGAACGCAATCTCTGATGTAAGTTATAAATTCGAGACCTTTGGAACCCAGTCCAGTTTGATGTCATTCCTTTGAAAGTTTTACAAGCTCTTCATATTTAGAATTTGTACAGGGCACCTTTGCTATTGTTTTTCTGGGGTCGTACAAATAGCGTAACGTTTTTTTCTACAGAAGCGGTGATTCAATATTTTGGTTTTCCTGAATATCCTTAATTCCGTTTTAAATCAATCCCTCTTTTCTGCTTTGGAATGGGGTTGACAAAAAGTATTCATGTTTTAGATGTAAACCCCTTCAGCAACAGCCCTGTAAAATTCTATTTACATCATACCAGAATTATTTTCCAATTCCCCCACTGTGTTTATTGTTTGATTCCCGACCAGGCAATTTTAATTGCCGCACTTCTCCATTTGTTAGAGAGAGACGTACGGGGAATGGAAAGAGAGAAAAACTTGCTCGTACTGGCAATTCCTTTTGTGTGCTTCGTAAAGTGAAGTTGGCTGCAGAATGTTTTGACAGTCGCCCGAATCGCCCGATGTGAACACAAGAGATAAGTTCAAAATTAAATCAAAAAAAATTACCGCAAATAAAATTGCCTACTGTGACTAGGGACTACAGGAATCATTTCTTAGACAATTCATCGACTTTTGATGACTTCTGTGTTATTAGTTTTTAAATAATTTCGAAAGCATTTGATCTCCCGGTTCACCAATGACGAACTGATCCGCAATCGTAAACGCAAAGTACACATCACCACACAACTTTTGGCGAATTTAAAATTGAATTGAAGTGAAATGATTGTGTTGTCTTGTAACCGTTTTTAAAGAGCACGTCCGGACAATGCTCCGTTACACGCTCTGTTGCACATTGGTGTGTTGCCCCTGACATCCACCATCGGTGGCCCGAACTAACTTATTCGGCTTACATTGTTTGCAACATTCGTGCGAGAGTGTGTGCCAGCACGGGAACAATCATCAAACAACTTCCAGCAACAAAACGGGCTCAGCGAACAAGTAATTTTTGTTGCATCCACATCCTAGTGCTGCGACCAGCTACAGCCCCACCCACGCGACACCGCTAATTAGCATTCATTGCCAAAGAGCCAAACAACAATTGGAAACTCTGTGAGTGGGTGCGTGTGTGTGTGTGTGGCAATGGAGAGTGCCATGATTCATTTAAAATGTCTAAAACAAAAACGTGGCCTTTGTGAGCGAGAGGAGAGCACACACACACACATGCACGGACCCACACAGCAAGACAACTGGGACGAACATGCAAAGGAAGGATTCACGCATCCACCAATGAATGTCGTTTAACGTTAAACATTTCCTATTCGGCTTTTTGCCGGATTTGCCATTTATGCTCCGTTGACTTGTATTGTTGCTGCTGGTTGTGCTGTTGTGGCCGTGGCTGTCATTGCTGCTGCCGCTCTGTCGCTGCTGATGAGGACAATGTTGCTGTTGATCACAGTGATTGTGTCTCTGCTGTGATGATGACAATGTCTGCATGTTTGTATGCGTTTGCATACATGGCCCATTACGCGGAAGATTTAACTGATGCATTCCGGATTTCTTTGTTATTTGGTTATGTGGTATTTCTGGAGCCGGGATGCAACAAATACCATATTTGTATACCCTCTTCCCGCAGCAGGGAAGGGTACGACTGACAAGTGAAAATGCCTGGAAGCAGTCACATAGGACACGATTGGGCGATCGCATGACTGCTACGACTTCAATGGCAGCTCTATTCTAAAAATAATTCGAAATATATTCAAGCGCCCCGGTAGGCGAGTTGGTAGCGTGCTTGGCTATCAGCGTGTGGGTTCGATTCCCACCAAAGGCTTTGGTCTGTCGCTGCAAACATCTAAACATATGGTCTGTGTCACCCGGTTTACCCTTGGACCCAAAAATTAGAATATAAATTTACTTTGTATTGTAATTAATAATAAATAAATAAATAAATATATTCAATAAGTATCGTAAGAAAAGTTGGAGATTAACCCATTAGGGGCCCCTGTTCGTGATATAAACGATATATGACCCTACTCCATCTCTTGAAATTGCAACCACGCTCCTTCCGTGAATAAAGGCAAAATACAGGGTGGCTGATGAATTTGTGTTCACTATGAAACTCAAACATGTTTTTTTTTTTGTTAATTCATATAAATTATTTTAACTTTGTTCATTTAAAAACAAATACATATTTATTAAAACCCATATTTTTAAAAATGTAAAAAACTTTTGGTAAGAAAAATTTATGAAACAACCGAAACAACTATCATACATTTTTCTTATGAAAGGTTTTTTTTAAGTTTTTATAAAAACGTAGGTTAATCTTTTAAATGTTTTTTTTTTTAAATACTTTTTGACACATGTGCGACATCTGATTTTAATAAAAAAAAAAATTGTCTCAATTGTTGTTTGAATGGCTTTAAATCATTCAAATTTGTTTGTGTTTGTTTACTAAACTTCCTGTTTCCAATTCCAATTTTTCCAATTTTTTCAAAATATTTAACACGTATCACTTTCTATTGAACAAAACAATACAATTGTAGCAATATTCATCAGCCACCCTGTATCGTTGAGAGATACAAATGTAGCGTTATGTATGATTTCTAAAGAGGGCAGAATGGGACCAGAATTATGTATAAATGCGAAAATAATCAATCGTTGTCAATCATCTGCTCCTTAACATTTAATTGTAAGATGTAATTTATAATAATTCACTGAAAATGAACACTTTTTGTCAAAATGGATTTAGGACAAAAGAAACTATTTGCCATAAACTTGTTTAAATTTCTTAAACTGGCATTCAGATCAAAATGCTATAAGTGATTTTCAGAAATGTAAATTTCATTAAAAAAACATTTAGGAGGGCAGGTTAGGAGAAATTCATGACCATGAGAAATGTTACGAGTCTTGAGAAAATTCAAAGACGCCGGTACAAACGATCGACCATAATCTCGCTAGAAAGTCGTAAGCGCCAAAAATGAAAATTTTGAAGGGGAGGGTCTTTTGTGTGGTCAAGCATAAAGGCGAGTGGTGCTTGAATTTGGTATTCAAAGAAAAATTAAATTTTTTGAGATAAATCATCGGATGTTTATTTCATAACAAAGAAGAAGATATGCCGCTAATAATGAAAAACAACATCAGCCAAATGGCCACCATGACAAAACGTACCGGGCCATATCCTTTTCATTAAAGTTTCCATAACCAAATCTCCAAGTGGCTGTCCTATGTCCTCGATAACCTCACGAATTCTATCTTTGAGGTCTTGAATCGACGCTGGGCTGTTGGCGTAGACCTTATCTTTCACGTGGCCTCAAAAGAAGGAGTCGCAAGGTGTTAAATCACACGATCTCGGTGGCCAATTGTGATCACCTTTTCGAGAGATAACACGGTCCGGAAACTTTTTAGTTTTGCGAACTGTGACTGCAAGATGTTCACCATTTTTGTAGTGAATTTGAAAAATTTCAATGCGTTGTTGAGTCGTGTATCGTTCCATTTTTAGTAATGACGTAGTTTCTACTTATTCAAATGTCAATTATTAATGGCTTCAAAAGTGACAGCTACCGAAATACCGGGTGAATCCAAATAACATCGGTGGCAGGTGAATGATGAGCATTCAAAATGCCCCAACCCTGTCTTCATCTGCCATGACAGTGGAAATTAACAAATACTCGATATGGACCAGTTCCATTTCGTGCATAATTTCCCAACATGGTACATAATCAAATGTCGTTACATGTGCGTGTGTCTGCAGTTGCGAATATTTCAATGGTTTTGTTTCCAAAAGTTTACGTTGATGTTTTCCAACTTGCGGGAAGATGAACGCACACACACGCACATGCATGATCGTTAAAGTTGTCCATATTGGGCATCACTGGTCATTGGACTAATATACACGGTCGCCATAGGTCGCACGACAATACCGGGTCCCCTTCCATACGCTCTGCCATTGTACAAGTTCGACATCTGCATAGTTCGATGTTGTTGTTGCTTATTTTTTTTTTTTTTTTTTTGTGGCAGTTATTCGCCCTTTCGGAAGTGGAACTCAGATTGTAAACAAACTTTTTGTGCATTGGCCTATTGGAAATAAAACGCCCGCCACACTCGCCTCGTATGTACACAAACACACATACACACACACACAGACACGTCACATTACATTCTCGGAATACATCAAGGACTTGCGGCAAATATGGCCGAAGCAGAGAGCACGCGAAAACGCTGATTCTGAAGTATAAATTCAGAGAAACGACGATGCTGCAGGAGGCAGAAGCCGCCAGCAGCCCGTCTCTGGTGGTGAGTGCCCCTGAAAATAAAGCCATGTGTGGCGGAGGCATACAAATTGTATTTGGACCTTTTGTTGCTGTGGTTGTTGTTTCCCATTTATTGTCGCATTTCTTGTTTGCAAATATTATCCCTTGCACGCGCTCACACGTTCGTTTGTACGCGAGTGTAGGTGTCTCTTCCGAGTGGGTGTTTGCTCGAGTACAATATTTGTGTCGCGCTTTTTTTTTCGCCGGCGATTCCTTGCCGGTGCTGGTTGGGCCATTATTTATTGTTAAATGCTATTTTTAAATACAGAAATTCGTCATTCAAGTGGTAAACTAGCACTGTGCACTTATAACCGACCGACCCACCCAACGACAACGAGAGGAGTGCTTAAAGCAATGACGAATGGATTTTCAAAAATGCTATCAACATTCGTTTTCGGTTCCTGATGACGAATGGTTTCCTTGGAATATACAAATACTACACTTAGTATTAAGTACAAGTATTTAATAATAAATTCATGCCCATACACACATACACACACACACATACATACAAGTGGATAAATACCGCTTACTTCAATTGGTAGGGCAGTGTAATTTAAAACGAGCCCTCACGGGTGAAAATGTTTCCTTAACAAAAAATTGCATATTGTTCCCGTATTGTCGTCGTCGTCGTCGTCGACGATTTGGTTGGACAGGCAATAGTTTCGACACTCGATAGCCAAGTGGTTGAGAGTGTGGGCGAACACTACTCAAGTGAATACCGGTTCAATTCTGGGTTCAATTTCATGTCAGAGTTTGGGTAAATTGCAATTGACGGTGCAAAGTGATTGACTCTAATGGCCAAAAGTTATATTTCCCGGACAAGCTGTGGACCAAGGGGATACCTTTTCGTGAAAGATGATTTCAATCTTAATATTACACATTCATTTGCGATGTATTTTTAACGATTTTTATACAAAATATGATTAGAAGTGATAAACAAGTGTTTGTTAACTAAGAACAAATTATTAGCTAGGCGAATATTCTTTCAGCAACAGTGTAACTGGACTTCAAAGTGAAGTATTTTTTTTTATATATTTCAAAACTCACCATTGTTGTTGAGAAGTGTCTTAGTTCAAAACATCATAACTTTATTTTGCAAAGGAATTTCGTCACAGTTTATTTTTTATTTGGTTCATCCGTTGTTTTTTTATGTACTTCTGCTTACACCTAAACCAAAGAAAAAGACAATTTCAAACAATACATAAATAAAATTAAGTATTTCAAATAATATACTTTTTCAAGAAGACCAACAAAACATATTTTTTTTCTTTAACCCGAATCGCCCTGGTGTTGCCATATGGCAACGTATAAGCACATGCACTTCTGTAACTGTAAAATTGCACCGGTTTGACATTTTAGTGTATAACTTGAAATTTTTGACACGTGTGAAGTGTGTCTTTCTAACAAGTGGTCGTTTGTTACAATCGTGTTATTAGTTCTCACATGACAAGGCTGCAAAATTTGGATTTAAATAAAAAAAAGCAAACAATTTCAGGGTGAAAATGTCTTCATTAATTCTGTTTAATATTTGTTTGTGCCTAACTGGTAAAAAGCAAACAGGTAGCAATGATTTTTTCAGAATTTCTGTTAGGCCGGTTAGAGGGATAATATTTTTATGAGGGTTAATGTAGAACTTTAGGGATTTCCACGTAGTTTTCGCAAACAATGTTTAAAATCATGTACTGTCATGTGGGCTTTAACCTGGATAAGCTCCAGGACTTTGCTTTAAAAATAAGGTCGATCCCCTTGTACAAGTGGGAGTACTCAAAGTTCAGAAAATTGGACAAGGACGACAAATATTCAAATAATGGTTCAAATAAATCGTAAAAAATATTAAAAATGTAAAAAAGAAAAAATCTAAGAAATTCATAATATGTTTGTATCATCGTGTGTGTATTTTTTTTATATTAAAGAAATTTGGGTACTCATTTTTATTTTGTTACTAAGAAACGGAATGGACACTCACACCAAGACCAGTCGACAACAATAAACATCAATGTCCCATGCAGGACTGTGGAGTCGGATTCGGAGACAGACAAATGGAGTCGAAAAATTTGGTTCGTCACCGACTCCGAGTTAGTTTTGATTCGGTCATAGATTTTACTGAGACTAAAAATCAATCAAGAGGATCAAAAACAAGTTAATGTGTTATTATTTTCTAAAATTTAAAATATTTTCGATTTCATGGACTATGTGTCTTTTGGATACAAACGTACCACAGCGTTAGATGGAGTATAAGAATAGTGAACGGAAATAAAATTGTCTAAAAATGTTTATTGAACAGTTGATGTCGGAGTGGACCCAAAATTGCTCGACTCCGAGTACACAGCCCTGATCTCATCCATCGGTTAAATATCGGCATTATTTCAAATCAACTCAGATCAGAATCAAATCTATTCTTAAAATGCATCTCACATATCTAGCACGTACCGTACTCATCCATTTATCTTCGTCATTATGACCTCACTTGTAACCGATTTGTCGAGTTGTGCCATTCTCAGATTCAAAGCAATTGTCAACCAACACTCACTACTCCCTCTTTATGTTTCTCCTGGCAACCGGCTAATACACGTGGACTCTCTATAATTCTGGAGAAATAACTTCATCGTTGAAAAGAATATGTCCATCTACAGGTCGACATAACAGTCGCCCCCTACATACACTTACCACTCTACCAATTCAACGTTCTATCCGATATTATCCAAAAATATTTAAGACTATTTGTATCTTAATATATATTTACCCTCGACACTGATTCACTGATTCACTGATACACTGATTCACTGACTCTGTCTGTCACGTACGTAGGAATTTAAATAGGCATAGGCATTCTATAATAATTCTATAAATAATAATAATAAAAAAAAAATATTTTTTTTTGTACAGAAATTTTTTTTTACCAAAATTTTTTTTTTCCAAAATTTTTTTTTTCCCACATATTTTTTTTTTCAACAATTTTTTTTTTCAACAAAAATGTTTTTGAACAAAATTTTTTTTTCGAATTTTTTTTTTCAAAAAAATTTTTGTTTTTCCACAAAAATTTTTTTTTTCAACAAAATTTTTTTTTTCGAATTTTTTTTTTTACAAAATAGTTTTCTCAAAATATTTTTTACAAAATTTTTAAAATTAAGTAACAAATACTTTCTCAAGCAAATTAACGGGCGCCATAGGCGCATTACAACTTACTAGTTTACAATATTCTCGAGTATATTCCGAAGGATTTAAAGGGAAACCTAAGGAACACAAGGAGGAGATGCAATTAATTGATGGAACCAATGTCGATCGACATGCCGTAAATAATTCGATATTCCCGAGCATGTGACATTATAATCAATGAATATATTATTCTTATCGTTTTATTTGTCCAGGGTCTATTTCAGGATTAAGTGTTGTGTGTGAAGATGAAGATCTCTTGTTGATTTCTTTGCCACCTCATGTAAGCCTCCGTTAGTTGGCCTCAATCATTGGTGGGGATTGAAAAAGCATGTGTGCAAAATTATATCGCCACCCTCGGGTGAATGTGTTTCCCGTTCTCCAGATGTCTCGTCGTCCATCTATCGTCAGTTGCTGTTAAAACTGAAACAGCAGAGTCGATAGCAAATCTTTTTAAGCAGCCCATTGAAAGATAACATTTGGATTTGAATCGTGCCCCGTGGAGAAGAAGCCCCGCATAGGGAAATGACAACGTCATATGGCCAAAAATAGTTTTCGTAATCCCCGTTGAGATCATTGACATACATTTTCAAACACGAGATGACGTCGTCATGTTCCCTGTCTAGATGGATGGAATGGCTAAATATAGTTTTGAAGTCTACCTTAAACTTTACTGGGGTACACTGATCACCCCCCGCCACCCCATCGCTTACCCACCACCGGTTGGTGTAGGCTGGGCTGGGCTGGGCTGGGCCGGGCCGGGTCGTTAAGTACATGCATGCCACACATGGAATCTGTGATTGCACGTGAGGTACGTGGTGTGATTTTTCGATCCCTCTCGATTTTCCCTGCATACGTGTAACATAAATTAAAAAAGTTTCCCCTTGGTTATGGTTTGCCTGGGTGCGTTGTTCCAAGTCTCCCCCCCATCACCAACTGCCACTGCTGCTGCTCATTAGACTTGAGGGAACCATTAGTAAGTGTGATTGGTGGCAGCAGATGCATCAACAAGCAATCATAGTTTATGGATGATCCATCCGACCGAACAACCGAAAGGTAAATAAAATTAGAAGTAAAACGAACAACAACAAACACACACAACTAATTTGTTGTTGTTGCTGTTGTCATTGTCGTTGAGATGCGCCGATGGCCTTGTTGTTGTGTCGCATTTCATCTCCAGTCGTGGAGTTTTTTCGATGCTCCACAAACATGTTCGATGAAATGAAATGCTGCTCCCTTGTGCGGATGTAGGGATGTTCCGATGTTGTTGATAAATCCATCGTTGGTCGCATTGCAAGCGTATCGACATAAAAACGCTCTGCAATGCGATGTACAATAATTTCTCTAGCATTTGAAGATTAAGTGACATCGAGAAATACTCACCACATCCCAGCAGAGACCCTACCGCTGCCGCCAACACCCCCACCCCAATACGCCTGTCACCTTGGCGTACACTTTCAGGGAATAATGGGGCTTGGGGGGGAGACAAATGGAATGTATGGAATAAATTGGATTATAGCGTCAAATATGTTCTTGTTTATTTTGTTTGTGCGTGTGAGGATGTGGAAGTGGATGTGCCTGTGTATGTGCATGTACTTGGCTAAGGGAGGGTGGGGGGATCACGAGTAATTGTTTCTATGGGTGAATGTTCCTGTGTCGTCTGCTGTCGTTTCTATTACCGTGTTGCAGTCATCGACGGATGGATGAATGAATGAATGAATGGCTGGCTAGATGGATGGATGGATGGCAACGGTGGCAGTGGTTGCAGAGAGAACAAGTCATGAATCGCTTCGCATTGCATTGCATGTGATGTGATGTTTCACATAAGATAAATGCTTGTTGCTCGATATTTTCGTTTGCTCCGGCACAGAAGAATATCGATGGTTTGCTGCCATCGCATGCCATGCAATGTCTTGTGAATGCTGTGAATTATGAATTTTGAGAGTTGAGCGCATTGTATTTATTTCACCGAATGAAAAATGATTCAACTATTAATGTGGAAATATGAATGCTCTTTAACACACACACACACAAACGTCCATAGATTTTGTATATCCTGCTCGTTACGGGTGTGTTAATAAATTAAGATCTTCTCGTTTTCAAAAGAGATTAGACATTCGTGCTTTGTGCAATCCTGTGCTGCGCTTATGTAGGACGCACATGCTCCCCGGCATCTTGTTAGTGTTAAGCTTCACATTCTATTCCTGGAGTTCTCACCAAGCAATTTCCCCGTGCATATGTTGTAATGCATCATTTAATGATGCATGCGTCGGCAGATAGCATCGTAGAGATTCACATATCCTGCCAATATCCAGTGAAGTGAGAAATGATTCGTCACCCGTGACACTCTCGTCCGACCGCTTACACTTATAGTCGAGAGCGGTTGTATGGGAAATCAGTTTACAACTTACAATGGGCAAATTATGAAAATGATTTCATTGAATTTGAGCTAAGTGTAAATACAAAAGAAAAGCTGTCTGTTTAATACAACCAGAGAAAAATATCTAGAAAAAATAGTCCACCACAATCACAAGGCTCCGCAGTACAGGCAAATTCTGTATTGCACAGTGGGTCTAGAGTACACGTGGGTCGACCGTGGTGTGGTAGGTAGTGAGTGCGACTATTACACATGTAAACCCAGGTTCAAAATCGGGTAAGAACATCTGCTGCTGGTATCCACATCGTAAATGTTGGCAACTTTACGAGTAAGAGAAAAATCTCTAAGCCATGTAAAACTTCTCTTGAAAAGCATTAGCCGTTCGCAGCCGCCTTTAAACCGTAAGTCCCGTGAGTATACACAATTACATCGCGCACAGCTTACTAATTAGAGAGAAGTTCCCCGTCTGTTTTTTTTTTATGAAATGTTAAGGGAAATAACTCGAAAGCTTTACTAAATACAAAAGTTCGGCAACTTCTGTTGGGGCCACGTGAAAGATAGGGTCTACGCCAACAGCCCAGCTTTGATTTAAGACCTCAAAGATAGAATTTGTGATGCGATTTGGTTATCGAAAATTTCATGAAAAGGATATGGTCCTGTAAGCGTGCTCGTGGTGGCCATTTGGCTGATGTTATTTTTTATCATTAACGGCACACCTTCCTCTTTATTATGATTTAAACATCCGATCATTTATCTCAAAAAATTTAATTTTTCTTTCAATACCAAAATAACACCTCTTGTTGGAAACCCTTGTACATTTGTATGGGAGGTACCGAAAGTTACCGAACTTTTTCTGGAGATCTTTATATGTTTACGGCTTTATAAAATATGGAATTTGGGTCATATCGGATTGGGCGTATTAATATTATTACACGTTGTCTAAAGTAGGCAGGGTGGAACATTTGTGTGGGAGGTACCAGAAGGAGCATGGTCAGACTTCCAAGTTTTTGTTCGAAACTTTATCCAGTTATAGCTTTACTAAGTACATAATTTGGCCAAGTTCGAGCTGGGCGTATTGATATTATTACACGATTTCAAAAGTGGGCGAAACAGAAGATTTGTATGGGAGGTACTCGAAGGAGTGTGGCTATGTAGTCCATATGCAATCCCATAAGTAGTCTTGGGAAAATATTAACCCATGCCAAAATTCAAAGCGATTGTTTAACTCTTTCGAAAGTTATCTTGCGCAGCAGCAGGACAGATGGACATGGCTCAAACGACTTAAAAAGTCATAAATCGAATTTGGTTCAAAATGAATTTTTCTATGTGTTACACTGTTGGGTCACATCAAATTATATACAGTAAAAGTTCTACTCGCGGACAACGAACGGACAGCTCCCGTAGACAGACACATTTTTCGGTACCATGCGGTATTTTGAAACCAAATTAATCTCAGCTGGGCGCACATCTCCCGTGGACGGACAAAACCACTACGACCGTCAGTGTCCGCCCACCGGACCTTTTTTTTATTGATCTGTACAGTAGTAGAAATAATGCCTGACATTCTTCAAACATTAGACCAAGGGCTCTTTAGGAATTCTCCTAGAAATTCAAAGGGGGATCTATGTTCGGAATACTTTTCCAACCTAGTGACACCAGGCACCCTTTTAGGGGAGACAACCCAGTGTTCGTCATATATCGCGGCGTACAATATCAGTTACCCAATTGATTAGAAGTCAACACTGCAAAAGCGCACCTAAACAAAATAATGCTGCTGAATGATGACAAGGTAATCTGTTTCAGACTCGAGGCGATGAATTGGTTTAGAGCAACTTATTGTAGAATTTCAGTGTACTACGACCTCTCCACAGAAAGGAGGATCGCACGTTCCACAGGATTGCACGTTCCCGACTTGTACAAAGGCAATTTCGTGTGTGAGAAAGACAACAATTACATGTTCTCGTACCAGTGTAACCTGGTCTAACTACTTTCCTATTTCCTTAACAGACGGGAAACTTTATTCGAATCAGTGAGCTGTGCGCGATATAATTGTTTATACTCACTGAGCGGGACCTACAGTTTGAAGCCCGGTCCGAACGGCAAATGCTTTTCTGATCTACCTAATGAACTCAATAAAACAAAGATTAATATTAGCAAATAGGTGCTACTTTGGGCTAACAGGAGCTGACCAAAAATAAAGCTCAATGCTCACAGCAGATGAAAGAGGGTTGGGTGAAATGCTGCAGCTTCAACTTGTATGAGTGACGGCAATTTAAGGTGGTTATGTTTGATGGAAATTAAAATGGTGCCCAAAATAGGGGCATGTGGGCAACATATTGCTACAGTTTTAAATTGCATTTCCTATTTTGGACACCATTTTAATTTCGCTAAACTGCGTTTCCCGCTTACTGTCTTTCGTCTGAACTTTTAATTTAATTTTTATCGAAATGCCCCTATATATTCGTACATTTCCCTCTAATTTCCCATGAACATGTATAAATGATTTTAAAATAAATGTTTACTCTAACAAATTGCCAATTTCAACAAATTGTAAATTGTTGACTAAAAATTCTAGCGAAAATTAATATATCAAAAGGATTCCAAGGATTCGAATGGCCATTAATTGCCAATGTTTTTTTCCAACTGCGAAACCCATTTAAGTCATTTTTCGCAATAATTTGCTCTGCTTTGCATGGCAATCTTGACCAAAACGTTTGAGGGGTTCGTGGAAACTTCTAATGGAATTTATTAATATTTCAGCACACTTAAATAATAAAGATCAATGGAGGACGGACCAGCGTAGCCTCCGGCCCGCAGGCTGCTCACCGTGTTGCATGCATGGAGATGGTGAATTTGGATCATCAATACGACCTTAAGTGTTGTCGTCGACATCGTTGTAATCGAAATGCCACTAACAACCCAAAGAAATAAGGTCAAATTGCAGCCTTTCTTTTGTTGTTCGTCTGTCCGTCTCGGTGTGTGTGTGTGTGTGTGTGTGTGTGTGTGTGTCTTTTAGGCGCATTGTCACTCATGATCTAATATTAATTTGGTCAAAATAACAAAAACGAAAAAAAGAAACTGAACAGAAAAGTAAGGAAAAGAAAAACCATGAAAATGAAGAGCAACAACATAACGGTGTTGGCTTTGTTGTCCACTCCAAATGGAGGTGAATTTCTCTGGAAATCCTTAATGCGGCCATAAACTATTTCTCTTTCTTTTTCATTAAATCCAATAAGACAACTTTATTGTACAGGAGTATTAATACTCACATTTCGTAAGAACCGAACAAGAAAACAACCTAAAAATATTGCTCTCATTTATACGGAGGCTCTTGCTCTTGTTCAGGCACGCGCCATGCTCCATGCTGGTGTTTCACACACACAGCAGGATTCTCACGTTCGTACGTTACGTTACGTTCTGTTTTGTTCTGGCGGCTGTCTGTAAACTACGAAAAAGTGAATGAATTCCCTAAATCTCCAAAGGAGAGATATCACAACGAGTGCGTGTGTGTGTCATTTAGTACTCTGGTCGGAGCTGTGAGCTCTCCGATAACGAGTCAGTCGAGTGATGACAAAATGCAGATGTGTTGTATTTGTTGTACTACATTTGCAAACATTGGCCGTCGTCGTTGTCTCGTAGTAGCAGTCGTACTCGTGGAAGAAGAGCGCATACAAGGTCTTTATAGTATCTACGTGTGTGTGTGTGTGTGTGAGTCTGTTATCCAGCATAGATAGTGGTGGCGGTGGTGAGCAGCAGAACGGAAAGTGCAAAGTGTGGTGGAATGCCGAGGACTACTGGTGGTGCCTGGTACAGGGCAAAGTATCACATATCTCTCTGTATCTCGTGGTGTGTGAGTGTGCGACATTGTTTATGTTGCAGCACACTCAATTGTTTTGATTTCGTCCATGGCTGTTGCAGACTTTCGGTTCTCGGTTCTCGCTTCTTCTGTTCTGTGTTCTGTGTGTGAGCAGAGCGCAACGACCGAAATTCCGACGTCGTCGCCGTGACTAGCCAGGCAAACAAGAAGCAACTAAACACACACCGTTACAGTCGCACGTACACGTACACGAACGGCAAAAGCAAACAGGCAGCCAGCTATCCAGCCACTCTAGACAAAGCAAGTTTTAGTACGTGTTCCTCCGTGTCTGAAAACAGTTCGAATTCCTTAACAGAGCGCGTGAATTTCCGTTCTTTTTCTATTGTATCACACAACATATCAGACAGACAAAACGACACAATCAACTACACCAACACTGCTACACCGACAGACACAGACACATATATCGTCAAACACTCACTCACCTCAACAATGTCGACACATACCATATAGACGAGAATTGTATATGTGTGTGTATGAATGTACATAGATTTGCGTTACGGTACATGTCCCCAGCAAAAATAATAAAAAAAATATAATAAATAAGGAATATTTTCGATCATCAACAATATAAAAACCAAAACAAAAACAAAATAGTGAAAGTGGAACCCCCCGAAAAACAAAACCCATATTAAAGTTATACGAAAATCTAAACAAAGTTCAGAAAACCGACAACTTCAAAACGAAATCAGTGCATATCAACAGTCTCAAACACTTAAAGTGGAGTCGAGCTTTTAAAGTGATTTCAAAGGTTGCATTTGCCTGGATAACAACCACCAATCAGTTCAATATTATAGAAGAATATCAAGTGTATGTCAGAGTTCATGGAGAATTTATAAAGAAAAGTCGAAAAAGAAAAAAAACCAACAGTGGAAGTTGTGAAAAGTTCTTGGGCTTATTTGCATTTTAGCACGTTTTGCCAGTTGAATATTTTAGTGACACACACAAGCACCCGCGGAAAAGCACTCAACACCATTAACATCATTATGGTCGGTGTGGGCCAACGAGGACTCTAAAGGAAACACGGACAACTTGAAACCGAACTAAGCTGAATCTGTTTTCTGCTGGCCAGTCAGTCGCTGTGTTTGTTTTTATTTTAGTTTTTTTTTTGTTCTCTTTTGTTTTGGGTGAAAAGTTTATGTGGTGAATATGAAAACTGTGTGAGTTTAACTCGAAATTATGAAGAGGTGAAAACGAGTCCACAGAAAAAACGCGAAGAAAATAAACTAAAAAAAAAAACACAAACCAAGAACCGTAAAAGAAAACATATCAATATTTCCAAAACAAATTCTTAAATTAAAGTGAAGTGAAGTGAAACATCTCGCCAAGTCCAAGTCAATTATTATCCTATGATATCCAAAACTGCCACAGGCCAACACTACCAACATCACAACAACCACCACAAAACCAGAAACATATCAACAACGAAATCTTTCGAAAAAAAAAACAGCTAAAAGCACAAACACATCTCCAACTCCAAACTCCGGTTACCAAAGATTCCCCCCCAAAACAAAAACCGAGAGGAACACAGCAACAAAAATATCAGAAAAATTAAATAAAAACAAAAAACACGTTAATAACATCACCAAGAGAAAAAAAAACAGAAAAACGAGCAAAAAGTAACCGCAGCAACAACAACAAAACACGTTACTAAAACATTGCCACAAGTGTATATTTGATAATTCTTCAAGAGAAGCTTAAGCGAAACAGAAACAGAAACAAACAACACACCAAACCACAAACCAAGTTGCATACAAGCAAGCCAGCAAGCGGCAACCAACCAGCAATCACATCAGATCAACACAACGCCAGCTCGCTTCCTTTAGAACCGGTTGGCGCGCTTGCCGTGCTTGCTGTTGTTGTTGTCAGCTAAACTAAATAAATCAGTGAATCAAGTTTCGTAGCAAATGCACCTGTTTGTGGCAACACAGCAGCAGCAGCAACAGCCGCAGCATCTTAAATCCTAAGCCTGTCGTTGTCGTTGTTAACTTGATTGGGTGCAACATTTATGCAAAGTTTAATGGCCTAAAGGAAATCATAATAACATGTTTTTCTAAAACGAAAACGTACAAAGATAAAAAAAAAAAAACCACAACCAAAACACAACGCCACAAAACTTGATTGGATGCTATTCTTTCTTCTGTCGTCCTCTATTTCTTCAACCACTTCGCCATACAATTTATTTTTATTTCATCGATTTTTGTATGATAAACCGCCTCATACACACACACAACGAAACATTTCTTGGGCTTGAGAAGAGGAAGCATCAGCGGCCACCACCAGTAGCCGCCGCACCAGTCGCACAGTCAGCCTAATTAAAATTGGATTTTCTTCTACATCAAAAATTTATGGTAAGTCTGATTCTCATTTTGGGCCATTCTGTCCACACTCGCATGTGGCGGCGTGTAACCAGCATGGCCACGCTGGCTATCGATCGATACATATTTAGCTCACCGTGGGGTGTTAATTATCCCTACATTGGGCACTAATTATGACAGTGCTAATGTCGAGTAATGACAATACTATCGTTTTGCTACTTGAGCCTGAAATGATGTGGCCCGTTGATTTCGTTTCTTGCCAAAAAGTAGTAAATTTGTTCCTGTTTGTAAAGGAAAAGAGCAACACTGCGAAAGGCTTTTGATTGAGCAACCCTACGAAATGATTACGATTTCGTTTGGTCTGCACGTTACTCTAAAACTGCCCTTTCGATTGGGTTTGTAAAAAAGTGCCACCAAAGGATTTTTCCGGTCTAGGGAGAGGAAGAAAGTTCCCCTGTGCAACAGTCGACTTTTTCGGTGTCCTAAACAATCGTTTGTCTTTACCTCAACAGTAGTGGTCAGAAAAATGCGTCCCTTTAACATTTTATCAAATATGAAATCGCCAATATTTAGTTAACGAAAAGTCATTGTTTCACTGCTTATTTGTTAATTACTTTTCGCAATATTTGCAATTGTCCTCAGAAAACAGTAACATTTAGGACTTTTAATTTTAATTTTTGACATTCCATGAAGGAACAGAGGGGGAACTTCTCTGTAATCAATGAGCTATGCTCGATATGATTTAAATACCACCGGCTCCGAACGACTAATGTTTTTCTAAAGAAGTTTTACATGGCTTTGAGTTGCCAGCATGTATGAGGTGGAAACAGCCGCTGAAAAAATGTTTGACCCGGTTTTGAACCTGGTTGACCGCGGCCGTCCATCTTTATATCTATGTGATAATAAAGAAGAAGAAAGAACCTTGACTTTATTTCTATACAATAATGAGACACCATTTTCCACGAACGTAATCTTTATAGGAACCGCATTCTTCCATGCAGAGGAAAGATTGTGTTTATTTGCGAAATTTCAGGAAATTTAATTTAATTAAAATTTAAAAAAAAAATGTCTAGGGGGGGGGGGGGGTGGTTCAGCAATTGTCTTTGTACCAAAAGGAAACAGTCCCTGATTTTTTGTCTCCCAGTTCCTCATGCACTGAAAGAAAAACTTTAGTCACCAGTCAATGTCTTCAACTGATATTCATTGAACTGATGTAACTGATTTGATGAAAATTTGATAATTATGGATTCCATTACTTTATTTTGATGACGTTGAAATCAAAGTATAGAATTTATTTCATTCATTATTATGAAAAGTTATTTATTAAAAAACAGAACAATGAACAGAACAGTACACTGTGCGGGTGATTCCGCAATCAACGACAACCCAATTATTGCCAAAAATAACAGGAAAAGAGATTAAACTCATTCGTACTATGTATTTTCTTAATTAAGTGAAAGATCCAAATTTGTCTTCACAAATTTCTAGTGAAATTTTAAAAACTCGTTTCGATTGAGAAACCGGAATTTATTTTGCAATATCGTAGAGAACGTTTCATACTTTTTTTTATTTTTAAAAAGTAATGACAACATTATGTTTATTAACCAAATAATCGAATCAATTAATATGTTTATCAAGTAGGCACATTCCTCATGTTTCACACTTCCATCCAATCATTGCCAAAACAATAAATGCTTATTGCATATTTTCATTTGTCAAATTCAAGGCAAACATCAACAAACACTACTCCCTCTTTCCTCCCGCCAATACCCTTATTTCCTATCGCGAACACAGTCCAGTGTTGGTCAAAAAAAATCTCACAAATTTCACTATTTTTATGTCGTAGTCAGACGGACACATATCACAAGACCGCTCCAAACATTTTCGGTAATTGGAGCAAATTTCAAATCTACCTTTGTCTGAGTATAAAAACCACAACAACTACCAAACATATCGAAGTGGTTGAATGAGCGGGCAGCCAATTATATACGGACTGCCGATCGCACCACCAACTACTCAAACATTTAATGAAGAGTCGTAGGGGCCGGCGAAACGAAGTCTTCGCAATTCATTTATTTGCCTTCTTCATTTTCCGATTGTTTGGGGGATAATTAAAATGTAATTCCAAGAGAAAAATTCCCAAACGTAGCCGGAATGAAGTTGCAAGTTTGTGTTCTATTTCATACAATTTCATTGGTGAAACAAAACAAAAATTGCAATTAATTCTGGGCTTTTGTTTTCCCAGAGAATAGTTTTCTCCATTTTCCATTTCTTTGGAATGTTTTCCATTATGGTGTTGCTTGGTGGCGGGGGTAGGGTTGGCTTCACCGACGATGCAAATTGTAATATTACCCGGTCAAATTGAAGAGCACATGCCAAGGAAGCGGCATACGAAGAAAAGAGAAAACACACAAAAAGAAAAGAAATGTATTAGAATGCAGAGAGAAGTAGAGTAGAGTATGGAGACGAATAAATGAAAATACACAACAATTCAAGTAATTGACTTTGATATAATTTGCAGTCATTGTTACCGGCACCAGTGTAGGAGTGTTGGAGTGGAGGCAGCAGCAGCACCAGCCATAGTTCAACTCTTGGAAAACTTGTGTACGAACGGACTTTCTTTTATTTATGTTGTTGCTTTCTTTCTTTTGGGGAGAACTCAAGTATTAGCAAATGTTGTTGTTGCTGCTGCTGGTGCTGATGTTGCTTGAAGTGCTACTTGTAGCCGTGCTAACTATTGGATTGGACTGGATTGCCTTTGGGATGTCAAGAACATTGAGTTTACAGTTGTACGTGGATTTGCTGTTAATTTGATTAGAAAAGTTTGCTGCTGTTGTCGCCGTTTTCCTCTTTTCTTTTCTCCAGAAAAATACAAAAAAGAGTTTCTTCTGGGATGGGACCTACCAGGGACTAAGATAAACAATGTGCGTGAAGATAAATACGAATATAACTAGCAAAGACACAAACCCAAACTGTTAACATAGCTCTGTTAAGAACTTAACAGCATTCTGTTAAGGAGTTAACAGAGGTAAAAGATATATAAAAAAATGATTACTGGCACAACGGCTAAAAAAAAATTAATTAAAATCACCAATTAAGTATTAGTCAAATAGACATTTATGACATAGGCTTAGATTGGAAGTTTTTGGTATTAAAATACGGATGTTTTCACTGCAAAAAAAGGTTTAGTAAAAAGTTGGGCGAATGACACTTATAGTGAAAGTAGCCCTGGGCTTGGCCTTTCAGAATATGACATCCATATAGTTCAGAACAATTTCAGAATTGAGATATTTTAGGTTTCGTGTCGGAGTACAGTGAAATTCCAAATAAATCTCCCCACAGCGGCCAAACGAAAAAAGTTGGGCGAATGACACTTATAGTGAAAGTAGCCCTGGTCTTGGCCTTTCAGAATATGCCATCCATATAGTTCAGAACAATTTCAGAATTGAGATATTTCAGATTTTGTGCCGGAGTACAGTGAAATTCCAAATAAATCTCCCCACAGCGGCCAAACGAAAAAAGTTGGGCGAATGACACTTATAGTGAAAGTAGCCCTGGGCTTGGCCTTTCAGAATATATCATCCATATAGTTCAGAACAATTTCAGAATTGAGATATTTCAGATTTTGTGCCGGAGTACAGTGAAATTCCAAATAAATCTCCCCACAGCGGCCAAACGAAAAAAGTTGGGCGAACGACACTTATAGTGAAAGTAGCCCTGGGCTTGGCCTTTCAGAATATATCATCCATATAGTTCAGAACAATTTCAGAATTGAGATATTTTCGGTTTTGTGCCGGAGTACAGTGAAATTCCAAATAAATCTCCCCACAGCGGCCAAACGAAAAAAGTTGGGCGAATGACACTTATAGTGAAAGTAGCCCTGGGCTTGGCCTTTCAGAATATGACATCCATATAGTTCAGAACAATTTCAGAATTGAGATATTTTAGGTTTTGTGCCGGAGTACAGTGAAATTCCAAATAAATCTCCCCACAGCGGCCAAACGAAAAAAGTTGGGCGAATGACACTTATAGTGAAAGTAGCCCTGGGCTTGGCCTTTCAGAATATATCATCCATATAGTTCAGAACAATTTCAGAATTGAGATATTTTAGGTTTTGTGCCGGAGTACAGTGAAATTCCAAATAAATCTCCCCACAGCGGCCAAATGAAAAAAGTTGGGCGAATGACACTTATAGTGAAAGTAGCCCTGGGCTTGGCCTTTCAGAATATATCATCCATATAGTTCAGAACAATTTCAGAATTGAGATATTTTAGGTTTTGTGCCGGAGTACAGTGAAATTCCAAATAATTCTCCCCACAGCGGCCAAACGAAAAAAGTTGGGCGAATGACACTTATAGTGAAAGTAGCCCTGGGCTTGGCCTTTCAGAATATGCCATCCATATATTTCAGAACAATTTCAGAATTGAGATATTTCAGATTTTGTGCCGGAGTACAGTGAAATTCCATATAAATCTCCCCACAGCGGCCAAACGAAAAAAGTTGGGCGAATGACATATATAGTGAAAGTAGCCCAGGGCCTGGCCTTTCAGAATATGCCCTCCATATAGTTCAGAACAATTTCAGAATTGAGATATTTCAGATTTTGTGCCGGAGTACAGTGAAATTCCAAATAAATCTCCTCACAGCGGCCAAACGAAAAATGTTGGGCGAATGACACTTATAGTGAAAGTAGCCCTGGGCTTGGCCTTTCAGAATATATCATCCATATAGTTCAGAACAATTTCAGAAGTGAGATATTTTAGATTTTGTGCCGGAGTACAGTGAAATTCCAAATAAATCTCCCCACAGCGGCCAAACGAAAAAAGTTGGGCGAATGAGACTTATAGTGAAAGTAGCCCTGGGCTTGGCCTTTCAGAATATATCATCCATATAGTTCAGAACAATTTCAGAATTGAGATATTTTAGATTTTGTACCGGAGTACAGTGAAATTCCAAATAAATCTCCCCACAGCGGCCAAACGAAAAAAGTTGGGCGAATGACATTTATAGTGAAAGCAGCCCTGGGCTTGGCCTTTTAGAATATATCATCCATATAATTCAGAACAATTTCAGAATTGAGATATTTCAGATTTTGTGCCGGAGTACAGTGAAATTCCATATAAATCTCCCCACAGCGGCCAAACGAAAAAAGTTGGGCGAATGACACTTATAGTGAAAGTAGCCCTGGGCTTGGCCTTTCAGAATATATCATCCATATAGTTCAGAACAATTTCAGAATTGAGATATTTTAGATTTTGTACCGGAGTACAGTGAAATTCCAAATAAATCTCCCCACAGCGGCCAAACGAAAAAAGTTGGACGAATGACACTTATAGTGAAAGTAGCCCTGGTCCTGGCCTTTCAGAATATGCCACCCATATAGTTCTGAACAATTTCAGAATTGAGATATTTCAGATTTTGTGCCGGAGTACAGTGAAATTCCAAATAAATCTCCCCACAGCGGCCAAACGAAAAAAGTTGGGCGAATGACATTTATAGTGAAAGTAGCCCTGGGCTTGGCCTTTCAGAATATATCATCCATATAGTTCAGAACAATTTCAGAATTGAGATATTTCAGATTTTGTGCCGGAGTACAGTGAAATTCCATATAAATCTCCCCACAGCGGCCAAACGAAAAAAGTTGGGCGAATGACACTTATAGTGAAAATAGCCCTGGGCTTGGCCTTTCAGAATATATCATCCATATAGTTCAGAATAATTTCAGAATTGAGATATTTCAGATTTTGTGCCGGAGTACAGTGAAATTCCAAATAAATCTCCCCACAGCGGCCAAACGAAAAAAGTTGGGCGAATGACATTTATAGTGAAAGTAGCCCTGGGCTTGGCCTTTCGGAATATATCATCCATATAGTTCAGAACAATTTCAGAATTGAGATATTTTAGGTTTTGTACCGGAGTACAGTGAAATTCCATATAAATCTCCCCACAGCGGCCAAACGAAAAAAGTTGGGCGAATGACATATATAGTGAAAGTAGCCCTGGGCCTGGCCTTTCAGAATATGCCATCCATATAGTTCAGAACAATTTCAGAATTGAGATATTTCAGATTTTGTGCCGGAGTACAGTGAAATTCCATATAAATCTCCCCACAGCGGCCAAACGAAAAAAGTTGGGCGAATGACACTTATAGTGAAAGTAGCCCTGGGCTTGGCCTTTCAGAATATATCATCCATATAGTTCAGAACAATTTCAGAATTGAGATATTTTAGATTTTGTACCGGAGTACAGTGAAATTCCAAATAAATCTCCCCACAGCGGCCAAACGAAAAAAGTTGGACGAATGACACTTATAGTGAAAGTAGCCCTGGTCCTGGCCTTTCAGAATATGCCACCCATATAGTTCTGAACAATTTCAGAATTGAGATATTTCAGATTTTGTGCCGGAGTACAGTGAAATTCCAAATAAATCTCCCCACAGCGGCCAAACGAAAAAAGTTGGGCGAATGACATTTATAGTGAAAGTAGCCCTGGGCTTGGCCTTTCAGAATATATCATCCATATAGTTCAGAACAATTTCAGAATTGAGATATTTCAGATTTTGTGCCGGAGTACAGTGAAATTCCATATAAATCTCCCCACAGCGGCCAAACGAAAAAAGTTGGGCGAATGACACTTATAGTGAAAATAGCCCTGGGCTTGGCCTTTCAGAATATATCATCCATATAGTTCAGAATAATTTCAGAATTGAGATATTTCAGATTTTGTGCCGGAGTACAGTGAAATTCCAAATAAATCTCCCCACAGCGGCCAAACGAAAAAAGTTGGGCGAATGACATTTATAGTGAAAGTAGCCCTGGGCTTGGCCTTTCAGAATATATCATCCATATAGTTCAGAACAATTTCAGAATTGAGATATTTTAGGTTTTGTACCGGAGTACAGTGAAATTCCATATAAATCTCCCCACAGCGGCCAAACGAAAAAAGTTGGGCGAATGACATATATAGTGAAAGTAGCCCTGGGCCTGGCCTTTCAGAATATGCCCTCCATATAGTTCAGAACAATTTCAGAATTGAGATATTTCAGATTTTGTGCCGGAGTACAGTGAAATTCCAAATAAATCTCCCCACAGCGGCCAAACGAAAAAAGTTGGGCGAATGACATTTATAGTGAAAGTAGCCCTGGGCTTGGCCTTTCAGAATATATCATCCATATAGTTCAGAACAATTTCAGAATTGAGATATTTCAGATTTTCGGACAATAAATGTCCGATAACGTATGGTAATTTCATTTCATTAATTGAGATTCCAAAGGTATTTGACTATGTGATTATTTGCATTAATTTTATTTTGTATTGAGGTATGGTAAAAAAAATTATCGAATAAAAAGCCTACAAACGAAAACAAGAACATTTCTAATTTAATGTTTTTGGGTGCTTGCAGAATGTAAGTTTCACTCATTTGTATAATGACTGATGGCACACATGCGTACAAACAATGTGCTGTATATAAGTGCGCCTAATGTATCCCTCAGCAAATCGGTGTATAAAACGTTAGTTTGTACGCATGAGTGTAGTCTCATTCTTTGATCAACAACAACAAAATAATAAAATAAAATACCGTTGAAAATGCGAGATCAAAAATACACTTTGCTCTCACTCTCTTAAATGTTGAGCGCAGGAAAATATCGATGTTGCCACACACACGTTGTAGGAGTATTGATCAGCAAATTGTGGCAATGTGTGCACAATTCTATTATAGACATACCATAGGTATTTGTACAAAACATAATTGGTACATATTGTATCAATGCCTTTGTGCAATCAGAAATATCTCAATTCTGAAATTGTTCTGAATTATATGGATGATATATTCTGAAAGGCAAAGCCCAGGTCTACTTTCACTATAAATGTCATTCGCCCAACTTTTTTCGTTTGGCCGCTGTGGGGAGATTTATATGGAATTTCACTGTACTCCGGCACAAAATCTGAAATATCTCAATTCTGAAATTGTTCTGAATTATATGGATGATATATTCTGAAAGGCCAAGCCCAGGGCTACTTTCACTATAAATGTCATTCGCCCAACTTTTTTCGTTTGGCCGCTGTGGGGAGATTTATTTGGAATTTCACTGTACTCCGGCACAAAATCTGAAATATTTCAATTCTGAAATTGTTCAGAACTATATGGATGGCATATTCTGAAAGGCCAGGACCAGGGCTACTTTCACTATAAGTGTCATTCGCCCAACTTTTTTCGTTTGGCCGCTGTGGGGAGATTTATATGGAATTTCACTGTACTCCGGCACAAAATCTGAAATATCTCAATTCTGAAATTGTTCTGAACTATATGGATGATATATTCTGAAAGGCCAAGCCCAGAGCTACTTTCACTATAAATGTCATTCGCCCAACTTTTTTCGTTTGGCCGCTGTGGGGAGATTTATTTGGAATTTCACTGTACTCCGGCACAAAATCTGAAATATTTCAATTCTGAAATTGTTCAGAACTATATGGATGGCATATTCTGAAAGGCCAGGACCAGGGCTACTTTCACTATAAGTGTCATTCGCCCAACTTTTTTCGTTTGGCCGCTGTGGGGAGATTTATATGGAATTTCACTGTACTCCGGCACAAAATCTGAAATATCTCAATTCTGAAATTGTTCTGAACTATATGGATGGCATATTCTGAAAGGCCAAGACCAGGGCTACTTTCACTATAAGTGTCATTCGCCCAACTTTTTTCGTTTGGCCGCTGTGGGGAGATTTATTTGGAATTTCACTGTACTCCGGTACAAAATCTAAAATATCTCAATTCTGAAATTGTTCTGAACTATATGGATGATATATTCTGAAAGGCCAAGCCCAGGGCTACTTTCACTATAAATGTCATTCGCCCAACTTTTTTCGTTTGGCCGCTGTGGGGAGATTTATTTTGAATTTCACTGTACTCCGGCACAAAATCTGAAATATCTCAATTCTGAAATTGTTCAGAACTATATGGATGGCATATTCCGAAAGGCCAGGACCAGGGCTACTTTCACTATAAGTGTCATTCGCCCAACTTTTTTCGTTTGGCCGCTGTGGGGAGATTTATTTGGAATTTCACTGTACTCCGGTACAAAATCTAAAATATCTCAATTCTGAAATTGTTCTGAACTATATGGATGATATATTCTGAAAGGCCAAGCCCAGGGCTACTTTCACTATAAGTCTCATTCGCCCAACTTTTTTCGTTTGGCCGCTGTGGGGAGATTTATTTGGAATTTCACTGTACTCCGGCACAAAATCTAAAATATCTCAATTCTGAAATTGTTCTGAACTATATGGATGATATATTCTGAAAGGCCAAGCCCAGGGCTACTTTCACTATAAGTGTCATTCGCCCAACTTTTTTCGTTTGGCCGCTGTGAGGAGATTTATTTGGAATTTCACTGTACTCCGGCACAAAATCTGAAATATCTCAATTCTGAAATTGTTCTGAACTATATGGAGGGCATATTCTGAAAGGCCAGGCCCAGGGCTACTTTCACTATATATGTCATTCGCCCAACTTTTTTCGTTTGGCCGCTGTGGGGAGATTTATATGGAATTTCACTGTACTCCGGCACAAAATCTGAAATATCTCAATTCTGAAATTGTTCTGAAATATATGGATGGCATATTCTGAAAGGCCAAGCCCAGGGCTACTTTCACTATAAGTGTCATTCGCCCAACTTTTTTCGTTTGGCCGCTGTGGGGAGATTTATTTGGAATTTCACTGTACTCCGGCACAAAATCTGAAATATCTCAATTCTGAAATTGTTCTGAACTATATGGATGATATATTCTGAAAGGCCAAGCCCAGGGCTGCTTTCACTATAAATGTCATTCGCCCAACTTTTTTCGTTTGGCCGCTGTGGGGAGATTTATTTGGAATTTCACTGTACTCCGGCACAAAATCTGAAATATCTCAATTCTGAAATTGTTCTGAACTATATGGATGATATATTCTGAAAGGCCAAGCCCAGGGCTACTTTCACTATAAGTGTCATTCGCCCAACTTTTTTGGTTTGGCCGCTGTGGGGAGAATTATTTGGAATTTCACTGTACTCCGGCACAAAACCTAAAATATCTCAATTCTGAAATTGTTCTGAACTATATGGATGGCATATTCTGAAAGGCCAAGACCAGGGCTACTTTCACTATAAGTGTCATTCGCCCAACTTTTTTGGTTTGGCCGCTGTGGGGAGAATTATTTGGAATTTCACTGTACTCCGGCACAAAACCAAAAATATCTCAATTCTGAAATTGTTCTGAACTATATGGATGATATATTCTGAAAGGCCAAGCCCAGGGCTACTTTCACTATAAGTGTCATTCGCCCAACTTTTTTGGTTTGGCCGCTGTGGGGAGAATTATTTGGAATTTCACTGTACTCCGGCACAAAACCTAAAATATCTCAATTCTGAAATTGTTCTGAACTATATGGATGATATATTCTGAAAGGCCAAGCCCAGGGCTACTTTCACTATAAGTGTCATTCGCCCAACTTTTTTCGTTTGGCCGCTGTGGGGAGATTTATTTGGAATTTCACTGTACTCCGGCACAAAATCTGAAATATCTCAATTCTGAAATTGTTCTGAACTATATGGAGGGCATATTCTGAAAGGCCAGGCCCAGGGCTACTTTCACTATATATGTCATTCGCCCAACTTTTTTCGTTTGGCCGCTGTGGGGAGATTTATATGGAATTTCACTGTACTCCGGCACAAAATCTGAAATATCTCAATTCTGAAATTGTTCTGAAATATATGGATGGCATATTCTGAAAGGCCAAGCCCAGGGCTACTTTCACTATAAGTGTCATTCGCCCAACTTTTTTCGTTTGGCCGCTGTGGGGAGATTTATTTGGAATTTCACTGTACTCCGGCACAAAATCTGAAATATCTCAATTCTGAAATTGTTCTGAACTATATGGATGATATATTCTGAAAGGCCAAGCCCAGGGCTGCTTTCACTATAAATGTCATTCGCCCAACTTTTTTCGTTTGGCCGCTGTGGGGAGATTTATTTGGAATTTCACTGTACTCCGGCACAAAACCTAAAATATCTCAATTCTGAAATTGTTCTGAACTATATGGATGATATATTCTGAAAGGCCAAGCCCAGGGCTACTTTCACTATAAGTCTCATTCGCCCAACTTTTTTCGTTTGGCCGCTGTGGGGAGATTTATTTGGAATTTCACTGTACTCCGGCACAAAATCTGAAATATCTCAATTCTGAAATTGTTCAGAACTATATGGATGGCATATTCCGAAAGGCCAGGACCAGGGCTACTTTCACTATAAGTGTCATTCGCCCAACTTTTTTCGTTTGGCCGCTGTGGGGAGATTTATTTGGAATTTCACTGTACTCCGGTACAAAATCTAAAATATCTCAATTCTGAAATTGTTCTGAACTATATGGATGATATATTCTGAAAGGCCAAGCCCAGGGCTACTTTCACTATAAGTCTCATTCGCCCAACTTTTTTCGTTTGGCCGCTGTGGGGAGATTTATTTGGAATTTCACTGTACTCCGGCACAAAATCTAAAATATCTCAATTCTGAAATTGTTCTGAACTATATGGATGATATATTCTGAAAGGCCAAGCCCAGGGCTACTTTCACTATAAGTGTCATTCGCCCAACTTTTTTCGTTTGGCCGCTGTGAGGAGATTTATTTGGAATTTCACTGTACTCCGGCACAAAATCTGAAATATCTCAATTCTGAAATTGTTCTGAACTATATGGAGGGCATATTCTGAAAGGCCAGGCCCAGGGCTACTTTCACTATATATGTCATTCGCCCAACTTTTTTCGTTTGGCCGCTGTGGGGAGATTTATATGGAATTTCACTGTACTCCGGCACAAAATCTGAAATATCTCAATTCTGAAATTGTTCTGAAATATATGGATGGCATATTCTGAAAGGCCAAGCCCAGGGCTACTTTCACTATAAGTGTCATTCGCCCAACTTTTTTCGTTTGGCCGCTGTGGGGAGATTTATTTGGAATTTCACTGTACTCCGGCACAAAATCTGAAATATCTCAATTCTGAAATTGTTCTGAACTATATGGATGATATATTCTGAAAGGCCAAGCCCAGGGCTGCTTTCACTATAAATGTCATTCGCCCAACTTTTTTCGTTTGGCCGCTGTGGGGAGATTTATTTGGAATTTCACTGTACTCCGGCACAAAACCTAAAATATCTCAATTCTGAAATTGTTCTGAACTATATGGATGATATATTCTGAAAGGCCAAGCCCAGGGCTACTTTCACTATAAGTGTCATTCGCCCAACTTTTTTGGTTTGGCCGCTGTGGGGAGAATTATTTGGAATTTCACTGTACTCCGGCACAAAACCTAAAATATCTCAATTCTGAAATTGTTCTGAACTATATGGATGGCATATTCTGAAAGGCCAAGACCAGGGCTACTTTCACTATAAGTGTCATTCGCCCAACTTTTTTGGTTTGGCCGCTGTGGGGAGAATTATTTGGAATTTCACTGTACTCCGGCACAAAACCAAAAATATCTCAATTCTGAAATTGTTCTGAACTATATGGATGATATATTCTGAAAGGCCAAGCCCAGGGCTACTTTCACTATAAGTGTCATTCGCCCAACTTTTTTGGTTTGGCCGCTGTGGGGAGAATTATTTGGAATTTCACTGTACTCCGGCACAAAACCTAAAATATCTCAATTCTGAAATTGTTCTGAACTATATGGATGATATATTCTGAAAGGCCAAGCCCAGGGCTACTTTCACTATAAGTGTCATTCGCCCAACTTTTTTCGTTTGGCCGCTGTGGGGAGATTTATTTGGAATTTCACTGTACTCCGGCACAAAACCTAAAATATCTCAATTCTGAAATTGTTCTGAACTATATGGATGATATATTCTGAAAGGCCAAGCCCAGGGCTACTTTCACTATAAGTGTCATTCGCCCAACTTTTTTCGTTTGGCCGCTGTGGGGAGATTTATTTGGAATTTCACTGTACTCCGGCACAAAATCTGAAATATCTCAATTCTGAAATTGTTCTGAACTATATGGATCGCATATTCTGAAAGGCCAAGCCCAGGGCTACTTTCACTATAAGTGTCATTCGCCCAACTTTTTTCGTTTGGCCGCTGTGGGGAGATTTATTTGGAATTTCACTGTACTCCGGCACAAAACCTAAAATATCTCAATTCTGAAATTGTTCTGAACTATATGGATGATATATTCTGAAAGGCCAAGCCCAGGGCTACTTTCACTATAAGTGTCGTTCGCCCAACTTTTTTCGTTTGGCCGCTGTGGGGAGATTTATTTGGAATTTCACTGTACTCCGGCACAAAACCTAAAATATCTCAATTCTGAAATTGTTCTGAACTATATGGATGGCATATTCTGAAAGGCCAAGACCAGGGCTACTTTCACTATAAGTGTCATTCGCCCAACTTTTTTCGTTTGGCCGCTGTGGGGAGATTTATTTGGAATTTCACTGTACTCCGGCACAAAACCTAAAATATCTCAATTCTGAAATTGTTCTGAACTATATGGATGATATATTCTGAAAGGCCAAGCCCAGGGCTACTTTCACTATAAGTGTCATTCGCCCAACTTTTTTCGTTTGGCCGCTGTGGGGAGATTTATTTGGAATTTCACTGTACTCCGGCACAAAACCTAAAATATCTCAATTCTGAAATTGTTCTGAACTATATGGATGTCATATTCTGAAAGGCCAAGCCCAGGGCTACTTTCACTATAAGTGTCATTCGCCCAACTTTTTTTGTTTGGCCGCTGTGGGGAGATTTATTTGGAATTTCACTGTACTCCGGCACAAAACCTAAAATATCTCAATTCTGAAATTGTTCTGAACTATATGGATGATATATTCTGAAAGGCCAAGCCCAGGGCTACTTTCACTATAAGTGTCATTCGCCCAACTTTTTTCGTTTGGCCGCTGTGGGGAGATTTATTTGGAATTTCACTGTACTCCGGCACAAAATCTGAAATATCTCAATTCTGAAATTGTTCTGAACTATATGGATGATATATTCTGAAAGGCCAAGCCCAGGGCTACTTTCACTATAAGTGTCATTCGCCCAACTTTTTTCGTTTGGCCGCTGTGGGGAGATTTATTTGGAATTTCACTGTACTCCGGCACAAAACCTAAAATATCTCAATTCTGAAATTGTTCTGAACTATATGGATGATATATTCTGAAAGGCCAAGCGCAGGGCTACTTTCACTATTAGTGTCGTTCGCCCAACTTTTTTCGTTTGGCCGCTGTGGGGAGATTTATTTGGAATTTCACTGTACTCCGGCACAAAACCTAAAATATCTCAATTCTGAAATTGTTCTGAACTATATGGATGATATATTCTGAAAGGCCAAGCCCAGGGCTACTTTCACTATAAGTGTCATTCGCCCAACTTTTTTCGTTTGGCCGCTGTGGGGAGATTTATTTGGAATTTCACTGTCCTCCGGCACAAAATCTGAAATATCTCAATTCTGAAATTGTTCTGAACTATATGGATGATATATTCTGAAAGGCCAAGCCTAGGGCTACTTTCACTATAAGTGTCATTCGCCCAACTTTTTTCGTTTGGCCGCTGTGGGGAGATTTATTTGGAATTTCACTGTCCTCCGGCACAAAATCTGAAATATCTCAATTCTGAAATTGTTCTGAAATATATGGATGGCATATTCTGAAAGGCCAAGCCCAGGGCTACTTTCACTATAAGTGTCATTCGCCCAACTTTTTTCGTTTGGCCGCTGTGGGGAGATTTATTTGGAATTTCACTGCACTCCGGCACAAAATCTGAAATATCTCAATTCTGAAATTGTTCTGAACTATATGGATGGCATATTCTGAAAGGCCAAGACCAGGGCTACTTTCACTATAAGTGTCATTCGCCCAACTTTTTTCGTTTGGCCGCTGTGGGGAGATTTATTTGGAATTTCACTGTACTCCGGCACAAAACCTAAAATATCTCAATTCTGAAATTGTTCTGAACTATATGGATGATATATTCTTAAAGGCCAAGCGCAGGGCTACTTTCACTATTAGTGTCGTTCGCCCAACTTTTTTCGTTTGGCCGCTGTGGGGAGATTTATTTGGAATTTCACTGTACTCCGGCACAAAACCTAAAATATCTCAATTCTGAAATTGTTCTGAACTATATGGATGTCATATTCTGAAAGGCCAAGCCCAGGGCTACTTTCACTATAAGTGTCATTCGCCCAACTTTTTTCGTTTGGCCGCTGTGGGGAGATTTATTTGGAATTTCACTGTACTCCGGCACAAAACCTAAAATATCTCAATTCTGAAATTGTTCTGAACTATATGGATGATATATTCTGAAAGGCCAAGCCCAGGGCTACTTTCACTATAAGTGTCATTCGCCCAACTTTTTTCGTTTGGCCGCTGTGGGGAGATTTATTTGGAATTTCACTGTACTCCGGCACAAAATCTGAAATATCTCAATTCTGAAATTGTTCTGAAATATATGGTTAGCATATTCTGAAAGGCCAAGCCGAGGGCTACTTTCACTATAAATGTCATTCGCCCAACTTTTTACTAAACCTTTTTTTGCAGTGAAAACATCCGTATTTTAATACCAAAAACTTCCAATCTAAGCCTATGTCATAAATGTCTATTTGACTAATACTTAATTGGTGATTTTAATTAATTTTTTTTTAGCCGTTGTGCCAGAAATCATTTTTTTATATATCTTTTATCTCTGTTAACTCCTTAACAGAATGCTGTTAAGTTCTTAACAGAGCTATGTTAACAGTTTGGGTTTGTGTCTTTGCTAGTTATATTCGTATTTATCTTCACGCACATAGATAAACAGCAGCATTAAGAAACAGAGGGTACTGAAGGAGGTGGCTGGTGTCTGAAATTGGCACAGCCGTGGCGAGGTGCTGATGCGTACAAATGTACGACGTTGTTGGATGTGGCTTTGAATTAGTCGGGTAAATGGGGAATTGGCGACACCAGCAACAGCAACAAACCAACCATGCCCCAGCACTTGTAGGTAATTGAGATAAAGTGTGTGGAAGCATATTTCCATTGGACAATATTCAATATTGGCAAAACAGCAAAGTGTTCCATGTATCGTACTATATGCGACTACTGTTTGTTCTGTGTTTTTTTTTTTTTTTTTGATCAGAAAATGAAATATCCCCTAGGCTAATTTATTTCACTGCGAATTGATGCCAATCGCCTTTGTGTCGATTTAAGTGGGGCACACTATCAAAAGTACAGACAATTTCGTTGGGGTTAGTTCGGTACAATGGCAGTGGTCGTGTTCAACAAAAACGTATGTCATACGATTTTTGCGTGAATGTTGGCTGGTATTGAAAATTCACTCACTCTACCAATCTCGCGATTTGGTGATTATCGTCCAAAGTTTCAAGAACAGAAACTGAAAAATGTAAAAAAAAACAGGTAAAGGACTGAAATTTCATTTTTGGAAGACCAACACTCAGGGGATGCCCCCTATAAGTGCAATGCACTGTGCTGGCGGAAGGAAATTAAGTTATCGGAAGAAGGATAGAGGGAGTAGTGTTTGTTGACATTTGTATTGAAGGTTCAAGACATTGAGAGACTTTCAGTGTTTGTTAACGTCTACTAATACAAATAACTCATTAAACCTTTCCCTTACAGTGATTGATAAAAAAGTATCATAATAATCTGCATCATGTGGATATGTAACAAATCATGATATCAATAAATTGAATGTTCAGAATTCCAATATGATTTCAAGTCCCTCTATGGAGTTATAAACGAAAATATAATGAATTCAAAAATTCAAAACGAGATACAGATAGAGAGAGAGAGAGAGAACCAACAAAGTTTGGGGAAATTTGTTACTTCAGGAAATTACAAATAAAAGAAGTTACAAGAGCTATCATTATTAGGAAATGCAAGTGAACACTCAATGTCATAACCATGATGTCGAGCAAGATAACATTAAAGGAAAAACTGGCCAATGCCAAATAGCTCTTTTATATTTTTATTTAATTACAATACAAAGTGAATTTGTATTCTAAAGGGTCCAAGGGTATACCGGGTGATTCAGGCCACATGGCTAGATTTTTGCAGCGACATACCAAAGCCTCTGGAGGGAATCGAACCCATAACCACCACGCTGATAGGCAAGCACGCAAATATCTTACGATTGCATTACCCAATAATGATAGCTCATTACCATGTGACTTATATGGAAGCATAAAATCATGACTTATTGGTAATATCATGTAGCTCTATGAAGAGACAAATACCCCTAGGTATGACGCATTTGTAAACTACCTCTCCTCTATCTATTTCTTTCTCTATTTCTATCTTTATCTCTCTCTCTTTGTTATTACTATTATTATTCTGTTTCTATTTTCCATTTAAAACCCCGTTTCATAATAACATAGCATAGATTTGTCGCTGGGTTATTTAAATTTCCGCTGTGATACCTGTAATGTCGGATACAATGGGAATGTATGTACATGTACATATCATATATATAAGCCGACTAATTAGTACTAATGACATAACACAAAAACCGCGGTCGAACTTGTCGACTTTATTCAATTATTTTTTCAAAAATATCCACTTATAATTTAAAAGTTTTCCAAGAACACATGTTTGTTATCTCTCCGTCCCTCCCCCTCTCTTCCATTCACCTACCCCCCTGTAGCTTGTTGTCAATCTATCCAATTATTCCTTCCATATTCGAAAATTAACTTTCAAACTATATTTAAATACACTTGAATAAGTTTACAAAAGTTTAACAACGTAATTGTACAGGGAAAACAAATTTTTTTCCCTAAAGAAAACAAAATACACAACCAATAACAACAAATTTAATTACTTCAATGCATTTCCCGGCCTCAACAAAGATCAACTGGGCAGTGTTCTAGTTTTGGCTGTGCCACGCTCTCTATCTGGTTACCTGATTAAGCTTTCGCGAGGACAACTGTGACCGTTCGAGCTTTACTTGTTTACCTCAATCAGCAACAGCACACACACACACACACACCAAGAAAGTTCATCGTGAGGAGAAGAACAGAAATGTCCACTTCCTGTTCACGAGATATGTACCGGTATGGGTGTGTGTAGAACTTTTTGTGCAGTGCACTTCTACATCTTTTTCTTGAAATATTTATGTCCTTAAACACAAAACTTTTGAACTTACACAACACAGAGAGACACAGAGACAGAGAGAGAGGGAGAGAGAAGGAAAAAACAAGCAAACCAAAAGAATAAATACAAAATAAAAAGTGCAGAAATGCGCGTTTTCACTTCTACCAGAAATCGAGTTACACTCCTAAACTACGACTAGCAAACTAAACTTAACTAAACTTACTCGAAATGAAATTATCACAAACTACATAAGTATGAACTTGTTCCATCCGACAAAAGAAGAAAACCTCCGTAAAGTCCTCAGCTGCATGCTCATCCCCCCGCTGCAGGTCCAGCGAAAAGTGTGTTATCTCCATCAAGTGCAAACAATGGCCGGCCAGCCAGCCAGCCAACCAACCAATCTTATGCATTTTATGCCCGCCATAGTTATTCGCACTCGTAACTTTACATTTTTAAGCAGCATTCGCTGCCCCCCCCCCCCCCCCTCGACGCTTCCTCCAAGCACTAACCAAACAAAGTTGCAACAGAAAGGGTGGTGGCCGTAGCATTTTATATCCAGAAAATCATAAAATATTCATGCCAATTACAAGCCGCGAAAAAAAAAACGAAATGAACACAAATAGTCAAGTTGTAGCCCAAAAGAAAACCTGTGCGAAACGAACAAGACGAGCAACGAACAAAGAGAAAACACCTAAAAAGGATACAAGTTTTTGAGGGAAGAATCACAGGATTTCTGGCGCTAGTCTTTGGCGTGGAACGAAGGACGGCAGGCACCCTACAAAAGGGTGCGGCTAGGAACTCATATATATAGTGACCTGTAAGGTAATGTTGTTATTGTTGGCATTACCGACAACAACAACAACAACAATGGCCATAGCAACTTCTTTAGTTAAGTTGGATGGAAGGATGAGTTCCTCTTTTTGTATAAATTTTTTACTGCTGTTCTTAAGTACATAAAAACAACAACAACAACAAAAAAAACAGCAAGAAACTTTATTTAGTTGGTTTATTATTTACAAGAAACGCAATAAACTTGTTACAGACACACGCACACACAACCACGCGCCCATTTCATAAACGCATGCAACGCAGCAGCAGTCATGGCAAAGAATGCTTTCGTGGCGACTTTCCTTCTGAATTCAGACGAAACAATGCAAGTCCATAAATCCAAATTCTTTGACTATTTACGGTCTTTACTTTGACAGTAACGGTGTGTGTGTGTGTGAAAATTGGAACACTTTGGTAACAAGAAGTCACTCCTTTGCAGCCCTGTTTACGTTTACACACACCGACTGTTTTGACTTTTCCCATTACTGCTCGGACACACTTGCGATTTCAAAGGAAATTTCTTTGTAAGACAAAAGGAGCCTCTTGTTGTCCCCTCACGTACCTTAATTTGAAATGGCCCAAAACAAAAACAGGGACAAAGCAACGCTAAAATTCCATACGCACATATCTTCAATACACGGAAAGAAAATGTTGTCAATGAAAATACGACGTGTTAGAATTTCATAAAAACAAAAAAATCGTCCCTAACAACTTTGTCGTTGCTTTTCATGGCGACATTATTAATGTTACGACACATGTCGACAAAGTTTGCCGCGTCATTGAGACAAACAATTAGTTTCATTGATCCTAACCACGAAATGTATTTCCTCGACGTAAAAACAAAGCTTAAATGGTTGCAACGTTGCCTTAAGCCAGTTTCATTGCAGCAATGAAATAGCTTCATAGATTTACGGAAGCTTTGCCATTTTCACCATGAATGGCAGCAACTTAACTTCCGTTTGACGTACTCGTATTATACAGATCCAATTCAAAAAGTCCGTATTATCAAGATTCCAATTCACATCCTAACTCTTATTTAATTATAATTTTTTATGGTTTCTTTTTTTAACAATCGGTTAGAGATCCTTTTTTTTATTAATATGTATTTTTGCGCTATAACATAGAACTGTTAGTTGCCTAACAGAGCTCTGTTAACAATTTAAGAGAACAAAAGGAAATGAGTGATCTGATAAACGTGGAAATTGAAAGGATTTAATGCTTTGATGTATAAAACGGCGAAGACTTTTGTTTCTAACTGTAATTCATATGAGATTTACCAAAATTTAAATTTCTTGATCAACAAAGTTTCATATCTCCTATTTGCTGTTAATGCTGACTGAATCCGATCTACAGCTAAGGGTCAACGAGTCTCCGACCAGGGTTAGTTAAAATCCCAGCTAAAGTAGTTCAACTATTCTGAACCTGGTTGGATCCCGATTTTTTTGTTTGGCTGAGAGTCGAGCCGAACACACCACCAGAACATAATTGAAGCATTTCTATCAAAAATAACTATTTTCTTTCAGTGGATAAAACAGAGCATAGACTGAAGGACTGAAAATATTCTTATTTTACAACAATTCGGTTTTTTTTTTGGGGGGGGGGGGGTAAAACTCTCTGGAGACGAGTTTGTCTTTTTATGTTTTTTTTCCCGGCTGACTCTGTGACTGATGAGCAAGTTTTCGCAATAAATGGACAGAAGAATGAAAACATAAAGCTTCGTTTCCGGTACACACACACACGCACACACTCGCAACGAAGATGGTGAGTGTGGACACCTAAACCCCAGACAAAGTTGTTTAAAAGTTTTTCCTCATTTCTTGTGTGTACATGTGTATGTGTGTGTGTTTTGGTCCAATACATTATTCAATATTAAAATACATACTATGGATTTAAGGACATTACAGGATAATA
Source organism: Hydrotaea cyrtoneurina (assembly GCA_958296145.1). Lineage (NCBI taxonomy): Eukaryota > Metazoa > Arthropoda > Insecta > Diptera > Muscidae > Hydrotaea > Hydrotaea cyrtoneurina. The sequence goes on along the minus strand of OY282513.1, from coordinate 2,912,140 downwards.
TATACAACAACAGCAGCAGCCAGATTCATACTAGAAATGGGCACCGAGCAGGTCAGATCAGCATGGGACAGGACAGAAATAAACCAAAATGCTTTATTTTCTGTATCATAGGGTGGGGACGGGGGGGTTGACAATGTGTGGGAAAAGTGAAACAACTGAACGCAGTGTTGTCACTAAACTGTTCAATTTGTGTTGCTGGTTATGATGTTCGACAACACCAGCACATACATCCAGATATAGTGCATGGCAAATGAAATCAACTCGGGAAATATCATTTACATAATATTAACATATACCGACACACACACATACATGTATGCGCATTCATATATGCATGAACACAAACAAGGATTTCACCGACACACACACACACACAAGTATTTACAATATTGGTTACTGAACCATTACAACACCCATACACACATACAGGCTCGCAGAGAGGGGACTGCGAGTGAGCAACCAGGTTAGCTGAGACTAGGGAGTGTGTCTGTGTGTGTGTTTTTGCAGTCATCCAATGATTTTTATTGTTTTCCGTTTTGTATCATCATCAAAATTGAATTATTTCCTCTTGATTTTTATGGTGTACATCCCTAAAGTGGATTGTTCACATACAGATGAGTGTGTGTGTGTGTTAGATACGTATGTCGGTTTATGCCCCCATGTATGCACACATACACACCCTCGCACACACACATCATTCTCTGTCTGAGTAGATAATGTTGATTTTAATCAGTTTCCTCCTCCTCGTTGTCTTTTTTCTCGTTGTTTTTTTTTTTTGCTGGCTGCTGTTTCGGTTGTTGTTGTTGTTGTGTCGTTGCCCATTTACCTATCAAAGTGGAAAGTTTACCAGGTTCAAAAGTGAAACGGAGATAACAAGCACATTTTGAGACGGTGTTGGTGTTGTAGGTGTGGGTGTATGCGAGGATGTACCAGTATGTGTGTAGGTTCATGCCTACACTGTGCTTTATTTGCATATGATTTAAAGACGAACACAGTGTGAATATTTTTGAACAATAATCATCGGATCCAATTACATATTTTGTCGCAAATGAGGGTCAGCAACTGCCTTCGGTTGACCTCCACTTGAGATTCATAAAGACTTCCTGGACCTTGGACAGTAGACCATTTAAAAAAGATTGCATGGGTAATTGGAATTCTACGAAATTGTGCGATTGATAGAATGATCTTCTCTCCAACACAATGTCAGAACTGCATTCTCGTCATATTCCCATTACCAGACCGTTCATCTCTGCAGTAATTTTATATATCTTACTTACACTTATGTGCATTTTCTCTTTCGGTTAAGATGACTTTCCTCACCATCCCATATCTCCCGCCTGAATCTCACTTTGTTGCACCCTGGAGAGTTGCGTTATGGGCAGATCGGTAACATAATTTGTCTTCGCCTGCTGTCGGCATTGAGTAGGGAGTATATTTTCACTGTTGTTTAGCAGTGATTGGCTGGGAAAACTCATTTTCAATCAGAGTCATATAAATGACTTTGCGATTTTAAATATGAATACTTCGACTCTGGCACAGACACCTAAATAACTGAAAAATATTTTGCGATTTTAAATATGAATATTTCGACTTAACAGAATCCTAAATAACCTAAAAAGCCAGCATCAAAAGTTTATTCTCCAAATAATGAGAAATTCAACTCGTGCCCGTATTTCCAAAAATATCCTTCTCTCTGTTGTCAAAACGGCGTTTGCTTTATGCCAATGCTCCCTAGTGTGTATTCATTTCAGCGGAAATTGTTGTTGTTGTTATATTTTATGATCCTTGGCAGACGGACAACAAAAATACATGCATAAGTTGGTCCGGGCGCTTTTGGTGAATATTTATTTATATCCTCCTCTATCAATTTAATCTTAAATTTAATTTGTTCCCTTTGGCTATAGAAAATGGTGTTTAACACACTCACACACACGCACCCACTGACACAAAGTTTGTGCGTCTTTTTTTTTGTCGGGGTGGTGTCTTTCTTTTTGTTTTTGTGAGCTGTTCGCTAAAACAACAAAATAACAAAGTTGGAGATGGTAATAGCATTATCGCTTCATATAGTTCCAAGCTAAAACTAATGGAAATTTGTCTATCTCACGCCCTCTGTAACATTGTGTAAGTAGCTGTGCGTGTGTGTGTGTGTATTAACAAATACACACACGTATGTGTTAATTTCACAAAAAGTATTAAAAAGAGATTTTCATACAGTTAACCCTTTTTGTGGCGCCACACACACCCGTACACACAGACTCCCAAGGAAAACAAGCAAAACTTTATCATAAGTTGCCGTTGATTTTATAATGCGCAATCCTCGAACAACAAAATCTCCCCTACTTAAGCGGGAAGAAGCAGCAAAAGAACTCTCTTACAACAGTTCAAAAGCCAACAACTACAACTACCCAACTGTGTTCAGCTCCACTTTCGATTCCCTTTTTCCGCCCAGCAACTCCCACGCGAATGGGGCATTTCTTGGAATACGCACAGAATGATAAAACAAACGGCAAACTTCTTTTGGGGGTTCTTGGAAATCTTTCTGTGACTTTGGTTGCCCCCCCCCCCCCACCCAACCCCTCTGTAATCTTTCGTGACCGAGCTAGAAAATAAGGGTCATTTATCTTTCGAATAGATATGCTTTTGGTAATTAGTGCGATAATAATCCATGGCAAAGAATCTGACACACATACACCCACACACACATGCACTCACATGTAGTCACGTTTACATACCAACAAGTCAGGCCAGGCCAGGCCCGGCCGAAAGACCAAAGTACGGGACCGGTTTTGGAGTTATCGTTTTGTAGCGATTAAAGTTGGGCAAATAGATTTTAATTGACCTCACACCTGACCCAGCGCGTAGCCCCCTCTCCTACTATATCCACCATTAAATTCGATAAGAGATAATTAGTTAAATATTTGTACGGCCCAAAATAGCAGAGTCTATTGTGATATGACAAACACACGTAGCCACACGCACACACAAAAGAACATTAGTCAGTTAACGACATAAGTATGTTGTACATATTCACACACACACACACACATACATATGTACTGTACTGTTCTGAATGTATATTATATTCATGTAAATGTCCAAAAGCAATTGCGCTGTTTATCATTTGATAAACGTCCCCATTAAACGCCCCCCATTTCTTCTATTAGATGACGATGATGATGTACGAGTACGAGTACGAGCACCAGCACCACTGACGGCTGACATTCAAAGCTGTCTTTTTCGACAGCTATGCTTTGCCATTGTAGTTGTTGTTGGGCTTTTGTATTAACTCGAGTCCTCCTATTTTTAGATGTCGCTACAATTTATCAAATATCGACAAAGTACAGCCACATTTTAAGGTTAAAGGCCACTCTTCACGAGGGACCACAATGTTGACAAAAGTCAAGCGGACTTTCAGTTTCATTGTACTGAGCCGAAATTAAAAGCTGGGATAGTCCTAATAAGTCTTGTCACGCCAAAACAAATCTCTCACAACATTGAACTGGTCACCCATAACTGATTTTCCGACAGGGAACTTTGGATGAGTCTGTAGATGAATATGAGTTCCATATTCAACAATAGCTCACAGATTTAATGTGGGCAATCAAATCACACAGTTCTAATTTGTGAAAGGAATTTCCATTTTCGAACAGCGAACATTTTTGAAACACTTTAAGGAATAGTTTACATTAAACACATGACGTCATTTCATTAAACATACAAATCAGAAGCACGTCAGTGTCACATAAATTGAACTTCTTTCAAACGCATTGTGTACCTTTAACCCAAAATGACCTCCAACGGAAAGATTATCCCGTGTGGACTAATAAACACATACATTCATATGAATGTGTGTACATTTGATTTGCACTTATACACTCACGCTCAGCGACAAACGTTGAATGACAAAACAAAAACACATCGAAACAAAACTTTCAACTTAATTTATTTCAAATGCAACTTTTATTAATTACTTGCCGCACTGCGAAAAAGAAGAGTTGTTGACACACATACAAAGACCCCCACACACACACACACACACGCGCACACACACACATGCCAGCATGCATTTGTGGAATAGCACAACTGGCCATTTGTATGCGAAAGTTTTGCTGCTGTTGTTGGAGAGTTCTTTTTACCTTTCATTACAATCACCGCAAATATTTCATACGCATTTTATGCGGTGGTATATTGAAAAATGCTTATGAAAAATCGACAACAATGGAAAATACCCACACGAATGCACACGCTCACACGGACAGTGGTGTCCATATGGCAACGTCGGGAACCAACAAGAAATTAAACAATAGCAACACATTATGGTCAACAGCAACAACTGAAAGCGCCAACTCAGCCAGGGACATGGATATTGTACACAACAACAACAACATCGGCAGCAGCAACAACAATACGACCAGTGTCCTGCCAGCAACAATTGCAGCACCAACAAATTGTGCTAAAAGCGTTGAACCCAAAAAGGAAGTTGTGTACGTGTGAGTGTGCGAGCGAGTGATTTGAGAGGGGGAAGAGAATAATAAAAACATTCAACATTTCACAAATTTCACATGCAAATGTTTTCGTGTGTGTGTCTCTCTCTCTCTCTGTGTGTGTGAACATGAACACTTTACATGCGCAATAATTGTTATACAACAACTACAATCAACCTGAACACAGTCACACACACACACACACATATAGATACACATGCATAAACAATCCAGTAGATGGGCCCAAAAGTATGCTACTCGTAAATTGAAATAAATTATTTTTGCTGCAATAGATCATTAATTATTGACCACAAAACATACGGGATACCGCAAATATGTGCAATACACTCTCACATCTGACACTCGCCACGTACACACACACACACATACAGCGGATAAACGCACGAACGAACCGAAACGCACATCGGCCAAAACACAGATGCAGACACACGCACTCTAAATTGCACATGGGCTTAAATGATTGTTGACGTACTCTTCTGCGATGCCAGCAGCAGAGGCAGTGACACACACACACACGCACTCAAACACTCGCAAGCTGAAATTTTGATGACGCTGTTGTATGTTTGCGACTGTAACTGTTAAATGCCACAGCGGCGTTAGTGTTGATAGTGGTGTCGGTTGGTTGGCTGGCTGTCTGCTTGATTGGTTGTTATTGTTGTTGTTGCAGCAATGTCGCACAGTGTTACGAGACCCATAACAGCATGAATTCTGGCACAGGGAGGTCATTCGGCATTATCAAAGACTAGCCCTAGATTTGAAGCGCCTTCGAGGTTTAGGATATTTTATTTATTTATTTATTTATTAATTTCAATACTGAGTAAATTTATATTCTACTTTTGGGTCCAAGGATAAACCGAGTGACAAAGACTATTTGGCTTGATTTTTGCAGCGACAGACCAAAGCCTCTGGTGGGAATCGAACCCACAACCCCCACGCTGATAGGCAAGCACGCTACCAACTCGCCTACCGGGGCGCTTAGGTTTAGGATAATTTCTCCATGTGACTCAGCTGTTGCCTCGTCTAGAAAGACAGATGATACTTTTCTAGAAATGTAATAAGACGTTCGGAGACGGCTTTAAGCATTTGATCCCAGTCATACTCAGATGATGTCGTGCAGAGCTCATTGTTTTTGAGAGAAGTTTACCATCGATTTCCTCCTAAATTTCCTAAATTTTTTTGTGAGCTGGCAGTGAAAATGCAGCCGCAATATATTTTTTCACTCTCTGTTAGCCCGGAATGCCAGCTGGAAAATGCTGACTAAAAAATAGATCATCGATCAGTTCGAATACGGGTGTCGTCATTGTTTTAAAACTCAGACGGAGTGTTCTCTAGAATGTCATGGCCTGAAGAACTCCATAATTTCATAGGAATGCAGACATTATAAGAATCGAGCATATATCCTTTTCATTAAATTTTCCAATAACAAAAACACAAAGTGGCTGCCCTAAGTCCTCGATAGCCTCACGAATTCAATCTTTGAGGTCTTGAATCGACGCTGGGCTGTGTGCGTAGACCTTATCTTTCACGTTACCCCAAAGGAAGAAGCCACAATGTGTCAACTCGCACGATCTCGGTGGCCAATTGTAATCAACTCTTCGAGAGATAACACGGTCCGAAAACTTTTTAGTTTTGCGAACTTTAACTGCCAGATTTTCACCATTATTGTAGTAAAATTTTAATAATTCCAATGCCTTGTTGAGGCGTGTATCGTTCCATTTTTAGTAATGGCGTAGTTTCTACTTGTCAAATGTCAAAGAATAAAAGCCTCAAATGTGACAGCTACCGAAATACCGGGTAATTCTAAATAACACCTATTGTTGTGGGTAACCCTGTACCAAATTTCAGAAATGTACCCCATCCTTTACATATTATCGTCCGCAATAGAGTCCCAATTTCTGTTTGGTCCTCGGCACAAAATATTCTTTAAGGTGAATATTTCTTTAAAGTTAGAGACCGAATGCCTCTAGACTGTCATTTTGACAATGTCGCTCGACCGTGTTCTATTATGCCTGTGTAACGACAACGAAAACAACAACAACAAATGAAATGCTATGCCGCCGGTGATGGGGGACAAAAGACGGACCTTTAGCCACAAATTTTAAATGACAACCAATTATTTTCAACAAAGTTTAACAGAGACATTCTAAAGTGCATTGGGAATACGCATACGAATAATCGCACATGTGTATGTGTGTGTGTGAGTGTTTCTGTGTCTGTGCACGTGTATGCGTGGCGTGTGTCTGTGTGGTGTGTGGATGCCAACGCATATTTTAAAAGCATCGAAATGATTGCAATTTTGTGGCTATTAGCTGGTTGTCATTAATGGACATGATGCAGACCGGGGATGCAAAAACACACACCAGCAAAAAAGACGGCAGCCACAGCGAGACAGCGACATGAAGTTATTGAGAATTGGTGGCGATCAGCCAGCCCAACAACACAACTTTCAACAGATCAATGTTGCATACGTCTCTGTGTGTGTGTGTGTGTGCCAGCTATAAAAATACTAACAACAACAACAACAACAATCCAATAACCGAACATATAAATTTCATATGAATAAATGTTCTAAACTGAAAAAAATAACGCAAAATTGCCTCATAGCAAACAATTTTGAAATCCATATCAATAAATTTCAAATAAAATATAAAATGTTTTATAACCGATGAGGCGATGAGCCCCAACAACAGACAACAACCACACGTTATTGTCAGCCGCCACCGACGTCGTCTGTCGCCATCGACATTGTCAGCATATCAACCCGTAAAAAAAAACCACCCCGAATAAAACGCAAAGAACGCCCATCGGCATAATTTTTACTTTTTTTTTATGTTTTATTTCAGTTTATTTTAGAAATTTCACACGTACCCCACTGATACATAAATGCGACATAAAATCATCACGCCGTTTCTGTTGTTGTTGTGGAATTTTTGATAATACCAAAGCACACACACACACAGACACAGAGAGACAAATTTGTTTCATACATTCCCTACATACACATGTATTACACTCTGCACTCCCCACACTGGTTGCCCTCCCCCAAAAAAAACGAAAAAAAATGTTTAACTCCTTCTGTGTGTGCGCTGTGATGTGAATTTTAAGGAAATTTTCAATATTTTGTATTCGTAACGCGAATCTATGCAGTTTCTCTTTATATCCTTGTAAAACGACAAGCATTTGTCAAAGCCAATAGCATTTACCAAGCTCACTCCTGGCGCCCCCCCCCCCCCCCCCCCTCAACTGAGACTGCTGTTTTCGCTCGTTCTTCATCATTTGCTCATAGAGACGAAGATTCGTCTTTGCTGCAAAAAGCAACCGACAAAAATTGGTAAATTTCGAAACTTCATTTCACTTGTCTGCTGTTGATGCTCCGGCTGCTGCGGCTGCTGCGGCCGCCGCAGTGCTGCTGCCACCATTGTGTTCGTCGCGTATTTCGCTTATCTTGGAGTACAACAAAAAAAAACCATGCAGTTGATTTTCGACAATTTTTCCTAGGGTTTCAGTCAAATTCGTTCTGTGTGTCGAGCTATTGTTGCTGGTTTTGGCTGTTTTGTCTGAGTGTGTGTGTATTCCTTTCGAGGATGGCTTAAAGGATATACTCGTACGTTGTACCTGCGTGTGTGTGTGTCAGTTGTACATTCGTTCGTTCATATAACAATGCCATGGCAATAGCATTGTAGTCGCACTCGAATCCATCCGTACTCGTCCTCGCAGCACGGCTCGAATCAACGGTCTCTGTCCCTCCGTTTGCTCCGCTTGCTCCAGAACACGTTTAATGTGAACGTGTACTTGGGTAAGCGTGCCTTGCGTGCGCAATAAAAAACACTAAAACATTCACAAGCGACAGTAAATTTTCGTTATTTGTTATTCTTTTTGTAGCTGCTGTTGTTTTTGCTTCTTGCTTTCGTTACGTTATTTTGCTGCTGTTGTTGTTGTTGCTTTTGTTTTTGTAAATTGTACCACCTCGTTGCAGAGCCAATGCTACCCTACCCGCAGCTACTCAGCCGCGAATTCCCTACAATCAGCTCAGCTCAAGTCCCCATGAGTACTTTATCACATACACACACACATATGTTCATGTGTGTGTGTGTGTGTTTGTGTATACCCCTACAATGACATTAACATTAACCGTGTAGACCAGCCAACCAACCAACCGCCTCATCCATCGTGGACCTGTACTCCCTGGGGAGCTAATAAAAACAAAACTGTATCTGGGCCACAATGGACTAAAAGCTTTCTCCGTTTGACTCTCCACACAAACGTCAGACATACGGCAATACACACAAACCCCAACACTCACACACACATACAATTGTGTGTGAATTAATAGAGACCTCACTCGCTACATGCATACATTTATATACACACACACGCCGGAATATACCTTAACTGATTTGCCTATACAGGGATCATCAAAAAACCCAGAAGCGAACGGCACAAAAAAAGGCCTTCGTGCACCATTAATAGCTCCACTAAATTGTACCGCTGACATCAATGGGAAAAGATAAATACAAAAAGAAACACTGGACTCGGCAGACAGGCGATTTATGTCAATTGCAATCTTCAAATCGTTTAATTAGCTGGCAGTATTTGGAATGACATAGCGTGTAGTAGAAAATTCGTCTGACTTCGTTATTTCCTCAGTTTAAATTTGGAATCATTTTCAGAATGGTTATCTCAGAAACCTCTCCCACAGTGGATCTTTTATTACTGACCGTATGTAGACGGAGTGTTTTATGTGACACGATAAACTTCCGTGATTGCCTTCATCCTTGTTTTTTGGGTTTCACAGTCCATTTGAAAAGTCTCTTTCGGAGTTTTTGAACCTGATCGTTCCACCGCAGTCACAATCGTTGTAGCTCACACATCTCTGAAGTACGAAACATGTATCAAACGGAGGCTTAAGACCATTCGGTCAGAAAACAGCTCTTAGATTTCAAGTGGTTGCGTATTTACTGTACACCCTGTATGTGTGAGTGTGTATAGATTGTTGAATGGTAGTTAATTTTAAAGCATATGTTAAGGGGCACATGACACAACGGCAAATGGCAAAATTGTTTTCAAAGGGGTTTTCTCCGTTTTGTTATTTCTATGTATGTACCTGTTCGTCCCCTCCCCCCCCCCTTCGTTTATGTTTTCCAGAGAACGGCTTCCCGCCCGGAGGCTCTGCACAAAATTTCAGAACTAGACACCAACAGCTAGACTAGAACGACATTAGGGACCTGAACGTTGTTGTCGGCGTTGGTGCTGGCGGTGTTGTTGTTTCATTTTATATTGTTGCGTGTTTTACGGTGATTTTAAAGTTGGTTTTTAATGTCGCCTTAAATTACAGAAATAAAAATAAACGAAATGCTGAAGAAAGCCAGGCGGTTTTCTGTAGTTTAGCCCCCGTTTTACGGCGGGGAAAATGCCCTTTTTGTAATGATGAAAAAAAAAATGTAAACTGAATCCCAGAGGAATCATTTTGGGTGCGAAAAGCACCGACATACTTATGTACTATAATATGTAATTGTGTGTGTTGGTGTGTGTGTGTGTAACTAAAGTCAATGACTGTTTATTGGTTTGTTTGTGTGAGTATGCGGTTGGTCGTATGTGTCAGTCAGGTCACGATGTTGAACGGCTCTTATGGTTTTCGGTATTACTTTTAAAACGAAAATTATCCTCAAATACACCTAAACGTGTTTTCAAAACCCAAACACACTCACACACACACACGTACTCACATTGAACGCATTAACGTACAACACACCCACACACACTCACCTACATACAGCTAAACGTATGCATGTTGCTAATGTGTTTGTAAAGCATAAAAAAAAATACTAAAAGAAGAAGAAAAACGACCCCTACCGTCAATTTCATCTTTGACACTGTTGCTTGTTTTTCTGGCCTTTTTCAACCCACCGCCGTACAGCAGAGTCCTGTCCCCGGCGGCTTTGGTATCGGCCCTCCTGTTGTTGGCTGGTGTACAATTTGGGTAATTTTCTACACAGACACACACACACGAAGAGGAAGAGACAGAGATGGAGAGACAGAGGTTGGCAGTAACAGATGACGTTACCTCACGCAGCCTTTTTGGAAAATAAAAAATTCATTGACTTGGCATGACAGATCGGCACACATACACATTATCCACCTGCCACACACACATTAGCTTTGCTTCTTGGCAGATGATGCCGATGACGAGAATGTCGATGATGACGATAAGGATATGCCACCGCTTACGATTTTTAGGACGACACAAGATTTTCGCGTTTTCGAGCTTTGCGTGCTCAGCATCGATTTTGGTCCTTCGTGTGTTAGTGTGCGTGTGTCGGAGATGCAATGGGTTTCCCTGGCACCGGAGAGAATTAAATTGTTGTTGCACCGTGTTTTATATTTCTTAAAAGTGTGCTAAAAAAACACACACACATTTATATTCTTTTAGCAAATTACCAATCACAATTTGCATTCCGCTTGTCATCATTTCTCGCATTTACTTCAATAGTGTCACAATTCAAAATTCACTCTAAGTTATGCTGACTTTTCTACAAAGCTAGGTCAGGGGTCTGGTTTATTCGACAATCCTTTTGTTTTTTACCTGAATCTGTAAGACGCAATTGAGAATTTTAAATGACTCTCTTGAAAAAATTCTTTTTTCAGTTATGACACTATAGAAGTTAATGAGCGATTTGTGGATGTTCTAGGGCCTGGAAAGCTAAACATCCCGAAACCGTCCCCTCACGAAAGCTCGATAAAGTTATCTTCATAATGCAATTTTCCTACTCCACTGTTATGGCTGGGATCTTGTATAGGACAGCGATAGCCAGAGTGCCGGTGAACCTACATATATCATGAGGAGCGAGCACTACCCGACCAAAGAGAGTTTTGAAAACACTTTCACCATTGCAATATTATCCTTAACCCTGAAGCCATTAGAAATGAATGTTACCGCTGACCGTCTGTCGACGGTGAGTTCTCCCCACAGAGTTAGCATCAGCAACGTATGGGATATCAAAAGGGCGGGGCGGATTGGTTTGGTCACCGGGGAAATTGGGTGAAAATCACACACAACACAACCGAAGACACTGTGTGCCATGAGCAGGATCAGATGTACGGTCATGGTGGTGGCGATGGCACTGCAGATGTGGGTGGGTGAGAGTTGTCTAATGCTTGCGGTATCGTGTTGCCGCTTAAAAGAGATGGCCGCACGTACATGAAGTCGTCGTGTGTGTTGTAAGTGTGCATTATTAATGAACACTTTACCTTCGGCAACAGCGACCTGATTCCCCCAATCCCTTTTCGCCTGCCTCCCCTTCCCGGTGAATTACGTGCAATACGTATGCGAGATATTGGCATGGTCGGGTGGGCGAGGTCGAAGTATCATTTGAACAATAACTTTATTCGGTTTTCCTTGTTGTTTTCGGTTAACAAATTTCGTTTCGTTAAGCACTTCATTTTCACTTTCTCACTTAGGCTTGCAACATTTAATAAATTTTAAAGTATACTTTCGGGCGGGCTGTACTTTACATTACACATACACACACACACATAAATTGCTTCCGATGATGAAGATGAGCTCCGCTAAGCTCGTCGCCTGATGAGCGGAGAGTTTTAAAGGTAACAGGGAGGAAGGCAAAGAAGAAGAAGAAAAAACCAAATTCATTAGCTGATTTTTTTTACGATGCAGGTGTTTGGCTAATGGCAGTATTTTTATTCATTATTTTACTATTTCTATTTGACGTTGTTGTAGCACCACCACCCCCGAACCCCGGCCGGGCCCCAGTAACAAGCTCCACCGCATAGACATCGCCAATGAAGGACCATTTGTCGTTTCACAGAAATTGTGAAGGTGTTTTTTTTTTTTGTGTTTGTATGGTGTGGCTGACTTTTTGTGTTGCCAACATTTGTGCAGTTTCTAAATGTAAATGGGTGAGTTTGAGGGTGTGTGAGTGTATGTGTGTGTGATAGTATGCTTGTGGTCGTATACCGCCAACCTGTTAAATTAACAACAACATTCACAAATACCTCAAGCATTCATTTCATATCATACCCATCCAAACTGATGTAGATACACACACACACACACACACAGACACATACACTCACACACTCTCCGGCATACTTTAAATTTTTTGATGGTTTTATTGGCCAATTAACTATGCTTTGATGTACGTTTAAATTCGGGCCAGGAGCAGGGCGTTGAATGGCTGACAAACGGTGTGGTCTCCGAGGGGGTGTGAGTGAGGTGCAGCACAAACTTTTCCAACCAATTTGCCTAGACAATGGAGCCAGTTTGGCTTGCACAATAATTTTTGTCATTTTTTTGCTTTGGTTTGCTTTGCTTTCCCTCCCCCCGCAACCAAATTGCCATTAAAATTATTATGAATTTAAGCTTTAATAAAAATGGTGTGTGTGGCCAGAATAAAGAGGGTCGAAAGGAACGGTTGAGTTTGGGTTGGAGAGTGTGCGTGCGTGTGTTGGTTGGCGAGCGAACGTTATTAAGGCGGTTATTTATATTTGGAATATTTAATAATTTTCTACGTTGGCCATTTGGTGAGCCAGTGTAAACATTAGGAATCCAATCTATTGTACGATTATTGTTTGGCTTTTTAGTTAAATACACACACACATATTTCTATACATAAGTGTGTGTGTGTGTGTGTTGTGGTTGTAGCTGTGTGCAGTTTAATTTGTTCTTCCCGCTGCCATTTCTTGCAATAGATTTTCTTGTTGGACGACCACATTCCTTTTTCTTGTTTGCTATTTAGCCGCTTCAGCTGGCTCCTGGTCTCCTTTTGGCTTTGGTCATGATTTTCATCGGTGACAAAATGAATTGATATGACGTGCTTAAGAAGAAATTACTGCAGACACACAGCCAGGAGCAGCCAACCGAATTGGGCAGGCGGTGGTATGGGGTGTCTCTGTGTGTGTTTGTGTGTGTGTGTTAGTGTTACAGACAGAGCAAAAGCAAATAATAATAATAAAAATATTAGCATGAGTCTACGGGCATTGAATAGAAATTGATTATTACTTAAGTATTTAGACATAAATATAAATGACTGCTCATTCGTGTCTCGTACTCGTGCCTTGTTGCCCTTCCCCTTCAGGACATTTGAGCTATGGCCAATTATAATAACACACAGGCAATTTGCTTACACAACCACCTACTTGGCCCCGCCTCATGGCACTGTTTTATAAATTAGTGCAATTTGGTATCTTAATGGCAACCAGCGGACCAAGACTTAATGGCCAAATGGGAACATCTTTATGGGAAGTGGTCCGACTGAAGTGTAAGTAACAAAAGGATTTTCAACTAATTTTCCTATCCAGAATCGACCACAGGACGGCGACTGTTTAAAGTGATGCTTTCCAATCAATGCAAACAAAATTGATTTCAGTTTAGCCACTCTAATCATATGCGTGTACAAAAATGTAATGGCAGAGTGACAAATTCAACGTAGTTCGTGAATTATGGAAAAACGTACTATAGGTTTCTAGGGTCAGAGAACGTGTATGGTCTTAATAAAACTCAAAGGCTGAAACGATTTTTCAAGATATCCTTGTGGTTTCAAAACTGGGCAGAAGATACCAAGGGATGACGCCAATCAACCTCTAATATTTAGAAATTTAAAATCGCATGAAGTCTTGTTGCTTTGAGAAAAGGTTTTGAATGGGAGAGTGGAAAAATTCTCCAAAAATTTAAAAATAAAAATGAAGTAGTGTTACCCTGGAAATCAACCCTAGATATTTCCGAAGAAAATGTATCATAATTCCAACCGATTTATCACAATTAAGGTTTCCCGACATTTTTTAACTCCCGACAAATTCTCGATCTTGATTTCCTTTATAAAACATAATGAACAACAAATTTTATTGTTTTTTTTGTTTACCAAAACTTAAACATAATTAATTCAGGCATGTTAAAATATTGAAATGATTAAAACTTTAATTAAAAATCATACGAGATTAATCTTGAAAAAAAGAAATCGGAAATCATTTTTTGTGGATAGTAAAAAATCGGAAATCTCCCGGATTTCAGTAATTTCCAACAAGAACAACAATTTCAATTATAGCGTATGAGTAATATGTGTATTTTAAGTAATCATACGATTAGTTCTTGTTCCACATGGCGTATGATGAATTTAAATAAAGTTTATATTATTTAAATTAACCCAGACCTGCCTAAGGCTTATTTAAATACCCAGGGAATCATAAAAATCATACGAGCCGATATATTAAGCAGGCAGTCATTGGTTAATCATGCGCCACGGAGCAACTCAGAGCTTGGTAGCAAAGTTTTTCATAATTCATCCAAGGATATCACTTTACCTTGAATGGATTTTTTTTTTATAACAAAAAACATCACAAAGCCCTTTGACTTTCAGTTGATCGGCTGTCAACGAATAGCCCAGCTGTGTATTTGTTGCCGCTTTTCCGGCCATCAAATCGATGCGGTGCCAAACAAGAATCCGATTGCAATCGCCCAACCAAAAGCTAACAATTGTTTAAGGTGCTCCAAATGTTTATTTATCAATCCAAGTTTCAATATGTGATGTAGGTTATAATAATAATAATAATAATAAAGACAACTTTTGTTTGACTTTTGACATTTCGATGCCACCAATATTTACATACGTACGCCTGTCTGTCTGTCTGTCTGTCTGTGCACGTCTCTACACCCATCAGCGTATACCTTGAACTATTGCTGCTGCAGCACTCGTGCATTCAAGCCAACACATTTTTATATGTATGTAGGTATTTTTTTTCCATTAAGCAAATAATGAAAAGACGAAGCAGAAGAAGAATGGGAAACAGTGCTCTCAAGTCATATCTAGATATTCAATTCAAGTCATCCTTCTGCAATCCGCCGTCCCAGGCCCTGTCACCATCACCGTCACCGCCACCATCAGCGCCACAGTTCGTAAGGTCTTCCGTTCGCTTTCTTAATGTCGACCTGCTCGTTCGACGTTGGCCTTCAGTGCCTGAATGCATGGGCTGCTGGGATGAATGAATGAATGAACAACGGCACACACACACACACACACACAGAAAAACAGAAAATTACTCATACAAAAGTTATCTGCCAGATAGACGAGGTACTCATAGTTTCTGTTTAATTTATATAGATTTTTTTTTTTTGTCCACCTCATCTTGTGGGAATGTTCAAACACTATTTAAGGTTTCCATACTTGCTGTCATGTTTGGCGTTTTTTTTTTCTTCTTCTTGCTCTTATTGGTTTAAAATCCCTTTTTGCCAGAGGACAAAAAAAAAACAAAAAAGCAAAAGAAATAACTTTTTCAATATGCACATTTGTCCTGCTCTTCATTGAAGAGGAGCTCGCAACAAATTACGCCTGGTTGGGCTGGTGCTTCACATGGCTGGTTTGTTTTTTTCGGTGATGAGCTTGTGCATGTGGATGTGAATGTGTTGGTGATTGTGAGGTTTCGCCTGCCTGTGAGTGGATTGTAATGCATGTGTCTATGGAGCGTTTGACTTCATTTCGATTGCGGATAAATGCGCCATTTCTCAAATACTTGAAATTTTTTTGCGTCGCATACCGTTGCCATTGATTAATGGTTCTGCCAACATTTCTCCTTGTTGTTGTTATTGTTGTCGTTGAGACACATATACTCCAATGCACTTCATCCAAGGGTGACCATCGCACAGTGGGGGAAGGGCAGCAATTATAATGAATGTTCAGAAAGATCTTAGCCCAGATACTGGAAACGATTTCACTATTGACATTTCTCAATCTATCTGAACTGAGCGTCTCTTGGCTTAATACAAACTGAACTGATAACGCCAAAAAAGAAGTGACTTTTCAAATTCACAAAATATTTTTAAAAAATAATTTCCTAATCAACAGAAAAATTAAATATAAATTATCAGATTATTGCCTTTAATTATCAGAGGTGTAGATTTCGAAAGTGAGAATATTTTAGTGTGATACCTGGAAAACATTTGCACCCATATTCATAAAAATTGAAATTGATATGAATTGATATGAAAATACATAAATTTTCCTTAACAAAGGTTTTCTTTTTAAATTTTTTTTGAATATGGGGGTAAATGTTTTCCTGGTATCACACTAAAATATTCTCACTTTCGAAATCAACAGTTCTGCTAATTAAAGGAATACAAGTGGACATTAGACCAGTCTAACAGAAATCATAGGTATTTTCATTTGCCCCGGCGAATTTCAATTAAAAACAGTCACGAGTTTGACAAACTTCAAAAATGTGTTTGGTTTCCGAAGCTTTAAATCTACAAGCACCCGCTGGAATTATTAATATTAATCCCATCATATGCTTCCACGTGCATAATGCAATTTTGCAAAACATCACCCCATGGTACAAGTGCCCACTGCATACACACACACACACAGATACATGTGCAGAAACACTTTTACAGAAGTACGTGCATACGTACGCTTCGCAATGTGACTTTAAGCACAAAACAAAATGTTGTTGCCGAAAATACTCTCTCTTTTGGATAATTCGTTTTTCTTCTTTGTCCCCCTCCCTGTTGTTGTTGCTGAGGTTGTGTATTTTCTGTTTTTTTTTGTTGTTGTTGGTGCTGGGTTGTTTTCGTTTTTGGTTGTCGTGTATGCGACACATTATTCCAGACATTCGTGACAGGAACCTCTGAAAATTGCACTCACTGCATTTACAAATTTTGTGTTGATATGAGTGCGAGTGCGAGTGTGTGTGTTTGTGTGCCTGTAGATAAGTTCCTTTATGCAATTTTCTGTACGGTCTATGATGGGCCATTCTTTTATGTTCGTATTCATGCACACACACACACACACATTTACTTGCAGTCGTAGAATGCCAACATTTTTAAATAGTTTGACACTCGCGTTAAATTTGACTACAAACACTTGCCAAGTTCTTACTTGCCCATACACGTTAATGTTATTCTTGGAGTGGAGCATTTAAATCTTGCTCAGGGTTTGTTGGCAACATCCCCATATAGATTTTAGTTACATTCAAAAGATTTCCCCAGCGTTTTTTTGTTCTTTCTTTCTTCTTTTCGTTTATTTGGTGTCTCTTCCTCACCCCAGAATCTCGAGTGCCAGTGCATTCATTTCACAAGCAATAGAACGCAGGCGATTATACATGTGCATACTCGTACATGTCAATGTCTGTATACACATACATACATACATACATGGTATATAAAGGATTTATTTTTAACTAATGTACTTTGTATGTACAAAAAATACGTAACTTTAGAAGCTTCGATTTCAAACTGTTGTATAAATACATAGACCAGCATGAAGTCCAATTGATTACACTAATCAACAAGGGGAATAATATTCTGTGCCTTTGGAAAATTGTAAATATTGGACAGGTGCAGTATTTTTCTTTTTTTCATCCTATAGACTTTTGTCAACTCCTCTTAATCAAAATGACTTTCCTGTTTTGCATTTGTGTTGGTGGCGGTGTTTGGTGCTGTGCTACCTCAATAGACTCAGACCGTAGGAAACTCCCCCTGTGCAGTGATATGTGTTTACCTCTAAGAAGACACCTAGGCATGTGTGTGTGTAGTTTATGTCCGATACAACTTTGAATCGAAGTTATGTTTAACTTTCCTTTCTTTGGCATTTCTAGAATTTCATTGCTGTCGTAGTTGGCCAAGTAGAATGTTGTCTTCTGTAGACTAGTGTTAAAGACATTGCCCAGATTTGTATTGTCAATGAGCATCTTGAAAGAACATATTTTTCTGTTTCTGTTTCCTTTTGATTTTCATTTTGTTTTGACATTTTTCTTTTTTTTTTTTTTGTTCGTTTCATAATTGACTTTTAAAATATTCGATTGAATTTCATTTCAATTGCAAATTAATGCGAACAACCAATATTTGCCATGTGTGTGTGTGTCTGAGTTTGTAGGTTTTCAGCCGGTTTTTCCATTCCTGCTGCCGTTTCGTTCCGTTTGCAATGTCTAAACCCCTTTGCCAGGTGCTTGCCATGCCTTGCCTTTGTGTGCCGTCTGCCGCCGTCTGTAACCCAAATTCTAAATTTATTCTCGTTACCAAAACAATGCTTAAATTCATATTGAATTTATTTCGTAAATATCCCTCGCAGTCGTAGAATAATTTCGATTTTGATTGTATGTAGAGAAGAAAAAACAAAACTAAGTTTTATTTACTGACATTTTTATTATTGTTTTTTTTTTTTTGTTTTTCAATATAATTTTATGCCAAATACAGAAAAAAAAAACCGCCATACACAACCAATAACAAGCCAAATCAATGAACTGAAATATCTGTAAATAGAATACACTGTGGAGAAAAACTACTGCACACAGTCGTGGGCGATCGTTTTTCGTGCAATCGATAGCAGCGTTTTCAGTGGGTGGGTCGCTTGTCTATGGAACAGATTTATCATTCACTATTATATAAGGTGAATTTTGTTGAGACACTTTTTTTTTAAATAATTTATAGGTAAAGAAATCATGATATTTGAAAATTTAAAAGCATTTCTAAAGTCCCCTTGTCCCCTCAATACAACAATAGTGTATACTATATATACTAGATAGTATATTATTATATTGAGGGGACTACTGAACCCTCTAACCCCTAAGAGTGCCTCAATGAACTCCTATAGAGGCTCATTCATTTATAGATTTCAAAAAGTTGTGGGTTAATCCCACGCTAAATCGAACTTTTCCTTTCTCCTCTTGATAAATTTAATAAATATATTCACAGATCTGCAAACATTTCTTTTTCGGATTTGAGTTTTGCCCATTTTTCCATTTCTATTTCACAGTGTAAAATTATTGGTGTACTTCGTTAAAAAATTACATATTCATGTTGTTCTGTTTACATACAAAACGAAATATGTTGCTGAAATATCCCAGCACACACACACACATGTACAAACGGTATAAATGCATATAATAAATTGGTGCATTAAAACTATAGAAAACTGCCAAAAAAAAAAAAGAAAAGGGCACACAAACGAAAACTTTAAAAAGTGAAACGACGTGATTTTTGCCACTGGCATTTATGACACACACACACATACATAAATAGACATACATACTATGTTCGTTTGAGCTCCTGAGCACACACACACATGCACACTAAAGCCAGAATGGCTTGGATAATGGGGAGAGGGACTTTCGTTGTATCCTTTAGGCTTTCAAACGTAACAACAGCAACAACAACAAAAAAGTGCTGCGTCTATTTTTCGTGCAATTAAATCGATATTACGCGAGAACGAACCTGCCTAATTGCGGATGACACGAAATTGTTTACAACACCACAACAACAGGCAGTACAAAAACAACGGCAAAGCCATCAGCAACACCGCCGAAAGTAGCAGCAACGACACATCAACACATGCATTAACAAATCGAATGGCAAACAATGCTCTCCTCTCAAATATCGAAATACAATTTTCTCATACTCGTACACGTTCGCCGTTCGCCAGTGTCGTGTGCGGCTAGCAAAAGAGAACAATGCACAGCCTGAATGTGCATGTATTTCATGAGTTTGAAAGTGTTTGCTTGCTTTAGAATCGATTGAATTGGGAGGGGGGGCTTGGGTTCAAGGGGAAATGGTGAAATGGGGGGTGACCCAAAGGGGGTTTAGTTTGGTTTTTGGTATCTAAATACACCAACACTAAAACAAAAACCTCAGACCTGGCATGTGTGCTCATCCTGTGTTCGTTCTACACAAACACACACACACACTCACACACAGCTAAAAAGAAACAAATACATGCAATAGTGTGTGTGTAGTTTAAGTTCGAGACAACTACAACTGCCAGCCAGCCAGCCAGCCAGCGAGCGAAACATGTGAAGTGCGATACCAACAAAACGATTGGTCGTTAGTTATATTTACCTCATTTTGTTGTTGTTACCCCAACACTTCTTCTCTGAGCGGCGAGCAGCTTTCACTGGCTCTTACACACATGCACACATTATCCATTGTGCACAGGTGTATCCTTTAGCAACATTGTCTTTTTTTTGTTTTGTTTTGTTTTTGCTTTCGATATTGTTGCATGCATGCAACCTTTTGTTATATTTCAACGTTTTTTGTTTTGTTTGTTTAGATGTTGTTTGTTACGTTGTAACAAATGTTGAAATGTAATTGATTTATAAGTAAACGAAACACACGCACACTCGTTTACTCACACAAAACGAAACAACAACAAAAACATTTCCATTCCCTTGTAATGTATTCCTTTTTATAACATCTCTTTGATGAGAATACACAAATAGCCTAACAAACAATTGCTTAATTCCGTCAAAGCGCATCAAAACAATCGATAGGAAACCAAAAAAAAAAAATGAAAGAAAAGAAAAAAACCAAAAATAAAATTACAAAACAAATCGATGAAAAGGCCATTGAAAGCATTAAAGACAATAATATTTGTTTTAAATTAAATAAATATTTTATGGGGAAGTTCAAAGCAGTCGTACGATAACCTACAATATCCAAGATAGGAATGGCAGATGGGACCACTTGATCTATTGCCACTCTAAATGCAGTCACCCACCGTGTACAGCAAGGAAAGAGCAAAAAAAAACCTACACAACAATCGAAGACATCAAACACACATTCAGGTGGTTCTTTCGTGTCCTTATCCGAATCATTGTTTAGGTCTGCGCATCGGGAGCTCTTAGCAGAATAGTAAAACTGTAGTATCCAAGTCAGCCCTAAACTATGACTATTGGATGGATAACCAGAAATACTGCAATAGGAATTCGGAAAACATATATTTTTTTAATAAACAGAGTTCTCCAAGAGTTTTGAATCACCCGGTATTTCGGTAGCTGTCACTTTTGACGCTTTTTTGTCTTTGACATTTGACAAGTAGAAACTAGGGCATTACTAAATATGGAACGATACAGGCTTCAACAACGCATTGAATTTATTACAATTCACTACAAAAATGATGAAAATCTTGCAGTCTCAGTTTGCAAAACTAAAAAGTTTCCAGACCGTGTTATCTCTCGAAGAGGTGATCACAATTGACCACCGAGATCTTGTGATTTAACACCCTGCGACTTTTTCCTTTGAGGCCACGTGAGAGATAATGTCTACGCCAACAGCCCAGCGTCGATTCAAGACCTCAAAGATAGAATTCGTGAGGCTATCGAGGACATAGGGTTATGGAAATTATGGATTTCATGAAAAGGATGTGGTCCTGTAGGCGTGGTTGTGTTGGCCATTTGGCTCATGTTGTTTTTCATTATTCTTCTTTATTATGAAATAAACATCCGATCATTTATCTCAAAAAATTTAATTTTTCTTTGAATTCCAAATTCAATTGTATCGTAAGCACCACACTCCTTTTTGCTTGACCACACAAAAAACCCTCCCCCTCATAATGTTCTTTTTGGCGCTTACGACTTTCTCGCGATATTTCTTGGAATACCAAAATAACACCTCCTGTTGGAGAACCCTCTATATTAAATAGTTTATGTTTCCGCCCAAATCAAGTGATGCCCAAAATCAAAGGATCAAAATTCTATTACTCCCGAAATGGAAAAATTTACATATGACCCTGAAAGTAGGCAATACTTATTTGAATAAATAAATATATAAACATTTCATTATGTAGTCATAATAGAATGCAACCAAACGGACTCCCTGAGCAGCAACAGTACCCTTTTTTTTTTTTGCTATCAGGTCCACCAGAACCAAATTTATCTAATAGAATCTAGCTCGCTTCTGTTTTTTTTCTTTTCCCTATACAATTTTAGTGTTTATCGGACACACATAAAAAAAACAGTCTTAAATCTCATACCCAATTGAAGTCCACGCTCTAATTGCAAACAATCCGTTATCTATTCAATTCTGTCTGTGTGTATGTGTGTGTGTGTATGTGAGCATTCAATCAAATGTAATTAATGTGTGTGTGGATGAATGATCAAAATCCGAATGATTGAATTCGGTTTCAGTTTGAATTTGTTATTATTACTCACAGGCATGCATAAATTTTTTATGCGTAAACATTTCACAAGTACACAGAATGCACTCGTACCGGTGAACAACCATAACAACAACAACAACAATAAGCATAAAGACATAAAATTGGGGAAAAAAAGAAATAGAAATAGAAGAAGAAGAAGAAGAAATACAAAGAAAAATATTCAAACAAATTGAATAGAGAAAACAAGTTATCATGTAACAATATTTACCAATAAGAATGAAGACATCATAATCCTGTGTACTCGTATACGTTGGAATATATGCATGTGTTCGTACATATATACATACGCATATCCGAATATGAGTCATTCCACAATGCAAGAGAATAACTAGTGTGGGCAAAAACTGATATATTTAAATAAATTCGTTTAACTTTCATTTAGTTCCACACTTAACAAGTATTACATATTAATGGCGTTTCTTAAGAATTAATTTGATTTCGTTTTGTTTTGAGCGGCTCAAGGATATTATTATTATTAAGGGCTGGTTTCCGTAAAACAAATTCGATGGTTCGAATTATTTATGAGTAAGAAAATATTGTTCTTTTGGGCAGACGTTCCATATGTCATTCTCACACATATCGCCCATGTACTTCAATAGTGTCATTGCTCAAGACACGATTTTTTCAAGACAGTCGGTTAAAGTTCTCCTTTGAACCATACTTAGCTAATATAGGAAAAAAACCCGAATAAACTACCGGCCTGGCAATTGTTTGTATAGGGTTATCCATTTCGTGGTTTCAAAAGTATAGCGCTGGAATTCGACATCTGTCAAACTATGTTGTTAAACGAATTTATTTTATTTTCAGTTGGAAGTCTGACATTGACGAAAATGGATCGCTTAAAACAAAAATATTCGTTTTACGGAAACCGGCTGTAGAACCCCTTCCAATTTTGACAATTTGTAACTAACGAACGAATTCGTTTTATGGAAACCGACAGTAAACTGATTTCTTTCTATTTAATAAATCCACTCGCTTCGGTGGGGTAACACTCATACTCAGACACTTGTCCATGCACATGAGTGGGCCCAGGTATAAGAGAATAACATAGCAATTTGTTGCTTATTTTGTCATTTTTGTTGTCTTTCGAAAATAATGATTTCCAGAAGAAAATCTTGTGACCGGTGCCAGGGCATTGCAGGCAAGTGGATAAGCATTTCTATCCGCACAATATTTTACACAAAACAGCAGTGGCGGACTATTTAGGGACCTCACTGAAGAGGCCTTCTTAGATGGCTTCAGCAGTCATCGATCATCATCTTGTTTGTGCATTGTAATGGGGTGAAAACCTACATATTCATATATGCATTTCCAACTTGCTTTTTGGAGTTATCACGGACAGAGTAGTGGATCTACCTGATATCATTCATATAGCTAGTCCAAAATACCTGAAAGCCTTTTACAACAACAAGGGCATTTTCACAACGCTCCTATATACAGGTCCATTAAGAGAAGACATTATTGATGCTTGGAAATGTCTGATGAGGCCTTCTCACTGGCCTTGGTGGGCCACTAGACATGGATGGACCCTCTCACTGTCCATCTATGCAGAATGCATGATTTTTTGTATTGCTGTTCATTGACCATCAGGCATGTGTGTTTCTCTGCCATGTGTGTGTGTGTATACATACACATCTATACACGAGTGTATGTAAATGTGCATAAATGATTTATCCTTTTATCCTTATCCTTTAGACATAGTAAATACAAACCGTGTGTGTTTGTGTATGCCTACATAGTACATATGTCTCTATATAAAACTATTATACATATACAAATACAATGCTTGTGTGTGTGTGTGTGTGCGTTTCTCTAGAAGCTCTCTTTCATACACACACACACACACACACAGACACTTACTCACGGACACAAGTCCTGGCAATCGATAAGCAATGAAAAGTGTTGAATTTTTCATGTACCTTCGGTTTGGCTTTTTCGTACAACTACAATTTTTGTCGGTTTTGGTTTAGCGTTTGCCTCCCAGTGCTGTTCTTGCTGCTGCAAGTGAGTAGTGAGTGCTCTTTGTAGTCATCAGCCACTAGCGTGGATGGTTGGCTTGACTGCCTGTTCCCGCCGCGGTCCCCACCACTTCTCTTCTTCTGGTTTTTTTTTTCGATGTTGTTTTCTTCGGTGTGTTCAGTGTCCGTTGTACGATGGTTGATTTTTGTGTTTGGTGGTTATAGCCGCTTCTTTCCCGGGGTAATGGTAATGGCAATGGCTAGGTGGCATGGCGTGGCCTGGTGACTAGGGGCGGTGGGAGAGTTCAATAGCCATTACCTTAGTTTGGGCTTTTTCTTTATGATATTCTCTATTTTTTTCCGTATTCTCCTGCAATGTCAGGTGGGGGGAGGGGGTTGGGTTTCGAGGATACCAACGACGACGTTGGGTCGTTTTTTTCTTCTTTGGTGTGTGTGTGTGTGTGTGCGCTCGCGTTTTTGTTGTTTTCCTTTTTGTGCATAACAAATATATACATTTATTTAACGTTTCTTCTCGTTTGACGGTCGGTTTTGGTTGTTGTAGTTGTTGTTTTGTTTTCTGTGTGAGCATTTTCGAGAACATTGGTGCTTAATGAGTTTAATCGCAATAATTTTAATTCTTATGTCTACTGACCCTTTTTCCGGTGGCGAACGTTCGAACGGACAACCGACCGACCGAACAAACGAACGAACGAACGAAAAAAAAGATTGCTTGTTATTGAAGTTATTTTTCACCTTTAGTTTTTGTTGGTGTTGTTGTGTGCTTTTTTGAACCTTTGCCTTTTGTTTTACGTTTGTTATATGTAAATTTTAATAGCAGTAAAATTTTTCACTTTTTCGTCCACACCAGCACTTATTGTGGTGGCGGCCGTGAGGGTGGCTGCAAGCGCCCGCCTTGCCACGGGAAAGGAGGCGAGCGAGTGGCGGTTAGGTAAAGTTTGGTTTGCCATTGTTGAAATTGAAGATGAATCCTTTTTCGATTCGGTTATTAATACATTTGATGTTGTGCTAATGAGTTGTAATTAAACGTGTAATTAATTCCGATTCGATTTGTGTGTGTGAGCCCAATGGCCAGGGGGCCAAGGCGAAGGCGGTGTGTCAAAGGATCCAGTCATTGATTTGCATTGGTTAACTGCACAAAAGGTAAAATTAATTAAAATGATAACTTTTATAATGTCAATCCGATGGCGTTATTAGATTACAGCCATCGATTGATGACTGCTGATGGCTGCTTTACCAAGCTTTGTCAATTTGTTGCATTGTAATGTATTTCGTTTTCTTGTTTTTTTTTTGTAATTATACAGGATACACATCAACATACATAGACACAAGCTGTATTGGTAAAGACTTCAAGGTTGTATAAACAACACGTTGTTTCAAGGATTTTGGATTTATTGGCAGGCGTGGTGGAAGGACTGGGATGTTTGCTTGTTCGGTATTAACATTTTGAATTGTGGGAATTTATCTAAATTATTCAAAACAAATTTGGAATTACATTTTTGTACGATTTTTAGGACATCTTTTTCGTAATTATTATTATACGTCTCATAATTTCAATGACAGGTCTCATATTCTCACGCAAATAGTTCCTTCTTTTAAAATTGTGAAAACAAATATTCATTGGGCAGAATCTGTGATAGTTTTCAACCAGGTTCAGTTAAGGGGCTCACAGTAAAAGTGGTCAATTGGACCAGTTTTGACTTGCCAATCAAACTGCTTATTAGCAAACGCAGAATCATAAGCGTAACTAAGCTTAGACCCCCAGATAAATTGTAGTCCTATCAGAAATCAGCACTGTCGAGGGCTATAGCCTTCAACGTCCAGGAAAATTCGGTCTGTCTAAACCGCTGTCTGATATTCATGGGGGCTTACTAATTACTCACACAATTCTTCAAAGTAAACGAGAATTATTTGTCATTGTGAGCCACTGTAAGTGGTTGAAAGCTGACTTATTGGTTTTATTTGAAACATGTTCGTCTGTCAGCGTGTGGTCTTGTACTTAAATATAATTAAAATAGTTTTCGCTTTCTTGTATTTGTACCCTTGTATTTGTTATTCAAATAATACGAAATAGTTTGAAGTAACCTTTATAATGTTTTCTATATCTAATTATTATTTATAAAAAAAGTCTCTATAAACTTTAACTTCAACAATAACTGAATATTTTTTGAACGAATTTTTCGGAAATCAAATAACTCTGGTTACTTTCTTCTTGCCTAGGGAATATTATAGATTTGTATAATATTTCGGTTACAGTAAAGTAGTTGCATCGACCATGAATACCCAGCAACGGAATATTCTTGGTAAAACGATTTCAATTCAGTTACCTCTATCATTTCATTCATAACCAGTTTCTAGATTGACCTAAAAACTTTGGTCCTATCTCATCTTAACCTTTATTTTACTCCCAAAACCCAATGGAATTCGTGAAAATAACATCAACCTAAAATTTATTTGCCCGATAATTCATTTTAGTTTCATTACCGCGCACTTCATGGCCAAACACCAAAAAAAAGGGATCTTCTTTCTCATCGTCGCCGTAATTGTTGTCAACAAAAAAAAAAGTTTCACAAAAACCCATTAAAAAATTTACATTTGAATAAACAACAACAACCTTAAACTCAAGCATTACTTCTTGAAATGAATGTGAGCATTGATTTTTTGTTCCCCCCCATAAAACGAAGACGAACAAATGAAACAAAAGCGATGTGCAGGAAAACAAAGACAAAAATAAACAGAACAGAACAATACAGAACAGAACAGACAACACTGTGGCAGCCCCTGTTGTGCATCCAAGTCCACAGAGGCAGAAACAGACGACGACAAACAGATCCTTCTAAACTTGCTTAACACCTCCAATTAAAATTTATTTCTGATTTGGTTTTTTCGTCTGTTTGTCGTTGAAGGGAAATGAAAGAAATAGTTTCTTATTTGTCATGCATTACAGCACAGCGCAGTAGAGACGTCGTCAGCGCCGTGCCGCACATAAGATGTTGTTGACAGTTTTAAACAACAGTTGCGGTTTGTTTGGAGTGCGAGTGAATGGAATGTCTGAATGAACACAATGAACCAACACTTTTATTTTTGTTTATTTCCTGTAATTGCTGTCGTCGTCCTCGTTCTTGTCGGCAAGCTGTTCGGGACGGCAGACCCAGTCATCGCTACTCTCGTAGGAATCTGAGCGTACAAAATATCAGCATTCACACATCCATCTGTTTCTGAACAACACGGTCACAGTCGCAGACACACGACAATGGAACAGCCAATCCATAGATATGAACTCAAGTAAAATTGTTGATTTTGTTGTCATGTCAGTCGTATGTCTTTTTGCTGATGCTCCCTACGCAACAGTCGTTGCGTCACAGTGGTTGTTGAAAAACAAGGCTTCTCTTATGGAAAATAGTTTTTCAGTTCAAATACAACCCTGAAGAGAAAACTAATTCAAGCTCAATTTCTTAATATTGGATGAATCTCAATGAGCGGAGCTTAAAACATTAAAAGTTTAAGGCATACAGTCTTTTGGCTCTGGAAATCTTGGAACCACACATGATACGTGCGCCATATTTTAAAAATATATCTATCAGGCAGCTCCCTCAATATCTCTCTCTTGGGGACAAAAGTCATCAGTGGGACATACTTATTTGAATCTAGGCGATTCGATAACATATGATTTTAGTTAATGTTATTGTTGCGGATGCCTGCCACTACTTTCTGATAATCTGTCTCTCCATATCTCACTCTCACTCTTTCTCACTAAAGTCTTTAGTATATGTGCCTATTCCATTAGTAATTGGACGGGAAACTCGTTCGAACCACTGTGCGCCTTCCGTTGATGTGTTGTTCTGCGGGTTGTTATGTTTACTGTTATGGGGTTGCCTGGTATTACGGGTACTTTTTATTTATTGTTGCTGTTGCTGTATATAAACTCCTTACACTGGAAATAAAATAAATACGATACTGCTCTCAAACAGACGCACGCACACCCACACTATTTGTGGGGCGACAGCTCCTGGAAATGATGCGCCACTACTTTGTAGGGCTGACTAAGGCTGTGAATGAGATGTGCCGCTGTTGTTGTTTACCCCAGACCCCACATGGAAATGCTGTTGTTGTTAATGCCACGCGCTCAATTTGTTGAAAAAGATTTTCTATTTTTATTTGCATTTTATTGTGTGATGCTTATTTCCCTTCTACAAAATAATATAGTACCAACAACAACAACAACAGCAACAACGGCTACAAGCGTCTTTACTTCAATACCCCTTTCAGAGTTGTTCGCTCTCTCCAGCACCGTGTGCCTCCCGCGAACATATGTTCATGTTCATGTTCGTTGGTTAGTGTTTGTGTTCAATTTAATATCAACAAATAAGAGATTGTTGATGATGTTGTTCGTTCGCTCCTCTGTTCGTTGCTGGGGGGTGTCAAGTGCACACACACACACACAGGCACACACACACACAATATTAAATGGTCGGATGGATGCTTTGTTTATTATCCTTCTACACCGGAAGTTTATAACATCATCAGCAACAGCAAAGAATAACATTTCAACAATGCCTTCCTCAACCGACAATAACACCCAACATCGACAGCAGTAGCAACCATTTTGTATTGGCATAGGTTCCGGGCGATGGATGAGCACGATACTCCAAACATAAACTGAACAACCGCATCATTTTATTGAACCTAAACAATGTTTGCGACTTCACAAACATATCTCCACACACAGGATCTCTGCTCAAGGTCTCCAATTTAAATGAAATTCTTATTCAAAAGGCCCCCATTTTTTTGTTTGTCGTCACAAAATCTCTTTGTGAGCTTTAGAAATCGACTAAGGGCTGAGGTAGACAATTGAAATTGCTTTCTTATAACTTTGAAATATAAGCAGCAGAATGTCATGTATCCCAAGAAGAAGGCACCTCCCACACTGAATGGAAAAATACAGAAATTATAAAACTGGTCTGTTTTTGCGATATCTCGTAAAAAAAAAAGGTGGCTCAGAAAACCTGGAACTTCTAAGTAGTGGATGGTGTATTAGTTCTTAGGACTTTCACAGAGTATCGGTTTTTCTGGTCATCGTAGGAGTTATCATGGGTGATGTCCACTGAGCCAGCCATGTTGCTTTATTTGTGGAAGTTCTCAAAGTCTCTAGTGGGAAAAAATTCCCAGTGTGTTCTTTAGCGAAATATTAAGGGCATCTTGTTGGGCTGGCTGATGATTTGTTAAGTAACAAGTAGCACTGCGGACTGACAGTACTGAGTACAAGTGCCGATCGTTGTTGTATGTATTCGTATCTGAAAGCACTTCAAGTAAGGAAAGCCATAAATTAAAACATCTGTTTGGAGAAATTGACAAACGGAAGCTTCTTTATATCCTTCTAGCATATCCTACTATTCACTTACACTCACACAGACGAACACACACACTGTCAAAGACCCTCTCATTTTACACACGGCCGCCAATACAGACAAAATGTTTACGACACACATATACAGACGCCCTCACAGCGAATCACACACACACATGCCTGGGTCTCCTTTACTGGGAATGTGATGACGACGACGACAAGGACGTCGTCGACGGCAACGACGACTTTTTCAAGAAGATTAAGCGCGGCAAGTGTGGATTTTCTCAAAATTCTATTTAAGCTGTGCAAACAAAGTGTAAACAATTGTAAATGTAACAAACATACAATGGTGGTGCTCATATATACACACACATACAAACACACACACACACACACATATATAGACTTTGCACAGTTACATTGAGACAACCGACGAGTGCAAACTGTGTGGCAGTAAAGTAAAGTCGTAGTGGTATTTGTTATAATAAATTATGGGCGTCATCAAAAGCAACAAAAACAAAACCGACCAACTAAAGAACATACACACATTTACACAAACATTTTCTCTTTCTGTGGGCGTTTGTTTGTGTGTAAAATAATATTTTTCATTTTGCTGTTTTTATTTTTTATTTTCCCTTTCTGTAAATTGAAGTTTCAGTATTTGTTGTTGGTTGTTTTCTGGTTGTAGTTTTAGTGCTTTAGTTTCCGCACTTTCTGCCACTCTCTACTGCACACAAACACACACACAGACACACACTCAATTATACCCGGTGTTCTTATAGCCGAAGTTACTTCTATCCTGTTTATGAGTTTAAAGGTGTTGAAAGTAAATTGAATACCCATGAAATACTGATGTTGTCTGTCCTGCCACAATCTGCATGAACCGGAGATGTGGCTTTACAAGTTTCTGGCTTTAGCTTTTCCATTTTCCAGCTACGACAGCAACACAACAAAAATGCATTCATAATCCGAAACTGTTTTTATTTTGAATACTCTACTTTGTAATTTAAATGATTTAAAGTTAAGAGGGACATGATGGTCAAATGAATTCACGCAACAGGGACGAGTCCTGAGAGGACTTAAACGGTTTTGGGCAGGCACAGATGTTTTACCGGATATTATTCGATTGCGATGCACACTCCGGAGATGTTTCGAGTGAAATTCCCTATAAAGATCGCAAAGATCTCCCAGCAAACCCAAGACCATTGTGGTCTGATAAGAATGAAATTAAGGAATGGCACAACACCTAACATCCATGAAAACATTTACACCGTCTAAGAATGGAGAGGTTTTCTGATATCTTGTAGACTGTAAGTTCTCCTATTAAATGTTCTTTCAAGCGCCCCGGTAGGCGAGTTGGTAGCGTGCTTGCCTATCAGCGTGGGGGCTGTGGGTTCGATTCCCACCAGAGGCTTTGGTCTGTCGCTGCAAAAATCAAGCCAAATGGTCTTTGTCACCCGGTTTACCCTTGGACCCAAAATTGTAATATAAATTTACTTTGTATTGTAATTAATGATAAATAAAATAAAAAAAAAATGTTCTTTAACTATTGGAAAACACAAACTCTTGCTAAACTCATCTTTGTGTCTCCGCGAATCATTAAGACCGTCTAATGGTTAAAAGGTTCGATTTCAGTGGTTAAAGGTTTAAGTCTAATCATATTTGCAGTTATTAATAGTCCAAACATGGTTTCGCCCCATTACCATGCCCACAGACCGAAAATCGTGAAACACATGTAACCATTTCAGTGTTGTTCAATGTTCATACACATGTATGCGCAATTTATTTATTTCAACTATTCGCCGAAACTTTCTACATTTAAAAGTTCTTGCAATTTCAATCGAATATCGAGAATGGCCACGTGTGGGGAGACTTTGCAAACATTGGATAGTTGGACAAATGCCATGCCACGACGAGTCGTAGAGTTTCAGCAGCAACAGCAAGCAGACCATAGAAAGGAAACCAATAAATGTACATGTGTGTGGTCAGCACTACACACGACTACGTGCATACGGTTTATACACATACACAGCATATGAAAACCAGCAGAGAGAGACAGAGAGAGAGCTACAAAAAAAAACAGTAACCTCAAACCTCTGTGTGTGTGTGTTTGGAAGAGTGCGACTGTAGTATGAACGCGCAAAGTGAAGTAAAGGCAATCGTAGTTGTTGTTGTTGCTGGTGTTCCGTTTGCGTTTTAACTATTTTTGAGCGCGCATATGAAAACCGCGGACAACAACGGGCCAACAATATTGGCAGCCATGTCTGTCGGTCAATTTTCGGCCCAGACACAACAAGCGACTGGCGTTCCAGCCAAGTACAACTGCCATCTGACTTATGTTTAAAGCGGAGTGTGTGTGTTTTTTTTTTCAGAGTGCCCTGCAAGAGTTGTGTTTTTTTTTTTTTACTTTTGGTTTGTCGTAGTAACCACTGGCACTCACACACACTTACACACTCTCACACGGTCGTACTTACTCGTACATTTGAGTGCACACTACACACATGTCATGCAGAGTCAAGTGTGCCGTACGACAAGTTTAAGTGTTGGTGTTGGCATTGGTGTGGGGTAGTTAGTGGTTGACCCCATCACATTCAGTACACGCCCTACTGCCCTTGCCCCACACAGTCGTACGTGCATATGGACTTACATACGTACGGTACAGTATATAATATTTAAACATTTTCTTTACGGCTTGTGTGTATGGCGGGATGTACTACCCTGTATACGTATAAGTGTCATTGGGCGTGTGTGTGTGTAAAAAGGCAATTCGTTTTGGCGATTCATTAGAATTACTCGTATGCGTACATTATGGCCTTTTAACGTTTTCGGTGTTTTTTTTTCGTTAGACCTGGCCTCCTGCTTGTTGTTGTATGAGTTGTTTGTAAATATTTTATTTACTTTTTTACATACTTAAATATACTAATGTTAAATTGAATATAGTACATCGTGACACACACATACACAGACACAGACATCCCGTCTTATGGCGACAGAGCTATCAGTTGGGGGAAAACATGTGAAAACATTTGGAACAGAACAGAATTGTTAAGATTTCGTGGATGTGCTCACCTCAAATTATATTTGAGTTTTAACTAGAGCTTTTAACCCGGGATTTCCGGGGACGTATTTCCCGTGAAATTTTTCGATTATTAACTTCCCGATTCCCGGGAATAAAAACATACCAAACAATGCAACTATGTACGATTTTACGGGATTTTTACACCTGTGATTGTGGTTTTTAACCGGGAAACTACACGATTTTTTTACTTCCTGAATCCTTCCTGAAATAGTTGATCTTATTACATTTTAATTTTACAGGATTTAATTTTTCAATATTAATTGTCTAGGATTTTTAATTTATTAATCATTTTATGTTTCGGAATACAGTGTACTCTCGCCTTACGGACACCTCTCATAAACGGACCCTTTTTTCAGTACCAATTCGCTTCAGTCCCCTTATGTACTTCTCTCATAAGCGGACAAAATTCCCAGTCCCTTAGGTGTCCGCTTATGAGAGAGTACACTGTACCTGAATTATTATTTGCTTAAAAAAACAATATTTTTTTTTTCAAAAAAAATATTATTTTTTTTATATAATTTATAAAGAAAAATCAAGTCCCGGGAGATGTCAAAAAACTTCCCCATTCCCGAGAGTTGGAAAAAGTCGGGAAATTCAAAACCAAACAACTTTCTTCGGACCCATAAACAAAAACATAGAGGATTTGCTGAATGTCTTCGTGAGCGAAGTACAACTTGAGATGGATTGCAGCTCTCTCGTGTTCTCGCGCTCTTTGTTTGTTCAAAAGTCACTTTTCGAATCGAATACAATGCTGTGTATTTTCGAATTTACAATAAATGTGATGAAATTGTCATGGAACATACCGACCTCGTTAAAGTTCGGTGTAACGCGTGTCAGGAGTTTTGTTAAGTAATTGTCTGTGTGCGTGTGGAGCTTTTTTCCCCAACGATATTACGAGCACTGTAAAGTTTATATAGGGGCCATTAACACATTAGCGAGACAGTAGAATATTGCCCGTACTAGCAACGACGCCAACAATTCGACAACGACTCACCCAACTGTTGCCCCGGAAAACGCGCCCATTGTACGTACACTCTTCAGCTGGCCAAACCCTCCGTCCCACACAAACCCCATTTAAAGCAGCCCTTTGCCACGCACAACACTCACACACACAAACACACACGTGTATAAACATAGAAAGTCTCCTTTGTTGTTTTAGCTTTTGCAATTTATCGCATAACTCATGGCGGTGGCCTTTTCATGGTACTGTTTTTTTTTTTTTTGTCTTGCCATACTCCTCATCCACCATCCCAGGCCTTCTGTATATTTTCTTTGTACTAATTAGGATTTTTGCAAATATTTAGAGCAACGTCCCCCCAAATCCTGCATTTATTGTGCCATTGTCGGATTGCATGGATGGACGGACGAACGTTCGGTCGATCAGTCGGTACATAAAACAAAGCAAAGGCGACCTTTGAAAACGTATAACGTGAAATTCTAACAAGGGTTTCTTCGTCCTCTCTTTTGTATACATATTTTCTGTTGTTGTTGTTGTTGTTTTTTTTATAATTTTATTCATTCGCCCTGAACATTTACTGACTTTTGGCCTTTCTTCCCACCTATGAATTCATAGAAATACGAGTGTACAATTCTTGATTTGTCGGCTCGTGTGTTTGGCTCGACAATCCTGTATGGATGAGGTTGGTGGGGGGGGGGGACACATGTTGGTAAGTGTTCTTGTTTCGTATTTACTTTTTAAATACTGGGTACATGCACACATGTCCTGCTCTGACTTCAACCGTATGAGGTGCCGGCGTGTGTGTGTGTATACTCGTTCGTACATCAACAGCACCAACAACAAAATATGAATTCAAATAAACTTGACCCCATGTATGGAAAAGGTTTACAATCAACACACGAACGGAGAATTCTTTCATCAACGACCTTGAAATTCCGTTCACAATTAAATGTTGGCCCCTCTGTGTACAAACATGCAGAAGTCGTGTGTTTGTGTCTGTTTTATACAAACTTACCTTATTCATACTCGTCATCACGCTGTCTCTCTCTCTCTCTCATTCACTCCCACACACACTTTATAATACATACTACACACATACGGACTGAAACCGAAAGCAACACTTTGTTATTTTCCTTTTTAAGAAAACTTCAACTTCGAATACGACTCTTCGAGAACCACAAACACATTATTATGTCTTTTTAAAATGTCTTTTTTATTGTTTATATTCTTTTTGTTAAAATTGTTTTGTTTCGATTGCACTGAAGCCACAAATAAGAAAAAGCTTTCAACTCCCCGGAGAGTTTGCTGCAACTACTTCCGTGCACGAGGTGTTGCCAACCTCAAAACTAGTGTACATGACAAAAAACGGCGGGAATCCAAATGATAATATTGACAGCAACAGATGATCATCGACTGGACAACGATTTAAACACAATTGGGTCGCTAGCCACAGAGACACCGGAGACATGTTCAAATTATCAATTTAATCCTGGAAATCGCCCTATACTAATTCAGATAATTATTAAAAGTCAAAGTGAGCGCGATTATCAGTTTTTTAGTTTAAATTAAATAATCACTGTCAGTGCGACTTTTGTTTTCAAAATATTTTTTGAACTACGGAAAAAACGTGTTTCCTTTGCACTTAAGGTACTGGATCGATCGGAAAACAATTGTTATTAGGCTAATTAGTTAAATCCGGACTTTAGCTGTGTTTTTATTATATATTTTAATCCCGATTATCGTATGGGTAATTTTTGTTTTTGTAATAAAATCATTCGTTAAATGAGACTAATAAATCTCGAATATTGTATATATGGGAAATCCAGTTTGATCGAATTTCGGCTATTAATTTCCATAGAAATTATAATAGATATTGACTATATATCTCTAATGTCGTTCTCATGTGCAGTTTATTGTCTCCTTAAAGATAACATTTTTATTTCTAAGACAAATAGGGATGAAGGGATGTGTAATTTTTCAGGTCTTCTTCAAAATCTGGATGGAGGAATTGAAAAACTGCTTGGCGCAAACGTACAGCGTACGAGTTTACCAATTTTTTCATCTTTTCCGTCATTGCAATCTCCTTGAATTTGCTTTTTGAAACTATCACAAAATCTTTTCAAATTTCCTCCCAACTAATGACCTTATTCTAATGACATTTCTCTCCCTCTTTCCATTTCAGGCGTTTTCATCCTGACATCGCCCGGTAGTTATCAAGAGAAAAAAAACACAAAATATGCAATCGAAAAGTACGCCTTTGTTTGGGCTGAGCCAACAACGCACAATACTCAAAAACATTCCACTACATTATGGTCTATTCATTATGTTCCTTGTCGTCAGTCTTCAAGTTTCCGATGTCGTTTCCAAGGTGAAGACGAAAAAGAATTCCAATATTCATTACAGCAATGAGGATAATCTAAAATCAGCCACAGAGGGCCAGCACTTCGCCATGGAGCCGCAAGATCAAACGGCCGTAGTCGGCTCTCGGGTTACGCTACCCTGTCGCGTTATGGAGAAGGTAGGTGCACTGCAGTGGACAAAGGATGACTTTGGCTTAGGCCAACACCGGAACCTAAGTGGTTTCGAGCGTTACTCAATGGTGGGCAGTGATGAAGAGGGCGATTTCTCGCTGGACATTTTCCCCGTGATGTTGGATGACGATGCCCGCTATCAGTGCCAAGTAGGTCCTGGACCAAATGGAGAGGCGGGCATAAGATCACGTTTTGCCAAACTCACGATATTGGTACCGCCAGAGGCACCAAAAATTCTGCAAGGCGATCATTTGGTCACCACGGAGGATCGTGAGATAGAACTGGAGTGTGTCTCGGTGGGAGGCAAGCCAGCCGCTGAGGTAAGAATCTAATTTCACCATACACATCCCAGGTATTGTACTAACACATGTTTGTTTTCCCTTACAGATCACATGGATTGATGGCTTAGGTAATGTTCTGAGCAAAGGCATCGAAGATGTTAAAGAGCCATTGACCGACAGCCGCCGTATAACCGCCAAGTCTATCTTGAAGTTGACTCCGAAGAAGGAACACCATAATACCACATTCACTTGCCAAGCGCAAAATACCGCCGATCGTACTTATAGGTCGGCAAAGATCTTATTGGAAGTGAAGTATGCCCCAAAGGTGACAGTGTCTGTGGTGGGCGGAGCTTTGGCCGGCGGGCGTATACCCGAAGGTGCTGAAGTCATTCTCTCCTGCCAGGCCGATGCCAATCCCCAGGTCCAAAGCTATCGATGGTTTGTCAATGATGAACTTGTAACGGGCGATTACACCACCAAAATGGTGATCCATAATGTCTCCCGGCAATACCACGATGCCATTGTCAAATGTGAGGTGGTGAATGCAGTGGGCAAAAGTGAAGAAAGCGAAACTTTGGACATAAGTTGTAAGTATTGAATTTTGCACACATTTCGAATTGGTTGGAAACATAATGGACGTGATTTGTTGCTTACAGATGGTCCGGTATTCCGCCAAAGACCTGCCTCTGTGGAAGCTGATTTGGGCGCCAGTGTCACAATGAAATGCAATGTGGACGGCAATCCTGCACCGGAAATCGAATGGATCAATGAGAACGCCGACCGAGTTGTGGGCACATCGGCAAATCTGACACTGAAAGTGTCAACCGAGACGGCGGGCCGTTACTACTGCAAAGCAGTGGTGGACGGTTTCCCCGAAATCGGTGCCGAAGCCACAATATATGTGAAGCGGGCCCCCATAATCACATCGCATAAGGTCCAGTTCGGCGCTGTGGGCAATAGGGCCAAAATCGACTGTTTGGCTTTCAGCATTCCCAAGGCGGAGAAGATTTTGTGGTCCTACGAGGGGAAGATCATAAATATGTCCACCGCTGATCCCGATTTGTATATTTTCGAGGAACATCACCTGCCGGAGGGAGTGCGCGCCGCCTTGATCATAAAGGAAAGTCGGTCCAATCATTTCGGAAAATATAATTGTACAGTTGTTAATTCATATGGCAGCGATTCGTTGTTAATCACCTTAATACCGGAACGTAAGTGCATCATTCATCCCATGCCGGAGAACTTTTGTGCTAATGTCTGTGTTTGTTTGTATTTGCAGCTGGTTCTGTACCCGTCCTTTTAGTGGTCATGGGCTCTATGTCCTCGGTGGCCATTATCCTAATGGTTGTGATGCTCGTGATTGTTTACATGAAGCGCAGCAAGAAGAAGCCCATGCCAGCTGATGTTATTCCAGAGGCCTCACGCGGAGGCGATAAATTAAGCGATCTCAAACACGAACTGCGTGCCAAAGCCTATGAAGCCGCTGAATATTCGGAATCAACGTCCGACGGTTTGGCCATAAACCTGACGCATTCGCCGATGCCCGATGTACAAATGAAAGGTGCGACGCTGGGTGTACCACTGGCGGGACCGGTTAAATTGGACGAACGGTATGTTTAATATGGGCCCACCTTTGTTTCGTCCCCAATTCATGTGTGTGTTTTTTTAGATTTTCCGGTGACTTTGGCGATCGCTACAATCGCTCCTGCAATATAAAGAACCTAAAAAATCAAGACTACAAGGAGTCCGTGAACGGCTATGCTCCTTACTTCGAGTATGCTTTAGACTACAGTCCACCCAACGACGGCAAAGCGTCGGTGGGTTCGGTCTCGAAGAGCAACTCGACAACCATCAGTTCGGCCACCTTACCGCATTATTCAAATCCTGCCACAACAGCGGGCAACATGAGTTTGCCCAGGAATCGCAGCGATATGCAACAGCAATCGCTGAATAACGGATTTTTAGGTAAGACCAACGAGAGATATGACAAAGTGTACGTGAACATTGATATTGATATTGATTGTGTTCCATTTGCAGGTCAACCATTATTACAAAACGGCATCGATAGTCGCTTTAGTGCCATTTATGGGAATCCTTATCTGCGTACCAATTCCTCCATACTCCCACCTCTGCCGCCCCCCAGCACAGCGAATCCAGCGGCAACACCAGCCCCACCGCCTTATCATGCACCGCGAAACCATGTCAACGCAATGGCCAACGGCGGCGTCATGGGCAGTCTGAAGAACTTCGGCACATCCAACAGTATAATCAGCGGACCCAACGGTCCGGCCAGTGTCAGCGGCAGTAGTTCAAATCTGACAGCCAGCAGTAATACGCTGGCGGCCACACCGCTGGCAGCTCAGCAGTCGTCGGTGGGAACGCCATCCGGCGTAACGGCGGCTCCGACAACGGCACAAAGTCCTTCGGGTCAATTTATACTGCCCTCAAATGGAAATGTGACAAAAAAGGGTGCCCTGGCCACCCATGTCTAAATGCCGACTACCGCGCACACAAACGCGCACCCTGTACTCAGGGTCTGTGGATTTCTGTGGAACATAAAACGAACGAATGAAATTAACGAATTACCGCCATAAGCTGGAGGAAACTTAACGAAGCGGACGTTTTTATCGCGTAAGAGAGAACGAGAGAATAAAAAACATATTGTGATTTTTAGTGTTAATTATTTACCTATGGCAACTCTAAGCGCAAACACAACAACCATGTTGCATTCCAATGTCGGACATGAACGACAGCGGTCGTGAGAGAGCGTGAGTGATGGATGACGAATGCGGCGAGGGGACGAAACAGCAGAAGCAACTGCGGTTGTTAGTATTTGCATTTTTATTAGAATCATTATTGTTAGTAATGTTAAGAAGACAGCGACAGCGACGACGAAGAAGACACTTCTACATATTTGCATACAAAAGATGTGTGTTAAGCCCAGGCCCACTCCGAGATTTGTTTTTCTTTTCCCCACCCCCACATCCTTATCCTTTTCTCCCCCTTCCCCGAGAATCGTTTTTCCCGCTAACCCCCGTCAACCAACCAGCTGCATTGTTACCTTACGTTTTTTGTCTCCTAATATGTACAAGTATTTCTCATCATCATCACCATCACCATATGCATGTTTAAGCATGTTCATGTAATTGTCGAGTATGCATATATTACATACATACATAATATACTTATACCTAAATACATACATATTCTAAGCCTAAGTCGCCTGTAGTTAGTTCTTTTTCATGTAAATTATATACATACATACAAAACTACTTATACTAACCTACCTACTAAAACAAAACGAAATGAAATGAAATTGAAAAGAAAATAATGAAAACACCCTAAACTACTAAATCTAAATCTGAAACCTTAAACGAAAACGAAAAAATGAACTTTGTAAGCCAAAATTTCCAATTGGATTAAATTAAAATAAAACAAAACAGATAAAAAACTTTAATTTATTACTTGGTACATGTAAGATTTTAATTAATAAGTAAACGACTAGAAAAAACCCAGAACTTTTAAATTAAATTATTTATAAACGCTTAAAACAACAACCATTCAACCAACCAACCAACATATTGTAAAAAGATTAGACTCTAACATACGCTTTTAAAACAAAATACTAGTTTAGTATAATATTATTATTATTATTAATAATAAACGATCTGAAAACCTATTGAATGAAACAAAAGAAAAACCTAGAGGACGGCAAAGTAATCGAAGCAGATAAGGCAAACAAGTCGACACAATGTGCAAATGATTATAATCAAATTCTACTTTAATTAGCTGACAGTTTTTAGTATAAACCAAATTGAGTATGACGAATGGAAGGATAGATGGACTGATGAATGTAATGGAATGAACCGAAAAAAAGACGATAGTAATACGTTAAATATTGCTGCCTTATTCCTTGTAAAAATAAAAACCAAAACTGAAACAGAAACAAAAGAAAACGACAACACTCAACACAACAAAAAACGAATACCGACATTTTATCTTTCAGTCTTTCGATTTGATTCATTTTATGGTGTATTTATTTTGGACAAAACCAAAAAAATGAAAACGTGAACTTTCACGTACTTGTACTTTTTTCTAGTTCTATGTATTTATTGTTTTCATTATACTTTTTAAAGGCTATTTGACGATTTATATATAGATAATTATTTTCTTTTTTGTCTAAATTAAAAGTGTTAAAAAAAAAGAAAGAATAAACAAAAATCATTAAGATAATACTTGAAATAAACGAAGAGATATTTAAAAACATAATACTAATTTTGTTCTTTACTCATTTTCAAATAACTAACTGCAACTAGTCGGCGGAGTGGATTTGGCAACTCGACAATATTTCAACATGTTCATATTACACTGGTGTGGCAATACTGTATGTGTAACGTGATATCGGTTCTGGCAACACTCTCACTGTCGATGCAACTACAATGCCATTAATGACCACTTTATACGAAATGATTGGGAAAACAAATAACGTTTACGATTGCAATCATAAGGGAAATATAGAGTTTCTCCAATCAGTCGTATGTTCAATATAGGTCAACAAAGTGTGCTCATAAAGACCCCTGTGAGGTCTAATGTACCAAATATTGGCGCACATCATCATGTCTTGCATTAAAACGTTATCATTCGGATAACTCATACTTTTCCATTGACTCAGTGTCAACACAACGATGTTTGTGTCCCAGCTATTATGGTAATATCGCGCTGTTAATAACAATGAATTTGGTGGTTTTCGTACATTCGTGTATTATTCGAAATAACAATTGTACAAACGTTTGCCGTCGTCAACCTTTATTCAGTTGAACTCAGACGTTTCTTTTTAAGTGTTGCAGTTGGCAGCACTGCAAGCTGTAAACAGCTGATTATAATTTGGCAACAAACATTTCGCGAAAACGCTCATTCTTGTTTCGTTTCCAATTGTCAAATGTCAAAGAATAAAAGCTTTAAAAGTATCAGCTACCCAAAGACCGGGTGATTCAAAATAAAACCTCTTGTTGGAGAACCCTGTTCTGTCTGCCTACCACGAGTTGGCATTAATAACAATTCATACATTTTATCATATTTCTCTCCATTTAGATACGCCCTTCATAATATGATTGGCAATATTACAAAACAGCTGACAAAATCAGAAAGTGAGAGGTAGATGGAATGGAGGAAACACAATTTCATTCCATTGCGTTCCATTTCTCAGACAACAATGGTACTCCGCCGCCGCCGACTTTAAAAAAAAAGACCGACCTGCCGCTGCTGTCATCGTTGTTCCTGATTCCTGTTGAGTTCAACTCCGACGATAATGGTGGACAATAAATTGCAGCGTTATGAGAAGTTAGCCTTTTTAGGCGAAGGTCAAGTAAGTACTGTGTATACAACACTTGCAAATGATTTCCCCTAACACACATTTTCCGCGCCCAGTTTGCCACTGTATACAAAGCCCGAGACGTGTTAACTGAACAGATTGTGGCTGTGAAAAAGATCAAAATCGGAAGCAGAGAAGAGGCGCAGGATGGCATCAATCGGACGGCCCTGAGGGAAATTAAATTGTTGCACGAGCTGCAGCATGAGAATTGCATTGGTTTGTTGGATGTATTTGGCCACAAATCAAATGTGTCTCTGGTGTTCGATTTCATGGACACCGATTTGGAGATCGTCATCAAGGATCCCAAAATCATTCTGACACAAGCCGATATCAAGGCATATATGGTTATGACACTCAAGGGCTTGGAGTACCTGCATATGAATTGGATTTTGCATCGTGATCTGAAACCCAACAATTTGCTGGTAAATTCCGATGGTATTTTGAAAATTGGAGATTTTGGTTTAGCGAAATTTTTCGGATCGCCCTCCCGTGTCTATACTCATCAGGTGGTGACGCGATGGTATCGTGCACCGGAATTACTATTCGGAGCTCGCCAATACGGCACGGGCATCGACATTTGGGCGGTCGGTTGCATTTTAGCAGAATTGTTGTTGAGAGTGCCATTCCTTGCCGGCGACTCTGACCTAAACCAATTGACGAAAATATTTCAAGCGTTAGGAACACCTACCGAAGAGACATGGACTAATCTAAGTAAACTGCCGGATTATATGCAGTTTGTTCATTTTCCTGGCGCTCCTCTCTCTCAGTACTTCTCCGCTGCTCCAGATGACTTGTTGGATTTGGCCGAGAAACTATTGGCTTTGGATCCATCTAAACGCTGCACTTGCACTGAGGCTCTGACAATGCCATACTTTACAAACAAACCGGCTCCCAGCTTGGGTCATAAATTGCCTTTGCCCAGCTCCAATAAACAGAATACCGACGAGAAGCCTAACCTGAAACGCAAGATTTTAGATGCCATCGAGGGTGTAGGCAATCCCAAGAAACTAGTATTTTAAGATAAGGTAATTACATTTTGATTATTTTTGTATTTGTTTAAAAGTTTTTGAAATCAATATAAGACTTTAAGCGAAATTGAACGGAAATGAACAAAACGAATAAGAGAGTGAGCTCAGTTCTCAGAATTTTACCATTCCTCCGTTCAGTATCCACCCACTACTGTTTTGTTATTAAAGTATGTATTTGTTTATATAAAATAGAAATCAAATGCAGAAATTACTTTGACTTTTTTTTGTTCCTGAAATTCTATCATAGATTCACCATACAATTGAGAGTATATTCAAATTGTCATTACATTTACAACACTTCGAAATGAGTACCCTTTAAAGTGTGTATATTCTTGATCAGTTACGAGTGCCAATGTTTTCAGGCGAATTCTTCCTAACATTATTAGCATTAGCAGTTTGTAGTCGGCTCATACAAATCTGATTTTTAGACATCATAATACATCAGTAGCTATGACCATTAAACAGATGTAATTCATACGTATATGAAAAATCCTGATGACTGCACGTCTTATACGATGAGTGCAATGCATGGTGTAGATTTTACCACTTTCGTTCCGTCATCTTTGAAATCCAGTTAATTATGAACGTGAACTGATTACCAGACCATACGAAATATTGTTCATCGGAAAATTACAAAAAAAAAACAATGCCAATATGCACACAACATCATTATGGAGGTTACATTTCTGTAAATACTCGCCGGGATATTTCGTCGACGATCACTTTTACTGTTCCTATGTTGAATCAGAATTATGATGTGGTTTGGTGAACATTGTCTTCTATAATTTGGTTATTATTTGATATGTATTTTATAAATCTCTAAAGCTGCAGCTAAATTACTATTTATTCTGCGATGTATCCGTTTCCATTTATTTTATAGAAATTTTGAATTACAATTTCTCGCATTTAAAACATAGGGAAATGATCAGAGATCAATTGTTTGTTGGATGGCGTCTTGTGTGATTAGTTGAAATTTAAGTATTTCCCGATGAAAACATATGAATATTATTAATTCTTTCTTTATTATATAAAATGTTACTCCTTAGACCACCCCAGTATGTATTTATTTGTGCTAGTCAGTTTCCTGAAATCCGAACAAATATTAATATAATTATCGTTTAATTCTCAATGTATATTTTGATTGCAACATCTCCTTTCCTTCCGTTTTGACGGTCACATCTATAACAGTGAATCTAGTTTATTGAAAAATTGTTGTTTTACCAAGTCTCGCATACCAAACAGACACCTGCTTTGTGGGTTTTTAAACAATTAACAAGTTTATCTTTTTTACTGCGAATACCTGGAAAAATCCATCATATTGGCTTGGTACATTGATTCGTACTTGCAAGATTTGTAAGCTCGCCAAAGTTATTAGCACTTGCTTAATTCAGACGTTAGAAGCATTATTTCTTCAAAAGAAATGAGCTTTGAACTATCTGAATTTCCTTTTGTCTGGATATTTTCCCAACATGTTTTGATTTTACTTACTTACTTATTTCCCTTAACATTCTATGAAAGAGCAGAATCAATGAGCTGTGCACGATAAACGGCCAATGCTAGATAGATTGGCTTAGAGATTACTCTCCTACTCGTGAAGTCGCTATTTTTGTGCATATTACTTAGATTCGAGACAAGATACAGGTGAAATGTATATGAAAGATTCGAGAATATAAATTCAAACGACGAATGTCTAATCGAGGCAGAATATAACACTCGATACCGGAACTCTATATTTGGTCAGGATTCAGAAGCAATGCAGTAGACGAATTACGACGATGAACATAATTTCTTAATTAACTTTTTTTTATTTATTTATTGAAATTACTTTAATTACCTTACCTTAATTTTTTCTTCGATATTTCGTCTTTCATCCAAAGAAATCCTTAGAAATTCTATTAAACGAC
Source organism: Hydrotaea cyrtoneurina (assembly GCA_958296145.1). Classification (NCBI taxonomy): domain Eukaryota; kingdom Metazoa; phylum Arthropoda; class Insecta; order Diptera; family Muscidae; genus Hydrotaea; species Hydrotaea cyrtoneurina. Next base: position 2,867,227 of record OY282513.1, on the reverse strand, counting down.
GTTACATACTATAATTAACAAATATAAACAATTTCAGATACATGCACGAACTTATAAAAATGTATTGAACATATGGTGTGGATGTGTTGTCTTCATCATTTATATCGCATTATCTTTTTTCTAATAAGCATTCTATAACTCTGTGTGTCTGGTTTTAATAAAGATTTTTTCTTGAAAACAAAATCTGCACCGCTTTGCATGCTTTCGCACCCATGTTAACTTATATTTTTTTTGTAAAATATTCTCCACCAGTATGTTGAAGTTATTCACGATGAGCTGTCACTCTGTCGGAATGTTTTGCTGAGACAGACATGATTTTAATATAATTTTCCCTTCGAAAATATATTATCGAATATATACATCGAAAGCGAACATTTGATGTATTTCCTTAATTGGAAATTAGTTTATTGATGTGAATCCTCATGACTTCTGTGCATGGAGTCTTTCTTTATGTCATCTCTTTGAAACTTCGTTTCGTTTTGACTTCGTTATTCTTTTGTTGTTAAAACTCACTTAATTAAGCCAAAATTGGAAGATTAAAGTGCAGCAACCTAGTCGGATGCGCTGACGAACCGTAAGTAAACGCGAGAGTAAAATAGCACGCAGCTATAATAAAACTCATAATGATTACAGTTGCTGGTTTTTCGGACGATATGATTTGAAATTGTCTGTCCGATCCAACTAGACGTGTTCAACTAGACGTTTCATTAAAAAAAGTCATACGTATTTAAAATAAACATTGATAATTTTCATATTCATTTATTAAATTTTACTTTTTGTATCCATATTCATAATTCAACTTAAAACTTAAATCACATATTTTCACGTATGACGCAGTAATAATAGTAATCAATAATATAATTATAATAAATAAATCCCAAAATAATAATCACTGTCTATATATCCACTCATTTAAAGCTATCCTAAATAATAACTGAGATTGAATTGTTGAAATTCAAATACAAAATTCTATATCACTAGTCATAAATAATAACAAATTTGAGGGAAATCATAGATTTGAGAAAGAGCCCCACAATCAAAAAGTCAAAACAAATAGACAAACAAAAAAAAAACGCTTACAACAAAAATTAAAAATAATAATAATAAAAAAAAGAATACATAGCAAATATCTAAGTGCGTTAAACTACTTTTGTCAATAAAATCATAATAATTCAGAGGATGTTCTTCAATTCACGTTCGGCCCAAAGAGTATTAACATGTAGTACGGTAACAATCTGTAAGTTGAGGCACATTTGAGAAATAGTCCGGTTTATTGGGAGAACCGGTTCGGATTCATAAGTAAAAACTCAATTCCGAAAGTGATTTTCAGAACACAACTGAATAACATTCTTCTATAACTCTTTATTTGTATATTATGTGTATGTGAGTGTTGTGTGTGTGTGTATGTTTTGTACAACCAAAGCCATTTTTGATTTGTACGAGTATGTTCTTGTCTTAACAGATTTTAGACTTATTTTCGATTCAGGTTTAATTTTGTATTAGCCAAAATATTAATAGAATTAAATTTTGGATTCAAGATAGAAGGATCGGGGAGGATATACAATATATTGTTTTTCTTTTTTGTTTTTTGTTTGGTAATGTTTTGTCACAATATACAGATGGAGGCATGTCGGTATGAATGTAATAAATAACACGATTTTCACTTCTTCTCTTGTTTTGTATTGAATACCCTAAAAATATTTAGTAGATCATCTCTGGTATTAGTTAAAGCTAATTGGTTTTCTGTTAGGTTTTGATTTTCGAAAATATTCTTGGATTTTTTGTAGTCATTTGTTGTTGTTGTTGTGGTTAGTTTTGTCGATTCGTGTATATATCAAAAAAGTTGATACATGTTTTGTTTGTAAACTTAAAATTCTAAAATTTTAAATTAAATTGAAAAATTGTTTAAGTCTACGTAGTTGGTTTTCTTTTTGTTGTTGTATTCCTATTATTATGAAAATAATTGAAAATTTGGTTAATGTTGTTGTTTTCTTTAGTTGTGATTTCGTTATATTTCATTTTGCTGCTGCTCAGTTCTAGAGATTTATCGTATCCAAGTCCTGGCATGGAGCACGTGGACTTATGCCGTTGTCATTGCTATTACTATGGTCTTGATTGGTTAAGGCATCGTTTAACGCTGACGTCGTATCCTCCAGGTCCTCGGTAGAATTCTTGTTATCACGCATGCTGTTATTGTTATTAGTCTTGGAGGCATCTGGTGCAACGCCGGAACCTTGTACCTTTTTACTGCCCAGACCCAAAGGGAAGGCAAACTCCTGCGGCAATTTACGCATAATCTTGCCCGAAGTTATAAGTCGGCCAAAGCCCTCCTAAGGATATTCGAAGAAAAAAAGAATCAATGCAATATATTCTTGTACAAATATACTGAATTTAAACTGTTTGTTACCTGGTGGGCGAAAGCATAACCCGATCTCAACGATCGTCTTGATCTTCTGGATGATGGAGCTCTCATTACACTGCTGGTGTGTCGAGACTTTAAGCTAGCTTGACGTCTCTTCATGCGGATCTGTTGAAGACATGAATGTGAATTGTTAATAGAATCGTCGATGTGGTGTGTATTCATCGTGTTTACAAACGAATAATTTTGTAGGTGGAGAACTACTACGAACGGAATTGTATTCTATTCGAATACAGCTCTTGAAGTGCGGGTAACATTTTTTGATAACGACTGTTTTAAATATATTGCCGTAAATTCAGATAAAATATAGCTGAGAACAAAGGAAATCAAACTCCTGAAGCCAATTTGTTTTTGGGTAATTTGTACAGCATCATGATACAACACTACTTTCGACACATTCCGGGAGTGCACAGATTCTTACAATGAAGCTGGCGGTATAAATGTGGATTCGCTTCAAAACAAATTTCACCTACAGATTGTAAAAATGTTATTGGTTTCTTCAAATTATATTTATTTTTCTGCTTATTTCGCAATAGTTCGCTGTCCAATTAATTAGACTAGAGGAAAAGTATTTTATTGTGTGACAAACATTACACATTCCAAACTGGTTTAGAATATTAGAAGAAATTTAACACGAAGGGTCGCCAGGTAAAACGTTCACCAATCGAAACATCAAAAATGGGACAAAAATCATTACGAAGACGTCACAAGCTGTCAAGATAATGAAGAAACGTGAGCAGGGGTTTTTGACACAACGTAAAATGTAGCGAATACATTTTCAAAAAGAAAGGTAAACATATTCGTCTGTGGTACTCAGCACAGAACCTTTCACATCACAGTCATGTATAAATGCATTAACATTGTTTGCAATAATGTTCTCTAATAGTAAAAAAGGTGTAGAAAGAAAAAAATCAGTTGGAAAAATGTATTTCTGAAAAGAAATACGTGATGGATGGCGGTTCATTGCATTGAGTAAATCAAACACCAACAAACACAATTTTCTTTAGGAAAAGCCTAGAATTATCTCTCTATCAAGCCCTGCTCGTTACCTTTAAAACGTCCACAAATTTCATTCTAACCATACATTTCATTGTAACCACAAATTCTTAGATGAAATTCATATTTAAACAACCAAATGTGTTCACTTACCATGTCTGCCAGACTGGGATGTACATCTATTAAATAGAATTTGTACGCTAATACTGGGATCATTATCAACACCACCGTTATAAACATCGTTGCCCAGAAGGTGAGATCGCGCATGGCCATGGTGAGCGAGCCCACATATGGTCCGCCGATTACATAATTGTAAAAGTAGTCCAGCACAAAGTACCATATGAGACTGCCCCAAATGGTGATGTGATTGGCCACAGTCCAATACGATGTATATAAGGCTATCTGTAATTAAAAAAATTTTCAACAGGGGTGTTCGGAGACGCGCATTCTACCAACTCACCTGCGCTGTATTATCAATGATTAAAATGGTGGCTACAACAGCTCCCAGAGTCATGTGATCACTTAAAATTAAACCATTTGGCGAAACGCCTTTGTGATAAGTACCTGAAAGGATTTCCAACAAAAATGTATTAACCTCGAGTCGAGTGTGTGAGAACAAACTCGAAAGATTCACTTACCATAAGGTATTAAAAATAATATTAAAGAACTAAAGGCACCATGTAATACACTATAGACAAATTCTTTGGTATTAAACAATTGACTTTTCAGGCCGGGTGTATACATTTTGGGATATTCAACACTGTGCTTATCAGACACATCCTGTTCGAACACTCCCAGCGCCAACACGGGCAATGATGTGTAAAACAGATTGTACACCGAAATGAACATGGGATCGAAAACAGTCTGAAAGGAAAAGAAGAAAACGATTGATTTCAAGAGTCCAACGATCAATTGTCTGTACTCACCTGTGCACTGAAACCGCAAAAAAATGAATACCAACAATGGCAAAGGGTAAATGCAAAATTTTTATAGAAAAAATAACGCAGGAATTTGCACATGCGATAGTACGACCAGCGCCCGTGCACCAATAAAAGTCTTTCTAAGTAACGAAATTGTGCAATCGAATAATCGCTTGCCAATACAGCCTGTAAACCCTCCTGACCGGAAATACCAACACCAATATGGGCGGCTGAAATGAAAATGTTAAAAGAAATGAAAATAAAATAAATGGTTATAAGTAAGCTCAAAATGACTAATCTATTCCGGAATCGAAATACTTGAACTTGAACAGATTTAGAAGTCATAACACTAAATATGTAGACTGGTTCTAATTTACTAAATGCAGAGTCGTTGAATTCAAACTCGATAATGGTGCTTTAATATGACCCAAAAATAGTGTGTCAAATAATGCGGTATTTCAAATTAGGAATTGTTTTAGTTTTTAAAGGGTGTTTTTTATTGGGGTATAGAACTTTAAGTTGGCATCATTTTTTTAACTGGCGGCCATTTTGTCAGCTGTAAAGTGATTAATATTTAGTTTGGTTTGCCATTTCATCATGAACAGGTTGACAAAAGAACAACGCTTGCAAATCGTGCAAATTTATTTCGATAGTAATGGTTCAGTTCGCGAAGTTCACCGCAAGCTCCGTCCATTTTATGCCATTACATCCACTAAAACTGACTGTTTGTTCCCAAATTGGATGGCATGAATGTGGATGAGTTGTGGTTCCAACAAGTGGTTGAAAATTAGACCTGTAGAATTGGCTTTATTCGAGCCAGCCGCGGCGGCCACATGCCTGAAATCATATTTAAACATTAATGGCATAAAATTATCCTTCCAATAAAGCCAAATTGATGGACATTAAAACGATTTTCTTGTGTTTTATTTCAATTCGAAGTTCTATACCTCAATAAAAAACACCCTTTATTTTCGCCTGAACATGTTGGCTATACTATTGGCATACGAGAAACACCATTATCAACCGGTACGTTTGCCAATGTTCAGGAAGAATTTCTTAAAAAAATGACAGTAAATAAACTATCCAGCTTTGGAAATTGAATATATTTCTTACAATACTCCTTGAAAGAATAGACGGGGAACTTTTGAGTAACTGTCGTCGTCATCATTATAGCCATCAGTATCATCGTCGTCGTTGGCGTTGGATAGTCAGTGTTGGCAAATGACTTTGTCATGGCAGTGTTGTTTCTTTGTATACGTAATACTTGAGCAGAGTCTTGTGTAGGTTATCATTGAGTTTACCCAGCGCTATTGAAGAATTCCCTACTGTAAAGTTTAGTCAATTTTCAGCTCTGTTGCTTCAAAGATTTACTGATTTTTTTATATTTCATTGAGTTCGTATTACTTTTACTTTAAAGTGGGCTACAAGTCCCATCTCAATCACTTTCTTCGTTATCGAGTTATGACGTTTTTAAATATGGTCACCTAGAAAATAATCCCTTTCCGAGTCTTTGGGAAATTGGTAAATTTATGTGATTTTTGTTTGTTTTTGACAGAAATTCAAAAGTAATATTAGGCGTGAATATAACATTCCAACCTTAACCCTTTCATGTCCGAATTAAAATGGGCGGGTCAAAACTTTTTTGTATGCCAGATAAGTGTCAGTGTTCGTTCAGATATAACTGACAAAAAAAATCAAAGTCCTTGCTATCCTGGTTCGTCAGTTACAGGACGTTGTCTGTAGACTGCAGAGGTAGATTTTACAAACAAACTAAGGACTTATCTCATGATTACTTTTTTGAAAATAATTCTCTGACATTTTTTCATTTAATTTTTCAGTGGGGTACTATGAAACAATTATTTTAATACGTTTCAAAACTTTTTGTATAAACACTTTTTCGCGAAACGTTTTTGACAAGTTCACTTTATTGTGAACAGCTCCTACAAAATGGAAAAAAACGCAGGTCCAACAAATCAAAATTTATGCCCGTGAACTGTAGGACATGGTGAAAGCTAATAATGTCTTAGTCCAATAGTCACCAGCATCCCATCAATTAATACTGACAGAGAATCTTAGCCGAACTTCAACCTGGATTTCTGGTTTGATATTCGAGTATATAACCAATCACATTGATTTTCATCGGCCAAAATGTATTATTCGCATTGTATTGATTCCACCGTCACCCTCACATGAAAATAATGTCATACTTAACATTTTGTTTCAACAGAATGAAGTAAACTAATTTTTAATTGTTTTTCAACGTCTATAAAGTTGTTCTAGACAGATTCTATAAGCGGGTAATTCGTAGTTAAAGACGAATTCGGATAAGCGTACGCCTTTTAAATGGGAAAAATCACTTCATTGAAAATTAATATTAGTAACGATTGTTGTGGATGATCGTTTAAGAGTTGTGCCACAAGTTTCTATCTTCGTTTCATAGAACAAATTTCAAAGTACATACTTAGTCCGTTTAAAGGAAAGAAGGTTAAATTATCCGAAGCCCTTTTTATTAAAAAATCCCGCATAAGAGAAAAAACTTTTTTTATTCCGCTACTAATATTCTAGTATTCTAATATGTTACAAAATTGTCATTGTCGAAAAGTTTACATGATACCGACAAATATTTTAAATGATAAACTGGTTGATTCAAATGGGAATACAATGGAACAGCGACTTCAGAATGAATATATATAAGAAAAATAAATAATGGGAATAACATAGAGAAAATAATATATTTTTTTTTTCTTGTAAAAGTTGCACGATTAGCAAACTTTGAAAATGAAAAAGACGAATTTGCTGCGCTGTTTGCTTAACAGTCTTGCAGCAGGAGTTAAAGCTCTTTTAATTTTTAGTTTTTTTCGTGCTTGTGACAAACTAGTTTTGTTAATCTAAAAATGTGACTAAACACTTAATTTCAAATCTGTACAATGACTTATTAACACATTTATTATTTGTCCACTGATGCCGCAAACTAATTCATCGGAAGTTTTGTTTAAACATTGTGTCGATGTTTTTTTGGCGTACTTTAAAACCTTTCTATACACAGGAGGCAACCAACTTAGCGGTCCTATCGTAAAGGTTCTGTTGGGCCAAATTTTCCAATCAATCTCGTAAAGTGCTTAGCTAAGGTTGTGCTGCTTAAATTGAACTGAATTTACAGACTTATTTTCAAAATAATTTTTTAACAAATTATTTATTATTGTTGTTAGCAGTCGATGTATTTAATGAAATTCGAATAAGTACATGAGAACAAAAAATGGAACTTTACTATTCAAAGATTGTTACAGAAGATAGTGTACGATTAATAAGCAATGTGACTTGAAGTCTTTGTTGCATATTCAAGTCGTACGTTAGTACTAAAACTCTTCGATAGTATATGGGTTGTGAAACATAACAGGGTGATATAGACAGATACATATATTTTGCAATTGTTTTTTTAGTTTTTTTTTAAATAGAAATTTAAGAGATTGCTGATTAACTATAGGGAAACATAACGTATTGTGTAGATACTATTATGGAAACAAAGATTATTTCTGTTCCATCCAAACGCTTATTTAAATACAACTAAACTTTGTAGAACAATTAATATACCTTTGATCATTGAGACATCATTGGCACCATCTCCTATTGCTAATGTGACTGCGTTCTTGGCACGTTTGATTAACTCCACCACCAATGCCTTCTGCAAAGGTGTAACACGACAGCATATAACTGCCTTACATTGAGAGGCAATATCTAAAAATCTAAATATAACAATGTGATAATTAAAATTATTTTTCAATTTTAATTGCACTTTACTTACCTTGACTCCAACTCCGGCGCCAAACAATAAACCAGCGAATGGCCATTTATTACAATGGCAAAGCCCGTATTCTCTTCCACAATTTCGTCTTCTCTCAAGGCGTTACGTGCTGCACTGCCACCCTTTTCCAAGGTATCATACAATTCGTTGGTCTCAGCACTTTAGAAAATATATTTATAGAACAACAGAAAAAAAGTAAACAATTGTTATTAAAAAACTGTTGGCATTTTGGAAATCACACATAAAAACACACATTGATTTTAGTCAATTCGATGATTTTCCGATATGTGTTACAAGAAGCTCTCAAAAAGTGCTAAAGACTAGACAGTGTTAAAGGACTACTCTAACTAAGTAATTAAATATCATATGCAGGTTTTAGCAAATATTAGTTTACTACATGAAAATGTACAGGAAAATAATATTTAATAACATTTTGGTAAGCGTACAGTGTTTTAATAAATGAAAATTAATTTTGTTTTAGGTGCATTTGAATTTTTTTTTTGTTTATCGTGATCAAACATTAAAAACAACAACACAAACTTATGTATATTTATTTTACATATACGTAAATATTACATTACGGGCGAAACAAGGTACCAATAGAGGGGGGAAATCATCCTTTTGTACTCAACTGAATTAAACAATTTCTGGTAAGAAAAATAACAATGTTTCAAAAGGTTTGTATAGATATCATACAGAAATGAAGTCGAAAAGAAAGATAAAACTAAATCAAACTCAATTGAAATTAGACGTAATTAGACGGCAAAGGCTCATTACTAGAGGGAATAAAATGCTCTTCGAGATGCTGCAACAATTTCTCAAATTAAAGTTGTACGACCTGAATAAATGATTTCGTTAAATTGAACAGAACGATGCACTCTGATATGCATTTATGTATGTAAACATAATCCTAGAGTGAAGGAATCATTGTAAAATATGAAACAGGTTCATAAAAGATCATTACAATTTAAATTTGGTTTTATATATACAAATGTTCATCTAACATTCTGTATTTTTTTAAATATTTTTTCACCCATACTATTTTTTTTTTCGGTGGGATTAAAAATATGGAATATGGATTTCATATCGCCGAACCCGAGACACAAATATTTGACGGCATTTCAGGGTGATTCGTTGAATATAAAAACTAATTCTCAAATCCGTATCTAAGGCATTATTTAAAATAACACCAATAATAAGATTACACTACAATAAAGTTCACTTTGTTTACTCAAGCCGCAAGCTTGGAGAAAATTGCCTCAAATTTGAAATTCCGAAGGAAATAGACTATATTTTTCACTGAATATTACATGAAGATCGTGGAATAATTCGTCTATGTAAAGGTGACCAGGTACTTACTAGCGTCAGAAGATAATTCTATATTACCCAGTGTGTTTTTATATAGGACGGCCGTGGTGTGGTTGGTAATGTGTGCGACTACCACTCTGTAAAAAAAGGTGCGAAACCTGGCGGGACATTCAAACAGTTTCAGCTGCTGTTTTCCACCTCGTAAATGCTTGCGACTTTACGAGTAGGAGGGTAATCTCTAAGCTATGTAAAACTTCCTGAGAAAAGCATTAGCCGTTCGGATCCGACTTTAAACAGTAGGTCAGAGAGTATGCAAAATTATTTCGTGCACAACTCACTAATTGGAGAAAAGTTCCTCGCCTGTATTGTTTCGCAGCATTGTTTCGAAATTTAAGGACGTGGTTTAGCATAGTTAAGAATGCGAAAATTCCATGTCTGACCCAAGTGTCTTTCTATATGTGTCAGTAATTATTAGAAAGGTATAAATCCGATTATTTTTAAACATTTTTTTTATTCGTTCAAATACAATCTTGTGATGAATTTAATTTGGAACACGCAATGTTTTTGAGAATCTCTTCTTCTCTACAATTCTGAAGGTCACTGGTAAGAAGTAGCCATGTGAGAAGTACCTCGTAGAGATGAGGGCTCTCTCAGTGATCGGTGTAGACTAGGAGAAGACTAGCTCTATGCAGAATATGAAATACACTACTAAATATTAGTTATAGTTGAGTGAATCCAAGATTAAAGATCCTACCACCAAAACATCCTAAATATGTTAACGGGCCTCACACTTCATGTACAATAGACTGGCGGTATTCCGAATAGATAAATCGAACGAACAACTGTACAGTGATCAATTATAGATGATCCCGAGCGAATAAATTCTTAATTAGAAATAGGAGATTTTATAGCCACAATTTTCACTAATAATGAAGAGGCAATTCAGGAATGTGTTCGACGACTTTGAAGTCTTGAACATTAATTGAACGCAAAGAGGAAGTCAGAAACTCAAGGAAGTCATACGAGTCAGGCGAAACTGTGACATTGAACCTTTTATAAATATGAACTTAAACTGTCGTACAAATTCACCCATACCACACACTTTTACGCCTATGGAAAGTGGGAGAAACAACAACGATTCTATGGCTCAACATTGAATGTATTCAATGAAGCTCTTGGGATGAAACAAGCTTAAGTTAACCAAAAGCATCGGAGTCCTAAATGATCACAAAAGACTGTGGTCACACCTATTTTACACTGGGTGAGGACACTCGAAGAGGTGCAATGTCCTCTTGAATAGATCGAAATGATAAAACACTACAATATGTTTTCTACATCTCTCATAAGGAATAGCTCCTGGATTGGTGGAGAAACCCTTAAACAAGTTCTAAACAAACCTAAACTCCTAAATTACTGGCAAAAGTGTCTGACCTGGTCTTGGTCAGTAAAACTTTGTATCAATTGTGAATCATCGTGTTTTTCTTCCGACCTTACCGGAAACTCCTAACAAAACTTCTCAGAAACGCCAATTCCATCTTAAAATCAACTGAAAATTTTAACATAAAATATTGTTAGATACCGAACAGAAAGTTGTTTAACGAAAATATGTCTCTAAACTAGAACACAAGTAATGTGAACCTAAAAACCCAAAATAGTACTTTAAATAGTAAATATTAAAAAAAACAAACGGTGTTTCAGAATTAATTACCCTTTAAAGCTACTTCAAAGTTAACCAAAAAACAAATTAAAAAATAACACAAGAAAAAATAAAAACAGAAAAGAGGATATTCAAATCAAAAAATAAAACTGTCCCAAAACAAACTTGTAAGAAAAAAAAAACGAAACAGTGTAAACGTAAAAAAATCTTTTGAAATTGTTTGGTTTGATTGGATTTTGTTTGGTAAGAGAAGAAAAGGAAGGAAGATGATATGTTTCCCTCTACCTGTCCGGTTCGCCCTTATTACGCTTATTAATGTCTTCATCATCCCACCTAAAGGTGACAACTGATATTGCCGGGGGCGGAGGTGGCGACACCTGCGACATTTTCATTGCAGTCGAATTGCGATCATTGCTGTGGGATCCATTTAAATTGAGGCTAATGGACGAGTCAAGGGCTGCAACAGAACATAGCCAATTATGGACATCAGTAGGAGGCTAGACAATCAAAAATAAAGGCATACGACTTACGTGCTGGCCGAAAACGGTTTACTATTCGTATGGACTCTTTGAACTGTCTGAGCTGCTTCTCAACCTCCTCAAGGGTGCTGCCATCGACAATGAAGACATCGGCCAACTCGTCCGTAAGTAATTGACAAGAATATCCAATGTTTATGGCCGTCTCTAAAAAGTACAATGACGTTTAACACAGGCTATAACGCCACGGAAATAATTAAGACACTAACCTTGTTTGTCGCCGGTTAAGACCCATATTTTAATACCGGCCATTTGTAAATTGGCAATTGTTTGGGGAACTCCGTCCTGAAGTTTGTCCTCTATGGCCGTAACACCCACCAACTCCAATTCACTTTCAACCTCTTCGTAAATGGCACCTAACTTATCTTCGCGATGATCCAGCGATATGGAGGCATCCATGTGACGTTTGCTCCATTCCTCGTAGAATTCGGCTGTTAAACGTCGTTCAGCCAAGACAAGCGTGCGTAAACCTTCGCCAGCGAATTTCTGCATGAGAAAGTAGAATTGCTTAGTTTGCACATGTGAGGGTGTTATCACGGATGCTTCCACTTACATTTAAATGATCTTGTGTACGCGCTTTCATGTCGTGTTGACTAGAACTTAACCTATCGTAGATAACGCTGTCGGCACCCTTGCAATAGAGGAATATACGATTGCCACGCCTCAATATGACCGACATACGCTTTCGTACATTATTGAAATCTAATATGTGCAGCAGTTCATATTCCTGCAATGATAAGAGCAACGTGAAATGATGCCAGGGCTCAGCTTTATCATCGCAAGCAACTTACCTCGGTTCGGCCCATAACCTCGATGGTAATACTGTTCGGTGTTCTGGACCGAAATACAAAACCAAAATTCCTCGCCGCCGAAACTAAGGCGGACTCATCGGGACTTTGGGCCTGGTATTCGAGGCGTCCTTCTACATATTCCGGCATAACGGTGTGACACAAAGCCAATAACCGAAAAAAGTTATGGGCATGTTCTTCATCGGATCTGACAGCATCCAGCAGCGTTTTATCGTACCAGCGAAAATCTGGTTCATATTCTGGATTGGCCGAGAAATCCACTGGGGCTACAGCCTTTTCAGATGATAAAATACAATAAGTAAATACGGATTAGCTCGATATTTGGGTAAGTTGGACTGGAGTATTATTTAGCACAGTATGTTCTACATAGGCATATATTATATATAGGTGTGTTATGTATATGGTTAAGTATATTAATATATATATAGAGTATAATAAGTTAATATATGATTTACATGTTACTCGTATTTATGCAAACCTTGGAACAGACAAATGATAAATAGTAGCCATGCATATACGTATGTTGTGTACATACATTCATGCATACACATTTGTGAGAAGAACGTCATAACTCAAAAATGTAGTTTCGAGTATGACCTTTAGATTTAGGAAAACCGGGCGGTTGTCATTGGAGTTTAGAAATTAAGAATTTTGTGTTATGACAGTCTTCTCGCAAATTAGCGATAGAACTGTGCCGAGAAGGAACAGCGACTTAGGACAAAATAATCTCAGGTTTAATTTTCATTGATAACTTATGAACGGAAATATTATTATTACAGAGTCTGGGAAAAGTTCCATTGTGGAATGTTAAGGGAAATACGTACGTATGGGACTGTTATCCATCAGCTTTTTGACGACACTTAACATAGTTTGTCTAAAAAATTGTTGCCTACTTAAGTGCTTTTCACGATTTCTAGAATCGCACGAAAGTTAGGCTTCCGTGTCACCATACAAACTATTGCCCTAATTAAGTTAATCCACTAGATAATATAGAACCATACACTTTTGGTTTCCAAAAATTTGGATTTTGTCACAACATTCATTAGCCCTAATCGATCCTATTGCAAACCTCATTATGAGTTGACCGTATACAACGAAAATCTTAGACCCGATTTACACGATGACTTCGCACCCTGGATGAGCAGACCTGTCATCCGACAATTGGGAGGCGAAAGGGAGAAGAGAAGCAAGAAGAATAGCAAAATAGTCACAAAATAAAAATTAGCCCACTGACATTTCTATGCTACGATCATTATCAGAGGATTTATTCTAAATGTTTTTATAAATTTATTTTTTGAACATAAAGGGTGTTTTTTATTGGGGTATAGAACTTTAAGTTGGCATCACTTTTTTAACTGGCGGCCATTTTGTCAGCTGTCAAGTGATTAATATTTAGTTTGGTTTGCCATTTCATCATGAACAGGTTGACAAAAGAACAACGCTTGCAAATCGTGCAAATTTATTTCGAAAGTAATGGTTCAGTTCGTGAAGTTCACCGCAAGCTTATGCCATTACATCCACAAAAACTGACTGTTTGGTGTGCTCTATGGGCTGGTGGAGTCATTGGGCCATACTTCTTCCGAAATAATGCTGGAGAGTCAGTTACCGTTAATGGAGACCGGTATAGAGCCATGATAACCGACTATTTTGTTCCCGAATTGGATGGCATGAATGTGGATGAGTTGTGGTTCCAACAAGTGGTTGAAAATTGGACCTGTAGAATTGGCTTTATTCGAGCCAGCCGCAGCGGCCACATGTCCGAAATCATATTTAAACATTAATGGCATAAAATTATCCTTCCAATAAAGCCAAATTAATGGACATGGAAACGATTTTCTTGTGTTTTATTTCAATTCGAAGTTCTATACCTCAATAAAAAACACCCTTTATTACATACTATATTTGGTTTTAACTACATAATTTCAATGGACAAAAAATAGCGGACCTTAATCTGAACAAAGCGATGTTCTAACTTTCTGGATTGCACAAATAGTTTTGTAGAAATTGCGCTCGAAAAATGAGGTTTCTCAAAATTAGAGATCCAGAAGAGTTTTTCATCATTAGTCTGCAACGACTAGTCTTATATAAACTACAAATGGTTATATTTTCATAATTTTTAAAGCAGAACAGATCCAAGATCAAAAGATTTGAACATTGAAAAAAAAGGGGATAACCTATCAAAATTTTCGATTTTTTGAAAAAAATAAATAAATTCTATTGATATTGTGCTCATGCATAGCGGACCTTAACCAGAAGAAGATAATGCATTTTTGAGATTGAACAAATAGTTTGGGAGAAATTGGGCTCATAAAATGGGTTTCCTCCAAATAAGCGATTCGAAAGTCCTTTGAAACTATTTGCCCAATTTTTCAGCATAGGATTCAGGTATTGAACCGTGTGTGGTATGAAATTAAAGCTAGACTTTAGGACTATGAATAATCCACTGAGAGTCTTATGCTACGATCATTTTCACAGGATTTATTGTGTATTGCATGGTGCACTTTAAAAATATAATTCCTGAGCAAAGGTTTTTTTTTTTTTGGAAAAATAGTGTAAATTTATTCGGAACAAGATTTTTTGACTAACAGTCCACTCCTATAAGCGCACTGTTCTGTGCGCTGCGATAAAGAGAGAGGGTATTGGAGGGAGTAAAAATTTAGTAGTGTTTGTTGACATTGGCCTTGCATTTGGTACTTGGTCATAGTAGGTGAAGTATTTCATGTACCGCTTTAAACACCTAAACACTTGAATGCTTCGTTCGACACCTCGATTTTATGGCTTGTCCAACGAGCGTCACCCTGTATCTTCAAGCTCAGAACATCAAGAGTATCTGATACGTCGATATCCGCACCACCCATTGAGATTGACGACGATGCTGGATCAGCGTAACGTTTATGTGACCACAACCAGCACTGGGTCTTGCGTGGATTTGGCCCCACTCACAAATTGTCGCCAAATCGCGGTTAAGTGAGTCATTCATCCTTTGCCTTTTGTCCTCCACCTCCAGAGGACTTGGCCGATGGTCAAATGAATATGAATGACAGAGGTTGTCATCATCCGCGAAGGAGTAGATTGGGTTCACAGTCTGACCCAACAGGTCGTCAGTGAAAATAAGAAAAAGAGAAGGAGATAGAGGACAAAACCATATGGCACTCCTATGGCCAACCCATGCTCGTTGGAGCGATCTCTGAGAAAACTTGTTATAAATCTAGAGAAGGTATTATCGACACCAAATGCAATAACTTTTGATATGAATGCCAGACCCTATCTAACGCTTTGGAAATATCCAGAGCCACGACCTTGCTTTCAGCAAGGCGATGAATGGATCACTTCGAAAGGAACGCCATCAGGTCTCTAGTAGATCGATTCAGAAGGCCGTTAGACTCTCCATAACCTTCGCAGAACATATTGCAATTGGGGATCGGCTGAACATTGGCAACTTTCCAACGTTAAGGGTACATACCTGAACAGTACTACGCGTTGAAGAGATTGCGCAATGGACGAAGAACACTTACATAGGAAATACCATCCGGTCTCGGAGTTTTATTTACGTTCACAATAATCATTAAATTAAAATAATATCGTTTTTTTCTCATTTCTCTAGCTATAGTGGCGAATCGATTGTTAGCTGGGATACCAACGGATATTCTTCTACTGGCCGCAGTTTATGTTTGGAGGACAATAGGCTGGAAATGCTAGATGAGTAATGAAATCTAAAGAAATGCGATCAAAATCAGAACCGGGGAAATTGTGGAGGCCAAAAGTGGGCAAGGAGGAAGAGTGTAACCGGCACCATTGATCTCGTAAATCAGATGAAACATATAAGAAGAGAGTGACCATAGAGCAAAGCGTCCCCAAAAAAATTAGGGATCTCCAACCTTTATTGATACAAAGCTGCCATTTGATCTCTATTGATTATGGGCACATACACATAAGCTGGATTTCCAAAAATGTAAAATCCTACGCCGAATGTTTACCTTCTAGGCTGACAAATCGATTATATCAGTTCCGTGAAAACTATGGGGAACAAAACTAACTTCAAAAAAGTCTCACAGAGTTTCGATGTCATTGCGTTTTTGAACTGTACTCATCCGTACGTCCTGTTTTAACAAATACTACGATTACAAGTTGTTTTCGACATAAAAAAAAGGACTTGCAAAAAATAACATGTGAAGCAACCGATTGGGAAGCGGTCTATAGATTTAAAACGGATATAGCACAAAACACTGAGCTCAACGGGAAATGGAAATGAGGACACAAAAAGAAATTAAACAATAAACACATGCATACGTGCTGATGATGGTGGTGGTGGTGGTGGTCGGTGTGGTAATTGGTCCAATTATGAGCTGTGCTTGTGGTAAGAGTGTTAAAAGTGTGATGGACTTGGTCGTGGTGTATTTCTGGTGGTTTCAGAAAGTTATCACATGTATTGCTGGTGGTGGTGCTAGGCAAGAACGACGATGAGTTCTGTGAATGATCAAAGGCTGCTTTCGGGCGATTGTCATCGCAGTCATCGCTCTCGTACGAAAAAGAACAACTACGACAAAAAGGCGTACAAAATTGTGGGCAACATTTAGGTGGTGGCGATCGCATTGATGCTTTTTGGTCATTGGCTTCCACCAATGGTGATGGTGTTATTATTGTTGGTGGAGGCGGTGGTGTTGGTGAAGGTGGTGTTCGTTTGGCAAATGGTGGAAAACACAAAGTCTTGCTCCTCGTTTTCTTGTTAGTGGTGGAAGTGGTCTTATGTAAATGAGTGACAACCGAAGCGGTCCTCGACTTGTCCAGCGACAACGGTGATGTGGGTGAGAGTGTGGTGATGGCTACGGCCGTACTATTTGGTGTTGGGCCATTTGTTATCTTAGGTTTTATTTTTAGAATAGTATTCAAATGAGCTGAGGAGGCGGCGGTGGATGTGGTGGCGATAGTGATGGCTGTAGTGGCATTGTCGCTGTTGTAGTCATTGAAAATTGTGGTGTTACTGTGCAGCAGTTTGTTATTATTATTGGGATGAGTTGGTTTTGCCTTTATATAGACTGTTTCAGTTGTGGTGTCTACATCACCCAGTATCATTACTTTTTCACTGCCGGTCGACAGAGTGGAAGTTTGCCTCCCGATGCGCGGCAGGGGATTTTCAATTTGCACTCTCGCCGTTCTCATACGATTTGTTTGTGCTATTGACTCCGTCGCCGATGGTACATCTGCATCAACATCCGGTGAAAGCAGTGATGGCAAAGGTGAGGGTGCCGGAGGTGGTGCAGCCGGTTTCAAATGCAAATTATCCAATGACGTGGTTGGCTGTGTCAAAGGTGTTGTCCTCGTTGTTGTAGTAGTGCTGCCACTGTCGATGCTTACTTGTTTGCTGCCGTTGCCGATGAGGCCATCTTCTGGCAATGTGGAAGACAAACCCGTCGGTGTTGTAGTGGGCGAATTGACAAAATGGACATCAACTTTATGCAAACGTTTCGACGACGATGTGGCATTTGCATCCGTGTTCAAGTTTTTATCAGTTTTCTTAATTGTGCTCTTCTTGCTATATTTGCAAGTTTCGATTTCATTCTACAATAATTTAAATGATTTGTTTTTATAGTTTCGTTCTTGATCAGTTTAAAAAAGGCAGTTTTAAAAGGTCACTCAGCAAAGACTTTGTTGTTGTCTAACAAAAAATGTTTAAACGTTTCCGTGTGATTTGATTTATGATATAATTCTTGATACTATAAAATACAATATCTAATCTTACTGTAGATTTAAGTATCTACTTTTAAAAATCGTATGGATAAAGGCTGGTGCTTTACTTTGGAAATTTGCTACACCACATCGATACATTGAACCTAAATTTTCCTTTTCGTACGGTCGTAGAACAAATATTTGAACAATGTACAATTTATGTATTTGTATATTCGGAAATAATATTTTTGTGATTCCACATTGTCTGCAGTTTCGCTCATATGCTGCCACCAAAATACCTATTAAGAAAGTTTTGTGTTTGTTGTAATACTTGCTAGATAACAAAAAAAAAACTATCTGAAAAAATACCCCAGCGGTAGAATTTGCCAAGTCTTGTCATATGAGGTCTCATCCATTAAGGCCTTCTAAAATATCCAGTCACCTTAAATCTTAAAAATCATTCCTTGGAGCCTCGGAGGAGACCCTTTACAAGATAATTTTATTCTCAATTAAAAACGGTCTGATAAACACTCCTGCTATTATTTTAGTAAAATGCCTTTATATACGATTCGATAGACATTCTCGATTCTATTGCTTTAGTTGTTATTATAACTAAAAATTATCTCACACACATGTCATGGAGCTGCCTTCACCGCCTACCACAGGTTCAGCAAATCATTAATTTAATTATTCAGGCTCATACTTTCATCTGTTTACAATTTGTGTTGACAACTAAATGATAGGACAGAAGACTTAAGTAACTCAAAATGTCGCTACGTATCTCGTAGCTAATGTGTGTTTCATTCGTAAAAAGCACATTTGAAAATCCCTCCAAATACGTAAGAAATCCCTTTGCTGAAAATAGATTTGTGCCTTTGCTTTCTAACACCGCTTAGACTGAATTTCACCTCGGCCTAAACTCGGAGCAAGTAGCTCCCACTCTGCAGTGGTAGACTTAATAAAGATCTAACTGCCACACCTGTACGTACCGGTGTGCATAGGAATAAATAAGTACGTGTCTTATCTTCTTCGCTAATGAAAAAACATTCTAATATGACATTTTTCAAATCACTGACAACGAATATGGTACTGCAGCATATTAGCAACAAAAAGTGTCAAGAATTATATCATAAACCTTATAATTTATCGAATTCCTCTCCGACAGACTTTCTTTTACTTTGACCTAAGAAATGTCACTTTAATTAATACTCGTACATGTGAATGTGTCAAAATTGCCATAAACGTGCCTGTGTTCACACATACATGAAGAACATAATTTACATACATACATACATATGTCGGACTACAGTTAGAGACGTTGTAGTAGTAGTAACGGAGAGGGGAGCAGGAGAAGGAGAACGTAAAATTGTAGAACAAAATACACGTAAAACAAAAATAAAAATAAAATTTGTACACCCTTAACAGAGTTGTGTAAGAAACGGAACAGGGGAGACGAGGTCATAACCCCGATAAGGTCAAATATACTAAATTAAATGCTAATTAGGTTAGGGATCTTAATCGTATGCGGTTTCACAAGGACCTTTACTAGTCGACGGCTCTTTAGGAAGACAGACAATTTTAAAACTATTTAATGCAGAATGCTTAAATTTTGTATTTAGTGCAATGCTAATGTTAAATTGGTTAAAGTATTTAGGAAAAGAAGACAAGGTTATTTAGATTGTTTCAAAATATTAAGAGTATAGTATAGAGATATCTCGAGACATTCAATGAGTCGAAAGACAAAAAGGGAAAACTTACATCGGTTACTTCAACAACTTCGCCCGTACGAAAGTCGATGACGTCACCATAGGTGCGACCGTTAATACTGCATTTGTTAAATGTCATAATGTTCTGGGTGAGGGTGCCCGTTTTATCGGAGAATATATATTGGATTTGACCTAGTTCTTCATTTAGAGTGGTGGTACGAGCTTTGGCATGTGTTTTGGTTGGTTCGTAATACATTTTTTCATCCCAATTGATTAGAAATGATTGAACAAAACGTATAACCTGTCAAAGAAACAAACAAACAAAAAACAATATTAAATTGAAATCTTGGTATTGGATTGAAATCGGGAGTGGAACATACCTCTACTGAAACGTAGAGTGATATTGGCACTACGGTATTTAATACAATGGCATAAGAGAAAAATACTAAGAGTCCTATAACTGTTGCTCCTTGGGCAATGTTTTTGGGTATAATGTTTTCCCACGGCAAGTAAACCTACAGGAGAGATAAAAACAATTAATTTAATTAGAGAGTTTCTTGTACTTATTGTTTGGATACATACCTGGAAATGTTGACCGATAATGCCCTCCCATATGGCACAGGCCAGGGTAAAGAATGCACAAATGGATAATAGAAATAGCACGATCTGAAATCAAATGGATATTCAGAAATTATTCCTTGTTTCAGAATTTGTATCAGCGACTTTATATTAAGTGCCATCTTGGTTGGATTAACTTTACTTACACCGATAATTATAAAATTCAATAAGCGATCAACTCCGGTGCTCTTGAATTGTGTCTTGCCCGAATTCTGCATCAGTTTGGTGTCTTTGCCGGCAAAGACAACAACACCGTAACACCACTGCGTGTTACGCAAAACACAGCCACGCAAAAGGATCTTCTCATTGTCCAAGGCAAAGCGCTGATTGCGCCACATCAGTGTGCCATCGAATTTATTCAACAGATTATTCGGTTTCTCGCAGATGATTTCCGCATTGAAATTCCACAGCTGGTCATGGTTATGGCCCAATTCAATTGTTTCCGTTAGACATTGTTTACACTTGAGATTCGTTTCGCCGTCCAACTCGGCCGTTTCGATGAAACACAAACCATTTGGTTCCGAGGTGGTCAACAGCAGAATGTCGGCAGCAACAAATTGATTATTTTCCATGCGTATCACATCGCCCACCTGGAGTCGTAAAGAAAACGAAAAACATACAAATCATTTTTAAGTTGTTCATAAATATTTGTTGGACGTACCTGTACACCGGACCATTTCTCATCGACCAGTTTGCCGTTTCTTAAAGCTTTCGATTTTCGATTATTCACCTGAGAATCTGAGAGATGACGTTGCTGGCAGGATAAAAAGAAAATATATTACAAATAAGTTTACACGCTTCAGATCAGATTTAAGATTACAACTATTGGCGAATATCGCCGGTGGCAACGCATTTTAGTGTCGCAATCTATTCATAAGACGAAACCTAGCCAGTAAATTCCATACGAATTCGATATCCTCCAATTTTTGGGGCGATGTTATAGACCCCAAGTAAGACTTCATTCTAACTAAGTGGGACCTACAGATTTAAAACAAATGAAATTGTATTTTTTTTTTATAAGGTTGATAAGCCTTTAAGTTTTACTCGACGATTAGTCAGTCTGTCAATCTTTTGCAATTGTTATTTCAGCCGAAATAATCCTCTTCCAAAGCGACGATGATCTACCAAATCGGATCCTCATAGTGATAATAGTTAAAACGATAGGGTGAAGGTGTGAGTTACACGGACCTAGCCACGAAATATCGTTCAATCATGAACAAACATCCTGCTGAATATTTTGTAAATATTATTAAAATATTTAAATAAAAATGTAAATAAATATTGTTCAAATACTATTCATGAATCTAAATAAAAATAAAAAAATACATCTACTCCAAGATGAAAACCAAAAAATCATCCGAAATTGATAGATTGACCGACAAATGTATATGGCTAAATCGATTTAGATATGTATGCCGATTGAGAATGTATTTTCGCTTTGGTATTTCCAATACATATTCCATCGAGGTTCAAATAAGTAAGATATATTGAACTCTATACCCTCAAGACTATTGTAGGGAGTTCAAGTCTTATTAGGGCAGCCTAAAAGTTAACTTTAAAGTTAAAAATGTTTGGTATTTGTTTTGTTTTTTATTGGCAATCCGTCCTCACGGACAATGTGCGACTAAGAATCGTGTAAAAGAGATACGCACATCACACTCTCCGCTACACTCACATACATCATAATCACATTCTTGGTTAAGTGGCAGATAATTGTGCCGCAAATGTCAATGTCAACAATGACAGCGAACAAACAAACACACACACTCTGCACACACATGCATGCTACGTATGCACTTGTGTTTAGATGTTTGCGTCTGCTACCGATGGGTACCCGCCAGTCGCGCTGATAACCAGGAACTCCAAGTAAGTAGACATTTCGTATACGAAAAGCATGAGTACCCATGTTCGTGCACCACTGGCCACTAGGGTGTCCAAAAAAAAAAATATTTTGTTGGACTCAAACTGATTTTAATAGCTTAAGGTGAAAGTATTTTCGATAATTTTTCAGATTTTTTGTAAAAGGTTTAGGAAGTTTAGGAACTGATTTTGATAGCTTAAGGTGAAAGTATTTTTGAACATTTTTCAGATTTTTTGGAAAAGGTTTAGGAAGTTTTTCGTGTTTTCTTAATCGTATTTCAAGCACGAGTACAATAAAGATCATTTTCAAAGTCGAGTTGAGACATCTTTTCAAAAGAAAAATATTCGAGCTTACATTTGATGTAATAAATCAAAAAAAAAAATTGTTTTGTCACATATATAGGGTTATCCATTTCGTGGTTTCAAAAGTATAGGATGGAACGACTGTCAAATTGTCCATAAGCAACAGAAGAATGTTACATAACATTTGAAAATTTCATAAAAGTGTACCCAATTAAGCTGGAAAAATTCTAAATAAATTCAACAAAAATTAATTAGGGAATTCACAAGGTGTACTAATGTTGTAAGTTGTAACAAAGTACGAGACCTACAATAGTACGTATGTGAACAACCTGTCGTATGTGTATGTACTGACATCTAAGAAACGTACATTTTCAAACGTCAAATGTAAAAATAATAAATAATAAAAAAATTAGTTGAATAGAAATGCCTTTCGAAAGCGAAAAAAATAAAATATTAACCGCTTTATGCGAAAATTTTGCATTTGACATACTTATGGTTGAGTCAAGTAAGTGCTGGGTTCTTTCTTTGGCTTGTTACAAAAAAAAAAATTTCCAGGTGATGAAGATGAGGAGGATGAAATTCATGAAAATTTCAGAATGAATATGATTTGTTTGATGAAGAATCGAAGAAGTGTTCACCTGGGACTACCTAAATCAGCGGCTTGGCAGCAGAAAGTACCAAAAATTATACAAATGTACAATTTCTTCCATCACTGTCCCTTAGTACGATTTCCAAACATATATCCAAACGTTGTACTGTCGTACAATTCTTTTATATGGAAAATATCAACAAAAAATATACAACAGTTGTACAGCTTTAGTACGTACGACACTTACAACACTTAGGACACCCTTGTGAACACCCTAATTGTTTTTTCTGTTGGCGTTTCAAAGTTATGGTCTTCAAACCTTTGTAGCCACAGATTCAATGAAGTTATGACACTTTATAAAAAAACATTTCATAACTTTTAAAAATTTCATGACTTTGTTAATTTTACTCTTGTCGTTTTAAAGTTATGGGTGTGAATCCATTGCAGCAAATGAATCGTTCGTTGGTTTTTAAGGTACTGCAGAAACTTCGTAATCGATTTACCAAGTAACGAATTACCCGATACAGCCAACAAGGAATCAGTTGTTACAATGGTTTCACACTCATAATTTTGAAACGACAAGAGTAAAATTAACAATTTTTGTTTGTGTGTTAGCATGTTAAACAAAAATTATTTGCCACGGAAAGGGTTAAGAGGAAGCAAAAAAGTGACGCTATCCTCACACAAATTCTTGTTGAAGCTGTTGTGTGTGGTGTTCTTTTTTTTTTTTTTTGTTGATGGCTTCAGTCGTAATAAAGAGTTCAACGATAACTGAACATGGACAATAAATCAAGTTTTAGAAATAATGGAATTGAAAATGTATTTTTTTTTTTAATATTTGATTTTTTATTTAGAGTTGAACGTTTAGAACTACGACTGGCGCCACCGTACAAATAAAAAAAAAAAACAAAAAAAAGGTTCAATATGTCATATATCAGTAGCGAAATTACTGGTGAGTGGTGTTGCTTATGGTGGCGAAATAATCCAATGACCCCGGTGGGTTGGCGGGTAAGTACTGATGGTCGCCGATGTACATAAGTAGTCAAATCAGTACTCATTCAGTAGTTACAGCCGACTGCTGGGTAATTCTTAAATGCACTTGGTTCGTGTAATTGCATTGTATTCGGAAAATAGTTGCACAGTTCGTTTTCAATTGTGATGTTAATTCATTCGTACACACATTGGTACGTATGTATGCGTGTATCGTTGTAAGTGTGTGTGTGTATGTGTGTGTGTACTTACGATATCGTCATAGGCATCTTTGACGGCGGTCAATGTTAACACGCCGATTAATGGAATGGCTGTAGTAACGGGTGTTAGTGATGATATAGCCGGGATTAGTTGCAGCACCAGCAAGCAGAGAAAATAAAAGTTAGCTAATCGTTGAAATTGCTCCAATAGGTTGAAGGGCAAAAATGTCATCATCGAATACTTGGACGTTTTAATGTAGTTATCCTGTAAGATATGGAAAAGACGAGGCAAAATTATATTGTGATTTCAATTTACAACAGAATACAAACAAAATAATAAATGAAATGATTTGAGAATATTATCCTAACACAAACGAAGACAAGACCATAATTACAAAAAAACGTTTGTAAATGTTATTTTTTGTTTAAGGAAATGGGTAAACAGTATTTGTATTAACTAAAAGCCGAACCTGGCAGTCTACTGTTACTTTTAAAAATTTAGGCACACATATGGCGACGCACCCAAAATCTACAACTACATTATAATGTCTTTAATATGTGTCATTGAGTTGTATATCGGTTGGTATTGAACATGGACCTAAGGAGTAAAAGTTCCCCCTTAAGTGATAAAAAAAAACAACCTAACCTCATATGCTCTTAGCGAGTTCTCAGCTGGAGAATGTTAACATTTTTGGGATTATACTCCCTCTCGTATCAAAACAGATATTGAGCAAATAAAAATGAATGATCTCATTTCACTAGTCTCAGGGACTAACTAAACCAGGGTCGTTCATGCTTACTATTTAAACATTTCGTCCACAGACCCTGAAATAACATAAGGTGAACAAGATGATTGTCGCCCCATAACCAAATTAGGTTGAGCAGTGGTCTGGCTAAATGTATCCTGTGTAAACAGGACTACGAGTGTGAAATCATGACATCCAAAATTTATGCGACTAAAACCACCTCTAAATAATGTCATTTCATCGCATACATATCCTCACCAATCTAAATAAATGGACAACACGACAATAGACCGTCGTAGAAAAACAAAAACGAAGCTGTAAACATGACATATGAGAATTCGAATGAAAAGAAATATCTTCCGCATCCATAAGATCGCTTCTTTTTACGATTCGGCAAGATTTTGTACTGATGGGTCTCGCAAAACCGCTCCACTTTAATTACAAATATACGCACGTATCCAAATATCATCACGAATCCCGACATAAATATCTTTAAGCATTAGTTGTATCTGAGGTCCGGATCCTGACCAACTTTTGACTCGTGAGGTAAGAGTGCTTGGAGTCAATTGAAAATGTTTATGGATATTTTATTTGAAACTCCTCAGATCAGAAGTATCAGTAAAAACGACAGCGGGGATTTTATTCATTGACAGGCAACGAATAGCAAACAATCTGATTCGAGATCATTAATACGAGACAATTAATACTCTATGTGTGATTTTTTCTTTGTATTATTTGCAAACAAAATAAAGAAGGGATTCACAATGGGACACCGAGTCACCCTTTCTAATCTAACCTTATTTTGAAGGCGACAAAACAAAATGCGCAAAAAATGTTTGAAAGTGTGCGTCCCAAACCCGACCTAGTCATAGATGGATTCTCCCAGAGGAAAACATGGATGGATTCGGAAAGTCCAGGACTCAAAATAATTGCACCACGAAGCCAACGTCGCAATTTAATAACGGAACGTATTCATGACAATAGGCTTCCAAATCACACTTTAGATCACGGCATCTTTATAAGGCCAGTTTAGATCCGGATAATGGGTGTTACCGTGATGTAATGTTAAATTGAACGACACATTCCTTGTAAGGTTCACATGTTCTTAGTGAAGAATATATGGAAAGGAGGAAATGCGTATGACATTCAGAGACCGTCCCCCTTTAAAATCCAAACGATCTCTGTCGGTTGCAAAGCAAAATTCTAACAACTGTAACGCAGGTATACACAGCCCAGCTGGGAACATTCCTCACATCGATCGTTTGCAGTCGATTCAATTACACGTACACATGTAATTGAATCACTCGTGCATGATTCTATTGTTTTTTACTCGGTGAATTTCACACGATTTCATTAAGTTAATTTGCAGTATTACACGCCTGACTGACCGACCGACAGACCAACAGACTGTTTCCCCGTGCCGCCTAGTGAGTCGTGCTAGCACCCATGCTAACCCATTGACCCAATTAGCTGTTGATAACTAGTGAGTGGTGCACAGTCTCACATTAAATAGACGAAGAATCGTGAAATGGAATTATAAATAAATCCACACACACACACATGCAGATACACACATTGAATCAGATGTGAAATGATGTAATAATATAACCCGATATATATGAAACACAACAACAACAAGATGAACACTCTAAAATCACCATAGTGACATCAGTTCATTGATTTGATAGAATGTCAGTCAACAACAGCACTGGCCGCACCATCAGGAAAAGGATCTTAATGGCTCTCAGTTCATTCACATGAGTTGTGTTTAACTTTTACCCTCCATTTTTTGAGATAGTTTATGGTAACGTAATGTGATTTATGGTTTTTACAGTACTTACAGCATATTTGAATTGGGCATTAAACTCCCGATCGTTAGCACGTATTCTGCGTTCATTGTCTGCGAAAAATAGAACAAAACAATACGAAAAACAATTAAATACAAAACATGAACATTTAAACATGCACGAAAAGTCATAAACTACAAATAAATTGGGCAAGGATTTGCTTTAATTTATCAGATCTTGTAATAGGCATTAATGTTTTCTTGGATTTAATAAGAGCATTGCGCGCTTTTGTTCAGCCAGATATTTTATTCGTTACATTTTTCAATTTGTGCGTGCGTATACTTAATATTAACTGTATGTGCATATCACTCATACGCCATTCTACGGCCGAATGCGGTTAATTGTGAATGCCGAGATTTCACTTAGGGTTGCCAGACCGAATGGATTTTCCAGACATTTTAAGTCAAGTCCAATTACCGATCAACTGTAGAGGAGGTGGTTTCGGTTACAAATTCTCTGGCAACAGCCGAAGGTTGACTTAACGCAGTACAGTCCGCGGAAGTCTCATTTTTGTAGATGGGTCATAATATTTAATATGTATCTAAACCAGATTTCTTCACTTGCGCCCTAGTTGCCACTTCGCCAATGAGTAGACATGATTTGATCATTTTATAAGCGAATAATACAAGTGAACTTTTTAGTATCACAATTGACAGGGTGGCAACTCTGCGCTCTCTATATGCGCCCGAGAATGTGCAATAAATTGGAATTATTTTTATTTTCAAATTCATCGCAATTTTATATCAATTGTCATCGTTTTAAATTGATTTAAAAAATAGTTGTATGCCTTTTTTGCCCAATAAATCGAATACAAATGCCATTTAATGTTCAAATACCTGAAAAATAATAGGAACTTCGTCGCCTCCGTATTTGCGATAGACGTCGAATGCCGATCTCTTTGGCATTCGCCAAACGTCCCAACTTCTCCTCACTGTTGTCGGCAGGAAACTGTTCGAAATCACAACTTATATTTACCGATTTACGACCGGCCAAACTGCTGCCGGGTCCAGTCGTACTATAGCCACTGGGCGTTGTGTGTTTCGAACGTAACGAGGGCCGTTTGCGCGGAGGCCGGCACGTGGAATTCTTCCATATGCCCAGTTTACCCAGGAACGACATAAGGTTCGCTCGCAGGCCCGATTTCATTTCTGGCGGTGGTAAAGTGTCACCCATGTCGTTGTCAACGTGGTCGACCGCGGTGGGTGGTTCACTGCGTCCGCCACCGCCACAGGCGCTGGTGAGTAGGATTTTCTCTTTGTTGTCGGCACCAATTTCATACATGAGAGCTGAAGCCGCCGCTTCTGCGTCGGCTTCGGCTTCTTTGTCTTTGAATTTAGTGCAGGAATTGTTACGCGAATGCAGCTGTATTTCGCCGGTTTGCGCAAGGGTGGCCAAGCTGTACAGACTCTCGGATGGTGATTTTCGGCGTGACTTTCTTTTTGTCGAGGTCTGTTGTGGCCGTGGCATAACCACGGCCACATCGGGTAAATTGTCATCGACATTTTGCGGCGATAGCGTGAGTATGGTGGCCGTCGAATTGTCGATTGTGGATGGCTCCGGTTTGGCTAGAGTAGCAGTAGCTGCTTCCAAGTTGGCAGTGGTTGTGGTGGTGCTGTTGCTTGCAGTGGTAGCGTTGCGTGAAAATAGGCCGCCAAATTGGTACCAACGCTTCGATCTGGTCGCCTGCGCACTACGATATGAGGGACGTGGCGGCCGGGTTAAGGGGGTTTCTGGACATGTGGCTGCTGGCGGCACACGATCACTTTGCCCCGGATCATAGCGGCGCTTCGGCTTAGTCGATGATGGTGGTCGCGGTGGCGGTTGCAGTTGTGACTGTCCGACCGTTGTTTGTTCTGCAGGTGGTCGGAGTACCTCTAATTCCAAAGTATCCGGTCGCCTTTTATTTCCGTTGGGCATTTCATCAATGCTTCCATGTAAGTTTTCAAAATCACACTATCGTTCAAATTGTTACACTCCCAGGCATTCACTTTTCGTAAAATGTTGGCAACACACAAAACTAAGAGTGCGAATGTGCGATTGTAACCGGAAATTAGTTCTGCGCACTTTTCATATGCATCGCTGTGTGCATTTCTCTATTTAGTTCACTGATTTAGTTTACGCTGTAGTGAAGCAGAAGAAACAAAGAAAATCGAATTTCAATTTAATTCACACACAAAGTATCCGTCCGCACGTTGCAAAGACGCAAAGAACACGACCATTACGGAAAGCGTCGAACAAACGTGAAAAATAAACCCAAAATTTTTGAAAACAAGTGTCCAACTCAGCGGCGTTAGAAACAAATGTTTTTAATGTTTCATTAATTGTTTTCTGTTTTTATTATAATGAGTTGTGTTGAGTTCTGTTGCGTTGATTGATGAGTGGCAACGGCTTTTGCATTTCAGCGACGCCGTCAAACATATTGATTGTTTTTGCTTTTTGAAATCGCGTGTTACGTAGGACCGATCGACCGACCCATTTGTTTATTGAAAAAGTTTATCATGCATTGGCTTTCATTGTATTTAATAAATTTTCCATAATGAGATTTCGAGTATGTTCAATCTTTGTATTCATACACTTTTACCCCCACCCCCTCGCTACACAAATTATTTTGTTAAATTGTTGGCTACTTCAGAAATATGTGGCACAGCAGTTGGAAATTGTTTTATTAGAAACGACAGCACAATCGAAGAATGCAAAATACCAAACGCAATCCAAAAAAAAACGTTATTTTTGAACGACTTATTCGATGTGAATGAAAATATGTTTAATTTAAGACAAGTTGCACAATAGGTTCTAAATATTGACAACCTCACTATGTTCGTCATCACTTTGTTTGCGACACATATAGAGGAAATATGATTCACGAAAGGGTTCCCTCATTTGAGGCAGGGTCATTTATTATAGCCGGTCCTTTTTAATAAGTCCCAATTCACACTAGGCAATTTTAATTGCCGCAATTCTAAGTTTGTAGGAATGAGGGCTAAGGTGGAAGAATTTCCTTGCGTGCCGACTCAAGTTGTTCCTCACGTGCTTTCGGTTAAATATATATGTATCTCTGGGGAAAATTGCTATCTTTACAACTTTGGTTATACAAAATAATACCAATGTACACCAGTTTACGGAAATTAGCTACCGAATTGGTTCGATTTCAGATATAAACGGCGGCTATAGGTAACATATTTTTCAGAAGTGCACAGTTTGTACTAGCAACAAATTGAAATTTTTTGTGTTCTCTCATTATCGACGTTTTTGTCTTTCGTGTCAGTGGCAGTTCTAACCCTGGCCCGTCAATATAAGGCAGTAACGCCAACACAACAAATACAACAAACCAGCAACAATGGAAGTGCTGTGCTTGGTTTTGCTGACAAATGCTTCATTTGTTGTTGTATACAACAAAAATAATTGATATTGGCAGTTGCACTTAAACACAAAATGATAGAAAATAAAAAAAAAATCCGATTGTTGATGGAAATTCAAATGTTAACTAATAAATATTCATGATATTGGCCTGCCAGTGGAGAACACGAACGTCGACGTAGGGTGCGCACTGACGAGAATGTGGCTGTGGTAGCCGAGGATGTGCCAATCAGTCCTGGAACATGGACTCGTCATCGAACTGAACCACCTAACATGTCACGCTTAAGTCTGATGAGAATGTTTTAGAATGGCAATTGCTAACTGAATGTATACGCTTCGTTGTCCCTTGTCGCGAATACTTTAGATCAGCTCGAAATGGTCAACGATTTTGCTCGAAAAGTCATGTTTTCTAATTAAGGGCCTTTTCAACTTGGCGACTATAACCACAAGCAAAACTGTCGCACCTGGGGATCGGAAAACCGACAGGTTACTCAAAAAGAGTAACAGTTTGGTGTGGTTCACTTTGAAAATGCTGCTGGCAACATCAATTCTGTTAACGGTGATGGCAACAGAGGCGTGATACATTTTTTTTATTATTTTGTTCGGAGATTGAAGAGCATCTTTGATTTCCATAGGAGGAGGCGCCGTGCCACACAGATCACGCCTCCGTCGATATTTTGCGGGCAAATTCGGTAATCGTGTTATCTGTCGTCTCGGCGATGTTAAGTGGCCACCTTAATAAACGATTCCATTCACTCAAATAAGAATGTTCTAAATTCAAGCAAAAATTTACTCCAATTGAGTAAAATTGATCTTCATATGGCACCAAGAAAATCGTGACATACAAAAAATGAGTAACTCATATCGCCCATTCACTTCAATAGTGTTACAATTCAAAATGCACTTTTTATATTTTTGCTAAAGAAAATGCTGTAAATCTCATATTTATTTATTATATTATGTGTATTATGGAAACATAGATCGGGCCACTAGTTTATTCGGGAAAACTATGGTTTTTTTCCCCCGATATTTGCTAAGTAAGACGCAATTGAGAACTTTAAACGACTCTCTTGAAAAAGTCGAGTTTTGAGCCATGACCCTATTGAAGTAAAGTATTAAGGAAATACAGTCGAATCCCGATAATTTGTTTGTTGCTTTGTGCTTCTGCATCTAATTTTGTTGCCTTTCAGTTGCCACCTTCCCAAACACTGTGTTTCGTTATCGAACTAATCGCCGCAAAAAAAGGGGCTTGTTCTCTGAGAGTCAATTATGTGTAATAAATCAAATATCTGGTGTTATGGTTGACTTAATTTGATGTGCTACCTCATCAGCCGCCCACATAACAATCCACCGCAGCCCACTCTCCCCCTTTTGTTTTGGCTGGCGGTCATTCGTGGTTATCTTAAAGGGCCATTCATTGATAACGTATCGGAAGAGTAATTTGTTTGTTCTTTTCGTGTTAATTACATTTGTATGGTTTGTAAGTATTTTGCCTGCGGCTGTTGTTGGTTTTGCTGTTCTCTGGCAATGTCAATTAAATTTGGCGTGTTTTTTATTTTGTTTTCAAAGGTTAAGAACCTTTTGAACTTTTTCAGGAAAAAAAGCAAAACAAAGTGGCATTTTTATGAAAATTGATATTTTGGCCAAATGCCAACACGGCCAACATGCGACTCTTGTAAATTGTGTTGACATTTTAAAATGTTGACTGCTTGTTCTGGCTGCAAAAGCAACAGCAACATATGAGAAAAGGACATCGAGTGCGATAGACGGTACACACCGGGCCCATTGTGGCGTATGAGTAACGTATGTTTTGAATTCCAACTCTCATACGCCTGGAAGGTAACAATTTAAAGGAACATCAGGGATACAACGAAGTAAATTTCATTTCCTACATTCGTAATAAACACAATTCGTGCATATGTAAATAAATGTTGGAAATTTGTTTAGGCCTGTGGGGGAACAATATCGGCGTTTAGTGAACTCATCGATAAAGAATTTTCCTCAGCCATACCCATATTTCTGATTGAACGAACATGTAATGGAAATAAGCAGACATGCATGAGCAATGCACGTTCGTACTCGTAAGCGAACACTCAAAAAATACACTATGCGACACTGATGTCGTTCGAAGGGTTTGCCCACCGGCAGTCATGGCAACGTTTGAAATTATATTTATGCCCTACATTGTCATAAGTTAGTAACACGGTTGAAATTGTATTTTGTTCATAGCGATCAAATTTTTCATTAGATGAAAATTAAAAATTGTTGAGCCCTTAATTGGGAACTGCAGATATGGGCCACTGCAAATGTGAATTGAAATCTGAGAATGCGGATATAAAACGTGAAAAGTTTTACCTTTCAAGTTGTTTGGTTTTTGTTATGATCATGTGTTTTTGTTGTTACGTTATTTTTATTTTTATTATTTTATTTTATTTATTAATTACAATACAAAGTAAATTTATATTCCAATTTTGGGTCCAAGGGTAAACCGGGTGACACAGACCATTTGGCTAAATTTTTGCAGCGACAGACCAAAGCCTCTGGTGGGAATCGAACCCACAACCCCCACGCTGATAGACAAGCACGCTACCAACTCGCCTACCGGAGCGCCTTGTTACTTTATATTAAGAGTGTTATACTCGAATGGAAGGTAAATTGAAATAAATCTGTAATTTTTGAAAGGCCTTTTCGATCTTAATTAAATCCAACCAAAATAGAGCTAATACACACTGAATGGGCACAATTGTGAACTGCTCTTCTCGATCGCCTTATCAAATGTTGGATAATTTTGTAATCAAGTTCTGCTTTTTTAAAGTATAGATGTCGTTTTACAGATAATAGCAAAAAAATATGGATAAACAAAAAAAAATGCAAATACTTGTTAAAAATCGTTGAAATTTTTAGTGGCTTTTTGACAGAAGATTTATTATGTTGTCCATTCGAAAAAAAAATTACCAACTAAAAAGGAATGGTCGTTTTCCCATTACTCCTAAACAGATTTACAATTTCCCCAGGAATTAAACTTTAAACTTTTGGGTACTTTTTTAAACTTTTGGTAAAGTACAAACAAAAAACAATTAATCACTGTGCTCATTTTTTGAAGTCACTTTGTGACGCATTATGATGTTGGTGGACTGGCCACATTGCTTGAAACACAGATAAACACTCGATCAAATGGGTGGGGGAAACAACTTTTAATGACCGACAAGGTCATTATTAATGGTAAAAGTGTATCGTTTGAGGAACGTTGAAACCACGCGAAACTAGAGTTGGGCTTCGCGAATTTCCCGAAGAGAATTCTCGAGAAATTTTCCAGATTTTTCCATCCCGAATCTCGAGAATTGAAATTTTTAACATTTCGGAAAATCCCGAATCTCGAGAATATCTCAAGATTTCTCGAGAATATCTCAAGATTTCTCGAGAATATCTCAAGATTTCTCGAGAAATCCGTTTTCTTTGAAAACAATTTTTGTTAACAATTATTAATAGAAAAAACAATTCTTTCAAAAGTAAGAGAATCTTTAGTATGCAAGTAAGAGAATATACATATGATTAGTCCCTGGAAACACCAAACTGTAATGGCCATTCTGTTTTTCTTCAGGGTTTTTTTTTTTCGAAAAACAAAGTAATACCCCGATTATTGCCAAGCAAACTTTCATGCCGAAATCATCGCTTTACTTACTTTCTTAGTTATTTCCCTTAACATTCCATGAAGGAACAGACCGCGAACATCTCTCGAATCAATGAACTGTGCTCGAAATAATTTGTATACTCACTGACCGGGACCTACTGTTTAAAGCCGGCTCCGAACGGCTACTGCTTTACTGGTCGAAGAAGAGAAACTCACCACAGTTTAAAAAAAAAACAGTTGTAACTCCTCCCTTATACGAGTGACATTCCGATCAATTGCTTATAAATCACTTATATTTAAAGGGTTCTCCAACAAGAGATGTGATTTTGAATCACCTGGTACTTCGGTAGCTGTCACCTTTGAAGCTTTTATTCTTTGACATTTGGATAAGAACAAACTACGCCATTACGAAAAATGGAACGATACTCGCTTCAACAACGCATTGAAATTATTAAAATTCACTACAAAAATGGAGTAAATCTGGCAGTCACAGTTCGCAAAACTAAAAAGTTTTCGGACCGTGTTATCTCTCGAAGAGGTGATGACAATTGACCAACGTGACACCTGCGTTTTCTTCCTTAGGGGTCACGTGAAAGATAAGGTCGTCAATGCAAGTCCTCAAAGATATAATTCGTGAGGCTATCGCGGTCATAGGGCAGCAACTTTACGGTTTGGTTATGTAAAATTTCATGAAAAGGATACGGTCCTGTTAGCGTGGTCGTGATGACCATTTGGCTGATGTTGTTTTTCATTCCTCTTTACTATGAAATAAACATCCGATCATTTAGCTCAAAAAATACCATTTTTCTTTAAATACCAAAATGGCACCTCTTGTTGAAAAACCCTGTATATGTCAATGGAAACATGCAGAACGCATTTTAAAACATATCGAAACCCATGGTATACATATAAAATATATTAACATATTCCTATGTGTGTGTGTACATGTGTCTATAATAAACATGTGTTATCGATTTCCCATTAAACGCCACAAAGTAAACAAAAACAACACACACAAAAACGCCGAAATGGCTGGGAAATGAGTGAGTTCAGCAATTGTTCGGAATGTTGCTGGTTTTGACCAATTGACCTTTGTGCCGTAATGAATAGCAGACATGATGCGGCATTGCTCTTGAACCTGAGTGGCGCAACAAATGAACTCATTTGTTGTAGAGTCACTGCCGAATCAAAGAACGTGTGCCGGGAAGATTCATTTGCATGTGAAGATACTACGTCATGCATACGAGTGTGCGGAAACAATTGTACACCAATTGTTCGATTATGACATAAATATTTGCACTTAATTCGTACCGATATTGGAAACCCTATTAGCTCATCTCATAGTGGGTTTGGTGAAAACTCCTACTGGGCGCTGCGCAAGTATGCGAAAATAGAAAACACACACACACACCCGTACACACTTCTGTTGCTGGCAACAACATTGATAATTTGCAGTAGTCGGCCGCGTGTTGTTGTTGTGTTCAAATAGACTAGACCAGACTGAAAGTGTGTGGCACGCACAGCATGGTATGGGTATGGCACCATCGTGGCAGCAGCACCCAAGTCCAACGAGATTAATGGCAACTTGTTAGCAGCACGGATGACACCATGTGGCATCATCATCGACGACGCAACAATCACTTGTGGGTCGCAGAGGCAATTACGTCATCTAACCAAATTAATTAATGAAAATTATGCACAAGTTGTTTAAATCGTAGATTAGTGGAAAAACAATGTGCACAATTTCTTCATCGTCCTGTCCTTTCAATGTCGTGGAAGAATAGGCGTCCAAAGAGATGAAACCCAACTGAAAATGACAGTGGTCACACGGAAACACACTACTTTTGAAACGAATATTGTCCACATAGGATTTGACTGGGATCAGTTTGTAGTAAACTAGTGTTACTTACAGTATAGAACGCTATAATGGAAAATCAGTATTTTTATAATAGAGATACATTCTTGGCTGTAATTGAATTATATGCGTTTTATTTCTAAAGTCTCGGCTACCGCCAGAACTCCGTATAGAAATGAGAATGGGAATGTGATGACAGATAAGTGTGCTTCGCATTTGGAAACAACATTTCTCCAGCCTATTATAGCCGAAAGGAAACAATTCGCAACCAATCATAGACGGTGGTGTCGGACATTTAAACCCAACGAACTGATTCCTTGATCAACTACCAACTAAATCTTCACACTCCGTTAAATACTATAAACGACCCATCGATCGCTCTTGTTTGGGGGTTCAATTAATCAGCCATCGATTATAAAGGCACTCCTCATCAACAGCCGTCTATGAGTGGTCGTCCAGAGAGGTCGCTTCTTACTTTTAATGAGGATTTAAGTACAAGTTTTTAGGCAAATCATTTTAAACTTGTAGAAGTCAAAGACCGTATAGACGGTAGACGACCCAATTTGTTTCCTGAACACTTCCTAGAGAGGGTGTAGGTAGTGTGTGCGACTATCACACAGAAGAACCCGAGTTGGAAACCGGTTAAGACCATCAAACATTTTTTGGCAATCTCTAAGCCATGTAAAACTTCTCTAGAAAAGCATTAGCCGTTCGGAGACAAGTTCGCAGTCTGTTCCTTCATGGAATATTAAGGGAAATAAGTAAGTAAGATGAAAGCATGGTACAATAAACAAGGTAAGGTCATTAGCCCAACAACAAATAATCAGATACAACTCTGGTACTCTATATTGTCAAAGTTGTATATGTCAAGAATATAAAATAAAGTTACTGACAGTTAATTTTTGTTATTGTTGTAAATATTTGATACAAAATATCATGGTACAATAATAATTTCAATAATTTGAATAAACGTTTTTTGAAATTTCAACAGTTGCCTGAATGTAAACAAAAACATCGAATGTCAACTTTGACAATTTAGAGGTCTGCGAGAAAAAATTGTAAATCAGCTGATTGCTTGGCCTTACCTTGTTTATTGTACCATGGATGAAAGGTGTAGGAAAAAAGTCACAAATCAGAAATTTGAGTTGTTTTTAAATTTCTTTCTGACTTTTTGAGGTCTTTTTTCAAAAATTTCTTTTTGATTTCACATATTTGGCTTTTCGATATTGTTTCGAATCAACAAGACTCAAGTAAAAACATCAAAAAATCAATCGGAGTCGCAAGCACAATGTCAACGTATAATGCTATTCCACACAAGTTACAACTGGTTGTACAATTTTATCTAAGGCAGCACTAGGCGATTATAGGTTGGTCGTCAGTTGGATGAAAATCAAAATATTTTGATTTCAGCTCAAGTTGGCCAACTTGTTGGGGCCGCATAAATTCATATGACTTCTGGAAGTAAATTCAAAAGAGAATTTAAAAAACTCAAGCCAAAAAAACATCGTCTAAATTGGGACATAGTCTTGTCAAATTAAAAGAGAATATTTTCAAGAACTACCAAATATTCGAATATGTTCGTTGAATTGTTCTTTCAATATGTTTTTAATTAATCCACAGTACATTTGGTGCGTAACACCCCACCGTGCAACGATGAAAAAACGTTTTAAGCCCTTCTTACCCCCAAACACTCTCACTGACATAACGCAATAGACAACAGACTACCGACACTGCAAGACAACATCAAGGGTTTGCTACAAACTTCCGCTTATTGTCGTCGTATCGTGCTTTTTTTTTATTGCCACCACATTACGGATAGTCGTAATGGGCCATTACGTGAATATTCGTTGTTGTATGTTAGACAAAACGAAAAAAGAAGAATGCGTTGTTTTTGTTTCTTTTTTCTTCTTCCATTTCCCTTTTGGTTTCACATGTTTTTCATGTCTTGAGTTTGCACCTCCACGTTGGTGGATATCATGTGTTCAACAACAAAGAAGAAGAGCCCCCATAAATGTTGCAAACGCACACACATGCACACAAGCGTGTAGAGAAAACATATGCAGGTTACGAGGGTTGCTATTTTTTCAAAATATTCTTCGTGATAATCGATACATGGAGACACCTTGAAAACATGATTTTTGAACGCTCCTTTGGTTGAGCACTCAGTTTCTTCTTGATCAATTGGCTGGAGTGCTGAAATTGTTCAGCTGATGCCGTGATGAAAAAATGGATGATCCATTTTGCACCAGTTGTCACCTGTAGTATTGCCAGGACCCCGAATACAAATAGCAACCCTCGTATCTATCGGTGCATGTATGGGTGAGTCCGAGTACATGTGTACAACAGCATAGACGCAAGCAGCATTTGATTTTGTTGGCAACAAACCACACCAACAATCTTTAAGCATAACAGTGTAACAACAACTACAACAAAATGTAAACAATTTCGCAGTCGTATCGCAGGCGTTGTTGTTGCTTTTTTGTTGTTGCTACACATACGAAACGAAAGATAACATTTTCACGACATTTCTAGCGTGTGAGTGCAGTGCTGTTTAATCGGCATACACATACACTCTCCCCTCCCTCCCTCTCTCTCTCTCTCTCTTACTCACTAGCATTGTGTTTGACAGTAGCTGGTGCCGCAATATATTTGATGTTGTTGCTGTTGTCGTTGTCAATATTTGATAGTTTGGGTGTATGAATAACGCAACTATAAGAACGCAGGGTCGTGCCGATTACGTGAGCGAGGGGTTGCATTGGCTACACGGCCCTAGAAGTATTTAACCGTATTTTAATACGTTGGATTAGCTGGTTTTGTTTTTGAAGTGAACGGCCGTCTATCTATGGGAAATACTAAGTGTATTACATTAATTTTTTGCTGTGTGACAGACAGGCTCGTTTCCTGGTAAAACGTCAAATATCGCGTTTCTTATTACGTTTTGGCGTAATAATTTTAAAAATAAGAAAGTCAAAGTATTCTCAATGATAGTTGGGCTGTCCTTAGGTATTGACAATATTTAAAAAAAACACACAAATGCTGTAGCATTCTATTATACAGGGTTCTCCAACAAGAGGTGTGATTTTAAATCACCTGGTAGCTGTCACTTTTGAAGCTTTTATTCTTTGACATTTGACAAGTAGAAACTACGCCATTACTAAAAATGGAACGATAAACGCTTCAACAACGCATTGAAATTCTTAAAATTCACTACAAAAATGGAGAAAATCTTGCAGTCACAGTTCGCAACACTAAAAAGTATCCGGACCGTGTTATCTCTCGAAGAGGTGATCACAATTGGCCACCGAGATCTTGTTATGTAACACCTTGCGACTTCTTCCTTTGTGGCCACGTGAAAGATAAGGTCTACGCCAACAGCCCAGTGTCAATTCAAGACCTCAAAGATATAATTCGTGAGGCTATCGAGGACATAGGGCAGCGACTTTGAGAATTGGTTATGGAAACATTCATGAAAAGGATATGGTCCTGTAAGCGTGGTCGTGGTGGCCTTTTCGCTGATGTTGTTTTTTATTATTTATTTTTATGAAATAAACATCCGATCATTTATCTCAAATGATCATTTTTGATCATTTCATTTTTCTTTGAATACCAAAATAACACCTATTGTTGGAGAGCCCTGTATATTAGAATTATTTCAGTTTATAAGTTACACTAATGAAAATAATAATTAAAATTCTTAAGGAAATAACAAATAGTGAAGCTGTTGCCACTCAGTGACTATACAAATTATATCGAACACAGCTCGCAGGATTGATAATGGGAGGACATTAATTTGAAATACTTTTTAGAACATTGACTCCTGCTATGAAGACATTGGCAAAAATGGTTCCACGGACTAACTTTGGAGATAGTTTCCAATATGGAACAAGTTATAGCCTAGAGTATGTGATAAAAACTATGAGGACAATTGTCAAAGAAAAATACTCAAGATATCGAATGGAGTTGAGTGTGTCCAGGGACACCAAATGAAATAATAATTTTCAGACTATGGAACTCGTCACCTGAAATAGCGAAAGCAAATCCAACGACTAATAAATATCCATATTTGGATCTGAAAAAACGATTACGAAAACTACGAATATGTGTAATCGAAAAGATCTTAAAAATATTCAACATAAGGGGAACATAAACAAATTTAACCAAAAAAAAAAAATAGTTTTAGGTATGTTTTCAAAAACCGTTTGTTTAGCTCTCAAAGGCAACCTAAAATCGAATTGCAAAACACGCCAAGTATTATTTTTGGATGATGACCGCTGCAATCTATTTCCGACACATACATATATAAATATATGAGTTATATATCATTATGTGAGTACTACAAATGAATCAGCCTATTCCCATTATTGTCTATGGACCCGATATCAACAGACTATAATACATAATTAACAAATGATATATCTCGGCCGTAAGAGTTACAGTTATGTTAACTAAGAGTTAATTGTTATGACAATTTTATGATTTGCAAAGCGTTAACCCGAATAGAAACGGAATAATACATGATGGAAAATGTACAAAAATACATGATGGATAACCCAATATAAGGTGCACTAAATAACGAGATGTTTCTAATTAAAAAAAAAAAAACCGAAAATTTTCAACTCTGGAAAAAAACGGTACGTCAACTCAAAGAAAACGTTTCTTCAATAGGTCTACATCAAAATGATGAATAAATTCATTGCCTTGATGAATAGATCGAAGATGTTTGTGCTTGTGTTTGTTTTGGCTTTACTGCTACCGCTACTAAAGAGAATTCTCTCTACTAAAGAGTAATAATTGTAGTAGGAAGCATTGCAAAGGGTACCGATGAAGAATCGAGGTAGCGTCCGAAATTGATTGATACCATGGGTTGCAATCATAAGAAATACATAGCATGAAGTTCTTTAAAGACAAAAAAACGTTTTTGTTTGTTCAGAAATTGTGGCAAAATGAAAATGTTTTATTATTTTTAAAAAAATTTTAGTTGAAGTACTATTTTCATCAAATTGGTGTACAATGTTCTTCAAATTGATGTACAATGTTGATCAAATTGATGTACAATATTCATCAAATTGATGTACAAAGTTCATCAAATTGATGTACCATGTTCATCAAATTGATGTACAATGTTTATCAAATTGATGTACAATGTTTATCAAATTGATGTAGAAAGTTCATCAAATTGATGTACAATGTTTATCAAATTGATGTACAATGTTCATCAAATCGATGTAAAATGTTCATCAATTTGATGTACAATGTTCATTAATTTGATGTACAATGTTCATCAAATTGATGTACAATTTTCATTAAACTGATGTAGAATACTCATCAAATGGACGTACAATGTTCGTCTAGTTGATGTACATTGTTTATCAAATTGATGTAAAATGTTCATCAAATTGATGTACAATGTACATCAAAGTGATGTACGGAATTGAAGAAAATTAATGAAAAGTTCTACATCAAATTGAAAAAAAGTGTAGTGGGTTGGAAAATGATGTCCGAATTCACATACGAATTAATCAAATTATTAACCATTTTTCTTCAGAGAGTAAACACGTTAATCATCCCGAAGGCCACCTCCATAGGATTCCTGGTCAATACGTCCCTGCTGAAATACACGCACACATGAATACGTACGGTCGCACGTATGCACGAATATTTACATGTGTTTGTTTGACCGATAGTTGCACCCTTATGATGGGACACAATGTAAAAACAAAAAACACCAAAAACTTCAAGTTTTTCTTCCATCTGTTTTGACTCTCGCTCGTGTTCCTGCTTTTGAGGGTTCTTTCATTTCGAATTATGTCTGCAAACACTCGGTACACCGTTTGATGACGTTTATTCGTTAGTCCCCTTTGGTGGCATTCTTTCTAACACGAATGACTATTTTCGGACACATATGACCGATCGACTGACCGTGCGGGATTAATTTCTTGTTTGTTTTTGTTGTTGTTGTTGTACTTTTATTCAAAGGTAGAACAAAACAGATGAAAGAAAACAACAAATTGCAATGTGTACAAGTTCATGTTCATTGCTAAAAATATGTCTGTTTGTAATGAAGTTCACATTGGCAAGCTACACCCAGCAAGCATATGGCACCCAATTGCTGATGATGCTGAACGCTGCTCGTCACCCAAAATGTTGAATTTGTGCAAAGGTGTGTTTACATTAGCATATGAGTGGATCTGACGATTTTTGGGAATTTTCGCCCAAAAGAACAAATAATTTCCTGAGATATTTAATAGAATCAAAGTAAGTGGCCAATATGTGCGAATGTAAACACGTAGGTGACCTTCGCTCTCGTCCATTACTTGCAGTATTTACACCATGACAGAAAACACCTTACAAATTGTAAGATCTACAAACGTCGAACATTCATTCAATCCATCAACATCCACTTGAATGTAGCATGACCTCAATATGCATGTCTATTGATTTTGCGTTGAAGCAATTAATAGAACGAATACACTAGCTGACAGTAATTTAGCGTATAAGTTGGTAGAACAGCTTGGATTGTTTTATTTTTTTTTTTTATTGATTTTTCTTGAGCAGCGGGTGAAATAGACACAACATAAGAGAGAGTGTTTGTCACACAGATACAGAGGCAGTAGGCAAATCAAACCCGATTTGATTTTCTGGATGAACTTTAATCATTCAAATGATTTTCGGTTTTCTTTTCTAATTGTCGTTATTCTTTGTTTTTATTTTTTTATTAAATCAATAATTGAGGGCAATTGTGTGTAAATTATATTGCTCTTAAAGCGAC
This sequence comes from Hydrotaea cyrtoneurina, assembly GCA_958296145.1. NCBI lineage: Eukaryota > Metazoa > Arthropoda > Insecta > Diptera > Muscidae > Hydrotaea > Hydrotaea cyrtoneurina. The sequence goes on along the minus strand of OY282513.1, from coordinate 2,824,642 downwards.
CCCTGCACGGTTACTGTCATTGCCGACGAACCCTTCGTTTACGCGTGTAATTGGCGATTTGGGTGATACACTCACCAATCGCTACAAATATTTTGTTTTGGACTGTTAAAAAAAAGCACAGAACAGCACCAAACAGGCAAACTTATTGAAATAATAAAACTGGAGACAAAGATCAGTTAAGGTCAAAATCCAAAGCCGGAATAATGGGCATCGTTTGTAGCATGTGGGCCTCAAACAAAATTAAAATGTACGAGCAAGAGACAACACCCAGTATATCTTGAGTTGTACATGATTATCACAGTGAGGGTCTGAAACGTGGAATGTCATCGCACATGGGGTAATTACAATGCAGCTACCATCGTTCACCAAACATACCAAATATATCCAGTACACTAACCTGGTGAAATCGATGTGCCCGAAAACCCCAATTGAAGAATTCGCTGTGTCGGCGAGTGCTCCCTCTTGGTTAGTTGCAGCACCTGGTTGAGATCGTATCTTCACGACGAACCCAAGTCTCCCTGATATGTAAGTTACAGCAATAATCCGCATGTATTTTCCTACATCGACATTGCGTACTCGTTCCATGTTTTTGTTGTTAAAATAGTAATTAATTTATACTGTGGAACTCACAAATCTTCTGAGAAAGGTATTTTGATCTGATCGCGAAATACTGACGGGCAAAATCACCGGTCGGAATATCATTAATAATCGTCAATGATTTAGAAATGTCTTGTCCTGTTCGGTGCAAGCAAAGAAAACAACATTCATAAAGAACTGTCTTCTATATCCTCCCATAATTGTCGAATAATTTTAATTTAACATTTGAAGGTGCTGCATACTTTACGGCGACTTTTGAAAATGAAATGATAATTACAATCATTCGCGTATAGTGGTTAAAACATGTATTATCCATCTTTGTATATACACATTTTGTCTTCTATAGACGCAGGCCAACACTATTAAGTGTACACCAGGGTGTAGAGAGGATTGTTCACATACATTTTGCAGTATGAATAATTCCAAAGAAACACTTCCTAAAACACGTTGTGTGAAATATGCATCGCCTCCGATTTTAATGCAATTCTGCCTATACATTCTGCTCCCAGTAGCGGGTAATATAACGCTGGTATGTCCCGGTCAGTGAGTATACAAATTATATCGTACTCAGTATCGTGCTGATTCCAAACAAGTTCACCGTCCCTCAGCCACCCCTGTCAGTTGCTTCATGGAATATTAAGGGATATAAGGAATAGTATCTTTACTTTTGTTATAACGATTACTGCCTTAAATTGCTGAGGTTGGAAATCTATTTGGGTGATATTTGTGCCCCTATTCGTTTAATTACACCGTGTTACAAAAAATAGATTTTTTTCTGTCCTATGAACCAAATGCACATATTCGGAAAGAGGGGAAAAATTTATGTATTTTTATTTTCCCCTTTCCGAAAATGTAAATTTGGTTCATAGGACAGAATGGTTACACACGGTTTTATTTTTGAAAAAAAAAAATTAACAAAAAAACTCCATCAAATATTTCACACATTTCTTCGTTTGTTTTTAATTTTTTTTTTTTGCCCACTAGTGTAATGCGCTTTATTAGTTTTACGTATTGGTTTACAAGATCTACAAACACTTTCTATGCATCTGTCTCAACCAAAAAAATTCCCAATTGGACATCATCAATTGACATTGACCGACTACCAACATTTTCTGTTGTTGACGTTGCACGTATGTAGCTGCACCTGTGTGTGTGTGTGTATTTACGTATGTATAGGCATGAGTAGAGGCACAGTCACTTTGACGCTGTTGCGATGCTAGATATCGTGCCAGATTGTTACAATTTCCGAGAATAGGCAATTAATCAAATAATGTATCACAATAAATTTGTGAAAAAGGCGATTAATCAATTGAACCATCATTGGATGATTACAAATCTTTAGTGGCTTTTAGGATTGGATTACAAAAATCGAAAAAAAAAATTTATACGTATAGGAAAGTTCAAATTTGTCTTCGTCGAGTTTAGGGTGCAATAGGTTTGGTCTCACAAATTGCCGAACAGTGGCTCCTACGAGAAAAAAAAAAGTGTTAATAAAAATAGATCTAGAAATCTAATGAACCCATTATCTTTCAGAAAAACGTCTCTGTGGCCACCGGGTGAGATAGAAAAATGTAACCATAAAAATTCAATTTTTCAAATATTTACTGCTTGCAAAACAAACTTGATTACTCAATCAAATCAAGTAATTAATTAGAATTGCATCTTAATATTTTGTCTTTAACTGACAGTTTTGCCCTTAAACAGCTTTAATTTAAATTAATAAATAAAATGTTGTGTTCAGCACATCAATGCTAAGGAATGACCTTCTCGTTAATATATGTTGCCTTGACTTTTTTCTAACAAAATCAATCGTGTGTCTGTATGAGTGTCTTTCAAAACGAATCCTTGGGGCAATTTAAACACCACTTCCGGTTAAGGTCTGTGTGCAGGAGTATCTCAGCACGATGTGATTTCATCAGCATTTCCTTCTGCTCTCCAGCTCCGGCATTCGTATACGGCGAATGTGTTGTCATCGGTGTGTCGCTGCGGCGATTCTAATTGCCCCGTTGTTTGACATTCTAGTTCCAGTTTAACTTTTAATTATGTTACATTTTCTTTCGTTTCCCATTCCTCCGAACTACCCCCCGATCCCTACTCTGGCCGTCCCCTACTCTCGCTTGGTGTGTTTAAAAGTTCACGGTGTGATTTGCAGCAGATGTTTTATGACAAGCCAGCTGCTTCAGATACGCACGTTGCCAGCGAACGCCGAGGATAACAGCGACCACTCATCCTTCTCGAAATGGGGTCATACGATATTTGTATCCGTTTATTGCGTTTTGTCATGTCCCTATAGTTTACTGTGTGGTTCCTTCTATGGTTCCTATGATATATCGCTTTATAGCTGAGGGCAATGGTTGGTTTTGGTTAAATGCACAAGTCATCCAAAATATTCCCACTGTTTCTGTTAAGTTATCATTGGCCTACTTGGCTATGAGGTAAAACAACCCCAAATTATCAGTTTCGCATTTGTTCGGGGTTACTACATTATTATGGGCCAATTTTTACGTGTATGCGTGTGTCTTTACAACATGACATTTATCGCATTTTCAACAATGACTCATACACATTGAGTTAAGAACACCTTAAAGGAGAGTTATATAGAAGTACGTACTTGTGAAATTGATAAAGAAAAACTCTTCCAACATAAACTAAAAAGGTTAAAAAAAATGGCGAAATCTAAGAAAATTTAAAATATTTCGTGGCGTAAACAACAATAATCTCCTATATGAGCTGACGATATTAACAACTGTTTTGTGGAGTCAACTTCACGCGCTTCAATCGACGACTGCTATGCAATCACAGAACCGCCTCTCTGAGCCAAATCGAATTCGTATTCTCCGAGAGAAAAAAATACAAAACACTTGAAGATATATCGATAACAGTTATCGGGGTTTAAATGTCACATGGCAGTAACGATTTAATTAAAACAATGAAACCCCAAAGGAACAATGTGCGTATTTCCTTTAACATTCAATGACGAACGAACAAGGAACTTTTTCGCAATTCCTGGTGATTCAAAATAGCTCCTCTTGTTGGAGAACCCTGTAGAAAAATATAAATATTTTTCTTAAATGTTCACTGTTTTAGCTGCTCGATATTTACCATCATCCATTGCCAAAGACAAACAAAATATTGTCGTTTTCTTTATTTGCAATAACATTAAAGACGACGAGAGTCCTTCTCTGTTATACGGACAATTTGCGTCAACAATAACAAAGAACAAGATGTCTTTGTTCGTACACTCATAAACAGGACGAATGGAGTGACAATTGTTGGAATAACTGTCGATAATGTAAGTTTTAAATATAGCGATGGGGGAATGTAAAAAAAAATACTTTCCCTTAACATTCTATGAAGGAACTGACGGGGAACTTCTCACGAATTAGTGAGCTGTGCGCGATATAATTGTGTATACTCACTGACCGGGACTTATGGTTTAACGGCTAATGCTTTTTCTAGAGAATTTTTACACGGCTTGCAGATTATTTTCATACTCCTAACGTCACCAGCATTTACGAGGTGGAAAAAGCCGCTTAAAAATGTTTTATGGTCTTACCCGGTTTTGAGCCTATGATTACCAACCACACCACGGCCGTCACTTCTTTAGAAAAATGAATTCAAAAGAAAAATAAAAATAAAACGGGGAATAAACTGAATAAACGAAAGGGTCATTTGGAATCGCTTCTTTGGTGTCCTACGTTTTGGTACACGGTGAACAGTGGGGGAATAAATCATGTATTTATATTTGCCTAGTTCGAATTGAATGAAATTTCTCATAGACCATGTTTAGGTGTTCTCGAGCCCTGTTAACAAAAGGCTAATTAAAATTGTTATTTCTTGTATATGCATGCCTAAAATAGAACTGGCTTTTGTTTACCGTGTTTGAAAAAAAAAAATATTGTAAAAACGTTATTATATGTAGGTCTCATATCCATGTGGAAACATTTACATATTGGATTAAAAAAAAATTGCGGAATGTACACCGTGGTTTTTTAATTTTGGAACCTCCCGCTCAGCTACGGTTATCCCTATTGGACTGTATGCCAGATTTCTCCTCAGCTAGAAATATCAAAATTATTTACACAGTTTTTTCTTTTGGAATTCCACTATTATTTGGCAATTTATTGAAAATAAGTTGGGAAATATCAAATTTGCCAGTGCGATTTAAATAAATTTGCCAACTGTAAATAAACAATATGAAGCCTAACACGGCTAGGAGAGATAGCTTCTAAATTCAGTCTTGCGGATAAAGTGCAATTAAATTTGCATACTTTTTCTAATTTCACATTTTGCTGTTGTTAATTTGCGGTAACCATGGAAATAGAAACGAATTGTCAAAAAAACGTCTTATTAGCAGAGGGTTTTCCTTAAACCCTATGACGTTTTACTTAAATACACTCTTTGCATGCGGGTGGGGTTTTCTTTGTTGCTGTCGTAAAAAAAAAACGCCGTCTACCTCACTGCCTACAACAAAATGTATTAATTGAGGGCAAATATAAATGTCTTTATCACTTTGTTGGATTTGCATAAAATGGAATGATTCACCATAGAAATACTATATCGTGTATAGACAAAGTAAATGTGTATGTAAACACATAGTGTACATGTGTGTGTGTGTAAATATTGCATGTTAAGAAGGCAACATCCAGTGCCGTCAGTGTCAATAAAATAAAAAACCGCGTCGACACCGCATGAAACCCACACCACCACCGACATCACCGCCACCTCCCTCCCCCAACGATAATCACAATAGAAACCCGAACGCCAGAATATCGAAAATGGAACATGGATGAGGAACACAACACGCAACCAGCCAAATAACGCAAGGAGCCGAATTGTAATTATTTTGTTTGAAATCGACTTTTACGGATTTAAACAAAATCGTCCTCGGCTGTGTTATGTTTTTTGGCCAGCGCCATGGTCGTTACATGATCACAACCAAATACAATCTAACCAATAGTACCACATTTTTCAACTTCAAAATCTTGACCCAATCGAGACCCCCGAAATCTGATAGCTTGGAAGAAACACCCTAACTAAGATTTTTTTTAAATTAATTTTTAATGTTTTCGATTGGGTGTTGGATTTTAGTACAATTTAGAAAAAACCTGTACTGATTCTTAAGTCTATACCACGTGAACTATTCGAAATATGGCTTGTCTCTATTTGGCAAGTTTTTAACTCTCAGTTAGATCTACCAAAGTTGTTTTGAGATAAAATCAAAAAGCCAACAACATATTACTCAAAACAACCCTCCCTCCTTTCAAGCTAAGACAATTTTTTTTTTCTTAGAAATTTTAGCCTATAGTTCACTTTCATTATTTGTGTTATTATTATGCGAATTAGTTTTATTATAGGATCGATTCTTAACAAAATTTATAAATGCATTAAAAATACATGTATATCGTTTTTTTTTGTATTATAAAGGCTTCTGGTTTAATTGAACTTCATCTCAACACCATCCATTAGCGAGTGAAAGATGACAGAAAGATGACCGCATCATGCATCGTTATGATTGCCTATAAAACCGCCGATATACATTTCCTAATGTCTTCATTAGATAAAAGCGATTAATTGGTAATTGCTGAATTCCACTTAAGTTATGATGCATATATTCCATTTTCAATTTATTATGAATTTTAAAGATTAAAAGAAAAACATTATCACACCAACAAATCATGAGCGAATTCATTATAAGAATAATGCGATAAGTTGTTCTTTTTATGATATTCTTCGTTTAATTGTTTTCGTTTTTCTGTGTAGTGTTGTTGTTTCTCTCTTGTTATTGTTGTTGGGTACTGTTTGTTATCCGCTCACCCTATAGGTAGGAGACTATACTCAGTTGATACGACCCAAAAGTGTAACACATAAAAGAAGCCATTGCCATTGAACCCAATTCGTTTTACGAGCCATATAAGTCATTTGAGTCGATAACTTTCGCATGGATTAACCAAATATTTTTAAACATGGCATGGGTTAACATTTTCCCATAACTACTTATGAGATCTCATATGGGGTAATATGGTAATATTTCGTCCACTTTGGAAATCATGTGATAATATTACTTCGCACGCGTCTATGGTTTGCCGTTAAATTATTAGAAAAAGAAGAAGAGTAAGAAGCAGAAGATGTCGAAGTATGACCGCATGCAAGAGTATCGACGATGTGTGGTGTGTATCGATGGATGAATGAAATGGTTCAATGATGTGAGCCGGCAGACGCCTTGTGAACTCACACCATCACACACCCATCTTCGAACAGGAAAAACCGAAAGTCTTCGGCGGTTCTTAAAAGATTTTCCCGATATGGTGCAAGATTTTCCCGATAAAAGTGTGTGCTTAATTACACTTTAAGCACACAGTTTTATTATGTGCAATTTGTGGTAGAGAAATAAAGTTTTGCTAGAAATCATGTTTTAGATCGAAATATGTCTATGTAATTTTCAACGTGGCCAAAATGGTAACAGTTTCGGGGCGAACTTTGTTGTGCGAGGGTCAGAGAGAGATCGTTCACAAGCCGTTCATCCAAAACCAAGAAGTTGCCCTGAACTGGATGAAGCCGTAAGCGAGAGAACTCGGGCTCAACATTTTGTTGTCAGTGGAACCACTTTGACAACAAATGAATTGCGAATCAGGTTATTGAAAAAAAGCACAAAAACTTAATATGAAAAAAGGTTCCTCCTTACTTATTTTCTTAACATTCCACGAAGGAACAGACGGGGAACTTCTCTCGGATCAGTGAGTTGTGTACGATTTAATTTGTAGACACACTGACCGGGACCTACTGTTTAACCGGCTAATGCTTTTCTAGAGAAGTTTTGCATGGCTTAGAGATTGCTCTCTTACTTGTAAAGTCGCCAACATTTACGAGGTGGAAACAGCCGTTTGATGTTCTTAACCAACTAGGGTTCTTCATTCACTCTACCAACCACACCACGGCCGTCAAAGGTCCCTCCTAAAATCAAAAAATTTGAAAAGTACCACCAAGCGGCATCAGTTGAACTTGGGCCGGCCCTGTCACTATTCATAGTAAGTCACTTCCTTTTAAGGCCTTGGGTTTTCATTTGACCGACAACAAGTTGGCAGACCAGACAATAGAGTAGATATGTACATCAAACATTTTCCTTCACCATGACACCCACCACTTTGGTTTTCGATGGCCAACCCTAATTCAGGCTAACAAGCTAATAGATTTTGGGGGTTGGGCAGGCCACAGCTCTCCTAAAGCGTATTATGACTGTAAATTAGGATCACAATTTCAAACATGACGACTTCACAAAGTTGTCATACAATTACACAACTCCTACTAGTGTCGGTGGTCGATGGTCATCAAAGTTGCCAAATTGTATTCATATTTCTAAATTCGATTTCTATTTCGAACAAGTGTGCAATATTTTGCCGAACAGTTTAATTACTGTTCTGCCCACTTTTTGCTGAAACTAACAAAAATAGCAATTGTTTGTTGCAATTGATTAATTGACTTTTGTTGCCATTTGTTTAGAAGTAGAAGTAGGCAGCATTTGGCGTATCTGCTGTCACGCAAAGTCACATACTTTTGTTCGCCTCTGTGAATATATGCATTGTTGGCTTTTCTATTATTTTATTATTCATATTCATTAGATCGATGAAATTTTGTTGTTTTCATAGTATTTTCTATTATTTTGTTATTGTTTTTGTTTTGGATGCGATGATGATGACTGAAAACAGCAAAACCCATCACTCATGACACATCTACAAACACACTGTATGCTGTGGACACACACGTAGGCATGCATAGAAATGTGTGTGCATGTACTGGCTGTTCTCCTATTGTTGTTCTTGTTGTTATGTAGAATAATGATGTTAGGCTGTCGCGAGCGCCGTGTGGGAGAGGATAAGTAATGTTTGACAGTTTTTACACTTGACGCCGTTGCAGAAAAGTACTTTTGATTTTCCTTTTTATTGTCTCTCTTTTTCAATAGCACAAATGGGTTTTCTGAATGAATGGGCCGACTCTGGACCAACAACATCGTGTTGATGATGACGCTGCCATGTCGATGACGACGACGACGAACAGTTCACCCAAAGACATGTTGACCGTTATTCGCGAAGCAACGATGATGATGAGTAGAAACCAACAAAATACATCGCACGAGCGACATAACAAACGAAGGAACGAACATACCACCAATCGATGTCTGATATGTCGTTCGTCTGTCCGTTCACTCGCTCGTCAAAACATAATGGGTTGATTGGGTTGGCTGGTTGTTAAGGACGTGTTTTTTTTTGGTTTTTTATTTTTGCCTTCGATGCCGTAAAATATTTTTAGCGCTTTTACGTTGTGGTAGTGCTATTAGCACAACCACACACAATATCACTCACACACACATACACTGACTCTAATATTAATTTTCCTAATATTTATTTAATTGAATCAGCACACTTTCTCGGTATATAACATTTTAAGGGTCGGTCGATCGGGTCGTTGGATTCACCGTTTTTTTTCTTCTTTACTTTATTTAATCATAACCAAATTTGCCTTTTCAATTTAATTTCATGCGATGCGATGCGATTCGATTCTCTTCACATATTTCTTTATTTCATTACAAATTTAATTATGCATTTTCTAGAGTTTTCCTTCTTTTTTTTGTATTGGTTGTTTCTATTCTTTTTTTTTTCTTTTCAAATGGCACACAACATGAAAACTGACTGCTCCTGTTGGTCGGTCTGTCGCTTGGTCTGTGTGTAGAATTTAATCCGTATTTAACGCGTTCACAAAACGTTTTAACCCACTAACGACGTCTGCTCAACTGAAATGTTGAGCAAAAGAAACGTTACGGACTCGCGTTCGTACAGCACAAACACAATGCACGATACATTTTGGTGGATACTATTGGCAACGACAAACAACCGAAAAGTACAATAACAATTAATAGGCTATGACTAGGCAGCGACTATGGTCGACTCGGCATATGCGCTACCGCAAGAAAACATGGCAAATACCGGACACATACATACTAAGAAATCTGAAAAAAATGTTTACATGAAATTCGACCAGCAGAAGTGTTTACATGATTAAAATATTCAAGCGGCGGATGACTAGGTCCTGCTATCGATGCCGATAAGGTGTCAAACGTTACTTGAATTCAAGGAGGACATCAACAATTTCACTAATCAAAGTAAGGGACGAGCAAGGGATCTAAATAACACGACGCCTTTCGGGACAAATAAAGCGAAATACGCTAATATTGTAGTGGGCGATACAATTAAGATCGAGAGAGTCTCAAAGTTCAATTCTTTCTGATTGGATAATTTGTCTGTTTCAGACCACCTTGTTTATGTGTTGCACCTCTTAAGACTCTGAAATTTTTCCATGATAATGACTTTACGATGTTCGGGTTTTAGGGGATTAAGAATATTTCTTCTAATACGTATAATTCCATGCATTTTTCCGCACTCCATGGTGGAGGGTATTAATATCTATAGAGTTCGGCCGAAGGAATTGCTCCGATTACATTAAAACCGTTTTCTGGGTTCATGTTTGGCCCATAAACATAACTTTATCGACAAAACGGAACTCTCATTTCAACAATGCATGTCGGAACACAATCACATGGTCCACTCAACCAACCAGTCCAAATGTAGGGGAATACAGTGAAAAGAAGAGAAAACAAAACAGCTAAGCGCATGAGTGTTTCGCTGTCGTGTTTAATGCTAATGAAACACCACATGCTAATATGAAAAATATGTAAATTTTTACGAAAACAGGATACAAAACAAAAATTGTCAATCCCAACCAAGAATGCAAAACTTGAAAGAAAATCAAATTTTTTCGTATTTTGAAAAGAAAAAATCAGTTGACCCTTGCAGGATGCAAAACTGCTGTTTGAAAATCGTTTGATGTCATTAGAGAGGGTAACCCCGATTTGTGTTGTCATACTTTCATAGCCACACAAGAACACACACACACACGCACGCACAGAGGGCCACATGAACTTGTGAATTGTTACTGAATGAAAACGACTAAAACAACAACACAATCATACGAGTACATATAAACAAAAGAATAACACACACAATCACTGGCACTACACAAGGCCAGGCACTGTGAAAGCTTTGCTCGCAACGTGCAAACACACACACACGCATGTTAAATCTTAATCACTCCCAACACGACGAATCTCTTGAGCAAGAGGGCGCATGAAGAAAAACACTACACTCGACCACCAACAATTTGCATTACAAAAGTAATAATAACAGCTAACAGTATTAGCCAACCACACCACACAGCCGACGTTACCCATCGTGTGGGCCTGCATGTGCAACGATGCAATCGTCGGCTCTCATATGCATCAACACGACATATGCAGATCTACTGCTACATGTATGTATGTATGTTCGGTTGTCGTCACGAGCGAGCGGGTCAACGAAGGTGCTCGTTTTTTTTGATTTTATTTTCATTTACATTTTATTGTTTACTTTACTTTGGTGGAGCTGTTTTATTGACATGTTGTCGTGATTTTGCGCAGTGACAACAGCATTGACACAAACAGCTGTTGATGTTTGGGTAAACAAACACAATAAAGCACAAAATGATTCACACAAAGCGCGCGCCCAGAGAGAAGTGAGGCATTTGTAAAAAAAAAAAACTTATTCACAAGCAGTGATGTATACTGTTTCTAAAATAAAATAAAAGCTACCCTCCAACTTAAAAAGCGTCAACTCTTCGTATTTGCCCAGTAGAAAATATTGAATCCATTGTAATTTACGACAGATCTAAAAATTTGTATTTGGAATCGTAGGGAAAATTGCCTTAGTGGAGTACCAATAAGTTGATTGTTTAGAACTTTTGTATAACCCATATAATTCGGATTTAGATCATCTCATCTCTATTTAGGTATTATATGAGATTTATGTCCACAATTTATAGTGGTCATTAATATTATTGATACAGACATTCATATTCGTATAATCTTATCTAGAAATAAATAGAATTTACAATAAATTTGAATGAAATGAAACGACAAGAGAGAGAGAGAGATAAAGAGATTTTAATTTCATATTTCTTATTAATCTAATTGTTAATTTTACTTTTAAAACTTACAAAACATCAAATGTGTGAACTAAACAATTATTTTCTTTATTTAATAAAAATTACCTCAACTCTGTATTGAGTTGTACAACAAAAATCCCACATTTGTAGTACTCTTAATAAGAGTTATGGGGTCTCAATGCTGGGGCAGTCTACTCCATTAAATGAAAGAATGAACACTAATTTACTAAATAAACCAATTAATTCTAAAACGACTGCATGGACTTATTAAAAAACCAATTAAACTTGTGAATATTACTAAATCAAAAATATGCGTTTTTCTGATGTCCGAGCGTGAAATCAGCTAAATTGATATCACGGTTTAAAACGCAACAACGAGTGGGAGACATTTAAGAGAATTGTGTTAACAGAGCAAATTAAAGCTTTTTCCCTCGCCATTCATATAAGAGTTTATTTTTCGAGATACCATTTGTACTGCTACCAAATTGGTCAAGTACTCGTAGTTTCCCAACACCGGCAATTAAATGTACACTCGTATACGTTCATTTGGCGGTTTGGTTGTGTGTCGGTCTGTCAGTTGTTTTCCATGCAACACGTGTTTGATGTCATTGTTTTCGTTCGTTCTTGTGTTAAGTACATCTATAATATTTATGCAAATTAATTTCTGTACAATTAAGCAAATAGTAGACGCAAACTCGTTTCTTAATCTGGTTTCAACCAAGTCATTCAAAACATTCTCAGTACTTTGAGAATTTTAGTAAACACACAGCTGAACGCTGGAACACAAGTCTGAGTTGTAGAACAATCTGTCTCTCAACTGGCTGAGCTGAACTGAATTAAGTAACCGGTACGACTGGATGCACCATTAATTAATTTCAGTTGTTTATGCGATCAACCTAATCTCCATAAATGCCACCCGATGTGAAACAATGACGTGGACTAAATCGGAAAGTTTATTCCCATCCATCAAATGATTTGCATCTACAATTTACCAATTTGCCAGAGCGCAATACATTTTATCATTATTCATGAGCAAATAATTGACTTCCGATAGAGAAAGCAAGGCTTAATCGAAGAAGTGTAGATGAATTAATGGAAATGTCGGAAAATTCCACCGATCTGTAAAACTCTAAACAAAAGACTTGACTACTGGACAACATCAGCCAAATGGCCACCACGAACTCGCTTACAGGACCATATCCTTTTCATGATATTTTCCATAACCAAATCGCAAAGTGGCTGCCCTATGTCCTCGATAGCCTCACGAGTTCTATATGTGAGTTCTTGAATCGACGCTGGGCTGTTGGCGTAGACCGTATCCTTCGCGTGGCCCCAGAGGAAGAATTCACAAGGTGTTAAATCACAAGATCTCTGTGGCCAATTGTGATCACCGAGAGGTAACACGGTGCAGAAACTTTTTAGTTTTGCGTGACTGCAAGATTTTCACCATTTTTTTTAGTGAATTTCGTGATACCAATCATCTGGCCACTAAAGTCTCAGACTTCCTTGTCTGCGCCTTCCGTGGTAGTCGATTGCTGATCTATTGGCCCTGAAAGATTTGGGGCCTCGGCAAAAAAATGTATCATTTTCTCAAGCTCATATCTTGCAAACCAGCTAATAAAATTCCAATTCATTCTAAAAAATTACATCAATTCAATTGATTAACCACCTGAACGTATGAGTGCTAGGGTTTTAAGTTAATATTACTCATACGCTCCAAAAATGGGCTATTGCTATTCTAGAAAGCCAATGTGTGTAAGAATCATACCTAGGAAGTTCATATGTTCTAGAAAATTGTTTATTGAAATCTTAGGTATGTTTTTGTAGTTTATTGTTTCCTTGAATTTTGAACGGTTTGGTACCTGAACAGGGGAAACACATGTTTAAAAAAATCGATTTAGACCTTGAGGATGAACGTTTGTTGATTGTATATGTTCAAAATTTATGTTCTTTATGACAAAAGTGACAGCAGTCTTCATGGGAATGTCGGTAGGGTTATGTGTATAAGACCAGAGTGTTGCACCTCCGTAGTAGTATGTAGATTAATTCTATACCCTCTCAAACATCCACCTCAACACAATGAAAAGAAAAAGCAGAAACTGGAGACGGTTCTTTAGAGCTGACAGAGAATATAGACGGCGAATTATCAGTGTTCATACGTGTGGATGATCGTGGTGAGAAAGATAGTGTGTACGCCTATCACACAGCAAGTACGAGTATATCAATTGAAAATCAAATCGCTAGAAATTGTATTACGAATATATACGCCATATACTGCGGATTTAGCCACGAGTGGCTAGTTTCTATTTGCAAACCTGTAGTTTGAAAATTTGGTTCGACGGTGGATTTCGTCACTAAATGAGGACTCCTATCATTTGAAGGATATATACAAAAATTGGAAAAACGATAGAATAGATGTATTAAAAAAGTCAAACATTATTATACAGCCCTCGTATTGTACAATCGTTAATGAGGTTCAATGTGACCTTGTGTGTACAAAAGACTATACAACTTCGATATGATGTCTATCAAAGACCGTGGCATTACTTAAAAGGATATCAAATGTCTCCTACCGTTCAGAAGTTCTGACCGAAGTTACCAGTTGCAGGCCCAGTATACATAAATTTGAATTATACCAATGCGAAAGCACGTCACATACGTACATACAATTGACCAACAAACAGCTGTGTCTCTATGTGTGGTTTACCAATTGGAGGTTCCTTATTCCGAATGTGTCAATTGTCAAGTGCAAAAGGACACACGTATGTTTGTGTGGGTGTGAAAGTTTGTGGTTGTTCCGATTTGAAGGTGGTTGCTAAATATGTTATTAGTTACACACACACACACATACAAATACACGTGTACAATGTCATATATGAAGTCATCAGTGAAAAAGTGTCCAAGTGTCTGCTTTAAACTTGAAGAATTTCCTAGAAATATTGGGAGTGGGTTTCTTTGTACAGACACATCAACGTTGGCTGGACAATAACATAATAATGTCATGGGAGCAGCAGACCACAAATGTGAGTTGGGTCACTTTTTATCTGATTGGCTTAGTCCACTTGTACATCAGCACACAGTCCACACGTGGTTTTCCTGGGGGCTGGGTAGAGTTCATGATGTCGCATTCTTGACTTGTTTGTGGGGTTTTGTATTTGGTGTGGACCCCATTAAAAATCGATTTAATATTTATTTTTCCTTACTTAGTGTATACATATACATGGAGGGATGTAAGTATATGTTTTTCCAAAAATAATTTATTTGGTGAACACTCGAAGAAAAACGTATTGCTTGTCACAAAATGTGACAATCATATCCCATCACTTTGATCGTATGCGTGTTGTCTCCAGAACTGAATTTGTCCATGTAACTGTCGGTTGCCGTGATTGTTAACGTCTAGCATTTGTCTGTCTGGAGAGGTTTTCGACCGACAAGAGTGAGTCAGTGTATATACACCACACTGTTCGTCTGACGGTTATGCAGAGAGGGCACCTCTTTTTGCGAATATTTTTTTTTTCAAAAGTACTCTCTCATTGCTTCATCTGCTTTCAGAAGTATCCATGTTTTAAAGTCACAAGCAGTACAGGTACAGGTACGAGAATGTAATACTAGAATTTTTTTTTTTTTTTTTAATAATTCATTTAATTCTATTTAAATTTTATACAAGTAAATAATTGCCCCAGCGCCACATGGACATTACGCCAAAAATAACAAATCTTTGTCAGCGAGACCCTCCATGGGAATACAATACATGGGCGGAAACAAAGTGGAAAGGAGACAGTACGCCAAGGATTTACTCATCAGCTCGTCTTTTACACCTTGCGCATTACTTTTATATGGACATGCGTCGTCGATTGGACTAGGAATGGCCATCCATTATCCTCAACGAAGTTGTTGAACCGTGTTCAACAACTTAGACTAAGTTATATTTAAGAAAATGAATTCCTAGAATCCTTGTAATACTCAGATGGAAACCCTACATCGGTTGACTGAAAAGGGTTTCACTCAAACGCAACCAAGGTTCCATCTTGAGTAATATTCCAATTACGGTTGCTGCTGAATATACGCACTTGTGTTACGCGTTAGCTTACGCACTTTCTGTACAACAGCAACTATTTTTACTTAGAAAACAGCAAGCAGAGCGGTAAGAACAACATCGTTGGAAATAAACCAAAAACCTTTAAAACTGAAACCAACCTTTGTCTGTTTTTTCCCCCTTTTTATCTGAAATTTGGGAACTGCTTGAATCCTTACAATTCTGGGAGTTTCTGAAATTCTGATACAGTCCACTTCTAGATCCACCCCGGAATTGTACAGAAGTATTGTTGTTTCTTATCTTGAGATGGATCTTCAGTCGCCAATAAGTGCAAGAAATATTGTCTACAGGTCCCCAGAATACTCGACGTGTGTGTATCAGATTTCCAGTCTTCTCATTGCCTTCCTTCGATCTGTGCTTTCTTTCTTCGGAAATGTAACTACACACAGGTTTCTTTGAGTGTAGCCTTAAAATGTGTTTGAACTCTGAGGGTTTCCCAACTCATACTCAACTTACCGTTTGTATGTTTTTGTTGGTGTTGCTGTTGTTCTGTATGTGACAACATAAGAAAACTAATCATGACCTAATAAACATTAAAACCCCACCCAGAGCCAGGAAGAACTCGATAATATGGCCAACAACACAAAAAAAAAGCCGTCAAAACCTTTGTAGTGACTGAAAATACACCACCAAAATCAGACAGACAGACCTACAAGCGTCGGCTAGTACGTTTGTTTGTTTATTTGTAATTATGATATATGGATGTCAGGCAAACAAAGTTCATATAAAACTCCATTTTAAGTCAAAAATTAGGTCAAGGCTGCACAAACTGAAATGTCGTCATTAATTCTTTTCACGTAAACCAGCCAATGTTTTGGAGAACTAAGCAAACTTTTAAGCGAAGTTCCAAAAAGCAAAGCGGGGCTTGGCTTCAAGGCAGAAAAAAAAACAAATACAAAACTATATTCGTAGCGCATACAAATAATGACTCAACTCAAACTGTTTGAGGCATTCAGACATATCAGCCCGTCAGCCAGCCAGCCAGCAGTTCACTGGGAAACATTTGAAGTGAGTCATTACCCCCAGACAGGCAATGGAATGAAGTCAAATGCGATTCCATTGCATTGTAAACACAATTCCCAACGGACAGAAACCGCTCGAAGAAGTTGAATTAGAATCCGAATTAGTTTCCGAAAGAATGCTCGCTCGCCCCCATTAAAGTAGTACACGTTGTACTTGTTGTTCGATGCACAAACGATGACAGTTGAACAACCAGTCTGCGGGGTGGAACGCGGACAGCGGCATGACGCGTATGTGGTGGCCTTAACCGTGGCACTCTGACATACACACACACTAAATACAATGAAATGCGCTGGCGGCGGTGACGTGCAACTTTGCTAGCGCCGAAGAGAGAGCGAGAGAGAGAGAGCGGCTCCAATTTCTGGTTATTTATTTCATTGTGTGTATTTGCAGATTTTAATATTCATCCCAAATTTCAACAAACATATCCGAAATCATTGAATTTTTGTTTAATTATGCATTTTTTTTATTTGTTGAGGTAATTAGAATATTTGGCAATATGGCAACGCTACCTCCAATAATTACAGGACATTTGAGAAAACTGAAAATTTTTTTTATACGTTTAGCCCCTAAAATAGAAAGTGTAAAATGAAATGCCATCGCCGCTGGCAAGAATGATAGAAATTAAGATTACGCCACGCGCATGAGTTTCCGTTAAATGACGTAGTTGGTCCGTTGCAAGGGTTGCCAACTCTTTCATTGTTGACCGCTACCCAAGCGTAGCCCGGAACTTCAGTAGCCTGAGATATTATTACCGGCCTAATGTACTAGTGATGTCAAACACGGAATATTCGCATAAGTTATAGAAACTATAACCAGTTTTTGTTTTTTTTCTTTCGTTTGCGTATTCATTGAAGAATGGATGGACAAATGGCGAAGACTATGAGTGAAAGTGTGAAACAAACCAGTTATGTATTTCAATGTTTTCTTAGCAGTGTATTGTGATTTTGACATATGATACAATAGCTGTCAAGAATCGAGAACTTATGACGAGAATTAACTACAGGGTTCTCTCACAAGAGGTGTTTTTGGTATTCAAAGAAAAATGAAATTTTTGGAAATAAATGATCGGATGTTTATTTCATAGTAAAGAGGAAGGTGTGCCGTTAATAATGAAAAACAACATCAGCCAAATGGCCATCAGGACCACGCATACAGGACCATAACCTTTTCCTGAAATTGTCCATAACCAAATCGCAAAGTGGCTGCCCTATGTCCTCGATAGCCTCACGAGTTCTATCTGTGAATTCTTGAATCAACGCTGGGCTGTTGACGTAGACCTTATCCTTATTCACGTGGCCCCAAAGGAAGAAGTTGCAAGGTGTTACATCACAAGATCTCGGTGGCCAATTGTAATCAACTCTTCGAGAGATAACACGGTCCGGAAACTTTTTAGTTTTGCGAACTGTGACTGCACGATTTTCACCAGTTTTGTAGTGAATTTTAATAATTTCAATGCGTTGTAGTTTCTACTTGTCAAAAAAAGCTTCAAAAGTGGCAGCTACTGAAATACCGGGTGATTCAAAATAACACCTCTTGTTGGAGAACCCTGTACTTTTTAAGCGTTTATTTGGCGATTATTTTATTATTAGCTCCAATTTGAAACACTGAGCCTAAACAAGTTGATAACAGTCAAATTTCCAAATGGTTCTAATGCACTTTTAGGCGGAAGTTTCTTCCGAATTTAAATATCAAATATTATAATTTGATATTTCATAAGGTGCGGACTTTTGGCCAAGGGAATTTGATTGACAAATGTCGACAAACAGCAATCTCTCTTATCTCCGTCCAATACCCTAATTTCCTATCGCCATCGCACAATGAATTGCATTTATAGGGGGAAAATCATGAGCATTGGTCAAATAAAAAAAATCTCTTACACAGCTTACAGACTTGACGAGTCGCACCTTCATGGACTGTTAAGGAAAATACAATGACGTGTCACAATCACTGTACAGATATGCAGGAACTAGCGTATGTATATCGACATATTTTGCAGCACTTTAATATACCAGATATACGTCGACGACACTACGACAGCTCATGACAGCACCATCGTATTTATCTTTTTTCTTTACTTTTTTTGCGGTGAAATTGAATATCGATTAGAAAACAAAGCAATTTTCTAAAACGGTATCCAAACAAGACGACAAATTGCAAAAGCACTTTTGGATTTCCCACGGGTGTTAACACCCGTATGACGGTCGGTTGTGGGGTAGGGTGTGCTCTCAACAAAACATATGCGAAATCTTAGTTATTACGGGTATTTACGAATGCGTAATTGTTGACATGCATTAACATACATACAAACACACACACACACACATGCACCGTTCGATGCATGGGGTAAACACACACTTGCAATTTGCAATTTTTCAAATATGTTTACAAAGAAAATCGCAATAAAAACTAAACTGTTGTCGGTTGGTCGTTCGAAGTTGTTGTTGGTTTTTCTCTATTTAGATTGTATTTCCGGTTATTACTTCATTTCAGTTTTTATTTATTTATTTCATTTCATTTTGTTTTTGTTTTTGTTTTTTTTCAGTTCAAAAAGCGTTTAAATACATATTGACATATTGATTCAATTTGTCATTTGAACGAGAAGAAGTACTTTTCGAGTGAGTGTGTGTGAGTAAGTATTTGAGTGTTGAGACGCAGATTGGGTTGCAAACCAACTGACTGACATTTAATGTGTTCGGTTTTGATTTGGCGTTGTTGTCAACTTATTGAAAATGACAGATTTTTCGCTCTATTTACTTTAGGCCGCAGTTTTGCGCGATACGGGCGACTATTGAAAGCGCTGCTGCCGCCATTGATTACCGACATACGTTGTTGCCAGCCCGCATTAAGACCACGAGTCCACATCCACCACTAAATTTACTACAGGCTGTAATGCTGACAAAGCTTGGTACCACTTGGCTGTTATTAGCCTCATGGTTAGTCATTAAATTGTTAGTCGGTATCGAAATCAAAATTGTCAAACCACGCGGTAAATGAATGTAAACATTATGAAAATCGATAAACACAACGAAAAAAAAAACCGGTGCACCTGAATCATTTCAGGCGAAACAAATTTAAATATCAGATATTTCGATACTTTGCCCGAACTAGATGTTGACAGAGGTGGGGCTATTGCCCTTCAATAGACTGAAGCATTTGTCTTTGCAATATATGCGAAACGTGCATGGTCCTTCAGGCATTTTACATGAGAAACAAACCAAACATCCCGGCGAATTCACGTATATACAGGGTGGGCCCAAAAGTCACCGTAGGGTGACTTATTTTATTTTCATAAATTTTGTCATTTTTAGTTTTTTCAGATTAAAGTTATTAAATTTGTATTTGGCCCACCCAGTACTTATTTTTAAGTCAAATATATGTTCCAAACACGCCCATGGAACTGTATAAAGTTTTCCCAAATCAATATAAGTTCGGTCTTTCAGGATTAGGTGATATTATAGACCCGGGTCCATGGATGTACTTTCCAAGAGTAGTGCCACGACCGTACCTCTTCCTGTCAACTCCCTATGAGAGCTTAGTGCTGCCGAAATTTACAATATTCCCACTTAGGATTTCTTATTGCATTTCGGCCGATGGAAGTCGGTTTTGCACCACTGTGCTCAAACAACCCCAAAAGAACACTTGCATATTCTTAAGTCATCCGTCTGTTGGGATAAGCTAATAGAGGACATTGCAGACCATAGAAATGTGGACTTCGAATGTATGACGAATCGGCTATCGTAGTGTGGCCAGATCTATAAAAAACACCCGATACCCCAGAGTAATAAATGAACGACACAAAGCTTATTTTAAAAAAAAAAAAAGTATGAATATGGGAACCAATGGGATCTGTGAAGTTCTTATTGTATACGACACTATCGAACTCAATCCATGCCGATGGGGGTATTTCAGATTCAATCCGGCAGAATTCAAATATGGTTTCACTGCTGCTACGTTACAACTGTACGTGATTCGTTTATTGTGATTTGAAAGCAAATACTTTTGTATGTATTTGGGTTACTGAACAACCAATTAACCAAGAAAGAAAATGCCATGAGAAAAACCAATAAATTTTCGATATGGCTTTGAACACTGAGCACTAAGAACGCTGGACTGCAAATTGGTGGGTAAGCATAACTGGCATACACTCAAATATTCAAATATGTTTCATTATTTGTATTCACGTTTCCATTTCTCAATTATTTAGCGTATTACAGAGAATCTGATTTGTGGGACCAACGGGAAATAAAGAAATTAAAAAAAATTACAATCGCTTCACTTACCTTTATGCATCTGAGGTTGTGTTTTTGTTCCCATTGTGTTACTTCTGGACAGTGTTTTCTTAATCAAAACAAGTAAATCCGCCCACATTGATTTGTAAAAGTTATTCCAAAATATGTGTGAAGTACACTTAAGGTATGTTGTAGACAGGTATTTGTGTGTGTGTGTTTGTTTGTTTGTAGATCGATATGAATGTCGTTACACTTAAGTTAGTTAAAAAGTCTATATATATAAAATATAACAGCCGACTTGACGTATTATCAATATTCACCAGAGAGATTAAAACAAAAAAAAGGATGCGAACAAATATTCGAACCAGACACTTTAAGTGCACTTTATTGCTTCGATTCCGATTGAAGGAGGAGTTTTCGATTACAATTATTTTGTATTTATTTTCGTTTCACTTGGTGTTTTTTTTTTTTTTTGTGTCTTTTTTGTTCATTATTCTGCACTTCTTATAGTTGTTTGTTTGTGTTGACGTTTCTTAATAGAAATAAATTTAGCACTTGTTTATTAATTGTCGATCAATAGATTTAATTAACAACTTTGTTATTGTGGCAAATTAAGTTGTTGTTGACCGTTGGACGTTTTGTTTGTGTGTGTCTGCCTGCTGCTGCTGCTGCCTATTAATAAAGTTACACGCGTTGCTTTCGTTTTGGTTTTCGGAGCAAGTTGCCTTCCAGGTGGTCGCGGTTTAAGCGGTGGCGCTCTTCTGCCTTTCAGGCTAATCGTTGGAGTTCCATGATGATGATGATGATGTCTTAACTCACATTGACACTCCATGTGGTGAACGTTTGAAGTGGCTTCGATGTCTACAATTACAAGAACAAAAGCAAATGAATTAAAAAAAAAATAAAATATTTCCATGCTCATACGAATGAATAACTAAAAACATTAACCACGTAAGTGGGTGTATCCAATTAAAAATGTTCAATATTTATTAAATATTTAAGAGTTGAAATGTCTTCAAGTGCCGCACACTATGGCGTAGAAAAAAGGATACACAAAGAACTGTAAATGTTGATTTTAACGAAACCATCCATGGGCTCATTAAGTATTCCAATATTTAAAATAATAATAATCAAAATTACGACAGATGGCTTTTGTTCGGATGGTCACTTTCTCAGCATTTAATTAATCAGCTAATTATGTAAACTTTTTATTACAATTAATTCCATTTACATGGTGCCCTTGACATCCATTACCGCAGGCGACCCCGAACATGTGTCAATGGCTATCGAACGATTCCAAGGCAGTTGTGATTACACCCTAAATTCATTCTGACGAACATGAGGGTACACCGAAATAATTATACACGTTACTCTTACGATTTTATCCTTTAACAATTTCTTCAAATATTGTCATAGATTCTTTTGAACATGTCATAGAAATGTTTAGATCGTTTGTTTTACTGCCTGTTTCCATAAAACGAAGTTGTTCGTTCCTTACAAATTGTCAATATACGAAGCATTTGTCAATTCTGGTTTTCAGAGATATTTTTAAAAGAATACGCTCTCTCTACTGATACAAAATCCATTTTATTGCACCTTCAATTTTGGCAATTTGTAACGAACGAACACAATTTGTAACGAACGAACGCTTTTGATATTGCCAAGGCGTTCCATACGGTCTGGCACGGAGCACTCATATCAAAACTTATGGC
Source organism: Hydrotaea cyrtoneurina (assembly GCA_958296145.1). Lineage (NCBI taxonomy): Eukaryota > Metazoa > Arthropoda > Insecta > Diptera > Muscidae > Hydrotaea > Hydrotaea cyrtoneurina. The sequence goes on along the minus strand of OY282513.1, from coordinate 2,801,954 downwards.
AATTGGTGTTGGTAATAACTTCATTCGATTCATATCCAGTTTACTCAGTGATCGCTCTATACGAGTTGTTATGGATGGGGTATCATCCAACGAGCATAGGTTGACCACAGGAGTGCCACAAGGCTCTGTCCTCTCTCCTTCTCCATCTCTTAGTTTCATTGACGACCTGTTGGGTCAGACTGTGAACCCAATCTACTCCTTTGCGGATGACAGCAACCGCTGTCATTCATATTCATTTGACTATCGGCCAAGTCATCTGGAGGTCGAGGAAAAAAGGCATACAATGAACGACTCACTCATCTGAAATATTCACGATTTCTTTCGATACTCTCTAATGCGTCTTTAGTCAATCGTCACATACGTCTTATTTAAAAATGTATTTGGGAGTGGCAATGGACTAATTAATAATTTATAAAATCCGTTCACTTTTGTCATTGTTTTAGTATTTTAATTTTAATTTAAGTCTAAATAATCAGCAAGACGGGATAAATATATTAACTCTCACGAAAAATATAATTTTATTAATTTGTTGATCTATATTCTTCATATAGTCTGGTTTCTGTTGAGATCATTGATTATTTCTATTTCTTTGCAAAAATACAATTTTTTAAAAAAAAAAACCTTTAATTTTTTTTGCTTTGATTTTATTTATTTGTTTTTTTTTTAATAAATCTGGAAATGCGATACTTGACAAAACTCATATTCGGTAAGCGAAATCAAGTGATACGAATTCCTTAGTTCTATCTGATTCGCTGAGTGCACCCTTGAATTCGTGCACCGAAAGAAAAGTGATGAATTTCATTACTTTCCCAAGCTACAACACTTTTTATTAAATTGATTGAATTCAATATGAAAATTAGAAAGCTAACAAACAGCATTAGCTGTTACTTTCACTGAACATGAGTGAATGTTCAGCATGTCCAGGAAAGGATACATCGAAATAAACATGCCTTAATTATGGAATTAAAAGGGATGACGGTGAATTTATTTAAGTTTAAATTCTCCTCCCCTCTCACGACCAGAAGAATGAGAGTTTAAACTATTTTTGGTTTCTTAAAGCGAAGAAGGCGGAACTCTGTCATGTTTTCAGAGTTTCGTGCGTCTATGTTTAGAAATTGGATTTAATTTAAAACTACACTCACTTACTTAAAAATACACGAAGATACCAATACATATGTATATTAGGGTGTACTGAATTATAGAATTATATTCAAAACAGTGTGCATAGTTCTATAAAATTATCACAAAATATAAATAAATAAATCTGTCTTTCATGACTACAGAACTATTTTAAAATGCATACATGTATAGCAACAAATAGGCAAGCATGCGACTTAATAGCTTTCGAAGTCCTGGATTCAAATGTCTTTCTTTCATACTGGAAGGTAGGAATATTCAACAGTATTTCAATCGACACATTCAATCATTCGTAAAGTGTACACCAATACATCCTTGTGACAGTCCTTTTTCGTCCTAAATTGAAGTCTACAATCACTAGCTAAATGAAAAAAGTATTTACATAACATTTAAAATCGAAAAGGGTCTGGTCAAACCCATGTCTATGCCCGAGGTTCAAACACTTCCTGAAGTTAGCTTTACAAACGAAGATGATACGATTTCAAATGAAATGGAAATAAAAATGCTCACCACTATTCCCTCCACCAGTGGCTAAGGCGGTAATATTTCCATGCGAGCTTTAGCTTTACACTATTTAAATGCCCAACCGGCAAACCGGCAAACATGAAGACATATCTGAACGACGAGTCAAAAGTCTAATTGAAAATGTAATCGATAAACTGCCACAACCAAAGTGCAATTAACTGAAAATAACAACAAGTGGATTGCATTGACCTTGATGCGAATGAGATTGAAACATAAATAATTGCATTAACAAATTAATACAAATTCAATAATATGCAATGTACAAATGTGTGTAGTTGTAGTTGGTAAGCCTGTGTATCTATATAGTCAGCATCAAAAATAAGTAAACTCTGTGAATTCCAAAGTTCCGAATGACGCTTATTTACTTGGATCAACAATATGAGAAACGTAGGACAACTTGATATTTTAATCCCTCAAACTGGAATCACTGAACTTTATAATCCATGTTTTTGGCCTAGACAAAATCAGTGCTTTGATAGACTAGCTATTCGTTGTTAGAAATTAGAAATTGTTGTGGAAATTGGTTAATAACGAAAGAGGTTGCGCGAAAAAGTGGTATGTAGAGCAACATTCGAAAAAACTGTATAAATAATCTCGTCTATCCAAATGTGTTTTCCGAAATTTTCCAATTCGCACCAGCCATTTCAAAGAGTTTTAAAGATTCATAACAAACAAATGCTGATCTGACATTAAACTTATGTTCATTATCTATTCGTGTGTGACTTTTCACAGCCATCCGAAATACTTTAAACGAAAATTATTGAATGTTTGTCCAATATCTGCTACAGCCATTCCAAATTGAATATCAAATATTTGAATATTTCTACATATTCAAGTTGTTCACTAAAATTCAGACTATGGTTGCATCTGTTAACATTTAAACAAATGTTGTGTATTCGAGTAGAACTCGGTGGCATATTAACAAGAAATTCTCTCATGAGAGCATCGAGGAGGGCAACATCCGGAATTTTACATATCGATGACTGACTAATGTGCAAAAAAACACACATACATATGTATTGCAGACGTCTATGTGTTTACCGGTGATAACTGAACAAACGTGTTTTAAATAAAACATGTTGAAAAAAATACCAAATCACTCATTTGTCACAATTTTAGCGAATTTCACATTGCACCAGCATTAATTAATATTTACATATTTATTTAATACTAAAAAACAAAAAATAATGTAAATATGCGTCCATTACAAGGACGCGAGGAGACAGCCAGATCCGAGGGAGGAGGACGAGAGACAGCGAGAGAGAACGAGTCTACGTGTGAAATTCCAGACAGATGTACATAAACAATACTGCTGATTGTAATATTAAATATAACTAAGTAAATAAATACACCACAAAATACGAAACTAAACTAAACACAAAATCCAATGTATTCAAACAAATAACATGTATTTTTATTTTCAGATACGCGTTTGTACATTAGAGGGGCTCGACCAAAAGTATCCCAAATTATTAATTTGCAAGGTCAGAAGCGAACATTTTTTACAATAATTATGCAAAATTATGTGTAGTTTTCGCTTATTGACATATCCGCCCCTGTGACTGTGTACATAGTTAAATGATGTTTCCATTTTTGAAAAATATTATGGATTTTTTCCGCATGTTATTGACTTCTTAATTTAATATGAGAGTAAAAAGTTCAACCCTAGCGATTTGTCTCTATCCCAAATAGCTGAGTTCTTCGTCGCGGGTGTTGCGTTTACGATATTGCTCATTTACTTCAATAGTGTCATAACTCAGAAAAGTCGTTGAAAGTTCTCAATTGCGTCGTTCTTAGCAAATAAACTAGAGGCCTGTCATATGTTTGTATAATACACTGCTGAACAACATTCAACTTAAATTACAGATTTACAGCTTTTTCTTGAGCGAAAAAATGAAAAGCGAATTTTGATTTGTGCCACTATTGAAGTAAATGTGCGATATGTCTTTCAGTTGCCAGTTGATTGGTTCATTTACATATTCTTTGTCATGGGTGCGGTGTTGGTCAGGTTGAAATTTCGTTATGACTTTCTCACCTCAGTAAGGTTAGACATATTCCCCGACGCTCAAGCTCCCGTTAAGTATATGAATTCTGTCTTCCTGAACCAAAAGAAATCAGACTTAGATTGCCGCAGGAGTCCTCAAAAACATCGTGTCCAGGCGAACAGGCAGGGATCCACATTGGGTTCTAAGTTCTTTAGAGGCCCAGACGATCTGGCTGAAATTGACATTGGACGTTTCCGTACAGTTCACAGGAGAGACTGAGGATATGTGTGTGATCTGAATTTTATTTTATTTTTTTACTTACATATTTCCCTTAACAATCCATGAAAAAACCGACGGGGAACTTTTCTCGAATCAATGAGCTGTGCGCGATATAATTGTGCATCCTTTTCCCTTAAGTAAGATATGGAAAATATTTCTCAAATCCCTGAGCTGTGTAGGGTATAAATTATAATTTGCTGTGAACGTTTAAATGAGTTTATCATAGAAGTTGTACATGTCGTACAAATAACTCTCATACTCGTAAAGTCTCCGGCATTTATGAGATGGAAAATTGTCGCCGAATAATATTGATGCTCTGATCCGGATATGAACCTGGCATTGATGTGTATCATCGCAAATCTCTCACGAAGTGTAGTGAGACATACATATATCCAAACTAACAAGAACCGCCGAGTAAAGCATGACCCAGTCTAATATATATACGCGTATGTAATCATATGCATAATCACAACTTATATTGCCTGTACTCGTATACAGTGTTTTCTGTTTCTTTTTTTTTTATTGTTGTTTCTTTCGCTGTAATGACCTTAATGACTCCGTACTCCACATGGACACACAACGCACACACGCGCAACAGCAAATAAAGTTTGCTTCAATAAGTTGATACTAAAATAGACCAGTTATACTATTTGAAATAAATGGAGTACGTTCAAATCAGTGTATTTGAATGTGATCGATGGTTCGACCATCAAATAAAGAGGTTTTTATATAAAATAATATTTTTTAACATTTTTTTTTATTAGATTTTTTTTTTTTATCGTTCGACTGACCTCTGCGACTTCGATGATCGAGGGCATTCTAAGAACATTTCTCTCCATCAGTCCAGTTTAACGTCCGATGTGAACTTTTAATACTTTGTTTGGACAGAATTCTAAAAACTTTTTAAACGCATTCGATATAATCGAAGTCTGCAAGCTTAGCCCAATGGAGAGCAAGCCAGTAGGGTCTCAAAGGAGGAAACCTCGGTTCTACGTAGTTTGTAGTTAAAATCCAATACATTTTACTTGTCGTGGATAAAAAGCTGTTGCCGCCCATTTGAATACTGAAAATACATGTATGTACAGGGTTTTCCAACAAGAGATGTTATTTTGGTATTCAAAGATAAATGCAATTTTTTAAAATAAATGATCGGCTGTTTATTTCATAATAAAAAGGAATGTATGCCGTTAATAATGAAAACCAACATCAGCCAAATGGCCACCACGACCACGCTTACAGAACCATATCCTTTTCATAAAATTTGTCCATAACCAAATTGCAAAGTGACTGCCCTATGTCCTCGATAGCCTCACGAATTCTATCTTTGAGGTATTGAATCGACGCTGGGATCTTGGCGTAGACCTCCACGTGACCCCAAAGGAAGAAGTCACAAGTCACTCGGTGGCCAATTGTGATCATCTCTTCGAGAAATGACACGGTTCGAAAACTTTTCCCGTAAAAGAGCAATGGTTACGTTGCTTGTGTGGCACGTTGCGCCGTCTTGCTGAAAGTAAACGTTGTCCAGATCAATATCATCCAACTCCGACCATAAAAAATCGTGAATGATCTCTCGATAGCGCAATCCATTCACCGTAACCGTTGATCCAATCTCATTTTCGAAAAAGTAAGGTCCAATGACCCCCGCATCAAACAGTCAGTTAAGGCCGAAGAGGCTTCTCAACACTAACTCTTGGGTTTTCCGAGACCCAGATGCGACAATTTTGCTTGTTGACGTAACCACCGAGGTGGAAATGGGCCTCATCAATGATTTTTCGATGGATTTCCGGTTCATTTTCATGCATTTCAAGGACCCAATCAGCAAAGATACGACGTTCTTGATGATCGGCCGGCTTGAGTTCTTGTGTTAACTGAACTTTATAAGCTTTAAGATTTATACAAAATACGGTGTAATGACGTTTGTGGAATTCCCAATTTCAAAGAACGACGAGGAATGGACAAACCTTGGTTTTCTTCAACACTTTGGGCTACAGCAGCAATATTCAGAGTTGTTCTTGAGCGACGTGCGCGGGTTTTATTCTTCACAACACTAACTTGTCCCAACAGCTCGAATTTATCCACCAATTTCTGTATTGCTGTCCGACAAGGTGCTTCACAACGACCCAAAAATGCTTTAGTTTTGCGAACTGTGACTGCAAGATGTTCACCATTTTTGTAGTTAATTTTAAAAATGTCAATGAGTTGTTGATGCGTGTATCGTTCCATTTTTAGTAATGGCGTAGTTTCTACTTGTCAAATGTCAAAGAATTCCGGGTGATTCAAAATAACACCTCTTGTTAGAGAATTCTGTATTACAACGAAATTCGATTGAGTTATTACAACGAAAAAATAATTACATTTAAGATCATGACCTGATCATCCCTGGCCTTTGAAGCAGAAGTGCAGGATTCACTTAAACACATCTTTTTTCAATCCATATATTCAAAATCAAACACTGACCCATTAAGTGTGATAATCTCGGACAATCAGCATTAAAGTTGAAATTAACGTAAAACACAATGCAAACATTGGTGATTTCCTTAATTTCGTATATTCTTAGATCCAATCCGTGCCATGATGGAAGGCATGCCACCTTTTGCACGTCTAATTGTTCCATATGATTTGTGTGTTGTTGCCTTTGTTTTGCTAGTGGCCACCGCTAATGGAATTCTAATTGGTTTTGGTAACCGCAGACGCAGCAAACGGCAACAATAGGAAATATAATCTCTCACACACACACACACACTCTAGCATCGCGCGCACTCAAACACACACTCCCAGAGACAGTTGACGACAGTTGGGCCACTATTAAATCTCGATTTTCACAGTGGATTACAAATGTTTGGTAATGTTTACATATGTATGTATGCGAGCGGTGATTTACAACACAAGATGTGTGTGTGCGTGTGCGTAAGGTAGAGTATGAGAGAGAGAGAGAGAAGTTACTTTATTTGAAAACCCATAACAAACGTATGAGTAATAATTGTGTACATCGCTTAAATAGAGTTATAGAGGCGGTAGGCACAACAAATTTGCCGTGTCATGGAATGGGATGGAATTGATTGAGATGACTTTTTTTTAACGAATTGCTGGAATTTGTCGTATATGGGAATTCTCAGAAAATTGCCCGAATACTTTTACATTAATTAAGCAAGAATTACCTCAAGTTAGAATTAGTCAATCAATTGTTACACAGTGAATCAAGCCTACACGAGATTGGAAATACTCTGATTTTTATCCAACTCAAAGGTGTAATAAAATAAGGTATGTATGTATGTACATGACAATTAAAGACTATCGGTCTATGTTTTGATACAAAGTTCTGTTCGGATGTGCGGTCTCGCAGCTGCAGAAGTCGCAAATTACTTTAGACTTTGACCAAATTCAATTTGATGAAAGCACATTAGAGCATTTGTTCGTTTAGGCTTGAAAATGACTGGAAATGGTTTAGGTGGACATTTTTATGAAAAAAAAACAAACTTCAAAAATAATGAACACATTTGACATGAATTGCAATGGGAATTAGGTCAAAAAGTAAACATATTAAATATTTCTGAAACAATTTGTTTCTAATCAAAAACTTTGAATATCGAGAGCCTATATTCAAAATATGTCATCTTAAATTTTTGGCGCTATGAGTTTTTGATGGGAAATAACTTCCCTATGTAATACCCATCTGTGATATAAATTTCAGCTCAAAAACATAATTTGTTCTCGTTTTATCTCAATTTTTGTTAATATGCTATCTCAAAATACATTTTTTTTTGTTGGAAATAAATGCTATCTCTCATATTAAAAATACAATATTTTTGAAATAAATTTATTTATTATAAATCTACATCATATCTCATTGTAATTGACATGCTGAACACGAATCTGGTGAAATTTTTTTTATCCAATAGCTAATTTTTGAGATATTGCAGTTTTTAATCCTTTGGCGACGAATGATAGATATATTTCCTAATTTTAGTTTTTGTTGTAGTAGCTACATTTTCCAACCGATTTTTCTCTCTCTCTGATCACATTGCTATTATTGAATCTACAAATAACAACAACAGCTATATATACTAAAAACAACGCTTACAAGTGCACAATTTCACCATGTACAATATTGGAAGCCTTCAGTGTACAAACTATTGGTGGAGCGAAATAAATGGCGACTTAACTGCTTCGTCATTTATTTCTTGTATAATAAGTCATCTTGAGACGCACTGTTTATCTGATGAGCTGCCAATTATAATTTTTTCAGATGGTTGCGGGTATCAAAACCGAAATAACTTCTTATCTAACGCGCTGTCCAATTTTTCAATAGAAAATAATAAAATTATAGAGCAAAAGTATCTAGAAAAGGGCCATACCCAGATGGAGTGCGATAGCGCTCATACCAAAATAGAGAAAAAATTGAAAAACAACTCGGTTTATTTGCCTATTGATTATGTACATTATACTAAAGAAGCTCGAAAAACCGTTAAAATTGATGACAAGATCATAAAAAAACCTTTCGATGCAGTTTATTTAAACCACGACTTTTTTAAAGATTATAATGACAGCCAACTACTTCGTTTTAATAGTATAAGACCTGGCAAAGTCAAAAATGATCCAACAGTATCACAATTACGTTCGCTTATTTATCTTCCAAACGGCAACGTCAAATACACTGATATACCGTGTCGAATAAAAAAATATGGAGGCAAGCAGGAACCAAATCCTTTGCATTCTGGACCACTTCCAATACAACCAAATAAGTTTAAACATCTACAAGAATTAAAAAAAGTTATTCCGCAAGAATATCATTACTTTTACGATAACTTATGCCAGAAATAGTATAAATAAACATCATTATAACATCAGTTTTTATTATCTTTTTTTTTTTAGCATTTTTTGTTATGTTTTTTCCTTTGTTATACCTAATATTCAATAAAACATCTTATTAAATGGTTAATTAATAAATATTGTTCAAAAAATCGTATTTTTATTTTCCGACAAAATATGCTATCTCTTAAAAAATATTTGTTTTTTGATATAATAAAATATGCTATCTCAAAAAAATACGCAATCAAGTGCAAAATATCAAATTTTTTTCACAGGTATAAATTAGCCGCAATATTTAAACAAACTTATGGAAGGCACATTGTTAATTTTTTCAATAATAAGCGAAATAACTAGTTTTTAAGCTCTCCTGAGAAATTGAATTTTTTGAGATAGCATTTATTGAATATAGGGTCTCGATATGTTATTTTTATATTTTGGTATTTTTGGTAAAGTTTGTATTTGGACGGCCGTGGTTTAGAAGGTAGTGAGTGCGACTATCACACAGTAACCCCAGGTTCGATACCTGGTAAGACCATCAAAGATTTTCCGCGTGTGTTTCCACCTCGTAAATGCTGGCGACCCTACGTTTAAGAGAGTAATCTATAGGCCAAGTAAACCTTATCTAGAAGCAGTTTTAGCCCCTTAAGAATATACAAATTATATCTTGCAGTAGGGACTGGTAAAACCGTATAGTCAACATGCTGGATTAAAAGAAATTCGTGATACATCGTAATAAATGGTGTATGATATTGTAAATGACTTGGAGAATTACATAAAGCTACCAGTCAGAATTCGAATAGAAAATGGTAATGCCACGTTGTCTCACCCGAATAGAACATTAGTAGTCGCCTGACCGGTGACTGTGGTAAATCGCAGGGAGAGGTTGCCTTGGCGTAGATTTGCGATCTCATGAACCAAAAAGTAGTATAGCTGTTTGTTAGTCCTAGCTTTTCGAATTTTATCCCAGGGTAGGTATAACGGTTGATTACTGGATTTTCTTGTTATGCTTCGCAGAGCGATGGTAGACCTTTCGTAATTACTTCGGGGATGACACCAATCCATGGTTCCGACCTTTACATTTATAATCATATAAAACTCAAACGACTCTGGACATACGTTTTATTGTGTGATAGTTTTTTCACGCTGTTTCCTCAGTTGTTTTTTTTTTTGTTTAAGCATGGAATTGTTAATATGTAGAGAATAGAACATCAGTATTTCGATTCATGAGAAGGGTTCTCAATCATCCACATGAACATTATTTGCTGCTTTAAATTAGTTGTATTCCGTCAATAAAAAGCGGTAATGCAAAAGGAAAGTCCTCGTAAACACTGTCTCTATGGAAATGCCCATATGCAGAAGTATTTCGTGCACACACAGCCACTCGCAGGACATTCAATCAAACAAATTTATTGTACTCGTGGGTAATTAGTTGCAAAAGTATTTTGACTGTCTCCTTCTACTCCAGCATGTTGTTGTTCTCAGCGAGTGTTCTCGTATTCGTTGTCGTAGTGCTCACTTCTCGAAGGTTGGTCGTTTCATTTCAATCCAGCTCAGTTTGATTCAGTCCATTTCATTTATTTGACTTTCGTTGAAAGTAATTCACGTTCATGTTCATTGCTATGGCCCACAAAACAACGCCTACAAATCATGTTCTACAAATACAACTAACCAACCGACTGACCGCCAAACGGACATTTACACAAGTATGTGTGTGTGTGTGTGTGTTTGGCTGCCAGTCAGCGGTGGTGGTATTTCATTTTAATTCAAACTGAAAGTAAAAGCGATTTCCTGCACGCTAAAAAGTCTCCAACCCACCAAATCATACCACCAAACTTCTGGTCAATACCTTCCACACACAGGCAGACAATCGAAAGCACGAATACAATCGCCCAGGTCACTCTAATAAATTGCAACACTCAGGGAAAATACTCAAACAACCCCCCAGCATATTTGCAATTAGATTGCAACGAAACATTTACTTTGGGTGTATTGTAGAGTTGCCACATGGTTAACGTTTTAATGAATTTAAGCGGTTTTTTTTTCGATTCAACGAAAGGAAGTTTTCGCCGAAATGAGGCACACAAAGCGACGAGAAACCCCTTCTGATCCCCGACGTCGCATGCTTTACTGGAACATCGGCTCGCTATTGATCTCAACAACTCAGCCTGCTACGAATTTTGCACAAAGATCTCGCATTATTCGCCTACAAGGTCCAATGGAGTTAGCAATTGTACACGATTAGTCTTCTTGTTATCGCTTACTAGTTTAGTTGGAAATGTATAACGATTTTGCTCGATAAATCATCTTTTCTGGCGAAGCATATTGACATTTTACCAGTTATGTTATCAAGTCCAACTACTTCATCTGTGGATCCTCAGAGGATCTTCAGAGAATATGCATTGACTTGCATACACTCTAGGTTCCTCCTTATCCTTATTCTCTATTAAAACACCCAAACATGGGCGGTTAAGTTCAAGTTAAACATTAACTGACAAAATTAATTTTATGTTCAACCTCAGTTTAAATTATAAGCGAAGTTGCAGGTTTTCGCATTTATTGGGACTAAGCCACAGTCTCTCTCGGAAATGCCATAAGTTGGAATGAAAATAAAAATCGATAACAATATTTTTCTCTCTGATCGTTTAAATGACACATATTTCACTTACACGAATTAAGCTTTATAGAAACGGAGTCAATTTAGTTAACCGGAGTCGACTTTATTTAAATTGTTTGGCGTTAAATTTGTTGTAACCTCATCATTACTGGAGTGTGTATTTTTTTTAGTGAAACAGATACATGGCAACCCCCGTATACTACCATAGTGGCGGTGATTACATAAGCACACACACACACATACCCACATTTGTATGGAAATGTATGTGTGTGACGTGCAAAATGTGTAAACCGTTGATTTTTTACATGTACCGTGGACAAATAGTGACCGACTGAATCGATTCTGTGTTCTTCTTTCGAATGACCGCGAACTTCATACATGACGATAATGATGGACAAACAAGGAAAAAAAACGAATGACATGATTGACATTTGCCAGGTTCGAAGCAAAAAAAAAAGAGACAAAATCGTAGAGACATACGTACGTATGTACATACGAGCAGATTCGTGTATGTGTGTGTGTTCGTGTGTTTACTACAAAAATAGCAATAGTTTCATAGACAGATTGTTAGTTAGATATCATAACTTACATGTAACTAACAGTGGCCTATATACACACACATAGAGTACAGCGGCGGATAGAAGTTCCGCGAAGGCCTCATTGAAAGTGCCTCCCAAATTAGTGAGGGGGACTTAGCACTTTATGTCACATCTATGGTAGAAATCGTCTGACTGGCATTTTTCGACAAAATGTCTTGACGATATCAATATAGTGAATCATAAAGACAACATAGAGTGCGGACGCCCTAAAGGCAGCTATAGCTTTTTCCACGAACAAGGCATACATTTGCAATGCGGGACATAGTGACATCTAGAGTTTGCAGACGTACAACTTCTTCTGCGAGTATTCATAGGTCGCCAGCCCTCTGGAGTATGAGTTACGGACAACAACAATGTTTGAGTATTGTTAAAAGCATTTTTTTAGAATGATTTGTACAGATTGTACACCTAACTTGTTCTGTTATCTACAATTTTGTAGTTGGTATCGTGACGCTATCAGTAACGGGGCAAAAAAAACTTCACAAACCATACAGAATCCTGGTCAGATGTTACAATACGGTGATTTTTCTTTTATTCTAATATAGTAAAGCCCTATCCTCGCCGAGCCAAAGACCGGTGAACTAAGCTAAGCTATTGTTACAGAAATGAATACATCCGGGGAATAAAATGGAAATGGGTTTGGGCCATCCATTACAATTTAAAAAAAAATTTATAAAATTATATGGTGGGCTTATTCGAAAGAGCAAACAATATTCTTATTTTTCGAACAGCGATTTCATTTGGGTGGCTGTCACAGCGGGTTTCGCAGTTGCGGTTCAACTCAATTTTCCAAGACCTTGGTGATGTGACTTTTTTGTAACAGACTAAGGTTTAGGCGATGACCCCTATAAATGAAATTCATGGTGTTAGCCTGAATATTTGAGTGATTGTTGGCGTTAAATCGATTCATTAAAAACATATCGCCAAAACGGCCGATAACACGATTACCGAACTTAGAGAGCAAACGATCGATTGTGGCATAAATAGCTGTACTGCAGAAGCCACAGATCGCCTAAGTCCAAATTAAACTCAACATAAAAATAACATTTTAATTTCTATATTACAATTCTATATTACGAAGTTTTTTTTTCGGGTCCCCTTAAGATTCGCTATATGGAAGTTCAACTGTATTTAGGTTCGAGATCAGAGTTCTCTATCTTTTTTATTTATTATCAAACTTCGATTTCTGACAAGCTATTTGGCAATTTACTTCATGTTCCACTCAACAGTTCGTTAGCCCTTTTCCCACATCTTCAGGAAAGATATTTATTGAAAATTCTAGTGATCTTAGTACATACATTTTGCTAAGGTGCAAAAGGGAATCTTTTTAAAGGCCCTACTTCACGTTTTTGTTTTTCTTCTCTGCAGACTCTGCCAATTCCGCTCGCTGGTATATGTTAACACGTAGGAGCATTTGTGCTGACAGGATGGCAGAAATGCCTCGAACCATGCAGACAGGTATTTAGTTCTTTAACATTAACTGATGACCAGACAGGTCAGGTCATGCCTAGCTAGATTGTTTTTAGTAAAATACAAAATTCATTCCATTTTGTTTGCAAACAATAAAACGGACGTCCGATAATTAAACCATATTAATGGAATGTTAATGCAACAATTTGCATTTCTTTTTTGTCCAGTTATTAATCGGCATCATTAAAAGCTCACTGAGCGAATGCTACCTTTTTTATATATTGTCAGAAAGATGTCACCAAGGTAGGGAGTCTTTAAACACGATATTGGTGAGATTATTCTAAATTTAATGAAATTGTGGCATTCATCAGGTGCCTTTTTCGGCTGCAATATACGTAATAGAGTTACATTTAATATAATATTTACCATCAAAATGATTTTATGTTCTTGAAAAAATCCTCTGGAGATGTTGAGGAATCCCCCATCCAGTGATCCATGTGGCTTAATAAGCCAAATGTCTGTTGCTTATCTTTTAAATCTACCGATCCGTGAAGAACACTTTTGCCCTGTTACACCTGTCATGGCCAACCGTGTTCAGTATCAGTATTACACATATGTGGCACACGTTGTACAAAAACGACTCCTGAGATTTCAAATGGCACGTTGTCGGTTTGCTCCCGAAAATAAAATCCTTGATAATTTTATTTTATTTTTATTTCACGGTTTACCATTTCTTTTCGAACACACACAAAATGTTTAAAACGACTACAAAGAACTGCGTTAAAGAACAGTCTATACCTCGTCTTTAAAGTAAATGCTGGTCTGTCTCCCATATGAAAAATTGATTTAAAACTAATTAGACCCACTGCCATAATTCCCAGGTGTTCAGTACGTTTAGGCTTAGTTTACCCTCCACGTTTAGTTTACAGCGAAGTAGGGAAACGTCACACCGCCACGTTCACTGGCTGGGAATTGTCCTTCGAAGAACATTTGTTTTTGGTTTATTCAAAAGGACACAATGATGATAACGGGTATTTCCGTCTTGCAAACGGAGACGACAAGCCAACATTTTCCATTTCGTGGAAATGAAATTGAAAATGCGTAATTCTTTGGTGGCATGAGCTGACAATGATTATAAAAAATTTATACTTTTAAGAGTTCAAGGTTAATATACTCGTATTCTTCCGCCTCTTTCTCTCTCTCTATCTCTCTCTTTCTCGATATCCCCATTTTGCTTGAGCTCTTGGCCCTTTCCATTGTTGTTTAGGGGAACTCAGCACCGTAATGACCATGAAAACTTAATAGGTGCAATTGAATATTTTTTAGTGCCCGTCACATGGTTTAACATAAATTAAATCTGTATCTACATTAGTGTTGATTACTCATAAGTCAACTTAAACACACATATATATTTGTTTTTTTGTTTTTGTAAATGCACTTCCTCAATTTCTCCTCCCTATGCTCCCTAACGTCACAGCACACTGTCCAATAGAGGAGTTCACAGCATGTCCCCCCGCTAACACTTTCAAACATTGAGCTGGAACCCTAAACTGAATTTAAACAATTTAGTCCATCTGAAAAAAGGAAATAATTACTTTTGGGACTCTTGAGAAAAGTTATCATTAATACGCTTTACTACTGATTGTGTGCCGATGTATGACCCAGACCAGTATTTAAATTAATTTGAAGAATGGTTGTGACAACTAATAACATTTATGAGTACCAGAATCGCCTGATTTGAGTTGCTGACTTTGAATTGAGATCCTGAAGCCCAATTTTAATTTCTTTTAGGTTTTTAGATTCTGAATGTAAGTCATTACTTTAAATTTACACAACAAGTACGATTTTGATTGGAAATTAAAAAAAAAAAATTTACGCGGTAAAGATCCACGCGATCTGATACACAAAAGTCAAGCTGAATCTGTAGAATTTTCAAATGATATTGCATTTTTTAGACCGATTATGTTAAACCCCGATTATGTTAAACTCAGTTTCCAATACGTTTTTGAGTGGTCAGTCAAAATCATCCATACTTTCGGCTGTTGATGTGGCAACACTAACACTTTTATTAGAAAACATATGTTTCTGGTGAATAATTAAAATAATGTTTAACTTTTGTGGTGGATTTTGGTAACACAAGATTTTTAGAAAAATATGAGAATTAAAGAACTTTGCTAAATGAACTTTGGCACGAGCAAAAGACACGTGTATAGAACTGGTGATGGTCGGAAACCAATTCCAGCAGCAACAAAATTACCCAGCCGCATCATTTATGTAATTTATTTTATTTGTGGTAGTTGGTGAAGTAAGATAATTTTAATTCTTCTTCTTCTTTCGTTGATTGCACAATCGTATGGCTATCATAATGTAGTTAAACGCCCAACATTGGACGTTAAAACTGCAGTTAATCTTTGATTAAAAAATTAATTTGAAGTCCAACTTCAGTTTAAACGAAAAACTAAGATCATCCTGGACTCATTTATTTGTCATTAGTAAACGGAAACACACCAAACGAATTCGATCAATTCCGTTGTATTCACCCTGTTAATTTTTTAAAGGTTCATGTTTTGGTAAGCAGAAGAGTCTTGGATTTAACCATGTACTGCCCTTAAAATTTTATTGAAAAAAATTGGGTTGTGGAACAGCTCCTCACACAACTCACAATCCCATCGGGATGTGGAACTCACAATCTCAGGGTGGAGGTTCTAAGAACCTAGCAATGTTTTTAATGCTGAATTAATTACGTTTTTCAAGATTTCCAAAAATATCTGAACATGTTACTAGCAATAGCTTTCTTAATTAAATGGCAGAAATGCTCTTCAATTCATGGACAAAAATGTTATGGCTTACGAACAAAAGGGTCTTTCATAAAGCGCATTCCATCTGTAAATGTAAGTAAAGCGAAGTGTGTATGAAATATCGTAATTTTTTTTGTTGACACTCAGCGGATGCCCCTAAGCGATTGGAAATGAGGATATTGGAGGAAGAAAAAAGTAAATTTGTTGGCAGGAAACACACTTTTTGGAAGAGCATTTCAGATACGAACCGGATCCTCTTTAAAAAAAACATGTTCCACACAATGGCTTTCGAATTCGCCAGATGCAAATTCGATGGTCCTATCCATCTGGGTTATTTTGGATACGGGAAGGGGCCAGAATCACATTCGTGCAGCATGAAACTCATGTTTTAACCGTTTGAAGGCAAACGGTGGCCACATCAAGCTAAAGTGAATAGATTCTGAAATATTGATTATTTCCCCATATTTTGTAAGTTGAATGATTTAAAATTAATTTCACACAATCATGAGCTTAACCCTGTAGTATTTTCTTTGATGGGTATTTCATTATTTTAGCTTATCCAATTGCAATTTGTTTTCTTTTTGTAGAATTCCAATTTGATAGCAGAGAAATTCTTATTAAAATGCCATCAAGACAGATACACCGTTTTATATATCCCAGAGAATTTCGTAAATAATGATCATATTTCCTCAGAAGACCTCAAGGGAGAACGTGGTCTGCGTTGATTTCACTCTTCGTCTACAGACACAATGAATTTCATTTTCTCAATATTTGCTTAGGTGCGCATAACAAAATGTCTAAAATAAACAGACAGTGAAACAATACGAATTCATTGTAAGAATAACTCGTTTTGGTTGTTTATTCTTTGATAAACAATTAGAATAATGACAATATCATATTTTGCAATATCAGCAATTGCATCTGAACAATTCTATGTACACAGACAAAAAAAGGGACAGACTGAGGATTTACACGGAATAGAGAAAACTGTTCCACGGATGCAAAACCCAAGTAAGTGTCGAAACTACATGAATATATCGCACCCTAAATACAAAAGGGTCACAACTCAAAATTTTCCAAAACCGAGTTTTTTCTATAAATTAAATTCTTTCACTAGAAAAATACAGCTGTGTCTATTTTTATGTTAATTGCGTTGCTTCTGCACGATGAACTAAAGAGAATTATTTTTAGTTGCGTTAATGCATTCGAATTTTGAGTTGTGACACTTTTGTATTTAGGATGCCATATGTTTTAAAATGTATATAATTTAAATTGTGAAAATATTTTATCACAGCATTTCTTTACGTTCACACTCGACTTTTGTTTTCAATTCAAATTAAAGTTTTTTCTCGACTGAGGTAAATGTGCCATAAAACATTGTTGAACTCTCGCTTTGGCAAAAATAAAAATATTTTATTTTTTCCAGTACACTTTGTCCGTATATCAGTTGCACTGTCTTGCCTCAACCTCCCCCGGGCGTGAGATCGTGCGATAACGTGATAACTTCGGCAAGATGTCGCAACTACAGCAACATCACACAGATAAGATTGCCTGGTCCGTATGTCTGATTGCCTTTTCATTTGATTTTTGTCGTGGCACCGTCGAGTGTGAATGGGAAAAGTTGGCAAATAATTCTGTAGATGTTGTTTGGAAGGTGACAATAATAACGATACTTTATATTGTAATGACAAAAGTAAAACGACAAAGTAAGAAAAAAAAACAAAAACATTGAGAGATTTTAGCACATTTTCTGGTGACAAGATGGGCTAATTAGTGGATGTGTGTGTCTGTGTATGATTCATAGTGTCAGAAGAAGAAAAACAGGTGTATTTCATCATCGTACAATTAAAATATAAAGTTTTTTTTTCTGTTCAGATCAGGTTGAACGTCAAGGCTTACTTAAAGTCAAATGGTGGATTCCAATTTCAGCCAGATAAAGTTCAACATAAAAGCACTAGGCCTCGACAAATATCAGTAGGGTTCCTTAGTCGAATCTAAAGCAATGTGAATAGTTATTCATCTCTCTTAATCTTATCGAAAAAGGCGACATGAAATATCTACCCAATTAAAATGAAATTATTACCCAAAAATACAATGAAATAATTCCCCATACAAATTTCGGACCTATTTCATATCGCTCATTTGCTTCAATAGTGTCACAATTCAAATTTTAAATTTTATTACATTTACATTTCATTTTTCAGTTAAGAAAAAACTGCAAATCTCTTGCGAAAATACTTAGCAGGCGGGGTTTTCCGTGTAGGATCATACATATGCAGGAACCAATCATCGCCCCGTCAGTGTCCTCTATCGGTTCAAATCAATGTGCTTCGATCGGTTAACAAACATAACTTGGGTTTGTTTGAATGAACGTTGTTGTATTCTTCCTATTCCTCAGTTTTTAGGTACAATTGTACAATTCCTCCAGAGCATAGGTTAACAAAGCTTAATGGAAACAGCAAACAAAGCATGTCTCTGTGTGTATGTCTGCGTGTGTGTGCTCATGAGCTAATGGCGAATGGGGCAACACATGGTAAGTGTACCTCAACTCATATGCCCGTATAGAAATGTCCAAAGTCAAGCGGGATTTTAAGTTTACAGCCCCAAAAGTCATAAAGCCGAAAATGACATCATTTCGTTTCGCTGTTTTCGGAAAGGGATGGTGGAGGGGGGTTCCGGTAAGAAATGAAAGAAACTAAAAATATGTCGATATGTCTCGCGTTTGTATGTTTGCGGTACAGAAAAGCGAAAACTATGCTAAAGTCGCATTTCTTCTCGTCTCTTTGTACTTCACCATGGGCAAGACCATCGCACAAAACATACACATACAGACAAGACTGTTCGTACACTCAGTTGGCCATACTTGTATTTGAAATACATATCTGAAATACTTTCACGAAATCGTTTTAGATGAAAATTAAACCAAGTTTTTTTGTTTTTCGAGTTATTTTACTAACAATATGAAATATTAAAGGAATTTGCATCTGCACGTATGTGCTTTTGTAGGTTTATTTACATGCGAAACAAAGAAGGATGAAGAGAACCACATTCTCAGTATCAAGGAGTATGAGTATGAACAGACTGCCCAGAATAAATAACCAACATCAAAAACCTGGCAACCATTTTTAATTGAAACTTGACAAAAAAAAAACCGAAAAATGGCTTCCGAATAGAACATCATTGTTGTACAATTCCGGGGTAGATCTATAAGTGGACTGTATTAGAATTTCAGAAACTCCCAGAATTGTATGGATTCAAGCAGTTCCCAAATTTCAGATAAAAAGGGGGAAAAAACAGACAAAGGTTGGTTTCAGTTTAAAGGTTTTGGTTTATTTCCAACGATGTTGTTCTTACCGCTCTGCTTGCTGTTTTCTAAGTAAAAGCAGTTGCTGTTTTATAAAAAGTGCGTGCGATAACGCGTAGCATAAGTGCGTATATTCAGCAGCAACCGTAATTGGAATATTACTCAATATGGAACCTTGGTTGCGTTTGAGTGAAACCCTTTTCAGTCAACCGATGTAGGGTTTCCATCTGAGTATTACAAGGATTCTAGGAATTCATTTTCTTAAATCTAACTTAGTCTAAGTTGTTGAACACGGTTCAACAATTGTAAAATGGCAGCAGATATCCCGTGACCGTCAGTTCTATTTTTATCGAATAATTTCGACGGCTATTCTCTCTGCTGATTTTCACGAATAACCGCATAAGTTATTAGAGTATAATTTTCAGGAAAGCCAAAAGATCTTATTTTTAAACCTTATCATGTACTAGTGTGTCAAAATTGCCCAAACTACTTTTATTTGAGTACATTTTCTGATAGGTCCATTATTTCGAACTTTGAACTTCGTGACTTTTATTTTTTTATACGAATTTTTAGCTAATGAACGAGTTGCTATAGCTCTGTTTGGCTGGACCTTATTAAAAAGTTCCAAAACATTGTTTAAAATACATATTTTTGAATAAAATTATGTTGGGCAAATTTAACACAAATACAAATAAAGGGTTAGAATTGCGACTTCTGTAAAAGCATTAACTTTAGTTATATTAAAAAAAAAAACTTAGTAACGATACATTTTAAAAGAAAGTTGAGATTGATGAACATCCATCAATAACTCAAAATCGCCATAAATGTACTTAAGCGATTATTCGTGAAAAACGCATAAATTAGAGGAGAATTGACTAGGACCTGTCGGTTGTAAATGAAGCTGTCCTACTTCCTCATGCAGTTGTTACCTCTACATATCGCTCGAAATGATTCACTTTTTATTTTTCTGCTCAAGAAAACGCAGTAAATCTCTTATTTAAGTTGACTTTTGTTCTGCGTGTTTTAGACATACATATGTCAGGGCTCTAGACAAATCGGGAAACCCATGAGTTTTTTTCCTATATTTGCTAAATAAAACGCAACTGATAACTTGAAAGGGCTCTCCTGAAAAAATCGTATTTTGAGTTGTGTCCCTCATTCCTTTTGGAAATCTTTGCTGCCGCTAGAAAGTGCTCTGAGTTCATATTTGCTGTTCAGACCGTTTCTATTTTCGACAAGCTGGATTCGGGAATTCCTTATATGTAATCGTGATTGCTTTGTGTCTTCTTTTTTCTATTAGGCGACAGATATGGTGGCGGTACTAACTCTGGTTCATTACGTTACCAGAAGTGTATTTGTCATTCTTTTAAGTCAACAAAGAAAGTATTTGATCTCGAAACGGTCAAACAATGAAACTGGCGGCAAGATCCTACAATTTGGCCTGAAAGCGGATCGTGAACCGCTGTGAACCTGTTTGTTTTCATGTCCACTGTGTTAGGTGTTAGACAGTTTTCATGTTTTTTTTTTGGTATTTTATGGAACGATGGCTGGCATCCATACTTCCATTATAATGGAGGAAAGGGTAAATGAGGCGACAGAAATGTCTTATAACTTAATTACCATAAAATGCAACTCACTAGATCCAACTATTTATTATGGCCACCTTTTTCATGTAGCACCAGCTACTCAACAGAATATGACAATTTGTTTGGTTTTTTAATTGATTCTCTACACTTTGAATTGCATTTCCATACAAATGCAATACGTAATTAAATTTCAATATTTATTAATCATGTGATTTTTACAGATTGAATAAGATGGCTCCAGCAGAACATTAATTAATCTGAAATGTTAACGAATTCATAAGTTAACCAAAGCAACGACTGCGAGTAGAAAATCCGATACTCGTAATTGTTGAATCCATTCTATCGCAACAGTTTCATACAAAAGGGCAACAACTAAATTGAGTAGATTGAAAAGGCGCCTTGTCAATAAACAAACAAAAATCTGTGCAAAATTATTTAATATTCATCATTCAGTTAAAGTTTAACACAATCGTCTGTGGCAGTAGGTCTAATCATGTAGTTAGTAAAAGTTAAATAAAATCACATGACATTGAGATGCGGCATCGAACTTGATCTAAATTCATTTGTATCTCGGTGGGAATTCGGGAAGATGACAAAAAAAAGTTCCCTGTAATTCATTATAAAACATTTTTGTTGTTGTCTAGTGTTGTTCATGTTTCAAAGTGGTCGGATAACTCTACGGACTACCGTAAGCCCAGCTAAACGCGTATTTATAAATCAGTTCATATCATGAAAAGTCCATTCCATTACAGTTTTTGTTATCGTCACTGTTTGCTAGGGTAATCAGTGAAGCTAATTTCGTGCATTGATACCTACAAAATTATAATTAGGAAACATTAAAGCAGGAACTAATGTCAGTAAAGGAAATTGTTAGCAAAAATAGAACTAGAAATTTATGTTATTGGAATAATATGTGGACTAAGGTATAGACACAAATATATTGCAGAAATATTATAAAAATGAAAATGAACTACGCATGTACTTAAGATAGGAGAACACAGCTTACCAGATGGTATGGAGGTAATTACGAATGCAAAATTATGTATTAACTGAAAATTAACAACGCATATTATACTTAAGATACTTATGACACATCTTAGGCAATTACGAATGCTAAATCATTTATTGTGATGCATTTTCCAACCGCTCCACACTCTTTCGGAATTCTTTACCAAAAAACAGTAGTGTAATTGGAAATATGTGGGCGACAAACGTAAGATTGGAATACGTATCACACAACAAATAAAATGTGTTACCCTGGTAAGAACATGCAAATAATTGTCTAAACGCCGCTAAAGTCTAGGGACTTTGCGAGTCAGAGATTAAACTGTAAAGGCAACTCCTTCCGTAGCCGGATTTAAACAGTATCAAAAATATGTGATGTACATACTTCTCATCTTCCTTGTCGAATATTGATTTATTGTAGACAAAATTGGACTTTTATCCGGGCAAAACCCAACTTCGCGCTTACTTTAGATGGGCATACAATTGTCCCAAAGAACAAAGAAACCCCTGCACCGAAACACTGGACAATAAGTACCCGTATTCGGTTTCATTACTTCCAAAAGAAAAAAGCGCAGCAAATCACACTCGTATGTATTTGGACATGGTGGAATCGTTTTGTATTTCTTAACAAAATTTCCAATCTACATACATACATACATATTTGTGTAACAAGCGATAACTTTTCCTCAAATCATGCGTTACCATCGAAATGTGTAGTTCCTCGTGTGTTAGTTTTTTGGGTACTCACTCACAGAGATTTATAGTTGACCGAATGGAATGCTGTGTTGGCCGATTATGGCGGAATTGCAAAATGACATCATGTGGATGATTTCGAATAATTTCAAATTAAATATTTATTGTTATGTATATCGAAATGACTGATGTCGACATGGGTGACTGAGTTTCTTTAGACACCCAAAAAAATAAATACCAATTAAAGTGAAAGATAAAGAGCAATGCCGGTGATATAAACAATTGAACTATGAATGGAATTGGTGATAAATTCAATTAATATTGCAATTTTATTGATATCGGGGCAATGGCGACAAGAGAGTTGAAATAGAACTAAACGAATACAAAAATTCTTTGTGACCTAGACGACTAACGGAACAAAACATAGGTTCCTTTTTTTTGTTGTCTAACACTCAGTGGATACCCCCTACAAATGCAATGCACTGTGTTAGCGATGGTAAAGAATGGGAATTGTAGGGGGGAAAGAGGGGGTAGTGTTTGTTGATGTTTGCCTTGAATTTGATAATGTCATAGCAGGCAGGAAAAACACTTGCTGGAAGATTATTCCACATGCGAACAGTACGGCTGAAGGACGAATTTTCTCTATAGTGCGTCGTCCGGTCAACCGGCCATTTCACCATTAACGGATGAGAGACCCTGGATAGCCGTGTATTCCGGCTAAATGTTCTAACATCAGGGACCAGACAACGGATATCTGACGAGCAGATACCGTTAAAATATCTATAGAGACAATACAGTTGGATACCCAAATATCGCCTATCATCACCACCGCTGTCCTCTGTACTCGGTCCAGAAACTGCAAAGATGCCTTTGAACCCCCTACCCATATATGGGAGTTATATTCCCTTTTATAAATCGGACCAAATAAGCATTTATTTTCATGAGAGCTGAGTTTGGGGTGTTCAACATGGGAACTGCTTAATAAGGTGACCAAAATTAAAACATATTTCCTTATGAATAGAAATATTTACGCCTGTTAAGATTTAACAAAACATAGTGGAACGTTCCAAGGCGCTATGGTCCCAATGACAAAAAACCAGGACAAAATTATTTTTTTTTTATCAGAAAAATTATTATTTACCTTTAGCCAACTGAGCTTTTCGGTGTAATAGCGAAACCCATTTCGTGCCGTACACCAGCTATATTTTGACGTGTAGTCTAGTTGTGTAGAAGTATTTGACAACATATCGCATTAATAGCACGCAACACATATTTACAAACAAATTTTGGCCAAACAAATTGAGTTTGAGAAGTCGCAAGGTGTTAAATCACAACATCTCGGTGCCCAATTGTGATCATCTCTTCGAGAAATAACACGGTTCGAAAACTTTTCCCGTAAAAGAGCAATGGTTACGTTGCTTGTGTGGCACGTTGCGCCGTCTTGCTGAAAGTAAACGTTGTCCAGATCAATATCATCCACCTCCGACCATAAAAAATCATGAATGATCTCTCGATAGCGCAATCCATTCACCGTAACCGTTGATCCAATCTCATTTTCGAAAAAGTAAGGTCCAATGACCCCGCCGAACCATAAACCTCACCAAACAGTCACTCGTTGAGGATGGAGAGGCTTCTCAACAGTAACTCTTGGATTTTTCGAGCCCCAGAGGCGACAATTTTGCTTGTTGACGTAGCCACCGAGGTGGAAATGGGCCTCATTAGTCAAGATGATTTTTTGATTGAAATCCGGATCATTTTCATGCATTTCAAGGACCCAATCAGCAAAGACACGACGTTGTTAATGATCGGCCGACTTGAGTTCTTGTGTTAACTGAACTTTATAAGCTTTAAGATCCAAGTATTTATGCAAAATACGGTGTAATGACGTTTGTGGAATTCCCAATTTCAAAGAACGACGAGGAATGGACAATCCTTGGTTTTCTACAACACTTTGGGCTACAGCAGCAATATTCTCAGTTGTTCTTGAGCGACTTGCACGGGTTTTATTTTTCACATCACTAAAGTGTCCTAACAGCTTGAATTATTCCACCAATTTCTGTATGGCGGTCCGAAAAGGTGCATCACGACAAACCAAAAATGCTTTAGTGACTGCCAGATTTTCACCATTTTTGTAGGGAATTTTAATAATATCGTTCCACTTTTAGCTATGGCGTCTTTGTCAAATGTCAAAGAATAAAAGCTTCAAAAGTGACAGCTACCGAAATACCGGGTGATCAAAATAACACCTCTTGTTGGAAACCCCTCTACTAGCCACAAAACAATGGCTGAATTATTTCCGAAATTTTTGGAATCATAGAATGCCACAAATTCAACAATACCCTTTCACAAAGATCACGGCATCAATGGAACAATCACCAGTTCTCAGCAATATTTGATGGGGTATCTATGTTCGTAAGTATGTATATATGTATGTATGTATTATTAATAATGAATGGCTTATATTTGTTTACCTTGTAATAGATTCGTCGACACTTGTAAACATGAATGAGGCATAAGAATTAAGCGCCGACGCAGATGCCAACGTCATCAGCGATGACGGCGCCAGTGCAAGAAACGTTGACGAATTGTAATTGTTAACTAAATGGATTGTAATTTCGATGGACGGACTGTATCTCTTCGATGCTGTAAATGGGTAATGTAAATTACAGTTTTGGATACTTCACGTAATATTCCATGTTACAGCATTTGACAACGATGACGACAAGCTTGTGCTTTTTAATTGACTTATTTTTGGCAGTATGTTTTAATTAATTGAGTACAATAACACAACAACAACAAAAAACAAGAATTGGCAACAAATTCAAGTGGAATTTGTAAATTGACTTCATGATCCGAAAGTTTCCATTGCCATTTGCATTAATTAAAGTACGAAACGCACGCACGCACTTGCACTCACTCACTCGCACGTTCTATTTACCGCCCGCCGCGATGTCAAGACGCATTTTAATTGTAAAACGATTGTGAAAATTCGCACACAGTTTTGATTTCATATTTCATTTCCAACTCTGGCTTAATGATGATGCAGTGTGTAAATTTATTGTCTTCTTTGCCACCGCACACGTTGCTTCTTCCTTCTTTTTCCGCTACGAAATGGTTAAAAGCAACAGACACTTTTTTTTTCTTAGTTAAGTTAACCGCCCGCCGCTGTTCAATGAACGAACGTACATGTTTTGTTGTTGTTATTAATTAAGTTTTCTTTTGTACTTGTTGTTTGTTTACTCCGCTACTTCTGTTGTTTTCATATTTCAAACCGAACAAAAATTAAAAAAAAAGTGCCGAAATTAAAACGGGCCACGGAACGGCCATCTCCATCACAACCAAACACTTTGAAACTCCGACGACGACTAACTCAACTCGACAACTCAAAGCAACCCAGCAAATCCGTCAATGCTCAATTCACACTCACCTACAAACAACGAAACAACGACAACTCGCGACTCTCCCATTCACTGTTCGCGACAGTAATAACAACGACGAGGTAGCCGTACTAACTTTTGTACGTTTACGATGATTTTAAACGGGCCGATGCACTGTGTGAGCATTTGTTCGATTTTAGAAACAAACTTTTGAATTTAAGAAGACTAAAAAAATCCACGCAATGTTTGCGACTTTACGAGTAAGAGAGTAACCTCTAAGCCATGTATAACTTCTCTAGAAAAGCATTAGCCGTTTGGAGCCCGGCCAGCGAGTATACACAATTATATCGTACACAGCTCACTGATGCGAAAGAAGTTCACCGTCTGTTCCTTCATGGAATGTTAAGGGAAATAAGTAAGTCCAAAAATCCGGGGACATAATTTGCCCCATCTACTTTATTCGGATTCGCTCAACCCTTTCGAGCCATGTATATAAGTATATGTCCGATCAATTAACCCCATTGTCAAGTGACGTCCAATTTTGAGTTATTTTGTATTTTTTTTTAATGTTAAATGGGGTCGAAATTCAAAATATGACTTCTATGTGGCTCTTGTTATAGCCAAGATGTTCATGTTGATATTCACCATACTTGCACCATTAACCCATTAAATGCTGTAGATATTGCGAATGGAATGTTTAATTTGAATTGTATATAACAATCCCCGGTTGGATGATGCCGAACCTAAATAAAGTACCAATCGTTTTGCAATGTTAGCAATGATTGAGCATTAGAGTTTGGCATCGAACACAGAACATTGAACGTTAATATATTGTCATATTGCGTCTAAACAGATGGCATTTTTCTGAACTATTATATGTATTAAGATGCGGGAGTAATAAATTTGCGGACCTCTAATTTTGTATAAATGTTATACATGCCACAATTGAACGGATCGTAATACAAGTGGAGCTTACAAATATTCAATTTGGGAATTTTCATCGATTTTTCAAAAATTATTTTTTAGAAAATCGATATAGGTGACAAATGTGTCTAGTTCGGCTCTATGTAAAGGACAGAGCTTAACGGTTGCAATGAATGCGACACGATAATCGCAATGGTCTGTGAACAGCTTTCTACTCTTTACCGCTTTCGATAATCAATTTTGTCTTCGGCGGTTTTTAGGATGGACTTCTGCATTGTACCCTGGAATGGCCTTCGATATTATTGTGAAGTAGGCTTGCGATGGAGTACGAATTTATACATTATGTGAGGTAATCTGTCTATCTATGTACAATAAACGGACCCTTTTTTCACTACCTCATAAAATTTAACATTTGTATCTACATATGTTCCGAATAGGCGTCTTCTTTAGTGGTCCGATCATCATGAAATTTTTACAGTATGTTACTGTCGACCAGGCAAAAGTCATAGTCATCCAGAAACCACAAAATTGTGAACCAGCCTATCTCATGAAATTGTATACATAGGTATGAACCTGGTATTTGGTACAATAATAAATACTTCGTGTGCGGTGTCACGCCCATTTGTAAAAACGATACATCTGACGTAATGAGACGTTATGATGAATTTGTTCATAATTTCAGTAAATATGTTTTTTAATGGTTTCTTTAGAAAAGCAGTTTAAACTTTAATATTCTTTCGCTTCTTCATGTTTTTACCGAAGTATGTTGTTAAACTCTTAAAAATGGTTAAATATTATAGATGCAATCTTAGTTTAATGCGCTCTTGAAAGTGAAAATTAAATAAATGTGTATATCTAAATTTACATGTTTTAAAAATAATAGTGAGAAATTGTTGTCACTTAAAAAATGGCAAAATCTCACACAGTGCAACGACCGACATTCAGAGAGCCAGTAAACAAGCAGTGCCATTTGTTTGTTCCCAGCAGGCAAATGGAATCGACAAGGTAATACATTATATAATGCATTATTTGACAATGTTCTAAGAATGAATTGTATTACTATTTTTAATTGCTTTGTGGCCAGCTGATTGGCATATCAATGCGCGTGCAGGAATATCACGTACAAAGATTCTTATTTTTATTATAATATTAATAATAAAATATTATTATAAATATAATTACATATATTAATAATAATCGTCGCACGACGAAACAAAACATTCCATGTTCTGCAGATGAGGGAATATAGAAGGTAATCAATGTGCAATTTTTATCAAGTGGCATTACCCAGTCGATTCTTTGGAATATGTTATATAATGTAATTTGTCTATTGAATTATATAATTAATTCTAAATGTAATAAATTCCCACTTCTCCTTCTGGGTTTCTTAGTATCTTCTCACAAAATCCATTCGCATATACACCAACATACATGCATGCAATTCGTACATATATTAACAATTATTTAATGTTGTTAACAATTGTACGAACGATGTACATATTTCTTTATTCGGGAAATAATCTTTTCAAAATTATTGAGACGTTGTTGTTTAAAATATCATAACCGCAGAAGAGGTTACAACGCTTCCAATGAAATGATTCAAAGTTGTACCAAATCACTTCAAATGTTTTAGTTAGGAAAACCAACATCGATGAGTTCGGACGGGCCGAATCTTATAAGGTCTGTGTTCAGCAGTATCATATACATATACGGTGATTAATTTTGTACAATATAATCTTCTGCTCCTCAGATATCAGTCGTCTAGTCCATTATGTTCAGCCGGGATGAGCGGCAACCCAGAGACTATCATCCGTTCATTGTCAAATGACCGGTTGATGGGACGACGCACAATAGAGAAGAAATCGGAACCCTCCGATTAGTCGGTCTCCCGTTGGCCTTAAAGAATGCACACAGGGTTTTTAAAGCGGGAAATCCCTTGACTACATGGTAAATTGGTGTAATTATCTGAATATAATATTCTTAACTTGGAGTACATTTCATTATAGAGTGGAATTTTATGGGATCAATGTGCGTTGTTTGTGTGGAATTACAGAATGTAAACTTAGGGATTTCCACTGGACATCAAATTAAGAAATTCGAAACAAATTTCGGAGGTACGGGAATGAAACATGTTCCAAATTCGCGGGTACTGTTCGTGCAAGCTCTTGGTCGAAAGCCGTAGTTGTTAGTAACTAACAAAACCTATATTTATAATCATAATTCATTATGTTTATACATTCTGCAAATAAGTAAAATATCTTTTTTTAAAATAATATTTTATGCAACTATACACCTACATACATATTTACATGACTGCAATGCATGTTTAAATAATTAATTCCTGTTTATACTTGCATTTATTTCGATAAACACTTGACACTTCTCACGGTCTGATGAGAGCCATCAAAACACCTGTACTTTCACATTCGTTGCCTTTTAATCGAACTTTAATTGTAATTAATGCCACACATACATAGTTGTATAGTTACCAACTTGTATGTATTTTGTATTTTAAAATAATAGATCGTGATCTTTCATTTCAGGGGTTGCATGTAGCCAACCCACGCCCACTGAGTTGGTCAAACAGTAGTAGCGGTCTCACATGGCATCGTGCAACTTCTTATAAGAGCACTTGACACTTAGGCCCATTATCTCAATGTCCGAGTAAAATGTATCGTAACCGGTTAGTACAATTTACTTTTCTCAATATCTACGTAGCGTTTATAGGATGGATAAATGATAACCGGCCGGTTAGTAGTTTATCATAACGAAAACCACGAACAGCTGACATCAGCTAGTGTTCTTTAGAACCTGAGAAATATATTTTCCTTCTTTATATGTTATATGTAAAATACGCTATTTTACCTCTTTAACCAAATGCTCCAATTCTTCTGACTGACATTTTTAACAGATGTAAATAATTTGTTGTTTTTTCACAACAATATTTAAAATTGAACTGATTAAAAATTTAATAATAAACTGCACCGCTGAGAATACACAGTCGTTAAAGTTGCCAAGTCTCCAGTATTCATGACGATTTTACACTACATTCAAAATAAATACATGTAAAACGCCAGTCGCTTTAGCGACTCCCATTGTGTTTCATACAGATGGTTTTGATAACATAGTCTACGCAACTCTGAACGATTTTCACGAAACTCATGTCAAATTCGCGCTAATTCACAATAGTATGTTTCGTATTAAATGATAAGACATAGCAAACGTTGGCAACAGCGACGATGCAAATATAGAGAGTTATACGAACATAGAAAATTACACAAAAATATTTTGCTTGTTCCATTTTGAACTTGTTCTATCCGGTATTCATATCGAGTTTACACTATACACAATACAAGTAAAAGTAAGTAAAAATTTTATTGAGTCTTCTTCTTTTTCGATAACATATGCTTACTGAAATGTTTATGTGTATATAACATAGAACTATTGTTGTCTTATTCTATTACACGGTGGTTTATATGAAAACGCTACTTGCTAAAATTGTTTTTTTTTCGACATGTTAATAACATAATGTGATGGAGAACAATAAGGCTTGCTCGTGGCCTTTGACGATTACAGACAGAGCGTGAGAGTCTGTTAAAAATAAATAAATAAACAAACAAAATAAAATACATAACACTTAAAACGAAATAACAGAGAGAGAGTCTGTTAAACCAAACAGATCTCATAAACATATGATGAATGAAGGTACGTATGTATGTACATTTATATCACAGATTGTTTTGTAAAGTGTAAATATGGAATTATAATATTGCTTAAGTCGAATGTTCAGGTACTTTTAAGAACTAATGTGCGTAAGTATGTTATAAATTAGGATTTGTTTATATCTAGTAATAAGTCAATGTATATATTTTTTCTTTTTAGCCCCTGTGGGAGCCAGGTATTGTTTTGGCGTAGAATTGTGGCAGTATATAATGGTCAGGACCGTTGTCAATATCTTCATTTTCATTGATGATGCCAATTGGAGACAGGTAAGCTGAATCCGACCATTGCAAATTTTTCTCCAGTTCGTGAATTTCATTTAGTAGGACATTTTCATGTGTGGCTAGTTTTTCAACAAACAATTTTTGTAGATGGAACGCGTAGCTGCAGAAGGGTTTTACTCCAGAGGTGTCGTATATGTAGGTGTTGGAGTGTTTTTTTGTGGGATTTACATAGTGTTTATTAATACACTTCCGCAGAACTCTTCTTTCGAACTTTTCCAGTTCGTTGGCCACTACTGGTGAAATGGAGAACCAAATTGGAAAACCATATGAAAGAACAGATCTGATGGTGACCTTATAGAGTAGCAGCTTGGTCTTTTGAGGTAGGTGTTTGCTGTTAAATAAGTATGAAAACATCCCCGCTATACGTTTTGTCTTTTGCAGAGCTGATCGTGCGTGCGTGTTGAATTTCATCAGTTTGGTAAATGAGATGCCAAGGTACTTGATGTTGGATTTAAAAGGAATCTCAACCCCGTCAAGAGCAGTTCGTAGCATTTTGCTCTGGGGGACCACTGACTTGTGACACTTACCAGAGGCATTTCTGATGCATATGGCTTCCGACTTGGCCGCATTAATCTTTATTCCCCAGGTTTTGTAAAAGTCGCTGATGCGATTGAGGTGGGCAGTGGCCTTTTCCAGAGCTTGGGCCGGCGATGCACTATGAGCATAAATCAAGCAATCATCCGCATATAGTATTGCTTGAGATTCGTTATTGATATGTGGGAAATCGTTGAGAAACAGATTAAATAAGTATGGTGCCAGGACGCTCCCTTGCGGCACTCCACAATTAACATTCCCCAATGCTGAAGATGTGTTCCGGATATGTACGTTAAATGTTCTATCAGCCAAGAAACTCTGGACCAATTTAACCAGGTGAGGATCAACTCCCAAGTCTATTAATTTATAAATAATTCCGCTATGACAGACCGAATCAAACGCTTTTTCTATGTCCAGGGATATTGCAACAGTGCAGATTTGATTTCTCAAATTTGAGGTTATGTCACTATGGAACTTTAGTAGTGCGTGCTGCGTCGAGTGGAATTTTTTAAAACCAAATTGGAAATTTAATATCGGGTTTATGATAAATTCGTTTTCAATTTTATCCTTCATTACACGCTCAAATATTTTTCCTGTGTTAGAAAGAAGGGATATTGGGCGGAAATCGGATACAGCCTCACTATCTCTTCCCTTTTTTATTGGAATTATTCTCGCCAGCTTCCAGTCAGTGGGGAAATATCCGTTGTTGAAGCAGTGATTTATAATGGTGGTAATTAATTGAATAGTAGCATCGGGATACTTTTTAATGATGTAATTTGAGATTCCATCTACACCACTTGATTTTTTTGAATTAATATTTTGGATTACGCTTCTAATTTTTGCAGAGTCTGTGAAGTGATAGTCATCAGGATTTGAGAGCGCATTGAATGTATCACTGAAGGTATAAATATGATTTGGAATTGCATTGGTACACGTAGAAATTCTCGAAGCAAGGTCATCTACTGGTCGATCTGGAGTTGTTTGATGGAAAATTGAGGTGTAGAAGGTATGGAATTGATCTGCAATTTCCGAGGGGTTTGTAATAAGATTATTATTATGTCGTATGCGTTGACAAAATGGGGATTTTCTTTTCCCTGTGAATTGTTGTATTTCCTTGAACGCGGACGGACCTGGCTTGATATTTTGCAATTTGTCGTTAATTTTTTTTGCCTGTTCAATTCCTACTGATTCCTTAATTATTATTTTCAGGAGCTGGATTTGCTTTGACAAAATTTTATACTCACTGCTGAGTCTATTTCCCGTGCGGTGGAAGATGTTCTTAAGCTCCTTTTGCCACTGGTACTTCAGTTTGTACAGCTTTCTAGATCTCTCCGAGAGTGGATTTTTTCCGTTTTTGATCTGGATTTCCTGAGAGTGAGAATCATGGATAGTTGTAAATCTATTATTGAATTCTCTGATTAATGTATCAATTTCATTATTTTCCAGATTGCTGTTTGATGGGGGCATAATGCATCTGGACACACTTCCCAAATCGCTGCGAAAAAGATCCCAATTTGTATTTTTGTAGGATGTAAATGTTTGTGGTAGATTTAATATCAGCCCTGACAAATCTATTTTTAGCTTTAGTTTTAGAGGGAAATGATCCGAAAAAGTCGGTAATGACGAAATAGAGTAATTTGGATAATTTCTATCGACTAAATCTGCGCCGACGAGGAAGTGGTCCAGGAATGACGGTCCATTTGGGTAGGACGGTGTAGAATCACAGATGCGAACTATGTCTATCGAATTGTCCTCTAACCATTTCTCAAGTGTTTTTCCGTTGGAGTTATCCAGAATGTCACCCCATGATGAGCATTTTGAATTAAGGTCACCGCCAAGGATGAACCCATCAAAGCTTAAGCAAGTTTGAAGAATAGTATTTAGATCCGACTCTAGCTGCTGCGACGGATAATTGCATGGAATATAGATTGACCCGAGTAAATATCTCTTCTGTGTGTTGTCAATTGAGGATGTTATTTCGACAAAAGAAGTATTTATTCCCACGTTGTTTATGGAAACCCTGCTGTATTGGATGGAGTTTCTAACCACAATCGCTACTCCAACAGGTGAGTTATCATAAATAAAGTTATATCCATCGATTTTAATTGATTTGTATCTTCTTAGGTGGCACTCTTGGATGAATCCAATATCAATGTTGTTATGGTGGAGCGTATTTCTCAAATCAATTTGTCGGCTTTTGTCAATCAAGGATCGCACATTGAAAGATAATAAGTTTAAGAATCTATGGTCCATATTGTGATCTTACTTTGTTAAGAAGGCTCACAAATACAGATTTGGCCTCCAACTTTGTCATGTTTTTAAAATCGTTCAAAAATATGTTGATTTCTTGCTCCAAGGTTAATTCCTCTGGATCCAAGAAATAATTGGCTAACTTTAGAAATTCCTCTATTACTGATGGTTTCTGTGGTCGAGAGTTATGCTGGGTAGTAGCAGACTGGAAGAGACTGGCGAATGTTTTCCCTGGGGAACGCATGGACATGTTAACTGCTGTGTTAATATTTTTTTTTGCATTGGCATTTTGTTCAATTGCTATTTCTACTTTTTTCCGTCTCGCGGCAGCGTATTTTTTGTAGATCGGACAGCCTCTCCAGTTGGCAGGATGGCCAGGCTTATCACAGTTTGCGCAGAATGGTTCCGAGGAATCCTCTCGTGTACGTTTACATTCACCAGGAGCGTGAACTTGATCGCACTTTACGCAATTGTAAGCGGAGTTGCAATTGCGCGATATGTGCCCCCAACGCTGACATCTATGACACTGAATATCACTGTCCTTCTTATTTGGTTTTTCCCAAGAAATCACTTGGTGTTGTAAACCTCGAATGTTGGCTACGTCACCCAGTGATTTCCCTGGAAGAAGTGATACCAGGAAAAGGCCCGTATCTATATTTCTTTTAATTGATTGTGGAGTTTTAAATTTACCCACAGATGCAACAGTGTCAGGAGCTAGTGTGTCAATTTCCAATTTAATTTTGTCACACTCTGTATCAGCATATAATCCGCGAAGCACCAGCGAAATATGTTTGTGTTCTTTTGGGGTAAATGAGTACGAGTGAATGTTCTTCGCTCTAAGAATAGCCATCATAGAGCTGTGTACATTTGCGTCTGAAAAATATAGCTTGCTCTTATTTTTGTTTATATTTTTCACTTTAAATGAAAAATTTGGCACTGTGGCTTTTAGTGTTTCAACTAAAGCTTTTATGTTTACATTGTAAACAAATATTGGGGGACACCATTTTGTTTTTATTTCGGTCTGCTTGCCGACATCTTTGGGAATTTGAGGTTTATCACTAGGCGGAGCATTTTGTATATTAATGTCTGCCAAAACGCTAAGGATACCATATCTGTTTGGGTCCAGGGGGTTATGATTTGACAATCTCTCATTCAAATCAGAGATTTCAATGTTAATTGGGGATAGGCTAGTTTCTACCCTTTGTCTTTTATTGCTTGTTGTTGTTTGAGTGTTAAAATTGCTACCGCTTGAAGTAGCCGGTTGAACAATAGGAGTTGACGCAACCTCTTCTTCAGCAACGTCATGATCCATGTCCACAGGCAAGGAAGCAGGCATCTCGAGTGCAATGCCCTGCAACGTTGATGCCCGTAAATAATGAAATTCAAAGTTTAAAAGATATTTTTTTTTATGCGCTTAAAACAATACGTCTGAATAGTTCAATGTTGCCACCTTTTTTTCATACACAATACAAATACATGTAGAATCGTCAGACGCTCTAGCGACTCCATTTACGTTAGACCCTGTTTACACCGGGGAGCGACTTTCTTCGATTTTGTATTTTTGGTGTCGCTTAGTGTTGTCCCGTACTTTTTTTTTAATCAGCCCATGATTGTATTGTTTTACAGTTATACTTTTCAAAGAACCAAGTTGTACATTTTCTTTTCTCACTGTACCAAACCTAAAATTTATTGCTTTTTAAAAAACATTTATTAAATAAAAACTATACATATTGTTACAAGATTTAATCATTCTAAGGACAAAAGGTTAAATAAGAGGAATTGTACTAAATAAGAATTGTTGATATTTATGGAATTGAAGTAAATTACTTGATTACCATATTCTATGCCATTGTGTGTACAACCTACTAGTCGCCACTTTTCCACAAGGTCTTATTATGTGCATTTCTTGTCATTGGCAGGGCAACTCTGGACGATTTCCCAAAAATCACATGCTGACATATGTCAAAATTTCCGTTCATTCACAATAGTTTTCTTTCAGTATAAAATGTCAAGGCAAAGCAAAAGTTGGAAAAACGACGAACGTCTAACAGAACAGAAAGAAACAGATCATAAAGAGAGAGAGAGAGAAAATCGCGCATTAAAGTCCCCCCATCAAATAATGCAAAAATAACGCAAATTTCACGACGACTTATTAAATGTTTCACCCGATTTACAAATTCTCAAACTCGGGATCTGTTTTTCAAAGGAATACGTCAAAGAAAATAAATAGGTGAGTTGGTGGGAAAAGTTGAACACAAAAAATGTGTGATGTGTTGACGATAACTACAACAACAACAAAAGCAAGCAGCATTACCACACATTAGTTGGAATCACACTGTATTTTTCTATTTGTGCTTTAGAAGAAACGAAGAAGCATATATCCGAAGCCACGATGTCGGTGGATGCTTATGGACCTAGTTCACAAACCTTAACCTTTCTTGACACGGAGGAGAATGACTTGATTGGCGGCGGTACACAGGCGTCCGATTTCGATTATCGTGACCTTACATTGGCATCCCAAACACAAGCATCACAAGTCGAGGGTGGCATTGGATCAGGTGTCATTGGCGGTATTTCATCTCAGGTACAATCAATTCAGAAAACTTAAACATTCTTTTTCCACAAAAAAATAGACGGAATGACAAAGGTTAGCATGTTTCGTGGCAGTGATCAACTCAGTTTCAGAACCGTCTGTATGTATGTATGTACATATAGGTACGTGTTGAACATGTGTTATTTGACACCTTGTAAAAAATGGAGTTTCGTCTTGTCCACAATCTTTTAGCTTATTTTGAATTTGAAATGGCACATGTCTGTCACAGTTGTAAAAGATGAAAAGGGACCAATGTTCCAGAGGGCATCTCAACAACACCACTACAATCAATCCAATACATCCTGTTCACGCTGCTGGAACTTATTTTGAATAGATATTCCTTGAATCTTGTCGACGATAGAACACTTACCGCTTTTCAATTAATGAATGAAAATGATCCAAAGTTCCAGAGGCCATCGCAATCAAGCCGCCACACTGAAAGCGGTTCACAATCAGTGAAGAGTCCATGTTTGTCTTTAGTCTTACCCGGTTGCAACTGTAGCTTTTCTATTATTTGTCTCTATTCTTCTGTCCGACATTGTGCGCAATCCTAATTTTTTTAGAAATACATTTGTTTTGGGGTCCTAGAGCCTGACATATTGAAAAGGTCAGGCTCTACCTCTTGACAGTTTGCCAACCCAGTCTTACGTCGGAAATGCATAATTGTTAGCAGTAAGGATGATAAAAGAATTGCTATTAATTACACCTGTTGGCAGATGCCTTAAAGAAATTATCAGACACAAGGCAAAAGGTTATTATGCCTGTTTCCATAAAACGAATTCGTTCGTCCGTTACATATTGTCAAAATTGCAGGAGCAATAAAACGAATATTTGTCGGCCCATTCTTATGTCTAAAAACCAGAATTGAATGAGGATTGAAAACCATCTTATAATGCTTTCAATATTGACGATTTGTAACAAACGAACACATTCGTTTTATGGTAACCGGCAGTAAATTAATTTTTGACTTCGAGTTTGAAAATCAACTTGAACAAACAAGTTGATTTTCTCAAACCTCGAGTAGAAAATTAATACAGTAGCCCAAACGCAGTGGAAGTGATACAAGACAACGGCGACATTGGCAAAACATCCGCCAGTGGATTCAACTGCTATTGAAAATAGCAAAGGTATTTGTAAAGTATTTAATCTCCTTAATGTCATTAGCCAACTCGAAGATCATTGGGAATATCGGGCATAAAAACAATTAAATCATATGAACAACTTCATAAATACCTGAATGACGTTCACACCATTGTATTTAGATGACGTTGGTTATTCTGGATATAGATAAAGTCAAGGCTACAGGGAAAAGTCTCATAGAGAACTGATTCCATTCTGACAGGGAGATCCGGAGTTATCAAATACTGGTAAAAGCTCGACTTATTGTTCCGAATCGGTTTGTAAGAACGTATGTGGAATGAATCTGGATTGAATTAGGACTTCGGTTGGGAATTGTTTAATAAGGTTTAATTAATTAAACAAGAGCACAGTAGAAGAACAGTCCTTTCGATTTTGCTTTAGAGAATTAATCTTTCAAATTGATTAAGCGAAACCCGCTTTTAAATTTCTGGCTATTTATATTGTAGCAATTATCGTCCTCATCGAAGAGGTTGTGACGTTTCATTGTCATATCTATATTGGTTAGATGTGTTTACCTCCCGCATAGAGTATTTCGGAAATGCATCTTATTGTAATTATTGACGAGTTAAAAATGCTTATTTAATTCGGATGTCTCTGTTGATGTGTGACTGAATGTGAATACTTTACATTGGTCCATGCGAACCCATTTCAGGACCGGACAACCAAAATAAAACATTTTTGTAATGTATAAACTCATGCAACGGTCCTCTGAGTACAAAAATTTTCCAATTTAAGGCCTAAAGTAGATCATTGATGCTTCCATACACTTTAAACCGCCGGACTGTCCTTGTTCTGATTTTGTTGGGTTTCTTCTGTTAATGTGCTGCTGCAGAGTTTTATTTTTCTGTGCAACATACTCTACACAAATTTCTTCAATAGATTCCAGGCCTCCATCTATTACTCATTCCTTGTGAATATTTCTGCACTTATTTTTAGAAACCTTCATAATTTTTTTTAATATACATCTATGATATATATATATTTTAATGTTATAATGCCTGGTCATTGTGAACGTCATGAACTACTCGAATATGAGAACACATAACAAATCGATGTTTATATACTATAAGAATGATATTTAATACTTTTTCTAAAGAAACTTAGATTTGAGTGTTACTCTAATGGTCTAAAGGACTTGAAGCTTAGTACATCTTCTGTTTTTTTTATTGCTTCGGTGAGTCTCAATTTTGGGGAACACCGAAAATATAAAGCGTTATCCATTTTGCTTTTTAAAAGTAAACGTAAATAAAACACATATAAAATATTTTTTTTTCATGATATTTCTTTTTTATTATAAAGTTTGACAATATGTGTGAAACACTACATCATTTAAATGACCAGCATTGATTGTTTTAAGGTAATTCTGGACCACTTTCTGGCACATATTGGGCGGTATCTCAGCCATAACTTGACGAATGTTGGTTCTTAAGTGTTCAAGAGTTAAAGGTTTATTTGCATAAACACGGTCTTTCGCGTAGCCCCCCAAAAAAAGTATAAAAGTCTAATGGTGTCAAATTGCACCACCAAGACATTTGATGTCGCCACGACGAGAAATTACGTGGCCAGGAAATGTCTCTTGCAATAAAGCCATATTCGCTGTGTGGCATGTGGCACCGTCTTGTTGAAACCACACATTCTCCAAGACGTATTCTTCAATAGCAGGCAAAAAAGTCGGTTATTATTGACGGTGACAGTCGTTTCCTCGTCGTTTTGGAAGAAATAAGGTCCAATCACACCTTCGGACCAAAGAGCGCGCCAAACAGTGACTTTTGTGGTGTGGTGTGGATGTAATGACCTCTCTTCAATTACTTGAGGATTCTCATAACCCCAATACCCACCGAGTGAGAAATGTGCTTTATAACCAGAATCATCATTTTTGTAGAAGGTTTTAATAATTTTAACGCGTTGTGTGATAGTTAAGCGATCCATTTTCGTCAATGTCAGACTTCCAACTGAAAAGAAGAAAAAAAGGTTTAACAACTTAGTTTGACAGATGTCGAATTCCAGCCCTATACTTCTGAAACCACGAAATGGATAACCCTATATTATTTTCCATATATCCATATATGGATATCATATATAGATGGTGTAATACCTTCAAAAAATTATTATGTGGCCTTCCCACCTTTCAAATACCGGCGACTTTGCGCGTAAAAAATTAATCTCTAAGACATGTAAAAAAAATCTCTGGAAAACACATTATCCGTTCGGAGCCTGTTTACAGTCAATAATAAGTCCCGGTTATTGAAATATCATGAACAGCTCACTGATTCGATAGAAGTTCTCGTGTCTGTTTTTCACGGAATGCTAAGGGGAATATGTACGTAGATAATTTGAATAAGTTAAAGATTAATTTGAGTCTGAATACGAAGATGGTATTTTTTATATGAGCGTATGTAATTTTCACACATGCAACTGGAGTACTACTTACATAAAATCTCTTCAATCGTTTATTAAACGAAATGGCGTTTCGAGCAACGTTTCCAAAGAAAAATGGGTCAAAGATGCCACGTCTACAGCCTGGCGAACATTTTGTACAAAATTGTGTACAGCAGGCGCGCCCAAAACTTCTTTTTCATAAACGCACTGTTTGTGCTACATATTGACATTGACTTTGGAAATAAGTTTGCATTATAATTCAATTCATGAAGATTTAATACTGACTTTCTGCCAAAATGTCGAGTGAGAAAGAGCCACAATACAAAAATATATCGGATTAGTAGTTGTATAACAACTTGGTTTTGTCAAATTATTTTATTGTACAATTTTACTCAGCTCCAATAGATTATATTTAAAACATTTGTATTCTGATACTGTCTTCGAAACATATCTATGGGCTGTCCAAACAGTGAGAATGGTCAAAAGAAAATTCGCTCGAATAAACAAAAAGAAGAGTCATTCTAAGAGGAAACTCAAATACCTGCCAACAGATATACGGGTATACTTGATTATCAATAAATATGAATGTATTGTACACGCACTAATAAAATTGCGCTGTAATATTTTCTCTTTTCGTACAGACATTTGGACGCAAATTGGATTTGCAGACAAAACTGGGCACTGCTAATGGCTCAACTGATTTGCAATTCGAAGAGGAAGACGAAGATAATGCATTGTGTCCGGTTGATGTATTGCCACATCATGCATGTAAATATTGTGGCATACATGATCCCGGAACGGTAGTGATGTGCAACAATTGCAAAAAATGGTTTTGCAATGGGCGTGGCAGTACGTCGGGTTCGCATATTGTTAATCATTTGGTGAGAGCTAAACATCGGGAAGTTACCCTGCACTCAGAGGGGCCGTTGGGCGAAACGGTATTGGAATGTTATTCATGTGGTGTGCGAAATGTTTTCGTATTGGGTTTTATACCAGCTAAAGCTGACTCAGTGGTGGTACTACTGTGTCGCCAGCCATGTGCCGCACAGAACTCATTGAAGGACATGAATTGGGATCAGGATCAATGGAAACCGCTAATATCAGATCGTTCTTTTTTGGCCTGGCTGGTAAAGGTGCCAACGGAACAAGAACAGCTACGAGCACGGCAAATATCGGCAGCCCAAATCAATAAATTGGAGGAGCTGTGGAAAGACAATATTGAGGCAACTTTCCAAGATTTAGAGAAACCTGGCATAGACACTGAACCATCACAGGTGTTGTTACGGTACGAGGATGGTTATCAGTATGAAAAGATATTCGCTCCACTGGTAATGCTTGAGGCGGAATATGATAAAAAACTAAAAGAATCGCAAACCCAAGAGGGAATAGAAGTTCGTTGGGATGTGGGTTTAAATAAAAAGACTATTGCCTATTTTACATTGGCCAAAACCGATTCCGATATGAAGCTAATGCATGGTGACGAATTGCGTTTACGTTATGTCGGCGAGTTGCACAAGGCTTGGGATGCCATCGGTCACGTCATCAAGGTGCCGGATAATTTCGGAGAAGACGTTGGCCTTGAGCTGAAGTCTTCGGCCAAAGCTCCCATCCAGTGCACTTCCAATTTTGCAGTAGATTTTATATGGAAATGTACATCATTCGACCGTATGCGTAAGGCTCTGAAAGCATTTGCCCTTGATCGCAATTCAGTATCAAACTATATATACTCTCGCTTGCTGGGCCATGGCCGGCATGATGGTTCCGATGAAGTGGTTTTTCGAGGTCCTCCACCCAAACTGTACAGCGCTCCTAATTTGCCAGATTTGAATCGATCCCAAGTTTATGCTGTCAAACATGCCCTACAGCGACCGCTGAGTCTTATTCAGGGACCTCCGGGTACTGGTAAAACCGTTACATCAGCCACCATTGTCTATCAACTTGTCAAACAGCATGGTGGCACAGTGTTGGTATGTGCTCCGAGCAACACAGCCGTAGATCAATTGACTGAGAAAATACATCGTACCAATTTGAAGGTGGTTCGCGTTTGTGCCAAGTCACGTGAAGCCATTGATAGTCCAGTAAATTTTTTAGCCCTTCACAACCAAATAAGAAATATGGACACAAATATCGAATTGAAAAAATTACAGCAGCTAAAGGACGAGACCGGCGAACTGTCTTCGGCCGATGAAAAGCGTTACAGGACCTTGAAGAGAACAGCTGAAAATCAGTTGCTGGAAGCGGCCGATGTCATATGCTGCACTTGTGTGGGAGCAGGTGATGCCCGTTTGCAACGTATCAAATTCACATCAATACTCATTGATGAATCTATGCAGTCTACGGAACCGGAGTGCATGGTGCCTGTGGTGTTGGGTGCCAAACAGCTAATTTTAGTTGGTGACCATTGTCAGCTGGGTCCAGTCGTAATGTGCAAAAAAGCAGCCCGCGCAGGCCTGTCGCAAAGCCTTTTTGAGCGCTTGGTGGTGCTGGGTATAAGACCATTCCGACTAGAGGTTCAATATCGTATGCACCCCGAGCTATCCCAATTTCCCTCTAACTTCTTCTATGAGGGTTCACTGCAAAATGGCGTTTGTGCTGAAGATCGCAAATTAAAAATTGATTTCCCCTGGCCTCAACCAGACCGCCCCATGTTTTTCTTGGTGACCCAGGGTCAAGAAGAAATTGCTGGCTCCGGCACCTCTTACCTGAACCGTACGGAAGCAGCCAATGTTGAGAAAATTACTACCAGGTTCCTAAAGGCCGGAGTAAAACCCGAACAAATAGGCATTATTACGCCCTATGAAGGTCAAAGGGCCTACCTAGTACAGTACATGCAGTACCAGGGTAGCTTGCATTCGAAACTGTACCAGGAAATCGAAATCGCTAGTGTGGATGCTTTCCAAGGCAGAGAGAAGGATATTATAATAATGTCTTGTGTTAGATCTAATGAAAAGCAAGGTATTGGTTTTCTCAGCGATCCCCGTCGTTTGAATGTTGCTTTGACAAGGTCAAAGTACGGCACCATAATTGTCGGCAATCCGAAAATACTTTCCAAGCAACCCCTGTGGAATCATTTGTTGAATTTCTACAAGGATCGAAAAGTGTTGGTAGAGGGCTCTTTGAATAATCTGAGAGAATCGCTAATACAATTCCAGAAGCCAAAAAAACTGGTGAATACACTCAATATGGGCGCTCATTTTATGAGCACTATGATGGCCGACGCAAGGGAAGCCATTATACCTGGATCTTTTTACGATCGTTCTGGACAATTCGGTTACACTGGCACAACCAGCTCCAACAACTACGGCTACAACTTGGGTAACAACTTAATTGGCGGCAACAATTCCGCTTTCGGATTTACCAACAACAGTCACATGCAAAATATGGGAGGACTCAATAACACCTCACACCTCAACAATTTCATGAATCCTCAAACAAGCGGTGGTGGAGGAGGCGGTTTCGGAGCACCGGGATCGCACCGTCATAACCTAAACCAAATGGCTCCCACTGGCCTAAACAGTGCATCAAACAACCAACAGTGGCATAACTTCCAACACGACTCCATCTCCTACATATCGACGGAAAGAGCACAGGCGGCCATGAATAACATGCCTGTGCCGGTTGGCATGTTCATGAATATGAGCAATATACCACCACGTTTCTATAATCAACATCAACAAGCTATACAAGCAGCAGCGAAACAGGGTAGACGCACAGCAGCCCCTTCGGTTAATATCCCCAGCAACAACTACAAGAATGACGGAAGTAAAGTCCCCGGCAAAGGTCGTACCGTTACCGCTGCCAATGCGCCCTCAAATATACTCGCTTCGACGGCCTCGGTTGCGTCATCACAGAACTCTGCTCCAATATTTACACAGAAAAACATGTCTCAGCAAATGAGTCAAAATGTGTTTTCAGGCTTGTCTCAACAGCCAGAGTTGTCACAAGACTTTGGTCAAATATCACAAATGGATGGTATACTATCCCAAGATGTCGGTTTCGGAACGGTGAGTACATACATATATGAGTGATTGTGAGATTACCGACTTATGCGACTTTTTAAAAGTATTTCCACATATAAAATCCAATTATTTCCTTTAAAATTATTAATATTGTTGGCGAAAAAGAAGAATCATTGCAGATCATATGAAGGGCGTACAAATTTAAATTTGACCGAATATATGATTTCCAGGGACTAAAAATAACATCCATAACAATATAAATTGATAAAAAATATATTTTATTTTCCCCAATAAAAATGCGCAAGCCAACCGCAACCGAATGATAGTAAAAGTTGATGGGCACTATTCCACCTTGATTGCACTGGACAATGGTAATCCACAAGGGTCACCACTGTCAGTAGTCTTGTAGAATATTTATGCCAACACTCTTGCCAGAGAAATAGAAAATCATTATGGGATTGATTTTATAGGAATATATAGGAGTAGTGGAAGCCAATCTGATTACATTTGACTTTAGTATCCAGAATTGGACTAAACATGTAGGGGCAGCAATTCCGTACAATAAAACAGAAATACTTCACGTCTGTAGGCAGAGACATTGCCAACAAGATAATATTCAATTCGGCGATGAAAAAGTACCGGTAGTGCATAGTATGGGAATTTTGGGTATTTTCTTCACGAAAAACCTCCTATGGACTCAACATATCACCCACCTTACATCTAAACTGGCCAAAGTCAATAATTTGCTACGTTTAATATGTTCAAAAAATAAAGGCCCCCACAATTGACACAGCCACCAGTATCTGCAGATCCCTTGTGTTCGGAATATTGTCCCACGGTATTACGATTTACGGATGGTCCTCCAA
This sequence comes from Hydrotaea cyrtoneurina, assembly GCA_958296145.1. Classification (NCBI taxonomy): domain Eukaryota; kingdom Metazoa; phylum Arthropoda; class Insecta; order Diptera; family Muscidae; genus Hydrotaea; species Hydrotaea cyrtoneurina. The sequence continues at coordinate 2,757,184 of OY282513.1, read as the reverse complement.
GTCAAACATACGAACAATTGATGTGGAAATGAACAAATACTTTAGAACTGCTACGGGCCTCTTGAGGGCCACTCCCATTGCCTCGCTTAGGGTTGAGGGGAGGTTCAGTGGCTTTAATGAGCTACTTGAGAAATTCTCTGTCAACCTGGCTTCCAGAGCCATTACCTTGCCCTGTGACAGTCTCCACAATGTATTTTGGGGTCTCATTTCATTGCAAAATACAAAATCTTCTTCCTCTGTTTTCAAAATCCTTCAACTACTATCAAGGTTTAACATAGTCATACCTCAGAGGCCCACCGACAATATACCCATCAATAAAAATATATCTTTTGATGACAGCCTAAGCAACTACGGGAAGAACATCACGAGTCCTACTGTCTTCAAGGCTCACTTAGCTGATAAGATGTCTTCTTACAGCCCACAGACGATCTTGTACACGGATGGGTCTTTTGATGGCATCAACACCGCTTTTTCCGTCGTAAAACAAGCATCGATTTCCCATTATGATACTATAAGCGAATGCCGCCTGCCGGACAGGATTGGAGTCTTTTCCGCGGAACTGGCTGCTCTCATCTCAGCAATGACATATGCTTCAGGACGGCCGGGAAGGACTCTAATTTGTAATGACAGTCTTAGTGTCATCAAGGCAACACGAGCCAATCGTAAAGGTGTTTTTGATAACTTATTTTCCATTTCTTGCCAAGTTCATATTCTCTGGATCCCCTCCCATATTGGTATCGTCGGCAACGAATGGGCTGACGAGGTTGCCAAAAGTGCCCTTAATCTATCCTTTATATCTGATCCTCCCTGTATTCCCAACGCTATTACTTCACCGCATAGGTATATTAGAGCTTTTATGGATTCAGACTATTGGAATCGCTCTGAGGTGTTTCTGCGATCAATTAATCCCTCCCATTTTATGCCAGACTACAATAAATTCTTTACCCGTGCTGACTGTATTTATTTGGCTCGTCTTAGAGTCAATAAAACTATCTTCAACACAAGACACTATTATGAACGCACCGAACCTGCCAGATGTGAATTTTGTAATGACTACCTTTCCGTCAGTCACATCTTTCACGTATGCCCCTCTTCAAGAATTGATGAACCCCTAGCGAGGGTTCTGGACTGCACAACAACAGACATGATTCCAAGAATTCGACTCTCTCTAAGGTTACATGGTTCCCTTGACATCTAGATTCCTCATATTTTCTCTATTTTTCTCTTATCTACATAAATGTATGTATATAAATATTTTTATATTTTTTTTTTAATAACTTTCATACTTAACAAAAATCGATATTCTGAATTATATTTTTATTAATCCTACAGGCACATTTTGTAAATTCATTTATAAAATATGTTGAAAATAAATAAATGTGCAAGGTCAGCAAATTTGCTGGTAATCTCAGATTCGCCAACATAGTAGACTAGTTTCACAAATTAAATTGCTGGAAAAATTGATTTTCGTCTTTACAGGATGCACTCAACAATGATCGTTTAAATTTAGGACTTAATTCGCAGAGCCAATTTTCACAGCCCTATTGATAGATAGCAAGACCGGTTGATGATCTACAGCAACATGCATGCGGTAGAAGCAACAACAGCAGAAAGAAATACCAAAAGCAACAGATGATGAAACCTACTAAACAAAACAACCAAGAAACTTTATTACAACAACATTCAAAACAAACAACTTTGAAGCAAGATCAACAAAACAGCAACAATGTAACAAGAAAAAAGGTTATAAACGTTTATACAACAGCAGCAGCGGCAGCAACAACACTACTTCTACTACTACGACAATACAACAACAACAGCAGCAGCAATAACAAAACCATCAAGATGAGGCACACCAAAAAGGCTGTTGCATATCAGGAAGCAACAGCAAATATGACGACGCTAGCGGAAACCGCACGAAGTAAATCATATTAAAGAATATTCAGTTCTTTGCGATCGTGATTGCTAAACATAAAAGCTATCTGAGAAAGATCCAATTATACTGCATGCATGGCATGGCAGTGTGTGTTGAGTTGGTGGCCTCGGTGTATAGGAATGGAAACCGCTTTTAAAAAGAGGACGTACAAAAACAGTGTGTGAGTGGGTGTGTGTGTGTGCTTTTTTGCTAAGGAAAAACAAAAATAAAAGTGAAACTTCTTAAGTTTACAATCAACACCAAATGGGTACAATAATCAATGACACTAGATGAAAAAATTTCCCTTTCGACGGTAGGTCTCCATATCAGCGCCGACGAACGAATCGAAGCGCAACATATGCTCATTTGAAAGAGCACTGACTGAATGTTGCCACAACAATACAAATTTTGTATGGAAATATTTAAAACAAGAACACATTGTTTCCATTTCACTTTGCCTCCGATACTGAGCCGATCGATTGCGCGTTGGGGCGACACGTTTCAAGCGGAGACACCTGACAGCCACGCATGCACCCTACCCGTTCTGGGTAGTAGATATGTGTTGTGCAAAAAGGGATTTTTCATTGTCATTCAGGTTTGTACTATTCCACAATACAATTTCTACAAGTTTCTGCCAAGAAGAAACTCTGTCTTCTGGTTAAAAAAGACACAAATTGAACATTGAACATTTTTTTGTTTGTTTTATTTTTTACGTTGCAAAAACAATTTGGCTTTGCCGAGGGTTGGGGTCTACGTCTCTTAAGTTTTTGCAATATTTGTTTGTTATACTCTCAGAAATTCAAATATAAGCAAGCAGGGAGAAGCAAGGATGTTGGATCATTTTCCATCAGTTAACGATTCAATTTTTGTTTTATAAATTTATTTTGTTGTTTTCGCATTTGTTTTTGTTCAGCTACAAGTGAGGGTGGCTAATTTGGAACAACGGCAACAATTAAGTTAATCTGATAATTAAACAACAACAACAATATATTTTGTTTGTAATCAAAAACATTTAATGTATTTCAAAAACGTTAACAATAAATCTTTAAATAAAAATCTACCATTCTCGTTTTATTTGTGCATTAACTTTTTCACTTGACTACAATGTGTAGTAAATATTTAGGAAGGGACGGAATACTTATTTGACTTCCGATCAGTATATGTTTAATTTCCCAAGTAACAGTTTGGTCGCCTTATATATGACCATCCTTCAAACGGATGCGAGAGTAAAAACATTTAGAAACTGTGAGTGGGTGAAGTTTTTTTTCTTAAAATGATGCAAGATAATGCTTTTCATTAATAAAACATCATGGCGCATCTCGTGGTACTATGCCAAAAAATTGGTTATAGCCCTAATGTACATATTGTAAAAAATGTTTCAGAAAGTATTCACCCACTCCCCGGCATCGAAAACGTATCTAGTTCGATGTTCAAGATATTTTTTCGAACACGTGGAGTAAAAGGGTTCTTGCAGAACTCAACGTAAATAAAACCCCAAAGACTCCTATGTCAGTGCTTTTTGACGCTAGCTCGCATACTTCGCAATTTTTTTGACATGTCGTACCGTGATGGTATTTACCCTTCATGTTGGAACTTTGCTAATGTTGCGCATAATAGCAATATGTTCTGCGCTCTCGAAGACTATGGAGAGCATGGTTAACCACCATCAGGTAAAGTATCTAGAATATAATGGCCTTCTGAATGATCGACATTATAGCCTCCATAGAAATCGAGCTACTGATGACGTTCCTTTCGCAACGATGGTGTTGATCCATTCTCTGCCGTGGTGAAATCAAGGCCGTGGCTCTGGATATTTCCATGGTATTTGATATGGTCTAGCACGGAGCGTTTATATGAAAACTTGTTGCATTTGGTGTCGGTAATACCTTCTCTCGATTCATATCGATTTTTTTCAGAGATCGCTTTATACGAGTTGTTATAGATGGGGTCTCATCCAATGCGCAAGAATGCCACAAAGGTTCTATTCCTGTTGGGGCTGACTGTGAACCGCAACCTCAGTCATTCATACTCATTTGATTATCGCCCAAGTCCAAGTCGGGTAAAAAACGCATGACTCACACAATCGCAATTTGGGGTGAAATGTACGGAGTAGATTTTAATGCACAAAAGACCCAGTGCTGTTTGTTCCACAGATCCAGCACGGTCGTTAATCTTTATGGGTGCTGTGGATATCGACGTATCAGATGCTCTTGATGTTATGTGCATGAAGATACAGGGTGGCGACCGAGGTGTCGAAAAAGCATTCAAGTGTTTAGGCTTTTTAAAGCGGTGCAAGAAATACTTCACCTCATCTGATTTCGAAAATATGTACACCACCAATATACAGGGTGGCTGATAAATTTATGTACATTAAGAAACTCAAACAACTTTTTTTTTAACTCATATAAATTATTTGAACTTTGTTCATTTAAAAACTAATACATAGTTATTAAATCTTTTAAATGTTTTTTTTTCTAATACTACTTGGTAAAAAAAATGCATTCACCCCGGAGAGTTGCAGCGGGAATTGTCTGAATTGTTGTTCGATACATTGCTTTATCATTCAAATTCTATGGGTTTGTTTAGTAAACTTCCTTTTTGCAATAATCGCACATGAAAAAGTCAGGTGCAGTAAGGTCAGGATACCTTGGGGCGAACGCAATGGCGAGTTTCTTTACTGGAGAATTTTCTCTAGTTGGGTATCCGACAGTATTGGCTCCATGTAGCATCGCCGGAACGTGGGTTGTATATCGCAGTTCAATAGATATATTAAGGGTATCTGCTCCTCAGATATCCGTCGGATACTCCGATATTAAGCGGGTGCCTTCTCATCCATTCGTTTTCAGGTGGCCGGTTGATCGGACCACCCACTATAGAGAAAATTCGTTCTTCAGCCGAACCGTTCGTATGTGAAATACTCAGTTGTGACATTCTCAAATTCAATTCAAATGTCAACCAAAAATCCTCCTTCCAATACCCACTTTTCTCCTTCCAATAGAGCGTTAACCTTCAGGTCAAAATGTAAGGTCAATGTGTCAAATGTATTTTCAGGGTCGTGAAGACCACAAATCCATAAAAAAATAAATAATTAATTAATTATTAGGACTTGTTTCGACATGGAGCAGACAGGGAACTTTTCTTGTATCAGTGGATTATGTATCTATATATTTATGTTTATATGTATCAATATAAAAATCATTGGATAGTAATGTACAGCCTTTAGTGACAATGAATGTGTTGTTCTATTAACAAAGTCCAGCCTATTTATAAATAAACTTACATATTATACTTACCGAAGATCGTCCTATACAGTGAATATGGAAACTGTTCGGTTTCCTTGTAATGCTGCGTTTTATAACTTGATTCCCTTTAACTAATAGAATTTTAGATTGGTTTGTGCTCCGTTGGGAGACATACATTTATTTGATGAGTATTTCCACGTATTAAACAGTAGAACAAACAGAGATATTAAGTTAAATTGAAAGGCTTTTCAAAATGGAAAAGATGAGACAGTTTGTAGTAGGTGGACAGAGGGTAGTGGTGTAGAAGTATAAGAGAAAGAGTGAAATTTTGATTTTTTTTAATACGATTTACATTGTTGAAGAACATAATTAAGATCAAATAATAATAAATGAAAATTTTAATTTTTAACATACATGAATAGTTTCTTTGGGCCTGAGTTGTGTGTTTTAAATTGAGAATTAAAAGATGTGCAGCAAAATAAAAGATACAGTTTACTTATTGATACCGAGACAAAAAAAGTATTACAAAATAAATGTGTGTAAAAAATACGAGTTTACTATAGGAGAGCATGAATGAATGGGTTGAACTAACTGCACATCTTCTTTGACAAGTTTTTTTGTTGGCAACAAATTGAAGCCTTCACAGAAGGCGTACAGACATATATTTCAGAAATTTTTATTGTTGCACAGGCTTTGGTTTTATCCTTTTGAAAAGTATATGTGTTAATTTCGGACAGTTTCTTTCCATTTAAAGCGGTACTTATATTACAAACACGTTTAGCTAATTATCAGTTCAGGCATAAGTTTCACTTACAAAAAAGATTTTGATTTAAACTTTAAAGATGTCTTTTCAATTGCTCTTGTGTATAACCTAATATAACTTTTTTCTACTTATATTCATCTTCAATGTCCCAGATTTTTTTTTTTTTTTGCTGCTGCTTCTATGCAGTTTTCATATACATTTTTTTATTATTGAAGATGAATTTACAATTTTATATTTCATAATAACAATGTTTTTATAATTCTTCATTGTATTGTAGGTATATAATACACTCTATTTAAATACTTTTTTTTTTCGTTTTAAAAATTTATATTTTTTGTAGTTTTATGGCAGGATTTTTTTTTTCAAATAAGATTAAACAAAATTATTTTTATCTAAATTAATACGATTTTTTTTGGCTTTCTCGGCTTTATGTTTTTTTTTTAATTTTCTGTTCTTCTTTCTTCTTTTTTTACTTGATTCTGTAAAAAATATATTTATATATAACAAAAACATTTTGAAGTAGGAGGTGTGTAGGTGTAAATAAAAAAATATTCCTAGTTAAGATAAAATCCTAATATATATGAATACAACGCTTCCTGGGACTGGCTTTTAAAATAATACTATTTGTAGTTTGGGAAAAATTCTAACGCCATAAAAACTCAAAACAGAATTTGTCTTTTGACCAGAAAAAATCACATATATTTGTGATTGCATCGATGGTCTGGTATTTGCATCTAAAATTTCTTTAATCAATATAAAAAAAAGCTGTTCTGTTTCTTTACTATTAGCAAGAAATGCCAGATCTACCAGATATAAATGCTCACATGGTTCACAGAACATAGGTTTCTATGCAATAAGATATATTCTGCGGTGGAACACTCAAGTAATTGTAAAGATTTGTTGCTGCAGTGCCAACTGCCAACAATTCATAATTTTTACAAATTTTGTTCTAGTTTCTATGCAAAGTATGGATAACTGTCATCCATTTCTAGAACGTTTGCTTAATTTTTTTGTAAGTATTGCATTTTGCAGCCATACAAAAATCAAAAGAAAACACAGCAACATTTTTCTCTCTTTAAACGTATCCAACTTCCCTAGTCTAATACAGTGCAAGTGGTATTGGATACACTAAGTAGTGTGAGTAGTCATTGAAAGCATAACACGGGTGGTAAGTGAATTGAATAGCAGTTAAATAAATGTTTGTTAAGTGCAATTTTTCACTTACGTGCCACTAAACTCTGTAAAAGTTGACGTAGCAGCTAAGTCAAAACTACTTTAATAATCGTAAGATGGGGGAAATTAATTCGAGAACGAATTTATTCATGTAGGGTTGAGTACATTAATTTACAGATATAAAACTGAATTATATTTAAGTACTCGCTTTTTGACTGGTATTATCCATACCCTTAAAATCCGACACCATTGTCCGATTTTGATGAAATTTCAGTTTTATTTTTGAACCTCTCAGGCAAAACGTAATCTAACTTTAAGTCTAAATTAGCGTAGCGAGATACTTACGTTGCATACAACCAAAAGTTCGTGATGAGTGTGAATGTGTGGTGTGTTTGTTACAGAGCCTGTCTAAAAAATTAGTCCAGTAGATATTTAATTATATTGTGCATATTTTGGTGGAAAATCATAGGACGAATATTACTTCGCCTAATAAGGCTGACGATGGCAAGGACCCTGAATATTTAGATGCTAATTTCCAAACGAAACAACACAATTTTCTACTGAAATACCTCGCCAGATTGAGTTTGAGAATGTTTTTGAATTAGTGAAAAGGACCCTTTGATACTGGCGATGATCCCTGTTGGTATAAAAATATGGCAATAGTGTCATGTTTTTTTTAATTGCAACTATGCTTTTGATATTCTTGTCAGTCACCTCTTATTTCCGTTTTACAATTAAGCCATCACAACAATCCCCAACTATCTACATCAAAGAAAAAAGTGGTGTTTTACAAATTTCCCAAAAAACTAAAAAAGTTATGCATAAATATGAAGCAAATTAGCTAGCATTTATATTTAAATCTGATCTTTATGTCGCATAATTCAGAAAAAGAACGATATAGAGAGAATATTTGAAATTATTTACATACAACGCATATAAATGCTACCACAAAATATAGCATTTATATGCGTAAAATGTATGAACACATGCGATTTGCAATATGGACATATTTGCATTTAAAGTTAATTTTAAAAATGAATCTCAGTAGTGGAATAATTACTTCTAAAATTGTAAAAGATGTCTCAAATAAGTTTGTGTTCAAAATGTAACAAACTAAAACTACCAACACGGAGTCAACAAAAAGGTGACTGCGAAAGGAATAACGAAAATGAGGGAATATTTGAAATTATTTACATTCAACGCATATAAATGCTACCACAAAATATAGCATTTATATGCGTAAAATGTATGAACACATGCGATTTGCAATATGGACATATTTGCATTTAAAGTTAATTTGAAAAATGATAATTTGTTGAATTCGGCCCCTTACAACGTCAGAAGTGGGATTACCGAAAAAAAAGAGAAAGAATAAAACAAAAAGAACGGAAAAGTGAAAAATGGAATTTTCACTAAATAAACGACAATTACAAGACGTGTTGAAGCACGCAAAAGTGCAAATTCAAGGCAGGTGTTCTGCCGAATTGTTTCGGAAAACCGCGATGTTCTAGAATCAATTTTAAATAAAAATTTTGAAAAACGACTCCGACAAAGACGTTGAATTAATTTTCATAAACGAAGAAAATGTTCTCGAAGAAGACATTCAACAAGTGACGGGGGAAATTCCGCCGACAAACCCTGATGGTGCATGTGCTCTTTCGAACTCTCCGATTGCAACCGACTCATCGATTGATTCATCATTTATCATCACAGATTGTGTAGTGTTCAAACAGTACAGTCGTTATACTAGTGCAGTGTTAAAAAACCAGTTTGAAAGCAAAAATATAATTGAAAACAAAGCACTTCAAATGAAAGTGAAAGCAAAACGTTTCAAAGACATTAATTTATGTCTACTGTTGATAAAACAGAAATTACTAATAAACTTATTATCGTTGACGACCAAAATTCTTTAAATAATTCTAAAATGACAAATAAAAAAGATAAAATCAAAAAGCTTAATAAAAAACGCAAAAAGAAGACAGACGAAGTTTCTGAAAGTGATGGTGAATCTATTAAATTCAATAGTCAACAAGAAACTATAAATGAGCTTCGATCAAGTTGAAAAACTATCAGGAAATGTTTGGCGATCAACAAGCCTTAAACGTGAACTTGTCACCGACGAAGATGACAAATTAATGGATGCCAATGCAAATGTGACGTTAGCATTAACGAAGAGGAATGGCAGACAATGGCCGCCAAAAAATCTATTCAAATGGTAACCAACAATGGGGGCAACGATTACAACCCAAACATCAAATAAACCACAACAACAACCACTTGCGGATCAGTTCCCGCAGCTGCCTACTTAAAACCAGAGCTCAGATTTACTCGCGAGTGAAAAATACTCGCGAAGAAGAGTACTCGAAGAGTACGAGTATTACAACAAGTTTACTCTCCACTCGTTTGTTCTAGGTGGGAGTACTCGCGAGTACTCCTTTTAAAAATTAAGAGTGGGAGTAAAAATCTTCGAAATAGAGTGAGAGTTTACTCTTAAGAGTGAAATCGAGTGGAAAAATATAAACTGTTTGTGTGTGTGTAGGAGTAAATATAGTAAAGCAAATGGTTTTTGGTGATGCTATGGACTGTGGTGTGGAGTTGGGTCTGAGGTGGTTTTTGTGTACTCTTTCAGTCTTTATCATACAGTGCGCGTGTGCGGAGCAATTAGTTAGTTTTAGTATATTTTTAAAAGTTTAAAAGTTACTAATATTTTTAAACTGTTTGATTCAATGGGATTTAAAACAATTGTTGATCCAATGTGCAATGCACTTGGAATTCATATTAATTCGTCTAACATTGTTGAAAAAATTGATAAAGCTGCGAAAGATGTAAGGGACTTAATTGCACAAGATGTCAAACTGAAAATGTTATCTATAAAAGTAGACAGCGCATCAAGATTTGGAAAGAGCGTTTTGGGAATTAACGCACAATATTGCGAGAATGGTATATCAATTGGAATTTTCATTAGAAATGTTAAATTAAACTTTATTATGTATATACTTATCAGGAAAATTTATCATACGAACACTAGGTATGCTAGAAGTTCTCAAGAAACATACTGCTGAGAATTTGAAGGAAGAAATATTAACAACTCTTCGAAAATACTCCATTCCAATTGACCACATATACTCCTGTACAGTGGATAATGGAGCAAATATGATAAAGGCTTCCAAACTGTTGGAGAAAGAGCAGGAAATTTCTTTTGAAAACAGTTTTGAAAACCAATTTTCATCAGAAGAAATTGAATTACCAGAAAATGAATTCAATAACTCTGCTTCTGAAGTAGATCGTGATGAGAATGACAATTTTACTGACGATGTAAGAATTTTTGATCTTACTGAGAGTGCCTGCAGTAAAATATTTTCTACAGTAAGATGCGCGGCCCATACCACACAACTTGTTGTCCATGACGTGTTGAAAAGACATGAATATTTTATGCAACATATAAAAAATATTCGTGATGTGGTAAAGAAAAGTAAATCCCAGGGCTACAAGTCAGCGTTCATTTATAGCAACGCAACTAAACCTCCACTTGACGTACCAACTAGGTGGAATTCGACTTGTCATGTTAGCCAGCCTAAAGAAAAACAAAGAGTTTTACATAAACCTTGCTGAGTCCCATGTAGAAATGAATATTGAAGAAGATGGATGGGAATTCATTGACCAATTTATTGAACGATTTAATCCGCTCTTCATTTTAACAAAAAAATTGCAAGAGGAACAACTAATAATAGGTAAGAGTACAAGCACCTGAACTTTATTTTTCATATAAATCGCTTAATAAACAAACTTTCTAGATGATTTTTTTTAGAAGTTGGTTGGAAGCGAAAATAAATTTGAATAAATTGGAGAATAACCAATACTCGAATGATATTATACATTATATGGACAAGCGTACACAGAAGTTACTTGACAATGATGCATTTCGTTCTGCAGTGTACGTTGATCCAAGATTTAACTTTGTTGGATCAGCTTACTTTACGGCTGAACAGCGCAAGAGCGCAGAGATACACATTGTTAAGTTATGGAATATCATTAAAACCATTGGCCCATCCTACTCCGTAGTAGAAAAATATTTTTTCTAGATTAATTTTATCGAGGCGGGAGTCTTGCAGTACGGACATTATGCAATGGTGGTTATGCAAAACAGTTGACGAGCCACAATTATATGAACTGCTTCAAGTTATACTCGGAGTCCCGGCTACACAAGTCTCCGTAGAACGAGCATTTAGCGCATTGGCATTAATAGTGACATCAAGACGAAACAGCCTTAAAAAAGAAACACTCGACAATATTTTGATACTAAAATTAAATAATGAACTACTTAAAAATATAAAATATTAAAAAATCACAATCAAAATCACCGATCCCTTACAATACAATACATTCTGCTGCTTTTCTCTTCTTGGCCTCCCAGTCCTCCCTCGACAGTCACCTCAGTCCATAGCAACACCAACACAGAAGATGGATAATAATATTTTAAAAAATAAGGATAATGTAAGAAAAGGTAAGGTCAGCCCACCTATATTTAAAGTATATAATACCAACGTTAAAGAGATCTCGGTAAAACCAAGGACACTTTTGGGACACAACTTGTTTTTAATGGACATTGTGAACAGGAACTTGGTTAACACGTTGACTGCCAAGGCCATTTTCAGAAAACTGTTCAAAAATTACATTTTAATTTTTTCACATTATATTACTAAAAACTCTATTTCTAGATCGTTGGTATCATCAAAAATCAAAAATGATGTTTTTTAAAGGAGAAAAAGGACCTACGAGTTATCTCGTAGTTGGCGTCTGGGAAAGAACTCGCTACGAATTATCTCGTAGTTGGCGTCTGGGAAAGGAATTATCTCGTAGTCGCTACGCAGAAGCCAAATACGAGTTAATTCGTAGGTCCTTTTTCTCCTAAAAAAACATCATTTTTGCTTTCTATAGTATTTTGTTTTATAGTTATTATTATTTATAATAATTATCATAATTTTATTATTTGTTTCTATCTTTTTAGATTTATAAACATTCTCTAAAATTACTGTTATAATTATCAAGAACCCAATATGGATAGGAAAAGGTCACTGAATCAAAGTGAAATTGAGTACAACGCAAATCTAAGTGCTTCAGAACATGATTTCAGCGATGGTAGTAACGACATTTATGAGCCTTCTGAGAATACAAGTGATAGTGAAGATGAAGATGAAGTCATCTCCGAACCTGAAGACGTCTCCGAATCTGATGATAATGACGATGATTTTCAAGCAACAACGTGGACAGAAGTTCAACACAATCCTGAATTATTTCTTTTCGAAGAAAATGTTGGTGTGAAATTAGATACATCAAATTTTACAGTACAAACGCTGGTGGATTTATTTTTTTCGGATGAGTTTCTTGCATTACTGGTAGAACAAACTAATTTATATGCTGCGCAAGAAATTGCAACATTGGAAAATGGGAATCAAAATGCTATAAAAAAAATCTAAAAGGATATCAAATTGGCAAGACGTAAGTGCTGCAGAGATGAAAGTTTTTATTGCACTTTTATTGCAAATGGGACCTTGTACTTTTCCAACAATAGAACATTACTGGAGCACAAACAAGCTATATAATGTAAACTTTTGGCGCACACATATGAGCCGCAATCGATTCCAGTTGATACTTCGTTATTTTCATTTGGTTGATAACTCACAACCATCTACCGACAGATTATACAAGGTGAGACCAATCCTAAATCATTTCAACGATATTATGCGTGAAAACTATGTACCAAGTAAAAATATTTGTATTGACGAATCCATGATGCTATGGCGGGGAAGATTGCTTTTCCGCCAATACATAAAAAATAAAAAACACAAATATGGTGTCAAACTATATGAACTATGTGAGTCCGACGGTCTTGTAATAAAAATAAAAATTTACAGCGGAAAATCTGAGGAAACTACCCATAATGTAGGTCACACTGCTGACGTTGTTTTACATTTACTTGCGGACTACCTCGATAAAGGCTACGCGCTTTACATGGATAATTATTATAATTCAGTTAGTCTTACAAAACTGTTATATACACGAAAAACTTATGTGTGTGGAACCCTACGAAGTAACAGAAAAGGAAACCCCAAAGATGTGGTAAATCGTAAACTAAAAAGAGGGGAGTGTTTTTGGCAGACAAATGGTCCTGTTACTGTATGCAAATGGAAAGACAAACGAGAAGTCCTTTCCATTTCAAACATGCACGCTATTGAAATGGTAGAGGTGCCCAATCGCAATGGAAGAATGTCTATGAAACCGAATATAATTCGAGATTACAATAATGGAATGTCTGGCATTGACCGATCAGATCAAATGATTTCGTACTACTCATCTCTAAGAAAGACTATTAGATGGCACAAAAAGGTTTCACTTCATATTATAGAGATATATATACAAAATGCTCACAGAATTTACCAAAAAGTAACTTCATCTAAAATAAAACTGATAAAGTTCAGAGAAGAATTCGTCTTGGCGTTGATTGGAGATTTTCAACCAGTTTTGAAAAAAAATACATCTAAAGAGCTCCATTATTTAGAGTGTTTACCACCAACGGAAAAAAAACAGCGTCCGACAAAGCCATGTCGTGTATGTACCCAAGAAAAAAAACGCCGAGAAACGCGTTACTTCTGTCCAACCTGTCCAGAGAAGCCAGCCCTTTGTGTGGAAAATTGTTTTAAAAACTTCCACAAACAATAATATAATATATATATATATATAATATTATTACTTTATTTCTTATATTTGAGTTAATTTTTCCATTATATTGAATGAATTTTTGCATTATATTGAATGAATTTTTCCATAAATTTTTTTTTTTTTTTAATAAACAAAAAGCTCACGGAAGCCAAACCCAAAATTTTTTTCTTTTCCCAGAAGCCATTTATCGATACTAACACTATTAAAATACGGTTTTACTCGTAGCTACACAAAAAGTGGTAGTTTTAGGTAGTACGAGATAACTCGTAGTTGGCTTCCTGGAAGGGAAATCGTACTACGAGTTATCTCGTAGTTGGCAGTCAACGTGTTAATGTTAAGGTGAATAACACACCAGACCATCAAAGAGTCAGGGACTTCGTCACTAATGAGGGTATTTCCTTTTTTACTTATACACCAAATGAGTTGAAGCCATTCTCGGTCGTAATCGACGGGCTTTCTAAGACGTATGATGAAGAGGATCTTTGAAATTATCTGGGGGGTCTCGGTTTGGCCTTGAATATTTTGAAAATCATTAGATTGAAGGGCGATCAGTGGCTAGTGCACGTCACTAATGATTCAGATGTTAAGAATTTGTTCACAGTTCGATATATTTTGAACTGTAAGGTAAAGATTAGACGATTCAGACAACGGGGGCTCGTTCATCCAATTGTAGGATGCAATATCGCTGTGTAAAGTGTAGTGAGTCTCATGAGCCGGGGAAGTGTAGCGTCCCGGTGAGGGAGCTTAGCAATGAAGAATTCGTTACAACTGATCCTCTAACGGGGAAAATAGTGAGGACCGTCGGCATACCTGTCAAGTGTGCTAATTGCGGCACTGAGGGGCACGTGGCAAGCTCTCGTTCTTGCTAGAGGATAGGAGAGGTTCCAGGAACCCAGTGCGCAACACTGGACCTGGGGTGCCCCTCAATTATGGAGCAGTCGACGGGCGGCAATACTCGCAGGTTTTGCGTGGCGGTGCTTCGAAGGATGTTGGTGGATATGTGGCTCGACAGAGTCTGGGCCTGAGCAAGGGTGCTCATGATGCATTTGATGTGGTCAATGGTGATTGCAAGAGACTTCGGGGTAAGGATTTTGTCACTTGCATGGCAAAGGTTGGCGAATTTGCTTCTCGTTATGCGGGCCTCTCTAATGAGGATGAGAAGACTAAGGCTCTTTTTACTTTACTTTTAAGCATACGTCTGGATGGTTAGGGTACTTAAAGTAATATTTATTAACGTAAACTCTTTGATTTCGGTAGAAAGGAAGCATGATCTTAGGCTTTTTATGGACAATCATGGCCCAGACATCGTAATGCTGGCAGAACATAAATTGACGCCTCGAAAGGGGCTTGAGTTTCAGGGATTTATTACATATGGTAAGGGGGGTGGGTACCGCAATTTTGGTTCGTGACAATATAAAATGTAACAGATTTAGCGTTGACACGGGTGCAATTGAGAGCACTTTTGTTCGGGTCGAAAGGATAGGTGGAAGACAACTGGTGCCATGTATCTCAAACCAATGGGGCCGCTGGAGGATGCGAACCTTGACAGAATCTCCGATGCCATAGGATTGGATGAGGCTAGTGCTGCGACATCGACATCGATGTTTTCGAAACATCGATGTTTTTCTAAAATATCGAGTACTTTTTACATCGATGTTTTAGTTTCGATGTTTCATCGACATCGATGTTTTGAATCGATGTTTTGAATCGATGTTTTTCTCTCTTATTGCTATTTCTAACTTTATTTTGTCAGTGTCATCACTGTGTCATTACTCTGCGAAGTTTTTTACATTGAGAATTTTTACATTTTTACTTAATCATTAAAATGCCTCCAAAAAGTGAAATATGGAAACACTTCACAAAAACAAATAGTAATTGCGCTTTATGCAAGTTATGTGGAAAGAATTTTAAAAGTTGTGGAAACACCACTAATTTAATCGGCCATTTAAAGGCTAAACACAATAGCATATATGCGAAACATTTTGCCGCCACTAAAACCAAAACAACAACACGTTCGGAAGAGATACCAAATACGGAAGAAATGCCTAGTACGAGTTCAAAACAACCAGAACAACCAACGGGATCAACAGGTAATAATATTAATTATTAATTAATTATTAATTCGACTCAAAATTTATCAGGTCTTGCAAGGCAACAGTCCTTAGAAAATTGTTTTAATACAATTTCATCGTTCAAAGATGGCGGACATAAATTTAATAGAATAACAACTGCAATATTATACATGATTTGCAGAGACAGTCAACCTATATCCATAGTTGACGACGATGGATTCAAATATCTTTTAAAGGTTACAGCACCTATGTACAAAGTACCCTCGAGACGCACCATCGACAGTCTGATTGACACAAAATACGAATACATATCAAATTTAATGAAAGCAGA
The DNA here is from genome assembly GCA_958296145.1 of Hydrotaea cyrtoneurina. Classification (NCBI taxonomy): domain Eukaryota; kingdom Metazoa; phylum Arthropoda; class Insecta; order Diptera; family Muscidae; genus Hydrotaea; species Hydrotaea cyrtoneurina. The sequence goes on along the minus strand of OY282513.1, from coordinate 2,740,968 downwards.
ATTGCAGAAAGTGCCTTATGTATGTCTAACTACAGATATATGGACCGAAACCCATAAGTCGAGAAGCTTTCTCGGAATAACTGCTCATTTCATCTCGGATAGCTATATTGACTCAAAGGGAGGTTTTCACATGGAAAATGTTACTATTGGAGCCTTTGAGTTAAATGAACGCCACACTGGGGAAAATATAGCCATTGAGATTAGCACAAAATGCTCAGAATGGGGTATCAGTAGTGAGAGGGTGATAACCGTTGTGACGGACGGAGGAGCAAATATGATAAAGGCTGTTGAAATAGCATATGGAAAAAAACATACGTACTGTTTTGCACATTTATTGAACCTTCTTGCCGACAAAACAATGTATATTTTTAAAGAGGGCTCGGCAGTTATAGAGAAGGTAAAGTCTATCGTAACTTGGTTCAAGCGAAGTGTAATTGGAAGTGATGAGCTACGAAAAAAAACCGAAGGTTTGGACGCAAGGGTGCTAATCCAATCTGTGGAAACCAGGTGGAATTCCACATTTTATATGGTGGAACGATTTTTGTTGTTGCGTGAAATTGTCAACAACATAATATCATTTAACGCAACTGCACCACCTATGATTACAGCATCTGAGGTAGATTATTTAAAAGATTTTATAGTGTTGTTTCAACCAATTGAACGAGCAACAAAAGAGCTATGCGGCGAGAAGTTTGTCACCTCAAGTGTAGTTATACCTGTTTTAAGGCTGATGAAAAAACAAATATACGAGACCGTTGTAACTTCCAGCTTTGGTAAAGAAACAAAAAAAAATTTAAAGGACCAGTTTCAAAAAAGGTTTGATGGCATCGAAAGCAATCCGTTTTTTTCCATAGCTACGCTACTAGATCCGAGATTTAAAAACCTTCATTTTGAAGATAGCGTAGCCCTAGCGACAGCGATAAGAAAATTAACTAGAGAAATAAAGGAAAATGAAGAATATTCATCAGAATCTGATGGACAGTCATCTAATACAAATAGTCCAAGCAAAGCTCCTTCAGGTATTTATTTTGCACTAACAACATGTTAAAATATTTAAAATTAATTAATTAATTCAATTTTACAGTTTTCAGCTTTTGGGACGACCATCACAAATTGGTTCAAGAAAACTGGAAGGCCAAAAAAAGATCTCGAGTAATAGATCAACTTGAGACTGCTCAAATGCCGGCAGAACTGGCAATGTATTTAAAAAGCCCTGTATCCCGATTAAATGAAAACCCCCTTGATGGATGGCAACAATGCTACATGCCTAAAAATTCCGCATTGATGAAGACGGCTATGAAGTACTTATCGATTATGGCTACTTCAGTCCCTTCTGAAAGGTTGTTCTCAGCAGCGGGCTATATTACTTCTAACAGAAGAAGCTCTATTTCTGGGGACAAGCTTCAGAAAGTACTATTTTTGCAGACAGTCGACTCAAAATTCTGGAATCTCGAATAGGAACATATTACATATATAATAACTTTAATAAAATTAATTTTAAAACTTTTATTTCGAATTGCAAAAACATCGATGTTACCAAACATCGATGTTTTTTGATCGATTTTACATCGACATCGATGTTTCAAATTTCTAACATCGATGTTAAAAACATCGATGTTTTTCTATCGATGTCGCAGCACTAGATGAGGCCATACTGGCGGGCGATCTGAACTCGCAACATCCACATTGGGGTGGTAGTGCTGACAATAAAAATGGAAAAAAGGTGTATAAATGGTTACTTTCTAGTCCCAATATGTGTGTGAGGCCAAGAATTCTACAAGAATTACCCCTACAAGAATTACGAACGACTCTGCAACCTATATTGATATATTCATTACATCCGTGGGACTTGGCCTGAATGGAGAGAGCTTGTCGAGCCGTGGTCTTCTGACTCATAATTATGAAACATCGGACCATGAGGCGGTTGAATTGACCCTCGATTTCGGGACCTTCAGGAGGGGTAGATTTAATGATGTACTGATGGAAAAACTTAGTGACTGAAGACTGCCTGCGGACAGAAATGCGACTCTGGATGAGATTGATTCCGCCGTCGATGGACTGACAAATTCTTACAGGGATGCAATGCTTGCCTCTATGGAAGAAATAACCCCAACGCGTGGATGCATGAACATACTCCCAGATAACATACTCGGATTTATTTCGGAGAGGAGGACTCTACTGAGGAGATTACATCGTACAATCGAATTGGAGAGGAAAGTCGCACTTAGAACAATCATAAGAAACATGAGCCGAATCATCCAGGGGGCGATAATGATCTTTGAAGAAAGTAACAAAATTAAACGTCTTCAGCGAATCCGTCTGAATAATAACACCTATCGACGAATAAAACAGGAATCTGGAATTTCTAGGCGTCCTGGAATGCCAGAGATCATCGACTCTAACGGTAAAAAAGTGGCTGGAGATAGGGAAAAGGCCGAATTGATGGCAAATTATTTCTCGGAAGTACAAAGAATGCGGAACAATGGGACTGATAATGTGCTCGCTCGACAGATAGCGGGAGTGGCTTGTGAGCTTGGCGACCATGGCCCTATTATTGAATTTGGACCTCAAATGCTTGCTGACGGTTCAAACAATTTTTCGGTGCACTCACTGATCAGACCTGCGGAGATCGGCGTCGCTCTAGCGCGAATAAACTGCAAGAAGAGCTGACCGTCGAGTGACCAGGGGACTTAATAAGAGGAGCGCTACCATCGCAGTTAGCCTCGACTTCGAAAAGGCGTTCGATACAGTGTTGCAGGAGGTCATAGTGTATAAAATGTATGTTGAGCAAGGATTTGATAGGCTAATAATGAGGGTCATATGCAACTTCTCAAGGGACAGGAGATTTGGTGTCACTGTTGGCGGTGAAAGCTCCTCCCCAAGAGATGTTGTAGTGGGGGTCCCCCAGGGCTCTATCCTGGGCTTTTAATACGAATAATCCTGTTTATAATACGGCTCAAACTTTTGTAAATATATTATAATAATATTCTTATTTTTCTTTCCCTAGTTTTTAAGTTAGTTTTTTATGTTAGTTTTTAAGATATGTTTATTTATATTTAAGATGAAATCGACCAATAGCGCCGTTTTTTCGCTGGTATTTTCAAACTGAAAATACCAGCACTGAGTCAAAAAAAGGTAACTGCGAAAGGAATAACGAAAATGAGGGAATATTTGAAATTATTTACATTCAACGCATATAAATGCTACCACAAAATATAGCATTTATATGCGTAAAAGGTATGAACACATGCGATTTGCAATATGGACATATTTGCATTTAAAGTTAATTTGAAAAATGAATCTCAGTAGTGGAATAATTACTTCTAAAATTGTAAAAGATGTCTCAAATAAGTTTGTGTTCACAAAGTAACAAACTGAAAATACCAGCACTGAGTCACCAAAAAGGTAACTGCGAAAGGAATAACGAAAATGAGGGAATATTTGAAATTTTTTACATACAACGCATATAAACGCTACCATAAAATATATAGCATTTATATGCGTAAAATGTATGAACACATGCGATTTGCAATATGGACATATTTGCATTTAAAGTTAATTTGAAAAATGAATCTCAGTAGTGGAATAATTACTTTTAAAATTGTAAAAGATGTCTCAAATAAGTATGTGTTCACAAAGTAACAAACTGAAAATACCAGCACAGAGTCACCAAAAAGGTAACTGCGAAAGGAATAACGAAAATGAGGGAATATTTGAAATTATTTACATACAACGCATATAAACGCTACCACAAAATATAGCATTTATATGCGTAAAATGTATGAACACATGCGATTTGCAATATGGACATATTTGCATTTAAAGTTAATTTGAAAAATGAATCTCAGTAGTGGAATAATTACTTCTAAAATTGTAAAAGATGTCTCAAATAAGTTTGTGTTCACAAAGTAACAAACTGAAAATACCAGCACTGAGTCGCCAAAAAGGTAACTGCGAAAGGAATAACGAAAATGAGGGAATATTTGAAATTATTTACATACAACGCATATAAACGCTACCATAAAAAATATAGCATTTATATGCGTAAAATGTATGAACACATGCGATTTGCAATATGGACATATTTGCATTTAAAGTTAATTTGAAAAATGAATCTCAGTAGTGGAATAATTACTTCTAAAATTGTAAAAGATGTCTCAAATAAGTTTGTGTTTACAAAGTAACAAACTGAAAATACCAGCACTGAGTCACCAAAAAGGTGAATGCGAAAGGAATAACGAAAATGAGGGAATATTTGAAATTATTTACATACAACGCATATAAATGCTACCACAAAATATAGCATTTATATGCGTAAAATGTATGAACACATGCGATTTGCAATATGGACAAATTTGCATTTAAAGTTAATTTGAAAAATGAATCTCAGTAGTGGAATAATTACTTCTAAAACCGTAATGATGTTTCAAATAAGTTTGTACACCCCTAACATTTTCAAACTGAAAATACCAGCACTGAGTCAAAAAAAGGTAACTGCGAAAGGAATAACGAAAATGAGGGAATATTTGAAATTATTTACAAACAACGCATATAAATGCTACCACAAAATATAGCATTTATATGCGTAAAAGGTATGAACACATGCGATTTGCAATATGGACATATTTGCATTTAAAGTTAATTTGAAAAATGAATCTCAGTAGTGGAATAATTACTTCTAAAATTGTAAAAGATGTCTCAAATAAGTTTGTGTTCACAAAGTAACAAACTGAAAATACCAGCACTGAGTCACCAAAAAGGTGAATGCGAAAGGAATAACGAAAATGAGGGAATATTTGAAATTATTTACATTCAACGCATATAAATGCTACCACAAAATATAGCATTTATATGCGTAAAATGTATGAACACATGCGATTTGCAATATGGACATATTTGCATTTAAAGTTAATTTGAAAAATGAATCTCAGTAGTGGAATAATTACTTTTAAAATTGTAAAAGATGTCTCAAATAAGTTTGTGTTCACAAAGTAACAAACTGAAAATACCAGCACTGAGTCACCAAAAAGGTGAATGCGAAAGGAATAACGAAAATGAGGGAATATTTGAAATTATTTACATTCAACGCATATAAATGCTACCACAAAATATAGCATTTATATGCGTAAAATGTATGAACACATGCGATTTGCAATATGGACATATTTGCATTTAAAGTTAATTTGAAAAATGAATCTCAGTAGTGGAATAATTACTTCTAAAATTTTAAAAGATATCTCAAATAAGTTTGTGTTTACAAAGTAACAAACTGAAAATACCAGCACTGAGTCACCAAAAAGGTGAATGCGAAAGGAATAACGAAAATGAGGGAATATTTGAAATTATTTACATACAACGCATATAAACGCTACCACAAAATATAGCATTTATATGCGTAAAATGTATGAACACATGCGATTTGCAATATGGACATATTTGCATTTAAAGTTAATTTGAAAAATGAATCTCAGTAGTGGAATAATTACTTCTAAAATTTTAAAAGATATCTCAAATAAGTTTGTGTTTACAAAGTAACAAACTGAAAATACCAGCACTGAGTCACCAAAAAGGTGAATGCGAAAGGAATAACGAAAATGAGGGAATATTTGAAATTATTTACATTCAACGCATATAAATGCTACCACAAAATATAGCATTTATATGCGTAAAATGTATGAACACATGCGATTTGCAATATGGACATATTTGCATTTAAAGTTAATTTGAAAAATGAATCTCAGTAGTGGAATAATTACTTTTAAAATTGTAAAAGATGTCTCAAATAAGTTTGTGTTCACAAAGTAACAAACTGAAAATACCAGCACTGAGTCACCAAAAAGGTGAATGCGAAAGGAATAACGAAAATGAGGGAATATTTGAAATTATTTACATTCAACGCATATAAATGCTACCACAAAATATAGCATTTATATGCGTAAAATGTATGAACACATGCGATTTGCAATATGGACATATTTGCATTTAAAGTTAATTTGAAAAATGAATCTCAGTAGTGGAATAATTACTTTTAAAATTGTAAAAGATGTCTCAAATAAGTTTGTGTTCACAAAGTAACAAACTGAAAATACCAGCACTGAGTCACCAAAAAGGTGAATGCGAAAGGAATAACGAAAATGAGGGAATATTTGAAATTATTTACATACAACGCATATAAACGCTACCACAAAATATATAGCATTTATATGCGTAAAATGTATGAACACATGCGATTTGCAATATGGACAAATTTGCATTTAAAGTTAATTTAAAAAATGAATCTCAGTAGTGGAATAATTACTTCGAAAACCGTAATGATGTTTCAAATAAGTTTGTACACCCCTAACATTAAGGCGTACCGTATCCTTTATTTATTAATATTGCTTCAACCTTTATTTATTAATATTGCTGTCACATTGTAGGTTGAATCGTATATCTATCGTATATTTATGATAAAAAAGAAAGCCGCTTGCAATTAAAAGGGCTAAGTATGAAATAATTGTATACAATTACTAAATACTAGCAGTTGAATGATATTTTCTGAAATAAAAAAATAGCCAGAGGAGACCTGGTTGGGCTCCTGGTCATAGGAAATCCCGTAAAAGTAAAAAAGAAATAAAAAGAAAAAAACTGTCATCAAATCTCAGTAGTGGAATAATCATATTCAAATAGTAAGTATGTATAAGACAATGACAACATCAGTTGTCGTAGGTTCAGATTATCGTCGTGTCATAATATGGCAATAGAATACAGATACTTCTATTGAAAGTTAAGACATTTCTATGTGCTTCAAGTATGAAATAATATACATATACGTATATAAATTATTGATGACACATGACAATAATTTTTTATTATGGTGAGAAACAATTATCAAAATATTATTGGAATACGCAAAGGTATCCACTAGTATATGTGGTTAACGCATCTACCGAAAAGTAAAAAGAAATAAAAAGAAAAAATCTGTTATCAAATCTCAGTAGTGGAATAATCATATTTAAATAGTATATGACAATTAATTCGAACATCAATTGTCCTATATTCAGGTTGACATGCCACATAAGGGCAATAAGTAGGAAATTATGGATGAATTATTATGGTGAGAACCAAATATTTGCGGAATACCCGATGGTATCCACTGAAATATGTGACTAACAATTCATGCAGCCATATTTACTACGCATCTGCGGAAAAGTAAAAAGAAATAAAAAGAAAAAATCTGTTATCAAATCTCAGTAGTGGAATAATCATATTTAAATAGTATATGACAATTGTAACATTAGTTGTCCAAGTTTAAGATAAACTCGTCGCATGTAGGCAATATAATTCCGAATGTTCTATATATAATAAAATAATTTCAATGTATTTCAAGTTGGAAATAACATATATACATGTATACATTACTGGCAATTTTTTGTTATGGTGATATATTAAACATATATATTCAATATGTGTATCAAAACTATATGGATGGGTATTTCTTACTGGGGAATACCGGAAGGTATCCACCGGTATGTACCTTCCTTATCAATTGATGCGACCATAATTACATACGCATCTACTGAAAAGTAAAAAAGAAATAAAAAGAAAAAATCGTCGATCAAGTCTAAAATATATTATTAAATATATTATAAAAACCACACGCATCGTATATTAACATGTGAACCAGAACAGTAGAATAATTTACTTAAAAAGTTAAGTTCACAATCTATCATTCAACGGTAAATGATAAGTGGTTAAATATCATTGAGACTTTAGAATGTGTCACAAAAAAATTGTGTTGTGGAATAATTTTTGCACGAAGTGTGGAATAAAAACAAAAATCATCGTAATACGAATATGTGATCTCGTGGGCAATGCCACACGGGTTATACAAAAAATATAATGTCATCAATAATTCAGAAGTGGGATAATCATTTTAATAGAATCATTAAATTGCCTTTGCTTAAACTAATCATATTCTTTCGAGTCATTTGGTTAATGTCCGAAACATCTATCAGGGATGTGCTAGACGTACTTCACTTAATTGCCGAGGTGATTGTCGTTCACAAAATTCTTGGGCTGGATTCAAAAAGTACAATCACTGGTGATGACAATAACAATCAATATTTGTTTACTAAACGGGACCGAAAACATCCAATAAACCATTCTAAACAAACTTTAATGTGTTCTAAACCGTTCGGCACTTAAAAACCAATATGATAGTATTAATTAATATGAGTGCCTTTCCAAAATATGTACCTGTCAATTATTTATTTGTCTTTTGGTGATGTGTGTTTTCTTGATGATGGTGAAATCAAGAGCAACTAACTTTCATTAAGCTGATTTGAGAACCACTTGTGATTGACAGTTACTAGTGGTATCCAGCACAAACCTGTATATGTGGTAATTTAAATTTAAATATTACACATACACACCTCTCTTCGTTTTTTGAAAAGAAGCAAATTTTAACATGTTCACACACACATACACACACACGCATGTACACTAAGTCTCTTATATCATAATCAGTCTTGGTCGCAATGTTTTTTAAAACATTCCTGCCTACAGTTAAAATAGTTTAGTGTGGACTAGATTCGATAGCTCTCCTAAGACTTCTTAAATATATATATATATATAATGTAAATATATTAGAGTAACTCACATAATTAATGTATATTACTGCAATGATCGTGATGACGGTGACGATGGTGATGTCTTTGTCAAGTACCATGAAGAATGGAACTGTATCGTGTATTTCATTCAGTGTCAGTTGAGTGAGATATGACATCATTGCTTATTATTACTTATTTTTTTTTTCAATTACATGATGTTGATTGCGACAATGGCGTTGATCCACTTATCAATGCCGGCGAAGAAGGATTTGAGGTGTTTCGAACTCCACAAGATTTGTGTTCATACTGCATTTCTTTGTGACAGTGTGTAAGTAAATGCTTGGAGTCGCGGTATTTAGTCAATGAGTGACTGATGTTTGAGGAATCTATGACACGACGATTTTCTGCCCACAATAATGAAGAATTCTCTGTTGCGCTCTTAGTTGGTGCTCCATTTGTCTTCTTAAAACCATCAGAATTGTCAACAAGATTTTGTGGAGCAGTGCTACCAGTTGTTGATGTTTGCAGCGGCGTTGGTGTGGATGTATCGATGGATGGCAAAAATACAGAATTTAAATCCAAGGTTTCCCGTAAAGCATGCCACGATGACACAAACACGGCCTTTACACGCTCAAATGTTTCATAATCGTATACCGAACGGGCTGTATTCGTCAGATCGAAGGGCTCTAGAAAAAATCAAATGCAAATATAAATTATACTCTAAACCAGGCCTTCCAAAGAGGTGGGGCGCGAAGAAATGTATGTTATTTATAATGAACATGTTGGAATATGTTTTTGTTTTACTACTTTCATGGTTTTTTGTTGCTTTCTCATCCCTGCTTAAGATTAGCGATCATCTGTTGTTTGTTTGAATAATTTAATAGTATGAGTTTGTGTGCGTTGACTTTCATGATGTCGTTTTAGTAAAAAAAAAACGACTGAGATCAAAGACATATGGCACAGAAAAAAGGATTTCGTAAAGTTAAAAATGTCAACGGATTCGAACTCAGGACCCCTTTTTATAAAATATAAAACTTTATGTATGTAAAATATGGTTTCTCATTCAAGTTCTGTTGTTTGGTTGGTTTAAAGGGAGTCGTGGACATTTTCATTTGTCTTTCCTCTAAACTTACTGGTTGTGGACAAATGTCAATTGCAACATTCGATTCAGTTTATTAACTAAATAGCCAAATATACGAGTACCAAGTTTTTTGAGAATCCAACAAACATAAACCAGAAAGACATTAGATTCAAGAACTTATTTACATACGATCTATTTATAGTGCCTGACCGAAATCAGTTTTTTGTGCCGAAGCCGAATGTATCTCAAACGTTGCAAACGCCGACGCCAAATATTTAATAGAGTTCTATCCCGTTTACTCAAATGTTATTCCATGAATAGCAATATAGATTCTTATAAAAACACGGCTAATAATGACCGTCTTCTCGAAAATTAAAAATATGCATCTACATATATTGGGTTTTTGCAAAAATGTTAACTCTGAATATACATACCTTCAATGCATAGTTCCTTCCACTGGTGTATGTCGTTTTTTAGCGATTTTGCTGTACGACACACGTTTATTGGTAAAATACCACCCGTTCGAACTGATATAGCGTGTTGAGAATAACTGTAAAACGACATCAACAATATTATACATTCATATTTCACAACTGTAGGGTAAATGGTTACTTACTCGAATAGACTATAATACTCTAGAAAATTTAAAAACAATTCTCCGACAGACAGACTGTTTTTAGTTTCGTGCGGTCCAATAGTTTCATTCATATCCACATAACCGAAGTCATTGGAACGCAACTGTAAAAAGTTTGAATATTTGAAAAACAATGATAATAAAAAAATTTAATACATTTGTTGAGGCATGAGAGATGAGATTTCGTAACAGGTCAAGGTCAACTTCTTATTATTTAGAAATGAATTCTCAAAACACACTTTAAATAACCAAAAAAATATATCATCGGTGTGCTGCAAAACGATCTCATGTCCAAATTTATCTGAAATGGGCTTAATGATGGAAAAGTGACCCAAAAAAGTATGTGCCCTGTAAAAACCCCATGTCAATTTAAAGTAGTTTTGTAGTTATTGTATCAAAACAATTTATTCTATGTCCAAAACACCCAAATGTGTGGATCAAAAAACACCGAAGTATACTATTTTGGAAATGTAAAACTCCTTTAGTTATTGTGCCATGTAAATCGTTGTAAATATATATAAACAAAAAAGTGTTATCACTTCATATGTGATTAATAGAACCAAATGCTTAAATATTTCAGTAAGTAGTAGCATTTGCCATTCTTTTTTTATCATTTAGATCCTATTTTTTTGGCAGTTTAAAAAACGAAACATTTAGCACAGAGCTCAATAATTTGTAAATCTCTATTATTTCAAATTGTCGAGGCTGGAACAAGTTCATCACTGAACGTTTTCGTCGTTTAGGAACCATTTGTAGAATCTGCGAGGAGATATTACTGTTGGCAAGAGTTTCGTCAGTGCCATTTACAAAAATCATCGCTAAGGTAAATGACAGCTGATGTCTTTGAGAATGGCGCACTCTAATGTACAAAAATGTTACATATATGTATGTAACTAGGACATGTATATTGTTAAAAAGAAGACACAATTTCGATTACTTCCCTTACAGTTAATAGGCAACAGATATTGTTTTGTGGTGGCTGAAGGCTTTTTAAAAGTGATTGCACCATTGTAGTAATTTTTACATGGCCCCATGGCGCGCGTCTCTTTGTACGACCATGTAAATGTATGTAATATATGCGCGCACATTAATTTATATTCTCAAACTTACCAATGGAAATTTGTCTGGAAACATGTCATGTAAACATGGCAAAACCGGAGGATTGACGGCATACTGAAGGAAATGTATTACCATTAAGACTAATGAATAACTCGATATTGTCATATTTTTGGCATTGTTTATATTGTGATGTTGAGCCCATAACTTCGTTACTAAAACTAAGGGTCGCAAACGCCAATCGACTACAAAAAAAATAAAAAGGAAACGCTAAATTTGGTTGAAGGTTCTAGATGTTCGTTTCATTTTTTTTACTTACGCTGTGAATAACAGTGGAGTAAATGGGTATTCTTAATGCCAACACAATTATTAAAATTAAGATCGACTTCCAATTGATGCACGCGATCACGAAAACGTAATATAGGCACTTTAGCTTCAATCAAATTGAAATATTCAAATTCACCTTTAAGAGAAAAAGCAAACACACTTGCTTTAATATTAACATCTCTGCAATGTCGACGTCACTTTCATGTCTACACTTATCCTGTACGTCTGTCAACAACGTGGCTCACACTAGTTTCATTGTTGATACTTTTTGACCAAGGGAATACTCAAACATAGAAATTTTTCACTCAAATTAAACAATTGTTTGCATACAAAACTTCTAAGAAACCTTCTAAGAATATTTAAATATAGATGTATTATCAAAAACTATACCTACAATCCAGAAACTTCGATCAGTAACACGATGTGCATATACAAGAAAGCATTCACAGTCTCACCTCAAAACAATAACTTTGGGTTTTCTTTATACTTTGATTACTTTAGACTTTCTTAAGCGAAGACGACATTCTCTGACGAAAGCGACAATGATACTGACAGAAAATGTTTTAACGTAATGCCTATCCCAGGGGTTGAAAACCAGAAACAGCGTCTGCAATCCAAACACGTGACTAAGGGTTGATATACACATACACATTCTGCATAAATGTCATAAGAAAACATCTGCTGATTTACTACATAAGATTTAATGCGAATATGGCGAATTTAAATATGTACATACATGAAAGTGCGTCCGACTACAACTGAGTCCTTACTTAAGTATCTATGTGCATATCGCTCAATTGTGTGAAGACCATTAACACTCAAAAAACGTCAAGATTCGAGGAAAATCACTTTGTAGTTTACACTTTGAATGGCATGCACGCAAAACGCTCCAAATGCTCCCACCATATAAACCGAAAAGAGAATTTGGAACTCACTCAGAAGAGAATGTTGTAGTAAATGACGAATTTTGAGCTATGACGATGTTCTCGCAAATGAGCGATATGAATCTAAACAACACGATTCGATAACATACCGACGGCATATATTCAAAACGCTCCATACGACATTAATGCTAATGGAGTATTAACAGAAGATAACAATTTCACAACAACACAATAATTGGAAATGGGTTTTCATTTGTATCTCTCGAACTCTTGTATTTATATTAATGTCCGTATTTTGAATATACGACGTCGATATGTACTATTACCTAAGTAAAAGTTTAGTTTTAATGACTTACCAGACTTACTGAGACAATCCCTCAATACAGTCAGATTGAATAGAGCTTCCATACGAGGATCAATGTTCGAAGCACTGCGTGATACCAAACACATGTCAACATCTGATGTATCCGAACCGAACCCCGATATTGTAGAGCCGACTAAGTAAAGTCCATAACGAGGATAGGCGTTCTAGAGATAAACAAATACAAAAAATATAAAAAGACCAATTAAAACTGCACATAACAGTACCACCAAGGATTAATTCAAAAATTGTAAATGAAAACTGGTCAAACATTATAATAAACAATACATGCATATAATCTTTTCAAATATGGATATGTACACAGGCTCGCGGACGTACAATAATACTTTGCAGTTTAATAAAGATTTAAATTTTGTTTATAATTTTTGATTTGTTTACTAACAGCTTAAAATAGCTTTGTACGTAACCATTTGTGTATTCTTTGGGAAAATATATTGAGCATGAACATCAACCAGAAATTTTAAAAATACCTGTCGAATGATATTTTAACAGTTATCGGTAGAAACATGTGGGCCAGTACGTGCTGTTTTAATATGATAACTCGAACAATAATATACACATGTTCGATCAATAAAAACAGGATCAATATAGAAAAAGTATCAATTTTATAAATCGAAACATTTTTTTTTGCATTCGTGTCATTCGCTTTGGTTCGTCAGAATGAAGAGAATATGTTATGAGAGTATGATTTCGTTTGTCGAAAAATGTTTGTGCTCATTGCACTCAAACCGTATTTTTGTGTTGTTTTATTACCGTACGTATAAATTTTAACTGTTGCCTCCAAAGAGTGGGAAAATATTGCATATCTTCCACTCTCGCAAGTCGAGGGTGGAGAATGTTATACCGTAAACAGCTGATATCAACTGTGCTGCCATTCCAAAACAAAATAAACGTGTAAATTCATAATGTGAGTTTAGGTTTGAAACTACAGTTGTTATGTGTCTGTATCTTTAGGCGTTACACTCAAATATGTTCGTTTGATATCATGTTCAGGATGTCGGTGCAACATTTATAATATGTTACACAATGTGTCGGTAACATTTCTTTGTACAAATGAAATCACCATCATTGTTTTTTTTTTAATTCGCGATGACTATTATGAGGTAACATTTTTTTTTTTCAAAATTTCCAGTTTAATATAAAAAATGTTACAACAAATCGTTTTATTAGCAGAACGTCCTGTAATGCTGATGTCGAATTTTGAAGCTCAATGTATTTGTGCGCATCAATAGATAACAAGTTAATTCGTAATAAAAATGTCGAACTTTTAGATACCGTAATAAAAACATTGCAAATAAATTATTATCGTTCTCGAACGCATCATTACAAATTGTTTGTTACCAAAAACGTTTTATTGTCCCTTACAAATTATTTTGTCAACGGATGTCGAAGACTCTACTGAACTTTTGTCGTGGTCTGCGTTTGTTGTTAATGAATAATCTTTTCTCTATTCATTTGTTTTTCTTGCATAGAATGAAAGCACTGAAGTATTCGATTTTCGCCTGAATTATTACAGACGTGTGTCGTATATTACTCAACATATGCCACCATTTTTCTACCAGTACCGGCGACTTTACGAGTAAGGTCGCATACAATGTCCTATTTGTTGTGAACATCTTTCATCGAAAGGATTAAGCCTCGTCTGTAACTCTATGTACCTGGGTCACATTTGTAATTTATTTATTACTAATTTATGAATAAAAGACACGCCGAAATGAGGACAATTATTTGGAACCATGTCTGCGTATGAGTACCATCAAAATAGAAATCACAAGGTGACAGAGTATATCATGCAACTTATTCTACATATTGATGGAGACAATATTGGAAAAAGCTGAGGTAATAAAACAGGCACAGTGCACACCAGTCACATCGTCCGAAAGATAAAAAAAAATATGGATCTAACGGTTAAAGACAGGGAAGACCGAGAATCCGGTAGAAGGATCAAGTGGAAGAAGACCTGCAAATCCTTGTTATGATGAACTGGAATGCACGCACAAGATCGAAAAGCTTTGAAATAATTTATGAAGCAGGCCAAGACCAACAACAGGTTGTAAAGGGTGTTTTTTATTGGGGTATAGAACTTTAAGTTGGCATCACTTTTTTAACTGGCGGCCATTTTGTCATCTGTCAAGTGATTAATATTTAGTTGGGTTTGCCATTTCATCATGAACAGGTTGACAAAAGAACAACGCTTGCAAATCGTGCAAATTTATTTCGAAAGTAATGGTTCAGTTCGCGAAGTTCACCGCAAGCTCCGTCCATTTTATGCCATTACATCCACAAAAACTGACTGTTTGGTGTGCTCTATGGGCTGGTGGAGTCATTGGGCCATACTTCTTCCGAAATAATGCTGGAGAGTCGGTTACCGTTAATGGAGACCGGTATAGAGCCATGATAACCGACTATTTTGTTCCCGAATTGGATGGCATGAATGTGGATGAGTTGTGGTTCCAACAAGTGGTTGAAAATTGGACCTGTAGAATTGGCTTTATTCGAGCCAGCCGCGGCGGCCACATGCCCGAAATCATATTTAAACATTAATGGCATAAAATTATCCTTCCAATAAAGCCAAATTGATGGACATTAAAACGATTTTCTTGTGTTTTATTTCAATTCGAAGTTCTATACCTCAATAAAAAAAACACCCTTTACAAGCAACATATGTAAGTATTTATGATTCTCTGTAGATAAACATGGCTGAGTTAATCAACAGGAATATTTTGTAGTCTTAGGTAAACAATGGGTAATTTCGATAACCTTACAATTATCAAATATGCTGATGCAAGTGAATAATTACCTTAATGAATAGATACAAATAACGCCAAAGACGCATTTTTTGCTTAAACGTTTCTTCCGTCTGTTGTGAACTTATAAACTTCTTCCATATATCCTGCGAAAGGTTGTCCCACTTTGAATTTGTAAGTAGATTCGCTGGCGCTTCCTTAGCCTCAATTAAATGAGCCCGTGCCAGAAACCTATCCGGAGGTGTATGCGTGAAGAAATCGTGTATTGAAGAATTACTCAATGCTCGTAAATGGTGTGCTTGAGGAGGGTTATAAAGTAAATTATGTGGCGGAGGTGGTAACGATTGCAATTGCTGATGGGAAAAAATATGGGGAACCACATGCTGTTGGGCGCTGCTTACATTATTGGTCGCCGACGTAGATGTCAATAACGAATGATATTGCTGATTTCGACCATTACCAGCATTGCGTGATCGCTGAGCACCGATTACCGTGGAACCCGAATTATTCGACGATACTGAAGAGGATGAACACATTTGTTGCGGTTGCTGGGCTATCAAACGCTGTTGCTGTGGCGCCAATAACTGCGCAGAGCTATAAGCAAAAACAAAAAAACCAAAATGGGTAAACACTTTATTTGTGCAAATTTGACAGCGATAGTTTTGAATTGTTTTACAACAAAAGATGACAGAAAAAAAAACAATTATATAATTTTAATTTAACCTTAAAATTGTAACGTAAAGTAACACCAGTAAAACGCAAAATGGTAAAGAAATTATAATAGATAGATTTTGTAAAGTAAACTATTTAAAGAAATAATCTTTGACGTATGGAATATTAACGATAAACAATAGTGACCCAAAGTCACTGACTGGTACGAATAGGGTTAAACGAAACGAAGCAAATGTAAATAGTTTCTTTATAAATAATCGTCTGTGTTTGTAACTTACCCCCTTTCAGATGATGTAACAAAGGCACTGGGCCTGCCACTTACAGAAGAGTTCGATGACGAACTACTCGTAGAACAGCAGCCCTCGGCAGTATCATTATGATCATTTAGACACGACGACGAACACAGGGATGGCGATGAACTGCCGCTTGATGGGAACTGTTTATGTAAGTGCCTTTGGTGCCTGAGTTCATCGGCTCGATCCGGCAAACTTGGAGATATCGAAGACGAAGATGAGGCATAGGAAGGAGTATTGGGCGTCATTTGGGACGATCCCGAAGAGGAAAGCTGATGGTAAAGAAAGTTACACTGGTGTGATGGACTCCAATAACCACTACTGCTATTAGACCGACTTGTGGCTACGGAAAGAGTAGAAACGACGTTCAATTGATCAGCAGATGGCTGTGTAGAAGAAGTGAGATAAAAATGTTGTGGTTGTTGCCGTTGTTGGTAGTCTTCTTCCGAGTAATTTGCACAAACCCCCTCTGAGTTGTTTGGAGATTGATTTGGTAAATTTAATAACGATACAACACCATTACGATAAATTTGTGGCATCTGCGTCGCAGGTGTTGCAGCTGCATTCGCTGAGGTTTTGTACGCGAGTTGAGTTTGATTAAAGAACTGTTGTTGGTTATGAATTCCGGTGGAGGCGGCCGATTGAATGTTGGGATATGAATGAAGTGTAGATGCGCCATATGTGTAATTTAACGGGCTCTCTAGTGGTGCTGTGGACGTACTGATATCTACTGGAGTGTCCGGCTGTCTTGGGCCATCTTGCAGCGGTGGTCCCGTTGGACATAAGGACGCTCCTGACGACGATGATGTTGATGATATAGATAGCGATTTTAACTGTTGGAACTTTCTGCGTTGAGCCGTATTCGATACTGAAGATGAATGCGTTGATGATGCATCTGAATCGTAATCATTGCCAGCAATGATTCCTGTTTTCGCAGCAGCTGCCGCTGCTGCTGTTGATGCCTCATCCAACTGTGCGCAGCAGATGATGTTGTGCGGTCCCAAAGGTGGCTGCTGCGGTAGTAACGTCCCGCCGATATGTGATGGTGTTGGTGAAGGAGACGGAGACGGCATGCTTAACGACAGGGGCGTCAATAACTTTTTATTTAAAAATTGTTGCTGTTGGTAATGATGAAACTGCTGTGAGGTTGATTGTTGATTTTGAATATATCGTGGATAATTAAGTTGACTAGTAGTGGTTAACTGAAGATTAGCCAACATTGCTACTGGGCCAGGATCAGAACATTTTTGTAGTTGTTTAGGGCTATTGTTTGAAGTAGAAGACGGAGTTGGAGGCAATTGCTGCGATGTTGGGCTACAAGCTCTTGAATTGGTTCCGCATATAGAATCAAACCTACCAACACCACTATGTCCATCGGTGCTTACATACGTTAAATTGTGGTAGTTCTGATGTTGCGGTGTCGTTGGTGTATTAACCATAACGTGCTGATGATGATTATTGTGGTGACCATAGTGATGACCTCTATGGTGGTGTCCAGGCTTTAGCGCGCCTCCATGTTGATTGCTTGATTTGGATGGCAATGTTTCTATTGCCAAATTTAGATTTGCCAAAGGAGGTTTGTGTTGACTTTGCACGGAGGTTGTTTGCTGCTGTTTTCGATGGGACGACCCACACGAAGTATTTGATGATGAACTAGCTGAGGATGACGATGAACAAGACGATGCCGAAGAACATGAACCATGTGATGATTTCCTATGTCCAGAATTGCTTGCTTCACTACTTTGAGACATTCGCGATCTAGCTTGCTCTTGATTCGGTTGCATGTGATATTGTGACAAATTATTAGCACCAGCTCCGTTGTGGTAATTTAAATAACCATTGTATGATGTTCTCAGATTTCCCAAATTCAATCCAATAGATAATCCATTGCTACCATAACCATATGAATGCTGTTGCGCAGGAGTTGCTGGTGACGCATGTTGATGATAATGCGTTTGATAGTAATTGTTGTAATATCTGGAATGCTGATGGGGTCTTGTATAATGCTGCTGATATTTAGACTGTTGATCACTATAGTTATTTGGTCCGACGGTATTAGTATGCCTCCCCGAACTAGTCGTCGAATTTGTATTAGATGTACTTGATAACAGACTTTCACCCAACATATCCTTCTGCATAAATGAAGCTATGGTCAATTGTGTTGGTTGGGGATAATGATGATGTTGTTGCTGCGGGTAAGTGTGGTGGGAATTCCCACTACTTCCACCAAATGCGTAACGCTGCTGTCGTTGATTCATTGTGAACCCCGAATATTGGTTCGTATAGCGAACAGGCGAATTTTCTGTCGGGAGGCTGCCACATGGAGGTGAACCTGTTAAAAATATGACACTTATAAACATTTTTTTCTTATTGTTTCGTAAAGTCAAATTAATATGAGTAAGCTGGACGGGGGACATGTATTGGAAGATGACAGTAATTCGTTGGCATAACATGTTCTCAATGTATACACTTATGGAAAACGAACGCACCTACGCTATGTAAGTATAATGTTTCCAAACTAGAATTTTCAGATCAGTACCGTGAAAGGTAGTGTATTTTTAAGGGAAATTGTATCATAATCAGATCAACCTACCTGTTGTGGTTTTCATGTTATTTTCAGTGTCTCTTGTCGACTCTAGCTTAACACCTCTCGTCATTTGGACACCAACTGAATGTAGAAAATCTAATGAATATGAGTTTGGAGCTGAGCTTTCTGTAGATGTTGCTGCATCCAGAGATTTAGTATCAATACTCTCAGCAATAGATGAGTCTGCTGCTTTTTTAGTGCTGTCTATTATTTCATTGTTCCGCTGTCGTGATATTTCAATTGTTAATGCTGCATTTGTTGATATTTCTTTGGAAGCTGATGTCAAGGTAGAATTTTCAGTGCTTAAAATGTTTAAAATGTCCCCAGTAGACGAGCCATTCGTATGGTGTAACATCGCTGGGTTGCGCAAAGCTTCAGTGTGCAGCAGCTTTTGCTGAGAGTTTATACAATTATCACCCTCTGTTGTTGTAGTATTATTATCCGACAATGAATGACTATTACAATTATATTCGCATATCTTTGTTACAAACTTCTCTGCAACGGTTATCTGAAATCATGTATAATATTATTTAATACATTATACAAAGCAGACACTTCACAGATAGTATAATACTCTTCTACCAACCATAAACTGTTATTATATATAATGGGGTCGTGAGCAAAATACTCGATCTGAGAACTTTTAGTCTTTCTCCAAATGTCCTAAACAACTTTTTGAATGAGTTAATAACCATTTAGTCCACACAGTTAATTACTAACATACTTTAGGAGGATAATATGTGTACAATTTATTTCAGGTCAGACGTCACGATCGGACACTTTAGGGTAATTCCTACACCTGCGGGTATAGGAAATAAAATGCTGCTTATGCGATAAGGTATTGCATTTTCATTTGACCGTGAAATATTTTTGTTATCGTTGGATCCCAAATAATTTGACGAATGCTCAAAAACAGGTTCATGTATACATCGTCACAAGTGAAACAAAACACAAAACAGCAATCGACCGTATAGGTGTTTCAAGAAGGCCGTGTGGCCACAGTGTCTTTAGTTTAACGTAGGAGGTCAATGGGAGCTCTCAGACACATTGGGCTATTTGACCATTAAGATGTCGAGTTGATCGATCATCCGCCATACAGTCCAATGACTTCTTGGCACCCAATGACTTCTTATTCACTCGCATCAAGGAAAAACTGCGTGATCAACATTTATCAACGCTTGAAGCAACTGTTGAAGTGTTCAAAAACCAATCGGAATGGAGAAAGTGCTTCGAAAATTGGTTGAGCGCAATAAAAAGTATTTCAATTTATTACATCCCGATCAAGGGTAATCGACAAATTTTTGCGCTTTTACTTTTTCCAAATCGTTAGAAACCTTCCGCGCCAAATACAATTACTGTAGCCAATAAGTTGTTTTTCTCCAATTTGATCCGCTGATCACGTATCTGCAATTTGATTAAAAATATGTCTCAAGGTTTTCGAATATTTCGAATTCACAAAATACAAGTTTTTACTCCAAGTGAGAAACAATACCGACTGGAATGAAAATTTGAGTTGCGCAGAATAAAAGGTGCAACAAAATGGGACGTATTAATAGAAAGAGTTCATAAAATAACTAAGATATTCTTATTGCAGAGGACTTACTTTATCATTTGAACATGTGCCGCCTTCTTCACCTCCTCCTACTCCACCACTACAACTACTATTAGAACTTTTCCAGTATGATTTCTTTTTAGAGCTGGATGAGGGCAGTGTCGCTGAATGTGAGCTTGACGCTTCAACGAAATCTTGTGGATTTGTACTCTTGTTTATTGTGGAAAATGATATTTTTTTGTTTCTGTTCACTTTTAAATTTCCGGCCGTCGTTTGTTGTGGCAATTTTGTTGAAATCGAACAACACTTACAGCAAGATATTGAGGCGGCCGCCTGTGAAGAATCACCTGTGCAGTTGTTGGTGGTGCGAGTTGTTAGCAACGAAGATTTAGCCGATCTCTGTTGTGCATCCAAGGATATACTTTTTGACAAATGCTGTTCTTCTGTAGAGGACGATAATTTATCACAATCATTGTTGGGTATTATTGAACAATTAAATTTTTCAGAAACTGTTGTTGATGTACCCTTACTTTGTGGTATGATAATGGTCGTGGTGTTATTGGTGGCGGTGGTAAGACTGTTATTGGCGCTCTTGCTTGTTGGATTTTGCGTTAAATCCGGTGTTGTGTAGTTCTGATTTTTAACCATGTGGCTGTTGTTATTATTAACGATGTTGGTGGTGGTACTGTTATTATTGCTTGCTGGTGTTGCCATAGGCTGAGTTTTTTGTTGATGCGTATGTATTGCTGATAAATACTGTTGCTGCTGATGGTAGTGTTGCAATTGTTGTAATGTATTTTGTTGTTGTTGCTGTTGGTAATACCTTTTTCGATTTAATGGGGTGGACGTTGAATT
The DNA here is from genome assembly GCA_958296145.1 of Hydrotaea cyrtoneurina. Lineage (NCBI taxonomy): Eukaryota > Metazoa > Arthropoda > Insecta > Diptera > Muscidae > Hydrotaea > Hydrotaea cyrtoneurina. The sequence goes on along the minus strand of OY282513.1, from coordinate 2,719,307 downwards.
ACTATTGTAGTGTTGTTTCTTGTTTTTACCACTACTGATAGGATTATGGTATTTCTGCTGCTGCTGATGCGGTTGTGATGATTGCATCTTATTGGTCTGACTACCATTGCTGGGCATAAATTTCGATTTATTTTGACCACTATGAATATGTTTTTGGTCCCTTTTACTTGATTTCTGTGCCGAACCACCACTATGATTATTTGTAAAATCTTTTGGTACTCCAACACCCGCACTTCCACCTCCTTGCTGTGCTATGTGTTGTTGTATTATAGTGGTCGGCGAGGACAAGGACATGTGTTGTGAATTTAATGGTAAAATTTTCATATTGCTAACAAACATAACTTCTATACTTTATAGTTCATAAAACTTTGCTTTTGTGTTGCCACCTTCAGCGTCTTTTTCAAGTACTAAAAATAATAATGCTTCTTCTTAGCTTCGCATGGCTGATCTTCAAAGGTGTGTTTATAAAATTGCCCGAGATAGCCCCCTTAAAAATAGTGTTTCCATGTTTACGATTCTGGTATTCTAACAATTAATATTTGGAGATTTCACTAATATGAGTTAATTACTTAGCATTACACAAACTAAACAAATTATGGCAGCTTTGATCGTTGTGTTTTTAGTGTGTATATCTTGAAGAAAGTGATGTGTTTTATTTCATTTCGTATGGACGTTCTGTTTAGACGATTGGTGGATCCCTGATTTGACGATATTTCGCAACAAGCAAAATTACTTCCTCTCATTTTATACCTTTTTCAAAAATATAAAATCAGCTTATTTCTTAATTGGAGCTTGTGGGATATTCTGTTTCCTGATTCTTCACATTCTCTTTGGGCTAAATTACTGAAAAAAATGGAAAAAAAAAAATTACAAAATGCATATAAAAAATCATTCTTAGTAAGCTAAAAAGCACATGATAAATTGTAATTGTAACTATTATAATAATAAAAAAAAGAAATAAATAATATAAAGGATTCTTAAAAGATCGTATGAGATAAAAAAAAAAAGAGAAAATAAGTCAGTACGATTGGGAAAACTTAATGTCCTTCTAAAGTGTAGCAAACAGTTAATCCTTCGAGTACCAGAGATAAAATTATACCAAAAAAAAAGACTGATTGCCGATTGTAGGCGCTAAAAAAAACTGCGCTACTTCTTTAAACAGCGATCTACTTTAAACAAACATACTTTATTCCAATTTATTGTGTACTTTGTACTTTGATTCGACTGCAGGCTTAGAATAACAACCCTGGGAGAAATACATGAAAAGAAAAAAGAAAGACTTCAAATTCAGATGATTCAATCCATTTAACCATAATCTGGACCATTGAGTTTGCTGTACTTTTAATCTAGAATATTTTTTAATTTATGCCAACAGATATGCATTACAGGAATCGTATATCAAATTGAGGAAATTATATTACAAATCTTGAAATATTCACAACTCGGATCCCGATAAGTGTATTTTTGAAATTGTTGCTGATAAAAATGGTCATACATTTACTTCTGAATGCTACGCTTCGAACTCGGTACTTCATTGCATTTAGAAATGTAAACTGGACCAGTGGCCAAAAGAACTATAAATTTAAAACTGGACTCTTCGCCACAATCACAATTGTTGCCTTGTTTGCTGAAAAACAAATATGACAAAAAAAGCTATCATTGTATATTCATCTACACATCGTAAAAGGGTCTACTGCACAAATTTCTTTTCCATCACTATCTTTCTAACTGGAAAAATACAATCACTTTTACATAAACGCTCCTGAAAATTTTGAATTTTGAGTTGAGACCCGTTTGTATTTAGGGTGCGATATGTTTAACAATTCAATTAACTGTGAATTCCGCCAGACGGCGATGTTGAAATTGCAAAATCTAAACGATGAGAAACTAAATCAATCATTCGACTAATTTCTAAATTATACATGTAACCAAACTATGAAACTAATAAATATAACGGCACTTCGGACACCGACAATATTCGCAGTTACACACGCTCAAACGATTGGACGCCATATTAATTTTAATTGTGCATGTGCAAAGATGTACGAGTATGTGCGTAGGTACAAAAAGAAAAAACAAAAGTATAAACCTCGTGGTTTTTCTTTACCATCTCAGGACAATACAAAAAGCAAAGAATCCATTCCATATCCACCATTTACCATTGAATGTCGTATGATGAGGTAAAACGCGCCTTTTTTTTCCAGATGCTTGGCTTAATATACGAGGACGAGGAAATTAACAGCAGACAATTATTTTTCCACTCAATTTATTTTATTTTGGCAGTTCACTAATTATTGTTCCCCTTCAATATGTTGCTTTCAAATACTTATTACAATTCTCGGACACGGCAATTAAACACAGCACTTGCTCATGATTTTCTGATTCAATGATTATTTCCAATTTCCAACTCTTTCACTTCAAAGCGCAAAACAATCTGTCTGCGATTAGCGTGGGGTGTGCGCAGAGAACCGAGCCGAAGCAATGTCGACGGTGTCGGCTGCGGCAACACTGGAGCGGAATAAAGTTTCCAAGTTTTTTACAGTGGCAACCCAAACGGTTTCCAAGGAGTGATCGAAAGAGAATCAAAAGTGTTGGGCAATGACCGTAACAGCTGGTGGGTGAAGCCGACATATAAATGTGGACAGAGTGCCGAGTCGATACAAATCAACGACGGAAGCGTTTACGATTTTGAAATTCAAATCAGCTTCAAACAACTGAGAGACAATAAACAAAAGATAGATATTACATCTAATGCAGGAATCCGGGATTGTCAGCAATTTCAAGGCTAATTTTTATAAATGCAAACAATTTTAAGACGTTGGCCTTGTTTGTATATATATGCATATATTATATGCATACGGGTCAAAATATTTAATAACGACCATTTCCCAAAAAGTTAATAAAACTAGCTGATCGTACTGAAGATATTCCACAACAATGGCATCTGTTGTTAAAATGATGAAGATAGCCTACACCGCTTGTCAGCACTGAATGTTAAACTTAGAAGATAGCCTACACTGTTGCGGACGGCAACAAATCTTGAGAGAAGTTACTCGTACATTTTCAAATGGACAATTACAGTATATTATTCCTTTGCTTCGGAGAGAATATGTGTATTCAACTGACAAGAAATTAATTGTACGTGTAATCGCAGGGTTACAATATATTTCTTACAGAAAAATGGTACGTTCGTTTCAGCCGATTTGAGCCATAAGAACGGTGGCGTAACGTTACTAAAAAGATGAGGTGGCCGACGATTTCCACTGACTTAGCTCGGGTGTGTGATTTACGTTATCCCCATTCCCGTTTCCAACATGAAACTATAAAACCAAGGCACATTTACAAGGTAGTCGCATCAGGTACAACAAATACAACACTACAATAACAACATGCAATTTGTTTTTGATTAGACAACGAAACTGTCAGAGACATCTGATTGAAGTTGTTATGAAAATGTCAACAAATTCTATATTGTTGATTGATTGTTGACAAATATTTTATTTTTCCACAAATTTCAACTTACAAAATATCACAAATTGAATTTTTATAATTCAATTCAAAATTAAAAACCAATAACGAATGAATTTGAATTTTCAAACGTCATATTCAAAATAGAAATAAAACGTCATTTCTAAATGACACATTCGCTTACAGACCAAATGAAAAAAATAAAATATCAGCTGATTGTCAAGACTACCTTGTAAATGTGCCTTGTATAAAACCACAAAATTTCAATTGTCTGTGAGAAAGATTCGTTGCACAGGTAATTTCTATACACGCGCATGTATAATTAATTGTAAAATAAACATTTTTTTTTTTGTAAGTGCAACAACCGTCATAACAGGAGAAACTTATAAATTATCAACTTCGATATTCAGATAAGCCTACACAGATGAATGTGGAGGGGTGAAATCTAATCTAATGAAACAATACCACAACGAATACAATATACACATGCCTTCGTGGATAGCTAATCAAACACCGGAGACCAAGAAATCATTAATGCCAACAATTACACCCCAATCTTCCTTATCAGTGTATCAATAAAGATAGGCGATTCTGAATGACATATAAGAATCGGACGACACTGTTGAAAGACACAAACCCAACATTGAAAATAAGACGGTGCTCGCTTAATATAATCTTGGCAATACAATTTTAAGAGATTTATAGTATCAAGTATTTGAATTGTTGACAGCTAAAGACTATAAAGATTTGATCGGAGTGTTCTTCAGTGTCATACAGGGTTCGCCAAATAACTTTTGCTTTAGATGGCGGACCCTTTATATGTACATCGTTGTAAAGTTTTAAGATCGACCGGTTCTAAATATTGACATATTTTTTTGTTTAACCCTGCCGTTACCATTACAATTAATTTGTTGCCAGTTGAGTATACGTATTGAAAATCAGCTAAAAAAATATTGAGATTCTACATTTGCAAAATGTCATCGAAAGAATAACTGTTCCCGGTCGCCGCTGTAAACAAAAACACAATCTTGCCCTATACCATAAATTGTAAAAGCATTTGGGAAAAACAATATTTTTTAAATAAATACGCCAAAATTTTGTTATTTGTACTTGAAACACGTCCGAAGAATTCTTTATAATGCACACAATTGACTCAAAAATAATATATAATAACCATCATCTGTAACTAAAATCAGATAGAACTGATCATGGGTTGCCGTGATCGTCTGGCGACACACATGTGGTATCAATCGATAACGTTTTTTATCGAAAATAATATGTAGATGAACCTCACCGTGTGAACTGCCTTATTTATATTATTTGGCAGCTGATTTCATTTCATAACCCCTCAATATATTTCGCCTAACTAGTATATAATAAAAAATTAAATCCAGCATTATGTTGCTACATCGTGCTGCAAAATTCGGAACACGGTGTATACCCCTGTGTCGCCACTATATGCCGACATCGCAACAAAGTGCACCCGCTGTTCAAAGAGCAAACAAAAATATTGATAGCGAAGATTATTGGGACTCTCCAGAATATCCGGAAATAAAGGATTTGTCATTTGCTGCACGAAAAGAAGCTGAAGCCTTAACATGGCAGCAAGAAATACAAAATACCTCCACAGTGGAGGAAAAGCTATTGAAAATTAATATGCCCAAATATTATGGCTACAAAGTTGTACAGATGAGTGACGAGCGTTTACCCTACAATTGTTTGCCGGCCATACAACACTACACACGGACACTCTTTGAGACGGTGGATGCTGATGTAAAGGATGAAGATGAAAAGTTGTCAACTTATATGGAAGCCGCTAAAGAAGGTGTAATCGATGCTTTGGAATTAGCTCACGACTATTTCCGGTGAGATGCTTTGAGACAAAAATAGCCGCGGTTGCATTACACATTCATTTTTTCATTGCAGACACAAATATGGCCTAACTTCTGAAATGGATTCCGTGGAAAGGGAACGCTTATTAAGTCAAGCTATCGTGGAACAAGTAAATAGAGCTTTGCTCAATACTCTGTCCAGTGATGTCCCCCATCTTTACGACGTGGAGGTTGACTTCAATCCAAGACACGAAGCATTTTGGGTTGTGGGGGGCATTGAAGCTCCCAAAAATGTCGTCAAGTCGAAAGAAGGTCGTGAATGGCAAAAAGAGATGGCCAATGATCCCGTCGACCGGTTCATACAGTACAAAAGTAGTCCAATGTTGGCGTTGAGGCATCATCTGCAGCTTGAGCCTTGGAAAACGGAAAGCGAATATAACGATTTGGAGTTGACGAAAGGCGTGCCACGTTTGAATTATGATCCCAGAGCACTTGGTTTTCTTTGCGATCACCAACATGGCACAAATATTCCTGGTGAGACAAATTGTATTAACTTTAACGAAGTATCAGGAAAGGTTATTAAATGACCCGTTTTAAAAAATACGCTTGTTCTTCAATATTTCTTCATGATCTCTGTTTGTTATTTTACAGGTTACTGGCCAAGCAATATGGCAGGATTTGGCTTAATTTCTTACCAAACAAGGGCTCCTTTCTTAATACGGCCACAAAGTTATGGTGTTGAAGAGCACTTGAGTGCTCTTCACGCCCACGGTATTCAAGCCAGTTTTGCATGGCTGTTAGCGCAAGCAAATTACAATGGATTCAACACATTCTCGGAACTTACATACCCAATGAACACGCAAACAATAATAACAAACGGCAAACATTGGTCATTTTACGAATATCAGTTGAATACGCTTCTAATGAGTGGTCGCCAAATAGATGAAAACCCACGTGTGAATTATTGCAAAGGAACCACTGAAATGGAGCTCTATAAATCTATCGATGATAATGGCAAAGTTGTTGGTTTTAATGATAAGGTTTTACAACATTTGGTGAAATGTTACACAAAAACTCCCAACATCAAACGAACTGCGGATGAATTAACACCGTATTTGAGTAAACAATATAAACGAATTGCTGACTACCCAGAAGATGAAAAAAGAACATTTTTGGAGGAAACATTCAAACATTTGAATGCAAATCGTCCCAGACATTTGGCATTGCCAGAAATCTACATGTGGGAAAAGATATACAAGATTGATAACAATACACGACCTTTAGAGGCTAGACGTCGGTTCTTTGAAGTGTTTGTAAATCCATGGAAACGAACATTGGATCAACATCAAAAGAAATATATTCCTAAAGCGGTACGACCCGAAGGTCCAAAGAGCAAAAAGAAGTGGAAGCCTTCTTATTATCCCTAAAAATACAGACATTGTCCAAGATATTCAATTCAATAAATTATGTGGGAAAACAAAAATACTAGATATGAAACCTTTAAATGCTTCAAGGAATGATTTATTACATTTCCCTCATACTGTCCATCAAATGTTATCAAATACCACCAATTCTTTCAACTAAACACTTCCTTGATTTATTACACTTCCCTCATACTGTTCATCAAATACAACCAATTCTTTCAACTAAATACTAACCTGAATATTTGTTCTATTTGGTCAAAGTGTTAGGCATTAAAAACAGTTAGATATATGATAGTCGGTGACTATATTTTGGATGGGGTTACTATTTTTAGTTCGAATTGACTAGAAGTTTGTAATTTACTATCGAAAGTTCTTGGTTGTTTATGGTCTTTAAAGAAAAAACATGTCGGCTATTATTATACTAATTACGTGTAGTCGGAATCTAATTTGGAAGTGTAGACACATATTATGTAATTATATACACAACGGATTCGTATACCCTGCGTGCAATCAAACCAAACAAAATATCGTCACCTTAAATGCAACTCAAAATTAAGACGATATGTTTGTTTACATGCATTTTTGTAAATGACTGGGTATTAAAGCTAAACGCTTTTGCAGATATCATTCAGATGATGTTTTGAGAACATCGTCGGTTTTTAAGGAACTATAAGTTGACGCAAGTACCACTTAAATTCCTCAGATTTAGTATTATGAGAAGAACAAGTTGATCATCTATTCAGCTGCAAACATTATTTTTGAAAGTGCAAATTTTTAATATGAAAAAAATTTAATTATTTTCCTAATACAGTGTACTCTCTCATAAGCGGACACCTAAGGGACTGAGAATTTTGTCCGCATATGGGATAAGTACACAAGAATACTGAAGCGTATTGAAAAAGTGTCCGGTTGTGAGAGATGTCCGCAAGGAGAGAGTACTCTGTATATAACATAATTGTGTAAAAAAATATTCCCTCCGTAATATCGAACATAAAAACTTCTAATCTTTTGAAATATTTCTAAAATATATCCAATTGACCGATTTTAAATGTTAATGATTATATCATGTTGAGTTGTTGTTGGTAGTTTAAATTGTTCAATGTATATGTTTTTGTAATTTATTCTTAATTGGCAGTAAGGCTATAAATTAAAAGTCCAGAATTAATAAATGAATGAATGCATACATAATTGACAACTGAAGAGGTTTTTGGACAATAATTAGTGTATGTACAGACATGAATTCAAAAAATAAAGTAACAAATAATTATCGGCAAAAATTTCCAAAAAACAGTGAACTTCAGTTCTGTCTTCCCCAATACAAATAATTTGTTGCTAGAATTCTTTTGCTTTATTAACTAAATCGTACATTTTATTCGTATTCAAGCTTCCGAGACACTCCTTTATTTGGCGCTGTACATCGAGTTCGTCATTCACAAAATGTTCAAACATTTTATACCGACGATTTTCCGTTTTTAAGTAAGCCAACATTGTAGAATTCTTTGAATATTATTACAAAGGTTAATATTATAAACACAATTGCATCCAAAACTAGTTACTTTACATACCTCAAGAAATCTAGTTCTATTCAAAGTTATTTGTTCGTCAATTTGTTTTTCCGATTCTTCTGTGTACATTTTTACATGATGAAACGATGCTGGCAATAAAACGTGATCGGGGACTGAAAAGTATTTCTTATCCAGTTCATCGGCTGATTTAACATGATCTCCGATAGAACGCCATACATCTAGCAAAACTTCTTGCTTTAGTTTTACCAACTGCTCCGATGTCTGTGGTGAACAATCTATCTTGTTCAACACAGCATCGAAAGCGGCATTGAGCATTTTTCTGATAAAATACTTTCCTATGGAAAATACTAGTTACACTAAGAAATAAAATAGAAATATGTGAAACTTACTCTCTGTGGACGCCTGTTGGTTGGAAAACCCAAAAAGTTCGATTTCGTAGTCTTGATCCATGATAATATCCCACAACAAATTAGGTCGCATCCAAATTAAATTTTCCGCTTCTTCATTCTCAGGTTCGATATCAATATAGAGCGTTTCGATAGCATTTAGTGATTTTATCGAACATAATTGATGATTAGGCTGGTGATGGTAATAGGAAAAAATATCGCCGTGTGTTAGGGATGATCAAGTTGATATTTTAGTATTTTGTTTTGACTTTCCACATAAATGAGATAGTTTCACAATACTAGTACAATCGTAAAATATAAAACTCTTTAATAATCACTTGACTGCTCCGATTTTTTGTATTGTGTATATATCGAATCAAACTATCATGTGAAAAGTTAAAATTCAAATTTGTATAGTGTTTGTTTGTGCTTCAACATGAGAAGAAGCATATCAAACATAAGTGAAAAACTGTGGAAGTGGTGGTCCTCCACTGTTCACAATAAACAAAGAATATTAATTGCAATTCCTTCCGCAACTGCAAAACCACTGTATTCCGAAATATGTGGAAAAAAAAATTCGTCTGCTTATCTACAAAAATATTTGGGAGTGAATCCCAACCAGCATTTCACTTCAGCTAGAAATAAAGTTTGATTTCGAAAATAGCCGTCTAAGGAATAGCGAAAACGACGCCGTGGTAAAAGAAAAGAAATCGAGCCGCCGCCGAGGAAAATCAAAACGCCGCCGCCGTGAAGGAAAAGAATCGGGCTGCCGCCGAATGTTTAAATCGACTTGGCCCTCTGCACGTGTTGTGTGAATAAAATTTGAAATGTTTAAACGAGTCAAATTAAATGAATTGAGTGATGATAATGAGTGTGGTGATAATGTGACACAGACTATTCAAGCCCGATTTATATCGGATGCAGGTGAAGAGGCAGGTCCTCCAATAGATTTGCCGGCAGGCGTTACTGTTGAACAATTGCAATTAATTTGTAATGCCTTGCTCAAAAATGAGGAATCAACACCATACATATTTTTTGTTGGAGATGATGAGATCAAGAAAACATTGGACACAACGTTAGATCTTAACAAAGTCGACACGGAGAATGTCATCAGTATCGTTTATCAGCCTCAATCAGTGTTCAAGGTGCGTCCTGTAACGAGATGTACGAGTTCCATGCCCGGACATGCTGAAGCTGTTATTTCAATATCCTTCAGTCCAGATGGGGCTCATTTGGCCAGTGGATCGGGTGATACAACTGTTCGACTTTGGGACTTGAACACAGAGACGCCTCACTACACATGTACAGGTCATAAACAATGGGTTATGTACCTGGCTTGGTCACCAGATGGCCAGAGATTGGCCAGCGCTTGTAAGTCGGGCAATATTATTCTGTGGGACCCCGAAACCGGGAAACAAGTGGGACGAACTCTTATGGGCCATAAGAAATGGGTAAATTGTTTGAGCTGGGAACCGTACCATAAAAACCCGGACTGCCGCAAAATTGCAAGTGCAAGTAGCGACGGTGACTGTCGCATATGGGACACAGTACTGGGCCAATGTAGTATGGTGATATCTGGTATGTAAAATATGTTGTACTCTATTATGTATGTCTACAACTGTGAACTGGTTAAATATTCTCAGGTCACACTGCCGCTGTCACAGCAGTACGATGGGGTGGATCTGGTTTAATTTATACATCGTCAAAAGATCGCACGGTTAAGATATGGCGTGCTGCCGATGGTGTACTCTGTCGAACCTTTACCGGCCATGCTCACTGGGTTAATAGTATTGCTCTTAATACGGACTATGTTTTACGAACTGGGCCCTTTCATCCTGTTCAAGATCGCAACAAGAAATACTGCGAATTAAAAAGTATGTTAAGTACACGAGTTTACTAGAACTGCAATAACACAAAAAATTGATTTTTTAGAAGAAGAACTGCAGAAAATGGCATTGGATCGTTACACGAAAGTCTGTCCCGATGATATTGAGTCCTTAGTGTCGTGCTCTGATGATTTCACGCTGTATTTATGGGTATCCAATCAAAATAAATGCATTCAGCGTATGACTGGCCATCAGAATGTGGTTAACGATGTCAAGTATTCCCCGGATGTGAAACTCATTGCCTCGGCGTCTTTTGATAAGTCTGTACGGCTGTGGCGTGCAAAAGATGGTCAGTTCCTGAATACGTTCCGTGGTCATGTTCAAGCCGTTTATACACTGGCGTGGTCTGCAGACTCTAGATTAATTGTTAGCGGTAGCAAAGACTCCACACTGAAAGGTGAGTTCGACATGTTATGTATTGTCACACACAACTGAATATACGATATATTACCACTATTAGTTTGGAGCGTACAAACCAAAAAGTTGGCACAAGAATTACCTGGACACGCAGACGAAGTATTTGGCGTTGACTGGGCACCTGATGGCTCGATAGTGGCATCCGGTGGAAAAGACAAAGTTTTGAAATTGTGAGTACATTTTCTCACCACCACTTATTAGTTATCCATTTTTTTCTCATTTATTCTTCTATTTACAGATGGGCTTATTAGAAAATATTATTATAACAATGTAAATACATATATATAAATGCTGAAGTCTTCAAATAATAATTGTAAAACAAACAAATAACGATATTGACAATATGGTACATTAAACATTGACAGATATTAAGCAATCAATTTGATTTTGTAGCAGAATTTTTTCCTCCTCATTGTTCTTAAAATATTGGGCTGGTACTGCAGATTCCGATTGCAGAGCTCGAGTAGCAGCAACAAACCCAAAAGCAACACTTTCTTCCACATTTAAACCACGCAGAAGACCGGTAATTAGTCCGCCTGAGAAACTGTCACCAGCACCGGAGACATTTGCTAAGGGTGACACAATTGGAGCTTTATAAAATCGCCTACTAAATCCGTCTGATTTGTGGACAAGGTATGATGATGATTCGGTGTCGAAAAATGGCTGTTGTAAACCGTCACCACGTATGTTGGCCAGAACACCATGTGACCCGAGCGTAACTACGATGCAATCAAATCTATTCCCAATTTGATTTAACAATATATTGCATTCGTTTATTAGTTCTTGTTCTTTTCCAGATTCTATGGACTTGCTAGGCTCCCACAGGACATTTTTACCTGTTATAGATTCTACAATTGCCTTAAGTTCGAAGACATTGGGCGAAATAAGTCGTATATTCTGCGTACACGCTATTGGCAGTTGAAATGGCTTTCCGGCTATCAGCATATCTGTGGGCTCAAAAAATACCGGTCTGTCGTACTTTTTTGCAATGTCTAATATAGCTTCCATAGCCTCCAAAGACAAATTTCCATCCATAACAATAAGGGGAGTTGCCTTGATTTCCTGTTCATGCTCCTTAATTAATTTCGGAGTTATCGATTTATGTATTTCCATATTGGCTAAGCACATTTTGCAATTTCCCCTTGTATCGAATAAAATCGAACACATAGAAGTAGTGTTTTCATTATCCACATGTATAGTAGATCGTAGGGATTCTGGCATTAATTGTAGCAGACTTTTTCCTGTATGATCATTGCCTACTACGGATATAAAGTTTGCGTGACCATGCAATTTGAGTATACTCTCGGCCAAGTTACGTCCTACGCCACCAGCAGATTCTTTAGCGGCTTTTGTTTGATAGGTGGCGCCGTCCAGGGACAGATTAAGGCTATCATCTGTCATGGTAAGACATAGGTCTAGTATTGATGCACCAATTATTACTGGCTCCTTTCGCTTGACACGGGATTCAGACATACATTTATCGTTGTATTGTCCACTCAATTCGCAGGCTATTTCCGCAGCAACCTTGGCGTTATTTTTTATTAAAGCAATATTAGCTTTCAAGCTATCGCCCTTTGTTATTTCTGCAATTGCAGCCAACATGAATGGGGTCACATTTTTACCTTCGATACCCTTTGATATAGCCTCTATATAGGCTTGATCTATTGCTGTTTGTATTGCTTCTTTATTTACTGCATACTCCTTCGGTATTGGCACAGCAATCAACATACCCGATTTTAGATTCAAATCCTCTAAGGCATTTATTAAGGCCGCTGCTTGTGTCGGCCCTTCTAAATTGTATGGAACCCTACAGCCACTGTCTCGTGTATAGAAATCTGGGAATCTACCATCGTTGTCGTACGCAGCTACAGTAACGCCCTGTGTCTCAAGATATTCCAGTGTCCGAGGTATGTCCAGTATCGACTTCACACCGCTGCTAACAACGACAACTGGTGTCCGTCCCAGTTCCACCAGGTCAGCGGATACGTCCATTGTTACATGGCCATCCCGATGAACCCCTCCGACACCGCCTGTAGCAAAAATGCGAATACCCGCCATGTGCGCAATAATCATAGTAGCCGCAACTGTTGTTCCTCCACACTTTTGATTTGCCACAAGATAGGGCAAGTCTCGTCGGGAGCATTTTAACACGTCACTTTTATCCACTTTTGAAAGCTTTCGTATATCGTTCTTGGTTAGGCCCACCATCAGTCGACCATCAATACATGCTATAGTTGCCGGTGTGGCTCCGACTGATTTTACCAAATCTTCCACTTCGAGCGCTGTTTCCAAATTATGCGGATAAGGCATGCCATGACTTATAATAGTCGATTCCAATGCAACAACCGGCTTTCGCAGAGCAATGGCTTCTTTTACATTGGGATGAATATCTAATAAGAATTTTTTATGTAAACCTCTTATATGGTTCATAAAGTACATAGGTGCGAGCTTTCGTAACATATCTTAGTAAACGTTGCTGCTTTATACCGTAATCTAATCAATGTTAAAAAATCGGGTGATTGAGAAACAAAAAAGTTAAAATGTTGTTGATTTTGCGATTTTGGATATTCGTAAATGGAAATGTTGTCTGTTATGAAAATTTGAAATTAGAATCGAATAATGGTAATAGACAACGACTGAGTTACTTAATCGCCTTCAATATTCCGATATGATAAAAAATTTCTGAAATTAAGACTGAAATCCCAGAGTTTGAGGCCGATTTGAAATTAGAAATAACGGCTTTATGTCTCCGCAAATACGACCTCTCCATTTTGTTATATTTTGGCGATTTTCGATAACTAGATTTGACAACCCTGGCTAGAACATGTTTGTTTAGAAAATGGTGGGAACCGGAAAGGAATAGAATGACGGGATCAATGAACGAGCCGTGTGAATTTGATCGGCGGCGGGTCTTTTTTCCAACCGAGGCGAAGTGGCTGAGCCGTCAATAATGTAGCTAGACGTCGGTTGTAATCTTTGGTTATCACCGGTTCCCATTTCGCTTGTTTCCATCTTGTTTTGATACCTTTGTTTATTAGCTCCTTCTTGCTCTCAGTGATGTTAACCTTCAACCGAGAAAACTGAAAAAAAAAAAAACTTCAAAATTGTAAATAAACTTAGAATGTTGGATGTTTGATTTTAGTATTTGCATTTCTGTTTAATAGTTGTACAAGAGGTACAAGACCGTAGTGGCGATGTTAAAACAGATTTGGAGGATTTTTTTGTCGGTTGAGAGTTGACATCACTGCAGAAGGAAGGAGAATTATCGAATAAATGATGGAATCAAAACAAATCTTCGGTGTTCCTCGGTTCGTTGATTCCATGATTTTTCCATTCCTTTTGCCCACCATTTTCTAAACAAAAGTCGGATATTCGTTCAGAGATCAGAGCCAAGACAAAATTAGTGTTGGGGTCTGTTGGATAAAAACCTCTGACTCTAGATTTAACATTGTCTCGTATGTTTTCATTCAATGCAAGGATACGCCAAGACTGTTTCTCATGTAAGTTGGAAGCTCCAACACTCGTACTACATCAGACACCAACACTGAGCACTCCACTGCCCACTGTGACATCTCACAAACGATGTTTGTTGGGGTAGTTTATTGAATGAATCATGGTGGGACGGCTATTGCGACAATCACACAGCAAACTCTGCCATAAAAATTATATTAATAATCGAACACATTTTATTTTTATTTCCTAACTACAGTCAAGACTTCGTAACTTCAAATTTGGATCCAAGACCCCTGTCACGAGGGATGTTGCGGCAGTGAAATGTGTAAATGTGCCACTGAAATCAGCCGTATTAAATATCGACCCAACCATCCACTCACAAACACGGGAAAGAGTAGATAAGACCAGATCAGAGTAATTCAGTAATTGCGTTCGTTAGTTTGTACTGGTGACCACCAATCTTCTGTTAGTATGTCAAGGATGGAGTATATAAAATGAGTGGAATTGTTGTTTTATCAAAAATTGCCATTCCAAACAATGGAGGGCAACAGGATATCCGTACTTTTACCTATAAACAAAAAACGTGGCAGTTATTGGATGCATTCGAAAATCATTATTCAACATTATTGGAAGTAATTGAGCTCTGTAAGTTTTTTCTGGAAACAATTGATTTCTAACTAAAAACCAATGATTTTGTAGGCGAAAATGGAAAATTGAAAGTTGTGGAATTCACTGAATCACAGGAGGGCGAACTTATTGCCCTGTACAAAAACTATGAATTTGTAAAAAGAAACAATGTCACCAATGCCATAGTTGGCAATCTCTTTGATGCACTTTATCTTTTTAGCGGCATAAACAAGAATCGGCATGATGAGAAGGAACTCGTAAGTCCTTCCACACATACGGATAATAACCGCTTATTGAAGACGTATGTGACTACGAAATTGTTCAAAGCATTGCAAAGGCAACATAATATTGTTGCCGGTGACGATCTCCAAATAACTCTTCCTTTGCCAAACAAATTCCTCCCAAATCTATGTAATTATCAGAAGAAAAGTGTCAACTGGTTATTGACGAAGGAAAGAACACCAGCAACATTTTCTCCGTATTATTGTAAACTGAAAGCGAAAGATAATCATACGACAATATACAAACATTTGCATACCCAGCAAGTGCAGCAGACACAACCTCAAGAAATACGACTACAGCCTGGAGGCATTTTGGCCGATGAAATGGGATTGGGAAAAACTGTAGAGATGTTAGCTCTTATTTTACTTAATCCTCTGACGGATGTTCCTATAGATCCACGTTTGGATTTAATATTTCGAGCGGGCTTCGCGAAACGTAAATGCTTAGAGGTCGAAGTTTTCTGCATTTGTACATCAAAATCTCAGAGGCAAATCGTACAGTGCAGCAAATGTTCTGTCTGGCAACATTCCAAGTGTGTGGAAAAATACAACGAGGATCATGATGATGAAATCAACAACCCATATATGTGTCCCAGTTGTTGGCAAAATGTGATTGGAGAATCTGGTATATTAAAATCGAAGGGAACATTTATAGTATCCCCAAGTACTATAAAATTGCAATGGCTATCGGAGATAAGACGCCATATAAAGCCATCATTGAGAGTTCTAATATACGACGGAATAGTAACAGGGAAATGGATAAGTCCCCGACAACTTAGTAATTACGACGTCGTTCTTACGGACTACAACGTCCTGAGTAGAGAAATCTACTATACTAGTGAAAATATCAGCGACAGGTCAATGCGAAATAAGCCTCGATCTATTCGAATGCATACTCCAATCTTAATGCTGGAATGGTGGAGAGTATGTTTGGACGAAGCTCAAATGGTTGAGTCGAATACTTCGAACGTGGCGTCGATGGTACGCTTGATACCAGGTATGTGGACATTGACAAGTATCTATATATTTATTTATTTTTATTTATTAATCCATATACGTAATATAAAGCCATCAAGGCCAATGAAATATATTACATTGTAAGAAAACACCTGAGTATTGATTTAATTAACATTAATACAATTTAAAATTAAAAGGAAAAAACTTAATTACAACCCTATCATTTGGCTCCCCAGCCATAAAGTACCAGTACTTTTTTATGTTTTTTTTAAACTCTAAAAAATCGAAACTTTTCTAGCTTCACAGGTTTTAAATCTATGCATTTTTTTTTAGCAATAAATAGGTGGGCTGTCACTGGTACTCCGATCCAACGGTCCCTTAACGATTTGCAACCTCTTCTACAGTTTGTCGGATTTGATGCGATCGCTACCGAAGAGAACACATGGAACTATTTAGTAAATAATTTTTTGCTTCAATACGATAGCTGTTCGGACGAGAATACGTTGGAATTGATTAAAATTTTACAAAAATGTATGTGGCGAACATGTAAATCGCAAATATCAGATGAATTACAAATCCCTCCACAACATGAAATTGTACATCGTATTCAATTCGATAATCTAGAAAAGCTGTTCTATAACGAACAACATGCCGACTGTAAGGCAAATTTTATGGGCAATGTCCGCAAATATACAAGTCGGATGAGTACAATATCACCTCAAATTATGAAATTAGTAAGTCGTATATAAAATGGAAAAAAGAATATTAATTTGTTTTGTATTTCTATTGTAGATTTTGCAGCCTTTTTTGAAAATACGACAATCATGCACCATGCCCGTTGTAGTAATAAATGCGCCGACAACATCTCAACAGAAACAGTTTTTACAGCCACAAGAGTTACACGACTATTTAAAATCGTCAAATGAGATTAGCTGCAAATCAGAGCTGCGTGCTATGGCATCGTCACATAATGGTATGGCATATTGGAAAGTGGCATAATTGTCATTTTTAAATTTGATTTATTACAAGTTTAGGTCTAGCCGCATTGTATTTCCTTCAGGAGAAATATGACGAGGCCAAAAAACATTACGATGCTGTTTTAAAAATGTCTAAAGAGTACAATCATTTGAATTTAACGTAAGTTTGTTGCATTTTGCGTTGTATTACTGATCTATGTATGCATGTTGGTTATTAAGCAACTATATACATTTGTTTTGTTATAGGTAGAGTTTTTTACGCAAACTGTATATATATATATATATATTTAAGTCGAATCACTTCTAGTGGCCGTTAACAATTTGTACAGTTAAACGTCCATTACTCGAACTACCTTTATCCCGTAGAAAAATTAGACTTACGGAGACTTTGAGTAATCTAATTACTTATATTACTTATAAATTTATACGAATTTATTTATATTTACTTTATGTATTCCGTTGTAATTACTTGAAAGTCTGTGTAATTTTTTTGTTGTAACTCCAATTTGTTTAGGACTTTGTAATCCTCAGATAATTCTGAACAACGTATTATTTTCTTTTTGACCCATTTTAAACCTCAGAACACGTTTTGATACCATTATAACTTTATGGTTTGGTTTATCTCCAAAAAGTTCGACTTATGGAACTTTGTGACATAATTTTTCTTTGAGTTATAGAGAAATTAACGTTATGGAATTTTGAGTTATATAAGAGCAATTAAAGCAACTAGAAGTGCTTCGACTTTTGGAAGTTTTACTGTATTATTTCTGTTATTATTATATGTTATGCTGTCTCAAATTATAGAGTTGACAGTCTGTTGCAAATACACGCCCTCCACAATTTAATGCAAATCAGAATTACTCAGAACGGCAGCGAATCTGAATTACCACCTACATGCTTGGAACCGTACGAATCTCTCCACAACTCTTTGGAGTGGAAATATTTGAGTACATATTCGAATACATTATCGACTGTTGTAGCAGCGTATCAAGGATCAATGAACAAAATAGATTCTAATGTTGGAGAAAATTTTATCGATTCAATGACTGAAGCCCTCCACAGCCTTAAAACAACAGATTCTATGTTACTGATACAAAAAATACAGGAAGAGTGTACACCTCGTTTTGGCGTTTCAAATGTTAAGTTGGCCGAAATTCAAAGCACTTACTCATTACTATATATAGTCGACCTGTGGCTCATAAAACTGGATAAAGTCTTAAATACCTTAAGAAGAGAAATGGAGCATTTAAAATACTTTAGCGACAATGTCAAGTCTCGGAACCAAGTTAGTCCTGGCATTTGGAGAAATATAATGAAACTGGTGCATAGTGTATATGATTGTCATCTTAGTGGGATAAGAGTAAGTATGGACGGCACAAATGTTTATCTAATTAGTATGTTGAAATATGAAAGTGCAATAAAGCGTATAGCTTTGCTGATATTATATTTTCGTGACATACATTTATTTCCAAGCTAAATTTCTGATAATCCAATTTAGGAAACCGAAAAAGAGAAAAAAAATAAACCAGCCGGGAAATCGAAAATTAAGTGTAAAATGTGTATTGTACGCGACTTCATAAACAATTTTGAGTGTCTGCTATTCGACAAAGTGATTGACGAATCCACCAACTTTACGGAAGGTTTGGAAAATCCTTCGTTTGAAATGTTTATTTGCAAAAGTGAGTAAATCGGTAAAGTAAACTTGTATTTTCTTTCAAAGCATATGTTTAATTGCAGTCACATTTTCTTATTTGAAAAATAAACATTTGGAACTTGAACTGCCCGGAGTACTGGAGAAGAGTTGGTTATATTTAGAAAACTTACAAATATTGTGTAAACGTTTGATAAAACTGTGGATTGAAATGGAATATACCATAAAGGCATACGATGAATTAAATATGTGTAAAATGCGCATAAGTATCACAGAAGACCCTGATAATAAGTCTATTTATAATATATTTAAGCATGAAATTGAGCCACGAATATTGGACCAACAAAATGAACTTATAGCAGCTCAAAGACAGTTTACCATGAAACTAGCGAGACTTAAATACATTAAGCATTTAGAGAGTGATGAAGAAATGGGTCCATGTCCCATCTGTCGCCTAGTAGAGGAAGTCAGAGTAAGTAATGGTATTATGGTACAGCGTCAATCCCCCATATTGTCTGCTTGTTCCCCTTTTTAGTATGCTGTATTGGAGTGTGGTCATCACATTTGTTTCCAGTGCTTGAAATCTGTGCAGCAATACACAAGAGGATCTTATTTAAAGTGCTCAGTATGTCGCAATGTCCAACACCATCAAAAGTAATTAATTCTTTCCTTTACAACTTTATACAACACACTAATACAAAAATCTAACTTTCAAAATGCAGTCTTTACTACGTTAGCAGATCGAAGGCTAGAAAACATGAAAATCATTTAATAAAAGGCAATTATTCAACAAAAATCACAAACATAGTAGGTCTGATTTTGCAATTACAAAGGGAAGATAACGAAACGGGCGACGCAACGCAAAATATTAAAATTTTGATATTCTCACAATGGGTGCCAATTTTACAGGCCATTTCGGTAGCCCTCAAAGAAAATGATATACAATTTCGGGCACAATGTACTCCAAAAGCTCTTGAAGAATTTAAGGTACAGAATAACAATTTATTTCAGTCATAATAACACAAATATTATTACAGAATCCACGTCTCGGTATTACCTGCCTATTAATGCCGTTTATAAAAGGTTCAAAAGGTTTGAATCTGGTGGAAGCAACCCATGTTTTTCTTGTAGAGCCTAATCTTATACTTGGCGAAGAGCTACAGGCTATCGGTCGTGTACATCGATTTGGCCAAACAAGGTAAATAAAACATATTAATATTGGTTAGAGCTAACCAACACTTGTAAACTTGAAATTCCAAACCACCTGACAACTATAGCTGTTGGTTAGCCCTTTGCTGTCCCGGTATATACAAGACATTTCTTTCAAATCATTGGACTGTATAAAACTGGCTATGAACAACAAATAATTTTCTTTAGATAAACTTTGCCTCTTTGGACAGTTATCTCTTATCGACCTTTCTACCATACGGCATAGCCGATTTACATTAAGTTATTTACATTTAGATCGGTGGTAGAAGGAACAGAATATACTTTAGGCTATGAAGGAACTAAATATTCTTGAATACATTTTATGAAATAATTAATGAATTTAATTCACATTGCGGTAATTTTTCTTAGGTCGACTACTGTTCACAGGTTTATTATGAGCGATTCTATCGAGGAAAATATCCATAATTTTCTGTCGTCATCCACATCAGATACAAACAATAGTAATGGTGTGGTCAAATGGGAGTTCGAGAATGTATCGCTAGATGCTTTTGAAAAATTGTTTGAATTAAAGACCAGTAATGATTATAAGTAATGTACCGTATTAATATAGTTCATATTTATAAGACCGATCCCAAGATACATAAATAGATGCACATATGACTTTTTTTTTAATTTTTGTGTTCGACCAAGACACTAGATGATTTTGAAAATGGTTTGAATTAAAGACCAGTAATGTTTATGAGTAATGTAACGTATTTACATATATAGTTCATATTTAAAAGACCGAACACAAGACTTCAAAAGATGTGGTAACACTACCTCTAATGATGTGTCTTTGCTACATAAAACATTTGAATCTTCGTTGTTTGACACACTTTCTGGTAAACTTTGTAATTTTCTCTGCTTTCTACTTATTCCTTTTGAATATTCACTGCCATTTATTTGCGACATTTGACTAATATTAATTTTGGTATGTAAATGATATATAAATGCGAAAATGTTACTATAACTATAATCAAGTTATTACAATGAGATATTTCTATCGGCATTAAGCAATGTGTGAGTGTATTTTGTAATTTATTCTAAATTGACGAATTAAGTTAAATGGGAAAAAAGTCTCTAACAAGGCAGTCGTAAGAGACATCTGATTTTTTTGTTGTCTGCGTTTAAACACTACTTTCAATTCAAATGTGATTTTTATTACGGATAAATAAAACAGAAGACAAATTCGGCAGTTTCATTATTTATAACAATATGTCTGATATTCTTGTACTCTTGTATTTGTGAAATTCAGATTACTTGAACTCTGTAAAAATAAATGAATTGAAGAAACTAAACAGTAAACTGAATATACTACAAAAACTTTATATCAATTATTTTTTTACGTCGATATACGTCAATTAAATATTCATTCAATTATAGAATTTTGAGACGGGTGGTCCGCAAATCTCCCATACCACTGATTTATTAAAAAATACATTCCATAAAATGCATTATAAATGTTGTGTAATCATGCCGATATACTTAGCATGAATTAAAGAAAGTGTAACGGACGTTAATCGGGCAATCTGTCATTAGAGTAACTTGTAAATCAATTATGTCTGAATTTTGATATTCAGTTAGCATTATAGTATTATTTTATTACATTTAATTGCATCTTAATATACAATTATTAATATTCAATTCAATCTTATTACCTGCAGTATTTTGTAAAAGAACGTGAAAAAACAAA
Organism: Hydrotaea cyrtoneurina; assembly: GCA_958296145.1. NCBI lineage: Eukaryota > Metazoa > Arthropoda > Insecta > Diptera > Muscidae > Hydrotaea > Hydrotaea cyrtoneurina. The sequence goes on along the minus strand of OY282513.1, from coordinate 2,697,520 downwards.
TGAACTACTGGAATAAATTATTAATAAAAAATAACAATATTTGTATTTCATGGTCTAAAAGTTGTATAAATTCAGGTACATTCATGCAAGTTAAAATGCACGATACTTCTTTCATTTTCTCGTATTAATATTCTAAAACTACGGGACTTATTATTTTAACTTTTATTCGCTCCTATTTTATTCTGGATATAGGATAAATTTTGCCCAAATCGGCAAAATGTCTATAGTCTATATCCAAATGTGACTATGACTAAGAAATATGCCAACGTACAAGACTGTATCTGCATTCCTTCAATTTATGCCAAAAAAAATATTTGGGACCAGTGTGTAATGACACAAGTTTAGAAATGACCGGAGACGTATAAGATTCATACCATGAAAACATGCTTCCGGGAAATCAGGGAATGCTGTTTTTCTTACCAATTATTTTTAAGTCATAACTTTTTGATTAGATAATACTTTTCCAGATTAGTTACGTTCCTCTCTAGATACTTGCAAAAATAATTGAAATATTGGACAGTTCAATCGCCACAGCTTAAACCCGATAGGTCGTCAAAATCATCTCCAATTAAGCATGACATTGAAGACAGACGGCATCTCGACATATCTTGTGACGACATTTTTCAAATGAACTCTGGACAATATTCAACTTGCAAGATATTACTAGTATGTGTAGCGGCAATGTTACAGCCACTGAGGAAAACACACAAGTTTTTAGATCTGGCATTTCTGGAATGGAAGAATCGAAGAAAACCAAATCTTCGAACAACTGAGTCGAGCAAATATAGTCGACGGCAGTTCTGAGTGGAATGGAAGAATCGGAGAGGACGGACTGAGTGGAATGGAAGAATTGAAGAACAACATTGAGTGGAAAACCGAGCCGAGCCAATATAGTCGGCGGTGGGCTGTGGTTTCTATTCTTCCGAGTTACAATTCCACAATTCTTTCAGGGGTGAGTCGGTCGTTTTTCTAATTATTATTTTTAATACTCCTATCATCCGATGAGACCCAAAAAAAAAAAGAATCTTCGAAAAAATCGTCGATTATTTTGATGGTGGTGGGGGGATAGATGGTACTGGTTACGAACAGTCGGACGGGGTACTCTATGGCTTCGCTGGGTGGGATGTTGGTATTATACGGGACATCGGGAAATGGGTTTGGAAATGTATTAGGACATTATACGACGACGGATGGTGGACAACTCCCGAAAAATACGACACCAATATCATAGGTGGGACAGTGACATAGTAGTAGTGTATCTAGTGTTTGGTGAAGCTAGTTGTGGAACAACATCTGGGAGAAATACAGCACTATCAAGGAGTTACTGGGCTAGTAGAGAGATTGGTTTCCAAAAATTCCCACACACAAAATGGAAAGCAGATACAGTGCATTCATATGCTCTTACAAACTGCTCTTACAATAAGGGAATCTCGACATCATTGATTTTTAATTGATATTCATCCGATTAATTGGTTTTGGATCTGGTTCCAGTGGTATTTTTTATTTTCGTCGAGTCGTATTTCTTAGTTCTCAAAGTACTTCTATGACGCATGGAAGATATTTGTTTCGTTCCCGAACCTATTTCTATTCTCTACTACTATCGCCGTTCTTATTCAAATAAACATATAATAATACTTAATATTGTATAAAAATTAATAATACAAAGAACGGAAACAGTATAGTCGCAACATCGACAACTCGGATATGAATCTGGAACAGCTAAAATACTTAAATGAGAAGGATGCAGGAAAGTTTCCACTGGCATTGCAACAATTCAATAAAGAGGTAGGTGGGATAGCTAACATACAACATTTTCCCTATTTGTCGGTAATTTAAATGCTATTTTCAGAATGCAAACCTCTTCCAATTCGAGAAGTTCCACAAAAATGATTTGTGGATTGGTTTGTGGAAGGCGGTGTTTGTAATACTCAACGACAGTGGCCTAGAGGTGCATCACATCGAGTGCCTGAACACTATACGAATTCTATCACGCGACGAATCCAGTCTCCTTAAAAACAACATTGTTCCGGACGTAGGGTGTTTGCTTAAATTAGCCCATTTAGCATTGGACACTTTTCATGCATCAGATGGTCAGGACCAGGAATACATTCGTTCGGTGATAACGACAATGACAGCGCCCACAACACCAGACGCTCTTGATCGTCCATTCAATGCTGCAATAGTTGTAGAGGCATTGAAATGTCTTTGCAATTTAGTCTTTCAAAATGCGGAAGTAAGGCGGGAGTGTGTACGTCAAAATGTGGCCGATCTCATATTCCAGCGTCTGTCGTCTTCTTCGCAAACGGGATCTTCCATAGAGCTCTTCGATATGAAGCTTTTGTTTTTGATAACAGCACTAGATACCACTGTACGGAGTCGAGTACTGATAGAACTTAACGGTCTTACATACATGACAGAGCTGTTGGATGAAAAGCTGAGGAACACCAATGTATTCAGTGATGAACATTTTGATGTACTTATTGAATTGCTGAAAGTAATGTTCAATATAACGTCGAGCGTTGACAAGAGCCCCAGTGAGAATGAGATTCAGAGTCTGCACTTGACCAGTGTAATTCGAGATTTACTACTGCGATTCGGAACTATGAAAAACGATCGCGAACGGTCTGTTGTCTCACATTCTATTGATCTTCTGACGAACATTTCCAGTAGCTGCCTTTGTGAATTGATGGTTAAAGGAGAGGGCAGTGCTTCGTCTTCCGCTGAGATGCGTCTCATGTACGAAAATCGTAATGTCAGTGCTTTGGAAACAATTCTTCGTTATCTGCACTATGTTCTGGAGGAAAACGAAAAGAGTTCTGCTACTCACAAAGAACTAGTTCAGCCCGTACTGACCATTCTGATTAAGTGTGTAATGAGTAATCCTACCATGCGACATTATATCCGCAGTGTTATACTACCACCATTGAAGGACGTATACAGACGTCCTGAGGATGGTAACGAATTGAGAAATTACTTGTGTCGCCTGCAAACCAGTCCAAACATGGTTGTTAGAAATCTATCCTATGAACTCCTGTTGGTTTGCTGCAAAAAGAGTCCTAGTCGTTTGATCAAGTATTTTGGTTACGGCAACATGGCGGGTTTGTTTGCCAGTGCCGGTCTAATGGATTGCCGAAAAACTGAAAGCAATGAGTTTTCATCGGACAGTGAGGATAGTGATACCGAGGAATATAAAAACATTAAGCATGCTGTTAACCCGGTAGTAGGGTGTTACATGCCTACCTCCCCAAATCCACTCGATGGCATGACAGAGGAACAAAAGGAGTACGAGGCTGAGAAGCTGGCTAATTTGGTTGATCAATTACATCGTGGTGGCATTATTAAACCTTGTCTTATAAACTCCGAGGGAAAACCTGAACCTGTCGAACATATATTGCAGCTTCAGGAAGAGTTGCCCCAACAGCAGGTACAACAAAAAGGTAAAGAATAAATTCAAGAATGTAATGACGATATCGACGCTGTAAATTAATTATTATTCAACGCAAACTATTTATTATTGATTGTATTGATTGCGAATATGAATGCATTTCTTAAACGTAACAAACATCGGTATGTACAGTGATTGACATTAGAATGAATGTTCTGTCTGCAATATAGTCGACAACAATTTATGTGGATCGGACAGCATAGCATAATAAATTATTTAAAATAAAAATAAGTAATAAAAAAAAATAAATATTAAAAAAATCTCATAATGAATTATGTCACACAGGATAGGATGAGTTATGATAATGTAATTTATTTGTCACGAAACGATTCGACTAGCTTGGTGTATTCTTCAATTGTACTTTTAATATATTTGACATCGAATCTGTGCCTATACTTTGACAAACTATGCTCAATTCTGAATAAATAAGATATGCTGCTGTTAGCACTTCAGAGAGCACATCAGTCTCGCTTTAGTGTTATATAAAATAAAATTTGTTTTGGGACTTTTTCGCTTTATTAACTTAGAGTTGAAAATTAGTATTAACGTTAAAAGTGATATCCTGAACATGGAAAAATTAGTGTCAATTCATTAATTTTTTCTAGTTCTTCAGTAAAATGATATCCCTCTCTTACCACTATTATATTCAGATGGTTCCGATTGCAAATGAAAATGCTGGTAACTTCCATTTACACCATCACAAAATATATTATCATTTTGAATATGCAGATATTCATATAAAAATATATGGGCAGTTTTACAAGTACACTTAAACATTGACTAGTGAGTGATAGGTATGAGTTCATGCAAAGTTAAATAAATTTCGATATGGGACGCGAACGGTGCTGATTGATCCTGATCTGTTGATCCTGGTGCATACGTTGAATACTACTCTGATTGCTGTATATGTATCTGTTTGTTTCTTTGCTCTTCATCGAAAAAGACTTTGAACTACTATCGACCGCATGCAGAAATTGTTCCCTACATCCACTGTTTCCTGATGTGTCAACATCGGATGTATTAACATCCTGATGGTTTCCCTTAGCCACCAATTGAAAGTATGTTTGTTTCATAGCCGTATTAATCGGGACCACAGAGTTCTTCGGAGTTGATTTGAAATTGTTTTGTTCTTCCTTGGTATTTTGCATGTGATCGTCGTTTGTGGTAGAAATGTGCCTATGCTTGGAAGAATTGTTGACAGTTTCGCGATAAAAAGTTTTTACTTCATTCTCGTATCGTTTAATTTTTTCCTCGAGTTTTTTCACTCGTCTTTTATAGTCCTTCATTTCACTCGGAGATTGGTTTGATGAATAAATTGGGGATTTCGTCGTATACGAAAGCTGTTCCAACGCTTTATTATTAACTTCATTGTCTATTTTGTACAAGTTGGTTGAACTACGATGAGGTCTGTGAGAGCTGGTTCGTCTCTTAAGGGAACAATTCAATGATTGACCACCAAGTGTGTCGATGGTGCTACTGATTGAATGTCTCTTCCCATTAAATGAACACAATTCTTGGGAGTTGTCTGTCGTATTGTCTGTTTTATACAGATGGTGATGATTTCCGTGTGACTTACAGCGATGCATTTGTAGCTCATCCAAAACATTACATTGTGCACACTTTTCGGCTATATCAGCTTCGCTCACAAATGTTCTAATCTGCTTTCTTTTTATTAATGGAGTAGTGGACGACGTCGTTGTCGATTTCGACAGGGATTTATTAACGATGCTGGTATTTGAAACAGCAGTCTGCAGTTGCTGCATTTCCATCATTTCATTTTTATCGTACTGTGATGATTTTTTATATTTGTCATCGGATGTGTTGCTTCTATTAGGAATATGCTTGAGTTTGGTTTGTTTGTTCGTATCAGTCTTATCCTTTAAACTGTGTGCTTGAGTCTTGTGTTCACTATTTAATGCATATTAAATGGAAAACAATTAACATAAATGCGAGTGTAACATAAGAAAATATGTGTTTTAGTTTACCGCTGTTTCGTTGCATTAGGAAGTACTTTAGATGAGATGTCCGATTGTTTTTTGTCAGCCGCAGTCATTTGTACTATTTCATATAACTTGGACCTGTATTCGGGTACGGTCAGACGTACGTCATCTCGAAATGGTGGTAAGACATCAACATTTAGCTCAATTTCGGGTATAGAATTACGAAACCTAAAATGACAATAAGACAATGAAATTCAGCATTGTACATAAATACTATCTGTATATGTACACATGTATAAATGATGACTAACTTCTCTACATAGGGATGGTTTAGTGCTTGCTTCGCCGTCAAACGTCCCAGCGGGTCTAAGACTAATAACGACTTTACCAAGTCTAAAGCATCTTTTGAGGCATCGCTGATCAATTCGTATAAGGTTGTTTTCCTAAAGGCAGAAAGAAACATAATTTTTGTATTGTACGTGTTATGTGTATGATATTTTACTTTTCTTTCGATATTTGCTTGTTCAAAAGTACTGAGCCAAAGCCAGCACCCACAGCTTTAATATCCTGCTCAGTGATATCTGGTAGGGTTGAAACAATCTTTTCAATCTGCAAGAAAGTAACACATGTTAATTTTGATAGGGAAATCGTTGCTAACTGTACCTGATTGACAGTACTACTTCCTTGAAACAATGGTTTGCCCCGGATCATCTCACCTAAAATACATCCTAAGCTCCACATATCGATGCCTTTGGTGTACCTTGAATAAATGTACATGTCATAATGTATTAATTGAACCTACATAGCCATAGAAGATGAATATTTTTTGCTCTCCGGAATCAAACCATTCGATACCTGAAATCCAAAATGACCAAATATCAAAAACCCAAAATCGTGTTTGATTCTGGTGAAATGACATGAAATATCTCTCTGAAAAATTGTACACTTTAAATATTTAAAACTTACAATTTTATAGAAAAAAACGATGTAACAAGAAGATTAACAACAACGTTTTTTGCTTCTCCTGTAAAGTTATGAAAATGATTGTTAAATCATTTCGGATTTCTGGTGACGATATATATCTTATATCTGATGTTGTCGTATATATCCATTACATTCGGCACATAACTTTTAACGTACATATAAAGTTCATAATATTTTTTTTTAAATTTCTAACACAACGTATAATAAGTTCTGATTCCGGAGCACAAAATAGAAGAGGATAACGTTTTATTCCTATGCAATTTAATATCGAACAATGGTAACAACTATTGAGGATATCTAACTATTACGTTATGTTTGAGTCTGATCAGGATACTGTTTTGTATGTACTCTGTAATGATGGGAAAATATGCCATTACCGTACCTTTTACTTGCCACAAGTATTTCCGGAGCCCGATACCATCTGGTGGCTACATAGTCAGTTAACAAAGGCTCTAAAGGTAAATCACTATTCATCTCATTGGGGTCACCACGCATCGGCCGATTAGAAACGGAGCGAGCTAAGCCAAAATCGGCGAGTTTACATCTACAAAAATACACCACTTGTTAAAATAAATGAAGATGAAGATGAAAACCCACTAACCTGCATTTACTGTCGATTAGGACGTTGCTGGGTTTAAGATCTCTATGAATAACATTCCCAGAGTGAATATATTTAATGGCGTTTATCAGTTGGTACATAACGTATCGCTTATGTATGTCCTTGAGTATAGTGCCTTTCTTTATAATATTGTGAAGATCACTTTCCATATACTCAAATATCAGATATATGTCCAAATTGTTAGAAGCCCTGAAGATAAACACACATATAATATCGTTTCTTCGCATATTTTTTTTCTGTATAAACTTACCTAATAACATTGTGAAGTTTAACAATATTTGGATGATGACGAAATGCCTTTAGAAAAATGATTTCGCGAAAAGTACGTTGAGCATCAGTTTCATCGCGAAAAGCGTCAAATATTTTCTTAACTGCGACAGTTTCATTATTTCGTTTATCCAATGCTTTCCAAACAATTCCATAAGCCCCCTTGCCTAGACGCTTATATAAAAATTAGAAAAAATGTATATGTTTATATTAACTTTAAATATGTTTAATTAATTCACAAAAGTCCCAAGCATGTTGAAATACCTAGAAACAGACAGCCCTTGCATAGGACGACAGTTAACAACACTAATGTCGATGATATTAGAGTATCGATCCACTTAAACAGATAGACTAATATCATTCACCGCTAAAACTATTGTGGAACTGGCCGACATTAATTGCGCCATAGTTCCCGAAAATCCAAGTAACAGTACATTCTAACCGTTGAATAGGGCCACATTGTTCCGAACTTTACTGTTAGGACTCATTTTGTATGCAGAAGTTTACAAAGGCGACAGTTTTCATACCCCAAAGAGTTAACCATTAAGGGTTAAGGGTTCATACTTGTATATATTATTAATGAATTTATAGTTAGGTGATTCTTTGTGTGGCAGTAGCGACTACGAAATAGGTATCTCATACCGAATCCATTAAAAATATCTATCTATGTATAAGCATAGTGGATCTCGTGAGTAAGGTAGTTTTCATTGTTTTCTTTTTTGAATATTTGGGATAATAGGAACAATAATTGATTAATTTTTGTGTTATATTCTTACTTCCGTATTAATAAACATTAATAACAGCCATACATACTTTTGTTAAGAAAAATGAGTGAAAATTGTTTTTTTTATTTATAACCGCTCGGTTACTAAGTGAACTTAAATACAAATGAAATTTAAACAAAAGACTTTTTCAATTATATCGAATTTAGATTTTTTTAATGAGTTTATATGACCTCGAGCTTGAACTCATTAAAAAATTCTAAATTCCATAAATAACACATTTAAATTTGTGAGGTGCACAATCAATGGAATATAACATATTTAAATACAATCCAAAATATCGTACTTGTCCAGCGAAATCTATATTCCATTAATTTGTAATACTATCTATTTTAGATATCGCCTGAACCGTAGTATTGAGGGAATCGTCATTAACATATAAATGATACTTAAGTGGCCGGATAAACTGATAATTCATTGTTAAAATAAAAATTTATTTTTGCTCTGTTTACATGCGAATGTTTTACTTAAGTTAGCTTCATTAGATACTAGCATAGTTTGTAGTTTCGAATTTAATTCACCGCGAAAGATAGAATAAGCCCAATATATAAGTTTCTCTTTTTTTGTACATACCTTTTTAATATCAAAGAGCTTTGATATGTTGTCGTCAATTTCGGACATCTTGTGCTTATCTTGGGCCTTCGATTTCGTTGTCATGGTGGCGGTTCGTTTAAAACTGCTTTTAATATTTTATATTGGAGACGACTCTTCAGTGTGTAGTGTAAACGAAGGAATTTTAACACCTTCAATGCATGCAACTGACACTGATTCAGGCTGAGGACATGACTCAAGTGCAGTATTTTTTTTGTTAAATCGATTAACAACAATCAACAATACAAAAGTGATTGAAAAATCTCCAACTGCTTTTTTGACCTATTTCCTTCAAATACCTGTCACAAATATCAACGAATGCTCTCTGAATATTTCTTAAACATTTTGAAAACGAATCATCATTGTCAGCATGGAGATATTCATAATTGAACTTGTACTGACATGATGTTATATACATACCTAGACTATTTGCTTTTTAGTTTATTTCATTGACTAACTGACAATACATTCAGCAATCCATAAATCAGGTACGGACGAACAAATGCGTATTGACACCAGTCAGCAGCGACAAACATGTAAAGGTTTCAACTTTTAATAATCAATTCACACAAATTCAAATTATTCAGCCGTAACAGGAGGAACTTCTAATATCCGCTTCTGGTCACTAAGTATCCTTTTGAGGTCGCTAAACAAGTTGAAATGAGCTAGCTTCACTATATTTTCTATTTTAATTATTGTAAATAGTGATATTAAAAATATACAAAAATATTTGAATGTTGTTATGAGGTAGGTAGCTAGCTGACTTCTTTTGAGTGATTGCTACGGCAATGATAATTGATTGATTTTCTTCATATCTGGACTTTCGTTTGGCACAATAGCTTTGTTTTTCGATATTGGTTTCCTTAAGGATATCTGTGTGTATTTGGATTGTGTATTGTGATGGATACCGCCGGCCATTTTTCCCCCTTTGTTTAGACAATACAACTATACACCTGTTTTCATAGCAACAGTAATGCATAGAGTGAACTAGTAAATGGCCTTTATTAGTGTGTGTATACATATATTCAACACTTGAAACCGGGTTTGACTGAAGAGAACAATTTTATTTTAAGCGGCCTACACACATACAACAGATTAAACCAATCGGTGGAAAATTGTGGATAAGTTGAAAATTTTCATTTATATTGTGTTCTCGATGCCTAAGGATAAAAGACGGAAAAAACCATTGTGGAAAAAAATTACATTCAATTGTGCCATCGTTACGTACTTCCTTACTTTGTGGATAGGACCTAAAAGGACCAATGTCAAAATGTTCCTGTTTGTTAGATTTATTTTCAAGCTCTCTTTCATAATGCTAAAACTGTCAATATCAAATTTAACACTGAATTTATTTTAAATGAGGGGTTTTAAGGGGTATGGGAACTATCTAGGTATATGAAACGAATGAAAAATAAGTCCAAACTCTCCGAGTTACGGTCCCCGAATTTCCGGAGATATAATTAGCCCTAACTCCTTTATTCTACATCAGCAAGCTTATCGAAATATTTCCGACATAAAATCTTAAATTATTTTCTTGTTATTTTTATGATATGCTTTAAATGAAAGTATGTATTTCTTGCTACAATATTAACCCCCATATTCATAAAAATGTTAAAAACCTTAGTTAAGAATAATGTTTGGAAATTGTTTTTGTATTTTCATAAATTGTTCTTAACCGGTTAAATTTTAATGAATACGGTTGTATGGCTTTAATATGGTACCACACTTGGTACAAAATGGTGATTTTTCAGCAACAGCGCTAATCGTATCTAGTGGTGTGCAAAAAAGAGCAGACTGTTCTTTTTTCACTGTGATTGCAAAATCACAGTTGGTCACTGTGATTGAAAATAGCAAATCACTGCGATTGCTTTTTTCTACTAAACCAAGCCCACTCTGTTAAAAGAGCAATCTGCTTTGGCAATCTAATTGGAAAATATCAGTATTCGCAGTGAAGCGATTGCTCTTTGCACTACTTTTTATTTGCTGCTCTGTTAGATGAGCGACTGAATCACAGGGCGCGCTTTATATTGTTTTTGTTCAAAAACGTATGATTTAAAGGAGCATTATTGTGACTGCTCTTTTTAACAACACAGGTATGGCTATGGTAGTTGCTTTGTTCAACCGTAATTTTTAGTTGTTTCTGTTTGCAGTGCATTTGTTTTGTTCTCCTTCAAGATTTGAGCGCTCTACGGTACAAATCGCAGTTTGAATCACCGTTTATATTCACTGTGATTGACAAATCGCAATCACAGTTTTCACTGTGATTGTCAAATCACAGTTTTGCACACCTCTAATCGTATCCTTTTTATGTCAATGTAAAAAATAGTTGGCAAACAAAGAGCTGTTTACTAAATGCAGAAAGAGTCATGGTGAAATTTTAATTTGCTTTTTTGAGTTTTTAATGCCATCATTTGCGATGTTGGGTTTTCGCTAGTACCGATGACCACATCATAGGTCTCTTTCGAATCCTTTGTATGGATTTGTAAATTGTAAATTTTTACTAAGATCAAATTTTGAAAATATTTCCCAAAAAATTGACGATTTTGTCATAGACACTGTTTACACGCTGCGACTTGTAGAGAAGCAAGAGGGGTAACAAAAGTAGCTAGAAATGGATTTTCTCGCGATGTTTCCCCTCGTTTCGTTTTTTGTTTGCCAGGATGGAAAAAATTAGTTCATAAAATCTTATTTTCGTAAAGTTTGTACATTTTGATATGTTGAAAATTTTGATAGCATCAAAATCCTTAAATCTTTTTTAACAATATTTATTGTTATTTATTTTAGTAAATGCGTGTTTTCTAATATGAAACCAATTTTAGTTTTAGTTTAGTAAGAAGAGATAATGTACAATTTGGTTGTTTCAGAAGTACAAAAGGAACAAAAATACAACTCTGTGCAGGTCAAACGCCAAATTAAATTGAGAGTGGCAAGAACAAAATGGCTCCGTGTAAACGTACGAGGCAACACGAATCGACACCAAAACCAAATCCTACGTGTGAGGAGTGTCATTCCACTTCTTAACATCACTCACATTTTGAAAACAGTTTTGTAGCAGTTTTGATAAAAAAAAATGAATGAATTCCTGTAAAAAACGATTGACTTTATTGAGTGATATAAAAATATGGCTCAATTATATTTGCAAATGTAGGACTAGGGTATTGCGTTCCTAAATACGTTTTTTGTTGAGGGTTTTAATAAAACACGTTGAGTCCTGTTCACTTACGTTGTAAAAAGGGGTTTCTTTATTGGCGGAAACATCTGATTCTTCTAAAAGTGATGCCAATTGTCCTTACCCACGTTGTATTGCCAGATCGACCTAACAACTTAGTGCTAGATCGGCCTACCAATATAGTGCCAGATCACAATCTATTACACAAATGAGATTGCATAAGAAATTGTTTATACAATTCTAGAGTGGTTTTTCAACTCAGTTTTACAAGTTGTATCGTGTGAGGGCCGCCTAAGACGACAAAACCGCCGCCGAGACTTTATGTGCAGTGTCGCCGATGTCGAAAATATGGGTCGGCTGTGTGCCACTACCAATCAGTGTTGGCACGTTGTGTCATTTTTAGATGGACCTTTTTTCACATCACACTTAAATTGTAAATTCCTCAAAAAATATTACCGCTTTTTCAGTAGGCCTGTCTACTACTTTAAATTACAAAAGTGTTTCCCTTTATTGCGACTTCAAACTGAAGAACTTATATATTGTTGCCCATTGCGCAAATGATTTAAGTGGGATCGTTGGAAGATGAAATTGAATTTAAATTTAATATAGTTATGGCAGGTCAACTATAAAAATGGAAGGACAATTTCCACGGAATGCCTAAAAAACATCAATATGGAAAATGTTATAAAAGAGAAGAGTCAATGTTGACACTATTGGGGGACATTTTATACATAGTTGCAGCACAAATTAAAGTTTTCAAAATACCAACACTGATACCAATCGAACATTTTGTCAAATGACAAGTTGAAAGTAAACTAACTAAGTCAACAAGCAGATTTAATTTTTACGACATCATATATACATGGAATAATACAATACATATTATTTTCTCCAAGGCAAAACTAACTTATGCGTGTGAGTCGATGACTGCATTGAAATTGAATTGTCCTTCTGTCGTTCAACAATGGAAAACAGTCCCAAAAAAAGTGAAATAATCTGGAACGGTTCACGGCGATACCAAATACCGTCGTCAGCAGCACCATTATAATCGATATCAATGAATCGATGCGTGCGCGAAAAATTTCATGAAAAGTGCAAACAATTAAATAAGTGCATGCATGTTGAAAAATCGAAATTAAATGCGTAGTGTTTAGTGTGTTCGTCATTATCGTAGCGTAAGTACAAATCCCAAATTACTTCATATTGCCGTTCCAATAAACATATGACGTTACTAGTGAAGCGAACCCCCCGCCCAACCTTTTCAAAATAACATTGTTTTCTTCTGTTAGTTTCGGTCGGTCGGTGTTCATGTTCTCATTGAATTGATTGAGTAGAAATAAATAAAACTCTTGGTGTCGTAACCGGAAATTGGAGCATATCCTACGAAAATATATGTATGTATGTATGTTAACTGAATGAATTCGTTTTTATGTATGTATGTTATGTATGCTAATAAATAATTTTCCATTTTAATTTTGTCAGTTCGTAGTTTACTTCAAGTTCGCCTGGGTCGATTTTGTATACCCTCTACCATGTGGATTGTGTTTCATAGTCGGCGTCACACCTACTAATTACTAATCCCCGGTATGGCGATACCAACGATTCTTTGATCCATACAGGACATGTTATTTCGTATACCAGTATCATACGTCTATACGCACTGGTTGTTAGGCGGTTGAAATCATGACCTATCCACAGAGAATTTCCTCATCAAAAGTAATCTACTACGATCAGTGTTGATATTGATGATAGATAAGTAGAACCAACATAAAAATTCCCCCAAAATGATTCCAGAAAATTTGAGCCATTTAGTATTCCAATTTTTGCAGTCACCAAGCATTAGTGTTGTGGAGTTGTGTTCCCTATCATGGTGTTACACTTATTACATTTCTACACTAATCTAGACTATATAAAACTACATATTATCACCATAAATCCAAAATGACCATAAATCCAAATGAAACTCGCCAATAAGTGTATTTTAGGCTAACGACGGGTCAGTGCCCTTGTACCGGAGGGGAGTTGTTAGCGGCTAGTTTTATTTGAACACTTACTAACCATTCAGGTCCTCGACTCTGCTACCACCCACCTTGACCTTAAAAGTGCATTTATAACGTCACTACCAAAGGGGGCGAACCATACATGTAGTGTCGTATCATATATGTCAATTGGCCAGATGCGGGGGCATAAGAGTTACTAACTTCCTATAAGACTCATGAAAAGCGTGGTGGTGGTTATAAAAACATATGTTGTTTTCAATTAAATATGTGGGAAATGCCTTATTGGTAAGATATGCTTTCTTGTAAGTGATGACTTCACCTCTACCCAAAAAAGTTTTGTTGTCGACGGCTGTTTGTTGTGGTTGTCAAACCACCCACGTACATGTATGAACACACTTCTGTGCATAATAATAGCACCACTTAATTAATAACTTCATACTGTTGGACCTAAACGCATGTCCGTTTAAGTGTTTGAATAGTGCGATGTCACATATGATGAATTTCATGTAAAAATCGAGATGCATTGAACCCGACCCCCTCAGATATCGGTGAAATTTTGTTCATAGCTAAATTTGATCAATACAAACAAACTCTCATTTTTAGAAATGACTGTTTTGGGATTTTTTGGGCGTGGCACAGTGGGAAAGTTTTGGAAAAAACGCGAAAATGGTCGAAAAGAGCTCCATTTAAACTACAATAACTCATATCATTAAAAAGACATTTTAAAAGGGTTTATGACACGTTATGACAAAAATACACTGTAAAAAATTTTATAAAAAAAAAGAATTTTAACTAACGAAAAAACCAAAAAGATCAAGGTTTTTTTACAGTGTATTATTTTTTTAGACAGGTTTATCCTTCACCTATAACATATCCAAAAAGTAAAATGGGTTCTTTTTTAGTTTTTTTTATATAATTTTTTAAGTAGTGTCACTTCTAGTAATTGCCCTTATATTTTATAACAAAAAAAAATTTTAGGTAACGAAAAAAGATCAATGATTTTTTACAGTTTATTATTTTTTTAGAAAGGTATTTCCTTCACCTATAACATATCCAAAAAGTAAAATGGGTTCTTTTTTAGTTTTTTTTATATAATTTTTTAAGTAGTGTCACTTCTAGTAATTGCCCTTATATTTTATAACAAAAAAAATGTTTTATATTTTTTTATTTTTTTTAAATTTTATATTTTATATTTTATATTTACAGGTAAAATATTTACATTTTAAAATATCTTTTCAATGATACCAAGATCATGCAAATCGGTTCAGCCCATTCTGAGTTATTGTAGTTTAAATGGAGCTCTTTTCGACCATTTTCGCGTTTTTTCCAAAACTTTCCCACTGTGCCACGCCCAAAAAATCCCAAAACAGTAATTTCTAAAAATGAGAGTTTGTTTGTATTGATCAAATATAGCTATGAACAAAATTTCATCGATATCTGAGGGGGTCGGGTTCAAAATTTCAGTTTTATCTCGATTTTTAAATGAAATTCATCATATGTCGATATTTAACATATACCAGAATTGAATAATGCCTGATCGATTCCAATATTGACAATTTGTAACGAACGAACAAATTCGTCTTATTGAAACAAGCAGTTAGTGTACATACATTAGTAAAAAAATATTAAAAACAATTGTATACTTTGGGTAGGTATTCCTTTTTTTTAATGGACACATTGATGACTCTTCATCAATTCAGTTTTTTTTAAATATTTTTTTATACAAAGAAGATATTATATTGAGACTCAAAAACATAAACAATCGGCTGAAGAAAATTAAAAGAATGTCAGCGGGCCGAGGATTGGCTTTAGGACATCCCTTAAAAAGTGTGGGTACTCACACTCCAGTGAATTTCATAAGGGCGACAAATATAAAATTGTTTTTTTAAAAAAAAAATAATAAATTTTTTTTTTAAAAATTTACAAATTTTGATTTTTTCTGAGTTTTTTTTTTTATAATTTCATAGATTATTTTTCCAAGATTGCATTATACACTCGATTTCGTTTTGATTTTTTGTTGCTGCAACAATTTTTTCGTTTTCTAATTCTAATTCCAATCAAATCAAAATTTGTGACCTCCGCATTTCGTACTCATTTTCCGTCTGTTCTCTAATGTTATCCTATAAAACATTTCTATCATTGTCGTTATTTTATGGCCAATCCTCCGTCGTTTCTCTGCCATCTCTTTTCCATGAGGGCTTCATCTTCTCTTCCTTCACTGTTCATGGCAGCTGTAATATACATCGCTGTTTCTACTTTTATTTACGCCGCTTCCTTTCTAGGCGTATCCCTTCAAGGGAATCCCACCCAGGTGGCTTTTGGACTTGCGAAGATTTTTTAGAAGTTAAGAAGAACTTGGGAATATTTATTTAAAAATACTTTTTATTTTAATGAAATGGCTATTGCATACCACCCATTTTTTATTTGTAGTGTAGAATTGTCTTTAAAAAAAAGGAGCATTTTAAAATCGAATAACATAATATTTTTTTTATAGAAACAGACAGAATTTAAATTAATGCATTTGTATGTCCCAGCTAATCTGACAATAGCCCATAATTTAATTTATTAACTTTACTTAAAGTCCAACGTGGACTACCTATTTTGTTTAAAACTAAACATACAAATTATAATTCTAACGCACAATTTATCAAAACGATGTAAGAAGCTGAGACATTGATTATATTGAGACTATCAATGATTACTTATAATCATCCAGGGAATAGTACTACGTGATCAACACTATCATAAGTCACCAAACAAAGAAATGAGGAATTACAATGCGTGACCAAATTTATATTTTATGCGACCTATTCTTAAAATTTATATATTTCTGATGTATTATATTTTTAGTTCGTGGAATTAGTTCTCAAATTGATGGCTTAGCTCAGAGTAGTATTTATTTGACAGCATGATCATTCGCTTTAGATTTAGATTCCGGCATCATTATTTCTGCGACTGTCTGTATCTACCAATGTAAATATTTTCCTTGGTTAGATATTCAAATCAATTGCAATTTCTATTGGCAATAGTCGATTTAAAACTCAGCTATGACCCCTTCTTTTATGTGGATTCTGAAGGTATTCTGCTAGGAGAATTGGATACATAGCATGAATGTATATCTACCTATACATATTTGTTGATATATTTTGATTAAATCATGAAATGTGACAATGTAGGTAAGACTCTGCTCTGTTTTTCGTATACGTTGCGTGGTGTTATCTGTATGTTTGTCTAGCAGTCTGAATTTATTAAATTGTTGCTCGTATGAGATGATAGGTAGTTATTTCAGGCAGTTTCCAGTTTTTATAAAAAAGAGGAAAAAATACAGAGGTGGTGTTAGTTTACGTTATAACGTTTATTTCGTATGAGGTTGTGTTTATGCTTACCACTTTGCTTGCTGGATGATAAGTAAAGATTCCTAACGTTTGTTTGTAAGGTAACGATGGCGAAGTGAACTGGTTGCTTGTCTTGTACCCAGCCAAGGGACCTAAATCAAATTTCTTATTGTAGACTCTGTTGAGCGATTATTATGTTTTTGTTTTGAACGGTTTTAAACAAGAAATTTCAAGCAATATTAAACAACTTTACTTTTTAAAAAAATTAGGAAAAAGTAGACGTGGCTTGCTCAAAAAGTCATCACCCTAATCTAGATATCCGATGGAAACTTTGTATACCTAGGAGAAAACAAGATAAAACAATCTGCGTCCTAGTGCTTCGAAATCCCAAAATAGTACATTTAATAGTTTCAGAGATAAGAAACGAATGTGAGTAATTAATGTCTTTATTTGAATTTAATTAACTTGAAAGACTTCTCCCCGATGTTATGTGCAAAAGTCAGATGCATTATATGACACTGTTTTGGTCCAAATACTGTAAATATTCGTCGAAAATATATTTAGAAATCGATGAATGTTGTTCGTATTTATATTTATGATTGAAAATATATGGGCATGGCTTCGCCCATTACCTTAAATTTGTTAATCCCACCCTTATAAAAAAACGCTATATCTACCGTAATGATGTAATGATAGTTATGTGATTTTCTGTGTATTACCGTCGACCCGGATATTGTTATAGGATATATTAGGTCATGATCACACGAATGGCGTGTCTCCTTCATACACAATTTGAAGTCTGAATGCGTAAATTTTTTAATCAATCAACGCCCTTATGGACAACATGTTGTTAGATTGTGTAACAAAATTGAGAAAAATTAATTTTTGTTTAACAATTCATAAACTAAAATACTAATTCCTATCGCACAATCTAATATAATATTTTAATATTTAAAAAAATGTCAGTGAATAGGAATGTAAAATTATTGAACACGTTCCAATTCTGCAAAATACTGAATTAGATTACGCATAAACGTAACTGCCTACACGAAAAAGTTCTTAAGATTATGTGCATCGGATCATTATCATGTTTAAATGTCCATCTAGTTGCATATTTTCTTCAGTGTAGGGTAGCATTACTATAAATAACACATTCTTGTATGCAAATCGGTCCATTGTGTTTTTTAATAAATTAATACTGTGAAAAACAGAAAAACGCCATGGTAAATCTGATATGTAATTTTTTTCTCTTACATTATATTTTCCGTACATTTCTTTCAACATCACTACCAAACAATTTGACTTCACTTTCACCATCTGCACCATCTTTTTTTATTTTTGGTTTTATGCATTTGTTACAAAGTTTTGAGATCTTTCTTATGAATGGCAATAAACTTGTAGGTCCTTTTCTGTTACGGAAGCTGATAAACCAGCTGCCTTTCCCCGTCGCTGCAATGAAGCCCACGACCTATCTAATCCAGTTTTAAATTTAACCGTAATGTATATTATTTCTCATTTAAAATAGTTTTACCTAGTTACTGTTACTTCTTAAAGATAACAAATAACTCAGTTTTTCACAACTTTAAACAAAGCACACATATTTCACTGCCCACAGATTTCTGAGGAGTCCCCTGTCTGTCCGCAATGTTCGTAGGCATCAACAAGAAACTCATAATAATAATAGGAATACTAGTCATTTAAAAGTAAATTCGTTAAATACATTTATAATGAGTTGTCTGTTATTTTTGTTTCAGTCACATGAATGACGAGAGCAACAAGCAATTATGTTTGAAAATCAAGAATTGCAGCCCAGCCTCGTAGTTCAGCAGCAGTTCAGATACACAGTTGGTGCCGAGGACTTCGTAGTGTTCAATGTCACATTTCAAAACTCATCATAGTAACGAATCCAGTGAAATAACTAAAAACGGGCGGCTGCATTCCTGTGACTACAATCGAGCTTTAAATAGTAATACGAGAGCATTCCGTATTCCTGCAATGCTGCTTATCGGCGCCCTAGCTTTGGGATTGGTAGAGTCTACAAATTCCAATTTGGGCATTAACAGTTTACCTTCAAGTACGGCGGCCAGTAATAGTGTCGGTGGTGGTGGTAGTGATGGAAATGCTGTGATCGGAGGCGTTCCATCAGCCGTTTCGATTTTTTCACACCCGACAATGAATGCTGTATCGGGGAATAATGGCGGCTTGAGTGGAAGCGGAGGAATGATGGTAACGAATACCAATGGAGGCTCGATTTCCTGGGACAGTAATGGCACAATACGCTCGGCTAACCCAGGGGACTGGTCTATTGAACAGTGCCTAATATGGCAGCGACCGCACCACATGTACTTTCAATTAGGGAATGCCTTCCTATTATTGGCATTCTTGGCTCCACATCGACCGTTCGGTATTCTTTGGTTGCGTGCCATGCTCGTAGTTGCAGCCGTACTACTAGCAATGTATGGCTACTTGATAGATTGTGCTCAAGACGTTGTATTGTGGTCATCTTTATTCTTTGGAATCAACACAATTTACTTGATGATAGCATTATGTCGATTACGACCAGTACGTTTCGAACGGGAAATAGATGCGGTAAGTCTTTTATGTATGTGTGTATATAAGTTGTATTATCAAGTAGTAGTATTACCTACAATAATATCGAATTGTCTTACTTATCGAAATTTTCTTACACTGTTGCACGTGTGCCAAATATTGCACATGTAACAAACATTTTGTTTGGTGATTTATAACTTCCATCATTTCATCGGGGGCCAGCGATATGTGGAATTGAGTTCACGGCTACAATGATAACATAGGTCTCTCGTTATAAAAAAATATATATAGTGGTATGTTTATACCATTTATGAGCTCCAAGTAGGACTATAGCACTTCTGGCGTAAACAAATAAGTCACTCATTGTATTCAGAACAGTTGACTGCGTCATTTTTATCGTCATAAATTTTGACAAACCTCAATAGAAGAAGTCAAAGGTTTTATTTTTGTGAACCACGTAAGAAGTGGATAAAAAATCTATTCCTAGTGGCTATCATTCAAAGGTAGTACAATAGTAGTCATCACACCTCTACCGATATCACTATGGCCCACTAGTGAAATCCATAACATACCTAAAAGATATGATATTCAAAATTTTAAATAATACAAAATATATATATTGTAATTCTGTTTATCGATTTATTATTTTTACAATATGGTAACATTTATAAAAAAAGGCCATCAACGTGGTTTGGATGACGTAACAGACATATCCGTACTTCATATGAATAAAATTATGGGGTGTTGTGATGCAGTCCCCTTTTGATCGAAAGTGAAATGGAGTCTTTTTGTTGCTACCAACAAGAGTTGAGGATTCTTACTGGAATAACAATAATCCATTGTCACTCCTATTATTTGAAAGGCATGAGATTCAATTTTACATGTCATCAAATGTAGACTACATCATGTCCTCGTTATTTTCAATCCAATGAGAGAGAAATATAGGTATTTATCACAGATCTTGTGGTGTGCAATCGTATTTACTATATGTATGGTGAATGATTTTTTTCAATTGATTCGTAGTCGGTTCTTAGCGGTGTTCCCTTAAATAATGCTTTAAATAATAATACTATCGATGCATAGAACACAAAGCAAAGCAAACCAATTACGTAACTCGAATTCTGATTATACATAAATACTCTAATGAACAAAGTTATGATGATGAGGATGTGATATTGGGTTGAATGAATACAATTTTACTAATTATAACTACTGGATACTTAAGAACTATCTAACTGACTAACTATGTACTATATGACTCCGACTGGCGGCTACAGACGTGCAGGGCGATATTTTGAGAATATGAAAATAAAAGCTTATCTAAAAATGCACATTAAATTTTTTGGTATATTATATACTTTTCATTATCTGTTTTTGTTTGCTTTGTCCAGGGGCTAATGTACAAAGTAAAAAAAAATGAATCTACAGTTAATATGATGCGTTTTGTATGATTCGTTTTACAATTATATGGTACCTATATATATATATTGAGATATAATCTATATGGAAATATGTATTTGACCAGCAATATAATAAAGATGTAAACAACTTGCTGCCATGGTGATGAGATTGCCGATGGCCACAATCATATGGATGCGGCGAAAGGCTTTGTGTATGCGTTGATAGTGTGGACATTGTATTAAATCGCCTTGAACCAAACTACCAACTTCCTTGCCGCTTCCGATGGTACCCTCGATTTTGTACTTTTCGTGCATAAGATAAAGTAGGGGCGGTGCCAAATAAAGCCGAACGATTACTTCAATGGCTCCCGTAAGAGACAATGCTCCCAATTGTATACACTGTGGCTTAGTCCACGAGTTAATAAAATATTTCACGAAGATAATGAGCATTATGATACTTAGTGTCCCGTTCATAGCGAAATATTTTGGAAACAATATCTGTTGGCATTGGCCAAACATATGACGAGGTAGAGAAAAGTACAATGAAAGTCCTGTAAATAAAAGAGTTGGGAAATGTATTTAAGAATATTTCAAATTTATATATTTTCTTCGTACAACTATTACATGAATCAAGTCAACCAAATGCCAAGTTTGTTGAACATAAGTATTAAACGAACTTGACCTCAATCTGAATATTTAAATTATTTGTTGTGTATAATTGACCGATGTTCTCAATATCGATTACTCGAATAGCCACTCTTAGAAATTTAATTTTAGACACGTTTATTCATTGACATCCTTATTCTTGTTTATTCCATTCCATGTAATTTGGAATTACTATTACAACTAGATGCGTAATTGTTAGGTAATATTTTATGATTTTAAAACAGAACCTACAGATGTATGAACGGAATAACATGTTTTCAATGTTTCTTACCTGACACAAAAGTCATCCATATTTGAGCACCAAAATGCATTGAAAATGCACCCAAGTATGCAATCAATGCCAACGTATAGTTCTTCTTGGGCACAGAATAAACACGATGGTCAGTTTTCGTCGGTGAGACATGTTCATGCAGTTGCTGAGTGGACCCCGATGTACCAACGATTAGTTCAGGCCAAATTGTGAGCAACACAAGTGATAGAATGCAGATGGCTAGAAAATGAGCAGGTTGAGTAGTTTTTGTCAGCAGTCTGTTGTGATAGAAATAGAAAAAGAGATGAAAATATAAATTAATATACAGTTTTTAAATGTTCTCTTTTGTTTTGCATAACACTAAGCTGTAGTTAACAACAATCCACAAGAGTTGTAATTGAAAGAGAAGCATTTTGCATATATTCCACCATATCCGGCTTAATACACGAAGAACAACACCAGTTCGTATGAAAGTCAAATCGCACTGGCGTACGTGCGAAAACGCATGCAATTTTTACTGAATGAACTACAATGACCATGTTCCAACACCGCTCCCTGCTCCGATCTTGTCGTAAAATTTAAACTATCACCATCTTCTAAACAATCGCGCTGCTCTCTGTATCTCCAATACTCGCATTCTGCTTTCCACACCATAAACCAACGACGACAATTTAGATATCCATGCGAGTGTCGGACGACAAAACATAGTTATGCAAAAAAAAAATGTAAAATTCACTCAAGAAGTGAATGAATGAAAAAATATGACATGCATCATTGAAATGACAATATAAAAAAATTTAAGTATGTACTCAAATTACGCCTGTCCGTCGATATAGTTCAGTTCATATTGTTTTAGGCCATAGTCATAATTCCAAAGTGCCTGGTAAGCCAAAGTCCGTGTGCACATATTTATTGTTTAGACCTAACAGATAGCTACCAACCCAGCCATTGGACGACGAAAGACTAAGGAAATAACTGCATGCTTATCGGTTCCAGACGTCATACGAAAGCCATTGCTCACGCAACATGTACATTAAAACGGGTTGTAAAAAATGCTGCGGTCATCAATTTGAAAATAAATTAAATCTGTTTGTTTCTGACAGTATACAAAAAATAATCGGATGTGTAACAGTGTTTTTGACTGTACAAGATTATTCATTACTTTGTGGGCCCCATACGAAATGTGAAATAGAATTTATGACAATGATGGGGTTTTATGTAAGCCACCTTCAGCGACATTGACAGTCCCTGTTACCAGATCCACTCGTACAAAGGACCCAAAACCGATTGGTACATAAATTTACTTGTTGTATGTGATTGAGAAACATGGTCGTGACCCAGTCTAATGTGCATGTTTGTTTGCGTATGTCTTGTCTGTCGTCCGTTACACCTCATTTGATACGACGAAAGGTCTTAGCAAGAGAATTTGGTGTTGGTTTTTATTATCGCACTCTGCACACTTTGTGCAAAAAATAGTTTAATAACGACAATGGCATTTACTCACGTGTATGTTTGACTTTGTTGCAGTCTTTTAATCGCTTGTTGCATGTGAAATGTTAATTTTCTTGTAAATTGGGTGCCCTTTGCCAAGATGTCATCGTTGTATATGTCGTTGTCTTTGACTGACATCTCATCATGCCCGCCCAGATCTGTTATCCCAGTCGCATCGTCGAATGATGCGGTGGATGTGGTGTTAATATTATTCAATCCATTGGCCTTACGGACCCCGTACACATTCGGAATTTGTAGATCATCGTTCCCGACTAAAGAAACAAACGGTGAATCTGGCGGCGATATCGATGGTTTTAGTAATCCGTGAGCAAAGGGGCATTTCATACGAGATGATGATGGTTCTTTTACAGCGATATTGTTTTTTATGCGTGTATCCACATCTGTTTGCATATTGTCGTCCATGTTACCATGGACTACAGACTCGGCAGCACGCTTCCTCATGGTGTATTTTAGAGTTTTTATAATCTTAGTTGGCATACCATTTTCTATGCATTTATCGATTTGTTCGCTTTCCAATATGGAGTTATGACACATTTTTGAAGTTCACGAGACACAATAATTTTATAAAGACACCGTGTTTTTTTCCTTAACAGCCTTCACTTTTTGTTTCCAATTATAATACAAGAAGATTCTTTCTTCCAATGTTTTTATTTTCTTTTAAACCGATTTTTTTATTACATATTATTTTTGTTTCGTATCTTGTGTTGTTGGCCTTAAAAATTCTCTGTATACTGCGGTGTTCGTACAGAGAAGCGCCAACGACTTTCACACTTTAAGCTGATAAGTAATAGTGAATCGGCAAACAACCGTCACAGTGTTTATATTTTCCCACACAAACAATTACTTGGCAAAAATAAAGCAATAACAAAATCACTCATGCTCATTGGGGCTGAGTTGTCGGTAGCGCATTGTGACGTTCTCATGATTGTCCAGAGAAGAGATACACAAAAATTTTACGTGTAGCTGAATCGTGCGCTGCACAGCTCTTCATTCTCTACGTAATGGTGGTCGGTCAGGCACACCAAGATCTATGTCTACTTATGTTTGTACATACGTACATTAGAGTGCCTCGATCTTCATTATAACAAAATGAAACTGCAATTTATTTACTTTTACAAAATTGGATAATTTTAGGGAGAAACATTTGAAAAGGTGGTTTATAATTGATGACGAATTGATGTTTCACAAAAATTATGTTTTATTTTTACATTTAATTTCAACAATTTGGAACGTGCCGAATTAAAATAGTCTATTTCCTATATTGTTTCTTCGCAGAGGTGAGCAACATGTGTATCAAACGTGAATCACCCGTTTCTCAGATTTGGTCTGTAAATTAAAAAAAATACATTTTGTTTACTTTGCCATGTTGACATGTATTACCAATAACTTTGTTTTTATAAATGATATTTCGGTTATCGAATCGAAATCCGCGTCATAACGCGTATGAATATGGAAACAATTTTTCAAATTACCGTTGTATTAAAAACAAGAGCCATACAAAAAGGGTTTCAACACAAATCACGGTTTTAAAGGATCAAAAGTATCCTTGGTCACGACAAAAATACGATATTCAAGGGTCGCGGTATGATGAAGGTTTTATAGAACTGCACCAAATTAAAAACAAATGGAAAGTGATTTATCTTTTGGGTCACGTCGAACGCCATGCAAAACTTCATTTCGAAGAGCTTAGATGAATTTGTTTTCTCTCAGTTTTCCGACAGATAGTATTTCTTTTATTTTGGTATTATTTCGCATAATTTTTGCGAGGCACTCTAACGTACATATTTTGTAGACGTGCCTCTTTTCATTCTTACGTCAATTATTGGCCTCAAAATAATTTTGGACTAATGTGTCACATGCTAAAGATTATAATTTCATCATAATGAAAGATTTGCCACAATTATAAATAAGATGACGGTTAATGGAATATTTACTGTCCCACCTCGCCTATAAAAATATATGCCATCTAACTCGTGCTCTTTCTCTATCTCTCTCTCTATCGATCTAACGCCCCATTCTTCAAATCTGTATTTGTTGCGGGGCAATTGCGAATTTGCCTTCTTTATTACAATCACGCGTTGTTGAAGCAATTTACTTCTGATAGCTGATGTAAAAGTGAACATTCAGCACAGGTTCTAATATTTCAAGTGCTTTTGCTGCGGCCATTATTTGTTCCCATAATAGGAGTCATCATCGTCTGAAATGAAACAATAAATCCACAAGTAGTAGTGTCGTGCATCATTATACAACCAATGTTAACATTTAAATTCTGTAGATACACACATGCCCACTTTTTAAGGCGATGGACTTTTTCCCTCTCGCACATACTATTAAATACGCCAACTGAAGTGATACGGTCATTTTGACTGACTGGATTCCTAATAGTTGCTAAACAGTCGTGTGCAATGCGCTTATCATTCCTTAAATAGTACTTTCTTCTGTAGACGAACATACCATATATTAAGTAGGCACAAAGTCCATTACAGCAACTAACGTTTGATTTATAGTCCAGGTAATGCATGATTCAGACAATGTGCATGCATTACTTTTTAAAAGATGCACCAAAATGTAACCGGAAATGCTAGCATTCTAAATGGAGCTATTTTTTACCACCATTTTTGAGTGCAAAATGTAAATTGTATAACTTGATCTCAAATAACTTATGATAAATACGAGAACGCGAACGGAACAACTCTGGAAATGCCCAAAGGTCATATTCTCTAAAAAGTATCAACATCAGAAAAAAATTGGACATGAAAAGTTTCACATTGGATTTTCCTGTTGTAATGACAAATTTATTATTTTTTGCGTTGGAAGAATAATGTTAATCCTACATACTTATGTAGACTTATCCATTAAGGGACTTTAAATATATATTTTGCTAAAAAAAAATATAACTCGTGACCTCTGAGTAACATTTCGCCAGATTCTGAATATCGGTCAACATTGAAGTAAGTGAGTTGTCGGTTGATATCTAATCTTAATTTTGTTGGAATTGAAATCTGTTTTTTCAGTAGTTAAACTTTAAACATTTAAACTAAGTACTTACACAACAAAGTATTTAAGCCTAATTGTAGAATTGGCAATTGCAAATCGTCACCGGAAATCCAAAATGACTGAATAAGCCATTTCATAACATCACAGGAGAAGCCAAACACTCGTCTTGTTACGTCGTTTAGGAATTTGCTTCAAATTTTGCAGACACATGTATTGTAGGTCATTTTACAAGAATGAAACAAAGACACGATTTTGGTTTTTATGATGATTGGTCATTTTGGATATCCGGTGAAGAAATACTAATGTATTTATCTTTCAGTATTCTGTCATACTCGTATACAGAAAAAAGAAATAATCGATTGAGACAACGAGAATCCATTTTGTATGGGAGCAAGTCTAAACTATTCATAGAAAAAAACACACTGTTTCTGAACCGATTCAGTTCTATTACAGATATAATTCGGGGACCATATAACTGGATATGCATTCAAAAAGGGGCACAACAAAGTTGTAAAAAATAACTTTAAACTAAACATATGAAGCGACTAACAGTGCTATTCTGAATCAATGACAAGCGTACTTGATGTGTTAGCAACAACTTTCATGACAAGAACCACAACTTGCTACTCTGGGATTGTTGACTCATATACAATTTCAAATCGTCTGTTTTCCCATTAAGAAGCAGAAATTGTAGGTACTATATATGAAAGACAAAATTACATTTTCATCATTCAGTCAGTAAGACTATCATAAATCGTTGTCTTCACTATTTTTCAAAACAATGCGAGCGGCAATATCGTGGATTTAGTTTGTTTTTATTAATCTATAATTCATTTACATTTCAAAGGTATGAATTATTTGGAAAAAGGGTATGCAGTAAAAGTTGTTTTATGTTGAAATTCTCAACACAACAGTAACGACATTTAGCAAATTTATTGTTTAAAGAAAATAAAAATAAACTGACAAACCTCCTCACACGAGCAACAGCTGAATGTGGTTGAGCAACAAAGAAACTGCACTCACTGCTTGGTTTATCTCTTACTTACATAAACTCTCTGTAGTTTTGTTTGGGTTGTTTATTTCCAGTCCTTTCCATCCAATGGGAGCAGAGAATATTGTTTTTCTTTTTTTAATTGGATTAAATTGTTACTGCGATCAGCTATCGTTTGCAGTGTGAGAACGTTTTCAGTGGAAATTTCAGAAGAGAACAAAGTTATTTTTTGGCGTACGTGACTCGACTGTTTTCGACGAAGTCTGTATGATCTGCTCGTTTAATATTGGTCTGTTGCCATCCGAAGTTAGAGCTTGTGTCTTTCATTTAGTTTCTCCTAAGCTCCGTAATACCGGGATTGAGTGTGAGTTCTATCACCCCACATACGGAGATTTGGCAGGTCTTTGAAGACACTATTTGGTCAAATTACAATCTTTTTGTTGTCATAAACTGTCATGCTTATACACGTACTCATATAAATACATAAGTATATATGTGTGGGAAGTATTATTAAATGGTAATTGCTATTGTGATTGGCGTGATATATACATATGTATGTCAGTACGTTTTATTGTGTCGGCAAAATTTTACTTTATGACAATTCTCCAAAAAAAGTAAACCATTTTTTGGCGTACCGTTGTTTTACCTGTTGCAATTGCTGTTTAAACGCATCGAAATGGATGAGGGTCAACATTTTTTTGCAATTAAAATTGTTTATTCCTATCCCAAAAAGCGAATTAATTATTCTGATTAATCTGAAAAAGTTAAACATTTTTAATGATATTTTTAATTCATCACAATGTGAAAAAATTAAAAACAAAATTCTTTTTAACCTTAAATTGAAAAATACGAAAAGTAGTGATTTTTGGAAATATATATGAAATACATACTTATGTATATACAAGGTTTTCCAACAAGAGGTGTTATTTTAAATCATCCGGTATTTCGGTAGCTGTCACTGTTGAAGCTTTTATTCCTTGACATTTGACAAGTACAAACTACGCCATTTCTAAAAATGGAACGATAAACGCTTCAAAAATGCATTGAAATTATTAAAATTCACTACAAAAATGGTGAATATCTTGCAGTCACAGTTCGCAAAACTAAAAACCGTGTTATCTCTCGAAGAGGTGATCACAATTGGCTACCGAGATCTTGTGATTTAACACCTTGCGACATCTTCCTTTGGGGCGAAATGAAAGATAAGGTCTACACCAACAGCCCATTGTCGATTTAAGACTCAAAGATAGAATTCGTGAGGCTATCGAGGACATAGGGCAGCCACTTTGCGATTTGGTTATGGAAAATATCATGAAAAAGATATGGTCATGTAAGCGTGGTCGTGGTGGCCTTTTGCCTGATGTTGTTTTTCATTATTAACGGCATACCTTCCTCTTTATAATGAAATAAACATCCGATAATTTATCTCAAAAAATTTCAGTTTTCTTTGAATACCAAAAAACACCTCTTGTTGGTGTACCCTGTACATGTATCCAAATTGCCGATGTATCGTTTTTGAATGGTGTAAGATTTCTTGCGTCGCAAACTGATAGTCGGTCTGGCTTGGTCGCACACGACGCCTAAATTTGTCAGTAAAGTCCTAATCACGTCAGATTTTACGACATCTCTCCCATGCTGTTTGGGATTGGTGACGACGTTACATGTGCCCCATGTTGTAAGCGGCGATGTTCGTATTAAGACTCTCACTTTGCTATACAATCTTGAATCTTCCGTTTCGAAGAGTTCTAAAACTTTATGATGTTAACATGACTGCTTATTATGATAATATTGACGTAGACGGTGACGAGGGTGTTGATTTCTTGTCGTCCAACTAGTGGTACTGGTGTCAATCCATGAATTGTCTGTGTATGATTTTCTTATTTTATCCTTTTTTTGCAAAAATAGAAATAAATCCATGATCTCGAAGTGTTTCATCAATAGATAAGTTAAGCTGGTTTAAAAATTAAATTACAGTGATCTCGAGGTAATGTGAACTAATAAAAAGTATTTTTCTATTATTGGAAACTGTAAAGTGCACAGTGCTTTACGTTTTCTAGATCCATAGAGTGTGTTATTATGCAAATTAGATTGCTGAAACGCAACCGTAACGAACCAGCAATACGATTTTAGATAAGTAAAGTAATTAAAAATTGCAATAAAACGAGATAACGAAAAAACGTGGAAATTTCTGAATAAGGAATTGGACCGTTCAAAAGTATTAGTTAAGGAAATGTGTACTGCTGATGGTAGAAGTAAATGGTGAAGAAAAAGTCCTTGTTTTAATGATAATTTGTATGGCTCTGTGAGGGCACTGAAAAATACTAATAGTTTCAATCTCTAACAAGTAGATGGAAGAAGAGTTACCGATATTTTGTTTTTATTGAATATAAGGTTGGTAATTGATATTGCAATCAAGTTTTTCAAAAACATGATTTGAAACATGAAAAATATCCTAGTGCTCGAATGACTCATAAGGTTCTACCAATACCCAAGAATGCTCTGTGATTTCAGACCCATTTCAGTTCTGCCATTTAGAGAAAAAATAAATAAAATGTTAAAAGAAAAAATAAATAAAATGTAATACCTTGAAATAATCAAGGACTAAGCTTGCCTACAATCAGCAGTGTTTAGTAGGGTCGGTGGCGGTTCAACAGCGTTAATGTCGGCGACTTAACAATTAACAGATTAATATCCAAAGAAGGTGTACATCTGTAAAACTTCTGTGTTAAAAGTATTAGTCATTTGGAATCGCCATCAAACAGCGTACAAAAGCTCCGTGAATTTTCGAGTTAGAAATGTATCTCTCTAAAGTCATACAGATCACTGATTCGTGAGAACTTATATGCAGATACAATGTTTTCTCTATCAAATATTATTTTCCAAATTGACAACAAACTATTTTTTGTTTCTTCAAATATCTTCAAATAGTTGTTAACCATTACGTTACATAAAATAAGTTGTACATCGTTCTCACTGTATCGCAAATATTTTTGGACCATTGACTTTATTACACTCATTAAAGTAACCCATAACATCCAGCGGTTTGTCACTTTATAGCAACGATAATAAATTATTTTAATGGTGACTTTGTAGTTTGTTTCACTTTGTAATTGTATTATAATTTGAATTTTGCTGATCTAATGCACTTGTCTCAGAAAACGTTACCCAATTGGTGTTATGAATAGTGGCGTATACTTGAATGCTTGCAATGCTGCACGCTATCAGGGGTGTTCTTCAATTCACTTTCAAAATTGTTCATTTTTAGTTCGTTGTTGCGATCAATGCTAATGTACGATGTTTTATACAGAATCAGTTCATCATATGTGATAGGTATAGAGTACGACGAGTGAGAAATCTATCGATGCCATACAAAACATTCATCCTTATCACAATAATTTGGTATCGTGAATATCTTCATAATGATTTAATACGTACCTAACAATTCTTTTTTTGCTCGAATAGCTTATAGAATCGTTTTGAAAAGTCAACAGCTGTCAAAAACTGTATTTTTTTAACCTTTACTAAAATACTTGCTGTTCTGAAGCGGATTGACCGATTGTACGAAATTTGGTTCATATTAAAGTTAACTCTACGGTCCAAATGAAATTTTTATATTTTTAACTGAGAACTGTACAGTCCTGTAGCAATAGTACAGTGGTAGTGCAAGAGTGCGTTTCATTCCGCACGTTCGAACAATTATACCTGTTCCGCCGGACAAAGGTTAAAATGTTATTAAAGTTTAGAATAATATCACTGAATTTAAAGGTGGAAGCGCTTTAATTTTAAAGTTAAATTTTGAAATAAAATTTTGAAGCTTTTATTCCTTGGCATTTGACAAGTACGCCCTAAAAGTGGAACGATACACCCTTCAACAACGCATTGAAATTATTAAAATTCACTAAAAAAAATTGTAAAAATCTTTCAGTCACAGTTCGCAAAACTTTCCGGACCGTGTTATCTCTCGAAGAGGTGATCACAATTGGCCACCGAGATCTTGTGATTTAACACCTTGCGACTTCTTCCTTTGGAGCCACGTAAAAGATAAGGTCTACGCCAACAGCCCAGCGTCGATTCAAAGTATTGTGAAAATAAAATTAAAATAATTGTTATATTTTATATACTGTTGATATTTTTTAAACTACTGGCTAGTCATCTTTTAATAACAATATATATTTATAATAATATATATTTAAAGTTGGAATATTGGCACATTTATTTATTTGCGAATATCTAAAATTTGGGAAAGTGTTTTTTTGGAAAAGCAAATTCATATCAATTAGTTCAGACATATATACTAAAGTCCCCACTCAGGGATTAAAAAACTTACAGTGATCCAAAAATAAACTGGAACACTTAAGTTTTCCGACCTCACAAGTTTCTAGCTTCAAGAGGGTTTTGTCGATTTTCACAAGATCAATAATTAATTTTCAGCCTACAACTACATCTGGAAATAGATATATTTTGACACAAAACCTTAGTGATCGTAATGTCGATGTGAAACAAAACCAATATCGTTGGTCAACTGTATATCGATAACTCTGAGACTTAAATTTGATAGGGTCTAGTATGGATTACATTTGTCATTATTTAACCAACACAACCAAATTTGACAGCATACAAAGTTATCGACACTGAGTTGGTCAACTTAGACTGACGATATTGTAATAAAATATGTAGTGAACAAAAATATACAAAAATTAAATAATAAAAAGAAAATTTGTCTGCAGGTTTACGAAACTCTTTTTAAGCCGTTGCATGTATCGAGGCATCAATTCAAGAAAGTTTTAAACTGTATGAAAGTGATACGTTCCTTAAAATATCAGGAGGTATATGCCCAGGAGAAAGTCACCAAAGTGGACAGTTTATCGCTAGTTTTGTCGGGAAAGTAAGTACTAATTCTTTGTTGTCAATGCGATTAATATGTTGTAAAATAACAAGAAAATATATTTCGTTCCTTTGGTCAGATTGGTGGTGTCACAAAATCAGAGGGCACTTCATATTGTATTTCCACATCAGTTCCTAGATTCGCCAGAATGGTTTGGTGTGTCAACAGATGACTACTTTCAGGTAAGACAAAATACATTCCCATACAATACATACACACATCTGTATACCGGCATTTACATTTGTAATAGGTCTCTATAATGGCAATGGAGGAATCGAGAGTGTTAATATGGCATCGGGACAAATTAAAGTTGTCCATTATGTCGGAACCATTTTTACAAACCGTTTTTGATCATATATTGGGACGTGACGTGGTCAAAAAGCTAATGCAAGTAACTCAGGTAAAATTTTCAATATTCTAATCGTTGAGAACTTTTAGGTTCAAAGGAAATAATTCCATTTTCACTTCAATAATTAACGAGTGAAATGTTATCATTTTTCCAAAACATTCACTTTATAGAAGAACTTAAATACGATTTTGTTCGTCCAGGTTAGCGAGTCAATTGCCAGCAATGGATTTTTACCATCCGGTAGTTACGACGACGCCGAGGACAAACCAATGTTGATCATGAAAAAAAGCACGGAAGGCCACAGTTTAACAGCTTTAATTAATCGACAATTACAAGGTAAACACAATAGTCAACTTCTGCATATCGTTTAATCTCTCAAACATTTAATATTTGTATAGAGTATTTCATACATTCATTACGATTTTTATTTGAAGAAAAAAAATCATTGGCTTTTAGTGCTTGTTGTCGAAGTGTTTTACAATATGCCGACATATCCTCTCATTATATTTTATTACGAATTTTTTTTTGTATGTTTGCATGAAAAGTTGTATTAATATGATTTGTGTTGTGTTGTGTTTAGTTTAGTTTATTAATTATTGATTTATTTTGTTTATACGATTCTTTTTTGTGTTTGTATTCTATTTTAGAGGAGCATGTGCCTCTTTTGGGCCGTACATACACTACAAAACCCCCCTTTCAGTTGTTAAAGCCTATTAAAGACCTAATGAGCGACAACGACGGCAAATCCTGCTCAGCCGAATATTCTGCTTCAGATATTCCAAATCTGATTATTAATAAATAATCCTACTGATACTGATGAATATAACATAACTACTACTACCGCTTATAATGTATATGTAACAAACAAAATATGAGTATATAAGTGTATATACGAAACTAACTCAACTAGCTAATATGTTAGATCTAGTATTGTAACTACGGATAAAGTAACTAAACCAAATAAGAAAATGTATAACATTAAGTCGCTGTTCAGAATGCCAATCAACTCTTGTATCATTGGGGATATTACCACCACACATAATGACAATGTAAATAATTTATGATGTTGTTTTCTGATATACAGTGTTTGTAATTACAATGGTGCGTCCTCTTCTGCGATCAAATCACTATAAATTGTTCATACTCCAAATTGTATTCAATATCAGTTATTCTATTTTTTTTTTGGATTTGGAAACGTAAATTGGGTACGATAATATAAGACCAGATATTGGTTTTTAGCTTTTATTTTCGTGATACATACTCGTAAGTTCCATCCTATGAAGAAAATAAGACCATAACAACTCAGATCCATTCATTTCTGTTTATTCTGGCAGTTTATACAAACATTTGGCGGCACTTTTGTTGGATATCCCATTCAATTGCAATGTTGGTGAACTCGCCATGATAATTTTACTATTCTTTTTGCTCTTACGAATTTCGGTGAGTATAACAGTGTGTTGTGCTTCTCTCCATAGCCTGTCACCTTAAATTATGTGAGGCAAATACGTCCATGAAATTTGGTTAATGAATATAAATAAGTACATCATGTGAATCATGTGCTGCAGCATTGCAAAGTCCGCTTTTGTAGATGGTTGCTTTTTATTATTTGTAAGTCGAATATATTTTTGGAAACAGGCAAATGAAGCCCTCTTTTATATGTGGACGGCGAATCATGTCTTGTATCGTACTTTGGCCTAAAAGCGGTACTGAGCTCCTAATGTATCTGTTAACAACACACATATTAAACCCGGTAGTCCGCCTGTGCAATCTATCGCTATATTATAATGCTTCCAAGATGCCCTTGTACGTTTCTCGTAGCCTGACCAACTGCGGAGCCTATGCCTTGCCATCCCAATTGCAGGACTAGTTATCGTTGCGGATGTGTTAGATGGTCATCAAACACTACCGAGAAAGAAAGAATTCGATTTCCTTAGTGGGAGCTGGTAGTGATATCAGTTCGATGTCGAGTAGATGTTAGACGTTCCTCATTCACTAAACAAGAGAGTGGGTTTAGCCACATAGCGATGTGTGGCGAGTGGTTGTGTCAGCATTGTAGTATATCCGATTTGCGAAAGCACGCCGTGGCTAAAGACTTGACGCTGAGTATCAGTGTTTTCGACCTAAAAACATTTTAGAGAATGCGCTTTGAATTATACCACAATATAAGTGGCGAGACCTCGAGGTTGTTGAAAATACACATTATTCGAATAACACCGCTAATCTCCTTACTCATTAAGTCAACGACATTTACGAGGTAGACGGTCGCTGAATATTTGTTTATGTTCTTATCAGAACTTGAACATATTTTGTGTGATAGTCGCACAAGACCTATCACAACACCTATACATGTATACATTAAATTTTGATCGTAATTCACATTTGTTTGTTCACTTCTGTGGACAACTAAAGCCAACTTTGTTGGGTGAATCTGAGATTAACGGCTAATCATTTTTGGCATTAACGTCTATTTTTTGCATAATTTAATATTTCGGATATGTATTCTATTTAAGAATAGATACTTAATTATCAAAGGCGCACATCGATTTCTTAATTTTTAAACGAATTATACGATATTTTCCCACGGTAATGCGTATTAGACAGGAAAATGATATAAAGTAAAAGCCAGGAGAATGACGCTAGGAGATAAAAATCTACTAAACTAAGGGGCTCCAGATAGTATTTTTTTCTAGGTTTGTATATAGCACAAATTACATTCTATACAGGGAAATAATCGGCCATATTATGACTATCGTCTAAACTAATAATTTTGTAAGATATTGAGATCGTTTCATAATTTCAAAGTCGCTTATAGAAACTGTAAAAATAACTTTAGCAAAGCTAAAAAGTTTTTTTTAAACAAAAAGTTAAATGCAAATGTAAAAGTAGGACGTAGGAATTTTAATTTCCCCACCACCGTTAACTCTCGAGAATAGGGCATTTTTTCGACGTCTTCACATTTTATTGTTTTTTTTTAACCAAAACTTACACATGGGATGTTTCAGGAAGTAAAAACATCACAGTTGTAGAATTGCGTAAGATTTGGTGGTATGTTATTCCGGGAAGTACAAATTTACTAATTTCCCGGGTTAAAAACCCCACAACGCTTCACAGGTTGGCACACCTCCTCGCGTAAGTGGAGCGATAATGTTTTTTTTTAATTTAAATTATTTTATTTTATGGTCGATTAAATTTTATCCATTTTTAATATTTTTTTTCTCTGAAAAATACATACTAATTTTTGAATTTACGTGTTACAGTTTTTGACAGCTAATATGAATGATAATAATTACAAAATCGATCCTGAAACTAGTTTCCCCATTTTAAAATTTTGTTTGGTAATTTTCCATGGACATTTCCGCACGAAAATGTTCCGATCCACACTGCCTGGATGGTTAAGTCATGGATTGAAGGGTAAAATGTCTGTTTTATGCACTTGGTGACATCAATATAAGAGAAAACCTTTGTGGATGAGTCTGATAAACAATATTCCAACAAATAGAAACAGGAACACCATTTTCTAAATAATTTTGGAAAATTGTACGATTCGCTTTCCACTCGAATCTACGAAACATGTTTAAAACAGCTTTGTTAAGAAAAGTGTGTGCAATCTGTCTTTGTATTTCCATACATTTTTCTTAAATGTATAAATAAGTTAATGTAGAAAAAGCTTGACAACTACAAACCAAGGTTGATATCCGGGATTATTAACTCACAGAATAACCACATTAATGTCACTTACTATTGGAGTAAGGGTAAAAGTTTCATCTCCATAGCTGCAGTCGTTTTCGGGTTGTAGCGTTTTGAATTTGTCACATGTATCAGAAACCAGAGAATTGGCTTATTGTTTTTAATTTCATACTACTAGTGTGTATTTACTGGTAAATAAAACTGAAATTCTTAAGAAAAATATACTGGGATAAATCATAAAGCTAAACTCAACCTCTGCGAAGATGTAAGGCTCTGTAGGTGATTTCATTGAATTTCAATATGCAGGCGTGCCATACTTTACTTCACCTTTACTCTAACTCAAGGTACAAGTTTTATCTCCGTATCTGCAGTCGTTATCGAGTTATAGCGTTTTCAATTTCAGCCAAATGTAAAAAATTGTCTACTACTAATTTCTGGACTCCTGGTATCAGTAACCAGAGAATTGGCTGTTTTTCAATGGTTGGTCGTTTTGTGTTTTCACATGGGAGGGTGTGTGTGTTCTTGTAAATTAGACTGCAATTCAAAGCATACCTTAAGGCTGGAATGTTTATATTCGCGCCTAACATTTAAAAACGCCAAAACTCGCTAACGAAGTAAGCTTGTACCCCGTGTTAGAGTAAGTGTAGGACTTTCAGAATGCACATAATTGTATACGTCCAATTAATAAAAAATTAAATTACTTCAACACAGAATACACGTTTTACTTTAATTTGTCGTCTTGCGAAGATTTTCTTTCGAGAGCTCTACCATTTTCTCAAACTGCTACGAAAACAATGTATTTGTCCGTCCAACTACAAATAAAATTACTTTTTGTTTTACTCCATTTTGTAAATTTGTTTTTTGTTCTCCTTTTAATACTCTCCCCGACAAAATCTACGGCATTTTTTTTACAATGCTTGAAACACAAATACGACACTCATGATATCAAAAATTTAATGTAAGAGTTACATTTCTGTCGCATACGCGAAACATAATATCATTTTTAAACAAATCGTCGTTTACAAGGCCGAATGTCATACTTTTATTGGTTTATCATTTAGTTAATCATGAGTCTCTGTTTTCTTAATTTGCAATAATGTGTTTTCATTGTTAGGACTATAGAGATCTATGCCTCATCCACATATATTGGCCAATTCTCCGATACCGTGTTTGTAAATATGTATGTATTGTATAGAACATAGTAATTCGAAATTAATTTTCTAAATAATGCTGATAGTACGTATCGTACGATTTTGCGATCAATTTAGTCATAGAGATCAAAAAAAGAAATTGTTAATATATATACATATGTATATACATCTCCATCAATAATCATTTTGAATTTATTGTAAACTTTCGAGATTCGGGAGAAGAAAATACAAACAATTTCAGTCAATCGTGCATCACGAAGAATACACACATTCTCGAAATTCAGCATTTAGTCCACTCACAGAACAAACAATTATCTATCGTTTATTTTGATTTCGTGACACTTTTGTTGGAAAATTGTAATTTTGGTTTCTTTTTGTTTTAATCAATTGTAAAACAGCCCTCCCACGGATATCAAAGTACTATGAAAGTGGTAAGTATTTTCCTTGCATATGTCTCTAGACAACTCTTTTTTCAGATATAAACATCTATGTCTCGTATGTGTGTACTGTCGATGTAAATAAATTAGAATTTATTTTTTGTTTTGTTTTCGAGTCTCTTATTGTTATTTTTATACATACATATATATATATATGCATGTTGTTCTCGGATCTAATCTAAGACAATGATTGTATTTGTTATGACCTATTGGATACTGATTAGTCCTCTTACATTCTTGCAGTAGGAGATCCAAACTCGTGGCGTTTGGGACGCATAGACGAGACTGATACAGAGACGGCCGTATGAGTACGCAAGAAAACACTACTGATATTATACATATAATAAAGAGTGCTCGTTTCGACCCCGTACTTTTAGACTTTGAGATTATTTTGAGTATTATTAGCAATTAAGGGAATACTTTTTATTCAACGAATAATTCTGTACTACTTTAATAAACACACACACACAGAAACAATACACCAAGAAGCTAATTCATCACCACCACGGACATGGACAACACATACGTAGTCCTTAGCCCTTACCGATAACTGAACACTAACTAGTATTGGGTGGTCCCTACCTACCTGTGTACAATATGTGTATGTATGTAAATCATTCGACTAGTCAATAATCAAACCTGTTCAGTCTGTCGGTTATTCAGTATTATCCAACGATCGAAACAACAGCTTTGTCAAAGTAGTACATTGATATTTAGTGAAATTTGTTATATATAACATATATATACATAAATATTTTTTCATATTTACAAATGTAAGCGAATATAATAGTATGTGTGAATGTGACAACAACAAAAATGAAACCAAATAATACTTATACATAGAGAATAGCGTAGATAAATCGAATATTGTTGAAATTGAACAATTGTATGAACATAAGTAATAGTATTAAAATTAATAATAATAAACAAAGAAAAAACAAATATTTGTTTAGAATTACATACATATAGTTATAACATTAGTTTAACAAAAACTAAACTCAAAGGGTTTATGTAAAGTTGCCATTTTGTTTCTTAATTATTGTATTGTAACAATGGTCTCAATGAAGAATTTGATGCGACCAAAGGCGTGTACCTTTATTTTTGTTATATTTTTTAATGTATTTATGTACGTATGTAATTAGAACAGAAGCTAATTAATTAATACAAATCTAAAATTAATTTAACATTTATGCAAATAAAAATCCTTAAAGGCTATATACAAATCACACAGTTTTAATCGGCATGGTACATTTTACATTCCTGTTCTGCGTTGGTAAGTTTAAACGACGACCAGAAAGGACTAATGTTTGTTGGTATACCAGGATTATTATATCATTAAAAAAAATGAGCTGGCTATTTAACCATTCGAAAGTGGGGCATTTCCAACAAAAAAAAATATAAAAAGTAAATGAGCAAAATTCAGAAGACCAACAATTATATTTACTTTCCAAGGAAACAAACTTTTCGAGTAAAAATTTAACACAAGAAAAATTGCATAAACACAGAAAATCACCAATTCCAGTACATCTCGGTGAAAGATTCCATAACGTTGGATTGTCCCGCTGCAGTCTGGAGATGTCTATTATCGTCTCTAAATGCCACAGTCTCAGCTCTAGTCTGTTGTGACATGACATTGCAATCTTCCAGTCATCTTCGGACATGTACTGATTCGTATGCTTAATATGCATTAGATCAGCCTTTACATATATCCATTACAATTCCAATAAATCGCATATTTAATAGCCGTCGCAACACGGTTATCCACTCGGGAACTGAAATATTTCCTGCAGAATAATATTCAATTTATTAATGTTTCGACTTTATATATTACTTTCGGAATTTTCTCGATTATAAAATAAAGGGTTGTGTTTTAGAAGATTTTAGATAAGGACATCGGTCAAAACAATACAGCAAGTGCAAGAGCCGAAACCGGGAAACCTTTCAATGAATGGGCCTTAGAAAATCTGATAAATTTTATAGAAAAATTGTCTTCAGAGACGAGGCTCATTTTGGACTCAATGGATACGTCAGTAAACAGAATTGTCACATCCATTCGGAATAACAGCCATAGCCTGTTCAGGAGAAGACAAAGCACCATGAATAAGTCTCTGTTTGTTGCGGTTTATCATTTTACCGCGCTTTATAAACGACGATGATGTCAAAGACGGTCAACGGGGCAAGGTTCCGATGATTACGGACTTTTCTTTGCCTTTGGGAGGATCCACCTTAACAGGTGGCACACTGTAAGCGATAATATGAAAAATTAAGAGTCGATTTTAAAACAATTAATCGACCGCCGCCTCGTTCGTGCGATTTGAACATTAATTAGTTGTGAGACACCTGAAGTCTCTCGTCTATAGGGATAGTGATAACATTACAAGTGTCAAAATTTACATGAAATAATATTTAAAAAAAAAAATGATTGATCCAATAAATATTTCATTTACTAGCCCAAATTTTCCGTTTTTTGAATTTAAAAAAAAACAAAACGGTATCTAAAAGCCATTATAGTTACCATAAATAATTTTACTCGGAACATCCATTGATCTTGATACGTTTTGTTGCCCTACTCAGGTGATATTGATAATTATCCGCAAAAGAGTCTTCTTGGCTTGGTCTTCGCTTTTCACCTAATATTGGCGATATTTTCATATTACCATCATCGTCCATCAGTGGCGTATGTTCAATATCCATAGCCGTAATTTCGGGCATATTTGTCGTTCTTGTAGACAACATCTTATCATCATAGTCCCGATCACATAGCTCTTTTTGGCGTACATGAAAGGAAGATACATTTTTGTTGTGGTGTCTTTGTGGTGGTGGTCTACGTGATAAAGGCAGGGCAAAAGTTCTGTAGACATGTAATAGTTCATCACGCGTAAAATTGTACATGTCACTCATATCTAAATGACGCTGTATAAAGCATTATAACGTAGTTTCAATTATCCAAAATACACATATTATTTGACAAACAAACCTGTTCAAATATGCGTAGAATTTCATCACGACTCAAACTTTCAAATGCAGCAATTTCCATGTTTTCAAGATATACGAATTCACTGTCACTCGAATTCACAGCCAGAGAACCGAGACGAAGCAATTTCAACGACGGCGGTGGTGGTCAGGTTAGGCCAAAAAAAAATGTAGTCGGAGAAATTATTTAAGTGGCAAGAACAAGTTTTTTACATTGGCAACCCCACACGGTTACGAAGGAGGGATCGAATCAAAAAGAGAGAATACGAAAGATAATCAAAAGTAGCAGGACTGTTTACAAAGTTGATGCCCGCCACTTTTTATTTTCTTTCGTAACAGTAACAGCTGACGTATAAACTGGGCGGAGTCTATCCAAAACGAAGGGGTGGCGTTTTCATTTTTTCATCGGCGGTAGCTGAATATAGATGAAGGTCACGTAAAAAATCACAAAATTGTCCACATATATTTAAGTTGTAGTTTTTCTTAAATAAAGATAAGGTTAAAAATAGTAAATTTAGGTTAAATGGCGTACATTTTAATATAAATAATTTTATAGTTTTAGAAAAAATATAGTTCATAAAAAATTGAATTTTTCTTAAAAAAAAAAAAAATTAACATTAAAATCGTACTCAGATCGATATTGTGAACTTTCAAAAATTTGCTGTTGTTGTTGTTAATTGTATGGAATTGAAATTGATCTGTGACTTTACGATAAGATAAAGTCAAATATTTCGTATTGCAGTATAATCCCGATAATTCGTACCCCGCTA
Organism: Hydrotaea cyrtoneurina; assembly: GCA_958296145.1. Lineage (NCBI taxonomy): Eukaryota > Metazoa > Arthropoda > Insecta > Diptera > Muscidae > Hydrotaea > Hydrotaea cyrtoneurina. The sequence continues at coordinate 2,655,770 of OY282513.1, read as the reverse complement.
ATTCGTAAACCCCGCTTATTCGTAACAAAATCCCGGTCCCTTGAAAAAATCGCGATAATTCGTAAAAATCCCATACATTTCGGTCCCCTCGATAAATCGTAAAAATTTTCCAGCGAAATGCCTAAAAACCTCTTATAATTCGTAATTTTTCGTTGAAAACCTCGATAATTCGCAAACTTCAACTGTTTGCTATTCTCTCTTTCACTTCTTTCGTGCTTTTTTATGTAGCGTAGGCGACGCGTTCTTTGGAGGAAAAACAGTAAACCATTGACAAGTGATTCTATGCTCTCAAGGGGCGAAGCATTTGTTGTTGTTTATGTCACAATGTCACAAAAACGGTCGCTTTAAGTACTTATGAATAAAGTTTTTGTTTTTTTGTTGAAAATGAATTGATTTTCCGTTGCTTTATTTTTAAAAAATAAAACTTTGTACATACATATAAATATGTAAATATGTATGTACATATATTCATTATTGAATAAAAACCTCGGTAATTCGTATTTTTTCTTTCTTCACCCCGCTAATTCGTAGAAAACGGTCGGTCCCTTGACATTACGAATTATCGGGATTTTACTGTACTTTATTTACTTCTAAGACATTTTTTTAAATTCTATACTTAAAACTTTCTTTAACTACGAATTCCTGATAACTGGCAATGGACGACCTAGTAACTATGCAAACAAGTGGTACTTTACAGACGCGTACGTGACATTAGAATATAAATTAAGGGTAATGAAGAAAAAAAATCGTTAATCGCTCAGTTTTTACGTGGGATGAAAGATGGAAAGTATAAGCAAAGAAAATAAAAAGTTGCCAATACCGAAAATGAACCATTTTAGATTTGCATTCAGTTTTATCAACGTAACAACAGACTTAGGCTTGTAAAGAATAATACAATTGAAAACTTTCTTTACTATAAAACAAGATCAAACCCTATTTATCTAATATATTTTTTCGTCACTTTTCTGTGGAATTACCCATATACTTAAACAAACTTTCAAAGGAAAGTTCTATGTATGTTTTGTTATATGCGAATTATGTATCCAGAAGTGCAGATATCAAAGCCTTATCCGATAGTTCGCACGATGTTTTGATTCTATTGGCGATGGCACTAATTATATCTACCATTTTATCTCATTTTAAAAACTTTAACATATTTTCCAATGTGATACTGCGCATGTTTCCCATGTTGTGCATCCATATGTAATTATGTTATTTCATATGTTAGAGTTACTTAACAAAGATCTTCTATTTATTAGAGGGGACAGGATTTTGACATAGATATTTACCTTATTCTGTATATTGGTTATATGACATTAATGGTATCGAATATCGATCTGAGTACACGATGACAACAGGCGGTTTTGGAGTGGTGTGGTAATAAAAATCAAAAAGGTGTCTCAAGATGTTACTTGACGCTCCTTGCCACTGGAGCGGCTACGAAAACCAAATTCCTAAATGTCGTTCACTTTTATCTATTTGGAAAAAGCTAAGCATCCTCGTACCTTGCTGAGTATGCCCATGTCACCAATAGTAGGTTTCACCAACTTCACTCTTCGGGGAAATTGTATTAGAGAAGAAACGCCACCATTGAAAGAATATCATCTTTTCTCATTGCAATTGCAGATAAACCACCTGTTTGTAGCCGTCGTTACCGTTGCCATTATTGTCTATTACGACTATGCGATGGGACGATATGTACGAAAGATACCAACAGGCTGCAAGATACTCGTAATGATGAATAAAGTTTACATACAACACATACAGCCACACAAGTCAACTACATATCTATACGAACGCATTTCTTGTGAGAATATATGCAGAGATAAGCATGTGAAACTTTGCAGACCCTCACTATGGGGCGGAAATGGCAAACCAATATTTTCTGAGTTAGTTGTATATTTGAGAAATCTTAATGGAATTGGTTTTTCATCCGTTGTATTTCTTTTGAAATTTTTTTAATATATTTGATGTAGAATTTATTTGGCACTATGATTTGACGAGTTACGTACGTTAAGTCGAGATCCGACACTTATACTGATGTCTGTCATGCTGACGAAGACATCAGCATAATTATTGCCAAATATTTAAGGAACAAAAAAAGAACCAACATCAACGACTTAAACGTTGCGTAATTTCGGTCGCTAGATTATTAATTGTTATTAATTACACTTTTGCACACTTTTATTTATTAGTGAATCTTTATTTCAAGTAAAAACTTATTTTAAGTATCTTAGCTCGGTACATTAAAATTGTGCGTTTTCTGCCATTGTGCGACTGTGATTGGGGTGGACGAATGCAAGGAATAATACAAACAAACAACAACCGACGACTGTTGTGAGGGAGAAATAATTGTCGAAACATATTGATTTTCCGAAACTCTGAGACTTGAACTTCATCGGACATGCGCACTATCAACTATGGTGACACAGTGTGTGTGTGTGTGTGTAAACCATCATGCGAACGAACCCGTAGTTAGCTATGGCGACCCAAACATTAAACAGTATTCGAGAACTCTACAGACAATACAAAGCGAAAAACCCCTAAACCACAAAAGAAAATAATATAAATTCCAATTTTGAATTAAAATAAGAAACAGACGGAGAATAAGTTTTAAGAATTAGAGTAGTTGTAATTGTACAAAAACATCTCATCAACGTCTACACATAAGTATTTCGAGAATACCAGACTCTATGCGGGCGGAAAAAAAAATAAGTTAAACCTTGAATTTCTAAAAAGAGGGTACATTTTTTTCCTACAAGTTGAGTCATACTTACTGCAAACATATGTATGTGACATTCATTGGAGAAAACTAAAGGACAAATACATACCTACCAACGAAACCAACAAGGAGGACATGCAGAAAATTGAAATTTATTTTCACATCATGCTGCATTAGAAGCCTCGTCCAGGGGACAAAGGATTAGTACATTTAGTAGTATAGTTTTATAATAACAATATGGAGGATCTGTTTCTTTTGGTGATAAAGGAGTCGACGGGCACCAAACACAATGCACTGCGACAAACTGCACAAATAGCATACGGTACGTCCCATCAATTCATACATTGTCAGATGGCAATTTAATTTGTTATCATCTCATCTTTTAGATAAATTGTATCGTCAACATGGCATACACAGGGATCCATCGCATGAATTGCGTTCCGTGTGCTTCACGGCTTTACAGATGGCTCTGGACACTAAGCGTCCGAAATTCGTTACAATGGGATTAAATGGATTGCATGTAAGTACATTCTGAGCAAGAACTTATGTACCAACTACTAGAACTGAAACCTATCATAGATGGACATATATATATGTAAATACTTTTATAAATATGTATGTGCGTGTGGTATTTATAATAGATGCATACATATGTACGTAGTCGTAGAACAAGGAGTCATATCGATTCAAGATGTTGCCAGTACGTGACATCCTTACTAAAATATCTGCAGACCACTGCTGGTTTATTAGGGTGGAGTGAACTAGGAATTTAGCTCCACACATTGTGTTGCCATCTATTTGTTTATAACTCCGAAAGTGCCACTCAGCTGAAGGTTACATCTAACTTTTTGTATGAAAACATTCTTTATTCGCAATCTGTTACAACAATAAGTAAATTTAATAACACTATGCAACAAAAAAAAAATTGTCTGGAAACTAAAGTTATTTTTCGAGATCATTGCACCTTTATTATTTTGACCATAATTTTTTGAAAGGATACGTCCGATCGAGCAACACGATACACCAAATTAAAGTGAATAATGTGGTCTAAAATATTAAACAAAAATAATAATTTTTTTTTTTGGAAATAATAAAGGCTTTTTTAGTAGAAGTGTCAAAAATACCATTGGTAATACGAAATGAATAAAAAAAATTCGAAAGTTGCAGTGGGGTTTATACCTTCACCCTCAATAAAAACATACAATTTTCATATTCCAAAGTATCCGAATTCCACAAGTAGGTGTGGCTACCACCTTCGGATTTTATGTCAGGTAAAATGTTACCATGTAATTCTGCGATTTCCAAAGTGATGGTCTAGACTTCTCGCTTTACTTAACATAGTATTTTGGGTAAGATTCTGTGTGGTACCAGATGGGGATGAGGCTAGGGTTACAATTTTTATTCGAAAAATTTATCGGATTTAATGATAGTTGACACAGACGGTTGTGCCTTCTTTTTTGCGAATCCAACGAAGTATGCTGTTGTTCTGTTCTATAGATATGGAGTGCATTTTTAAGTGCAAATCATAGTACAAGACAGAAATATTGTTGGAATGCCATTTTTGGTATTACAATCAATTTCATGGCATTTTTTTTTTATATATGATTTCCGGCATATGTCTGCCGCAGCTACGATTCGATCTATCCAATTTTTTACTACATGGCTTCCAATGCTTCAAGTGTTACTGCTTTGCCGGGATAAACCCATGAAAGTAATGCAATAATATTGGAAATAAAATTGTTACCAAAATGATTGTGTGCCGTCTTGTTGGAACCAAACGTCGTTGATGTGTAGCTGATTACTTTTTGGAAACAAAAATTCAGTCAGCATGGTCCGATAGCTTGAGTATTGTTTTCGCTCCAAATACTGCAATATGTAAATTTGAAACAATCTATGAACAGTTGAAAATGTAGATTGGGCATAATGGCCAAGCCCTTCGATAAAATTTATATATCGTCCAAAGTAATGAACAAATATGTTAACAGTATGAATTTGGCCAGTCAGGAAATTGTCAAATAAATTAATACGGCCTAGGAATAAAATGGGCGGTACCACGCCTCTTTACGATGACGTTATTTGGGTCACATTACCGGTCTTAATAACGTTAGCTATCAGGAATTTGTTATAGCCCAATATTATCAGGCGATTTGTTAGGTATTTTGAACCAAATCTTTGGCGAAGGATAACGAGATAAACATGATTTTAGTGGTAATGCCCAACTGCCTAAATTAGCCAATAAATAATTTTAAGGGATATTCATAAAGCAGCACATATACACATTCCTATTTCCTATCCACAGAGAATTATTAAGGATGAGCGCTTTTATATTGGCCTGGAACCCGAAGATGACTCGGTGTGGCTACCCTCACAACTGTTGCGTGCCACATCGGGCATTCTGCCGACAAATAATAACGAGGACACTGTTGTGAATGTCCTTCGACTGTTTCTGGCGATGGCGTGCTCCCCCGCCTGCACTCTGAATGGACGACTGCTCATAGAAATTCTATCGCGATGTGGAGAATGTTGGGAATTGGGCTCGAGAGCAATTAAAGCAGCGTCTCTAGCTGCAGCTTCACAATGCCTAAGGACATTTTGCACATTTCTTATTGAAGAAGCAGAAGACGTGAAGAAGACAGCGCCGGCCGGTTTAATGACACAGACACAGGCTACTGCGGTATACAACGAGGTAATACCGGTAATGCAATGGCTCTGCAGTCGTCTAGTGGAACCCAATGTCACTAGTTCGCCCAATAAGAAGGCTGAGAATACATGCACTCTTTACCTGACCGAATGTATTTTGACGTTGACGTCATCGTTGCCACGGAATGTTTACGCAAATCCCCACTTTACGTCATTTCTTTGGCAAAAGTTTTGCCCCACTTTGGCCGCAGCTTTGGGTTCTCCTGGTAGAGTAAATTTGGATAAGAAGTTTACCTACAAGTAAGTAATTTCCCACTTGGGCGGTTTGGAAAATCATCAGCTTGTGTTCTTTATATTTCAGAGACGCATTACATATTATCGAGAATGAAGCTAGAGGGTTTTTCACAGGACCTGGTCTGGATGGTGCCCAAGCCCGATGTGTTTATCTCACGGGCATTCAATTGTTGCGCATTGCTGGTTCCCATGGCTCTTTACGGCCTATGCTGGAAGCATTATTCCATCGCATGCTTCTCTTGCCAACGCCTCAAAATCGTACCGAACCTCTAAAATGTGTTCGCGAAATATTTAAAAGCCCCGAACGTTTAATTGACTTGGCTGTAATTCTATACGCGGACAAAGCCACTGCCACGGGGTGTAGTGATGAGATGGCCCTCTTCAGATTGTAAGTGAACGCTGCCGCTGCAAACATTATAATAACATTACATCATAATGTTTAATTTATTTTGTAGAATGATTGATGCTATGGAAGAATGTGCATATGGAGTTGGAAGTGGCAACGGTGTTGGTTTTGTGGTCGAAGCCAGTCTACAGGCCAGTGTCGAGTGCATGGTGGCCTTGTTGCAAAGCTTACAGGTTCTGTGTACTGGAGAATTAAACGACACAATAATTAGTGATCAAATTGTCACTGTCGTAAATAGTCGATATGGACAATTGAAGGACGCGGATTATACGGGACCTTTAACGTATCAATCCATGGCCCGTCTACCAGCTTCATATCGAGACGCTGTAGTTGAATTCAGACAGAGCGTGTATGAAGCCTCTTCCGGCTCCGAAAGCGATGGAGATCAGCATGTTGAAAATGATGTCGTTTCAAATGGTTCAGGGGATACCGAGGGGCCAGAGGACGAGGAACATTCCACATCGAGCGATGAAGCATCGCGAGGCGAACTTAATCGTTGGCCATATTCGAATTTGGAAGTACCCGTGTTTCCTATTCGTTCTGATGTCGATACGGATCGCCAACATGCCCGTGACTTTGCCAAAGCCTTGTGCGTCGATCTCGTTCCAAAGCTACTACGTCTACGATCCTGCATAGAAGTGGACGAAGCGATGCAAGAATTCGCTTCGACTGTATGCCAGGAAAACAGCACAAATATTTCGGATTTTGATTATAACTTCACCATCATCAACGCAGACGGCATATATTTGGCAATCTATTCGGCATTGCTCCTTAGTTGGCAGCTCAAGAAATCCGGGTATTATGCTGATATGCAGAAGGAGATAATGATACCGATGTCAGAACAACAGTTTGTAACATCTGTCCAGAATACGGGCGTTCTAGTTTATCTCTCGTCGGCTTGGCTCTGTGAGCTGTACCAGAGCGTGCTGGTGACGAACATTTTGGAGTCTATGGATAGGAACGATCAAGATTCGCGCTGTGCCTTGATTGATATGCTATGCGATGCTGGTGGCTTGGCTGCCACACAGATGATGTGTGAATGGCAACACCTGCAGACCGCCAACGTTAAGTACACCGATGATGAACACACCAATGCGCGGCGTGATGCTGCGAAGAAACTAAGTAGACGTCTTTTAACATGTTGTTGGGATTCAATGGTCATGGTGCTCAGTTCGGGACTCGGCGATTTGCCCATATCCAGCTCCAGTAAATTTGTGGCATTGTCCAAACGAACTTTACGTGTCAAAACCAAAAGTACAAAGTCTAATGGGGAAGCCCTTTATGCGATGTGCCTGGACGGACTGCATTCGGTAAGTTGCCACCAGGTTTTCTATTAACATTGACGTAAATTTTAGTTCTATTTTGTAATGCAGGCTGCGACCCTTAGCAACAACCTAAATCTGCAACACTTAGCAGGGAAAATTCTAAATCTGCTGGCTTCGAATGTCTGTCAAACTACGGGACCACGAATATCCGCTAGCCAAGCTATGTCCATGGACGTAGTGCTGAGTGGTGGCTTAAACTTGGGTTCCTATAGTCCGGACTGCTGGCAATCCATATTCGCAGTCTGTCGCCATGTAAGTCAACTGGAACACGAGATGTTTAGCATGCGAAATGCCACGGTACCATCGTCTTCGCCGAATGCGAACCGAGATATAGAGACTGGAGAAAAGTTGCAGTGCAACGGAGGGCAGAGCGAGAAAATTAATTTAGCATCAATTCCAATTGACGACGATGAAACGTGGTAAGTGAAAAAGTTCCGAGGTAACAGTTTCATCATACCGTACCGTGCGTGCATTCGTCTTTTCATTCCAGCGTGGATGTCTATAGCTTCCTGCAAGCACCACTGCAAAGTCCCAATACGAATATAACGTCTATTTTGAAAGTTTATTCCGGCACAAATGAAACGGTATTGCTCAGTCCCAACGACACAACGAAGGTTCTGTGTGGCCTCTCGCATCAGGCGGAAAACTTATTTAGCGATGCTGCAGAGCGTTTGAGTTTGCCGTCACTGTGCCAGTTTCTGAAAAACCTATGCCGAGCATCGAGGGAGCAGCTGTACAAGAATACGACCACGCGCAAAGGTAGTCGTGTATGGTGGCCCAGTAAAGGTTGGCGCAAACACGACTCGTTACCAATGTCTCTTTTATTGCATAGAATTGGCGATGTCACATTAAAGGTATTCCGCAGTCCACGGCCCTTATTGCACATTTTAAAGGTGTGGGCCATTACGGGTCCCCACTTAATGGACACAGCCTGTCATCGTGATCGAGTGATATCGAAACGGGCCATTGAGTATATACACGATATAGTGACTGCCCTGCTAGTGGAACAATCCGAACTGCCATATTTCCACTTCAATGAGGCGCTTCTAAAACCGTTCGAAAATCTACTCAGCATGGATAACTGCGATTCGGATGTTCAGGATCAAATAGTGGCGTGTTTGTATGAAATTGTTGAAGCCCATAGAACCGAGATACGTTCCGGATGGCGCCCACTGTTCGGAACTCTGCGCAATGCTCGAAGCCGAATGCTAAGCACGAGCAACATAATCGATATATTCCGTGTGTTCTTGGACTCGGACAATACGTTGGTATTTGCTAATGCCGGCTTAGATTGTATACTATGCTTACTGTCCTTCCTAGAGGTTCCGGGAAGTGGAACTAATAACGCAGCAGGAGTTGGTAATACCAATGGCAGCAATGCTGACGAAGATACTAGCTTTAGACCAACCGAATTTTTACATGAAACGCTGCGTTTCTTGGAGCGATGTTCTTCCATTCTGGGTTTTATGTATAACATGCCCAAATGTCCAAATTTCCATTCCACTTACAAGATAAAAGGCATCTCATACACGCATATAATCGATGCTAACATTCCCAACTCTATGGAGAATTTTACCTACTTTGGAAACGATTATCTGCAGACGAAGAACGAGCAGCACATGATCTCGTACAGATCCCTGCACATTGACAAGGAGAACATTGTCAAAATTGATGAGATGGATAAGCCATCGGGCGTTTTAAAAGTATGGTTTTTACTCTTGGACGGCCTCACGAACTCGCTGATTGTCTGCCCTTATTCTCACCAGGCGCCAATCTTGCAGACTATCTTTAAGCATTTCAAGAACCTCTTAAGCAATCCGGGAATTGAGTTTGGTTTCTACTGCATTAATCACTTGTTGATACCCATGATACAGGACTGGTTGCGCTATATAAATAAGACTGGAACATCTTGGCAAATGGTGGAGAAAAATTTCAAACACTGCTGTTGTATGACCACAGATCTGGTGGTGGATTTTATAAAGATGTCCGTGCCGGAAGTGCAGAGACAAACGTCGAACACCAGAACAAGAGTTACGCAAATTGTTCAACCCAGCGACAATTCATATTCAAAGTTGAAATTTGTTACCGAACCTGTGGAAGAGCGAGGCACCCACTCAGACAGTAACTCTTCCAACGAGGATAACTCGCAAGACCCCAAGGAATCCAACACAAAGGTATCCAATTCAGCGACACTGGCACTGAAGCAGTTGTTACTGGTGCTTATCGAGTGTGCCGCCCAAGTACAAGAAACAGTGGCGAGAGTGGGGGTGTCTTGCCTCAAACATGTTATACTTTCAACGGGTACACTGTTCAATGAGTACCAGTGGATGATCGCCTGCTCGGCCATACACAGAGCATGCACCGTAACCATAGCGCCTCTGCGGCAATTATCTTTTGCATTCCATGAGAAATCCAATAGCTTTTACGGTGATTGCGCCAACGTAAAGGTTGCGGCCCGGCGAGACAGTACCGTAGAAGAGTTGACGCGAATATATTCGTTGGCTCAACAAGTCTTTCTGTCCGACAATCAACGAGAGCCGGGTTCAAAGCAAATTAATCATTTGGACAAACATTTGACGGATGATCGCAGCTATTCGTTCCTTCTGTATCCCCAAAACAATGGCTTCAACTCCAACCTCGACAACTTTGTAATACGAATTCCCTTCAAGACACTGGTAGTTGGTTTGCTTGCCAATCAAATGCTGCTTCAATTGGTGGCCAAACTACTGCTGTCCCGCTTGAAATGTGTTCCTCAGGCGGTGTCCACCTGTATATTTGACAACTACACTACAGCAAGCCAACAGTCCTACGACTACGATTTAGACTTTCGTTCAAAGGAAATTCTATTGCGCTGTTGCCTGCAGTTCCTAACTAGTGCTTTGGAGTTTGACTCCCGCCCGGGATTGAAATTTCTGATGCAAAAGGTGGCCAATATTGAATACGCAGCAAATTTGTATAAACAGATGACTTCCTCCTGGATGATTTACTACATCGCCCTGGTCGATTCCTATCTCAATGATATAGTTGTCTACAATTTGGGTCCCGATGACCTCAACTTCATATTGGAATCTTGCTCACGCCTCAATACTACCAAGGTGAAGAAAAAGGAGAACTTTGTCCGCTACTTATTCTGTCTGCAAGACGCCTGGAATTTAGTTTGTGAATTGTATCTCAGCAACTCCACCCTACATGACATTGAGAACGGCCGGATCAGAAATTCAGATACGGAATTGAAACACATGGCCACAGTTAAGCCCATCAAATCAATGTGCATCACAATAAATGGAAATTTTGAAAATGGTAACACTACGAGTTTTTCCGAAACGACCGACTATTCCCCCAACAAATATAACCAAATCGCCGAGGAAGAAAGTATCACCATGACTACATTGATCAGCGAATTTCAACCGAAGAGTCGCAACAATCCCTTCGACACCAATCGGCCACAAAAAACCGAGGCCGAATCGATATCGCCCGAAATTGAACAGCAGCGCGCCACCAGTATTCTAAAGGATTCCAACTACAAGCGAGCTGCTCTGGCGCAGCTGGTTGTGGCGTCGATGGAACTGTTGCGTTCCCTACCTGCGGAAGCCGAAAGCAATCTCAGATTGCTCATGACACCGACAATAAGAGAGGCCTTCCGCTTGGTACAGTTGCAAGGCAACGAGCTGAAAGTTAATCAATTTTAGGTTTTGCTTGTTGAGTTTTATTTTGACTTGTAAGTGCGCAAGTGCAAAGGTATCCCACTTATCCTACTCCTCCAACACCATCTCTCGAACTCCCGTGCCCCAGGGCCTCGTTCTTCCACCTCGAACACCTCATTCCATGATTCCGGTCCCCTCGTCCACCATATACCTGACGATCTCGCTCTCTCTTACATACAGACACACACACACCTGCATACATACCACATAGGTATGTACTCACTAGCCATTGCTCTCTTCAAATCCCTCCACACCCACCATATTTACATACATACAGCCTATAACTACTATGTACTACATAACAACTATATATAGTATAAATAATTACTATACATAATCATAGCCGCCCATTACCGCCTAATATTAGATTATTTTTTTAATACTACATATTTATTATTGTCTGCTTTCAAAAAGCAATTCGATGTGTTTTTTTTTTGTTTGTTACTCGTACGGAAGGACATACATGCATACTCGTCCTACCCTCACATACATACATACTTATTGCTTTTCATAATATCTATCTGTATCCTATCTCAATCTGTCTTCATTCATTTGAGTTGATCCTAATAAAAAAAAATTTCTAATTGTTTTGGATGATTGGAAAAGTCACTCAAAGTAAAAACTCAACAGATATCAACAATCTACTTTACGATACAACAACATTGCGGTTCTTCTAGGTCTGTCCATCTGAAACAGCAACTATTTGTAACATAATTAACAAGCCCAAATTTTACTGGAAATGTCAAAATTGTTTGTCTAGAAATGTCAAGATCGGCTCATATATGATGATCGATCAATTTATTCTGGTTTAAAGAAGATCGTCGCCAATTTTAAGAACGTCCGTTTAAGAGCATTTGTAATAGTGTAGAATTTTTAATTGATAGTGAGAAAATTTTCATTAACTGTTATTTTCAGCCCAACGAACTTCATATTGTCGTCGTTTGCACAATAATCGGGGGTCGTCTTTACACTCCGGTCTATGAGGAACAATTTTGACATTTGAAGTAAAGAAATTGGCTATGACATTTATATTACTTTTATCTTCAGTCTAGATGGGCTGAACTTTAAGAATACTATCACTAATGTGTATGTAGGTATGTAAGTATGAAATATTATACATGACATGTATGAGCAGTTAGGGTCCTTAATAGTTCCTAGTTGCTGATTTCAATTCCAAGGAAAAGTTTTAAATATGTTTTCCACGGAAAGTGGTTATGCCTCTGCAATCCTCTGAATAATAGAATATTTGTATAATTTTGCAAAATTATATAAAAGTTGCATTCAGATTCGTAAAAAAGCGTTTCATAGAACAAGTTTAATATTCCTGAAATCGATTCCTACTATTCCAAGACTTGTAGTCATATATTTTATTAATTATTAAATGAACGAATTTTAAAAACAAAAAAATAAATTATTTCACAACTTTATTGAATATTTTTCAAATATGAATATTCTGCAATGAAAACTATCACGGACAAACATGTACAAATACGATTAACAAATTCGATTCCCGGAAACTCCCAATAACGATCTTGCCGAATTTCTTTGAAAGTTGAAAAGTTACCGACATTTTTGGGCGCTGCAGACATCTGTGTTTCGTAGAAGCTAACTTATTCAACATTTTTTACAAACTTGTGTACTCAAATTTAAGAACTTCAATGCAAGTTATATATAAATTATATGAAAATATTTTATTGACCACAAAGTTTTCCAGTTCCATATTTCCCGTATAATGTAATTTGCTCGTTTAAAGTATTTCGTATAATTTTGTATAATCAAGTTACAAAACAAACACAAACTTATTTTTTTTTTTTTTTACAAAATTCAAATTCCAATTATTGAGCTCAAACATACACGTATAATGTAAACACATACATACATACATGCACACAAATATTATACGTGCTTGACAGATATCTAGCTTATTAAGCGAGTAAGTTGTCAATAAGGCACCACCATATTTTTATTCTAGAAAATCAAAAAATGTTTAATGTTTTTTAAAAAAAAATACCTACTATATACAAACATGTTTTCGTTGGAACGCATTTTACTTTCTAACAATGTCAAACTAATACATTTTCGTTTAAACAAAAAAAAACATTTCTAGCAATGCTATGTTATGGTATTGCCTTATTCACCGCTTACAACGATTGCAATCAAACACGTCTATTTATATAATATATTTATACAAGAAGAGCAACAAGCCATATATCAAGCTCACGAACACGATGATGACATTCCTGGACAATCGTGTTATATGAATAGGATCAACGGAATTCTATAATTAAATTGACGCTCTGACGAGTAATGGTTTGCTTAGTACGATTAGCGATTAGAACTGATCCCATCATGACATGCCATACATATTAAGGGGTTTACCATCAGCGGACACCTACAAAGCCTGATGGTAAGCAGCATTATAACCTTGACAAGTCTACTGAATTCTAAGCGTTTGATTTCATAGATAATTTGGGTCGCATCGTTTTACTTTAGTACTTTAGTTAAGTGATAGGATGTAGAAGGAGTCGAAAGCATTGTGCTCGATTACCAAACCAAACGCATCCACACGATAAAGTTTTGGATTTTTTTTTTCAATAAATAATATAAATTATATGTATGTATAATGAATGAATAGTATATAGTTACTATTACATCTTTACTAATAAATATTTATTTATATGTATATGTATACAAACAGAAAATAATAATGATGATGAAATAAAACTTCAGTCCAAATACCTATAACATTTAGTTAATCTTGGATAGCTGGGAAAATGCAACCAACCTACATGACATGGTTGGCATTTGTTTTTGTTGGTTTATTTTAAGATGGTTTGAATTATTCCGAAACGAGACGTAACCCTGATGACAAGTAGTATTGCAATTTTTTTTTGTGGTGAACAAAATTTCATGAAATCATAAGATGCCACAATGATCAGTGTATTAAAACAAAAGAAATTTTCACTACCATAGATGAAAAAAAAATGCTTTTTGTAAAAGTGAAAATAACAAGAATTGAAATATTGCGAATCATCAAATTGAACTGACATGGGACTATCATGAACTTGCTTCGGTTTTTTGTAATCATATTTGTCTTCTGAGGAGATTTTTCGCAGCAAATCTGGACGAGTTTTCAAAAATTTGAAGAAATAGATACAAGCCGAATCAATGTTGGAAAAGAGCGCCAAGAGAACCAACTTGGAGATTGGACGATTTTCTTACACAAATTTTATTGTTTTCTTTAATAGTTCATTTACTCCAAAGTCTGAATGGGCTTGACCTCTGCGCAGCACATACAAATAAACGAAAAAAATGCTTGACAAATAAAATTCATGCATTCACCCGCAATTTTCGAAAATGCAGTATCGTTTTGCATGCAGTATCTTGAGCTCAAATCAAGTATAATACTTGAAAATCCAGTACAGTTGGCACCATGATGTATGGTGTATGTGTATACCGAGAGGTATATGTATAAATAAGTAAAATAATATGCGTTTGTGACATTTACGAACTACAAAAATGACACACCAATGCAGAAGCCGTTCTGCAGCAATCTTCTGAGGAGTACTTACTTAGGTTGGATCTGCAAGCTGTTGCTGGTCTGGGTCTGCTTTATAAAAGATTTCCAAGCTCTTCGGTCTTCAGATCATAGTACCAATGATCTTCATGTCTTCTTCCACTTGGTTCATCAACCGGATTCTCGGTCTTCCCTGTCTGCACCTTTGTTTGTAGTTATCGCCCAACGCCTTACTGGCTGGAACAATTGAATTCATTCTACCGACATGGACTAGCCAGAAGATTGACTTGTCGTTGTTTTGTCTTGTTCTCATTCACCATCACACCAATCTTCGTGGATTCTTTTTCGGTTTTAAAAAAAGCATCTCGCTCTATCCTCCCGGCGTCAGCATATCCGAGTACAATGTGGCCGTTGGTGGTTAGAGTGCAGGTTTTATTAACTTCTACATTTCTCAATATCTTCTCCATCGGGATGTTTAGTCATACTATAAGCTATCACCCTGTCTGAGACCCCTTGTAGAAGTAAATTGATCTTCCTATTTTTACTGTAGACCTAGTGACCACATACGAGTATATGTTTGGCTTATTTATAATCTATGGTATGTATCGAACTCTATTTCATGGGTCTTTTGGCGTA
Organism: Hydrotaea cyrtoneurina; assembly: GCA_958296145.1. Taxonomy (NCBI): domain Eukaryota; kingdom Metazoa; phylum Arthropoda; class Insecta; order Diptera; family Muscidae; genus Hydrotaea; species Hydrotaea cyrtoneurina. The sequence continues at coordinate 2,640,526 of OY282513.1, read as the reverse complement.
GTGAAAATATTCGGCCTGAAGCCACACTGATAGGGTTGGACCAGTTCGTCTAGATTTGGCTTCAATCATTCACACAATATACTTGAAAGTATATTGCGCCGCTATAGTTGGCGCAAACGGTCTTGTCTCCTTTTTTTTAATCAGCATGTTTCCAGATTTTGCAAACTAGCTGTTGCAAGCTCTTCATCAGATTGTCTCCTCCAGTCTTATACAGCTCATCTGCGTTTTTATTGTATTGTTGTTTTACTTCATCGTTGGTAGGTAATGGACATTCCACACTTCGGCCGCTAGTAGTATGGAAAAATGTTGTTTTTAGAGTCTTAGCATACTCGGCGGAACAGTTGACAGATCCCAATTTTCATCTCTACAGGAAGTTATGGCAGTACTCGAGTTTTTTGTCTGATGTTTCACTCGCTAAATTTTCTGGCATCGTTTCTATTTCCATACACCTCAATTCCCTACACTAATTGTATTACTTATACATATGTACACAAATGTGATACATATTGTGTTAAAAGTATGTATTACAGAATTTTTATTATTATCTTTCTTTTGATTAATTTTGTAGTAAAAGTTGAATTGTAAATTTTCAAAAGACTTAGCTCTCATCAACTAAGGGTTAGTCAATGTTATTTCACCTATGAGATAGTTCAAATCAACTAAGATGTTTCTTGGTTATGAATCAAACAAAAGTGAGACAGATGATAGTCGTTTTTTAGGTGGGACATAAAGATTTGACCTATTATACACCAACCATTGCCATATTCAATTGCTCATATGATACGGCAGAACTTTAATACATCGTTTTATTTTATGTTTTGATGTGTAAATTTTGGATACTTAATAACGTAAGTGTTCGGCTTTTTCTGTGTAATCCAGTGTTTGCACGATAAATCTGATGTATGATTATGACGTGTACGAGTAGAATGACGCTTTCAAAAATATTAAATATTTTTTAATCCCATAAACCAAAATGAGTGAATTGTCAAAGAAAATAAATTTTTATAGATTTATTTTTTAATTATTTTATAAATACAGTGCTGTCTGGGTAGAGTGAACACCCGATGCAATGAACACCGCGTTAGAGTGAACACCAGAATTTTTACATTGACTACTCTGTAGAGTGAACAGTCATGGACCTGAATAGAATGAACATACTTTATAGTAAGTTTTTAGGTTTGCCGAAAGAGAGAAATAATAAAAAAGAGTACAAAAATTAAAGATAACATAAAATAACGGTAAAATAACGATTTGCTCGCACAAATACAGTATACCCTCGATCAATACAACTGATAGAAATCAAGAAAGTTGCAGAAACCGTGGAGCTGCAGTAACTAAGAAAAAATATTTTGAGTGGTGTTAGGGCATTAATTCGATCAATGCACATATTAAAATGTCGTATTTTTGGAAAAATTGCGTCGATAGTGTGCCATGTAAATAATTTGGCTATTTTAATAATATAAGAGTTGCGCTCATTGAGGTTTGTGTTGGTAGAGAATGATGAGGACAATGGCGAAACATCAGAATACAGAAATCGGATATCAGCTGATGAAGCCATTAAGGTTTTTGATAAGGGTATCGAATGGGCTGAGGCTAATACTACAAATTTCGCGAATATACAAGCTCTACATTGCCTTCGCGATCAAGCAGTGCAAATATCGTTAAACAAACCGAAGAAACAAACAACTCAGTATTTAAACATCAGTATTTAAACATTTTACCGAAATAAAACAATGTATAATATATAAATGCATTTAAAATAAATAAAAAAAACGTTTTAAATACAAAAAAATCAACCTTGATTTAGTGAACAACCTGGGTATTATGAAATCGCCCGGCAAAAATTAGTTCACTCTACCCAGACAGCACTGTATATCCAATAATGTCCAAAAGAGCTGCGTTTGTATGACGGTACTTTCGATGCCGAAAATGTATCAAAAGACTGCAATTGTATCAATCAAATAACAATTTTACGCCAAAATTAGCCAATTCAAAAATGTTTCCCCAAACATTTTGTAATTAATTTTAATAGAAAACACATTAAAATTGTATTTGTATTAAAATGCAACTTAAATTCCCTTACCTCGAGACCAAATAACATTGTATTTTTTCTTGTTGGGATTATTTATCGTTAACGTTGAAATTTAAAAATGATAGCGTCAACTGGTTGTTGCTTCTTCTTTGTATGCAATGTGTGGATGCTACTCAAAATTACATATTAGCATATGCATTGCTTAAGAAGAAAAGGGAGAACTATATATTTCATTGATATACAGTGTTGGTAAAGGGGAAATATGGTATCACAAACAGTGTTGGTACGTGCACACAAGTGAAATAGACAGACAACATATTTGCGCAAGTCCATTTAATCGAAATGAATTTATTACTAATTCATAACTTTTGCACAAACATTTGTGTCAAAAGAGGCAAGTAAGTTGAATTGTGTATTACGAATTAATTTATCCCCACAAATTCACTAAAAATCTATTGTCATTCCCATTAACTCCCCACATCGCCAAACTGAAATTATGTTCCCCATCTTAAAAAAATCCCCAAATTGGCGAAAAATCTCCCAATCTGACAACACTGGTGATTGGCCAATTCTATTCTCTCGTACAAAAACAAACAGATACTTTCTCTTGATGTTTTCGCTCTTGCTCATTAACGAAATACGAAAATACTTACTTTAGTTGCTTTTGGAGTATTCGGTAGCACAGTGGACAGTGGTGTTGCACCGGGACGAGTCAATTTATAAATGTATTTAAGAAAATTATGTAAAAAAACGTGTTGGGAAACCAAACATAACGAACAAATAAAATTGTTAAATACCAACAAATAGTATTCCGTGGAATTCATAAGTATGAAGAAAACCTGCGAAAATTTCTTCATCGCTTCTTTAACCAACCTATCTTATGTAGTATGTTAATATGTGTATGTGTGAAATACGTGTATGAGAAGAGAATGGAGTTATTTTTCATTGCGAATAAGAATGAGTGTATCCGTGCATCTCTATGATGTGTGTGTTAAAAATTAAATGAAACGTGAAACAATAAAAATTGCAGTTTCAGTCCAACAAAAACAATGTGGAAAGTGAAATAATTGTGGATTTAAGGAAGGAATGAAGGAATTATTATGGTTGTATACCACAACAACAACGCCAAATGAATGGCAACAACCAACAAAAGTAGTATTGGCCAATAGAGCTTTAAAAGAATACGGCAGCAAAGAAAGAATGAGAAAGAAAACATCAATGAGAGGTGTGTGTGAATGAATGAACGAAGGAAGGAAGCCTCAATAAGTTTGCTTGCATTGAATTAGAAGAATTTGTGCCATTGAATTAGAATTTTGGTTGTCACACACAGAGATGTTGTACATACCTGCTGCTGTATAAAATCGATCGAAACTCAACCAACTAACCTATTATCATTTAAATGGTTTGTGGCCCAAATATATTACACACAAACAAACCTCGCCAGAAAGTAAGTTAACAATCAATGCCAACTTTAAATCATGAATATATAAAGTATGTTCGGAAACCGTATTCTCTCCACAGCGGAAGAATAAACAATACTTTACTGGCAACTTGTTTTTCTACAAACGAAACAACAAAAACACCACTATGTGTATACCTTAACAAGAGTACGGAAAAGAGGAAAAGACGAGAATACAAACAAATCGAACGTCTCCAGCAGCCAGCAGCACCAGCACACCAAAATTGAGAATTGGGCTTCAATCAAGAGTTGCCTATATGCTGTGCCGCCGGCTGTGCTGTTTCATCATTTCTGTCTTCGACTATACAAAACAACACACTACTAATCTGAACCTCGCAACTGATTTCAAACTGCACGCAGCAGCACTATACAGCTACATCCTCCTCATTTTCCTATACGAAAATCTCCTTCGCACCTGTACTTAAATTGATGTGCAACTAAGGTATGCTATTTCTCATGTGTGTATTTTGTATTTCCGCATTATTTTTCCATTGTGGTGTTGGTCACAACATTGATGTTGTGTGTTGGGGGGGAACAGTCATTTAGTTAGCTCTTATCAGAAAGTCAGAAGCTTATTTCTAATGCGTTCTTCAACGTTGATTGCAAAACTAAAATCTGTATACAAGATGTGTAGTCTAACCCTCCTGACGCCCGCCACCACCTTTTGTCTACGTTTAGAAATGCCCATACCCACGAGAGCACACAACCCCCAAAAATTCAAACATACCACCACTACTGGACTTCTGCTATTCCATAACTCAATAACAAACAAAACAAATGACGGAACTAAATGTCAATGGGCAAAACGAATGAATATACGGTGCAAAAGTGGCTGACTGATAGACTACTCATTCTTCCCCGCAAGGGAGAAGAAAACAAGTGGATGTCGATAATGAAACCCGTTTTTTGATTTAAGCCAAATTCGAAAGTGCTCTTACGTTTTCAAATCACAAATGGTTCTCTACTGTCTAGCTGCACGTGCGTATTGAATTAAAACTGTAAACACTACATTAAACAAGTATACGTACAGACGATTTTGACTGCAGAGTGCAAGCTGCAGGCAAACTCTTTTTTTTTACATTCATTTCTACATGACTACATTAGTTTCATTTGTTTGCAAATATGGGCCTCAGCGCCTAAAGGCATTAATGAGACAAACAGGCAACGTTGGGCATCATGAAAGAACAGAATACAACTAAGGACTACTAAGAACTCTGAAAGTATACAGACTTTAAACGAATGTCACTAAAACAGTTTTGAGTTACCTACCGCGATTCGGAAATTATAATCGTGAGATTATCATCGTTTGAAAGTATGTATTCATGAATCGGTGCAATTAGGGAAAAGTCGATTACTGGACAATCGGAAATCGAATAGTGATCAAAAGCAGAAGCTTCAAAACTTAAATTATACATTTCAAAACAAAAGGAAATGAAGACCACAGCTTTTTAAATGAACCTCTTAAAAGTAGCATGAATGAAACTAAGTCATTAAATTCACAAGGTAAGCTAATTTGGCAGATAAAAAAAAAACCATATCTGAACAACTAAAAGAAATCTGTGGCTAAACAATGTCGCATTCAATAGAAATCACTAGCTGCATGAAGTCGCACCCAAAAACGTATTTCATTATCGGTATGATTCCAAAAGATTTAAGAAAAAGATTTCGAATAACATTTTACTGATAATATTTATATTTCAAAAACATGGTTGTTTTCATTCGAAAACATTTAATAGCTTAGTTTTAGAATTTGTATTTCTTACTGCAGATTACTTTTAAAGAAAATAATCTCTGATACTAATATAATCCAGAGAAATAAATTTATTATTAATTTCAAATAGATAAGAACGCATGACGGACGAATAGCCAACATAGACAATAATTGCGGCGGTAATGGTGGTTTTGTTATTGGTGACCACATAAATGAATAAACTGATGTGTGGATGTTATTAATGTATGAACAACAATGACAGACGTGTATAGAAATGGCAAACACTTTCCCTAGAAGATGGGTTAATATCTAACCAAACGTCAACCCTCAAATAGAAAGAAGATCTGTTCTAAACATGTTTTGTATTTGCAAAACCATTTTAACAAGAGTTGTTTGTTAAGGAAACTTCAACATAATTGTAGTTGGCTTTCTTGGTGTCCAATTAGAACTGTCAGAAAATTAAAATACTTTTTTATTTGACTTAAACTCATGGTATGCCCCCTATAAATGCTATGTATTAGCTGGGGAGGGCGGAAAGAGAGAGTAGTGTTTGTTGAAATTTATTGTGAATTTGTCTTGAAAACTCCTTGTATTCCACATATGTGTAGATCGGTTGAAGAACGGCCAACCGATATACACCCCATTTCCCCCTTTTTTTTGAAGGAAGACAGTAGTGCTGAATTCCCTACTATACACTATCATCACCACAGGATATATTGTAATTGGTCGGTAATTTGATTTGAAGATTTTTAGGATCGGCAGAATATTGACAACTTTCCAACATGAGAGGTAAATACATCACGGTACTACATGTCGAAAAGATTACGCAATTTGCGAGCTAGCGAGCTTCAAAGAACACATACGTAGGATATTGTCTGAAATACCATCCGGTCCCGCAGTATTATTTACGATCACATCTGGAAGAACCCTTCCTAACTCCATGTATTCAAACTAATATCGAGGTTATCGGACTAGATACTGTTTCAATAAGGGGAAGTTTACTCTATTTCAATTATACTGAGGTTAGTCTTGTGTTTTGAAATTTGTAAGAAATGCACATGTTGGTGTATATTTATCGATAGAGAAATGTGCCCTTTAAAAAATGTTTACAATATTATAAATCACTAATGATGTTGGGTATTGTAAAACTGTGCTTATTGTTTTTAAATTAGCGAAACAATGTCACTGTTTATTAAATGCTATCACGATAACAGCTATCGCAAAAACAGTAAATTTATTTTATAATAAAGTGACCGATGTCTAACAAATTTGGAATAACTTGTAATATTCCTTACCCAGCAAACATGCGCTGTTGGTCCCTTCAATGGGACTAATTTTTGCGAGATCTTAAAAAGAAACTATTTATTTCATTTATAATTAATATAATTTTAAAGTATGCATTTACGGGATTCTCTTCCATTTTCACAATGCATGGTTATCCAACAGTTAGAGCTAACTAAAGTTATAATTGTCATTTTGTATAATTTTAAAATTTGTAACTGCTGTTTTGATCTAAGACATGGTGAAAATGGACTATGGAATTTTCACCATGTCTTGGATTAATAATTTAATTATTTACACAATTTCTCAGCATTTGTTAATTTGACCTTTTAGTCTGTTGTAATTAGCGTTAAAATTATTTTTAACAGCTTTTTATTTAAAACAGCTGTTTAGTGGATATTCCAATGTCAAATTATGGTTGAGGGAATTTTATTGTTTTGTTTTGTAAGGGCCATTGTGGTTTTCATTCGTTATGATGTTTTTTATTTAGTTTTTTATTGTAATTTCCGGTCGAAATGAACTTTTTTAATTTTTTTTATCTGAATAATTCTTACGAATCAAACCCGACATACGATTTTAGCTTTTACAGTGTCCTCATCTAAAGTCAAATATTTCAATTTTCAGAAATTAACTACTATATCAATGTTGTTGTTGCAGTGTACATAATAGATTATTATGGGGGCATTAACTAGAAAATAGTAGTATGTACTTTAGAGCTACTAACTTTTTGTAATAAGTACAACTGCCCTCATATACGGGTGGAAGGAGCACGTGTCACAAAAAAAACGTGTACTTGACATTATTAAATGGGATCAGCATGGAAATATTATTACATTATAGAGGTATAAGAAGAACTGTCTTCCCAATTGATCATAGAAAAATGAGGACCAGCGTTCTATAGGAAGGGGGTCACTTTTAACCTTTAATACAAAGGTTAATGTAGTGTAGTTTATTTGGTTGATTTTTGGCTAGTCAGATTTTTTTTAGTGAAAAATAGAATATGTTCCCAAAAATAATGATGCTGAAAAATAGACAATATACAAATTTCATTTCATTTCTTAATATTCCAAAATAACCGAGCCTTTAGGCCGTATATAGTTGCAAAATCGACATCCAGTTATAAATAATTAACCATTTTAAAATACAAAAAGCTATTTATCCTGAAGAGCTGGGTAACTACTATTTCACACTCAAGTACTTTAGGACTTTTTATATAGCCATGAAAAACATTGGATTTTTTGTAAGGAAGCGTTTTTGATACCAAAACTTATTTATCGAGACTTACTGACAAAAACATCTGTTGTTTTTCTAAAAAAGTAATTATTCACGGTTTTATTTACATATTTGCATTTAAAAAGTTTAGTAAATCATTGATTATATCACATCAATTTGAATTGCAAAATTTTAAAGTCTTTAGAATAAATAATTGGACGACCGTTGTGTGGTAGGTAGTGTGTGCGACTATAACACAGGTAAATCCAGGTTATACACCTGGTAAGACCATGAAACATTTTCAGCGGCTGTTTTCCACCTCGAAAAACCTGGCAACTTGACGTTTAATCTCTAACCCATGTTAAACTTCTCTAGAAAAGCATTAGGCGTTCGGGACGGTCTTAAGCAGTAGGTCCCGGTCAGTGAGAATATAAATTATATCGCGCACAGCTCACTCACTGATACGAGAGAAGTTCCCCGTCCGTTCCTTCCGGGAATGTTGAGGTAAATAAGTTAGTAGCAATAAACAATTCCTTTGGTGTACTCATTTTCCCGATAGCCTCGGAAGAATGTGAAAACTTGTAGTTTACGGTTTAGTTTCGAAATTTTGACCAACAATATTTAAAGCTCACTTCGGTCTTATATTTTTAAAAATTGGAACTCCCTGGATTTTTAATCTAATAATTGCGTTTCTTTTTAAGCATTTCATTTGAAAAATTCTTTTAGAATAATAATGGATAAATGTCAAATTGATCCATGCACTAATTATGCCCAATATATTGCACTGCCTAGAGGTGTACTCTGGAAGTACTCAAAATTATAGTAATGAAGACAGTGTTTAAAAGAGTTATGCGTTACTTATACACTGTCAAACTATATACTCATATGTCGAATTTTGTGAATGAATTCTTAGGGGGTTCGTTTTTTGAATTTTTCCACCTTCAATTATTATATTTTTTTTATAAAATACACATAACACAATCTCCTTCTTTCCTTGCGAATTCGTTTGTCTAAAGTCACACTACCCGTAATAGGCAGTTAATCATTCCAAGAGTAATGCCTCTAATGAATCGATCGGTCCTTGTAAGAGTAGCCCGATTGTATAATATATTGCCCGCAGGTTTAAAATCTTAGATTATTATCTTACAAGATTAGAGTAACGTTTTTTTTTATCTAGGATTAGCTTTATTATTATCATATTTTTAATAATTATAATTGTTTTTATTATTAATATTTATTTTGTTATTGTCATATTTCGAGTAGTTTATGATATTATGTTTAACATTTTTGTGCAATTCTATTTATATTTTTTTCTCATAACGATCTAATTAATCATATTTATTGTTATGCAAAATGTTCATGCTAGTTTTAATAAAATGGGCCTTCCCAGTAAGAGAAAAAGTTTATTTCATCATTGATATTGAATGGGACAAAATACAAAGCTTAACTTCTTCATACTCTGGAAAATCTCTATAGATGTACCATTGTATTGCAAAAATTAATTACCAAATTACTTCTAGCGATTGACGCAAGACAACACAAGCGAGTTTCAATGTCAAAAGTAAAAAATCTGCATTTTTAAAGCAAACATCGTCACTTTTCTCAGAAATCTGATTGTAGATGAAACTTGTTCATTATGTGGATCATCTAAAAGTTTGACATTTTGGACAGAAAACTGGGGTCTAACACAAATACTAGGTATTTTCGTGATGACGATGGAATTAGTAGGCATAGTATTCGATACCAGACAGGTATTTCTGCAGTTAAGCGATGATCTGCTGTTATACATTTCCATAGACATTGAGTTTAAAATCGGAGATTGGGAAAGGTCCATTTTTTAATTTTAAAATTGTTTTTACTGACACAGTTTAATAATTGACACAGTTTAATAAGTATTACCTGATAGGATTTCGATCTATATTAAAAATGACTAATTGATACTTATTTACGTCCGGTTGGGAGTTAACGTTGTTTATCGGTCCGTCAGTTTTCTGTAGCTGCTCACTATTGCAACTGTTGTCCGACCTAAATGACATTTTACAAAGTTCTCTATATTTTTCAATATTCCCAGATTAGTCAACAGTTGCAAACACAAATATTTGAAAATATAAACCAGCACTACTAAAGCATAAATAAGACGTTAAAATAATGTCGTTAATGTTAATTATTGGCCAATTTTCTGTATGGTTATTGTTCAAAATATAAACATTAAGACAAATTAATTTTAGCCAACGCGAATACGTATGCAAATATTTTTTGACGCATGCTAATGTGATAGTGAATGTTTTAAATAAAGCCAATAGTTTTCATCGAAGTTTCGTTGCCTGCCACCCTAGCATTAAACCAATTTTGTATGGTACATCCGCATATTTATAAGGTCAATGAAAATTAATTAATTGCAAACAAACCACGATTTAAACATAAATACACCAAATCGTCATCGATTTGAATCAATCGATCACACATTTGTTTATAGTTTTGCTGCTCGTGTTGTTTTAGGATTCCATGCATAAGCGAGTAAAACAGTTTCATTTAATATTTAAAAAATGTATTTATGCATATGCAAAGTCGGAATATGAGGATAAATATACAGTTGTTTTTCGCATATAAAGGTCTTTTACGAATAAAAAACAACAAAACAGAGCATTGTTGCTTTTGAAAAAATATTTTCTGCCAGTCTCTGACTATATACGTATGTATGTATGTACATAAATATGCGTGTCTCGTCGAAAGAAAAAGATCAAATGAAGTGTGAAAAGTAAAAAGAAATTATTGGACGTTGTGAAACCATACGCCATATGTTCAGTAAAACTATTCTCTCCGATTCCATTACACATTCACCGGTGTAGGTGTTATTGAAACCTATTTGGCGTAAATATATGTATGTTAAAAAATTAACGACCGCACAGATGATACGAATATGTTTTTTGTTTATCTCTAAAAAAATCTGAAACTATTATTTATTCAAATATAGGTAATTATAGAAGAAAGTCATTTTTTCTTATGCCAATCATTTTAGTAGAGTCGTAGGTATTTAATTTGTTTTCCTAAAACCGTAAATAAAATGGTCCAATCATAATGGTTGAACCAACCATTACAAACTACTAATTTTAAAAGGTGTGTCAGATTTATTTGCAAAGTCTTCGATTTCTGTAGGGCGACTCATACATTCGTCCCTCGTCTGGGGAATCGTCAGTGAGATAGCTGTGTACACGTACCTATATATTTCATTGACTTCAAGTAGAGATGCGTATTTTGATTAAATCCGATATCAATTTTAGTATCTTGTTGGTTGGACAGCGGTCGTATGTACGTTGTAGGCGCTAATTAATCATCTTTACAGCTTTCTCTTCTGTCGCAGCATGTTCACATACTTGATTATGTGTTTTCCTTTTCCAACTGCTGTGAGAGTTATAAAATCTGCATAATCTGAATATTCCTTGTCCAGTCCATAGCAATATACTGGAGTTTTTAGTGTCAGCTTACATTTTTTCGTGAACATCCAATTAAATCGAGGACTATAAAACGATTGCAGGTATTGTCAATAGGTTAATAGTTAACGGTACTTGTAGGAACACTCTTGACATATTTGTTCACTACTGAAACGGGTGCTGCCTGTACCCACTTGAGTTGAAAAATGAACATGATAAGAACTGGATTTTGTTGGCTTAATACAAAAACATACTATGGTTCGGTATACCTCATCAATTCCTCTCTAAAACACACCCACAAAATGTACAAATTGTGGCACAAAAATTATTGCTACATTATTTTGTGTTAAAATTACAAAATCCATATTTACAAAAATTTCCGAAGCGAAAAAAAAAACTTGTTCATTATCGTTTCGACTGCATTACGTATATGATTTAATTTGTTTACTAGATGTTGTTGTATACTACAGATTTATTGGCAACTGTAATGATTAAAGACATTTTTCTGTAAAACAACATAGTTTTTGTTAGTGCACTTTAGAAGATTTACCTAAATTATAGTTGTTTCCCTTAACATTCCATGAAGGAACAGACACGGAGAACTTCTCTCGAATCAGTGAGCTGTGTATGATATAATTGTGTATACTCACTGATCGGGACCTACTGTTTAAAGCTAACATTTACAAGGTGGAAACAGCCGCTGAAAAATGTTTGATGGTCTTACCCGGTTTAGAACTCGGGTTCTTCTGTGTGATAGTCGCACACACTACTTCTGTAGAGGGAAAATAAGTGCAAATATATGCAATATGTCTAAAATAATTTATAGAATATCAAATTCGCCCTAGTGGGGAAATTAGTGCGTCTATAACACCGGCCTCAAATTAAAGCTAATAGTATCACCAATATCCGGAAGAAGGGAATTTCTGTGAAATACTTAGTTTCAATTAAAATCTAATTGTATCAGCTATAAAAGCCAGAAGGTGATATGTATGAACTATTTTTTAGACTATCAAATTCGTCATCTGCAACGGAAGAATTTGGCTTTACTGGATCGGAGACCTGAATTTGAAGCCCGATTGGTTTACACTAGCACATATTTGAAAATTGTTTTGTCGATGACATCAAACAGTTGGTTCACAATCATTTTTAAAAAGAGTTGTATTTTTGAAACCGCATTAAAATGCGAAATATAATCATATCAATCTCTATGAATTAATCACCCGCAATGACTCATGAAATTATACAACACATTTCAATATTATACCTTTAACAGCATATGTGTATGCACATCTGTCTAGAAGTTGTCTGAACTCCACTGTGGAATCACACGATTAATACAAAATTTAATATTAAAATAAAGTATCACACACATTTCACCTCGAAGGAATAAATGATGATCAATGGTTATATGCTTAAATAAGCATTACAGTTCATAATCACTCAATGAATTGCTGTATAAACGGCTTTAAATCGTAATACAAAAACTTAATATTAAATTTAATAACTAAACAAGTTTTTTCATTAATCGTGTCTTTACAGATGCCTGGTCTTGTCGTTTTTCGACGGCGTTGGTCAGTAGGCTCAGATGATCTTGTGGTACCTGGAGCATTCCTGTTAATCATTCATTTCATTTGGTAAGTATGTGTGTGTGTGCAGCAGGATTTACACGACGAATATCTAAAGTGTCACCTTACTTTATTTTTCACCCTTCTCGTCTCTTTTAGTTTAATTACTGTTATTGTGTCCCTCAGTACGTTCAAGTATGACACAAGCGTTTTAGATGTTAAGCTACTTTTTTATCATCAAATAGGTTATTTAATAATACTATGCGGTGAGTACATATGCGTATATAAGTATAGACAAAAAGACGGCTCACCCATTATCCGTAACAACAACAAAAAAGTAGATACACTCTTAATATCACACCAAGAAACAAAAAAAAAAAAACTACAATCTAAACTGCATGTGTGTATGTGTACATTCGGTTTGTCATTCCGTTTGTTTTGCAGTATTCTGAAATAGTGTAATTGGGTAATTTTGATGGCAACCTGTTTAATGTAGATGTATCTCATAATGCAAGACAAGCCTATGGAAACTGTGTCTGTGGATATTTTTCACATTTTTGTGTAGCTCAAAATGTTTTTGATTGATGAATAAATTAAACAAGTGGTTAGACATAACAATTTAATTCATTTAGACAAAACAGTAAATAAACGATGCAAGTACCAAAAACTACAGAACTGCGGAAATGATGAGACACAAGACAATCAACGATCGGGACGCTTGAGAAGTAGATGCTTATCAGATTATTAGATATTTGAATATGTACAAATGGCAGAGGTATACTAACCTCAAGTAAACCAACAAAATTCGCTGTGAGGCTGGTTATCCTACTTGGTGTTTGGTGTTGAGGACCATTGTAAACTTGTGTTCCAAGGTGGGTCGTAGCACCCTGTAAAAATCGTATTTCTCGCCGAGTCGAATTCCTGTCATTACCGTGGTTAACTGTAGCCCACACAATACTTGTCGAATGGCCATTCTCAGTTGGTTGTAGAGACCCTTGGCACATGTGTCCTTGCTGTTTGTAAGCCCGCTTATTGCAACACAATCTTCTACTCTCTTCAGGCGCTAATACGTTCATGAAGTGTAGCTTCCGTCTCCCCAACACAATGTTACCAGATATTCACATGCTTCTTTGTACGAAGTTATGGCAGTAGACGAGCCTTTGCTGTGCATTTCACTCGTTACTATAATTAATAGCGGCATTTCGGTATTCTACGTCACTCCAATTCCATGATTCCTCCGTCAATTTTTAACAAATCAAATAAAATGAATTGGACGTGATCAAAGTCCAAGTAGGATTATATCTGCCTCCGTATGTTCTGTGATTAAATAATGCATGATAAGACAATCTAAATATTTCGTAAACGACAGTCTCAGCACAAGTTTTTCTATCCAACAAATTTAATATTCATTCTTTAATACTGTTTGAACGGCTGTAGTATAAATCTGACTAATTTATTATCATTTAGTTTTATAGCTAAAAACGACCATTTGTTTTGAATTTTAGTTATATTTTGTAATTTAAAGCCTGACGGTCAAATAGAGAGAATTACAATATGCAACAGTTTATATAGATCTAGAACATATTTTTAAACAATACTAAATTGGTATAAATGTACAGTGTACTCTCTCCTTGCGGACACCTCTTTTAAGCGGACACTTCAGTACCGATTCGCTTCAGTTCTCTTGTGTACATATCTCACAAACGGACACCTCTCATAGGCGGACACAATTCTCAGTCCCTTGGGTGTCCGCTTATGAGAAAGTACACTGTATATAAAACATTAAGCAGTAATACCTAAAAATAATTTTATTACAATTATGTTTATGTTATGTTTCTTGAACAGAGTTTAATATTATTGAAAACGTCCTTAAAATGTCAAGCTACCGTTTGTGTGCCACTTCTCGAAAATAACACCAGTACTCGAAACTATAACAAATGGTGATGTTGTTTGTACAAACAAACTTTACATTTTTTCTGCACATTGCACTCAATTTGTATTTGAAGAATACTATGAATACCTATGAAGAAATGCTTAATTCGTTTGTCTAAGTGTTGCCTCCAAAGAGTGGGAAAATGATGCGCATTTTCCACTCTCACCAGTCGACGTCGCGATTGTTTGGGTTTGAAACTACAGGTGTTTTTTGTCTGTGTCTTTAGGTGTTACATTTAAATATGTTCGTTTGCTATCACAAAATGTCCGACATTTTCAGAATGTTGGTGCAACATTAATAAAATGTAACACTATGTGTGGGTATAATTTCTTTGTACAAACGACATCATCATAAAAGTGTCGTGACTCCGAAAGCACCTTTATAATAATAACTTTATATGTATTAAATTCGTATAATAATTAACTATTAATTATTGTACCACTCTTGCTTCTATCTATCCTAAGTTAGTAGTGATAATTTTGCGTCTCAAGTAGACCTGTTCGTGATAATGGCGAATCATAAAGTTAACCTCACCCCCATTCATCACTATTTTTGATAATTTTTTTATTCAGAAAGGAATGACCCATATTATAGGCAATGAATCATTGCGAATACTACAAATAAATTTAAAGTAAATAAAGACAATACTCATGTCAACAATGCATAATTATGTAAATATAATTCATTGTTACAAGGTGTAGGTAACCTGCGGCGATAGCTAGCATTGGTTATTTATAAAAGAATATGCTTTTCTTCGTAGATGTTGCCGATAAGATACCATTCTCAAGGTTCAAAATACTCGAACGTTTCACGCATTGCAGGTTCCCTTAGGGATTTTGTAGCTTGGATTTCAAAATAAGAATCACTTCAATTCGCATAATGACCGTGTTCTGACTTTCACGGTTCAATGAATTCACTGCTCATGTTTTATATCTCTTTGTTGGTCTGGTTGGCCTCAATAATTAAATGTTTTTTTTTTTATCAAAATATAAACGTAAATAATTTTTTTTTTTTTTAAATGGTGTTTCAATTAAGTAAACACAAGAATTTTCTTTTTTAGTTTAACTGCCATAAAACGAATTTGTTCGTTCTTTACGAATTTGCAAAATTGAAGGCGAAATAAAATGGATTCTTATCAATAATGAGAGCTTATTCTTTTGGAATTTGAAGACCACATTTTAATGATGTCTGAAACCCATTTTAAAACACTTCCAATATTGAGGATTTGTAACGAACAAATAACGTCGCAATTGTTAAGGTTTGAAACTACAGGTGTTTTTTGTGTGTTGGTTTTGTTTCGAAGGAAAACAATTTAATTCAAACTTAAAAAATGGTCAGTTGTACTAGTACTAAGAATTCTAACCACAGTATTTCAGTACGATTGATGGCTCATACATACTTTACATGATGAATAGTAGATTTAAACGATTGATTTATTGTTTTTATTTTGTTTGTGACAAAATTTAATCTTTTACTGAAACATTTCCATTATGATTGATAGATCGATATACTTTCTCATTTTGTTAAACTTCATTTGTTTAAACTTTTTATTTTCGTACGACGGGCGCTGATGTGACCGAGTCACTGCTATGAGTTCACGTAACCAATATGTAGTTTGACACACAGAACTCATTTTGATTAGGTCATATGTTTGTTGTTTATTCTCAAATACAATGAAAAAAAGTATATATGACTGATGTCATTGTGTCTGTCGTGCGGACATAATTGACGATGTCTGAATGATTTTTTCTAAGATTATGGCGGTGCATTGACATATTTATTTCGGAATAATTGTAGTGGTCCTAGTAAAATACTAGTCACCTTTGAGCTGATTATTCATTGAAGCCTATATTTAAAATGTTTCGGTTAATATGTACTTCCTATTTGCAGTTTCATTATGCATAGAAATCGGAATATGTATTATATCGATGAGAGGCAGCATACTAGATTCAGATGTCCGTGCACCGATAAATATTTGGATTTATTTAAAGACTGGTGAGCACAAAGTTTGATCGTACATACTTTTTTTAAGTACATAATTGTAAATTTGTAAAAATGTATTGTCTTCAAATTACAGTGGTTATGCTATTCGATATTTCATGGCTAGTATTGGGATCCATATGGCTGTCCGAGTTTTACTTGGAATCACCCATCAGCACACCAAAAAAGATATTCTTTGGTAAACAATTGAATTGATAAATCAGAAACAATAAATTATTATTAATAATAAATATTGCAGCAATTGTTATCTCAAGCTGGGCTTTAGTATTTGTAACGTGTGTTACAGTTTGGTGTACGTTTGATGCAGCCGGACGATCGTGGGTGAAAATGAAGAAATATCAAAGATCGATGCGTGAGACTGAATCTCGTTTTAACTACAAACGCAGCAATAGCATGAATCGCAACTGGCGCCAAAGGTTTGTTTCCCACAGCACATCAAATTTAAATACTGACTAACTGGTTTCAATGTATTCAATACAGGAAAGTGATTCGAGCCTATCAAGATAGTTGGGATCATCGATGTCGCCTACTTTTTTGTTGTATGGGCTCCTCTGAACAGACCCGCAACTCATTTACAGACATTGCCAGGCTCTTAAGTGACTTTTTCCGCGAACTAGATGTAGTTCCCTCAGACGTGGTGGCTGGGTTGGTGTTACTGCGCAAATTCCAACGTCTCGAAAGGGAGGCTATAGTACGGCAGGTATTATACAAACTTTATATTATTCCATATTGAAATATTTACACCGGGATTTTGGTTCATTGCAGAGAAAAAATGGAACATATGAATTTCTCAGCGGAGTCCCCATAACTGAACGAACACAATTTCTCGCATTGAATGACGCCAAAAATTATGACTTCTTTCAAACCGTCATTCACTACATGTATTTTGCCCAAGGTGCATACGGCTGGCCAATGTACTTTATAATCAATCGAATTAAAATATGCAATCTAATACCGGAGCTTAAGTAAGTGAATGAACACGCTCCGCTCACATACAACAGTCATTAGTCTGTCTTGTTATTACAGGTGCTTTGGATGCTGTGCTAGCGGAAACTATGAAGCAGAAGTGATTCAGGACAATTGCTGTTATTGCAACTATGCTGCTCTCAAGAAAACTCTACAAGTGGGGGATATTGAAATCGTGTACGTGACTTATCACGTCGATGTGGGAGAAACACCATTTTTTGTGGCCATTGATTATACGCAAAAGAAAATTGTGATTAGCATTCGAGGTACTTTGAGTATGAAAGATATTCTCACTGACTTGAATGCCGAGGCAGAGGTCTTGCCACTAAACCCACCCCGCGATGATTGGTTGGGCCACAAGGGTATGGTCCAAGCGGCCATTTACATTAAGAACAAATTAGAGGAAGAGAATATTATTCAAAATGCTCTCAATAAGAATCAGGAGAGAAATACTCATACATTTGGATTAGTTTTGGTAGGACACTCGTTGGGAGCTGGAACAGCAGCAATATTGGCCATACTTATGAAACCCGATTATCCAACAGTGCAGTGTTTCAGCTATTCACCACCCGGTGGTCTATTAAGGTTTGGAAAAAAAACTAACGAAATACTTATGTATATGTGAGATCAGTGAATTCATGTGTCTTTTGTAAATTTAGCATGCCTGCGGTTGAATACTCAAAAACATTTATAACTTCGGTGGTGTTGGGAAAGGATGTGGTGCCTCGCATTGGCCTTTACCAGATGGAAGCCCTGAGAGCCGATCTCATAAATGCCATTCAACGCAGTATAGACCCCAAGGTAGGAAACAAATAATGTCAATGTGTAGTATCGTTATTTCAATTAATATTTCAGTGGAAGACTATATCGTGTTCAATGATATGTTGTGGATGTGGGCCAGAACCGAAATCCGTTGTGGAAATGTCTGGCAAGGATACTCATATAAATAAATATCAAGAGGTAGATCACAATTTACACATATGAAATTGCATGAATAAAAAGTTAAATTTTTATCAATTTCAGGAACGTGATACGGCGCGTTCAACCAGTACACATCCAACCGATAGTTCAATAGCTTTAACACTTCATCAGCCACTGTATCCGCCCGGACGTATAATACACATTATCCGTCATCATCCAAAGGCCGACGAGTAAGTAGCATTCGAGTCATTCGATGCCCTTTTATTCTTTTTTGTACAATTGAAATTAATTGAACGAACGCTTTACAAATATGAATTTGCCCATTTCTATGCTATTCCAATAAATATGCAAATAATTTCAATTACAGGAAAAAGTATGACAGAGGTTGGAGGTAGGACACAGTTCGATATCGTACTACGGTTTCATACATAGAGTCTAAAGGAAAACAGAGTAGTGTTTTGTTTGCATGTTTATCGAGACCCTTCCCCCTACAATTTTAATTACATGCATGTCGATGTCTATAGACATTCAGTCTATTGGTATACAACATATACATATGTGTACATATTTGTGTGGTGTGCAGTGATTCCATCATTTACGCGAATTCGCTTGGACGTGCTTGAGCTACTAACCACAGCCTTTCATTCCAAAATCTTCTGGCAAATTTGCACATTTCAAACGTAACATGTCCAAATGAGAAACAAGTGCGGTTTACTGATTTAGGTAAATTAAAATTATTTTCCTTTGATCTCGAAATTTTCCTACAACCATATCTTTTCATAGTACATATTTACAAAACAATTGTCACCGTTTGTTGTATTGGGTTAATTTTCAAGGGCCGATTCAAATGTGCTCCTTTCGGGTTCAAACAAATTGTAGAATCATTTGGCAGAATCTTTTTACCGAGATTATTTCCTTTGATAACAAATCTATCGAATTAATAGGGTAACAATTCTAAATTCACTGCTTAACAAAATACTATTGTTTTTATTCCATAATCCAAATAAAAAGAGTGCTAAACATCACTCTAAATAATCTCTAACTCTAACCACATATTAACGTAATGAAACTCACTTACTTATTTTCCCTTAAAATTCCATGAAGAACTTGTCTCGAAAAAGTGAGCTGTGCGCGATATAATTTGTATACTCACTTACCAGGACCTACTGTTTAGCCGGCTCCGAATGGCTAATACTTTTCCAGAGAAGTTTAACATGGCTTAGAGATTATTCTCTAACGAGTTGGAAAACAGCTGCTGAAAATGTTTGATGGTCACACCAGGTTTCGAACCTTGGTTCACCTGTGTGATAGTTGCCACGCGTAAAGAAACAACTGGGCGAAACTAAAGTAACATATTTTATAGGATTGCCCTTAGCTATTTTGTTATAATAATATTAAATTATTTGGAAAATTCGTGATTGATAATTTAAAAAGGTGATATTGTCTCTTTTTGATGCTCGCCTCGAGGCCCGCAACGTGTAAATGCATTTTCCCATGTGATGTGAATTTCTCAAAATCAAATATTAACGCTTTCCCGTGGATGACTTGAAAACAAAGATCAAGCTAAATTCATCAATAAAATGTCTACAATTAATATGTTGATTTTCAACTGTAGAACTTCTTCAAAATGCATTTTTTTAAGTTTAATTTTATTTACACCCGTCTTGTTATTTATTCATTTGTTAAACATTTTTTGGCGTGCCCTGGTGATTGGTTTGCAAAAAGCTTCGCGTAAATGGGTGTATCATGTATTTACCGCACATTTAATTCCAGTAATTCACATAGTGAACGTCTTTATTACTACAGCATAAATATTTAAATAGATGTGTTCTGCAAATTTATTCATTGGATTGAAATCATAAAATCATTGTCCTCGTGACACATACGATCTGTTTGAATAATCTTAATACACATAAACACATCTATAAATCTGTACATCTCTTTTGTTGTTTGATGGTATTGTGATATCCAAAACGCATCAAGTTTGGAAATAACAATTCTGGTCTTTACTGCTGACTCATTATTTGGTTAATTGTACCACAGCCCTACTTTGGCTGAATATAAAATGGAATAGTTTGCTGCATGCCCTTCACGTTAACGTTTTGTGTGTTGTTGTTTTTCTTTTTTTTTTTCTAATTTAAGCATGAATGTGTTGTTCATAACCATTTCTGTTGGTGTTGGATGGTTGTAATGTCGTTGGTGTGTGTCTAGTCTTGAAATATATATTTACCCTATCCCCCGTCTGTCTTTCAGAAATGTGCTAAAGAGCCGCGAACCTGTTTACCAGGCTATCTGGGCCGATTCAACTGATTTTGATGAGGTACTCATATCGCCGGTAATGCTGCAGGACCACATGCCCGACAAAGTATTAGCTGCTCTCAAGAAGGTAATTTCCGATGCGGCAGATGATACGTCATCGAATAATAGCATTTTGAACATAAATTCCCGTCCACACCTGCTTGCCCAAGATTGAACGTGCAAAACATACTATGAGTAAACGTTTTAAAGCACACACATATGCACATAATTAATATATACTGGTACATATTCCTACAAACGCAAATTGCTTTTTTTAAACAACTTACAGAAGAAAACTGAAAAAAAAATTCATTTCGTTTTTTAAATCTGTATTGAGTTCACTTAAAATATTATTAACTAAAAACTTCAGTTGTTTATTTAATATTTTATAGTCTTAAAACACACTTCCACTAATCAGACAGTTTGGCCTTATTAATAATGATTCTTAAGAAAATCGCGATCTTTTCGTCCCAAACTTTCAACTGTCATTATGCTGTAATTACTTATCATTTGCGTAAACTTTACGTGAACATTATAATCCGGAAGTTAAGTATACTCAATAAATATTTTAACAAGCGAAATTGTAGCCATTTTATACCTTTTTTGGCAAGTTGTTTAAGAAAAGTGATGTACGCCTTTAAGAATATGTACCAGTGTATTTCTAGTTTAATATTAGGGCTTTTTTCATTTTGTTCCTTCAGTTTCGTTTGACTTTTTTTGTTTTGTTATTATTATTGTTTATTATTATTGCTCATTAGATTTAATTTATTCTTAGTTTAAGTATTATTAACTTATTATTACGAGACACAAGACGTATAGAATGTCATTCAATCAAGTCTGAAAATAAATACATATTTATTTATTATTGTTTTGCATCTTTGTTTGTTTTATTTTTCCGTATGATTTTAACACATTATGTCTCAGTATCTTTTACATTGTGTATTTATCATTCGTTGTAATGTTTGTGCCATTCTTTTGCCCTCTTCTATTTGACCTTTACAATTTCAATGAGACCGGTAAAACTGGCATTAAAAAATGTTGTCGAGCGCCTTAACAGAGGATTAGTGTATACGTTTGAGTCCGGCCGGGTCATATAGTTTCACAGTCATGTTGAGTTTATACATAGTGTGCATTTTAGTGCCTTCCTTTGGAATCATTGAAACGCAACTGTTATATTTCGATCGTTGCAACTATTAAAACATTCGTGCCCCGAATAAGTATAAGGCAAGCGATAATTTTAAGAAATCTCATTGTCATATGTCGTTTTCAATATGGCAGACACAACGAACATGAAATGACCCATACTTAACCGAGTGTTGTATCAAATTAAAGCTAGACTTAAAGGCTGCTATTAACTCACTGAGTTTTATGCTACGATCATTTTTACATGATTTGTTTTGTATCCGATAGTGCACTCTCAAAATGAATGATTTTTTGACCACTAATCTCCAAAGGCTAATGTTATATAAAGTATATGTGATTATATTTTCATCATTTCGAAGACAGAAAACAACCAAGAGCTAAATATTCGGAAATTCGAAAAAAAATTGAAAAAAAAAAACAAAATCAAAATTTAAAAATTTTCGAAAATAATAGATTTCGCTGAAATTTTGCTCGTACACAGCAGACCTTAATGTGAACAAGACGAATTTTTTTACGATTGAACAAGAAATCAGGTACAGAAAATGGGTTTTCTCAAAAGTATCTTTCGAAAGTCCCCGGAAATATTTGGAAACGAGCGTGGTACCAAATTAAAGCTAGACTTTAGGATTATTATTAACCCACTGAAAGCTGTATGCTACCACCATTTTTACAGGATTTATTGGTTATCCCATGGTGACTTTTCAAAATGTATTTTTAACCTTTACTCTGTATTGGCAAGTGTTATATAAACTACATGTGATTACAATTACATAATTTCAATGGCAGAATACACCCAATCCAAAAGATTTGGAAATTCGAAAAAAATATTTTTGACCAAAAAAAAAACACAAAGGGGTTAACCCATCAAAATTGTCGATTTTATGAAAAAAATAGATTTCTTTATAATTTTAATCATGTATAGCGGTGATTAATCTGAGCTAGACGATGGTCTCATTTTTTAGATTGAACAACTTCTCCAGAAGATATTGACTTTTTCTCTCTCAAAATTACTACAACTAATACTAGACTAATACTTATACTTATATACTTATACCCACCGGGCATATTCAAGCGAAACAAATTCCCCAAAAATTCGGCAAATGTCACATCTACGCTGGGAAAGAGTTTATCTCTCTACCAGTAGCTTATAAGCACTTATCGCATTTATATGCAGCACTACGTGAACAGTTTCCCACTGCTATAAAAAATCATCAGTTATTTATCTTGCATACATAGTTTGCTGATACTGGTATGAATTGATTTTTATTATTGCGCATTTATGCGAGATGTTTTAATATGCACCGTCTATGCATATAACCGATAAATAATCCATTTGCTTTAGTATACTTGTTCGTATGTTGTGCTTTTTCAATTCAAGTTGTTTTCAGATTTTGACGTCACCCTCTAATGCTAATGATTATTAGCGGCAAAAAATAAGTAAATAATATTTGCTGATACATTTCTATTTGTAGGTGGTAACGACAAGTGGTCCTAGAAAACCGCATCGTCAAGCATCGAATGCCTTTTCAATGGCATCGAACGATTTGCAGAGAAGCAATCAGGACGTATTCAGTTGTTATAACATTTCCACTGTGGAAATACATCAGCAACATCCGGTCGATGTGATGTCGCAAACATCGTATCACACGGACACCAGATCGAATACGACGAATCATGCCGAGGCTCA
This sequence comes from Hydrotaea cyrtoneurina, assembly GCA_958296145.1. Lineage (NCBI taxonomy): Eukaryota > Metazoa > Arthropoda > Insecta > Diptera > Muscidae > Hydrotaea > Hydrotaea cyrtoneurina. The sequence goes on along the minus strand of OY282513.1, from coordinate 2,616,886 downwards.
AATGCACACATCATTGTCGTCGACACAGCAAAGAGTATGTTTAGAAACGTCATTTACAAATTTAAACAGTCCATTGATGACCCATAAACATGCGCATTTTAGTGAAAGCATTAGCTCCAGCAAGGCATCATCGCTAGCCGGCAGCGTCCTGAGCAGGAGTCAAATAAGCAGCATTCAATACGACATATCATCGGTGGTCGAGAACAGTATTACAACAGTTGCGGCGCGCAAAAGTCCTGCGGTGTCTCGCAATGACTGCGTCAACAACAAATCAGAACAGCCGCAACCGAGGTCGAAACAAGTCCTCTTCGAAAAGTCACCGCCAATGCAACGCAACCTGCATCGTCACTGTTCGGAGAAGGGTGTGACCAAACCGAAATCTCTGGTCATACCTCCGTTGCGGCGAGCGTCTGTCAATACCGCCGATAACAACAACGAAGACAGCTGGGGTGTGGCGCCCTTAGCCAGTCCCGAAACTCTTTCCGAAATATCCAGCATTTCCTCCCGCAACAGTATACGCAACAGTCTGGGCACTAGCATCGATCGTTACTTGCACAGCATGACAACGAATACGAATACTCTTGACCAGGCACCTGGCAACGGAGTAGCTGGCCACGAAGACATCTACGAATCGCAACTGCACACGCCGAAAGTATTGCGTCGAGCACCGAAATTTATTGAAAACCTGTCCACATGTGCGGAAGACAAACGTAATTTGGATCAATACAAACGCATGGGACGAGTATTTGTGAATCATCCGCTGTTCAATGTACCACCACCACCCCAAACTTCAAGCGACGACGAAGACGATAGTTTCGAATCAGCCAACAGTTATAGAAAAACGGGGCAAAATGGAGGATTGGTAGGACGACACACGGTTGTAGTGGCCACTGCAACTGTGACACAGAAAAATACTGAAAACTGCCAAAATCATTCTAATCGTAGACAAAACTTAAATTCGACTGAAACACCGGACGTTGTTACATCGACTACGACTACGACTACAGAGTCCGAAATCAACGTTCAAAAGTTAACCTTTAGCGATAATAATATTCTAAATGACAACGATACTGCGGTGTTGGAGCAGTGCCACAATCATGGAAATAATATGGACTCCCCTGGGGATATCGATTTCTATAGTGCCAACTCTTCCATAGAGCGAGTGTCCGATTCGAATCGAACAGTTGAACATCACCACGCCCAACACAGAATCATCATTCCGCCCGGTGTCTTAGAATCTCATTTTCCACTACATTACGATGCATTTACATCGACCAACGCGACAGCGACAGCAATAACGGAACCACACACGACCACTTATCCAAGCAACGATGAAGATCAGCAGCAACAGACTGTATCAGTACAAATCCCAAAGACGATATCGACGATATTATCCAGTCCATCGCTGATGGGACGCAAACGAAACAAAAACTGTATATATCCCTCCGGACTCACGACGCCATTATGTGTTGTTGGCGGCGATAATGTTAGACTACAATTACCGACCACCACCATCACCACCACCACCACTACTACTACAGCAACTTTACCTGAAATACTAGTTACCAATGGTTCGAGACCTACTAAATTAACGAACGAAAGTACTGTTTAATTAACTGAAAAAAAAAATCTAGCTATACACACACTCACACACCTATACACAATTCCCCATTTCCAACCCCCCAGCCCGCTCCCACAACCAATAACAACACTATAATACTATCTATCTATCTTACTATTGTCCTACTGATCTAGACCTAAATACAAAGTACACTTTGTACACTGATGACACGGCCCGTCCAACCGATACTGAAGGGAAATCTACCCATGTTTTAGCGAGCAAAGTGCAATATTACAGCGAGTACCGACTGTACTCTTAAACAAACAGCGATTTTGTTTGTTGGGTTGTCATTCATTTTATTGCTGTGATGATATTGAATTTTGGAAATTGCTTAATTTTTTGAGTAATATCTTTTCTATTCTAATTATAATCTTTTCATAAAATACAAAAACCCATTACGATAGTATTTGTTGATCGCTAGGATGATCTACTCTGCTAAGTTACCGAAGTACTCAAGTATTCCGATGCGATGGAGACAATTGTCTGGTGTGATTTTAGTTTACATTCATTACTATCATTTCCTCCCTTATCATTTCTGGTATTCGACTTGCTTGTTCTAATGTAGTTTAGTGCACCTGCGAAAATTCTGGGCATAAGGGTTCTCAAGAATGCCCAAGGCATTCTTAATTTCTAGATCTCTTCGAAATGCAACATACCCATTTTCTGGAATGTATTTTCGATTCAAAAAACATATTGTCGGCAACCGAATTGTTGGTGTCGTGTTGGGCTGTGTCACCGATGAATACTTAAACTAACTAATCTTAATCGCTAGTTAAATGAAAAGAAAAAAACACGTTTGAAACATTGTTTGTTGTTATATAAATACTGTAGTAGCCCATAAGTAGTTAATATTTTAACTATACCCAATACTAGTCGTATTGCATAGTTATACTCGTACACATGTACATGCAAACATACATAGTAGATACATAATTAACTTATATATACTAACTAACTAATATCGTAAGTAGAAAATATACAAAACATAGGAAAACAAAATAGAAGTAACGAATTTGTTGAACAAGTGATAATGCCATCCGTTTTTTTTAACATAGTTGCGCATAATGCTCCCATACCAAGCCCGTCCTTCCCGACGCTCCTCTCCTCCAACTACCCCCGAAACAGACAACATACATAGATAACTCTACAAGGAAACATACGTGGGTCAAGTACGCTTTATTGTTGTTGAGATGACTACGATCAACTAAAACATTAATCGATGACTGTGATGTGAATGGATCTCCTCATATAGATTTTAAATGCCAATGTATATATAACATACATACATACATAAACAAATTAATGTGCATGTGTGTATGTACACAACATACATACATAAATACACAGAATTAAACAAACGAAAACAAAATATGATCAATTTTATTTTTGTTTTTGTTTTTCTTTTTTATATTTATATGCATACATGATGCGCAATGCAATTAAATAAATAAATTTAAGAGATTTACATAAACATTTTATAATAATTTTTAAATAAATTATTTAAAAAGGAAATAAAAACAAAAAACAAACACTGAACGAGTAATCTTTTTACCCTAGTGAAAACTTAGGTCTTGGAACCAGGTGGATATCTTAAAAAGGGCGGACATAGTTTGGTTTACGGCGGACTTGCAGGAAGAATGTCCATATAGAGTTACGGCAGTCCCATATTCCCCTGATATCGGCTGCTGTAAATTTTTAATAAAATAAGCTCTAACATTCTCTATTTGGAAGCTAAACTTTTCAGTATTGGCAAACAACTAGCAATCGGCATGGGCTACAGTTCAGTGGAGCAAACAACAAAGCTAAACGCAACAGTTTCGAAGATACAATGCTTGGAAATCGATTTTATTGAATTGCAATATGTAGGCGTAAATGTGGGCGTGCCATTCTATCTACATCCGAAAGCCAACCCTCTACTCTAGCTTAGAGTAAAAGTTCCATCTCAATAGCTGCAGTCGTTATCGAGTTATAGCGTTTTCAATTTGAGTCACATTTAAAAAATCACCTACTACTCATTTCTGGGCGCCTGGTATCAGACAATGGAGAATTGATTATTTTTGGTTGGTGGTTTTTGATTTCATATTCTTGTTTACAGAAACATTTTTGTTTCTCAACAAATTTATGTTTCTTTAAGACATTTTTGTTTCGCAACAAATGTTTGTTTCTCTATACATTTTTGTTTGTGTTGCCAACAATATTCTGATTTCGACTGTTCAGCGCAAGTTGTTTAGCCTCCAGCTGTTGAACACAAATTTGTGTTTCACTCAGATAAGTACACGTACATCATTAGAGCGTACCACCTTACCCGCAAAAAAAAGTTCGACGTACACCTTCGAATATAAATTAATATTGCAAGGTAGTTTCGAAAAAAATGTTTTTTGTTTTTTTTTTTTTGCCGAACGTTTTTTTTATATCTTCTGTATTTTTAGTCGTATTCGAAAGTGTATTCGACGTTTTTGTCTCAAAAAGACCAATTTTTTGTTTTTGAAGTCATTGACCTCAAGAACCCCCTTCTTTTCTACCTATCATACATTGTACATATATCACATAGGCAGACATTTGCCACCACTGGATGGTGATTTTTGATTTCATATGAGAGTATGCCTGGGTTCTTGTTAGATTGCATAGCTGGGATGTTTGGCATTATGATTTCAATTGCAGCCAAAAATAAAACCAGTAAGGAAATTCCTAAATAGCACTGGACAGCAAAGCTATTTGCCAACGACAACGATGATGGCAATGGCGATGACGCCAATAATGATATTATTGGTGGTGATAACCAAATTACACGTTTTATTTTTACTTTGCAAAGTGGAGATTTTGTTTCAAGATCTCCACCTTTTTGTCAAACTGCTTCAAACGTCATTTATTTAGAAGGAACAAAAGTATTATATTTTGGTTAACATCCTTTTTGTACTTTTTGTTTTGTTCTCCTTTCCAACATCTACTTCATTCTTGTACAATACACACAAATCCGAAATGAAAATCCTTGTTATTAGTATCAAATATAAGAAATACTTTATTTTGTTTAATTGTTTTTTTTTTTTTGTAATTGTATGTGTATATACAAAAAAGTAATATGCAAATAATTTTTAAATAAATTTGTATGAAATAAACATAAATGTTAAAAAACACTCTTTTTGTTAGTACAAATGCGTTAGATTTGAATGGTCATTATTAAGATATCGTGTGGTCATGTTTTAATTTGCGGCGACAAAATCATATTAACCCTGCTGTTAGGTTGAGACCATTTGGTCCAAATTTTTTCTGTTTTCCCTTGTAACTTTGGAACGGTGATATATACTGACTAAATTTTTCTGCTAATGGGGTATTTTAATAAAACAATGTTTTGTGCGAAATTTAAATTTTAAACTTTATTCACGACTGAGAAAAATACAAAATGACGAATCTTAGGTTAGAGGACCATTTGGTCCATAGTACATTTTTATTGTGTTTATTTTAAAAAAATAAGAATTTATTACTTGGTTTCAAGTAATATTACTAGTTGCCGCAAAAACTCTGGCCTCTTTCGATTCCGATCAGTTGGAGCCCATGAAACATCGATTTCAGAAAATAGTATGTACGCATTGAAAGCGGATATGTCAAGTATGTTTGCACGGTTGGCCATCGATTTGTTTTGCGTTTTGTGGAGTACGAGCCAATCATTTGATTAGCAGTATCCACACCCATTCCATTTGCAGCAATATTATTTGCAAAACTAACCGAAAAACATTGTGCTCATCTTGCAATGAAAAATATATTCAAACCAAGTAATACATTCTTATTTTTTTTTAAATACAATCAATAAAAATGTACTATGGACCAAATGGTCCTCTAACCTAAGATTCGTCATTTTAAATTAGTTAGAAAAGTTAGAAAATTTAATTTTCGCACAAAACATTGTTTTATTAAAAGACCCCATTAGCAGAAAAATTTAGTCAGTATATATCACCGTTACAAAGCTACAAGGGAAAACAGAAAAAATGTGGACCAAATGGTCCTAACCTAACAGCAGGGTTAAAAAGATCAGCTTCTGCAGCTGGAAGATTCTGTGAGCTTATAAGAGGAACATTAGATGTAATAAAAAAAACTTCAACGTAATACATATCAACAAATAAAGAAAAAAAAAAACAAATCAAGGTCTCTAAATTCAAAAAAAAACCTGTGTATCTTAAATTACACATTTATGTATCCGCGGCGGAAAGTTATTATATAATCTTGTCAGTTTGCACTACTCAAAAAGTGGGTGGGGTAAATTAAAAGAAATCAAATGTAGCAGAAAACAAATAAGTATGTATAACTCTATTTTTAACTCGTAGTACATTCATTGGATTGGTGGATTGGGTCGAGGACTACGAAAGGCCTTATTCCGATATATCAATTGGAATGGATGTGGTGAAGGTGGGTGTTTCCAACTCTTCGTGTTTCTTCATTTTCAGCATCTGCTGCAATTTGTAGTGATTGATAATGTCCTGATCAGCCGGACACGATTGGGTAAAGGCATCCAACTGATACATATGATACATGTATCGCCACAGAGCGGTGTAATGAGTCTACGTGAATGATTGAAAGTTTGTGATAAGTAAAGGTCAAACGGCTAGAATCCATTATACTTACTGGGATTTCAAAGTCCACGAAATATTTTCCAGCCACTCTGATGTGCTGCAATCGTGGCATCAATTCACAGTCGAAACAACACATGGTATCGCCCGTTAGGAATCGTGTATTACGATTGGCAAGATGATCGTTGATCTTTTTCAAATGTGACATCAAGGCATTGTTTTTAGCTTCATCCTTTTTGACCAACATCAGCTTAAGTTTGACATAAAGATTTTCAATGAGCGTGGCCACTTCTTTGTCCTGCAAATGCAATGAGAGGTATTTCAATTAGCGATCGACTGATTGGTATTACTCAAGGGTCGACGATGCGGCTTACCTGTACAAAAAGATTATATCCGCCGGGGATATTCTTCATGATGTGCCTTTCGATTTTATCATTCTCCAATATGGCCAACCCATTGTCAATCAAAATTGGCGGATGCGTAGCTTCAAAATTCGTACGAAAGTCTGGTGGTGGCTTTTGCATATCAACTGTGGTGACTTTTAGGCTGATCGTTTTCAATTCGGCCAATAGATACAAGTCCATAAAGTACTCCTGACAGAAGAGACATGCCCCTTTACGACGACCATCGATTGTTGAGGCCTAAATGAGAAAAGGATGAGTTTTTATTTTCTATTACATATTTATTTCATTCATATGTTTTTGCACTGAAAATTTTATTTCAAAATAAAGATATTTCATAAGAATCGGCTGGTGATCGCAACTGAACGTCTCCCGTATTAAATAAGTTTCAAATTGATAAAGCAATAACAATAACAAATGTAAGAACTATTGTTTGGTGGCAAAGAATAGTGTAAAATATTGTAATTTAAGATTTGTTTTCTGTTAGTTATTACCCATCAGGATAATGGTTGATGAAGACAACCGAAATATTAGGAAAAAATAATCATAACAAAAATATCAAGACGAACTACACCAAAAATAATTTAAACTGTGTGTATATAGGTCAACAATACATAATCACATCCAAACAATAGCTTTTCTAATGCAAGTCTATAGTCCTTCGTCCATTCGCTGAACCATAGACGCTCAGTCGACTTTTTGTTTGAATCGATCCGGCAAAGTCTTTCCACCTTTTTATATATCAAAAACATGTGGTGTATCAACAAGACGGATCCGGATGGCTTTCGATACCTTTAATTAATATTTCATTCATAACATGGAATAGCCATACATATTGCGTTTAATTTATTCACTTCAGAACGGCATTCACAATGTCTTCAGTTAGTTATATTTTAGTTATAATGCTGATAATTCAATTATATTATTTTCTATACTACACATATGTATGTGGCATAGCCAACCATATCTTTTAAGTTTAAAATATAAAAATGTTCTGTAAGTCATGTATGTACATGCATGTGTACTAGGGTGACCCTTACAACTGTACACATTTTTTTCACCCGAACGATCGAAATATCTTGTAAGTAATTCGGCATTTAGTAAGTTGGGGCTTATGTGGTCGGACAACAGCCCTGGGTCATAATCCATGGCCAATTTGAGAGAAAACTGTTGTCCGCATAAATGAATGGGTTCGAAAATTGCCAGATTCGTATACAGCATCTAAGTATGCGATATGATTACCAAGAGATTAGCTGTTCTATTATAAAGTTACTGATCGTTTTAAATTGCAGCAAAAACCGGCGTTGTGACAACCTCCCAGCGACGACTAACGTGTGAAGAAGATTGTAAATCGCAAGGTCGCAGGTGCAGACTGAATACCGGAGGTGATGTGCTGATACTGTACATACATCAGCTCGCCCGTGCACTCTGGGAGAATAAAAGGATGTCTGACGAGTGGAACCTCAGCGTACTATGTCCGATTCACAGCAAATAAAGCGTTTGCGCCAATTACCGCGCAATAAGACTCTTATCCATCGCCTAAATGCCCAAACTCGATAAACTGATTCAGCCTTAACAGTGTGGCTAGAGGCCGAATAAATCAACTATCAACCAAATCTTCGCACTACACCAGATGCTGGAAAAGACACATGACACGGCACGCGATGCATACCATCGACTACAAAGCCGCCTTCGACACCCCGATAACATTACACTTTTTTGAATCATCAGTAAAAATAGAAGTGACCTCTCCGAACCATTCACTACTAAATAAAACAGTAACAGTGAACAGCACATCCTGCTCCTTTTCCAGAATCGAGAGAGAATCAGCGAAGGACAAGACCAACTGTATACTTGCAACTCCTAGGCAAACGTCGCGACGAAAGAAAGGCGACATTGTGAAGGCCGGCAGTGGCAACGTCGAGATAGTGGAAGAAGTGGCTCCGCCATCAACAGAATTAATATTGTCAGCATCGAAATAAAGCGAAGGATAGCGCTGGCAAATAGATGCTAATTCGGGCTAAGCAGACAGTTTAAGAACTGAGCCCCCTCTCGACATACTAAAATTGCATAGTACAACATGCTTGTTCTAAACGTGGTTCTTTATGCCGCCAAAACATGTGTAACATGAAGCTGTGACGGGTGTTCTTGAGAGAAAACTCCTTCGCAAAATCTATCTATCTAAGGAGGAGTATAGGCATCTTACGATCTGTGACCTGTAGGAGCTGTATCCCGAGATGAAATTAGTTCAGCGCATCAAAATACAGCGATTACACTGTCCGGGACATGTCGTACGAATAAATAAAAACGTTCCAGCCAAAAATGCGTTGGATGACATCTACAACGCAAAACGCAGACGGGGATGACCGAGACTCCCGACATTCGAATCCTTGGTATGAAGAACTGGCAAAAGCACACACAAAATTTGGTGTGCCTGGAATCATTCATTCAGCAGGTCAAGACCAACAGCTGGTTGTAGAGCTAACTTAAGTACATACAAATCGGTCAATTTGTGTTTTCCGCTTTCTTTTACAGATGATGTGCCGTTGATATTTTTTTTTTTTTGGAGAACACACCGAATGTTCCAAAGTATGCACTCTAACATGAGAACTATCAAGCGATCTAAAAATGGTGTTAGCGTTGCTTTCAATCTAACTTGACAACGTATACACGTATTTGTTCAGAGCCATAGTGCGAGATAATAAAATATTATTTTTATCGGAATACTTGTAGTGTTGCTTAACGTTCAATTTTCAAACATCGGCACTGGCACTAATTTATTTTCACCTCGTGGGATGAAGACCTAAATTGGTACATCTGTCCCAAGTATAAGTTTTTTGGAAGTTGTTTACAGTGTGACTTTTTTTTTTATAAAATATACAAAGTCCAATCTCCCACCACCCTTGCTAATTAGATTGTCTTCGTTAATTCCACTATTATAGTACGTTTATAAATAGAAAAAGTACGTACACAAACGGATCGATGGTTCTTAGGTGGTAGTTAGAGTCCGTCAAATATACAATATAGTGGGAGAGCGTACTTCAAAACCTTTTCACATTTCGTAAACATCACACATTCTTTTAAAGTATAAAAATGTGCGACTTTAAAGAAATATCCATACAATTAACGGATCACCCTAACGTGCACAGACTGTAAATCGCATGTGCTTGTGGTCGTATAGAATCGAAGTCGACAAGAAAACAATTTCAGAATTTAACCCTTTATTTGTCATATGACATCACTCAAATGAGTGATGACTGAAAACGAACGTATGTACTATGTGCATACATATGCGACGAAGAGAGCACATACACACAAATAACAATAATAAATATTTAAAAATAAAATTCGCTTACAATCACGTGTCATCGAAGAAGAAACGTAGAGTAACAGCAAAGATTCTTCAATGGAAACATAATGAATTTGAAATGAGAAATTAGTCAAACTCTAAAAACAAATAAGACTGAATGAAATTTTCAAAAAAAAAGTCACACACACAGAACCATTGGTTGCGTTTTATTAACGTCTATGTGTTTTGGATTTCTTCTGACTGGTCGGTTGTTGGAACACAACAGTTACGATTACGAATGATGATGTCATCAAGAATGTTCTTCAGATATTTCACTTAAAAGATAAGTTTTACAATGGACGATAATTATAATAACAAATAACAGCAATAGCAGAAGCAATAATATTATGGCATACACTTCAATTCATTGCAAACAGCAATATAAAAGAGACTGAAAATTACGTAAACACCCTATGGTAATTACCGATCAATTGACATTTCTATAGCGGTCCAATGCAATGTAAAAAATGTATAATGTACATTCATGGCACAATAACTAAAGGTAGGCGCATGCAAACAGCTGATTAAATTTTTTTCATTTTGACAGAATTTTGATTGCCAAACTCATTGTTTACATTTTAATTGTTGGTTAAGTTTTTTTTTCCAATGTCGAATACATTTTCGTATTAAATTTCATGTTAATATATTTTGTCTGTTCAAATAGTTTAGTTTTTCAAATAAATATTTGGTTACAAAATAGTTGCTCCAGAATACAATTCGTTGAGGAATAGTTTCATTCATTTTCATCATATTGCCGATTCGGGAAAATCTTCGAAATCGTTGACTGGATTTTTGCAAAAATACGACATTGAGAAATTTTGAATTGTTACCCCTTTACATAAAAAATATCCACATACAGAAAACAACCGTTGAGGAAATGGTTCCAAAACTCGATTTTAGACAAATCGTTATGGCTGTTTGCAGTTTCACTTTTAGGGGTAAATATCAAATACGATAATTTAGTGGCGCCTCACATCTTTCTCGTTTACAGAGTTAAAATAAAAAAGATAGAGTCGGATTATATGTACGTAACAATGTGTACAATTGCACCATTGTGTCGGAGGTGTCACAACTAGCTGGCCTATGAATCCCATTTTCAAAACTACCGAAAAAGTCATGAAACGGACTTGAGACCAAAGACAGAGGTTATTGACCGTAATCGTAACCTTCGATACCTTCCCTTTTTTCAAACATTAGCACACTTGGCCGTAGTCGTAAACGCAAGAATCTGTAGAAAATAGATTATTGTATCCGGGAAGAGCGTTTAACAAAGAGCTAATTTGATTCTAGCTAAAAAAAAATAAAACCTCAAATACAAAATATAAAAATGTGTTTATTTTTATGTTTTCGTACATTCTGCACAATGGAGAAAGCATATACTTATAAATTGTCTCTTCCCAACAGTGTTTTTCTTTATTAATGTATTTTTCTACGCTTTTATAAAAACAAACGATAACAAGTATGTTACAGCAACGGTCAAGTAACCCGGCCTTTAAGGTCTAATTGGCCATGATGACTTTTCAGTAAGAACATATTTTTTTCATGCCTGATAAGATTCCTAAGCCTTAAGATAAGATTCCTTAGTCGTTTGTCTGGGGTATTACATTTTAATCAGAAAGGGTCAATAACTGAAGGGACACACATTCCTTATTCATGAGAAGATGTAATGAGATAATAAAAAAAATTAAACTATGTGTGTCCAGAGAGTGGATCGAACTGTTCAGCTGCTCTAACTGTCCAATGCAATCTAAGTTTTGTTGGTGGTGAATTCCAAGCAACTGCTGCTGCCGATTGAAACCGTAACAACAGCACGAATTAAGCCATTGAAAAACGTTGTTGGAAAAACGTATTTTAAACGAAGTGCACGCAATAATCACCATATTTTGCTGCTTGGTTACTTTTTCTCTTACTTTTGCTCTGAAGATCTATGAAAGTGAAATGATTTCATTTTAGATATTGCCATTTCGGTTGTAGTAAGCGGTTTTGTTATACAATAACCAAACATGACATAAGAGATGTTACAAGTACACTGTAATCTTTCAGGATTATTCTGGTGTGGCATTAAAGAATGTCGTTTATTCAATGATTTGTTTCTATCAATTCATCATACATGCCTACCACCCACAAGTCTTTACTTCCAATTCCAATATCAATGGGAACAAGAACAAGAGAGCAAATTAATTGTTTCCCTAAAAACTATCTTATCTTTTACCACCACCAACCGGTGATAGTCAGACTGTCAACCACCCATAACATCTACGCCGGCTTCCTCTTCCACCAGATTCTATATGTTGCATCATCACACTACCTGCACAATACATGTTTTCAATTATAGAAAAATATTGTTCCACATCATGATTTCCTTCAATATTAAAACGGCAAAGAAGACTTTTTCGTCGTGAGGATTCTTCAGTACCTACTACCATACACATATTGGTTTGTGAACTAAGAAGTATTTATTATTTTCAAGATTATATTTAGCGTAGCATACAAACATAAACACACACTACCAATAGAGGCATATGTGTTGCCAAAGATAAGATAGATGTTTGTGTAGCAAATTATAAATGTGTTTGTTTCTGTGCCCAATTTCCGCCACCAGCTCAAAAGTTGTTTCGTGAGTTGATCGATATGTATATTGATTATAATATTTATTATTAAAAGTTATGTCGAATATAAAGTTATGGCGGTGTTTAAACTGCTAGGCTAACTGCATGGACAGCTGATATCCGTATGATTTGGAACGACACGATCCATTTATGAGAAATCCCCAACTGAAATCTAATCCAGTCGATAGATTCTGAAATTGGTTTTGCGTAATAATTACCTTTAGTATATTCATTGAACTGCAGACGAGTTTTTGTAGGAAACTAAATTTTATGCAGAGCTTCGGCATCGAAACCTGTGTTTATATAACAGACATAACTTTTTACAGTATTGAGAATTATTTTATTTTTATTCATCTTTATAGAAAAAAAAAATTAATTCATTGAGAAAAATAAAAAAAGTGAGATGGAAGAACGGAAAACATTACAAAGTATTACTCTGCAAATGTTGGTAATGTGTTTTTCCTGGGTTCAGTGAGACGGGTAAACTAAAAAATATGTAATCGACCAAATCAGAACTCAAACAGGGAAGACAAATTTGGGGTCTTCTAGATCTTCAAAACTGGAACAAATTAAATAAAATTTGAATCGGCTATGATTACAGGCTTATAACTACAAGTCTGGAAGAAATAAATGAAATTAAGAAGGAGGTACTGATATTTTTTTCAAATTTCTGGTTTTATTGGTTCAGTAATCGAACACAATATCAGTCATATGACTACCAAAACTTGCTCTGAACAGGAATTTGACCGAAAAGTCGTATTTTCAGATGAAGCTCACTTTTATCTCAATGCTACATGTCAATAAGCAAAATTGCCGCGTATGGGGGTCCAGAGAATCCACACGTAACTATGGAGAGTGCATCCACAACGAGTCATTGATTGGAGGAAATTTTAGGCTGTTACCGCGCCAGTCTCAACGAATTTTTGTTTCCATAACTTTAAGAGAATGACATGGACGACATATCAACACAACCGTCGATATTCTTGAGACATCGAATAATCAGACGAAATTGTGATGCCAATTTGCCGCTGTGAAGTTCGGATGAGGTACTGCTAAGCCAGTCGTGGTAGTCATATGAACGATATTGTGTTCCATTATTAAATGACAAAGTGTTCAACCTTTCCAATAAAACTAGAAATCTAAAAAAAATCAGAAAAAATTTCAAATTAAACAAGCTATCAAGTTGTAAATCAACTTCGTCGCTTAGGATGATTTTGTATTCACTTGTTGATTTTCAATAATCCACTTAACGAACACTGGACATATAGGAAACACGACATTGGTGATAAGAAATCGCACCTCTCCAATACATCAGTCTACTATTCACTTCTCCCATGCAATTGCACACAACAAAACTGAATGCAGTGATTTCAGTTGGATGTATGAACCAAATTCCCCCGTATTTTTTTAGAATTACTTTAGACCCAACATAGTTAACTTCACAGACACACAACAAGTTATGTGGATGAACTTTCACTTTCTCTCATCTGAAACAGCAACAAATTGAAAACAACAAACGGAATGCATTGAAAATCTTCGTTGGTCGCCGCAACACTGTTACACGACGATTTGGGGGGCATTGGAGGAGGACGGGCAACAGAAACATAGAAAAGTGACAAACAACAACGGCGGGGACTTGTTTATGTATTTGTTACTGCTGCTTCTAGTGCAGCTAGTCAGTCACACAACTGCCATGTTTGGCTCTAAAGTTGTTAGAGTGCATTCATGCTCGTCGCTCTTCGTCATAGTATTCGATACACGCTAAACAGGAGGGAATGGATGGTGGGGAATTTATATGTATTCCATTTAAAGGAAACAATTCCATAAGCAACGGAAAACAGGTGTATAGAATAGCAGTTATAAGCTTTGCATCTACACTGTATGAGGCGGTGATATTAGGGAATTTCTTTCATTCTTTTTGTGCCGCTGTCTGTGATGACGCATCCATTTTTTCAAAGCCACGGATTATAATGAATAGAAACGGCAAAGAAAACAACAAAAAAAACGAAGTAGGTGAGAAAATATAAACAAAAGCAGCAATAAATAAAACAAACATTGGCCCGAGAACGAACTGACAAATATACTTCGTCGATAAAACAATTATCTTCTGCTGGAAGAAGTGAGCAAACATAGCGTTGTATGATGTTTGCCATCACTTTTATAAAACTGCGTGACAGTCAGGTGGCCGGAGGGTGCGCCAGGCAGCGGCAACAGCCACATCTCACATCTTAGGCAGCAGCGAAGAGCTATAAATGCGAGTGAAATAAAGTGGTCGGTCGTTTGGGAGATACAGGAAACCAGTTTTTTATGTTGTTAGACAGACGACAAACAGAATCTTGGAACATAACAATGAGTTCGTTATGAAAATACAAAGAACAACAATATCACCATCGCAAGCCATCACAATGACTATTGCACTACAGTTCCATCATCCCGAAAAAAAAACACCAGACTCGATCATCCATCATACGTACACACATACACACAGTGAATAATTGTGTATAACACAATTCTCTTATTTTGGCTGTTTGAACTTTGCAAACTTGTACCCATCATAATCAGTATTTCAAAATATTTTTCAATAAATGCACATACAAACCTTAATAATCAATTCAATTTCTGGCACGTCGCCATTAGAAGTTCCATTGCTGGTTTCTTGGTTGTCAGACATATTTCTTTGCTGGCCTTCTCACAACTCACAAGTGACGTAGTACGGTATATGGAGATAATCTGTATAATGTAATCCGACGTTTTCGTTATATTCTCTTAAATATGCAATGACAAAAGTCCTATTGCAATTGAATTTTCACTAAACTAAATTATTTACTTTTACAGTAAAACACAAAAATAATACTATAAGCGCAATAAACACACAACCACTTACGCCGAAAAAAGGAGTAGAATAACCAGAGAAATGAGCCGACTAGACATCAGAGAACGAAGCCGACACCATATAAGAACTACGCCGGCTTATACTTTTGTACAAACGGCAACAGCATTGTCAGTGGTCGGCGGCATTACATCGGCACATTTAGCAAGTGTTGCCAGTTCAGAATTTCCAATGAGTTTCCAAAGGAGTTTGAAGAAAAGTTCAGTTTTTTGTAAACGATGTTGCGAAATAGATTACGGAGCTCCCGTCATGAATAAATATGAAGTGTTTTATAGCGTAGATAAATGTCAGGGTTTAAAACACCACTACTACTTTATTCTGACAGTCGACAGTTTCTGCATTTAGTAAACAGCTGTTTATAAACACTGTGTGTCAACTATTTTTTTTTTCCATTTACATCGATATAAAATAAGGAAAGTATCATTAACGGCTATGCTGTTAACGAAAAATCACTATTTATTTTAAACGCTATTGAAACGCTGTCGTCAGTCTTGGCTATTAGCTAAAGCCGAGTGAATAAAAGGAAAAATCAAGTTTTTGCATACGTTTTCCGTCGATTAATGAAATTTTGTACGCCAATAAAAGCTTTGGGTCGACTTCGAGAATTCTATGATTAAAGGCCATTTAGACATAAAAATAGTTGTGCAAAATGTATGCATGTGGGTAGGGCCTAGAAGCCAAATATAAATTACATTTGATTGGTTGGACTGTAAAATGTCGAGGAGATAGTGAGCTTTGACTGGCTGGTGTAGACGATCTGCGTGGTGAAATCAAAGGCATATTACGGCGTACTTAAGTACAGTCCAATTTAGTTAATGACTAAATATTCGATAACGGGTTTATTGGTATCTGGAAATATGAGAATTGTTAGCATATATAAAAATACGGATGTTTCAAAGTGTATATAAAATCAAATGGGAGACAGTATGTCGAAATACCGCAAAGGATACTGTGAAACGCACTACATAACAGAGATTTGTCATGGCCAAATGAAGTGGAATTTCCCAATTCGCGCAAGGTTCATATTTACCCGTGACTCTTTGTGGATGTTTATGCTCACTGGCTTTGACTTTCAGTTCCAATATTAATGCCTAATATCGAAATATATTCCTTTTTTTAACTCTATTGGAATATGGTACTAATTTGACATATGGTGGCAACTGTCAGTACTGTGTTTATATTTGTGAATTAAACAGATGCTGTATACGTCGATAAATTCCTCATTAACGTAGAATATTCGTGAGTTTTTCAGAAATGATTTGTCAATAATTTTGAAATCCCGTAAAGATTTAACTGTTATAGGACAGTTATATAAAACGATACATCTGGAAATGTTATCATATTTTTAATCAAAGTAGAATTTTAAAACGTATGTATTTTATTTGATTGAACCCTTTGTTCATTGTTTAAATCATTCAGTTTTATATTCATATTATACATTTTTAGCAGATAATAAGTCCATCATATTATCAGATGGAATTTAGTTAGGGCATCCGTCTCATGCTTAATACAGTCTCAGCATTCATTTTAGACAATAATAGAGGCAATAAAGTTAGTGTCAATAGACTATTTGATCAGTCTACAAGTTATTAATTATATTTAAAATATTTTTGTCTATGATAACACTTTTCGAATGGTTGAATATTTGACATCGTAGTTAAACCACGATTGTGTAAAACTCAGTTTAAACTTTAAATACGTTATTTATGGTCAGTCAAAATAATCCACACATTCGGCGGTTAACGTGTCAACACTAGAGCTGGGGAGTCGAGCCAAAATTGTTCGACGCCGACTTCAGCATTTCACGAAATATTCATCTCGAGAAATATTTTTATCAAATATTAAAATTTTCGTTCAAACCTTGTTCAGATTGAATTGCATACAACTGGGTTAGTTGTAGTACAATTTCAGCTAATTAAACACATACTTAAGCAAGATGTTGGAGTTAACTTTTTTGACAGGTGTCACACAATACATTAACGTATCAGGCTCTGAATGGAATCGTTTTCCATAAATACTGGCAGTGTTTGCTCTCATGATTAAACCAATAATATCCCAAAATAATATTCTTTCAATTTAAAAAATCAAAAACTTTTTACCGTGGCCCTTTCCTCCTAGTAAATACCGGCGGCTTTACGAGTAAGAGAGTAAACTTCAAGCTGTGAAAAAACTTTTCTAGATAAAGCACTAGCCGTTCGGAGCAGCAGGTCCCAGTCAGTGGGTATAAACAATTATATCGTACACAGCGCACTGAATTGATAGAATTCCCCATCTGTTCCTTGATGGAATGTTTGAAGGGCCAGAAATGTTTATGAGCAGTCATAAACGCGAAAAGGACCAAGTCGTTACTGTGTTTTGGCGGAGAAAGGAGACTCACACCAATCTCACGTGAGTCACCACAGGACACTGTACCGTAGGCAAGATGGCTAATCGTATGTGCATATCTGGGGATGACTATTGTACAGCCTGCAATGCCGAAAAGGAAGAATCAGTAGAATATTTGTTCTGCCACTATCCACCTTGGGGGCTGGTCCTTAACAAACTTCAACGGCTGGCCAGCGTACCTCCGTACCTTCCCTAGCGAATTTCAACGAAAGTACCGAATGGTATTCCAAAAAAAGTTTGTTGGACCAATTGACTTTGGAATGCAATCGTAGTTGTCAATCTGTCAACATCGCATTAATGAACAAACGTGAAACGTATCTCAAATCAGTGTGCTATATACGATCTAATTGTTTGTACTGATCGGTTAAATTCGGCTCCGAATGAAACCGCCTCTAAAAAAGGACAGATGTTTCTATGCAGACTCAAAAATGGTTTCTTTGTGTGAGATCAAATATTTATGATTAGTGTAATGACCGTTGTAATTCGAAATTCGCCAATGAATTCGATTATACGCTCTGTCAAATGCCATAATTTATTGAATTGAATGTTGTTGGCTACGCCAGAATACAATTAAGACTCATTTTACTAGATATGACGGTTTTTGAGTTATGGCAGTCTTTCTGCAAATGACTGATTTTCCGAGTGCAATTCGTATGCTTTCTCATGACGGAAGGAACAGCGGCCACAAACAGTTGTTTGCGCTATTTTATATATTAAACTCAGCATTTTTCATGACGAATGCATCTGCATGTCTGCCGTAGTCGATGCAAAACAAATTCAACTTGAATAAAATCGTCTAAACAACGTCAAGTAGTCTCCCGACAATGTTAGCAAAGCTGCTTTAAATATTTTCGCCGCAAAAACACAAAATCACACAACCACCGCCTAGACCCGCTCAGTTTCAGTCTGCTACATATGCTCGACGTGTACGGTTCGTGATATAGCGCGTCACTGGTGCGTCGTACATTTTTATTTTTGCAAGTTTCACAGTGTATGTCGGTCACACATTTCTCTCGTTGATTTTCATTTGTGCGGTCGGTTTAAATGATTGTTAGCTAACCATTCATTGATACAGTAGGCGAACGGTAATGGTCAATTTTTACGGCTCCGTACCAACAGCGATGGCTGCTGTTAAATTCGTCAATGATTAACGGACAATAACAACATCTTTTTAATCGATCGAGAATTCTGCTCCGCTGTCCGTCCATCGGTTGTTCGTTCGTTCGCTAGGTGGTTGTGATAATAATACAAATAAAAATAGTTGTACAAATTATACTTTGGCTTTTTGTTGTTATTGTTATTCTCAATTTGTATATTATAATTAGCATATCAATTTCGCATTTGTGCTAAAATTGTCGTTGAATCGAATTATTTTTTCAATCTCACAAGTGATTGTTGGAGGAGTAAAAAAGCAAAGTAGAAGAAAGAAAGAAGGAAAAAAAAAGAAAAGTGAGTGCAAAGTGGCGTATGATGGATGTGTGCCATAATAATACAATAACACACATATTCCACATCATTATGGGCCGTCTGTCGGTCGGAAGAACCTGCTCTGAATTCTCTCGCATCGAGTACTTATGCAAATATGTACCTATACATACAGTTTATGCTCATTGAAACGGAATAAAAATAACAATAAAAACGAAATAAAAAATGAATTGAAATGAATTGTTAGAATTGTTGTGCTATAACACACACGCACACAACGCAACACAGCTGCGTACGTCGTCATACAAGTGTTGCCTTTCATCGGATATCGAATGGTTTTAGATCATCTTTGGGGTGTTTGATTAAAAACGGCATTTCAAGTTAGAAAAAAAAGGTGAATTGAATTTTTCAGAAAGAAAAACAAAAATATTATTTAACAATAAAAAATAAAAACTACATACATACACGTTTATTTATACTTATGTATGTGAGTGTGGCTTTATTAGTGTATGTGTGTGTGTGTGTGTGTGTGAGACGGCACCGACTAACATTTTAGCTAAGTTGTTCCAAGGTTTTCCGTCGCATCACTTTGTACATTCTTCGTTTGTTTTTGTATCTCGGCATTTGCCTCTATCGCCGCCGCTCTCTTCGCGTTTTATTATTCTCGCCCTCTCACTCGCCGTCTCATGATGTGGTTCTCGGTATTTGTGGTGGAAATACAATTTGCGTGTTGTTGTCGTTGATATTATTCTTGTTTTAATTTTATTATTTTCTGTTTTATATAAAAATATAATTGACTTAAAAATTGTACTGTACGGCGTTCCGACGACGGTGTTATACGTGTACACATATGCATGCATGTATGTATGTACGTATGTATGTGAGAGAGAGGGAGAGACAACAAGTCAAAGTCAGTCATTACCATCTATCATCATCCAAAACCAATTAATTTGTCTATTCGTCGTCGGTCGTCGAGAATAGAAAATACAAATAAAACTGTTTGGATCGGTATCAAAACGGCGAAGAGACCAAAACGTAAATAAAAGTGTAAAAGTATTTTTACATTGTATTCGAAAATTTGCTGACGTAGTAACTACGCGACAGACAGTTTGTTTTGGTGGTATAGGTTCGTTTCATTTCGTTCATATAACAACTGGCAAACAGACATTCGCCAACAAATACGAAAACGACAAGCAGCAGAAGACAACGTAAATACATTTAATAATAAAAACGCCACCACATAGTTCATACATTAATACATACACACATACATATATACTCAAATACGAACGGTGTACGTACGTGTGTACCCATATATACATATATATATATATATGTATATGGAGCGAGAAGTTTAATTTTTAATTCATTACCCCTCGCGTTATACTTTCTTCGAGGAGTAAAAGTTCATCTGGTCCAACATGGATGTGTTACACATACATACATACATACATATGTGTTATTTGCACTGGAATTGCAAACAGAATATCGAGATTTATTGTTCTTTTTGCTTATATTCGATTATCAGTCGAATAAATGCTGAATTATTTATCCATGAATGAGAGCAGTGAGAGCGAGAGAGAAAGAGAAAAGTTTGTGTATGTGTGTGCGGCGGTATTAAGTTTGCAGACATTCATTACATTGAAAGTATAAACAAACTAACGGCATTAGACACAATATCTGTAAGTGTATATCAAAACAATGTATGTCCGTAACAATGTATGTATGTTTATTAGGCCGACTCACGTCGCAAGTACATTAGTACGCGGCATTAACCACGGTCAAGTTCAGTCCTTCATTTAACAGGATTTCAATCGAAAATATTATACGGCTAAGACGTAAATAAAAAATTGCACATCACATTGGAAAATGGATTTTTCCATAAACTAGTTTCACTATTTATTTAGGCCTTCTCGTGACTGATGTGTTTCAAATGTTTCGCTCGGTTATGTAGCTTTACTGTGGGGGGTAAAATTGCAAAACCTGAACAATTGTTTATTGAGAAAGCATGTACGCTGATTTTTGTTTATGGAATGGCCCACATCTATTGAGTCACTAAACCCACTACGCCGTCCAATACTTACTTATTTCCCTTAACATTCCATAAAGGAACAGACGGGGAACTTCTCTCGAATCAGTGAGCTGTCCGCGATATAATTGTGTATAATCACTGGCCGGGACCTACTGTTTACAGACGGCTCCGTTTTTCTAGAGAAGTTTTACCTTTTATAGAGATTACTCTCGTACTCATAAAGTCGCCAACATTTACGAAGCAGCCCCTAAAAAATGTTTGATAGTCGTACCCGATAGATCAAAGTTAATTTCTTCAGTGTGATAGTCGTACACACTACCTACCACACCACTGCCGTCCAATATCAACATTTAAATGATCGCTCTCTTTTGGAGAAATGGTACAATTTCGCAATTTAAATTTAATTTCCCATAATGAAGGAAAAAAGAGTAGAAATTAACATATATAAAAGATATTCAAATGTTTAAATTTTTCTCCAACGTACTAAGCAGTGCAATCTATACCGAAGTCATAGAGAAACAACATTAAAATATCGGAATAGTCAAATAGAATACAGTGTGTTCTCTCCTTGCGGACACCTATCATGAACGGACACTTTTTTCAGTACCAATCCACTTCAGTCCTCTTTTGTATCTCTCTCATAAGCGGATACAATTCACAGTCTTATGAGAGAGTACACTGTATATGTATATATTTGTAGTCCTAAAATGCTGGGTCGTTTATGAAACCATATTATACACCTAAACCAAGGTTATTTTTTATGAGGTAGCGGAAGTCTATGGACTAAAAATTTCCATTCAGATGAAATTAAATACTCATCACCCTAATCTCATTAACTCCAGTATATGTATCTGATGATGAGTTCAAATAACCCAACACTGGTGCAGACATCAAGCAATTTTATGTGATTTTACTACTAACGAATGTTTGTTTGAACTTTTATATTTCTTAGCGTTGCAGTTTACATTTGTCGAGTTAATAAAAAACGCCAAACTCCTAACAAGTGTAGAATTTGACATACACACATTCTCAACTATTTGTTGGTATCTGTACGTGTATTCTCTTTGACATAATACCCCTAGGACGATATAAGACAATTATTTTCTTGTAGTTTACTCCACTAGAATACATATGTACATAAATACAATTTGTATAATAAGCACTTGTTTTCCGAAATTACGGCTTTATTGTGTTGATGATACATACATACATACATACATAAGTACATACACATTAATTATGGCAGCCTTTCAGTTGTTATTGTTTGTTGTTTCCATATGCACTCATAAATCCATCTCAGCTGTTATACAGACATATTTTTTTTCTGCCTTCATTCTTTTCACAATACATTTCTCTTGCGGGCCGAAAGTGCGAGAGTAAAAAATGTGCGAAAGAGAGCAACGGCAATACAAAACATCACAACACCAACTTGTACGAGTGTAGCAGGCACTCATACCAACATACGTACGGCCATGTGTATTATAGCAAATGTATGTATCGCCCGAACATACACACGTACGTACAGTCAATAGCCACCGACCGACCGCACAGTCGATAACATCAACAGTATAAATATTTGGGTAGGTTGGCGCAAAATCTATACGATAATAAAATTTGATATTTTTGGCTTTTTTTTTTTTTAATTTTGACCATTCAGCATTCACATTTTCGTTTTTAACTGTAATTCATGTGAACTGTATGTGTGCACATACACATGCACATATATATGTATGGCAATATATATTTTCAATTTACTCATCGGAGTCCTTAATTCGACGAACTGAAATGATGCGTATACGTAATGCGTGCCGAATAGTCGATATCGAAACCACAACACGTATACGCATCGATTACAGCGCGGCTAGAATGAAAAGTGCTACGTACAGCCGAAGAGGCAATGCTAGCGTTGTGTGTGTCTTTTATCGAAATACAATTTGACTCTTTCACACACTTCCACTCTTGCAGGCTAAGGCTCAAGTCGGGTGGATGGAAACCCCGGCAGCTAGGAGCATTTCAATGAGTTGTATTCATGGTACAATGAAATATAATACAATGGATATTCAATATACGCTTTTAAATGCTTCAGATTCAAATCCACATTATAATTAGTACCATGTGGGTGGCGTGACCTTATAAATTTTTTCAAAATTTAAGTTTGAATGCATCTCGGTTCACTAATTTGCTTATTTGAAGTTTAAAATGTGTAAATTATTAAAACAGAACAAAATAACACAGTTACGCTTCGGATGAGGAGATCTTCGTTTGCTTCAACCATACACTGCGATAAGTACATCGTTGCACAATGTACACATTCTAATGACTAATTCAGTATCGATGCCATGTTTAAGTACTCGATCGAAGTGTCCAATTCAAAAGAGTTAATCTCGAGAGTAGGACAAGTTATTGACTGTAACAAAAAACACTATTTTTTCTAGCTTCAATTTGAAAACTTGTGTTCAAATCGGTGACTGTGACTGGAGGTACATAATTAAAAACAAATTTATGTCCATTCTAAAGTCCACTTAGAACGGTTAAGGAACACAGCCAGCACATAGTTTTTGGAAGTTTCACATTCGTTTATGTTCACATAACATCAGCTTAAGAGTTAACTTTTAGTTTGCTGTCAATTGGATATTTAAAGCATTTAGAGCAGTTTTGATTAATGTTGGAGTAAACTGGGCCTCATCTTATCCTATCGTCGTATTATATGTAATGTTGTTCATATTGGAGTACATACAGTATGTCGGTATATAAGAATGTCCATGAAACACAATAAAAAAAAAAAAAAAACGAAATTAATCTAAAAAAAAAAATTGCTACGTTTGCAAACAAAGTTGTTGTCGTCTCTGTTCCCAAATGAAAAGCCCCGGGAATTCCTTGGAAATAAATAAATAGAAAACAAAAAATATCAACATAACTGAAACAAAATTGCTCAAATAAACATAATAAAGACGAGTATTAGCAATGTCGTATACACATACATACATATGTATGTTACTTGTGTAATTCTAAAATATGTGGTATATATATACAGACAGACAGACAGGCAGACACCAGTGGTATACAATTATTCGGGTTTCCGATTAATTTTACCCTACACCACAACAGCGTGCTACAGAACGCGTCATCAGGTAGTGATGCTTTCGATATAACGCCCCAAAGTAAATTGAGACACGATTTAGCTGCAGTCCGCCGGTATTCTGTTAATCAATCTACTTGATTCCAAATGGCAAAACGAAACGAAAGTCAACTCCGAGTGGGACTACTCGAGAGATATTTATGTCAGTGGAAAAAAACCCAGATGATCTTACCCGGATATGTACTGTTCCTTATATTAATTATTCTCCGTATGATTATTTTTATGTGAAGACGTATTGGGACCAGTCTGATTGCTCTTAATAATGACAACAACAAATTCGAACTATCATCGCAGCAAACACAAAATCACATCCAAAAATACCGGTTGCGCTAGTATTGTATTTGTCTGAAATTTCAGTTTCAAATAGACATTCTAGAACCACCCAATTAAGGCAAAACAAAAACAGAATTTGGCTTCTGGATTAACAAGCAGACAGTGAATAGCAGAAAACTGTTATTAAATGTCTCAATTGTCTACTGACTTTTGACAATTGACTGCATGTCTGTCCATGTAGCATCAACAGACGTACGTCCGACACTGTGTCAGAAATTGAAGTTGGTGGTACATGTCCGAGTATTGCCGCCTGGCATTTGAGTTTATTTAATTTCATTTTAATGTGTGTTTTGGTTGATTCAACCGGTTTTAAGTGATTGTATTTCATACTTCAATACAATAATAAACAACTTGGAAGAAATGAATCAAAACAAATTAAAAAAAAAACACACAAAAACAAACCCAAAACAACACAACACAATTGATACCAACATTTAAACCGCCACATACAGTGAGGGCGAATAGAACAAAAACCGTTTCTGCGGTGAGTGCGTAAAAGTACACATTGTGCAATATCAACAAAAAATCTTCGAAATATTAAATAGATGTACTATTGTGGCACTATTAGGGAATATAATTAACTAAGACAGTGTAAATTGGCGAACTACATTTCAATAACGCGTAGTTAAAGCTATTTGGCCCATACACGGCACACGATTGGTCGTATATGTGCCGAGAGTGTGATCAGTTACTGGTGGAATATCGACACCAACTAGAAGTTAAAGAAAGAAAACATATATTTAAGTAATAAGAAAGTATTTGCATCATCTTTAACAGTGATTGCTAACACTTTTAGAAGTGTCACACAATTCTTCTCATTCTCATTTCAACCAAGCATTTGTTTATGAGGATCTTCTGCACACACTATTCGTAATAAAATGAATATAGTACATACCAGCAATGCTGGTGCTTCAGATGGCACAATCACATGATTGCGCCTACATGCTGATATCATGTTTGAGCCCTAATAAACAGCAAAACATTGATTGTTTGAGGGGATGTATGATATGGCGACTCATACATGGCTGTCAAACATTTTCGAGAGAATTTGATCAGTGATGCCATAATTCCAAAATCCGCACCAAACTGATCACGTGAGCGGTCCCAGATGCGACAATTGTCGTTGACGACCAATCGGAGCTGTGGTTAGGTTTTAAGTGAATAGCGATAATGAAGTGGACCATCGTTGGCCTACAATCGCTAAGCTCAATTCGCCGTACAAGCGAATACTCCAAGATCTTTGCACCGTATTGTCATCAGTTGTTTTATTACTATGTTTGTCCGCCACTGTATGCACTACATTCAGAAAATGAAAATTATTCGAATTAATTAAAGTCCAGCATCAACAATATAATCTGTGAGTTAAATACGAATGAAACGTCGTGAGGCCAAGGGAAACAGACAATAAACATATGTGTCTGTCTGAACGAGTGCATCGTGCTGTACCCGTAATTGATATGCTTTGCCTAAGCAGATACACACATGAGCAAAATCATAAGTACAGGGTTCACGTCAGATCAGAACACAGAACAAATGCACGAAATATAAAAAGGCAATTTCGGGAATGTGTAAGCGAACATTTTGAGTATGCATTGGCCGTCGTTTGGTTGACTATTTTCGTGGTGGATCTGCACTCTATTCTAACGATGTTATTATAAATCCGTTGGCATAACTTCAATATGCATACATAGTTTTAAAATTGATCAACAAAACAGTAAAATAATAACGAAACAACGAAGAATTTAGTAATTAAAATATTTATAAATGCATTTTCTGGCAACAACTTCAGCTAAAGGCGCGAAAAACATTGGTTATTTGGTAGTGTTTTTTTTTTTTTGGAATTCTTGGCGGAAATTCGCCTTATGAGGCGGCGCCTTATCGTGGTGCACGAATAATGTGTATTCTTTCTACGAATCTTTTTCGATGATTTCTTGGTTCCATTGCAAAATTCAGTGTAATTCTCTTGAGATGAACTGACAACATCGAGCACCAAACAGTTCAACTGCAAACATAAGCACTTTGATTGGGATGCGAACCGAATCGAACCCAAATCGGGTTTGAACTGAAACACATCACTCTTTTCGTCTGAGACATGAACCGTGAATCAAAGCAACCAGGCGCCCCGGTAGGCGAGTTGGTATCGTGATTGCCTGGGGATTGTGGGTTCGATTCCAACCAGATGGCTTTGGTCTGTCGCTGCAAAAATCTAGCCACCCGGTTTAACCCTGGACCCAAAAACAATAACAAAAATATATATCAGATTGCATAGCTCAAAAAAGCAGCCTCTAACATTTCATATTCAAAAATTTTTTTTAAAAAAAAAAAAACATATTCAGATTTCCTTATTATTACGATCAGATGTGTATGCAAATATTAATTAAGTACAAGTTGTTAAGTAAAACAAGTTAAAGGTTCAAAATTCATTACCTAAATTACCAGCAACAATAACGACCACTACTGACGCAGCCATTTCAAATAATTCCCAGCAGGTTTTGAATTAACAAAAAAAAAAAAAAAACAGAAAAAGAAAAAGAAAAAGAAACAAAATATTCTGAATAGAGCAAATCAAACAAGAAAAAACAAATACCACAAAATGAACAATAAAATATATTTAAATAAATTTATTTTTTAAACAACAACAAACAAAAAAGAAACAGAAAAAACTTGTGCCATACCAATCAATTGGCGACCGGTCACCGGTGGCCACCAGTCACACTACAAAAACTATCAATGTAAAATATCGTTGATGAAAAGAGCACCCCGAGACAATTCAAAGAGCACAACACCCTGCTACCGCGAAGAGAGAATACAACTACCTCAAAGAGTGAACAGTAGAAGGAGCCAATCTTTTCTACGTAACAGTTAACAAAAATACGGAGAACATTTTCCATTTACTAAATACATTTGTATGTGTGTATGTGCATACACAGACATATGTTCGAGTTTCTAAAATAAAATTCTCAACTTAAATATTTGTACTCAGCAGAGCTCAGCACCTTACCAAACACCTGTACAATAAAAATACAAAATAAAATACGTCATTATGTGCTACAATACATTGAATGTATAAATAAATAATTAACAATAAAATAAAATTCGTAAAACAATAATATTAGGTTGAACAACAACTACAAACACAACAACAAATATTGAATGAGATTGAGTGGTGTTGCGTCTGAAATTCCATGTCACCAGCTATGGCGTCCGCTAATAGACACTGCCATCAGTCGATTCTTAATATTCTGGCCACAAACATATTCCATGGATTATCGTCAGCCTAAGCTCAATTTCATGGAGAGCACAGCGTTCAGTCAACTGGTAAGTAACCGATAGTTAGTAACGAATTTCATTCAACGATGTTCGCCCTTATTTACCTTGTTGAGTAGAACTCATCCTTTAAATCATGTTTGTATATGCTAAATTGTATTTCTTGCATTATCTCAAAGAACACTTTAAACATTGAATGGATCTGAACTATCCTACACAAAAAAAAAAAACAGTTCAATGGGTACGTGTACTATATTCATTAAACTGATATTCAAGCAACTGATATCTAATTTAATATCTATGTCCAAGCAACCTTTACCTTCAGAATGTACGGTTCCATCACAGGGAATTCTTCGCCGGCAATCGTTTGTTGAAATAGCGTGAGCTCTAACCATTATGGCTTCGTCAATAGTTAAGAACAATGGAATTGACAGAATAATTTATTCGATCGCAATTAAACTTTGCACATATCCATCAACCTTTTTTTTCTTTGGTCATGGCCAACATCGCCTACCATTATTTTGGCTGCGATGAGTGATGTTTCCTCGGTGCATGTCGAACAACGAAAATTCGCAATGAAGCCTTCCTGGATTTTTAGTTTATTTAATACTCGGCGACACCTTGAAAATATGTAACGCAAATTTAGTTAAATCCCATATACATAACGATGTATATTTTTCTCGAATGCCCTTCATTTGTTTACACTGGTGGAACTTCCAGTTTCTATAAGCCTGGTAGAATAAGCGTTCCTTTGTGGCAGGAGAGCACTTTTTTTTAGCATGATTTATCTTGTTATTACTAGTACCACATTTTTTCTTTTTAAAAATGCCCCAAAAAATTTAAAATAAAAAAATTCCCCAATTTTTAGTTTTTGGGGATTTTTTTTTTTGGCAATATTTTTGTAAAAGAATATATTTTTTCTGGGTTATTTTTCATTAGATTTGGAGGATTTTGCATTGGGGGATTTTTCAGAATTTTTGGGGAAATTTTCATATTGATTTTTCATT
The DNA here is from genome assembly GCA_958296145.1 of Hydrotaea cyrtoneurina. Taxonomy (NCBI): domain Eukaryota; kingdom Metazoa; phylum Arthropoda; class Insecta; order Diptera; family Muscidae; genus Hydrotaea; species Hydrotaea cyrtoneurina. The sequence goes on along the minus strand of OY282513.1, from coordinate 2,587,866 downwards.
TATTTTGGCATTCTTCATTTTTTTTTGGGGAATTTTTTTTAGGGCATTTTCCATAGAAGTCATATGGAATTTTTTCTGTGTTATTTTTCATAATATTTGGGGGATTTTTTTCGAATTTTTGGGGAAAAATTTCATACTGGGATTTTTCATTTATTTTTGGGAATTCTTAATTTTTTGGGGTATTTTTTATTTAGGGCATTTTCCACAGAACTGAGATATTCATATCAAATTGTGTAAACAACAAAATGACATAATTAATGCAATTAAAATTCTCGTTCCACGGAAATATCCTGAGGAATATGTCCCAGTAAAGCAAGAACAAAAAATGCCAGGATTTACTGCGAATCCCTGAGAGGAAAATCGCCTAATTGTAAATTCTTTGGAGAAATGGCTTAAATTGCTCAAAATGTATTAATTTGTGTAGATCGTAGATGTAAATTACAAAATCACAGTCAACCGAATGTTCCAGCCCCCATGATGTCAGATTTCATACAAAACAAAAAGTGTATCTTCGCTGACCCATCATTTCTCTCCGTTTGAGAACAACAAAACCCTGATCGTATTAGCTTGCATTCGATTACCATACTCTTAAATAAAACGAAACAGAAACTCAAAAAACATTCTGCTGGAGTCCATCTGTCCAAAACACTTGTTCAGCCCATTGTGCGACCTTCATCCAAATACCTTTTCTTTTATTATTTTGTTCGATAGTTAAGGTAAACGATAGTAAAAATGTGAACGATCCAAATGAAACTCCTGGATTTTTATGCCGGGTTGAGGTTAGCTAAAGTACGGCCGGCGGTGCGAACGGACAGTCAAATTACATTGTATCAATCATTATCAGTATGTGTGCGTGTGTGTGTGTTTGCGTTATATTTAACGGTACGAATGTGAGAATTTAAATTGTGCGCAATTAATAAGTTATCGTACTTTACATTGTATGAAGTGCGAATGTGTTTGTGTACATTCGAGTGCGGTGTGCTATGGTGTTGGGAGTGTGCTCCATACACTTTGAGATGCCTATGTATGTATGCAAATGTGCATATATACTTGCAATACAAATAAGAGAGAGAGAGAGAGTGAGTGAGTGAGTCAGGGGTGTTCTGCAACTCACTGTTAAACGAAAGTGATTTATTAAATTACAAATCGAAGCGCAATTTTTATTTTCGCGCCATCAACGACTGTCGTATGGCCTACACGGAGACAAATGGTGCTAAATGCACAAAGCATTAACTACAGAACTATGTTTGAGACTTGTGAGAATTGTATGTTTGTATGTGTGTGTGGACTTAATAGTACATCTCACATGATTCACTATGATTTGGAGGGTTTTTGTTTAGTTTTTATTTATTTAGGCTGAACGTTTAAAAGAAAAATCAAGTCTGACCAATTGGCCTCTAAGTGGCTCGTATGAGACAGAGACTCTTCGTATGTACAATATTTAAATTAATCAAAACACCACACTCTCGTGCATATTGTGAATATGCATGGAGATGATTTTGAAAATGAATATTGTTAGTAAACATCGGATAAATCATTTCTAATGATGTCTGACACATTCAGCAGGGGGCGCCTTTGGATGACGACGATGTGAATGTCGCATTTGACGACTGCTTTGTATAAGATCACTGCACAATCTGTGCAGCTTTGATACTAGGTAAGGTGGTAAATAGATACCTTTCTAAACCATTGACAACTGGAAATCTCCTTAGGTATGGTGACAGCAATCTTGTGAACATTGTGATGAAGATATTATCGAAGGATAATCAAGTTAAACACAAAAGTTAAATTGCAGGAACCACATTGTTCCTTCAAATGTGGAATATCGGAGAAATAGAGCGAATAGTGGATATGGACTTAATCGTGAAATCTAAGTGAGAAGATGGAAGTTATGTTTTCTACTGCCCATAAACATCGAAACCAAGACCAGAAAAAACGCAATCACATACAGTTTGAACTAGATTCTGAGGGCTTGAATGGGGTTTTCCGATAACTGTTCGATGTGGTCAGGGAACCGGATTAAGTTCAGAGAATATGGGTTGTACACCACCTTCTGGGGTCCTCTCTCGCTACCTCTTGCCCAAAGTGGAGTTCATCACTCAGCCCTCCATTTACTTATCTTCCTCGGCCAAGAGAATTGACGGTATAATTTTGTTCTTAAAAGCTCCCTTCACACGTATGAAGACAGAAAGGGTACATTCTTTATAATTTGAGATTCTTTGAGTCTGCTTATCACTTTATGTAAGGCTGTCATCACCGACCTACCTTCAACGTAGGCATGTTGTCACGTGGAGGCTTCTAGTCTTTCCAGTGTACTGTGAATCATGATCACAGGGTACGATGTCAACTTTATCGTTGAACAACCGGTCGCACAAGAAGATTCGGAACATCTTCGAAAGACAATTGTATCGGAATCGCAATGTTATCTCGGCTTTGAGTACAGTCAACATTCCAATAGTTTTTTTTAGTATTATCCGAAGCACTTATATTAATTAACTTCAAATGATGTAAAATTTAAGATTCATACACACATTGTTGGGCTCCAAAGGAGCAGATCCAATAATAACCAATAAAGCACACATAGTAAACATAAAATTATGTAGAAAGAGACCGATCAATAAATTAACCATCAAAATACTCAAATCACCTTTCGATTTTCTTTAATTTTTAGTTATCTGGAATCGTGCGTGAGGCCAGTGTGTCACCACTGTATAAACTGTAATGAAATGCAACATATAAAATTTAATTGGGACCAGCAAACATTTCACAGTTAAGAAAAAAAGAGAAACACAAACACTAAGCCCATGGAGGACAGAGAGGGGCACCATAAAACCTCCATAATGGAGATCACAAATTGTAAGAGCAGCGAAGAAGAGCTCAAAACGCAGTCAATCTCATCTTGGAGTCATGACAATGACGACGGCACCGACGGTGGAGACGACAGTGGCACTGTGATTGATGACAATGCGTCTCAAGCGGGCTCAGATTACTCGGAATTCCATGCGAGCGACATTTATAACCATCCCATGTCGTCGGGTGGGTATTCCGAAGAAATGAAATACAATCCATCGGATATGATGCTCGGACCTCCATCGTCGTCCGCAATTCAGTTCAGTTATAACTTTCCCACCATACAAATCCAACCATCGCAGCAGCCACATCGGTCTCATCAACGAGTTCCCGCATTGCCGGATCAACCAGCACAGCCAGAAATATTTGGCGATAATCGGGATATGTGTGAGTCCCCGACAGCAGCCGATTACACTCCAAACAGCTCACATCCTAGTCAGGGTTATTTCCATCCGAACATGTGGTATCCGAATGCACCAATCGGCTCCTATCGATCCTATGGATCTCAACCCTATGGCCGTCACTTCGGAACACAATTTCCTCACGATCACGTCATGGATATGTTCCACTTATCAAATAGGTAAGTACTCATTCCAAGTCTGTCATATGTCAGTTCGAACCATTTTACAGTGGCGACTCTTGTTGTTTCTTTTGGGAAACACACACACACACAAAAAGGAACACATGGAATAATACACGTGGCCATTTTCCTCAGTCCCAATGACGACCACGCAAAAAAGAAGAAAAACACCAAACAAACATCTCTAGGACAACAACTGAGGCTACAAGAGACTATTTTCCGTAATTCATACACAATACAGATAGAATCCCTCTGTGGAATGAAATGTCGACCGGAGTGTAACAACAAAACAACGTCCAAATCAAATCTCCCGCAGGACGACTCTCAAGGGGGGGACGCGACGACGACGACAACGACGACATTGATGTTGCCAGACATTAAATAAATTAACAACTATAGAAAAATACTGATAGACGCACATGCTTACATACGTACGAGTATTTATATCCATGAGCATGTACTTAGTGATTCAAAAAACATCTCACTTACAGTCATACGTATGTATGTGTGTCTGCCCATGAAGCAACATTTCTGAAACGTCCAGTTTTAACAGTGAAGATTGTCCGGTCGCTTTAAGTGAATACAATTTGGTGTCATTTCATCAACGCCTTCCACTATTAGGAAGCCTTTCTGAATATGCAGATAAGTGATCCTCAGTCTACATTTCCGGTTTCCGGTCTGTTTTGGCAATCGGCATATCCCAGTAATGGCCAACATTGAGATTTTTTTGAAATATAATATGACTTACTGACGATCAAATCATTAAACTTGTCATTGCAAGGAGACCTTACTTCTCGACAACACCCACCGGTACAATCATGTCGATATATTCATTCGAAATGCATGAAAACCTAAGCTCGTACGTCAAGTTTTCAAAACGATACTTCTTCTTCAACAACTCAATCTCTATTATAAATGTCTTCAAATATTCCAGGGACATCAGTCCGGAAAGTGATAATATAATACAAAAGTTTGCCAGGAAGTCATGCTAACACTTTGACTTTTGTATATGCGTAGGTTGTATGTACAATCTTTAGATGGTCTTGGTCCAGGACATCGGTCTCGTGAATGCTCTCTCCAGGTTCCACCGGCCTTTCCTATCGGCACCCTCAGGAGTTATTGTCGTCTGAAGCTTTTGTGGCTGGAGCATTCTGGTGCATTCGTTGGGCTTATACTCCTCTTTAATGGGACCATCGATTTTCGGATAGTACCCATGTTTCGTAATGAAGCACAGGTAAAGTCAGCATGCTGTGCTCTGTAATTTACCTTTGTCGAGAGAGAACTCGGTAATTCACTGAGCACGACTAATACTGGCCGGTATTGACTCTCCAAAGAGGCGTGCATACATTATTACAGTTTCTCCAGACTAGCTGATGCTGTTATATATCAGCTAGTCTGCTCCGGGCCTGCTGTCGGTTTTCCATGTATGTATAACCCTAGAATCGTTCCGAATTCTGTAATCCTCTATAGTCAGATATTGTCATCCTTCCCAACTCCTGATATCGGCACCACAAAGCTCTTATGTGATCGTAATCCTCTATATTCAGATATTGTCATCCTTCGCAACTCCCGATATCGACGCCACATAGCTCTTATACGGTCGTGTGCGCAAGCATGGCCTTGTATACAACGTTTTTGGCGTCGTTGGCGACTTTACATTCCCTATCATTTAATTGGTTCCATTCTTGCTGCTTAAGCTAAGCGATTTCTTTTGTAATGCTCTGACATAAAGCACCGATAGCATAGCGAAGTACAGGGAAGGACCAATGGAGTTGTTTCACATGTGTGTTGTGGGTCACTTAATCGAGATTGTCGGCATTTGTCATTCGAAACGTTCGTACGTTTGACTTCCGTCAATCATAACCTGGTCGATTTTTTAAAATAATGTTATGATCCAATATATAAGCACACCGTCTACGCACAACCTTAACAGATCTTAACAGCCGAGATTTATTCATAGCGTATCTAAATTCATAGCGTGTCAGTGTTCTTTAGTTGTTCACGGATTTTGTCTTTCCATCGGTGTCCCTTGATCATTAAGTCGCACAAAACATACCAGCAAGCGCAACAGTTGGAGCGATGTCGGTACACAGCTCATTTTTCATTTGACGTCGATATTCTTCGTTTGTCCAAATGCGTCGAAGATTGTTTCCGCAAATACGAGTTCTGACAATCGCATTTTGTTAAATTTTGTGATGGTGTCCTCTTCTAATATTTGATAAAGTGGTAAAACGCGTAAGTGTATGACGATTCGCAAATCGCATGTGATTTCACAATCGCAAGGACGTGAGCGATGAATTCCAACCGCGTTCAACAGGCGCCTGTGAACCTATAGTTTTACCAGTTTAGAACTTTGTTTGTTCGAATTACAGCCTTACCCAGGTTTTCAAAATTTGACAACATTACATTTTCGTTGTGGACAGTTCAGACAATTCTCCCCATCTGCACGTATTTTGAGCCATGCGTTTCTATATAAATTATTGTCGTGTGTTGAGATTTTAACAAAAAAAAAAAAAAAGGTCAATTCTTTTTATAGAACCAGCAAAAATACATGCAGATATATGTGTGTAAGTATGTGTAGATACATGTTTGTACATGAATTTCGTACATTTTTTCTCGCCTTCTTGAAAACCGAATCCAATTGAAAATTCCTCGCAAATTTGTTATTGCAATGAAAGAGGATATTGTAAAATTTTCTTCGATTGAAATACGGTTTCCATTACGATGAATGCAGTTTTGGTTGGTGAACCATATGGAAATCTTTATATTAGAACCAGCTTTATTGATAGTCAACACAGAACCAGTAAAATGTTCGATTTAACGATGTCGGTGTAGAACTGTCTGTTGTTCAAGGGAAGTAATTCCACCTCAATGGAATTTGGAACTAAAAAAGCGCACTCACACAAAAATGTACCTCCCGTTGCAATTTTCTGTTAAATTCAAGCGATGTAAGTACTCGAGGCACAGTGCTTTCGATTTTAGAGTCCTTAGAACTTCGAAAGCAAAATGTCACCACTTGCTCTTATTGCAAGTACACAGACAGGCGAAGATTTGACCACCTGAGTATGACTCCATCAAATCGCTGAATCCTGTCTACTGTCCTAGACTGTCACAGATCTCTCAACAAGACGGCCCAGCAGTTTATCATTCATCTGATCTTAGCAGATTAGATAGCGAGACCGGCGACAACCTTACAGTTTCCAGACGAACTAGAAAGCGTAGGTGTCCCTCAAAACTCCGAAACCGGTTAACAAATGGTTATTTCAGCATTTTAGAACTTCACAAATTATGGTCAAACTGTCCTTACAACACAGAATTTCCAACATTAACCACTTTCAAAGTTGTACTGAGCCTACTGAATTTATTATGATTTCAAAACACTTCCTAAAGACCAACACAAATCTCGTGTTTGTTATAAGTCAACATTCGTAGTTTCTTGTGATTTAAATTGGTCAGTCACAAACAACGAAAAAAGGGTTTCCCCGAAAACATGAAGAACAATTAGTAGAAAAAATAAAAATAGAAAAAAAAATTTAAATACTATTTTCTCATTAACCAGTTTCTTTAGCAAGTCCCGATATATACACACTGAAAAATCGGTTTTTTTAAATGTTTACACACAAGTAAATTACGTGTTTGGAGGTTGTATCTAGCAAAGTTTATTTGCTTCGAAACAAATATAACTCATTGGAGAGTCTCAACCATGAGACTGAATGTTGCGACTGCTGCAGAAGCAGCACGGATGACGAGGGGCAAGAGCATTGGTTCTAGATAATCTGGTCGTTGGTATTGACCGTCATAGTAGGGCGGTCAAGATGGGTCAGCGGGAGATGCGTTGTGTGGCAATTTCCGTGGTATTCAATGGGCATTTCCAGTAACCTCAGGTCGACTGACTGTAAGATTGGTTTTATCCGATTAACTGGTTTATCTTTAGCTAATACGTAATACTGACTAGTGTCTAACTGGAACATTTCGTCTCATTTTAGTGGTCGTGAAGCTCGCAATCGAGCTGAAAAGAATCGACGTGATAAGCTCAACGGCTCAATACAAGAACTCTCAACCATGGTACCACATGTTGCAGAATCTCCAAGAAGGGTCGACAAGACGGCCGTGCTTAGGTTTGCCGCCCATGGATTACGTCTCAAATACGGTAAGTTTCCGACATGTATATATGTCAAATGGGTCTTTGTAAATAATAGTTTCAATTTTCTTGGACTACTTACAGTATTCGGAAAAAGCCTAAACAGCCAATCGGTTCAGACCACCGATGCACTCATGAAGTTGCTGGACAGCTTCTTCCTAACATTGACATGCAATGGTCAAATTGTTTTAGTATCGTCCAGCATCGAACAACATTTGGGTCATTGTCAGGTATGTATCACCGTTGTTATGTGTATGTGCTGCTTCATGAGCTTTGGGTCATTTTTTTTTTTTGTAAATGTACGTGCCAATGAGCAGATGTCACTGCTTTTGCGGATGTCACACACCACTTTTGAAAAAAAAAAAAACTAAAAGGAAATCGTGCTTTTGTGACAATTGAGTCACGACAGAAACTACAGCAAAATAATTTGTTATACGACTCTGATGATGCTGTTTAAATAGACAGATCTTCCATTTTCCCAGACAAAATGCATTCCGTTCGTCCATATAAGCAGCGGCTCTTTGAAATGTATTTCTAATAGATGCAAAATCAATTATGTATTAGGGTGGGTCGGGAAAGTAAATTGCATAAACAAGTGTTTACAAATAAAACGAATCACAATGAGTTTGTTGCGCGCCTGTTTCACAAAAGGGTAACATCTCAAAATCACCGTTTTCGCTTTATTACCAAAAAATATGTCGTTACAGGAAAACGCTATTAAAACTGATACAACTGCTGTTTTCTTTTTTATTTCTTCCGGGGTTGTGGCAAAATAGCAACTTTTTGAGTTGTTACTTCATAAATTGGGGCATAATTTTAAGCTGTGCCTGTTTAACTGAAAATAAAAGCACCTAACTCGAAATGTCACGTACCTAAAGGAAACGTCATAAACGTTGAAAAGAGTCAGAACGTTTATTTCGACAATAGAGGGGATAGGTCAGATTTTCTTTACAAACAGCCGATTTCGGTGCCGAATTCTGTTGGACTTCCTTACGAAAGGCGTATAAGAGGTTTGATGTTTGGCCGAATTCCGAAGTACAATATGACGAAAAACTGATCAGAAGCTTAAATGGAATCTGGACTTTTGTCTTCTAAAGTTCGGCTTGTTTTTTGTAAAACAAAAAGTGCAGATGAGAGAGAATCGTTATAAAAATCGTAAAAAAAAAACAATCGGATACACTTTTGCGAGGAAAGATCATTTTCGGGATCAAATATTCTTTGCATTTTATATAAACTTAGAGAGTACTCCATTGCATGTCAAGTCAGTCGCATGGATTTATTTCGAACATGGATGCACTGCAAGATATTCGTACACACAGTGGATTTCTATCAATCACACCATCCAACGGACAATTCAGCACAAGCATAATGGCTCAGACTTTGTCTTTTATTGTTAAATAATCGTTTTTCTAATTGAATGTTGGGGTAAACAAATGAATCATTTCTTGAAATATTGTTTTTCCATCGGCCGAAAATAAATTGTACGAATACGGTCAATGTGTGTGTTCGACACAAGTCCTTTGCGGCACAGAGCCGTACCAACTACTCTAACAATGGACCAAGATACAATACAATTTGTTCAGTAAACGTTAACAATATCGTTAAAATACTTCTTACATGAATTTGCTATGTCTAATTCTTTCCAGGCTGATTTGTACGGACAGAATATTCTGCACATTACGCATCCTGAAGAACACCAAATGTTGAAACAAAAACTAATACCTGCAGATATAGATAGTCTCTTCGATATACAGCCAGAGGATGAGAGTGGCGAACCCCGACAACGAACTCAAGAGGAGGAAGAGGAAATCGATCGGAGGCTACAAGAAGACCGACGAAGCTTTACAATCAGGCAAGTACTTAACCCATGATGAGAGCATGCCTCCAGTGATGGAACTGTTACTGTTAGCGTTGGATCTAATGTATAACTTCTTTTCGCTACATATAGATTAGCGAGATCTGGACCTCGATCTGAAGCCACAAGTTATGAATTAGTGAAAATTGATGGCAGTTTCAGACGCAGTGATATGGCACCCAGAGGACTTAAGACAAGTACGTTTCCCTCCACCTTGCAACTGATGCGACGAAGTCGAGGGCGCGAGGACATAATGCCCTTACATACGATAAGTGGAAATGATATTGTAAGTTGTATTGGTAGTCGGTTTGTATTGAATCGCATACGACGTCACAATTTCATCCAAATAGGCAAAGTTTCTGTTGAAAAAGAATACACAAAAAGTGAGCAAGTTTAGAAAATTTGATCGAAATGTTGCTAAAGAGGACATAAATGATGAATTGAGAACAAAGCGGCCTCCTACCAACTGTCGAACTGAAATTAAGTTCTTTTTAGACGAATGTTCCAATATTAGGAATGTAACTAGGTGTTTTCAGTGTGACTGGGAATAGGGTTTTCTAAACCCGGTCACAATAAACTAAAATCACCCATATTGGTCGGAGTGATTTTCAAAAACATTTCACAATTGATGCTTTTCAGTGACACTCAGTGATCAGACCAAGATTGATGGGATTAGTGGAGTAGTGTAAACTAGACTTAGGACACTTTCAACATAAACGTCTTCAAAATCCCTTGAAATGTAGATGTACCTACATCGGAGAGGGATCGATTTGTATGTGTGTACACTTTTGACAAAATATGCCAACCTGCCGGGAAAGTACTACAAGCGTATACGCCCACTTTTATATAACTAACCACATTTGTCGGCTCAAAGGATAGGAAATTCCAAATATACACGAAAATGCAGATGTGGGCCTGCTCAGAGGGCCCAAAAACTGATGTCCTAAGGGCCCCTCACTTTCGTATAAGTGTGGCTACACAAGCCAAGGGATATTTGCAACTGTTCCTGTTTTCTCTTGTTTTTCACTCAGAGCACTCGGGTGAGAGGGCCCTCAAACAAACGTCCCCTTCCACAATTGTGGCTACTCCAATTAATTTATTTCTTAACAAATTTCGCTTTTTTGAAATGTACGCTTTTTAGAGCCCTGCAGCCGACAGCCCTTAATCAAGTTGTTTACGATATTCTCGGACCATTTAAAAAGGGCTCATTTATTTTGATCCTAGGGGCGGCCAATAATGACACGCCTTTCTTTTTGTAATTTTTTTTAGCAATTATTAGACATTTTTTTACAATTTTAATGCCTAACAAAACTACATGAAAGTGGGCGTGAACGTTTTACGTGCCCTGGGAGCCCCCTGGGCCTTAGCGCCTTTCGTGTTTTCCAGCCCCTTTTTTTACTTTTAGTGTCACGCCCTCGAAACATATTTTAGACAGCATAGAAACGATTTAATTGACCCTTTTGTATACGTCCAAGATTGTAGCCCAAGTTTGTCTCCTACAGGTCTTAATTGCAATAGCACGCATCGTTCGCCCGCCCGTAATAAATCGTAATCTTGAGGTCAATCGTCTGGAATACAAAACGCGTCATTTAATCGATGGCCGTATAATCGACTGTGATCAACGCATCAGTTTGGTGGCCGGCTATATGACTGACGAGGTGCGAAACTTAAGTCCGTTCACATTTATGCACCAGGACGACGTGCGATGGGTAATTGTCGCCTTGCGACAGAGTGAGTTTCGCAATTGTCTGTGTCCCATTGTCCCATTGATGAGTGAATCTTTTCCGTTGCTTACTTTCAGTGTACGACTGCAATAGTTCATTCGGCGAGTCCACCTATCGCCTGTTCACCCGCAATGGAAAGATCATTTACTTGCATACCAAAGGCTCCCTTGAGATCGACAAGAATACCAACAAAGTGCATTCGTTTATATGCGTGAACACGTTGTTGGACGAGGAGGAGGGCAGGAAACGTGTGCAAAACATGAAGGATAAATTTTCTGTGATTATCAATACGAAAATACCACATTCGTCGGCTGATGTTCCTGCGTCCGAAATTCATCAACAGCTGGAAAGGGCGGTATTTTGTTTGGTGCAAAACTTGCAGCAGTCGTCATCGGACGATAGCGATGCGATACCACTGTCGTCGCCTTCCACATCGCCTTCTTCGACGACCAAGTCACAACAGAACCTCTACCATCAACATCATTCGTATACAACACCACCACATGCGTCTTCCATCGGTACTGGTCGCTCGACAAAAACTCCGCCATTGGCTTTGGTACCACCGGGAGCCGATTCCATTAAGAATTCACTAACAAAGAGCGTCTGTGTTGTGAAAACAACAGCAGCACGATTTTTACGCACTCAAGCCAGTGAACCGAGTCGAACAAATGCCGACGACTCTTGGGGAGGATCGACAAACGGTGATCGTCGGCGCTACTCGAATAACATGGACAGCGACGAATATTCTCCACCTGATGCCGACCATGGAACGATGTCATACTGTACACCCACTGGTACAATCAAGAGGAAAATGCATTATTCGATATCCGAAAATGAAGATGACGAAGAGTACAGAGTGCCCATGCAACGAAAAGGTAATTTGAACATACGTACTATGTACTTGTGTAGTCCAGCTGACAAGGGATGACAATCCCGGGATTTTTTAAAAACAAATTGAATACCGAATTGTAATTATAGTAGACCATACATTAAAAGCACCTCAGCAGCAATTCCCAAATTAAATCATTTCGTAATTTTTATACCACAAACCAGAATATCAGAATAGAAAACTTCGGTGTTGTATTTTTTTCTTGGTAGCTGAAAGTGGTTCTGCTCATGCAAAGTTTAAATTGTGCAAAAGATTTAAAGGTTCCACAAAACGACGCTTAGTCCACATTCGGCAGCAGATGTTTGTAACAAAGCAAGATCACGATTGACCGACATTACTTTAGCTGCCTTAATTTTCTAAAGACTATTTTTGGGGGATAACAACAAATACGAATTTATGAGTTTGCAATGAAAAAAAAGCTTGATTCCCACGTCATCATTTGCAATGCTCTGCGACCTTTTTACAGTACGATTAGTCTGAGAATAACATGTAGTCTAATGCCAATTAAATATTTCTTCCAGTTATAGAAAATGCAGTATCATGTACTCTGCAACAGCTGGACAGTAGTCTGAATCAACAACTTAGTACAGCTATAGAATTAAGAGACAAGGGACATATATACGATGTTCCGCATACGGAAGACCGTTTAGCTGATATTATGGTAAGTCACAGGAAATCTATTCTTTTCTTTGTTTTAAATAACCATTTTGTAGGCGGCAATGTAGAATTTCAAAACGAACATTTGAGAAAAAATGCAAAATAATCGAAAGAAATATAGTCTGATAACTAAAATAAGACGATAATACAATATCGTGGATCGAAGGATAAATAGCGAATTTAATTTCACACCCGTTGCCATATTGACTTCTGGTGATTTCGTGAAGAATGTCGCACTTTTTGTTCTGACAAACGAACAAATTTAAGTGCAACAAGAAGAAAAAAACAATACAACAGAAATTTCGTATTCGTCATTACATGAGGGTGATTCCAACAAATTCGTTGGGGACCGTACAGGTACAGGGTTCTCCAACAAGAGGTGTTTTTTTTGGTATTTTTGGTACATTTTTTGAGATAAATGATCGGATGTTTACTTCATAGTAAAGAGGAAGCCGTTAATAATGAAAAACAACATCAACCTTGCGTACAGGATCATATCATGAAATTTTCCATAACCAAATCGCAAAATGGCTGCCCCATCTTCTTGATAGCCTCACGAATTCTATCTTTGAGGTCTTGAATCGACGCTGGGCTGTTGGTGTAGACCTTATCTATCACGTAGCCCCAAAGGAAGAACTCGCAAGGTCTTAAATCACAAGATCTCTTTGGCCAATTGTGATCACCTCTTCGAGAGATAACACGGTCCGGAAACTTTTTCCGTAAAAGAGCAATGATTTCGTTGCTTGTGTGACACGTAACGCCTTCTTGTTGAAAGTATGAAAATCGACCATTTTTTTCCAAATAAAAACCAATAAAGATAAAGTTGAGTGATTTCCGAAGCTGATTTCTTAACAATTCACAATAACATAAAAACTGGACTTTAAAGTGGGGTGCCCAGCGGAGACACCAAGCTCTTACATGACATATACCAAATTGTAGGTAATTGCTAGTTCTGCAACGTCCTGTATCCAACTTTTCCATTTCCACAACACTCAACCGTATGACTGTACAGTATTTTCTTCTACATAGAAGACATTATTCTTCTACTTGCAACATTATTTCTTCTACTCAAGATTTCCTTTTGGTTATATTTTTCTTGGACTAACCATAGTCATGCAAGCTTTTTTGTTGCGAAATTTAAATTTTGAATGTTAAAGAATTCGCGTACAATACAAAATATTGCCACAGATCTAATGTATTAAATTTGCTGTAGTGCGTAGAATATAAATGTTGTAATTACTTTGATTGAAGCACAGCCTGTTGCGAAGCTTGACTTCATAGATCTTTAAAAATGCCATAATTATTTGCGATTCGAATGCTGTCGACTGGTGACAATAATTGTTTGTTTTTGTAATCTTTGCAGAAAGAACACCGTAAACAACGAGAAATGTACAGGGGCATAACCAATGAGTTTGAGTTCCAGCGCCAATGTGAAAATGAAAACAACAGTGATAACGTCCACCATGGAAATGCCATTGAAAATGACCTGACCGAGGAAATACAACGACCGATGTCCACGTCTCCATACCCAGAAGCCAACGCACAACTTAGTACCGAATCGGACGTTGAAGAAACCAATTATACTGAAGACTAATATGCCTATTACTCTACACCTACACCCAAAAATGCCTCAAGAGTAATCATACACACACACACACACAATATGCAAGATATTGAAAAAATCGGTTTCATAGTAATACTATTTATTATAGATTTTTAAAATTCGTTACAACGTCAGGCATTGTAAGTAAAGTATCACTGAATTTAATGATGAAAATACGTTTAAAGAAATCTTAAAATCTCCTACAAAAAAAAAAGTTATAGTCAAACCCAAAAAAAAAACAAAAAGTGCGAGAGGATATTAAAATATTGCCCATATACAATTAAAACAATGAATAATGCCATCATTTCAATCTTGTCATAAGGTTCTGCGTTTATGACTGGAACAGACATTCAAAAGACTAATTCAATTAAGCTGTTGCAATAAATACATAATTTTGTACATAACTAAAAACATACTTACTATATACATATGTACATGTATGTATGTAGATAAATGCATATATACTATGTATAGGTAATAATACATATGTACGTATGTATAATGAACCATATAGTTGCTAATGGTGCAATTTACACTTAATTTTTATAAGTTTATAAAATAGTTTCAGTTGTTTAATTTTGTATACCCACAACCTACAAGCGTAAGAACCACATTTTAAATTAACAATTATCGATGATAATCGTCACGATTACACACACCCACTCACATTATCAGAGGGAGTTCGAATCAATGCATTCACATGAATTCGACATAGTCAAATATAGAATTGCGAAACAACGAAATCTATCCACACAGAGTTACAACTTATTCACGATTTGAGGAAATTTGGTATGACCGACCAAAATTTGTGGTCGATTTTTGGAAAATATCACCGTATGACCGACCAAAATCGACGATACCCTGGACACCTGTGCAAGTTTCTCCAAAACAAAGCTAGTGAGGTATCTGAATATTCGCATTCGATTGCCGATTCTGATAGCCTAAAATGATCAGTTTACCATGTTCACCGTGTTCGGTCAAAGTATTTACAAAACCACTTTTAAAATCGCACATTGTGTAGCCACTTCGACGGGCCGTCTGGGATGACAGTCGACTCTGGATAACTGCAATTCGCTCTACTGAAAACTATCCGATAACTGAATCTTAATGTCCGTCACATTTCGTTTTTATGTTCATTTCAAACAAATCTCATCGCTTAATTAAAACCCAGCTACACTGCAAAATTTTGCAATAACTTCAAATGTATTTCTTATGAAAAATGGCTGCGCTTTGGTCTTGTCCTAGTTCACCATCAGACCCACATTTGCCAATTCCTTCTCGATTCAGGTAAAAGCACTAGTTACATATCACATCCGCATATGTGAGGAGGAAGTGGCCTTTGGTGTTTACGGTGCCTGTTTTATTAACTTCAGCTTTTTCCAATATTTTCTCCATCAATAGTGAATGGTTCCTACTTTTACTTCGGATCTAGTGTCACTCAGAGTCATGGGATCGCATACGCAGACATCGTTTCGAACAATTGTTCTTTTATAAGGGTGCCGAACGCGGTTTTGTAATCGATGAAAAGATGGTATGTATCTGACGAAGTGGCAATCATGCTTTCAAATCCTTCATCTATACACGAAGTTTTGCCAGTAGAGTCTTTGTCGCTTCCCATTTGTCTTGTCTTTCTTCGACGAATGACTTTCCTCCCTACTCATCTCTCGGTATCGATCCAATACAGCCACATTCAGCAACGGCTTTAGACTCCTCATCATACCATTGGTTCGTGTCGGGCACGTCTTTCACAATCTGATCAATCTGGTTTCTGGTTTCAATCTGCGATCAGGTAACAAGTTGTCCTGCGGCGGTGACATCGATCAGCCTCATTCCGTTATCGGATGGGACAGCGGTCGCAAGTTTGTTCCAGACGTTCGTAGAACTTGTCTTTGATTTATTCGGCTTTCCCTTGTGTCGGCGAATGAGCACAGATAAATGGAACAGATACTTTGTTTCAGATCTTTCTTCTCATTCGCTTTGGCACTTTGTTTTATAAAAAACCCAATAAAATATCCAATGAATATTTATCAAAACTGCTTTGAAGAATGTGGCTTAGGAAAAACGAGCTCAAAAACTAGCTATTTTATTAGACTGAGTAGGACTTTAGGTTTTATTAAACATACAACAACAGGAACAATAAACTTATGGCTCATTCGCATATACTACGGTCTAGCTATTGCAGACACGAAAACAACGAGATTTTTTAAGAATATTTCACCTAGAATGCATGGGCCTAAAATGAATCCCTAGCTCGCGCGAATTGATATCGTAAAATATCATAAAGTTATGGTTGAGTTTTTTTTTATTCGGCGAAACAACATGTGAAAAAGGACTTACGCATCGATAAAATAAAAACATAAGGTAATTGGGTGGATTTTCCGCCGTGGATAGATTTTGGCTATGTCATTAGATAGTAAAATGGAAAATAAGAAATAATGACGACCACCACTTTGATGCAACATCAATTCGACCAATGATTAATGTGAATCGATGACTAAATTTCAAATTGATCGATCAGTGCAGCGATTCGAATGTCCCATACCCGTTGAGTACAACGCCCTCCCTACCTCCCACTCACTCTCTTTTTGTTGAATAGGTTAACAAAAGTATGTACGGTTGTATGCATACCATGTACTTGTTGTAGCTACTTCACCAATTGACCTAAGAAACCCATTCATTAGCTAATTTTAAGAAATTTAATGATTAGTCTCGTTTTAGATTATTTAACTATTATTATATATGATCAGTTATGTTATATTAGGTATACACTATTAACGGTTGCTAACGAATTGTATGTAGACACTTAAATGACCAGTGGTAATTACGAATTCTAATTAAACAAATTGTTTAAAAAGGTTAAACGATGCATCGTCACTGTTTCGCGGCGTAATCTACAGACTATATGATCGAAATCCACTAGATTTTACTTGTATAGATATTCCATGTACATTGTAAGAGTTTTCACACTAATCGAATCGTACATCTCGAAACCTGGTAAATGCGATTATCGATTGAGTATCAGAGTAAAAGCAAATAATTTGATAGTTTAGTTATTTTGGGAGAAGTTTCCCGACTACTGCTTCATGGAATATTGCAATAAATGCGATAGTTGTATTTATTTTTTTAACGGTTGTAATATAATATAGGCGAACATTTAAATTTCGCAAAACATTATTTTAATTTTTAAAGTGTGTTCATGAGAGAATAGCAAAATTGTCAGTGTCGATTAAAAGTAGTTTTGAATTTCATATTTCCTAAGGCTTTACTTGCATATTCACTCATTCACCGGATATCGTGTGGAATTCTATTACAATTTATATGGAAATGTGGATTTCGTGAGTATATGCAAATAAGGAATAACCTTTCTGAAGTACATACATAACGTTTCTAGTTCCAAGGCTCGGGTTTTACTTACACACATGTTTTTATTTTTTTGTTATTTCTGGTTAAATTTTCAATTATTTTTAGATGTTAGACAAACTATTTGTCAGACCAATTTCGCAAAGGAGATTGACGAATTTATTACTGTCCGAGGCACTAGGTACCGCTCTACTATGTACTACATATTGCAGAAACCACACCCCTCCCAATAATTGTTAAATTGTCTTTAGATATTTCTATGTAATTATATAACGTATACTTAGGTACTATATACTATCTCTGTGTGTACTTCAAAACATTTTATGTCTACATATGTACGAATGTATTTGAGTTATAAACAACAATTTAAGATGAAAACGCCATAAAAGACTGTTATAATAAAATACTAACTACTATTAATAAATATGTAATATAAAAAAAAAAAAAAACAAATAGATAAAACTTACACTAACAAATCTATGTACCTACCTACTGAAAGAAAATATAATAGATTATGTAGTTAAATATAGTTTCAAACAAAATTTATATATACACAAATTGTAATTGAAATTTATTAAAAAAAAAAAATTATAAGACCAATCTGTCTTAAGTCAGTACCTTAGGAACAATAAATATTATTTGTTACGATTGTAAGTGATTGTATCCTTCCTTCTTTTCTTCCCCCACCTCTTAATTCACTTTTGATTTGATATTTTTACCTAGAGATGCCATCCCCGAACTATCCCCAAGAAGGTACACACATTATCTGTGCGGCGTTATGTAGTATCGGTGTAATTGTATGTTAAATGTTTTGCATTTGTTTTATTATATGAGAAAAAAAATGTTAATAAAAATTGCGAAAAAAAATACAACAGAAAATGTAAAACAGAACATGTAAAACGGCGCTGGGCTGCCATTGCATCAACTAACTTCAGGGGAATTAAAAATAAAAATCCATCAGTGAGAATTTGAAAAAAAATCATTTACTACTGCGAACTTGACACACCTTATTCTCCCTATTGCCCCCGGTCCAAAAACCAAAAAATAAAGTACTATTACTCCTGCAGATAGACTATAAAATTTTGATACAAATTCAGATTTTATGTTTAAATATTTGTTACATTTCAAAATACCAAGTTAACGAAGACAGTAATACCGGGGTAAAAATGAGATTATACTTTGAAAATTAGTTATACAGATTCGAGATTGGGTTCACGTTTAAACGAATTAACATTTTGCTACAAATAACAATTTGTTTACGTTTAAATTTATTTATTGAGCCTCTTTTAACAAACATCTTCAAAGATACTTGGGAAATGTATTATATTAATTTTTGGAATGTATAGTAAGACAGCACCATGCTTTATCTTTCGGTCTCATATTAAAACTAATGGTTATTAATACATAAGCAATTTCGCCCCGGGAGGCTTACATCCAACAATTTGTTTGTTTTTTTAATGTAATCGAATGCAATTTCCTATACGAAAGAGATAATTTTCAGATTTAATTCTTATTATAGTTGAGTTTAAATAGGCCAAGACCAACAACAGGTTGTAGAGCCAACCTAAGTTAAATATTTATAAAAAAATCATCAACGGTGTTAAAAAAAGAAAAAGGACAACACTGCGATTTGAGCCATTGTTTTGTTCGTCATACATCCTTCGAATTTGCATCTACTTAATAGTTTCGGCCAACAGGATATTGATTGCTGTCTTCGTGACCCATTGTAAACTAATATACTCTAAAGTCGAATCAATAAATTCTGTAGTTTTCACAAGCAACCGCTTAAGTCGTAAAAACAAAAATTTTAGGAGAGCATTACACATTATTTTCTAATTTTTTTGGAGCACTTTAATAAATTTAGAATACGATTTTACAAACAATATCTGATTTTTGTATTACTTTTGTTTTTTTTTTTTAAATAAAAATTAGGAATGAGCAAAATAAAAGCGTATTGCCATTTAAGATTAGGGATCCCGGACCGGATCGGGGATTTTCGGGACCCAGGATTTGTTCATCTCTTTTTAATTTTATAATATTAAATAAAAAAAAAATTAACACGTTTTTAAAAGATTTTATTTCATTTATTGATTGTGTACACCCTAGATTAGATTTCTGTTGATCTTAGAATAAAAAAAAATGAATTCATTCACAAATAATGAAAATAAAGTCAATATTTTATTCGGGAAGCTACGATTTGTCCTTTGAGTCTTGAGTCTTCTAAAGTCAGTTGTGATCTTATTTTGTTGCAAACATATCCAAAGAAAAACAACGTTCACAGTCAACACAATCATTGAATGTGGGGTAAGTGTACTTTGGTGACACCACCAGAGATTTTTAAGACTTTTAGGCGGATAACCCGATAACTTATTGTTAGGATGTCGGTAATGTTTGTTTTATATCATTCGAGAATGGACTTCAGCAATTGACCACTGCCTTTGGAAATGCAGGCCAGTCAGAAGACAAAATCGCAAAAAATCTACATTCTGACATATATCAAAATGTTTCTTTAACAAAACATTATCAACACTGGCATCAGCTGTTCTGTAGTGGAAATATGAACGTAATTTCAGATTTATGATTTCCGCAGAGTTGTAGTGTCGTTTTTTGTATGGAAAGCAGGAATTATGTGGGTGGAGCTACGAAATATAACGCCTGTTGCACACAATACACTAATACGAAGGGGTGCGTTTTTATCCAGAATTTCCTTCGCAAGAGAAAACAGAGCGATACACACGTCAGATTCTGCTTATGACATCGATGCAAAAACCTTATTATCAGAAGAAAACCGCAGACGATGTCTTGAAAAAATGAATGTGACTGCTCCGGTAGGCATCAAACTAAAAGGAAATGATAATGAAAAGTCCTTCGCTGCTGTGCTCATTGCAATATGTACGGACGCTAATGGGTGCGTATACTGCTCACTATGCTAAGCATGCAACAGTTTAAAGGTCATTCGCTTGATTTTGTAGGCAAAATCCGTCCATACTCTACACTAGACGATCACGAATGCTAAGTCGACATATGCGGCAAATCTCATTTCCGGGTGGAATCAAAGAGGATAATGAAGATTTCACACAGTGTGCTTTAAGAGAAACAGAGGAAGAAATTGGACTGCCGCAAAGTCGAGTGGATATTTGGGGCTCCGGGAGTTTAATAAATCCCCCCCACACTGCAGCCATTATGCCAATAATTGGAGTTGTGAGAAACTTTAATGCGAACGAACTAAAATTAAACACAGCCGAGGTGGAGGAAGCTTTCTGCATTCCCGTCAGTCGTTTAGCAAATCCTCATACATTGCGCTACACACAATTCAAGAGCGGATATTCATCACCCGTTTTCATTGTAGATGACAAGAAAATATGGGGCATAACAGGATTCCTAACAAATACTTTTCTACGATGTTTTCTTCCTCCCGAAGTAAATCATTTAAAAAATCGTGTCAAATTTATAAGACCATTCAAAAGTAGGTATAATGTCCAGTGATATTACATTATTGTAGTCAAATTGTATATTTTATTGTTGAGATAAGAGCTGAAACCTATTTAAGAAATTCGTAGTACAATTAAGTAATTACAGAAACAAAAGACATCCTACTAGAGTTACATTTTTCGAAATGCCCATCTTTGAGTTGCCTTAACTTGTCTTTAGAACAATTATATCGTACTTGCAAGTTCAAATGCTCATGGAAATGGTTCAAAAATTACTAACAAATTTGTGTCGGAGGTATACATGTATGTATATTGTACAAATAAAAATAGTAAATTTTACATCTAAATACAATGAACGGGACTGTTTTGGGAATAATTTCTCCTCGAAAACCGGGTTTATTAATTAACCGGCATGCTGTTAATTTGATTTTTATTGTACGTGTTTTCATCTTGTTTCCTAATTAACCGCCAAGAAAGATTTAACTTCAAGGAACTGCAATTACAGGTTTGAGATAATTCAAAGACATCAATTTCATGATTACCGACATTAATTTCTGATATTTTTATTCAGAATATATATAATTCGTACACTGAAATCAACAGGGAAAATACGTGTGGTGATTATGTGACAGCCACGATATTTGTGGACATAAATTCTACGCCAACCGTAATCAGGCCGTATATTCTTATATGCAATAGACCCCATCGAATTCAGCAAGCGAGGTATATTCGTGACGAAAATGGAGTTAACACAGATCGTCAAAAAGTCGTGTTGGGAATGATTGTATACATCCAGGAAAAAAAATGCTCAAGTTAGTCTGATAACATATTTATACGGACGTAATGATCAATATTGGTGAAGGATTGAATATAATATATAATGATATATAATTAGTGAACTTTAGAACTTCTTTGAAGAACTTCACTTTCCATTCCTGAACAAACAAAAAAAAAAACTAAATGTGTGGGAGATCTGATCTTAAAAGTCGCGTGCAAATCCATTTCTAGCAACTTTGCTACCCTATGCTTCTCTACACCCTTTATCCACAAACTAGTGGAGTGAGGACTTTCCGTGAACAGTGTCTTTGTAGCGTTGTTCAAACTTATAACATTGAATGTTTCATGCATAAAGTTCAACTTTGCGTTTGACCTAATCACCAAATTATGCTTTTGTGTTTTTAATCAAAATGGCTTTTTATTTTATGCGTCAATTCAGATGATAATGTAATTAAACGAAACTCATTTAAACGGAAATTTCCCCATATACCTTATATGAGTATTTTCTTGTATGATCTTGAATATACAGAGTTACGTTGGATGTTCAGTTAATACTTCTTCTTGTTGCTCCATCAGCACATGAGATAGACGTGGTCTATATTTTTCATAGTATGTGACTATATCATCGTATCCATCCTTGGCTCTTTTATGCACCCTCTTCATATGACGCGTGCAACTAGAAAACAAAACAACAAATTATTGATGATCCATTCTATGGGAAATATAACAACATACGCCATGCGACTGAAGAAATCCTTTTCACAAGCTGTGCAACGCATTAGGGGGTCATTCCAATGGGCAGCTCGATGGGCATTAAATTTTGCACTGTTTATTTGTTTATCACATTCCTTACAATGAACCATGTATTTTAGTTTGGACTGAAATATACATAAATTTGGAATCACCCTCATGTAGATGCCATATACTGTACAGAAATACGTACTCGAGAATTGGCTGATTGAGGAGCTGTAGGTGAATGTGATGGCAGGTGTCGGTCTAAATCGATCTGTCGGTAATATTCTTTGGGGCATAAGGGACACTTCACCATTTGACCCAAATGAATTCTACGGTGGACATTACAGGCGCCGCGATTAAAAAATGCCTTATCACAAAATTCGCATTTAAATTCCTTTTCGCGATTCTTTTGATGAATTTTCATATGATTATACAGTCCAACTGAATTAAAAGTCTTCAGACCACATATAGAACAAATGATTTCCCGTGCTCTGTCTTCCTTGTGCGTTTGTTCGTGCTTCTTTAGATAGTAGGCATTATGTACAACTTTAGCTGAAAATCCACAATCAATGAATTATTTGGTGTTTTTCTCCAAATCGGATATTTTCGAATGATTTTCTGATATCCATTTACAAAGCTAAACTGTCACTTAAGATACGTTAATTATTACTTATATGTTTATAATGATCTTACAGCAATATGAACACATGACGGGTGTTTTTCTTTTTGTCTTGACATTGTCACCACTATCGTCCACAATAGCTGCAACCGGTACAATCCTTTTTTTCTCTTTTTTGGACACTTTTCTGGTCGACTTTTGTGCTGGAATGCGTATTTCATCTGAACTACTTGTATTTTCCTCATAATGCAGTGCACTGATATTCTCTGTCTTGGGTTGTTTTTGTTCCTTTCGGTTCGAGTTTTGTTCCGGCATATCCTCTTCAGAATCTGAAAAATGAGGCCTTCGCCGTTTCCTCCTTTCACTCCTACGTTGTTCCACCTTTATGGATTTTATTTCCGGCAGTTCCTCGGAGGGGTCGAGCCACTCGCTGTCATCGCCATTTTCCACAATGTAAACACATTCCATTTCTGGTTTCAATTCTTCCTCCGATTCTACATCCTCAGCAATAACGCTTTCACAACTCTGTTCCAAAAATTTCTGAGTTTCTATTGCTTTCTCCATAAACAAATGGAAATTTTGCAAGTCCAGGGAACAAGCTTCGCACACAAATTGAGGATATGGGTCTGACTCTGTAGTATAACATAAAACACAACATGATCAACAGCCTTTCCACAAACCAACAACAAAACTCTTTACCAATTTCTTCCAAATGAGAATACCTGTAGTAGATATCTCTATACGACATTTCAGAATATTGAAATAGCTCCAAATTCCAGTCTAAAACCAGATCATCTTGCATACATATTCGACAAACACGCTGATTTTTAAGCGCAAGTTCCATTTTTCCAAATATACAACACAATCCGAATTCTTGGCAATAAAATGAAAAACAAATATAGTGATGTGTGTGATGTATAGTAAAGTGTAATCGAAAATTCAGATGTTTTTAAACTAATCGATTAAGAGATCGCAATCGGAGAGGGTCTGATGTCGATATTCCACATTTGTCGGCAAATCTATTACAATTTGTATTGAAATTAGAAATTTAATAGCTGATTCTGGTGTATATCCGAACTCAATATACGAATGGGCAACAAATATTTGTAAAAAAAGAGGAGCGTAGATCGTTTTCGAGAATTTGACAATAAATCAGAAGCAAATTTAAAGAAGCCTTGCTAAAACCATTTTAAACCCAAGGGAACTTAAAATATGATTTGGAATAAGAATGTACTGTTTATTTTATTTTGAGAAGACGAATTTATACGATATTAACAGGCGTTACAACCGTAATATACAAACTATGTTATTCAGTCAATCGATTTATTCAATCCTGGTGATGGATTAACCGTTAGCGCAATGGCATAGGTGCACACTTCTGTCGCTGGATGGTGCCCGTGTAATTCTACTTCATTTTATATCATTAAAGTTACACAAAGATGAGATAAATTACTCTCGTTTTTGGTTATTTTATTCAGCTGTAAAACTGTATTGTTATGTATAATTTTTATTCATTATATACTGTTTGAAGATATTTTTTTGAAGCGAGTTCCCTTACTGTGTCGGCGGAATAAATCGATATGTAATAATAATAAAAGTCGAACTTTCACACCACTAACAGTTTATTTGTTGTCAAATTGTCAGAAATCTCGGAAATTATAAATGGAACTGGCAGATATTAAGCGTATTTGTCGCATATGCCTGCAGAACAATCTCATATTGGATTGGGATGAAGAATTATTCAAATTCAGTGGAATGTCATTCAAAGACTGCTACTATAAATACACTCAGCTCGAAGAAATTGGTAACTTGTATAGGACGTTCCAAATCATTAACACTAACCTACTAATTGGTGTAATATGGCTCAGTTTCAGATCCATTTCCACATTTCCTTTGTGAGGCTTGTTCAACAGATCTGAAATCATTCCATTTATTTATTGAGAAAGCTATAGAAACCCAAAAAGTTTTGGAACAAAAGCTTGCTATCTCGTTTGAATGTGTTGTTGGTGTAGGTGAAGATGATCTCTATTCAAAAACGGAATGTGTTTATATGGTAGAATCCAATGATAACGTCGCAGAGTCGCAGGAAACCTTTGAAGACATTTCTGACGAAATTGCCGAAAAAGAATCCATAGAGATAGAACCAAAGATGATGAGGGCCAGAAAGGTACGAAGCTGTACAAGAGTAAATTTAAATAAATCTTCCGTTTTTGAGGCTGATTCGGATGACGGTCACAGTTGTAAAAAGATTCAAAATCAATCAAAGTCTCCACGGAAAGGAAGAAGTTCCAAAAAAGCTACCGAAATCGAAGTGATTCAAAAACACGAAGACGACGACAAGGATACCAAAGGAGGCAAGACTAAAGCAAAAACTCCCGTTATGTGTTCTTATTGTTCAAAAATCATTCACAATGCATATTATTTGAAAAAGCACGAACAGACACACAAAGAAGATCGAGAGCGGGACGTGACTTGTTCCAAGTGTGGCCTTAAATCATATACCAAAACAGCCTTGTACATTCACATGAAGATCCACGACAAGAATCGAGAGAAGAAATTCAAATGTGAGTTCTGTGACAAGGCATTCTTTCATCGGGGAGCGTGCAATGTCCACAGAAGGATTCACTTGGGACAAATGGTTACATGTCCCCTATGCCCCAAAGAATTTTACAGACAAATTGATTTAGATAAACACATGCCATCTCATTCGCATGCCCCGCTTCATGCATCCAAGCCAGTGGTATGTCTTACACACATTTCCGATCGTCATTTGCAAGAAGTTTACTGTAATTAAATTTTAGGCCAAATCTAAATACGTAGTCCATTGCAAAGAGTGTAACAAAGAAATAAGCAGTGCTAAATTCAACGCCCATCGAGCTGCCCATATGAATGAGCCGTTAATGCGTTGTACGGTTTGTGAGAAAGACTTCTTCAGCCGCGTTTCGTACGTTTCATTAGTTTCGCCATATGCATTTTTTTTAAATGTCTGTATTTTTAGATGTACCCGGCATATGGGAAGAGTTCACAAGAGAGCATGGGATAACTATGACGATATAACCGTATATTATGAAAAGTACCGACCACGGCTATCTCACGTGCTGATGGAGCAACAGGAAGAAGTAGAAACTAAGATGGGTTGAAAATAAAAGTCGTTTTAATATTAATACAATTGTTTTTAAAACATCAGAAAAATGCATTCAATTTTCTTTCCACAAAAGTGCAAGTTTCCTACGTTGGTTTTCATTAAATTCGTTGTGAGAACGCATATAGTAATGCACTGCGTAAGGTTATTGGACAGATGAAAGAGGGAGTAGTGCTAGCAGACAGGAAAAACCCTTTCTAGAACACTTGTATATTGGAGCATATATTGGTCTACTAGTGAAATATGAAAGCATATGATTGTGGTGTTTCGTTGTTCGTTCACACAAAAAACCAAAGGTTTGTGCAAGTTCATATTAAAAACATATTTTAATTTAAGAATAACAATAATTTGTAAATAACAAAACATTCGTCCAACTTCGTTGTCTGGGCATTTATCAAAGTGTGTCTTGTTAAATATTTTAACAAATCACTGATGAAAAAGAATCGGCTTACATTCACTTTACCGACGTTGCGCAGATTTGTCCCAAATGTTCATTAACAAAAATCCAAACTTTCCGAGTTACGGGTCCCGAAAGTCCGGAGACGTAGTTAGCCCTAACTCCGTTGATCTACGTCGGATCGGGACAAAAGGTGTATCGCTGAAAATACCTTTTCAGTCGTATATATATACAGCCAATCCATTAAGCCATATCTTGGTTTTAGACCCTTTTTCCATGAAAATAAAAAAATGCTTAATTTGATATCGCCTCGACATGAGTTAATGGATCGGATATATATATATTGACATTTGGAAAGGTATTTCGATGAGCTTTGAACGATACCCATTTTGTCCTGATCCGACGTAAAACAAAGGAGTTAGGGCTAATTATATATCCGGACTTTCGGGGCCCGAATTTTTTTTCTTAACTAATTCCCTACCTACAATAATAATAAAAAAACGATACCCATTTTGTCCTGATCCGACGTAAAACAAAGGAGTTAGGGCTAATTATATATCTGGACTTTCGGGGCCCGAATTTTTTTTCTTAACTAATTCCCTACCTACAATAATAATAAAAAAAATTTGTTAGAAAAAAATAGTAGCAATTAATCAATCACTTGGTATTTTCCATTATGCACTCTTCAATGTTGAATTACACCCGGAAATCAGGGCTAACAAATTCCTCAAAAACATTCACAATAAGGAATTTACAGAACAAAGCTACACTAGACAATAATTTTTAAAAAACAAAACCTTCGTCCATGTGCTACATTATCTGTCCATGATTATCCAGTTTTCGCATTTATTAACTTCTCTTTTTAAATATTTTCACAAATCAGCGATGAAAAAGAATCACTTGATATTCTTTTTAAAAACAAACAACGGAGATGTTTCGCCGTCGTTTTCCATTATGTACTTTTCCAACTCAGCAGCCGGAAATAACGGCTAACAAATTCCTAAATTCCTTTTGGACATTTTCGGGCGACAAACTGACCACGTGAAAAGAAGAAACACATTCCGATCAAAAGCTGTCGAAATAAAATAAAAAATAGTTATATACACTCTTCGTGATATCACCAACTAGTATTAAATGAAAAAAATCGCCAAACCGAAATTTAAGATAACGAATGTCAAAAGTCGCCGCATTAGTACATCAGTACATCTGACAACCCTGGAAATTTTGTGTCTCTGCTGTCATTATTCATTCCCTTTGGTTCTGTTCGTTTTTTTTCATTCCCTTTCGACCTGTCCGGTTTTGTCATTGCTTCTGCATCTGTCCGATTCATTCACACGAACTAATAGCACAGCCAGTCGGGCATTCACAGAAGATTCCATAAACTAACAAAATTACCCAGAGACCCGAATTATTTGTGGTGAAAGGAGGCGCATCAGTATTCAGTATGAGTTCAGTAAGTTGTGCGTGTGATGTGTTGGTCAGGTGCTTTCATTGCTCCTTCCATTTCAGATTTCAAATGTGGAAAACCTATCTCCCCAGACGATCAGACAGGTTATGAAGGAGATGCAGAGTATGGTGGAAAATCCGCTGGAAGGCATTAAGGTACAAATCAATGATGCAGATGTTACGGACATACAGGCTCTTATTGAGGGTCCGGCTGGAACGCCCTACGCTGGGGGAATGTTCCGCGTGAAACTGACACTGGGCAAGGATTTTCCACAGTCGCCACCGAAAGCTTACTTTACCACAAAAATCTTCCATCCGAATGTGGCTGCAAATGGCGAAATCTGTGTGAACACACTGAAAAAGGATTGGAAATTGGACTTGGGCATCAAGCACATCCTGCTCACCATAAAATGCCTTCTTATTGTTCCAAATGCTGAATCGGCCCTTAACGAAGAGGCGGGCAAGTTGCTGCTCGAACGCTACGATGATTATTCCCAACGAGCCAAAATGATGACAGAAATCCATGCTCAGGTATGAACGACGCCACATACCATAAAACACAATTTCCCCAATAACGTTGATCTCTCTTATAATTATTAAATGAATAGGCAGCCAAAAGTACGGACTCCAAGGACGATGATGGTCCGAGCTCTAAAAAACATGCGGTCGACAAAAAACTGCAGGACAAGAAGAAGGAGAAACTAATCAAAGAGAAAAAACGCATGCTGAAACGATTATGAGTTCCCTCCACCGCAACACGAACAATGTCAACTCCAAAACAACAAAAGTAACTAGAACAGTGCGCGCTGTCTTTGAAACCTTCGCGTTGTGTTTATCTTATTTCTCCCAACACCTTATTTTTGTGCATTTGCCCATCTCAGCAGTATACCAGAAACAAAAACTATATTAGTGTTCATCCACATCTTCACCATTACATGTCAGTCGGTTATTCTGCAAACACCCATTCATACCTAGAAATAATTTAGTTTTCCAAATTTTGTTTGGTAGTAGCATCTCCCTAAATCTTATTGTATCTTATCTATTCTATTATTTTGTAACAACAACTGCAACAACACAACATCATAATTAATTTTAATGTTTTCATGTTAGTTTTACGTCTACACTCAAATAAACATAATTTTAAATTAATCGAGAAACTGGAATTGCTTACATTGATACAGACATATATAGGATATGTTATCATCATTATGTGTATGTATTATTTATGTTTTATGGCGGACTTCAAACGCGTTAAAGTCATTGACAAAATATGATGGTGTCGACGTATTTCCAATATGAGCAAATGTATGTGGGTTTGAAAATCCATTATGTTACAGCAAATTTTAAGAGCTACTAGTAACTCATCATTCTACGGTTCGGTCTTATCGTATCCAACTTTTATAGAAAGTCGTTTTAAGTATTGATTTGAAGTGTATATCAATTTAGCGTTTGTAACAAAGTGGACTATTGGAATATGTATCGTAGAACCTATAGATTCTATATATATTCCGACTGCACTAGTATATACACATGTTCGCAAGTTTGCAGTTTCTCATCTACAGTCTATGAACAACAAAAATGAACACCATTATATTTCCCGCTCGTACGATACCGAGTGTCGTTGAGAATATAGTGGACTGTGGCACCACGACCATAAGCAGGTGGAATTGGCTAGACATGTTCACATTTCCTTATCGTTCCATGAGGCTACAGAAGGAAATTCACTCTATCTGTTAGTTGGTTATAGGCGTCCAGACTAAATTGCTTTCCGAAAATGCGTTTTCACATGTCCTTCATTTAAAACTTAGATTGCGACCCAGGATCATATCTAGCTATGAATAGTTCGAATTGGAAGGATCTTATTAAGTGCTGTATCTAAGGTGCGTAGTACAACATTGTACAAGCTACACGAAGATAAAGTTTCATTAATGTTGTTTTTTTATATTTTTAAATGTATGTATAAGAATTTTGAAACCTTAGCCAAATATGTACGTCCATCAGTTTCAAGTGGAGAAAAAAAAATATTTTTTTTGTTTCACTTTAAGACGAATATAAAAACTGTACGTTGGCGGTAAAGTGCGATTGAGTGAAGTGCTGCTGGCGTTGTTTGTTAATGTGGCTTTGTTTCGAAGGCGAATAAATGTCAACATGGAGACATGAAATGAAATGTAACAGTGGAACAGCAGTACCTAGACATCGGATCGGATCACTGGAAATTGAACACTTTGTGTCCATTGAAGAACGGTTTGAAACTGAAACTGGTCCGTAATTGGCATTTTGAGTCTCAAACAAGCCTTTAGTGAGCAATTTTTTACCGTTTGGAACAGTATGGATGTCAACCGGTCTGTGTGAAACAGTTTGAGTATCAAAGTTAACGACAATTGAAAAATAGTTTGTGTATCAAACTGATGATATTGTCGAATAAATGTAACAGCTCAGTGTCAAACTTCTATATCTTAATTTTGTCTGGTTTTTTAAAAATGAAATCCATTAAACAGTTGATCAGCTTAATTTTTCATAATTTACAGTTTCAGTAAAATTATTAAATGGACTTTACAGTCCACTGAATGTCAAACTGTTTTATCGAATAGTTTGTGAGTCATCCTTGTCAATACAGGAGGTCACTTCGGTCTTTGTTAGAACTGTAGGATATTAAACTGACAATGCACGAACCGTTTGATGGTCACACTTGTATTTATGGAATGGTTTGAATATCAGTTGTCCGTATCTTTGTATCTCTATCAAATAGTCAACCTAGTACTTATCTAGGCTTGGTAGATTGGACAATTAGGATATGAAACTGGTGTTATAAGATCATTTTGTTTAACAATGGTCTGTACATGTCACTTAGGAAGTCAGTATTTGTATATAATAATCCAGCTGAGCTGTCAAAACAGTTTTAGGTCGAACAATGTTCTACGAAACAGTTTTACTGGTATTTCGTTTCTCTTCGATTACAACTCTTCGATAGTTTTTACAATGAAAATTGAGACATTTCTAATACTGGTATTTTGTTTAGCCATATCCCACTGTGGCAATACCAATCAACAACAACGAATCAGGGTGGAGGGGGTTGAGGTGTGGCGGAATGATGCGTGTGGTTGCTATTGAATGGACCGTATTGACATTACAATATTATGAGTTAAATCAGTTGTGACGCGATACTTGTGCGATTAACACACTCTATTTTGTTTTGTTCCATAACAGCCAGACAACTAGGCTTAATCAAATCAAATCGCGATTGTACGATTTGCATTTTTGGTTAGTAAAACTCGATTTTGTTCCCCTTGAAAAGTGAATTTCAAACAAAACGACAAATGAAGATATAGACAACATAAATAAGAAAACGTAAAACCCATGTACCGATCGTGACACATTTAAACATTCGACAATCGCGTACCGGTGGTGTGGTGACGCATGTGCAAAACTATGTGTGCTATGCTTTTACGAAAATATAAACTCAGTCTCAGTCCAGCAGTAACGTGATCGCAAATAATGGAATTTCGATTCTTTTGTGTTTATACAAAGTTCAGTGTCCACAACACGCCAGACCAATGCCCATTCAGGCATAAAATTGTGCATTTTCGTAGCATCTGCTGAAATTGAGAGTGTATTTTGTACTTCAGCAAATGATCCAAAACAAAAAAAAAACCAACAACACGGCGGGCTGTCGTCATCAACTGCCAATAATTCAATTTAAAAAAAAAAACAGACCAAAACAAGTAGATTTGTTGTTGTGCAAGTATGTTGTTGTTGTTAAGCTCACTCATAAAAAAGATGGAAACAAGTTTCCATAGAAAATAATCTTAAAACAAGGCAAACTATTTATTTGAATGTTTGTTGGTTGGTTGATTGGTTCATATCGAGTTTGAGCGATCAAGAAAAGAACATAATAACAAATAAATCGAAAACAACAACAACAAAGATCGATTCATTTTCGAAATTTCTGACTATTTGTGAAGAATGTGTGTGAGCTTAAGACGCGCGACGCCTCCGCACATTTACTTTTATTTACATACTTGGTTTTTACTACATATGTAGTACATACGTACATATGTATTAACTAATATATACATATGTATATATACATATATCTTGATGCACCTGTGGTTTCATCGTACAATTTACATTGCTTTTTCCTTTCCAGGCAAATGTTAATGGAACTGTTCGCTTCTACTCCCCCTCACTTGCCAGCCGTAGCAAGTGTGTTGATTTTGCGGTCACTAATGTAACCTGTTTTTTGCTTATCGCGTTATTCTCTGTATTAACATTCATTCATTCATTCTTCAAGTGTACAATCTGTCAAATCGAGTGCTGCTCCTACCTTCCGACGTTATTGGTTGGCTTTTGTTTTCAGCGGTATCTGCTCTGACCACCAGCCAGCCAGCCTAACCGAAACAACTCAAATTCATTGGTGGAAGCGCTACACTCGATTGCAAGTCGCATTTGAGTTTCTGAGCAGTGATGTGAGTGAGTGATCATGTTGCTCGTGGCATATTGATCAAAAGTGACCTTGAAGCTGGCAATACAAAATGTGTGTTGTGAGTTTACGGGAGCGTATGGGTGTTTCTTGTTGTTGTTGCTGTTGTTGTTATATTGTATGTTTCCTTCTTTAACAGACTGATTCATCTATTTCCATTGCAAGTGTCGCTTACGCTGACAACGCACATTCAAACGTAGGTCTAAACATTAGAGTGCGTCACGCCCCTTTTATCTAAAAAACAAACGTATTTATCAGTCAGTTTAAAATTGGAAAATAATCATTTCAAGTTTTAATCGGCCCCGATTTAAAAGCACTGTTTACCAGATTGAACGGAGTGTGGTGTCTGAAGACCTCTGTATTATAATAGAACGCTAGTTGTATACATTTTTTGTTACCGCAATCCGCGATCGCGGCGACTTCGACCAAAAGAAAAAAAACTGACTGTGGTGCCTTCAACGCATTCGCAAAGTGTTGGAGCACGAAAGAAAGAAATGTTGTGTTTAATATATAAATCCACATCAATCAATTATAATTTGTAAGGCAATTGAAATTAGATAGCTTTGAAACTGACTTTGATAATCTTTCGTAAAGTGTTACAAGTTTCTAAAAGCGATCTTTGGTAAAATTTGGCAAAACTTTAAAAAAAATGTAATGCTGCTGTCGGATTGTTAACACAATTTTATCGTTCCCTTTTACTTCCTGTTTCCATAAAACGAATTTGTTCGTTCGTTACAAATTGGCAAAATTGAAGACGCAATAAAATGGATATTTGTCAGTAGTGAGAGCTCATTCTTTTGAGATTGTGTTCCATATGCCGATATCTAACATATATCTGAAAACCTGACTTAAATAATGTCTGAAAGCAATTTTATAACGCATCCAATATTGACGATTTGTAACGAACGAACACAATCGTTTTATGGAAACTGACAGTAAGTTATGGGAGTCTTTTTTTTGTTTTTCCCACCATGTTCCCTTTTCTAATTGTACGCGTACGCTTTTCTGAGTTTTATGATCTCGTTTGGTAATTTTATTTGTATTTTAATGAGATTTAATCAAAGCATCAGATTTTTTGGCTATCTGCCGTGCCGTCTTAGTTCCTGAGCTAAATGGTCTCTGATAACTCACATCCGTGTAACTTCCATGTGCATCGGCTGTTATGGGAAATTGCTAGAGCCGAATCATTCCGTCATTTCAAAGTTACTTTCTCAATAATCATGACCCGGTCTAATGTGCATGTGTGTATAAATTAATTATGTATTTACCGTTGATTTACAATGTTTTAGCCATAAAAGGGACGGTACCAAAAGCAACATTGTGGTGGGTTTCGGCCTCATGTTGCTTAAAGACTTATTCGTCAAAATGCTGTCTGAATCATTGGACTCCATCCAACACAATCGGTGTCTCAAATATTGAACCATTGAAAGAGCCTAGATAGGCAATCTTTGGTACAGGTTTTTCTAAAAATATACCCAATATGTACATAAGCATATGCTTGTGTGTGTGTGTGTAAAGTGTTTTGAAATTGTCCAACCAACCAACACGAATAAATTCAAATAACGAGTGCAGCAAATTAAAGCAAATACAATAAATAATTAAAAATAAATAAGAACAAAAAAAAAAACAAATTGATTTTTTGAAAATCCTGACGTTGTCTAATCTACGTGCCTAATTAAAAGCGTGTCGTGCATTCAAATGTCCGCCACCGAAGTGCGGCGTAGTTGAAAAATCAAAAGTTCAACATTTCAAGTTTAAAAGAACGCACTGAAAATTCTTCTCGCAATCGTTTAAAATCAAAATAACTAATAATCCCGAATCTATGCACAGATTTTGGCGAAAAACAAACTCAAATCACCAAGAAAATAAGAGCCTTTAAAAAAACATCCAATGAAAACTAATCAGTGATTGTGAAAACATATACATACATACACATACATATATATGTGCATATTAATGCACCTGTATATGTAGGTATTCCGTTTACACCTTGCCTCTTTGCAGTAGATTCTATTTTAATATGAGCACACTGGAGAAGTTGAAAAAGCCGTGGCCGATTAAACGCCAACTGGAGAAGCACAAGTCGAAAAGCGAAAATAAAGAACTGGTAAGTAAATTATTAATCAAACCCATACGGGGGTAGATCAGAAACAACACAACAACAACAACCTGAAAACAGTGAAAGATACTCCAGCTGAACTTGATCTATTTCATTCAATCAATCGAAAACTGAAGACAGAAGATCCATTGTGATCTGTGTGGTCATGCCACCGCATCAAACTGTTACTCTCTGAGACTGCATTAGCTCGAATTGACGTTAACGTTTGGATTATCCAATCGCAGATCTGCCGGTATTGCTTGTTAACATAGTCGCCTAGATAGAAATGCGGTTCGTTAGAAAAGAACAATGGTTGGTCATTTCGAACTGCTCTAAGACCCAAACAGAGAAGCGATAACGAAGCAGATGTTCGTATGCCTTTAATTGTTGAGTCAATTAATCAACCAGGCAGGTGCAGAAAATGTTGAATTATTGAGATCAATGGCGAATCAATGTTACAGGATGAGTCGCACACTCTCGGCTACTGCAGTTCCATTCTTGTCAGTGGGCACTATCCACTATCATGACAGTCCCACGAACAAACACGCGGTGCGTGGGTTATTTGAGCCAGAACTTTTTCTTCAATATACGCACTGCTTGGGCTGTTTCCCCAATATTGTTAAATCAGCATTTCAAATTTCTTTCAAAATTTCGAACAGGAAAGAGCTGTCATTCTCAAAGTAACAAATGATTTATCAGGGAAAAGTTAAGAAACTGGAAAATGGTTTAGAAATACTTTTTTTAAGTAAGTGGAAGTGACGTTAATCTCTGAAAATTGTTTACTAATCGATTTCAGAGGTATTAGTTATTGCCCCCAACTGTCCACTTAGGAATAAACAATATACATAATTTGTATATTCACGGATCGGGTCCTAAAGTTTACGACTCCATCGGGTTTCTTCGAAGACGTTGTCGGTATTGGGTCCCCACCAAAAAAGAACCTGTAGCAGCTACGAGGTGGGAAACTGACCTCGCAATGATGACTTATAACACGACTACCGATCAAACTGCACAAAATATCGATTGTTTTAAGAGTTGTAAGAGATTAGGCGCCTAAATCCCAATACCTTCCAAGTTCATCTTCCCCAAGAAGTAGTGGTTCTGTAGCGCTCACCGTGGGCAGATATGTTAGTTTCAGAAGAGGCATTGAACAAATTTGGTCACTGGTGACACCGCGTTAAACTCCACACTAACCTGTATCCCTCTGCGGATGCATTGGCTTCGTGCAAATCCCTTGAAAGTTTTGCGAAATCGCTTCTTTTCAGAAAAGATAACTTTTGGATCAAATTCAACCTCCAATTGGAGAACCATACTAAGGAGCGATAACGAATCTTGTCTGTCGTCATAGAAATGCAAATTTTTCCAATAGTCTGCTACCTATCGGAGGTCCAAGAGTACACAGCAGAAATTGAAAAGGTTTAGGCATAAAAACTATAAGCCCTAGGTAATTGTCTTTGTTATAGGAATCGTTTTCTGCATCAGATTAGCTACGTGCGTTCGTATGTCCACATCCATTTGGTGAACTCGATTAATCTGCCCTTCGCATAGCTTTCAGTTAAATATTCTACGGAATTATCTTCTTCTTGAAATCACAAATTGAGAGAAATGTACCAATGCATGGCCATGTTTTGGTACAAGGCCCCTACAAATAACCTCCGATAACATTCGATGTGATAGAACTGAATCATCAACCTTCTTTCCATTTTTGTACAATTTGCCTCAATTAAACCAACCTCAAACCGGACGACGACGTATGAGTTATTTAAATTGTTAACTACATATAGATCATACGTCACTTAAGGGATAGTAATCAGTGTATCTTCTACGTACATGGTGGAGATTCCCAGTGTATCTTCTACCTATGTGGTGGAGGTTCCTAAAAAGGAAAAAGGGTGACTGAGACAAAAGCAATGTTCTGTTAGACATTTTCTGATCAGTCCTCGTATGTGTATGAAAGGATGTTACATTTGTCACAATATGTACGATTATAACTTGGAAAGTGTTTTAATTAACATACATTTATACAGATATATGTTTTTAAATCTATACTCACTCGTATATCATATAATTTGTATCACTATATATTTGTATTTGTATTTCGCTAACACTAACTATTCCGATTCATCAAACCACCGATTGGCGGTGAATTTTTCGTAAAGACATTTACACGTAATGGATTGAGGCCGATTTATATCATCGTCACCTGGAATGTAACTGTAAGCTGCAACATAACAAAGTACTGGCGTAGCATTAGGAATCAACTGTACTATTTTGTAAAGCCTACTTTTACGACAGTGACACATTACGGATCGCATCATGCAAACGGAAATCGGCTACGGCATGTCGCCAAATATGAATCCTTGCAGCAACCAATAGTTTGTCGTTTCTGCGGATACGGATCGGTATCGAATATGTATCGCCTAGTCCATGCAATACTCTGTGTCACTGTTTTAATGGTGAAGGTCTCCGAATCTCTTAATCCCATACCATTTCATCAAGGCTAAATGATGAGAGGAAAACAATTTTTAACACAGCACTAGTTACGGAAGATATCGGGGGCTTTTATTCAAAAGTAGCTATGAGCCATTTTCGCAAAAATGATTTTTTTATGGCAAACGCATGGCACAATAATTGAAGGTAGTGGCAATTGTCCAATAACAAAAAAACTAGATACAACCCTGGGTATTTTGAATGTCAAATTCTGATATATAAATGACAGACTGCCGACAATTACAACTCCTGTTATATATATATATAACTATATTTTTAATGGTTTTGAGAGTCCCAAAATTCTTTGCTTGGCTCATGGTACAATAAACAAGGTAAGGCCAAGCAATCAGCTGATTAACAATTTTTTCTCGCAGCGCTCTAAATTGTCAAAGTTGACATTCGATGTGTTGCAAACGGAATAACAAACCCATTCTATAATAGAGGGTATAACAAATTATGAACATATTAATGATGGAAATGTAAATATTTTGTATCAAATATTTACAACAATAACAAAAATTAACTGTCAGTAACTTTATTTTATATTCTTGACATATACAACTTTGACAATATAGAGCACCAGAGTTGTATCTGATTATTTGTTGTTGGGCTAATGACCTTACCTTGTTTATTGTACCATGGCTTGGCTTTTTGTTTTCTAATTTTTTGATTTAAATACGAAAATGTATTCGACATTTGAAAAAAAACTTCACAAACAATTGAAATGTAAAGAATGAGTTTGACAATCAAAACTATTCTCTGATTTGGCTGTCATATAAATTTGGAAATGCAAATGTGTTTCTAAAACGTTTTTTTTTTAAATATTTCTGAATGTAAAACTGGCTATAAATATAGAAAAATAAAATAAAATGACTACCATTTTACAACCATTAGACCATTGAGCCTAATAACGGCATCCGTTTCCGAGTCTTTTTCGAGAATTCTTTCGGTAGATCAGTTGTCATAGAAAACAATATTCCCCTTTCTTCTCTAAACAAGTAACGCGGGTATATTTTTTATTTTATTATACGCGGCTATCCAGGGTATCTCATCCGTTCGGTGTCAAATGGCCGGTTGACCGGACGACGCACTATAGAGAAAATTCGTCCTTCAGCCGTACTGTTCGCATTTAGAATAATCTGCCTGCAAGTGTTTTTCCTGCCTGCAATGACATTACCAAATGTCAAGGCCAACGTTGCTACTACCCCAATGCACTACCCTACTAGAAGATAAACCTTTCAACCTTCAGATAAACCCATCTGTAATTAATTACTGTCAGGTTACCTGCGATGTAATGAATCCCCGCACTTAAAAACAAAACAAATCGTATTGTATTTCGCAAAGACAAATGACAAAATGTAATTTGAAAATGTCATTACATTTTCGCAGACATCCCGAGGGCGTTTCGGAATAATTCCTGAATGTATTCCCCTACTAAAGAGCGCTGACTGTGCTCGTATTCTCTTTGGTTTAACAAATGTAAAGTTCTCTTCAATGCTGGTCCCGCGCATTGTGCACATTCGTAAGCTTTAACTTGGCTTTAAATGAGCTTTTGAGAATTAAGTGCTGGGGTATGTACGCACGTTTGTAATAAGCTTTACTTGTATACTAACTAAGTTAAATTGGAATGATATGCAACATGTTGGCAGGAAAATCAAAGCTCTTGTACATTTTCTTGCATTTTCCGCATGCGAGTGAGCAACAAGAAAGCAAACAGGCATGCGACTAGGCAACCGTAAAGCGATGAGGAGAAGCAACAGCATTCAGCATTTGGAACGTTAGTCGAACGTTAGTAAAGGTTCAGTGGCTTACAGTACACGACGTGTGCTACGGATAAACGTGAACGAACGTGAACGAACAAGTGTGATCAAGTAATTAGCATTTTCCCACAAACACAACGCAACATCCCGGTTATCCGAGAATCGATCAATGAACGGCCAAACATCCCAACGTCACAAAGGAATCGTTTTATAAATCAAAATAAAAAAAAAATAAAACAAAACAAAAAAAAATGCTGTGATTATGAAATCAAACGTCAAATTGATTGGTCAAACATTGGACACTATTTAGCAGGAAAAGTCAACAAACAAAAACTACGGGAACAAAGTGATTGATTCAAATTACACACGAACAACCAACAACAAACAAACACACGTACACATGTTGCATAAGCGTTTCTTTTCTTTTCGTTTTGTTTATTTTTGTTGTGGTGGTTGTGACTGCACGACGAGACTGCAACAAGTTGGCCAATGTGAATGAATGGGGAGAAAAAAGCGCGCAAGAATACATATGTATGTACATACATATATCTTCGTACATATGTGGGTATGTGTGTGTGCAAGGGTTTCGTCGTTGGCTAGCTGGCTACTAAACGTGTTAAGACCCAACAGCCACCGCCGCCGCCACCAGAGCGTATAATCAGGTCGCATTACGTAATCGATCCTGTGAATTAGAAACGACAACAAACAGACAGAGCTCGAATAAAACAACAAGTGCAATACACACATACACACACACACATACACACACCCATATAATCAGTGCTCGTTTTGGGGTCTATCGGTACGTATGTGTGAGTGTTATTTATGTTTTTCGTTCTTTTCTCAATGAGTCTGGGTTGAAAATTGAATTTGCAAAATGAA
The DNA here is from genome assembly GCA_958296145.1 of Hydrotaea cyrtoneurina. Lineage (NCBI taxonomy): Eukaryota > Metazoa > Arthropoda > Insecta > Diptera > Muscidae > Hydrotaea > Hydrotaea cyrtoneurina. The sequence goes on along the minus strand of OY282513.1, from coordinate 2,547,950 downwards.
AACAACAAAAAGAACCGTGAGAAAATAATGTTGGCAACAACAATACTTTATGACACCTCAAATGTACGAATGAACGAACGAACAACTCGAACTCGAACAACTCAAACTGTTTGGCGAATTGCGGCTATTGTTGTTGTACGTGTTCAGCTTCGGATTTGTGTGTGTAAGTGTGTGTGTGTGAGTGTCTATGCATCAACTAACCAACGATGCTGATGTTATGTGTTGCAGTTAATATTGCACTCGCAGGCATTCACTTCCAACACGAGTTCAAGAAAATATTAAAAATAACACCAACAACAGCAAACAGCAATAGCCGACAACAACAAAACCTACTAAAAACGTGTGAATTTTTCATTTGGAAATTGTTCACATCGGGACGGGTACGAGTGTTTGTGTGTGTGTGTGTACGTGTGCGTGTGCGTGTGTATGCACATACAAAACAACTTCCTGAGTTTTCTTAAAATACGTATAAGAGTGTGTGTGTGCGGTGTGGTGTGTGTGTAAGGGGTTATTTAGATATTTCCAATTGTCCAAATACAAATTGAGCACCTACGATCACAATGACCTAATGTACACACATACACACCCGACTACCTATAAGGTCTCCACACACACACAGGTAGACATTTATTCATTCTTACCGCCTGGATATCGTTAACTCTGTGGCGCAATTAAATATTCAAAAATCGTACACATTTCGCGTTCTAACCACGACGAAGAAAAAAAAACTCGCTGCATATATGGCCTAAAAAATTTAACAATTTTCCAAAACTCCAATAAATGGCAGTTCGTGACCAGGCCAGGCCAGGCCGGGCCAGACCTAATGTACACACATTAGACACATTCGTACAAACATATGCATGTACATTCCGATACATGCCCGAACACATTGTATGTATGTAACAACAATACATGTACACGTATGTATGTATTTATTTGTATGTCATTTAACATACACCTCATTACCAAATGACAAGGTGATACTTATTTGCGAGTAACTTATAGAAATATGCTAATAATGGACAACATAGACATACATACGCGCACATTGTACGAATGAATATGTGTCAACAGTAAAACCTCTCCAGATAGCGATCTACGAGTTCCGATTCATATTCGATCAAATTGTCATTGGTAATCTAGAAATGCCAATAGTTAGCATTGCTTTAAATGCGTTCGAGCAATGTCTGAGAAAGGGAATAACATTTTGCAGACTTGTTCCCATTTTCCTAATGGCCGGATTTGCTAACAAGAACAGTTGGAGATAGAATTCTAAAATTCCAACTGATGATTGTGATTGTGGTTTGCGAGACTGTCGACTGGAATACATATATAGAAATCTTACAGATTACACAAATGTTCATATTGCCTTAAATTAATAATATGTTGAGACTCGAATGCAAGCAAACTGTCAAATGAAGACACATTATTGGTCGGCGAAAGTACACTGTACAATTTGATGAATTTGGACATTATTTTCCTACCTAGTACACTTTTCTTCAAATCCGCACATAAATTGTACAACAATTTGACGGACATTGTACATAAGTTTGATGAACATTGTACATCAGTTGTACATCAATTTAATGAATATGTTACATGAATTTAATGAACATTGTACATCAATTTAATGAAAATGTTACATCAATTTAATGAACATTGTACGTCAATTTGATGAACATTGCACATCAATTTAATGAAAATGTTACATCAATTTAATGAACATTGTACATTAATTTAATGAAAATTTTACATCAATTTAATGAACATTGTACATCAATTTAATGAAAATGTTACATCAATTTAATGAACATTGTACATCAATTTAATGAAAAAGTTACATCAATTTAATGAAAATGTTACATCAATTTATTGAAAATGTTACATCAATTTAATGAAAATGTTATATCGATTTATTGAAAATGTTACATCAATTTAATGAAAATGTTACATCAATTTAATGAAAATGTTACATCAATTTAATGAAAATGTTACAACTATTTAATGAAAATGTTACACCAATTTAATGAACATTGTACATCCATCTAATAAAAATTTTACATAAAATTATAATTTCTATAAAAAAAAATAATTTCCAATTTGCAAAAAATTCTAAAACAATATATAAAGAAAAAAGTTACGTCAATTATAATTTCTTACAAACAAAAAATTCCATTTTGCAAAAATTTCTAAAAGAAAAATAAAACATTTCTATTTTGCAAAAATATAATTATAATTTCGAAAAAAAAAATAATTTCCATTTTGCAAAAAATTCTCAAAAAAAAAACACATTTCTATTTTGCCAATAAAAATATTTCTTTTGTTTCGCAAATAAAAATGTTTCATCTTTTCTCTCTTTAAAAAGTCTCATGCCATGGAAGCTACCTCTATTCTTAATCGTTTCCCTTTGCCATGCTTCCTACTACAATTATTGGTATAGTGTATTATTGGTAATAATGTACGATAGTTCTTATAGTTTAAACGAGAATTACTCTATAGTAGCGCATAACCCCCAAAAAAAATGCAAGCAGCAAAGCCAAAACAAACACATGCAGATACTTCTTTTTGTGTAAAATACCAACGACAAACATGTTGTTGTTGTTGATAAAAAGCAAACATTTTTTTTTCTAAATAAATCAGTAGAAAAATTCAAATTTGATGCGAGGTAATAAGAACTACAGCGATCTTAATTAACTCTACTCATGGACCCTTAAATTGTATTACAACTTGCCGTTCACATCGGCGGTAGTTAGGCTCCATAAGTACGTTTACTTCGGTCGAAAGTTTTTAAAAGAAAATTCGTGCTTCAGCCGAATCGTTCGTATGTGGAATATTCTTCCAGCAAGTGTGTTTCCTGCCAGTTGTCACAGTCTCAAATATAAGAAAAATATAAACAAACACTACTCCCTCTCTCCTCCTTTCAATACGTTAATTTTCTTCCGCTCACACAGTGCATAAAACAATTAAATAAATAAATACATTGGACTTCTAAAAGAATGCGATAACAAAAAATGTTTAACTTAAAAGAAATGATTTTTCTTCTTCTGACATCTTTTAAACTAAATGTCACTTCCAATTGCTAAGAATCGATTTGACATTTGTCTCGACCAAGACAATATTCAATCGCGAATATTAAAAATCCAATGCAAATATCGAAAATACATTATTCATGAATGGATCGGTTGTTCATATTTCATGTGAAGATTTTGGTCGACATCGGCGATTTTTAAAAGTGCTTCAGTGTCACGGTAAAGAAACTACCATCGCTCGGGAGAGGTTTCACTGTATTTACACGTACGTATACACATGTCTTCCATAGACAATTGGAAGCACCTTTAGCATCGCACTACCGTACTTATGACCACATTGCGTTGTTTGTTTTCCACAGACATATTTTATTATCAAGTTTTACCGACTACTTACTAAAAATTATATGTACCGACAATTGCACTTCATTACAGACATTTAATTAGAGGCACACACGGACCCACACGTACATACTACAATTAAAACACAAGCACACTTTATGAATGACTGACCTCTGATCCGTGCCAGTGCCGGATTATTAAGTCTGGAAATGAGTTATAATTTCGATATAAACATGATTGAACAATAGCAACGATGCGATTGTGAAAAGTGAGGAAAACATTTTCATTTTTTTTTTTTGGGACCCCAAAATATTCTGCGAATGAGAAATGAACATTTAATTTTGGTCAAATACAAGCTATGGCAGAAATGAAAATTGAATATTTGTAAATGTTTCTATTGTTAAAAAGAAAATCTGTACACATGGCGTATGGCGTACTATGAACATCAAGGGTTCTCCAACAAGAGGTGTTATTTTGAATCACTCTTTGACATTTGACAAGTACGCCATTTGGTAAACTTGGAATGATACACGGTGAAAGTCTTGCAGGAAAACTTTCCGGACCGTGTCATCTCTCGGAGAGGTGATCACGACTTCTTGCTTTGGGGCCATGTTAACGATAAGGTCTAAGCCAACAGCCCAGCGTCGATTGAAGACCTCAAAGATATAATTCGTGAGGCTATCAAGGACGATACAATTTAGTATACTCACTGACCGGTACCTACTGTTTTAAAGCCGGCTCCGAACGGCTAATGCTTTTTCTAGAGACGTTTTACATGGCTTAGAGATTGCTCTCTTATTCGTTAAGTCGCCAACATTTGCGAGGTGGAAACAGCAGCTGAAAAAATGTTTGATGGTCTTACCCGGTTTCGAACTCGGGTCCTTCTGTGTGATAGTCGCACACACATTCGAACTCGGGTCCTTCTGTGTGATAGTCGCACACACTACCTACCACACCACGGCCGTCCGTCTTACTAATGCATCTGTAAAAACAGACTTAGGCCGCCGGTCGTCTGGATTGTCGTTGCTTTTACGACCATCATTGTTCCATCAACCGGTGAGCAAATGAAAGGACCAGTGACCGCTGCGTAATTCCCTCAACATTTCATGAAGGAGCAGACGCGTATATTGTCTCAGTGAGCATTGTACGATATAATGTTATTTTTCCATAATAGTTTTTTAACCGAATATTTTTAGAAAATATTTTTATTATTTTTCCACAATTATTTTTTACAAGCGAATATTTTTAAAAATTATTTTTGTATTTTTCTAAAACACAACACAAAATTATGAATTTGTCTAAAAATATGAGAAAACTTTTTTTGTTCAGCGGTGCTGGCACTCGAAACATGACTCGACTGTCATTAACATGTCTAGCCATTCGTCATTTCGTCAAGTGTTGAACGAATTTAGCGAAAAACTCACGTTTGATCGTGTAACTTTTATTTTCAAAATACCCTAAGGCACTCATGTGCACTAGTTGGCGATACTTAAGTGCTTACTAGCACTTAGTATTTTAATTTGTGAACATTTTTTTTTAACATAAATGAGGTGCTTTGTGTTGTTGGTTTGAAATTAGTCCACTGGCGACATTTTCAAATTTCGTTTTTGTTTTGTTCTCTAAGCCTCGTCAAGTACTACATTGTAATGACGTCCGCACGCAGTCGGGGTTAGAGTTGGCCATAGACGGCCGAATGATCTGTTGGTCGGTCGCACGTTTACCCCTTCGCTCACCCCCCCCCCCCCCAACCCGCCCCGTTTGACAAAGATTCGAATCCATTTGCAAAGTTTAACAACATTAACTTGTGTACATCCACATCCAATCTATGCTGGTATGGGTGCAAGTTCGAGTACTCGGTATCTATCTCGTGCTATGAGTATAGAGTTGTTGTTGTTGCAGTGCACAAGTAAATATTTTGTTTGTACTCTGTGTGTGTGTGTGTGTGTGAGAGTATTTACTTGAATGTCGTGAGTCAAAAAATCTGGGGCGAACTATTGGGTAACCCAACCTCAAGTAATGCAACACAACACAACAACAAAACCAAAAGAAAAGAAGAAACAACAACTAAAACTAAACCTAAACAAAACTTGTACCCACCGCCGCGTCGCAGGCGTCGTCGTCGTCGCTGTTTTTGTCGATTGTTTCAAACAGAACTTCAAAAGAAGCCACGGAATACTTTCATACGAGTGCATAGTCAAAATTGCAGCAAACACCCCAACCAAATTAAACGGAACACACAAAAGCGAAAACGAAAACTAAAACTGAATGAAAAACAAACAGCAAAATCAAATTATTAAAACCGAACAAATCTACCTCCTCCCCCACAAACACCATTCAGGAACTGCAAATGGAAAACAGAAACAACAACAGTTTCGTCTGAATAATAACCGACTAATCGTAATGATACTCGTTCGTACTAATAACGATCAACGCTCAACGGGCAAAATTCAAAAAATTCAATTCCATTGTAACTATGATGAAGTGTTTGTTGTATGTACGTCGTACTACACACGAGCTGTGTATTAGTGTGCGTTACCCTCCACGTTACCCAAAACGGTGCATCTTAATTTGATCGTAACTTTGGCAACGCCTTCGTAGAGTTCTATAATATCCCAGCCAACAAATATTAAACTTAGTTTGTAGTGTGTAAAATCGATTCAGATCGTTTCTAAAAGTTCATTTTGTAAACTGGGGGGAAACTTTTTAGTTTTGCGATCTGTGACTGCAAGATTTTCACCATTTTTGCATTGAATTTTAATAATTTCAATGCGTTGTTGACTCGTGTGTTGTTCCATTTTTAGTAATGGCATAGTTTCTAAAGGGTCCGTCATCAAACGTTTGTTGAGTATAAAATTGGATTTTTTTAAAAAAAAAAAATTGGAGCTGGAATTGGAAAAATGGCAAATTCATAAAAATTAAAGACAGCTTTAAAAATCGTAAAATGTGTCAAAATAGGATTCACATTCATTGCAAACATATTTTCACACATTTAACATAACAACGGTTTGTAAAGCCCTTTTCAATTTTTAAGAATTTTATTTAAACATAGTTGCAACTCCCAAATGTAGCGAAATTGCATGCAGGGTATTTAATATTCGGTCTTGTTCGACTTTGTGTTAAATGAAAGAGACGCCGATAGACAAACTAGTGCCAAATATACAAACAACAATGCCCACATAGATGTGTGAATATAAATCGTGTGAATGAAATGCAAGTGAAATATACATATATCATCGTTATCGTCATCACTCAAAATCGAAATGGTTGTAGTGGTACGACGAGCCTGAAGTTTTTTCTGGCCCGAGTAGTGCTTGCTTAGTGCGACGAGTACGATGAAGTCATCTTCCGCAAAAATTTGCATTTTGTAAATAATGTGAACGAAAAAGAAAGCACTCCACACATAATGTGACTTATAATAACCAAAAAGAAAAAAAACAATAGGCAAAATCAAAAACAACAACAACAACAAAAACGCAACAGCAAAATGAAAAGTGAAAATGAACCAAAAATGTTTAAATTGAAGAAATACTAAATTAGCTAGCAGCAACACGCCGCCGCAAAATATGTGGCACGGCTAACAATGGCATGAGAGAGGAAGAGGAAGAGGAAAAAGGAAATACTATTCGATTATATAAACTACACAGTGACTAAATATTAATTGTTAAGTGCAGTGCACTGCAGTGCATTGATTTTTAATGACTTCGATTCGTTCGTACATCGTAGACAGTAAAGAAAAATTAAATAAAAACTCGCAAATGATCGAATGGTGGTGATTTTACTATTGCCGCCATATTCAACGAATGGCTGTGATGGACGAAGTTCAAATGAAAGCAGTAGCCCTGCCACATCCACGACATCGACTGGCGATACAGCCATACCGACCGCCAGCTATGCGGGCCGTCTTGCGAAAGGCGAACTGGAAGACCACAATAACAATAGAACACCAAATGGATCGTACTACACTACACTATCACCGTTACAAACAACATCTGCACCACCAACAACACAACCACCGTCGTTCGATCCATCCTCAGCATATGAGTACAACAACAACGCTGCCGATGAAGGGAGTAATACTAGTCATTATCACTGTTATCAATCACCAGCTTCAATATCACCGCCCCCGCCACCTTTGCCCACAAGCAAACCACCGAGTTACGTTCCTCCATGCGGCTGGCATCAGTACCACCAGCAGCTGCAGCAGCATCAGCAGCCACCCGACATCACCACCACCACTGTCAAGTTGGGAGCAAATATTGTACCAAAACCACCACGCTGTCGGGCACAGCAAACACTGGAGACCATCCCTGAACATGTGCCTCAGTTGCCGGAACCCTCTATGGCACCAGAGCCCACAAGATCGTCGGCCTCAATCCATAGCCGACACCAGCGCCCGCCGAGCGTTCCACACACAACCCCAAACCCACCACCAACAGCAACTTTCAATAATTCTAATTATTTTACTAACACCACCACTAACTATGTACGCCACGTAACACGTGTTAATTTCTATGATATCGATACTTCCCAGGTCGAGTACGAATCTAGAGATTATGACGGCGAAGATGCGGATAACAAGGACGACTGTGATCTGGATGATAATATGGATGACTGCACTACAGAAGCTGTAACCAAAGAAGGTACGTACCGTTGGTAATCAATTGAATACATTTAGTGTGCCATCTCCCTAACTACGGTTGAAGACATTTACGAAATCGGCGTCTATTACAGATCGGTGACATTTCAAATGGTTGTTTTGGACCATTTCGATTATCATTGTACATGAATGCTGCTGGTTTATCAGGGGAATTATTTTATTATTGCTCCTATAAATTCAATACACTTTGGTAGCGATTGAGAATTATCCGCTGACGTTTGTCTTGAATTTGAGACAGCGGATACCGACATGCACACCACTCATAGAGATTGACGAAGATTCGGGATCATGGAATATAGGAAATATAGGAATTACAGAGGTTACTGTCATCCGTAAAAAAACCCAACAGGCCATCAATGAAAATAGAGTATTGAGATAGAGAAAGAGAGAGAGAACAGACTCTTGTGACACTCCTGTGGTCAAGCGATACTCGTTAGATGAGAAGCGATTTGTCCTATATTTGCAAACAAAAACTATTCAAAGAACAACAAAAATAAATTGATCACCTATCAGCTTAATCACATTCAAATAAAACTGAGTTTATACCACAAATGGGCTTTTCAGTGCTCAGCCAAAGTAATCCACACTTTTGTCAATTATGTGGCAACACCATGATTTTTATTAGAAAACATATGTTTCAAAATCATTTGTGGTGTATTTCGGAGGAAAATAATTATTTTACAAACATACGCCTGCAGTCGAAGGCAAAAAAACAGATCAGACAAAACCAGATGTTAGGAGGGACACACCCTTGCAGGACACATCCTGTATTTTACCACTCACGGTTTTAATAAAGAAATATGAGAATAAAAAACTGCGAAAAGAACCTTTCCACGGACAAAATACATTTTGTATGGAACGCGTTCTCCAACAAGAGGTGTTATGAGATAAATGATTGAATGTTTATTTTATAATAAAGAGGAAGGAATGCCGTTAATAATGACAAGCAATATCAGCCAAATGGCCACCAGGACCACACTTACAGGATCATATCCTTTTCATGAAATTTTCCATAACCAAATCGCAAAGTGACTGCCCTATATAGCCTCACGAATTCTATCTTTGAGGTCTTTATCTTTCACGTGGCCCCAAAGGAAGAATTTGCAAGATGTTAAATCACAAGATCTTGGTGGCCAATTGTGATCACCTCTTCGAGAGATAACACGGTCCGGAAACTTTTTTAGTTTTGCGAACTGTGATTGCAAGATTTTCACCATTTCTGTAGTGAATTTTAATAATTCCAATGCGTTGTTGAAGCTTGTATCGCTCCAATTTTAGTAATGGCATAGTTTCTACTTGTCAAATGTCAAAGAATAAATGCTTCAAATGTGACAGCTACTCAAACACCGGATGATTAAAAATAACACCTCTTGTTGGAGAACCCTGCACAATTTTACTCAGCAAAACATTTAGACAGCGGGAAAGCCCAATTCCACGGGACTATTATTGATTGAAACGTCCGGAATTTGACCAAAATGATTTTTCTTGTTCAAGAAAAAATTCAGTAGTTTACCCAAGACTGGGTGACGTAGGTGTTCAACAATTATGAAGACAATACACTTTAAACCCTGCCATTACGCGTACCTTTTATTTGTTGTCAGTTGGGTACACATATTGTCTTCGAAAATCATCTGACAAAAACTGAGGGTGCATTTTCATTTGAAAAATGTCGTCAAAAGTAATTTCTCTCAAGAATTATTGAACAAAAACACAACGTTTCCCTACACCACAAACTGTCAAAGCATTTGGGGAAAAGTATGGACAAGCATCGTCATCACCTTCCGTAAGAATGTATTAAGCGACACTTTTTTCGAAAATGACTTTTTGATGTGGAACTATACTAGAAGTTAAACGCCACATTTTGGCCTGGGTTTCGCTGCCCTATCATGGATGCAAAGGAAACTAGAGAGAAAATAGAATTGTATGAACCGCCAAGTTTTCTCACTGGAATAATGTTGCTCCCTGAAATTTGTATTATCCGCCAAAAAAATTATGCTAAGCGACATTTTTAAAAATCTAATTGTCGTAAGCAACAAAAGGTCCACACAAAAATGTTGTTAGATGTCGCTTAGTTTAACCGAAATTGTCGCTTAGCACACTCATCCAACTAGAACTTGATCCATTTTTGTCGCTTATAATAGCTTGTTCCCATTACAGCCATATTCTTAATTCGCTCTCTCATTCGTAATTCAATCTCCAATTACTATTATAATCAATAATCCTCAAATGTCCTCTTTGAATTATTTTTTTGAAATTAATGTTATGTTTCTTTTAATACGGATTTTTATTTATTATATTGTTAATCAATAATCCAAAAGTGTCCTTTTTCAATTTTTCTTTTGAAAGAAATGTTTTGTTACTTTTTATATAGATTTTTATTTATTTTATTGTTTAACAGAAAAAAATAAAAAATGAATTAAACGACACAATTTATTTCAAACCTTTATTTTTTGTGTCCATGTCAATGTTTTAAGCGCCATTTACCATTGTATCAAGCGCCAATGTCTTGACCACGAAAATGTACTAAGCGACAAAAACTTCATATCTAATTAAAATTTTGGTTTTGCAATGATGTCAAGTTTTGTATTCTGAAAATCTCTTTCCAAATATGTTGCTTTCAATAAAATACACAAATAAATAACTAAACGAGACGTTTTTTTCGTTTCCTGAACAATTTTAGAAAAGTCGCTTAATACATTCTTATGGGAAGGTATCGATGTTTTTGTACTTCAAACAAGTCCGAAGAATTCTTCTCAGTAAAATTATTACATAAATTGACACAACAAAATGTGTTGCGGAACTCTAACATTTGTCTCTGCTGCATGTGCCCAAATTTCACCGCCAGAGAATTTTCTTTGGCCGAACAGTCATTGTCCAGTGTAATGGCTGGGTAAGCAGCTGTCAGTAATTCGTTTCGTGCTTAGATTTTGTTTGTGTTTACATTCGACTGACATCAATCATACATTTTCCAATTGCATGTCTTCAAAAAATCAGAGACAGCGACGAAGGTAATGAGAAATCTGTGTAGGTGTCAGGAAAAAAGTGTAATAGTATAGCTATTGATTTCGCAAAACTGTACCCTGTAAAGCTCAGGTTAGTTGCCGAAAGTTGTTAAGTTACAACGCATATTTAAATGTCGTTCAAATAATATGTACAAGCAACGCTGAGGTGGCATTCAACAGGTGATACGAGCATCATGACACAACAACCGATTTCGATTTCGAAGTTCACTGGTTCTGTAAAACAACTAAACTAAATTACTGTGATAATATCTCCAATAGCGGATGTGTGCAACAATTAGGCCCGGAAAAAACAATTGCAAATTTTTGCGATAGACCTTGATCTTAAAAGTTAACAAAATGTAAGTCAAGTGGAACTAATGTGTAATTACTAGAACTAGTTCTAGCGAACGGCTATAAAAAAAAACCACCGACAGTGGGCCTCAAATTAACAAGTAAAAAGGTAAACAAACAGCAGAAAGTGGGCAAATAATACGGATACTGTATCGCCAATAAGTACGTGTTGGTGAAATGGGCAGAGCTCGACAATGTGTGTATGTCACACAAATGAGGCATTTTTGAGTATTCAAACGACCTGTAATCTCTCAAAACTATTGTTGTGTTATGTCATCTCAGACATTTAAAATGAATAACTGAATACATTCTTGACAGATATTAAACAGTCGATGAATTTATTGAAAGAATGGTCGATTATTTAGTTGTGTTAGAGATGGGATTCTACTCATTTGAAATGTTTGATAAACATGTTGCTTGTTGTTGTAGTCGAAAAGATCTACAATAAAACTTGTATGACTCTTCCGGCAGTTCATCTTAATTGTTTGCTGGTTTTCTTGTCTTTGTCCCTGGAGGTGCCGGCTAAGGCTGTTAGGACCTTATTCCTTGCTTCAACTTTCTGTTGATTTTCGGATTGTGTGCTGTGGGTATACGCCTTATTTATTTATACAGGACTTGATGAAGGCTGTAATGAAGTACTAGGGTTATTTTTTTTACTTTGATGTCGTTGACCCTGAATTAATGTGGCGCAAGTTATAAGTTTTAACAAATTGTTGCTATTTAGAACCGGAAACCATTTGCTCAAATTCAGAAATCGAAAAGTTTTATGGGCTCTCTTAGGGCTTTATTCAATAATAAAATGTCTAAAATTTTAATTTCGTTCACCAGTCCTAAAGATAAAAAAAAGTTCATATAATCGAAAGAAAATATTTAAAATTTTAATTTTATTGAGCAAATTTTTCCGAATCCAGACTCCGACTCCGGTCATATTTGTCAGACACCTACTCCACAGCCCTGTTGAATTTCAGTTGAATTAGATTTTTTGCTGTTATTAATTAATTTTCAATAAAAAAAAATTTTGTTCCCATGATTTATGAACGAATTCTAAACCACGGTATCGAACCGGAACCACGGTCCAAAAGTACTTAAAAACAATCATCACCGTTTAACGTTTATAGTAATTTGGTCCTACAATCCAGCAAAATAAGTTCAGATGCAGCTGTAGATGATTAGCAGATCGCCATATTTTCGGACATGTACAGCTGTGTGTTTGCCATCGACTGTCCTCTAAAAGGACGTATAATTTATTTAAATATAATTACTCATACGCCACAGAAACGTTATACCCTCCCGCACAGATTCCGTGTACGTAGACTAGGTGGTAGTTTATAAGGAATCAAACCGCATTCGGATAGGTGTCACAAATGCTTGTTATCATTATGAGAAACACCTCAAACAAAAATTGGGGATGTTTTTATAATTTTTGAGATAACATTTTAGTTTTTGGGACATTTTTCGTATGCAAAAGAACCTATAATTTAAACAATGAAAAATTTCTCAATCCTGATCCTGACATGATCTCGGAAAAATCCTTTCCGTTGTCTTTTTTAAAACTCAACTTCAAATGGACATTTGTTCCGCACAGCGATATACACAAGTGTTGTTTGTCTTAAATAAAACAACCAACGCTGCAAAAAGTTAGTTGCTGTAGTCAAGTGATTGCCAGTCTACGATACAGACATACACTTCGACTCGATTGACTTCATTCAATAACATTTCGAAATACCACTTTTTCTTTGATAAATCGATATTTTATCTGGCTGAATAAATGCGTAACGAATGATCGAGCGCGGTCTGTCTATGTTCGATACGCTTATTCAGTGAAAATATGCAATTTTCATTTTGAAGAATACCAGTTCGTTCATACATGACAAACGTATGTATTTGTTTCGTTTAGCGTGTTTTTTGTTTCATCTCTTTTACCGTAATGACAAACCAAAATGCGAGTACGAGAACAGCAAATAATAATGGCAACCAAACGACCTTTAATGGTCCAGCAATTGCAATACAATGCAAATTACGGTACTTTGTACGAAACACTAGACAATCAGCAACAAAAATAAAAAAACAAAAACAATACAATGGACGAGTAATTATACAATATGTACTATGTACATATATGTATGTGTGTGTGTGTAGGTGCATATGTACACAGTATGTTAATTGAAACGATATCTCTGTTCCTATGTACACACTGTCCATAGCACGTATCGCTCTGTTACACTGACGTTGTGCCGCAGTCCGATCTCGGTCTCGGTCTGATTTAGCAAACCGTTAGGACCAGAAATACTAGACATTTCATCTAAACTTTATAGAAACATAAAACAGAAATATTGATTAGCTAATTAGCACATAATACCGAAGTAGGTATTCATCCACTTCAGTTCTCCACATTCGCAGAATATCAGATAAAGGTGTTATGAAACCAACAAAAAAAAAGAGAAAAAAAACGTAAAAAAAAGTCACTGATGCAAAACGCAACGCGGCAACTTCATTCAAGCAAACCAGTATCCAATTCAACAAAGTGTTTTTTGTTGTTTTTGTTTCCAGCACATAAAAGGTTTATCTATAACAAAATGCAAATACATGCATGCATATGTTCGTGTGTGTGTGTGTGTGTTCAGATATGGAAATGTTATGACATTTATAATCGATTAGAATTTGCATTCATACATGACTAAAAATGGAATTGTACCCTTAACAATATTATTAGACAGCATGACATTCGGGTTTCTTGGGGCATGACGAAATTGCAATGCTTATTGTGTCCACTGCGAATATGTAAGCGGCGATACACAAAGTGGGTAGGCGACATCTGCTCCTATGAGTATGAGTTTAAGGGTTTTCAATGTTCACTGAAGGTTTTTTTTTGTATAATGAAAGCATCTCTACGCAGTCTAGGGGAATAAATTCAATGTTTGGGGAATTGAGCTGTAGGCAAAAGTCTTGTGAAATTAATTTGTTCAAATGTTTTTTTTTTGCTTTGTACCTCGACTTGCAAGATACTGTTTTATACGATTTCACTTTTACACATACGAGTATATATTTTTACAATAAAACCACGTAAAACTCCTGCATAGTTTTGTCTGTTCTTTGTCAAAAAAAAAACACAATTTTTGTTGTATTAAGTACATTTTGTTATTTCATTTAAACAGATACAAACAGATCAAAATAATACCAAAGTTTCAGAAAAAGAGTAATAACTCCAAAAGTTGATATTTTTCTATCACCACTGAACAAATCGTTCTTTCAATTAAACAATAGTGTATACTGTATGGTATATGGTGTATTATACGCTATTATTATATTAAGCGAAATAAAATAGAGATCAGCGGGTTATATTATTTTTAATGGTATTTTCTTGCAATGACATAGCTTAATATTACAAGTTTAATAAATGAAATAAGCGCCCCGGTAACTCGCCTACCGGGGCGCTTATTTCATTTATTAAACTTGATAGGTAGCGTGCTTGCCTATCAGCGTGGGGGTTGTGGGTTCGATTCCCACCAGAGGCTTTGGTCTGTCGCTGCAAAAATCTAAACATATGGTCTGTGTCACCCGGTTTACCCTTGGACCCAAAAATTAGAATATAAATTTACTTTGTATTGTAATTAATAATAAATAAATAAATAAATAAAAATAATAAATGAAACGAATATAAACCCCCGTATTCATAAAAACTTAAAAAACGTCCGTTAAGAAAAATGTGTGAACATTGTTTTTGTATTTTCATACATTTTTCTTAACACATTTTTTCGAGGGATAGATGTATAGGATTTGTTATGACCATCTTACCATACCCTGTAAAAATCCCATAGTCGGCTATTCAACGCCATATCACTCAACTAGGGCAAATCACTCAGGTAGGGCGAAAATTTCACAGTGGTTCAGAAGGTAGAAGAATTTGCATGGTGCCATATTCACTTTGTTTCGTTCGAGTGAACATTTTCAATTTCATTTAAATTCAGTGATTTCAAATAGCGATTTTTAATAAAATATGAAAAACAAATTTCCAACGCTCTTACACCCAATAAATGAGATCGTAGTTAAACCACAATTATGTAAAACTTAGTTTCCAATAAAACAGAGTTTAAACTGCAAATACGTTTTTGAGTGGTCAATCAATATAATCGACATTTTGTTGATGTGGCAACACTCACACTTTTAGCAGAAAACATATGATTCCGGTAGATAATCGGTGAGTGCTGTCACAATCATATGGATAACAAACTGTTGTTTATACGCCCAATATACGACGTTCACTGAAAAAATTAATTTGTTTAACTTCAGTTTAAACGAGAAACGAAGATAAAACTTCACACATTTATTGGGCCCTAGTGTAGAAACAGCGGCAGCAGTTGTCAAATTCGTATAGAAAACTGAGAGGCGAAACCGCAATAAAAACTGCACTGAATTAGTGTAGAAACAGAACACTGCGGCTGAGACAGCGGTTGTCAAATTCGTATGGAAAACTGAGAGGTGAAACCGCACTGAATTAATCTATTTTCAATTTCTCTGCGGAGTTGCTTACGCTCTGAATTTTTGATACTGCCTCCCTGGTTGGGGTTTTTTTTTTTTGTAAACACAAAACATATTGGCTAATATTTCGTTATGCATATTTCCAGCAAAAAGAAGAAGAAAACAATTGAACATTATTTTCGGGACAGCAAAGTGTAAAAAACATGGACCAAAATGAGAAAATAATTGAAAACAATTTGATGCTAGAACAATTATAAAATTATAATTCTAAATAAATTCATTGTTGTAGCTCAAATGAAATAATAAACAAAGAACATCCGTGAAAAAACTGGCATTCGTCGTAATTTAATTAGTTTTCAGCTGACTTAATCCCAAAATATTAAAAACTAAAAATGTATATTTACAAAGTTATAGCCAATTCAAATATATCGTAAATTCAATTTACCGCAAAAATGGTCTATCCTGTAAAATGTCCTTTTTGGCGCTTACGTCTTATTCGCGATTAGGACTCGAAAATTTAACGCTGATGAAGCAATTGTCAACATTGCTGCCAGGTACGAGAAGTCATTTGCCATGAATGTATATAAAGAGTAAACTTGCAGTCGCTTGCTCCCCATAAAGTGTAATCGTCACCAAGTCTCTCGCAAATCTTCTAACTCAGATTATCAAATTTTTTAGTGGAACAAAAGCGGAACTTTTTGATATATGTATGTCTCTCGAAGGCCCTTGAAGGTCGTACTCCATTAACTTATATATCAAATTGATGTCTTTTTGATTGAGGAACCCACTTCAACCAATGTTCTAAGCCATAGAAACTGTCTTCATGTTCAAGATCGATCGTGTAATTGTGTCAAATGTCATCGATGAGTATTTTATACAGGTTCTCCAACAAGAGGTGTTATTTTGGTATTTAAAGAAAAATTGAATTTTTTTTGAGATAAATGAACGGATGTTTATTTCATAATAAAGGTATGCCGTTAATAATGAAAAGCAAAACCAGCCAAATGGTCACCACGCTACCACGCATATAGGACCATATCCTGTTCATGAAATTTTCTATAACCAATCGAATAGTGGCTGCCCCATGTCCTCGATAGCCTCACGAATACTATCTATGAGGTCTTGAATTGACGCTGGGCTGTTGTCGTAGACGTGGCCCCAAAGGAACAAATCACAAGATCTCGGTGGCCAACTGTGATCACCTCTTCGAGAGATAACACGGTCCGGTTCTTGAAGCGGTGCAAGAAATACTTCACTCCATTTGAATAATGAATAATAAATATTTACACCACCTACATCCGGCCTAAAATGGAATATATGTAACTCCCATATATGGGCAGGAGCTCCAAAGACATCTTTGCAGCTTTTGGACCGTGTACAGAGGAGAGCGGTGGAATGTGGGTTGTACATCGCTGTTCTGTAGCTATTTTTACGGTATCTGTTCGGCAGATATCCGGTTGGTCCCTGATATCTAACTGGTCCCTGGAGTTAGAACATTTAGTCGGAATACGCGGCTACCCAGGGTATCTCATCCGTTCGTTGTGAAATGGCCGGTTGACAGGACGACGCACTGTAGAGAAAATTCGTTCTTAAGCCGAACCGTTCGTATGTGGAATAATCTTCCAGCAAATGCTTTTCCTGCCATTTGTGACATTCAGAAATTCAAAACAAATGTCAACAAACACTACTCCCTCTTTCCTCCTTCCGATACCCTAATGTCCTTCCGCTAAAACAATGCATTTCATTTATAGGGGGCAACCCCTGAGAGTCGGTCTCACCATAAATACCAGGAACACTAGTTCCTCCATTAAATAAATCGTTGACATAGTGAGACTGACAGAAGATCGTTTAGATGAATTTTGGCCATTGTGCTTTGCAGGTTTTAGTAATAAGATAATTTAAAAAAAAAACGCGTATTAAATAAAATTTGTTATTGCACAAAAAATTAACCAGCAAAAAGGAATGCGTTACAATATGTCCTCGCTTATATAGTCCACTAGCTGTGGGCTAAATTATCCACACAAAGAAAAGGTGTGCCAGTCCAATGTCATATTCATTGAATAAAGTTTGTATTTATAGTTTTAAATATTTGCAGTGCCATGAGCGACAGGAGCGACGCAACTCCAAATCCTCCAAAGATATCACCAAAGAATGGTTTTCAACGCCATTTCAAATACAGTCAAACTCCCATCACTCGAACCACTATCATCCCGTAGAAAAATTCGACTTACGAAAACTTTGAGTTATGGAATTACTTATAAAATTGTTTAAGGGAATTTATATCATTTACTGCCACTAGAAGTGCTTCGACTTACTAGAAAAGTCGACTTATGGAAGTTCCACTGTATATCAATTCGGAAAGCATAAGAATGCACATTTTACACTACGAAATTATTCGACCTTTCTTTTATCATCTACAAATCAAATAAACGTGAGACAACACAATTTTATTTTCAAAATAGATTAGCAGGTTCTTGATATAGCCGACGTGTTTCGAGAATGACCATAAAAGACAGCAAATTTAAATTTCAGAAGGCCACAGTCAACATTGCCTTCAGGTCATATACACAAATATATATGTATTTTTTGTTTTTTTTTTTGACAGAACAAGTATTTTTCTTGACATGACCACGTGATTGAGGTTTTCACGGATATAGTTTTGTCTTTTACCGTGCCCCCTTGAGACCATTGTAAATATAACAGCGTAATCAATACGAATTACCGCTAGCAGAGCTATTGTATTTAGTATACTTTTAGGCCTTTGTAAAATTTGTAAATCCAAAATTAACGGCAGTATGTGCTCTTTTTTGTTTGCCTCTACTCTTTTTCTCCCTCTATGTCTTGCCACGGTGTGCTCTAACCGACGCTCTTCGATCGCCAATTGCAGAAGAATGGATAACAAAACGAAAAACCGAACTTACCACAACACGTCAAATCGAAACTCATGTCAAGCGGCAAGTGGTATTCGAAGATGGAAAAGTTATCGAAGATTCTGGTCCCATAGTTTCCACAAATACCACCGAGGATACGGATAAACAAGAAACCGAGACGACTGAGGTAATTCAATACTCGCATACACAAACTATTTAGCATATTGTAAATGTTTTGCATAATCTGTATAAACTTTGGCAGAAACGCGATTTGGGTCTACCGGTTGGCAATATCGATGCGGTGGATGGCAAAAGCAAAGGTGCTCTGCCTTTAGCGCCGGGAGGAAGTGGAGAGCTGGCTGAAGTGGCCAGTGGATCGGGGGGCACCCTGGTGAAAAGTATGGTACCTAAACCGGCTGATGGTCTGGTACGGGAGATCAATGATAAACGTGTTGTGTCCCACGAAGAAACTAAAAATTACATGGAAACCGAAGACATCAAGCACAGGGGAGACTTTTCGGATGAGGTAAGAATTTTGCTTTTGTCTTGGTTATTTTCCTTGTCATTATGTCTGTCTATACAAGCACACGTACATATTTAGGCATCTAAGATTTCCAACCCAACATTATGATCCCAAAACAGACCAGACCAGAACAGAACAGAACAGAACAGAGCACAACCGAACCGAACCGAGTAAACAAACAAACAATCATACGCACACTTTGGCTGTATCAAATGCTCTCTTTAGGCTTCTTTAATCATCTCATCAAAGACCTTAACGACATCGAAAGCATACTTCAAACAACTCTTACAATACAACTCGCACTACTCCCTACATAGATTCTGATTCAGATTCCGTTTCAGTTGCGGTGGGCAAAATAAACTCTGAAAACAAGAAACAACAGCCAGCGCGCACAGTGAATTAACGCTGCTGCAGCAGCACTTGGCGCAGCAGATACAGATACAGAATTCAATCGAGGCAGCAACATAGTTTTGTCTGCTCCATGCTCAGTCTGCGAGTGGAGTACAAGCCATTAAGACGTTGTTGAGCTTTCCACAAGACGTAATCGGTGTACGCGTATTCTCGGTTTGCTTTGATTTGCTTTCCTCAAGTGATGTCTGGCTGTTGATCAAATCAGTGTTTGTTTTAATTAAAAAAAAAAAACTTAAAGAAAACAAAGAAAAAACTACAAAACAAAAAAAAACGACTCCGAGAACGTCCATCAAATTCGGTAAAGGCATGAAGAATGCATGAAAAATCGTGCGTAGTCTAATTTCGAAAACGAAACGAACCAACAAGAAAAAAACGAAGAAGAAGAAGTAAGCTGAAAATGAGGAATAATGGATAAACTAAACTCAAGCTGTTTTATAAACTAATTTTAAATTTTGTTAACCCATCCCGTACATTGCTTTGACCTTTCAAAAGATCTTGTTTCTCAAGACGATACTGATAATACTGCTTATGTGTTTGTGTGTGTGTGTCTATAGATGTAGGTACATACCTGTATACAGCTCCAAGTGATGGTTTATTTGAGAGTTAGAAAAAAAAATGCAGAAAGAACGAGCAAACTACAGCAACCACAAGTTAGAAGGGAGTGAGTGTGGTGTAAAAACAAAAGACTTAAGACACAAACCTTAAACCGACTCGTTTCCGAAGGCACCGGGCGCCGCCGCCACCACCGCCACCTACTTGCCTTTGAAATGAATTTCAATATAAACATTCATATGTACACACACATATCCATTGTGTACCGATAAATGTTTGATATGAGTACAAGTTCGTGCGGCAAAATAAAAATTACACATGAACGGAAATAATCTGAAGGTCAAACGCCGCATCCTTCTTCATAAATTGGCTCGATGCCAACAATGTTTTAGAACGCCCCGTCAGTGTCGCGCCTCCCTCCCAGCCCTTAATGCTTGCGACAAAGGAAAACCTCTTTACTATGCAAGACCGTGGTTGGGAGGAGTAATCCGCGCGAGTGCTCAACCAGAAACCTGTTTAAAGTTAACAAAAAAAAAAAACGACAAAATAAATTGAAGAAATTGAAAAGGCTGATGCTGCTGTTGCTGTTGTTGCCGTCAACGTAATTGCAGAAATCCTGCTATTACATACATGCATACATATACATATGTATGTGTACTGCGTGTAATGTCAGTAGTTCCAGGCAACTCGAAAACTGTTCAACAAACTAAATTCTTAACTGGTCGAATGTTATAAAATCCCAAACGTATTCGTACAAACGTGTATACAAAATCCAGCTGAAAACCTAAAAGTGGTTGTGCTTTGCATGCACAAATATTTATTGACAAGATTTATAAAACTCCGGCCTAAAATGCTAAAACAAAACACACACACACAGCCATAGCCATAGACACAAAACGAACGTTCGTTCCTATGTACACATGTACATACACATACCAGCAGCCGCAGCAGCAGCTACCGCGACAATGTGCGCAGACATACAAACAGGCGGACAGACAATGCTTAACGTGTTCCAAGGCAAACAAGTCTTGGGAAAAATAAGAAACGTTCATTAACCCGAAAATTCAAATTCAGTTTCTATCCCATAAATATTTTCACATAAACAACGATTTTTCCCCCTTTTTTCTTTTTTTTTTTGAAACTCAATTATGTCTTTCTTGTCGTTTTGCGTTTTGTTATATTATCGTTTTGAAACAAACCAATTTTAGAGGAATTTCCATTTTGTTCCACTCAAACTTCAGATTGTGTAACAACGAAACGAAGGCATTAATTTCATTTTAATGTCTGCTCATTTGTCTGTCGACTCGGTGACTTTCTTGTTCGGACAACAAACATTCAGTCGCCTGTTTTACATGTGAACACATGCAATTGTTGTTTCAAATGTAGAGGTACCTTACCAAATTGTTACCAACAGTAATTAGAGGCCACCACGTAATCTTCGAAATCATGATTGAGTGTAATTTGTACTTTCTTCGACACCAATTGAAACGCCAACAACGGCAAGCCTCCATCGAACCATTTGTGTTTTTTTAACGTTCATTTTTTTTTTTTTCACCAACACCAAAGTGTTTTTTTTTCGATAAATCTTTTATTTATGAAGGTTATACGTCGTATGTACAAATCAATAAAAATTCATTTATTTGATTTTGAATATGCCACGAAATTATATTATTTAAGAGCAATCGGATCAACAGTGATGAACATTCAAATAGCAGCAGCATGAAATGTTGAAGTGGAGTGCCATCCCATTTCTATGTGTCAGTCAAATTCCAAGGGAAAATACTTTGATTTGATTTGTGCACAGTCCGGTAGTTGATCGACCACTATGACAATGTACGAGTGCCGATCAGAAAGTATGTAATGATTTCAAAATTATTGTAAAGTCCAAACAAAAAACCAAACTGTTGTATTTACGAAATCCATTGTCATTCTGTCTAAATGCGATCACAAAATACAACGAAAGTGTTTTACGAAATTCAGCAATAATTTCACGTGGAATACGTCATAAATAACAAAAATTACAACTTTGTTATACAATAAAAGGTTGGGAATTTCAGGACAAAAAATATAAGACCGTCATTGGAATAGATAGACACATGTATCAAAACATTTCCTTTTGTGTGTGAACCGTGTCAAATGAAATATTTATTCATTACTGCCGGCCACTTACATTGTAATAATTATTTCCTGCAAATGTCGCCCTCGGCCGGTATTTCAGCAAAGAAATGTGCATCGAGACATTCCTATCTATGCCTACAGTACTACACTTCTACACTCGCTTCTGTGTACATTGATCTACTGCACCCGAAACTCTTACAAAAATGAATCGATGCGCACACAACCAAATACTGTACACTGTTTGATTTTTGAAACCAAACAATTTAAGAAACGTACACCATATTACACTCCTAGATAAATAAAACATACTTTCATCTAATCACTTTCAGTTTACATTTGTTTTTACCCTTATCAAGATTTTTGTTATTTGTTTTTCGAGTTTTCATTCGGTTTTCATAGGATTTTCCTGACATTTTAAATATTTCGCACATTTTTCGTCGTATTTTCAATTTCAAGATACCGCTGAAAAGATCATTTCTTTAACTGAATTACTTTCTATGTACAGAGATATTAATTTGATGTCAAATATAAATCAAACAACAATGAAAACAATATACTTATATACGTAGTGAAACAAGTTTCATGTTCACAGAAATAAGGCTCTTCAAAATATCAATTAAACAATAAATGACCCTCATAGCTTGATGCATCTCTATTTCATTTCCTCATGTTGTAGATTATTTCGAATTTATATTATACCAGTTTTGGGCCCGTTTTAGTCTCATTTTCCATTATTTTGGTCCATTCTTGTCGAATAAAATTGTTTTCACACCTTTTTGTTTTTTCGCCTTTTGTACTTTTTTGGTACGTTTTTGCCACATTTTTGTCACCTATTATCTGAACTATTATCCACATGTTTTTTTTTACAAAAATTTTTTTAAATTTGTCACCCTTTTTTTATCCCGTTTTCCTAAATTTGTATCCCGTTAGAGCGAATGTATTTTGGGAGTCGCTCTAAAACATATCAATCTTCATTTCTGAGGTGTAAATCTGTAACTCAAGCCGAGCCCCTCTAATGTACTCTGTTTATATTTTTCAAGCATTCGGTGAATATATAAAAATAAAGTGAATATATAATGAAGACAGTGAGTACTCAGTGTATTCATTGTTGTTTCACACGAACCTACATGATAGATGTTCACACATGTTCATCGGTAAACCAGTCAAACACTAAATTGTTTTTCAAGCATAACATGAATTCACTAAAGTATTCGTTTTTCAACTGAATGTCGTTTCAAGGCATTCATTGAATTTTTACTGCTTGCTATCCTCCGTATACCAGGGTGCAACCTTCAACATATTTGATCTCCGGACGCGATTCATTTATCCACCGGTATTATGAATAGGCAATCTGAGTATTTGAAGTGGCTACGGTTGGGATACGGATGATATGTGTCACCTGGCCAACCACTTATCAAGTGTTTCTAAAATGAAGCACTCCCAAATGGTTGCCTTCTGTTAATGGAAATCGATTTTATAAAAAAAAACACACACACACAATTGCTGCTATTGTCGTGATCATCGCTGTATTGATAGATTCAAAATGTAAGAGGCACTGTGAACTGTTATTCTTTCTCTTCGATTTGGAGTTTCATTTAAAGTTGCCACAAAAGCAGTGTAAAATATTCAAATATTCAAGTAGCAGCGATATCTGGTATCGTGCAGCAGTTGCACTGCCGTATACGATCATATGATGGAGTTTGCAAAATGTAACGCATTGTGGTTTTTGTTGCTGTGCTCTAGATAACGCCCTTGCAGCCAAAGTGATTGGTTAGTGCCCAACGATGGCGTTGATGACGGTAACAAACAACGGCCAAGAGAGCGATGGCGGGCACGCAGGCGGTCAGGCGGGAGCGGTGACAATGAAGGTGTTGGTGGTTGTTTGTGGAGTGCTGGTGAATTGCTAAAAACCCAAACTCCAAAGTTTTTTTTTTTACGTAATACTTCCACAGCACACTTTTGTGTTGTTGTTGCTTTGGCTTTCGGTTTGTGCCTTTTCAACACCTTTCAATTGCAGTTAGATTCAACAATTTTACACAACTGCAACAACATTTTGTTATGATATTTTATTTGAATTTTTGCAGGCCTTCGTTAAAGCCGTTACCAGTGGTGTGGAGAACGTAGAGGAGACACTATTGTCGGCTGCCGAATATCAGAAGCAATTGGTGGCGATTGGCCCTCGACTTGTTGCCAACACGACAAAATCATTCAAGACCATCGATTCGGAGGATGTGCAAAAGCGTTCGCTGGCTCAAGAGGACGGCAAGATCATAACGGAACAGAAGAAGACCACGGAGCATGAGGTAATAGTCGATGACGAGTTGCCGGATGACTACAAATCAGTTGGAAGTCAAGAACGGGTAAAAACAATAGTGAGTTGTGCTTGTGACCTGGTTGAGGTCGAGTCTTACGATTCCATTTGTCTTACGATTGCTTTTGTTTTTTAGGAAGCCAACCAGCGGTATTTCAAGCAGCGCGACGAGCAGCATGTGGATCTTGTCAAAGATGGTAAAGTAGTCGGCACTGAAATGAAATACGCGGCCGAAACCATGCAACTGGAAAATGATGATATCTTGGAACGTCCAGACGACTGGGATAGTTTATCAGATCGTATGCGAAAAATGCGTAAACCGTACAACAAATCCGTAATGCAGCACCCCAAAGGTAGGTATGAATGCAAACCTCTGTTTGTGTCAGCCGAATTTAAGTGCATTTTTTCATTATTTGGAACCTTTTGTGACAGGTGGTATTCTGATGGATCGCAAGGATGCTCTCACCAAACGACCATTGGACTTTGACAGAGAAGAGGAGACCCGTAAGGGTGAAACCATTAAATGGTTGGAATCTCATTTTGGCAGCGAGTCAACCGCCTCCAATGATTCCCGTGAGGATGAGGGCGATGTTATTGAGCCCACCAAGAAGACCTACTTCAATGTGACCATCAAATCAAATCAAAACCAGGCAACAGCCACAAACCCACCATACGAGGCCACTGACAAGAAAGCCTTTGTCAAGCGCAGTGTCGACGTGATGAATGGGGTTGGTGGCGGTGGTGGTGTTGGTGGTGGAGCTGCCAACAATGGGGCCAAGTACTACCAGGGTATTTCGAATTGGAGTAATCGCAAAGATACACCCGCAACAACGCCCGCCAATCATTTCGCCTCGAAAGCATTTCGCGATGATCTCCATGCTTCAATTGAACGCAACCAGTTGAGGAAAAGTAGCGCCGTCTACACTTCCAAGGATAACTTGAGTGCCGATAAACCGCCATATGTGAAATCCCCTCCCACTGATAGCTATGTTAGCCGCGAAGACATTCTACAACAGAAGCGACAAAGTCTGTCCTCTCAGTTCCTGGCTAGGTCGAGACAAAATTCTCGCGACCACCTTGACGATGTCGACAAGGTGGCACAGACATCGTTCGACGAGGACCGCTACATAAGTGGCTCTCGGACAGATCTCCATTACGGCTTGAATCTGAAGGAGAAGGAAAAGCGAAGCTACACCCGTGCAGAGATTATCGATGAGCCTGATTCGCCGGCACCGCCTCGCAAGAACTCGTACATAGAAGAGCGAGCCAAAAGCTATGAACGCACTTTTGTGGAGAACAATCGGTACAACTCGCTGAGATCGGACAACACACCAACGCAACGCGAAGTGAACACTCTTGAAAGGCCGGCAGTGCCGCAGCGGCGGCGCAATGGCGAGAAGAAATTACGCCAACAGCACGACGCAACACCTGATCATAAATCACCCATAGAGATCGCTGAACCGCCGCCAGATTATTCGCCTCCACCTCGCAGTCGGTCTTCATCGCCACGTGAAGACTATCACAATGTTCGCACCAAGTCCTATGCACATCCACAACCGTTGTATTCCACATCTTCTGTGCCAGAACAACAGTCATCGCGCGAAGTGAACACATTCAATCGGAAACAGAATCAACGGACCCGTTTTGCTCGCAACACCCCTTCGCCACCAACTGCAGCCATTCAACATCAACACCATCCACATCCACATCCCCACCCCCATCCACATCAACATCAACAGCACAATCAGACACTCCGGCCCAGCATGTTAACGCAAACGACGCAGACAACGCCGTCAACAATATCAACCTCGACCGTGGCCTCACATCGATCCAGCAAGGTGGGTCAAGTGATTGGAAATTCGCTGCGCAAACTCGTTGGCAAACTAAGGTCGGCCAGTGTTGAGCGCAAGCTACGAATGAAATCAAAGTCCAAGTCTCGGGAGCATTCCCCAGCTCCTGCAGTCGTCCACCATCACGAGCAGCAGAATCAGCGCAATGTAACGACATATCAACAATATAATGTAATCGACGGTCATATTGGAGGCAATCCAAATACCACATCCCATGACGACTCCGAAGAGGAACTTGCTGCCCACCAGAGAATCCCTTACCAAGCTAGCAAAACGGGTGAAAGCGTGTACAGTAACGCAAGTGTTGATCGCAGAGTTTTACTGCACACCAGCTCCTCCCATCCGGTAGGCGCTAATAATCGCGATGGCTATCGTGTGATCAGTCCAAAGCAACGTTACTATTTGGGGGAGGATCCATATTCCAGTACACTGTATGGCAAGGAGAATGTCCAGGAAATCCCGAAATTGCAACGTAACGGTGGAACGGCGTCCTACTACAGCAACAACACCAACAACAGCAGCCGTGAGAACACCTCGTCGCATACTCTGGGTCGTTACCAGAAAGGCAACCAGCGTATTAGCGGATCAACGCCGAATTTGAATCAAGGCTATCGCAGTACACAGACGTTGCCGCGAAAACTCAACGAGCACCCTCCCGTCCATCAGTACGAGACGCAGACAATGAATATCTCACGTTCGAATGTGACAGCCAAAGTGCAGAGTAAGCTACGCCAACAACAACAACATCTGCAGCAGCAGCAGCAGCAACAGCACCAACATCAGCAACAGTCGGAACAACGAATTGCCTATCAACCCATTGCTCAGAATACAGGACCACTTAAGCCTGCCAGAACATATGCAAAATCGCTGAATCGTAGCAAAAGTTTCAGCGTCCATGCCATGAATGGCAGCAATGATCCTAGTCCCATTTACATGGAAAAACTAACCAACAACAACTACACCAACAACCTACAATCTAGCCACGCATTCAAGTCAAATCCACATCTGTACTCTAGTTCCAAGGAGAGTTCTCTGCAGCAAACGCCCCTTAAAAGTCCGTCGATTGTGAATCTGATCAGTCGAAGTCAACGCGACTTATCCAAAATTGGAACGAACGAAGACGAGTCCGACACGTATGCCGAGCGGCAGGCCTACACGAACAATCGCAAATATTACGACGATCGGAAGGCCATACCCCCGTATAGATCAGCGGGACCGCATGCCGACGATGACTACAAATATCGTTCACCCGGTCACTATCACTTGCAGTCAAAACACTCTCTTGACTCTCGGGGTTCGGTGGACATCAACAAGGACACCGCCAGCATCGTCCGACAGGAAGAATACCAGCGCACGAAACGTACACCTCCATCCGGTTCCACAATTATCAAAGTACGCAACATGGACTACCGCAAATGATAATACAGCACAGCAGCGTCCATGCCAGCGTCCGTCTGCCGTCCATCCCATCGGCTTTTGTTTCATTTGACATGTTAGCAAATAAAAATCCAAAGCCATACGACTCATCAACATCGGAATACACCCAATGTTATCTGTAGACTACTTATTTTTTACATACTAATACTTAGTAATTTATATATATATACACACACACACACACATACATATACATACATTAATATTTAATATTCAATGGCTTCCATTTATCTTCCTTAATGTAACTTAATACAAAAGTACTTAACCTAAATTAACTTTAATCTTCAATTACCAATTAATGTTGTTTATAGAGAATTTAATTATTATTAATTAAGTAGATGTATGACAACAAATTAAAACAAATCGTAATGACTAATACACTACTTACTACCTAAATACAAATATGCAGCTGTTAACTAACTTACATTTTACAATAGTACATACATCTATATATATATACATATATATATATATATATGGGTGTGTGTACCACGCTGACATTCACAGTGTGACTATCAAATGCAATAAAGTGCCAAAATTTAATAACTGTCAAAATAGTTCCCCCCATTATTATTGGTTGGGTGGTGAGTATGGAATGGTTCAAAGTCACCAGTTAACATTGAAATGAAATAAAAATATCTAAATGTCCACTATTGTGAGTTTTCGGTCCATTAACGAGTAATTTTCCAAGCAGTCAATGATTGTCATGTTTTCGCTTTCATTTTGACTGTCTGTAAATGTATACTAGCTGACCCGGCAAATTTCCTCCTACCTAGACACAAAATTGAGGTGTCAGGATGTAGTATATCGGTGTCAATAGCATATCTAAGAAATGTAATCTTCATATCTCTAACTGTTCATGAGATGTGGTGGTTCAACGTTTTATGGTGCTACTGTGAAATACTGTGAATATTCCACCCAGGAATGTCCAGTTATGGATCAGCAGAAACAAATTTAAGCAAATGAGTGGTGCTACATTCCTTTGTCCAATTGTCGCCTAATGTAGCCGCGCAGCATTAACTTCCAGCTCGAATTCAAGAGAAATCCCTCCAATAATGCCGGTGATATTGTACCTTTAAATTATGGGTTGAGTGGGAGGTGCCACACCCCGTTGCCCAATTATCACTTAATATATCCAGGAACCTTCAGTCTATCAGCAGTAAATTCCACTTCAAATTTAAATGAATGGCCAAATATTAGCCCGCGATTTTGGAAATGTAAAATTTGCCAAGCCCACTGCAATTTCCGATGCACACACAAAATTAAAATGAAAAATTTTATAACCAACCAGTGATTCCATTTACTACTCCGTAGCAGCAAGAGCTTAACAAATATTGCTATGCTCTCGCTACCGCTCCCACTTTGAACAGAGCCCTAGCAGAGCCATAGCCGAAAAATGAAAAAGTATTTGCTCTGCTCTGCTTGTAGTTCTGTCGCGTCATAAACTATAGCAATAGAAACAGGCAAAAATCAAATGATGTGCTCTGCGTAGCCATAGCGGGAGCTGAAAACTGAGAGCGAGATGAGAGCAGATGAAGTGAAATTGTTTTTATTTACTATGGCTCTTCTGCATTTTTGTTTTTACTAAAATTCTGTGTTTGTTTGGACGTTTTTGTTTTTGCTACAATTCTGTGATCTTTATTTTATTCATTCACTGAGTTTCAGTCTGCAAAAGCATACGTGTCCTTGAGGATTCATATGGATACACATTTTCTCTTCTCGGAGTTTGAAGATTTAGAGATGGTTGATTTATTCGCCAGATTTATAAGATTAAAAATCACTTGATAGTAACTTATTAGCATTTGGATGCAGGGTCTAACCGGACACTGGAATCTGATACCAAGGGTCTTCAAGAGGGGCTGTGACTGTGACCGTCATCACGGTAACGGCAGGTTGATGTAGATGGTCTTCATCTTGATTATCCTAAAGAGGCGCTGGCCGTCACATTATAACAATATTTTATATACCCGTAATATTTTAGAAAGTATCGTCGATTGAAGTTCCATCGGCGATGCCACACCCTATTAAACCAGTACCTAAAGGTGGCTTCATTTCATAATATGCTAATTCTAAAAAGTAAATTTTAATGGAGACTCATTCAAAGTATCCATAGTATTATGAGATAGTATTTTCGGTATTTCTATCAGAATTATCGTAGAATAACTTAGGCCATTGGTGAAAGCACAAAAATGTTGTTGTTCCTTTAAGTTGACTTTTTATAACTTACATGTATTTATTTATTCGACGAATAACATGCATGTGTACTAAGTCCTAAGTAAAGCACGACAAAAATTAATGTCCCTTCTAAGCAATGCTAATTGCTACTTAGCCCGTTTGGGATTGGACGTTTTTTTAAACTTCAGTCATATGCTAAGTACAATAATTTGTCATATGATTGCGGGATAAATTCAAGATTTTGACACGATTTAACTTGAAATTATCCGAATTCAAGAAAAAACAATATCCCTAAAATCATGCTAAGTCGATATAGTCCGCAACAATTTTTAGTGAATGTCTTTATATACTGCTAGAATATCCACCCGCTACCAGCAAGAACAACTATTCCACCTATTGGGAAAATAAATATTAAAAAAAAAAACTTTTTACGGATGTTTTCATTCTTACTTACAAATGTTATGGAAGCGTTATTAAAAATTATGTATATCCTTAAACAACAATGCTGGCAAAGTTGAAAAGATTGATAAAAAAGAGAGGAAAAAAATATGACATGTCCAACTTAAATACTTCAATTAAAAGATTGTCAGTGGATAAAAGCGGAACTAGTGATGTACCTCAAAGGCTAGAGATTTCGCTAGTTTTGCACAAGTTCCATTTCCTGGAGAGTTAACGCACACAAACATGCGAAAGATTCTTCTCTCGTTTCTCGCTTTTTCACATTATCCGTTTTTACGATATCTGCCTATTTGTTCCATCCACTTTTCGACGAATTTTTCACTTTTCGGCCTGTTCCACAACTGATAACGACATTATCAAACTTTTATATTTCTATGGCAGCAAACATTCAATTACAATCTGTCAAATCTATTACAATTTCAATCGATGTGACAGACTTAAATTTATTAAATATGGATTTTTACATTGATTTGACATTTTGACTATTAACATTATAACTTATGTTGTCTCACTCTGAAATTCGAAATTTGCCAACAACTTTATTATCCCACTACGTGATAAAACATTATACTGAAGTTACAATGTCTGAGGCAACCCGGAAAAAGCAACAGCATGAACCCACGCTTTCAGCTAGTTCTTATCGAAATAATGATTGGCGATTATGCTTTTCCCCGGTATTGCAGGCATATTGGATGGACATGGCAATCAAGGGAAATAAAGCGACAGAAGAAGAAGAAAAAGAATTTAACATTGTGGATGGAATGGAGGAATTTGCGATTAGAGGAAGATGGAATGGAGGAATAAAAAAAACAATTTCATTCTCTTCGATGCTCAGACACCACGCCGCCGTAGCCGCCGCCGCCTGGAAAAAAAATCAGCCGCCGTCATTGTCATTGCTTCGGCTCGGTTCGCTGAATTCAAGTTAAATTCATTTATTCATGAAAAAAAGAGTGGCAACACTGGAGATAAGTAGACGTACTTTATATACCGCGAAAAAAAATTTCTAATTTTTTTAAATTTAATTAAACTTAGCGAATATTTCGGGCATCCAAATTGCAGTATATTGCAATTAAGATGCCTGGTTCTTTGCCCCCCGACATGGATTGCGATGTCGTTGAGGTGGAAGCGAAAACTTCCCAACAACCACCACTGCCTGCATCAGTACAAACTACAACAAATAAAACTAATGAACGAAAAAGACAACGAATGGAGAGTGCGTTATCCCCAATAAACATTGACATTTCGGAATTGTCCCAAAAATTGGCGAACCACAACCCCAACGATCCAAACAAGTATGGAATTCTGGGAGTCCTGGCAGACATCAATATTGAGTGTCCACAACCCGCAAAAACGCAAGCCCCGCGCAGCAAAGAAGCGGCCAAACCCAAAACAAAATGGTGCCCGCCAATTTTTATATACAACGTCAACATTAAAACACTGGTAGACACATTAAAAATCACGATCCCTGAATTTTCATTCAAGGTAATTAATATTAACAAAAATAAAAGTAAGCTTTACTTTGAAGATCCCACTGTTCATGCCTCAATGATGGCTATACTGCGCGCAAAAAATATAAATTCGTATTCCTTCACTCCAAAGGAACAAAAACAAATTTCGTTGGTCTTACGTGGTCTATATCCTGAGTCGGATATAGATGAAATAAAATCTGAACTGGACAAAACAATTCCAGATACCATTGCGCTCGTAACAAAATTTAAAACACCAACTTCAATTAAAAATGGTACGGACACTGGGCTGTTTTTGGTAACACTGCTACCGGGGAAAAATATTGGTGATGTATCCCACATTCGTGGACTACACTACCAGGTTATTTCCTGGGAGAAACCCAAAAGAAAAGAAGGTGACATTCAATGCCGAAGATGTCAACGTTGGGGTCACATTTCACGAAACTGTAACTCGGCCTACAAATGTGTAAAATGTGACCAAGAGCATGCTCCTGGCGAATGCTTACGTATTCGCACAAACGTCTCAGATCCCTATTGCATTAACTGCGAAGAGTCAGGGCATCCAGCTAACTGGAGAGGCTGTCCTTCCTATAAAAAATATGTCGCCGCTCGGCACAACAAAATTACAAAAGCCCTTGAAGAGAGATCTGCGGCTAAAACCAACGTAAACAGAGCTGTCGGTATGTCAATGGTATCTGCAGGAAAATCATTCGCCAGCCTGTTTCAGTCACCTTCTGTTCATCAAACCAATCACCAACAAAAACCTTCCGTAATTGAGGAATTTTTAAAATTAGCCAATTTCTTCCTAGAACCTGAGGAACTGACTCTGGAACAAGAAATCAATGTATTTCTTTCTAATTACATGAAAATGACAAAGTCTGAGGCAAAAACTGAATTCTTGCGCCTCCTTAATAAAGTAAGAACTAATTATGGACCATAGATTCATAAAGTTTTTATCATTTAATGTAAGATCACTGGTCGATACTAGTCGTCTAGTCGATTTAAGAAATACATTGCACCATAATAATATTGACGTTGGATTCATCCAGGAGTGTCATCTGCGAAAAAACAAAAGAGTAAAAATCGATGGCTACAATTTCATATATGACAACTCACCTATTGGAGTGGCTGTTGTAATTAAGAACGCAATTAATTACAGCCGAGTATCTTTAACTGACGTTGGGATTAATACCGCCCTCATACAAATTGACTTATCCAATAGTAACGGCCGCAAAAAATATTTATTTGGATCAATTTACGTCCCATGTAATTACTCACCCCAAAGACTGGAGGCTGACTTAAATAAAATTCTTCAACTGTGTAACAATTACGATGCATTTATTCTGGGAGGTGATCTTAACGCAAGAAATCCGATTTGGGGTGATTCATCTGAAAATTCAAATGGAAAAATTCTTCGAAATTGGTTAGATAATAACTGTTTAGATGTCGCACGCATTTGCGACTTAACGCCATCTTACCCAAATGGCCCATCATTTCTCGACCACTTTCTCATCAGCGCTCACCTGATAAATATGAATCACCCGAACTTTAGGATTTCATCAAAATCGTCCTTCTCTGATCATTTCCCTCTTAAACTGGAGCTAAAACTGGAAAGTTCAAATATTATTATGAAATCTCCACAAGTTTTCATATCATATAAAAACACAAACTGGGAGAATTTCCGAGCTGACATGGAATGTGCATCGAGCCGTTTAATGCCAATTTCAAATGGCAATTTGGATAACTCGGAAATTGATACACTAATTGGAGAATTCAACAATTCCTTCACCGCAATCAATAATGCGCATTCACAAAAACTGGAAATAAAAGATGGCAAAATTCCCCTCTCAGATAGATCCAAGAAACTTTTCAAATTGAAACATCAATGGCAGAAGGAATTAAAAAGAATATTTCATCGAACTGGTAACAGACTGAGCAGTGAGTATACAATCCTCTCAAAGCAAATTCAACTCCTGAAAATAATAATTAAAGAATCGGTAAAAATAGAACAGGCTAATTTATTTAATGAAAGATTAAAAAATATCAAACCTGGTCCGTCCGCATTCAAAGAAATCTTCAAAATAACTGGGAAGAAAAAATCCGCCTTCTGTCAAAAGATCACTCACAACGACATTGTCATTACAAATAATGAAGAGATTGCTAATCATTTTCAATCATATTACACTTCAATATTTCTCCCCACAATTTCTGATCGACCAGTTGATGACCTAGACTCCAGGGTTTCTCTCTGCATCAGACAAACTCCACGCCGTATTTATACATTTGACGACGATTTCAATGCAACTGAAAATCAAGATACGTTTCACTTCACGGAATCTGAAAAAATTAAAAACATTATTCAAAAAATGAATAATAAAAAATCAAGCGGTACTGACGGAATTTCCAATTTCCTGATAAGAAAGTTTCCTGGTGCTACAATAAACCTACTCTCCCTTATCTATAATAACTGTATTAACAATGGTTATTTTCCTAATATTTGGAAGGCAGCAAAAATTTTACCGATTAAAAAAAAGTCCAATAGTGAGACGGTGGCTGATTTCCGTCCAATTTCTTTACTCTCCAACATTGGTAAAATATTTGAGCATGTCCTGAAAGAAAAACTTGAAAATGAGTTCATAATAAACCCCATACCAAATTTTCAATTTGGATTTAAACAATCGCACTCCACACAACATGCTCTGCTTAAATTCCACAGTGATATTACCACCAATTTGCGAAAGCAAATCTGTACGGTGGCAATATCCTTGGATATTGAAAAGGCGTTTGACTCAGTCTGTCACAACGGGATACTGTACAAGCTGTTGGACCTGAACACCGATCCATTTTTGGTAAAACTGATACACAGCTTCTTCCAAGACCGCACATTTTCTGTTGGAATCCATGGAACTTCTTCGACATCTGGAATGATACACAGGGGCGTCCCACAAGGAAGTGTGCTCGCTCCGTACTTATTCAATATATTCCTTAACGATTTCCCACACACTAATCCTGAGTCTCAAGCCATTCTTTATGCCGACGACTGCCTGATTTATGCCCATAGCTCTTCTCCAACAGATGCCTTAAATAAAGCAGCTTCTCACCTTAACATCATCAGTGATTATTACAAAAAATGGGGAATAATAATCAACGCTGCAAAATCCGAGGCCATATGCATTAGGAATGCATCCGGAAAATGCCCAAAAACGGTGGTCCCGCAAAGCAAATCTCTTCGCCTCCTCCTTGATGGAATTGACATCCCCTTTAAAACAAATATTAAATACCTGGGAGTCACTTTTGATAAATTATTGAAATTTAACTTACACGCACGTTCCATACTCCAGAAGGCAAAAACAATAGCAGGGATGTTTTCATATGTCCTTAACAGCAAATATCTCCCTCAAAACACAAAGCTGCTCCTGTATAAAGTGGCGGTAAGGCCAATACTGTTGTACGGATTTCCAATCTGGTTCACTATATCTCCGATAGTAGCCAAAGAGTTGGAAATCCTAGAACGAAAATTTCTGCGAAAGTGCATAAATAAACATTATGCGACCCGCACGAAAAAATTTTCTAACGCCAACATATACACAACGTCAGGAGTCCAATCTTTGTGTAAATATGCATTTCAACTCCAAAGGACATTTATTGAAAGGCTTGCCTCACATGAAAACATCTTACTGCAACAAATATTTGAATCAGAAATAAACAACAATTGGTCTGACTCGCCTTACCTTTCTCCAGTGGGTATACTCAACGACTCTGATAATGTTCCAGACGACCACATATTGCCTCAATTTTATATAAAAACACAAGCTGGATCTCACAGAGGATAAAAAAAAAAAAAAAAAAAACAATTTAGCAACATAAATGTACACTAAAGTTCACTCAAAGTACCTGAACACTCGATATAGATAATTATTTACATAAATCAATACCACTTACTGTGATATTTACCTTAAGAACACACTCATTCATGTATTAATGAGCCCTGTTGTCACTGTCAAACAGTATTCGTTATTTAGTTTTAAGTTTTATGTAGTTTGTTTTGATTATTTATTCTACTTGACAGACACATATGCTCTGTCCGACACAGTAAAGGCCGCGAGCAAGCCTTATTCTATTTTATGTTATGTTACATTTTCTTATGTATATACCTACTATCTCAGTAAGCATGTCGCATGTACTCACAACTCACCGTGTATTAGAACAAGACGAATATAGTTCTAAGTGTTAAATGTTAAACGTTCGCTATGTACATTGTTTATGTTACCGAAAAGAAAGAAAGTCTCAATAAATTTACTTACTTACTTACTTACTTCATTTATTCATTTTTAATTTAAAAAAAAAAGAAAAACACGAAAATGGCTGTTGAGAATAAAATAAAATCATCCGGAGAGGTGCAACAGGCCGGCGATGAGCCGATGAATCAAGCGTCGGATTGCACAACAAACCGTGAAATGATGTCTGGAGCAGAAAACAACAATTGCGACTCGGCGTCGTCCGCAAATACAACCGGCCAAGAATTGCAAATTAAAACTGGGGATGTGTATATGATCAAAAGAGCAGACGGCAATGTCCATCCTGCCCAAATTATACAGTCTCGAGACACGGAATCGGGCTCTAAAGCCAAATCAGAATACTACTATGTCCATTATGTTGGCCTGAACAGGAGGCTAGATGAATGGGTGTCGAGAGACCGCATAACAGATGCCACTGACGATGAGAACAAGTCCGCGGGAACTGGTGTCGATGTTGCCGATACGGCGGTAGCGGGAGCAAAAACAATAAAACAGTTGAGTAAGGAGCAAATTGCATCTTTGGAAAACCCATCTGCAGCAGAAAATGGAGATCGGAAATTGACCAGGAATCAAAAGAGACGCCACGATGAAATCAATCACGTACAAAAGACGTATGCCGAAATGGATCCCACAACAGCTGCCCTCGAAAAAGAACACGAGGCCATTACCAAAGTAAAGTATATTGACAAACTGAGGATAGGGCGCTTTGAAATCGACACCTGGTACTTCAGTCCATATCCAGACGAATACGGCAAAGTGGGCACATTGTATGTGTGTGAGTACTGTTTGAAGTACATGCGGTTCCAGAAGACCTACCGCTACCATGCCTCCGAATGTACCCAGAGACAGCCACCGGGCAGTGAGATTTACAGAAAAGGCACAATATCAATTTTTGAAATTGACGGTAAAGATCACAAATTGTACTGCCAAATGCTGTGCCTTATGGCGAAATTGTTTTTGGATCATAAAACGCTGTATTATGACGTGGAACCGTTTTACTTCTATGTGCTGTGTGAAATTGACAAAAAGGGCGCTCATATTGTGGGCTACTTCTCCAAAGAAAAAGAGTCTCCTGAAAACAATAATGTTGCTTGTATTCTGATATTGCCTCCATACCAACGGAAGGGTTACGGGAAGCTGCTCATAGCTTTCAGCTACGAATTATCACGACGTGAGGCCGTAGTTGGCAGTCCCGAGAAGCCATTGTCTGATCTTGGACGTCTGAGCTACCGTAGCTATTGGGCGTACACACTGTTGGAGCTAATGAAGGATTGCCGAACAACCACACAAAGTATCAAAGAGCTCAGCGAACTCAGTGGAATTACACATGACGATATTATTTACACGCTTCAGTCTATGAAGATGGTGAAATATTGGAAGGGGCAACATGTGATCTGCGTAACGCCGAAAACCATACTGGAACATCTCCAACTGCCTCAATTTAAGAAACCCAAACTGACCGTTGACTCTGCCTTTTTGCGGTGGGTTCCGCCGAAAAGAAACACCAGCGGTAAATTCAACAAGAAAATGTAAATTCGTTTAATTTTATAAAACGAACTTGTTTGTACAAAATTACACTGTTTGTGTGTCGGTGTTCTTCGCTCTGTTATATGAGCCCTTTTCGGAAATTATTGAAATATAATTTTTTTTTCCACATACCTACTATAGATGATGGCATTCTCATATTTTTGGAAAAATGTGGAAATTCCAATTTTTCAAAATAATCATGTTTATTGACGAATAAAATGCTTTTTAAAAGAAACATTTTTATATAGAAATTTAATTCAATAATATATTATAGATATGTACACAACAGTTAAGAGTTGAGAAACTAAGAGGAGGTCTTATTGTCAAAAAAAAGTATCCTTTCTTATTCCTTTGAAAAAATATATTAGTTATTTGGTTGAAATCGATGATGTGAGTAGGCACATATCACTAAACAGCCTTATGATTTCAGTAAAGGATGGCAATCATATGATTTGTTAAACCTTTGAATTATCTTTCGCCAACTAGCGCTGTCTAATGGGGGCTGTGGAGTCGGACTTCAGTAAATTTCCCCGGAGTCTATAGTGTAGAAATTTGCTTGACTCCGACCCGAGTTTTTTTACTTCAATTTCCAATAAAATATTTTTTTTATTTTAAAATTTAAAATATTTTCTATTACCTCAACGATGTATATTTTGCCTACAAACGTAGGACAGCGTGAGATAGAGTCTAAGAATAGAAGATGAAAATACTGTTTTTTAAATTTTGATATAGAACAACTGAAGCCCTGGTATCAATATTATTTATACTGTCTTTACTATTTCTACAGCAGTTCAGATCGGTACTATACCCAAAGATATGTGCTAATATGATGGTTTAGGGTTTTTATAAAATTTTCAAGCCATTTTCAAGATTATGAGCACATACAACATTATCTAAAAATTGTCAGTTCCTTGTAGGGTAACTTCGGTCCGATGAGGACCAATTTGATTAATGTATACATAACAATGATTTGCTTACCCAGGATAATTTTCCGAGAGACAGAAAAACGGACAAGACACTCGGCAATGTTAACCTCCACATCATATCACATTCAGAGTATTTTAACTGATTTCTTAAGTCAGATTCTACTTAAGTACATGGAACATCAAGTCAAAAATTTAGGAAAATACCTTTAATCCTCATAAACTGTTTAAATATGTATTTCTCAACGCCAATTGGTTTATACTTCTTTTTACTACATCAATTAATTCTTGCCTCTAAAGTCTTATGGCCAATTAAGAGTGAGTTACTACTAAATATGGTACGTGTAATACAATTGAATATGCAGGAGAAATCTTTAAGAGTATGTCGTACCGGTCAAAGTAAATACTGTAACTCTGTAGAAAGTAAAATAAATAATCTGCTATTTCTAATGAGTTGGGGCAACGACGACCTATGATAATCTATTGCAGCATCTTGGCGAATTCTACGGAATTCATTCAAAGACTCGGTACATTCTTGTGTCTTGAGTTGTGTATGTCGTATATCACAAATGCATTTTGAATCAAAAGAATGTATATTGACTTTTTAATCTTAAAGGGATTTCAATTTGAAGACTTACCTCAACAATGGATGGAAACTAATGCAAAGTGTTTTTTTAAAAATTGTGTAGCTTTCTTATTTTCACTACACCAAATTCGGCTTTGCGCATTATGGAGTATTGATCTGGGAACAATGTAACAGATAACACACTTTTCTTTCACAAAAAAAAAACCGTCACTCGAATTAATTAGTTTTTTCACGCAAATCGAATACAACCGACATAGGACTGACACTTGATCTTACAATTCCCACACTTTTGTGTTTGGAAGCCTTTGTTTTTAGTAATTTTATACGATATTTGTCGAAAGACTCGTACGGCCGTTAGTGAGTTAAAAACCAAAGAACAAGTGTCATATTTTGCCGCCTTTGAATAGCATTTAGCGCAAGTTGCAATTGTATGTGTGTGTGCAAGTTTAATGTGAAGAGTTGTAATTTTTAGGCACATTGCTAGAGAATGAAGAAAACATCGATACACATTTACAACCCATCCATATCAGCAAGTTCGAAAACTACACACTTACACTTGTGTGCTGCCGTTGCACGTCCAATTAGTTTCTTGCAAGTGGAGCATTGCGGACGGTACAACGGTTCAGCAATTGATGCAGACATTGTAATTGCACATGGGGCACCTCAAGCTACTTGCAGCTGATTTTTCAATGTTCTAAGCATCTATCGAAGACAATATACTCAGCTTGTAAGTAAATGTAGCGTCAGTGTCATGACAACTATCAAACTAACAGCAGTAATAAGGATATTCTGCAACCCCTGCAGAATATACTACGACTTTTCCCAGTTGATTGCAAATTGTAACACAACTTCTGTTTGTGTTTTCGCATACACTACTATTCTGTAAAACTGCAAATGATTTCAGTTTATATACTAAGAATAGGAAACGTTGTATTGTGAAACCCAGGAAGGTCATACGATTCCAACATTTTAAAAAACTAAACTACGATATTCATAATGGTCCTTAAATGTATTTCATCGCACCAATAAACGTTGGATATACGAATTTGGTATATTCTAGATCAAAAACATGCCAACGTTTATACATAAACAGGTTTTTTGCATAAACGATGCAAAACCATATGGTTTTTAGTCTTGTCTTCTGTGTATTTTGTAGTTGGCGATCAAGAGTGAAATTTGTTATATCATTAGTCACGGTGACAAGCGAATCCAATTGTCTAATCGAACACAACTATTATCAAATCGAGAATTAGTCATTTTATCGCCCGGCGAATTGTTATCGATAAAGTGTCATCTCTGAAGACAATCATTCCAAGGAAGTAAGATTTGGATATTGTAGTAAGAATGGGTCTTCTGTCGGATCCGTCCTTGACACCACGTAATAAGTTTGGAAAAGTCCTAAACAAATACCACTCCAAGGTATGTTGGCTTTTGTATATCGCCAGCGTGGTATGGTTCGGCTGCTTGGGTCATAAAGACTTCAACCACGGCACTTATCTCTCAGAAAACGCTCTATCACCAGGTAAAAGTAATACTCTATTTTGTCCTTCAATTATTAATGTGTTTGTGTCACATTTTAGGTTTGGTCTATCCGGAAATCAAACAGGATTCAAGTCGCTGGGCGCAGCAGTTAATCGATGAGTTGAATAGAGAACGTGAGAGTCATCGTACGACCACTCCACATTCGTGGATAACAGCTAAAATGAAACAAATTGGTTTAGAGACATACGTACACAATTATACTTTGCGTTATCCATTTGCCGGTGGCAAGGAATTCCATGGGAAAAATATTTATGGCATCTTAAGAGCGCCGCGGACTAGTTCTACAGAGGGTTTGGTGTTTTCGGCTCCGTATAGACCACCATCATCGCCACACACGGATATTGTCGCCAGTGTTCCAGTTCTGTTGGCATTTGCCGACTTTGCAAGAAGTACGTTAAGATATTTCTATTTTATTATAAGAGAGAGTGATGATACCCTAAATGTATTAGAGGGCTGAACTTCAGAAATATCTTCAATATTTTCAGAATTATCCAAAAACAAAAAATGTGTTTCGTAAAAAAAAGTCCACACAGACGTGCGATAAGGTCTCTGGACTTCAAAGTTTCTGGTCTTCAAAGAAGCCAGATTTCAGGGCTTTATTTGTCGAAGAGAAAGAATACTTTTATTCAGCCCTAATATCGTCTGCCCTGGACTTTTGTTTCGCAAATACAAACGTAAAATTGTTCCCTGAGAGAGAGAGTCTCAGCTTGTGCAATAGCAGTCCACTCTGAAGGACTAAATGTAGACTTTATACCATGAATGTAAAATTAAAGCTTTTTGGGTCCCTGGTCTGTTTCATATTCTTTTTCTGATTTGGTTGTCTTTTTTTCATTTATTTCTTACAGTTTGAAATATTAAGCCTAAGTTTTCCCATTTATATTTCCTTATAAAAATAATTTATGATCGCATTTGAATCGACATATATTTTCATTTATATGTTCCAACATTACATTATTCAAATCCGTATGCTTTATTTGAATTTTAGAAAAGAACTATTGGGCCAAAGATATAATCTTCTTGGTGACCGAACAGGAACAACTCGGTATGCATGCCTTCATAGAAGCATACTTTAACACAGAAATGGACCGGACTACACGTGAAAATGCCTTCTTGGATCATGGCTATTTACCCGCACGAGCTGGGTCTTTACAAGCTGCTTTGAATATTGAAGTCCAGGACTTAGATATTGGTAGGTGGTGGTTGAGAGAGTTATGATGAATATACTGTTTCATAAACTGTTTGCTGCATTTTCAGATTATGTTGATGTTAAAATCGAAGGTCTGAATGGACAACTTCCCAATCTGGATATGTTTAATTTGGTGCAACGGATTACAGCCAGAGAAGGCATCATTTCTGGGTATAAGCAGACACCACAGAAGAAAAGACGCCAATATCAAAACTCTATTGAGGGCAATGTAAAAAATCTTCTTGCCATGATATTCAGTCAGTCGACTGGTGTTCCCAATGGTAACCATGGCTTTTTCCACCGCCACCGTATTGAATCGTTAACACTGGAGGCGGTTAAGCGCCAGACTACTGGCGGTAATCGTTATAATGGCGGTCTGCCCCTGCTTAAAACAATCGAGGGCATTTCCCGCAGTCTTAATAATCTCTTGGAACGATTTCATCAGAGTTACTTTTTCTATATACTGGTACAGAACGATCGTTTTGTTTCTATAGGCGACTATATGCCATGCTTGGCACTACTTGTGGTGCCACTGTTTATCAAATCATTCCTACTCTGGCTCATAGCAAGTGGCGACATTAAAGACGAAGAAAACACCCAGCCAGATGACGCTGAATCAACCGAGTCCACGGAATTACAACTAATTCCCGCCGTTCTATTCATTTTATACGCATGTGTGATCGGCTACCTCTGTCAACACATGCTACCCTTGGAATTTCTTGTCAACTGGCTTTCAAATTATGGATTTACTACTGCTCAAAGCGTTACAGCATCAATGGTCATATGGATATCGATTGCTTTTGCATTACCAATTGCATACAAACTACCAACAAAGGCCTTACATTGGCTTCACCTGGGCTCTTTGGTAGGGCTTGGTACAACGCTGGTAATAGTAGGACTGCTCAATTTTGCTTTGGCATTTATAGTAGCACTGGTGAGCGTTCCCTTAGCTCTGGGAGTGAAGTCAAACATGCGATTGGGCTTCCGAAAGACCCTACTGACAGTCTATTGCATTTTATTGAATCCAATTGTGTTCATTTACGGTCTTGTATGTATTTTGACAATATTCCAATTCCCCGAATTGACTATTAAAGATGCGTCCTGGAGAGCTGTGACAGCAGTAATGGATGCCATTACATTTTCGCTAACAGATAATTTGGTAAGATTGGTTTGCATATGCAATTGTTTCCCATGTACG
Organism: Hydrotaea cyrtoneurina; assembly: GCA_958296145.1. Classification (NCBI taxonomy): domain Eukaryota; kingdom Metazoa; phylum Arthropoda; class Insecta; order Diptera; family Muscidae; genus Hydrotaea; species Hydrotaea cyrtoneurina. Next base: position 2,504,661 of record OY282513.1, on the reverse strand, counting down.
TAACTACATTTATATGTTTTTGTAGATCTACAACAATTGGCTGTGCAGCATTGTGACATCAGTACTGCTTCCGCTGTGGTGCTGCCTATGGACTCTAGTCGTTAGCAGCAAAGTCGTTCAAAAGCCACTCAGCGTCAAGGTACCAAAAAAAGACCGGTAGGTGATGTATGCCGGACGAGCCACATCCATTACATATTAGAAATAGAAACACAAACCACATTGAAGTATTGCTTTTTTAATAATATATATATATATTTGTTTGCTTGTACGTATATATTTTTATTTTATAATACAAATACGATTTATACATAGTAAAAAAAATTTACATACATAGCATATTTCATTTTATGTTTGTGTGGTATTCAAGAGAGTGCAACTTAGATTTACAAAAATGTTAATGTTTAACTTCAAGGGGTGCACAGATTGTTAAAAAAGTTTTGTTTGTTTTGCTTAAAAGTAGAGCTTAGAAGAGAAGAAGGTCGCTGACTAATAATCATCACAATAACAAAAAGTAGGAGTGAACTGAAAATCGTAGGAAGTGATTGCCTTAAAGTAGGAAATGTTTGCCTTAAACTATGTACCATGATAATGGGGTTCTTCGGAAATGATTATACTAAAAAGTAGACAAAAAAAACTCTTTGGGCTTAAAACTACATATCAAATATATTGATAAATGGATACAATATTACAATTTAAATTCAAAATTATTCTCAAATATTTTGATAAATGGATTAAGTATTACAATGTAAATTCTACATTAGTACCCAATTCTGTTTTTTTTGGAAGTTACTTTTGTTTTTCAAAATTTAAAGAACGCGGCATTAACGCGAGATTCCTCAGACATGCATGGGCCTGTTGCACCATGTACTGCTGATCTTTAGTCTGGCCGCAAGCCAACTTCTCCCATTTGGGGTCTAGGTATTGGTAGTGGTTGCGATAACGGGCCACAGTGTCCGGCTGTGGCTTGTTCTCCTTTTTAGCCTCATCATCTCTGGTATCATCCAGGAGAAGGTCGGTTTCACTGCACAGTGTGTCCTTCATAATGCTCGATGGAGAAAAAGCTATCGATTCACTGGATATCAAGAATTTACTTGGCGTCTCAGTTTCGTACGGCAAAGGCTTCTTTTCCGCTTTAATATCGCCGTGGCCAAAATTGCTTGGCATGACATTTTCGCCCCAGCTGGTGATTAGTGATTTACGCGCCTTCTTCGTTGGTGGCGGTAGCTGTGAATTTGCTCCACTGCCACTAGCCGCCGACACCGGAATGTTTTCCTTTTTAATACCAAACACCGATTTGTTGGACTGATTGGTGTCATTCAATTGTTCGTCGTGTATTATTTCAGCTAGATCTTCTACTAGACTGGATGGACTCGGCGGAATATATCGTTCACCGCGCCGTTTCTTGCCCAAAGCAGCCAGTGCATTTTTGAAGGGCGTTGGTGTCCGAGGACCCATGAAGCCTGAAAGAAAAGGTATCCATTAATTAAGCATTCAATGTGACAGTACTGCGCGACTATCATATCCTGGACAGAACGTCAACAGTATTTTTTTGCGGACGGTTACACCTTGCCTTTAGGAGTATGAGAGTATTCTGGATAATGACATAACCCTTTGGAGGCGATATTCAGCAGTAGGTCGCGACTAGTGAGTATAGAATTACAACATGCAAAACTTTACAACTTTGCAACTACATCATTTCATTGATTTTGTGCTCCCAACACAAATATGTTTTTAAAATTTTCCATTATTTAACATCGTTAAGATATTTGCAATTGAAAAACACTTTCTTTCACACTATTTCAGGACAGATACACACTAATGTTAAATAACCAGATATATTATTATCGGCCCACAATAGAACAAATTTCCAGGAATTCAAAAGGGGGTAATAATCTACAATGAATTGGTGTCAATAGACATTACGACACTTCCCAAATTGCTAATTGACTTAAACTCAATAGACACTACACTTTTTGCCACCGAAATAAGCTGACTGACGAAATCATTCTAAAATTTGGTAGGTGTTGGACAAATTTCAGAAAATGAATTAGATCGAAGCTCTTACAGATTTTTAATTTTGCTATAAGGATTTTCCTGTTGTATGTGGTTGCAATCTGACTACCCGAATGAAACTACAGTATAATCCCGATAATTCGTAAAACGGTAAACCATTGACAAGTGATTCTATGCTCTCAAGGGGCGAAGCATTTGTTGTTGTTTATGTCACAATGGCACAAAAACGGTCGCTTTAAGTACTTTATGAATTAAGTTTTTGTTTTTTTGTTGAAAATGAATTGATTTTCAGTTGCTTTGTTTTTAAAAAATAATACATATAAATATGTATGTATGTACATATATTCATTATTGAATAAAAAACTCGGTAATTCGTATTTTTTCTTTCTTCACCCCGCTAATTCGAAAACCCCGCTAATTCGTAGAAAACGGTCGGTCCCTTGACATTACGAATTATCGGGATTTTACTGTATATACAAAAGTATTACAAAAAAAACCGCATGAATGTCTCAATGGATGACCCGATGAGGTCTCGTATAAGGTGAGGGACACATTGGAAAATTTAAATATTTTAAAAGTAAACAAGTGATGGGAAAATCCCTGATGGTCAAAGTGAATATTATTGTATTTTGTATATAAAAATATAAGAAGTAAATGTATTCTTACTTTTGTGTGGCGTTTCAATGGAAGAACTTTCCAATTCTTTTTTGGTGTCTGCACCCAGACGGTTGTGATTCTTGTGAACCGGAGTACTGGCGTGTAAATTCATATCCTCGAATGTCGTCAGACACGGCGAATTCAGGAATTGACTGGGAGAAAATGGCAGCGGTTTAATGGGAGTCATTACAGGCGAATCTGGTAATTTGATTTCCACTTTATGTGCACCAGTGTTTACAGTCGGTTCATTTTGATGATTTCGATGCTGTTGTTGCTGCTGATGCTTTCCTCTTTTTAAAATATTCGGGGTCGGACGAACGGGCTGACTCACGAGTGGTTGTGCTACTTGCTCTTTCTTAACAACCAATGTTGACTCTTGTTGAGCTCTTTGCAGAATTTGTGCAGATAATGCCATGCTAGGCGTTAAAGCCGCTGAGGCTCCAGACTTTATAAGTGTCCTTAAATGTGAACGAGAACTTTTCAAATCGTTTAATTGACGATTCGTTTTGCGTTCATTGTCATAATATTTTCGACGCATCGTCGAATTCCAGTGATTTTTAATGGCATTATCTGTTCGTCCCGGAAGAAGTTTGGCGATTTTCGCCCATTGATTGCCCCATTGTAAGTGAGCCTGGTAAATGACACGGTCTTCCTCTTCCGTCCAGGCTGTTTTCTTAATGTTTGGATTGAGATGGTTGTGCCAGCGTTCACGACATTGTTTACCAATGCGTCCGTTTAAGTAGCGGGCAATGAGTGTCCATTTCTTTGGTCCAAAACGTCGCACCAATTCCACCACCCTTTCATCTTCTTCTTTGGTCCAGGGACCTTTTATCAATTCGGGATTCAGGACCTTAGCCCAGCGTTGCTGTACCTGTGGTTCTGTGCGATCTTTGAAGTGTGGTGCTATAAGGTCCCATCTATCACCATGTTGCTCTACAAGCGTCTTTAGTAAGTTATCTTCGGATTTCGACCACCTCTTGCCAAAACCTCCAGAACTGCCGTTCGCATTCCGTGAACTAATACTGCTAGCGTCATCTTCGAATACCCCACCATTGTCTGAATATTCGGATTCACAAGATTCGGCACTAATGCTATCCCTCTGTTCTGTTATCGACACTACGTCAGCATCTGTATCGATACTTCCACTGCGTATTCCATACAGGTTATAATCCATATTCCTAGCGAATTAATGGTCCTCACCACGTTTCCAGCGCAAACAGTTGTGGTAGTATTTCACTCTCTGGCCCTCGTTGTGGTAGTACTGATACACTTTACCCTGACAATAAAGGCAGTTTGAGAAATGGCGTACGTGCACGCGTTCACTGTAGTGCTCGAAGATTTGCAGCAAGGATGAGCTCTTGAAACTCTCCCCACAACTGAGACAAGTTATATATTCAAATCCCTCAACAGAACCGTCCCGTAGACGAAAATGGGTAGCATCCCTCTCACTTTGACCCTGATCTAATATAGTCGAAGTTGCTTCAATGTTGTTTTGGGTGTGTTCTTCACCTCGTCGTCGTACAATGATGTTATTGATGTGTCTCAGATTGGCGTTGTTGTTGTTTAAGTTTCCATTTTCGGCCATTAATCGCATGCGTAACAACACCCCTTAAACAGTGGTTTCAGCTTTGCCCTCTCTCACTTCACCCGATTACGCACAACAGCAGCAGATACCGACAAACCAAAAACACACAACAAATTGCTTCAGTCTCAAACAGCTCAAAAGAACACCACACAACACATTACAACAGTATCAGGTCGTCTATGTTGATAATTTTTCTTACGCTTAGACGAGCTTTCTGCTATTTGCTGCAATGGATTGTACACTAGTTCCGATTCTGTTTTATTTGCTTTATTTATATTTTGTGTATTTACTGTTCTCCTTGTTATTGTTATATTTTTCCGACCGACCGACTGAAATAGCGTCTATTATATACGCCTATGTATGTGTGCTTGTAGTTGTCGGTCTATGGGACACAATGACGATGACAGCTGCTCGCACACGCTTTAATTGTTGTTGTAATCAACAAAAAAATTTCAATCCAGTTTTTCTTGGCACAACTTTGGGCTTTCGAAGAAATTTCATAATCCACTTGTAGAGATTGATAAGCTCTTTCGTTTTATATAAATTTCAGTGGAACAAACTTAGTATTCATGCAGTTAATTTACAAACAAATACGCAGCAAAAATTCTCGGCCAACCGTTTAATATCGATAATTACTGATGGCCATTTTGAAAATTTTCGATTTTGATTTATCTACTCATCGTCTTTCTACTTCCAACAACGACTACACTGTAATCGATTTCGTTGATAATAAATCGAATTGGTGGTGTATCAGCATTCGTACAAAGAGGGGATATATTATAAATATGTTAATTTTGTTGTGAACTATATTGCAATTGGTTTGTAAATTTAAGGTGTGGATTAGGTCAACGTGGATTATGGATCAGCATTAGCAACATATTGTTTTCAACGATATTCTTTAATAATAACTAAAATTTTTAAGGGATAATTTGTTAAATTAAATTGGATTTTTTCCATCAGTTAAATAGTTAACTGCCGGTTAATTCCCAAAATATCAATAATCAATGGAAATCGGAGTGGTTTTAACAAAACGATTATTTGTTGATTGTTCATACATACACACAACCATACACAATCAGCTGTTATTATGGTTTATTAAATTTGTCGCAAATGAATGGGAAAGACGTGTTTCTTACTTCCAAGAAGGATTAATTAATTAAAATCAAATAGTTAACGATGAAAACATCCACAATTTGAACAAACAAAAAAAGTGATACGTTTATAATGATTTTTATTTTTTATTTTATTTTATTTTTAATTACAATACAAAGTAAATTTATATTCTAATTTTGGGTCCAAGGATAAACCGAGTGACAAAGACTATTTGGCTTAATTTTTTGCAGCGACAGACCAAAGCCTCTGGTGGGAATCGAACCCACAACCCCCACGCTGATAGGCAAGCACGCTACCAACTCGCCTACCGGGGCGCTTTTAAAATGATTATATTAACAAGATAGATGGCCGAGATGTAGTAGTCTCTATGGGCTCTGACTGTCACGGCATTGAATCGTAATGTCAAATTGCGGAACTGCGACTCATTCAGTTTGACCTGTACGTGCTTTCCACAGGTGGTCTCAGACAATTCGCTGAACAAAATACTAAAGGTAGCAGAACGTGATTGGAATTATTGGGATGATCGTCCTGTTTCTACTAGCAAAATCACCAACGATTCAAGCTGAATTAAATTTTCTGAACTGAATGGGACTTTCCCGTCTGGAAGACCAGACGACGGATGAATGTAAGTACATTTTTCATTTGCCTGTAGATTATTAAAATCGTTGTCGATCCATTTAACAAGGACGACCTTTAAAAATCGGAATTTCCCACAGAAAATTAGCATTGTATTATTAATTGACGCAATCAAGTGATTGTGCCAGTCGATTGACTGTTTACGAGCTGGCGTTGCAGTAACAAAAACAGTGTAATATTTTTATGATAGTACCAGTATAATGGTGTCGTGTATTGTGAAATTATATAATTTAGGTAGAAATTTTAAAGCCGTAAACATCGTCACTATGAAATCGAAAGGAATGGGCACTATAACACAGTTTTCTCAACACAGTCAAGCACATCCGACATCACCCGTAATATGAATGCATGAATCAGCCGTAATTAATGTTGAACTCGACAAACCCGGTAAATACGAGTTGATTTTGTTTATCGTAAATGTACAATCGGAAAATAGAATTATCGAAATCGTTGTTGACGACATTTGGCAGCACTTCTCAGAACATATATAAATGCTAAACGCTATAAAATGTTTGAAGCAGATTTTCGATAATTTAGAGTAACCGTTTTTTGAATTAAAATAATTTTAAAAATGTTTACTTACTTGAGTTGGTTCTACAACCTGTTGGTGTTTTGCTGTAATTTTTTAATATTCTGCGACGCTGGTATTTTGATTTGTGAACATTACGGCCTAGGTAGTTTTTTCTGTCTTCGCCGACGTTCTTTCAACCCACCCCATTTACTGATATAAATCAACATACATACACTCCGTTTGCCACTAATGAACATATTTCAGGCGTTGACATTAGAAAGCATTGAAGGGTTTAGTATTACAATATGAATGAATAAATATATACAGTCGAACTTCTCTATTACGAACTTCCGTACAACGAAGTTCTCTATATAACGAATTTATTTCCAGAACACTGCAATTTCGTTAAATTTTCAGTATGTTTTGATCTCCTTATAACGAGTTTCCTTATAGCGAATATTTCTTTACTACGATTTTTTTCTACGCCCGTAACTCGAATGCTCATGCGTTTTTGATCTCCGTATAACGAGTTTTACATAAACACATTTTTCACTCTCACCATACACACACATATTTTCATTTTTTATTTGTTTTTGTGTGTGAGACAGTGTTGCCAGGTTGGGGGTTTTCCCCCCAAATTTAGGGGTTTTTTTTAAGTTTGGGGGGGCGTTTTGGGGGGATTTTTAGGGGTAATAATTAAATTTTAAATTTGTTGATTTAGATTTATCTTTTACTCAAAAGTTTAACTTTTAAATTAGCACCTTATGAATATGTTCAGTACATATACATACCAATTATTTAGTACCAGCACACTTTTCTTACCACCACTGACAAGCTATAATTTGTACGTTGGTTTATGATAAAATCATTCACTGCAAACAATATGTACACTGCAACTGAAGAAGATTTGGACATTTTACACTGTTTTGGCGACGAATAGTTCGAAAACGTAATATGTTTTCCAAAGTATAACATATAATTATATTTCCTGATTAATGTATTTTGTTGTTGGTTTTTTTCTCTACTTTAAAAATTGAATTTATTAGTTATATAATTTTGTATGTGAACATCGTTTATTTAAATTGCTTTAAAATATTAATAATTTAATTTATTTTTTGTACCTGTTTTTGAACCTGAATTACATGTTATTATATTTTTTTGTGAAATAGCATTTGTAGTTTTAATTTGGAGTGCATCACTACAGGTTTGTTTTTCAAAATTTGAATTTTGTTCGTATTTAAATTCCTAAAAGATTTTTGGGGGTTTTTGAAAAAAATCTAGAACAATTTAGGGTTTTTTTTTTTAATATTTAGGGGGAAGGTTCAAAAAATACCTGGCAACACTGGTGTGAGATTCACATTTCTACTCTCTGTAAGTGAGAGAAATGTAGGCTCGCATAGTAGACTACACGGAAAAATGGAAAAATCAAACGCAGACAAAAATTACCAATTATTTTAAATAAAATTCAACATACATAAAAATAAATTTTTTTTAAAATAATTCTATATTACGAATTTTCTGTATAACGAATTTTTTTTGGTCCCCTTGAGATTCGCTATATGGAAGTTCGACTGTATGTGAATAAACACGATTTTCACTCAATGTCGACAGCAGCCAAAAAAGGAAAATCAAATAATGCAGGACAAAACACAACGCGGTAAGATAGAAATATCAACGGCAACTGAATGTTGACCAATACGTCGAATGAAGAAACAATACCCGACATTTCAATCAGAAAATCATGCATCAGACAGAATATAAACTCGCATAGAAATTGAAATGGTATAAAATTTGAATAGAAGAAAGTCTGACTGAGGATTGGAATCCACTTTTCACGATTTGAGCAAATTACAGTTCGGCCGATGCGATTAAAGCTGTTAGTAATACTGAATTTTCGTATTTTCTCAAAATGAGTACCTCTAGGCAGAATGACACGGAATGGCAGGTAAAATAGGGAACGATTCCATATGAAGTGAGGTGACAATGTTTCTTGAAAGAGTCAACTCCATGCAATTCCACATGCCTACTAAATAGAATACTAAGTAAATAATATTCGAAGGGGAAAAGCTAAAGTATGGTGCATTATTGTGAGGTATCCATTATCCGTCAATTCGGATGACTTTTGTTGGGACCACCGACCCCATACCACTAAGGTTCGTCTTCAGTTAAAGACAATCGTCTCACAAATTTTTTTTGAATGAGATATTTCGATTTTTAAGGACTATTTACTTTTCTTGTTTGTATTTTATTGAACATCCCAGGAAGAAACATATAATTGGAATAACTACTTTTTAAATCCGACTCTGAACTCTTTTCTTTCAATTATAAAGTCGAATTTCCATGTCGTGACTGTTTTGCTACCCCTCTGGGTTCTCTACCACCTTCGCCAACAATCATCAAACGTCTTAATGGAGTTTGGGAGGAGATTATTGCCGCAATTTAATCTGCATTAAGTCTGCTAATGCGCATTAACGCTGTCGTCTGTCTAGGCTATTACGTGTTAACCTGTGTGGAAAGTCATCATGCATGGCACAATAAGACCCAATAAATGAGTCGGGGTTGGTCTTGGGTTTTCGTTTGAACTGAAGTTAAACTTCAAACTCATTTTTTCAGTCAAAATTTAACTGTAGTTTAACTGGTAATTTTGTTGATGCTGGAATTGGTTTCCAACCACATCTAGTTGGCCCTGCCAAAGTTTATTTAGCAATGTTTTTTTAATTCTCGTATTTTTTCTTGTGTCACCAAAATACACTACAAAAGTTTAATATTATTTTAATTATTCACGGGAAACACATGTTTTAAAAGTGTTAGTGTTGCCACATCAACAGCCGATAATGTGGATTATTTTGACTGACCACTCAAAAACGTATTTGAAGTTTAAACTCAGTTTTATTGGAAATCGGGGTTAACGTAAAATCTCATTTATTGGGCCAAAGTCCCGATTCACTCTAAGCAATTTTTATGATTACCTTTTGAACTTGCCTTAATTCGGTTTAGGCAAATTTTTGTTTTTATTATTGCCTTTAAAACTGTTGAAATAATCTACAGCCAACTTAACACTACGAAAAACACAAAAAAAAACAAGTTTTTCCCCTTTTCATTCCGCTTACCTCTCTCTCACACAAACTGAGGCACTTAAAATTGCCAAGTTTCAATCGGGACTTGTAGGTAGTGGCAATTTCCCAACAACAAAAACCCGGATACAACCCTGGGTATTTTGATTGTCAAATTCAGACATAGAAATGGTAAATTGCAGACAGCTACAATTCATGGCACAATTTTTACAGAACTATAACTTTATTTTTAAACTTTAATAGCCTTTTTGTTTTCTAATACTTTTGTTTAAATTTTTAATACGAAAATGTATTCGATATTTGACAAAAATAAGGAACAATGAGTTTGAGAACAACATTCTGTCGAAATGAAAAAAAATTTACCCAGCTGTTTGTACTTTTTTTGTCTTTTCTATCCATTTCTTCTACAAACTACCACAAAAAGTCCATATATAAATCAAAGAAATTTCTCCACCTATGGTTAGGTAAAACACGCCGAACATACATTTTTTTTTGCTTTTTTTTCCTGAAAGAATATTTTATTAAAACGAATAATATTTTACACTTACAGTAAATTTTTGAAATCCTTTGAGAGATTACAAATTAATAAAATCTATTCATCAAAAGTCACTTATTTTTACAATAATTTATTACGCGTTTTGCACTGACCACGAACATTCAACAAGCGCATCTACACACCTACTGCAGTAAAAAGATCATATTTGCTAATAAAGGTGGGTTTACACGACATGTATTTTGCATATGTAATGTCACTTTTTTAACCCGTCTGTTTTTCGTATGTCTGTCAAAATTATGAAAAAACACGGCTTTTAATTTTTTGTGTTTAAACGTGCACATGTAAACTACATGGCATAACCTCTGCTTGTCATTAACAGCTGATTAACAGCTCCTATAGAAGGATTAAACGGCTTTAAACAGCAACAGAATTATAAAAAATACTTTTATTTAGAATTGCTAATAAATTACTTACTTTTCCGTGTTTTTCCATTTTACCAAACGCTTTGTTGTTTATCAAAAACAGCTGATGCGATACGGTTTACATACCAAAATAGAACACGCTCTATTTCAAAAACTTGCATATGTATTACATGATGCATTGTGCATATGGCGTTCTTGACAGGGTTCACACGACATGCATAAATTTTTCATATGCAAAAGTGACATTACATATGCAAAATACATGTCGTGTAAACCCACCTTAAACGACAGAAACCATGTGCTTACTAAATACCGTTACAATGGTTTTTGTTGGTGTCTCCATATTTGAGTTGTAAAAAACAAGCAAAAAAGCATGACCGTCTACAGGCGGTCATAACGGTTAGAGGGTTAAAGTAAAAAAAATCAAAAAAAAAATTTATCACATTTCTGACTCGCAATCTTCCCTACACCTTTGTCACACAAACTTGAAAATCATGGCACAATAACTAAAGGTAGAGTCATATAAACCGCTGATTAAATTTTTTTCATTTTTACAGTTCAATTTTTGGTTTAGTTTTTTTTACCAAATGTCGAATACATTTTCGTTTTAAACATTCAAATCAAAGAATACAATACAAAAAGCCAAACAAATAATTTTGGGCCTCTCTAAAAATTGTGCCGCGATTTGTAACTGTCTGCTGTCTGCCATTTATATATCAGAATTTGACAATCAAAATACCCAGGGTTGTATCTAAATTTTTTTTGTTGGGCAATTGCGTCTACCTTTAGTTATTGTGCCATGCTTGAAAATCATGATTTTTAAATCAAGCAAAAAGTCATAAATCGGGTCTTTCTCTCTTACTCCCAAAGTTGCCGACATTTACGAGGTTATGCCGTCCTTATTATCTAATGGTCCCACCAGGATGCGAACCCCGGGGTTGCGTACACACTACCGCAAACCACCGAGTCGCAGCCAAAGTTGTAGATGTTCTTAGCAGCATACGATCTTGCAACCCACAGGACGCACCGCAAAAATGCCTCCTTACAAAAAATATTTGCGAAATCTTACAGGATCAATCGAATGTGGAGGGCCCCAAGACCATTAGAGATGTGACGAAATTCGTTTCGGAAGTTGTTCAGGACTTTCCCGATAGATTACATTTTCAGAGGACCCCATGAAACTAAAGGGATGGGTTCACTTGAACTGTTAGCGGAAGAGTTAATATCACAACGTTTGTCGCCGTCATCACAGTAATCCTCGCAATCAATAATTATCTATTAGTTGTAATTGTTGTTGTTCATGTCTCGTTCTGCACGTCTGTAAGTGGGTACGAGTGTATTTAATTCCAGTCAGCTGTGGTTACACTCAAGTACTCGTATCGATTTAACTGAATCGTTGTCTGAATTTGTTGTATTTCTTGTGTGTTTATTTAGTTTAATGTGGCATTTCATAATCTGCCATCAATCCGGCCAAAGGAAACAAAACACTTGTGGAGAAAGGGGCAACAGGGGGTGGTTAGTGTATTTCATCAACGGAAAGGGAAAGGAATTATGTTTATTAAACGAATCCAAAAGTTTTTCCAACACGACAACAAAAAAAACTTGTCCTTCCTTCGCCTGGTTAGTCGTCGTCATGACAAGTTCGACAATAGAATTTACAACAATTATCGATTGTTCCATAAGGCGGGGTTGAGTGGGTGGCAGGGGGGTTGTGTTTGAAGTGTGGCCAGGGTGGTAGATGAAGATGTACGGAAACAGGTCAATTAATGAAAAAGCCATCTGTCGTTTATTACGAATCTTGTCAAAATGTTATTGTTGCAAATTTTGTGTGTGTGGTTTTCCAACTCCCTCCCACTCCAGGGATTCATTGAATGACGTATTAGTTGCTGATGTAGTAACTGAAATCTCTACGAATTCATTTAACCTCTTTGTGCTGAGCCTTTGTTGCCCAAAAAAAAAAGAAGAAGCGAAACAAATACAAGATGAGGAAACAGACAAAGAATGGATGATGGTATAGAAACCAGGCCACAACATAGGCGTTGGAACAGCGTGTAGCCTTTTTGTAATTTACAGCATGTGGCATGTGTCGAGTAGTCGGCTTTGGTTTGCTGCTCTACTGCAAAGTGAAGTGAATTCCGCCGAGACTCGGAATTCGACCAAGCATGAGAGTTAAAAGGTAATACAAAATCTATTAGTGTTTCCTTTTGCCAACAATATAAACCCTCCCACTGGCTCGACACATACTTACCATACATCCATCCCATCCACCGCCGTACGACAACTGTAAACATGTAATTGGAAACCTGTTGGCTGTTTCTCGTATCAAACGAAGTACTGCCTTCACGAAAGCCAACGCAACATACAAATGTACGAGCACGTCGAACGTAATTCCCGTTCCGTAGTATATGTATCTTCACAATACATGACGGACGCACAGTGGTGAGTCGTAACAACAATTGCAGCAAATTTTTGTCATTAAAGTCGTCGGTGATCTGGACTGGGTTTCACTTTCTTGTCACCGACGATGCACCTGGGGAACTTTATTCAGTAGCAACTATGACGATCAGTCTGCTATAAAATCCTTGCAATCACTATTTAAACGTTCACAATTTGATAACTAAAACTACTGTGGATGGAGAGTATAAGATGGCCGGCGAGACCAGACCCACACATTAATATTCCACTACATCTGAGTACACACCATTTGAGATGGAAGCTCAGTGCCAGGTTCGAAGTTCTTATACAGGCGAGCGACAGATAAACTAGAATCACAATATGCCGGTTTACCGCTCAAGTTTGTACACGTTCGAAAACATCATTATTGTCCTCTAGGGTCGACATTTCTATGCGAATCTCGCCTGATCACCACTACAAAATCTGAAATCTGATCAACTTGAAATTTGACATATTCCTTCGCGATTCTGACTGAAATTAATGATCCTAGGAAATTAATATATTCCACAATGAACAGAAATGCAATAAAGAAGAAAATAATACTTGGGCAACAACACTCGATAATAATGTGAGATTTCTGATTTTGTTGGTCCACACTAAACTACTAACTAACTAGACTGTTTCATTTCGCTTATCGGTCTCATCAATAACAAACTGTTGTCCTCGATAATCATCTCTGACGCGCAGACTTGCTTCTCTAATCGAAACAGCGATTTAGATCTGATTTTCAAATGGGCCAGTGATAATAAGCGCAGCCTCAATCCTACCAAATCCAAATCTATAGAAGAACTGCTGTAGATATTGAAAATCATTGCGTTCAAATTGGAAATTCCGCAATTGACTCTGTGCAGACTCCCTCCAACTTTTAATTCAAAGACTACTCGGACACGCCATATTAGTTCTGTTCAAGTCTACTCTATGGATTTGGAATCTTTGCAGTCGAAAGTTGTGATCATAACATCCAAACTGCTTCACAAGATTATCTTACTCGTACAAGTAATTTGTTGCCAGTTGAGTACACATATTCTCTTCGAAACAAAAGAAAAATATCGAAAGTCATCGAAAACGTGCATGTTCATTTGAAAAATGTCATCGCAAGACTAACTTCTCTTAAAACTTCTGTCCGCAGCAGCAATACAAAAACACAATGTTGTCCTACACCAAAAATTGTCAAGCAGTTAAGCAGTTGGGGAAAATTATGGTCTAGCAGATTTGCTTTCACACACACGCCAACATTTTGTTTTTTGTACTTCAAAGTCCCAAGAATTCTTTATTGACCATAATGCACAAAATTTAACTTTTAGTACGACAAAACGTTCAAAACACAATTACGCAATAAAATTTATAAAATCATAAATTCAAAGTCGTTGAAACCACTGTGAGACAGGCGGACGGACGAGTTGTAGTACTCCAAGTCAGTGGAGGGTGAAATGTGTTTCCAATATTGTGTGCCTCCGTCGCTGAGAGCTGTTAACTTTGAATAGACGAAGGCCTGATGACTGACACAAGTCTATCGAAGCAGACGAACTAACGAACGAACGAACGCAGGCATAGAGCAGAAAGCATAAGATAGCGACCGAGTATTAAGTTTCATGCGGGGATGGGATGGTGTTGCTGGTTGTGTGGTGGTGGTGGCGGTGGGGTGGCCGCCCAGCACATGTACCACCGAGCGGCACTTGACGATTATTTTGCTAAACATTGAGGTAAACATTTGCGGCTTCAGTGCTTTCGATTCCTCTTTAAAGTTAATGTACGTTCGTACGAGTTATTACATTTTCAGTGTGTGTCTATATACATGTGTGTGTGTGTTTGTTTATATGCTGCTGACACGGGTCCCTAAGGAATGGTGGAAAATTCATTAAACTCCATTCATTCATTTAATCATTTTCTTTACTTCCTTTCAATTCATTCATTCGTTGCTTCACTTTATTTTTTGTTATTTCATTTGCATTAGAAATTCCCTCATTTCCACATTTCATTCTTGTTCGCATGTCAGTCTGTTCGGCTAAAGTATACAATTTCTCATTAACGCCAAGCATCGGCATTGGAAAGCCACCTCCGTTATGAGGGGGGGGGAACAAATTTATTAGGTAATTTTAAGCGGCACTCTCGTTTGGACTTCAATCAACAAAAGCTTCAAGATTGGACGGCCGTCTGCGGCGAAAAATGGGTGGTCAGTAATTATTTTGAAATCATCGGACAGTATGGAATGGTGAAAGTATGGCGTAGATATACATAAGGTTTTTAATTTACCGACCTTACCGAACTTCCGGACATTTTTTTGGACTCAAGAAAAAATTATGAAATTTAAAAAAAAATATTTGGTTTTATCATGAACGAAAGAAAGAAAGCGATCCGCTATATCTTGTTCATTCGCCAAGACTTACGTTTTGCAGGATCAGCAATTCCAAAAATAATCGTTAGTTTTCAGTGGATGAAAGTGTTGCCAGATCAGAAAAATCCAAAAATAATCGCCAAAATCCTCACTGCTATCAGCTGTAACAATAACAAAGTACAGTTGAAATTCCCTATAGCAAATCTTCGTTATATAGAAAAAGCGTAATATAGAATTGTTTCACGAAAAATATTATTATGTTGAGTTTTATTTAAAATAATTAGAGACAATTATTACTTTGCAAGCCAACTCTTTCTCTGGCTTAAAAAGAGTAGAATTGTGAATCTCACCCTCACAGAAACATTCTCGTTGTGTTGGTAAGAAACAAAAGTGGAAATAATTTAAAAAAAACGTCGTTAAATGGAGATTGAAAACTCATGAGCATTGGAGTTACGAGAACAGAAATATTCGCTATAAGGAATTTCTTTAAAAGTAGAGCAAAACATACTGAAAATTGAACGAAATTGCAGTTTTCTGGAAATAAATTCGTAATATAGAGATGTGTTCCATGGATTGTGTTCCATAATATCATAGAGATGAAAGAGAAATCCCCCACTTATTCTTCCCCGTTTGAGTTCTGGTTTAGGACGATCAGTTCATGTTTAATAAAACAATTTAAATATTCCTGTCTTATCTAGTGGGAAAAACTTTACCAACATTTGCCGAGAGATAAGTTTAAAGTTTAAGTTTAAATTTATTGAGGCGTTTTTTAATTGCCGAGTGATACTTGTTGATGCTTTGCTGTCGTCCACCATGCCCTTTTTTATTTTCATGGGATTTTCATTGTTTTTATTTTTTAAGTTTGTCTTTTTTGCATAATTTGTGTCACTGGATTAATTATAAACATTGTTATTATTTATTAAGAACATGTAAGTTAATTTATTAATAAAATATGTAATCCTAATTTAACATAAATTATTCTACTTTATATGAACTCGGAGTAGGCCTAAAGGAATATCAGTAATGACACAAGATTTGGTCCTCTGCGCTTTTGACAATACCGCCCCAGAACAATAGAATATTACATTTTTTGAAAACGACACGATGATCCTCAGGAGGGGAGTGGGGGGAGTCGAGAAAAAAAAACTAATTTAAAATACGTTTGAATGATGTGTATTGAATTGGAATGGTCGGTAGGTGATTTTGTTTGTTTGTTAGTTGATTTTTCTTTCCTCCTTTCCTCTCTTTCACCGATTTCAATGAATGACACATTGAAAGAAGACAATAGACAGACACTGGGTTTCTTGTGTGTTCATTAGATTTGGTTTGGACTTGTTCGAAGGCAGACAAAAATTCCCACACTCTGATTTTGAAGTCGGCCGGAGTCTGAAAGATGACGCAAAACCTACGCGCGACGGACAGGCGGACGAAGCGAAGCGTAGCGAGTAGAGGAAGTGCAGTGGAAAAGAAAATTAACCCAATTTCACGTAAGCCGCCGAATTTTACTACTTTGTATCCATCCAGCCCAACGAATGCAGCGTACAACTACCTGCTGCCAGAATGTCTGGCATTTCCAGATATGCTCCTACAAAAGGCGGACAGACAGACCGCCAGACATTGCTTGAATATCTCCGGTGATTCCCATAGTCTTTGTGCTGTCTGTCAGCCTTTTCCCTTTATTCTTTGGCTGCAGTTGCTGTCTATTGTTTTGTCATTTCTTGGTCTATGCACTTCGTTCTACGGCTTGTGAACCAAGTCGGATTCCATATTTACGCTTGAGCCTCTCGGCACTGTGTGTTGGACGGTTTTTTATTCTGTTCCACACTCGGATCAAAGCCACTGTTTTGATGCTCGCTTGAAATGCATGAAATTGCCGTACGGTTTGAATGTCGGGCCACATCACAGACGAGGAGAGGAGGACTCATTCCGCATTTACGGTAATATTTATTTGGCCCTTAGCCATTATTAGTCAATGCGCGAGATCGATGCGCAATTGTACGAGTACTTTGTCAATTGTAGTTAGAGCGTGAAAATTGTTTCGATCTGCATTTCAGACTTTGTTTTGATTTCAATTTGCCATTGTTGGCTCAGGGGCCGGCAATAACAACAACAACAATTACAATGATAACAATGAGAGCACATCCTTGTTGCGAACGCACAGAGAGGAGAGGAAGTGTGAATGGAATAAAAAGGAAATGATCGTTTTTTTTCAAATGATCTCTGATCTTTTGCCTTTGTGCCGGAACATAGACGGGGCAATGTTTTATTGGCATTGCCGTCAGGAAGCAATCAATGACTGACTGACTGACTGAATGAATGCATGCCTTACTCAATTTATTACCTGTCAACAGTTGCATTGTTGTTCTTGTTTGTGTACACAAACTCAGCAACAAGGAATCATCATTATTTTGTCGAAATAATTGCTTATTATTTCTATTTGATTGAGAATTTTTTAATTCCCATCAGGTGTAGAATACATCCATCCGAACGACAGATTGCCATTCATGTCTGTGTGTGTGTGTGTGCATGTTTGATTAGTTACATTCGTATCGATCGAATCGTTATGATTTGTTGTGTGATGAGTCAGCTTTTAATTAACTAAGTCCAAGTAATTGTCGTAAAAATGCTGTCATGCCCATTTCAGGCCAAAGAAAAGAACAAATTAAATGTCATGTATTTTGGTTCGGTTGGCCGACCGACGATGACTGGCCGACAAGGGTTTACGATTTTAAAACTTTCCAATAAACGCATTGACAAAAAATTAGCTTTAATTCAAGACAAACAACTATGGGGCGCAAGGGAAAATGTGAAAACGTGACGGTACATTGGAAGTGACAATTTCAACCGAATGATATTTTAGGAGAATCCATCGATACCATACCGCGAAAAAAACATGTAAGCGTCATGTTTCGAAACTCCCTTGTTAATGAAATTCGATAGAAAATTGTGAAACATCACAAAATATTACAAATTAAAAATGTATACAATGTATTCAAGGATATAGCATATATTCAATTGTGTAGTAAGCGCCTGACCACAAAAAAACCCTCTGCTGTAAAATGTTATTTTTGATTAGGGCTCGATATGCTCTCTTTGAAGTTCCAAACCGATCTGTCCCACTCTCGCCTATGCCTTCAAAAGTCAAGCAAAAGGGCCACAACGTCACCGAGTTTCATTTTGAACATCGGAGTCTCGTTCTAAGAAGATCCTACCAACAAGTCCCCCCCTTGGGTTCTCAAAAAGAAACGAAGTCTTGTAAAGAAGCGTGTACATTTTATTGTTGCACGTATATGCAACAGACAAAACAAATGAAACCAAGAGTGCCGTGTACTTACTTGTGTTTGTGTTAATAAATTAAGAAATTCGGGTGATTTCGTTGGTTAAATAAATTGTACGACATAAATTAACGATAGATACAATTCGATATTCTTCGCAAGCAAAAACTATAGTGAAGTTGGTTGCAGTTGCTGCCATTAACTTCTCACAGTGCCAGTGATGACACTGGTCGTCCGTTATCGATAGGATTTGACCGATTCTCGAGTTGGGTGCAGTTTTATCGATTACACAGTAGGTTCCAGTTGACAACATTGGTCTTTGATATTCTAATTTTTCGTCGAAATCTTCTGATTGCGAAAATCCATCATTAAGCGAGAGCCACTGAATCCCGTTCATCGTTGATTTTATGTTTGAGTTTGACATCATACTATTTGCTGACGGCATCCTCTACTCTGTGGGGCGACCTTTTCTCCCCTTATTTGCTGTAGTTGCCTCCATTAACTGTATGTTGTTCTCGTCCACCTACATACCCAATTTAGCCTATTCCTTTTCTACACTTCCCTGACCAAAAATAGAGCTCGGAATATTTAATTTGGTATTTGGTCTTTGTAAGAAATGAAGTTTTGGATACGCGGAGACTCTTTAGAATAGGGACTAGTACAAAACACGATCGATCTTAGCTATAATCATTAGACAGCACCGATGAACGCATACAATAGTACAAAAATCTGCTTGGGAAAACGATGACCGAAAATAAAAATCGTAATATGACCAACACTTTTCTCTTGTCATTGATCACCATCAATGTTTTAAAATTCAATATTTTCCCATGTCAATTCTTTACTTAGCCAATTTTCATTTTTGATTCAACTTCGAGTATCCCAAATATTTGTACGAAAAAAATCAAAATTTTGGTATTGTCTTACTAAACAAACAGACACCTGTTGAGGATCCCCGAATTCCGAATGCAAATTGGCGGAAGTCAGCAACGTTTGATTGTATGGGCTTCCCGGTTATCCCAGCTGAGCACCGGACCTACTTTAGCCATCTGGTTTATGTAATGGCGTCAGATGCCAGGGCGACATTCAGAGTGGTCACATCGTGAGACGTGGGTTCAGCGGACTGACCTCGGAGTCGGCTTGGAGTGTCTGATTAAGGATGGCCTTTCTGACCAAGTGATGGATGGGTAACAACGCTGTTTCAGTTTCGGATTTACTGTCCAAAAATTCAGCTTTTGGGAAAAAGGTAAATGTATAATTGTCGCCATCTCTGTAAGAAATGGGCAGGGAAATTGTTCTTGGTGGAGTTAATAGAGAGTTTGTTATAAAATTCAATATATTCCCATGTCAATTCTTTACTTAGCCAATTTTCATTTTTGATTCAACTTCGAGTATCCCAAATATTTGTACGAAAAAAATCAAAATTTTGGTATTGTCTTACTAAACAAACAGACACCTGTTGAGGATCCCCGAATTCCGAATGCAAATTGGCGGAAGTCAGCAATGTTTAGTTGTATCGGCTTCCCGGTTATTTTGTATTTTCTTTTTTGTCTTCGGTTCACGGCTCCTGAAAGAAATCGTATTGTTCTTATTCAGTTTAGTCAACAAATTCAATTGTTGTTTTCGACAAAAGCTCCCTTATGAGCCCGTTATGCACTCATCACACCTCACTACACGCTCACACAAACATGGGACAATCAAAAGCGGAAATCAACTTGAAAGTCAACATTATATGTGTGTGTGTGTTCAGGATGTAGGCAGCAGGAATATGAGAGCACTTGTATGTGAATGGCGCAATTCAGCCCATTGTCTTGGCATTTTTTTTGCCATTCAATGCAACAAAAAAAAAAAAAAAGAGCAACCCGTGATCAAACACTACGTTCGGTTTCGCATTGAATAACAACATCTTGTGTAATGTCAAGACACGTTATTAACTTTCGAGTCACATCACATCCTTTGCTTATGCCCGAAGTAGGAGTGCGGAATGAGGAACACCCCTTTTTTTGGGTATTTCGGTTTGAAAAGCAAATAACGCTCACAGTCGGTTGAGTGTTTGCGCACCTTGTTAAGTGTACCGCCGCAGCAGCACACCAGGTCCTCTTTCCATTCGTTTGCAGTCCTGTTCCTTGTCTTCAGTGGCTTTGCTTTGCGGCTGGGTCTGAGTGTGTGTGTGGAATAGAAACTCGTCTTTCACTTTTATCAAGAGTTTTGTGTGGCTTTCCGATAAGTGTGTGTGTGTACATTTTTTAATCTTAAACTAATCAAACATTTCGCTTTAATGATTTTGATAAAAAAAAAAAAAAAATTTGCAATAAAAGGGAGTCGGTCCTTCGCTCCACTGGTTTTATTGATACTCGAACGCAGTCGGTGGCATTTAATAACTTTGCACAGCAGCAGTCAAATGAATGATTGTTCTCTGTGACTCAGTCAGTCACTTCGGTGTTGCTGTCACTGTGTGTGTGTGTCTCTGTTTGGTCGTGAGTATTTTATCTCTCCATTATTGTGGTCTTCAATATGTCAAGTGTCAAATATTTGTATCTCTGAAATGTCATTGTATTGACAAAATTGACTTCCTGTCCGATTTCGTTTGATTTTTCTTTTTTTTTTTCGTTTCTGTTTCTGTTTCGTTGCCGTTGGTGGGTTGGTGGCCTTTTGTATTCTTTCAACTAATTGACAGCCGATATGGCGTATATCATCTAATGAAGAGCGAGAGCGAGTCGTACACATACGAATGCCACCCGAATCGTGGGATTTCAGCTTATTTACACTTGACTCCATCGCACACAAACACACACATGCATATGTACGTATGTACATACCAAAGCCAGCCAAAACATTATTGAAAATGCATTAAGCCCACCTTTCGCCCCTCTTTTAATCATGTCATGTGGCCATAGTCTCTTAGTATGAGTGTTCAGCCAGCCATCCATCCAACTATCCACATAGTCGGCCATCCACCCATCCATCCATCCACAGTTGGACTGACGGACGGCCAGACGGCCGGACGGATCGAACGACACCGACACACACACACACGCACACGTAGACTGTGATGCCAAGCTGGAGGAATCAAATTCACACACAAGTGTGGAGATTAAAATCGAAATGGAAAATGTATCTGTCCATTAGGTCATACTCTGGCTGGAAATCTTTTAAGAAAAGTAAAAAAAAAGAGTAGAAATACGACAATTAATCCGTCTTCAAATTTTGACTGACATTTTTTATTTGTTTTGTATTTAATTTCGTCGTTTTTTTCTCTCTTCATTTGAATTGGACACTTTTCGATTTGGTGATGATTACGAACAAACAAAAGAATTGCTGTTGAAAAGTTTAAAATTACATTTGAATTCTTGGGCAACAAATCAATTAACAATCAAAAGTGAAATCCGCCCTGTTTTCAATATTTTCAATGTGGGCTCAAAACATATTTCTAAATATGTTTTTTTTTGTGTGTGTTTGCCTCGCACCCTTTTCCTAAAATCGAATTTCGAAGGACCGCGAAAGCATAGGTCATTATTTTCCCCGTTTTGAAATGATCGACATGTAACGGTTGATCCATCTAGAGGCTTCTCCGCATGTTAAATTGGCAGTGACAGTTCCTTCCGCTCTACATCTTGAAAGAAAGTCAGTAATCAATTTCCGTGAAACGAAATGATGGGCTGTACGCTTGAACAACTTTAGCCCATTTAGTGCATATGTTAAGAATAAGTTTATGTCCAGAATGGGGCAACCACCGCGCCAGCTGCAGCACTAATGGTCGCCGGTGTGCACTGACAGAAATCGGACTGCCGTAGTTGAGTGTGCGACTGGAAGATGGACCTGAATAAAGGGTGTTTTTCATACCGAAAGCCGGCAAGGCTAGCCACGTCACTACCAAAGAATTCAGGCCCATCAGAGTATCGTCTTTTCTGGAACGACTGCTGGATCTGCATATTAGGAACACAATTGATACGCGCTTCATAAGTGGGGCTCCTACCTCAAGGGTAAATCACAAGTGGTGGGTTGTATCGAAATAAACTTAACAAGTAAGGAATATACGCTTGCAGCTTACTTAGATATAGAGGGAGCCTTCAACAATATCAAAAGAAGATTATCATAAGAGGAATTTTTTGTAACAAACTTCTTGATAGGCTGGATATATAACATGCTAGGTAGCAGAATTATCAATTCTAGCCTAGGCTCAGGAAATTGAAGGAAATTAGCCCCCAGGGGAACACTACAAGGAGAGTCATATCTACACTTCTGTGGCTTCTAGCGATGAATTCCATTCTCAGGGAATTCGAGGTAAGAGGAAGGAAGATTTTAGCTTACGCCGATGACGTGGTATTACTGGTCACCGGGACATTTCTCCCGACCATCAGTGAGGTCATGCATTCGAATTTGGAGGAGCTATCAACCCAAACAGAACAGAACTGGTACTGTTTACCCAAAAATACAAGATAGAGAAATTTCGATTAGCATGGAGCTCAAACTAGCTACGGAAGATAAATACCTACGATTATTTCCGGACAGTAAACTTTCCTGGAAAAGAAATACAAAAGAAAATGACTTAATGCTTACTACGCATGTAGGAATCCCATAGGTAAGAACTGGGGACATCGGCCAAGGGTAGTGAAATGGATCTAGACGGCGGTAGTATGGTTTTACAGTGTATAGTTCTACAGTGTATGGTTCTACAGTGTAGTGGGAGGCAGTCTGGGTAGATAATTAATATAAAGAACTAGAAAAGGATTAGAACAGGTATACAGGAACACGTCATTCGAGACTACTATCCAGGGTCCCATAGGGACAATCGGACTACAAAGTCAAGAAAATAGAATTTCTGACCCTGCCCCGCGCTAGAAATCGCTGTAAGGGATTCATGGGACATTCAGACTACCGGATGAATGTAGCGTCTATCAAGCATACATTTTAGCCGTATTGCGGGCTGCGGAGCAGTGTTCCCAACTTAGTGGTTTTCCCACTAGATTTAGTGGGCAAAATTCTTCGCAGTGGGATTTTTAGTGGTAAAAATAATTTAGTGTTTTTTTTAGTGGAAGAATTTTTTTTTAGTGGATTTTCTAGTGGTTTTTTTCTGGAAGTCAAAATAAAGTTTTTAGTATTAGTTTTTTCAACAGTTGCTTTTTATTTTAACTAATATCGTCTTTACACGATGCCATTTTTTACCCATGAAAATTGAACGTGCCTTTTCGCTTTATGGAACAATAAAAAATAAACTTAGAAATAAGCTTTCATTAGAAATGCTTAATGCCTTAATGATGGTTCGACACACTTTGAAGAGAAATGGTAATTGCATTAATTTTGAACCATCTTCAAAAATGTTGACAGCGTTCAATTATAAAATGTACGATTTTAAAAATAACGCAGAAAATGAAAAAGATTGTGAAACATTAGACGAATGTAATTTGTTTGATTATTAATATGCATTGTAAAGGAAATAAATAAGAGCATTATTATATTATATAATATTAATCAATTACACTGTAAAAAGAAATACATGTAATGTACAAAAGTTATATTTGAAATAAAGATTGATTGATAATATTAAACAACATTAAATGTTTCATTAAGAATATAAAAAAAAATCAAAAATTAAATTAATAATATCTTTTTCTCAGTCATATAAAATTTAGTGGGAAGTTTCAAAAGTTTAGTGGTTTTTTCTTCAAATCTAGTGGTTTTTTTCAGGAGTTTAGTGGGATTTTTTTAGAAATGTTGGCATCACTGCTGCGGAGGAAATTTCCGATAGCATAATACCGAAAGAAGACAACATTACTCTCTACGTTGACAGTCAGGCAGCATTGAGGGCTATAACAAGCCATCAGGTTTCGTCTAGAGTAGTTAATGAATGTAGGCAGGTGACATTGGAGGGACTGAAATCGCCGATGAGCTGGCTCGAACGGGCTCACCTATGCATAGTGAAGAAGCGGATAGATCAGTTACTTTTTCAAAAAAGCAGAAGGATCATAGAACACAACAGAACACTTACCAATTGGGAAACGAGAGTGGTTGCAATATATCCTTGGTTAGATAAAGCGAGACCAAGTGCACTGATGGGAGTGGATAGAAGAAGTCTCTGAATTGCAATAGTAGTCATCACAGGTCACTGCTCAGTGAGGGCTGGGACCAGCAGATGGGATAGCAAATCTCCAGACTTCTGCAGGATGTGCGAGGATTAGGAGGAATTGGAGACAATAGAACACATTCTTTGTCATTGCCCAAGTCTGTAACGCCACAGGCTAAAATGTCTAGGGGATGGATTTTTGGCTGAACTAGGGGACATCTCGAGTACAAGTGTTGAAAACCGAATTAGTTTTATAAGGGGCATTAGATGGATGAACGACAGGGGATGCGGGTACCCACTATACTGAACAGACTGCTTACTTAACACAAAACAGTACTCCAGTGACTCTCACATAATTTTTCAACTTTTAGTCTTTATATATTGTCAATCAACTATTTAGAGCTTTAATTTTTTCAACCATTTAGAAGGGGTTCACAATGGACCCTATGGGTCTCCCAGTGGAGGTGCATCTTAGGATGTACCACTATTCCTAACCTAACCTGAATAAATTCAAACTGATAATACGGAAGGGGTGGACTTATGTGTGCCAGTTAAGAACCAAAAAATAACTAAAATCAAATTCTGGTTTAATTGCATGTGGACAAACATTTGTTAATGACATTAAATAAGTTGGATCGCAGAAATCTTTGAAAATAATCACAAAGAATCATCTTTGGTAATCGCGAGTAATCTCGATTACTTTGAGATTAATTTGTAATCAATTAGTAATCGCATGAAACTGAATATAATCGTAATGCTAATCATTACTTCACCCTTCAAAAAAATACAATCTTATTACTAATTTGATTGATTGGTAATGATTTTACTCGAACGATAATTTCCTCGACTTATCTTTCTTTGAATATCAAAGCAAACACAATGCTTGAAGCCTTTTTTGGATATTTCTATTTTTGCAAAGAAAACGATCTGATCTCAAACTCGACTAACAGAAACAAAACTGAAGAAAAGAGATCAGCAATACATAAACAAAAATAAAATTTAGCTGGAAACGGCATTTCGGTTAACCGGTGAGTGCTACAGAAACAGAAACTATTTTTTGTGGTCGTGGATTAAATGCATGGACTTGGACCGTCTTCAGTTTCAGCTAGATGCGGCACAATGCCACACAGCTCACAACACAATCAATCGTTTGCGCACCAAGTTCGGTAATTGTATTATCAGCCAACTCGCCGATGTCTATTGCCCACGACGGAACTGCGATTTGTCGATTCATCGTTTTAGACTTTCTTGTCGGATAGCGTAAAGGACCAATGTTGTGCGAGTCATCCCTTAACGGCTCAGCTCACCAAGGTCTATGGAAAATTGGTTTGAAATGATGTACTACTGCGATGCTGGCGGAGAACGCTACATGAATAAAGTGCTGTTCCAAAAATAATGGAAATGTCTGCAAATAGGCGGGGGGAAATTCTATTTTGTTCATCACTCTGTGTACAGATTCAAATTAATTCAAATATTATGTTGCTTGTGTCTCCGCTTCTGAAACCTCCCACAGTTTCTAGGTTTAAAATGGGAAATTTATTTGACATACCACCGATTAGAACCCTACTCTTTTTAAGCCACGAAATGGTTGACCCATTTTGTAAGTCATTTCACGCGACTACAACTGTTTTACGGAAATTGTTTACTCCTACATTTCAAATGATCTTAAATCCTTCAAAGCAATGGTGAGATTCTTTCCAACCCACTGCTCAGACAATGGTGACAATGTGTCATCTACGTAAGAAACCAACCATTGTGTGTAAATGAGATACAATCTAGCCAAGGGTGATACGCGTACTTAGTCACAGTCAACCATGTTTGAGGGTCCTAGGATACGTTAGAAGAGCCAATCCCAAAGGGATATTAGCACCTCGGAGGCCATTTAGCAATAGTTGGTAATTTGTTGGCAACTGAAATGTGACATGCATCCAGTAAACAAATAAAGATCAAATCTCCATGCAGACCCGTCCCAATGATGTCATGTCATGCGATGCGATGCGATGCGATGCGTTGCTCACTCACCAGCATTCTCTTATCACATTTCGGGATCTTTTGCTCGGGCGACCGTTCTCATTATTACCTTTGGCCCTTTGGCTTAGTGGTTCGTTGTAAGAAGGGAGACAGACATCTTGAATTCGATACCACCTCAGAGATCTTATCGCTGTGCATTTACAAACCGTGAACGTTGCAGCCAATGCTCCGCCTTTGGAGAACTGGTAAAAGTTCCATAATTGAGAGGCTTTGCTGGTAAAATGCCATAGAAATCGAAATCATAACATGTGCACTATTTACGTCATTATTCTCAGAGATAGAAAGACAGTGAGAGAGAGAGAGAGATGGGGCGAGAGATTTTGGGAAATAGAGCGGACGAGATGCTCACGTAGGATAACACAGTCGTTATGGCGACAACTTTTTGTGGCAGGCGGTTTTTAGAAAACAAAAAACAAAATGAATGGGAAAAAAAAACCGAAATTGGGCACAACAAAGCATAAATTTAGATATGAGTACCAGTAAATCGGCAAGCGATGATAATGATGCATGACAATGCTGGCGTTACTAAAGATTTAAATCTTCCTCATCCTCGTCGTCGTCGTCATCATCATCATCATCGCCGCTTGTTATTCCAGCTATAATGCCACAATTATTTCAATGGAAACCAAATTCATTACAATGGGTTGGCTGGCTGTTTGGTTGTTTGGTGGGTTGCTGGCGTGCATCACTTGTTGAGGTGCAGAACAAGCAAGCTACTTAGTCCTGCTTTAGTCCGGAGTGCGGGTGTTTTACCTTTGCCATAACTTCAGCGTTTATCTACGCTATTGTTGTGATTCTGCAAGGATGTGGATGGGTGGGTGGTTGTGTTTGTTTGCATTAAGTTGTGTTGGTTTCTGGCATGTCTTTAAATTTAATCGAGCAGATGCCGTCAATTAGTGAAGTAAAACGAGGTGCTTACGCGTTTAACAAACTGCACTACAAAAGGATGTGATTTAAACTACCCTTGCGGCTGTGATAATGATTTAGCGAGAACAATAACATGATTGCCTTTGTGCTCACACACACACATGCGTGTATCTCCTTCGGGGTACGAACACACACGCACACACACACACACATTTGGCTGATGCATTTACCAGTTCAGTTCAGTCCGTCTACGGCTACAACTACTGTTAACTGGCAATAATGACGTTGTGCTGTTATGTGTACACACACACTCACGCATAAATACGTAGAGATTTCTGTGTGTGTACGACGTTGCTATCCTTACTTACAGTGCCACCCTGCTTCACCCACTGTGTGTTTAATTAATTTAAAAGCGTGCGGATAATACCAACAGTTATGATGAAAAGTCAAAGCATAAAGAAAATGCAGTATAAATGCCGATTAAAAAAAAAAAAACAAAAAAAGTACATCACAATTACAATAATGTTAATGTCGCTGTCATAGTTATTGGCGCACACACGCATGCACACAGATGTCCATGAATGTACATATGTATGTACGTTGTATCTGTGTGACGTTGTTTCAATTCTATTGCGAACTTGTTATCATTACGAGAGCGAATCGGAAAATATGCAACACTCGTATCCAAACAGTCCAAATGTCATTGTTTATAACGGTTTTTTTTTTCGGTCGGCCAATTACTTTCCCATTCAATAGCATACCCGTAGGGGAATACGCCTACAGAATAGGGAGTGGCATCATATTGCCCAAAGTTCGCTTTCACATGGAATGCGGATCATTGACTTATCTCAAAAAGCACCCACAAAATATATTGACCCAATAAAGGACCTTTGGTCTTATTTCACTGCTCAGTACTTCTTGATTGGGTAATCTCTTTGACCGGGTACGACCATCAAACATTTTTGGACTCCCATTTTCCACCTGGTAAATGCTGGCGACTTTACGAGTAAGAGAGCAATCTCTAAATCTATGTAAAACTTCTTTTGTAACAGATTAGCTGTTAGTAGGTCCGGTCAGTGAGTATAAACAATGTATATCGCGCATAGCCCCCTGATTTGAGAGAAGTTTGCCGTCTGTTCCTTCTTGGAAAGTTAGGGGAAGTAAGTAACTAGATAATCTCTTTAATTAAACAGCGCACATTCAAATGCAAAAACTTCTGAATAGTGTATTTTGTTATTTCGAGTGGTTATGAGTGTTATGGCATAAAACTCAACTGAATTAGGCAATTATCTGAGTTATCAGATTGTTGAAATTACGAATGTAAACCTCAATGAGTGGCTGTCATCTAATGTTTTTATGATATGGTTATTTGACCAATAACACCGTATTGCGTAGGATAAGCGTAATTTCATATCGAATTCAAAGACACTTCATCCACAAACTTTTTAACTATTAAAAAAAATGATGTTAACCCAATTTTACAAAAGTTCCACCTACAAACAATTTAAATTATTTCAATCCTCCAACTAACTATTTCCATCACTGGTTCTCTTCGTAAAATATTCATTACACAGGCGTCTCCAACAAGAGGTGTTATTTTGGTATTCAAAGAAAAATTATATTTTTTGAGACAAATGATGAAATACAACATTAGCCAAATGGCCACCACGACCACGATTACAGGACCATATCCTGTTCATGACATTTTCCATAACCAAATCGCAAAGTGGCTGCCCTATGTCCTCGATAGCCTCACGAATTCTATCTTTGAATCGATGCTGGGCTGTTGGCGTAGACATTGTCTTTCACGTGCTCCCAAAGGAAGAAGTCACAAGGTGTTAAATCACATGATTTCGGTGGCCAATTGTGATCACCTCTTCGTGAGATAACACGATCCGGAAACTTTTTAGTTTTGCGAACTGTGACTGCAAAATTTTCACTATTTTTGTGGTGAATTTTAATCATTTCAATGCGTTGTTGACGAGTCAAGAATAAAAGCTCCAAAAGTGGCAGCTACCGAAATACCGGGCGATTCAAAATAACTGGCTTAAGGTTGAACCAGCAGCCATACACAACTTTATGTCATTGTAAAAGTTGGCAACATTAAGACTTAGATTCTACTATTCTGTATGACATGTTGGTTATCCAGACATATTCCAAAATACTCCAGGGGTGATCAAGCCAAACTTAACAAAATGAACACTGACGAATTGCCCAGTAGTTTTTAAGCATTTTTAATAAAGTAAATAAAACAGTCGGAATATGTTTTAACATCCGTTAAATTTCGAAATGTTAATTTTCCAATATTCTTCAATTAAGGAACGACAGATTGAGAGAAATCAGTGAATGGCAAATTGGGAAAATTAAAGATTTGGGTTGTTTTTTTTTTGCTGAGTTTTAGGTAAAATTGCAGGAGGACTTCATGAAAGCATCTGCGACAACAAATACACACACTCACACATATTTGTAACTACTTACATGTAATGTAGTGATCTATCCACGACAAGTATGTCAGGAATTTGTGCATTGAATTGAAATCATCAGAATCTAATTTTACATATTTTTTGTTTTATACATATTTTCTTTTTTTTGCTTTGCTTTGAATTAAGCAAAGGAGAGGGGAACTTCGAGTAGAACTGTAAATAACTTGAACATTTTGAAAATTTAATTCGTTTTCTTTTGGCAACGAACGCAAGTAAGAAGACACCGGATGAAAGGGAGAGGACGTACAGGAGGGATACAAAGCCAATTTCTTATTGTGAAACGCCCCAAATATAAGTCAGGACAGAAGAAGGAACCAAATGAAATTTATCAACGGCACCATTACCATCAGCATCAGCATCATCCTCATCCACATCCTCGCCGCAATGAGGACAACAACAAGCAGCAGCAGCGACAAAAGCAGTGACTGGCAACGACGACAACAATCTCGTCGATAACAATGATGCTGCTGATGATGAGGACGATGGTGGCTTATGTACTCGACTGAAGAATGCTTGTTAAAGTACAAATACCAACAAACAATGGCTGCGACCAGTTAATAAGTGTGCTCGTTACATTCATACAAGTACAAACAAACAAACATGTACCCACACACACACACACATACACATCCAAGCATGTAGCATGTACGAGTAGCTCTGCATTCTCTGTAGCACCACAGAAAGAACGACCGAAACCCACCGTGCCCATACAAGCGAAACAAGGATGCTCAATCCCATTGGTAACGTAACCCCAACAACGTCCAATTTACAATTCTCATTCTCATCGGCTGTGCGCCGCTCCGTACTGTGTTGTGTTGTGTACAAACAACAAAACACCCACTCATACAACTGTGGGGGCTATTCATTGATTGCCAGAATCTCGTCTCTTCGCTGAGAGCCGTTTGTTGGCATTCCTCTTTGGTGTTGTTCCACCATTGGAAAAGTTAATGCCTAAGAAAAAGTGTACGTAAACGCTGCGAGTGCATGCGAGAGAGAGTAATAAACAGATGTAAATTTTGTTGTTGTCCCTGTTTTTCTGCATTGCAGCCTTATGTCATGTGGCCATCTCTCTTGCACCTTTCTATAACTCAGGGCATAAAATACAATGGCACCAATTTATAAGAAAGGAACGCCTCTTCCTGTTGGCCACAAAAAGAGGACAATATGATATGCCGTGTAGCAGGCCATCTCGCTTCATCATACTCGACAGACTGCCAGGGCATGGGTGAGTGCGAGTGTGCATCGCGTATATCATTGAGTGAATGTGGACGTGTGTGTTTGCACACGAATGAATGCGTGTGTGCGTCTCGGTGGATGAGCGCAGAAAGATGCTGCTGTTGTGTTTAATTAAATTTAAAATGTTGTCCTTAGTTAACTATTCAATTTATTAGGAATTTCATATTTCTCCAGCAAATACAAATAGAATATGTACATTCATTCGTTGGCGTTCCAACACATACACACATGCATACAAATGAATGTACGTGTACAACTAAATACGGCATTTTAATTGAGTATATTTTAAATCAATGGATAATTACAGGTAACTGTAATTAAATAAATATACAAAATATCACAGCAGACACACACACGGGCCCATTGCCACGGATATCTGACAGCTGACAATCCCGAAAGGGGTACCTTTCATATTGTAAAGCAGTCTCGGTTTCTCGTTTCAATACAAAAATTTAAATTTGCCCAAAACTTCACGGTTCATTGATACCCTCAACCGTACTGAATTATGATAACTACTTTGAACAACAAATTTAGTCTAGCATAATATTAGGAAGAAGAAACCTTCATAGTGATGTGAACTATTTGGACCAAAACATTTAGTCTACCATATTAGGCGGGCATTTCAACAATTGTTCTTCAGTTCAAATCGGCAGAAAAC
Organism: Hydrotaea cyrtoneurina; assembly: GCA_958296145.1. Lineage (NCBI taxonomy): Eukaryota > Metazoa > Arthropoda > Insecta > Diptera > Muscidae > Hydrotaea > Hydrotaea cyrtoneurina. The sequence goes on along the minus strand of OY282513.1, from coordinate 2,472,751 downwards.
TTCTCGGACTTGATCTTTTATAAAATTTAGAGTACATTTTTAGTTTTAAATTATACAATGTTCCAATGGGATCACATTAAGAGTCTTTTTGAGTGTTTCTCACTGTTGAAAAAAAAAAAACAGAACGGGGTTTATGATTAACCATTTGGGTAATTGAATTTAATTCTCCGAATTTCGTAAATGGTACTTTGTGTATATTTTGAATTTTATGCGATTTAAAATTTTTGTTTTTAATTTTAAAATTACTATTTCCTTTAAAATTCATCATTTTTAGATAAAGTATCTTCCTCTTATGAGCAGAGTACAATTTAACAATTTTATTGGTTTTGAGACCCCGATTTGGATTCCACAGGGATGAATGGAAAAGTGTAGGAAATGGGCGACTGATCCCCTCTCAAAACCAAAATATATTTTTGGATTTTCCATATTTCATATAGTCCCCTCAATATAATAATCGTACTCTATACAGTGGACACTATTGTTTTATTGAGGGCACGATATATGGTCGAATTCGGTTAAATGGAAATAAAAAAAAAATAAATGAATTTGTTTACTTATGCGGGATTTTCAATAAAAAGAACTTCGGACAATTGTATGGTTGTGCATAGTGAACTTTCGCTGAGCCACCATTTCTCTCCATTTGACAACAAAAACCACTGATCATATAGCTTGCATTCGAGTTTAACACACTCTTAATATAACGCAATAACAAAAACCAAACAACCTCGAACCTTCTTTTTTAATAAAAACTTGTGGCACAACCATTTAAATACAGGGTTCTCCAACGAGAGGTGTTATTTTGAATTGCCTGATATTTCGGTAGCTGTCACTTTTGAAGCTTTTATTCTTTGACATTTGAAACTACGTCATCAAAATTTTGCAGTCACAGTTCGCAAAACTATAAAGTTTCCGGACCGTGTTATCTCTCGAAGAGGTGATCACAATTGGCCACCGAGATCTTGTGATTTAACACCTTGTGACTTCTTCCTTTGGGAGCACGTGAAAGACAATGTCTACGCCAACAGCCCAGTGTCGATTCAAAGATAAAATTCGTGAGGCTATCAAGGACATAGGGCAGCCACTTTGCGATTTGGTTATGGAAAATGTCATGAACAGGATATGGTCCTATAAGCTTGGTCATGTATTTTCATTTGGTTGAGTTGTGTTAAATTGGAATGGCAGGTGATTTGTTTAACTCAAGGCTTCAGAATTTTCTTCAGGATTCTGAGTCTCTTCATCTATACGTGGTTTTCTCCGAATAGTCCTGAACGGCGAATACCATCGGCCCCAAATAATGCAGTTAAACCAAATAAAACATCCAAACAAATCCGAAATACCCAGAAAGTTAATTCGAGAATTCGTGGTATTGACGAATGATCCCATTTGGTGAGGTCTTGAAATCAACGTTTGTTTCCATAAAAGGATTTTGTTCGTTCGCTAGAAATCGGCAATATTGGAAGTGTAATAAAATGGGATCCAGACATTAGTCGCAAAATAAAAAGCTCTCATTACTGATACAAATCCATTTTGTTGTGCCTTCGTTATTGACAATTTTTTACGAATGAACAAATTTCCTTTTACGAAAACAGGCAGTAACTCTCACTTCTGATTGTGGTCCTTTTTCGGTTCGTCCGACTAGAGCAAAGTCCAAGTACCTCCGCACTACCAGTTAACAGACACCGGTGAGACCGCGTATCAATACTACGATCTGTGAGTATAAAAATTGCAGCTCACTGGTGTGAGATACGTTTCTCGTTTAACAGTGTCGGTGGAAAGTGAAACCCCTTTCGATCACGTGACAATACTGATCCTGATCTCTGCTCGGATATACATACAGACATATGTATGTCAATGTTAAATTTCATTAATCAAGGACATAATTAAGGCGGCAACTGAATTCGATTCCGTTTCATTCACTACTGATTAATAGATAAACATTTCGATGAATGGACAAACAAAAATCCCCCCCCCCCCCACACACACACACGCCCAACAAAAAGGCAAAACAATGGATATCAAAAGGTAATTCCTAAAGGATTCCCATAATTAATACCTGACATATCGGCAGAACGTCGTCACATTTATGGCCATTTAATTGGCCTTGGTCGGTCGGTGGGTGCCGTGTAGATGAAGACCCAACCAAACCACAAATAAATAGATTCGGTTGGAAGGAAAACTGGCGGATAAATGAAGTTCTAACAATAGACACACACACACTTTTAAATCTTCACTAAATGGCTGCGTCGACTACTTGGGCTGCAACGCAACTGTCGTCTATTATCACAGGAGGAGGGACACGTGTCACAGCCGTTCGCCCGATATCATCTACCAGCAGTGAGTGCGTGAGTGACTGGGTGCAAAGTAGCATTTGGTGGCGTTCCACTGCTTCCCATGCGAAGAGACTAGAAGGCCGCGTGCGTTCCGGGCACTAGATTAGAACCAATTTGCTGTCGGGTGGAGTACGGACTTCGTTATCATCAGCAGCAACTTGTGGGTCACACTGCCAAACAAAACACCATTCATCATTTCAGTTCATCGTCATCGTCAATACGGAGCACGGCAGCAAGAGTCGAAGCCTCATAAATGTGAAATTAGTTGGTAATTCTATAAGCGGCACGCGTCCTTTCCACCGTTTGCATTTCTTCTTTTTTTTTTGTTTTGTTTTTTCAATTTGCTCAAATAACTTTATATGTGAGTGGATGGTGTGTGGGAAGTGTGAGTGCACTTCGTGCAAAACGGATGCTATTTATAAACAACAGCAACAACAACAATTGTTTGGTTAAATTATTAACAACAACAGAAAGTATTTCCGAGATGACTTCTCACATGAATTGGAACTCGTAGTTGGTGTCTTTGTCAGAACCTGAAGATGTTAGAAAGTTTAAAAACTTCCACGTCCTGAAATGGGAAACGAACCCAACATCTCTGTAGAAGGAAAATATTTTGCTGCAGCCAAAATAGGACTGTTACACCATAGAAGATATGATTTCAATTACGATCAACAATCGAAAATGTTGTCACTTTAAGAACGATCTCCAAGCAAATAAATCGTATGTAAAACATATCCAGGAAATCATTAGACATTCGACGAATGTGGCTGAATGACGCCGCAGCCGAAATAATATTGGGTGGCAGTTGATTCAGTTAATATTCAGTAGTTCAGAATGGATTATTTCGTTGTCCCGGCTTAAACTGCGATAGTACACATGACTTGCTTTGATACGTCAATGAAACTGTCCTCTATGTGCAATTGTTGTTCTGATCTGTGCAAGGTCTTTATGTCTGAAGCCTTAAATGCGCGGTCCAGGATACAAACAAATTTTGACATATACCGCCTACCCGGTCAAGTTTTATGGTAGGGAATCAATCATCTTTGGCGAATAATACAAAATAACTGATTATTTGTAATTTGTATAAAAAACTGGGAAATTATGTAGACTTTTTTTGGTTGAAACTCTCAACAATAACTTTTGGGTTTTACGAGCCCCAGATGCGACAATTTAGCACGTTGACGTAGCCACCCCAGGTGGAAATGGGCTTCATTGGTCAAGATGATTTTTCGATGGAATTCCGGATCCTTTTCCTACATTTCAAGGACCCAATCAGCAAAGACACGACGTTGTTGATGATTGGCCGGCTTGAGTTCTGGTGTTAACTGAACTTTATAAGCCTTATTGCCCAATTCCAAAGAACAACGAATAATGGACAAAACTGGGTTTTCGTCAACACTTTGGGCTACAGCAGAGATATTTCATCCAACGAGCATAGGTTGACCGCAGGAGACCTGTCCTCCCTCCTTCTCTATTTCTTATTTTCATTGACAACCTGTTGGGTCAGACGATGAATCCGATCTACTCCTTTGCGGATGACAGCAACATCTGTCATTCTTACTCATTTGATCATCGGCCAGGTCCTCTGGAGGTCGAGGTCGAGAAATATTTTAAAGATTGTGATGGAAAGTGTTGAATTATCTGTTCTCTTGGTATTCAATCAGTCAATCGTGTATAGATGCAACACTTACTCTTGCGATTTAGCTTCATGTGGCGAGAAATGGTCGCCACAACTATTCTCTAGTCATTTTTTTCTTTGGGGAATTTTTTGAGTTAAATCTACGCGGAATTGAAAGGTTGCGTATGCCACAGTGATCGGTCGAGCCTGTCGCTTGTGTTAACTCTCGAAGAATAGCCAAGATTTTCCCTGAAGGGTAATTCCATTGTCTTTCAGTTTATTTCTTTGGGCGATGCCACATACGAAGGCACTTGGCTTGGACCACTAACTTAGTGTGGTGTTTATGATCTAGCGCTAAATCAATTCATCGTCTTGTCTGCAATTGTTCATTAGCACATCGGTTGACCATAGGTCATATAACCAAAGCGAATTACTTGTAGATCCGCAATGGATCAAGAATATCAAACAAAACATAAAATGCCAAACCGAAGTTGAAATGAAATATTAAATATGAGAAATATAGAAATTCTCCTTGAGCGCATCTTCGAAAACATAACTTCCTTCCATTCCGATATAAAAGAGAAGCGATTGGTATTTGTCACTCACTTCTCTCTACTGGCCACGCTTATGGGCTATTTTTAATTGTCGCAGTATTATTTTTGGACAATTGAATTATTATGATGGTGTGTTGGATCTGAGATTCTCCACATTTCTCCACTCTCACAGCTATTGGAGACCAAAAACTCATTGACATGACTTGGGCGAAATTATTATGAAATTTCATCATTCAACATTTATTTACTAAAAATATGGACAGGCGACGCAAAAGGATTCACTGTGAGTATCATGTAAGTGTGAGATACTATTCTATTCATAGAAATAATCTACTTGTTTAGCCGGAAGCTTCAACGAAGCCCTGACAGAATGTTTATAGTACCACCCGAAAAAATGTAGTTTCAATGTAAACTCGCACATAGGATATGTGATTCCAACAAGGCTGGGCACATTTTTGAGTTGTGTCTCTTTAGGGGAATGTGTGCGAGCGACATGATCGCCGAATTTGATGCGCAAAATTCTTCAATCTCCGGCCACAGACAGATGGTTGGTCACGGCGTGTACTTTAGGCATCCAAGAATGGTGAGACATTTCTCGCTCCCCCCAAACATTTGTGGTTTCTTCCTGTGAATGATGGGTCAATTAACCCCGAAATTGTTCAAATCTAAGGGAGTGACACGAGAGACTCTGGCGGGTAAACCAATGTTGATCGAAATAAAAAGACGGTAGTTTCTTTTTTTTTTATTATTATTTTTGTATTTTTTTTTCTTTTATGTATGTATATATATATGTGTGTGTTTATATATTGTTTTTGTTTTTGTTTTCTCTTTACATTCATTTACTTTTGCATTTATAATAATAAAAATAAATTTGACTTAACTTCGATAGTGTGATTATCGTTTCCTGTTAAAAATATCGGAGACCTAAACTTATAACGCCAGCCCCCCTCCCACACCCCACATCCAACGAGGGGAACCACGAACTAAAATTATTTCCTAAAAAAAAATGTATAAAAATTATAATGTCAATTGTTTAAAACAAATAATATTGGAATGATATATTTTTCTTTTTTGTTGTTCTTGTTTTTTGTTGTTGTAAATTTCTGTCGCACTTAGAACTAAATGAGAATTTTTGGGGACAAACAAATAGGACTCAGAAGTAAAAAAAGAAAGAAAATAACCAACAGAACACACCACACATGAGTTGAGTGTGTGGGGTAAGGAGATTTTTGTTAGATTTTTGTTAAATTTAAATTGTTTTTGTTTTGTTTAGTATATATTTGTTTGTTTGTTGGTTTTTGTTTTTGTACACAGATTATTATTAGTATTATTTTATTATTTATTAACTAAGTTTAGTAAGTTTGTTACTGTCGTTTTTTGTTTGTTGGTTTGTTTTTTTTTGAGTTAGTATGAGGACAAGGATAATACAATCATATTTTTTGTGGGTAGTTTTGGAAGGGGCGGGAGGGGAATTGTTGTTGTTAGATTTCTTTGTTTTTTTTTTTTTGTTTGTTTTTCTTGTGGTTCTTTTCATTCTTTTCTCTTTGTGTACAACGTCTAAATAAAATTAACTATTTTCTAAATTGTTTACGAGTATTTATCATCCATCATCTTTAGTTTCGTTTTTTGTTTTGTTTTGCTGTTGTTTGACATTCATCAAAGTTAGGTTCTGCCTTGCTGTGGCAAATTATATTCTCCCTTCTCTGAACGATTTGAACTTTTATTTTCTAGATTTTATTTTTTACATTTCCTTTTTCTTGTTATTTTGTTCTTGTTCTTGTTTTTTTTTTTTTTACAATATTACAACTATAATTTTGTTTTCCTTTCAAGTTTTAATAATAGTGATATGGAGTACAATTAAAAAGGACTTTTGCTTGTGTCTGTGTGTATGAGTGTGTGACTTTGTAGTTTTCAATACGCGTGAAGGGTGGATGGGGATCGGAAGATGGCTGGACAGGAACTTAGATTATGCGAGATTGTTTTTGATAACAAATAACATCAGTTACAGAACACTCCCGGCACACATTCACCAGTGATTGCTGAATTCGAGAAACACACATATTTGTTTAAAGTTTTTCACTCAGTCTATGCGTTGAGAAGTGAGAACAGATTCACGAAAAAAAAACAGGCGAAAATCCCTTTATAAATATCACAGGCATAGCCAATTCAATGCAAACATTTTTGTATTTCCTCCAGAACACTTGTGAACACAGTAGGATTCCATAGACTCCAATTGAGTTGATGGCGAAGAACTACGATATTTGTTTAAAGTTTTTCACTCAGTCTATGCGTTGAGAAGTGAGAACAGATTCACGAAAAAAAAACAGGCGAAAATCCCTTTATAAATATCACAGGCATAGCCAATTCAATGCAAACATTTTTGTATTTCCTCCAGAACACTTGTGAACACAGTAGGATTCCATAGACTCCAATTGAGTTGATGGCGAAGAACTACGACAATACTTTCACACTGTGGCTCAAGCAAGGATATCTATTTGTTCGCCTGTTCTGTTTTAATTTATTTAAAGTAGTCTGAATAGTCCGAAAAAAAACTTTAAACAAATAAATTTAAAAATAATTTTAATGTGATTTTCGAATTCGGCAAAACAAAATATACAAAGGAACACATTACCGAGGACGCTGAATATCTGTAACCAGTGCAATTCATTATTTAAATCTAAACACACATTTGAAATATCAAAAAATAAAATTACAAATAATTAAAATTGTTCACATATTTTGTTATAAAGTATTCTACACTAAATTCGGGTGAGGGGAGATGCTTTCAAGGGAGGGGAAATACTGAAAATCAGTGAATGTTTTAAACATAGGACAAGAGTGTGTGTGTGTTTTTTTTCGTTTCAAATGTTTTACGAGTATGTTGTTGTTGTGGTTGTTGTAAGGTGAAAAATGTGTTTATTTATTTCTTAATTAATACGTACATATGTTATTAAGTTCTTGTTGTTGTTTTTCTTATTTTCCATTTTTGTTTTTTTTTGTTTTGTTTTCTTGGTTATCACTCGATTTTTCGTTGACATTGGCTGTTAAATGATAATAAAAGAAAAAGTAATCTTCCTTTTTGTTTTGTTTTGTTTCGTTTGAAATGAAAAATATTTACAAGTTTTAATTTTCATTATCGTGCTCTTTCTGCTCTTTACATCGTACACTGCGGAGAGTAGGTGAATTATACTAGGAAAATAGTGGGGTGAGGGGGAAACAACTGAGCATTCGTCGTCTACTTCCCAGTGCTCAAATGCACCAAATGAATGAACGGAAGGATGGTAGGAAGGAAACCGTTACGCATTTTGACCTCAGGAGTCGCGAACGTTTTCGATATGTTTGGAGTTTTGTTTGTTTTGTCATTATTTGTTTGTTTGCTTGTTTGTGTGGTTTTTGTTGTTTGTCATGCGATGTGGTGAGCGGATTTGAGTTCGAACGACGTATCTAAGCGTAGTCAGAGGTGGTCCTATCGTTCGCGAATGTGCCATTTGCCTCATCGTCGGTTTTGCCGCCGCAGTACTGCATCAGCAGATTCTACACCATGTTAACGTATTTGTCCTGAGGCGTCATGTAGTCTAGACTGTTCTGTGAGAAGGCCTGGGCCGAAACGGTGCCCGTAAAGGAGGGACTGGGCGACAGGCCAAAGTTGGTGGCCGCCGAATAGCCCGAGTGGCCCATGTTGTAGTTGACCTGATTCTGATTGCTAAAGTATTCCATTTGCGAGTAGTAGCTGGGCGCCTGGGCATAGTTGTTCGGATACTGTTGATATTGATTGTGCCAGAAATTGTAGGAGTCATGGTTGGACATGTAGGCGGCCGAATGAGCGGCCGAGTGATGGGCCGACTGGGCGGACTGAGCGGCATGGGCGGCTGCGGCCGATTGTGGCGACATCGGTGTAATGGGCGGCGACGGTGTGGTAATGCTGGAATTGGAATCCATCGGCGTAATGTTGCCGCCCGGCTGCAGCAGACGTGGATTCGCTGAGGCAGCTGTGCCATAGATGCTGTGATGATGCGAACTGGTGCTAATGTCGCCGCCCGACTCTTTCAGCGTATCGTATGAGGCGGCTCGCAGGGCGTCTGGATTCGATACCGGATAGCCGCCGGAACCGAGGTGCTCCTTTTTGCAGACAATGCTCACAGGACTGACGGAGGTGGCGGGTGTGGGTAGCAGTGGCGACGAATTCTGATGGGCCGCTCCGCCCGACGTATTAAGGCCACCCACACTTGTCGAACCCGATCCCACATTGTTGCCGCCCATGTGATGCAAATGCGACGACGAGCTGGTCGGAGTGACGGCGGATGTCGATGACGATGAATTGAGGAAGGAACTGTGATGCGATTTGATGGATTGCGCAACGGCTGCTGCGGCGGCCGCGGCCGCTGACGAACCGGCCGACGAAACGTTCGGATTCGATGAACTGCCGCTGGATTTGTGGTTGTTATTGTTGGCGGAGGAGGAATGATGACTGTTTGACTTGGAGGAGGAATTCGTTGAGTTGGAATTGCTGCCGGCACTATTCGATGCATTGCGAGACGAGGACGATGAACACGAAGCCGACCCGGAATTAACCGATTTCGAATTGCTCAGACTGTTGGACTGCTGCTGCTGTTGCAATTGCTGGCGGCATTTGGCTCTGCGATTTTTGAACCACACCTGGAAATAAACAAACATAAGGGCAATGTGTTAAAATTGTTAAGCTGAGATAATAAATAAAATATATATGTATGTATTTTTATTAACAATGTAACTCATGATTTTTGGCAGAACCCTAAGAGCCAATCTCCGTACTGACAAAAAGGTCTAACTCGATATTTTCAAAATTGTTCAGGCTGCTATTTTTGCATTGCGTTTTGAGAGACAAGTGTCAGGACATGTGTGTTGCCAGGGCACTTATTCACACAGCCCGTCCAGAGCGCAAAAAGTTCCCACAACAATTATGCCGTCACAAGGACACAATTTGGTGATGGTCGGCCGTACGAGATGTTTGTTTGTATTTGTTTAACACCACGTTAGACTGTCGGCGAGCTGGCTGTGGCTCTCAAGCGGAAAATGGGTAGTATCAATGAATAAATTATAGTTGTTTGTTAAACAAGGAACAAGTGTTAAAAGTCACGCGCCCCCAAAGTACATTGGTGGATGGAAGCTGCTGTTGAGGCTTCCTGCCTTCCGTCCTGCCTGCCTTCCTTCCTACTAATAAAGTTATACAATCAGCCCAAGGAGTATACTGGGTCGGGGGACGTGTGTGTGTGTGTGTGTGAGTATGTTTATCCAAGGCGTACAGCTGCAAATTGACTCGATTATATTGTCAAATAGAAAAACAAACCTCATACCACCCACTCGCCAAGAACTTGCTGTGCCACACGCACACCGCCCCCCCCTGCTTTGACTCTTGCTTATCAGCAGAAACAAGTGCACAAGGATACATTAAGAATTTTATTTATTCATTCATTCGTTCCTTGGTGAGCTCGTGCACTCGTCCGTCCGCTCCCTGTCTCCTTCCTTCATACATACATTCATGTTCACATTATCCTTGTTTGTTATGCTTAGGGGAACAGCTAACATTCCACAAAGTGCTTACGAACGCATTTATGTTCACAACACCAACAACAACAACGGCAGCCACATCATCAACGTCCTCCGGTCTCCCAAATGTTTTTTCAGTGATTTCAAAAGCTCTTTTGTGGCACACACACACACTCAGAATGCGGGAGCAGCAGAAAAAAAGGTTAGTAGTTGTCTTGCCTGATGGCTTGTTTCATGGTCTCATGTTGCCACCCTCTTCTAACTGAAATTGATTTCTGTCCGTCTTTTTTTATTTTTGCTTGCTTGCTTGCCACACGCCAATCTCAAGTATGACGCCTTCAATTCCTTTGACTGACTGCGTTACCGCACTTAAACGCCCCTGTTGTTGTTATTGTTGCAAAGAAAGGAAGGCACACGGGATGCGAGGAGGCGAGGGGTGGGGGAAAGGCAATACGAAAACAATGTCGACTGCTATCAAAGTGAAATAAAGCGAGAATACGAGACGAAGCGAACAAATCGGGGAGGGCGTTGTATTTGCGTTATTACGTTACGTACAAGTACGTATTGTTGTCGCCGTCGTCGTCGTCGTCATTTTCGCTTGACGAGAAAAGAGCATTAAATAAGGCGTATCAGATTTCATTAGAGCAAAGATTTCCCAATTTGTTTGATTTCAATTTTTCATGTCCTTTTTCTCATGGCCCCGGCGCGAGTGCCCGAACGAGTGCGAGTGTGTCTGCATGGTTTTCTCTGATAACGTAACGGGCACGAATGGTTGTGCAGTTTTGTTGTTGCTGTTGTGGGTTCTTCTTCTTAGTCTTTGTTTCAATTTGTGAATTCATGTTAAACGAGAATTTTAAAATTAGAAGAGAAGCTAAAAAAAAAAGTTGTCAATTCAATTCAATTTTCTTTTGATTCGTTTAGGTGAGTGTGAGAGGAAAAACACACGTTGGCAAAGCCAAGTAAGCAGAACGCGGCAAATAAAGGAATTACGAATTGAATGGAATTCAATTGAATTGAGTCGAGTCGACTTGAGTTGAGATGGAAATTTCCATCCATTTGTGTGTGTACGTTTGATGTCATTTAATGAGCCATAACATTTATTAAATGCTGAGCTTTTAATTTGCACGACTACGAATGGTGAAGGCAGCAAAATATTCAATTCAATTCAATTCGGCCCAACATCAAAGGGACTCTTCTTTGGAAGAAAATTACATTATGTGCTTACATTGATGTTGACGTTGAAGTTCCAATTTATTAACAGGGTTTTTAAATTTACAATAGAAGAACATATTTTTTTTCTTCTGTCTGGACTGCGACTTCAAACACTCAATTTTCAAATCGATCTAACGGATTTAAATAATTGTAATAGTCATTAAGACTATTCAAAATATTTCTTACTTTCTCAATAAAATAGGATTTTTATGTGAAAAGTTTCATATGTTGGAAATTTGTAGGAAAACCCTGTTTCTTGATTTTTATCAAAAAGTTTTTCGATGCTAATTCGACATTCTATAGTCAAATTCTAATTCAAATTCTCTAAAAAATAAATATTCACTTACTTAAATTATTAAATTAAATATTATAAATAACAAAATGTGTTGTAATTTCTTCTATTGTTTATTTGTGTGTACCAAGTGAATATATTGCCAACCTGCCTCAATAATGCTTAAGGGCGCTGAGGCTAAATTTTAAATTAGTGTAATGTTGATAATTAGAAATAAATAAAAAAAATACCGAATTATTTCCCATCCTTGCGACAATAAAATTTTTTCATAATTATTTCTCAAACAAATCACAAAATTCTATGAAATCCTACATTTAATGAGATATGAAAATATTTCGTTGTCTGAAAAATAAGAAATCACTTTCAGATGAATCTCACATAAAATTTAAATGATTTTTAAATATTTTACATAAATAAAGACACAAAAACAAGCATTTGCATAGCTGTAACGATAATGATGGAGATATGTAGGCAAGAGTGTGTGTGTGTGTGTGTGTCGTTTCAGAAAAGCTTGAAATAAAATCACATTAACACTCCACCACTACAGTCACATTTTAATCTGCAATGGGAATTTCCAAACAATACAACAGCTGTACCAAAAATTTCCAAAAGAAAAAAAAATGAGTTTTGAAAGACAAAAAAAAACAACAAACAAAGTATTTATTTTACGCATTGTTGACATACACAACCGTAGAGATACAAAGAGAGGGAGAGAGAGAGTGATGGAGAGTATCACCACCACCATTGTCACCATTCCAAAAATTGGTTACGGTTTCAATTGAAAACTGTTGTCACCACACCGTACAGCAAAGAGTTAAATATGCCGTATGTCGGCAATACACATACATACAGATGTATACAGGGTGTGTGCCAACAAGGAAGAAGAACTAGTTTTCCTAAGTAGACTCTTCATCCCCGTTCGAGGCGTAGGGCCGTCGGCCGGCCGAATGCTGGGCAATTATCATAACCGAATAGAGGGATATTTTCCCATTCATTTTGGACTAATGACAAATTACGATTATGCCTATTTCACACACATACACACGTACATACAGGCCTCCATGGAGGCATGCCATTTATTTTCATTACATAAAACAAACACATAAAGGGGCGTATGTGTGTGTGTGTGTGTGTTTGTGCGTATGTTAAATGTCTATGTGTGTGTGTGATGGTAAATTATATTGTTGACTGTGAATAAACGGAAGCGCTTAGCAAGGTTATCAACATGAATAATAAAGATTTGATTTATGATTTATTTCGTTATGCTTACAACAAAAGCATAAAACAACAACAACAACAACAGCAGCAGTAGCAGCAACAGCGACAATGATGGCAAGTGAAGTGAAGCCAGCAAGAGAAGCAATGGTTTCCATAACCATGTTTCATGCCACATGCCGCACTACGTGTGGTATGTGGGTTGCTTCTGGTTGGCAGACGGTGTAGCCATGCTCATGCTCATCATCACCATCATCATCGTCGCCAATAGCCTGCAACCAAAAAAGAAAAAAGAAACAACATCCAACACCAACAACCGTGGCAGCACAACAAAACTAACCAAATAACGGGCAGTGGAGTAAAAGGCACACAAGAAGAGCAGAGGAGCACAAGCACAAACATCGGTCCGAGTTGGTGGCGGTGGCGGTGGTGGTGTAAACAGTAGCATTAGGGCGTCAATGTTTGTTCTGTTCTGGTGCAGATAAGCTCTGGAAAATGATTACATTTCATATGAAACACGCACACCCATACACTCGGGCATAACTTCGTTCTGAGCCAACCATTTGCTTGTATGTATTCCCAAACACACATACACACGGACACACACACACACACGGACACTCTAGCGTGTGGGTGCTGCATTGGGATGAACATTTCGCCAACCAAGTTATGAATATGGAATATGGTTTCCTTTCAAGAGCTGCAACTTGGTGGCATGCATGACCGCACGCGTATATTTTTTTCGTGTGCGCCTTCCCGGTACACACACCGAAACACATAAATGAAACAAAAACAAAAATACGGTAATTTAAGTTCAATTTAAGACAATTTGTTGGAGTTTTCAAAACTTTTGATTTCAACAAAAACCAAAACATTTAACAGCGAAATTGAAACTTCTGCCGTCGGATGTGAATTCAAAATGTTCTTAGTTTCTTATTTGGTAGACTGGTGTCACGCTTTTCTAATTACCCTTTAGTTTTAATATTTGTCATTGCTATGAAATATTTAATTGTATAGGCTGACCAAAAAGAAAATATTGCCCCCTGGAAGTATAAGTTGATTTTTTATACGAAATTAGAGTATTTTTGGAATTTGTATGACATGATTTCTCCAATTTTAATTCAGATGTACACTTTTTGTCATATTACACTTTTTGTCATATTAACTAAACAAGAAGAATTTGTGTATCTTTCCATTTGTAAATGGCCAAAGTTCTGTTTGTGTTAAGTTTGTTGCACAGCGAACAGCTCGCCCGCCCGCCTGAACTATTTACGTAAATGTCAACTACCTGAAAGCATAATTTTCCACCCACGCGTCGCATGTGCCTTCTTGAGTCTATTATGGACGCTTGTGGCGGCCTGTAGTCATTTCGGTATTTGTTACAATGTGCATTTGGGAAATTCAATACAATCGGTCGTCCGCTACGAGCGCTCTCTGCTTTAGACGACAAAAAAAAAATAAAAATGCAAACGCTCGGAAAGAACAGACGGACGATGGACGGCAGACAGAAGGATACCATAGGAAAGCCAGAAAACCTGAGCCAGACACAAATCTACAAAACAATAAAAAAAAAACAAAAGAACGAGCCAAAGACACCTACACACGCAATTACAACAAATACTTTCAGGCCTTGTTGGGCCAAACAACACGGCAAAAGGAAAAAAACACACACACAGAAGAAGAAAAGAATGAAACCAACGTGTCAATTTTCACGAGTGGTCAATTTGTAATACAAGGGCTTCCCTAAAACATTAAAAATATAAATAACAAAAACAACGTCTACGACAACGACGACGACGACGACACTGCTGTTACTTGGGCCAGCAACATGTTCTGGTGGTCATCCAGTTCTCTCGGCGTGCCCGCCTGCTGGCCCTCTAAGAATGCAACGAGACGTTGCATTGCATTTGCATTGCAATCCCATGCAGTTCTTTGCAATTCCATTTAAGATATTCAGTGTCACGTCCTTAAATTACATATAATCGATTTCTGTTTTGTTGCTATTCAGCAAAGGACAAGCAGCAAACGCAAAAAAAAGAAAACAAAACGGAAAAGGTCCTTCTTTTTCCAACCATCCAACAATTCATGTTTTGAGGCGAGGCGAGGCGGCGGCTGTGTTTGTTTTGCTTGTTTGAACATATGATCAGTGTGAGCAAACATGCCAGCAATCAAATCAAATCTTTGCATAAAATGACATCTCAATTTTCAGAGCGATTGTCGCACAAATCCAGCAAATTCTCAAATAGACCCAAGGCGATGTCGATGTCGATTGCATTTGTGTTTGCTCTCTTATTCCACTAATGACAATAATCATGTGTGTGTGTGTGTGTTTCCCCTCATTCAAGCCATGTTGGCCATTTCCCGGTTACAAAAATGTGTGCCCGATAATTATGTCATCACGCTTGAAACAACACACAATGAACAGATTCGCAAAAAAAAAAAAACACACTCACACACACACATAGAGGTAACAATGAAAATATCCTAAATAAACACAACCTAGTCGAACAGTTACAGGAAGGCAACGGGGAAAGGTATATGAGGCAAATTGTGACGTTGTTTATTTAGCCACATTAACAAACACACAATCCGCTTGTCTACGCAATTGTCACTTGGCTGCAAACAACACAAAATTAAACGATTTATGACGAAAGGACGACGACTAGGAATATCCGAATTTCTTACAACACTCTGGTCTCTCCCTCTCTCTCTCTCGCACTTTGTGTAATGGATACGGAACACTTTTTGTCATTTGCTATTTTAAGCAAATAAACAAACACAGCACTCTGCAATAGATCAGACCATCTCGGACCCAGGTGGAGAGAGCCAGAGAGACCCTTTTGTTGACGCCGGGTTAAATGTTTGCCAAACGTATTTACGTGTACATTTCATTTGCGAACTTACACATGTCCTACTCTACTGCACATTTCTGATGTTGTTTCGAAAATATTTCTGTCACAATTTTATTGAAAATTTGCTACTGTATTTGGTTGTTGTTGTTGCTTGTACTTTTTGATTTGTTAGCCCCTTTTATGGCTTCTTTAATGTGTCGTTAGACCCAAAGTCACACCATTGTCACTGCTGCTGCTGCTGCTGTTACAGCTCGTTGCCAGATTTTGTATTCTTCTAAATATACGTGTGTGTGTGTGTGTACATGTATTTGATAATATTAGTGTTTTGTTTACTTTTAAGAACCAGAAGCGTTTCTATCATTGTACGCGTTTTGGTTGAGTCAAGTATTACGTTAACTTTGCCAACCAACGATTTTCCTCTTTTTTTCTGATTAAATTGAAGTCGTAATTACTTTTATGTATAGGGTTCTCCAACAAGAGGTGTTATTTTGAATCACCCAGTATTTCGGTAGCTGTCACTTTTGAAGCTTTTATTCTTGGACATTTGACAAGTTGAAAATACGCCACTACTAAAAATGGAACGATACGGGATTCAACAATGCATTGAAATTATTAAAATTCACTAAACAAATTTTAAAAATCTTGCAGACACAGTTCGCAAAACTAAAAAGTTTCCGGACCGTGTTATCTCACGAAGAGGTGATCACAATTGGCCACCGAGATCTTGTCATTTAACACATTGCGACTTCTTACTTTGGGGCCACGTGAAATTCAGGACCTCAATGAAAGAATTCGTGAAGCAATCGAGGACATAGGACAGCCACTTTGCGATTTGGTTATGGGAAATTTCATGAACAGGATATGGTCCTATAAGCTTGGTCGTGGTGTTCATTTGTTGTGATGTTTTTTTATCATTATTAACGGCACACCTTCCTTTTTATTATAAAATAAACATCCGATCATTTATCTCAAAAAAATTCGATTTTTATTTGAATACCAAATTAACACCACTTGTGGGAGGAGCATTGAGATATGAATCGAAACTTAGAAAGCTAAGAATTACAGTCGAATACTTTGCGAATGAAAGTCCTTTATAGCGAACCATTTATTAGGGCTCATATATTTTGTGGTTTCAAAAGATTGTGTAGCCTTTTTTTATCTAAAAATGTTTGACAACTACTTGTGAAGTTATTCAACGAATAACTTAAAAATGTATGGTTTTCTTATGGGGGAAATTTAGAAAAGTCTATTTTTTGATATACGTCCGACCTATTAACGTAGTCTATATTCGGGCCATTTATTTTCATTTTCTAAATTGGTTTAGTTAAATATTGAATAGAGATATTTTACAATATTTTACTCCTTACAACTTAGGAGTTTATCCATTGATTATCGCCAGAAGGGCAATATTTTCCCCGTAAAGATATTCGATTTCCTCTAGCAATCAATTTTGTAAGATTTCTATTTTAGTTGACATTCTCGAAATTTTATTGGAAGAATATAAATTCTATAGATACGTTATGGCTTTCGTAAAATAATGGAGGGATAAGGTGAAAATAATATTTGTGATCTAAGCCCCCTTTGGTTACGAGGCACTTCTAGAGATAATCTCTGAATGGAATACGGGTTATCTGAGGCGATATCTGTGACGTTTTATATTTTCAATCTAACACAAGAAAATGTTTTTGGTTCAAAATGTTCATAGACAAATTTCTTATCAATTGCAATTTGTTTTGCAAATGCTTAAAATAAAAAAATTAAGAGAGTGTTTTTATATTTTTAAAAAAATTCCAACACAAACCCCTCGCTACTGTGGAAAATTGGCCGAATTCAAATACAGTCCAACTTCCATAACTCGAACCTGTAGAAAAGTTCGACTTACGGAGTTTTTGAGTTATAGAATTACATATTTGTTAGCCATTTAACCGTTTGTTATATAAATTTAAACTTTAAGTATTTACTTAGTAAATTTGGTTAGGATTGAAGCTTAGGACTTACATTATCACTATGCAATTCAATATTTTGGCCGCTCGGCTTTTGTATTGTGGTGAATTTAAATAAATAAATAAATAAAATTGTTTAAGGGAATTTGTCTGCTTAACTGCCACTATAAGAGCTTTGACTTAAAGAAAATTCGACTTATGGAAGTCCCAGTGTAATAATTTCAAGTCCTGGCCGCTGTTCTAAATAATCGCTA
This sequence comes from Hydrotaea cyrtoneurina, assembly GCA_958296145.1. Taxonomy (NCBI): domain Eukaryota; kingdom Metazoa; phylum Arthropoda; class Insecta; order Diptera; family Muscidae; genus Hydrotaea; species Hydrotaea cyrtoneurina. The sequence continues at coordinate 2,454,955 of OY282513.1, read as the reverse complement.
CCTTAGAGTCCACTTTTTAAGATTTTACATGAGTGTACAAAATATGTTGCAAGTTGTTGGGTTTTTGGCAATCCATTGAAACGATTCTATTTTTTCTACGCTTTCGTTTTGAATAACGAAATACGTTCCGTTAAAAATTGGTCTTGGCTCGTTTGCAATATGTTATAATAATAAATAATTTGAAAAATGGATAATTACCTGTACTCTGGATTCGGGCAAATTGATTTTCAATGCGACCTCCTCGCGCATAAATATATCGGGATAACGTGTCTTGCCGAACAGTGACTCCAATACGTCCAGCTGGGCTCGTGTGAACGTGGTGCGTTCACGTCGCTGTTTACGGGTGTTAACACCTGCAGGGAGGGAAGAAAACAAAGGCAAAGCAACGGGGTTAGCAAATGTCATATGCAACATAAAGAACTGCCTAACAATGTGGTGAAACTGATAGGCTGGCTGGCCCGGCCTGTGGTGGCTCATATCAACGAACAACAACAACAACAACAAAAAGTCAACAAAATATTAACTTTTGGAAGCATTTGGAATTATGCTATGCAAAGTATGTGTGTGTGTGTGTGAGTGCGTGTAGTACTACTAAAAAAACAAAAACTAATTAATTAAGAGATTAATAAAGAGTATCCTGCTGGGTGTTTTTAGGTGCGTATGAATGTGTGTGTGTGTGTGTCTGTCTGTCAAGGATAATATCGAAACAGTCGCGCTCTTTTCGATTTTCATTGAAAATGGCGTCGTTTCATATGCTGCCATATGAAAATGTCCGGGTGGGGGCAAAAGGTGCTCTAGGTTGGAAAAATAACTTTTATTCGTTGTTTCTCTTTCGAGAGGGGGTAGTTGTTGTCGTTATTATGCTGCTGCTGTTATTATAATACCAACAAAGAATTGCGTGTTTTGTCGTTGCTGTTGTTGTTGTTACAACCCTCTTAAAGCTGACAAACGCTTCTATTCCTTTCTATTGTCTGCGTCTATTTATCCACCCCTGTAGCATCAACAATCCGGGTTGGTGGAAATTTGATTTCATTGGAGTTCTACCCGGGCCACACACACACACACACTCATACACATACACACCTATGTAATTGTAACACACATATATGCCATGTGTACATATGTACATAGTAAATATGAAAAGGTTCATATCGTTTGTGTCTCTCCATACTTTTAATCCGTCGACGACACCATTGTTTTGTCACCCTATCCTGCCAATGTTTCGTTCGTCTAACCCGCCGTCGTCCTCCTATTCTATTGAAAATAGTTTTTTAATGTCGCCTTTTTTTTCTCGTCTGCTTTGGTTTTCGAACGGGTGGTTTGTCTTTCTTTTCCATTGTTGCAGATTCCGGCATAAAAAAAGGTTACGCCGTTCATTGACGTGTACGTGCCTGCCCGAGTAAACGTTAAGTCAGGCCCAGGATGGCTGACTGTTACAGCTGCTTGAAATGCTGGCGAAATCACAAATGGTGATTGAATTAATTTGGACTTTAATTGAGAGCTGAATTGCCAGATGCAGCAAGTTTGGGCAATGCCTTCACTCCAAGGGCACATAAACGAATTCTGATCTGAACAAATAGTCGCGACTCCCTAGTTTTCTATCTTCTTGAAGTCTGTGTCTGTTTCAGTCGTTGGGCGCTGTTTTTTTGCTGTCTTTGTTGAACGCCGTCGCTGGCTATTCCAATTGTGTTTGATCTCCATGTTCATGTGTGTGTGTGTGTGTGTGTGTCTGTGTTGTCAGTCAGTGCACGCATGCGCTCATTATTCATTTTGACAATATTATTGATAATGATACAATCTGTATTCATTTATTGTCCCTGGCAGCATTGAGGTAGACTCGAAGAAGACAAAACTGAACAACATCAACAGCAACAGCAGAAAAATGACAAAGTCACAACCAAACTGGAATATTGAAAAATATTTTCATGCTCGTTTTTGTGTTTTTGGGATGGATGATGCACTTGATCATGATGCTGTAAAGTCAGTCAGTTAGTCAGTACGTCAGTCAGGATGTTGTTGGTCTGTTTCTCTCCGGCTGCTTCTTTCATGGACAGACACATGGGCTGGCAAGCGGCGGTATTCTCGTTCCCAGAGGCTTTCGACTTTTCAAGTTGTTGTCATTTTCTCTTCCAAGTGAAATCACCACGTCATCTTTGCTTAAAATTGAGTTATCAGCTGGTATGTTTATCATTCATTCTGTTTTGTCACGACAAATCATTTGTCATTTGTCATTTGTTTTTTTTTCTGTTTGTTTGTGGTACAAAATGCATTTCAGTTCTGAATATTTTTTAATAATGATACCAAAAAATGTCTGAAGAGCAGACACGATTCTTCTCCATTGCCAACTGCGGCCATACACAGCAGAAAAGAACGATTAAGTAAATGTTTGGATCATTGTTTTCGATCTATCAATTATTTTTTTGTATTTAGTCAGAAGTTTTGCTTGTCGAATTTTTTTCTTAGGCTCATTGACATTTTCATTTCAATCAACAAATTGACTGTGTGTTTTTCACTTTATAACGATTTAAGTCAATTGAAATGAGGCCCCTAGGACGACCCATTTTATTTCACCACATTTATGATTGAATATCGAACAAAGAAAAGCGTTTAAACCAAAATTGACATGATATTTACCCCACATACCTTGGGAGAACCCGACGGCCTCTAGGCCGTGGGGTAAACCAAAGGGTCCCAGCGATGGCATCGGCATGCCGGGCGGCAACGGTCCATGCGGCACCGAGTGATGCGGATGTGGCCCGCCATAGCTGTGCGGATGGGGGCCCAAGTCTCCAGATTTAAGAAATCCGGCAGCCATTAAGGCTTCTGTTGAGTGAAGAGCCACTTTGAGGCCGTATATGAAGCAACGCTAAACGAAAAGAAACTGCAAAGAGAAAAACAAAAAGAAAAACATAATTAATTTATTAACTGTTAGTTAAAGGCCAATTAAAGGCCTACGAAATTAACAAGCGCCAACATTTACAGCCAAAGCAAAATGGCGTGCCCGTTGGCAACGGTTCAACTCAAATGGGTAATTGAAAAATGTCTGACTCTGCGAATGAAATGAATGGGAAGAAAATCGGTGATTATAATTTTCCGTGTGCATTAAATTGGAGACAGATGCGTTATTAATTTATGTGTGCAAGCATGCGCGCAAGCGAGCGTGTAATTTAGGGTCGATCGTGTGTTTGTGTTTTGGGCGAAATTTCACATCTCATTTTGTTACTCTGTTGCATTTGCAGGAAGGCAGGCAGACAGGCAGACAGGCAGTCATACGTAAAGAGGACATGACAAAACACCACATTGAATGTATACATACATGCGTACGGTTCCGAATCTGAATCTCTGGCAAAATTCGTATGCAATCCCTCCTTGTTGCCGCTGTGGTTTTGGCTGAGCGAGCGAGGAGCAAGAGGATGTCGATGATAACGTTAATAATCGTTGGTGGTGTTCCCTTTTGGCTTTTCTTTAGTTTGTTGTCTGTGTGTGTGTTTCGTGGTTTTCGGGATGCACTTTGGCGGTGGTAATGATAATGTGTGCGGTAGACCAATGACGAATGCCAAATGATGGCTGGGTGAGCTGTGAGTCTGGGCCGAAGCGTTAAGTGACAAATAACCCGAGGCTACCTAGAGGTGTGGACATGTAAAGAGCGTGCATTGTCTTCTATAAGTATGTGCATGTGTGTGTGTGTGTGTGAACAACATAGAATGCAAGACAGGCAGCGTTTGCTATTGATGATGTTAATCCCGGTATAAGGATTTCGCCAAGTCCATATTTTCATATGTGCACACAAAACCTAATTCCCTCTTTTGTGGAGAAAAGAACGCACGAACGTATGTGAACTTTCTGCTTGTTGTGTTTGTTTTGTTATTTTGAGACAGCCGAAAGTAGACCAATCTCCAGACTCGGTGTGTGTTCGCACTAATCCCGGTTTTTTTTTTTTGGTTAAAAGATTTAACCCAAACACAGCTAAACCCCGGTATTGGCATTAGGTAGCCCGCCGCTATTCAAATCTCTTTTTCGGCCAAAGATCAGAAAATAATGAGGCGAACTTTGTTCCATTTTCCCGAACTACAAACAAACAATTTGTCAGCGACGGCGACAATTGAGAAAAATGATGACAAATTTTCATTTCATCGAACAATGAAAACGTTCATCACAAAAACATGGCACAGGAAAAAGAAACGCAGACGTGATATTTTAAGGTCAATCTTCACTGTCCTACCGTGAGCCCAGGCACTCACACACACATACGTGTTTTATGTTTCTGTTTTTGTCCGAGTCATTGTCACACAAAAATTTCACCTCGTGCAAGTTGCCTAAATCGTTTTCCTGGCCATACGTCACGTTCGATTGGAACGAGTGCCATTCAAATTACACTTTCAGTTTCCGGTTTGTTAGCGAAACACTGGACTCAAGCTGTCATCCAAAATAGACACGAAATCATGTCTTGGATCAGCATGGATCACAACATCGCCATCGCCAGCCACAACAACAACAAGGTCAGATAAATAGAAATCGATCATCTGGCCATGCCATCACACCCGCACACTTACCGCCAAAAGAAAACAATAAACATTTCACATCTAATGATGTCCATACCTCGTACTCGTACTCCAAATTGATTTTGAAGTTTGTTATTTCAATACGCACTTTGTAATTACGGTCAAAATAATATTTGTCTTCAACACCCAGTAGCCAGTCGATCGGGGCGGCTAACAGCCGAAAAATTATGATGCCCTTAGGACACCAGCCACCACCAACTAAGTCAGCGTTGCCGCTGAAATTCCGACCAAGTCGGCGGCATTTGAATAGTCATGGAGGGCGACCGCGCTGCAGAGATGCCAATGACAGCATGAGTTGAACGTTTCGGTGGGAAATACTGGTTGGTGCTTTTGTGGGCTACCCGCGCTGGCTGGCCATAGCACTCATTATGATCAGCAACGGCCACAACAACGGCAACCGTGCAGCAGCAAATGAATGATTAACATTCCCATCGTCGTGTAAGCAGTTGTAACTGTTTGCTGGCTACCGAACTATGTGATGGAGCGCGATCTGGGTCTACGATTAAGTAGTTTGTCCAACTCGGGCTACCACTTGCTGTGCGGCCAATAAACACCACCACCAACAACACTATCACTGAATGCGGCCACCACCACACCAACACCGAAAAAGTTGTAGTCATTTTTAGTTTCACTGCATATCCATAATTCAATATCGTGTTTGCGTTTGCATATTTTAATAATCTTATTAATAAATTAATTACTTCCTTGCCACAAAACACTGGACTCCAAACTCAGGCGTCCGATGTCGGTGAACCGTATTTGAAACATTCAAAGTTGAAGACCCAAAAGGAAATTGTCAACCAAATGCAATTTAATGAAAACATTTGTTGGTGGTTCATTAATAGTTGGATGTAGTAAAACGAGCTTTTAAAACGTTTTATTCATGCCAAAGAAAACTGTCAAATAAATATTTCACAATGCAATTACTTTGATAACTACCAATCGATCACGACAGAAAAAAAATAATAATTGTTTTTAATTCGATTAAAACACATTTGCAAAATGATGGATTTCTTAATTGAGAATATCTTCACTTTGTAGAAATTACCATTTGTTTTAATTGAATTAAAAACTTAACCGCATTAATTAAGTGAGACAATGGAGTGAGACAAATTTTAATTGAATTCATTAAATTATTAATGAAGTATCTTCAACAGACTGGAAACTGTTAATATTTATTTGTTTGTTATTAAGAAAGTTTAGTTTGAAACAGAAATTGTTCTTTTCATTGTTAATTGTTTCAACGAGGACAAATGACTTGTAATTGCCTTTTATTAAATAATACGTTTGTTTTCCCTTTAATTGCAATTGGAGCAACAGCACACGCAATTACAAAAGGTTTTCAAAGATACTTTTAGTTTAGTACTCGATTTAAACGATTTATCCCCCCAAAGTACATTGGCAATTTAAATTGGATTTTGCTTTGATTACACTTTTGAATAATTGTGAATTATAAATCAACGAGGTCTCTGTTTACCATTCCATGACAAAACACATGTGTATCAAATTAAACTCTTTCCCGCCGACCACAATTCCAATCATATTCCCACCGGACAGTCTGTCTTCAGTCAACTTTTCCGAAATGATAATCAAACTTTCATATTTTTGTTGATTAAACCGTGGATGTGAAGTGTTGGCTTATTATTTTCACCCACTGTGAGTGAGTGACTGGCTGACGGGCTGACCATAATGAGCTATGTGCATACAAAAAAAAAAAAAGTTCATAAATTTAGCCTCAACAAACACAGAAGCTTATCAAAGTAGATGCATATCAAGTGATCTCCTCGTCCGTCACCACGCACTCCACCAAGGCAGCCACCAAGGCAGCCACCAAGCACACGTACCCCAATGCTTGGCATTTGTAATTGTTGCACATACGATTGCAAATTTCATAACTTATAATAAAGACTCGTAATAAGTTGTGGTATAAAGTTGGTCAGCCAGAGTTGGACGGTAGTCGTAGTCGACATCCATAAAGACCCGGCATTAGGGGTATTCATTTCCCGGAATGATGTTTGAAGAAACACACAAAGGTGGACAGGGGGGATACATTTTATTGGGCTACCACCAAATTTAATGGAAACCTTGGAACATTTTCAGGAACTTAGAGGAACATTGAACCGCGTCGGTTCATTTTTAATAATATTTTTAAAAATTGTTTTGCCTTCTTTACCATTTTTCTTGAATACACCTAATGGTTGCCTCCCGTATGCAGCCATGAATTTATTCAACATTGCTGCTGCTGCTGTTGTTGTTGTGGTGTTGTTGTTGTTTTTTTTTTCTGTTATTAATGGTTGACTGATTTTGGCTTAGAAGAACGCATTGGATTTGCGTGGAAATGTTAAGTGTAGTGCACGAGCGTATGTACGTTTTCTTCGGGCCAAGTCAAGTTGATTGTCCGTCTGTCGCTTTGGCTAATGTTAAATGCAATTTGACAAGTGGAAGTAGAGGTTTTCATATTTTCACAATTTGTGGGGAAACTTTGTTACGAGTTTTATCATTTGAATGTTTTAGCATTAGTTTGTTGTTTTTGTATTTCTGTTTAGTTTGTTTGCTTTGTATTGTGGCAACAAGAAAATAATGAGCGTCGTCAGCAGCAGGCAGCAGGCAGCAACAGCATTAAGTTGTTGCCAGCAGCCAAGGCGGCAATGGCCACAGTAACGGGGCAACAACATCATGTCACGCATGCGTGCTGTCATCATCAAAGCCGTTTGTTTGTTTGGCGAGTTTTGCATTAGCAACTGTTGCCTGTTGCTGGCGATGCATCCATCTGTTGTTGCCTCGTATTGTTGGAGTGAAGAAAAACAATCCATGGAACCCGTTTTCTGGTTGGCTGGCTGTCTGTCTGTCGGTTTGTGTGTTTGTTTGGTTTGGTGCTGCTGTTGCTGATGAATCTGTTAAAAACTCATTTTGAAGTTTAATTAAGTTTTGTGCCAAAAACTTAAAAAAGTGTGAAAATTTGACAAGTTTAATACTCATTCTACTACAATTTATGACATGGCCTAGAATTAAATTGTTGCTACCAACTAACAAGCTCCCAGCTAACTAACTTAGTGCCTGCTAACTGGCTAAATAGTGATTGTTGTTGCGGCATCGGCATCGGCTTCAGCGTCAGCGTCTGCTTCAGCTGCTGTTGTTGTTGGCCATAGAGATTTCATATTTAATTCGTATTAGCATTGCGTTGTTGCTGTTGCTTGTTGATTCTTGTTGTTCAGTTCCAGTGATTTTTTTTTTTTTAATTGAATTTTCATTTGTTCATTTTAATTAGATTTCTCATAAATCAAAATGCAATTAACTCTTATCAAAGTCCAAAGAGCCATCACATGGTACGTATGTACGTAAGTACCCGTACGCGTACGCGTACGCATAGCCGTACCCGTTCTGTCATCTGTGAAATTAAGGCTTTCCGCATGGAAATCTTGAACGTCTCAAGAAAGATCAATTACGTTGCCGTCATCGACTGTTTTCATTCGTTTCTATCGATAAAGGAAACAAACAACAAACTACAAAAAAAAGTAATTTTGGTTTCAAAATTCTTGATAATTCTTTTAATTGTGTTTGAGGTGGGGGAGGGGGTGACCCATGCCTTGCTGCTCAGCACAAATGACAATTACATCATAAGTGTCATTTAAGCCAGCCATCGGTCCGTCCGTCTGGCCGTCTCTCTATGAATTAGTCAATCAATCCGTCCGTTTGTTTTCGACTCTTGGCCATTATTGTTCGCTTTTAAATCGAAAAGTGTTGTTGGTTTTTTTTCCCTATTTCGATTCAATCTTGATAGGAGTACGCTCACACCTGAATGATCATTTCTATTTAAATGGCTTTGTCAACGACGAAATACCCCGAACCACGAGAGAGCCGACAAAAAAGAGGTGCGTTCTCCAACCTTTTTTTTTTTTCTTTCTTCAGGGGTATGTTTTTATTCAGTTGCTGTTGTTGTTGTTGTTTGATTTTGGCCTGTAATGAATTTGTTATAAATCCAGAAAGATATTGCACTACATTGGAGCATGAGAGTGCGGGTATAACGAGTGGAATCAACTTTAAAACTGAAACAACTCCTCCAACCCAATGTTTCTGTTTTTTTTTTTTTTTTGGTAACAATAGTCAGTATTTTGTTACTGTTGTTGTTATAAGATTGACTTATGATTTCGAAATTGTAGGTCTTGTGTGAAATCCAAACTGGCTTCATGCACATGCTGCCCTCACATCATGTCTGTGGGTATGTCATTTGCACAGTCAGTTCCATACTTGTCATGGATTCGATTCTGGTTTCTTACAAACAAACACAAAAACAGAAAAAAATTGGTAACAAAGGGGAGAATATCTATAGATATCTGTTTGTCCGTCCGTCCGTCCATTCAAACATCCATCCGTCTGTTTGATTGTCTTGCCGTCGCCTTTCTGCCTTTTGTAGCCTGTCTCCAAATGTTGCGTGTGTGTGTTTGTGAGTGTTGTTGTCGTGTAGATAAAGCATCAATGGCTGGTTGTCTGGAAACGGATGTGAGCCGAGCTAAATGAAATTTCAAATTTGTACTTGGCTAGCGGTGCTGGTGTTTTTGTAAGCCAGGCCCGGGCCCGGTCACAGGCACATTCGTATGAATGAATTCTTCAAGTTTGTCTTTCGTTTGTGTCTGCTTTATTTGTTTTCAATTGAATAATAATCAATTTGGTGTGTGTGTGTGCGTATGTTTTCTTTTTCGCTGCGAGCATTTAATGTGTAGGTGTTTACATCCATGACATTATCACACAGAGATCGCTTCCACACACACACACACACACACCATATATTCGAATAGCACAGGTCTGCACTGGCAAACAAGTACATCTATGTTTTAGTGGCGAGCACTGACATGAACATTGCCGGGGCAAGTTTTGCATTTGATTTTGAGTTAAGGATTTCACACAAATTCGGAAAACAAGTCAGTGATCGAAACCTACAGTTCGTCGTCGGCATTTGGAGGTTGAGCAGCCTCCACAAGTGTCACCCTGTATAACACTACGGCCGATCACAAATGGTTAGCTAACAACTATTCCATCTTAAATAAAAAAATATTGAAAAAATAAATTAAATACAAATTTTGTACTGAAAAAAAAAACTGTACAACAATTCTAGGTTCATAAACATATTTCCTCGGCTGTTTCCACTTGGTAAATGCAGGGAAAAAACTTTACGGGTAAGAGAATCATAGCTGCAATCATTAGTTGCGAGAGGAAGGGTGAAAAACATTCAAATTCTAAGACAGATTTAGAGATTTTGTTACCGGTTGGAAGATTATTGAGTGTATGGAACGGCACCAAATGCTCTTGTTTGTCAAATTCTTCATTTATTGTATTACTTTCAAAAGTCAAACGTTTTGCAGGCCTGTGTAATCATATTGAACGTTTTGGTTTCTGTTGGTGTTTCAGTTTGTTTGTTTTTTTGCATACAAACGGAAACCTCGAAATATATTTTTATAATAAATGGATTTTGATTAAAATTATGAAATAATAAGGTAATTAAAAATTCCTTCTCTTCCTCCTCGCATCAACCAAGCGGACTGGCCCGGACCGGACCGGACCATACCGACCCCTCGAACAATGAGCAGAGCGTTACGGAGTGGAGTGAAGCATTCGGCCGGACAAACTAGCATTTAATCAATAAATGTTTTATTGTTTGTTCTCTAAAACCACTCATTTTTCATATGCGTGTTCATATGGAAACTCGAAACCCGTTTCTGGCCAAGATCTGTTTGTTTGTTTGTGTTGTTTGTAGCTCTCGAAACAACAATAACAACAACTACGGTCACAGCCACAGCAACAGCCACAACTACAGCCGATGAAGTATTTTTAGGAAACCCCCTATTGAATTAAACATTTGTGATTTCTGATATTTGTTTTGTTTGACTTCTTTTGGTTTTTGGCTCATTTGTAGCCGTTGAATCGACGGACCGACCGACCGATCGTTCGATCGATGCTGTTTCCCTATTTCAGTTGTCTGTGTTGAAATAATTTATACAATTTCGATATGTAAATGTGCTTCTGATTAATAAGTAATAATAACTTGGGCAGCAACATCATTATAATTTATTGCTCTCCATTAGACCAAAACGGCAACGGAACACTGCGGGTCGGAGCGAACTCCACCAAATGTTGTCCCCATCCGTACGAATAGACCAACAAGCCAGTCAGTCCGGCGGTGGAAAGTGTGTGAGTTTTTCTGTAACTCGGTTGCTTCTTTCATTTCGGGGAGTTGCTTGGAAATGTGTGAATAATGTGTCGGTTATCTTTTGATAATTTTACTAACTAATTGACCAGATCTCAGAGTTAAATGTTAATGTTATACAAATCATATTCGGAGAGTTTCTGGAGCTGCGATGTGAACTTAATTGTTGTTGAAAATTTCACTAATTCAAGGTTATTACGTTTTTTCAGATTATGCAGTTCGATCCAATCATCTCTGTTTTGTTTTGTGTTAGAATTTCCTGTTGAAAACGAGTAGTTTTTATTTGAAATTTCACACGCTGTATTTCTTTGGTTGTTGGGATCACCGACCACATGCTGATGGCTGAATGTTGCGGTGTCGTTAGTCCAGAAGAGGTCTGACAGAAATGTCAAAGACTCTTCAAAGTCATTCGGATATCGATGACAATTACTATTTGGGAGTTTCTGGTTTTTTGGTGCCAAAAATGACAGTGAACGGGAAAATGTGTTAATTTTGTTAACAACAAATTTGTGCCCAACTGGATCAGTGAAATATTGAACTAATGTCATTTAGAATGTTTCGGATGCCGGATTTGGCATTTGATTTTACTTATAAGAAGTATGAGCATAATTAAATGGAAGCTGCATTTAAAATCTAAATAGATCTTTCCATTAACCGAATCGAAAGCACCGACCTACTCGCATATTTTATTGCCTACTCGATACAGATTATTGAATCGCTTAGCCAATAACCACGACTGTGGAGTCGCTCTACAGCATTTTTAAAGAGCTCGACTCCGACTTCACAGCCCTGGTCACAGCCATGGCTCAGTTTCGTCTAAGACAACGCTTATATTTTGAGATTAGAGCTTTGATTCTAAATTGTTATACAGTTTCTAAGAACATGCCTGAAAAGTTTGTCGGGTAAACACTTATGGCAAAAGGGAAATCATTTTCCAAAACACTTTGCAATCAGCAAATACGATAACTCAAGTGATGAGCAGCGTTTTACAAGTGAATCCCACATAGTCGAGAATAAGATAAAATAAACTTAAAGTATCACGGGTTGCTGTGCCATGATCTACTGAGTGTCTCAGCAGGTTCATATCCCGACAAGAACAACAACAACAATTTAGCATTGGCCGTTTTTAACTCTCTCGAAGTAAATGGTCCCCAGAAAAGTTTCATCCGCTCGGTTTTAAATTGTAGCGGGAATACATTCGTACATAAAGCATCGGAATGAATATTATATTTGCTATTTGCTTGACTCACTTCATTTAGGAGATAAAAACTCGTACTCCAAATCGCAAAAGTAAAGCACTGAAGTGAGTAAATTGGCGTTTGCCATTTTGTTAGCTCAGAGCGTTTTAATCTCGCACGCCAACCGAAGAGACGCGCCGCTTTGCGCTTTGGGCAACATTCACGGTTTACTAGGATAACTTAATCCCTATACTATGAAGTGAATTAGAAACTGAATCTGGGTGTTGACACATTAAGTGAGAGTTACCACCTCAGCTTAAGCTGATTTAGTTAATCCAGACAGAAATCATGGGTAGTGGGAAGTCCATTATTTTCTAAATCACGAACAATTTACATTTTGCGCTTTTATTTTTGCAAATTGAGAGCAAAGCCCAACACGAAAGCTAGAGTAAGTCATCATGTAACATAAACAGCCACAATTTGAGTTCTACAGAAGAAGCGAGTACATTTAAGAACGAAACAGGAACGCACCTTGGCGCGATCACGAACATGGTTTTGCCAGGGAAATAATGAAAACCCATTGAATGTGAAATGCAATTGGCAAAGAAATCTCTTTGTACTTTTGTATAAACAATTGTATTTGGGCGATCCTTTGAGTTGTTTACTACAAATGTTTGCACAAATTACAAGAATATCCAAAGCGTATTCTAAAGCAGGGAAATCCCAAGTGAAGCCATCAATTTGTTTCGAAGCCGTAGTGTTTGACGACGGCAATTAACAATAACTGACGGGGGAAATAACCTGTATCTCTCTCTCTGTGGCCACATGTTTGTTGTTGTTGTTTTTCTTTGCATTTGATGCGATTTATTATTGCTTGGCATTTGGAGAATAACACTTACCAACTGCGATAAAAGCACTGCAATGGTGCTTTTTCGTGTATGTGGTTGTTGTTTGGTGTTCCAAAGTTTCAGCTGCTTGTATTCCAAATGAGTTGGTTGATTTTGAAGTGGATAATGACGAATAGACGGTTTTAAGACACAATACACTTCTTAATTTTCTCTTCCAATTGATTTTAATTCACACTCGATTTGATCAATTTGTTGTTGTTTCTGGTTATGTTTTTTTTTCTTCTGGCTCGAAATTGTTTTGATAACTTTTTTTCTGGTTTTATTTCCCTCACTTCTTCACTAGAGAGAGGATGAACAAATGCGTCACTGTGAACTGTGAACTGTACGGTAAAAGTATTGATTTTTCTTTGTGTTGTTGAAAGGTTTCAATATTCCGTTTTTGTATTTTTCTGCTTGTTTTGCCTTTAACGCCGTACTAGAGTAGCGGCATGGAGAAGCACTTGTAAATTTTCACTGTTTTGTTGGGTTTGTTTTTATATTATTTTTATTTTCTTCTTCTTCAATTGGCTAGGCTAGTTTGTTTGTTGTGATTAGAGCTTTAGCCAAATTTGAAATGTAATTAAAAATCAAAGTAAATTTCTGTTATGACCATGTTTTTTTTTTTTTTTTCGGTTCTTCCTTTACGTCTTGTTTTGGATATGCAAAACGAACGAATACATGCAGCGACGGCGACGGAAAACGTGAGCGGCGGCGGTATGTATGTGAATACTAGTTGGTAATAATAAACAACGGCTAATGACGACAAACACCACAGACTCAGATTTCACAAGACACTACGAATTCGAACGAACGTTACTTTGAAACTGATTGTAGTTCTATGAACAAAACACCTTTTGCCACAGACGAAACGTAAACGCAGTGGTAGCAGCAGCGGCAGCGGCAGAGCACAATCGTCATCGTCGTCGTTGGTGTTGTTGTTGTTGTCGTCGTTTAACGAGTAGAAACGAGTGAACGAGGTACGAGGTGTAAGAAGGTAGGGTAGGTTAACAAAATGTTGTCCGACCCCCATTCACACACAATGTAAGAGTAAAAGAGAACGCCTGCATACGCTCTTCTCACCATCTCGCTCTTTTATATAACCGAACATTCACACATATAACTCTCACGCAAATGAGTGTGTGTGCGTGTGTGTGACGTTTATATGATGATGGCAAGCATGGAAACTGGGAAGAGGAAGAAAAAAACAACACAGCGGTATATGTTGCTACCAAAAAAAAAAAAAAAGAAGAAAAGCAACAACGACAACCAACAGTCGTTCTGTGTGTTGTGTGTGCTTGCGAATATGGATGCGAATGCCAACCTAAACCACTCCCCCATAGTAAAAACACACGCGTATACGAACACCAACACACGCCGCCTCGGGTAGGGGTAGGGAGCAAGAGCAGCAGTAGCAGAGGTTCAACAACATCTTTCATCCAACCATTTGGAGAAAATAATCGAAAAATACAAAAAAAAAACACACACACTCATACAACAACGAAAAACATAGCCATCGTCAGTGAGGTTTTTTTTTGTTGTTACCGTAGGGAAGGGGGCTCCATTAGTTCGCCTTCGTCTTTGTTGCTGCTGTTGTTATTGGTGTTGGTGGCCCAATGTTGGAGTCGAATTGTGCAAAAAGCATATCTTTTGCCTGAATCTACAACATGTCTACGACAAATTGTTCAGCACTCTGCTGTTCGGGTGTAGTTTCAAAATTACCATTACCCCTAACCCACACATAAACCCCCCCGGCCACCCTGCTGCAGAATGAATGTACAATATTGAGTTGCATGCAAAACGAGTGTGCCACATGGGACAGACACGCACGCCATACACTGAGGCACACGATCTGTCATTTCCATCTGGTGGCCAATTTAACGAATACCAACCATCATTCCGAAAATTCGACTGTGATTCTGTTCAAACGCTTATTAATTACTAAAATGATCGGCAACAAAAGTTTCATGACATATGAAAATTCGATTACGATTCTATACAAACACCTATAAATTCCTAAAATGATGGGCGACAATAGGTCCATCCCATATGAAGTTGGATAGTTTCTACATGAAAAAGTGGTCAGATCACCTTGCTATCGATATCATACCCTACGGCAATTTCCACATTGCGATTACGACAAATCGTTCACAATTATCGTTCTGTTACGCATGACCAACGATTTCTGCTGGAAGACATTTGACATTGTAGATGTGTATATTGAAATGTAACAGCGAATCTGACTTATTCATTCTAATTTCTATTAAAATAATCACTAATAAAATACCTTGGTGTTGGTTTTTACTAGAGAATAATCTATTGTGTACTTACATACCTTGTTTGCAAAAGGACACTAAAAAATTGTATGTGTTTTTGTATTGCTGAACGTTCAAACAGATCGATGAGACACGGTAATAACAGTCCGTCCATCTGCCGAAATTACTATGTTGGCAACGAGGAAGTTCGATCCTTAAGTATGCCAGTATTTCCATCTGACAGTAAAGGAAAATAACAATTAAACGAGACTTCATTGCGATGACAAACATTCGGATTCAGACATTTTCCAAATTCCATTATGAAAAGGCAACGCTTAACTAATCTTAACCAACAACAGCCAACACGTTCCGAATTGTATCATACTGGAGTATGTTTCGATTCATGTAATGATATGTGTGTAAAATATGGTAATGGAGTGAGCTCGCACTTCAGTATTTCGAAAAAAGTTCACACATTTTTCGATTCCATGTACGTAGAATAGAATTCCCACAGTGTTATGCCAAAACAAAAAAAAGAACGACTCTGTTTTTTCAAGTGTACATGTGCCAACAAAATGCCTACGGCATGCCTCCCTAACTGCGATCCCCTCCCTCCCCAAAACACTTAACTACATGAGGCATGAGGACAATGGAACTAATTGAGGCAGCATTTTTTTTTTTTTGGTTGCTGCTGTTCGTTTCATTCGGCTTTTTTTTTCTTTCTTTCTTGCCATCGCATGTTGTACTTCACGGCAAAGCCATTAGTTGGCGTTCATACACCCACCTACCCTACATTTGTTAGCCATTTTATTTGTCCGGGCATGGGTTATGTAGGCACTTACATGCAGATGTATGTACATACATACATATGTACATATGTGTTTTTAGTATGTACACACAGGCATGCATATTCATGCACGTAGAATGTCCAAGTATTAATAGAGAGTAGTAGCACGTCATAAATTGGGCTTTTGGCTTTTCTTCTAAAATGCAAAGGAATTGAAAAATGAAATTGAAAATAAGAAGAAGCGAAAACATATTTTGTGTATGGAGTGGTCTTCAAGAGCGAATAATGCTAAGAGTGGATGCGATTTCGGGCGATCCTGTTGTATTCGGTGAACCAAGAAAACCAAAAAAAAAAAAAAACAAATCAATATAAATGTCCATCAACAACAAACACCACTCCTGCCAAGGAGGGAGGCAGCGGCTAAAAGTAAGAGTGAAAACAAATTTAAATTAAAGAGCGAGCAACTTATTTTCGGGGGGATTTCTTCTGTCTGGTCAAAGGGACGCACACACGCAAACATTTTACATAGGCATGTGTGTGTATGTTTGCAAATGTGTGTTTGTTTTCAACGCCAGCAAATGAACTTTTCATGAACCATTAAAATTCGGTGTAAAGTGGGTGTTTGTGATGATGGGCCGACCGATGCCTCCTCTTACATCACGAGAGTAGGTGCTACATGAAATGAGTGTAGTTTCCTAGAGCGTAGAGTGTACTTACATATTCATGGAGTAGGGATGTGACGACCGATCAAATCCGTGTCATCACAACAATCTGTAAATCGTATTGTTTGCTTGCAACGGACCGTGCGCTGAATCAAGTCAATGAAAGAGAGGTGCGTTTTTTTTTAGGTCCAAACATCACATTTTGCTTCGGGAAAAAGAAGCATTAAAATAATGTCCACTAATGTTCTTGTAGCACAGGGGCACTTATTTTTATGGTATATTTGTATATGAGAAATAATTAAATTATGTTGAACTGTTTAACGTTCGTGGCAAATCAGCCAAATCATTGTTCCTTACGGGAATGTCAACAAATCATTGCCTACAAATATTTTTCATTCATTTGCCAACCAATGAAATCCATAGGAAAAAATACAATCAAGAGAACTAATTTACGCATATAGGTAGTTTTTTCGAACTGATTTTGGTTAGGAACTAGACCAGAACCGGCTCAAACATTCTCAATTCCCTTAATAGTCTCAGGCTGAATTGAAAGATGGAATAATCGAGGAAGTTACATTAACTCTCGTTGAGGGTTTGGCCACATGAATATCCAATTAATATTTCTACAAAAATAAGATGTTGCTGTAGTGGAAGTCGGGTTAACTGTCAGTGGTTCAAACCTAACTCGAGAAAGGACAAAATTCCGTTGTTAGTACCATCTTGTCTATATAAATAACCCTTTTGTTAAGAAATAATTAAAAATTTCCATAGAAGAAAACCGTCTCCAGATATTCAGTGAGGAAATTTGAAACTGTAATCTGTACACAAGTTTAAAAACAAACTTACTCGGCCTGTTTCGTTTGTTCAAATTGTTGAAATTGAAGGCGAAATTACATGGATTCTTATCACTAATGAGAGATTATTCTTTTAGACCAGAACCAGAAGTGTATGACTTATTAAACCCATTTTCCAATATTGACGATTTGTAACGAACGAACAAATTCGTTTAACAATAACTGATAGTTAAGCTTTTGTGACTTGTGCCCCTGTATAGTTGTTCATGAGTATACGAACGTTCGTCACAACCCTAGTATACACACACATCTGTACGTATGTGGCAACCAAAATATCGATTTTGTTCTGTTTTGTCTTTAGCTTTTCTTTGGATATTCGACAACAGTTCGTTTTACATACTCCAGCACATGTGGGAAATTCCAAAAGAGTTTAACTATTCTCGAAACTACGAGACTTTGGGAATTATTTCGGATCCTATTACTAACACACCAGATGAAATAGGTAGGACCATGATATGGGGCTTACATGATGCAGTTGCACAATGGGCAGAACAAAAATCCATTCAAGGAACTAAAATAAGCTTTGCTTCAAAATACAGAGCTCAAACGAAGAAAACCCTACAAAAAAAAACCAGACTTATAGAACCGAAATCGAACTGCTCTTAGCTGAACAAAGACAGTCCTTATTAAGGGCCAATTAATGAGTCGAGGTTGATGTTTGTTTTTCGTTTAAGCTGAATTTAAGCCTCAAATTCATTTTTTCAGTCCAAGTTTAAACGTAGTTTAATCGTCCATTATTGGGCGTTTAAACCATAGTTTATTAGCCATATGATTGTGACATCACACAACGAAACGAAAGAAGAAGAATCAAAATTATTTGGGTTCACCAAATTCCACAAAAATATTATAATGTATATAAATAATGCTGCTGTGTAATTTTGTTGATGCTGGAATTGCTTTCCGGCCACCACCAACCAGGTCCAGACATGTGTTGTTTGTCCGTACCCAAGTTTATTTAGCAGAGTTTTTTTAATTCTCCTATTTTTTCTAAAAATCTTCTGTGACCAAAATCCACTACAGAACTTTAATATTATTTTAATTATTCACCGACAACATATGTTTGCTGATAAAAGTGTTAGAATTGCCACATCAACAGACGAAAATGTGGATTAGTTTGACTGATCACTCAACAACTTATTTGAAGTTTAAACTCAGTTTTATTGGATACTGATTGCTTTAACTACGATCTCATTTATTGACGCTAAATTAAAATAAATTTTTGCGAACAGACTTATAAAATACTCATAACATTCTGGGTAGGAACAGACTTCTCCCAAAATCAGCAGGCTGTGCACGATATACACAGTTTGTATATTCACTAACTGGGACTAGCTGCTTAAGAGACCTTTGCCAACGGGTAATGGTTTTTCTACACAAATTACCCACTAACCTATCGAAGGCATTTATGAGGTGGAAACGTATGAGTATGAACCTGGGATTGTTGTGTGATATTCGTACACTCTACATATCCGAGCATGGAAGTCTACAGTTGTTAACTGAAATGTAAGGCAATTTCTTTGGTAAAACTTTGGTTAAAAGTAGGGCTCCAATTCACAGAACCATGGCCGCCCAATAAACCGCAAATTCAAAAATAATTTCTTATACAGTTTCTCCGAAAATAAGGGATTTGATTCCCTTTAATAAAATTATATAAATTAATAATGTACAAAATTTAAGAAAAAATTTAGCAAAATTGACTTTCACAATTACAAAATGATTTTCATCAATTAACTGGCTGTTTCCATTAAACAAATTTGTTCTTTTGAGTACTAGAGTTATCTCTAATTCATGTAAAACTTCGCTAGAAAAACATTAGCAGTTGGGAGCCGGCTTTAAAGCGTAGGTACAGGTCAGTGAGTTTACACAAATATATGGCGCACAGCCCACTGATTCGAGTCTGTTCCTTCATGGAATGTTAAGGGAAAATAGGAAAGTGAGAGGGCGCGCCAAATTGAAGAACAATTGACCAACGTTGAGTTGGAAAACTGAAATTGTTGATCGAATCTGTTTGGAATTACACATACTATACTTATGTATGTATGTGTTTAGATACTGTTCATGGTGGGTGATGGCGTAGTTTGGTGGGGCAGATGTATTGGGTTTGTTGGTTTCCATCGTCGTTCCTTATTTACTTTTCGTCTTGTTGAACATGTTTTATTACATGTGATTTTTCTTCGTACTTTTCCAAACGTAAATAAATAGATGGATAAATACAAAAAAAAAACTACTGTATATGCAGATATACATATAAATATTAATACACACACATACATTCATACATACATACATATATGTATACGTGTATTTACATTTGTATCTAAATATTTTATTAAATATTTGTATGTACAAAGGACGTCGTATCCGCTCATCGTTTATGGTGCGGTGCGGTGTGTGTGTACATGTCCATCCATAAAATATTCATGCGCACAAAAAATATCAAATTTATTTGCCAGCAAAAACGAACAAAAAAAACGACAGCCGAGCAACATTCATTTGTACCTTTCGACCAAGTTAAAACAAACATTGGTATACAGTCATGTACACTCTATATGTACTCACTGGCATATACATACATACATACAATGTAAGCATATACACCAACACATATGTACACATGTATATAAATGCTTATTTTGAAAAGCGTTGTTAGAAAAAAGTCTGTGTTTTCTATTTCTCCCACAGAACGAACGAACGGTTTAATTAAAACTGGCCGTTTCTATGAAATTGCTCAAAATCATAGTTACCCAAATTTGTGTACAAATATTGTGTCGCACAGACAATAACATACATACTCGTCACCTATTCATGATATTTAAAGGGGAAACACGAAGAAAACGCCACAGTCGAAAATTCGATTTTTGTTTATATTTTTGGATGTCGATTTCAACTATTTTCTAAGGATATTTAGTGGAATGACAGGTGTATGTGATATCTTAATTTCTTTTTAATGGTCGGCAGAGAATTGTAAAATATAAATGCTGATATCTCATTGGGTGCACAAGACATTGGGTATTAAAAGGGTGATAACACTAACTAGCAATAACATTAGATTCGATTAGAGAGATTTGTACAAAAACAGCTGAAAACAATCGAATGTAACTACGACTCCGAGACAATAAATTTCAAACAGATTTGAAAAAAAAAACAAATAAAAAAAATGGAAAAGATCTTCAAAATATTGCAAATTCATTGAATAATAATTGTTGAAAAAATCTCATGTTTTCATGGATTAACTGGGGAAATCAAAAGTGAGTAAAAGGAAAACGAACTTTGTCGTTGGACACATTGTCTGAAACTACCTTCAAACAAATCATTTCAATACAGAACTTCTTAAAACAATCGTTCAAACAAGAAATTCAAAAAACTTGTTAAAGATATTAAATATATGTAGAAAAGAATTAAATCGAATGGCTTTTTCTTTGTTTCCGAATTGTTAACTTGTTGTTTACTACTCATATTCTAGCTAATTTCTTCAAATCTCACAGAATAAATAAAACATTCTAGAAAAGATATGAGGGAAAACTAAAAAGCCACAATATAAAATATGAATTACGGCAGTAATTGAAGTCCACTGTAAAAGGGAGAGTTCAAACAGTGAAGTCTTGAATGTAATCGATCCATATTATCATATAGATCCGTATTATAAAGGTCCTGACATTCTAGAATACACAAATGGGGAACGGTGTGGCACAGTAGATGTATTTCTTGGGATAGTGCAGTCGGAAAGTCTGTACACTATTCCAAATCGGCTCATGTTTCGGCTTACTACATGTCTAGTTTGTTTACCTGTAATCTTAGAACTGATATCGATATATTTGTTATACCGGATATTGAAAAATGTAGATGATCGATAATTGCTTACCGAAAAACACATTATTTGTATGATTTTTAAATTAAAATAACTTTTTCCGCCAATATAATCATATTGTATTATACTCATTTACATTTTTCACAAACACTTATTATAAGCTATTTAAGTAGTAAAAGGAAAAGTTCTTGAACACTTACGTTTCTATTTGTTATTGCTTAAATGATATTGTTATAATAAAACATATAATTAATAAAAATTAATTAATTTAATGTTCAATATTTTGTATCGACCTTTTTCAATTATATCGAATTTAGAATTTTTTTAATGAGCACGACGTCAGGAATTTTTAATAAAAAAAGTTTATTTTATTTAATTTATTTTTCCAATATTTCGTTCTTCTTTGAAGAATATCAGCAGGGAGTCTACAAATAAACATTACAAAATAAAATTAATTAAACTAAAATAATAAGCCTCAATAAATGAGATCGCAGTTAAAGCACTCAGTTTCCAATAAAACTGAGTTTAAACATCAACTACGTGTTTGAGTGATCAGTCAAAATAATCCACATTTTCGGCTGTTGATGTGGCAACTCTAACACTTGAAAGCAATTGTAATTTATTTTATTTGTGGAATTTGGTGAACCAATATAATTTTGATTATTCTTCTTTCTTTGTTTCAATGCTGTCACAATCATAGTGTAGTTTTAGTTCCGATAAAGTTTGACTAACAAAATGAATTTGAAAAATGAAGCACAACCACGATGCGTTTATTGGGCCTTAATTTGACGGTATTTGTCAGCTATGATTCAATTTTAAAAATCAATACATAACAATAGCTGCAATTATGTCTATTTTAAAAAGAGAGTCAGATTTGCTGTCAAAATGGAAATGTTTTACGGCGAAACTGAAATCTGTTCAAAGAATAAAAACAGAATAGAGCAGTCACATCTTTTTGAACCTGCAATGCGTATTCTACTCTTCCATTCTCTATCTGCAGTATACTAGTTTTTGTATGCAGAATTATTTTTCTCTAACAACGATTTTGGAAAAATTCTTTAACTGATAAAATGCTCGAATATCCACACATGCTTAGTGAAATCGATGTAATACCCATGTAAAATATGTAATTTCGATTTAATATTCAATAGTTTGTATCGACCTTTTTCAATTATATTGAATTTAGAATTTTTAAATGAGATCAAGTTCGAGGTCAACAATTGTTAATAACAAAAATTCTATTGAAATTACTTTTTTTCAATATTTCTTTCATCTTTGAAGAACATCATCAGGGACTACAACAACAATAAGAAATAAATAAAACACACCCAGTAGAACGAAGGTGTTTCTTCTTCATAAGAAGTTCTCGTATGTAATTGTGTTTTTAAAATATACGAATTTGTTAAAAGTTAAAAAAAAATGGCTCGAACTGGAAGTCGTAATGATACGAGGTTTTGCCGGAGGCTGTAATAATGTCAGGAGTCTCCAGGAACATCTGCACTAGCCTGACCAACGGGAAATAGGACTTCTGAGAGTTTTTCCGTGGCAATGGTTGACCACTTAAATCGCCAGGAGAGTTCGTCTTGGCATAGAGTGGCTGTGTGAGCCTGAAACCCAAGCAAATTCTCGAATTGTGTTTATTTGGTATGATTGATGGCATTGTATTCCATGTGTAATGGCAAACCGCGCTTCAGCCCTTCACAGTGATAATCGTGTAGAACTCAATATACCCAATACCCATATCTACTGTTTCTGATGGAACTGATCTAACAAAGTTCTTAATCAAATCTAAATTTGTAGATTTTCAGAGAATCTTGTGAACCACATTTTCATAACATCAACAATTTTCAAAAAAAGAAAACCTAAAAACAAAAATTATAAAAAAAAATGTCTACCCTAAAAATTGAAAAATACGAAGAGTAGTCTACTTTCGATATATTTTGTTTAATATAATTACAATACAAAGTTAATTTATATTCTAATTTTGGGCCCATACACAGACCATATGACTAGATTTTTGAAGTGACAGACCACAGCCTCTGGTGGGAATCAAACCCACAATCCCCACCCTGGTAGACAAGCACGCTGCCAACTCGCGATTAACCGGGGCGATTAACTTTGGATATATTTCTAAAATATTACCAATTGTCCGATTTTTAATGTTTTTTTATTTATTTATTTATTTATTATTAATTACAATACAAAGTAAATTTATATTCTAATTTTTGGGTCCAAGGGTAAACCGGGTGACACAGACCATATGTTTAGTTTTTTGCAGCGACAGACCAAAGCCTCTGGTGGGAATCGAACCCACAACCCCCACGCTGATAGGCAAGCACGCTACCAACTCGCCTACCGGGGCGCTTATTTTTAATGTTAATTCATTAAAGTAACCTCTCAGTCCTTGTCTACTTCCAGTTTTTTTACAGAATTCAAAAAGTATTACTAGTTCAAAAGTTACAAACTCTTGGCAAATCAAATTGGTTTGTGGACCATTACGCATCGGTGTTTATTCGTTTTTTTTTTCGCCAGAATTCAATACTGAAACTGTTTTTTGGTAAAATGTACCATGAATATTTATCCCCGTATTCATAAAAACTTAAAACAGATTTGTTAAGAAAAATGTATGAAAACACAAAAACAATTTTCATACATTTTTCATAACAAGGTTTTTTTTAACATTTTATGAATAGGGGAGTTAGTTTCTTTGTAAAATATTCTCAGATGTTCCGGTAGTTTTCGTTTCTTCTACAAATACATACAAATGAACCAAATCGACTCATGATTTCTTGGTGAAATATTCTTAGAATTATCTGTAGATTGTACATTTGCTATATGCTTTGCGCGAAAAAGAATTGACCCACCCTAATGTACATGTTTAAATACCAACAGAGATGATTTCACATCAGATATAAAGATTCTTTATAGTCATATTATAATTTAAATAATAGTTTAAATATATACGGAGGTTTATATTTAGTAGGATTTTCCTTTGCCAAAAAATCTTTCAAAATCGTATATTAATAATACCGTAGAATTAAGATATATGGCATTTCTTAAGTTTCGATTTCTTATTTATAGACGTATTATAATGTTTTATTACTTGAACAAAGAATAATAATAATCAAATAATAGTTTTAAGTCGCTGGATTTCGTCACTGGTACTGCTAATTAACAACAAAAGAAAGAAAAAACAATACGGCTGAGTTTTTATTTTTACGTGTTATTCCGAAATTGGACAACTTTAATTATTCGTTATAACTTCCATAAATTTAATATTTAACACATGAAATTCAAAAACAATGGTCGTTCCATTTCGTTGTATTAAACTCTTAATTGATACAAAGGTTCAGTTTAGGAAAACGAAAAAAAAAGTATCGATTACCCTCACAACTCACGGGGACACAACATTAGTAGTTGAATGCCTTTTAATGCTTCGCATTGTGTCGTCTCTTGCCTCCTCATTACTGGCACTTTGGACAAAGATCTGTCCGAGATACGCCGATAGCATCGCATTGACCGCAAAGTGTCTACAGGATTGAAGACAACAAATGATCGATCATATCTGGAAATAAAAAACGAAAATACTTGAGAGCCTCGGTAATTGGGTACGTTTATGACTAAAAGGGTACATTGGTTGTTTTTTTTTTTTTGCCTTTTGGTTAAAATGGTTGAGGGGAAACAATCGTTGGCATTGTGGAGTAAACGCTACCACCAATACAATGACTTGTATAGAGTCTACATATAGACAAAGGTCGGAAGGAGGTTTGCAATTATTTTAATAAAGCGTTGAAGTCGGAACAAAATATTTAAGAGTCATATGAAATTCTATAGCGTTGTTTCATTGGTTTCAATTGTGTTGTTAATTTCAATAATTGGAGTTACAGATACAGTTTTCAGCAATTGTTCCAGAATCTTTGTTGATATTTCCATGTACAAGGAAACATTACGATTTACCTCATCTATTGTCTGAACATAATATGTTTGTCAAACTATCTATCGAACTTTTGTTAAAATAAGCTTACAAATTTATCACCGTATTCATAACAATTTAAAACAGCTTTGTTAAGAAATATGTATGAAAATCCAAAAAAAAAACTATTTTCATAAGTTTTCTTAACAAAGCTGTTTAAAATTTTTATGAATACGTTGGTAAGATTTTTGTAAAATAGTGTAAATAATCCGGAGCTGATAGCCATTGCTGCTAGTGCTCTATAATTATTTTTTAGTCTTAGAAATATTTTTCATACGATTAAATAAAAATAAATAATGATAATCCGCCAGATCGTATTTTGTGCGATCAACCGGTACCCACCTCGGTAAACCCCAAAATTACAATGAAAACGAAAATATAAAACGGACTTGAGATCACCACAAACCTTTAAAGGACCACGATTTACGGATACGCACTTTGAAAGTAAGAACACTCCTAAGACTCGGTGCCTCTATACGACTGGCCTTGATGTCCTTGAAAAATACAGGGCAGACGATGGAAGGTATATTCTGCAGCTACCATGCGAGTAGCCTCCAATTCGGAAGCGGATTTGTAGTGAACAGTCGAATACGACACCTGGTTGCTGGTTTTACGCCAGTAGATAAAAGGCTGGCCCCAATCCGTATCAAGGCCAGTTTTTTGCCCACGAAAGAAAAAGACGAAGAGACTAAAGTCTCATTTTATGAGTACCTACAACTGACTTAGGACCGCCGCTCGGGCCATCACATTAAAGACATTCTAGGGAATTTTTAATGTCAAAGCAGGCAGGAAGGACCGTCGGAAAATTCAGCCTCCACAAATATATATTCGACAACGCCGCAAAGAACATGGTTATTAGCAGTACCAGGTTCAAGCATCGCAATACCCATAAAGCTACGTGACTGTCACCAGAGAGAACACACAACAAATCATATTGATCATTTTGTGATAGACGGAAGACAAGCATCCAGCGTGATCTGCAAACATCGATCCGGATCACTAGTTTGTAGTATCAAAGGTGCGCCCTCTACTCGAAATACGATCATAGCAACAACAAGAGAAGTTTCACTCACAACAGACAGCCAACCAGGCCAACGCCACCAGTCTAATTCAACTGCTCCTCGCCAAGCTTAACAATCCTAATTAACGAATGTGTATGGAAGTTTTCAAATATCGAAGAAGACATTCTAACATTCCTGTTTGAAGTATATGTATTTTTTAATGTCTGTTGACTTCTGTGGGTCTCATCTGAAAGTCCTCCTCAATTCCACGAGAAACTCTATCGCCATAGTTTTTCAATGCTGGACAAGACCAACAACAGGGTGTAGAGCCAACTTAGTAAGCAAGGAAATAAATTCCTAAGCTCATCAGAACACAACATTTTAATGAGGTTGGAGAGATCAGGGAAAAATCAAAATTCAAAGTCCTGTCGAAGGTGGCCAACACAGAGTTAATTGAGAATTGACAGATTGAGGTCAACGTAGCCAAATGGTAGACGTCTTTAAAATTATTGTCTGGAAAAGTTGATCTTCCATTTATATACGAATTATGTCCAAAAAAAATTAAAGTAACAGAAAGTAAGAACACCATTTTTTTAAGGAAGAGCTGACATAAACTATTGACTGTACTTCTGTACGAAATTAATCGCTGGCCTGGATTTTGGTAAAAGGACCAAAATACTTGAGGTGACATCAACTGAATTAACAAATTGCCATAACCAAATTTATATTAAATATCAGACTGATTGCGGGTCAGGGTGTTGACAGGATTTTACGAAAATATCCGGAATTCACGGTAAAGTCTCCAGTTGTAGTTTGCCATGCAACCTTGAGGCTGACGAACCCACCAACTGCCTATTAATGGAGGTAAGAGTTTGTTACGGACTCTCCCGATCTGTAACAAAAGACATTCTCTTAATTTCAATATCCGAACGGATATGCCTCTCTGGATTAACAGCAACAGAAGAAACATTTTTAGATTTATTTGAAAGTGTTGAGATGTGATGAAATTGTATTGGATTCTATTTCAAGGTTGGGTGGAAAAGACAACAGAAAAGATTAAAAACCTTTTTAAATAAATAATTTGTGTATGGCACACATACATGTACTGTGTACACATGTACGTACCGTACCGTCCCAAACCCGAAAAAATGTCACCCCATGTTACAGCGGCGAAATGAGGACAACAACGACAATCCCCGGTATTACACGCGAATTGATATTTAAGCGTATATTTTTCCGTTGTATGAACCAAATGAACTTTTTTTCCCTTTGACGTTGGCGAGCGAACGAACAAACGAACGAAAACTTCCCTTAAAACTGCTTTCGTATAAAGGCGAATTGGGACCAAGTTCTGGTAATGCTGTTGATGATACACCCAACTGCTACAGAAATATCACAAATGAAATCACATCAAATGAAATGAAATGAAATCTGCAATCACATCAAATCAAGTACTTTAAGGAGTAGCTACCATCGCTCGGAACACAACAACCAACTGATGATGATAGCGGAAACGGATTTTGACTTGCCGCCTAATTTGTTTAACGACAGCATTTTGATAATTTCATCAGGCAACAAACAACTTCTATGGGCGGGGGATGGAATGGGCAACACACAAGACCGCCCCGAGGGGTTCATACAAAACGGAAACATATTTCGAGGCCAGCCTGTCTCTCGTTCTCCGTGGCCATGGACGATTGGGTATTGGGTAGCGTTTGAATGTGTATGTGTATGTGCATGTGTTTGCTGTAATGTGTTAATTGCATTTTGGATCAGCAAACATCTTTATGGGTTTTGGCTTCAGATTAAGATAAGCTTGGAGTGGAGCGAACGATAAGGCAGCGTGACGTAACGTAACAGGTTCTTAAAGCGTTGTGTAAATAATCATGATAGTTTAGCTGTAAAAATCAAAAGGCAGCCAAAGACTAGAAGAAAAAACCTACAGATGTTAGCTACACTACGGAGGACTTGAATGAGGAAAGTACTTTTTAAATGCAATCTGTGGAAATAGAGACGAATCGATTTCAGGTCTACCCAATAGTTTCCAGACTAATCGTTTATAAAAGAAGAAACCTATTGACTTTTTTGTATTCCAACGAACCTTGAGCATACTGGAATGAGATCGGGCAGAGACAAGGAAAGTTGATCTTGAGCTTTGTTAAAAGATTTGTATTGAGTCGTAGGTATGTTTTCCTCCTGGAATCTCGCACTGTGTAATCAAACAAAGCTGCAGCACTCAACGGCGTTAGTCCCCTATCATAAGAGTGAACTCTTTTCGCTGATCACACGAACTCCTTCGATGCTTAGTGAAGCATGAGCATAATCCCAGCAGAGGGATCACATGATCCCCTTTTTTGCCCTGTGCATGAATCCCTACTTAGGCCACCGATCATCTGAACCCCTTCAGTTCCTAAAGCAGCCTAGTCTTCTGATCAAATGAATCCCTTTGGCTAGTTAATCGTGTTTCGTGAATCACTTTCCACTTTAGTGTCTTAGCTAGAATTGAGCGCAAATAGATTTTCATATTTCGCTGATCCTAGAATTGTAATGGACATGTTGCTGTGAGTCCTATTCGAAGGACTCACAGGGTACTCGTATGCAAAGTCATACACTGCGGATTGATTGATAAGCTCGACATCTGGAACGGTGTTGATGCCTTCGCCGGCTTGTTGAATGAAGCAATGGACGATTGTGTCCGTCCGTCCGCCCGTCCGTCCGTTCTTCTACGCGTCTGTCTGTGGTTTTACCTAAGCAAATGACGGAATGAGTTGGAAATCACAGCTTTCATTCTTCGTGCCCATCACTGTCGCCTGTAACTGCTGTGTATGTGTATGTGGATGTGGATGTGTACGTACGCATAAATGAGTAGCGTTTAGTGGCATCTCATTAAGGAACAGCTGTTCGTTGGGTCGCTCGTTGCAGCGCCGGTCCGGGTAGTGAAGCAACCTCACATAAAACTATGATGATTTTATGATGCCTTGTGGCATTTCACGTTGCTTGTGGTTAGGCGAGTGTAACCGCAAACTATTTCACAGAGGTTGCCTTCGTTTTCCACCTCTTCGGCGGTTGGCTGCTGCGCGGGAACAGAAGAACAATGCCACGTTTTTACGACTGACCTGCCTAACGGATTTAGCCGGCTAAGCATGCGGCAAAGCGCTCCTACCCAGCCGGCCGAGGCCTTCACAGTAGATGAAAAGACCCAATTGTCGTCCTTGCCTACACGATTGAGCACCTCCTTAAGTGCTGTCAGTTTGTTTAGTAGCAGGTACTTAAGACTGAACGACGGCGGGTGGACGGACGGACAGACGCATGACTAGCACTCTAGTTGTCTTGTCGTGCTTCCTTTTGTTGTATGCAACAATTTACATATTGTTTCGTGTCACACACACCAACACACACACACACACACATAGTCACACTCGTTGTCGATGATAAAGCAAAAGGATTAAATGGCGGATTACGAAACAAACGGCCGACCAGTTAGCTGCAGATCTCTGCGGTTTACCAAAGGACCGCCTTAATCGCGTTTGAATGTTTAAGAGAGCCAGCGAACATATAATGGGCAGCACAGCACAGCACGAGCAGTGAAACGCTAAGCACTCATACACACACACACACACGCACCAGCACTAAATCCTTTACTCGTTCCTGGCGGAGTACAATCTATTAGCGGGTATCCTATCTCGGAGGACATCAATTCAATCACTCAGCACGATTGAACCTAGATTTATGTAAGTGTGTGCTTGTGGCCAGCAAGTGGCATTGCTGTTGCTGTTGTTGCTGCCGCCAACGCTGCTACTGTAATTCACTGGGATAAGCCAAATTTGTGACTCACAAAAGAAAGCAAAGCCATTCTACATAAAGCCACCAGATAAAATGTTTACATAGCCGGTGATTATGATTTTATTATCCGTGGAATTCTACAAGTAAACACCACCGTGTGCCGCTCACGGTGGCATCCAGCGTCTCGGTCGCATCGGTTTCATTGGAAATAAATTAACTGTAAACGGGTAAATAAGCCAGCCATGTACTCTGCCCGTAGTATGTGATAGAAACAACAACAACAGCAACAACAACACAAATGAATACATACGATGAGCAGCTACCCGTGTACGTGCTGCCGCTAATCATGGCTAAGCGTTAAGCGGGTTATTTTACAGCTTTATACCGCCTTCCCCAATGCCTTAACAATGCGGCCGCGCTCTGCCCTGCTAATCACTTAATCGCCATTACACTTTGAGGTGGTTTGTGACCCGGCGTATCAATTGCATCGCTAATGGCTTTAGTAGTGGTGCCAAATATCGCATTTATAGTTCATCATCATCATCATCATCATCAGCAGCAGCAGCAGCATCGTCTAATTTCCACACTTCAGGTTATTTATTTTTATTATTGGGGTGATGAACTTGACAAAATTATCCGTTAAATAAGGTAAACATCATTTTATGTCTACCAGATTCATTCCGAAAATAAGCTATTACTACGTATGTGTGTGCATCGTTGAGAGGCAAATTTAATTAACTCCATCTAATACAAAAATGGGAGGCAACAGTTATTAGACGATTCTACAAATGCTTGGCACTGCACAGCAATTTTCATAGTAATCGGTTAGTTGAGAACTACTCGTAGGATACTACGATATCTCGGGATTCTGAGATATCTCGGTAGAATGTGGATATCAGTTTTTAATAATCACAACCGAATACTATCAAGATTTCGATCAGAACAATGAAATGTTGCTGATCTAAGATTTTTGATATCTCTGACAGAGTATTCGTACCTATAAGTATAAGTTCATTATTGGAGTTTTAGCTCTGAACATGTTTCCATTTAAACAATATGTGAAGAGCGGTAATAAAATTAAATGAGCTAAGCTAAAAAATATTAGAATTAATATGTTTCGTTCTAAGATAAAATTAAATAACAAAGACCGTTCCATTTTCAAATAGGTGGCGTATTGAAATTCACGAAACTAATAAAAGCTAGGCCGTCTTGACGAACATGTCAAGACCTTGGTGACGGTTTGTGGCTCTATCTCTCAATGCGGCTAACTTCTTCACAATACCCTACAAATACCCTAGATTATTATTTTGATTAACTTCTTTTCCTACTCTGCTACTGTGAATGTAAATACATTCAAACCATTGCAATTTATTGAGAAGGCGGACTATTTTTTTAATAAAATGGGGTAAAACTGGAAGTCATTGTCAGCGAGGACAAAATACCTAATGATTGTAATATTCAAGATACGAAATCATTTCAATTTGCAGAATTACAAAAAGTTATCAGGAGTGCGTTTTTTTATTATTATTTTTATCTAATTAATTGCAAATATAATTTCCAAAACATAGTAAAAAAAAAAGACTGGCTGCCAGCGCCTTCGCCTTGCAAAATTAAAAAAAATTTTGAGACCTTCTTTAGACGAAACCAACAGATTTTTATGTAAAATCATCTCTTGAGTCCGAATTGAGTGTGTTTTGTTTGGTTTGGCTTACGTGGGAGCTTCAATGGCAAGGATCCTCAAGTAGATCCTTAAGTTATTTTACCACACCACTCTGAAACCGCTTGTTGTCACGGTGACTTATATCCAGTTTGTCTGATTTAAGACTTTAATCAGGCTACTCAGATCGATATTCGGTGATATCATCCAGGAACCAAGAGCGAAGAGCATCCGCAGAGTACGTGCTCCATCATCTCTTTTTTGTGTGCATCTCTGCAGCAACGCCAGTGGTCGTTGTATTGTAGATTTAGGCGTCGTGCGTCGTTGCCGATCAGCCAGTGCCCTGAGAGGACGGGTATAAGTCCAGATATAACCTTCGTGTTGTAGGCGATCAGAGATTTGAAACTCCTCTGATTGTATTCAGGCCATTTTTTCCTTGAGATTGGACATGGATCTAAAACTCTCCAACTGAAGTACGCTTGTGCCATAGAGTGCTGGATCCTCTTAGGAGATCCTACGGATATATGTACTGTGTCAAGTCCGAGGGAGACAGATCCCATCCAATAGAAATTCCTGTGCCAGGTCTTCACATCAAGACGAGAGTCTCATTCTTTCACCACAGCACAGCAGGTCACACAGGCTATCGACGCTGATGCAGATGCGCCCAGTAGTGTGTTGATGCAGTAATAGGCTTCCTTTGTGGCAAAAACTTCTGCCTGGAAGACACTGGAGACATTCGGGAGATGGCAGTAGTGTTCCAGCTTGGTTTCACTTGATAATATTCCCGCACCAACTCCGCAATCCGTTTTAGAGCCACCCGTGAAGACTTTCACGGCGTAGCCAGAGATAAGACAACCCTCCCCCCCCCCTTTCATTCCACTCTGGATGGAAGGCTAACTTCGTAGCCAGAGGTAAGACAACCCTCCCCCCCTTTCATTCCACTCTGGATGGAAGGCTAACTTCGTAGATAATCTGTCTTTCTATTTTCAATACATCCTTGTTAAAATCTTCCGACTTTCGATTGGCTTTTCATTCTTCTTATCTGATAACAATCAAAGCTTAAGGCAAATAAACGGTACCATCAACTCAAAGGGAGTCACCGATTGACTGGAACTACGTCGTAGCGCACCGATCTTTATCATCGCTGATCGTCCGTCCCGCCCATCGGTCAGTTCATTGGAACATTTCAATGTTGATGTTTTTCTGCGATCTGACTTAATGAATGTTCTCCGTTGTTTGTTTGTTGTTCGTTGTGGTAATTTGAAATTGCCACCGTTAATAGTGGAATGAAGACAAAGACCAAAACGAAAACAGAATAACAAGAAAATGAAAGACACGAATGAAAAAAGTGTTAAATCATCGGGCACAATTTGTTATTTCGGTAGACAGCAGCAACATTTTTATGAGTTGTCCTAAAACAAACAAAAGCAAAAGCAACAACGAAAATAAAAGATTTTCATTAATAAAAATGACTTAAAATTACAACAAAGGCAAATAAATCAAAGATGAGAACTCAACTCAACCGAATGCCACAGAAATGAAACAGATCGTAATAGCCAGAGGTGAGCTGGTCCGTTTAAACCACATGGACTACAACAAGTACTCGCATGACGCCGGAGAGCAACAGCACGACTTGCGGCCGGCCGACCGACCGAGCGACCGACCAGCATTATCATTACATGTTATGTAAGAATGCGCATGCGCACACGCTGAGCATTTGCAGGCCATCATGGATGATGGCTGACTGGACGAGAGTGTCTGACTGACTGACTGACTGACTTGTAAAAGTGACGAGTATGCTGTGTTACTTCTGATGATCTACTGGACAATCGGTCTGGTGTGGCGGAGCGGAGGGGAGCGGTAGCCCAGCCAGTAAAGAACGAGAGTGCTGTGGACAGTGTGTGGAGTGGTGGTTTAGCTGCCGTCCTACGAGACACGATGCATGGTGGAGGGAGACCTGCGAGTGAGTGACATAGCGTGGCCGTCCATCATATAGCCTTCAGTCCATTTAACACATTTTGGACAGTAATCCCCGCTTGATGAAACACATTTTTTGTCCGCCCTGACTCTGCAGCTATGATTTATTTCGTCATTCTCAGCATGATATGATCAATTGGTTCGCTCGCTCTCAGACGCGCTGGATAAACTAAATGCCGGTGTACACGACTTGTTGGTATATGTATGTATCCTTTTTGTATATTTTCTTCTTCATTTTTTTTTGATATCTTCGTCTTCTGCTTCACTTGCCACTTTTCTGGTTTATCGTTGGATTGTTTATGCCACAACTAAATTGTCCACATGAGATCTTAGATATTTGCTTGGAACGTGCACTACGTTCGTTTCAGCCACTGTCCTGACTTGCATATTACAAGGCAACCAGACGAAGACGACCGCAATGATGATGATCATCACCATCCACATCATCATGATGTAGAACGTATCGATCATTTGCTAGGCGTCTCGAGATTCTTCAGATACATGCTCGCTCGTATTATTACGGCAAATAAGTGTCAATCATTTAAACCTGCGACATTGCCGTGTCATGCTCGATTTCCTGACTTGTCAGTTTGGTAGTGCGTGCATGTTTTTCCAACATTTGTGGGCATGACGTTGACGTTGTCTCTTTTGTTGTTTTGTTGTTTTGTCCCCCAACAAAACAGAACGTCACAAGAAAACAAAATACCCAAAATATTTATTGTGAAAAGCCAAAGAGTACAAACGAAGAAGCGGAAATAACTCATGTAAGCTTTATTGATGTGGTTGGCATGGTTTGGTGTGCCTTTAATTAGAACCAAATAAACAGTTCAAAGCGTAAATCAAACAAATTAATGATACGCACACATACACACGCCGACACTGTCACACTCACACGCACACATACACACCCACCAATTCATACGTACACACTTGTACATGACTGTGGCCGAATGACGTTAAGGGTGTTGAGTAACACATTCCTCCGACCGTCTTCTGAAAACGACTCATCCTTGGTGGAAAGCTGGTCATACAGTTACTCTCTTTAAGGTTAGTGTATAACAGACTGTCATGCTGACTGGGCATGCTGAAAAAAAAAATGGCCATTTCAACCAATTTCAGCAAACATATCTATATTTTTCCATACCACAAACATTAACTTGTTTGTAGGTTATAAATATCAAATACACAGTCGAATTCGGTTATGCTGAAATAAAAAAATCAAGAAATTTGTATCACTTATGCGAGATTTTTAATAAAAAGGACTTTGGATAATTGAACCTTCTGTTATTTAAACAAACTGAGTACGTACTTTTGAAATGGTTCTATGAAGGAAGATTGGAATAGGTGACACAACTATTCTAATACACATCCAACGTTTTCATTGGCCATATGCGTCACCTCCTCTCGTATCTCCGGGTCGTCAATTCTCCTCTATTATTTTGTATGTACTTTAATGAGTTGCATAATTCACATAAGCGCTGTTCGTATCATATAAGTTCGTGTCTTTGCATTAAAAATGTTTTTCACATAAACGATTTTTCAATAAAGCAGATTTTCGTTTAAACCGAAATACAGTGCATGGAAAATCACCTAGAACTATTAAGCGATTTTTTTCAATTAAAAGGCCCGCACTTATCCGAATTCGACGTTTAGTTTTTGTGTTACTTTTTATTTGTTTTTTTTTTTCAATTTGTGAATCTCTCTATATCAAGTCATCTTTTTCTTTCCGTTATTGTTGTTATTGTTGAATTTAATAAGTGCATTGTGGGTTGTTTCTCAAACACGCTAATGTTTCTGCTCAAATACATAATGGTTAGGTTGAGAAGAGGAGGCGGTTTTTCTCCGCCTCATGTCCTTAGACATACACCTAAGCCAGTATTCGGCTTGTTGTGCGCTCTAAACTGTGCATGGAAAGGTCTTGAGAAGTTATTTTAAGAACTCTATACTGTTGACATAATCTTTAATTGTTTTCCAGTCTGCACCCCTGAGATGAGTCAAGTCTGTTAAAGTGTCATTTCCCAAGAATACATAATAGTAATAGCAAATGAGTTGTATTTGGAGCCAAACAAACTTTGTTTCGCAGCAAATAAGCTTTACTTGCCACAAGATCCAAACACGCGATTTACTTGTGTGCAAACATTGCAAAAAAGACCGACTTGCATTTAGCGATCACACCTACTATCTCAGTTTTTAGTCTTTAACTGATATTCAATATCTATTAGATTGTGACAAAATCAATTCAAACTATTTCATTTTCGGCCAACCATTTATTCCTTCGGAAGATGAAAACATAATTCCATTGTGACAAATGATTTAACTAAGAGTTGTTTAAAACCATTAGTTGTTGTAAATGCTGCCATTAATTTAATGAGAGTTTGTTTTTATTTTGTGGAGTAAATACCCTACGGAAAATGAAGAGTCAATTAAACTGAATGTACCGATCCGAGGACGGGTCAAAACATAACCTCACACATATTTATTGACATAAATCCGAACGCAACCTAAGATCAAGTTTTCCAAACGATCAATTGAACTGAAGCGCGACCTCTGCATTTGTTATGAAGTCGGTGTCAATAACAGCGACAAGGTAATTAACACTGGTATTTCTCATAATTTACGTCACCAATAATATTTTTTATATTCGCTAATGATCGCGGCATACATTTTAAGAAAAGGCATACATTTTAATTCTTTTACATATAAATTTCGTTTATTGCAAATGCGGCGGCTAACTTGATTTCACACATTTGACGCCGTTTAAAGTGTTGTTGGGTTTTGTGATGGGAACAAATGAGACGTATTCTATGATGAGTACTAACATGACACGTACGGTACGTGTCCTTTTTGATAAGTCCCGTGATATGTCACATGGTAACTAGCTTTTCAAGAATAGAGAAGGATTCTTGAAAAGCTACTGCGTCCTTACACCTTGGTCTATATTTGCGGAGATGCCAAATCGGATTTGATTTTCAATGAGGGCAAACTGAACTTAGGTCCAACAGAACATGAATGAACGAGGTTAGCAACGAAATAAAAAGGAGACAAAGATGGTGGCAAATACGTGCTACCTTGAATGGAGTGATTGGTACGTAAACCAAATTAACGCTGAATGAATGGGTACTTGGAAATGTAGAAGATCGATATTGGATCCTCTGCCGAATCTATGGACACTAGGGAGTCTAAAAAAAAAAGTAGCAAAAACCCCAAAAAAATAATACGGTGGGACCAATAAAAAGAAAGTCATCATTATCCCCCAGTACATTCCAAATTCCACACAGTTCCAGATTCACCGATAGACAAAGCCGAAATTTTATTTGAAATGTATACATACATATGCACGTGTACATACTGACGCACAATGTAGTGTGTCAGTGGTCTGCCACTGTTCCAATCGTTTGTTGGCTGCATTAGTTGGATGCATTCAACAGAAATTTGTTTATTTTAGTTTTTAATCTTATGTGGGTTTTCGGAATTCTGACCAATTGTGTTTCTTGTTTTTTTTTTGTGTGTTTTGTTCGCGTTTGTTTCGTTTTAATCATTTAGTTTTTATTCCAGTTGGCGGTTGGTAGACGAGAGGTCTTCTTCTTCTTGTTCGTTGACGCTGTATGTGAGGACGCGCGCGTTGTTATTACGATCATAATTAATTTTACTATGGTAGCGGGCTAAAAGTCATAAAGTTCGAAAATGCGTACACAAAAAAAAAAATATGAAAAATTTAAATAATGAGACGACATTTCGAACGCATAAAATCGTCATAATAATTTTTGATATATGAAGCTGCACAGCAGTGGAAGCGCTGAAATCAAACGAATTCTTACCGAGATAAACACACGGACGAGCGAACACAACACGCTTTCAAAAGAAGAAGCAACGACACACACACACCTACTTGTGTATACAGACAAAGCAAGACAATACACAGCAAATGAACAATCACAAATATAAAAAAAAAGCCACGACACTGACAAGCTGATACTATACGGCCTGTACATACCCTACACAGTGTCAGTGGCAAGAATAATAGAAACAAAGAAAAAATGTTCTGCGCAGGTTCAAAGTGGTTTAAATTACAGGGTTGCCAACAATAGTTCTTACGCTGTGTTTCAATCTGAAACTTGTCACTCGTTGTACATACAAATAGAGTTGGCAACCCTTACAAGGGACAGACTACGTCATCTAACGGGAAATCATGCGCATGGCGTAATCTTTCTTTCCATCATTCTTGATAAGTGGGAGCCGCGTTTGCTGACAACCAATCACAATCGTACGCTCATACGCTACGAGTTGCTTCTGGATCCTCCATTCACTCATCGGATGCTGTCCCACTTGTGATTACTTCCTGTTCTCAGATGTGAATCAAACGATGAAGTAAAATGGTAAACTAATGGAGAACTTTGATGGAAAAGGGAGGTACAGTGAAATTATAGAAGGACAAGTGTTAGCCTGAAGAAGACCGTTTAGATCCCATAATTATTGAACTGTTCCACATATGATACTGTTCCGCTTCTATATTTGGCCTAAACTGGACACTCGACAACTAAGCGGAATGATTGGTATTTCGATCATAAGCACTGATCATAAGTCGTAGGTTTTATAGGGACAGAAGATAACTCTGTCTCACCTTGACCTCGGATACTCAGTATGCGATGTACAGATTAAACTTCTACTCGGGAATGCCTTCTTGATGGATCTCTGAACGGAAACAAATCCTCCACTCACGATCGACCAGATGCCGTATGTAGCGTGCAGGGCTATAAAAATATGAATATGAAAGAGAAGCAGAGGGCAAAGTCAGATGTATAAATAAATGAACAATTTGAATATTTAGTGGATTCGAAAGAAATACAACCACAGAATCAAAATAAACTTATATCACACAAGCACATGTCTCTGCGTGTGTGTGTATGGGACATTCACATACACATGCGTGTGTACTCCTTCAAGGCAGGCCCAAAGAATGTTGACTGGGGCCGAACAATGGCCAAATGGATGGCCGAAAGTTATGAGCTGTGAGCAGTAGCAACAAAACGCTTAACACTATGCCGCATTCCCAGCAGATGAGTCCCCGTCCGTAGCGGACTCAAAGTATCTTCTTCTTTTTTTTTTCTCCCTTTATCATCGTCTGCTGCTTCTTTCTTTGCATCCGAACGGTCAGTCCGTGTCGTTCGTTCATTTGTTTAGAGAGCGCGAGCTGCTGCCTCCAAAGACATCCAACAAAAACCAATACCGAACAATACGACATCGAGAAAAAAAAGAAGACGACAAAAAATAAAAAAAAAAAACACAGAATCGAATATAAAAGACGAAGAAGACAAAATCAAAATATAGGGAATAAAAAGAAAAATAATCGTAACAATGTTATTAGTCGTACAACAGCGGATTAGGCTACCGGAGATTTCATCGTGCACGCATACATATGCGCCTAAGTACCCACACACATGCATGTGGAAATATACCGTGAGTGTCCAACAAAAGGTCAATACTTTCATGCAATATTAATTCATCTACATTTGAATTTCTATTTTCACAAAACACAAAAGAACCTAGAACGGATATAGCCCAGCCATGGCACTAAAATAATAGGGGGAAGTTCAAGTATAGACTGACAGAGCGCATTCAATCAGAAGTGGTACTTGAAATGAGTTTCTCTGTATATTATTGTAGTTAACGATTTATTTTAGATTAAAGAAATACTGGTAGGTATTCGCAATTTTAAAAATCAAATAATTGCACCAATAGTGTCTCATGCAGATTGACCTTCTGGAAAATGGAGATATATTTTATGAACGTGTGGTCCTCTTTGGAGGAAAGGTCGTTTGTTAAAAGACCTCCCAATGCCAGAGCATTCAGAGTCGGGAAATTCACCTCCTCGGTTCGAGACATACCTATTCCAGTTCGATATTCCCGCTCACTCCAGCTATCACATTTAAGTAACACCAAACTTGTATGTAAAACGTGTTCAGAGTGTCGTGCTCATTCACAGATGTTTTTTTTCTTCTTTCGTCACTTCGAATATATGGCTTGCCCAGCGAGCATCACCCTGTATCTTTATGCCCCGAACATCAAGAGTGTCTGATTCGTCTATACATAGATATTGACGACGGCGCTGGATCAGTGGAACGTTTGTGTGACAACAAACAGCACTGGGTCTGTTGTGCATTAAAATCTACTCTGTTCATTTGGTTCCACTCACAAATCGTCGCCAAATCGCGGTTAAGTGAGTCATTCATCGTTCGCCTTTTGTCCTCAACCTCAGGGGGACTTGGCCGATGTTCAAATGAGTACGAATGACAGAGGTTGCTGTCATCCGCAAAGGAGTAGATTGGGTTCACAGTCTGACCCAACAGGTCGTCAATGAAATAAATAGAGAAGGAGAGAGGACAGAACCTTGTGGCACTCCTGCTCGTTGGATGAGACCCCATCATATGACTCGAGAGAGAAGAAGACCGACACCAAATGCAATAAGTTTTCATATGAGTGATCCGTGCCAGACCCTACCGAACGCCTGGGAAATATCCAGAGCCACGACCTTGCTTTCACCAAGACGGTGAATAGATCGACTCAATCGCTCCAAAAGGAACGCCATCATGTCTCCAGTAGATCGACTTCTACAGAACCCATACTGTCGATCATTTAGAAGGCCGTTAGACTCTTAATACTTAACAAGATGGTGATTACCCATGCTCTCCATAACCTTTGAGAACATATTGCTATTGGGCGGTTTTGACTAAGACCGCTTGCATTATAGGATTTAATGGGCTTCAGACTTTAAGAATGGGCGTAGGGTAGCATAGTCACCCAATGTTTGTTCTCTTGATATTTTTGTGAACGTCATTTTGAAAAACCTTTAAAAAAAGGTTTTTAAAAATCTTACTCCCGTATTCATAAAAAAATTAATAAACTTTTGTTAAGAAAAGTGTAGCAAAATACAAAAACAATTTTCCCACATTTTTCTTAACAAAGGTTTTTTTTAAATTTTCATGAATACGGGGGTTAGACTTTATTTTGGCGCTCACAGTATATCCTGTGTGGTGCGGGCTTTGCTATCCGATGGCCAATGGACGCAAACAACGTATCTTCGGAACATTTATGGCCGTTATTGTGGCGGTGCTTAATCAAGAATTTGTGTTCTTTCCACTTTTCATCCGCCATGCCCGTTGCATACCGAGAGTGCTGTTCAAACTTGGCTCATTATTACAAAAAGCGTCTGGATTAATTAAATTTACAGTAGTTTTTTTTATTTTTTATTTTTGGCCATACGGTAGCTGGCCACATTGCATCTCTTCGAGAAGACCAGAATGCCACCGTAACCTAATGATCGATCCATGTCATTGTGATGGAAAGAAAGAGAACACAAAATCCAGTCTAACCGAATGGAACGGATCTATTTCGTCTGTATGTAAATACATCTGCATACAGAATGGAGAGTGGGAAATAGGCTGTTGTTTGTTTTGAAACGGTTTTCCCATTAACCGTCAATTGAGTTGGCTAATAGAGGAGAAAGGAGGCACAAAGAATGGACGCACACAATGTGTGTGCCAGTGTGCAGAACTCCCGGTATTGCTTGCTACTGGCTTTGTGTGGAGCTGTTGTTGTTGTTGTTATTGTTGCTGTGTACACCGAGGAGGTCTTCGGAGGAATGTTCTCCTCAGCATTTGGAAAACAATTACATTCAAATTCATTTTCCTTTGACCTTTCTCAAGTTGAAGGCTCTTTAGTTGCAGTAGCATTGCAGTCCTCTCACATTATTTGTCTCAATGTTTCAATGCTGCCGAGATCCCTTTCAGCGAGCCATTGTTGTGCCATCAAAACGTTTATTGTGTGTTTTGATGAGTTTGAGAGTACGAGGAGTACGCATGTCGTGCATATGAGTTTGAACCCAACTAATATTGATTGTTTCATTGTATTCTTCCATTGACGTATTTATGTTAAGTCTCCTCCGCTGTAGCTTTCTAAATAGACGTCGTCATAGTCCTCCATCCTCCGTTCTCCGTGTGTGCATTCATGGCCCAGCCTGTGTGCATTTCCATGAATAGCCGGATTATCCGGGCAATAATCACAGACGAAGGAATAAAGTTATAGACACACATACGCGCACAGTCACACATGCACACATTGACTGCGTGTAACTGTATTGGTTAAATACTTTTATTTGTTCATTAGGAGCACATTGCATATGTGTCTGTGACTGTGTCGGTGCGTATGTCGGCTCTTCGGAACATCGACATTGTTCTCGATACTTTCACCAGAAGTTGATTGAATCGCAAAAGTCCTGTTGGTGTTGATTTGTGTATGTGTGAGTGTGTCGTACATACGGAAAACCCATGTTAACCGATTTTAAATCCGCCAACAACAATTGCCACTGGTGATCCACATATGATTTTCAAAAATAATGACGACCAAGATCAAGTCGAAGACGACGAAACTGTAATGAACGAAAACAGATTACCTGTGTCAATCAAAGGTTTCCCAACAATGCAATGTTGGAACTACTGCGTCTTATTTGCCATTGCTGCCGATCCATTGGTTCGAAGAAAATCAATTATCACGACTTTGAGAGTAGAATAAAAGAAGGCGTCCTTAAATGCAATCGTATCGCATTGGCTGGCAATGAAAATTGTCGACAACAATTCTACAACGGCGACTTATCGCAAGGTGTTGATTTAGGTGGGATTTCTCGGTATTATTCGCAAGGTATTTTACGAGTCGGCCTTCCAAAATATTGGACAATTAAGGCACAGATTACACAAAAACATAAAATGTACGCCGTTTTGACGCAATTGCAGAATTTCGATTGCTAAAAGACAAAATTGTTACAAACAGGCCGTACCAGAGGGTAAGCTTATGTCTGAAAGATCGGACTCATTTGGCGAATCCGAGCTGTGAGGATCCCAAGGTAGAAACCTCGCTTCTCAGAGTTCTGTGCACTGATTCTGATAAAATGAGAAATGTTTAAAAAATTCCTTATACGTCGAAGCTTTTCTCCGATTTAGAAGACTTTTAGCTAGTCTTGTTTTACAAGTATAGCTAATTTTCAAGTGATGGGCATAATGTGATGTCTAATAGAGAAACCTCAATTTCCCTTTGATCACAAACCCCTGCGACTGCAATTCTCAGAAGACATGGTGCTGCGGATTCTCTTCAACTCGGTCTTCGATCCCACTTATATTCAGCGAAGTATTTTCTGAAACCTACAACACGTTCGGCACATCGGCCACCAGGTTTCCGTGTGCATTCATCCCTCCAGGAGGTGATATCAGTAGCTACGTGATCGTTTCGTTGTTGAACTCTCCAAATACAATTTTCTTGTATTTGAATATGCAATTAGTGATTTTCGTTATTTCTTATTTATAAACTACAATAAACGCGCACAAACATCGTAATAACAATGAAAGACAGAATAGGATTCGTTAGCAAAAGTCAATCCGGACGGAGACTTCATTCAGTTATCTCACACTGACAAATGCCTTTTATTGTTATTCTCATCGACGTCGTTATTAGGCGGCCGCGGTGGCCATGAAAAGTAGCAGAGCGAATCAATTCAGGTGATGACCCCCTGTAGTCTATTTTTATCATTTAGTACAAATATTGGCAGCATGCGTTCATTCCAACAACCCATGGACGGAAGTGTTGTTGCTTTCCTTTATGGTCGACCCAGTCACATAGAGCCAACGATTCCGAATTGTAATGATGACGATGATGGGGCATTGTTCACTTGATTTTAACAAATTCCACGCCGAACGACACCATTTACAAGACGCTGCCCTCTGCCACCACGCTGATCAGGCGATGTTTGTAGTGCGCTGCGATGCATTCCCGAGACTTTCTTTCGTTGGTGTCAGACGTTCGTACGTTTTTATTAATGAGCCTCAATTTGTGTATCATTTACGGGTCAGTGTCGAAGGCAAATCCGGGCTGATGTTAAAATGTACACTGGACGAAATAACGAAAGAAAACAAAATGGGTACATGAATGTTTGCTGGCGTGATCATAACCGAAACTGAATGACTGGGGGGAAACCCCCCCCCATTCCACCATTAATCCTCTAAGTCGCAAGAGGGACTCGAGGTACATTCTCTTGGAGATTTTAAAAATTTGGGGTTTGGAGTGTTAACATTGTTTTCAGTCTAAGCTTTGATGATGCGAAATATTATCCAGAGACTTACGTGAAACTGGCCCAGACTACCGGGTCAAACAGTTCTGCAGAGAACCTATACATAATATAATAAGACTTATTTTTAAAGTATTAAAATATATATTGAGGCTCTGTGATCAACATCCGAACATGGAGAATCATCTGGCCGACATCTCATTTAGTGAAGGAGATACGTGCCATCTCCGCTGTTCTCGTTGAGAATGACTATCGTCAGTCCCCTGCAGGCCGTTACAATGTCAGTTACCAAATTTGGAACATAGTCCAGCTCTCTGCTTTCAAGCTACGCACACATGTCGTTCGATCTCAGCTATACAAATCAATAACGATAACAAAATATAAAAAAGGAAACCACAATCACGGGGAGGTTACGATGGCCTCAACTGAATTACGTGAACGTGTTATAATGGAGCTTAATGGTGGTGCACAGAAGCGCATTAAGCCCCCATTTCAATGTGTGCATGTCGATAATTTATTATGCGGGAAATCTCTGCTCGTGACTTATTTACCTTTTTTTTATTTTAGGTTTTCGATAATAACATTTTCCACGCTACGGCTGCCTGCCTGCCCTTTTGTCTTGGTGCGTTGCCAGTGGGTATCTCTTTGGGAGCGTTGGGGCGTTGGGGAGAGAGTGATGGTGGGGGGGGGGACAAACACCTAAACCAAAACAAAACCAAAAGCGAATTGTAATCAAAGAGAACGCACAGAACAGATGTTAAATGCTACTGCACCAGGAGGTCGATCGAGATGTTGTTCATTTAAGTATTGTGTGCTCCCCCCCCCCACTGATTCGTCTCCGATGAGTCAGTCAGTCACTTCATTCGGTGGCACATACACACATGTGTGGTGGAATGCTTGCTTTGGTGTGGTGTTGTATTCCGAAAATAAGTTTAAACCCAGTCTGTCACTCAGTCATTTTGTCAGTCAGTAGT
Source organism: Hydrotaea cyrtoneurina (assembly GCA_958296145.1). Lineage (NCBI taxonomy): Eukaryota > Metazoa > Arthropoda > Insecta > Diptera > Muscidae > Hydrotaea > Hydrotaea cyrtoneurina. Next base: position 2,410,287 of record OY282513.1, on the reverse strand, counting down.
ACGAGTCGCAGTCGCAGCCGTAGCCGTAGCCACCACAGCCTATCGCCAGTTACCACACCTTTAGACTGTCACTGCATTATGACCAACGAACGCATTAAATGGTCAACCCACCAACAACAACAACAACAAAAAAGGAACCAACAAAACTTTTTAATGTCGGCATTTGAGCTTTGAGTAGAAAGAATCTTTTACTGCCACCACACCACCAATGGACATTCTGATCGTGGATTCATATAATTTGTATCGAATAATATTGTTGGTGGGGGGGGAGGGGGGGAGGGGACAAGGAAAGGGAGTGGGGTTATTTGACTGCGCGAACTTTGCATACGGTGTCCAGGCGGGAGTCATACTAGCTGCCGAAGGCAAAGAGAAGGATCTTCATTTGCTTAAGAAATTTATGGACATTCCTGGCACGGTCATATCTTGTGCGATGCTCCACCGCATCCAACGATTCACGGGACAGCAAAACGAGTATGACATGACGAGACTGCACGGCGTTGCTAAAGTAGCAGTCGTTTAAGTTGTTATTGCTGTTGTTGCTGCTGCTGTTGCTGCTGTTGCTGGTGGTGTTGTTCCCTTTGTCGCATTTGTCTTGCAAGAGGGCGCGAGGAATCGTATATTTAGTATGTGACTCCAGCACATGAGTTTGTAGAGGTTTCATGTGGTAAACGATCCTTTTCGCCTCACATCATCGTTCAGATTGAAGGTTTTCGTTTTCTGCGCTATTGTGTTCTTTGCCCAAAGACACCGCTCACCACTGGAGCTCTTAACAAATTTGTTAAGCAACACGCATATAAGTGGAAATAACTCTAATTATGTACGCGTGCGTGCATCTCAGGATACATTTGTCAGTATGTGCGAGGGCGGTTCGGATAACGCCATGACCTACAGACAGCATCAGCTCTGAATCGGTCGCTTATAAGCTCAACATTCAACCGCAAGAGCATCAAAACAATTATGCGAACATGAGTAAATTGTTACGGAAATACAAACTTCTCATCGTCACTTGGTAAATTCTCTAGATTGGAGAGAGAATTTACCAAGTCATGCAAACACCAGCGTAATTATGCCATAGAAGGCCACGAGTCAGAATCGTCTCAGGCAGATAAAAGATTAGCAAAGTTGATCGCTTGTTATCAAGTTTGCAATCCTAATATAACTATAGCCCGTCAGTTATCTAAATCTCATGGCATTTTGGGTCGTTACAATCGTAGCGAACCGTATGATAAGAAGAACACCTAAAGCGTACATTTTGTTTTTGTATGTTATCAAATGAGTAATGGCGACCACCTGATTAGTGTCCCTAATGGCGGTTTCCAATATCCTTGACATTATGAACTGGATAGACCGAAGTGCTTGAAAACCATTTCTTAAAGAGGAGAAGACCAACAACAGACTGTAGCGTAAATTCAAGTAATTTGTCAATAGACGAGAGCATTAGCAGGTCGGTTCAAGCAGTTGATGTTTTTATGCTGATTTTAGTCGATAGCATTGGCGGCAAAGGTAGCATTATTGTCTTCCCCTTTGTGTCAGTGGATTTTCCGAATCGCCCTCGTGTATCTGCATATATTTACGAATTTTGCTACACCCTACATACAAGGAACTTAGACATACCTTCAAAGGCTACTGAGACTTGCTAGGAATTCATATTTCACAACAACCAGGAATTTATTGAAACCGAAATCAAATTTAGTGGGGCCTACTCAGACTAACGTTTCATTTTTATTCATTTATACATTTTACAATTTATTATTTTATTTATTTGTTTTAATCATACGAAACTACTTCCTAGATTAAAATTGTTATAGAGCACTAGCAGCTGGAGCTATCGGCTCCATACATTTTATTTAAACGAGCATGTCACAACAATTGTTTTGTCCATCTATTTAGACTTGTAGGAATGTTACTCGTTTTATACGGTCGTTTCGAGATCCAAATTCTTCAGACGTCTATTTCTGAATTGAATACTGCGTAGGTCATCCCTTGATCGATCACTATCCACCCATTCATGTTTCTTGTTTCACATTTCATATAACTTTCGATCGTATCTTTGCGTTCTATCTGGTTCGTTACGCTTCTGGTTTTTTTTTCACATCGTGATACAACAAAAAGCAACGAAACGAAACCAAAATGTCTTACCAATCAGTTATGAAAGAAGCAGAGCTTAAACAAACTTATTTACCAATCGCTGAAAGAGTAGGAGGAAATAAAAATCTCACAGTTTTTCAAATAAATTTCATACTTGAGTTGATTCAGTGTCGCTGCATCAGACGAGTGAGGCAGGAGTGATCACACGATCTTGGAATGTTGCGGTGATATCTAACGCACGTATAATAACTTTGAAAGGAGACCGCTTCAGGATATTCGGATCGATTACTTTATTATTAAGTATTTTCTTTTTTTTTTTTGTGGATGAAGGGGATTCCATCGCCGGCGTGCTTCATGAGGAAAGTTTATCGATGGTATAAAAGGGAACGCTATTGATAAGAGTTCAGATTGGAAAGATTATTGAATACTTTGCTGCCAATGAAATAGTGACATACTGTTTGGTATTTTCGAGTGGAATTACTGGCGGCAATCAAGTATTAGTTGACATTTAAAGACCAAATGAAAAAAAACCCGTATGAGACGTTAGGAACTGAATTTTCACAACATCAATGTGTCCATGTGAAAGGAAAAACAGAATATTTTTTTTGGGATATTTCAGGTGGACCTGACACCACCCATATACGTCAAAATTGTAAAAGCACATATTTCATAGCCTATTATCGGTACAAATCGGTACAGGATACAAAATATTTTTTTTTGGAAAAAGTGGGCGGTGGTCGGATCATCCTGCAATGTTCACAGTAAGCTACTGTTGGCCTAGACGCAAAAAGGGGCGTGGCCCCAACCACACACCCCTAAATTGAAAACGACAATCATTCCCAGATCTTGAAGAGTCCGGACTAACTAACAAAGTTGTATGGCATGTACTGATTTGACACATTTCAGATAGCTCTATAATGTATGTGTTTATAAAATGTAGCTTTGAATGTGCAAAGAACTGCGAAAAGTCATGCCTGAATGGAAGACGTCACAAAGGCATAAATCACCCATACATAGACCGAAATACGAGCAAGTGGCGTCAACAACCGATTCGGAAAGTATCTGCAAAAAAAAAATGTCGAGCATTCTAACGAAACTGCCAAAATAATTTATTTACACACACTCACATGTGCCCGTATAAATGGGTCTGACCAAAAATACCTGTCGAAAAACTCATCGTCGAATAAATAAGTTTATTTCAACAAACACCATTGTCAGTCTCGAATTAGATCGTTCAAAATATGAATTGACAATTTAAATGCTAATTCGTTGGGTTTCTGCACGAAATCGTTCGATTTGCATTCAAATGTTAATAAGTTGTGTTTGGTTTGGTTTTTGGAAATGAACTTTTCATGGTACGATGGACATAGAAACATTCATTCAATGAATATTTACATTAAGTTGCTAACGCTTTGTCTTAAACTGAATTTACAGTATTCATTGAAGAGGAGTAAAAAAATTGTTGTCTATTTCAGTGAACTTAGCGACGGATTGAACGACGGGACAATCAAGGGTGGTAACAGAAGTGATAGAAACATCTTTCACCGCTAAGGATGAGCACAAATTTCCACAAAGTACCTTATTTAGCAGTTAATCGTTGATTAATAAAAGCAGGCGGCATAGTAACCTGTGTGGCAACATCCACAAGTTGTAATACGTCATATACATACCCAATTTCAGTGAGATCGTAGTCAGATGGACATGGCCAAACGACTTACATAAATAGCCTTAAAATGAATTTTATTCAAATACGGTTTAATTTGCAAACAAAGGATAACAAGTTTTCGAAAAATCGTTGGACCAATAAGTACGATATTTTGTCCTGTTGTTCACACACAGTCCATTTAGGACAATTATTTTTATGCACGTGATTTAGTTAAAATTCTATGAGGTTCATCTATTTTGGTCTTATTTCTTGTTTTGCATTCATCCTAGTCCGGTCGCAACCACAGTGTGGGTGGAGAAGGAATTGCCTGGAAATACCAAGATATACTATTGGGAAGAGCGATCGATCCTGCTTTTTCAAATTTAACACTGTTTACGTTCTCATCAATCTCCCAGTTGATTTGAGACTTTACCATCGTCAATAACAAGGGCTTGCTGGGCTAGCATTGGACCTGTGTAAGGTTAATCACCCAGTTTAGCCAACGGCTTTTCTGCACAAATGAAAACAAATGTTAGCTTTGTCAATTTGGGTTTTTTTTTTTTTGGTTACTCCCAAGAGTTTTGCTCTATCGAAGTAGTTTGCCCTCTAAAGTCAATCCCATCAATTCTTCTTTTTCGCTTTGAATAAAATTGTTTCGGGGTTATATTGGTTTATGTTCAGCCTTCTGGTTGATCGTTATTATAATTTAGTTTTATATAGTGCCACCGTGGCCATTTTGAGTCTTTTCCCAAAAAGTATTTGTACGTCATCTACTTAACAGTGGTCAACAATTTAATTGTGGTCATCCGGCCATTCAAAGATGTGCCGATAGTAAAGGCAAAGGTGTGAATATTTCTTCGTGGGCAGAGAGCTCAATTTTTTCCGCCCAGTTTGATAAAAAATTTATTTGTATTGTATTCGGAAATCCGAAGTAGAGAAATGTATAAAAAGGGTTATCCAGTTTGCTTTTTAAAAGTAAACGTAAACGAAGTGGCCAGTTGATGTCGCCACGACGAGAAATTACGCGGCCAGGAAATGTATCTTGCAATAAAGCCGCATTCGCTCGAGTTGTGTGCCATGTGGCACCGTCTTGTTGAAACCACATATTTTCCAAGTCGTATTCTTCAATAGCAGGCAAAAAAAGTCGTTTTTCATACGACCATAAGGCTCCGAATTGACGGTGACAGCCGTTCCCACGTCGTTTTCGAAGAAGTAAGGTCCAGTCACACTTTCGGACCAAAGAGCCCACCAAACAGTGAATTTTTGTGGATGTAATGGCCTCTATTCAATTGCTTGAGGATTCTCAGAACCCCAAATACGACAATTTGGTTTATTAACATACCCACCGAGTGAGAAATGTGCTTCGTAGCCATTATATCCACGATATGTGGCTGTGCCAGAATCACCATTTTTGTAGTAGGTCTTAATAACATTTATGCGTTGTGTGATAGTTAAGCGATCCATGTTCGACAATGTCAGACTTCCAACTGAAAAGAACAAAAATTGGTTTTACAACTTAGTTTGACAGATGTCGAATTCCAGCCCTATACTTTTGAAACCACGAAATGGATAACCCTATACAATTATTTGTGTTGTATTCGGGGATCCGCAGTAGAAAAATGTGTATGTTACTACGATGTTGCGGCGGCCTAGCTCTTGTCTGTGGTGTGGGCGTTGTCGAGACCGTTAGATCTTTCCCTACACTGAAAGAAAAACGAGCCAAGGTTGTTGTATCAACGAACCAAGGTTGTTGTATCAACGAACCAAGGTTGTTGTATCAAATATTTGATAAATTTTTCAATTTACGTTGTATGAACGAAACTTGTTACTTCAACGAAACTTTTTTCGTTGCATCAACGAAGCCCAACGTTTTAACGACAGATTTCGTTGATACAACGTACAAATTCGTTCATGCTACGAAGCTTTTTCTTTCAGTGTAGTTTGTGATTGATTTTATTTCAACCAAATATTTAACAATCGTGTTATATCGTTAGGTTCGTGGAAGTTACTTGTTATTTTAACTTTGGGATTCGTATCAGTTAAATTTGAAGCGGTGCGAAAGCGGTGGCGGTAGGTGACTTTCGAAGGCGGCTTTAATCAGCGAGTAGGCGGAAAGAATTGATACTTTGAATAAACTTTTCTCTTCCAGCATTTGACGCAATGGATTAATCTGGTCAATTGTAGATTTACTAGGCCTACAGCCACACCGTTATGAGCCAGTGGCATGGTTGACACGGGGCAACCGACGTTCACATAATACGCTCCAGAAAATCTTGTACGGAATTTGGCGTAAACTGGTTTTCTTCCAAACGAATTTCCCAAATACGTTTACGAATGTCGTTAACCTCGTAAAAAGCTGAACCCGTAGACCCGCGACAGACTATAACTTAAGGTAATTAACAATGTACTCTGTAAAATTATTAGGCTCCTCAGACTGATATTTTAATTTCTGCCGGAATAACAATTCCACACATTTCAATCTCCTAACAAACGCTCACCCCATTATAACTGTCGTTGGTACACCCTGTTGTGCAGCCTTGTTAAATTTGTTATACTCGTCGTCGTACGTTTTGGGGGAACGGTATTTTCAATACAGCTATTCCTTTGTCAGCTAGTTTTATTTGTCTTTTGTCGGAACAGAGTCTCATTGGTTTCACCTGATTATCAACGTGAAGGCCAGAACAATGATATACACAGCGCGATGCGACTCTCATCAACAACACAAACCCTACCCCCCACCCCACCCACGTTGTTACGACAGTATTATTAAATGCCCCAGTTTCCTGTTTTATATGCGTTTTTTTTTTTTTCAAGTACATCGATCAGCTATATAGAGAAGTCCCTGTTCAATATCCACAACGCATGATCCTTAGAATGTATACAGTTAATTTTGATTATTATCGTATTTTCCTTTCAAGTAATTATATTTACAGAACCGGCGGTCAAAGCAGTTTAAATGTTTAAATAAAAAATTAATTATGACCATGATACACACACCACTTAGCCAAGTTACAACTGATCGTCGCACCACTATCAGAATATTTGAAAAATGTCTTTAATTAATATATTTTATATAAAACCGTATGTGACACCACTACACATACACACACACAGATGTACACATTCTAGCTATGCCTATTGGGAAATCATTTTTCAGGCTATAAAAAACGTCCATTGTTGCCAAAAAAAACAACAGCAACAACAACAAATGACAACGACTACAGATGGCCATAAAAATCGAAATAGAAATCAAATCGAATATAAAAAAATCACGCATACAAAAATTTAACGGTCACTTCCGTGTTAATATCGTTGAAATGTGTTAAAATAAAAAAAAAAAACTATAAACAATAACAGCAGCAACAACAAAGAAGACAAATCAATACACGTTGGACTCACAGGAAATCGTGTTACACGACTGAAGTGTAACGTTCTTCCTGTACGAATGTGTGTGCGTTCCACACAATTACAATTGCAGTAACGCTTTTGGATGTCTGTGCGTTTCCTTTTCGTAGCGATGCTATTGGATAAAAAAGTAGATTTAAAAAATTGATGGAACTAAAACAAAAGACAAACTATAAATTGACCTTTTGACACACATCTGCACTTCAGAACTTTGCCTGGGCGATGTGGATGGATGGACGGACGCTGGACGGAGCCGACAGAGCAGACGTGCCATTCGAAACGCTACGGTGGTTACATTAAGTGAGCCTCCCAATGAATAATTCTGTACAACAATAGAAACGATTTTCCTCTCCCTTTTTCGGCCACAATGAAAACGAGAAGAATCTTTTGACAATTATTTGTAGTAGCTGAAACCAGTTCCAGTCGGCATTGACTGACTGACTGGCTGGCTGGCCGCTTTCCCGGCTACCGGAATATTTTAAAAATGAATGAAATAATCCCGTACAATTCAACTGCACACATCCCTTCTTCTTCTCCTCGTCCACATTCACGGACGACGCTGAACTCAACCTAATAATAAAAACAATAACAACAAAAAAAGATGGAATTAATTCGATGCCACGACTTTACCAAACCCATAAAAACGTAAACATTAGGGAAAAATTTAAAAGTAATAAAAAGTAACAAACAAAAAATAAACCAGACCCACAGAGGCCACAGCCCTAGCCCCAGCCCCAGCCTAGCCAGCCAGCCCGCCATCGAACATTCCTCACAAAAACCGAAGAAGAGTAGGTGAAGGAAAAAAAAAACAGACGACGCTGGACAAAAGAAAACGTATGACTGAAACGGAATGGTTGTTGGGAATGGAAAACAACAATGGAAATGAAGAATGAATGCATGAATGAATTGGAGCTTATAACTAGAAAAAATTACACACTAAAATTTCTATTTTCGATTCACATTTTCAAAAAAAAAAAAAAAAAAAAGTAGAGGCGAAAAAACAACAACGAAAATACCCTTTTGTGCTGGGGCAGACAATGAATGGTCACAATTATGTAAGACCGCCGTTTATTCACATATATTTGTAATAGAAATGAAGAAAGAAAGCTGAAAAACGGTAACTCTTCTTTGAGGCAACGTATAGGGACGACCGACCCCGAGCCAACAACCAAACAGCAGACAGACAGACAGACAGACAGCAACAATAAAAGAGGCCAATAGTCATTTCGAGCATAATTTATTGAGGCTGTCAAATAAAACAATTACACTGCAACTGGTGTTTAGCCCTGTCCCGAGGTCACTCACATCTTCTTCATTTGTCATCTGTACCACTGTGGGGGGAAGGGGGTCAATGACGATAACGTTGTACAGCAAGCCATAATTCACTCTCAATCAGGTGCAAATGCAATGGGAAACACTTACTGTACGCAAGTATTTCACACTTATTGCCTTCGTCCTCCCTTTTGAGGGTAATTGGGAAAATTCCATTGAATTCATTGTTCCAATTGTTTGGCCTCATCAGCAGCATCATTAGCAGCACTGCTGGAAAGGTCACCGCCTGAATGAAAGGTTTTGTGATCGCCAACCGACCAACCGGTCATCTCATAAATTACAACACCTCCAGCCCGAGAGCACCTTGTCCCATCCACCTTACACTGTGTCGCACTGGCAAACGCAACAGGAAGGAAGTGTCAACGTTGTTGTTGTAGAAACACCCTACAATTAGTGTGGCTACCTCTTTGTGGTCTGGTGTCTGCCGTTGACAAAAATCGGATGCGAATATTTTGTAACGGATGTAAGATATGTTGTTTTGTATTCGCTTCAGCTACTGTTCGTCCTTATGAGAAACTGGATCGTGTGAAAATCTTGTATGTTTTGATTTTCAAGTTCACAGGTGGTCTTTGTCCTGTTTGGTGACACTGGCTAGTGCTGGGTGGCCTATGGGATTCTCGAGAGATCTACTATGTCAATTGTGATCAAATACCTAATGAAGATTCCCTGTGATCCTTGAAGTAATCCAAATCAAAAGAATGTGTGAGTGGGGCCAACAAGAATTTATGGTTTACTGTACGCAGTGTGTGTGTTGTGACCGTCCGTGATGTGATAATTAGTGTGTGGGACAATACATAAATTCAATAAAACCCAATAAGCATAAGTGGTTTTGAAAGAAGCTTCCCGTTTTGATGTTATTGTTTCGACCGACTTCTTATTAATGGCAACTTGTTAATCGCATTTGATACGAGCTAACAATATTTCAACTTGTTAATCACTCCAAATATATAAGTATTGTTTATCAATATTATCTCAAGTCAGTACCAATGTTTGATAAGCTACATATCGCTCATTTACTTCAATAGTGCCATAATTCAAAATTCCCTGTTTTAGTTTTTCTTTTATGCTCAAGAAAAAGCTATAGATCTCCTTTTTGCGTATTTTATACGTACAGATGTCAGGGGTCTTGTTTATTCGGGACACCTATTATTTTTTGCTCTATAAGACGCAATTGAAAACATGAAACGGCTCCCCTGAAAAGTTGCGACAGTATTGGGAAAAACGATAAATAATAAAGATTATATTTATTATTTTTCCAACATAAATGTTTATTGTGATAACTGAAATACTCAAACAGCTGAACAACTGGGCAGTATCTGGAAGAGTTTTGGATTTAAGCAACGAACAACACTTCTGGTTCCTGACCATAACACAATTTTGCAGGCGGATTTCTAGTCGACCAAATGGCTAATTGTTATCTATCGGAGAACACTACGGACATTGAACATTCGGACAGAAAACATTTACATAAACACCGTTAAAAATAGACAATAATGTACGATTTTTCCAATTTCTTAACGCATTGTGTTTCAAAATAATTAAATGAAATTTGTATGTGTGTGTGTGTAGTGTCGGTTTCTCAATTGACTAAAAGGTTTCCACTTCAATGGTGACGAAACAATTAACCAAAAATAATGGCGAAAAATCACAACCAAAAGGAGGATATTGATGAGAGCACAAAAAGGGAAAACCCTAAAAAGTATTTAAAAACACAATTGATTGATCAACACAATAGCTGCACAAATACGACTGTGAACACACACACGCACACAGGCAGACATAGTTCAATGGAAAAGGATATCCTCTTCCCTCTTTCCACATACAAACACTACATGAGAGTAAGGAACGAATGCAATCACAACTATAACAAACAAACAAACAAAATTAACATACAAATATTTCATATTCTAGTCTTTTTCAATTGTCTGAATTCCTTAACACACACATTCAACAACAAGCCAAAAATGTACCACACATATCCGCATGCATGTATGTGCATACGCACACGTTCGAATCGAAACCAAAAAAAAAAAAAAGGACTTCAATAGATGGAGCCCATAACCCAGCAACAGAATTGACTCGACCTCGTTTATAATGCAGATGGTATGTGCATAAAGTCGCAGACGGCCGTCTAGTGTGGGACCGAAACCTACTGGGACCATCAAACATTTGTCAGCCGGTGACCCCTCCTCGTAATTGTTGGCGACTGTACGAGCTTACTCTCTAAGTCATGTAAAACTTCTCTAGAAGAGTATTTGCCGATCGGAGCCGACTTTAAACCGTATGTATCGATCAGTCAGTATACACAATTATATTGCGCACATCCCACTTATTCGAGAGAAATCCCCCTTCGCAAATATGTTTATACAGCATTAGTTGGTATCAATGGAATCGAAGCTAGACTTTTTCGAAAGGGTGCTGGCCGGTCGCATGGCCATGTGTCCATAGCTGACCATCGTTAAAACTATCACAGCGAAAATCATGTACAACATAATGAAGTTCATCTGGGAGCATCTAATAAGAGGTCTTCTTGCACCTCCCAAAGATCCGTTACACATTCGACTGTCCCTTCAGTCAGAAGGCCTGATTTTACAAGAGAAATGCACAATGCCTTTCAATTTCCTTACCTTGAACATGAAAAGGGTGTGCATTTAGAGGAGTAGTGGATGGATGTGTGTGTGTGAATTGCAACATAAATGATTAAAGACCCAGCAATTTGCCATTTTATTTCATTTATTGGTTTCATTGTAATATACAAAGCCTATAGGGCCAATTACTCAAGCCGGCCGATCATCAACAACGTCGTGTCTTTGCTGATTGGGCCCTTGAAATGCGATAGATCATCTTGACTGATGAGGCCCATTTCCACCTCGTTGGCTACGTCAACAAGCAAAATTGTCACCTCTGGGGCTCGAAAACCCAAGAGTTATTGTTGAGAAGCCTCTACATCCTCATCGTGTGACTGTTTGTTGCGGTTTATGGTCTGGCGGGGTCATTGGACCTTACTTTTTCGAAAATGAGGTTGAATCAACAGTTACCGTGAATGAATTGCACTATCGAGAGATGATTAATGATTTTTTTACGGTCGCAGTTGGATGATATTGATCTGGACAACGTTTACTTTCAACAAGACGGCGCTACGTGCCACACAAGCAACGAAGACATTGCTCTTTTATGGGAAAAGTCTCCGGACCGTGTTATCTGTGGATGAGGTGATCACAATTGGCCACCGAGATCTTGTGATTTAACACCTTGCGACTTCTTCCTTTGGGGCCATGTGAAAGATACGGTCTACGCCAACAGCCCAGCGGCGATTCAAGACCTCAAAGATAGAATTCGTGTGGCTATCGAGGTCATAGGGCAGCCATTTTGCGATTTGGTTATGGAAAATTTCATGGCCATTTGGCTGATGTTGTTTTTGATTATTAACGGCATACCGTTCTCTTTAATACGAAATAAATATCCTCTTTTTGGAAAACCCTGTACATGTTTAATAGGGTGGAGTGAAATTCAAAAAAAAAAAGTTAACCTCGGAAAGAGATGTAGTCTGGGTAGTCTAATGAGGGGAAAAATAAAGAAAAAAATTTTAAAAAATTTTTAGGGGTCGCGCCACTCCCTCGAAATTTGGAAATTATCGCTATTTTGGCGTTGATTTTAGAAAAATCCTAAAAAGTTTTATGTCAATAAATGTTTGCAATAGCGTAAACAATGAAATAAGGGCATGAAAAAATTTAAAAAAAATTTTCTCATTGTTCAAAAATTTCAAAAAGTAAAATAAGTCAAATCGTCCCTTCTTCAGAAAATTGACTGAACAATGAAATCGCCACCAAAGCTACAAATATTAATCGATTATCCTCATATTTGCCTCAAATACTTTTGTTTGGGCACTGAACAAGCTCAAACTTTTAAATTTCGAATAAGTTAAGTCGTTAATTTTTAGGATTTTTCTAAAATCAACGCCAAAATAGCGATAATTTCCAAATTTCGAGGGAGTGGCGCGACCCCTAAAAATTTTTTAAAATTTTTTTCTTTATTTTTCCCCTCATTAGGACCCCAGACTGCATCTCTTTCCGAGGTTAACTTTTTCAAATTAAAAAAAAATCATATTTCACTCCACCCTAATGTTTAATGCAAAAGTATCGATTTAAAATACGATGAGCAAAGTCTCCAACATTTACGAGGTGGAAGCAGCCGCTGAAAAAATGTTTGGTGGTCTTACCCGGTTTCGAACTCGAGTTCTTCTGTGTGATAGTCGCACACACTACCTACCACACCACGGCTTTAGTTCAGTGAGATTCTTCCAGATCCTTTTCAAATGAAATTGGGACTGTTGTTTCAACCCGAACGATCCGAAGATGATTGGTGGGTGTTTTACTTGGCAGGTGGACCGATTTACATACGAGAATGTGTTGGTTGTGCCAACCTAAACTGAAGAATATATGCCACTACATGGACATTTCAACAAGATAATGATCCGAAGCTCTCATCAAAATTGGTGAGAGCTTGCCAGTAATTTGAGTGTTATGGGTTAGTCCAGTCCTAATTTGCAATGAACTAAAAACACAAGTCTATAAGCCTTCCTGCAGACATAGAAAGTAATATGGGGTAATATTACAAAAATCATGGTAAAAAAAAACCCTGTTAATTTCATCCATGCCTTGGAAAATCGAAGCTGTCCTAAAAACAGTCTGACTTCATGTTTATTCAAATTTAAATGAGGCCTCCTGTAATTGCTCACATGTTGAATAATTTTTATATTTTTCTGTGTTTTTTATATTTTATTGGTGATCGGCTTTTTTACACAGTCAACTTTTTAAAATTGTAACCCACGTATTCATAAAAATTTCAAAAAAAAGCTTTGTTAAGAAAAATCTGTGAAAATTTTTTTTTGTATTTTCATATATTTTTCTTAACAAAGCGTTTTTAAATTTTTATGAATACGGGGGTAAAAATTGGACGTCAGGAAATCTAAGCAATCAAATAGACTCCAAAAATATCTGCCAAGCGAAATATCAAAATAAGAGAAAACATATTTTCGCTAAAAAAAAAGCACAGCCTTTCAAAGTTTGCAAAATTTGAAAAATAATTGTCGGAAATTTTGTCTGGTACAAGAATTTTAGAATTTAGTGGACTTTTAAAAATTATAAAGGGTCCACCATCTATCGTTTTTTTCAACTAGTGCTTATTTCGTTATCGGGCCATGTTGAACGAATTTTTGTTTACAAAAATGTAAGAGGACGATATTGGCAACATTTGGTGTCACACAGCCGAAGCTACACTCGATGTTTTAACCGGAAGGATTCTACTTTCAAATGAAAAAAGAAATTTGAGAAAATATCCAGTAGTTTTTTTTATAGAATTTTCAAAAAAAAAAAAGTATTTGGCGAACCCTGTAAAAATGTTTGTCTTTCTTTGGGCCCATTTTGCAAACCAGCCGTATTGTTTTTATGTGTAAATCGTGGCTGTGCTACTCTGGACAATTTCGAGGTTCAACTGCTGTTTAGGAACATGGCTCAGATATTGTTCAAATTTATACCAGTGGTTCATATTCTGAGGCGAAAAAATCCCACACTTCCGAGCTACGTCCTTCCAAGGCTTGGACATGTAATCAGTTATATCTTAGCTGTTTGGTTGTTGTTGGAATGCTTATGAAAATTCCTTTATAACCCACTGGGCATCTGAGCTATATATTGCTAAACTGCAGTTGCTCCCAGTTTAAATGGAGTTCCAAAAGGTACGCCAAATTAAACACAAAAAAAAACATTTTTTTTTGCAAGGTGAGGCAAGTTGATTGTGCCCCCTTTAATGCACCGGTATGGGTTGTTACCATAGACCATTAGCGTCAAATAAATCCATGACATGATTTCGTGATCCCCCAATTCGATTATGATGTTGTGCTACCGAACACAGCAGCGGTCCAAGAGTCAAAATTCACACCTAACAGTAATACGATGTAAATATATTCGCTCCAATCGAAATGATGACCTTGCTGGCAAATATGTCGATGTGCAATAATCCATTAAACGAGGTTTCGCCCTATGCAAGGTCATTCGAATTATTTAAACCCAAACATGTCGGCTACCAAAATTCTTTGTTTTTGGTTGGCAAAACGTTATTAGTGTTAAATTGTAGTAGTGCGCGAAATTTGGTGCAGCCTTTGTTAGAGTTTTTAATTAACTCCTCATATTTCGTTGAACACAAATCCGGATCCGTGGACATACCCATACAATTTGAAATGTGTGTTGTTTTCTTCTTTCTCTCTCTCTTAATGATCCTAATTGAAAATGATCATGTGGAAATGTTGAAGTTTTTTTTTTACCGCATGCCGCTTTTCCCACAAGACTAACAGAGCGACTTCCACTTTTGAATTCTGGTTTTCGAGCTAAACGTACGTAAATTTATTTTTGTATTTGGTTATGAGTACTTACAGTATCGAGCATACGAATTATTACCCGTGAACAATATATTTAAATGATCCAAAATACTCATTAATCGGATTTCATCTGTCGACTTTCATACAAAGTGTTCCGGGCACAATTCGAAAGTGTGATGATCGAAATGCAAGCCCAAATATAATTATTAAAATTTTTATGGAAATTAGAGACTAAACAGTGTTGCTATGGTAGAGAAAACTTCAGCTTCGCTCTAAAATAATGTTTGATGGGGAACACAAAATACCTTTTTAATTTTGGTCCTTGGGACCTGCTGAGAATAGCTCTCAATAGCTTGCTTGTAGTACAAAGTGTATTTATTCTTATTCAAATGGAATATATACCACATAATTCATGGACAGGATACTGTACGACGAGTATATACATTCGTACAGAGAATAAGAAAAACCGATTTCCATTTGGGAAGGGAATGCGAATGAGATACGGCTACAGGTTACCCATCATCATGTCCCATTTTAGTGATAAAGCAATTTTGTCAAAATCCTTTTATGTGGCAGACTCTATTGATATATTGACAGATACTGGACTTTTGATGTCGATTTTATTTTATTGATGTTGCCTAGAGAGAAGATAACTTACGTGCATGTTCTGAGTAGATACGCATATATTACATCGAATTTTTGATTTAGGGAAAAGGAAATATAGATTTTTCCAAAACACAGAACTAGAGTGCAAGTGATTCCAACAGCGGGAACAAAATAATTCACAACCAACATTTAAGCTAGACACACTAATTAAATTTGTAGGTCATTTAACCGACTATGTTCTTGCTAAGGGAGCGGCTCGTAAACCAACCATGTCAACCATTGATCGGTTTCCATAATCTAAGAGAAGTACCCAGTGTGTTCCTTTCTTACACAGTCTGAAGGCAAACTCAACCGAAAACCGAATTAAATCGCAAAATAAATTTGTAGAAGAGACATTTTTCGCACGCTCTTTAAATTAGGGAAATGTCTAAACGCATATGCGCTTATGTCGACATACGACTTTATATTGAATTATCACAGGTAAATATCCAATACATATAAACAGTTTTTGCAGCATAAATGAGATAATTTGTTTTTTACTGAAATTAATTAAACAAAAAACATAAATTAAGCAAATGTCGAAATATTTGTATTTGAATATCTCAATTAAAGAAGCGAAACAACTTGATTATCTTTGCAATCCGATTAAGTCGATCGAATTATACATATTGATATACTAATTTCGATTCTCGATATGTCTTATAGGTTAAATTGTCAGCGCCTGTGTTCGTGTGGCGTTGAAGACTTGACCGGATTGGACTTGTTCATATAGATAATCTCTTTAAATTTGAAAACTCTGTCACATGTTGTAAATTAACGAATAAACAAAAAAAAAATTTAATTTATCGCAGTTTAAAATATGCAAAATTTCATTTAGTCCTAAAGTCGCCTGTCAGTGGATTGAATTGTATTTAAAATGTGCTATCGTCTGTCACACGACTTTAGACACACACACTAATGTGAAATGAATTATTGCTTACATTTTCATAAATTAAACATTAATATTATTTATTTATACTTAGCACACAATAAACACTCATTTGAAAATATGTGCATTTCATTTTTGGGGGGGGTTATTTTGACAATTTGACTAAGGCTAAGAAAAACCTGACTAATGGCCAATTAAAAGCGCTTGATTGATTTTGTCTTCTTCCTCACAAACCAAAACACCACAGATTTATGGTGATTGATTGTGTGCAAAAACAATGCATAAGACAACAATTCAAGGTTAAATTGTCAAAAATAAACCCCCCAAAAATAAACTATCAAACTATGCCGCCACCACCGACTATCTCCGTGGACTCGAAGAAACTGTTGTTGGTGGCCAGCCAAACAAGTTTGAATTTGTGTTCTAATAAAATATGACATTTTAAATGAATTTTTAATTTTTTTATGCGTGTGTGTGTTATTTTTTTTTATTAATTTGTTTCGTCAACGGAAGCCGATTGGGTGACGGGGGGGTTGGGTGTCTGACATCCGTGTACGTTATAGCAAAAGCGAACGAATGCCAATGTGTCGTCTACCAAGAAAAGTCAAGTTAATTGACTCATCATAATTCCGCCCTACAATATAAAGAAACGCCATTGCGAAACCAACAATAAAAATATTGTTGCTATCAAACAGGGAAGGTACGTTGGAGGGAGAGACATTAGCTCCGCCCCATGTTATGGTTTTCATTGTGTATCATCGTTTAGGCGAATCAAATAATTAAATATTGAACAAGACAATTTTGAGGTTTTATGTCAAGTTGGAGAGTAATATCATCAAAAAGTCAGAAATTTCTTTGTAACAGAAGCTCTGTAACGTTCGGTTCTATTTAATTCTCCCCGTCTGTGTCAGGGCTGCCAACCAGTCAAGGTAATTTGAAAACAAGCACTCTTTACTTTGTAGCCGATGTTGCCATATTCATATAAAAGCATGACATAGAACGGAGCCAGTTGTATTTGTCTGTGCGACGCAGCCGCCGACAGTTAGTACTGTATGTTCCACTTAATTCCAAAAAACAAAACACTGATAAGGTTGGTATAAACAAAGGTTTCAGTTTTAGTACAATGCTGGGTAGAGTTACAAATGTATTAAATGTTGTCAGAAATATATACAAAATCTGGTCTAAGGTGAAATCAAATTCCATCACCATTTCAAATATCCGAAATATCCTAAAACACGAAAATCAATGCCTGGTCGTATGTATTTGTGACGACGTTGACATATTATTTCGTAAACGTAGCAAGTGATCAGCTGACACAACCTAGCTTATGGACCAGTAAACGTAACAAGTAATCAGCTGGCACAACCTAGCTTATGGAAAATCTGTGTAAGTGGCTAGAGTGAGTTACGATTTTTACGTGAAAACGTAAAGACCTGCAGAAATTAGATTTAGAAGTAGGAGCAACGTCAAAGAGAACGAGAAAGTAAAAAATAAATACAGCGGTGCATTTATTTAAATAAAAATTCAGTGAAATACAGGGATTGTGAACCAAAATAAAACCGTTCAACAACATTGTACAGAGTGAATCATTGTATAAAGCGAAAATCAGGAAATGATGAGTACTTGTTGTTCTGCGGTTACGATAGCACTACCTTACTCATTATCTGGTACCGACTGTTGCATGCTGAATAAAACAAAGAAAAAATCGCTATTTTGCAAAATGAGAAAATTACACTATATTCTCATTGTGGCAACATGGTAAGGCGTCGCCGTCGTTCTTCAATTACGGTCGCCTCCAGTCTCCGGCACCGATTTGACAGTTCGGTACATGTCAAAAGGGAATCGGAAAAAATCCGAACAGGTGCAAAAGGGAATAAACGATGACGAAGAAGAAGAATTTCTCTCAAACAAAGAAAAAAAGTTAGGGTGTATCTATCTTGCTGGAAAGAAAACTGAAAAAATATCGAACCAGAGCTTTAATACAGGAAGAGTACACTTAACGGCAATTGATTGGAGTGGAAATTCAACAATTAGACGAAGATGTCTAAGAACAAACTGAATCTAACCCTTCCACCGGCCACCGGAGTTGTCCCAACTCCCGAGACACCCCCATTTAAAACACCCTCTGGAACAGAGTAAGTATTGATTTCTTCATTTAGTTGTTGTTCGTATTGTTTGCTGTTTTTAACTTTATGCTTCTAATCACCATCACCCCGTCATCATGTATGACACTCATCGTCATGTCTCATCATCTAGCCTCTACTGTATGTTCATTTGTGTATCATTCCATACTAACCACTGCATCGCTCACCGATCTAAATCCACTGCATTCTGTGTGATAGAGGCGGAACCCTTGAAATTTCGCAATATGATGATGTTTCTGTACCACCCAGAAATATTTATCGGTAGGCCACAAAAGCTGTACAATATTTGCAGATCAATTCTTAGTTATGTCTTCAGTGCCAGACTTTAGCAACCGAAATTGTTGACCAATAGTTAGGCATTTTACACTCCCGCGAAAATGGTTTTTCTTAGATGTTTTAAGAATGCGTCTACGACGTTATCAGCGGCAGACCAGTACATGTATAATAATTCAGTTGAGAATAATCCTCTTTGCATTGAACGTACCTATGTTTACTGAGTTTTTAGAAATAATACAAAGTACAAATACAAAATCTGAAGTCATTCTCACTTCCTTGGGTAAATTGTTTCTACCTTCATTTCGTATTTCATGTCTTCGTACAATTGGTCTCGGTCCACCGTAGTCTAGTGCGTTCATGTCTGCTCTTATCGCGGTGGTTATATAATGTCTACCTAAGAAACCATATTAGGAAGGGTCAAACTAAATTAATTCCAAATAAGCTTGAGCCACAACTCAATATTTTAATTTCAACGATTTCGAAGAGCTGGCGGACTCCAAGTTAAAGCTAGAAAACGCGTTATCTATTTTGTACAAATATCAGTCACATGAGAATGGCTTTCTCTGGGAAAAAATGTATGGCAGCCTGCCGTTTTTCTTTTCACATCGGTTCAGATCAGAATAATAAACAGGTAGCTTCATCTATCAGTCATTCGTTCATCGCCCTAACCACCAACTAACCAACATTTGGAAGTAGTCGTACGCTCTTTCTTCTCTATCTCGATGTCTTTCTGTCTTCAGTAGAAACAATCCTGACTACACTGTACTTTCTCGAGACTTTCTGTTGTTTCCTCATTGTTTGCCTTGCATTTTTTTGTTTTGTTGCACAAAAATTCATTTAAAAGTTAAATTAAAGAAAACATAGTTTGCTGGGTAAGCCGAAGACAAGCATCGAAGCTCTCACCGAGACACTGGAGGAACTTGAAATGGACGATACCGCACGCAAGCGCATTAAGGTGTTCCTAAGTCAGAAGGAAAAGATCGGAGAACTATCCGATGACGATCTGGAGAAGCTAGGTGAACTCGGATCGGGTAATGGTGGCGTTGTCATGAAGGTCCGACACATACCCACACAACTTATAATGGCCCGTAAACTAATACACCTGGAAGTAAAACCTGCAATAAAGAAGCAAATCATCCGAGAACTGAAGGTTTTGCATGAATGCAACTTCCCGCACATCGTGGGTTTCTATGGCGCCTTTTACAGTGATGGTGAAATCAGTATTTGCATGGAATACATGGACGGTGGTTCTCTGGATTTAATTCTCAAGAGAGCTGGTCGTATACCGGAGTCTATATTGGGCAAGATTACATTGGCTGTGCTGAAGGGTCTCAGTTACTTGCGCGAGAAACACGCCATCATGCATAGAGACGTGAAGCCAAGTAATATTTTGGTCAATAGCAGTGGTGAAATAAAAATCTGTGATTTTGGTGTCTCCGGTCAATTGATAGACTCTATGGCCAATTCATTTGTCGGCACCCGAAGTTATATGTCTGTAGGTATTGCGTCGCTCTGGAATTTGTTGTTTAACTAACATATTTTATTTCGTTTTAGCCCGAACGTCTACAAGGCACTCATTATTCCGTACAATCGGACATATGGTCGCTAGGTTTATCTTTGGTCGAAATGGCAATTGGAATGTATCCCATACCGCCCCCAGATGCCAAAACGCTTGAGGCGATATTCAGTGACTTCAAGGACGGCGAAGATGGGTCACAGACTGTGCCAGAACCAAAAGTTATGGCGATATTTGAGTTGCTTGACTACATTGTCAACGAACCACCACCGAAATTGGAGCATACAGCGTTCACCAATGAATTCAAAAATTTCGTAGATATGTGTCTGAAGAAAAATCCCGACGAACGAGCGGATCTGAAAACACTATTGGTAAATACACTGGCTATAGGTTCTCTCCATGGCGCTTATTTTAATTTTCATCTCTTAGAATCATGCATGGATACGTAAAGCTGAGGTGGAAGAAGTCGATATTGCTGGATGGGTGACATTAACAATGGATTTACCACCATCCACACCAAAACGCAATACTTCGCCGAATCAATAAGTATTTTTTATTCATAGTATTCTAATCATTCACTACCGACTGCTGTCTCTAAACTCAAACACCAGCAAAGAAACAATTATGGAATTATTCAAATAAATATAAATCATTATTAAGTGTTAAGAAATATAACAACCGTAATAAGCAAACGAAAAAGGTTTACAAATTGTCTTATTCTCCAATTGTATATCACTCCTCCATTATTTACATCCTGCGTTAATATTTAACATTTGTGGGCTGAAGTATTAAAATGACCGGCTGTCAATTTAGGGTTATGTAAAGCGGAGCACTACACGTCAGAACAAAGGGTTTTTCATTGATGTTTATTGAAGTGGGAGATTAGGATTACTCGGCAAAAGTGCAAGAAAATCCGTGGTGGACATAGATAAACCTATTGAGTTGGAATTAATATTCGTAAAAATACAATCCTTTGTCATGCAAGTAAGGTTTAGGATAGTGTAATTAAATGTTCTATCTCTTCTCTTACGAACTTGTTGTAGTCCAATGAGAGATAAATTTGTGTGTTTTCCCCGTTCAGTGAACAGCGACAGTTCTATTTTTTGCCCGGTCCCACATCCATTTCTTCAGCATGTACTACATCCATTTCTTTGGAGATTTGTATCATCTATTCATTAAATAATCTCACATGTGTATTTTACATTATACAGTTAACTCGCGGAAACGGAACTAAATATTGTTGAGAGTGTTCAAGTTTTTGCTTTTTTTTATCGCCGAAAGGAATTTCGGAATTTCTATTAATAAATTCAATACCCTGGATATGAAACAAGTGTTTTTTCATTGACTGAAATCAAATTTATTTTGTGTAAAGAATTACTAACATTCGTTGTCCAATGACTGATATATTGCAAATTTTAATTAAAAAAGTCAGTTAACTTTTATTGGAGACATGTGTCTAGACAATATGGTGTTCATGTTTCTGGATCGTTCATGTTTTAGAGAGTTCACATTTCCGAGAGGTGACTATCTTCAAGACGCAAATTTCGATTTCATTACAAGCCAAATTGCAATATTCAAATACGGCAACACACCACACGGTGAACGGATAACGATAACTTAAATAAACACCACCAAAACACACCACAGCTACAAAACTGAAAATCAGCTGATGCAAACAAAGAAGCAGAGTAAATACAAGAAATCGCCAAAACAAACGAATAAATTAATTTCTGGATAAATTAATAAATTGCGCAAAAAGAAATCTTGATAGTTGCAATACGCGAATGCAATAAAATGAGAAAAAAATGTTGTAACAGAGAGAAATGATCTTTAACAATGAAATTTAGAAGAAAGGAATGGAAAAGTAATGATGGCTGTGTTCGAGCCCCCGATCTCTCCAACCCAACCCTAATCCAGAGACCATAATCATAATTGTTTTGTGTATGTTGCAGTTCCATTGTGCATTTGTGTGTGAGTGTAATTTTGAGACTGTTGTAACAAGAGCAAATCCAAGAGAAGAGACGGACGGCGGACGGACATTGTTGGAACAACATCAGTCAGATGTAGTTGTTGCTGTTGCAGAGCTTACCACATAAAGAATGTTGGTTGCTGGTTCAGTTCTTTTCCAACAACGAGCGACTGTTGATGACTTGATAGTACTACACGGTCTAAATCGAAATTGCACTGTCTCCCTAACAAATAAAAAACGGCAACAGTGAGATTTTTTCGACACTAGTAAATCTACATGATATTTCATTGATTAAAAAAACGGAGGAAAGTAATAAAACAGTAAGTGGTAATCGACAAAATAAGGCATCTCGCTATCTCACACCGGAAACAATTGAAATCTGCCTTCGCTGTAGAAGCCTGCTTCTCCCTCGCATCAGAAACAAGCCAATGATTGCTCTCGTTGCACTTGAGTAACACCATGGCCAACAGCAGCAGCAGCAACAACAAAGAGAGTCCCAGCCGGGAGTCAACGAATTCTTCATCTGCCCGCATATCATTACTAACGGACGCAGAATCATTTTCACGTGACTTCAGCTTGGGAAGTTTAAATTCGGCAGTGAGCCAAGACGAATTTTTCCGATGCACCGATCATGCAGAAAGTGTCCTGAAACGAATGCAATTATATTTGGAAAACCATCAGTTATGTGACGTTGTCCTAGTAGCAGGCATTGATGGTCGACGGTAAGTACCAGAGCGGAGACAAATACAAATTAATGTCGATCGATCTAATTATATTTAAACATTGGAAAGGACCCACTTTTTGCAAAAATGCACTAGAAAGCCTCTTTGTAAAGTGTTCATGTCTGCCATCGTTTGGCATTTCTTTTTATTGCCATTTCCATTCGGCTGTGGGATACTAAACAAACAAATCCATTAATTTCCCACATTATGAGATTTACAGCCGTAGCACCTAGCATCTCTTTGTTTTGTATTTGTTTTAAAAATCTGCACAACCTCGACAACTGTAAGTTTCTTTGTTTGATTTGTATTTCTGGGATTTCTTTTTGTGCTGTCTCTGCTATGTCGTTGTTGTGTTATTATTGAAAACAATGAGAAAAAGAAACGATGATCGGTTGAAAGTGAATTGTACCGACTGACTACTGGAGAACACTTTGTGGTCCGACTGGTTGGTTGTTGGTGCTCATAGTGGATGTCGCAGTTTTCGGATGTTGCCATTGTGGATTTTCTATACCATCAGGCCAGGCCGTGTATGTACATATACATATGCATGTATGGGCAAGTGTACGTACACTTTATTGTCTGCGGATGGCGTTGTGTTCCTTCTATTCCGTGTCGTCGTGTTAGGAATGATCAATTAGCCTTTACAGTAGTCATCGTTGTACATTCACTTTATTAATTCTTTGTTGTCCATTCCTTGTAGCCAACTTAAGCACATGTATTTAAACAAAGAATATATCTTCGTACCAAAGATTCCATTAAGGAACGCCAAGACTTCAACATCAAATGTCGGCAACCTATAAATGAAAGTATTCCTCATTTATTTTGAACAATAACATTTACCATTGATTGGTTTTGTTGCATGGGGTCCTATTAATATCTAAGGTCTCCAAAAATAAGCTGAAAGCTTAAGACAATTGTTTCGAATATCTCCACATTAGCGATTAGTTTCCTCCGGTATAAGAATGCTTTCCAATTGGAGATACACAAGAATGTAATTTATTATAATTGACCATGAATAAATAAAATATTTATTTGAATTTATCTGAAATTATCTCAATTTAAAACACAATTCCGTGCCAAATATTATAGGCGTAGGATTTAGAACATTGGATCGTACAGTCTGTTGTATTTAACGGAAACAATAGTAATGAGATTATTAATCAGTTAATCATAGACCAATAATATTAAGTCACGGCTGAACAAATCAATAGAATAAACACAATGCCTCTGATCCAGTCAAATTGAATAATATGCAACGCAGTCCATGTTAGAGGGTATATAAGTTTCGGTTAATATTTATAACCACATTTGCAGTGAATTTAGTACTGTAACAAGTAATCTTTCAGATACCTTAGCCTTGGGAGCTATAGTATTTTAAAAAAAATGCACACAAAACATTCACATCTCAAAAATATCGTTTCCCACAGTTGTACATATCAGCAGAATTACTCTGTGTCCTCGTTTAGTTATCGATGGGCTTGACTGAAAACTAATAGAATTTCTGAACAAAATCTCCTTTTCGATTCACACACTAATGTACAACTTTAACTCTTCAGCTTATTAAATTAAATGTCAAATTAAACTGTTTTTTAAAAAGTAATCAGAATTTAATTAACCTTTGGGCAGCCATATGAACACTTGAAAATATTGTAATGTGAGGGGAACTGATGACAATGCGTATGTACTTCCTGCGTTCTGACCATCCACATTCCATTAAGAAACACATTTGTCTTAAATGAGGGACTGTACTCAATATAATTCTTTAAATATTAATTTTTAATGGAGTTTTGAATGCTTGATATAAAACAACTTCTATTGTTTAGAGTTCCTGCTCACCGATTGGTATTGTCCGCCTCCAGTGCCTACTTTTCAGCAATGTTTACGGGTTCTTTGCGTGAAACGAAAGAGGAAGAGGTCACCTTAGGGGAAGTCCATGGCGATGCACTACAGATTCTTGTGCAATATTGTTATACAGGGTTTATTGAGTTGCGGGAGGATACGGTTGAAACTCTGTTGGCCACCGCCTGTCTATTGCAGCTAAACGCCGTGGTAACTGCTTGCTGCAATTTCTTGGCCAGGCAGTTGCATCCATCCAATTGTTTGGGATTCGCATTTTTTGCTGAACAGCAAAGTTGTAACACTTTATTGAGTTTGGCCACAGCGTATACATGCCAACATTTCATGCAGGTAATTTCGAAAATAACGACTAGTTGTAATTGTAGCCCATGGAGATTGACGGCGTAATAATGATGTTAATTTTATTTGGATAGGTTTGCAAAAATCAAGAATTTTTCCAACTGAACGCCGAACAATTGGCCAAATTACTGGCAAGTGATGATCTCAATGTCCCCTCGGAACAGGATGTCTTCCATAGTTTAATGTCATGGATTCAGCATGACCCTAGCAATCGCGAACAATACATTCCTGAATTGTTGGCATTGGTGAGGCTGCCATTATTGCAGCCGTCTTTTATCATGGATCACGTGGAGAGTGTGTGTGCGTCAAACGAGTGCCAACAGCTGGTAATGGAGGCACTGAAATGGCACTTATTACCTGAAAGAAGATCATTAATTTCATCAGAACGTACCAAACCCAGAAAGTCCACTGTGGGTAGGCTATTGGCCGTTGGTGGAAAGGATGCTCACAAGGTAAAGGTACATACACAACGATTAAATACACAGTAGATTA
This sequence comes from Hydrotaea cyrtoneurina, assembly GCA_958296145.1. Classification (NCBI taxonomy): domain Eukaryota; kingdom Metazoa; phylum Arthropoda; class Insecta; order Diptera; family Muscidae; genus Hydrotaea; species Hydrotaea cyrtoneurina. The sequence continues at coordinate 2,384,595 of OY282513.1, read as the reverse complement.
TTGGTGATTGTTGGACCATCGTTCTTGCAGGGAGCCATTAGCATTGAAAGTTACTGCCCTCGCTTAGACAAATGGACTGCATGGAAGAACATGTCGGCTCGACGTTTACAATTTGGCGTGGCCGTAATGGAAGACAAACTGATAATAGTCGGTGGGCGTGATGGTTTAAAGACCCTGAACACAGTAGAGAGCTTGGACTTGAATACTTTGGCCTGGACCCCATTAAATCCCATGGGTACACATCGTCATGGTTTGGGTGTAGCAGTTCTGGAGGGACCTCTGTATGCGGTTGGAGGGCACGACGGTTGGAGTTACTTAAATACAGTGGAAAGGTAAGTGCCACAGAATCCTGTTGGTTTGTGACTTCTGACTTTGATTTATTACATGTAGATGGGACCCTGTTGCTCGTACCTGGAGCTACGTCGCACCTATGTATTCTATGAGGTCAACTGCAGGAGTAGCCGTTTTGTGTGGCCGTCTGTACGTCATTGGAGGTCGTGATGGCTCCGTTTGTCATAGATCAATAGAATGTTATGACCCTCATACAAACAAATGGACTATGCGTGCCCCAATGAACAAACGACGGGGAGGCGTAGGGGTAATATTACCAGAGAGTGCATGTTTCAAATATGTCCATTGTTAATGTCCTTTTTTTAATAAGGTATCGGTAGCTCATGGCTTTATTTACGCTTTGGGTGGCCACGACTGTCCTGCCAGCAATCCGTCTGTGTGTCGCACAGATACGGTCGAACGTTATGATCCCAGCACAGATACCTGGACTCTGGTGAGTAGTTTTTATGCAGTTCTAATGGTTATACTCCAATATATTGTATTGAAACTGGCGTATTTCTCCCTTCGTAGATTTGTTCCTTAAGTGTTGGTAGAGATGCTATTGGTTGTGCTTTACTCGGAGATCGCTTGATGGCTGTCGGAGGTTATGATGGCAATCACTATTTGAGAACCGTAGAAGAATATGATCCTGAGGCCAATGAGTGGACACAAGTTTCTCAATTGACGTACAGTCGCGCAGGAGCCTGCGTTGTGGCCATTCCAAATATTATCCCCTCGACGCCGCCACTACCAAGTTCAACAGTTTAGTTGATTTTTATCTTTTATTTTGAAACTTTTATCACTTTAAACGTTATACTATGTCTACCGCCTGCCTCTTGCCTGTCTGTGTGTCCCTTATAACCTTCAGATCGGGCGAGCATGCAAATTCCAATAGAGTGATGTTGTTCTTCATTTGTTGACAAAAGCTTCCATGTGCTATAATGCGTTTGCTTTTTATTTGTATTATTGTTGCATTCGTATCTAAAAAACGGCTATACGGCATGTCTTGCTTTAGGTGCTTCATATTCAGCAGATCAATATCACTTAATGGACGGATTATTACCCGTATTATCAGACATTCCATTGGTGTTCATATGTTTATTTATGTAAATACTTCCTCTGCCCCTTGGCACATTATTTAATACCTTTTTTTCTTTCTTGTATTTTCATTCTGTGCGAATTATGTAATTGTTTAGAAGGTATGGAAACCAGTGAGATTGAACCCTATTTGCTACCGCCGTAATGTGGAATTTGTGGATTATTATAATCTTTAAGATGTGAATGTATATTTTTCACTTACTACTCATATTTTTCTAAAATTTATCTTAGAAATAATGATATCACCATACGTATTATATTTATAAAATAAATATCAACTATTTTATAATTTTAAACTTTAAACGGTAATAATAAAACAAAATCAAAACAATTGTGTAATATCGTCGATAAACACAAATGTATTTAAGACTTGTACGATAGTAATAGAAATTTTGAAATTCCTCACCAGTCTCGTCTCATCAAAAGTCAAAAATATATAGTTAAGAATTGAATCCGATGCGGTTTTGTATCGCTAACGTTGTTATACGATCGTTCGTCCAACTATGATTCCAATCAACTGCAAATATGTCAATGATTAGTGTAATTAATCCAGTTCAATTTTAAGTAATCTGAAAGGGTATTGCATGTTTGGATTCGTGAGGAATTGCCTTTTAATTGAAACTGCCATGAGTTTTACTAAAGTAAGGACAAATTTGAAATAGTAAAAATAAGGGTCTTAGAAAATGAAATATTGAGCAAATGTCCAACTAATATGGAAGCTCAAATTTAGGCGATTGAAAGGGAAACTTAGAGACGAGATAGGGTTGTTAATAAAAATAAATTAATAATAAATGTAAAATTATAATTACTAAAATAATAAAAAAAAAACTTAAAATAATAACAAGTTTGTTTATGTATTGTGGATTTTTATTTTGCATACAGTTTTGTTTTTGTTAGTCGAGTTTGAGGTCATTGACTATTTATAGTTCTTTGCAAAAAATAGAAATGTTCAAAAAAGTCTTCAAGCTTTGTGCTTGCTTTGATTGCAGGCAAGGTATACGTATCCGATTTCGCTACCACTTCTGTGGCAGGCAAGTACGGTTTCTGGGGTTTGAATTAAAATATCTAATTAATCTATCGTGAGTCCAATGAGAGATACATTAGTTTCTGTAAATTATGACTATCGGTTGGTGCAAACGAGGAAGTAACCCCACGAAATATGCTTGCAATGGGGCTAGAATTGATGGATTTGTAGAGAAAAAAAGTTCCTTTTCTAAATTTGAAATTCGGGGAGACCCCTTCATGGTGTTTTGGGTCATTGCCACACTGCTGCATTTCTCCATACATTACTTCCGCAGTTCCTATATCCACAGGCATTGGTTCAGCAGCATGTTGTTGGGTATTTGTGTCATTTATTCATTAAATAATTATATTATCTAATGTGTATATGACTGTTTCCTATCTGTTTCCATAAATTTTGTTTGTTCGTTTCAAAGAATCAAAATTGAAGTCGCAATAAGACGGATTTTTATCGGTAGAATAATGCCAGAAATCCATTTTATAACGCTTGGATAATGAGGATTTGTAACGAACGAAAAAAATCGTTTTATGGAAACGGGCAGTAATTCTGAGAAATTTACCAAATTGTTTTTCGACCGAAATCAGTTATCAAATAAAAACAAAATATCTGTTGTAAGTGGTTGTTGCATGGCACCGATACTTTTCTTAAATGTCAAAAAATACAACGTAAATGTAAAAATTGTAAAATCTTTTACATATTAGTTGAGTTTTTTGTTTAATTATCGATATTGATGGAATGAAGTTGATCGTCTAATCTTGAAGATTTTAAACGGGCGGCCAATATACTATATAATCGGGCTACTCGTACATGCAGTTGTTACGAAAATTAAATAACTTCAGAAATTCTCATTATAAAATATTTGTCACCGTTAGAAATAAGTTAAATAATGCTTACTAAAATCGTAGATTAACCCTTTCAGTGGATTTGTCGGATATATTGGGCACTTCATAAAATTTGGGCGAAAACAAATTTTCCAGCGGCAACACTGCTCGAACTTGAATCAATCGAGCGGGTTGTCAACACTGGTGCAATTTGTTCGTTCTTTTTTGTTGTCGTTTTTGTTTCATTTAGTTCAGTTCTCAATCATCAACCAACAAGTGCTTTTGTCGTAAAAAATTGTGGCGGATAACGGGTATTTTGTATTTTGTCGTGCGTAGAAATGTTTTCTGTGCATTTAAAATAAAGTACAAATTGCAAGTGAAACGAAGACATTCTTTTTGATATTGTTTTGAAATAAATACACACATCTATGCAAACATATGTTAGAGAAATTAGAATATCGGCAGCTGTTACTCAATACATCCGAATGTGAATGTGTGATATTAGGAGAGTGGAGCAATTACTAAAAATATAACGCACACACCCAAATCAAGATATACGTGAAATCTCAATCAAATCAAACGATACAATAACAACAATCCATCCAAGCAACAACAACAACTAGTAACACAGTACGCGAATAGTAGTAACACACACCCACAGACAAAGTTTCAACTACTAACTAGTGAAAAAACAACAACGATACAGTCATCGTCGAATATATAATCATCGTCTCTCTTGTTTTTTGGTTTCTGTTCTAACAACAAAAATATGACGGATTTGAGTGAATTAATGGGATCACCCTTTGTGCGTGTTAAGGTAAATAATTGATGCAATTGTTCTTTTTGTTTTCAAGCTGCTTGCAATTCTTAAGACCCTAATTGATTGACTATATGTTGTGAACTCGTCGTATCGGTTACTTTTTGAATTTTACTTGTTGATGCCTATATTTTTTTTGACACAAAAACAACAAATGTACATTTATATGTATCTAGATACCGATGTTGTGCTAAATTAAAAAAAAAACACAAGTACCAGCCACCACTATTGCCGATGACAAATTTGCAAGCCTCACTCACACGCCCCTAAAATAAATGGTTGGTGTTCAGCAATAAACTGAAGCAAAAACATTTTCATATCTCAATTTTGTCAAGTTAAAATGACTCGAATTTTAACAAATCTCCCACCAAGCAGCAGAGAATGATAACATTTCTACTTTAGGCTGAGGCAGTCAGATATAAAACGACCCCCACGATTGATGCATCGTATTCAACCTGATTTCCCGTTTAACAAATGCGTACGTATGAACATTAGGCCGTATCGTACAGTTCTGAGGTGCTCTTCAATTCCCTCTCAGAATTGATTAAAAAGACAATTCTGGGAAATGGTGTGGGTAGATAAATTGTTCCAAAGGGAATGCCGGCCGGTAGCATTCATTTAAATAAAATATTTTTTTTAGCCTTAAAGCTACATCCTCTGTTCCTTTCGTATTTCTCAAAATGAAATATTTTCATGTATGTGCATTTTTCTTTGTATGTTTTACTAAGCGTTATTGCAGTCTTGGCAAGAGACTAAAACAATTGGAGAGCGTCCGATATAATCAACCATGGTCTACCATTGCACATGGGGCAATTGCCATGCGACGGACAGCTCTCTTTGGATCACAACTGGACAGGGCAATTGGGAAATAACTACTGATTATATTAATGAGTGCATTGTTAAACCAAGCGTCATATTTATGAAGAAATGTGCCGATGATTGCCATATACATTAAAGCACATTTTATGGAACGACAATCCAAATAAAGAATATTTCACTCCCATTTTAATAAAAATGTAAAAAAAAAACTTTGTTATGAAAAATGTGTGAAAATTGTTATTGTATTTTTCTTAGAAAGTTTTTATTACATTTAAATATTTTATTTTGTTTAATTTTTAAAAGAAAACTAGAATATATTAACAAATTACACAATAGAAATATAGTTTCCGTTGAGTTCGTTGTTTAAAAAATAACAATTTATATTTTTTTTTTGTTTTATTGAAAATTATTTAATTATTTATTTATTTATTATATTATTATAGTTATATTACATTTGACATGGGAAAACAAGAGGTCAGGATCTTTGATCCTTTTCTACTTTATTATTATAATTATTTTAATATTATCAAAACCTGCAAGTGAGTGAAGTGCTAGAGTTGAATAGTGCCATGGCAATATGAATACCATTTTGAATAACTTGTTTTGTAAGTTTTTTAATATGACATTTAGCTGAAGAATACCATTCAGGGGCGCAGTAAAACATCATTGGGTGAAATATAGCTTTAATAATCAGATCGGATCTTCGATTTTTCAGAGGGTACATAATGCGGATGTAAGGGATGTGATTTTATAGCAGAGTCTTGAGTGTTTATAATCAGGTGGAAGTGACATTTCTTGGTGGAAGTTTCTGCTAATTCAATTACAATAAAACGTTAAATACATTGTTAACTTGCTCTAATAAATTGTCAGTTACTAGGAAAAGAAGGAACAACAAAGCTTTAACATTATTATCGACGAAACCTCTCGCATTTTAATCGCAAAATGCTTTGTTATGGTAGTTAGACAGTTAGATATTCGTCTATCTACATTAGAAGAAAATGGACGAAGTTTCGACTGATAATGCCTACTTTATTCAAAAGAAAAATATCTCAAATTTTTCATTTATTTTGCCTATGACTGAACACAAGATTTTTAGGTTGGGCGACAACAGATTACTGTCCATCGAATGAGTGTTCTGGAGCAATGTTATTTTATTAAAGAGCATTTAAAAGAAAATCTGTGGATTCTTCACCACCAAAAATGTGTAAGCGGCTCGTAAATTCTGGTGACTTTACTAGTAAGAGAAGAGCATTAACCATTCGGAGCCGGCTTTAGCCAGTTGGTCCCGGCCAATGAGTATACAAATTATATCGTGCACTACTTACTGATTCGAGAGAGATTCCCCTTCTGTTCCTTCATCCATAATAAGTAAGTAAAGGAAAATCTGCAAACAAATTGGAAGCAATACAAATTTACACTGGTACTGTACACTGTTGGGTACTTTTTTTAATTTCTATAAAGATTTGATTTTCGAATTGTTTTAGATTTATAAAATTAAAAATATTTGTTCTTCGATAAGGTCTAATGTACCGTTATAAATACACATAAGGGAAGACAATCGGGACTGGTTTTAAAAATCTTGCCAGCTTAAAATAAAATACATTAACAGAAAGACTGATGTCACTAAATCGATTCAGAAAATCATTCATGTAATATGTGTAGACTTGTGTGGCCTATCCGCTGCGGATTGTGTGGTATAGGTATACAAATTAACTAATCCACATTAGATATAATAAGCTAAATGAGTATTGGGAGCATTCAAAAACATCGAACTGGACACACCTTTTTATATTAGAGATTATCGCTGTCTGTTCGACGCTATCATGATAATTACACTTGAATCTCTAATGTAAATATGATTTCAAATGTATCTATTGACTCCGAGTACATTGTGAATTATTACTTAACGATGCTCATCTGTTGCTTCCACACATCACAGAGTTTGCTGACCTTAGTCATGTCACATGTCTCCATATAGCATAGAAACTCAAACAACTCACTAATAAACTGTATAAGGATAGTTATAAAAAAAAAACTTGATGAATGAGCGTGGTATGGCTTAGTTGTTACTCAAACAACAACAAAAAAAAACACTGTGTGCATTTTTCGCAAAGAAATTACACACATCAAAGGTTTTCAATGCATTTGTTTGTTTTGTTTTCCTGCGCTCTGCAGTAGTTCCCGTTCAATCGTGTAGAACTACGGCGATTATTATACCAATAATTGGAGCACAAATCGTTGCAAATGGGTACCGACGAAGAAGTGTGTCAGCTTCCGAAACGCATTTTGCACTCATTCCCCTGATTTCTTGATCGACATCCCTACAGCATTCGGATCGTTCATTGTTCTGAAAACAACAACAAATTGTTCATCAAAACAAAACGTATGTATGTAAATACTTACACTGATGCATGGATGTACGGACACAAAAATGCAAACGCATACACATATACACTTGTTTAATTATAGAATTCCTATTCCATGACAAATAACAATTGTATTTCATTTCCAATATATGCCTTATCACGGTTCACTTACCAAATGTTTTTATCAAATCAAATGCCCGATTTTTACATACACACTCACTCCATTGTCCACAAGTACAACATGTAACTCATAGGAAAAGGTTATGAATATTTTAGAAATATAAAATAAAAAAATTGACTCTTTTAAACATGTGGAGAACATTCTCTTCACACATCGCCCACTTGAACAGACGGAGGATTTCACACAGTCTGATGCAGTAATGTTTACGTGTGTGTGCGCCAGTTTGTCATGCCCCCATGTGGATCTACAGTTTTATGTCGACAATGGAAAGTTTGGAGACTGTACTTGAAAGTTGTTTAAGCCCAAATCATTTTTGCCGCTTAACTGTAACACCACGATAGGGGAATGTAATGATTCCTAATAAAATCTAGAGCCACTTACGTTTAGCCACGTATGAAGTACAAAAATGTGTCCTATACACCCGTTTTAATAATTTATAAAGTATCGAAAATGAATGTAATAGCCCGTTCTATTGACCAATTGCAGGCGTTCTATTTGTTGTTTCGAAGAAATGGGAGGGAAGGGGCGTTTCAAAGTTTTGAATTATAAACCCCGTCCCCACATTTGCTGTGCGACACAGACTGGTGTAAATAGAACAAGAAGAACTTCGGCCGGGTCGAGTCTTAAATGACATCCATGTATTCCAAAGTATCACAGATTTCCTTTAATAGAGGCAATAGAGGTGTAGGTAGTATGTGTAACAACTCCAACAAAGCCCAGGTTCATATCCCATTAAGAAGCTTACAATGCACAAATCTAAAAAAATCTCTACACAAACAAATTCTAGAATACGATATTTTATTTATTTATTTATCCATATATGTAATATCAAAGCAATCAAGGCCAATGAAATATATTACATTGTAAGAAAAAACCTGAGTATTGATTAACATTAATCACAATTTAAAATAAAAGGGAAAAACTTAATTACAACCCTATCATTTGGCTCCCCAGCCATAAAGTACCAGAACAAAAATATAAAATAAAATAAAAATATAAAAAATATACAGAACTCGCATGATTTTTAAAGTGATTAAGATTTATGGACATAGACGAATGATTTCACTTAACCCCATACAAAATAGTCTAGTTAGGAGTTAGGAGGGTCACTAATTGGACTTTATCTGAGATTAATTAATTACCAAATGCATATCCTCAATATGTTCATGTACCACTTACTAGACAGTGATTCTTGCAATTTGTTATCTGAGGTTAGTTATACATTTTTCTTTTTATCACGAGGCTGAAAAATCCCAAACATGTGATACAAATAACATTCAGCAAAACAAATGACAATGACAGCGAATAAATCGACATATGACTAAATGTGGTTTAAAATTCTCTAATACGCGAATAAACAGCCAATATATCATTTCTGAACAAACACAAACATTATTTTCAAATAACCTGTAGGAAATGTCGACAGTAAAACTGTACTGATTCACTATTGACTTTGTCACCAGTACGACTGACCAATTATACCACAGACCCATAAAATATCCCCCATGCTGTCTGCTGCTGTAAACATATAACATGTGCTTCTCATTGAGAATACACTAGTGCCCTTAGAACTATATGCATGGAGACATTGAAACTTTTAAACATTTTTTGTCTACACTTTTGGAACTTTTTATTACATTTCCACAGTAGTTATAAGGGGTATAAGTTTTAAGATCTCCTTAAAATTAAACGCTTAACAAACATAGATTAAAAAGGCACAACTTGTTACAAGTTTGCAGACTCTTTGTTGTCCATGTCACCCAAAGTAGTCGACAAAGGTATTGACGTGGAAACACTTCACCCCAGGCTTCGTTTAGGGAAAATGCAGATAAGCGCAGACCAAAGAACAGTACCGGAATCAATCACTAAACTCCTAAGCAGTATATCCAATAATGGTCAATAAACCATTAACCCTCTAACCCCGAAATTGTTAACGTCTATAAATGAATCTGCCCCTAAAGGAGAGACTCGAGGCACTCTTGCGGGTTAGAGGACAATAATCATATTTATTAAAACAACTAATTTTCTATTTCACTTTTTGCGACAGAAATAACTTTTGATTACGAAAAAGTTGAGAAAATCGACTTTTGGTGTCGACTTTTTTAACTTAATTATTATGCCAGCAATAAGCGAAGAATTGGGGCAGTCAAATTACATTTCAAATTTCGGGCACATCATTTACAAAATAGTTCAAATAGAAGTAAAATATGCAGGACATGAGTTTCTACAGTTACCTGATGAATACGACGAAGAGAATTGTTGTAATGAGTAAGCTATTGTCTGCTAGAGGCTAAACCATTGCTGTAACTCCTTCTGAAGGGAAAATATGATTCGCTTCTGTAGGAGCAAAGATCTTCAAAGACGAAATGTCAACCAGAGTTCTTGTACAAGTGCCTAATGAAACCAGTTCAAGATCTGAAGCACCAAATATGCTTACAGGAGATGAAATTAAGTAACAGACATTTTGACAACTTTTATACTGAAAATAATGTAACCCTCGGCTATGGGTAAATGTGTGTTCCTTCATGGAACGTTCGTTTTTCTTCGATGTATTGAACATGATATGTGATTCAAATCGAAGTAGACATTTTGTTTTATATAACATAAAGTGGAACTGAAAATTCCATTGGTTTTTATCATTTGTTACTTATAAAACTTGGATTTGTACAAATTTGATTAAAATTGTATTATTTTGAATTAAAAGGTCGAAAAGTCTACTTAAATGGACTTTTAATTCACTAGAAAAATTAAAAAAACGACTTTTTTAATTTTTGAAAAAGTCAAAAGGTCAAGACCAACAACAGGTTGTATAGCAATTTATTCCATAAACAATTGATATGTTTTAAGACACAGATATCACGAAATTGTTGGAACTAAACTAGACTACGCTTCAGGGTGTTCTTTTTGTTATCGTGTATTTATTTATAAGAAACTGTCATTATTGATTGTAATGTATACGCCTTACTTAAAGCGTTTGCATGAATGTCTCTAATAAATACGTCTATTATATTTTATAGCCTTCTCAATACTATGAATTCAATTGTACACTATTCCTCGGAAGGTGTGAGAAAACGACAACGTGTCCTGGTGTACGCCTGTTCAGCTGTCGGTTATGGGCCAATAAATACATTTATGAAAATAAAAAAATGTAATTTTGTTCTTTCAAGCACCTGAATTAAAGAAAGTGTACTGAATATGTGCCGACACATATGGGTTTAAACTGTTCTAATCCGCTTCGTTACAGATCGATGTGGTGGGGTGTGTATTAAATAATTATGTACGCAATATTGTAGCGTCATTCATGAACGGGCCTGTAACCACAAATGGTTAAATGAAAATATGATATCCCAGCCAGAGGAGACAGACAGACAAGATTACACAGAGTTTGTAAGCACTTGTTGGGCTTCTTCAAAAGATTTATTTACCTTAGCCAGAGTTCTGGGTTTGTTTATGGACAACACTGGCACCTGCATAGGGGTATTTATATGTAGATGAACATTAGGGTGTCGCTTATTTTGTTGTGTAGTATTTACGTGTTATTGTGTGGAGTATGGTGGATTCGAGTCATTGCACCTAAACCTTTATTTCACCGATGTCACATGGGCTCCATTAAAATAAAATGGCTCGAAATTAAAGGGATCCATATTTCTGGTATAATTTTATAATTTACACAACATTTAACATTTAAGAAATTGGATTTAAATTATTACTGTGATATAAAGTTTAGACCAACTGAAAATATACATATATCATAGATTCGTTTATTTGTTATCTGGTCGATTTGGTCAAGTACGTGTATATTACGATAGTGATTTATTTCAAACAATTGAAAATTGACGCTTAGTTGTTTTTGATTCTTCATGAGTTTTTTAAAAATAATTTTGCTAAAATAAAAATTATTTTTTGCCTAAATGTGAAATATAATATGTAACTAAATTTTTCAAAATGTATTTTAATAAAATCGCACATGTCATTTTCGAGTTATGACATATTATGAATCAATTAATTTAAAAAAAAAAATATCCTTGTCAGCTATTTTTATACTCAGGGTACCATTGTACATGGGAATTCTATATTGGTTATTCATTAGACAAAATTGTGTTTGTTAGTAATGATTTGATCTGATCTGAAACGAGGTGCATTTTATGGCCCTTCAAGATGAAACTTTTATGTACATATGTATTGTTATTGCTTTTGTACCTTGTATACTTATTATATAAAACTAAATAAATAATCATTTTGTTGTCTTTTTACAGCTGGTGGCCTTCGTCCACTTTCTTTTCATATCGAATGCCATGCTGGGCATGTGGGGTCATGGAGCGTACGAGTTCTATAATTTTCTCTTCATAATGTCCATGTTCTGGACCATGCACAGTAAAGAATCTGTTGAAGCCATACAAACGGTAAGTGTACCACGCAAAAAATTAAAAAAAAAATAGCGTTGAGGCATCTGAAATTTATGGGCAGGGGAATGGGAAATTGATAATTCTATGAAAAAAAGTATGTAGAGAAAATTAATTGTAGTACTTGCATTCACTTCCTGAATATTGTTTAAACCCACTGAAAAATATGGTGGCATGTCTTAATGTCCATTGACATTAGGTCTATGTTATCGTACGCTTGCCATGAACGCTGAACAGAGAAAAAAATTATAATTTTAACAAATTTTTTAGCATAGGAATTTTGTTAACAAATAATTTTTTGTATATAATAACTTATTGTCAATTATAATTGTTCGCTGCGGCTGGAACAGATTTTATAAATGCTTAAAGAACTTCAATAAACTAGAGAAACCGTCTTCCGTTTGGAGTTGAAGCCTTTCAGCCAGCTACTGGCCCTGTCATGTTCCTGATGCACAGAAAATCTAACGATAAATGGGTACTTTGGAGGGAGGGTATGGAGGATATAAATTAATTGTACAGGCGGAATTAATTTTGGTTACTATGCACATAATTTGCACGGTGAACTGCAAATGGTAAGAATGGTAAAACAAGGAAAGGGTAATATAATTTGTATGATGTCAGAAAGGAGGGATAAGGAATGGTTATACAGTGAAGGTAATCACATAAACTGCACCTTAACTTTTTATCCATCCTTAGCCCTCCTTTGTATCTCACTGGGCGAATTATGTCTATGTTATACCAAAATTAATTTCCCCGGTCAATTTATTTATCACCTCTATCTATTTTACCTTTATCCCTACTCCACATCCCTGTTCTCCAATTGTATTTCAATCGATTACTATATAACTCAAATATTGAAAATAACGGTAAATATGCAAATTCGAAAAAGTGTCTTAATGTCTACTGACATTGTGTGCTTATACATTATGACAAACCCAATGTGTGTTTATGTGTATGTAATTTAAGCCACTTTTAAAGAGACTTTATGGACATGACAATATGACTTGTCGCAAAAATATCTACATTTCGAGTAGAAAATGGGACTTCTGTTTATCCACTACGCTTATTCACCATATAATGTTGTAAACTGAGTCTTGTAGGTCGAAACAGTAGAAGCTCTTAACGCCCAATGGACATCCCTATCCAGTGTCCATTAGGGTGTCCCAAAAAGAAAAAAAATTTTTTGCTCACGCGTTTTTTGATAGATTTTAGGGTAAGGAAATTTTGAATTTTGTTTAAAAATTTTTTGGAAGTGGTTTAGAGGTCGCACAAATTGGGTTTTTGTCAAAAAACGTGGTTCCTTGCCATATTTTAAAAATAATTTAAGATTTTGTCATTAAATAATTTTTTTTTAGATCTTAAGTTAACAGTTCGTAAGAAAAACGTCCAATCTTTCATTTTATGTTCAAAAACCGCCAGGTGTGTCAGCGATTTTTTCCATATGGCAGATTAAACTAAATTTTTTTGGTTTTTTTTCAAAAACATTGACTTTAACGATTTATAACTTTTAAAATTTCTATTAAAGTTACAAAAACTAATGATGCAGTTTAAAAGATAAATAAATTCTAAACAATTTTCATATAAAAAATGTTTAATTAGTCGTTACTAACCCAGAGTTATCTACATTTGTCGAATTCAATCCATTGCATGAAAATATAATACTAACCTTTAGGCTCCCAACAAATCATAACCAAGAAAAACAGAAAACACAATACTTTAGTTGTTTAAAAGTTATTTATTGCGACTCTTTCGATGCTGCTCTATGCCCTGCAATAAATTTTGAAAATCTGTTTCAGAAGTTGTCAAATTTGCGTAATTGCTTGCCAAGGCCACACCACGTTCGGCGCCGTCGTTTACCACATACAATTGTTGAATTTTGTTTCTTCCATGGAGAAAGTGTTCGTTGGTTTCCCATTTTTCTGGATCTAGTTGTAAAAATGCTGTCGAAATATCGCAGACTTTAAAAAAGTTAAGGCTAGCTTCAGAAATAAATGTGTAAATTTCTGCATTTTCAAGCAATTCTTCTTTCAAATTGGCCTTTACTGATTCCTTGTCTATAGTTGGACGAAGTAGATTTTTTACCATTAAACGTAATGTATTGCTGTCTATACGTTCGTCAAAAAATGCTAAGGCAGCCAATTTCTCCAATAAGTACCACTGATGCCGCAAAAACGTTTTTAATGCAGCGCTTGCAACACTGTCACTCCAGGAGCGATCAATCGGCGCCGAACGTGGTGTGGCCTTGGCAAGCAGTTACGCAAATTTGACAACTTCTGAAACATATTTTCAAAATTTATTGCAGGGCATAGAGCAGCATCGAAAGAGTCGCAATAAATAACTTTTAAACAACTAAAGTATTGTGTTTTCTGTTTTTCTTGGTTATGATTTGTTGGGAGCCTAAAGGTTAGTATTATATTTTCATGCAATGGATTGAATTCGACAAATGTAGATAACTCTGGGTTAGTAACGACTAATTAAACATTTTTTATATGAAAATTGTTTAGAATTTATTTATCTTTTAAACTGCATCATTAGTTTTTGTAACTTTAATAGAAATTTTAAAAGTTATAAATCGTTAAAGTCAATGTTTTTGAAAAAAAACCAAAAAAATTTAGTTTAATCTGCCATATGGAAAAAATCGCTGACACACCTGGCGGTTTTTGAACATAAAATGAAAGATTGGACGTTTTTCTTACGAACTGTTAACTTAAGATCTAAAAAAAAATTATTTAATGACAAAATCTTAAATTATTTTTAAAATATGGCAGGGAACCACGTTTTTTGACAAAAACCCAATTTGTGCGACCTCTAAACCACTTCCAAAAAATGTTTAAACAAAATTCAAAATTTCCTTACCCTAAAATCTATCAAAAAACGCGTGAGCACCAATGAAAATCGAAATATTTGTTTTTTTTGGGACACCCTAGTGTCCATGCGCATATCTGAGAAAAGCAAACTCGCTATTCTCAAGCTAGTCCTGTCCCCTTTAAGTTTACTGTTTGTCATTCACTACATACATGTTTATGTAGTGCACACAAAAAAAAGCTATTTATGTACATATTTACATTAGATTGGGTGACATTTAATGATACAACAATTAAGGGGCTTTAAGAAATCAAGTTCCCACAAAATATGATTGTTTTTAGTGACGGACAAACAATTGTGGGGCCGTATTGCACCATATTGAAAGCAGAACACTACCTTGACATTATATCGATGGTGGAGTAAGATTTGAAAAAATAATGTTGCTATCGCTTAAGACTGCTCTGTTTATGAAATATTTTCCAAGCACTTTCTAACATCATACAAACTCCAAACACGTGATTTACTTGAGTGCACCTTCTTCAACATGGCTTTTCTAATGGAGTCTCGTCTTTCTCATTATGCGATCTCTGCATCTTTCGTGATCATTGCTTTTATTCGGAAAACAATAAACCGCCGAACAAACCTTCCATTTTGGATATGGTTTCTGAATATACTTTTGACAAAATGTATTAACAGTATGGAACAACCATTTTCCTAACTGATAGGTCTTTCCAGTTTTTGTTTTTGGATTCTTCGTCTTACAAGGTTCAGTTGCCGTAAGAATTTATGCCAATGTTTTGGGATTACGACTCTAATTATCACATTTGACAGAACCCAATTCTCATTTGGCATTTGGCCAAGTCCTCTGGAGTTCGGGATAAATGACTCACTTAATCGCGATTTGGCGAAGTTTTATGGATGGGGTGAAATTAACAGAATATGTTTCAACGTCTGTTTGCTGTTTGTTGTCACAAAAACGTGTCATTCATCCAGCATCATCGTCAATCTCTATGGGTGGCGTCGAATTTGCCAAAAAAGAAAACAGATGGTAAATTTTCATTAAAAGTGAAAAAAATTAAGAAAAATTAACTTGAAAGACCGGGGACAAATTAGAACCTGATCGGAAACCTATTAAATTGTTATAATATAAGAAATAAAATGTAAATTCTACCCACACTTATGTACAAAACAGCGGTTCTGACCTTTAATTCGTGTACATTTACAAAATAAATTAATCATAGGCCTCCATGTTGTGGCCACTACTTCTTTGACCTGAATTCATAGAACGAAATGGCCCACACACACTCAAACATATGTATATACGTCCACCAACATAAGTTAATTTCCAAGCAACCGAAAACTCACGCAATCACAACAAATAAGAATGAAGTCATTCCATGCTCCTTTCGTGCGAGTCTTTCGCTGTTCTCGTCATCATTTCCACATCGAAATCGAAAGTTACTGGGAATTACTAAGGACGGCTGTATTCTTAACGGTAATGTTACCCCATATTCATACCACAAATATTTACACGCAACACCTCTACAAATTGTGCTTTAAAAACACCGTTGACCCCTGGTCCCAGTTGGTGTTTGTTGCATTGTATGTTTGAATCACACTTATGTATGTTTGTAATGGGTTAAATTGGAATGTTACCTAATAAAACCCAGTGTTGATGAAATGTTCATACTGTACAATACAATTAATATATTTATGAAACTCGAACACCAGGAATCGGGGCGAAACATTTCATCCTAACCCAAGTGTAATTACAGCCTTCCCCTCTGCTGTGTAATGTTACAGAGTAAATCGCAAATATTTTGAAATATAAAAGTAAAAAAAAAAATTAATTGAAACTGGGATATCCATCGCTATCTGCATATAGCACTTAGTTCATATTATTACATGGGTTTGTAATTAGATCGGTTCACAGAAAGACATCGTTTTAGATAATGTCAGTTTACAAACTTTGTTTTAATACCACAGTGTGGTGTAGGCAGTACAAATTATTTCTGTTATACCCGTTTGAGTCTGAGCATCTTTTACGATTATCACTTACAATCAGATTGTTTGCATTAAAATAAAAAAGCAACGTAGGCCGAGCCTTCGCCAATAGTTAAAAATATCGGCGTCCAAACGGGTGGTGTACAACTACCATAGAGCACTACATTTGGGGATAAGACATCAGATCAGAGGAAAACGAAATTGTATGCCAGATAAAAACAGGGACCTGGTGACCTTTTGTTTGACACTACGTGTACATGCTTGGTTTACTTATGTTTTCATGATTCCATGATTGGCACATGTACGTTTCACAGAATTGTCGGTATCGGCATCTATCTTAAACGAGACAAAACCTTCCAGTTCATATGACAGTGCGTCCAGGAACCCATCAAATACCGTCGGTCAGTGCTGTTGCAGGCGAAGTTTGCGGAATAAATAATACTACTAAAAAAGCCGTCTGCCCTCTTTGGTCTGCATATAAAGTGGATACACATTCTTATTGTCCGGCATTACTTCCTACAAATGCATATCTTAGGTACTTCTGACTACTAACGGAAAGAAAGCATTACCAGTACCCTTATAGCACTACAGAAGATGCATACTAGGGTGGAGTGAAAACATGCTTTTTTTTTAATTTGAAAAAGTTAACCTCGGAAAGAGATGTAGTCTGGGGTCCTAATGAGGGGGAAAATAAAGAAAAAAATTTTAAAAAATTTTTAGGGGTCGCGCCACTCCCTCGAAATTTGGAAATTATCGCTATTTTGGCGTTGATTTTAGAAAAATCCTAAAAATTAACGACTTAACTTATTCGAAATTTAAAAGTTTGAGCTTGTTCAGTGCCCAAACAAAAGTATTTAAGGCAAATATGAGGATAATCGACTAATATTTGTAGCTTTGGTGGCGATTTCATTGTTCAGTCAATTTTCTGAAGAAGGGACGATTTGACTTATTTTACTTTTTGAAATTTTTGAACAATGAGAATTTTTTTTTTAAATTTTTTCATGACCTTATTTCATTGTTTACGCTATTGCAAACATTTATTGACATAAAACTTTTTTAGGATTTTTCTAAAATCAACGCCAAAATAGCGATAATTTCCAAATTTCGAGGGAGGGGCGCGACCCCTAAAAATTTTTTAAAATTTTTTTCTTTATTTTTCCCCTCATTAGGACCCCAGACTACATCTCTTTCCGAGGTTAACTTTTTTTTTTTGAATTTCACTCCACCCTAATGCATACTGCTCATAATTAATGTGACCATTTATATTTTTCTCAGAGCGGGACGCCTGCAAAATTTTGTAAAAAAAAAAAAAAAAAAAAAAAAAAAAAAATCTTATTATTATGCATTTAAAAAACATTTTTATTCAAAAACGGAGAGAATACGTATAAATCTAATTTATGAAATTAATCTTATGTCTAAGAATTTCTTTTATATTTGTCAGCAGAGCAAATTAGTTTTAAAATATCGGGTCTAGTTTTCAAGTAGGATGGAGCTGATTACATTGTTTGTTGATGTTAGTCTTAGTAATTAAAATAGCTTTTAAAACTGTCACACTTAACTGTGTTTTTTCACTTGTCCATATTTTATTCATTAGGGAAAAAACTCTTTCGACAGGTGCGTTACTTCCAGGCATACATAAAACATACTCAATAATTGTGCGAAAGTTTGTGCAGTTGAGATTATTAGCACGGAAGTGTTTAAACAGCTCCACCCAACGGTCTTCAGCAGCAACATTCTCATCGTGACGTAACTGGAAATAAGCGAAAACTCATCGAATACCTCCGTATCGTGGCTACTGCTAAGAAATCTTTGTGTGATCAGCAAATCCGTCACATTCTGTACGTCTTCCCAAGTAGGGACTTTTCTCAAATTTGACCATTCAAATACTGCTAGTTGTGCATTGAACTGGCACCACTGTTCCAAGTATTCTTTACTTGTCTTATAAAAATCCGCTCATCAACAGCAACGTAATTTTTTTGTAATTTTACCAGTAGATTGCGGACGGAATGAGGATGGAAAATCGAATTCTCCTTAAGTTCTAAGTTATCTCGGAGACGATTAATTTCATTCGCAGACTCTATTGCGGACACGTACATGTATTTTTCATCAATATCAATATCCAGTATTTGCGAAGGCGGGACATTTTTGCTCTCGCTGGGGACAGCGGGACAGATAACCTCAAAGCGGGACTGTCCCGCCCAAAGCGGGACGTATGGTCACGTTACTCATAACACTGAGCAACAAAAAAACGTCTAGGGTTTTCCAGCTGAATTAGACTAATTTAGATGCCCTGAGTCCGAAAATGACCTTGGTTTTGTTCTATCAGGTCAGGATTTTTTGCTACAGAAATTTTTAAAAATCGATTTTTCGTAAAAAAAAACATTTCTTTGGATCATCTGCTGAGAAACCACGGAAGATTTTTTCCGTTTTCCTCAAGAAATAAAAGTCAACGTATGCAAATTTATTAAGTTTTTATTTACTCCATCAAATTAAATAAGCATATTTATCATAATATTAGTATAACAATGAGCGTTACGTGACACAAAAGTTCAGAGTTCACGGCATAAATCGGCGTTTCTTCGATTCCCGTTTGTGAGCAGCTGCTGGGTTGTCTCTCTTCAGCATCCAGCAGTAGTCCGCCATCATGACTGCGTCCCACCTCCCCTGGTACCTATCCTCCATTTGGCGCATGTCCTGATGGAACCTTTCTCCCTGCTCGTCGCTCATCTGTATCTCAAAAAGTTGACCTGATACAGCAAAATCAATGTGATATTCGGACTCAGAACACCAAAATTAGTCTAAATCAGCTGAGAAACCCATGACTTTTTTTTGGTTGTTACCCAGTGTAATGCTTTTATTGCTGAAGCTTATTTTCAAAGGGCATTGTTTTAAATGTAACTAACCATAATTGGTCCTAAACGTATACACTTACACGCATAAATATGTACTGTTTTATCCCATTGATTTTCATCTCTTCTTTATTGCAGGCCCTAGTCATAGATGTTAGCAGCATATTCTTCGATTTAGTCAGTATAATCATCATGTTCCATTTGATGAGTAAGTGGTCGTATACTGAATTTGCGATGTTGATGTGTTGGACAAATTTTAAATACTCTTAATCTTTATTGCAGATGGCTGGGCTGTGGCGTTTTCAATCATAAATCTTCTGGTGCGTCCGGTTAGTGTGATTCTCTTATATCGAGAATTTAATATACGCGGTGGAAGTTTGCAAACCGGATCCGTTTTCCCTACAACCCAGCAGCGAAGCTATCAGGACATTGATAGACCCACACAACCAGTGCCAACAAATTCACCACCCGGTCCCAATGTGGCGAGCATCTTCTAAGTCATGTACATTTACTAACTGTCACTGAACATCGACATACAGACGGCGGGATAATTCTTAAAAGGCTGGGTGGATGGAAGACATTTATCATCTTGTCAAGATGTCAATAATGTTATGATAATCTGTTTTTGTAGTAACTCAAACAAAGACGTCTTTGAACTCGTATTGTAAGAATTTTGATTTGAAATTATGTGTGTAACTCGTATAATATCTTCCAAATACCTTTTTTTAGTTGTTAATTATTTTGTTGTTATTCGAATCAAAACGAATCCATGTTTAGTATAATTTTACTACGACGCGTATGTTGTATGTATTTATATAAGCAAGCATATTTAAATAAATAACTATGAGTAATAATAATGTGTATTTAGGCCATCATTGTTTAGCGTATGCGAAACAAACGTACAGTATTTTGTTTTTTCTTCTTCTTGTATTTGGTAGCAACCAATTGCTAATATGCGAAACGTGTAAATTCTCCATTACGTCAAGAGTAACATTTTTTGATTTGCAGCTTTTTGCACTATTCAATGCGCATAATCCATCCTAGTTTTGAAGTTTTGACTACCGTGTCCAACTAATCATTCTTTTATCGAGGTTGTTCAATTACCACGACTTGAGAATTTCATAATTGTTCAACAATTATATTGTTTTTGTTTGTACATATCTATAAATTGTGTCTGTTAATCGGAAGGTTTGCGGGAAAGAGAGTAGCTTGTAAGAAGCTACTCATTTTTGTCCAAAACATTAGGATGTTTTGTTTTCTGGGGAAATGCATGGCAGTCAACCTAAAATAGAGATGATATTCGAACCCTCTTTCAGTACTACAATTCTGAAAAGATTAATTAAAAACTGATCTAGTATTCAATCAAACTATAACGCATCAAAAAGGCAAAATTAAAAAACAACCAATTTTTTTATTATAATAAAAACATAAAAATAAAATGTACGTATAAATAACTAGGATTACTTTTTGTTATTGTTGTTGTATATACAATTTGAAACAATTAACAACTATTTAATGAAGCATTTTTTTGTGTTAATGATATTTTTTTTCGAACGCGATTTGGTGTCAGTTTAAAAACCCTCTTTAGCTGCACGGAACTCGTAGTGATTATTTTCACCCGACAAACAAGGCACTTGTACTAGATTGAAATAAATCGAACCCATGAGTTGAGAGGCAGACGTGTTGGTCTTTTTCAAACAGGAAAACAACATATCATCGCAAATGCAGTGAGATCTGAAATAAGCACAAGTTAACTGTTAATATTATCGATTTATGGAGAATCTGGATGGGTATAATTGTAGATCCATCTAAAGTAGGTAAAGTATATTCATTATCGGTGTGTGCGAAAAGTGGCCTTCTACAAATTTCTTGGCGCCTGAGATTCGAAAATGACTTGAAACTTGTTGTCCAATTTTTAAGCAACGTACTTAAATATAGAAACCAAATTAATACTAGCAATTTTGACTATTATTAATCCACCGAGAGTTGTATGCTACGATAATTTTCACGTGATCTATTGTGTATCCGAAGGTTCCCTCTTAAAATGTATTTTTACCCATTTTTCAGTAATGGCTAATGTTATATAAACTATATACGGTACTAATTACATAATTTGGAAGGCAGAGTGCATCCAAGAGCAAAAGATTTGGAAATTGGAAAAAAACATTTTTTGACAAAAAAAAAGTAAAGGGGTTAACCCATCAAAATTGTTGATTTTTTGGAAAAAAAATTGATTTCGTTAAAATATTGGTCATGCATAGCGGACCGTAACCTGAACAAGACAATGTTTTAATTTTTTAGATTGAACAAATAGTTTGGGAGAAATTGGCTTCAGAAAATGGGTTTTCTCAAAACTAGAGATTGAAACTATTTGTCCATTTTGTATGCAACGGACTAAGGTATGGAAACCAATGTGGTATTAAATTGAAGCTAGACATTAACAATTAACGTAAATAAGATAAATTGCCTGATACCAGCCGCCTTAATTTAAAAGTAAGCTATTGAGATGAGACATGCACCCCTCGTAGGAGTAAAAGTAGGGCAATCAGATGCACATAACCCCAATATTCCGAATAATTTATTGCATTCGCAAAACCGGTATTTTGACTCAATGTAACGACGACGACGTCGACTCTTTATCAATAATTTGCAGAAATAAATTGTCACCTCTGGTATAATTATTTCAATTAGTATTTTTGTGGGGAAATGTTTTTTATTTCCAATTCGGATTCCGAGAGTACCGAGATTGGAGTCGGACATCTTCAGAGTGCCTAAAACAAGTCAGTTCTTTCCTTGACGTGTATATTCTTTTTAAATTTTGCTCATGCATAACGGAACTGAATTTGTGTATCCGAAGGTTCCCTATTAAAATGTATTTTTTTGCCCATTTTTCAGTAATGGCTAATGTTATATAAACTATATACGGTACTAATTACATAATTTGGAAGGCAGAATGCATCCAAGAGCAAAAGATTTGGAAATTGGAAAAAAACATTTTTTGCCAAAAAAAAAAGTAAAGGGGTTAACCCATCAAAATTGTTGATTTTTTGGAAAAAAAATAGATTTCGTTGAAATATTGGTCATGCATAGCGGACCGTAACCTGAACAAGACAATGTTTTAATTTTTTAGATTGAACAAATAGTTTGGGAGAAATTGGCTTCAGAAAATGGGTTTTCTCAAAACTAGAGATTTTGAGAGATTGAAACTATTTGTCCATTTTGTATGCAACGGACTAAGGTATGGAAACCAATGTGGTATTAAATTGAAGCTAGACATTAACAATTAACGTAAATAAGATAAATTGCCTGATACCAGCCGCCTTAATTTAAAAGTAAGCTATTGAGATGAGACATGCACCCCGCGTAGGAGTAAAAGTAGGGCAATCAGATGCACATAACCCCAATATTACGAATAATTTATTGCATTCGCAAAACCGGTATTTTGACTCAATGTAACGACGACGACGAAAATGGGTTTTCTGAAAACGGACTAAGGCATGGAAACCAATGTGGTATTAAATTGAAGCTAGACATTAACAATTAACGTAAATAAGATAAATTGCCTGATACCAGCCGCCTTAATTTAAAAGTAAGCTATTGAGATGAGACATGCACCCCTCGTAGGAGTAAAAGTAGGGCAATCAGATGCACATAACCCCAATATTCCGAATAATTTATTGCATTCGCAAAACCGGTATTTTGACTCAATGTAACGACGACGACGTCGACTCTTTATCAATAATTTGCAGAAATAAATTGTCACCTCTGGTATAATTATTTCAATTAGTATTTTTGTGGGGAAATGTTCTTTATTTCCAATTCGGATTCCGAGAGTACCGAGATTGGAGTCGGACATCTTCAGAGTGCCTAAAACAAGTCAGTTCTTTCCTTGACGTGTATATTCTTTTTAAATTTTGCTCATGCATAACGGAACTGAATTTGTGTATCCGAAGGTTCCCTATTAAAATTTATTTTTTGTCCATTTTTCAGTAATGGCTAATGTTATATAAACTATATACGGTACTAATTACATAATTTGGAAGGCAGAATGCATCCAAGAGCAAAAGATTTGGAAATTGGAAAAAAACATTTTTTGACAAAAAAAAAAGTAAAGGGGTTAACCCATCAAAATTGTTGATTTTTTGGAAAAAAAATAGATTTCGTTGAAATATTGGTCATGCATAGCGGACCGTAACCTGAACAAGACAATGTTTTAATTTTTTAGATTGAACAAATAGTTTGGGAGAAATTGGCTTCAGAAAATGGGTTTTCTGAAAACGGACTAAGGTATGGAAACCAATGTGGTATTAAATTGAAGCTAGACATTAACAATTAAAAATTAATAATTAACAATTACAATTAACTATTAACAATAAACAATTAAGAATTAAAAATTAACAATTGACTTCTAACAATTAACAATTATCAATTAACAATTGACTACTAACAATTATCAATTAAGAATTAACAATTAACAATTGACTACTAGCAATTAACAATTATCAATTAACTATTAACAATTAATAATTAACTATTAACATTTCACTATTATCTATTAACAATTAAAAATTAACAACTACAATCTAACTAATTAACAATTGACTACTAACAATTGACTATTAACAATTAACTATTAACTATTAACAATTCACTATTAACAATTATCAATTAACAGTTGACTACTAAAAATTGACTATTAACTATTAACAATTAACAACTATCAATTAACAATCAACTACTAACAATTAAAAATTATCAATTAACTATTAACAATTATCAATTGACTATTAACAATTAACAATTAAAAATTAACAATTATCAATTAACAATTGACTACTAACAATTATTAATTAACAATTGACTGCTAACAATTAACAATTATCAATTATCTATTAACAATTGACTACTAACAATTAACAATTGACTACTAACAATTAACAATTAAAAATTAACAATTATCAATTAACAATTGACTACTAACAATTAACAATAAACAATTAAGAATTAACAATTAAAAATTAACAATTAACAGTAATCAATTAACTACTAACAATTAACTATTAAAAATTAACAATTGACTACTAACAATTAACAATAAACAATTAAGAATTAACAATTAACAATTAAAAATTAACAATTAACAATAAACAATTAAGAATTAACAATTAACAGCAATCAATTAACTACTAACAATTATCAATTATCAATTAACTATTAACAATTGACTACTAACAATTAACAATTATCAATTAACTATTAAAAATTAACAATTTAAAATTAACAATTGACTACTAACAATTAACAATAAACAATCAAGAATTAACAATTAAAAATTAACAATTAAAAAGTAACAATTATCAATTAACTATTAACATTTATCAATTGACTACAAACAATTAACAATTATCAATTAACAATTGACTACTAACAATTAAGAATTAAAAATTAACAATTGAGTACTAACAATTAAAAATTAACAATTCACTATTAACAATTAACAATCTACAATTGCTAATTAACAATTGACTACTAAAAATTGACTATTATCAATTAACAGTTGACTACTAAAAATTGACTATTAACTATTAACAATTAGCAATTAACAATTAATAATTAACAATTAACAATTAACTACCAACAATTAACAATTAAAAATTAACAATTAACAACTAACAATTAAAAATTAAAAATCAACAATTAACAATTGACTACTAACAATTAATAATTAAAAATTAAAAATTAAAAATTAACTATTAACTATTAACTATTAACTATTAACTATTAACTATTAACTATTAACTATTAACTATTAACTATTAACTATTAACTATTAACTATTAACTATTAACTATTAACTATTAACTATTAACTATTAACTATTAACTATTAACTATTAACTATTAACTATTAACTATTAACTATTAACTATTAACTATTAACTATTAACTATTAACTATTAACTATTAACTATTAACTATTAACTATTAACTATTAACTATTAACTATTAACTATTAACTATTAACTATTAACTATTAACTATTAACTATTAACTATTAACTATTAACTATTCACTATTAACTATTAACTATTAACTATTAACTATTAACTATTAACTATTAACTATTAACTATTAACTATTAACTATTAACTATTAACTATTAACTATTAACTATTAACTATTAACTATTAACTATTAACTATTAACTATTAACTATTAACTATTAACTATTAACTATTAACTATTAACTATTAACTATTAACTATTAACTATTAACTATTAACTATTAACTATTAACTATTAACTATTAACTATTAACTATTAACTATTAACTATTAACTATTAACTATTAACTATTAAGTCTTAGTCTTAGTCTTAGTCTTAGTCTTAGTCTTAGTCTTAGTCTTAGTCTTAGTCTTAGTCTTAGTCTTAGTCTTAGTCTTAGTCTTAGTCTTAGTCTTAGTCTTAGTCTTAGTCTTAGTCTTAGTCTTAGTCTTAGTCTTAGTCTTAGTCTTAGTCTTAGTCTTAGTCTTAGTCTTAGTCTTAGTCTTAGTCTTAGTCTTAGTCTTAGTCTTAGTCTTAGTCTTAGTCTTAGTCTTAGTCTTAGTCTTAGTCTTAGTCTTAGTCTTAGTCTTAGTCTTAGTCTTAGTCTTAGTCTTAGTCTTAGTCTTAGTCTTAGTCTTAGTCTTAGTCTTAGTCTTAGTCTTAGTCTTAGTCTTAGTCTTAGTCTTAGTCTTAGTCTTAGTCTTAGTCTTAGTCTTAGTCTTAGTCTTAGTCTTAGTCTTAGTCTTAGTCTTAGTCTTAGTCTTAGTCTTAGTCTTAGTCTTAGTCTTAGTCTTAGTCTTAGTCTTAGTCTTAGTCTTAGTCTTAGTCTTAGTCTTAGTCTTAGTCTTAGTCTTAGTCTTAGTCTTAGTCTTAGTCTTAGTCTTAGTCTTAGTCTTAGTCTTAGTCTTAGTCTTAGTCTTAGTCTTAGTCTTAGTCTTAGTCTTAGTCTTAGTCTTAGTCTTAGTCTTAGTCTTAGTCTTAGTCTTAGTCTTAGTCTTAGTCTTAGTCTTAGTCTTAGTCTTAGTCTTAGTCTTAGTCTTAGTCTTAGTCTTAGTCTTAGTCTTAGTCTTAGTCTTAGTCTTAGTCTTAGTATTAGTCTTAGTCTTAGTCTTAGTCTTAGTCTTAGTCTTAGTCTTAGTCTTAGTCTTAGTCTTAGTCTTAGTCTTAGTCTTAGTCTTAGTCTTAGTCTTAGTCTTAGTCTTAGTCTTAGTCTTAGTCTTAGTCTTGGTCTTAGGGACTAATGTTATATAAACTATATATGGTACTAATTACATAATTTGGAAGGCAGAATGCGTCCAAGAGCAAAAGATTTGTAAATTTAAAACAAAAAATATTTTACCACAAAAAACCAAAGTGGTTAACCCATCAAAATTGTTTATTTTTTTTTCGAAAAAATGTATTTGTTGAAATTTTGCTCATGCATAGCGGACCGTATTTGTCCATTTTGTAAGCAACGGACTAAGGCATGGAAACAAATTAATGGAAACAATCATGTTATCAAATTAAAGCTAGTCATTAACAACTTAGTCTAAGTCTTAGATCTACAACAGAAGGGACGTATCTTGGATAATAATTTGATAGGTTTTGTTCTATCTGTAGCAAAGATGAAAAGACATCGGACGTTTTCTAAGTCAATGATAACGCTTGCTTGACTAATTCAACCTGAGAACGATCATGAAACCAAGCAACCAGTAAAGATATATTTAAACTATTTCATTTTATACAGAATACCTTACAGATCTATTCCTCGCCACATGTGAAATAACAATGCAATTGTCGTAGAATTAATTGAAATCACAAAACTGTAATCCAATTTAAAAAAAAAATACTGAAATACGTAGCAACCAAGAGTTATACATTTAATATTTCATACACACTATTAGCTGGGACTTTCTGTAGGTTAACCAGATATACAGAAAATATGGGTCAAATGTTCAGAACTTTGTTGGCTTAAAATGGTAAAAAAAAAAATATCTACAATAGTCTGTATTGTAGTTGCTCAACTTACTTTGTGTATAATGAGTCATTTGACAATTCGTATTTATTTTGATAAGCTCGAATTTTTACCGGGCACAGGTCATGTTGACGGCAGCAGCGATCCATTTGGGTTTCGGTGCCTGGTGCCTAAATCGCCATACGTCTCGGCAATATCACCTGTACCACACCACTTGGTACCTAGAAACAGTGGAAGCAGAAGAAGATGTTTAATACCACGGAGACAAATGTTGATGCCCTTTTGCATACCTGGTATAATGCCACTCAAAATGGAGAGTGGACTTTTCGGAAAGATATTGGCCGCCAAATTTAAAGCCACATTCGAGTCCGCCGGCGTAGCTGTGGATTCAATTGATTTGCCCGTATTACGAGCAGCATAGGTGAGTTTATCAACCCGTTCGCACTGTTTCATCAGTTTGAGCATTTCAACAAATGTGATCTCCAAAGGCCGATTGTATTTGGAAAGGTTTTCAAGTAGCATTTTTCCTTCCTGGTCATTGCTAAAACGAACATAAGTTAAAGAAGAAACAACAACACAAAAAAGAGTAAATTATATTATTTAGCCTGTGTACATATCAAAAATGTGGCGAATTGCCAATGTGCAATGCATAATAAACATGGTGGGCGGGTGGATGTGTGTATGTACATCCGTCCGTCTCTCCAGTCGACATGTTAAACATTTATAATTAGCAAATGCTAGACGTGGGATACTAAAACCACACATACACCTGACGACAGATATTACTGTGGTCGGTCAGTCGGTGGGTCGGTCATAACAAAAGCAATTGCTCCCACTCCCACCAACTGAACCATGCGATTTATAGGAGAATACAACAAAAACAATGCACATGAATACGAAATACTTCCGCTTTGGCCCATAAAACCAAAAATAAACATATGCAAAATAACTTATTTCAGGCATTAAACTAAAATGATAATCTACTATTGTTTGTTTAAATTTCCCGTGGTCTTCCTTCATCATAGCTGACTGGTGTGTTTTCCAGCTTACTCATTACACTGGTCATCTTGAAATTTGTCAATAATACTTCACGGGGTCCTTAGTCAGTTATACAAAGTGTTTCAAATGCAAGCACAAAATTAAGATATTTATGTACGATCTGTGTTAATGAGTTATGAGTTTCAGGAAAGATGTCACACATGTTCGGCTAAAAGTGTTCTTAGTGCTCTTAGTGACGAATTATCCACTTATTTTGGAATTCCTCCCATAATGAATTCAATATCTACATACATATAATATATTTGATTGTACTTACTATATTTCAATGAGTTCACAGCCCAACAATAGTTTTTGTGGTCCAAGTTCGGTAACGGCTATTGTCGAGTCATGATAGTAAATCATAAGTAGAGAATCGTTGGTCAAGCGTTTGCCACTAATTTTTGGAATATGGAAAAGTTCTATTAGGCCAGTACAGGAAATTGTAACACTCGACTTACCTGTAGGTTTTCATTTGTCGCGCACTACGATTCTCGATGATTTGTTGAGTAAATGAAGTGAACGTGGGAAAGCCTTGCAGACCTTGGGGGAAACTAAAGGTAATCGTGGGCTTGGCACCCGCCGTACTAAAAAAGCCCGCCAATATAACGATGGCTACCAAGCAGCACAACTGAATGCACCACTTAAGACCACCACTCTGGACGCCGGACATTGTGCGATGATGCTGATTACTCCTGGACAACATGAACTAGTACAGTCAACAACACTACTCGTATGCACAGTCTCGTGTGAGGATGGCATTAGACATCGGTCATCTGTCAAGCTGCCAGCAACTCTAACATTACAGTTCACTGATTTCGTGGGAGTTCTCTTCGAAGCCTTGCAATGGAAACTGCAAAACACAATGTAGTCAGTTGAATTAAACAAACGTATATGTGATAGGGACTGATAGGGACGGAAAAAAGTGTTTTGCGATTGCGTGTCGTTAGTTTGAATGCTGATAAATAATTGTACTCGAAGTTCAAATAATTTTAATTTTGTATGTACTTTTTTACTATTTGTTCTTTGATTCATTAGATATTTATGAGGAACACACATGGTCAGTTCCCATGTTTACAGTCTTTAAACTCTTTTACATGTGTGAACATTCTCATTCAACGATTGACCGGCCGGTTTGTCAGTCGGGGTCAGGCATTGCTAGTGAATTTATGATTTAACACGACATTCGTGAGCTGTATTGACATAAACTTTGTCACAGTGTGCTGTTGAGTTGTTGGTTTGCCGGCCTCCTAAATTATACATGTTACGTAATGTGCGGATACATTGGACAGCGTTTACATACAAGGAAAAAGTGAACGCAATGAATATGTCTCTGAGGCTGAAATCATTGTATTCGAAAATCGTTCAACAAATAGCCAAATTATTAGTTTTTTTAAATTTAAGATTTTGTTGTTGTTGTGATACAAAAGGATAAATGACTTTGTAGTATTTGAAATTACCTCCAAAAGGTACAAATCAAGACCTTTACACACAATAAATTACGACAGTGATTGTCATTAAATATAAAATGCAATTAAATTTTTTAATACCCAAACAATTGATCCAACTATGAGTATATGATCTAATCAGTTATTGATAGAATGGATGATAGTCCAAATCAGGATGAGTTGGCTTTTTGTTCGTTAAAGTTTTTTTTCTTTTTGTGAATTTGCTTTGAACATTTATTTAACTCACTTTTTTCTTTTTTAATAATAAAACATAATTTTAATTGATCAGCTGTGTGTTCACAAGCTGCATCCAAAAAATTCCATCGTAGGACAGTTTAAGAAATTTATAGTTGATTTTAAAAATGTGTCAAATCGCCTATAGTTAAATAGTTTCAACTATAGTTTTACTTATTATCAACTACATCTTTTTCAGTGTACTTTTTGTGTGTATTCAAAATTCCTATATAAAAATTAACATATTTTAAATTTTGTAACATAAAAAATTTGAAATTGTTGTAAACTGTCAAGATAAGCATCGATTTTATAAGGAAAGGAATGAAGAGGCAAAATTGTGATATTGAATTATTGTAATATTGTAAATAATATTGCACTCAATATTAATAATGTTGCGAAGTTGTTGGTTTTTGTTATGATCGTATGTTGATACTCGAATGCAAGCTAAATGATCAGGGTTTTTTTTGTTGTCAAATGATGGGTCAGCGAATGTACACTATACACAACCATAGGTAGACGCGTTTCGTCCTCGAGTAAGCGACTTAAAAACGCTTTTTACAAGAGAAGGGCACAATTTAATAACACTAGAAATGAAGTCCACAAACATTGTCAATGAAATTGTTTGTATTAACTTTAAACGAGGAATTCCGATTTACGCAATGCCTACTGTGTATGTTTCCGCAGAAAAGTATAAACAATTTGTAGGTGCGTGACAGTTTGTTTGTTTATAACTTTTTTATGTTCCACCTACAAGAATTAATCAAAAAATAATGAGTTGTGCTCTTTTTATATTAAGGTAACGATTTGTAATGTTTGAATTATCTTCATAGTGGGTTAACTTTGATCTATCCTGTGATGCTACTCGGTCTGTAAACGCATCGAAAATCGAGCAAATTATTGTCAACAATTTTATTCGAATGTTTTTTTTTGAATTTTGGACCGAAACATGTTGACAATGATGGCAAAATACACCGAAGTTAGTATTTTCGCCCCCTTGATCGTAGACCAGTCTAATGTGCAATATTATTATACCACCGCTATCACACAGTTCGACATGACTTACAAAAACATGGCTCAGAAACTATTGAGATATTCATTTACGCAATGAAGTGTTTTATCTTTTTTTTCTTTCAGACAAATACTCATGTAGTTTGGCATCGTCATGGTTGCTGTTGATGCTGTTTTGTTTTTATTTATTATTTTTTTTGCAGAAAGGTTTCGTAAT
This sequence comes from Hydrotaea cyrtoneurina, assembly GCA_958296145.1. Lineage (NCBI taxonomy): Eukaryota > Metazoa > Arthropoda > Insecta > Diptera > Muscidae > Hydrotaea > Hydrotaea cyrtoneurina. The sequence goes on along the minus strand of OY282513.1, from coordinate 2,353,141 downwards.
GGAGTCATCTGTCAGGTCCACCATATGTATGTATGTAAAGTTTTCATTTGAAGCTATTTTTTAACGCCAACGAACGTATGTTTGTTTGTGACTGAATTGCCTTGACATGTGACATAAACGTTCGGTTTGTCTTTCGTTGTTAACGTGAATTTGGCTCATTTGAGATTAACACCACAATTGGCGCCACCACTTTGGAAGATGGCAATTTGATAAGCTTTCTTAGCATAGCGGCTTTCTGTGTCGGAGCGTACAAAATCCATCATATCTGAGAGGTTATAAGAAAACGCTGTGGGGCGGACATGAACAGAAACCAAAGAATATGAATATGAACTAAGAATATGTTAAACAAAAACCTATAAATATCATGTAATGTATTTTGTGGAACTAAAATATTGACCCAAAGTCAATGTATTTTATCAGCAGCACGCCCAAGCAAAGTTAGTGCCTTTGGAAGTGTATTACGACATCTGCAAGCTGTATTTGACACTGGCATAATCTGAATACCTTCGACGACAAGGTCTTGATTTGTAAGTCCGTTTTTGGTTCATATTTCAATATTTCATAGATTTGATTTGCATTCGTAATAGTTAATCATTCAAACAAAATAAATTTTTCTATTTTCTTGCTGAATATTTACGACATCTTTTAAAAACAAATCAGAAACTCGTGTATGCGATTTGTGGATAATACAAGAGAAATAAGTTTGCCCTATTACTTTTGTGTGTTCATTAGTCAAATAAAATATAATATGACTTTTTCGAATTCATGTTTTCGATTTGAATTTCTTCTAAACCAAATCCGTTGGCCCAAGGGCCCTATTAAATATTATCTCCTCTCGGCCATGTCTAAATCATTTTCTAATTGCTACGGATTGTCACGGTCAAAATCGATTAGTATTTGTTAGTCTGTGTAGGGTCTATTGGTTTGACATGGTGAGCATGCCTCATTATCAGGCAATTAGGCAGGGTAAGCGGAGTACTTCAATGAAAATCATCTAAGAATTTTAAATGATTGCCAATTAAAGAACTTTTCGGTGGTGGCAATTCTGATTTTTAATAAAACTGTCGGGCAGGTAAATCGAGATGCTCCAGACAAAACATTTTGTTGTAATTGCCGGTTCCATGTATTCAAAATGTCAATGCAACAGCTAACATTCGTTTTCTGATTTGTAGGTGGAAAATTACTTAGACTGAAATTTGACAAGAATTCAAAGAGGGGACGGGATTGGAAGGGGACATCAGAGACGACATGTCCACCACCATTACCTGTTATTACAAAGCCCTAATGCATTCAATATGGAGTGTTCAGTTTAAGAGAATTTATTAAAGGTCGAATATTTATTCGAAATTAAAAGTAAGACGGAGTAAGACATTTGCATAGGAGGTTCCAAAATAGTCCAATTATCTTATTTGAGACAGAACGAGTGTATCCTTTTTAGAATAGTAAATATGTATATACATCTAGTTCGAAAAGTATATTCATATAGAAACAAACGTACAATTGGTGGAAAAAAGGGTTTGCCAAATAGAACACGCTAAATACTTTTTATGGGCATAACGACAACAGTAGTGTCAGTAGTTAACCTGTTTAATTATTTTCAAACGCAAGTGTTTGAAGATCGTGTTTAAGTTAATGCTAATTTATTTACCCCGCAAAGAGATCATGTTTTATTATTTAAATATTCATAATGAGCTCAACGAATCCCCATTATAGTGCTCCAAGGCTATGATTCAAATAAATTAAACAACAAAGTGCACAATCCAAACGATTTGCCAAAGTCCAAAACAAATTAAACTGCTTGTCATAGGTCAGTGTTGTAGAGACAGAGTTGTATTATTGCTGATCTCACACACACGCAATCACTAACACGCTTAGCTGTATGTACGAGTTGAGTCTAATTTCGCTTTCGGCGTATTTCAGTTTGACAATAGTCCGTCCTACTGACTGACACCACTGTCAGTCACTGAAATCAAGGCAGCAGCAGCAAGAACAACACTATCACCATCGTCGTGACGATCATCTGTTGAAACTTTCACAACCTTTTCAACGGTTTGTGCAGAAGAAATTGCACACAAAAACGAAGAAAAACTTTATACTCGAACAGCCCACTATTCCGCCACCACCAACATAAAGTCCACAGATAATGAGAGCTTTAAAAATTGACACACACACACAAACACACAGTCTATGGTACGTTTGGACTGAAAGATGACTTCAAAATGGAAGATCTTAGAAAAAGTCGGCCTTATCGCGATAGGCAATAAAATCGATGGCAAAAGCAAGAAAGAACTGCAGCAGCATATGTTTGTGCAATTGTGGCCAAAATGTTGGAACACATACACACACATCTACTTGTACAGTGTTGGTCAAAACAAGAGCAACACTTGTTGTGGCAACATTCAAAAAAGACGACTCATAAACAATGCGCGTGAAAATTAAAAATGTAATATAAGATATTGATAAATATGAAGACACGACAGACTCATTTGTATGATAGGTATCACAAGAGACATGGTTACATTTTCCGTTGTCAAGATTTTCCGATATCGTTTTAAAAAAATACTGTAAGAAGGGTATTAAAAATGATCAACTGAATGAGAATGTGAACTATCGTTTTAAATTAGGCTTTACACTAGGCTAGTATGATGTCTGCAAAATCCAAGGTAATGCATGGCATATCAATTTGCATTTGTGGAGTGGTGTTCTATCAAAATAAAAACAATACACCAGGTCACAAAGCTGTTATTGCATTGGCCATGTCAATTTTTATAAAAAAATAACCTGTGGTTTCATATGTTTGATTTTTCTAGTTCCTAAAAATGTTCACTTTTATGCTTGACAAAGTAGTTTGCCGGAAATAAAAATAAAGTTTTTGCAATTACTTTCAAAGGACTTAATACACAGAAAAATGCTCAAATCAATGTTGTTGCTATAATTTTGCTCAACACTTTACTTTGTCACACACACATGCAATCATACAGCTTTCACAAGGCAAAAAACAATCAACTCCCTTTTGTTGATTATTTTGTTTTCATAGGTGACAAAATAACACGATTTTCACCAAATTTTTAACACTTTTATTTATCACACATAGGACCATTTGCATAATGTGCGATTTGTAAAGCAAGTTGTAGTTGAAATCCAGACAATGCGCGGGATTTGGTAATAAAAATGCAAATATCGAAATAAGAAAATGATATTTGCTACCGCATACGACATAAAGCCACCAATTATAGTACAAAATTAATTCTCCTTAGTGTTTTTTGAACGGCTGTTAGTCGGTTTTGGATAGTGATTGTTTTGAGTGAGTTTCCCCATAAATCTCACAAGTGAAACGCGGTCAACCAAACAATACCAGATCAAACACACACACACTCATACAATACAAATACAACACAACAATGCACTTTTCCCAATGCGAACGAAGGCGAACGTACGATATAATTAAAATTAAACACACGACTGCTAACCGTGCACTTGAAATCAATGTAAAATTATTGTATGGAATTGCCAAACCCGTACTTTTGTTTTAGAAGGATTTTCAAAATCGCAGTTTGTAGAATTTCGCTATTCGTTTGTTTTCAATTTTGTAAGTATTCAAAAGTAATATGTACAACAAATTTGCATTTTCGAAATTTTTTATTATTATTTTGTTTTGTGAGTTTTGTGCTGCTCTATGCCGCTCGATCAACAACTACTACTGATCGCTTAAGTTGGCTTAAAGCATTAAACCTCCTCCAAAAACTGTTTGGTGCGTCGCGCGAACCTAGTGCTTTTTTTCATTATTGCCGATGTTGTTGTTGGCATTGTCGTTGGTTGCTCCATTGTGTCTGTCTTGCCATAGTGAAAGAGAAACTTGATCGTAACGCAAATGTAAGAAAAGAGTCGTCACTCTTTTCTCATATTGACTGTGGTGTTGTTGTTATTATTATTTGTGTGTGTGTGTGTAGTTTAAGACAGACTTACCACAAAAAACATATTAAAACGTGCTCCGCATATCAGCATTGGATCCACTAAAAAAGAAAAGCACACACCAAACAGACAGTCCGAAAGACTGACGGACCGTCAGTCTGGTCCGTTTGACTGTCGTCGGTCGTTATATCTCCTTCTAGTTTAGTGTAGTGCGTTGTCTATTAAAGCATAACAAACAGATTTAAGGTGTGTATGTATGTTGTTGCTCACATACATACATATGTAAGTGGGGATAGATGACCAAATAATTATATTCTCTGCACGACTTTTACACTGAAAACTATGGTGGTATGAATAACTACTTATCACCTGAGCACTGAGCACACACACACTCACACATGCCTACACACTGAATGAGTCCACCTCTCATCAGTGGATCATCATATGAATTGACACGCCGGCCATACACACATACGTGTATGATTTCTTGGATGAATCCCACGGACTATCGAACAAACTCGTTCGTTCTCCCAGCCAATACTGGGTTTATAGCCAAAAAATATTAAAAACAGTGAAATTTGTTTTTCTTTTTTCTCCCTAATCCCTGCCCTTCTCCCTGTAACTCTTTTTAGCGACATTAAAGTTACATACACACAGTCATGCATGTACATGTGACATGTATGTCTGATGCAAAGGTAAACAGTGAGTAATGAATGATCTGGTTTAACCAGTTCCACTCTTTATAGCATCTCTTAACAGTTATTGTTGTTTCTTTGTATTGTGGCTGGCGTGGTGATTGTTAAGTTTTGAAATGAAAAGTGAACATAAGAACTAAATCATTTGGAAATGTACAGAAATACGTGTGGTATAGTAGGGTGCCGCACGAATAAATATAATTACTCCCCAAAGTGATAGCACATTTAAGTCAATTAAAAACTGTATATTCCTTCTTTCTCGAGTTGAGCCTGGTTGAGAAAAATCATTTATCCACCTCAAAACAAAGTTATATTTAACAGAAAATGATTGCACTGAGCAACAAATTGAAAAAAATTTCACTTGTCTGCTTTAAAACCACCTGAATCTAAGAGAATATAATAATGTTTTCAAAATTTGACCACACCCACCATTTTGAGAAATTAACAAAAAAAATCCACTTTTGCATCATTTTGCAGGTTCACACTTTCTTGTTCCTATCCAGCAGGTGTACTAGTTCTATGATCAGAGCAACTAACTGATGAGAGCAGTTAGTTCACCTGGAGAGCTAATCCGGAACTAAAAATAATATAAAATCCAGTCCCGATCGAGATCTCCATTAAAAAAATTGTCTTGGTTCAATGCGTTAAGACCATGCTTCGAAATGAGATAAAGTATAAAAAAAACAAAATGGGGTTTTAAAGATTTTACATCAAATAAGTACCAGCTGTTCGATCCGTTCAGTTGTGATAATATAACGGCCTAAATCGAGTTAGGACAACATTAACAGACTTCGGCTGTTATGACTTGTGACTACAGATTTCGAAACGTATTTTTTTGGTAATCAATATGAGGTAAACTTTACCAGCTATTTCAATTACTAATACTTGTGAACTTTTACTTGTCCAATGATGGATGGGGCGCAATAATCTCGCATTAGGACCGGCATTATAATTATTGCCTAATTCAATTGTTTTGTAAGTTAAGGCGCTCTTATGTCTGAATGCACTCACATCCATATGTGTGAATAGACGTTAAGATGACAATATGAAATCGAATACATTACACTGGTCAACACACAAATGACTTCCTGAAATACAGTATGATATTTCATCGTTGATATCAAAGATAGATATCACAGAAGTTCGTAATATGGTTTGAGAAACCCTTCCTTATGCAGAGTGCAAACATAAGAACAATTAAGACGTCGAATAAATGTTACTGATTGTGAATACTGAGTTTTAAATCTAATCACACAGCAAATGCAATGAAAATCTAAATTGATCATAAAGTGTAAAAAATAACAATTCATTTCACCTTTAGTAGCTTGAGTGCTTCGTAATTATAAACGCATTGCGCAGCTGGTATTTTTCTACGTATTTATTACGTTTTGTTGACCAGTGTAATTGATTGTAAATATTATACGTACTTGCATGATTTGTATTTCATAGTTAAATACCCATACAAGTAGGTCAACACTGGATATGGTGTTTATTTTAGAAAACTAAAATAATCGTATATAACGCACAGAAACATATTTATGGATTCATGATTGTTGCATGATAAGATTTTTCCACAGAAACCACTCTCGAACATTCGTGGATCTTAGGAACGCAGTTTTTTTTTTGATAAATTTCAACATTTCCGTCATTTAAAATGTATACATAAATAAAGTGATACGAAAATGGATCGATATCTTGTTGCCGAGATGATCAGGTGGTGTAAAACTAGACACAACAATTGTTTGTAATAAATATCATCATACTGAGGTGACCAATTCTCTCGTCGAAAGAGAAAAACTCTATTCTATTCAATTTGTATAATTGTATCCCTTCAGGTGTCCATTAATTTGGTCGGGACAGCAAGTTCACATCAGAACTAATGATTGTTAAGTGTGCTATGCATCATGAGTATAAATCCGAAGACGGTTGTTTATCGCTTCATTTAAAAGGCAATTCTTCTTCCGATGACAAATACCAATAAAGCAATTTCGATTAACAAAGCCTCATCATTAATAAAACCTCGAGCAGAATTGGAAAATTAATGCAGATGTGCAAAAATATATTTCTCATGTACCTATGGCCAAATACAGTTTCGTAACATAATAAATTAGCGATCAGAAACCGTGTCGGCCTAACTCTGGTTAGGACAAAATTGAGTTAATACAATGGTCACACAACATAACGGCCGTTTCTATAAGTTAAATGTTAAACCAAAAAAAAACACGATTCCTGATTTTCAGGCTGCTTTTAAACCATTAAATTGTTTTCTAAAAATCTGCTCAATACTTGTGACCACAAAATAATAATAGTATCAATCTGCATGAAAATTAAACCAAAAAAAAAAAGATTTTTCAGGACGATATGAAACTTTGAACTGCTCTACTGAAAAAAAGACAGAATGACCTGTGAACACAGATATGGTCAGTAGTATATTAAATAAATATTTTACAAAAATATTATTTTCTCATTAGGTTTTTGTAAAAAAATGTTCAATTTCTATACTAAAATAGAAAAGTCATAATTGACTAAACTCTTTATCTGTATATATTTGAATTAGTGTGTATTGGTTATATTACTTTTTAACAATAAATTGAAAATAACATATATTTTTCGGTAATCATTTGATGGTTACAATACACACAAAAATTATATAAAAGTGATTTGTTGCTCTCGGTCGAAACAAAGGCGGATGTAATGTAAGTCATGTCAAAATGAGACATCTATAGTCCGGCGAAAAACACATAAATGTTTTACATATCACACGTAGGTTTTTCACATACAAGAAACTTTCAATCCATCCCATAAGATGCTGTAAAAAATACCAGCAAAACGTCGCATGCGAAGAATGATATAAATAAAAGCCTGACTACGATAATAACATAACGAAAATATAATTTTAAAAAATCTCAATGTCTGGTTGAAGAACGAAGTCTTAGTGTACATTTTAAAACGGAATAATCCTTATTTATAGACATCAAGGTTAAAGAGTGTCGCCTTAGAATTGGGCTGCGGTTATATATAAATTGTTTTCCTTTCGCTGCATTGTTATTTATTTCCTGTTGTTAAGAAATTACTGATATAAGTGCGCTCAATTTATGAAGAGTTCAAGCTAAGGCCGAATCAGTATAGATTTGCGGTTTCTGTCAATTTTGTTTCAATGGTTTTCTGACTACCGAAAGTTAGAAAATAGAAAATACTGACGAAAACAATTATTTCGAAATAAGTTATTATGTCAAACATTTAATAAGTATGTTAACTAATTTGTTATAAAGTAAATTACTGTCCTAGCTAAACTTTGTAGTCGTCCGTTCGATGTACGAATCACAAATGAAGTGAACAACTTTTTGTTATGAATACAGCGAAAGTGTTTTGTCCCTCTCTCTCTCTCCCCCAAATTAGAAAGATTGTTCCACTTTTGTGCATTTCAAAATTAGTCTGCATACAGACGTGTTACAAAGGCTGCATTTTGAATAGGAAAGAGAAGAACAACCGTTTACTATTACGTTACGAATGAATTGGCGAAGCTGGAAAAGCCCTTTAATGATGAAAATCAAACAGTTTTGGCAGTATCATACGTGTTATAGAACAGTTTATTTTAAAAAATAACAGAATACAAGTTTAAGAGTGTAAATAATTACCGGTATATATCTATTCTTCAGTTTCAGTTTGAATACAACTACGAGTACGAGTACGAGCACAGACACAGAACACTGATGTTATTCGAAGAATTTACACAACTTCTTGTTCTGTTTTTGTAAAATAGGCTTCTTGTTTTTAATAAAAAGGCTTCTGTACCATATTTGTTGTTGTTAAATAATATACATAAACATGTCCAGGTAAACTTTTGTTGTTTGGTATTTAAAAAAGAACACAAAGTAAAAAAGTTATATTCAAATAAAAATATTAACAAACAAAACGTTTGCATTTTGGTTTATACTAATTATGTACGTACTTATTCGAAAGGCAACAAAATATAATTACATTCACATACAAAGTAATATTGAAAAAACAAATTAAACACTGAAATCGACATTCGGACACATGGAGCATATTGAGGTAAACTGAAGTGTAAATATCTTCAAAGATATGTGGAAAACTGTATGGCTTAATGAATACTGATGTTTGTATGTATGTCTGTCTGTTTGTAAAAGAATATAATGGAAAAAATAACACATAGCTATATATGATGCAGTCTCAATTGTTATTAGTATTATGATTATATAGTACACGCATTGCTCTAAAGAAAACTGACATAAGGAAATGTGTGCTGCTAATATGCCCGAATTTGGCTTGGAGATTTACTCTTCGATTTGCATTTTACTAATGAATAAAATTATATTTGACATTTTGAACGATATGACGACGACAATTGAGAATCAAGGTATTCCTATATACATTAAGTCAGCAGTGATTCTGTAAACACGATTGCGATTTTCCGATCACACACAATATGAATAATTAAACAGTGAAGACAACAGAATGAAGGAAGTGTAAATCTTATACCATGATTAGATCTATTTAAAATTCACGATATGCATCTTATTCACATAGCACAGTAATTGATTCGCGTTCCCTCTTGGGATATTTTTTTAGCTCAGTTGTTTACAAAAAAAAAAAGTCAATTAAAACAGAATACCAAACACAGAAATAAAGAAGAAAAGGTACAAAAAGAAACAATTGACAAATCAAACATGGTGTTGTTCAGGTGAGTTAACTCACATTACGCTCTAAATTACACTATATAAAAATCCGTAATACATTAAGTAGACACTATATTGTAATGATTTTACTGCAATACACAATCTTTTTCTTGATAAATAAATTCAATTGCAAGCTGTTAAATTGTGAGTGCACATATTGAAAAATTGATGTTTTATATCCTCCAGGGAACAATCTTCATTAATAGCAGGATAAATTGTTTTCTACAAATATAGAAAATAAAATACAATCAATAAAACGGCGAATTATTATCTCTCGAAGGTAAAGGACACGTTTAACTTACATTCATCGTTAAATTTTGACCACGCAAAATTTGCCAGTTTTCCAAAATATTCGCATACTGCAAATATTTTTCATATTCCCTTAAAAACTCATAGATATGACAAAGACCTAAATAATCGTATTCTAAACCGGAATACGAGCGACCAAATAAACGTAAACCTAAAGAAATACGATAAGTTTAAAACACAAAAATATCTGAGTAGATCAAATCGGGTTGGCTCTGGTTATGACTTAAATTCACAATTTATTACTGTATGGCTTCAAAGGCTTGTTTTTATGATACTATGAACCACATCTAATTCTACGATCACAAATCTACTTTTACTTAAAATTAATAAAAATGCCAACATGGGTTCACTAGTAAACTGTACAGCAAGAAGTACTCAAAAGTAGTAATAACATTTGTTCATTACAATGTTGTCTTACTGCGTTTCCTTCCGTACCTCAATATCCATACCGAAGTGTTGGGAATAGTATGTTTAGCTAAATTATTGAGAGTGTAATATCTGTAATTTTTAGTTTTTATCGATCACAATAAAGAGGTCTCACCATTCACTTTACAGTCTTGCAATCTTTAGTCTTCTTTGGCATTCCAAGTAGGATTTAATATATACCCACTTTTATCTCGAACAAGATTTAAATCTGAGATTTGGCTAAACTTCTGGCCTACGTAAAAGTCACCCCTCCCATAAATTCTCTTATACAACACTTCCGGGAATCCTGCTAATACATGTGCTTGAATATTTCTAGGAAAGCCTACAGCATCGTACACATTTGGATTGCACCATGTGTGTCAGTCTTCCACTGAATATAGCGAATTTCAGAATAATGAACATTCCTTCTTCAGCATATCGTTGAAGTCAATACACTTCCACTAAACTATCGTATGCGGACATCACTATTCATATCAAAGGAACATAATTGACAACCTCAAACTGCTATTTGAATGGAGATAGGGTGTCTTGCTTGAAGTGTGCAAAACAAAATAATTTATCACCGATACATATATTGAAATAAGTACGTACCAGGAAATCTGTTTTTGTTTTACTTCTCTCAGAGAAATAGCTATGACATTTTCTTCTGTATATCGAGTTTGTTTCTAGGAATGCATTTACATTTTCTGAGTTCCCAGGTTCTACCAATATGATATATACTAGCTATTCTACGCTAGGTGTAGTGAAAAGCGAAAGTGATTTGCAGAACAACCCCGACATATACACACTTACTGATTTCTATGCTGCGTAAGTAAAGTTCCTCTGCTTCTTTATATTTTTTCATGTGATAATTGTATAGCGATGCAAGGTGGCCAATCGACAAACCGACTTCATAATCAAAAGGTCCCAAAAGATCGGTTTTTATTTTAATAGCTCTTTGATGCATACGCTCAGCTTCCTACAAGAACGTTTTTGAAAATAGTTCATACAAATTCAAAATGTAACTATTAGTTTTAAAAGTACCTCGAAACGATTCATTGTTTGATAAAGTCTTCCTAGATTTCCATATAGTTTAGCAGTCTGCACGTTTTCCTCCCCAAATACTTCCAAAGACAGTTGTAGTGCGAATTTGTGCAAGTCTTCTGATTGCTTTAAAAGTCCCTCATCGTCGAAGCCTTCTGCCATTTTATCAAGTGCGATTTCTTCCAAGAGTAACGCTTTCACTCGTTTCGCCGATGCCAATTTCAAATGATCCTCTGGCACCAAATGTCTTAAAATATCTACTGATTTTTCAATATGATCGCGGGCACAAGTAAAGTTGCCAGTGCTGTATTCATGAACATAGTAGGCATACGATAGATCTTCATGAGCTATGGCGACATGGAAATTACGGTTACCAAAGACACAGCGCTTTATATCCAAAGCTTCTTTGTAGACATTGACGCTCTGATAGGGCGAGTCTACATTCAGTAGAAAGAAACCGTAATCGATCAAAGTATCGGCATACTTCTGATGCTTGCAACCAAATGTTTTTCTGCAAATATAATTATCATAATTATTGCGGCCATATTAAAATTACTAATATCGTTTATGGTTGTGTGTGCGAAACTCACTTCGCTCTACTTTTGGCTTGACAAATTAAAATATTTGCTCGTTGATAATCGCGTTTCACCACGCAAACCTTGGCCGCTTGTCTCAGAACATCAATGGCAATTCTAAAGTGAAATGGAAAAATGTGTGATTAATTTCAACAATGATATTTTAACCTCTCCTTGGTACTACCTCTCCGGGGTATTTTCTTCTAAATTTCGCATGGCCACAACGCTCCACATATGGCTATCATCGTATTCATTGCGCGCAAAGTACATTTCAGAAAATTGTGTATGTGTGTTAGCCAGCAATGGCTTGGGTATATCATCCGATTCCATTCCTTTTAACAGTTCCACTATTAAATCAAAAGTACGCTCGGCTGACTTGAAGTTACTCAAACAGAACTCGGAATGTAGAAGTCTAAACAAAGAAACATTTATTAAGGCTATTTCCGAAGCGTTGATTCTATTGGTAGATTACCTTTGTAAACAGTCTAAATATATTATTTTCAATTTCTTATCTAGCTCCATATTCTTCAGACGTGTAGCCACACACTTTAGAATGGCTATACTTTCCGACAACCAACCGGCTTCTGATAGAAATGATCCCAAACGCAAACCAAAATCTATGACTTCTACTCCAAAATTATACTCATGTTCAGACGGTAATCCTAAAAGGTCGGCGGCTTTATTTATAGATTCATCCCCAGAATCATTAGAAGGTGTCACAGATTGCGTTGAGGAAGCTGATGTGGCTAGTTTTACTTTGGCAAACTTTGCCAGTTTGGAAGCAGTCTTGTTAGTTTGAGTAATATTCTCGGACATGTAACGTTGCGTGAATGTCTGTTGCAACTGCGTCGCCAACTGTTTCCCTCTGCTTATTAGTGTCGCTAGACAAAGAAATAATTTCTGTCGGGCTGGATCGAATCGCAATAGACGTTCAAATATCTCCAGATCGGCCATTTGCTCAAACAACATATCTTTCAAATCATCACGATGGGACATCTATAAAACAAAATTTGTTGATATACACATACATATAAGAAGCATCGATTTGTTAGAAATGAAAAATGTGGTGATGTGTACGCTGTTGTGTCAGAATGGTAGTTTCATCTGTACGCGATTCAAATACTTGCACTTCATAGATTTTGTAAGGTCTACTTATAATAGTAAATTGTTAACAGTTAATTGTTAATAGAATTATAAACCAGACGACTTAGAAAATCAGGAAATGGATTCGATTCAAATATTTTTAGGTGTGAAGTGACTCTCCTCGCCTGTATGCTGACGTTATAAACCTCGCGGGCAGTTGATAACAAATACAGTATAATCCCGATAATTCGTACCCCGCTAATTCGTAAACCCCGCTTATTCGTAACAAAATCCCGGTCCCTTGAAAAAATCGCGATAATTCGTAAAAATCCCATACATTTCGGTCCCCTCGATAAATCGTAAAATTTTTCCAGCGAAATGCCTAAAAACCTCTTATAATTCGTAATTTTTCGTTGAAAACCTCGATAATTCGCAAACTTCAACTGAGGCGACGCGTTATTTGGAGGAAAAAATCACTGACAAGTGATTCTTTTCTCTCAAGTGGCGAAGCATTTGTTGTTGTTTATTGTTTTATTGTTGAAAATGAATTGATTTTAAGTTGCTTTGTTTTTAAAAAATAAAACTTTATACATACATACATCTTTATTGAATAAAAACCTCGGTAATTCGTATTTTTTCGTTCTTCCCCCCGCTAATTCGAAAACCCCGCTAATTCGTAGAAAACGGTCAGTCCCTTGACATTACGAATTATCGAGATTTTACTGTACTACAATAGCTTCAAAATAACGATGGAGTCAATATGTAGATATCCCTCGCACAAATTAATTTTTTGCCAGAATTAAGAATCGGTGAAATTATAAATTGTGGTAAACAAGAGCAAAGTCAAAATAGTGACGAGATAGTAGACGAACTTATCTATCTCGGAACCATCGTTTATAAGATCTACGATATCAAATTAGAGATAAGTCGAAAGATTGTACTATACGTCAAAGTGCAATATCTGTGAATTATATTTATATTTAGGAACCAACGCGACACAGATTTGCGTACACATATGTATATGACTTTGGATATGTCATACACAGACGGATTTCTTCTCTAAGTTCTGCGGACAACGTCTGACACAAAAAGCTATTTGAATGATAAAGACCGAACATGACATGAGAAACACTGGCGTACAGATAGCCAATAGTTATTATATTACTCGCATTTAAAACTAAAACTACATCAATGCCAATTTTGTTCTTGCAATGCTCGGATACGTCTTTGATACTAATATGATGTTTGATTTTCCATTCACAAAAAAGTATGAGATGTTGCCATGATCTGTTTTTATCATTAAAAATCCGTAGATAAATATGCATGGCTCTCAACATACATATCTAGTGCATTGTATTTTTTTCTTAATACTGGCAATATGGACGAAAAAATAAAACGGGGACAAAAAAGAATTTATAATTCGTTTGAGTTCATTTCAAGCACTAAGATAGTGCTGTTATATAATGCACTAGCTAATAAGCTAAACGATTTCTCCTTAACACTAAACATATACATATTTAAACAAGCTGTTTCAGGATCTGCCACAACTACATTTTCTGGAATTACTTTTTATATAATTGTTATATTCATTTAAAAATCGTAAATTGAGTTATTTACTGTTAGGAATTTTTTTATATGAACCTAGTATCATACCGAGTAGTTTGCTTATAAGTTTAGAATTGCAAGTCTGTACTCCCGAGACAACATATTGCAGACCCCGGACCTAGAAGAACTCCTTCCAGTTCATACCACGTAGCACAACATTTCATAATAAATATCACACAGGGGACTACATGGTTTTACTTGTCTGTTATTAGCAGACTGCATTTAATCTTCGGGTTAATGAATTTTTAGAAGAAATTTGTTCTGCATATGTGTATATTTTGCAAGACCATTTCACCCTTCATTTTTGTATCGTTCTAGAATGTCAAGCGAATGGGAAGTGGTAGGAGTATTCGATAGAAAATATGCCGATACTCTATTGCTATGCGGCGAATGAACAGATTATGAAACTGAAAAGGAGAACAATGTTAAATGGGAACACCCATTGTGGCAAAAACAGTTCAACAATTTGACGTAGAGCAATAAATAGCTCTGATCAAAGCCAAAATAGTCAGGCAACCCTGAGCAATAAACGAACTAATAAAGGAACCAAAACAACGTGCTGAAATTAAAACGTCAATGATTAACATGCTTGAGGAACAAGAAGTGTTATAAATTGAAGATATTAACCTTTTTCCGCCTTTTGCATTGAAGTTATGAAATACTTCTACACAATCATTTCCTAATTAGTATCGAACTATGGCTAACAAAATAAAAAACAACAATATCTAAAAGTCTAACTAAAATCCACGTACTTAGGCCCTAGCATCTAGTCCTTTTTTCACTATTTTTTATAAATAGCAATAAATAGAATAATAACAATATCAAAATATTGATAAGAGAGAATAGTGAAGAAAAAAACATATGAATATCTTGACCTAACATAATATCTCAAGTGGCACACATACTAACAGTGTAGTTAGTATACACATTTGGAAAAGCCAGGGGTTTTGTCTTCTATCACCCACAATAAGGGCAGTCAGTACTTAATATTTTGCGCAGCATTATTATAGTCCAATAATAACTTTATAATAACATGAATACCAGTCAACTGTGAGAGCAACGGATCAATGACATTTAAATCAACTGATAAAAACGAAGATTCTACATGGATGGCAAATAATAGTAGTAAACAATTCTGAATATACATAAAGAGACTTGTCATCCTAATTAAATTCCAATTAAGACCCTATTCGACACGGACGTATTTTTCGTCATGTGATGTGAATGAGTAAATGTAGTAGGTAGACAGGCAAGTGGCAATGATATGTGTGGGTACATCCCAAATTGTATAGACATGCAATTGTCTGAATTGATTCTGAGAGCAGAGATATTATGTAATAGATGATTACAACAGGAAGTATGCAGATTACTTGTTCTAGCAAGGTATTCTTTGTTAGCAGGGTTTTTATCCAGCCAAAAGTCCAATTGTGCGATTGCTTGCTTACTAGCTGATGTTAGAGCACGCTGATTACTTGCCATATGTCAGTAGCCAGGAATGCTTAACTGCCAAAAATGGACACACGCGGCCGTACAAATGTATGGTGTCTGTTGTGTACATGTGTAGATTATGAATAGGTGTGGAGAATGATAACCTTGGGATTTATGTGTTTTAATATGGATTTCGTTGTCGTACTTACCAACACGTAAATGTCAATGAGAACTCCCGGAGCCAGATATCGTAGTTGATGAACATTGTTCATGGTTTGTTGGCTATAGTTGAGCTTTGTAACAAAACAGTAGAGGCATCTGTCGTACAGAGTTTCGCGATTTATCCCTACTGTAGCCATCGTTGTCTGAGATTTGAATGGGCAGGACAACAATGCTTCCCTTTTCGAAGCTTTTCCTGTTTTCTTCGGCACAAATCAACAACAATTTTAATTTCACTCCACCCAACAAGAGCGCGCACACTTTTTCCAATGATAATAACCAAATAAACACAAATGTACAAGAGGCAATTTTGCAGTTTTGTTTTATCAAATTGAGTGCTCTTCTTGTTGCTTACAATTTCAATTTCTTTGTCCCTCATCAACTTAGTGATGAGAAATTGATTGTTTTGTAATCGTAAATCGATACATCACAAAAATTTTCCCCCCGATTATTATAATTTGTTTATATTGTATTAGCACGTCATCTATTTATCGAATATCATCTGTTACTGTTTTATATGGCAACTCTCTTTTCGATTGTTTTTAACTTTTTGTGATTGTTGAATTATTTTGTTTTTTTTTTCTGACAAACATTTTGGTTTGTAATATGAATATAAGGGCACCTAATTGGTCAATAGTCAATATGTCTAGAATATACATTTTGCTTAGAGGTAAGTTTTGGATTACGTTGGTTTTTATAAACTGATTCAAGAGTACCTGGTTTGTCTATAGTTTAGACTCTAAACCCAAACTCTTGTATTTTGACATTGAATTGCTTGAGCAATGATCTACGACAGAGCTTGGGTGGTAGGAAGTTGTCTGCTAAAGACTTGAATACTTCCGCTATAGACATTTTTTTAAATATTTTCCAATGGATAGAATAGTTTGTCTTGCTGATCCCGCGTAGATATTTGACCAGAACATAAAAATATATTCATTAACTGACAGGAAATTGTTGTAGACTACGTTAGGTCTTTTGTGAATATGGTTAGAGGTATATACGATATTGTAAATATCTCGTAGTACATGGAACGATCATCTTGGAATTTCAAGACAACTGTTTCGAGTGAAGTCCTGAAGCATGGGACGCATCGTACAAGCGCCTTTTATAATGCGACGGTCAGCGCCCCTTTCGACCAATTTAAAGTAAAATATGTAAATAGGTCAATGCGTTTGCAATACAACACCGAGTCAAATTGTCAACGCACCTGCTAGTCAAGCCGCAACAAATTCCGGGGGCTCTTCCAGTGGTAGCAGATTCAAGTCTCCGGCCCGACCCAAATGCTACAATTCATTTATTCCAGTTTTTGTTCCATATAACATGGGACTGGTCACCCAGAATATAATTTCCATCGTAGGAATTTATTAATCATGCCGATTAATTCACAAAACGCTTAATCTTCAAAAAACAAAGAGAAGCAAAACTATTCTTACTTCTTTCGAATCAGTGAGCTGTGCTGGCTTTAAAGCCGGCTCCGAACTGATAATGGCTGCTAATTATTGGCTGAGGCTGAAAAATGTTTGATGGTCGTGAGGCCTAAAATAGGGTGACAAATACATGAGATCTCAGAAAGGCCGGTCTCTCGGAATTAGTTAGAAATTCAAGTTAGAAGAGGCACAATAATCATTGGCAGCATCGGAAATATAGAGCACTTGCTGTAGAAAAGTAACGATGTCATAATTAACATCGGAAGTTAAAACGCCCAGGAAGAGGGCAATTAGTCCGACATTAATGGGAAGAATTATTCAGAATAGAAGTAATAACAGATATTCAATTGGAATAAGCAAACGGTGTAAGACTAAAAATCGATCTAGAAGAATTAAACGCTCCAGCCAGAACGACATTAGATGACATACGAGTTCGGACAATAAAGTAAAATAATTATTTTAGTGTTAGTTCATCATTGAATGGAGGCTTTCTTTCACCACAATATGGGTGATATTAATGGTTATTTTTATAATTCATAATTTGGCATAATTCAATAGATATAAATGAAACACACATTAGGTCGTTTCTCTTTGAATGTTAATATTTTATTCATTTTCTTTCTTATATCAAAAATTAGTTTAATACATCGTCGTTTAATTTTAAAAATTGAGCTGTTTTTATGCGGACCTGAATTTGGTAAACATCCATCCATTTCGGTTCGAATGTCCAATCATAATTTCATATTTAATAATTAATTTCAAACAACCAAAAAAGTAATAGTAAAATAAAATCTGAGATTAAATCATACACAACATATTGTTTGTTGTGTTCATTTTCAAAATGTTAGTAGAAAAAAGATATATAAATACATACAGATGATATATATCTTCATATATATATATATATAAATATATATGTGTGTACGTATTTGTAATTACAATAATATCAGTATCTAAAATAAGATAAAAAATAAGAGATATATGAATAATAGACATTCACAAAAAATATCACCAACCATCACCGCGAGAGGGGGCGTGAAAGTGATATATCATAACAACAATAGTATTCAAATTTGATTAATAATTAAAAGGAGAGGAGGGGGCGATTGCGTTTTAGAAATAGTGATTGCTGCACATCTCGATTATAAGATGCCACAGTATCTCTCGTTAATTAATACATATAACAAATAAATTAACAAGTCCATGGCACAGGACTGCACATAATTTAAACAAATAATTTGAAAAAAATAAAACAGAACATAAAACAATGGACCAGATACGGTAGAACAAGCATAAGGAGCTGTGTGGGTTTCGAAGGTAACACTTGTTGCTAAAGTTAATTTAAAATATTAGTGACAAAAAATAAACTAAACATTTAAAACAAAAATCGTTTATTAGTAGTAAATGATTTCGTTGAGGGTTGAGAGTGATAATTATTGGCAATTTCGAAAACGGCGATAGATGCTTTGTACGTAGACAAAAACACATTTCCAATCGGGACGTTTCATCACAACCATATCTTCAACATCTAATAACGGGGCAATGCCGGCTTTCTCACTGTAAATAAAAACAAACGCATTACTATATATTAACATACTTAGGGAATTTAAATCCATTTCGATAACTCTAGATTTTCGAAAAAGATAAAATTAACACATTTTGATTTTTAACATAATATTCGTCACGGACATTTTCCGGTCATTGGCTTTGAGACATACATATATATCCCCTTAATAGTATATTCTATCCAGGATTTCATTTGATGTGCAAATTTTGTTATACTGATTGTAAAGGCAATATTTAAAAAAGGAACCAATTTTATTTGGTATTTTGAAACACAAAAACAAAACAAAGGTCCATGTGCATATGCCTGCCTGGCTCCGATTGCTTTCCTTGCTTGGAAAATCCTCCTTGGTCGAAAATTTTAAAGATGAATAAAAAAATTAAAAAAGCTGAACACGAATTGCAGGGCATTTCATTTGTTTTCCCCACACAAGGTTTTGTCGCTCCCTTCCTGTATTAGAAAATGTCACTGTACTTGTAACTTTTTTTCTTCGAACATAAGGTGAAAACAACCAGTGCGGATGCGTTGTCTTCACCTGAAATGTCTGGAATATATTCCTTATTTATGCGTGTAAGAGTACACAATTTCGTGATTGAAACACAGTCTTCGACGAATTAAATGTAACTACATATATACTTACTCAGCCACGGTGAAAGCTAATTCGAAATTTTTTCTTCTGTTTTGTGGAGTTAGTTGACTATAATCGAAGGCATCTGGCAAGAAATGGTGTATGAGGGCACAAAATGCTAAGCCATCGACCCAGCACGCACTAAAGTTGGTTATTTGGACATTCTATATAAGTTGAATGGGGGATGGTGGTGGGGAGTAGAAAAAACAAAAATTATTTTATTTTAGTTATTTAAAACCATAAATGCAATTTTACGGCGATACTCGTGCTTATAAATAAATACAACATCAAGCATGCAATCATATGAATATTTGTATAATAGTAAGAGTAAAAGAATTGAAGCATTAGCTTTTGGCTTAATCCGTTTTCAGGGACCTTTCGTTGGTATATCAGAAGTACGCACAAAGGTCAGAGCAACTGCAGCCTATATAGTATCGCTTAGAATTAGAATTAACTGGCGAAAGGCGTTAGCTAAGTATGCAATTTTGAGTTATGCTTCTTTTGAGTTAGCATTGAGCTTGCAATGCATTGATTAGAGAGAGAGAAGAAAGAGTGAAGGATAGTAGATTAAATATAAATAAATTTAACAACAAAAAAAAAAAAAGAATAATATAAATAAAGAAAGGAAAAGAAAAGAAAACACTCGTTTAGGGCTTTGTTTGTATTAATTGGTAGAAAAATAAGAGAAAAAAAAAACGTTTGGTGAGTAGTTTTGGTTTGTTTCGCACTCATTGCATCATGGGTGGGAGTAGAAATTTATACCTCGTATTCCTTTGTTTTCGACTGACACCACTGCAAAAGTTGATCCTTGACAGTGGCGGCGCGTGCATTTAAAGCAGGATCGGTAAATTTGAATATCGGTGCATTACCGGTAACGGACGGTGAGGCTGAAGAGCCGCCACCAGGTGTTGAGGGTGTTGTTGGAGATCTGAACAACAAACGATTTATATATATTTATATATATTGTTACAATTCAAACACACACACACATATAAATATATATCTATGTTGTATATTAAACGGGGTAGTTTTGGTTTTTTTAATTGGACTGAATGTTAAACAAAGAAACTACAATGTTTTGCAAATTTTTAGAAATCGTGTAGATCTTCTACATACAGTTGTTCTCTAAGTATTTCAGTAGTGGAGGGGAAAAGATACAAAAATCGTAAAATGAACAGAGAAACGATAGCCTCAGGATACATCTACTGCATCGATATTTGTATTGGACTTTGTGTAATAGCATTCTCGGCTAGGGACAGCGCATGAAACGTCTGTCCTCTTGTTAAATAAGTATATGTATAAAAGAAATTAAATCTAATTTAACGATGTCACTTAAAACCGGCTCCAGTCAGACTACAATCGTTGACAATTAATTGTATACAAAATCGAATGTTTGGATTTTTCCCGGGTCTGATCATTTCAATTTTAAATGGCATCATGTTCCACGTTAATCTATTACATTGTTAGATACTTATGTACATATGTATGTAGTTTAAAGAATTATGAACCATTACCAACCACCAGAGATGGAGATTTAATAAATAGACCTACACTTTAAATGAATTTTATAACCTACAGTACGGACACGTTAATCTGCACACCGTTAGTTGGAATATCGAACTTACTCAAATTCCCATTCACTCAATGTTTATTCACAGTTGGAGTATGCATTGGCATGTATCCACATGGGCATTGGTGTGGAACGTTCAATTCGGATTCACTTTCAAAGCTCGACAGGTCGAAAATACGAACTACACCGGCTACTGTACTAATGGGAACGTAAGTTAAGAACCTTGGCAAATTTGGTACACATCGATAAATATGTGCGTCCCTATTTTCCGACTCTTCGATATAAGGGATTGGTTTTTATTTGATCTCAATTTGGACTCATTTGATCAACCCTATTGAAATGCATACGACCGGTTATTTTTGTTATACATCTGGGAAATTTCATCATATATCAAAGATGTTCACGCGTAAAAGCCGGAAATTTAGTCAGATTTTAATATATTTTTTTTAGATACAGCTGCCTTGCTTTGCTGTATATCCTGGTGAGAATATCAACGTCCGTTTTCGGCGACTTTACGAGAAAAAATTATCTAGTAAACGAGTAAAATTACTAGCCGTTCAGAGCCTGATTCCATTTGAAATAAGTTCCCCGTATGTTCATACATTGTTAATGAAACAGAACTCAGATCACTTAAAGTTTTGATATGTTCGTCGTCCAAATATATCACCCACATTCGGCTGTAATCGAATTACGAACAGGATATTTCCATCTGGTTTAGTCTAAAACAGCGTTTGCTGTTGCGTTATATCGGCTCTTTTGCGGTAGCATACCATGGTTCAGTCCATTACGGCGCTAATCATTTAAAACTCACGATGTTATACGTTATTCACATATCGGGAATATAAGTTAACTTAATGCAAGACAAGACTCAGTGTTCAAAATATTGGTAAGCGCCCGATACTAAGAATTCAAGTGCTGACCGAATCTAACAGATTATCGAGTCCGTACTGTATTTCGAAATACTATATAATAGGTAGAATAAAGAAAAACTATAATAATAAAAGATTCCAAATAACAAAACAAAAGCCCTGCTTACTTTGTAGATTGTTGAGAATTCTGTCTGTCTAATTGCTTGAATTTGGTGAATGGAGAAACGGTTTTTGGTCCAGTTCCGCCACTGACAGTTCGAGTTGTAACTGCAAAACAAAAAAGTAATAAGAAGAAAACAATTAATGTGTGCTCTCAATCGGTTGACTTCCATTTTCGAAAATGCCTAAGACACACATACATGTACAATTAATTAATTAATTTAGCAATACAATTAGCAGCTAAATTAATTCAAAACTCTCAAGGCACTGAAGTCTAAAGCTATCCCTAGCTGTGGGATGTGTCTGCATGGCTTCTTACCTTTAGTTGTAGTTGTTACAACAGCTCCATCTCTACCCTTTGTTTCGGTTTTTTCGGTTCTAGATGTGGAAGACTGTTGTTGCTTTGCATCTGTGAAAAGAAATGGAATGGGAATGTGTTACAAATGAATGAAAATTGCCGGGAAATGGACGGACGACAAGTTATGATTAAAGGGGATAACGTAAACGAAAACTTCATGCAACAATTACATCTTATACATGTGATTGGCACATCCAAACATACATAAATTCGAACTCGTATTACAAAAATTCTCTATGTACACATACACACTACAAATATTTTGAACGTAATGAATGATTATTATTACAATATTTTTTGTTGTTGGGTTTTGTGATCTCATCTTAAACCGACGGTTTCGGCACGTCAAAGGTAAAACATTCAATATACGGGATTATGGTTAGAGAGAAATCGTAGACCCAACTTCGTGGCTGCGGCGTGATATTATGATGAACATGCACATCATGACTACACACAAGTTGTGGACGATAACAAAAACAAATAAAACAAATACTCGGGGAAAGTATCAATCAAATCAAAAACAAATTAAAATAAAACTTTTTAAAATCCATGCTAAAGCTTTGTCCCTGATTAAAGCTCAGATCTTCTTTGCAAATACGCTCGATTCCGAAATCTAACGGATGGATTTGCAAATGAAAACCAGAAAAAAGAATATGATATGTAAAAGCGCACAAAGCTTCTAGATTGAAGTCATCAGGGTAACAGAAACAAACAGCAGGCTCGATATTGTCGATTTGGAAAAAATGTACAACAAAACCTTGGTCTTTTTATTCGTGTTTTGAGTTGGCACTGGCGGGGAGGGCGGTTGTTTATTTGGTGGGCTGGTGGTTGGTTGATTGGTGGTCTATGTACAAGAGTTTACAGAAGGAGGGACATCATGGTTTTTAATTGTCTTACTAAAATGTTATTGAGAAGCTTTTTTTGTGATTGTTTTAGTTCGAATTCAACGCAATTAGAAAAGCACTTAAATGCAACTCATAAGGAGTCGATGCGCATAGATACATACCTAGTCTAGTCTTATGATTAAACATCGAAAAATCATTGTTACAATTCTGATAATCTCCAGTTAAGAACCACATCAGATCCCATTCAAACTGAATTTAATAACAGATAATTACGTCTTAATCGGATATTTTGAAAATAACCGTTAAGAAATAATTAGTCAAACATTCCTAACATTATTATGACTTCTTTAATTCGAATTTATTTGTTATTTAAAACCTGGCGGTCAATTAAGAACCTATAGAACAGTTAACAGTTATGTACGAATAATTGAAAAATATAGCTAATTCATTCTATTTCTGACAATTTGTATTATGTTCGGACGGATTGCAACAAATGGTGAAATTTGATTGGGTGTATAATTAATACAAGATAATCACAAACATTATGGTATCTCTACCATATCTTCTCATATCTTGAGAAGGGAGAGAAAAACATTTTGTATTTAGAAAAAATAAGTAAAAACAATTTATGCAATTTTCGACTTTTTTTATGTCCAGCGACTTTATGTTCGATTTTTTTTACCAAAAACTATGTGATGGAACATTAGTCTTCATATGTTTAAGGATATGAAAATAATTTTGAATTTTTTTAAAATTTTAAAGATCTAACGGCTATAGCTTTTTCAGAAACGACACTCATAAAAGGGCCGAATATAAATACATATCTATTTTTGGATGTTTGGTGATTTATATGATATTTTTTTTTGTATGTATCTATTTGCGACGATCCTTGACGGGTACACAGAGTAAAATGTTAAGAAATGATTTTTAATTTAATCAACAAATAAAACTCAAACGCAAAGGAAATGTTACGGGCGTGTACACGAACGGAACAAGCAAACGACAACAATCCTTTATCGACTTGTCTTTCGAATCATGCGTCATTAATATGGATTTCGCGTTGCTAGCACCAGGAATATGTTCAGTTGATGCAACAATTTGGCACTTGCAAAACTAGACGGTTTTTTATTTTGTTCATATCAACTCACAAGTTATGTACGAAACTGTTGTATTTCTCTCTCTCTCTCTCTCTTGCGGTCTTTGCAATTTTATTAAAAGACGAAGACGAGCTATCGATCGACTGGCCGATCGATTATCGCATTATTGTGGATTATCGATGTGGTCGTCATAAATCCCGATACGTTTTCATAGGAGGGCTTCGGCTGTGTTCATCGATCATCGTCGTCGTAATTGTTGTTGGTGGCAGTAGCAAACTGACTACGATACTAGTGTAGTGATATTCGTTCGTTTGTTTGACTTTTTTTTTTTTTGGACTGGGGGTTGGATTGGATTTTGACATTTAACATTGGATAGTTCTATGTAATTGTGTGCTTTTAATTTCATTTGTTGGTTTGATTTTTTTTAAAGAAACAATCGTCGTTTACTATTTTAACAACATGAAGTCCCTCAACTTCCGTTTTAACAATTCTCTTTCCGTGTCTACTCGGTCAGTCGTGAGTGTTGTCGTCGTCTTCGTCGTGTCGCATAAGAAGGAAATAAAC
The DNA here is from genome assembly GCA_958296145.1 of Hydrotaea cyrtoneurina. Lineage (NCBI taxonomy): Eukaryota > Metazoa > Arthropoda > Insecta > Diptera > Muscidae > Hydrotaea > Hydrotaea cyrtoneurina. The sequence continues at coordinate 2,328,085 of OY282513.1, read as the reverse complement.
AAAACAAAAAATAAACGTTAAAAAGGAACAACTATAACTAACTATACAAAGTGTGTGATGGTGAGATAGACAGACGACCAAAAGCAAGTTTTGTTTGGATTATCATTCATCATCAATACGATTATAATCACTTTGGAATGGCTGGTACTGTTTTCTTCGGATTTCTTCAGATATAGCGTGAGTTGTAGTTTTGGTTGCAGTAGAGTTGCTTGAAAGCCGGTCCCTTGTTGGATAACTATGAACCCATCATTAGCTGCTCGAAAGCATCCTCAACATTGCTCTCGTCTAGCAAACTCAAATTGGCTATGTGCGGCATGGTGGCACTGCGCGTCAGGCCGCCGTGATTCGCGGAGACATGCGATCCCATTGACTTGCGACTGGTCGAAATTTTTTCGCTGGTTTTTGTGCGATTAATGACGGATCTCTTGGTTTGCTCTACCATGGTTTGTTCCTGCTGTATGGGGGACTTTTGTCCCGAGAAATAGGCGGCGACTGTTTTTTGTTTTTCCGTCACTTCGGTCTTGTCTATGCCGGCCTCGTACATTTTAGGTATAGCCAAACTGTGACCCGACTTTGTGCGCCTGAGCTCATTGATGGGCGGTTGTGGGAACTTGTGTGGTGCTGTGGGCATATGTTGGTTTTGTAAACTTACAATTTGATTCCACGAGTCGGACTTGCTGAGTTTGTTTGGCCTCACCACAGGTTCATTATGAGATCTCTCGTCATCCTGTCGCCTAGATAGTGATGTAAAGGCGTTTATGTTGTTGTAGACAATATTTCGTGGTATATAATCATCGTCGGGTTGTGGCGTCGCCGGAGTTTCTACCACCGTTGGCCTGGAAGTTGTAGGCGCTTGTTGTGATGTCTTGAGGATCGACCTGCTGGTTGTGACCTCCAGGCTTTTGGTATGTACCGACGTCGTGGATGCAGGTGTTGCGACAGCTGTATTGCCACTTTTCCCCAGGGGGCTCTGATACGAATTCGGTATGTAGTGGTGCCTCTGTGGTGGTCCAAACTTTTTAAGGATTGGTTGGTTTTCATCTTTCGGCAATGAGGACTTTACTATGTCGGGCGTATCTGTGGGTGCAGATGATTTGTATACTTGTTTGTGAGACTTCTGTGATTCAATCGAAGTAGTCCGGTGCTCTTCCTTTTCTTGATAGTCGAAGGCGCTGCTGCCCAAACTCTTGCGACGCGTTTCCGTAGTTATTCGTTCGCTCTGTTGCTGAATAACTTTGGTGCTCGCAGCTTCCTTCGAAACAGTTGTATTTTGTGCCCTTGCAGTTGACACCGACTTTATATCCTGATAGTCTTCACTCACAGTCTTTCTCATGTTGGCCAACGACTTCTTGTTGGTGGCTTTCTCTTGAGGTTTTACAACGGTTTGCGTCGTTGAATTCTGCTTTGGTTTCTTAGTTGTGACGCTTTGTTGCGGCTGAGAGTGCATTGTACCTGGTGGTCTAGCATCGGTAGGTTTTTGAACTGCTTGACGTGGTTTTTCACTAGATTGTCCAGAAGTAGCTATTGGCTTTGGTGGTTGGGGTTGAGGAAGTAGATATTGTTTTGGTGGAGGTGCGGATTGCTTTTGGTGTCCCACAGCAGGAGTCTGAGTTGGGCGGGAAGCTTCATAATTGGTTGTTTGTGTTGGTGGGCTCTCATAACCCAACGGTTGAGATGTTTTTGGGTGATGGGGTGGTATGGCAAAATTTGTTGTTGTAGCCGTAGGTTTTGTGTATTCTGGTACCTTTGGACCTTGGGTTGGTTGAGCATATTTTGTCTCCGCATATGGTGTTGGCATTGTATTTGTGTATTTGAGCGCGGAGGTGGTTTGGTTATATTGATACGGAGATGGCATGGAGGACGTCATGTGAGTGTCTTCTCCCGTGGTCACAGCACTCTTTGTATTCGTTGTGAGGGTTGGCTGCTGACTCGTATAACTCGGAGTTGACTCGTAATAATTTTGGCCAACGGACATAGCGTGATCATCCGAAATTATAGGATTAGACGTCCAATTCGTGTTGGGCGAAGGTAAATTGTTGGTATAGCTTACCGAAACAGGATTTGAGCTGGCAGTTGATGTCTCACTTATATTTCTTGACCGCCTCAGAGGCAAGCTATCGGGTGTCCCCGTTTGACTATTTGAGTATCTTCTGTGGTCTTCATCATCGGTGGTGTCCTCGATTGGATACGTCACCACATATGCTGTTTGCGTTTCACTGATGTACGGCTTTGGCGATGGTTGCTGTGGCGAATACATGCTATTGTTAAGGTTTGTGGGATGAGGGATGCGCTTTGATATGTTTTCCAGACTTTTGTACATGGTCGGTTGTTTGCGTGGCTGGCAATAGAGAGCGTTGTGGTTGTACGCAGTTGGTGTCGCTTGTTGCTTTGTTTGACCGTCATACAAGGGCTTACGATTGGGTTCAAATTTAGTAACATCTGGAAAGAGCGGCTCCACAAGAGGTGCCTGATACGAACGTCCATCAGGGGAAAGGCAGGCCTTTGGGGAGGTTGGTGCCTCGGGACGTTTGGTGGTGCGTGTTTGACGTTTGTTTTCATTGTTGCCAATATTTTTCATTGTGGACAAAAGACTTTTGGCCGCCTTGGAGTTTTTGCCATAGACCTCATCATCGCTTACATGGCCGGTCCGCCTGCCAATCGTAACCGCTGTCTGGCTTTGCGGCTTACCCATGACTTTGCTGACGGCTCGGTATTCACACAGATTGTCCGAGTCGAGGTCGTCATCGGTGTAGTCGGTTTGCATCATTGTTGCAACGCTGGGACTCGTGAGGACACTATCAGTTGGACTCATAATATCGAACGGTTGGACGTTGTCCCGCGTCAGGTACTGCTGCTGATGTTGCTCTTGTTGCGGTGGGCAATACGAGGGATTGGAACTGGTTAATACCAAAGGTACGGCTTGTGGATTAGTAAGTGAATCTTCACGGGATCGATAGTTATCGAACTCGGAGACAGCCGTGGGCAAACAGGGGTAACTTAAGTACGTTGGCTTGGACGTCCGGTTATTGTACGTAAACGAAACATTCGTGGGTGGCGGTGGTACATACGATAGTGGCACGTCTGGTTGATAATCGTGCGACACACTATATGGATCTGTAGTATTGGGCAACGAGGGACGTTTTTTGTAGTCGTCGTTTTGAGACACATTGACGTTGGACGCACGCAGAGAGTTGTGCCTTTGCAACATGGGACCATTGTTGTAATTCTCGTATCTGGAACGTTCCTCGAATCTGTTGGCCTTGGTCTTAAAACTGCTAGAATCTACAGCAGGTTTGGAAGCCCACGGCAAACCAATGGGAGATTTAGAAGATGGTGGTGGTGATGTAATGAATGAATTGTCCGGTCTCGCAACAGGATAGATATTTGGAGAAGGCGGGTGAGCTCCGGAGGAGGTATTTATGGGCGCTTGCCAGCTGTGGGCAGCTGTAGGCAATTGTGGTATCGGCTTATAAATGGCTTTTGGCTGAGTGTCGCCAATGTCAATGGGCCTGAACACTGACTGGGGGGCATGTTTGAACTCGTTAATTGGTATGGGCTTAGGAACACTTACAGCATTCTGCTGAGCGGCTGTTCTTTGATTGCGTTCTCTTATTTCCCTCTCGTAGTATTCCCGTTCCACGCGTTCTCGTTCCAGTCTCTCGCGATGCTGCTGTTGGCGCAAATGTTCCATCTTTTCGCGTTCCCTGCGCTCGTATTCCAACCGCTCATATTCCAATTTGCTTCTGCGCTGTTCAGCTTGACGCTCCGCTTCTTGTTGCAAGCGTTGAGCAATTTGCTGGTTAGTGCTAATGTAAGTGGGATCTCTTTGCGGAAGTGGTTGCTTATTGGTTTGATGGGACTTCACATGAATATGGCCCGGGACTTGTGGGGGCTTGGCAGCACTCACAGTGCCACCGCCCACTTCAAAGCTATGCTTAAGCGAGCCGAATTTACTGGTCCAATTTGAGACAGACCTGGATGTGGTCCATCCCAATCCCGGCTTATCACTTTGTTTGTTAATGAATGCCAAAAACTTGCGATCATTTTCGGTTTTGGGCTCAAACGGAGGCACAACATTGTGAACCCGTTTCTTAACGCTAGGGTGGACACCGCGCTTAAGACCGATAAGTTGCGCCTTGTCTTCGGCATCCGAATCTGTGTCTAGATCCGAGTTGAATTTTTTTGTCTTCGCTATATCGATGGTATTGGCTCGTTTCATAAGAAGTTTTTTGTTTGAAAACCTCGCGAACTTCGAAGAGGAATCTGGAGATTCATTCACAGTGCTACGGTTATCCACAGGCATGGCCTGCCCTTGAAATGATGGCGAAGCGGCAGTTGCAGGTTTTTGGTTGGGTGTTGATTCCAATCCAAAACTGACGGAGAAATCTCCGGAGACTGGTCTCCGTTTACCATTATTGGTTGGGGACAGCTGATTTTTCACAGTGTTTTCGGGTTGAAACATATTTTGCTTTGTCGATTGTTGGATGAGTATAGCTCCACTAGAAGCATTCTTCTCGATCGGGAACCACTGAGGCGGCGAATTGGCATTGGCCGTCTCAGGCGTTGTTGAATTGGATATATTTTCCAGCATTATCATGTCTTCCATGTAGCGCCTGGCATCGGCCAGTTCTTCGCGACTTACGCCAACGGTATGCCGGTCTATGCGGCTGCGGCGTTTGGCGAACCTTTGCCGGCCAGAGCGGTGGGCATCGGCCTCCGGCGAGGATGTTTCACCATACTGAGCATCGTTGCCATCTAACTCCGACATAGCAGCGGCAATTTCAGCCAATTTTTCGGGCGACGTTAAACCGTCTTGCAGCCGCGCCACCAGCGCCAGCAAAGCTTTACGCTTTTCTGTATCAACCGTGATGTCTTTGCCTTCCTTAAGGGAATTTTCCAGACGACTCAGGGCACAGGTCACGTCGTCGATTATGTTTGAATCACTTTTCATTTGCAGTTGGTCGCGTAAACCGGCCGCGATTAAGCGCAAATCTTCACCACTCTCTGTGCCAGAATCTTCCTTTTGAGGCACACCTAGTAGATCTACTTGTCTTCTAGAACTATTACCTACTACGTCTAACGAGTTCCCTATGTCCCTAACGCTAGTGTTGATGTTGTCTGTCCTGCCTGCAGTCACAGTCACAATGGGGGGGTTCTGGCTAGCATACGACGGTGCAGAAGAGGAGGAGCTTGTGTTATGCGGAGGAGCGTGCATACTACGATCACTACTGGCTTTTGAATTGTTACCACCCGCAGTTGCTGTTGCTTTACTAAAAGTACTACTACTGATGCCCAGCTTCTGACTGTTGGTCTGATTGGCTTGCAGCAGTTTTTGTTGGTACATTGTGGGCATGGCAGACTCACCCTGTTCGGAACTGTCAGTTAAGTCGTCTGGGGTTTTGAGTGTTTCAGTTTCTGTTACTTTTTCAGATATGGAATCTGCAGTCGTCGTGGTCGTCGGTGGTGCGTCCTCTTCGGCGTTAGATGTTTGTTTGTTATTCGAACTATTATCTGCGGTTATCTTCGCCGACGTTATTGGCGAACTTTCGTCTGTCTGGGTATTTGTATTTTCCTCGGCGACCTTGGTGAATGAAGGATCACTTTCGTTGACAGCAGTTTTTGTCGTGATCTCTTCTTCGGCTTCGTCCGAATCGTCGGTTACTTCTTCAATTATTTCCTCGTATTCGCTGGCACTACTATCGCTTCTTTCAACATTTAATTGTTCGTCAGATACCGCAGCTGCTTCTTTTTTGCCTGCTTGCTGGCAATTCTTCTTTTCTAAAGATAGGGAATTTATGAGCCAACGATTAAAAAATGATTTTGTAAAAGCGAAAAGAACAAACGAAAACAAAAACACAACAACAAATAAAAGTAGGAGCATGATGATATTTTTTGTTTGGTTGGTGTTGGTTGATTGCGATCGAGGGGATCAAACGCCTTACTGTCTCTCACGGCGAAATCGCAAACGGTGGATGTTAGAATGATTTCAAAATAAGTGATCGTTTTCGTTGGTGTGGACGATTTTTATTGGTTTTTGGTGGTAGTGGTGTACTGGTGATCGATACAATGGACTATTACGAGCGAACGAGTACGATACGAATGATAATAGAGAACATCACACACAACACATGATATGTGGCTGATTCTTCTCTGTGGAAGAGACGACAGTAATCGATACGACACGAATCGAAATGACAACGAAAAGGCTCATTCACACTAAACGATCGAATCGTTCGAACATGTCGATCACGATAAATCAACATTTGGGTCGATTTTAATTACCCACTACTATTTCCATTCGCTCCGACGAACGCGTCGTTTAGTGTGAACGATCCTCAACAGAAATAAATTGGATAAATAGAATGGTGATGCTTACATCTTATCTCTTCTTACTTTCCTTAACTACAGACACGCTGACACACGCACACACGCATATAGACAGCTCGTATCTAAGTAGGTGTGTAGTACGAGTTGAGCGTATGCATAAGTACCTAGCCAAATAACAATAGTTCTCTCACTGTCTCTCTTTCTTTATCACTCACTCTCCGAAATCGATTCGATTCGATTTCAAGCTAAGTAATTACAATCTAGAATAGAGTAAATATACAGAGAAATGCATAATTAAAGATCGTTCCATCATCGCTGTACATACATAGTAAGCACATAATTCTGGTAGGTATAAATACTCTATCCTAACACTTAAACATCGTGGCCACCGTAGGCATCTCGTTTTGTTCTATGAAGTTATCATCCTAAACAGATAATTTTATGTCTGACGACGACTGACTGACTGCATGTATGTGCCCTTCATTTCGAATAATGTTTTTTTTCTCTCTTAGTTGGACACCGCCGCTTGTGATCTGAAAGATGTTAATGAATATGGCGGTCTTAATCAGTCACCGCAACGACCACCTGGTCTGATCATATTTATATTGAATATTGGCTCGAAATAAAAGGCACATTGTTTTTATTTTAGTTTTTTGTTAGTTACAGAAAATTGTTCAAATACCTGCACGGTCAGCCATAAGTTCCCTCAAACGTGATCGTATTTTACGACGTTCTTCGTAGGTTCTAGCTTGTTCCAACTGCAATGAGAGAAAAATTCAAAATATTGTGAGAAAAGGTCATCTAACACTACAAAAAAAAACAGAGCTTATATGTCAGCAATACTGTGGACAGATCGAAGAGTTATGGTAACACGTCAATTACGAAGATCCGAATGCAATGTGGGAAAACCCAAAACCGTATGCACCATTTTCATGATTCGGCAATTGGCAGTTTTTTATCTACCATATATAACATCGAATATTAATTATCGTTTCGTATCATGAAATTAAATTCAGTTTCTAGCCCACTATCCTCCGATCGCTGCCGAATTAATAGCGAACAAAGATCGAAACAAATTATCCGTGTATGCTGAGAAAATATTGGATGTAATATTTTTTAAAAATAGAACCCATTATTTCTCCAGTTTAAAATTAACAAAGTTTGTTTCGGAATACAGATTGCAGACACCAATCCAGTTAGTACTCTTTACTGAAGGCTTCGTAATACGGAACTGACAACGTAGGTGCATCAATTGAACCAACAGAAACAACTCACAGCGCACGATTGTAACTGTAGTTTATTACACATACTATAATTTGAAAATATCTAAAAAAAAAAATGTATTAAGTTGCAATCAATCCGGATTATGGAATACGCAATGTGTAGGGAAACACATTCCGAATTAGCCAGTAATCCGGATTATCGAGTTTAGACTGTCGTTGTAGCTGCCTTTGCAAATAATGTTCAAATAGCGCTGATTGTTATGATTACACCCATTGTCTTGGTCATCCGCGTTTCTATTGAGACTAGAATTTATAACAAGGGAATTCTCGGGGCGTATTTTTAAAATTTTACTTCCAGATTACCAGGGCTAGTGGTCGGGAATCCCGGAAATAAAATCCTACCCATAAACTTAAACTATGTACGATTTTACGCAATTTATACAACTGTGATTGTCGGTTTTAATCGCGAAATTATACAACTTCTTATTTCCTGAAACATTCCTTATTAATTGTCTACGATTTTTAACTAACGTATTATTAATTATTTCAAGTTTTTAGATACGTGCAGGTTTATAAAAAAAAAACAATACAAGTTTATAGTTTATTTTTTTGCCGGCAGTTAAAAAAGGTCGGAAAATGAGACACACATTATATAGGTTTGTAGGGGTTTTAAAAAACCGGCATTATAAAAATTCGCTGGATTTTATGATTGGCCAAAAATTGTGGGTCGGACCCAAAAGATGTAATTGGGTATCGCGCCCACAGTTGCCGGGGGGTCTTAAGGTGGTTCCTATAATAACGTGGGACACCTGGTTCCATGGGTCTCTAGCACCAAAATAAAACTGGGCCTCTGAGCCCCAGGAGAAAAGTTCTGATCTATAAATGTGTACATTATAGACATGGACTTATGGATAGTTAGCCGGAAACATTTTACGAATGCAAGTGTTGTTGGTGACTAATATCCCTGGGGTTCTAAAAAAGAAATCGCCAATCTACATTAACGTCTCAGTGTATTTTTGTTAACATTTTCAAACTAATCGTTTGTTAATCGTATCTTACCAATTGTTTTAGAATTTCCTCGTCCCAGATCTCCTCGATGTCACAAGTTGTCTCTAGAACTGGTGAAGAAGAGCTTCCAGATTTTATGGTTTTCGTTACACGTGTAGTTTTTACCTAAGAATACAGCGAGAAATAACAAATCGTTAATAAGGCACAATCAACAAAAACTTTCCGCCAAGGAAAACATAACAATTGTCTTTTAATTCATATAGTTGTACAATAAAAAAACGAGTATATGAACAAATTAATTTTGTTTTTGTTTCACAGCATTTGCTTCTGTAAATAATTTGAAAAATGTGATTATGTTATTTTGCACTTTAGCTGACACCATGTAGTTATTTGTCACGAATTTGTTTGATAAATTGTTTATTTTGCCTCGCTATTGCCCAAACCGATGGGCTATTACAAATAAATTTATTTTCAAAACTATTTCCGAATAAGGCCAGACGAAATTTTGTATTTTGTGTGTGTGTGTGTGTGCGTAAGTGTCGGTGTTGTTTGTTCTGCTTATAAATAGTTTTTGTATTGAAAAGTGACGTATTGTGTTCATATTAATTTGTGGTTCGAGTATAGGAAATATCAAAATGTTGCCAAATGTTGTTGTTCATCAGTGCTACAACAGAATTTCTCTGGGCGATGAAGCGATCAAGAGTCCCGTCCGATCGCGCACTCAAATAATAAATAGTGGCGTGGTAGTGTCGCTGGTGGTGGCGTTGGTCGTCCGCAACGTTTTAACGAAAACCCGAAAAAAGTGAATTGGCACCAATTTCACTGAGGTGCAAAATTAAAATAAATCAATGCGTCAAAATAGTTTATTTTTGTTTACCGCTAAAACAGCATGCACACACAGCAGTGATTAATTGTTAAACAACTACCGACTTTTGCTGTTTGTTTTCATTGGCATTCTCTTTTAAATCGTGTTTCTGTTTCCGTTTCCCTAATAGGTGCATTGCTATTCTTTTGTTCGCTTTGGCGCAGCACCTCATTGTAAATTTCTGCAATCATTCCAAACATCAATCCCTCCATTAAATACACTCGTTTGCAACAACAAAATACTGCGCTTTTACATTTTGTGTTCAATTCGAAAAACGCAATAAAATTACAATTTGCAAAACATATTACAAGACATTGTCTTGATACACATTGATACACGTCAAAGTAAATGAAAATCGCATTTTATTAAATAAATGTGAAAGCTGCTTCGAGCACAGATTTCAACAAAACTCTACAGTCCAAATTCAGTCTAAGTCTAATTAGCCGCAGTCGCTTGACCCAAACACACTATTTGGCTGTTACAACTCTGTGAATATTAATTAAAAATCCTGTATCGAATGCTCGATACCTATATAGCACAAACAACGTTGGACGTAGTGTTATCGAGTTTTCGATACCGACTTTTACCTTAATTCTTTCCCGAAAAACGACTACAAGAGGCGATAATCACATAAAGTTGTTATCAAGCCAGGACCGTTTCAAGCAGGAGATGTCAAAGGTTCCAACATTATTGGTTAAAAAGCAATGATAGACAGGAGTGGTTCAGACGTCCTAAAAATTTAGAACGGTCATGGATCTTTATTTTGAGTCGTACACAAATAGTGAATTCGTTACCCAAATAAAATGTTACCACACATGGTGCAACATTTTAAAAATGTCACACTGTTTGTGCTAACAAACGAACACCTTTAGTTGTAACACTTGAAGCTACCCAACGAAAACAATCAAGACGTTGTCTACATTTTAAATGTACGCATTAAATTTGATTTGCTATTTTACGGTGTAACATTTTACACGGTCGACTGGAGAGATTGCAAAAAGTGCGACATTTTCGATTTCAATGGAGGCGAACGAACTCAAAATCTATTCGTAGGATTACAAATATCTATGCCAAATATTATATTTCGAACAAAATGTTTCATTATTAATTTCAATGGCACAAATTATTTCCTGTGAAATCATCAATCTGAATATTTTTATATTTTTCTGTGTCAGTAAGCACTGAACAAACAATAAAATTTAATAAAACCATTTCTAATGATTTTAATCAAAAAAGTTTTATTTGTTAGACACTGTGTGTGAATAGTTTTTTTAAAGTTTAGAGACCTAAATTGTCATAACTCCAAACGAAATACGAAATAAAAGTGTCGCACGACATAAAATAGGAATCCTTCAAACGAAATGCACTCACTGGTTTAGAGTTTGAAGCAGGTATGAAATTATCGTCGGCCATGAAGTGAGTTCTCCATGAACCTTGGAAGCCTTAAAATGATTGCATTTTTAAAATGTTAACACCTGTGGTTAAATATATCAATGTTTCAATTGTTTATCTGTTAACGCAGAACCTACGGCTTTTCATAGACAGTCGAGCAGTTCTTGCTGCAAAGAGTGCGATACTATAATGATTCTTCCTAAGAGCTGCTAGATCGGAAATGTTCTTGTTCAGAGAGTAAATCGTTAACAAATGCAAAGACATTGACATTTTGACAGCTTACTCCATTTACACGAGTAAAAAGAAGAAGTCATGACCTTTCGTCTAAAACGCGGAGTACACATACAAAAATCTTAGATATACTACAGTTACGTTAAGTAATTTGGTTATTGTAAGCTGGCGTACTACACTTTGTAGGACAGACAGTTTTGAAGGTGTTTTCATAAATCGAGCCTGAACTTTGAAAACGGTTACAGAGCTGGGAGTAAGATGGGTCAAATTATACAAATGGCTTCCGCGGCTCGTTGACAACACTTGATGCAAGGGGTCCAAACCATCCATATCATCGACTAGAAGCTAATCACATGCCCTTGTGTCCATTATCGTTTTGGAAAAAGTAAACTAGAATTTTCTCCCGATGCAATAGGGTCTCTTCAAACTTCTCTGGATGGTTTTCCAACCCAAGTGTGTCGATTATTCATCTTCAGGAAACCGCTCAAAAACCAGAATTCAGACTAATGTTACCTCAATGTATTTGTTCATTTTGGCATTTAGGGAAATCGCAATTCCATATTGGGTTTTTGTTCTACACACATTTCCGTTTCCTCTCGATGAATACCATCATCATTGCGTACATTTGTAGTCGTGCGGACATGTCGTTTTGGGTCGTACAACGCAAATTCTACGATCGTTAAAAATGTTGCTTTGTCATACTCGCGATGTGATGTACTTGTCGGTTGTCTGCTCTGTGTTTCTCCTTTTTTCTGGGTGGTACACTCGTGGACAAAAGTGTGTGTGTTTCTTTGTTGGCATGCCAGACATTGACTGAAGATGTCAATTGTTCAGGTGCAGGATTTGCTTATACTTATACGTCGTTCCAAATATTATTTATAGACTTTTTTTTTTTAATGGAGAGCAATTGTGTGAGTTCGGTGTTTACTACCGTACACACGTGTGAACGAATGTACGAATAAGTACGTGTGGCGTATATATGTACATATGCTTCTGCATATATGCTTACGTACATGCGTGTACGTACGTACGTACATGTATGCGTGCGTACTCGAATTAGATTCCAATTGTAATCATTGCAAGTATAAATTTAGAAAGTTATTTAGGGCTTCGCTTCTACACGAAGCGTGAAGCAAGAATGCATCTTTATGTTCTCTTCTTGTTATTTTTACTTTTTGTACCACTTCCTTTTTATGTGCAGAGAGGCGATAGCAAGCGGAGTATTATTGGAGATTTAATTTTGTGGTTCCGATTTGTGCTCTCAATTCTCCTCAATTTGCGGCGAGGAAACGGAACAATGTGCTGTTGTTTGTCTATGCAGTAGCACACTTTCTGGCCAATCTGTGGGAATGGATGCCGAACTGGCGCTCTCGAAACTTTTGGCACTCTCTGCCACTGATGTTCTCCTTGTCCACGTACCGAAGACGAAGAAGCGAGAAAATTTCGATTTTCTTCTTCACCAAATTATACACTTTTCTGTGTATGTAAAAATAGTGAACGAATAATCTATTTTCGTCGCAAATTCGTCGTTTGAGTGATTTTTGCTTTATTATTTATTTATTTTATTTTTCGTTCTGTGGGTTTTTTTTTATCGTATGTTTCGTTTTTTACACAGCACACACAACATTTTCAGTTCTTTTTTTGGGGGGGATATTTTGAAAAATTGGGAAATGTCAGGTGTAGTGGTCCCCATTAGTTTTTAAATGGTCCCAACCAGCCAACACATACACCAACAAAAATTGGCGTAGCTAGTACATAATATTTCTTTCTCACAATTCTTCATAAAACTTTACCAAATATAGTCAAGGAAAAATCTTTTTTGAAAAATCATTTTATTCCAATTGTTTGTATGTATGTATGTATACGTCATATACACACATATATATATTTATATATTATTTTTTTCGGTATGCTTACACTTTATATATTATCTAATGGACTCATTCGTATTGAGGTACCACATACATATATATATACATATACAATTATTATTGTATTCAATTTTTTCTTATTTTCTGTTGTTGTTTTTTTTTTGAGTAAAACACCGACCGTTATAATGCGGTAGTTATGGACGTTATATAAATTTTGGAAATTTTCAAATATTTTCTATCGAACATATACGTATTTATCTATATGTATATACACAAATATCCATCTATATAAATATACTCGTGTAGATATGTGCGTCCGATGTGATTTTTTCTTTTATACTACTGTTGTATATTATCCACTGTAGTACATATAGATGATTTTTCTTTTTTATTTTTTTTGTTAATGTTTATATTAGAACCGTCCGTGGTGGTCGCACTGTGCTCTGGTGTGGTGGAAAAGACAAGTGATCTATTGAGAGTCTAGGTGTGTACTGATTTTTGATTTCATTTCGTTTTCGGGAATGAGTAAACATCATTGTTTTTAGTGAAATATGCGTCAAAGAGCAGAAAAGATATTAACAGTAAAATAGAGAGAGAGAGGGAGCACGACAAACGTTTGGAAGATGTCTCTTGACAATCACCTTGTGCTTGAGATCGATCCTTGAGCATTACAACTTTTACGAACTATTATTAGTCTATATTGCAGAAAGATTCCGACATGTGTGCGATGTAGTCGTACGTTCATGTTTGTTTACAAACATTTGCCAACAGCGTGGCAACACTATTCACCAGAGTGTCAAGAAAACTGGCCAGATGTTTGGGAATAGTGGCAAATGGTGATTAATAGTTCATTGAGAGTATTTTTTTTTTTATGAAAATACTTTCAATTCGATTGACATCGAAATGTGTAATGTTTGGATCAGAAATTCAATAGCACGACACGCCAAAATCATATATTTGTTAGTTATTAACCATAAGAATATATATTCAGCGATATCGGTAAATAGAACTGTATTATATACAATGACAGCCATACGTACACGTATATCTTGGGTATCGGATGTTTTGGGTATATTGCCAGAAAACCAGAAACCACTTGTTTTTTTCGCTCGATTAAAACCAATTAACGTTTTATAAAATACGTAAAATACGTAATAATTATTTTTGGACATATTTTTAAAATGATATGTAGCACATATGTACCACATATGTTTGCGTGGGTGGCTAAAATGTGGTGGAAATCATTGATTGGTTTTGAATTCTATTTTATTGAATTCCAAAATAGCAAGAACAAATTGCTGCACAATTGTTTAACACTCATTTTAATCGAATATTATTAAATGAATACCGAAAACTGGCCAAAGTGATACATGGACCGTTTCGAATATTTATAGATGGAGAAGCATTCCATTGAAAGTTATATTTGAAAATATTCATAAAAATGCATGACATTTATATATGCAGTTTGCAAAAAAACAAAAAAAAAACGTACAATTAAATATATAATTTTAAAACGTTTGTATTGCGCCGTGTTTGTGGTTATTTTGATACAAGAAACCGAACCGGTGCTCAATTTGATTAGTCCACTTAGCTGGCGGGGGAGCTCAATCCGAAGAATATGGAGAATGTCATGAAAAACTTTGTTTTTCATTACTAAATGCAATTGTTTTATATTGACGTGATGGCAAATCGCCATTACCATTTCGATGGCTTCGTTGCAGAGATTGCTAAGTTGACTTAGGGAGATTGCAAGACAGCAAGTCTTACCATGTTGACTACACACATTGGCCTTCCTTAGTGCCCGTTCAGGCGGAGATTTTTTTTTAATTCGTACACATTTACGCTCCTTTTGGATAGAGGTCCAACTTGGCAAACAAGTGTACTCTATCAGTTAAATAGTTTGAGCAACCCCACATTCTCCGATCTTCAAATTTATGGACTTTATCGACGATTTCTGGCCTGAAAACTGGTTGGAATGTTCCGCGTCACATGTAGTCCACTAAAACATTGAAAATGATGGTGCAACGTATTTGCATTTCAGGAGGTTGTCTGGGTTCAATGAATGCCGAACGCAAACTTAATGATGCAAGCAGATTTACAGTAGTCCGTTGAAACATGATTGTTGGCAGATGTTGGCCAATTAACACCATCGAACCATTTCACTTCATTCAAAATTATTTTTTTTTTGAAAATTTTCACAAAGTGTAGAGACGGAAGTGAAACGCTCAAGCCATCAAACCTGAAGAACCTTATTGAAATGCGATTTTCCACATTTTCGGAATATTTTCGAGTCACATGTTACTCAGTTGGAAACAAAATTTCTTGCTAACAATGCAAAACAATGATATCACAAGTATTTGTTACATAATAGGGGAACATACCTCGTGTTTTGCGGGTTGCCTTCCACTGCCTGTGGTTGTCGTAGTTATCATTTTCGTTTCGCGGTTTATCGGTATAGTCGATTCAACACCCTTCATTATAATACTAGCACCCAAAAACTTATTTAGCAAAGCTCTGGCTTCCTGATCCTCAGCTGTGTCCCCTTCCTCAACAACTGTAATCGAAATGTGTTAACTAAGTATTACACCAATTTAAGAACACGCCCCGCATACCATTGTCGGCGTTACGCATGCGATCTAAAACGTCATCGACACTAGTGACCGCTTTCTGTTCGCCCTTTGTATTCAGAAATGAGCGTGATGATGAGGACGATTTTGTGGACGTAATCTTTTTGAATTCTCGCTGTGTCTTCTTAATAGACTCAGTTTCGCTCTCGCTCTCCACCATGATAAGGTCGCCTTCGGCCACCAGACACTCATCGTCGTCCTCCTGAGAGTCTGCCCCATGACGATGTGTTCTGGTCTCGTAGTATTCTGCATAAAAGCATATAAAACATTATTAATAAGCAATTAAAGTCTGTCTGGACGGACATGAGACCCACCAATATTATCACCATCCATGGCATCACTGTCCCTGCTATGCTTGCGTGAATTCGTACGCAATATCAAACCTGCCTTGGGATAATTGTTGGACTTTTCGGAAACCGTTGAGGACGATTCTTTATGTATGAATTTCTCACTCATTTCCTTGACAGATCCGCGGCGTACGTATTTCGTTGTAGAAGACTCAAGAAATTCCTCTGGACTCGAACGTACAGATGTACTGGTCTTCTGATTCGTTTTATACTAAAAAAATATTCAAATTCGGAAATTATCGTATTGCATGGTCGGTAACAGACCACATAGTGTGTCTTACCGTAGAATTTTTTGGACGTGGTTCGTCGATACCGTGTGCCTTGATTGATCGGACTGTTGTTTCTTTAACCTTTTCTTTAATGGCATTTAAATCTTCGGGATTCGTAGAATATATGAGCTCCTTGCGCTCCACGATTGGTTTCGATTTATTGTCCGAATAGTATTTCTCTTCAACAACATATCCAGTGACTTCTGTAATTTATATACAAATGAGTAAATTAAAAAAACAATATATTAAATTCAGTTTGCCAATTATAATTCTTTTGAATGCCAATTTGTTGGTAAAACACATATCGAAGAACCGATCCACAAAGGAACACTGTTTGCTGCTATCCGCCCATCTAATCAAACTCAACATTTTTCAATGTTTCCTAACTCACAAAACTATTTTGCAGTAGAACATAAAGATAAACAACTGACAGTTATGTACTGCAAAAATAAATTCAGCTGGTATGTATGTGTGTGTAAAGGACGGCATTAGCAAGTAAACTCGAAAATGACAAATGATTTTGAGTTGTGCGTCTTTAGAAGAATGTGTGCATTTATAACCCCCTTGTCACAATGTCTAACCTTCAAAACTTCTCCAGAAAAAATCACTAGCAATCACTGGTCAATAGTATACAAAATAACATCGTACACCGCTCACTGATTTGAGAGAATACATTTTTGACAAATTTCAATGTGATTACTGGAGTCAACTGAAACTACTCCACTGCCACCTAGCAAATCTGTTTTGTTTTTTAAATCGGGTTTTCCTAAATCTGTGTGAGATTGTTTTGAAGATAAAAAATATTTCCTATAGCCCTTTTTCGAAAGGCGACTACTCATTCAAAAATGTATAAAGTGGTCTATCGAAAATGCTTTTAAAACACATATGTTCTGTAT
This sequence comes from Hydrotaea cyrtoneurina, assembly GCA_958296145.1. Lineage (NCBI taxonomy): Eukaryota > Metazoa > Arthropoda > Insecta > Diptera > Muscidae > Hydrotaea > Hydrotaea cyrtoneurina. The sequence goes on along the minus strand of OY282513.1, from coordinate 2,311,029 downwards.
TTCTGCAAATATTGTCGAAGTGTTCATACTATTTGGGCAAAATACATCCTCGTACACATAATAGTCCTCCATTTAATTTATAATTGATAAATTTTACAAAATTAAGAATGACTGTTAAATTCTTTTAATTTTCCCATGAATAAACTTGATGTTGGATAATTTCGGAAATAATTGGTTGTAAATTAATAAAAAAAAAGTGGCATTTAGGTCACAATGGCATATGAACATCAATCTCGTGCAATACCTTTCGTAAAAATTGTGAGCTTCTATTTGCTCGATAAAGTAAACAACACAACATTTATCTAACATCACTTCAACGTAGTAAATCATATCTGATAAGACACATTAGGAGTGCACAATAAGAGATTTGATTGTGGGATTTGACTTACTAATTGCGCTTTGAGACAACGAAGGGAAAATATAAAAACAGACTTAGGTTTTCCTATACTGTGAGTCAGTGAGCACAGTCATCACTTACCTTCTGTTGTTTCACAGGGATCCGATGTGGGCTTCTTCTTCTTCAATGCCCTAATGCCAAAGAGGGGCAGACCATTTTCATCGGTTGGACCAATACCGTAGCTCGATGTTATACAATCGTCCTCCACATAAGCCGATCTATTGCTGGTGGTGGTGTGCTTTTGACTTTGATTTGTATTTGATTTAACCGTCTTGGTTAGACTGGAAGTCCTGGAATCCGTAACAGAGAATGGTTTCCTCGGAGTCGTGCTGGTGGTACTTGTATTGGGAGTTTTCAACACATTCTTGCGGTCTGCCCAAACGGGGGCTCTTTGCTCTGGCTTTGTTTTTGGAGCTTGAGGCGTTGGCACCCGTTTCTGTTGTTTCAATGTAACCGATTGCTCGTAACTTGCATTGGACTTGTGGACGCTGCTAACTTTGTTCTCGGGACTCTTGCTGTACACGCGAACTGGTGATGCCTTCTTTTCGCGCGGACTACTGCTTCGGTCTGTAACTCGGATGGGTTTTGTATTATCCACTTGGTGTCTCTCGGGAGAAGAGTGGGGAGATACAGATTTCCTGGACGGACGGCGAGATATTGGAGATGTATCCCTGTAGATCTCTTCAACATTCTGCACTTGCTCCATGTGGTCATCGCGGTAGACGTACTGTTGTTTGGTTGATTCCCTTAGGCCGAACTCTTTGGGTCCCAACTTGGTGTCGGGACTTGGACTGCGGCCATGTTGCGGTTTGCTACACACACGCGACTGTGATGGCTTGTTCGGGGGACTTGACATCTTTCGATTCGGTTCAGGGCTGTGAGTACGTGTGATTTTCGTTCTCTCAGGTGATGTATGTGTGGATGACGACCGGCGCTCCTCCTCTTGTTGCTCTTTATAGAAGTACTGCTTCTTGGTAGTGACATGGATCTTCGAGTTACTTTCTGGACTAATGCTACGTTCACGATGACTTGTATTCGAGCTGGTGGTTACTACTTCACTTGTATGGTTGCGCTCAACATTCATCATGTTTTTCTTGACCAAACGGATCTGGGCTCGAATCCTACGTCTCAATTCATATGAAGTGACCGTTTCCAACATTCTCTCCAATATCTCCAACTCGAAAATGTCTTCAATGCCCATGTCATCCTCACCTTCAACAGCACTCAATAGATCGGGTCGCTGTTTATGCGGAACATCAAACTTCACTTGTGTACTGCGATCATTGGGATGCAATTCATCATCATAGCTACCGGAAGGTTTGCGTGTGTAATTGGTTTTGTTTAATTCCAGCGAATCACGTCGAATGTGTTCCAATGAACTTTTCGTATGATCCATATAGGAGGGCCTGCGTCCTGAGCTGGGGCTGCTGGTGGGCGTCACCCTAGTGCTTGTGGGCTTTGGACTGTTGTGATTTTCGAAGAGACTTCTCCGGACAGCCACCGAATCTGTGGTGGTAACCGCTTTATTGGTCTTTTGGGGATAAGGAGATGTCTTTGTTGGTGGACGGTGGCTGTCTAGAAATGATTCATTTGTTTCAGATCGATCGATTGACTTTGTGGTGGTGGTGTTATGCTTCAGAGTGCTTCTCTCGGTTAGGTTTACTACGTGCGCTTTAGTGTTTTTGGTTGGTGTTGATGGTGATGATGAGCTTGGAGTAGAACTTTGTGGAATTTCTTTCATTTTTCTCGTTGTTTGAGAGGTGGTGTGTTGTGGTGTTGTCGGCTCTTTGCGAACGTTTATCTTGCCAGTGCCAGCGCCCGTGCCCGTGGTTTTGGTGGTTGTTGACCGCCGTGCTGTGTCAGAGTTAATGATCAATTCGGTCTCACTATCAGTAGGTACAACCTCGACTACCTGGAATTCAGTGTAGTCGACTACGTAGTCGTCGTCGTCACCGTCGTTGTGCTTCGAATTCTTTGTCTTGTTTGTGTGCAATGGCGTCTGTCTGTCAGGCTTCTTGTGTACGGGTGTGACTGCTGACAGTGACTGTGGCGATTTTTTGGGCCCGTTAGTGCTGTACGGTTTCGTTGTTTGTTTGTTTGTTGTGCTACTTACTGACGTTACGACGTTGCTGCTACTGCCACGACGGTGGTAATCGTAATCAGTGTCTACACGTCGTTGCGGCGATTGCTGCTGTCGTTTGTTTGCACCGGTGATAATGGTGGTGGTCGACGTCGATGCCGGCTTCTCGTTGGTGTACTGCCTGAGTGGCTCCGGCTGAACGCGTGACTTTACTTTTGGTCGTGGCTGAGCGTTGGTCGATGGTTTCTCCGAATCTTTCGGTGCCGCTGGTGATGGTGACACATACTTGGGTTGTGTTTTATTAACTCTGTTTGACGGTTGTTTATTGGTGGTGTTGTTGGTGGTGTTGTTATCAAAGACAGACGGTCTGGTTAAAATATCTTTCTGACGTCGTTGTTCGAGTCGTGTAGTGTGCGATGCAGTGTGGGGTACCAGCTCTTCGTAGTCATCGTCGTCATCGGTAGCAACTGGTTGACGTCGTTGTTGTTGTGGTTGTTGTGGTTGTTTTACAGCTGATGGCTGGCGATGAGTCACGCATTCTTGGTCAGTTCTCTTACTTTCGTATTCTTCACGCGATTCATAAGTGTGTTTACCTGCGGCTCCATCACCTATGGGCTCTGTTGGCTCTCCCCCGTCACTTTGACGTGAAATGTGTCTCGATATATGTCTGACCAGTTCTGGCGACTTTTGGGGCGCTGTTGGGGCCAACTTTACCGAGGTAAATGTGCATTCAGTTGTGTCCAGATCTTCGTCGGTTTCATTAAGGAACGGACGTCTTGTATCCCGAGTCGGTGTAGGTGTACTCGGTTGGTTGGTTAGACTTTCAGCGGTCTTTATGAACTTCTCCACCTTTTTGTCGACGGTCAGGAGGCATTCGTCGTCTTCGGCCACGCGGGTAATATCATCAAACTCTCGGTTGAAGGGACAGGATGCCTTCGGTTTCTTAACTTCTTCAGCAATGTTTTGGAACTTAGAGACCTTGTCGTGCACACTCAAGAGATACTCATCGTCAGGCACAGGGACACTTGGGTATGATTTTTCCGACGTTGGATAATCTAGGCTAGGTGGAGCCTCTACTACGGGAGTGCTGAGGACTTCATCATCGCGGTAATCAGAGCGATCGTAGGTTTTACGGTTCTTCTCAAGGTTCACTTCAGTGATGTGACATCCGACGTACGTATTCTGTTCCTCCTCGAAAATGGGTATGTTCTTAATAACCGGCTTCTTCCGGGGCTCATCTTCGGGCTCTTGAACTACATCGGGATATCGTGGTTTGCCAGTATCGAAATGAGCCGGCACTGGCGTGGGGACTATCTTGTCTGGCGACGGTTCGCGTGAACTCTTGGCGTGTTGTATATCGATTATGACGTTTTCCATATCTTCGCTGCTCACCAGTCGATCCGTAGTGGATAAGTTTATAGTTTTGGTGGCGAAACATTTGTTGGGACGACGGTGATCGGCGCTGGGTTTCGGCGACATTTTGGGCGAAGGCGGAGTCAGATTGGTGTTTGTAGTTTCCGGTTTCTTCATGACCTTTATAAGTTTCTCACTTGTAGAACGTGACATTTTCGAATCATTGTCTTTGCGCGTTACCCTGTGAACAGGGGCCGACTCTTTACGTTCCGTAACGGGCATTTTCCGAGGCATCTTATCCGGCACAATTGTGGAATCAATGATTTCTTTGAATGTGGAATCTTTTGGATTTCTGGGCGTGCCCTCCGGCTTTTTGCCAGCCGTCTCAGATTCAGTGTGTTCTATAATTATTTCGGTGCTAACCGAAATGTTACTGGATCTTCTACGTTCCGTGTAACGGGTTGGACTGGTTTCGGGTGAAGAACCAGCATCTACCTGGTCCGGCTTTTTCTGAGATTTCTCTTTGCGCACCGATGATCTCAAACGATCCTTTATTGAGGCTGTCTCGGTAACTTTATCATTCCTCCCGGTTTGCTTTGTTGTATTTAAATCGGTGGAGGGTTTGGAAGGTTTTCGCTTTGGCGTCTCGAACGCGGGTGCCACTGATTTTGTCGGAGATCCTGAGATTGGTCTCTTTGTAATGTCAGTGTCCTTTCCGACTCGTTTCTTGGACACATCGATGGTTTGATACGAAGTACCCTTGCGACGAGATGTTTCTGGTTCCGAGTCACTTGTAATTTCCGAAAAGTCTTTCTGTTGCACACTAACGTACACCTTTTCCGTGGTTCTGACAGATGATTTCTCTTCATCGGGTTTATTTCTAATGGGACTATCGAAAGAAGGTTTGTCGTCAGTAGGCTTCTTTGTGATAGGTTTTTTGTTCGAATCGGTCTTGGTCGATTGTTGCCGTCTTGGCACTTCGGGCGATGACTGCAGTGATCTTGTGGGCGATTTTGAAGGTGTCTTCTTAGCAACGTCACTCGATTTATCAATACGTTTATGGGTGACTTCTATTGTTTCATAAGATAACTCCATTGGTGTTCTGAATGACGGTGCCTCTGACCTCGTCGGAGATTTCCCAGTTGGTTTATTTTTGTCATTAATATTTGAACGTTTATTGGTCACTTCTATTGTCTCGTTGAAAGAATTCCTTGGCGATCCGTATTTTGTGTTAATATCTGAAGTATGAGTTCGTTTATTGGTTACTTCTACTGTTTCATAAGATGTCTCTTTTGGTGATCTGAACGTTGGAGACTCTGATCTTGCAGGTGATCTCGAAGTTGGTTTCTTTGTATTGTGAATATCTGAAGTATGAGTTCGTTTATTGGTTACTTCTACTGTTTCATAAGATGTCTCTTTCGGTGATCTGAACGTTGGAGACTCTGATCTTGTAGGTGATCTCGAAGTTGGTTTCTTTGTATTGTGAATATCTGAAGTATGAGTTCGTTTATTGGTTACTTCTACTGTTTCATAAGATGTCTCTTTTGGTGATCTGAACGTTGGAGACTCTGATCTTGTAGGTGATCTCGAAGTTGGTTTCTTTGTATTGTGAATATCTGAAGTATGAGTTCGTTTATTGGTTACTTCTACTGTTTCATAAGATGTCTCTTTTGGTGATCTGAACGTTGGAGACTCTGATCTTGTAGGTGATCTCGAAGTTGTAGTCTTTGTATCGTCAATATCTGACCTGTTGGTTCGTTTTTGAGTTATTTCTATGGTTGAAGTCTCCTTTGGCGCTCCGAGCGTTGGTGAGACCGATCCTGGGGTTCGTTTTTTAGTTACTTCTACTGCTTCGTACGCAGTTTGTTTGGGGCGCGTTGTTTCTGGCTCCGAATCGCTCATTGTTTCGGGCAACTCTTTAATGGAATCACCAACGAACATCTTTTCAGTAGTTTTGACAAAAGACTCTTCTACGTTTGGTTTTTTTCTTAGAGCCTCGTTGGGTGTTTCCTTGTTGACAGTTGTTTTTCGCGGAAGATGTTCATTCTGGCTGTCATCATCGGATGTTGGAGCTTTTTTCACGACCAAATTCTGCTTCACACAATTAATCGATAGAGGCTCATCGTCTTCATCACCACAATCCTCGATCTTTACTTCAAACGTTGACTTTTGTGTATTTTCTGTTTTTGTTCGAACATTCGTTTCGTCTTCATCCAGCAATTCATCCTCGTCAGCAGGGCGCTTTTTGAAAGCTCCAGGAGTATCTCCATAATTTTCCATACCCAAAATCTGACGACAGCGATCTTCAAATGTATCTCGACGACTCACGCCTTTTTTCTTATAAGTGGGAGGTGACGAAGCGCTGGGTTCTTCGGGTGATTTGGAGACAAACGCTCCGTCTGGTAACTCGGGTTGAGCACGCTCGGCTTCAATGAATTCTTCATGAATATTCGTAGTCATATTCTTCTGTGTTATGTCTTTTGTTTCGTTATTTTTAACGTACATTTTGGTGGTTGACATAAAGAGGTCTCTTTCCTTGTCATCAGACTGAACAGTAGGTCTAGGTTCTTTTGGCCCTGGTCCATAGTTTTCGCGTTGTTGTTGGCCGGACTTAGTAGGTGATAAATCAGAAGATTTGGGCTCTTTTGGTCCGGGCCCATAGTTCTTGGGTTGTTGTTGAGAAAACTTTGAATTTGGTTGCTTATCTCCTGGATAATCAGTTGGTTCCTTTGGGTGTTGTTGTGGTGACCCTGAAGTTGGCTCTACCACACAACTCGTCGGATGTTGTTGAGGATATCTTGAAGGTTCACATGGTTCTAGTTCATTGTCAGTTGGATAATCAGTTGGTCCTGGTCTTGAAGTGTATTCTTGGTCGTTTGTATAACCAACGAGTTTTCTTTGTCCTGGTTGTTGCTTAGGGGACTCTGAAGTTGGTATCTTATCAACAGGGTAATCCTTGGATTCCGTCTGTCTTGGTCCATAATTCTTGGGCTGCTGAACCGTGGACCTTGAAGTGTAATCATCCTGAACTAATTCATCAATTTCTTTTTGTCTTTTCCGTTCATTTTTATTTGTAGTTTGAATAACGGTCTCGCTTGCTACACGTACATTCATTGTAATCGGCTCATCTTCAGTGTCTGAGGGATCGGGAGAACCAATGCACTGCATGTCGTCGTCAAAGTGTTTGGGTGTTTGTGGGGCCATTCTTTTGGGAACATCTCTTGCTCTGGGTTGTGAAAGCGGCTGTGGTTTGCGTTGATCAGCAGTTGGTTTCGAAGTAATCGGTTCGTCGTCACTTTCTGTGGGATATATTCGTTCGGGAGAACGATTTTTTGGAATTAACTGCCTTTTATCGTCAATATTTTTGGGAATATCGCTGTTAATTCTGGATGATGGTTTCGGATCTGATTGTGGTTTGCGAGGACTTTGAGTAGGAGCTGGCGCAGCCCTTGGGCTAGCTGGGATCTTTCGTTCAGTACCATTTAGAGGTCTAGGTGACACATTCGATTTGGGTGCCAAGGGCTGTTTCATGGAAGGACTTGTATGATCACCAGGTCTGGGGCGTTTGGTTTCTTCAGTTCTGTCCGTACGCTTGGTAGCATCCGTGGGCATTCGATGGGGTTCCTGGGGAGAGCTTGTAGTTTTTGTCGTAGTGGGCTTCGTTGGTGCTCTATGGGGCAGCGGCTCCTTTTCATGGGTAATCAATTGTTTAGTTTTCTTTTTTAAATTCTGAGTGGCGTCAACGTCCTCCTGCAGATAGTCTTCGGTGATGAAGACATCATCTTCCGTGTATGCGGTGGTGTCGCGCAATGGCTTACGACGTGTTGCAATAGAAGAGGTTTGGTCGACTTCTTCAAGCGTCGCTTCCCTATCAACGGTTCTACGCTCATCGGCGGTGACAGAGACGACCTTGGTCGGTCGTTGGTGTGGATCTCTTGAATTTGGTACATCTTTGGAGCCAATTGGTTTGGGTGATCTAGATGTATATGATGGTGATAATGGCCGTGAAGTATGTGACTTTACCGTTTGATCATCGTCACCCATAGGACTTTTACTTTTGGATGGGTATGGACTACTTCTACTACTTGGTGCTGGTGATGATCTTGGTGATGGTTCTGTTTGGAAATTGCTCAATTATATTCGTCACCTCTTTATTGGTTTTTGTGTGTGTGTGTTTTTTTTTTTTTGTATATTTTATTCATTTATTTCTTTGATTATTAAAATTCTACATACATACATGGATACAAACATACATGGATCATAAGTCAATAAAGTACTACTACTACTACTACATACTAGGGTTAAGCATTATTCAGACATTAGTCAATTCCAAATTCTACTTTTTTGTGTGTGATTATTGTTGTTATTTACTCGTACATAGGTTAGCAGGCATGGGTGACATGTGCGGAGTTAGTTGGTATTTTTTTTGGTGAGATTCGTAAATTTAAGGTCCAGAGAATAATCCATTTGTTGAGAGTTCATTAGTATCAATACAGGCAGGTGTCTCGTATTATATCATCCACCACACTCACATTCCAGTCATGGTTAAATAGGTGGTGTCAATGTGCCCCCATTTTGAAGTTGAGAATTAAAGTAGTGGGGTAGAAGGAGGAAGTGGGTGCAGTTTCAGTTTAGAGTTTAGAGTTCAGAGAGTAGAATAGCTGGTAGTGAAGAGGCGGTTGCAAATGTTATTGAGGCTCAATTAATCAGTCTGCATTCATTTTTAATTTAGGTTTTAATCGGCTTCAGATTAACAAATTCCAAAATTGTGTTAGTTGCTTCATCAACCACTGATTAATTGTGTCTGAGTGTTTTTCAAGTACTTTCAAGAAAAGATTTGAAGAAGTGTTACTTGGACTTGGTTTCATTTTTCGGTTTGAAATGCTGTACACTACTCTGCATTGTTTTCTTACCCGGTTTGTGAGCAGTGATCGGGTGATCGGACGGACCGAGCAGATAGTATTGTTTTTTAATGCATGGTTCCTGGACAACCGGGCGTTGGGATAGTTTGCTGTGGCTTTGGTTGTCGGATATGTTCTTTTTGGTGATGGTTAGTGAGTCGTGGTTAATAGGAAATGTAGTATCGGGTTTTGTGGTAGTAGTAGTATGCTGGTTATCTGGAGAACATATGTTTCCATTTATTTTCACATATGCTTAGAATTTGTATGCGTACCTGATTTCGGCACATCTCTAGGGGTCGCTTTACCCGTTACGGTCCTTGTGGTTGTGGTCGTGGTAACGGTCTTGCCGGGCGATGGTGACTTTGTGCCACGGGGCGAGGGAGTGGTCACCACAGTTTGTTTGGTAACTACGGTCTTGCCACCGACAGTTCTAGGTGGTGTCTGACGGGTTACAGTGGTAGAACTCATGCGACTTGTTTCCGAACCAGCCGCGCTGTCGTGCGAACCTTCGCGCATGTCACGCCTAAAGTTTTTGGTCGAGGATACGCTCGAGCGTGGTGTATGTCTGGGACCATCCATAGTGTAACTGTCGCGTCTAGTACTGTCGACTGGTGAAGAACTTCGCAGAGAGGCGGCGAAAGCACGATGAGCAGAGTCAACTTCCTTCTCCTTCTGTATTACACGTTTGGTAGTTTCGATGGCCGTGGTATTCGGTCGTGTAGACGTAGGAGAAGCGATTGCAGGCGTTTTTATTGGCGATGTCTGGGGTCGCTCGGAAGTTCCACTGGGCTTATGTGCATCTCTGGCCGAGGGAAAACCGTGTGTAGAATAATCCGGTGTAGCCTTAGTCGGAGATCTTTCAGAGGGAAAACCTTGTGTCGGATGATCTCGGCCAACAGGCTGTCTAGAAACTCCTGGAAATTCATGGTGGGGCACTTGATCCCCAGGCGTAGTTACGGTGTATTTATTTGTTATGTATTCTGCACCAGCTGGTGCACGTGGAATTGGGCGTCCATCTTCTCCCAATATTTCGGTTTCGATTATACGCTCGACGTTCGAGTTATGTTTGGAAGTATGGGATTTTTGGGTGCTGACCTGTACACCATCATCATGGGGGGCTGGGGCATACGTACTGTTAAGGGGAGCTGGGCGTGCTCCAACCGGATATCCAGGTGTGGGAGCTTGAGGTTTCACTTGCCATTTGTCCGGAAAGGTCGTCGGTTGTGCGTTGGGCTCCATTACCGATGGAAAGCCATGAGTGGAATAATCTTGGTTTGTGTTAGTCGTAGTCACATCTGATATTTTCTGGTATCGATTGTCATCCGTGGTACGAATATCGGTTTCGATAATTCGCTCGGAGTTCGTTTGCTGTTTGACGTTACGTTTCTTTTCAGAACTTACAATAATTACTTCACCATCGTTGGTCGGAATGCGCCTTTCGCTGATGGTAGGCTCGAATTCGCCGCGGGTCGGTATAAGGGCATCTTTGGGCGATGTAATATTTTGAGACGGAAAGCCCTGATTAGGGCGAGCTGATTGAGGCCGATCGGAAGCAAACTCCTGCGTTGGCTTATTGGATCGGACGGAAGGGAATCCATGTGTACTAAAATCGTTGGTGGCCGGTTTCGGTCGGGAGCCACCTGGGCTACTGGGGTAATGGCTATCATCACTCTCTTGTATGGTCTCCGAAGTGGTTTCGGTCGAAAACTTACGATTAGATGTCTTCGTCGTGGAATACTTTGTCTCCATATTGGATACACTGTCCCTGTGAGCGTCATGTACATAACGCGTGGTCTCGGCATTGTCGACGACATCATCATTTGGACGCCGCATCCGTTCAGATGGCGGATGGCCCTGGTAGTTTTTTGACTGCTGGTTGGTTTGCGAGTCACGCCTTTGAGTAGTATTATTGGATACGGTTTGTCGAGTGTTGTTCGTATGCGAAGGTGTGGCCGAAGGAGTCGTCTCTTCGGTTTCGTAACGCTTGTTTCGAACGATTGTTCCATCGGGCAATCGTTTCACAGTGGTAATCATTTTAACATTGGGTTTGGGATACTCAACCGTGTTGGAAATAATCTCACCTGGCTGAGCCATCAGATATTGCACGTGCTGTTGATATTCGGGAGAGGCCTTGTCCACGTCAACGTAGCGTTTGTTCTGCTCGTGTTTCTCATCGGTTTGGACATTTTGCGAAGTATTTGTTTCGTGTCGATTCTGATTGTACTGTTCCGTTCGTTGTTGTTGTGCTGTGGTTGAATGATCGGTCGAACGTCTTACTTCCTCGGGAATTTGCGGTTCATACTGTGCAGGACGTTGCTGGTATTGTGGCGCTTGCATGCGCTGTGGCGCACGGTTCGAGTCCATCAGATACTGAGGTGGATATTCCACAGGTTGGCCATACTCGTCCGTGGTCGATGACGATTGGAAGACCTTGGACGATGACGTCGAAGTCGATGAACTCGTACGCACTTCAGTACGCCCGGAATTCTCATCGCCGACAACTACCTTCTCCTGCAAATGAGTATTAGAACTTTCCGAGGCCTTCTTTACGAAATTCTTATCATCACCCTCATGCATGGCAGTAGAACGTTGTTCATTGCGTCCTTTAAACTCGGCTGTGCCTCCATTAATATTCTCCACTCCTGCAAATTGGAGAAAAATCAAAGTTCAATTATTTTTCTTCTGTGGACTGAGCGAAAAAAAAAATACTTGCCGTCTGTTGTCGCTACCGTTTCCGCACGAAAGCCCCTTCCATCGGGACTAACTTCCGAAGATGATTGCACATTCCAGCCCGTTGTATTGGGATTGTTCAGAGCCATCGATTGGAATTTCATTTCTGTGGGACTCATGGAGTCGCGAATTTCCTTCGTTTTCAATCTCTGAAAACTTTGATCGGCCAATGACTCCCCGTGACTGGGTGCCAGGGGATCTTTACCGAAACCAGCAACTCTGTTGTCAGACATTATGTCAAACTGGTATAGATCTCGTAGCCTTAACTCGCGTAACTTGTACAACTGCGATCGTATCTCTTTTTTGCGATTAATATCCTCGGATTGCTGCCACTGAAATCCAAGAGAAAAAAACAAACATTAAATTGTAATTCAATTTGTGGGTGAAGCGACTCGCTACCCTTTCAATCGTGCAGGGTAACCATGATTTAGGAATATTGTCCTGGCATATATCCAATACGTTACACACATTCTATAATATTCTAGAGATTTAAATAGCAAGAGAAAATATAATAAACGCTTGATAATTACTGTACTTAAAAAGATGATTATGTAAAGAAAATTAGAAAAAGCTCTTCAATATGCTTTAACCCTGCAGACACAATGTTAGTCGTTTCGACTACAATTCATTGTGTACAAAATAATGTTGGTCAGGTAGGGTTAAACAGAGTTGTATTTTGAAATTTTGTGTTACAAAAAATAAATCTCTATCCATAAAAAAATTAGAGTGATCAGTGTAATACAGTTTTATACAAACACTGCAATATTATTTCACACCCGCCGGAGCAATTACTAGCACTACGCCCATACACGATTACTTATCGCACTACCAGAATAAAATTAGGTACACATACTCGTCCGTATTGTAGATAATGCTTATTTGCTTCTATTTAACCCTGCAATATTTTAGTACGGTGATATCATTGGAAATTCATTATTCTCGGCAATTTTTATTTATATTTTCTGATGTTAGTTAATTTAACACTTAAGTGGTAAAAACAAAAGTATGTTGAACATATCGCACACGTGCTGCTAAAGAGGCACAACTCAAAATTTTGCAATTTCCAAAAAAAAACTCGAAAAACTAATCTATGGCTGGTGTTTTCCAATACAACATGAAGGAAGTATAACTGAATGAATAATTTGTTCTCTTTTGAGTTGGTAGATATACTCATGAAAACTCAAAAATTACAAATTTTGAGTTGTGGTTGTGTGCGATATGTCCAAAGTGATTTCTTAACATATCAGTTAGTATTAACGCAATCTACTGTTGGACAATGTTTTTTCTATAGACAGTAATGTATAGTACTGACTGACAAGTGATTCGAGTTTCTCTATACGCTCTAGAAATGAGCCTTAAGGGACAAATTGGACGGACTAATGGACCGATCATTATAAAATGTTAGCTGTGCGAGATAATCGATCAGCAAATTGTCTATTTTATATCATCATTGGAATTGTATGATATATGTACGTTGAGATGATAGTTATCAATAATCAGTATGTATTAATATATGTGTAAATATGTATATCAACTGAAGGTAAAGGATTCATAAGATTCAGCACGGCAGAACTTATTAAACGATAGGTTTTGAAGAGCTGAGTACGAGAATACCCAATTTTTTTTTTTTGGACTAGGAAGCATTTTGGGCCCTTACACTTATTTAAAAACAAACAAACTCTAGTTCATGACAAGCATTTACTAAAAAAAAATAGTTTACCAACTGTGGTGTGGTGCTCAAAAATAAGCTTCGAAATTCATAGATCTTTTACTCATAACAAAATACGAAATTGAAGCCAATATTATTGTGTGTCAGGTGAGAAAAACGCTTGCATATGCTTTCTAAAAATTTAAATTGGGTCTTTTTGATTGTAGCAGAATGCGGAACTAAACCGCTTTAAGAAACATTTTTTTTATTTAATATTTTTTATGAGTTTCCCGTTTGAATGTAGTTTTCCAGCTACCGTTGACAAGAAATACTTTCATCGGACGTACTGCTTTAGAAAACTGAGTTTTGTGTATATAAAGTACAATATCCAAATTGACGAATAAACAAATATATTTTCAACCAAATATATGGAAAACGAGTTAACTTCGGAAGGATTTGAAATATTTTCAGAATACGTGGTAGTTGGATGCCCCCCTCGTTTCGTCACATTCAAATTGTTTACGATACTTTGCCGCGTTCACAACTTATCGGCAAGTGATGATGACCACACTCCATGGAACGTGGCTTTCTGTGGAAGTCTTAAAGCCATTGCTTTAGATTGTTCGGCATTAGCATATGAATATTAGAATCTAATCATCTAGGAAATTCACACCAGAGAAATCGAAAAATGAAGAGACAAGAATTGTGAAGGTAAATCAAGCAACTGGTTTTGGCAATGAGGATGGGATGAGCACACATGATTTGTGTCATCATCGTATCAAATTCTACTTTGTACTTTCTTTCAGTATTATCAATGCAAGAATATACAGACAGACAGACAGACAGACATACAAGATGTTGTATGGGTATGTATATAAATATATTCATATAATATTTACTCGAATATATTTACGTGTTTTTTTAATCTTTGCCAAGAAACGATTTGCAAAATGACGTAATCTCTAAATGTGTATTAAGTATGTGTCAGAGCCAGACAGACAAACGGTCGGACGGACGGACAGACACACAACTTGATTTCAACACGAAATATTCTGTATTAAATTTGACATTAAATCATGACTTTTATGTTCTACACCCGACACCTCCCGATGCCGAATAAGCAATACTTTGTTGTTTAAAGATTGGGCGATGGCCCGAGTGATGCAACCGAACCAAGCCACTGTGATCTTGTGCAAGAGTAATTCACATACGATCTCTCTTGAGCAGTGCAGCGAGCCGACAGGGGATCCTTGCCTTGATGCTCTTAAATTACCTCAATTAATTTCGTGACATTTGGAGGTCATTCTTTGTCGCTTTTGTTTAATAATTTCTATGATTTTTTTTTGAATAACAAATATTTAATTGCACTAAATTTTGATTGCCCCTCTAAAAGTATAACTCACACAAGTTGCACACCAACAGACAAACACACGCATACTTTCACACGTCAAACCACCTGTTATACATACAAACACATGCATACTTATATTTTTCAACTGCTGAAAAAAAAAAACAACACACAATAACAAAGTCGTCGTGATCACGTCACCACTTGATAGTAAAAGCGTTTTTAAAAGACAACACAAAATAGTTCACAATGGTTGGATGTTAACTTAATTACTATTGAACAAAACTGTGAAATGACCTAAGTGCGCTCAGTGAATTGTGGATGATGGTGGGGAGCGAGCAGGCGATCCGTGGGCGAATCTTTCATTGTCTCTCTGTCTGTCTGTCTGCCTCCGCCCGTCTGATGGCAACGCTTTAAAAGGTAAGCTGATGTTACGTCCACTATCATTAATTAACCAATACACACAAACAAACATGAGCTTAATTCGTCCTTACCCACTACAAACGTTGCAAAATGACGTAAGTGTGTTAACTCCATAAATTATATGTTCTCAGTCACTTCAGTCTGTGATCATCTTTCAGAAAACACGTAAAAAAAAGTCAAAATGATTTAAAGCCAACTGAAAAAAAGACGTGCTAAAAGTAGCATTTGGGAATTTACAAAATGTACCGCTTGAAGAAAACAAAGTGGTCAAAGATGACATGAAAATTGTACACTCATTGAGATTAGGTCTCCTTGCAAACTCCAGTCTACTTTCAAAGTTGGTCCAGGACAAAAAAAAAACACCGTTTTGGTTAAGAAAGAAAACTAATTGAGACATGGTTTCCATGAAGCTGACTGGAGCAATACGAAAAGAAGTGTCCACAGTGATTCTACATGTTCCTTTAATCCAAACGAGTAGCTATGTATGTTTTAACAACGCGCGTGCGCCTGTGTTAACATTAAATGTTAATATCCCGATTATTGTAGATTATTTCTATCACTAAATTGTTAAACATCACTTTGGTTGGTTGAGTAGGTGGTGTTTTGGTGGACACAACCACAAAGTTTTTAATGATTGCTTTCAGAACATTTCGGTCATTTATGAGCTAAATCGTTTCGGAAATACTGTTTGTTGGACGAACAAAAATAATATAAATAAAGTATCCTGCATACGTTTACGAAAAGCTATATTAGTGTAGAAATTGTGAGAATTTATTATGGGTAATTTTATATGAATTCCAAAATGAATTGTTTTACTGCATTCTAATATATACATATGTACACATGTGTATGCATCTGTAAAAGCATGGTATTGGTGTTGGGGGTTTCGGCAATGTCAAGATCTATGAAAAATATATTGGAATAGTCGTTGTGATGATTTCCAAAAGTGTGTGTTGATTACATTTAGCGTGACCCAGTCTTGTATACGTATACTCCCAATCTTATCTAATGCTTTTACTTTAAAGGACAGTGACATTAAGTTTCTTTGAAAAGCGCAATATTCAGACTAAATTTGTTTTTCGGATTTAAGGTCAATTGAATAAACATTGGAAATAGAAGAAATGTTGTTGGAGTGGTATGATTGGGATATTTATTAACTGGCATACATATATCGACTGTCGTATATCAAACTGTCATGAATGTCTTTATATGACAATTTGTTTAAGTCAGTTTGATGTATGGCATTTAGTTCAAATATATTTTAGTGTTTTCTGTCAAATGGAAGAATAGAGCAACAGTCAGTGCATATTCTTGAATTTAAACCGGCTTTGCATTAATTTAAACGACAGTATTAACTGATAGTTGAAGCTCATCAGTTTCTAGTGCCAATTGGTTGGAAGGTGTCAAATGGATGTGGCTAAGTGGGAAATACGTATGTATGTATGATGTGTTATCCGACAGATTCTGATATCATCTTTAAGTTTAAAACATTTTTGTTGCAATTTTTAAGTGGTTTAAACTGAAAAACCGAAACTGTATTGATAGCAGTCACACAGATTTAACATGTTTTTTTATAGAGTTTTCATTGAATTTCAAATTCAAATAATAAACATTGGTTAACAAAATTTAAATAAAAATCTGACTAATATGATATAATTAGAACTACAATATTTCGGAACCGAGAACGAATTGCAAATCAATCTCACCACACAGGACAAAGGGGTAAGGAATCGATTGATGCAAAACTACGTACGTGTTACAATCCTAAGTGTCCTACAATCCCACCTAACCTACATTTACAGATTTCTGTTTTCTACTATTTTGACATCATTTATCAGATGAATAAATGTTAACCGAAAAAGATAAATATACAAAATAATTCGGGATCAGTTATCGAAGAAAAAACTTTAAAAAACTGATATCGAACTTGAGTAAAAGCAATACAGCAATAACTGTAATTTCACAGTATTTCGAAATAATAGAAAAACATGACATAAGTGGGCGAATTGACCACAACACTCGTTTTTGTATACGTGTTTTAGATACACAAACTATTTGCACACACTATTCTGTATTGTAGGTAGGTGGTCTAATGCATTGCACATCTAAAATGTTCCTATTATTTCGAGACAAAAAAAAACCTTAACAACGAGCTAAACTTGAGCAGAACTCATCTCATTTTCATCTCATAGTTAGTTGTGCGACTATCAAACCCAGGTTCGCACCCTGGTAAGACCATGAAACACTTTTCGTCGTCTGATTCCACCTCGTGGATGCGGGCGACTTTACGAGAGAGTACTCTTTAAGCCATGGAAGCACTTCTCTCGAAAAGGCATTAGCCGTTCGGTTCAGACATTAAACAGTAGGTCCCGATCAGTGGGTGTATACATTCTATCGTGCACTGATTCGAGAGGAGTTCATAGTATTTTAAGAAATGTAAGTTCCTAGATTATCTATCATTTAGTTTTATTAAACTGCATACAATAATTTGTTTATCCTTTTTTTTTTTTTGTTTTAAATGTACTGGTAAACAAGATAACGAAGGATGTTGGTAAAACGTGATCACATATTGTTTAGGATTTCAAAATGTTTTTGACAATTTAAACTAATTGGAGACGGGTTTTTCGCCAATATGATATAAGAGTCTAAAAAATCAAATAGTTTCTATTTCGATTAAAATGTGGATACATTTCGAATTTTACTGAATCACTTAAATTGAAAATCATTCCCTAGTTTCATTTGAACAATATTTTAAAATTTATTGTAATGCATTTTAGGACGAATAACATGTATCGGCCCAAGAATTATCCATTGTTTAGGTTAAAAAGATTGAGGTAATAGTACGAACGCTTTTAGCAGTATCCGTCTATTCAAATCTATATTATTTAGCGACACGTCACACCAATTTAGACCTCTGAAATATTGCATTTCAATTTTCAATCAACCCGTTACGGGATTTTCTAGTATTATTTATATTCCAATATAGTTTAGTATAGTTTATTTCCCATATGCACATCTGCCGGTGATGCTTTATTTTTTTCTGCTGTTGCTACTAACCTAAGATTAATCACTTGTATGTCTTTTGGATCAGAATTCAAATTGATATTCTGTCGGATGTAATTAAATTCGTTTCTTTTTAAAAGTGGCCTTTAATTTTGATAATTATGGTTAATATATATCCTTGTTTTTGTTGTTTTTTGTTTTTAATGTTCTCTTGGAGAGGTAATTACGGCAATCAGAACTTTGAAATTAGTTTTTGTTGTTTTTTATTTATTTTGTATTATTATTGTGTTGTTGTTTCGCGTTTAATTGTTAAAAGACGTACGTTTCGATCGAGCACCAAAATCAAACTGAAATTAGAAAACCCCGCATAAACAGAACTGAATGTGATACGTTGGCTGTTGGCTGTTGGAGCTAGCTGATGGCTGTTGTCGTAGCTTCGTTCGATATGATGTGACCGTATACGTACGACGAAGCGCGATACAAACATGTTTTCAAAAAAAGGTAGTTTTGTTTCGGGTTCTCTGCTTTATTTTTGTGTTTTTTATGATTACTTTTTATTTTGTATTATTATTGTTATTTTCATTCTCGCTTTAGCCCACAACTTATTAATTGAGAGATTCGAAAAAAAGAATACATTTTTGCACTGTTTCTTTTGTTTTTTTTTTTTTTTTTGTTTGTTTGTTTGTTTATCTGTCCATGTATTGGACTCGCAGAAGTTGTGTGTTTGCACTACAGTCAAGGGACGTTGACACAGTGGGTGAATTTGATTTTCTGCTGATTACAGCCATAGCGCGGAATTGGAGAAGTATACGTATACCATTGTGTTTATAACTTCTGACATACATACATATATATATAAAAGATACGCCTTTGTACGAAAGCGCTAAACTGAAACACCACTACACGATTTTTAACAAAACTTTATACACATCCTCTATGGACCGTGAGTCGTGGTTCTATGTAGTTTCGCTTAGTAATTGCATGTGATTGAGATGGGCACACGTGTTACAAAAATCCAGGCGCCAAGAATATCCATGGCGAATAGTGCAGTCCCATGCCAAAATAACTCATAACATGTTAATTTGTATAAAAACTGGGAAATTATGTAGACTTTTTTGCGCAATTAAGGGTTAAGTCAAACAATGTGCGTATGAGCAATATTAATACAAGTAAAAAAGTTTCAATAGGGTGAACCGTTTCAATGGGGCAATTTTTTTATGATAAAGTTTCGACAAATAACCAATAAAATTAGTAATTTCAAAAATGTTGTCGAAGTATTTTCCTTAAAATACAATTATAAATGCAATATTTTAAAATGATAGGTGGCTCGAAATGACATTTTGTTTATTTCAGTTTGTAGAACTTTTTCCCAGAGGGGTATCAGGGGCTAAAACCGAAAGCATCCTAACAAACATTTTTTTAAGAAATTCAAAATGTCAAAACTTGGAACAGTTCCTTTTTTGAAATGTTTCATATTCGTGAGGCAAAACTAAAAATTAATAATTACTTCATTGTTTAACTCGCAACGACAACGTACCGAGTGCATCGCTACGTTGACCGTTGACATCTGTAACTAATGCACGTTGGAACCCACTGTGCATGGCGATAAAAGGCGTTGGACTGGAACTTCTCTTAAAGGTGATTTTGCTTTTGTTCTCGTTTTTAGGCATAGGCTACAATCAAGAATCGTTAAGAGATTCGTTTGCCTCTTTCATTATTAGAGGTGTTTTTTTTAGTACGCCGGGAGCACTCAAATCTTAACTACAAAGAATCCTCCCATTTCAATTTGGCAGATATAAAAGCCTGATACCAATATATATGGTAAACGAAGCAACGATGTCGCCAAATTGATTAGAATTGTCAAATAGTCGATTGACCGGACGACGCACTACAGAGAAAATTCGTTCTTCAGCCGTACTGTTCGCATGTGGAATAATCTTCCAGCAAGGGTTTTTCCTGCCTGCTATGACATTAGCAAAATCAAGGCAAACATCAACAAACTCTACTCCACCTTTCCTCCCTCCAATACCCTTATTTCCTATCGCTAACACAGTGAATTGCATTCGTAGTGTGTGTTAGTCAAAAAAAAAAAAAGATTGTAGCGTGTTTGAAGTGTTGTACCTGGTTCGCGTTCTCCAAGTTTCGTCAAGAGTACAGAACAAAAAAATAAAATTGAAGATCGAATGTCAGAAGAGATGATTACGAAATTGGTGGTCCGACTTGAATTAAAACACTACTATTATTACCTATATAAATGCATGCAACTGTCGTTAATACGTATAGTATATCTGTGTGTGTGTGTTTGTATTTTGCAAAAATCGCCTACGTTAGTTGTGTGAGTTAACTCATCGCTTCCACTTCTGTGTGACATGTTTGTTGGGTTGTTTATTCGTTCCACAGAATTCTATCGATCGGCAATAATCGCACAAATTAAACTCCCATACACTTGAAGTCGCAGCGACAGCAGCCGTCATGACAAGTGATTTAGCCGAATAGACAGACAACACGAAGCACTCGTCTGGAAAGAGCGGGTGGCGTTATATGTACTCACTCAATCTGGTTTCAATGCAGTTTCAATGCAAAACCTCTAAAAGTCTTTGCGAATTTCAAATATTAATAAATACGTAGGATTTCGAGTATTACACGTACACATGTACGGACATGTGCACGCACAAACACACACACACGTATGTGCATATTCATGTCGAATTTCCTGTAAAAAATATATTAACTCTCGTTAGGAGTGAAATCAATATTGCCATTCTTTGGCTATTCGGCGTACAATTTTCAAAATATGTGCAAAAAAAAAAATAGACGGGCCGAGACCAGACCATACACATGCGCAATTCCCACGCACGCAGACACACACAATACAGTGAGTGCCAGTACACCACACGGTGGTGATATTGTGCCGGTGTTTTATGACATGTCGCCGTCGCACAACAACTTGAACGGACATCATGGCCAAAAAGTAAAAAGTGTGATACAGACAATAAAAAAAAACAAATCAGATTTTAAGCCGAACGAACACAAATAAAAGCACACAACGAAATAGCCACTAACGACCAACCGACCGCAATAACTAATGAATTGCAGTTGCTGTTGTCTACAGATTTGTCTTCTTCGGAACGATGACGTCACTGGAAGATACCTATGACAGCATCATCACTGTTAATCTAGTCGGTATAAGCCACTCAGGCTGTGCGGCTTTAAATTTCATTTTGATATAAAAAAAAATGCTGCAGATTTGGTTGATATTCTGGGCAAGTTAATGCTGACATAGGTTCTATTTTATAAGATAACGACATCAAGATAACATCCAATTAAGAGCTTCAAGTTGTTTTGAAGTTAGGAAACCAATTATTCAAATCAATATGAAATTTGTTTATAAATAATTGGGAGTTGAGGTCTTTTTTGTCTCTTAACTGGAGGTTAACTATTATTAAAGCATTTAATGTCTATGGCGTATGCTTGACACAATTAATTTACACTTCGGGAATTCTCTGGTAGAGAGCGCAGGCATGCTACAAGGATTTTTAGTTTTCTTACCTTCTCCAACTCTTCGGAACAGAGAATTCCCGGTAATTAATAGAAAAAAAAATTATGAATGTTGTTTCACATTACAAGATAATATTTGCGATTATTTAAGAAATCTAACGATTTTCAGTCCGGGTTTCCCGAATATTTTACCGTTTTGTACGGTAGGTTACAGAAGAGGCATTGCTAGAGTTAAATTTATTTTATCGAAAAGTATATCCAGATAAACATTACTAAATATATTATTTGGGTATTATTATGTTTGGCGATTTCCAAAGTGGGCGGAATGGTACATTTGTATTGGAGGTACCCGAAGTGACTTGACTGGACCTCAAATGTTTTTTTTGGAAATTTTATCTAACGCATTACTTTGAGAGAAGTTATCCGTCTATTCCTACATGGAATGTTAACGGAAAATTCA
Organism: Hydrotaea cyrtoneurina; assembly: GCA_958296145.1. Lineage (NCBI taxonomy): Eukaryota > Metazoa > Arthropoda > Insecta > Diptera > Muscidae > Hydrotaea > Hydrotaea cyrtoneurina. The sequence goes on along the minus strand of OY282513.1, from coordinate 2,289,188 downwards.
CTATAAATGAGTGATATGATAATCATATGATAACTGAGAAGCATATTGTAGATGAAACAAAAAAAATATAAGCGCCCCGGTAGGCGAGTTGGTAGCGTGCTTGCCTATCAGCGTGGGGGTTGTGGGTTCGATTCCCACCAGAGGCTTTGGTCTGTCGCTGCAAAAAATCAAGCCAAATAGTCTTTGTCACTCGGTTTATCCTTGGACCCAAAATTAGAATATAAATTTACTTTGTATTGTAATTAAATAAAAAAAAAAAAAAGATTGTAGCGTGTTTGAAGTGTTGTACCTGGTTCGCGTTCTCCAAGTTTCGTCAAGAGTACAGAACAAAAAAATAAAATTGAAGATCGAATGTCAGAAGAGATGATTACGAAATTGGTGGTCCGACTTGAATTAAAACACTACTATTATTACCTATATAAATGCATGCAACTGTCGTTAATACGTATAGTATATCTGTGTGTGTGTGTTTGTATTTTGCAAAAATCGCCTACGTTAGTTGTGTGAGTTAACTCATCGCTTCCACTTCTGTGTGACATGTTTGTTGGGTTGTTTATTCGTTCCACAGAATTCTATCGATCGGCAATAATCGCACAAATTAAACTCCCATACACTTGAAGTCGCAGCGACAGCAGCCGTCATGACAAGTGATTTAGCCGAATAGACAGACAACACGAAGCACTCGTCTGGAAAGAGCGGGTGGCGTTATATGTACTCACTCAATCTGGTTTCAATGCAGTTTCAATGCAAAACCTCTAAAAGTCTTTGCGAATTTCAAATATTAATAAATACGTAGGATTTCGAGTATTACACGTACACATGTACGGACATGTGCACGCACAAACACACACACACGTATGTGCATATTCATGTCGAATTTCCTGTAAAAAATATATTAACTCTCGTTAGGAGTGAAATCAATATTGCCATTCTTTGGCTATTCGGCGTACAATTTTCAAAATATGTGCAAAAAAAAAAATAGACGGGCCGAGACCAGACCATACACATGCGCAATTCCCACGCACGCAGACACACACAATACAGTGAGTGCCAGTACACCACACGGTGGTGATATTGTGCCGGTGTTTTATGACATGTCGCCGTCGCACAACAACTTGAACGGACATCATGGCCAAAAAGTAAAAAGTGTGATACAGACAATAAAAAAAAACAAATCAGATTTTAAGCCGAACGAACACAAATAAAAGCACACAACGAAATAGCCACTAACGACCAACCGACCGCAATAACTAATGAATTGCAGTTGCTGTTGTCTACAGATTTGTCTTCTTCGGAACGATGACGTCACTGGAAGATACCTATGACAGCATCATCACTGTTAATCTAGTCGGTATAAGCCACTCAGGCTGTGCGGCTTTAAATTTCATTTTGATATAAAAAAAAATGCTGCAGATTTGGTTGATATTCTGGGCAAGTTAATGCTGACATAGGTTCTATTTTATAAGATAACGACATCAAGATAACATCCAATTAAGAGCTTCAAGTTGTTTTGAAGTTAGGAAACCAATTATTCAAATCAATATGAAATTTGTTTATAAATAATTGGGAGTTGAGGTCTTTTTTGTCTCTTAACTGGAGGTTAACTATTATTAAAGCATTTAATGTCTATGGCGTATGCTTGACACAATTAATTTACACTTCGGGAATTCTCTGGTAGAGAGCGCAGGCATGCTACAAGGATTTTTAGTTTTCTTACCTTCTCCAACTCTTCGGAACAGAGAATTCCCGGTAATTAATAGAAAAAAAAATTATGAATGTTGTTTCACATTACAAGATAATATTTGCGATTATTTAAGAAATCTAACGATTTTCAGTCCGGGTTTCCCGAATATTTTACCGTTTTGTACGGTAGGTTACAGAAGAGGCATTGCTAGAGTTAAATTTATTTTATCGAAAAGTATATCCAGATAAACATTACTAAATATATTATTTGGGTATTATTATGTTTGGCGATTTCCAAAGTGGGCGGAATGGTACATTTGTATTGGAGGTACCCGAAGTGACTTGACTGGACCTCAAATGTTTTTTTTGGAAATTTTATCTAACGCATTACTTTGAGAGAAGTTATCCGTCTATTCCTACATGGAATGTTAACGGAAAATTCACTATAAATGAGTGATATGATAATCATATGATAACTGAGAAGCATATTGTAGATGAAACAAAAAAAATATAAGCGCCCCGGTAGGCGAGTTGGTAGCGTGCTTGCCTATCAGCGTGGGGGTTGTGGGTTCGATTCCCACCAGAGGCTTTGGTCTGTCGCTGCAAAAAATCAAGCCAAATAGTCTTTGTCACTCGGTTTATCCTTGGACCCAAAATTAGAATATAAATTTACTTTGTATTGTAATTAAATAAAAAAAAAAAAAAAAAAAAAAAAAAAAAAAAAAAAAAAAAAAAAAAAAAAAAAAAAAAAAAAAAAAAAAAAAAAAAAAAAAAAAAAAAAAAAAAAAAAAAAAATATTTTCAAAAAGCATGAAAAAAAAATATTTTTTCCAACATTTTGCTTCATAAGCACCACAAAAATGTTCTAAATAAATTTTTAATTGTTGGACAGGTCTCTAGCAATAATTTCGCTTTTCAATTAGTCGACCAAAAAACCATGTAAACAATTTGCTGAAAATCTGCATTTGACTACATAGTTCGAAGGTCGATTAAAAAAAAAACGAACTAAAATAAACAAACGCCGCGATACGGGTCTTCTGATTTAGCCTTTATTTTCACCCCTCACTCTCAGAATCGACCTAACTTTTGCTAACCTGAATTTGTTCCACAGTTTAATCATTGAACCCCTACCGAATTATGAAAAGTTGTTGTTCAATGAACAACTTTTGATATAGTCTTCAACGATCCGACTTTTTATATTTTTTGTTTTAAATATACTAAAAAAAATAACACCTATCGCTACCATCTTCGGTTTGAAACAGTTTTATGTTGCACTTCACTTTGAAAAGCCCAGCAACAGTCGGCAATGTTATGGCTTGAATAGCCAATTTTGCAAAATAACTTTCACCAAACAATAACTTAATTCGGCTTTAAACAAAAATACATGATGATGTTCGATTTAAACTTGGCCATAGAAGATATACCGCCGTATTCATAAAAAGTTAAAACAGCTTTCTCATACATGTTTGTAAAGCTGTTTTAAATTTGTATGATTGTAATAACATTTATTTATTTGATTGAATTGTCATAACAATTCGGATTAATTATTTCATCTCTCCACACACATAGGCGTTAATGATTCTTAGATTTTTAATGACTTCAAGAATGTTGAGTCATGTCACTTCAATCGTCTAGAGTTACTTCTAATTGTCTATGAATCAGCTTTCAACGTTTTTTTTAACTAATAGCAAACACAGTGGTTTAATATTCAATTAATTTCAATTAAAACATTAGAAATGAAATGGCTTTTTGATCCAAATAAATTGTACAAAGGTCCAGAAGAAGTATCTTCGAGTTTAACTTCCAAAAATGGGCTTTTTTTTCTAAGAATCTATTTTTAAAATCATATTACAAATTACGAAAACTCATTTGTAAAAAAGAATAATAAATTAGTTATCAAAAGAAATCAAAAAACTTGAATGAACTTTTTTTTAAATTAATAATGTATATGACCACCATGTTTTTTTCTGAATTTCCTAATGCGAATAGTTGTTGAATTCATTAATTTATGCATTTAATTTTTATAATTTCCATATAATTATTTCAATTGAAAATGGCGATGTTCAAAAATTCCAATTAAACACACATACGATTGCAGAATAGATTGAACAGGGTTCGCCAACAAGAGGTGTTTTTCAAGTAAAAGGGCATTTTTTGGGATAAATGATCGGATGTTTTTTTTCATAATAATGAGGAAGGTATGCCGTTAATAATGAAAAAAAAAAGTAACCAAATGGCCACAACGACCACACTTACAGGACCATATTCATGCCAATTTCCACAACCAAATCGTAAAGCGGCTGCCCTATGTCCTCGATAGCCTCACGACTTCTACCTGTGAGGTCTTGAATCGACGCTAGACTGTTGGCGTATACCTTATCTTTCACGTGACCCCAAAGGAAGAAGTCGCAGGTGTCTCGGTGGCCAAGAGATCACCTCTTCGAGAGATAACACGGTCCGGAAACTTTTTAGTTTTGCGAACTGTGATTGCAAGATTTTCACCATTTTTGTTGTGAATTTTAGTGCTTTTTAAGTGAATTTTAGCTTTATAAGTGACAGCTACCGAAATACCGGGTGATTCAAAATAACACCTCTTGTTGGATGAAACTGTTAATGCAATCGATGCAGCGTTGAAAAAATGTGGTACAAGTCTGGGAATGAATCCTCGTATTTTTGGATATTGCAAGCTTTTACACTATTCCATATAAGTATTGAAAAGACGTCATTATCCCTAAAGTAATCTATTCGTTGTGTTTTTTTTTATTTTAAGATAATGCCAACAGAATGGTCCGTTCCGTCGCATGGAATTGAATTTATATTGCGTATACGTATAGGTGACCCACATTTGTGTGGAAGCTACCAAAAAAAAGAGATGCACCCTACCTTTTCACCGAGCGTTTGAAGCCGTACGTATTTATTTCGAAATGTAAACCCGACAACCGTGGTGTGGTGGGTACTGTGTAAAAACTTCTCGAGAAAATTCATTAGCTCATAGATTTGAGATAAGTTATCCATCTGTTCCTTCATGGAGTGTTAAGTGACAAAGGTAAATGCGGAGATGCCACAATGGGTACGGTAATATTACAGTTTCATAGTGAGCTTAATAAAATTTGTAATGCCCTTCGAAAGTGGGTGTCAAAACTCCTGACAAATTTCGAATTCCATGCTTAAATTTAGCATGCACATATACTACACCTGGAATAAAGTTTTCTATTATTGTCTACTTAAATACAGTATTTTGATGTCCCTCTGTCCCAGTACATAAAAAGGATACTGACGTCTTGGGGGATCTATAGTTTTGAAATAATGGAATAGTTATCCGTTCTATCTGTAATTATTTTCGCCTCCAGTTGACAGATGTCCACTTCCTGTCTCGCCATACAATCACTTCGAAACCACTGTGCAACGTTTACGTGGACACCACGGAGTACATATGTATGTATTTACATACATACGTGTGTACGTTTGTAACTTCTTCAGAATTTCATTCTGAAATTGGTGAAAAGTGATCGATATTCCAAAAATATCATAATAAATATTTTTTAAAAAAGAAAATACGACGAATTTGACAATGATGTTAATGGGTGATCCCATTTATGGAGATTAATAATTCTGTGATCATACACACACACACACATACATCCGTGCATACATCAATTTATGTCTGTATAAATCGTTCAATAACTTAACGGCAGATCGTCTACCACCCTAATCACAGTCGATGATACGTAATCGCGTGGGCCACTTTACTGAGTGTCTTCTGTCTGCCTGTCCGTCCGTCTATTTGTCTGGTTAGCCGTTGGCATGACTGAGGGGCAGAGAGTGTCCCCCGTTCCGATGGCAAACGTGTGACACACATCCATATCGCATCTCCCCCGTACGTTGCGTACATACATACACACATATGTATGGATAAAATGGCGATGAATCAATATAGATTTATTCACTTTTGCTCCTACAACTACAACTTAATTGATAAAACAACCGTAAATTATTCAAGTTCAAAATTGAAATGGAAATGGACGTGTTTGTGTGAAGGGAATTGATTTCAATTGTTTTCAATTGATACCCGCCGTACGCGCTATTACGTCACACAGAGTGCGCTGCTGTCACTGATGTTAGTACTGGAACTGTTTCTTTGGAAATCAAGTAAGAGTTGTAATAGTGCACAGAATGAATGTGTTTGGGTTCGTTTGTCCAAGCCATTGCATCATCGTGCATCCAAAGTAATTGAGATGTTGCCAAGTCTATACAGTGATGATGATACAGGAAAACCTCCCGCCTAGTAGGTAAGTAATGTTTGTTGCCTCTTTGGATGTAAATTATTGGGTCAATCGGGTATTATTTGGGAATGTCAGTCATATTTTTGCTAAATATATTTAAAATTAATGTAGTTGGTCATTTTGGAAAGGTTTCACTGTCGACGTCTATGTGTGTGTGTGTGTGTAGCATTTTGCAATTATCCATACTTACCATTTTTCTTAGCAATTCCTCACTTTGAATCTTACTTAGATCGCTCTCCAACTCCATCCTTGCCGCCTGCAATGAAAATTGAATCCATATAAATATGTATGTATATATGTATGTGCGTGCATGTATGTATGTATATGTAGATACAAATATATTATGTATACAGATATTCCAACTTTAGTTTTCAATTTCAATTTAAATGCGAAATTGGCATCAAGAGCGAGTTGATGTGAGTGAGTATTCGATGAAATCATGATGATGTAATTGTGCAACTTGCATTGCATTGCAATATCACTTCGAAAAAATTGGGAACGAAGCACATAAGCAACAACAACGAAAATTTAAAAATAAAAAAAAGCCTCAATAAAAGATTTACAATTTGTGTCTGTAACATGTTGTCTCTGGCATTCCAAAAAAGGAAATATTCTTCAAAGTCCCCATGACCATAATGATCATAACCTGTGTGTTCACATTATATGTATGTGCATGTGTGTGTGTGTGTGTGTTTGGGGAGATATCATCAACATTCGTCTCGAGTTCGATGTGTCAATAAATTGCATCAAACACACATACACACATGAATGTACACACCACTAACGTCGTCGTCCTTCATCATTTCACATAAATTACTTTTACATCACACAAATATTGTAACTTTCATTGATTTAAATGGGAACAAAACGCAATTTCAAGTTTTCGGTTCAGTGGCAAAATATTGGAATAAGTAGTCTAGGACCCTCTGAGTATACAAGATCTCAACACTGGATTCTGCATGGTAGACTTGATTACTGTATTGACGGTACACACATGGCCACAAAAATACAAAAAAAAAACTCCATTATTAAAATTGCAAGAACGATGAATTGTATGCTGCTCTGTCAGATCCAAATGTAGGAAAAGTATACTTGAACTTTAGGTCGTACAAGTTATCTTATGAAGTGAGTTTTGTGAACTATTTGTTTATTTAAATAAAAACAAAACAAAAAATCGTACCACTGCATTGTCCTTCCTAAGTTGGTGTTTGACGTGAAAAGTGAATTTAGTTTGCGTTGTTTTTTTTATTTTACGGTCAAATTAAACTTAATTTGCATTACGAAGAAAGATAACAAGTTTACCATTTTCGATAGCAGTATAAGTCTTACGAATGCATTGCCACGGCATTAAGACGTTCTCGATTCTTACACATTTAATAAATAACTTTAGCCAAACGGGATCTGCAAAGCTATTTCATCCAGGGATACAAACCGTTTCAGAATATTCATTGGTAATATTGTGTACTTTCAAACAAATTATCCTTATATTTATCAGGAGAGCAGTTTACGCAGTCTTGATGGGTGTAGTTGATTCACACATACGAATAAGTATGCTATTCCAGTTTTGGAGTTGGAACTGAATATTATAGATAAGAGCTGTTTTGCCTACCTGTCATAGTACCCAACATTGCATTTCATTTCATTTAAAAAAAAATGCTTTACGCTGGTGATGAAATACTCAATCACAATGGAGACAATTTACATCGTAGCATCAAACGAGATTACAAATGACACTTCATGACATTACTTCCCAGATTGGTGTAAAGTTTAGCTTTTAGTGCATCGGGCTTTGATACATTTTATTGGCTTTTATTGGCACGCTTTGTGTGGAGTGTATTGGAAACAGGACTGATACCTGTATGAATTTGATAACTGTTTTCATTCACCCTATCGGGTAGCATATTTTATCCATAATAGAATTACCTTTCGCAAACTTCCGATCATGCATTTCCGCAAAATATGGGTAATTTGTGCACAAAAAACAAAAAATGCAGAAGGGAATGAATAAAAATGTAAGTATTAAAAACTAAAGTGTTAATATAAAATCACACTACTCCGAAAATCTGAGTGATTGCCGAAAGAAACTTTTCATTGCTTTCATGTGGAATATTAAATACCTTTTTCATTAAATAATAACATTAAGTGATTATAATATAATCAGGAGATATGTTGTGTATGGTAGCTAGATTAAAACATGAACCTGTACGTTCAAACTTAACCAGATTAATTTAAGTCTCGATAATAACGAACTGTGTTAAATTTGATAGATTTTTTCAACGACTACACTATTTTGGAAGTTATTTATTAACGCGATACCCACGGACAAACGTAAACATTAGACTAAATACAATTCGACGGATGTTACGCAAATTTATTGAGCCAAGCCTACAGGTCAAGTTTTACTGTCGCTATCGAATTAGAAATCCACTGCATTTTTCGTTGTGATAAGCAACATTTCCGACCCGCGTTACCGAATCTTTTCAAAGCCACTACTATTCAATATTTGTTCGATCCGTATAACTGAATGCGAGAATTCAGCCGAAACAAACGTAACGTCCGAACAATATGGTTCCGCCAACCAAGTTGTTTCCGCTCTGCGATAATGCAACAACATTTGCAAAATAAAACATTTTTAGTTCGACCAAACTTACGATTTTGTTTCTCCAGTTGTTTTTTGGGGCGGTCTAAAAAGTAGTCAGGATATTTACTTAAATAGACCATGACAGAAGCATTAAATTGATGCATTGCCATAATAACAACACTACAAACACAGTGGGCTCTCTAATACAACTGCATTAGAAACAAATACAATAAATATATTCATACAAATACAATACGAACTCAATCATCCCAAATAATTACAGGCCATACCTGTTGCAATAAACGAACACCAAATTTCTATACTCAAAAAACACTACATTTATTGTTTCTTTTAAATGTGGTCGTTGATTGAAGTCCTATAGAAAAATCGAATAATTGGGATTAAGGATGTCTTTTGCTTCTGTCATGAACACTTTTGAACGAAATTTGAGATATATGAGTTGCACTTGTGGAGACTTCAAACACTTTATATGACTTACTTGACTTGGTTGTAAAACCTATTGTTGGGACTTGCAATCACATCGATCCAGTTCGTGATGCCAAGGATGTGACCCATGCTGACATCGGTGTTTCTATTGATGGCGGATCAGAGGTATATAAATTCTCCAACTACCTCGAAGCTGCAATTGCCGGCCTTCACAATGTAGCTTTTTTGTTGTCGGCACGTTTGCCTAGAAGTTTGTCTTGTCCTCGTCCACCATCAGACCCATTTTCGCCAATTCTCTCTCATTTCGCTCTATCTTTCCGACGATGTCAAAGTCGTCCATATATGCGAAGAGGATGTGTCCTTTGGTGTTCACTGTGCCAGATTTATTAACTTTTGCCTTTACGGGCTCTTGTGGGATTTCAACAGGAGGTGCCACGCTGCAAGCGATACTATGTACCAATTAAAAGGCGAGTTTGGTAGGCAATTAATCGCACGCTTCGGCACTGACAATATTTCACGCGTTATTTGTGACATATGGACCGAAATGTTGGAAAAAGTGTGACACAATTGGACTATCTGAATGGGCTATATGAAGTTCAGCCGTGGACAATATTAAATAATGTTCAACAAGTAAATGGTGGGCATTGATTTATCAATCCAATTGAATATTTCGATTTACGTGAAGATACAATATCTCACAAATCTTAATTAGAATTAATTTTTATTTAACGTAAAACAAACAAAGCAGTAAAACTAATGTTAAGGAAACTATTCGTAAAAGTTCAGTGCAAGTTATTTATCAGAGATAAGTTCTAACGCTCAATGGACAGACTATTGTATAATATATATTAGTTGTGGTCTAAACAATTTATCCACAAATATTTAAGAAAGCCTGTACAACATTTTTGATACCATTTCTTTCTATTAACAGGACAATACTATCTAGTTTTCTATAGATAGAGAAATACATACTTTCAAATATTCTATCATAAAAAAAAATAAATTCAACTACGAGCACGTATGTACATGAAGCTTTTCTTCGACCGCAATACATTTGACTTTGAAATGCTACTATTTTCATTCCGCTTCAAACATATTGTTCTTATTGTTAAGACTACTCTATCGATTCCCATCAATATTATCTGATAAAAGCGGAAACAATTTTCAAGGTTTACTAAACCAACTAAACCAATCAAATTAAAAAAACGCTTAACAATTATGAACTGGCTACATTAAAAGTGTTACAAAAAAAAAAACCATTGGGCTGTTCGTAGAATTATAAATATCCTGCAGGAAATTGGAGCTATCGCGATATTATGATATACATCTATCTTTGGGGATGTGAGAGTAAATATATTCCAACAGTGTAAGGAATACCGCCTTTTGCTGTTGTTGGCATCTAATCTAAGGCAGTATAAGATAATTAGTATGTAAATACCGAAATTTATCTTTAATTATGGATTATAGTTAAAATCATTTTGACTTGATTATTTACAGAACCACGTTCAGGGAAGAAGGAAGACACGTCTGTACACGGTCCCTTATATGGGAGTTATATTATAAAAGTTTGTCCTGATAAAAAGCTTCTTTCTACACTTCGAAAATATCTGTGTCTTCATGCTCAGAACATCAAGAGCGTCTGATTCGCCGATATAAACACCAGTCATAGATATTGACTACGAACACATAGCACTGGGTCTTGCATTCAACTCTACTGTGTGCATTTGAAGCCACTCATTAATCGTTGCTAACTGGCGGTTGAGTGATCCATTACCCAATTTGGGCCCTATATATATGTAGTTAATCCCAGGCTTCCCTTTGTGGGAATTTTAATAAAATCGGACAAGCGAAATACAAATTGCTGATTTATTTACATGAAAATTGGAATTCCCCTACTGTGGGACTCAATGCATATTGAAATCCTTATATTCGGTCAAACTAGCTATTTGTTTCCGCTGGATATATATAGTTACAACACTAGTTCTCAATACGAAGACGATTAGAATTCGTGAATCCGTCTTTTTTGCATAATTGGTTGGTTTTTTTAATTGGTTGTATCGTTCTCAATATTTAACAAAAATGTATCCGACTATTTTTGTTTTAATGTTTAGAATAAATTATGCAAAGTATAAAACTATTGAAATGTTTCTTATGAAAATATGTCTTTTCCTGGCAATTGATGAAATGTTCTTAGAATCGGTAATAGATTTCATAGATATTTTGAACAAAATATTGTGAACCCTTAATTGTATTATTTTTTGTTGTCATTTTTGGTTTGTTCTGTAATTTGAAATACTTGTATCTCTTGACACTGTTCCATTTGAGAAAAGGTAAATAAATTTGCTACCATGTTCACACATACATACATACATGCATATAATATTTCATAAATTGTTTATTGTTGTTGATTGAGTAATTGTCGTTTAGGTTTCCTGAAGTTACTATTGCAGGAAATACACAATATAAAATACGAAAATTACCTGAATATCCAATAGAATTTATTGCAAATCACAATAGTTTATCGTCAGTCAATAGGCAGACAGGTAGATGTGACAGAGTTTACTATTTTTTGTTATGTGATGATGGATTTAAAATGGATGTGCGATTTCACAGCCAATTCTGATTGACTTGCGGTTTGCGGTGGAAATTGTGAAAATATTGAATTCGATTACACTGATGATGGATGAATTTGTTGCAATGTCACTGTTTCTATAGTTTTTTATTTCTTAATAACGTTCATGTTTTGATTCTATTATGCATATATTTGTAATGCGAAACATAAACAGGCAAACTATTTTTTTTTTGGGGGAAAACACAACCGGCGCTATCGAGAACACGCGATAAACTGTCGTTCAATTGTACTTGTAAATGCATTTAGGCTCGGTCGGACGGTCGTTTGTCGTTACGGTTTTACACTTTATGTATTCGAATCGAACATCCATCATCTGAAAAGTACATGTTATACGTTTGTTTCATCAGCTAGGATCGATCGGCAGCAGCGATAATAAATATTGTCATCTATTACATAACCTTCAAAATGTGTATGTATGCACGAACACTGTCTTACGAATGTTAATTTATTTCTGTTTTTGTTTTTAATATTGAACTTTTTCCCACTTTTTAATCGGAAAATGCTTTAAACTTGTTTTAACTACAAACGTATGTACGTGTATGTAGAGGTAGGTACGCGTATGATTTAAACAGTAAACCTGGTAGTTTTATTGTAAACGCATGGTGTATGATGACACCACCACTGTGCGCTGTACGGTATGCCGTTCAACATATTTGTGTTACAGGGTCATCTTCCAAAACGTTTTAATTTGGCCAAACCAGGTTAGGTTGCTGACTGTCACGAATGTCAGTTTCTAGAAATACGTTTTTAGGTGCTTCCATTTTTTTGTATTTTTGCTTTGTAAATGTTAAAATCTTTCGTAACCGTGAATTGTTTCCGAATAAATTACAATTACAAGGGAAGCCTTGATGCACTTTACATGGCTGATGTAATACATCAACCTACCATGGACAAGGAAGGATGCATTGTTATTAAATGACCCCAGTCGTCAGTCATGGACAATGGACAAGCTACATCAACAAGGAACAAATTACAGTAAACACACAAAAGTATACGTGTATTTGTTATATTATATCCGGTGTTTTCTCGCCACTGCCAATGATTAAATCCAATGTTCTAGAAAAAAGGCCACCCTGCTACATTTTCTATTCATCCACAGTGATATACAGACGATGTCAGCTTTAGCGAAAAACAGTGAATTGGATATGTTTAAAATCCAAGAAGATTTTGAAAATTTTTCGGTAACGTAATTTATGTCTACAAGAAGACCATTAGGATCAATTATTAGGATTGTCTTCAAATATTCCAAAAATGTTTTTGCGAATGATCAAAATGAGGGGAATAATTCATATTCGCATATGCGAAAGGGAGCGTTGCCTAAATTCTATGTAATACCTTAAAATAAATATCCAAAAATAATTTATTTGTAAAAATGATTTGTTTAATAAGACATTGATTGAGTGAAACAAATGACATTTTTTACAAATTGTCCTCATTGACAAATGGACAAATACATTTCGTCTCTATATAAAGTCGATTGTGTAAAATAATATTACAACTATTATATATTGTAATTAATACTCGACAGAAAAAAATGTTTTAGCTTGTTGATATGTATATAGATCCACAAAATACGTATAGGTAATAGTTATATTCTAAAACTTAAAAAAAAAAACATTAAAATAATATTCATGTATTATAAAAATAAAATGACATAGTCTTTAAAAAATGGAAGAACATTTATTAATCACAAAAAAAGAAAAAAGTGTTTTTTAACGAAGATTGCTTTGAATTGGAAGAAATTTGTAGAACAAAACCTAACGGTTAACTGTATTCGATAACGTGTACTTTGGAATTGGAGGAAGAAAACTCAATGGTTAATTCTAGTTGAACGATTTGTCCATATTTTTGAAAAGTTTAGAAACACTTAAGTCTGTAACGTTTATCCCATAATTGGATATATACATGCAGGTTTGTGTATATTTTTAATAAAATTCAGTTCGATTTAAAGTTTGAGTATCTCAAACTGGTGTGTGTATGCGCGTGTTCGAGATTCGGAAAATTGCACTCGTTTAGGTAATAAGGCAACAAGGCTGTGCATGAAATGATCACTACACGAATGAGTATGCTTGTATTTTCTTAGTCGGTTACGCCTAAATGTACCAGTTGCTGCATGCACCGCTGCAAGTATGTGGGATCCGGAAACATATTGAATTGGGTTTTGTGATCAACGCTATTCCAAATAACGACGTCCTCGCGACCTGTAGTTACTGATCGACCAATCGAAAATAACAGACGACGATCGAAAGCTATTTTCAGGAATCTCAAAACTTTACGCCCCAAAGGGCAATCTGGCAAATAGCATACTCGTGGAAATCCAACGGCAAAGAAAGCTCGACCCGGATGTGGGTGATCAGAGTTTTGTATTCCAGATGCAATGCTGTAAATATAAAATGGGATCTCTTATACCTAATGTTCGTCATCTGAATCCGCCCAATTCCAACTTACTCATATACAATTTGTATAGTGTTCTGTCCCTCATGACCAGGAAGGCTTTTGCTAAGAATACTCCATGACATAGTACCATTGGGTTGATTTCCAATTTTCTCACCATACACAATGCCACACACGGGGCACTCAATGAAGAGATTCTAAACAAAACAAAGAGTAGAACATAGTCAATGACAACAGTACATTTTACAATATACATTAGTAAATTATCTTTCATGAGATGAAATACAATTTCCATCGTTAAGAAAATAAATCCATGTAAACACACACACCTTGTTCATTTCATTTTGCTGTGCGATAATCATTCCATTTAGGCATTGCAGATGCATTAAGTGTTGGCATCGACTAAGGGCAATGGCAGGATTTTGAGCATTATGGACTAACTCCTCCATGCACATGGGACACGGCTGTGCATTTGGCCATTGCGGCGGCTCAACCACCTTAACGAAACGTGAGATCATATCACTCGCTGGATCTACACCAACAATTGAACCAGCAATTGGCTGCTGTTGTTGTTGTGGTGATGAGTGCGATATCGACGTACCAGACGCCACCACAGTAGAACACACAGAACCGGATGTGGGTATGGGCGGCGGCGCAGGTGCCCTTTCTGTTATGAGCGATGAGGAGGCAGATGACATAGACGCAGATGGAGCCAATGAAGGCACAAAGACTTCATCACTGCCGAGCGAGCAGTCCAACAGGTCATTGACTGATATGGCAAAATTACGACTGCGAAGACTTTCTTTACTTTCATGGCTCAAATAAGTGGATACGGTATCGACACTAGGCCTACGGTGCGACTTCATGCTGTTTGTATCAGTATCAGATGCTCTTGTTCTTGAACGAGAACGATGCATACTCAATCTATTGCTATGCTTGGACTGCAGTGAACTCTCTGAACATCGACTGTGATGACTGCTCATGGACGATGTCAGGACATTGTTGGAATGTGAGAATGGTTGTAAATGATTGTCTGATTGGGAATGCTGATGATTACTGCCAGATGACGACGAAGACTGCTGCTTAGAGCTGCTACTACCAAAAATATTGAGATTGTTTAAAATCTGCCTGAGATTCGCAGTGGATAGTTCGCCATTGCGTTTGCCAGATTTTCTTGATGGAGTATTTGGCTGAGGCTGGTGCGTTTGTGATTGATGTGATGACGTTGGCGGTAAGTTATGCTGCTGCTGCCGGTTGACGCTTGTAAACACCGCATTTGAGGTAAGACGATGCATGTGTTGTGCCTGATGTTGTTTATTGTCAACACAATGGGACTTGGCTGATAACTTCGGTAGAGTATTATTCCGTTTCGGTCCGTAGTCAGTATAATTTGATGGAACCACTGTACATAATAAAATAAACATTATCGTTATGGATTAAAGGCCATGCATACATGCGATACTTACTATTTATCTGCTGAGCCTGCTGGGGTGTTAGTTTAACTAAAGGGTATGGCGCCTGTTGTGTTCGCCGTATGCTCCTTATTGGACCATTGGGCTGTCGTGTTTGTGTTAGATTGCAAAAATTTATAGTGTACGGCAGGCTTGACGTGCCGCGTAGGTCGAGGGTCTGTTCTCCCTAGATAAAAAAAGACGACGAATATTACTGGTGTCTGTTTGATAATTTTGATTACAAACATACCTTCGACCACGCATCCTCTATGATACACTGAACGTGCATGTTATAGGCATGCCAGTCACCAGAAACAGTACCAGCCCATTCCCACTTAGTGCCTTTCCCAGCGGGAGTGCTGGGAGCATAGAACGTCCGCCTCACACTTACCATGGAGCGGCCGGAACCCTCCTCAGTCTCCTGAGTCATAGTTCTGACATTCACATAAAACTGATCTAATTCGGGATCTGCATCACTTAGTAAAACTCGGGTTAACTTCTTGGCATGAGCACGCTCAAGGTGTTGCGACACAGCTGGAGTGTAAGGCAACCACTTGCCGCCTCGAGCTTCATACTCCCACACCACAACTGCATGTGTATTGCCCCCAACGCCAAGGGACGTTGCGTTATTATTATGAGCCATCGAGCCCTAACCAGCCCCCAAACTATATTTATGATCTCTAATATATTCCCAAATACATTCGTTTACTCTGCTCGCCATCAATCCATGTCTCTATTTCGTGAGTGTGTGTGTATGTGTCGGAAATGTAATTGGAATTTGATATCCCACACAAAAGTAAACAATACGACAATATGAAATAAAATGGTGGATGTATCTATGAACTGATGATCAGGAATAATTCCATTGATTAATTCCGTTTTGCTACGCTGCTTTTCACTTGGTCGATTGCATTTTTACATCATCACCATGTTGCAAGTGATCTGCTAATCACGGAGAACTTTAATATTACACTACTAATTTATTAATTTATTTAATTGAAAAATCCACACACACAGAAACACTGATCTTGTACGAGAAGAAGAAAAAGCCAATCAATCCCATTCAGTGTTGGTATTTTGAAAACTTTAATTTGTGCCGCAACGACACAGTAAATGTGCCCATATAGGGCCAATAGTGCAAACATTGACGTTAATTTTCATCATCAAAAAAATGCTAGCGTTTTTCCAGTTGACGTGTCAAAGCAAAAAATCCTTTTTTCTTAACTGATTTAATAACATTGGAATCGCAATTTACTTATTATTTTTACTTTCAAACAATTAAATTGTGAAATGATATACAGTGCACTCGCGCTAACTTGAACTAATTAAAACCAGGCCTGTTCAAGATAGCGAATTTGTTCACGTTTATGGATGCTATATTTTTATATTAAAAAACGTTTATTTTTGTTAAGCCTTAACTGTTAATATATTTGTTACATTTTTTTTAGATAACTTAACATACATACATAATCTTATTTTGAAAAAAAAAGACATAATCTTTGCCTGAACTTTCTTCTTCGTAATTATATCTAAAACAGCCTTTTCGCGCAGCAATATAAAAACAAACGGTAAAGTAACGAACAAAAGCATAGATTTTCATCACACATCCACTGAAAAATGTTGTTCAAGTTATAGAGTATTTTGCATTTGTTCAAGTTATAAGGTAGTCAATGGACAGAAAAAAATGTTCAAGCTAGCGAGTGTTCAAGTTAGCGCGAGTGCACTGTATTTATGTTTTGACTAGCCTAACGTTTATAGTCATAATTCAACCAAACTGAATTCATGTCATTTATTTAAATTCAGTTGGTAACTGAGCCTCTTAGGCCATATATAGTTACATAATACTTTAAAATAAAATAATAATATAAATAAATTAAAACTAAAATGTAATAAAAAAAATATATAACAAAATTAATAAAAACGTTGACAAATTATTGGCCCTATATATCCCAAATGTGCGCAAAGAAAACAATACAAATATTTCACTTACATTTGTACTACCCACAAATAATGCAAATACGCATTTAATAATCAAAACTAAGAATCACCATGGTCAATTATCTTCCTAAATGTAAAGTACTTTAAACTTACTGTATAAAAAAATGATCTCTGTATTTCTTCGGGGCCCATAAACACTTGATTGTACCAAAAATAACACAATGTGCCACGATTTACCACCACTGATCTCATTAAAACAAACAAATTTGAGAGACAGAGACAGTGACAGTGAGAACAGCAAGTGTCAAGATAGTCACAGAGTTGTATTGCAGGTATTTTTTACCCTGGGCAAAATTTAAGTGATCGTGGCGCACCCTACATTTACATGTCAATATTCAACATGCTGATTTTATTAAGAAAGAAAAAAGATCACAATCGCGTATGAATATCAACAAAAAAAAATCCGACATGGATTTCTTTTGTTAATATTCATATGCGAAAATGACTACAGAGTTAAACAAGAGTTTAAGTAGACGATTTCGGGTGAAAAACCATCCACATGCAATACTTTTAATTAAAGTCAGTTTTCATAGACGGTAAAACTGCAACTGATCAGATGTGGAGTTAATACATGTAGACTCTACATTATTTATTTATTTATTTATTTATTATTTACAATACAAAGTAAATTTATATTATAATTTTGGGTCCAAGGGTAAACCGGGTGACAAAGACCATTTGGCTTGATTTTTGCAGCGACAGACCAAAGCCTCTGGTGGGAATCGAACCCTCAACCCCCACACTGAAAGGCAAGCACGCTACCAACTCGCCTACCGGGGCGCTTAGACTCTACATTGATTACCTGTACAAAGTGGATTTGGTTGTCATATGTGAACGCAAAATGTTAAGGTAAAAATCCAATGAATATTGACTGCATGTTTTGTAGAATGCAGATCCAAAACAACACACAATAAAACTACGCATCAGAATACATGTTCCATGCGCATCAAAAATTTGGCCATGATTGTCAGTAAGGGTATAAACTCTTGGTAGCATATTCTGCAACCCTGTAGAATATACTACGAAGACTGAACGTCTTTTCTCTGCTGATTGGAAATCGTAGCACAACATTCTCAGAATTTCCGTCAGAATTTACTTCAGATTATTTCGCACAAGTTACCGAATTTGAGAACTCTGAAACACGTTTCACACATTTTTCGCAAAGAAGTCGGCCAGAAATCGTATGTATTTACGGACAATCTTAAAGAAAATCTGTTTTTAGCTTAGATGCTAAATTCTCCACACATACCGAAATCGGAAGTATATACAATCTTAAAGAAATATTTACGATGTTCGCAACTTTTGATGGCTGGGATGGTACAAAATAGGAAAGTGGTCACGATTCCAAGGCATGATATGCTAAGAGTATCAGTCTTACATATGACACAAAGCCTACAAAATGACGTTTCTGTGTATTTGTATGTGTTCTGCTGCAATAATGAAAGAAACATTCTTGGTTCTGCTGTACAAATCTTTGCAAACCGCCATTTACAACCAAGAGTGAAAACCCTAGCTCTGATTTTCGTATCCACACAAAATTTTAATAATCGTTGCAGAACATTTATATTAATTAAATGTTGAACTATGTTTAATTATATCCGTTCATTTTATACAACTTACCTTCTGATAGACAAAACCCGGTACAATTGATTTTGTTGCCGAGTATTTTTGTTTTGTACAGTACTGCGGCAGTTTCTTGAACTATGCTCATGCATAGTCGTATTTAATCATATGTTTACAAAAATTGCCGTTAGGTGTCGCATAGGCGACATGGGTTGACATTTCTTTGACATGGCTGCTATTTCCGCTGGCTCAACTCCTTTACCTTTTTGACAAGCAGACATAAAAGCTGGTCATTTTTCGGCCCGCTGCAATATCTGCTTTTTTCATAAACATCTTGTAATAGAAATAGTTCATAATGGTTGTTAAGAAGGTACGTGAAATTCAGCATTCGAAATACGAAATGTTTTTTGTGCAAGCAAAGGCGTTAAAGTGAATTTTTGTGCGAAGAATATTTGTGGTAGCCGTTGTATTCACAGAGTTTGTTTACTATTGACTTTCTAGCCCAGGCCAAAGAAGAAGCCAGTGACCAAAAAGGTTGCCCCAGCACCATTGGCCGTTAAGAAGACTGTTGTCAAGAAGGTTGTTAACCAACTTTTCGAGAAGCGTCCCAAGAACTTCGGCATTGGTAAGTTTTGAATAGAATGAGATGAACGTAGGAACTGCTGTTATAATGAATTGTATTGCCATTTTCAGGCCAGAACATCCAACCCAAACGCGACTTGTCTCGTTTCGTGAAATGGCCCAAATACATTCGCGTTCAGCGTCAAAAGGCTGTTTTGCAAAAGCGCTTGAAGGTTCCTCCACCAATTCACCAGTTTAGCCAAACTGTGGACAAGACCACTGCTGTGAAAATGTTCAAGTTGTTGGAGAAATACCGCCCAGAATCCGCCATTGCCAAGAAGCAGCGCTTGAAGAAGATCGCTGAAGCCAAGGCTAAGGGTAAGGATGTGCAACCCAAGAAGAAGCCCAGTTTCGTCCGTTCCGGCACTAACACTGTCACCAAATTGGTGGAACAAAAGAAGGCCCAATTGGTTGTCATCGCTCATGATGTCGATCCTCTTGAGGTGAGTAGGGTCTCTTAAAGATGCCATGAATGTGCACAAAGTTATTGCGTTATTGTTTACATATGATGTTAAACATGAATTTCTTCAACTGAAGTGGTTGAACCTCACGAGGTTCTTTCGATTTGTGGAAACTTGACAAGCTGAATCATGAGATAGATCTTATTATAATATATATAGTGTCTCTTCTACTTAACTAATGACTACTTTTTTCATTTGCATATTTTCAGTTGGTGTTGTTCTTGCCTGCATTGTGCCGCAAGATGGGTGTTCCATACTGTATTGTTAAGGGCAAGGCTCGCCTTGGTTTGTTGGTCCGTCGCAAGACTTGCACTGCTTTGGCGCTGACTAATGTTGAAGCTAACGATAAGGCCAACTTCAGCAAAATCATTGAAGCTATCAAGACCAACTACAATGATCGTCATGATGAAATCCGCAGACACTGGGGAGGCGGTATCTTGGGCTCCAAGAGTTTGGCTCGTATTGCCAAGTTGGAGCGCGCCAAGGCCCGTGAACTTGCACAGAAACAAGGTTAAATAGCAACGTGAATATGCTGCTGTTTAAGGTTTTTTATTTGATTTGATTAATAAAATCAAACGCCACCTGGGAGAACTGTTTTAAAGTTTGATTTATGATATGAAAATAAAACTAAAATTAGTTTAAAAAAATCAATCAAGAAGGTATTCTCATTTTTGGATGGTATCTCTTTGTTTTTTGTGAGAGATCCACTTTTCATTTTTCACCTAAAATATATTTTTATTCAAATCAACTTTGGGGACCTGGAGCAAATGTAATCTGACTCAAAAGGGAAGTAAAGTTGATTTGATTTTAGGCTCTGAATATCTTCACCTAAAATGCAAAAAATCTTCACTTTTCATAATTTTTTATGAGAAACAAAAGATAAAATAGGAAATTTTACAAGTTTCACAGTTGATATGTAACAAATGTTCTTGTTATTTCTTAATGTTATTTTTAGTTTTTTTATAACTTGAAAGGATTTGTTATTAGTTTTTTTTTTAATGTAGGAAACTTAAAATTTGCAATAATGTGTATTTTGATGCCATTCACCATTATTCCTAAAAAAAATTTGAATATTTTAGTTGATTCACCCTTTTGCATTTCAGGTGACGATATGTAGAAGCCTTATCGATGGCTTAATTCCATAGTGTGTTAACCCTTTCATGCCCGAATTGAAATGGTCGGGTCGAAACATTTTTTTATGCCAGATATGTGTTAGTGTTAAATCAAATATGAACTGACAAAAAATTCAAAGTCCTTGGTATCCTGGTTCTCGTCAGTTACTGCATGTTGCCTGTCGACTGTAAAGGTACATTTTAAAGGCAAACAAAAGACTTATCCCATGATTACTTTTTGTTAAATAATTCTCTGATCTGTCTTTATTTAATTTTTCAATGGGTTTTACTATAAAACAATTATTTTAATACGTTTCAACACTTTTTGTATAAACAGACTATTTTCGCGAAACGATTTTGACAAGTTCACTTCACTGAGAACAGCTACTGAGAACGGCTAAAAGTCTAAAAAGTAAATTTTACAGGAGACGCATTCAAAGTTTATTTGGAATTTCTCAAAGGCCGTATGAGATAGGAATTGCTAAGTGATAAGCAGACTTGGAAAGCACGTCAAATATAAAAGCCCGCTCTGAAGAAGCCCGTTTTGCAATGGATGTTTTTAAACTTCAGTCATAAATAAAATGTTAAGTATATTGTCGGAAAAAACAATCTCCCTAAAAACATGCTAAGTCGGCTCAGCATGCCCTGGAACACAGCCATCGATGGGATATGCGAATTCTAATTAGACACATCATTTTGAACATTCGCTTTCGCAAAAAACATTTATGGAATATTAGCTATCAAAAAAAAATATTTCAGTTTTCGCTTTCTCATTTGAAAAAATAAGACTGCATATTTTGGGAATTATTCGCTTTTGCAAAATTTTATATTTCAGTGTTCGCTTTTGCAAAAATATATTTCAATATTCACCTTTCCTAAACCCACATTAGCTACATCCCTAACGTATGTAACTCAATTCTGTAAATGGATAAGTATTCGATCATTGAAAATAACTAGCGATGGTCACAAATAACCACGAATATACATCCAAGCAGTACGTAGTATGGACATTATTAAATCGTTGACTAGTCGTTCCTTAAAAAATCGATATAGTGATAAACTCCTCAGGGAATACATTTCTCTTGGAACTTTACCCTAATGTATATCACAATTCAAGTCTTATCACACTTATTTGTATGATAAGAGTGTTGATAATTGGAAAGTGCTATTGACGAGTTCTCTTTTCATTACACCGAGGCGCTTAGCCTCATGGCATTTATTGGATGCTATGTGTTACGTTTGGAAGGCCGTGGTGTGGTAGGTAGTGTGTGCGACTATCACACAGAAGAACCCGGGTTCGAAACCGGGTAAGACCATCAAACATTTTTCAGCGGCTGTTTCCACCTCGTAAATGTTGGCGACTTTACGAGTAAGAGAGCAATCTCTAAGCCATGTAAAACTTCTCTAGAAAAGCATTAGCGGTTCGGAGCCGGCTATAAACAGTAGGTCTCGGTCAGTGAGTATACAAATTATATCGTACACAGCTCAATGATTCGAGAGAAGTTCCCCGTCTGTTCCTTCATGGAATGTTAAGGGAAATAAGTAAAGTAAGTATGTGTTACGTTTAGTCAATACCATTTTATCTTCGTTTCCCATGCTGTGGAAAATTGGGAAGATGGGGTCAATTCGTAAAGATGGCAATAGACATAGTTATCATCCTATTTCAAAAATGGTTGAGCATGTAACGAAAGTTACAGATTCATATCGATGGTGGATTAATGCTAAATTAATGTCAGTTTACGTTGATGTTGTTGTTTTACGTTGCATATTATTGCCTGGGCTATAAATTGTACAGTGTTTTCTACCAGATCCTTCGATATTCCAAGAAATTTTCCACTTTCCGTTAAGAATTTCCCTCGAGAGAGGGAAAGTTTTTTTTTAGTGTTTCACCATATTAGACTATGTTACGGGTACACAAATTGTATTAAAATTAAAATGTTGAACCTCCTCTTATGTACTGTAAATATTAAATTTTATGGAATTTTATAATATATTTAAATTGACTTACTGTCCCTATTATTACGTACAACCAATCGTACTTTTTGGAAAAATTATTAAGTGTTTATTCTTTTTCGACAACTTAAAAACGGAATTCTAACCCATGGATCGTTCCATAAGTTTACTTGATTTATCTGGCGATAGTATTTTTCACATAACTGTATGTGGCTTTATTAAAATTGAAGTTAAATTTTTCCAAAGTCATTTCTACAAAATCAGATGAATCGTTCTCAGATTATGACAAATTATGTCTCAAAAAATGTAACTTCGTTTAAAATAAGAATTTAATTTTTTATAAATTTACCAAAAAAAATTCGACAATATAATACGAAATAAAATCCAGTAAATTCTCCAAACCTCAAGTAGTTAAATATCAACCTTCCATTAGGTACTGTTGCAAATTCAATATACAGGGTCCGCCAAATAACTTTTTTTTTTTTGAAAATTCTGTAAAAGAAACTACCGGATATTTTCTCAATATTCTCAATATTTTTTTCTTGCTGATTTCCGTAGTTCGATTGCAAACAAAAAATAAGGAAACCAAAATTTCCTATTTTGACTAGATACAATGGTTTCCTATTCAACTTCTGTTGGTGTGAATCGAGTCCCAGCAAACAGAACTGAAATAATTTACTGCGTAAACATCAAAGAGAGACAAAAATCATGGTCTTTGTGTTTTTAAAATTTTCGGTGCATTCCGATAATGGTCAATTTTTTAATCCATGTCATACATCACAGTTGTAACTGCTTTAATTTTATTTAACTCTGTACTTTTACCTTTTTCGATTACACGTATTTGGATTTGAAACAACAAATAACTGTGTTGATATCCTATCGAAATTTATTGAAGAAATTACTTTACATTTTAGATTTATCGCCAATATTTCGTTGTGTACTTTCTATGGCTTCATGCAACACGTTTATCATCAGGTCAACACGTTCAAATGTCGCATTTTCACCCATTAGTCCAATACGAAAGACATGTTCCACAGTTGGTCCCAGTCCACCACTTATTTCCAAGTTGTATCTTTTAATGAAAACGACCGGAATAATAAGTAAATAAACATAAATCTCAATATAATTTTAAAATATGTACATACTTTCTCATGGTATAGTCGGCCACTTTACGCCAATCGATGCCAACAGGAACTTTTACAGTATTTACGGTTGGTAATCTGTCGCTTGAATTCGGAACAAACATTTCCAGACCGAGTTCATTCAAACCCTGTTGTAGGCGATACGAGCATTGCTGGTGACGTTGTATTACTGCAGTTAATCCCTGAGCACAAAATTGTGCCAGTGCTTCCCGTAGGCCATAGAGAAGGGTGGATGATATCGTGTGATGATATATACGAGAGCCACCGAAGCAGTTCCAGTACTGACCGATTAGTGTGACATCGAAATAGTATACTTTAACTTTAGTCTTACGTTCAACTACATGTTTTATAGCGCGTTTACTGAACGAGATGGGAGTGATACCAGGAGGGGCTCCAAGAACCTTCTGTGAACCGGTATAGGCGACATCAATCAACCATTCATCCATATAAAATTCGGTTCCTCCCAAAGACGCAACAGTGTCGACGATGAGCAAACAATTGTTCTTGCGACAAAGTTCACCGATTTCTTTCAGATGAGACTGCAATACACCCGTGGATGAATCACCTTGAGCCAAAAAGAATATATCCGGTCTATGTCCTTCGAATGCCAATTCAATTTCATCCATTGACAGTGATCGACCAAAACGGGCTTCTACGAAACGCACATCGCCTCCATATCGTTTGGCCATTTCGGCAGCTCGGTGTCCCCAAATCCCAGTGGAGCCAAGCAGAACCACATCACCGTCTTCTATAAGATTACATAGAGCAGCTTCCATACCAGCATGACCTGCTCCACTTATACACATGGTAGCATCATTTAATGTCTGGAATACGTACTTGATGCCCTCTTTAATTTCATCCATTATCTGTAAGAGACAGCAAATATTCCATAATAAAAATATACCCTCATACTGGACTTTGCATTTAAATGCTTGATCGCTTTCTCAATCTTGATTGTCTCAATGAATGTATAAAGAAAAAATCAAAACATCGGCGTAAAATTATGGAAAAAAACAACATGAAAGTATTATCGTCACCTAAAATGCAAAAGGCCGCAACCACACTTTTTGTTCGTATTCGTAGAAAAATTAAAATACAAGCAATTGCAATGATAATGTACACTGAGAAAAATAGGTCCTTTGTATGGATGGAACTCGAATGATATCGTTTAAATAGTCAGAAAAAAGAGACATTCATCCTTTTTGTTTTTAAAAAAAATTTTGGGTACAACAAATTATTTCCATAATAAGTTTAAACATAAAGCGGTTGGTATTTAAGAAATAAATCATATTCATAAATCATTTCTTTATTTTTCGTCAAAACTGAATTATAAATAAATGTTCCTCCTATGTACGTTAACACATTTCAACTAAGCTAAATGTTTAATTTGACTTGCCAATGAATGGTCGAAAGATGATGTGGAGATATAATTTGATTTTAAATTCTTTTTAGAAAATTTACTGAGCTTGCTCTGTGTTCCGTTGGGACAAACTTCATTCATTTAACTCAACATCCAATGTCCCTTATGAACATTTCAAAAGTTTATTGTTTCCAAATTCTTCTCCAATTCTTCTCATTGATCTTTCGACTTGTACTACACTCTTTATTTTGTACCGAGTTATTAATATTTGTGTAAAACAATTTTGACAGTCATGCCGAATTATTTAAAACTTGTATCGCCGTATTTCTAAAGGTCAAAAACATTTCCAGACACAGAAAACCAAAATATTTCGATTTTTATGACACGATTCTATGCATATGAATGCTAAATGTTTTGATACGGAATCCAAAAGAGAGATAAAAACTACTCTACTTCAAATTAGTATAATCATTCTTCAGACGCAACAATTCTAATTGTTTGTTCCATCTTATTTGATACATAGTTAGTATGTGCACATACATACATATTATGTATGTACTTAAACTCGTATTTCTAAGTATGTATTAGTGTGTGGGCATGATCGCCTTCACAGCTTCGTCAATATTTACACTCGAATTATTTTACCTGTAAGCATTCTGGGTGCAGATGACCCAAAATTGGATTACTAAGACTTGTTAAAACACGTTCTGAACAGTTTGACGGTCCCGGTCCCATCAGAGTTTTATTGGGCACGTACAATGGACGTTTCAGAACTAAGGGTGGTGGCACTTCCATATTTAAATCTCTCCTTTAATATGTGTGACGAACGAGACGAATATTATTTTGAATACTGCCGGAGTGAATGCAATTGACAACGTTTTTTATATGCGCGACAAGAAAACAATAATTAGTCTTATCACTGTTTACGACTTTTGTAAAGAAAACCAAAAAAACCACAATTGAATTTTTAAATATTTCACACCGCGCCTTCTAGTGGGTTCCTTAGCTTGTTGTAGAGTTTAACTAAATGAATCGGAGATGTTTGGGAACATATAACTTATAGGTTGCTCTTATCTCCTCAAATAATCTACAAATACACACTCATATGGGAATACTCGCTCGCACTAGCAGATACAGCAGTACCTACAGATGTTTAATGAAATATAAACAATATTTCATATATATATATATATATTGTATGTATGTATGTACATATGTATATTTTATTAAAAATTGTACGTACTATTAGCTCAGATGGAATCTTTAGGTTCGTATTTCCGTAGACTCTGTCCTACTTCGATTTGCTGTTCACGTGTCTTTCGCTCCCATTAAAGAGGTATTCGTTAATTTTTTAAACGATTTTCCCCTACTGGATAAAAGGAATCTTAAAATAATTTTTTGTATCCTTTCTAAGAAACACTGATTCGATTCACAACTAGTTTTCAGTTAATGTTCCAATAAAACGGGTTCTGGAGATTTTCCATTGCTTGATTAGATGTTAGATGATCGCAGCCGGAATTAACACGATGGACTAGACCAAATCTTTAGATATTAAACACAACCTGAGTCGCGAAACATGACCACTTACAACAGATGTTTTGTTGTATTTTATAACTAATAGGCCTTATTTTCAATTATAAATCTCAATTCAATTATACATTTTATGTTGTTTCGGTCTTTTCAATTTCAGGTGGGTTTACACAAGTAAACCCAGGTTCAAAGCCGGGTTAAACCATTAAACAGTTTTCAGCGGCTGTTTTCCACCTCGTAAATGCTGTCGACTTTACGAGTAAGAGAGTAATCTCTATGCCATGTAAAACTTCTCTAGAAAAGCATTAGCCTTTCGGAGCAGACTTTAGCGAACGGTTATATTTTTATTAAAAAAAAAAATAAGAACAACTATTTAAGAATACAAAAATGTACGCATATTGGAAAAGGTTGTTTCACCATTTAATGAAATCTGACAGACATCTCGCGAATCAACACAAACTGAAATATGGAAACGACGAGGATGTATGCCTAAACGAAGTTTCATAGGGCAGTCCGTTTCTTTATTTATGGGTTAAAAATACATATATATAACATAAAATTCACATCCTCATTAAGTGTTACTTGAATTTACTTTTTATGGTCTTTTAATTTCATTATTAACACTTGTTATCCTGGATCTGTGGATTATAGAACGACGTGTAGCTAAATTGTAACACATATGATAGAAGAGAAGAAGATTGTCTTTGATCCTCGAATAATTTCTGTAATATGTAGCAACTGTTGTAAGTTCAAATAAAAAACCACAAATAAATGGTATTACGTTTTCAACCAAACGAACAACGAATAAACTCACCAACCGGCAGGCGTTTTCAGCTTTCGGCGGCAAAAATAAAAACAATATATTTGAATAAAAATAATATATATATTTACTGTTTGGCTGGGGAGCCATTGTTGCGATATTTTAATTAATTAATTATTTAATAATATAGTGTTATCCACTTGTTAAGATACCATGTAATATATTTGTATATTACAATGAAACCAATAAATGAAATGAAGTTGAAAATGATTGATGTCACAAGTGGCTTGTGATTTGTTAATTTTCTGTAATTTAACACAATTAGTAAGACAAAAATAATAGCAAATAATTAAAAATGAATTGTATCTCCCAAAATAATGGGCCGATCGCCAGAAAGATGTAATACCGCTTAATTTAAATATACCGAATGGTAACCGTGACAGTGGAAGTATGTGTGAGCAAAATTTTAATGACATTTACAATTTGCCCATTTTAATGACATTTACAACTGTAGCCAGCGTTGAGTGATAATAGAGTTCAAAATACTTGTATTCCTGTTGTGCAATAAATAATACTTCTCGATTAGAGGTTAAAAGGTTATTTAAATATTATTTACTCATTATGCATTTTCGTATGACGAGCACATGGCTAATAATGTTGCCTGTATATACACACATAATCTGTTTATGCAGATGCACCTGTTTATTTCGAAATTATATTGTCGATCTAACCATGTGCTGTACATACATACATATTTATGAATGATAAGAACTTTACATTTTATAAAGCCGGAATTAATATGTAACGACCTTACAAATGACCTTGTTGTATTCATTTCGTTGCTTAGATTTCAAATGTGATGTGTTCGCTGGATTTGAAACAGCCATAGTTAACTAACGGAGAGTAATGCTGTTTTCATAAAAACTGCTACTGGCAACTCTATGGATTTAACTTCAACGAGAAGGTGTCCTCTCAAAATGTTGCCAAAAATGCACTATTGCGAACGTAAGAGCCCACAACATCATACACAGGATATCGCTATGACATGCGGGGGGAAAACAAACCGATTTTAATTTTCATGGTTTGATTGATGGTTGTGTCAAAATCATGTATGTATATGTGACGCAGACACTAATTTTCACACATACATTCAAATATGATCATTCATTGTAGTTGTGGACCAATTTAATAACAAGAATCACTATTTTTGAGTTTTAAGAGTTTTGGGAATACATTTCCCCCCATTTTTAATTTCCTTCGAACCCGAATTTCCAAAAATCACTAATTTCCAGCTTCAGCCGTTGGACCAGAACGGACCAGAATTGAACGCAAGAATTTTATATACATATATATGTAGATAGATTTAAGAAACAAATATTTTCTTTGTAGGCGAAACAGGACAAAAAAACACAGCTTCCAAATATGTTCAGGATGATTGTGTGTATTTTTAAGATCACCTCAGCCTCAGAACCTTCCAATTGTTTGCTGGGATGGAACGAATCACTATGGGGAACGCCGCCACTATTAATGTAGATTAAGCGACGATGCGATGCGAAGTTAATCTGCTTGTTTCTCAAATTGCCTAGGCTTGTTTCACAAATACCTCGCCTTGTTACTCAAATTGCCTCGGCTTGGTTCTCTGATCCGGTACATGGAGTGGAATGAAGGAATCGCCGATTACACTACTAATGTAATGGAGGAATCGACGATTAGCGAACCATGTAATGAAAGAATCGAAAATAACCGTTTCATTCCATCAGTTCCATTCCTCAACGGAACTAAACTATACTTCACCACCCGGAGCAGTGTTCAGTGAGCAGTAGTGCAGTAGTTCAATTGAACGACACAAAAAAAATCAGAAAAAAAGATTTCTAATATTTAATTGATTCCTATATTGAAAATATATTGAAAATTCTGTGCAGCCGTAAATGAGATGCTGTGTAAAAAATGTGAAAACTAATTACACTACAAATTACAATTACAAAACAAAAAAAAAAAGAATTCAAAAGAAAAAGAAAGGTGTGCCCACCAAAACCCCTAAACCAAACCTTTAAAATGGAATTGGAAAGCGTAGCTTTAGAATTGGCAATTGCATTTCTCTACTCTGTCTAGTTGGCTCTAAATTGAGGTGTGAATTATAATTTTTGGTCTTGCGGGAAGGGAAGGGAAAGATTGGATTCGGTGGTTCTTAAAACTAAACTCTTTGACCACACGCACTGATTTTCATCGTAATAAGTTTACTGATGCTGCTGCGGATTGTTGTTGTTGTGTAAAGTGGGCTAGTGGGCGTAAGTCGTGTTAATTTGCCTTTTGTATTTTAGTAGTTGGAGAAACATCCAAAAGTTGAATTGCTTGATGACCTTGTAATGCGCAGTCCCTATACCAATAACACAAGTACAACAACAACAAAGCTGTATCATTTCTTGAAATAAAGCATCGCATCTTGGCTGCTAACCGAACTTCGAGAGTGACGTTGTTATTTAAATAGAAAACAGCAAAACTGCACTAATAAACCCAAACATCCAGTATGACGCGTTGTGGGTGGTGAAGAGAGTGAGTGACTGCTGTGTGCGAGAGAAGGGACTGTTTGTTGTGAGTTGTTGTTGGGAAAGTGCACGCAAACAAAACAAAAAAAAATCAAATAATCGGAAGGACATAACTACGACGACGAAAAACCAAAGAAGACAAAATAAATGAGAAATTGAAAAGTGATTCAAATCAAAAATAAAAACCAGAGAAAATGAGTGTTTTCAATGATTTTCAACGATTGTGGATGGAACGTTTCCCCCAAAGCTCCCTCTCCGACGCATGGGAGCAGGATGTCCGAGCCAGTCTTGAAAGACACAAATTTAAAATAACAGAGTTGACCAAAGAACTGGAACAGGAAACGCTGTATGTTGAATATTTGGAACGTTTATTGTCTGACGTGGACACATACCGCGAGGCTGGTGGCGATCCCACAAGCCTGTTTGAAGCAGCCACGAATTCAGATAACAGCGGTGGTATTTCGATCGCGTCTTCCACTGCTCCATTACAGCAAACAGTTGAAGATAATCATGGTGCAGATCGAAGCTCGGTAAGTTGGAGAAAATAATCATTATCTTAATATAACTCGCACGGATTACTCGTAATCCGATGTATTTGTCAAATTAGGCAATTATGCTTTGGCTGAATTGACAACGTGAACTACTATTTCAACGTGTCGTGAACTAGGATCAACAATTTCTATCGATTCAAGGGTACGTTGATTCCACCTGATCATTTAAATTGTTGTGGAAGTTTTGTTCGTTTTATCTCATTTTCAACCTACGTCGATCTCCTAGTTGTCGATTAAAATGTTATATACATAGATTATCCATACACAGTACATCATTCGGTTGCATCTGCTTACTATTCTTAGATGTATTTTTTCCGCTATCCATTGACGATTTCTTTTGAATGTTATTTCACACAATCATATCCTTTGGCACCATACGAACGACCTTCTAGATTTGAACTACAATCGCTTCATTTTTCTGTATGAACTGGTATTTTAGAAAAAATATCTCTGAATTTGATTAATTTTATAATAATTTACTTTACGAGTTGGAATACTCGGCGATACACAATTTCAGTTGAGAACAGAATTTTTGATAATTGTAAATAGATGCGCTGAGAAAAATCCCAGAACCCATGAAAAAATATTGTTAT
Source organism: Hydrotaea cyrtoneurina (assembly GCA_958296145.1). Taxonomy (NCBI): domain Eukaryota; kingdom Metazoa; phylum Arthropoda; class Insecta; order Diptera; family Muscidae; genus Hydrotaea; species Hydrotaea cyrtoneurina. Next base: position 2,257,528 of record OY282513.1, on the reverse strand, counting down.
GGCGTACTTGCAAAACTATAGTTATCATTCAGTGTAAGTTGTGGGTGGGACGCTGACCCTGAAGTGATAATGGTGATGAGGTTGTATCCCAATATCCCATTTTTTTAAAGTATTTAACAACTTCAATTACCAGGCGCTCAGATTATGGACTGTGTTTATTCCGCCTAATCACCCACGAGAGTGAGTGTGTCTTTCTTTCTTGTTTTACTTTGTTGTCTAAATATTTTCAAGCCGAAGGGGGGCGGTAGGGGTGACAGAATTGAATGGAAAGAGAAAATGAATGAAAAAAACCGATACAGGGGCACAACGTTAATAATAATAAAAATATGGCACAACAAGTAAAGAAAATTTTTTTTATCTTATCTCGATTGTTGTTTCTTTTCGTTTTTTTCTCTTGGGCAGCAGGCAATTCAGACGAGAAAAAGCTGACTGGCAATGGTTTATTTACAACACATTCGTCTGTCTGTCGATTTTGCACATTTCATTAATAGGCTGGTATTGACACCACCTCGTTCTCTTCCCTGGAACGAGGGGTGTCCAAATTGTCCATTTGCACCCTAGTAAGTTACAACATCTCTCTATTCACTCCTTTCACTCTGCAATGTTGTTCATTACTCCTAGCATGCTCTTGATGTCTATGCTTTCGTTTCTGTTATCTGCATTTTGTGTGTTCCCTCCAGCGGAGAACTCAGCCACCGCCACAATTTGAACAGAGCCGAGAACCGAACAAACTGTTCAGTTAATTCTATTTCTTCGTATGGTTTACCCACACATTTGCTCTACTCGTATTATCTATAGAATATTATAGAAAAATAGTTTAAAATATTGTTAAATTCATCGTGTTGACATTTTTATTGTGAAATAAATAAGAAAATTGGCTAAAACTTAATAGTAGAAGTCATTGATCCATCCAAACAACCATCCGTCCATATATTGAAAACATAAAATGTACACCACATCAGGGTGGAGTAGTTCGTGCGTTTGACTGTGTTCGTGTGTGTCTGAGAATGTGTTTATCATTTGATATTGTTGTCTGTTGCATAGGTTTTCAATATTTCGTCGTCTTTATGGAATTATAATAAAATCCGAACGTGGCACAACCATCATCACATCCCAAGCCCCAACGACGACGTCATTAACAAGTGTTATATTCCACACCAGACAAAATGTCATCTTTTAAGGAGAAATTCAAACTTTGGCGCGGGGTAAAGTCTATTAAATTGTATATATGTACATATCCACATACATACAGACGTCTGTATATATGTTTGTTAATAATTCGCTAATTCTAATGCTATTTGCAATCGGAACACTGTTGTGGCGACTAATACAGTGCGATTTGGGATACTCTAATTAATGTAAAAAAATGTTCAGATTATATTTATTCGAGAAAAAATATTTTTGTGCGTGAGTCATGTAAACACTTTAAAATGTTTGACAGAAAAACAGCGATACTCTGTGTGGTAGTCATGTAATTAAGATAAGCTATTAGCAGCTGTTTGCCCTGTGTTTTCTAAAAACCCATAGTGAGCTCGACAAATTTATTGGTGAGTTCACGAATAAATTTTATAAATTTTGTCAGCCGCTGGAACTAGAATGAATAGGAGATTGCAAAACTGGAAGAAGATTGTAACAATGTATTTATTTAACTCTGCTATTCGTTGAGAATAGTGCGTGAATGTACAATGTTGCTCCTCCTATTCACATTATCAAATGCGTAGCTCTACATAAATTGTAATTCAAAATATAATTTCGATCGTTAATGATATAACGTGAATGGTCCACTAGTGGTTTATTTGTGAATTAAATATTATTTTGAGAGTGACGGCTCTTTCCCGTTCGAAACATTGACACTATCAGTATGATATCATGGAACAAAAGTAATCGACTTTAAATTTTTTGTGGTGGACCGTGGACGACCGTTGTTGAGTAAACAATCTATTAGCGATTTAGGCCCCCTCGGTGAATGTCGAGGAAGCAATTCGTGGGAAAATTGGTTTGACATAATGCCCCGAAAGAAATCGTGATCCATATATGTATAATAGGAATGTTCCAAATAAACCAATAAGAAAATGGATTAGATTTATATTCTAATCTGCTATAAATTACGTATTTCCCTTAACACTCCATGAAGGAGCAGACGGGGAATTTCTCTCAAATCTGTGAACTGTTTGCACGATGTAATTTGTTGTAAGCCGGCTCCGAACGACTAATACTTTTTGCTAAAAAGATTTACATCACTTAAAGATTACTCGTAAAGTCGCCGGCATTAACAAGGTGGAAACATCGGCTGACAAATGTTTAAGGACTTACTAGAATTTGAACCTGTGATAGTCGCACACATTACATATCACACCACGACCGTCATCATTGTTGAGTTTTTATTTTGGGACCGTCATAGATGGAAATGGGTTATTAGTATATATCTAAATACTAATCAGTGTCTTTCTGAAATATTTCTTATAATTGGTTAGACTGAAACGAGTCCACTTATGTCGACGCGCTGTTAATGGAAATAAAAATAAAAAAAAATGCCAAAAACTATATAAAAACAAAAAGTAAAGTAAATTACTAAACTTTTAAACAGTAAGGTTCACTACTCCGAAGGTGATGCTTTCAACAATGGAACAGGCAGTTTAATTCACTGAATGCATATGATTGATTGTGTTTCAAAAATGCTAAACCAAACATCGAAATTAATATTATAAGAACTAAAGAATTGAATTGTTTTTTTCTCTTTGTTTTAGAAATCCAGTCTGAACTTAAGGGAATCAAAAAATGGAAATAAGGAACAAAATAATAGGCTATCCTTAAATACAGCCGATAACAAATACACCGCCCCGGGTGGTATTGCTAAAAGTGGCAAAAACAATATACCGTCGTCATCCGCTTCCAGTGAAGATCGTAACAGCGAGAAGGAAGACAAAGATGTCGGTACCGAGAAGGACAAAAGAAACAGTGACAAGAACGGTGCGCTACATCAGTGCATTAGTGAGTTGGCCGCATCAATTGCATCGAATGAAGATAATTTGACAGGAGATGGTGGGGCATCAAAACGTGTGCCAGCAAGTGAACCTGAAAGACAGCCGAAATCAACATCACATTTTGTAACAGTGATTGAGGTGAAAGAAAGCAAAATTAATATGGATCAAAATAATCCGTCATTATCAAAGGATCAGGGCGCGGATGTGTGTTCTGATCATATTCCGTCAACATTTAGTAGTTTTGAAAGAAAACCTTCAGCACCGCCTTTGTCGCCATCAATGTCATCGTCTTCGCATGCTGCAGCTTTATTGGAGGCCAACAAGAAGAAGATGCCTCCTCGGTAAGTTGAGCCAGATCTCCAGTGCGTATGTTGTTAAAAATATTTTCATTGCAATTTTAGGCCTCCACCTAAGAATATTCGAAGAGTAGAACCTCCAACAATTCCTGGGACTTTGCTTTCATCATCGCCTAAGAGAGATAGCGGTTTTACTGGGAGTACAATACCTTTGCCTTCCAGTTCGGCTAGTTTATCATCATCAGAAAGTCCCGCAAATTCTTTAGAACGTAACGTCAAACCATCAGATATTTTACGTCAAAAGTCCTCGGAGTCAATAGAGGGGAAAGCATTTTCACAAAATAGGAAAACAACACCGGAAATGAACAAATTTATGAATAATACGGAATTTTTGGAAGAACTTGGTCACAAAATCAACAAGTCAGAAAGCATAGAAAAAACGAAACGACCAGAGCTCAGTTACACACAAAGCCCAACAGGAAGTTTAGGTCGAACTGGTTCTAATGCCCCATGTGGCAATGCCGTGAACAGATCCCCGCACAGCGGACATGGAAGAACCGGCATGAATCCTCTAACCGGCTTGTCTCCAACAAGTAGTCTCAGCAAGAGTGCCAAACTTACTACTGCTGACAGTTCATCCACCGGCAGTTTGGACAAGAAGTTGCGAACATCGCTGCAGCCCGGAGATGCCGAGGCAACTACAGCTGTAGGTTATAGCCGTAATATCGGTTCAAAAGAATCTTTATCCTCACAAGGAATATCAGAAATTGTATTACATATTTGTACCGCCATCATACACCGTAATAATAACTACAACAATATATTTAATTTCAGATTAAGAGTTATGAATCCGTCTCATCACTAAGTTCGGAAAGTGCTAGAGCTAATCAAATGGCAGAAAGCGAACAAGAACATTTGTATGATACGGTACCTTTGGACAATTGTGATGATGAATATATGTATATCAAACCTGGCCGCACAGGTTCCTCTTCTAGTCGTGATGATTTATCAACGCCAGGCAGCGTCCTACCCATGAGCTCCCAGGTGCATTTAAGTAGTCAGACAAGCGTTACAGATCCCGAATCTCCAGGTCGATCATCTAATTATGTCAACATTGATTACTTCATACAGTATGTATACATTCACGAGTATAACTATTTTATTTACAATTTTGCTTTTCTTTTTCAGTCAAAATACAGAAACTCGTTCTGGTTCAATGGATAGTGACGGAGAATATGAAAATGGTATGCCCATAATGCGTACCATATCCCACGACGACCACAATACACAAGCTCCTGGTGCCATACGAAAGGTAAGATGTGTATAATATATTAAAAAAATATGGCAATTAGAACTAATTTTTTAAATGATCCTCGGAAGATCTTATCGGTTTCTTCGAAAATGTACTTACACAACAACATATAACTGTTTTCGTAGCTTAATAACTAAATGAGAATAACTTTGTATCACTGAACATAATGTTAGTCTTGACCATAATGTTAGTCACATAAAAGAACTCGCTTTCAAAATTGTAAAAAAAATATTTTGTCTTTAAGTCACGCGCCCAAATGACCGGATGGAATTTTTAAACAAACATTACATTTTCTAGTTACGTCTATGAATTGACATCCAATTTTTAATTGGTCGAAATTCGTATTTGACTTGTATTCATTATAAAAAAATAGTAAATAAATCCTTTTTTAAACTATGAGATGTTTTGAAACATTTAACAAAACAGAAAGCCAACCGCCATTGCGTAGTTTTTATTTTTGCCGTATCTTTGGGTTTTTTGCTTTTAGATATTTCTGTAGTGTGTCATCCAACGATGGCTGAGATATGAAACATAAATTCAAAATAGTTATGTACTCTGAAGAATACTTGCTAACCATGATGTTCGTCATATATTTTGTTGGCTAATGCGGTATCGATTTGTAGTTGGAATAATGGCAAAGACTTGCAACGTTAAGCTGTGGTACATCCACAATTTCTCTTTATTAAGACGAAGCTTTAACAATTTACAGGCGTAGCTTTTGGAAAATTGCCACATCAAGCGTGATTCGTTCCTTACCATCTCATCATGAATATACTTACAAAGAAAGTAGTTTCTAATTCTAATTTCACGCTCCTGCACGTATGAGCGTCCATAATTGGAGTTATCTTTAGTTTGTATATTAGGGCGTGATCAATTTGGTTAGTGTCATTGGTTCCTGGTATTTTCCATAACTCTTGCTACTGATGAGTAGGTTCATTGATTCTGTTTTTTTGAGATGAATAAGGTGTTAATAAATCTTCCTTTAATTCGAAGTTTACACATTCCGTCGCTGTACAGCGAGTATTCGCGTACAGAATTCCGTCATTCTTTTGATACTAACTTCTTCCTGTACAGACCAAAAGTATTCGGGTTATTTCTTATTTGATTTTGATTTATTGCGAATTTGCGTTACGTCGGGATTAATGATGCTTTTGTCCTTCCAAGTAACGATTTTTTTTATGAGAAATGGTTGAGGTCTAATGTGTTCAGCGGTGAAAAATCTGTAACAATTATCGGATTGTAGACAAATTATTTTTACAATAAATCGGAATCTTCACAAATAGTAAATGTAAACATTCTGATATCCGGAATCATCACAAAAAGTAATGTAAACTTTCTGATAAACGTGTCAAAATGATTTTTTATCATTTAAATTTTTTTCGTTATTAATTGTAGTATTGTTTAGTTACTAGATATACAGTTTACTTAACTTAACTAGTCTTACTCTGGTTAGGTTAAGATCAGATCTTATTTTTGTAAAGTTTATGAATGAAGTATCGTACATTTCATTAATATATACCTAGTAATGACTTTTTTAATAATCCACTAACATGTTATTCTTTAATTTTTTTTAATATTGATTTTGTTAAACAAAAACACACCTGAACAGAACCTTGTTTCAGCAATACTTGTGAGTACCACTTATGATCATCAAATCAAATAATTTTCACTATACATTTTGTTTGTTACATGGTGCTGGTCGTTTGTTTCGTTTCGGTTTTATTACTCCCCATTACAACGTGTTTATGGGGGTCTTATTTGTAATGAAGAGAAGTTAGACACAGTCTTGAACTATTTTGTTGCAGACTGAGCTTGAATCCCGACATGCGGTGGGCATAGTTTATTTCGGAGTGATCATTTTATGTCTAACCTTTCCATTATGAATGGGGCCCTTTGTCTTTTCATTTCCATATTGTAAATGCACAATAGTTCATGAACTCCCCCCTTTGTGCAATATTTCTCTATGTGTGTGTGTTCTGATTGAATTAAACCATTGTACGGAATATACATTCAGCTCATATTAATATTTTTCAGGTTTCTGGCAATCAGCGTGGCAATAAGATTCGAACAATTCTGAACATAATCATTCAAAGTGAAACGATTTATGTCGCCTGTTTAAATACCATGATACAGGTAAGTGTTCGCCTGACTTGGCGACGTCACTGTTGCACAGTTAAATGAGTTCCGTTTTGTTTATTTTTTTTAGTACAAGAAGGCCATTCACGCTACCTTGGGTACATCACAGCCTGTCATCAGGGAGGAGGAGGAGAACACAATATTCTTTATGATCGAAAAGCTATACGAATCACATTCGGTTTTTTTGAACGATTTAAAGACTTTAGTAGCTCACGAGGGTGGCGATGTTCTTATAGGTGAAACGTTTAAGCGCTTGTCTGAAATGGTCGATTTGTATAGTTCATTTTTGCACAATTACAATCAGGCCATAGAGACGGTAAAGAAGTGCAGTGCCAACAATCCGCAGTTCAAGAAGATTGTTTCGACAATCGTCTTGAACCTGCAGACAGAGCAATCGCTAACTCTCGAAGACCTGCTACACAAGCCCGTGGCCCGAGTACAAATAAATGCTTTAGTATTTAATGACCTCCTTGATTGTACGCCGCAAAATCATCCGGACCATCATCCACTTAAGCACGCGCATGATACCATACACAGGTTCCTTAAGCAGTTCAATGTGGTCAGTGAAAAATTGACAACGGAATCGAATAAAAATCTCCGTCGCATGGTCAAGAATTCATTCATCGTTGAGCTTGTGGATGGACATCGAAAACTACGCCATTTGTTTCTGTTCAACGATGTCATTGCATGTGCCAAATATAAGGCATCTGGGCGTGATCGCATAGATTACGAGCTAAAGTGGTTTATACCGTTGAAAGACGTAGCCGTCTTTGAAGAGACCGATGCCAGTGCAGATCTAAAAGAATCTAGTCCACCAAACATTTTGCAGCTAAAAACTCAAGCATGTACAGTTCGAGATCAGCTCTTAATGGAGGAAAAGGACGATAAGGCTCGTAAAACGAATGGCCTAAGGTATGGCGATAAATATCGCCGAAAGTTGGCTGATTTGGAATCGCAATTAGTGCTAGCATCGCCAAACTTAGTTTTTCGCATTGGCAATAAGGCTACAAATAAAACTGTCACATTTTTTTTGAGTTCCGACTTTGAACGTACCCAATGGATAGAATCTATTCTAAGTTTACAGGTTTGAAAAAGGACAATCCCCAAAACCACAACGTGTAACATTTCTTTTCTCTTTGTCATCCATTAGCAGACCTGTAATATACCTGGTACGAGTAGTATAAACGCTCTTGAAGTTCACGCCTTTATAGTAGCGATGCAGAAAAGCATGAAAACCGAAATGGGATCGTATTTAATGCGCAATACCAACGACGAGAGTCTTCTCGTGGGCGATCTACATATGACTGTACAAAGCCTATCCGGTTTGGAGTACCCGGCCGATTTGTATATCATTCTAGAAGTTGATTCGTATGGCCACTACTTTCGTAAGGCGGGCACCAAAATGGTGTGCCGAAACAACAATCCTGTGTGGAATGAAAGTTTTGTTGTCGAACTGGAAGGCAGTCAAAATGTTCGCATTTTATTGTACGCTCTACAGGAGAGGCCCATTCTGAGAGCAAAGCACGTTCTTAAGGTAATTATCAAGTTATACAAAACACGATTGAATTTACACGTTATACATTGTTCCTCACAGTTAAGTCGCAGTTGGTTAAAGGAGACACCGCAAGCTCGAACCGTTAAATTTGGGGATAACTTAACCTTGAATACTATTTTACATTTCGTACCTGGTGAAGTGACTTTAAGGCGTGTGCCTACCTCGAAGCCGGGAGCGCTCTTCGGTGCCAAAATGCAACAAGTATTGAAGTGTGTTTTTATTTCTCGCAAATTGTTGAGCGGAACAAACGACTTAGTAATCTCTCTTACATTGTAGACGTGAAAAGCGAGACATTCCATTTATTATAAGTGCCTGTATACGAGAGGTGGAGAAGCGTGGTATGTCAGAAGTCGGTATTTATCGGGTCAGTGGATCGGCTTCAGATTTGGCGAAATTGAAAAAATCATTTGAAACAAGTGAGGGAATGTGTATATTTCAAAATCTAGCAATGACTATTTCAAAATTCTTGGCGAATGTATTCATTTCAGATGCCTACGAAGCTGAACAGTTGCTGAAAGATGTGGACATTCACTCGGTGACTGGTATTTTGAAATCATATCTGCGTGAATTGCCTGAGGCTTTGTTCACCGATGTTTTATATCCGAAATTCTTCGAGACGTTCAGTCGTTTCACCAACAACAACGAAGCTGAACGTATTAGTGAGCTCATAGTGGTATTTGAGGAACTCCCCCAAGCAAACAAATCATCCATAAACCACATCCTAGACCATTTGATAAGGTCAGTGTCTGTCAACCATATATTCTCACGAAATCTATGTAAACACAATCAACTATTTCAGAGTTCATAATCGAGAAGCAGACAATAAGATGTCGCTTCATAATTTGGCTATGGTATTTGGCCCCACACTTTTGCGCCCGGGAGCAACACAGACAAAACAAAAAGATCTATTGGCTTCCAGTACGGTGGATGTGATGGCTCAAGCTGGAATACTTTACTGCTTCCTGCAAGCTCGAATGCAATATGAGAGGGAATCCTCAAATCCATAAGGACGATTCGGTCGGGCTGAATTCCCAGACATGTATGCATGCATTAAATGCTGCCACCCATGCGCTGCGGCATGTTTGATTATTAATTAAACTTATTCCATAGCTCAAGTATCACTTAACAGGTCATGATGAAAGTATAGAGGATGAGAGCACGATATTTTTATATACATATATATATACACATATATATTATGCATTTTATGTAAATACAATACATAAATTCAAATGGTTCAGTTGCGAGTTTGATAAATTATTATTGCTTTGAGATGCTGGCTGATTCTATCTATATATATGCAAATGGATTGGACAAATCATCACAAAGAGAAAAACATGAATAGTTTCCTCCTGCTGCTTTTGAAAATGCAAAGAGAAGAAATGAAACGCATTAGTATACCCCAAATTTATTATTATTAATTATACATTTATTCTAGTATGTATCGTTATTACAGAACTATGTATTTACGATGATTATGTCTTCTTATCATAAATCAGCAAGCAGTGCGTTCTCGTATGTATTTTATTTCGTCAAAATATTACAACCAACACAGCTTCAACTCTTACCGCAAATGTTAAAAATTATAATATTCTTTAGACGACCGTAATCTTATTTAAAAGTATATAATGTATTCACAAATGATACATATAAAAAAAATAAATCGAAAGCAATATTTGAATGGTTGCAAACAAAACTTTAGTTATTTCGAATAGCCACTAGTACTATGTGGAAAAACTACAAATATAGATTGCCACCTATACTAAACAAAAATTGACGGTTGTTTTTAATCACTCAAATGACCGTCATTGACGCTGTGATCCGCATCGAAGACAGCTCTTCTACTTCGCTTGACTAATTGGTCTTGATTTGTACTAAGATATTGTTCAGCTGATCGTTTTCGTAGCGCGTCTACATCCTCGTCTGTTGTTGATGCCCATTCGAGGACAATACGTCTGCCGTATAAATGCGTACTTTGGCTAAGTGCATCAAATGCTTTTTTAGCATCACTCTTGCTGATATAATCGACAAAGCCAAAACCACGGTGACTTTCTTCTCCAGGTGCCATTTTCTTGGGCAAGCGTACCGAACGCAGCTCACCAAAAGCTCTGAAATCAAAAATAAATTGTTAAATGTAACAGTACGATCGATGTGCTGGAAACTTGAAATTACTTGAATATATCACGAACTTCCCGGACTTTGGCTTGGAAAGGTATATTTCGAACCATAATTTTTGTGCCGGTTTGTTTGGTCTGTGGCACATTTTTACGCTGTCCTTGATTCGTCGGTGTCCTGTAAAATTTTAAATTACAATTACACATAAGAAACTTGGGTATTCCAATAGAGGTTTGACCTACTTCAATATACGATCGCTGCGCTTTAATTCTACTTGATTATCGTCGATCGTTGTGAATTGCATATTCTTCAGACAATATTCGGCCGTAGACGATTTCTTAAACTGAATGAAGCCATAGCCCAGCGATGACATCTGAGATGTATTACTTGGATCCCTGCGCATAGCTATTTCAACAGTGTGTATGGCGCCCCGCATTTTGAAATGCTTGTAAACCGTTTCCCGCACGGTTTTAAAGTTTAAATTTCTCAAAAATAATGTTGTGTTTGGTTCGGGTTCTTCGTTGTCTTCTACGTCATCTTCGCCGGCAGTTTTATTGACGTCGTCAACATTTTCTTTCTCAGGTGCTGATTCTTCCGAATTGTTTGCGGTGTTACTCTCAATTTTCAATATTAATGGTTCACCTGTCAAGCTTGTGGAAAATGTATCTTCTGGACCCCATTCAAGATAAAGCGGAACATTTTTAAATTTACTGTATGCCAGCTTTTTAAAGGCATGTCTGGCTTCTGAAGGATCACAGTACTCTACAATGGCTGTAACACCACTGGGCGGCAAAACCAGTCTACCAATTGGACCAAATTTGGCAAAAATTGGTGTTATATCCGACACTGTTGTCTCGGGTGGCAAATTTTTTGCTAACAATATTGTTTTGGAGCGTTTAGCTGTTACGGAATCAAATGCATTAACTCTAACGCCGTTATCTTCCAGAAATTTTTTCATCTCGATGACGATTTGTGTTTCGCCGAGGGCAATGCGGACGGCCGCGCTGGAACCTCCTTCTTCAGTGTCTAGTATGCGCTGTTTGGATGTCGCAAACTTTTTCGCTAGAATATCTGCCACTGCATTCGGACCCAAGAAAAGTGTATTCCAATTTATGGATTGCTGTGCCGTTTTCTTCAATTTCAGAGCTTTTTTCTGTTTAAACGTAAGCGTTTCATCGTTTTCATCCGCCTGTTCGTCCGACTTGTTGCCTTTACCAGGTATTAAGTGCAATAAACGGCCATGGAACGTTGTTCCGTCCAATTCGTTAAAGGCCTTCACTGCATGTTCAGGCATCATGTATGTGACTGTACCGAATCCTTTAATCTGTCGAGTCACTACATCAACAGGTAAATGCAACTCCGCAACTGGTCCATATTGTTCAAAATGTTTTTGCAAATCATCGTTAGTAACCGTATATGCCAAGTTTCTAAAGAAAATTCTTCCCGACTCTGATATATCTTCTTCGTTGTTTAAACCTGCCTCTTGATTTTTCCACTTTGGATTGCTCTCATCTACGGACTTGCTCTGCAGTACTGTTTTGCCCGACTGCTTAGCCTTGGTAATTTTATTCTTTTCCGTGAAGTCGGAAAAGAACACTTGTTTGCCCTTAATGAAACTCTTGTTTTTTAACATTGCCTTGGTCATGTCTTTCTCGGTTTTGAATCCAACATAACAGAAGCCATGGACCTTGGTCGGCAAACGCACAGAAAACGGCTTTAATGGTTTGAAGAATTTGATAATTTCCTGCCGTTTAGTTTTGTACGGAACACTATGAATTTTGATTGTGAACAAATCCAGGTTACTATTTTTAGGACTTGATGACGCTAAACTTGAACCATTCTTCGCCATCAAGGATTTCATATACTCCATATCGCTGATTGGCTTTTCCGCCAACTTTTCATTATCATCGGCATCATCGCCGTCTTCACCATCCTCATTCTCCCCATCCGCGATTTTTTCTGCGTCGCTTTTTTCTTCATCATCTGAGGTTCTACCTTTAGATTCCTCCTCCTCCAAACTCGCCGTCACTTCAGTCACGTCGTTCGCCCACAAAGTTCGATTTTTTTCATGGGCTTTCATGAACTCCTGAAATTCAGGATCATCTTTATGTTTACTAATAATTTCATCAATTTTCGATGGCGCCTTCGTATCTTTGTCGTTGGTTTCTTTAAGTGTTCTATCCTTGCCTGAAGTCAGATCTGTTTTATGGTCCTTTGAGTGCTTGCTCCACGACTGAGGCTTATCTTCTGCACCCAACTTGGAGCACAACTCAACTGTAATGCGACTGGTCTGAATAAAGCTGTTGTCGAAGTGTTGTATTGCTGCCTGAGCTTCAGCATCTGTCTGGAATCCAATGAAGCAAAACTGGCGAGGTTTCATATACTTCAGTTGCGTGATGGTACCACCCTTGCTGGCAAAAACACTACGCAGTTTCTCCTCCGTAACATTTTTCGGCAGTTGTTTCACTATTATTCTAGACATATTTTGGTATTTATGGTATATTTTGAACTCCGAACTTCTTCCAACATGTGTCCAGAGAACCGAGCCGAAGCAATGACGACGACGGCAGCGGCTGGTCTTTTCCAATCGGCGTCGGAGTGGCTGAGTACCATAGTTGCCTGAGAAATGGAACGGAATAGAATGAAATTGTAATCGGCAATTCCTTCATTACATCATCTTTCATCTGAATAGTAACCAGAATTGGTATTTTGAAAACTTCAATTTTTGCCGTAAATATCATTGAAGTCCCAAATACGGTCAATTTAGCCAATATGAACATTTCCCTATTCTAATTACAGTGAAACATCTCAATGGAGAGCATGGGAAGAAGTAATAGCCTATATATTATTCCATTATACAAAACTCTTATTTTTATTTATAAGCCGATATATTTATCATATTTAAAGTAATTGCATTAAAATCTGTTCAAAAAATATTGCCGTTCAGATCTGCATTCAAACGGAACAGCTGCTTTTTTGTATGACATAACCTATAAATGTAAACAACAGCTGACTTTTTAATGTGTATTTTTTAATCGGTAAATGTATATTTTGTAGCATACCCGAACGTATCACAATTTACCTTCGACGCATACAATAAGTTGATTACAATGAATAGCTTTTGTTTTTTATAACCACATTTTATATCCTGGAAAAAATGATTAAGCAAATTAAACGGATTTTCTTGCAGTTTCAAAGTCGATCGGTAATCCCTTTCTGGGATCTTTAGATGTAAATTATTTAATCTTTGATATAAACTCTTATGAAACTAAAACGTACATATTCTAAAATGTATCGTACAGCTAAAAAAACAAGTTAGTAAAAGTAACTACACAATGTTTTCGGTGTACTTTTTAATTATTAAGTAATTGGAAAAAAGTCGGTATTGACTATCCGGTACTAAATTCGTTGACACTTTCCCAACACTATATCAGAAAAGTACGACGAAAATAAAAATAACGTTCAGTTCTGAAAAAAATAAAATATAAATAAATTTGTGAGGTTTATTGTAAACAAAACATTGTTTGCAATATAAGGGATAAAGTACTGTGACATAGTGAAGTTGGGAGATCAACGCATGGAAGACTAAGCCAAAAAATGTCATATACCTTATTGCGAAGTTTTAGTGCTACAATAAAGTCGAGTTCTCCTTCAACGTTGTTCCTTCTGGCCATTCAGCCAAATAATTATTACATTGTAGCGCAATACTCCAGACGAAGTGATTCGAAGAACCTTGATAGTGCTTTCAAGGTTGTCAAATCAAAAGTGCGTGGTGTAGAAGGTAAGCAAATAAACACTGACATCACGTATGCGATAAAAGAAAACAAATGCTCCGCACAAGCTAAAAATTATCTATACTCGAACTCGATTTCATTGATATTACGCTAAGGTCGGGTCGGATGTGTTTGCTTGTGTTTTTGTTGTGAAATTTGCGTTAATTATATTATACAATATATGAGTAAATATATGCTAATTTTCTATAGGAAACTCGGATTTTTTGGGAGGAGAATGCGGCCCTAACTGGGAACTGCTGGCTCCCCGGTCGAATCGTTTCTACTTTCCCAATGCTGTCGGACCAGCATGGCAAGGTGCAACAAGCACAATTTCGCTGGAAGCACCATTAGAATCGCTGGTAGATTTTGAAGGAAATGTAAGTCGGATGATTGGATGCATTATGTAATTCTAATAATTGTTTGATACTTTTTTTATTACACATCAACAGTGCGCTGAGACGAGGGCACTATTGGAATTCACGGTCAATGAATGCCCGTCATTGATCAAAAAGTCATTACATGAGCTCTTCCCAGCTCCTGAAGTTGTCTCTAGTGAGAAATTAGCTTTATTAACATTAAAATTCAAGGGTGGTGATACAGAACGAGGAGCAAGGAAGGTAGGTTCGGCTAATATTGACATTGAAGAATTGATGAATTTGCTCTGCTAATTGAATTGTTCTCATTTGGTTTGGTAGTTTGTTCTGGCCGCTCGCGAAATTACTGCCCGCCTACGTTTGCATGGGTATTGGGCAGACTTCATGAATCCCTTCAGTGGCAAACCTTTCTATTCATGGGCTAGTGGTAAAAATCTGTACAAAGTAGACAAACGATTTCGTGGACTTAATATGAAACTGATGAAACACAACGAATGTGTTGTTATTACAGCGGACGACGACAGTGCCGATAAGGCATTTTCCGGATCTATTTATACCAATGCTCCCTCCGACTATTTAGAACTGAAGTCATTAATTGACAATCAAGTATAGAAGTTTTAAAGTAATTGTTGTTTTCATAATCATAGCAAAGAAAATGATTAGACTATTTTCTATTAGTTGACCTTTTTGTTGATATTGTTTTAGATAAATTTTAAAATCTAAATAAATTATTATTACCACATATATATTTACATGTTGTTTTATGAGTCGTGGGACCACTTTTCGCAATGCCTCTCGATCTCCTTTAGCTTATTAATAAGCAATTGCAATTCTTCCGTATTGCACACAAACTCGACCACTGTTTCCCTCTCTCCACCCGAGTTCTGTTTGTAACGACCCATATTGATGTAGAATCCAGGTTCCCCGTTACTGCTGTCCGACGACGACGACTTCACGTCTGCCACAATTCGCCATTGCAAATCAGTAATGTGTGGGAAGCTATGACCAACTTGTATATGTCGTAAAATCAAAGACTTCTTGTGATCTTCATACATTTTGGTCAGTTCATCGATTGTATTGCTACTTAACTCGATTTCCTCCAATAATTGTCTAAGATACATGCCATCCAAACAATGTTTTATGGCCAGAGCATACAGAGCGACGACAGCAAATTCACTTTGTTTCGCATTAGAGCTGTATATTTCGGGAACTGGTGGAATTGCTACAATTAGAGTAATAAATATATATATAAAATAAATTGAGTAGTAAATATTCTTTTAATCTGAAATCGGATGTCGTCATACTGGCTTCTGGATTTAATGTAAGCTTGATACAATTTCCTATAATCTTCCTAGTAGTATCCAATGGAATTAAAGTTCCCAAATGCTGAAGGCCTTCTATCACGGATTTTGACAATGTTATTGGTCCGGTGGATTTAGTTGATATAGTTGCAGTTGTTTCCATCATTTTTCATCTGATGACCAAAATACACTGAGTCAAAGACAATAAACAACCAAGAAGTTTCATTGGCTTGGTTGTTGTATTGCATTCGAGTTCATGCGCATGACACATGAGTAACTCTCTTCAAAATATGTGGGCGGGGCGTTTTTTCGCCGACACGCCCCGTGGCCCAACCCCAATTTCGGAAAAAAGCCCCTACACTTTTTCTGAGAATATGAAAGGAAATTTACCGTGTAGAAATATGCAATTATTTAGGGTATGGTATTTGTCGAAAATAACAACAATCAGTTAGAAATTCTGCAGCAGACACTTCACGCCCAGTTAATCCCTCGAGCACCAGAGATATGATTGATTTAACATTTGTTCTATGTCACGCCCCTCCCAGGTCACGCCTTGAGGTCATAGAGAATTGCGTATTTTTATTTATTTTGGGTGTTAGTTACATAAAAATAAATTTTGCCTAATAAATTATAATATAAATAAAACAGAATATATCTAATTAATTACTTTATCAAATCCATGGAATACGCTGAGGGAACTTCTTGTTCATTAAATTTCTTTGATTTATGTAGTAGTTACCCAATTTACTCAATTTCAGATAATTGGTATTCATCAGCTGATTGATATGCTAAGTGAACAGTCAAGGGAAAAAGTCTACAGCATCTACTTAGGGATCATATTGATGAATATCCACGTTGAAAATTAATGATAAAACTCCGGTAAATGAACACGGCAAACGCGGAGGAGTACAATTACTTAGCGATGACATTACACGTGCAATTAATTTGTTGCCACTTGAGGGTCTACATGTTCATTTAAAATGTGGGGTCGCACTAGTAACTCCTCTCAAGACTTGTTGCCGTTCGCACCAGCAAACAAAAACACAATGTTGCCCCATACCACAAATTGTTAAAGCATTTGGGGAAAAGTATGGACAAGCAATCATTTTTTTTTTTTTGTACTTCAAACAAGTCCGAATTGACAATAATTCGTTGATAGATTATATCCACTCATTGGGTGGTATATCAATGTTTGCTTGACATATATTTTATTGTCGATCAACACCGAAAAAAAGTTAAAAACTGTTATTTTCGAAAATAACAACACCTAAATCAAATATTAGATTTAGGTGAACTTTTCCACTTTTTATGTACTCCACCTAACCATGATATCTCGACAGATTTTATAGGGTGTATGCAGACTTTTTTTCCTGACTGTATATTGTGAGGTTTGGCACATTTCATAACGCATAACGTTTTTATTTGCAAGAATTGTAAATGAAAACTACATTAAAATCAAGGTAGAATGGCGTTGTCGAGAGCACGTTCTACAGAAATACCCCAGGATGCCGTCATTATAAGTGAAGACCAAGCGTTGAAGTACCAGTGGAATATCGTATCAAATTGGGAGAAGCTCAGTGAAGTGTATGTGTAAGACTGTTTCTGTGCACATCTAATGATTGAATTTTTTTTTGCAGGTGGGCTCTTCGCTATGCGCCTGCAATAATAGCGTCTTTTGCTGCATGCACAGGTATCTTTGTGAATAGCCACTACCGTACTAAGTTACGATTGGGCACATATGGCAGATTCTCCACATATCTGCCTATTGTTGTTATACCAGCGATATTCACCTACTCGTGTCACAAACTTTTTGTACAGAGCTCTATTTTATTGGAACCAATGGGTGAGTGTCCAAGCTGTGTTCAAATGAGAGCGGCGACTTTTCAAGTGGGCTTCGGTGTTCTGTACCCTACAATTTTGGCGCCTTTTGCTGCCTGCATGTTTGCGACACGTCATTACACCTACAGACTGCCTTCGATTACGGAAAACCCTAAAGAAGTTTTCCAACTTATACGGAAGTTCAACAAACCCATTATTCCTGTACTGAGTGCGATATTAATTGGCCAGGGTTTAGCTACAGTCTATCTAACGTATGAAGAACAAAAACAAAATTTGACGGTGTTAGCGAAGCTGAAGAAAATGGAACAACAAGTGGAATTAGATCTAGAGACGAGTATACATGCTGCAATGTAAAACTGTAAATTGTATCCTATACCCGTTCATTTCTGAATATTTCATGCATTGGGCTAACGTGAACTTGTTGACTGTTATTTCACCAAAGCTTGCAGCGTTCCACTTTATTCTTAACCTTAATTTTTTTTTTTGTTATTGACTGTAGTCTTTCATATAATTTTATAATTTCTACATACTTTGTGAACATATCCTCAGTTATATTTAAAAATAATTAATAATATATTACGACAAAAAACCACAGGTTGTATTGTCAAATAAAAATAGAGGAAAATGTATATGGAGGACTGATGTGATTAAAACCAAAGAGTTTTTATCTGTAGCTTGGAGCTAAAAGGCCCCCTGTCAACATTTTGCGGTGTTAATATGCGTATTCGATTTATTGTCTATGGATAAGTGGGGTAGCTTCCGATCCGTATACATAGCCTGCAATCAAAAGCGTTTTTAATAATACATATTTCTATTTTGTAAACAAAAGAAATTAATAAATGATCTTGAACTCGACTAATAGAAACACAGCATTGTCAAAAAAAAAGATAGAAAAAACAAACTCGATCTATTTAGCAATGTAAAGTTTAACCCAGATCCAGTGTTAGAAATTTCTATAATATTTTCGTTTCTGACATACATCGGAAACTACGAATTCGAACATTTTTGGAAGACAATGAATGCGAAACAAAAAGTCAGTTAAACGTATTGGAGAACATGATAACAAAAGAGAACATGAAAATGTAGTATTGCAGACATTTACAGAATTTAAGCAAATGAATAAATTTATATTAAATATAGATACATATATATTAAATATAGATATTTATTTATTAATTACAATACAAAGTAAATTTATATTATAATTTTGGGTCCAAGGGTAAACCGGGGACAAAGACCATTTGGCTTGATTTTTGCAGCGACAGACCAAAGCCTCTGGTGGGAATCGAACCCACAACCCCCACGCTGATAGGTAAGCACACTACCAACTCGCCTACCGGGGCGCTTAAAAATATAGATATATATATTAAATATAGATCTATTTGAAAAATATATAAATATTCAGTATTTACCATATATTGTTTTAAAAATATCAAAAAGTACAAATCTGTACTTTTTTAAACTACTTTATCCCATCCCTAGTAAAAAAAGAAACGAAATGTGGGAGAAACGACAAAAGTCGCTTCGGACTGACAAGTCACCGCGTGCATAACCGACTTGGTGAATGTGCCCAAATTGACGGCGGTACGTCTAATGTCGTCGTTGCCTATAGCGGCGTTGGTGTCTGTTCTGTCGGTAATACGACGGCGTTTGAGTTCGGTCGGCCTCTTTCTCTGTACGCGAAGTAGAATTAACGCAGAGCAAAAAAAAATTTTCACATCTAAAAATAAAAAATATACGAATAAATCATCAATTTTATTTAAAGTAATAAAGTTAAAGTAAGTTGGACGGAAAATCTTTACGGTGAAAGTGTTTCTGTGCCTTGAATTGAAGAAGAATTAAATGAAAAATTAAAATTCAGAACGACCTCGACGACTGTGACTACTGCTAACCACTACAACCATAAACCCCATACCTCATCGTCGCCTCGAACGACATTATTATTAAGATCATTAAAAGTGGTGGCTGTGTGTTTTGTTCATTTCAACCCCAACAACCAATACATGAACACTATCCACCCACCCACCTATTTAGGCAGTCGAAGTTGACCAGGCAACTCCACATCTTCATTATCATCATCATAACTTTGACATGATGATGATAGTAATACTTAGTAACGTGGTGTTTTCATAATATCATCATAATCAGCTCTGTAATAATCGCCTTTTTTTTGTTATTTTACAATACACCTTTTCATTTTCCAATTTGAGCGAAGAAATGTTTTCTCTTTGCGTAATTCATGAATCGCTGGCTATATAAATAGAATTTTTCTTTTTTTATGATTTGATTTGACTTTTCAACACAAACAACAACAATAGAACGTGTGATTAAAGCGGCGGTGAGAATATCTATGTGGCTGTGAGAGGTAGAGAGAGATAACTCAATGAAAATTAAAAGTGCAAAAAATAAATGGGAATGTTTGTATGAAAAAAAATTCGTAAAATAAGCAGTGGAACGAAGAACATCTTACTATGATGTATATAGATAGACCAATTAATGATTTCGTATGCGTTTTTTTTTTTTCGTTGATATTTGACAATGAATGTTGTTGATGTGTGCTCATGATTATGATGATAACGGGAATGTGTAATATTTGTGTGTGCGTTAATTTTCATACACATACATACATGCTGTTTTCTTCTTGGTGTAGCATCATCTTGGATAGTGGTCCTTTAGATGTCTACAAATAATAAAAGTCGGATCAAACAAACGACATCTGATGTATTCAATTAGAACACCAGCAAAAGATTGGTTCTCGTTTTCCGTGAACGAATGCGGTACAACATTTCTCGCCTAAATGTATGTCGCTTATAAGTACTTCTCGCTTATGGAGTGTATCGCGAACAATTTCCCGCTGCTACTTTTCATTTACCTTCTATAAGCATTGATCGCTTTATGCCAAAAACATCGTAGTTGATTTCAACCAAAATTTCAACTATCATAGGTGAAATAACACTAACTAATCATTAGTTGATGTTAACTAAAATGGTCAAATCAACTAAGTCATAGTTACAAGTAGGAATAGTACGTAGTCGAATTAACTACCACTGATTAACATTTCTACGCCTTCATCATATTTTTGATATTTAGGATTAGGTTTATTATTGTATTATCATGTTTTTAATAATTATACTTGTTTTTATTATTGATATTTATGTTGTTATTGTCGTATTTCGAGTAGTTTATGATATTATTTTTAACATATTGGTGCATATTGCAATTTGATTTAATCGGCCATAAGGCTTTGAATTGCAACTTAAAAAATGAAATGAAAATGAAATGTACATTGGCCCGGCAGACTTCGTAATACCACCTATAGGACTTCGTCCTACCAACCATAATGTTTACTATATCGTCACCAGAAAACCAAAATGACTTAACAAGCACAGGGAAACCGAAACACTGCTGTAAAATCTACACTCTCTTCTTGTTACGTCGTTTAGGAATTCGCCTATACAATTGTAAATTTTAGGCCATTTTATAAAAATCAAAAAATGATTTAACGGACTTGTCACTTGCACAAATCCGACAAGCATATATATATTTAAAATAGCAACAACAAAAATTCTTACAAACAGGTTTGAGTGTATACTACAGTAGATGCATTATCATTTCAGGATCGTCTACCGATTGCTGTTCTTCAATTTCTACATCAGAACAATTTTAATCGCATTTTTTTTATATTCATTTTTCAGTTATTGTAAGGAAGATCGACGATCTGTGAAAAGAGTTCTGTAACCAACTCCAAGCATGTAAGAGATATCAACTGTAAGGCATATTAAGTATCATCCATGAGGGAGCCAAAGGGTAACAAATCCGTAATTTAATATTTTTCAAATTACTAACAATTGTCATATTTCCAGATACCATATTTTAAGAGAAACAAACCCGTTTTCGTATATTTAGTCAGTAACTAGATTGGTCTTTGCTAAAGAACGCCGTAATCGTTCCGTATTTAAAGAAGGTTAGAATCGGACAGACATCTGTCGACGACCTTAATATGCCGTTGATTTCGCCACGCAGATCGTCTACATCAGCCAGTGGCAGCATCTACGGCACGTCATCATCGTCGGCTACTGTTGGTTCTACTGCAACATCCGACTCGTCGTCGTCCCGAGCTGCAGCAGACCGAATCAGCAGCGGATACAGGTCATATTTAGATCGTGCTAGCAGCCTTTCAAAGCTCACCACATCCTCGTCATCGTACAGTCCAAGTCAGTACAGCAGCTATTTGGGCCCAAGCGCGTATTCTTATACACCTCGATCTTCCACAACCTATCGGTCTTCGGGTTCCAGCCTTTCCGGCGGATCGTCTGGTGTTGGGACATATCGCAGTATTTTGCCACCCTCGGGCTGCAACAGCAGCAGCTATGATACGACTACGCCCAGCCGATATGGAGTGAGTAATTTGCATTCATATTGATTAATTTTTATTTCTTACTTTGAGTATGTGATACAAGAGCTTTGAGGTCAACAACTCCCCCACCCCTCCACCTTATGGTACATAAATTTTTGACCGATACATCTACATACATACACTATCAATTATTTACCTTGTATTTTGACGTTGTGAACCAACCCTACCAAAGCGAGCCAGACGGATTTGCAATATTCGGGGGCTGACTGACGGCCCTTGATCCCTTGTTCTACAGTTCTTTGCTAATGCGTATAGTTTTCTAATCATGAATCTGTTCGATTTTGTCAATCCAGAATGAGACATTCTCGTACATAAATATACTCTATCACCATGCAATTCGGTTATGTTGTTGTGCGTGCTAGTTATGGATACTTCCCTCCACAATAAAAGTCAAACCCCACAGAATCACACTGTATTGTTGTATCTAATCCAATGACATGGTTTCCTTTTTGTAACAAATCCTAAATGCAATGCTTTGTTGATTGAAAGTTCGTAGAAAGGATTCGTATACATACTCATAAGCCGTTCATCGTCGCCACATATATTGGCAGTCAATGTCATTAAACGTTTCATTTCTGTATCTCTTAATATCAATGGAATTTATTTCTCTATACTAAAGTTAATTACTTTAATCAACTAGATCAAATATTGATTTTTATACAAATTTATGTTTGTTTGATGAATCTTTTAATTGAAAGTACATTTCATTTATGATGTGGACAAAGCATCGTTGATATCGTCATTTTAAAATTATTCACTACCATTGACCCACTGACACAGCCATCATCGATCACAACCAACCATTGTTTATTTGTCATTTCATTTTTTTTTTTTTTAAATGATCTTGTCGTTTTTGGTCCATTGTGTAAATATGTAATTGTGTCATCGTATAAAATTTATATTCCAATATCACCGCCACCACCACTTACTTCCACAACACTATGACGTCCGATCATTACAAAAAAACAAAAAAAACATGTCAAAAATTATGACATCAATTCAATCGAACTCAAAAATGAATGTACAGAGACGTGGAAAGGCCGTGGATATATTAAAAAATGACTGCAATAGCCATGACAGTGTGGCATCTAAAAAACCACCGTCTGGTTCTGATAGTGGTAGTGGCAGCAGAGACTCGAAACGTTTGTCAGGTTCATGTTCATCTTCATCCCTGGCTCGTTATGTTGCCACTTCTGCTGCGGACATGTACGAAAAGTACAGCCCGGCCCATTATAAACCGAATACGGAACTGTCTGGTTCTAGATCGGGGCTCAATGAAGCCGGTAACGATATTGAGGAACGAGGACGTGCGATAACCACCGATATCTCAACAACTACCAATGACGTCACACTTGATAGACCCCGAAGTCGATATAGTCGTTTGTATAGTCGAAACGATACAGATGAATCGGACAACGTTTCTTCATCCATCAGAAACATCAGTGGTGCAAGATCTTCTGGCTGTTTAAGTGCTTCCAATTCAGCGACAGCTCTCAACAGTTCAGCGAGCAATGAAGATGTACCTACCATCACTTTAAGCCGCACTCGTTTGCGCCGATCGAAGCCCTCAGACGATGTCGACTCGAAAAAATCTCTCAGAAATGGTACATTTGAGTATGACACTAATAAAGTCAGTTCATTGGACAGACCTCTTATCACGAGCAACGGCTATGACACCGTAGCCAATATTAAACTGAACAAATTAAAGATTTCTGAACACAATTCAATCAACGATAATTCTAATGCGAGTACATCTCAAGACGTCAAAACAGATACTGTGTCCAATGACTGCGTTGAACTGGAAGACATCGAAACATTAAATAAGGTAATGAACGGCATACAGAAAGAAACAAAATACAAACTACTTACACGTAGTGTTGCAACCACCGTCCAATAAAATTTTCAATTTGATTTTTTCTTTTGGCTGAGCAGCCTACTCAATTTAAATACCCGGCAACTAACCCAATAGGCATAATTAATAAAAAGAACAACAAACATTCTAACCACGCGCATGCATGCATCTAACATGCACACACTCTGTCCTGTGACCCCCCTACATAGGTAATCTTTGATAGAAATGGCTTTGCACGTACATACCTTTCCCCTTTTTATATGTGCTGTATTCTTTTCTGCTTTACAGAGGCGCAGGTATATCTACATCTTCCCTAGCACTTCAACGAAGGTGTACATATGTTGTTAGGTTGTGTATAATATTAGAAACTTGGCCAGTTTACGTCCCAAACCAGGGACATGAACCATTCGACCCCCGTCGCCCAGCATTTCATAGTCATGTCTAACCTAATTCCTATGCATCATCTCATCATATTTTAACAATATCTTCCTTTTCCAGCTAATCTCTTACAGGTCCATCAAAACTCTCGTTTAATAATACAATTAAATAACCGATAAATTATAAATATGTATGTATAAAAGTGTTTAGACAAGTGAAAAAATCAAAGAAAACAAATAACAGCCAAATCAATTGTAACTAAGTGACTTCAAATGAAATGCCACAGCAACACCCCCAACCACAACTCAAAGAAAAACTGTACGAATAGAAAACATAACAGACACCACATGCACGATTGTCAATAAGCAGAGTAGTACAGCAACAAGAAAAACAAAAAAAGTAAACTAAACAAATATAAATATTAAATAATGATAGACGTTAAAAAAACCAGAAACAATTTTCAAAAATTCCCGTCACTTAAGCAAAAATGTGATCCTGATACTGTAGCTACTAAGCAAGTACTTCAGCAGCAGCAGCAACAACCAACGAAAAATACACTAAAGTCCATTCCAAAATCAACAACAGCGTCAGCTATAAAGCCCAGACAACAGACCGGAACTGAAGTAACTGCAACAAAATCTCTACATTCATCTAAAATAGCTGCAGCTTCACCATCCAATCCTGTTAGGGAGGCCAATCAACAGTTTTTCCTAGTATCCGCATACAAAGATGAAAATTTCCTAAAGGAAGAGTGTGAATTGGCCCATGCTCAAGTCATCAAAGCGTCCAAAGGGAAATATATAAAGAAATTATCATCATCATCGTCGTCATCATCTCTGTTACCCACAGTCATAGATAACAGTCGTACGCCTAATAGCTGTACAAGCGCCTTCTACAGCAATAATAACTCGGTAAGCATGAAGACTGTCTGTTGGGTGGGTGTTTCTGTTCGTGGAACATTTTCACACCACAAATTTGTGATGAGCTACTTTTTTTTTTTAAGTAATTACATTATTGTTACGGTGGCGGACATATAAGTTTATTATATTTATTTATGTTGTTGCTTACTCATGTTTGTGGTGTGTTGAAATGTTCTTAAAACGATGTACTTATCACGATTTAGCCGCGACAGTCTGCAGCCTTAGCTGCTACAGCAAATGGGATGCGACGAACTGGTAATGGGACACATTTGGGTACAACCACAGCGGTTGCAACGGCTATTAATAAGGGGGAAATCAACTACACAGGACCACAGTTCAAAGGATTGCCACCAGGCTCAGCGAGTGTCTCATCTGCGTCTTCTGTGTCAACGACGTCTAAGAAATTAAACTCGAGCTATACGGCTGCGGCCAATGCCGTATCGTCAAAACTGAACATTCGTAATCAAGTTAAACCACTGGTTCACCGGAGCACCGCCGCAAACTCGCAATCTCCATCCCAGAATAAGAATAATAACAATAACGGTAGCAACAGCAGTTTGAATAGCATTGCGAACAGCGGTAGCGGTAATAACAATATGCAAACGTCTTTGGATCAAGACGACATCAAATTCATCGATAGTGATGAACCACCGGCGGTATCAATGACAAGCGAGCGAAAATCACAGGCTACTGTCTGTGAGCAGCGTTGCTGTTTCAACCACTCCCACAGCGGCGTAACATCTCGGACACGCATTCGGCCCAAGTCGACAATTATATGTTCGAGCAGCCACGCGTCGTCATCGTCCGCGTCCATATTTGAAAAAGTCAACAATTACAAGTATGCAAATGGTTCGCTGGGCGTTGGTATTAATACGACTGGTTCACCAGCAGGCACAATTGCAAGGAAAACAGAGCCATCTATAGATACCAACAGTATCCGGGAATCAATTGAAAAGTTCAATACTTTCAGTGAAAAACGTTTGCCACTCAGTTCGGTGCCCCTGCGATCGCATAGTGGTGGCAGTGGTAGTACAAGTAATCTGCAGCACCACCGCCATAGCAGTGATTTGGATAACTGCAACCTGAGACTGCCAAATAGTGGGGGCGGTTCATTGACGCGTACACCTTACCGTAGTTCGGGAACAACAGCCGGCAAAGTAATCACTAGCCTTTATCCAAGTGCTTCGGTAGCTGTGTCATCTATTTCAAGCCGCCATGCTTTGAGCAACAGCCCCAACTGCACGGGCAGTTTGCCGCTGAAGAGTAGTAGACACTATGCTCAAGCAGAAGATACAACATTCACGGGTCTCTCCAGTTCGGTGGATGGAGATGTAAGCAAAAAGAAATTAGCATCCATATCTGGTGGTATTAGCGAAACCCCGGATGAAAGTGTAAGTTCACCTTCTTCACACACACACATACAGTAGTATAAAATCATATCTATAACAAAATCATACGGGCAATTTACTATTGTATCTGCAATATACTTTTGTTTTAATTGTCTTTGGACCAACATTTATTGGGAAACAATGTTACGAACATACCCCAAAAGCGTATTTCTTTAGGTAGAAATACTTAATTGAACACTTTAGATCAGGATTTTATACTTAGTTAACAATCACACTGTTGCTTCAATGAACCACCGAAATCGAGTGAATACCGATAATACTGTCAAAATTGCATCGGTTGAAACCAAAAACCTAAAAAATCTGATATAAAAATATGTATTTTCTACATAATTGTTTTATGAATATGAATTATTGAAAGCAATGAAATGTTCTTTCTGAAAAAAGAAAATATAATTTCAGACGTATTTATTATCAGACGATAATAATCGATAATAATTATCTAGAGCCATTATCTGATGAAATAATTCACGCCTTAAAGTGCTTTTTAGTCAATTAAAACATCAGTACCGGAATACTTATTTCAGTTATTGTGAACAAATTAAATACTGATTCAAGACAAATTAAAAATACGTATTTTGCGATTTCAGTGTTCGTTTTTCTAAACTGAAAAATGTGCAATTGAGTGTTTGCCAGATGTATGTACGTATGGGCGTCACTTGGACATTTACAAGGTGTCACATATCGCACGTCTGACCATCATCGCGAACATTGCCCATTTTTGGTTTAGAACAAAATATTCATGTAGCGATAATAATAAATATACGTTTAAAGTTATATAAATCTATCTGTATGCTTACTACTATTCTATCACATTCATCGATCAGTGAACAATAATCATCAGCAGATGTTTATTATAAATTTTAAACATTTCCTTTTCGTCATATCTCTTCTTCCTTCATTACTGTCACTTTCTACGATTATCACATTTAGACGACGTCCTTACTTTTTTTCTACTTTTGAGTTTAGTTCAATAATTGGGAACTTTTATTTTTTCTTATACGATACGAGCAATATTTATTTCCATGCGTTTTCTCTGTTAGTTAGGTGTGTTCCTCTGTTATCGAGTTATTAGCTATTTAGTGAAAGACACGGAGATGTTTGAGTGGGCGGGCTATTCGATCTTGCAATTGGTCGTTGATTCTGAAAATATTTTCCGTTTTGCATGCTCTATTTATACGTTTGTTTGTTTCTGTTTATTTTCAAATGTATTGTCTTGTTTTGCTTATTTCTTTTTTGTCAATTTTTTACTTGTACACAATTCCACGTTATAATTTTCCTTTCCTCTTCTATCTATACCTACCTACCTCTCACCACTCTGCCCCCGACGTAGTGTCAAATTGGCACATTTGTTTTGCTTTTTTTAATGACATATTTACACTCGTGTATATATATAACACAAAATAGTGTTTAATTTTAATATTAAAAAAAAAAAGTATTTTATATTGTCTGTGCTATTTAATGTTGGTGTTCGATGGTTTCATAAATGAATACCATATATATTTCGTTTACTACGCAAATAGGTTCGTAGCTCTGCAACATTACGAAGTGCTCTTCCGCCGGCTTCCCCAACGTCATCGCGCTACTGGGACAGAGAAAGGGATAGCTCAAGATCATCACTAATATCTTCCTCGACGTCACATAACAATACTGATGGCAATAAAAAATCACAAAATGACGAAGAAACCGAAGGTAAGACACACTCGAACTGCACCCACAAAATATATTCGAAAATAAGTTGATTCCACTTGTGAAAACCCCAGACAATCCGGCCTGCCTGTGTACAATATTCGATTACTTGCAATCACATTCGCCATCCCATATCAAAATTAGTTGATGCACTTAAGCTCCTATCATATCATCAATTCAATTTAAATGAGTTGGACATGAGTTGAGGAATACATTTATACTTACATACTTAGTAAGAGTTAATTCGTCAGTGTCAAATGGGGAATAATAAGAAACAAAAAATATGATATTATGCGGCCCTCACACGTTACAACTGGTTGTACAATTGAGTTTAACAAAAAAGTTGGTTGTTCTCCTCACACTCTACAATATTTTTCGTATCGTCAACATAACGACTATGTCATTATTATTTACATTTTTGTTTCAATTATTTGGATTCCACAACTGAAGCATATATTCCTCAATAAAATGAATCATTTTTTCCACACATTCTTTAATTTTATACCATTTTTTCAATGACAAAATGGGAATGAAGTAAAGAAGTTGAATGAAAAGCTCTCACACGTACCAACCAAGTTGGTCAAATTGAGTTGGAATCAAAATATTTTGCTATTCATCCAACCTAAGACCAACAAGCCCCCACATGTTACAACTGGTGGTACAACTTGATCAAATTAAAACAACCTGTTGTAATGTGTGAGGGCTGCGTTAAAAATGTACGTCAAGATTTTTTTGTTTATTTTTCGAGTTTATCAGTCTGAATGTGATTTTTTGAACTGAACTTAGTATTGAATGGTTTATCGATCAGATTCGGGTGCGAACCAAGTTCTGTGGTAATCACGTATGTGAAATCTGTTACTCATCTGTAAATTATATTTTTAGGTCTTTGTGGACTGAGAAATATCGGAAACACATGTTTTATGAATTCCGTTATACAGTGTCTTAGCCACACAAATGAATTGACAAAATATCTACGAAACTATAATGCCACTAAATCGCCGACGTCAAAAGATCAGCAAATTCTGTTCGGTGAGTATTGTCGGAAAATTCTAAATTACAAAAGGGAATGTTCATTATTTTTTGAACGTGTGCCTCTCATTTCTCTTATAGAGTTTTCTAAATTAATTAAAGAAATGTGGACAAATACTGTTCAGAGCGTAACACCGATGGAATTGAAACGATCTTTCTCCGCCAAGCATCGCATGTACAGTGATTACAACCAGCAAGATGCTCAAGAATTCCTACGGTTCTTTTTGGATTCATTGCATTGTGCCCTCAATAGCGGCGTTAAAGGCGATATTCTTAAAATAGATGATAACTTAAGGTATGTCAGTGGTACTTCTACTTCGTTTCCTATTGGTTTTTTGACTTCTTCCATTTACAGTGACAATAAAAAGGCCGAACTTACATGGGAATGGTATAGTCGGCTGGAGAACTCTCTCATAAGAGATCTGTTTGTAGGCCAACTGAAGAGCACATTACGATGTACTACCTGCGGCAATGCCAGTGTTACTTTCGATCCTTTCTGGGATTTGAGTGTGCCATTGCCGTCCTCATCACGTTGCAAATTGGAATCCTGTCTCGATTTATTTATACGAGAGGAGGTCTTGGATGGCGATGAAATGCCCACGTGTGCAAAATGCCAAACACGGCGAAAATGTACGAAAACGTTTACAATTCAGAGATTTCCAAAATACCTGGTTATACGTAAGTTGATTTTATTCCGTTCGTATAAAAGCATGGCTGGTAACTCAGTTAATTGTTTCAGATTTAAAACGGTTTTCTGAAACACGTTGGAGTAAATTGTCCAATATTGTTGAGTTCCCCACGGGTGAACGGGAATTGAACATGGGTCCCTATGGTGCAAATGCCAATTCAAATATGTACTTTTCACTGTACGCCATTTCTAATCATATGGGTAAGATTTAATTATTAATTCATTTACTATTTTTTTCGGAATAAGTAGCCTTTTTGGCTGTGATCATAGATTTAATCGACCGACTGTTTCATTTCTGATTGTCTTCGAGGTAAGTAAACTGGCTAAGAATGCTAGTTGAAAGACATTTGATAGGGAATTCATTAAAGACTCAGATTTATAAAAAATGCCTTCAGTGTTCCAGCCATAATAATAGTCGAATGGCCCTGAAACACTCATAGTATGTTACAATTGGCCTAGAGATATGCACAGTCTATTTACAATCAAGTTTGAAAACTCCCATATTTATCAAAGCTTATCAAACATTTATTCTTCTCCTCCAAAATTCACTACAAACATTTAATATTATTTTAATTATTCGCTCATTTACTTCAATAGTGTGAGCATTCGAAATTCTTTTATTTTTCTGCTCAAGAAAAAGCTGTAAATCTCTTATTTAAGTTGACTTTTGTTCTGCGTACATTATACATACATATGGCAGGGCTCTCGTTTATTAGGGAAAAACTATGAGTTTTTTTTTCCTATATTGGCTAAGACGCAATTGAAAACTTTAAACGGCTCTGCTGAAGAAAATCGTGTTTGGGACACTATTAAAGTAAATGAGCAATAAGTGTTCAGTTAAAAGGCTCAACAGCCGAAAGAGTGGATTATTTTGACTGACCATGAAAAAACGTATTTTAACTCATTTTTATTTGAAACTGAGTTTTAAATAATCGTGGTTTAACTACGACCTCATTTATTGGGTCTTAGAGCTATGAAGATGACATTTGGTTGAAACGCGCCCTGAACATTTTTGGGCAGGCCCCTTAAAAAACTACGTTTACTGTAACGATTGTCGTGGAATTTCCCCGTATTACTGTCGACCGAAAAATTATGATATGATATATTTGGCGGCACCGCACATATATCTCAAAACTTTGAGCGATCATATATCATGTACTGTTAAAGGTGTAGGGATGATATTTTGTATATATAACTATCGCATTCTAAAGTTCTAACGCATTAACGCAACTAAAATAATTCCAATTAGTTCATCGTGCAGAAGCAACGCAATTAACATAAAAATAGACGTAACTGTATTTTATTAGTTAAAGAACATAGTGATGTGAAAGAAACTTTTGCAGAAGTTAGAGATGTGTACTCCGAATTAATTTATGGAAACAAGTCAGTTTTGGAAAATCTGTGAGCATTACAATAAAACAAAAATATTAAATCCGAAAAAATCATATAAAATATTTGGGGCAGCTAAGCGCACTGGTATACATGGAGTTATATACACAATTAGCGTTGCTGTTGAAAGAAAAATTCTACATTTTTAGTCAAAAGATTTAAAATTTGTTTAGCCTTATATGGGGGCTGACCGACATGGGATGCGGTTACCCAATACACTGAAGAACTACACAGTACCCCAGTGATTCTCACTTCTATCTTTCAACAATTAGTTAATTTCTCTTAACTAATAAGTCTATACTCTCTTCAACAACTTTCTCTTCCTGAATAAACTTTCCTTCTTAACTTTGTTGAGAAGTGCTGCTAGGAAGCCATGACTTTGAAGTTATTGCTATATATGTTTTTTTTTTTGTTTTTGTTTCTAGGCTCAACTGCTGGTGGTCATTACGTGGCTGTGTGCAAACATCCTGTCTCAAAGAAATGGCATGAGTTTAACGATAATCTGTAAGTATTGCGTAAAATATGAAAAACTAGAATACAACTGTAATTAATCTATTGTTCCGTTTTCTATGACTCCACAGTGTAAGCGATTCATTGTCCGATCATGATCTTGTTTCGTCCAGTGCCTATATATTGTTTTATGAACGCGCGTAAAAGATCATAGCAAACTCTCCAGAGACGAACTAGAAAATTTTAACCAAGGATATCCATTATGGACTTCACAATTAACGAAAATTATTTACTAACCTAATGCGATCTTAAAACTCCCCGTTTGTCATCGCAAAAGCAGTTCTCTTCTAATTGTCTTTATTATTTATGACTACAATTGTACAGAAACAAAAAATTATGCGTAAGTGTCCAGAGCTCTTCTTTGTGAAATCCTTGAGATAAATAATGGCAACGACAACAACAGCAACAAAAAAAAAACTCGAGCAAACTGTTTTAGCAGGAACCTAACGTAAACAAAGCTGCTAAACTTTACTATGTATAATGTTTCGACACTTTTAGTTTGGTAACCAGTTTTCATGTAGAAAAATTACATTGTTTTTTTTTTATATTTTGTAAAATGTTCAATGACTTTTCAATGTCAATGGAATGAGAAAGGAACAATGGACGTTAGATGGAAGAACAACCACAGAGTACATGTCGTTTGAGGATAGACGGACAACACACGCAGAACCACAATGCAATCGCTTTTTAAAATATTACATCTGGCTTATTGTATTTATTTATTCTTTTTTAAATTGCGTTTGTTTATGACAAACACACCACCTCCATACATACACTCACATACATTAATTAGTATGTTTAGTTATTTTTGAGTTTGTAAAAAGAAAAACAAATGAAGAAATTAAAGTTTCGTTCCACTTCGGCGAATCAATACGGGTACACATATGCATGTATGTAGACAGAAGGAGAAATATGCGTTAAAGAAATTAGGAAATTCAAATACAAAATATAACACATGCATACATACTTACAAATCTATACACACACATACAATGATTAACGTTTGAAACGAACGTATGTGACTGATAGAGCTAAATTAATTTATTTATTCGCATTCTAATGCTAATAGTTATTAACAAATAGATCTAACGAGAACAAACATCATGGGATCATGGTGATGACGATTATGTGGATGGTTGAATCGAAGAAGAGACAAACAGTCAAACGAAAGACAAAACAACAAACAAATAAAACAAATTCAGTTTATACAGACAAACAACCAAACAGTTAGTTAAAAGATATCAGAATAATTGCATATATTTTTGAGAGTAATTTTATACGTTTTTCTGCAAATATTTCTCAAGCAACCAGCATACAATCAATCAGATTAATCTGTCGACCGATCGGCCGATCGATCGTCCTCTGTCCCCCCACTTTAGTAATGTACGACGACAAAAAAACATACGAAACGAAAGGAATTAATTGTGTACATGTATGTTTTTAATTGTTGTTTTAATTTGTTGTATACGTATTTTTATTTTCATCAATGGGCGTCTGTGTGTATGCACTGACGGCAACCGACGCAACTCCATCCATACACACACACATGCAGTTTAGACTGTTGTGTTGCATATTATTTATATTGATTGTTATTATTTATAAATATATATTTTGTTTCATGTAGATTAAAATAAATGTAATTAAACATTTAATCAAGGCAACAACAAATTACACTTTTATATTTAAAATATACTACGTACTTGTACTGCTACTACTACAACAACCGATAGACAGATGTCGACTACCGACAACAACCAACACACATACACAACAAGAGATGCTTTATTTTACTTAATTTATATGATTTTATTTATTTATTTATTTATTTATTTTATACATTATTGTTTCGTATTTTGTAAACATTACTTTTGTAATTTTGTCGCTTTGTGTGTTTTTAAATTATTCATGTATTATACATAAGTACATATTGATGGTTTCCGTTTTCGCTCTTCCGTTTCCAACTAACTTTTTGTTTTTGGCAATGTGTTTGTTATTCATTCAGATTAGTTGTTATTATAATTTAAAATTTATTACGTACTCTATATACAACTTACTTGTTGACATTACAAATCAATAACTAATAAATAAGCTGAATTCTAAACTTCATAAATCAATTCAATACCAATTCAAAAAAAAAAACAAAAATTGCAAACTTTATTTCAAAATCACTTTTAATAGTAAATTCGAATGATGTAAACGTATAACTGCAAAAGAAAACATAAAGAGAACAACAGAACTTTATAGATAATAGGTACAATTGCTAAATAAATAAATACAAAAAAACCAACAACATTAAAAGAATATAAGTAAACATGAAAAATAAAGTAATAATAATAATACCAAAATGCAATTTCACTAAAAAACAAACAAATAGAAGGAAATAGGAAGTCTTAAATAAAACCAAAGAGCAGATTCTACAAATCTAGCCGATGTCAAATCTTTTTGGAAAATTTCGTATTCGGTTCAACTATAAGTTGGTATTCCTTTGTGAACACCGGATGGAAAGAAACAATTTAATACTTTTTTTTTTTTAAATTAATCCTTTGGTCTGCAATTTCCAAAATTATCCAACTCTAATTATAATGTGTGGAAATTGAAAATAGAGTTGAAACAGGAACTTTGGGATGTTGTCATTGAGGAAAAGCCCGATTCTCCAGATGCTAAGTGGATAATTCGTAATGAAAACGCAAGGGCTACAATAGGTTTAGCTGTAGAGTAATATCAAAAGGTTCATGCCCTGAGGAAGCATCGAGAAAAATCAAACCTTACTAATAAAGTAAGTCTTCTCCGTCAGCTCTCTACAAAGACAATGCATGTTGGTCCATCTATGGTGGAACACATCACAGATATTGTGGACCGTTTGAATGACCTGGGTGAGGAAATAGAAGAACACAAAACAGTTGCTTTTCTGCTAGGAAGTATTGCCAAAACAGTATAATTCATTGAAGTTGTCATTGGAAATGCGTCCAGCGGAAAAACTAACTATGGACCTAATCATGGAAAAGTTGATACAACAATTTAAACGAAAATCTGGTAACGAGCAAGTAGCGAGCGTGGTGTTTAAAGTACAGAAAAAGTTTAAACCTAGATGTTAATCGGGTGGCAAGACTGATCGTATGAAGACAAATTTACCGAATAAGAAATTTAATAGAAATGCTAATCGTGCCAATATAACGAAAAACAAGACATTATAGAAAGTAAAATAAAAACGCCATTGATGATGTTATAAAAACTCTTTTCTTTGAAACACTTAATAATCACAAAATTGTTTTAAATGTTTTCTTTTGGTACATATCAATCCGAGTTATTAATAAAGTTATGTCGAAAAATCGATGGAGTACTTTCGGCCAATTGCCTTCAATTGCTGAGTCAATTAGTATGTAGAGTCCTTTTGTATGTAGGGTGCGATATCTCCGGCATTTCGCGATCTTAGAATAACAAGGTTCTGACTGACAATTTTTGGTAAAGTTACCTGTATATCACACCGTACTATAATTTGTAATATCTTTCGATTACTGTTAGAATTGAAACTGTTCAACTGTTTAAATTGAAACAAAGTAATTAATGGTTGACAAAAATTAAGGACATTCTATATGTAACTATAACATATTACACACTGATGTTAAGTTTTCTCAAAACTACCTTGGTGCATTTGGAACCTTGTTGTTTAAGGTCGCGATTTGTCAATAATGTTGTCCAGTGGTGGTTTTTGTCGCTTATTCCGGACCTATTTCTTCCTATTGACATATAGGGCACATTATCGACAGTGTAGTATTCGCGATAATTGGAAAATGTTTTGTAAACGCAGCGGTTATTCGAAAAGAGGCTCTGGTGCCGACACTGATTTTTCCTTTGGTTGTGTTTGTTTTGAGGGTGTTATGACAGCATTGAGTAAAGTGAAGTCTAAGTCATTTGGTGTTGACGGAATTTCTTTTTTTTCCTCACATTTCTCATATAATTCTTCATGTTATTAACTCGATATAAATGTCATCAGTATTTCCAGCTGCTTAGAAAACTACTCGTATTGTGCCGATATCAAAAGTGGTTAAATGACTGAAGACCTATTGCAATTCTTCTTGTCATATCTAAAATATGTGAGCACATTATGTATATAAACTTAGCGTTTCAATATCATTGGATTTGTCCAAAGCTTTAAACTCCGTGGGTTATATCTCCATGATAATGCTTGTAAATGAATTTAACTGGGCCGGCGTGTAAGTTAGTTATGTTTTATTTACCTGATAGATATCACTTTTTTCATTTAAATGGTAGGACCTCTGCGCCTCTTCCTCTAACTTCTGGTGTGTCGCAAGGGTCAGTTTTAGAATCTCTACTTTTCATACTGTATATTACTGGCCTTTCCTAGTATCTGCACGAAAAATCTGTACTTTGTTTTTGTGTGCTGATGGTGTCCTTCTTCATTTCAATACTGAGCGTGATTTTCCAGATGTGTTGGAAAACAACAAAAATTTTTGGACATCTGCGAATTTATGTTTTGAGGGCCTAGAATTTTGCTTTTGTTTTATAAAGAAATTAGATATGGTGTGCCGGCTCTGCTATGCACTTTATTTAATTGTCGGCTCTGCTCAAATATAAATACACAGACTTCTATACCCAGAATATTTAATTCAACTTTTGAGAGATCGTTTATAATTCGAGTAGCGCGGGTCTGGAGTCAATTGCCTCATGAACGGCGTGTTTTTTCTCATTCAAATACTGTTTTTCATCTAAAACTTTTCAACTATTTTAGTCAACTCTGCTATGGAAATGTTTTTTTTTCTCTGACTCTCTGATTGTTGAATGAGCAAAATAATGTAAATACATTGTTGATTTGTATTGAATTAGATCTACTATTTTACTTTCTGATTTTTAAATCTAATTATGGCTGGGGAGCCAAATACATATATGACATATTTAGTGATGTTAGTTAAGTTTTTAGCTTAAGTTTCTATTCCATGTAATACATTTTTTTTTTGGCCTTGAAGGCTTTTGTATTACAATATGAATAAATAACCAAACAAGCAAAATCTTGTTGTTTTTCATTACAATAATTTAAGCAATGTTTCGATATTTTGAAGATTTGTTAACGAATGGAAATCATTTGATTGCTATGCCATTGCGACTGTCCGAACAAAAACACAATTAATGTTTCAACATTCTTCCATATCATTTATCTCTCTGCGTCAATCTGTGATGTGCGATTGCTCCGAAGTTAACTAAAAACTGTTAGTGATAAAATATTGCTCCCTTTGAATATGTGAGTGAGAAAGGGGGAGAGTTGAAATTTTCGGACCGGACACATTTGAAAAATGATGATTTATTTTGTTACAAACTGAACTACGCCAATTTCAGTCAAACTATTAATTTGTAAGTAATAAATTTATAATTTCTCTAAGCACAACCAGTAGTTATGTGTGAGCGTGTCTATCGATTAATAAAAGTTATTGGGCGCGCACTTGTGACTATCTTGGCGCACAGACGATGTAAAAAACAGAATGATTTAGTTCCAGTACGGTTTGGAAATATTTAGTTAACAAATCCACTACTCCAAAGTTCATCTGGAGTTTTTACTTTTAATCTGCTTGAGTGGTAATTTATCATGTGTGTGGTACAGGACAGTCGATTACACTCAAAGAAAATTGTTTTTTTTTTCTTCGATGAAAGAGCTTGGATTATTTATGTTTTGGATATTTTTATATACATATATATTTAATAAATAATAATTTCCAAAAGACTGAAAATCGCACATGGGTAATCATGTGTAAGAGTGATTGTGTGGCCATTAGAAACGTTTCTATAATGGACACGTGAACAACATCAAATGTTTACATTTAAACACCGAACATCAGAAGGAGATGATATGTAAGTGGAGACAGGATTCAGGCTCACCAATGTCCGCTTATGCTGGATGCCTAATCACTGTGACTAGAGTTGGGCTTCGAGAATTTCCCGACTGTGAAACTTTTCCATTTGTACGCGATTGTCAGACGAAGCCATTAACAGTCTATGTTTTTTAAATCATCCAAGAAGAGTGTAATCAAATCGGATCGTAAAGGTTGCAAATATCGCCGAAGGCAAGGCATGGCTCAATACCACAACCCTCTGTACTCCCATAGAAAGTATGTCAATTCATGACTGTAACCAACACTACTTAATACAAATATTAAGCAATTCATTTGGATATGTAAATTTTTAGTAAGTAAAATGTTGTTCTCTTCTTCTTTTGGAACCCTTTTGAAATATTTGAGATACTTTTGTTGTTGTTAACGAATGTTGTGAAAACATGATTTATTGATGTTAACATATTTATTGTTTTTAGCGTTAAATATGAAAATTGTTTTTACATTTTGCTCCCAAAAATCCGTCCTCCTGCCATCGCACAATTGTAGTCCAAACAATGCCGGCGAACAAAAAAAAAGTCCCAACATTCTTTCTTTCGTTGGTAAAATGCTCTCATCTTGAATGTTCGCGGACTCGTAGATTCATAAAAAAAAAATCCTTCATTATTTACATCTACAGAGTTTTGTTTTCCGACTCATTCTCGTTGGCTTTTTTTCGGAGTATCAACTGCTTATGTATTTTTGGAAATGTTGTACGTTTCCTTTGGGTCAATTCCTCCGGTTTCATTTAATTAAAAATAGAACGAAAGAATGAGGGAACGATTGTGGCGACTCGCGGTATACGCGCGCATATCCTTTTGTTCTTTTATTCGGTAACGGCAACCCCACTCCACTTCTCGGTTCGGGCATAATTTCATTGTTGTATTTACTTAGGATCAGGTGAATTGCTGAACCGGGGGGAGGAGTAGTCGAAGGGCAGCTGCAAGAGGCACAATTGTGTGAGTTTGCCATAAAACAAGTTAAGTGAAAGTGAAAACAAAGATACTTGAATGTATGTGTGTGTGTGTGCACTTGGTTGAAATCTCAGTGAAATAAGGCGGCGGGTTCGGTTTCGCCTATAGCATTCAATATGTACTTGACAATGTTTAAAACCGAAATGTTAATAACTAATGAATGACACGCACATACTCTCACGCTAATATTGATCCGATTGTGACTATACGCTCCCATATGTATGCGTTCAATGACTCAAGTACACTCGTGCAATTACAACTGAGCCTCGAGTAGACGACGATTAATTGTTTATGGTATGCTGGTCACGCCCACTTGATTGGCTTGTTCTTTTCATTGATGTTAAGCGATGCAGAAATTAGGACTGCCTTACTTTGATTCGCATTTTTGTTTTGCATTTTTCGCTCAAGAGTTTCTCATTTCATAAGAGACACTTGTCGTTAAGAGCACTTGACAGAAATCAAATAAAAATGCAATAAAAAAAAGTGATTCATGAATAAGAAAAAAAAAAATGTTCGCTGTGATGGGTTGGATAGTACGCGTACTCCCATCGAATGTAGAGCAGGGAATGCAAACAAGAAACAAATTACCATGTTCACATTTTAGTAAATCCACCTGGTGTCGAAAATGTGCAAGAATGCCTCTATGCCTCAAAAATGGAATTGCGTAGAAACGCCAACATCATAAGCAACGGGCAAGCATAAGAGGAGGCAATGCTCACGCTGCATATACAGGGTGATTTTTGCTAGATCCAGAAGGATATTTTCGTTGTCACAACAAAGAACCCCAAACCGGATGAGGGTCCAGCCGAAATCGAAGGAGGATTTCGAGCCGAGTCGAAACATGGATTGAAACTGATCCCATGGCTCAAAGCTAGCTGCGATGGCTAATGCTTTTTTTTATAGTAGCCATTACATTTACTTATTAACAGAGTTCGAAAAAAAAACATTACGGCCCGGTATCTAAACTGCACGGAACTTCGTTGAATTCAGTACGAAAACACTTACAAAACGAATAAATTACTTTTTGGTTTGTTTGTCTTTCAAGCCAGCAAGAAAAATAAAAAAAAAAAAAAAATAAGAACATCATGACCAATATTTAATTTATTCGCAATTTTTGGATAGAAGACGAAATAGGTCCACAGTTAGTAAAATGATATCACCAGTATGGGTGTCCTCTATTGTTTTTTTAGCAGACCGGAGAAAACTTCCTTTTCCTTGGTGTCCGCTAATTCAATGCAGGCAGAACTTTTGATGTAGGAGATGTTGCGCACACGTGTTCTTAAATGAATAGAGACGACTCGTCTTACTTCCCGCGATAGCAGGAGGCCAACTCTACTTGGTCTTGAAACACCACTATGTGTTAGGTTATCATCCTTCACGAAGCTTGCCCTTGATTTGAAGATGTAAGTTGTCAACATTTCGGAATATTTTTTTTATAAATTAAAAAAAAATAAATGACATCCTTATACATATGTATACATACATAAAGGTGGAGTACACTAAAAGTACTGTATTCTGTTTGTGTTCGTCGTATAATAATCATAGCGTAAGGTACTCTTGTTGTGTACACATACACAACGTACTTTTTTTCGAACTCTGGTTACTCATCTGGAAATAATGATGTTCCGACCCGGAATTCGGGTGCGACAGTCGACATTTACATGATGAAACTGTTGGTAATCGTACTCTGATTTTGTGAGCTCAGGGCTCAGTGACTTTCGAAGATGTCATCTTCAAGAGCAACAAAAAACCATTTAAAAACCAGACCAGAGGTCCAGATCGCTGTGAACCACTGACCCGAATCAACTCGAATTCTGAAATAGTTTATATCCCTGCTAAAATGTCGTTCTGTTGGCATTAATGCAGCATGGGATAGCATTCGAATTCAATAATATTTTACGACTTTTTTTTGTCAGTTTCATTCGACCGATTCGGACGTATACTATTGTGAAGACACTTTGTAAGTGTAGGGTATTGCAGACTAACTTTACCCGTTTGGCTTTGTACACTTTGTGGGCAGGTGATGCTGTGTTTTACCCTGCGTTTACACAAACAATTGGCAAAACCAAATTGAGAATATGTATTAGGAAAACATTTTTGTGTAACGTAAGTGTCCAACAATTATGAAGACTTTTAAGCAACCGTCGTTAGTGCCGTTTCATGGTCAGATTTAGTTTTGTTTACAGTCGACTGACACCAATCATATATTTTGCGATTATTTAGGTTTTTTTTCACATATTACAACATCTTCACTGAATCGGCAGTTACCGTCAAATAAATTGCCGAATTTACTGTCCTCAAAAGGCAAAGAGAAACGTATGTATTAGTAAAAAAAGTAAATCAATTGCTAGCGACCAAACTGTGTGATGTAGCTTGTATTTTTATTTTTGATTTCATGTATTTATCGGGACACCCTAAAGGTAATTTCCATTGTACATCGATTCTAAACACATTCCTCCATAAGTGTGTACAATTTGATTTGCAAATTAAAATCCAATGACAGATGCTGGATTCATTCGTGTTGATCGAATAACTTTATTTGCATCTGTTTGTTTGTATGCGTACGTAATATGTGTGAGTTCATTTGTTAGAGGAGGCATTTTACGAATATTGACATTGGTTAATAAAGCATGTAATGGGTTAATTTCGTGTTCCAGATGCTTCTTCCGTGTTGTGTTGGTTGGTTTGCCATGTAAGTGTCGAACGCATTCCGAAGATGTGACAAGAACTTTTTCCGCCAAAAACACGGTTTGCTGCCGTGTTGTACTCACAGGTGGTGTCTATGCGAGTATGTTCCCAAATATGTTTAATTAATACAGAACAACATTACATTTGAGGCATGTCTTTAAAATGTATGTACGTCAAACCATGCAGCCATACCAACGAAACATTTGCTTCGCTGAAGTGTGGGGACTATTGGCTACACTTAATTCCATTCAGTCTTTGTGAGAAGACTCAAATGTAAGTACATATGTATACCTTTTTTGTCACACCGAACAAACAATGTCTTAAACATATATTTTGAGTAGAGCATTTTATAGTTGTACCAAATTATGTAACATAGTTTGTACAGTACCTCATCAGCAGTTCAAAAGGGCTTACATGTGTCTAAGCCCTGTCTAAACCCTTATTCATGAAGGATGGACACATCTATCATTTACAATATGTGTGGATAATGTGAGCGATTGAGGGATTTTTGTGCAGCTGGAGCAACGGGGAAGAATATACCTATTGGACGATTCTTATGATTTCATTGGACGTCTGATATTTAAACAATTATGCATAACATGGAGATTCCCTAGTGAATTGAGTGCTCACGTGACAAATGTCAGCAACCGAGAGCACCTGGTGTACCCAGTTTCCCCACAGAAGATCTTGTATGCCCACACATTCATACGAAACACACGAAGACACCTGTGTTTGTAATCATCGGCGGAAGTTTATAATGAAATTTCATTAACCGTCAATAAGACATTTAAAAAAATTAATGTAATTATGTCAATACGCTGCCACAATGTTGTCGCATGTGATGATGGCCCGACTGAACGAATGACTTCAAAATGCGATAATTTGTATGAGTGTCATGACTGTTGCTGGCCGCCTAATCCTCTTCCTGTCGATCAAAACATGCCAATTTTCTAATAACACCACAGTAGGATTTTCCTCTATGCGTGTGGATGTGAAAGATTATCGAATCATTACTATTAGCCTCGATATTATCGTTGTCATCCAACCACCCCTTCGACAGACACGATGACAACAAGTCAGTTAATCATATCGCCAGCAATCAAGCGTGATAATCTCCATTACTAACATCACAGACTGATTTCCTTTTGACGGAAATCAAGTTTCCGTTCTGTGGGTCGGTCGCTGGCTGGCTGGTGGGTTGGTTCGCAACAATTATTACATTTTGTGCATATCAATGGCTTCTAAGTAAACAACTTTGCCAACGCTGTTATCGGAAATGTGTATAATGGACCACATACATGAATATCGATGCGGCACAGTGGGGCGGGTAGTGAACAAAAATCATAACATGAAACAAGTCAGTAAAAAAGTCTGTGCCCATGAAGTTAAACTGTCCTTCTCCTAAACAACTTGATTCCTCCTGAAGGAGGTCTAATGGAAACAAGAAATTGTATTCCCAGATCCACGATCTGTTTCAACCTGATATTCGGTCCGTTTTCAATTATGGCTGTCATTTATAGTTAACCACAGGTCAATTAAACGAACTGTCGTGTTTGTTCCACCGTATGCTGTCGATGCTGATGCTGTTCGTTCGTCAACGGAAACCGGAAGATTATCTTGTCAGTGCGAAAGTCAAAATTCCATTGTTCGGCATTAGGCCGAAGGGGAAAAGCAATTCTTTAACTTTTCGTATATTTTTTTTTTGGCAAATCTCCAAACCGTGGCCTATTATTTGAAAATCTCTTAAATGCGAGTATCGCGTAATTTACCAAACATTAAAGTACAGCCAATGAATACGAATGAATCAGGATTGGCTTTAATTTATTTATACTTCACAATGACAAAAATAATATTTTCATTTTTGTTTCATTTAATGAAAAGCCAATTCAGTTTACTTCGAACAAGACGAGAAAAAGAAACGAACAAACAAAAAAAAAAACTCCATCAACAATGACAATAGATGCCCGCTAACAAGGCAGATACGAGCCGTAGACTGTGTTATTCTTATTCTGTTGGCCAAAATGAAAATATAATGAGATTTTGTCGTTAGGTGGACGGACGGTCGAACAGAATAACAACAACGGAGAGACTCGTTTAAATGCGAATATGTTCAAGTTGCTTTTGTTTTCATCTCTTCGCTGGTGCTGATTTTTCCAATTTTTATATTCATAATTGGATAAAAAAAAACGAATCAAACGAATGAGTCTCGTATCCGTTGAAGAGGCACAGTTTGAAAACGCATCCACACAACAGGCAGGCAGATAGACAGACGGACGAACGGAACGGACCCATGGTTACCAAATCACACCGACGACAATGACAACAATAACATCGTGATGCAAATGCTGGAAACGAGCGCGGCAATAACTACCCTGTGTGGCCATTTAGGGGGTGAGAGGATATTAACATATTTTCCGAGGAAAATTTAAGGTAAACAAACGGCAGAAAACACGAAGGCATATTCTCAAATGAATGTGCGACCAGTTCCATGGACCATAGACAGTAAAATATGGTGGTGCATATTGTCCTAAGGGAATTGTGAAATGTTTTTTTTTTGCTATGTAAATAACAACAACAACGTTAACAAACGTTTGACACATTTAATGGGACAAAGATGTCTCTA
Organism: Hydrotaea cyrtoneurina; assembly: GCA_958296145.1. NCBI lineage: Eukaryota > Metazoa > Arthropoda > Insecta > Diptera > Muscidae > Hydrotaea > Hydrotaea cyrtoneurina. The sequence continues at coordinate 2,213,401 of OY282513.1, read as the reverse complement.
AATAGTGGTCTAAGACTCGCAGCAAAATACGCACACACACACTCGCACTCAAGGTGGGAGTGATTTGTGGACTTGTGAATAAGCGATACGAAGGACACTTCCTTTAATTGCATTTTGTAAATATTTGGTGGTAGTAGCAAAGCTGTACGAATACTCCCCAATACTGTCCCACGCAGGTAAAGGCGTACGCCTTCGGTTCCCTGCAAACATGGGATATCTGGACCGTCAGTTTGTTTCGATCAAAATCGAAATTTATTTGGTCAAATGGGGCTGTATGAAGTTTTTATAAAAATGCATAACCTGATATTAAAATTGTGAGTTAATATGGCCTGTGGCACCCGGTTTACATGGCTAGATGTTTGCGACAGCGACAGACCAAAGCCTCTGGTGGGAATCGAACCGATAACCCCCACGCTAATAGGCAAGCACGCTCGCCTACCGGGCAGCCTTCTCAGTTAATATGTTTGGATGAAAAGCATTCTCGTCGCTTAGGATAAATTTTGACCAAAATATCTTTACTGCTTCGATTGTACAAATTTGATAAAAAAAAATTAACCGTAAACGAAGCACATCATTATGTTTTATTTTCGAACACCTGATGCTTTGCATTACGAATTACAAGAGGTTGTCAACAACCAATTACGATTTATTAGAAGACAAACAGACTTCGTATTGAATTACCGAGGGGACCAAAATGTATTGGATTTTGTTGCGAATTATTTAGGTTTTCGTATTAACGGGCTACGAGTTGTCGGGGAGGTTGCTGTCATCAGCAAAAATAGTAGCTTGGGTTCAGAGTAAGGCCCTACAGATCGTCAATGAAACTAAGAAGGAGAGAGAACCAATCCAATCCATCTATAACAACTCGTACAGGGCGATTCATATGAAACACGATATAAGTCGAGAGATGGTATTACCGACTCGGAACTTTGCCAACAGATAGGACAGCTACGGGTTTCCGATACGAACGTAACACTGCATTTCTAATACATCTGCAAACAGCCTCTCTGTCCAATAGATTGTAGGGGCGATTGCCGGTCTGCAGGAAATTGCACGCTGACAAAAGATGGTACCAACAGTAAGTGCTGTCTGATTGAATGTTAACCATTTTGCTCAAACCAAATTAAACTATTACTGATTATTTTATTTAATTTTAAATTGTAATGTTGTAAATTCCGTCGTCTTTGCGAGTAAATGAATGATCTCTTAACACGTATCTAGAACAAGTATTGGAGGATCGGATCAGTAGGACCCTGTCAGTGAGTGTTCCGTCTATATTGTGTACAACTCAATGCTATAAGAGTTATTCCCCGTCGGTTCCTTCATGGAATGTCAAAGCAAATAAGTACGATTTTTTTCATAAACTGTTGCAAATGTCGTTGGTTTTTCAATATATGATATTTAAATCTAATTTATGGAGAAAACTGCATTAATTGTGGTAAGAAATTTAAATGGTTGTCTGCTTGCAATTGCTGGCCAACACAAAGAAAATGACATACATAGCTTGATTACAACTTTAATGAGGTCGTTTAAGAGATGGTAGTCAAGGGTGGTCAGGACACTGACTTACAGAATCACCCCCACTCATCAAAATTTTAAATCGGATTTTTATATTTACCTCAATGTTTTTTTTTTTGCTGTTATTTAATGAACCATCAATAGGAATATACGCTTTTTTTAATAGAATATTTGTTATGTTCTCTCATTCATGTGACAGAGGCAGAGTTTCTAATTATGTTGAACGGGAAATATTGTACTCTGCTACTGAGTCTATCGTACTCATGAATTTGCCATAGAATCATTACAATTTCCATTATTAACGTAACAAGCTTCTTGTCAACATCTGCACGATACATTCAGTTCTTACGCATGTATGTATGTCACATATTTTGTTAAATCTGTCAAAAATCATCGGCAAACAACGTCAACCTACAAACCACCACCGTTGACAGTCAGTCAGTCAGTCAGGCACATTTGTATGAAATGTCATATATGTACGTTATGTCGATATGGATGTAGGTAACATCCGTAGGTAAATATACGGCGATTACAACATGTGGCTCATTTGTCACTCAAAACGTTTATACGCTACTCCTTCCTCCCGTTAACGCATCAAAGGCGTACTGTGAAAATAACGCAGTACGTGGCAAATACGAATGTGTTCGTAATAATTATGGCTCTCACATGAATTCGTGGATATGAATGAATGAGAAGAATGTAACATGTTGCCATTAATTCATAATTCCTTTGATGATGCAGTGATTAAAACATAAATTGTATCTTCTCCGTCGATGCTAATGATAATTGTGCATTTCGTCGGATTAATGCTGGCTACATGTGTTACACGTCATTATAGCCACATACGAGTACAAGTACGAGAACGTGGATTCGATTCCCATAAGAAATGTGACAAGAATTTGAAGAATTTCTAAAAAAAAATTTTATATTTATTTAGAGAATAAATTACTTCTTTACTCAATGACATTTACGACGGAGTTTTTTGTTTACTTGAAGGACGACCGGTACATGAGAAGAAATATTGACCGACAATTCTATGAAACAGGCAACTATTAATAAAGTCTTCGCACAGAGAATTTAAATTTTTTCCCCACTTATTTTTTTTTTATTATTTAATACAAAGTAAAGTTATAATTTAATTATGGGACTAAGAGTAAATCGGGTGACACAGACCATATGCCTTGATTATTGCAGCGACAGACCAAAGCCTCTGGTGGGAATCGAACCCACAACCCCCACGCTGATAGGCAAGTACGCTACCAACTCGCCTACCGGGGCTCTTCTTTTCCCCCTACTTATTAGAAATGTGTTCGGTGTTGTGCCATACGATGATGTGGAGTATGGAAATCGTATATCTCCATTATAGTCATTAATGTCCATGTTCATCTACACTCATTCATGTATATGCCAAAAGAGTCCTTCATTGTTTGGATAGGTCCATAAAATAAAACTGGCATTTCACAAAACACGTTGGCAAACGTATCCGTTGTTGGTTGCGTGAATGAATGAACGAATGAATGACTGGCCCGAAAAGAAAAACACACAATTATGGTGCAATGTTAAATCAACACTCTTGGCTCTTGGTCGGGCTGTTGACAACTCGAATAGAATCGGAATTTAAACGCCAAACATAAGTGCTCTTAACAGACACTTGACACTTGTTTTTTTTTTGCTCCCGTAAAGGACCATAACAAATGTGTTCTCATGCTCATGCCACACCAACACAAGTTCAGTCTCTCGCACACACATTGTTCACACTTTGATTGGATGGCGCGAGGACGTCAACTGAAGGAAATTATGCAGATTAAATAGGTCCAGAGTGAGTGTGGCAAGAACGTCACGACGCACATTCACACATTTCACAAAATTCATACATCACCGTTTCCACCAACCCACTGTCTATCCGTTCCTTTCTCACGCCGTTTGTCTGTTTTTCTTGTAAAAATGACACGGTCGCGTTTTTATTTTCAGTTATTTATTCATTCATGATGGTGTAAATCTCATACATTTGTGCAGATTTCTGCCCCATGTCGACGGCGTGTTAAGTCCATTATTGAGAATGTAACACCGAAACTATCTAAAGGAAAGTGGAGTGATCTACCAACATCGTGTTTGAAGAGACGATCAGACAAAGAAGTTAATGTCTTGTATGCAAACATACTTTACTTAATCTATCTATCTATCTATCTATCTATCTTCTACCTATATATATAAAAATGGATGTGTGTATGTATGTAACGTATGGACTCGAAAACGGCTAGACCGATTTTGATGAAATTTTCAGGGAATCTTGTTTGGATTTATCTACATTTAGGGGGTGAAAATAGCAAAAGGGACAAAAACTCCCCTTTCCTATATAAATATGTGTAATACAACACTAATGTTTGCTTAGGGCCAGCAACGCGGACCGGGTCAGCTAGTATTACATATTATTACAATAGAAAACTGTCCTACTGTTGTGCCCCCCCCGTTTTAATACCGAACAGTCTCGATATGTGAGCATAGAAATTATGTAGTCCCCAACTGTGTAGAGTATAACACATTCGTTGCTATCTCAACACGGGCCGGGTATTTCGTTGCAAATGTTAAATTTCCATTCATACGAGCATGTTATGAGTTGGCGGCACGGCATGGCAAGATGTTCAACCCTCCACTTCGAAAATCAAACACTTGCTACGTTTGAAGGTTTGTACGTACGAATGTGTCATGTGTCAGAAGTCAAGGCATTCGCCGCCTCCAAATGGATGTTAAGCAGAGAGATCTGGTGTTGAAATTGCAAACAATGTGCGAAAAAAAATCAAGGATGCTGGCATGCGAATTGTAATGTTCAACCCAGTTAACGCTTGCAACACGTTTTATGACAATGAATTTTATTTTTATTCCCTCATTTGTTATCAGATATTCCAGATGGGCGAAAGGCTACAACTATTTTCTGTGATTCTATTCGATTGGAATCTGTAATCCACATTGGTCACACTGGATTGGGTTCCTTTATCATTTTCAACTGACACAGCACTGTAGATGATGATGTGGCGCAGGATATTAAAAACCCAATCCCCGTTACTGGGTGGTGCTAAAGCGTGGCTGTATCCAATATTCTAAAACAGCTCCATTTCAGCCGAAAGGCTTAACCAATAATTGACAATTTGTGAATTGAATTGGATTGTCCTTTTAAAAAACAGAATTTCTTCCCCATTTGTAATACCAAGGATTTATCAAGGTTTTTTCACTTGGTCTTCCGTTCCTGTATGTGGTCTTACGCCTTCTTGGTGGGAGCGCCTCAGTCCATATATAATCTTAACGTTTAACTAACGATTAAATTGGGATATAGGTTATACTGTTCGTATAGAGCAAATGGGGCGGGGTCATGTACTCCGAAGGATTTTTTACTAGAATATTTCGAAGGATTTGTCTCACCGTAAAAGTGTCACGGTGATCATATCAGAGTTTCAAACAGTTATTTTCTTATTGCAGCTTTGTAATTGATGAAATGTATTGATGTGATTCTCGTGGATCATTTCAACGATTTGGTGTTAAATAGTCGGAGTAAGACTGTTCTCCCTGCATTCACAAAAAAACAAAAATTGAATATCATGATTTTAATACACAGTATTAGTCTCTTCGTGTTGCCCCCCCCCGCGGATTCCATCACGGTGCTCAAATGATTCTGATTTTGTTGAGAACATGAAGATTTTCATAATGTTAATGGGGAAATAGAGAGTGAAGTAAAACGATTCATGGATACTGCCATTCGGGTATTCATTCAGTTGTCTTTGGATGGGTTGTCCACAATACATTTGCAGACATCTTTATGAATGTTGAAAGTTATCGGATTTTAATTGCTGTTAACTTAAGTTACGTTTCTGCGGAACGTATCGTATCTTATCCGTCTGCTGGTTGTGTTGAATACGTGTTTTGTCGCCTTTTGTTATCCACGTCGTTCAATGCTCAAACTGTCAACTGCGTTAAAATCTAAGGCTTTCAACACTCGCATTTCCATCTGACTGTCTGTCTGTCCGTCCATATGTCGGCATGCTACTGCCAATTACTATTTCCCGCAAAGAGAGCTGCTAAGCAGTATGTACGAATGTATGTATGGGCGGGCGATGTTAATCGTATGGTAGGATACGGGAATATGAGATGCCTTTTGTCAGTCAATGTTGTCATGATGTTAATTACTCTGTAACATCGTATTTTTACAGCATATACGCGTGTATAACTAGCACATGTGTATGTAAGTGTGTGTTGTAATGTTTAGCATCATAATTTCTTTGTGCTCCGAACAAAGGACTCTGCATTTTAGTCTATTCGTTCATTTTGGACAGACATACAATCTCACACGACAAAGCAGATTATCTCCAAGGACCTATAAATCCAGTAATTAAAGTCAAAGTCACAAGACGTTGCTTCACTGCGGGTAATGCCTTCATCCACATCTTGCTTGGCCGTCTCTCCGATGAGCTGTGGCACTCTTATCAGTTGCCTCCTCGTGCATTTACTGCTGCTGTCTGGCTTATGAACAACGGGGGCAGGGCTGCTTGTGCCCGAACGAGGAGTTGTGGTGACCGTTTCTTACCACCACCACCACCATCACTGCCAGCACCACCAGTATGGGCCTCCCCCTGTCAAGTGGATATGTAGATTTAGGACAAACATTTTTCGGCAGTGGAATTAAGCTCTTTCAGTGTTATCTTTATTTTTTAAGTTGCCGGGTGGCTGTTGAGGCCGTAAACAAGTGCCTTCTTTCTATTTGCAAGGACTAAGGGCACACACTCACACACTGAAGTTAATAATCTTTATCTACTTCCGTTTCCGTTTATTTTATTTTTAAATTATCTCCGGCATGTTATAAATCAAGTGGTGCTGGTGAGGTGTTACCACAATAGATTTCACCTTGGACAGAGAACACACACACACACACACAGATGTACGAGTGATTTTAGTTTCGTTTCCGTTTTCACTTCGTTGGAAAGACGTAGCCATGGATTTTCACATGTCGTGTCAGGTAAAGATTAGTATGTCCTTGCAGGATGTGTCGGTGCTTACCATGCGACAACCATAAATAACTCACATGACTTTGCAATTTTGATACTGATCAACGGATCAGCCATCGGATTGAACAACGGGACTTATTCTCTTTTTTTCTGTTTCAAAAATAGGATATTTATTCATTTTAACAAACTTTCAAATATACCGATTAGAAGTATGGTGGCTACCACGAGAGTCGTGACTGGGAATCCAACTTCTCGTTGTCCAGTGAACTTGTTGACAGAAGAAGGAGGTTACACTTCAGTTGGCATCGAAATATTTACTTTAGATCTAAATCCGTTCAATGAATGTCTACGATGTTTGGGTCATCAACGTCTGTCTGAATGTTTGAGACGAACGAATCTGTAGGGTTCGAACACCAAAGCAAAAAGCTTTGAAATTGTATTCTGAATACCATTTATATAGGATGTGGCAAATCTCATTCGCACTTTTGTGTAAATATTATTATAAAAATGTTTAATTTAATTTAAAAGAAAAAGTACCAACGATTTTAAAATGGTTTTCTGTAGAAGGTATTGAACTTTGAAAACTAAAGGGGCGGTGTTTTTTTTTTAGGTAACGGCTTTCCAATCCCATGAATCCTGTCAATAAATGTATTCAAATTTTTGATTTGGCTCAATATTGGATCGGGCATAGAGCAACAGCTGTCATATCGGCTGTCAGTATTCTCTCTATTTTGCCAAATGAAAAACCCTTTATAGGACTCATATCGTTTGAAGATAAAAGATCGTAGTATCCCTGATTAATATTTTAAAAATATTTACAAACATGAACACAATCATTGTAAACATTCTGCATTTCGTATGAAATATTTCATAGAAAAATATGAAACATGTTTTCTTGATTTTTATGCAGACATGATATGTTCAGAGAGCGATGGAGGGTATAAACATACTGATTGGTTACTAGTGATGCATTTTCAAAGACTGTCAGTCTCGTTCGTTTTTATTGCATTTACTTCAGATGATCGCTAATGAAACATTTTACAATATTAAAGTATATTTCCAAAATTCGTTCAGTGTCTGTATTGAGAATTCGGTTTCGATAGAGTATCGACTACAGAACTGTCGACCACATGTCTTCCCCCAGGCAATATTCGATTAATATCTCAAATATATATCCACACCAGATGAATCCATTAAAATTCACTTAAAGAAGCAAGAGTCTCAGGGAGCCTTGAAACAGAAACTCAATGTGGCCCGTTGTCGAATCATTCAAATGTATTTGTTCTTTTCCACCAAACTAAACTCATTTAAATTGTCTGTGCGGCAAAACAATTTCAACTCATGCCACTGAATATGTCCTCTGCAGGGACGACTCACAGTCGTATGTTGCGTGTTGTGTCGCTGTGTAAATGCAGCATTTGAGACACACCCATCACATCCGTGTTGTTCAGGTGGTCCGGCGAGTGTAGATGCGACAGCAGACTTGTGTTTTTGGCATAGCCAACATAACCTCACGTTTAGTAGCTGTCATTAGATTTATGCATTGCGGTAAACCAGAGCAATTAGAAATGGTTGTGTAACTTTTAACTTTGGATTCGGATTTGGATTTTAATATGCATGAAAACATACGAACTAGCGTTACCTTTTTTTTGTGGCATCGTGGTCACATTGCAGGTTAATCTGAGAAGGGACATCTTTAAGGTGTACTGCGAAAAATTTAAATAAAACTGCATGAGTGCTCATGAACAAAGGCCGCTATCGATTTGATACACTTTTATAAAATTTCAGGCTCTCTCCGCAAGAAAGCCCCTGCTGAAGTTTAGATGGACGAATTCATGCCATAAAAACGGTTAACTTTACCTCACACAACAACAACAGAAAGGAGAGATTTCTTTAACTTTTATTTAAAACAAAAGTTTATTTTCAAAGTCATCCTGACTTGAGCAACTTTTGCCACAAACTTCTTTTCATCGGCAGCAAAAGCGCCAAAAAGTGTATCTGTGTGTGCGTCCATCCGTTCGTTTGTCTCGTCCCGTTCATGCAACAGTTGAGGCTGTCGCAGCGACTTGCGTGAAAGGATAACATAGAAAATAGCGAACAAATTTTATTAAAGTGAAATTTGCTTAATTACTTTGGTTTTTTCCTGTTTTTAGGAAATAACTGCAACATTAGATGGGTATTGAATTGAGTCCGGGCAGCACTCAATGTCCTGTGACAAAGCAAAATTCCCAAGACACATACGAGATTTTCTATGTGACTATATAATTTCTGAAACATATGACCATTGGATTAGAGTCGTTTGATTTCTCTAATGTTCATCATTTAATAAATGTTGTATTCTCATTCTCTCATTAAATCTGAATTAAATAAAAGCTTGGAACAGTTGACTATAATAACGGCAGGATCTTGATCAGATAACATTATGGAGCTTTTGCTAACATCGATTTTCCAATATCTTGTCTGGCTCTACCTCGGACCATACACGATCTCCTGTCTGGCTTGTACGTATAGTTTTGAATTGTAACTTCATCATTCTGATAGCAATAATTGTCTTCAGGAAGAAATGCCTACACACGGGTGCAATTGTATTATTCCCTGCCAGGTTAAACCCAACGGGAAATAGAATTATAGCAACAAATTGTCTGAGGAGTTTTGAACTCGGGATATTTCATTTAACAAACGATTGCTTTTCAGACTATGATCGATGATGCTCTCCAGGATGGCATTAGTAAATGTACAGTCAGTTTCCAGTGTGAATACTCGAATTTTCAATTAATTTGTATTCCTCCTTATTAGAACTACAATTGCCAACGTTTATTTTTAAGAGAACGCGTGTGTTTGACATTTTCTCATGCCACAACGGGCGATATGAAGACGAACTTGTATTTGCTTTAATATTTGACTTCAGTGATTTCTTTAAATTTCATTGAAAATATTGACAGGCAGTGATTGGAAATTAGCATGTGACAGATTTGTTACACTTCATTCCTCCCATCATCCAAGACGGGCGTGCATTCCAAATTGATCCCTTTTTACGGTTTCTTGTCGTTTGTAAATCTTTGTCGTCTTTGGATTCTATCTGTTCTCTGTTCAACCGTTCTGTGCGTCTTGCTTTGTTTACGGTTTCGGGTTTGGGGTTTTAAATACTTTTGTTTAACCCCTGAGCCCCGAGGTGTCATTAAACATTGTCAACTGTTGTTGGTTGGATTTTTATGCTCTGAGGTTGAACATCTGCTTTTTGGTTTTCCGCTTTCTTTGTTCGACATTGTTGTTGTCGAATGGCTGCTAATATCTTGTTGTAGTCGTCGTTACTGCTGTTGCTGTCCTTTATTGATTGAGTCAATTTGTCGAATATCGAATGCGTTTGGTAAACAAGCCATAAGCGTGTTACCTACCTACCGCCAACCACTGACAGAGACAATACGCTCGCTTGGATGGGGACACTGGAAGAGAAGTATGGATTACTTTGGTTATTGTTTTGTTTGTGCCGTTCGATTGTTTGTCTGTCTGTTTCTATGTTTATTTACATACGAATAAACAAAAGTGTACGAGTGTACGAGCGCAACACACACACACACACTTGTGTACTTTGTGTTCCACAAGTGTACAACAACAGCGGGAGGGGTGTTACATTGGCCCAAATCAATTGTTTATTTAACAATACCAGAAATGTAGACATCATCTTTTTGGATTTGGTCCATATCGTCTCTACTTGTATCTCCCCATGTACCTAGTTCGTTTGGCACAGAGCAGGTGGTCGAAGGAAGCCAATTGTGTTTTGTAGGATCCACGAATTTAACATTTTTCCTGATTTGATTTGGGTGCTTGAATTGACAAACGCTTAAGGCTAACATGGGTCCGTGGATATTTAATTGAAAGGACATTTCCGTAGGAAACAATTTACAGCCACAGCACCAGTGATTAGTAAATACTTTCAACATTCTTATAGTTTTGATCTTTGGCAATTTGGTTCTACATGACCGGCTGTCTGTTGAGTACACATGAAAATCGCGCTTAGGGTCGCAAGACCGTACTATTTTACTCCGAAAGTCTTTCGTTATTTAACTGGATTTTTTCACTGTATGGACTATCTTTTGAATCACTCAGAGAGGTTCCGAAATCTATTGGATCAGTAATGGATCTCAAAAACCATCTATTAAGTTTCCAGTCATTTAAATGGATGATCGAGTCGGTTTAAACTTGAATTGGCAAGAATTATTTAAATGTTGGTGTTCAAAAGGTGTCAAAAAAACAAATCTGCAATAATTTTCTCCAAAATGAAATTAAATATTTTTGTCTTCTACACAAATGAACAGCCAGAAATAAATGACAATTTATGAATGCTTAGAATCGAGCGAGCTCACATGGATTATTCTTTAAAAACGTATTTGTTAAATCCTTAAGATACAAATACCCTCGCACATGTATAAGGTTATACACACATGTAAACATACCACACCGACACATCTCATCCATCCGCACGTCAGTCATCCTCTCTCTGGGAGTGTGAGTGAATGTGTTTGGTTTTTTTTTTGCAAATCTTACTGCTGCTGTTGTTCTTCTTGAGTTCTTTTTTTCTTCCCTTTTCCATTTGCAAGTTGTATTTCATGGCAGAGGAGAATAAGAAAAAGAAGCTTCTCCGTGTGTTTTTTTTTCGTATCCATATACATATGTAGGGAATTATATATGTACATGCATACATACATACGTCATCGTCGTCGTGTTTTTGTCACTTGCTCTCTTGTTGCCTGATTTGTCTCCTTTGGCCGTCAAGCATTGAGTGTGAGTATATGTGTTTTTTTTTGTATTTCATTTTTCCAATTCTGATTGGACGCGTGTTAGTATGGTCGTTTTTATACTTCGTCCTGGAATTGCTGTGTATGGTACATGTGTCTGCGTGTGTGTGGAAGTATATGCCGTCTATGTACTCTTTTGCACATACGGCAGACAGAGTGGGCACACACATACTAATGCCGTTCGATATGAGTGTGAGTACGAGTGCGACTACACAATACATACGACGAGTCGAGTTCTACACCAAACAGCTTTTGGCCATTGGAAAACTCCACCCATACAGCAAATACAGATACACGCATGCAGCCTCTGTCATATCTGATGTTGTACGAACGTACGCATATGGAGTCGTACATAGCTTTGGTAGTAGTAGTAAATCGATATTAATAACATTTTCGTTTCGGCTCCACCAGGCGTTTACTTTACATTTCATTCATTCATTGGAGTTGTGGCTGTAGTTGTAACTCCATATGGTCGCACATTTTCGAAGGGCACTGGACCTTAAGACGAGACGAAAGTTCCTATTTCGAATTCTCTGATCTGAAGCCAATTTAACTCAAACTCAAAGATTTGATGCTCGAAGAAAATAATGATCTGTTGGTTAAGTAAGGAAATAAATGAAATTCTAGTTGTCCTGGACGTGTCTCAGATTCATTGAAAGGCATTTGACCAATTTATGCGACACATGTACCAATACATGAATAATCATCACCTTGTTTGAAAAATCCATTGATAGAATTGAAGGAAAGAGCCAAAGTGGTGACAAATTAACAACTAGAATGCCAGCATGGGTGATAATTAGAACTTCGGCCTTCTATGTCCGACACCCATGAAAGAAGGCAGTATATCCATCGCATATACAATCAGCTGATATTACAGCTCGAGACAAAATAACGGTTCGAAATTGGGGTCACTGGAACGTAATTGTCTTTTGTTGTCTGATATTTCAGTCCCAGACTTCGGTTACGACAAGATGGCGCAATTTGTTCAACAAAGCCCCAGAATCCGTGACATTATTGCGGGAACAATTCTGTGATCTGTTGATTGCCGACTTCGGACTGGTGAATTGGGAACGTGATCTAACATTTTTCTGGACTGATGCTTGATTGGTCCGTCATCAAGTGTATTGGGTACACATGTACCTTTTCGTCGTTGCCAGATCATAGACTGGTTTCATGAAACTGAACATAACAAATATACGACAACCGTCATTGCCGGCTCCTTTTATTTCCCGGGATTCCACATTCGACAGCGTTTAAATAAACAAATCAATACAGTTCCTAGCAACTATGGAATATTTTGCGTTGTCAATTGCCTTGACAACGCCAGGCCAAACAGAGTCAATTGATTAAACAATTTATATAAGATTTTGTATTTTTTGGAATTGTGCAATAGTGAACAGTGACAACGGACTACGGTGAACTCCTCCAAAATGAAGTTATTTTTGAGAAAATGTTTGCGAAAAAAGCCACAGGAAATGAAACCGGGCGCCATACTGGATGCCGTCATCTCACAATCATCGGCAACGGCTAACAAGTGTCTGCTATACAAGTTGGCCGATTACAAAAGAGGTGGTATTGGGCTAAATTGGTGGATCCATACAGTTGGATAATCGTCTGATTATTAATATCTCCTAGGTGGAGATCTCATTGATGCCATCAACAGTGGCGGACTGATGGCTGTGGAACAGTTGATACGCGAACAGTTCGGGATTTTCATGTACAACGATGGCAAGGGCCAGGTAATCAATCGAGCAGAATTCCTGCGTTGGAAATACCGGGATCACACCCAAGTCACAATACCCATAGAGGCTTCATTGTCCATACACGATCCCTTGGGCAAGTGGCAAGATCACAGCGCCTGCTGGCAGATGCAATACCGAGGAGCCCTGGGTGAGAGTCTGCTGCATGTCCTAATCATTTGCGATTCCAAGATGCACACTAAGTTGGCTCGCATCCTGCTCAGAGTGTTTCCTCGCCTGGCATTGGATGTTATAGAGGGTGAGGAGTATTTGGGTGCCAGTGCTCTACATTTGGCCATTGCCTACAGCAACAATGAATTGGTGGCCGATCTGATTGAGGCTGGAGCTGATATCAATCAGAGGGCCATTGGAAGTTTCTTTCTGCCCAGAGATCAGCAGAGGGCCAATCCGGCAAAGAGCACGGACTACGAGGGTCTGGCTTATATGGGGGAATATCCCTTGTCTTGGGCGGCGTGTTGTGCCAACGAGAGTGTTTACAATCTACTGATTGATCACGGAGCAGATCCGGATGCCCAGGATACGTTTGGCAATATGATTTTGCATATGGTGGTGGTGTGTGATAAATTGGTAAGTACGGGAGTACTGTACATTGTCTTCGGGACATGTAATGTAATCATTATTGTAGGACATGTTTGGTTATGCCCTGCGCCATCCCAAAACACCAGCCAAGAATGGCATTGCCAACCATGGCGGTTTAACGCCTCTAACATTGGCCTGCAAGCTAGGCCGTGCTGAGGTGTTTCGTGAGATGTTGGAATTGTCTGCCCGAGAGTTCTGGCGCTACAGTAACATCACCTGCTCCGGTTACCCACTGAATGCCTTGGACACTTTATTACCGGACGGACGAACCAGTGAGTGTGGCTGGACTATAATTTATAAACAATCAGTGGATTCATTGTCTTCGATACCTAGATTGGAATTCGGCTTTATTTATTATACTCAATGGTACGAAGGAGGAACATTTGGATATGTTGGACGGCGGCATAATTCAGCGCTTGCTGGAGGAGAAGTGGAAAACATTTGCCCAAAATCAGTTTCTCAAGCGTTTGCTGATTTTATTGGTCCACTTGTTGTGTCTGTCCGCGTCTGTCTACTTACGACCCGCCCATGATGGTGACGATGACGACGGCGATCAGCCGAATGATGTGAGTGTCAGTATTCCGAATGGCAGCGATGATGACACCGATGAATACGATGCCCAAACTATAGCTCGGTACTGCGCGGAAATGTGTACCATAGCCGGTGTTCTCAGCTTTCTCATATTCCAGCAGGGCGATGAGATAAAGAATCAGGGACTGTCGGCCTTCTTGAAACAATTGGTAAACTTCGAAGGGGGGGGGGGACTCTGGATTTTTCAACTGTAATATTCTATTCCTTGCGTACTTGTAGTCCCACGCTCCAGCCAAAGCAATATTTTTGGTATCGAATATCATGATTTTGTCCTGCATACCATTTCGCTTGATGGGCGACACCGATACGGAGGAGGCCATTCTTATATTTGCCGTACCCGGCAGTTGGTTTCTCTTAATGTTCTTTGCCGGGTATCAACAGTACTCCAGCTATTCCGAAGTACACATTCAATTGACGGTTCTTTGTTCTTTTACAGAGCCATTCGCTTGACGGGTCCCTTTGTCACGATGATATACTCCATGATAACCGGTGACATGTTTACGTTCGGCATCATTTATTCCATTGTGCTGTGTGGGTTTTCCCAGGCGTTCTATTTCCTCTACAAAGGCCATCCACAGCTGCAGTCAACCATGTTCGACACGTTTCCCAGCACTTGGATGGCCTTGTTCCAGACCACATTGGGAGACTACAACGTGAGCGATCAAACTTTTTCAGTGTTCATTGTCTTTAAGCGTTTCGTCTTTCTGGTTTAGTATCCCGACTTAAATCAGACGACATATCCGAACTTGTCCAAAACCGTGTTTGTTATGTTCATGATATTCGTTCCAATCCTCCTGCTCAACATGTTGATCGCCATGATGGGCAACACATATGCCCACGTCATTGAACAGTCCGAAAAGGAATGGATGAAGCAGTGGGCCAAGATTGTAGTCACACTGGAAAGGGCGGTTCCGCAGGCGGATGCCAAGAGTTACCTGGAAGCGTATTCCATCCCCTTGGGTCCTGCTGATGATTCCGGTTTTGAGGTCAGAGGTGTCATGGTAATTAAGAGTAAGAGCAAGACCAGAGCCAAACAGAGGAAGGGGGCGGTTTCGAACTGGAAACGAGTGGGACGAGTGACGTTGACAGCTCTCAAGAAACGTGGCATGACCGGAGAACAAATGCGACGTCTTATGTGGGGAAGAGCATCCATATCCAGCCCCATAAAAGTGGCCAAGAAGAAACTGAAAGATCCATACAATTTGAATCCCGAAGCTGGTGGTCAATCCAATTTGACATGTGCCATGGACATGCTGAACTTTGCAAGTGATCCGACATCCAGCACGGGGGTGGCCTTGAGAACCACTGGCAACGTCAGAACTAATGAGACGTCCTTACCATCTCTGCCGGATCCATTTCGCGATTTGATACTTATGGCCGAAGAAAAACCCGAAGTACACGATCCACAGTTCTATGCCACTCTTAGGCAACTGGCCAACAAAGCCTACGAGCTGGTCGGCCAAACCATGAACACCCAAAAGATGGACAGCAGGCCACTTACAGAGGCTACCAGCCTAAAGGATGTCAAGCTGATCAAACAGCCCGATCCAGCGACTATCGATGACAGCACCCCCATGGGCGACATGCCATTGGGATCGAATTTGACGAACCTATTTCAGGATCCCAAAGATGTTGTGGATCCACAAAAGTTGGCACAATTCATGAAGCTGGTAGCAGAAGTTGACACGGAAGAGAGTGATGGTGGTGGGCCCATACTGGGCAAGCTCTCATTGGCCCGTCGAACACGCAACGCCTTGTTCAAGGCTCCCATTCCGAAGAGTACCCTGGGCAACAGTTCCGACATGTTGATCAGCTCTGTGTGGGACAATGTGATAGCTGAAGATGATGCTGACAGTATACCGGTAAATTGAGATGACCCGTTTTGAGGCATTCTCTAAAATAAATTGATGTGCTCCACAGGCTTTTGATTTCCAGGAGGCTTTGGCAGAACATGTCCTAACCGTAGAACAGGAGGCAGATGTTGAGACTGAGGATGCCAATGACGATACGGCGGAAACAGCTGATGACATGCCCACTGTTGAGGAGGTCCATGCAACCATGAAACAGTTCCATTTGCGCAAACGGCAATATCAACAGGACGACGCCGCCCGTAGGGCCAAGAGTGCCCGAATACGACGTAAAAATAAGTATACCAATAGTAGCGGATCGTAAGCAAAGTAGTTGATTTGAGCATTTTTATTACAGAGTCTCTCCCGAGTATCAGGGAGATGAGTCATCGGAATACAACCGCGGTCGTTCAGCTCCGATGAAGAAGAATCGAGACGACGAATTCGTCTCCCCACCAGACCCTTTGGAACCATGGAGTACTCGTGAATTGCAGAATATCAATAAAATTTTAGCTAAAAAGTGAATCAAATAAAAGTAGCTGAAGTAGACACGAGAGTTTTGTGTTTTTTATTTTCGTTTATTCGATGTTATTTGGGAGCTTTGTGGAGTTTAACCGGAACGATTTCTGTTGCGTCTGGCGGTACGACGGCGGCGGTTGGCACGATTTTTACGTTGTTGGCGGGCCTTGCGATTTCTGCGTTGCTTGCGCTTGTTGCGGCGGTTCTTTGCCGCTCTGCGGTTCTTACGGTTCTTGCGGGCACTGCGCTGCTTACGGTTCCGGCGGTTCCTGTTGCGACGTCCGAGCTTGGACCGACGATTGTTGCGACGGTTGACCTTATTGCGTCTGTTGCGACGGGCTCTGACACCATTCTTCCTGTTTCTCCTGTTGCGGCGACGTCTATTGGCACGGGCGTCAATGTCTTCCAAATCGGTTTCATCTTCATCTTCGTCCTCTTCATCTTCCTCATCAGTCTCTAACAATTTGTTTTGCGGTTCAGAATCATCGTCTTCATCGGCGTCACCTTCCAAATCGTTCACTTCTTTGTCATCAGCTTGGTGTTCAGCAATCGAATTTTCCAGACGTTCCTGCAATCCTTCCCTATCGCTGATGGGAGCCGAAGCTGCCAAACTGTAGTGCATGGCACAGAAGAGCGCCAACACGGCAAAGACGAAAGCAAAGGACAGCTTCATCTCGGTGGAACAATGAAATTGGTTATCTCTGAACTATTCAAACTATTAGTGATGGTTGGAGTACCAAAGACTGAATGATGATCAATTCCGTTATTCTTTGAGTATTTATACGATCATCGGATTACCGTTGCTGGCTTGGATAACACAAACAGCCACTTGGGTAAATATTTCACACCGACCGTCAAACGCTGAAGCAATCACACCCACCAAGAACGTAGTTACACATGTTTTTATTCTCCAATAGGGCCATGTAAATACAGATGTCAGAAATTGGAGCTCTTGTACAAGTGAATGCCAGAAGCTGCCAATCGCCGATTAACTGTTATCGATGGCTCATCTTAAAGATACGGACATCGTTATGAAAATTCTCAGCACTTAACACTTTCATTTGAAGTAACTCCGACTGGGGGCAGCGGGGTGTGGTATTAATTGTTATTCCACTGGCATCTTGGGAGCTTTCTTGATTTCAACCTTAAAGCATCACAGTCTTAAGCCAGGTATTCCATTTGGCTCGTGCTCCCATGTTTGTGGTCTTGCCAACAGTTACTGCGTGTGGTGGAAATGTGATTTCATTACCGAAGCCAAAACGTACGAGTACACTGCGTACATGTCGGCGTAAAATAGCACAATGAGCTGAACAAAACGCCGACACATGACACGGGCCGCAGGGAGCCAGCTGGCTGAGGTTGTTGGCAAACATTTGCCAAAGCATTGGTCACGTTCGCAGTTGTATTAAGCCATCTGGATGGATGCCTTATCCATGCTGATTAGTAATTTTGTGTACTTCGTTGCCTCCCTCTCCCTCTCCCCGATGCCGAGGTCCTTTTCTCAGTAAATGAGCAGAATATTTTACGAGTGTGTACTTGTACGAATCTCGGTTTGATTGTATGTGGCTGCATTGCACACATACTTAGAGGAATAGAGAACACATAAAAATCACCACCAAGAGGAGCCCGTGTAAAATGAGATACACTCGCATTTGCCCAAAATGGTCTGTTAATGGCCCTCGTTCAATGGTGGAGGGAGATGAAGATGATAATTTTTTTCTATCAGAGTTGATGGCCTGCGATAAGAAGGATGATGGAACGATGGATGGATGGTTGGATGTATCCAGGTTTCATTTCATAGTTTTCTCGCTCGTCTTCGATGATTTGTAATTAAAGTTGTTGCATCAAATTAATACCCGGACACGCTGGGTGTACTTTAATTCCGCAACGAGGGATTGAGTTTGTAATGCGTACAGACTTCCACTGAAGGATTAGAGATTTCCGGGTCATTCGATAATTGAGGTGCTCATAATGTCAATTATGATTTTCCATTTCAAATAAGCACTCAGCATACAATAATTTCCTTATATCTTCATTAAAGTATTTTTTAAAAAATTGTTGAATTGTTTGACAAAATAATCTTATGATGGATGGATGGGAATACGTGTGACCTTCCCAAACCCGACTGATGGCTATCGATTTAATGGCTTCCACCGTCTTCTTGTTGTAACTTACTATCTATCTTGTACAGACCATGGCATATATTGCAATCCTTACCTAGTCCATCCCACTTCCGTGATACTTTGATTCTATTTGTAAAATTTAATTTTAATCAATAAATTCACACTTCGCGACACATGCCGTCCCAGCTTGACTTAGGTATGCAGATCGTCTGCCCTCTAGATTGTCTGTGTAATTTTCATAGTCCGAATTTATTTCCACTAATTTTTTCCCTTCGTAAAGCAGACGGACCAAGTGATCTTTCTTCTGTCCATTTGAACCAGTTCCAACTCATTCGTCTGTTTCAGAAGTGAGGTGGAGAAATCGTGGTTTTGATTCGACTTACAAACCCATTTGCATTACACTGCTATCTTCGATTGCCAACAAGCGTGGCACCCATTTTTCTGAACGCTTTTTCGTATGCAAATGTTTATGCAAAATGTAATCCACTTCCAATTTACAATATCAGAATTTCACGCACCTTAACTCGATGATGCTTCGAAATGATATTTTGTTGTTATTTTATTTTGGTCCATAACTGTGTCCGACCATCGGCTGAAGCACAATTGACATTGTAAATGCCAATGAAGGCCATGGTCTTAATATTTCGCCGATAAGCCGCCCCACGCCCCCAGTCAACAGAACGAGACATTCAATACATATTGAAAGGATATGAAATTATAATCTCTTGTAATGATTTGCAAAGTTTCGTTGCTGTTTTTGTTAATGTTAAAAACATAATTAATGTCATTTTCGGATGTGTGGATGTTGTTCTTGTTGTTGCTGCTGCCCCTGTTTGTTATTAATGTAATGAATTTTTTCGGTTGTTTCGTCCCCAGGAAACTAATGAGTTGATACTAATGCGCACAGCCAGTTCATTGGCGACGTGTCATACAAATATGTTCATGCTCTACTCTGTCCCCCCCTCATAAATACAAACATGACAACTTTGGTGACAACTACACGCCCCATATTTTGGCGTTGAAATGAGCCCAGCCAAACAACACATACGGGGTAAAGTGTTGTTGTGCCTCGCATGGCCCACAATCGGCGCGGTGCGGCACGGCCATCGTCATCATCACCATATGACAGTCATAAGCGATGCGTTGCGCTGCGTCTAAGGAGGAGAATGAGTTTTACGAGTGCGTCATAAGGTCGTAAATATTACAAGTCAACTGGAAGATATTTTCCTTACTTATGTTCTTGTCCTCTCATGCTTGTTGTTGTTGTTGCTATTGTTTTTCCTACATTTTTAGTTTGAGACTTGGAAAATGGCATGGCGCTCATTAAGATAATTGTTGGCAATTAACTAAATTGACACAACATTTGTTAAATTCCAACTAAATGTGCGTATGTTCGTATGTTGGTATGTATGAATTAGTATGAGTTTGAGCGGTGCCAGCCAGCTCTAGTCGACAAGCAGCAACACAGTGACGGATTGTGAGTGAGGCTTTTTCACAAAGGGCATTTGTCAATGGACCTTGAAGGGATATAATTTGTATGTGACGCTGTGAGATCCGCCAACATAGGACTTTTGCGCTAGACGATTGAGTAATAATAGCGCACAGGTTAAATGAATATTTGAACAAGAGAAAACCAGCTTACCATACTCTCGATCAGAGAGACAGTCAAGGTGGATATGTTTGGCAACCGGGTCATGGTAAAAGTTTTTTGGGATGCATGCAATGTTATTCATATCGAATACTTTCAAAGGGGTAAAACGTTCACCGGCGAATAATATTTATAGCTGTTGAACAGAATCGCTCGAAATTTTAACGACCTGGAGAATACCTTCAATGGAGAAGGAAGGTCAATATTTTTCGTTGAATGACCGGAACTTCTGTTTTATAACTTGTACGGAGCCAGTCGAGTTACATTTTGCAATTACCTTTCATATTCCAGTTGCTTTCGAACCGAAAATATCCTCAATAAGTGATGGAAGGTCTGTGATGCGTTTATTTTAGTGAGCAATTTCTTCTAGTCTAAGAATGTATTTTGTTTGTCATGTGATTGATGAAATTAAATAAAAGTTTAATTTCCAAACTCCAACTTCTTCAGGAGAATTTATTAAGAATTTCTACAAAATAACCATTTTTTCCATGATTTTGTATACGACTACTTGTCGTTGTTTAACTTACAATTACTTTTCATTTCATTAAATCATTATTTGTCAGTGTAATCAACTGGACTTCAAAACACATTAAATGTTAACAAATAGTAATCGAAAATATCACAGGTTAACAGCTTACACTAATATCACAGAACCGTTCTTAAGAAATTGAAATAGGATACTGAAGTATTGTGTTGTCCCTACCCTCCTCTGTGTCCATTGATCTGTATATTCTTTGTTGAATTCATAGGCTTTCTAGCAAGAATGATCGAAGTGAGATTACGTTATCTCGCGCAGAGAATTGAAATGTTATGCGCAGGTTGATCAAATGACGTCACGCGAAGTGTTCCTATTGGCTGTTAGTCAAAGTGGTTTAAATTACAGGGTTACCATGCTGTATTCCAATCTTCTTATGTTGTATTCCAATCTGAAACTTTTTACTCGTTGTAGATAAACATAGAGTTGGCAACCCTTACAAGGCACAAACTACGTCATCTAACGGGAGAACATGCGCATCGCATACTCTTTATTTCTATCATTCTTGCTTTCTAGCGTGTACCTCTTATTTTTGTGTTTTTTCTCTGTGTGATTTTCGCTGATCCACCATTTTCGTAGTAGATTTTAATTCTTTCAATAAGGCTACTTCACAGCTGTAAAAAAAGTACATTTATGAAATGTTCACGTTTCCAAAGGCACAGAAAACCTCACTTAACACTCGTGGTCTAGCAAAGATGAATGTCCAAATCTCAGCGAATTATTGAAATAGGCATGAGAATACTGAAGAATTTAACTGATAGGAGTAGATCATTTACATCATAAGCCCACCATTATAGTCCGTGCGTCGATTACAACCCTGTTGAAGTGCACTAGCCGCTAAGGGCCACATCAGGCCCCGGATGCGGCCACCGCACGCCTCTTTCCGCCACTGAGAAGCCTTGAGGAATATATTTAGTATAGTTTGGCATCGTATCGTATACATTCGGATGGTACGGACGGACATGGGACGATTTCCAAAGAAAATCCTAGTCGGCACTGACTTGCAGCTAAAATGGCGAGCAGACTTATGTACTTCCTTCCTCCTTGTCTAATTACATGCTTACACCTTTACCAAGACACATTCATTTATTTATAATTACAATTAGGTTGTGCGACAATGTCTAGCGGAAAAATCATAAATTACGCGCTCCCAACAACGGCTTCTAGCGACAATTACCTTCAACTCAACGTGTATTCGACTTGTGTCGCTCGGTTGCACGGTTGGATGGCTGCCTGCACTCTAAAGCAAGTATCCTTCTGTATACAGAAGGAATTCAGTTTGATGCCAGATCCAGCCACTTTGGTGGCAGCACGATGGGGACCTAGGCTTATCTGGCATGTGTACCGACAATACTGCGTCGCTTAAAGGAAATGACGTTACATGACATTTTGCTGGAACATGAAGTCTCCGCCTCGGTCTCGCTCTCGCTCTCGGATGTTGCAGTAATTAATCACAAGCAATTACAATACTGGGACCAACTAGAATTCTGCATACACAATAATTGCGTGCAGGAACACGTATGAATGATGAATGTGTGTGTACTCATCTCACTGTTTTGGGAAAAGTTGATTTCATTTCCTACACAGAGATGAAAGTGAGTCGAAAATTTAAAAGCCATTTCATAAAATTATTACAAATTCCGAAAAACTCAAATGAAATGGATGTTTATTCATGTGTCATGCGTTCCCAAGTCTTTGAACTCGACACACATCTTTTAGGGGGGTGGACAGTGATTTGTTTGGGATGCAGAATGGTGAGGAGAACTTCATAAAATCGATCTAGCGAAAGGTGGTTAGTAGGTGGTTATTAATGTCTCCGAAGTGAGGACGTTCAATTTATTCCGAACATAAGTGATTATCATACATCTTCACCTTTATTTGCCCCCGTACGAACTACTGTGTTCCGTTGTTGACTTCGAACGCCACGTCATTTTTGAACTCCTCCTGCGACACACATGGAAACATCCCATTCACCGCTCCCCCTTATAAGCGCCACCGTTACTATTGTCACCCACACAAGGACGACGTGCAAGTGGAGTCACAGACGTTAAAGATTTACGCTAACGATTCAAAACGACCTCGTACCTCATGCGGAGCACCAAATGTTTTGGCGAAACATAAGCGCTTCACCTTTCCTCACTCCCACTGCCAGCATGGAAAGCATGGATTTGCGAAAGGTTTACGAGATCATTTGTCATTTTTTATGATGCGCAAGGAAAACGACTACAGCTCTTTGTGTATGAATGGAATGCTTACCCCCTCCCGTCATCTGGACCCACATTTCATATTTATCTCGAAGGATATTTTAAGGTGGCGAAAGTAGAACGAAATCCAATGAATTATTAATGGTAATCATTGTAATCGGAATGTGTGCGATGTATGGCGTTTTTCTAAATCTTGAGCAAAGTGAAGAAGTTGTTGGGTAAACACTAAAGACAAATCTGGGGCTTGCTGCTAAAAGAAGCAATGTTAGAATCTTTTTGTTTGGATACGGATTTATGAGCTGAAACAGCAATTGACAATTTGCAGCTCATTTCATTGTTACAACTGGACTTGTGTTCTTCAACTCCTATAATGTCTCTGGAATTTGGCAATTCCAAAATCAGTAACTGGACTCACTCAAACCTTCAAAGACAATTGGTTTTCCGGCAATTGGCCGTCTCGAATCAGTTTCGAACTTCTCTCGAACTTCCCTTCAATGCAGTAACAAATTGTATATTCACCACATCTTCCATGAAAGATGTATGGGGACGGACGACATGAAGCACTTCTTCCGGTCGTGCCCTCGGTTTCAAATTGTTCTATGAGAGTATACCCTGTGTATTGCCCTGGCACATAATTCCACCTCAGCCACAATTTGCAATTTAACTGCTAATTAAATAAATGAAACCAAGCATTAACTTTTAATACTCCCACTGACCACACGCTTAACAGGCTCTAAGGTAACAACAACGTGAACAACAACCGAAGTGGTTGCCAATACAAGCTCTGATGGAGGGTCTTCGCAGAGACGAAAGACACAGACCAGCAAATTGTGCATGTTACAATGCACAAATGTGGCCAAAACGTAAAAGTTTCAGGGAATTATGCTTTGTTTGGCATAATGCGCATTCACTGGCCCAACCACACAAACTGTGGTTGTGTGTGTGTGTGTGTGGTTTCAACCCCAAACCCCCAGCCCCAGCCCCAACTGCCATAGAATACAAAAACTGAAGAACCGATAATTTGAGTCCGTTCGCTGATTGTTTAAAATCAATTAAGTGTGGCATACTCGACGGTCGTATGTACTTTTACTACGGCCCATGAACGTAATGACTGTTTATGTGTGCGTGTGGTTGTGTATAACAATTGAGTGCGAGTGTATGTGATTGGCCGCTTTTTATTATTATTAAATTATTAAACTTGAGATTGTGTGTATGAGCGCGTGTGTGTGTGTGTTTGCTCCAACCATGAATTGCTTTTGTTTTAATGAAATCAAACCTCTTGTGTTGTCGATGTGTTCTCGTCCTCACTCGTATGAATTGATAAGTGAGGACGAGTTGTTTCGTAAACATTTGACCACATTTGGAATGTGACGCCTTTGTACACTTCTTAGATGAATTCGATGCAAACTTAAGTTGCATTCATAGTTCAAGGATGAGGCGAAATGTTCCACAAGTTGTTCAAGATTCATTGATCTTGGTCTCGGTCTTTGCTGGTAAATCTTCTCAGTTTTATACTCTTTCCTGTTCGTAATACCAGTGATCATGTCTTCTGTAGCTTTTACTTAATCATAGTGATATTAACTGATCTGTCTACCGGGCCGCTTGGAGTAGGGATCTACAAGTTAGTTAAAACGTTAAGAATGTTTGAAGCCATCTTAGGAAAGCATGATCATAACGAAAAGAGTTTATTGTCAATACAAATACCCGTGAAGTCGGTCTGTTCTACGCACCAATTGTTTTCTTTTTGGTGTACGATGGTTGACTCAATACAATCTGTGATCAGACTTGTTAAAAGTCTAGCAAATTTGGCGAGTGTTCTATTTCCAAAGTACATACTTTGGCAGTTTATTTGTAGAGTCACCCATATGACTTTTAATAATAAAATAATGAATGATTTTAATGACTATCCTTCACTAACACACATACACACACATGGACATACATGCCTGTGTGTGCTGGTTGTTGTTGCTGTGGTTTTTGTTATTCCTCTTATTGTTGTTATTATTCAGTATGTGTCTTTAATTTTCTAAAGCAATATTTATGAATCCTTGCAAGTGTTATTTACAAGGCAGCGTTCCTTCTTTCGTTCATAAATTCACTTGGCGCAATTTGGGATACAGCAGACGACGACGAAGAAGATTTCGGTGGCGCAGATTTGCATAATATTTTTATAATCTCGGCATTTCCACAATGTCTGTGTGTGTGTGTATGGGTGCGTTTTTGGCTTTAATGTTTTGTAAGTGATGGTGCTGCCCCTCATCCTTGGCCTCCCCCCGTCCAATTTGTGGTATGCGAATATTTGTTTTCATGAATTGGTATTCGCTTTCATTTCGTTCGTTTCATGACTTTTCTTTATTAATTTCATTTCGCGCTTTAATTTCGGGCGTATAACAACAACTGCGGAATCCACAAAAAATACCACCAACTTCATTCATATTATTCCGGTTGTATGGCTTTTCAAGTCGAATTGTTTGTATGCCGTATCTTGGCCATATTCTTTTCTGTTTTTTGTTGTTGTTGTTTTTTTTCTCTCTCTATCTCGCTGTTAACTTTGTGGTTCATCTTCGTTTATACTTTCAATTGCAGATTAAGCGTCTCTTGTTCGGCCGTGGCATTTTCCATGGGCCGGGCTGTGCTGTTAACGCTATTTGCATAAATTACCACAATTGGCGTCATTGTTATTGGAGTCTAGTATGTCAGCATGCTGGGCGGAGGGGCGCAGGGAATTGTAGTACGGCCTGGTGTGGTGAAATGAAGTGACTTGGTTGTTGGTAACAAGTTGTTGCACGTCTGTTCCACGAGCAGCCGTCCTTTTGCGAAGGGTGGCGAGGGTGTCGGCCGAGGACTATTTTATTGGTAGTGGATCAGATGTTCGTTAGAAAAGAGCATGAAAATATTGCTTTTTAAATAAGATTTCCATTGTGGACTGCGTGAGTGACTGCGACGAGTCCATCAAATTTTATTTAAATACAAATTTACATAAAAACCAGAAAATAATAAAAATTATGCTAAAACAAACATAAAATGTTTATGAAAACATTCTGTTTTCGTCTTCCAAAGAAGAGAAAAATAAATATATATCCGTACAGATTGAGGGATTTCTTAAAGTGCAAGGGCTTTCATCGTATGGAAATACTTGGGAAATGTTTTCATAACATTTTTATTCTCCAACTACCACGGAAAGCGCAGACCGATACTGCAGCGGAAGAATTAAAATCCTTGGCAGGACGAACTGGAGAAAGCATGCACCGAAGTGCTTGAAAAACACTTATTAAGCTGGCCAAGAGCAAGAACAGGTTGCTTCGTAAATTAGAATTTGTATTACACAAACGTGGTTTTAAAAACTGATAAAAGGCTCCAATTAATACATTTTCACAGCGGAAAAAAAATATAGTAAGACACTGTATGATCAGTATGATATTATTAGGTTCTTAAAACCTTCTGGTAGCGAGATGTTCCTGTACATTTGTCAATATGCGAGAATTCTTAAAACCAAAATATACGCAAAAGTGTTTGTGAGCGCCAGAACGAAAGGCTCTGAAAGTCTTATATGAAGTCTTCTGAAGCAGGTGGCCTTCGATCTACATTACATCTTCGTTTCCGGAAAAAACAGTTCTTTTTCAACATAACAAAGGCTGACATCAGCAATCGGTAATTAGATCGGTGCTGGACACGATTGATTGGCAAAACCCTTATAAGTCTTTGCCATCTTTGTATTAGGGACTCTGAGGGAAACATTTTTATATGGCGGACAATAAAAAGTAAACTAACTCTTGAATTTACAATTGATATCTTTGTACTCAGAATATTTTGGAACATGAATTGCCTCAACAAAATAGTTGTTGATATAACTGTCAAAAAAAAAAAATGCAAAATATAAAAATTATTAATAAAAATGTCATTGAATTTAAATTGTAGCTCTAATGGCTCAAAAGTGAATACGCTGCATCAGCAATTTTTTCAACTACAAAGATCTACGACATAAGATCTAAAAACTTCCAACAACTCATGAAGAAAGACTCGGCAGTTGCTAAATTCTGAAGTTACAAAGTTCGATGCTGATTTGTGCTCAGTAAGAGCTGAGCTCTCACTGGAGGAAGGAAAACAAATCTCTGACAACGTGCACATTTGTGGCGATAGGAACCTTTTCTAAAGCAGGTGAGTACCAATGACCACTAAGTATGTACAAAAATTTACACAAATTGCAATTTCTGCGAAATGTTCTACGTAGCAAAAATAAAAAAATATATTTTGCACAATTTTTGGTCACATGTTATAATGGGAAGACGTGTCATAACCGCCCACAAAATATCCAAAAATATTGAATTTTTCACAGAATGTAACTGTATACCCGCGTGTGGAAATAGGCTACTTGAATATTTTTTATATTAAGTGGGCGTGGCCCGCCAACACACACTTCCAAATGAACCATTGCGGGTATGAAGCTCATATTTGGTACATATTCTACTGGTACGGAAATAAATACATCCTGAAAAAAGAGGGAGGCGCGACGCCCCATTTTTGGAAAACAGTTTATCTGCCGTCATTTCTGTGTCATTTTTTCAGGACGAGACGTGACACCGCCCAGTTTATTCCAGTATGGACTTATTTCTGTAATCACGCCCCATCTTGAAAATAAACACTTATGTTCCGTTTCATTAATGTGAATATTAAATTACCTTACTAGTTCTCAGTTTGTGTAGAATACTTAAATAACACTGTCGTCCCTTCGATTGTTAAATTTCTATTTCTTGTTATATTCTAATCTAATCTATGTTTTAGTGGTCTACGGGTCACACAGTCCATTGCACAATACATGCGTAACTCTCGCTTTACACGGTCACAATGCTAGAACACACACACAGCAGATGTATGACTTTATTTGTATATATTTCAATGATACTGTGACTGGGCGGAAAATCTATGTTCAATTCCGAACAATCTTGTTGATGCGTGTAACAACAGTACACACGTTTGTCACACAGACTTAATGAGCCAAAATCTAGCGATATCCGCAGAAAAGTGTCCCAATACTGAATATCGTTTGGACCACTGTCCGGTGCTCAACAAAATTCAACATTAAACGTTGAATGCGGGTCAAACGGTTCAGAAGACAAAGACCGCAGACTTATGCTCATCTCGCTATGACATGCATTTGGGGATGGTGTCACCACATGGGCACTTTTAAACATTCATTCATTCAATTCCAAATCAGTGAATCGTTAAGCGAACTTAACAAATAGAGGAAGCAGTCAAAATACACGAATTAAAGCGTTTCCCCGTTTTAGTTTCCCCATTTCCTTTCAGTTCTGAAGCAAGTGCGGCAAATACAACTTTTATTTTCGTGTTAATGATGTCAATGTCCTTTTCCTCCATAAATGGTGAATGGTGAAAATTGTTGTAAAAAAAAAAGTTAATTTACAAACTAACTTTTCTGGTGTTGTTGTTGGTTGGTTGTTTGTTTCGGCGACCTTGACATTGAATATGCTGTCACGCCAAATTATCGCTTCCTATATACTTACCATACGTACATAAAAGGTCGACGTTTTGTTATTGCCTGGCGTCTAACGCTCTGCTCCCGCTCCCGCTGCCGATCTGCCCAACTTGTAAGCCAACAAAAGTTTTAAATTATCTAAAAGTTTTAACAATTTACAAAAAATTCTGTGCGAAAAAAACCCCTTCTTTTCTTAGAAAGTTGCTGCGCTTTTTTTTTTGTCTGTGTGTGTCCTCTACAAGTGCGAGTATTTCATTTGTTTTCCACAAAAACAAAACGGGAAAAAGA
Source organism: Hydrotaea cyrtoneurina (assembly GCA_958296145.1). Lineage (NCBI taxonomy): Eukaryota > Metazoa > Arthropoda > Insecta > Diptera > Muscidae > Hydrotaea > Hydrotaea cyrtoneurina. The sequence continues at coordinate 2,184,505 of OY282513.1, read as the reverse complement.
GAACGCAGCCGAACGGGACGAAGAGCAACAAAATGTGGGGAACAAAGTTATTAAAACACAGTTTCCCAACAAAGTTTCCCCAGCAAATTAAAGGCAAACTCTTCCCAACCAAAGACCGGCTGGAGGTTTCATTAGAGCGGCGCTGCGCTCGCTGCCGAATTGGGATAGGAAGAAAAAGTCGCAAACATTTTGTATCAACTTTTCATCAAAGTCAAAACAAAAGTTTCGATGGTTGGTGGGTTTGTGTGTCGGTCGGTTGGTCGGTCGTTGTCTGCTGCATGTCTCGCATGCGTACGACGGCGGTTGCGGCAGAAGAACTTACGCACTGCCATCTGTTGTAGGGGACGTCACCAGCCAGCAACAAATCGTTTAATGAAAAAGTCCCAAGATTTCGACGAAGAAGCAATGAAAAATTATTAAACAAAAGTTCACAAATACAGTCAACTGATTTGTTGTTGTATTCCACTATTCGAAGGTTGCCGGGCTCTCCTTCGTCACTCCAAAAAAAAAGGCGTCGCTGGGAGCAGCAGCGGAGCGGCACCATCAACAGCAGCAGCAATAGCAACAGCAACAGATTTGCAAAAGTTTGTTTCCAACATTTAATTGCCAACAACATAACTTTGTTCCCGTTGCTGCTGCTGCTGTTGTTGGTGTTGGTGTTTTTGCTGTTTTATAACAGTTTTGTTCCGAGTTTGGTGCGTATGCGCAATTGGCGCAGTTTGGCTTCAGTTTGGCCCAGTTTTGCCAACGTACATTTTTAGCACTGCGTCTCGTCGCAAAAGTTTTGTCGTATTTTTGTTATTATTGTAGTTGTTGTTGTTGCTGGTTCCTGCTGCTGCTTCGGCTGCCGTTGTTTGTGGTTGTTATTGTTTTTGTTACAATATTTTTTTTTTTGGGTTTTATGGGCTCATCTCCTCTGTATTTTTGAGTTTTTGAAAACTTTTGTTTTGTTGTTGCAAAGTTTGTTTAATGGGTTCCTAACCGGAAGAACTTTTCAGCAGGAGCAAAAATCAATATTATGCGTAGACGGACTTGGCTTTAAGAAGCGAAATGAAATGAACACTTTAAACACCCAAAAAGGACATTCACTTTAAGAAGTGTCCTGTACGGACTCATCCCACAGCAGCTGATAACAGAACATCTTCGAATGTCTAGATTATCAGCAAATATTCGCTTTGTCTCGCTGAATGGAAACATGAACAAATTCCAATTGTTATGGCCACATAAAGTGCTGAAATTTATTGCCCAACATATCCTTTTCCACACATCCTTAAATCATATCTGTATGTGTGTGTGTCTGACTCTGTTCACTTGCCTTCGGGCGAGCATTTACATTGAAAATCGAGAGTTGAAATTTATTTATATTCGTCCATATTTTTATGGCGCAACCAAAAATATTATGATTATTGGAACACACATAAATATTATAAACTATTGCCGTTGCCCAACTACCGCCGACAGGGTGAGTGTGAGAGTGGGTGAAGGAGTACTCATGAATTTAATGTTCCGTCGAAGGGTGCGGGCATGTTAACACATTTGTACATATACATCTGTGTCCGTCCGTACATACGGATGTGTGTTATCGATATTGATGTCATCATCATTGGATTGTTACAATTAAATACAGTGGAACCTTCGAACAGCAGACTGGAGTTACGCAAAGGATAACGCGATTTTGTGTCAGGATCTTACGGAGTTTCTTATTGCAGAAAAAGATGCGGTAATGGATTCGACACGAAAAATGCTGTGATCTGTTTGGATAGTGTTCGTGAAAAAAAGGTTTTTACAATGGACAGACAAAAACCTGCGACACAAAAGGATGGTGTTAAGGTATTTGGTTGTTGCGTGTGGTTTGTTATACATCTCCCGTGCAATTCATGACATACACATATCTGTCAAAGTCAAATATGCTCCTTTTGCATAACCATTTCATCGTGAAAAGACTTGCACCCGAAAAACATTACTTTAAGCATTTTTAACAGAAGTTTTACACTGCATAAAGATTGATCTCGTACCCTTGTAGTCTTCGGCATTTACAAGAAGAATGGACCTTTGAAAAATGTTTGATGTCTTTGTTAGGGCACAGTGGAAACATATTTTCTCTATAACAATTGTATTTTTAGAAGAAAAAAATAAAGATAAAAGTAGGTGAAAAAGTCTGCCCATAACGCAACAATGTTTGGTTATGTAAACGATGTCTGTTGGAGACAATTGCCATTGTAATCCTGGGCATTTTGAACCACTTCTCTTAACAAATTGTCGGCTCTTGTTATTTCTGCGAGCATGCAGTTGCTCTACTCGTCGATTTTCTAAAACACAAACAACGAAGCCTTTAAGAGCTGAAGATGATTTTGTTGCATTTGGCGGATTGAGAAAATCTCAGCTAATCATTTAAAAACCCGACAAACACTTGTCTTGTTGGCCCACTGTCACCGAACTCCGCCTTACGCTCAGCCTAAAAGTCTGCAATGTTTAGCAATAAAAATTCCAATGATGTACAAATATTCGTTTGATAGAAGAGAACGAATAAAAGGAACTACTGCCACTGACTCGTATTGCCACAAACAAACATTAGCAATCGCAATTTCAAAATAGAGAATTCCACATAACCCATATCTCCAATCAGAGAGACAGACCCTTAGCCATCGCCGGCTAATAATGTCAATAAAATCACAAACACAATGCTCGGATGCCACCATCCATTCATCCTTAAATCATGCGGGGTCGTTCTAAGGACGACGGAACGACTCAATTCGATTGCTAATAAATATTTGATCAGCAGTACTTTGTCCTCCCTCACTGCCGCCGTCCCTGTGGAATGAGGTAACGTATCGGGGAGTGGTATCTAAATATTAGTTTTACATGTGAATTGCGTAGATTTCTTTGTACTTACACACATGCCCAGCATGGGGTGGGATAGTTGTGGTACACATTCCTATCCTTACATTAGGGGTTGTTGTGAATCTTTTTCCTATTTTTTTTTTTTTTACATTTTGCTTTAAATTTAATTATTTTTAATTTAAAATTAGCTTTAAAAGGTACACTTTTGTATGGAAGAACAAGCACAAAAAAATGTCTGTGGGAATAACTTTAACTCATCATTCATCATGTTTTCGTTGTTTTTTTTCGGGGAGCAGGCCGGAGGAAGCCGGCCGCCATTAGTGGGGCAACAAGTCGAAAGGGAAGCATGCTCAAGTAGAGGATTATGTAATTAGTCTGCAACTGATTGATGAATGCTGGCTTGGCAGTGCCCAACCGCATTTACATGTTGTCCCGTTTTAAGGACTTTACTGGCGGGCGTCAACATCTCTATAAATATGTATACCTGTCTGTGTGTCTGTGTGTGTGTGGGTGCGAGTGTGTATCTCCGACAGCCACAAAATGGTCTTCAAACAACAACAGCCGACCAGCATTCGATAATGTTGCTTGATTTTGCCGGGCTAAGAACACCATCGTGTCATTTTGTTTAATCTACTCCCACCCCTCTAATGCCATCACCCGACCGGTTGAAGGACTAAGATTTGAAACTAATTTGCGTATGCTTCCTCTTCTTCGTCGGCGTCTCCGTCTCCGCCGCCGTTGCTGTTGTCATCGTTTGTTTGTTTGTTGGTCCCAAAATCAAGTTCTTTGTTCGAAATGTGGCCGTCCGCTCGGTTGGTCGTTCGTTCGTTTCGTTCGCTCATTGTCCTCACGGTTAATGTTGGCCGGTTTCTCTGCTTCTGCTTCTTCTTCTTGCTGCTGTTAGTTAACGTTCAAGTTAAAGTTTATCAAGGATATGCAAATATCCTTAATTCGAAAATGATTTTTAATAGGATCGAATGGAATTAGTTTATTACTTTTAATGAATTTTTTATGTCGACGTTGTCGCCATCCACTTTCACACACACACACACTCATTGTGAACACACAAAAAAAACTGGGAAATAATACATCTATTCAATTTATTGTTTACTCACAAGGACAATAACAACAACGACATAATGTAAATAAACTCTTAAGGATATCGGCGGTAGCAGTGCAGCGTTGGGTGGGGCACACATCATTATGGCCACTCAAAGCTAATTTTCTATAGATTGAACACAATACACTGCGGGGATTGATGTATTTTGTGACTTTAACGATTTTTACATACATTTTTGGTTTAAATTAATTTCCATTTGGAAAGTTTTATCCAAAAAACAGCACGTATATCAATCATTTGTCCATGGAAGTTTTCACATTTATTACAAATGTCCAAAAGTCAATGCCAGCGCAAATAGAGTGGCCCGTGAAGTCCATATTAGTTTCGTAAATCGGTTTTTTTATTTACTGAACTTGTGGGTCGTGTAAGGACATAGTTGCCCTATAAGGAAGGCCAGACACCTAAGTATAGCGTTGTTAGACTAATCCGTAGTATGGTAAACTTGTTTTTTTTTTTGAAGACCAACAATCAGGGGATGCCCCTGCAAGATGACGGAGGGAAATTAAAAAGGAGCCACTCGATTCTCTTCAAATCTGAACAGTATTCCTAACGGATATTAAATATATATCTAAAATTCCGTCACCGAATCATAGTCGGATCGGATTCACATAACAAGTTGCTTATTTATACCTAAGTATCTATACGACTGAATATAATAAAAAATAAATCAGGAATCTGAATTCGGTTTCCCGATTCTTTATTGAAAACGTATGCAACGAACATCACTTCCGTCTTCTTGACCGCAATACAGTTAGTCCGATCAAGCAAAGCTTGAATTAACTTAGTGTTTCTAAGCAAGACGAACTAGAGGCCATTTAAATTGGAAATACTTTGTGTTTATATGGAAACCTGATTAGAAAAAAGTACATAATTAGTTGTGTTTACTTTAATAAAATTTTGATTTTTAATAAATCTCAGTTTTAGTTCATAAGAGGCTGGCTCTACAAACATCCGATTGTTTCCTGACACAAACGATCGATATAGCTGCAGCGATAATTCTCATAGTGGCAATCGTTTCCTTCAAGACCCCACTTCACTCCTTAAGGCCAGAGCTGTACTGACTAATTACAGACCTCGCAAATGTCAGTCACGGCTTTCAAATCATTGTTGAACTGTTTTTTTTTGGACTGGTTTTTTTTTTTTGGGGTGCCCCCTAATAATGTTAGCGATAGGTGAGAAGGGTATTGGAGGGAGGAAAGAGGGAGTAATGTTTTTGAATGTTTGCCCCGAATTTGATAATGCCATAACAGGCTGAAAACACTTGCAGGAAGATTATTCCATATACGAACCGTTCGGCTGGAAGACGAACTTTTTCTGATCAATTTCCGGTCGTTTGACAATGACCGGTTGAGAGACCCTGGATAGCCGTCAGGGACCCGACGACGGATGTCTGACTAACAGATACCTTTGAAATATCTATAGAATAAAGAACGGTTGTAAATTGTTTACCCAATAAGTGCAATCAGGGCAGTTTCTCAAAACTTTAGTAGGCGAACACTCATGAATTTAAATAAAAAAAACGTTTGATTTAATCCTTATTTTGTATTTAATGATTATTTGATATTTTGAATTCGTTTTGCATGAGATTTCCAGAAAATATTGGAAATACTTCTTTATTTTGCGGCCGAACTCCGGATGTCGTTGAAAATGTCGTCCTTATTGTTTTTATTCACACAACAGATACGAAATACTTTTAACCTAACATATTTATCGATATACGTGCTACGATTATCGCAACAAATTATGGAGCAGCTGGACACGCCGACAGACACATTCTCGATTGCCCAGAAAGGGTTGCTCGGACGAGAGTTCAATTGTCAAATTGAATAAATTTCCAAACTGACTACACAGTAGACTGTTGTTAGTTTGCATAATCTCCATTGTCGGGGAAATGTCCGTTTTGAGGGATGTTGCAAGATTTTCCCTTTTTTAACCCTTCATGTTACTCGTGACTCGAATCGAATCGAATTGAGCCGAGTCAAAATGAAAGCGGCTTCATTAATTTTCTATATGGTGGCATTTTCGAGTTAATTAGGAAATTTGCCGTTTCCTTTTGTGTGTATGTGTGTGTGTGTTTTTGTGCCATATCATCATTTAACGATTGGATAACCAAACTCGAACCGTTGATGGGTGGACTGAGCGAGCGGGTAGCATCTAGTGGTGTCTGTAAGTACCGGTTTGCCGATGTGCAATGGAAGACTCCATTCTCATCCACAGCCATGCGTTCAATCCATCTTCTTCAAGTTGAACAATTTTTCAATTTAGAATGAAATGAATTTTTGCGTTCAATGAATTTCTAAATGAGAAAATTACTTTCTTATAGTTTTTCCAACTGATTCATGCGAAGTACTTGTACTTTTGTATTCCGACTATCTCCGAGTACGGGTATGCAGAGGACCGGATGACCGAAAAAGGGGTAGCAGCATCAGCACATGCTGCCGTCATCTTGCCCTACAACGGCAACAACAGCAGCACGATTCGGTGTGTTGTTGTAAATAGCCATTAGCAAAAATGCTTATTAAAAATTTACATTGAAGGAGAAAAAAGCGAACCCCGAATGGCAAGGAATGGGAATGGAAAAGTTTTTGGCCCACAGCACTTCACACAGAATGGGAAAACAACAAAACGACCGACCAGCCAGGCAGGCAGTGAACGAATGAAGCTGTAAACATTCTCTTCCTCGTCAACAACAACGTGGGCAACATTGGCATTGGCATCAGGAGCAACTCAGATTCAGCTACAGCTACAGCCACAGCCACAGTACCAGTGGATGTTATTTTCCATATTATATGGACAGTCGGTATCGGCTGGAAGCGACCAACTAACTAACTGTGTATGAAGCAGAGCGAACGACGGGGATATGAGTACTTTTAGGTGTTCATGCCAAAGTTAATTTAATAAAATTGGAATTTAATTCATTTGCGGATATTCAAAACGGGCGCCGGAAGTCTTTTGCTCTTCTTCTTCTTCTGTTGTTTCTGATGTTGGCACATAGGCCGACGGCGACGCTGACGCCGTCACCGAAGCCGACGCACAAGCGGAAGATGAAGAATTGACGGTTTGGCTGATTGTTATATGAGTTTGCATTGTTTTTGAGCCCTTTTAATGTGCCATCATTTTGGTTTTGGTAACTGACCCTTTTTCATTATTTATTTGGTAACTGAAATTTCCAACTGTCGTCATCGTCATCGTCGTTGCCGTCGCTTTCCTTGTTACATTTGTTGTTGTGGTTCTTACTGTTAAGCGCAATTTTACATCAAGTGATTTTGAACAATAAATTTCGGCAATTTTTAAGCCTCTGGCCGCTATTTCATAATTTAGTTTCGTATTTTTAATTTCCATTCACTCGAAAATGAATAGAGCAGTTGCGGCTAAGGGCATGAGTTCGAGGAGTGTATCGATAATTGGAATTACACAGGCCAACACAAACGAAAAACTTTGTTGTGCACACATTTTAATACTGAGTTAGACTGTGTTAGACAATGGGAAGTGAATACTGGCACTTGTAGTTAGCGAACTACTTACTTATTCCCTTAACATTTCCTGAAGGACTAGACGGGGAACATCTCCCGAATCAGTGAACTGGGCACGATATCATCTATACTCAGTAACCGGCAACTAGTGTTTAAAGCCGGCTCCGGACGGCTAATGCTTTCTTAGAGATGTTTCACATAGCTTAGAGATAACTCTCTTACTCGGAAAGTCGCCAGCATTTACGAGGTGGAAAACAGCCACTGAACAATTGTTGATGTTCTTAACTGGGTTCTGCTTTATGATACACTACCTATCACACCTCGGCCGTCCACACTTACATAAGTAGATGATTTTAAAAAATCGTATTGACCGAGTCTATTAAAAAAAAATATTATTTGAATGTAGACTTTGGCGGGGCAATTTGGACCATTCTAAGCAAAATAACCGAATATGTTAATAATAAAAATTCTCAAATTTTGTTCAAGAGGTCTAGAGTATTAAAAGTAGATTCGTGAAATATCCAAAATCAGCTGGGAATACTGGAAGCTTTTAAACGGGAAAACATTTGGAAGCGTTAACGATTGACCAGAAATGGAGAATATCCGAAATATTTCTTTAAAACTCTCGTTTTAGCATAGTTTTATTCAGAGATCTGTGGTGGCAGTTGTTTAGTAACCGACAGCAGATGGGATACGACCCAACGAGGCACACCTCACGGAAGTATTCGGCGAGAGTCAAAACTGAAGTCTTGAATCCGAAGAGCACAATTTTAATAATCTTCATGCTCAACTTTTATATTCACCAAAAGCTGCTTTATTTTTGGTTATTTTTGAAATTAACCCAAATTTTTCGATGCTTCTGATATTTTCAGAACGCGTGAAGTTATGAAAGTGTCATGCTGGGTCTTCGTGAACGTATCGCACTAGCTTGTTAAGTATATGTTGCTGCTTAGATTTTGAAATTGTATATAATCCGGAGCTGGGGGGGGGGGGGGGGACCTTCTTGAATACGAGGATTGAACTGTGTCAACTTCTTGGCAACATATGAGTTTGCAATGACCATTCTAGAATGAATGTGCAACGAAGTGCTGCCACTCGTAATTTGCAATAGATCCTTCTGTGAGTGTGTGCAGATGGTCTATTGTCCGTATTGGGCTACTCCTGCAGCGTTTTGTACTAGTGAGTGTTGTTGTTATGATTAAATATGCAAAAGAAGAACATTTGATTTGAATTGTATTCCTGAGTTTTATCTTTCGCTGGTACCGGCAATAGTTTCACAGTTTTCAAATTATTGTCTTTCTTCCTGTCTCTCTCTCTCTCTCACTGTCTCTATTTGAATGTCTATGTGTATGTGTAGGGGAGTGGTGAATTCTGTGAAAATTCTATAGAATGGATTGTGCGGCTAACCGAAACAATTAAGGAAATTCGCATAATGCGGAAAGGTACTTTGCCAAAAAGTTACACAAAAACCCAACTAAATGATAGTTGGAATTGCATACGAAACGGAGCGTGTTCGCTTCGTTTGCATTCAATCTCGAGCTCTGAACTTGATGGGGTCGGCATGAAGACAGATATCGTTGTTGCTGTGGTTGTTATTGGAGTTGGACTCGTGCGCATACTGGAGTTTTGGTTTTAGTTTTGTTAATATTTAAATTGTGGACAACTTGGCATGACGACCGGCTGTGGGCCGTTGTTGTTGCTTCTAACCAATGCCAATGTGAAGTTGTTGTACTTATGTGGATTATTTCGAACTCTGACTGAAGGCGAGTGAGTGAGGGGGGCGGGCAGTGCTTGCATATGAATATGAACATAATTGCTTAGATTTGTAGTTTCTCGTAGATATGCAAGTTTTTGCTCCATTTCAGATTTAAATTGAAAATAATTGCAAATACGTGTTGTGCCTGGCAACGAGACAAATGGACGTAGACATTTGCTGGGACGGTTTCTTTGTAATCCGACTTTTTTTTTTTGTATGTATATCAAACTTATCGCTTTTCAAAATGTTACATTGTTGGACATTTCCAGATGATTATTTATGTTTTTTGTTCGGCTTCATTTAAATGCAGGACTGAGGTGTGGTAAGTTTTGGAGCTGTGGCGTTATGGGCAACCACTCTCTAACATTATGAAGTAAAAGGACAATAGGGCCGTTTGATCGGCATACCTCCGATTATGATCATGTGAGTGTTCGATAGAGTAAGTGATCGTTGGAGAAGGCGTCCACTTAGTTGTTGAGTTACATTTCTGGGGAACTTAGTGACTTCCAGCACCACAATACAAATAATCGTTTATGTGAAATATTACCCGTTCCAAAGAACCTGTCGATGAAGTCCCGGAAGATAATTAACCTCCCAAATAAACATACGTTCGAATCATTTAACACTCTTGACCTTCTAAATGCCGCCATGTGCCGTAGTCTGGCGGCAGCTTCCTTAGCCATTCGCTCACCAAACACGAAAAAGATAAATTTCTGCAATTCATTACAAAAGTAATTTGTGCCATTGAGATACGAGTACACAGCAATCCGAGGTTATCTTGGAAGATTAATCAAATTTCAGCAACCGACACAACAAAACGAATAAGTCTCCTTGTAGGAAGTGTCACATTAAGGCAACAGAAGGAGGCGGATATCCTGTTGCGATAATTTCAACTAAATGAATTGGCACATTTTTCATTTTTGTTACATTCCTCATCTCATCTCTCATCTCACCTTACCTCACTGCGAGCCGCATGGGAGCAGGAGGCAATTGTTGAAATATGAAATGATCAGCCGCAGCCAAAACCAAAGAAGAAGGAAAAAACAACACAGCTACAATGAACTACAACAAGAACAAGAAGAAAAGAAGCATTTGCATGAGAAAGGAAACAAATGAAAAAAAGCAACAGCATAAATAAGCATGTGAATGGCAAGCATTTGAACCCTGAAGGCGATAAAATCTTAAAAATCCCACTTAAGTGTAGGGTAATTTATTTCGCGAGCATTCACTCATTCCATCCCATCCATCCATCCCGTGCCACTCGGCTGTACTCTGCTGGCTGGTGTTTTCATTCATAATGAATGAATGAAAGCAATCCCAAAGCGAATTGTGACAAAGCCACAATTTGGATATTGGCGGTGTACCGTGCGTATGTGTGTGTGTGTGTGCATCTGTGAGCAAGGGGCGAGAATGGGGTGGGCTATGGTTTTGACACAGACGCTCAGTGTCAGTCATCGGCTTGATGTTTCGATGAAATGATAAATGATGAAAATTTTCAAAAGATTTCTCTCCCAATGCCACAAACAACGACAGCAAGGATAGCAAAGAATCAGCGATTTTTAAAATGTTGTTGCTTCTTGTTGTTTTTTTTTTTGGTTTTCTTTGGATTTTCTCCTTCAGCATGTCGAAAAGGCGATAAACATTTTGTATCTTGTTGTCTTGGGCTTAATGCTTAGGTAAATGTTTTAAGGTTGCCGTCAAACAGATGGGAACTCATTAAATTAGCTTAAGATGAGTCACAACATGACTTGTGACTCATTTTGTCTTTCGCTGTTATCAGCAGCCCTCAGTGGCTGGGCACAGTTTAAGAATTCATATCAGAAAAGAACAATGTCGGGCAAATGAATTCACAGCAAAGCAAATTAAGAAATCTTTTCAATGGCTGCATATACAAAGTAATTTGTATAGAAGTGAAATTATAGTCGACTATTATGAAATGGTCGACAATCTCAGAAAGGCGATCAATATGATTTTTCCTTCATCTTGACTTTATTAGTGATCTGTTTAACATTTCTCTTAGAATTACATATGGGAAAAATCGCAGTAAAACAGGCACAAAACAAAAAAACTGAGTCTATATGAATAACAACTTAAGGATGTTCAATTGACAGGCAATTTCCCGAATTTAAGGGGTGGCTGAAATTGATGCTCAGACTGGTCACGTACAGTTCAAAGAAATCAAGGGATAGCATGAGCGAGTGTGAAAAAGAGAAATGACAATTTAACATCTTTCGAAAAAGTAACTACCAGTGACATCTTAACGGTAATGTAAATAAAACTGACGGCTTAGTTAATGGGTACGGGAAACGAAAAAAAAAAAATCCCTGAAAACTCATTTGGGCGTTATCTTCTTCTTCTTCTTCTTAATATATATTTACCCTCGACACTGATTCACTGATACACTGATTCACTGACTCTGTCACGCAGTACGTAGGAATTTAAATAGGCATTCTATAATTTTCTATAAATAATAACAATAAAAAATATAATATTTTTTTTTTGTACAGAAATTGTGTTTTCCCCAAATGTTTTTTTAGCAAAATTTTTTTTTTCCAAAATTTTTTTTTACAATTTTTTTTTCTACAAAAAATTTTTTTTTACAAATTTTTTTTTCAAAAAAAATTTTTTTTTTTACAAATTTTTTTTTTTTTCCAAATTTTTTTTTTCCAAAATTTTTTTTTTCCACAAACATTTTTTTTCCACAAAAATTTGTTTTTTCAAGAAAATTTTTTTTTTCAAATTTCAACGGGCGCCATAGGCGCATTACAACTTACTATTTCATATATTTTAGGAATCCATTCATGTGCAACTATCACAAAACCAACCCAGGTTCGATGTATGAAATGTTTTCTGCGGCCCCTTCCGGCCCATTTCAAACTTCTCTAGAGCCAATTGTATACACACGTATATATGTATGTAGGTATCGGTGAATTGACAGAAGTGTTTATTGAAAAGTACGTCTATTAGACCACCATTGGAATCTTCTCACTGATTTGAGAGGGGCAGGTAATTGAACAGCACGACTATTAGACATCTGCCACATTGTTTGACCAGCATTGGAATCTTCTCACTGATTTGAGACTTGCAGATAAGACAACTGGTTGTGAATAGGCTATGATTATATAGGTTAGTTTCGACCACGATTAACTTACATACTTCGAGAGATGGAGCAGGATGCATCAGTATGGTGTATGCTGACCTGTAAAAGCTTGTGCTTTTGGGTCTACTTCCTTTTCCAGCTTTATTATGTTGGCCTATGTGTTTACTATATGGTCAGTATACAGCTTCATAAATTCAACAACACTATATGTTCTTAATCGTTCGGATGATTTGAATCTAGATTCTAGGCACCTCGTGCGGATTCTGAGCTGGAGCTGACTGTGAGCCGAAATCATGGTTCGTATGTGGACGATACCCTAATTTCCTTCCGCTATCACATTGCATTTATAGGGGGCATCCCCTGAGTGTTGGCGTTAAAAGTCCAATCAGTCCAATGTATTTCCACGAACGATATCAAAGCCCGGGCATCAGCATGCGTCACTGCAGACGGAAGGTAATGCTAGACTGTCTCCGAAGACATCAAATTACAAAGGCATTCTAAACTTCTGCGGGAACTTGCTGAAAGTCAAGCCAACTGACCGATAATTTTTCGATGGGAGAAATACTCCTTTTTTTAATTTTTTTAATCTTATTGTTCGTAAGCCTTGACGAATTCATTTGGAGTCCAACCGCTTGTAAGGGAAACTGTGATCAATTAGATAATCACAATTAGGTGTATTGATGTTCAGTTGCATCCCTTTATGGGAAAACCCGTTGAAAGTCTTCAACGCAAGGCTATTCTTAAACACTTTATATTGTTTTTTTTGTGTTGTTAATGTGACATACGGAAAAAGGTCACCCGCCCCTTTCCAATAATCCGGCAAACAGACGGCAAAGCCCTCTGTTAATGCACAAAACATAAAAATACCCTAAAATGCGTTAATTCCATTTCACTAATTAAACGCACAGAAAACAAAAGCAGAATGTGCGGAAATAAAATGAAATGCGGAATGTGATGGCGGGAATGGGAACGGGAAAAGCCAGCGGAAATCACAGTCCCCAGCCCAGCCAAGCCAGTCGGCCGGTCACAATACAATTCCGCCACACAAACAACCGAACAACGGCGAGAATCATTCACACTCAATCATTTGTTTCATTATTACAAGAAATTCTCATTAATAGTAAAAACAAAGGCGACATTTGTCGACGCCGCGACTCTGGTCGCTTGAATGTTTGGCCACTGAATCAATGGAGCTCCGAATTTCACTTATACAGTGGAAGGAGGGGCGGGGGGTGCAAATCTTTCTTACGCACCAGATTTTAATTGCCAACAATTGTTGTCTGGTGCTGTTGGTGTTGTTGTTGTTCTTGTGCTCGTATCTCTAAGCAAGTCCACACTTGGTGCGGAAATTTATGGAAGACAAGGGAAATTCGCGATTTATAATAACAGCCGGCGCTGCCAGTAATAATTTGAATTTCGCCTTAAATGGCCGAACACAACGCATGCTAGAAGGGGGTGAATAGAAAGTAATCTCGGGAAGGCCTTCTGTCGCCCACATCCAAGCCAATACTAAATGAAATCATTTACTTTGGCTCACCGACAGACATAATCGTGAATGCTGGCTGCCGCCTGCCAAAGTTTGTAATTATGGAATTAATAAATACCGAAATTAAAGACGGCACTTTAAGCGAACAAATTCAAACATTCAAACTCAGTTGTCCATAAATTGTTCGCCGTAAAGTATGCAGTAATATTAAATTTCACGAAAGCCTTAAAGTATGCTTGAGAATATGGTTGAAATTGAAAACACCTGCTCTCATTCTCTTATTTGCTTTGCACTGTCCCTCTCTCTCTCTCTCTCTGTGTGTGTGTGCACTGTTGCAGAGAGCAAATGCATGTTTTCCACTTTTTTATTGCTGTCGTCCTATTTTTTTTGTTTGTTTTGAGTCTCCCTCTTTCCAGCGGGAACAAAACAAAGACCGAAAATGGAAAAACTGAAAGCAGAAAAAGAACAAAACGAATGCGAATGTGAATATCTTGTGCAGTGCATTATTGTTGTGTGTTGTTGCCTCATGCGCTTTTCATTGTGTTTTTATGGTTGCCAGAGCAATGGACCCGCCTCCTTTGCCATCGTACTGCACGTAATCACCTATCGCACAACGAATACATGTACATACGTTACGTTACGTTTCCTTGGATTTCATTTTGCTCCGAAGTCGTACAGTTGTTGCAACCTTGGAAGTGTAATTTTGTATCAGACTAAAGCCATAGGCAGCGGACGGGCGGCGGAGCACCACTCCGGCATGGAACAAAATTGATGGCGATTTGGTTAGAGGTTGCTGGGGAAACTTTTTCAAATTGGGAGCAAAAAATAAAACAAGAAAGGCCATGCAACAAACCGTGCTGCTCAGCATCACAACTGAGTGAGTGGATTCTTCCAGTTCAAACACTTAAAAATCTAATAAAAATGCATGGAAGGCATGAGCAGGACTCCTCTCCGACTATAGACTTGTATTGTCGCTCTCTGTCTCTCACACATACTGTGGGTATCCGGCTACAGTTCGCTCTCTCTCTCTCTCTCTTTGCCCATCTCTATTGCACATCTATGGTCATTTGTGGAATGTTTTGTTGTTTGTACATTCTGGCCTGACATTTGTCTTTGCTACTTTATGGGGGGTTTTCTTATTGATGTTCTGGCCCTGGTCCGGGTGTTGTGCAACTTGTAATTCCTACAATGACGCTCGCTGCACTCACACACTCTCGCTCGCTCTCATGTCTGTGTATGTGATGGCAGCCACAACAGTAATAACAATAACCATTGTAATGACGACGACTATGGTGGTGATGATGATGACGATGATGGCGGTGATGGCGGTGATCTCCGCCATCATTATCCCCCACGAATGTAAGTTGCCGCTAGGATGTCCTGTGCAGTGTTTGGCATTAATTTATCGCTTCACTACATCACCATGTGCGGCCACGTTTTTTCCTCTTCATTTGAATTCTAAACGTTGTAGGTCTTTTTGTTGTTGTTATTTCTTTTAAATTTTTCTAGATTGAATTGCATAGTTGCGCTGTAAAAAACCATGTTTCTATGCTCACATAAATCATGGTCTTAGCTTTTGCCATGAAGGCGGAACAAATATTAGATTTCAACAAATATGCTGACTCTGATGGAGGAACGTCAATAGATATACGAGCACTGTGTGGCATGGTCGAGTTACGTACACACGTACGGATAGTGGAGGTCGGAGCTGTTAACACAGCAATCATCAGGTTCACAAGCACCATCCTAAGGCGATAATTGAAACATTGAATGCAATTTCAAATGATAGTCGGCTTATTAAAATAGTAGAGTGTGCATAATGTATTTCCACTAGAACAAATTTAATTATGAACTCTGATATAGGCACATTGGATGCCGATGCAATGATCGCAATGCATCTGCATCTGAATGCCATTAAATACAGTCAAAGCGGTTGCAGTTGAAATGTGACGACACCGCACTATTTTTCTAGGTGAATAATATTTTGAGGTGTTCTGTTGTTGGAATAGATAATTATCTATTATAATAGATGGGCAAGGCTTTTGGAAGTAGCTTCTCATGTAGCTGTTTATTTGGGAGTATGAAAGTGAAGTCTCTAACTATTCGATTCCGGACTGTGTATGCAAAAATTATGTCGTACAATGCCCATTGATTTGAGAGAAGTTCCCCGCCTGTTAATTTAAACGAATAAAATATTGTCATTAGTTTTATTACTAACATGATAATGCTTTTCTAACTATAAAGTTGAATACTCTTTCATTTGTGGAAAAAACGTCCATACGAATTTCGTCAAATATATTCTCTTCACAATGTGAACACCGAAATCAGGTGATTGTGACAAATAAAACTATTTGCCGTCATTGTAAGAGCAATCATGTGAAACGGCTGACACAAGCCGTGGTGGGTTGACTTATAAATCAGTACAAAATAAGCATAAATACATTTTTCATCTCCTCCAATTTTGAAGATATTGTCAGTTGATGATAAAATTCAAAGTTTTCTACTTAAAAAAAAAAAAGATTTTTTTTTATTAACTTCACCAATTGTTGTCTATTATATCGTTTATATGTATGTATCGTTTATATGTATTATATTTGTTTGTCTGGTTGCTCAAATAAATGGAAGTCTGAACGACGCAAAAATATGTTTGACACAATTTTATTTGAGAATTTTATCGGAAAACAAAAATTGTCAAATAAATGCTCATAATGCGAACGCATATTTAGGCTTGGAAATATTTGTCGCAAACACGGAAACCACATTTAGATCAAAATATTTGACAAATGTGAGCCTCGCTTGAGACCAGGTTCTAAACAATCAAATGTGTTTTTTTTCTCTTTTTCAAAACAACTTCTAACAGACGTTGCATTGGCATAATTAAGTAATGCCTTTCGGCAGATAGAGCTAACGTGAAGCTCTAGCAAAGACTTTTTATTCGAATAATAATAAATCACTGTAATTTGTAAAATATTTTCCCCTACGAAATAGACCAAATTCGATGTCTAGAAATGTTGTCACCCATTGAATGACCCAGTCTGGATGGTCATGTTTAATCGCTGAGATGCATAAAGAATACAACTCCGAACAATGGCTGTCGGAGCCATGATTTCGGCTTAAAAAAACGTATTGCATGGACTTATCCCGAGGCAATAATGACATTTCCCCTTAATGTATGCTTTCAATTAATATGCTCTCGCGATGTATAACAGTTTTACGCTCAAGGCTGAGTGTACGAGTAACTGTGTGAGAATATGCTCACAACGTCCATGGAACGTATGATTTGAATGCGAATATGCAAATT
This sequence comes from Hydrotaea cyrtoneurina, assembly GCA_958296145.1. NCBI lineage: Eukaryota > Metazoa > Arthropoda > Insecta > Diptera > Muscidae > Hydrotaea > Hydrotaea cyrtoneurina. Next base: position 2,167,428 of record OY282513.1, on the reverse strand, counting down.
TTAAGAAAAGACGATTTAGCTGCGTCCTGAAATGCATTCGGAATTACATATTTTTTTTTTGTTCCCGTTTTTTGAAGCACCACATTTAAGTGGGTATAGAAACTGCTTGTTGGCGTGAAGCGCTAAGTAAATGTGAGCAAAATTAAAAAGTATTTCATGGTAAAAGTTCAAATAAACATTGGCAACAACATGTACGAGTGTGTGTGACATACACACACACACACATTCTGGTACTTGTATGACGTACATTACCTGCCGGAAATCTCAAGTCATTGAAGAAAAGAATGAAGCGTAACAGCTGTTGTTTTTTCTTCTGCTTCTTCTTGAGCATTTCATTTCAGACTAAACTGAATTAATGAGAATTTATGCAGTAAATGTGTGACTGTGAGTGTGTGTGTGAGAGAGCTGTGAAAAGTTTTGCGAATGTGTGAAAACAAACTCATAAACTACAGGCATAGAGGCATAGTTACGTCTTATTGACAACAGTTACAACAACAAATAAACACACGCACACATACACACGTTTACATACTTATTATACTTTTAACGTCTTTTTAAGTGAGTTGCTAAGAAAACAAACAGGAGTTACCCGGGCAAAAACACAAACGTACACCGGACGTGGTTTGTACATGTAAGTGAGTTACCTGAAGGGATATTTAACGGAACTTTAAGTTATTTTTGTGAGGATTCCCACAAATCGTTCCCTGTTTTGATATGATCATGTTAGTCATATTGACAATTACCTGGTTCTTTCGGCTAGAACTACAGATAGTTTTAAAAATGATGGCAGAAAATTGGACTAGCCCATAAACTTCGTGTAGCTACGTTTCTCCACCTTGTGAAGAAACCAACCAATCACGGATGATCGTGTTGAATGTCCATCGTCGAAACCAGTTGAGGTCAAACCAACAATACCCCGACAAGGCCGCAGGCGCTTGCAGAATATCGTCAGAGCTGTGTAAGACCGGAGGAGAAAAGCTGCTAAGGTGCACCATCAACCGCCGTCGACTTTTTTCGCACTCTTAATCCTGGACAAGAACCAATTTCATCGATTATGAATCCTTCGACATTCCAATAAGATATTTAACCTTCTGAACCATTCAACACAGCAAAAAGTCCTCGAAGTCGCGTGACGGAAAGGCGGGCAGTTTGACCGTCTAAGCACCGTCTAGATATTGAACCTTCTGAACCATTCAACACAACAAAAAGTCCTCGAAGTCGCGTCACAGAAAGGCTGGCAGTTTGACCGTCTAAAAAAGTGGGGTTTAAATGTTAATTAGCAAATGTGTCTGCAGTGGAGAAAAAATTCGTATGGAGTATCTGGGCTAGAGGTCTAGTACATTTGATATATTCCATCACACCCTTTTCGAAATCTGTCGAATTCGTTTAGAAACACGACAGAAGATCTAACTATGGTTGGTTTGTCATCGTTGTCACTGTCGAAAAGTGTGAAAATGTGTTGTGCTTGGTCCAAATTTTCAAATACTTCCAAATCATCCAATGTTTTCACCGAGATAATGCAAATGTTTGTAGTTTTCCTCGGCTTCACAAAAACGCCATTACGTTCTTGTTGTCTTGCTGATGTTTGGCAAAATGGAAAAGTTGTGCATTTTTACGATTAACGAGCTGCAGCTGATCTGATCACAAATTCGAGCATTTGTAATAGCGACATTTTCATATCCGTTTTGTATCGCACATCGTTTCACTGGCAAACTTCCGTCCTTGCAGCTTCCGATGGGTGCTCTTAGCAATTCGAGCATTTCAGCAAAGTATTGGCATCTTATTCAAATGTATTCTCAGACGAGAACATAATATAAAACAGGAGATTTATGTAAATGTGCACTCACGCACACACATGCGGATACACGTTGTGTGCTGGGTAAACGTTGGCGTAAGTAATGTAAATTACTCCAAAGTATATGCACACATATGTATGTACGCAACGAATTGTAATGAACCGGTCTGTGTCTGTATGTCTGTATGAGTGTGTGTGATTGAGTTGTTTAATTTTGTTTTTATTTTATTTAACATTCACAACTTTATTTCCATTTGGCAAATGTGAGAAATGAAGACACACTCATTTGCATAAGTAGCAACATTCAACATTCACCGTTCACCATTCACACTTTTGTTGGTTCGCACAGAAAACGGATGCTGTTGGTTAAGTTGCACAGTGGTTAAAATAACAAAAAAAAAAAACAATTGTTATTTATGTGTAACACATAGTAAGTATACCAAACTCTCTCTACCAAAAAAACTTAGTTTTGAGGTGTCCCCTGTCAGTACCTTAGTAGAATATTGAGGGGGAAATTTGGTAATTTGGGTATTGTCCAGCATGGATTGTGTAAATGTTCCATCATTTTAAAGTAACGAAATCTTGGAATTTCATAACACTCTCCCAATGTTTCAAGTCTTTTTTGATTAACTTGGACCTCTGAATGTACGATCTGTGCCTAAGATTACGGCCCATTCGGCCTGTTGTTGGTTCTCTTTGTTGACATATATAGTTAATCGGGGAATTTCGAGTTATTGATGGCCGTATCGAAGAAAGTGACCCATCTTTTCAATGCTCTCGTGTCAGTTCCAATTGGCTCGTCCAATGTGAATTTAAAGTGTCTTCATTGTTCACATTTCATAGCCATTAGAGCACTTACCGCAGGATTTCCTAAGGGACGACCCCAATACAGTGTTGTGTGATCGGATTTGGTCACCATTCGGTTCCTTACAGTTTTAATCAATCTAAAGTTTCTTTGCATTCAAGAGGCGTTTGAAATTTAACTTTCGTCGAAGACACATTCTTGATCGTATCTAGACAAGCTGTTGAAACGTGATCCCATTCACATTCCTCTGTGTGTCATGATATTTTTCTTAAAATTTAACCATTCCCATTATTTAAAGTGTTTAGGAATTATTTGTTCGGTGCTAAGGTTGTCGATATGTATTGAATCCTGCACTCGCAGTGCAGCAGTGTCTGCCCTAATTGGCGTATAATAAAAAATCCATATCTTAAGCGGACACCTCTTATAAATGAACACTTTTTTCAGTACCAATCCGCTTCAGTCCTCTTTGGTATTTCTCTCTTAAGTAGACACCTCTCAGTCCAATAGGTGTCCGCTTTTGAGAGAGTACACTGTATATATATGTTTATATTAGGTTAAGATTCTGTATTGCTTCCATTCCATGTTAATCTTTTTTCCGATGATTGGATTTTACCTTGGTCTTGTTCACCCAAGATCTGTGCTACGAGTAATAGACGTCAACAGAACAGTCTATGTCGCTTTTCCATGTCCTCTTGGGAGCTCTTTCTGCATTCTGTAATTGTGAATTTTCGTCTCCCGATTGTGATGCATTGTGATATGTTTTCTACTTTCCCACCCAGTGTGCATGTTTGCCACTGCTGATGTTTAAGTCTTTGGATAATTTTTTTTTGTTCTTGTGTGTTTTTTTTTGTGTAATTTTTTTGCATAATTTAGTCTCGGAAAAAACATTTGCCACATGTGTTGGTTGGTGGCTGTTGTCGCACTGAATAAAACACACCCACACCCGCAGCTCTGCACCGACACACGCACAGAGACACTTTTGTATCCAGTTTCGGAAGGCTGGCAATGACAAAACGTTTCCAATAATGAAGAATTTGACTTTAATTAAAAACTCAGCAGCAATCGCTCTTTTGCTATAGTTAATGGCAAGACAAACAAATTGAAAAACACTCATACGCACCGAGATCCCACGTAGGCGGGGGATCCCAGCACACATTACTCATACGTAGCGGACGATATACTGTGGACCTTTGTTTAGCCAACGTCCGCATAAGGGACATTTGCTTTTTTGGAACCTTTTACCGGACACCCATTTCCAGCAGGAGGTGGGTACGGTGTGCCTACCGCACCACAAATGCACGCTGAAATGACTCTGTGTTCGAGTGTGCGGTTCAGCGTCCTGTGGCGGTGGCGGTGGCCACAGCTTAATTTGGCATCCTGAAAGCATATTGTTCTCGGTAATTCCTGTTTTGTTTTGTTTCCTCCATAAAGCCGAATTAACAAAAAACCCCGAGTTTTTACATGTACAAATGCAAATAAACATATTTAATGTAAATTACATTTTAAAGATAAACACTCTAGTCGAGTGTGCAGAGCGCAGGAGAGGGGGAAAACAAAACAATGGTTTATTCAAATCTGGACAGAGGATTAAATACTTTCCGGGTTTATTTGAGGTTTGATTAAGTGATTTCGGTTAATCGTGACGTCACAGCGACAACTTTAAGTTGACCTTGAATTTGAATCGGAGATTTTAAGTTTTTTGTTTTGTCTTTGGTGGCAATTGCACGTTGCGCCACCAAAGTTTATTTGCCACAGATAGACGCATATAATGAGGACGCGCGCGTGTGGGAGTGAGAGAGTCTCTGAGACATCCCCTTTTTAAAGTTGATAAAGTTGAAAAATCGTTGGTTTGTCGGCAGTTTGGCGTTTGGTGCTGTTCTCGTTGTTGCCGGTTTGTCTTCATTTGTTAAAGTGTTAAACCGTGGAACGTTGTTGTTGCTGTTGTTGCCGCCGACGTTGTCGCTGGTTGTTTGTTTGGAAAACACGATTTCACTTTGAAAACTTTAGTTTGGAAACTTTATTTCTCAGCAGTCGCCTGGTTCTGTGCGTCGCTCTCACTCTCGCTCTCAGCACGTTTCTTTAGCCGTTGTCGGTATATTTCCTCTCTCAGTTTTGTATTTTCTTTAGCCTTCGTTCATTGTTTCTTATGCTCTTTTGCTATAGTTAATAATAAAAATTAAAAAAGAAAACTTTTACGCCGAACAGTATCTGGAGTTGGGGGGAATAATAATAAGACAAAAAACGAATTTCACGCAGGCACTCACACATACACCGCCAGCCACCGACACACACACACACACACACATACATTGCATCACTTTTTGGCCTAATTCTGACGCTGAAAATTAGCCCAAAAGTTTTATTTTAAAGTCTAGAAAGTTTGTTTTTTATTCATTTCGGAAACAAAAACTTATTATGTATACGAAACTCGGGCTTTACATAAAATCAATACCTTTAAATTTGTGTATGTGAGAGAGATAGTGGATAAAGAATTCCCGCTTTAAATTCTTGTCAATCGGCGGAATATGAACTCAAGATAATTTCAATAAAATGCTTGCAGTAATTGGTGGGTTTTCATTGACATCCAAATTATTGCAATAGGAATTGAAATGAATAAAAATACAATGCAACTGTGTGAAAAAACATCGTTAACATTGCCTGTATGAAAGGATTAGCGTGAAAGAGAGAAAGAAATTGATAGGGAGGGAGAGAGAGAGAGAGCGCGAGATGTGGCATTGTTTAAAACCATAATTTTCGAGATATAAATGTATGCACTCTGTTACCGGAGGTCATCTAGCTATTACTTTCAAATTTTCCTATGATATCAAAGGAGACCTGCCCGTGGTCTGACTTTTTATAATTCGTACCTATCAATTGAAAAAAGTGTATATCTTTGAAAATCATCTAAGTTCCGCGTAGGCTGCTGCCTTAAAAAGAACAGCGTTAATAAGAATTTCGAGAGAATTTCCATTTTGGTTTACCATAACTGAATACTCCCATGTTGGCACTGAGGACATCGACGATCCTGAATACACTCCATAGCGTCTCAATCAAAATTCCAACGTGTTCTGATACGAAGGAAAACCTTAGACTAATCCATCATACGATATTGTCGATGATAATGATATTTTCACACAATAGATTACTCTGTCCAGTTGAGGGGGCGATACTGCTGCCCTCTGACAAGCCAGACATACGATGGAAAACCTAATGAGCAGTACCGTAAACTAAGAAATATCACATAGTTTATATTTGTCACAAATGGAGTTGGACGATTTTTTATTATGAAGACATAAACATGTTGGAAGATCCGATCTACACTTCGACCATAAACATTAATAAGCGCATAATTCAGATAAATGCCTCCACAAAAGTCAATAGCGTCCAGAGCTTGTTCGGGTGGTGGTGGAGGATGAATAAATTGAGGGAAAACAACTCAATCCATGTGATTGGAGATTGGTGTTTGGTATATATTATAGGTGTAAGGGAATTGGAATGGAATTTTGTTGTTATCAAAGACAGAAGGCATACTAAGTCGAGTAGAGCATCATATCTATTTTTATATCCTCACCATGACCTACCAGATAACTCATTGGCCAGATTCTCTCCTTGATTCTTCATTGACACCATGATGGTGCTTTATATCATATTCAGCGGAGACCAAAGTCTTCCAACACTGACATGTTATGAATAATTTTAGATTAGTCAACAGTATTCTACTATTTGCAACAATACTTTACACGTTTTTATAGTCCACTGACCACTAGACGGAACAGATTAATCAGTACGACTAAAATTGAAAATTCTGCTAAAATATTTGAAATCACAAACACAAGAATCGAGTTATTCGTCGAAAGATGAACGTGATCTTCAATTTTGCCAATACTTTGCTTTCAGGAATCTTGGCAAGGGATAATGCGTTTGCCATGCGTGTTGGACATACTGGTGGCAATGTCCTGATTTCAATGCCACAATAGCAATTACTTGAATGGGATCATAAAACGTGTTCGAAATGCTTTAAAGCCGTATTTCGTGATTATCATAAAAATTCCGCACGCAGTTAAATTATTAACAATGAAACCATAAAAATCTTAAAATGTTTGCCTCACTAAAGCCTTTAGCCGAACCGGGCTGGGCTGGGCTGTTCAGTGCTGGGCCGCCTGCTACCACTCGGAGGCATAAAGTACGTGGAGGACATTTGTGTGCCTTGTACATCCATCGTGTTCTTCTTCTTGCTGTGCTTATTATACGTAAATATCAAATAAGTACATAACGGATACAATTTTAATTATCACAACCTTAAGCTTTTGGTTGTAAATATTTGAGACGCTGGCATCGGTAGCAGCGGCAGCAGTGGCAGGAAAAACAGCCCAGGGAAACCGATAAGAATGTTGACGACGATTTTCATAAATAATACACACGAATTGCTGGAGATTGTCGAGAGTAATCCCACACTCCTGTGCCACCATCGCCAACCCACCCATGCCCACATCCCACTTCGACGGGCACATCTACAGTCGAATGTACGAGTAATGTTTAACAAATGATAAGGGTTGAATTAACGGTTAAATAAAAAGGAAATCTTTAAAAAGCGAAAGAGTTAAATTTTCAAATGTTTTAGTTCATTGTGTGAGTGTGCGTGTGCGTGCGTGAGTATTTGTGTGTGCGTGTGTTAGCGGGCAATGTAAATAACGGTCGGAGATATGAGATTTTGATGTTCTTCCTTCGGTTGGATTGTAATCAATGTCAAAACTGTTCATGTTTCCATTAAGTGCTTCCGTTGATTTCGAAAAGATGCTACTCGCCATATTCGGCAAGAAGGAGCGGGTGAGCGGGTGGTCGGCCGATAAAAACGGAACGATAAGCAACAACAGCCCAAACATAAGGTACCCGGATTGAGACACTTATTGTGGCATAAACAATCCACCGTACTGGTGGCATACCACACATACACAGGCAACACACACACGCTTGCAATGCCCTGAATAAATCCAACCATCCATCTATTCGTTCGCCGAACAGCCCACCCAGAAGAGGAATACCCTTCCATTTGTGTTTGTCTTCCATGTGGCACAGTGGGAAAGATGTTTTTTTTTTTTTTTTAAATATTTTTAGGAGGATTACATCAGGCATTTTATAGAAATTCGCGAGAGTATGATAGTTTCAAGAATCATTTAAATTATTTTGTCTCAAGTATCGAAATTATCATGGTCTTGTAGTGTGGGCCGATGGGGTTTTTTCTGCTAGACTTCCATTTAATTTCTGTCTTTTTCTTTTAAACCTATCATTTCCTTATAATTCTAACATTATTTTGGACCTTTTCTATCCCTCACAGGGGGAGATACAGCAACAATTAGGTGTTGCGCTTATGGCGGAGAACTTCAAATACAGATTATAGATTATTAAGTCCTTGAATCTTAAAAATTCATAAAGTGGAAGTAGAATGCAGGCTGTAAGAATACAAGCAGGTTTACTGACATTTTGACATCACCGAGAGTAATGTCCACTAGCTCCCACTGTGTGGCGTTCACTTCTGCTCGAGTAGGTAAAAGCTTAAGGTGATTTCTTTAGTTTGCTTTTTTCCCCCCGCTTGCCGTTCTACGTACTTTTAATTTTAAATACAATTTGAAATGGATTTCGGATGATACTGGTACGTTGAGGCTGTGGGACAGACAGGCAATAGATCATGTTCCACATATTCCGATTCAATGTTGAGTGCGTAGCCATGATGTGGCGGTTGCCAGGGAGGGGGTGGTCGGGCTGTGGTGGCAGACCGCTCCGTTAAAAAGCAAACCAATCTGATGTATGAGTTTTCTTAATTTGCATGAGTGTGTGTTTGTGTAGCAGCCATCCTTTCGGTGATTTTGATGAATACGACACGACAACGACGAATATTCATCCATTCCGGGCTTGGCGTGCTGCGTGCGGGTGCCGGTGTGTGCGAGTTAATTTGTGATAAGGGTTTAGATTGTGAGAAATTTGCATGAGTTTCAGTTTTTTGATTTTTCGCTTCTGTTTTTTTTTTTGTATCATTATGAACGTGAACCTACGGGCTTTGTTTGATAATGAGCTACGAATAGATTGGGCGTATGTGTGTGAGTGGGTCTGTGAATGCATGTGTGTGTGTGTTTTAACCCAATCATTTGTACAAAGACGACACTATGCCCTTGAGATCTCCATTGTGTGCGAGTGTAAAAAACAAACACAGGCAACTGATGTATTTAGGTACTCGAATGTCGAGTTGGCAGGATATATTTCCCATCCACCCACACATGCAGTCCCCCAGTCCAACCTCCGCCCACCCACATATGAGTTGCCAAAAAATTTGATTTAGGATTTTATAATTTTATACGTTCGCATACGAGCATACATTTTTTAATTACGTGTGCATGTATGTGTGTGTGTGTGTATTGTTGCTGCCACCGTGAAAAAAAGCCAAGTGCGTACTTTCACTCATCAGCCAAGACAGGAAAATTTGACATGTGTTCGTGTGTGTGAGAAGCTTTTCAAGACTTTTTTAATTAAATTTCCATATGCGAAGGATTCATTCATTCACTGCGGCTGAAGTACACAACTCCCGCTCTCAGCTTCATTTTCCATTAAATCAATCTGTATTTGATGTTCAAGACACAAATATTTGCTTTTCGAGCGAGCATTTATCTTTGGCTGAGAAAAGCGGAAGCACAATGATGTCAGCAGTCTTAGCAGCGACTGTCCTTAGAATCCTTTTATGTTGCCAAGACGGAGAACATCTTACGGCGATGGTGGTAGCCATAGCCATCTCTCTGTATGTCTGTCTGTCTGTCTGTACTGTGTGTACTTATTATTAATTACTGCATAGTTTGGCTTTTTGTGGCAGACGGAAATAAACTCGCAGCTCATAAATTAACTGCATCAAAGATATTTACTCGAGTTAAAAAGTATACACTTCTTCCGGTTCTCCGTACGATTAACTTGAACGAAAATATGTGTACAGATTATCCAAGAGCCCTGTCTCATATATTCCAAAAGGACAGTAGAGTAGGGGACAAATTGAGTTGGCAGTTTGTAGGGTGCAATAGAAAGGAGTTGTATACATCTGAGATTGTCAGTACATAATCTTTTCTTTTTCGGCTGTTGTAGCGACACGAAATCCTATTTGATTTTAGATTCTTCTAAACTTAGGAATTTGAATGCGTGTTATCTATAAATTGTTTAATGGATTTTATGAATGTTTTTTGATAATTTGTAGCCAAATGCGTTGGCGATGTAAGTCGCCGCATACAAACTCTTCGATTTTGATTATTTTTACACAGATAGCTGATAGAAAATAAGCAATAATTTTGCAAATATTTAACCTGGGGATCTCCCTAAGGCACTGCCAGTGACCATTTGTATTGAACCCCGGTTTTAGAACGGGAAAAGTCCAACATCGGCTTTATGACTTCTTCTAGGTAGGTTTTTTTGCTTATATATAAGGAAATATTTCGATCAAAACTCAATGAAAATATTTGGTTATATTTTTGTCGATGGAAGGCAACTCATTTCGAACCCCTGTATTTTCCATGAGGTATGTCCCGGATACATGTAAAGCCATGGAGCTAGACAAATTATGATTCCAATTTATTTACAAGTATTGCTGAGCAGTATATCTATTTCCTATTCCAACTGGAAAACGTTTCTGAGAAATATTATCAATAGTAAGATGAATTGAATTTAGAAAACAACGGACCTTTGCTGCATTGTTACAGAAACTCACGAGGGAGGAAGACAACGAGCGAAGCGTGATCAGTAGTTCGCACGCAAAAGATCGACCGGCGCAGAGACTGTGTGACGTATGCAGCCTTCATCGTAGAACCACAGATTGCCCAAGATCTTATCTTCAATTGAATCACAGAACAATTTGGTAATCATGATCCAAAAATCCAAAAATGAAAAAAACTGTCCAATGATGACCACACTTCAAAATTCATGTCAAACTCCGGTTATGCTATTGATGATCGATAATTACGTTTTCCGAAACCCCAGATGGGGAAACTGTGTGATGTCTATGTGATCATAAACGCCGAGCGGGTCATTTGGTAAGAACTGGCAAATGCAATGACGATACTTCTAAGTAGTGCCTGGTACATCCATCTCAGAGGACAACTGTCACATCCTGTGTCAGTGTCCAGTAGTCTCCTTTCCAAGTTGTATTAGCTCTCGTTTAGATCTCCAGAGGAATTCGTCGAAATTACAAGTCTGAGTGTGCGTTTGGATATAACCGCATCACTGTCATTTTATAGAGTGTTTAAAAGTGGTTACGGACCAATGAAAGTTTACCCGGTGGTCTTACCTGTTTGCTGTTGTTTTTTTTATTATTAGTCGACAACAAGCAAGAAACGTCTGCTTTGCTAAACGACAACTGTCAGCAAATGCAAAAATTATGTTTATGCGTTTTTTGTTTGTTGAAGTTGTTGTCGTGGCTGCTGCTGTTGTTGTTGTTGCTGTTGTCTAGTGTATCGTTGGTTTTATGGACGAATCCTTGGCTGGATACCATAAATTCGTATAAACTGTCATACGTATGCACGTCTGTGTGTGTGTGTGTGCATGCGAGCGGTTGGCAGGTGGTGGGGGGTGTCAAAATTAGTAAAACAGTTGCAGTTTAGGGTAGTGCAGCACACATTTAGTTGTAGTTGCCACAGATGCCATACAGTGTGTGTGTGTGTGTGTATGTGTTAGTTGTGGTAGGACGTCTGGTTAGTTGTTGTTGTTGTTGGCAACAACTTTACCTTAGACAGACACTGCTGCAGTTGCATGTAGTTGTTGTTGTCGTCGTTTACATTTATCCGATGAAAAATGAATGGAGCGACGTAAGACTCCGCCACTGCTCTGCATGCGCGCATAATTACCCAATTAAACCAAAATTACATTGCGTGCTCAGACATATTAAACTTTTCACAACAAAATACACACACACACACACATTTGCAATTTCACGCTGCAAAAGATGAATGTCTATCCAAGGCGAGTTCATCCTATTCCAACTGTGGATTTAGCCAAATGTGTACAGTGCTGCAATAGAGCTCTGTCTACGTATGCGTATGCGTTCTATTTTGATGGTGATAGAATCTTTGGCAAAAAAAAGCCAACCCTCATTCCCCCAAAAAACCATAACAAAATCAAGATCAAAACATTTTTTATTAAATATTAGCTCAACTCTTGAAGTAAATGGGGAAAAAAATACCCAACCAGGATACGAAAGTATCCCATGTGAGAGCTGAGTTCTGACGATGATGTTAATGTGTGTGCGTGTGGGAGTGCACGGCTGTTTAAAGATTTTCTGAAAAGGTTTTCTTTTTTGGTGTTTTTGTTTTTAGCCTAAAATTGTATCGTTATTGGCAGCAATGATGATGCCTGACAATGGCTTTTTATGAGGCTTCAATATGTTTATGCAAAATTTTCATTATGATATCTCAAGTACAAAGTAAATATTACAGACACCACCCAACAGACTACACAGGGAGGGCGGACTTTCTACTTTGACCTTTTTGGTAATAAAGTCACTTGTAGAAGGTTTTTTTTTTATTGACTGCACATTCTATATCGAAGTGAGTTGCTCTATTGGTATTTGCCAACAATTTTGTTATTAGTTGTTGTGGCGTCCAACGGTCAGAATTAATCGTTTGGTGGTGTACGTGTAGTGGCGAAGTCTGTAGTGAGGGAGCAGTTTAGAAGCTGCAGCGCAGATCTTGTGGTTATTCTACCTGAATTAAGGTGAAACAACTTTAAGACAGACCCTTAAGAAACCAACGAAAGAAGTCTCTAGGTATCAAAATAAAAAGGCCTGCGGACTGGGCTAGCGTTAATAAAACCGTGTGTAATTGTTTAAGTCATGGAAATATTACCTATAGAGAACACTATGTGATAAAAGCCCAAAAAAGAAAGATCTGTCTCGCAGTTTTGCATTTTTTTTATGGGGCCCTCAAAGATGTGGGGATTCGGTGTGATTTTTCTTAGGCTCATATCTTGCAAACAAATATTAAATCTAAAAAACGTCATCTTCAAGGTCGAAATCGCAAAAAAAATTAAAAAAAAAACCATTTTTTAACCTTTTTCCCCCTGTTCAGTTCATAGCTAGAAAACCTTTCAAAAATCAAGGAATCAATCAACAACAAAAATGTACCTCAGTCCTCTCTATTTCTTATTTTCATTGACGTCCTGTTGGGTCCGACTGTGAACACGGATGATAGTAACCTCTGTCATTCGTAGTCATTTGATCATCGACCAAGTCACTCGGAGAAAGAGGACAAAAGGCGAACGATGAACGACTCACTTAACCGCGATTTGGCGACGATTTCTGAGTGGGGACAAATGAACAGAGTAGATTTTAATGCAAAAAAACACCCAGTGCTGATTGTTGTCACACAAACGTTCACCAGATCCAGCATCGTCGTCAATCTTTTTGGGTGGTGTGGATATCGACGTATCAGATACTCTTGATCTTCTGGGCATGAAGATACAGGGTGATGCTCGTTGGGCAAGCCATATATTAGGATTTTTAAAGCGTTGCAAGAAATACTTCACTCCATCTGATCTCGTAAATATTTACACCACCTACATCCGGCCTAAAATGGATTACAACTCCCATATATGGGCAGGAGCTCCAAAGACATCTTTGCAGCTTTTGGACCGTGTACAGAGGAGAGCGTTGGTGATGATTGGGGTTGGTAGGGTATCCAACTCTATTGTCACCCTTCAGAATCGCGGAATGTGGGTTGTATATCGCTGATCTAAAGATATTTTAACGGTATTTGCTCGTCAGATATCCGTCGACTGGAATACTCGGCTATCCACGGTCTCTCGTCCGTTCATTGTGAAATGGCCGGTTGACCGGACGACTCACTATAGAGAAAATTCGTTCTTCAGGCGTATTGTTCGCATGTGGAATAATCTTCCAACAAGTGTGTTTCCTGCCTGCTATGACATTAGCAAATTCAAGGCAAACATCAACAAACACTACTCCCTCTTTCCTCCCTCCAAAACCCTTCTTTCCCATCGCTATGACAGTGTATTGCATTTTTAAGGGCCATCACATGAGTGTTAGTAAAAAAAAACAACTTTCTAGAAAGTATAAACTTCCTGGGAATGATTCTCAAAATTCAATTCACATTTTGTTTCGGGAATAGCATTAGCCAATTTTTGGAACGTATGACTAATACCACTAACAGGTGGTATTCAATGTTGGGATTTAAATGTTACTTACTTAGTTGAATTGTCTCTACAACCTTTTTACAGCATTTTGAACTTACTTATTTATGGCCATTTGTATGAAGGGACGTTGTGTCCGTAGAGTTCGTATGAACTTGACTATTGCCATAGTAAAATTTCAAAGCGTTCAACTTCCTTCCTAATGCTGTCAATCGATTCGAATGAATATAATTCAAATATATTTCGGATCTGAAGTACGATTTTCGATGCATTCACTTGATGTCTGTTGCAAAGGATATATGTACGCCGTTATACCCACTGCAGTTATGTGTTTAACAAATTTCAGTATCGATGTTTGAAATTAACCTTTACCATATCTCGGTTGATAACATATTTTTTACAGATTATGCAGTTGCATCAATCGTGACTGTTGAGTGCTTGGGCACTGCAACAGTTCAGAGCTTTCAATTGTCACTACTACCGTACGAAAAATCTGAATTGTCTTTGCTTTAGAAAAAACAAAATCCTTCAGCCATGTTTTAAGCTTGGCCGGGGGTGTTGCCATTGTTGTTGCTGTTGATGTAGTGCGTTCTACAAATATTTGGAAAACATCCGCTTATACAGTTAATGCCATTGTTTCGGTGACACCAACAAACAACATAAATTCCTGGGACAGCCGGAATCGTCTTCGATGAACCAGAAGTGTCATGGAATGGCGAGTCAGAAGAAACGGCAGAATCATGCATAAACTCTGAACATACTTAAGAATCATATTTCCCATGATAAAGTGTGCTAAGTGTACCCTTAAGGCCACTGCTGGCATCCAACCAACCACCCATGAAGCGAGAGATGACAAAAAAAAAACACACAAAACGAAGATTTAATTCTGGAAAAAAAAACATAAGATATGCCAAGTATGTCCCGTCCAGAGTTTTGCACACCAGTTGAGGCAAATGCTCTTAGAGCGATGTAAGCCGCTTAAATAATGCGCTTCATAAAAAGTTACGACAAAGAATTCATTCAGTCACATTTTTTTCTTTGCCCCCACTTTCAGCTCGCTTGTTTTTTGTGGGTCTGTGTGGGTATCAATGACAACAGAGGCCACCAAGACAGTCCGGGCGCTCTCAAGGAAATCTGGGAAATATGAAGTGAAGTGGTTTCGCATAAAAATTTATTGCTTTGCCATCTAAAATAATAACAAGGATCGAGGAGGAGGGTGGGCCCAACACTCACACTCACACAGCAGTGGCCGAATGTAAAAAAGAACGCCGTTTAGGGGGGTGAAGGGACAACGAAGCAGACTATGGCAGTAGTTGGATATCAACATGTGAATAATGTGGCTGTGGTTTCACATCCATAACGAATTCATTGCAATCTAGTGTCGATATGTCCTGGTGGAGGCGGCTGTTGCTGTTGTTGTTGTACATCCCGTATCCGGATGAGCATGTGAACGAATACCCCCTGGCTATAATCCGCAAGTACAAGAAAGTCCTTTTAACCTCTCTCTCTCTCTCCCCCCTTTCGCGCTACACACATATCACAATAACGATGATGAAGATGAAGATGTTGATAACAATTTGGTCACTTAAAGTGGAGCAAATTTATTCCTAAGCAGTTTTTTATCCACTACAGTTCAGCTCTGTCAGTTTTGCCCTTTGCCCAGTTTTGTACAAGTGAGGTTGGTGAGAGAGAGGGGGTTGCATACGATGGACCTTGTCTGTGCATGTGTGTAAGTCTGTATGTTTTGTAAATTGAAGCAAATGTGTTTTTTGATGTCCGTGTTACATGTTGTTGTTTATTTTTTGCGCTGCCTAAGTGAGAGCATGTGGGTGAATGGGTGGGTGCGTGTGTGTGTTTGGGGTGTCTTAATCATGTTTTATGTAGCAAAACACATTTTAATGCTTTTGGCATGATTTCATTTGTTGTTGTCTCTTCATGATACAATCTTTCTTCGGCAAAACAAAGTTATTTATTGATAACTGCTGGTTACAGTTTCTCTCCCCCTCTCTGTCTCCTTCTCATCCGGACATGTGAGTAAGCATGAGTGTGTCTGTCTGTTTCGGTGTAATTTCATTAAGTTGTGATTTCTTTATGTTTTTTTGTGTCCGTTTTTTATGAGATCCATTTCCTGCCATTGGCGATGTCGATGGCGATGGCGGTGCAGGGGAGGTGGTACAGGAAGTGGTTGAAGTATGTCATGTGTAACTTTATTTGGCACTTGAGCAGTCATAAATAAACAATTACACTATTTACGTGCACTTACACAAAGGCAAATGGGGTCATTAATAACAAATGAGTGAAATAAATGTATCGCCAACAACTTTTGAATGGCTCTGCTTTATTTTATCGCCCTAACGATGAGATGATCAATTGTCTCGATTAAATGTTGGGAACGGTTAAACCTCGTCACAGGTAAGATTTGCCATACAATTCGCTTTAAAAAGATTCCACTAAGCCATCAAAACCAGTATACGCCAGACGCAGAAATATCGCATGCAGTGCTGGAATATTTAAATAAATTCTGAGATCAGTATAAAAAATCTTTGGTACGAATCGTTCAACATACTTAATTGTCTTGGAACCTGATTGTCTGATACCTATATTTGTTGTAGAAGTTTTGGAAGTAGCCGATACCGCTCGGCCATTTTATTAAGAAATCACAGTACGAACTTATTTCGAAAAACATAATCTTCTTGTTTGACAATTTCTCCTCCGGTTAGTTAAATGTTATTGCATTATGATTGAATAGATTCATGTCGAAGGTCATAGTAAAATTCAAATGCAGGTTAAAGAAAAAATAAGGAACTCCCAACGACAAATTGCTGCATTCGAATTAGTCCCAAACTGTGAAAAATGCAGACAACAACGCAAAACCATAAAAATGCTAGACATGCTGAGCTCAATGTACGTGTAATTTAATAAATACTCCCTCAATTTACATGTGTAGACGTTTGAGATTCATAAAATCCTTTTCATCTCTTGCATAATCTTAGGTCGTTGAAGACATCTTCTTGGCATCCTAATCAAATTTATGCATTAAAGCTGCAGACTTTAAAACGTTGTTGAATGCCAGCAGATAGACAGAAAGACACACGCACGCACTCACACTCGTATTCGCACGCCCTCCTTTGTGTCTTGGAACATACGTTGGAGGACTTTCAATGAATCCGGAATGAATCCACTCGGAGCTTTCAAGGATATGTCGTCGTCTAGCAGTGGGAGTAGAATTGATGATGGTTTGTTTTGTCAGTCGGGCTAACCATATAAAAATCATTTCATGCCGTTACACACCATCACCTGGACGTTGTTGTTCAAAGTGATGAACGAACGAACGAATGAAAGAATGCATGAAGGTGTGTTCCTTGGTAAGGACATACGAACGGACGTATGAGTACTGACGGCTCTTAGGAATGGCAACAAAACAATGACACAACAGGAAGAATCTTAAAGGCTTTCATTAGACTGTCGCTCGGGCAAAACTATTATTTTAGGAAAATATTATCTGGGAAATCACTTGACAAGGGTTCTTTCTTTAATGATGCCACAGCATCAGCATTACCGGCAACAATGAATGTCTGTATGTGTATGTGTATGTGTATGTGTGCGGGACATCGCATCAGAATGAACATCTCTCCGTAGATGAAATGACTTTGAAGTTTCAAGGATGCCATCAAGTTGTGTTGGTGTTGGTGTTGCTCACTGCTCTTGCAGTTGTTGTGATTGTTGTCGTTGCTGTGCCGGTCCAAATGGATTGTAGTGTGTTTGCTGTAGCACCAGTTACGAAAACATCTTGTTCACACTTGTCTGAAAATAGTTTTGAGTGTCACTTGGACCGGGAGGGAATGTCACTCAACCATTTGCACAACGATAACGACGCACACACACACACACACACGCATGGTTTTACATAAGAATTTTTGTAAAAATCATTTCCTTGTACATGGGCAAGGAAGTGTTCTCCACGTGCTACTAAAGCAACCTGGTCCATTTTATATCTTCGGTTGGTTGGCTGGCTGGTTGGCTGGCTGGCTGGTTTGTTTGTTTGCCCGACAGAGTGGAGTGGAGTAGTTGACGATGTGGTGCCAAAAAGTGTCAAACATTCAAAGTAGTAAAATCAAGTGCTGTTGTTGTCATTGGGTTGTCCACACCATTCCAGTGCCCAGTCTCGGCCAACACAATGCATAGTCGCACTTTAACTTGTCTGCCGCAATGTCTGCCCGTCACAGTGGCCCACTGAAAGATGATGTGGTCAAAAATCAGTGTACATGTGCATCTCTCAATCATAGATGGCGGCATTCTTTTTACTTACCAGGCACTGTTGATGCCACCTCAAAGACATGCCTCCTCGTTAATGGTGTTTGCTTGTCGTTATTCGTTTTTCGTGTTAAACCAAAGTCCTTGTTGCTTCTTACTGCGAATGTCGGTCAAGTTTGCTCTGACCGGGAAAGACATCCGATTTAACACCGGCCTACCATTCATTAAATGAATACAGGCCGTCCCAGATGCGGGGGAAATGTTTAGACTTTCGCAATGCGTACGAGTTTCGGTCCTGAAGGTTTTTGGATGCGGACACTTGTGGCATAGTTAAATAAATTGTTTCCCGCCATATCGTAAAAATGGACCACGGTGCCTTGTTTGGACACTCAAGGTAAAGTTTTTTAAGCTAATTGCTTATTTTGTGGAAATTAAGAGTTTTAATTTTATTTACTTGGGGTTATTTGTATGCCAACAATACAATGGCCATAAATACTGTCCAAGTATTCAGCAACATGTCCTTGTCACAGCAGACTGCCTGGCCACGGAATGAGAGATGCGCATGAGAGTGCAAGCACAAAACAGTGGTTTAAAACTGGTTGGACTTTAAGGTCCAATTGGAATATGTAAAAAGGCCAAGCCAAAGTTGTAGGAAAACCTTCGGCCGTCTTAAAGGAAATGGCGGAAATTGTGAAAATGTTCCTCAACATTAGAGACCACAGACAATGATGGCAACACATTGAGCAACTAATGACTCTGGTTTAAGCAGAACTGTAACAGACAGATACCCACTGCCACTGCCACTGCCATCATCATCGTCGTCGTCGTCGTCGTCTTTGGCGATACATGTGCTGCCAAGCTCAAAAGGTTTTAGACTTTCATCGGTTCAAACTAAAAAATGCGGTTAATTTGCTTAAATGTCGGTGCAAATGCTATAAAAGCCTTCCACACCCCCACGTTTTCACGCACACAGACACCCACACACATATACGCAGATATCTGTGAGAACTACTTAATGTCGGTCTATAACTCTTTAAAGCCAAAAAATATAACATTAACACAGAGTGTCGAGGAGTATAACAACAAAGAGAACATTAACATTTGCTTTTAAATGCGCAACCACACGGACAAACTCACACAGACAATGGATGGTTCCAGACCCTGGCTCCATTTACGTTTCCGACCACTTTCGTTGTGTATGTTGTTGTTGTTGTTGTTGCTGTAACATTTGCATGTGAAGCGCCAAAAATTCAAGATGTTCACTCGCATTCTTGGCAAAAAGGAAATCCCACGTAATGACCGTAATAATCGCAGTTAATTAGTCAGACAGCGTCATCTACCAAACACCGCAGAACATTGGCAACAACAAAGCACAACAACGTCTAGAACTTTTAATAGATGACGGCGATAATGGAAATACAACACAACATTAACGTCCCGTATACGAACGATTACGATTACGAGCGGGTGGAGCGCACGACAGCTCCAGGAAGCACAGACTGGCATAGACAGGAACACTACCACACTCACACAAACAATAAGATATAAAACCGGAAATGTTTTAAAAGTCTCTTTAGTAGTTTGCGCTCTGTACCCATCTCCGTCTTCGTCTCCGCCTCTGTCTTATCTGAATAGCGGCACCAGTCGAACTGCGGGAGTAACTACTCCGTTCCTTGACTGACTGGCTGACTGACTACAACATTCATTCATTCATTCATTTTGGTATCGGCGGCAATCATTCTCTCTCCCCTACTACCCCCTCCCCACCCCACCAACTCATTAGATTGAACTCTCTGCCTTAACCCTTTCAGATTATGATTCGGCCATGGCAAGTGGCTGAGGAATGGCCGACCTCGGCTGGTAGGGAGAGGGTGGGTGGATGTTGGTGAGGTCGATTATATCTTAACTGCCAAAATGTGGTTGAGTGCGTTTTGGAAGCAGTAAATGTTGATTGTTGGCTTTCGCAATGTGCCATCGGTTCTTAACTACAGCCGCTTATTTTGCGGTAGCGTTCGTACCATCAGAGTCGTATCTCGCATTGTATTTGTATTGTTGTGGCTTTTATGTGTCTGTGGGTATCTGCTTAATTTACCTAAGGGCCAAATGATTTTAAGCTAATTTCTTGTTATCTTCATATATTGTCAGGCATTAAGTGTACGACAATGATGTCATTTCCGTGCGGCATCAAAGGTAACATGAGGGGGGAGGGGGGAGACAGAGTTGATTAGCATAGCCAAGTCCATTGACATGTTGTGTTAGAAGTCATCTGCTTGCGGCTCTATGTTTGTTACGGCGCTTATGAACAGATATCATTTTGTCGAAAAGAGATATGTACGCAGTTATCCCTAGTCCATGTTGTTGAGAAATCGCGTCCCACGGCTGAATAATTTGCCAACCTTGAATTGAGGAGGTGTGGCAAACAGCGCCCACTTTATATTTATTGCGAATTGTTTCGTTACCTCCAATTTGCCTCCAATTTAAATAATAGGAATTCAAATATTTATAATTGTCGATGGTGGGGTGAACAGATTTCTGACATATACAACTAGAGAGAAGTGGGACGAAAAGGACAACCACACCCCTCTTCTACTGATCCATAATGTGTTCAAAACAATTGTCTTAAGCGTCGAAAAAGGGGTTAAACTGGTTGTTAAGTTTGCAAGAGATTTCTGTTTGGTTTATGAGCTGATCGTTTCATGTATATGGCTTGTCTCCGACCTATACCAAAGTACCACAGTTCCACTGGAACAAAGATGATGCCAAATTTAATAAATTCCATTAATATTTCACTCGTCGTCGTGTCGATCATATCTGATATTACCTAAATAATATTAAAGATTTTATTTGTGTCTAAAAGAGTCCATCACATTAAGCATCGTAAAATCAGTGATCATCAGGGTCAGGTTAAACATTCTACAAATAGAAGAATTTATCTGTTTCTGTAATTTTAAATTACATTAAATGGGAATGTTTTTTTTTGGGGGGGGAAATAGTCTGAATTATCTTACAGAAACCGGTAATGTCATTGAAATCGAGCTAAACAAGAAATGCTTTTCCAAAAGACAGTCCCGCACAGTACACTTGCCTAAAAGAGCGACCACGACACTTCAGAATATGAACACAGCCAATATCTGCAATATATGTATACAGTCAAGGCCACCGGCAGTACACTTTCAGATAAAGGTGCTGAATTTTCTCACAGCGCTCGCAAGAAGTGACACATTAAATTTTAAATTTTTAATTTAAATACTCAGTTGCTTCTTTCCTAGGATAGCCAATACAGTTCCCCTTTCGTAGTCCTCGATATGAGTCCTTGAAATGTGTGCCTGAGTGTCGTGTGTGTTCGGTCTGTAGTGTCCAGTGCAGCTCGTTGAATTAATATTTGCATAAGAAACGCCTCCTATAAAACAATTAACTGCATTAAATAGAATTCACTCATTCGATTCAATTACAAGTTCACAAACAATAGACACAAGACGCGCCACATCGTACATGTGTGTGTGTGTTTGTGTGTGTGTGATACCTGATATGATTATAATGAAACCTACAATTATTATGTTAAATTACAGTGCATTAATTTAATAATGTGTGTCCTCCTCGTACACATACGACGATCATCCTTTGTTGGGGCTCTTGTGGGCATTGTGTCTCTGCACTCACACTGACACACATGCGTAGCATGTGATTGCTTTTGGCCAGGTTTGTTTTGGTGGTCAGTCTCAAGTGCTGTAATTACTACTTCCGTTTTGTTGGCCTAAAACGGCGTCCCTCCATCCGTTACGCTATTTCGTTTCCGTTGCAAGGGCCAAGTCAGCCAGCCACTTACAGGGTGGGGGGAGAAGGCATACTGTGCTAAGTGGTAATACTCGGTTGTAAATGGCCAACAAAGGCTACAACAATAAATGTCATTTGTATGTTTGTATAGTTGTTGTTGTAAACACCTAATTGTACACGATGAGTGCATGTATGTGAGTGTGTGTGTGGATGGTAAAGCCTTTGTGCTTATTTGTGGTATGTGAATATTTCATGTTAATGCACACACATATCCTGTGTACAATTTCTATTATCATTTCATAAAGGACTATTGTCCTGTACTAACATATGCATGTGTGCAGTGTGATGTGTGTTCCTTAGGAAAACCAACATGCATATTTCTATTTGTAATGGAAAGTATGTATTAATAGACACAACTTGTTATTATTGTATTGTTGGTCATGCATTTTTAATAAAAGGCTTAATTAACTTAACAATAATTAAATTTAAAAGTTCACACACATCACACAGACACGGCTCTTCTCTCTCTTACACACTCTCTTATACAGATACATGCTTATGTAGTCCTTTGTGTTTTTATTTTCACTGGGCTCTCCCTCGATTCGGAAGTCGTTTAACATACTGACCTTTTTTTCTACCAGTCATAGATGGAATTCAAACCAAATCCTTGTGCATCAGCAAGAAATAGGATGGAACTCATCCTATTACAATGTGAATTCCTATCTACGGAAGTTTAAAATGTATTTCTATAAAGAAATCCTAAGAATTTTTCACACCAGTAGCACATTTTGTTTGTTTAAATTGTTAAAAAAAATAATACAGTTATTTTAAAATTTTAGATTTTTTTTCCAAAGTCATAATAAAAATTATTGTGGACATCTCAGGTGCACAGGGTGTTCTGTACAAAAATTAAGCCACATTTTAATAAGAAGTGCGTATTTAAATTCGTTGGCATTTCCCTTCAATTGTGCAAGAAAATGTTGGAGACTTTTTTCTATCCGTAACTGGGCTGTTGCTACCGTTTGGCCGCTATCGGGTTTCCAAAGATAGAAAGACAACAGAAAATTGGGGGCGTTTTCCATTATCTTTTAAAGATCTATGAAGTTAACATTTAAAAAGCGCTATTTTACAACAAGTCGTTACAACAATTCGTGAACAGAGACTTCAAAATTATTATTTCGTACCAGGTAGTGACTTCGAGTCGCTATTGATATGAATGTTCTTCCTTTAAAAGTTTTATTTAAAAAATGCCAATTAGAATTTTTTTTAAATGTTTCTACTTTTCGCTGGAATTACTTTACGTTACAAATTTAGCTTGGTACGACTAGGGTTAAAAACGATTTTTCCTAACCTGAATCTGACGGGACCAATTGTTAAAAGGCAGTTTCGAAGAAATAAGACTTTTTCAAGAGAGGTTTTTCATGGCATAGAGATGACTCTCTTACTTGTAAGAAGTGGAAAACGGCCTTAGAAAAATGTTTTTGAACGTAAGAACGAATCGAATCTGAATTTGTTGTGTGATATTTGCTCACATACTAAAATTTCCGAACATCTTAGCATTTCTCAAGCTCAACAATGAAATATTACACCGATGAAGAAGCTGTCAGCAAGTATTCTCAGCTAATTGTTAACCGTCTCGTATAGGATAACGTTTACGATATGTTGGCAATTATCAGGTGCTGAGATTTACCCAACAGCCACACCCCCGTCCCCTCACCAAGAACTTTCCATTTGTATCAATTAACTGAAAAGGGTTAATGTACAAACTCAACACTGACCACTGGCTGGCTTTCAATGACTTTTCACTTGAATCCTTGCCAGCACAGACATCGACACTTCCACCCACTGCATCAGTGTATGTGTATGTGTGGCGCTACTCTGCGTCTACAACAAAGGATAACAGGCAAATGAGCCCCACTACTTTCTTGAACTCATTAGTTAGCTGGACACAGGGACAGGATGGTAGGGGGGCTTGGGGGGTGTAAACGATATTATTATGTTAACAAAGCCATAAACTTGAGCCTTTTCTGGTTTGGCCCGTGATGAGATCGTGGGCGGGGGGTTGGCAAATCAACAACTTGTTTAACCTTAACAACGTGTATCAAGAGGTTAACCTGGAGGAGTAGCAAAGTGTTTCTGATTTGACTTTCGATTTATTATTTTTCGAAAAGCAGCAGAACGATAAAAGAAGAGGAGTTCTTTTGTTACATATCCTAAATTTACATTATCACGCCGTGTCATTTGTTGTGTGACTTTTTATTGCCTGTGCAATCTCGTCTTCTGTTTCGCTCATAAATAATAAATACAAGAACGACAACACACGCGAAACACAATCACATATGAACGAATGCGTATGCAAACGTTTAAAAGTTAACGTTAAACAATTGTTTTTAAATAAATCTCAAATGAATCGTTGTCGTGCTGCTGGTGGTGGTGGCGGTGGCGGTGGTGGGGCCATGTGGCACTTTATCATTGGAAAAGTTTTAAACAAACTCCTCTTCGTACACACACCCACACAGACACATACACACATGCAGGCTAAAAAGAGAAAATATAGTGGAGTAGATAACAAATGATATCGGCACACTGCCTAAGGTCCTTATAAATATTCATGCACACACTCCCACATATGCATGCATACATGTGTTCCGTATACTCGTATGTGTGTGCTAATGTTTGTTGTTCCTACAGGAGACATCTATCAATAAACAACAACAGCAGCAGCAGCACCGTCAGGACATCATTGCCGTCATCATTGGCAACCCTTCCTTTGCAACCACACAACAAATCATAATAAAAAAAATCTATTAACCGCACATAAAATCCTCCGCTCTGGAACAATCAACCAACCAACCAACCCATTCATCCATTCCAACCCATCCCACCCAGCATTTTTGCCTCGTATCAATCGTATGACAAATATGTATGTAAACACAAACAGAAACGGCAACAACAGGCGCAACCATGGCAGGATAACATTCGCAGAGAGCGACGAAAAAAGTTGGCAAAATCAAGCCATCAAACGATGGTGTTCAATACATCATTTTCAATCATCTATCAAAGTCACATTATGATGTGATCAAATTGGGATTTATGCCGCAAAGCACACATTATGCATGACGGCAGGACGAACGGAGCAAAAGGGTTGCCCACAACGAAGGGGGACTGCATGTGGAAGGGTTTGAAGTTATTTATTGTAGTTGTTTTCTATTTTTTCTATTTATGAAGTGTTTAAATATGAATGTGATTGTGATTGTTTCCATACTTCACAACACTTGCTGAAGTCATAATATTTGTAACTATGCCGGTCACAAACAACGAAGTGGGAGAGATGAATGTCACTGGAGTTGGGACAAACTTGTATGTCATACAGAGAAGCTGACGTGATGAGTGAGATTAATCACAACTGCCGATAGTAGCTTCTGCTGGCTGGCTACCCAACATGTACGTAATGCATGTAGATAATCCATACTGAGGCTGGAGACTCCGATTGGAGTTAATATCTTGAGATTGTTGCACCCGAACTGGAAAGATGGCCGATTGTTCAAAGAGTGTCAGCGGTTCGTTCTCGCAAGTCTCCAGGTATGGATGGAGAGAGGTGCGTGTGGAAGGTCATTTCTGAGTGCATAGAGGCGCTGTGTATTTCGATGCGAATTGGAGACTGCCTGGGTCCCCATTGTCCCCCCGAAGTCGCCCGATAAGGTGAGGAGTATTCTTCGTTCTTATTGGAGTATCAGTCTTCTTCTGGTACTTGGAAAACATCAAAGAGGACTATGGTACATAGACTTCAGGAGAGGTCGCATGATAAGGAATGCGAATGACAGTTTGGATTAAAACGAGTTCGAAGTAAGTTAAGCGTTGTGTGAATGAATCCACGATGTGTTGGCTATATTGGGGAATTTCAAAGGCGCCCTCGATAATTTAGCTGGGCCAGTTTGTTTGCTCGGTCGACAGAGGTAGGCTGTCAGGAAATAAAAGTCTTGTGATTATGTTCAATGTCATGCAATCAGCATCCCATTTTAAGGCTGAATAGCGTGGGGGATTTCTAGCGTGGTATGGCGGGTACGTCGTATTCTAAGTCTAAAGAGCAATCTCCGTAGATGAGCGTATCAGGTGTTACTGGCAGGGGCTGAAGTATTCCTTGCAAGATCAAAAGGGAGGTGACAACAATGCTGCCTGGCTCTTGGGTAATCGAGGGTGCGGACAGCTTTAGTAACCGGGGACGCTGAGTTTTCTCAACCGGATGGACTCTAGAGTAAATGTCCGGGCATGATTTTTATTTCAACTTGCTCATACTCACGAACTTCGATTATACAATTCTTTCGACGCCATTATCTCTTTTCATAAAATGCATTGTATCTTTTGTGGTAAATTACTGGAAGTATTTGATAACGATTTGACCTTCAACGTTAAGAGCCAATTGCAGTTGAATTGAGTTACAGTATTTTTCAGTACCCACAAGAAATGTTTTTTTTTTTGATTAAATTTGTATATGAACACATTGGCTTCCGATTACCAATATCGCGTTTGCAGTTCCTTCGGTTCGTGTCGAATATGCCTCAATGTAAACATAAACTCTATTTAATTCAATCTTTGCCATGTTGGTTTTCTTCTCCATTTATTTCCTATTTACAACTTCACGTCGTTGTTTGGAGCCGGAAAGAAAGGATATGTTCAAACACTTGAAGTTGGTTGAGCATTAAGGAGTCATCGTTGTTTGCCGAGTCTCAGCCGTTGCCTCTGCAACAAATGTCGATTGGCGGGAGTATTAACATTAACCCGACAAAAGCCGGTAAAAGGATGTGTTCATAACATTTACGGTTATTGATATTTGAAAAGCGGAAAATTTATAGCAAACCATGGAACAAACGAGGGAGCGACACAATAACGCCGACGACAACATGTGGCTGTTGAACGAAGGAAATGCTGCCGTGGCCCAAAATATGACATGGGGACGAAGGTAGAGACGCCGTGGTGGTGGTGGTGACGATGACGGTGTTGGTGGATTGGTAACATAAGCCCAATATTCAATCAAAAATCGATTACATATTGGCTGTGTGTGTGTGAACTTCATCTTGTCCTGGTTGTTATTTGTGTGAGTGTGTTTATGTGTGTTGGCGGAAAAGGGCTAACAAGAAGTTAAAGGAAGCCATCCCCCGTTTGAAGTTCATATAAACAAAGGTTCTCCTGTTCTGTTCTTACATTGCATAGATACATATGTTTATGTATAGATGTGAGTGTGTGTGTGTGATGGCTTTAAAGAAGGTCAACCGTTACCTAGATTGCGATTATGATTGTGTGGGTATGGCTTATATGGGTGTGTGGCTCTGGCATAAGTGTTTATGGGCATATGGCACTGACAATGAATTATTGGCTGTCACGTATTTTACACATATTTTGGCCACTCTAAGCTCTCTCTCCCCCTCTCTCCCTCAAGATCTATTTTAAACACCACAGTACGTATTTGATAGCAGCATTAACCGGAGTCTTTTACCAGACCGTAAAATATCCCAATATGTGCTTACATTGACACAATTTTCAAAAAGGAGAAATCCTTCGATTCTGGCTTTGCCTGTGTCCCAGTGCCGGTGCCATTGTGCCATGAATGGGAACACCTGTGCCACAAGGCCTGTCAATGATGGTTCGGTTCATTTTGTTGCACGCACGCACCATCATTGTCGATTATGAATTATGGGACCCTCAGCACAAGGAGATGATGATTTATGCGAATTTACCCATTATTGAATTTCTTGTGTGGCATCACAACCAATTTGGCGGACCGCCTAACCTACGGAATGCCTTCATCCTCCTCCCATTCCAATGGTATACAAATGAAATGGAGCGAGTTTTGTTTTTTGTTGCAGAGCTTTTTCGCTGATTGTATCATGTTCGCCTCCTCTCTTTTTTCCCTGTGATTTTGAACAACTTTTGATTTAGTTGGAGTAGGGGGGAGGACGACAACACAAATATTTTCATTGTTCCTACCACTCGCAGCGGCCTTTTTGCCATCCGAAATAATTCACTTAACGCGCTTCAAATCACTCCAAAGTACTTCGTTATCCAATTACAAGCAAACAGAAAAAAAACGAGAAGAAAAGGAAAACATACGTACGCAAATACCACCCTTTGTTGTGGGCTTGCCGAAACCGAAACAGGATGTTAAAAAACGCAGCTTTTTTCGCGGCATATTAACGACAGTTCCACATGTAGTTGGAGTCGAATCTTCCAGTACTCTACACGAATCATGGAGTCATGCTACCGAATAGGATTCTTGTTCTGATGAGTGAGCCTTTAAAACCTTTACGGTGTAATTATGAACTGAGATCTCTCATGAGGTGGGAGTTGGTGCCAAATCAAGGATCATATCCTGGCAAGAACGTCACTTTTCAGCGGACATTTCAAAACAAGTACCGGCGATCATACGAGTGGAGGTTAATCCAGACTCACATTTGTGTTTCATTATGGAATGTTCCAGGAAATGGACTACAACGTTAGCTGGTGCGTTGACGTGATCACAAAGCATTTTCACCTTGCTAATAATCAGAGATTGATTATTCGATTTTAATTTGTTTACACTAACGAGCCACCACAACCGTCTATGACAGAGTGTACATCGCACTTTTCAATATTGTTTTCATTTTGCGATTTGCACATCTAAATTTAATCCAATTTAAGGCATTGCTTTCGCCGTATGAAGACAAATGCGAATGTGGAGGGAACCGAATAAAAAAAAAATACGAAAAATTACAATAATCTGTTAAAACATCCACTTCCGCCTTTGGCAAAGTTCAGCACCAGTGGTTGGGGGGGAGGGGTGGTACGGAGAGAATGAGATATATGTAGAATCAGTGTGGTAATTTGCAATCTAACCACCTTTCAGGTTCACTAGTCCGCGAAATGCTCGGGCTGCTTATGAGCCACTTATTTGTTGCGCCCGTCAAATTATTCCATGGATTTGTGTGTGAGCATTTGTTCATGGGTACAACCGGCAATTGATGTAAATTCGCCTTTGTTTTGCAAATGCGTACTGCGGCAGGAAGTCAAGGCAGCGATGAGGCAGCCAAACAAATTAAATGAAATTTCATTTTGCTGTGACACATCCCTGTTTGCATTGACATGCGAGGAACCCAAAAAAAAAACGAAAGGAAAGGAAAAAAAAACGTTATGCCAAAATGCCCCGCAAGTTCACGAAATGACAATGTCTGGTGGTGTACGTCCCCCCGCCAGACTGTGACTTTAGCGTGGTACAAGTTGTACGGGTGCTTACCTTTGGCGGCGGTTTTGGCAAGAAGAGATGATTTTCGTGGAGGACTTCCGTTTGGGGTTTCATGTGAAAATTCCCATCATCAGAGGTATTGTATGTTTTATGGCAGCAGAAGAAAACAAAACAGAAAAAAAATTAAATTAATGTTTATTTGTTGATGATGTTGGTGTTGTTATGTTGAAAAGGCAAATCGTCGGGTGTGAGTTTAACAAAAAAAAAAAAGAGAAACAACTGCCTCACACACACACAGACACACACATGGGTATACAAGAAGTATTATGTAACTGTAGGTGGTCCAGGAACTTTATGGCTTCACATCCGTCTGACTGTATGCATGTGTGAGCGCGTACAAGAGGCTTAAAAAACATCCTTCGCACGCATACAAACTCACAAACGATGAGTGAATAAATCACCCGCAAAAAAAAAAAGAAAATAAAAACAAGTCGATGGCGAGCATATGCAGCGAAAGTGAAAATGTAATAATGAGACGCTACCGCACAACTCCTGGAACTGACAACCGCAGAGTCTTCGGCTGCTCCATCGCACAGCAACAAAGTACAAAATTAATAAAAATCTGAAAAATATAATAAATTGTAATGAAACACCCCCACCTGCCGAAGAACGGCAGAATGAAACGAGGTTAGATAATTGTGAATTACTTCCTTACTTCACGTATGCGTGAAATGAAGTTTGCCCAATTGATTTAATTGAAATTGCATCACAACGAATTTCAATTTCAATTTCAATACTGACTGCGTGTATTCACATTTTGTTTTAATTCCATCTCGGCTGCAAGTTGGTCTTTGGGGTGGCGGGTGAGCAACCACCCGGTTTATGGTTTGGTTTCCTTTGCTGTGGTTTTCACAGAGCCACCATTGTGGGAGTGGGAGAGAGAGAGTTTTCTTTGAAGAAACTTTTTGTCAAAGTCACATGTGTTGGTTATTACTCGCATCGCATCCTTGCCCAGCCATGTTTTCTTGGGATTTTCTTAAGGACCACAAACATGCTCTACTCGAATGTCGGCTGCGGTCACTTTGAGAATGTCCGAACCCATTGATAATCATTTAATGCATAGCAAGCCAGTCTCTAATGTTTTAACAGCACTGTCCCCCCACTCCACCCTCCACCGTGGGGTAAGGGTTAAACTTACAAGATGTTTACAATCTTGTAATGGCTTTTGCAAGACATCCCTCAGACGCTGGAAGTTGGGAAGGCAGGAGGACAGTTCATTCCAATACATGTATGCCATACATTTTTAATGGGAGGACGTGCATCACTATAAGAGCTGTTTAATATTCTGCAAATCTCTTCCATGGATTGCGTACCTTTTTCTACACAAGTTTGTCTAATTTGCATGTTTTGTCTATGGTCCAATAATCCGAATGTTACATTAAGACTTTAAGCAGTTAACACATTTCACATTCGATTCGTTTATTTGTTGGCAAGTTTTTGTTCTTTGCATATTTTAAATAAGGAGCAAAATTTCAATAAACATCGATTTAGATAACACGAGTAGTCTGAAATTATTTCTTAGCCTTGGTTTGGAAGAAATATTGTGGAGGCACGGGTTGGGTCAATTGAGATTGACAGAATGTGGTGTGCAATAATGATTAATTTTGACTACTTTGGAGTAGAATTAAAGTTCCGTCCTGAGAACAGACTGTGACCAAGAATGATACAAAAAAAGATTTGTTCCCTTGTAGGGGTTGCCAACTCGATTTGTATGTACAACGAGTGACAAGTTTAAGGTTGAAATTCAGCGTTAGAACTATTGTTGACAACCCTGTAATTGAAACAACTTTGACTATCAGTCAATAGGAACATTCGCCCAACATGCGCAGGACATTTTTTTTTGCGCGGGATGGCGTAATCTTTGTTTCTATCATATATTGGACTGCGACTATATCCACCAGTTCGTTGAGGACACCTGGCCTTAGTTTGTACATTCCGTTTGCGGTGGTCGTTAACTTTCGGTTTACCTAAATCGATATGATTCACTAAACAAATGTTGTGCACAATTTAGTCTCATCACTTTTAATTTAAGATCAGAAAAACCTGGGTGTTGTAAACGAAAAATTCCTCCAAACACAATCTATTGAGTTTTACTCGCCTGAACCGATCGAAGAGAAAAAAAAATCATCGACGAATACCCATGCAACCCATGTTCTGTCTGGGTAGAGATCTGCTTGTTGCCGAATGTTATCCATTGCTCTGGCTCTTAACCGAATACAGTTGATGAGATTGAGTTTTAGTCAGAATCCTTTTGGAAACAGACCACTACTATTACCCGAAACATAGCAAAATTATTCTGTTGGCGAAAACATACTTGAAGAAGGCGAAGATTTATTTAGACACCCTTTATGTTTATGTCGACCTGGATATTCATGCCAAAAAGACCTGGGACATGTAAGTAAACAAAACTCACAGTCGAGAAAATTTTTTGTCTTCAGACTCCGACTCCGGGTAAATTTGTCAGAATCAGACTCCGACTATACAGCCCTGGTACTGACACTTTTAATTGGTAACAGAAGTACAATTGCATGCAAAAGCGGGTCATTCCCCTTAAATTCATTGAACAGTTAGTAAGCACAGTTTATTAATCACATCACATTGTATCTCTTGATCAGGTTTCACGGAAATTGTTAAGGTTTTATCTGGCCTGACAGTATTTCGCAAGTCTCTAGTGGAGTCTATTAACAGAGTCCAATCAAAGTACAAGCTACATTCTGTAGTCGTACCAAAGAGAACATCGTCAATGGGCAAATGAAATCCTATTCGACGGCAGGACACACAAAGTGTGTGTCCAAGGATGTGGATGGCTGGAAATAAAGGACTCTGATTAATGTCCTGCAGAA
The DNA here is from genome assembly GCA_958296145.1 of Hydrotaea cyrtoneurina. Classification (NCBI taxonomy): domain Eukaryota; kingdom Metazoa; phylum Arthropoda; class Insecta; order Diptera; family Muscidae; genus Hydrotaea; species Hydrotaea cyrtoneurina. The sequence continues at coordinate 2,135,512 of OY282513.1, read as the reverse complement.
AATGCATTTGATCTTACATTAACTTGAAGGGCTTTGTACAAGAACATTATCCTATCCGGACTGCCAACACGGTGCCAGTCAAAGGACATCTTTGTATTCACATACGTTGATATCAATTAATCCCTTCATAGTCACCATTCAATTGATATTCACATCACGTGACTCAATTCAATTAAGTGGTGCCCCCTCCGACTCACACAAAGCGCAACGTATTCCCAGCATTAATTGTACAATTTAATTAGAGGCGTCCACTGGCCAGTGGCAAATGACCCCAGCGTTAGCGGCATATGGACATACAGAGTGAAAGGGTGTTCGCGCCATTTAAGCCCTCCGTCACCTGCCACCTGCTAAATGCCATAATACCCTCGGCAGTGGCTTGCACACACACACACACACTCGCATATGAATGGAGACACGCGTTAAAAAGGGTTATTAAGTGGATCACTGCGTGTGTGGGCGGCTCGTGTGCGGTGCTGCGGGTGTGCGTACGGGAGGTAATTGATGCTTTCGGAAATCATATCCATGGCTGGTCGTGTACACTGAATACGGGAGTGGGTTTAAAAGGGTTAATCAAATATTGTGCGTGTGTAAATTAAGCCCTCGTTTTTATGTGCATTCACATACACATGCACCTCGCATGTCTGTGTATGTATGTGTAAATATAGATTTCATTTGATTGCTGTGAGTGTGAATGTAAATGCGAACAAGAGTGAGCTGTAGATGGACATTTATATTAAATCGTTTTGACAACTCTGTAGTCAGACATGGCAGGACTTCAGTGTCTGCGTGCGTGCGTGTGTGTGTCGGTGTGGGTGTCTGTTGTAGAGGGGGAAGGTCATTAATGCGTGGTCACGCATCGTTATTGTTTGAACGGTAAATATTTGTTCAAAGGGTTACTGTGCGACCTGTTAATATGTGGGTCATGGCTACCGGATAATTAAGATTTGAGAATTATTTTCCTATGGATATTTTCTAATTAAGAAATCAACGCAAACGACAACATTTGTGGAGATATTAAGCCGCAAACAGAGATCGCAGTGAATTAATTCCCGGCAATAATGGAGAATGTCGGCTGCATGTAGCAAATATATGTCAACACAATGTGTGTGTTTAATCCTACTACGATCTTCAAATGATTTATGCGAATCTTCGAACTTTAAAAAGGCTACGCTTGTTCATAGATAATGAATTGTTTCGTTAGGACTAAAATTATCCAATAAACGTAAAATTTACAATAGTTATGAAATTGAACTTAAAATCCTGTTGAGTAGGCTTCACAATCCGAATCCAGCTTATTAAATATTCTCCCAGCAATTCGGTCTTCGGTCTTTCTTCAGAAAAACACAGCTTCACTGGCTGTTCACCCTGTACGTGGATTCTAGAACAACTGTATCGGAAATATAAACACTATTCTTCAGACAAGTATTCCACAGGGTGGTATGATAATGTACGGGGGTACGATGAACTCTTCAATTTCCAATGGAAATTTTAAAAATTAAACCATAAGACCATGATTTTCGGTATTTTGTTTGTACATTGAGGGGGTTATTTTCCGGTCAGACCGTATGTGTGCCACACATACATACACAGCATCCAGAACTACAACAAAATCTAAGCAATTACATACAAATACATGGACATGGACTACGTCAGCAATGGTGAAAACTACTGGTATTTTATTATACACCAAAGGCAGAACTAACCCGTGAAGCCATAAAAGAGATTTTAAGTTTAAACTACAGACAATGGCAACATCCTTCCTTGCTGCCATCACCGCGAATGAGGAAGAACAGAGGACGGATGGACGGACGGGCGGACGAACGGACGGATGAACAGCCAGTCAAAGCCAATAAAGTAGCAGCGTAATAATCGCAAATAAAGCACAATTTATGTGAAAAGAACCAAAAAGGTTTAAAATTTAAATAAATCCTTCACCCCGCCAACTGGTGGTGTCGGGGGGGACAACCAGATTTACATCCGCATGAAATGTCTCATGGGGAAGTGGCACGTTGGGGGGGAGAATCCAAAGTGATTTCATTTTCTTTCACTTCCAGAAGGCCTCCTTTCAGAAATGCGGGCGCAGACACGTTTTGTAAGCGTTATGGTGCGGGTGGAGTCAGGGAGTCACTAACAAATTTTAATAGCCTTTTTCATAGAGCGCCACAGCAAAAAACAATAAGCTTACAGTATGTAATTTTTCAATGCCTTTTGAGATGCATTAACTTCGAAAGGGTTCCAGACCTAAGCACAACACAATGAAATTGAACACATTTTGTAACTATCTCGGGATTAGCTAAACACTAGTCGGTCGATGGTACTTGGAACACACACACACACTCAAATTTCCATAAAGTAGTGTTAGTGGGAAAAGTAACGGCACTCACGGTCGTCGTGGTCGGGGTATCCTTGTCTGAGCTCAGAATTTATGAAATTACTATAAATAACCAAATTAGCAAAATGGCTGTACATAAATGCTGAAATAGCGGACGCAGGACGAAGGATGTTTGTTTGTTTTCGGCTGGTGTTGGATTTCTCATGAAATGCAAAATAAGGCATTTCATTTGTTGTACACACACAGAGACATGCATGCTCGTGTGGATGTATAGACCCCCACCCGCCCTCCATCAGTTTTGGTAAATGTTTGGCATACGTATACGAATAGTTTCATTTTGTGGCGTGCACGGCTTATGTTCTTCCATTCTTTCGCTGTGCCCTGGCTTCCATTTGAAAATAGTTTTTCAAACCGCAAAACAAATGAGTACAAACATAACTGGCAAGGCAATCAACCGAACAACCCACACAATGCAAAGAACTATTCATTCTATCCAAACACTCTGGCCGATCTACAGTCGAGGCTAAACGTATGAATACGAAGGTGGACTGAATTATTGATTACAACAAACATATGCATATGTCTAAAAACAATCTACTGAAAAACATATGTTTTTTTTTGAATCAAATATGAAAATACTTAAGATTTCATTCAGAGATCTAAATATGGAAATATGGAATACGAATCATTGAGGTCCTGAATCGACGCTGGGCTGTTGACCTTATTTTTTACATGGCTCCAAAGAAAGAAGTAGCAAGGTGTTAAATCACAAGATCTCGGTGGTCAATTGTGATCACCTCTTCGAGAGATAACACGGTCCGGAAACATTTTAGTTTTGCAAACTGAGACTGCAAGATGTTAACCATTTTTTTTTAGTGAATTTTAATCATTTCAATGCTTTGTTGAAGCGTGTATCGTTCCATAAAGAATAAAAGCTTCCAAAGTGACAGCTACCAAAATACCGGGTGATTCAAAGTAACACCTCTTGTTGGAGAACCCTGTAAAACACACGCAGAAGAGTAGTTTCTTCTTCATCCGAAGTTTTCGTACTTTTCCTAGATATTTAAAATATGCTGCCGCTGGTTCTCTTCTTTCAGAAATAAACGATTTTTAAAGAGTTTCAATTATACGTGTATGCTTCGTTAGATATATCTTTTGTTACAATTGACCAAAACTTAGGGGGATGTAAGAATTCCACACACGAACAGTTCAGCTGAAGATCGATTTTTTTCCTGTAGTGCATCTTCCGTTCAGCCGGTCATTCGACAATGAAAGGATGGTAGTCTGTGGTAAGCCGCAATTCCCGGCTGAATGCCCTAACCTAGGGGACTAGAATATCTGATGAACAGAAGCCATTAAAATATAACACCGAGTTGTGAAAAAAGATTGCAACAAAATGAGAATACGTTTTGTTTGTGGGGCCTCATTCATCTGGCATTGACTGTATTGTATATTACAAGAATATAGATTGAATGCGAAACCGTCGTCTTAACCGCAAAATAAGTGCAAATAAAATTGTGGCAATTACCACTTAACCTCACATATGCCACACAAACACCCCCATGCCCATGCCACAGCCCCTGTCCGTGACGCTGTCGTTGCCTCCGCCATCAGCAGTCGTTACTTCAATTTACATTCATTCATATTTATTCAAATGACATGTCATGCCAAACATTCGCATGGAAAACTTGTAAATGGAAATAGTACGAGGAGAATGCTACAATAAAATATTATGGCGATACTAAATTCATTCAAGACATTCATTCCCCGGATGAGGATGGGTACAGTGACAACTAAACTTCATTTGATTTTTACAATGCGGTTTTAGTTTATTAGAGCATATTGTTGATTGTGGCCCTGTTTGTCTGTCTGTGGGTCGGTCGCCGTGTCTATGCTGATCTGATGCCTCTGTTATTGTTTATTGCACTTTTATTATTAGTTTCAGTTCTTTTTGCTGGTTCTGTATTTTAACGATGAATACGATACAACTCAATCTCAATTACACGTGTTGTGCGGCGTTCGTTTCGTTCGTCGTGCAAGCTACAGCACCTTGGAGGCGGCGTGGGTGTATCCGTGAGTATCTGCCGGTAATTTGTTACCAATAAATCTGTTTTGGAACGGAAAAAGCAATTTATTTCTAAATTGAAACGATTAAATGGCAATTGGAAACGCATTTCGCAATGTGACACCTAAAACATTTAAGAATGCCGGGAACAACAGCGTCAAGACAACAACAGCCTAACAACACCCTTGTACCACAAACAACATCAACATCAACCAGGGCAAGGGCCTGCCATAAAATGGGTTAAGGAGAGAGTGCTCATGATTACATCATCATCGCCATCCATCTGTGCGTACATACACTTGACATGGGAGGGACATTGGGTTTGTGCCTCATACCCGCTTGCCATCGATTACCCCCTTGGGTAAAATTTATCTGCTGTCATTGCAAGAAAATTCGTTAACCCTCCCTCCACCTCTCCTCTTCGTCGCGAAGATGTTCTTCTTGTTTTTGGTTGGGTAGAAGTTACAGCAATTGAATGGCAAAAGATTTATTCGATGCCGATTTTTTTCGAAATCCGTCGATTGTCCACAAATTGGTGGATGGGGGCAGGGGTCCAATGAATGGCCGTTCCCTTTAATTATGTACGTGAACTTGTTGTTGTGTTTGTTGCTGCCGCTGGTATATAGTTTACTTGGTGTTGTTGCTGTTGTTGTTGCGAGAGTGCAAACAGAGATTGTTTCGCACATCACTAATTAAATGCTGTTTCGTTTTGTCCCAAGAAAGTTTCCTTTAAGTGCCGTCTTAAAAGTTGGGGCAGAATCTGTGCTCGTTCACCATGATTTTGTTTATATATATATAAATATATATTTTTTTTAATTTTGAAGTAGTCGTACATATCGTCATCAGCTTCTGGGTGCTTTGATATAACTAAAATGTTTAACAAACTTCTTTTTAATCAGACAAATACACTGAAAACAAACAAGATATGGAAATTTATTGTGGAAAAAAGCCAACGATTCAATGGTCTTAAGGATATGTAGTCTCCTGGCATTCTGTTTATTCTGCTGTCATTGGAATCGCAATTTTTACCCGAACTGGTTGCCAAACCGTAGACTGTTTGTGGCATCAACACGGCATTGCAATATTGTTTTCGTTTATTGAATAGGTGTGAAAATTCGTATTATTTTCGAGTTCCGTGATCCCTAACATTGGGTACGACTACTAACGAGAAAGGAAACTACGGATTACTGTTGAGACAATTACACTCAATTACACTCAATTATTTGCCCATTCAGTGTCTATCCTATAGGCGGCCATTGGATTATCTTTCTGAGGCTCCCTATGACAAGTATATGGGCAGATAAAGTCCTACCCTGGTTGGTTAGTTTTCGCGGCCGCTCCAGTGTCAAAGGAGCGTCAAGTAGCGTTTAGTGACACCAAATGATCATCCTATGTTTCGGAATCACGTTACCCTTTTTACGCAGTCAATCCCGTTGTTTTCGGTTTACATTTATATCCAGCAATATCCTGCTCTGATTTCTTTCAGTGTAGCATAAAATTAAAAATATTTTTGTATGCGTACATACGTATGTCTGAACGTGAGCTGCCGTGTATTTATGTTTTTGCTTCTTGTTCTGTGTTTTTTTTTTTTTGGATCGTAAAGTAAACTCGGAGAAAAGTTTGTTCTTCTCCGTAATACGTACGAGTGGAGCAAGTACGGTTGGCTTGTGCAACAGTGCGAAAGCGAGTGGTGCTAAATTAACAGTGTAAGTAATTAAATCCTTTGGTAGCTAATGAACTCTCTTCTTGCCAGTAACCGTGAAACTTAAGTACCTCTGTACCTTTGAACGAGACTTGGCATTTGATGATGCGCTTTTTTGCTCTTCACATCCTTGTTTTTTTTTTTTTGTAATTTGCTGCTGTGATTTTCGCTCTTGTGCTTCTGCTTCAGCTTCTCTTGCACAACAACAACATTTATTAAGTAACAAATTCTGAAATATTTGTACTAGACGAGGAAAAAGATGATAACCTTCCATTTGGGGACTGAGTTTGGCAAATCAGGGTTTGAAAATACTGATAATTTTGGGAAAAAAAGAAATACCGCCCTCATCCAAGTTCGAGATTATTGCAATAAAAGTATGATATTTTCCAAACCCTGATTTCCATCAATTATGAGGACAAGGACAGTGTCTGTGTCTGGCATGGAACGTATACACAAGTCCTGTAATGTTACGTATGCATCCACATACGGGATGGCTCCTTGTGGTTTTTCAGCCACATCTACGATATGCACAATACGAGAGTTTATGTCTATTTTGTTAAGATTTGTGGCAGATGATAATTTTCCCTTGATAACCGTATGGCTCGTCTATAGCTGCAAGCGAGGACACATGAACTTTTTTTTCTCTCCTCCTGGTTGTGTGTTCGGAGTTAGTGCTTTGGCTAGCAATGATTTTTCACATCATCCATATATGTCCATGCATGTATTGTATATTAATTTGAACTTCTATAGACCCACTCCCACATCCTCCCAAATATGAATAAATATAAACACTTTCCAACACAGTCTCGTCTATGTTCGCATAGAACTAAACAACCTATAAGATAAATTAGATGCTAATGCTTTGCAATGAGAACTCATGTTGAAAACACCAAATTATGACTGGCACAAAAAGGGCAACAGCTTCCAGAGATGCCAGGCAACCGTGAGCATAGTTATCCCAAATTGATGTCTCATAATCGACAAAACCCACAGCTACAGAAGCCATCGACAACAAATTAAAAATTAAACTCAATGCCAAAATAAAATATTTGATAACTAATTTTCCGCCAGTTATTTCAGTTTATGTTCACTGAATTATCTGTTCGAAAGTAGTTTAGTTCGATATATAAATACACTTGAAGATATCGAAATACTACCGTTCGGAGTCAGCTTGAAACCGTAGGTGAGATCCTTTCCCGCCTGTGTCTCCGTCAAATGATAAATGTGCTCCATCAGCAGACAGTGGCGTTTCGTCCAACATCACACAGAAGCTACGCTGCCTTGCGAGTACGTTGTCTTCAGTAGGCAATTTTTCGTTGTGTGGCATCTCTGGCACATACACAGCGGAAGCGTTTGTCCACCCACACCCTTTCCTTGCCATAATTTTCAGCATGCAAAATGTCCCATACAGGGAAATTATTAAAATGGTATTTTGTGTGCAGCACTCACTGATCATGCGGCACATCCTGCAGCAGAACACAATTCAAATTCAAACTCACATTTTATTATCATAACGAGCTGAATGTTGATAAATTAAGTGTTTATCCATTTTATAGTTGTGCTGCTGTTTTATGGATGTCCTACGCCTAAAGACCAGACCAGACCATGACAAGGACGACGATGGAGGGCAATGGCGATGATGATGATGATTATGGGGCACAGCCCAAGTTGGAGTGTGGAGGCTTATCGGCACGTAGTCAACGTATGATAATTAGAATTTTATCACAGAAAAGGGTGTTGTTACCAAAGTGCTCTTTTGCGTTTTGCCCAAAAAGGTCGTCTTCGGGCCATGCAGCAGAATCCCAACTATTCCATCTTAAATTATGCAAATCATATGCTGTGCTTAAAGTTTAAGATGTTTGCTCGGCTGATGGTGCTTTAATATGAATGGGAGAGAGCGAGTGCTCCTTCCTATAACGTATGTGATATTTTCTTTCAAAAAAACACACACACAGATATTAACAATAACTTCCGCTCCATTACGTGTCAACTCACTTGGACCGAAGTGAGTGATATACTCCACCTCCCTTTCGTCCGCCCACATTCAAACGGTCAAGTGCTCGCAATTCCTTCGGTCAGTTAAACAATTTTACGTCATCATGTCATCTTCAAGTGGCCGACGCCTGGCCTTTTTGGCGCCATTGGAAAGCTATCAGTAACAATGGGCCAAATAAAAACCCTCCGAGTAAAGGACACCCTCTTTGTTTGCCTCACTACACAAATACACGGTCATACTCGTAACATTCGCGGCACAAAGCAAGCAAAAGAAAAGAAATATTATGAAAATGACGGACAATAAAAAACAAATCTCAACCTGTGGTTATTTCTCTCTCTCCGTCTTCCATGAATTCTATTGTTCGCGTCCCTGAATCTGGATTCGGTCCATTGAACACAATTGTGTGGATGGGAGAACAAATTGTATGTACGAATTATGCCACGATTTGTCCTGATCCCAAGGAGTGCTGGTGTATTTTTCTTTGTCATTTATTATTTATGGCCATTCACAGATGAACGCTCGATTGGACATTCAAGGACTGTTGGCTGAGATATGAGTACTCCGCCTTACATGACCACTCATACATGTGAACATATTTCGTGATATATCACAGCGATGCCTCTCGAATGATAACACTATCTGTACGCAACGAATGTTGTGCCTCATCAAAATTGATTAGTGGCAATAAGTCAAAACTGTTTGTACAGAAGGACCTTTGTCCGAGGACCCCATTAGTGAGTTGTTGTTTGTGACGACGGAATGGGAAGCGCACAATTGATTGGAGTATTGTGTGTTACATGTACCAGTGCTGGTGCTGGTGCTGGTGCTGGTGCTGGTGGTGAATGGACAACGGCTGAAGGGGGGAGTCAACGTTGAGAGGGGTTGTTCAATTTTATAATTAACTTAAATAACTGAAAATATTTTATACCATCAAAACTATTATTTTGATTTAAGGCTCATTTCCCAGTGGGTATCTTTCTGGTAGTGGCATGGAAGAGCAGACCATTGATCTTATTTCCCCATCGATATTGTCATCACGAAGTTGTGATTAAAAATCATCCGCTACATTATTCATTTCAAATACTGGAATGTTTGGAAGCTGCCTGTGGAACAGAAATAACATGAGCTGTCATGTCGGTCTCATCTTCATCAGGATCATCAGTTGGGTGAGCCTGTGTTGAATGATATGGACATGGACATCAACATGACACTGAGTGCTATTCTGGTCATGTTATTTCGTGTGTCTTGACGGAGTCGGACTTTAACGTCTTTTTTTAAGGTGGTAAAGGAGAAAAGTATAGAATTTCAGATATATTTCTGCAAAACGTCCATAAATGCTTACTACAAGCATCGAACTACTTGGATAATTGTCTTAGACTCACAAATTTGGAACGGCCTTTCCAGGAGTTATACGGTGGCTGCGACCAAAATCTTAGTGAGACTTTGCTTGTATATGGAAGCTAAAGGGAGAATTCTCCAACAATGAGGGAGCAGACTCGAATAGGATCTTACAAAACTTTAGTCTTATCTTTCAAGGCGGTTTAAACGGTGCGGGCACAGCAACATATTTCAAGATGCAAACATTTTCCAAATAACATAAACATGAATTCATAATTCGGTAGCTACCTAACGGTCTCACGTCGTCTTCGCGGTTAGATCCCGACCGATTCAAGATACTTTCACATTTCTATCTAAAGATTTGCATTTCCAATAAATTTAGACCGTGTTATTATAGACTGCTGTGAAGAGTTAATGGGGGAAAAATACCACATGGTGACTGTTAAATTTCTCAAATTACACTTGTCTTCCACACATGGAAATTCGAAGCCTCCTCGTCTCTACTACAACATTTGTCACATGAAGTTGTTAAACATGACTATTAAACCAATGACAACGACCATTTCGATGGCAATTGAAAAACGTTTTAAAATCAATCACTGGCCCAGCTCAACGTGTGAACACCCCAGCATTCCTCTGAAACCCCATTCATTCCGTTTGTATTGAGAATTGATAGTCTTTTTTTATTAGCATGTCCTGCGTGTGTGTGTGTTTGCACACACATGACCATACATTGTAAGCCATTAATAATTCTTTGCATGCTCGAAACCCCATCCGGGCAGATTGGAATTTCACACTCTGCTCTGCTCGGTGCTTTTATGGTTCGTTGATGTTGGTTGGTTGGAGTCGAATCGTATCGTAACGTATCGAAGACCATCACAGTAGGAGTAGAGCAATTTGTCTATTTACCAGCAGAGTCCATTTGGCCATGCGGTGATGGCCTGATGATGGTAACACAGGAATCCATGTTCAACTCGTTCCCACCGATTGGTGCTTTATTGATGTTCCGTGTGTGTACATGTGTGCATGTGTGTGGGCCGGTGTGTGGTTGGGCGTGTGTGACTTTTGACATTTCACAAATATTTGTTTGCATGACTTTTCAATCGTTGGGAAGGAAGGAGTACTCCTTTCCTTTTTAATGGAGAGCAAAGAGTATCATGTTTGTGCTGCAAACTCCAACGGAGTGGTGTTGGTTGACCGGTCACTTCGGTGGTGTGGAGGCCACTTGTGGTTGATGGTTCGTATGTTTGTTTGTTTATATTTCATGGTGGCCACCACGGTTCATGGCGAGTAATTTGTCAAATTTGGCCCTTATCGCTGGACTTTATTTACTCGTAAACAAATTGATGGCTGGTCATCAATTTGTTGTGTGCCTCTCGCTGGAGCAGAGTATGGAGTGGCGGCCTTTAGCCGCAGTTCATAAATCACCGGCGTCTATTAACTTTATTACATTACCCGTATGTGAGTGAGTGCCGATATGTGAGTGGATAAATGTGATTTTAATGCGATAATAAAAATTAATGAATTGTACCACATAAATGAATATTCGTTGTTCGTAAAGAATCCTTGCGTGTAATTCGCCCTCCTCTGGTGTGTGTGTTTGAGTCGATTGGCAGAAAGGGGATGAATGCCGTTTAAAGTGTATCCACGAAGAAATATTCAAATTCCTAAAATAAAAAGTGTAGTTTATGCTTTTTATTATTTTCTTTAATATTTTATGATGATGCGATTTTTACAGACAGAGGCGAGAGTTATGTGGGCAACCCACCACCCGTCTTCTCGGCAGATTTCGTATTTTGTGTGCTCCCGTTCACCCGTACGCCCGTACGTAAGTACACCCTTCTCAAAATCGCGGATATTAGTCGGCGGCAGTCGTTGTGTGAATATGAAGCAACAGCATTAACTTGTCAAACCTCAGCTAAAGGCAACATATTTTTCTTATTTCACTGGCATCATACAAATGTCTGCATGTAAATATGTATATTAGACTGGGTCATACCTATTGCTGAGATGTTCGGTGGGTGACATTTAATCCTGTCGTCATTGCATCTAGGAGGGAAGTGACCCATACATATCGTACTGCTAGTTGACTAAAAAATTGTTGTGTCTAAAGGGCGAACGTAAAACTCAATAGAAATCTGTCAGTGGTCGGATGGACACAGCTCAATCAAAGCGGATATCGATGATTGTACCCAATAGAGGGGTTACCAAAAATATTGCGAACATAAGCGATGAAACAGTTCTACAGAGACGTTTTAGGTAAACCGCCTTCATTTGTAGCTTTGATTTCGAAACAACAAGCAGGTGGTTTCTCGGTGGCTAGCGAGGATACAGGTTTTGAAGCAGTTACATTCCCTGCCGTGTGTATGTGTGAGTGAACTTTTGAGAGTACATTTTCTTTGAAACATTTTCACACCCCCATGCGGGTCCACGTGTGGGTCTGTGCCCTCTTGGTTTACAGGTAGTAGGACAACGTTTATTTTGGCAGCCAACAGTAGCAATATATCTTTAGTAACCCACTCTAATGTACCAATTTATGTACGAACCTTCTTATATTCATTTCTCATTCATGTACTCTTCGTTTGGCTGAGTACGGATGTGTGTGTGTGTGTGAGCGTAATGTTCTGTAATACTTTGCGCGATTTGAACGCGATTATAAAAGCTTTTCGCAATATTTTCCTATAATTTATATGCCTTCACAACATCACTTTCGGTGTTAAATTATGGTTGCGTGTAACGGGCCTGTAAAGCCAGCCAGCCAGCCAGCCTTCCAGCCACATCATCATCATCGTCTGCACCATCACCAGTCCCACACGATGGCATCGTCAATGTTCTTCCGGATGTTCAGTTGCTAATGCATCGATTTAAATGTTTACAAGACGCCGTGTTCCTGTCTCACGGAGTCGACATGAACCAATGAAATAAATTCAAATGAAAATTTATGTCTACATTATGATTTTCGGTTTGTTCTTGTACTGGCATGCATTTGAACATGGCCAAAAATCCATCGACGACGTGTTGAGCTAAATATGTACTACATATATATATAATATATATGTATATTCATATAAATATAGTATTTGATCGGAGTTGCGTTATTATTCGAATGCAGTGACAGTGAATTTCAAACCAATGATGACAGATCTATGTAAAGGGTTATCCATTTCGTGGCTTCAAAAGTATAGGGCTGGAATTCGACATCTGTCCAACTAAGTTGTTAAACCAATTTTTTTTCTCTTCAGTTGAAAGTCTGACATTGACGAAAATGGATCGCTTAACTGTCATACAATGTCAACGTTCAAACAGGGTCCGCCAATTACCTTTTTTTATGAAAATTCTATAAAAAACAACTACTGGATATTTTCTCAAATTTCTTTTTTCATTTGAAAGTACAATCCTTCCGGTTAATAATGGAAAATAATTTCATTCAAATGGCTGCCTCGGCTGGCCATGCAGCAGCCTAGCGACATCAGCTCTGCGGCTGATAATGCGATCTTCAAAAACAGGGCGCAAAACATCGAGTGTAGCTTCGGCACGTAGCGCCGTCCTGTTAAAACCGAATATTGGCAAAATCATCCTCTTAAATTTTTGTAAACAAAAATTCGTTCAACATGGCCCGATAACGAAAATAACGAAAACGAAATAAGCACTAGTTGAAAAAAAAACACGTTATATGTGTTTTATTTACGTTGACTTTTAAAAAGCAAAATGGATAACCCTTTATTTAAATTGTCCAATTAAACTAATCTGACGTGGAATTTATTTAGCATAAACAACACATAAGACATCTGATCGATCTCCACACCCATTTTACTGTGAGGGAGAGTTTTCATGTATTTTCCATCAGTTCAACACATGTTTTGGACTCTTCAATCGTTTCAGTTTTCTGGTTTAGAGCCCCATGGGGGCGTGGTTTAATGAAAGCAAATAATTATTTCTGTCATACACTTTCAAATCATAGAAAATGCAGAAAAAATCCTTTTTAACTTGCAAACGATTTATAGAACACTTAAGGTCATTCTTCGTACTTCATCGTTTACTAAAGCAAATTTCTCACTTGACTACATGAAACATCTGAGGGAAATAAAAACAAATCTCCAAGATTCAACTCTTCCAGTGATTTAGCAACTCCTGCGGTATGTTTTTAAATCATTTGAGTATTCGCCCCATTAATAATAAAAAATAAGTAATTTAAATACTCCGCATATCTGCAAAGCCCACGCATCATTGGCGGTTTTATGGCCAACTCGTAAAACTTTCACTAGGCACTCCGTCTGCGGAATAGCAGGCCAAGGCTGCTCCCAAACGCTAATGCTGCCAACAACATAAATTTTCGTAAAGTTAATCTCTGGTAATGAACATATTCCCCGAAAATCTATAAAATGTCTCTAAGACCATTTGGAAATATATGTGTGTGCGTGTGTGTATGTCTGCCTGTCCACAGGAGAAGGGGGCGGACCATTAATAAATGTATCATAAAATTACAATGGCTGTTATTTTACGTACATTCTTCTCGTACAAGTAATTTACATTTTAATGTTGGCCTTATAAATCATGTGGCACACCGACGAACACACACACATACACACTCGAAGTTCTTGTTGCAAGATGTTGGTTTTGAAAAAAATGGAAGGCATGAAGAGCGTTTCGTTGTGCACTGCACTGCTTTTTAAAGTCATAAAATTAACAAATTGATTAAACAACAATTTCCCTGCCATTCCATTGCGGTAACAATGACAACGGCCCTCACTGGGCCGGTGGTGAACGGCGAAAGAGTACAAGCCGAGGCACCATAGACGAATATCCAAACGTGGAAGCGGTAGAACACCAACCTATGCCGTGCGAGTATTTGATTATGCGTGATAAATGAAGTCATTCTACGCTTTGGCAGCAACCTTAATTGCGGAGTATAGAACACTTGTTTCGGGCGGCGTGCTCGTCTTCTTCCCGGCGAAGGAAAGTGAAATTCTTCATTAAATTGCTGCGGTTCTGAGAATGTTCAGGTGGAGCAGTAGTTTTGCTTTAATTTTTGCAAAAGCCGAATGGCGCAAAAAAAAAGACAGGCGGCAAAAGGTATTTTTTTTTGTATTATTTCAAGCGCTGTCGAGCGGCCATCGATTGAAGGAGTGAGTGACTGGAGGGCTGGCTGGCGACATGGCAAAAATTGCCGCAACGGCAAAAGAGACGAGGACAACAACGGAAACAGCATAATGGAATTTCCGAAAATCGATGACACCCCAGGGGCGCATTTGTTATCTATCGTATTTGTATGACGTTCACAACACTCGCAAACCCACTCAGAACCAACACCCGCTAACGCACATTGGGCGGAAATGTGTGTTTATATAAACATTGAAACTGGTCCAGTCCAAGGTTGGAACAATCGAACATTTTGTCAATTACATATTTCCCGTAGCTGATGCCAACACGAACGACAACTTTGGCGGGCTACAATACAAAATTGAAAATAATATTTGTAGTTCTAAATCTTGGAAGAATCTACGAAGGGAGCAGTTATTGGAAGTTATTCATTTTGATTAACAGGTTTCAGTTTCTCGGACTCCAGCCCTCTTAAACAGATCCTAAGTTGGAAGTTCATTACGTAGAGTGGCTCATGACACTGCGAGACTCGCAGAGATGCGTCCATGCCATTTCCCCAAGATTATATTGGTGTAGGTGGTGTAGATGTTTCGTACTTATTTCTCTTAACATTCCATCAAGGAAACCATCTCTCGAATCAGTGAACTGCGCGCGATGTAATTGTGTATACTCACTGACCGGGACCTATTGTTAAAAGCCGGGTCCCAATTGGTAATGCTTTTCTGGGGAAGTTTTACAATGCGGTTTTGAACCTGGGTTTACTTGTGTGATTGTCGCACACACCATGGCCGTAAAAACTTTCCAAATAACTTTCTTTCTTAAGTCGAAGACACTTCGGTAATTCCCTGCTCCAGCATTTCCAAATGATGCTCATATTTATTTGGCGTAGATTACACAATTTACGAAAAGATAACGCTTTCTCCCACTGTGCCCTTGATACAACCAACAAAATATTATATTGCGTGTACATGAAAACCAAAACATTCTGTTAAAAACACCAAACAAAACATTTGGGATGCATTCACATTGGAAGGAAGGAGTTATGGAAGGGAGCTCGATGGAATGCTCCGGACGAAGAGGGGCGACGGAGAGTGCTTTGGAATTGAAGCGCAAAACTAAGTTGTCTGTGAAATTTAATGGATCCGTTGTCGTTTTTCGATCGCAGCCAAATTTAAATATGGTCTCTTTCATTTCGGGCAAAACAAAAATGCCACAGCGAACATAAAGAATGGCGAAGCAAATAATAGCAAGGAATGATAATAAAATTCATTTCATGATTATCAATTGACTCACGTGTCAACAATTTGTCTTGTAAACATTTCTTTTTTCTCGTTACATTTCGCTTCTAATCGAAGCCATCGAAGAAGAAGAGGACGAAACAACATTGCGCCAGGGGATTAACTTATAATTTTTTAATAGATTTTTGGGTTAAATTCGACTGCCAACTGGCTGCTTGCGAACGGAGTCGCACTGATGGCTGTGACTGTGGCTGTTGTTAAGGATAAATATTGACAGTGGCAAAATAAACTGCCAACAGACATGCTCATCACGTAACACAGTTCGAAGCTAATATGTTTTGTTACGTCTTTAGTAATATGTACGTATGTATGTGTGTGTGCAGATAGTCTGCCAAGGTAGCGGCAGCCATACATTATGGATCTAACCCGGCCAAAATGTTGTTGTTGTTGTTGTTGCCGATGAGCGTACGGGAGTTGTTTGGGAATTCAACAGGCGTCCGTTCAAATGTCGTCTCCCTTCGCTGAACACTTTTTATGGGGATACTTAAAGGAATTTATTGAAGTTTTTAATTCGTTTTTGTTGCAAATAAATTCTGATTTATTGGCAATAAAGGCCAAATCAAACAACACATAACCAACCAACTATCCCAGTCCGAGCTTGCACACATGCACGCACAGCGGCCCAATATGTTGTCATTGTCGTCGGACGGGGGCGGTGTGAGGTGGAAGGGTCTCCGTGTCCAGCCATTAGCAAAAGGGACATCATTCAATTTGAACAGGTCAAATATTGTTTCTCCTCGTACGCTTGTTGTTGATATTTAATTTTGAAACAACGACAGAAAGAGAGAGGACACATACTTCTGTGTGCACTTTCGTTGTGGCAGCTACTTGGGACTTGTTCAAGGATTGCCTTAATTTGCCTCGGAAACATGTGTGGAATCGACAATTTGTAACGTAATAAAAAAAAGTTGTTTGTAGCAATTTAAACAAACAGCAGATGTTGTATGTTCTTAATAACCCACCGCTCGTATCATTGACATCTACGTCATCGTAGTCCTGGACATCACCATCATCATGTACCACATGATTGGCACACACACACACCGCATGTTCGCATCGACACGATGGACGATGGTGATGATTATTAAAAGATGTCCTTTGAATTTTTATTTGCAAACCATTTTGAGGTCAGTTTTAAAAAGTTTTTTTATTTCTCCCAAAAACAAACAATGAAACACTTGGGAGATTCATAAAAAAAATTATGTGAAAAGCATAGAGAAACCACAAACTCATATATCAGCCATCAACCATCAATCTGCCGCAAATTCGTTCGGGGCGATTGGAAACCAGAAAAAAAAACGAATACAAATGCTGCATTAGCCGGGGTTGAATGCGTGGGGCATGAGCTGCCGGTCTGGTTCGTCGGTCTCATTGATGTGGCGAAGACAACGATGATATTGTCTTGGATACTGCCCCCCCACCCCAACACTCTTGTGTATGCACATGCCAACCTTATGTTCATATTGCATTTGGTCATCACCGATTGTTTTAGATGCTACCATAGAAATACTTGTTATTACAGAAGGTAAGTAACAAAAAAAAAACGTGCAAAGGTAGAGTTAGGGCCCACCAATGTCACGTTTTGATGAATATATTTTGGATAAAAGCGATACGCTGGTCTCAAAACAATTTCTAATTTCTCTAAGACCAAGAGTTTGGGATAACACATATCGAAAATGTTTATTTAGGTCTTTCGGAAAGAACGTCTATTTTGTCAGAATTGCCGAGTTTCAGGTACTGATTTTATCTTTTAGTGTCCATTATTTCCGGTTTACGAGATATCAGGCCATGCTGATTTTGCAGCCACTGCTACTGCGTCAACTCTAGTTTTTTATGTAATACAATGATATATTCCACATATTGTGGGCAACCATGAGACGAAAATCTGGCATAAGATGTGTTAATGACTTTAACCAAATCGGCTCATATCGAATCTGTTTGTATTTTAATTATTGAGCACTAGCTTTCGAGTGGATGGGAAAACAATGAGGATTCAAAACCAATATAATCGGAAAATCTTCCAGTCACTGTTCTCAAGCTAATTCTACTAATTCGAGAGATGGAGCTACCCTGCACTCAGATGAGTTTAATTATGCCATCCATCTCTCTCACCTGCTTTCAAATAAGAAAAATATGGCCTATTAAGGATGTGCGAAGGACGCGGAATGCGATTAATCGGTTGCGATTCCATTTGAAAAACTGGTCACTGGTCGTTCAGCTGCAAAATAACCTATCCTTGAAGTCAGCATATACTGGAGTATATCAACCCTGTCGCAGACAATTCACTAATCTGAGATGTGTCGTGTCTGTATTACCTTGTTATTGGTTTGTTTTCCTATTTGGTTGTCTGTCCGTCGGACTACTCTAGAAGGCGGGATCTGTATGCAGTCCTGCACTCAGATGAGTGTTGTTATGATATTGGCATCCCCCTCTCTCTCTCGCCTGCTTGAAAACCAGAAAAATCTGGCCAAATATGGATGTGCGGAGGAAGCGGAATGCGATTAATCTGTTGCGATTCCATTTGAAAAACTGGTCACTGGCTTCTGGGCACATATACAAATTCTAGTAGACAAAAGAGATCTCTTCTAAGTTGATGTGGGTAGAATTCACTCCTTCATTTTGACAGCGGGTTGGCTGCAAAAAGCGACCGCAACCAGTAAACCAGCAACGAATATCCAATACCAGAACTGGGACTCCGGATGGACCCAAGGGAGATTTGCTTTGGTTTGCTGCAAAACTAATCTAATTTTGAAGTCAACATATACTGGAGTATATCAATCCTGTCGCAGACGATTCGCTAATCTGAGATGTGTCGTATCTGTATTACCTTGTTCAAAAACACACATTCAGGGATCTTAACTTATTGTAATTTGTTTGCTCTCATAAAAAATGTAGAGAGTGCGCCCACAGAAGATCCTTAACGTATACAAAACAGGATATCTTCACCAATTCAACGGACTGTCTGTCATTGACAAATGTTTCTCACTCGCCCTACACAGATCTGATTGTTGATGTAAAATTGAAGCAATAATTTTCAAATCGCTTAAAATCGCTTTGAGCGGAGCAGATCACGGCCAATCGGCTACAAAATAAACATACGAGTATTCAGTTGACGAACAACACCGCATAGAGAAATGATTGTCAATGTCGAAGCTGAATGTTATACGGATTTTGGTTCATTGTTTTATTTGGTTTGTTTTCCCATGTGGTTGTCTGTCCGTCGGACTACTGTCGAAGGCACGAGCTGTATGCACTCCCTGTTGAATGTCTCTTTCGCAGCTGGAAAATGATGTTATTTTGATGATGACGCTAACGATTATGACAATGGGTAAGTGGCTGACGATGGGACGAGATGCCACACGTCGCCGCACATCTGACAGACGTTTGTTGTCGTTGTGTTGCCGTGCAAAGCATATGATTGTTGTCGAGTGCGCTCCTCTCGTGTTTTGTCTCATCCTGATAATGATGATGACTTTTTTTTTTCCCGGCTTGCAAAGGTAGAAACGTTGATGGCAGAACGTCTGCATGTGGATGTGTCCGTGTGTGAGCCTTGTTCCTTTTTTTTTTTTTATTATTATTATTAGAGAGGACATGTTGATGTAGTCTGTTGTCTCGTTGTCTTTGTGGCAGCATGTTGTGGCAGTAGTAAGAAAAACAGTATCAGCACAGCAGTATGTTACCATCGTTAAGCTGATTATCAGAATTGCATATTTTGTTTGGGACCCCAAGTATATCAGCGGAATTTTAAGGCATTTTCCGTATATTTTATTTTCGGCTTTAGTGCTCTTTGAGAAAATATCATTAATTTTAATTTTAACACAATTCCCCTTGTAATGATGTGAAAATCTCTTAAGCACTCCTGTCAACGAACCGACGCCGTGCACTACGCTCACGTACATCCATCCATCTGTGTGTGGTTGTGTGTGTGAGATACATGCTCGCCGCTTCGAATATGGAAGTGGCTGTGGGGTGGAGGTGTCATCCTCACCATCCACATTCTCGCATCATCATCAAAGTTGACATATGAAATTCATCAGGCATTATGGTTGACATCTGTGTAGTTGTCCTCTTCCTCTCCTCGTCGTCGCGTTGATATTTCATCGCTAAAAAAACGTGACCGAAATACGATTATGTGAGGGGGAGGGTATTCTCATCACGTTATTATTTTCAACGCTTTTGACCGTTGGATGTTTCGTTATTGTTTTTTTTTTGTCTTTGGTTTCTTGTTTTTTTCGCTGTGATTTTGGAATTTTAATTTAATTTGATGTGTGGGTGTGTTGGTGAAAATGACCGGAAGTATACGCTTGAGTTAAGTTATTAATATTGTGTGAGATAAAGTGAGCTCTTTATATGAGGCAGCTCTGAATACACTCCGTGTCAGTTGTCTTCACCAGCGGGGGAAACATTGAGTTTGTCACCAAGTGAAAACAGTTTGTGAATGGATGAAGAAATAATATTTACAAATGACACTTAATGGACAATGTTCTCAAACAAAAGGAAAACAAATGTTTAGCATTCGATGCGGGAACAAATATTCACAATGTTTCCTTTTGTACAAAAAGAAAACAATTAAATTTCTTTCCAAAAACATGTTTTGCTTGTTTAAAAATGAGAATGATCTAATCGAAGCGAAATGTGTATCCACTTTCAATTGCAAGCAGATGTCGGACCATTTATTTGCGAGATACCAGAAGCGATAGGGCTAATGTTTTAATATCGTGTCGTCCTGAAGCGTATTGAAGTTATTGCAGAGGTTCCAGAAGAGATGCCACTTAAGGATGATTGTAAATCCAGAGCACAGTGTATATGAGATAGTTATTCCCCATTAATGATCACGGATAGAGAGGTCCAGCGCTTCTTTCTTACATTTGTTTCATAGTGATGAATTTGCCAAAAGAAAACTGGACAGCCCACAAAATATAATTCACTTTGCAATTTTATTCAAAACATGTCTCCTATTGTAGGCGAGTTGGTAGCGTGCTTGCCTATCAGAGTGAGGGTTGTGGGTTCGATATCCACCGGAGACTTTGGTCCGTCGCTGCGAAAATCTAGCCATACAGTCTTTGGACCCAAATTTACAACATAAATTTACTTTGTAAATTTAATTTGTAATTAATAAAAAATAAATGACCCAATATTACCTCTATTGTAATGTAGAGGTAGGAGGAGTTGGAGTCTCGAACCACTGTTGTTTTCTACATTATTCATTCCTTTGTCTACGAGGCGTTTGTCTTTCAAAATCTTCCAGGTATTTAAGATATTTAAGTTGCGTATATTCATACCTGTACGGAGATTGCAAACTCATCAAGTTTGGTCCATTATTTCACTAAATTGAATTGCGTTGAATTATGAGTTCCTTAGAGACATCGAATCCTGTGATGTTATCTAATTTATTTTACATACATACAACAAAAATCCAATCCAATCACATGCACACCTGTCTGTGTGTGTGTGCGCCGTATCGTACCGTGTTCTGATGTACTCGTAAAAACCATATGTGGTCGCAAGCAATCAAGGAAACTTTCAAGTTTCTGCAACGACATGATGAACATCCTTACGTCGCAGTTCGTAAGCACCTGAATAGTGGAGTTGGTGTATCCCCGAAAGTCTTTACTCCAAAATTCAATTATAAACATTTTTGTTATTCTTCGGAGCACCATAATTAATTGTCCTTAGACGTACCCCACAAGGACAAGACGAAGATACGACATGTGCACGAAAACAGGTAAATAACCAAATTATCCTTTGTGGCTGAGCTTTAGCAACAGAGCAAAGAATGCATTTCAGATTTGCTTAAATTTCCATGTTGCTTTTGTTCCACAATTTGCCATTAACACTTCTTTAAAGAGTGCTGTAACTGTAAGCGTTTAATCTGGGCCACCGGATAAGCAGGACATTGTATAAACACTCCATTTAAGTGTATCGTAAAACGTTTTGTTGTGGTCTCTGCCACACCGAATGCCCCCCCCCCCCCCCCCTTGTCCATGACATTCCATGTGTTTCGTTTATTGGCCAAAATAACGACTTTCGAGTATCAAAAAACAACAACAAAAAACAGACCATTACCACTGAAAAAAAACAAGGCCATACACACACACTCGTACACACGTTCGTCCGTATCAAAGATATCTAAAAAGGCGTGAAATTAATTTACATAATTTTACGCTCTTTGATCGTTTCAAATTGCCCTGTTCTCCTTCATGCCCCCGTGCAATTGTTGCTGGCATTGTGTGGATGAAATTTACAAGGAATCGCAGGATGCCCTGGGCCATGAACTGGCTTCGTTAGTGCAACGAGATTGGGGATACTTTATGCTCTTCGGCCTGTAGGGGTGTGTGTGTGTGTGAGAGTTTTTTTTTTTGTTGGCTGTGTGCTGTGTGCCCGGGTGTCAAATGAAATTTACGCCTCCCCGTACACCAATATCTACGATGCTTTGCATAAAATGTATGCTAAATACCGAAGCCGTTAAGCTGTGAACTCTCAAGTTGCACTTGAGATACCTAAAATGTCACTTTACAACCTCTTGGGGAGTCCAACAATGGAGTGAACTTAAACAATGGCCCATTAAAACGCTTCATACCCCGAAAGCGACAATTTCAGTGTTAAATATCTGTGGAATAGCAAGTATTGAGTAAAACCATAACAAATCGGCAAACTCATTTTCACACCACTCTCTTCGCGTTTTGACAGTGCATTTGTGAAGAAGTTTTTCCTTAAATCCTTTTGTTTTTTTTTTGCCTTTTTCTAAATATGAATAGGTTAGCTCGTTAGCAAATTGCCAAAGTGGTCCTTGGACAATTAGCTGCATCTTCTAATGTCTCATTTTAATTATTGTGATATTTTCCCATAACAAGCTACTTGTTCTTAGAGACTGAAGCATGACATTGGAAGATATTATTCGGTCCAAGATACGCATAGAATCCCATCAATTAAGTACAGCATATCCGTTGAAGGGGTCAAAACTTCCTAAAATTACTCATAAATTAAAATAAATTGATTCCCATTCAGAGTCTAATTGATATATTTCCGAAGTTCAACGTAAACAAAACGCCGGTCCCGGATGGTGTTTCAGTACTTGTCTTATATAAGTGGTCTTCGACCAAAGCTTGTCTATAAACTAATCTTTTCAACATGCTGCACCGTACTTCACCCATTGCGTTGGAATGTTGTCAATGTTCAGAAAGGTGAGCCTACGAATCCTGCTACCAACCGCCCCATGACAATATGTTCTGCGCTCTCAAAGGTTATGGAGAGCATGGTTAACCATCACCTGGTAAAGTAACTACAGTATAACGGTCTTCTGAATGATCCACAGCATGGCTTCCATAAAAACCGAATGAGCTATTTAACATCATGGTGAAAGCAAGTTCGTGGCGCTGGATATATTAAGATGGTCTGGCACGGTGAACTGACATCGAAACTAATTGCATTTTCGTGTTTGCTTTCTTAGATCTCTAAGATCTCGTGCAAGATTCTATCCCACAAGATTCTGCTCTCTTTTTCCTGTTCTATACCTTATTTTCTATGACGACCGGTCAAAATCGAGTCTAATCTGTTGCATACAGATTTCATCATAGGCCAAGTCCTCTGGAGGTCGGGGCCAAAGGCGAACTTCTCACTCATTCGCCAGTTGACGTCTATATGAGCGGGGTTAAATGAAGAAGGGATATTTCAATACACGCAAGACCCATTGCTGTTGTTGTATGGTTGTTGTAGTAATAAAAACGTCCCACTGAACGTGGGTAATATATCGCTGTTCAATAGTTGTTTCATCCGGTATTCAGGGACTCTCACTCTCACATCCTCTGAGTGTTGGTTACAAAATCTTATAATTAAGAGATAATTCAGAGGTTTGATGGCAGCTTGACACTGAGTACAGCCATCAGTTCTGCCCGTCATAATGGTACAATTTAAGTCGACAGCCCGTTTCACCCTATCTAAACTGTTTACCCGGAATATTTTGCACTGACTGCGGAGATAATTCAAGTAACTGCCAGTGTTACATGTAGGAATACAAGGGGTACTCTGTTAAATCAGTGAAATATAGGATATGTATCCGCGTTTCTCGTGTAATAGTTCGGATAATAACTAATGTAATAAATCGGAAAAGCCAATTCCAAATGGCAGATTCATTTCCAAACCTTTTTGAAAGTCCCCCATTCTAACCATACGGACTAACCAAATTCATAGTGAGGTCTATGAGTAACCCTCCACTCTCATTCTTAATCCGATATGAATAATCTACCTAGTGTAGACGGGCATGCGATAATTGATATTTGAATATTGTGGTACAGTGTAAATATACAAAAGTGTCCCAGACAATCACTACGATCATGTACTACATGCATTCCCAATTATTCCTTTAAAGGACATGACAATTGCATCCGTTAAACCTTTCCGAAAAAGGTCTACTTTAAAATATTGATTTGTTTGGTGGTACGTGTGTCCCTGTGTCCCTGTGTCCAAGTGGATACTTCTATTCCAGTACGTTTTTCCGTTGGTTTAATTAAGACTTAACAAGGTCTTTACACTGCTCGCCACATTGGCCGTTACTCATACGCACTGGATTGAAATTGAAAAATGGTAGCTCACCACACACGAACACACACACACATAAGCACATTTGAAGGATGAATTTAATTTTTATTTTATTAGAACCACAACTTATGTAGCACGAACGTAAAGTGGATTTTGAGCAGGGACCTTTTTGTCGGCTAAGCCATCAACATCTTTTTAGCCTGTCGGCCAGACTCACATACCCCACGCAGCAGCGCCGGCCAGCTGTGGTCTGGCTGCAAGCGGGACACTTGGCGTATTATGCCCGCATTAACACCGGACACAACAACCCAGGCGAACAAAGAGCAACAGCAAAAGGATACAACGTCGACGTCCTAGTCCTTTTTTTTCGCCTGTGCTACTTCATGTAGTGTGTGACTTATTTTAGCTTTGGGACATTTCCGCACTTACCAACAGAGTTGAACCCCTTCAAAAAAAAAAGAAACGGCAACACACACATTATCAAACAGAAGAAAAAAAAAAACACATCAAATTGTGTTCAAATTAACAAAAAACGAAGGATGTATGGGCAGGGCGGGGGAAGTTGTTTTAAAATCGAATGTGTGTTTCGTTTTGTTTTTGAGCAGAGTCTACGAGAAATCCACCGTAAAGGACATCCTTTTTTGCAACAACAACAACAAATAAGCAAACATGTGTCGGTGGAAGGAGGCTGTCGACTGAAGCAGAGTCGGGTTGGGTCGTCGCTCGCTCTTCTCGTTGTTGTTGTTGCTGTGCTCTTCTGTTACCGTAAATCTGATTAAAATTTTTAGAATTTGCCTTTTAATGTGATTTTTGATCAAAAGTGTTTTATATGTACATATGTCCTCGAGAATAGGCAAAACGGGTATTAGATGTGCCACTCCATTGTTTGCTGTTCCATAGTAGCTTCTGTCATTTGTGGACACCGTCCACTGTCCACTGTCCGCCTCCTGTACGCCAATGCCCATGACAATGGGTTTGGTTTCGGGTGCGGGAACGGGTAATATTCAAATAATGTTACGCATTATTTGGTTGGGGGCTACGGCCGAGTGATCTCTGCTGGGAGGAGCAGCAGGGTGTATGGCCAGTGAGTCATTGTAGTCGCATTTGTTATTGTTTTGTTAATTAAATGAAAAAGGAATTCATATTTGAAATGGCTTTCTTTGAAATATTTTGTACTCGTCTGTTCTTTCACCACTACTTTTATGATTATTTCCATTTAATGACAAATTTAAAAATTCAGTTAACCCCCATTTGTACAACGTCTATTTAGTCGTAGCTTTGGTCGACATTCATTAGCATTTGTGATAGCCTAGCTGGAAACAAAGAACTGATAAGATAGGAAAAGAGGATAATCGGAAATAGTACGAATAGGACTAAAATATGAAAGTCCTTAAGCGAAAAGCTGATTATTAAGGGATGTTTCAATCAGACAATTGGATCTGAGTATACAGTCAATATTGAATCAGATTATATATCTGCAATATATTGTAGACTGACTTCTGAATCGATGTTGCTTCAAAAACGATACTGGCAGATCTAAGCTAAAGCTAAAGTGGACAGTTACAGTACCTAGATAATAATGTCCTAAATTGTATGCTATCTTGATCGGTGGTATGTGGACGAATCCTCCCTCTTATCGTCATAGTCTGTTGTTTCTCTTTAGTTTGTACCGCCGGACTCACATCGCAACTCCACGCCGAGCCATCGATTTAGATCGTAAATGGTCCGATGGTCCGTTCTAAGTTCGATAAGCTAGGACAAATGTTCAAGGGGTTCCTGATCACCCGTGGTATGAGAGCATCACTACATCCAGTTGGAGCCAGCAACTATGACTATGTCACCAATATTTGGAGCCCTTAACTGTTAAATAGTTTACGATATATGTTTTTCACTTACTCTAGCTTCCATTCCATATGTGTTTTATCTATAGGCCCCATTTACTCCCATGGAAATAGCGTTACAATGGTTGATTCGCAAACTCCAAGTCAAAACAAAATATCGGTAGAATTTGTCTTTAAACAACAGCCAACCAAAAACCTCAGGAAATCCATACCGAAATGATCAGACACAACAATAGGATCGCGATCTCACGCTGTACGACATTGTACTCGTAGACTGCAATTAACATAACTTTTTCATTGAAGATTCGTATCATATCCCGTACACGACAAAAATAGAAGAAGAGATATAAAATAAGCTGGCAGGGGATCGCCATGGTCTTACCGGTGGATCGAGTGTGGCCCAGAGGACATAGAAGAAACCATGAGATGCATTTGTGACTCGTGCTGTGCAACATAATTCTCATTGTACCAGATAACATGTATACGTCCCCCAAAAACCATATGTAGTATCTGAATCGTAGCAATTACAGTTCTGACGGTATCTGTTCATCAGATATCCGTCGTCTGGTCCCAGACGTTATAAGATTTAGCCGAACTATGCGGCTATGCAGGGATTAGCCGGTTGATCGGACGACACACCATGGAGAAAAATCGTTCTTCAGCCAAACTGTGCATATGTGGAATACTACTGCAGCAACTGTCTTTCCTGTCAGCTGTGACATTCTCAAATTCAAGACAAACGTCAACGAACACTACTCCCTCCTTCCGCCTACCCTTCGTTCCCATCACGAACACAGTGCATTGCACTCTTAGGGGACATCCTCTGAGTTTTAGTAAAAAAAAAACGTATTTATGTCTAGCACTGCTCTTCTCTACAAACAAAATCTTGGAGACCAATGGGCACTGGTACGCGGAAGGACTTTCGGGCTACATCAATAGAAAAACACTTTCTATTCGATGCTGTGATTTTCAATGCAAAGACAAGGTCCTTCGACTGCAGACCCAGTTGCCTTTTTCAGCAAACACAATCGAAGTAATCTACGAATTTATTTAAATCCTGGTCCAATGTAATCACATTTTGCCATTCTCGTTCTCGTTCTCTGTGCTGATGTTTTTAGTTTTGGCATTTTGAATTGTCACTGAAGCAGACATTAATGTTAATTAGGAGCACACAACATACACGCATTGGGACGGTTTCCTTTGGTTCACATTCACATTTTTAATGAAAGCCTTGGGGACTGCAGAGGAGTGGCGTGGCGTTGCGTGGCTCGGCACGGCGTGTACTTATTATGAAGAGCAAAAATGTTAATGAAGGGTCTGTTTCAAAAATAACAACAAATAAAGAGAATTTGTTTAAAAAAAAAAAAAATAGACATCATCAGTCAACCAAGTCTGTTGGACCGCCAGCCACTCAGTTAACGAGTGGTCACTTTGATGTGGTGCAGTCTGTGGTAAACGCGTAATTTATTTCGATACGAGGTCTGCTTGCTATGCGGACTTGCTCGACTAATTTCAATTATGTTCTTTTGGCAATCATTTTCAAAATATGCTTTCAATTTATTTCCTTAAGAAATTAAGGACGAATAAAAAACAAACAAACCAGAAACGGCAGCAGCAGCGGCAGTGCCAGCGCCAGCTCTAATAGTAAGGAGTTCTTTGAAGATACGCATGTTTTTGACTTTGATATGTAAATTTGTTTGTATTTTCTTTGAGAGATTTAACCACAGCAGTGTCCGGTTTCGGGTTGGGTCTGGTGGCGTCGGCCCCTCAAGAACATCTTGGAAATGTTAATTTCTTTAAAATCTTCTCAATGGCTTGCACAGATATTTGGGGGTGCACACACACGTGTGTGTGTGTGTGTGTATTTGACCAAATGCAGTCATGCATGGCTAACACATTCAAATGAATGCCACTCGCATACACATACGTGCGTTGGTATGTGTAATGTGACTATAAAAACAAAAGGGGAAAGGACGACAAAAGCAAACGGTTTTAATGGTCAGAGTACCGAATAATTGACAGCAGAAGATATTTGCCTGTAATGCGAAAACACAAATACACAGTCGGGACGGGGCGGGGCGGGGCGGCACGGGTCGGCTAGAATGATTTGAGTGAGTGATTTTGTGTTAAGATTTGCCATATTTTTGTTTGTGAAGCTAAGACCCCTTGACTAATGGCTGATAATGTCGGAATTAGAAACTGAAATCTTATAAATGTTGTTATTCTTAAAAGGACCTTTTGGAAAACCTTGCATTACACACACACACACACACACAGACAGACACTAACATGGATTTATGTGGTGTAGTAAAATAGTTTGTGCTTTGTATGTATTGGTCATATGTTGTGCCCACGCAGAGTGGCAAGAGTAAGAGTATTCCATGTGTGTAGGAAAACATATGTATTTGTAGCAAAAGTTTTTATAACCCTTGAGTGCACATGCAAACAAATAAACAACTACAACAACAAAACGTTGCTTCATATATTCCACACAACAGCACACAACATGTCCTGTTCCGATACATGTTCTTACAGAGATATGAATACACACACACACGCGTGCTCCAACTGGCAGACCTTCCGCATTTTCTGAGGATATGTGTTATTCTTGACACCCTACTATCGGTGAGTTATTCCAAGTCGTATCTCTATATTTGTACTGAGTATACGATTTTTTATTAATTCAATTACTGTTTCAAAATTGTCCAGTGGCTGGCTGGCAGTAACCCATTACAAAATATATATTTTTCCAATTTCCAATAGGATAATAAGCTCTGCTTGCTTGCGTTCATGAGTGCAGAAGCCTTTATATTCAGAAATTGTCCAAGTGTACTACGGTATCAATACTTGTCACTCATTACCCTCAAACTATTTGCTCATCAAACGAATTGAAATCACTACGTTTTGAATGCTAACTTTAGTATGTGTGTAGGGTGTGTGAGTGCGTGTGTTCAGATTAATATCGTTGTATTGGTAGCCAGTAGTTGGTACATTGTGTGCGGGTGTGTGTCCGTTTTTGCTATTCGTGTGTGTATGTGTGAGTCCTGCTGTGGTGTTATTTGTGCAATTTGTATGCTTGAAAGCATTTTACGACTTTCACAAAACTTTCCGCCCAAAACGAAAAAGGATCCAAACAAAGCAACTAAACTACATTATGTACTCGTGTCAAACTATACAAGTATTTAGTGTTTCGCCTGCCGTCTGCTTCTGCCACTACGAAATCTTTGAGCCATTATCTCGGTTTCAAGTCTATGGAATTTTCAATTTTCTTAAATCGTGTTTCCTTGGTGTCTTAGGTTTTGTGGTTTCATTTGTATACATATACATGTACACAGGGGATGGGGGGGGCAAGGCAAGGGGAATGCGGTGGAATGGAGGTGGACAAGGACAACGTTGACCGGCTTCATGTTCCAATTGAAATACGATTACATGACCAAAACACGCACTAAGTGAAGGCTTAAGAGGTCACATTCAGCATCATTTGTTGTTGTCCTCTTTGGCCGTTGGCCGTTGGACATTTGACTTTGTTTGCACAAGCTGACTGTGAACGTTGGCGTCAGGTGTTGGCCCAGAATGATAAAAATTAATATGATTGTGTTCGTAAATTTATAATTTCACGACGTGAATGTGGCTTTTCGAAACTTTCATATTTTAAAAGACAACCCATCCCCCCATACTAAAGTTCCTTGGATCAGTTTAATATCACTTATATGTCATAACGTAGGAGAATAGAAAATATTCCCAAACATAAGAATAGTTGCTCATTATTCTGATATTTGTCCAACTTCATAAATGAGTTATCTGAGAGCCAAAACAAGGCTAAGATTTGTCGTAACAAAAAAAAAATGGGGCTAGAGGAAAACCACATAACTTTAATAAAGAACACAATAATGATCTCAGAGTAAGACTTAGGCTCTCACAATTTCAGTTTCTGATCAAATGCAGCTTTTGATGACCGGGTAGATCATTTGAACACGTCTGTGTCGACAAAGACCCAGTCGCAGACCATACTTGTCGCAATACAACTTGCGGGATGATTCAATAAGAAACCTAGTTTTTCCGGAGATCACAGACACATTAAATACACACACTTTTCATTCTTTCCGGAGATCACAGACACCATTAAATACCCAGATTTATCTGATATGTTCGACATCAGGTCGATATTTAACTGATCTTTTTAAAATTGTCAAAAAATGGCTGTGTACGGGAGAATCTAACCAGGATATGACCTAAGCTTTCGTATTCCAGTGTGCCAAAGAAAATTATGTTAAAAAAAAAAACAAAACCTAAAGTAAAAAGAGTTATGTGGTCATGGGTTAAACCTAAGAATATCCCAGGACAAAAATACATATATCTCGTGTGGAAATATTACAATTGGATTATGTTTGTCGTCCTGACCACTGTACAAGGGGCTAAATCAACGAAAGGTTGATTTCAACTACTTGATTTGACTACTTTCAAGAAGTTGTCATCCTTCTTATCTTTATGGAAGACCTGAGGGATTTGTTTTTATGTTGGAGACCAACATTTCAAAGACCCACTATAAATAAAGTGACTGCTTCTGTCGATTCTGTCGCTCCAGAAGCTACGACCTCGATCAAAGTTTGCACAGTACATATTCAGGCTTTTGGAAGGCCGTGGTGTTGTTTCCGACTACCACACAGCAAACCCAGTTTCGAAACCTGGTAAGATCATCAACCATTTTCAGCGGGTGTTTTCTACTTCGTAAATGCTGACTTCACGAGTATGGGAGTAAACTCCAAGCCATTGAAAACAGCTCTAGAAAAACATTACCCTTTTGGAGCCGGCTTTAAACAGTAGGTCTCGGTCAGTGAGTATACAAAATTATATCAATGATTCGAGAGAAGTTCTCCTCTGTTCCGTCATATAAGGGATACAAGTATGTTTTATGCCTATCAACTTTTGTATTCTATTTTACAAAACTCGGCACCATCTTTAAAAAGTGTGGATGTCACCTTTTAATTACTCCCTTGTTATAACTCACAGTCTGTATTAATGTGTTCATCTTTATTTACTGTTTTTATTAACATACTAACAACCGGCGATCCGACTGGATCTTTCTCTATGTTGGAGCTGTAATGAGAATATGAAAACAGAACAAGAATATAATGATTGACGTACATCCTCACATCCTATTTTGAAGTTTTCCTTACACTAATTGACTCATTTCGAATTGTTTTGCTTTATTTCTTCTCAATTCAATAAACTAGCGAAATCCATCCCAAAATTGATTGCCGATTTGTAGCAGAGATTTCAATGGCGCATATTTTATGATGTTTCTTTTATCAGTTTCCGCAGCGAACCGTCGCACAATCGATTTAAACTAATAATCAAATGAAACAAACAATTCCTTTTCGAATTTTACAATTTAACAACTGGCAAACAGCCACTAAAGCCTACAGATAAATAAAACGGAGCAACGTCATAAAACGGAATGTGCCTCCGACCGAAGCAACCGAAGACAGAAAGGTATGCAAGCCAATCCTTTTTGTTTTTACCCGGCAAAGGATTTCTCCAAACAACAGCCACATTAAAGATGATGTCAAATCCGTTTGATAGGACGTTTCTCGAATTGTGCGCCGGAGACTAATAAAATCAACGATGTGGAACTATAAAGCAATGAGCGTCGATTGCCTGGAAACTACAAACAACAACAGGATACTCACTCGCAGCTGCAAGTGAGGACGAAGCAACTCGCAGCATATTTGTTTCGAATGAAGAGAAAACTGCTTGCCTAGCGAGTGAGTCAACATCCTCTATGCTTTCCTAGAGGATAATCCTGACAGGAAGAGGAAGTAGTCTGCCATAATGTACGGGTACGAAACTGTTACAAAAGAAACTGTGTCTGCGTAGGATCTGCAGGAGGAAACACAAGCGAAATTTGTTTCGCAAGGAAGAAGACAACATTTGCTTGACAGCCTCTGCGGCCTGTGACCCGCATTCACCAAGCGAAGGGGTTACACTGAGACTGAGGGTGGCGGCTGACTTTTTTTTTTCCAATAATGTTGCCAATGGAAGGGGTTCGTAGCTGCGGCACTCCTTTTCCTTTCCTGCGATTATGCATTAATCACACTGGCATTGTGTGCGCCTTGGCCACATGAACAATGGTGTCTTGGACCCGGCTAAGGGATTACTTATAATTCGGGGTTACTTTAAAGGGCAATAGCTGGAGGAGGCAGATTTGGTTTATAATTTCAAGTTGAATATCCTTTACACGAAACCGTCTGTCCTGCTGTGGTAGATTCACTCCCAATTTTTAATTGATTACCCCGCCAATACGTATTTTTTCTTCACCAGAATTTTAATGATTTTTTTTTGTTTGCTTTTCACAGGAAAAGACACCCAATTTTATGGTCTGCATTAGGGCATTTTCTTGTTCATTTTTTTAATTTATTTTTTCTTTCTTTTTGGTCGGCAGCATTTTCTTAATCATCTTGTCGCCATTAATAAATCACAGTCATTAAAAATGCAAAAATCCAGCTGCGTTAAAAAGAATACAAAAACAAAAAAAAAAAAAAAGGTTTTTGTTTGTTTTCTATACAAAACACCAAACAGCAGAGTAGAGTGTCGGCAGAGCACAATACCGGAGGCAGGGTATCTTAAGGAAAAGTGTAACAATTCATTATTCGTCGAATCGAGATGAGGACTAGACATCGCAAGAGCAGCAGTGTCCTTAGTTCCGGGACGGTGTCGCAGAATTGAAAGTGTGAAAGGAAAATGGATAGAGGACAGACGGGAAAAAAGGACACTTTACAACCGAATGAATCTAATTAAAATGTAATTATAAATCTAACCATTGAACGGAAGTAACCACGGGATACTATCTCATAATCGCCAAAGACACAACCAAATGATATTTTTAATTTTTTTTATAATTTTATTCTGTTTGTTGCCTTCTACGAGATACAAAGAGAGAGAGAGACGGAGAGAAATCAAAAGAAACGAGAGATGGAAAATTAAATCATGGAGAGATAACGCAAATTAAAAAGATTCACTGTGCAAAAGTCCGGGGTCACTACCGGATTCGGAAGATTTTGTAAAAGAAAAATTACTCAAAGAAGAGAAAGCAGATTTCATACGGTAAGGAAAACCAGCCAGGAATAGACCAGATAAAGACATTATACATCTCTTGGAAATTGTGACAGCATTGTGGCTTAAATGCCCTAGACAATGGAACAGTAAAGTAACACAGACTGCGAAATGGTGGATGCGGATGCGGATGCAATAAACGATGCACGGAAAACAATCCCGTACACATGTTGTCGATGAGTTCACCTGGATCACACAGCATCCTACTGGGGGCAGTTCTTCTTGCTGTCTGATCAGCTTAAGCAGAAATCCTGAACTTGTGGTATGTACTGGAATGTAGGTGACCCAAAACCTCCACCCTTAAAAAATAAGGGATGTAATTTTAGATAATTGTTTTCATTAATTTTAGAAGATGATAGGTCAACTGAGAGCAGTTACAGTGAGAACTCTGAGAGATCACGGGTCACGCTTTCTTGTTCGAGATTCTGGTTGGTAACCTCAGACTTTTTCCACATCGACACCTAAATTCACAATTTCAAATAAACCCGTTACTTTAAAAAATAAGAAGATTCGGGTAAAGGGGAACCAGAACGCATTCTTTAAAATGCCCAAAATCCAGCGAGGTGTATATGCAGGTATTCCGGAACAGATTGGCCGACAGTCTCAAGTCTTCAATTTTCGGGAATTATAACTTATTGGTACTTGTTGTGTGTAACGGCGTCCTCGACAATGTACGACTCGACGATAAGTCCGACGTTAAGGACAGTGACTTTAGGTGGATGTAATGGCTCATCGTGAATTATAAGTGGATTCTCAGATCCCCAGAAGCGGAAATTGGTTCATTGTAAAGTTAGTACAAATAGTAAAAAGTTAGTGAAAATAGGTTTCTGTTTACTTCTTATCTATTTATTGTGAGATGGAAGGACTCACTTTGTAAATTGACGATGTTGATTTGTCGTCAGTTATCCTAACTTTGGGTTCAGGATTTCATCTTCCCTATTGTCTAGGTGACAAATTTGCCAGGGATGTCAAGAACGAAGTTGTGGTGGGTTAGCTGTCTGTGTAAATTGTACTTTTGGCCAGTACCAGGACATGTGA
The DNA here is from genome assembly GCA_958296145.1 of Hydrotaea cyrtoneurina. Taxonomy (NCBI): domain Eukaryota; kingdom Metazoa; phylum Arthropoda; class Insecta; order Diptera; family Muscidae; genus Hydrotaea; species Hydrotaea cyrtoneurina. Next base: position 2,101,151 of record OY282513.1, on the reverse strand, counting down.
AATCTGACGTTAGTGGTCTCTTGATGACCATCACCCTTTTATGTTGTTTTTGGACTATATTCACTTTTTTTTTTAAAGTTTTCTCTACAAGAGTCTCCACCCGACTCGTCTACGTTCTTGTCCTAGTCCCACCGGCAACCGATATTCATTTCGTATTCGAATTAATTCCTCTTCAGAGCCACACGTTTTTTTACTTATTTGAATACTTTCATAATTATCATTTCTGATCTAACTGAATTGGATTACATCTAAATAGACTCCCTACCCACTTAGTTTCTGGCATTGTTCACAGGGAATAAGAAGAAGATCTATCAGCATCATTTTAACGACTTTAATATGCAAACCCCAATTTTAATTCACCTTAAGAGGCGGTTTAATGTGATAATAGATCTTAAATCATCTTAAGTACGGCGACTGTGCCATCCATTCGTTAATGGCCGCTGCGCCGCCTTTGAGGTTATATGACCAACCCACCCGTTCGCGTTCATCACGTTGATGTGTTGACAAAAAGCTGTCAAAATACCAACTCTTGTTTCGTATTACACAAAGAGTATCATCCTACGAACAATCCTTTGTAGCATCTCAAGTGTTAAAGTACGAACTCACTTAGAAACGGAAACTTCAAGGAGTCCTTTAAAAGCGCCACCCGTCCCTTCGCCCACATGACAGTCGTTGTTTGCTGGTGTTTGGGTGGCATTGAATTCATGAAAGGATATACACGAAAAATCTTGTAATGAAAAGTAAATAAGAAAAAGACAAAACGAACGAAAAATTAGCGCTGATAATGAAGACAAAGTCCGTCCGTCCCCCTTTGATATGAGAAACTTCAAATAGATTCCGAACAACTATTCAAGTAATTGGATGAACCAGCCGCTGTGCGTGATATTAAAGTGAGACTATCTAAGTGAATTCTGTTTCTATCAGAGTCCTTTAAAGTACAACTAAAAATTCGATGAGCCCGGAAAAGACGGCAGTGTTTGTTTAAACCTTAGGACTGCTGCTGTTTCGTTACTTTCAGACTACACGAATCCTTAAAAGGGGCAACTCGGTAAGGCCAAAGGGCTTTGCAGCGTAATTTGTAGACATACAAAAACCGAGGAGCATCTCAGCATCTCGTCGCTGGAAATGGAAGAACGGGGGCTAAGAGTGTATGCCATTGAAAAGGGCAAAGGTTCATTTACGCCCCGCACACACACACACACACACACCCGCACATCCTTCCGATTATCTTAATATATATTTACCCTCGACACTGATTCACTGATACACTGATACACTGATACACTGATTCACTGATTCTCTGACTCTGTCACGCAGTACGTAGGAATTTAAATAGGCATTCTATAATTCTATAAATAATAATAAAAAAAATAATATTTTTTTTTTGTACAGAAATTGTGTTTCCCCCAATTTTTTTTTTTACTAATTTTTTTTTTACAATTTTTTTTTTTTTACAAAATTTTTTTTTCAACAAAAAAATTTTTTTTTCCACAAAATTTTTTTTTTCACAAATTTTTTTTTTTTCAACAAAATTTTTTTTTCAACATAAATTTTTTTTTGTACAAAATTTTTTTTCCAATTTTTTTTTTTTTCAACTAAATTTTTTTTTTTTCAACTAAATTTTTTTTTTTCAACTAAATTTTTTTTTTCCACAAATTTTTTTTTTCAACAAAAATTTTTTTTCCACAAAAATGTTTTTTTCCAACAAAATTTTTTTTTCCACAAATATTTTTTTTTCAACAAAAATTTTTTTTCCACAAATATTTTTTTCCCAAATTTATTTTTTTTCGAAATTTTTTTTTACAAAATAGTTTTCTCAAAATATTTTTTACAAAATTTTTAAAATTAAGTAACAAATACTTTCTCAAGCAAATTAACGGGCGCCATAGGCGCATTACAACTTACTAGTAACCAATAATAACACATTGATTACTCACGAACGAACACAAAGTCAATGTATTGTCTTAGCGCAGTTGCGGATGGGTGTCTGTGTGTCTGTGTGTGTACACTCACATGTCCTCGTGGCTTATGTGTATTTAAGAGCCTTCGAAAACAATGTAAAGATTTGTCGGTCCTTGTTGTGTACTCCTGCCCATCACGAACAGTTTGATGGTTGTGTGACTCCAATGCTTCGTCCACCACATCCGGTAGCTCCACAGCAGACCCCGTCTGCGGAAATCTCGCAAATAGGCGGAATGGGTTAGTTGGTGGCATGTTCCATTTCTGTGTTATTTTCATTAATTTGGGATAAATTAAAAACCCCAGCAGCTGCAAATGAGGGTGATGTACACACAAATACACACGCATGTAGTTACATGAATGTAATGGAAATATTTGCTAGCTATACAAATTGGCCATTTTGCTGTGGGCCTTTGTTTGAAAAAGAAATTATTTGAATGTATCGAAGTATTGGACAAGTTGCAAATTGGGAAAGTGTAATGAATTTGAAAGTTGTTTCAAGTACTTTGGATGGAATACTGAGATCTGTAATGGGGACATGTTGTACAGAATTGAGAATGGATTCTCGGTTCTATGGAAAATACTCCAAAATGAAAAACGGCCAAAAGAAATGGCGAATTCCCCAAAATAAATGAATAATTCCCCCCAAGAATTTATGAAAAATTAGCCAATGCATAATCCTCCAAATATTATGAAAAATGTCTGAGGTGTACTATAATTTGGCGAATGTGGAAGGTAATTTTGGGAACATATGAAATGGACAGCTGATTTATATGTTAGAACTCAGCTACAGTTCAGTACAATCAATTACTAAATATCTCTGGTCAAATATTTTCTTCTTTTAATTTTAATGCAGCGTCAGCCCAGGACAGAGAACTGCCAGTGTCGCAAATTTATCACCTCTGGTAGGTAGGATCTGTATGGAAGCCAAATTTGAAAGATGACGATGTCATGTTTAGAAAGAGTTAGGCTTACGATTATTGTACCAAGTGCAGGATTTACTTTTTTACTTTTTTTCGAGCTATGAGACTTTTGTGCCACTTTTTTATATTGATACTAAATTTGCCATTTGTTGGTAATTAGTGCCTATTAGTTGTACTTTTGTGTCACTTTTCGCGTTTTAGATGAATCTTCTTGTTTATAATATTTTGACAATACTGACGATTAGGAATCTTAAACTGTCGAACATTTTCGTGATCATTGTGGGAAATTCCAAGTCAGGATAATGTACTTGGTCAGGATAGTAAAACACCCAAAGGATTTGGAGTCAAAGGCCAATTTGTTTTTTATTGTTTATAGATAAGTTTGTTCCGTATCTTGACGTTTCTTTCCCTACTTTTATTTTTTTTGTTCAAAAATTAGTTTTGCTTAACTCGAGAAGGAGTTGTTCGATTTTGCTCAAATAAATTTAGAAAAATTTAAAATTGCCTTTCCTTTAATCTGTGTATATACTTATTCTCTACATAATCAACAGTTTTGTAGTTATAAATATTTTTATGAAGAAAGCAATTAATTTAAAAAACTAATCTCATGAAAAAAGTCTTGAATCGCTTTATGAAATTGTCTAAAATTGTTCTTTTTTGTTAACTCATTATTTTCTTGCTGTTGTTTTCTGAAAATAAAAACCAAAAAAGAGTGCCACTTTTTTAAAAATAATTTCTGTGAATATACGGCGGTAACACTGACCAAGTGTCAGCGACGAATGAAGAAACAATAAATAATAATATGAATAAATAATGAAAACAAAATCACAGAATATGTAGAGGGGATTGAAATGGGAGAAAGTTGACTTAAAATACGACTCTATTGTTTTACTAGCACCGTGTTACACACATTCTGTCCTATGAACCAAATTTACTTTTTCGGAAAGGGTCACGTCAGAATTTTTTTTTTTAAGTTTGAAGTATAATGCTCGTAGTGGCCTGTGTGAAAGCCTTTGGACCGATTTTTAACCCTTTTTCAGTGAGCTGATTTTTTGCAGGCAGACTCGTGGAAATGTCTACAAAAAAGTCACACCTAAAATATAGTGAAAGTGATGGAGTGACTTTCTGTGCCAGTTGAAGCGCAACTATTGGTTTGGTTACGTATCCGATCAGATGACAATTGGAAATCGTTCTCTGCGTCGTTAAGTCTGTCTGTCGTTAACCAAAGGTTGACTCAGTACCGCAGAGATAGGAATTCAAAACGAGGCCTCAGCCAAGGTAACATGCTTTTATCTAACCTGTGTTAGCACAATAACATCACAGAGCTTGCCAAATAACAGGGACGGGGTGAAATGTCAGTGGGTGATATGGGTTATAATAATGCTCTATGAAAATATATGTACATTACATGTTTTTGGTAAGGCCAAAAACAATTTCCGCTCACATTTTTTCCATTCTCCATAGCGGACACACAGCAAACATCGTAACCACATATACTTCTCTATGATTTAATGTTCAGCCGAGTATTCAATAAAATTGAAAATGGTTTTCGATAAAATCTCGCGGGAAACCAACGCACACGAAAAAAAAAACTCCTATAAACACTTTTTATGATACGAATTTTCCAATGCCTCCGCTCGCTGCATTTTTTTTTATTTTGGTGTTTTTTTTTTTCTTTTGCCAACCAGCAATTTGGCAAAGTGCTGCTCGCCCTAGTGTGCTAGACAACCTGGTCGTGGCTTCGCAAATTACGAGCAGTAGTGACTGGAAATGACAGCCACGGACTGGTACCATCCAGACCGACTCACCAGCCGCAGATACGGGGTAAATAATTTCACGTTAATATTTGACTTTGGCTAATTTCGATTTCGACTGGATATACACGCTGATTTGGCTGTTTTCGTTGTTGGCTTTTTGTTTTGTTATTTTTTGATTGTTTAGAGCAACAACAGCATGAACGAGCGTGTAGTGGGACGAGACGAGCCCCCATTAGCCAGCCACACAACTGATAAATTACAATGATTTTGCACAGTTCGCCGGGGTGCCGGGGTGCACTTTCCGTTTAATATTTTTCGTGTTGGCAAAACGGCAGACTAATTTAAAATCGTTAAGATAAAATGCAAATGAAATACCACAACAACAATTGTGTGAGAGCGGTGTGGGAGAACGGGCAGCGTAAAAGGACTCATATTTTTACTGCCTCACTCGACTTCCGTGCAGTCGCAGGCAAAGGCACATTATGCAGTTGGCGCTAATCCTCATTTAATTTTAAAGTTCGAAGGTGTTGAAGATAATTTTCCCTACTTCTCCTCGCACAATGCAGAGTGACTCGAACGGCAGCAGAAGAAAGGATTGTGTTCGTATGACTGGGTAGCACACACATACTCGGGCTCATACAAGTATGTTCGTGTGTGTGTGTGTGTGCGGGTTTACGACCAAAGCAAAGAAGCTGTGCAAGCCATCGTTCAGAAGCTCATAAAAATACTTTATGTATCGAGGATGTACGGCAACCTTGCATAAGGCAAACAAAGGGGAAATCCAGAAATCCACGACATTGCCACAAAACATTCCTCTCACACAGACGTTGCTGCATGGGTGGGAGTATGCGGGGAGTATGTGTGGCAGTGTGGTGCAGTGCTACCTAATGTTGTCAGATAATGTAATGGTGGCAGACATTGTCTTATGAATAAATTGTTATGGAAATCGAATTAATGAATACTGAGCTCTAGACACATCCTAAGACGTTCGCATCCGGAATTACGGCGTACCAGGGACTACGTACTCGTGGCACTCTCCCATGGCACGGTGATAGCTTACGAGGTAGTGCCAGGTTAATACCTGAGCTTATTTGTTCAACTCTTTCGTTTGTACGTAATTTAATTATATGTTATATACCAAATGTTCCCGTCTACCAGGGTATGCGTGTGTGTTGGGTATTTATCTGTGGAATTTACAGTGGTGTTCGTAACCAGAGCAATACTGCGAATGAAGGGCCAAATTTGGATTGTTGTTATTATTCTCAAAGCGTTCAATCGCCAGCAATGATGAATTTATTTCAACGTGGTCTACACGCTCACAACGAGAAAAACAAACTATGGACTATTGCCAAGAGGGAAACAAAAAAGGGATTGAGATTGTTCACAGTCTGACCCAACATGTCGTCAATGGAAATAAGAAAAAGAGAAAACCATGTGTCACTCCTTCGGTCAGCCTATGCTCGTTGGATGTGAACCCATATATAACAACTCGAACTCTGCGGAAACTATATAAATCGAGAGAAAGTATTACCTACACCAAATGCACTGTTTCGATATGAGTACACCGTGCTAGACGCTATCGAACGTCTTGGAATATATGAAGAGCCACGACCTTGCTTTGCCCAAGCCGGTGAATAGCACGACTCCTTGGTTCCGAATGCAACGCCATCAGTTGCCCAGTTTCTACTGACGCCAAACTGACAATCATTCACAAGGCCTTTATAAATACTAACCAAAATGGTGATTAACTATAACTTTCTTCTTACATAGGACAAATGCTGAAATACCATCCATGCCCAGATTTGTATTTACATTGAGTTTCGCGAGAACCCATTTCGAAAAAATATACATAGATCTCTCCATTTGACAAAGTCGAAGACTTCAATTCAATTCTTTCAAAATCTGAAGATGGTGAATATTCTTCATAGGTAATATTTGATTGATTTTGAAAAGAACTTATGTGATAGATTTTCGGACGATCGAATTACATAATTTTCGTTTTGCACAGTCGTAATATCAGTCATGTGTTCTTTCGTTACTCGTTTTGCTATTATTTTGCTCATCGCTGTACTTGTGCGCAGTTCATTTGTTTGCTTTGCCATAAACCGAATGAATCCTTCTTTCATTTGTCTTTTTTTTATCACTTGCTTGTCTTGAAATATTTTTGGTTTTTTAGTTGATTGCATATGAGTAGAGGTTTTGGGTCTCACATTCGCTGTTCATCATGGCGAATAAATTAATATAATTAAAGTTATAGGTGGTTATGGATTAGAAGGAGTCTGTGCCAGAAGTACTTCAAAACATTTCAAGTGCAAGGGAGTAGACATTTAAGAAGTATTTCTTCTTAAATTGATGTGCACGAATCTTTTTAAAAGTTTTCCAATAATTAAAGTTCAAGGGTGTAGCGTTTTTGGGAATAAGTATTTTTATTAAAAAATTACAATTTGTTCCCTCTTCAGACTATCCATATAGACTACTAGACTGCCGGCAAAAAGAGCATGGGTTTCAAAGAGTGAGTGAGAGAAATTTCCAAAGAAATAAATGAGAGAGATTGCGACGAATTATGAAGTAGTTACCAACTATGTTGCAAGTGATAGGCAGCTTTGAATTTAAAATACCTCCAACATTATTTGATAATGATAATGACATCAATACTTGATATGGAGATAACAACTCTAAGACAGGTTAAAAAACTTATCGCTTATCCAGGGCATTTAGAACTGCTCCTGATATTGTTTGGAAGGTTAAAAACAGATGATTTGAAATAATACAGGAATTAACTTTTTACTTGTCAATTCATTTAATAAATGAATTCTTCATTCTGGGTAATTCCGAAGAAGTGTGTGATGGGGCCTAATCAAGGCATTCGTTATCGACAACATTTTCGTATTGACATAATAGCAGATGCTTCGACTTCTTTGGATCACGGCTTTCGATCGAAATTTTTCCAAGTTACCGTCGGATAGCAGCCATCGATAGAATAATTTGTCGAAAACGAATGCTGTAATCCAAAAACAAAAGTTAACGATCGAAAACTGTCTGTAACGTTATCCGTGATTAGGCTCCTGGTTTGGTATCACCCATAGATATGCCCCACACAAATTGTGAAGTATCCCGACGTCGCATTCCTGACTCTTCAGAATCTTCGAAAATTATATGTTAGACAACAATAATGTCTAAAGTCGAGCATGTCTAACTGCATAATACCCTACACCATGCTGATAGATCATATTGACTTCTATTAGCATGCAGTAAGGTTAGACATCATTCGCTAAGAGGTCTTGATCAAAGGCAGCATACAATTAGTTGTCTCTGGAGCGAAAGAACCACAAACCGTCCGGTACGACAAATGTTAATCGGATGGGTTGTTGATCCCTTAGAATACGACAGAGGTGACCGCTGACCTCTGTATGGGAGCTATATCTAAATATGGGCCAATTTTCCCCAGTTACTGATCCTTTCTAGTATTTCATGACGAATTCGATCAGTGTGTCTGCTAGAGCGAAAGGATCTTAAAATACGGCGAACGTTTTTAGGCAGTCCATTTTAAGACATACATAGATATGGACCACCATTCCTAGAGTCGGTGGCTGGTCTATCTAACTATAATGTACCGATTTGTATTACGATCTGACGTGCACCTTAAGTAGGTAAAAACCCTAACGTTGGAAGAATATCAAAACATTGTTTGTACGATGAAGAAATCCCAAATCCGTGTAAAACTTCTCTAGTGCAGAGTGTATTCAAATTATGTAGTACACATCGATTTAAGTGAAGTTCCCCATCTGCTTCTTGTTGAGATCCTTGAGGAAAATACGAACGTACTCAATAATTCTCGTGGACTGCCATCGTTATACCAAACATGCGATCCAGCTGCCTTCCCTTTAGGTGTCACAGACACCAGCCCTAATTTAAAATATCCTCTAACATAAGGTGATGTAGGGTAGACTAATGTTTCTTTAAAAGGCCATCGCAGATGAGTTGTAATTAAAATGCCATTTCGTCAGGTTTTGTCGGTTAGCCTTAAGCAGAAAGCCCAACAGCTTAACATTCGCATTTCAGAATTTTACATACGTCGTCGTCGTCGTTGTTGTTGTTGCTGTGCTCACTTGTTTTCCCAATAATTTGCATAATGTCTTATCCGACAGACCTTGAATAGAATGTTTTCTAGACATTCCATGTCTTCTGTTTCGACAACAAGTGTATGTGAGGGAAAAGAAAACATGACCTGACATATCTGACTGGCAATAACTCAAATGTGGTAAATCCGCTAACAGAAAAATAACAACCCATGATTGCACTCCGGCCGACCCTTAAGTCAAATGAAAAAAAATATGAATAAAAAAAACTGAAGACTATAAAATAATAAACATGTTTGCTTTAAAGCCGCCAAGGCAAAGTAGAAAGTGAAGGATATAAAACACACATGCATAAGTGTGCGTGTGTGTATGCATAGATACACACACACACTCACACACACAAATAAAACCTATTCATTAGCATAAATTCAAGTACGGTGGTGATTGAATCAAAATTATTCTTGTTTTGCTTTGACTGTTTCTTCCCTCACAGATCTGTAGAACGTTTGTTTTTTGTTGGAGACCTAAAAAATGGCCAGGAAAGTGTACCGTTTTAACTTTTAAAAATAATAACAATTAAAATTGACTTTAATCACTTTATTTAGGGCTTTTAATTAATTTAACACAACTGCCTTTGAGAGCCAGCCCCTCCTGCCCACGGACAGTCGTCGCATCCATCTGTTCATTTACTTTGGTCCGGTGCCTGAGTCCTGCCTCTGTTTGCATACACAGTGCAAATAATCCCCGAGTTGAGTTGTCATAAAATACATGTCAATTTCTCTGAATAAATGTTATTTTTACATCAAAACATTACCGGGATTTTCGTACGGGCTCTTCTTCCAACGCTCCCCCCTTTGCGAGCCGCCGAGTGCTGTTTATTTAGGTCTGGCCAATAAAAGACTTATCATCTCAATAAAAGTATTTAACACAAGCGTTTACTGTTTAAAAACATTCCTTTAAACCTTTTTTTTCGTACTTTATTCCACAAAGAAAAGAAAAAAACACGAAATGTTTTCGTGTCACAGTACAAGTACGGGAATACACGATGAGAAGGGGGCTGGCCGTGTGGGCCGTTTGTTCATGGGAGGATGAGAAGATGGGAAGAAAAAACGAAAAAGGACAAGAATGTAAAAAATCCCTTAATCTTTGAGAATGGCATACAATTACAACGTACAAAGTGGTTGGTAGCATCAACCCAACGAAGCAACGAACGCTATATGATACTTAAGTGAAAGTGACCCTTTCCTCAAAGGATTTAAGCCGAAAAGGATTCCACAACAAAAAAAGAGAGTGTTCTTTGTAAAACAGAATGTTAGTTTCTTCCCAGTGATACGTGTTGCCAAGAAAAGGATCAAATTTAATCATAAAAACACCATCGACTTGTAAACGGAAGGAAAATGTTAAACGTCTACAGACACACAAACACACACACGCGCACCAGCACCAGCACACGAAGATACCTTCATTGGGAGCTGTCGTTGTTTCAAGGAAATTGGTTACAAATCAAATTTGCATCTTATTATCAGTGCTATCTTAGTTGATATTCATCAGATCAATTGTCCCGGCAAACAGACCTGACCCATTTAACGAACTGACAATTTGAATATTGGGGATTAGGTTTGGTCCTGATACCAACTGCGCGGTGGTAGGTATTTATTATACGTCAGATGAAACCCCTTTAAATCCTTGAAAGCACATTTAATACTGCGACATACGAATGACCGGTGTAATAGGATTAAAGAACATTGTTTTATGGACGAATGGAGAGTTTGGGAACCTTGCAAACGTATTACAAACATCGAACTGTAGAAGAAACGTGGCCTTGGTAATGGATCATATTCACTATTTCTCCAAGTTTGATGATAGTTTATTTGGTAATTTGTTGGTTAATAAATGTGTGGCCGGCCTTGGTGTAGTTTGGGTAGTTTGTGCGACTCACGGTCGTATCCTGGTAAGAACATTCAAAATATTTTGTCAGCATCCGTTGTTCAGAGATCCTTAAGTCGTTTAAATCTTCTTCATTCCGGAGCTGGCTTTATGCGGTAGGTCCGGGACCACTTTTCAACGATTGCATGATGTTCGCCTTAAGGGTCTGAATCGTTAATAGAGAGTTCGTAAATCAGCAAACGGCGTCAAATCACGATTACCCAATTCGGAGGGTCGTATTGCATGGCGCGCCATCCTGATCAAACCAAAGATCTGTTTAATTAGCACATCTACGTTGGTCTCAATTAAAAGTAAACCGGATTCTACTCAGATAAATAGGAGTTGAGTCGCCTTCATTGCAAGTAATGCACGGGGTTTTGTGAACTTTGTCTATAGTGTTTTTCCACAAAATCATATCGACGATTGTGATATACAGGATATGTTCCAGGATATTTTTAAAGAAAAAAGTGTAGATTATGGGCAAAGCCCATTGATGATGTTGCGTATCGTTCAAACCCCATCGATGACGATGACAATATCCTATTTTTCAGACAGACAACTCTCGTAACTGACTATTTACATAAAAATGACATAGTTATGATCTTGTGAATGTTTGAACAACATATTTTCGACGACTTTTTCGGTTATTTTGCTTGTAGATTTTCATCGTGAGTTGAGTCGAAACTGACCCATATGACTCACTCCATCCGAAATTTCTCAGAGAAATGTTTTACTTTAGAAATTCAGTGAATATATTTTCTGTGATACGAACAATGTAATCCAAAGTTGGTTGTCTGATATTTAAAACTGACATTGAATACTTGGATGCTTCACCAAAAGTTCCGCCACGGTAGTAGAAATTGTCAACGTTGCCGCTACAGTCGATGACTTGATTTAGAGTTTCGGTTTGCTTTATGAACTCCAGTATATCCCAATACAAATTATGTTCTTGCGATTTCCTTTTGAATTCTGTGGTCGACGTTTGCTCACTGGTTTATCTCCACAGTCGTCAGGATCGAGTTCAGTTCAGTTCAGTTCAGTTCTGGAACTGCCACAGTTGTCATCTAATGAAGTGTGCCACTGAATTGCCACTACAATAGTTCCGGGAAATTTTAATGAACTCCTCTCGGAGGAATTCGAAACAAATGCAACATTTTCAAGTTAATCATAAACATAATTGATTGTAAATGAAAGAGATTGATTGATTAGTGGACATTGAGTGGCAGAAATGCCGAGACCGGGCAAGAATGCCCAACTACACCGAATGGCGTATGAGTAGTTCGGCGATGAATGGCAACTTGTGCACGTTCCTCGAATGAATTGAATCAACTTGAATGTCAATAACAGTGAAATTCAATTAATCGGTCTTAACAAAAACTTATTAACAAACACGTAATTAAATAATAATAATAACAATAACAATAACGCCAGGCCATTGTAAAGACGTCCCGGGAAACCAAATCAACCCCCCTCCCAACCACCAACACACTATCCATCCGAAAATTAGCTAAGAATTTCTCGTAATGAGAAATGGTTGCCAAATTATTACATCATTTATTATCATTATGGACGGCGAAATGCGATGTAAAGGGGGTACAGGAGGACAAGCGGCAGCATGAGAGATTGACATCACACCCTGGTGTTTGGTCCTGTTCAAAGGGGTGGGTGAGTGGTTGGGACGACCGACCGACCGACTGCTTGCTTAATGAAAATCGACGTTGCACCTTTTATTTCCAAGGAGATCTGTGGGGAAGCTATCACAAACACACCCACACAATGTTTTTGACAAAACCAAAACTGAAAGTGACGTGATGTCTCTCGGAATAAATGAATGAATGAGCGAACGAACGGTGACGTTGGCTGTGACGGTCTGGTCTGGTCTGCTCTGTGTGTTGGTTTCATCTTCCACTTGTGATTTGTGCAGGAGTAGCAGAAATAATTAAAAATGTAGATTTCAATGAAAATGTTCACACATTCATGTCTTTAAGTTAAATTTGCACTCGTCTTGTATAATTGTGTGATTGTGAAGAAAGGTGGAATTTGGAAAGGCCTGCAAGACAGTCGGAAGGTCTTGCCTTTACATAGCAATCTCCATAATTGTCTAACAGATCTGATTATAGAAGTCAATCTGCATGAAGACATCCAGCTGGACTGTGTAGATGATACTTTATAGAGCGGTCATAAGAGATACTAGCACAACTCAGTCTAATCGGTGAGTTTGATAGGTTTATCTGAGCTCATGTAGCGAATAAATCTACATCGGACCTTTTAGAAGTTTCGAGTTTGCATGGGAGTTGTTTGGTACTCGAATGGAAGTTTGAAATAACTCATCACACCATGCCTTCTTTAAGAAAAACCACCGCCTCCTTGGGGAAGGCCTAATGAAGTCCGCCTCTAAGTCTACACTTAGTTGTATAGTTTGTATCTTTAAATGCTTTAAGCTTTAAAGTCTTTTGGGTTGAGATTCGTTTTTATTTGATACTGGAAAGGAGTAGTACAAATATGCTCCGCTTGTTCCTTTTTTTTGAGTTTTCTACTAAACATGTGAAACAATATCCTTTACAAGATCTCACAGACAATTGTCCTTTTGTAACAATTTCATAGCAAGCTGTTGGCCAAGAGGTGCCCGGGAGGTGGAAGGTGGAGTGGCTGGCTGGCTGGCTACAGACACATATCTTTGGTGAATAGCATCAGCATAACATGTTTGACATTTTCCAGGCCATTCATTTTTTTTTTTCATATCCATAACCGCTTGTGTTCCCATCTATCGTACATACAATATTGTTGTCATACTCGTATTATGTTCACATGTTAAAAATCCTGCAAACAAAAACAACAAAAAAGAACAAGGACGATGACGAAGACATGAGGATTCCATGTGCTATGCCATTATTGTATGTGCAACAAAAGTGAAAATATCAACAAGCCAATAAGGAGGGGAGCAGGTTGACTGACGATGGAGTCACTTTTAAGTTGACAAAAGAAATTTTGACAATGTCTAGAATTGTCGGCAACAAATAAAGCATGTCCTTGCTGAAAGGTGTATGAGAAGGAAACAAACAAAAAAATGCTCCCAACGAATTATGATTCAACACGAACACGGACAATGCCGTTTTGTTTTAGTAGGATCGCAGATACGGACAACAAGCTCAGTTATTTATTCCAACTTATCAGTTGGGTGTCACATGGTGGTGACGAAAGGATAGGAAATCAGAATTTATTCTAGCAGATGGAGTTATGAGATTTACTACTAAACTTGGGGATTGACTAATTACATGCTTGTGAGAAATGGACTTAAGACAATAGATGCAACTTATGTGGAGTCGGAGTCTGACAAATTTGCCCGGAGTCGGAGTCTGGAGTCGAACAATTTGCTCGACTCCGAGTTTTATTTACTTGCATTTCCCATAAAATAAATAAGATGTATTGAAAACAAGTTAATCTTTTAAAATTTTGTAAAATTCAAAAAATGTTCTATTTTTCATCTTTAAGGTACAAACGCATCTCAGTGTAAAAATAGTATAGGAATAGTGGACGGAAATAAAATTTTCGAACAGCTGAAGTTGGAGTCGGCTCCGGAGTCGATATATTTACAGCCCTGATTGCTATTGCCTTACAAGTTCGATTGTCGAATTTTGCGGTATCGGCGGTATCACCTCATTAGCGTCGAAGATGTTTTTGTGTTACATCAATTCTGAACAAAACAATTAAAATTAAAACATAAGCATTAAATGATAGGAAAATGAATGTAAACTTTTTCCTTTTGTGAAATAAGCAGCAGCTGATTTCGATGAAACGTTATCAGTTATCGTAGTTTGACAAAAATGATTCGAAATTATCTACTTTGGCCCAAAAACAAGGACATGTACATGAATCGTTAGAGAAGTCTGCAGAGCACTCTACTTGGTGGTATTTTGAAGTTTTCTCCATTCAGAGATATTTTAAATTTGGAGTTTAGATTTATGTACGAGGTGTTGGTGTCTGATTCTTACGTGGCCAAGACAGTGGCAGAGCATGTGTTCCTTTGTTTTGCTATCCAAATCTCGCATTCCTTAATAAACATGTCTTCAGTGTTGATTAACTTGTATGGATATTGACTAAGATCTTGGCTTTGCAGTCATCCCTGGTTAACTTACACTGAGATTGCCTTATACGATCTTAGTTGTTCGACCACGTAGTGCTCTGATAGATAGTGTGATTGCCAAACAAACAAACCCTGGAGAAGTATCCTCAATGAAATGTTGAGGGCAATACCAATACCTGATTTGGGCGATGTATGTGGTTCTGGGTCATTTTAATACCGTTCCTTACACCGTTCTACTGGCTGATGTTTGCGGTTCAGTCAATTTAGACATGTTGGTCTCTCCGACTGTCAATTTATTGTGCATATTGTGCATTTCATGCTCTCGCCATACTATAATTTCCGGCAGCATCGGCCATTGTTTTCATATAGGCCAGTTACAAAAGTTGTTTTGCGATTTTAATTCAGGCCCTCATCAAGTTCGTCACTTTATATTTTAATGGGTGTTTGATCAAGGCCTTAGTCTGGAATGTCCTTGCTAATTGATCAGGTTGTGGACTAGCAATAGTTGGTCCATTCTTATGTTCTTGCATGAGTTTTTCCATCCGTTTGGATACAATCTGATCATGATCTTATGTTGGGGATCTCTGGGTAGGTACTTGATGTAATTATATTCTCTGGACTCCTTCGGTCTCTTACTCTGAATTCGGATATCCTAATACAGGATGTTTTGGTTCTTAGGTCTCCCCCCAATTGTTTAATAAAGGGTGTTTTTTTTATTGGGGTATAGAACTTTAAGCTGGCATCACTTTTTTAACTGGCGGCCATTTTGTCAGCTGTCAAGTGATTAATATTTAGTTTGGTTTGCCATTTCATCATGAACAGGTTGACAAAAGAACAACGCTTGCAAATCGTGCAAATTTATTTCGAAAGTAATGGTTCAGTTCGCGAAGTTCACCGCAAGCTCCGTCCATTTTATGGTCGACATAATCGTCCATCAGAGCAATTAATGGATCGTTTTCGCACTACGTTTACTCTATGTGATAATACGCATCCGCAGAGAAGTCGAATAGTGCGCACCGAAGAAACAATTGCCGCTGTAGAGCAAAGTGTTGAAGAGAACCCGAATGAATCGATTCGCCACCGTGCACAGCAATTGGAGCTTTGTCCATCAAAATTAGACAATTGGAAAATTGGACCTGTAGAATTGGCTTTATTCGAGCCAACCGCGGCGGCCACATGCCCGAAATCATATTTAAACATTAATGGCATAAAATTATCCTTCCAATAAAGCCAAATTGATGGACATTAAAACGATTTTCTTGTGTTTTTTTGTTCAATTCGACGTTCTATAAATCAATAAAAAACACCCTTTAGTATGAGCTTTTATTTTTTTTTTTGTATACACTCGATATTATGTTTAAGTTACTACGACAGTTTTTCTATTTTTTCTTTATTTATTTTTCTTTTTATAAAAATTTGAATATGAAAATAATTAGTGTGTATGAGTATTACAGCGACCTGATCAGGTGCCGTTTAAATCTGTGTGTGTGTGTGTTTTTTCTCCAGAATTTTGTCTAGTTTTTAATTAAGTAATATAAAGAAATAATGAACGAATACTTTCTTTACATACTTCCGCCTAGGGCGCTTCTTTATTTCCTGTTAAATACGCGAAATTAAACGAAAACTCTTTCTAGCCAATAGACAAAACATTTCCAAATACAACAAAAAAAGTCATTCTTTATGTGGAAAGAAGTAAAAAAAAAGAAAGCATAAAACAACAAGAAAATTAAGGAAATTAGTTTTTTCCACATGAGAGATGCAATAACAAAAAAAAAAAATGGGACTACTACCAAACAATTTATTGAAATTCTCGTAACACAAAAGTCTAAAAGGAGCACTTCCAGACATACACAACACTCACACACACACAAAGGAATCAGGCCAGCACACAACACATGTGATGGTTATAAAGAAGGATCTTGTGAATGTAATCCACTGCCGAACAAGGACGAGACGAGATTACAGAGCGCACAAAGTATAGAGTCAGCATGCCACGGTGCTATTAAATTAAATTGCAGCCAAAATAAAGAAAGGACGACTTACGGGACACAAAGCACACGAAGGCAATAAGATATGCTTAAGGATATGGAGGACATGGGCCACAGTGTCTGCATGTGTGAGTATGAATGTATGTAGTTTGGTGGCAAAAAGACACAAAACCATTTCACATATGAAATTTCTTTGTTATTTGTTGGTCTACCATGAGTACGACAGCGCCAGCGACTGGCTTGCACCGCGTTGTGTTGTGTTGCACAATTGGGCGAAAATAATAAACTTCAATTGGCAAAACTCAGTTAAGCTGTTTTGCAGTATATGCACAATAACTCAATATGGTTTTATTTTACACCGCGACACCGATCGACGGCGGATAACTTGGACCGTCTAACGAGGCTGTGTGGATAACAACAGGATCGTATATGTTCCAAGTACAAGGAATTAATAAATGTTATCAATGATGTCGGGGTTTGAAGGCGATATAACGAACAGGTTTACCAAGGTGCGCCAAGCATTTGGCCGAACCATCAGAAACGGTCAAACCAAATCTCGCTGAGAACGAAACGTGGCCAATAACGAGCGCCATAGCTCAAAGATTACGGATCTTCATGAGCAAGTCACAAATTTTGGCTAAACAAAATATCGAACGCAAAGCTCCAAAGGTCAAGAAACGAGGAATTCATAATCCTACAAACAACCAGAAGGAAGTGGTCATACCCTGAGGAAGCCGCATAACAGGAACCGGAGTAGAGGGGAATTCCCAAGGCAGTCAAAGACCTGGTCGCCCAACAACAAACACCAAAACAGTTGAGGACGCAAAAATTGTAATAGATTATGGAATACGATAGAATTCTGTTGTAGAAAACCTATGCTCCCGAGTGGAATCAATAAAGGAAACATCTGGCACATCCATTTTGATCGGTTTTTAAACATTTGGGAACAATTTCTACGTTGGTAAAACAAACTCGACGGCTGTGGTAGACTATCGCCCTTGCTAAGCACTACAGTGTCGTGTGTATTTACTATAGGTCACATATAGAATGAAATCGGAACACTGTGCATCTAACATCAGTCTGCATCAGTTTCGTTCGATGTTATTTGTGATTTCATCGCTGCGTGGTAGTTTTTTTAGCCATAAACTTATGGATTTGCTAATCGGTGGCCTTAAGAAAGGTTTAAAATGTGTTGACTAAGAACGACGATTGACATTAGCTAGCGGCCGAGGTTAGGCCTCCCTAGGACATAGAGGAATTAACGTACGTATAATGAAAATATCCTTGTTTAAGGTAAACAGTTTTCCGCTTTGTGTATCTGTTTACTCGTAAGTACCTTTTGTTTGATTTGTTTAACGAATCGTTGGGGAGAGGGAACGAACGAAAGGAGCAACTTAAATTAAAACATACATTTAATGGGTTCCATTTCATTTCTCTTCTGGCGAAGGGTCCAAGTATTTTCCCGTAGAATGTGACAGCCGCACTGGTCCATTGTTGACTTAACCAAACAGTGAGTCTACACACTGACAGACTCACACATTCGTACATTACATTTATTTGTCCTCGGGGGAGTTGCAGTGTTGACCGTTGACTCTGCCATGGCGAGCGTGTGTACCCGCTTTTGCTGCTGCGAATTAAATATTATTATGCGCTTGGTGGGAGCTGTGTTTCGCTGGTCATTATGGTTTGACCGCAGCGACCAGAAAAGACTCGATGTGTTGTTGTTACTTCACTTGGTGACTGGCCACTGGTCGCTGGTCTCTAACCGCAGTAAATCACTGCAGGATACAATGACCAGTTACGACAGCACTGCCCAGCTGGTGAGGACGAAGAGTGTGTTTTTGTCTGAATGCCAGCGACATGTGCATTATTTGTCCGAGGTGCTTCCTTTGTTGTCCAGCTAATGTGGTGGTCGCTGGACACAGGATACCCATGTGCACGCACACACACACACACATACGTGGTTACGTATGAGTGCTGGGGGAGTTGGATTGGGGGGTGTGGGGGTTGAAATAAGTATTTCCGTTGTAATAGCTCTCATTAAATTTGAGTTTATTTCGCAATTAACGCCTGTTGCTGTTATTTGCCGAGTTTCAGCCGCCCGGCTGTTGTTGTTAATGATGTTGACAGAGGCGATGGTGCATGTAGGCATACGAGAGAGGGTGTCAGAGTATGTGTGCGAGTATGTGTGGGGAACAAGGCTTAAGTGTTCAAGTATGTGCGAAATTTCACTCTAATGCGAAAGTATTTCCATTTAACACTCTATTAACTACCAACCCAGCGAATGGTGTGTACAAGAGGGGAAGGAGGAGCTGAAGTGTCTCTGTAGAGGGGGAGGTTTTGTTAATTTGTGGCTTATAAACTAATGCCATCTAAATATTAACTAAGGCTGCCGTGTCTGTTACAGCCAACAGGTGTAAATGGGAATTAATTAACTTTGAAAACCAACACATACACATTTATACATAAACAACGGATCATCAGCAATTGCTAGCTGGCGTAAGTGAGTATGAATTTGCAGATACATATGTATGGCTGGGTCTCCACATCCACACAGTGTTTATTTTACATTAATAAGTAATTTGTAGGAAATTGCAATGGAAACTGTCAATATACCTTCCACAGGTATCCTTTGAATTTTCTCAATATTACAGGTCAAAAAATAAAAGTTTGTCCAAGTTAAACTATTGGGGAGATTTCAATAATTAGACAAGGTATGTTATATACACATACATTATAGGGATTTAACTCTAGTTGTTGTGATTGATAATATTCTTGTATATAAAAATAAATATGTGTTCTATCCACATAGTCTTGAAAACGTCTACATCGACCTTCTTCAAAGTTTCACACGATGTACAGGAGTAACGAAGGAAAAATTGGCGATTATTTTCATTGATAGACTAAATTTTTTAAGAAACCTTAAAATAAGACACATTATATACATTATATATATGGACACCTTTGTTTATATTTCGGTCGGTAATAATTACTGTTCCATTGCCGCCCATTTTTGTGCACAAATATAAAATAAGCGGGATTGGGATTGGAAATTGCAACTCCCCATCTGGCGCGATGTTAATTTTAGGCCATCGGAAGAACAAACTGATGAATTGTTGATTTGTTAAAAAATATTTGAATATCGATACCAAATTTGTACTCAGCGTTGTTAAAGGACTTCGTGATCCACTCAAAAGGCCTAGCGGCCACAATTTAATTGGTTAACATGAAAACCCCGAATTTTTATACCAAAAGAAATAAATGTGTGGAGTTTAGACTACTCAAAGATTCATTATTGCAAATCCAGCGATATTTCGAAATTTTCGTCTGTCTCTCCGATTGGACAGTTAATTGGACATTTCATTAAAATATAAATTGATCAGTCGGTGATCAATCATTTAAAATCAATTAGTTAATGTATTTAAATTGGAGTTAAAGTTAAGAAATTTGAATTCGATGACAATATCTCTTAAACTAGTAAGTTGTAACGCGCCTATGGCGCCCGTTGAAATATGGAAAATGAATTTTGTTGAAAATAAAAAAAAATTGTGGAAAAAAAAATTATTGTTGAAAAAAAAAATTATTGTTGAAAAAAAAAATTTTGTTAAAAAAAAAATTTCTGTTGAAAAAAAAATTTTGCGGAAAAAAAAAATTTTGTTGAAAAAAAAAATTTTGTTGAAAACAAAAATTTTGTTGAAAAAAAAAATTTTGTAAAAAAAAAAAATTTGTAAAAAAAAAATTTTGGAAAAAAAAAAATTTGGGGAAAACACAATTTCTGTACAAAAAAAAAATATTATTTTTTTTATTATTATTATTTATAGAAAATTATAGAATGCCTATTTAAATTCCTACGTACTGCGTGACAGAGTCAGTGAATCAGTGTATCAGTGAATCAGTGTATCAGTGTATCAGCGAATCAGTGTCGAGGGTAAATATATATTAAGATAGCAATTTGTCTCACATTGATAGAGGTAAGCTATTTCCATATGTTCTAAAGTGTTTAACAAAACGTTCTCTCCACCAAGAGAGTAATTGAGTTCTTTAACGCCTTTGGTGTGTAGAAGACGCAGTACAATCATATTTGAAGTCTCCATTCTGGAGTCATATAAACAAAAGAGATTAATTTGTACTTACATGCATATTGGCTAATTAGAATTCACACGTCAATATGGAATATTATGGATTAGAAGATTTCGGTCCAGTGAGAGAAGGGGCAGAGTAGTAATGTTATATATAAATATATGGTCATTGCATTACGAAACATGAACACAAGGAATACAAAGTTTCGCATCTGTTATCTGCTCTCTGCTCTCTGTCCTCTTTGCTTTAATTTGCTGCTGCTTCGTTGTTGTTGTTGTGGAGAAAGAGAGGAGACAACATTTTGCGAAACGAACGCGCCATGTACTTAACAAGAAAACACACAAACACACGCACTCAGTTCTCTCCCAACGTACAAACACTTCGCGTGCAAGTCATTCAACGATGAGTTTGCGTAAACTGCTTTGATAAATTAAGAAATACTGAGATCGATCCACCAATTAACTGTCAATTTTATAAAGTTTTTAAACGTTTTTTTTTCAATTTCAATAAGAATCTCATTACTAAAAACTTGCCAACACAATTTACACATCTTCACGCTTAAAGCACGGCCAGATAACTAAACTATGCTTCTTCTTGTTGGACAAAAATCGACACTTGATGGGTGCGAAAGAGACAAATATAGTGCAAAGTGTGGAGGATGCGAAACATTGGGGAACGGAAATGTGCGCTTTTTGTAAAGAGTTGCCATAGCGAAGATCACCGGCACAAAGAATTTTTCCCTTTTAAGGGATTTTTCAAACTGTATCAGATGCATAATTACGTAAGTACCAGATCAAACATAGAAACAAATTCAGCAGCTTTAACAAATAGTGTAGTGTATACTAGGGTGTCCAAAATACTTATTTTTCTTGAATTCCATAGCGACTCATTCGTTTTTTTTTTGGAAGCATATGGGGTTAAGTATTTTTGATGTTTTTTTTAGATTTTTTGGAAAAGGTTTAGATGTGCCACAAACCGTGTTTTCTGAGTTTTTCCATATTTAAAGCACAAGTTGGTCAATAAAAAGCATTTTCTAAGTCGTTGAGACATCACTTCAAAAGAAAAATGCTCAAATTTGACGTATATAAATCATACATTTTGTAATTGTCACATACAAAAGTAGCTGTCACATATAACATTTGTTGTATAAACTAAAAAAGAAATGTGACATAACTTTTAAAAATTTCATGAAAGTGTAAAAAACTAATGATGCAGTTTTAAAGCATGATTGTTGTTTTTAAATCGCTATTGCAAAATTTCTCTAAAATAGCAATAAAATTTACTCTAAGAAACTTTAAATTTTCCCCCCAAATCCAAAACCAAATTTAACGCCTAAATGACTAAGGCCTCTAAATAGTAAATAAAATATCGTCAAGGCACACTCGATAGTAGGGAAAATACTATGCGATTTTGCTTACATAGTTTTGAAATCAACTAGAAATAAAATATTTTCAAAGTTATTTAATGTTCAATATTTTTTATCGACCTTTATCAATTATACCGAATTTAGAATTTGTTTTAATGAGTTCAAGCCTGAGGTCAGGAGCTTTTAATAAAAAATGTATTTTATTTAATTTATTTTTCCCACATATCTTCATTATTGTGCCTTCCCTTAAATTGTGTGCCAATCCAAAGTATTGGATTATTATTATTAGTATTACCATCATAACTCTCGATTAGTTGGCTTAGTGCGAATAGTCACAAGTACGAGAAATATAATTTGAACTGGACTGTTCGGAAATTGTTCTTCTCTCTTTGTAAACGTTCGTTCAATTGAGTGATTGAACGTGTAGTTTTTACAACATAAGACGGAAATAAATTCAGGTACATTCGAGCTTTTTTTTCACGGTGACTTAAGGTATTTTTCATTTGTGTGGGGTGCTCTTCATTCTCTTATCGTTTCTTGTTTTTATTAGTGTTGTTGTTATTGTTTTGTAAGCCAATTGTCTGATTTGTGACTAAATGACATTTTATTGTCAAAGTCAATTCAAATCAAATGATACGGAAGCAAATCACTTAATATGTTTTTGTTGTTGTTTCCATCACCATCACTGGAGTCACCACCACCAGACCCGCACCAACAACACCAGCCTCATCAACGTCGTCGTCGTCATCGTCATCGTCACAACAATTGACAAACTTTAATAAAGCAACGTTTGCTTAGTCATACAACACGAATATTCACATGTGTGCGTGTGGGCATGGGTGGCGGTTTAAGGTTGAATGTTCATATGTGTGGTCTCCCTTTTTCCCATACACACGTCTACCTGCACACTCACATACCCCCCATAAAGTCGTCCTTCATAGTGAATGAATTCCATCAATGTTGTCTCAATTTCAAGTCATTTCCGTTCGACTGCACAGCAGTAGCCGACAACCTCTGCAGGATTCTGGCGGTGGCAAATGGAGCGAGCAAATGCCAGCGTTTTACTACTCTTTAAGCCACATTCGTACATACTTTCACGGTATTAACTGCGAGTATTTGCCGTAGTGCCGTTGTACCTCTGGAGCTGTAAAGGTTGAATTGATCTTTTATTGGGGATTGGGATTAGGCAAATGTTTTATTGGCTTTTTAGTCCATTATTCGAGCGTACAATGGAACGTTTCTTGGCTTGGAACTTTGTTTCGGCTGTAACAACATTAAGTTGTACGAGTACTTAAGTGTTCTTAAGGCGCTGAGTTATTTTTTGTCAAGAAGTCATTGTTAGCGAAATTCAATTGGCAACTGACGACTGCCATTTCGGATTGAATTGTAGCGACTGATGAGCATTGGATTTGGATTTTGTTAAGGAGTAATTTGATTTCATTTCAATATAATGCATTTGATGAGACTTTTGTGTGTGTGTGGAAAGTAAACTGTTATCCTCGCTAGGGTTAACTGTAATCCATTAATGTCAGAAAATCATCCATGAAGGAATACTCAACGATTAAGGAGTAATGTTGAAAAATATAGTAACTATTTTCTAGTAAAGTCGCCGGTATTTGCCGAGAGGTTGTAAAATGTATTCACATCGAAAACACTACATTACAATCACGGTGGTCACTTAATGCAAACTACTCCGTTTAACAATTAACGGAAACTCATGTTTATGGACACAAGAAGGCAGTATGAGATCTATACGGTGTTGCCTCCACTTTGTTGCAACAACATCAAATCAACAGCTATTACAAATATTATTGTAAAGGTGACTTTAACATCTGCATCAAATGTATTTTGGTCAATGCTTAAAAGGAAAACCAATCTGAAACGTTCTTTAGGAAGATGGAGAACAAGTAAAATTTTGATTGCGAATACTTTAGGGCTCTGCTTTTGTGGAAACTGGTGTACTGGCCCAAAATTATTTGGTGTAGCGAGAATTGATTTCGTCTCATAAAGTCATCCGTTGAAGTAGGATGGGAGAACTTCCTTTGATAAAAATTCCACAAATGTTTTAAATGTGGAGACTTTTTCATGTGGCAACTCTCATCATTAAAAACAATTCTAATTGAACATCAGTGCTTCCATGTAAGGCGAAAGTCACATAAACATCGGGCAATTGGATTTTGAAGATTTTCTCTTTATAAGTTGCAGATTGCTGCCCATAACCATTTGGAAATGCAGAAAATTTACGAAAAAAACAGGAAACTAGGATATTGCGAGTATAAGGAGATAGAGATTTAAATGTTGCTATGAAAAAAGAGATGAGGCTGACGGTTACGCTTACTGCAAATCGTATAAGAACATGAATTGTCCAATCTGTTGTCACCGCAATGTACTATGCGAGAGAACACGGCATAGAATGCTAATTTTCCAGAGTAGTCGAAATGAAGTGAACAAATAATATGACTAATTACAGTCTGGAACATTTTCGGCATCATTGTCTGGGGGGTGGGAAATTCCAAGTCAGGGTGAAAGTACTAGGTTCTGTGTAGTAAAACCCCTAAAGGGTTCGGCGTTCTCAGGCCAATTTTTGAAACCTTTTACATTTTTTCCTTATCTTCTCTTAGTCTTAATTTTTTGTCAAATAAATCTTGTTGAAATAAATTTAGAAAAATTATGAATTACACTTGCTTTAATCTACTCATACGCAGTTTCTCTACATAATCAATAGTTTTGCAGCTACAAATGAATTTGTGAAGAAACAAATTCATTTATGAAGAAAGAAAAAAACCGTCACATCCGTATTTCATTATTACTCAGGAGCTCATACACTTTATATACTCGAGGAAACAGAGTTAATTGTAGTTCACAGAAAGATTCTATAAATATGTGAAGCTCTTGCCGAACGTGAGGTAGACTGGCTCATTAACTGACAACCTTTTCTATATGTCGGACATATTGTCTAAAAAAAAAATTAAAGTGCTCCGGCACTAAGGATCTACGTCGAATTTGGTCACGTGCAAAAGATCCAAGCTTTTTGATATTTGTATTTACAATTCTTAGCTTTGAATATCAATGTACTCGGAATTATTACATCTACAAATATATCTTGAATATGATTGAATTATTACATCTACAAATATATCTTGAATATGATTGGTGATAACGCAAGAGCTATAAGTCCTTTTTAAAACGCAATGTTTTTCTTTATTCAAAACGAAAGATAAGTTATTTTATGTTATTCCTGTTTACGGAGTGATGTCTAAAGGGTTGTCATACAACGAACAACTTGGAACGTAGTTGTTCTCCATGTAGAATCTGAAAAACTCGACTTTGCACTATTGCACTCTAAGGCAGCGATATTCAATTCGGAAAAATCTCTTTTCGGATATAATCCCCAGAAATCCACATTAGACAATTCATTTTTGGCTTTTATTACCATATCTATCGTAAAAAATGTGTATAACTTACACATTTTTAGTGAGATGCGTCCAAGTACCAGACACTCATTGAATGAGAATAAAATCTTGAGAACACTTTCCAAGACTGCAACTTCGTCGGTTAGCATTCCAGCCTTTGTTGGCCCGTATGTAAAGTAGTACAATTTATTGGACAAAATCTCTGACATTTCTTAGAGAAAACATCCCTCGTGTCTGATGAGCCGCAGTGCGAGTTTGGGTTGATTAGCTGCCATTATGGAGACGCGACATAATCTCGCATTTAGTTGTTGACAATAACAATTGCAAACAAAGGCAAAAACAACATTCGGAACAACAACACCATCATAAAGCAAATACGTACTTAGTACATAAATTCCAAACAAAAATGGGGATAAACGTTCGGTGGACGGGGGGGAGTACTGGCGAACTGGCTCTGAGAAGTGAAAGTTTTGCATTGAATTTGTAAATATGTCCCAAATGCCGAAATGGCGACCGCAAGAAAACAACGGCAACCACGACATTCAGGACACATCTGCTCATGTTGCTGGTGTGGCACAGACAATTCACGGTATGGGCCAACAATATCGTGGAAACACACCAGCGCCCTAAAGAGATGTTATAGTCTTTGGATAGCCAAGATGTGTTAAATACAAGCAAAGCAAACAGCGACCTTGTCGCGTTGTTTGGCTACAACGAGTGTTGTCGCATTGGTTCCATTGGTTCGAGTGTATGTCTGTCGTCGGTTTGCCTCCCTGCCCGCTAATGCGAGCCTATGCAAGTGTTTAAGAATTTTACATGTCCTGCGGTGGTCGTTTGTATATTAAACGCATAAATCGTATCTCTGCAGTCAGAGTGTGCCTGTGCTTGTACTTGTCCCAGTGGCGGCAATGACAGTTGTTGTTGCCTCTGTATGTGTGTGCGGATAACGTTTACTTAATTATAAAAAGGGGGAGAGAACAAGGTAGCCCATTCGTAAGTTCGTCCGTCCGTCCATCCGTCCTGTACAGGCGGCAACATCTTTGTTGGAAAACTTACCTTCGTGTTGTTGGCCAGGGACCATCTGTGTCTTTGTGGCGGCTAAAGTGACTTTCAATATTCGACTTTAAATTTTAATGTTGTGTTGTGTTTTGTATGGATTCCAATTTAATTTTGATTACTTTCCCCGTCACCGGCACCGGCAATGCCGCCTGCCCCGGCCAAGTGCTTACTTTTGTTGGTCGACCTCAAGTCAATTTGAACATGAAAATCCACTCTTACGTCACAACGAACGAAGGGATACAATGGCGTCAGCTGCTTATGTTTCGTTCTGAGATTTCCTAATCTGACGTTCTAATAAATGTCATAAATTTATAGTCGAGCACCCTCGAGCTGGCTGAGCCTTGCCCGTCCGTCGGACCGTCAGTCTGGGTGTTTGCTAGCAATTGGCTTCGTTTTGTTGCATTTCGATAGATTATGTTTTTTTTTTTGTTGTTGGTCGAACATTTCAATTGAATTGTGATTTCGTGTTTTCTGTCGTTTCTATCTTTTTCCACTCTCCTTTTTCCTTTTCCTTATCTGAGATTTTGTTGTATCAGTTGAACAACAACACAGAGAAGATGTTCCAAATTTCCCCCAGGGTAAAGACTCTTAGTCATTGTATGCCGGCCAACTGAAGTGACACACACAGAGAGGGGAGAGCGGACGAGATATCGACAAAGAAAAAAATGGACGACATAATATTCTTATAGTGGACATGACATGCCAGAGAGGACAGAAAACTGAAAATGGTCAAGTGAAAAGTTTCCTTGGTGGAAGGGGGAAACGAACTTTTCAACGTCATCATAATAATAATGTGTATGGGAGTCCCACACACACACACACACACGCACTGGCATCATACAACACGCACTACAATAACAATTATGGAAACCGAATGCTCCGCCCGCAGAGGTTAAGATGGCTTGGTGCCTGTCAATTGTTATCCGATGGAGACAATCGACACATTTGACATGCACCGTGTTCCAACAAGATAATCACATTTGTCAACAAGACAAACTACAGGCTACAGGGACCAGATACACACATGTGTGCATGTGTGTGTGTGTGTGTTGTGAATATATCGATCTCTTGCAACTAGGAGTGCTGAGATGGAGTCATGCATATATGAATGGATGATGGCTGTAAAGTCAGACAATGTTCAAATTGATGTATTGTTTTTTTGTTGCTGTTGTGGTGGTTTTCGAAATTACCGAGGAATGAAACTTAGAAATCACCACAACAATTCATCCGAGGCTTTGTTGTCTTTAGTCTTTAGTTCCCAAAGAAATGCCTCGCTCTGCAATTTGCATACGTTGCCCCCGCCTGCTTGTCTTCGTTATGGTGCTTTATTTATAACAACAAAATTAAATGCAAACTGAAACTGAATTGAAAACAACAGAATGAAATGCGAACTGTCTGACTTGGACAATAGCATTAAATGTCCTTCCTCCTTCTGCTCCTTCTACACATTTCCATTGTGCTCCGTTCTATTTTTTCATTTAAACAGTTGGAATCTAATTATTTAACGGCCTGTTTGGGCTCTCACCCTACTCACCCACTCCATGGTGTTGTTGTTGTTGTTTCTTTTTTATTATTATTTTTCTTGTGGAATTTTGAAATATTTCTTATTATTTTGTTACGAATTTATCCGGAATGGCAGAACGGTGGCTCTGCTCGTCCGTATGTTCATGGAAAACATCGAGTATATTCATCAACATCCACCCACCCCCCCACCGTCGTACTTTACGCTCTGTTAATTAGCTTTGATTTGTTAACGTTTTCCTACTTTAGCTTGAATTGACATTGATTTTTTCTTTTCTTTTGCGGAACGTGGAAAAGGCGTTTTGGGAGTTTTAATTAAAGCGACATCTGTCGCAGAGGGAAACAATCTTTTATGACTTTGGAACATTCATCCAGAGAATAACATGGACTTTTCAAATACATCAAATTGTATATGTTTTTGTTAGCAGAAAGCGTTCCCTCCCCCGCAATCGATATGTTTATTTCGTTATTTACATACGCGTATATACCGACATAGTAAATATAAACAATTGCATTTGCTCGAGATTGAAAAATCGTCGTGTGAATTGCCTGACAGAGGACAGACAGCCGTTGAACGGAATTTCAAAATGGAATCCATCAAATTGTTGTTTATTTTCCGTAAATAGAGGACTGCACGTTACGTATACGTTCCCATCCATTGGATCTGTCAAATCAAATCATTTAGTTCTAGTTTTCCACTGATCGTGGAAACTGTTTGGCATGATGAAAGGAAATGGACTTTCACAGAGATTCATTTAAAGTGGAGTGGAAATCATTAGGAAGTTTAGAGATTTAATAAGTCCGGCAATACTGATTTGTAAAATTTTAGTTTGTGTCTCAGCACACTCTGGCATTGGTTAT
Source organism: Hydrotaea cyrtoneurina (assembly GCA_958296145.1). Taxonomy (NCBI): domain Eukaryota; kingdom Metazoa; phylum Arthropoda; class Insecta; order Diptera; family Muscidae; genus Hydrotaea; species Hydrotaea cyrtoneurina. Next base: position 2,072,135 of record OY282513.1, on the reverse strand, counting down.
GTAAACTGAAATGATTCCTCAAATTATCTTTTTGAAGGAAGACAGGATTATGTTTTAAATATTTCTGACAGAGAGGCAGGCAGCTAATTTTGAGTTTTCCCAAAAAAAAAAATGAAACAAATTTGTGAGATCTAGCTCCTTACGTTTAAAAAATACAAAAGTTAAGGGGACTTGTCTGTTTCTATTGAACCTGGCTTCAAGAGTTTTAGATTTTCTGAGATTTAGAAGTAATTAGAAGCCGCCAAAGTCACTTAACGAAGACATTTTTGGACTTTTCTTGATGTCTCATAAATTCCTAAATTCGATCATTTCGTTTCAAATTGCATTCAACAATAATACCATTTTATATCTGATTGGAATAAAATATGCCACCACGAGAAATATAATTCGCCGATCTTTAGAACTAATAGGAGGAAGAATACATTTTTATGTATTTAATCGTCTCACTTACAATCGGTTTTCATAGAACTTAATTAATACTCAATAAAATATCTCAAAAGTATTTACCAGACTAGAAGTTATTTACTTTTTTCCCATGAAAAACGATGCTGAACCACTGAGCTGTTTTTTTTATGGAATTGAACCGACACAATTGCCTTGGTGTATAATCGACACACTGCAACAACCAATCAATCTCAAATTTCAAGTTATATATTTTGATCCTAACATAAATCTAAGACTAGAATGTTATATCTTAACAACATATATGAAGGAGACCGCACCATACTTTACAAGGATAATAATATGAATAGGAAAGATTTACAATAAGGGGAGATATTTAAAATGCAACTAATTGGATAAAAAAGAACAAAATTGTCTTTCTCTCGTCAGTTATTTGTAGCAAAACCAAGGACTTTAACCGTTGTCCGCGACACAAACATACTCACATACAGTTACGCACTAATGAATTGAAAAAATCTTCGTTCAAACTTGTATAATTTTTTTTTTTTTTTTTTTTTTTTTTTTAACTAACACTCAGGGGATGCCCCCTATAAATGCAATGCACTGTGTTAGCGATGGGAAATAAGGGTATTGGAGGGAGGAAAGAGGGAGTAGTGTTTGTTGACGTTGGCCTTGAATTTGGTAATGTCATAGCAGGCAGGAAAAACACTTTCAGGAAGATTATTCCACAAACGAACAGTCCGGCTAAAGAACGAATTTTCTCTATAGTGCGTCGTCCGGTCAACCGGCCATTTGACAATGAACGGATGAGAGACCCTGGATAGCCGAGTATTCCGGCTAAATGTTCTAACGTCAGGGACCAGACGACGGATATCTTCTGAACAGATACCATTAAAATATCTATAGAATAGCGATACACAACCCACATTTCGGCGATGCTGTAGGGAGACAATAGAGCTGGATACCCTACCATCCCCTATCATCACCACCGCTCTCCTCTGTACACGGTCCAGAAGCTTCAAAGATGTTAATGGAGCCCCTGCCCATATATGCGAGTTGTATTCCATTTTAGGCCGGATGTAAGTGGTGTAAATATTTACGAGATCAGATGGGGTGAAGTATTTCTTGCACCGCTTTAAAAAGCCTAAACACTTGAATGCTTCTTTCGACACTTCGAATATATGGCTAGCCCAACGAGCATCACCCTGTATCTTCATGCCCAGAACATCAAGAGTGTCTGATTCGTCGATATCCACACCACCCATAGAAATTGACGACGATGCTGGATCTGGTGAACGTTTGTGTGACAACAAACAGCACTGGGTCTTTTGTGCATTAAAATCTACTCTGTTCATTTGGCCCCACTCACAAATCGTCGCCAAATCGCGGTTAAGTGAGTCGTTCATCGTTCGCCTTTTTTCCTCGACTTCCAGAGGACCTGGCCGATGATCAAATGAGTACGAATGACAGAGGTTGCTGTCATCTGCAAAGGAGTAGATTGGGTTCACAGTCTGACCCAACAGGTCGTCAATGAAAATAAGAAACAGAGAAGGAGAGAGGACAGAGCCTTGTGGCACTCCTGCGGTCAACCTATGCTCGTTGGATGAGACCCCATCTATAACAACTCGTATAGAGCGATCCCTGAGAAAACTCGATATGAATCGAGAGAAGGTATTACCGACACCGACACCAGTTACGCACTAATGAATTGAAAAAATCTTCGTTCAAACTTGTATAAATTTATAAACTTTCAGAATATTTTTATGTTGTGCAGTAATGGCATTAACATTTTTACACGATAGCTTAACCGCTAAAATAAGTAAACGCCTTTTTAGGCATACTACCAGACATATCCTTGAAGTCCTTTTTTTTTTTTTAAAACACTCTTCTTCCTTCAACTATCGTCTGGAAATACGTCTGGCAAACTGCAATTGGAGTGGAGTTGAACCAAAATTGGTCGACTCCGACTCCAGGATTTTGTAAACAGCTCTACTCCGACTTCAGCTTTTCAACAACAACATTTCGAAAATTGTATTTCCGTCCACTATTTCTATACCACATGTTCATACCAAAATGTTCATATAATCGAAAATAAATTGTTTTGAATACATTACATTTTTTTTATGGGTAAATAAATCTTGGAGTCGGAATGGAGTGGTGCAAATTTTTCGACTGCAAACCCCGACTACGGGCAAATTTGTAAGACTCCGACTCCACAGACCTGTTACAAACTTATGATGGAAACGACAAAATGCCTTCATAATTTCATTCAATTGTTAAAGGGGGATTTACTGAATAAAGTTGTGGTCGCATCATAATAACTAACGCCGAATGTTCAGGTCAACCAAAAGATATTTTGAACACGACCGTCCACTTATTCGAATACATTTTTGTTTGCCAAAAAAAAACATCTCTTATTGTAAAAGTCATCGTCCTTGTTCAAACAATTTCAGAAACTTACTCAGAGGGGACAATCCATGTATCGACTATTTCTGGAAAAATTTAGATATGCTTGGATATCGGGAATACACACACATTTAAAAAATGTTAATGGAAACGGCTATTGAGCCCGTGTGTAAAAATGTCACAAAAATCACACAATCGATCAGCACCAAGAATGACCTGCTGAATGAGATGAATGTTTTTTGTTTTGTTTTCGTGGCTTGTGATGTTTGTCTAATAAAGCAGTTGAACTGAAAATTATCGTATCAAATTCCATCGTTCGGAAGTTCCCAAATTTCCTTAGAGGTAGGACTCCTCAATAGTTGTGATATCGGTTTATATGACACTTGAAAAGTAAAACTATAAGTAGCTCAATTGTAGCTTTAATCTAATAAAATTCTGAAAATCTCGTTATGGTGCAAATGGGGACTTACTTACGTATTTCCCATAACATGCCGTCAAGGAACTGACGGGGAACTTCTCTGAAAGCAGTGAACTGCACGCGATATAATTTGTATACTCACTGATCGAGACCTACCGTTTAAAGTCGAAATATTTGTACGTTTTGTTAAGATTGTGTCGATAGTCGAATGCAAGCTAAATGATCTGGGTTTATGTTGTCATCAGTATTATTATTTTGTTTTTATAGAGGTGGCACCTTCACAATGTACCATTTTCAACATTTGCCATTTGATAAACTTGCAAAAGGCACCTCCCATTCGGCTTAGCCCCCAACCAAATCTCGCATTTACTTCAGTAATATCACAATTTGAAAAATTCACCTTTTATTTTTTTGCTCGAGAAAAAGCTGTAAATCTCTAATTTAAATTGACTTTTGTTCGGCATATAGACATTATAGAGTTCTATATGTGAGTTCTATAGTTAATTCGAGGATCCTATGGGGTTTCTCCTATATTTGCTAGGTAAGCAGCAATTAAGACCTTTAAACGGCTCTGAAATATTTTGAGTTGTGACACTATTGAAGTCAATCCGTGATAAATTATTCGTTTTTCGTTCCGACGGTAAATTCCTATTGGAAGTTGTTCGTGTACATCATTGGAGATGAGAGCAGCTGCCAACACGTGATATCCTCGCTAATTCCACAGGTTTAAGACTATACTAAGCCCAGAGTAGCGTGCTGGCTGGATGTGATATTACAAGATATTTGAAAGTAAACATTGGATTCAAAATATTTACAGAAATAACAACGGAAGGAATTGAACTTTTGCAGTGACAGATTATTCGACATTAAACCTGCAACAACGTTCGTACGAAACGTTGTGTGAAATTTCTCCTGAATGTAACACAACTCTAGGTGTTCGCATGCCTGCAGTGACTGCTGTACACATCTCCGAAAATACGTTCTTCATCAGCTACGACAGAGGCCGGCAACGTCTGCACTCCGAATGGGACGCAGGGCGCATGCCTCGCTCTTGGCGCATTCCAGGCGTAAGGACTTCCCTCTTCGATGTGAGTCCTGTCCATGTGGTGGCACTTGCCAGCATAGGACCAACGTTAGGTGTATGTCGGCGAAGGAGAGAAAGAACGCCTACATTTCCTTCCAATGGTCGGATGGCAGTTGACACAGCACAGGCAAGTGCATATTCCATTGTGTTGACGAGAGTTATGTACCAATACACTCAGTACATATATACTCCTGTGTATATAGTTGCCAGTGTGTGTGTGTGTGTGCGTACATACACAGCTCCTATGTATTTGATAGAATGGTGCTTTTTTTCTGTTGCTCCACTTATATAAAGTCCTTTTTCAGGGTAGAGCCAATGTTGGTATGTGTTCATGTGTGTCTGTGTGTGTGTGCGAGTTTGTATGTGGAAGTTTTGAAAGGATACCTTTCGAAATCCATCAATGTGTGTGCATTTTGCTTGGTTTGCTTTTCTAAATAAATTTTGTTTTATGTACATTTTCGTCATTTGCTGCTGCTGCTGTTGTTGTTGTGAAAAAAATTTAATTAATAAATAAACGTTTGAGAAATATGCATTCGTGTGCATAAAACTAAAAGGGATAAATGTCATTCCACCTGCGTTGTTTGTGATGCCAGTGAATGTGGTGGTGGTGGTGCTGTTGCTGTTGCACACTGCAACATCGCTCAGATCCTTCTGATTATTTTGCCCGAAGCATAATGATTTCATCGGGACAACGAATTTGTTTCACAGCCAGAATGCTTAATTAAAATATTTGCATTCGTGCGGTGACACTTTAATGGAGAAACTCCGATTGATCTTTGCTGAGTGTTTATTATAAGAAAAAAAAAACAGCGGCTAGTCTCGTTTCTGAAGGAATCAATTTCGAAATCAAACTGGAAATTTGGAAATCGTAAGAATATTTGGAATCAGCACACTGACAAGTAGGGAGCAGTAATCACTGAAAATTGGCACCGAGACCGAAGCCTGGTAGCGGATCCGTTAATCTTGTTCGAAATCTAAACAGTTAATAAATTAATAATTAAGGCGTCCCTATAGGCGAGCTTGTAGCGAACTTCCCTATCAGCGTGGGTTCGATTCTCACCAGAGGCTTTGGTCTGTCGCGGCAAAAATCTAGCCACATGGTCTGTGTCACCTGTTTTACCTTTGGTCCCAAAATTAGAATACACATTTTCAATGTATTGTATTTAATAAATAAATAAATCAATAACAAATGCATCACCTCGTATGACAGGGACTCTGATCATATTATTACATCCAGCAAATGATATACAAACTACAGTGGACTACAAACCTTGAGACGTCATGGTAGAAACCACGCACACTTTCCGAGGTGTACATTTCTTTATGCGAATTTTACCCAAAGACCAAGTGACTCAGCAACTAAAGGCACACGGCCATCCGATTCGTTGTCGGCCCTCAGTTTGGTTCTTATTTCACAAGCAAAACAGCTGCATCTAGGGATCGGAAAACCCGAACAAGATCGTCGAGAAGACAATCCCTCCTCAGATTGCAAATTTTACAGTGGCCGATGTCATTTCGGCTACAGAGGCGACTTTAACGATCTGTGATTGCCACAATCTTTGATAAATTTGGTTGAGAGGTTGAGAGCCCGCCGAGGCATGTTTACTTACTTACTTAAGTAAATCGTACCAAGCATTTGCATGTCTTCTACCACTTGGACCTTCCACCGGAGTCTCGGTCTTCCCTACCTGCCTTTACCGTCGTAATTGTCATTCAATGCTTTTCTAGCTAAAGCATTTGAATCCATTTGACCGAAATTGCCCAGCTGTATTTTGACGCGCTTAACCCTCTAACTGGCCACTCTGAGGATGTCTTCATTAATTGTGCATAACTGGTAAAAAAAAACAGGTTGCCAGGATTTCCATTATTTCTGTTTGGCCGGCTAGAGGGATAATATTTTTTATGAAATTAAACACAATTTAGTACGATCATTTCGGGATATAGCTCGTACTGTTCACAATTCATTCGACGACTCGATAAAACTGATCGGATCACAGATTTTGTGAATGACTTTTCTCTCATCTGCTTTCGCAAGTCATGTTTCGTATATGAAATATTTTGTAATTTATATGAATTTCACATAAATTCTAAATATTATGAAATGTTTCCAACCAAAGTTCGGTGTTGGATGGAAATACTAGAATACTGAACTCGGTGCCAATTGTGTCGCAAATCATATAAATTACGAGCCTGCATCCCACCAGATCCAATAGCAGGACAGAGCCAGCTTCTCACCGAATACGGCCTGATTTATAGGCTCAGGGGATCTCTTGGGCGAATTTAAGATGGCTGAACCCTCGGTCGAATCACCAAGCGTTACGCTACAGTTGGTCCAACCACCACCCTACGGCCCAGTTGTGACCCGATTGTTCCCGATTAACTAAAATCGCATCAGGCGCCTATGATAATCCCAATTGAGTCGAGAGTCGCAGTGAACAGCTATATATATAAAAATATATATTATATTCCCAGAAGACTATAAAAAGAGTTAAATTCAATAAAAACCTCAATTGTCTGTCCCAAAGTGGGAAAATCTTAGAGTTATCCATACTTAAGGTTTGTGAGTCCTTGCGTAGACCCTGGGGACGATTGATCTACCTCTGCCGAAGACAAAACTCACATTACACTACTTCAGATGCTTGGAGTTATATTGAGCTTGGCAAATGTTTTTTTTTTAAAGTCCTTCGAATACCCACACTTAAAGTAATGTTTCTTTTGTCAAAGGGTACTATTTACAACATGAGTACTAGGGTGGAGTGAAATTCAAAAAAAAAAAGTTAACCTCGGAAAGAGATGTAGTCTGGGATCCTAATAAGGGAAAAAATAAAGAAAACAATTTAAAAAAATTTTTAGGGGTCGCGCCACTCCCTCGAAATTTGGAAATTATCGCTATTTTGGCGTTGATTTTAGAAAAATCCTAAAAAGTTTTATGTCAATAAATGTTTGCAATAGCGTAAACAATGAAATAAGGGCATGAAAAAATTTAAAAAAATTTTTCTCATTGTTCAAAAATTTCAAAAAGTAAAATAAATCAAATCGTCCCTTCTTCAGAAAATTGACTGAACAATGAAATCGCCACCAAAGCTACAAATATTAGTCGATTATCCTCATATTTGCCTCAAATACTTTTGTTTGGGCACTGAACAAGCTCAAACTTTTCTTAAAATTCGAATAAGTTAAGTCGTTAATTTTTAGGATTTTTCTAAAATCAACGCCAAAATAGCGATAATTTCCAAATTTCGAGGGAGTGGCGCGACCCCTAAAAATTTGTTAAAAATGTTTTCTTTATTTTTCCCCTCATTAGGACCCCAGACTACATCTCTTTCCGAGGTTAACTTTTTCAAATTAAAAAAAAAACATGTTTTCACTCCACCCTAATGAGTACGCTCGAAGCAGCTGCCTGAAGTCAATGTCGTGATAGACGCATCTATCCACCCAAATGCGACCGACTACCAATTCCCGATACATTGAGGCAGGTGCTCGAACACCGAAATAGTCCCTTCCATTTTAGCCGTGTCATGCTACCGAATTTCATTGTCAACATTCGCATTTTCTCCACACTAGTTCTGCTTGTTGTAGGAGACATAGAAGAGCGTAGATTTTTAGCAATAGAATATCAATGAACAGTAGCGTGATTGGTAATGTTCGAATACACGGAGTGACGAAGTGAACGTGTTTCAAAGGCCATCATTTCCAATCTAAATCGAATTAATCGATTATAACTCTGTCGGCATTTCGTTTCCGCTTCCGTTTTGCCAAACAACGGAACTAAGCAATTGCATGAAGTCAACCTGCAAGTCCACGAGCACCCCGCTCGCATATAAAGCGCGACCAAGCGACATGTAAAGCGTTTGACAACTGTGGAACGCAACAAAACTGCCAGACCCCCGAATGGTTGGCAGGGAAGACATCAGTAGCAGTGGTGGCAGAACAGAAAAAGGGTTCAAGATTTATTGGCGATACAAAACCTTTGGGGAATTTTATGCTGCCATAGACATGCCGTCTTAACAAAGCATTTCACTCCGTATAGTCAGTGGCTCAGTGTGTGTGTGTGTGCGATGACAGAACAATAGCATTTCTGCTGGTTAGAAATGGTCACACACACACACGCAGTCTTTGAAGACACTTTGCCGGAATCAGCAGTTTTCTTTTGAATTCCTTTATTTTATTTTTTTATAACGTGACAACATGCAACTCTTGTCAAAGCAGTTCGCATTGTTATTGCTTTCATTTCTTGGGCCTCTGCCGCGGTCTCGACTGTTCAGCTGGTCCTGCTCGACTTGTTTGTAGTCGATTAACCCTAATTTATAGTTTTTTATGTTCACACGATTATAATCAATGTCTGTCTGTCTGTGCTGAGCTCTGCCACTAACATGTTCTTTACTTTTCCAGCTATAAACAGGAAGTGTGCATATATCAGTGATTTCATGTTTTCCTTTTTTTTTATTGATTTCAAACTGTGTGCGGATTGGTGACAATAAAAAAGAAACTATTAAAAATATTTCTTTCGTTTGAAATAACTTTGAGTTTCATTTGGATTTACTTCGGAATTTCTGTACATTCAGAGTAATAACAAGACATTATTTATTTATACGTAAGGAACATATTTCATTTTATTGTGTTGGCGTAAGGAAACATTTTCGCAACTATGCAATGGTCCATGTCCACATGGGTCGGGTGGCCGTTGTGTTATTCGGGCTGGATTTCTATGGAATCGGCGGCGATTGTTGGGATTTTGAAGAGAAAATGTAACAAATTTAAATTGAATTTTATGCAAATGTTATTTGTCCTCTCACACACAGGCAGACACACACACACACACTCACGTACATGTTTATTGTTGTGTTTATTTTATTGTCAGCATGCGTGACAATTTACATTTGTTGTTGTTGTTGTTTTTATTGTTTGCGTAGTTATTGTATGTCAAACACACACGTATGCATTTGTGTCTGCGGAGAGGGTTTTGTTGTTTTGTCCTGTTATGGTTGTGCCTGTCAGGAAATATAATTTACGCATGTGACCCAATGTCCACAAGTCAACAATGCTCATTGCAGGACCCGGGGTGAATGTCTAAAAGGAATTTGCGAAATATTTCTATTTGTATATGTATGTGTGTTTGTGTGAGTTGTATTTCAATATTTAGAAAGTTATTCGGTCAGAGTTTGCAATTGAGTCAATATTACAATGTCATCTTTGATGGGACAAATAACAATTTCCAAATTTCGCGAAGAATAAAAAACATTGATGAACATCAGATGTGGTTACAGATTTCTAAAAACGCCATCACTGTATGAAGTGGTGTCGGAAAATATTTTAAAAACTGATTCCTTGGGCTTTATTGTCTACGCCGATAACCATCGGTTATTTATGTCCGTTAGAGTCCTTTTGATCGGTAAGATCATTGGGTCTTCCCGATTCCTGCAAACAACAAGTCGAACAAGTTCAGAGACTCATGTTAGGCCTCATGCATCAAATGAGCATTAACTGCATTGCCTGGACAGAGTTGACAGGGACTTTAAGTGATTACTAATATACCTTTTGACAGGCTGAGCCACTAGTAACTTATAACCGGATCCTACGCATTACCTCTCAGGAAAAATTATTCTACAGATTTGTGGTGACTCCTGTGGTGTCTCATCAGTAAGTATTGGAATTTGCGTAGTCGGACTGCCTAATGATGTTCTTCAAAGAAAAACGAAATATTGGAAAAATTAAAATTAAATAAAATATTTTTTTTTTAAAAAATTCCTGACTCGAGCTTGAACTCATTAAAAAATTCCAAATTCAATGTATTCGGATTATGTTACATGTGTTTTGCTTTAGTTTACACTTGTATTTTGTGGTATCTGTTTTTATTTAGAAGATTTTAGGGATATTTGCAATTCGTATGTACCACAAGCGCTCACCTCAGACCAGTGCAAGCTGTTTTTGATCCAGTAGCGGTGTCTCACAATTATGTTCCTATGGGCTTTTTGTAACTTTCAAAGGTATGTATTGAGTTTGCATTAAGTAGACCATGGAGTTGACGAAACTCCCATATGCTCTCTCCACCTCAATACCCACAGTGGTCACTTCTTTTGATAATGGATTATGGAGGTTATTTTATTTTAACGACGAGTCTTCGTTGACATTAATTCTCCATTAAAGCCACGTTTTCGATCAACCTCATGTGATTATCTAGTAACTATCTTCTGTTTCTTTGTGAACTTGGACGCCATTGAAAAATTAAATGCCAATGTTCGCTCTCCCCGGGAAGGAGTAGCAAAAATAGAGATGGAATACCATCTAGTTCCACTCTTCGAAAAATCGATTACCGAAGCATCAAATGTTATCGAAATAACGTTCATTGCCAGCGTTAAAAAAATGCAATGCCGATCCCTGTCTCATGTTTTTTTTTTGTTTCTTTCTCAAAGCCAACACACATTCTTATCCACATTCTAATAACAAAAAATATGATTTGGTTTTTTTGTTGGTGGTTCACACTTCAATGACCGCCAAGAAGAACGACATGCTTGGCCACAAGGCGGTTGAGTTCGAGGGGGGGTGGGCGGACAAGAAGCCACCAGTGTGGGTAATGGAAACAAATAATGCTGTGGCCTTTTCCATGCAAATAAAATCAATCACATCATTGAAAACTTTTCAATACTTCTCACATACACCAGATACACCACAAAAAAGAAAAACACGCACATACTCACACTCTTTTCCATGTTTTTTTTTCAAATTCATAACATATTCAGAAAATTTCCATGTGGCCAGCACCACGTACCCGCTACTTATTGTTTTTTATAGCTCGAGGCAAGGACGCCTTCAGTCACCCACACCCACACCCACTGACATACACCCTCCATCCCCCCCACCCTTGCGGCCGCATAAGACATTGTTCAATATTTGAAATAAATTTCAATTGGATACCAAATGCATGATTGGGAAGTGGCAAAAGAAGAAACAAAAAACCCAAATGAAATGAAAGGGTTCATTACATGATTTTGAATTTGTAATAGACGGTTTTGTTTGGATTTGCGACCCCGAAATAAATGTGATGGCGGTGGGGAGGGAGGATGGAAAACAGCAAAAATATTTATGAGCAAATATTTGTTAAAAATGTATGGACACTTTGATTTGGCATGAAGGCTGTCACAGAAAAGTCACAATCTAACGTCAAATATCCTACGATGGGGTTATCTGAGATCAACTTTAAGCCTTTAATATTTCATGAAAGTGTTTACATTTTTGAAAATCATAAAAAAGTGATGCGGAGACTGTTTTAAAGTTTGTTGTGTTCACCCACGAAAAGTTTGGTTGGCTTTTTTGTTCGTTTCATTCTTTCTAATTTTAAATGTGTCAATGACTTTGTGCCTGATTAAAGTTTTTCCTTAAAACTTGAAACCATCTTTATTGCCAAGTTATAAACACACACACACATGAAAGCACAATGTCTCATATACCTACGTGTCTGTGTGTTATAGGTATATGTTTGTGTATGTATGTGTACATGACATTGATAATAGAAATAGCAACGACCTAGGAAGCAAAAGAGTTCCTTCTAGTTTTCTAGACTTTTTCTAATTTTGCGGCAAGAACGGCGACAGACAGAGCGAGAGCGAGAGAGTTAGAAAGAACTTTCCTGCTTTCATTCCATTCACTTTCCATTACTGCCGCCACTCGGAACATTTTGTACGCGCGATAACTTTCAGTGAAATTATTCAAAAGTTTGCCGACTTTCCTAACAAACACAAAAATTTATATGGCTGTTGGAAAAATTAAAAACTTTGTATTCATTTTCTTTGCAAAACTTAATTCTTTTCACTTTTTCGGTGTATTTCCTTATTCTGTCTCTTCTTCTTCTTCTTCGTCGGCAACGTCTACTTCTTTTGTTATTAGTTGCACATTCCGTTATATCCATTTCTATACATCCTTGTCGGTGTTTTCGTGTTGCATAAACAAAAACACAATTGTTTTTTTTTTATATTGCTTCTGTTGCTGCTCAAAGAAATCCCACAAATTCGAAAAGCTAACTTTAAGGGTCATATAACCCATTATGTGTGTGACCACCACACCGGATAAGGATTCTAAGGAGCTCGACAGCGAGTATCAACCGAATAGATGTTTTGCGCAAACAATTGCCTGGATGGCGGGTGAATGTATCTGGTGTTTGCATTATCAAATGTCAGACCGTTGGTGTGATCTGGCGCTGCTGTTTACTTTGGCAGCGAATGACATTCTGCTTATCTGAACATGTTTGCCTACGACCATGGTTTGAGTAAAGAATACCCTGATATTGGAATCACTCAGAGAGAGGATTAGTCCGAGTTTGATGACCTGATGGCGGTGTCACTGCAAACTGGCATTGGATAAAGAAAATCTGGCGTGTTCTACATCAATTTTTATTAAGCGAATCTAACAATATTTGACAATATTCCGATATTTTATTTAACAGAATTCCAAGGAAAATTGTCAATATATTATTGGGATCGTACACCAGAAACGGAATGTCTGTAAGTCCAAAGAACTATCTTAACTATAAACACTAGGGAAATGGCAGCCTTAAATGTTGATCAGGATTTTTAAAAGTAAAACTGAAATTATAAATGTTGTTAAATGATTTATAATAATGTGGCTCCACTGGAGGGAGAGGTCTGTAGGCGAATTGAAATGTAATAAATACGAAATTTCAATTATAATCTCTAATGATCGGAGGTGTATTGCATTGAATGAGTTTCTATCCACCGGAAAAACCAAAGTTCGTACAGTTTATTTCGCTGTCAAACATACACTGCTGGTAAGTCTTTATTATTTAAATTATCATAATTATTATGTTAAGTCTAACGGCCTAAAGTGGCTTCGCATTACACCCGTATATAATTGGCAAATTTGAACGAAAAAAACCGTTTCTACGATGTCACAATACTTGTCCATCCGTATAACTTTCTGATGGTGATTTAATGCGCATTTGCTGCGTAGGAATATGCGGAGCAATGAGGACCGCGCCGACGAGCGCCCTCGAAATTCTGCTATACATCCACCCAATAGATATCCAAATAAAATATGAGGCAGCGATCTCAGAAAGGAGACTAAGGGCATTGAATGAGTGGATTGAGGATGCACCTCAAACACAACATCAGAGAATATTGGAACACCTAGGAGGGTTCCTGACAACAAACTGTCAGACAGATCGCATCTCAGAAACACACGTGGTTGCGAACTGCACGACAAGAATAGAAGATAGACGCGGACAGGAGCACGACACACACACCCAAGATGGGAGAATAGTGGAGTGCTACACAGACGCATCCAAATCCGAGTTAGGAGTAGGCATAGGGATCTACATCCACAATCCGAGGACTGAGTTAGTATACCAATTACCTAAGTACTCAACGATTCTACAAGCAGAGATCAAGGCCATCACAGAATGCCTAGAATAGCTGCGGAACAGAATCACAGGAAAAACTATCTGTATTTTCACAGATAGTCAAAACGCAATTAGATCCCTCAGAGATGATAATGTCAAATCAAGGACACTCATGTACTGTAAGGAAACAATAAATGAAGTATCGAGAAATAACGACATTGTTATAAACTGGATACCAGGCCACCAAGGGTTTCCAGGCAATGTCAAGGCTGACGAACTGGCTAAAATCGGAAGGGAATCCGACCAAAATACTCTGCAACTGTCTAAACCTTTTCTTGAGACAAAAAAGGAGTTGAGGGAATGGATGAAGACGACCCATGCCTTAAGGTGGCTAGAGGAACAGGTGGGAAGAACCACAAAAGAAACCTGGGGAAACCTCGATTACAATAAAACAAAGAGAATACTCGGGTTTAACAAAAATGAACTAAGTAAGCTAGTTGGGGTCATCACAGGACACACTAGTCTAAGGGCACACCTGTATAGAATAGGATGTTCCCAGAGCGACGAATGCAGGGCATGCGGAGAGGACGCCGAGACGGCGGAACACTTCCTGTGCCATTGCCCTGCTTTCTCGCAGGTCAGGAAAGTCCATTTAGGAGAGGACACTTTAGATGACCTATCGGCCGTCAAAGCAATAGACATAAGGAATTTAAGTAACTTTATAGAGGGGACCGAATTCCTAACGTAGGATAAAGGGGAAGGGAATTCGTAGACGAAATCAGGAGCGCAAAACAGGCCGAATTGCTGGCCTAGGTGTATGTCAATGACATGAGACGGTCATGGTGCATGACCGATCCTCCATTCAACCTAACCTAACCTAACCTAATGCGCCTATGATCCTCACAGGATCGAAAGGAAATTGTATATAACTGGCAGATCGTCATGTCGGAAGATCCTACAAAAGTCCATCATCAGTGTATCGAAGCGGAATGTTTGTTTACAATGATTTTCCAATTGAAATGCACAGTCAACACATGCAAATGGTTCGACTGTCCCCCGAGCCACTTGGCCATCGGTATCTTTTTTCTTCGCCTGCCCCTGCCCCTTCCCTTTTGATTTTATTTTGGTTGTATTATTTCATAAACAACCATTATCATTACACAAATCTATGTAAATTTCAGTTTTTTTTGTTTGTTTTTTTCCCTTCAGTTCGTGTTGCAGAGTCCGGAGACATCAAAAACAAATCACCCCCCCGTTGTTTTATAAGCGGGCGTGTATTCCAGCCAGTCCATATTCCCATACAGAGCAAACAGTATTGATGGCTGCTTGTCAACCAAATGATATGCGGATACAATTGTCAAAAATGTAAGGAATGGCAAAACGAAATGTCAAAACACATCGAAAGGCTGCCGGCCGGTGGTGGGCGGGGGTGGGTTGAAGGTGCCCTGCACCACTGACAAATGGGATGGGAGGGGAGTAAAAGGGAATAGGAAAAATACGGTATTTAAAGTAAATTACACCATTGTGACCACAAGCCAGCGCCAGCCATCACATCACATCACACAAATGTAAATTTTCAATTTAAATGCAAATATCAATTTGTCAATTTTATTTCAGTTTTTCTCCTTCATTCTAGAGGACTCTCGATATTATGCATAAGGTGTTGTTGTCGTGGCTGTGTTCGGTGTGTGTGTGTGTGTGTGACAGGAGACATGAATGAATGAATGCCCGGGCCAGGCCAGGAAAGGCTAAGACGCTGGCACGGAATCATATTTTGAAATCCTTAAGGATACTTTTTGGCCCGGTTGTTTGTGACGGGCAATGTTCATATTTAATATTTAAAGTGTGCACTTGCTTTGCCGGTTTGTTTACGGGATGCCATTGAATTCCCACGTGACCGCCGAATAGGAAAAGGCAAGGATACAAACCCCCCTCTCCCACCCAGCCAAAAACACAAAGGAAACCGTTCATCTGTCCAGGCTTGTTCGGCGTCACGGTGATTTTTTTCTGTTAAAGTGTAATGTTTTCTAAGGGATTTTTTGTTTTTATTTCTATTTTTTTTTATGAGTTTTATGCATTTTTCGTTTGTGTGGTTTGGCGTCATCCTGAGCCACTCCGCCCTGGCCTGGTGCTCTTAATTAAGAATTCACATCATTTTTTATTTGGGTTAGCAAATTATGTAAAACATCAGACCGCTAAGAGACTTCAGTGTCTCCGCGACGCGCGTCTTTTCCCATGGAGTGGCGGCTGCTGTTCCTTTTGCTGTTTGAAACTTAAAAACAAACACAGCAATGGCGTTATAGTTCTCAATGAGCTGATATTACTTTTTTACGATTATTATTTCTTTAAAAAAATGTTTGCCATATTTTCGTTAATTTTTTCTTTTGGCTAAAAATTGCCCACACCGCGCAATGAGGCAAGGGTTGCTCGCTGTCATGTTGAGTTGCCAAGTGGGTGGGGGGTGGGGGGTGGGGGTTTCATAGAGCATTTAAACATTTTGTACACCTTTGATGTTGTGGAAGCGTTTTTCACGCCTATCATTGAGTGGGCCTCTCATTGTCTTCAAGTCAATCTTGTATCCGCATTTTTTTCTGGTTCCAACTGCAGGTTCGTCTGCCTTCAATTTTTTGTATGCAAATTTTTATATTTTTTAAGTGTAAGTGCTGGAAGGCTTGTGGCAGTTTTAAGCCTTTTTTTCTCCTCAAAATTGTGTAAGGGTGGCAGAGAGTACGTGGACTTGGCCCTGAATTAACACGAAGTAATAAAAATGCAATTATGCTGTACTGGTACTTCTTCAATTTTATACACTTCATTAGGGAACAACAGCAACAACCGCCCGTCCAAAAGTAAAATGTTAGAAAAAAAAATGTTTTTTTTTATTGTCGACAAAAGGGTTTCATGCATTCGTCGGATGGAGTCGTAACCACAGCAACCATTTAACCAAAGCGGTTACCTTTAGTGCGGACGAAGAGTTGGTGGATTTAAGGACTTGATTTCTTCGACAGTCTCATTTATTAGCTTTTAGAAACTTTACAACAACAACGAAAAAAACCAGCCTTTTTCATCGCATGAAGTGAAATGCAGAATAATTCCACCAATCTGAATGTTTCAATCTGAACATTGTACAAAATTGAGTACCTCATTCTAGAATCAATGCAGAATTCCGAATGTGATTCACTACGAAGGGGATACCTATCAAGTGAAGTAAACCCGATGTACTAGGAGAGTCAAGTCTACAATTCGATATGTATGGGCATGTCCTTCACCTGGGTTAGGGTGTGACCGGTCGTAGCAACCGGTGCAAATAGCAACTCCATTCCGATCGGAACTCCCCCTTCGATTTAGGTGGTGAACAATCGGGGTACTCCCTCTTCAGTTGGTCAAGCTTGGACAATCGAGGTTCATGACCACCGCGACATCAAATCAATAAAGATCAACAAAACATTAATACAATGCAGACAGTGGTTTCTTTAAAGGAAAGCCAATAATTATTATGTGAAAAAGGGGGCCAGCTTGCGACAGCCTCCAAAAATTAGATTTTAGATTGCGATATCCGCTAGATTTTTGTTATAAGCCGCTAATATACATATATATATAAAAATCTTGCGTGACTGACTGTTTCATCACTGTCCCGGCCAAACGGCTGAAGCTAGAGTATGTAGCCCATGCAGCCTATACATCCTGTAAGGACAGATTTTTGGAAATTCGGATTGGATAGAAAAATGTGCCCTCAAAACCTTTCATAGTACGCCAAATAATCAACAATTGTGATTATTGTTGGAAATTTGGTCCACAGCTGTAATTAAAAACAACAGGTGGAAATGAGTTAGAGATGGGAACAAGAAAGGGGCCAAGGCGGGATAAAGAAAGGGGACAAAATAATAATAAAAAAAGTGAAAGAAATTTTTGGCAACAATATGTGAAAACGATTAGAGAAGTGGACAAAATGGGATAAAAAAGGTACAATGGGAAAAAAACAAAATCGACAGAAATGAATCCAAAATTACAAGTAATTGAAGAGCCCAGATATATTAATTAAAAAATAATTAAAAATTATTAGAAAATGTGAGAAGTAGAAATGTGCATTGCAACTGCAAAAAAGGACAGAATGGGGCCAAAAGAGGGAAAATTAAAAAAGTGCAAAAAACTAATTCAAATTAACACGAGGGATGAAAAACTGGAACAAGGAAAATATACAAAGAAAGAGCCAAGACTTGTTAAATAAAGAAAGGGCCAAATAAGTTCGAAGCATATCAAAACGGGACAAAAGGCACTAAAAGTGGCGGAAACTAAAAAGTATAATAAAAGTCAAGGATACTGAAAAGCCGACGAAAACGGTCCAAGGCGGGTAAAATATAGAGAATGTGGGAATTTTTTTTTACAAATAATCATAAAGGTCAAGAAGTAGAAAAGGAAATAAATGTTTGTCCGGGCAGTTGAGAAAAAAGTAGAAAAAGGGGTCAAAATTAGAAAAGTGTAAAGAAATATTTCAAATTAATATCTATCGCCAAAGACTGGAAAAAATGGTAAACAATTGTTCAGTCAATACAAAGTATTTTTGTTGTAAACCAACACAATTGAAGAAATGTATCATGTAGGTGAGCAAGCCAAATCCCATTAGCATTTTTAATCATTCTTAGTCACCATTTCAAGTAAATGAGCCTCATATTTGAGCCGTATCTTCATGACAGGACATAAAGCTGCAAGTAGCAAGCCACCAGAAATAAGCCTGCATGTGTTGCCTATGTAATTGGTATTAACTGTGCCCCCATTGTGGGAGATCCCACACAGATTTTACCTCAAATGCTATCGATTCACGGGTTTATGATTATCCAGAATCGTAAAAGTTCCTAATAGTTCGGATTTTTGTAAAAATGCTCAAAAAGGCTAATTTTAATGATTTCTCGTAAAGGAAATTCTTATTTTGCTTGAAATGGTCCAACTCTCGGACCAGCCACTGATAAAGTCTTGTGGGCATATTGGGAAAGAAAAACGGTCCTTCATTGTACTTGGACACATCTGTAGGATGCGCTACATCGTTAAGGGAATAAAAATGGAAAACGTAATCTTGTATCAATTTGTTTCTCGTTGGTTCTTTCGAATTGTGTTTTTGACGAAATCGTATTCCATGTAAGGTTATCTATCGCACCGGACTCTCTTGATTGAATTACATACTCATGACTTATGCAGTCCTGATCCCAACCAGAATTATTAGTTGCATTAGTGTGCGTTTCTCCCCCTGTGGATTATTCCATTCAAACTCTAGACGGTCAGTTCTGTCAATCTCCCGTTTAATTGGAAGTAATCACACAGATTTCACCAGTCACCACTTGACACCATAAAGCTAAGGTCCATCAATACCATCCAAATTGTGGCTACTCCTTCCTTCGACTCACACAATGCTCGTTACATTACGTTGACAAACAGTTTCATCTTTAAATCTGTGATTTTGTTTTTTTTTTTATTTGTTTTTTATTTGAGTTTCGTAAAATCACACAATCACACACAGGCAAACAGAAAAGATCCTTCGTAATGATAAAGAAGAAAAAACCATAATAATAATAATAATGCGAGGGTGTCAACAATAACGAGAGAGAGAGAGAGACAAAAAAACAACAACGATATTGTAACTTCTGTCAGTTGCATGTTCAACTTTAACAATCGCGTGTCAATTCCATTGGTGGCTGGCAGTGGGCAGGAAGACCGTCCGACCGACCGACTGACGCTGAGAGGTACAAACGCCGAAATAATTGTTGAAATGTTATGTCTCTCAGTCTTTGGCCACTGCCATGCTGGCTGTCGTTTTTCCACTTAGTTCCCACATTATAATTGCGTTGTAACAATAGCGTTTGTTTTTTCTTCTTTCAACAGTTGTTGACTTTTGTTCCGGCTCTGATGTCCTTTTCGTGTGTTTTGTGATTGGACGGCCAACGTTTAACTTCCGCGTGACATTGTTTGATTGTTATTTAATTGAATTTAATTAGCGCTCCTTTTTTTCCAAGGGCCTGTTTGGCTGTGTAGTGAGTAGGGCTTTAGCATAATTCTCACGATTATAGATAAGAGTCCATTTCATTTGGTGTTGGTGTTGTTTTTTTTTCCAGTCCATGTTTTCGTGAAATAGAAAATGATTACACTTGTGTGTGGTGTGGGTGTGAGTTAAATATTGTAAAACACTTAACATCAATCTCGATTTAATTCGATTCTTACACGCAAAAATCCAATACAGACGGCGATACTCCTGCGTACCGTCATATGTCTGTGTGGTTATTCCAAACAAGTACTTCGAGAACACTTATCTTTCACCCATAACTTCTTACGTCGTGCCTTCACTCGACTGAATATTTACTAGAAACCGAATTCTAATGTTGATTTGCTGCAGTTGGTGCGTAATACAACATTTACTTAACACACCGTAATCAAATTCAAATAAAATACTCGCATACCACACTACGACCGCATTTTGAAAGTTAAATTGCTTTCAATTAAAAATGTATAAAGTTCACGCATTTAAACGATCTTAAGCACGGCCTCACAGATAAATGTATCGCTGAGTTACCCAGCACAATTTTTATGCTCTGACGAGGAGAACACCAGGAATATCGAGCGACGATACTTACCAAATGTAGAGTCGGATACAAATTAAATGGTACAGGCTCCGTTCTACCAGTGTTGTGGGTAAATGTCGATTAGATACCAAATTGGTGGCAGATTTCCCCAATTTCTCCTCTATACTCTATACTCCAATAAACTCTACATTCGGGACATTACTCACTGTCTTTCAGAATATTTGACGAAACAAAAAAAGCAACAACTTGATTGGAAATACATTGGTCCATTAGGACATACTATGCTAAATGTTAACAAGGTCGGACTTAAAGGGTGGGTTCTACAGCGGATGGAATATTTACATCGATGATATACCCGAATGTACTCTAGTATGATCCAATTTCAACCTTGCTGAACTAACATCTGGAGGTTTGTTTGAATGCATCTTTTTTCCAATACCGGTACTGATATCAAATAATGAATGAATAAGATCCCAAGACAAGTGGTTTGCTGGGTTGTAGGTAAACGCGTTAGTAAACGTTGTAAACTAATGATGGAATCCTTACGCACTATTGTCGATTTTGAAGTAGTCGTCGGAATCGGAGTTCACTGGCAACGGTGCGGCAGCACTTGCTTATCCTCGAACTGCGTATTAAACCGACACAATGTACGAGTACTTAGGTGGAGTTTTTGTATTTGTTTTTTGCACGCAATTAAGCCGGTCCGTGAACACCTTGTATGAGGTGGTGTTAATGAGAAATGTTTAGAACACATCGATATCTAATAAGTAAATCTTAATGGCTTTTAGGCCCACACAAATGGGCATGAGTAAATAGTACGAGCATTTTGTTTACAGTACATAAACAATTTAGATAACGATGCACGATATTACGGACTATGAATACCGTAGACATGTATGTCCGTGCACGTAAGTAGTTCATGTGGCATTGGTGAATGTGCGATGATTTGGAATTAAAGTCCTTAGCATTCAATGGCATCGGTTCTGCGGGGTACAGAGTGCAGCCGCTTTATTTATTCTTATCCAAGGTGGCTATCGACACTTCATGTTTCTATTTCTCAATGATGAGTGGAGTAATCAGATATTGGACATTTGCTGTATTCTGTTTGTACATTGGAATTGTGTTAGCCAAGGGTACACTGCCAAATCATCTTAGTATTTCGAATCTAATACAAGAGGCGTCAGATAAGTATTTCGTACTATTTATTTTTCTCAGCTATAGAACTCTCATAAATCGAATCAACTGGCAAATATCTTCCGATTGCCACAAACTGTATCTTAAAAGAAATGCAATTTGCTCATATTTGTAACTACCTCATGTTTTGTAATATTATTGTTGTTAACCAAATTATAAATTGTTCTTTAATTTCCCAAGGCATGAATAGCTTGGACATAGCACCGGAAAATTGTATTCGTTAACATCTTTGAACTTTCAAAAAGTTGTGTTGTTGTCTAGGAGTCCATTTTTTTTTCAAAATCCATAATTTTAAAATGGTTGCTGCAACCAAATAATAATAATACAGATATAATAACAGACTTTATAAATTTTTAATAAAAAAGATCTTAAAGTGTATGAGATTGCGCCCTGGTAGATGAGTTGGTGGCGTGCTTGCATATCA
Source organism: Hydrotaea cyrtoneurina (assembly GCA_958296145.1). Taxonomy (NCBI): domain Eukaryota; kingdom Metazoa; phylum Arthropoda; class Insecta; order Diptera; family Muscidae; genus Hydrotaea; species Hydrotaea cyrtoneurina. The sequence continues at coordinate 2,050,289 of OY282513.1, read as the reverse complement.
GCGTGGTGGTTCGATTCTCAGAAGAGGCTTTGGTCTGTCGCTGCAAAAACTTAGTCTGTGTCATCCGGTTTACCCTCGGACCTTTAAACAAACCCTAACTCCTGGTCTGAAACCATTTTTTTTTACAAAACTCAAAAGAGTCTACTAGGGGTAAGGTAACTGACTTTTTGCCGATGGAATTGGATTCAGGAACACTGTGCGACGTCATCTATGGTTGGCACTGCGTGGTCATAGGTTGGACATGTATTGTCGCCATATTTCAATTACATTTGCTTGTACGCCAGTCAGTCTCTTGTCTTCCTTTTCTTTGGCCGGAATATTCCATTCCTATCACACAGTAATCCCAGGTTCCGAACCGAGTAATCTCTAAGCCATGTAAAACTTCTCCTGAAAAAGCATTAGCTCGTTGGAGCCGGCGTTAAACAGTTGGTTTCGGTCAGTGGGTTTTGCAAATTGTATCGTGGGCAGCCCACTGATTAGAGAGAAGTTCCCCGTTGCGTTTTTGCATCATTAACCTGTTTGGTACTCGTCATCGTACCATGGGTTTCTGAGTTAATCAGTCAGTTCAAAGATGTTTTGTATGTTTATTTAGGCTTAAAAAAATTTTAAATAGTTTTATTTTTAATGTTTCAGGGAGACATATGTACTGTATCATGTATTGGACAGATACGTCGTATTTAGAATTTGGAGTGTAAAATCGGTTGCCACAGAAGAATCCTCTGAATTGCATGAATATCAGATTAACTTCATAAGATGATAATGTTGAAATTTATGCTGTTTGAGTTCGCACTATCCTCATTCCCCGGGTAACCGCTTTCCACTTTTGTTCGAATGTCAGAGTGTTAATCAACATTATACAGAGACGCCATAATTACATGAAATCCCTTTGCCATCAGCAAATGCCAACATTTAAAAGAAATGACACGAACGGGAGGAGTACGCATTTCCTCCAAAGTCACATCAAACGTGAGCGAGTGTCAACAAAATATTTAAAAAAAAAGAAAGAAATAGCAGTACAAAAACGTTTACAAATGAATCCTTCTCACACACACACACTAAAACACCGCAGAAGTCTACAGACAAAACCCACACAGAGGAACGGAAATTCAAAGCCAAACAAAATCAACTCATTACAAGAACAGACGGAAATCATGAGATGCAGTCCGACTGTAAGTCGCAGAGACAGTCAGTCAGACACAACATCAGACATGGGGAAATCCGTGAATACGAATTAACTGCGCCGCATTTCAAGAAACAAAACAAAAAAACAAAAGGAAAGCAAAGGAAAACCGGAAAAGAAAAATACGAGTAGATTGCTAAAGATAATGCATTCAATTCGCGCAGTCAAGGCAGCCTGAATTCCTCCAGTGGCATTTCAAAAGATCTTTTTCTTGCTCGTTCATCTTGTGGAAGTGTCACAGACTCCAGCTGTGATTGTTTTTTTCTTTTCTTGCAACTGCTTCTCGTTTGTGTTTTTCTGCCAACATTAAAGTAATGTTATCCTTTGGATACAATTCTCTCTCTCTCTCTCGCTCTGCCATTGCATAGCGAGTCCTTGTTAAAATATTTGCCAAATGGAAACAAGAAGAGCAAGAATGCACCGTACCCATGAACAACTGGCATTTGCGTGCGGGGGGCTGGGAACAATGTCATCCAACATTGGGTAAACGAAGGAATTTTTTGCAAAAAGTACACACAAAATGGAGAAATAAATAAGCAAAAAGGATTTTGTTTTTGCGGTTGTTGATGGCAAAGATTATGTGCAGCAGCGCGAAAGGATTTCGGTAGTTCTGCCGCCCCGACACACAGACGATGCGTGCAGTGTAAAGACAGCACCCCGTCGCCCAGTGTTTCGGCATTGTTGGTCGATGGTGTTGTAATGGATGTTCTTGGCTCGCGGGGAAGGGAGGGGCTTGCGGGTGGGTTTTCATTGTGGTATTTGGCGAACGAGCAAATGCTTTTTAGCCAACATCTTTTTACATGTTTCTTGCTCATCTGGCTGGAATGGAATGGATTCGGCGAGTACATCAGTGATAAATGAAATTAATTGCTGAGATTGAATGTGAGATTTTCCTGGGATTTCTTGGGGATTATCAGTGCTCGAAAGGTTAATTTTTTCGTTTTAGCCGAAAATGAAATGAAAACAAGTCGTACATCAATAAAGGCTAACGTCGACGAACGTCTATGGTCGTACTTAACACTTTGCTCGATTTCCCAACACTGTGGACTTAAGCGCTTAAAAAGAAGAACTTTAATTTTACCGCCACATTGCGGCGTGTTGTGACACAGTCTGTTTGTCTGTCTGTCTCTCTGTCTGTCTGTTTGCATGAATATGTCTCACAGTGTGCGTAGGTGTGTGTGTGTGTGTGTTGGTAACAGCGGGGAAGTGGTTGGTTTCTTCCATTACTTGAACTGAATGTCTTTTGAAATTTTTTACTAATTTTAATTTTTGCCACACGGAGTGTCTGAAGACAAAGGCTGCATTCATCGTCTGTCGTTCGGTCGGTCGTATTTTGATATCTTCGGTTTGGCAGTAACAATAAGTACCCGGCATAGAGCACAGCACCTAAGGACCTGTTTGTATGGTGGCAGGCTTGAGCTGTTTGTTAATGCTAAAATTGTCGTTACTTGCGGTTGCCTCAAATGAGGAGGATGGCAACAGCGACGACGATGATGTTGAAGAGGCACGCACTTCTATGGGAAACCACAACAGCAGCCACATAACCTTCGACCCCATTCCCCGCCCCCAGATGACAGCTTGAATTTCCAAGACCACCACAGCAGCGGCAGCAACGCAACATCGCCCATCATTGTCAAGTTTATTGAAAATGTGTAGCAGACTTAAACGTCGACATTATTCGAGACGAAAAAAAAATAAAAGCAACTGAAGATCTTTCTCCTTTAACACACAAATCCTTTTCCATTCACACACACACACAAACACACACACTGTGGATTTAACTCTTTCGTCCTGAGACATCAAGTATTGAGCCAACGAGCCCAGCCAGCCACATTCGTGTTTATGTTCAACTGTTGTTCTGTGTTGATGCCAAAGGATTACTCAATTAATTTAATTATGTGCCGTCAATCATTCCGCAGCATTTTTTGTTTTGTTTTAATTTTTTTTTTTTTTGTGTTGCTGTTCCAATGACTGCGTCCGTCCACGATGTCTGTAATGGGTTTCCATTCATTCAGCCATTCAGTCTTTCATTTAAGCCAAATGTCTTTTTGTTGTACACATAAATTTGGCCGACGCCAAAGGAATGTGCGTATGAACGTATAGCGGATTTGTACTCGCGCTTAAGGAGTCGTCAGGACTTACTCTACATACGGGGACATATTTAAAAAATCCTTCTCGCTCCACTCATATCTGACAGCATTTTTAATTTCACCAACTCCATTAGTGGCATTATTTTGGGAAATGCTCAGGCCACACGCACCGACACAGCGACGGCGACGGCGACTCACGACGAAAGGGGTGCAGTGCCATTGTGTCTCTAACGCCACAGTCTGTGTGTATGTCTGTCTGTGTGTTTGTATATGTAAATATATTGTGGTAATTTAAAGAAATCGAAAAACCGAACTTTTTTCATCTTTGTTCGTGTTTATCAAGATTTGTGACTTGTTTTTTTCTTCTTCGAGTACTCTCTCTCTCTCTCACACACACACACACACGAATGGATCAATGGAATGATGTTACACTGTTGCGGATGCCTGATGTGTCCTTGGGATATTGTTCGGCAGTTGTACTGCTTGAAGATAACTTTTTCAAGTGCGGTTTTGTGGCTGTGCCTGAACATATGTTTCGGCGCTTCTACGGCCATGGCATGAGAAGGCATTTTTTGTTTTTGCTACACAAATGTCAAGTTTTTCAATCTTAAGATTACATTTTGTAGGTTTTTAATTATTTTAATTATATGTTTTCATCTACATTGACATATGTATGTATGTGTATGGACGACATGAGACAGACTTGCGAATGAAAGGTGAATCGGAAAGAAAAATGTATTTTGTAATGTTTTGGATCTCTTGAAAGTTGTCGCTTTTCCCATGGGTTTAAAAAGTTATGGCTACACAAATTTGAAAATTGCTAAACGAAATATTCGAAGAAAAAAATGATTTGATTAACGTGTTAATAAAACATAACTTCAATAGGCTAAGAGTTGTCAAATTCCGGTTTAGATTGTATAAGAATAACAGAATAGCATTCAATTCACCTTATTTTGAACTGGAGTATTGAAAACGGAGTAAGCCACTAGATTCTACGATCCAAAAATTTATTATTAAGGGTCTGGGCGTTTATTTAAAAAAAAAAAAATAATTTTACTTACAGTGTAATAATTTCCATCTCTCGGTCTTTATTTGAATGTATTTTAAACTAAAGGTTTGGTTCTTTCTTTGTCTTGTACTTATTACGTAAAATATTTCGGTTGATCGGTTCCAATTAAAGCAGGAGAAAATATGGGAGTCTTTAGTTTATGAAAATCGCCCGCCTCATTTACCGAAGACAATTTCGTTTACAAGAAAAAAAAAACAATTGTTGAAACTCTTGTAGATTTTAGAGCCTTAGGATTTTTTGTTGCCAAAATGGGATTTAGATTCGTCGAACGTAATTGAAAATCTCTACGAAAAACTTCTGCCAATTGGAGAAACTGCTGACCCATTTTGATTCGAACAGACTTTTCAAAAGAAATTCCTGTTAAAAATGTTACATCATTTTGAACATTTAAATTTTGTTGTTGTTTCCTAGCAAAGAAAAAAATCTGTAGCCTCGGCAGAATCTCTGCAAGTGTGAGTCAATATGGTTATTGCTAACTAACCTGCTTAATTAATTCTGTGGTTACCAAAAACAACCACATAAGTTTATATTTGCCGATTTTGAGGTTTTGACACCAGATTGCTACAAACTTTTTTTTTGAATTTGCCGAAACTTTTATTGAAAATAATTTACCATTACTGATTTTTTTGTTTTTTTTTTTTAACCAAAAAGATACTTATTTGTAATGTTTCTAAAAATGTCGTTCTCATCACAAACGACATAAGTAGACATACTGCATGTCACGATTCAATTCATTTCGCCAATCGAAGCATATATCGTCGATGTGCTGCAAAAAAAACTTTTTGGTGAAATGGATAATCTTATAATCTATGTCCTGTAAACAAATCTCACGTCTATTGAAAGTAGTTTTGTAGTAACTGCATCAAAACTGTTCATTTTATTTCAAAAACACCCACACATATTCATTTCAAATCTTCAATAAGTCATAAGTGTGTTCTACATGACAATATTGTTTTTCACAAAAAAAAAACATCTTAAGGGGCGATACGCTGCTATTTTGCTCACCCTTTTTGCACATAGAAACTTATGTTTTTCTTTACATATCATTAACATTTTATTTTGAAAAAATTTAAAAAAATTGTAATCCAAAAATCAGATATATTGTTTGTATAGTCGTGTTCTACATATATAATAAATTAAAAAAATTGTTGAACTGCTTCAAAAATGCTGAAAATTCTGTATTTTGGCTCTCCTGAAAAATTCGATTTTACGACTAAAGTGATTCTTTTGTGACTCAGACAATTTTATAAACTAGTGTCTATTTTACAAAAATTATTTTTTTAAATATTTCAATATTCAATCCAAAGCATAAACATTGGATATTCAGTGGAATAGTCAAGAGTTCTACACATCAGCTGGTAAAACGGGGCTCTGCGAAATACCACCCCAAAAAACAATTGCAAAATGGTCAGCAATTGCAAACAGTCATAAGACTGTTAAATAAAACTAAAGTGCGGACGAGGAATTTATATGGAAAATATATATTTAAAATCTTTAAATATTGCATATGGTAACTGAAGTTTCACAAAACAATTATTTATAGGTGCATTTTTATAAAATGATTTTATCAAATGAACCGAATTCAAAGAATTTAGTGAATAGTGAAAATAACCCTGAACCAGTGAAAAAGTTGCAGTCGGGTGAACCGACATATATAGACCCTCACCCTCAGTAAAAACATACAAGGGGGTATAAGGGGCGGGAGGGTACATTTGTATGGGAGGTACCCGAAGAGGAGTGGCCAGACTTACAAGTTTTTGTCCAAAACTTTGTCAAGCTATAGCTTTACTAAATACAGAATTTGGGCAAGATCGCGTAGGGCGTATGGATATTATTACACGATTTCTAAAGTGGGCGAAATAGCAGATTTGTATGGCAGGTACCCGAAGGGATGTGGCCATATAGCCCATATGCAATCCCATAAGCAGTTTTGGGAAAATATTAAGCCATGCCAAATATCAGAGTGATTGTTGAACTCTTTCGAAAGTTATCGTGCGTACCAGCAGGACAGCGGACGTACAGACGGACAGGCGGACATGGCTCAAACGATTTAGAAAGTCATGAATCGAATTTGGTTCAAAGACACCTGGGGTGTAATGTGCATTTTTCTATGTGTTACACTTTTGAGCCGTATCAAATGATCACCCCGTAGGGAGAGGATATAAAAATAGCAAAGTTATCATAATTTTACATGCTGTACTCAGTATAATATTTGAGGTCCTTCTTCATTTTTACATTAGTCCGACGCCTTATAACCGGCAAAGAAGAAAAAATGTCTACTACATCTTAGAATTCTGGAAGGATATCAACAGCTGTGCTTAGGACTTTCATAAATCTCATGTGGAAAGAACAATTTATTATGAATGTATGTAATGCCCCGGGTTTTATTGACTTGTAAGCTGGAATGAAATTAAATATTGTGCAGTAAATTGAAACACGATTCCCAGACAAAGCATTTAATTACAAACCCATTCATCCTATATTACTGGTAATGCGGGAAGTCTCTACTCTCTGGATTACCAGCCTATGTAAAAACCTAATTACATTTAATATTTTATGTCATAGGATGTAACGTGTCTGCATTACTTTTTGATGATCTCTACACTACCGTTGTTAGAAAGTAATGTACAAGTTAGATTTACGTTTTATGTTCGATTTAACAAAGGGTTCTGCATTACCGGGTAGTGCAGGAGTAGTTAGTTGATTTGCTAATCAAATCTCAATTTTCTGGATTAACTATCTTACAGGAGTAAAAGGACTAAATATATATTTTACTCATGTAGTTGGTGTTGTAAGATGAAAAGAGTTACAAACACGGCAAATTTCTGGCATTGTGTGCCTAAATTGAAACTCCCTTATGGCGAACAATGAATTTGACAATCGAGGTATGGATGTCTTCAATTGAAAGTTAGTTAACATTTTCTCAACTTGTTTATTTGTCATTGTGACCTGTGTTGTGGGCAAAAATAATAACACTAATAACACTGTGCAATAGCCATTTTTTCCAAGGGATGTTTATAATATTGTCTCGTGTATTTTGGCCTGCTAAAGCCGATGAAAATATTTAAACAACTATGTATGGATTATTTTAATAAAAAATTGTTGGATGTACTTTTTTTTTAGCTTGACTGGAATTTTGGAAGAAGGCGTCCTATCAAACAATACCAAACACCACCTTAAAGGTGGGAGCTAAAAATGTTCTGAACATGATTTTTTTATAAAAAAAAATAAATAATCTAATTCAGCATTTACAGGTATGTGGAATAATCTTCCTGCAAGTGTTTTTCCTGTCTGCTATGAAATTACCAAATTCAAGGCAAACACTACTCCCTGCAATATCCTTCTCTCCAATCGCTAACACAGTGCATTGCATTCTGAGTATAAATCGCAAAAAAAAATAAAAAAAACGATAATTGCTTATTTCGTTTTTGTCACAAATTTGAATATGTTCAATCCTGTAGCCGAATCATCAATAGAAATGTTTTTTCAAATTTTTGTTTTTGATATATTTTGGGAAATGTAAGATTTTCTATGCCATCACCCTTCCAACAATTTATGCACATCTCCCTAAGAAAATACCTTCATTTCATTACAATTTTTCCGTAGGTTTAATTTTCCTGTTTTTTAACAGCACTCAGGGGATGCCACATATAAATGCTCTTTGATTATCGAAAGAAAAACGAGAAAGTATTGCCTTGAAGATTAAAGCTGGAAGATTATTCACATATGAACGGTGCGGCTAAAGAACCACAGATATCCGAAGAGCTGATAATATTGAAATCTGTATAGAACAGCGATGTACAACCGACGTTTCGCCGATCCTGAAGAAAGACTACACCCGCATCATCACCGCCGCTGTCCTCTGTACACGGTCCGGAAACATAAAAGATGTCTTTTGAGATTGTCTTTTGGAAGATATGTATGGTTTTTAATATTCCGAACTCTTTGTAACTGCAGAAATATCATTAGTACCTATTTTAATTGGTTTCACAATTTCATGGGTAATTGAGCAAATGATTAATATATCGTTTGGATCGAACGACATCGCCAGCAATTAAGGATCGTCGAATTCAGCAACAAAGTTTATAATGCATGTAATAAACAATTGCAAATGTTTTTTCCATTTCTAGTGGATTGTGGAATTTAATTTGACCAGAGTTGTTCGAACTAATTTGACACACCTTCCGCCGGTGAGAGTTATATAGATAAGGTTTGACAAAAGAACTACGTATTGCAATTTATGACATTGGGTTGTATACAACATCGAAAAATGTCTATAAAATTAAGTGTCACTTTACGATACAAAAAAATGAACCGTAAATCTGCCCATTCTGGTAAGTCCAAGTGTTGTCCGGATCATCAAAGTTCTTCAAATCACAAGTTGAAGATATTTCCACTCGAATGCAATCTGAATTTGATCAGGGTTTTTTTGAGTTCAAATGGCAGACAAATACTGGGTCAGTGAAGGTGCCCCATGCCGAACTGTCGCATCATTGACAAAGGGCAACACCTCCTCTGCCACTGGACAGACCAAACGGTCTGATTTGGCATTAGCTTTTAGTGTTACTTTAATGTTGAATACAAATATAATCGTCTTGAGAAAAATACTGGCGGGTTTGTATCGTTGATTTGTACAGAATCGCGTGGCTCCAAGTGGGGGCAAAGGGCTTTTCTCTTGCAGGTGGATGTGACAAATCACAGTGAACTATACGTACATAAATACAAAATGCATCTATCATCTGTATATAACTTTCTCTCTGTTAAAATGTTCCGATTATCTAAATTTACTGGCGTTTTGAAGTGTATTTCCAATTTGTGCTTCCTCGTTTAGTAACGTATGTGTCCTAATTTAGATAAACTAATCGCACATCACTGTTTTTGTTTTATTTTGTATTTCACTTTGATGAATTGTATTTTTAAGCGAGCACTTTTATTAGTTTTTCTGTTGTTTTCTCTGGCCAAACTTGTAATTGAAAATGCCATCACTGTGGGTTGAGTTATTTGACATTTATTTATTTTCGAATAAACACATTTAGACAGCTTACAAAGGGTTAATGAATGGACTCAGCAAATGATTGGTGGCCGAGTAAGTTTAGCAACGATGGCGGATTTGATGGAATTTAATCACTTCGATTAAATTCAACTCAAGGCCGACCGACGGTGTCTTGTGTTGAGAATCTTCTTATGGCTGGGTTTCCTTCTGTTGTCTGGCTGTTGTCGCAGGGAAGGCGTCGTCGTGTTGTTTTTGAGTTAAGCGTTGAAGAACAAATAGACGATTTGAAATTCACTATTGAAAGGCTAAAGCGTTTAAAATTCGCTTCAGTTTTTCTTTCTTTTTCGTTTCTCGAGATTATTATTTAAAACAGTTTCCAAAATCGCCACAACCATGAAGGAATTCACAATTAAAACATTCAATGTGCAGCTGATTCGTGGATATATGAGCGTGTGCGTGCGTGTGTGTGTGTGTGAGTCCTTCTTGTGATGGTAGTGGCGGTAACAAGGAATCACTGAACCGGAGGGGAAATACTGATGCAGTGCCAGTAGTTCTATTGCTCAGTATTCGTACACAGAGGACAAACAAAAGGGGACAAACACGTGCTCCACAGGAATTTTCGGAGTGTAGAACAGTTCGGCTAGGATGGACGGCCAGGGACATGCGCAGAGGTGACTTGGAGAGAGAACGGCACTGTTATACGGCAAATAGAAGTACGGTTTGTGTGGGTGCTGCCGTCGAGACATGTACGCGTGGGGTATTACTCCGAAACCACCCACCACCACTGGCATCGTTTACTCGGTGCTCCGCCAGCCTCTGCTGCGAGCGAGGGCTTTGTCGTCTTTGTGTCTATGGACAGCATACATGATACTGTTTTCGTTTACTCCTGTTTAGTTGAACGTTACAAGTTGCCAACGTTGATACACACACGGCGGTGGCAGAGGAGCGCAGGACTAACGCCGTACGAACGTCTAAGGACATTAAGCCCGATACAAAAGAATTGAGTGTGTGTTTGTGTGAGCGAATAAACGAACATACACACACTACGGCTGCATTCGACAACAAAGTTCGACAACTTTGGAAAACTCTGCTCGGGCAGTTTGATGCCAGTAAGTTGTGAACTTAGAACAGGTAGAGACGCCGCGCGCTTTACAGTTTTCCTCGAAATAAAACTCACACACACACACGCACACACCTACAGAGAGATACGGTGCTTTTAGCTTTCCTTCAGCCACTCTGCACTCTAGTAACTGCCCAAGAAAATCAGTCAGTTAGTCAGTCACTATTCCACACCGACACCGATACCGTTACCGACAGCCACAGCACAAGTGTAATAAATAGCATGCAAATAAAAAAAGAAACAAGAAAACAATCCCAAAACTACATAAAAACGTTGCAATAACAATTACAACAATACCATCGTGCGCCGTGCCCCGTTATTGTTTCTGTGTGTTTTTGTGCAAAAATACAAAAACCACCGACGAGGAGCATCGGAAAACGTATCGCCGTGCATTGCCTGCTGGCTGACTGCAAAAGTTTATTATGTCAGAAAACGTCGGCCCAATCCAAGGCACTCAGTTTCAGCCGACCCACGACCAACTTGGCAAACGCATCGAGTAGTAAGCAATTCGGAAAGTCGCTTCAAGTTTTCTTCAGTGCAAACATCTAACAATAAACCAAAAACAACACAACAAGAAACAAAGTTCAAAACTCCAATAAAAAAAAAACAAAACACACACACAAAAATAAAAGTGAAAAAGTTAACAAAATCGAAACGCACACAAACATTCGTGTGTATAAATTAGATCGCCATAAAAAGAAACGAGACGTCTTTGAAATTAAATTAAACAAAAAAAAACAAAACAAAAAATATCACAACAAAATCAAATGAAACATTTTAGACGCTCCTAGTGAATGAATACGCTCGCAGACAAGTGTTTCACCGAACACGATATTCACTGCTCAACATCCTTGAGGAGGCTCATCCAACTATTGTTGAAAGAATCGAAACTGCCACAGAATAGGTAATTAAGAACAATTAATTGTAGACTTTATTGATTTTTATAAACTTAACAAAGATGAATAAGAAGAAGAAGAAGAAGAATGAATGAGGTATGAACCCAAGAAGAAGAAAATTCAATGCAACAAGAATTGTCTCCAAATAAATCTTAACAATTGTCTCTAGTTCACTTTTATGATTTCCAAATATGCAATTGCAACATTTACATAATAATAATTATCTAACCAACATTATAATTTGTTAATATTTTGTTTTGTATTTTTCTACTATCGTTCGGTTACTTTCTTTCATTTGTTTTCATTGTGGGCATTGCTTTTTTCTACAAAAAAAAAAAATCAAAAACATTTAGTACAATTTGAGTTCTGTTGTGTTTTGTATTAATTTGCCATACCGTTTGCTAACCTTTCCTTCCCACCCCACCCCACCTGTTTCGACACAACATTTAGACATTTAGACCAAAGCAAAGAAACATAAACCGAAACCGAAACCGAAAGAGTAGCAAAACTTCCCTCATCCTTCGGCGTCATGGCTCTGTTGAAACGACCCTTAACCAAGGAAACGACATTTGTCGAAAATAACAACTGTAACGGCAGCAAAGTTGACACAGAATATGAAACAGCTGTGAAACGCAAGAAACGCTCCTCACGTGACGACGAGGCCAACAGCAACAGCAACAACAACAACAGCCACATTAATCACACCACCAAATATGAGGAGCGCCTGTCGTTGCCCCAGAAGAAACGTGCCCTCAATCCGTCCACCCTGGACGCCATAGGCAAATCGCCGAACGACGATCAGGATGATGAGACCTTGATCCGAGAGACCCAGGCCGCCCTGAAAAGTCTATCGGGCAGTTGGCCAGAGGCGCGCAATAACCCCTACCGTCTGCCCGAACAGGATGAGCAGCCACCGCCATTTCAGAATCTCTTTGAGGAAAAACAAAAGTATGAACACAGACTGAATACACAGCACCAGGACGATACTTATACTACCCCCCTTGATTTCTTACGTTTCCACAGACAAAAGGAAAATGACCAGGCTCGCTTGAACACACAGAATCTGTCACACTCAGACTCTGGTTCACCATACGACGATCGCAAGAAGAGTGCCTTCTCTCAGGCGTCGGCCTTCAAGCCGCCCCTCGACATAAAACGGAACGGGGCCATCGCCTATTCGTCGGCTACGCACTACCATGGCTATGGCAGCGGTGCTGCGGATAATGCCGCCTATCTGGGCTATCCACCAGCCGCGTCCACAACAACCGCACATTCGCACAGTGCTGCGTCTCTTTTAACATCCCGTTCACATTTCGACATGACCGAACGCATAGCGACCGAGTCCGTAAAGATGGAATCCGATATCGGCCATAAATCACACGACGACACCAAGCAGTACACCATCCTGCAGCCGGCTGGCATCGGCAGTCGAGCGGCCTCCGTAATGCAGGACATCATTAGGGATGGTGCGGTAACAGCGCCGTTGCTGTCGGGCAACAGTGGTGAGACGGCCGACGCTCATGTCTCGTCGACGGCCAACTTGGTCAATCCACCGACCTACTCGCCGGGCAGTCTGAATCGTGGTAAGTTCATGCATTTGGTAGTCGTTGTTGTACTTGATTATTTTTTGATTATTGATCTTGAGTTTTTGGTTGAGTTTCCAAAACGAAAAAAAAAACAAACAAAAACAAACAAACAAAACCGAATTGGCGTAAACTTGTGCTTAACTTCTTGTTGCATTGAGTTTACAAAGAACTTAAAATAGTTATAAGAATGGTCGTAGGGGCAAAAGGATAAGAACTTCAAAGGATATGTCGTTGCAGTGCAATTGACAGGTTGTATTGGTTTTTCCAGGACTAGCATCGCAACCTCTCATGGGTACTAGGTTTTTGTCGATATTACAGATTCAGCTGACTATTTGCCACATTCACTGATACGAGCTGCGAAGATGAGATTTTGGAAATGTCTCCACTTAGAAGCTAAACTAACAGTTTCTTAGCTTATCGGATAACATTTGTTTACTCATGTTCACCAGGATGACTTAATACAGTCCTTTGGGATTATTTTTTTGTGGAGTGAAACGGAGCCGTGACATCACTCGTGCTGAATGGGTAACGACAATCCGAACATGACAATTGAACGCTTTAGTCAAGGTCTGCGATATATAATATTAATAATGAAAAACGTTTGGTCGTAGTGTGGATAACTGCGGATATGTTTTCTTGTATTTCATGTATTGTCGTCGGTTCAGAGCCAACTTAAACCGAAGTAGCCGACCGAGTGAGTAGAGCTTTCCCCTTATTAATTCAGTGAGATTTTCAGGAAATCCTATCAAAAATCTTAGATTTCTGGAGAATACACTTCAGTTGAGTTAACTATGACTATGAATGCGATAGATTTCACACAAACTGTCTGCACAAGTATTTCAAAAAACGATGAAGGTCAAAGAGAGTCTTCTTATCTTTACATTTCTCGAATGGCTGAGGAATGAAAAAATCCAAGCGTTACGAATTTCATGAAACTCAATGAATACTGACATCTGTAGGAATGTATCGTAATTGAATTTGTAGGGTTGTGCTATAAAATAATTACAGCTTCTAAAAACACTCACTTGCAGGACATCTTGTAATAAATCAAAACTTCTGTTTTAAAAAAATCACGGCACCAGATATCAAATACAGTTTGCAGTAATTTTCAGTTCTAATATTCAAAAAAAAAAACGTTGTGTGTTTTCAATTCAAATCACAAACTGCTTATGGTACGTGATTATCTGCAATACCAACTAGAATTCTGTTTCTGGTGTAACACAGCGAAAATATTTGCAGGTGTGTGCGAAGATCCTCATGGGACATTTCAAGTTGTAACAACATACAACCCATGGTGAAGGTTGTACATCAATTTATAATAATTTTCATTAAATGCTGACTTATTTTAGGTGACCGTGTTCTAATCGGAACACATTCAGAATACATAATTAATTTATTGTAGCTACTTTGGACCTGAGGTGGCTCAATCAGGCGTTTGAAAGAAAATTATGGAAATGATTTAACTGTTTTCCCAGAAATATTTGTACAGGGCTCTGAAATATTAAAAATTGAATTGAATCTAAAACTATTGTATACCGCCTTTGTCTAATAGTTTAAATAGAGGTCCATGTTTCTCTTTTCGTAATCGTAAATAGTAACCACCGTATTCATAAAAATTATAACAGCTTGATAAAGCTTTGTTAAGAAAAATGTTTGTATTTTGTATTCTCACACATTTGTCTTAACACAGGTTTCTATGAATACCAAACCCCGCGTGTTAAGTCTTGAAAGCATTTAGTTTTTTGTTCCTGATTTGGAGGAACACACTTTGGTCTATCAGAATATTTTGTACAGTACAGTACAGTACAGTTCATTTTAGAGCAATTTTTGACTACTTCAAAGGACAGAAGATTGCTTCTGAAGACACTACAACTAAATATGAGTCCTGCGGAATCTCCCTTTGCCACACTTCTAATGCCAATTGACTAAGTAGAGCCTACGAATTAGTTTTAGCCTAATTTGAACTGTAATTAAGCCAATTGATGTTGGCGTTGTCGCTTTCAATTTATGTTGGGATCCTGTGACACAAATCCCCCTCCCCCCATTAGCATTTAAAAGGCCAACAGTGCGAGCACAATGTATTTATCCGCAAACCAGGAAAACAATAAGTACTTCCCTTATACTCACCTCACGTAGACGCATGCCATCGTATTTATGAGTGTATGCGTATCTTTCTGCGTGTGTGTATGTGTGTGTGTGGTGGCAGTTAAACCTATTTACACACGCATTATAATTATAAGTATTGTTATTATTTGCACATTTTGCCAGCACTTAAAATACGTTCTTTGTCGGCAAAGCATCAAAACTAAATACTAACGACACAATGCGAGTCAGAAGGACGCACAGGCTGGCAGACAGAGGGTATCGGAAAGCGACTGAAATTGTGAAGGCACACTGGAGTTAAAGCTTTTAGTGTTTGTGCCTTTTTACCAGCGACGGAAGCCCTTACCAGTCAACCGTAGCTAAGTCAGCCAAAAACATAACATTAAGAAGTCCTTGTCTTTTGGCTGTGCCAGCAAACGACAACAACTATAGAGCACACACACTCTTACACACATACATGCACACTCCTTTCGATATGTCGTACATGTGGAAGTATGTACCGATGTCTGTGTGACAATAATGATTTAGGCAACTCCAATAATAACAATTTTGTCACACTAATTTCCGTGCATTGCATTCACAAGGCGGGGTAGAGGGCGACGACGACAGCCAAAGGAATCCATTACGGAATCACGGAGCTAACCCACTCACACATGCACATTCACTCGTGTAAATAAAATACAAGAAATTCTGAACAAAAACATGCCGATAAAAAGTATGTTGGCTGTGGAGAGACGACACGTTCCATAAACCACTTACGCATATTTATTTTGTCATTATGACAGCCCACCCACACACACACGCGTATATACGCACAAACAAAAAGGATGCAAATAAAGGGTTTCGATGTGTGTGTGTGTGTGTGTGTGCGATGTGCTTATCCGTTTCTGGCTGAAATTTCAATGACTTTTTAAATAGTTTCTTCTGCTTTGGAAATGCCAACGCCAACAACAACAAAAACAAAATAAAAAAACTAAACCTTACACTAATAACTCATTACAAAAATGACAGAATTTATGTTGTTGTTGTCTTTGTATTGTTGTTACTTAACTTTGAGCTAATGTGGTTTATTTAGCTTAGACGACAACAATAGAGCTTTGCAGGATAATTAGGTGGCAGGCAGTGTGTGTGTGGGTAGTCTGAAATGATTGACATTTCATAAAATATTTCTGATGAACGTTGCGATTTGTTCCCCTCCGGCCTTTCAAAAGAAAAGAAAACTTTTAGATTAGTTGTAAAAAACAAATACGTCACTCTATCATTAGCATATCCTTAGGAAAATGGAAGGATTTCAAAAATCATAATCACTCAGTGATAACGCTGATAGTATTGACTTTTTGTTTGACAGGAATTTCTAATTGATAATCCTCCGAACACAAACGAATGAAACGATTAAATACGTTTTTCAATAATTGTTGTGCTTTGATGGAACATGACTTGATCCTTCAGGATTTGAAAGACCGCAATGTTGGCGTTTTCTTAAGCACCCGCTGAGATCGTGGAATTCGATCTCTGCATCAGTTGATTTTAATCTTAACCAGAGAAATATAACAAAGTTTGAGACATTTTGCTGTTGTTTTACAGCAAAAATTCCATTAGTTTGGAAGTTTGAAAGGGGAATTGTAGGACTCCGTTTGAGAGAAATATTTTGACTTTTAAGTATGGAGTGAAACGTGTGTGTTTTACCACGCGAGGCGGCGCCAAAAAATATACAGGAAAATTTGCAATTACTTGTGAGCTGGCCAAAATAGCAATAACACGTTTGGCTTTCGGAAAATTTTAAAGTTATGACGAATTTTAGGAAAAAAATTTCAAAATGCACATCTTAAAGTTGTTCCAGTGATTTTGATATATCGACAAGTATTAGAAGTAAAATCGTTACGTTTTGTTTAATTTTCTTTTAACAGCATCCATAAATTGTTTACAACTTGTCAAAATGTCAACGTTCCTTTTTTAAATACGCTGCACAACGACGAAACTTTGACATTTGAAAGCAGTTTGGACAATGATATTTCGTGACACATGGAAAAATAAACGCATATGAATATGTGGGGTTTTATAAAGGCTGGTGATTGTCATAAGAGACATAGAGGCCGACCATGGGAGTAGAACAAGCGACCACAAATTGTGATATTTTTATGATTTGCAATTTTTTGAAAGATAAATCGATTAAAGGATTTTTCTTACATTTTCCTATTGAGTACGGTAGTACGGTATAGACATTTACGGCGTAACGTTTTCGCCAAAAATGTTTCCAGGCAAAATAGTAAAACGTAAAGTTCTTTATGAAATTGTCTCCTTCACTGAAATGACCTCTGTCGAGTATTTCGAACAGCAGAATAACCGAATAATTGGTTGGTTGGTTCGTATTAGTTTATCGTTTTTAAAAGCAACCTGATTCCATACATTTGCAACAGACCAGGACTGAGTTTGTTCATAACTTTGAATTCTGATAAGAACTTGCATGGCAAAGTCATCAGGGATCAGCCGGTACCCTTGATCAAGTGCCGTTTGTTTAAAGGATTCAGGTATCCTTTAACTATTTATTTCAAATTGTTGTTTGAGATGGTGGTAAATACTTCGTATCAACTACATTTAATCGCAAATGAGTTCGAAAGCAGCTACTGAAACAGTGCCTGTGAGTGTGTGTGTGCGTTTCGGAGAGTATATGTGTGTATGTGTGCATGTGTGATTATGGTTTTAATTAAATTCAATTTAGAAGATAAGTTTTTCTAAAATGTGACAACCATACATACTTAAGCAAATATTACCTTGTGCCCTTGTCTCCTTGCAATCCAAAGTGTGTGTGAGTGCGTGTGTGTGTGTGACTTGAGTGGCAGACAAAAAATACTTTCTAAAATTGTTCACAAGAACCCTTTCAACCATTCCCCCCGTTGTTGTTGGCATGCATGGTACTCACACATTATTAGGATTTTATAATAAGGATGCGACAACATTACACACACACACAAACACACACACAGACACACATCGTCGTGAACTTGGTAAAAAATACAACTCAGACAGGTTTTTACGACATTTCGATCAGAGTACGCGTATGTGTGCGTGTTCCCTGTGTCATGTGAGTAAATAATTCAAAAACTGTTTTCCCCATCAAATTTTAATTAATTATTCAGCAAAAAACAAAGAATTGTTTGTGAAAGAGTTGCTCCCGTCATGCCCGTCAGTGTTGCTGTTGCTGTTACAATCTCTCTTTTAATGAATTACACAATTTTCTGCTGAACAAGGAGCTCTGCTGTAGATATCACACATATTTTTTTTTGTCAGCGGTGGAGCAGGGGCAGGAGAGAATGGTCGGGGTTTGATGGCAACGTCTTTGAGTAACAGTTTTTCATAGTTGTTAGGATGTAAGACGATGTAATCGATTCGTTGTTTGGTGGCTTTTGGCTCGGGACTGATGTCGTGTGTTTTGTATATGTTTCCTCCATTGTAGATGGTAACAAGTGTCCCACCCCGCATTGTAATGGCCAGGGTCATATTACTGGATTGTATTCGCATCACCGAAGGTACTTATACTCCACTGAACACTAAAGGGTTATCAACGGCGAGCTACACATATATTAACACAATGGAAAGTGTCCGGTTGTCCGGTTTTCCGTCAAGACCATTTTCATTATAGGAAATATTTGAAAAATATTCATCTTTAGAAAATGTCGACTTACAAGTGACTTTGATCAAATCGATTGTTCCTAACTAGTGATACTAAAGTGAATTAGAAACGAAACTTTTTGCTTTTGTTTTCAAATTCCTAAGCAATTTGGGCTGAAACTAAGCCCCCTCCCCCCCCAAATATGTGTAGCTCCAGTTTGATAGCCCTCTAATGTACAGTTGCAACGGCAAGTGTGATATCTAAAACGTCTCCTTAATGATATTTCCAGTTTGTCAGGTTGTCCCAAGCGTGATAAGGTCACATCCGAATGTAAGTTGTCTACTCTTAACATACTAAATATTTAGTTAGCTCTCTCACTCTATCTGCCAGTCTGCCTGCTTCTCTGTCTATCTCACTCTCTCTCTCTCTCTCTGTCTCTCCTAACTAAAAAAAAATGCGCATGTATGTGTGTATGTCTTCTAAATGTGAGTGTGTAATGCATGATTATCCTGATAATCGAAACTAATCGGTAGCTGCTCTTCTTAAATGTTCTCGCCCGGCTCTTGTACATAAACTTTCAAAGACTTTCTTCTGTGACCGACACGACTTCAACCTGAGGTCGTCTTACATTTTCTCTGAAACTGAACATTCAACTTTCTTGCATCTGTGTCGTGGCCTTAGTTTGTGTGCTGTGTAGAACTTGAATTGTGTTTAATTGCGTTTTATTGACGGAACATCCCTTATATTTTCTCTTGGTACCAATGACAATTCTAGTGTTGGCTTTGCATGAGCAAATCATAAAATGTCCCACTCCGGGCTGCAATGGTCGTGGCCATGTCCAGCCTCACCGTAGTGTTCATCGCAGTCTGTCCGGTTGTCCCAAGGCTTCCAAGGGGGTGGCCAAGAAACAATTGAAACAATTGCTCGTTTGTGGCTCGGACGATGAGTGTAGTCGCCCAGAAGATTGGCGGTGTCATAAAGGTTTGTTGGCTCAGCTTCCTACTCAATATCGTTCGGAAACAAAAAACAGAAAAAAAAACATATACGACATTGTTATCGAATGATTTGCTTTCTAGTTTGCCATTCTACAAATATATGATGTACTCGTATCGACATCTTCAGCTTCACTGTGTGTGTTTAACGTTTGTGTACGAATTCTCTTTGCAGCCTCCAACGAATCGAAGGATTTGCAACATTTGGACAAATACAACAACAAAATCACGTCGCACCAGTACTTGAACAACAACAACAATACCAATTGTATTAACAACAATAGCAGCAGCAACAGCGGCCTCAACAAGTTGAGCTCAAGCCCTTCGCACGACAATAGCAATAGCGGAGGCGGAGGCGGCGGCGGCAGTAACAATATGCCCATCATCAAGTCGGAGTTCAGTCCAGTGGCAAATATCAAATCCGAATACAATAAGAGTCCAATGCATTCGTATCTATCGAACGACACAAATGCCTCGGGACGGGCGAATGGCAACAGCACCAGTTCCTCAGTTTCCACCACCAATGCCAGCAGTGCGGTTCAGAGTGGCGTTGGCATTCCAACAACCGGAACACTACAGCAACAGCAACAGCAGCAGCAACAACAGCAGCAGCAGCAGCAACAACAACAGCAGTCCCACAACGATATGAGCCGTTTCGTCGGCATGCAATCGCACGCTCTCAGCGACCAGCAGAGTCCACACAATGGCCAAACTTTGCACCAGCAGCGTGGTCCGTTCATTGAAGGCTCTTCCGGCCTAATGATGTCTGCGGGCAACAGCTCTTCCGGTGGTGATGGCAACGAGCCATACCACAATGACCATCACTCCCAACAGCCCAACTCACAACAGGCTGACCAGCAACAACAACAGCAGCAGCAGCAGCAGCAGTACGAGCACATGCGTTACTCGCATCATGTCTCGAACGGAGAAGGTCTCAGCAAAGCACCGACGGCCTACGGCGCCGGCGATATGCTGTCCAGCAGCAACGGCAACAGCGGCAGCATTTCGCCCAGCTCACGCAACTATGATCCAAATCCTCCAACATCGATATCATCCAGTGTGTCTTCGTCGTATGTGGACTCGTCGACGCCCTCAGGTGTGACCGGTCTGAGTACGGCCTTCGAACGTTATGATCCCAATTGCAATGGGCAGAGGCCCGCGAACATGTATCCCTACTTGTCACAATCGGCCGATGACATTCAGGCCCAGCAGCAGAAATACCTGCAGGACCAGCAGTTGCTGATGGCAAAGGTGGAGCATGACGAAATGGCGAACGGCGGCCCGATTTATCCCAGGCCAATGTATCATTATGATCCCAGTATGGGACCGTTGCCGCCCGGTTTTTCCGCCATTAATTTGTCGGTGAAAATGGCAGCAGCTCAGGCGGCCGCCGCAGCTGCCGCATATCAGAATCAACAGACGCAACAGCCTTCACAGTCGTCGTCATCGTCGTCGCATCAAGCGCAACAACAGCAGCAGCAGCAACAGCAATCACAACAACAACTGCCGAAGCAAAGTGGCTCCCCGTCACCCACGGCGGCGCCGGTCGTTGATCTTTCAGGTTCTACATCGGTGACATCGTCCAGCCCACAAGGTTTCAATTCACCAGCATCGCATAATCAATACAGCCAGAGGATCGGTGCAGGAAGTCCCCAGCCCGGAGCGAGTCCGAATGTAGCTAGTCCTCAAGTGCCAAGTCCACAGGGTCAAACGTTGGATCTGACGGTAAGCCGACTGCCGCACAGTATCATCACCAGTCCCCAGTACGGAGCGCATCCCGATGGCGTGGTGGTAGGTGCTCATCCCCAAGGATTTGGACCCGGATTGCCGACATCGGCAGCAAACGGTACGCCTCGATCTCCTCACATGGAACCTGTTGATTTTAGTGGTCCTCCTCGTCCTTTAGGCTTTGGTCTCGTTGGTCATATTGGTGGTCCCCGGCCCTATAGTCGTGAATCTACCCCGGACAGCGGTGGCTCGCACTACATCGACAGCTATCGGGATCCCAGTGGTAAGTGTGACGTTCGGTGACTAACGTCACTGACTCTGATCCTCTGTATAATGTGTCGCTTTCCTTTTTTGTTGTTCTCCTTTCGATTATAACGGCAGGTTACTCGCCTCATCCTGGCTACGGAATGGTTGTACAGTCTGATTATCCCCCAGCCGGCTATCATGGCTATGGTGCAGCCGCCGCCTATCAATGTAGCAATCCGTATGCCACTGCTGTTGGTCCCGGCGGATATCCGACCCCTGTATCGGGTGGTTACTCGACCAGTCCAGCCTCTTGTTACTCCATGCCACCGCCCCAGCACATACCGCAACATGACAAGACAAAGGATAGGTTAGTTGAATGGCAAGTTTCCCCCCCAATACTAAACCATAATATTGTATCTTGGTAACCATTAAATCTAAGTTTATTTCTCGAAACATGCATGTGTGTGTGTGTGAAGGACTTCCTACGAAAATAATCATTATTATGATAATGAAAAATGATGATGTGCTTGTGTTCGTACACATACCGACCGTGCCAAACTAAACGTGTGACATTCAGATATGCACTACAATGACACTGGTCCATGTGTAAGTGTAAGTGTTGTCCTTCCAGAGGTCCTTGTCCATTGTCGTGTATATTTTAATATTTATTAAGATGTGTGGCTACAGCCAGAAACAGGACGGTCATAAAATTCACAGTCCTTCGAGAATAAAGGTTAATCTAAAACTATGAAAGACCTTTCGCACACAACCACACACACACACATGCAAATAACCAAAAAAAAAAAATCTAATTTGTATGTTAAACTGAAAGAAGTCATCCTTTCCGGCATGTCCTACCCACTACCCACTCCCCACTGCCCACCCACTTCTGTGCTGCTCAAAATTTAAACAGCACTTTAAGAAGCCATTGTTTCTGGCCGAGACACAAGCCATCGCTTGCCGGGACAATGGTTGTTCAGAATCACTCAGCCATGAAACAATGACCATTTGCTGGTCGTCGATAGCACAAATGACGAAGATAAACTTTCGAAAGAAAACTATTTTTACAATTTGAAATTGCTTGCGATGTGATTGATTCAGGGGATTAAAGAACAACTTTTTGCATTTGATTTGATGAGAGGACCAGATGCGTGTTGGTTGCGTGCAGATAAGAAATTAATTGGAACTTTTCTTTGTACAGTTTGACCGGGTGCCCACGGACGGATCGCAACCACTTGCAGCCGCATTCGCAGGAGCTGAAGTGCCCCACACCGGGCTGTGACGGCTCGGGCCATGTCACTGGTAACTATTCGTCGCATCGAAGTCTGTCCGGCTGTCCACGTGCCAACAAACCGAAGAGTAAACCGCGAGATGGCCAAGACTCGGAGCCATTGAGGTAAGTGTGTGGAGGCAGTGCGGGAGTCGCGAGCATTTGCTAACTTTCATCAATTCATAGGTGTCCGATACCGGGCTGTGATGGTTCTGGTCATTCTACCGGTAAATTCTTATCGCACAGAAGGTAAGGCGCGCCGACAACAACGCAGCGCAGTGGCGGCAAATACTTATACGTGTGTTGGTTTTGATTCGTTTCGTTTCAGCGCTTCTGGTTGTCCCATAGCCAATCGTAATAAAATGCGTGTCCTGGAGGCTGGCGGTACCGTGGAACAGCACAAGGCGGCTGTTGCAGCGGCCACAGCCATGAAGTTTGACGGTACGTATTGGAATACCCCAGACGAAAACGAAGGGAATGCATTCTCTTGTTCTTTCTCCACAGGATGTGGTTCGGCATCGCAAGCAATCAAGAAACCCAAGTTCGATGAAGTCACCATGGTCTATCCCAAAGGATACACAGGTAAGTCGCACCGATGCCTATTGCTCTCGCACCTCCTAATGCCGTAGGCAGTAGCGTACCGTAGAGTTAACATCGTTTTTTTTTTTTTTTTTTTATTAAGTTGTGTGTGCGTGTGCTAACAAATTTTTATTAAGAACTCTTCCGTTTGGCTTATGATTTCCGTGTGAATCTTTTCGTTGTGAACAAACAAACCGACTGACTGACTGACTAACCGAACCGAACCGAACCAACTAACCTAACCTAACCTAACACCAACCCAACAGCCACTAACACGTTAAGAGATCGTAGAGCAGATTTTGAAATTGGATTACTTGTTTGTTTCCTTTGTTTGCGTTTCGTTTGATGATCGTTTGTTTTGTTTTTTTATTTTAGATTATGCGACATTTTGTATCGGGGCCGAATATCTTCTGTAAACAGACAAAATACA
Organism: Hydrotaea cyrtoneurina; assembly: GCA_958296145.1. Classification (NCBI taxonomy): domain Eukaryota; kingdom Metazoa; phylum Arthropoda; class Insecta; order Diptera; family Muscidae; genus Hydrotaea; species Hydrotaea cyrtoneurina. Next base: position 2,026,397 of record OY282513.1, on the reverse strand, counting down.
TGTAAATAGATACCACCCACAAAATAACAAAAATATCCTTCAAAACTTATGTAATCCAAATAAGACCAAAACTATCATAAGAGCCAATTTGAAAATGTCAAGTGCCTAAAGGTTGGCGAAGCGCAGAGGTAAGATGAGCCATGTTTGAAAGTAGATTTCAAACGTGTTGTGTTTTTTTTTTCTTCTTTTGAGTTTTTCCATTTCACACGACACCTGATGAAAAAGAACAACAACAACAACCACAAAAAAATGACAATAAAAATTCCTTAGCACACGCTCACATTTTAAAGGAAGACAGCGATTTGAATGGCTTTTGTTTGCTTTGCTTTTCGTTTAAGGTATGGACATGATGATGAATGCGGTGGGCGGCGGTTCATCGGTGTCGGTGTCAGCATCAGCATCAGCATCAGCATCGGCGGCAGCGTCGTCATCGTCGAACATACCGCTGGGCGCTAGCAGCTCGTCCAGCATCTCTAGTGTCGCGGGCATGCTGCCCGACAGTCTGTCACAGTCGGTCAGTGCATCATCGACGTCATCCGCGACAGCAGGTATACATTCAAGTACTACTCGTAATGAAACAAATGAGGATCTTAATACTTTAGAGGCTGAAATCACAGAACTGCAGCGTGAAAACGCCCGTGTCGAATCGCAGATGATGCGTCTCAAATCGGACATCAATGCCATGGAGTCACAATTGAACACCAGCGATAGGGTACGTAGGCTCAGGTTCGTTGAGGCAACATAAGTATTTCATAGTTTAATTCCGTTTGCCTTTTTGTCATTTCTGTCATTTAGTTTAACCTTTCTTTGCATTTCCTTTTTCTACTTAAGCCAATTAAAATATTTCGTGTTTGTTATGGTTTTTCTTTTGTATTCTCTTGGCTTTGCTTGCACTTTCTTCATTTACTTCCTGCTTTTGTTGAGGAAGAAACAACATCGAAAGTATATCGGTGTTTGTGTGTGTGTGTGTGTGTGTCTGTGTTTGTCTAAACTTTCTTTTAAATTAGTTTTCAAGGACGTCTCAAAAGTCTTGATTTCGTTGCTGAACCCAAACTTTTGTGCACCCATGTTCGAGGGTGAACAAAAAGTTGGAGTTTTTCTAACAATAAAACAAACTTTGTTTTAACGCGCCGCCGTAACTTTTTTTCTGTGCCAAACTCGCTGTGGCTGTAGCTAAACTCAGAAACCCAAACATAAAGTTCTAATTTCTCTCCGTCTCCCTCTCCCTCTCGCCTCGCCCACCCTTCCGACAACCTGCCGCTATTCGTTGTTGTTATTTAAATTATTACTAACTTGACTTTGTGTGTTTTAAGCCAAAAGCGAACAAACTTCCCACCTACCGCGCTTCATGATTTCGTTTTTTTCTTCTTCTTTTTTTTTTATCAAAGTTTATCAATTAATTTTTTCTGAAAAGTAACAACTTTTTTTGATGTTGCTCTACTTCATTAATAGTATGTCGACGTTTTCGCACGATTTTCTGTTGATCGCACTTGCATATACATTTTTTGGTTTGCATTTGATAACACGTTTTAAGCCGGCTAAACTGAACGCCAGTCAAAATAAACATTTGACTTGGTTTCGGTTTCGAAACAAGTCTGCTGATACATTTTGAGGATTGCTGGGGAATTTCCAAATGTATTTTGGGACAAATTATATGTGACCGACGGGAGACAGAAGGTTCGCATAATGAACTGTTAAAACTTGGTGATATGGTGGGGTCTCTTTTTGTTGTTGGCCAAAAATCATTTTCAAAATGGCGGCGAGGCTAAGGCTGTGCAGGGCTACCAATGAAAATTGCGTTAGAATGCAACTGTTGTGCAACGACGTGTCTGTCTGTCAGCCAGCAACCCCTAAAAATGTTAAAATCCCTAAAGGTACGAAATACACATAAAAATGTCCATGCGCGCAAGATGCATTGAAAGTCTGCCCCATCGCCCCAACAAACTGCCTGTCACCCCTCCGTGAGCCAGCCACCAATACCACACCTTTCGTTAGACACACAGACACACACACAGCATAAGAGCCTCGACGCACATACATACTGACATCGACAAACAAAACAAACAACAAATAGCGCGCCTCAATAGGATTTGACTCCCCAACTCACACACTGTGTGTGTGTGTGTGTGTGTGTGCGGTTCTCGCTCTCTTGCTTGCCTGTGTTGAATCACTCGAGACTGTTTTTATCTTCATTTAACCTTTGGCCTCCCAAGAGGGCAGGCATCACATGTACTAGTGTGCGTGTGTGCGTGTGTGTGTGAGTGAGTGAGTCCAAGTGTAAATGTGTGTTTGTATTTTAAGAGGCTCCTGTCGTTTTCACAAATACCAATGAAAAGCGTTGTGATGTCTCGCAGCAACATCCCTCTAGAATATTGCCACCCCCAAAACTCATTCCAGCTCAATGTGTATGCGCACATGTGTGTGTGTGTGTGTCGGTGTATGTGTGTAGCGAATTGCTATAGCCCCAACTGTTTTTTTTTTGTTATGTACAACACAATGAAAAAAGGGCGTCACAATATTTTCCCTTTTGGAGTTTTTTTTTGCCTTTGTTGTATTTACTGGTATTTATGTATATGTGTGTGTGTGTATATTTATGTACATCCGTTTCTTTTTCTTTTTTTTTTTTGGTATCTTCTGTATATATTCTGTTGTGTGTATGTATGAGTGAACACATTGTTGTTTGTTTATTGGTAACAACATGAGTAGGTATTTTTTTCCTTCTGATTCTTCTCATATATACAACAACACATTCACACAACAACTCACACACATACACACATACAAAGAGTATTACTGTTATTATCTGATTCCAAAGACCGAACCCAAGTGCACTTCAAATGATCCTATTCAGTTCGGAGTCGTGTCTTTGTTGCTCTGAAAACCAATAAAATTGAATTAAATATAATTCAATTGGTTGTGACGCATTATGATAAAGTTGAGAGTTTGCCAATATTATTATCGTATACTTAGTTAGTTATTAGGTGCCTACACCCACACATACACACCTGCATATCTGTTAGGGAACAAAGAGACTTCTCAGAATCGTTGAGTTGCGCGTGCTTTAATTTTATGCGGAATCGTATTGTTACAATCGCTAGGCTTGAATATGTTTTTGAATAAAAAGAACCAATCGATTTTAATAAATTTTAAAATATTAGACACACATTTTCACATAGAAGTTAGTGTAAACTACTTTAGGAACTTTGGGTTTAATGAAGTTAACATACTCGTATTGATTAAATATGTTCTCGCGATGATGTTTCAAAAACAAGCAGCACATCAGATACGCAGTGCTCTCCGAAGAAGCTCTATCGTTTACAAATGTGTTTAAATTATTATCAATCGTCAACAAATTGTCATAGGTTATACAAAGTCAGCTTTGAAGTGTCGCGTTCCCGGCCCATGGGCAACATGAGATCATGGTTCAACAAAAGTCTTGGCTGTACATGAACAGAATAGTATAAGGAAACTATAACGACTACGAACTATGGAACGCCATCTTCGATGCTTGGTACATCAGATATGACCCGGCCAAAATAAAAAAACATTTTTTTTTTGGTATTTTAGTACGTGGCTTGTTGTCACTTTATTGATTACGGTTTAGTTGTTGTAGCCTGAAATTCCTGAGGTTAGATTTGGTCACTGTGATACCACGAAAGCTATTCATAAAATTTCATATTTCGATTAGTCTCGGTGTTAATTTAATTTAGAAGTGTAAAATTGTCACATAAATTCGATTTTCAAGTCCCTGGTCAGTTGGCATACATTAGGCCAAAGAGGCCCATCTTCCAGACTATCAGCTGGAATTCTTGAAGTGTTACTTTAATTGAGACAGCCAGAATTATTTTCAATTCGTTTTTAAATTTCCCACTCATACATTTTAAAGTGGGCTTCCCTCCAATATCTACATCCCGCAGAGTCTTAAGTCAAACTGTGTGAAAATTGTTTTTGTCCTTTTATACAGATTTCTTTACAAAGGTTTCTAAAGCAGTTTTAAATTTGTATAAATACAGGGGATCGACTTTTAATTTGTAATTCATTCGTATAAATTTAAAATACAAAAACAATTTTCACACATTTTTCTTTCTTTGCTCAAGAACAAGTTGTAAATCTCTAAGTTAGGTTGACTATTGTTCAACAGTGTATTATAGAAACATGTGACAGGCCTCGAGTTTATTCGGGACTTCTACTGATTTCTCCTATCGTGTTTTGCAATCGTTTTGTTTTGAGTTACGTCGCAATTGAAGTTAATGAGCGATAGTTTTAGCTTGAATATTTATTTCGGCAACAATGATTCTAGTCAAACTCCTTTGGTCGCCGACATTTAAAACGACTGTTTGTGTTATTTTTACCGCTTTTCATGGTGAGCTTCTAGAATGTGTGCCAGGTGCACAGATAAGTCTGAAGCTTTCATGTCAACAGAAGTGGATGGGTCAGGCTACTTTCATGATTAGTTCGCTAATGTTTTCCATGTTACACCCACACTTTACCACTCCCTGAGCCTGCTTTGGATATTTAGGATGGAAAGTAGTTCTCATTCGAATGGTATTTCCATCGGCACCATTGACGCCGTCCAAGTCCTAAAGTGAAATTAAAATAAATCGGGTATATTCTACTTAAAACTTTTCTCGTAATTATTTGAATTCCCCCCCATTTACTGAATTGCCTACGATTTTTGTCGTCATCATTAAGAAAATTTCAACTTTTCAGTTTGAGTTATCATCAGTTTGGTTTTTATTTAAGATAACCAGAGTTTCTGCATGATGCACACTACAAAATCGTTTCATTTCACTTGATTTAACTTAACAGTCGGTTGTTGTTGTCATTTTGAGTTGGACGTTTTTTTCAAATGTCGTTTTTCTTTAGCTTTCGAATGCCACCAGATATTCATATGTGATTTGTCTGTTTGTTATCATTTTAGGAGACTTCTCCGCTGAGTGCTCATCAACAGCGTTCTCTCGCTTCGGTGACTAGCACTGCTGGAGGAACAGCAGCTCTTGCTGCAGTCTCCTCCAGCGGCTCGGCCAGTTCACTCGCAGACACCATCCACAGCGGCAGCAACGCTAACAACCCAACTAACGGCCTCACGAACTCCTTCGCCAGCATCAACAGTCACTTAGGTGGCGGTGTGTCCAGCAGTGGCGGAGGCGGTTCCGGGCCAACGGCAGTCAGCTCCAACTATGACACCACCCTAACAAGTCCGGGCACGGGCTCATCGTCCTCCAACATTAACAACTATTACGAGAGTCTACGTAATAATGTCATTACACTCTTGGAACATGTACGCATACCACCGGCCGGTCACAACTCGGGGTCTGGGTCTGTCGGCAATAGTCTGGCCCCGGCCGCAAGTGTGTCCGGTGTTTCCAATCAGCATTCAGCCTATGCCAGCCATCCGTCGTTAATACCACCCGGTCCCCTACCCAGCCCCTCGATAACGGCCAGCGGCGCCGTTTCAATGTACGGCAGTTCAATGCATCCCCTGACGTCATCACATGCGGGTGGCATGCATCCGCCACCACCACCTCCGCCGCCGGCATCACACACGCACTCATCGGCGGCCCACCACCCGTACACCGTGCATCATCCGGCCGGTTATCCTCATCCGGAACCCTTCGACTCGTACATCTCCAAGTTGCAATCATTATGTGTGCCACCCGACGTCTATGCCCTGCCCGATGATAACGGCAGCAGACCCGTATACGACTCTGTGAAATCAAGTTTGCATCAGGACTACACAGTCATGCCCACACCAATATAAAGTTCGTCATAGCGACCGAATGTTTTGATGCGATTCTGTAAATACCTAGTAATTTAAATTTAGATGATACTTAACTACGATATTTTATAGCGTTATGTGTGTGTACATGTCTGTAATGCCCGATAATTTGTTTAGACGTCTGTTGCCAATTGCCCAGCATTGTCATACCAACTGCAATCTGGCACATACATTTCGTTGGTTGCCCATCGACCATCGACGATCGGGAGAAGCAGTTGCATGTACAGTGGGCACCTGTTAACAGACATCGTATTGTAAATAATCCAATTATAGCAAAAGATAAAAACCGAAGAATAATTAGGAAATTTTTGAAAATAATTTAAACTTTTAAAGTGTTTAGGCATACGTACATATATCAAATATTATCCCCAATCCAAATCCAAGCGAAAGAACTTGACAATGTAAAAATAAATTAACACAATTTTGTAAATTTCAAATGGCATTTTAAAGGTACGAGTGAGTGATGCTCAAAGTATTCATAGGAATATTCGAATAAAAAACACATGTGATTTTTAGTATTCTGTAGCTATGTATGTATGTGGGACGGACGGATGTCAATGGACAGGGCTATTTATGGATTCCATTAGATACGCCCCACTCCCACTCTGTCTCACACCCAGACTTGGGAATCTCTTTCGCAAGTATTTTAAATCAAAATAATATATTGAAAATACAGCCACTATACGAGAAACGACCGACGAACGAACGAACGATTGAACGAACGATGAATGAATGCAATTTAGTCGACTATGATTTCGTTAGATTTAAGCGAATCCATTTTAAGTGCAACCCTACAATTAAGTGCAATACTATTAAATAATAATAGCCATACTTCACTAGGTCCATACCATCTAACTGTACATACAAACAATTACCGATATACATATTTAGTCTACATCTCTATATTGATAAATATAAATATTCTGTGTAAGAGTCAGAGTCCCCGCCGAGGGAGACTCTTAAAAATATTGCTATTAACAAGAAAAACATATAAAAAAAAAACACAAGTCAAAAATAAAACTAAACAAGTATTTCCAATAAATTAAATGTTATGTATGAATGAAGTGAAAAGAGTAAAGAAGAAAAAAAACGAAAACAATAAAAAATTAAAATATTAGTAAATAAATATTACAACAAATACGAGTTTCTGTTTATGTCCGATTCCAAAATCTGTGAAATTCAAATCAAAAAGCGTCTTCGATAGCGCGTCTCATCCCAGTAATTTGTCACGGATTACAGTTTTCCTTACAATACTAAGAGAAAAAGTTGTCATCTTTCGCTAATCAAAATGAAATTGAAGAATAGTTCCGAGCATAGACAATATCGGATGACCTGTTTGCCTACCACACCGGTACCGGTACCGGTCCCTTTGGCAGTATTGAATTTATTCCACATCTCGGACAACTTGTGAGATATCATTCAGATCTCCAACTCTATTGTCTTCCTTCGGCATCGTCGGAATCTGAGATGTATATCGCTGTGCTCTTGATATTTTAACGATATCTGCTCCTCAGATATGCGTCGTCTTGTCCCTGATGTTACAATATTTAGCCGAAATACGCCGCTTTCCAAGCACTCTCACCTGTGGCCGGTTGATCGGGCGATGCACTATTAAAAAAAAACTTCGTTCTTCAGCCGAACCGGTTGTATGTGGAATATTCTTACAGCACGTATGTTTCCTGCCTGTTGTGACATTCTCAAATTCAACAAGTGGACAAATAGTAAGTTCGGCCGGGCCGAATCATGGATCCTTAAAAAGTCAATAAATAAGAAAACTAACTGAGTTTTTGGGCCGCTCGTGACCCGATAGTCCCAGGAACCCGATCACAAATTTTATCCAAATCATGAAAATAAATGCATATTTGGGTTCGCGAGAAAAGTTCGTTGCATTTCGATACCCATATGTCCATGTTTGTCAAGGGACGGTTTTTGGGCCGCTGGTGACCCGATAGTCCCAGAAACCGGATCAAAAAATTTAGGAAAATCGTGAAAATAAAGATATATTTGGGTTCGTGAGTAAATTTCGTTGCACTTCGATACTCATATGCGCATGTTTGTCATGGTCCCTTTTTTGGGCCCCAAGGGTCCACGGAACCCATGAGCACGCCCATTTTTGGGATTTTTTCCCCATCTATAAATTATATAAACTTAGAACTTAGATGTAGTGAAAAAAAATATTTGAAAAATTTGATTATGGCCGGAATATATTTAGTCCCGTAAAGGGGAACTTTTTCCCATTCTCGAACTTAACCTGCTTATGGGCAAAAAACATCTTCCTACAAAATTTCAGCTTTTTAGCGTTGGTCGTTCGCACTCTATCGTGATTTCAACAGACAACAGACGGACGGACAGACGGACAGACGGACATCGCTAGAATGTCTTAGAATGTTACACTGACCGATAATATATATACTTTATAGGGTCGCAGATCACTCTTTCGAGGTGTTGCAAACGGAATGACAAACTTAGTATATACTCCATCCTATGATGGAGTGTATAAAAAACACTACAAAAGGCTAGGCTAGAAAACCAGTCAAGATCTTGGGTACAAATTACCGCCATGACCATTAGCCCGAACACTAGATCATAAGTACTCCAAGCGACATTGTAGATCGTGTTCGAAACCAGATCAGATATAGCCGAAAAGGCGAATACCAAATTTTGCTGATTTCTGATCACAATTGATCAAAAAAGTAACTGGGCTGGCAATTGTAGGCCGAATTCATCAATATATCGCTACTGCTCGAGTATAAATTACACCGACCTCAATCACAGTGAAGATGTCCTTCTAATTGAGTTTAATTAGATTTATTGTGTAATGAATTCCAAGCGACATCCTGTACGTATGCAAATAACACAGGCAATGGTGCAGTAATTAGAAGTATTCGGGTGGACGAGCTCCTAATCACATGAGTACAAATTGCAGAGTAAAGGTAGATGACAGTAATGGATCAGGGTGGGATATGGACCATTTACTTCATAGCTCAAAACACGATTTTTTAAAGAGTGTCATTTAAAGTTCTCAATTGCGCCTTACTTAGCAAATGTAGGAAAAACCTATAGGACTGCCGAATTAACTAGAGGCCTGACACAAGTTTGTATAATACACTGCAGAACAAAAGTGATCTTAAATTAGAGATTTACATATTTGTCTTCAACGAAAAAACATAAAAAGTGAATTTTGAATTGTTACACTAGTGATGTAAATGAGCGATATGCATAAGATCTGTCAATTTCAGTGGACCTCCTAACGAAGAGTCTCTTAGTGAACTCATCAGATAAATACGTCATAGACAATAGACCTTGTAGACAATGTTATCGGCATTCAGCACAGCCCGAATAATATCTTCCAGAACACCCACTACTGTTTGTCTGTAAGGTAAAATACCAGTCGTCTAGTTTGTGAGAACAAAACCTTCGTTTGCATGGTCTTGCTAATACAACTATTGACGAAGCTTTATCAATATTGATGACAAGCCTTGTGCACGTTAAGGGCAACTATACGCTCTTCCCTCAGTATACGAAAATCACAAAAAAAATTTATTGTACTTTTTGAGGGGGTTTCATTAGTACCCTAAATTTACGCTTTTTATCCTCTGGACTAATATCGTCCTCTGTTATACAGCGTTTCACTCTGAATTTCGCTCTTCTTGTACCAAGAGTATTTACTAGCCCCTGGAAATCGTATCGTAATCTAAAGCCAGTTGATTACTACACAAATCTCAGGTAATATTTTGGATAGGCGTGGATTAACAGTTCGCAAATTTCATATTTCATCACCAAGTACTGTAATGTATTATAAATTTTCCAATCGATAATGTCAACTTAGTTTTTCCCTTAACAGGGCATGGAAGAACAGACGTGGGGCAACTTCTCTCCAAGCTGTGAGCTGAGTACGGTATAATTTGTGTACTCCTAATTATTTTCTCGAGAAGATTTACATGTGTTACAGATAACCACACCAACAGTGATGAAGCCAGGCATAGACATTGTATCGATGGTCTTATCACAATGCGAACCTGGGTGGTAGTCGCACACTGTGCTGTATAAGAAATTACAGATGAGATTACACATTTTTTTTTTTTTTTTTGAAGGCCAACACTCAGGGGATGCCCCCTATAAATGCAATGCATTGTGTTAGCGGAAGGAAATTAGGGTATCGGAAGGAGGAAAGAGGGAGTAGTGTTTGTTGACATTTGTTTTGAATTTCTGAATGTCACAACTGGCAGGAAACACATTTGATGGAAAATTTTCCACATACAAACGGTTCGGCAAAATAACGAATTTTCTCTATAGTGCGTCGTCCGGTCAACCGGCCATTTCACAATGAACGGATGAGAGACCCTGGATAGCCGTGTATTCCGACTAAATGTTCTAACGTCAGGGACCAGACGACGGATATCTTCTGAACAGATACCATTCAAAAATATCTATAGAATAGCGATACACAACCCACATTTCGGCGATGCTGTAGGGAGACAATAGAGCTGGATACCCTACCACCCCCTATCATCACCACCGCTCTCCTCTGTACACGGTCCAGAAGCTTCAAAGATGTTAATGGAGCCCCTGCCCATATATGCGAGTTGTATTCCATTTTAGGCCGGATGACCAAATGAGTATGAATGACATAGGTTACTGTCATCCGCAAAGGAGAAGATCGGGTTCACAGTCTGACCCAACAAGTCGTCAATGAAAATAAGAAATAGAGAGGGAGATAGGACAGATTTAATTTCAATCAGCTATCACATTCTTTACAGGACGTGTTTCGATCATGACATTCAAATGCAGAATGTAAATCACGAACAAAATTCTGTATCATTGGGTAAATACTAAACAACCTTTTTTAAAAGAAGCACCACCCTTTTCGAGTACAACCACTGAAATATAAACAAAAGCGAATCTGTCAGAATTAATCCGTTCTATATACAGAAGTGAAGTCGATCTAAGGTCAGGTCTGTCCGACAAGTGACAAGTACTACCAGTCAATTTATCAATTGAAATTAAAACTAGTTTAAAATACATCACAGTCGTAACAGAACGCTATCGCATGAATTCAGTTATTAGTTTTAGAAACTAGGATAGTGTACAGCTTCCCTTTCCATGGCTTCGTCCTTAACTTGATTTATAGTGGCTTCATTAAACATTCCAAACATTTTGCTAATGCCAGAAGTACTTAATACTGTGTTGACCATTAAACAAACCCGCAGTATGCTGTCTGTTGAAAGATAATTGCTTAGAAATAAAAATGCGGGTAGTAAATACTAACTGGACCACGAACACGACGCTCTCTACTAGTTCGAGCAGAGACTCGTCCTCGTCCTCGAACTAGTTCCTATGTTATTCTCGTAACTGGCAACATTCAACACCGACGCACTTGTGTCGGTAGTGGAAGGAAGCTTTCAATAGTAGCTCACTTGGTCGATGGGACGACATGTGTATGTATGTGTGCATCTCGTCATACTGGTCAGTCTCCCTCCCGGTCATTAAGGATGCGTGCGTGCCCAGCACTGGCCAAGGGTCAGAGTTAAGTCTGTCGGTACAAGCCGTTATTGTTTGTTCTGTTGCCACAAATATTTGTATAGTTACCTTTAATGTGGTGGGACATTTTTCGGAACACACACACAGACGCCAACCAACTGTTAAAATGCAAACTAAAATGTTGGAATTTTATTGAAATTTCTAAAATTGTTGTTTGTGAAGGGACTCCAAAACACAAACAAACATTGATTTGAATTTCTGCAAAAGCCGGGGGAACGAATTCACTCCTATGCCAAAGAGGCTGGGCCGATATTCATGAAATGGGTGGTGTCTAAGGAAAACCGGCTCACCCCTCCCTTCAGCTGCCGAAATGAATCATGGCCATTTGTGTTGTGTTTTTTTTCTCACACATACGAACGAGTACTTGGACGATTTATTGCCCAGAAGATGTGTTAGGCAAAACAAAAGGCTCCAGCCATCCGCTGCCACCACCATCCGTTGGAGAACATGAAAGGGACAATTTGGACACATTTTTCTTTTGTTAATTACGTTCATGTTGATCGGCCGTGGTATTGTAAGGAGCAAACTCTATTGTATGTACATTAGAGCGACTCAAGTTATGTGGAAGCAAAATTCGTGCAAGGTGTACCCCCTCCAAAATGAACATTGGTATTTTTTAAGGTGACATCTAAAATATTTTGGCTCCAGCTTTGATCTCTCGTGAGCTGGACCATTTTGAAAAAGGGTCTATTTTTGCATGTTTTGTTAATTTGAGAGTCTGTTGCATTAACAACATATACAATATGGATATCATAAGAAAGGTTTTTTTAGGACGCGTCTAACTATATATACAATTTGTCAAAAGACGATCACCCATGTCCTATTTTTAAGGATATTCTGCAAAAAAAAGTGGTTTTTGAATTTTTTGTTCGGAGTTGTTTGTAATAAAAATGGCAAATTAACATATTTTAATGTCTAGGCAATTTAAGTAAATACGGGTTTCGCCTTTTTTTGAAATTCGTGCTAGTTCGCGTTTTGACAGAAATGCAATGGGGTGGTAACTCTACGTATTAAATAGGGCAATATGGGTATCAATTTTTTTCTTTTCTTTCTTTCTTTCTTCTTTTCTTTATTCTTTTCTTCTTTTCTTTCTTTCTTTCCTATCTTTCTTTTCTTTTATAAGAAAAAAACACTTGTTTAAAAGAAAATTTTTTTACAGATGATTCAAGACTCATTTATTGCGATTTTGAAAAACGTTATAAGGCGATTTTAAAAACCGTTACAACAAATCCTTGCGTGATTCTATTTTAGTATACTGCTTGCGCGACACGATCTGGTTCGCAATATAAGCCGGACGATTTTTATCGATGACCGATACTTTCGATTGACTGACAACGTGTACAAAACGCTCAGTGCTTTGTGAATGACAAGGAAATTCTGAAATGAATTCGTTAATAAAACTTATATTTTTGTATGTTATTTTTTCACCTGGAATATTAATAATTTCATCAGAATTTTGAAGACTCAACAAGTATTCTTGTGAGTAGAACTGTGTGCAAGGTGGTTCTATACCAGTTTCATCTGCACTGATCTTTGGACTATATCTTGCATATGCTTTGGTAATTCGCGTATCCATTTAATGTAAAGCACTGAGCGTTTTGTACACGTTGTCAGTCAATCGAAAGTATCGGTTATCGATAAAAATCGTCCGGCTTATATTGCGAACCAGATCGTGTCGCGCAAGCAGTATACTAAAATAGAATCACGCAAGGATTTGTTGTAACGGTTTTTAAAATCGCCTTATAACGTTTTTCAAAATCGCAATAAATGAGTCTTGAATCATCTGTAAAAAAATTTTCTTTTAAACAAGTGTTTTTTTCTTATAAAAGAAAAGAAAGATAGGAAAGAAAGAAAGAAAAGAATAAAGAAAAGAAGAAAGAAAGAATGAAAAGAAGAAAGAAAGAAAGAAAAGAAAAAAATTGATATCCATATTGCCCTATTTAATACGTAGAGTTACCACCCCATTGCATTTCTGTCAAAACGCGAACTAGCACGAATTTCAAAAAAAGGCGAAACCCGTATTTACTTAAATTGCCTAGACATTAAAATATGTTAATTTGCCATTTTTATTACAAACAACTCCGAACAAAAAATTCAAAAACCACTTTTTTTTGCAGAATATCCTTAAAAATAGGACATGGGTGATCGTCTTTTGACAAATTGTATATATAGTTAGACGCGTCCTAAAAAAACCTTTCTTATGATATCCATATTGTATATGTTGTTAATGCAACAGACTCTCAAATTAACAAAACATGCAAAAATAGACCCTTTTTCAAAATGGTCCAGCTCACGAGAGATCAAAGCTGGAGCCAAAATATTTTAGATGTCACCTTAAAAATGTCCGAGGTTAATTTTTAGGAGGGAACATCGAACACTTTTTTTGGCGAGTCGCTCTAATGTACATACATATGAATGTATGCGAGTACGTTCTTTGATTTATTCCATGAAGAGTGTGGAGAAAGGCTTAAATCTCTTGCAATGTATTTTAAACCATTTTCCACAATAGTTGGTTCACGTTATCACTCCGTAGTGAAAACTATTCAGTTGAATATGGAAATGAGTTTTCCGTTTGCAATGACTCGTAAGGGATGTTTGATTTTTTAGTTTATGTTTTGGTCAGTTCTCCAGCAGTCAATGTAATTTCATTGAATTTGACAAACATGTGACGCACATTGACCAAAGTCAGCCAGAAAATCGGCAGACAAATAAATTTCTATTCGTGATGTTCAAGAAATATAGACAAAGTAAAATGTTGACCACAAAATCGAGTAAAATGAATATTATTTCAAATATAGAAACTCCATAAAATTATGTGGTTCTGTCTGAGAATTGACAACATCTTTTATATCGTCCACCAGAGAGACGGTTTCAATAGGGCACTTGCCGAATGGAGGAGGTGATTGCGTGAGGATTGTTAATATACGTATATGAAGATATTTCAATGATCCCAGGTCCATAGTTCACATTTTAGAAATAAGAGGATATGGGATTTCCCAACAAGAGGTGTTATTTTGAATCACCCGGTATTTCGGAAGCTGTCACTTTTGAAGCTTTTATTCACCAAAGGGGTGCTATGTATTTATTTGCGTTTCATGGAACTTTGACGCAATATCTTTAAAGCCACACTCATGCAAATCTATGGTCTTGCTGACATGGTTCCTCCGTCGTTCACATAACATAATGTTCGAGAGAATCGAGAGTTTTGACTTAGCTGCCACCTGACACATCAGTCATACGATTTGTACGTCTATTTCTGTTATAAATCTAATGTGTCTCTAACTAATCGAATTAGTTGTGGTGCACCGTTGACAGTAGATTTTTAATCTCAGAAACTGGTGAATTGTGACCGTTCATACATTTAGGATATTTGGCTAACAAGTATGAAAAATTGCTCATCTGTTTTGAAATGTGAACAAAGTAAGAAATACTTTTGCTAGCAAATAAATTAATTGCGACATGTTAATTTTGAATAATTGCTGAATTCATGACAAGGACAAGGGATGAGCAATCTCCTGTGAGGGAGTACACATATGAGGGAATGGGGGAAGGGTTTCCTTCTTATCCTTTGCAGGCAAAAGATGAAAAATTTAATTACATATGAACTCATAAATTAACCTGCGTCACTTGGCATGGAAATATCCACACACTCGCACACACAAGCGAATACACTAACAGGGGAACAGGCAGACAACCGGAAGTTGTTGTATTTTTTAGAACATAAAATGTTGAATGTTGGTTTTCTCTTCTCCTCTCGTTTTTTGTTGATGCATCTTCATTTATGATTTAAGAGTTAAGTCGACTAGTTAGCGAAACATTAGGATTTAAAGGGTGGCTGTTGGACAAACCGAAATGGGCGACATGGCCCACATGTCCAGCCCAACTGATGGGGCATTTATCGAATTTAATAAACTAATTGTGTGCGAAATTCCTTCGAGAATTCCATGCTACCGCTGCCGTGCTTTGTGAGAAATGGCCCTCATTAATGCTGCTCATTAGCAGCCGCACAGAACGGCCGAAGGAAAGAGTGTCAACTGCCAAATGATTTGCCATTATTCACTAATAAAACTCATCACATCTCACATTGTGTGCCATCGACTTGAATGTGTTTGTGTCCAGTTGGCAGACATGTGTGCGACTGGCTGTCTGTCTGTCTGTTGGTTGGTTGGTTGGTGGGTCCTGCTATACTTACGGGAAACTTTCGGAAAAGACAATAACCTTTAATGGCTCCGAATGGTGTGGGAGACAAACGTGCTTTTTTCCTGCTGCTATTTGAACAAAATATAAAAATTGAGCTTTGTTCTAATTGTGCACTTCCCGCTTGTGGGCCAACGATTTTCATACAGCCACACGCACGCAGAAACAAGCATGAACCCTAATCAATGCATATGTGTGTGTATGTATGACAGTCCGAGGAGGACATCGGCCACACCGAGCATCATTTGTAACTGTTGGGCATGTCGCTGTGTGTGCTCATGAATTCGACAGGGGATATCTGACCTATTGATGAGTGTGTGTGTGTGTATGTGTGTGTGCGTGTATGCGATGTGACAGGAGGTCCCATGTGGTGTTCGTTTTTGTAGTGGGTGTGTGTGTTTTTTTTTGCAGAATCTTCTATCTCTCCATTCCATCTGTAAAGGTATTGGACATGTTCTATGGAATGCTCATCTTTTCTCGGTTTGGTCTCACTTAACTTTACATTTAATTTCGTTTATTCATTCAAATGACCACAAAATGACATTTGCCATTTGGGTTGAAATGAGAAAAAGGATGAACGCAGCTCCACCAACGTATTCACATGAGCACACATTGGCTGAGTCCTACATAATCTTATGATAGATGTTTCCATTTCCAATTTGTGAAATGTCTGTTCGTAGTCGCATGTTACAAATTGAATATCAGTCGCAGGAGAGAAAAACAAAAATGAATTGAAGAAGGGGTTAGTGGCATGTCCATACACTGATGGTGACCGTCATCCATAAGGGTTATGGTGAAACTTCTTATGACAGATGATCTCGCACAGCAAGGGCTGATTAGACACTTCCCCACTCCTAAATTGATTTATCATCTTTTTACGATTTATGTAATTAAAACGAAAAATAAACGACATTTTGATATACAGTAAAAACTTGATAATCCGGATAATTGATTGTAGACCCCAATCCGGATTATCGAGATTTCCGGATTATCGAGGTTTTTTTTAACTGTTGTTTTTTTTTATTGAAAATGCGTTTAAATATGTTGTTTAATACTAAGTATGTGTTTATTAAAAAATAAATTAATTCATTGCAAAAATAAAAATAAAAACATTAATTTTCGTTGATATAATTCAATCAAATAAAGAAATATTTGAAAATTAACGTAAATCAATACTAATTTCTTTTAGTAAAGTAATCAAATACTGTTGTTTGATGCGAATTAGCTAAGCTTTTTTCCAAAGCCAGATCTCGCATTTCGTGAAGGACTAAGATTTTTTCTACACCTACATTATTTTCCTCGGCCCATTTTATTGATGTTTCAAAACTTTGAAGAGCGTCCTTGGCTTTTACCGCTTGTGCTAGGGGAATTGTATCCACCTGTTCGTCTTCTGAGGAAATTTCAATATCTGACATTGCAGAGTTATCTTCATTGATCCATGTTTCAACTTCTTCCGAATTAAAATTTATGTTAAACGAAGTTCGAAACAGGTCTGTAAAAAATATATTTTCATCTGGATTGTGCCTTTCTTGCAATACAGATAATGGCAAATCATCTTCAGACTCCCATTTTTCTGGAAACAGTTTTCTCCAGCTGGAATTAAGCACACTCTCATTCACCTTTCCCCAAGAGTTTTTCGTTAATCTGATTGGATTTTGGTCCATTGGCTGGACAAGGCTTGTAGTATTTGGAGGAAGAAAAATGGTTTTATAGTTACCGCATTCTGAGACAAGTGATTCTATTGAATGAGACGGTGCATTGTCAACGAGTAGGATCGCTTTTTGTGGCAAGTTGTTGTTTTGTTGAAAAATTTTTACTTGTGGAACAAATGATTTATGAAACCATTCCATAAACAAATGTGTTGTCATCCAACCATTTTTTGAGGAATAATACTCTACTGGAGGGTTCTTCTTAAACGACCTTGGGTTCCGAGACTTACCAATTACAACAACGTCTAACTTGTGATCTCCGGATTTGTTTGAACAGCACAAAAACGTGATCCTTTCTTTACACATTTTTCGTCCAGGAGCATTTTTTTCTTTTTCATGAACTAATGTCTTGTCCGGAAGCATTTTAAAAAAGAGTGCTGATTCGTCGGCATTATAAATTTGCGAATCAAGCAATTCTTCTAATCGAATAATAGCATTTAATTCTAATCGAAATTGTGGTAATTGATCCGGACGGCTGGAAAGCTTTTCTCCGCAAACTTTAAGACCACGGATTGAAAATCGTTTCTTAAAGTTTTGAAACCAGCCATTACTTGCCATAAATTCTCTTTCATTACCATATTTTTCCTCAAACAATGCCTTTGCCTTTCCACAAACAATTTCTTTAGAAATAGGTAAGTGTTTTCCCCGTTGTTTTTCAAACCAGGAATATAAAACTTGTTCGAATTCCTCATATTCACCATCTTTTAGAGTTTTGCGTTTTTGTAAAAGCTTTCGATTAGATGTCTTAGCAAACCTGTATGTTAAATTTTGTTCTTGAATGTTATATTGAAAATAGAATAAAATAAAATGTACTCACTTTTTAAACTTTTCACTTTGCTTTTTAATATCTGAAATAGTTGAAGTACCTACTCCATATTTTTCAGCTAACACCCTGCCACTCACACCTCTATTGACTTCTTCAATAATTTTAACTTTATCTAAAATAGATAACGTTTTGTGGGCTCTCTTTGATGAAGGCATTGTAATACTGAGCTGAAAACGCAGGTGTAGCCATTCAACCAACATAAACAACTCACAGTGCACAATTCTAACGGTATTTTGCAAGGCATACTACGATGACTATCAAAAAATATATATGTATGTATGTTATACAACTGTTTACATTCAATCCAAATTATTGAGTTGCAACCAATCCGGACTATTGAGTTGAAATCAATCCGGATTATTGAGTTTCAATCGATCCGGATTATTGAATTGCAATCAATCCGGATTATAGAATACGCAATGTATAGGGAAACGCCGTCCGGATTACCGAATAATCCGGATTAGCGGGGTCCGGACTATCGAGTTTATACTGTATTAGAAAAAATGATTCATTAGTAGTGAGAAAATACGAGCAATACTCAGAAAACCCCGCTAAAGGGTTTATATCTGTAATTTATATCTTGAATAAGTTTAATGAAATTTTAGATTTATTTTACTTCTAGTTATAAGCTGGTCTCTAAAGTTTGTTATTCTTCCTAGACTGTAAATGAATTAATAAAATTATTTGTGTTGAGATTAAAAACTATTGCTGATTGGGGAAACTCGCAACTATCTAACTGTTTAAGATTTCTCACCACAATCCGGTAGCTTATGAAACTCAGTTCTGGATGTGTTTCGTCACACACATAATGTTGATGAGTCACAGTGGTTGAAAGTTGAAATTTACGAGGGAGATAGTAAGCTCGTAGCCATGTAAAATTTCTCTAGAAAAGCTTTGGATGTTCGGAGCCGGCTTTAAACACTGTGTTCCGGTTAGTGAGTATACACTTATTTGAGAGAAGTTCCCCGTCTATTCATTTATGGAATGTTAAGGTGTGTTCTCTCAAACAGCAAATACGAAACATGAAATGTATCCCTCAGATAAGATCAAAATAAGTCTCTCCTAAATATGTACTGAGACCTGGAAATTTGGATAAGTGAGAAAAAGTGTCCATCTTAAACATGATCAGGAATTTTCGTCATGAATCCCAAAGATGACATTTGATATTGTGGATTGGCCAAAATAGGCAGCCGCTCTGACACATGACTCCTTAGATATCTGAAACAAATGTTGGCAGTTGTACTAATCTCACCGAAAAATCTTCAGTGGAGAAACGAAACTTGTTCCTATTGCCCGAAAATTTGAACGTTTTACAATATTTTCCCTAGGTCCGAATCTCACCGAAAAATCTTCAGTGGAGAAACGAAACTTTGAACGTTTTTCAATGTTTTCCCTTGGTTCGAATACTTTCAGGTGAAATTCGATTCTACATTTTCCCTAACTCTTTTTGTTAGTAAACTCACCGCTGAGGTTGGACACTTTTCGCATGGGCCTCGTATCTCCATGACACCTATTACAAATAATGGCTAACATGAAAAATGTTTCGCCTCCGCAGGATTTAAGCATTTCTAATGACTTTCACTTATAGTTGTAATGAAAAAGTACCTCATTTGTTTGCATTGAACCCTCAGTTTCCCAAAAATATGCAATTAATGCTTGCATTTAAGCCGATGAAAAAAAAAGTGCCGGCCACAAATGAATGCCGCCCACTCAATGAATCCTGTAATTGCTGACTCGACATGGCATAACTTCAGGATGTTTGTTCCCTACACCATCAATGACAGCAAAAGCAATTAGCACAAGTTCTCATCTCGAACTCGTACCCGTACCCGTACTGCTACTCCATCGTACGATGTGATACTTTAGACACTTTGCAATTGTTTTTGCTCGCCCATCGTTGGAGTGGGCGGGTAGGGCATAACAATTACCACACCACGACACTCCCACGACTCTTCGACTTGCCACAACCAAACTATGTGTGCAAGTGTGTGGTGCTGACCAAGTAGATGCCCGGCTCGGGATCCTACTCCTATTTTGAATGAGTTAAGGAATGTCTTGCATCAAGCAGTGTGTAAACACCAATTATTTATGGATAATCTAAAAACCAGCAATGGGACGTTAATTACTTTTGGTTGTCACTTGCAGTACCGCACGTCGCTGTTCCATGTAGTGGCCGGTCGGGTGGTTGGTCGACGTAGTGTCCCTCTTGGGCGGCGTATTTAGTAAAAGTAATTATTTTTCCCACAATGTTGTGACGCAAATTTATAATTAATTATTCCGTCGTGTTGCAGATGTCATGCATTTGACATTGTGCGGACAATGTTGACACATCATTGTTTTCCATCCTTCGATGTTCACAATTATCGTCGACAAACGATTTAATGTGAAGAACATGCAGTGCAGTGAAGCATTTTCTTTTTTCCAAGTATTAACTACAGAGATTTCGTAACAGCACGAATATGGAAATAATCATCTTCCATTAAACTCAATCCGTTCAATTTACAACGTATTCAGTTTATTTATGCTGATGTTCTTCCCTTCGAGGTACTTTTGGTTTTTGTTCTCTTATTGAATCATCCAATGCCGAATCGTTATAAAGGAATCAATGCGAAAACCGTGAAACGCGCTATTTGCAATGTCTTAACTCTTTTCGGTTTAGAACTTCCCTTTTGTCGTCCATTTGTTTAGCGAAAAACATCTTCTTCGACAAAATTATTCAGAATTCGGTTAAGCGGAAGAATTTTGTATTACTTATGCGGGATTATTAATTCGGATAATTGAAATTGTTCCATGAAAGGAAGATGGCACAACTATTAAAATACATGTATTCAATGTTCATGAGTTAAAAGTAAAGTGTTGGAGGAAATACATAATACAGCACTGTAAAATGAGTTTCAGACATCATCATACGGAACACAATTCCAAGAGTAAGCTTATAAATAAACGAAAAAATTCGTTTT
The DNA here is from genome assembly GCA_958296145.1 of Hydrotaea cyrtoneurina. Lineage (NCBI taxonomy): Eukaryota > Metazoa > Arthropoda > Insecta > Diptera > Muscidae > Hydrotaea > Hydrotaea cyrtoneurina. The sequence continues at coordinate 2,005,385 of OY282513.1, read as the reverse complement.
ATGGAAACCAACAGTAAGTATTTATAAAATAATATAATTAAAATTAAGTCTTCCCATTTCGGCAATCAGAATGTGATTTAATGCGTTTGGACTTTCTTCAATGGCGATTGTCGAAGTCAAAGTTCTTTATCAACACACATATGAATATGAATATGCAAAAAGGTCCGAAAAGACATCGTACATTGAGGTAATTGTGATCAAAAACTATGAAATTGTGGAATGTCATGGTAATGTCTATTAATAATCAAAGCCGACTTTCGTATTTCCCTCAAAATTCCATGAGACAATGGATCACAAAGTCTCGCATATTTAATGAATAGATCTACGTCCTTCCTTCCAGTTGTCCAACAGCAACACTAACCACGACTTTAAATTTAAAAAAAAAACATTTACATTCTGCAAACCAACCGGTGGGCTGTGCTTCACAATGATATTCGAATAATTTCGAAAAGGATGATGTCACGACTGTCCTAGGATGTTGTCAAGAATAAAAATCACTCAAGCTTTTTTGCTCACTCTGTTCCATTGTATGTATTGCACACGTATAAGTTGGCTGCAAGTAAACGGCGAACGGCATAAAAAGCACACATCTCTAATTCGTTGTGTCTACAAAGCATCAAGGGTTGGTGTCACAAATAATAGGAGGCAAACGGTTGTAGACCCGACGACAGGAACAGAGTTTCACACAAAGTTTTGGTTGGTTTTACCACAAGGCTGCATTGAACTTTTTTCGGTGGTGACTTCTTATGGACAATTTTATCCATTAAAGCTACCAGGGTTGCATTTATTAAGCACAGGGTGGATATGAAGTTAGGAAGACAAATATAAGGGGTGTGTTATATGTCAAGGTTTTTGACTGCGATAAAGCGAGAATAGTGTGTTATTCTACCTACTGACCCCACCAATATTATTTGTTAACAAATCACTTTCTTAAACCTTTTTGGATGAAATTGGACTTAGGGTTCCATTGCTGAGAAGCATAAACATATGTGGAAGAATATCAGCAAGTGGGTTTCCTGTCAGTTGTGTCGTTCTCAAATTCAAAACAAATGTCCACAAACACTACTCCCTCAATAACTTTCGCTAACACAGTGCATTCCATTAAATGGTCTTCAAAAAAAAAAAAACAATTTCAAAGACTATTAAGTGTCACGGTTCAACATGTACCTCTGGTTTCTGCTGTATCTTCCGGTGAGCTGTAAAGGTCTGAGTAAAATATTATTTGAAATAAAGATCTAAATGTAATGAACAGAAAAAGCCATTCGTCAAGGGCGTATCTATGATCAATCGACGCATATACGTAAATACACTAGGCGACAGACATAAGGATAACAATGCCGCAGGTGCCGACGGAATACCGGCTCATCTTCAACATGTGGGCGTACGAAGGTAAAATCACTAATGCTTGGGAATACTAAGCAGACAAAGACCAACAATAGGTTGTAGAGAAAACTTAGTACGAATAACATGAGGGAGGATATACGGACAGAGGACTCTGTAGGAGGATAGACACTGAGAAATAATCGCCTATCTAATATTGCAGATCTTGACCCAAATATGATTTGATTAAATCACATAAACTCAGATAGCGATTTTTCGATAAGGGAATAGACTTTAGAAGATTTGGATGTATTGCTAGTACCTGACTTTGCAGAAATCCCTAAAACAAAGTAAGTCGCAACAAATATTTTAAAATAGAAAATAACATGTTATAGTAAAAAATATCAATGAATTAGAATACAATTTAATATCGCATATTAGATATCTGTTGCCCTGGAGTTTTCGGTATACAACTCTGGAGAAATGTAAATCCTGTAATAAAACGTTGTCCTCCACCTAAACATGGCTTATGAATATGCCTCCGCCTTCATATTAATGGTAAATAATTAAAAAGGCCTTTAAGCCGAACGGACATGAGCTTTATGTCGTAGTGTCAAATTCTTCCTTGGATTTCTATTGTTATGTCCAATACAAAATTACTCCTTACCACAGTTATCCCTGAAGAAGGAATTGGCCACCTGGGTGGCAATTCTGACTAAAGTCAGTTTAGCGCATGCTTCGTATTATTAGACCTTTAAACTAAACAGCGAATAAGGAAATCTCAATGGATCGGTAAGACGATCTACCTAAGTCGTCGATGTAAACTACAACCGACAATGGCAACTTTAATTTATTTGGGCATGTACGGTAAGATAGAGTTTGTGAGTCTAAAAATGTGTTACCTGAATGATTCCTCGTGTATTTTTGTGCCCAGTATCATTTGAATCAGACACCGAAAGAACAAATTGAGCAGTACGAACTTGATTGCAGCCGTAGAGGTGTTGAACGTATGATAATTATGGATTGAAACATGATTGAAGTATGGATTTTTGTGGAGCGGGATTCTTCATGTTATTGATCGTTGGTCTCGGTTTTAGCTGACATGAATCTTAGCTTAATAAAATAGATTTAATTTCATAATGGTTTAGAAATTAGTTCAAAATCAATTTAGAGAGAGTACATTTTGTTGCGCTTCCAGTTTTCTCTCACTCAAAGAAAGTTATAAGAAATTCATCACTCAGTTTAAGTCAAATTGGACGTAGTTTTGTTACCTAAATTAAATACAAATATGTTCAGTAAATAGTTTTTACATAAATCCAGCATTCTATTGTTATTATAATAACTTCCGCACTTGATTTCCTAAAACGATTTAAGAACGATTTTAAATTTAAAATGTCATTTCCCTCTCCGTGCAAATGAATTTATTGGGGTTGATGGAGGATCAGGCCTCGAACAGTCTGACGCTGGAAAATTTGGTTAGCCACACCGCATTGTAATAGGCGCAGTTGTTGCTGCAGTTGTTTACACTCTGCACCAATTTGCTATTGTGTGTTGTTGTAGTTGGTGTTGGTTTCGGTTTCGGGTTTGGAGTCGCAGTTGCCTTGTTGCATTTATTGTTGATGGTGGTTATTATCACCTGTAATCGGTAACGTGCCGAATTGTCAAAAACTCGCGATGTGATTGTGATTCCATTGTTCGAGCCAAGATGAATGCACCAGCTCGTAGAGCAACAGCAGTTAATGGACAAGTCATTTGACTGCCGTCGCCGCCGCCGGCATCCAATCCAAGCACTTGCCTCGGATGAAGCATGCGGCACGGCACGGTGGCTCCTCGCTAAGCTAATAATTGCAACGTGTTTAGCATAAAACCGGAAGACGATTTATTGCCCTAACGTTTTGTGTTCTCCGAGTGATTTTCGTTGCATGTTTCGCGCCATTGTCATTGCCATTGCCTTGGCCTCCTCATGCACCACCCAAAAACAACGCCGAACCCTGACACCAACTTCGGTGCGATTGCAAGTATCTTCGTCGATGATGGTGGCAAAGGCAATTTTATACGCTGATTGACATTCTTACTCGCTAGGATTACCGTGGAAGTTCCCCCTCGTGAAGAGACAAATAAGAGAAAAATAGAATTTATTTTACGGCTTTGTTGAAGGATTTTCCGTTTTCCGTTTTATTTCGTCTGTTGTCTCCTTAATTGTCTTGAGATGTGGCTGACGGCGGAGGTGTTTCCACTCACTGGTGGCATGTAATTGTGGCCATGTGATGCCAGCCAGCCAGCCATCCATTGTGGGCATTCGTATCAATCAGTCGGTTGCGTATGTTTGTCAATAAACTGAAAGTCCTGTGTCAGTTGCGGTGGAACACTTTCAGACACATCCGACATAAAAGTGCACCTTGACGATTGAAATGAAGTGGGTTGTGAGTGTTTGGTAATAGTTTTTGTTCATTGAACAGCGTTACAGTAAATATTTCTGTGTGTGTGTGTGTGTGTGTACGTTTTGTTTTTGATGAGCCCGTATTTGTCGTGGTGCCTTTCTAAGGTGTTCGTTATAAAAGTTCTCTCTCTGTCTCTCTCTCACTCGATTTAGAGATAATGGCGGAGGAAGTTACTATCCGTGCTCGCTGGTACTTTGCCGGGTTTTGTTTGAGGTGCGCTAGTTAAACATTTAGTTTAGTTATTGTAAAAGTTTTGTAGTTTAGTAAATCGTAGTAATTGCGATGCATCTGGCGATAGCTGAAGATTTGAAATTTTCCGCTTGCAGTTTCTTTTCTTGTTGGCCTGGAATGTTTTCTTTGGCAAGAAGCACTTGAAGTTTTCCAAGTGCAAAAACTTTAGACACAGTTTTGCTGCAATCGACCGACCAACTTTGACTTCCACATTCGTGTACGTATGTGTTCGTACACATATGAGTCATTTCATGCCAAATCGAAGAGCACGAAATACGTTAATTCTCTAACAAATTAAATTTTCCAAATGTTTTTTTTCCTTCTTTGAAAACCTAATGCGCATCTGAGAAACAATGTACAAGTAACATTTGTCGAAAACGGGCTAACATATTTTAAATTCTTGTACACCCAAGACTATCTTTTGGTTATATCTACATCTGAATGTAATAATTTCTTCAGAAGTGCATGTGAGTTGTCTGGTTTGGCATGAACTGACTCATATACACATGTTATGTACATACGTCGACATTCGAGACAGCCTGTTATTCTGTAAATGCCCGCTCCCAGCCACCTTGGCTCTCGTGCACTACAACATTTCGAATGGGTCAGGCCACATGCATGCCGCGTTTGCATCTTCATAATGGCTTGTGTGGGTTAGTAAATCTTGTCATACACTGTGGCTCATACGCATAGGGACACGAAATAATCGTCCATAAGTAACGACAACTTCAAACCAAAATTACGCTACAAGTTGGCCACATTGGACCATCCAGCAATGTAATGAACCTTCTTGTGATTTATGACGGAAAATTGTTTCCTTGTTTCCGTGTTTCGTTTTTTTTTTTTTTTTTTTTTTTGCAAACCATCATGTATTAGCAGTTTTTGATCTGATTTTAAGTTTGTCATCATTGACCATCGGACATATTCCGGCTGCACTGGCCACCTTCATTTAGCGCATTTAAGCCCATCCTCCAATATTTGTGGTTCTCTCTTTTATTTTCGAGCTGCTTCGGTCGAAAGTCAAATCACCGCAAACTAGAACAAAATGCGTTTCCATATTCAAGTCATGCACGGTGTAGGTCGGCTTGTGTGAGATATTGAAATGTTTGTAACATATCCGCGACCATTGCCGTGTGTGTTTGTGTACTGTATCCGTGTGTCTCACAGTGTATGTGTGTGTGTGTGCATATCTGCATTTCCGCCTGAGTGGAGTCTACCCATGGAATCTGCATATATGTATGTGTGAGTGTGTGTGTGTGTGTGTGTGTGGCAAATCATCAAAACAATTGTGTTAAGCAGGCTCAATGGTACTTAAGACGTAATGACACCAGCTCATGTTGCACTTTGCCACTGTGTTCAGTTGCATTAACGTACACTTGAGTAAATTTGCCCTTTCGCAGACTTTGAATCATCGTTCCATTTACTCATGCCTGAGGTTGTGGACGAGGGTGGCGGCGGTTGCGGTGGCGGCGTATGTTGTTGCGGTAGTGTCGGTTGCATTCAACACAACAAATTTGCATAAATCAAGGCAACATGAAAACATAACAAAAATAACCACCGACAGAGAGAGCCAGAGAGAGCGAGAGAGATAGAGAGACGGACAGGGACAATGGACCGACTGACTGACTGACTGACATTCGTTCAGAAACAAGATTTCTTCAATTACGTACACGATGGATGTCATTCCACTTGCATCTGTCCGCACCAATGCTCACCGAGATTGTCAAATAAATAAGTACGATTATGCAATTCATGTGATGCCTCAGATGCACAACTTTGAAATGTTAATTCCTAATTGTACAATGATGTCACATTTGCATAACTATCCACACTAGCGTGACCTCCGAATGGGGTATGGCCCCGTTCCACGAGCACCGCTGCCCTTTCAAAGCGCGCCTACTTGGAATGGCTAAGTGTCATTTCCAAAAACCAAACCATAACAACCTCCAATGCGGAGTGCAGTCTTTTTTTTTTGGGGGGGGGGGACAATGACCGAAAAGAAAGAGAGTGTCCCTGCAGTGGTGGGGAGTGATGGGGGGAAGCGAAAAAACCGCACTACCCGCTTTGGGCACCATGATTTATGTAATTTGTGATTATCTCCGTGTTTTAGACACTTGCGGCGTGGCTTTTGTTGTTTTCGCCGTTTTGCAGAAGAAAAAAAACGAAACAAGGAAACAATTTTCCGTGATAGACCACGAGAAGGTTCATTGCATTGCTAGATGGTCCAATGTGGCCAACAATTTCGCAACTGCAGTTGCTGTCATTTGCTTCTGTTTGAACGAAACAATAAGAACGGAACGACAAAGTTTGTTTTGTTTGTGCAACTAAGGGGCAGATTGAAGCTGATACTGATGCAACTGGGCTGCTGATATCAATTCAATTTGTCACTGCATCTACATAAATGAGTGGTATGACAAACTTGAACAGGGGTTCGTTGAAGGGATTTGAAGTGTTACTCCATTAGAAGTCGCGGAATTCGAAAAGTTGTGACAGTCGCTAAGCAGGTTTATTATCTAAAGCAGCAGTCCGACACCAGACCAGGAGCCGTTCTTTTAGAGGCTCTGCAGTAAATAATTTTGTAATCCAAATAACTGTCAATTGCAGAAATGGTGAAGAGTGAAAAAACTTGGATGTGCATGGTCAAAGGCTGAAGCCCATTAATTGGACACTGAAGAATATGTTTAACTAGTTATTTCAATATGTCCTGTTATCTGAAATATTGGTGGAACAGGATCCAATGCAAATTGTGGAACACGTAAATACAACTGTTCACACTTTGAATTTAAACAATTAAACTTGATTATTACAAATACAGGGTTTGCCAGCAAGAGGTTTTATTTTGGTATTCCAAGAAAAAAATGAATTTTTTGAGATAAATAGTCGGATGCTTCTTTCGTAATAAAGAGGAAATGAAAAACAACATCAGCCAGACTTACAGAACCATATGCAGTTCATGAAATTGTCCATAACCAAATCGCAAAGCGGCTGCCATATGTCCTCAATAGCCTCACGAATTATATCTTGGGGTTTTGAATCGACGCTGGGCTGTTGGCATAGATTTTATCTTTCGCGTGGCCCCAAAGGAAGTAGTCGCAAGGTGTTAAATCATACGATCTCGGCGGCCAATTGTGATCACCTCTTCGAGAGATAACACGATCCGGAAACATTTCTCGTGAAAGTGCAATGGTTTCGTAAAGCCGTTTTGTTGAAAGTAAACGTTTTCCAACTCCAACCATAATTATCTCTCGATAGCGCAATTCATTTACCGTAACTGTTGATACAACCTCATTTTCGAAAAAGTAAGTTCCAATGACACCGACGGACCAAAAGCCGCACCAAACAGTCACACGTTGAGAATGGAGAGGTTTCCGAGCCCCAGATGCGACATTTTTGCTTGTTGACATAGCCACCGAGATGGAAATGGGCCTTATCAGTCAAGATGATCTTCCGATGGAATTCCGGATAATTCTCATGCATTTCAAGGAGCCAATCAGTAAAGACACCACTTTGTTGATGATCCGCCGGCTTGAGTTCTTGTCTTAACTGAACTTTATAAGCCTTAAAATCCAAGTCTTTATGCAAAATGCGGTAGAATGACGTTTGTGGAATATCCAATTCCAAAGAACGACGAGGATTGGACAAACCTGTGTTTTCTTCAACATTTTGGGCTACAGCAGCAACATTCTCAGTTGTTGTAGAGCGACGTGCATGCGTTTATTTTATTTATTTATTATTAATTACAATACAAAGTAAATTTGTATTCTAATTTTGGGTCCAAGGGTAAACCGGGTGACAAAGACCATATGTTTAGATTTTTGCAGCGACAGACCAAAGCCTCTGGTGGGAATCGAACCCACAACCCCCACGCTGATAGGCAAGCACGCTACCAACTCGCCTACCGGGGCGCCTGGTGCATGCGTTTTATTCTTCATATCACTAACATGTCCCAACAGCTCGAATTTTCCCACCAATTTCTGTATTGCGGTCCGACAAGGTGCTTCACGACGACCCTAAAATGCTTTAGTTTTGCTAACTGAGACTGCAAGATTTTCACTATTTTCGTGTAATTTCAATGCCTTGTTGAAGCGTGTATCGTTTATATTTTAGTAATGGTGTAGTTGCCGAAATACCGGGTGATGCAAAAGAACACCTCTTGTTGGAAAACCCTTCGTTGTGGAACCCACTGTTCCGTTGCATTGTATGTCTTCCATTTTATTGCCGTTCCCTTTCATTAGTTACATACCGCAATCAAACTTTATATTATGTACGCCTGTCGTTACTTAAATGCGTACTCCGGAACGTTGCCATCCTTTCCCTGTCGACCTTTATTATATACTTTAATTATAATTAATGCACCTTTGCTTCCGAATGCCCCCTCCCGCAAATCACAGAAATTCCAAAGTGTAAATCATGTCTTAAAGATATGAATTTTAAAATGGGATTAACCCATAAAATGCCAAAGACCGACATGGAATGTAATGGCCGTTAGTCGGGTAGGGTCGGGCGGGTCTGGGCGGGGGTTATCATCATTACAATTTGGGGCCATAAATTAAATGAATGAGTTAATGCTTTCAAATGGACCGGTAATGTAATAACCGTCTTAGAGACGCACACACACACACATACAAACAAACTCCAGTTCACACACACACATACGTATTCGTATTATTACTGTAGTTCAGGCCTTTGCACAGATTGTCATCTTTATGGGCTGCTTCCCTGTTATCGTGCTCTGAGTTGTCCCTTTTTCTGTATAGCGGCCAACCAATCATTGTCGTAAATTTCTCAAGGCTTTGAGATTTTGAAACACTCACACACACACACAGAGACACACATATGAAGGCGCAGGGACCCACAAGGATATTCTTGGCATGCCATGCACCCAAGTGCTGCAGCAAAAGTAACCGTCCGAAATGAAACAAGTTTAGTTTATGGGCTCAACTCTCCATTAACACTTTCGGTGCGGTTCGGCTCGTTCCCTTTTTCTTTTTCTTTTTCATATTTTTGTTTTGTTATGGCTTTTTAAGGATTCGAAGTGAAAGTATGTTAATATGGCTGGAACGAAAGGAGTGAACTAAATTCCTTGGTGTATTAACAGCAACAACAAAAAACAACGAATGTACTATTAACCCACACACCCCATCCACCCCACCAAACTAGTGCTACACCACATCACTCTGTGTGGCCTTTCAGTTATTGTGCTCTTCCGGCAAACGAAGCTCATAGCAAATATGCGTGGCTCTTGCGGATGCAGGTGGAGGTGCGGTGGTGTTTGTGTTGGTGATGGTAATGGCGATGGTGATGCTGGCGGTGTTGGTATTGGTATTGGCTGTAAGGTCCATCGGCTCCCAGATATCCTTGGGAGACTGTGTATGCGTGTGCGTGTGACGTTCGTCTGCGACGAGCTGTCGTTGTATGTTTGTGGGTTCTGCAATGTCCTGAAGTGAAAATTAATGGCTACACATTTTTATGGCAGCATTTGTCACTGATTTAATGGTGATTTACGCGTGTACATGGACAGCGAACAAAACCAAAGTGTCAAAGTGTGCAGTCGAGCGTGCGAAGAAAAAAAAACCCCCCCGAAAGGCATGTTTAAACTGTTTGTTCCTGTCGACAGAGGATATCATTTTCATTGAATTTCCCACAAAATTCTTTTCAGTGGACTAGTGGACTTAATTTCAGGATAATGTGTTTTCAATTCAACGAGGATTTATGTACTGCGTAGTTAGTTTGGTTGCAGGAAACTCCATCCCTCCACTAATTTAGTTATAAATTGAATCTGGACTGATATCTGAATATGGAGGCGGAAGTGGAAGTGGGGACATTGTTGGGCCAATTGCATTGGGCGCTTTACCAATTTCGTCGTCAACTGATTGTCTGCAATAATATTGGCCACGGATCAGTGCATATGTGTCGTCGCAACAACGTTAACTTCCCTCCTTAGGCTCACGATTCCCAATGTTACAAAATCCCAGATTTATGGTCTTAGTTGGTTATTTTTATTAAGAACAGATGACAATAAGATATCTTATACGTTGTCCAGTTAACTAGAATAGCGGGCAGTATTGAGAAAGTGTTGGCGAGCTCATCTGCTTCCAAATAAGGAGGCTTATTTATTGTACTAGGATATGCCCACTGATGCATAAGCTTTGCCAATTTAATTTGGCCTCATATCAAATGGTCCAATTGATTACAGTCGCACTACCTGGCACATGGTATGGAAATGAAAATATTTATTTCATACACAATCAAACAAAGTGAATTTTGTTATTGGTAGGGTATTTCAATTACCATTTAATTTATTTAATTGTATACACAGATTTATGTAAATCTCTTTCATGACCCAATTATTCTCAAATTTTGTTTCCCTTTGTTTCCCTAGGAAAATAAAGTTTTTTTTCAACAAGAGGTGTTATTTTGAATCACCCGGTATTTCGGTAGCTGTCACTTTTGAAGATTTTATTATTTGTCATTTGAGAAGTAGAAACTACGCCATTACTAAAAATGGAACGATACACGCTTCAACAAGGCATTGAAATTATTAAAATTTAGTACAAAAATAAAACATTTTTGGGTCGTCGTGAAGCACCTTGTCGGACCGCAATATCGACCCCTTTGCGCGGAATTATCGTATATGCCAATATTTTCGAAATTGAGTTTTTGATGCAATTTTGTTCTACATTCAAAGACACGTCACCTGACAAAATATTGTAAGCGAATTCCACTTCGTTGCTCCAAAAATTGAGTGAATAATTTTCATTTTCATATTGCAAGCGAAAGCAGAGAAAAGTAGAAAAATGGCTCTCCTGTAAAATTTGGATTTTGGCACATACGATAATTCCGCGCAAAGGGGTCGATATAGAAATTGGTGGAAAATTCGAGCTGTTGGGACAAGTTAGTGTTGTGAAGAATAAAACCCATGCACGTCGCTCTACAACAACTGAGAATGTTGCTGCTGTAGCCCAAAATGTTGAAGAAAACACAGGTTTGTCCAATCCTCGTCGTTCTTTGGAATTGGATATTCCACAAACGTCATTAGACCGTCTTTTGCATAAAGAAGTGGGTCTTAAGGCTTATAAAGGTCAGTTAAGACAAGAACTTAAGACGGCCGATAATCAAAAAAGTCGTGTATTTGATGATTGGCTCCTTGAAATGCATGAGAATTATCCGGAATTCCATCGGAAGATCATCTTGACTGATAAGGCCCATTTCCATCTCGGTGGCTATGTCAACAAGCAAAAATGTCGCATCTGGGGCTCGGAAACCTCTCCATTCTCAACGTGTGACTGTTTGGTGAGGCTTTTGGTCCGTCGGTGTCATTGGACCTTACATTTTCGAAAATGAGGTTGTATCAACAGTTACGGTAAATGAATTGCGCTATCGAGAGATGAAAAATGCTTTTTTGTGGTCGTTTACTTTCAACAAAAAGGCTCTACAAAAGTATTGTTCTTTTACGGAAAAATTTTTCAGATCGTGTTATCTCTCGAAGAGGTGATCACAATTGGACATAGGGCAGCCACTTTGCGATTTGGTTATGGAAAATTTCATAAAAAGGATATGGTTCGGTAAGCGTGGTTCTAAACTGTTACCCACATATGGATAATTTTCTTCATTAGATGAAGGTTTCCGCATTTGGAAATGAAAACCCACGTCCCAAATACTGTGTTTGTTTCTCTAAATTTATTAGAAGAAAAGTTGAAAAATGTTAAAAGGAACAAAATTGTTTTTCTTTTCTATACAGCGAAATTTCTTTATAGAGAAGTAAATATCCAGTCCCGTGGAATTCGTTATAGAGAGTTTCGACTGTAAGCCGAAATTTTTTTTGGGTATTTTTTTTGTGTATTTTCAGTAGTTTGTCATAAAGCCACATATCTTACATCATATCTATCATATCTGCTACTTCGTATGCGTACATTTTTCTTTTCTATTAACGTTTAATTGCGTTGGTTTACAAAAAAAAACCCTGTACTGACTCAAAGCCTTTATCCCATTGTTCCAATTTTTGGCGCTAGATATTAATTTGAAATATTTCACACTTTATTTAATGTTCTTCTCTTGACGCTCTCCGGTAGGCGAGTTGGTAGCGTGTGGGTTCTGGGTTCGATTCCTACCACAGGATTTGGTCTGTCGTTGCAAAAATCTAGACATATTGTCTGTGTTACCCTTGGACCCAAAAAATGGAATATAAATTTATTTTGTGTTGTTATTAAATTAAAATAAAAAAATTCTCATTTTGGGCCATTTTTCTAAATTTTTGCAACTGCTGTTGTCAAGCCCGGAACAATTTCTAAACATTTATTTCCTTTTCTAGATCTCGCCTTTTATGATTATCTTTAATACGTTTTGTAAGATCCTCAACATTTTTCCAGTCATGGATAAATTTTGGCGTCTTTTCTGTTCGTTGTTAGTTCGCTTTATTAAAATTGTTGGTTTTCTTTTTTTTATCCCGTTTTGGCCCCTTTTTTCGTCCCATCGCTAACCGCTAACCCTTTTTAGTACGTTTTAAAACTCATGTCCACCCAATATTCCACCAACAATTACAATATTGGATTGTTTTGTATTTTTGGGTATTTCGAAGGGATTTGGGGACAGATTTTCCCGTTCCGCCCATTGTTGCCCCCTTCCAATCCGCATTTCAAAAATCCCATCTTAGTAGCGAAGGACAACATACTCCCCAAATTTCATGATTCTGTCTTTAGCCGTTTGGTGAGGACAGGATGAATCAGTCGGACACGCAAGAATTTTATATACTCGTATACAGATTATTTCTCATTTATATTCTACCAGTTTTTTGCCCGTTTTAGATCCTTTGTGTCCCCTTTTCCATTACTTCCAATTTTTGGTTCATTCCTGGATTTTAAAGACTTTACTTAATACTAATTGTAAGATACGTGGCTTTACGATAAACAACTGAAAATGGGTACCTTGGGCCATTTATTAATTTTCCGAATTAACATAAAATTTGTTTTTCGTCTCTGAATTCTTGAATTGTCTCCGAGAAAACTGCAGCTTGTTGCACGATATTATGTTCAGTAATACGGGTACTTATTACGTTATTGTAGCCGCAAGAAACTAAACATTTGAGCATCCTAAATTAAATAGGGTCTTTCAATTTCCAGTTCCGTTTCTGGTATTGTCGTAATGTTTTTTTTCGACAGATTTTCGATCCTTCTTTTTTAAGGGGTCAATATAACAATCTACAAATGTTAATTCAATTAAAAAAAAGAACCATATCAAAATAAATAAAATCGTATAATAAAAACCACATTTCGAAAAAATTCTCTAACATCAATCAATCAGCAACATCAACAAAAAAAAAATATTTTCTCATTTCCCACTTGAATGGATACGCTAACAAAGAAAATTTTCGTATTTGGTCATTGGCAAATCTACGCCAATTTGTTGGGAAACCTTTACTTTACCGATCTTCTTCTACAATGAGGCTTGAAAATGGTGCGACAACAATAAATGTATTGCGAACGAAATTCTGCACAGGAAGAATACTTTGCGATCACTTTGGTCTGTAGGGCCATCTCAAAAATAAAGAAACAATTGAAACGTCGAAAATCTGTATTCAGCGTGAAATTGTCACGATTGCCAAAAAGAGTCAACACGTGTGGACGCAAATTCGTAGTCTCACCATCTGCTAAGAACACGGTAAATGTCCATTTAAATTGTGTGGCATAAATTTACAAACCTGACGGACCCTGTACAGACGTAACGGCGACCCCTAATACTTGATTATTAATTTTCTCCGAAGTACTTTATTGAACTCTACTGATTCATTACACTGTTTTTGCCGCATTGAATACATGTTTGTCTGTCTGTGGGCGCTAGTTAATCTGGGTAACCAACGAAAGCCAGTAACGAAGTGGCCAAGTTATTAATGAATTATGGATGTGTTTATGAAAAAAGTTTCGTTTCAAGCTTTTCCTTCTTATTCGCATACAGTTTTGTGGGTTTTCCATAGAGTACCTGAATCAATTGAGGGGGGTCAACCAGCCAACCTTGTATGGAGCGCGGCATGATGGTGTGGCGGCGTCATCGTTTCCTTGTTAGTCGGTCGGTGTTGTAATGAAGGACCAATTAAGTTTTATTTGATTTTATATTTAACCTCAAATTGTTGGCAGTAAATCTTCATAACTCAACTAATAAAGTTCCACCTCGCAGTGCGGGGCAGTAGCCGCAGACAATGAGCGATGGACATGGTGGGCGAAACGGGAGGCGGCCGAGAAAGAGGGAAGCAAGGAAACTATGTAACAACAAGTATTGTTTTTAATGATGCCATTTAATCCGTAAACAAAATGTACGCTTGTGAAGAGCAGTCCAGCCATCAGCTGAAATTTAGCTGCATGTCGCATTGCCCCGCTTCGTCACATACCCACATCTTCAATTAGTCTGTTGTTGATTATTTCTCACAGTCTGTGTGAGTGTAATAATCATTCCTCTCTGGATATTTCCCTTTGTGTTGTGTGTGTGTGTTGGTCTGCCTTCACACTTGCAAACATACATCATCCATCCTTAAGTGGCAAGAGAGGCGAGGTGTGTATTCCGTTTAGATTCAATAAACTTGGTCTGCACTTACTGGCAACATTTCCGATGGAGTCGGCTGCGTTTCATTGCGCTCTGTTCGCCCGTTGTGTATGCACATTAGACTGGTTGCTGCTTCCGGACCTTCCATCGAACATGGTGTCTGACGATTTTTGCTGATTTTCCATGTTCGGCCCAAAACAAAAAAAAAACAAGTGGACAAATAGTAAGTTCGGCCGGGCCGAATCTTATATACCCTCCATCATGGAGTCAATAAATAAGAAAACTAACTGAGTTTTTGGGCCGCTCGTGACCCGATAGTCCCAGGAACCCGATCACAAATTTTATCCAAATCATGAAAATAAATGCATATTTGGGTTCGCGAGAAAATTTCGTTGCATTTCGATACCCATATGTCCATGTTTGTCAAGGGACGGTTTTTGGGCCGCTGGTGACCCGATAGTCCCAGAAACCGGATCAAAAAATTTAGGCAAATCATGAAAATAAAGGCATATTGGGGTTCGTGAGTAAATTTCGTTGCACTTCGATACCCATATGCGCATGTTTATCATGGGCCCTTTTTTGGTCGTTGGTCGTTCGCACTCTATCGTGATTTCAACAGACAACAGACGGACGGACGGGCGGACGGACGGACGGACAGACGGACATCGCTAGAATGTTACACTGACCGATAATATATATACTTTATAGGGTCGCAGATCACTCTTTCGAGGTGTTGCAAACGGAATGACAAACTTAGTATATACTCCATCCTATGATGGAGTGTATATGTTAACGCCAAAAGTGCTACCCACCCTAATATAATGCAATACCGGATATCGAGTTACACTTTATCGACCTGGTATTGCAATAAAGTAAAAAACCAACAAACGCTCTGCAATCGAAACATAAATGTCGACGGTGCGACTTAACAAAAAAAACATCGAACCACCACACATGCCACTGACGCTGCACAACATCGATGGTTCGATCGACATGACGAACCACCACACGTGCCGCTGACACAGCACAACAGCGATGGTTCGATCAACATGATTCTGCTGGCTAGGGTAGTGAAGTAAGTTATCGTTAAACAAAATTTATCAATAAAGTTCAGTTGATTTTTGTAACTAAAAGTAACAAGACTTCTTTATTAATTATTAAATTAGTTAATTGGCGCCCAACTAGAAAGGATCCACTGAGAAGACACCCCACAGGCTGTATCGTGGACACCTAAGGTAGTAGTTCCCACAGGACTAAGTAAAATAACAGCGAAGGATCAAGTCGAAGACTGACAAGTGGAATAAAGAGTAAGGAGGTGATACCGAAGTACAACAGGGAAACGGATAATGTCTATTCCTTCATATCCCACTATAGCTGCTATTTTGTAAGTTAAACTAAGTGAATAATTTAAGTAAACAAAATAAGTGAAAGATAGTTAAAATTAAGTGAACAACTTTAAGTTGAAAAATAGAAAATAAATAATTGCTAGTAACTACAAAAAAAAAAAATATTAAATTCTATTGCGAATCCTATGGGACCCTCCAGTAGCTAAAAAAATAAAACTAGTGAACAATTAATTAACAAGTGAAAACATAGCCTTTATCTCTCAGAAAAAAAAGAAGAAAAGTGAAAATAAATATTATGGCTAATCCAAACGGAAACATACTTAGACCTTCGATAATTAACGTCCCAGACCAAGGAGCTGCTCAGGCGGATCAAAACAGGGCAATGCAGGAAACCATTGCACGAATTTGTGCGGAACAGTGTCAAATCGCCATTAGACAACATTTAAATCCCAGTGCTGATATTTCTGGTATAGACCAAGCAATTGAGGCACGATACGGAAACGATCTGTCCGATTTAGACAAAGTCCCTGATGTTGTTAGAAGTTTGAGGGAATTTTCTGGGAATCCGTCTGAATTTAGTTCATGGAGGAAAAGTGTAGATAGAATATTGAGACTTTACGATTCAAAGAAAGGTACTCCTAAATACTATGCTATTTTGAACATTATTAGAAATAAGATCACGGGTAACGCTGATGCGGCTCTCGAATCTTATAACACACCCTTAAATTGGGATTGCATTTCAAAATGCTTAACGCTACACTACGCAGATAAGAGAGACCTCACTACTCTGGAGTACCAGATGACTACTTTAGTGCAGGGAAATAATAAGATTCAAGACTTCTATCAAGAAGTTTACTCTCACCTTTCTCTTATTATGAACAAATTGTCTTGTATGGACATTGGGCGAGAGGCTCTCGATATTTTGGCTCAAACTTACCGGGACAAGGCTCTGGATACCTTTATACGCGGTCTCAAGGGTCAAATGTCCATACACTTGGGCATGAAAGAACCAAGGGATCTCCCACAGGCTCTTCAGCTGTGCTTGAAAATGGAGAACCAATTTGTTAGGGCTCAATTCGCGAATTCGCATGGACAGCACGTTAGGACTAATAAACCTAACATACAAACACCACCACAATTGCCACCACGAACACAATATCGTCCTAATTTCGCCCCTGTATTTCATCCTCAATTGGCCCACATGCCAACAGTAAATCAGAGTATTCAACCATTTAACACTGGTCCTCCGATGCGTTCAATGAACAATTTCAATCAAATGCCACAAGGACAGTATTTTCGAAATAATGATTTTCAAATCCCAAGACCAACTGCACCAAAACCACAAAACCGTCCTGAACCTATGGACATAGACCATTCTTTGCGGTCAAGAGCGGTGAATTACATGAATAGACCGACAAATAACAATCAATTTTTTGGTAAAAGGCCTAACGACCAACCCGAACAGACCCGAAATCCTCAGAAAATGCAAAGAAATTTTCATTTGAACACAGGGGAAACTGAGGATCAAGTTCCACAACAATATGAGTCTGAGTTGCAGAATTATGAGGCTCAGGAACAATTTTTACCATTGGATGATTACATAGAAAATCATTACGATGTCCTTGAAGACAATGACCACTCGGAAACTCAAGAATTTGCCGATATTCATTTTTTAGATTAACAGACTCGTCGCTACCTTATTTTGAGAGTAGGACGAGTTCAGGTCAAATTTTGAAAATACTGGTCGATACTGGGTCCAATAAAAACTACATTCAACCTAATTTGGTTAAAAATCCTATTCCCAACGTAAAAAATTTCTTTGCATCTTCTATTGCCGGACAGACAAAAATCACCCATCATACTTTTGTTAATCTTTTTTATGAAAATTCAAAAAGACTGAAGTTTTTCCTTTTGCCAACACTTAAAACCTTTCATGCAATTCTGGGGAACGATAGTTTGAAAGAGATGTCAGCTGTTATTCACGCAGCAGACAATTACATGATTGTGAACAAGAATATTAAATTACGGCTAAAACAACTAAAATCCCAGGCGGTGAACGCAATTAACATTAGGAATGACCACATGACCGAAGAACAGAAATTAGGAATCGACGAACTGGTGCAGAACCACAAAAATTTATTCAGCGATCCTAATGAAAAACTGACATACACCACTTCTGTTATCGGTGAAATTCAGACAAAAGATGAAAACGCGGTATACTCGAGATATTATCCCTATCCAATGCATCTCAAAGATGAGGTAGAATCACAAATAAAAGAATTATTAGATCACGGCATAATACGGCCTTCACGGTCACCATACAATTCTCCAATATGGATAGTTCCGAAAAAAGCTGATGCCTCGGGAAAAAAGAAATATCGTATGGTTATAGACTACAGGAAACTGAACGATGTCACGATTCCCGATAAATACCCCATTCCTAATATTAACGATGTCCTACCTCAACTTTCGAAAAGCAACTGGTTTTCAGTGATAGATTTGAAAAGTGGATTTCATCAAATCCCCCTAAGGGAAGGCGATAGGAAGAAAACAGCGTTTTCCGTTAACAACGGTAAATACGAGTTTACTAGACTCCCATTTGGGCTGAAAAATGCTCCATCTATTTTTCAAAGGACATTAGATGACATTTTAAGAGAATACATCGGCAAAATCTGTTTTGTTTACATAGACGATATCATCATTTTTGCGAAAGATGAAAAAACTCATTTAGAAAACTTGGACACGGTATTTAGAACACTAGAACTGGCAAACATGAAAGTGCAACTTGACAAATGCGAATTCCTAAGAAGGGAAGTCGAATTCTTGGGTTTTATTGTTTCGGATGCTGGAATAAAGACAAATCCAACCAGAGTAGAGGCAATTAATAACTTTCCCATTCCTAAAACCTTGAAGGATCTAAGGTCTTTCCTGGGGATGTCAAATTTGTATAGAAGATTTATACGGGACTATGCTAAAATTGCAAAACCCCTGACAATCTTCTTAAGGGGGGAGAATGGACGAGCCTCCAAATATACTTCCAGTAAAATCAGGATAAATCTTACCGAGGAGGCAATTGATGCATTTAATAAACTGAAAAGTTCTCTTATGTCAGAAGATGTTTTGCTAGCTTATCCGGACTTTGGCAAGGAATTTCATTTAACCACGGACGCTTCCAACTACGCCCTTGGCGCAGTTTTATCTCAGGATGACAGACCGATAATTTTTTTGTCTCGAACTCTCCAGAAATCGGAGGAACATTACGCGACCAACGAGAAGGAAATGCTCGCTATTGTTTGGGCTCTAAAGGAACTCAGAAACTACCTCTATGGCTCGGCGAAAATGAAAATTTTCACAGATCATCTACCACTCACTTATTCTCTGAACAATAAGAACTCTAACTACAAATTGAAACGATGGAAAGCTTTTCTAGAAGATTTTAAGTATGAACTTTTATATAAACCGGGGAGCACAAATGTCGTTGCCGATGCTTTATCAAGACCTCCAGAAGTTTCACAGGTAAATTCCATGACTGCTACGCAGCATAGTGACGAAAGTTCCTCTCAAAACCTTATTCAATTTACGGACGTACCAATAAACGCATTTAAAAATCAAATTCTTTTATCATCCGAGGATGAAAATCCCTCTTATAACTTCGAGGTCGTATTCCCAACTTTTCATAGACATACCATAAACGAACCAAACGTCGAACCGGACAATCTTACTGGGATCCTCAAGAAATACCTCAACCCATCGGTTACGAATTGTATAAAAACCACTGACGATATTCTAGGGAAACTACAAGAGATCTTCAATGACAATTTCTCACGTTATAAAGTTAAATACTCCAGGACCATGGTGACTGATCTTAAGACGAATGACGAACAGGAGGAGGTAATTATAAATGAACATAATAGGGCACATAGGAGTAGTGTAGAGAATAGAATTCAAATTTTGTCTAGATATTACTTTCCAGAAATGCACTCAAAGATCAAAAGGGTTGTTAAATCTTGTAAAGTGTGCAAGGAAAACAAATATGACAGGCACCCGAATAAAATCGAATTAAGTGCGACGCCGATACCCGAGCGTCCAGGACAAATTGTACCCATCGATATTTATTTAACGGAGAGGAAAGCAATACTAACGGCTATAGACAAATTCTCTAAATATGCGCAGGCAAAAATACTACAGTCCCGGGCAGCGGTTGACATTAAGGAGCCACTAAGGGAGGTTCTTCTGTCATTCGGCATGCCAGAAATTGTTGTCATTGACAATGAAAAATCATTTAATTCCAATGCAATTATTTTTATGCTGGAAAACCAGTATAACGTTAAGATTTTCAAAATACCTCCTTACTGTAGTAGCGTGAACGGACAAATTGAGAGGTTTCATTCAACTTTGTCTGAAATAATGCGATGCTTAAAGACCGAAAATGTAAATACCACCTTTTCGGAACTACTACACAGGGCTATTTATGAATATAATAATTCCGTACATTCTACAATAAATAGGAAACCGGTTGAAGCCTTCTTTGGTAGAAAAATTGGCACAGACCCGGATGCCATACAGAAGGAACGAGAGGATATTATTCAAAAGCTCAAAAAGAAACAAATAGATGACATAAATTATCATAACAAGACAAAAACAACACCCAAAACTTACAAACCAGGGCAACACATCTTTGTTAGGGAAAACAAAAGACTAGGAACTAAGCTAAGTAAATCTTATAGAGAGGAAATAGTCAGGGAAAATAAAAATTCAACTATCATAACAGAAACAGGGAAAACTATTCACAAAAACAATATTAGAAACTGATACAATCTTTATGTTTCAGTACATTCTGCTCTTTGGTGATGAGCGACGTAAAAATATTGGACTATACCAATTCACGGATAGTGACATTAGACGCGGGACTGGCGAAATTACAAACTGGAACCTTTAAATTAATTCACATAATTGAGACTGACAAATACCAGGAATTAATCGACGATATGAAAATCACGATAGACCAGAACATAAGTAGCACTCATTATCTAAGACCTTTTATCATTTACGAACTAGCTGAGCTACAGGGTTATTTGGATAGACTGAAACCAAAGACGAAAAGATCCCTGAATTTTATTGGATCCGCATGGAAATGGATTGCTGGGAATCCAGACCACGACGATTTCGAAATTATAAAAATGAAAACTGATGAGATATTGGCTAACAATAATAGACAAGTAGTAATAAATAAGTTATCATTAGAAAAAATCAATGAACTCATTAAAACCACAAATGAAATAATTAAAACTGTAAATTACAATGAAACAATAAGAGATCAAATGGTTACAAAATTTAAACTAAAAATTGACATTTTAAAAACGGAAATTGTAAACATTCAGTACGCTATTCATTGGGCGAAAGTCGGAGTAGTTAATTCATTTATTTTATCTTCCGAAGAAATTAATATTGTTAAAGACATTATAAATCAAGAATTAATACCATTTGTCAATATAGAGCAAGTTTTTGAATTTGCAGAAGTAAAAATTGCATCAAACAAAAATTCAATTGTCTATATCATTAACATTCCAACAGCGGAAAGCACTTCTTGTAATAAAATATTAATTAAACCTGTTAAATTTAGTAAATTCATAGACAAAATTAACTTTCAAAACGTAATAATTTGCAACAAGACGATTTTTGGAATAAGAACAAACTGTAAAACTTATAATAACATTACTGTCTGTAAGAGAACGCAATTAGAAAATATTGATAAGGACACATGCTTAGCGAACCTAATAAAAAGCAAATCATCCAATTGTAGCGTAATAGATAATCGACACATTCCTACAATCGAGGAAGTGGCCCCTGGTATAATCCTTTTGAACCAATTTAATGGAACTATCAACATTAACAATGAATCCCAAAAGCTGTCTGGAACGTACGTCTTGCAGTTCCACAATGCCTCTATCGGGATATGGAACAAAACTTATAACGGCTTCGAATCAACGCACATACAACCTCTTCCAGCTATCTTGACACCTCGGCTTGCTGAACCAAGCGTTGAAGAAACTTTGTCTCTAGAAATGGTTAAAGAACTGCAGACGATGAATACTGAAGCCATAGATCAATTAACCACGAACCATAAATGGGGTTTTACCATCAATATTGGGGTTTCATCAATAGCAATCATCGTAGTAGCCTTTCTGTTGCTGAGGAAGGGGCCATTTGCGAAGAAAGCTGATTTTGTTGTACCACCGTATGTAACAAAAAATAATGCCACATTGCATACTTCAATGCCCGAACTGTCAGAAGTAAAAGCGGAACACCCATCGAGAATAACTAGAATATCTCATATTCCGTATTTCTAACCGAACGAGGACGCTCGGTATTTAGAGGGGAGGTGTTAACGCCAAAAGTGCTACCCACCCTAATATAATGCAATACCGGATATCGAGTTACACTTTATCGACCTGGTATTGCAATAAAGTAAAAAACCAACAAACGCTCTGCAATCGAAACATAAATGTCGACGGTGCGACTTAACAAAAAAAACATCGAACCACCACAACATCGATGGTTCGATCGACATGACGAACCACCACACGTGCCGCTGACACAGCACAACAGCGATGGTTCGATCAACATGATTCTGCTGGCTAGGGTAGTGAAGTAAGTTATCGTTAAACAAAATTTATCAATAAAGTTCAGTTGATTTTTGTAACTAAAAGTAACAAGACTTCTTTATTAATTATTAAATTAGTTAATTTATACAAATAGTTTCGCACTAAGCAAAACTGCCAACAGCAGGTTTGAGCAACCCACTCCAGTGTACATATAAATGTGTTTGGTTGTGTTGCTTACTTTTTTGCAATACTCGCATACATTAGCATTTTTAGACGCACACATACACACGAGAGTGATGTGATCTTATGTTTGATTGGCCAATGTCACCTTCACGGAATGGGTTCACCTAACCAGAGGTGTTGCAGCTGAATGTTTAATTTTGTGAGGATCTAAGTGTTCATTATGGTGGGTTAGAATCCCAATGACTACTGGACTCCCAAGGACTCCAAACAGGCTACATTATATGAAGTCCTTGCCGGACCTCCTAAAACGTATCCTGAAAAAGCACAGAAATTACATCCTGCTGATTTGCGGGAAGTTCCTCGTCTGTTTCTTGTGATAATGATTGTGGTGCTATACAAAAATAGAGGTGAATGGTGAATTTCAGTTTAGCTCGTTCAGAATCTTGACCTTCAGTTTGATTGCAACAAATACAGCCAAGCACTACGAACGGATCCGGAATCTGGATAAAACGTAACCTAATCATTGTTGACTGCAAATGTTCGTATAGAATTCAAGAACCCACAGCCAAATGACACTTGTCACAATGTGGAACCAGTGCGCCTTCATAAAGTAATTGTTTTTGGAATGCGGATAAGTTTAATACCGGCATACTTGAACTTTGGCTTGGGAAAACTCTCGTAACGACCGACGAACACAAATGTTCAATGCAATATCTCCGTAGATTGTGCATGTATTCGTTCCGTCCGTCTGTCCGTCATATGCCCGGGTAAAAGTTCTCATTTTGTACGAGCATTTCTCGTAGTCGTTGCTTGCATCCGACAAATGCGCGATGGATGTTAAGCAGCGATGCGAAATAAAATGAAAATATAAAGAACAACAAGAAGAAGAAGGCGGAGAAGAAGACGAAGAGGAAGAGTTTGAAACGGAAACGGATGTCATCACTTTGATGAGTTCATCACGGAGGAAGGAAATCGCCTGAAATTAATTTTACATTTTCCGGACTTTGCAAAACTAGCGAGCCAGCAACACACGGCAACAGCGGACGGATTCGGCGGCGGTTGCGTCGGCACAGTCTGTCGATTAAATCAATAATGATTGTAAACACAACAATAAACAGGGTGCGGAGTGTGGTGTATTCAGCTAGTTTCCGTGTGTCAGTCAGTTAGTCAATCAATCAGTCCGCCACTCAGTCAGTTTGTCAGTCGGTCCACTCTGCTAATAAATGGGTTTGCTGTGTTCATCGTCGATACCTAAGGATGCCACAAAGTGCAGTTGCTGTTATTATGCTTTCAATGGGATTTCATTTAGGTGGGGATGTGTATGCGTGTGTTTGCAGTAAACAACAATTGGGTCACCACTACCAACACGCCAACGCCACACACACGAACGGCTGTTGCATTGATGTGGAATGTAAGTGAATAAAGTTTTGTTTTCTGTTGCTTTTCACTCTCTCTATGCATGTGCCTGTGTGTGTGTGTGTGTGTGTGGGTGTTTGTGGCACAAATTGTCGGTTCTGTTGCAAATGAGGTTGGAATAGGGAGTACTGCCGTTGATGGCCTCAGACTTTCAAGTGGAAACGGGCAATACGTCTGTTAAAAGTGACATCAAAATCAAAGCAATTTCCTTTATGGACAAATCCCAAATGCGAAACACTGGCGATCTGACATTTACCGCCGAAAAAGTATTTTGTATTGTTTTATAATATACAGCAAATGTTTGTAAATATTTACACTGGTCTACATGGAATTTGGGGCAAATCGTTTCCTTTGACAAATTTTGTGATAAACAACGAATGGAATATGTGTAGCGCTCTCCTACACCGATGGAAATCAGTTTAATAGATTCAAATGCCATCATCGACCAACCAAGGTCATGTCATTGCCTTTGGGATTGTTGTAATGAATCCATGCTCGGTCCTTGGTAAATCCATGGTGACGAAACAGCCTAAGTGAGTTGAAGTGATCACACGAATGATCGCGAGTAATCGCAACAACCATCCAGAGGATACTAGTTCATGTCCATGCAGAATGTGATGAACCTAAAGCTTGAAGATGTTTCAGCCATCATTTTCGTCCCTAAATGCGTCAATAGAATTCGTAGTGTCCTCATTCTGATGTTGGAGTTGCTCAAACTCGAGTCATTCCATTTTTCTTAACTATCTACCATGCAGCTTGCATTGGTGCATCCTGCAGTGTTGCGTTATGGGCTGCTGTGTTTCGTCATTGCATGGATTTCGTTAAAATCGTTTTCGGCACCCTCCTTTTTCTAAATAATATAATTAAATAAATATGATAATTAAGGATAATATAATTCGGAGCAAATCTGATGGTGCTTTCGACGTTCTGTTTTGTTATGTGTGGACTTTCGTTCATCCCAAAAAAAAAGGGGAAGGGAAAGAGAATCTGAAGAAGAAAGCGCATAACAGGCCGAATTGCTGGCCTAGGAGTATGTCAACGCCATGAGATGGTCATTCGTACATGACCGATTCTCCATTTCAACCTAACCTAACTTAACCTATTCCGTATTATGCTGAATAAATTCCAATCTCCACAATCTCTAAAATCCATCATTCCAATATTGCAACCGTATGCATTTGCTGTTTATTGTCTTGTGTTTTGTAGAATTGTCATTGCCTTAGCTCTGGCTGCGGGATTCGAGAACTGTAGACATGAGGAATGTCTTGAGTTTGTGCTCAAGGTTTTTAATTTTCTCGACAATCTTTGCTGGACGAATGCGAATGAAAAAGGACAAATGTTTGAGCACGTTCGCCTTAAAGACCCTAAGCGATACAATAATTTAATCCCTACAGAGTGTGCTGGTGTGGCGGTGTGGTACCTAATCATCCTGGATGCAGAGCGTGAGCATGGAGTACATGGTTTGTTTGTGGCTGCCTTGCGTGCGTGTTCCAACTATGATCATCTTGTAAAAGTTTATGTTCAACACATAAGATGTCGTGTTGGCCATTCACAAGGAATGCTGTTGGTATGAGATGAAAGGAGAATGACTGAATGTGCATGTATGTGTGTGTGTGTATGTGTGTGGTTGTCTGTAGTTTATGGCCTTTTTTGCGAATGTGTTGTGTCCCCCCTGTCCGTGTATTCATTTAGTAAGACTTCGTGCATCCAGACATTCATCCATCCATGCTTTCGACCGTCTATCCATTCATTTCGTCCATCCACTTATTCACTTGTACGCCTGTCCGTTTGTCTAACCATCAATCTGTCTCTTGGTTTTAAATGAAAAACTTTTACTTTATTATTAGACTTTTGCCGCAAGGATTTAGCAATGGCAACGGCAACGGCAACAGCAACGGTAGCGACAGCCGTATCACGACGCATCCACATTGTGGACAAACGACGGGCCGACAGTGAAGTGTCACAGGACGGGCACGAACATACACAGTCGTACATCAGTGTCTGTGTACATAGATTTCAGCATGCATCAGTATGTGTAAGGATATCCGAGAAGAGGGTAAACGATGATGAAATTTCATTCCTGTGAATGCTTCCAGCAACATATGGCAAGTAACTCTTTAAACGTAATTATTGCTACAAATTGATTCTGTTACAAATACGGACCTCGGTCGAGGAGCAGGGGCAACATGGAGCGAGACGGAACGGGGCGGGTGGCAAAACAGTAAGTTGTTTTGGTTGGCAATATTTTTTGGGGGATTCGACTTTATTAGTTGGCAAACAAACAACATATGAGTAGTGTAGGTATGGACAAATATACACATATTTCAATCTAGGACAGTGTCTTTCCTCTGGTCTGGTCTCGTCTGCGTTCACGAGAGAGGGTGTGTTCAATATTGTGAACCTTGTTGTTTGTTTGTGCTTTCAACACAGACACTCTACCACAGCTCTACGTATGGGTCACATTAGGTGCACGTTTAAATACGTGCAAATATGTGAGCTGCTGATCTCCCTAAACACAAAACCGTACCGAGTTGGACCGGACCGAATGCTCGGACACCAACTCATCACCTTGCAACTGGGCTCCAACATTTGCACAATGACACTACACTACATAATATTGTCTAAGTGATGCCCCCCGAAAGATCCACACTCACACACTCGCTCATATACACAAACACACATGGGAATGTCGAAGTGCTGAGTGCGTGAGTGTAGGGCAAAGGTTGGTTGTGTCTGTTTGTGTATTTGTGCAAATATTTACATTCGTATATATGAAGTGTAGAGACTGCTGCTGCTGCAGATGATGATTTCCTTGAATGGCCTACTGATTCAAGTGCACATCCTTCGCCAGCCAATGTTCGCCATTATGTGGACAGGCACTGACAGTGCAAAGAAACTGCGTATTGGTCCGCACTGACAACTGCCTAATGGAGCCACTGTAATGCGCTTACAACAGCAACAATACAGCTACAACAACCACGTCAACACCAGCCAACATGGCTGACTTTAGCGATGTTTGTGTGAGCTAATCACAGCTATTACAAAGCAAGCTGGATATTATAAAGTACCGAGTTCTAGGTGAGATCCAATATACAAATATCGAGCGTGTTTCTTTTGGTGTCTTCCTATTGAGGTGTGAAGGTACAAAACTCAACTCGAACTGTAACCCGGTACAGAAACAGGCACAGACAAGCATTCAGAAAACTGGCTCACGGATATCAGATCGGTACAACTAAACTTTAGTAGGTAAAACACAATTACTCCTCGATTAGACTTAAATACAATGGCAAGAACTTTTAGGAAACATTAAAGATGAAAGTTGTTTATCTGCATAACCGATATCGGACGTAACACTTTGACGAGTTTCTGCATCCATACCTCTGTGAACCACACTTAGTTCCATTTCCCAGCTGATTCGAGCAAATAGATAGCTCTTTAAAAAGCCATATGGGACTACAGTGACGACTCTCGTGTTACATTGCCTTTACTAACATCACGATTCTACAAACAAAAGAGCTGATGTGAAAAAATTCAACTTTCCTCATCAAAAACAAACCGGTTTGTCATTTTCATTTTTGGTCACTAATATCCATGTTCTGATGTTACGCTAGCAACTGCAACAAAAATAATAAATGTATCCACAGTGGTCAGTCCATATGCCCACCCATGGGAAAGTGAAATGCATACGAGTGCTTCCACTGCATTTGCAGTCTTTCGCCACGACGTATGTCGGCAAATCTATGTTGCCAGTATATTTCGTTATATCGTTTCGTTATATCGTTTCAAACAATTATGGAGTTTTTGTTCGGCAATCGATATTTTGCCATACACTAATCAGGGGAGGTTCACTATTAGAAACAGCCAATGGAAATATGATTTTCATTAACATGAAAAACGAGTTTTTTTTCTCGAAAAACGTAAATTACAATTGCCAAAAAGCAAGAGAGTGTTGATGTGAAGTTGTTGGAGATACAGACGAGACAGAAGTTGGTTTTCAAGGAGTCGCCGCATTGTCCACTTCCTTTACTCCGAGTATATTCGGCATAATTATTATCTGTAGATGCAATCCAAATGTGTGTGTGAACAGTTTGTGGAAGAAATATATATGTATATAAATTCTTTTCGTTCCTATAAGGAACAATGGGCCTCAATGCTTGTGTTCCCTTCCCTCTTGTCTCCTGTATGATCTTCAGCTCGTTCCAGGTTTTAGTGGCCTTGGCTTTTTCTATTTCCAATTGTCGGCGCCAGGTATGACTTGGTCCGCCTGTCCTTCGGCTTCCTTGAGGGTTTTAATCTAATGCGCTTCTAGTTACGTCGTTTGAGAGTCACGGACACGCAATCCATCTTCATTTTCTTCGTCTGACTTCGATTTCTACCGGTTCTTAGTATGTAAATTGTCTCTATTACTTCTTAGATTATCGATTAGAACAAACATTTTGTTTGGCTTAAAGGAGTTTTCATTGAATACCATTTTTATAAGATTTCCCCTAAAAATCGTGTTTGACAAACTGCTCTATAATTATTATAGAATTCTTGTGATTAATAGGCTTCGAGTATCTCTATCCTGCCAGCTGACCGCACCACAACAGTTGGCCTTAGCAGTTCATACAAAACATATGTATAAAAACCTCTAAACAAAGTCCGAGTTTTTTTCATTTTGCCACCTCTGCTATGAAGTCAAAATTCTCTGTTGAACATTCACTTTTGTGTGAGGGGCGATGAGGATGACTTCACTCCCCAAATGTCTTGCACGCAACAACAAACATAAACACTGGTCAACTTTGAGTTAATGAAAGAAAGATTTATTTCGAAAATTATTAACTCAATTATTTGGTAACAAACATATTTTAGCAACAGTTTATGATTTTGATTAGCCAGCCTTCGTTTTGTTCAATACTCGCATTACCTTTACTTCCATTCAGCCGCCAAATCAATTGAACAGCACGAGTGCAGACGTGAGGGTGAGCATTGCGGTTACTAATTTTCAGTTATTCTGCCTTTTCATTTTCTTCTTAAGTTACGATTACATCCTGGTATCCTGGGCATTTCGAGTTTTATTTCGATTTAATCACCGTCCATTATTTGCTCCTTTATTAAAATCCCAATTTCAATTTTCAAATTAAACGGAATACCTTGTTGAGCACAACTCCGGCCGAGTGTGTGCAATACAATACCGAGTTGGATTTTATTACCTGCCACTGTACGTGGAGGATCACAAAACCGTGAATGTCATACTTTTGACGTGCTTCTGTGTTGCATCGGGGAATTCATTGTGTACCGCGTTCTGATTGTCCTGATAAATATTGAGAATTCATGTACATGTAGTGGCAGCTGCTTTACATGCAGGGCCGGATCCTCCATGACATTACATTACAATAAATATTATAACGCATAGGCAGTCTATGGAGCATCGCCTTGCCCAAACTCGCAGAAAACGAGTAAGACAATGCCGAGGTGTTCCGAATGCTGAACAGGTATCCGGGATAAAATTCCATTGCATTCCCATTTTGATCTGTTCGATGATTTCACAATCAATCTTATTTGTTGATATGTACAAATCAGCTCTGCTCACGATATAAATATATCTTCGACAGGTGTATGGTTTTTCTCAAAAAGTACGTTTTATTGACTTCCATTTAAAATAATATTGAAGATGATCCGCTGCTCAACAATACTCTTGCGGAAACTAAAAACCACGGAACTTCAAAAACACTAAATGTACCAAAGAATCAACTTGCTCATCCCTGGTCTAGGATGCACAAGCAGTGATGCCAACTCTCGATCGAGAAAAATGAAAAAAAGGGTTAAAAACGTACAAAAACGGAAACGGACAGGTAGTTAAGACATATCAAAATAAATTTTTCGTTTGTGGTTGTCTCTAACGAGAGATATACTCAGGAAAAAATATTTTTGTTCATCCGTTGAACTTCACATTTTTTTTTATAATTATATATATTTATAATTTTGTTTTATAATTTTTTTATGCACATAAAAAATAAATTTTATTTTCATTTTAAACATTTCTAGCGTAATGTTAATTCTTGACAATATTTCGACCCATAGTTTCTGGTAAAAAAGTCGCAGGCCTTCAAAAAATGTCGCAAATTGCAACTTTATTCGTACAATGGTAACACTGTCTTCCGAAACGTCAATGCCAGAAAATTTTAGTTGTCTTTGAGTAAACGTCGCGTAATCAGTGAAAAGTGACCATCAACCAAAGAATTAACAAAAACTATTAGGCCATTGCATTAAATAATTTATGAACAAAAAGATTCGTCAGTTAAATTGAACATACATAAATAAAACCAATTGTTTAAATATCGGTAAGAATAATAAAGATCAGTCGCTGTATTCTAGTTGGGATTATTGTGCACCTTTTGCCTGTTCTCCCTTTACCATTTGTCATTGCAGCAGCCATGGCAACAACAAATGCTACCATTGATAATCGTCACTGTGGGTGTGTGTGTGTTTAAAACAATAACAGAGCACCGAATTGGCAGGGAAATGCAGACTTAAAGAGTACATCACACTCTACAACAACAACAATATATATTTTCCCGCCATTTATCAACTCTCATTTCTCAATTGCCTAGACAGATTTGTCAACATGTTCAGTTTTACATACGACGTCGTTGCGTGCACAGTGAAAAGTTATTGAAATCGTAATGAATGGGAGCAACAATATCGGGTTTTGTTTAAAATTATTTTATTTCGTCTATTTTGTTATCGTTATTGTGAGTGCCTTTAGTTAAAAATAAATTTGTTTACAGATGCATCGAAAGCTCTGCCGGCAGAGCAGTTAGATTTGTGTTAATCAATGTCTTTGTCACCATTCACTCGATCAGTGTGTGTGAGTGTGTTGTATACACAAAATAGAAGAATAGAAAACGTAACGTAAATTGCCAATAAGAATAGAAACGGAATAAGAAAAATGAAAAGAGAGGGAATATTTCATCTCTTCTCTCTTGACATCAATCTCTTATTTACTCCCTTCTAAAAAAGGCACTCGTATTTGGGAAACACAAGTGATTTCTTTGAAGAGAATGCTAATGTACATAAAATCAAAGCACTCTAAGGGACAACAAACATTTTTCTCTTAACACAAATGCCAATGCTTGTGCAAAATTCGCAAATAAGTGCAATTCTGTTAATATCGGTCGTGGTAACGTATGCAGCTCTGTCGGCAGAGCTGTGCGGTATGATTTAGTTCGTGTGCGCGTGATTAAAAGAGAATGAACTGTGAATTATTAAACATGAATTTGATTTTTAAAGAACAGAGAGAGAGAGAGAGTGGAGTATAGATTTTCTTGAACAAATCGATCAGTTTAGTGGAAGTGATTTCTAGTAAATGACATGGCAAAAGGACACCTCTCCTCTCAAACAGAGGTAAGACCTTTTTTTAGTTGCTTTTTTATTTCTCATTTTACTAATTTGTTTGGAATTTATTTTGAGTTTCATATATTAAAGTAATTAGTTTATCTATTGTGTTCCCTGAAACTAACTTACCTACATTTATACCTGATTTGAACGCATCATCTGTGTGTGAATTTCGCTATCTAAGTTTGTGTTCTACATGAAAGTTAGGGAGTGAGTGATTATCTGGAAATTAGAATTTAATCCAGATTATTGTCATTGAAATAATAACGGAAACTGGCAAATTCACAGCCATAAGAGGGACTTTTGTGACCCATTCTGAATGAATTTTCATAACAACTTAAATTTCTCATTTTAAACAAATCTTTGGAAAATGCACCAAGCAGTGGAAGTATTCGTTCGTTTACGACCAAACACTGCGTTTTCATCGTTTATATTTTGTTATGTTTTGCAAAAAGAGGACCTGATAGTGAAACTTCAATATGTTTCGGTAAGAGATTGGCAACTGTATTCAATTCCCAGATTTGTACAGTTAATTGTCAAAGATATTTCTACTACTGGTCGTATAAGTGTTACAATTATCACGCATTAAATCAGGTCCAGGTACAAAACACAATAAAGTAGCCGAACTTGGTTTGCTTACAAATAAAATTTAGTTTGAGCACATTTTACTTGATTTGAGTAAAAGCTGGCATATCGTCTATGTAGAAGAAAAAGTCATCAACTACACTTTTGCGAAAAATGAGTTTATTGCATTTTATTTCATAATTTTCCATTGTTTATTTTTTGCGCTTATCGATATGCGCATATCTATTTTATTTACTAAGATTTTTTTTTTTATAACTCACTAACTGCAGGTTTGCGATAAAATTTGTGAAGAAAACATCATTATCTACCTAAGGTTTTTGTCGATATAACAGTATACAACTTATGCAGACATTTTTGGTGGATAAAATGTTGTATTTAATAATTAACAAATTGTGGTATTCAAAATATTTGTCCAAATATTGGATTTTTAATGATAACTTTTATATAAAACACCTTATAACTCAAAACTATGAAAATGTAGATGATGAGTTTTTGTTCTACAATATGGTAACAATGGATTTTAGCTGTTTGCTAAGACATCAGTTTTTTTTTCAGTTTCAGTTTTTTCCTAACCGGCTTTACAGTAAGCCTTGTATGTGGATATTTAAAATATACACAATGAACGCACAATTTTCATTTGCCTTGAGGCCCAACAAAGACATCCTGAATCCGTTCCCGCCAACATATCGAAACGTACTCATCGAAATGTAATGCGTGAAATCGCATTTCGGCGTCATGCAAGTGTTGTGACAAAACATGCCTTTACACACACATTCAATGTGTATAGCAGGGCTTTCTGTGCACTCTGAATGTGTGCGTGTGCGTGTGCATATTACATCCTCATCCCAGTTTCTCGCAAGTTATCCCCTGTTCAAAGTAGGGATTCAAGCAATTATTATGACACATGAGCGTTTCAGGTGATTGTAAAAGAAATTCACTCGTAAGAGGTTTTGAATTTCTATAATACGCACACGCCAGACAATTTAACAACCAGACATACATACATACAAACAATTCTGCATCAGAATGGGGGAGAACATTGATCCAAGTTTTGTTATGAGTTTTGGAATATGTTTTCTCATTCTACAGAAATGATTTTCCATTGTGTTGAACTTGTTTATGGTACTTTTGGTTCATCCAATATCGGAACATTTGTTGAAGATATTCTACAAATGTTTTTTTTTTATATATACATATGTATGTATGAAAAAAAAAAACAGTAACTGCGAAAATGTTAAAATTGATTGCATTACCAAGTGGGAGGAAGGTGAGAGGAGTTATTTATGCCATTGCTTTATAAATGTGAAATGTTTTAAGTCTAAGTACTATTTAAAAAAAAAAGTGACAAGAACTTATGTAGTTTTGTGAATGACCACCCGGTGACAAAAATAACCACTTTTATTATTAGTATTATATTAGTGGACCATCAACCACCATTGATTGGTATTTGGTGGCATTCCTATTTCCATTTGATTAATAGAACCGATGACCGGTCACATTATCACCAGTATAGTAATCCCTAAGTCAGTTAAACAGGCTCCAGAAAAGACAGTAGCCGTTTGTTTAGGAAATTAAAGATCAAACTGGGTTCGAAAAATGCACACATAGAAACTGTCTATCAAACCTGACATTTGAAAACAAGTTATATTATTCACAAATAATAGATGAAGATACTGGACTATTGAATCGTTTTCGATCGATAGAATTACTAAATTACAAGATTTCCAAAGGAGTCACAGTCCCACAAGTTGTTTTGGGGGGAAATTATCAACCCATGTCCAAATTCCACGCAATTGATTAATATTTTCAAAAGTTATCGTGCAAAGCAGCCGGGTTCATAGACAGACATGACTTTTTAAACACCTTAAGAAATCCTGGTCAACACATACCAAGGGTCTAAGATGTCTTATTCTACGTGTTACTGTTTCGGGCCGTAATACATAATACAGAATACAGCAACATCCCACATACCCGGTGAGGATATAAAAAAAACAATGGAAAAATTGGCACTAAAGAAAAACTTGTATTGTGAAATTTTGTTTTGTTTCTGATGTGATATAATTAGGAAATAATCACACAATTTTATTTTCCAAGTTGATGACGATTGAAAGTACTTTAAGGTAATTTTTACAATTTAACTGGTCCAAATTCTGAACTGACCAGTTGCCTTCTGGAGCGAATAACCGGCAAGAGCAACGGCTCAGCCAAACCTGCAGTAGTTCCTGTCCTAATCAGTACATCATCTTGTCTTATCGAGATGAAATCTAGCTACAGCACAATGCAACAAATGTGGTTTTTAGTTCTTAACTTCAAACATGAACGACGCATGTGATTAATGATGAACATTTAAAGTGCTGCCGTAAAATGGAAATGAAGATACGCATTTGAAGATTAACTAGCAAAGATGCGAAAGTGCAGGAAATATGTGTATTTGTTTAACCCTAACCGAGAAGATTTCCCGGAAAACGTGCATGTGAACATCAAACAAATGCAATGCCCCATGGGGTGCAGTCCTCCGCTCCAAAGCGACCCGCCATATATTGTTGTCTACCCCACGCAGAAAAGCTTACAGCAAATCTTCGAGAGCTCCCACACTTTGGTGCTGTTTTCTAAATCCATACGTATACCCACTCTTTGAGTACCTTTTGCCCGCCTTTCATCTTCTCCTCCGCCTGGAGTTTATTCATACGGATGTGTTATTAAATAGAATATGAACAGAAGATTTGCAAAGGTATTTACTACGTATTTCAGCACTGCACTTACACAAACTGATCAGCGGGGGAACGCGTTCTATGTTGGAGGTAGCGAGGGAGCGAGGTTTCGAAAACAATTTGCAAATTTGAACAATTACATGCGATGAAAATAGAAACACACAAATGCGAATTCAACGTGGACCCCAAGAAATGATGAGCATCACAAATGGAGGACCGCATTCAAATCGAATACGAGTATCTTATGATTGGCAGACATGATGGGGTAACGATTCGATTGTGTGCTGCGGTGGGCACGGCATAGAGGAGAATTAACCTTGTTGTGCTTTGCTAATGATGGAATCCAATTAATTTGACATTTTCAGGTGCTTTGGCACGTACTGGGTTGGTTGAACCAGCCCAACAGTCTGACAGCAGCAAACAACAACCGCAGCCGAGAACAAGAAATTAGTACCTGATGTGTAGTTGTTGTCATCATCCTTCGCTCTAAACTAGATTTTCATTGCTGGCTTGTGTTGTTGTAGTGTTTCGATTTGCTTCGACCTTTCGATTATTCGTAAGGTCGGCTGTCTGTGGGAGGCAGCTCGCCACCCCCTCCCCGGGCACACTTCAATAATCAAGCCATGACAACTCAGTGTCAGATAAGCAACGAGTGCCGGTGACGCCAGTGGCGAAAAGGTCTTCAGCTATAATCGCCCCCCTTTCGAATCGTCATATATCGTGTGTGTGTGTGTGCGAATAGCTTGCAAACAGCAGCTCATCTCGCAGTACGTATTTCCTCTACACAGCGAAATGTTATTCCATTTATTGGAATTGATTAAAAAATAAAACAGAGTATGTGTATAAAATGTAATGTTAATCCCAAAGCAGGAACAATTACCAGCGTCAAGTCAGTGGTGGTTTCCATGAAATTCCAATGCAGCCGGCTTGAATATATTTGTGAAACAACAACTTGAAACAGGACGACTACAAACTAATTGACAATGGGCGGACTTAGCCTACAGGAAATGCACGTACACTGGTCTGACCAGGAACAAAAATACTGCAGATTTAATGTTGCTTTTGATGAACCACGAGGAAAGAGTTTTTATTATTTATTTCGTCTATGGAAATTCAACTATTTACAGACTAGTGCTTAGACATAAATTAGTTCCAAAAATTTTTTGAATTAATTTATGTTGTAAGAAAAATCAATTTAAAATGTATTGCATATTTCAGTGAATTCACTAAGCGACCTTATTAAAGCTTCACTCATACCATAGTTTTTTCTGAAACTTCTTGGAGAAACATTTAAACGAATCAAATTTAAAATACAGGAAGAATCAATTAACCCACAATTGATTTTTTACAAGAACATTATAGGCCTATAATACGACTTACAAGCAAGTGCAAACGAATAAGTTTACATCGAGACTCGTACGACGGGATCGGGTCATCTAAATTCAGAGATCACAAAGCAAAATTGATGAATTTTCTCGGTACTCTCTCCATTCGGGAGATTATTGTTGAGGTATTAGGATTCCATATCATCTGCACATATTCTAATTTACACCTGACAATGGTCATAAGTAAAAGCTTTCGAAAATATGGATCAGTAGACTCAGAGCTATGACGTTATTTATATATAATATAAGCTAAAATCATGATAGTGATACTAGATTAGTGATAGATTCTGTACTGGTCATACCCATTTATTGAAATAGAATGCCAAGTGTCGTATACAGTTGTTCAGACTTAGCTGCCACATCAACTTGTTCAGACTTGAGTGAGCCAAAAGTGTCACATAAGTTATGTGACATAACATAAATTCATTTAACTACTTACCTGCCACACAAAGTCACATAAGTTTAATTCATTTAAATGCCACCAATATGGAGACAACGCAAAGAGATCCCTTTATTTTTTAAATTGTGCAAAGAGAGAAAGAGAGTGAAGTCTAAAGAGATAACAACGTTGCAGTTTTTTTCTGTTGAGTGGATTTTTGGGTCGTTGCTAAGTGAACGATTTACAGTGGAAAGTAAGCGAATATTCAACAAATTTAAATAGAATTAAATTTCAAAAATTGTCAGTTATCCTAAGTAAGGACTTAAGTGAGTGACAGAACAACTGCAGTATATAGCAATAAAGTGTAAAGCGCTGGTCAATCTCAGTCTCGGTCTACACGAATATTCGATGTACTGTAAATAGTAATTTGAATGTATATCTTTGTATTCGACCTTTTTAAGGAATGTGAACTAACATTTTATTTACTTAGCTTCGACGTCTTGTCTGCAGTCTTACAACATGATTTCTGTTATCACGACATCAAGAAACATTTCGAATATTGTACGTTGTACAACATTCAGCTTTAATTGCAGTTCGACACATCCACGTTCCAACAAAATATTAAACTTTAAAATTCCACAGTCGCTTCCGGCGAACGCGACCGATATCCCTGCCATGCAAATCAGGGATTTATTAAGTGGCTCACACACACAACGCCAAATATTCGTGGAAATACCAATAAGTATTGGTTGGCATACGTTGGCACCGGGTAGATTTTCGTTCCCATTTAAATGTACATACAAATGTGTATATTTTATATTCTCCATATGTAAATGGTGCGCAAAGGAACATGTTTTTATCTAAATACGTGTGATTATATCAATAAACACTTTGAGTATTTATATGCCTCTTATCCCAACCCCCCCAGTCAGCCAACATTGACTATGTCTTCGATTGGACCACAAATACGAAATGGAATGGAATGGAATGTATTTTGGAGAATATCTTTCGTTTGCTTCATGTATGAGAGATTTCCAAACAGTTTTCGTCAGAGTTGTTGCTGCTCTAAAAGTCACACAGTATGTTTTTCTTTTTTTTTGGTAAAAGTGCAAATGCTGATGCTGGTTTTGAGCTTTCTAGGCTGCAGCTTAAATTCTACAAAAATAATGATTTGATAATACATTTTTACAACAGTCTAATGGCTTACCCTGATATGCAACGAGGCCCACATGCAAACCCACTGCAAGTCTTCTTGTCGTGGATCTGAGGAGAATAGTCGGTAATAGTTATTGTTGTGGAGAAACCTAGACTTTGACACTGGGTTATTAACACTTAGTGTGGCTGATTTTGATTGGAATTTCTCATATGTAAGTCTTGATATCAAATGGCATTGGTAACACAAAAATAGCAATCGTAGAGGCAGAAGGAGAAGCAGTAACGCCTAATAGAAATCACTTGATAAAACACAGCACACACGTACATTTGTATGAATATATTGAAGAATATGTGTGTTGGTGTGTGTGTGTGTGCGATTTGAATGAAAAGAAACATTTATTTGTTTGCTTTGTTGTTATGCCGTTTGGCTGTTGTTGCCATTTTATACAAACATTATGCATACACTCAACAAAAGACGCCCCCACTCCCCCAAACACACACGCACGCACGCACACTTACGCAATAAGATCATAACACAAGTATAGAGACACATAAACAAACTCATTTTATTGTGATTGAATTTTGTTTGTTTGCCAAACACACGCACTCATTTACATTTACTCTTACTCTTACACCAATACCAACACACCCACACACAACAATGCTCGCATACAACTAAATACGAACGTATGTGTGTGTTTGCTTACAATAACATATCCAAATCCAACTTTAGATACTCACCGACTAGCTAGACTTCCAAACGCATATTTTTTGCTCTCAGTTGTATGTGCGTGAGTTTGTGCGTCTATAGGTATTTAGTTCTTGACTACGAAGTGAACACACAGCCAAACAGACTTACAGCTACCTTTTGACGCACATCCAGTCAGACACACACACACAGATAGAAAGAAGAAAAAACTCGGTACACTTGCTTACAATTGCAATTACAGTTGAAAGTGCAACTGATCTCTTCATACCGCAACCGGCCATGATTTGTAGAGAAGGACTTGCATTGAAAATCGGTTGGAATCCATTTTGTCCATGCATATTTTGCCAAGGACGACCTCACACGTACATGCACACATGTACATGTACATGCATATGCGGATGTATGCATGTGTCTGTGTGGTTATAGAAATGTTCAATAAATGTTTAAATTCAATATTGATACAAATGCACAGATTTGTTTAGCATTCGAACAGTGAATTTTTGAGATTCGCATATTCAATACAATGCGAGTGTGTGCGCCGTGCCCTGCCCTGCCCTGCCCGAATATACAATTTAAGTGAATTTTGAATGTTGTTCAAACGGCAGCTACTTTCGTCAACTCCCTTCACTCTGTCGTCTGCCGTTGCCAGCCCTCTCCGTTGCTCGGCTAACAACAACAACAACAACATTATCATATTTATGTTCAAAATCGATACAAAAAAAATATCGAATAGAAATCGTACGCATTTTTATGTCGAATTTCTCCAATTTGGACAGATGGGACATTCCATGCATTTATTAACTATCAATTGATGTGTTAGATGACGACACGTTCATGTGAGCTTAAAGATGTCCTCTGAATCCGACATTAATTTACCATCTACATATCAGTGCAATACTTGTGCCATCTTTTGCTGTTTGTCCTACAATGTACCCTCCACCCATAAAATGGTATGCACATATGTGTAATGATCTGGGTCCAGTTTCATGGGTCTAATTGAAAACATCTTAATTAGATTTTGTCAGCCATTTGTAACCGCGCCCATGTGATCTTTCAATAGAATGTCTGCAATGATTGATATATTTACGTTATCTCGGCCTTAGACCGTGGACTAACAAACACTCAAAGAAAAAACAGTGGCCTTGACAAATGCCCAACCAGGAGTTAACACTGATGTCGTCAGTGAGTCGACTTGAAACACGTAATTTTGTACTTCCAAACCGTACCTACATATTGTGCAGAATATGCCCATGTTTTGTTCTAGTTCCATTTTGAATCATTGAAAATGTTGTAATTTAGTAAATCGCAGTACAAGAACATCTAGTCAATTAACTATGATACTAACGACCGTCATTGCTTATGTCGATAGTTCTTAATTTGCAGCCGTGGAGTTTTTAAAGCCATAACAGGAAATGTCGGGTTTCTATGACCTAAACTAGAGGCACGACCAGAGAATAGTTATCTGGCATCGAGGGACTCACAACACACCTTAATTGCTTGAACCCAATTTGCATGTCCGTCTGGCTTCATCGGGCATAACCTGATAAGTCCCAGTTCAAAACCCGCAGTCTTCTTACCTTAATGAAATGTTGATGGAAATACGACTGACTTTTTTTTTTGAAAAACATGGCTTTCTCATATTTTAAAAAATCGGGTTTGCCGACGTTTGTTTTTTGTAACCCAGTTTAGTATCAGTAGGACTATTGTCCCACGCCGAAATTGAGATACATGTACTCGTATGGTTTCATTCGAAGGATCTGACTATGGGCAATATTTTTTAATAGAACTCAGGTCAAACCTAATGTGTACATGCCAGGTGTTGTTGTTGTTGATTGGCCTTCCAACGTGATATGTGAACTACCCGACGATTTGGAATGACCACATTAAAGTTCGCAAGTGCTGCCTTTGTTTGGAACAGAACACGTGTGCCTAACAAATTGGCCGCAATCCGTGGGGTTCAGGTGCAACTGCGCTCATCTAACCAAACACATTATGGGTCAGTGTATCGGTACAGCGGGCGATGCTGCTCGTCGATAGTGCAGTGGACTGTAGGTGTATTATTTGTAATGCCAGAATCCTGTGATTGATGAAGGTTTAGTCGGGTGTGTTTTTTTTTTTTTTTCGTGGAAGAGCCCTTATCGTGTTTTGTATTTGGAGTGTGTTATCAATGATGGGCGAGAGTATATGTCTGTCGGTGTGTGTTTGTGTGTGTCATTGGGGATAGTGAAATACATGTTGTTGTTGTTGTTGGAGGGATTCTCCGTCGAATTGAATGATGTAAAATCAAATTCTATTCCCAATAGGAAAAACTTTTCTGTTCTTTCGAAGCTGTTGTATATGTGTGGAAATTCAATTTAAATATAAAATGTTGTTACCCAAAAAAAAACAGCACAATAAGAGAAACCCTCCACAAACTCTCACACACACACACATACGGACATGTGTCTGTATGTAAATAGCATTGAAAACATTTTTAACAAGTACAATTTGTAGAATTCGTACTTGTGTTGCTTTAGTTAATACCGAAATTTCGTTATGGAAAGTTTATTTTTCCAATAATAAGGGGGACTACATCGAGTCCACCATCCGAGCCATGGATGTCCGCTTTTCCTGCATGCAGAATCAAGCATATAAATAGAATTGAATAACAATTATTTAGAAATAAAAATACAATCATCGATGGCTCTTTAAAACATTCATATGTTGTTTGCTTCGACGCTTAGTCGATTGGACCGGCAGACAGGCGGTCGGTCGGACGGACCGACGGATGGACGGACGCTGGTTTGGTTATGATTGTGTGTGCAAATTTGTGATTGTGTGGATGCGGAGTGTGTAGATGAACGGCAATCGATTCTTTTGAATTTTATACGGTTGCAATCATTTGAAATTTGATTAGAGCGTCGTGCATCATCGTCATCATTGCCATCAAACTGATGATGATGACGATGATGATGATGCTGGTGAAGGTTGCTGTCGTCGTCATCATAAATCCGTTCTGTGTTAAAATACTTTGGGAAATCTGGGTGACCGTTACAGGTTTTAAGGGATTTAATTGCATTTTTGTGCCACTCTGTTCACCGAACGATGAATGTGCACAGCCCAGCACAGGACACAGAGCACAGAACACATAAAATGTCCATGTCCTTAATTCACAACGAATGGAAATTTCTGTTCAATTGACGTTTGTCATTCACTGGCTGAATGACTGGTACCATGGCAGGATGACTTACTCACTGACTGCCAATGTGTATGTGTGTGTGAGTGTATGTGCATTTGAACACACACACACACACATACAAATACAGATCGACAGACTGTCCACAATAGTTAAAAAAAGGAGAACGACGACAATGACGACGGTGGTCTTGTTTATGGATCATGATGACGATGATGATGATTAAGTTGATTTACATCACTTGTGCAGCGCAGCCACGAAATCTCATTTTACCATCACACACACACAACAACTGGTCATTGAATAAGGACCGTTTATACAGTTTGTTCAGCCATCATGCGACAGATGTAAATTGATATCCGTATCTGGGTGGAAACATGTCAGTGCGAACATTTGCTGCAGTGATTTAAAACTGTAATTGCTGGGCTCTTTTTGAGTAATAGCGATTAGAATGTATATGACTTACGGCAAATTTTCCATTTAAGAGAAGTGTCGCGACTAATTCCAAAAATGTGGTGTCTAGGAAAAGACTTACAGATTCCATCTACACATTTCTATATCATTTCTGTTGGTGGAACCGCTGACCCGATTTGATGGATATTGGGAAAATATCTGGGAGATCTGTTGCTAAGTTGTGTTTCAACGGCCGTGTTCGCTGCTCAATTCCTCTCTTTAGCTTTAGCTTTACCTATGTACTGTATTGATATTCATATTTTCACAAGTAAAACCACATGTCAAATCCCACAGCAGGCAGTGATGACAACTTGTTGGAAACAAAAAAACGTAAACGTAAAAATGACACAAATCACAGAACATACGATTCGACGGAGTTTTTGTGTTCGAAATACTTTAAAAATCATTTAAATATGCAAACAAAGTCTAAATTTATTTCCACATGTAGAAATTGGCGATAATTTTGAAATTCCGATGTATCGTTCCAACTTCAATGTTGGCTGCACTGAAATGAAAATAACAAATTCTTCAGCTGTCACTTCATGCAGCTATCGAGTTATTTTGGCTTGGATATTTCGCAGCCATAGATTTATTTTAGCTGCGGTTTTGTTCAGCTGGGAGTAAAGTTTCTAAATGTGGATTGCTAATTTTGATTTTTATTATTATTGTAAAACAAAACAAAAAAAAAAAAAAATTATTCGAGTACCAACAAACTCTTAAACAATTAAAAATTAGTCAATTTGGTATAAATTCTAAAGTATTCTAGGCCCACAATGCAAGTACTTTGCTGTAGTCAGCTTTCAACTAAGATGACGACAATAAGAAAGCGTCGAATGCGCCAACAAGCAGAGCATCGAACTTATCACCTTTATCGCTTTCTATTTAGTAGTGATGCCGAAATTGAATACTGTACAATTTCCATAATAATTGATAAATGTATTTGCTGAAAAGACAACACTAGAGCCTTAGAAGAAACTAACAATAGTTAATAGACCCTGATAAGAATATGTATATTTAATTCCATTTCTCCAATCACTCCTGACTTTATTTCCAGATCGTAATTTCAAAAGAACATGTTAAATAGCAGAGAATTTAGTAATAGTACCACACATAGTTTTCCTAAATTTCCCGATGCCTGGTGCCTGAGTATCATTAGATTCGTAGCTGTGTGATAATTCACTGACCAGCAACTGTTGTTGAGCGTGTGTCGGGGAGACCTCTTAACCATAACCAAAATGATTCAATGATTATTGCACGTTAGCCATTGTCAACATCGTCATTGCAATCGCAATTGCCACCAATGCCATCGACATCATTTTGCAGCATTATTGCCTTCCACATGCGCGCACACACACACACACGCAAAACATGCATATGCAAATACACAGACACATGCATAACATTTCCACAGTCGAATGTGGAATATCATCAGCACAGTTATCAG
Organism: Hydrotaea cyrtoneurina; assembly: GCA_958296145.1. Lineage (NCBI taxonomy): Eukaryota > Metazoa > Arthropoda > Insecta > Diptera > Muscidae > Hydrotaea > Hydrotaea cyrtoneurina. Next base: position 1,961,937 of record OY282513.1, on the reverse strand, counting down.
CGTTTAAACTATGTACGAACATATCTGTCAACATTTATTTCTCATTATGTTGCAAACGACTGAGTCTGTGTGAGTGTGTCTGTGTGTGTGAGTGTCTGTATGTACATATGTACGTTATACGGATGACGATGATGACGTAGCTGTTGCTCTTGATGATGGCGATGGCGATGAAACTGATGACATTGTTGGTGCCATTATGTAATGCTCGATGGTATATTGTTATGAGCTCAAAATTATAATTCGTTGGGCATAAGTAATGGCAAATGAGAAAAACGGTTTATATAATATATTCCGCTTTGGCAAAAGGACACTGGGAAAGGGTAAGGACCGACAGGAGTTCTGTATTTAACCGTAGGTTGGTGGGTGGCGGGTGGTGGGTGCAGGCAATGAATTTGTTAGATAATCGAAATATTCAAAGATATTTTCTGACGCAAGCAACTATTCAACAAAAACATAAAATCTTCTTTTTGTTTAAAGCGAATACTTTGAGAACGGACAATTGATTTTTCTCCGAAATTAGGAGTGTGACAGAATTAGCATGTGTAATATTGTTTCGTTTTCGAATTAAAATCTCATAGACCGATTCGAAAATGTGTTCTACATTTTGTTTAAATTTTTGAAATTTAGTGTATTTTTTTTGTCCATGGGACAACTCTGAAATTTGGCATCTGTTACATATGTTTATTGCGATTATTAAAAGTGGACCGCTTTACGAAGGAATAACGCGTTGTAATTGTGAAAACTTGTTACAAAACTTTGGAAAGTTCTGCTGAGACCGCTCCAAAAATTTACAATCGCGAAAGTGTGCCCTACTGCACAGTGTCAACCACTCGAAAAGTGGTAAACAAAATTACAACTGGCCCCCAAGATCATGTGATTTCTTTCTTTATGATTTCATGGAATCCCGGGTTTGTACGAATAAACCACAAACAATTCCGTCTTTTTTTTTTGCTAGAAATGATTATACTCCTAAAGAATGGAATCAACCGCTGAAAAACGTTTAACGGTCGAATTCCATATTGTTTCCCTTGAAGAGAGATCTGAAGTTTTTCAGGGCCTCACTTCTCCCGGCCATTTTTATTTTCAAACCGAAATATCATTCGCTTTCCAATCTTCATTGTCGTGTCAGAGTTTTGCTGACTTATTGGTCGAACGTGGTTGGAATTTGGATACATACATCTCCCGATTGGCCTTTCTGCTGCACAGTTTGTGAATTAAATTGCGAATTAGTTCTACCTAAGATTAATTGCTTACTGGGAAGTCGCTGACTTTCAGAACTAGACATCCTTTCAACATTTACAATCCTGCCTAATTCATAATCCGTAACATAAAAAAGTATATTTTCGAATGTTTTAAAGTACTTGTTGACAGACTATAGATATCAGTCGAAACGTGTCACAATTGCGAGGACATATAATGTTTTCGCCGAGTAGCGGTACAACATATTAAATGAGAGCTGTTTCCGAACAACACTTTGTTCTCGTTCCATGCCACTCTCTATGCTGTAGATTGTGTGTACTGTGTGCTGACTGGTAAACATTTAATTCAGTTTAAAAACTGTTGTAGCCCCACTTGAAGAGTGCCATCCACATACCAATGATGGACATACAGCGCTGTGCAAAATTAAAGAAGCACCAATTAACTCCGAATGTATTAGTAAGTCATCGGTCGGCGGTCACATAACATGACCATGACAACGAATGACAACGAGAAAAATGCATTCAATTCAGGCGAAAATCAGTTACTCCTTTGGAAATCCTATAGGGAAAATAGAGCCACAATGTGGCCTCAGTGCTCGCAACGTTCAAGATGACCATCTGGTTGAGTAAGTGCATACGATACTGGCATTGGGGCAGTCAGCGTTCCTCTAGGCCCATATAGATGCAGCAGAATTTACCCCGTGCAGATGTGATGGTTATCCCAACTACGATCAGTAAGAGGAAATATCGAGGTCAGTTTGTACAATAGAGGTATCTACGTGTTGCCATCACTTGCCCACGATACCCTATTACTGCTGAAATTCATTTGATCACAATTTGTAATACAGGAGCACGTACATTCACATAACTTCAACAGGTGTTGCTTGGATTGCAAACCCGCCAACACATATAATTTCCTTATTCATACCCCTGCTGCATTTTTTATTTTGTTTGAACAAATTAATCAGAGCCCAAGTTTATATTTTCAGTTGGTATATTGTTTTTCGATTTCGTCATAGAAAAGAGTGTGAGCATGATAATTAAATTGAAAATTGAGTATAAATTGAATTGCTTCTATTTTGCTCAGTAGTGTAATTAGTCGTACTGAGCTCACGGAGTGGGCAGTATCTATTTGAACTCTTAACAAGTTTTATTTTCGTCTACATTAAAGTCCAACTCAGTGGCAACTGGGCACTCGTTAAAATGTTCATTTACAAAACTCTCTCGTACACACACTCACAGACACAGCCATGCAGTTGCTGGAGCATATGTCTGTCTATGTGTGTGTGTGATTTGGTTCGTGTTTGTGGGTTTATGTGTGCGACTAATTTATGAGGTTCAAGTGTTTTTAAATTTTGTTAAATGCTCGCTATAGCTCAACACAGATCACCGAGTGCTTTCAGTTAATCTGCACCTTGTGCGGGTGATGTAAATGTTTAACTTGACTCGCTCCCAAAAAGTGCTCTGAGTTTTTTGTTTTGTTGCAAACACACACACTCGCACAAAGGCAGTGTGAGCCAGCCAGACATAGGGACAGACCCAACATCACATGCCACAAACACTTTTTAAGTAGCAGTACTCGTATGCGAGTGTGTGCGTCTGCCTGTCGTATGGCGGGGGGAGCTACACGACTTTTTTTTTGGGGGTGTGTGTGTGTGAGTCTGTTTTTGGTTTGTGTTATTTTGTGTGTTTCCTACACGCATACACACACTCATACATAGTTACGTATGTAGCACACACACTCACTTACGAATAAAGTTAACTTAAAGCTTTTTAGTTTTTTTGCGGTTTTCGCTGTGTACGTTTGTTCTGAGTTTGTTTGTGTGTGTGTGTGTGTAAGCATGTTGTTTGGTGCCGTTGAAAACATTTTTGATGCGCATAAATTCTTGTGTTTTTACGATGCTCTACGTGTTGTAAAAATATTTTACGGCTATTCAAGGAAGACATACGAATATGTTAAAAACACAACAACAACAAATAAATAAAAATAAACTATATGCCAACGTCTGCCGCACCGACCACCTCATACCCTTCCCCATTCGTATGTTTTGGTGGGTGAACATTGGATTGTGTATTTTGTTCATCATTTCATTTCTATTACTCGTGAATTCTTGTTCCTGTTCCAATTCGGAATATGCGTGTGTATGTGTTTCTGTCTATACACACACATACAGACAGACGTGCATACATTGAATATGATGCCACACTCATGACAACATCGTAAACAATTGACGATCTCCTATTTTTGTCTTTATATTTGTTTTCATAAACATTTATGGTCTATAAAATAGAATTTTTACTATTCCAGAAGGCCATTTTTCAATATCTCCCACTTAATACACAAGCTCTGCTCTGCTCTGCTCTGCCGTTTTAAATCAATATCAGTCGATGACAGCAACCGATAGCTTAGCGGAATGATTACAGTTTGATGTGTGCGTGTTGGGGAGCGCATGAGAAATATTTAATTAGAGCCATCTAGCGTTGGTGGGTATCGAATAAAAAACCCACTAAACTACCAGAATAAGATGTAGAATTATTCCGACCAGAATTATTGGTCTCGATTTAAAATGTTCGACGCCAAATCCTAATACTAATCTGTGATGACTTTCAAATAGTTCCGAATTTGAGGAAACTGCCTAGACTTAGTAAATCTTTGGAAAAATTAATTAATAATGTCAATTTTCAAAAGTTCACAATTTATTAAGTGGCTTCATTTAAGTAAACTTAAGTTGATATTTGCACACAATTACAGCCTTAGCCACGATGTCGAAAGAAAACCTAATCGACAGAAAGCAATGCGCTCACTCTTGTCGCGCATTCTCAAATGATAAAGCTGCCAGAAAAATAAAACCAAAAAATTAAAAAAAAAAATCGCTTTATTTGTGAAAAAATTCGAAAATTTGAAAAATAGTCACATAAAAAATACAAAAACTAAGCTGTTCAGGTCGAAACAATTGACAATTGAAAGTAGAGCAAACAAACCAAAATTGCCAAAATAAATAAAAAAAAATCATATGTATGTCATATGTATTAACTGCCTGTTGCCATAAAACGAATTTGTTTGTTATTTACAAATTGTTAAAATTGAAGGCGCAGCAAAATTGATTTTTTTTTATCGACATTTAACAAATATCATTTATTGAATAATGTCTGAAACCCGTTTTATACCGCTACCAACACTGACGATTTGTAATGAACGAACCAATAGTTTTATGGAAACAGGCAGTCATTTTTGGAGGTAAGTTCTTCGTATTTTAGGGTGGCTGGCTGATCACTTTCGCTGCGTGAGGATGTTGAACATGTTGCAGTTGCCTGGTGGGTGCAATCATCGCTACAGCCTTTTCACCTCTGGGCAGCCAGTTTATAAGGCCCTGGAATAAAGAAAATAGATGTTGTTGTTTCTGTCGCCTTCTGCTGCAAAACCCAACGCATTGCCGCATCCGTTGCACCTGGAACGGATTTTGACAGAAACATTGTTCGGTCAATTGACTGCTCCACCACCGACAGAGTGTGTGAGCCATACAGACCGCCACCAGTCTTTAACAAACATTTCCTATTCGCCGCAATCTTCTTTTTGGTGCGGAATTTTAAGTAGGCCCAGGTCTGTAAATAAATGGTTCTGGCATCAACACAAATACAAAAAAAAAAAAACTCACCTTTTTCCACTCAACAACGGATCGCATAGTGGGTCCCATTGAATTAAATTTGAGAGTCAGTTTGTGTCACAGTTCCTCTGTGGGCAACTTTGAGCCTCCAAAGACTGGCGTTCCTCTGGCAAACTCCGAATTTTCGTACATGTAGTCCACTAACGTTTGGACCTGGAAATATTCTTGACCTTTTCTTAACCTCACACCCTGAAAAGTACGAGGTTAACATTCTTGCACCTCTTGATAACTCGGATCATGGCACAATTTCAGCATCCTTTTCGTTCTCCGATCTTCGAGCCACTTCTAAACCAGTCACGAAGCGCACAATATATATATTCGAAAAGGCACGTTGGGCCGAGCTTAACAATTTCTACCACCAATTTAACTGGAAATTATGTTTGCTTGACAAAAATGTCGATGACGAAGATGAACCTCGTCTGCTGACGAAGATGCCATTTCTGCTGCATTCTTGTTTTATATTCCTTCTCTTTAAGTGTCTCAGTGTTCTCAGTCGAATTTAAAACTGGGTCTTTTTTGAGTGTCAGCAGCAGAACGACTGAACAGAAAACTGCCATATACGCACATGTTTAACACAGAGACTGCTGAGGATGTGGAAGCAACATTTCTCCAGCTTTATAGCGGCCGAAGATTCCTGTCATAGATGATGGGCATTCATCCCATAACTCAGTAATTGGCCGGTTTAAGAACAACAAGGCCACAGATGGAGAGAGACTACCTGCAGAGCTTTATAAGATCAGAGGAGATGAACTGCTGAGGTGCATGCATCAGCTTGTCTGCACTATCTCGGAAAATGAAAGCATGACTAAATCTCTTATCCATAAGTCTGCATCCGCGTTGTGTGAACTATTGAATCCCAAAGACAACGAAGCCCTATCAGTGTGGATTCAGGCACAAAAAAAATTAACTGTCGACGAAATCTTCACACTTCGCCAGATCCTGAAAAAGGACCGTGAAATTCAAAGCAATACACACCATCTTTTCATCGACTATGAAGAGGCCTTCGACAAGAGAAACATTGTTTTAACCAATGACTCTGAGTATCACTCGATTGTCAGTAAAAATTGAAAGTGTCCTCTCCAGACCATTCACCACTACAGGTGATCTGCGGCAAGTATTGTGCAAGTTCTTCAACAAATGGACTTCTTCAACTGATGGAGAGAACATTGCAAAAGGCTGAAGGTAATAAATGTGGCACAGTGTAGACCTAGAGCCACATCCTCCTCACATATGACTTTGTGAGGTCCGGCACTTGCAACGTCGAGGTAGTGGAACGTAATCCTTTTAATTTTTTTTTTTTTTTTTTTTTTTTTTTTTAAAGCGCCCCGGTAGGCGAGTTGGTAGCGTGCTTGCCTATCAGCGTGGGGGTTGTGGGTTCGATCCCCACCAGAGGCTTTGGTCTGTCGCTGCAAAAAATCAAGCCAAATAGTCTTTGTCACTCGGTTTATCCTTGGACCCAAAATTAGAATATAAATTTACTTTGTATTGTAATTAAAAATAAAATAAAATAAAATAAAATAAAATAAAATTTTTTTTTAATAATTAAAAATGTAATATGCGCTTTCATATGAAAGGTCTTCGACTTGGATACAATTTTAAATCACCCCGCGTACTGAGGATGATTCTGGCCTATTGTAACGTTCCACCAAAATCTGAACTGGTCAATCGTCATCCGTATAACATTTCACTTCAATTACATAAACAGAAGCGTTTGTCTGCGAAACAAATACGTTGTTGGACAAGCTGTACTTGCCAGTGTTTGTACGTGTGTGTGCTCTAAAGATTTATCCGTCATTACTTCATGATTTCATAGAGGCAACTTGTGATGATCACAGGACTTAATAGGTGAAATATTTCATTGGTGTAGGAATAGGCTACCCTCGTCTGGTGCAAGTCATCATTAATCAATGATGACATCGGGTTGCCAAAAAATCGGACTAATTTTAAACAAATCTATTTTGGCATTTGTTGATATCGAACGAAATAACGCAGCTTAATTTCAGATCTCTGTAGAATTTATGTGTATTAATGTCAGCAGACATACAGACGCATTGGCATCCGTAGATGCCAGATTACACAGATATCTGGGAGGATTATCTTTTCGTGTAGGAATAAAATATTGCTGGTCGTAATCAGAAATGCGCATATAAATAAGTTTATGGCTATTTTGCATGCGGGGAGACCACTGGATGCCAACCACCACAGGCTCACACACATTTCTTTAAAGTTGAAATGGACATAAAAGCCTACACAGTCTTATACATACACACATACACACACACACACTATCCCTTAACGACCGAAACTTAAGGATATTCCTAAAGGAAGTGCTTAATTTGTCAACAAACTGAAGTAAATAAATAAAGAAGACGCGAACGAAATCTCTTCCGTCGGATACTGGTTGCGTGCGTGAGTGTGTGTGCGTGTGTGTGTGTGCGGAATTCCACAAATGTGAGTCCCATCAAGGATCGTAGGATAATGGAATTGAAGTCGTTGTTAGCCCTTTAAATTGACCCATAAAAATACTACATGTCCTTATTACTAGTGGGACTGTTGTCCTGCTGCTCCTGTATTGTTGAAGTTGTTGTTGTTGTTGTTTTACTTTATTTCGATTTGTTTATTTATTTATTTCTTGTTCTTGTTGTGTTTGTTTGCCCCGTCCATTTATTTCATCTTTTAAATGTACTCCCAGTGACTTTAAAATGAAAATATATCAGAGTGTGTGTGTTGAAGAAAACATGCAACAACAACAGCAACAACAAAAACGAAGAATAAAAACTCAAACAACTTGGAAGTAATTCTTGAAATCGTCTGAAGATTTCGCAAAACGGAATGGAGCAGAGCGCCTTTTCAAATAATAGCAGATGGTTTTGCTTATTTGGGTCGTTTGGGGAGTGGGCGTCTGGGTTGCTACGGCAGACATGTCCAAAGACCTTTTGGCATGTGTGGAACGAGTAGTTTCATAAAAATATACCCAGCAAAACGTGTTGGAAACTCATGGGGAAAATAGTACATAAACCATAAACATAGGCATTGCTTAGGTTAGGTTAGCTAGATGCACTTAGTCCATTAAGGATCATTGTGATACCAGGGCATGCTGTGACTCAACTCTACAGTTGAACCATTTGAGACTGTTCAGGTTATACGGCTATGTGCCTAGTCAATTCTCCAACGTCGTGTTCCCGAGCGTCGGACAATGTAGTCAGACATTACTGTCTTATTTGATTCCGAAGAGCTTCCAACCTGAGCTTTGCAGGATACCTCTGAGTTTGTTTATTGTAATCTATTGTGAGGTCCGTGATGAAGAAATGTCCTTGTAATATATTAAATCTTCTCAAATACAGAAAAGTAAACAAGCATATATGAGGTGGTCGACGATATCGTCCTCTCCGCAGCTGCTGCAATGGTCATAAGTCCCGACTCCTAGTCTGGCCAACCTATCAAACAGTGTCCCGTGATTAAGCCCCGACAATGTTATTGTTTTTTTATGTGAGAAAGTTAAATTAATAGAAATTCTTTGAATATCGGACGGGAACATTCGAAATACAGTTCCGAGATATCTTTAAAATATTTCTAACTTCCTTGAGTGTACGCGAAGAATATGAGAATGTGTACGTCATCTTCGGAATCATTCATACACCGTAATGTGCTTAATCAAATTGTTGAAGTGATTCCATAACAGCAGCCGTGTGGTTTGCTGGGTAAATGTTGTAGTTCCGTCGTTTCCTGTGTTAGCAACTCAGTGTGTGTGTGTGTGTGTTTCGTTGCCACTGGTGCTGTCAATAGCATTTAGAAGTCGTTTTACACAAAAAATATGAAAATTGTACATTTTCACAAATTTACAGAGAATGACATTGATTTTCTTGAAATTGTTGTCAATTTATGTTGAATTCATTTCATTCATTCTTTATTTGTGACTTCTTCTGCTGTACAACTACCAGGCACTGTCGTCGGGGCATTGTGTATCTTTGTTTGGCCTCTTGGGATATCGTGGAACGAACAGAACTTTTGTTATTTGCTCCGCCACACACAAACACAAACACACATACACATGCATAGTACATAGCCAAGAATTTATTGAGCGTTCCCTCTGCACCACCCCATGCCACACCAACATGAGTACGTTGTATTCCTTCCTTCCTTCCTTTCTTTGTGCTATTAAGACATTCAAATTGTTTGTGTAGTGGTAGTAATCATAGTCGTAGTCGTAGTCGTTGCAGAGTCCTCTCCACTTCGTCTCTGCCGTCTTTCGACAAATATTTGTTTTTCATATGCAAATCAGTTGTGCTGCTGTTGTTGTGGTTGTGTCTTTCAATAAAAGGCGCTGAGGACTCTACTGTTCTGTTCTGTTCTGTGCGGTGCTGTGTGTGCGTGCGAGAGGGGGGCCGGAGAGTGTGTCGCTACACAACCAACATGTATTTCTTGACGGAGTGTATTATGTGTGTACGCACACAACCGCACCGAGATTTGTTTATTTTCATTTATTATTTATTCAAAATAGTTTTAACAACACTAACAAATTGATTGGGGAATTTGGTTTGTTTGTGGGCGCATCTACACACACACACACACACACACTCACTGTGGTAGTCCGCTTGCTCATCTCGGCATGTGTCTGACTGTCTGTTGGTTGGGGCTAATGATTCCGAATGTTTTGTCATCATGCCGAATTCACAATAATTTGCATTCTCACTCTCTCAGTCGTCTCATTTTGATATTTTGCATTTTCATTTAATTAATTGACATTTCCGCCAGTCCACAGTTTAGTTTGCCACAGAAGCGACGGGCTGTCTATTCTGCTTATGCACGAGTCTGTATGGGTGTGTTTGTCTATGTGCTGGTTTATTTACAGTTGACAAAATGGCGTAACAATTCTAGGAAATCCACTGGAAAATCTAAAAACTGTCATTATCTATTACAATTTCAGCTGATGTTAGTCCGAGATCCAAAAGTGTTTCTCGAAAAATGCACTTGGTCGACAGCCCCTTCTGGTACCTCTCATATGCAGTTGCCACTCAGGTCTCAGACTTGTAATCAGAGATTTTTTGGGTGGTGGAAAGTAGAATCCTAGTCGAGCTTAATGAACCCTCAAGGGTTTGCAGTAGAAGTTACAAAACTTTTTCCAGGCGGCTCAAAATACACTTCACTGGGAAATTTCTCAATGTTCTCACCAAATATTTCTATTGCTTTGTTTTTGTATTGCCTTAATTAGTTTTAACGTGTTTTTTGAAAAGGATTGGTCATTAGATTTGTATTGTCAACCAGATGGCGGGGCAGACTTAAAAACTCATTGCTTGGACTTGGTTCAAAATGTAGTTGGTGTCTTAACCGTACTTTTACTCCTAGTGGGACAGTCAATGCTGAGAATGACACAGGACATTACACAGAAGTCTGCTAATTTTCGCCGAAATTGCACTAGGAGTTCGTAATTCGCTTGAAAAAGTTGGCCCCATTACATTTCTTACAAATCGTAACTACAATGGACCTCTTTTACTTTTCTGCCTCGACTCTGGTTGCTTTATTTCCTATTTATAATTTCCTAAATACTTTTTTTTTGGATATGTTGTTAGTGTGTCATTCGCTCGTGTTAGTTTTAATTATTGTTATTAAAAGAAAAGCACCGAGAGAACGCTTTCAGATCTAAGCGTGTTTAGTTTATTTGCTTAAGTCAAGTCAATATTGTTGTTGTATGCAAATTTGAATGACTTTTAAAACTCACACATCCCCAACTTAACCAGTGTATGTGTGTATGCACACACTCACATATGTCGTTATGGGTGTGTGTGTGTGTGTACGAAGTTAGAGCGACCAAAGCATTCCTTAGGATAATATTTGTGAGGTGAGAAACATTCCATTCTTATATAATCAGGATTATCGCATATCTCAATAAAACGTCTTTAAATTTAATATTTCCAAGCGGCAGAAACTCGGGTTCCAATTCACAAGTAGTAGACTAATAAAAAGCTTTGGCAATTTGTCCGTGGTTTCTTTCAACATTTCCTAAGTAACCAACATTGAGGATATGTCATGGAGTGTGAATGATTCGTTATTGTTCAAGAAGGAAAACCCAATCTTAAAGTTGTTGCCATCTATCAAGGCAAAGGACCGATGTGGGACTACGTATTGTTTTGGGGTTCTGGAATTCGTGTTTTTCTATTAAATCCTAATCGAAAATGATGATGTCGGTCCATGTTTTGATACAACCCTCATACAAATGTACGTAATACAGCTCTTCTGTTTATTGCAAATTGGAAACATATCTGAAGAACTAACAAACGGCTTAGAAAACTCCATATGCGTTGAGAGAAGTTATTAGCCACACCAAATGCAATAAGTTTCGAAATGAGCCACTAGCCGGTGAATACCTCGACTCGACCGTTCCAATTCCCCTGGTGGTGTATTTTATGTCAATATACATGTCAACACGAACAATTTCCAATTTTTCAGTTCCCTACAACTTTAGGAAATTTATTGTGCAACCAGAAATATGAACAACTTATCTTCTTTTTTTTTTTGCTAATTTCGGTTTGGTGTCCCAAAGTCCAAATTTAAAATGCATGAACTCGGAAGTCTATACAAACGTTGGTCCTAGACGCTTGGAAAGCACTATACCGGACAATGGCAATCTCAAGAGTTTCTGTTAATAGATTTCCGAATTATTGGAATAAATTGTTTTTCTCTTAAAAAAACAGTGCCCATGATTTTCTTGGCAAAGTGCCAATGGATTATCCGACACGGACACATAGCAAATCATCATATCATCGATATTATAATAAAATATGGTCGACGACAAGTTGTGGCCATCAAAATTCAATTGATTCCGAAAAATATATGTCAAACCCACACATAAAATACATCGATTGTGGTGTTACATAAATTTGAAATAAACTCTTCGGTTTCTGCCTACAATTTATTGTAGTTTTTGTTTATGATCGCTCTACACAAATCTAATAAATTTTAAAGTTAGTTTTTGAGAGGGTGTTTTTTTCTCTCTCTTTCTCTACTTAGAATCTCACCAAACACACCCACCCACAGGGAATTGCAGTGCGCACACACACGCACACACACACAAGCTTACATCAAAACAGACATAGTTAAACATGTTGTTAGTTTAGTTCACTTAAAAAGTTTTGCAGCCATTCCAACACAAATGAAGAAACGCCAACGCCATCGACATCATCTTCGACACTAGCACCAATTTGCGATTGAAAATCGGCAACCCTAACATCAGTTGCACAGTGGTCCAAAGTAAACAACAACAACAACACCCTGATAATGGTAACATTGGTAATTGTGGCGATCATTGAAGAAACTTGTTTGTGCACATGAAAGAAATTAACAATTACAGAGATTACCAGGTTACCTTCTATACGACGCAAATCTCAAGGGTTAATCTGGAAAACGATGATATTTGACTTCAGACAGAAAGTAACCTTAATCAATCATTGATGACCCTTTTTAAGTCTAGTCGTTCTCTTTGGTCTTAAAGGGATAATGTCAAAGCTGGTGGATGTACTTACAGAAATTTCAGATGTTCGACTCCATCCAAAGGACTTTCATATCATTTTATGAGCGCGGCAGATTGCAGACAAATTATATTAAAGTTGTACACACAAGTTATGTCGCATATGTATTAAATACACACTGTGGTACAGAGTAGGTTCATATCCATTGCTCAATCTGTTGTGTCAGACCAAAAACCCACCAATAGTTTGGGCCTAGGTTTGGATGCCCTCCTTGCCCAATTGAATTCTTGTCATTCCAGCATTCTCACACGGACCTCACGCCCAGGTCCAACGCGATTGGAGGTACTGCGTCTCTAGAATCCTTAAATTATTTGCTAACTACATGAAGCAGCTCTACTTGCCAACTTTAGTCACTTACGGAGGTCCTGCCGTTAAATTTGATTAAGGATGGCATGAATTGATATAACCCACATCTATAACCCCATGCTAAAGGAGTTATTTGAAATTTTTTTTAGAAAGTGTAGTGTACCACCACTCGTAAAGTTAGTTTTTTTTTGTTTTCTTTATTTTCGAATTTCAAAAACGGCCAAAGTTGTATATTTCGAAGCACTGTGCTTCGGTGGCAGCAGCAGTAGCACCACAAACAACAAGAACAATGGCAGGACGAACGAGTATGTTGCATTATTTGTTACATATATCTTTTGAAACTTGAGCTTCTCCGTGTGTGAGTGTGTGTGTGAATCTATGTGGCTGGATACAGATTTTGTTACAATAACGCAAATCATGTAGCAAAACATATTTTTTTGGGAAAACTTGTGAAATATAAATATTTTTCACACATACAATGAACAGAAAAAAAAGAAGAAACAAAATCAAACAGTCGACAAAATAGAAAAACTCCTGCTACAGCAACAAGAACAAATATCAATTTTTTGGCAATTGCAAACACTATGGCCCCATATCCACCGATTGCCGCTGTGGGGTCGGTCTTACAGGGAACAGATTTTGTTTAATTTTTAAACTGAAATTGATTAACTTAACGGCAGCCAGAATCGGGGGAGGAAGCCATTATACGAATGTGTCAGACACAATAAGTTCTGTAACGATTGCAGTTGGCGAAATCGCAGAACCCGTCAAACCGGTTATGCCCTGATGATTGGACACCACCACGGCACTAGATGACTTTCTCAATCGTGATATTAGGATATGGTGTTTGGGTCCAGAGTTATCGCTCATGCGGAGTTGAAATTCTCCCCTTCATTGAGCCTTACAAGGCAACATGCCCGCTGGACGTATGGGAGTGTCTACCCACAAGTTCAAAAATATGAAAATATATGAGATGGTTCCCATTTGGAGGACCCCAGCACATTGAAATTGAAATCCGGTTTTCGAAGAATACTCAAATGTTGTTATGCACTAGTTCAGCGACACAATAAACTGCAAGGACAAATGGGTTTTTGCGTCCTTATTCATGGCATACGTTGTTGGTGCTGTTGTTATGGATGGCAGCCCGGGAGTCCGATGTGTGGATATGTCACATTTTGTGCATTATTTAAAGTAACGGTTCCGCTTTTCTTCGTGCATTGTCCTCCTCAACTGCCGCTTGTCCGTTGTTGTTCTGCCTGTGTCCATTCCACCCATTTCTGTTCGACAGAGCGCGTTCCTCTCGTTTACCATGCAACAGCAGCCGCATCGGCAGCAGCGTTGTCGTTGTCGTTGTTAACAATATTTTCCAAAGATAGCCGCATAGTTTTGATTTCATATGAATAAACATAAATTGTATAACAACAAGCGAGGATAACATCTAACAATGCCACTACTACCAATACCATCATCAGCCACACACACACACATACAGGCTTGGGAAGCACACATTCTAGTTATGCATGCGATAGTGTAGCTCACACACATACATTGAAGAGCGCTGTATGTCCAACCGAATATTCGAAACCTTTATCTAACCAAATACAGACACAAAAGCAAAGCGTCTGCATCAAACAGCGCTATGGACTACGAGGAAAAAAGAGGAGCGCAGTAGAAATCAAAAGAAGAAAAAAAATGAAAACCAATGTGCTAAACAATATTTTTTACCAATTCCTGTGGACTTTTCGTTTGTTTGGCTTTGTGTTCACCTCTTTTTTTTGGGATACTCCGCTGCATCCAATGGTGCGTATACTGGTTTTGTCGAAACGTTTGCCGCCCATGCATGAAACGATGAGATCACACCCCAGCATTGAATACAAAACAATTTGCGACAATTCGTGAATTTCTCAAATGTGTTTCCACTCTACGAAACAACTGATCATTTTCAGGAGTTTCATACGAACTGAACGTCTTTGAAATTATTAAACTGTCTGGAATAATTCTTGCAACTACACTTGTGACATAGTTCAGATTTGAGAGTATGGCCCCAAAATGCAATAGCTACAAAGTGATCACCTTGTGTTTGTTGTGAGTTTCATTAAATGAATCATTTTCCAAAATTATTAAATTTTCTTGCGAACAATTTATTCTAAAAAACATTCATTTGGCCCTTGTGTGAATATCAAATGACGTTCGATATGCCTTAGAAGGCACTAACTCTGAAATGTTAGGGAACTGTGATGTGCGCCTCGACGGGCGACTGCATGTGTTCCGTAACAGAAGTTACGTTCTGTTCATTTTTCGAATTGTTACTGTGCATTTCTCGGGGAAGGGGGTTTGCGGCAAAAGCATTTTTTGTGGACAATATTTTACCTAAAATTCACACAAATAAACCTGCACAATCATGCAGTAAAAAACTACACACATACACCGAAATATATTCCCAAACATCATTTCGCCAATAACACATACAAACGCACACACACACACACGACATCCATATAAAGATGTAAATGTGTATGAATGGAAAAGTCTTTTCTCGATAAGGAGTCTGAGGGTGTGGGTGAATAGCCAATATTTTCTCAATAAAAACGAAGAATGTAATTTGTGGGCGAGTTTGGTGTGCGTTTCATAAATAAATATACATACACACATACACTCACCCACCCCCCCACACACACAGACACACACGTGCAGACATGGAAAATGATTGCGTATGGACAAAAAAAAAAACCACCACTGCTCCCTTTATTTGCACTGACCCCATAAAACTGTGTTACAACACCACTTTTTTATCCTTAAACAGTCCGGGCAATATGCAAAATGAAAATCTGCACGAGAATGGCAACGAACGAAATTGTGCTCGACTTGTCTGGCCGCCAGGTCGTACTCGCCGCCCCAACACAGGGCGTAGTTGGCGCGAGCGGGGGGGTGTGTGATGTCAATACACATGTTTGCCTTTCGTTGCTGAGATTTTCGGTGACCGTAGATCCTGGCACACAAACACACATATATACGGGAGGATAATACATAGATCTTGAGTGTGAGTGGGTGTGTGTGTGGCAAAAATTCATCGAGTGTGACTTTTCATTTCTTAGAATCCTTCTCCGGCAACTATCACCGGATGGCATTCTGTGTCTCTACACTCTTGTTTATCTTATTCTGCTTCAATTACAGATTTTTACCTTTAAAGTTTTATTTTGCCTTTATTACCAAAAATCCAGAGGGGGAAAAAAAAGGCTGGCACAACAAATCTGCCTTTTTTATGTCGTCAATGTGTAAGTTTATCTTGATTAACATTTTGTCTACGTACAGACATCTAGACAAACACATACACATGCCCACCCATACACACACACACACATCAATATACATATGCATCGATGTGTGTATGTATGTATGTGTTCAATGTACATATATATGAATTTTGGTATTTCTGTCATCGAACGACACGTGGGTAGTCGACGGAATGCTTTAATGTTCATATTTACCTTTACTTTAAAGCTGACAAAGAGGCCGATCTCCTGAAATGGAAAATAAATAGGGAAAGTTCTCAATATATAAGCATAGGTTAGTTTCCTATAGCCCCGATCGCCTTTTCCACGTTCAATGTTCAACAACAGCCCCAGAAAATGTGGAGCACCGCTTCCACGCACAAACGGTACAACGGCGACTCTACGGAAAATATGCTGCCCATAACACAAAGCTGAAAGGTGGTAAACGGGAGCTTAACTTAATTCATTTTAAACTCCTGCAAGTAATGTAGTATGGAATAATACGAATATGTAGAGAACACGTTCCTATAGTGATATAAATTATATAGCCCAGACCAATTTGTGCCTCAAATCTCGCAAATTAAAATGAATAAGGATACAGTTACAGATAGTCTATGCACGGGTCTGTTTAAAGACAGCAAACACGGTTATTGGAATCTCACATGTCAACATTAAAATACCTCCAAAGTCACCTTTAAAGCTTCTGGACCTTTTACAGAGGAGAGCGTTGGTGTTGATAGGGTTGGGTAGGGTATCCAACTCTATTGGCTTCGTTTAGCATTGCCGGAATGTGGGTTGTATATCGCTATTCTAGACAAATATTAAAGGTATCTGTTCGTCAGATATAGGTCGTCCCGTGCCTGAAGTTAGAACATTTAGCCGAAATACGAGTCTATCCAGGATCTCTCATCCGTTAATTGTCGAATGACTGGTTCACCAGAAGTTTGCTATGACAGTATCAAATTCAGATACTCTTCTTTCCCATCGCTAACGCCGTGCATTGCATTCGTAAGGGGCTTCTCCTCAGTGTTATAAGAAAAAGCTAATGGGTTATAAGAACATACCGGTTGATGACATATTCAGGGTCATGTGTATGTGTAACTCATACTCTCCTGAGCGAGGAAACGCTCTCGTTATTTCAAGTCAAAGACAACTAGGACTTACTTTTCCTAAACCTAAATTGAGTATATATTATATATACAACTTCGGCAAAGCCCCTCGTCGATGTCCCAGCAACAGAAGGTTGCCTGTAAAATAGATTTTTTATAGCAGCCATCTTCTGGGAAAGTATGAATATTGACTGTAGTACGAGTACATCTTTCTATCTCTTTTGATGGAACATAGAAATCTATCCGATTCTTGGGGCGAGGGGGGTTGAGTCCTTTTTTGTGAGGCTCTTGAATTTTGGAATACTCTTATGGGTACACATGTTTCGTTCATAAATGTTGATTTGAAAGGGTGTAATAGTTTTTGCAGTGGTGTGATTTGCTCTGCCCTTGCCTCTGATTCATGTGGTCTATCAAAGTATCGTCGAGAGTTTATTATAAATTTGCATAAAATCCATAAGCCATGTTTCTTTAAGAAACCAACAAATTATGAATTTGTTATTTATTATTCATAAAGTTAATGAAGGGACACAGTGTCAACCCACCAACCACCCTCTCCCCCTCCCGCTGGAGAACTACCCGAGTGGATGGTGCACTGTTATGTCCTTGCCAGGGCATATGTACTTTTGAAGTCATCTCCAAATTTATTTGCCCGACACTTTTAGTCATCTTTTAAAGTATTATTTTTCGTTTTCTTTTTGCGTTGTGTTGTGAAAGGAAACGATTTAATTGAATTTGTTATGACATAATCAAGAGGTAGTTTACGTTGAAGACACACACACACACACGCACACACTGCAATCCTGCCAAAAGAACGAAGAACACGGACGAGGGTCTTCACAAGGTACTGCGAATCTCAATGAAGACAATGCGAATGTCATATTTGGTACAGAGGTTATTGGAAATCAAACAAATCACACCATTGAAATGGAAGAGAAAAGAAAATATCAAATACGAAATTAGGAACCTTCTTCCTTTGTAGTCCTGTGCCGAGTGTGCTCAAGTAAACAATTCGCCTTATCAGCACTAACCTTTTAAGGAATAACTGATGTTTCTCATTCTACATTTATGCTTGTTCATGTGTGCGTGTGTGTGTGTGTGTTTGTGGGAGGAGATTGAATAAGGGTGTCAGGAAGGAAATCACTAGGACAGTTTAGTTTTCTTGTTTTTTTTATTTTATTTTTTTTTTTGGGCAACCAACACATACTCTTGTACATCTGTTGTCGTCAGCCTCATCGGGGTCGTCGTGCCCGCTGCCGCCGTTTGTTAACATTCTTTTGTACATGTGAAAATTGTTAAGATCATAAATGTAAGGGTGTGTTTACGACACTCGCCATACAGAAGGTGAACTTTGTGATTGGTATTGCCATTGAATTGCCAATTACTGAAATCCGGTGATTGGAAAGGCCGAAAATGGGACAAACAAAAACAGTAAATGAACTTCGGACGAAAGGCAGACCGGCATTGCGACATGTGACACATCTATCGAAAAATAATAACCCTATAATATATACGACCACCCCGAGAAGACAATGATCTCAGAAATCGGTCGCAGCAAATGACAACTGTGTCACAATAAAATTATTACACAATTTAAAATGCTTGCACACTGATGTACAGCCAAACAAGTTGGCAAGTGTGTTGAAATGCTGTTTTGCACACGACAATTTCATTGAGCCCAAATTATGGTTACCTACATGTATCGTGTACACCAAATTACAGTTTGTAATAATCCTTTGACCTATCCCTTACACAATGTAACGCACCCATGTTTATATGAACCCACTTAAGCCGATTATGATAATAGTTAGTGATACACCTTCCATTATATGTCTCTCATAGTTGTACTCTTTCTACAATTGCAGGAACGCACCAGCAGTAGCAACACTTGACTTGAAATCCAGTGCGGGTTTTTTATCCAGCATCCACAGTAAGTCAGTTTCTATTTCGAATACAATTTTACGAATGCTTCGCTGCCGGCCGATGAATTCTTAGAAGCGAAATACAGTGTATTTGGTAACATCGTCCGTAATTAACAATTCGTTCAATTTTCGTCTGATGATTGCTGATAATAAGAATATTTTAAATTTGCGTTTTTACAATGCATGAACGTCTTACTTTGATGGGCCTTGATCCTTGACCCTTTACGTCGCTCATATTGCGGTGACAGGCCATAGTCTTCTCCTCCCCCAAACGGGGGCCATATCTGGCCCATAAAGATTGATTGACGCCGTCAGGAGCCCAACTTAATCATGCTTATGTGATTACAACATAACTAATCAGTTTTCAGCAATTTCCTTTAAAGAATTCTATGAATTCTAGCAAAATGTTTGTACATATTTCAATTTGTAATCTGTTGACGAAAAAGGATCACATATATGTGGGTGTGGGTGTGTGTGTGTGTGTGTTCTCCAGGCCGCGTGGCCAAGGGCAGGAGCAAAGGATGTTGTGATACACAAACCTTGTATATCCTTGAATCCTTCTAAAGTTTATTGCGGCCTATTGGTCAAATTCAAACAAATCCAACCAAAAAAAAAAAAAGAAGAAAAGCCAAAAAAAAGTTTTGCATATTTATGAAATACACCAAACAAGGAACTGGGAAAAACACATTTCCAAACCATATAGCAGCGGCAACAACAAAACATCGGAGATTTTGGTGATAGTCTTTTGTTATAAAGTTAACCAAGTTGAATATTAAAAAAAAGTATTTGTGCAAATCTGTGACCCAAAAAGTAAAAAATGAAAAAGGATTTAATCTCTTTTCATATTTCCCCCACGGCCGCCACCTCCCCCCGCATTGCAGCCTCCATGTCACATACACACACGAGGATACATAAAAACATACGAACCAACAAACATTTGTATGTGTGGTGGCTGTGTATTTTTTAGGTTTTGTTTTGTTCTGGTTTTTTTTTTTTGTATTTTTGGAGAAAATGTTTCTAATACAAGTATACCAATGGAAAAACCATTTCCATATTGTTCTCATCAACAACATTGGAGCGAGAAAACACAGAAAAACTTTATCTAACCCACCCCCGCATACATTTTTTGCACCGAAGTCATACGGCGACACATGAGATATTCTCTGTGTGTGTGTGTGTGTATGAGTGTCTAGGTCGTGATATTTCCGCTTCGGTCAAAGCAGAAAAAAATGAAGCCCTATGAAAATAATCATATTTAATATTATTATTACAGTTTAGTTTCAAAATTGTTTGGATCGGGATGTGTTCTTTATTTTCCTTTTTTTTCTTTCTTTGCAATACATTTGTATGTGTATGTAAATGTGTGTGCACATTAAGCTGGCTGAATTTGTTTGACAGAACAAAACAGTGTCGACGACAGTACGGTTTCAGCAGTGACTGCTCGTGAGTTGGGCCGATTTCGAAATAACCTTCACGAGTTTCTTTTCGGGAAAACTATTTCAGAAAGTTCCAACATAACACCAAAAAAAGATATTACTGGACAATGTATTGGTCAGTAATGGGTTAATATGAAATAATTTCCCAATGTTTCGGTTCAGAAGACATTCGCTACCTATTGATTATGGAATGTTTCGATAAGGCTCTGATCCACATTTTGTGCTAGGCTTTTATTTTCTCAAAATTATACATACATGAATTTATTGTGAAACTTGTAAAATCGGTTATAGACGTCATTTTGAATCCAGCTTAATACACATACATACATCCGAAGTGGTGAATATAAAATCACATGTCACAGATAGACGGACTGCCAGTCAGTCAGTCTGCCCGCCCTGATGCCCGGCTGGGTATGTCAATAGATCTCGATGTTTCTTGCTTATTAACAAACTAAGCCAATGTCCACTTGAAATGTACACATCCCTCATTATTGGATATTCATATTCCAAACATGTATCTCTGAATTATCATAGCATTGTATACACACACACACAGATTTATACACATACATGCTTACATTAATAAAAAGCCTGTCGCTTTCATTTTTTTTTTCAAAATCATATACGAATTTGTTATGACATGCCCTACTAATGGGTTTAAACTTTTTTTCTTTTTGCTTTTGCAAGAAATTGGAAAAATCTAAGCTGAACAGAAATGAGGTCAACTAAAGAATGGTCTTACTGATAAGGCTCTGATTCTTATGAAATATTATTGGAATGGACCAGAGCAAAAAGAAACTGTTCAAACAGAGTAAACGAAAAAAGCTGGACAAGTGAATTTTGAGAAGGGCGCGTGAGGTCGATACCGAACAAATTTGCATCCAACAATTCACTTCCATTGTCATAGATAAACGATTATGTTTATGTGAGGCGAATAATTGATTTCTCTTCATTGCCAACAATTTGTATCCAGCAAGCACATGCGTAGACTCGTGCTTAGTAGAATCTATGCGCATGAAAAGGCCAAGTACAATGTTCATGTTTTTCCAATTAAACGAGAATTGGACTAAGTGGCACATGCGAATATCCACTGTACGATTCTGGTCTGCTAAGACACATTTTTCTATGGTTAGGTGTTTTTTAATTTATTTGTTTTTTTTTAATTACACTTTTTGAGATATAATTACTGATTGAGATATGATCACTATGCTGTCATTAATCTCTTGAACCGAACGAAAGTTTCGTATCTGTACTACAGAAGACTTGCAGTCGGTCTTCATAAAACGAATGCATTCATTTGTTACAAATTGTCAGAATTGGAAGCGTTATTACATGGGTTTCAGACATTTCCATCACAGGTATTGTAAATGGAACGCAGGAAACGTACATCAATAAATACAGATTCAAAGCCAAATATGTATTGTCTGAAATGGGGATTGGGTCCATAGGACAATAGGACAATAGGGAGCAATAAATGCTCTTATGTGAATGCCCATTTATGATTGGAAGTCAGATTTTCGAAAGCTATGATTCGAAACCGTCTTTTTGTTCCATTTATTCAAATAAAAATTTTAAAATATAACTATAGAGCCTCAGCTCCCTTAAGACTTTATATGCTATTGGCAGCTATTGGAACATATTTACATTATACACAGACGGTCTTTCAACATTCTCACCTGTCACTTTTAGGAATTATTTTCTCTACAAAAGGAGTTTAAAGTCGTCTTTTCCAGCATAAAATCCCCCTAGAACCAAAATTAGTTAGTTTTAAAAAATAACTTTTTGAAAATTTAAAAATTATAAATAACAAATTTCTCATCTACAAACTGGCAATGCAATTTTTGAAACGCCGTGTTACCTTGTCATAGGAGACTAACTATGTGTGTGTGTGAGTGCGTATGACACTCTTCATGCATCCATCTGCCGCTCCCATGCCCTGTCCAATCTTTGAACTTGAATTTTTCTGCTAATTTACGTGACATCAGAACTGAATCAATTTGTTTAGCTGGCGCAAAATATTCCCGGCTGTCAACAGTGCATCGCCCTTCCCCCTGCGTCCGCTCATTACAATACAAGTGTCGAAACATTCAAATCTTGACGTCGTAAATATCACCAGAGTGCTGGCGATATTTACGGAATGTTTATGTGGCGCTCGCCTTTGACTGTGACTGCCATTCATTTTTGCCATCTGGAAAACTATTTGTAGGCGTACGTGGCCGGTATCTCTTTAGTATTCGCGTGCTGGTCGTCTTGTCGTGCGGTGGCATCTGTCATTTATTTTTACACGCCGTTTTCAGCTAATGTCCGATGTTTATTTGTTCAGTGATAAATTCGCAGAGTCATTAACGGAATATTTGTGTACGAATCGTGACGAATCACAGAGCAGACGTTGACACTGATGCGATGTTTTTGCACACTGGCCTCCGCTGTCTGGGCCGATGGTGAGGGTTGAAGTCACAATTAATGAATGAAGTAAATATCTTTGTGGACCATGTGGTATAGTAAACACTGTTTTTTTTTTTTGTTAAGTGTTGTTTTGCAAATGATTTTCAGCAGCGACTTTTAAAAGAGAGTGATTGTCCACTTATGTCCCACATGTTTTTAAAGTGAGCATTTCGTTTTGAATAAGACTGGCTGACACACATTTACTCTCCGTGTATCCGTGGTGAGGTAGGTAGTGTGTGCGACTATCAAACAAGTAATCCTGGGTTCAAAACCGGGTAAGATCATCAAACATTTTTCAGCGTAAATGCTGGCCACTTTACGAGTATGTGAGTTATTTCTAAGCCATGTAAAACTTCTCTAGAAGAGCATTAGCCCGTTCGTAGCTGTAGGACTCCGGTCAGTGAGTATGGCAATTATATGGTGCACAGCTCCCTGATTCGAGAGAAGTTCTCCGCCTGTTCCTTCATGGAATGTTAAGGAAAATAAGTAAATGTTTCCTGTAGATGAGGTGGCAAACGCCAAGTTTCAACTATATGTGTGTGTATAATATTAAGAATTTTTTTTTTGGCAAATTTGGCAAATAATATAATTCTGGAGATAATTTTTGAGAATGCATTTTTATCAACAAAATTAATGTTATTAATAAACATTAATTGAGAAGAAAACCTAAAGTAATTTTTCCAATTTACCTTCTTTCTACTTAATCCACATTTGGTTGATTTGATAACCATTATAACTCATGGGTGCAAAGCGTAAATGGACCAACTCCGTGACATAACGACAGAAGTCACTGTCCTTTGTATCTCAATTAACAATCGCTCTTTGGAGGTCGCAGCGACATCCCATCGTTGAATACAACGGATCTGGCAACCGGTGTTGATTGAGCTACTACAGCATGCCAGGGTCCTCGCGGCTTCTTCAGAATGGAACCTTGAGAAGTCAGATTGCTGGGTGAAGGTTGCAGTTTGATGGGACAGATAAAAACATACATTTTACAGTTTTATACAGGGTCTTCCAACAGGAGGTGTTATTTTGGTATTCAAAGAAAAATTGCATTTTTTGAAATAAATGATCGGTTGTTATAATAAATAGGAAGGTATGCCGTTGATGAAAATATGAAAAACAACATGAGCCAAATGGCCACCATGACCACGCTTACAGGACCATATCCTTTTCATGGACTTTTCCATAACAAAATCGCAAAGTGACTGCCCTATGTCCTCGATAGCCTCACGAAGTCAGATTAGACAGACGAATTGTGACAAGGATAGGTTGTTAAGAGCACACGGTATACACACACACACAAACATTTTCACGTATTTTGACATTGGTTTTAAGGTGTTTTTTTCTTAAATATGTGGACACAAATTGTATCGTAAAATGTATAATATTTTTTTTAGTCTATATTTGAAAAGCTAAAGTCCATTTGTGACCCAGGTGGGCACAGAATTTCACAAAAATACAAATGAGGGATGACTATGGACGTATCCGTACGCAGATGCATTTGTTAGTTTCATTATGTGTACAGAGAGGAATCTAAAGTCTCATGATGTTCACTTCTATTCCTTTCTCTTGAAATTTATATTATTTTTTAGTTTCAACACCAGCGAAAATTACAGATCTGGCACGTTGACAGCTTCTCGAAGCTTTTTAAAGCGTCTCCAACAGACTGTACTCAACTCCGGATTATGGAATTCATCTCCGAGCACCATTGGGCTCATTCTCCTTTGGGAATAACTGAATTTGTTTGTTGGCGATATTCCTTCCTTGTCCGGAACGAGCTAACGGGTTTTTGTAATGTCCTGACGTTGAACTTTGTCTATTTCTATCTAAAGAACGTCCAAAATCCTGTATCAAAACAAATAGTCAACCACTTACATTTAAGTTTAGCTGCCCGCTCCGTTCTCTGAAAAATATATTTTCGAACTGGCCAATGGGTTATCCTACAAAATACCGGCTAGCGGAATGGGCGACAGTTATCAAATCCTGTTTAATGGCAGTCGGATAACTAGTCCTCCTTTGGCAGCTGCAATTCCAAATGCCGCCATTCAAATGCAAATTGAGTCCTTTAACGTTTTATCGTTTCACAAACATAAATTAGTCGTCTCTGTTAAATTGAATTTTTTTTTTTTGTAATTTTCATTTTAGTCGAGCAGTAAAGATTTTCGTAAATGAGTTCACGGGCAGCTTCGTCAGTGCGAGTGTGTGTGTGTCAGTGTGTGGGTGGGTGCTACTGGCCGCACTGGATGGAGAAGGGTCGTGGACTGGGTGCGTGTATACGTTTCGGAGCAGTTTTCGCATAAATTGTTATTAAAATGTTCGTTTCAACGTTTTATCTTATTTATTGAGGAGAATGTCATAAGTTGGATACTTTTTTCATTTCTCATTTGCCTGAAATTCTTCTATAATGAGAAATGAATTAGGACACTTTCGGATGTTGCTATTGTTGGAGCTGCTACAGCTGCCGTTGCTGCCGTTGTTGTCCTCTCATGGGAATAACAAAATTAAATTGTGATTTTTTCTGTTGTGCCCCACCAGTCCCGTGCTCGCAGCCGTACGAAGGCAGTTTCACTTTTCATTTAGTTTTATTTCGTTGTGACATTCTTTTTGCTATTATCATTTTGCTCTCATTTCTCGTTTTCCCCTCCGCTTAACTTGATGACATCTCAACTCGGTGCTGGTGAACGCGAACGTGCGTCTCTGTATGTGGGTGTGTGCGTGTGCATTAACTAACGAAAAGATTCAAGTTTATTTCCGTTTCCCTATCATTCGCTTCTTTTCATTTCGTTTCGTTTCGTTTCATTTGTGTTGGTGTTGAGGTTTTTGTTGTGGTGGTATTGCATTAATTTTGCATTACAAAATTACAATTTGTTGAAATTCATACTTAGATTGTGCTTTCAGTCTGTCTATCTGTCCATGGGACGGGGATGTCTCCCTGTCAGTGTGAGTGCGACTGGGAGTGATTTGCTCTTGCCCCACGATATCCCATAAAGCAGCATTTCAATCTCGGCACAACTGCAAAAGGGAACCATGACATTTTGTTGTCAATAAATACAGAACGAAAAAAAAAAAAAAATCAAATACGAAATGGGAAGAAAATCAAGTGGAAAAAGACATCATGTTGTGAAATGACTGTGAGACACACCGACCGCCCGATCGACAGACAGACAGATAAATTGCTTGACAACTAACTGAGTTATTCTCCTCTATTGTGATACTATCGTTGTTGTGATTCTTCTCGTCTCGTCTCGTCTCATCTCGTCTCCTCTCCTGTGTGCCTATCACCCCTCCGCACTCGGGCACTGCCACCATTTCATCGTCCGCTTCTGTTTTAGGTTCGAAGTCATTTTTTTTAATGCTACTTGTACTTATTATTATGTCATTTGGTTTGGTTTCTGTACGTCTGCAAGTACATACAGACGCACAGACACAGCCACGGACACGGACACACTCACTCACCCATACATACGTACATCACGTCACCATGCTCATGGCTGTGTCTGTGTGTATTTTAGTATGTGTGGGAGTGTGTGATTTTAATAGATTGAAGGTTTCTTCAATCTGCAAGGGACACCGGTGGCGGGGAAGGGGGCAAAACCAATCATTGCCAATTCTCTGTTAGGCAGAACAGCACGGGCAGCGCCCACAGTAACAGCAGAGAAAAACGTTCTTCATTCGTTCGTTCGAACGTTCGTACGTTCGTCAATGCCAAAATGGAGAAATGTAACAAATTAAATTTTATTGTTAATTGTAATCGATTTTCGTCACATGAATGAATGAGCATGAGCGTGCGAACAAGCCATGGAAATTCTTATTACTTGTTATCAATTATAACGCCGTTAATGAGAATTTCTTTTGGATGTGAATCGACATCGACATCTACATCACATGTACACACATATATTTGTATATAGACTTTCATTTGACTTTGACAGATATCCCTCAGATAGCCTCAATGGACAAAAGTTGGTTATATCTCGAATAAGGGTTAACCGCACAATTAACTCGAATCCGATTCGTCCATATAGACAAGTTTTCTCGGATTTTAGCAAAAGTTTGGTCGCACTGACTGACTGACTTTTAAAAAGTTTATTTTATCGAGATAGATTGCAGTAGTTTTTCAAATTATGGGAGATGTAACTAATAACGGCCCCATTTATATCAATAATGACAGAAAAATGTTTTGTAACATTAAATTATATATTTCATATCTCCTAGATGTTGAGATATATTGGCACGTCGTTACCCTACCTAATCATTAAAATGTCCGCGCTGACACTTGAGCACAGGACCCCAACTACACACGATTACCATACTTTAATGAATGAATTAACATTTCATTAAGTTAGACTTATTCTTTGGATTGTAAAAATTAAAAAAAATAATTCGCTCATTTAGAACCCAGGTTCGACACCTGCTGAGACTATCAAACATTTCATCAGTGGCTGCTTTCACCTCGTAAATGTTGACGACTTTACGAGTATGAGATTAATCTGTAAGCCATGTAAAACTTTTCTAGAAAAGCATTAGACGTTCGAAGCGAGCTTTTAACAGTAGGTATCGGTCAGTGAGTATACAAATTATATCTCGCACAGCTCACATATTCGAGAGAATGGAAGTTTTCTGTGTTCAAAATATCCCAATGTCTATATTCTTCCTTCGGAATAGATGATTTTTTCTCAGCTTAACTCTCAATACTCCTTATCACACCATTTGATGAATTCGGACCGACAAAGGGTAACCTATGTCTTTTGGACTAGTTTATGTTTTGCGGATATGTTGAGATCACTCCACGGAGTTTTAGGTGTCTCTTCGTGTTGCTATTTAGTTGTTTTGGTATTGGTCGGAATCTATATCCGTAGTTCGGAACGTTCTTACTAGATACATACGTATCACAGTGTGATCAATCTGGTTCTTGTCTTTCCATCACAATGCTCATACCTGATATTGCTTACTGTCATATTCCTTGTGGCGGTGACATCGATCTGCTTCATTCCGTTATCAAAAGTGTCATCATGGGGTGGATGTTCTCCCCGTCAAGTTGACAATTATAATTCACAAAAGGAATATGAATCAAATCAATTGACATGGCCGGGCCAGAGGTCCTCCGCTGTCTAGAGAATGCTCGTCTCGTCATTTCTTTAACTCCATCAATAAATAAAGACACAGCAATCTGACCCAACGTTCACTTGGGCGCTTCTTAAAGAACTCCAAGCTCTCATCGAGTGCCTTGAACTTGGAACGGGTGTTACAAAGTGCCTTTAGAACTTTCTGAGCATATTGTTCGTGAAGCCAGCTGTGGAATTTAATTTTTGTGTGTTTTGCAATCAGGCCTGTCAAGCCTGATAATGTGCTTTTTTTCCATACAACTCGGACACACTTCTGTCAAGCGTGACGTCCCTGCCGCTTAAAAGCCAAATGCGATCAGAATGAACTTTTTCTCATCTCAATCGAAATAAAATGTTATCGCGGCGTATGTGGATTACCTGTCTGTGAATGTAATTATGTGTAGCTTCATTGGTTATTTGAAAATGTGGAATCGACAATGCTGGCACTGCGATTGATGGCGTCCACAGCCATCAAGAGCATTCGAATGTAACATCAGAAGCACAGCTACGCCACAGATGGACAAGAGTGAGTCCAACTGCTATTACTTTCTTCTCGTTCGCTCTCTCTCTCTCTCTATCTCTCTGTGTGTGTGTCTGCCGTTGTAGGCGTTTTTATTTTGGGTATTCTGGCGTGTCTGCACGTGTGTACGTGATGTGGTCGGCCACAATTTCCCTTTAATTATTGCATAATGAGTGTGACAATGATACTTTGGCAATGTCTCAGCATTGAATACAATTGATTTTTCATATTCCCTCAAGATTAAAGAACTTTTCTGCTGGCAAAGCAGAAACAACAGCAGCAGGAGCAGCCTCATCAACCGTTGGCAGCATTCAGCGAAATTGCCAAAGTTTGCCAAATACTTCAGCCGTTTTTATTGTCTTTATGCTCGTTTACTCCATAAGTTGGATTCCCGTCTGCCACTGACTGACATGCCCTTACTGACAAGTGCTTCACAAGCGACCCCACTCCTGATCCAGCTCCTGTCGATGTGTTTTTCTTTTGAACTCTAATTTTAAGTTGTTCACTGGGATTTTGCAAAACATCCGAAATGTGTGGCCTTTGAGTTTGCATTATGATGTCGTGTCGTCTTCAGCGGCAACATCAACAGGAATTATGCAATGAAAATCTGTATACAACAATAACAGAATTTCCTGCTGTTCCACAGTGGTGGCGAATGCGACAAACACGACAGAAGCGTCAAAATGTCAACGTTGTTAGGAATTGACTTTTTTTTTGTTAACTTCATTCCTGTCAACTATATCGTCTATCAGATCTTAAGTAAGTGTTGTCATTTAGTTTGAGCTTGACAGTTGACGATAAAAGAGATATCAACTAAAAATTGCATCAATACAATAAATTTCCATGGTTCCACACCGAAAGTTCAGGTGGCCCCTAGAAGAGATTATCGGTTATGTGTTTCGCCAGACGAATGCATACCATGGAAGACCGAGGCTGACAAGGCCAATGGACGCATATTCTGTTGATTTCCAATAGGAATTCCGGAATTCGGCCAGGAATTGTACAATGTCTTCTTCGCAGGATTTCAGTTTTCATAACCGAACCTGGGGAGAAATAATTTATATTTTATGATTTTATGGAAAAATCGCACTGTTGTCAATCTGCCAGCAATGGTCTCTAAAGATTGCAGTATAGTCGTGTGACGTGTTAAATTCCTCCGTATTTTGCTCAGTTTCGTACCACTGTATTTGGCGTTGTTTGGCGAAGAAGGATAGTGTGGTGGTTCCTTCGCTGACGCTGTTCAGAGTGGAAGAATTTGTCGTGATGGAAAAGCTGCTTTTGTTTCCACTTCGCCACTTAAGCAGCCGATAGGAACGTTGCAACAATGAACGTTGTTGCTGGCAATGCAGCTGTTGGTGACAGTGTTATTGTTTGCCGATGCTCATGTTGCTGCTGTTGGTATTGTTGTTGCAAATTGGGTGTCAATATTGCTGTTGCTGTAGTAATACTTTAGTCAAAAGATTACCATTAATGATGTTATTTCTTGCAACACATTTGCCCGCTATTTGTTGCTGGCGCTGCAGCAGCTGCTGCTGCCGATGTTGCTGTCCTTACATTGTGTTTTGTTCTGTTCTGTTCTGTTCGGTTTTTTTTGACAACCTTTTTTAAATCTGTTTAAGCACAATGATGCGATTCATGAGCATGTTTGTTGTTGGTTTCAATTAGTTTTATTTGGTGTTCGGTTCGAGTGCGCTACACAGCCAGCGATGACCGTGTGAATGGCGCTTAAGGGTTTTGTACAAACACGATCTGTGTTTAGGAGTTTTCGGGGCACTGTAAACAAATGACGCTGGAAAACTATCACCTTCATTTTGTCCGCTCTGACTTCGGATCAACTGCTAGCAACATCAACATTCGGCTGCAGACATAACCCAACCAAATAAGTCATTGTCTTAGTCGTCGTGTCATGGTCTTTATCGCATTTTTTTTGGGATTTACAGACTCTTAAATATTTGAAGTCAATTCTGTCCTTTAGGAAAGCCATGAAATAGATTTGGCTACACAGGCTACAAATTTTATTTCATTTATTCAGTAAATGGACATAAATTCCTTACAGACATAACCCAGCAATGTAAAAAAGAAATATATTAATTGTAGCTTAAGTTAAGTTACTTTACGGTATTATAACGTTTTAAGATTCTGATACTGTTTCATTGTCCACATTCCAGAGAGGGCAGCCGAAAATGTTGATTGATGTTCTGAAATTTTCCCATTCAAAGAAGTAACAAAGTGAAGTCATTCCTAGGTCCTAATATTGATAGCCAACAAAAAATAAAGCAATCGATTAAGGAATATGTCATATAGTTAATTTATCCCCATAGAATATTTCGATATTTCGTAACCAACAGAACGAGAGGTCAACCGTAGGGTTGGTTTAAAGTCAACGTTGTCAGAGTTACACATTTGCGGGCATGTTGCTTTAGTGTTAGAACATGTTGATATACATTCGAATAGTTGCTGTTGCTATTGTTGTTGTTGTTGTTGCTGGGTATTTTCATTTTTCTTTGTAATTGCTATCTGATGCATAATTTTTTCAATTTTCGTTAAATGGGAAAGCAACGAAAATAAAATCATTTCGTTGTAATTAAAATTTCAAATTGAATGAACAAAAACACCCAAACACACACACACACATTCGCATGTAATATTTAAATTTATTACACCAAAACAGACACACACACATACACACATGCATAGATACATACGTTGCAAACAAACATTAAACAGATGAATGACAGATTCTTATCATTTCATCCGTTGCTATGGCAACATTTCGCATTTGGTTTCTGTTGGTCTTTCTGTGTCATGATGAGAGGGGGTGGTGGGTGTGGAGGGGGGTTCGGTGCGAGCGACTACTTGTACGGCTAACGTTGCGTTGCCGTTGCGTTTCCCTTAGACCGAGTGGAATTCAATTGAATTCTAAAACATGGACGAACAACAGGCAAATGACGTCTGTTCATTGCGACGACCGTAATAACACAAAGTCGAGAATCTGGTATTACTGCATCATAAATTGGCTATACGAACAGCCAAGGCATGATTTCAAAACAAAGTTCGATATGTTTTTGGGACAATAGAGAGCCTTACAAAAAAAAAAAAAAGAAGAAAAAAATAGTGACTCTAGCCGATTTGTTTTCCACAGACGGACATGTCCACATCATCTTACTGCTCATTGCGCGTTTTGATATTTCGAAGTGTTCCCGAGGAAAGGGAATGTCTAAGTGAATGTTGGACGGCATGAATAGCTCAGCTCAGAAATGAGAATATGCTCTGGATTTGTTGTTAACAACGGTTTCCTACCTATAGTTAAATGATGGGCAACAACTCGCATAAGAACAAAATTATTTTAGGCATTAAATTTACGTTTTGTCAGCACTTCGAACTGAGGTGAGACCACAGCACCGTCAATGACATTAAATTTGTCGTCGATGAGATCAGCCAACATGATGACACTTCCGTTAACGAAATGCCTACGATCTAGTTAGCCGTCCAAAAGGTTCTAGTTGGACGTCCAAGTCTAGTTCCCCTGGCTGCAACAACGTTTCCTTGCGAAGATACCAGCCTCAACTACTTTTGTCTTTCTAGGTGAGCTACCCTAATGTACTAACAAACTTTGCATCTCGAGGTTAAACTACTGACATGGAATTGCACTTCACTGCTGAGTTTATGGGAAATTACTGGCAGAAATTCACTGAGATATACGGATGCACCAATTAGTTGCCAATATTAGTTGCAAGCTGTCAGATGAACTTGTTTTGTGGGAAGATTTTCTTAGACGAACCGAACAATAACGTACAATCTACAAACAATCGCCATTGAACCAAACAAAACAGTAGTTTGCGGTTTGTTTTTTGGGTGGACGAATTCCTAAGAAGTTGATAGAGATCTGCTGCAGTTCGAAACAGGATTTAATCAGAGATTATAACAATTGCAAGAGGACAGTGGCGTCCGGTTTAAGCAAAAACTATTTAAGTCTGCTGTTGATTGTGCGCCGGCATCTTCCGAGGCCGAGGCCATGAAATCAAAATTATTAAAACAATGAAAATGTAATCCAAATATCATAATGAAGAACATTGTTACGTGTACACAATCATCCACTCTAGCGGACTTGAATTGGCGGTGTCGGTTTGCTTCACCGCATACTTTCTGATTGTGGACTTCACAACAAGCACAAGCCATCTGGTCTCATCCCCATTGAAATGGACGTTGCAATTGAATTACTTGTTTAACGTTTTTCTTTTATGGAAAACTATGTTTGGTTTAGAGAAATATCATATCATCCGGGCAATGCCAAGAGTAGAGTTCACAGTCCTTGCCCTACGTGACGTATGTGTGTTAAAATATCTATTACTTCGAAACCCTTCGACAACAGCCTAATTGGCTTATCAACTATTAAAAAAGTTTGCAAAAGCTTCAGACATTGTCAATCATTGCGATCTACCGCCAATGCTCAAATCCAAAGTGCACAGCATTTCACAGACATTCTGGCCAAAAAGTGCTAAAGTTGCCTCGGTGTGTGTGTGTGTGTTGCTAATAAATAATTTCCGAGCCAATGTCAATGGAAATGTTGCCGGTGATTTACCAAAAGCGGCAAATATTCGAGAGGAAACTTTGTCGTTTGGTGCATTTGTCGGGGGCATTGTTGCAGCTCACATAATTGGCGATGACATTGGAAATATGTATGCAAATTGAAATTGATGAAAGTTTTAATTGTTAATGCTTAACACATGTACGACTCCGACCCGTAGTCAATGCACACAGATTTACATTTACAAAATTCGATAAAGTTATTTTTATTATTTCCCTGCACCTTGCTGAGTGTATTGGAATTCTGAGGTGGTTCCATTTTCCGTTTCCGGTCTTGTAAATATGAACAGTGTCTCATTCCACTTTAATGTGGTGGCGGTCTGCCACCGCTCCCGCTCCGTCTGCTGCTGCTGCTGCTTCACGTTATTCGTCTTCGTTTGCCAGGCACAGAAATCGTTACATTACATTTAGCAATGCCTCATAAAGTTTTGTGGCAGCAGCAACTTTTTGTGTGTTTTGTTTTCGCAACGTATTCGTCTTGATGTATTTTCAATTCCAAACGTTTATACTCGCACACATTCATGTCGTTCTTCCTTCATTTGTGCGCTTTCTAAAGAAACTTTGCATACGCACACTCGAGTGCAGAGTTGCGAGTTGCTTTCCTGTAACAACAATTCCATCGAGACACTCGACAACAACTTTGTCTGCCTTGTCCCCAAACCCAAGTTGCCAGCGCCTGCATCGTCTTCTTAAGTGAATTGAATGTGTGTACGAGTATGTGTATGTGTATGTATTGTTGCTGTTATTTCTGTTTCTCTTTCGTGTGAACAGAAGCGTACAGGGCAAGTTTTCTATGGAGCTTTCACGTAAATAAATGTTATTCTTATTCATGGCGTTGTTGTTGAAATGTTTACTTTTCGAAATGTATACAATTTGCTGCTCTGCTCTGCCTGTCTGTTTGTCCGTCTGTCCGTCCGTCCGTTCGTCTGTCTGCCACTGACTTTTAGCCAAAATTACCAAGTCGTTAAAATCAATATATACACAATTTATTACATGTGTGAAAATCTGTTATTAAAGAAAATATATAAATGGCACAGCCATTCATTCGTATCTTCTTTTTGTCGATAAAACCCGTTGACAGTCGATAGCCGATATAAAGTTCGACATCTTTCGACTGCTAATGTTATGCGTTATCTTAGACGTTACAACTGGTTGTACAACTGAGTTGAGCTACCGAATTGGTCGGACCGAAATAGAACGTCCCGTCTCAAAGACATATAACAATACTCAGGGAATTTTCGCAGTGTATTATTGTTGACCGGGAAATTGTAACAGGCTATATTAAGAAATGACCCAAAAAGCTATTGGCAAAGGTGCAAAGAAAACAAAAACGACTTCTTTTTGAACAAAAAAATAATTATACAAAATTTATTCACATGGGTATAGCCTTGAAAATGGCGTTACGATTACCAACGAACATTGTTTAATTTATATACGTATCTAGACATTGATAGGTAGAAATTGGGTCAATATGTAAGTCAATATTTTTGTAGGTAGGAGGAAATCTGCCGCGTTATCTAGTTTACATATAATTTTGGTCCTAATGTACCTAAATGTTTAGGGAGAATCCATTTATAACAGAAATCGTGTATGTGCGAATTCGAAAAGTCTCATAAAGCGTGAAGAAATTAGTGAGATCGACTGTTCCGGCAAGTTTTTAAATGCACGTCTATAACGAATTCGATTGTTTAGTTGAATCGACATTTTTATTAAATTGTTATTTTGAAGTCTTAGTCTTTCTTAGTATTGTTCTGACCCCTGCTCATACGGATTCACATACATACACATCGTCACCCACAAGTCATGATTTTGATTGATTGCTTTAAAATGACCTTAGACAATACCTGTCTCTGCCTACTTTTACACTTCAATATCCAAAATATACAATTTGATGGGCGAATTCCTAAACGACGTAACAGGACAAGTGGTTAAGATTTTACAACAGTCTTTTTGGATTTCAGGTGCCGGGTAAGATGATATACATTATCATTTCCCTACGATAAATACTAGTATAGATTGGAATAATAACAACGATCTATGTAGTAGAAAAAAAATAAGAAGAAAAAAAACGATGAGCCACACTCCCTTCCCCAATAGAATGTGGCTGTTAAGCTGTTTTTTCCAGCAGAAATCCTTGCCCTCGCAGTTGTGGTTCAGTGACTGGCAATTACCGTCAGCCAGGCTGCGATAAAATCTCTGAAATTTGTATTCCTGAATTTAAGGACTGCCCACATTTTGGATGCCGGAACACAGCAACATTGCAGAGATTGATTGAGTGGATGAGCTGCCACGATTTGGGACAACCTTACAAGTTCCTTCGGATGATATTCACGTGTATGCTCAGTCTCAGATTATATAGATTTCTAATCTTGATAGAGGAGATATCGAGCGATTTCTGTCAGATTTGCAGACAAGTACTGGACTCTGACATAAATCGCTCGAAATCTCTCATATCAAGATTAGAAATATCTATGTTGATGGCCGTAATCACTGGATACTGTTTTCTAGGTAGACACACATAGACAGATTGCACGTGTCCGGCTCTTTGTTTGGTAGGATTGGAGTTTTTAGGAGCACACTTCTATTCGAACCTCGCACGAACACACTGTTTTCAGAGGTTTCCTATACAGCTGCGATTGATTTGATAGGGATCTAATCAAATGGGACACAAAATGTCTGGCAATATTTCCCTACGCTAGGCTACATGATGTTAAGGCACTGTCTAGGTGCATAGGGTTAGAATGCAGCATTCAGTGGTATCGCAATGCTCCTTAATGGATAACGTGCGTCTAATAAAACAGCCTACCCAACCTAATCCTGCTTTGCGATGGCACCAATTTGCCAAATAAAGCTGTCATTCAACCAATGGAATTCCAGTTAATTCGTGAACTCCAAACAATCCTAATTTCCACTCTAACTGCTGTTGCTTATCTTGACCTACCTTCTGCAATCTAAGCTGCGGTATGTTTTTGTTGAACTCTTCTTCTATGTAGTCCGTTTTTCGCTTGTCCGTTTCCATTGTCATTTTCCAGCAATACATATGTATTTTTAAAATTATCCTATATTAATCGATTTGAAAGTCCATATCGCTCCTTAGCACCACAAGTCAAAATAAGCAAATTATACAGGAGCGTCATTTTTAAAAATAATTTTAATTATTTTATGATTTTTGTAAAAACTATGTGTTTTCGTTTCGGGTGTTTTCGATCATAAAATGACGGCTGTTTTAGCGAAACATGAAAGTTTCATCGTTTAAGAATCATTGTATGCCAACAAATTATTGTTGATATTTTTTGAAATGTATGACTTTTGTATTTAAGGAGCGATATGTACATCATTTCCTATGCGATTTGTACACATTCACTATCGTACGACTTTGCTTCTACCAATTGGTTTTTTTATGTGTCTATTAATAGACAACTGAAGAAGACCACCAATTCAATAACCAACTTGCGCTCACATGAAAACCTCCACAAATTGGATTGCAGTTTTAACTTTATTAAAGTTAGTCACACGTTTGTCAGTGCACTCTTCCCACACGGAGTACATGCATTCCACAACCAATTTGTTTCAACCCGGGTTTGGGTTTCATAAGAACAATAACCAGGTTTTGTCCAAATTCGTTTTCGAAAGTTCTTTAATAAGAACTCGAAGAGGTTCGAGCTTTCATAACTCAACTAAAAATATTTACAAATGTCGTCAGAGCCTCTATTAGTGTAACGAAAATAATTTAGCTGTACAACAATTTAATTCATTTGATGTTGTCATCTCTGTCCATTCAAGACGTAAGGTCAAGTCAACATGTTCTCAATTATTTCGACTACATAAAGCCGGCATTGCGATTAATATGTGCATTTGATTTGATGACAATTGATTTCTGACTAATGACTTTGTAAACGTAATGAACAACTTCATGGTTTTTATGAAGATTTTCAAACGTTTTTATGAAAAATTCAAAGTTTTGCTAAATGAACGAACACAAATGCATAACGTCCAACCATGTCTGTTTTCCATTAATTATGGAACACCAATTCATGCACATGGCTATCTCGGCTGGCTTCGAGTTCTATCTTACAAATGGCTTAGGCGCTATTCGCCTTCAGAGCGCGAGTCACATTGTGACAGCGTCAAATCACCGCTGCGACGTGACCAATTGACATTACCGAGACAGCTTATGCGAGCCCCATAACCGGCGATCCGGGTTTCTCCTCCTAAAGTTTTAAACATGTAATCTATTCTATTCGTAGAAGGTCGTATCGTCAACCCGTACCGCCATTCACATGTAATGGGAATGCGGAGACATTGTACAAAAAAAATGTCGGTTAAAGTTGCCAGCCAGTAAATGAAATTCGTGTTGACATGAAATATTAGCTGTTGTTGTTTCCCCCGTTGTCCATTAAAATTATATTTACATATTCGCACTCGACAAACTGATGGAGTGGCCATCGATATAAATATCCTTGTGACGGCGAGAAAATCACCTTTGGCACAGTAGTCACACTCACCGACTCTCCGACTCACACATATGCGAGTTCCGTTGGTCATGGAAATAAGTTGTGTGTGTGTTTGTTGTTGTTGCATGATCTGCATCAGTGGCACAGGTCATTTAAAGCGCTTCCACTTCCAACATCAGCAACCAACTGGTTGACATGGCTGATGCCCCTCTAACTGGTGGCGGTTGACAATGCTAATGGTGATGATGACGATGACGATGACTGGAGGACTCAAAGTACGGGAGATGAGCTGGGCAAGTGGCTGGCGATGCGAGCGGAGCAACTTGTTTGAACTGTAAGGGATGCAGGCAGCAGTATCATTTGGTGAATGTTGGCGATATATTTGTTTGCGTTACTTACGTAACAGTGGCATAATTGGCTGACGTTCATGTCAATGAATACACGTTTTTTTTTTTACGCGTTTAATAAAGGACTCGCACACAACGAGTATATGTCTTCCACCGGCAACCCCCGCCCACCACACTCTTTGTACGTCTGTGAGTCGGAGTATGCATGTGTGTCGGTCGGTCGGTCTGTCTGTCTCTCTGTATGTGTAATGTTTTTATTGTCACTTTTTGTTTGGTTTGTTTGTGTTCGGAGTTTATCTCTGGCACAAAAGTGTACGTCAGTGTATGTGTTTCACGATATATCCTTATCTGAGTGTGTATGTGTGTGTGTGTGTATGTTTATAACATCAATATAAATTACTTTATATTTCCCCCCTTTTTTTTGTGTTAAATTTCAGTGCACATTTTAAACACGCACACAACAAAGAAAAAAAAAATACCAGAGTTTATATTTTTTTATAACTTTATTTTATTCAAAACTGCGAATGTGTGTTTTTGTGCCGTCTCTGCTGATGCCGTTGTTGTACTCGTAATAATATGAAACTTTGTTAAAAATGTGTGTGAGTGTATGAGATTTTTATTAGCGTTTTCGTAGTGCAAACTCAACTGAACACTCGGAATGCTAGTACGTGATGTGTACAAGTCGTCGGATTACATGCTCCGAGCAACTCCGGTAGACGCATAACATTTTCGGAGGATCACCCAACAAACCATGACCATGACTGAACTTAAGGAACTAATTTTTTTTTGACAAAATCTATTGAGTATTTTTATTGAAAGTAGACTTGCAGTCCTTGAGCACGAAGCTGCATGATGTGTTCACAGCAAGGCATCTCCATCTTCATGTTTGCTCTGAAAAAAACTATTCCAAAAAAATTCCCCAAAATAAATGGAAAATTTCCCCTAAAGCCCAATATGAAAATTTCCCAAAATTTTTCCAACATGAGGTATTCAAAGAAAAATTACATTTTTTAAGATAAATGGTCGGTTGTTTATTTCACAATAAATAGGAAGGTATGCCGTTGATGAGAATATGAAAAACAGCATCAGCCAAATAGCCACCACGTCCAAGCTCACAGGACCATATCCTTTTCATGAACTTTTCCATAACCAGTTCGCAAAATGGCTGCCCTATATCCTCGATAGCCTCACGAAGTCTATTTGTGAGGTCTTGAATCGACGCTGGGCTGTTGGCCCCAAAGGAAGATTCGCAAGGTGTTAAATCACAAGATCTCGGCGGCCAATTGTGATCATCTCTTCGAGAGAACACGGTCCGGAAACTTTTCCCTTAAAAGAGCAATGGTTTCTTTGCTTGAGCGGCGCGTAGAGCCGTCTTGTTGAAAGTAAACGTTATCCAGATCATTATGCCGACCATATCCCATTCACCGTAACTGTTGATCCAATCTCATTTTCGACAAAGTAAAGTCCAATGATCCCGCCGGACTATAATCCGCACAAAACAGTCACACGTTGAGGATGGAGGCTGCTCAACACTAACTCTTTGGTTTTCCGAGCCCCAGATGCGACAATTTTGCTTGTTGACGTAGCCACCGAGGTGGAAATGGGTCTCATTAGTCAAGATGATCTTCCGATGGAATTCCGGATAATTTTCATGCATTTCATTTTTTTTATATGAAGTGAAATATTACCTACAAATTATGAAAAATTCCCCAATTTCGTATGACATTTTTATTTTTGCTTAGTGACAAAACAAATCTCAATCGAGGATAATAGAAATATAAGAATTCAATTCATAAAAACTGAAATAAACATGAAAAATAATAAATATTGTTGTCTCTCCACCTCTCAATTCGAGGGAATCGATTGCATTTCTGCGCATAACGTCAGCTCAATGATTTTAATTGGTTTCCTCAATTCAAAATTAACCGATTTATATCTTTATAAGTCCCAAAACGTATCGAATTTCAACGCATTACAATATTTTATTCAAGTACAATCTTTACAACCGCATCATTTCCAAAAACCCCGGGATTCCGCACAAAAAATCCAAGGAAATCGGGAGAAAAACAGTCACGTGCCTCCCTATAAACCAGTCCCTCAGGACTGTCAGATACATGGCTTCTCGAATAGTCAAAGCCCAATTAATGGACAAACCATTGGGGATAACGAGACCTAAAGTAAGGAGCCTCGTCTATCTGACAATTTTCGACATTTGTTTAATGTTGGTCGAATATCTTTCTTCTCGTTAGATAACAAACCACGATTCTTCCTTAGAAAAACCAAGTTGTGATCTTAATCCAAGGGGCCACCGGTCCATGGACAGTATTGCGGAGAATGTCGAAAGGTGTGAGACACAACAAAACTTAAATGGATTTACTCGAGTAAGAGTATATTGAAATATACGAGATAAAGAACCGAAAATTCTATAACTTGTCAAGACTGCTTAAACTATTGCGTATTTTTGTTATTTTCCCATCAAACATGACGTAGACTTATACAAGTTATAACATTTAACCTGTTGCTAGTTTTACAAGTGCAAATATTAAATTGTCATCTTCATTGGATTGATTGCAAATGGAAGCGTGTCCGCTGCATTGCTGTATTGTTGCCCTGCCATCCTCATAATGCAAAAAACATTGTCTTGATGGTCCAGAAGAACGGAATTAAACATAAACTACAGCTGCTAGCATTCGCTAGCCATCTGTCGTCGTTTTATCGTAATCCGTGTATTACATAATGATTTGTATATTTCAATGGAATCTCATTTTCTCACTTATCAAAATTATGTTGTCGGACGGACTTTAGGTTCACATATACAGTTTCATCGCCTTGAAGAACTCATCTGTGGTTTTGCTGTAAATTAAGAAGATTTATTGTGGTTGTCCTTTGTGTTACGTACCTTTTCGAGTGCAGTGCATCGGCGTTGATTGATTGCCAACATGGATTTGATGGATGGGAATCGATGTCAACCAACTTAATTTGCATGTCCCCATTCATTCTCATCACCCATCGAATGATGCTAAGCGTTCCTTTTTTTTTTTTTGGTCCCGTCCGCCGGGGTTCTCTGCATTTGCTGGGTAAGCATTAGTTATCGTCATCGAGTGGGTGGCGTGATATTCGCTACTCCCACTCAAATTAAACTAACAAATTGTCGCGACGTGTCCAGAGGCAAAAAACGGGGAAAAACTACTGAGGTTTTTGAGTTTTTTAGTATGTGCCAGAAATATAATTAAAACTTTATTTGCTTACGCTCACTTTGTCAACTATACAAACACACACACACCCACCCACACACATATATCGCTATACCACTGTGCACCAAAAAAGAAACAGGAATGATTTGCATAAAAAGAACGGGGATAAAAAGGATTCCCGAAAAATATGTTGCAATCTACATTGCCACCCAGCACACTATGCGGCCAAATAATGGGAAATCGTGTTTTTAGCTGAACACTTTGCGAAAATCAAAAACATAGTTTGCCGGCAAATTCTTTAACGATTTCATTGTTTCCTTAGCTTGCAGGTAATAAAAGTTTTACTGGGATCACAAGTCCAATTAGCTTTTGTCATAAGTGAAGTTTCATATGGAGGTTTTTCTGTTCTTTTCTGCTACAGTACACGAACAATGTTTTTTTTTTGTCATTTTCGATTTCCAAAATGCAATCGATGTTTTCTACATTATGTGAATTCAAATAGTAGAATTTTTATAATTTACCACACACACACACCCACTTATAAAAGGCTGAGTTGTAGAAGTGTACGGTACCAAGTACAACTGGTGCAACACGAAGTTCTTCTGAGACAGAATGAACGTTGTATGGAGTGGAAACTCTTTATAAGAAAATTCAAAATCGTCTACAGATGATACTACAGTTTATTATTTGTATGAACCTTTCAGAGCCGTTGGATCCGAAATCGGTAGAAGCTATGAGTGAGTTATATGCTAACACTCTAGGGGATTTCTAAGGATCTGTAGATGTTTATAAAACTGTCACGTATACAGTTACTGCGAATACAAAATCAGATCCCTATTCATCTTATTACATACATATCTAAGTAGATGAACTGTTTGCGGTTACCTTGATATGAATTCATGCCTTTGCCCATTATGTGGTCCCATTGGCCTTTGATAAGAGAGAGAGCAAGTAATCCACATGCCGGCAGAAGATTTTTATTTTATTAAACATAATCACTGATTAACGCTTTAAAGCGTTCTCAAAAATTAAATGTTTAGTTAACGTTTGCATGTGACATTTTCGAAAACTCTGAGACCTGTTGCATAAAACGGAATTTCAGTGTTATGCACATTGTACACACAAATACGAGTTCATTGAGATATTCTGACACACGCGTTTTGCAGAAATGCGGGAATTCCATTATACACGGACACGGAAACTCGTAAAACCCGTGCGTTGGGTCGGGTGTGATGCGTATGGCCCAACTGCCAAGAGATTGCATTGCCTTTTTAAAATGAAACGAAGCGGTGCTGGTGAATGGATGAATTGCATATTAAAGTGAAATGAATACATGAATGAATTCGATACAGAGATGAGCTCTTATCGCTGCCGGGCAAAATATCATTTGCTTTGCCTGGATTGTGATAGGCAAACCTCACCTCGCTGGCGGTGGCGACAAGTCCACAAATTTCATTCGAAAATGTTGGGCAGCAGCACTTAGCCGCACAGCGACATCGAACGGCACGCACCGTATCCGTACGAACTGTGCGATGCACGAAGATCGATGAACAGGCGGACAGAAGACTGACAGACATACACCCCTGACGCAGTGTATACCGCAGGATGGCGTTTCATAATGTTGATTAGTTTCCTTTCATTGCCCTTGTCCCTGTGTGTGTGTGTGTGTGTGTGTGTGCGTATCCTTATCTATGTACGTATGTATATGAGTGTTGGCAGGAGGGGAGTGCGCTCGGTGTTGGTGAATGGGCCATTTCATTTATATCACCATGTGTCCAAAGTAATCAAATCCAACGTCAATCCTCAGATAATCGAATCGTTGTCAAATGAATTAAATTGAGAGCATCGCAAATTTGTAGACCATCAAATAGTTTCAACTTTTACACAGAACCCACACCAAATCCAACGGGACGGAATGATTGTATTGAGAGCAGCATGCCACAAGCAACTCCGAGAATAGTAATAATAATAATAAAAAGTCAACAAGAAGAAGAAGCAGAAAAAAACAGCATGAAAAACTCAAGCGGTAATCATGGGGCGAATGAGAAAAATCTTGAATTTCCTGAAAATGTTAACGATATCAAATCAGTGATAATGTTTCAGGAAACGTTCGATAAGAAATAATGCTGCATCTCCAATAGCTCGAATGGTGCAAATTAAAGTAGTATAGTGCGGATGGTGGCTGCCCATCGATCCAGCAGCCCAGCCCCAACAGACAGTTGGTCATCATCAATTTGCAATTGATGTAGTGATTCGCTTTTTTATGGTATTTCTTTTATATTTCTTTTGGCTGTGTTTTTTTCTTTATGGTGGCTGGCTTGTGCATCTGGTGTTTGTTGCCGACGACTCAAGTGAAGTAAATTCAAACTAAATCCCGGGCAAATGTACACCACAATCAATAAAACGATGAGCAGAACACCAGGATGAACGGACGAGCGGAGAAGAGCCAACGAAGAAATGGTATAAAATAATGAATTTATTGACTAATAAAAGCAAAGCATGTCCGCATAAAAAGTATTGAATTGAATGGAATGAAATGGAATGGAATGGGACGGGATGAGCCTGAGGGTGATGTCGATGTCGATGGCGATGCCAAAGACGGAGACGGAGACGAGGATGAGAATATTATTAAATTAATTAAAAAAGCGTTAACAAACTAATTTTATTGATGC
This sequence comes from Hydrotaea cyrtoneurina, assembly GCA_958296145.1. Lineage (NCBI taxonomy): Eukaryota > Metazoa > Arthropoda > Insecta > Diptera > Muscidae > Hydrotaea > Hydrotaea cyrtoneurina. The sequence goes on along the minus strand of OY282513.1, from coordinate 1,918,178 downwards.
TTCTTGTCCTTGTGTTGTTATTGCTGCTGCCTCCGCTTGCAAAGGAGCTGCACGCAATCGATCAATGAACGGAGTAAAGGGATATTGTGAACAATGAGTGAATGAATGGATTCGTCGTATGGCATGTCAGTCAGTTTTTCAATTTCTGAAAGTTTTAATTATATTTTTTTTTATGGCCTTCGGGCATGTCTTGTTGAGCCATTGTACAGTGGATTAATTTTCCGATTAAGACAAGTATTGTTTGGAATTGCAAATCCTGAAGCGAGACCATATTTGAGTTTACAGAAATGGCAGAATCTCAAAACACTGGAATTTCCCTAAAATGGAAATGGAATTTCACTGGAATGGCAGTAGGTGGCTCATATTCAAAGATGGGAGTAGCTTGCATCCCTAGAACGGTTGCTTTGTTCCCCAATAGGTGGGGTTTTAAACGAGACATCGTATTATCCGATCCATGTCTACGTTAAAAAACATAAGCTAGGTTATCGGTCTCCTGTACAATCACTTAGCTGGCCGATAAAGTCATCATCCCTTTGAGGTATTTTGAAACCATGTTGGTTACTTCATTGGTTAATTGCTCGGAGGCAGTTCTGCTCAGTCGTTTTCATTGTGGAGAATCTATTAATTCTAAATTGGGACAGATATTTACAAAGTACGAAACCCTACCAAGTTCACAATTATGAAGTTCAATTGAAAAACAATTATTTGGTATGCACTGCCGGTCTCGCCAGTTTGTAATCCACTGTGCGATTTACGAGCTTTACTTTTGTTTTTTTTTTGTTTTCTTTGGCTCCCAGTTGTCGTGTTTGTTGTTTCTATTGCTGCCATTGTTGTCGTTGTTGTTGTTGTAATCTCTAATATTTGTAAGTGAAAGCCTTAAATTCCTTTTACCGCAAAATGTTAATTTAATTAAAAAACGGGGAATACACACAGAGCAGAAATTGAATTGGCTGAAACAAAAGAGTGCGCTGTGACAGGATGACGACAACGGCAACGACTCCGTTGACATGATACGAGGCGAGGTCGAAAAAGGATTGCTGTTGTTCGGCTCTTAAATAAAATTTCCGTAAAGAACGTGCACCCCCCGGCAAACCCTCTCCAAATTCACAATAACTTTTCCATTAGTTGTGTACCAGGAGCAGCAGCAACAACAACAACACCAGCGATGATGATACCGACAAACACAACAATAATAATTTATTACAACACTTGAGGTACTCCATCAGCATCAGCCATCAGCCATCACCATCATCCTCATCAAAATCATCCTTGGAAGCGGCACCGGCACCCGACCCCGGCAACCGGCTTTCAACAGTTTCTGTCTGTGGGTGTGTGTGTGTAAGCGTGTCGGCCTTCATCCACAGGCACCGAAAGAAACTTGTTCGCATAATACAATCATTTGCAAATAATTATAGACAAAAGGAATTTAGGAGAGTACCACCGCCAACAACAACAGCAACAACATCATATCGGACTTTGTTTCGGTGAGTTTTGTTTTGAGCCCACCGAGGAAACCCAACAACAGCATTTCGGTACGAATCCCCCATCTCCGTGTCATCATAACAACTTTTTCCTTTGTTGCTCTTCGCGTTTAAAGCGTTTTTCTTTTCTTCTTCTGCTTCATCTTTTTTTTTTTTTTTTTTCAAATAAAACCAAAGCCAAACTGAACTGAACCTGAACAGAAAACATAATAAATCACATGCACGTTAAGCGTTGTGGTGGTTTCCGCAAGTAACTCGTATTTGAAATTGCTTAACAAATAGAATAATTAAATGTCTATTATTATGCAAATGCTGCAACAATGTGAATCCAGGCTAAAAGGACCTCCGCTTCACAGCACATTCTGAACGAGTTCCAAAACTCAACTGACCACTTTCATTGAAGAGATTTGAATGGAATTCATGCAAACTGTAAAGACAGGTAAACCTCTACCAACAGTTAGGTAAAGTGGACTTGTGTCCTTTCGAATATTTGATCTTTTGTAATATGTGATCTTTTCGGTCCATCACATCCATCACATGGTAAGCCATTGGCTAACCTTTGGCTGTGTGACGAACGATTGCCTCCAGCAGCTCAATACTCTGGACACATTCGTTACTGGAGTCCCCGGTAAATCTTTACATTACTCGTATATAGTTGCCGAAGAATTACTGTGGAGATTACAAGTGGAGACATTCGAAACATTAACGAAAACAAAAAGAAACTACTTAACTTACCTGGATAAGGATACAACAGGTCGTAGAGCCAAATTTACACAATAAGGAAATGAATTCGTCGGGCGTAATTTCGTAAAAACTTTGTCGGTCATCAAATTTTTTCCGAATGGGACCAACTGAAAATTAATGCAAACTTTATTGAGAACAATGAGTGATCTGAAAATTAATGCAAACTTTATTGAGATGCGCTGTTTTTCTTTGGAAAATGTGGGAAATTTAATCAAAACTAGTAAATGTTAGTTTCATGGACAAGTGTAGATGACTACGAGTTGTGAATGTTCCATACAGACGGACACTCGTCAAAAATCTCAAATAGAAACGAATAAATTTCTTGGCATTTTATTGAGAGGGTTGTCAGGGTTGACTCTGTTCACTCACCGACGAATGGTTTCTTACAAATACGTGTTAATACAGAATTAGTTAGTAAATAAATGAAAATAAATAAATAATATGTCGCCAGAAATTGATTATCAGCCCAATCATTGTGACTACTTTGAACAGCCGAACAAAAAAGTTCCCATGAAATTCCAACTGAGTTCGTGTTTTCTTATTTCTTTCTTTGGGAACACATTTTAATAAAACAATTTTCAGATACCGAGCAGAAAATAGCCTGATGCTGTTCTTGCGGAAATTTAATGGTGGAGCAAGAACTTGCATTAACCCTAAGGGGTTAATGTGAGTATTTGTGTGGCTACAAGTAAGAAGAAGAAGCGATATTAAAACAGTTTAGGTACTAGCTGGTGGGGGAAGGCATGCACAAAGAGGGGAAAATGGAAGCTTCCTTTAAACAAAAAAGATCTTTCTCTTTTGCTGAATATTTGAAACTGATTGGTTAAGACAGACAACAAAAAAACAGTTTGGAAAGAAACAAGTGAAAACCAGAAATTTATTAAAACATTCTCTTCTTCTACTTCTTCCACACAATAAAATGGAATAAATAAAAGGCAGCAAGAAAGCAAGTGAATTTCTTGTAACTAACTTAAAATTACTTAAACTTTACATTATACCAAGAAAAATACGAGTAACAGGAAACAAGTCAATCAGCAGGCGCAATCTCTTATCAAACCAATGTGGTATATCCGGCAGCCTATCCAAGCTTGGGGGCTGAACCGGTAAATATCCGCCAAACCACAAACTGTTTGAACTATTGACAAAAGTAAGGCAAAGGAAAAAAGTAATAAGTGTGTGCAAATACATATCGCTCATTTACTTTCAATAGTGTCACAATTAAAAATGTTGGTCAAGAAAATGCTGTAAATCTGTAATTTAATTCCAGTTTCGTCCTGCAGTGTATGATAAAAACATTTGTCAGGCCTCCAGTTTATTCGTGAATTATATGGTTTTCTCCTATATTTGCTAAGTAAGACGCAATTGAGAACTCTTGAAAAAAATCGTGTTTCTCAAATGAAGGAAATATGAATTAAATGGTTCTGAGATTTCTGAGATAAATTATCTTAATTTTTCTCTTTCGTGGAACAGATTGACCATTGCTCTGAATATTTTAACATCTCAAGAACTAGGAAGAAAGTTTAGCTGCAATAAACGCCAGCACACAAGCCAAAGTAGTGATTGTGGAATTTATTCCACAAAGTGGTGCAGTGAAGAGTCAGAAAGAGAGTTCCAACTTTATTTTTTTTTTTTGACTTACACTCTGCGTATTCCCCATATGAATGCAATGCACTGTGTCAGCGATATGGTATAAGATTATTGGAAGAAGGAAAGAGTGGTCGTTTTTCCCACCGATTCTGTAAGTCATATCAATAATTTTGATGTTTTTGTTAAAGATTTTTCATGAGTTTCAACAAAACGGTTCTCTATCAGTGACATGCTGAACTATCGTCGGTTCGTTTCCTTCGCATTCTTCCTCTGATGCAACTCATGCACTTCCATTAATCAGACTTCAAAAACAATTCTGTATTTGGAACTATAAACCAGTATCGTATTATGGGAGTGCCATCTTTACAAACGTTCATATGTAAATCAGATATCTGAGGCCAGTTCAAAAAAAAATATTTAATTAGAAATATTTGCATTTCAATGAGAATCGGCTTCATTTGTCAACTCACGCGGAGTCGTGCTCAGAAAAGGTCAGTCTATGCCAGTGCGTTGAACACCGAACAAATTGGAAATAATAATTATTAAAAAAAAAAAATGCTCTGAAGGCTTTTCTTAAATACTCTCAGTAATAAATTCAGAACAATAGGCTAGATGTAGAAAACTGCGCTGGAAGACGGTAAAGGTTGTGAAGATGGGAGCGTGAGGGGGCGATAACGCAAAGAAATATTGCTGCTGAACAACAAAAATGGTTGGAAAAGCAACACTTTGGATTTAATCTTCTATACGATCCGGACACATTTCAGCAAATTTTTTAAAGTTCCCAATGTATTGGCAAAAAGAATAAACTGTTTCTTAAGCTCAGAGAATCAGGGCAGTTATTACGATCTCACGCAAAGTAAAGCGGTAGCATTCCGGGAAAAAAAGTTTGTTACAGTTAATGCTGCCTGACTGTCGACGTAGAAAGTAATGTTATCTTCTTTCGGTATAATGATACCGGATACCGCTAGAATTTTAGCTTAAAAAACGGTATTCGAAAGGATTTCCTGATGTCCGTCCTGCTCCTGTGTCTGTGTTTTTCCCTGTGGGAGCCTGGACTGTCCCTGCAAAGACAACTCTCATAGTAATCTCGATTGGCCTGTGATCACCTAATCCTTGGAGAGATTCGCAAGACAAATTCGTCATAGCATTATTTCGGCTTTGGCCACTGTGCACTCGGTGTTATATTGTAAGCAATAAAAACAACAATAACAGAGTGAGGAGAATCCGCATTTACAGTAGAACCCCAGTAGAACTCGTGGGAGCTTCTCGGAAGTCACTTCACCAAGATCTAACAGTGCATAGCTTAGGAAATGGTTAGCTATGGTCCCCTTGATCGAACTGTACAGTTTCTGCTGTTTTTTTTGTGTTCTAAATCTCTCTCTCTCTCTAACACAAATTCTCCCATCTTGACCCAATCCTAAAATGCACGCATCACCAACTAAATAAATGAGAGACATCAATGGACTTGAGACAACTCAGGCAAAGCATAAACTGTCACAAGCAGACAGAAAGAACGAACGAAAGAAAGGGAAAGAGAAAAAAAACAATGCTGTTCAATTTCGTATTGGGATTATTTGTTTAAACTCAGACAATTATCAACGAAATGCTCATAATTGTTTGTTTTCGTTGTTCAAAGGTCCAAAATATCGGTTATTATCCTAAAACAAATAAACCTAAATTGTATTTAGAGTTCTGTCAATGCGTGCCGTACCGCGCGCCTTGCCCAAGATAAAAGGTAAATTCGAATGAGTGATTTTCATGGGAAAGAAGACGTTTGTTTCCTTTTATTTGTCTACGAAATGAACACATTTACCTGTCATCGTCAGCAGCCCCCTCCCACCTCCCACCACCAAAAAATAAAAGCAAATCTCTTTAAAGTTGTGTGTCCTTTTTCTCTCTCCAAGTAATTTGAATAAAGGCATTCCATCATGTTCGACTTGGCAATCGTCGTCAGCAGAACAAAGGCACACGTGCAAAGTGTATTAAAGTCCAATTTACAATGCTGCTCAGCAGTAACGAACAACTTGGAACTGGAGCATGGTAGGTATGACCGGTCAGATCGGGGAGTGCGAGTGCGAGTGGTGGGAGGGTGGACCGCGATTGCCGATAAAGGGAAATAAAACAAATATTTGGTTTGCCAAATAATGTGTATGGCGGAGGGGCTGCTCGTCGTCCCAGCATGATGCTGAACAGTCGTCGTTGATGGTGGCGGTGTGGCGTCGTGGAGGTGTGGAAGTGTAAGTGTCGTGTCGGTGGTGCTTGAGGTGTCCTTTTACAATATCAACCAACATTGTGTCATTAAAGGCCATAATTTACAATTTGCCATGTTTAAGAAAAAATTGTAAATAAATATCACACATAAAACACAAAGTAAACGGCACCAACGATTGAAACACGAATTCCCTTTTGTTTTGCGTCCAAGACAGCCCAAATGAAATGAAGCAGAAGCAGAACGCTGAAAACTGAAAAAGAAATGAGAGAAAACAGGAAGCAGCGCACCTCAAGTTTGTTGATCGAACTTTAAACATTGAATGTTGCTGAACAGCTGGTGTGCTCGTTTATAGTCATTGCCTTGGTCGAACCGACGACATTGGCCAATATTTGTACTTACTTGTCTTGGCTTGAGTTGAGTTGTTCGCACACAGTGTTTCCGACTGCAATTTCCGGTTTGGAAAATAACTTCAAACGAGTGTTTCAGGATATTTTCATATATCTGCTACCGCAATATTTTCGTAAGAACTAAAATTGACCCATGTGTCTAAATCCATTTCGTCCCAACGATTTTGACCAACTACCACAAAAATTCTGTTATTCAACTGTCCGATTGTTTTGAGCCGATTACCTGGTGTTCCTTCGTATTTTATTGAGGATGGGGCAGTGGACCACCGACCAGTAGGTTCCTCAATACCGAAGACGTCCAAATGAACTGGATTGACGCTGGAATATGGAGTATTACCCAGATGGGTCCATAATTGAGATTGCCACCTCATTACGTCTATTTGCCAACGGTCTATCAGAAAATATAACCAAATGGATTTGTAAAGGATCAAATCAGATAAATATAACTTATTTCAATCACCAACTGATTTTGTTTTGGCTATTCAATATTCCCATGCCGACGCAAGAAATCACGCACCCTGTATAAATTTAATCAATACACCTTCCTCTTTGGAATCGCAGTGGAAATGGATCCATAATACAAAGCCAAATGCATTTCCAGGATTATAACCAACTAAATCCGATAGTCGGACAAGCAAACTAGAAAATCGGCCGAATCGGCTCTGAATGCATGGACAACTGATACTGAACGGTCTTATCCAGGCCTACCAGAGTTACTGAGAACGGGGATCAGGGAGACGTGGAGATCTTTTCACGGTGCAAAGTAGAGTCGGAACAACGACATTGATTTAAATATAAAAAAAACATCTCGCATTTAATGAAACAGCCCAATATTTAATTACGATTTCCAAGCGCATCTTTTTCTTTTCTTTTACAAACACTCCATTAGCAGTTTTTTTTTTTGGCGACAAATATTTACTTAATTGTATATGGATTTCATGAGAAAGTGAATACTGTTTTTTTCTTTCTGGTGTGTGGAGGGGCGGGGCATCTCACTAACTGTCCTATTCTTCAATGATATGCAAATGGTATTACAAATTAATATTTAAAAAGACATTATCTATATTAAGGGACACACCGTAAATTAATACATATCTTGTAATTATGTGTGTGTGTGTGTGCGTGGGTGAAAATGTGATCCTAAAACACTGAAGGCGTTTCCACTGTGTTCAGCTCACACCACTGCCATTTGGCAAATGTGTTCGGTCGTCGTCGCCGCCGTAGTCGTCGTTACTTGACTTGAATGCATTGAAAGGACAGTTTTCTTCTTCGTTTTTTTTTTTTGGTATTTTTTTTTGCCACCGACTACTTTTGTTGTTGTTCTTGTTGTTTTCCACTTGTTGTTGTCGACGTCGTTGTTCTCCTTCCGCTTCTTAAACTTTAGATTGCAGACATTCAAAGTAATTTGAAAAGAGGAAAAACTCTGTCCCGTCTAGTGCGCGTCGCTGCCGCAGCCTGGCTACTGCGATGTACTGCTGCTACTACTAATTTCATTCGCCTGCCCTGTCAGATCCTGTGATGTCGTTGTTGTTCGGTGCCCACTCGTTGTGGGTGTGGTAGTGTGCGTGTTGTGTCTCCGCCAACCAACTCAGGATTCATTCATTCAATCCGAAACAAATAAAAGATGTCGAAAGTTAAACAGCGATTTATGGCACCTCAACACTTGGACGCACTTGAACTGTGCATAAAAATACAAGAGCACGAGTACATTATTTAAATATTATCGGGGAGTCGTGCGACAGAGGCGGTGGCAGCGGCGGCAGCGGCTGACGCAACAAAGGACACAAGTCGGGGGCGTGTGACGTAGAGTGAATGACAGTGTGGCACTGTGGCAGAATGGCACAATGAATGGCTGAAGTTAAACAAAGTTTAACGACTCTAAATTGCGTTTTTGTTTCTAGGAATGATATTTTGTTAGTGCCAAATGATTTTACGGACAGTTAAGGAAAGAACATTTTTTTATAATTTACACAAATTTTATGAAATCGTTTAGATAACAAGTAAGTTATTTGTGCAAAGAGGGGGGGGGGGGGGGGGAATGTCATAGAGTGTATTAAAGTCACATCTCGTTAGACTGAACGCTCGCCGGATCTGGGGTTTAGGGGAGGGTGGCTGATGGCGACGGCGACATCGTCATGGGGATGGAGTCAGCTGAAGATATTTTAATTATTCTCATCGTCGATACAGAAAAGTATTTGGAAAAGCACTTCACACATTTCGCGGCATCATTGCAAAATTCTGAAATTCATTAAAATGTTCCCCGGAATTATTGATATATTGCCTTTCAACGGCGTTTCTTGTTGGTGAACTTCAAAACATTACATACACACATACACACATTACATACACACATGTGGGGGCCGCATTGACGGCGAACAACAAAAGAAAATGAAGAAACACAGAACAGAAATCGCACCGCACCAGCAACTGGGAACAGTAGAGCCGAAAAAAAAACGAACGAAAGAAAGAATGAATGAGTGGAAAAAGCATTTCAAATCTATGGGGGATTTTTGAAGGACCGACGGATGGAATGTCGGTGTTGTAACTCAAATGAAACAAGAACATCTCAAAATAAACGTCAGGGTCTCGTTGTCAGGCACAACAACATCTTCTCACAATTTACCTTTGCAGTAAGTCGAGAATACAAACAACAGCAACCGAAACATGACGGTATGTATGTATGTATGTGACAATGTCGAGAGTGGCATAAAAACGACACTACCAACAAACCATGCAAACAACCGAACAGTCAGTCAGCCATCCATCCAGCCAGCCATCCATCCAGCCATCCATCCATCATTCATTTTTCAAAAACATCAAAAGTTGTTATTGGAAAACAAGTGGGGCACGAAGACTCTTGACTTTTTCTGTTTACGAAAGACTCGATGAACTTACATGATTGCTCTTGCTTTTCATTCTCGTATTTGTTTAATATGCGTGTATGTATATATGTGTGTGTGTATGTGTGTATAATTTAAAATGAAACCAAATTATGTTCAACCTTCCCAAGTTTGATATATTGTGTTCGTCTGTTCGACTTCTCTTTAAGATTCCGTCGAATTTCACAAACACACACACGCATAAATGTCTAATGATGTACGCCCCGTTCTCCGCCACCCGCCACCCTCCACGCATCCTCTGTCATCATCAAACTTTGATGGCTTTGCAAATTGTAAATAAGTGTTTATCGGAATTAAAAGCAACTCCCTTAAAATGTCTTCATTAATAATTGAAACATTCGACCGAAAGCGTTTATTACAACTTCATTGGTTTGTTTGTCGTCTGCAGTTGTAACCTTTTACAACTTTTAACTTGTTTCCTGGTGGACGACACGGAGCGTGAGAGTTGTCATAAGAGAGACATCTGTAGAACACAGTGGCGAGACAATTGAGGCGGTCCATACTAAAATCCAAATTATGCCGGGCCAAAGAGTTTAACAGTCATTAAAAAGTCCTAAAATATATGATCCGATTTTCAGAGTTTTGCTATAATCACCATAACCGGCTACGATGTGCAATATGTTCACAAGATCATGGCTACGATAGCGATCAATGTTAATATGAAATAATGTAAAAATAAATAAATGGAAATGCAACAGTAAGGGATCAATGAGGTGGTCTTTAAAAGTTATTTTATTTATTTATATTTAATTGTGAGAAAAATATCTCTAACATTAGAAAGATTAAAGAGCACTAGCAGCAATGGCTATCAGCTCCTCTAAACGTTAATCGAATAACAAATACTTGAAACACTAACCGGTCCTTATTCGGTTTTGTCACTCCCACTCAATAGTACGAGACTCACCACACTTGGAGAATGAGTTCAGTTTTTCACTACTTTTTTTGTATACAATTTTAATTGTCCCAACTAGCGAACTCGTGAAAATAAAAGAGTTCTGAAGAGGGCTGTGAAGTCGAAGTCTGGAGTCCAAAAATTTTTTCTACTCCGAGTCTGAGTTTTATTTACCTAAAATAAATAAAATAAAATGTAAAATATTTTCGATTATATGAACTTTTTTATCTTCAAGATACAAACGCACCTCAGTGTAATAAATACTATAGGAATAGAGGACGGAAATACAATTTTCAAAATTTTGTTGTTGAACATCTGGAGTCGAAGTCGAGTAAAATTGTAGAACAAAATAAAAAAAATTTTGAACAAAATAAATTAAAAAAATTCATTATTAAGGTCAAAGTGACAAAAAAAAAATTTAAAAAAACGGTTTTTAACCACAAATCATCAACTTTCTAATGAACTTCTAAGGAATTATTCTTAAAAGAGTAGCAATTCACATTTGCTTTCTAGAATAGCATTAGCCAATTTTTGTAGCGTATGAGTAATATTAATTTGAAAGCCTAGCACTACATAAACGTGGTTAGTTTGAATTGATGTAATTATTTTTCAAATTGCACGGTTTTGAATTTTATTAGCTGTAACCTTGTCGAAAATAGGTGTTGTTCTTGTATTGAACTATGCACAGGGTTTCCCAACAAGAGGTGTTATTTTGTTATTCAAAGAAAATTGGTATTTTTGAGATAAATGATCGGATATTTATTTCATAATAAAGAGGAAGGTATGCCGTTAATAATGAAAAACAACATCAGCCAAATGGCCACCACGACCACACTTACAGAAACTTTTCCCGTAAAAGAGCAATGAAACCATTTGTTTGTTGAAAGTAAACATTGTCCAGATCAATATCGTCCAACTCCGACCATAAAAAAATCATTAATCAATCTCATGTGCCGCTATGATAATGGAAAAAAGTCTCATTTCATTAAAATGTATTGAAATGGAGAAACGCAAGATTCATTAAATATTTTTCTATCATAAAATTGGAACGAACCTGGTGTGATAGGTAGGGTATGTGTGTGACCAGGACACATCAAACCCAGGTTCGTATTCTAACTAATTCCTATCAAATGATTTGCCATCACTCTGATAAACAGACCGACAAGTGTGGACTTATATCGTCTTAGGCGTATTGACAGCCCCAGTCTCTGTAGCTCTGGGTATCAGATCACGTTATAGGAATATGATACACCCTGAACAAGACTGACGTGTGAGTAGTCCAAAGTTTGAAAACTTCAAAAATCTTTCTCAAAAGTCAGATTTGGCAAATTTCATTTTAAATTGGATCGAAGTACTGTGCGGCCGTGAACTCGTTCTTAGTTATCAATAACTATGGAATGCAACTCCGTGGGAGTTTATTTTTGCATGTTGCTGCATTCAGATTTCCGTTATATTCCTAGGAGTGTCTGTGGACCGTATTCGGACTGATGTGTCATAGTGAAGTTTGGACATTTTATCTGCGATTTACAGATTCTTCTTGTAGTGAACTATGTACTTTAAACATTTGATTTAAACATAAAATCGACATTGGACTATGCAATGACGTCAACTAGTCGTAGCAGAGATTAAACAAATGCACCTAGAGAATTTGGCGAAATATACATATGTGGAAATTCACAACCAAATAGCTGCCGAGCAGATGATCCAAGAACAATTTACTCGGCTATGAAACACTCACAAATGATGTGAGGATTTAAATTCGAGGCAAACTCTTGATAATACCAACATGTACAGTAACTTTTAAATAGCCATAGAAATAAACGTGCCCGGAATGTGCAACGAAATCCAAGACCCAGCAAAAAGGGGCAGATGCGTTCGAAAACCAAACAGCAACAACAAAAACAAAATAAAGACAAGACACAGACACACACACACACACAAATAAAAACGAACGAACAAATGAAAACAAAAACTGAAAGAGAAACGATGCCAACCAACAACTATTTAATTTACTAACATTATGATAAATTCGGTGTGTGCGAGCATGTAACGTGCATACAACTGTCAGTGTGTCAGATTGTCAGAGTGTTTGTGTGTGTGTGTGTGTGTGGATGTAAACATTACAACACAATTTGCAAATGTATTCTTCAAAGCACGTACGGTATGTGCGTCTGTGTGCCTGTGTGTGTGTGTGCAAGTTAGTAAAACAAAACTTGTTATTTAAACTCATACTGCTGTTGTTGTTTTTGTTATTGTTGGTGGCATATGCGAGCGTATGCGTGTGTATAATGTGAGTGTTTATTACCTCTTTCCAGCTTCATTTTTTGTTTTGTATTTGTTGTTAACCGAAAATGTACACACACAAACAACCACACACACAAATACATGCACATATGTTCATATCAACGTCTATATAGGCCTTTGCAATGCAATACTGAGTTTGCTGTTGCTTTTTCGTGTTGCCGTTGTTGTTTTGTTGTTGTGCTGTGTATTATTAATGCAATGCCAACTATGACGTCACTGTGCCAATCTGCACAATTAAAAGTAATTGCCATCGACATCAAATACCAACAAAACGCATGCAGGCACAAAAGTAAATTTGTGCCCGCATCCTAAGAGAAACAACTCGTTCTCTTTTTCTCTCGCTCTGACATTTCGTCCGGATGTCTACATCTCTGCAAATGTGATTATACTTTGCTCTTTGCCAACCATCGCTCTGTCAGTGGTTCTCACACTCTCGGTGTGGTTCGCTGTTGTGTGTGTGGTTCTCTTGCCGCAGAACTCTTTGTTCGGCCATGTCGGTGTTGCAGCAGAGCGCATGTGTTCGAACTTAAATAATTTATTATACCGGCGACATTGAAGACAATAATAACAGTCATCGTAGTAGCAGCAGTAATACCAACGCCACAAACAAAAAAGAAGCAGGACGAGGCGCAACAACAGCAAAACGAAGTGGAGCTGCAGCAGCAGTTCAGGCAATGGGAAACAGCACATACAGCAATAATTCTGGAAAACAGACACAATTTAAAAGCCAAAACCATCATTGCACTCAGCAGAACAAACACACCAACCAAACCAGAAATAAAATGTACCCACCTCCGTCCGTCCATCTGTCCATCCATCCATCGACAGGCAGGATTATTTTTCTTGTCCTTTTACATTCCACATTCCCAGCCACACATACAAGTATACACCGGAACGCACGTACACTGTGAGCATAAAAACACGCTAGCAACACCAAACATGGAACACAAGCCAACAACCCAACAACCGAACAGACCAGCATAAAAGATGGAAAGAGAAAGTAATGAAACGGTTGCAATTAAATTCATAAATATTCATTTTACCACCGAGTTCAATTTGAATTTTGTCCTTCCCCTGCTTTCACAAGTTTAGACAACATTTTTAATTAAATAAACTGAATACTAACTTTGTTTAGAGAACTTTTGCCCAACTTTGCAGTGTTTTCCGAATACACGTTTTGTTTTTCTTTGGCATTAAATTCCATAAAATTGTATGAACACACACACATCCATACATTCGTATGTGTGTGTGTGTGTGTGTGTGTGCAACATGAACTCCCGTACATGCACACATTTTGTACATGTTGCAAGTCGGTTTGAATGTCCGTTGGCCTGTCTGTTCATGCATACCAACCTACATACATATAATGTCATATCAATGATGTTTATCTTTACGTTATTTATTGTGCTGAAGGACACACCTTAGCGATGTCGACGATGTTTTCATTTGGTCCTGCTTGTTTTTTGCTGTTGTTGTTGTTGCATTCACACGAATCGTTTATTATTTGAATAACATGAATACTCTCAATATCTGCGTATGTCTGTCGGCTGCCAATTATGGTGAATTAGTCACTGTCGACATACAGGATTTGCCACAAACAACAAAACAAAATGTATTCTGCAAATACAATTAAACTGGGGAGGCGTATAAGCGATACTGATAACATCAAATATCATTGATACGCCCCAATGTCCCGTTAGACGGACATCAATGTGATTGCAAACTCAGAACGAACATATTGAAGTCTGACCTTATATTTAAAATTTGCCAATCGGATGGTTTGTATATGGACTTTGTCATAACATCGGTAACGCCGTAGAAAATATATCGGCCATGTATGTACGAACCATAAAAGGGGGTACACACCAGGACTCCAGCATTTTTAAATAGCTCGACTCCGACTTCAGAAAATACAATTTTCGACACAAAATTGTATTATTGTAGACTTAGGTATTTCTTTCAAATGCAATAGCTGACCGAGCAAACCTATTTTCCTGTCCAAATTTCAATCAATTTGCTTTGAGAAAAGCTTTGTTCTTGGGCTGCTTAAGATATAAATTCAATTTGCGAGAACCGTCGTGTATGACGTGTTCAGAAAATATACAAATACACAGATATATTTGTAAAAAATTTAATTATGGAATCTGTTTAAGTGTCTAATCTGGGTAATTTCTTTTGGGCTCTGGGCTGCGAGTAGAATATACGAAAAATGTTTATTCATGAACACTTGCCTATTATGAATGTCCATGATCCATTTAGAAGGACAGACTTTACATTTGAGTTAAATGGGCTTGTTTTTGTCATTCTCTAGGTAGAGTTTGTCCTGCATACAGAATTTACAACGCCAAATGCTTGTCCAGCTTTGTTTATTCGGTTAAGAATGTACTTCCTTTAGCCATTAGTCTTATTGATTACACTTCATAAGTAGCAAAACGGAGCCTTTCTGTGTTTAGTCTTAAAGTTTTGGTCTTCCTCATTTGTTTTTTTTAGAGCTTCCTGATATGCTGTTTCCTGGCTCAGTTGTGTTTGCATATCGGCAAAATTGTGTGATAGATGGCAGTTGTCGTCGGAATAGTCAGGATCTGCTAGCCTATGGCGGTATGACTGAGGATATCGAATGCCTACTCGAAGTCGATAAATGTCGACAACAGTGGTGTTCTCCATTCAACCGACTGTTCTGGTATTATTCTTCCCTTATGCTGTTGACATTTGAGAACGGCATCCAACATGTTCTTTTCTGAGCCCGACTTAGATCATGGCTGATACTACCTTAGTTGTTAGTATGTGAACAATCTCCTTGTTGACCTACCTGGCTAATGTCATTTCCCTCCTACTGTTTCGTTCTGTTAGGTCTGACATTTTAGGTACATATCACTGATTGGGGTTGGAGTTCAGTCTGCCAACCACTGCTGATGTTAGATAGGTAGGATGAGTTGGGTGCTGCTTTCGGAATCAGATCCTAATAACTCTGGAGATATGCAATACAGTCCCGGAGATTTATTTGTTATTTATTTTTTTTAATGATTTTATGGCTTCACATATTTCAGCGAAACCGGGTGGTTTGGAAGAGATATTTTTGTGTTGGTATGCGTGTACCTAATATCTGTCCGAGTGTGATGAATGCTGATAGCGAGTTCTTGTTCTTTGGTTATTTTGCCATGGTTTAGTAACTCCAAACACTTTGTTGTTCATAAGTCTATTGGTGGTAGGGGTTTCTGGGCGATGTCAGTAACCTGTTTCCGTTTGTCTCTACTAATAGGGGTCGATCATACATGTTACGCCTGAAAGGAGGACTACGGAGAAGTTGCTTGTTCGTTTAAAGGACCTCACAGGGACGATTACGCAAAGAGCGGACCAGCCGTTCTCCGTCGATCGATTATGGACTAGTTGTGAACTTGTAAAATCGAATCAATTTGAAAATCGAATCAATTAAAATCGAATTTTTAGGGTAACATTCGTACATTTCTTTATCTTAATATATATTTACCCTCGACACTGATTCACTGATTCACTGATTCCCTGATTCACTGATTCACTGATTCACTGACTCTGTCACGCAGTACGTAGGAATTTAAATAGGCAATCTATAATAATTCTATAAATAATAATAATAAAAAAAATAATATTTTTTTTTTGTACAGAAATTCTGTTTTCCCCAAATTTTTTTTACCAATATTTTTTTTTTCCAAAATTTTTTTTTTCCAAAAATTTTTTTTTTTACAAAATTTTTTTTTCCAATTTTTTTTTTTCAACAAAAATTTTTTTTTTCCACAATATTTTTTTTTTAACAAAATTTTTTTTTTTCCACAAACATTTTTTTTTTCAAGAAAAAATTTTTTTTTCAACAAAATTTTTTTTTTCAACAAAAATTTTTTTTTAAGAAAAGTTTTTTTTTTCAACAAATTTTTTTTTTCCACAAAAATTTTTTTTTAAGAAAAATTTTTTTTTCAACAAAATTTTTTTTTTTTCAACAAAATTTTTTTTTTTCAACAAAATTTTTTTTTCCACAAAATTTTTTTTTTTTCAACAAAATTTTTTTTGCATATTTCAACGGGCGCCATAGGCGCATTACAACTTACTAGTAAGTATATATCGCTCCATGGACATGAAGCTCAATTAGACGAGAACTATTTTCAAATAAAATTAGACTTTGACTGAGCGTCACATTAGAGATCCAGAAGACACAGTTTGGATCTATCAGTGTGAAACCAACAACAACCTGTAGCATTTGACTTGCATCAGAACAGATATTGACGGAGGGTATTCGTGATTATGTTTTGAGGGGGCCATTAAATGAGTCGCTTAGCTTAACTAACCAAAACTAAATGTTCAATCGGATTTATGAAAATCTTTATAAATTCACTCAGCTCCGATATTGACTTTTCTATTAAATGATATCATTGGAATTAGTGGTTGCGTGAAATAATTCGTTCGTATCTGCCGGCATTTGTTTATGTGTCAATGGCGCAAGATCTTCCAGGCGGTTCGGTTCAAATGGAAATATGCACATAATGTTGCACACAGCAACAGAAACAACAGTTGTTGTTGGAGTTGAGAATTATTGCATTTGGGAAAATTACTGACTCGAAATTTATAATTTCCGTGTCGCTGGAAATGATGTTATGCGTAAAACGGCATTACTTGCACTATGTTTGTGTGTGTGTGTGTTTACATGTGTGCGTGTATGTATGATTATGTGTAGAATGAGAACCAGCTAAGTCACACATCCATACATGCGTGCCGTGTTGAAAGTACTTCACATGATTTAAACGCAACTATTTAACATTCCACAAATACAATTACAGACTCGTGCTAGTACAAGCATAAGTACAAGAGAACGAGAAGGAGGTGGAGGAGGAGGGGGACTGAGCGAGAAAAGAGTAGCAACACTAAGTGAAAATGCGTCAATGGGAGGTTTTTGCTGTCGCTGTTAACATTCGTTATGAAACCGAATGGAAAAGTTTCCTTTTGCTTTTCATGGCGCTTTGCTCCCTGTGAGCTACGAGTGTAGTAGTGTGTATGTGTGTGCCAGTAATGTGTACTGCTTACGCTCTAATTGCCATTTTGGGGAAGTTTTTTGCACAAATGTATTTTTTCTTCACCTTTTTTTTAAGTTTTGTTTCTTTATTTGATTCTGCAGTTTCTCCAGAAGGTGGGCGGTGGGGGGGTGCTCTTGATTACCCCATACGAGGGGACAGGTGAAGGCGGTGGTGTTGTATGGGATGGTGTTCGGAAGGTGGAGGGGGGGGTGTAGGGTGAGGTGGTATTTAATTTTGCTTTAATCTCAACATGTTTAATGCTTTAACTTAATTTTGCGTTTTATTGAAGCGTGTACGAGCAATTTGATTTTATGTATTTGTCAATTTATCACACTTGAAATGTACCTTCGTTTAGCACTCAATCAAAAAGTTAGAAACGTATGTGATGGTGAATGTTGCCGTATGTGTATGTGTGTGTTGCTGTGTGTACCGATGAACTTTAAACATCATCTTGTGCCCTCCTTCTTCACACATACAGATAGGCATCCTCCCACAGCCACACACACACACACACACACACGCACGCACGCTCGTACATACTTAGGAAATTATAGCACGTTGACAACATATTTCGAATGCCATCGTTAAACGTCAATAAGCTAAGAATAAAGCAGAAAAATCAACAACAACGCCACCACCAACTTGTAAATGAAAAACGAACGAAACTCGAAAGAAAATATGAAAGGAAAAAACTTTATACACAGACACACACACACACATGCACCCTTGTATATTATCCAATTTCTATTTTTTCTTTTTCAATTGAAGGCAATCACGTTTCTTACGGGTAATATTGAACTGGTAGTGCCACCAGTCGATCTGGCTGGCGATGTATTGGTTGGTTGGCTGGATGGCTGGCTGGCAGCGAAATGAACGAGACACCGCCAGGGGAACGAGAGTGAATATTATTTTCTACATAATCAATGATGCCTATTTGGGAAATTGCCATCGCAGGTCGTTATCTTGTTAGGCAAGCTGCTTCTCTTATTGGATTTGTTTACTTTTTAAATCCATATACTCCAAACCCGTCGTCATCGTGCTCGTATTTGCCACGGCTTGCTACCTGTACGATCCAGCGACAAAGACACTGGCATAATCGCCAAACATATGTGTGACTGCGTTTACATTCACCAAGCAGGGATGTGCGACCGTTACGAACTCGGCTGTCTGTCTAAACGTCTACCGAGCTGCCAGGCTCAAACTTTTGAAACAGCAGTGTTGGCAATTGCATTGCCTATGATAGGCGTTAACATAGAGCTGAGCCCACTCGAATGTTTTCTAAATCGTTTGAACAATGTTCCGTGGTTATGTGTCTGTCTGGCAAGAGCGTACGATTTTGAGAGCTATTTTGAGACCTACATTGGTACAAATCAACGTCACTCCCATTAAGGACTTTTATGAATCATGTGGAAACTGATTTATTGCATTGACTAATCACTAATCATCCGGAGATATAACCATACGATTTGCCATCTTTTCTATCGTACAGAGCCCTATTGTGAAATCATTTCTAATTAAGCCCTGGTCTGCATCCTAAGTTAAAAATCCCATATGAAGATAACTGAGAGTGCTCCAGTGAAGTTTCCACAAATTTAAAGTCAGGTATCTGGTCTTTTTCGACCACTCTGAGGAAGCCCATTTTTTGTACCGAGAAAAAAAGCGAAAAATGGCGGCTCATGTCAGTTATTGACCTATTCTACTGGTCATTTATGCGGAAAATGTATGTGAACCATTTACTTGGAGAGAACTTCCCGGAAAACGGAGTTATCGACTCGTTATGAACGATCGCAAATAGTTTTTACACAAAATGGATAATACTGTTTTGGAGATACGGCCTGAGGTGTGTGTCTACCTTCTCAAGTTATCGACGACGAGAGCCCACGCTCTTGGTGACAGTCGTGTCGTGTTTAGGGTGGCATCCTTCTATGCCATCCCGTAGAATTGCATCAACTTGACAATCTCGAGTCGTTTCTTGGTATTGACACTCGTTTGTTTGCTTCGATTATTGCAAATGCATCATTAAATTCAGCTATAAAACGATCAACAAAGTCATAGTGTTTGTCGTGCCTAACTGGAAGGATATGTGTGTGTCGAATTATTGTTTAGTCGTTTCGCACAAGTCACACATGCCCACACACACTCTCTCACACACACACACACACATGCACAAGGGCGAACGACTGATGATTGCTGGAGCTTCTGCTGTTTGCTGAACAAAGTAACGAACTGAACCTTGAAGTGGAAAAAGGCAACAAACAACAAAAAGTTGTGCCTTCTGTCGTCCCGGTGTTGGGCTGTGTCGACGTCGTCGTCGTCGTCGTCTTCTTCTTCCTTTAAATTTTATTGCATTTTATTAGAATAGCAACACACACACACATGCACACGAATAAACACACTCGCACATACTAGAATGTACATGTTTATACAGCTTCGTAGATTTGATTGCGTTTAATGGAAACCTGCAAGGCGATGGGCGGGGGAGTTGTTTCGGGCATTCTTAACGAGAACCGATTGGGGGGAGGGCCGTCAATAGCACCTCGTTCTTATCCCTGTACGTATCCGTATAAAGTGTTTTATTTTGTCTCTGGCAAAAAAAGGAAAAACTTTTGTGAAAAGTGGAAAAGGAAGCGTAATATCGTTTCATACGCACGATATGTAAATATGTAAATTCACTTTGCCTACCCCCCACCCATGGAATTGGGTGGGTGCGTGTGTGTGTGTGCGTGTGTTTGTATGTGTGCATTATGAATATTGCCGAACATGTTATTTGCCATGTTCTCTACCATTGTATTCTGTTTTTTTGGGTTGTGTGAGTGTTTTTGTTGTTGCTGTTGTCTAAACCTTTGATTTGTTGTGTTTCCATCCTTTTCTCCCCCACTCGTCGGTATTATGGTGTAATATTCCTGACAATGGAACAAAAGTTCCTAGTGGGTGCTAATAAAGGGTTGGATCATGGCTGTCATTGTGTGTGTGTGTGTGCGTTTGTTTTCCTTGTTCTGGTAGCCCAATTTCATCAACAATGATTGTAAAATTTACTTAGATTTCGTCTATTCCAACCGGCGTACATGTCGCACCCGCCACTTCACCAACACCCCTCCCCCCTGGTTGCGACCCCTGGAACTGCGATCCCCTGTTCTGTTTGGCATTTACTGTTATTGTTTCTTGTTTAAAGTTGAAAATAGCAAAGTAATAGCGTTCTCACGAATGCCCGCACTCACTCGCAGACAGAATCGACACCATACAACAATACAACAAAGTGAAAAAAAAACCAAACGAACGAACCAACAAAAAAATAGGAAAAATCTAGAGGAAAAGAAAACAAGGCAAAAACACAACCAAACAACACAAGATCCAAGTGAAAGGGAAATGAAAGAAATCTTTTTGCAAAGTAATGTTCTTACAAAACACTTTCGCCATAATCGCTTTTGTTAACCCCCCCTCACCACACCCACACCCACAGGCCGCACCACCGCCGGATGATGCGTAACAAGCGAAAGGATGTTCTTCCATTAAATGCGTATGTTTGATGGTGTTTGTTTTATTTCCATACATACAGCGAAACGTATTACTTAGGCGTGTGTATGTATTCCGGTGCGTATTCGCGTGTATGCGTTCGAAGGGGGGTGCGCTACACATTTCGTAGACAAAAGGCAGTGATGGGTGGGGGGGGGTGTGCGAGGTTGAAGGAGGTGATAAAAACAAATCTGTTTCTTGTGCCTTTTGCTTGCCTTTTGTCCTTGCCAGGGATGCGTGCGGCCTCCGCTCTCCACTCCCCCCCATCTCTATGTGTCGTGCTCTCTGTGCCATCGAAACCAACATTTTATTTGGCAATTGTGAAATTTCAACTTATGACAGTGTTAAGTTTATCATATTGTACTCACACTTTGCTAGGCTGTGTCTCCTGGTGCAGCAGCACCAACTCCATGGCATCCGAACTGTGTGTGTCCGTGTTTGCTTGTGTCTGAGAGACTGTGTTAGTTAGTCGCAGCATCTCAACACAATGCGTAAATATATTGTGTTCTTTTTTCTCGGTTGCTTTTTTTAAACTTTGGAAGGGTCATAATTGCTCAGTGTTTCCAAGAAGATCATATTTAACAACACAGTGTGTATTACGCCGGCACGAAGCGAAGCGAGCACAAGAGAACAGAAAAACTTTCCAAAGTTTACGAAACAAAAGTTGGCAATTTAAATTTAGGGGTTAATTATTTTCAATGTATTCCCTCCCCCTCCACCTCCACCACCACCTCAACCCAATCTCACACTGTGCCTTGTTCTTTTTTCTCCCATTATTGTTTTGATAAAAAACTTAAGTAATTGGTTTTATATTTAGAGTAGCAGAAAACCTAATAAAATTGCACATAAAGAAATTTTAGCTTAGGCAGCAGTCACACACATAATGAAAAATAGCGCAAATGCTTCTGGTTTACGATGGACTTACAACTATGGCCGACAGATGGTGTATTTAGATTCCATGTGTTGCCAAGCGCTGAAGACGAAAATTTCAATTGTTTTGCCTTGTTTTCTGTCCGTTAAGCGTAACGTGTGTGTGTTTGCACTTGTCGAATCACAATGAAATGCAATGTTTCATTGACTTTTGTGGAAGGAACTACACTACAACTTGACTGTACTCAACTTGACCCACCTAAAATGTCCAAGCTATCATTTGTAACATGTTTCAATTCCATTTATATAGCTTGTAAAGGGGTTTCCAACAAGAGGTGTTTTCCGTATTTCGGCAGCTGTCACTTTAGAAGCTATTGTTCAATAACATTTGACAAGTAGAAACTATGCCATTGCAAAAAATGGAACGATACACGCTTCAACAACGCATTGAAATTATTGACATTCACTACAAAAATGGTGAACATGTTGCAGTCACAGTTCGCAAAACTAAAGAATTTTTGGGTCGTCGTGTAGCGCCTTGTCGGACCGCAATACAGAAATTGGTGGACAAATTCGAGCTGTTGGGACAAGTAAGTGTTGTGAAGAATAAAACCCGTGCACATCGCTCTAGAACAACTGCTGTAGCCAAAAATGTTGAAGAAAACCCAGGTTTGTCCATTCCTCGTCGTTCTTTGGAATTGGGCATTCCACAAACGTCATTAGACCGTCTTTTGCATAAAGACTTGGGTCTTAAGGCTTATAAAAGTCAGTTAAGACAAGAACTTAAGACGGCCGATAATCAACAACGTCGTGTCTTTGCTGATTGGCCCCTTGAAATGCATGAAAATGATCCATCGAAAAATCATCTTAACTAATGAGACCCATTTCCACATCGGTGGCTACGTCAACAAGCAAAAATGTCGCATCTGGGGCTCGGAAAACCCAAGAGTTATTGTTCAGGCGGGATTATTGTCAGGCGGGATTATTGGACTTAACTTTTTCGAAAACGAGATTGGATCAACAGTTACGGTGAATGGAATATGGTCGGAATATTGATCTGGACAACGTTTACTTTCAACAAGACGGCGCTACGTGCCACACAAGCAACGAAACCATTGCAAATTTACGGCAAAAAGTTTCCGGACCGTGTTATCTCTCAACGAGATCTTGTGATTTAACACCTTCCGACTTCTTCCTTTGGGACCATGTGAATGATAAAATCTACGCCAACAGCCCAGCGTCGTTCAAGACCTCACAAATATACTTCGTGAGGCTATTGAGGACATAGGGCAGCCACTTTGCGATTTGGTTATGGAACATTTCATGAAACGGATATGGTCATGTAAGCATGGTCGTGGTGGCCATTTGGCTGTTTCGGTTTCACATAATTTCCTCTTTATTATGAAATAAACATCCGATCATTTATCACCAAAACTTCCAGTTTTCTTTGAATACACCTCTTGTTGGAAAACCCTGTTCAATACATACCGCCAACAAATAGCGATGAAGGGTTCGGCAACCCGCACGAGTCAACCTGTATGATGAACAATACCATAATTTACATGTGCAAATCATATCGACCGATCAGATTTATCATTGACATATTGCATTATTAAAATGTCCCACCCTGTATAGTTAGGAGTGCTACATATACACATATATCACCGGTATATTTAAACCAATTTCCTTAACAATCTTCTCATACGTTAGCGATAATAAACTCATTCGACTCATTGAACTTTACGTCCTTGGATTTTGGGGCCGTAGAGCCGTCTCAGCCCGAAGAACAATTTGAAAATTGAAATCATCGTAGCTTCTCACTGTGGATGAGATAAGACAAGACTCGGATCGGATCGGTCCAGTCGCAACCACTCGAACACATAATTCTCAGCCACTGTGCCGACTTATTTAAATTAGTAGTAACACCAGAAATGTGAGCATATTTCGATGACTATCAAATGAAAAGTGTATGAAATATTTCTGCCATAATAGCATTATCGACACTTTACCATTTAACTGCTATTGCCATTTAGCATTTCTTTCGCTTCACTTTCATTTGAATTAGAAATAAACTTGAAATCTTCAAATGGACGAACGAACAACCGAAGCGATAAGTGTACAAGTGTTGAAACGTTGAAATGTTCAGATGTTCAGATGTTGCCGTTAAATGTATCTGGGGAATAACTAGGGAAAACTTTCCGACTACACTATAAACAGTTTAGCAGAAACACAAACTGTTAATAGGATTTTATGGCAACCAATGTCATTATTGCGGTTTAGTTCAATTTAACATCGTCCTTCGTTCGCAGACACACACACACACACATACATACACACGTGCGAATAACAGAAGAATAAAACTCATTTCAAAGTGCTAATAAAAGAATTGAGTGAGTGAGAGCGCGTATATGTGAATCCGCATTCATGGGTTTATGGAATGCTGTGATTTTTAAATGTGAGTCTCATGACACCTGTCCTTTCTTTCCGGTCACAGATTGCCCCTTCTTCGGCGATTTTTTAATCAAATAAGTGCGAAAATATCTTAAAGTGTTGGATATGTTTAATTATTTATAGAATTATTGGTACATCGGAACACCGCACACTAATTCAAATGCGGGCCGACAATCGATTGACACTCCTTTACCCCAATGCCAGACCTAGTTGGTGTCCTAACCTGCTGCATAAATAAACTGATTATTACCAACACTTTTCTTTTGCATTTTAGCTTCCTTTCAATGAAGTCTAAATTTTCATTAGAGAATATTCTTTTTTCACAGTTTTACAGTTTTCCAGAATTTATTTTGAAGGTTCCCTTCGATTAGCTCTAATAGTTATCAAATATATCAATTGTCATCACATAATGTGATAAAGACCGGCCATCGATTAGAGGGAATGTGCCACCAACATTTCGGTGCCGCCGAGTCTCTTGCTTGCAGGCCAGTGCACAACATTTACGGTATTCACATCACATTAGGCGGGAAACAAATACAGACGGGTATTCAGAGCGTGTGAGGGAGCCAACCACAAATGCGATCAAATGGTTTGCATAAACACGTCCACAGTCTTAAATAATCTTAAATTTCTTAAGAGTGAAATGGATGAGGGCAAAAACTCTGTACGTTGCATTTTCATGTTGTTCGCCTCACATGTATGGAAGACTGCACAGTTGTCGGCAAACCCAGAGCACAATTCGGCCACAACATCGCTGCTGCGACTCGTAAGGAAATCGTCGACTGCAAGTCCAACTCAAAAGTGCAAACAGTTTGATAGGTTCTGCAACAATCAGACACATAATTTCATTATCTGTTGAGGTGACTTCTGGTAAATGGTTTACTGGGAAGCATCTTCATGGCACAGCTGCAAACAAAAAAAAAAGAAAAATGCATATGACAGTGTGTTGGTGTTAGTGTTGGTTGTGGCGGAGCATGTGTTCATATGAAGTGTCTTCTTGTTCAGGTTTGCAAATAAAAACTCGTTTTATTTCTTGCTGCATGCCGGCATGCCACAGTGTTATTGAAACGGTGATTGGATAGTTAATATCCATCCGTCGATTAGAATGCCCGCATTAACTTCAGCCACATTCTGATTATGTCGAACCGAATTCAATCGATCACGTCCCAATTTAATATAAATCATGCAGCTCACAAAGCTGGACGTCCTCTTGTCATGTCCGTATGATTTCATTACTGCAACCTCATTTAATTAGGGTTGCAAACACAGTTGGCAATTTCTATCCCCCCCCTCCGTTCCGAGGATGGTGGTAATTTCCATGAAATTAGTCCAGATTTGTCTCTCTCTCTCTTTTGCCGGAACACCAATGACATTGTTAGCGTTCCTATCCTTTTGAATTCCCACCCCGTTTTACATTAAGGTCGGTTAATTCATTTCTCCGAATAAGGTGTAGGTCGTCCTTGAAATAAATTGTTCTGTTGAAATGCGAGTGATGTGGGTTGTGGCATCCGTTTAGGCGTCGCTGACAAGATGAGTTGCATAATTAATCACAAAAATCATTCCCGGAAAAAAAGTAGATCCTTGCGTAAAGTAATCAAAACTTTGTTGGCATCGACTTTACATGAGAGGTGGACTGTGAACGGTCAATATGAGCCATCGAAATTGAGTACTGATGACAAAAGGAAATATTACATTGTACATCTGATCACAATTCTGACAGGACTTGTGTCGCAGGAAAAGGATAATTCCCTGCCATTTTAAGTAATTCGTCCTGTGTCGTGAAATAGTTTACTGTAGACTCTACGATGGTGTTATTGTGTTCCCCATTTTTAATTCGGTACCATTTACAGCATTTTCTACAATTCTCTGCAGCTGATCATACGAGAGATTGCACAACATATTGAAGAGGTGATTGTTATTCTGCATTCCTTTTTTTTTTATCTTTCGCATAACAAGGTTAATAGGGTGGTGAATGATGATGCGAGTCCCTGTTCTAGATGGCGAATGTCTGAGAAGCAGATACCATTAAAATATCAATGAATGGGTAGACAATCGAGTTGGATACCCTACTTTACCCGATCATAACCTCCGCCTCCTCTGTACACGGTCCAGTTGTTGCAAAGATGTCTTTGGAGCCCCTGCCCAGCCCTGGGCTGTAGATGGTGTAAATATCTACTAGATCAGATGGGTTGAAGTATTTTTTGCACCGCTTTAAAAAGCTTAAATACTTGAATGCTTCTACCGACAATTCGAATATATGGCTTGCCCAACGAGCACCACCCTGTATCTTCATGCCCTGAACATCAAGAGTGTCTGATTTGTCGATATCTACACCACTCATAGAGATTGACGACGATGCTGGACCAGTGGAACGTTTGTGTGACAACAAACAGCACTGGGTCTTTTGTGCATTAAAACCTACTCATTCATGATTTGCCTTTTGTTCTTGACCTCCAGAGGAATGTCCGAGGTTGCTGTCATCCGCAAAAGAGTAGATCGGGTTCACAGTCTGACCCAACAGGTCGTCAATGAAAATAATAAACAGAAAAGGAGAGAGAACAGAACCTTGTCGCACTGCTGCGGCCAGCCTATGTTCATTGGAAGAGAGCCCATCAATAGAGCGATCCCTGAGGAAACTCGATATAATGTATTTTTTCTGAGCTCTTAGTGTAAACTCATTGTAGTAATTTATTTCGTGCAAACTTCGCTGCCGTTGGAAGTATTTGGGCCATTATACTTCCATGACTCTTGCCGGCGTGACCTCGCTCTCAGGATATAAGTGGTTTCCAAACACTGTGCCTGCTACAATATTCGTGGCTATATTTACCAGCACCTACCGACATACGCTTTTTGAAAAGGAGATTTAAGATGCGTTTTTTCTTGCTTATTTCTCCATCTGTCTCCCTGTGACTCAGTGTGTTGTTGCCGTACGACCGCAATAGCCTGTTTTTCTATTCTTCTACGGGACGAACCTACTTAACCTGCTTTTCTGCTTCTCGCATTTCTTTGTTTTTTTTTGTGTTGTGTGTAATATTTTCCCAGTAAAGAGAAATTAAAGTTTAAAAATTCATTTCTGACATTTGCACAAATGGAAAATATGGAATGCAAAACACATCGTTTTATTTTAAGCCTTAAAACTTTGCATTTGTTTTCCCTCTTAAAAAATGCATATAGTAATCTCCTTTAAAGTTTCAATCATATTCTGGGTCTCCTTTAGTTTTTCCTTTTTTTTTTCCTCATACATTTCTTTGTTCGTCCTTGCTTTTTTGTTTCCTTTTTTTTTTTGTGGACCATTTCAAATTGAATGCTTTCTTTGTGAACACAAAGTGAAATAAGAAAACGAAAAGAGAAGCTCATTCGTTGGTCGTTTGCTTCAGTTTTGCTGTTGTTGTTTGTAGCCTTGCGATTCATGGAGTTCAGAGGGAAATGCACTATTCCGAAGTGGGTTTAAGACAAAAGAGGATAGTTTTTAAAATTTATAATATTTTACCAATGCACACACACAAACACACACAATCGTCACAGACATTCGAGCAAACGAAACGTTCAACAGTGTTGAAAATATATGGAAATTGATGTACACTTAAACATTCGAATGGTTTTCATTCGCCATTGTTGGGAAAATTGATTTGGAAATTGATTTCTGTTGCATTGCATTCACTTATTTATGAATTGAATATTCCCATTTGTCAAATGTGCAACGATTTCAAACTATTGTTTTGATGAAGTTTTACAGTTGGAATGCGTTTATCGTTTTTCTGCTCAAGGATACATCAAGTGAGGATATTGACCCACCGTGCATGGCTGTATTGGGTGGCTCAAGTCGGGGCAAAGATTACTTACAGGACACTCTGTTAACTTGGGCATATTCTGCAGTTGCATGAGTTACTTGACAGGTAATCGAGTCCAGGCCCATTCTAATGAAATTTGATTGAAGTGGATCAATGTGGCAGTTATGCCGAGTATAATTCAAATAATGGAGCCCATAAAGTCGAAATATATTTAAACGATGCCCGATATGATTTCATACATTGTATCAAATTGTGGAAGGTAAGGAGTGACAAAAGTGCTACTTCAAATTGAGAATGTGTTTCCAGCTTCACCTTGGATGAAGAAGAGAATGTCATGATAACATAGACCCACTGTGTGTGTGTACAGCTTAATCTAATTCAATTGGAATGCGTTTTGTGAAAGTGTTCCAGTTGGAAACAAACAGCATTAATTATACACTATCTTTGTGTGAGTGTATGTGTGTGTGTGACAAGAGTAATTGCTGTCACTGTACGAAGTTACAGATCGTACGAAAAGTAAACAAGCGGCACACGAAATCCTTCAGCCAAAATAAATACAAAAACGACTGCGAACATGGTTGAATGGCGAGAACAATCTGAAAACACACACACACACGCAAAGAGAGACAGAGATGGTGAGACGACGACGTTTGCACACATGTACATAAAGCTGAACAAATCCATGGACGGTTTGTTTAATTATTGTATTAGAGTTGTCCAGCCAAGGCAGGGAACTCTGCACGGAAGGAGCAGCAGTGGACGCAGGCAGACCCCGGAACCAAAGCCAAAGTGCACCATCATGCTGGTGAATGAAACAAAATGAATTTTAACACTTTCTTTTTTAGATCTCCGTGTGTGTGTGTTTTTTTTTTATTATTTTTGGCTGGGCACTCTGCACTCTCGTATCTGTTGTCAACAAAGACCCAGCCCGCCCCCTCCGCCTCACTCTGTCTGAGTGAAAAGTTGGCTCTGCTGGCAAGCGATTTTTCCGTTGCCGTGACAACTCTCGATGGATGGATGCGATGCCAAGTGGAAAACGAAAATGAAAATAAGAATGGACACAAATCCACGTACAAATACAAGTACACATACACACATACACAGATGTTGTGTCGATAGTTGTTGTTCAATAAATATTGTACGAGTGTATTGAATGTTTGATGTACTATTTAGAGTCGAGTTAAGCTCAGAAGCCAAAAATAATGGCAAACGAAAAGGATATGTTCGTTCACTCGTTCGCCAGCTCCCTCATGCCGTTCGTTCCACTTACGTTTGTTCATTTGTTCGCTTGCCATTGTGTTTGATTAAAGTGAAAGAATCTACAGTGAATGGGAATGTGTCCCAGTTTAATAAACAGCAGCCGAAGCAGCGACAGCAACAACAGCCAAACAACAGGAACAATCCAGCATGAGAACGAAAGCCAAGACATCTACAAACACATTTGGACCGAAAAAGTATCCCGAAGATGTTCTTGGCCTTTGTATACATATTTGTAATGCCTTCAACTGTATTGGTGCTGTCTTCTATTCTATTCTGTTGTGTTGTGTTGTGTTCTGCTGTGTGTGTGTGTGTGTGAGTGAAATGATATTATTTTGTATGTGTTTAAGGATATCCTGTGGAAGTTTACATCTAACTTTCTGTTGTTTTCTTAAGGTTTCTAGTAGTTCGACACACGAACAGTAACTGGCCAGTGAATCGATAAAAGTATTTTTTGTAAATTTCACATGTCCTCCAGTTGAACCAGATTCTAATATAAACTCTGTTTAGGATCACAACACACCCCGTGAAAAGTTGCAACACTGAGATGAACGTAGTATTCTCATGATATCTCAATTTAAGGAATGCAGAGGCACAACTTAGATTTTTCCCATTAAAGTCAACTAAGGTGAAAACAATTCATTAGAACTTATTTATTAAGAATAAGTTAGACTCACTTTTGAATGCGATTAACTTTGAAATATATGAATAACTGGGTGTGTTCATAAGGTAAATTTACTTATCGGTTCAACTGGGCGAACCCACTGTGATCCTTATCAACTGCCCCCCCTTTCCACCACTTGGTAACCACTTGGTAGTGGACAAAATTATATACCTCGGCTCCGCCATCAATAGAAATAATAATGCCGAATTATAATCGAAATATAAAATGATGGCGCTGGAAGGTGATGATCTCGATCTATTCCTATTACGATGATTCCGTTCACAATCATAATATTTCCGGTCTCGGTTTCAAATACGTCGACTGGTAAAATTCTTCACGAGACAGTTGCTCGCCTTGGAGCTCTCATAGTCAGCGATCTTCATTGAATTGAGTTTTGCTCTATTCATATAGAACAAATTTGAAATCGTGTATTTCTATTGGAGCATTCTATACCCATTTGAGAATGTTACCGATGTTAACCAGCGGCTGCCCCTAAATTTTAACCGATGATGCCCTTCCATCTATGAATCATAAGTAGTAGCAATTCTATGTCGGTGGATCTAAGTGAAGTATTTCAGACAAGAAAGCGCCTTCAGAAGACCAGCCGCTCACACTTCAATGGCCTGATACTGTACGTACGTTGAATGGGAAATGGAATCGACGACTTTATTCTCTACCTCCCACTTCATCATCTTCTTCCCACCCGATGTTGTTGTTGTTGATGTTATTACTGTTGATTTTCCTTTAGTTTCGTTTTGTCGTTTGGTCTGTCCGGCCGTTTTTTGATTGTTGAATTTGTCTAACACATAATATGATAAATGTATGAGTGTTTCGATGTTTATGTATGCATGGACCCATGCGTGTTTGTGTGTGTGTGTGAGTGTTAGTGTTAGTGAGTGTATTTGTTGGGTGAATATGTGGTGTCTGTGTCCGCACACTTTAGGAGGTGGATTAATTTTAATGAAATTTAATGAAGGACAGGCCAAGCCGGACCAGCTAGCAATCGGGCATTATATTTTATTTATACCAAGAATTAAGGTCACTCTCCACTTCACATTGGCCATAGCCATCGTTAGCTCCAGCGTTACTAGGAGCAACTATGCCATTGTAAACCAATAGTTCTGTGTACTCGTTCATCGTATTAATGTATGCATTCGTTCGTTTGGTCGTGGAGATGGTGCCTGTGACGGCGACGGCGACGACGACGACGACGGCGACGGTGTTGTGTTGCTGATACCGGAGCAGGGGTTTGTCTGGAGGGTGTGGTTATCCTCTGTGCGTGCATGTGTGTCTGTGTGTAATGTGAGTTGTAACTAGTTTTTTTTTTTTTTTGGATGGTTTTGTTTTATTACACAGTTCGAGTTGCCCCCTTTGTGCTCTGTCTAGTTGACAATGCGTGCCTCTGTCAATTTGTCGGTTCAAATTAGTTGCTTAATTTTCTTTTCAACATTTTGATTTATATTTTATGAATGTTGTCACATACCAAGTGTATCTGTGTCTCTCTGTGTGCCTGTGTGTGTGTGTGTGGATAGTTACTGGATTGTATTACATAATTTGGGAATTGGCCTTGGACATCAGCACACCAACAACTCCTTGGACAGTACTCTATAAAAATTACTTTTCGAAATAAAATATTTTATCGACTATGTGTGGCAGGCATACACATGCGTACGAAGACAAATACAGGCGAGTGTGTTGGAAATTTAATTTAAATCAGACCCGCACTTACCGTTGCCAACACTTTTAGTGAACTTTATTAAACTGTTTGGGGCAAAGGTGACATCGTAATGAAAATGCGAAGGTCCTCCTAAATGAAAAATCCGGCAATTTCAGACATTGTATCGTCTGTCGCACACACTCGCAGAGACATTAACACCTACATGTCGTTCTTTCTGTGTTGCGACTCGTTTCAATGAACATACACACACACACACACACACAAAGAACACACACTAAGCCACACAAAAATCTACATCGTCGCCGACAAACTGAATAAAGCTGTTGCATCACACACTTACTGTGACACATTGTTGTTGCTGTTGTTGTTGTTGTTGTGATTGTTATTGTGTTTTTTACGACACGATGCCGAGATATAAAAAGGATTGTAAACATTGAAAAACATTTTTGTATGGGCAAAACTGCAACATATTAATGTCATGCCAAAAAAAAAAGACGAGACAATTTACTGAAGCAATACACACGCATATCCTCAATGGCACATCTGTGGCCAAAATAATGGCACATCGATATAAACGTGTATGTACTGAATATGGATATGGTTTGTCAGTAACGTCTAAAATGTGTTTCATAAAGAATTGGAGATTGTTAATAGTTTAAAATTAATTGAAAAATGTCGGTCGGTGATCATTAACTACTAGATTATTAATTATATACATGGATTCCTATGGTTCCAGGTTGGAACAAAGGTCCATAACAAGGTTTTCCATTGCGATCTTTGGTGTGCCATCGACTTTATTTCGGTTGAGTTCACCATTAACATCCTGGCTTCGGTCTCCATGTGTTGGTAGGCCTGGCTCTCCTTCTGCATCCTAGCGGATTCCACTCAATGGCCATTTTTGCTATGACATCGCTTGATCTTCTCAGACTATGGCCGATCCAATTCCATTCCATTCCTTTTGACTATTTCTATTTGGATCGGGTTTTTAAAGGAGTAATGATGGACTATGGCAAACTGAGCCTGAGCTCAGGAGATTTCCTCAAACACGAAGTAGCATCATCGTCTTCTGTATGAGACAATTTAATGATCATCCGAATTTATATCATTTAATAAAAAAAATCACATTTTCTACTACTAAACATTACCTAATTCTAGATGGAAAGTCATTAGAATTAAAACTCTGTAAATTGTTTGATAACCCAGGTGAACTAAATAAAATTTATTACAGTCGAGTCCGGTTATAACGTACACCGGTTATAACGAACTATCGTCTTTAACGAACACTTTTTGTCCCAAGTCCCAAGAATTTCGCTTCTACCCTATTTTACCCTGGATATAACGGACTTCGCTTATAACGAACCAATTCGACACAACTGCAACCGTTCGGTGTATGACGAGACACATACATACTCATATATTAATTTGCATTTGTTTACATATTTACGCATACGCACTCAACACAGCAGCAACAGCAGCAGGAGAGCGGGGTTATTTTTTAATTCTCCTCCAAATCGGTAGCCATGGCAGAGTGTGTGTTTTACATCAAGTGGTCCTCGTGTGTACATTTTTACAATTTCACAAGTGAACATATTAAAATGGATGTGTATGGGTGTATGAGTGCATGTGTGTGTGTGTGTGTGTAAATATGGACCTTCACTCATATCATCAAAATGCTGCAAGGATATATGACAATTTGTCGACGTACTGAATTTAAATACATATGACAAAATTCATGTTCTCCTGCAAAATCAAACCAACAATTGTTGATCATGAGATTTTTCCATAGTTACGCATTTACTTGCGTACGTATGTATGTACGTGTGTATGTGAGTAAACAAATTGGACAACACGTTGTATTTGATTGGGTTTTAGATGCATTTAAATGAAATATTTATTGTGCTGCCAAAATTAGAACTGAAAACAAACAAACAACGGCATTGACGATTTGAGAGCAATCCGCAAAAGATCGATATCCAATACAGGGCTACGCACTTGGATACGAATGGATCAATGATTTTATAAAACCTCGCCTGCGCCAACAATGGAAAGCTTAGTATATGGCACATAGATGCTATTTCAGACTTAGGCAACAATTTAAGAACAGAACCCACTCTCTCTGTGCAATCTCAAACAACATTGTACAACACGCTTATGTGTGTGACTTAGGCATAAGTACAGGGTTCTCCAACAAGAGGTGTACTAGTGAAAGCAGAAATCTTTTGGAAAATCTATGGAGTGATCTGTAATATGGACAGGTATGGGCGTCGATCTAACCGAATATATCTACAAAATATAACTAATAATAAACTTCAAAGAGATCCTCAGCGTTCCCTCAACATTCGATGGAGAATATGTAGTTGGGAAGTATTAAATCCGTAACCAGCTGGATTTCAATGTATTTCAACATTTAAGCCACAATTGGGTTTGTGAACAAGTTGTCACAGATTTTTTTTTATCTCGTCACAGATTACATTTTCAAAGTGCTTTTTCTCGCACATGGCACAATAAATAATATCAAAAAATACCACTAAGTCTGGGCAAAATATCTTCACTGCAAATGTAATTTTGACATACATACACACATATGTTTGTATGTAAATATATTAGGAATTTTGCCTACCATAACCAGGCTGTTAATTACCATCACATCCTTGATGTCCACTGTCAATTGTCATTATTTTCCAGCCGTTGCAATGTCCTTCGTCAAATTGCCCACATTTTAGACAAATGGAATCCGGCGTGGCTCGATGGAGATTTTCGCATAGTTCAATGTTTTCCTTGCAATGTCCGGTCTAAAGTTAATTATTTATGCACATGTTTTATTTTATGTGTCGCCCCCTTTATGTCCCATTTTTTTTGTTTTTTTTTTTTTGGTTTTTTTTAATAACATTTTAATGCAGCCATGCATTTGCTCGGTACAATATATTTACTTTGGTGCTGTCTGCTGTTGATGGTTTTGTTGTTGTTGTTTACAGCACGTACATACACATGCGACTGGACATATGTGTGTGTGTGTGTGAGAGACAGTTCATGCATATGGCTGTCAATGTAAACAACGTTCAGTACGTGATTATTACCATAAATACGTGTGACTGTGGCTGTGTGTGTGTGTGTAGTCCATGTCCATCATACTTACATACACTCGAACACTCATGCCAACATGTAGCCGTGTATTGAAATGTGAATAAGCCCTGTTACCACTCACAGTAAACATTTTTTAATTACCACTTTAGCATGTGATTTTATTATTTTGTCATGATTTTTTCTGTCATTAAAAAGTCCTCCCGCTCCCCACCAGAGAGAGGCCTGAACAATGTCGGTTCAATGCAACAGTTTAAAGTTGGCCACATTGACATGGACTAAACCGGCTCATTGTATAGTTCCCAAGAACCATTCGTCTCCGTCCAAAGGTTCTCCGGGATTAATTATAAAAAGTTTAATCTTTCATATGAAAGTTTTAATCGTCTCACCTCGGCAAGGCTCCTCTGAGGGCTGTGTGAACGATAGTTTGTGGCCAGCAACTAATGTAATGTCTTGCCATTAGTAGGTGCGCAATAAAAAATAAATCCTAATGCCTGAACGACTATAAAATTGCTCCGAAGCGAATATAAACGAACGCCGACAAGAAAATGTACAGCTGGATGTATTTATGGGATAAAGTTACTATGCACGGTTTATTTGACTAGCAGATATTTAAATCTGGAAATTCAATAGAACTGGTTGGCACATGATTGAATTGGTAGCCATGAATGCTGAATAAACCACAAAAGCTACAACTAAACGATGCAAGTAAGATTGCCAAGTTTTCATAGTCTGGATTGTTGGTCGTTGTTGTCCAAAAGTCCTAATGAACGTGATTTGGTCCAAAAAATACTCACACCCAGTATCATTAGAAACTACTTAGATGCGTTTTATCCAGTACAGTGAGTGTATATTTAATGTGTTTAATATACCTTAAAAAAGGATGGTCCTAAACGAGTTCTCCTGGTTCATATCACTCCATTCGAAAAATAGATAAATACACATTTTTTTTTATTGATTTTGCAGAAGATATTGTAGGTCGGCACAGACGCATTTATGTTTTGAATGATTGCTGTACGATATCTTAGCTTAAAAATAAAAAGTCTTGGAAAATCCTTTGAGACTTTGCAACATAACAAGCGATTGTTGCAAAGTGGTTTATAGATCTCAACCCTCTGAGAAGATTCCATTTGACATGAAAAGGCTATCCGCTCCATGGGTGCCACGCTTAATTACATGCGATTTTCAGCCCCAATCAGATGCACTAAACTGAAACCACATAAACTGAAAAAACACCAATAAAATTAAAAAAAAAAAATTTTACAGAAAAACACAGACATAGGAAATAAGAACTCCAGTTTCAGTTGTTATCTTAAGTGACGCTGCTGGGGTTTTTGTTAAATTATTTGAAAACGCAATAACCTCCCAATCGTACGATATTACCATTTTGGGCGATAAATGAGCAAAGCCGATTAGGAGGAAAAACAGACCGTAACTTGTTGCGCAATTAGCTTCGAAAGCGATTGTAAGAGCCTTTGTCTCACTAATGCGTGAAGGAAAGCATTCATAATGATTTTCAGGGTCCTGTCAATATCCAAAGAGTGTCAAGTTTTAGATAATGAAATTCACACTGGTCTGCGATTTGTAGTTTAACTACTTCAGGCAGAATTACAATCTTAATATGCATATGTGTGTACGTGCCTACGGTGCCGGTGTGGCTCGGGAGTTACACCTCTAGAGAAGAGTTAGGTTAGGTTGACCCCCTAAGATAGGTCAAGTCTGTTAAAGTGTCATTTCCCAAGAAACGGGATAGAGAAGAGTTAATATTTGTGATGTTACTCGTGTAAAACCGTACGGATTGGTGTGTATTTTTTACTGGCGACTTTTTTTCTTCGTCGTCTTGTTGTAAATGGTTTCTCTCCTCGTCGAGGAACATGTTTGTTTTGTTTAGCTGTTCAGTGTTTTCCCGTTTACCTCAATAATTTCTGGCATCCAATTTAATTTCATTTCAGCGAGTTCTATTGGAGAAACTGATTTAATTGATTTAATCGTGAAAGTGTGTGCGTGTAGTAAGAACACATGACAAAGGACTCTTAGAGTTTCAACTTAGCTAGAAAAGCAACAACTACATTTTTGGCAATTCGAGTACATTAGCCTTGACATTGCAATCGGACATATAGATACTGGAGATCAGTTTCGGTCGACTAGGGTAAACATTGGATGTTAGGTCACAACTTAAATATGTCACCCATATTGAATTCCCCTGATTTTATTTAAAATATACGATGACTTTTGTTTTGCTCTGTGGCATTCACGGACGTCGGATAGGCCTATGTTGGCCAACGGTAAATTCTAACGAAGATTTTTCTAAATCGGGTACTCAGAGTTGCCATTAAACATCTTCTATGCGGTATTATCCGTATTCATTGCCACTGCCAAACTGAGTAGTCGGGTAATAGTGAAATATGTATGCACATACATGTACATTAGAGCGACTCGCCAAAAAAAGTGTTCGATGTTCCCTCCTAAAAATTAACCTTGGACATTTTTAAGATGACATCTAAAATATTTTGGCTCCAGCTTCAACCTCTCGTGAGCTGGACCATTTTGAAAAAGGGTCTATTTTTGCATGTTTTGTTAATTTGAGAGTCTGTTGCATTAACAACATATACAATATAGATATCATAAGAGGCGATTTTAAAAACCGTTACAACAAATCCTTGCGTGATTCTATTTTAGTATACTGCTTGCGCGACACGATCTGGTTCGCAATATAAGCCGGACGATTTTTATCGATGACCGATACTTTCGATTGACTGACAACGTGTACAAAACGCTCAGTGCTTTGTGAATGGCAAGGAAATTCTGAAATGAATTCGTTAATAAAACTTATATTTCTTCACCTGGAATATTAATAATTTCATCAGAATTTTGAAGACTCAACAAGTATTCTTGTGAGTAGAACTGTGTGCAAGGTGGTTCTATACCAGTTTCAATTTCATTCCAATTTATCATGGCTTTGAGCGATTCACAATTAAAATTTATTTTAGGCACAGTAAATTGTCGAATTTGTTGGGTGGTACGTTCACGTGATTTTAAAATTATCTCGTAGGCTTGAAGTCGTATGTCCTTGCTCTCATCTGTTATCATTGACAAAATTATGTTTTCCGGATGGGCGAAAAATCCATTTATCTGCACTGATCTTTGGACTATATCTTGCATATGCTCTGGTAATTCGCGTATCCATTTAATGTAATTAAATAAATGTCGGTTTCCATTAATAGCTTGAGGCTGGCTTTTTATCAGAAACCAAAAAGGGGCGTATACCTTCATAACGAATAAGGCAAGATAATTTTGAAATCACGTGAACGTACCATCCAACAAATTCGACAATTTACTGTGCCTAAAATAAATTTTAATTGTGAATCGCTCAAAGCCATGATAAATTGGAATGAAATTGAAACTGGTATAGAACCACCTTGCACACAGTTCTACTCACAAGAATACTTGTTGAGTCTTCAAAATTCTGATGAAATTATTAATATTCCAGGTGAAGAAATATAAGTTTTATTAACGAATTCATTTCAGAATTTCCTTGCCATTCACAAAGCACTGAGCGTTTTGTACACGTTGTCAGTCAATCGAAAGTATCGGTCATCGATAAAAATCGTCCGGCTTATATTGCGAACCAGATCGTGTCGCGCAAGCAGTATACTAAAATAGAATCACGCAAGGATTTGTTGTAACGGTTTTTAAAATCGCCTTGTAACGTTTTTCAAAATCGCAATAAATGAGTCTTGAATCATCTGTAAAAAAATTTTCTTTTAAACAAGTGTTTTTTTCTTATAAAAGAAAAGAAAGATAGGAAAGAAAGAAAGAAAAGAAGAAAGAAAGAAAGAAAAGAAGAAAGAAAGATAGAAAAGAAGAGAGAAAGAAAGAAAAGAAAAAATTGATACCCATATTGCCCTATTTAATACGTAGAGTTACCACCCCATTGCATTTCTGTCAAAACGCGAACTAGCACGAATTTCAAAAAAAGGTGAAACCCGTATTTACTTAAATTGCCTAGACATTAAAATATGTTAATTTGCCATTTTTATTACAAACAACTCCGAACAAAAAATTCAAAAACCACTTTTTTTTGCAGAATATCCTTAAAAATAGGATATGGGTGATCGTCCTTTGACAAATTGTATATATAGTTGGACGCGTCCTAAAAAAACCTTTCTTATGATATCTATATTGTATATGTTGTTAATGCAACAGACTCTCAAATTAACAAAACATGCAAAAATAGACCCTTTTTCAAAATGGTCCAGCTCACGAGAGGTTGAAGCTGGAGCCAAAATATTTTAGATGTCACCTTAAAAAATACCAATGTTCATTTTGGAGGGGGTACACCTTGCACGAATTTTGCTTCCACATAACTTGAGTCGCTCTAATGTACATGTATAACTTATACGTCCCAAGTTCCACTTGGCGACAATGACAATATCGTCCTTAGTGCGAATGGTGTTGAGCCAAAACAGATAGACGTGTGTTATGCCTAACTTATCAGCTGTTATCGGTTCGGTACACATCATTCTCTTGATAGCCTATCAGTGGGTATGAGTGTGTTGCCCAATGCCTGCGACATCGTTCAACCGAAATTGAGACACAAATATGGATGAGTGAACTATTGAGAGCAACACCCGTTTGGCAGAACTCAATGAAGGAAGCTCGGCAAATGCACGCACAAGAACACGGGCATGGCAGTTGCATAAATCTTAGCGGAGGCTGATCGACACGATTGAGCTCGTACATGTGTATGTGCATGTGCATGCACACAGATACCCGCGTGCCTGCGTTCGGTTTTTATGTATTCTTTGGGTTTCACTGTCAGACGTCATTGGCCATGTTGTCATTACTGCAAAGAGCATTACAGCCGTTACTAAGAAGCACAACAAAAGCAACTGATAAGAAATGTCAAATGTTGACGAATTAACAGTTCGGAATGTTGCTCCACGTAAGTAACAGAGACGTTACACCAGACATAAGAGCGAGGGCATTCTCTTTCTGTCTCCCCCTCTCTATCTGTGCCACTCTCTATGCTTGTGAACACAAGAGCTCTCTTTCATGATTTCAGCTGTGGATAACCGGGCTCACATACCGTGCGGAAAGTCCTGTTGTGTTGTTGATTAGGAGCAGCGGAGTCGATTGTCTGCAAAAAAGGTGTGTGTATGTTTACTTAGTTCTCTGTCGGATTTGGAATTCCTGTTGTAACATGATAATTCAGCACACTGCCAGAGCCAAAAGTTTTGTGTCACTGTGTCAATTGTTAAACACAAAACGAAACCCACTGCTGTAGCGGTCCATGGTGGTGGTGGTGGCGGTGGTGGCTGTGCTTTGGGGGGGAGGGGGATTGGTGGTGCTAGTACTGTCGTTGGTATTGCAGACGATGATGATGCTGATGTTGACGTTGAGAATAAGAATGAGAATGGGTAAGCATGGGCAAAGAATGCCCAAAGATGATGGAAAACAACGTACAGGATTCAAAAGATGTATACGGGAAGAGGCAAACATCTTGGTGTGTGTTTTGAACTGGGTATGCGTGATTGTGTGTCTCTGTGTGTGTGTGTGGTTTATGTTGAGAGGGTGGAATGGCAACATAAAAACATCATGAAATGCCTCTACAAAGAGGAATGGAAAATTTTTATTGCTCAACAGTTGCGTTGCGTTGAGTTGAGTGTCACATAACAAACAAAGATGAAAAATAAAAAGGCAACAAAATGCTGAACGATTGAATGAGTGAGGTGTACGTATGTGTGTGTGTGTATGTGTGGCTGTGTACGTATGAATGTTTGAACGTACTCAACACATACACATGCACACATACCACTTACTACTCAATGATATGGAGTTCAGGGCGCATGTTTCAGGGACGTTTCACGTTTACACCTTATACGTTAAAAGCACAAACAAACATGGTCATACTCACATACACACACACACACACACACACACACACACACACACACACACACACACACAGATACACACCGATGTAACACAATTGTTTGCAAATACATACATACATATGTGTGTGCGTGTGTGTGTATATCTGGCTCAAGAATCCTGATCAGATCCCGATTCCATTATCAATCACCTTAACTCTGTCCTCACCTCGGTATATGCGATCGGTCTTCAGAGCCGGGGGACTGTGATGGGGGGGGGGGGGAGGAGACCCGAAGACAACATCCGATGTGAACCAAGTCCAAGTGTTTTGTGTTCGCATCCATGGCTCAGCCGACAAAACCTCTTATCACAGACATTCAACCAAATACTTTTTTATGTGTCGGATTTTTGTGTATACAGTTTGGGCGCGACACGTGCATACAAAAGGAGATGATGATAACAATTGAAGCGACACTCTTCGCGTCCCGTCTTTCTCTTCGAGTCCGCTCTTAAATGTTGCTGAATATGCGGAGATATTCCCTTTTCCATTGTCTTCATACTCGCAGAGTTTCAGCTTCATTCGACAAACGGACCAGTTTGCTCCAGCATCCGTGAAAAGTTGCGATAACTTGTCAGACGTGTGGTAGATGTTCTGTAAAGTCTTTCGAAGCGATAAGACAGAGCGCGTAAAGTGAAAATTTTTAAGGAAGAATTCCACAGAATATGGGAATAGTTGAGTTTTTCTAAAGTAAATACCACCACGGAAATCTAATTGGAATTCAAGTGCATTTCTGATAACGAATAATAAACGCGTCAACTAATGCAAACGAATGGTAATGAGCTGAAAATCAAACAATTTTGTGTAATCACTACAACAACATTTGGGTGTGTGATGAAAAAGTGAATGGGCAAAGAAGGAAAACAAAAAAAAAAAAAAGTGTTACAAACACAAAAGCGTGAAAGAGGAGCCCACCTAAGTACACGAATTTCTCGAACCAATTATTGGCGACGCAATAGAGGAAAAAGTGTTATTACATTTACAAAAGTCGATTGTGTTCAAATACCTTCGAAATGTAAACCGTGTGATTGTGTTAATAATTCTAGTTTTTTTTTTTTTTTTTGTT
This sequence comes from Hydrotaea cyrtoneurina, assembly GCA_958296145.1. Taxonomy (NCBI): domain Eukaryota; kingdom Metazoa; phylum Arthropoda; class Insecta; order Diptera; family Muscidae; genus Hydrotaea; species Hydrotaea cyrtoneurina. The sequence continues at coordinate 1,876,309 of OY282513.1, read as the reverse complement.
GGATGATGTGAAGCATTCCACTTTATAGAATCTGCTCATAATCAGTGCGCATCTACTGGGGAAACAGACACACACACACACGCACATGTATCGACGGAGCCCATAAATTGTGACAGTAGTTTTAGTGGGTAGTTGGCTGTCAAGTCAAAGAAGGCAACTTTGACGTGCATCCTTCTCCAGCCATGGCAGTTGTTGTTGTTGTAGTTGGTCACGGCAAGGCAGGCATTCAATCTCTACACAGCCATACATTTTGACATTTCATTTGGCATACTTTCCTAACACACATTCCGAGTGGTGGATACAAAAAGTGACACACACAAATCTCTCCACACCAACACCGAACCACTACAGCCAGCCAGTTCGAACTGGCAACACTGTCAAGTCTCCCTCTGTATGTGTCGCTCTCTCTCTCTGGTTCCTTTGTATGTGCAGTGTTACACTCTCATCTTGCATGAGCCTGGGGGAGTGGGGGGTGGGAATTCTCATGAGATTATGGAATAATAAAGATGACTTCGAAATTGTGTGTAAGGTGTGCAAGTTCGTAACTGTCACTTCCGAAGCATTTACTCGAATTTTCATTAAATTCGTTATATTTCTTCTTCTCTACTCTCCAAACATTGGCATCTGTCAAAAGTCAAGAAGAAGACGTCGACTTTATAATTGCTTGTGTTCAAAAACGAGAACATGCGTAGTGATTTATTTATGTGCAGATGCTGGCAGCGTCTGATGCTGCTGCGGCAGCTCCAGCTGCGGCTGCTGCTGCTGGTGTCACCGCTCTGCTGTTGTGGTATGTTATTGATGCTGTTAAATGAGCATTTCGCTGAGCATTGTGCTCAATCGAGATTTGAAATCTCTTAAGACTGCTAATGACCAACTCTGGCTCCCTTTGTGCTACGCGTATCCCTTTTTGTGCAGAACACACCGAATGCCATTCTCTGCACTGGTGCGTGTATGTGTGCCACAATTTCATGTTATCATTACTCGCACTCAGCCACACACACACACACACTCACACACAGGCCATCACTGTGCTCTGCTCTTTGACAGAAACAGACACAGTAGCGAATCCAGTGAAAATCGAGGTGGTGCGTCTGTCAGTATACGTTCACTGATGTATTCCGTTTTTGTCCTTTCTAAATCACACGTAGATAATTTTTATAACTCAAACATGCCAACGGTGTACAACTACTAAATGCAAATATACATGAAAGTTAAACATAAACGCAGAAAAGCAAATAACAAATAACAAGTGTAGAAAGAAATGAAAACAAATCCGTAATCAGATTGTATACAATAAAATTTAAAGGAATTTTTCACAGAAACTTCCACAGCAAATCACCCACAATTGATACACAACCAAGCAAAAGTTCGCAATAATTTCTAAAGAGTCGCACGCCAGAAGAGTGTACGAAAATTTCCACAAGTGTTCTTGTTTCTATCTGCTAACACAATTGGCAGCTGATTTCATGCTAACGAAACATATAAAAACAAACAAAAAAATAACAAAATAACAGTGCCAACGACACGAATAAAAGATAAAAGAAAACCAAAAGAAAGAAATTAAATAATAAAATAAAATAAAAAAAAAAAATTAAAGCGATTGAATGTGTGTTTATCTAAAGTCAAATCAATATGGCAAACAAACCTATGAAAGTTGAATATCCTTAGAAAACAACAGCAACACAAAAACAGCTAACGACAACGATAAGAAGAATAAGAAGAAGAAGAGCAACTACTAACCACTCTACATGCAATAGACAACAAAACGAACACAGTCACACCATCCATCGCCAGCGCCAACGTCGACCCCAGCAGCGTCAGCGCCAAAGAACGAGCAACATTCACAATTAAATGCAAAAAAAAAGTGTCGACTAAGCAACAAAGTTGTGTCCTCACAAACAAACTAAAACGTACAACCTCACCTTAAGTTGATGTTGCCGATGATGACGATACGGATGACGATGATGATGGCGACGACGAAGATGCCGACAATATAGATGATGATCATCGTCATAAAAATAGAAAGCAAACGAAAAAATATGCTGACTCCAAACTATTCAATGGCTCTGGAAGAAACCAAGAAGTGAAGAATAGAATCTCAAAAATACAAGAAAAAAAATAAATAAATACAAATACAAATACAAAAAAAGCTTATAGATGAAATGCCCACTAATACTAAGAAACAAGTGCATAGTTACATAAATTAGGAAATCTTTAACGAATTGTGTTCATTAGTGCTTAACAAATATAAATTCAAACAACAACAAAACCACACCAAACAAATACAAATACAAGTAATTAGTTAACACCAACAATAGCGTCAAATGCAACAAATTATCCCGACATCCAAGGGCCCGTTGCCAACAATTTCCAGCTGCTAACAAGTAATGCGGGAAAGCCATTCATCGATTGTTCATCGCTGTCAGGACGCCTTCTCATCGCCACACATCATCCACTCGAAAAGGTGCTGATCATACAAAATCGTTTTCTTGGACTGTTTTCTGGCCAATCAAGCCAAACGCGGTTACTCTCCCTCACACACCTACACACAGACACACGCACCAAACAACAATTAACAAAGATACCGTCGTTAACTAACTCGCACGGTCAAAAGGTGCTTATCATCACCACAAACGTATGACAGCCAGTCACCGTGGATTGAAGAGAGCACAGCTAAACCAGTAGCACTGACAAGCACTGACAAGCAAAGCACAACAAAAGATAAACTAGTTACATTAAACTGCGAATTACTTCATTATAATTATCATCATCATCATCATCACCATCGCATTAATAAGGATAGAAAATCTTAGTTTTATTTCACGTATAACGTCATCGTCAACCCGCTGTTGCCGTCGTCGTTTCTCCGCCACAAACTCATACAATCTGCGAAGACAAAAGAAGTTCTTAATTCAAGTGTAAGTCGTTTTTTATAACACATTTACGAGTACGAGTACCAGTACGAGTACGACGACTAGCATACATATGAACAGTATCTGCGAGTATGTAGTGGTGGTGTGTATGCATGTATGCGTACACACATACGCACTCGTACCTCATTCTATGTAAAGTTATTGTACTCATATTATAATAGAGTAATTTGTTAAATAATTAGGATTATGTGCCATAGAAGAAGGTTAAGCTGTTTTCTTCTTCTGCGTCTTTGTCATCGTCATCGTCATCGTCATCGTCACCGTGTTGTGATGTTCTGTTGTATCGCCCTCCCTTTGACCCCTCCTGCCACATAATACAATTCATACGTAGTCGCACCACCACACGTCGTTTGCAATGAACAAATATTATGTGCGTGTAAGCGATGCCTGCCTGCTCGGTGTGTGTGTGTGTGTGTGAGTGTGTACACTCTCTTTCTTATCCAAAGGCATCGGAAGGAAGTGGCAGGGATTCTTGTCCTAAATCGTGTCGTGTCATTTTTAAGACACGTAGCACAAATTTGTTCGGCATTTTATTTGGTAATCAACTGAGCTCCACATTCCTCAGAGAGTTAGACTTCAAAAATACTGGCATCATTACCGGGCGGGCAGGCCAAAGGGTAGATGAAGCAATTCCTTTTGGTGTCACATCCTTAATGCCACCTGAATTATTAAGAATGTGGCTAAGAGCTTCAGCAGGCATTCTATTACAATTAATTAAAGTACCAACGTTTAAAACTGTTGCTGTGTTACTTTCACAGACAGAATGTGGACCCTGACACAAGGGATACGTGTTTGAGAAAGTATCGGAATGCAAGTGCAGAGTAACACAATGGTTTCCATATCGATGAGACATTCAGACATTTCAATAGCATCATGGCGAAATTCTCTCGCTTATCATCAGCGAACATAGAATTCCATTGCCTTCAATCGGTGAACATCGCTTACTTCTCAGCGAATACAATTACAATTGCCTTAAATGGACAACCAGCAAATACATTTATTTTAATATTGCTCTTCTTCTGTGGGAATTATTATCATTATGAAACAGAATCAGTAAGACAATCAACACATTGCATTGAATGTTTACCATGTGATAAAGCAATTAGTTTTGAATTTTACAGAATTAGGTGTTTACTTTAAATGACATTTTTTTAGATAAATAATCGGATGTTTATTTCATAATAAAGGGTAAGGTATCCGTTAATAATGAAAAACAACATCAGCCACCACGATCACGCTTACAGGACCATATCCTTTTCATGAAATAATCCACCAAATCGCCCCATGTCCTCGATAGCCTCTCGAATTCTATCTTTGAGGTCTTGAATCGACGCTGGGCTGTTGGCATAGAAAGAAGTCGCAAGATGTTAAATCACAAGATCTCGGTGGCCAATTGTGATCACCTCTTCGAGAAATAACACGGTCCGTAAACTTTTTGGTTTGCGAACTGTGACTGCAAGATTTTCACTATTTTCGTAGTGAATTTTAATAATTTCAGTGCGTTGTTGAAGTGTGTATCGTTCCAATTTTCGTAATGGCGTAGTTTCTACTTGATAAATGTCAAAGAATAATAGCTTCAAAAGTGACAGCTACCGAAATACCGGGTGATTCAAAATAACACCTCTTGTTGGAGAACCCTGTATTTAGTTTATTAGATTTGGTGCGTAAGTATTACATTAATCATACGCCCACTTGGAAAGGTCTTTCTTCGCATAATGTAGTCCACCTGATAAATAGATTTACTTGTTACTTCTTTGTTATGAATGTGCATGTTTTTCCAACTAAACAAACTGACTACCGATTTCCATAAAACGTATTGTCCAAATTTAGCTAGCATTACTCAGTTGCCCTCCTGGGCCATGGATGACCACATGTCGCTTCCAATTTTGATGATTCGGCACAATTTTCGCTTGTTTTTTTTTCGACCTTGGTCAAATTTCGAAAAACATCTATGAAATTAAAGTTGTGAATGTGCCAATCACTCTAAGTTTCATACATCATAGCAGATGTTCGACGGTTTTTTTTGCACATTCCAAGTGTCCAAGCTATTTTGCGTAGTTATCTTTCTAGACATGAATATCCTAAAATTTGGACGCAAAAAAAATGCTTTAGCAGTTAAAGTCCAACTTCGGGTTATGTAACGAAAATTTAATATATGTCACAAATTTAATATACGGCCCGGAGTCGTAGTCTGGAGACGAAAAATGTCGTCTTCTCCGACTCCGAGTTTTATTTAATTAGAGTTCCCATAAGATAAATAAAATGTAATGAAAACAAGTTAATCTGTGAATATTTTTTAAAACTTGAAATGTTTTCCATTATATGAACTTTTCTATCTTTAAGATGCAAACACGCACCTCAGTGTGATATAGGGTACTAGAATAGTCGACGGAAATATAATTTTCGAAGTAGTCGAGCTATTTAAAAATGATGTATCCCTTGTAGCAATTATTTTAAAAAATGTTACTTTACTTTGATTTAAAAATTAATACTCGAAGTCAATCTAATTTGCCATAATTTCTTTTGCCAAATGGAAAGTACATGCTGATCGCTTCAGACGTTCGCAAATAAGCCAAGCGAGCAGCGTATCGTCGAAAGGACGTTTACAATAATGGATTTATAGAATTTAATAACGGGATTTTAAATGGTGTTGTCAACGACACTGTATTACTTTTCCTCGTTCATATAATTAGTATTCAAAATACGAATGGTCCATGGTAAACTCACGAATGTTAATCAGGCCTGTGACAGAATTCCATTCCGGTTGAAAGGAAAATTAAATTCCTACGAAATGTTTTTCTTTTGTTAGTAACTTAAACGCCATAGAAATTGGTGTAGATCTTATAGGGAGCGGAGAAATAAAAACGACAGCACGGTTTCGCTCTTAGTCAGGAACTAACTTTATTTACAATAGAATCTTAAACATGTACCTACCAAACGAACAATACATAAAAACTATATGAATGCACTAATGCACATTCATTCTTATATGATAAGACAGGTCATAAAACGCGGACAGAATGGCAATATTTACGACCTTTAACACTCATAACAAAAAACACAAACATATTGTCGGAACTACAGGTAGTACCAATCCTACAATGTGTACAGAACTGTACAATTGGTATATGAACACTTCCAGAATCCCTTTAAAGTTAACAATATTGTAAGCTCTTTAAAAAGGATTAAAGGCACTTCAGTAGAAAAATTGTCGATAGACTTTTATCTGGAACTACCCAAATGTGATTTGTTTTTAATAAATATTATTTTTTTTTAATTTATTTTGAACAATAAATTTAACCGCATCAGATACTAAGAGAAGTGATCATCATTACCTAAGTTGAAGCTGTACCCACTGTGGGCACACATAATTTTCAGTTGGTTTTATTACCCTCCTCTTCAGTGATGAAAGAAGATGAAAATTCCCGGATGATTTCGAGAGTAGATGTATCTTCTCCAATATGGCATACAGTTAATAAGCGAATTCACTTTTAGTGTAATACGGACGTTGCGACTCTTAATTTTTCTCTTTATTTTGCATCTTAATGATAAAGAGCATCAATGGAAGGCAATCCGTGTTTTTTTAGTTGCATTTACGTTTTGGATTTAGTTTGGCATTTTCGCCCAGTTAACCTTGTGTAATCTGCTCTATGATAAATTGTACGAGGATGTGTGCGAAAAAAGGGAACTTCAACAAAGCAACAAATTCATCTAGTGTCCATGTCAATTTATAGTCACATTTCGTTTTGTACTGTTTTCCCATCATGTATTTCATTTAATCTGGATTATGTATTCCATGAAATGTAGCAAATATTTCATTTTATTTCATTCGTATCATTTAATTAAAGCCAACCATAAAAACGCATACAATAATTTCGTCGTATTTCGTGAAATAATTCAAAAAAGTGTGGTCGACAAAAACTGCAGGTCCGGTTTATCACAAAGGGTGTAAATGGTTGACGGAATAGGCGAAAGTCGAATTTAATTCTTTCGAGTTGCTTTGTGAAAGTACAATAAAAAAAATATGAATTGACCTCTTTTGAGCCGGGTGATTGGTGGGTAGGGATTGATTGGTAGATATTTGAAAATGTCATGTTTTGAGTTTCGTTCAGGGCTGTGGAGTCGGAGTCTGACAAATTTGCCCCGAGTCGTAGTCTGACGTCGAAAAATGTGCTCTACTCCGACTCCGCATTTTATTTACTTACATTTCCCATAAGATAAATAAAATATATTGAAAACAAGTTAATCTGTTAATATTTTTTTTAAATTTGAAATATTTTCCATTATATGAACTTTTCTATCTTTAAGATACAAACACGCATTTCAGTGTGATAAAGAGTATCGAAATATTGGATGGAATTACAGTTATTATTGAACGTACAGCTGAGTCTAGCTATTAAAATATGCTAGAGTTGGAGTCAAGCAATTTTAGCTCGACTCCACCGCCCTGGTTGTGCCTCTTTAATAGAAAAGTGAGTTCTGCACCGACATTCACACTGAATTTAAAAAAAAAATAAACTGTCATAAATAGCATGTGATTTCAATTCATTTTCAAAGTCAAAAAATATTCCATTGGACTTGCTGATTTAATAAATGCTGTAGGCTGGGACCATTTTGTCCACAAGTTATTTTAAAACAAATACAAACTTATAAGGAGTAGAAGAGTAATTGTCCGAGAGTAAATTCTCAGCAATGTACAACTTCTCTAGAAATTATTTCGTACACAGTTCACAGAGAGAAGTTCTCTGCATGTACCTTCAGGATATGTTAAGGGAAATACAAAAGGTCACTGGATAATTTTTTAAATTTCTTTGTCACTTGTGGTTCTCAAAATATTAAAAATACCCTCAAAGGAGAAGTTCTGGCCGAAAAGGCATTAAGGTAACAAATAGTCACTGCTTGTTCGATTTTGAGCAGTTTATAAAAATGGAAACTGTTTTAGGACGGAGAATATTTGGCCTTTTCCAATTAAGTGTGAAAAGTACCAGCAATATAAATTTTTAAACTTTTCATTCGGTTTCTGTTAATTCCCTTATTCTGACGGAAGATCTTGTCTTGTTTATTTATATATTGGAAAGTCTGACTGTACAACCGAATCGGGAACAGGCAAGCTTCTTAATTGCAGTTTACGCTTTGCAAGGATTACTTTCTATGAAATTTATTTATTTATTTACGTCTTTGAAATACAAGTTCCTTACAAACTTGATAATAAATTACATCCAATAATACTTTTAACTGATTTATGTTATATGAAAAATCAAAATCATATAATTCATAAATTCTAGTAAATTCCCTGAGAGATTTAACAATTGGTTCAAAGTGTGTTCAATTTATATCTATGTATCTCATAAACGGAGTAATTTGAAGTGTTTTGTCCTCGAAGCAATCAAGCAAAACCAATTAAAGTAAACAACTTTTTATTGCACAATTTTTCTGGAATGAGTGGATATATATTTAAAGCATAGGATTACGTTTTCATATTAAAACATTTTCAATATTTTGGTCCTTTTCTCATCAAAGAGAACAGTTCATGTCTACGGTTTCTTTCCTCCCAAGGGTCATGCGTCGCAGACTGACAATCCCGATCACTTACAATTTAATGACATCTCTCCCATGCTGATCACCTTTGGTATTGATGACTGACACAAGTGTGCAACATAACATCTCTGATAACTTTCTATATGCAACATGTGGCAGACATAGTAATATGACACAACTAAGCGATGTGCACACACACACACATCTAAATAAACTGTTTTCCAGTTAGAAACATGCAATCTAGTTTTATTCATGGAAATATTAATCATACGCCTCATGAAAAAGGTGAAGTACTTTAAACTACGATCGTAAGTCTGACAACACTGCCAATCTGTTCCCCTCGTACCACCTAAACTATTAAAATTTCTAAGGGGAGTTTCAATTGCTTCAAGTTTGGGAGTCATTTTCCTCTTCACAACTCTTAAATATATTTTGTAAGACAGCTGACTGCGAATTCGAAATACTTCATGGCATCGGAAAATATGCTTGATTTGTTTTGTTGTGGTACGATTCTGGTCGCCGACACTGCCCAATGTCCAATTAGTGAAAAATATTGCTGTCATTATTATCCATGTGACTGGGAACTGCTGAGTTCAGTAATGGAATGATGACCTGTGGTTGGCCCAATATCACGAATATCAAATTGTGTAACCATTTATAAATAAATGCATCGTTTATCCGGATTTATATTACAATTTTTTGCCCGCCTGCATATTACAGTTTCTGGACAACAACACAAAGATTTTGTAATCTTCTGATGGAGGGAAAAAATATGTGGATTTCAGAATTTTTATTTCGGCATCAGCACCGTGCGGGATGGATTTCATGTTCGTATTCTTAATGTTTCATAAAAAAGAGAAATATTCAAAAAGCCATATGCACGTATCTAAAAGCAGTCACGTTTGAATTCGTTTATGAATTCGTATCGATGTGAATCCCTTTTGGCGCACATACTCTGCTGAAAATGTCACATTTTCAATCCATGGCAAACAACAACAACAACAACAGCAACAAAAATGACAATTCTCTGCAAGTGTTCTCATTTCCGGTCAGTTTTTATATCAAACAAAATAGCTGCTAAAGTCCTAAAGACTCAAGTAGACATGTGGCCCATATAGACGACCGGACTATACATATGTACAGGGGTCTGTCTGTGTATTTGTGTTACACACACATATCTATAGGCAATATTACAATGGGACAACACATGTAAAGAATTCGAAATGGCATGTTTGCATAGATTTTTGCCATGTCCGGAAGTTTTTAAATATTTTTATTGGTTTTCGTTGTTGTTGTCGTTGTTCTATTTTGCAAGGATTGCATACATTTGGCGGCATGGGCTGATGGCTTTATTGACTCGAATCGTAATATTGGGCGACCCACAGGGGTCCTCTAACTCCGATGTTGGGGACTTTATTTATGGTTTCACTAATTTCCTCGGATAACCATTATTCGGTGCTTTATTATGCAGTTCTTATTAATTGCTATAAATTAAAGTAACCATAAACTAAATTACCCGTATCTGTTTCCATTCAGTTGACTGTTGCTGTCGCAGTCGCAGTCGCTGTCTGTGGCCATGGCTGTGGCTGTGTGAGTTTAATATGTGCTGAAATAAACCAGCAAAAACGACCGATGCTAATGTCAATCACATGCAAACGGCAAAAAGCGTGTCATCAATGAATGCCGGTTCGAAGGAACGAACAGAAGAGCATCCGCAACTACACCAAGGCTAGCAACAGCAGTGCAATGAGTGAAGTAGAAAAAAAAAATCAATTTTTATGTATGTCAATTCCACTTTATAATGTCATCATCAACATCGTATACGACCATTCGACTCGACTCGACTCAACTCATCTCGAGCCAGCAGTCCGCCCTCTGCCCAGCTCAATACGGTTTAGTTCCGTTGAGTCCGAGTAGTTTCGATTTAGCCATATCACGAAACAATGTAGCAGCCAGCACCCGTAGTAACAAATATCAGCCAGCTACGGACATCAACACGGCAAACCAAAAGCCACACACCACCCCCCCGCCAGCTGGGCAAATGGTTGGGCGGGAGTTGTACAACAACCAAAAAGGGTTTAATGCAAAATCCTCAAAGAGAAACAGAAAAATGAATTACATAGAGCAACAGAAGAAGAAGAAGAAGAAGAAGAAACAGAAACAGGAGAAGAACAAAAAAACCGACAATAATGAAATTATTTTATAGACGCTGAATGCGACATGGAGTGCAATAAAAATGTTTATATTCCAAAACAAAAGAAGATGGAAAAACTGAAAAAACTCTTGAAAATAATAATCATAAAATTATTAAGTTTCTCGTTACTCCTCTCTCCACCACTCGCTCGTTACTGGCGGTGGGTGGCGGGGTGATTTCGTTGTGTGTGCCAGGGGGAAGATACTTTTATCGGCCATTCCGAGAAGTTGGCGTTTATCCGCCTTTACCGTCGCCATCAAATTAAAATTCGTACTCCGCCACGATAGTAAGGATGTGCCAAAATACCAGGAAAGCAATCCTTTCAATTCCTTGCTGTGTGTGGTCGTTCCTTTACATTTTATTGATATGAGATGACAATTTGATGGATCAACCAAAATACAACCGTCATCATTACATAAAACCCCAATCATTATAATCATAGTCATTCTCTGTGGCAGTTCTTGATGGCGCATCGGGTGGTTTGTTTTTTTCGTTTAGTTGTTCTTGTTGTCATTGGGATGGAACTCCGTGAATTAACAAAAGCAAAGTTCTTCTTTTGGGCGACTTATTTTTTGTTTTTGTTTCTTTTGTCGACAATGATTACACAGTAAATTGGAAATATGCCAACGAATTTCATCCACCGTTCTGCAGTCAAGTGGAAATGACATCAAACCAAAGGTTGATGAGATTTCCACAACAAGAACAACAACAACGGCAGCACGACAAACTGAAAGTAACCACACCAAAAAAACAGAATGAAAATGAACTGAAATGAAATTGTTCCACATTTTGTTCGCAATTAATGAAACTTTTTTTGTTTATGAAATTATGCTAATTTGTTGTACACTCGCTTAGGATGTGCGACAGCAAACGCATTCTCAGGATTCTGTGATTGCGAAAAAGACAAGAAGTCTTTGAAGTTTTTTGTTTTAGTTTTCCCCGATGACATGGCACAGCCAAAATCATTCATCGGGCATGTCCACAAAACGGAAAACACATTCACATTCGGGAAATACCATGGTCAAGTCCAAGTTCATATCCTAGTCGAAGACGGGGATATGAGTAAGGAATAAGAAAGCCACCGAAAATGTCTTATTAGGTTATCCTAACATACAAAGATGTATGTAGGGAACTCTATGTCGGCATTAACAAATCTCAGAGTGGAACATGACAGTGACTTCAAATCACTTCTAAACCAATGAACGATATTGTCAAGAATTTTCACTTATTGATTGTGGATAATAAATTTTTTTTTACTAATATCAATAGGATTTTTAATTTCGAATCTTGAAAGTGTTGAAGTGTTTGCAGGTTTTATAGTTTTAGGACCCAGGACTGAAAAAATATACAAACTGAGCATGTTCATCATTTTAATCCGCTACATACGCCAGTGGTTATTTTTCCAAATTCCACCAAAGGTCATATTCCGCCACCCACACACTGAAAGACGAACCACGCATTAAATGAATTGTCATCAATGGAACTGAATTGAATTGAATAAACGTTTCTCTGTCAATTTGTATGTACAGCATAACTCGAAATGTCGTAAGTCGATTTTTCTTAAAGCCGAAGCACTTCTAGTGGCAGTTACTTACTTATTTTCCTTAACATTCTAAGATGGAACAGCGACAGACCAAAGCCTCTGGTGGGAATCGAACCCACAACCCCCACGCTGATAGGCAAGCACGCTACCAACTCGCCTACCGGGGCGCTTCTTAACAGGTTTTGAACCTGGGTTCTGCTGTGTGATAGTCGCACACACTACCTACCTGACCACGGCCGTCCACGGCAGTTAAGTAGACAAATTCGTTAAACAATTTTGTAATTAATTCCATTACTCAAAGTCTCCGCAAGTCGAAATTTTCTACGGGTTGTGGAAATTTGAATGTATTTATAAATAAATATAAATAAATAAATATAAATAAATATAAATAAATATAAATAAATATAAATAAATATAAATAAATATAAATAAATATAAATAAATATAAATAAATATAAATAAATATAAATAAATATAAATAAATATAAATAAATATAAATAAATATAAATAAATATAAATAAATATAAATTAATATATGAAAATTCGAAATCAACAAAATCAACACTGAAATCCTGTTCAAATGAGCCGGTTGAGATGACAAAATAAACCAGCAGACATCGAGGTCTACACTTGTTCTCCCGTTGCTACTCCCACCCAATTACCAATTCCACTCTTGTGGATGCACATTCTACACTCACAATCCCCAGAAATGTCCGAATTTATGTTGTAATATGGACCAAATGTAAAACATGTGAAATGGTGACCTGAATCGTATGAAATCGATTTTCAATTGAAATAAAAACGTCACCATAAATATCAATTAACCTGGCCGTCGTGACTTCTCCGCTGCCGGAGTATTCGAACAATTCAACCTGAATAAATCGTGCATCTAAAGCAAATGACAAGTGCAGGAAATAAATTGGTATCGAAGAGTTGCGACATGCATTTCCACATTCCAAATGCCAGTTGCCCAATTCAAGCAGATATTCCGCTTTACAGCGAATCGGTTGTGTTGTTACATCGAAACGAAGCAATACAGCTTAACGATTGTGCTAGAGAATTTTTATAATTGCAAATGGTAACTAAACAACGTGGAAGAAGAGCACGCGGGGAGCGGAGAATGAATTCAACAAATTTGTCCGATTGAACTGCAACAAGATGGTACTCGTACTTCACAGCAAACGTTAGTCGGCCCGTGCTGCGGACGCTGTGATAAAAAGCAGCTGTATTTAGTTAGGGGGGGGGATAAATTCACATCAATTTATATGCGTCCATTCGTGCATGGCTAAGGTACTTTGTGGCTTCTCTTCGGTGTCCATTGAGAAACTTTGTCTTTATGGCTACTCGAGATGAGCTGCTCCACTCATTTCTATTCAGTTTTTCTATTATCATTATTATTTGCTTTGTGTCCGTTTCCGTTCTTCTTGTGCGGCTTGAAGAGCTTAGTTGTGGATATACAGTGCCAGCAGCAGACACACCAACATTTATTCCAGGTGAAAATCCTATTGTGGCTTTATTTTTATTTCTGTTTTTTTTTTTCATTTCATTTCGTTTCGTTTCCTTTCAGTCGGTTTGTGTGTAAAAGTGTGTCTTTCATTTCAGTTACAAAATAAATTGTCTTTTCAGGTGAATTATAACAAGGGCACTTGTTTAAGTGAAGGAGTTTTCTGCATGTTTCAGGGCGCACGCCGCCCTCAAAGGGACCAGAAGTGGTGCCGATGATGAGCACACTCCTTCATTGTCAGGCATTCTCCTCGTACTCCTCATACTTCTGTCCGTATGTTCGTGTTTTGTCGACATTAAGAATTTCCTCTGGCGCTTGTCGTGTCAGGTTTAGTGGTATTTCCTCCATTCGTCCATCCATCGGCTGCTCATTGTAGGCGTTCTGTCTGCCCGGCTCTCTGTTCGAAAGTCGCCTGCCTGCACAATTCCAACGGGGGGAAACGAGTATAAATATTTGGCTTAAGTTGTTATTCGCTGGGGTTTTTTTTTTGGTTTTTTTTGCATGTGCCACCAAAAATAATTGAAATTTTAATGGTTTTGTGAAAAATGTTCACAGAAATTAATTTTCCTCCATTTTGAGTTAAGTTGCCGCGCACACCGTCTACCGCTTTATGAATTTATGGCTTTCGAGTGGAATACGTTCATTCATTCATTGCTGCGAAAATCCATTCTTCTTATAAGTAGGCCGGCTTTTGGCTTGGCATACATGCGGATACTTCGTCTGGTGTCTGAGTCCACAACTGGACATTTTAATGCCTCCATGGTCGTCGTCGCCGTCGTTGTCGCTGTCCTTGTCGTTGCCGTTTAATTTTTTGCTGATTAACACTATTCGATTTTTATCGCTGGCCATGCTGTCATCCCGCTGGCAAGCACTTCACTGCGGTCGTTCCGCGGATGGGCCGTTTGTGGGCCGAATGTTGTGTAATTATGAGAAATTCCCGATATAATTTCATTGTTGTCATTTAATGAATTTTTAAATAAGTTTTTGTTGCAAGCGCGCCGACCAACCAGAGAAAACGCAATTTCGACTGCGCCAACCAGAATGCAATACAGCAGAAAATAATAATCATTTTAATTCCTATTGATGACTTGCCACAGCCAAACAAAATAACTCACTGTACAATGTGCACACAAATGAATCCATACATGCGTGTGTGTGTGTGTGTTTGTACATTATGCATAATATACACCACCCATACGAATGCAGTGTGTACTCACAACCCGTGCAACATGGCAACAGTGTCTGTGTGTGTGTGTGTGTGCGAATATGTTAATTATAAATGAGTTTTAAAACATTGTATTCTCGATCGAGCTTTAAAAATCTATAAATTTTTTTGGACAAAATTAAAATTAATTCGAATATTATACGAATTGTTCCCTGCTGGATTTTATTCACTTCAAAGGGAACGGGTATGCGGGGATGCCATGAATGTGCATGACAACCCTTAGACACCGCATTTTGTGTGACAATTAGAAAGGTTTGACAGAAACGGCTTCCATGAGTTGGCAGTCTGAGTTCCAAAATCCTGGTTATGTCAACCAACTTTACTGTTGAACCAGGGAGAGTCCGTTCGACGGAGACAACTCTTTCTTCCAGGATATAGCTCGAAATATTTAGATTCCATGATCCTGATTATTTTATCGCCAACACACCAACCACTGCCACCCGTTTAAACAGTAAGAAAGTCTAATGGATATTTCCCACCAACCTAAAAATGTCCCAGGTTCGTTAGATTTTGTACTGAATTTCGGACGATTGGATGAACTTATGGCAGCCGTCCCACAGATGAGTGGGACATTATCCATTGTGCCTAATAAACGAACTCAATTTGAATTGAATTCAATCCATTTAAATGGAATACTACTAGACTATCAGCTGAAATTGAAATTGAAACACTTGCTACTCCTTAAATTACTTTCATGATATTCGCAACATGAAAGCATTGTGAAGTGCATTCAAAAACTGATCGCACCAAGATTGTGAGCATTTAGATAAAAATAATTGCAGGTTTTTTTGTTTCATGCCTAATCCACCGGAGTATTTAAAGATTATTCCAGTGTATGCATGTGAACGAACGAAGTCCTTGCTGGCGATGGCCAGGACAATGGCAGCCAATAAAAAGTGTCGTCTATTTGCATTTTTATGGATAGGACGTTCAGTGCCAACCGTCAGAGCAGTCTAAACAGTCAGCAGTCACATGCTCACTCCGTCAGTGCACTGTCATGAATGGAAGTGGTAATCTGGGTGGCGGCGGCGGCGATGATGGTGGTGTTGGTGGCACCACCACTAATGTTGACTTGGTTTGCTTTTTCAATTGTTGGTTTCGTTGTTCGTTTCGTTGCTGCCGTGCCATATTTTATAACTGCTGAGCTTAGGGTCGTTAGACTTGCCATCCTAAACACACATGTATGTACACACACACACATGCATATATATTTGTAGTATGTAGTTAGTATCGCACACATACACTCACGGGGAGGCGTGCACGGCTACGTGTGTGTATATGTGTATTTGCAAAGTGTTGAATGCCTGCATGTGGCATTCAAATGTCGCCATACTGCTTCGAATTGCAAAACAAAGTGTCATTTTAGGTTTGCTCAAAACACTCAAATGTGTGTGTGTGTGCGTGTGTGCCTGGCACTGCCATAAACAGACATCTCCCAGTTCTGTCATTGTGACTACATATTCAGGCTCGCATTTGCATGTCTGCGGGAGTGAGAGACAGAGAACGACTGAGAGTGTGATGGTGGTGCATGGGTTACATTGGGCTTTGGAGTTATTCGAGAGCTGAAGCACGAGTATTTTCGAATCCATGCTGTGTCATGTGGTGGCACAATCACATCTCACACACACACACACACACATGCTCGCAGGGAGACATTCTGCCCATTGTGCTCCGTTGCACAAGTACGCTGTATGAAGTGTGTGTCTATGAATGCACATTGGATAAACCTGCAACTGGCCTTAAGCATCTCCGAACGAGTTGGTAATATCGGCCTAAATGCCTAATGATTAGTTTTGTGTGTTTGAGATTAAACCGAAACACATCGGAGAGACAAAGCGAGAGAGAGAGAAAAACAACAAACAAGAGGACATGCCGTGCTGCAAACAGGTTTCTTTCCGTGTCCGCCCATTGATAATCTCGGCGTTTAATACGTATTTGAAATGTGCTAAATTTTGATGGAGCGGCCGGCGGTGGCAGCGAGGCGTCGTTGCATCAACAACAACTGCAATTATCATTAAGTTTACGGCAAGTACACTTTTATCGCCAACAACACTCCATGACTTCCGGTTGTTCTCGCTTTAGTGGACTTTCATTCTTTTTGGTCAAGTGCCGAGCTATTTGTGTGTAATTGTTTTGTTCTCAACGGCTGGCTGGCTGACTGCTGGCTGGTGTTCCTGTTGTTTATTTCAGAACTAAACGGAAACCGGATGGAATAAAATTGAAACTAACACCACTTCCGCATTGGCCATTGTCGTGTGTTTCTACTGTGTTATTCGTTTTTTTTTTAGTTCGTCTTCGTTTGGTGTGCAAACTTCTCCAGTCTCCAGTCTCTGTCTCTGGCTGCATGAAGATTGAAAATGATTGTGCACTTACCGCAAATGCTAAACTTTTTTTCTGGCAAATTTTTAATATGCAAAACATTTTATATTGTGGTAAAGATACTCGGCATTTTTGCCAACAAAACCACACACCGAATCAAATCCTTATCAAATGGTTGCGTAGAAACTTCACTTGCCCTCTCTCTCTCACACACACACAGAGGCACATTGTCAATGTTAAACTTTTCGCTTTCATATTTGTACACAAAAATGTTTGTGCTGGGCCACAATATTAACGTCAACAGTTTGCACTAATGCGAAATCAAGGAGCAGTTGAACCTAAAAGTCCCTCTTCTTCACCTCTTACTATACCCCTAAGTACCTAAATATATGCCTCAAAATGCCATTAAGTAACAAGCGGGAAACTGTTTCCGCAAAGCCGGCGAACGACCTCAGTGTCCATTAATTGAGAGTTTGAGTGCAGTTTGATCGTGACTCAGACAGACAGTTAAAAGTATTCTGTGGGTATTTTCGAAATCCACCACAACTAAACATAATTCTGTTGTTCTTAACCGGATGGGAACCTGGGCTACTGTCTAACAGTCAACTATGAATAAAGTGAGAATTTTCTGAGTTTAATTAAAAATCGGTTGACTGAAAGCGCCACATTCCCAGCTCTGTCCTTACCTACATCGTTTCAGATAGATTGTCGATCCGTTCGACATTTTAAATGAATTTGCCAGTTTTTTTGACAATGGACCGAGTATGTATTGGTCTGTGTTATCCGGTTTACCCTTGGACCCAAAATTAGAATATAAATTTACTTTGTATTGTAATTAATAAAAATAAAATGTCTGTCTGAAATGCTCTCTAGCTGGCTATAGATTTTCAACGATAACTTTGTGTGGACGTTTTGACATCCAAGGGAACCCAGGCGCCACCGCTGCGGAGGGCATTTCGAAATGGTCCACTCTGTATTCGTTTAATTGAAATTCAAAATGGAAACAATTTATATGTGTCGCTTTGCGAACTTTTCAAACTGCACATGTTTATGGTTTCGTGCGAGTTTCAAACATTTTTGCTGTTAACGTCCGACTTGTAAGAAATTCCACGACCCGGCCAGAAAGGCCACTGTAATGGATCCTCACAGAACGAGACCAAAAAAAAGGGACAACAGAAAAAAAAGAAAACCAGTGTCACTTAATTCAAAACTTTTTATTTCACCAGCAAGAAAGAGTGTGTTGTTTCGCTATTAACAGAAGATTCGTTTTGTTTTTTGTCCCATTTCGCTCTGGCACTTTCTGTGGGCCATTATGTGCAGTAGACAGGGCTTTTGGATATCTGAGTGTTGTTGTTGTTGTCGCATCGTTGTTACTGTGGTTGCAAATAAGTTTTAATCTAACCAAGAACATGTATTTTGTCTCTGGTGTAACGTTTTTAGTTTGGTCGTTGTTTTTCGCTTTGTTTTTTTTTCTTCTTTTTTTTTTGGTATTTCACTAAGCATGTCTTGCACTTTATTGCCGTTGCTTGGTGCGAGCAGAAGCATTAAAGGAACTTGGCTCGATTCTTGCCAGTATTTTTTGTTTCTGTTTTGCTAAGTGTTGGTGGCGCACCAACCGCAAAGGCAGTGCATCAGGATTTGTTGCAACTCAAGACGAAGCAAACAATAAAATTTAAAGTCTTTTGAAACTTATTACAAAGTGCTTGTAGTTTGTTAGTGTGCGATGTGTACTTGGTTGACAGTAGGAAAATTGTTTTGCCTCACACTGTCTGGCGCTCTCTCCCCTCGGAGCAGTGGTATCCTGTCGTCTTGGCCAACCAACAATGATGGGGCAAAGTTGCAAAAGCTCTTAACAATTAACTTGACTTAACGCACAATAGTGTTGCATCTCCACATCGTAAATAAAACAATGCTGCAAACAACTGCACAGGGGGGGGGGGGGGGGGGGGGAGTGATTCAAGTGCAAGTGAATCTTAAACAGCAGCACCTTCATAAAAATGATATTGCGCCACTTTGTCCTTGCCCCCCAACCTCCTCACTGTCCACTAAACGATTTCCATACACTTTATCAGCTTCTTGATAATCTCATGAACACACGTTGCCGTGCATGTTTGCATTTGACATTCATATGTAAATTTCAAGTATTTTTTATGTTCCAACCGCAAAACATCTTGTGGAGGACGGAATTCCGTTTTTCAGTTTGCAAACAGCACACATCCAACCACACCGAGTTGAGATGACGAAATCGCAGATGGAGCGATGGTGCACGTTGATGTTTTCTTTCAAGTTATTCATATTTTCATCAGTCGCATTCTGCTTTGTCTGTTTTGTGGTGCAAACGGTTATGCGGGCCATAAATCACCAACACAACTCGCTCCAGAAGAGCGAGTGCCCTAAATCGAATGGAATGAAGTTACTATCTTTCAAGTGTGAAAACTATTTGCAAATGGAATTTTCATGTCTATTCGGCATTACGAACAGTGGATTAGGAAGAACAGATTTATTGCTGAGCGGATCTCAGTTCTTGCCTCAGTGTGGAGAGTCAAGTTGAAAGGTCCCGTTCCATTTCTATATTCAGATATAATTTAGTGAAAGACACCTGAATACATTCGATCAATTGACTGTGCTTTGGAGCCAGAGATTACAACTGGACAATGGCCACTCTCCAATATTTCTATAGTCTAACTTGTAATAGCCATTTGTTTGGTTAGAAGATGGTTTTAAGGACAAAAACTAAAAACAAGTTCAAAGCTCAACTCAAGAGTTGTTCATCTGTTACTGATGATGATACAAATTGCCGCTCATGTCGGAAACAACAAACGGAACCGATTACGACCCTTATTTTTCTTTGCCCTTATTTAAATGTTCTCATCAAACTGTAATTTGGACGGGATTTCTTTTACAACACTGACTCCGTTCGTTCCATTTCAACGACTATTCAGTATGCTGAATTTCATTCATATCGCAGGATCAATTTTGGAAAACAAAATACTGACTAAAGGACACCGAACGATCCCATTTATAGTGGAATGCAAACAGGTCACTGTCAAGTGACATCGAAAGAAACTACACCGCCTTATGGGACAGATCATTGGTTCCATTCGACTGAATTTCAACCGGTCCAAATCCATTTTCCATTATATTCGCAGTGCGAGACAATTTCAATTAAAATTGAAACATTGAAACATTTTTTTTAAATATGGCGAACAAAAACAAGTGGAATTGTTTTCATTATCTAATTGGTATGGGGATTTTTCTGTGGATTCGTGCTGCGGTAACATTTGCATTTATTTGCTGATGTATCGCAATTTTTGCCATTATTGCTTGTTGTTCGTTGTTGTATGTATTTGTTGTTATTATCAATAACAATTTCTGTTAACTGATCCGATATAAAGTAACAGAATACATGCAAACAATCGGCTAATACCCGCTGTATCTGTTTGCCAATGTCGACATCGTAAATTTTCATTTAAACGCCATAAAAACGAAAAAAAAAAAAACGCCAACAAATACAATTTTATATTAATTTACTAAATTCCATTTTATGATTTATCGCTGCGATTACGCCGGCAAAAGTTCAACCGAATAAACACAACCAAATACTACAACAAGCACAACAACTTTAGCGGCATCAGCAGTAACAACAGCAAATTCACACTCCGTGTTAGATTGTTGTTGTTCTCGCAAACCATTCACTTTCCACTTTCCACTTCCCTCTCGTACTCGCACCCATCCCATCCCTTCCCCCACCACCCCATTTATATGAACTTTGCGATTGTCGCCTGTGTGAACAAACGAGAAATGGCAAAATGGCGTCTGTGGGATGGTAAAAACAATAAAATTGTGAAATATATGTGCGTTTGTGTGTATGTTTCGCTCTTTGGCATTCTGTTTGGGCTGCATAGATTTTAGCAGACTTACTTTTATATCCGGCGTTAAATGATTTGATTAACATTTATTACGTACGACGGATGGGACGACAACAACAGCGACGACGGCAAAAAGGTGGAAGAAAAACAAACTCTGTGAAATATGGCTAGAAAACCCTAGCCAGCGAACACCTTCTAATCAACCAGCCCCACAGACGGCCTGAAAGGTTGGCATTGTGCCGTGATTCGCTTGTAGGTCCTTTAAGCCACAATTTGATTTATGCAAACAATTTACGTAAGAGCTTCTCAATTGCTGCATTTGGCTCCAAAAAGCATTTCCATGATCCCAATGTCCGAAAACAAAGTCCCTCCAAAAGCATCCAGCGAAAGTTACAAAGAGAACACTCGTATCTCTGGGCCGTTGCTGGACCAACACACACACACACACACATTTCCAATCGGATCGATGGATTTGAATTACTGGCAATATTCCGTGGAAAAGATAGTATATCAAATCTATTTGAAGCTTTGTGCAATGGAAATGCATATCGGACAAGGATTTCCCAACAGAAACTGTCGGTTTTCATAAAACACATCGTTGAAACTGTATTTAGTTATTTAGTCGACGGCACATACACCTTATAGACTAGCTTACATTAAACTCAAAAATATATTAAATTCAACAAATCAATAAATTTAGTGAATGAAAATGAAAAATCAACATCAAATTTCGTATGTAAATTATTAAATTCCTTCAAGGACCTCATCATGTGTTCAAAATTTGAAGATTTGCTTCTATGACAAAACAAATTCCCAGTATTCCCATGTCAAACTATTTGGCTGATTTTCTTTGTCTTTTTTTTGTTCTTAACAAAAAATTTCGAATTTTCTTTTGTAAATTCAATGCATTGTTCATCGGTAGTCGCTTTTTGCAGTATACGAATACAGCGTCATACGAAGTGCTTCTCCTTTGAGGCACACCACGAATTATCTGTATTTCTTCACATGATGTGAGTTGTTGCTCAGGCAGTTTATGTTCTATCGATCGGAAGACGGGTAATCAGAAGATCCAGTTGACTACAAGTTAGCACTTTTACAAATGATTGCTCGGCTCAATCTCGTTCGCACTCTTCAGGCCCCGTAATGGATTTATTCGATTAGTTTCGCGTTTCGTTCATAATCGGGCTGTGTGTCAATGTTGCAGCACAACGACTTGACGCCCGATTTCCTCTTATTCGGGCAACGTCGGGTATGCGTTTTTATTTCATATGAAAGCCCAATGAATTGCTGTAGTATAAATGCGGTTTTAAATGATTTGAAATACTATACAACTTCCAATAAAAGTCTTCATTTTTCTTCTCCAACAATGTTTCTACATTCACAGACTCAAAATCAACTTCCTTATACGCTTCAGCAGACCATAGCTGCGCCTCATGAGAACATTTCTTCAATTAAAGATGTAAATCAAAAATGTATGCATGTAGTGTTCATTCCGCCGAAACAATGACATTTTCGCATGAAAAAACCATTTGATTGTGATGCAGATGTCGAACCTTATGAGCCATCATTTGCCAAACATATTTGTACATCAGATAGCTTGGGAAACTGTTGCATAAACTGGATTTAAAAAAAGACAGTTAAAAAGACAGGGAATAAACAAACTTTATGCGAATTTGTTGTAGACACTTGAAATATTTAGCTGGAAAAAGTCCACTAAATCCGCTAAAATATTAAAAAAAATAGTTTTCTGTTAGTCCAGTTCGAGATCAGTTTTTTTGCAAAAGTTGAAAAGGTACGGATCCGTTTCGGAAGCTGCCACACTTCTTCATCGGTGTCCACATGCAATAATTTCTGCTGCAAAGTGTTTGGTCTAATCTTATACGCATTGTTCTCAAGCAAACACAATGCTTGAAAGCTTTTTAAACATTTATATTTTTGCAAAAATATGGAAATAGACAATGATCTCGAACTCGACTGACAGAAGCAAAGCCGTATGAAGAATATAGATCAACAGTACATAAACAAAAATAAAAACATTTATTATATGTTTGAGCAATAAGGACAACATGCAGTCATACTAATCACATTCTGAATATTTCCAATGGGTTTTATTACTTTATAATATTCCATTCATTGTTGTGGACGACATGTTCTCAACTAGGATATTTAAATATTTTTCGTTTTTTTTTTTCAAGGAGAATGAAAAACAGATGTGAAAAACTTCCGCCCGTCACTTTTGTGGGCACCACTGGCGGGATTTCGACCGCACCAACTCTGCCTGAAAAAAAACCCCGATATTAAAGCGTATTTTGCTACCACGATGAGAGTGACAGTTTTGGGTTCCATTCACTAATCGAAATTTATGTCCATTCATTTAGCCAGTTTCTAAACTTCCAAACACTCATCTATAATATACGTATATGTGAATATACATGTATGTGTGTCATACAAAAAACAGCCTAATTGCATTGCTGCATAAATCAATTAACGCGTTCAACAACATAAAGATGATTCCTCCCAAAAAAAAAAAAGAAAAACCCTACATATGCACACACATACATTTTGATTTATGGACCTACAAAACAATAGTGCACTAGTCCCGGTGCCACCATGTGCCACACGCACTCATACTCCCCATGGAAGTTGGCTAAAATGAGTGAGTGTGTTATGCTCACACACACACACGCATCGTAGAAAATGACATGTCCTGTAGTTTTAGTAGTAACGCAAAAAAAAAAGAAACGCCAAATATGCTCACAACGACTTTTGTAATTCAATGCGACAGCAGACCAACCGAAACTTTGAAGCTTAGCCGCATAAATGTTTGGTATATACCAAGAGTGAGAGAGAGAGAGGTGGGCCTTTAAAAGCGTGGCGAATACATTATTCGCCACTACCAGGACATTGCCTGTCAATGTGATTAGTTTATGAGAGTTGGCGCCCAACACTGGGTGTGTGCATAATTTGTAATGTTTTATGTAACTTAAACTACGACTACAATAAAAACAAAACAAAAATCGATTCGAAAATAAGCAAACTTGCCGTTTTGTCAAATTGAATTCAAAATGATTGTGACATGTACACACACATTATTTGACACTAATAAACGGTATTGTAATTCAGGGCTTTTGGCTGTGACAACGGCCACAGCATAAAATTCATGAGAGCTGACAATGCTGCACTGTGGGACAAAAATAAAATTATTTTTAAACTTTTGTCTCCAGTGGTTAGAGAAATAATTTTGGATCTGTGCAAACAAAATGTAGGCCAGATTTATATGTGAGGAGTTCACCAATGCAGGGAAAAACAAATTGTCCTAAAAAAAGAGATATAACAAAATTAATTGTTTAAGGAGCTTCGACTCAGAAAAGATTGCCCAACATATGAATATGTAAATAGTAATGGCGGAAATACGTCGAACAGATTTTTTGGCAAGGATGAAACAACTGCCCGAACGACTGGAGTCGATTAAGAAATATAAATGTAATCAACTGTAATGAATAAGTTCAATGATACCGCTTATGTTGAAGTACATTTGTAAGCAGAAAATCAGTTTTTTTACACAACCAATTTACAGTTAAATTTAACTGTATTACTTGATAAATGAATATTTGTTGTGCTAATTTAAAATAAATCCAAAATACTTAGTTTGGTAATGAAAATTTTGTAGTATCGTGTTTTGAAAATAAAGAAAAAACCTATGTGGGACGTACCACTCACTTCTTTACAACACATTTCAACTTTTGTAATATCTTCACTAGTTCAGAAGTTACGATTTTTGCCACTGCAAGTCGTCACATAGGGTGGCAGTTGCAACCAGCGACCACCGCGATCGATGCTGTTGCGAAATATGCAGCTGCAATCACAAATATGCGATACCTACACTTGAGCTTAATTTACTACTCGCAATATGAATGGATACGAACGTGCACAAAACCCTCGTCACAATTAAGTATTCGTTCGGTCGATTCAATTGGAAATTCTCCGCATTTTTGATTTAATAAAAAGCAACAGCAACCGCAATAGCGAAAATATAATTAAAAACATTTCCAGTAACAACGCAACGCTACACTCATTCGAACACACACACACACAATGAAGAGTCAACTGATGGCACCGTGGCACCACATCGTTCGTTAGATGCCAGCAAGCTCAAACAAATGTAACAAATGCTCATCGCGAACACAGCAGACAGAGCACCGAATGTGTTTGTGTGTTTATGCACTTTTACATTCACTTACAAACACACACACAGACATAGACATACACTGAGGGACGAGAGTCGACTGTCCATGTCATTATAATCCCACATGACACAGGCGCTAATTGACAGCTAAAAACAAATTCGTTTTCGTTTTACTCGTATTTGTGCTGTTCTATCGCTGAACTACTCACACACACGCGTCCATGGTTGCAAGCGTTGTTATTGCTTAAGCTGTTGTGTATATTGGTGTAAGTGTCGGGGAATATGTCGGGGACGGACCGAAAGTTATAAACAATGAATTTGCGTCATTTTACGCGATTAATTGGGATCACTCCTGTTGCTGGCAAATTGAATATTGACTACAATGACATCTCTCTCTCGGTCGCTCGCTCGCTCTTTGTTTTTAACCCCCCTTCTCTCTAACGCCCCTTGCAACGGTGTTCTTTTTCCCCACTTTCGTCTAATCGAATTCA
Source organism: Hydrotaea cyrtoneurina (assembly GCA_958296145.1). Classification (NCBI taxonomy): domain Eukaryota; kingdom Metazoa; phylum Arthropoda; class Insecta; order Diptera; family Muscidae; genus Hydrotaea; species Hydrotaea cyrtoneurina. The sequence goes on along the minus strand of OY282513.1, from coordinate 1,850,506 downwards.
AACACAGTGTAACATTTTTGTACAGGATTTATCTCGGCGATGATAAATGACATTCGCCAAATGCTGGCGAACATATTTCAAATGTGCCGTAATTTTTCAACCTGATAGTCAAATGGACGATGTGCTAATTTCAGACTTAACAGCACAGTGTTAACAACAAATTCCACAACATTCCACAACATCGCTCCATCAATGAGACGTATTCAGTGAAATGGACTCACAGTCGAAAACCTGGCTGCATTTTGGTTTTTCTTTTTTTGAAGATAAAGTCGGCATGAATTATGAATTACCGGCGCCAACACATTAACGCGGATTTGAAATTCATAAGTAAGTCCGGCACAATAGACGCAGACAAATGTAATTGACAAATTGCTAATCGCTCATATAATTCACTTGTGTCAGAATTCAGAATTCAAAATTCACGATTTCTTCTTTTGGTCAAGAAAAAGCTGTAACTCTCTTACAACTTACAGCTCTTATGATTGGTTTTCTAAACATGCTCAGTAGGGCTACAACCAAATTTTTGGCATAGCACCACGTGATGCGCAATTTTTTTTTATTAATGAAAATGGTTATCTCCGGCCAATTGGTAAAAAAAATGATACGCACCAAATGCATTTTCTAAAACCCTCCAGGATTTTTTTTAAATAAATTATTTTTATTTTTTTTTTATACGAGTATGAATACATTTTTATGTACCTTTGTAATAATAAACAAGTTAGTTATAATTATAAAAATAATTTAATTTACACTCTATATTTGGAATGCTTCGTGGAATTATTAGACTTTTGTGGAATGTGGTCAGATGTTTTTCCCAAATTTTAGAATTTTTTTCAATTGATAATTGACTTTTCTTAAAAGACATTATTAGTAATTAAACACGTATTTTTTTTTGACACTTGCTTGCTTTGTTTGTTTACTTTTTTCTCAAACAGTGATGTGAAAAAAGTTATGAACTTGAAACATGATCGGGGTTGGTGCGTATACTTTTTTGACATTTGCAAAAATACAATACCATTTTTCTTCATATTTTTCCAAGGCATATCTAACTATAGTATGCCATTTTTGATATTTGGAAAAAATTGCACAAAGTTGTAGCCCCATTGCTCAGTCAAACGTAATTGAGAACTTTAAACGGCTATCCTGAAAAAATTTTCAGTTCTGTGGTTTGTGGGTATACAAATCTTACCGGGCGGTATTTTCTTACTAAGCGTTCCTACAAATCGCGGAATCTGAGAGCAGTATCATAGACTGGCTTAAAATTAACACGGACATAGCAATTATGTCAAATATGAATTTTTCGAACGATAATTCCCTTTTATCTGCTTTATCTACTTTTTTCTTAGTTAGTAGAGAGATAGAGAGAGAGAGAGAGAGAGAGAGCGAGGAAAGAATTCAAAGCCTGTAAATCCAGAGAACTTTTGTTTGTAAGCGTTTAGAATCATCAACAGGGTCGACTTAATGATGTCATGTGAGTCCATCTGACAAAGTTGTTGGAACTGTCGAAAACATCTCCGCAACAATTGGTGTATTCAACAAATTCGAATAGGGCGTTGTCCTATTTGTATAGCTTTAAAGAGCATCTATTCATATTTAAATACAAGTGAAAGGTGTATATCTAGGATTCCGACATACTCTGTAAGAAACTATACTTTCCATATCGATCCAATATTATCCGATAAATAAGTTATACTTGCTTCAAGTTCCTGATAAATGAATTTCATATTAACAGTTCTGTGTCAAAATGTGTTATCTTTCCCTCGACGGTGCAAGACGAAAAAATACAACGAAATACGGACACAACTACGTTATAAAAAACAAAAAAAAGACGCATGTGTCCCAGTTTTGCCCATAGTCATGCACTTTTTTTAATGACCAAAGATTTGGGGCCTCGGTGTAATTTTTCAATATTATACGAACTTCCTAGGATTGAATCTTAATTCACATTTCGATGGCTTAATTTAGAAAGGGCATAACTCTCATTTTCGTAACTTTACAGGGGAATTTAAAAACTTTATAACATTTGAAAAACTTCAGATATAATAAGGCAATTTTAAATAAAAATGCGCAACAATTTTAATTCTAAAACAATTTTTTTGGGGGGATTTTGGCTTCGCCCTTTTGCAAAAAGGCAATAAATCCGGTATTTTTGATCACAAATCACAACGGTCTACCAAAATATGTAAAAATCGAGTTACGACCTTTCTAAATTAAGCCATCGATTTGCTTTCTAGAATATCATTGGCCAAGCGTATGAGTAATATTAATATAAAAGCCTACCACTCATTCGTACAGGTGGTTAACTAACTGTCTGTTTTTATAAAACGTAAACGCCTGAGACGAACAGAAACGTCTGTACGGACATGAATGGTGTTTATATAACTCCAACAAATCCAATTAGCCAATATACACAAGAATGCATTAGAAGAAAATGCCAATTCGAATTTTAACCGATACTTTCGTATTACAAAGAGCCAAGCTGACGAAACGGAATTTCTGTTCGTTATTTTAATGAAACGAAAGAACCATTCGTTTTATAAAAACTGGCTGCAAATCGAATTGATGGCATTATTTTAAAATAACTCGAACCATGTAAACAAGAATTGGAATTTTATTATATTGGGTGGTTGGGGATTCCATTATGACATCCCAGCGTTCAAACCGGCTCAGAAAGACGTTGTCGAATAACACCTTCGTGTGTTGCCAGAATAGCTTGCTGAGCTCAAAAAACATTCGATCTGAGGAACAAAGTCATTTGTTCAAAAGCCCACAGCGTATCAGTAAAGAAATCACCATCCAAGCTAACTTCACTCGCCAATCTCAGTGGTATCTGTTCCACAGGAAGGAAATTGGAGGATTTATTGTATTATTGTAACGGCAAATAAGACGGTCTTTAAAAATGTCTTCCAGTTTATTGTCTCCTGTGAGATAGTCTTTCAAATTGTTTCATTGGAATCGCATGCAATATTTTTTTTTTTTTTTTTTTTTTTTTTTTTGAATTTTATTAAAATTTAAAAATTCTAGAAGTCCGTCGGTAGAACTGAAAATTACCGTAGACGCACCAGAAATGGCTAAAAAATCCAGTTGTGAATATCCATGCAAGTTGGTTGGTCTCGTCTAATGCGAAGCCCCCACAGAAACGTATTGGCAAGTGACACCAATTGTACCCTCCCACTGGGTACTCCTGAAAATCCCACTTGTGCTCTGGTGGAATTTACTTGCATCTGAGTTCCAGTGTCCCATTTTTTTTCTCTCATCAGTGAATAGTTTTACGCCCTCAAAGCGTCGTTTAATTAGAATTTGTCATCAAATCAATGTAAGAGTTAATCAGATTGTTGAAGCTCTATCGTTCAGAGCAAGTTGTTGGCCCAACCGCGTTCTAGAGAATTTATGTTCGACTGTTCATATGTTCGCAAATCATTCGGCCAGCTGATGTGAGGGTACGCCTTTTCATTGTCCCCACCCATTATGGTTGTAAATTGTATTGTATGTCTGGTTGTCTGCAAAAACGACGAAACCATAATTTAAACCTTGATTTGGCAGGGCACTACGTTCGCCAAGTTGGTGATGAGGTGGCATGGTGGGTGGGGGGTGGAGGGGGATACTCCGTGTCTGCGTGTCTGTTTTTTCGAGTGATATGTTGGTCCACTCTTACCGGTTGTGGTTGTAAATGCTTACAGATATCCATTATGGGCGTTTTTGTTGTTGTTGGGGTTTTTTGTATATGTGGATGTGTGTCTGTACACTAAAACATGTTTATGTGCAATCTGCTTGTTTGATTGTGTTTGCCTTGTATTGTGTAAAATAATGAAATCTTTTCTTTATTTTTTTTTGAACATTTGTTAAACATGTCTCCTTTAGGTTTATTTGTGCTCTTGTTAATCCTGTGAGTATGGATGTGCGTGTCGGCGTGTGTGTATGAAGTAGCAATGAACCAGGCTACCGCCTGGTTGTCCTTTCTGTGTGTGTGTGGGTGTGTGCGTTTGAAAGGGTGTCGTGATATGTACTCGTAGTCCGTCGTCTGTAATTGCGAGGTCGTTTATCATGTGTGAGGAGCTGGTGGTGTGAGGAGCTGGTGGTGGCAAGTGCCAGTAGTAGGCTTTGGCTTATTTTCTTTTTGTGTTGAAATTCCTTTTCCTTTTTTTGTTGTTGTTGTTGTTGTGGCGTAATAGAATTTCACTTTTATGGTTGGCACCATATTTCATAAATCAAAATTTCATTTGCTGCCATTCAACGCATTTTTTTATTTTCAATTGTAGTCGACGGCGTGTTTAACTCGTGTCTCGTTGCGTCGTCTTTAAAATTGAGCAATTTATTTAAAAGAATTCGAGATTCGACACGGAAGAGAAATGTATATGGAACCGGGTAATGGCATCCTCGAGTAAGAGCATACACTCACACCTAACCAGCTCGTCCTAAAGCAGATTCGAAAGAATGTTTCCATTTATTGCACATTGCTGCTGGAGTTATGACATCGATCAGGATGCAATGCACTTGAGCACTTGAACTCCACTCGACTGAGCCAGGCACCATGAGTGGCACATTGGTCTCACACACACACACACACACAGGCACACAGACACAGAGACATCATGCATAAGCATACAAGGATGGCCCAGCAGCAGGCGGAGCCAAAACATTAATGGAGTTGTCAGTAAAAATATTTTCGTTATCGTTGTTATGATTGCGCTTCTGCCAGTTGTTGCTGTTGTTGTTTGGTTGCCATGGATATTATCCAAAAATACAATTGTCCCAAGTCATTCTTCTTTTGAACAAAATATGAATTCCTTATAAATCCAACTACAGCCGTTCAGTCAGTCAGTCCGTCCGTCAGTCCTTCATGCTCGGTTGCCTCGCAACGACAGTAAGAGTGTCGACGTAGAAATGGATCTACACACGAACGAACTAACACACAGATATCACAGTGGCTCAGTTGGACACGACTGAGTGGCTGGCTGTCTGGCTGGCTATCTGACTGTGTTATGCGTGTAAGGCTCCTCATCCGTCCGTGCCATAGCCGAGCAGACAAGTCCTTCGAAGAAAACTTCTTCAGATGTATGGTTGCAATTTCATTACTTAAAGCTGTTTCTCATTTGGCTGGTGTGCGAACTATTTTCGGAAAGTTTTTCCTGCTGCTGCCGATGCCGCTGCTGATGTTGTTGTTGCGGTATTGCTACAGCTCCATTTTGCGGCTGTCTTGCAAACCCCGAAATTCACCCACCCCCCCCCCCCCCCCCCCCACCCCCCTCCACGCCCTCTTAGTTTGCTACATCTGTCCTTATTCTTTCATAAAGTTGGGTCTTTCACATTTTCCTCCATTTACCAACTGGCACAAGAAAGTTCTTTCAATTCGGCTTACTGTTGTTGCTGTCGTTGGTGTTTGTGCATGTGTATGTGATTTCTCTTGTACGCTTTTCACATTTTCTGAAAATCATGACAGCCGGGGCCAGGGAGCATCGACGTCAATTCGCTGCTTAAAATAAGACTTATCATTACAATTTACTCGGTCCACATATCCAATCACGAAAAATGAAAAATTAACAAAAGAAACGAAAAACTTTTCAAAAGTTATTTTTCACTGAGTTGTGTGTTAAGTGCGCGATACGACAGGGCAAAACGAAATGACGACGAAGACGACGACGACGAACGATATCGCAATCACATCGAATGAAATGCGAAAAATGACTACCCACTACGACAAGACGTCTCTCGAGTCGAGGACCATATCGCAGCATGTCCCATCAGCATCGTCAACAGAGCACCGAACAGCACAGCTAAGACCGGCTAAGATGCTTCGTTGCATGGCAACTTGTTTCGATTTGATTTGGCGTCTTGCTTCGACTGGTTCGGCGAGCAGTCTTCCGTTGACCATTTACAGCGTAAATAAACGCCGTCAATTATTTATAACAAATTCTGTGCTGACAAAAAAAGACCAACGTGAAGGCCCAGACTGGTCGTAGCGAAATAGAATGAAGGAAATCATGATAATATAATGAAAAATAACATAATGTAATCAATGTTTATGATAACATTAAACAAACAACAACAACAACAACGAAACCAGCTACAGATACAACAACAAAACGAGAGCCCATAAATTATCTAAAGCCCCTAAAAGACTTTGTGAAAAATTCCCACAGTGGGCGCTGTTAATGGGCTTGCTGCCACATCCCTTCCAGACCGCATTCGACTACGAGTGGCAACTTGGTGATTTGAAGCGTTTAAATTTAAAAGTCACTGCGCTAAATGAGTCGTTCCGCAGTCAAGATTACGCATCTCCCACACAATTAATGATGTCCGTTGCGGAAGGAGTCTTAGGCTCCCTCCTCTCTCCACCGCCCCGAGGCATTCAAACTTGAATTGTCTTCGATTGAAGTTTGTCGGCGTGCTTTAAGACTTTTAAGTGAACGCACACTCGCTGTGCGTACGTGTTTCAGACGTACTCATACATGAACATATCGATATTTGACATTTTGTTGGCAGGTGTGCCATACACACACACACACATGCGCCACACTATATGACACCTACGCGTTTATGTGTGTGTGTGTGAGTGCCACAATATGGCATTATGTTTGAACTGTGGCGCAAACAGCGTTCGTTGGTGCGTGTTGTCCTTCACTTTGCCACAGTGCTGCAAGTGATTCATGAAAATTGCCAAAAAAAAAAAACACTTTTTTCCAATTATTTAAAATGTTCTAGAGAGCGAGTGGAAGGACATTTACGATTTTGAGTTTAACAAGTAATTTTTAAATATTTTTAGAATATTTATTCTACCAATATTCATTATGAGACTTTATTAGTTTTCTGAGATACATTAAGTGGCCCTGGCAATATGAAACTACGGGAATTCCTCGCATAGTACGGTTAATCGGTTCCACCGGACTAATCGAGGCTCTCGGGCCATATGCGCCTATTTACAGGCCCTATACCTCTATGAATGAGGTTAAAGGACATGATATGATAATCGAGTCAAAAAAACGATAACTTGTTGCATATAAAATACCGACAAATAACAAAAAGATGTATTAAAAAAGAAATAAAAAATCATTATTTTGAAAATTTAATTTCATTATTTATTTTTTTAGAAAAATGTTTTCCAAATGTTTTTTGGGAAAATTTCAAAACTCTTCTACGGCAAACACGTATCGATCGAAGCAGTACTGTGCGAGGTATTTCTCTACTTCATTTCGTATTATAGATGACTATTCGGTCAGTCTCAGTAAATGAAACCCCATAATAATTTCAACATGGAGTAGGGCATGGAGTATATTTTTGTGCAAAAGTCATTTATTTCCAATGACGTTTTACTAAATTAAGGAAAAATTGCCTTTTCCACCTTAAACATATGTGTTTGACATGGAATGTTTCATACTCTGTTGTAGTATTTGTTATAGTAATACAGACTGTGCGTGTAATGTAACAGTCCCACGGCCCTTTTGGTTTGGAACCACTGTGCGTTGTTGCTGCACTTGGTATTGCTGGCCGAGTTGGGATTGCAACAGCGATTGTTGTTATTCTGTCATTAGTGCCTACAGCACGTACAGACAGACATAGTTATTCTGGGCACACCGAGATTGCTCCACAGCAAAGTTGTTAGTGTTGCACCAAGCAACAAATTACACAAACAATGCATGATACAACAACGACAAGAACAGCAATAATGACAATAATAATAATAACAAGACCAGCAAAGCGAATGGTGGGTGTCTGTGTCTATGTCAGAGAGCTGGTGTGAGTGTGTGCGCGAGTGTGTGTGTGCGGGGACATACGGCTTTGTTGCATTGCGTGAGGCAACTAAAAGCCTTTCTTCTTTATTATTATTATTTTTGTGTTGTGTGTTGAATGGGTGTGTGAATATTTGTGTATGCGTGTTTCACTCTCTCCATACGTGTGTGTTTGCGATTGTGCTAGTGTGTGTATTTCTCTTTCATGTTATTGTATGGTGTGAGTGTGTGTGTGTGTCTGTGTGTGTGTGTGTTGGCTGACTGACACCATAATGTGTCACCTGCACTCTGATGTGCACAAAAACCAAACCGAACCAAGGCAAAAGCGAATACAAGCAGTCAACCAATGTTCACTCGCACACTCACAACCACACACAGTGAAAAAAGAAAAAAAAAACACACACACACACGCACACCTACAATAACCTGATTTGACCGGGTTTATGCATGTTCGCATCACTACTTCGTCGGCATCGCCCGTGTCCCAGCATTGGAGAGGTTTTTATGTTGTAATGACATACATTGTTTAAGCACAGACCCCCACACACACGGGGCCAGACACACAAACAGACAGTGTATGTGTATATGTGAGTGTGTGTGTGTGTGCGTTTGTCAGTTCATGTATGTATGTGCCATGAGTCGGTTTGTTTTTATTGTTGCTGTTCTGATTCATGTTGATTTTCCATGTTATCATTGTCATTGTTGCTGTTGCTGTAGCTGTTGTTGTCGTTATTTCCTTTGTGTGTACTTGCACGCGTGTGAATATCGCTGTGTGAGTGTGTGTGTGTGTGTGTGACGACATCGCTCAAAACGAGAATATTCAATGTCGTTGTCCTCTTTGTCGTGTGCTGAGCACAGTTTGGGGCAATGGGTAGACATTTGAAGGTTTCGCCGGGATTGGACATGTTTCGTTTGCATGGCTGCGAGTGTGATATGGAAGACACATTCTCCACACCATCAGCGTACAGACACACACACATAAACACTTGCCGACAATCGTACGCGTATCTCCTCCATCAATCTTTGTGCTAACAACCAGTTGCAATTACATACATTTTTTGCACTTCTGTTGCGCCTTTTGCCATCCCCATTCCCATCCCCAACCCCATCCACAGGCCCATATCCAAGCCTTACAATCATCGACCAGATGGTATTTTTCAGGGTAACCAGATTTTGCAATTCAACAAACATCCCGACCGCTGCGTCACCAATCACTCTCATTCGATGAATGCAAATCCTGCCATACATTCCCCACAACTGCTGGCCACTTTAAACAGCTGCTCATTTCGTGGTGCTGCACGGAGGATACGTTGGTTGGCATATGTGCTTGTGTGTGTGTGTGTGTGTGCTTGAGTACTTCAGCATGGGAATCAGGAATTCATATGTTGCGTGTTGAACCACAAAGCGGCAAGCCATTAGTGAATTATTTACAGGGCTAAAGTGATTTCGTTGGTAGAATTTCGTATGCATATCTAAACCTCCGATTGCATGAACAATGGCCGACTTCAGACCAACCGATCGAAAGAGTCGCAGGCCAGGGGTGTAATGAGACTTGAACGAGACAAATGTGTTGTACAAATTGCTGTAATGAAAGAACATTTTAAAGCTTTTAACGGCAGACATTGGCCGACACACGCATCCACAACTAATAGACAGCAGACCGTAAACATTTACCTGCATTTGCTTCTAATGATTTCATTGTTTCCTCTCCTTGTACTCGCTGGTGTCCCCAGGTCAATTGACTGTTTAGGTTTCAACTCAACAGATTTGTCCGGCACAGATTTGAAACATTAACGACACCGGTTGCATAAAATGGCCTAGTAATCAACTAGTTGGTCAGCCAGTACCGTTGGCCAACTCAAAGACAGATTCCATGCACGGATGCTGGGGCTCCAACAGCTGCGATTTGTTTTCATTGTTATTTCTACTTATTTGGATATTATCTACACTCAGCCACCACCGCTCAGCACTCATTCGTAAGACACTAACCGCCATTTGATGAGCCGGCGTGTAAATAATACAACACTTTGTATATTGGATACACACTCATACACACACACGCACGTACTCGCTTATACAGATGGTGTCCTTCGCTAATATCGCTGATTCACACATGGATGTCCATGCATGTGCTCTCCTACAGGTGTGTGTTGGTATTGCTTCGCCATATTTGCACATTGAGTGTTAACTTGTTGCAGTGATTGGCATGGATGGCAAGCGATGCCAGTACTTGCTACTGTTCGCTGTGCTTCAATGCAGACCACATTAGGATATTTAATTATTAGATGAACACATGTTCTACATGTGCTGCACAAAGCATGCAAATGGCCACGGCTGTAATCTTCAGGATTCATTTGGATCCAGGATTCATTAGGGAAATTGTTTGTTCGAGCTACGCACTGAATTGAATTGTGTACGGGTGAAAGAAAATGGAGTGGGTCCTTCCTCACTTGCAGTTTATTGATGTGTGAAGCTTAGAGTTACCACGTGTACAAAATCCAAATGGAGAAGTTTCACTGAAAACCCCCCTTTAATTTTCCAGCAATACTTTGAAATTTGTAGGCTATGAGAATATGTTGATGACATCAGAACTCTGTGGCCTCAATTACTCTGATTTCAATCCACTTTCAGTGAGCGAATTGTACCGCCACAGTCGCTAGGATCCCCATTGTAGGGTCCAATCGGCAACGATTCGATTAGTCACTAGCCCGTTGAATGTCATAAGTATCAGCAATCAGCGAATGTTAGAGTGCGATTAGATCGGATTATTTTTTACTCTTGAACGACTTGCACCCTACAGCTGGTGTGCCAACTTCATGTCCGTGGACATTTCATTCGCTGGTGGAGTGTAGTTCATTTTTAATTGGAAACACTACCATGGTGGCGATATAAAGTGCTGCCCCCTTACACGAACCCAAACATACATATGTTCTATGTGTGTTTGTATGTTTCCGTTGTAGTAGTGAATATTCTTAAGTTTTCAATAAGTTTCGTACATTCGCCAGCGCCCTCTCCCAATAGTGTAGTCACTTGCCAGATACCAGAGAAACTTTTGCCATTTCTGCAGCGTTAATTAATGACAATTCCCCCCCTATCAGAAGAGAGTGGGAATGTGAGGGCAACAGAAGCAACAACAAAGAAAACATTTACAAACTGTAACGATTATTGTCGTCGTACAAACATAAACATTTATTTTTTACATTTATTAGTATACATAATGATGACAAACAATAAATGTTTACTAAAAATTAACAGAGGATGGCGAGCAGGAAGAAGAGACGAAATATGAATGGGAAAAATTATCATCATCATCGTCGTCGTTGTCGTCGTCGCCGTCGTCGTCATGCAGGGCATGCAAAATATGTATAAAGTTTTCATACCGATATTGTTTCTTTTCTGAATTCTGGTGGAATGTCTGTATGTATGTATGTGTGGGGGTTTCGGTGGCAATGTACACATGTATGTGTGTGAGTGTGTGCTGGTTTCGTATATAAATGTTCCTATTTGGAATTTAATAGTTGCACACAATTAACATAATTGATTAGATTGTTTGCCAAGAGCAACAGCAAAGCATGGGTGCTACGGACGATAACCAGAGCAACAGAAGTAGCAGCAGCAGCATCATCAGTAGCAGCACAGTGGCAGCTACTTTCACTTCTGTTGCAAGCACAGTAATTATGTCCACGTCTCTACGTGCAATATGTACGACTGTCTGTCTGTCTGCCCGTCTGTCTGTCTGTCTGTCTGCTTGTTTATTTGTATGGTACGTATGTGTATCAGCAACATTGACAATCTTTTATAACATCATCGGATGGATGGAAGAGCAGCAGCGACGGCAGCAGCAACAGAACGACATTGTTGTTATCATAGTTGCCAACAGTGAATATGATTGGAATGGCAAACATCTGCATCTGTTGTTTTTAGATGCTGGAAATTTGTCATCATAACTACTCACACACATACACACACTCATTATTGTTTGCACTACAAACTCATTCATCCAATCAATCCATACTCCCAGCCACACACACACACACACACACCGATAAATTTAACATTTGCAACGAAAATCAAGCAAACTAGTAAACCGAGGAGGCAGAACCGCACACACTCACAGACACATCGACCGCATGCTAGGTTGGGTGATTCTTGTGAGTTATGTGCCATCATTATCATCGACATTATCATTAGACTTGACAGTGATTTTTCAACATTAAACAAAAGCAAACGTGGTGGCAACAAACATATTTCGGCTCATTAATTCACTTGAAATTCGGATTCCGGAATTCTTGCCAAAATTATAGAATTCCACAAACCGACAAGTGTGTGTGTGTATGTGCGCGTGAGTGCGAGTGTTCAAGTGACAAAAAAAAAATCCCACCAAAGGCACCTGCCATAGTTCAAAACACAATTAAACTTCAAAATTGCGGCTGGCATTTCCCACGCAACTTCTTTGCATCTGTGAAACTTACTTGAACAACAATTAAAAAAAATATGCTTGAATACACGTCGTAGTGCTGGGTTCATGCAACCAGTTTTAAGATGTGTATATCCTGCGACTAACTGTGGTGAGTGCGACAGAGTATCAGTGAATACGCCGAAGGGATTCCAAATGTTCTTTTTCTTGACTTCGCAAGCCAATTGTTGGTCTTGACGTTACTAAGAAGACATCTTCAAGCTCAATGTGCTCTCTAAAACCCGGGATTTGCTTGTCGTCCTGCACGGGAGTCTAAGGTCTCAGAACAGATCAAATTTGTTTAGTCGATTTTTTAAAATTACGTTCAACAGAGTAATACGAACATATATCAGCCACTGGATGAACTTGCAAGTGATGCTTCGAGTTAATAAATCCACGGAAATCTACCCGAGTTTAAAGAAATCCTCACTGCGTATGATTAATATTTAATTGTGAGCCCATATCCCTCATACGCCACGTTGTAAACCCTCACTGCTTTTATTAAAATGTTAGAAGGCTGCAGTTTTCCATTGGCAGACATTTCGTGAAAAACAATCGCACAGAATTGTAGAAACTACAGCTCACTTGGTAAAATGTCGATACTAACGGAATTTGCTTCTGGAATTTTTTCATATGAAGACCAAACATTTAGTTTTTTGTTTACTTAAGAATGTGTGAAGATTGATTTTTTAAAAATTTGCACGATTGCAGACTGTCCTCCACATGTCACAGTTATTTAGCAAACTAGTGGCTTCCTGAGATTTTAAACACGAATTCTGTCAGATGGTTAGAGGTTGCGAATTTCTTCCTGTACACGTCCGCTCCAGTAATAAGTGTTCATCTTCTCGACGCTAGATCGTGTTCACTGTAGAAGTAATGGGGCGAGTTTTTAGTTTTCTTGTGCTGGTTACAGAAAAGTTTATTATTTGTTCGCTGATGGTGAGCGACAGAAAGTCCTTTGTTAGGTATTCAATTATCCTATATTATTCTGTATTGTTATAAATTAGTACCTATAGTATTCCCGATATGTGCATTATTGCTTATTGGTTCATTTTGGTTTCCATATATGTATATAAAAGCGTGACATACATTCGTTAGATCCCTTGTCATTGGTAAGGCGGTTGGCATCGATCTCAACACGAAAGCCGGGTCACAGTCAAAGTATGGTTGTCGAATTACTGGCACTCCGTTTCAACGAACTGGTCTACCCAAACAGTAGGCCTGAATGAAGTGGTTCATCATCAATCGCATATGTTTTGTTGCATGCGATACGAAAATCAGGACCTCGATAACGATCACTCCCCTTTTCGACATCCTCGCCACACAATTCTCGATTTCTGCTTTACAAAGCACAAGCCCTACAATCAACTTTGCCATAGTTCACACTTATTTTATTGTAGTCTGTCGCCCGCTCCTCATGCCCCCGGGGCACATAGCTGTATTTTGCCCACTGAAGTTTGTAGCGTTAAAGTTCAAGTTAAAGATTGACGTGTAAAAAAACCTGCACAAAAGTTTTTGCATCTTCGTAATAGCGCGTAATGTTAATGATTTTAGGATAAGAGCGTAAATTCTTTGTCAACTGTTGGGAAAATGTCAATTCAATTAATTTCTCAAATATATCGCACGACATCCCCTCCGCTTGGATGTGCATATGAGTGCGTGTGAATGTTTCCATGTGGGTGTGTGGGTGTGTTTGTGTCAAGTAACAAAAAAAAAACTTTTATATTCCTACTTTGTAGTTTGCTCCTGCATTACAAAAGCAAAACAAAAACTTAATAAACAATGTCTGTTTTTTCTTCATCTTCTTCTTTGCGTTCTCTGGCGCTTCTTTCCTTGCAGATTTACTTTGAAATGTTGACAATGATGTGGATGATGCGGCACGTAGTGATGAAACAAAGTGCAAAAGTTTCCACACACTTTTGAAAGAAGAGAAACTACGGCAGCACCGCTGTTTCCCGTTCGCCCGTTCATCGTTTGTCGTTCGTCAGCGTCAGCGACAGCACAGGCAACCAAACACACTTTCCGACTGCTCCGACCACAACTACAACTAGAGCTGCTACTACGACTACCAACCACCACCACCACCACAACCACCACTACTATAACAAAACGAATTGCTGCTGCTACTACTAATATTACTACCACTACACAGTCACTACTGCTACAGTATTCATCCCCCCCCCTCCCCCTAATAGCCTTAAGCATAAGTTCATAATAGGAGTTGGCAAAGTAAGACGGGCCGAGCCGAGTGCGAACGATACGAAGCCGAAGAAAGGGGAGAAGGAAAAGGGAAATCACAACAATAAAACGCTTTACACGAGCGCCTTCACTATTGAGGCAGTGTGCGTTCGCGTGTGCGTGTGTATGAGTGTGTGTGAATGTGCTCGAAGTACTTATGGCGCCGCTAAACGCATAAAATGCAACTACGTTAGGACGGCACACGCACACACAAAACTCAGTGTTCAGTGCTGATGACGACGATGTCGGCGAGACAAGCGATCAAATAATTTGACTCTATTATCGGTAGCGAAACGTGAGAAGCGTGCCGTGTGCTTCGTGTGCTTGTTAGAACGACCTGCGACGACTGCCACAATCGAACCGACACCAAAATCAAATCGCCCAACGCCGCTGATGGCACATCTGCAGTCAAACTTATGGCCGTGTATTCTAAAATGCTTGTGGGCCGGATCATTCTGATGACCATGCTCCGCACATCCGCACATTTTGCCACTCGTACGTACACCAGATAAGAAACAAACACGCTCTACCCAAACAAGAAAAGATAGAGACACACACACAGCCAAACAACAAACCACAAACCACAAATACTCTTCGTCATTCGGGCGGAGGACACCAACACATACTCCTCGCCACCACATACACAAGTATACCCCGAGCCGACTTTTCTCACGGCATCATCACCACCACCACTCTCCACTCACTACTCTACCATCGTTCCACATCTGTGCCTCGAGCGAACGAAATACCGTGAGACAACACTCCACAAGTACATCACCTCCATCCAGACCAAAACGTGTTCAGAGATTGTTCATATTCGTCGCAGAAAAGCGTGAGCATTTCAACGTTAAAACCCGGTTGCTGCTGACAAAGTATCACCAACACCAGCACCAGCACCAACACCAGCAAACGGCCAACAAGCAACAAACAGTACCGGTAACACTCATTGCTGTTTGATTTGTTGGAAGAACTTGCCGTCGCAATGCAAATTACTGCCCCCTTCAGGGCTCTGGTGATTGCCCATTTATTCTATTGTGTGGCACCAGCTGGAGGTAAGTACATTTAAACACATGTTTTTACATTTTAATTTATTGATAACGGCACTCCATACGAGTCACCCACCCGCCCACGTCCTATGTGAACCGATGGGTGTACTTTGCCATACATTTCACAGTTTGTCCTCCTGAGCAAACAAAACAACGAGGAGACCTCTTGAGCGGTCTAACATCTTGTTGGTCTACGTTCCGTCATCTAGCAAAAATGAAAAAAAAAATGTGAAAATACGGTTATTGCAAACATATTTTTTTTTATTACCGATTTATATTTATTTATAAACAAACGTAGGCGGTTGGAAAAATTACCGAAAATCCAAAATACGATAGGCTTTGCCATCTCAATAATTCGAGGATGTCTTTTTCACATTCACTTTCAAATTGTAAATACTGTTGACATCACTTAGACATCACAAATTGCTCGGATCAACTCGAAAATCCTCAATTGTTTTCGACCAATCTAATCATCTTTGAGTTCTAGAAAATTCAAAAATGCTATTCGACTTAACAAGATACGTTTTGAAGAAAACAAATTATGCTTAGATATGTTCGTATATCAGCAGGATTCTCCCTCTTGGTCCTGGGGTCTGTCGTAGCCTTCTGCCATTTCCCATATGGTTCGTTTTCATTCGACTAATACATCATCGGCCGTCAGAAATCGTCTCTTCATTGCATGACTGTCGCCTTTTTGATCCATCCTCGTATATTGCCCCGTGTTCGGAACAACACACTCTCGCCTAAGAGATATCCGCATAAATAAGATGTCTTTGTTTTTATGCCACTCGACATTGTCGAACAGAAATACAATCACACGTATGTAATATGACAGTATCTATGTGTGTGTGTGTCTGTCTGTTCTCGAACGTCTGTATGTGTGTACGTATATTTATAGCTTTCACATACGAGATAGAGAGTGTTATTTTAGTTGCACACAGAAACACACACGAGTTCGTTGATGCCACACAAAAAAAAAGGTGGCATTCTCCACGATGCTGTGCTTGTGTAGCATGTTTGTGCAAGTGTCTGTGTACATTTTCACTATCAGCTGTATTTAACGTCTTTCTAAAAGGACTTGGGTATTTATGATCGTTTCCAATGTGGCAATACAATTTATCATTACATAAATTTCACTTTATTGAATTTAAAATCAATACGAAAACCAAATAGGCCAAAGTCAACAACTGGAGCAGAGCATTCCAGAGTTGGCTACATTTGGTAGCCACTCAGAGTCACGGAGTGGGTGAAACGGACACCACGTATGTGAAGTAATTGGGATATTCGTTCTCATATTGAGCGGAAGATTTGTATACGGCAGATATTCTCCTCGTCATGTCCTTGGACATACACATAAGCCAGTATTCGGCTTGTTGTGCGCTCTGGTCCATGGAGTGGTCCCGATAAGTTATTTTACGAACTCTGTACTGTTGACATAATCATAAAATGTTTTCCAGTCTGCGTCCCTAAGTTGGTTCAAGTCTGTTAAAGAGTCATTTCCCAAGAAACGGGATCTATTGTTTGTTCTCAACAAAATGTGAAACGTGGACTTCCGGCATTCGAAGGACCTGATCGTTAACGTTAAGTTCTAATCGTTGACATATTAGAATCAGACTGGGGTTTAATTTATTTATTGAAAAAAAGAACCAAGTCAATTTATTCTAATTGTGGGTCCCGGAATACATCCGATGTATCAGATCAACGACACTGAATGATATCGTACACCATCAGTGAAAGGAGACCAATTGCACTTGTCTCGAGAATATCTAAGTTCAATTTCATAAATACGCAGCCAAGTTATTCTTCCTATACTCAAGGACTTTAGTGTACATTTAACACAGTGAATTTATCTGAAGACTGACACTCTGATAAGTTTAAACCTGAGGAAGACTTTTCCAATGAAACGTGGCCCATCGAAAACGTGTATGTCCTATGCCTGGATATCCTTTGAAGTATTCTTGGTCCAGCCTAGACATACGACATTTCTAGTGCCTCTTAGGTTATTCTGCAAAAATGGCCTGGGAACCCACCCCTAGAAATTATTGCTGTGGTGTGTAGTTGTGAAGTTGAAAATACAAATAATAGTTTGTCTATATCTCGAAAATTATATCGCCACGATATTTGTGGGAAGTTTATAGAAGTATGTCGGATCTTACATTAGATCTTACATCTCTGAGTGAATTGAATTTGAATTTGAACCAGTTTAGTTTTGGATGGAGATAAAAAGCGGAAAACATTTTCCGCAAAACAACAACAAAATAGAAATGTGGGTTACATGCCAACATTCGTTAACCATTTAATGTGTAAGTGGTGGGAATGCCAGTGTCTCAAATACGATGGGACCCCAGTACATATGCCACCAACTATCGCTATCTACAGTCACAGAGTACGAATGCGCCAGGCACAATGGAAATATTTTAAATCCGGTTCGTGTTAAGATATTCAAGCTTTTCTTTTGCCTTGCGTGGTCGGAGTACAGACATTTATTTGTTATGTGATGTGATGTAGTGTGTGTGTTTTTTTTTGTGGTACTTGATTCTTGAAGCAGAGCTCTCCATCTTTCTCTCTCTGTCTCTTACCTGGCCGGGGACACTTCAAACATAATTTCAATGTTTAAATAGAGGAAAAGCTGTTCTTAGTAGACCGACAGACACGAACGAATGAATTATGGAAAATTTGCCGGTTTCCTACATGAAAACACCTTAATTTATGTTAAAGATACTCGGTAGTCCTCTTGTTTCCGGGCCAAGGATGTGTGTCTGCGAGTATGAGAGAAGAACACGAGAACGAAGACAATCGAATTTGCATTCTGCATAATAAAACTATAACTTCAATAGAGCGCAACGCAGAGTAGTCGCAAATTCTGTCCGTAGACTGCACATGAATCAAATGCCTTTAATAATGACACGAAACGGCCACACACTGACTATCAGTCTAAGGATGGACCGGTCGGTGCGGTACACAGACCCCTTTATGACTGCGTGTGTATGTGAATACATGTTTGCTCGTTTTAAATTGTTGGGCCTTTTCGCTCGCTTTGAGATTTATACGACGCAGTGGCGCGGCGGGGAAAAACGCTACAGATGAAAGTGTGTATTTTGCTTAAAGTTTTTGTGTTTTTGTTTTTGTTTTTGCTTTTGTTTTTATTCTTTTTCTCTTGCTTGTCGAAAGGCCTTCGCTTAAATGTCTGTTCTACTTTTTCATAACTCGCAACAAAATGTAAATTTCATTTAACGTCCTTCGTGGCACACAACCATGTGTGTGTGTGTGTGTAAACATAGTCGAAATGACAGCACACATATTGCCATGAGTATGTACATCCATCCATGCATGCATCCATCCATCCATCCACCCATCCATCCAACCAACCGTCGAAAAGCATCTACTGATATTTCCACTATCTTGGCTGGCATGGCCCTTAAGGCAGACGTTGTACAAACCGAAAGCAACAGTGCAACATAATCTGTGAGAATGGTAGTGAACACACATATACACACACGTAAATGCCTGCATGTGTATGTGCGTGGGCTGTATCGCACAGAATGTATGCGGTGTGGGTGCAGGGAAATTGATGAAAAGGCAAGTGTTGTGTTGTCATCACGGACCAGAAAAATGTCCAGAAGCACTTTTATTTCAAATGCAAAAAAAAAAGAAACACTCAAAGCTCACGAAGGCAGAGGCACATCCAGCAAAAAGCAGCGCTAACAATGATTAAAGCCAGAAAAAAAATGCAACGACGACGACGACAGCCAACAATGTTTGAATTCATCAAATGTGCGCAAATGTGACAACTGGAACACGATGACATACCATCTCTCCACGTATGAGCACATGTACGGTTTGTATGCGTACAAGTGTATCTTAAGCAAATGCTTCTAACTTGAGACAGTCGGATAGATGGGAAGTCAGTTAGCAAGTCATTGTCAGCCAGTGATACTGGCACGCACAGGCAAGGGAAACAGTAAACCTCATTCATAAACCTCGCCCTTCCATATCCGACCATTATGAATGATGACATTCTTGGGCCAGCAGTCAATCACTCGATGCCAAGGATCACTCACTCATTCCGTTTCGAACATGTGTACGTTCATTTCCAAAATCTCCTGTAGATTAATTGACTTGATACAATTAAAATTGACAAATTTTGGGGAACTGCAAAGGAAACTCCTTCGTACTTCTAATCGTTGATGGAACTACTGTCTAATAACTGCGAACACCCAGACATATTTTGTGGCCACATGGAGATAGAATTTCAGTTCGGACATAGAAACAAGCACTACAAAGACACATGGACCAGTCAATGTTAATGTATAAACTCAGTTGATAAGCGCAATGCACTCACACACACATACATATATACACACACCTCCTGAAGCGAGGGGAATCCGACCAATCGTTGAGCCAAACGTAGCCCGAAATGTCCATCCATCGCTGGACAGTGGTTGGAAAATGATGAAAATCAAATGAAAGTGATATTGAAACAGTGTAATGAGGGATGGGGAGAGAGAGAGAGAGGGAGGGAGACAGAGTGAGTGGGAGAGAGAGTGAGAGAGAGGGGGGGGGGGAGAGAGTATCGTCAAAACTCTGAGGGATATTAAAGAAGAGTCGATCAGGTCCAAGGTATACGATTTGTTATAAATGGGGTCTCATCCAACGAGCATGGGCTGACCGCAGATCCTTGCTCTGGAATAATCTTCCAGCAAGTGTATTTCCTGCCAGGTATGACATACTCAAATTCAGGACTAATGTCAACAAACACTACTCCCTCTTTCCACCTTCCAACACCCTTATTTCCTATCACTAGGTCAGTGCAATGCTCTTATAGGCGGCATCCCCTCAAATTAAAACGTTATTAAATTCGGCCGGGCCGAATCTTTTGTACCCTTCACCATAAAGTGAGCTCTGAGTTATTACAGCCGGCACGCCTATTGTGATTTGTACTGAGGGTGTGTCACCGTTCTTATAGATGTCACTGCCATCGGTATTATGAAAAATATAAAACGCCAAAATCGTGCTACTCTAAATGTGGGACGGGGCTAACTACTTAATGTCCCACATCATAATCTACCAAAGTATTATTGCAACTTAATTGTTTAATATAAAAAGCCAAGCGTGGGCTATATTGAATATGTTGGCGGATTTGGTCGATATATTCTAAATAGTAGTCGAGCCAACTTTTACCAGGCACCCACATTATTTTACTCACAAATAGTTATAAGGATATCATCATATTCAGAAGGCAGGCGAACAAACGACATTTCTTTCAATAGTATTAAATTATTCTTAACTCCAACCTTATGAATTTCGCTTACATTACATTCTTTTGACTTATATTCACCTACCGTTTAAGACTAGCTATGCACGTCCTGCATCCGCAGATATCTTCAGATTAGAAACATGCACATCGAGATGCACTTTGGCGACCACTGTGCCTATGTCCAGCCATTCGTATACCTTTTCATACATGAGCAAACTCTTTGCGTTTATGGTGCGGTTGGACTGTATTTCATTTTTCGAGGCCTTGGTCATTAATTAGCCACGAAATTTAATTCCGCTTACATTCAACATCTATGTATGTATGCATATTTAGGTGAGTGTGTGTGTTTGTGTATTTGTGAGTCTGTGAGTGCCCATGTCTATGCAACAAACAGACACACACACACCCACATTTAGAATTTTGCATACGTTTTTTGTTTAGCTCAACTAGCCGCCCCGTTTAAAATCGTACGCTTTTCAGGCGATGCTGGCAAATGAAATGAAAACAGCACGAAATAAAAAAAAAAACACTCACACACACATACACGCATATACACAGAATATGAAATGAAACTGCACGAGTTTTGAATTCTAAATAGTTGATTTTTATTCAAAAACCAAACAGCAAAAAAAGACGGTTTGCTTGCTGTGTGTTTGTGAATTCATAAATTTTACATAGTTGTGGTTGTTTTGAGAATGAACAAAAACAAAGTGAAATAATAAACAAAAAATAATAAAATAATAATAATAATAATAAAGGCAAAAACTTTACGTTCTTCTATGTGAATAGACTTACATACATACGTACATATATTCTCATAAACAATAGGGTGTAATGAAAGACACTCTTTGTGGAATTTCAAATCTGGTGGGAATCAAAGTGTTTTTTTTTTTTATTATATTGTCTCAATCACTCACTATCACTCAAGTCAAGCCAGGTTCGAAAGACGGTAAGAACATCAAACAGCGGCTGCGTGCCACCACGAGTTTGCTGGCGATTGTACGAGCAGGTGAAACTTCTCTGGAAAGGGCTTTAAAGCACTAGGTCTCGGACACTGAGTATTCAAATTAGATGTTATATTATGTGTGTGGGGTGGGGTTTAATATTGGGAAGTTAGGCTAGAATGATTAGATTGTTTAAGGATGTGGTGTTAGTGAAGTAGACACACCTCTGTTCGGCAGACACATTCCATTATTGGAATCACTGAAGCGTAACAAACTGCTGTTGAATTAGCGTGCTGCTGCCATCTTCCTTTTCGCATGACTTTCCGGTATACCCTAATATATAAGTATAGATGTATGTTTGTCGGTATGTGACTTGTACACATTATGTATGAGTAATAAAATAAAACTATTTTTTTTTTATTCAAGTTATTCACAACTATGTACGAAACAACAACAACATACAAAAACAACAACAATAACGAAGAATGAAGTACCCATGGCAAATTTCGCATTAATACTACACGTATGATCAACTGTGTGGCGGGGATTTTTACGCAGTTCCTTTTTCCCAGAAGAGGGGAATTTCCGGAAACGGACATATGTATGAAGGGAACACACACATACACACACAGGCGCGCGCTCCCTCTGACATTTCCAATTGAGATGCATTTTTTTTTGCAAATTCCTCAAACATATTCGTTGAGCATGAATCGTAATAAATTACATGACGTCAATGCCACTAAGTAATTTATTATGGCAGCGATAATGTTCAAGTAGTTGTGTATACGCGTGTGTTTGAATGACTCTGATTTAATTTCCGCCTTTGCCCAATCCCAGTGGAGGAAAGGAATTTTTAAATTATACATCTCATTTGTATTAACTTTACACACACACACACACTCCCACACAGATACATATAAACACTACATATTCCAATGAATTTTGCCATACCACTCTGTCGTATGATTGTCCGTGAATGATAATATTACGCATACGCTCCATAAACCGAATAAACTGTGTAGCAGAGCATGACTTAACAGAAATTACAGTTTACAAAAAACACAGTATTACTTACAGCCAGCGTTGCCATGTATATTTTTCGACAGAAAACTGTTTTTCAAAAGACTATGGGAGACTATGGGAGATATTCGACAGTTTGTATGAATTTGAACACCAGCAAAAGAATATTTTTCTTCGTTTTCCTAAAAGTAACTCAATACTAAGTATGTAGTTACATAAATTGTGTCGTTAGGCAAGGAAATACTCCGAAAACTACAAAACTGCACATATTTTCAAAAATCTGCTTAGTACCCTTCAAAAAACTGCGAAAAATAGATAAATCTGCATATATGGCAAAGCTGCTTACAGCACGCAATCAGTTGCACATATTGCACAGATCGTATGCAAAATAAATCATAGGATTCAAACTCTGCTCT
Source organism: Hydrotaea cyrtoneurina (assembly GCA_958296145.1). Classification (NCBI taxonomy): domain Eukaryota; kingdom Metazoa; phylum Arthropoda; class Insecta; order Diptera; family Muscidae; genus Hydrotaea; species Hydrotaea cyrtoneurina. The sequence continues at coordinate 1,827,402 of OY282513.1, read as the reverse complement.
CGGTTTGAAAAATCTCATAACTGCTGTTCACAGTGTTCCGATCTGAATCATTCATGTACATCAACATTCACTCAAGTGGTTTTGAGTTTTCGTTTTAAAATCAGAAGCTCATTGTAATTCTCAATCTCCACAGCCCTGTGAGGTGTTCATTTTCTGGTCAAATTGGAAAAGTTACATACGAGTTTTCTTGTTTCCCCAATAGATGAAGTGACAAAGGACACTGATATTTGGCATGACGATGGCTTGTAGTGATGTGCGGTATGGCTCAACAAAAATCCTTCAAAAACTACATTCCCTTTTCAAATATTTCTGTCTGAATACTCATAGTGATCCCGGGTACATATGTACACTGCCTCTAGGTTTTATTTTAAATAGCAAATAAATATTATGGGTTAATTCTTTTTTTTTCATCCTGCGGGTGTGATATTGCAGAGTTTCTCTATTACTGAAATTATTATCAATTAAACCGCAGATTGTTTCTTTTTCTCTGGGTCCAAAACTGTGATTCCTTCCGAATAAAGCCAAATGTCATTCCATGAATTGCTTTCTGTAGGTTTTGGTTTTAGTAGCAGAGACTTTTTGGACTAACACTCAGGTTCTGCTCCGTTTTAGCGATAGGAAAGAAGGGTATTGGAGGGAGGAAAGAGGGAGTAGTGTTTGTGATGTTAGCCTTGAGTATGATTCTCTCTGTACACGGTCCAATAGCTGGAAAGATGTCTTCAAAGCGCCTGTCCATATATGCGAGTTATATTCCATTTTAGGCCGGATGTTGGGAGTTGTATTTCAATAGATAATTAGTGAATTATTAATCGATCTATTAAGGAAAGTGCGATAGTACCGAAAGCTCTGTTCGCAACAAGAGAGATCACACTGGCAGGCAATATTTCAGTCCGCTCTGGCATCAGACCACAAGGTAGCTATTGAGGTCTGATGCCAGAGCAGAGTACGTTCGTACTGGTTACCATCTAATTGATGATAAATCACATGCAATCTGTTGTTATTGTACAAATAATTCTTTTAATTGAAATCGATTGAAATCCTGTCTATTTATCAGCCACAATTGTATTTTTGTTTACACAAATAAATATTGTGCCAAAATGTAGCGATTTTTTTTTTGTTGATTCTCGTAAAGCAAAAACACTTTTTACGTTTTCCGACAGATTACAAAGATTTATAGTCGCACAGAAACAGCAGATACATATATGTACACTCTTTCCAAACGGTGTACACACGCACACATACATACGATATGTAAAAATATTTTTCACATCAAAATTTATTTTTAATACTTTCCGCCAGCGGTGATGGTGGTGGTGGTGGCGGCGGTGGTGGCGTGCGGCTCAAGTCGAACAAAGCAAACTTTTCTGCTGATTGTTTTGAATTTGCCACGCAAACGACGAACGACGAAGAAAGAACAAAGAAAAGCAATACACCAAAACCAGCTGAAGAAATAGAAACAACTCAGTCTATAAATGTGGCAGAGTTTTTGTTACTTGCCGCTCTTCAGTCCTGTTGTTTTCAGTTCGTTCGTTCGTACGTTCGTTCGTTGTTGTTTTTATTGTTACTGTGTATATTGTTTATACCCGCATTATGTTGCCATAAACGTATAAACTGAAGAAAATCTTGTTTCCATTCTGTGTTCGCTGTTTTGTTTTGTTACGTCGCAAAATAGCAACAAAATACACGGACACACACATTACGTACGTAAGTACACACGCCAAAGAAAAAACGAAAGAAAGAGGGAGGAAGGTGGATTTTCATGCTGCAAACGAGTGTTATTGTTGTAAAATGTCAGCTTGTCTTAGATCCACAAACTGGAGGTGCTGCGGCGCGGCCCATTGCTGGTGGCGGCGGCGGCAACGTTTGCGAAGGAGTCTGTGGAAATACGATTGAAATAGACAAAGTTGTTGTGGTTCCTGTTGTTGTTGTTGTTCCTGTTTCATTTCGTTTCGTTTCTTTTTGTGTTGCCTTTCCTTCTTGAGGAGTTGCTTGATATGCTTTCTTTTTTTTTTGAGAGCCATTATTATTTTCCTGTTTTACTACGAAAGTATTGTTATTATTTCTGTCACCCCCACCTACCCTCCCCCAATCTTTGTCACTCTCTCCTTTCTCTCTCTCGCACATGCTTTGTCCTCTTGTAACAACTGAGTTGTTTGTTGTTTATTGTTTGCCTTGATAGTTTTCAGTTTGTATTGGTGTTGTGTCGAGTTCTACCCCTCCTTCATATTCCTCTCAAGGCTCGCTCACGCACACGAATACCGACGCAGGCACAGACACAGACAAACAGCGGTCTACTTGATAGGAAATCGATGTTATAAATCAAAGGAAACCCGAGATGCTGAGCAATATTCGCCAAACACATAACTACACTTTACGTTCCTGCGAGACTAAAACTGTTCGGAGTTATTTGGCGGGCAAAGATGCAACGTCGAGCGAGAGTGCCTCCCAATACTTGTTCGAGTACGAGTTTCGTTTCGCTATGAACTGAACGCCACCAATGTGGCATGTTGTCTGTGTGTGTGCGTGTGGCACACAGTGGGTAATTCTGAAAAGCTTCGGCAACCAACAGCTGTGAACAAAATTACTACATGCCGCTGTACACATTAGACCTACCACCGACTTTTAGTTGAAGCTACCGACATTCAATGTAAATTCTGTTGTCACAATATATTCAGTCGAAGCACACAATTCGGACAAGGAATTCATAAATGATCAGCGGTTTTGTTGCAGAGAAATGATCCATGAAGAGACAAAAGTCGAACTTCTCTTAAAATCCAACAACATTATCGGTGAAGTAGAACATTACTGAGCGCCTGTCTTGATTCTTTGTCTTATACAATAGTGGACAAGACACTACCGGGAGATGGACTTGTTAGGTTGTCAAAGGCGAAGTCTTAAGGGAAGCATGACTGTTTGTTGTTGCACGTAAAAGGTTCTCCAACAAGAGGTGTTATTTTGAATCACCCGGTATTTCGGTAGCTGTCACTTTTGAAGATTTTATTCTTTGACATTTGCGAAGTAGAAACTACTAAAAATTAAACGATACACGCTTCAAAAAAATGCTGAAAATCTTGCAGCCACAGTTCGACAAACTAAAGAGTTTCTGGACCGTCTTATCTCTCGAAGAGGTGATAACAATTGGGCATTTTTCTTGTTAAGATTGATGCAATTCAGATTGTCATCGAGAGCATACAAAACATAACATAATTATAATGGTTTCCATGACAATATCATATTTCCCTATGGATCGAGTGATTTGGCTCATTTCCTTATCGGGTTCACGGTTCTGTCGCTAGCTTGCTGGCAAAAGTTGGGTTCCTGGATGGTACGTCCACCGAGTTTATCTGGTACGTGCAAGGACTTTGGCTATCGTAAGATATCTTCTGAAGGGAAACTTGTTTTGTTGGGTGAGGCGGTATATCCACGACTCCTATAGGCTGCGATTTGGATCCCGGATATAATGCTTGTGTATGGGTAACCATCTTCTTCGCCCTGAAGAGTCAACGGTAGTCCCACGGCACTCTCGTTGTCTTCCATGCCAAACGCCTGTGTTGTTCTCTCCACACTGGGACTAGTTAGTTTGTATCTGGACACTTTCTTGGAGTCGGTTTAGTGTTTACTACTTTACTGTACTTTCTCTCTTGATGCTGCCGAATACCCCTTGGTCATGTGTCACTTAACAGAGGCTGTTTGACCGAGTCGAATGGCGTGATGCACAAATCACATATTAGTTCAAATTCACATTGTCGTTTCCGCTGATTGCCCCACTGTGCATCTATCTTCCGTTTTGGAAACAAGTCGGGAATGAAGTTGAGTTCATAAGTATTAAGCATTAGTTAGCTTTTAACAGTTTTGGTTTTTTCTTAATATTTTTCTTTTCTTGTCTTTTCTTTTTTCTCCTTTTTATCCAGCCATACATACTTTTATACAATTTTCTACTTTATGGGGTTGTGGTTCCATTCTGTTCATTCTTTGCGAGATTTTCGATTGTAAAGCATATTTTTTTGTTCTCGTCTGCGAAATGAAAGGAATTTATTACATGTCAGTTGTACTTGTTTACTTTTGCATTAAAATGAAAATAACTTTATTGTTCGATAACATTTGGCTTCGGTGTACTGCACCACGTCGCTGGATCTGGGATTCAATACAGATAATGGAAATGAGCAAGTGAGGATGGGGGCGAAGCAAGAACTAGAACATCAATTGGGTTTTTGTTTTTTAAATTAAGATTCGTTAGATAATGTAAAGCAAACTCGAATAACATGCAAACGATTTAAAAACAAAAACTCCGCAAAATGGGAGAAAATGTTCAATAGAGTGCGACTAGGTCCAATCAGTGCAAGATTTATGCCACTTGTACTTTTGTAATTAAGACGATATCATCGGATGTCGTTAATTACGGAGACATGGCATCTAAACCGAGTTAACCACATGCAATTCAAGTGTCTGGGATCGATACATTCTTATTTGATATTGACGTCTGAATGGAGTTTTCAGGTTAGTAGATAACAAAACCACCAGACCTTCTCCACCAAATACATTTCGTGACACCGACAGTATTTTCCAAATACAATCAAATTTGGCATGTGTACTATTCTTCACACATGTGTACTAGGGTCACACACCTTCTGGGTGTTTTGGAAATACCCTTCATACACTTCAAGGGTTTTCGCCATTATGGGTTAGGCGTCTGGTAAAATGTCTCGAAGTCAAGACCAACTGTGTGGTGCGAACGGTATGACATCGAGTGTGAAATCCCCTTCTCTATTTCTTATTTTCATTGACGACCTGTTGGGTCCGACTGTGAAAACGATCTACTCTTTTGCGGATGATAGCAACCTCTGTCATTCGTACTCATTTGAACATCGGCCAAGTCCCCCGGAGGTAGAGGACAAATGGCAAACGACGAATGACTCACTCAACCGCGATTTGGCGACGATTTGCGAGTGGGGCCAAATGAACAGAGTAGATTTTAATGCACAAAAGACCCAGTGCTGTTTGTTGTCACACAAACGTTCCACTGATCCAGCATCGTCGTCAACATCTATGGTGTGGAATAATAACCTTCTTTCCTATCGCTAACACCGTGCATTGTATTTATAGGGGGAATCCCCTAAGTGTTAGTGAAAAAAAAATACAGTTATTCATCTCTAGGAACTCGTGCTATATTTCTGTTCACGAAGCACTTCATGCCTTCTTAAACAGTGGATTCTGATTGATACTATTTTAACAAAAGATCATTCGGTGAGGTATGGAAAGGTATGTTTCGGCTTGCCCTGTAGTTGTGAATAGACCTTGGTTATCCAACGAACTTTCTCAACATCTATATGACCCCATGCCTGAGTATTGAAATTATTAGTTTTCGCTTTGTAGTTTCTTTTATTTCATGTCATTTCATTTATTCAATAGTCTATGGACAACCAGATCCCTACAGACTAGCTTATATCGAGAATACCTCTATCGAGGGAAATACCTTCATCGCATCTCCTGCCTTTATAGCTCCCACACTGTTCGCTTTCCCCTATCTGAGGAAAGGAAAGGGATCCAGCTCAGCCACTCATAATGGGCAAGGGGAATGCCTTCGTTTGGCATTATCATTCTCATTCTCATTCCGAATAGATGTAGTCCAAACGGTTCATACAAATCCATAACAAATTAAATTTAATTGATTGTCGACGATTTTACCTTCCGCCAGTTGTGACAGGGACTCGCGATGGCAAAGGACACAAATTGAGATATTGCTGTCATTAGAAATAGGATAACATTTCATTCGGCAACAATTGTACAAATGTATATCGTCATCGTCGTCGTCATCGCCATCGTCAGCAGCAGCAATTTAATGCAGGCATTTCGATCTGAGCAGACGGACGGCTCGTGAATAAATACGGTGTGTACGGTGGAATTTGTGACGTTGGCGGAGTGGCGATGGTGGTTTATGTGCCACCCAGTCCTCCTGTAGCATGGTTCCGGGCTACTGAGTTACACATTTTCGTATTAGATTGCAATGGTGCACTATCGGAATGACTGGAGAATGGCAAATGTTCCCTTGTTTCGTTATTCTTTCCGCTTTTATTTGTGGATGTGTGTGTATTTGCCTTCGAAATTCTTACACTTGCAGTCACAATCACACACACACACACATATACTTATATACGCACAGCGAACACATACAAACACATGACGGTTGTATGCAAATGTTTATTATTGTAAGCTTCAGGCGTATTCGCTGGTTTCATACTCGTGCACTTCATGTGAACGTTTTCTGGGCAGCAAAAAAAAAAAAGAGGGCCAAGGCAGTTTTCATAGTTTTTTTCTTTCTTTCCTTCGGTGCTTTTGTTGCCGGTTGCCATTGCTGTGGATGCTGCTGCCATCGCCAAACTTACACACACACACACACATACACATGCTGTGTATATGTGTGTGTAGTTACATTGCAAAAGGGTAGATTGGATTGCATTTCATAGCATAACATAATTTCGCATCGAAGCCAGCCACACTTTTTTGAGTTCCCTTTTCCAGTTCGTTGCATAAAGCCTTGTGCTTGCCCCCCACCCAGCCCCATCACCCACCATCGCTATCTCATGTTCATGTTAATTTTTGTGTGTAATAAATGCATAGAATTGTTATTATGTAAACGTATGTTAATTTTTTTCCTGTTCTGAAATCATACCACTACCGCTACCGCTACGAGCTAGTAACGAATGTAAAAATTATGACTGAGAAATGTCGTCGCTCGGAGTGAGGGCGAGACGAGAAAAAGTTAATTTAAAATACGATACGGGCTCAGTCAGATTCAGTAAATGCGTCTATGTCCGCTGCGAAATAGATTTTGAGAGATTGTGCCCCATAATTACATTTCACATGATACCGGCCGTAAAAGGCAGACCGAGAAGATGTTGTGAAAAGAACGAACCTACATCAAAATCAAAAATTGGATTGTGGCACTCTCGGCGACTGCCACTGCGACTGGGGCAAGGGACATAAAGCCATTTAGATTTATTTGTTGCGTAGATAACACCGAACAGAAGCCAAATTGCCAGTAACCTTATTACAGTTTAAAAGGAAAAATTATGGTGCGAATACCAAGAATACCTTTAATAGCCAAGTCCCGTACAGTTGGTGCTTTGCTACAACATGAACGGAACGGGACGAGACGGGACCGGACCGGATGGGACGGGGCAGGGAACAACAGAAGGCCATAGACCTTGGCAGAAGACTGTGCATGTTCGTATGGACATTTGAAAGGAATTCCATCATTATCGCCAGCAGCGGCAAATCTTTAATCTGATATTAAGTCATTCCGAAGGTTAATTTCCCAACATTTATCAGTTTGTATGATAAGCATAAATTTGAATTAGATTTATGGCGCTTTTCATGTGGCCCATTTATTTCAGCAACGCGCTGGCATTGCCATGAGCCGCATGGAGGGGGTTACGGGACCTGGCAGAGAAAACTTTAAAACGCCAAATACAAATACAATAAGGATAATGAGTTCGCTTCGGGTTCGCAGCGACTGTTGTCCTTTTCCAAAATTAAGTTATTCCAAGTTCCTCCCTCTCACACTATATCTCTCTCTTATGACAGCAAACAAAAACTATTTAAGTTATTTGACCAAAGCAAAGATATGACCAAGGCGGCCATGCCGATGTCGACGATGACACAGATGCTGATGACGATGACGACGATGATGATGACGACGACGATGACGATGTGGAAAAAGTTACATGATCTGGAATTCTAATACTGCATTGCGTTAATTGTGTCAAAAAGTTGTGTGTCTTTCTTGCTGTCTCGTCCGTTGCCTGTCCCAGCTACAAATAGTTCACGTTTTGGGCGAACTGAGTGGAGTGGGATGGTGTGGTTGCAGATGCATTGGTATGGTGTGTGTATGTGTGTGTGTGTGTGTGTGAACAAGCTTAGATGTCAGCAATCAAACTAAAAGTTACCAATTTTCATTTACTTTGGGTCTTCCATTCATCTCTGTGTTATCAACATTTCATTTGTTGTGCAAACATTGTTCTCAAGTTATACCAAACGAATCTCACTCATACGGCACAGACATCCGGGAGGGGCAGGTCAGAGCACAGCACAGCACGGTATGGGGACAGGAAGTTGGGCAAACTAATCTCGCAACCTACATAGCTACACAGAGCAAAGACAAAAAGAAACTTTGCCAAAATGTTTGAGTATCTGAGTACATGTCTACTTTTCAATTACGAGCACAAAATCAAAACCAATTAAAAATAATTGAATGTTGAAATTACTCTTTTGAAGCAGCAAAAAAGCATGTTTGGCCACTGGTCACACTGCCCACCCACCCTCTGTGCCGTTCCGCCACCACCCCCCTTCGCAAATCAGGTTAAATCATAATGGTGGCCATTTTGCCTAGATCTGTTGTTAAGTATTTCAAGTCGACGCTTTAATTTGTGCTGCTGTCACCAGCAAAGACAATCGGTGGCGTTCAACCTTTATTTATGGCTTAATCCAGTATATCAATTGTGTTGTAAGGCCTCTAACCCGGGCCCCATTCCACCGCCATAATATAATAGTTGTCTGTGTCCGCGCGCGTCTGTGTGTGTGGGTATATGATGTACAGGTAAATGGGCTGGTACGGCTGCTGCATATAATGTGTGTATGTGTGTGTGTGTACTGTCGTTGTCGTTGCCTCTGTCGCTGTTGTTGTTGTTAACTGTCGCAATTGTTTGCTCATTGTCTACCACTGTCTGTGGATTTTGAATATTCACATTATGTCTGTGGGCATGTGTTCTTGTTTTTTACTTCCTCTCTCCCACACACACACACACACACAATCACACAGCTCGTATTGTCCCCCTGTCTGCCAACAATAGCGACTACAATACGGCCCATAAGTTGTACTGCAGAAGACAGGACGTTGGTAACATCAACCATCAGCAACCAGCAATCGCAGCGATGGAGGCAATGCGCCACAGAAATCATGGCCTGGCATTTAAGAATCAGTCGTACCACCAGCTACAGCAACAACAACAACAACTACACAACTACACAACTACAATAACAATAATAATAATAATGCATATACAACAAGTAATACTTAGTACAAAAGTTTAATGCCTCCTTATGCCTGCTGATGTATGTACGAATGTACGAATGTACCTAAATACTGGAAAGGTTGTCAAAGAGCAAGCGAGATAGAGGGTGGGAGGGGGAAACACAGAGAGTGTGGGAGAGGGAGGGGGATATGAAGACAAAGACCTTTGCCTTGCTTGCAAGTATTATTGCAGTGCATTCGTATATTTATGAGGTTGACTAAATGCGAAAGGGCGAAGGCTCGGCAGCATTTGAAATGAAAACATCCCATGAAATGTTACAACTAAGCAGCATACACGCATACGTTTGTTCTTATGTATGTGTGCGTGTACGCATGTAGAAAACAAAACATTCGCTACATATGAGTTACACTTTTTGGCTCATCCGAGACCGAGCACACAACAGAAGCAAATTTCAAAAAGGTTCGACTTGGAACAGAATACAGTAGTTATCTATAAGAAATCTTTGAAGCGGAACAAACATGGATGTGATCCAACTTCAAGAGCACCTTAATTCCTGCCATATTTCACTAGAGTTCAACAGTTTCTACAGAATGGGGAATATTGTGGAAGTCGTTTGAGTTTTGAGCAAAACATTTGAAAACTACCTATGTGCTTAATTTTAGAATATTCTCAAAGCTTTAAAAATTCTCCGTAACGAGATTATATGAGTCCTTCATTCAAAAGTTATTGATATCGCCTTCAGGCATTTTACATTGGCGGTGTGAGTATTCGAAACTTCGAAAATACAGTCAGACGTGATATTCAAGCGTCCGTGGGTTTAAAACCTGGTAGGATCATCAAACATTTTCAGCGACTGTTTTGCCGTTTTTACGAGCTGCAGAGTAATCCATAGGCCATGTAAAACTTCTCCGGATAAGCATTAGCCGTTTGGAGCCCGCCTTGAGTAGGTCCAAGACAGTGAAATAATATCGGGCACAGCTTACTGATTGGAGAGAGATTCCCCGTGTGTTTCTTCGGGGGAATGTTTAGGGAGATAAGTAGCTAAGTATTTGCAAGCGGTCTACTAGAAAATAAAATCAATCGGTTTTATTGTTTTCGCATGGCATGTGTTAATATTGAAAGTGTTTGTACTTCCTGCAGTTGACTTGTATGTTGGTCTTGGCCTCTTGTAGTTGTATGAATCACTCGATTTATTTTAGTTTTCGAATAAAAGGAATTATATCGACTCGAAACCATATACAGGGTCCTTCAGATCATGTTGAAGAAAAACATGCTTCCCATATCAATCTATCTATTTGCTAATAACTATGTATGTACATGGATCGATGTGGTCGAATTCTGAATTGCCTCTCTACCAAGAATAATCACTTTAACCCTTTCATGCCCGAATTAAACTTTTGTTATGCCAAAAATGTGTTAGTGTTAAGTCAAATATGAACTGACAAAAAATTCAAAGTCCTTGGTATCCTGTTTCGTCAGTTACAGGATGTTGCCTGTAGACAGTACAAACAAATAATTCTCTGACCTTTATTTAATTTAATTTTTCAATTGGTTTTACTGTAAAACAATTATTTTAATTCCCTAACACCTGACATCACATCATTTAACAATTACAAATGGCTGTGGGCGATAACCGTCTTTCGACGGTCCGCCGCTTCAAATTGTACTATTCGGAAATGGAACATAAGTGAGTAGACTCGACTGGTGACAATGTACTGAATGTCTGTTGTGATGTTGCTTTGACAACTTTCATTTTTATATCCACACAATGACCTGGATTCACACAATTATCCACACAGATCAAAGTGTTGTCCGAAAGTCAAAATTGTTGCCCGATTATTTGTATAAACATTGACTTGAACTCCATTAGGAATGCATTCCTTTCCGTTTTTATGGGAGAATGTAAAAGGCTCTTCCACAGTTTTATAGCACAATTTCGTGACATACTTAAATGGTTGCCTCTAGATTTATGTGCTCCACTTCGGATACACTTCACTCCAAATTAAATATAATTCAAAGCATTCAAAGTCTGAGCACAGGGACACTATGAAATGTCCTGGCCATTCCATGCCATTTGAAACAGATCCCCGCCATAAATTATCTGAATGGTCGATGGGAAATGTCAAACAATGATTTCTTTCAACGTCTTAGGATAATGTCATGAATTAAATTAGTATTAGATGTTCAACATTATAGACACGAGGATAAACGTGTTTTTTTCTTGTTATTTGTCTGTGTATGTGTGTGTTGCTTTCCGCCTTAACCATTTTCCATAACTAATTGCATACATTTGTAATGCCATTAAAGATTATGACTTTGGTCCGCACAACTCAAGTTGTTACCCGGAACGAGTGACTACAGAACCGCAAATTTGGCAGCTTGGCCTCCTTGTGCCCGGGCTGTGCCATTCAATGGCAGTGTCGTCGCGTAATTTGCACTGTTGCTACAAGTTCATTACAACATCAATCTTTGGTCCTGTTGGCCCATCAGAGGACACCAAATGGTCCCATTTCATACTTTTTTTTTTTGTATTTGTTTCCTCCTGCATCCTTGTTTATTTTCCCTTTTTTTTTTTTTTAATTTGTTGTGCTTCATCAAGAGCAGCTGAATGAAGGGAAGGGGGCAGGAGGCAGGGACACTTGCTTTAATAAGAGGAGCATAACAAATGAGTTGCGTCTTACAAGCGACTACCAAAAAAAAAAAAAAAAAAGATGCAAAGAAGACACAAACTACCTCTAACCCCTGCCCTCAAAGAAGGTTAAGAGACAGAAATTTAGAATGAAATTAAATTAAGCTTTATGCCATCCAGATACCCAGAGTGTGTACTGCTGTCGCTGTCCTTTTTTTCCCATGCGGCGCTTCCCCAAGACGTATTACTAGACTTCGTTCTTCAATGTTCTATGGCATTCTCAAGTCCTTCCTCGCTCGGAGTGTTGCATCATGTCAACATTTAATATAAAAAATCTCGTCTGCCATGCAAAAAGCGGCATCAACGTAGCATCGCAACAACAACGAAGACAAAACCGGAAAGTATTCATAAAAGTGCACAAGGAGTCTCTGCGCTCGTCACAAGATGCACCACTGAAAGGTACACTTGTCGAGCGTTTAAGCAAAAGATTTGTTATTCATAAAACAAAGTTAGCGAAATTATCTCGAAATTATCAGCATACAAACGCCCTGCCATGGCCGTAATTAGTTGCAAAACGGCATTCAAGTATCGGAACAAATTGAAATCCTTAAATGAGTAGTCAGCGTACAAAAAGAGTGCAAAGCTCCTTTCGGTGGGCCAACAGTGTCTGGGAGACACATAGAGTCAACTTTTATGCGTCTCTTTCCAGCGATGTACCCTGGACAGCTGAATGAGAAGGAGCTCAGTTGATGGCGGCAGAGCTGCGACAATATTTGATCCAGTATTATGCTTATGTAAAATGTCATTCGTAACAATGTGCGTGTCGGTGTGTGGGTCGTTTGTTACGCGGGTGCTCCACAGATTATTACGGTTTCCGGGAAAATCTTATTTCGAATCAAATTCATTTACTCGCGCTGGTGAAGGCGTTGGCACGCGAAACATCGAAACGAGAGAGAGAGAGAGAGAGAGAGAAACCGTGATTACAATTTGGACATACTTTGATTTAGAATTCCTACGCTTTACCTTGCGATATGAAAACGGCAAAGCGTTTGGATTCTGAAACAAATTGTTTCCTTGCGAACGTCGCTATTTCATGTGAAGTGCTATCAACGCTATCAAATTATCGTGAGAATTCTTAATTATTTCGGTTGTATTATGTATTTGAAAAACACATTTGAACGGTATTTAAATTGAATCAATACAGAGATATCATTATATTTCGTAGCTGTCGCTGTGGAAAGTGCGCATGGACTTACAAGGGCTGTCTGGGGAACATTTGGTGTGTTCATCAATTCTATGAAGATTTCATTTGTATTTCAGACAAAGAAATATTGCATAATTCTCCTGTGCTCATACTAGAAATAAGACTCTAATCACATGTTATTTTAAGACCAACAAATCCACACATAATTGAAGAAATGACACAAACCAACGATGTTGTCGTCTGCCCGTACTTTTTTTGGAAGTCGATAAAGACGTGGGAATTGCCGTCCATGTGACGCTCTGTAATAATATGATAATCGTCATTTGTGGCATGAAATTGAATGGCAAACATTTTTAGATCATATAAATTTAAAAATATTTCTTGAATTTTATAAAACATTTCTATTTCTGCAAAGAAATAGAAATAACAAATGATCTCGAACTCGACAAATAGAGACAAAGCTGCAGGAAGAATATAGATCAACCAAACAGAAACAAAATTGAATAATTCCAAAATAATACTTGGGAAAGCGTGTTTTATAGAACTGTAATTTAGATGCCCAGCCTCCTCACGATTAACAAATGGTACATTTATTTTGTGTAGTTATAATTTTTATATTAAAACTCCATAATTCTTTGAATGAACAGGAACAGCTGGAGCTTTTTTTGTTTATTGAGATTTGTCCGATGGTCAAATGACAAAGGTTGATGTCATCCGCAAAAGAGTAGATAGCATGCACAGTCCGACCCAACATGAAAATTAGAAATGTAGAATGAGAGAGATCACACAATGCTCGTTGGATGGGACCCCATCTATATCAACTTGTACAGAGCGATCTCTGAGAAAAGTCGGTATAAATCGAGAGAAGTTATTACCAATACCAAATGGAATATTTTGCCAGAGCCTATCGAATACGCCATGGAACTGTTCAGACCTTGCTCGACTCCATCAAATATTCAGTAGAATGGTTTCTACGACTCTAGATACTTAACCAGATGGTGCTCTACATAACATTCGAGAGCACAGAATATTTTGAAATTGGACGTTAATTTTCGAGAAGTGTAGCCTCTCTTTTCTAGGGTATCGGCAGAACATTGGCAATTTACCAACGTAAATGATAAACACCAACACGCTACGACACGTTGAAAAGATTGGACGAGTTTGCGTCGAACGGCACTTATATCAGACAAGTGCCAACCGGACTCGGAGTTTTGTTTATCTTGAGTTCGCTGAGAACCATGATAACTCCACGTATTCGCCAAAATATAGGAGGCCGCAAAATAGAAAAGGTTTCGATCAGGCCATGTCTGGGAACAATTCTCTCATCCCCATTATGGTGAATAATCAATCCACCCTCACAGTGCCCTACACTTAAGAAGCTGGTAAAACCTTCAGACAACACGAACCACCGCTAAATGTTTCTGTTAGTTTTTGTTGGCGGTAAAGAACATCGCAATCAACGGTAAATGTAATTGTGGTCTGAGTACACGTTCACCGAGTCCTCATTCATTATCACACACACACACACACCCCAGAGATGATTCGGTCCAACACCCGCTCCGAACGTCTTTATCGCTTTTTGCAATATGTAGACTGTGGTAATGTGGCAACGTTGTTGCCTCTGCTGTGGAGAAGTGAACTCTAATCAGCGTAAATTTTAATTTAAACATCCGCTGAAATGTTACGAAAATGCCAAACACAAAAATATGCAAAAAATCGACAGAGAATTTTTTTAAAAAAAAAACGAGTTGGTATGTTTCTCTCTCGCTCTCTCTCTCTCTCTGTATCTCTGTGTTTGTGTAAAGGGCAAACAGAAATTACTTACGGCAATGGGAATCACCGACAAAGTTTTCGATTTTCTCATACAAATTAAATGAAATGCTCGTATCATTGCTCACTCCCGCCTGCATTGTAATAGGAGAGAGGGGGCAGAAGGTGGTTATTTAGGGGGCGGGCCAAGGCCAGGCAGGTAGTCGTAAGATTGGCGCAAATTAAGGGAAACATAAAACCGACATTTGTAACACTTTCAATGTCTTCTTCTTCCTCTGCCATTTGTGTGTGTGTGTCTTAATAACCTCATTTGGAGGGAATTAAATGAAAACATCAGCACATATTTACACAGGCATTTCCATATATTTACATACAAACATGCACAGAGACCGGCTGACAGGCAGTCTGTCAGAGAGACTGAGAGACTGAGAGAGGGCGGAGAGAACACATATACACGCGCTCAAGAAATGCTCAACTAAAAGTACATTGCTTAATTTTGGCTGCTTTTACTTTTCTCAAAGGCAAAGGAGATTGCAAAGTGTTCTTCTTGCTGCCGTTGCTGTTGTTGTTATATAGGTGTGTGTGTGTGTGTGTGTAAGAGTGTTTGTATGTGTGACAGCTAATGCCAGCCATGCACCCACCATACAACCCATCCAATGCCGATGAGGTCGGAGTTGAGCTGATTTTGTGATGATTATACGAGAAGCGAACAGCAGAGAAGACGTTAATGTTCGTAATAACAAATTGTGTACAAATGTATGCTCGTCTGTAGATATGGCTGTGTGTGTGTGTTTGTGTGGGTGTGTGTGATATGTATGAGTTGGTATCCAGGCGAATGGTATACATTTCGTTATTCGTTTCTTTTAGTGTGTGTGTGTGTGTGTTTCGACTACGTCTGTGAATGCGAGTGGAAATCGCGTTAGCATTGAAGTTGGAAATTGAAGAGCACCGGAGCGTTAAGCTTAATTTACATGTTAACTCGTTCAAATAAAAAGTAGCAACGTCAGAGTTTATAGTAGCAACGTCGTACAGTTAAGCAAAGATATGCAAACGATGATATTATTTAGTGCAACATCATTATCGTCATTCCCACTCCATCCCAACATCAGCAGCGGCATCGGCATCGGCTGCCACACAGCCATCGTCAGCAGCAGTAACAACCACTTACTTACCTGGAGATATGAATTCCTCCATCACTGCAAATAGTTTCATGTTAATTATGCCCCACAGTTGGGTACATACACATGTATGTATGTCCCCGGCTCTCCTTGTCCTTCGATTAGTCTCCATTGGGGATAACGAAGTCTGTCGTCTTATCCCCCGTTTGAGTCCACGATGCCCAACCAATTTGTCTAAATATAGTTTATAATCAGAATAACCAGTAAACTAAGATATTTTTTAAAAATTCCTAGAATTGTTTGATAGATTTGAAATAAGTAAACAGTGGCTACGTGAGTTTTAATTATTTCCCCGATTAAAGGCACTCATAAGTTTCCAATTGACTGTCACCATCGTGTCATTCCGAATAAAATAATACTTAGGTAGTGATGGTTAGAGGTGTATGTATGTTGGTTACCAGGAGAAGTGCCGCCATAGTTCCCAATTCAAATTCCCTAAGGTCTGTTGATCAACAGACTTTCGAAACTAAGCCATATTTTGTTAGCATTTTCCTTTATTCTTGTCTTATCATGTTTGATTTGAAGTGATATCACAAAGTTTCTTCATCGTAATCGTGAATGCTGCCTAGAATACTATTTTTAGAAGGCTAAGTAAAATGTGAAACCGAACTAATCATGACCCTTCTGAACACTATCAGAGTACAAATTAAAGCCCCCTTTAACCACTCCATGTAATAGTTGGGCTTCGTTCCTGCGAAATATTTTGGAAATTGGGTCATTACTAATCATGTGTGTATTGGCGATTCTCGCCCACGGTTCTACCTGGACTCTGGACTCTCTTGCCTTTATGTATCGACCGGAGTTAAATGGGGTCGCTATAATTAGTGGCACAATTCAAAGTTTTGCTACCAAGTACAAACCGTGGATTGAAAATATATTTACAACCCATAGGCTGATTGAAGAGCATATTGTCATTACGTCTACCGTGGAAGGTTCTGAAATATTACTTCATGACATTGTAAATATTCTTGATTGTTCCATTAACATGATCTGACAAGCATGTTGGATTTGCAATCGCTTAAATGGAACGCATGGGAAAATTCCAATTGAACAGACATACCCCCGACTCTGCCACTTTGTAGCACATCTGACATCTG
This sequence comes from Hydrotaea cyrtoneurina, assembly GCA_958296145.1. NCBI lineage: Eukaryota > Metazoa > Arthropoda > Insecta > Diptera > Muscidae > Hydrotaea > Hydrotaea cyrtoneurina. The sequence continues at coordinate 1,810,492 of OY282513.1, read as the reverse complement.
GCAACTAAGTCGGCGCTGGAATAATTCATTTGAAGTTCATTCATTATTTTCAAAAGATAACGAACATTTTGAAATGGTTTTCATAAAAACACAAACAAATAAAATTTTGGGATAATATTCTCATTAGCGCATTTAAATATTCAGAAATTAACCCAAAAGAATCCAAACGAACTCATTAAGCCGAAAGTACCAAACGCAACAACAACAACAACAACAACAGCAACAAAAACGACATCATCCCCATCGCATGAAAGTAAATGAGCAGGACTAAGTAAAGGAGCACAGAAGAAAAGAACAAGAAATGAAAAGAGGGCCACCCTTCTCGTAGCGGGTTCCCGCCCTCGCCCAATAGTCGCGCAGCCACCACAGCAAGTGACAAAGAATTTACATAATTTTTAAATGAAGAAAAGATTTTGTTTATCCTTTAATTTTCACCCTCTTCTTTGAGGTTGAGTTTGCGGCGGATGGCTGCCCTAAACAGGGTGGGTAGACGATGTACTGGCCGGATGTGCTGAATGAATGGGACGACGTAGACGACATGGTGTCGTAGACCGTCGTTGGTCGAGTAATCAAAGCGTGACACAAGTTCTGATAGTGAATGACTGGCGTCTCTGGGAAATAGTTGCACAACTTACGCATGGAAAATAATCTCATTTCAAGCTATTTACTGGAGCCGATCCCCGAATCCAAGGTAATACACCGTTTCCAGTAAGAGTTAAGGTGAAAGGATAGTTTTGAAATTGTAGCCACAGCATGACAACTATGTTCTCAATTAAGGAAGTAGAGATACAAAATGAGTTTCTTCACACATCAACATGTTCCGACTGAAAATCCTGTTCGAGAGGAATCTTGAATTGGAGCCCCTTCTATTTTCACCCACTTTTTAACGACTAACTAACTCTGTTTATATTAAGGGTCTGTTGGATAATGTGGTAGTTTTTTTTTGTATAAGCAACAGCAAACATCTGTCTTACTCCATTAACCGTGTAAGCACTAAATATCTAGCAGACCTTAGGCCAGACCTTAGACTCACGTACAATTGACGAATCTGTGTAGCAGACCACGCACTAATAATGTCAACCTGCAGGAATCTGATCAACTGCGAACAGTTTTGGCATCACTGCCTTAACATCTTTGTCCACTCCACCCCTGCAAATGTGGATGGTCACAGAAATGAGGTGGCAATAGTCCTGAAAGTAAAATTATTATTTAAAACGTTCTGCCCGGTTGTCTCTGAGTATTTTTTGTATAAATTCAATATAATCTGCTGCCACGCCCATCTATGATGAATTCACGACCTGCCAATACAAAATCACTCCATTTCATAAGATTGAAAATTCAAGTCTTCACGGAAACAGTGTTGTCGGGTGGAGGGGTGGTGTGGTGGTGTGGTCGTAGTCGTAGTGCGTGCTTACGCTTGTTAATGCTTCGCTTTCTGTCGTTTATTTCAAAACTTAAGGTGACTGCTGCCAAATAATCCATGTCATCCTTGAAATGTGCCTTCCTGCCACTGCCTGGGCAAATACACTCATAGTCCTAGCTATGGGCATAGCCATCCGTATGGCACTACTTATTGTCGGGTATATATATATATATATATCTTTCAGCTTATATATCTAATTTTTCAGCTTCCATCTTGTTTTTAAATTGCGGTTTTTTGTCACACAGTTTCCCGTTAACCACGGCAACGGAAGCCTTCGTATTAACTAAATAAGAAACTGTTCCGTATACCGTAACAGTGGCAGCATAACACCGTTACACCATTATACCGTTACACTTTACGGTGTTCGGCAGTTGTTACTGTATTCGGCTGTTACCCAGTGACGTTGATAAAAGGTGCCGACAATGCTCGTAATAATACTTCCGTGTTTCTAATTTGAATTCATGAATAATTTCACAATTTTAATGAAATAACCATGGAACATCCAACAGCGCTTCCTCTCCCTTCGCCACTGCTACAAAATAAAATATTTTTCTAACAAAGAAACAAAAAAATAAAATGAAACGCAAATAAATGAAATGTTATGCTCCATAAAATATCGAGCAAACTAACAGGCGTACGCGTAGCAGATGCCCCACGCAGCTCCACCTGGTTCTGCTGATATCTCGCCGAAGTGTTCATAACTTTTATTATTTTACGGGAATGAAAAAAATTAGCCAATTTGTATTTTTCATTTTGTAGTATTTGCGAAGTAGACTCGAAATAGGTGAAGTATTCACCACCAAACAATGACTGATTTCAAGTCCGCTGTTGTCTGTGGACTTGAAACAGCAGGTATCCATCTGCAAAATGTAAAATTCTCCTACAGATCAGGTGTTCCTAAATTCAGGGTATCCCATGCGAACGGTCGGGGACGAGATCTCAAAACGATATCTTAAATTCAATAAAGACTTCAGCTGTTGATAGTGGTTGTAAATGGATTCAATTGGTAACAGCGGGGAAAGACACTTTAACTGAATCGATATTTTCGTTATCCGTTAACAATTCGCACCAATCGTGTAGGTGATGCCAGCGAGAGGATTTATGGCCAAGGGTGGCTGGAAAGTGTAGGGGCTATTAAAGTAACATGTGAAATCTGTGAAAACTTCCAGCGATAGTGGGGACCATTAAAAAGTATCTTATACATTTCAGACGATTACGGCACATCAGTAGCATGTTCGGCAATTGGATCACAGAAGTCACATGTACATTAGGTTGTCCAAAAAATATATTTTTTTTAGGGTTTCTTGAGTTTTTTCCGTATTTAAAGCACAAGTTGTTCAATTAAAATCATTTTCACAGTCGTTGAGTTATCATTTGAATATGTTTGTATTTTTTTTTTTGCTCGTCTACAATTTTTGGGGGAAATATTAATACTTCACCATATATGCTTCCAAAAACTTGATTAGCCCCTGTGGAATTCGCAATGCACGATACAATTTGTATACTCACTCACGGCGATCTACTCTTCAAAGCCGGCTTTTTATTTTCCCAGGGAAGCTTTACTTGGCTTCGACATTATTCGCTTACTCGTAAAAGCATTCCCGAGGAATTGACAATCCTCAGACACAAGTCTGATGAAATTCTATAAATCGTCACCAGAAATGTTCACAGGAGAAGCCAAACACTGTTGTCAAAATCTAATCACTCGTCTTGTTGCTTCGTTCAGGAATTCGCCTATAAGATTGACAAGATTGAAAGTGTAAAATTTGACAGAGACATGTATTTTAGGCCATTTTACAAGAATTATTTTGGGTTTTTTGATGATTGGTCTTTTTGGATTTCAGCTAACGAAATACACTTGCACTATTATCACTAAACTGACCCCCATAATTATCCACAATTTCTTCAGCTGTTCAGTTCTAAATTCTACGCATTAGCATATTAATTATTTTGTTGAAGTAACATCGCTTTGTAAGTGTAATTGGATCTGGCCAAATCTCATTTTGAAACGATTCTACAGATGTAACCCATTTTTAGGGCTCTCACTGTACTCTCTCTCTCTCTCTTGAATACCAACCAAACATTTCTACGCTATGTGGATCTGCGAGCACACACTACTGGAGAGTGCATATTATAATGCACATGCAAGCACATACACATACTTACAGACATATGTGTGTGTACGTACGAATACTCGTACATTTAATAGTAACAATAATATGGATGCATGCCTGGAGAGAGATGTATGTGTGTATGTAGTTGTTGCAAACGATGACTGTGCATGTTGCCATATTGAATATGTGTAGTGTGTCGGTATGTTGCAGATACTTGCAACTTACATGTGTAATGGCGGACAGACGGGCTGGCTGTGTAGACGAATGCATCAGAGTGAACATTCCCATTAGCTGCAGTGTGTGCGCACACTTGCATGTGCATGCACATGTACATCTACATACAATATAATCGTACATGGCTATGCATATATTGAATGCCACAAATTCGTTTTGTAAAATCCATCAAAATCGAAATCAACATTAATAAATAATAAATTTGTGCCATGCAATTCTAGGCAAAGGCAAAAAAAAAACAACACCAACAAAAACTGAAACACCCAGCAGCCAACGGCAGGAGCAAAACTCATCTCAAATTCAGACACTACGATGTGCGATGAAATGTGCCCTGTCTGTTTGCTCCTTGTACTGATCATCGGTGTGGTCTGGTGTGGTAAGGTGGGGGGGGGGGGGGGTGTGCCTGTGGTTGTATAATCCTTGTGAAGACAGTTTAAGCGTAAAATGGATTTGTGCATGACACACATTCACACAGACGTACCACAACGTTCTACTACGCCGAGTACCACACACACACATATACATATACACATTTACCAACACCCACACACACACACACCCCTGAAGACTCAGGCAGTGCTGCAATTGAATTTAAACGTTATACGATTTTGCATTCGTACGCTTCACAGATATACATCTGAGTGTGAGTACGTGTGTGTGTGTGTGGTGTGTGTGTTTGGTTGGTTCAACATTCGCAAATACTACAACTGCTGATTTGGCAGAATACAAGTAAGTGGGTTCAGTGTGAATTTGAAGGTTGTGTGAAAACATCTTGTACGCCTGCCAGTACCGATGGGTGTGAACATTCTGCTCGTAATGCATTCCCCATTTCCCACTCACCATGCGCCCACTGTCACTCGTCCGCCCGTCCACCCACCGACAGCAGGCACTCGTGCCGTTGCCGGTGCCATGCCAAGCCATGCTATGCCATGCTATGCCACGCACTAGTTATTCTTTACCAATTTCCGGTTGTGTAACTAAAAGTTAAGTTCATTGGTAATCCAGTCTGGAGTTGACGCCTTTGTCGTGTTTGCTCGCATTCCAATGGCACCGCACAGCGCAGAGCGAAGAAAAAGTGCGTTTTTGCATTGGAATTCTGAACGCGTCCTTCTGTTCGGCCTATTAGTTGTTTTAAATGCGGTTAAACACAGTGTCAAACCGCAAGTATCTTCTCACCTCAACACCAAAAAAAAACCAACAACAACAACATATTTCCCCATCATTCAGCACAGATGTCACATCGTTCGTTCCATCACAGCCTGTGTGTGTGTGTGTGTTTTGCGAAATGCCAATTGCTCGGGGAGTGTGTTCGTCCCGGGGTGAATATGAAGATTATCCAACATATCCTGGGTATTTCTCATACCTCTTCATATGTGTGGAGGGGTACGTAGGTGGCAGTTGACTACTTTCTGTGGTGATTTGCTTGGGGTTATCCATATGGTTCACCAGAGCACATAACTATGAGTGAACGCTTTGTGGGTGTGTATCTCTGCATGCATGCGTCTGTGTGTGTGTGTGTGAAGGACGCATACTTTGTGGTTTCTTAAGTTTCCACAAAAATTTCTTTTGGTTTTTTAGCATTTATCTCACACAGAGAAAACACATCAAATCAAACACTTCGTGCGGTTCTTAATTTGGAGACCGCAGTGTTGGCAATGCGTGGATTTAGCTAAGATTATTTTGGCATATTTTTTTCTTCGTGTCTTTTTTTTTTTTGACTAACACTCAGGGGATGCCCCCCATAAATGCAATGCATTGAGTTAGCAATGGGAAAGAAGGGTCGTGGAGGGTGGAAAGAGCGAGTAGTATTTGCCTTGAATTTGATAATGTCATAGCCGGCAGGACCAACCACATACGAACAGTTCAACTGAAGAAGTAAGTTTTTCTTCAGTGTGTCGTCCGCTTAACCGGCAATTTGACAATGAACGGATGACAGACCCGGCTAAATGTTCTAACGTCAGCGACTAGACGACAGATATCTAATGAACATACACCATTGAAATATCTGTAAAATATCGATATACAACCCATATTCCGGCGATGCTGTAGGGAGACAATAGAGTTCGATACCCTACAATCCCCTATAACAACTACCGCTACCAACTGTACACGGTCCAAAAGCTGCACAGATCTTTTCGGAGCCCTGCCCATATGTGGAAGTTGTATGTATGTATTTTCATGGGATATCATTAAATCAAGAACTGACTTGTTATTAAGTGATCAATTTATGGTCTGTTGCAACAACAACCCACTTGATATTAATACCCAGGAAGTGACCAGTCTCGAGCCACTACTTGAATGTGTGAATGTGGGCATTTCGAATATCGGCAATGAAAGTCTATTGTTGAGCCAAGCTGACTTTCTGGTACCACTCACTAATACACTATGACGACTAAATCAGAACGTCGACCGACATGACTTCCCCATTTAATAGACTTTGTTGTTGAGCCAAGAAAGCGCAGCTTGAAAAATGTCTTTTTTTTTTTTGCTCTCTAGTTGTGAATGTCAGAGATATTTGCTTTCCATGCTAGTTGTCTTCTAACGATTTTCTACCAGAATCATTCTGGTCTACATGTTAAAAGCAGCGCAATAGCTTTGTTCCATTGCAATGTACTACATGCATATCGTGTTAGCCAGTTGAGGTTTCATTTCTCTCGCAACTTCATTTGCATTCCCTGAAACCAGATCCAGAGTACGTAGCATCGATCTACCAACACTATTCTATGCCTGCGGACCCAAACTAGATTCCATTTGCCCGCTTCCTTGCTGGCATAAGTTTTATCTTGTTGTTCCAATGGCGAGACTCATTCCGGAAAAGGTTTCCACCGATTAAACGGGAATTCTAAAACCAAACATAATTTTCTACCGCACATGTATTTGGTCGCAATTAAATGCAACTACTCACTACTCTTCGAGGAAATACATTTGCTCTGAATTTATTGTGATTGAGACACCATTTTCCGGTAAATCCATAATCCCTTTTGCATTGTCCCTCAAATCGTTCACCATGACATTCACGTCCATTACCAAGATAACCTTTAGCGCATTTCCAGTGTCATCTGCTTGGTTGCCGGGTTAACGGAATCCCGCTGCAGTGGCTACCGATCCGCAGCGAGTACAGTAACTAAAGTCCATGCGAAATAGCTAATTACCGTTGATGTCGTCAGCGTTTATCCCTTTGTACTTCAAATGAAGTGATAATCGGTTTAGTTCGTTTGTATATCGTTAACGACCAAATGCATTTTTAATGATATTTCAACATAAATACAACGAAGATGTGAGGTGCTTAAAAAGCGTTTACTTTAATCCGTTTATGCTTTTTGCACAAGCAACAGAAACCGAAACCGAAACAAAAGCAAAAACACAGCTCAGAATGGCCAACAAGAGCAGCGCACAACTTTATTAAGCATACAAATAATTTCATTTAGCCATTCTCTCAACTCCCACGTTTCATTCTTGTTTCTATTTGCAGAAGCCGACTACACGCTGGACGATTCATTTTGGAATGAAGAAAGTCCTGTTGGTAAGTACAACAACAACACTTTGCTACATCTACCTATACAGCTACAGCTACAAACTTATAAATATGATTCTACACATACTCTCGAACACTTGTGTATTTGTCAGTAAGTCCTGGCAATGTACACAGATTCAAATGTCCCACACACTTGTGACTAATCGAGATAATTACACCGACTACGAAAACATCCAATTAGTATCAGGCTGAACCGAAGGACACCAAGCGAACGTGTCCAGCCACGTCGACACATAAGCAAACGGGTATGTGAGTCTCGCGCTGACTACATTCTGGTGATGTAGCTGCCATAATTTCTACTGTCTTCGAGCAGTTAGTAAATTGTCAGAGATAAAACAAGTTTCAGTCAACGTCAAGTGTAAACGTTTTTCATTGGAGTCCAACCAATCAGGAGACCGCATGGGAACGTGAATTTTGTGTACGATCATCGTACAGGGTGGGGGAAGCATAGCCAAGATGTCCCCTCGATCATTCCGTCTTCCTGTGTCGATCTTATTTTTCCAACAGAGATTTGACAACGGAAATACTAAAATAGTGGACATAGACATATTAGACGCCCCATACAGGGGAGAAATAACAAATATGTTGTACCTACATGTTTTTTACCGACCGGTAGTTCAAGTAAACATTAGCTAACTTTCAATGGGACCTACTGCCTAAAAAGCCGGCTCCGAACGGCTAATGAGTTTCTAGAGAAGTTTAACATGGCTTGGCGATTCCTCTCTGGCTGGTAAAGTCGTCAGCATTTCGGTGGGGTGAGCAACACAGCCAACAGATGGAAAGTATGAAAACTTTTAAATATCTCGAAACACGTCTCATCTGCAATTGCACTTGAAATCTTCAGATCCACTTAAATATAAGTGGAGTGTTTAATTGCTGATCTCGATGTGAGACGGCATTCAAATGATCGAAGGGAGCGAACGTTGCCACATTTCGGTGTTTAACCTCTAATATCACCTTGACTAATGTCCAAATTCTGAGGGATCTGCATGAGATCGAAGTCATCGTGTCCAGAGTACGCTATTAAGGAATATGCGTTAACTTTAAATTATTTCATTTATTCCAACAAATCACGTCACAATTGGCCGCTACGAATAACCGAGTACTGTGAAATCTGAAAACATTTCTGTCGGAATCACTTAATATCGACACCTCAGATTATGGTGTCGCGTTAAGTGTGGAAGCCACATAAATCTATCCCCGTTCATTATTCAATTTCCCAGGTTATTCTTTTGTTGCCACACTAGCCAAACTGACTATCATTTTTACACAATCGCCTGTTGGTGTGCTCGAACGATGCATGCATTCCGAGTGCAGTCGTGTCTGTGCAATTCTGTAAGTTGAAAATGTTGCAGCTGACAGTGTGTTATTCCCAGTGTAACATGTATGTAATTAATGTAATGGGTTTCCCTAACCATGTACTTAGTTTCTGCTACATCATCGTAAATATTGTCTTTCGCCCCTTGCCATGGTCAAGGGGTGGGGGGGGGGGATGATGGCAAGGCCACCACCCAAAATACACTGCAATGCCGACGTTAATCATCATCTTGTGGGTATTTCTTATGGTGTCGACACGCCCGACCGACCGACTTTGTGTGTGTGTGTCTCCTTGCTGTTGATTGCCTTGTACAACAGCCAACAGCACCATCACCATGACCATGACCACCACCGGCAGCAGCTGTAACCACATTTTCCATAAACACCAAACATAAATAATTACATTTCAGTCTGTGCACCTTGTTGCATGTCTTCGAGCCGGCCACTGGCCAGCCACATGCCGAAGAAAGAAACACTTTTCAACAGATTTATTTGGGCTCATATTTAATGTGGACGTTGTTGGTCCGATCGGAGATACGACAGTTGTTTTCAATTTTCCATCCTCCCACCCCTCACCGACCAGCTCGTCACACCGCAAGGGAACGGACACGTTGCAGGTGGTGTTGCAACCAGAGTTTCCGTGTGGGTGAGCGGTTGCAAGGGGTTCGGATTGTTTTGTGTCGTCTCCAGCAGAAGATTATATCGATTTTTATCTACAATTCAGTTCATAATGACTTTCTATCCGTGTGTCCAATGAATCTCGCCCAGTCCATCTGTCTCTGTCCGTGTGTGTGTGTGTGTGTGTGTGTGAGTCTGTCAATTTATCAGAAGTTTCTGTCGTGCACGTTATGGCCAAGTTAATAGAATTATCTTACATAATCTTTATTGTGTAAATTGTAAAATGATTGGTTATTAAATGAGAGTATGTGTACATTTATCAATTTCTGTAGTGTGCAACAGTTCATGTTGGATTAAAAATGAATTTACGTCTTCAATTCAATTATGATGTGGGAATTTTAATGAATCGTTTTGTTTGTCGGTCTGTGGGATTTAAATCACCGTTGGCATCTAGGGACAAACGAATAAAATATTTTATTATTACGAATACATATCGCACCCTAAATACAAAAGGGTGACAACTCAAAATTTTCAAAAACGGATTTTATTCCATAAACTAATTCAGAGTACACATCTCTGCAAAAATCTCTGTCACATCACTAACTTCTTTAACTGGAAAAATACATTTGTGTCTATTTGTATGTTATCTTGGGCACGTTGAACCCAAGAGAATATTTTTTGGTGGCATTAATGCGTTCGAATTTTGAGTTGTGACCCTTTTGTATTTAGGGTGCGGATACACTTGTTGATATCACCATACGGTATGTCCAGTCAACTGGTGGTTTAGTTACATTAAGGCAATGAGTGTAAGTATTCATTATGCAAAAATTGTAAATCACTTTGGAAATCATTAAGAGATCACGTAATGTTTTGCTGAAACGTACGTGTATTAACAATGTTCCTTTATAATTTTACGATTGTAAAAAAATCCCCAAGCGAATTCATCTTGAATTTGTTTTTCCCTATACTGACAATACGACATCATAGGAATTGATTTTGTACAAAACAACGACTATTATGCAAATCATTCTCTCACTCTTGACATCCGAATGTGCTTTAATGATTTTTAAATTTTTCATATTCAAAAGTTTTATATTCTGTTTTTCTATTCTGCAACAGCACTCGAACAAATAAAAATCAAATCAAAATAAAAAGAAACCCAACCTTCCCTCTTAAAAGGGCCATAACACCATTCAGTCATTATCAAGAGGGAGGTTCTAACGTGTCAAACGATTGCCTGCCGTAAAAGGTTAAGGTAGATAACTCAGTGGCTTTCTGGTCGGTAAAAATAAAATTTGGCCTGCATCTCCACTGAAAAAATTAACAATTTTCATAGAGATCACGTATATGAAAATTTTCACAGTACTTGAAACGGCGTTGTCCCAAATTTGAAACAAATTGTAACTAGAAGTAAATGTCATAAATTCCAAAGAATGTGATTCATGTGAAACCGGAAAAAGTTTGCGTTGTGACGCATCCGTTGTCTAATTCGCAAACTCACGAAGCTTGGAAAATTATGTTTGAAATCTGGTTTCCACAAAAGTCCACCCACCAAACCCAAACGAGTTGTTAACTCAACTGATCTCCGTTTATGCATTGGCTATTCATGCCTTCGGTAACATTTAGCAGTCATCTTTTCCCAACAACACGATCAGCAACATTGATCATCATCAGGGAATATTTCGAATATTTCAAATTTAAAATGTCTTGCCTTGCCATCGTGAAGTTTGGCTTTTTGCCGACTCCATCCAATCGAAGTACCCTCTCAACTTTTTCATTCTTTGCCATGAATGCTAAGGAAATGGAAAATTAACCTCTCCATAAAGTGTGACTTTCTTTTGTCTACATCAGTCAGCGCGACAATATTTTAAAGTTACACAAGACAAAACAACAGCAAACGAATACGAATACGAATAAGAAACACAAGGACTAAAACAACTCAATTTGGGTGTCAGACAACTGCCATAGAATCGTTAGACAAATGTTGGTTATTATGCGAAAATTACGTTTACGTTTTCGTTGGGTTGGAGCGTAATATATTTTAGAAAAGACCAAATATTTCTTAAGCATTGAGTTCTTATCGCACATACGCCTGGGTGGTCTTCGGTGTGGGGTGCGTGGGAGTACAGGAGCAGGGGAAGCGTGCTCTGTGGTTCTTTTGGGCACAGTGCATAAGGAAACAGTGGTGCTTCGCTGTTGCTGTTGCGGCTGCTACTGCTGCTGGTGGCAATGTTCTTGTTGTTGTTTTCGTGAATGGTAAATGATCAACATTATTTAAGATGCAGTGCTCCCCATCAGCTTGCCTGGTCGCTCAACCGCTAAACAAAAGCAGCAGCCAAAGAAGACATCTGCGTTCGCACCGTTTATATCTTCCACTCACACACACACACAGGCACAGAGATAATAGGAAGCTGTGTGAGTCACACACTCACAGGATTTTCTGTTTTCCCCAGAAATACACAAAATTGTGTTAGTGTCTGTAGTGCTCTGTCCATGTATGTGTACATATACATATATGTGTGTGTGTGTGTAGGTATCTGTGTGCGTTGTTTTTGGTGTCGTTCTATTATTTATAAATGTTTGAACTCATGTTGTTCAAACTTATTCTTTAGAGATGTGAAATATTTTGATCTGAATTTAAACGCTATTGTTTGCTTTTCCTCAGCAATGCCATATATTTATACATATATATGTGTGTGTGTGTATGTGTGTATACTTGAGCACTTTGTCAATTGTATTTACGCAGCTTGTTGTACTCGAAGCAATTTATTTGTTAAATACTTTCAAATGAATTGTTTTGACACTTGAACGAATCCATGAACGACAAATACATACTTGACAAAAATTTAAATGTTTTCAATGATGTTTTTCTTCGTCTTCTGAAAACACTCGTCGTCTTACCCTGAATCAAATGTTAATTGTGATTCTCGCACACTCACGACACCCTTAGAAGTCATTAAAACTAATTTGGTTGTATACAAATTATTATTTTGTGGGAAAATTTTAACAACAACGACAATAATTGATGTCAACCAACAAATCAACCAAACGGCACTACAATAGGTTTTTAGGGAAATCATTTTATTGCGATGTTCTGCAGAGACAAGTTAGTAGCACTGGGCAACGTGGCAACAACCTGTTGTTGATCTTGGCCTGCTTAATGAATGATTTCCCAGCACTTCAATCTTCTGTGTGCTTTCTCTAGTTCGTTGCCTTCTTCTTTTACTCCACCGGAGTCTCGGTCTTCTCCGTCTGTGCTTTCTGGGGTAGAATTCAACCAACGCCTTGTTGGCTGAAGTGTTCGTATTCATTCGACCGACATGGCCCAGTCAGCGAAATCGCCTGTTCACTGTTCTTAAACTGCCTGCTTAGCCCGGATCAGCTTTTATTTCGATTCTTCTTCCACCTATGCGATGCATCTGACGGCCTTTACCTTGTCATCTTTCTTTTCAAGCGACTTTTGTAAAGCAAGCATTTTCTCTTGTCCTCGTTCACCATCAGACACATCTTCGCCGATTCCTTCTCGCTTCTGGAAAAAGCGCTTATTACACCAGGTGCCATCTTTCCAAGGATCTCAATATGAAGAGGATGTGACCTTTGTTGTTCACTGTACCGGTTTTATTAACTTCTGCCACTCAGAGTCATTCTACACAACTTTCGTAAAGGGTGTTTTTTTAGACGTGTGGTTTTCAGGAAGAAATAAAATAATTTAAGGTCATGTCCAAGAGGTTATGTGTCAACAATGGCTGGCATTACTCCAAATGCGACAATTTTGCCAAATGCCATTTAACCAAAATTGGGATACGCGATGTTGTTTTGTGGATCGGAAACCCTTTCGAAAGGGGAATATAAATATCCTTCACTGACAAATGAACCCAACACAAAGGATTGTCTAACCAACGTTCGTTGCCCAACCAAACTGGCTTTGTTCAACTGGAATTCGTTGTGAACTGCAGGCGCACATGTACGGTGGGGATGAAGGGACACAAACAAACCAGAAAAACCGACATTTTACCCTGACATTATACAACAGACGACCACAACGAATGACAGCAGTTTTCATTGAAAAGACCGAGAAATTTTTCACCTGTGCATGCATCCAGCCACGGTTGCAAATAATGCAACTCGATGTATGTGTTTACTTATATACGTACACATGTACATTAGGCTGGGTCGCAATTATCTTTGCTAGAAATTATTGGACTTGTGGGTAATCGCTAAGTGGAATTCCGCCAAGCCACTGCTCGTGATGTATTCTTTCATCTGTCGTTACCGTTGCCTTGCCCAATGAGTGATTAGCCGGGTGGAACGGTTGATGTCGTTATTCATCCGTCATCCGTAGGACTCTCTATTCGTCACATGCATCAAGCATTTGTGGTGCGCAACCCACTCTTATGTACATATCACTTTTATATACTCTATGCAATATTTATTCACATGTTTCAATTCACCGCCACTGATGTGGATGTAGATGACGATGACGATGATGTTGTCGTTACTGCTGCTGATGCTGCTGTGGCTGTTGCTGTTGCTCCAGCTCCTGGTCCTGCTGCCGCTGTTTATCCATTGTAACTTTTACCAATTGACAATTCCATTGTATGTTCATTATTGTAGTTATTACCGATGTTGGTGATGTTCTTGCCATTGTTGTTGTTGTTGTTGTTGTTGCCGTCCTGTTTATTGTTGTTTCCGTTTTAGTTTGGCTGTGTGTTACCTCTTTTGCGGCAGTTGCTTGGTTGGCTTTTGCACCGTTGCTGCACATTCACACAAGTGACGCATACAGCCGCACATCCACTGGCATCAACAAAAGGAGACACGGGCAAAAACAACGGAAAACCCCAAACACAATTTCCAGACATTGGACAGTTGTGTATTTGTATTTGTGTGTATGTGTATGTGGTGTAACTGTGTGTGTGTCTGTGGGCGTCTGTATAATAATCACTGTGATTGTTATGTGGTTGCTGTACATCTTTTTCTGATTATTTGACCGCAAATTTCCTAAACAACCCATCGGTGTAAACATTAGCAGACGGCTTTTGTTGCAATCGCGTTAAAGCATTTGTTCGCACACCTTTCAGGCCTCTCTCCCCCCTTCTTCTTTTGTGTATTTCGGCCAACTTAATTAATAAATTAAACACTATGAAATCTCCACACCCCGCCTACCCCAGGCTGACGGGTCTATCACAATTAAACGGTACATACATATCTCTGGCAAACTTTAAGCAGTCGTTTGTTGTTGCTCTTGTTAAAAAGTTGTCAATTACGTTGATGCTGTTGTTGTTGTTGCTGTTGTTCGAAGGGCATTGCGTTAAAAGCAAAACACCGACATACATTGTTTAAGTTCTTCCACCGACCCCAGAGCCACATTCCGAAACATGTTTGTGTGTATGCGTGTGTGTTGATGTTGGCCAAAAGTTTTATAGTTTTGCACTTTGCAACGAACCCCACAAATGTAAAAAACAATTATTAACGAAAATACGAATGCGAGAACATTGGGGAGTGGACCACCACCAACGAGCGAGAGTGACTGGACGACTGTCGTCCACAGTTGAGAGTTTTGCCGGAGCCCAAAGACAACATACGACGATGTCCGCATTTCGACCACCGCACAAACGTTCAAGTGCATTTGAAAGTTTTCTTTTTCTCAGCATTTAGCATGAGCAGGCGTTTACATGCCTTTGCCACAGCATGCAGTCTTCTCCAGGAGTTCCCCCCCTTAACTTTCACAGTGGTTCGATTTCAATAAAAGCCCAAATTTGATTATTAATTTCAGTAGACATTCTGAAAAATGCATCATGAAATGATCAGGATCATTCTCATTGTCGCACTGGATTAAAGTCGATCGCTTGGTGAATTGGTGTGTGATCGGAACCACTGTTTTTGTCAGCACGTTTGCACACTGTAATGTTTCCACATAAATGCATTTTGACATTAAACATTTACGTATATACATATATATATATATATATATATGTGCATACATGTACACATTTGTACGTACGTACATTTACGCTCCTTGCCTCCTTTAATTCATACGTATAAATGTATCTTGAGGGCTTTACAAAAATCATTTTGCTGTTATTAAAGCTATCAAAATGAGCTGTGGCATCATATCCTCACTCAACTCGTTCGTTCTATATGAGTCTGAGTCTGTGTGTGTGTGTGTGTGTGTGCGTGTTGGTTGGATGGAGTACAGGGCCCACAGCTCGTCAGCAACGGAAAACACATCATATAAGTCATGGTCATTTCGGAGCTCACTCACTAAGTCACATACACACACAATTACACACTCACTAACACATGTGCATGCAAACGCATAACACTAACTCATGCACACAATGACCTTTTTCTCTCTAGCTCTCCCTCTCTCTCTCTGTTCTGTCTCTTACTGTGGACACACATGCACGGGCCACAAACCCACACATGTACAAACGGTACAATTGTAATTATTGCTTGAAGTAGTTAGTGCTCCGTAGTCATCCATTTTACAGGATGAATGCAAGTGCGAGCCTCTGTGTGTGTGTGTGCGTGTGTATGTTTTTGAAGTACTTTGTGTACTTTACCACATATCCTCCATTGTCGTAGTCGATGTTGCTACCGTTGCTGCTGCTACTGCTACTGCTACTGTTACTACTGCTGCTGATGCTGCTGCCGCTGTGAATTGTAATGATAATGGCCGTTGCCTTTTAAGAGACGCATAAAATCTATTTAAAAATTACAGACTTTCAACGTGCAATCATAGAGCCAAGCCAGGCCACCCACTCTTCAAATGAAAAATTCCGGTGATTTACAAAAGAAAATTATTGAAGTCATTACCCACATTTAATTATAAGAGACACTTTCATTCTCAAAAATTAATGCAAATTTAAGGCAACACTGGCAGAATGGAAATAGTTAAAGACATTGGCCACATCGGCCTGTCAATTAACCAAAACATTATTAAGGGCAAACATTACTGCGTCATATCGGCAGGGACTGAGTCTTGCGCTGGATTCAATTAGATTAAGTTTATGGGAATTTCACATATTCCCAGCAATGAGGGTTTTAAAAAAATGGTTATTGGTTTTAAAAGACATTATTTGCTTTGAAAACCTTTCAACTATTGACATGCCAATTACTGACGTCTAGAGTGTGTAGCCGAACTAAATTGTGAAAAAACAACTTGGAAGTAGAGTCTCGACTCTAATAGTCCCAATTATTTGTGACGGCAGCATTTTTAGCCTCATGTTAGCCAAGTGCAGAAATCGAGCAAAAGTAAGTTCATGCTTCGAGTGTGACATTTGAGGCTGTCGGACGTATCGTTACGCAAAGATACACGGGTCCTTAAGTTAAATGTATTAATAAAAAGTATTTTCCCTGCCATTTAAGTAATTCTTGATATTCCTAGTTTTAAAAAAAAATGGCAAAATGTCTACTGAATGCTATCTCAAAAGAGCATAAACTGTCATTGGTTTTAGAGACCATCGATAAACTTAACATAAGGACCGGCGAGATCTTAATGTCGTTCAGCTCGTACACCCCATTCTTTTTGAACTAAGTACCGTTTGAACTAAGTACCACATCAATATGACTCAGCTCCGTTTGCAGGTGGTTGCTCCAACCTTAAGTTGGGGCAAATTCAATATTTTACGTAGAGGTCAATTTTGTTGAGTTTTATTTCTGAAACGAATCTTCATTGGGTGGTGTTTCCAAAACCTAGATCGTCCGATCTAATATAATGTGTATGTGATTTATACGATGACCATCCAAACTTTCTCTATCCTATTGTTCGGTACTATCGATGAGTTAGATTTTCAAAGCTATTCTTTCAACAAGCTCTGGCTCTGTTTCAATTGACCTTTATTCACACTTTACATGTGTCCATTTTAGTTAATCATTGCAATCTAAATTAAATAAAATCGCCTCCATTCAGTCATTCATTTTTCCTAGAAGAAGTTGCTTCCACTGAATCGATGAGACATGTCCATAGGCAAGTAATACGAATAGAATCCAAACCTTCGTGGAATTAATTTCGGCCTCGAGTAGTGAGACTGTAGCACTATTGTGGGCTGGACCTATGTTCGTCCATGCCCCCCCCCCAAGGCAGTGCCAACGGTTTTCTTTATTTGTATTTCATAGAAAGCCAAGTCTCCAGTCTCCAGGTACTGCTAAGAGTGCCAAGCCACATTTGAATTGACAATTATGAATTTAATAATATAAATGAAGGCAAATCATGTTTCGTTTCATTTGACACATCGACCTTGATGACGCACACACAGAATGTGACAGACAAATGCTGGTGATGTGTGTTGTGCATTCGTGATGGATTCACTCCATCCGTTTGTGTGGCACTGCAGTGCTGCGCAGAGTATCATCGTGTGCCACGATAAATGTTTTCCCAATTTGTTCATGTTCAGCTGGTGGAGGTTAAATGCGTTGAATTGATCAAAGTCGCTTTTGTTGGCACCGCCAGCGCACCAGCTCGTTGCCACTGGGATTGTGTGCGTTCTATAACGAGTCTATTTGAAATTCATAGAAAATGGAATTGTTATCAATTTATTTATTTTCCCATTTTCTTTGCATGTCGCTTGTAGCGAATAGAAATGCTTCAACTAAATGTGTTCGTGTTCGGTTGTTCGGGTGCACATACAGTACAAAGCAGTGCGGCACAGTACAGTAGGGTTCAAAAGTGTTTGTCTGTGAAATACCGGTGGGCTTGCGGCTGATCATGTGCTCACATCGGATGTTCATGGTGTGTGTTCAGCTTTGACCACCACTGTGTGTGTGTGTGTATATTCAGTTAACAAACGATGAATTCATAGCCAGGAGGAACAGTGGGTGGGGGGGGGGGGGGGGGGGGGGGGGAAAGAAGTACTCGTATCTTATCTCTGTGAAATGTTCGCTATGAAATGACCAGTTTTTGATGGCATTCAATATTATTCAGAAAATTCCCGGGAATAGATTTGATTCGTTTGGTCGTTCAGGGCCCCGTGTGTTCCTGTTCACGTGGACGACGATGCCGACGACGACGAATGACAACGCTGATGATGTTGATGATGTACGCACATAAATGTTTACGAGAACCGTACACCAGCACCCACGAATGTATGTGTGTCCATGTTGATTGCATGGAATGTCCTGTGTCCTGTGCCCTGTGCCGGTGATGCTGTGCGTGTGTATGTGTCTGTATTTTTATTTTATTGTTTGCTTGTTTGATTTTAATGCATCGCAACTTCCGCTGAAGTAGAAACATTATTGCGACCATTTGCAAACATCAGAAAGAAATATGAAATCAGCAATGCCAGCCACTGCCAGCAACAATCTCGGAGGCAATCATCCTGATACACAACGAACAGAACAACCGCCATGACAACTCCCCTCGGTGGGGCTGGCCTGAATGTTGGCAATGGCTGTGTGGCTGTGACTGTGACTGTGGCTATGGCTACGGCTACGGCTATGACTATGGCTGTTGTGACTCGATTGGGTTGGGAGTGGTCGTGAAGTCATGTTGTTCCACATTGTTTCTCTGATATGTCGTGGCTATGGTTGTTGTTGTTGTTGCTGCTGCTGCTGCTGCTGCTGTTATTATTAGCATTAATTTATATTGTGATGTCTATTATTTTCATTTCATGTGTTCCCATTCTGGGGGGGGGGTGCTTTGATGTTGTAACAACTTGTTCTATTATCACCATCGTTGGTCTGTCTGTCCGTCTGTCGCTTGCTTGCTGGTAACGCCCACATTTTGCAATCTCGCTAATAATGTTTCGTCGTTTGCACAAAAAAACATGCTCGTACATACATATCGCACAAAGGTTCGTGTGTGTGTGTGTGTGGCATTCTATTCTGAGAATTGGCATTTATTTATTTTATTGTTTTGTTGTTTTTATTTATTTTTATACTTGTATCATTATTTGCAAAGCAGTAGAACTGTGATTGCTTTTTCCGCGATATCAATACCAAAAACAAAAATATGGAATTTGGCCGAATTTGCCACCGTGCCACAAACACACTGTACATACAGCCCGTCATTAGATGAGACACTTAGGTGGCGTTGGTGGTCGTTACACGAAAGCACAAATTGAGAAAGTAGTCATTTCCATTGGCTGCCCTCAAGAAATGGGCCAGCAGACTGATTTGTAGTCACTGGCAAAAGGAATTCCGAATTCAGTCGCTAGTAAATGGTACATTTCGTTCTGGCACTCTGTCTGCAAAATGTGGGCCGCAATGTTGACAAACGTACATAAATTGTAAATGCAATTGCATGTCTGTCGTTGCACCAGCAGCTCCCATTCAAATGCAACATTTTGTTGCCGGTTTAGTTTACGGGCAGACCGTGATACAATTGCTTGTGATGCGGCATACATTTTTTTTTTTAGAGAATTCACTTTTATTTTATGTGGTCGCCATAATACTTGACAATTTAAAGTGGCAGCACAGCAAGTAACTGAGAATAAATGTCGCCAGCAATAAGAGAATTGCAAAATGCTTCACAGTGAGTTGTTCGTCCGACTCAGGGTAGAAATATTTGCATTAATAGGTGTTACAGTGAACGCTGGACAGTGCAGAGCACTGGATCATTGACAGGTCTACACATAATCTCAGATGAATAATTGTGTTGCTTGGAACATTCCCCCAAATCACTATGCTGTGATTCGCGGTATTGTTTGATTTCTGTTCCGATTGTCTGAAGCCGCCTTCCAAGACAATTTGTACATGGCCCTCCAAAGGTATTCACATGATGCCCACTAGCGCCCATTTCCTTGCCAGTTCTTGTTACGTTTCTTCTTCAATGATAAATTCTGATATTAATACAAATTACATTGCTCAACTCAAAAGTGCTTTGTCTCAGAATAGATTTCCATGGAATGAAATTCAAGTACACGTTTGAACAAATCCAAAGATGACTGCTTTTCGTATTTCTCCACTAGAAAAAATAAACTTTTCTGTGTTTTTTACATTTGTCTTAACAAACGTTCATAAACCTGCTAGTGATTTCTCTGGGGTTAGTGTTTCCATAAAACAAAATAGTACTTTTTTTGTATAATAAAATAAGTTTTTCCAGCATGTGCCAATTTGTATCCGTTTTATTCATAAAATGTCATAACAATTGAAAATCAAAAAAGGTCCAGGATTTTCATGAATATAAAACATTTTACTTGTTCGACACATTTGATTTCAAAATGTTTACTGTTTATGTGCGTCGATACTAGTGAGTTAACAAACTCTTGAGTTTGTTGGCCAGTGGAATGTCGGAGTCACATATAGGAATATATCAGATATTGCAAAAATGCAATAATGTTCATTACTTGTTAACATTTTGTTAGCGACCATGGACAAATGGGTCCACACCGTTCCACGAATGATTAATCCCGCAGTGCCTCTTCATTTTTGGATTCTGAACTGTGCTCTATCGGAAATGTGACCACATATTGACTCAGTTTCCCCATTCAGTGTCCCCATTTCGCCTATGCAAATCACTGACTCCGACTGCTGCTTCCCCTGTGTGGCCTGAAGCCAATTTCTGTACGTATACGGATGTGCAGTCCAGAAGAAAACCCTATCAAATAAAAACGCCTTAAGATAATCCGCCCAAATATGTTTCATGTAATTTCTTTGCTTCTTTTTGTCAAATGAAAAAGTTGACCATTTTTCCGTTATAGTCCTTTTTGGTATCCACTGACATTTCGGTGGGGACTTTTCAACACTTTTACGGCTGCCTTGGCATGACAATGGCAAGATCAGGGTGGGGGTGGTGGGCACGGTCCATCCGGTCCGGCTATGTATGTGAAACCGTGTCATGTGCTTCTGCATTCCCCGAGGACTCAAACAAAACATTTTTGCCGGTCCTAATGTTTATTTTGTTTCAAATGCTGTTTGGAGTTTCGTGAATTACATTTGACACAATTGTATTTGTCTATTCTTTGCACGAGTCGTCCTTCTCCTTCGACTTCTTCTTCACTTCCGTTTGCCTCAAATGCCATTGTACGAATTTGTCGGTGGTTGTTTATGCCAGTCGTATACGTTTCGTTGGTGTGAGTCTCTGGCAGTGCATGCGACATTCATACAAGTGCTGATAAATGACATCGTTATAAAACTTAAGCTTATTATGAACGAAACGAAATAAGAAATCGCCTTTGACTGTGCGAGTGTGAGTGTGGCCTTAACACTTCTCCTGTCTGGGCACATTACGCATTTTGATATGTTCACAACTTAATATTACGCAGAATTGTTTGGACATTCCCCAAAGAGTAACAAAACTTTTTGGTTGATGCTGCTCATGCTCGTCGCTCGTCGCTCTATGCTCGTTTCGTGTGTTGTGCGAGCTCTTTATGGACGCCATAGAGCATTCCGCAGCACAGACACTCTACTCCACTCGAATCTTTCGTGGCACTATCCTTGAAAGTGGAAGGGATGATGATGACGATGACGATGGCGATGGCGATGAGTCGGAGATGGTTGTTATTGCTGGCGTTGTTTATTTTTCTCGGTTGAGTTGTGATGGTATCATTTGATTTGTTGTCCGGACTCCGGAGTGTTTATGCCACAATATGCGAAGAACGATGAGTATTAATATTGTTGCATAACACCACTTCAGGGCACACATAAATTGCATCCCAGTTGTGCACGCAGCAGACATTACTCACATAGATACACACACACACTCGCACAGATATACACATTCACATAAGATCCATTCTAAAAACTCTTTAGCATGAAATTCCAGCGAGTTTGAGTTACTATGTATGTGTCGTTGTTGCTGTGGACATTAAGACGACTGTTGTTGGCCATAAACCAGTGGCACGGTGCTGCCTTCGTGCACAGTGGTTTCACGCCACAAAAGCATCTTTGGTAGCAATGAAGTATGTACTTCTGCAAATACTGCAAAGGGGTGGGAAAAATAAAGAAATTACATGTGGTCTGCTCCCTCACGCAGCATTGTGTGATGTGAAAGTGCGCTACTGTTCGTTATTCGTACAAGTTCCGAAGCAAAACCTATCACATTTTGGGTCGCAAAAAAGGTCACAAAAAAGACAACCTTCCAATTGTTCGTTTTGAGGCTGGAACTATTTGTCACATTAGGCTTCGACTTGTAAAAGAGGGATTAACGTCTTGAAAAGATTAAAGCCCCCCACCAAATTTGGTCCCTTATATATTTGATAAATTGCCCACCAAACCCCTGTTTGCCTCCTGTGTGCGATTATCATACAATAACCCTTGGTTCGTTTCGTGGTAATAACAAAAAATTCAATAAATAAGTGCCCTGTAAAACTGCTCCAGAGAAGGCCATTCAGAGTCGGCTTTGTGGAGTTGATTCCTACCGGTGGGTATACGGACTATATCATAGATTTATCAGTCCATTCATCTCTCTACATTCGTTCTCTGTAAAGCAGTTTATGGCAGACGTTTTTTTTAATAAGGAATCCATCCATCCACGTTCGTATTCTCATTGTAACAGTTCAAAGACTTTCTACGAGGCTTCGGTTTGTTTTTGTTGTGTTCGATCTTTTTGTATCACTCAGACCTCTGCGATTCCATTTCACAACCGACTGAGCATATGAAAATGGATATTCTCTCAGCTCATTTTCAAACATCCATGATTTGAAGTGTGGGCTTCTGTAAACTTTATTCGATTGGAGTTAATTTCTATATTTCTATAAACTATACAATAGTTACGCAGATGTATTGAATACTGGTTTTAGGCATGGGTTGCAATTTTCTACTGTAGAAGTCCATACAACAGTTTTTTTCGTTTAACTGCCTATCACTTACGTGGATATTTCATATAACTGCCCAAAAGTCAGTTAATTTTGGAATATTCTGTAATTTTTTTTTAAGAAAATCGTATTGTTAAGTGCACGTTTCAAATATCTCCACTCTTATTGGAACGTCTTTCTTTGGTTTTCAATGTCTTAGAATATCATTTTGCTACCTCGCGAGAGATCACAAAAGAGCATTTGCTCAACATGACGTGCAAAACTAGAAAAGGCAGCTAAGCGAAAAAGACTGTACTAATATGCATACAATTTCCAACAACAATACGCTGATCATTCTAAAGCCACACTTTTGATGAAGGGGGGGAATTAGCACATTTGCGGGGTACAGCTCGGAACAATAACATGGGTCAGTAAGCCACAATCACTTCGACTCTACCTTACAAAGCACCTTCTGTGGAAGCAGACTAAAACATCCATTCGTTCACATCACCCTACATTCGCGTCCTGTTACTTTTGTTGTATTTGAAACTCTGGTCCTTTTTGAAATTGCAAACTACCGACACACCACCGTTCGTGCAACACCTTCAAGATTACAATTATAGCTTCTTTTGAAAGCTTTCGTGTTCCATCTCCGTTGCCGTCTTCGTCGAATTTACCTTAACCTCTTCATAGATCCAGGGCAGTGGCTGTACGGGGGGAAATGTGAACCCCGTGCTCGTTAGACACACTCACACGCCCATACAGTTGGTGTAATTTCGTTGGCTTTACCTTGGAAACCCTGAGTATTTGTCAAGTAAATACAATATTTCGGTTGGTGCACGTGCAACCACTAAACGAATTAAAATGTATGTGGATATGCGCACACAAACCCACTTGCGTCTACTGGAAGCAACAGCACAGTATTGCCACCAAATGACACTTCATTACAAAACACTCTCTCTGTGTGTGTGTGTGTGGGTAAGTCTATTCACAATGCCACTGCCGATGAGGTGGAGTAGTTAACGTCGAAATAACTTTAAAGTTGTAGCATCGCTGATGTCGCCGTAAATCTGTTAGAACTTTTTGTTGCATGCCTCATCAACAAAGAGCGACTGGTTGGTTGGTTGGTTGGTTACTTTAAAAACAAATCACCTTTGATGTGGCTAGAACGAACGGTGGCATCCAAAGAGCAGCGGTGCAAATGAAATGTGTATTAATTAATATTTGACAACAGGGAAAAATCGACATCCCTGTTCAACCGTTCACCGCAATTCCTTTCAAGGTGTTCCTACGTCGTAACAGAGCATCCGACCAAGAAACCCGAATGAATTTCAGAACAGGCCACCTAGGTGAATGAATTTGCGACAGTGTCAGTGTGTCAGCCATGGCTGTCAGTACCGCCCATAATGTCTTGAATAAAACATTTGTTCAATATTAACAGCATTTTTTTATGGATTCGCCACACCTGCTGATTTATGTGGCACGATAGCTTCTGTGATCATTAAGACGGGAAATACAACACAACCACAGCGTCACACCGAATAAATAAATGCGGGAACGACGGGAACAGGCACCTACTTCGAAGGCAAATGCCAAAATCGAGATACGTACAGACATACATACGTACTTATGACAAAGGGAATCTTTTGTAATGAATTATGAATTCTCGGGGATTCGCTATCACAGCTGTGCTGTGTGGTAGCGGCGGTAGCGGCGACGCGTAGTCGGAGTAGTGAGGGGGGTGTGCTGGCGGTGGAATGTTAAGATGTTGTTACATTTAAATGTCAAGTGTAGAAATATATTTTGAATGCCACAGAAACCATTATTGCCACTTCAACCGCCATGTTGCTGTGCTCTTGTCTTGTCTACGCATTTATTAAGCACAACGTTCGACGCTGATAAATGTGTTGTCATAAATTTGTAAAATGTCATTTTTTCATCAAAAATGTCAAATTTATATTTTCCCCAAACAAACGAACGAGCACACAAACACACAGGGACACCCTCACACACACACACACACACAGACACTTCTGCAAATAAATACAACACCACAAACTTCGATACTTTACAATTACATATTTAATCATTGTCGTCTTCGCCTGACGGTGGTTGCTGTGTTCATGTGAGTGAGTTTGCTGGAAAATAAACAGCTCTGCTGCAGATCCTTATCCAGATTGCCATGGCCACTAGGACCATGGGATGCGATGCGATGTCATGCCATGACAACCAAGCAGCAGTAGCAGTTAAAGTAAACATCAACGTTTCTATGATATGACAAAACCGTCGACAGCATCAGCACCAACTCTCGCCCAACTCCACCTCACGCACATACGTACATAAGAATACACACACACACACACACTAATTCCATTCATTGCTTTTTCAGAGTGGCCATGTATTTGACAGATTTTTAATTAAGTTTACAGGCACACTCACGCAAAACACGCTAAAATCGGATTTCTATAATCCAACACACACACACACACTCACACATACACACGCCGAACATGCACACTCACTCTCAGTTCTGTGGTTTATGATGTTTTTATTTTAATTTCAATCTCATAATAATCGATAAAAATATATATTTTTCGTACACATACTTTTCACCATTAATTGGGTTGCGGTTTCCATGGCACTAGGTGCAGTTGAAGGCGCAAACACGCACACGCACCCATACACACTCACACAATATGTAACACCAGGAAACCAAGGAAACGGAAGCGGTTTCAATGTCGCACATCTACCATCTCCATCTCTCTCTCACTCCATCCAAATACTCCATATTTGCTCAGCCATGCGTTAAAGTGTTAATTTGTATTCAGCAGCGCCCTGCCTCCGCCCGCATCCCCACGAATGTACAACCAAATATGCACGCACACACCCACATACACATGCACTTGCATCGTGACCACAAAAGTCGGTTTATTTTCTGCCAAACAAAGACATTTTGTATGGGCATGCAGCCATGATACGAATATTTTATGAAATGGATTATATTTGATGTGGCTCACCCACCAATCAGACGTTTGCCTGATAGAACACCCATACAGGATTCAATTCCGAATTGAATAAAATCTAAAATCTTTGACAAATATAAAGTCTGACTTGGTATAGTCCTGACGACATAGCACAGCCATCGCAGAGAGGAGACCGCAGTCACCTGGTTTAAACACGTGTACACTCTCGCAGTAAAGGGTACAACAACGTCATGCATACGCTGCATACTTTAAGTTTGAATGGCTCGGTTGAAAATAATTGTTAGTTAACTAGTGGCGTGAATTTTGTATAGAGTGTTATGCACAGAATGTTCTATGCCAATTTTTCACCTGTGTCACTTAATTTTCCAAATAGTTTTGTGTGTTTAAAGTGATAAAGGCACATTGCAGAAATTACAATGAGAGCCATCCATCAGACTACTGGAATGGTACAAGTGTATGTTAGGTCACAGAGGGTTGGTGGGCATACATAGGGTCCATTGCGAATTCTTCAAAAATATTATTTGCCTTCACTCCAGAGTTATCGTATCCACCAGCCAAACATGTAGACGAACATGGCTCTAAATAGTTAAACTCACTCCGTGAGTTATGTTTCTTGCCTGGTCCAAAATTCACTGAAGTATCCTAAGAATAAATCAGATATTTTATGGCTTCATGGCCGGTACGAACAATGTGCAAGTGTGGAAAGCAGTTTGCTGATTGTATGGAAATTCCTAAGATTTTCTTTTTCTATCTAAGTCAGATTTTTCGATGCCCGAAACGGTTTTATAATTAGAATCTCCACAGATTGTTGTTGGTCGATTGCAATCTATGTATGTATATAAAAGTCTGGCGTGACTGACTGACTGATTCATCACTGTCCTGGCCAAACGGCTGAAGCTAAAATCATGAAATGTAGCCCTTGCAGCCTAGACATCCGCTAAGAACGGATTTTGGAACGGATTCGGATTGGAAGGGGATACAAATGGGGGAAAACGGGTAAAATGTGTCCCCAAAACCCATCAAAAATACAAAAAATTCAAATATTGTGTTTTTTTTTGTTTGGAAAATTGGTCCACGACTACCATTGGCAACAATAGGTGGAAATGAGTTAGAAATGGGATGAAAAACGGGCCAAAACGGGACAAAAAAAAGAGGGGGGGGGGGGGGAATAAAAAAAGGTGAAACCAATTGTTTGTAAAAACATGTGGATAATTGTTAGAGAAGGGACGAAAAAGTGGAAATAATCTACAACAGGAGAAAATGAAATAGAGATGGGACGAAAAATCAGCAAAGACGGGATAAAAAGGGGAACAACTAGGGGAAACAATTAAAAGCGATTGAAACAAATTTTTTTTAGCCAAAAACAAGTGGATAATAATTAAAAAAGGGTCGGAAAAGTGTCAAAAACGTATAAAACGAGCGGAAAAAAAGTAAAAAAATTGGAAAAACAAAAATGTGTGGAAAAAAATTTTAATCGACAGGAATGGGCCCAAATTTGGATGTAATGGAAAAGGGGCCAAAACGGGCCCAAAGCTGGTATAATATAAATGAGAAATATTCTTCAACAGTTGGAAATGAGTTAGAGGTGGGACGAAAAAGGGGCCAAGACAGGATAAAAAAGGGACCAAATAGGGGGGGAAATAAAAACGAGTGAAATAGATTTTTGCCAAAACCAAGTGGGTAATGGAGAAGGGTCGAAAAAGTGGCCAAAACGTACCAAAACGGGATAGAAAAGGTACGAATGGGGAAAAAAATAAAAATGTGTGTGAAAAAGTTACTGTCGGCGGAAATAAGCCAAAAATTTAAAGTAATAAAAAAGGGAATTAAAATCGTCCAAAACGGGCGAGTATCTATATATATAAAATACATGCGTGAATGACTGATTCATCTGGTCCTCGCCAATGGCTGAAGCTACAACCGTGAAATTTGCTATGAACATATTTTTCGAAATTCGGATAGGAACGGGAAAATCCTTCGAACTACCAAAAAATACATACAAATCAAATAATGTGATTTTTGTTGGAAAATTAGTCCATACCTACGCTTTGCAACAACTGCTGCAAAAGAGTATCAAAACGTACGAAAACGGGGAAAATTAAAACAAGTGTGAACATGTATTTTAAATAAAGTTTCTGAGTCGGTATAGAACATTTTTTTGTAAACCAATGCAATTAAAACATATTTTATGTTTTACTGGGTAGGAAAATCTACGCTTACGAAGTAGAGGGCATTTTCTAGTTTTATATAAAAAAAAGTGAATTGATACAGGAATTCCATGAAAAAGACAGTTCTCTGTTTTCCAAATATTAGCAATCGATTGGTGCTGCATGACATGGGTACTTAACTGGCAAACTCTTCGATGGGATACTGAGAGAAGTGCCGCCTACGTTCCTTCGGTCTTAACAACAAATGCGAAATACCTTCACGACTCATGAAATTGTTAAGAACAACTTTTGAAGTAATAATTAATTTATAATCTTCATCTATTTTAATGACATTATTAATTATGGAAAATTGAAGTTACACGGATGGACGGACGGACTTATTTTACAATTAACTTGGAATATTCCAATTCAATTTGTACGAGTTTTTCTTGTTCTCATACGCGAATGTGAAGACATTTCGAAATACGAAACGGGAACAGGGAGAAATGTTGAAAGTTCATATAAAACTTTATGAAAAGCGGGCATACTGTCGAATAATTAACATGGAAATGGAGCCCGACGTGGGTACAACAATGCAAGGAGCCAGCCAGCCAGCCAGCCAACCAGCCAGCATGCCAGACACCGATAACAAACAAAACAAAAGTTGCTTTCTTCGCCTTTGTTTTGTGTATGGGCCGGAGCGAGAGCGAGATAGAGAAAATTAAAATCCAATTAGCACAACATACAATTTCCAACCTCTGTTACTTCACTTACACTTTAATTTGAGGTATGATCTCTGTCCTACAATATGTTGTGGACCCCACCATGGAAAGTTGGGTCAGGGGGTGGGGCCGGCGGGTAGCTAGAGCCACGTACGTCGGATGCAAGTTAATGGGATTTGGTGTTGCTGGGCTTGTTCATGTTGCCATCAATTTCAATTTAATAAACATCGTTGTACTTGTTGTTTTCGGCCCTTTGCCCTTTTTCTACATTTGCAGTAAAAGCAATTAAAAGCGAAAAATATTAAAATAATATTTTGTGAGAGAAGAGCTGAAAAGTTGATCGTTTTTCAAATACGTGGCTCTGCTCTGGAAACGGAATGCAGTCGAACACGTTTAGAGCGAACGCCGGTTACAGCGTTGCCTTGATTTTCATACGGACTATTGACTATTAACTGTTATGTCGCATTCAACACATATACACATCCACATCCACATTATAATTAGACAGCACAACATAAATATACGAATTACTAGTGAAGCCGATGAAAGCCATTAAATTAAGTGAACATTCCTCAAATGGTTCCGAACACATTAAAGGCCTCAGTCCCTTCGAGTTCGATGTAATCGTGACGCTGATATATATTCTCCATTCGCTTTCGTTAATGTCTATTCATGTAAAAATACACTTACACACACACACACACACACATGGCTCAGTAGTCCCCTGAGATGTTTGAATATTGGATTGTGGCATTATTTTATTGGATGACTCCTTGGAAAAGGGATTTCTACCTCAGGCACATAGTTTCTATGTATGTATGTGCTTAAATTGGCACTGTGTTGGTGTGTGTGTTGTGCCATTCATTAGAACAATTGTAACGTTTCACTTATATTTAGTTATTTATAGCTCAAACATATGTTTTACAATTGTCCGTAAATAATGTACAAAAAATAAACGTAACAATAAATAAAAATGGAGCCATTTACAGCGCACTTAGAACACAGAACCAGTCAGGACTGTCCCAGTGCAAAATATTTTGTTTTAGGCTAATAATGAAAAATAATGAAAGGCTGAGTTTAATTCCAGGAAATCGAAACTATTAAAGACAGTTTTAGAAGAAGCTAGTGCCAACCAACAGTTGGTCTAACATACCAGAACATAGGCCTCAATAACCAGAACTGTCGAGAAGCGGAGCTCTTAGAAACATACAACAAACACATTGTACGTCTGTACCCCAAAAATCATACAGTAGCCTCTTACACAAAACGTCAAACCGATTTCAATTATGTATTCTATAAATATAAAGTTAAAATTTAATGGAGCGCCAAAATTACAAAGTTATACATTCAGACGTTACTTGCTTATGTCTCCCAACATTCCAGGAAGGAACTGGCGGGAAACTTCTCTCGAATCGGTGAGCTGTGGACGATATAACTTCTATACTCAGTGACCGGGACCCTCCGCTTAAAGTCGGCTCCGAACGTCAAATGGTTTTCTAGAGAAGTTTTACATGGCTTAGAGGTTACTCTCTTACTCGTAAAGACGCCAGCATTTACGAGGTGGAAGCAGCCGCTGAAAAATATTTGATAGTTTGAGGTTTCGATGCTGGGTTTTCTTGGTGCTATTCCAATTAACCATTTTGTGGTTTCTAGTGTGTCAAGACACCTAGGATGGTAGGATAAGATGAGCGAATACAGAACACGATGAGTACTGAACTTGGTCTAGGGTTCTTTAAGGGCGGTAGACAAACTCAATAAGATTCGGCTGAAGATCGATTGGTTGCCCGAATAAATCGGTAACTAAATCGGTCAGCAATTGATTTAATAAATATTATAATCAAATCACAGTGTGATGTAGGATATTAATTTAAAAAAAAAACATTCCTAATTCAAACATACCATAACCATTAAAAGTTGTAGAAGGAAGTACGTATTTTTTAAATGAAATAATTAGTTCTGTAACTGCTACAAAGGAACATTGTCCTCTTTTCAATTAAACACAAAGCATTTCATTTTTAAAGATCCCACAACTAACAATGCAAACAATTGACTTCATCGAAACCGTAACATCCATTTTAATTTTTTTTTTTTGAAAAATCTTGTACTGGAATCTTTTAGAAAAGCGAAATGATGTGTTGGTGGAGTCATCGCCTTGTCTCAACAATTTAACAAAACTTTGTTCAAGTTTTAAGCTTTCTATATTTTTTTTATTTTTCTTTATAATTTCAGGAACAATGGGAGGTATGGAATCCTTGCACATCTTTTGCATGCATATACTGTTGATATGTAATGCTGGAACAAACGTTCAAATTCAAGTACTTTTTCTGTTTTATATTAAATTCTATAATTTCAGGCGCATTTTTGCTACCCCAATATACCAAACGTCACTCTCACCACTCTCCATCATTCGTAATGTGTGTAGTTTTACTGCTACATAACAGCGCATCAATGTTCAACCCGCCACATCCTAACTCGGGGGGTTTCCCCGACGTTATTGTCCCATATTTCGTTTATCAATGTAACATTTCCTTGATGGTCCAATCATTGAACTGTTCTCCACACACTCTGTGATGGAGATCTACAGTTTAAACCCGTTTGAGAATGTCGAATGTTTTTTTTACAAATGAATATGACCACCGAATAATGTCTGGGGTTCCCTCCAAGATTTCAACCTGAGTTTACTCTCTTGAAATAGTTTAGCTGGAGTGCGATGACTAAGAAGTCACACGCCACGGCGTGAGATTGTGCATTTACTAGGTGTTCTGCGTTTACTTCAATTTTACCCCCAAAATAGAGGCAAATTAGTCCAACTTCAAATTAAGACCCGGACTGTTGAGCTAATTCCTTCTGCACACACCAGTACGCTCATACACCAATGTGGCGGAATTGGTCAGGCCTTCTGGAAGCGTGAATGCCGTGTAGGTATGATTTCGTTTTATCACCGGTTGTCTTTAAAGTTATCCGAGCTGACGTTGTGCGATTATCTTTATCTAAGATATCTTCAAACAAACACACTATAGTTCTTCCAATAAATATTGGAGATGTGCCTTAATGAATGAATACTTAACATCCGATGAAGGAAGAGATGGGGAAGTTCTCTCGAATCCGTGAGCTGTGTACGATACAAAGTTATTTACTCACTGACAGTCTCCGACCGTCTTATTCTTAGAATATTTCCACGGCATTTACGAGGTGGAAAATGTTTTTCATGATCTTACCAGGATAAGAATCTGACTTTGCCGGTCATGGCCGACCACAGAGTCTACCGACTATTTTTTCATTGTAGAATTTTTAAAATGGAAAGACTTGCATCTATACAGCGCTTACACAATTCGTGCGATATTATACATTTAGTTTGAAGTCTTTTGATTTTGTTTCTAATCGTAATCGTAGCTATTGGTCCGATGAGCAATAACAGTCTGTAAGGCAGAATGTCAACGAAGCCTAAACTGCTATGCCCTGCTCTGCGCTACAGGGCCTCGTAGCCAGCAGCAACTAGAGAGTAGGGCAAGAAGACGCTCACTGGAAAAAAGGGAAAAGCCTGACACACAGACAGCAGCAACAATAACACCAACATCATTACAGTTCCCCCAACGCCGCCGCCGCCGCCACCGACATCGCATCGCCACTTACAATCCGCAAACGCTTGAACGTTACAATGAACACCACGGCAGCCAAAGAAGTACACACGGACCACAGCTACGAATCTAGGAAACCTGTACATCATTATAACACTCTCAAAGTGCACGTGTGTCTGTGACTGTGTGTGGCTGAGTGTGTGTGTGTTCTGTACCTGGGTAATGTTGCAGTTGCATTTTCAGTTCTTCTTCCCCTTGTACATAGTTTTTTTTTTCGCCTTCTTTTTCTTCGTTTTCCAAAAGGGATAAAAGCAACCGAAACGTCAGGTTATTATGTATGCATATCCTGTACGCGTTCCACTTTTTATTTACCTTAAAGAGCAATAGCGACGGTACCAACAACGACAACAGCAGCAACATCAGCAGCGGCAACAACATAATATGTGTTCATAGCTCTGGTTTACAAACACTTATACGCGCGCATGTGTGTGTGTGTATAGAACATTCATGGCTGCTTATACATATGTATTATTTTGGTACAGTGTACATAATGTAAACACATGTGTGCTTTACTGCAGAAAAGCCCCGGTCCCGTTCGTCATTCCATGTGAACACGCTCTTAGGTACACTTGACTACTCAGCCGCTACGTACGTACGTACATGTGAGCATGTGTGTCCGTATGAGTAGCTGAATGTAGCATGTTGCGAGCAGTCCGATTACTCACTGTTCACCAGACACCCTACTCTAAATGCGAATGCGTTTATTGTGGACTGTAAACCTGTAGATTGTTGAGTCTTTTAGGGACCAGTACCGCGCAATCTTTGGTTTACCATTGAAATAATTTTTTGAACCTTTGAACATATGCTCACGAAAATGTAAAACGTTATCTAGTCGATAGTTCGTTGTCCCGTGCTGACGCTTTTCTTCTTCATTCCCATATTCCGATTGGAAATTGGAAAGATCTTTTGTCTACAGTGTGTTGGCTCTGTTCATTCCTTAAATGGATAATCGTCCTATGCAAACACTGTACGTACCGAAGATTATTTCAAAATAATCCATAAACGAGTATTTGAGACTGCGATATTTTCTCATAACGAGATGGAGTCTCTTACAGCGATAGCTGACAACATGCCGCATACATACATATGTAATCGAACTGATATACTGACAGTAATGCTGAAATTCTTTTCCCATTAACACGAAATTGTGTTCGTACCACCATCCCGGAAGCTGTAGCGTCCACGAGGAGGCAGTCATGTATCGAATCGACACGTTTTGGCTACAATTCTCATGTATCCATAGTATCATGCCATTCTTTGATTACTAACCTTCTGAAATGTGTACTACTTTTCGTAGGGCAGGCCATTTCAGTTGGAAGAAATATGGAAATAACAAAACTCATACGATTACTTCGAAAATATGTAATGGGATCGTATAAATTGGCCCATGGCCTTCCATAGACACGATAATATAGTATCGTATCCTAGAGATTGTTAAATCGATTCGATTAAGTTGAGTCGATATCAACTCAATACAACAATAAAAACATCCACTGACTAGACGGACACCAGATGTTTCCGAGCATGTAGACTCAATATAACAAAAATACGAATTATCATTTAAATATTTAACGCGAATTAATTGATTATTGCTTTAAAACCATGATGTACTTTCGCATCCTCGAATGACGAATGATGACATGACCTCTAGGAGCCACTTAAGACGTAACAAGGACTCAGACAAAGTGTCGGTCATATTTAATGGAAATTAGTTCATTAAAGTGGAATACTGGGACCGCTTAAAGCTGGCTCCGAACGTCAAATGTTTTTTTAGAGAAGTTTTACATGGCTTAGAGATTATTCTCTTACTCGTAAAGTCCCCAGCATTCACGAGGTGGATGCTGCCACTGAAAACCGCTTACCGAGTTTCGAAGACTTGTATACCTAAGTAGTATAGTTCATGATCGCTTTGTTGTTCTAGTAATATTCACATCGATGTGCTCGAAGCTTTGTACTGAAGTGCGTTTTGCAACGAAGCTCTTCTTAAAAGTAGAATATACGTTTCATTTTTGTTTCCTTGCACTGGCGACGATTGATCAACATTGGGAAATGTTTTAATAATAACTTTGGTTCCAGCTTTAATAACCGTCTTTAACCGTCACAAATTGACATGTGATTTGGATCAAAACTCGTGATTTGGATCAAACTGGGACTATTTAACTAAAGTTGTTTTTTGTTATAATGAAATTGAATACAAACTAATTTATTTCATCTCTTCAGCACCACGTTTCCTTGGCTTTTTCCAACTTCTTCAGCAGTATTTCTTTACAATTCAATTCCTATTCATTTTATTCAATTTTCATTTCATTTATTTAAATAAAAAAATAATAAATCGCAATTGAAAATATCACAGGTTCAAAACGTACACAAATGTCACAGAACCGTACTCGCTACTTTGCAATAGTATTCTGTCCACATTGCGTCTTATTTGGCGTCATGGAGATCTGAGGCATCTTTGACATTTAAAGTAAAATGTACATTTTGTCTTTATTGAAAACCCCTTTTGGCATTCGCAGAAGGATGGGAATATGTACTTTAGTGATTGCGTCCTCGTTGCTCTCCTTCAGAGAGGATGGAGTACATTTCATCTGAATCATGTCATTCGAACTCCTTACTCGCAGAAAATGAATAATCAAATTATTCGCTACGAAAGACATTTTAATACATTACTTTCTGTACAACTTCATAAACTATTCAGGTTGCCGTAAAATATGGGACTCACTTTGTGAAGATTGATGTGCAAAATAAATGTGAATCAAATTTGTTCTCGGAAAAGTGTGCGACATTCCGATTTGCCAGCGAAACAATTTAATCCTCCTTGACGCTGTGCTTCTGTGGATGAGTGAGCGCGTTTCTTTGATCGAATCTCTGGTACATTTTAAAATAGGCAACATTGTTGTTTAATCTGGATAATGAATAAGTAGGTGGGTGCTCCGTTCTACTCGTCCCACCGACATTTAGTCATGGGTATAAAACGCTTTCGAGCGATAATTGTGAAATTAATAAGCTTTAATGGAAAACAAATTGGTGCTATAATACGCTGCTTTCAGCGGCAGGTAAACATTAGGCGGCGGCGGCGGCATTCGTCTATTTTATTACGGCCAACACCCGCGCATAATTCACACTTAATTTGCCATAAATAAATATCGACAAAAATACTTATAATTCATCATCAATGGATC
The DNA here is from genome assembly GCA_958296145.1 of Hydrotaea cyrtoneurina. Lineage (NCBI taxonomy): Eukaryota > Metazoa > Arthropoda > Insecta > Diptera > Muscidae > Hydrotaea > Hydrotaea cyrtoneurina. The sequence goes on along the minus strand of OY282513.1, from coordinate 1,774,908 downwards.
CAAAGTGTACGCTTGGAATGAAACTGATGTATGTGTGTGTGTGTGTGTGTGAATGCGACCGCATATGCGCCACAAACATTCCTCTACCGCAATTCCCCCGCCTCCAACGAATCACATTTAATTAAGGCAAAGAAATAGAAAGCCACCCTCTCCACTCTGTCAGCACCAGCACCCACCCACCCCCCACTCCAGTAAGGCACAAAAATTACAATATTTTATGCGAAGGCATACCTCAAACAAAGCAACCAACACTCGAACAAAAACGAAAACTGCGGCACAAACAAATACTCGCATATCTGCCTATTATCGATACTCTAGCGCCCAATCACCGCTGAATGGAAATGCGAAGACTGGCACGCATTTGAACGGAAATCAAACGAGACGAAGATAAACACCCAGAGGATGGGAGCCGGGGAACAACGCTTAGAATTGGTAAATAATAGAAATTATTTATTATGACACACACACGCACGCACGCACGAACACACACACACACACGGAACGGAAAGAACAAGAAGCAAGGACGGTGACGGTGACGAAAAAGAACGCCATGTTAATCTTACGTCTGTGTGCGTGCTTTGAAGTTGCGTTTGTCTTCGGTTTTAGGCATCATTAGTGACATTAAAGCAAACAACACCTCCTCCATGGGAACGCAGATAGTAGCGAGCATCGTCCTAGACAGAGGGCCTTCGCTTTCAAACAAAAAACAACAACAACAACAACAAAATGTGTCGATTTGTCATTTAATGCCACAATCTCATGGCAGCAAACAGCAAATGCTACTACCAACTGATGGAGAGGCGGTTGGTGGTTAGTGCCGTTTGTGGCATTTGTGGCCGTATGAGAACGGAAATGCTATTTAGTAAGCAAACTGCTGATGGCATTTCGTCGAGTTATCTTGAATAGTAGTACTACAAAGCGTTTGCACAGTGGCTTGCTGGAGACTCACTTCGCGATGAGAGGGCGACATTAGCGGACACACTGACAGCGTACAATCACAGTGGAGGAAATTCGGAATTTGGAAGGCAGGACATCCGTTAGCTCTCTACACTCGGGGTGAACTGTCCTCTTCCTCCCTAAATTAAATATTCAACCCAAATCAAATTGAATGTTCTATAGGCCTGCAAAAAGGTGGGATCTTTTAAAATCCAGGGGAATATGCTTCATAGGAGGGATATTGTTGTATCTCGATGAGAATGACCGGTATTAAAAAAAAACACGTCTTGTTTGATCTTCAGTATATATTTAGCTTAAAGCTTAAGGTAATTAAAGGTATTTACAAAATGGCGAATGTATATAGAAGCCGAATGACAATGTTAAAGGAATATGAAAGATATCTAAAGATAATGAAAGATCTAATTTTTATGTTCTAACATATGTCATTAGACAGGGTTGCCAACTTAGTAACAATAGTTACAACAGATATATTTAAGGTATAATAATAAAAATGTGTAAAGGGGATTTTGAAGGACTTGTTGGACTTATGTTACAAGAGAGTGATGAATGCGTGTGTCGAACTCCTGGCAAGACCAGGAGTCAAAAGCCTTATTCTTGGCCCTCAAAGGCATTTACATTAAAAATCACTACATTCTGCACTCTTACATTGGTCAACATCTTAACAGAAGATGTTTTTTTTTTTAAATTTTTATTTGATTGTTGCAGTGTATTTATTCTGTAACAATTCAATAGCAACAGTAACTTCAGTTGGATTTGGCGTACACTAAAAACATTTTTACTCAAGAGAGTAATAGAGAGAGAGAGAGAGAGATCTTTTACTAGTTTGTCTATTTACTTCTTGTTTAGCTTCGTAGACAGGGAGTGCAGAGTTTCAGCACAAATATTGCATTGCAAAGAAACATCACTTTCCAGTAACTCTAGGTTACGTTGAGCACAAAATTATTTTGATGGTCCAGACATATTTCACAATCCATTTATGTGGATTTTTTGGCTCAACCACTTTTATCAACAATTGTTGACTATTTGTCCAAAGCTTCGCACAGATGTAAAAACTACGTTCTGATGGATGTTCTTCGTACAAGACTTCGCATATAGATGGCACCATCAAACAAATACTTTCTACAGAATGGGAAATGCTCATGACATTGGCCAAGATATCTGAAGATCCTTATGTCCTACTTGGTGTATACAAATATGTATATAATTCATACAATCCATTGTCAAATGTCCATCACTTCATTAAATTGTCATTCTTGGCCTTAAGGACAAAAAAATAGTTCTATCTGGTTTTAGATAAAATCGAATCTGACATTTTCTTCATAAAACATGGAAAGAATTCGTTCTAAACCCATAAGTGATTCGTTTGATTTGATAGGAGTGGTATTTTTGATCGCACTAACGAATGTTTTTTAAATGGTTAGACACAAGTAAATCGCGTTTTTGGAAATTGTATTACGTACAGCTTATTAGATTCTAACAAAGTTTATTTGGCTGCAAATCATCTGCTAGTATTATTCAATATTTGAGCAGAAACATTAGCATATTTGGGAAACACACGCAATAAACGTATTAAATTCAACAAATTACAACATTTTAGTGCGAATAAGTGTGTATTTGCAGATATTTTCGACATTTTGTTTTACCGCTACGCTCTTTAAGACAATAACAACAACCGAGTGAATAATATGAATTGATATATAAGATTGTATGAGTAATTCGAGACTATGGCTGCCGCTAATATTCGTTCGATCTGAGAAGAGTTTCGATTTTCTCAGCACAATACAAATCCATTCACGTAAATCTTCACATTTACACTGATGCACAATCAGTTATTCGCCTGAAAGCTTGCAGAGCAATTCTTAAATGAAAACGCAACTGTAATCAAATGTCTAAAAATCATATAAAACCGGCTTCCGGCAACACCACCCCGGTAAAGGGACCACTGTGCATCCGTTCATGGGGTATCAGTCATTCATTCACACTCCATTTGTAATGTCAACGTGTTTGTTGGTGGTCTGCCGAATTGTGCAGTGTGCCTTGGCCGCTACTCTGTGTGAGAAGGCAGCACATTGTCATTTTGCATTCTCATGGATTGTGGTCTGACACACAATCGGCGCCGAGTTTCGCTTTCGCCGAACCCAACCGAACCGAGCCACCACAGCTGCTCCGCACTCATGTCATGCCAATGACGATGCTTCGCTTGGGGGGTAGGGGGAGATTATTTTATCTTGGCAAATTAATCTTAATCTCATTAAAAAGACGTTCTGTGTGAAAGAACGCAATGGGGATTAGTTTAGTTTCCGACATTTTTGCATTTGAGTGTACGTGTGCGTGTATGAGTGCATGGCCCCCCCAAAGAATTTTATGTAAATAACTTTTTGCGTTAAACAAATATCATGTGTAATACAAATTGAATTCATACTCTTATCGTGTTTACACTAGAGCGGTTCCCATTTTGCTGGCAAATAGTAATTTTAATTGGTTTTCATGGAGTGTCATGGCATTTCCGAAATACGCACCTTCGTCAGTAGCCATGAACTTCAGCTTAAAGCCGCTTGCAAAGTGTACGTTTTTTTCTCATCTCAACTGTAGTTGAGTTCATTTTATCAACTCTTTGTACAAGTCGAAATGAAAAACATTTAAATTTGCTAGGCCTGAGCAAATTTCACATACGAAACTCGAATATTAAACCGACAATTTCGAGCGGCGGTATTTTTCTCAGAATACGAAAATGCCAATTATGGATAGTTTCGGTAGAAATCGAATGGAATGGAAACGATTATTAACCCTTTAACCACTGAAATCAAACCCTTTAACCACTAGAAATGGCTGTTAGCGATCACCGTATGTGCATAAGAGTGCATTAATTAGTCGAATGTGTTTTCGTGTTCCAGCCAATTTTCTAACTCGCCGAATTCAAAAATAATTCTTAAAAAAAAAACTGAGTATCTGATTTCAATCAATTGAATTTACAATTCTCTGGATTTACGAGGGTTACCAACTGCAACGAATTCCAATGCTGGCAACACAGATTTTGAAGTGAAATAAATACAATTTCCAATTCATTCATCATTACAATCAACAGAAGACAGTGCCGGTCAATGCACATACGAGATATGGATTTAAAAAATACATGCTTTGCTCACGGACATCTGTATTCTCTAACGGTGATCGGCCAGTTGATAAACCCAATCATAAACTGAAGATAATCGGCATCCATTAGGGCTGGGACGGTGCAAACACTGGCTGCTATTTGGCTGCACTGGCCAATGCTATTTATGGAGATGTTATGGGCGTTCATCGCCTCACAACTTCTACAGCGATCGGTTCAGTCCGCTGAAATTGCATTCACCGCCTTTTTTTGATTGTATATCTCACTCCGCTCCCCTCCCCGTTGTGGTTGAAACCATTCCTTAGTGCTGTGTTCGATTATTTTTTGTGGAATGCAATGAAATTCCATGAATGCCATCGACGTCCGTTCGGCTGTGTATGTAGGGGACGACGAAGATAACCAATTTGAATACAGCCTCCACACTTCACTGAGTTAATTGCAATATCCGGCATTTATTTTAATTCTTCTTGAATGCACAGCCACGCTCTGCTCTGTTCGGTGCTGCTAACTGATAGCCAGTCTTTCTGTACAATTGATGCACATCTGATGATGCATGGACAGGGATTTTTTCCATAGATTTTTTTCTGTTTTGTTTTTGCTTTTGTTTCTGGTTGTCAGGGAAATTCTAAAATTAATTAACTTGGAAAACTCTTATCAATTTCTTTACGTTACTTATCTTCTTACATAACTTGTATTGTTGTTTTATTTTCTATACTCACAAGATTGAAAGCAATACAATAACAACGTCACAACAACACAGCAAGGCAGGAAAATATACCGAGAGTGAGAGCGGAGAGTAGAGGAAGAGGGGGACGGTTGAGAAAAATTTTCAATGCACTTGCAGTCGAATTTAGCTTAGTTTGTTTCACTTCAGCTTACCAAAAATAAAGTTATCGATATTGAACACAACACACACACACACACATATACGTGCACAAAAATTCCCATCATAAAGACTTTTAAAGAGCAACAACAAGTTGAACTTGCCACAGAAACCAGCAAGGATAAAATATCAGTTCGTTACACCGACTTCTGTCGACCCTCATCCTTCGAGGGCTGAATTATAATTTTGCCCAACTTCCCTACGATGTGGGCAATGGCAGCTAGACACGTTTTTGTTATTCAGGGATATGAACTTGGGATGGCTGTGTGATAGTAACATCCACTATCTGTCACGGATTCATGTTTGAGGCCAGCAGTGTTGTGACAATTGTGCACGATGAATTAATACCGAAGAAGAAGAAAATAACTACAAAATTGCTTTGAAAGTGATCATCAAATTTCCTATGATTTGTAACACATTTATAATTACAAATAGTAATACAGAGCTCTCCAACTGGAGGTGTATCTGATATTTTGCAGCGGCGTTTTCGCAACGACTTTACGATTAAGAGTTTCATTTGTGAAATGCCACGTAAAACGTATAAGGAAGTGAATTAGCCGTTCGGTAGTTCCTCAAAAGAGTTGTTCAATTTTAGACTGAACGGTGACATTTTCGTAAGGTCCCACATGGCGTTGACTCTCGTCGCCCCTGTTTGAATAACATAACCTTGAAGCTCTGTAGGGTGCTTGTGAAAGAAGGCTAAGACACATTGAGCATGTGTTTGCACAAACCTATTGCCGAACGAAGAAATTGAATAAGTGTGTATGCACATACATATGTATATACAGGCGTACAGATATGTTTGTTTTTTTTCTGGCTGTACGTACATACATATGTGAGCAGACAACAGCAGACAAATTGCTGTTGAGATTTCGATGGATGATTATTTTGCAACAAAACATTTGGCGCTAACGCAATGCAAAAGGGAAATCCATTTTAGTTGGGACTTGCCGTCCCACCACCCGCCTGTCCTAAATTAATGAAGGCAACTCGCTTGAATGAAGTTTTCTTCTCGCACTCCTTGCTTCGTTCTTCTCGATAATGTTGCACATTATAAATGTGCTCTTGTGTCGGTTGTTGCACATTGCGTTGTTAATTCACTTAAAAGTCCTGATAATACACTGTGGGCTGCATTAGCAAGCAACTAGGGGGCTCTGCTGCCATTGCTGCTCTTGTTGTCCTACCTTTGCTGCCAGCTGCTGTGGCTGCCAGATTTTGTTTAATAAAGTTGGTCTTTATATACCGGGGGTCTCTCTCTCTCTCTCTGTGTGTGTGTGTGCTGTGGTTACATGGTCAGTTGGTTTGAGAGCCTTAATTACTGCACATGATGTTTCAAGGATTAAATTTCATTTAAAACTTTCAAAGGAAAACTTCAAAGCCCCTTAAAAAAAATGAGAGAAGAAAAGAAACGATGGATTACACCAAAGAATTTCCATAACATTTCAATTGAATTGAAACGTCTCTTTGTGTGAGAGTGTGTGTATGTGTGTGTGCTAGGGTATATGTATTTGTGTACTCAAAAGACGAATGTGTGTGTGTGTGTGCTTTTGTATGGAAATGTTAAGTTTTAAATAATTGCTTGAAAAATAAATAATAAATCTTATTTTAACGCATGACTTCATATCAAGTTTCGGGTCATTTTCTAAGGATTACATGTGAAAACATTTCCCAAATTGGATATCACCTAATACCGAAAAGATTTAATTTCCAAAAACATATACATGCACATGGACACCATCACACCATTCTATTTATAAGTGCATACCATGTAGAATTTACAATCCCACCGAATATTCGGCTTCGAACAAAACGATGTTCGAAAATTTCCATAATGATGAAGTGATTTGGATATCAGTCTATGGGATCAGTCTATGGTGAATTTACAGATCATCGATCATGGAAATATCATATCTGCTGACTTATGTTCGTTGGATGTATCAAATGTTCTTGTGGGGTTTGGATAATTATGACCAACTCCAAATACATGGAATATTCGGCTCAATACAGTTGGAGCAAAATAACTATTCGGCTTCGGTCCAAACGCATCCACTTCGATTGGGCTCTGTTGCTACGTCTAGTACTTATATGTAAGTACGAGTCAGTACGTAGGTCCTTGTGAGTTTGTCGGTACTTGTTTTAGGTTCATTACCTTTTTTGTACTTTACACTTTGTTAAATGTCTTTATGTGTTCTCGCACACACACACACATGAATGTGGTCTTCCTTATAGGTACTTTGTTGTTGTTGGCGGTTGTCTTGTTACTCGCACTATATGAGTTTTGTGTGCGTCTTTATTGTATATGTATTTCTCAAATGTAATCGTGTGTGTTATCGCATTGACAAAACTTATTATTTCCATTTTGCCTAATACTCTGTTGCTCTCCCCAATGAGTCCTCGTGCGCCGAGTTCGGCCGCGAGTATCCAAAATGTTCAAGCGTGTCGTGTCGCCGGCCGCCACGAACCACTTTTGTTCAATGCTATAAAAATACATGTAAAACCAAAAGTCGCTCTCACATTTGATTGTAGTGAGACGATATTCTCGAATATCACTTTAAGTTTTGTTCAGCATCGATATTTCACTAAAAAGCTTTTGTTTCGGCACATTTTGCAATTAAAAATGTATAAGTTCCACTGTTTAAAAGAATTGCATTATTTCCCAATCTTTGGGTGGAGTTTAGCAAGAGAAACTACACTAGAGGGCTCTAGGTATTTGCATGTACATTAGACTGGGTCTGTATGTGCTTAACGATCGAAACAAAATGTATCTCACATACAATAAAAATGTTGATTCAGCTTATCTCTGTTAAACTAAATGAAATAAGCATCAAGGAGAACACACATGATTACATTTGCAAATACACCGATATTTATATTCCTGCCAAATTAACACACACATATACCCACTGTAAAGATGACATCACATGTACGGGAAATAATAATTCAAGATTGTCTTTTTGAAAAAAAAAAACACTTTTTAAAAGATTTATCGCTCTCTTAAAGATCACCAGTGACATTGAGTGAATATAAATTGGCAGAGTTACAGAGTTAACATTTAATTAACACACTTAATTCATAATTAAAAACACACTGTTTTTATATTTCCCGAACAAGAGATCACTTCACTTCAGATTCGCTTCCTTATTGTGTCGGGGTGCGTGGCAGCAATAAAATGCAGACGCTGAAAATTGTTCATACGCACCGAAGCACTTAGACCACTTAATAACAGGTGGCGCAAAAGTAAACTTCCGATGTTTTTTTAATTAAAACATTAATTAAAAAAAAATTAAAAACTTTGATTCTTCTTGTGGATTATTTTTATTTGGTCTTTTAATTTTTTTTTACATCAAGTCGAGAATATGATGTCATGTAAATTGCCGACGCCAGAGTTGCCACTGACATTAGGGGCCAATCGTATAGCATGTATAGCATTTTCTGATAGGAGGATTACTTTTGCGCCACCCTGTACAAATCAAATTGGAATAATAAGGAGTGGACAAATGGGAATTCCAAAATAAGATACGAAATTTTCGATTTCCGTAATGACAACGCATTGGTCGACAGTAAATTCACTAGCAATTTGAAAGCAGGATAATTTGTGGATTACTTGTTGGTGTCTAGCACTGAAACTGTGTATGAAAACCAAATGTGAGAAAATGTAAACAAAAGGAATTTAAGTTCTACATGATAGAGATGATCAATAACTACCATACAACATTTGTTTTAACCAAAAATAAAAATGATTATTTATGGGCGCGCCCCTCAATCCTCCGAAATACTGTTAGACAATCCATGATTCCCATTCGGGTATTGTCTTATGTTTAAAATGTTTGAACTGTGCTCAATTTGCCGACCCTCCTAGTGCCGTCTGTCTGTGTGAACAAAAGCATTCGCTGGCCATTTCAAGCTTATCGATTTTCTTTTTCTAAAATTAGACCTGTCACTAAAGTTCTTTCAAAACATTGATTTTATTTGAACGTAAGAGAACAACAGCTTGCCTGTCTTTGACAGGGGGCACGGGGCGGTGCTTTATTGTTCTTTGACTACTTACGATCTGTGTCTGTAGTACAACGAACATCACATACGAGCCGACATATTTGCAATCAACTTATTTTCTTTGGTTACAGCGGCCATTGCTCCCTATTGTCGTCGGCCGTATTGAACAAGGGTGGACAGAAGTCAGTGTACCCCGACCGAAATACTTTTAATTGTTCTAATGTTGTTATGGCATTGAAACTTAAATCTGTCGGAGAGACTTAAAGGCGCCCTTTCGATATTGTTTGTTGTAAGTTGTTTATCTGCTGGAACTTTGTAGTCCCTACCCACCACCCCACCTGCCCACCACCCCACACTCAACGACAGCGCTAAGCTGTACTGTAGGCATGTTGTTTGTGCTTCACTCATTGTTGTGCTGTAGAAATAGTCGGAAGAAAGACATACGATACTTAAATAAATGTCTTTCATTAAGTGTGTCTAAGAGCATAATTTGTACTACGCACAACATCTGTGCGTGTGTGTGTGTGTATGTGTATACAACATAAAGTGTTTGACAGTACATACACACACACAAACACACACGCACACGTGCATAGACATGGTCAAAAATCAATTTGCTAAGTAAAGCAAATAGCTCGAGTATCAAAATTCCTTTTGCCATCGAAAGACATGTCTTTGGACGCTTTACACTTTTCACTGACAATATGTAACAAATCCCATCGGTTTACTGTTTGTCCAAATAGAATTGAATTGAACTGAATCGAATTGAATCGGACCGAACCGTATTGTAGTTAAGTGTAGAGAATTGCTTCTCGAACACATCTAATATTTGTTCTGTGTGTAATCTCCTGTTATCCCACACATACACACGCGCACGCACACGCACACGCACACGTAGGTACTGGAGGGCATATTTTTGAAAATCGACCAAGCTGCTCTCTCTTTTGAAAATAAAACACCTTTAGGCCCCAATTTACACAGGACCAAATGAAATTTGACAATCTGACACCAGCTATTAATCACGTAAATCAATTACAACAATCAAGACAAACTGTCTGTCGTGCATTCTTCTTTCCAAACTTGTTTACCGAGTTAGTGTCGTTGACGTCGTCATAGTCGCTCGTTATTACTCCTTTGTCCTTTCGCATTTTCGGTTGCCACCCCCCCCCCTCCCCAATTTCACCAGCCGGCTGCAGTTTAGTACGAGTGTATGATTTTCTTCTTAAGGAGATATTAAAAAGTAAAACTACCGTTAAAAGTTGGTTTCTAAAAAATTTTAATTACAAAACTTTGCTGTGTGTGTGTATGTGTGTCTGCGTTTGAGAGTTTGTTGGAGGAAAATCGCAGCATAAACAACAGGAAAAGTGGAAAAACGACACAGTTGCAACAGCCACAGTGGCATCAGCTGCAGCCACTATTTATTGCAACCAAGAGGTGCGCCAGTGCAGTGCACTTTATATGCTGTGCTGATGATGTGCTCCTTTACTTTATTAAACCACCTTCACGGTGCACAGTGCTTTCAGATCATAAGAAATGTGTTAAACTTAAGGGAAAGTCAATTCTATCCAAAGATCAGGTTAGCTGAAGACTCACAGGTTAGGAGATAGCTGTTCAACCTATTTATTCCGTTGATGGCATACAACAATTACACGTGTCGACAGCGGCATCAGCCAGAATGTGCTGTTTTAGCATCCACCCATCTCATGGATGTCTTTGGCGGGACGTCTCTAGTGGGTGCCGACTTCAAAATCTTCGAATTGGAGTAACTCGAGCTTTTCGTTTGAGTGGGCATAGAGAAGCCCATTTTGAGTCTTTGTCTCACTTTTTTGGAAAGGTTTTCTGGCAACCGTTTAGAGCTGTAAGTTGCCAAAAGTGGAATAAATAGTTTCCATTTTACAATAAAAATATTAAAAGTTGCCTTTCACTGTTTAGTCTCAGCAGAGATGACAACTGCATGGTACGATGATTTACACGGGTTCGAGTGATAGTATGGACTTCTTATTTTTCAAATTGCTTGTTCTTAGTTATCATATACACACAAAATGTTACTGCTACAATACAGCCAGTATTGGTGACTGAAAACATCATTTATTATTGAATCGCCGAAATATTGAATCAGTTTCGTACTCTCAGGAGTTTCCCCAATCGTATCGTATTTTTGAGTATAATTGTCCTTCGATTTACTTACTTACTTACTAATTTCCCTTAACATTCCCTGAAGGAACAGACGTGGATCTTGTCTCGAATCAGTGAGCTGTGCGCAATATAATCGTGTATACTCACAGACCGGGACCTACCGTTGAAAGCCGTCTCCGAACGGCTAATGCTTTTTTAGAGAACTTTTACTGGGATTAGATATTACTTCGATACTTCGAGGTGGAAACTGCCACTGATGAAATGTTTGATGGTCTTACCCGGTTTCGAACTCGGGTTCTTCTGTGTGATAATCCCACACACTACTTACACCTTTGATTTAATTATTATGTGAAAATGATTACAGATTGTAACAGTTAAAAGCATTCAACATCCCAGCACCCTGTCGTATAGAATATTATCAGAGCACTGTGCGGCTTCTATCTTCTAGCCTGCCACATCTCCGACCCTGTGTCATCGCATACAGTAGAGTGCACTTGTTTACGAACACACACAAGAAAAAAAACGAAAACAAACGTGAATAGAGCTTTAACTAAAACTTGTAGAGAGACATGAAAATAGTTGCACCTTTTAGTTAAAGAATTATCTCAAGTTTTTATCGACGATGCAGCATGTCTGTCGCTACAACAACATCCACTATAATGATGGTATGTGTGTGGGTGTGTGTGTGTGTGTGTGTGAGTTTGTTAGTATATCAGTTAAGAAGTATTTGCCTTTATTCAGAGACAGAAGCAACTTATTAATATTGATAATCAAAAAGGAAACAAACAGACAAAAATCCAAAAGAAGAATGAAGCGAACAACAACGTTGACGTTTACGTTAATTCACATGGGAAGTGAGTGAAACATGAACAGAGTGGAGCGAATGCATCACGAGCTGACAACAATGCATAAAACATGATAATCGTACATAATGTCACATAATGCAAAATATGACTATACACACACACACACATACAGACAGAGAGAGCGACAGAGAGGGATACACACATATATCTTTCACATGCAGCACGTAATAAAACGTAGAGATCCTCGCCCGCCCTGTCGTCAGCGTACATGTGGCAAGAACAAAGGCAAAAAGACGGCAAAACTTGTTCAGCGTAATAAATAAATATGCAGCATCATCATATAAACAGAGTTCCTTCCGACGGAAGCGGCCAACAGACGAGATTAAACTTTCATTCATTCATTCATGGTGTCATCCTACCTCCGCCGAGATATCCACCGTAAAACTTGACAACCTACTTTGATATTAAAACTTGTTCAACGTCTATTTGTGGCAAGAATGTTTTGATGAAATGCCATCAGTGACAACAGCAACAGTCTGCCAAAGAGCTGACCAAGGGCAACAGACTGACAACACTGGCAGCAACAGCAGAAGTGTCGCCATAAAATATTACTGAGCTCACGGCTTGTTGATTCGGAGCTGGAACGTGTTTTCTGGCGTCTTTGTTTCTTGTGGTAAACATATTTTCGGTCATCAGGACACAAGTGTCATAGTTGCTGCCCCCGTTACTCGGTTGTTATTTCTGGCAACCGTACCTTAGCGTACACACTCATCCATCAATATGCCCTTACAGCCATATTTCATGCATTAAGTATTCACCCACCCCCCCCCCCCCCCCCCAACAAAGAGTCACTTTGCACCTCACTCCGCATGGCCTTGTACAAGGAACAACCAAAACACATAATCGAATTATGCTCATGTGTCATTTCATGGGAAAATATGTTGCATGTGTTCATGCAACACATGTTCCAGGGAGTTATGCATAAATTTATGACTTTGAACAAGTACGATTAGTTGTGTTTAAATAACAAAACAACCCAGCGGAGTAGTAAAACTCACTATTCAACAACTTTAAAATGAATGTATTAATTAGCAGGAATGGATGATGGGACGGATGGATGATGGTGCCACATTCTCCAGTAGACAGGGCTGCCAAAGTGCCTGCCCTCATTACACTGGACAAAGGAGGGCCAATCTGTCAGCACTGAAGTATGCCATCGCCTGACCCGACAACTCTACACCTACATTTTTAGCGGCTGTTTTCACCTCTTAAGAGAGTAAGAGTAAGAGAGTAATCTCTAAGACATGTGAAACTTGTCTGGCAAAAGCATTTGCCGTTTGAACCAGGCTTTTGACCGAGAGGTGGGTATACAAATTACATCGCCCACAGCTCTCTGATTCGAGAGAGGTTCCCCTTTTGGTGTCTTCATGGAATGTTAAGGACAACTGAACATTTTCCAATTTTCAAACGTAAAAGTATTAAAACAAATATTAATTCTAATTAACAAGTCCTATTGTTAATTATGAGTACTGTGAAGTAAATGCGCTGGCCAACTTGTGGCTCATGTCGTACGTAGACAACAAAACACCGCCTCGGCAAGTCTATCGAAGACAGACAAACTTTCAGGTCTCAATTAGAAGTGAAGGCAGTTTTCGCCAATCGGCGTTAAATTAATACGTTATTTATTCATTTAAAAGGACTGTTAGTCCCCAGCCCCATTGTTGTCGTATGAAAATGTTGAAGAGAGCGGCAACGAATGCCGAGGTAACAGTTGAAAAAATAAAGTTCAAATCATAAAAGTTTTCTCATTTGAATTTACTTCAAAGTGGAATACAATTGTATTCAGAATAGACGCAAGCAAGCAAGCAACAGAAACAGGTGTCATAACTTAAAATAAAAACACCATCATTTGCCAAACAAACAAATACCAAAAGTAAACTTTAACAGCGTCAACAGCTCCGGCAGCACCAGTGTGAGATGAGAGCACCAGCACTTGCTCCGGCTCGGGCTCCAGCTCCAGCTCCGGCATCAGCATCATCGAAAGCCAAATGTAAACAATGTAATAAAACAACATTTTACCATGTGCAAAGCTGCTACACAAACACACTCATACACTGCGGCGCACTGAGTCACTCACTCAGTCACTTACTCGCTCGCTCGCTCGCACTCAATCTGAATGTGTATAGAAATTTGCAAAAGTATTACAACTTTTCACTTTTTTCGTTTCTGAGTTTTTGTTTTTATTTTCTCTTTGCAATGATCCTTCTCCTGTCAAACGGGGTTAACGAATTTCTTCCTCTGTCTCTACATGCAGATGATTATCCTTTGTTTGTGCCGAATGAATGTGTGTGTCTCTGTGTGTGTGTGTGTGGCTTGTCATGTAAAAGGATTTGGATGGTTGAGAGTTGGTGTGTGTGTGTGTGTGATACACATGGCAATGATACAATTGTCAAATTTATACGTGTGTAAGTGAATATTTTACACCGGTTTTTTGTATTTGTTTAAAGTTTTATGATGGCTGGCAAAAAGTCAAATTGAAAAAGGTTCCACCACCGCCATTTCCCCTACCGCCAAGACCCAAACAAAGCCCTCAAATAAGAGTGCTTTGGGAAGCGGGGAGGCGGTGTCTGCAATTGGTGCTATAGTAACGCAGAAAGAACACTCGCTGACACCGGATTTAATATTATGATATCTTATAATTTAAAAAGTTGACGAAATGCACTGGATAACTTTGCAGATTTCTTTAATGCGACATCGACTCGGCAAAAGAAAACTTTCTACTCCAAATAAGTTAATAATGTTATTATTTGGATTTATACAAAATGAATTTGAAAAGATTTGTAACTTCCACCACCGTAAGGGGTGGTATTTTCTCCGGGCAGGCATTTGTCACAACGTTTGTCGCTAGTTGGGGAGGCGTTCTCTTGTGAGGAATCACCTAGTCAACTCACTTTAGCTTACACTTGTACAAATGGACGTTCTCCAACTCATACTCACTTGTGGTGAACTCATGTCAAAATAAAGTGGTCAATATCGTGCAATTATAAATGCAACAACTACATCCGCAGACGATTTCGTGTTAGATTACCAGACATGTATTAGACATTTTCAACGACACTACCCTGGTGGCGGTGAAATTATTTTGCAGGTCTCTACAAATGTGAGATACAAAAAAAATAGGAACCTGGTGATGAGAACCTGGTCTTGAAAAAGTTAAATTGCATTCCCTGAAGGAACAGGGGAACACCAGTTGAATAAGTGGGCTGAGCAGACTGTAATACTCACAAATGCTAATGCTTTAACTCAAGAGTCTGCTCTCGTTGCCATTAACTGGATGGTCAAAGTTCGGGGAAAATTGAATATGAAACTAAAATCTTTGCAGGTTTTCCGTTTAGACCCCTCAATGTGGTTTGGCTAAATCGTATAGACACAAACATAGTTAGAGTGAATTTTCTTAAACCGTGAGCATCCACGAAGGCCATGACACTTCTTAAGACTGACTTCCCCAATATTCGCCTTTACAGCACTCAAGCGAGTAATCGATGGAACCTAATGGTTAAATACGAGTCCATTAAGTATCGTATACATTACGGCAAATGTGAGATGTTCCTATCCGGAATTCAACCTGGTTCACATTCCGACCGCCTGCCAGATCCGTATCCGTACAGTTCATTTAAGTGAGTGATGTGATGTTGAACAAATTGCAAATATAAATTTAAGATAAACAAACGACACTTACAGAGAGCCGGAACAATTATGTTGATTGTTTAAAAACTTAAGGCATGAAATGATCTAAAATAAATGATTGGCAACTTGTTGATTCTAAATGACAAAGGATCAATGATGAAGATAATAAGTCTTATTTTTTACGGATAGATATACAAAAAACACACCTGAGGGTAATCATAGAAGTTTACCTCAGTCCCATTGTCATTTTAAAATTAATAATGTAAATATTGCAGACATCGAAGAAGTTCTAAAGTCAGGGATTTTATAATAATTCTCCAACGTTTGAAGGAAGGTAGAGAGCGATTTTAACAATGCGGTGAATGAGTCTCTTTGTATTCTCAGATATTCACAAAATCCATACAAGAGCTCCCAATTACCGAAATCAGTGAATATGTCGACTTCAGATAAAAATCGGCCTATAGCAGTCCTTTCCTCGATTGATACAAATTTTGTGAAGAATAATTTTTTGTATGAATTCCAGTTTGGATTCTGAAGAGGTTGTGGTACGAAGGATGCGGTCTTAGATATTATGCATTGTATTTGTAACGTCTTGGACGAGGGATACTTTGAAGTTGCCGTTATATTTCTTGATTTCGTGGATCATTATATATTGATACCTAAAAAAACTGACTTTCTATGGATTTCCAGGGCCAGAACTATTACGATTCGAACGCCACGGTTTTCTAACACATTACATACAAATCGGAGGCCCACCCTGTACCATAGTACGACATATTCTACATATTGCAATCGTTTTTTTTCTGTGATTTTCAACTGCGTAAAATGAAGCAGGTCAAATATGTAATGACATGACGAGATAAGGCACCGTACTGAAGGGACCTGCAAAACAATATCACCTGAAATATATTGAGAGTTACGCCTCCACACATTCGATTTCGATAGACATGGAGTTACCAAGGCAGCTGGCAACGTTTCGTCTGAACTCTGAATGGATATTTAATAGACGGTTTGGCTTTCTCGCCTGAAACTGTTGTTCGACCTTTGACTTGTGGTGAAAACCAATACCCAGTGCTAAGAGCATACAATTTACTGTTAATACGAGTATTACCCGAAATGATTATGCGTAAGCATTTCAATAATAAGAAAACAATACCATGACCACCATAGACGAGAGAGAGAGAGATTCAGCCAAGTCCTTTCAACGGCTACACATGGGAAATGGAGCGGACCAGTAGTGGCCACACATCTGCAACAGTGGCAGTGGCAGCAATGATGTGTGTTCCATTATCACTCTCCATCTGAAAGTAATTATCACATAATATCAATTAATTATATCCCACTGGTTGCTAAAGTAAATATCCTGAAAATGTATTCATTTCCGTTTAAGTTGAACGTAAGTGAATGAACGGCCGAGTGGGGCCGGTGAGTGAATGAGGAAACCTATCATCGTTCGCCTTCTATGCGAATCTACAACAAAAGCGGAATTAATCAAAAGCATTTATTTACTTTATCTAAGAAATGTTTGAACACACATGCCCGTGTGTGTGTGTGTGTGTGTGCTTGGTTTCCTCATGTGGCCGTTTCGACGAACATTTCGATTTCACATAAACATAGACACTTGCGAGTCGGTCGGTTGGTCGGTCGGTCGGACTGTCGGTCGGTGCTTGTTATCGCAGCTCGAGATAAAGGAATGAACATCTTTCGGTATCATTGGAGACGATTACGATGCTACTCCATCCAAATTACATTGTATTCAATGAATGCCATCCAAATAACCAAACCCAACATCCCACCACCCGCCACGCTTTGGCCAAGAGAGAAAAAAAAAACGAAAAGTATTTTGTGAATGTATGTGTGTAATCATACATGGATTACGTATTTGTGTCCATATCCTTAGGGCCAGGAAGATGCGTGTATGTGTGTTGTGATTGTTTGGATTTGATGTATTTAGTTTGTTAGATAATCATTATCGGTATGTCTTCCATTGTTGTTGCCGCTAATGTTGATATTGCTCTCGGGAACTGTTTGAGGGATCACCGGCCCCTTTTGGGGGGAGTGTGGGGCGGACGAACGTTGTTTACGTAAAAATGGCATAATGAAAAGTTGACATGCGATTTTGCAATAATCACACGAAAATGCTGATTCTATTCGGGAATTACATTTTCCACGGAAGGCCTTCTCGCCATACGCTCAAGTTACATTAGTGGACGAGAATCCGTAAACCCCTGCCCCGAAATCCATTGCCGAACAAATGGGGCAGCTTCTTCATGGAAATGTTGCTGTGCCACTAATTCTGTATGCGTGTCAAATTCAATTAAATTACATCTTAAATAACAAAGTGTTGTTTGAATTTACAACAAAAAGTCCTTCAATTCATTGAATGATGTTACATAAAGTAATTAAACACAAGTACACAGACAATCGTCATCGAGATCCTTCACCCACTCAAACTGCTACATATGCCTAAACACTGTCCCAAGCAAATACAATTTTCATTTTTGTTCTCATCTAAGGTGACTTCAGACTCGTCATATTAGTGTATGTCAATTTGTTCAGAATTCGGTCGCACAGAGTGTACCAACTGTTGGGGCCCCAACTACATGTATGTGAATATGTGGCAACGCTGTATGTCCATAAGTACTGACAATGACTATTTGTCTAGTTTATTCGACCAAAAACGATATTTGGAATGTAAGCTTCATTTTTTTTTAAGTAATCACTGACAAAAAATCAACGGGTAATTAAGAAAATTCGTCCATCTTCGTTTGCCTGGGATTTGAACAGCTGAGCTAGCTGAAAGAACATGGTCTGGTATCTTCCTAATTTTTCTTATGGCGGCATAATTTTTAAAGAATTTTTCTCTGCACGATACGTTATCGCACTCTGGTCGGATATTGTCGATTGTACCTTCAAGAGCCTGTGGCTTGTCGCCATAGACTCGTAGTTTTAAACAACTGCAATCTTTGCTCTTAGACGCACCTGGTGGTATCTGCTAATCGCTAAAGACACCCAGAAGCGCAACTGCTTATTTCTACGAAAATAGTGTCCCAGTGTATGTGCAGTTTCACCCCCGACGCAATTCATCGATTTGCGGCAAAACACCTCGCTGAAAGGTGATTCGATGTCAATCATTAGTCACATTAACCGCTTTGCCCATGGCATCCTCAAAAGCTGCGGCCCGAAAACATCTTCTGCGATGTCAGATTTTGCCATATTTTTCCAGGACTGTCCTTACATTCGTCCACTTCAGCGTTCTGTTATCTGGCACACACGCATCTGCCTCCCTTGCTCTTTCGGTGTATGTGTGTATGGGTGTATGGGAGTGTGTGTATGGAAGTATGTGTCTGTATGTCCTTTGTCTATTTTTATAATCTGTATTAATTGGAATTGTATTTCAATTTTCATCTTTTATTGCTTTGCTTTAATTTGTTCTATTTTATTTTTGTTTGCACATGTCTCCGTGTTTGTGTCTCTGGCAGAGTGTGTGCATTGGTGACAGACATCTGCATATGTTTGTAGACCGGTCCGGTCCTTTGAAATTCGATCAGTGGATTTGTCATTATTTAGAGTAAAACTATCCCGAGCATTTAGATAAAGCCAAACAATAGCTGATTACCATCCACGTTATCAAGGGTTGGCATTCTCCCACCAATTACACCGCCTGTTTGCCAAGAACTTCAGGAGAAACTTGCTGGTTCTCCAGAAACTCATGTGTGGAAATTGAAATCATTTTTCATATTTGAAGATTTAAAAGCATTAATCCAAATGTGAAATGAACAGTGCGGCCTCGTACATATGTGTGTGTGTGTGTGTGTTAACCCTGCGTTAGCCTTCAACTGTGGGACGCAGGAAATGTGCGGTGAAAGTTTTTTGACGATTTACGTCACAGTTTGGTATGAACTGAGCCCGACGAGGGCCCGAAAGTGTGAGGCGTGTGTTACATTAGAGCACAGCTGCGTTTCTCCGGAAACAGCAACCGCATGAAAAGCGGAAAGTGGAAAGTGGCAATTGGCAAGTGGATAGGCAGGCACATCATCATAACACATTTCTGTCATATCTGCTGAGCAGATTCATTCATCTGTATGATTAATGAAGGAATTTCGTGGGTAAATCATTGATGGCAAACTTAACCCCCCCCCCCCACCCTCTGTGGGCTGGTAAAGGGTAGATTTGCAAAGGAAGGGGGCTTCACCATGTACAATGTACAGGCGTTCAACATTCTATCTAATTATGTTTTTGGATGGCATAAAGGTGTTGCAGGATTGCGTAAAGATTCTCCATTCAATTAATATTCATCAAAACTAAATTTAAATGTTTCTCAACAAAAGCTTTCGCAAAAAGGGCAGGCCTCAGCTGAAGAGTGATACTACAACTCATCGTAACCGATCATTTGTAACCCTTTTTGCTGCTGGCACGCAGCAATCATTCATCATTTTGAGTTGCGGAGACTTCACGTATGGCACTTTTGTGTAGTTTGTGCTCCAGCTGTAACCACGAAAGGGAAATATATGGCCTAAAGTGTCATTTACTCATGCTGACTCTAGAAATCTTCTATTTTGGCCCAGAAGTTCAATAGCACTCGTGCTCATACGGTTTGCTCCAGTTCTGACATTGTAGACAATGCAAATATTCCACAGCCCCTGCACAGGGCAATTGGCTGCGTAGCAGAAAGAAATTATTTAATTAATTAAATTGTGTATGGCCAGTAAAGTTTATGGCCGTCTCTGGCCCCTTGCGCTGCCGGACAGAGGGCGGAAACGGATGCTGATGCATCCACATCAGCAATCAGTTGATGCTGCTACCAACACACCGTACACGGCAAATACTTGTACCCCATTTCTGCTTCATCAGCCGCAACCAAGCAAACTTTTTCCCAAAACCTCGTTGTGCTCGTACAATTTCCCTGGTTTTCTAAAGAGTCGATGCCTTCTCCCCCCACACTCCGTCGGCAACGAAGTTTGCCAAGTAAACCACCCTGCTGCTGTTTGTTAACTACAGACCCCACCTCATTTAATGCATACCCAGTTTGTTTTTTAACCGTCGTGCCCCCTCTGAATGAACTTTTCAGTTGTTGTTCCTTCAATGAAGCGACAGCGACAGTACATCACTTTCTGCTTGGCCTCCCCGCCGCCCAGCATCCGATCCAAAGTAGAGACGAAATGAAAATTTAATTTCCGTTTTTATGCAGCATTTGAACTTATTCAAATCGCATCACAACCGCCCCCCCGCCCGCCACGTCCCTCATCGTCGTTGTCATCTCCTGACTGGCGACTTTCAGTTATAGATCATCATGACTGTTGATTTTTTTTGGAACATGGAAACACTTTTTTTGTTTTTTCATATTTGCCAAAAATCTTATGTTGAATCAAGTTTTAGTAAATTATATACCCGAATACACTGAAACATAATATGAACATGTAGAGGAATAAGTGCAAAAAAGGTAATGACTACAGTGTCGGCCGGGCCGCTTTAAATGTACGTGTCAGCAGGGGTGAAGCTTAAGATTATCGGGATACAGACCGAAATTTGTCTAAAAATTGTGTGGTTTTTCTGACCAACTGTTACCTGACTTAGATGTTACTCACTTGACTTACTCATCAAGTCGCGGGATATGAACCTGGGGTTGTTGTGTGCTTTTCAAACAAAGTCTCATTACATATACGGAATGTATGGACTAGAATTTTGGTAAATTTTAAACATTTTATCACCGATGCAACGAAATTCCTGTATCGATTCAGCGAAACTGGTTCACGGCAATGAAAATGATTGAAATGCATAAATTGCAAAGTCTTCCGCCCCGACGAAGATGCTGCCACCCTGTATTGAAGGGTTGAGGAAGTGATAAACAAAAGAAAAACGGAGAATTTTCCATCAGATCGGCTACAGTAGCAGCGCCACAACTCAGAGGCAAAGAGACGGCATTGCAGCAGTACTTGTATGAATTTCAAATATCCGGGTTAGATTTTTCGTTGTTATTTGTATGGTGCTGCGGAAAATGAGACAGGCATCCCAACAATGTTGTGCAGAATTTAATAATTAAAACTTTTGACTGTGTGTCGGCTGGCGGTGTTGAAAATGCTTAACGCGGTGCGTGGGGAAGGGATGGAGGGGAAGCGTATGCGAGCCAGCCGAATGCGAGCATTGCGCGCAGCATTAGGTTGCACTATGCAAATACCAAAAAGTATTTCTGTGGTGTTTTGTTGTTTTTGTTGCCAATTATATGTGTATGGCGGCTCGGGTTACTACGGGCCTACGAGCGTTGCCAACTGTTTGTAAATGTGCTATGGTGTTGGTTTTAATTACTAAAAATGTGTGTGTTTTTCTCTTGTCTTTGGTTTCTTTGCAGGTGAAGTTGAACGTCTACTTAAGGAATACCGCCAGAACCAAGAGCTGGTACGCCGTATCGGCGGCCATTATTATCAAATCATATACCCGGTGCAGCTCAGGCACCACGAGAAGATGGGCATTTCAACGCGTGAAGTGAGTCCACCCAAGGTACGCAATCGTTTACGTTCTAAACGAAATTTAAACAATTACACAATGGTATGTTCATACTCTCACTCCTCACTCCTCTCTCTCTCTCTCTATCTATCACTCTCTCTATCTGTCTCTATCTTTAACTCATTCATCTGTTACGACATATTCAAAACAGATCAGATTTTATGTTGATGTCATCTATTTTAGTTTTAGTTTTAATGCCCTTCTGAAATTCATAATTTCCGAATGTTTACAAAATTTGCAACTGCATCAATTGTTGCCATGGAAAAGGCTCCTGCCTCAACCCCATCCCCCACCCACACACATACACCCACCCACACACACACTCATGTGTCAGTATTTCTTTTCTCAGCTCAGCTCAGCGCAATACAAATCAGTTCAGTTCAGTATCCATTCGATATAAACATAAAAATACACACGTATCTCACATCCAACGAACTGACTACAAATATATACCGAATTTAAGACATACAACAAGCATACCATTGCTGAAAAATAGTCAATTTTTCTTTGTCAAATTCAATGCATGTTTTCCCGTCTACTTAAATATGGATAATTAATTATGTACAAAAATAAGTTAATTTTAGTCTACTTTCTTCCTGCAACTCCTTATAGATTTATTTCCATATTCATATCTAATAATATTTGCATGTTTCTATTTAATAAAACTGAAATCCTATAGGATTTCATAATATTACATATATGTAAATATATATATATCGATGTATAGTCTATTATCGGATCTGTAATCTAGAGAACGTATCATTTATGAAGTAGAGTTAAATGTATTGGCTGGAAAGTGTCTTCAAAGGTCATACAATTGAATAGGCGAGCAAAGTAGTCACGTTTGATACGGGACCACGGGAACTTTATAGATTTCAAATTTCGAATAACTGCTGTTGGAAATATTCCCTTGTGTCGGCTACCTGTTGATATTTGGAGCACGGATGCAATTTTGCATTGAAATCCCAAAAGCCAGACTAGGTTTCGACTTTAAAAGATGAATTCAAGTTTTAAATGAAAGGCTCTTAAATTACCAGACACTCAGTCGGACTAACCGGTCGGAGGGTCCAAAATTGGAAACCGTTTTGTATCTCATGAAGAACTAGTAAACTTCCCCACAGGGGATGTACATTAGGGTGTCAAAAAAAAATATTTTTTTGGCTTAACCTGATTTTAATACTTTTGAGAATTTTTTCAGATTTTTGCGAAAGTCTTTGAGTCATCAGTTCAAAAGAAATGTTCGAGCTTTAATTCTATGTATAAAATTCATTAGTTTTATCATTTTTCTTGCTCGTTTCGCTGTCATATGCGAGGTATGTTTTAAAAAAATATCGCGATTGAATTGAATATCTATTTTGTCCCATTGGATATAATACACTTCTGCCAACGTTTTTCCCATCCCCGAAGCACTTCAAATAATCATCTTTTGTGATCTTGTTCAGCTCCTCCCCAGGGGAATACGGCGGCTGCGGCCAAATATTCGCGCACCAGCAACGATGTGTGTGCAGGGGCGTTATCATGGTGCAAAAGCCAGTTTTTGTTCTTTCACAAATCGGAGCGTTTTTACGTTCGACCGAACTTGGTGCGCTTTTTTCGGTCTTGCTTCAGGCGGCAGCTTCCATTGGGATGAATGTGCTTTAGTTTCCACGTCGTAACCATAAATCCATGATTCAGTTATGACCCTTTTGGAGTAAATTTGGGTCGTTACGGACTGAGTTCAACATCTCACGAGCAATTTTAACGCGATGCTGTTTTTGAACATACCTCGTATTACATGTTTGGAAATTTCACGTAAAATACGAAAGTGCTAAAAATGTAATAATGACGTTCGATTAAAGTCCAGTCATTTGTTGTTCTGTGTGCCTGTGTTGTTGATTACAGCAATGCGTTAACAGTGTTCACTGCACATGACATTTCTCTCTTTCTCGCTCACGAACATCTGATTGCGGACTGATAACAAAAAAAAAAAAAGGAAACCTATTCTGTTATTATTTTTGGACACCCTACTGTACATGTGCCGTATCACAATTTCAATCAAGTCGAATTTATACGAATTTATACACCTTGAGTCTCCAATTGGCCGAATCCACCTACACTGTTTGTCTTAGCAATGCAATTAAAATTCGGAGACTTTTAAATCTCAACAGAACTAATTTAAGTCAATATTGAATTATTCGCTTCGAATTTAATAATAAATCGAGTTTCATCTTATCAATGCTAAGGACATTTCCGTTGCCGTTCCGTTGCCGTTGCTAATGTTAACAAAGTAATGGAAATGGCAGATCTGTATTGAATTCTCAAACATCTTGATTAATTTTTAAAATGTTAATTTCAAAATAATTAATTTTGAGGTTGAACACAAACACACACACACATACACACGCCACTTTCAACGTGAATAACTAATCGACGGGAGGGGGGTGGGGCGCAAACAAAGTATTTACAGATAAGGCCAATTAATGGATATTCTCTCGAGACCCTTTAGTCGTTGATGGTGTGTACGTTTGTGTGTGGGAGCGGAAATTCGGTATTTGAGACAGATTTAATTGTCTTCACGCCGATTTTAAGTGGTTTTGGGCTGGGGGAGGGATTGTAAAGGAAAGGAGCTGAGCTGGACAAGTCCTTTGAATTTAATTTGACAAAAACTTTTTGTGTTCAATGAATAATTCAAAACACACGAATTTTCAAAGGATAACAGTGAAAAGGTTGACAAGTCTCAATCAAATCACATTGTTCCACCCCCCGCAAACCATCGCCCCAGTTCCGCCGAGCACATTTCACATTTCAATTCGCGGCTGTGTGGCAAATTCGGCGTAATAAAATGCAAAAGACTTCATTCTATGTGGGCAACAATATTTATGACGGAAATTAGCAAAGTAGCAGCAAAACACTTTGAGGCAATTTGCTTTTGAACGTGTTTTCAATATTCCAGACACCTCCGGCCCATCCTCCCTCAGACGAGCGGGCCGTATTTGGGTGGGTGTGCGTGTCTGTGTTTGTGTATGCCAGCAATGAAGGCAAAAAGTACTTAAAGTATAAATCGATGTTTTATTTACTTTTTCAAAAACAAAAACAAAAAAAACATTCCAAATTTGAAACATAAGACGCTAATAACACAACAACACCAACAACTGGAGGCATCACTGGGAACATCGGCAATGGCCACGCACAGAAAAACACGTTCCAGAAATAAACACAAATGGCGCTGCTGGCTTGTTTGGAAAATGCAAAGGACGTTAAAAGGCGCATAGAAGGAGTAAATAACAACGAGAAGATTGATTACAGCATGGCGTAAATTGTTTTGATTTATTTCAAAATCAATGAAGTTCAACAGTTTCCTTTTTGCTCGTTTGTCTCGGCGCTGAATGCCTCCTCCTCCCCCTACTCCTCCTACGTAGGCCCTTAAGGAGGACTCTCCCCGTCTCACGCCCCACACACACAATGGCAAGTCAGTAATAGCAAATGCGTTACCCAGTTTTATTTTTATGAGCTTCAATGCGTATTTGACTTAAATGGTAACTCATGTTTATGTAACATTGTTTGTTGTCCCTTTGGCTAAGAAGCGGCAAACACAAAAACAAAGCAAAACCAACCGAATCGAATCGAAAGAGGATCCTGCAATGCTAAAGACAAATATTTATTTCATATTTATGCGTGTGTTTCGCATTCCTACAGAATCCGGTTGAAAATATATTTATATTTGCCTACACCCAGAGAAAAAAAATACTCCATTAAGTCTCAAAAGAGGAATAAGTATAATGAGTTTATTTATTTATTTATTTATTAATTACAATACAAAGTAAATTTTTTTATATTCTAATTTTGGGTCCAAGGATAAACCGAGTGACAAAGACTATTTGGCTTGATTTTTGCAGCGACAGACCAAAGCCTCTGGTGGGAATCGAACCCACAACCCCCACGCTGATAGGCAAGCACGCTACCAACTCGCCTACCGGGGCGCTTCAGTATAATGAGTTATAAGAACAAATTCTGTTGATGTTGTTCTTAAAATACACGAACTGAGGGTTAGCTCGGCGAGAGAAAGTTTTACATTTGAGATTGATTGAGAGTACAAATACGTTTTTCCCTTAACGTCCCATGAAGCAACACAGAGCCACCAATGACATAAAGACATACTTTGTATACTCTGGTGATTTGTCTAGATAAGTTTTACATGTCTTAGAGACTACTCTCCAAGACTACAAACTACCGACCGAGTAATAAAACTAAGAAATCTTAGAAAAATATTCAAAGCGAGTAACATACGACCTGAACGCCAGCAGTGGATTATATTTATGTTGAGAACCAAACTGAGTTATTTCAAATAATTCAGATCAATCGTTCCTTGTGACTTGGCCTCAATGATGATTTTAGTTCAATGGAAACACATGAGACAAACCGAAATTGAGAACTGTCTGAACTGAACACTGTCAATGTACGCATGATTTTTCAAAATTAGAATGAATATCATAAAAAAAAGCAATCCAGCTAGTAAAGTGTATTTGGAATCTAACAATTTCGATTTCTGGCGAAAGTAATCTAGATTTTTATTCCAGATCGGATCAATCCATTTAATCCAAAGTTTCCTCACAAGTTAGATGCTACATTTGTATACGTCTATTGACTGAGTGTATGAACGCACGAATTTCTTTGAGTGCACCTACGATTTATGGCTACAAACTGAGCTTAGGGCTTCAACATGAAAGAAAATAAATTCCTTGTTCTTCCTCAGCCCCGCGCAAGGAAAGAAAACATTGCTCCGGAAATGTGCACAAAAGATTTATTAACAAAATTGATTTACAACATTCTCCGGCCAACATAATCGTTCCTTGTTTACTAATGCCGCGTTGCAAGAACACTAAGCGTTTTTCGTTTCGTTACATTTCCTTGCGATACGATACGTTCGCCATGTTATTGTTTTGCTTACTCCAGTTGTTGGTATTGTGATTCTTATTGTAATTTGTGTAGTCATAAAGGAATAAATTGAGGATACTCCAACGGATATCAAAAACCGAAGCAGCTCCATTTGATTGTCAAAGAAGGGGCATGAATAACAAAATCTTTTGATTCGAGTATTTCTTGCAATTATTCATGGTTACTTTTAATGACCATCTTACAGATAGGCATGCACACGCATGAATGTGCGTATATACAAATTGATATGAGTACGGTCAAAATTAAAGTGGCACAGGACTTTATCCAAACAATATTTTTTAACAAAAACATGCAAGTGATGTAAAATTTGAATGGGCATCGCAGTCATTTGGTATCTGCAAACCGAAATGAAAGTCAAAACACCAACTCAACAACCTAACTGAAATTATAGATATACTCCATCCTTATAGATCTACACTTTGATATACGCCCTCCTTAAAGGCCCACAACAGATTAAATCGACTTCTCAGAAGTTATAATTTGAATAACTTGGAACATTTCAAATATGTTTTTGGGCTTTTGCAATATGTTTCTGCTATTGAACCAACCGAAGTCCGTCCAAGCTGACATGTGCCTTCTATCTACACGTATGTGTGTGTGTGTGTGTACTCAGTGTCAATTAATTAGTAAATGGATATGGAACACACACACACATTTGCTGTTCAATTGAATTACATTTAATTGACACTAGTGCCAGCATATGTATGTATGTAGGAACGTTAGTAGAATATGTATGTCGGCCGACTGCAGGGCAAAAAACAAATGCAATATTTTATTTGTGAGAAATTCAATAAACGATAATTATTAGTTTTAAATTTGTAGCTTCTGGTTTATTTTAATTTTGTTACGGCATAGACAGACTGTCCAGTTCGAACAAAGGCTGCTGCATCATCTTCGGCACTGTGTTTCACAGACATTGTAGGTTGAGCTTTACTCCGTACGGGGTTACATGAATAGTTGTTACATCCAAGGGGGATACATGAAAGTGGCCACAAGACATCATCCGCAGCCAAAGCTAAGGAAATGTTAAAACCGATAGATTGGGTTTTATGACGGAATCTGTACGAGTAAGTGGCAGTAAACTCCAAGTCATGTACAACTTCTCTAGACAAATCTTTAGCCGTTCGGAGTCGGCTTTAAAGCAGTAGGTCCTGGCAATTAGTATACACATTATATTGGCAAGAGCTCACTGATGTGAGAGAATTTTTCCGTCTGTTCCTTTGCGAAATACATACATTCGATTTGAGTCAATTTCGTTATCATCACACACATGTCATCAAACAATAATGGCATGATATCTGATAGCTGTCAACTTTATGGTTTTTCGAAATCACAGACATTTCGTAATCCGTGAGTATTGGTATTGGTTAGATTTCGTATTCTCAAAGTTCGTGATGGCCTGACAATGTAATCTATTAGGTGTAAAATATTTCGAAACCGAAGACTGTAGATCTGCAAAAAAAAAGGGTTTTCGTGACTGTGAAATAAGTCCCACGATAAAGAATGGTCCATCGTCAGACACTCTTGGTATTAAAGACCCATTATTAGGATGATTTCCGGATAACCTGAAGAAAAAACAACTTGAAATAAAAAAAAAACGTTAGCGAAAGTCTCGTAATATTGAAATTTTTATTTCAATATTTCAATTACCCTATTTTGATCATTTTAATATGGAAATTATATTTTTCTGCATTGAAATGCAAATGAACTAACAATGAAACAATTTTAAAGCTGAATGCACTCCATTTAAAATTATGTTGATGAGTTCATCCCGACTAAAGTTCTGGAAGCGATGCTAAGAAGCATAAACGTCTAATAGCGCTCTTCCTTTAGAAGCTCCTGACAACGGAGTGAACAAGTCCTAAATACCAAAGAAAATAGATTATAATTTTTGTAAAAAAAAAAAAAATAAGGTTTTAATGACTTTATGTAGACAGCCTACAGCGGATGTCGTGTCTTTGCTGATTGGGTCCTTGAAATGCATGAAAATGATCCGGAATTCCATCGGAAAATCATCTCGACTGATGAGGGCCATTTCTACCTCGGTGGCTACGTCAACAAGCCAAATTGTCGCATCTGGGGCTCGGAAAACCCAAGAGTTAGTGTTGAGAAGCCTCTCCATTCTCAACGTGTGACTGTTTGGTGTGGTTTATTGTCCGACGGGGTCATTGGACTTTACTTTTTCGAAAGCGAGGTTGTATCAACAGTTACAGTGAATGGATTGCGCTATCGAGAGTTGATTAATGAGTTTTTATGTTCTGAGTAGGATGATATTGATCTGTACAACGTTTACTTTCAACAAGACGTCGCTACGTGCCACACAAGCAACGAAACCATTGCTCTTTTACGGGAAAAGTTTCCGGACCGTGTGATCTCTCGAATAGGTGATCACAATTGGCCATCGAGATCACAACACATGGCGACTTCTTCCTTTGGGGCCAGTTGAAATATAAGCTCTACGCCAACAGCCCAGCGTCAATTCAAGACCTGAAAGATATAATTCGTGACGCCATCGAGGACATATGGCAGCCCCTTTACGATTTGGTTATTTCATGAAAAGGATATGGTACTGTAAGCGTGGTCGTAGTGGCCATTTGACTGATGTTGGTTTTCATTATTAACGGCATACCCTCCTCTTTATTATGAAATAAACATCCGATCATTTATCTCCAAAAATGACATTTTTTGAATACCAAAATAACACATCTTATTGGAAACCCCTGTATTAAGTCTGTTGTCTTGCACCGATCGTAATTCCAAACTAAAACAAATGAAAAATAAGAAAACAATTATTTTACTTCAAAATCGATTAGGTAGACACCGACCATTTTCGTTCTCCATGTAAGGAGCTTGCAGTAGAACTTTGCTCGAGGTTAGCTTCCCTTTTAGCCACTATTTCTCTTTTTGTCGCTCTCAAAACTGACTTGATTATTTTCCATATTTAAGAAGCAAACATACCTTGTAAGTATGGGAAAGCATTGGACAATCCAGCTTCTTCCAACTCTTGAAATATTGTTAGTCTTAATCCTTATCTGCCAATGGTTGAGTAAATGATTTGAAATAAATTGATTCACTTGCTGTGCTCTCAGGGTTTGTTTTGTCATTAGGATTTAAAACGAGTCATTGGGATTCAAAATGCTTACTACTTCGTGGCTTTCAGAGATGACCATGTTACCCGAAATCGTTGGCTCATGATCTGCCAATTCAGATCCTGAAATGGACACTAATAGAAATAGGGTTCCTTCAATTACCAGGTCGTTTGTGGCATACAGATCAGTGAAGTGGTTTTCAGGGGTGATTTCCCATTGTGCTTTCATTCCATATGTCGTCATCGGTTGTTTGGTTTGATTGTCAATACTTTTTGATGTGGTTTCAGTAACCAATCCTGGTACTGGGGCTCGGTCGTTTGCATTAACAAGGGACACCGAATCCTTAAAAGGACTGTGGCTGAGGTTGCCAATTGAAAAGGATTGACTGTAGTATTGGTTCACTTTTCATTGATCTCCTTGAAATATTTTACTTGTTACGAAAATACATGCAAACCTCAAGTAGAACAAATGTAGAGATATAAATATTTTATATTTTTATTTAAAAGCATGAATGGCATTTTGTATTCACCGCAACTTATTAAAGCTCCATAAGTGAATATGTTTATTAAAAAAACACTCGTAATTTTAGTTATATTAAATGTACTAAGGCGATTATTGGAAAAAAAAATCGAAACATACATTCTATTTCATTTGTTTAAGTTTAAAACGTTGCTGGTGATTTGCCTTGAGCCAGCTGCAGACATTCCTAACTAAATTGTACTGTCAGCCACAATACGAATACAAATATTTACCCATGCACTGTCTGGTACGAGTAATGATAATTTGTATTTTTGGACCATTATTATTGCTTTTATTTTGTCAGAGGAAAGTCAAAGCCAACGAACTTGTCGACCCCATCGGCGTCACAGTCTTCTAAAAAGAACAGTCCACGTTAAAAAAAAGCTTAAAATTTAAACCGAAAGTTTGGATCCTTTTAAAAACCTTTTTGAAAATGTGTATAAAGGATGCATATCATACCCTTACCGCAAAAAGACGTAAGCGCCATTTTTTTCAACACTCTCTTTTTAATGAAATTCGATTCCTACCAAAGGCTTTGGTCTGTCCCTGCAAAAATCTAGGCAAATGGTTTACCTTTGAACGCAAAATTAGAGTATAAATTCACGATGTATTGTAATTAAAAAAAAAAAAACAAAAATTAAATATTTATAAAAATATAGCAAATACAATTGTATTGCAGGCATCACACTCTCCTCATCCTTTTGGCGCTTTCGTCGTTTTCGCGGTCGATTTGTTTAAAAAGTGGACAAATAGTAAGTTCGGCCGGGCCGAATCTTATATACCCTCCATCATGGATCCTTAAAAAGTCAATAAATAAGAAAACTAACTGAGTTTTTGGGCCGCTCGTGACCCGATAGTCCCAGGAACCGGATCAAAAAATTTAGGAAAATCGTGAAAATAAAGGCATATTTGGGTTCGTGAGTAAATTTCGTTGCATTTCGATACTCATATGTCCATGTTTGTCAAGGGACGGTTTTTGGGCCGCTGGTGACCCGATAGTCCCAGAAACCGGATCAAAAAATTTAGGAAAATCGTGAAAATAAAGGCATATTTGGGTTCGTGAGTAAATTTCGTTGCACTTCGATACCCATATGCGCATGTTTATCATGGGCCCTTTTTTGGGTCCCAAGGGTCCACGGAACCCATGAGCACGCCCATTTTTGGGATTTTTTTCCCATCTATAAATTATATAAACTTAGAACTTAGATGTAGTGAAAAAAATATTTGAAAAATTTGATTATGGCCGGAATATATTTAGTCCCGTAAAGGGGAACTTTTTCCCCTTTGGTCCGATATGGCCCATTCTCGAACTTAACCTGCTTATGGGCAAAAAACATCTTCCTACAAAATTTTAGCGTTGGTCGTTCGCGCTCTATCGTGATTTCAACAGACAACAGACGGACGGACGGACAGACGGACATCGCTAGAATGTCTTAGAATGTTACACTGACCAATAATATATATACTTTATAGGGTCGCAGATCACTCTTTCAAGGTGTTGCAAACGGAATGACAAACTTAGTATCTATGTACTCCATCCTATGATGGAGTGTATAATAATGAGTGACGCAACCACTAATTAAGGTCTAACTTCGTTTTTGAGAATGAATTTCGAATTCTGAAAATATTTTCAGAATCTGCCCAACTTATTGCAGGTCATTTTATTAATATTTGAGGAAGTTGGACAAAATTTGAAAAACCCAAACAAAAATAAAATAGTGTTTTGAATAATGAAAAAGTGACTAAAAAAATCATTTTCAAAAAGATGAAAAAAAACCGACTGCAATGTTCGTGCATACGTATATGTATGTACGTACATATATATTTGCAAGTGCACACAATTATATTTTAATTATTTCCTTTTGTGATTTTTCAATTATGCCATTTGTTTTCATAAATATTAGAAATATTCGCTATTGCGATATGTACGTCGTTTTTTAACTAACTACATGTTTTATTTATATATTGTATATTATATACACATACATACGATATCTATCTATATCTATTTATATACATATATATATATAAAAGTATACATACATTTACAAACTAGTCTTAATGGAGCTAACCATCAATTTGTTGTTTCATTTGCAGCCGGGTCAACGACCACGTCCTCATGATGAGGGCGGCTTCAGCAGAGGAAGAACAAAGGTACGTGTCCATATACCTACATACATACATACATATATGTTTAATCCGTTCGGAGAGTGATCACCGGATATAAAATGCAAAACCTCAAAATGTTGTTTGGCTAAAATATCGGGCAGACACACACACACACAGAGAGAGACAGGCAAACAAGCGTCGCATTCTCCAACAAATACAGGCATAAATAATGTACATAAATTAATTATAAATTATGCAACTAATTAAAGTTTTGCCACCGACTACTATGTCGGCCAATCGTCCATCCGTCCGTCTGTCTGACTGCCGGCACTGCTGGCCCAACGTTGCCACTGCCTCTGCCAAATGTAATAGGATATGACGGCGGTGTGCGGTTCATTTGGTGACCAAAAATTAATTCGTTTTACTCCTTCATGGACATATGGATGTGTGTGGATGTGTGTGTGTGCGTACGTTTTGGGACAAACAAAGCCCTTTTTGTGGACACTGTTCTGTCGGTGGAGCAGGGATTTCTATTTAAGTCGGTGATAATTCCCAACAATTTATTTTATGAATAATGTTGGCGTCAAATCTATGCACATGAATAATTACAGCACATTCATATTGTTTTTCATCAATGCCACTCAGCACAGTGGGACGTTGTCGAGTTGTGCGATTATCTGCAAAGTAGATAACGCACACATCCCGGCAGCCACATGGCCCAGCACCAGCCACAGTGCCCACATCATTTGTCAGCCGGCTAAGTAAACACTATTAATATAGCATGTTCTTCGGGATCAGTAGCTACTGGTGGTGGGGGGAGGGTAGGGGCGGTGTGGTGGCAGCACAGGCTAGTCGGCTTTGACTAATCTTAACATAACATACACAAGAACATTTCAATGATGCCACAATAATTTGAGATTTGCTGCAATTTGGTAACTTGGAGGTGGGGCCACATAGGAGAGCGTATCTGTCTCATCCGCCATTTCGGTACTAGTGTTGAGAGGGGGCGGACCAAGCAGCCAAAGGACCAGTAGACTAACTCAGTTTATTAGCAGTTTGTTGTGGATGAGGTACATACATTTACAAAATATTTACAAAATTCTTTACGCAGAAGATTCTTGGTTTCGGGTAAGATTTTCTAGGAGTCTCGTATTGCCGACAATGGTGTGTGTGTGCGTGTGTCTGTGTTTGTCTGTGTGTGACTGAGAAGTAGATTATTTGCAAAGTTATTAGGGTAGCATGAATGACAAACATGGCCCCGGGCTGACTTACCAAATTATATACGTACAAATATGCATGCACTCTTGCTTAACCTGAAAAACATCCTTAAAATTGTTGGCAACACCGACGCCTTCTATCGTCCCCCGAACGACAAGAAGCCTGCAAATGTCCTAGAAGACAAGGGTCGTGGCATATCTAGTAAATTTCGAAAGCTCTCCATGATGAAATTGTACGGTGGGTGGGCGGTCTGACGGCACCTGTGTGTGTGTGGATGAATAAACAATGCCGCCTTGGCAGAGATAATAAAATATACTGGTAGAACACACCACTAATGAAATGTTCCATGTAATACACTGCGTCCTGCGTCTTGGCACATGGACATTCCGGGTGTAGCTCAAAATAGATGACCTAAAGGCCACACATACGCGTGCACAGCAAGTTACATGCATCACACACACACACACATACTCACACTGTGAACCTTCTTCAAAACTGCCACTAGATTCAGGTTTATTTGGGTCGTCCGGTTCGGGGCAGACCGGAAATTAAGTTACGTCTCAAAAAGACAGTTCTGCCTAAAAATGAAATATTTGCAGCAACAACAACAAACTACAACCAGCAAACCGAAAAGTCGTCGACCATAGACATCCTTGAAAGACTGCTTTACATACTCGTGCACGAATGAATCCCGACATCCATTTTCATTCCCAGCTCGCCGTGGTGGATTACAATCCTACCGCCCCCTCCCCCCACTCACTAGCCGAACATATGCCACGGTGTTTTTTTTAGATAGGTTTCGGCCTCTTTTTTTCTGTTGGCCCTTTGTCCTTTGCCGTTCGCCGAAATGCAAGTCAAGATGATTTTTCTTTAATCCATTGTGTGGCAAAGTGTGTATAAACCAATTAATCACGTTTATACCTTTTGTGGCATCAGGCTTGTATATATGTGTGGGTTGCCTTTTCATTCCCGACTATGTGTCTGTAGTGTGTGTGTGTGTGTAGTGTAGAGGGGGGTCTACACATACATATGATTGTTGTGTTAATATTTAAATGAATTCTAAATAACATGAAAATGTCGTTGCCATCTTCTTTATCATTGGCATTGTGTTCACCATAAGGCCGACCGAAGGTCTCGCTCCCTGCGCTTCATTACAAGCTGCATGCTGACTAAGTCGCAGTGACACATTCTGACTCCAACGTTGAGACGAGCTCTGCCTAATACCGCTTAATTGCTGCTGCTGCTGCTGTTGTTGTTGTTGCTGTTATTTGCATTCCCCTGTACTTGTTGTTTATAAAATGTTAATAAGTTCTTGAGGGTATGCACGTGTATACACTCGTATTCACATCCATTCCCCCAAACTGGCATGTGTACAGTCTGTGTATGTGTGTGGATGTCATAAAATGTTCATGCTCTGCGTCTTCGAAAACATACTCGTAACACACGAGCATACACACCAGTGTGTGTGTGTGTATCTAAGTTGTGGTGTATGCTCGTATTCATTGTTTTGGAACGTCTTAAAGATATTTGTATTGTTATTATTATCATTGTCATTATAAAACACAAAGTCACTTTCAAATTGTAAATATTTCCTTTGGTAATATTTGAAAAATACGGCAAAATGTTCGGTGTTACGATAACCAAACTCACTGACATGTGTTTGTCCTCCGCCTTGCCACAGAGGTATTATTTCATCATTAACATGTTCCATATGTCTGGAAGCTCACATGTCTCTTGGTGCTTGGTTCATCGACAAGGCATTTGTGTAAATGGAAGATATTGGAATTTCCATAATAGATAAACGTACAAGTGTTGCATTAAGTATTCCCTTTAAGAGGTCTTTACTGCTGTGTCGGTTATTTCCATTAAAATTGATTTTAGGCAAATTCATTGAATTTCTTGCAACCATTCAAATCGACAGCCTAATACGGAGAATCAATTTGTGGGCACAATCGAATGTTCACTCAGGAAACTGACGTTACAAAGTATCTTTCTGTCTGCCTTCATTGCGAACATTGATTGTCTTAACCATTTGATCGTTGTATGTACTGTAGTGTGATCTCTACATATTCTGTAGCAGTTATTTACTTCTAACGAACACTTGTAGACATCTGAGTTACCCTCAGTAACTGTGTATTGTAAAACAGCGTTCTCTGAATTTTCCAAAGTGTAGTCCAAGTACTGATCGTCACCGGAAATGTCCAAAGACGTAACCCACTAAAAAACCAAACGAATAGTTTCTTAATTGAATCGGGTACACAGAGCTAAACGACATGCTTTTACTTGCTAAAAGTTAAGGCTCTTACTATGTACTCATGATATGTTTAACTTGGGATCAGATGTAACAAAATTGAGTTTAAAACTTCAATAATTTTCATTTTATAATGTTTTTTTTTTGTTTTGTTTTGTGGGGGTTACTTCTGTGGACATTATCGAATTTTTGTAGTACGAACTGTTTTGTAAACGTGTGCAAGATAGAGAAGTTCTATTCCGGTTTGTATTCCTCTGGACACTTATGCTAACCAATACCCTGTTTTGTAATTTGCTTTAGCTTTTGAAAACAAAACGCATTAAGGACTGTTTCGTTTTTGTGTTAAATATTGAAAATATTTGCGAGAGGAAAAATCATGTGTTACAATGATGTCACGGTCAACGACAATTGCGAGCGCTGTCCTGTCTATTATGCCACTCGTTTCAACTTATATATTGGACGATTTAAAAAGTTCCACGATAAGCGAGTGTTAGGACTTTTTTTTTAGTATTGGCGATTTCCGAATTTTGTATCAGTCAGCATAATTCGGCAAATACATAAAAGTTTTAAAGGTCGTGCGAGTGAGAGAACACCAGCTTTTCATGCCCATTATTTTGTTCAAATCTTCTTTAATGAAGCAAATTTGTTAAGATTTCCTTGACCATTTTTTAGCTTGATATTCTGAAAATCCATAAGACCGTATTCACTAGCATTAGACATGTGTAGGCGAAGCACCTCTTTGCAGCTCTCAAATCGAACGAACGAATCGAATTCCATTTGCAGTGAAAACAAACAATATTGATTTTAAAGATACAGACATACAGACAGACAAACAATGCAATTAAACGGAGCCTGAACAAACTTGTTTCTGTAATATCCTTTGTCACAGCATGATGCACAGTCTACAGAGAAATGCCGAATCTCTTTGGCAACCTTGAATTGACAAGAAATTAATAAAAGTTTGCATACGTACATTTTTACATGGCAAACATGTGTATGCCAACATATGTTTGTGTACATACCTTCGAGTAAATATTTACAGGCGTACGATGCATGTTCCATAACGTAACAACTTTCGATATTATTTCATTTCGTCTTCAATATCTCGACAGCGGTAGTATTTAATGCAAATATTGCAACAAATAAACGATTATAGATCGAATATTGAAACAGGATGCTTTGGTAGAAAGCAGCAACGGCACAGCACAATATGACTGTAAGTAACTTTCAATTCAGCAATTTTTGTTTATACATCCGTTTCCGACAATGCTTCATTTTAATATCCGTTCACATGCACGCAAACACTCCAACACACGCCCATAAACGCTCGCTGGAACTAAATATGAAAACACAAGTATCTTTGCTGTGTGTGTGTGTAGAAGAATTCACTCAGACCAAAATCCATATGACACCTTATGCCACTTTCACGGAAAGAGAGACAAGTTTGAGCGAGAGAGAGAGAGAGAGAATGTTTACCGAAGCAAAAATGAACGTGATTATGCTCATACACTTGTATGTGTGCATGTTCGTCGGATATGCATAAAAACTACTAAAACCGCCGACGTTATTTACCAACTACACATGTATGTGTGTGGCATACATGTGCTGTCTGTCTGTCTGTCTGTGTGTGAGTGTCTGTTTGAGTTATGTCTATGTGTCATGTGTTCATGTAATGCAGCTAATCTCGATCAATCAGGAAATACTCTGGGATTACTAAAGCTTTTAAGAAGCTTTAATGTGCATGTTTGTTTGTTGTATTCCACATACTATGATTTTGGCTGGTGTTTCCGTGCCTGGCCACCAAACCACCAACTCACCAGCCATACACATATATGTATGTCTCCCTGTGTGTGTTCTCTTGCTCTCAGCAGCTCTCATCTTTTGTTTGTCCCCAGATTGATATGCGAATGTGTGGTTTCATCCAAAGTACATTTTAAATATGGTCCCTTATCCTTCCGAGCATCCATACTCGAACCCTCTGACGGTGTACGTGGGTGAGTGTGTGTGTGTGTTTTTGGACACATACATGCCAGTTTGTGTGTGTGTGTGTGCGTGTGTGCTCCGTTTGTCACATTACGTACGGTTGTCACATTTTCATATGTTGTTTTCGTTTTCGTCAACCCGTTTTTTTTTATGCTTGTCACCATTTGGTTTTTACTCCGGTTGATGTTGTTGTTGGTGGTGCTGTTGTATAAATTATGTCCGTCTACTCATAATCGTGGAAAGTTTCATGGGAACATGCAATGAAATTCCATAAAACACAACTATTTTCCCCATTTAGTCCTTGTTGTTGGCCCAGTTTGTTTTTTATCTCTCTCTTGTTTTTGTGCGGCGAACGAAGTTTTATGGCAACATTAACATATGCTGCGACTTGGGCTATGATGTGTCGTTGTCGTTGTTGTTGTCGTTGCTGTTTGTTAGGGATTTGTGAAATTAAATTTTAATTTAATATGTTTTCTACAACATAGTTTTGTGGCAAGTTTCAAACACTCACACGCACACACACACACACGCAGTGCAGACTTACGCATGTGGCAAAACTTTGCCCTCCGCCACATGTCATGCACTCGTTCCACATTCTGTAGTCGCCCACAAACTGAAACTTTGTCGATGTTTCCATGAAATCGCTACATACCGAAATCGATTCCTTGGGAAAAGAGGGACGCACCGCTTTCTGGCAATCGAAACGAGTTCTCATGGCAACGATTCCCTTAAATTCCGGTTGCCATGAAACAAATATCTCCGTAACGAGAATTTCATTTTAATTAGTAATTTAACATGAGATCACAAAGTGTGTGTGTTCTGTTCTGTTCTGTTCGGTTCTGTTATGTCTCCTGCCTCCCTGTCAACTCCTCCACCGGCTTCAACTTCCACGCCCGCTCTAGTTCTAGCTACAGCTCTGCCACCCAATCTACCAAAATGCGAATGGTGAAAAATGTTTTGTTCTCGTTCTCGTTCCCGTTCCCATTCTCATTTGCGTTGTAGTCGTTGTTGTTGGTATTTGAACTTAATTAAATTGAAAAGCTCCATTACGCTAATGAATGTGTGAAAACAAAAGGAAATTGTTGGCATAAATATGCTGATGGCACCAACCAATACCAATAACGCCAGATCAACAATAACGGTATTAATAACACATTTACAGTTATGCTACTAAACGCCAGCATTATCTGAGTGCATACGGATATATCTCTGTGTGTGTGTGCGTGAGTGAGGCGGTGATGTCCTCGCATTTTTAGAAAATTTCTACAAATTTAGTAGGCCAGAAAATGCTGGGTGTCCATTAGATTCCATTTGAGAAGAGACCAACAACAACAGTTTCACACGCACTTCCCAATAGACATGCCAAAATGATAAGTATACCGCATAGTGGTTCATATTTTCAAAACAAAAAAAACACAGTCAAAAGTAAAATTAGTCCCAGGTCTCACTTGTACAGTGAGTCCCATGAGAATACACAAGAGCTGCACACACAGAGGAATGGAGAAACGATGTCGGCAAAAGGCAACAGTTGAACATGGAATAGTGGTCGACTGATCTCGGATATAAGATAAATATCATCACCTGGTCCTTTACATCTGGTCCTTGTCATCATTAGCATTCCAGGTGTTTCCGCATTCATGAAGAGCGTTGCCTGTTGGCAACTGAGCTCGGACAACTTAGTATTATATCCCGATAAGAACACCAAACATTTTTCAGCACCTATGCCCATCTTGCATCTCACCAAAAATGTCCTTGTCCTGGCCGTTGCAGTGCAATGGATAGCGGCGCTCCTTTGAGAGGACCATCTCTGATCTCTCGTACGTCTCAGTACTCACGCTATCGCTCGCTGTGATTTTTAAAATAATGATGACTTCTAATATGAGACCATGGTTTGCTTCTGCGTTTAAAGGACGGCCGCAACAATAGAGCTGACCGCTCCTTTGCCAAACACATCAGGATTTTAAGTATCCACTTGCATTTGATGAATATGTACCATGGTGCGGGGAAGACAAATAGAGAGCGTCAGAAACACTCACACACACATCATCCAGTCGAAGTGACCTAAGATGGCAGATTTCAATGGAATAGAAAATAATTGCATGTGTTTCCTTGCAAAGAGATGTCATAAATGCCTTTGAGTACGTACACACGTCTTTACATATGAATTTTGGAATTTAATAGCCCACAGACGTTTGTGCAGAGTGGCAGTGCAAGAGAGAGCGAGAGAGAGAGAGAGAGGTATGTATCGGGGTGTATCACACATGCACGCAGACAAAATCTTCAGAGGCAAAAAGGATAACATTTCTTTCATAATCCGTTTGTGTCGAATGGCTTTGTCCGCATAGACATGGTCCACACGCACAGACGACACTCGCAAACAAAGCGTCCTACTTGTTATCTGCCATAAATACTGCATACATATGTACATCTATAATTATCCTACTCGTAGGCATATCCTGAATGCCGGTCCCTCTGTGTGAGTGTGTGTATGTGTGTGTGTGTGTGTGATCCACTGTGTTAGTGGATTTAGTTTAATACCTGAGAAAAAACATAAAACATTTTCATGCCATATTTCTCCGAGTTGTACACAAACATTTCCATTAGGCCATCCAAAAAGGAAAACTGTTGTTTTTAGTTTGTAAAACATTTGTTGGCAATATGCCCAAAATTAACATTCTACACTCTCCCCACACCGACATTCACAAGCAACTAAAGTTTGAAGTAGTGCGAATGTGTATTCTACGTCCCGTACTTGAATGCGGATGTGTCAGTGTGTGTGTGTGTGGCTGTGTGAGTCTGTTTAGGGAGAGGATGGTGGATAAACATGCAGACATTCCCATGTCTACATATGCATTTGCACAGATGAGCCTTTGTTGAGGTCATGCATAATCTTCTAAATTGAAAATTAAAAACGACAATTGAATTATTTAGACCAATGAAAGTTCAGAGCTTTATGCAAATCCGACCGTATTAGACATCACAAGTCCATAAACTATCGGATGCATTTAAACCGAATGCAAATGAAATGCACACTGAATGGTCACACCAACACCACCAGCAGCACCAACATCCGTACTACCACCACACATCCAACACAATTCCTATTGCTGGCCAAATAAAGAAATGACGAGAATTTCAACAAAATGCAAAATGAGTTTGCATTGTACTGCCGAACAGCTATTCGGCTATTCGGATAACAAAAACAAACAAAAAAATACAATAAAAACTCACATCAGAAAAAACCAACCAATCGATTGAATAGTTCGCATAAATTAGATTTGCTTAGGAGCCCAAATATTTTCGTGTGAGCGATCGGCCCAGCTATTGAAATTCCCAAAATAGCCTGTTCTTTTTTTTATTGGAAAATGGCGACGAAATCTGTGAAAATCTCCTAAAATTTAAGATTAACCTCCTGCCTTTTCCTTTGACTTGTAATGGGCGGACGAATATTGACATGGATCAAGAACGGTTGTCATGTAATTTAAATGTGTTGATGCGGTTAAAAAATGTCCCCAGACGAGGTGTCTGCCGAAAATACCATACGTTATTTCACTGGAGATGTACTGGCGATTAATGATATGATTTGCTGCATCATCCCCATTGCGTCTGTCTGAAAATAATTTCCAGCTGCGGTGTGATAGTGTAACAAGACCTAATAATCATTGTCCCACATATACGTCGGCCAATGTTATTTAAATCCTCCTTTAATTATAAAACACTCCTGCCACCATTTGTGCACTTGTGCAATAATACCCATAATTGTCAGATTCACAAGCTAAAGATAGCACTGGTCACCGAGTCATACACGTACAAATATACGGACATACGTACACACATCTAATATTCATTGAAATGCCCATTCAGTGGTGCTGTGGTCCACAGAGCAAATCTTTATTTGTGGAACATAATCAATGGTCGCAGACGTGGTGCTTACTATTTTATTATGATTCACCGTTCCTCCTTCCAACGGAACTCAGCATGTTGCATCTTCATTGGATGTTGGTGGATCTGCTGAAGTGGAATAAAGGACCCGTATGTGGTACATGATTTTTCGGCGTGCTCTCTGTGTTATTGGATTGGATTTTTTTTTTGTTTTTTTTTTATTATTGAAATTCTCTTCACGTGCCGCCATGCCGCTCCAGGTGCTATGGCATAGTCATATAAACGGCCACATTAATATAATGGTTTGCCGATATTATCGTATTATGTTTGGCCGTTCACATCCATAGCCTTTCCCGAAGGCAAACTCCACCAAAAAAACAACAAAAAAAACACCAGAACATAAAAAACTAAAAGAAGAGCCTAACATTATATAAGAGCCTGATTTATGTGCAATGGCATATAGACATGGCACGGCACGGCACGGCATGACACGACACGGACACAATGAAGAATTTTAAATGAAAGACCATTTAAAGTGAGGATGTAGGGGAATATGTCAGACGTGTGGCGAATATCCTGTCCCATGAATCATCGGTGGTCATTATGTGTTTTTCATTTTCACGACAGTTCCAATGCTCAAGCACAGCTCAAGTGAAACATTTTGATTTCGGTTACATTTGGTCACATATAAAAAGCCCACATAAAATTTAGTACAAACTGATGATGTCTCCCTCATACACACCCGTAATGGAATGTCTGAACAGACAGGGGCCTGATTGATATGCCACCGACCATCAGTTAATACAGCAGGGCCCTTGTCTCAACATCACCCAGACTAGCAAACTAATTCGCTTATCAATGACAACTTTCTGTTTACTTATTTACTTTCCACGCAGGTACGGACGGAGGGGAACTTGTATCGAATCATTGAGCTGAGTATAGTGACTGACCGGGACCTACTACTCTTGACGGCGCCCCCGAATGGCTAATGCTTTTTAAGTTTTACATGGCCTTGAGATAACTCTCTTACTCGTAAGGACGCCATGTGTCGGAACCGTATTATAAAATAGACATACACATTCATTGCAGATGTTCACAATTGTGTTGAGAACAATGACCAAATATCTCTGAGAGACACAAAGACAGCTCGCATTATTTTTATTCTATTTTCCACGTCTCCATGGTACCACCAGTCGTCGAGAGGGTGCTACCAAGATATTCAAAGCCACCAACATGTCTATTTTGAACAGCTGATCGTTGTGGTTTCTGTTCTGCCACTGTTGATCTGTAAGCCAATTTTGAGTGACTCCGTTATTTTATTGAACTTGGTCTGCATATCCGAATAGGTGGTTGTTAGAAGAACCGTATTGTCAGCTTATTCCAAATCTCAGAAATAGACCAGATTTTCAAATCAAGAACAGTTAGTAAAGGTGATAAGGCACAAGCTCAACGTACTGCAAGGGTTTGCTGCACTGTCTTTGTATACAACTCTAGAAGTCGTTCCATCATAGCTGTTTTCTATTATCGGTACAATTTTTTTTGGGTATTCGTCTCCATAACAGGGCAATCCCAATGTATTTTCTATTTAGGGAGTTGAATGCTTTGTCGTCATCTACCAACGACAAATACAGACTTACATTCAATGGATTGT
Source organism: Hydrotaea cyrtoneurina (assembly GCA_958296145.1). NCBI lineage: Eukaryota > Metazoa > Arthropoda > Insecta > Diptera > Muscidae > Hydrotaea > Hydrotaea cyrtoneurina. The sequence goes on along the minus strand of OY282513.1, from coordinate 1,731,193 downwards.
TCTATCACATTTCTAGTTATTCATGTGTGATCGATACATGAATTACCCGCTCGGGCGGACGGTCCACCTATGGCGGCAATAATTCTTCTCGATATACGTATGTCTATAAGTTTGATGTGAAACATCCATGTGGTTATCATTCAACCAATGTTGGCAAACCCAGTTGTGTTCCAAAATCAAGTGGAGTTGGTTTCCTGCTATCGCGGGAAGCAAGACCAGCTTTGATAACATGGAAATCTATCTCCGATAGAGTCGTCTCTATTGAGTTAAAAACACGTATGCGTAACATCTTCCATATCAAAAGTTATGGCGGCACTGAAGTAGCCGACATCAGGGAAAAGGAAAGTGTTCTTCAGTCTGCTAAAAAAAAAACAATAAAGAACACACCTACTCATATCCTTTTACTAACTGTGAACCTTAATGAGCAAGGCGGCCGATTGTTAAACACTATTTAGTTTTTTTATTCTTTCTGTCCAAAATATTACATTTTGTTTTTATTTTTTTGTTTGTATATCTTGCTGACTGGAAAGTCAAACAAACCAAAAATTTGTGTTTGCTGGAAAAATACAACACTACACTGTACGTTATCGTAACATTTCTGTGTCTCATATGATTACCGTAGCGTGTGGTATTCTTGTGTTTTCAGTGTATTTTTTTTGTAAGGAATGTGTAATGCTTACTGATTTCACAGAAGTTCCGTACAGAACATTTAATTACAGTATCTTCGTGCTTTATTTTTCGAATCCGGCTGGTAACAGCCTTCGATTCGTTTCGTACTTTCTGAAAGGTGATACCTGTTCCCAGATAGACACACCATGCGATGCAGTTGTTCCCCAAGGATGCACAGCCATTGTATGTGATTCTATGTGCCCGGTATCTGCATTGCTTAGGATTCTATTTGCTAATTGTTGTTGGAGTACTGTTTTCGAGAGAGAGAGAGAGAGAGAGAGAGAGAAATCCAAGTTTAATTCGACTGTTTTTACAAGATCAAAGCCAAAATATCATTGTTGCGAAAGAGCGATGAAACAATTTGGGCAGCAAATGCTTCTGGAGCGTATCCAATGGAACGGAACGTACAAAAACACTGCAAATGAAAAACTCAAATATTTTGCATACCTTCAAGTGTTGTTGGTATGCGTGCGTTTGTGTGTGAGTGTGTGTGGGCAACACACAACTAAAACTATTCCATTGTCGGCCGGCAATGTCTGTTGAATCCTTTGGGTTTGGTTGGGCTCCTCCCGTCCGTTTGTTTTGTGTATCAGTTGCATTTCCATTGTAGCCGGATGCCACTCGTAATTGTGCAGCATTGCACGGCATTGTGAATTGAATGGTGTGGGGATTGTTCCATTGTATGGCCGCTCGTATTTCAGTTGTGCTACGCCATTCCTACCTTTTTCCATGTACACGATGTATATGATGCGGTACTAGTGGCATTGTTGTTCGCGATGATGAAGATGGTGGTGGCGTGGTTGGAATTGTGTTTGCATCCATTTCGCTCTCCCAGTCAAGATGACAATTGTTTCCATAACAATTCCAAAGTTGCAAAACTTTCTGGCACATTGTCAACAGCCAGCCAGCCAGCCAGCCAGCCAGCCAGCAAGTAAGTAAGTCAGCCCGCCAGTTTGCTTTATGAAGGAGCACGAACGGATACTGCAGTGGAGAATAACATTCATTCCAAGCAATTATCACTGGAGGGCAACCATAAAAATTATCAAACAACAAATACTAAACGAAAACTCATAACATTACTTTTTATGCAAAATTTGAAATAATTCCTTTGGTGTTTTGCCACTAATTCAACGACAGCGACAACGACAGCGGCACAGAACGAAATATTGCCGGGCAGAGTCAACTCCAATGGATGCCCAAGGCTATAAAATTCAATTTGTTGTTATTGTGCAGCATCGTATCGCATATGAACATCAATTCCGACAACAATACGAATGGAAAACCCCACCCTTCCGCCGCTCCAACTTGTGGTGTACGGTGTGGAACGGTGACGATGATGAAGTAGTTAAAGTGCTTAGTATTCCATTACGCCATACAGACAGACAAACCGACAAACAGACAAACACAGACAACGTATGCGTCCATTTGTTGGAAACCATAGAAATGAACAAGAATTGAAAGCGATGCGGCAATATCTTTTTAATATTCAAGAAATTTTCATAAAATTTCAATATTTATTTGCTGGGTCCGAGTCGCCCACACTGGCCTCTCTGTGTGTGTGTGTGTGTGTGAGATTTATGAATGTACGTTCATCCATTAGCCATGGCTCTTTGGTTCAAATGTCCCATAAATCTTGGGAAATTGTACATAAATTACTTACTTAAAGTATTTTTTGTTTTTGTGTTAATTCATTCTATTCCCAAGAATCCGCCCCCATTCCAACCCCCAACCGTGCATTCAATGAAATCTATTCCGAGAATGTGTCCGTCCATTGGTCTTTGTGTTTTTGCATGGGAAAAACTTGTGACATTTATCAATTTCAAATGAATACTAATGACAACTATTATCATTAACAAATTCCGACAATGTGATGACCTTCTCGCTTTTATGTACTCTCACGCACACACACACGCACACACACACGCACACACACACACTTACTAGAGTGTAAGAGACCATTGAAGGATTTAATCGGTAAAAGTCCTAATGGCTCTACGCAATAGTTTCTTAACAAAGTATTTGATTTCTTGCTTGGAACGCTGCCATTTGTGGGCTTCATCACCTCAACATGCAAAGGAAGAGAGGAACAGAGAGCGGAGCGGCGTGCATGCCTTTAATTTGGCCATAAAAAGTTGCTATCCCTGTGGAAGGTCATAATAATAAATGTTAAGTGTATTGTGTCCTGGTGGCAAACTGTAGAGTGTGTGTGTGCATTATGAGAAGAAGCCCTATTAAAAATAACGAAGAAATTTTTAATAAAGCAAAGTATCCGCTCAATTGGGTGGAAAAGATGATTTTCTTCCATGGCAAAGACACAGAGAGAGGTAGAGAGAGACAGAGAGTTTTTAATTTTAGCCTCGAGTATGCCACGGAAGCCCAACATTGAATAGCACCTCAAGGCATAGACCTCATCTCAATACCATCAGCTCAATCAGCAGAAACATAGACATACTTGCGCCCGCTTATGTGTGCGTGTGTGTGTTTGTGTAAATGTTCAAACGCAAATACCGACCGACCGCCGGAATGAAATAGCCGTGGTAGTGATTATTTCAATGCCACGCAGTACAAAACGGTGGGTGTCCAAAAAAAGTGCACAGTCCGGAATGAATTTTCACCAAAATCCAATGAATGTCTTGTCGTTGAACCAAGCGTTAAATGATAGCCAAATTATTAATTATTTCTGTGCATTTACGGACAATGAACTTTGTTTTGAACAAATAATGTTTCGAAGAGCTTCAATCGCAGTAAATACTAATTTCACTGTTTCATACGTATGTTGAGAAATAAAATACAATCTGAATTCATCAAATATCCACCTGAAATATCTTGTTTTGTTTCAACAACTTCAGTGTGATGTTCAGCCGGTAAAGTTCTAGAGATCAATGGTCCTCATCTCCACGACAATTATCAAAAAGTGACACCCCGGGACAATGTTAGCAATTTCGGGAATTATTTAATTAATTACAATATAAAGTAAATGTATATTGTAATTTTGGGTCCAAGGGTAAACCGGGTGACACAGACCATATGGCGTGATTTTTGCAGCGACACACCGAGCCAAAAGTACAACGATTTTTTTAACCATGTGTCTGGTTAATTTTTTCATGGTAAATATTTGATTACAAAGTCAAAATAACGTTATATAAGGTCAAATTAACATGAAAAATAGTTGAGTTAACATTATATAAGGTTGATTTTTTCGAGAGAGAGGCTGAAAAATGTGCGAAATAAACAACAATTCAAAGATCATTCGGCTCTGTTGTGTCGAAGTTCTTGAACTGCTTTGTGTTAGACGAAGTTCAGTATTATGTTACACGAAGTAGCAACGAATGCGATTGTGTTTCCCAGCCTCCCACACTTTTTCCCCTCTTACTTTTCTCTTAACATGTGAGAACGTTATCTCGCTCTTTCAAAAAACCACCACCAAATGCTATCGTCACTGCTTGTTGAGCTGTTGGTTTTCAATGCTTTAATGCTTGCTTTTTTGGGATATGCGCTACTAAACAGTAGTTCTCGTTTAATCGCTTAGAGCTAGGACACTTATTACACCAATAATTGCTGCATAAATCATTGCAAATGGGTACCTATGAAGAAGTGTGACGGCTTCCGACACCTTGCTTGCAATCAAAGAAAACACAATTCGTGAAGCTTTTTTTGAAAATTTATATTTCTGCAAAGAAATATAAAATTGTTAAATTGAGCATGCATTGTTTCAATAAATTAACAATGACATTTTTATATTAACAATTTTCATAGTTAAAAAATTCAACAATGCATTGTTAAAACAACAATAATTATTTGTATATCAACAAGTTTCATGGTTAAAAAATTCAACCACGGAGTAGTCAAATTAACTATTATTATTGTTAAATTCCAGTCAACAAGAAGATGTTCAAATTAACCATATATAACGTAGACTCCAAATCATGTTTATTTATGGTTAAGTTAACCTTATATAAGGTTAATTTTTCTCTCTGTGCAGACCAAAGGCAGCCTGATAGGCAAGCACGCTACCAACTCGCCTACCGCGGCGATTAAACCTGGTAATGTAATTGATATGGTCACTGAAATTGTTCTCAAGGGATGACAAATTTAGTACGGTTAAGCTACTCGACCAAAATTACAAAAAAGAAAATGTTTCATTTCTAAGAATAAACTGCCACAGAATCGTCTCCATCTTCTTGAAAAATTAAGGTTATTCGTATAAGTATGCAATTGCATCTGACAACCGTGGTCGGCTCGCACTTGGCTCGCTTAAGAGTTGTACACTTACTGTGGGGCGATCACCGTACACAGGAATTTCCCTATACTCACACGTATTTTTTTCGAGCGGTTGTAGGATTTAAGCCGTCTTCATAAGTTGTGCAGCTATGACAGCCAACATCAGCAATTGTCGTTAATGTCAGTCGCACACTGAGGCACACCGTGAGTGTTCCTGTGAGAGTGGGTGTAGCTTTGTGTGTGCGTGTGTGTTACAGTAACTGAAAGAACTTAATACACTGACAATGTTTTGTTCTTCATTTTTAAATCATTAGAATGGTCTCGGTATTATTTTCACTCTGTTTCATGAAAAGACATTGTGTATGTGTCTGCAAGTATCTGTACTCACCCTCTGTACTCACCCGGCCTATCCCAGTCCCTCACTCACAGACGCACACTCACACAGGACGGATACAAACAGAGAATGTAGTGTAACAGCAGCTGTGGGCATTTGGGAGAGGGAAGTGCAAAGAAAGCCATGAATAAAGAAAATGAAAATGAAAACGTTTAAACGCACAGACAAGAGTAGTACACATTTTAATTTGTTTAATGAGCATGTTGAGGCAAACAATTGTAGGCTTTCTCTACCACCACCACAACAACAACAACAGCAGCAGCGACAATGCCAGCAACTCTCACAAACAAGAATTTCGGCCAAGCCATACATAGTATAGCAGAGCGGCATCAATAGCAACAGCAAGAGCAACAGCAACAACAACAACTGCTATAATGTATTTATATGGCATTCGGTGCGATTCCCCGCCCCACTCTCACTCACTCCAATTTATCGAGTCCGCTGTGGGCCTTCTTCATTCCAGCCGTACGATGAGTGCTGGCATTTTTTGTTTGTGTTTTCATTTAAATTCATACCTTGAAAATTGTTTACTTACTTTTTTTTTTAGGTATAAATTAAAGGGCACAAGTGGTGGGGCGGGTGAGGTACGAAGGATGAAGGTATATTTTGCTATTTGTGTTTATTTTCAGTTCTTTTCCAACAAGCCACTCTCTCTCTCTCTCTCCCGCGCGCGCTTTCTGTCTCTGTCGGTCGGCCTCTGTGTAAGTGTGTGTGTGTGTGTTGAAGCCTGTTTTTTTTTTTTGTTTCATTATTTGTCGGCATTGTCGACAAAAGTGCTCTCAAGTGAAACATTTTAATGGAAAGCGGTTTTCCAAAGCTTTCATTCTGTTTATCAATTAAATTTCAATTATTCAAATGAAATGAATGGTTTACATTACTTTTGCGAATAAACAGCCCCAACTACGAGTACAACAACCAGCCGCAATATAATGGAAGCTCAAATACTGCCAAGCGCAATGAGAAACACACACAAAACCGAACAAATATTTAAATTATTTAAAGTATTCCATTTGAATTTCAAATATGTATTCGCGCCTCTTACCTCTGAACAAGCGGTCAACCCACAAGAGTGCAACCCCAGAGCATAATAAACACAATAGTTAAAGCTACTGTTGCATCATCGATTAACAGACAAACGTCTCACGCGCTCCGTTCAAATCAGCGGGAATATTTAGAGGGCCTGCTTGTAAAACCTGTTGTCGGTCACCATCAAGGTGAGACCGGAAGCCGGAAGCTAAACTTGTAACTGGAAACTCTTTCGTTTCCTCAGAACTTTCCTATGTTATCCTGCTTATACAGTCAACCAAAGTGAAATAGAATTGGCGTATTACATTGCCAAGTTCTCTATTTGGCATCTAATGAAGTTTGAAAGAACATACATTCAGTTCGCTAGGTCCATGTATTTTTCGAGCACCCGCTAAACGTCACCAACAGTTAACAGCCCACCCACACAAAAAAAAGGGTTAAGGTGAATCATGGGCATTTAGGCGTCCACATGATTGCTTAAAACGTGTGATGTATCCGAAATAAACAATCATGGTAGCATAACCACCAGACTATAGACTTAATTCAAGTAATCCACGCTTTATGCACTTTACATAAGTAATGCGATTTGTGTAAATTATTGGAATCGACATGCGTTTCACAGTTGACATTTTCATTTCACAAACATTCCCATCTTAGAATATGGAACCAATCTGTAGCGCAAGCGCGACCTTCTTCTGGCGGAAAAGAACTTTCGCTGGTACCGAATCTCCAAACCGACATGCTTGGACTATTCTTAAGTGTCTGGTGCGTTGTTCTCGATTGTAAGCTACAGCAGCATTTGTCTGGAAGTTAGCTTTGAGATATAGAAACTATAGCTAGAGCAAGCGATTCATTCGCAACTACAGGTCAAGCTGAAACTAATTGTACAGTGCTCCAGTCGATCTTCGGTCCCGCTACACTCCAACTCCCCTTTAAATATATATGTGACCTTGTTTATGTTCAGCTAAACATAACGCAGATGCCTGAAATATTGACATAAATCAATAACATTCACATAATGAATACTAATGAGATATATTCTTGACTTCCCATTAAATAGGCTGACTATTTCATAAACTAGCGAGATGAAAGACAAATTGTAATTGCATTTCATTAGAAATTAGTTCCCGATTTTTATTACAAACAAAAACCTATTACTACAGAATTCCGACGAATTTCTCAATGAAGATACACACTGGGCAAAAATTACTAATTAGTGTATACGGGAAGGTTTCGTGTGCAATTATCAAACAAGAAACTCTGGTTTAAATTCATAACAGTTGTCCATTATAAGACATTAGACATACCGATTCAAATCAAACAGCAGTGTAATGTTATTGATCAAATTATCGCACCAAATCCTATGTGTAGAGCACTCATTTCTTTAAGCAAGCCTGGGCAATAATCTCCATAATCGAAATAGCTAGGACACATAGTTTGTGTGGAAAAAATAATGTTATTAAGATCTCTGGTCGGTATCAACCAGTTGTGCTCTATGAAAAATACCGCAAATAAAATAATGTAGAATTCTCCAAAAGAATTCGCAATATGAAAATTTCCCCAACAATTCTGAAAAGTACCCCAAACAATTTTATAAAAAATCACCCAACGGCAAATCATCAAAATATTATGAAAAATATCCAAAAAAAAAGAACAACAATAACTTTTCATAATTTGGAAAAAGTATATTTTTGACAAAAAAAAATCAAAAGAATGAGCAAAATATTAATTGTACATTTATACATTAATGGTAATTTTATGAACTTTGCTTTCACACATAAAGTGTCCAAATATCTTTAAAGCCTTTTTCGCAATTTGGACAATTTATTAAATACGTATTGCCCACAATTGCTCCGTGAACAATTCAAAAATAAAGAATCACCCCGAATTCGGTATGGTTTTTTATGATTCAATTTCACTCTAACCTAAAATGACAAAGAACACCCCAAAAAAATTGAAAACAACCCCAAAACAAAAGTCTTAGACTTTCAAATGTAAAACTAGGGTCGTTACCCCAAAATTTTATAAAAAAAAAAACATAATAAAAAAAGTCTAGCACATACATTTATTTAACATAAGAATGGTTATGTCACGGTAAAAAATTTAAATTTTTAAATTATTGGTGGCTTAATACATAAGTCAAATATCTATAAATGGTTAAGCAACAAAACAACAAGCAATGTGAATAATAACGCTCCTATTTATAGATGACATTTACAAAAGTCCCATGATTAACAAAGAAAAAGTCTGCGTACAAAAATTAGAAATGGTTTTAATTTCACTTTAAACATCAATTTCGCACCATTTTCAATTATACTCCTTTGTCAAACTGACCAAAGAACAGTTTCCAATATTTTAAAAAATGTATTCCTAATAAATCGTAAAGGAAAGCAAATTTAACGCTGGCGAAAGGAAATTAGTTTATATTTGTGGAAACAATATAAAACTATGAGAGAAATTTGTTAAAATAATTGAAGGGGCACATTCCTCTGTTGAAAGAGTAGTTAATTCGTATATGGAAATAGCAAATTTCTTATCTAAACCTCTCTCTGGCCGAACTTCCATATTAACCGAAAGAGAAATACGTTCCTGCATCAAATGGGCCATTTGCGATGACTCTCTGCGGAAAATCCTTAAAACGGCTGGTTATCGAGGCCGAGATGCACGTAACAACAAAACCGATACAAAACAACTAATTATGCAAAAGCCACATAAATAAGCCACAAAAGTTCTGGAAAAAAATGGTATTCTCTGATGAGAATATATTTCGTATAAAACCATCTACTGCACTTGATAAAGAATGTTTATCAGGCACAGTTAAGCATGGAGGAGGTGCAGTTATTTGTGGCGGTGAATTGCAGCTAATGGTGTAGTAAATATGCAATATGCATTGAGTCAACTATGGACAAACGTGGTTACCGAGATATTTTGATAGCTAACTTGAAACAGAGTGCAGTGAAATTGAGACTTTAGGACCACTAATAATTTTCGTAAGATAACGACACAAAGCATACAGCCGACATTAAGTTGCCTTGGTTGCCATATACCGGTCCACACCAGTTAGGTACACATCCGCAGTCCCCTGATCTTAATCCCATTGTGCATCTGTGGCATTTTTTGAAAGCTAAATTCAACAGCATTCAATTTCATCAAAAAGTATACCGAAAGAAGTATTGCAGAAGAAATGGGGAAATATAACATCAGCAGAAACCTCAAAACATGTTCAATCCATGCCGAAGTGATTAGCAGAGGTTCTCCAAAGAGAAAGCCTTTCCCACTAGCTACTAAAGTTCAACAAAAAATCGGGACCACTGCATCCTCATTATGAATATACATTTTGTAGGCAGACTTTTTCTAAGGTTTTTAACTTCAAAAGTTCGTTTTTGATTTGCTACGGGTTTATTTTTTTCGGTTTCTTCTTCTTTTTCAATAATAACAGAATTCATAATCTTAAAATCAGTTTTTGTATCTTTCTTTGATTCCTCAACTTGTACGCAGACTTTTGTGAGTGAGTGTATATGATTTACTTTTGTTTTGAAAATATTCCAAAAAAGACGAACGAAATAATTTCCCTACATTAAAAATAAACAAAAAAATTTAAATATTACCTAAAAACTATGAAAAACTCGACAATGTTCTATGAGATTTTTTCGGGAAATTCTGTTTTTTTTTTGGGGGCATTTTTCATAGAGCCACCTTCTGAGCCATTCTAATTACTTAATTGCGATAAACAATTTAGTTTTAGTTTGTTACTCAGGCCGTTGGTACCTCATCCACACTAATGATTACGAAAACGTTTTATTACTTCCAAAAACAATAATAATAAAAAATTTACATTCAGCAGATGTCTTTGCCTCACCTTTTCCGGTGCCCATGTGGTTAGCATTACATATTTAATTAGTCAGCACAAATGTCTGCTAGAAAATGCAAAAGCCATATGAACATTAATTCATTTTTATGGTTTACAATTTTGTTTTTATTTTTTTTTTGTCTTTTCACTTCGTTCTGGGTGTCTTATAAATATTCGGTCAAATTAACTATTGTCTAGAAACCGACGATCATATTTCATAATTTATTTCCTTGGAGGGTTTCGCACTGCCAATACACCACTGGGTCGTAATGCTTTGTGAGCACATTTAATCGCCATTGTTAACGGTTTGCAAGAGATCTATTGTGACCTTTGAACCCGACATTCCTCTTTGACATTTCACCAATCTATTTTGTATATGTATGTGTGTGTGTTTAATAAATAGTATGTGTATTCATTTACTTGCAATTTTATAAAATTCTTTGTGATTTATTTTCTTTTTCTTTCCTTCTCTTTCCAGAAACACTTTCATCGAACCTCATTGTTAATTAAGGCTTTTAATCATAAGTTTCGTTTAGATCTGGAATTAAATTCGTAAGTATTGCCGCAGAGAAGTGCTTTTAATTAATTACACCGACGTCTGCCCGTCCGTCCGTCCGTCATATCTTACATATGTACTTAGAATGGCATGTGTACAGTGGGTTGTGGTGGGTGGGGCGTATACGTTATGTCTATTCATCATACGCCAAAGAGACCCTCCGGCAAAATGTTGCGGATCAACACCAATGCCAGACAACCATTTTGTCTGGTGCGGGGAAATTACGAGCGTATACATTTGTCATATTTCCACAGAGCCACAGTAAATAAATCCAGAGAACATCACTGAAAACGTAATAAATATCAGACAAATTCCAACTCGACACAAATGGATTGTTTCGCTGTCGCTCCGATGCGTTCTCGTTCGCCCACATTATTTCAATAAAAATTAAAAATGCAGAATACAACGAATCAACATTAAATTTGATCTACCTCGGTTCTCCAACGGAATAAATTATTAAACCAAAAAAAACTGAACTCCACTTAGGTAGAACTTCTTTGTTCTGTGTGTGTGTTTTTTTTTTTATATTCGGCATAAATTTCATTATTCACAAAATTAAATTGTCCCTTAAACGTGTGGGAAATATAAAGACCCTATCTCCACAAGAGCCATTAAGCACTCGGACACACTCTGCCAGTACGTTTGCCTCATTTCCGAAATCAGTACTAAAATAAGTTCACTTCATTGGCCAAATTGTTTCTTTCCACCGTAACAACACCACTGATCTTACTTAATATTAAATAAGTGAAATTTTGACAAACAAACCCTTAAAATTACCCGCTGCTAAAAAAAAAAATAAAAACGAAATAAAACGTGTTGGAAAAACTTCCTGTCCATTGTCACTGAAACAGAAATCCCACCCTGAGGCAAGAACTTGCGTTCGCCGGCCACAACTTATAGCACCGCCAAACATTCAGACGGACGTACGAACGGACGGACGCAGAATGAAAATTAAATGTAACAAAATGAAAAAACGAAATTTTCATTTGGAGCTTCTACAGATTTGTTTATTTGACGCGAGGTCAAATTATGCCTAAATGAAAATGTGACAGTCGTCCAACCACCAAACGGCTGACAATGAATTGCGCCAAGTAAACAATTTGCTTAGGGTCGTGTTGTTGTTTTCCTCTTTTGGTTGTTGCTTGCAAGTGCACGTACCCACCGGGGGGGGGGAATGAGAAACGAACGTATCTTGGCCAGAGCAGCAAATAAAGGTCACTTGGAATTGTGCTCGACATAAGAAGAAGAGGGCCAACTTGCAAACTAGAATATTGTATTTGCACATGGGCACCAGGAAGTGATTTGTTTGCAACGAATTAGTTCATGGTTACGATACGAGTTTGTCACAGCAAACGGTAATAATGGAAAATGTCCAAGATAAAAAGTTCATATTGTAGGATTTCAAGCGGAATGTGGAGGCAACTGACCCAATTTTATATGGAGATTAACTGGCTGTTTCCCTAAAACGAATTCCGTCGTTCGTGACAAATTGTCAAAATTGGAAGCTTTATAACGTGGGGTTTAGACTTTATTCAATCCTGATTTTTAGATTTATGTTAGAGGATTCCATATGGAATGTATGTCAAAAAAGAATCAGTTTCCGTTACGGAGAAACATCCGTCTTAATTTTACCAATTCATAACGAACGTTTGAAATGGTTTTACCGAAACCCGCTCCAAGAATATTTCCCAGAGACAGTTCCCCATTGAGACATGTAAACGGTTTACTTTAGATCCAAATGAGTAAACAAATTGTAGATGTGTTTCGCTGAGAAAATGCAGAGTGCGATTTGTTGAATGGAACGAAAAATCTTCAATAATTTCAAAAATCTAATGAGTCTCAGTTTCACTCCATCCAGGCAAAGGACTTTAGCCCTCATAATACCAGACTTGCAGATAAACCATCGATAGTAACTGTCGTCGATTTGTCTAAATTGTTACTTTTCCGAACGAAAGCTCTCATCAAAATCCTTTTTTAAAAACGAGAAAAGGTGCTGTGCACCAAGAAACCGTATAACATTAAAAATAATTGCCTTGTTCGACTAAGCCCTGCACTGTGACGTTAAAGTCCACTTACTGGGCACTGTTATGGTTCTTGCCTCCACAAGTTTCTCTTGTGGGAGATAGTGAGAGAGAGAGAGGGAGAGAGAGAGAGGGAGAGAAAGTAGGCTTCCACAGTCGTTTCTTGCCTACAAGTTGACCACCATCTCACCCATACGAAGAACTATCACAGGACACACACCCCAATGATTGAATGCGGTGCGTTCTTCACTTGGTTCAGTCTTCATCCGACATGGATGATGTATTTATACCTTTTTTTTGTTGTTGGTTATTGTTGTTTGTTGTCCTTGTTTTGCATTTGGAGCTTTAATAGATAAAACAGCTTAATTTGATTTCATTCTTCATATTGTGTTTTATCATCTACATTCTCTGTGGCCCTTGCCTTTTTTTTGTGCTCTCAGTTTTATTGTATTCGGCTCTTCCGTAAAGCTGTTGATGCCTTTGCTTCAACATCCTTCCGGTTGGCACACAAAGACGGACGGACGGACGGACACTCACAATGAATTAAGGTTTGATTTCTTGCAAATATTTTATTGTCTTGTTGCGTTGTCAGTTGTATTTTCTTGTTGGCTTTCTTTGTTTGTGTGTGCCACTGGTAGTTTTTTTCTTTCTCAATTCCGAACGAATCTGACTTTTCATCCAGCTTTTTTCCTTTTGTTGGTGAGAAGAGGAGGTGTAGATTTCTGATGGTGTTGTTGTTGGTATCTTTTCTTGTTCTTCTGGCAATTCCCTGTTGTCAGGCCATAAAAAATATCATCAAGAGAAAAATAAAAGAAATTTTAAGTGCAAATTACAGGCAATGCTTAAAACACTTAAAATGCCAAAGATTTCTGACCTTTCATCAAGTTAATGTAAAGTGTATATAATAAAGCCAAACAAACAAGCGACCCCGACCCCGACCCACCAGTCACCAGTCACTCAGTCATCCAGCCGGCCGGCTAGTCTGCTGCCCAACGAATAAACAATAAAAATTAAAATTGTGTTAATAAAACAAAAAGAAACAAAATGTGCCCATTAAAGGAGAGACAGTGAAAGTTAAGACTTTTTTTTCTGCCTTCCGCTCGCTTTCGCTTGGAAGGGACCAATTGTGGCGGTGTCATCTTCTTGCACATAAAATATCAGTTTATGCGTTCATCCGACAACACCGCTAATTAACTTTAATATAACCACATAGACAATGTCCATGGATGTGCCGGACTGCCGAATGTTATGGGACAGCCTCGGTCCGGTTTTCTCTAATATTTTTAAAGTTGCACAACATGTCCCAAACGATTTCAAATGTATGTGGGTGTGTGTGTGTGTGTGTGCGGATGAAAAGGCTTTAGCCATTCAAATATTTACATTGGTAGAAATCCATACATAAATTTTATTCAAAATAAACAATTGAATAGAGCCATTCTAATATTGGCTCATAATGCCAGTGCAGCAGGCACAAATGCATTCATTTATTTTCGTTTGTACACACACACACACACACACACACACAAAGAGAAACCTAAACATTGAACTAAAGAGGGGGAGGGGGAAGGAGGTACAGCCAGCGGATACACGGACGGATGGACGAACGGATGGCGGAGTGAATTGAATTGACATTTCAGTAAATGGACATAAACTCACGTACATCTAAATCCTTTCAGTGTGTATTTAGTAATCACAATAACACATACCAGCACACTCGCTAACACACAAACACACACACACACGAATACTCGAAAGCATTACACTCAACCAGGACCAGAGACACAAACACATGGACGTAAAACATAGTTAGGCACTCACAGAAACACGAGGCATGCGAGCCTCCATCACACAGTAGGGGATTTTCGATAGTATTCGAGAATAAAAAGTATTTAATAAAAATGCTCGAAGAAAATAGAACTCTGGTAAATGGACAATGACACACATTAGGTTTGTTTTATTATTCGTATCTCATCACAGTGACCGCTGCCGTAGCTGCGGCGATGCAGACGAAGAATAGACGGTGGAACACTTCCTCTATGGATGTCCTGGACGGGTAAACCGGCGGTTTAATGCACTCCGCTCCTGGCTCCAGGATGATATCACCGACTTATCGAATATCGATCCGAGTAGCCTCATTAAATTCCTCAATCTGACGAACTGGATATGAGCATCCGTGGCAACAGGCGGCTTCAGAGTGGTGTGGTAAAATAAATACAATTCAAAACAGTGACAGTGACTAGAAGCTACTTGACGCTTCGTGCCAATGGAGCGGCCACGTAACCAAACAACGTCGCACAACTGGAAGATCTCGTTGCCAGTTCCGGTTCAATAGTCCTCCTGACGCGTCACTGTATCCCTCGAGTCTTAACAAATCCCTATTAGTCCCCACAGAAAAGAAAGACTTCTGTTACTTCGTCTTGCCCGCTCTAACCGGGTTCAGTTTCCCTTTACGTCACTGTTTTCAACAAATCAGAACTTGGATACGGACCTATCTCCACTTCACTGAGACGTTTTCTAAGTTTTCATAATACCTTTTCACTTGTCTCAGTTACAACTATTATATTTTTTTTGCTGGTTGTCCCGTAAATTAGATAATTTCTGAGGTCAATATGTTTCGTAATTTAAACAACTTCGGATATTATTGGATATCATTGCTGAGAGTAGTGGGGAAAATCAAACTCTTATTACTGTATTTCAAATCAAAATTTCATTTAGTTGGAATTTATTCATTCTGTGAAATTATATACAGAGCAGTCTGGGTTGCTATGACTTCAGTTTTATTCAGTGTAAAGGGGCATATAGACACATCAACGGTTTGACAAACATTGAGAGTGTGTGAGTGAGAAACGTCACATGTATACATCTGTGTGTTGTTTGAAGCAATATCAAAACGATTTGATTTTTCTTCAAACGAGACGTCAACGTTGATGTGTCTGTATCGCAATTGACTGTTTGATCAAACATTACGCATTTTTAAATGGATAGTAACGAGACAAAAAATTAAATAACAATCAGCCGATAAGAAACCAAACGTGTTTACACTTCAACGTAACCATAAAAATTAATGTTTGAAATACTATGTTTGACATGTCTGTATGCAAAGCAAAAAGTATTTTACCAATACATATGCCGAGTTTGTCCAACCATTTGATGTGTCTATATGCCCCTTAAGTCCCGATTCTCACTAGCCAATCTTTATGATTCCCTTTCGAACTTGCCTCTTGTGTTCATACAATGAAAATTCGGTTTCAGCACTTGTTTGTTTTCCTTATTGCCTTTTCAAAAGCAAAATGTAAAAATAATCGGCAGCCAACTTAACACTACGAAAAACCCAAGATGCATTGCCAGTACTGGCAAGTTTTTTTCCTTTCCCTTACCTCCCTCTCGCGCAAACAGAATTGTTGCAATTGAAATTGTCCAGTATGAATTGGGACTAACCGAAGTCTGAACGTTTACATTGGTGTGTATGATTATGACAACTGTCAAATTCATTATATATGACCCTTACCAAAGGCCCATTTAGTCTTATTTCTGTCTACATTCATTATCTACAAGGTCAAGTTGCTTCGGCTGAAATTTACTGGATGCTGTCAATGGATCTGCCTCAGTTCCTCTGCTGCTTTTAGACTCCTGCTCGAATAGTGTAAATTAAAAATGTCTCTTATATTTTCAAAAATTCCGCCCACTGTACATCATTCATATACAATACACATGATGACCGGCACACATAAATAGAATATTAAAGATACGTCCATCTTCACTTTCGAGATGGCCCAGTCCGATTGCTTCAGTTCGTGACTTGATTGCAGTCGACCTTTGCATTTAAGTTGCTCGCTCCATCGGTTGATTGGCTCTCTGTGTTGTCAATGGGACAATTTTAATTAACTCCATGCCAACACAACAACTATGGATCACAATTTATCATGCTGCCGGCCAACCGGATGACATCCATGAAATCGCCGTTTTTCCTTCTGTCATGGACTCTGCTTAATTTTGCCTAAACATTTTAAATTGCTCGAGATGAGAACGATGATTCAGTGCAGTGACCCAAACAGATATCGTAACAAACTTCACCGTACGCTACGGATTATTTCGTTCCCACCATAAAGATGTTCACTAAGTACTCGATTTCATTACACTCCTCGCACAAAAGCTTTGTGTAAACAAATAAATTCGGAAAATAGTGAACAACAAACAAAATAAACAAACAAACAACAACAACAAATAAAACCAAAACCGTATTTAACCGACAATAGAGTTGAACATTTACATACTCCAGTCATTTCAACTGGCTATGGACTGCTTATGGCCCTTGGTCGTTGGAAATTTATCTCTAGGCCACATCAGTGTGCCAAATGTAAGCACCCGTACTGTCGTAACGTCCGTCCGCCCGTTCGTCTGTCCGTCTCCATATACATGTATTTAGTTGTGTAGTGAATTGTGTGGATCGTACATGTTTAATTAAATTTTCCGTATAATCATACAAAATAGAATTGGGAACAATTGTTATTTCACACAACACACTCAGACACACGCATATTTAGTGAAGTGTCGGAAAATGAATGGGACAAGCGGCCAGCGAATGCAAGAGAGAGACAGACAGACAGACAGAGAGAATATTCACTTAAATACGAAATTATTTATCAGCTCCAATAAATATTTAACGCTTTTATAACTACGTGCAATGCAACTTAATTTACCAACCAACCAAACCACCCACACACACACACACACACCCAATTGCTCACGCACACAATTCAATGTCCGCACACACATTCTCACACGCACTTGCCCTTTGTTTCCAACCTATTTATGTTAACAATGTCCAGAAATAATTAACAGAGTGATAACATAATTTGCCCGACCCTGCGTTACATGTTATTCATGGGGACGGCCAGTGGCCATCTGTGAATGGGGAAAAGCACCAGACCGGACCGCACCGTTTATACTCTCCACAGATAATCATTTACTGATTCTTTTGTCTGTTTTATCTCCATTTCTTTATTTGCAGACAACTTTTATCGCCGAATTTAATACAGAAACACTATCATTCTAGCGGTTATTTAGTAGATGGCAATCGTCATGTAAGTATCGATGCAATCTCAACATATTTCCTATCCTTTCTATTAAAACCGGCATTTACAACATCGACGTGTATTGTGAAATCATCGACTTGACTCTGTGGAAAAAAGATAAAAGAAATTTTGTGGCATTCAATCGTTTTGATCACGAATCATCCAAATCCAAATTAAATGCAAGCCAATAAAAAGTGAAATAAAAGTTAGTACTAGTACATTCATAATTAGGTTCACATGGAACCTGTTTTTCTCTCAGGGAAATTACTGCTCCCTTTTGTTTTCCCCAAAAAAACAAAACCAAAAATCAATAAAACAACCATTAAACAAATATTGTGGCCACCTTCAAATGGGATTTTCATTAAAGCCTGAACTTTTAAATTTGATATTCTAAATGAGATGAGCAATTATTTCAAATTTCTAAACCAAAACGATTTCACACCCTAATACAAATTGTCAGTGCTTATCCCAGTTTTCACTCAGGTACAACACATTTTCAAACGGCCACCCGTCCATGATGTTTTATTCGTTTCATTAAAAGTTCAACATATTTTTGTTCACATTTAACTAAAGTCAATAAGTGAAAACAATTTCATGGGATTTTCTCCGCGTGATTTTTCCCAATCGTTTGGACGGCGTCTGTTGTTAATGTGAGCACGTACCGCACCCTTTGTACAACTTGGCTCAAATTCAAATTTCTCAAAGCAGCTGTAAGGCAATTCGTCTTAAAGTAATAAATAAAAATCAGCAGACGTGAAAACATTCGAAAAACAAGAAAACAAACACCTGCAGCTGCAGCAGCCGTAACGTTTATCATTCTCAAATTATTTACAATACGCGCAGGAGTCGTACGCCGTCAATGTCTTTGGCAAATCACATCGATTTCAACAACTGACTAATTGCCTGCTAATCTTCTTACCTTTTGCAGGATATTGAACATTGTTATTACCATGGAACGGTTAAGGACTATCCAGGAGCCAGCGCCGCATTCCACACATGCAATGGCGTCAGCGGAGTCATACACATAGGCAATGAGACATTTGTGATACATCCCTTCTACGGCGGTGATCTATCGGTAAGTCATCGAAGAAGAAACGAGTAGGACGAGTGCACACACACACATGTGTGATGTTTCGCAATGCCACCACATTTTGTATGACAGTGTGGGGGGGAAAGGGGAAGAAATTTATATGGTGCCAAACGAAATTCACGATTCAACACTTTCAAAACTTTTCGGCCCAAACAAATAAAGAGAAAAACACAACCTTTCTTAAAGTGTCCTAAACATTTGTCGGTGCATTAGCCAGAAAAAACATTTCTAACTTATCCTTCCGTACAGCAACACACACAATCCTTTCTCTGGTCGGGGGGAAAAGGAAAACAATCAAATATTTCGATTATATCCTTGGAATGTTTCGAATGGAAAAACAAAAACAACAACGTATTCTTAAAAGGGAGGTTGGCCCGCACGTTGCTACGACGAACCCCAATAAATGTGAGAACTTATGATTTCTTTGCTAACGTTGGCGTTCTGTCTTTCCCCGTCACCCCCCGGCCAACATCTTTTGGCCATTTATTTGAATTTCGCATACGAAAGTTGGGGATCAGGTTAAACCCGCTCCGATATGGTGGAACGGCAACGACAACGACGCAGGCAACAGCAACGAATTAGATTTATGGCTGCTAACGTTTATATTGATTTTCATTGCTGCCACCAACCACGAACATTTTCCCATAAATCTCTAAAATATGGAACTCTGGTGGAATAAAATATTAATCGGTGCGGAAAACATGGCAAAATGGAAAACGGGGAGAATAACAAAAAAAAAAAACTGGCGAAGAGCAGAAAAACGCTGATTGAGTTAGTTGTTTCTATGGATGTTGGGGGAGGGGGGCGGCACTGGGTGTGGGATCAAACTCACGAAACAGGTGTCTGGATGAAGGGGAGTTCTTCAAATGCAAATGACATACCCACACATACACAGATGTACTTATGCACGTGTATAAGTCTTGCCCCATTATTATTGCCCTCATTCGAAATTCAATTCTGTCATCATCTCCTCTTCATCCTCAATAGCCTGGTAACCTTCTGTATCACACATCGATATTTACATTGAACGAGGGCTGATCGGAAAGTAAACGTTTAGTAGCTTACAACAGCTATTTCCGCTTCATGTTGACCTTTGTCCCACTACCATTTAGCTTCGAAAGAAAATTTAAATATTTGCCATGCCCTTGGTTCAAACTTCAATGTCCCACTTCGTTTTATAAATATGTGGTGAGAGGATAATAACTCATTTAGGTTAGGTTGAATAGAGGATTGGTCATGTACCATGACCGTCTCATGTCGTTGACATACACCTAGGCCAGCAATTCGGCCTGTTGTGCGCTCCTGCTTTAGTCATTTAGTATTTAGAGTTTTGGTGAGAAGCAGCCCAAGGGTCATCATATTTCATTAGCACAAGTCTGAGGGGATTTCTCAGGCCGCTAAGTGTTTCGCTGCATCATTCATGATGTATCGCGGACAGTTTGCTAATTGAAGTGTACGTTTTTATTATTTAGGTTTCGATGAGTAATATTGTGAGCTTGTTCTCAGCGTTCTTATTAATTTGCTAGCATCCTTATAATTCTACGTATCCTAATTCTGTAAGTTTTACCAATGGAAGGACAGCATTTATTTATCTCGGATAGGAGGTACCAAACCATGTCGAACCACAACTTTTAGAGAGACTGTCGGAAATATATTTAAGACTCATTTGGAATAATCTTAAAGGGGACGTAGTAAGTTATTTATATAGCTTGGGCATAAATTGGGCATCGTATACGAGTAGTTTCTTGAGTAGTAGTGCACCCAGTATCTTTCAATAATATACGAGTGCTGAAGAGGGGGTTCTGGTTTCTGGAGAACTTCATTTATCTAAACGTTCGGAACCATAACGCCCTTCCACAGTTATCTTCCGGCTTACGTTTCAATTTCTCAAATAAAGGAAATTACCGGGAAATCAAGGGGATTTTTGTTTTCATCAATTTTAAATTTCAGTGTTAGTTCAACGATTTTCCGGTTCGCCCTCGAACATTTGCAGCGAAACTGTTCACTCGGATTGGAATGAATTGGCACGGGCTAAACTGAACCATCGCCTGCTTGTATGTGTGTGTGTGTTTCTTTTGTTTTGTGTTTTTATTTAAGGACAAGAGTTTATTGTTATGGGACTGCTATGCCATGAATAGCAGGAAGTCAGGGTGGTGATTTGAGTGGTGTGGCCTGTAGTACCTTAAGACGATCGCTATGATTGCCAGCCGTGATGGTTATAGGTGAGATGATGACAACAGATTATGGCCCGGCTGGAAGAAGAGACAAAAGAAATGGCCATGAAGTATTTGAAGCAATTTTCGTATGAAAGCAACGTTTTTGAATGATTGTGGATTGAATGCGGCGTTATATGGGAACGATGTGTTTTATGGAAAGCGGCAATGGAGCCAATTGCCCACGATGATTGGAGATTGTACGGCGCGTCATTTGCCGATGCCGATTTGATTACCCTTTGGATGTCCTTGTGCATATTAAATCGTACAAGCAAACGGTGTCGGGGGAAATTGTTGTCATTGTCGAAATTCAATTGAATTCAAAACAATTTCCATCAAACCCCCGGGTTTTTTAAATGCGATTAGCAACAACAGCAGCCATTAGAAACACAATGTGACACTGAGAGATGAACATGAACATGCTGTGTTGTGTTGTATACCCAAATCGAAATCGTTCGTATGCTTTGATTTTAATTGCTTCAATTAAGTTTATTAATTAGGTTCAATTAAACCAGAATGGGAATGGCAGCCAACCTTCGCGTCCCCCGCCCCCACCCATTTTTGTTGTTCTGCACATAAACGGATAGAACAAAGATTCCAAATGAAATGAAATGCAAACCATCACAAGGTCAATTATGGAAAATGCTGACAAACATTTACAGCCAGCACCTTCGTATTCCGTTTGGGGCTCAGGCACTCTGGCTGAAATTTCGTATTCGTTCATTACAATGTCGTCAATGGCAAAAATCAAATTGGAATGCAATAAAAGAATTTAATCAAGATCCAACTCGTACACCCGAATGGGGCGGGGAGCGGATGTTGCTTAAACGGAACTAAGCGCAATTATAAGAGTTTTCATAATGGCAAGATGTGATTAACAAATAATAACAGCAGCAACAACAACAACAACAACAGAACCGGTAATGCTGAACGGCTCTTAAAAAATTGATGACAGTTTGGAAATTAGCAGAAGAAAAAAAAAACCAACAACAACAGCTGTCATTCTCTTGTAATAGGGGAACATTTACAGGCGCTTGGAACCGGAAAGAGTTTCCATAAAACCACCGCCACAGTTTTACTAATGACTACAAGTTTTTAATTACCACATCCTTTTAATGGCAACATGAACGGAAAATACACGAAAAACTTATTAATCCTTTGACAAACTGACGATAACATCTCCAAAAAAACAAAAAAAAAGAAGCGGGTGTATGTGTGCCTGTGTATGAGCATAAAACCATAAGATTTTTTAATTAACTTTTGCTGGCATTGTATTCAAATAAAACAGCTAAACTCGACAATATGTTAAAAACGACAAAACGTTGCAAAACCGCAAACTCCACGCCGCCTCGCAATGCTGGAGAATGTGTTGCGGCAAAGCCGGTTACAACAGTCTGCAAACCAAATTTCACGAAACAAAAAAATGTCTCTAACACACTCAAACACACCGTGGGCAAACCATCGCTCAACCGACAAACCAGCCAAAATATATACACACATATATAATCGTCCTTCGTGTGACTACACCTCCCTCCCTTCCCTCAGCCTCAATGGGAACAACTTCAGTTCAGTACAGAGCAGAGATGTTTCGTCTCTGTCGTGCTGATGACAAGCATGGCCAAGTAAACCACTGTAACCAAGGACCGTAACTGAAAAAAAAACATATTATAATCCTTTGGAAAATGAAAACCCGAACAAACAACAAACTGCCGACTGCCGACTGTGTGTTTGTTAAGCGGTTAATAAGGAATTCTCCGAAATACGATCCACTGGCAAAAGTTGACCGAAAGATTGACATGAAATTAGTGGAAAGCCTTCAAATACAATAAACAAAACAACAAAAAGGAAATGCGATTCCTCGCCTTTGGGCCAGCGCCAAATTTAAATATTACAAGCACAAATCTTTTCTCTGAAATCGTTTCTGACAAAGACATGTGATGGACGGTCTGACGTAACCTCGAAAAGGCCGCAGAAGTTAATTAACACGTTGCTGCAAGACAAATCACCGACAACGACAGCGACACTTTCAAGAAAGCTCTTACGGAGTGTTGTTGCGACAGCCAAGATCCAAGAGGATGTCCAAGACACCGAGTGTATGAGTGATGACTTTAAATTGAATTTTCCAAATCTACCCCGTTGATGGAATATCGATTATGGTCCAACCTAACAACCCACCAGATCTAATTGCGACGTCGCTCACATTAAGCGTTAATAAGATTGTGGGCAAGCAACAGGTTTCCGTCGGGAATGGAGATAAGCTTTGTGGCTACCTAGACTCTTGCAACCAATTTACAACAGTTTAGGAAAATAGCTTTACCTTAATAGATGACAATTTCTACGAAAGCACAGACAGACGGATGATGAACTATGTTTTAGATAGTTCTCGCTTATATATCGTTTGTCCGCCATCATATCATGCGACACCCACTGCCTCCAAGGGACAGCAAGACGAACGTTGTGGACAGATACACAAATGAAAAATCTCCACAGTTTTCTGCTCTTATTGCTTCCTGACTGCTGTCGATTAACATGCAACACCCGACCAGTACCAATTTGAGGCAAACGAAAGACCGGATTGACAATATTCTCGCTAATGTGACTTCAACAATGGTTGAGCCTTAGCCAAATGACGAACGTCGCCCTAATCAATTGGCAGTCCGCTATGGGCATCGACGATTATTTGACTAAATATCTGAGCACCCGGTTGTTATGTAACCTCATAAAGAACCCAAGTTCTATGGTCAGGCTCAGGTTTAATCTACACAAGCTACGGATTACAATCTCTTAGAGTTCAGGTCGTACTACGGTAATTGTGACAGTCCTTCCATTTCATGAAAACACGTACAAATGAGATGAACAACCGGACGGAACGTTGTACCGTACCCCCTCTGTTTTTGTCTCATAGATCGGGACCTACAGTAAGTGTTTATACAAATGCGAACTACTTGTTGATGTATTTATTAAGCTAATTGTACCAATGTGGATCGTAAATAAAATGTTTATGTACATTTCACCCAACGTATCGAGAATTATTCTTGGAATTATTCTAGGGTCGCCGAATGAAAGAGCCGCTGATCAAGTGCAACGGTTACAGTCGGTCCAACCGACTTAAGTATATTTACATGGCTTGTCGGGACAAACCTGGGGAAAATTACAAAAAAATTAATGTTCTTTGTGTGGGTGGCACCACAAATGGCGTGAAGTCCATGAGGTTTTACTTTAAGATGGGATGGGGCGATTTCCATGGGAGGTACCCCGATCAGCATCTGCGTCTCTTACGTGCAATTCTTTCATACCACCTATCACCTATTACAGCGGCTACAAACCGGGTACAACCATTT
Source organism: Hydrotaea cyrtoneurina (assembly GCA_958296145.1). Classification (NCBI taxonomy): domain Eukaryota; kingdom Metazoa; phylum Arthropoda; class Insecta; order Diptera; family Muscidae; genus Hydrotaea; species Hydrotaea cyrtoneurina. The sequence continues at coordinate 1,706,737 of OY282513.1, read as the reverse complement.
ATGCAGTTTATATTTTCGTTGGCTTGCAGCAGCCAACAAAACCCCAGCAACATGCAACAAAAGTTAACATAGCAATGAATACAGCAGTCTGGACTAGGGACATCCGAAAGGATTAACTGCACTACGCTTTCATCAGTTGATGCATTGCATTCAATAAATGTACGCACTGCAGCACACTATGCAAATAAGTGCGTAAGTGTCACACAGACCGACCATGGCGGTGGTGGTGGTGACAGTTTCTCCTTACCCAGGCAGCTTGCGAGCTATCATCACTTTTAATCTTTTGTGTTCGACATTACGCATTTGGCATGAATCAATCAGTTCGGCTCCGTTCCGGTTCCAGTCTCAGTTTTAGATCAATGCCTGGGACGACCCTCCTATTCGTCGTCACTGGTTTGCATGTGTGGGGGAGACATGCAAGCATGTCCTCAGTTACAACTGTGATGCCTGGGTATTTGTGGGTTCGGTGTTAGCATCACCCACATTTGGCAAAGACAGAAAAGGACCGGTGGGTAATGATGTCCGAATGGCAATGTGTCCTGGAAAACAACATCATAAACAAGAAAATGTCGCACAAGCAATTTCTCGCCAACTGCGTATTTGAAAGTGCATAGAAAAGTTTTCGAAACGAGATTAGACCTGAAACAGAGGGAGACGTAGCACGGACCACACCTCTGAAAACGACAAGATCCTTTTACATTTGAGGACAACACATGTTTGGTACCACTGAAAATTTTGTGTTCCATTGTGTTTTTCTATCCGTTTACTTTTGCATGTGTGAACAATTACACATCTTTTTCCATTGGGAGAGAAGACAAAGTCGTCGTAATAAGTGATATTTTGAAATACGACACAATGCCAGTGCAGGGCAAATCCAAACTCCCAGAATAATAATCTACTTTTTGCATGAATCTGGACGGCAGGAAAACAGAAGGAATATGTCGCATTTTGTATAGAACCTTTCTATACTGCTCACGGACAGAATGTGGGCGATGTCATCGTCGGGAGACCTAAGTGATTCGTGACACAGGCAATCCTTCAAAATAGCTTCATGCCTAGTCAACTCTGGACAACATAATGAATTTGTTTTATGTTTCTCCCAAGGAGTAACGAGGAACTCTTAATAATGCCGTGCCCAAATCGGAGATCTACAACAAAAACATCGCGTCTCTCCTGTGCACAGACCTTTTTCCAATTTGATAGATTTAAGAAAAATATGAGTTATATACATACAATTTGTAATCAAAATCAACATATTAAATAATATCAATAAATATCAATACATATATTGGCAACACATTCAAATAGTGTCCCACTCCGAAAAAGTAATAATTTTGGCAAAACTGCTACATTATTCTTAACTCACATTCCAAATTTCTGATATCATGGACACTTCGACCTAAGGCAAATGTGCTAGTATCCTCTAGAACTAGTAGAATGTGCAGAATTTCATGCAAATCGGAGGTGATGAAAGTTTCCAACTACGGTTGTTGGGTCGTTTTTCTTTGGAATTATCCATAAAATGTCCAGTATGCCATCACTGGCATGGTCTGCAGTATTCTCAATGTATGGACATACAAAGTGTAACAGTATTCAACTCGAGGGGAATAAGCTAGGCCTTAGGTGGAATCAATAAGCCTAAGGGCTTTCTCAGATATTCGAACGAAATTCATCGGTCTTCTCTTCTACCTTCCGTATAGACATTTATCACTACGGACGTTTGTTTTAAATTTGTGAAAGGAAAGACAAAAATTCAATTATCTACCGACGGGGCTACTTTAATTTCAGCCTAGTGTCACCATACGTCACATTCTGAAATAAGGTTGGGAAAGAGACAACCAGAAATCCGTGAATTCTGAAATTGGGTAGGTAAGAGACAACCGGAAATCCGTGAACTGTGAAAAAGTTATGAAAACATATTTCGATAATTTGCAAATGGTTGCAAAGTTCCACAATGTTTACAGCGAGCGAAGCAATGTTCTACCAATGATGCGATGAAATTCCCCCCAAAACGCCCGTTCACATCCGATTGTAAGCAGACAATCGAGAGGAAATGAAACACATATTCCTCTTCTCAATTGTCAATTGAACAATCACACACCAGAAAACAGTTTTTTTTTCTTCTTTTTTTTTGTTGAAATATCTGACACAGCATACATTTGCATACTCATCTTTACGTTCGTATGTGAATGAGGGTGGATTTGGTGGAGCGTGTGTGTAAAGGGTAAGTGTTTACCTTTTTTGACAGGCGGACAAGACGCATGCTTGCTCCCACACATGTCTGTGTGTGTTTGTTTTCTTTCATTTATTTTCGCAACATTTTGCGAAATTTTCCTACAATAACCAAATGGTTGTTGTTGTTGCTTAAGTGGTTTTCTGGCCCCCTTCAAGCCCATACTCTGTGATGACAGGTTCATTTGCTTCCTTCCTATCGCGTTCTGTTTTTGTCTTCCGAAAACTCTGAAAAACACTCGTACTCCCGCCAGTTTCAAAATTAACTTCAACATGAGGAAATTACCGGGGGGTTGGAGGTGACGAGTTGGAGGTTTCCACTTCCAATCGTGACATAAAGAGAAATTGGTGGTCAATTAAATTGGTCTCAAAGAAGTTATAATCTTGTTAGTGATTCCTAGAAAATCCTCAAAGATATTCGAAAAAGTTTCTTCCTTGGATACATAACTTGTTCGCATTCCCTTTACAAAGGAAAGGACGCTCCAATTTCTTACAAAGCAAATTACATTGAAATCCAAATAAGACACTTCCTGCCATATCATGCCTTATGGTACCTTAACAACAGCCAGCAGAAATGTAGGCATGAAAGAACGACTAGGGAAAGTCCAAATATGGGGGACTAGCCAGCGGAGTGTAGCTGGCGAAAAACAGTTTCTAACACAAATAATGTCCATGATAATGAACTTGATTCCAGTATTGCTAAATTCAAATGGGGGGCCATGAAAATTAAAAAGTCAATATTTCCTGATCTAGTTACTGATCTGGACTCTAATATAAGAATATAAGAATTCCAAATAGACAGAAGATTCACATATTACTTAAAGATTTCCATATTTGGACTTTGCGATTTGAGAGCAACTTTTTGGGAATTGTAAATGATATCTTCTTTACATCGAATGTGGAGTTTCCACCTCAACCTTTCGCGGTATCATTGTTTGCTCCCTTCTCACCGGAATAAGGCCATGTGTAAATCATGCATTCTGCAACTCCTCCAGAACAAACAGCTGCAATGGGATTTCGGGATCTTAGTACGGTATTACACGCTATAGGAGAAATAGACAACAAGAAAACTTATTGATTGAGTGCCACATATGAAATCAAATGGAGAATTGCTTCCCATTTCAATTGATGAAAATGGCCTCAAATTAACCACAAAAAAATGCCTACCAATATCTATGAGACATTTTTCGCAAGTACTGATTTCGTACCGTTCATTTGATAAAATGAAAAAGTTGCTTAATGATTATACAAATTTACAAAGATTCAGATTTATTCAAGGCCACGTACCCCGTTTGCATGCTGTTTATGTCACTACCCAAAACAAGGTCTTCCCAGATTTAACGATAATTTCCTTGTTTTCATGAAGTCTATTTTATGAAAACGATTTATTTCGATGAATAGACTATTTGGCCTGTTTGTATGTAAATAAAATGGTTTGTACTGAAAAGAACAAATCAGCAGGACATTCTGTCAAATCAGAATGGTCAGTGGGTCTTTGCCACACAGATACTCTCTGTGTTTCACGATGTCGATGATTTTCCGTTTCTGTATAACGAAAACGCAGTCACATTCGATCGACAACATCTCTGGCATTCGCGTAGCGCCATATTCTTAGCAAAACGTATGATGAATACCAAACCAATTTTATAAAATATTAAAATGTCTCCACCTTCGTGCTCAAGTTAATTAAACTAACGATAGTTTCTCTGCGTAGGAGCCAACCCGTAATTACATACAAACATTTGAAATGACAGATATTGTAAATTATTTACTTCAATTATTCAATTATTTATACTTCAATTACTATAATTCATTGCATAGTTTTAATTATATGTGTGTGTAATGTTATGTTTTTGATCAGATCCTTGCTCATACTTTCGCCTTGACATTCGTTTCAGCAGAAGCATCCTCATGTTATATTTGAGGCACGCACCAAAGCCAACAAGGGTTGCGCCAACTCTGGCAATCTGGACTCGTGGCGTTTGTCGCGGCGCACGAAACATTTGTCAGCTGGTATTATCGATGAGATTCATCCAAATGGTGCTGGTCGCTATAAACGTGATGTTCGCGAAGCTACCAAATACATTGAAACTGCCATAATAGTGGACAAGGCGATGTTCGACAAGCGGAATGGCAGCACGAGAGCCGAAGTCATACACGACGCAATACAAGTTGCCAACATCGCCGATTTGGTAAGTCATTCATTCTGTTTTTTTTTTCCTTTTCCTCTATTTTTCTTTTTTGTGGCTTTCTGATTTGGTTGGTTGTCATTGAGTCCCGCAAATCCGTAAACCCGCAAACTCAACTCCCCAAACATACTTACATACATGCATATGTGTGTAGTGTGTGGCGTGCAAGAGAGATGTCGCTTTTTAATTTAAAATTACTGCCAAATCACATGTGATGGAGGTCGTAGGTCGTCCTCAAAGAGCAACGTTGGCTTTAAGCACCGTCAACGCAATGTTGCGATATATTTATGGCAAATAGAGCTACAGAGACTTTATTCTGCTCATTATTGCTCCCTTTTTCCACAATATCCAACGGATGCTTGTTACTGTTGTTGTAGCTGCTTTATATTCTCCATGCATTTGGCCTCTGTGCCCGGATGCGAGTGTGTGCGAGTGTGGTAGAAAACTAAAACCGTCTCTTTTATTTTAGCCTCACCACAGGAGGCTTTAAATCTTTTAAATGCAAAACATAAATCTTAAGTTTTACAAACGAACTCTCGTCTAACTCAAACAAACTACACACACATCCACCCCAGCCAAAGGTTCGCTTGTGTGTGTGTGTGTGTGTGTGTGTGTGTAAGTAAGTCAGTCATGACTCTTTCTCTCCAGCAAAAGGCATAAAAGTCCTCTACTTTTTGTTTTACTTAACTGCACACTGATATACACACACACACACACACACTCACACCCACACCATCAGACACACGTGTACGTTGTTCCAAGCAAACACACACGTATACGGAGGCTTGATGTACGTACATTTCTATATATGTATGTGTGTATCTACGTATACACTTCCATACTCGTACATTTGCACGTTTAGCATTTGTTTGAATGGTAGGCAAGCACTTCCGGGTTTTCTTGTTGTCTTAGTTTTCGCACTCCTCCCCACTCTCGACGCCACTTCCGTCCCCCTCCCCCTACAATGTGTACGAGAACTGAAATTACAAATAGACTCAAAAGCATTTCATTTCCACATTTTGTGTCTTTTCTTTTATTTTCCTTTGTTTTCTTGAATCCTCTTCAAATTTAGTTTAACATAAAATGAAAATTTTAAATAGACCTTTAAGAAGAAATTTAAAAGGACGGCGCCCCATGTAGAACGGAGCGTTTCGCCCTTAGTTGGTTGTCCAACATGGATGCGCTTGTGATGTTTATTAAGGCTTACACAATTAGTTTCTCTATTAGTTCGTCCTGGCATTCCTGCTCGTACGGCGGAGTCAGGTGGTGAGCAGTTGTTTCAACCCGAACAGTCGCTCATTATCACGGCCGCACTGGAATTATTTATGATCTCAGGTCGTGGTTGTATTCAGTCTATAATGCTTGTGGTGAAATCGCTTTAATTATTTATGGAACATTTATAGAGTTCAAAGTTATTTATCACATTTGCATGAGTGTCCAAAGCGAAAAGTGCAATGTGTATGTGTGTGTGTATATTGGTGAAGAAGAACAAAGCCCATTCGATATGTAATCGGGATTTCATCTACACAAATAAAAACAACACATTATTTGATAAGACGATGGATAAAGCAATGCAACCGAATCGTTCGACCCAACCAACTGGCGTGACCAGAATGCAATCTCATCCGAACAAGAGATCTTCCATGGAAGAGCCCATTCGCCTGTCTGACAGTACATGTCACTCCGTCCAATTGTGTTTGTGATTCTCTGATTGTATTTGGGTGGGCACATTGTTTCAATGAACTTTGAAAATAATTGAAATTGTTTTGTCTAAAAGCCCACACAAGTGACACACACCGACACAATTTTCAAAAGTATGTGTCAAGTGGGTTGAAGAGCTTAGGATACGTCCGCACACAAAACAAAACCAATTGTTCGTTCTCTGCAAAAAAAAAATCTTTACGACAATGGAAGATTTTTGAGATGGTTTTGCTAACAATATGCCCGGCATAGGTGGTTTCGAAAGTTGTAGACCCATCAGTGGAACAGGGAACCACAAAACGTCTTAAGAAAAACTAGTCGACAGATATTCTCGAAGTTATTCGATATGTCTCCGAAGCCGGAAGCGGAGCCCCTCCTCAATTCTTAAACGGGTGATCGTGCATCAACTTCCTAGAAATTTGATATTTCTGTCAATTACCCCTTGGTTGAGACAGTACTTTACTTCAAAACGGTCAAATCGAAATCCTCAAGACAATTCCTTAAAACCAAGAATGTAGTTCTGTTTCACCGGACTGTTCAAACTGTTGCAATTTTACGAACAAAAACATAGAACACTCGATTGAAGTTTACATGAACCCCGACCAATCCTTCAGGTGTCAAAGCTGAGCCATAACACTGTGCGACAGCCACAATCGGTTTGGGATGAAACCACCGGGGAAAGTTATATTGGTAAAAAAAAAGTCATACGTGTTCCAGCGTTTCGCTGGGTCTCATCTAGGAATCGAGATATATCGATTTGAAGTTAGTAAGTATCGTATAGGGGAATTTGTCACGTTTTAGGCTCTTTTGTTTGACATAACTCGAGAACCACTCGTCCGATTTAGCTGAAACAAATTTAGAAAAATTAAGAATTACAATTCCTCTAATCTGTTCTTAAACCGTTTTCCTACTTAAGCAACAGTTTCGCAATTATAAATAAATGTATGAAAAAAAAAAATTATTTTTGCCTAAAAATTAAAATTTTTTTTGTTTTTAATTCATAAAAAATCTAAAACGGTAAAAACTGTCAAGTCCTATTACTTTCACGTAAAGTCACATAACCTATGACCAAAATAAGACATAAATCATGAGGATGAAGACAGATCCTCATCCGATACAGACTCTGAACAAGTAGGCGAACCACCACGCAAGAAAGAAAAGGGAGCAAACAAACGAAAATAAATGTATTTAAAAAAAAAAATAAAATAAAAAAAAAAAAAATTTCTTCATGCGCTTATTTTTAACTTGGAAACTATTACTTGTAAAGGAAAATAATATATGAACAGATTAAGGGAATTGTAATTCTTGGTTTTTTAAAATTTATTTCAGCTAAATCGGACGAGTGGTTCTCAAGTTATGTCAAACAAAAGAGCCAAAAACGTGACAAATTCCCCTATACGATACTTACTAACTTCAAATCGATATATCTCGATTCCTAGATGAGACCCAACGAAACGCTGGGACACGTATGACCTTTTTTTGACCGATATAACTTTCCCCGGTGGTTTCATTCCAAACCGATCACTGACCCTTACCATTTGTCGCAGAGTGTAATCAATCAGAAAAATTTTTTAAAACACCTCCAATCAATCCTCCTCAAGTATTCCGAACTAGAAATTATTTTATCTGCACAGAAAAAAATACGGGCCAATAAATTTCAATTGCTGTCGTAATTGAAATTAAGCTTGGAAATCAATTTATGTTGTAATTGAATTTAGAAATTCTTATAAATAAAAAGTAAAAAATTCAATTACTTATTTGTAATTTGAGTAATTGAATTTACAATTTTTGTAATTGGAAGAAAATCAATTAAAAAAGTAATTGAATTGACGAATTCCATACAAAATTCGTAATTGATTTAAAAAATATGTTTTTTCTGTGTGTGAGTTGTTGCAATCTCATTATAACTAAGAAAAATTAAAGAAAATCAACATAATGGAATGAGCGGCATCTGACATCTGGTTCGCATTGGCATCGGAGGCCGAAACAATTGCATATCCACCCACGTACTAGTGCACACTAAGTAATCTTATAATACGGATGTGTGCCTACACTCAGCCCCTGCACTTCCAATGCTTTTGTATTTCGGATTACATACGGAACATCCGTCTGTCCGTCCGTCCGTCCGTCTTGAATAGAGCGCTGAACGCTGAGCATTTGGTTGGTGTGTTTTGTTGCGGCCACTGGCTGGCTGACAGTACCCGGTTATTTATTGTTCAGCTCAATCATTTTGTTTGGTCTGCCGTCGAGAATGGAGACCATAAATAAATGAATACAACAACCAAACGGCTGCTCCGTTGTCGGTTCAGCTCGGCCTGCCGCACCCCCCGGGCGATGGAGATGATCATGGTAGCCATTCATTATGCCATTAGTTTAAGAAAAGAATACGAGCACAAGTCGTTTAGCCTAAAATGCAATTTTATCTTTGGCCGCACACTCGCACACCGAGAAACATTTCCCTTGCCACAGCTCCTTGTGAGGCAGATAGAACATTTCTGGCCAACAGAATACTGCTTGTTCACTTTGTTGCCTCTGTCTGGGTGTTCATGGCTCATTGCGGCTATTAAGCTTTTCTCCACTTCTTTTACTTAACTTTGAATTTAGCATTCGACTCATGTTGCACATCCATGTATTTTATCTTTTGCTGCTGCTGCTGCTGCTGATGTTGCTGTTGTTATTTCTGCTGCTGCTATTTGTTGTGGCAGCGACAGTGGTGAGGTTTTGCTGGTTGGCCAAGCTAATAAATCATGTATGTTCGTGTCAAAACGCATTTTCATCCCATGGCCCGTAACTCGCCATGAGGAGCGTAGAATGAAGTCACACACACTGACAACAGCACAGAAACAGATACTTTTAATCCTCGCAGTCTTAGCCTTATTTAGTATTAAAAGTATTTTTAATTGTTTAATTTATTATTTTCCTTCGTTGCCGCCATCCTCGCTGAAATTCTAATTGAAATGTTCTTTCGTAGAGAAACAGATACAGACTGGAATGGATGAGTGCTGAGTGATATTAATTGCATTTCATTTTATTTATTTTCAGTATTTCCGGACGATGAACACCCGCGTTGCCGTCGTCTACATCGAGACGTGGGGTAAAAATCAGGCCGTCATTGATGGCAGCAAAGACATTAGCAAAGCCATATCAAATTTTAACGATTACACATCGAGGAATCTATTTCAAGTGGAGCGAGATACAACACAACTATTGACGTAAGTAAAACAAAAAAAAAAAAAAACAACAACAAAAACTCTGGTAATGGATCGGAACTGCATTGATCTAAGGTCCGATGCATGCCACCTGTGTACAATCCGAAATGACTTAACAAGCATGACTTAACAACAACTTCACAGGAGAAGCTAAACAACCTTCTTGTTAAGTCGATTTTTGGAATTCTCCTATAAAATTGTAAATTTTTAATATTGAAGGTTAAAATTTAGGAAGAGTACATGTTAGGTCATTTTACAACAATCAATCAAAAACACTATACATTTTTTTTGATGATGAGACATTTTTAAATTTCAAGTGACGATATACATGTAGATATCTTATGAACAGAGTCCGATGCCAATTGAAGGCCCTAAAATTATTAGACGGAAATTATTTTTCTATTTATTATTTATTTATTATAATTTTGTTTCTTCAAGTTGTAATTTTGTAAGTGGTTTACTTGAAAAAGGACCACTGATGGTGAACGGTGGATTCACGAAGGGAATCCTGGGAAAATCGTGGCCATTCTTAGTATCCAGTATTACAAGCTGCACAAATCGAACGAACCCATCAGTGAGACTGTCTTCCGAACACCATTGGTGATTTATGTCACATACGAGGTTATTCGATTTCTAATAGAAGCCTGTTCCACTCACTAAATACTGAAGACAATGGGAGTTTTGTATTGCGATGCCAGAAATACATACCGAAACTCCTATACAATTTCGTGTATATACTTTGTTGCACTGACAAAAATCTTAGTTCTTTTCTAAATGACATCGAAAATAACACTCCATTTTAATATTTTGGGTTAAGGGTCTGATAAAAATGAAGGCATGAATGACTAAGAAATTTTACTCGGGTTTCCTGTTCAGTCCAGTCCTGATAGCGCAGTTATGACATCGTCACGATACATGCTGATCCTCACCATTGGCCATTGGTGTCCAATTAGTCTGGTTTGAAATTTGTCCAATGGATTTGTATTAAATTCTGTATGAACAAACACGTTATTCATTCAAACACGCATCTGTTTGCAGTATCACGCGTACTGACACATACACACCGTCTTGCGAACGAGTACGAGTGGGAGTGGGAGTATGTACGTGTAACTATGGCTTGGCACTTACTAAATCCAATCCAATCTGATTTTATACTTTATAAATTTTCATCTTTCATAGAAATTGCAACACTGCGTCTCTATCATCCGTACGTTCTTGTTCGAGGATGTATCGCAAAGCTCTCGGCGAGTTCCACTTGATTTATGAGCAACTCGTAGCTCCACTTTTAGTTAACAACTTAATGCCTATAAATCCTGTCTGTTATTACATTCGTGAGTAACAAACACTAACAACTTTAAGGCTGACGACGACGACGGCGACGTCGGCGAGGACGGCAAGGAGCAATGAAACGCCATGAAAATCTCACACTGGAGCAGCTGATGTGAGTGTGTGTTAGTTGGACTCGTTTGAGGATAACGAAACGTTTGGCTAAATTAAGCTGAAGCTGGATGGCTGACTGGCTGGCTGGCTGATTGTGTGAGCCATAAACACAAGAAAACAGGCCACGATACACATTTCTGCTCATGATAGCGTCATTATTGCCCATGTTGTCGGTGATGGTGGCGGCGTTGTTGCTCACGCTCATCTTCCATCTTTCGCACTCCGAAAATATCCCATGGACAAATTTGTAACACATGAAATATTTATTAATACCCACAAACTAATGGCGAATTTTAGAGGGCCATAACAGGCCATGGGGAATACTTAGTTTAGACAATCCAAGGGGGGGCAGGGGAAACCATCGTTACTAACCCGTCATTGCAGTGTGGCGACCCCCGTCCCTTTTCCAGCTCCTAATCCACTCCGACCGACATAAGTGCACAAAGTTGTATTTAAACTAAAAACAAGCTCAGACATGTTAAAACATCTCTGTCGACATACGTACTCGTATGTACGTGCAAGTATGCTTCGGCTGTTTGCTAAGTATTCGGGTTACTGGCGAAAATGTGTGGGCCAGTAAATATTCGGGTTAGTGAAGAAAATTCGGTTCAGCAGTGTCAACATCTTAAAAGGGACAGATAATATGTATGTTTTTTTTTTTTGAATAAAGATGTCAATGCTGTTTGCGAAGGGCTTTCGTTCCATTTATGAATTGTTGTTCATTTCCTAGAACATCCGGAAAAGAAGCTGTGACAATAAATAAATCGAGGCCTTTAAGTGTAAATGCGAAGAAAATCAACTCGGTTTTGTGTTGTGATGTGTGTGCGTGTGACAGATTTTTCCGCTCTTTCGTCAACCCTTAAAAACAATGCAGATTTGTTGTAAAATATTAAAGGAAGGATTATAACCAAGTTCGAATTGTTATCTACAAGTTAATTGAGGGGGTCATCATTTTGCTTCGCTGAAACATTTAATAAAAGATTTCTATAACCATAATTTCATTTTAATTTATAACAAGAATTGCAGTTTAGATGATATTTGAATTGAAAGTTAATTTAATAAACGAAAGCGGAAAATTGGGTTGTGGTTTTGTTCACCCAAATTTTGCAGAACAATGACAATTTGTCTACAATTTCATCGATGGGTTTCTATTTGTACCGGTAGCAAACGTTCATAATTGAAGGCGTTTGTCGCCCATCAACAATCCAAGCTAGTGAGTACGACGTACGCCTTCAGTGTCCTGCCTTATTTCGTTTGGCCGCTGTAGCGCTTTCCACAGACTCAGTCTCGAGCATCGTACACTGCACATGAAAATACGCTTATACTTTGTCCGGTCACTATTTCAAGTTGTTCCTATGTACCAATCCAAACGATAGCGGAGTTTCACAATTTATGGCCCGAACGATGTATACGACGTATAGATGTTCCGTCAGAGTGACGGCTCACTTAGTTATTTCCCTTAACATTCCATGAGGGAACAGACGTGGAACTTCTCTCGCATCAGTGAGCTGTGCGCAATAAAATTGTGTATCATGTACTCACTGACCGGAGCTGGCTTCGAACGGCTAACGCTTTTGTGGAGAAGTTGTACATGGCTTAGAGATTCCACTCCACTTCCACATCCTCGTAAAGTCGCCAACATTTACGAGGTGGAAACAGCTGCTGAGCAGTGTTTGTTGGTCTTACACGATTTTGAACCTGGGTTTACCTACCACACCATGTATGCTAAGGTTTCGATGTGCCCGAATGTGCAAATAATTGACAAACACAAAGGAATACGGACAACTTAGCCACCAAGGGTGAATCGGATTCTCGACAATTCGCAACAGCAATCCGGGTAATCTAAAACACTACAAGGGCCATTATTCGCAACAACTAGTGGGAGGAAGTAATAGGCGAGATGGCCCAAAAACACAAAAAAAAAATAATGTTGCAAAAACTACAAGCGTAACGAGCAAACACTTGGTGGTAAATACGAGTACACACATACGCACAACAATATGTGTGTTTTATAGACAAACATGCTCGTTTCATTCGCTCGCATTGTTATTCCGGATAATAAAATCTTGTTTTCGCAACACCGAGCAGTTGGATCGCTTGTCGTGCGTGTTGTTGTTGTTGTTGTGCCAGTATTATTATTTTTTATTTACTTTATATTGTTTCCCTCCTAATTGATACAAAACGTTAACAAAGCCTACTTAAAGTATTCAATTTGGGATTGGGCTGCTGTACGTACACACTTCTCAGGCCATCTTCTGCAGCGATTCCTCCCCCCCACGCACAGTAGCGTTCCCTTTTCCCCGTTGTGTGGAGTGAAAGAGGAAAACCGGTGTTTGTGTGTATATTTTTTTTGGGTTTCGGTTTTTTTTTTTAAGTACGTACATATTTGCCTATTCCCTTTCCTGCCATTTCCGTTATTGTTGTCGTTGTTGGTTTTATGTTCTTTGACCTTTCGTATTGGCGTACGCTTTAAATGCGCAGTGTTCTTTGCTTCTGTTAAAAAATCTTAGCAAATATTCCAAAGCCTTTGAGAGCTTTAAGCGCGCACATAACGAAGGAAGCGGGAGTTGGGGAAACATGTCTACCAAAAAGCCTCCATCATGTAAACATTCAAACGCGAAATTGTTATGAGAACCATAACGAAATATATATGTATGCTGCAAACAAAAAAAAAATACCCAAAGTCAGTAAATTGAAGCCCACTTTAGCATACATACCAACGCACACACACGCAAACACACATACGAATGAATGAACGCAAAATGCCATTAAGTTAGTATTTTATTATTATTTTTGTTCATTTTTTTTTTCAAACTACAGTTGTATTTATGGAAAAAAAAAGAAAGAGCTCACACACATACAGCCAGATATCTATGTTTGTGTGTGTTTTGTATAAATAGGAGAGTTTGAGAGCAGAAAATATGAGTTAGTAACAGAAAATCTCTTTGAAGTTGCTGTTCAAGCACAAAAGCAAGGAGTAATACATCGCATATCCCCACTATACACGCACAGACATGTGTATGTATATCCGCAAGCACACACTCAAACACATTCGCCGAAAAGTGCTGATGCTGAGTGCATGTGTGCGTGTGCATGTGTGTGTGTGTGCAAATCCTGCATAAAAGCTAATGATATGAAAATACTGTGTATGTTTGCATATTATTTCATCCACTCTGAGTACGAGCTCATACGAGCACAAGTACGACGTACATGCATGTGTTGGCATGATATTTGGAATTTATGAATTTTCTCCTCGCATCATGGTGTGTTGGTGTGTGTGTTTTTGGGTTCATTTCTTATGAACACAAATGCGACACTGCTAATGCTGATCATACAATTGTTACAACCGATGACTCTCTCAGAAAGCCTTGCATTTCAATACGACAACAACGACATCCGGACACTAGTCCCGGTACATGACAAAACTGTCGCATCTCCGTTGGGAACATCTTTTACAATTGCCGACAGTTGACAGTTGAAACTGAAAGCATAGCTACACATGTAATACACATTGTAAAGCAGGCATTTCTAAATTAGTGTCCTCACACATTGGAAACACACAGCAACATTGAAAATGTTTTCCTTGCAAATGTGTATCGATCATTTGTTACGAGTATGTTGGTACTCTAATGCCATAGTCCCCCTGAAACGTACATGCCTTCTGTCCAATATAACCTGATCGATTTGATTTCTTCCTGGAGCCACGCTGCCGGCTCCACTGTGATCTTCAGTTCCAAAGACTCTGTAAGGTACACGTGTGGAAATGGTCGTGCATTCACAATCTACAGAACACCCAATCACAATTAACGCCTGATTGTGTGTACAGTGGAGGTCAACCAAAGCCAACATCATTATATCATGCTTCGATTGGCTTACCCAACAACAAAAAGGGCAAATCCTTTCCATTATAATTGACATTTCATTCAACATTTGATTATGCCAAAACTTTTAGCCGTATGTTTTTTTTCTTCTTCTTTGATTAGCAAACGGGCCAGCTCGTTACATATACTCGAACAGCTGATTGCATACGTATTGGAAAGCGGACAACTGGCCAATGATGAAATGTAATTAAAATGGCAGAAATTTAAATACACGGCATGGGTGGGTGGTACAAGCTGGAGCCCAGGGGGTGTGTCACAGTAGGGCGACTCTAGAATGAGCAACAGCAAACAAAAAGTAACATTTGCCTTCGTAGGGATTTTTATGATTACAAAAAAAGCGCACACCATGACACACACACACACACACATGCACACGATGGAAGACAAAAGTGTGCCGGCTGATGTGTTGCCATCTGTAATGTGTTGGGCCCCGTATTAATGATGTATTGCTGCTTTTGAGGACATTTTAGTTAATTAATGACTCTGCCAGGACCTCCATCACACAGGAGTCAAGCGGCAAAATGCTAAAACAATACACACACACACACACACACACCAATATCGGCATACAGGCAAAAAAACATACAACCTAATGAATGAATGTGGGCATGAAAGGATGTGCTTGTCTGAGCTACAAAAGGGGAGAGTATGCGTGCGTTAAATATTTTATTCTTTCGTGGCACAGACAGAACGAGAGAGAAAAAAAACAATGAAGGGAATTGTAACAAAGTGATAAGGATGATTTGAGACACACGTCTACCTACATACATATGTGTGTAAGTGTGTACATATGTTAAGTTGTCTGTGGCTGCTTGGATGACACGCACACACACACGACCGTGCACACAGCCAGAGACACTCTTGGCTGTTCCTTTTTAATTTATTTGTGTGTAGTCAGTGTGTCAGTTTGTTTGATCCCTGTAAAACATGAGCAAAATTCATTTGTTCATTTAAGCAAATCATTTGTTTGACTACAAACTCAACCATACATGTGTGTGTGTGTGTGGTATAAGGGTATGTGTGCCAAGACTAAATACCAGGACCATTATGGCAATAAATGAGCTGCCGAAATATTTACAAGTGTAAATTGTCAGTCAATGAGTCACAGGCAATGGGACATAAACGATTGTGCTCGTTGTCTTTAATCAAAAGGCTCTCTATGCTGAAACATCCATTTTGTTGAGCTCCATGTCTTGTCACGCTTATCCAAACACCCACCAACCCATTGACTGGTCCACACCCACACACAGCCCTGTCGTTATACAAGTCTAATATTATTGCTTGTTATTAGGCGTTTTTATTTCCCCGTCAATGAATCTGCCTCTCCGCCGTTCTATTGTTCACTGAAAGTCGCTTCGACCGATTGCCACAAAAGACAGACATAAATCCATCCACAAATGGATTTTACAAGGAGATTAATTAGCTCACATAAATTGGAATATTTTTGTAACAATGTCAACTGTAGGAGGTATGTTTTGTCACACTTGACAGCTGTCAACTTAGCTGATTATTATGATTTAATTAAGTTCGTGTAGCATTCGGACTCAATGGTCGCCGAAAGGAATGACACGGTGAGAAGAAATGCTACGGCAACGGCAGCTGCTCGGCAGTTCTTCATTAATCTTTGCCAGTTAACAATTGAGAGGCTCTCAGTGTCGGTAAAGCATGTCTTACATTGAGTACGACTCTTAACTGGTGTACTTTGGTAGCCTTTCATGATTGAAAGTACAAGTTGACTTGAACCTGCATTGAATTATGCAGAGAATCTAGTGGCGTAACATTTGTGATTGTGTATCAGTGTATTTACTCGCCAGTTTCTTCGTATACATTGCATTTGTGACGGATATAGACCCGAAAATATGCTTTCCGATATGGATCACGAAATACCAAAACAAAATATAAACCGAAGTGGGTACTCATCGTAAATGCATCCCTTCAATGTAGTAACACAGAGTTCAGATTCTGAATGAGCAGTAACGAACATGGCATTCGCATTGAAATGGCGTGTGGCTAATTAATTAATGGCATCCCAATTAAATCACACTTCAATTAGTGACGATCCATGCGTATACGCTTTATTCCGTTGCTCATACGCACCGGTGGCGGCCGTCACAAGAAATGACCAGCAAACAAAATCCTTAATTACCTTTTGATTCAAATTAAAAAAATGACCAAGATGAGCAATCCGACTTAAATCGTAATTAATCCGGCTTGCATTGATTTTGCTTTCAAGTTAATCAAAACAGAAATATGTAGACATTGTCGACGTTTATTAATGAGTTCTTGTTCTTGTTCTTATTTGCCTACTTTCAGGGGTCAGACATTCGCGGGCGGAGAGGCTGGCATGGCTGTACCGGATACGGTGTGTACGCCAAGTGCCGTGGGCATCAGCGTTGACATCAATGTCTATGAACCGCATTTACTGGCCGGTACCATGGCCCACATGATTGGCCACAACATTGGCATGGGCCATGACGACGGACGTAAGTATTGATGGCTGGTCGATGTGGATGTCGATGCGGTTGTTGTTGCTGCTGCCAGCAACGACAGCATCGTTGCGTCAATGATTATTGCATAAATTTCCATTTGTTTCGTGGCATAGGTGAGGAATGCTTTTGTCGCGATTGGCACGGTTGCATAATGGCCCAATCGATTGTCGGCCAAGAGAACGTCCAGCCATACAAATTCTCCGAATGCAGCAAGAAGGACTACATAGACGCACTGCGTACGGGCCATGGCTTGTGTTTGCTGAACAAACCCAACGAGGTGAGTAGGGGGGAATGAACGGAATGGCATCAAAATCAAAGAATTCCAAAAAGGTCAACGGTGTTTGCTCAGCACGAGAGCATTCACTGCCGCTGTGCCAATGAAATCCTTTATTGCATTATTTATGTTCGAAATCAGTTGCAGTCGGTTTTGTTTATTTGTTTGTTTGTTGTCATTTGTTGTCGCTGTTTTTTTTTTTTTTTGGTTTGGTTTTGGTGTATTTGTGCGTTCGCTGTATTGTTTTGTTTTGTTTTGGGCACTAGGTCACTTCTTGGGCGTCACTTTCGGGGAGGCCTATTGTCATTGTCATTAAAATCTGTGCGCGCTCCTGTCATAAATATTGCACACAACTAGCAAAACCTTTTCTTTTGACTGTGTATGAATGTGCCCGTGTGTGTGCCTGTGAGTGTGTGTGTCAGAGTATCTGTGTGAGTGCTGCAATAATGTTATTGTTTTCACTTTTGTTATTTGTTTAATACTTTAGCAGCAAAAAAGCAAAAAAAAACAAAAAAAGAAAAAGAAATAAACAACAAAGAGAACGACTTTCATAAATACAATGGCATAGAATGGAAAAACATTCGCTCATATTCTCGCCCGAGTCAGATTCAGATTCAGTTCCAGCGTAAACAATGACCTCAATATCATGTTCGCACAAGCCTGTATTAGTGTAAAGTGTGTGCGTGTGTACGAGTGTGTGTGTTGTCGTATCTCCTCCTCACATACGTGCATATGAATCTTTTCGTTCCTAGACAATAAGTGCTCCAAGTAAAGCCTTGTGACTATTCACGTACTTTCACGTCATCATCCTCCGCACCATCATAACCATCACCATCATCATCGTCATCGTCACCAAGAGCAGCAGCAGCAGCCGCCGCACAAGCTCCTTCGTCGACAGTTTTTGTCGCTACTGCTGCTGCTGCTACTGTTGTTGTTGTTGTTGTTGGTCGTCCGTGTTGCCTTCGAAACACCTGCGCGTGTCAGCTTGAGTGCACGTGTTTGTTGCAAATGCTGATGTCTGGTTGTTTGTGCTGCCTGCCTGCCTGCCTGCCTGACTGATTCTCAGTCCGACCAACCCGATTCAGATGCCGTGTCTTTGGAAGCCTACGTAGGCGTCTGATTTAATTGTAGTGTGTGTGTGTGTGCGCGTGTGTGTGTACATTTGGTTTTTGTTATTGTGTTTAGCTGCCACTTGAGTAATTCTTCATCAACTCTTGTGTTACTTAAAAAACAACACGCAACACAAAAAATAATCCAAAGAAGAACAAAATATTCAACAGCAACAACAGCAACAACAACTACAACGACCACAGAGTCTTGAACATTGTCAGTGGTTTTTTGTATCCCTTCTGCCACCAAAGTGTTATGTATAACTTTTGGCTTTAGATTTCGTCCGGGGAAGTTAACCAAACACCATTCAAAGCCACCCTCTCCCCCCGCGCCCTCGCCATGCCATGCCATGCAATACCACCAACCACAGGCACAACGTAAAAAGGCCTCTGGCACGCTGGCACTGCCGCACGCTGGCCTTCTTTTGCTGCACAGCCTCACCAGCCGCCGAGTTGCCTGGGGAATACTTCCCTCCATTAAGAACTGTGATACTTATGCACATTGTTCATATTCGTTCCTACCAAACAGCATCTACATTATATGCACACGTATATGTACATGTGGCAGTGTGCCTGTGTCTGTGTGTGGATGTATAAAAATAAAAAAAAAAAAAAAACTGCAACTGAAACGGAAAAAATAGCCTTCATGACAACTTGGGCAAGCCAAAAACGGCAGTTGCATTTTGCAGCTTCGACAGTTCAAACGTGCTAAAAACACAAGAAAGCTCAACCAAAAAAAAAAAAAAAAAAAGGCCAGAGCAGCAGCACAGCCACCGCACCGATACGCAAATTCATAAAAGTGTGAAATCTTTTTGTAAGTGATTATATAACAATCATATGCAAAATATAATAAATGTTTGTGATTAAAAACAGAATACGGAATAACAGAAAACACAAAACAGAAAAGAACACACCGAAAAACCTTGAAAGTGAATAAAGGCTTAAAGCGCTGCCGTACGTACATAGTGATGGATACTTGTGTAGGTTGTTATGAATCGTATCGATTTCTGAATAATCGTAGAAATAAAACGCAAAACTGCAAAGGCAACTGTATCCTCCAACGCTTAAAGTATCTGACATCAAATCTGTAAAACAAACAAATCGAATGGACGCTTCTCTCTCCAAATATCTCCCGCTGTAGAAACACCCTTTGCTCCCAACCCATTTAGTCCGGCGGGAATTTAAAAAGTTATTTTTATTTTTGGTTTTTTTTTCTGTCTTTAAATTGTAATACTCGACAACGAATTGCAATTTCACTGTAGTAAATCCCTCCAACTAACGCAATGATTGGAAAAAATTAACGAAACAAAATCGCAATAATGCATGTAAACAAAACAATAGATTTTAAGAGTTATGGATAAACGCTTTTTGCACCTCAGATATTGCACAGCTACAATATTGTGATAACCGATTGTATGATATCAATAACGCTGACCAGTAGACTTTGTGATTGGATTTACTGGGTAGATGGCATAGAAATCGGAAATGATCTCAGTACCAGATCACGGGCCCAATATAAACACTTTGGCATAAGCTTAGTTTACAGGATCATTCGCCATTAACAATGAAACAGTTACGAGAGTTGGTGATCTGAGCGTCGTTCACTTTGCTAAAAATGGTTTATACAAAGAAAATAATAAGTTCACTATGCACCCTTAGATAGAACAAGTAATTGTTATTTTTTCACCCATAGACACTTTTTTGTTATTTATATTTCATAAATTATTTTGAGGGAAAATGTTTTTTTTTTGGCTTAAGAACTGGAACGTTTTCTGGGTCTACTTCACCGAAATGCACTTAAATCTCACCGGAGAATATATCAAGCCCTTACCGTGTAAAAGGACTTAAGACAATTTCTTTTGAAACTCTCTTTTAAATTAAATTCTATAGACAATTTTCCAACACTCTTAATCCGAAAATATTAACCCTCGTATTCATTAAATCTTGAAACAGCTTTGTTATGAAAAATTTATGAAAATACAAAAATAATGTAGCAAGTTCAACTGGATCGTAAACAACACACGCCTTTTTACTTGCTCACACAAAGAAAATCCTCTCCTGTTAAATGTTCTTTGTGGCGCTTCCGGTGTCTTCGTTGGCTCGTTATTCTGACTTGAGCTAAATGAAAACTAATTTCAGTATTTGTAAGGACTTTGTGTAGAATTCCGAATATTGTTTACTGAGAAAGTTCCTAAGATAATTCACCCTCTACCGATGTTTTGGTTTAGTTTATAACACTTGACCACTCGTTTACCTCGTGTCTAGGTGTCCATAAGGTAGAGAAAAAATTACTTTACAAAGCTTTTCAGTGCTTACCCAAAGGGTTTTACCACCAACTGAAATAAAACCGTGTTCGTACTAGAAAAAAAGGCATTAGCCAGAACAATTATGGAACGCATGGCTGGGTCAAACCTGATACGATAAAGTTTTCATTTCAGTGTATCGCTATTCTATTCTATAGATATTTCAACGGTATCTGTTCGTCAGATATACGGCGTCTGGTCCCTGACGTTAGAACATTTAGCCGGAATACGCGGCTATCCAGGGAATCTCATCCGTTCGTTGTCAAATGGCCGGTTGACCGGACGACACACTATAGAGAAAATTCGTTCTTTAGCCGAACCGTTCGTATATGGAATAATCTTCCAGCAAGTGTATTTCCTGCCAGCTGCGACATATTCAAATTCAAGACTAATGTCAACAAACACTACTCCCTCTTTCCTCCTTCCAACACCCTTATTTCCTATCGCTAGCACAGTGCAATGCGCTTATAGGGGGCATCCCCTGAGTGTTAGTCCAATAAAAAAAAAAAAAAAAAAACTGTCTAGCCCATGATGGTTGTGTCCACATTAACTCAATTTTCTTTTAACGGTCTCAAATGTGAGACAGTAGTTTCCGCTTCATAGATCCCCGTTTAATTGATTCAAAAATAATGTAGTGGAAAGTTATCATAAGATAGACGGGGGAAATCTCCGGTTAAATGAGTTCCGTTTAATTGCATTACCCTCGTTATTGACCGTTTTTGAAAATCACATACAATAACATCGGTTAATTGTTAATTACCAATATTCCCAAAAACCCAAAACTTGCTGATGGCAATATCTTAAATAAAGGTATGTGGCAACCCTTCAAATCACATGGTTTCATTTGTTTTGGCAAAGTGGAAAACAATTGAAAAATGCGAGGATGAAAGTTTAGCCAAAAAAAAAGAAGTATAAGTGATCCAAGGCCAACATAAACAGAAAAACCAGACATTAAGGACCCCAAAGAAGTAGACTGACACATTCTTTAATATTGAGCGGACTCTTTTATTGTAGTTCATTTCATGCAAAAGTGATTTTCAAAAAGCAAAGAAAGAAAACTACAATCCCAGTTATGTATTTAAAATATTTTTTGAATTAACTAAAGAATTTGAGTTTTAACAATACAATCGTTATCAATTTACTCCGCATGAGTAGCTGAAGGCTCAGCTTTATTGAACACACTGTGCAAAAAAAAAAACAATTTCTTTTAATTGCGACAACGGTTTAATTAACAGAGTATTTGCCCTGTTAATTGCAATGAAAAGGGGTCATTTTCAAAAAATCAATTAAGCGGAAATTTCTTTTATAGCTTCTCCTTTGAAAATGAAAAAGAAACATCCTCTTATTGAGTACTCATATAAAATGTATAGAAATCGTGCTGTTAAATAGTTCACTCTCCGAGACGCAATAAAATATTTTTCTATTCGAACAATCCTAGTACAAAATTTTCAAGGGGTCCCCTTTGGATTGAATTGGCTTTAATTGACGAAGTAGTATCGAACAGCTGTTGTTGTACATTTTCGTATCTTCCTACGAATTTCAATATAAGTATTTCTTAGTATTGACCAAAGAGCAACGAACAGGAACACTGAGCATTCTAGGCTGAACCATCTGAACAAACGATTGCTGGCGATCGCTTCAGACACAGCATCGAGATACTTCAAATTACTTCATTAGTGCCGATTACGTAGGGATTTATAAACGAACATTCTTTGTTTGAGTATTTCCTTTGCATATTTGATCCTTTGGATGTTTCTTTTATAATTTCTGGATTCTTGATTACTCTTGCCAATCAACAACAACAAGTTCGCTGTGTTTTAATTTCTGGTCATTAAACCGTCAGTTCGTCTGCCGCTCTACGGTGCTTCCCAAATAACTGGTACACAATAGACACAACATACTCACATACAGTCCATACAGTGTAGAGCCCTAGACCATCGGTATGACTCTGCTCCTGCAAAAAGATGCTCGAGAGGGAAAAGTTATTAACTTCTGCTCTCATTTCTTACTAACCCAGTGAGCATGTTGATGCAGTGTCTGTGAGTTGCATCATTTCGTTGCTCTAGTTTTTATTACCCGGACCACGGCTCATGTGATTAGAAGACACATCATCGACACATCGACGATAGTTCTCCATCTTCTGATACTTTGCTCAGTTATTCTCAATTATGCTTTCAAGCGTCGGTGTTTATAAAACGAAGCCGTTGTGTCCAACTAAAACTTGCCCCAGTGCAAAGGTGAGTCTTGTTTAACTCTTCATACAAATTAAGATTCCATTCAGCTACGCTTGAATGACTTTGGGGCAGCAGTTGATTATAAAGCGCACCTGTGAGAGCCGACTGGTGATGTGTGTTGGCCAACCTTGACCAACTGGTTATAATTATCAACAACAACAAAAAAGATATGCCTCCAGCATTGTTTACATCAGAAATGTCTTCTTGCAACGGATGCAAAGCAAAGGAGAAATAAACAACATCCGCAGGGCATTCGACGGTGAACGGCGGTCCCTTAGACTTTGACAATTGAACTGAAGGGACCTGCGGCCGTGCGAGTGTGGCCATCGTTTAACTCCGTGTATATCGCATCTCGCTGCTGAGGACCTTTTGTCGTGTTCATAAATGCATATCGCAACATGTGTAAATGTATACATATGTTTGTATGTATGTCTGTGTGTATATCGTGAATATGAGTATTGATATTGAAAAATCGCATGTTTTCGAAACGTTGCCCTTTCTGTGGAATTTTTCGTTACGTTTCGTTTTCTTTCATTTTTTTCAATTATTTTATTTACTGTAAACATGCGACGCATACATACATGTATGAGTGACGCCGTATGTGTAACATGAATACGGTGTGTGTATGTCGGCATGTTTTTTTTTTGGTTTTTTTTTTGTTTCTTTGTATGGAATTCTTTGATGTGTTTGTAGGTATATTTGGTTGCTGGGCAACATTGTCGCTCCCTCACACTCTTCCATTGTGCAATTGATTATTTTCCATTTTCTTCTTTGTATTTCCATTAATTTTAAATACATACAACAACAACAAACGTTGTGGTGGTACACATGTACAGATCGAGATGCGTCGCAATTGTGGCAACAAGATAGTGGAGGAGGACGAGGAGTGTGACTGTGGCACCTTTGAGGAGTGTGTCCTGGATCCGTGCTGCGATGCCATTACTTGCAAACTCAAGTCGGAAGCTCAATGTGCTGGCGGAGCTTGTTGTGACCAGTGTCGTGTAAGTTGTTGTTGGTTGCCACGCACGTGCTTGCGTCAAACAAATGAAGTTTTAATTGCATCTTGTTGTGCGTTTCTTTATTGTCATTTCATTTCATTTGGTTTGGATTGCCGATTGCGGATTGCTTGCCTCTGCCTGATTGCGATGGCTCAGTTACGTCCCAAGGATCATATATGCCGAGACTCGCACAACGAATGCGATTTGCCGGAATATTGCGATGGTGACGCTGGCGAATGTCCCATGGATGTATTTAAGAAAAATGGTTTACCATGCGGCCACTCAAAGTCCGGAGTATCTGGTATATCACCGAAACACACTGAGATTTCTATCCCACACTAACTCCGTTTCGCTTCTTTAGGCTACTGCTTCCAGGGAAAATGTCCAACACTAAATTCGCAGTGTGAGACCATATGGGGCTATAATGGCATTGCCGCCGATCGTGAATGTTTCGAGCAATTCAACTCGAAGGGTTCCATTAATGGCCACTGTGGCCGAGACGGCAAGGATAACTTCTTAAAATGTGATCCAGAGTAAGTCATTGCCAAGTACATTAAGACTGTCATCATCGTGTGCATTTGTCTTACAGAAATGTCCTGTGCGGTACGTTGCAGTGCAAGGATGGCGACCGCCAACCGGCCAACGAAGGTGACTTGTACTCCCGTACAATTATATCCATCAAGGGCATGGAATATGAATGCAAGTAAGTAGTGTCACCTGCAATATATAAATGCACATACATACATACATACATACAGATGTCTGTTAACAAACACTTTTCGTTTCGGAATAGAGCCACCAGCGGTCAGGGAGTCGCTTCGGGTGAAGCTCCCGATCATGGACTTGTCAAGGATGGTACGCCATGCGGCGACAATTTGATCTGCTTGAATCAGACCTGTGTCAGCATCTTCCCGCATGTGGACCAAACAAAGTGCCCGACCAACAAGCTCGGCCAAGAGTGTTCCGAACGAGGGGTAAGTGTCAGCCGCATTCCAATATTCAAATATCTCTGTCTCGTTGACAGCTTTGACAGCCACCACTGTCTATCGGCACATGTATATTGTCGCACAACCGTTCACTACTAGACTAGAATAGAACTAGAACGAAATGTTGTCTGATTATTTGTCAGTTAAACCAAATTAATTTTGAGTGACTACCGTGGCCATGGCCACTCATCATCAAACACAAGTTATGCATTCATTCGTTCGCTTTTCATTTTTGGCTCCGGCAATTGTTGTTGGTCATTTGCCAAACTAACATTAATGTAATTCCGAGAAGGTCCATTCCAATTGGTGAACAGTTGTTTCTTGCAATTCCCTTCAATCACACGCCGCCAAGAACAAGACAGAGCGCCATCAGAACCACAGCCACAACGACAGCAGCAACTGCATCGACTGTAATACTAATCTGGCCATTGATTTTGACCAACAACCAACAACAACAAAAAAAATCGCCGATATTCATCTGCGAAGGCCACCCGGCCAACCGGCCGACCGACCGACTCACCATTCGCCGTGTGTGTGGTTGCTGATGCCCTACTAAAGATTGACTTTCGTTCTTGTCTTGTCTTCATCTTCCATAACAGGTTTGTACAAACACAAACAAGTGCTTCTGTGACATGGGATGGGGAGGACTCGATTGCAGCCTGATTGTTTTGTTAACCACACCACTGCCAACGGAAACGCTGCCAACGCCAGAGAACACAATCAAAATGGAGAAGAAGGAGACGCCGTATGGTAAGCTAAACTAAACTCACATTCACAATTCCCAACAGAAATGAGCTAAGTATGTGGCACCGGGCATAGCTGCTCCCCAGCAGCTATCCGGCCCACCCAATCTAAGTTCTCCGATAATAGAAAACAAGAAGTCAATCCGCAGAAACAAATGACAATGGTAATCCGTAAAGGGAACATCTCCGCAAGAGATTCCATGACAACACACTACCGTCGTCGTCCATGCCAACCGAAAGTCGAACGTCGAGCGTCGAGCGCCGACGGTAGCGTGTCCATTCCAGCCGTTTCAGACAAATTTGCTAATTGAAAACCGTAAACTGATAATTGCTTTTATACGCCACCTCACCCATTGCAGAATCCGTAGATCAAGATAGAATCAGCACCTTATCCATGGTCATCATATTAACCGTTATCGTGAAATGCGTCTTCATTAGTTTCGCAACATTGGCCGTTTGTTACAGGTAGAGTACCAAGCAAACATCTACAAAATTTGACCACATTCATGTCCTGTTTCTTCTCTAACTTTATATTCGTTTTGGTTTCTCGTTCTCTTTTTGGTTAACGTCCATTAATTTATTTGTTTGTTATTTGCCAGTCTGTGTGAGCGTCTGTCCTCTACTTCGGTTTCATTCTTAATTGTGTTCTCATTGAGGCAGCAGCAGACTTTCTTTTCTTTTCATTTTGCAAATCGAACGAACCAAACAAAAACACCTTTTCTGTTCTGTCCTCTTCTGTTCTTATCTATGTTTGTTTCTTTTTTTTTTTTTTTTGTATTTATTCTTGTCTTTCTTTCTATCTGTCTTCTGTTCATATTTTGTTATAATTTTGAAGAAGCAAAACAAAAAGAACAACGACAACAAAACATTGCTAATGAACAAAAGCATACGAGAAATTGAGAAAAGACATTTTCACAATTAAAACGCTTTTTACTAACAACTAAAACAACAGCAACAACAAAACTAACACATAAATAAACAACAACAACAAAATTGTAGAAAATGAACAACAAAAGACATTTGCTTGGTCTTCTGTCCTACCCAAACAATGTAGACAAAATGAAGACGACGAAGTGGAGAAAAGTTGCAATCGACGACGAAGAATAAGCTGATGACGGATCCAAAGGATCCACATGCACACACTTCTAAACATAAACATATACATACATATGTATGTACAAACATACACACACACACACATACTGTGAACTCCAAAAGGAAGTCTACACCATGTTAGGATTTGTGTCATTTCATAGAAATGTGAAATGATTCCACAGCCAGACATAAACATGAACGGAAACGGTTTAAATATTGAAAATATTGAAACTAGTTATAAATTTTAAATGGATACTTTCGACTTATGACCAATGTTTCCTATGAAAAATTGACATGTGGGTGGGAAACCTATTGCCTATTGGATAATGTTATCCAATGGCGCATGTCTACTTGGATATGGATACTTCACACCACCGGTACTGCAACCCAGTTAAACTTTTAATCGTTTATCTGGCCACCCCAATTTTGGTACCTCTTGACAATACTCCCGGGCAAAAAAAAAGAAATATTCCCAATAACTGCTTGTGATCACAATGCAATTTGAATGAAAAATGTTAGTTTAGTAGATTTCTCTAATGCAATTGGCATTTGTCTGCAAGATCCTTAGCTTACAAGGTGTCTTTCAAGGAGTCAATCTCACAAAAGTAGACATTTGTAAATCATTGTAATTGTGGATATCTGTGAGTTCTCTTGCACTTCAGTATACCAAATCGTTAATACAAACGAAATAGCTGGAACTCCAGTTGGCCATCTCCATAAACCTCATCAGGGGTGACCCAAATGCACTCTGACGTTTAAACTGTGAGCGTGTCATTTAGTTTGTTAAATAGTTTTGATTATATTGCAACTTTTATGATCAGTTGTGGGTGCACCCTACATCCGACTGCAAGATATCCTTTCGTATTGAATCATTCAACTACTTAATGCGAAATAAGGATATTGAAAGTGTTCGTGTTTAGTTGGGAATTCTACTTCAAATAGTTATTATTTGTATGTGGTTCACGATTTGAATTTTTAGTGGTGTATACTTTCTTATTCTGATCACAGTACACACATATGGATATGTTGCACTTGTAAGCATACCTACCCATACACAAGCCAGCATACGTGACTAGTGCGTGTGTTTGTGATGACCACGAAACGGGAGTCACGCCAGTCGACCATTTCTGCTGTTCAAGTGTACATACGAACATAGAGACACACACAAACTGGCATAGGCCAACGTATGTACGTACACATGTTTGCCTGGTTGTGTTGGTGTGTGAATTGTATTGCATAATTGTCTACTTGTATCAATAGATATTATATATGTTTATGTATATATGTCCAATATTAGTGTGTGGAGTGTGTCTGTATGTGTGTGTTCTATACATATTTCATTTGAAAGTCCACTTCCTCGCTCTCTCTCTCTCTATCTTTACTATTCATTATCATTGTTTCACATCTTATCGTATGCGTGTGTTTGTGTGTGTGTGTGTTTGACTTTGTATATATTTCCCTGTATGTACTTGTGTATACATACATACTTATCTATGTAATATAAATATTATTATTCGTAAAACAATAAATATGTACATTGTGTATATATGCGTGTGTTTATTTCTTCTCCTCTGTGTATCTCTCTATCTCTCTCTCTCTATCTATGTCTCTCTCTCTCTGTCTGTGTCTGTGTCTGTTTAACACCTCCGTATGTGAGTGTGTGTGATTGTAAATCTATTAATATGTGTGCGTGCGTGCGTGTGTGTATGTATGTGAGTTTTAATTTCTACAATTGCCTACAACAGATTTAACGATTTCATGTACTCAAATTGATCAATGGCACAATTGCGAAAAATGTTGTGGATTTTCTGTTTTTAATGAATATTTGTTTTGTTTGTTAATTTTCAATCTATTCATACTGAAAATCAATTATTTTCACTATCGTTGTTTTCAGTTTTCAGTTTTGTGTTTTGTTTTTATTGTTTGAACATTTCGATTCGATTCGATATTCATTTAATTATAATCCCATATCTAATGAATGCGCTGCAAACATCTGACACTACGCTTATGAATTCGCTCAGACCAAATCACAAAAGTCACATAGAACATATATTTATTGCTTTAGCAATGACGAATTTGATCGGTCACAATTTAAAA
Source organism: Hydrotaea cyrtoneurina (assembly GCA_958296145.1). Classification (NCBI taxonomy): domain Eukaryota; kingdom Metazoa; phylum Arthropoda; class Insecta; order Diptera; family Muscidae; genus Hydrotaea; species Hydrotaea cyrtoneurina. The sequence continues at coordinate 1,677,757 of OY282513.1, read as the reverse complement.
ATAACAATTATTTTGATTTTAATCCGTTGGTATTGTACAGCATTGTCGATGAAGTGCTGTGTACTTTACGAACCATTTCAAGTGAAATACGATTGAGCCTGAAAATATTATTGGTGAAGAAAATCTGCAGTACAACTTTTACTTTAAGCGGGATGTTGTTTCTTTGCCATAGGGCAGAATGTTGTTATATACTTTACTATCGTCGAATAGGATGGAAAGAAAGAAGTTGTTTTGGATCCAATGGACGGTGTATCGGCTGAGAGAGAAATATGTTATTTTATACATTGAAGTCGTTAAATCCTTACTTTGGCATCACCAAACCCTGACATGTGATTAGGGTATTCTAATGGAAATACTTCCGACATTCACTTTAGAACTCCAATAGAAATTAAATGATTTTATCCTCGTTCCATTAAACGAGGTCATCTTTTCACTTAACAACCTGGCAACCCAAATAATCAGAAATATGTCATGTGACTTTCGAGATTGTACCAGCAGAGCAATTTTGTAAAACAATACCTTGGAATTATTAAAATACCCTCTGCAATGGAAGCTCTTAATTTTTAATATCCTAAACTTTTCGCCATCACTATGTGTGTGTGTTTTTTTTTTTACATCAACACTTGGTGCATTCAAATCTTGAGCCATTGTCACACGTTGGCTTCACAATAGACGCATTTGAAAATTCAGCAAAAACACCACAATTTATTATTCTGAATGTGAATCATTCCAATCAACAAAATTAACCAAAGTCAGAAATGACACTCTCTATCGTTTGCGCCACCAAAGCCTATTTAGGACAGAGTATGAAATGTCATTGAAGAAAGGGAGGGTTAATTTACTTAAATTCGATTTCATTGGTTTCTATATTTTTTTTTTTTTTTTGGATAGCGAAAGTGGAAGTGGATGTGCCTAAGAGCCACTGCATAATGCATTCGTCTGTATGCATGTGTGTGTGGTGCATAATTAGTTTACACATCCGAAATGTTCGTACATACTAACACGCCACTTACCTGCGTACATAGACAGTTTTTCCTTAACACGGTGTGACTGTGTGCCTGTGTGTGGGTGTGTTGTCACACTAAAGGACGATTGATTGGAGGTGCCTAATTAATCATTCATTAAAACAGTTGGATTCGACTCCCCTTTGCTCTGCGTTTGTATTTTGTATCTTTGGCGAATGTATGCCACATTTTTGTTGTATCCAAATCCACTCATCTTTTATGCATGACACACACACACACACATACACGCAACACACGCACACGCTTACGCTCACCCACTCACTGACACATTTCCGATGGGCGGAATGGACAAGAATGAATCGATGAATCGATGGATGAATGGTTCGATGGCTTGATAAATGGATGAATGGATGTCATGAAAATGCCCATCGATGAATAAAGAGGTCAATACCATTCGTATGAATGAATAATGCGCGCTTTTGGGATTACCATTGTCATGGCGTGCTGAGATTCCTATTTGTCCCATATATACACGTATACCGTCACCATCATGTCATACAACATAACAGAGGGACGACTGATGTGACGAAGGATTTTTTGTGCCAGTTACAAATTTAAATGAATTTTACTTAATTTAGATGTATTGTCTCTAACACCACATATCAATTACTTTAATATATTTCTGCAACTGTCTGTCAATGATCTCAACTGAATGAACTGAACTGAATTGAACAACCAACCAACCACCCAACCAACCAACCAACAACAATAAACCCCGCCGATAATAAAAACGAAAAAAACGTCATCAACATCACGATAACAAACAAAAAACAACAACAATTTCGAATTGTATGGACCACCATCTTCTCAACGGATGAATCTTGAACAATGTTGTGCGATTCTTTTTTAAATGGCCTTTATTTAATTGACTAACTAACTAACTTTTTACGTTGCCAATCCAACACAATCGGTGTCGACACCGAATATCTTTTGTTTTTCGTACCGTCACCCACCCACCCACATCCTCACTTACCACTTATCAAAATGAAACCAAAAACAATAACAAAAACAACAACAAAAACAAAAAAAAAACATTCGAAACAAAAACCGAAACATGGTTTTGGAAAATATCGAAATGAATTGACAATAAATCCAAAAACACACTCACATCTCACTATCTCACTATCACATACACAAAACAAACTCGTATAGAGAACTACCATGGCTCAAATACCGTATTCCTAGTTGGTGTACTAATGTCAGTTGTTGGGTTCGTTTTTGTAACATTCACCTTGATGGCACTGTGCTACAGGTCAGTTGTAGTACATAGAAACTTCTCCCTGTGTCTGAGGTTAGTTGAAAAGAAGTAATGAAAAAAACCAGTCAGTATTTGATGAAAAGCGAAAACAATGAAAAAAACCTAAATAATCGAATTCTATTACGATTCTTTGGTTAATTAACAACAACAAAAAAGCGATCTATTCCGTTCTGTTCTGTTCTTTTTTATTTCATTTTGTTTTTTTGTTTTAATTTTGCATTACGCCAATTCATTTGTAACATCGAAGCCGCCCCCACTCCACCACCCCCCCGATACCACTTGTACAACCATAACCATACACACAACACGGCCACAAAGACTTTTCACACAAACGACAGACAGACACCAACAGCCAAACAACACTGCCATATCCGATATGTTCTCTCATTAGTTTTCACTTTTTTCATTCAAAACAAACAAAAAAAACACACACACAAAAACAACAACAACCAAACAAGGATCTCTGTGTGAATATTTTATTTTGAATACCATTTTCGTGTTGTGTTTTTTTATTTTGATTTTCTCCCGCCACCCCTTTATCTCTCTCTCTGTCTCTCGCTCAGAATGTGAGCATTTTAAAATGCCCCCATTCGGCGATTCCTTTTTGTGTTTGTGTTTTTGTTTTAGTTCCCTTCTTTTTGTTTTGTTTTGTGTAGCCAAAACGTACCGCTGTCTGCTTATGTTCTCAGTGTTTATGTATTGTTTATCCTTTCTTCTTCCCGTGTTTGTCTGTTTGTTTGTAGTGTTACTCCTGCGAACATACATATATATGTATATATGTGTGTGTGTACATATGTATATATACACATGTTTCATAAATCGATGTTGTATGCCCAAAACCGTACCATGTCCATTCATGAAACTCAATATTCTTGTTTTCGGCGCTGCCAAAATTTGCTTACATTCTCACCGTAATCAACAATAACCACAATGCTTGTTAATTGGCTTATTGCACAGTAAACCACCCCCCTTTTCCAAACACACCCTAACCCGTATCCCATTAAACTCTCCCCCCCGCCCCCAGCTCTAATTGTCCATTTCTAACTCCATCTGGTCAATCACTGGACGTTTTTTCGTGAACATCAATTCCATATCCACCATCATCACCACTAACACCTTTTCCTCTCACACCACAACACCAAACCTCATCACCAGCCGCCACCACCCCCCATCCCCCCTTCCAAAATCACCCTGCTCACCCTCAAAGAACCAACCGCCAAATACCACCGCTACAAAATAAAAACAAAACAAACAAAAATATCATTAAACTCAATGTTTTAATTTGTGTACCTCTTTTGTGTTCTTTTTGTTTTTTTTTTAACGAAATTTTTTAATGAAAATGAAAATATCCTTTTATGTACGAAAGCAAAAAACGAAAAAACCAAATTCAAAAAAGCAAAAAAAAAATGAAAAATGAAAAAGAAACGTATATTGACATACATACGTTGCTGGCAAAAAGCAAAAGCGAAGCAGAGTAAACTCAATTTTTCATTACTACTTTTATGGCTGTCGTCGTCATTGTGACTGTTAGCATTTATGTAGACTCAGTACTCAGTATTCAGTATACAGTATTCACAAAAATACTCGTACTCGTACTCGTTCCACCAATTCAAAGATTATAGCAAAAAAAAACCAAAAAAAAAAAAAAAAATAAGAGAAATGCCAACAAAAATCCAAATCCTACAATCAATACGTACCGTATGCTATTCCATCCAAAATACTACTACTCGTACTAATACCACTACCACTACCACCACCACCACCAACCAATACCACTACCACTACTATTAGTAAATACTCGTAAATATTGATATTTGCTCGTATTTCCTCTTTCTGTTCTTCCGTTCTTTACGTTTGTCTTTGCCGTTGTGTTTGGTGACACCCTCGTGTCACCGGCACAAACGAAACAGGCAAAGCAAAAACTTGCGATGCAATCAGAGATATCTTTATCACTGCATATGCATCTCTTCATTTTCATTTGGGTTCATTCATCTTTTTGTGTTCTCCATTCTTTGCCAATTTAATTAATTTTGGAATGGCAATGTTTGAGTTTTATTTCAGTTTTAGTTTTTGCTCAAGCTCAGCAGAGTTGCCAAGGCAACAGTGCATCAACCAACCAGGTGAGTAGCTCAGGATCACTGCTTGTGTGCATCTTAAAAATGGGTCCAGAAGCAGCCGTGTTAGTTCATGCAACAAACGTTGACTCCTATCGCGAAGAACATCAGCAAGATTACAAAAGAAAAAAACAGGAGACACAATGCGGACAGGAAAACAAATACCAGTGGGATGTGGCCAGGTTTTCAGTTTCTTCTTGTTCAACCAGACGATACTTACGACTTGCCGAACTATACAAACGACAGGCGATCGGGTACCCTTTGCAAAAGTATTTAAACCACCGATTAGTGAGTCTCCTGTTGGCCTTAATGTTTGCACAACAAAAAGGTTTACAGGGACCTTCTCACAAACGAAAGGCTTAAACTCGGTTGATTGGGTGCAATTAGATTGGAATCAGAATTTATTGCAGGGGATAACTAGTTTGCCATTACACAGAATAATGGGATAACATTTTATACTAAATTCTATCCCGATATCGTCCCGAATCGCAGTCAGGAATAAACATTAGCGGAAAATCGCCAGTCAACATCAGTTAGCAGGACGTAGCGTCGAAAACAGGGTGTGACGTAAACTGTGACAATAAGAAATACAGCGTGGGTTTTGTGAGTTCTCTAACTAAATTACAGACATAACAAAGACAATCTGTACCAGTTGCAGACTCTTCTCTCCACGAGTGACATCTAGACCTTGCAGATGCAACAATGTCTTCGGACATTGCATATCTAATTGGAGACAAACTCTTGGATGGACAATAGTTCTAGCGTACAGTGTGTATACAATCTGAAATGTATAACTTTTTAATTCGTTTCACCTGGACATAGTAAACATCGGCAACTGAATTTCGAATATAGTTTGGCCCTTTCTCGAGCTCATGGTGAAAACTGTACAAATATTATTCCACACAGACGTTCAAAGCGATTGGTCATGTCTTTCCACAATTGCAGTCTATATCGGACAGCCATGCCGAACCGTTCTCAAGTCCCAACTGATCGAAATTGTTAAAGCCTGCGTTAAGCCTGCAGGTTAGGATTCTGTTTGATTTGGACAAAAACTTATTTTAACATGTATGTTATAGTCGGCACTCTGCATCTTGTTACTGAATCTCTTGTTATTTCCCAAATCAAAACAATGTGGCGTATGATTTATTTCTATGGAATTATTCCTCATGCGACATGATCCCCGTTTAAAACAAATGGTCAGCAAAATGATTTACGATTGCGACTCCTATCGAAGCAAACTACACAATCTTACGGCCTGTTAGACGTATGCACTCATAAAATAATAATTTCTTTTACGAAGAATTTGCTTAAATGTCAACTCCGATCGGCTAATATCTAGATTATGGCCTAATACCTAGATTACTCGCCCACTTGACCGTTCTGGTCCTTGGCGGATGATGTACCTGGCTTTTGTTGTGTACTAGTCGCACCCAACCAACTATTTATTACAACTGGAGCGGCCACTTTCCAAATACACATTTTCGCGTTATCGATGGTCTGTTATTGACATTTCTCAATTAATGGGTTAATTAAACTTTCAACATACAAAGAAAAATCGGAAATTAGTAAAAAAAAAAGAAAATGGAATAAATAACGTTAACAAAAACAATGTTATGCAAATTGTTTGGTTTATAAGAAGAATACAATGGCAAAAAACAAATACCGTCCACTAAAATATTACGAGATGCCAACACCAGACCATCGATATGACTCACGTCCACAAATATGATTTGTGCTTCTTCTGCATGGCTACACTGCATAACCATACGTGTTTACAAACAGAGTTCGGTTTAAAATGTTCAATAAAATAAAGCTGGCCCTTAATGTCTGCCCGATTTTAGTACAAAACAATTAATTAATACAGACATAATGTTTGTAGACAAAAAAAAACGCCATCTGCTCATCTACTCTGCATTCACACACACACATGTGGGCATGCATGTGAGTGTGTAGATCCAGATGACTTTCATTTAATGCGTCGTCAATTGGATGACATTAAATCCGACGATTGCGACCACAGGACATGACATAAATGTGGTCGCCGGCGATGGATGTGTATATGTGTGTGTGTGTGTTGGTGTTTGTAAAACTTAGTCTGCTGGCGAAAGTTGTAAAATTGCATTGTTATGGACATTTTATGACTTTGTAACTTTTGCACTTTTGCATCAGCATGATTGAGTGATTTTTGCGCTGATGCCATGCAATGCAATGCAATTATCGTTGTCGCCGGGTATTGTGCGAAATAATTGAATGTCGGCGCGGAGGGGGCAACGAACACGGCTGCATCGATCACCAAAGGTAAGTTGAAGGTTACTTTGTTATACTCTCTCGCTATCTCGCTATCTCTCTCTCTCTGTCATCCATCTACTTAACCATAATACTCACAACCACACCAACAACAATAATAATAAGTACCCCGTAACAGTACGTAGAAGGACCGGGGAGTACGTAATAGTAATGTAGGATTTAGAGCATTTGAATTTTTGATACTACCAATACCGAAGAGCATATTCCATAAATCAATTAGAATTTGTCTACATCATTTTGCATTTGGGCCGTCTGGCCCAGCTGAGAATATGCCAGAGAAAAGAAGAAACAATTTGTAGTTAGTTCTCATTACCATTAGCTGTGATCTGGCCAACGGATATCCTGTGATCGCGGAGATGCCGAGGCGAACGGATCAGAGGATGTCTGTTGGCATTGAGTGTTTGTACACCAGTTTGCAAGAATTGGTTGTGTCTTGTTTGTGTCACGCAAATCACAAAAATTTTGAGTTATGGTGGTGCTTTCTACTGAGATAGAATGGATTTAATTGTGTCATGTAACCAATGATCGAATGGACAACGAACAAAGTCATCATTATATTTCCAATACACACACAAAACATTGAAATTGTTGCATTTGTGTTTTCTTTGTGTATCTTTTGTATGTATGTATATGTATTATTTTGCATAAATTATATATATGTATATATAAATACCTGTATAATGTGACTACAACAATAATACCACGTACTACTAATCAACACCCTACACCGTACACTGAACAGCCAGACCACACTACTGTACGAAACGCAAGAAGTTACCACCAACACAGGTTCGCTGTTGGCTGTCAACGCTGCCACCCCACCACCACCACCGACTACCACCAAACACTTTTGATTTCGTTCTATTCGTTTCATTGCCCTTCAGTTCTATTCAATGGATATTCGTAATTTGTTGCTACTTTTCCGTTTCTTTCGTTCGTTCTTTTTTTCAAAATCTCTCTCTATCGAAGAATCAAATCAAAAAACAAAAGATGACATGCCCTTTTTATCTTATTAATCAATCACATCTTTTTTTATTACTATTCCATACTATTCCAAATTGTTTTCTCCATTCCACACCAAAAAAAACATAAAAAAAAAAACCGAAATAATGAAAATTCGAAACGAAACAATAATAATGACATCCGCCATAATGGTCTCATATTCGCAATATCTCTCTCTGTCACTCTCTCTCTGTGTGTGTGTGTGTGCATGCACCCACCACCACTTGCATACCAATCGGCAAAACATGCATACATCCATGCCACATACCACTCTCACTCACTCACTGTGTGTGTGTGTGCGCGTGTGTGTGTGCGTGCGTGCCTGTATGTATTTTGAATACGAATTCAATTAAAATAAAAACCAATAATACTCTGACAATAAATAATAACAAAACTAATCAAAAATTGCCCAAAAATAAACATAACGTTAATGATAAAACCGATAATAACGATATCAACAACAACTACAAAAACAATAACATCAACAACAACAACAACAACAACAATCAAACAAACAACGTCAATAATAACAACTACAACTACTACAACATCAACAATAACAACATCATCATCGTCGTCTGGTTTGGGTTAAAACAAACAAACAAACAACCAACCAACCAACCATCTTAACTAAAATTGCCAATCTCATAACCATAAATCAATAACCAATAACCAATCATATTCAAATCCAATCCAAATGCAATATTTACCCGTATATATTGAAATGAAAAAAAAACCTCAAAACCAAATCTAAAAACATAAAACGTATAATACAACTTAATAAAACACAAAAATCAAATACCACTACTGCCCCACAATCAATCCGATGGATTGGGACTCGATGGATGCTTGACTGAATGGCTGCATGTCTGCAACAGGCGCAAAACCACCACCCTCAAGTACGATCCACCCTATACGAAGAAGCCCATGACGAAGACCTACGGTCCGCCAGTCACTGCCCCCAATCATCAGTCGGTGGAAGAGATCTCCCCAGATGGTTCCAATAAATTAAATGTCTACGAAAATCAATCAGGTTTCAGGTACGTACAATCTACCCAACCTCATTAACCTTCCCTCGTCCTCTACCTTAATGAACAGCATTTCCGATAAGTCCGGGTCGAAAGCTCCAAACCCCACTCCATTCGTTGTCTGCCGTCTCAATATATCACGAGACTCTCACAGAGCACATGGAAAATAAGTTATAATAATTCAAGTCTCATTAAGAAACCGTTTTAATTTTTGAAAAACAAAATAGAAAAAAAATGAAATAAAAAATGTTGTTGCTCTTGGCCTGCTTAATATATGTCCAAGCCCTGTCACTTTCCTGATGCAGACAACATTGTCCGACTGCCAGTCTCTTCTGACAGATGTCCGTCTTTTAAATTTCAATAGACAACTTTTTTAAATTTCGTTTAATATATTTTCGATTTTATAGGGAAGTGTGAAATTCAGGGTTCTCCAACAAGAGATGTTATTTTGGTATTCAAAGAGGAAGGTATGCCGTTCATAATGAAAAACAACATCAGCCAAATCAGCCATATCCTTTTCATGAAATTTTCCATAACCAATTCGCAAAATAGCTGCCCAATGTCCTCGATAGACTCAACAATTCAGTCTTTGAGGTCTTGAATCGACGGTGGGCTGTTGGCGTAGACCTTATCTTTCATGTGGCCTCAAAGGAAGAAATCGCAAGATGTCAAATCACAAGGTCTCGGTGGCCAATTGTGATCACCTCTTCGAGAGATACTTTTTAGTTTTGCGAACTGTGACTGCAAGATGAATTTTAATAATTTCAATGCGTTGTTGAAGCGTGTATCGTTCCATTATTAGTAATGACGTAGTTTCTACTTGTCAAATGTCAAAGAATAAAAGCTTCAAACGTGACAAATAACACCTCTTGTTGGAGAACCCTGTATTTGACTTAGCCCAGGACAACAATTAACAGTTTTCGACTTGGACTATTCAGAGTTGTGTCGATGGTTTGTGGGCTACTAAATGATTGTTTTTCTTTTGTTTTGTATTTCTTTCAGCCGTGACAAGAGCATTCATAGTCGTCGTTATACGGCCACCGATGACGATCATCCACATTCAGGTAAAATGTTGCATCTGCACTGGTGCGCTGTCCAGTCAACGCATCCAGTGCACATGTACCTGCACACATACATACGTACATTCATATATGCCTAGAGTATATGAACATAGATCCATACATACCGACATACATACATAAATAAAAGAGAAAAGAAGAAAAAACACAATCGTGTATACATACGTAATTATATACCTAGTCATATATACTCGTATATAACTTAGTTAAACTTTGTTGGCGTTCAATGTTTCCTTTGATTTATTTGTCAACGTCAATTCCTTTTTTTTGTTTTTTTTGTTTTGATTTCCCATTCCTAAATACAAAATTCTTTTTTCTTGCGCCCCAATATATACTTTCCGTTTAGTTTTGTTTCGTTTTGTTTCTAAAATATTGAAGTCTCTCTCTAACTCGCTCTCTGTCTCTCTCTCTCTCTCTATATATGTGTGCGTGTGTTTTTTTGTGAACCTAAAGTAGTGAATCTTTTGCGTAGTGAATCTTTTTCATACTCTCGTACTCGTTCGTACCTTGATCACCTCCAATATGGCTAGTATAGCGAGACAGTGGTCCATGTCCACGAATGAGTACATTTCCATACTTACATACATACACACATACATACAAACATACAAACCTATATATATTTAGCAGATTCCTTAAATGTTCAATATATACTCGTACTGTGTGTGTTTTAAATGTTTGTGTAACCAACTCATAACTAAACGGAATGCATTGTTTGTGTAAAAGTAATTTGAATTTTCAGTGGATTCATTGGGGGACGGACAAGGCCGACATGTCGAAATTTATCAGATTCCGAACGATTTCCGTAGCGGCCAACTGCACCGTAATGTGCCGACGATGTCAGTGTATGCATTGCCTGGCACTCATATCCTGCATCCCAGTTATATTTTGTTTATTTCACGTGGCGACTCCCGGTTGAGATTTGAATTCATCCAAAAAAAAAAAAAATTAAAACAGAAGAAGAATGTCATTTGAGTTGCCCTAGAGAAATAGTTGTACATTTCTTTGGTTTGAGTGGACTTTGTAACGATTACATAAATACGTTTTCTATCTCTATCTGTCTATCTCTGTCTCTCTCTCTCTCACATTCACACACTCTGTCTAAATATTAACTTGAACGTCAACAAAGCAACATAAAAAAATAATGAATACTTGTAAATACATACATACGTACATACATGCTCGGGCAATTCCAAAAGAAAGAAAAAACGCGAACTTTTCGATCACGACCCTCTGCGATTGATTGTGAGCTTATTTTAGGTATATCTAAGCGATCTGTACAATACAACTATGCGGCTTCCTGTCGCGGAATAGTCGATGGTACTTGCTGTAGTTCCTTAGCAGAAAGCGTGTTCTGTAATTCATTCGATAATTGATTTGGGATAATGGGTTATATCACGTATCTACACGTATCTACTGGGTAAGACCACTCAAAGCATAAAGTTCTAAGAAAACTGAGCTGGATATTTCCGATATGTGGCGCCTGTTCGATGAGGGGACTTTTCAATCACTCTAGAAAAACTCAATCCGAAACTCAATCGCATACGGCAAAAATATGAGAGCAATATTTGAATTTCGAGCCATTTTCGTAAATGGTGAATGTTTCGTGGCACCTGACGACTTTTGGAAAGTTAAACGCAGATTTTTTTTTATTGATTTAAACCGAAAATGCCCTTATATTCCAAAGATGGCGCATTGGAAATTTCCGAAAGATCTTCATCACATACTCACTCGATAAACTGATATATGTTGTCAAGTTTGGCCCAGACGATATTTAAAATTAAAATTAAGCGTTAGAAATTAAATGGTGTTCGCCATTTTACAAACGATTTTCCATCGCATATTGAAAAATAATTCTTGTAACCCACTTGAAAATACCACTTCGACTAATTTCTTTGTATTGGTCCCTAACACACTGTTTCAATTTCACACTTCTGCATTTGTGTGCCTCTAATTGCACGTACTTCTTTCAAATTCCAAGTTAAATTGTCACAGGCAGTATCGGTCAGAGAAATCGCTTTTAGCGACATAAAGGTTATGTTAGTCCATACATGGACTCAACCAAAGTGGTCTGGAGGTTTGTGCTTTATACCAATGTATTACGAATTATCTCGGGATAACTTTAACTCCTTCGCTCGACAAAAGAGCAATCATATCCCGAGAAGTATGTACTGAGTGAAGCTCCGTTAGAACACTGGGTTACATGTTGGAAAAAGTGTAAAAACAAATTTCGAAAAGGAAAAAAACTGAAATTAGTCCTTGCTTGATGAAGTAAGAAAAAAGTACAAGCTCAATGGGAGTACGTATAAAGCTCAATGGGATTTGACTTGTGCTTCATGAGCTATTGAAGCACTTTTTGAGGCATTTTCCATGAAATCCAAACTTGTTTAGATCAACAGATCGTTAGAATATTTATTTAAAGTTTGCGTTCAATTGAGGAAGGGCTGCGCATTGGTTAAAGTGTATCGCAAAAAAAAGAAAAGAAAGAATTGGAATTGGAATTGCCCACCCTATAAAGTAGTATGAAACAATGACAAACAATGAACATTCTCCTCCTCCTCCTCCTTCACAGAAAAAGGTATTTTGAAGAAACATGCCTACGGCATGGTACACGGCGGCATGCATGACGACGGGCAATCGGACAATATGGAGTTGATCGCTCAAGACAGCGCCATGGCCTCGGGCAGTGGTGCTGCCGTGTCGGAGGTTGAGCGTACGCTTAAATCGCTCAATGGCTATCATGAGGATATACTGGAAGCCCTGCGTAATGCCGCCTCGCACCGCGGCACTGGTACGGGCAACACCCCCGTCGGCAGTGGCAGTCTGAGTGAGGAAATGATCCGTAAGACTCTGCAGGAGTGCGCATCGTCACAGCTCGGCTATTCAACGGAACCTTATAAGCGGTCGAGCGGCTCGAAGACTAGTTCGCGAGAGAACATATGCGATCAGGGGCAACAGCATGCCCTGCTCGATATGTCGGGATCGGGCATGGGCATGGTGTCGCAGGGCGGCCCCATAATGCATCACCATCGATCACAGCACCAGCTGCACCAGCCCCTCGTGCAGCAGCAGCCACCGCCCGACGACGAGGACGCACCAGCCACTGGGCCGTTGCGCATACGCAACCTCGAGGACCTCATACGACAGCTGGAGCACCATTCGTCGCGCCACATGAGCCCCAGCGGCTCGGAAGACATACGGATTTCGGAAAACGAAGGCGGCCTTTATAGATTAGATAGTTCAGCCGCTTGTAGTGAATCCTCGCAAGGGTTAGTAACTGAGTAATGTGCTTGCTGCATCATAATTATTGTGTTGGGGCTGTATTGTAGGTGTCTATTTTTTTGGCATAGATGATATACACACATACAAGAGAACGCTTTCCAATGTTATACATACATACGTACTTATACATATTCGTACCTTAGGAATTGATTCATTGATTGAATGATTGATTGAAATACCGTTAAGCAAAACATATAGACGTTTATTAAGAGTTGTGCAACCCGCTTTCAAGACATGGACTTTTGCGCAGAACTTCGGCGGTCGGTCGGAGTGTTGCCCCCCCAGACTTCGAAGCTATTGCTGGCTGGGGGCGAAGTGTGAGTGGCGATGAGGACGAAGTTCTGCTGCGAATGGTCCCTTAATAAAAAAAAAAAAAAAAAATGCTACAAATATCCCTTAAATATGTATACACTGCATACTTTTAAATAAACCAACTACCAAATACCTCTTACCGATTACCGACTACCAGTTACCAAACTAAAATTGAACATACTTATGTACTCGTATGATAGAAATCAGAATCCATTCATACGTACACATCCAGTAAACATCTGAATATGAACCAATTTCTAAAATCTCTTGCAGACTATCGCTATGGCGTGGAATACCTTGTGTGATGAAGGTAAAGAAAATGGCAAAGAGCCGCAGAATGAGGAGTGCTTGCCACACATACACACACACCCACACACATGTTGAGAAACGAAAACAAAAACCAAAAAACCAATAATCAAGATGTGGGATTTTCTATGAATGAATTGGCTATAAAAATAGGCACCTAGAACAAGTTGCTCCAATTAGTTGCTAAATAATTACCTTGTATATTTTTCTAAATTGCTCAACTGGCCCGAACAATTTCCACTAATGTGTTCCTTCTTTTTTTCTATTGATTTCCCCTCGCCGTTTGCTGCTGCCACAGATCGAATCAGCAATTAGCACAATCGCAAAAAACTGCAACAATACATCCGTCTTACAGCAGTCGTTGTCGACCGCCACGTGCCGATGAGGAGTCGAGATTCTCGTATGGAAGGTACAGACATCCCACTACAACCAGTAGACATCCTTCACATCAGTCACACTCACCACATGCTTTCGGTCATCACGCACATCACTCGCATGCCCATGGCCATGCCACGCACGGCCCGCATTCATCGCATCATTCATCGCACACGCATTTGCATCAGGACGACGACGGCATCTATGAGAGTGCCGATCCTCACGATCGTTCGATGATAGACCAACGTCTCGATCCACGGGAAGTGCCCGACAGTGAGAGGTATGTATACCGAACTAGTATCCTTTAGCCAAACGTTTTGTAGTCTTCAAACGAATCATGTCTTCCTCAATTCCTTTTGAGTTTCTTTTTATGTTCGTAATCCCGATAATCCAACCTCCACCCTCCACCCTCCGCCCCCCCTCGTTCCTGCCTTGAGTTGCCGTGTCCGTGTGTGTGTGCCGATTGTACCTATAATTTCGACTCGTTTCTTTTCGTTTATTTCCATACTCGTACACATACATACGAACATCACTCGAACATGAAACATGTCCTCGTTTTGCATGTGCGCCCCCCAAACAATCAATCGATCAATCATCTCTCACACATCTTCGTGATGGTTCACCACAATAACAACAACAATAACAACAACAACTACAATTAACCACTCCATCGACATGTCATCATCAACTACTACATCATGAACTACATCCATCACAACAACCACATCACATTGCGGGGCTGCCATATTGTTTTTATTATTATTTGGTGATCACGGTCACTATTCAATTTGCTGTTCGGTTTATTCGGTTGACTCGATTCTATTTGGATATTATTTGATTCCGTTGCGTTACGTTGCGTTACGTTACGTTTCGGTTGTTATGTGTGTGTTGTGTATAAACATTTATTTGTTTGTATTTGTTTGTGTTTCCGTTACTCCGTGTACCGTTGTTCCTGTTATGATTATTATTTTCTAGTGATGACTTTATTCAAGCTCAACAACAGTTAGCCCGATGGGCGAGTGAGGATGTGGTATCCGTCGTGGTAATGGAGCAGCCGTTAGCCGGTACAACAGCGGATTCCCAACAATCCAACGGCGGCGGACACACGTCGGGGGCGGCATCAGCGAATACCGTTATCCACCACCACCAGCATCAGCACCAGCACCACGGCGATCATCCATCCTCGGTGGGAGCGGCCAATACAACCTCATCGCAACAGGCAACAGCAGCAGCAATCAATGCCCATATGGCGACTATGCAGGCCGTGCCAAATGGCATCGTTGTAAGTCAGAGGGACTACTACCCCTCACCACCGTCCACGGAGACGGAAAGCAGTGGAAGTGTTATCCAGCCACTCAATCGACGCTACACCCTGCAGGGCGATACAACTCAACAGCAGCTGCAATTGCATCAGCTACACCAACAGCAGCATCAGCACCCCCCACATCCACATCAACAGCAACAGCTGCAGCAGCAACAGCAAATTCCCGGCGACACCACCAACACCACCACCAGCAGCAGCAACAACAGCCAAGCCGGTCAACAAATCATGGAGAATGGTCGCTATCCCGAATATAAGCACTGATAGTATAACACCAACTCCCTCCACGTACTCACCCCTCATGCTCACGATCACGATCACTGTCACATTCAACTTCAACCGCAGCCACAGCCTCAGCCGCCCCAGCAGCAGCAGCAGCAACAACAACAACACTCACCTCACTGTTATGCGCACCAAGTGCAGGCGCCACATTGAGCCGTTACCCCAAAGTGCTGCCCCCTACCCTCAAAATAACCGAACGAATTTCATGCAACACTCACTCTCTCTCTCTCTCTCTCTCTGTATGTATGTCCAGTGATGGATGCTTGCTTCTTTCGGATCGATTATGTACATACAACCGAACAAATAAACAAACACACACACATACACGTGCACAGTCAGTCAGTCAGTCATACATACATACAGCCCACATGCGTACATACATACAATATCGGATCCAAAAACATTTATATTCTAAAAACTCGATTAGTTATCTCCAAATAACAACAGCAACAACAGCAAAAAACAACCACAAAACAAACACATGAAGAAGAAGAAAAGAAAAGAAGAAAAAAACAAAGAAAACCAAAAGAAAAAATATTGTGATTTTATACAAAGTAGTTGATATTCATATTTTAGTTTTAAATAAATTTAACAAAAACAAATTTAGAACAAATTTAACGAATTGATTGATAATGGCCAACACATCCTTACTCACACACACACACAAACGAACGAATGAACACATTCACCCACACACACACACACTCTCATAACACCAACATTATCAATTAGGGCAAACAAGAACATACCCTCTCGCACCGTTACTATAAACACACACACATCCATACATATGAATGTGTGTGTGTGCATATGTGAGTGTTTGTGCGAATGCGTGCCCCTTTTGATAGCAACTCACCATTGCATTGCATTGTAACAAACACAATTACTTTAGGCTAGTCAAACAAACCCTCCTCCCTCTTACACACACACGCACAGTGGAAGATGCAACCGTATTTGTGTACTGAGCTGTGCCCACACACTCAGGCAGCGCAATTGCTTTATTCCACACCAAAAGATTGTCAGTGTGTGAACTCTTCAGACTGATGAAGCCAATGTAGGCTGCCAGAGCTGGCACACTTCTACACACTTCCCAAAAACAAAAATAGACACAAACATATACAAAAGAGTTCCGCCGCATCTGATTGGGCCCGTTTAAGGCCCCCCAAAACAAATTGCACAGTGGTTCGCAATACCGTTCACAAACGTCTGAAGGAAGTTAAAAAAGAAAACAACTACAAAACATGTTTAAAATTTGTATCTGTTTTTGTAGGCCCACATTGAGGACATTAGAATATGGAGGTGTAGAAGTCTTCTCGCAAATGAGCGAGCATCTGCATTTTATTTGTCATTGTTTCGTCATAGAAACAGTTTATGTGAATAGAGGCGTTCACTTTTATGAATGTCCGAGGGATTGTTCGCTGAGGAAAATGTGTTTCGCATACAAAAATCTTCCGGTTGAATCAATCACACCAAATTGAATGAATGAAGTCGTGAATTGTTTTATACCAACATCGATATTACCCGTTTCGAAACAAGCTCCCCTTTGTCGCAATTACTAATGTGAATCACAAAGCGATCCGTTTATGGCAAATATCAGCCAGTGCTGCCCCTGGTATAAAAGTCAGTGATTACTTGGGTCAATTCATTTCCATAATATTTCTCACAAACCAACGTACTTCTTCAAGTTGTATTCACGATTCAATTATTCTCTATCCAATGAAATCTTAATATCGATGTGTGCTTCCCCACGGACCCGTCGTCGCACATAAATCTTGCAAATGGCTATCACAGTGTGAGAGAGGAAATCATTGTCTCGTTTATTAATCTGCTGAATTCCCCTTGGTGCAGAGGGATATCACACTACTTGGGAATAGCCAAATTTGTTGGTATTTTAATGGATTTATAGACACCAATAAGGCCGTGAAATGTCCTTTTTAGAATTGTACAATGCCACACGTCTTCAGGAAATGTGCAGTAAGAAAGAGTTGCGGTTCCATTATGGCATAATGGCGATTAAAACAATATCCAGCATCTGATAGACTATTGATTTCATATCAATAGTTATGTATGGAATCCACGCTGGCCACGTTCCTAAGCTCACGTTAAATTCCATTGTTTCAGAGAAACAACTGTCTACGTCACTGACGACATTTTCGTCTAAAACTATGGTAAGATCTACTTAAAAAGATTGCGTTAGCCATTCGGAGCTGACTTCAAACTTATGGAACATCTTGATTTGTTAATTGAGATTGAATGAAGATCGCCGTATTCTAAATATTGATGCAACATTCGGGCATTTGATTGCAGCACTAAAGGACTTTCAGTGAAATGTCAAACCGTTTTAAAAAAGTTCTTCCACAGTTGTTTGCCGTTAACTTCCCTTAACTGATTCCCCATAATCTTTGATTTGTTTTCAAAGCAATGAGACCACGTTCGAACCACTGTCCTGCGCTGCACGGTCACACATACACACGTTGGTCATGCTTCCACCGTGTAAATGATTCGGATTTACTTACTGTAAATATGTATATACAGTATTACTTTAAAAGCCACCCCCCCCCCACCACCACTCTCCTCCAAGATCCCCGCTCCCCCTCTTCGACCATAGATAGACAGTTGTAATTCCAATTGAATGAAATACTAATAATAAAAACAACAAAAACCAAATAAGAAAAAAATAAAAAAAAGAAAACTAAAAATGGAATCATAAGAACAAGCAGACATACATGTAAACGTTACTTTTAAATAAAGACTGTAAATATGTTATAATAAAATATTCAAATTACACACACACGCACACACACAGATAAACCTCCTGATCTCCATTATATGGCTGGTCAAGAAGACAATGGAAATAAATGCCCCCCAACATCCCCCACCCCACTACACTAAGCAAGCAAGGACAGACAATTAATGTGAAATGTCCCACACCTTTACTGATCCCATCCGCAACACCTACCCCCCGACCCCCTCCAGTATTGTATATATGGAAATGTATGAATTTCCATGCATGCCTATTGTACGGTGTGCGACACTAAAGCAAACATCAACCAAAAACAGAAACTGCAGAAACAAAAGAAAGCGTGACGAAGAAGAACAAATGAAATGAAATTAAATAAAATTAAGTGAACTTTTTAAGTCAACAATAATAAAACAGGTACTACATACATACATACAGTTAGTTAAATTAAAGCACTTAGAAAACATGAACAAAACCCAAAGCAAAAGAAAAAACTAAAAATGAAAAAATTAAATACAAAATTAAAAAAGAAAAAACAACAAAAACAATTTTATACAAAACAAAACTTAAAATTTAAAAAAGCAAAAAAAAAAAAAGAAGAACTTAAAATTTAAATAAACACACACAGCAACAAAAGACTCGAATTTGAAGAGTTCTGTTAGTACATTTAATAGAAATTAATTAAAAACGTAACGTAAATAAATGTAGATAAGTTAAAAACAAACAAACAACCACAACAACAAGAATAAAACGAAAATGAGCGAAAAACCTCTCACACACACACACACACCCTCTCTCACACACAAACACACAATATTGAAAATGTCAATTTCTATGAAAACATAAAAAAAAGAGAGAAACAAAAAACAAAACAAAAATTGAACTCAATTCATTAATAATTCACACACACACATCCTCATATATATTCGGACACTCAGACACACATACATACACAGCGATGCATACATGGAGTCATTGACATGAATCACAGAACATGAATGTGTTGAATAAACAAATAAAAACTACAATAACAACAAGAAAACGAAAAATATTAAACGTTCAAAACATTTTTGTAAAAGGACATAAAGGACTACACGCTGTACGGCAAAAGCATAAATAATTAAAAATAATTTAATTATGCAACAACAACAACTACAGCAACAAAATCAACCACAACCCCAATATACTCCAACAGCAACAACAACAACAGCCATTTAATACATTGAACAAACACACGCACACACACACAGACACACACACATACATACATTAAAAATCATTGTTAATATTAATCAGTTAATAATAATAATAAAAACAATAAAGCTAACAGGCAAAATAAACAACAACAACAACAAACAACAAATATTAATTAAACATACCAACAAAACCAGGATTGTATGCAAGAAACAACAACAACAAATGAATTTACTATCTATACACATATACAGACATACATATGCATGTGTGTGTACGTACATTTATTGAGTAATTAACACAATTGATGTATATTTAAAAAAAAACAAAAAAAAAGCAAACCTAACAAAATACCAAACACAGGACAGGCAACCAACACACGACACAGGACATCATCAGCTGTCGACTTCCACTCGAAACACATAAACATTCGCTACATAACTACTTGCTCCCTCTCACTCGGACTAGTACAGGGGATTGAAGGGGGTAAAGTATTTCCTATGGGATTGACTTTGGCCGAAAATAAATATATTATTAAAATACTAATTGAGCAAAGTTTTAAGAGATTTCGGCAGTATAAACTAATTGAACCTTACTGAAAACGCATAGCCAAAATAAGGAATATAATGAAATGGAAGATCGAGCCGCATACCACGCTCCCTCTCCCTCTCTCTCTGTCCCTCTATTTTGTTAAGTTTAGACGAGGACCATTTCATTAGCTTAAATTGTTGCTTTTGTCACACTTAATCATGTTTGTGCCAAAAACGTTTTTAGTGGGCCTGGCACGACTACGATTCGTTACGGATTGAATCCAATAAAATATATGAAAATGAAACCTTAATATAAAAAGGACACTTTTGACAGGGGAAGGAAAACAACATAATAAAACCAGAAATCTATCTGTATCTGTAGGCACACAAACATTCTCAATGAACTTTCCTATTCAAATTAAACGAGGAATTCAGATATATTTTTTTTAGTGAATATGAAAAGGATTATTTAGGCGATTTTTCTTTTAAAAATTTTAGGTGCTTTGCTTATAACTTTTTTATTATCCTTTAAATTTGCTTGCAACTCTGCAAGAAGCCAGCATTTCGAAAAAAAAAAACGAATTTCGAAAAGAAATGATTTGGGGCCTTTTTATATTAAGGCAACGATGTTACGATGCATTGCTCTCAGTTCTACTGGAAGAACATTCTACATCTGCATTAAAAAACGTACATCTGCCACATCTGTGTGCCCTTGGGCTTGATCAAACATTTGAAAATATCCGGAGAGATTTGTTGATAACTAGTTAAAGAATTTATACGTGGACCTCAAGATATGGGCAACATATTCAGCAAGTCTCTATTCGTGTGTTGCGGGCATCTTGTGCCTCTTCCACTGTGCCTCGACTTCTGTTTTGATTGTTGTTAGTCTCTTAACTGGAGCGGGCAAAGACAACATATTTTCTAATATAGTAAAGGACGTCTTTAAAAAATAGTTAACAATAAGTCAACACTATCATTGTCTCTACATTTTGCATGATTTATTTTATGAATCAAAGGGTTTCCTGTTAAGAACGATTCAACGACAACTGGGTTTCCGTTCACCTGCTGCCTACATACAGATTTTGATCAATATAAAATACAAAAAATTGTGCAGGTCCATCATAGTGACAAGAGCTTCCCCAAAATCGTAAGACAGTGAAGACAGCATACAAATTATATTGTGCTCAGCTTACCGTATTGAGAAGAGTTTCCCCTGACTCTTCCTTCGTGGAATGTTAAGGGAAGTACGTACGTACAAGTGTACCAATCGGTTGGCCTCTGACTCCCTAACTAATACCATTGCCGACCCCTTTAGATGTCACTGCTCTGGACTATTTACTAAAAAACAATAATTGTGTGTTTGTGTTTTTTTTTTAATTCAAATTTTTTAAAATTTGTACAGGGTCCGCCAAATAACTGGATACTGGATATTTTCTCAAATTTCTTTTTTTTTTTGTTTGAAAGTACAAGCCTTCCGGTTAATACTGGAAAATAATTTCATTCAAATGGCTGCCTCGGCTGGCCATGCAGTAGCTTAACGACATCAGCTCTGCGGCTGATAATGCGATCTTCAAAAACAGGGCCCAAAACATCGAGTGTAGCTTCGGCTATGTGGCACGTAGCGCCGCCCTATTGAAACCAAATGTTGCCAATATCCTCCTCTTCAATTTTTGTAACCAAAAATTCGTTCAACATGGCCCGATAAGCACTAGTTGAACAAAAAAACATTAAATGGCGGACCCTTTATTAAGTACATTGGAGTTATTTGTCTCAGAATAGAGATGACACGTTGAAAAAAACTACACATAACAATCGGCATGACATTTATAAGAGGTCGTCGCCTCAGATTTCAATATTGCTCCCATACAAATTAAGATTTTCCATATTAAATTTTGGGATTAAACATCATAATCGACCGATATCAAAACTGTTGAAATCATAGAGGGGTCCATTTGTAGGAAAAATTGTCTTTCGATTGTCTGAGCCGAAAGTTCTTAGTACATTTTACGTATGTAAAGTACAAATGAAAGGAACTTTTCGGAAAACTTTCTAATACGTGTATAACGAAATACTTGTATGACAAACTCAAATCTCCATATTCGATTCTAATATTGAAAAACAAACGTAACGAAAAAAACCGCTTAACAGAATGGAGTAGTTCGGGAATTATCGTAATTTACAACACTTTTCATTGCGGCGTATGCAGAACACGCAGCCGGGCAGGCAATAGCGACAATAAAAACAATAGAAGAGAGCCCTACCCTCTCGTTAATTAGATGGGACAAAATGACACTTGTGTTAATACATATCTAAACTCAACGTGCAGTTAGTTAATTCAATTAATCTGTAATCGTGCACTTTTCCCACAAAACGAAATAAATGTAATGAATTTATCACAAGGACTGACAGACACACACACACCCACCCACACACACACACACAGACGCATACATGCGTACATACCACAATTCCAAATGGGCAATCAAAAAAAGAATTTAACAAAATAAAAACAAAAACAAAAACATATGGAAGAACATAAACCAAACCAAACATGTCCCCGAATTGTGAAGTGTACACAAGAGAGTTGCAGTTGTGGGCGTAATGAACTGCTTTCAATAAAAATAATATTTGAAAATGAAACAAATGCAAAAAAAACAAAACAAAAAAAAAGAAACACAAATAATAATCCCGACTAATACTTACACACATACATACATACATGTATGAGGCGGATGTAACAACAGACCGTAAAACAAACAACCAAATGTATTGCCATAAAACCAATTAAAATAAATAATTTGTATTTAAATTACCAAATGGACAGTCCGACTGACCGACAGACAGACTTAGTCACGGACACACACAACCATTCTCGTAGATCCAATCCACACACACACAAACGCGCAAAGCAGTTCATACGCCCCCTAGTATTTTGTTTAGATAATTTAGAAAAAGTGACACACACACAAGCGAAAAAAGAAAAGTTCAGCCACACGCAAACAGAATGTGTGGACGGACCCATTAAAATGACCGATGGGAAATGCGTAGCCAGGCAGGACATTTACCGAAGAAGACGAAGATGAAAGAAAAGTAAACATACCAAACCCAAATTCTAAAATTACTTTATAAGCTGTACTTTGTATAGAAAATGGTATACTAATACAAACAAAACAAAGAACAGAAACAAAATCAGAAACGGAAATAGAGGTAAGCTAAGTATGTAAATATTAATTTTAAAATCAACATAGCCACACACACAAACAAACACACACACACACACACACTTAGTCCAGTATCTAAATTGAGAGTGTGAAATGGATGCATATTTCTACACTTGCAACAAAAGAAACAACAACAATTCCTATCACCCACACCAACACACACACTCACAGACACTTATCTCTTGGTATGAACATTTAAATATAATTAATAATTAATTAATAATAATAATAAAAAGAACTGCGTACTGTTGTGACTTTTATGATTAAATATAAAACATACAAACCAAACAAAACAAAAGCAAAAAACAAAAACCAAACCCGTAATTATATATTAACAATAATATAAAAAGAAAAACCCAAAAAACAAAAACAAGAAAAACAACAACATTGAAATGAAAACAAAACAAAAATAAATGAATGTGTTTGCAAGAAGTTCTTAAACTAAAAACAAAAACAAACTCACACTTTAGCATTAGACAAAGAAAACAATTGAAATGGAATGAATGAATGAAATGAGAATTCATTGATTTAATTTTAGTTAAATGAATTATTGAAATAAAGAAAAACAAACCAAAACAAAATTATTCATGTAAGCAAAACAGAACAAGCTAATTGGTTAAAATAATAAAAATAAAAAAAAACAACAACAAAAACAACACACAATTGATACGAAACATACAAAACAAAATTTTGAGAGAAACAAACAAAATAACATTTTTTTGAAAAGACAAATGAAAAACAAAAACGAAAACGAAAAAATACACATGGAAAAAATGAAAATTTTAAAATGACAGTTGTTTTATTTCATGACATTCGCGCCACATCCAAACAATCCATCAATCAATCGATCAATACGCTGCAACTTATTTCTCTACACACACACACACCCACACACACACATGCTCATGCTCTCACGGACAACAAAGAAGAATACTCGTCACTTGTGCCACGGACGTTTGATTTGTGTACATCATGTGAAATAATCCGGCAAAGAGGTCAGAGAAATTTACAGAAAACACAATTAAATGCATCTCTCACACACACACACATACACACACCAAACCCCCATGGCGGAGGA
Organism: Hydrotaea cyrtoneurina; assembly: GCA_958296145.1. Classification (NCBI taxonomy): domain Eukaryota; kingdom Metazoa; phylum Arthropoda; class Insecta; order Diptera; family Muscidae; genus Hydrotaea; species Hydrotaea cyrtoneurina. The sequence goes on along the minus strand of OY282513.1, from coordinate 1,653,303 downwards.
AGGCCAATAAAATGTCAGCACTTTCAGAGAGAACCAACTGCACTGGGTCACATTTCCGCGTTATGTGATTAGTGTGAAATACATAGCGCACCCGTAAACAGTTCGCTTTCTTGCTTCGCCTCATGCCTGCGCTCCCATAATCATTCGGCACTAAAGCCTTGTGTTTCCTGTTACAACGGGACATACTCACCGGGCAGGGGGCGGTGGCTACACATAAAGAATGTCCATCGAATCCTACACCTGCATTAGTTGTATATATTTTTCAGAATGTGTTGTATTATTCTTATGAAATGTTTTGTAATACTTCCAGGAAAGGAGGGGGTTACCCTCGGTTAGATAGACACATAATTAAAATCACAATTAAGACCGATGGTTAATATGTGACTGCGTCGTTTTCCCCATTGATTCCATATCACCTTGAGTTATATTGTCATCAATTCGTAGATCATCATTTCCGTTCCTAGAACAACTTTTCGTAGCATTACAAAGAATTGTCATTGAGTTTTCCGAAGCTACCTACTGACTTATTTCCCTTAACATTCCATGAAGGAACACGCGGGGAACTTCTCTCGAATCAGTGAGTTGTGTACGATATAATTTGTATACTCACATATATTTCTGATCGTATAAAATATTTTGTCGTCAGACTTTGTGATGTGAACTTTTTCCGTTGTTTATACAACTTTTGATTTACTGAAAATAGATCATTTAGTCCACATTGAAGCTGCATAGATCGTTTCGTATATGGATCCATATTTCAAAAGTTCCATTTGTAAAGCAATAACTATGTTATGAATTTCACTCTTACAAATGCGTCTGACATTGTAAATAAAAAAGTTTACTTAAAACCCTTAAATCGCACAAAACGAGGGTTGAAACATGTATATGGATTCTTTCACCGAAAAACCTTTCTTATTTATGCTTAAAAATATACTTTCTGTAGTTCGCCAACAAATGTGTCGTTCTTCTTGGCTAAATCTGATCTGATTTCCAGAATATTGGCACATTGAATATTTAAGAGGCACAAGTTGGGTTACCCTCCGACTTACGAGTAATCCACCACATAATAAGCAAATATGTTTTCAATGAAGAAGTCTATTCGTCCCCTGAATATAATAATAGTATATAATACTCTACATCCTTCACAGTATTTTGGAATATTTGGACTTTTTGGAATTACGTAAAACCATCATTAACTTCAGTCAGACTGAATACTACATCACTTTTCTCATGCATCGACAGTTAAGCGACTATATGATCTAACCCGGATAATCGTTTACAATTCATAAATTGTAATTCTACAAATGTCCATCGTGTTACACGACGTTTTATCTGTAATCACAAAAGACGGAAAATTCCTATAAAATCGTATCCGATTTTAATGACGTGTAGATGAGTTTATATTCATTTAAACTCAATGCGAGCGGCACAGTGGGATTCCACCTGAGCTAATTAAGCTATGACAGTTTTTCAAAATGACAACAACGACAAAATGCACTTTTCGCATCCGAGTACCAAATTTGTGTAGCACAATCATTCCGGTAATCTGTCGGTGAGAAGGCCAAGGCCATGTCGGGTCAACCGACTGAAAATGTGGAAAATTTTACAAAATACTCAAATGCTCGCCCCAATGTTTATCATACGATCTTTGGTAGAACGGTCACAAAACGTTATGCTGGAAATGGTAAGGAAGAGAGTCACCGATTAGTAAAACAAACTGTACACAAATTTATAGTTCGTAATACACATGTTCTCCGTCACTGTAGGTATGGCCGTCCGGCCAAACATATCGCTATTTTCACCACATTCATGCTTCGCTTAAAGCCGGGCACTGTACATTCGTTGCACCTCTTCAAGGCAAAATAAGCCAGCAAGCAAGCAACGCTTTTTATGTTGGCCTGGCCTACAAATCGCCGACTTCGTGGTCGGCTTTCTTACATCCATACATGAATTGTTGTGTCTGTTTCTGTGTTTTCATGCGCATGCATCCATTGGCCATTGGTAAGCACTTTGTGATACTCATTCGATCATTTGCTGGATGTTGACGGCCTATGCGAGTCGTTGGTAACTGGAGTTAATTCATTCATATTGTTGCTCTTTTCTTTAATTTCAGGTTGGCACACATGTAAGCATTGGACGCGCCCTTCAAACGTGTTGTGACCTCAAGACGAAGGTGATTCTTTCTCTAGCAAGTAAACGCCTCTGTACACCGTTCGCTACCACCCGTATTCTAATTAGTTAGTAATCCACCACATACACACCGTCCCCGCCCCCACCCCATTGTAATTACAACTGTATTATAGAATTTCTTTGAATATTTGCAAATATTTTCTGAATTTCAGTACCATCGCTAACGTCAGACACAGACAAAAATGTTTCCATATTTCTTTTGCCATTTTATTACTTTTGCGCTTGAAATGAATTGAGTTGCTTTTTTTTTGGCAGCGTTGTCCTGTTGCACTGAATTCAATTCTCTGCCGATCCGTAGTGATTGCCGCCACTAATTCCGTTCTATTGACTATTACAGATTCTATCGCTGATATTTGCGCGGGATACGAAGTGGAAGCAACTGCAACTGGAGCTGTAAATATTTGGTGGGTTGTACCACAGGACTCTCATATCGAACGAGGGATTCCGTTGCAGCTGACTCAATCTCTCGGACTCACTCACTCCTTAACTTTGGGTGCTGAAATTCTAAAACCTTTCTAGAATGTTTATTGTAATTTGTCTATAACTTGCCTTACTTTTTGTTCTCTTTTCGGTTTTACTTTTAGTTTTATTTATTTATTTATTTTTTGTGTGTATAAACAAATCTTGTGTTGTTGTCATTGTCGTTGAAATATTATTTATAGTTGATTTGTTCATAGAATTAAGAATATGCGGAAGAAGCAAAGCAATGCGATGCAATCACAATGTACTCGCATGACTGTAGGCACTAACAAATTTTTTGTAAAATCAATTCGAACACGAAAATATAAGTTTCTAGTTTTTAATAAATGCATACAGAATCAATAAATTCGTAAGGCGAACATCAGCATGATGAAATTCGATGTGTTTCACTTAATTACTCAAGGACTTGTCCCCGATCAAAACCTCATTTTCAGTCGTGGACTTCTTTGAAGAATTGCAAGATCATGCAGGAGGACTAAATGTGGTCTTCTGATACCAGACCCATATAGTTCTCCTGACCGATTAAATGTAAATATATATGTATGTACGATACGTGGTTACAAATGCTCTTGGTATTGTAGGTGACGTAGAGAAATCATACAGTAGGTGCTACCACTTAGGAGATGGTGGTATCCAACAACGGAAATCGGTAAGGCTACGCAGTATCGCCGCAGTCAGTAATCTGGTACGGCGGGTAGAGTGCGACTCCAAGAACATCTGTCTCACACTGCTGCGAATCGTTCTTCGGTCAGTTCCAAGGTGACTGTGGTTAAAATCTAAATAGCAGAAGTAGTTCGAATTGGTGTTAAAATCTCCATGAGTTGTAGAGGCAAGAGGGAATTCTCGAATTGACTACTCAGGCGTATCGGGTTTACTAAATATAATTGGTATACATGGGTGGCGATGCTAGCCGCATGGGAGTTACCGTAGGCTTTCACGGCGTTACTCATGTTAAACTGACGACAATCACTGACTGTAGACGACAATCGTCCTTGCGGAGTGTTTTTTGCTTGGACAGAAACACAGTACTAAACACGTCAACTGGAAAAACGCTAAACATTTTTTGTCGACAAAAATATGATATGAATTATGATAAAATAAAGGGTCCGCCATTTAACGTTTTTTTTTCAACTAGTGCTTATTTGAACGAATTTTTGTTTACAAAAACTGAAGAGGAGGATATTGGCAACATTTGGTTTGACGGCGCTACGTGCCACACAGCCGAAGCTACACTCGATGTTTTGCGCGCTGTTTTTGAAGATCCCATTATCAGTCTCTGAGCTGATGTCGTTAGGCTACTGCATAGCCAGCCGAGGCAGCCATTTGAATGAAATTATTTTCCATTATTAACCGGATGGATTATACTTTCAAATAAAAAAAAGAAATTTGAGAAAATATCCAGTAGTTTTTTTTTATAGAATTTTCAAAAAAAAACAATTTATTTGGCGGACCCTGTATAATAAAGATTTGAGTGTGTCCACAAAACACTTGATTGTGCCAATAATGACACAATATGCCACGAATTACCATCACTGGTGTGGAGGTTTGTCTGCTGCTGAATGTTTTGACGCCTACCAAAAGAGTTTCCTCTTGCAGTTGTTATAGTTGGCAACTCCTTCCACTCATTGTTAGCCCATACACCAACCATGACAAACGGTACTTCAGATACAGGCGGCACCACAGACACGTACTCATTGCCAAACACATTTCAATTGTATAACACAAACCACGAATATGTCTGCCGAGATTTTCAGTTTTAGATGGTAAATGTAGGTGGCGCTAGGGAATGGTGTTTTTCTATACACGGTCTATCACGGTCTAAGGGTAAAATTATATCTGTGGAGTTTTGACATAACATCTTATCTCAATATGAACAAAATATCGCTCATTTACTTCAATAGTGTCACAATTTAAAATTCACTTTTTATTTTGTTGCCCAAGAAAAAGCAGTAAATCTCCTATTTAAGTTGACTTTTGTTCTGCGTGTTTTATAACAGGTGGCGCAAAAGTAAACTTCCGTTGTTTTTTGGCTGTAATTAAAAAAAAATGAAAAACTTTGACTCTTCTTGTGGATTATTTTTATTTGGTCTTTTAATTTTTTTTTACATCAAGTCGAGAATATCATGTCATGTAAATGGCCGCCGCCAGAGTTGCCACTGACATTAGGGGCATTTTCTGATAGGAGGATTACTTTTGCGCCACCCGTTACATAATATGTATTACAAAATACTATATTTTCCTACAAGGGCAGGCACAAAAAAACAATATTTTTTTTAAAAAAAAAAAAAATATTTTTCAACATCTCCTTTTAGCTCAATACATCTAGTCAAATGTTTCTCCAATTTTTGTATCCCTTCCAAAAATATGATTTTTCGAGGTCCATAAAATAGACATTTGTTTGATCAATAATTTCATCGTTGGAGCTGAATCCCTTTCCATCGATCCATTTCTTTTGCTTTGAAAATAGGAAACTGTCACTAGGGGGCTAAATCCGGGGAATATGGCGGATTCGTAACCCAATTCATGGAAATTTTGAAGTGGTTGGTTTATGGTGGTTTGAAGTGGTTCATCTTGCAGACAGCTTTCCTAAACCCAACTGATCAAGTAAAATCGTAACCACACCCATTTGATTAATGCGATATGTAATGCGTATGACAACAACAATCTCACGCACGTTTACTTTTCGATCGGCCAACACTCTGAATTTATTAATCCATTTTGATTGCATTAGTATTCCAAAGGCTTACCGGATTCCTAGCTCTGAATTTATTGGTCCATGTGTTCGAAAGCTTTCATTTATGACCTTGGTCAGGTCTAAATTAGAATATGCGCAGATGGCATGGAAGCCTTATACCTCAACAATAATCTCCAGAATTAAGAGAGTGCGGAGAAAATACGAGTATTCATACCTGCTCCCTCGACTGCTCAATATGACACATTACATTTTTTTTCCAGAAACTAACATTAAACGTAATTTAAACATTGAAAAGGCATTCTTAGTCTCTTCCTAGAGAAGACATGTTATCTGGTCTGGTGATTAAGATAGAACTCAGCGTCTGCCATTCCTATACACTTCTGGACGTTTTCCCCAAATCATTAAAGAACATTCCATGTTTATTTTTATGTTTATAGTGTAAGCAGCTGGACCCATAATCGAAATTCGCCTTGAATGTCTACAAGAACCGGCGAAACTAAACCATGATCTAACAAAACACTAAAGTAAATTAAAAAAAATAAAACAAACAAAAATCTGTGGAATCGGCAGAGGCCCAATAAAAGTCCAAATAATACAACACCGGGATACAAAACAAACAAAAAACGTACAGATTAAAAACAATTCCGATGAACGAGTTTTAATTAACCGAAACGGAAAAATATAAATCAAGAGTGAAAACGATTTAAAAAGAAAACCTAATTGGAAAATAAAAATAAACGGAATTAAAAGTAGACATATTGAAATAAAAAGGGGTCGAAATGGAACATAAAAGAACAGAACCGAGTCCCAATCAGAAAACACTATTGCATATTTGTGAAACTTTTTATTGTTAACATTTTCTAAATGTGCTCAACTTGAATCTAAATGTAATGCATGAGTTGTAAGCTGCCGTCCAAGTACGCTTTAGTAATAAATCACGAACAGCCTAAATCTTCGGGTTATTCTTCGCAGATTCTCCACAAGGAAAACGGTGAGCGACGCCATGTATCCACTGGTTAGAACGTACCAACCGAACTGGAAATGTCCCAGCTCGAGGGGACGGGACACTTGAAACTCCGATATTCTGGTTGTCAGAATACCCGAACAGTAAGCGTCCTGTAGGGATTCCGAGAACCATTTGTCAATCAAACCCGCCGATGCACATCGCAAAATGAAACGATTCAGCGGGTGCTCGTAGTACGAGTGGACCGGTATAACGAACCCGAATGGCACCGTGTTAATACACTCCTCGACGACATGTCTCCGTGGTTTCGGCAGATGTTTCTCTTGATTCAGTACAAACAGTATGCGATCATCCAATGCTGAATAGACGTGACCCTGACGCAAGGACAGGATATCCTGCAACAGTTCGGTAAAATCGCGCGGCTTTATGAGTTCTGAAAAGCCTTTGGGCAAACCCCGGTTGGCCAAAATAGCCGGGACTTCGTAGTCTGTGGTCTCAATTTCCATATGATGCTCCACCAGTTGGGCCAACGTGGAAATCTGCTGTTGAAATGTTAGGCCCGAGAAGAAGCTGGTCAACGACGCCAAGTAAAGGTTAGACAGGATGAACGACAACGCCACCGTTAGGATGAACCACACAGCGTGATACCAACGCACACTTTTGCTGCAGCAGTTGCTGGGTATGGGCAAAAAGACCATCAGCCTCAGTACTTCCAATAACGTCTGACCCACATCCAGTGCCCGACAAGTGCAATTCCTGTGAGTACACAGCCAGCCCAACAGACGGGTCAGACTCAGCAGGAGCCACGCTCCCACAAAGCACAGCCATACGTCACTGTCGAACGGCATTATGAAATATCGGTACTTGGCTACTTCTTTGGCAAACGGCACCACCACACACCTCGTCATCATGCGGATGGGATAGCTGAGATGAGTGCCCCCATGCGGTACATATGGGTTAATGGACAAGTCTATTTCGCCCCCATGCAACTGCTCGATAATATTCAAAATGTTGTAACTTCTGTTGGGATACTGATACACCAAGTGGATGCTGGCGTTGTATTCGCGGACAAACGCTCGGAATATGTCGGCCACATAACCCGACAGTGGTTGATTATTGCGCGCAACACAATCTCTTCTCTGAAAGACGCGGGGCGGATCGAATTGGGCCGCTGTCCTGATTGGATACTGGTAGAGGTTACGAAACTTGTCCGGGTACAAGTTGACCTTCAGTTCGTGCGTCGCGTTGAAGACACTGTCTTCCAGAAAAGGATTGTACGTGTAAATTTCAAATTGGCGCTCCGCCCCCCTCTCCCTGTCCACCAGTATCACCGTGTTGGTCAAACCTCTGCGCCAGCACCACACAAAGTGTTGTCCGAGATCCAGGCGCCCGCCTCTACTTTTCGGACGGGTGGTAATGAATACACCTCTCACTCGACTTTGCATGTCGGACAGGGCACGGTTCATTTGATTCCAAAAGGCCTTGCGGTCCAACTGGCCGACGGCCACAAAGAAAACGTTATTATTGACGCCAGCTACGTTCTTAAAATGCATCTCGCCAAAATCTTCCGTCACCACCAGTCTCGGAATGATTGTCTGCGGCCGACCCGATGCTCCAATGTACGGTTCAATCTCGCGTATATGGCCAAAAAACGCCAAGGATTGAATGTCGGTCGTTTGATGGGCCGCCGCAATGATGGAGTTCAGCTCTTGTAAATGCCATAACGGCAAAGTTACATTCCAAATGAGGGCCATTGTTCCGTGGCCACCCAACTACAACTGGCACACGGTTCAGAATGGAAGCCCAACTAGACCAACAAATGTGCACTGCATTTGGTTCTGCATTATTTGCTTTTCCTTTTTAATGAAATTGAATGGCAAACCGCTTATTACTTGTCCAAACACTCAGTTGGTAATCGCAGCCAAGCCAGGCCAAACCAACCCAATCCATCCACTGTCAATTTATGAATGAATGGAATCCATTTGTGCGCATGTACCCGCCGCAAACGCCGCTCATACACACATCCGTCTGTGGCACAATGCACTGCAATGGAAACATATCTGTGTGTGTGATGGTACTCGATTTGCACCTCTCAATCTCGATGTGCGTTCCTTTGCGCGCCAAAATCCAACACAGCATTTTCAGAGCCAACCTGCCCACCCACAACAGCTGTCTGAGCGCAAAAACGGCGCCTAACACTTGGGAACATTTTTATTTTGGGCTTAGTTGCACTGCAGCCATCCGTGTGTGAAATAGCCTCCTGCCTGGTCTCTGTCTGCCAGCCAGCCAACGACGAACGACAGAATCAGTTATTTTTCAAAAACTCAATTAATTGATACAGTGCGTTAACTGATTTTTCTTCTTCCTCTTGTTTTTTTTTTCTTTGTTTGGTTAATACGCGAGAAATTATTATGTTTATTTGCAAACGGCCTTTGTTAATTTTTTGGTGGTAAGTGTTGACTGACGATGAATTGCCGCAATTAGTGAGTGCGAGTGAATCGTTCCCTGTTAACGATGCGTACATCCGGTGATAATCTAAATCACGCCATAAAATAAAAGCAAGTGATGAGCAAAAATATTTATGTTAAATATATAAAGGTGTGATGCCCATTTCAGAATAATATAAATGGATCGGAGAAAAAAAAACAAACAAACTGTCTTATCTCTGAAGTGGGTTTTTTGGGACATGTCACAATGTCCATGCAATACTTTGAAATCCGCTTTGTCACATCCAATAAAAATCCATGAATATCCCAGCAAAGGTGTCGTAATGAAAATAAGGCTCAATTTTAATGGGATTAAAAAAAATAGCTAATTTTTAACGCTAATGGAGGAATAGATGAATTCGTTTATATTCAAGAGACAAATTCGTTTTAGGAAATGTCACAGGTTCGTATGAAAACAGGAAAACGGTCAATCGATGGCCCTAGTTTTCACTCAGATCGTTTAATTGAGAAACATTTCATATATCCGAATCGTATGAGAGCATTTGAGATTGTTTTAGACAACAAATTGAATTGCTGCTGCCACTCGCAAATAGCTACTTAGACTGTATGTGAGGTCAAACTTGTGGACAATTGGTCGTTCGGTCCAAAAGAGCTTATTTGGAGTGATTGTGAGATGAGTTTGCCATGGTTATACAGCACAATTTCCTTGGAAAGTCCACATTGTCATTCATGTATTTCAATCAGTTTCACAACAAAGATATTTCGAACAAAACAAAATAAGCAGATATTTGTATTCGTGAGAAAATTAAATTTTATGCTAGCCGGGTTTATTTTTTAATTTTAAAAAATATCCACATCCACCTAAATGGTAGGATTCGTGAGAAATGTTTCTTTAATTTAAAAATGGGAGAAACGTGTCTTCGCCCTGTAATTTCATACAAAATATTATTCCTCTAACCGGACAAACAGAAATACTGGAAAATCCTTGCAACCTGTTTTATTTGAACCAGTTGTGCAGAAACAAATATTGTTTACGAAATTATACACAGTTAGAGGGTTAAGTGCTGAAGGGCCTGGAGCTCACCTCTCCATTAAACCAAAGAACGATGTTAATATTGAGTTGTGATCAAATTGTATTTCAGTTGAGTACCGATACATGGGTCCGGAGCAACATTATAACATAATCCCTATTTTGGTTAGGAAATAAATTCCCTTGCAGACTGTTTTTGCGTAAGAAATTGCGCCAACAAATGCTATGCTCTGATCTGATCTGATACATGCGGCAGAATAATGGACTCTTAAAGCCATTGATGAAACCAAATTAGAGGCCTTTGAATTATGATTATATAGAGGCATTTTAGAGATACGATGGATAGACCGCGTCACCGAAGTCTTAAGAAGAATGAACACTTACATAATTGGAACAGTCAAACACCGAAAAATCGCATGAGAAACGGGAAACAGGCCCTCCAAAGATAGAATGGAATTTTCCTGGCTGAATAATGCCCAGGACTGGACCCCAAAACAGAAAGCAATCAGCAGTGAAACGAAAACTGTCCACAATAAAGAAATATCTATTTTTGTGAAACAATTCTATGCTCGCTTATATCCGAATATCAAAAGGACAAATAGAAGAAAAAGAATGTCCGTATACTAGCCAACCAAAAACGTTTTCTCCTTGTATGAATTTCAAACTGAACTTATTCCAATACACGGGATGAAGCCAACCAAATATTTATGTGTTAATTCAATTTGTATGACATTGCGAGAAGTAGAACGGAGAAATGCAAATGACTTTTTTTTAAAGCTACTCATAGTTATTTATTGTCCGCCTTCATTGCATTGCACCCCCATCTAAACAGAAAGCCCTTCCAGCGGAAAGCTTAAATCGTTTGAAACAAATTTAATGTATTGATTACGACACGACCTAAACCATATTCCTGAACCCATGCCCCATTCTCGCACAGCTCCGTGGTTTACTCGTGCCGGCAGCTATGGCAATTGTTTCCAATTTAGATGTCAATTTTATGCGCATTGAAAGTGATTATCGGGCCAGTGTGATTGCGGGGGGGGTTGGGTTCACACATTTACTATGTGTCGCCACGGACAATTTCTCAAATCTAAACAGAAATCCCCAAACTGAATCTGTTCATCATCTTTATTGAATTTACTTACACTTTGTGGCCACATCACAGCTCTGAACTAAACAAAGTGTAAAACATGAACTATGTGACAGTGGCTGTGTGACTGTGTGAGTGACGGTGGCTGACCGGACGGCCACTTCAAATGCTAGACTGCTTTACACATACATATGGCCTGGGCTGGACGCGCGGTAGTGGATGAAGTGAAATCGATAATTAATATTCGATAATTGAAAAATATGCCAACGCATCGAATAGCACACAACTAAAAAGAAATTATCAAAAGATGTTCTGTCAAGATGGCATGTCTGTGCTAAGGGACCCTCGAGCCCCTACACGGAGCCTCTTCAAATCGACCCATTGAGATACGCAATACAGGGTGCTCGCAGCCAACACAGCCAGCCGCCACTAAAGATGAAACGTCATCATCCTCAGCATCGTCGTAATCGTGCTAGGTAATAGTGGGAAACGGAAAGGAAAGGGCCAACTCGACATATTCACATGTGTGTGTGAGTGTGTATGTGTGTATGTTTAAGTATTTACAGTGCCGGGACGGGGATTTGAGAATGAAGAAAAGTAAATCTAGTGATTCGTTTTTTATGCGAATAAAGCAAAAATTGCTTAAGCTGTCACACTAAACAAAAGTTTAGGTTAAGTGCAATGCAACAAAGACACCCATTCAAGAGCATTTGCAACAACAACAAAATAAACAATATTGTGTTAGTGCAACGACATTGTGTGTGACCGTGTGTGTGTGTTTGCTTGTTCATATATGTCTGTGTGTGTGGGTGTGTGTGTGTCATAGATGTATGGATTAGATTGGTTATCGGAGGCTCGAGATACTCTCTTGTTGCACTTTCCAATGTGTCGCCTCATTAGTGGGCACCGTTTGTTGCAACTTTTCCTTATTACAATAAATAAGCAAATGTTGCACAGTGCAGTTGTCAACATGGACGGACATTAGAATGGGTCAAATATCCGAAAATTGTCGTGAAAATTATAATTTTCAGTCTGACGAATTTTCTGTTGGGTGTAAGGTAAAAAAAAGGTAAAAAAATTCAAATCGGGTTTTTCGAGGAAATTTTTTCACATCAGCACTTCCAGCATAGTCTCGTAATAGTAAATTTTTAAAATAAAACTTGAGATTTCTATTGAGTCGGGAAGAAGTGAGGCGTCGTACAATTGCGAGTTAAGGGATTAGAATAAATAAATCGAAAGTGAGACCAGCTGTCATATGCTATTTTGACAGTGTCCTGTCATCTAAGCACTTCCTTCCTTAGCATATTCCATTCATCGTCACGTAGGAGTCATCTTTGTTTTCGAAGAAGTACGATGCAATGGTGCTGCCGGATCATAATCCGCACTGAACAGTGCCTGCTGGGACAAAAGTTCGTCCAATCGCTTTCTGATCGTAGCCAATGTTTCAACATTTTTTAATAAAACTGACTGGCAAGCCACTCAACTTTGACGTTAGAAATACATACGTTTACCGCGCTTACCCCTTTCGGTTTTGTCAATATCATCTATACTGTTGTTACATTATTATGTTGTCCATGCCATGCTGTACATGTAGTCGGACAGTAATAGTTTCCCTCACCTGTGACAATCCCGCAGAAGTGATCCGAATACGAAAAGTTAGACAACTTTTTTTTCTGACAGACAACGTTCACACAACCGCTGTGGCAAGAACCTGGCAATGCATCGATGTTTTGAAATGCGGGTTAAGATTTTCTAGTGGAACAAAAGTGGCTACTTTGGAAAACTATTTCGAAATGAAGATTATAAAAGTATTAAGGAGCTTTAATGCTGTTCATAGGGGGGCGGTAGCGAGGGTGAAGGGTGAGGGGTGGGCGGGGGACATGTGCTGCTCATGACCCCATCAGAACATTTGTGGCGAATGCAAAGTAGATATGCTGTAAATGTTGTGTGTGTATTAAGGCGGAAAAGGCAAATGCGATTACACACAAACTACATACACACATACACATGCACATAAACTTATGCGGTGTCATTGGATATAAAATGATGCAAGAGTACAACATTTGTTGTTGCTGTCGATGTTGTTGCAATGTGACATTGCCGTGAATTCAGCCGCCGGCAAAATACTTTTAGTTTTTTTGTTTGATACCCTTCGAACCTGTCCCCAAACCCCCACAAACACACACTCGCACAATAAAACTAAAAAAAACAACATATTAAACAGTGTGTGTGTGTGTGTGTGGGCTTGTGCATGATCAGATTCTGAGCTTAATTCATCATTTTTGACAACGTACGCCTCGTACTCGTACTCGTACTCACACTCGTACCTGTAATGTCGATGTAACAAGTTGTTGTTATATCTTCTTACTTCCGACAGTGTGGTTGTGTTGGTGGTGTGTGTACGTGTGCCTAGGTCCGTGTACATGTTCGCCGTTTATTGACCAACATCGTCTTTCGGCCACACACAAAAACAACACTAAACTGTGAGTCCTTTACTCTAAAAGCGCTACGAACAAAAAAAAACAAAACTGAATCTTTTCAACACATTCTGTTTACACCCCGGAAGGCATAGAGGGGCATCGACTGTCCGTCCCCCTTTGTCTCTATTGAAATTGTTAAAGGCAGCACGATTGCTGACTCTTGTGTCTTGACGGACGTTCGTCCACATTGGCAGCGATGACGGAGAATGCCCCAGTGCGAGTGCGAGGGATTTTGAATATACCACATATATATATTTTCGGTAATTTTATATTTATTGCTTTTTGTCACTCGAAGAAAGAAGAAATCACGTACCAAGGAATAGTGGTTAATGTAATCGTGTCCACCAGATTACTTCCCCACATCAGCACCTCATTAATACAGTGATTAGTTGGTGAAGCACGCAGGGATAAGAGCACAGAGTGCTAACCTTTTATATGTGACGAAGAATGTGACATCTGTAGCCTTTTTTCAATCAGTGATTATGTTATTTCACTTGGAATAGAGGCCATTAATGGACGGAAAATAAATCAAGAACCACTTACTGCAATGATGGTGCAGTAATGGGGTAGTCACCTTTCTCAAGCCTACGAGTTATTAGTTTTTCTCTTCGGAGTGTGGGTGGGTGTGTGTGTGAAAACTAAAGTAGAGAACTTTGGAGTTTGGGGCGTATTATTAATATATACAAAGATATCTATATATATATATTAATCATACGACTCGGAGAGAAGAGGGTCGTATATTTTGCAAAAACCCATGTACAGTGGAAATAACATAACTCGAACCATAAGTCGAATTTTATGTAAGTGGAATTACTTCTAGCTTAGGAGACAATTTCCCTCAAACAATTGTATAATTCAATTCAATAACTCAAAGTCTCCGTAAGTTGAACTGTAACGCATTAGCTATTACAGCTGTTGAGCTCTTTTCAGCTAGGCAAGCGTAAACGGATCAAATTCATGACTGCTTAATTATTAATCATTACTGTACTGAATTTGATGTGAGGACAGTCTCGTAGTTTTCAGAAATATAATGTTTCAAAAGCTTCGATTGAATATAAACGGCGCTCAGTGGTCCACCATACAATTCTGTCAATTCTTATAAAGTAACAGGTAAAAAATTAGAAATAATTAATTCGCGTTTTCGGACTTAAATGTACCCTATCATCCATGTGGGGAAAAGGTACTCGGTAACCCCATCTTTCCAAATCGCCATTTGATTATTTAACTCCTCTGGAATGCAAGCAGTTCTGTGGGATTTCATTTTTATTTTATAATTTATGTTTTTTACATAAAACATAAAAATTATTACAATTTTACCAAAACAGCCGCTATGACCCGGCAGAAGTCCAGGTCACTGGTTTGACCAATGGGACCAAAATGCAGATCGTCCCCAGTCAATCTGACACTGTTAAAGAAAACTTGCAAAAAGAAATTACGCCCTAATATGAAATTGTACTTAAAGTAACTCACTGCCATACGCACAAGGACAATTACTTGTAAATATCCTTGAGAATTTTCTCTAGAATCCAAATTAAACATTAACGGACATGTGTCAGTTTCCAGTTACGCCATTGGCCCATAACAAGTATTTATTTACTTTAAATTTAATTTCTTTATGACCTTTTCGAGAATGAATTACACAACTGTGACTGGGCCACAATGAAAAGAACTAAACAATGACAATCTGAAATCGGGTTTTTCTTCTCCTGCGTTTTACTTTCTGTAATATTTCTCACAAGAATACAAAATATGTAATAGGTTTGTCAAGTGTTTAATGTGTGGCATGAAAGGGAATGCAACAATGCAACGAGTATTTTGGCCGCCACATGTAATGTGTGTGTGTGTGTGCGTGTTTGTGTGCCTTAGGGTGTCCCGAACAATTTCTTAGGAATTGCAAATGACGTGATGATCTGATTACGCCCGAACTTGTCGCACATTTAGATCAATGTGAGCTGAGCATTCTAGACCAAGCAGTCATAGAGGCCTTCAGTCTGAACAGCGAGTAATTTCCTATAAATAAGTCGTCCATTCAATGAATGCGTAGCCAGACCCGTGAAAACAGACCAGTAACTTTAATATAGTCACTCTACATTGGGATGCTTTTCACTATCCGTAGATACAAGATTCTTGAAGGTTCAAGAACACCTGATTTCACCGAGAAGTGATCATGGAAAAGCCATATCGAACACACCCATTGATTCGAATCTTGTTGACAAGACACGAATAATGTGTTTGCGATACAACAGCATCAAAGACATTGAAAGAGAACTGTGTTGTTTCGCTTGTCGCCATTATTGGTTCCTAAAAATTTATTCGAATCCAAGGTGAAACAAGTTGCTGGTAGTCCAGACATGCCGATCTCCAAGACGTTTAGTGATATCTGAAAAAACACTAATTCCGCTATGATTGACACAAGATTTTTGTGAAACAGAAATAACTTCTTTGATAAGAGTTCTTTCAACCAAGTGAAACTAACCCACAATTTGATAAGGGATGATTATTATCGAAAGAAGACTATACATTAGATCACCTGCACACTCAATGGATAATATGTTTGCTTCAGTCTCAGGGACACCCTAGTGAGCATGCAGTTGTATACCAACAGACACACACATACGCACGCAGATACATGCACGCATACAGTTGACACCTTGCTTGCAATGCAGGCCTTGCAAGTTAACTTTAATTTTGGCCAAACCGACCCGCCCTCCGAGTGTTACTGCAACTGAGTGCGCACCAAGCGGTTTCGAGCTCAGACAGACCATGTCCACCGATGAGTCTTCGAGTGTCTTCGAGTAAAAGACTGCGTGGCAATAAACCGTTTGGCAGCGATGAGGTAAGTGTTCTGCCATCGACATTAGGCAAATGTGGGTTTCGCCAAACCTCTCCCCGGTTGTTCGCTTTGCCTTCCTTTCGCTGAAATTTTACGAGTCTCTTGAGACGTTTCGCCTGTAAGTCACTCGCTGTCGCTGTGTTTTTCTTCTTGTTCTTCTTCTTTTTCGTCAGCATTTTGTGCTGATTGTCAACGGCAAAAAGTATTCTAATGACGATGAACGAGATCAAGTCTTTTAGTTCAAATTAGAATTGACACCAAACAGTTGTTCCACACAAAGAAACATCTGTGCAAAGGTCCTCCCCTCATCCTGGCATAAGTAGGTGAGTACGTGTGTCGTGATGCCCATGTGTGTGCGATGGGAATCTAGTTTTCATTTAAAGTTTAATAGTCGAGTAATTAGAAAATAAGAGACCAACCGAAAAACGAAAGAGAAAAAACAGACAGTAACACAAGTTCTTTGTTGTTTCCCTTTGCAGCTTAATGGTGCTGATAGGATTCTTGAAACTCCATTGCCATGGAATACCCACAAGTACTTGGATGTCAGTGGAGCCGACGAGGACCAACAACAAGACCATCGAAGCATTCACCAATGCCAGCAGTAATGAAGTTGTGTGAGTACGAGCGGGAAGTGTTTTAATTAATTTATTAAAAACACGACTGCGGTTTGGAGCATTGACGAAAACTGTGAACCTCTTTGTCTAAAGATGAACCCGTTTGTTGTGTTGTATGTTTGAGGAAAGCCGTGGCATTTCAAATATACAATTCTATTGCATTCAAATCAAGACACTTAGGAACAAAATATTCTAGACCGTTTTAGGCGGATCCGAGGTCGTTCTTTACCTCGTCTCAAAGCTGTCACCGGAGTATTGGTTTTTTTTGGATTGCAATTGTATTTCTACATTTTCTAACAACTTCTTCCATTCCATACATGTTTTTGTACCGACACCAACAGTTCGCAGAATGAAAAGAACAAGAATGGCATCACCTTCATCGTGGATTCTGACATAAAACCTGCCAATGTATATCGGACAAGACGTTTTCCCGGAGACTATTCCACCACGCAGAGATCAACCGTATTTAAGAGGTCTCAAACCGTTCGCAATGGCACCGCTGATCTGAACAGTGTCCGCAAACGCACAGCCTCCTCCGATATGCTGAGTCGCAATATTTCCATATTGCTGGAGAATCTCCTTAAGAGCTACGAACAGTCGCAGCTGCCCACCCATGGTCAAGGTATGTATATCTTGCCGCCCTCCTTGTTGTTGTCCCACAATTGATTTCGTGATTTCGGGATAGGAGTTCCCACAGTGGTGCGCACGAATATACTAATACGCAGCATGGGTCCGGTGTCCGAACTCGATATGGACTATTCCATGGATTGTTACTTTCGCCAGTATTGGAGGGACACACGTTTGAGCTTCCAAGGACCCATCAAAAGTTTGTCATTGAGTATCAAGGTCAGTTGAAAGTGGCCCAGTGAGGCGTATAACAATGTTGATGTGGAGAATTTCATTTCAGATGTTGGACAAAATCTGGAGACCCGACACATATTTCTACAATGGCAAACACTCGCACATACACACGATAACGGTGCCCAATAAACTGTTGCGTTTGGACCAGGATGGAGGAATTCTCTATTCAATGAGGTACATTTTTGTCAAATAATTGGGGTTTTTGCAATAATAACTGGAGTGTTGTTGTCCTGCAGGCTAACCATCAAAGCAACGTGTCCCATGGAACTGAAGAATTTTCCCATGGATCGGCAATCGTGTCCTCTGATATTTGGCAGTTGTAAATATGTTTGGAGTGAGTCAACTCGGTGCAAATTAAATCAATTGCGCATTTTCAGATGGATATACCGCCCGGCAATTGGTGTACGAATGGGCCGGAGGCGAGGATGCTGTGTCGTTTGTGCCCGGCATGACACTCAATCAATTCGATTTGATCAGCATGCGTAGCCGCAATCTCACCTATGCCCGCAGAGAGGGTGACTTTTCCACGCTGCACGTGGCATTCAATTTGAAGAGACACACCGGCTACTTTTTGATACAGGTACAGAACGTTGAGGGGGAGAAAAATCTGGCTCTGCAGCGGAAAATATTTAAATAGTTTGTCCTTTCTCTGACTAGGGAGAGTGGGGACAATGTGGACCGCCGTGGTCCGAGCAAATACCAGCGATATTATAAATAGAATATTAGTCTTTACATCAGTAAACTTCCTTTGAAACAGAATATTCCGATCAGCGATTATATAAATATTATAGTGCGCAGCCTGCTAATTTGCATCTGTTCAATTGTTGTGTGCTTAGCTAAAAAAAAAAGATATAAAATGTTTACTTTTTCCGGTGACCCATCTTTGAAAGCATATTGAAAACTATGTGTGTGATAATATTCCAACTTACTGTAATTCTCCCAATCAAGACAAATGTCAACAAACACAACTCCCTCGACTGTCCTTCCCATACCCTTGCATCCTATCGCTCACACAGTTCTGTTGGTCAAATACAAAGAAAGAACAAATGTTCTCTCATTTCAAGAATTCAATGAACCACATTATCGTTCATATTGCAGACCGATTCTTGTCACATGATATCCCACAATTCGGTGATCGTGAAATGAAATCTTTTTATAGCAAAATAAAGTTAATGGAACCCATTTCCATGGCGACATTGAAACTATTGGTCCATCAGTCGACTTCAAGCTAAATTCTGCATATTTTGCATCTGTCCGGAACCAAAATTATTTCGGTTATCTTTTCGTCAAACAAGTACGAGCTTTAACTGGTTGGTGAAGTGAGCCCTTGTATACAAAAATGGAAATGAAAATCATTCCACAAAAAGGAGCCTTAGGATCCATTGCAATTCGAATATTGCTGCCTAATTGCTGCCTAACTGTTACCATCACTACGTTGATTCACTGTCGTTCGATTAACGTATATTCCGAGAAGGACATTTTTTTTTTTTGACGCGATAACCCCTCATTTTTCCAAATATTTGGTCCAATTGAAAATGTCACCTGTTATATGTATTTCTGTGCAGGTTTATGTTCCTTGCATTTTGATTGTCGTCCTGTCCTGGGTCTCATTTTGGATTCATCGCGAAGCGACCAGCGATCGTGTTGGCCTGTGCGTCACAGCCGTTCTTACGTTGTCCACCATCAGTTTGGACTCTCGCACCGATTTGCCCAAAGTCAAGTACGCCACCGCCTTAGATTGGTTTCTGCTGATGAGCTTCCTGTACTGCATCGCCACCTTGCTACAATTTGCGGGTGTTCATTATTTCACCAAGGTCGGCAGTGGCGAAGTGCAAACACTCAGCGAAGACGAGTGGGAGGATATCGAGGACGAGGATATCGGTGATGAGGTCGACAATGAAATGGAACTGCCCTCCATGCGTGAGAGCAACGAATCCTTGGCCGCCGATGTATGCCAGACGCAGCCGGGAGGATTTCGCAAGCGCAATGCCATGATATGTCCGATATACAACGATCAGCCGACCCACATCTTTCAGTGTCCCTCCTCGCACACATCCACCATGGAACGGACAACGCAGACCGAGCCCCCCGTCATATCGAAGGCCAAACAAATGTGGCTGTGCTTCATCGGCGATGTGAAATTTCGCAAACAACGTGAACGTGATGCCGCCGTCCAAAAGGGTAAGCGGTGGCACTGCCACAGCGATGTATTATATTTTTGCTAACGTTCTATTGTCATTCATTGCAGGCATGCGCTATGTGAACAGTGTTTCGTTGATTGATCGCATAGCTCGCGTCGCCTTTCCCATGTCCTTTGCCCTATTCAATCTCGTGTACTGGGTGGCCTACGGCATGTTCAAGAAGGACTTTTCCTGGCCCACTGCAAGAGGATAAGGCAGGATAAGGTCGGTCGGTCGTGCCATCAATTTTAATTGCCGTTAGCAGCACATGTTAATCCTTCATTATTTGCTCTAAGAATGTTGTTGTCAATTAAGAAATAAAGTCATTGTTGCAAAGTATTTAACCCATTTCGTGTTTGTCTATCCACAATACGTTCCATCACAAATATTTGCCTTAATCATGACATGCAAATATTTGTCACTACACACACAGAGTTGGTCCCTCTCTCCCCTGTACACATGTAAATACTTGAAGAACATATTGTGTATTTTGGATTTGAATACAACGCCAAACGTCTTTTCCCTGCCACCAATATTGACTTCATTTGGATGTGTAAATATGACAAGTGAAAATCAATCACACTTGCAATATTCCGTACTCCGTATCGCATCATCTCCACGCCGGATATACTTCAATGCATTGGCAAATAAAGGAGCTGATGTGATGTAGACCACCGTCAACATATCAACAAATCAACAAATCAGTCAAATAATAAAAGTCTTTCCTCGAATGAAGCCTAATTAAACCAGCAAGGAAAGTTTTAATCCCGACGCTCTTGACTTTTAAATAAAATTACGTAAACAATCAAATAACAACAATGTAACTGTAAAGGTAGAAACCAGGGAAGGTTTTAAACAGGCTGCATTATAATGTGATCCGAACCCTTAACTTTCTTTAGCAGGTGTGTGGTGTTACAGGCCATATATTGAACATTTGCTGCCGAATAACATATCAACATCGATCTCAGCCACCGCAAAAGTTCCCCTTCCAAATAAATAGGTTCTAGGGAAGCATGGTTTTTTATCGGATCCATCACTTTGACCAGAAAGAAACCTCAATTCAATAGCAGTGGATTGTGGAATATTCACAGCATCACATTGACCTAAGGACAAAGACTCTGGTCTCAAACGCAATGAATCGAAATGATAAGAAAAATAATGAGTAAATAATGCGGTTGGGCTCTACGACAACCGACAACTTTCTTCAAATATTTGTGTGTGAATTTACATATGAATATCAGAACCTTTTTTTATCAGAAGACCTTTTGCCACACCGTTTCGAAGTAAAGTGTCTCGAGTGAACACATGAGTATGTCAGAGACCAATTTGACGAACTCTGGTTTTTAGATAACACGTTACTCTCCACTATTGACAGAACTATGTGGGTCCCATGTCAAAACGTGGTACTGTTCCAACAGGGTTGTTATTGGGTCACCATACTATTCAAATTAAATCACTGTTGGACGTAATATGTGGCTTCTGAGACGGCTGGACCTGAACTTGGTCAATTTGGATAACTCAGCCAAATTTCACTGGTATCGGACAACACTGGCGTCGTGTATTGTATGGAGAGCACTAGATGGACGGATATCGTTATTCCGTTCTCATAGAGGGTCTAACGGTATACGATGGTTCTAACTCAATCAGTTTTCTTATTATTCTGTTTTACAATCCGAGAAATTACTCCGTCTTTATTGTAAAATGCGGGAATCATCGCTCGATGATTCCAAATTTCGAGCAAACCGCGCAATATACAGGGATCTCCGACAAGAGGTGTTATTTTGGTATTCAAAGAATAATAGAATTTTTTTAAATAAATGATCGTATGTTTATTTCATAATAAAGAAATAATGACCATAACCGTTTCATGAAATTTTCCATAACCAAATCGCAAAGTGGCTGCCCTATGTCCGCGATAGCCCCATGAATTCTATCTTTGAGGTCTGGGCTGTTGCCGTAGACCTTATCTTTCACGTGGCCCCAAACGAAGAAGTCGCAAGGTGTCACAAGAACTCGGTGACCTCTTCGAGAGATAACACGGTCCGGAAACTTATTAGTTTTGCGAACTGTGACTGCAGAAAGAAACTTAGACGCATGGGACGATAATAACTAATGTTAAATAAAATGCATATAGAAGTATTAATTTCACTAGTGACCCGAAGTCATTGCCTGGTACGAATAGGGTTGAAAAGTTATTTTTTTTCTTCCAAAAAACAAGTGTATGCTTCTGGCTATGCTGGGCATTTAGCCATTTTGTTGAATTTTTATGAAACATCGTATTCTTATTTGACTAGAAATACTTCCATTTTATTTTGTGTTTTTTTTTCTCGTTTTTTTTTTGCTATAGGAATTATAAATTAAAAAAAAAAAAATATTAAAAATCAGTCTAAGAGCCATTAAAGTATAATTTAAATTTTTTTCATATATTTCAAATGAAAGCTCAACATTTTCCTCTATCTTTTCACCGCCAGATGGTGCAACTTTCGGATTGTCAAACGGTGCGCAGACAGTGTCATTTTAAATGTCAACTTGTGACTCACACACTCTCAATGCTCTCTTTCGGTCTCTTTTGTGTGGAGCATTCCGAATGGAAGTCCTCACAGCATCCAAAGGCAACACAGGCACAAGTCTAAAGCTCATTTTGTTGGTTCAAAACGGTTGACGGTAAAGCACGTCGCGATTCGAGGAACGCATCTGTGTACGGGCGCTAGTAGAGTCTGAAAACATTGTCCGTGTAACACAGATTCAAGAAGGGAATGTAGTGAAAATGTAACCAACACACATGCACAGACACACAAAACAAAAAGCCAATAAAATTGAGAAAGTGGAAGTGATTGAGTTTTTATGGTGTCTTTTTTTTACCAACGCAACGAATACTGAAGTCGAAATAATCCTAAATAATTACATTGCGAATAACATTAGGCGACCCAGGGGGATTTATATAATCTTTTTGGTCGTTTTCTCGGAGTGAACAACGGCATCGACCGACCACAGTGTGGCATCGACTTGGAAATTGTGTGACTGGTAGGTAAGTGGAAAGTTTGGGGCATAAGTGTGCGACCGCTGCTCCACCATCCGCCACCATTGCGGTATTCGGTGTGTCACAAAAGCCTGTCAAGAAATACCAAATCGTAGATTATCTGGTGTCTTCTGGCCAAAGTATATGACATTTCCATTAAGTGGTCTTTCACAAAACAAATACAGAGAACGAAAGATGGAAAGAAGGAAAAAAAAAAAAAGAAACAAAGAACAGTCAGAGGTAAAGCACGCTTTCCTACACGTACTCAAAGCCATGCTCGTCTTCGCTCACAATCGCCAAATAGTGCCGCAGTCGCATGGCCGTGCTGCTGCAACAGCGTCTGCCGCAACTGCAGCAGTCGCGCCAAAGGACGCAATACTGCATTTTGACATCTTTATCCTTCAAGTGCAGGCCAAAGAGCAAAACGGTATAACGTGCACACTGTACACTCTGTTAAGTCGTCTTCCTTTTTTGTTTCGTTGTTGTTGTTGTTGTTGTTTTCTATAATCGCCTGTCTGGTGGCATTCTTTTGACAATCCGTTTATCCGTCGGATGCAATAGATGCATGCTCTCTTTAAAGCATTCGGGGCATGCATTCGCAAACAAACTCATGGAAAATGGGTCAAATTTCTTCGAAACGGTGTCGTCGTGCGCTGTCGCTGCCACTGCCGCATTCGTTGTCACATCTCATTCATTCATCGCCAGTCAACCTCAGAATGTGTGGGTGTGTTTGTGTGTGAGCACACATTTGTCTGCGATGGTGCTGTGGAGGAGGGTGCCGCAAATGATTGTGGCTACGGTGGCGCAGCCATCGGCTGAGGAGAATCTCATAATGATGGTGATGCTGCTGATACAGCAGCATTTCTTGTCTGTTTACTGTGCAGTTGTTCACTTTCGCCTCCAATTCCACTTTTTATGGAAATTTATAAATGGCAATACAAACAATTTCATTTCCAGTATCGTTATGTTCACACACACACACACACACACAGACACAAACATACATTTATGCGATTGCATTCACTTCCGAAAGGACAAGGTTCGAAATTAACGATGACTTATCCGCACACACACTCTCCCTCACTCACACACACAAACACCCGCAATCCGTCCGCAAATGATAATTTAATTACTTTCACATTCACACAGTTGTGTTGATTGTTTGGTATCGGCATCGGTATCGGCATCGACCACCAGCGACGAGCCCCCCTCCGTTCTGCATAAACCACGACCTTAACAAGTTTCAAGGATTGTCATGTACAGATTATTTTCCATTTGTATTCGTTTGCAACGAAGGGGATTCTCAAATTTGGGTGGAAATACGCCCGCATCAAAATGAAAACATGGAAAAGTGATCAGCCGTGTACGGTGAATGGCGAACGTTGGCTGTTGCCAGTAATCCTTAAAATGCTGTAGTAACTATTGAAGATGTCCTCTGTGTGCAACCGAAAATTATTTGTGAAATTCAGACAGCAAAGTCGACCGAAACTTTGTATTTCGTAATGGAATAATTGGCGTCAGAGTGGCGTTTCAAATTCTGCTGGATACTATGAATTACCTCTGCCACATTTTGTACTCGTACAGACAACTGCAGCCGGCCGAATTGGCTTAATTCAATTTAAGCACGACATAATTTGTCACTGATCGGGACCTACTGTTTGAAGTCGGTATCGGGCGACATTTACGAAATGAACACGATGTGTGATGATCTTAAATGACTCGAAATGCGTGGCTTAAAATTTAAAAACAAGAATTACAATCAAGGGACTTTTGGCGTTTTCAGTAAGGAACACAATTTCCCACACTAGGGACACGAGCATGAAAATACGACGAACTATCCAAAAAGAATGTTAATGATTTGGTAGATATTTTCTTACATCCAATAGGACAAGGACCTCTATTAACACTGTTGCCGGTTTCATATCATTAGAAGATGGAAATATATTAAAATTCCATTGCGACTTTAGCGAGCTCTACTGAGGTCTGCTTAAGACATTCGAGTAATACATTGAGCTCCGACTGTACGAAACCGACCTTTGGGGAACAGTCCATCAGAGTTGGAACGCGACCAGTTTGGAATAAAACAAATCACTTCGTTTGATTTCCATGATTGAACAAATAATAATGCCACATAATATACTAATATATAAATTGGCTAAGATTGGCTTTCACTCTAAAATGCTTGACTGGTTTCGTACGTACTTATTGAGTAGGCAATGTTCTGTATGTATTGATGGTGTTTATTCCGATATATACATTCCTACCTCTGGTATTCCACAAGGAAGTGTATTGGGTCCGTTATTATTCAATCTTTATGTTAATGATATTGATTATTGTTTTAAATTTTCCAGACATTTAGTATATGCTGATGATTTAAAAATCTTTAAAGATGTTAGGTCATTAAATGATGCGCAATTGTTGCAGAATGATATTGATAGATTTGTTTTGTGGTGTAATTATAATGGTTTGCCACTCAATATATCGAAATGCTTTCAAATGACTTTTCACCGTTGCCGTAACATAATTATTTCACAATATAAAATTTTGAATCATAATTTCGATATCATTTGTGAAAATCTTGACTTGGGCGTTGTCTTTGATTCCAAGTTAACTTTTAATTGTCATTTGAATTATATTATCCCTAAGGCATATGCTGTACTTTACTTTATTCGGAGAAATACTTCAGAGTTCTCTGATCCTCACACAAAAAAAGTGATTTATTGTTCTTTCGTTCGTTCTAAATTAGAGTGTGCATCTTTTATTTGGAATCCAAACGCTGCTATTCACATTAAGCGCATTGAAAAAGTTCAAAAATCTTTCATGAAATTCGCTTTAAGTTCTTTAAACTTTACAGAACCAATTCCATCGTACGAAAGTCGTTGCCTGCTTCTTTCTTTAAAATTACTGAAATCCAGAAGAGATTTTGCAACTCTCATGTTCTTATATGGTTTAATCTGTGGAAATGTTGATTGCTCGGAATTGTTATCACTTATTCGTTTTAACGCGCCACCACGAGCATTAAGACACTACTTTCCTTTTTTTATTGATACACATTTAACTAATTATGCTGTAAATGAACCTTTACTTAAATCTATGATACTCTACAATTCTATTTGTGAACATTTAGATTTTAGTCTACCTAGTTTTAAGTTTAAACATTTGTTGACTAATTTGATTAATTAATGTAAATTATAATTATAATTAAATTCTTGTTATTTGCTAGTCTGTAAGGAATTTCTGTCCATAGACTCAATAAATGAAATGAAAAATGAAAAAAAAATGAAATAACACTAGGCACTTTTTCCATCATCTGACCTGTACAGACATTAGGCCTTGTGTGCCAATAGTCATATTTCTCCAATTTAATCAACGAGCTATGGTACTAAAGATGTCTGTTATTAGGAAATACTAAATGATAGGGAATTTATAAATTCAATCAAATTCAGCAAATTGCACTGCTAAAGAAAACATAGGACGCGAGGATATTCGGGCTCTGGAACTATTGACTAGATCAAGCCACAAATCAAAAAACTGTTATAATTTGACATCATATGTGAAACTATTCCTAAATTAGACACGATGAACTAGTGCTTATGGCCATTTATTCTCTGACCACCAATGCACGGATAACTGAAATGTTTTGATACTTTGGATTGAAAAAGTCGCGAGTGGGCTAGTTAATCCAATCCAACCGAATAAATAATCTGATCCAATCGAACTGTAGGATATTAAATAATACAGAATACAAATAAGGTATTTTTTTTTAGTGTTGTCCAAGTCAAAAGCCTCGGATATATGAATTGAAGTGGACCCAAAGCAGTATGATCCTGCTAATTCTCCTGTTTGTAGTGTTAATAGCGTTGACGCTCCAAAATTGATTGCCATAGGTGTTTAGCGGTAGCCGACATCTCTCGATTTCTTTGGATATTGGGTCAGAAGTGAAATAAGTGTATCCCAATATTGCCCAAGGGAATCTGCAATTCGAAACCTTGGCGTTTAAGTGACCTAATTAAAAGTACTTTCTTCTTAATTCTTAATGTTATGATGTTAATCACAGAAGTTGAGTAATTCTCATAGACATTTGGATGCGAATATTTTCGAATTTATAACAATTCAAATGAGGTCTGCTCACAGTTTCCGCATCTGTTTGCAGTATTCCGTAGTCTCGTGTGAATTGGCATTCGCCACATTTCCATCCTTCGTATATGCTAAATGCGACTTTCACTGTTTTGAATACTCCGGAAATTGTATTTGCTTAAGCGGACACAACACAATCACTACAAAAAAACACTAGCCCACACACACACATCCGCACACATCCGCACACACCCGCACACTCACTTGTATTGATGTTAATTGTAAACTCATACTAGCAAAGATGACTGTCCTACATTGTATTATCCTTAAGAGGTTTAACGCAATTATACACTCGACTGAAGGTTTCTTGGCTTCTCCTCTCCTCATAATCGTATTCTTCACGATTTCTTCTTCTCTATCATTGTTAATTTCTCACACACAGACACACAGACACACACACACAGACGCCCAACATGCCCACATACGTTAAAGGGTTTCGAATGAATGCGTGTGTGAGTGAAAGTGTCCTCAAGTGAAGACAGAAGAAAAGCATAGCCGAGAATGAAAAAGCAGAGAAAAAAGTTGAATAAACTTTTGTTTCGCAGAAACAAAACAAAACAAAACAAGAGAAAAAACAACGTATGCGTAACGAGCGCAATACAAGTGCGCTGTCTTTGTGTTGCCACCATCCGCCATTACTGGCCATTACTGCGCTGGTACTGCTCGCAGATAATGAAACTGCTTTGCCTATATTTACAGATTTGAAGGACCACAAATAGAACAGCTATGGAATGAACATCAAGGAGCCATTCACAAAATCCATACTCAAGTATCCTTTTCACGAACAAACAAAATGCTCAGAACTGTTGGCACAACAATAGCCTGCAGTTTGGTCATTATGCTGGTGTTCCATTCCACCCCCGCCAGATGTAAAAGAAGAGAAATGATAGCCGGGCGCCTAGAGAATGTGACGCAGACCATAACAAAAATACTGAAAGGCTACGACATCCGGCTGCGGCCGAATTTCGGAGGTACTTGAGTGCAGTGGCAATTCGTGGCTGACAATAACTCCCTATCATTTCATTTATTCCGCCCACATAGGAGAACCGCTGCACGTTGGCATGGACCTGACGATAGCCAGTTTTGATGCCATATCGGAGGTGAACATGGTAAGTGGTCTTCAATTGTATCATCACACGCATCCCAAATGTTTCACTGGGTTATCTGCAGCCGATATTCCGTCTATTTGTTGTTTGTGTTAATGTTGTTAATGACGAATAATATGTCAAAGTAGAACAGACGTAAACACTCTGAAGAAATCCAATAGAAAATGATGCTGTCTGTTCTATGTGCTAAATATACATTGAAATGTACATTAGGGTGGCATCACATCGATTTCATTTTCCGAACATTTCATATTTCCACAAGTTCAATCGGGAATCGGGCCGTACAACGAATAATTAGCACATTGTCTTTGATGTATAAAATATGTGAGACGTAGGAAAGAAAATATTCAAAAAGGCCCCCCAAAACATGGATCCTTAACTACGTTCACATTTAAATGGGAGTTCTTTCAACATTTTATTTGACGCTGACCGCAGAATATTGTTTCAGCGCAGCCGCGTTTCGGATCGCCTGATAAATGTGGAAGAAATCATTTCGTCCGCCAAGAAATTGTACTACCTTTAATTGTAGAGGGTGCAGCAACTTGCCAATCGGCCGTTTAGGCGACATTTATTGAGCTCTAAACAGAACAGGGATAACAGGATATTCTACATAAAAGTCGGACAGTCACTTTTAGGAAATTGTAATTGCAAGCACACAATTAACGGAGACATCTTCAGAGCGGTCTTGACTGTTAGAGGGTTAAAAGCGTTGAGTAGAAATTTGTAAGTGGATGCCCCAAAAACCTTCTTTGTAAATATTTGGCAGCAGTTCAAATTAAAGTGCGATTGCCAATTTAGTGGTTCCTCTGAAAAGTGAATGTCCACGGAAATTGGTATTTATTGCAGGCGCTCACTTTCGTCTGTTGTTACATATCGGGTTGTTTTTTTAAGGGAAGGAATGAACTCACTGTGGAAATTGTTCCTGTCACATGTGACAGTGATCGATTTGCATCAAGTACCCGCAAACATAAACACAAATTTCCTTCTAACAATCGCCGCTAGCACTTGATTCGTAGTGTAGGGCGCAACTTCATGTCGAGCCAAAATGTTCCAGCGTGGTCGTTTCCAATTGGTCAGGCTAGAACAAATGTCCTCAAAATTCTCTTAGATTTGTAGCAGCAATTTATGCGGTTTTGCTCGGACGGAAATTGATTATTGCAATGCCACCCTAATGTACACGGAGAACTTGAAGGAGGTTATTTACAAATTTAATGGCATCCTTAAAGAACAACATTTGTCACTCACACCCACAAACGAAACGCAAACATCTCCGTATTCATTCCGGCTGGGTTGTCTGTGTGCGCTCACACGCACACACATTCAATGTAAAATGATTGCTCACCCTCCATTTATTTCCAGGACTACACGATTACAATGTATCTGAATCAGTATTGGCGTGATGAACGATTGGCATTCAATGCGTATGGTCCCTACTATGACGACGATGCTGATGACGATGGCGTCAATGATGTGTTGACGCTCTCTGGTGACTTTGCCGAAAAGATATGGGTGCCGGATACATTCTTTGCCAATGATAAGAACAGGTACGGAAACACTCACGCACACACACACACACACACAGTCAACATTAAATTTGAGTGGAGCATTAATTGATTTGCTTTCCATGCAGCTTCTTACACGATGTCACCGAGCGCAATAAGTTGGTACGCCTGGGCGGCGACGGCTCTGTCACCTACGGCATGCGTTTCACTACAACACTAGCCTGCATGATGGATTTGCACTACTATCCACTGGATTCACAAAATTGCACCGTTGAAATTGAAAGTTGTAAGTTGTTGAATTAAATTCTCACACAAGCGGTCGATTCAATCGACGTCTGTCCTGTATCTTCCGTTCGCACAGATGGATACACGGTCAGCGATGTGGTGATGTACTGGAAGCCGACACCGGTGCGTGGCGTGGAGGACGCGGAACTGCCACAGTTTACGATCATCGGCTATGAGACGAACGATCGCAAGGAGCGCTTAGCCACCGGCATATATCAACGCTTGTCGCTGTCGTTCAAGTTGCAGCGCAACATTGGCTATTTCATCTTCCAGACCTACCTGCCCAGCATATTGATTGTCATGCTATCTTGGGTTTCATTTTGGATAAATCACGAGGCAACTAGTGCTCGTGTGGCGTTAGGTGAGTATTGAGTATGGAGCATGTAGTATCCCTGATCCAGGGCACAATGGTATGTCTGTGTGGTATGACCCATGTCTCATAGTCAAAATGTTGATGGTCACATTGCCGTTCATTCGCGAATTTGGATTTTGATAGATTCTGCATGGATCACAGATTATTTGGAGAAACTACCCTCGTACATTTGAAAATTGTGTCAAATGTTGAGAAAATGTTCAAGTTACTTTCGACCCGAACGCAAACATTGAGAATTATTTATACTCGAAACGGTTATGCAAATAACCAAGAATAACGCGCTTTTACCCAATGGAAATTGCGACCATGAAGGCAAAGCAATTGGTTAAATGTCCTCCAAATTTTTCGAAAATGTTATTATTCCTTGTCGAGGCACACCTCAAACAGGGGATATTTGTGATCTGGAGCGAATGCATTAACTATATTGTCAAGTTTATTTAACATACATTGACTTTCAAATATTGAGATTCCCTAACTTTTGAACATGAACATTTGAGAAACACTCTGATGTTTCCATCTGTAAGATCCATAACAAATTGCAATAGAATCACTTTGTGAATGTGCATTGGACCGATCGTGATCATACGTACTAAGTTTTCTTTGTATACACTAAGAGACCCATTGAAATTCAATAACACCCATTCACGCGTTTCGATAGCTGATATAGCAAACGTACCTCCCGATTTGTTGTGCTCGCCATTTCAATGAAATTCGTTTGTGAAGATTTTTTTTTTGAACCTTGAAAGAGCCTCCCAAAGAATTCAGTGGATGTTTTGATAAAAACAAAAACACCCATACAAATATATCGCCGATATCAGGTATAACCTATCAAAGAGCGAGAAATTTTATCAGACATTGGACCAATTATTTCCCTTAACCTTAACTGACGAGGTGCTGCTCTCGAATCAGTGAGCTATGTCCAATATAATTCCGTATACTCAGTGACCCGTGCACACTGTTGAATGCCGGCTCCGAAGGGCTAATGCTTTTCTAGAGAAGTTTTAGAGATTTCTCTCTTACTCGTAAAGTCGCCAGCATTTACAAGGTGGAAAACAGCCGCTGAAAAATGTTTGATGGTCTTACCTGGTTTCGAGCCAGGGTTTACTTGAGCGTATGCACCCACCACGTCCGTCCACATTGGACAACCCTTGTAAAAATAAGTCGTATCGGTTCATGTTTTGATAAATCGCCCATACAAATGTATCTCGCGATCACATTGTCCGTAATTTAATAAAGTCCCCGTACAATGATCGCTCCATTTGATCGCTCCAACACGACTTTGGTCCCCTAACGTCTTGGCATTGGATTTTAGTGCGAGAAGTGTGTGCGAACACGGGCAAATCATCGTGAACCAAAGCTGTTCAAGTGCCGCGTTGACGTGGACTGACGAGGTTTTTTTTTCAACGACGCATATTTGGCTTTGGGAGAACATTTTCTGCTCTTAGACACTTATTCCCTACGGTTCGGAGTCGATATATGATTTGGACCATCACAAATCCCTGTCCTTTTTAATTGTTGAACTGTACGAATTGGAGTTTATTCTGTAGTGCTGTGTAGCGTCATCGTTTTGTATGACATTTGATTTTGTTATTCAACAGGTATCACCACTGTTCTCACTATGACTACCATAAGTACGGGAGTACGCAGTTCCTTACCCAGGATATCATATGTTAAAGCCATAGATATTTATCTGGTCATGTGCTTTGTGTTCGTTTTTGCCGCCCTCTTAGAATACGCGGCTGTCAATTACACCTACTGGGGCAAAAGAGCCAAGAAGAAGGTGAAACGAGGCAAAGACGGCGATACCAAGAGATCAGGTAAGTCCCGGCAGTCCGCTGCCAAAAAGACACTCTCATGCCATGTCACGGTTATTTGCAGGGAGACCAAATAAATCTGAAACATGTTCAACTGCCGAAGACATCATCGAGTTGCAAGACGTACGCATGAGTCCCATACCGTCGCTGCGCAAGGGCAACTACAACAGTACACTGAATTCATTGGGTGCAGAAACTTTGGATTTGGCCAAATTTCCACCGAGTTTTAGAATTGCACGCAACTATGGCACCACAAGTCGTTCAAATCTACGATACCGGGGCCACAGAGGTAAGTGCACGTTGTGTCCTTTGCACTGTTTGATTTACCCATTTATTTTGTGTGTGTGTTTGCCATAGGCAACAAGCCCCGGGTCCTGCATGCCTTGAAGAAGGGCGCATCAGCCATTAAAGCCACCATACCCACAATCAAGGATGTGAATATCATCGACAAATACTCACGCATGGTGTTTCCGGTCAGTTTCTTGGCCTTCAACCTGGGCTATTGGCTGTTTTATATTCTGGAATGATAGCATATCATGACACTCCACACTTCCAAGTAGAGGCTAAACCCCCTTCTAGCAACTAGTGTGTAGTGTTGTCTTCCCGCAACCGTAACCGCAACCAAATGAACACATCCACTGTGTCCCGTGTCCCGTCAATCCGACAACCGAAATCCGCGAAGGATCAACAAACGCCACTCACCTCCACAACATCAACTAAAAACTTTACAAAATTCGACAACAACAAAAGAAGAAAAAGAAAACCAAAACTGAGAATATTTTTTTAGAGCGATAAGGGAAATAATGTTTTTATCGATTGGAAATTGTATTGATTGATATCCTTCCAAGATGATTTTAGATTTTAATAGCTTAAGCAAACATTTGTATCTGAAAAGTGAAAGTACAAGCAAAACGACACATGAACAAACAAACCACCCCCCACCCCCCTACCCCACACGGCGAATGCCGACTTAGAAACGATGATCAAGAAGAGGAGAACAACAACCACACCAACCGACAATTTTCACGTAGCCAAGAGTCCTAACTGAAATTACTTTTGTAAGTGTAGATATTACCAATTACCAATTATTATTGTGAGTATTGTTATTGTTATATAGATAAGTATAACAACAACATCGGCCGATATATCAATTGTTAGTCAAGTAGCGTAATTAAATACAACCGAATCCGAATTATTGAGATTCCCCTTAAACTCCAAAATGCAGTGGTATGAAATAAACACCAAGACATACAAAAAATGAATCAAATAATTGTCGTTTTTCTCTAAAGCAAAGCACGTGCACACTTTCGATTTGCGTGCCCCGAATCGAATCTAAAGTACGGGAAAAAAGCAATGCAAACTTAGTTGTACTGGCTGGCCTTATACGGAAACAACCGAAAAAAAAACGATTCCCTTGCTGGGCCCGGAGTTTTCCAATACCAATGTCGGCAGTATCGTGTAGGTCCCTAAATAAGCGACACCATATTATTTTCTCTAGGTCAGGGCAAGTGTAGAGAAGGTTTTCAAGGACTCCTCCAACCCCATTGCAGGTCTTCCAATCAGACCTGGTATGTCGGACACAACTACTGAGACACCAGGTCTGGAAGAAAAAAATAGTTTGCGTAATATTTTGCCATACTTAAAAAACGGTGGGCCGTATTAACTATCACCAACATTTATCGCAGGCCGTTTCTATCTAGCGAGTAAGTAAGCATACGCGGAGCCGTCTTTAAACAGTAGGGCCCTTTATATATTGCACATCTCATTGATTCCCCGTCTTTTTCTTTATGGAATGTTAAGATAAGTCAGTTGTCTTGTTTTTTTACACTACGGAGGGTCTGTGTCAATTTGATACGACCCAAAAGTGTAACACACAAAACGGAGTCACTGTAGACCTCAGCTGTCTTTAAACCAAATTCGACTCATGACTTTTTAAGTCGTTTCAGCCATTTCCGTCCGGCTGGTGCGCATGATAACTTTCGAAAGAGTTAAACAATAGCTTTGACATTTGGCATGGGTTAATACAGTTCACAAAGCTACATGGCCACAACCCTTCGGGTACCTTCCATACAAATGATCCATTCCGCTCACTTTAGACTCCTGTTCTCGCTCGCTTGTACGTAGTTGCCTTCACAATCTCCCAATATCTAGAGAAGTTTCAATACATTCGTCGGCATCAACGAGATAGAAAACGCGTACTGCAAATGTTTTGAGGTTCTCACTCGGATGTCAGAACCAGAGTTGTTTGCTGTTATATTTCCGGAGTCTTTTCTCTTTCCGTCGCCTTAAATTTGTGCCTGTGTTGGCATTGAGTGGGATGGTAAGTACTTAGCATTAGACGAAATATATGCGTAGAAGACGCTGAGGTCATATGAGTGAGGAGAGGAGCTCCTCGAGGTCTTGCACGATAGTCAGTGCGTGCTTCTGCTGTTTCTAGGCTGTAGTCCGTATCGATTGTTGTGTGCGACACGCTGGATGCACGCCTTCCGTCTATCGAAGCGTCATCAATTTTTCATTTTTCCTTATGTTCGTTCGCGAAATAGATGATTCGATTCGAATGATTCGAACCTGTGTCGGCTCCTAGCATCATAAGTATATCTAATACTCTGGGAGCTTGCCATCAATTCGTGGAGGCTGAATTTTGTCGTGCCAAAGGTTTCTTACAGGTCTGATGCTAAAATCCAGTTGTTAACCACATGCTAACAGAATTACTCCTGGTGATATCTGGTGATATCATTGATAATCTGGAGCAGATTATGGTCTTTGAAAAGAAATTACTTTGCTTCGAAATGGGATATGTTTGACGACACTAACTTCGGAAATTTGAATTTACCAAAATAACATTCTGTGTGTTGTCACACATGAGAAACGTAGCGAATCCTTCCCAAATGGTTACTTGCACTCATGTGCATGTTCTGACATCCCTCGAGTACAATTCTGTAAGTGGGTTCACAATCGATTTCTGTCATCGCCAGCCGCCAATATTGACTGGAGGAGCAACACGTTATTTGTATACGCATCCCTCACATCGTACAAAGTTTGTGCCACTGGTACTTTGCTCTCGCTCTCAGAGTGGGAGAAAAAAGTGTGAGAGCGAGAGAAACAGAGCTTTGCTGGTGTACTTTTTAAACTGACCCTTCGCAAGATATTTGCCTGTGGAGTCCCTCGTATTTATCTGAATGTAGTTCAACTGTTATACGGCAAACAGTTCGGTGTGGCTAAACAACTGCCGTTGATACCACCAGAGTCTGGAGGAAGCGTGGGCGTATTGTCGTATCGCAATACCACAAGGTATTTTTTTGTAAAGGAATAAGGTTTCGTTCCTGTTTTATGCATCCTACAGGTTTCAAAAGCTTGACTATTTACTTTGGCTCTGCTTCAACTTCAACGTGTGGTCAGAATATTCCTCTCAAGACTATTTGTGAATTTCCTCCAGCAAAATTGAGTTGCTCTACATACAAGTGTTGGAAATTTACGAAATTTTCCCAATTTGCATAACATTATTTAGGGCTAAAAATAGTTTTATTCAATTATAAGCCACAATTACACCAGAGATGCCACCGTTGCCGTTCAACGTCCCAGAAATGTGATGTAGCGAAATACCATACGATGCTAGAGCTTGTTGCTGCAATCATTTCAGCTGTGATGTCTGCGTGTCATTCATTGGTCCAATCCCCCACCCTCTTTGGCAACGACTAGACAACGCATGGAAACTCTACGGTGGATGCTGTGTCAAAAGTATCATCACAAGAGAGATTCGTCGGCGGAAAGCTTTCTCCAAAAGCTTCCCACAAAAGCCTACCGTCCATGTATACAAGTTACAGCATCTGTATCTGGAAAATTTTCACAAAAGAATCAATTGTTATCTGTGAGTTACTAACGAAAGTCATACGAATAGAAATGTAAATGTGAAAAAATCTTAATTCTGCAAAAATCCAAAAAAAAAAAAAACACAAAGAGTCTACCTAGAATAAAAAAAAATTGTTTAACTCATTGAAATACACAATGAAATGGCAATTACCCAACAGAAAAGAAAACCAAAGAAATAAAAGTGTGATTTTTTGAATTGTTTCAAACAACATTTTGTGCGAATAATTCATTTTGCAACAGCTGCTCCTAGTGGCATTTTTGTGAAAATTCCCAATTCGACGGGAAAAAAGTGTACATAAAAAAGTTCTCCCAAGGAAGTTTAATGGGCAATGATGAAAAAAAGTGAAATCACAAGGATGTGAAGTGAAATTGAGCTGGCCGGGTTTTAAGTGAATGCATTTCGGCACAGCAGGGGAGTCCCAGGTGTTCATTGTTAAACAAATGAAATGATTAAATATAGGATTTATGTAAAATAAGAAAAACAAGTGGAAGAAAACGAAGAAGACGAAGGCAAAACTAAATTATTGAGAAGCACACGCCCTTAGTGTGCAGTACATACACACAGAAGTAGCAGCAGCAAAAACAGCAACAGCAACACCAACATCACCACCAACAACAACAACAGCAGCAGCAGCTACAACATCAGCAACCTTTCCTTTTTGGTGCACAGTCTCATCGGTACATACCGACATACCGACATACAGACATACATATGTACCTACATACCTACACATACAAATACACATAGAAGCAAACACGTACACTCATGCACGCAGAGACAGCGCAAGTAGTATGAAAGGACACTCGGCTGATGTGTGTGTGGTGTTTGACTGAAGCCTGGGAATTGTGGGCTTGTAAAGCTCCATGTGATTTTAAAAATACCACAATTTAACATAAGGCGAAATCAAAGAATATCCATAACTAGCCATAAAGCAACAACTATAACAACAACAACAACAACAAATAACGCCATTAAGACAATGTGTGAAAGTGTAAATGAGAATTATTTCGAGTTTATAAAATGACGCAACGCGGTTACAAAAGAAGGCGTAAAGGGTAAATGCCGATTGATGTACATACACAACAGCACACACCAAACAAATCGGCAAAAACCCCCTTCAAACAAAATACTTAAACAATCGACAAAGAGACAACCCCAACAAGAACCACAAACAAACAATCGATCTAAATAATCTTTTAAATAAAATTGTTATTGTACAAACGAACGTAAAAACCTTGTCAAATTCACGTAAAAACGACTGCGATTCAGCTGCTGGTGACATTGTGTAATTGAATGTTAGTTTGCAACAACAAGAATCACAACAATAACAGCAACCCAGTCATCCAGCCACCCAGCCACCCAAGGAGCAGCAGCAACAATAATAACAACAAAAGCATCGCAAAGACGACGAACACGACGACGAAGTACAATTAGACTTTAAAACACCCACACATCTGTGTACGCAGTCGTTGGAGTTTCCCAAAATACGCGTATACACACAAAGCAAAGCAAAGCCAAGCAAACTCTAAAAGCCCCCCACCATCATCCCTGTAACCCATCCGTCTACCACTGAGACACCCAGTCGGTCAGTCAGTCTACCAGTCTGTCAGTCAGTCCATCAGACGGCCAGGCAATCGGGCACTTTGTGATAAATGTTCCTTGTGATTGTTCAACAACAGCAGCAGCAGCAACAGCAACAGCCAACAACAAAATAACTGTTGTGGCTATCCAAACAACAAAACAACGCCAATACTAAAGGAATATGTTCAAATCGTTTGTATTAGCGATTTTCGTGCGTTTGGGTAAGTCTTTCAACACTCGCACACGTACACTCTCACGCCCACTGGTCCCCCCCCCTTACACCATTAGTGCCATTAGTTTCGCCCGACCTC
This sequence comes from Hydrotaea cyrtoneurina, assembly GCA_958296145.1. Classification (NCBI taxonomy): domain Eukaryota; kingdom Metazoa; phylum Arthropoda; class Insecta; order Diptera; family Muscidae; genus Hydrotaea; species Hydrotaea cyrtoneurina. The sequence continues at coordinate 1,615,440 of OY282513.1, read as the reverse complement.
GAACAACCATAAAAAGCCAAACAACAACAACAACGCAACATCGGCAACATTGAACAAAATCGTTGAAAATCATCAATGAACAAACACAACAGAAACAAGAGACATCACCCCTGTGTGTGTGTGTGTGTGTGTGTAGGTTTTTCTTCGTCTTAATTAGAGTTCGTGATTTGAACGACTCTATACGAAGTCTACAAAAATACTAAAACAGGTCACTCTTTACCCTTCCGCCGCTACTCGTCGCTCTCAGTCGAATTGGACGAGCGAGCATTGAACAGATTTTATTTTATTTATCTCATCATTTCAGTTGCCATCATTCACAGTCACACACACAGACACATGTTTATACACACATATGTAGTTATTGTGTTTATTGTATTTGTATATTAACAACAAACGACTTTCATGCACGAACACGAACACGACCAAAGGGCGAATTGACCAAAACCGAAATGAAAGAACACCCGGCAGACAACAACAAAATTTCAGTGATGCCTTGCCTCGTTCGCTCGGTCGTTCATTCGTTCGTTTACTAACACGCACACACATGCTCGTATACTTGTTATACGTTATAATGAGCTTTGAGCTCTGTCCTTGGCATACGAAAAACTACAACAACAACCACAGCAACACCATTAGTAGCTGTAGCAATACAATCGATGTTGTTGTTTACTCTTGTTGTTATTTCATTGGCAAACAGACAGGGCTGCCGCAGCCAGCCGGATCATCATATAATTCCCAAAAAGAGTATTTCAAATATTTTTGAATGGGTGTCTGAGAATGTCTGTGTGAGATTCCACAGCAGCAACTCTGTCTGGACAGAAAACATTATCTATTAATGGATGTAAAACTATCACTGAATACGTTTTCGTATAGCCATGGGTTCTATGGAATTTGTCTTCCAAAATCGAAGCAAATGTGCGGATCCGAAACCTGACCCAGCCCTTCCACTTTACCAAATAAATCGGATTTCAACTCATGCCATTCATAATGTCTCTATTGACTAAAATAGAATCCATTCCATGACGCAGGACATACTCGCATAGGATAACATATTTTGTCCATACGAATTTCTATAATAAGGCGGATTAGAAACTACAGTCGAAACTTTCTATAACGAATTCGAAGGGACCGCATAATCATTTCGATACATACAGCTAAACAAGTTTATGTACACCGAAACTAAAGGAAACTGTTTTCAACGAATTTTCTTAATAATGTTAACAAATATATAAAGGATCCGAAAATAGGATAAATTCCTAACTTAAAGGTGTGAAAGAGGAACGAACATAGAAAAAAAAAGCAGGTCAATAAAAATTCCAAGTAATTGTTTGTTGGGGGACAAATCCTCATTAATTTCTGCTTGTAGTAGTCGACGCATACTTCTTACCAACGTTCATGTTCTATTATTTTGGGCCAATCGATCGACAGAGCCTATTTCAGGGATTCCTTGGATAATATCACATACAGAATGCTTTTGTCCAACAAGTCCCAGATATACCCGGTTGGTTTATGGTCTGAAGATTGTGGGGTTGCAAGTGACCAATACCAGGTATGTTTTGGATATCTACATATCTTGTTGGTAATATAGTATTCTTTTCATCGAGACTCAATTGTACTGCACTTTGTTTTAGATTGTCTTGTAAGATATTCAGATGTACTTACGTATTTATTGTTTGTTCTAAAAATAATAGTTTTCGATCATGTTGCCGCTACCGTTTTTGCCTGTGGGAATTGGATTATTTACTGTCATCTCCTGATTTGCCTTTCTACACACTCTTTATCCCAAAACGAATCTGGCTTTTCTTTGTACGCACCCAGTTTCCATTCGTTTCCATTTGAAAATATTGGGTGTACGTAAACTGTTTTGTTTCACCGTGGAAAATTCGTTATATCCCTTAGAAGTTAGTTTATCGAAGACACAGAAAACTTCTTTTTGAAATGTATGGATATCATTTCGGATTTTGATAGACGCACCATACAAATATTACCGATTAAGTTTTTACTGAAAACATAGACAAATGGCATTCTAAATTTATACTTCGTTATCCTTAAAACAAGTATATATGGGATATTTTTAGAAAATCAAGTACGGAAATTATTCTAATAAGAATACAATTCTTGGTTTATGTAAAGAACCTGTAATATTAAGTTGCCGATGGCAATTACACCCAACAAAGGTTTTCCAATTATGGAGAGCACAAAAGTGCCGATAAAGGTGTGTAATAGCTTGCGAAATGGGTCCGTATAGGTTGCCCGCTGTCACCTTCTTCTTAGCTCTACTTCTCCTAATGATGTGTGGTGTCTTTGATGATGTTGTTCATCAGTTTCTCATTTCACAGGATTTGGTTATTTTGAGCAAAGTTTGGGATGTATTAGTCTTTGATTCCCTCAGGAACCTCGGATATAAATATGTGGTGAATGGAAACATTTCAAACAAATCAAGAAATATTCCAACAGCAAACCGTTTGAATAGTTTTGTAGATCTTGCATTAATAAGTCCAATGTCCTGTGTACTACGCAGGCGATCAGTTTGTCTAGCTGCGAAACATTGGCCATCTTTCAGTCGCTGGAATGGTTAAGGGTCTTGATTCATTGGCGTATTCAGCAACTCGCGACCTGAGAATTGATGCCTTGGCTAACAACAAGGTTCCAACTGCACCAAAGTAGTTTTGAAAAAACTTTAGAGCAATGTTCAATATGTTATAGTTCTTATACTCGTATGTCATTATTTTTTTCAACCATTATTAATTAGTCTTTTTCAATTTATTTTATTTAACAGTTTCAATTTAAATAGTAATCGCAGGATATTACCCATTATAGTAGGATATTATATATAGGAAAATTTTCCAAAAAATGTCAGTTAAAATCTTGTTGTTCTAAGGTCGCGAACTGCTGCGCAATCACACTGCACGGCATCTAATGCTAACTATGATCAGACATATCATTTTTGCGTTTGATCCTCCAATCATTCTAGGCGATCATAATAACCAAAAACAATAACATATCCCACCAAATTAAACAAATCAATCGTTTCTATCGTGTGTCCGAACTTTTCGACTTTCCTTCGAAATTGACAAATAAGACCAGAAGTACGTACATATATCAATCGGTCGAAGCGAGAGAAACAGATACAAATAATTTAAATCATACTCAGAATTTTGACTGCACACCGTCACACTGTAAACAATATTGAATATTTTGTCCTTCTCTGATCGATAAGGTGATTTCTGTGATTTCCTCCCGTTAATAAACATCAAAACTCTTTAGAGTAAAACTGGCCAATAGGTGCAATATCCAAAAGCCGTATGTCCACGGAGATAAATTGTCAAATCGCAGATGGAATTGTTCAATGCTAAAATCGAAAGAAGTATAAAAGGTGTTGGGCTCGTAGAAATGGTCCATGAAAGAGAAATATTGCTCGAACAGAATCAATTATAGGCATCATTAGATTCATTTAAATCGAAACGTGCAACAATTTATGTAAAGTTTTGTCATCTCGCGGAAACCTACACTAATTATTGTTTCTTTCACGTTTTCGAATCCACTGAAATGAACTTTTTAAAATAAATAAATTCACAGCCTAAGCCTCTATGTCGAACGACAAAGTTCGCATGCTAAATAGCTGTGTGTCTGTAAAAAAGCATTCGAACCGAGTATATAAAAAATGTTTTATTTCATAAATTAATTTTATGTATGAAATGTTTCAAATTATGATGAAGTATATTAAAAAAAAGTCAATTATCTTTTACTGGACACCTGTGTATAGACAATTCACGTTTACGTTCACGTTTCTAGATCGTTCGTGTTTTAGAATGTTCACGATTCCGCGAGTTGACTTTTTAATCCCAAAACCAGCTCCGTAATTCAGTCACCACACTTGTGTTTAATTTGTTTATTTAATGGAAGTGTTATGAACTTTCCTTCGTCGGATATTTGACAAAATAGTTTGTGTGATTTCAGTTTAAAAGATGAGTAAATTTGTTAGACAATACATATTTCGGACAGTTACACTGGCCAGCACATATGGCTGATAGCAAGGCTATGTTATTGGCAAGTCCCGGAAATACTCCATTAGTATACTGAAGTCTATTGAGGAATTATATACTTGTTATCCGGAGATAATTGAAGTCATAGCCAAGGCATCAATTATGTCTGTGTATTACAACTGGCATTGTCTTTTTCTTTACCGCGTTTTCCCTCTCTGCTGACAGTCAGTTATCCCAGACTAGGCAGTCGAACAGAGAACAATGTTACTAGACTTCATTCCGGATCAGTTACATCAGATCTACACAGATTTTTCCTTGCCAAATTGCATTTAGAATTTGTAATGTCAACACCGACGCTTCAACCACATCCCCCTTTTGGAAATCGCTCAAATCGTCTAAGCCAACGAAATTATCCACTTGTTATTGCCTTCAATTTACTGCCGGTTATTTGTCCGAGAACATTGAGCATCCATGAGAAGAGAATGTTCGATATTTCTAGCTAATGTGATTCCGATCACATTCTTGTGTACACTGTGGAAGTTCTACACCGTTTCTAACAGCTGCCCGATTTTGTTGTGACACATCCCCGTTTTTTTTCATCGACCTATGTTATGTTGGCAACCATGCCAGTTACTTTTCACTCCCACTGTACACTCTCCAGCCAAGAGTTGCGGAAGCTTTCAGAGCTTTTATTCGGATACCAGTCAAGCATCTTCATGGATGGTGTGGATTTGGACACTTGGCAAAATGTAATTAAGATCCCATTTAAAAAGTGCAAATGTTCAATGTTGTGAAAAGGGAAATAGAAAACACACACACACAACACCAACAACTACTACGGCGACAGAATCATCAGCAGTAGCAGCAGCAATACCGATTTGATAAAACCATCTATCGTTGTTGGCTGGAAGGACAATCAGTCATGTATAGTGAAAAATACGGATATTGTTCATGCGCACTGGCCCACCTTGGAAGAGATGAATGAGATGTGATGCTGCTTGCTGTCTGTCTGTCGACGGGGCTTGGGTCCAACACACATCCATAGTACACATACCAACATGTGTATTGAGGTGTCAATGTGTGTAAGGATTTGCTCGCATGTATGGGTATGCTTTCAAAATGTGTATCTCATGCTGCGATTTCGGGCAATTTCGCCTGTAGTAGTCGCACACGGACGGCCATTCGCGATTGATGAAAAGAGCTTTTTTGGCATTCATTCATTAAAATTTAGAGTGTAAGGTTAGGGTTGACTCCTCCAGCACAGCCGAAGTAAGTGCAGAGGAGCTTTCACTGTTTACTGTTATAAACATTGTAACGAGTCCGTCGTATTGACTACGTGCTACTCTCCCAAATCGTATTGGTCTCATCTGAATGTGTACATGTGTGTGTGTGTGTGTGTGTGTGTGTGAGTGAGTGGGCCCCTACGAATTTGGAGCTGGTATTCGCACATACTCGCTGAAGTACGAGTGCCACCACGGTATACTTACTCGTTCATGAGTCGTTTGTAAGTGGAAAACCCACGCAGAATAGAAAACATATCCCAGAGGTGTCGACGGGTGATATTAGCTCCCTTTCGAAGATGCTCCACAAGACATTGGATATCGCTACATACATATGCATACATACATTTTTCCTAAAGAAACATATGTACATTAGAGTGGATCGCGGTTAAATCGACATGGAAATCAATTTGTGCGGAGAATAGTCGACAAAAAATTGACCCATTTTGTAGTTGTCTTACTTCTATTTGTACACAAAATTTTAAAAATCTGTAAATCCGTGGTGTGGGTCGAAACCTGGTAAGAGCATAATTTTTCAGCGTCTGTTTTCCGCCTCGTAAATGCTGGCGACTTTGAAAACTTCTCTAGATAGGCATTATCCACTCGAAGCCGGCTTTAAACAGTAGGTGCCGATCAGTGAGTATACCAATTATATTGCGCACAGCTCACTGGTTCGAGAGAAGTCCCACGTTGGGAAGTCCCACACACTACCAAGCAGGCTACCGAGCCCCATTCGAAAGTTTTACCCAGTATTTTGAGAAAAAGAAACATATTGGTCATTGCTTTAACGGATTTTTTATATTCTGAATTATCCCACTGAATTGAGAAAATCGAATGGTTTATAAACACTCTGATTATTTCTTCGGTTTAGTTTAATTAACAATTAATTAATTCAACATCTGCATTCCAGGGATGTGATGCGATGTTTTTGGGAAAAAAAAAACAAAAATATGATTTGATACTCATCAGTGTGGAATAGCTTCCAGCAGCATCTCGAATCCAATATCAGAAACACAGTGCTTGGATATTGACCTACGTTGACCAGCCAAATTATACGGAATCATGAAACATTATCGGAACTGTAGATTTAAAATAAAACTGATCGTCTTTGACTTCAGCATTTCAAAGAATGACAAATTCTGAGCAAATTCAAAGTAATTATTGAAACAAATTAATAATTCGTCGGTGAGAACGTGTCTTTATATTTGGCAGACCCAATTTAGAGTATATTCTACACCAGTGGTTCCCAAACTATTTTGGTCCTGGAACCCCCACAATTGTTGTCCAAAATTCTTTATGTGTTTAATGAAACAAGTACTATTTTGGTATTTCAGATTTTATTTAAAGAGACACACTGAACTTGCATATCTGGTGCAGCATCAAGTATTTGACGACAATAAAAAAAAAATCATTTATCATTGGAAATGTTTTATTGCTTTTCAAAATATTCTCCATGAAGATCAATACACTTGTCCACTCTAATTGAGACACCTCCAAAACATACTTGTTAAACGCTTCAACAGCTGCTTCGGGCATTGGCCACACAGTTTTTTCTTAATGTGAGGGAATAAGCAGAAGTCATTGGGTGCCAAATCAGGGCTGTCTTGAGTACTCAAACAGCCTATGGTTTCAACTGATGTGTGAGTACCCTTCATAATTGACCGTCCTGCGTTCCATTAAAGACACTGTGGCCACATGAGCGGATATAGCGAAAAAACGCGATCATTTAGTTCGATGTGCTTCCTATACGAACAACTTTAGTTGAACTTGTGGTTTGGTATTGGATTACGATTAAGAATGTGTCCATTGTGAATGACTCTTTCCAATACCTTGAACAGATGACATTTCGTTAGAGGCCATCGTGCTTTCTGGAGACACACGGCCGGACGGATGGACATGATTGGAGCGTCTTAGAATTTTGCTCTGATCAAGATCCCGATGACACGGATACCCAATCTGACACAATCGGATACAGTAGCCTACGATGTTGGGATTTGATAGATTTTGTTTTGTTTGTTTGCCTTTGCAGTTCTTGGTGATGATGGCGATCCCTATACAACGTTGCACCATTTTGGGTCGGTAGTTAAATATGGCACGCCCCGACATTTCCTGGATGATTCCAATCACCCACATGATAATCACGGCGGAGAACAACAACAGCAGCAGCAGCAATTGCGTTCAGCTGGAGGCGTCGCGCCCAGTGGACGCAGCAAGGGCAGCACACGCCAACAAAAGAAGCAAACACATCCCAAGGACTATATGGAATTCGAGCGGAGCGACCATGACGACTACGAGGAGTATGTCATCCATCCCTCAGATGGTACACCACACGATCTAGATGATGAATTCTATGGGCACGATGTGCCGCATTATTCGCAGGAAATATTTACCTCAGTACCGGATGTCGGCACCAGATTCCATCCAGGCGATCTGAGTCGTATTCCGCCACTGGTTGGCTCCCGCAGTGGAAGTCGTGGCACTGATCTGTACGGAGTACGAGAGTCGGGGGATCGACGTGAAACGGCACGTGGTCGCGACGGCTACATGAACTTGTTGCACACCAAACACAAAGTTTTCCGACCGCATGTCACGCTCGTAAACGACGAAACGCGCTTGGCCAGCCCCAATGATGGCTACAGTCGCTCCTGCTCGAACATGTGCGGCGAGATGCAGTGGCAGTGTTCGACCAAATGCAATTGCATCCATTCGGGGCAGCGTTGTGACAAAATACCTCAGTGCGACGATGGGTCGGATGAGTACGACTGCGAAGCCGTCGACGGCATGTTCGCCAAGATGACCCGAGAATGTCAGCAGACTGGACTGCATATCATGTGCCCGAAAACATATCGATGCATCAACAAGGACTTTCTATGTGACGGCGACGACGACTGCGGCGACTACTCCGATGAGACACTGTGCGGCGAGCGCACCGAATGTACCGAGGATCAGTTCGAGTGCAGCAATGGATTCTGCATAAGCAAAGACTGGGTGTGCGATGGCGAGAATGACTGCAGAGACTTCAGTGACGAGACCAGTTGCAATCGCACCAGGTAGGTGGAACACGCATCTTTAGTTTCTGTTGTATAAATCTTAGGAATCTCTTTCCGCAGTTGTTCAAGTGAGCATTTCGCGTGTGACAGTGGCCACTGCATTTCCATTGCGTTTCGGTGCGATGGCGAACATGACTGCAGAGACAACTCTGATGAATACAAGTGCCCGGCGGTGATCAACAGTTGTCCCGAAGGCGAGTTCAAGTGTCGAAGTGGTCCCGGTGGAGCTGGCGGTACCGGCGGCCGTTGTATTCTAATGCGTTTCCATTGCGATGGCGAAAACAACTGCGGCGATTGGAGCGATGAGGAGAACTGTCCGCAGAAGCCAACGCAGTGCAGCTCTAGTGAATTCAAATGTGCCGATGGCAACTGCATACCTCTGAGTTTTAAATGCGACAAGGATCAGGACTGCGATGGTGGCGAAGACGAAAACGAATGCGGCAACATGAACATGGACGTGTTGACATCCTGTGGCAGCGATGAGTTTACTTGCAACAACGGCAGATGTATACTGGTATGTTTGCTTGGACGACAGCAATTCGAATCTATCACTCTCACTCTCTCTCTGTCTCTCTCTCTCTCTCTCTCTCTCTTTGTGACGCTTTCTTTCCTTAGCGCACTTGGCTGTGTGATGGCTATCCCGATTGTTCATCCGGTGAAGATGAGGTCGAATGCCTTTTGCAATGCGATGCCGGACAATTTCTTTGTCCTGCCAAAAAGAATACCACCAACTTGAAGTAAGTCCACGTGTTGTCGGTATTTGCTGGGCTTTGCTGACATTGTTTCCGGTACATTTTCAGAATATGCGTGCATCAGAAACACGTGTGTGATGGTCAGAGCGATTGTCCCCTGGGCGAGGATGAAGTCAACTGTCCCCATTACCGTCCATGCGAACCCGATTCCAAATGCGAACATCAGTGCATAATAACGGCCAAAGGTCGCTACGAATGTGCCTGTCGACTCGGATTCTTAATGCATTCCGACCGGAAGAAGTAAGTAGTGGCCAAGTAGTGTGCTTGAACCGATCTAACTGTTAAATCCCGTTTTCAGTTGCACCGACATTGATGAATGCAAGTATTTGGCAAATCCGGTCTGCTCGCAGATATGCGAAAACACGCTGGGGTCATTTAAGTGCTCCTGCGAGAGTGGCTACGTTTTGCGACCCGACCTTAGGACGTGCAAGGCATTGGGGGGCGCGATGACGCTGATTGTGGCAAATCGCTGGGACATCAGGCGTGTGACGCTCAGCAATAACCGTTATTCGGCCGTGGTCAAGGGCCTTCACAATGCCATCGCTCTGGATTATCATTACAGGAAGAGTCTGCTGTTCTGGTCGGACATCTCGACGGATGTCATCAAAATGGTGTATATCAATGGCACCGAAGTACGGGATGTGATAAAATGGGGCTTGGAATCGCCCGGTGGAATAGCGGTGGACTGGGTGCACGATCTCCTGTTCTGGACCGATTCCGGAACGAGGCGTGTTGAGGTGTCCGACTTGCAAGGCAACTTGCGGTCGGTCATTGTCTCCAATGACTTGGATAAGCCGCGAGCAATTGTTGTCCATCCCGGCGAAGCTACAGTATTTTGGTCGGACTGGGGACCAAATCCGAAAATAGAACGCGCCTTCATGGATGGCTCACAAAGGGAAACCATTGTCTCCAATGGTGTCACTTGGCCCAATGGCTTGGCCATCGATTATCCCAGTCGCAAGTTGTACTGGGCTGATGCCAAGCAGCATGCCATCGAGTGTGCCAACTTCGATGGGTCCGGCCGCGCCAAGATCCTCAGCACCCACCTACCTCACCCGTTTGCCATGACTATTTTCGAGGACACCATGTACTGGACGGACTGGAATACAAAAACAGTGTCATCGGCCAACAAGATCACTGGAAAAGGTTTTCGTTCAGTCCATGAGAATTTCCACTTTCCCATGGATATTCATGCGTATCACCCGGCCCGACAACCCATCTACACTGATCGTTGCCCGAAGGATCGCAAGGGCCTCCGCGGAGGATGCTCGCATTTGTGTCTGCCCAACAAGATGTCGAGACGTTGCGGCTGTCCCATTGGCCTGACGTTAAAGGACGACGGCAAAACCTGTAAGAGTGTTCCCGATGAATTGATTTTGGTGGCACGTCGCAAGGACATACGACTGAGACAGTTGAATGGCAAATCATCGCCGTACGGCGATGTGGACATGATAATTCCACTGGATAATCTCAAGCACGCCGTTGCCCTGGATTGGTCCAGCGAAACGGATACCATCTACTGGACGGACGTCGAGCGAAGCACCATAAATAAGGCCCATCTGAACGGCAGCTATCAGCAAAAGATAATACGCTCCAATCTTGTCGGTCCGGCTGGTCTGGCATTGGACTGGCTCACCAACAAACTGTACTGGACCGATCAAATAACATATCGCATCGAGGCAGCTACCACCAACGGTAAAATGCGCACGCTCCTCATATGGGAGAACCTGGAGAAACCGCGCGACATCGTCGTCAATCCCATCGACGGACTGATGTTTTGGACCGATTGGGGCACACAGGCGATGATCGAGTGTGCCCATATGGACGGGAAAAACCGTAAAGTCTTGTTGTCGACCAACATAAAGTGGCCCAACGGTTTGGCCATCGATTACGAGCAGCAAAAGTTATATTTCGTGGACGGAGGCACCAAGTCCTTGGAGAACATTAATTTCGACGGCAGTGGACGGAAGGTCCTAGTGGGTGAGTAGTTTCTTTACTTTGATGCGAATTATCAGTTTGACCTTCTGAGTTTTCGGCAAATATTTACAGCTGGTTTGAGTCACCCCTTTGGCTTGGACGTGAGCGGTTCCCGGGTATACTGGACGGACTGGGACACCAAGTCGGTGTCAAGTGCGGATAAATTAACTGGCGGCGGCATTACCACCATTATAGCCAACACTAGTGACCTGATGGACATAAAGGTATTCCACAGATCACGCAGAAGGACACGAAATGCTTGTGATTCGCAAAACGGAGGATGTTCGCATTTGTGCTTACTGAATCCGACCGCGTACACTTGCGCCTGCCCCGTTGGCATCGCAATTGAGGCAGACGGCCACACATGTTCCTCCGGTCCGAGTTCATACATTATCTTTGCTCATCGTGTCGATATACGACAGATATCGCTGGACTTTGATCATTTGGTGGATGTGGTGCTGCCATTGCCGCCCATTTCGAATGCCGTAGCTTTGGACGTTGACTTGAAGACCGGCCGGGTTTTCTGGTCCGACACAATTGAGGACATCATAATGAGCTCAACACCAGACGGAACAAACTTTGATCGCGTTATATATCAGAGTGTGGACAATCCCGATGGCCTGGTCGTCGATTCGGTGGGACGAATGGTAAGTGCCTGGACTAGACTAGAGGGGTGAGCTATTTTACTATGAATTTCTTATTAGATCTATTGGGCCGATGCGGGACGCCATACGATTGAAGTGGCAACATTGGATGGGAAATACCGACATCTGATTGCCTGGAAAGATTTGGAATCTCCTCGAGGCCTCGCGGTGGACTATGAGGCGGGATTCTTGTTCTGGACTGATTGGGGTCATTATCGCAAAATTGAGCGCTCCGATATGGACGGCGAGAACCGACAGCGTATAGTGACTTCAAACTTGGGTTGGCCCAACGGCCTGTCCTTGGACTTGAGAGCCAAGCGTATCTACTGGGTCGATGCCCAGCTGAAGACCATCGATTCGTGCGACTACTCTGGCAACCATCGCAAGCGAATTATGGCATCTCTGCAGCATCCGTATGCATTGGCATTGACCGAGAACTACATCTACTGGACGGACTGGAAGTCGAAGGCGCTGCATATGACCGACCGCAGTAATGTCACCAACAAACGGGATGTCATGAACAACATCGATGGACTGATGGACATCAAAGTTATCTCCACCAACCAAACCCTGCCCGATAATGTCTGTGGCCGAAACAATGGCGGTTGCTCCCACCTCTGTCTCCGCAATCCATCCGGCTTCTCTTGTAAGTGCTCGGTAGGTTTGAGACTGAAGAATGACAGTTCGACAGATTGCGAGTACATGCCCGAAGATTATCTCCTAATTGCATTGCGTTCTGGCATTGGCATGATCTCACTCAACACGCCCGATCTCATGGACGTGGTGCTGCCCATCCATGGTATACATGGAGCCGTTGTCTTGGACTATCACTACCAGAAGAATTGGCTGTTTGTGGCCGATGTCAATCTCGATATTATACGCCGCGTCAGCCTGCAGGATCTGAGCGATAGCCAGGTGGTGGTGAACGAGCTGATGACACCAAACGGCTTGGCTGTGGATTGGGTGGCTGATAATCTGTATTGGTCGGACTCGGATTACAAGTTCATTGAAGTATCACGGCTTGATGGCAGCTGTCGCAAACGTTTGGTTACCGAAGACATGGGCGATCCGCGCTCCCTAATTGTCCATCCGAAGAAAGGGTAAGTGTGGGAGTCTCTACTTCTGCTGTGATACATGATGTGATCAATTTCGTGTAGGTATCTGTTCTGGGCCGACTGGGAGACTCCGTCGAGAATAGAGCGAACTTTGTTGGATGGCTCAAATCGTACCGTTATTGTCACCAGTAATCTTGGTTTTCCAACCGGATTGACCATCGACTACGAGTGAGTATTAAAGCTTTCTCTTTCCTTCACGCTTTGCAGTGACATTTCATGGTGTGTCTCACCCGTAGAAATCGACGGCTGCTATGGGCGGATGCTCTGGAGGACAATATTGGACAGTCGGATTTCAATGGCAAACGCCGCACGATTATTGTGCACTATGCCCCGCATCCCTTTGGCCTAACCATGGTAAAAATTCAGTTGGTCTTAATGTGTTTGCCGTGGTGGTTTCATTGTCTCTTACTTGTGCTTCTTAGTTTAAAAACAACATCTATTGGACCGATTGGTACAACAAGTCCGTCTTTAGATCTCATCTCAAGGACCATGCCATATACTCGCAACCGGTTGAAATACGCGATGCGCTCAGTGGTGCTCTGGATATACGTGCGGTCTCGCGCATACGCCAGGTGGAGGAGTGGAATCAATGTTCCCAGGACAACGGAGGCTGCACGCATTTGTGTTTATTCCGTGGCTCAAATTACACTTGCGCCTGTCCGGACCGACCCGATGGCCGCGAGTGTCTCACGGTTCCCAAGTTCTATGTGCCGGGAAGATTCGATGCCATAACAGATGACCCAGACGACAGACCCGAAACCGAACCGAATTTAATCAATGACGATTTCGACGACGACGACTTCCAGGCACCGGACAACATGATCGACCTCAAGTTGGTTATAATCATAGCGACGATAGTAGCGCTGATATTCCTCTTTATCATGATAGCTGTGGTCATCTGTAAGTTCAAGTTTTTGGCTGCGGCCTCCACTTCCAGATGTGTTGACGATGTTTACGTTTGTTTTTCTTTGCGGCACAGACATGATAACTCCCACCAAACACCCCCAACCCAAGAGACACCAGCGAGGCTCTGGCCGATCTGTACTGACATTTTCGAATCCCAACTACAATGTGGACGGGACGCCAATGGAACCGAAGACGAAAATATGGAAACGCTTTAAGAACGATCGAGCACATGTAAGTCAGTCCGAAATTCCAGGACTTTGCAAATCATATTGTCGACGAGTCTAATAATTTACTGATTCTTTCTGGGCACGCGTTTAGGAACGCGTCTATGAGGAACGCAGTCTGACCACGGAAACCGGCTCGTCTTCTCTGTTTGTACCGACACCCTCACCGACAGCTTCACCAGCCGCCAACAAGCTACAGCTGTCGACCCTGTCAACAATTGCGTAAACATCGACCATGCCTGCCTCGATTTCTCCACTTTAGAGCATTTCTCATTGCCTCCGTACTCCGTACCGGGCAGAGGCAATTTCAAACACACACAAAACAAAACCTTTTCGGATATTCAAATAAGCAATCAATGTCCTGGTGAACACCAGTGCTAATGCCACCGCATGCGATGTGATGGCATGATTAAGACTACTTTGGAAACTTCAGACTCTTTTCAGGAATTATACAAAACTCCATTTAAGAATAACTCTCTCTACACACACACACTCACCCCCACTCAAATGAAGTATAAGCCAAACGAATTATTTAAAATGTAACAAAACGATAATATCGAAATTGAATGTGAATTCCTGTGCCAAATGCCAAATACTAGGCTGGAGAAACCCCAACAAAAACCAAACACAAAAAGAAAAAACTAAATTGTTCAAAACAAGCAAAACTCACTTCTCCTCCTCTGAATCCTCCTTTTTATTTCAGTTCTTTTTAAAAGACAGCCAAAACAAAAAACAAAACCAAACTAGTTAAGTTTATTCCAAAGAAAAAGAAAACTGAGGAAAAAACAACAACAAAACACTCGAGGACTTGCAGAGACAAGTCCACAACGGACACGGAGGTGTTCGCATGAATACCGACATTTTTTATACGAAACTTTTCATTTGTTAATGTTAAATTGAAGAAGCAAAAAATGTACTTCCGTAATACTTGTATATACTGAAAACCAAAAACCAAAACTAACAAGAATAATTAACATAGAATAGAAAGAAGGAAAAGGACACACACACAGCAAGTTATTCCGATATCTGTACATAGATGTTAAATGTATTTGTGTATGTATTTTTCCAAATGTTCTAAACCAAACCAAACCAAACCAAACAACAAAAACAAAAGTTAAATCGCATCCATCAGATCCATCGATAACTCAACCAAATACAATGCAATGGCCACAAGTCATCTGAGCGGCATCCGATGCGTTCATGCTGCATTCCAGCAACCGTGTCGGAGCACAGACAGCAAACGTGCCACTTATTAGGGGCTCAATTTGTGGCATGTTTAAATGATGACTCTGGCCATTCTCGTTGTATTTGTCCAATGCAAATTCATCCTACACCTCACCCATACACTCTCTTGCTCTCGCCATCTATATCTATCTCTCCCCCACCCCCCCCAGCATAAGAGTAGGAACAGTGAAAACCGGAAGTAGGTACAGAGTATACAGACTACTCTCTAATAATAAACAAAAATGATGAAAACAATCAGAGAATACTGTTTGTTAAGTATTTTCAAAGGATAAACGGGTTGTTTGAATTACAGTTCCTTTTATTAAACATACATACAGACATACACACACACACACACATACACACATTCACATATTCATACATATATTAAGCATTGACGTTACGATACGATACGTTACTGAGAGAAATACGGCAATCGATATATAATTTTACGCTTTACGTTACGTGATCCGTTTCGAATCATCCATCATCAAAGTCTATATATTTTATGGGCTACACATCGCTGCCCTTGTCGAATTTGTCGTTTCGGGTATTTCTAATGGGCGACAGAGACAGAGACAGCGTCTGCCTCTACTAACAATCGCTGTGGCTATCTCTACTCATATGGAATACATGTAAAATCAAATGCCGACGCCTCAAGCTGGTTTGATTGCCCCTGGCCTCATACCACATTCCACACACATTGACACACACTCACAATTCTAACCATGCGATTATTCGGATTATGACGATTACACTGAACAACAAAATGTCATTTACTTTGGTCTGACACTGGGAAAAAAACCAATGTATGCAGACACATTCCCCAGATTTGTGCTGTGCTGTGCTGTCTTCATGAAGTCACAAATGGTTTAATGTCCTCAACAAACGATCACAAATAATAAAGTTATCACTTTAAAGGGATGAATTGATCTCTTGAGATCTCTTGAGATTGTAATAGAAAATTGACAGCACTGAGAACTGGCTTTAGTTTAATTCAAATTTATTTTTTATATTCCATCCTTAATGGACAAAAGATTATTTGCTCTGCAGTTTATAGAACACTTTAGAATATTTTATTCCGCCACCATATTTTATTAAATTGGCCAAATTCGTTCAATGTAGCGGCCAAACAAAAATGAAATACGGCCCAAAGAGTTCGTTAAAAAAAAAATATGAACTTTCAGACCCTTTTCATTATGGCTACATCGGTACTCTGAGGGACTTTTTTTAAATACTTACAGGGAATATCCTCCGAGTAACTGTATCGGCTACAAAAGAGTAGATAGTTCTGAGTTTTCTTTTTTATTATTTCTTCTATAGCACTTGGTAATATTACAAATACATTATCTAAGACTATAATGTATTGTTTTAATAAGAGGTGTATATTTTTCAAAACTTTGATTAAAATATTTTGTATGGAACGAGATTGTTCCCTCAGAGGCCAATGTGGATCTGGCTTAACACATACTTTGTGGTATTTGGTTCACTTGTACCAATATCGGTGCTCTTTACTTTCAAAAGTTATGTGAGAAGTTCTTCCTGCGGAGTATAGTGAACGAATTCAAAAACGCTCAAATTAATCTGCAATTTTTAAACGTCATTTCCGATTTAACGGAAATTTCACACAGACACAGCGGAAGTGTGTAAACAAATTATAGAGGGGACAGCTTGTTAACTTCAGAGAATGGAATTCAGTCTCTAGTTCCAAATATTTCTTTGAATCAAAAATTCAAGAAATGGCGATTTGTTTATTTTTTCACTGGGCTAGAATTGAATTTGTATTTATGCGGGCGTTCATCTTTTCATCGTAAATATACCCGTGTACTTCACAAAATATACAAACGCTCTGGACTCTGGACAGTCAACATGGGCTGTTGATTGTCATTTTGAGGAATTCTTTGAATTCTTAGTGTCAAATCAGGATATATCTGAAACTGAAGCGATTTTCATAATCAATAACAAAATAAACTTCCAGTTCAGTCAGAAATATCCACAGTGTAGACCAATCTCAATGGACAAGTGCAATGGCAACAATGTTGAACATTGATTTAGCATTTTACGAGCAAAAATAAAAATCCAGACGCCGATACGAAAAATATGACACGATATGAATGTTTTAGAAAAAAAACATCCGCAATGGATAATTTTCAGATTTTGAAACCAAACCGAAATCATATTTTGTTGGACAGTGCTTGCTATGATTGATTCTGTTTTAGTTTTAGTTTGTAAAGAAAAATAAAACAAAGCAAAACCGCTGCAAAAAAAGACTGAATGAAAAACATAAAACCAAAAACAAATGAAACTATGACAAACTGTAGATTTTCAAACTGCTAAAACACACACAACCGATGACGAGAAGGACCAAAACATAATCAGAATCAATTGTGGCGTTAGAGTCATAATCAAAGACACATGTATGGCCTCAGTGTAAACACCCCCCCCCCCCCCCCCACTCACCCACACAAACTACAAAACAAATTGCAGTCCATGGATCACATTCTGTACATACAAAGAGACATCACCACCGCCGTTATCGTTGTAATTTCACTCGATTCAATTGTTACTCCTCATATCCTTCACTTCCACTTCAGTCAGCTCAAAACCCATTTCAGTTTTTATCACGAATTATAAAAGCAAAACCAAAAGAGGAAAAAAAAACAAATGTGTAACAATAATTAATATAAATATTAGATTCTAAGTCGTGTACAAAGTGAACAAAAAGAAAACTCCACAAACACCGAAAATTAGTAAAACCAAGTAAAAATCTTCCAATGATCGATCGCCAAATCATCCAATGCCTCCTAAACGAATCGACATTTTTGGAAGTCCGATCACCACAACCCTTGTATGTACTATAGACACCAGACACCGGACACCGGAAAACAACTGAAGCAACTAGGCCGAGGGTGATGCAAAGGGAACTCAAACGATCGCACAGTCGAAAGGACGTCTTCGGACAGTTCTTGTAGCGGTGGGTCTTTGTGGTACACACACACACTAACACACACACACATTCACTCACACTCAGTAAAACCAAAATAAGAAAAAGCAGATAATAGTATTAATAAAAGAAGAAGAAGGAGAAGAAGACGAAAACAAAATCACAATAAAACAAAACTAATTATTTTCTAAAGAGCAAACGGAGATAAGAAAGAAAGAGAAAAAACAAATATTTATCTTTTTTAGAACTTTGCTTTACAACAAGAACAAACAAAACCCAAAAACAATAATAATAACGATGACGAGATGACGATGATGATGATTTAAACTTAAATTTAATAATACATAGAATAATAACAACTAATAACAGACAATGCTCTAACAAACAAAATAAACCCAAAATAAAAATCACATTTTAACGTTTGTTTTTTGTATAACAGAAGCCAAAACTAAAAAAAATTCCAATAAATGAGAAAAACCAAACACAACAAATAAAACCAAACAAAAACAAAATAATAGTTTTAAGTCGAAGGCGAACACATGAAGTGTTGAACGAACGAAAGAACTCGTCTAGAAATAATAGAACTAAATGCTGGTTCGCAACAAACAACTGACAGACAGATCCATTAAACGAACAAACGATCAAATGAATGAATGAATGGCATTAACACTAATTTGTTGTAATAATTCTTAAAAGAATTGAATAATATTTAAAAACAAAATCCAAAAATAAAGCAAATACGATTTGTTAAGAATTAATAAAAAGAAAACCAAACCAAACAAAACAAAAAAACACATATGAAATGAAATGAAAAAGGAAATAAATGTATTTTAAATGTTAACAGCCGAACTTTTATTTCAAACACCAGAAATATTCATTAAAGTCTCGCATATCCTGACCTCGGGTAAGTAGGGAATGGTACACAAACAACAACAGCAACAAAGAAATGTGAATAACAACAACACGGTTAACAATGTAAAGACTCGGGGAACACTATGACAAAAGAGCATAAAATGCGGGTTGAGTGCAACATGCACATGAACTTTTCTTTTTACATATTTGATTTTCTGAATAGAGAACCTTTCAAGAATAATGGGAATTTTGTCTGTTTTTACCACAACTCACATTTTCAAAGACTGTGCCCCCACATAACTTCAAAACTTCTTCAAGTTTTAAACACTTTGTCCAGGTAACGGTGACGATGTTTCCCCCCCTGAAATTAGACTATTCTTTTTTTCGAAGTTCACAAAAAGTGAAAAATGTATGTTTCGAAAAACCTTCATAGCCTTACTTGGGAAAAGCGATTATCTATTGACTATCCACTGATTTCAACTTTGAACGAGCATCCGTGTTAGCAGCGTTTCCCCTTGCACTATGGTAGAGTGTGGGCTGGTTTTGTTAAGAAAAATATGTGATCATTGTTTTTTTTTTGTACAGTCGAATTCGGATACGCCTTTTAATCGAAAAAATCGCTTAATTGAAAATAATTATTAGTAACGATTGTTCTGGGTGATTTTTCATGCTCTGTACTTCGCTTAAACGAAAATCCGCTTTATTTTTCAATATGGTTTATTTGAAACACATTTTTAATGCAGAGACCCAAAACTTATATGATACGAACACCACTTAAGAGAAATACGAGGAGGTGGCGTATATGGACAATGGAAACGTTGAAAATGTTGTAGTAGGTTCAATAGAATTTATTATGAGGAGGAGGCATTAGAATCAAATAAAAATAAGTACAGTCTGACCTCGATGAACGATATTACCGCTATTCCAAGAATATTGAAATATATGCGCGTTGCCTTTGTCAGTTGAAAGAATCTCCTTTCTTAAAAGGTTGTTTTATTTGTATTGAATAAAATGCTGGTGAATACAAAATTTGTAAAAAATTTCATAAAACAAAAAAGTGATATTCTTCATAAACTTGATAGGGGCATATCTGTAAAAGTGATTTGCGATGAATATAAAGTGCGCAAATTAAATACAATGAAGTTGCATTGAAAAAGTTCGTTGAAAATGCCGACTTTGAACCCGTGTTGCAATAAGGAAAAGGAATTCTACAAGTGGTTTATAAAGCAAAGACGCAGAAACGTTCCGTTATGAAATTAATGGCCAGGATATTTTAATGGCAGCAACGTCCGGTTTGCTAATTCTAAGAAACGGCACGGTATACGACTGCTAAACATTTGTGCCGATAACTTTCAAATAAACCATATGTGCATGAATTTCAAGATATATTTTTTTTTATTTATAAATATTGTTTTTATGTTAGTTATTCTTAATAAAATCAATGAATTCACTTTAAAAAAATATATGTCTTATGTGATACAATTTATTTTGTATGTCTTAATGAGCAGTAGCGTCCTAAAAAATATGACTCGGTCATCGCAACATCCTCAGTTTTCGCAACGGCCAATATTTCTATTAGTTGCGTTAAGCGAGGTTGCACTGTATGTAACTATTTTCATCCAATGTCTTTAATATTGCATTTATATTTAGCATACTACATGTATAGTTGTGCCACAAGTTTTCATCTTCCTTTCATTGAACAATTTCAAAAGCACATGCTCAGTTCGCTAAAATGAAATCAAGTTCAATTGAAAATCCCGCATAAGTGACAAAAAAATACTTGATTTGTTCATTTCCACTCAACCGAATTCGACTGTACTTAATAGAATTGCAAAAAAAAATCTCTTTTAAATGTTTCCACATTGAAGAAATGGACTTCACCTCAAAACGACTTTGATATTCGTTCAACATGTTGTCTCAAACATTAAACTGCACCTTCATATAAATATATTATCAGACATGTGCTCAAGTTTAAGGCGCCCTTCGCTATTTTAGTGTGACCATTCACGAAGACTCGAAAAAGCAAAATATGAATTGGAAAATAATATTTCTAATTAGAAATCATTTTTCCCGATTTTGTCCTGATCATAGAAAATTGGAACAAGGAACAAACTTACCTTATATCTGTACATGCCATTCTTTTTCGTATTCTAAACCAACACTTCCTATAATTGTCCACATCTTTTTATTTTACGATGTTTATTGAACTACTCGCGACCGAACTCACACCTAACTCTCTCAGAACATTTTGCCATTTGTTGTTGCACTCTTCTCTCACTTGACACACTGTTTATTCATTATTGTTGTTGTTGGTTTTGTTCATGTGTTTTTCATTACTCCATTGCACAAACAACGGCACGACTGTGCTTCCTCTTCCTTGATGAACGAAGACACCGAGATTTCTAAGAAAAAAACATTTTGGAAGTTAAATAAAATGTTTCCTGGCTCACTGTTCACGACATAATTTTTATAGGCTCGGGTGGCAAATATTGTATAGAATATATTTATTCAAAATCTGAATCGATTAATGAACATTCTGTGGAGATATTTGCAAATGAAAATTGCACGGAAAGAATTGCGTCTAGATTGTTCGATTTGAAGCATCAACTAAATGACAGATCAGTGGAAGAAGAGCGAAGCCAATGTGGTGAGAAGTCGCGACTGCTGTTGACAGTTAAGCCTTTTGTCACTGTATTCAGGTTAATTTGTTTCGTATGTAACTCATTTTTTGGAAATGGGTTAGAAGTGGAACAAATTGTTTTTTTGCGAAAAGTTGGGGTTTTTGCCTTGGTTGGTCAAAGAAAAATGTTCGAGTTTTATATTGAAGAATATAAATCATGCGTTTTTAAATGTTGTTTGATCGTTTGAGAGCCATGTATCTCATTTTTCTTTAAAAAAATTTGATGAAAATTAAATTTTTCCAAAGAATCAGAAGAAAAAAATCGCAAAAATTAGCACTCAAAATCAGTTGAGCCAAATCAGTTGGGCACTGAATGAACACTGCTTATAATTAAGAAAATCTCTTTGTGTCAAAAAGGCGAAATATGATGTTGACCCGATATCAGCCTTAAACATCCATCATTACATGGAACTATTGCTCTAGACAATATAGTCGAGTTCCAAAGCATTTACGCTATTGAAATCGATGTCCGTCTAAACATTGGACTCAAGAGACAATCTAAACCAGAGCTGCCCTCTATTGATAGCGTAATTTCACGGTTTTTCTTTCTTATAGTGGCGTGTCCTTTGCACTGTATTTCCTGTTCGTTCGGAAGACAGACGTCAGTTGGACACATGTACCCGGCCTTCGTAGTGTGTCCACATTTCCAATGCTAATAGACACAGACAAATTTAAACGAGATTTTAATTTATGCCACGCCGCGTTCCGTTTACATTTTTTTAATGTGTCTATTAGACAATGTTTCATTTAAAAGATGTGAGGTGATCAAAAAAATGTCGAATGCATTTTATCAAGTCGTATTGTCCGATCGGAATGTTCGTTTAATTTGAACTTCACGTGGCTGGGACATTCTGGGGAATCTCTCATAATGTTGCAGAAAATATTGCTGGTAATTGGAATGATATATTTACACCATTTCCTGTACACCAGAAAATACACAGAAAACCTACGATTGCTATCGCAAAAAGTAAGCTGGCTGGCCTCCAGGTAAAGGAGCTACAAATGCTCCTTTCCTCTGACTTTTAAGCCGCCATTTATTCTCTCGTTTTTTACTAAACACTTTTCTTTTCGATCATTCCGATGTGATAATATTGTTTTTGTTGTGTTTCTCTTGCTGATGATGTTGTTGTTGTTTGTGGTACGTTAAGGAGTTGCAGACGTGGGTATCGTTGCGGTGCAGGAGGCCAACCAACGGGAACCAGTTCTGGTCGGGGCTGTTAAATTTGGATTTTATTACAAAATACTTTATTTGAGCGTAAGCATAAACCACAAATAAATCAAAACCTTAAACACATTCGACCATCAATGCCCAGCAAAAAAATCCGCAGCATGTTGCACAGTGTAATGAGCAAAACCAAATTGTGTTAATCAAAAAATTTTCCATTTGTATAAATCTTCAAAATTCTATGTATGTTTAACTGTAAATGGAATTTTCGAAAGTGGATAGTAAAAACCCCGTACTTTCCCTACTGTGCGAAAATTGTTTCATGAAGGACAAATTGTTGTTTAAGATAATTGTTAATATAAATAAAACAAACGTAGCTGTTGTGGACGTGTTTCAAAAAGTATGAAGTTAAATTGAACATATGGATATTCTAAGCCACATAAATTTCCATTTAAGTCAATTACTTTGAAGCTGTGATATATTTGGGATTGCGTAAACTTTAATGTAACGGGACTTCCAAAAGAGTCTTCCGAACTTTGACAGGTGATAGCGGACAACAATGTGAGACTGTTTATTGTCCGAAAATGTTCGGCGAATCAACGAGAAAAATTGTTGAACTTATTGGGGATAATGGCATAGATGGGTCTTTCAAGCTAATACAAAATTGTAACAAAGTAAATTTTTATTCTAATTTTGGGTCCAAGGGTTAACCGGGTGACACCGACCATATGGCTTAATTTTTGCAATCATGCAACTAACTCGCCCACCGCGGTGCACCGGGGCGCCTCACACTTTTTTTATTTCAATGTAAATATAGAAAATCCCACATAGACGGCAGACGTCCCAAGTCGTTCGATGAACATTTCCAAGAGGATATTTAAACAGTATTTGTTTGGACAACCTTTCAAATATTGTCATGCCAATTACTGACACCTAGAGTGTGTAGCCGAACTATATTGTCAAAAAAAACCAACTTGGGACGTCTGCCCTCCGTCTAGTCTTTGAATTTAGGTAGATCGTAATGAAAGAGCCTATAGGACACTAACTGTGTTTGAGAGTCGAGTGATCAAATTTTAAGTATTCAAACTAGAGTCCAAACAAGTGTATGAATTTCAATCATTGCCAGTGGAAGAGTGTGCTGGGTTCGAACTTAAGAGACACAACTTAACAAAACTTAACCAGCCATTCAACAATCCAGACAGACAGACAGACAGCGCAGGACATCAAAGAGGTTTGTGTGGCGCACAAAATTGCATTTGAACTTACGTGCGGTCGTTCCTTTTAAGGGTTTTGGTTCTGTTGTCTTCAGTCTGTTCTCCTTGCGATTGTCTGATTGTTCGTTCGTTAGGTAAAAGTCTGAGCAAAAGGCATTAAAGAATAACGACAACATTATCTCGACGAAGGAACAGACAGACTGAACACGATGCCAGCCAGCCAGCACTCGGTAGATCGGCCGGCATCCATGAAGGTAAAGCAACAACTCCTCCTCTTTCGTTTGAGATGGTCCAAGGAATTTTGTAAAATTCCTGGAATTTCTCAACGGTTATGAATGGACACAATATACATAAGTGCTGTTTGTTGCTCATTCTCATTTGCTCAGCATCGTTGCTGTTGCTGCCACCGTTGATGATGCTGTTGCTGCTGCTGCTGATGTGGATGTTGGTGGTGTTTTTCTGTTTTTTTTTTTTTTTGGCTTACACATTCTGGAGTATCGTCATAATGAGGTACTTGTTGAGTTAATTCTTCATTGTACGTGTGTATATCTGCCTGCAAGTCTGAATGCAATGGAATGGAGTCTGGGCAGCGATTTGTATTTTGGTTTTTTTTTTTTTGGCTGTCGATGATGATAATGACGGTCTCCGGTTTTGGTCTTTATGATGAGCATATTATTGTATTTCTTTTTTCGAACTAGCGCCCTACAGGACGCTTTGATGGCTGGCCATTCGTTTGGAAATTCATATTCACTTGTCACGATCGAGCAGTCCCTGGTTAGTTGTGTTTGAGAGGAGGAAGGAATTCGTCGGATCGCTTGTCAAACCTCCCAGTCGTAAAATGTCAGTCTACGAATGTATGTAATGACATTGGAAACGCTACTGTTCTAGAAGCTACTGATTTGTCTGCTAGAACACCTACAACTACTGTTCTAACGATTAAACAAGTTGTGACACTATAGTTTTATTTTCATATGGTTAATTACTTGTTAATTTAAACTACTTGTCAGTTGTCTAAGTTGTATTCGCTGCCCTTTGAATTCAGTAGATTCTTTACTTTGGAAAGCTGACTTGCTATCTGCTGGCGGCTGTTCATCACCCCAATTATAAACGAGATTTAAAGCTTTTTCTAGAACAACAAATTAGAAGTTAAGTTTTATTCAAGTAAATAAACGATATGTATAGGGACATGACCCATCTCTAAGGCCCAATAAATGAATCTTTCAAATTAATTTTTTCAGTCACAGTTGAACAGCAGCTTAAACGTCCACTATTGGGCCCTATAACTGTGACACCACTCAACGAAAGAAAAATAATCAAACGAGTTCCATATATGTGTCTCTCGGGCTGCTCGCAACTCTTCGGTAAGGCATCTTTTTTATACCTAAAGTAGCACAACGATGTCTTCAATTCGAGTAGACTTGCAAGAACTTAAGTTATAATTATTCTAATTCTTGTCGGACTGAGCTTTTCATCAGTTTCAGCCCCTGTAATCTGCTAGTTGTAATCGCAAGGATAATAACAATCTCTGTTTTGCTACGTTGAGTGCTACGTTATATCAACGATCAAAGTAAAAGGTTCAGTTAGATTCAGAAGTATAAAAAAATCTGATCTCAGATAATTTTTACTATAGAAAACCAAATCTTCAAGACATATTTTCATGGAATTGCCGCAGAAATGTTCTGTAGATGGAGACTCCATTTCAAATCGTCCTTACTTCAGTGTTCGGTATTCGAATGTTTCCTCGAAGTTGCCAACCCCCCCTAAAAGAGCACTTCATTGTAAAATGATCAGAAACTAGTAATACATGTGTAGGGTTCTATATGGTGGTCGTGAATATGATTTTATTTGTTGGTCCTCCTCGTTTCGGTTCATTGCTTAGATGCGATTTTCGGTTATTGTGGCTTTCATTTGTTCCAATAAAGCGAACGAACGATGGAACAATCCGTAATATTTGCCATGGCCAGTGGAGAGTTTGTCCAGGCTTTCCAGAATCCTTGTCTGACTAAAGATGCACACTCTCGCACACACACACACACTTGTACATCGATCGTTTTGCGCTTCACTAAATTTCGTTTCCATTAAAGCGAAATACATACACACACAATAAACTCCAGCAACAACAACCACAACTGCTAAGCATAAAATAACTGAATAAATAAATGAATGAATGAACGGATGGTTACAGCTCGATTGGATCATTGAAATTGGATCCAAGGATAGATCACGCATCGCTTCCCTGGAATATCGTGCCACAGAACCGACACAGACACACACAAACATCCAGACGACGGCAAACACTACTCCAAATTGTATGTGTACAGATGCATATGTACGGTTGTACATACATACATACATTCATATGTAATCGGTGAATGCAGTACATAGAATGACTGTCTGTATGTATATGTAGGCATGTTCAGTGTGAACACGGTACATAACAGAATACTAAAAAGCGACATATGACCCAACAAACTGAAGAAGGTTGAAGAAATTCGATGATGAAGGCCTCGTGGACGGCCGTTGTTGTACTAGCTTGTAGGTGTCACAAGATCGGATCCAGAACCTGCTCATAATTTACGAGTTAGAGAGTAATCTCGAGGCTGGCAAAAGTTTGTTTATACCCGCACCCTATGGGCAGGAGGGTACGTGTCATTTGATACGACCCAAAAGTGTAACACATACAAGAAGTCCCCAGGTGTCATTGAACGAAATTCTATTCATGACTTTATAAGTCGTTTCAGCCATGTCCGAATATTCACAGTATCCATTTTGAGGCGGATACACTACTCCATTTATATAACAGCCTTATATCGAATCGGTTAAGTTCAGTCCAAAATGACTTCACAGGAGAAGTCAAACACTGTTGTAAACTCTAAACACTCTTATTGTTACGTCGTTTTGGAAATTCGCCTATAAAATTGTAAATTTTGTATATTGAAGTGTACAATTTTGCAGACACATGCATTTTAGGTCATTTTACAAGAACAAATCGTAAACACGATTTTGGTTTTTTTGATGATTGGTCATTTTGGATTTTAGCTGACAATATGTAACTTTGTCGTACGTTCTCGGTTCAATATGTGTAGAACTTTTTTTATTTGATATTTTGTTCAGGCGATTGGTTGGTTGCATTCGGTACAAGGTTAATTAGGTGCTCCCATTAAATGTCTTTGTTTGCACGCAATTTGAATTGCTTATACTACCTGTGTCCTTCCCTTCCGACTTTTTCCTGTCAATATCTGTTTACATTATATAATTTTACATATTCGCCAGTCTACAATAGTACTCAGTTCACATCGCATGCATAATTAGTTATATTGGATTTGTGGCAATAACAGGCATGAGTATTCATTCTAATGAACTGGAAAATGTAATTGCAAAAGGTTGGACTAAGTGTGCTTGTTCTCCCCAGTGGGTAACATCAATTCTTATAACGTATATTTGTACTTGGCCTCGTTCACCGAGTATGCGTACAATCCAATTATGTGGTGAATTGCACAACATGGCTCAGACTTGAACAATGACGATTGAAACATCCGAATATGAACTTTCGACTCAACTACAAGACCAGACTCCCAAGATCCACACATATTATTATTCGTATCAATCTCTACCTCCTTTTTGAGGGGTATCATCTCCCTTGCTCTACACACTCAGAAATAAGCGGTGGTGCCATAAATGTATATAGACTATTAAAATCCATTTTTTGTAATCCTGTGTCTACACGTCCCACCACTCCATGTTTATTCAATTGAGATTAGGTTAGTGTTGTACTAAATAATATCTTTTGACACGATCACACCGCCCACATGTCCACGTTCAGTATTATCTACATCAGTGTTATCTCTCTGGATTGAAACCTTTTTGTTTCGACCAGTAACCAAAAATAAAAAAAATCCGACTACAGGTGCATTCTATTTTAGGCAGTAGTACATATCGCTCATTTACTTCAATAGTGTCACAATTCAAAATTTACTTTTTATTTTCCTGCTTGACTTTTGTTCTGCGTGTATTATACATACTTATGTCCGGGCTCAACTTTGTTCGGGAGACCTATGAATTTTTACCTATATTTGCTAAAAAAAAAAGACGCAGTTGAAAACTTTACATGGATCTCCTGTTGATGTAAATGGGCGATATGCCAGATTTCAATTTTAAGTCCACGTCCGCACATACGTACGACCATGTGATGAGAACCGTATTTTGCTTGGTTTACGCGATTGCGATTTGAAATCGCATTATAGGTCTGCTGTCGTTCACAATCGCAAGAAATTTGCCGCACAAGTAAAATTAACTGCCTGTTTCCATAAAACGAATTGGTTCGTTGGTACAAATTGTCAAAATTTCTGAATTTGAATCTGAATTTAACCAGAATTAAATAATGCCTGATAACCCATTTTATAACTCTTCCAATATCAACGATTTGTTACGAACAAACAAATTCGTTTTATGGAAACAGGCCGTAAATATGTTTCCTTCCAAATTTGGAAAACAATTAAGAACGTTTGCGAACGATTTCCTTTCAAAATGTGAAATTTACAAATGCTATTGGATTAATCGTTAAAGATTATGTGGTTAACAAGAACGCTGCCGTATGTTTTTTAAATCTAATATTACACAATTATGATTTTTATGGAGTAATATGTAAATATTAATGTGAAGTAGATTCCTTTTGATGTTGACAGGTATTTCATATTCAAATACTGCTTTAAAAAATAGCACCAAGTAATCAAAACGCTTGAAGATTGATTGAAATTAATAATGCATGTGGTCAGGTGAGTTGAAAGTTAATTACTCTTCTTTCATAAAGTATTAAAACGTTCAATCAAATGGTTTAAACCCGAAGAATAAAGTAAACGATCTGAAGTTATCTGGACGATTTGTCTCATTTTCCATCCCAAGCAGGACGCTGAAAAGATGGACGTAGCTGTCTCATTCCCATTAACAGTAATGTGCGATGATCATACAAAAATTAAAACAAAATATTTTGAAATTTATATTTGAATTTATTGGATGGTGGACCATTCGCCTTTTCAGTTCATACTCGACAAAAATGGTCACACATGTAACCTCCCCTCCATCCGGATGACGAATGGAGACGATAGTTTATATACAATACTGGTACATTCCAACAATGTACACAGTATCACATTTACATACTCATAAATGATATTATAAAATGTTTATGGTTGGTCTAAATATAGAAACTTAGGCTAGATCTTATGAATTAGTGTTCTTAAAGCTACTCCTTCAAACAGTTCTCATTTTCTTTTTTTTTTATACATTCTTTAATTGTTGCATTAATTTATTGTTTTCTTTTCTTTTATATTTTATTTACGATACACTCTGTTTTCTTGGTATATTTATGTTTGAAAATACACAAATATGTACGTTTATCTATGTATGTATGTATGTATAATTAAAGAAAAGTTTTATATAGTAAATGCTTAACCTTCATTTCAGATATAAGGATATGTTTTTGTGCAAATAAGCGTTTTATTTCATTGTTTTTTTTTTTTTGTTTTTTTGTTTGTTTTATATTTGTATTTATAAAATATTATTAATAAGCTTTCGTTATACTATCTCTGTTGCAAATATAATTTATTGTTATTTTGTTACTATTAACGAGTTAACAGACTATTGTCTGTTATGTGTGGAAGAAATGTAAAATATTTGAGAGTGGAGTCCGGGGCTGTTGACTGGCATAGGTAGGACAACGGCGGTAAAATGCGTTGGGATAGAAAGAATCCTTCTCGGTTGGAACTTTTTTTTTTTAATTGGAAAATATAAATATGAATTCAGTTCAACAAAAATTATATATAATCGATCAATCGGCAGTTGATGAGGTAATGTGGATGTTTTTAATAGAGGGGGGAGAGAGAGAGAGATAGTGTGTGTGTTTGTGTCTTTGGTTCACTGCTGAGTTTGTTTGATATGGTGAGGCTGGTCCGTTTTCCCTTCTCAAATAATTTACATTTTCCGTTGTATTCGTTTGCTGGGTTCTGTTTTTAATTTGTTTCTTTGTTTTTGCTTTTCTTAAGCAAAGCGTATCTGAATGTCTTCCCCTACTACCATGTCTTCTACATCCGTGCAATGTTGTTGCAAAAGTTTTATCATTCGGGCATTGGTTGTTAGATTTGTGTTTTTATTTTGTTTTGTTTGTTGTAAAAAATCATCACAAGTTTAGGGTTGGGATTTATGATTCGGATGATTGTTGATTCCCTGCCATTATTTCATGTTGCTGATACATTTTCGTTACACTTAATATTAGTTTAAATTAAAGGATTATTACTGTGTTTTCTCTGTTTTATGTTTCTGTTGTTAGAGCAACCATACTTTGTTTTCGTGGTTTTGGTAACTTGAGCGAGGATTATAAGTTCCATTTTATATAAAATTGTGACAATTTTGTTTAAAAATAAATAAACATCAAACGAAATCCAATTAAACATTTTGAATTTTGTATTGCGTTAAAAACTTGCTGCGCTTATCAACAGCTCATAGTAAATATGTAATAGTAGTATCCTAATAGCTGAATTATGTGATTATCTGAAAAAAGAAACGACGTATGCCGAAGTTTGTTGCTGGTCTAATGGTAATTCCATATAACTTTAAATAACACATTCGACTCCGATTGTGTTTCCATAAAACAACTCTTGTTGTTAGATAGTAAACTTCACAGAATCTAAACGTTTTCGCATTTACCGTTAATCATTAACAATTTGTGTGTTAGTTTCTTGTCCGGCAATTTTGATTCTTCGACATACGAATTTCTTTTTCAGAATCACATTATCTAGTTATGTTTAACTGCTGTGCAATTAAGTGATTTTTTTTTATTTATATTTTTTTTTAGTAGTTCGTTTTGTTGTGTTCATTCATTTGCGATTTTTAGTATAAAAATTCTTGAAAATTTTCTGATTTTTTGTTACATTTTTTTTTTTTTTTTTTGTTTATTCAGTCTATAAATATTTCTGGTTCCACATTCATTCCAGCCAAAAAGTGTATATGTATATAATTTATTTTCAATTCGTTTCACATGCTGTTATTCGTTTCATGTTTTGGGCGCGGATGGGGCTATGGATACGTTTGTAGATTCTAAACTATTTACATTTTGTGTTCATTCCTAGGTTTAATATAAAATTAGAAAAATATATAAGAGGTATTTTAAATAAATATGACATTTTACAGCCTATTCAAAAACCGAACATTTTTTAATGTTATGCGGTGGTGGTGCCTTGACATCGAAATGGAAATCTTCAGAAAGATTACGGTATATGCAATACAATTAAAAAAAAATAAGGATGATTTATCAAATTGGTTACTAATGAACTTAGTAGGGATATTAGTAGACAACTCAAAAAGATTGAGAAATAAAAATAATAATTCATGTTAGAATAATAAAAAAAATAATAATAAGAACATAAAATACAATTCAGTTTTTTTTGTTTTGTAAAATGCTATACAAAATAAACAACAGCACCAAGAAAAATAAAGAAAAATTAAAAAGGGAAATTGTTTTGTTTCATTTTAGAAAAGGCTTTAGCATTAATTCGATTTTCAAATTCAAATTGTTTCTTAAGGTTAACAACAGTTGTTAAATGGTAAAAAAAAAAAATCTTACAAATACGACTTAGAATTTTATATCCTGCACCTCTTTTTGGGCATTGGCCTGCATTTTGCAGGTTTGTGTTAAATTGGGTAGTAAGACATTAGCAGTGACACTGCCGGTGACAACTTCATGGTTTGACGAAGACGTATTGGCGGAGATGGAAGAGGACGAGCTGGAATGATGATGTAGAGATTTATAATGCTGATGCTGAAGCTGTTGATGTTGATGCGACTGATGAAGATGATGATGCTGGTGAGTGTACTGTTGCTGCTGCGGATTAGCATGATGATAGCCATGATAATGTTGATAGTGAGGATTTTGTATGTATTGAGATTGAGTTGCAATTTGTGGAGATGCCGAACGGATGCCAACGGCCGACGACGACAAGCTTATGTTGCTGGAAGAATTCAGGCCGTTGTTCTGGTGATGCTGAACATGTTCCGAACTGCCCAAATACGGCTGCAGATTGCGACTGTGTTCTTCAAATATTGTCTCCATTTTCATCATGCAATCATGGAGATGGTCCTGCAAAAAAACAAAAACAAAGCCAACAAAACACACATTTATTAATAAGTATGTAAAAGTACGAAGTACAAATTCTCCATAACATTTCATATGAATACATAAAACAAAGCAATAAAATCGCATTTGTTTGTCTCCATTAAATGCAAATTATTTTCGTAAACATTAAGCGCTTACTCTAACCCTGTGGGAAGTGGTGGTGTTTTGCGTGTACGTATAAAGATTTCAATGCGAATTGAAGTGCACATTTCTTTTTCTCACGCATTCCAAACTTCAGTCAGCTGAAGACCCCTTTCCAAGTGCAAATACAAAGAAATTTGCAAATAAATGCATGCGACACAATTAAACTTGAACTCCTTTGCAATTGCACATTTTCGAATGTGAACTAACGCTACTTACTGCTGACATACGAGCAGAGAAAGGCATCATCGACGACAACGACAACGACGACCTCGACATTAATTAATTTGCAAATTAACACAGCCATTAAAATTAATTAAATGCGACGACAACGGCGCATTTTATTCCACTTAACACCAGAATACGGCAGGCACTCATCCTGGGAACAATAGTAGACCGTCTGGTCGGCAATTGTCCGTCGGAATCAAAGCCCAAGTGGGAAAGCTCGCGGGCTGCCCATTTATACGCAGTTGTCGATCGAATTATGATTAGAATGAATCCACTTGTTGTCCACTGACAAATAATTGTCACCTGAATCCAAATCTGTATTTTTCCGCATGTCAGTCACCAACAATAAGCAATTCGCCATTATTTATTGGATCTATCTGAATGCAATGTAATAGAAAATTATACTTGAGCGACACAGCTTTGACTTCAAGGGAAATTCTATTATCCAGAGTCATGTTTAAAATGCTGAGGAAGTCTTAATTTCTAACTGATTTTCCACAATTTATCGAAAAAAGAAAATTACATCACTATCGAATAATTGTAAAATATATTAAAAAGTGATATTTCAATACCTAACCATCCACGATAGAAAGGTTTCTAAAAAGGACAATTCTGACGATGTCGATACTAACTCAAATTGGACCCATTTTTTGGAACTTCTTTCAGTGTTGTCTTCCTGACCCAGTAGAATATTTTTTGAATTGGAAATTAACTTTGGACTTTGAAAAAGACAGAAATTAAAGCTTGTTTTGCGTATTCAGTCGACAATTTCTACCGATGTTGTTTATATTTTTTGGATTAATCGAAAAACTGGAGTAGTTTTATCTTACCTGTTCCACACTGGTCAGATCAGTGAGAAGATTAAGTAAATAGCGTAAATTTTGTCCCGTACGCAAGTGCCAATTCAAACCACTAAGGGCAGCGGCAATGGATGAGGCTGCTATGGTGCTGGAGGAGTACATAGAGAAATGGTGTTCTGCAAATAAACCAGAAAAATATAACAAAACAATGTTAGTGAGTGTGGGGCCATATAAACTCCATAATCGGCATTATCGATCGGTATCATGTAGGTATGGTATGTAGGTATGTATGCTTTGCACACATTATTTGTTGAAGCTTAAAAGTCTCCAATTTCAAATAAAATGTATCAGTAACTCTCACCCTCGTCACTATCGGGAGTGCAACAACAACGGCATCAGCAATACACCGTTTTTTGTTCGTTTATCATTTCGCACAGACGGGGCGAGGGGCAGGGCAGGGAGTAAAACGGGGTCCTCAAAGTCATAAATTGGTTCAATTTATGTCTTAATTGAGAGCCTTTCAAAGGAAACCTTTAAAATCACTTACTCCGTTCGCTGTTGTCGCCGACGTTGTCGCTGTCGCTTTTTTTAATCACTACTTTTCTTTTCGGCGATTTCGTCTTTTGTGAGAAGCAAAAGGAGTCTTGACGTAAAAGTAATTTACATAAAGTCAGGCTTTTAATATTTCGTGTCGTAACAATGCGACGACTTGGCCGAAAAGAAGCCTTTTAGGTGGCGCATCGCAATCCGGTTTGGCTACGAAGGAACGCCGCCGCCACCACCGACAGCAACAACAACAGCGGCGATAGTCATGATGACGATTATGGTAGTGGTGATGGTGATGGTGAAGGTGTTGTAGTGGTGTCTCAGCATGATCTTCGACATACATTTCCAATGAAATTTTAGACAAGACACCGCCCGGCATTTTTCTTGGCTGTTGAAATATCTTTCCGCCCGCTAAAGCGAAGCACATACACACACACATACATATATATGTATGTATAGTCGTACATGCATATGTGGGTACCGAAGATGCAAAAGCTTTTGAAGGAGTACAAGGAAGGAGCTCCATGTGTTTTACTTTAATAGCATTGTTAATAATGTAGAATAATTCATTGGCGACCACCGCAACGCAACGTAATTCTTCGACAACAAAATTTAAGAATGAATTAAAGCAAATCACAGAAAAACGGCGACAACATCATGAAAAGGTGGAACAACATGTTGAAGCCACCCAGTAAACATTTCAATGAGAGCATGTGTGATGTTGTCGTTAAAGTCGAAACAGCTTCATTAAGACAACGGGAGGACAATGTGTCGGAATATCCATTTGTATCTGTTTCTGGCGACACCCCATGATACAGCCGACAATATCGAGTTCCTGTGGGTCGAGGTATTTTCGGTGTCAATCGTCAAAATTAACAGTTTTCAAAAAGTCGACATCAATAGTCATTTAAGGCTGGTTTTAATTCAACACAACACTCGTTACGAATAAAATCCAATTTATTTATTCCGCAAAAGACTGTGGAATTGTTCCGAGGTCAGAATCTTCCCACTGCACAATAGGTCAAATGACCTGTATTGCAATATTTTGATTTCAATAAAAGTCGCACGGCAAAAATGCTCATTTGATCTATAAAGCACTGTTGAGTATGACGCAAACATTTGTGTTGTTTATATTTCTTCGTCTGCGGTTTATGTTCAGACTTTTCCCTCGGGAAATAATGAATTATTTTGGAAAGTCTAACTAATGCGCGATCATTTAAACTGTGATCTCAATCGTATCCGATACTGTACTGTATCAATTATGACAGCCGCGGACGGCAACAATTGTTGCGAGAAAATACTGTTGCGACGACATTTTTCAACTGAACATGTAGACCCTCGCTTTTTTTCAGGTGTGTTTCGACAATAATAAAAAAAAAAACATGAAAATTATCCTCGTATTTTTCATCAACCAATAATATTTTCTGGAATGTGTTTGTTCATCCTGAGAACTCGATTATTGTGTTCGCTTGGATGTTCTCCGAGTGAAATTGAGAAGCAAAGGCAAAACGAGCATCCAATATATTTGCGACCAACACCAACCACAGGCCGCCAGACAACGACCA
Source organism: Hydrotaea cyrtoneurina (assembly GCA_958296145.1). Taxonomy (NCBI): domain Eukaryota; kingdom Metazoa; phylum Arthropoda; class Insecta; order Diptera; family Muscidae; genus Hydrotaea; species Hydrotaea cyrtoneurina. Next base: position 1,579,980 of record OY282513.1, on the reverse strand, counting down.
GAACAGAGCAAAGGAGAAAAACAAAACCAGACTTGAAGGAATTTTTGGATAATTGCTTTACATGTACGATGGCATTCACGGCAGGAGCAGAAACAAAAACAATTGACAACAAATCAAATGATGAAATTTAACGAAGCCATGCCCTTTTTCATCATCATTACGAACTCTTTGGAGTGGTGCTTTTTCTTCATAATTCCTCCAATCTGATATCTTAATGTGGCAGAGGAAGGACGAGGCGATCGGGGGTATGCATCAATTTTCAAAAACCGAGCGACGACGAAATATTTGATATACAGCACTTGAACGAGTCTACTGGCTGGCAGCAAAAGCGAGTTAAAAATAAAACAACAACAACAACAACAAAAAAGAGAAACAATGACAACATTTAGCACTTCCTTCGGAGCTCCGTCTGTCCGGTCAGACTGTCTGCCAATTTGAGGGTATCATGTAAAGATTGTCGCTTCTGCTTTTAGGCCTTTCGCATATTTTTCCCACGCCACTTTTGTGTAACGAATAACTCTTTGACAAAAAACAATGTGAGAGAGAGACGGAGAGAGAAACACGAAACAAAGGACTACACTGCTGTTCAAGACATTTCTCGGAGATACAAATGCGACGAACAAAAATGTTTGAACAGAAGACCGATTCTTCGATTGTACCAGCGAAAACATTGCGCTAAGAAATGGTCCTCAACACGGCCCACACGAAGAAGACGCCTCTACTGCTGCTGCAACGTGTCGTGCTTCACCATCTTCCCATCTAATATTAGTGGTTGCAGTGGAATGGCATGGAAGCGACAAGGAATATGGCGGTTTATCATAGATTACCATGTTTGCACATGAACGCTGACATCCATGCAGAAATGTTCGAATGTGTCTGGTTGTTGTTGAATGGTAACCGCCTGTTTCCGGTGGCAAAATATGAATGACAAGTACGGCTTCAATATGTTGCACATTCCTCCCCTCTCGCATCCCTTCTTCACCCGTGTCTTTGAATTTCATTTTGTTGTTCCTTTTATTACTTCACACGTTCGGGCAGACCCATTCCGAGAGTCTGGAAGCGACCACAGTGATATTTACAGTTCTCACAAGGAACGCTAACAGATATTACACACATCTCATAGCAGCAGATGCTGTTCGTAATTGAGGCGTGTTCACACAAATGCATTTGTGGACAAAACCGTGAAAGTGGTGCCTGGAAATATTTCGGTTTGCAAATTTTTTCCATTCGTTGAAATCAAAATGAGAGTACACGTTAACATTTCTGGACTAAATGATCCTTTCAACTACAGTCATCGGCACAGTTATTTAAAGTATATCATGATTTTGCGGTGCCTCAGAGGGGTACATGGCTCTAATCAAAGTTATCACAAAATTGCGATCGGGTTAATTTCCGTATGAACGGACTTCCTTGCAAAACAATCCATAATGTCTGTTGTTTGTCTGGATATTCCAACATGAAATAAAAGTAAGGACTACAATAGCGATCGGAGCTTACAACTTGTTGTTAATTTGTAAGAGAGGAAGTATTTTGTAATCAAATAGCTGAACAGAAATCCTTTTGATAGTGTAAGTCTTACTGAACCCAATGGATTCCTATCATTTTTCCTCAGGAATTGGCTTCATTGTACATTACGCGGTACATAAGATAATAAGATTCACAGTTAAATATGCGTATGTGAACGTAATTAATTAAACGACTTGTATGTAGCCGTCTTTTCATGACCCCAATCAGATGATGGCAACGGTACGGAACAATGGCTTCCATGGAGTACGACTAATGCAGTTACCTGTACTAATGTTCTGACATTCAAATAAGAAAGTAAATGTCTGTCTGGAAAAGACAAAAAAAAACTCACTGCAGAGATTGACTGACACACATTCCGTTCGCAATGTCTGCCGCCTCCCTTCTTGCTGGACACACTCATCCAGTCCACACTACCAATTCGCCTAACTGTAAACGACTTCTAGTGAATGGCCTATTAACTGGCCTCCGTTTCTTCGGTAGTGCACACTGCGCCAGTGTTCAACAGGAGAACGTTATGTCAACATAAATCTTTGAGACGAACACACGGGCAATGAGTGGCTGGCTGTGAGCAAACAAACTTACCTTTGGCTGCTAATGATATGAACGCTTGGGCATGTTGTCGCACTTTGTCCACATCTAAATCTGGATAGTCAGCGCTTCTAATGGGAAGACGTATCAGCAACAATTCCAAGAAATCCAACGGTGTGACACATGACAAATCCCAACCCAAACGGCTCAAAACGAACAGTTCCCATTTCTGCAATTGAAAAATGAAGACAAATTTAGTATAGCAAAATAAAATTTCAAAAATAAACAAATGGAGTTTCCAACAATCGTTGTGAATCGTTCGAATCGAAAAACACACAACTAATGTGGTTGCATTTATGAGGGCAGGGATATTATTAATTAGTCATTTTTATATGTGCCCGTCACTGTGGACAATGCTGTGTAATTAGACAACAAACAACAGCAGTAGGCACCACCACCGCTACCACCATTTCCACCTTCTGCCCTTTTCCTTTCGTTTGGTCATGGGTGTACTGTGTCCCTATCAGAGTGACCCACTGCGCACATCACTCATTATTGGTCTGCATAATGTGTTGGTGTATTGTGGCCAATTGAGGCGCAACACTCAAACAAAACTCATAATGTGGAAGCCAGTACAAATGTATGTCGATGGTGGGTAAACACATTAAATAACAATGCCAAGTCCTTATTATGGGGGCATGAAAGTTCATACATGAACATGTACAGTGTACACCCCAACATCAACCCCACCCTTATGGTTGCATTTTCAACCCTGGATTGTCAGAACAGTCCAGAGATGCAAGCAAAATGCATAATCCTCAAGAAAACAAGATTGTGGGTATTAGTTTAATTTTTTCAATTGGGTGGACTTTCCTGATTTGGGTAGATGCTATGGAACTAAGGCCAATTTATAGATATTCCCAGATATTCCCAGATATTCCCGATTTTCGTATTATTTTGAAGTTCGTTTAGAGGAGGTGATAGCAAAGAAGCAGAAATTGAAATCACCTGCACCGCTTTCTAACATACACAACAGATAAGTAGTTTCTTAAAATATGACTTTCTTACCAAACCCTAAGTGTTAAATGTTAACCAAAATGTCCGGACAAGTTTGGCACCAGCCTGAACTTTGCCAGTTTTAGGGCGAACTTAGCTTTCTACTTCAATGGCAGACAGCTTGTAATTCACAGATATTGTGAACTTTGTCCCTTTAGTTTTTATGACATATCAAGTTGTAATAACTCAGTTTGTGAGACGTTTCATTCCGATTATACACACAACATATGCCTGTTTCTCTCCAAGTACAATTTCATTTCACAGCACGTAGTCATTTCATTGCCATTCGCCATTGTAGGTAGGTTTTCTATTTGAAAGTAGAGTGCACATTTGAACTGATCATTGCAGGCAGTGTAAATCTTCATAATCGTTGAAGGTTTTATTTCTATTCTACTTTTCATGTTGTTGACTTTTTGTTTTCCATTTTTCAAACAAAGTTGCAGAAGCGCCACTGATAATGAAAAAATATACAAATATAGAAAATATGTAATCGAGCGACGAGGAGACACAACAGCTAATAAATGTGCACGTATGCTTGTGTGTTACAGTTAGTACAAATAGAGTGAATTCGACTGACGGTGATAACCGCCCGACCAAGCCATCTACTTAACCGGCTCACAATGGTGCTAACAAAACACATATTTGTACTTTGTATCAACAAAAAAACTTTATTGCACATGCACCACAAAATGTGTACGACGGCGTATCTTCGAATGTATGAACGGACATACACACGAAGGTGAGAAACGATATTGTACGGTACATTCTCGGTGGAAACTCAATGGATTCCAGAGAGCGAAATGTTTTAATCATTTCTAGTTCACGCAATATCCTTCATTGCCAATTGTATTCTGTATCTCTGTCTCAATAACGAGCTAAAAGCAAATTTAGTTTTGACTAAATCACATGGGATCGCGAGAACACTTCCATAATTACAAATTCACAACCGGCAGGAACCACTGCGAACATGTAGCGACCAAGTGTAGGTAACCGTAAAGACGAAACACACATTGGCATTTTTTTTATTTTTTTATTTTTGCTAACCTTGAAGACTAGTGAACACTTGAAAAGAACAATAATTTGCAATTATGTAGCGTCGTAAAAAAACACACACACGTGTACTTCGTTATAAATGAAATATCAAACAAGTAAGAACAGAAAGAGTAACTGCCTGTTTCACAATGTCGATCGAATGTGACTCGTCGTTCGAGTTGTCGTTTTCGAAATACAGAAACCAAAAGTTTGTATTGAAACGAAAATGTTTTCATTGGACATGTCGTTCCAAAACGCTTCCAACACATTCATTTCTATGTCTACAGTACTGCGTTCGCTTCAGTGCAAACTGATTTACTGCACTCGTTACTCTTAAAACAAAATAACTGAACTATTTTTGGACACACAAGCAAATACTGTACACTGTTTGATATTCGAAACCAGGCAATGCATACTTTTTATTTGTTTTGGTCCTTCATATGCAAATGAAATGAATGTATGATTAAGACAGTGAGTACTCAGTGTATAAGCAAACACAATGCTTGAAACCTTTTTAAACATTTCTTTTTTTTTGCAAAAAAAATAGAAATAATCAATGATTACGAACTCGCTTAGGCAAACAAATTAAACGAACACACTCTAGAGCACATCTGATATGACACCGAGTACAGCAGTGAAGAGTGCAATGCACAATTGAAGTTTTGCCTTGCTGTACATATATCCATATGCCAGGGTATTCATATGTCTTGGTATTCACCTGTTTTGATATTTGTTTCTCTATGAATGAGTGATCCGTTGAATGAATGCACTAAAGCATTAAGCGGTTGAGCTCAATTTTTTATGTATTTCTTCTTTTGGACAACGTCCAACGGTTCCCGTCTGAAAAACCTTCTTACCACGATACGAAAGTGGATTTTCTGCCTATTACACCACGGAAGCCACATACTTTACGAATATGTAAGGCATGACAAGCTTAAATATAACAAACACCGCCTTTTGAAAAAGCAATAAATGTCCAAGAATGTAGCTAATAATGTCAAATAAGAAATTTGGTGGACCACAAGGAAAATATGTGCCACAGAAAACTATCTAGGAAAAGAATGTTTGCAGTGAGGTCGACTATTTGAATATCACCTATCACACCTACGATATAGTTTAAAAGACGCACTGGTTGGCTCCAATTTGATACCGTTGAAGTTTTGCTGAAAAACATCTTGGCAAATATTGCTAATATTCTGTTGTATCACAGACATTAGTCTCTAGTCATAGTCGACTTATTTGGGAGAAATTCCCCTTGATTCAACATTAAGGTAAGATGATAACATTCGTTATGAAATCGGACGGACTAGACGGAATGATACATACATTTTCCTACTGAGTTTAGGGCTCACAATATATCGAATAGAGTGACAAATACGTGGCATTCGACACCTTGCGAATTCCTACATGTTTATTCACTCACACACATACTTACGTATGCAGTTCCACACTAGAAGCTGATAAGCGCATTGAGGTTGGAGCTCATTCTCAGTATTTGATATAGGATTAGTCATACAAAATGTTTATGGGTACAAAACATTTTGCAAATTCCCCGACTCTACCACTTCATATTATGATCTAATTATTTTTGAGCTGATAAATATGTTCCAGTATTGTTTGTTACCATTTGCTTGCATATGATGTGGAAAATATTCAGGTATTTAGACAAAAAAATAGAAATCTCATGTAATCAAACATTGAGAAGAAGAAAAAAAGAGAAAACAAATTCCTTTGGATTCTAGAATTCCGTGAATTCAATTGAAACCGGAAATGTTTGGAAAAATACACAAACACACACGTAGTGTATTCTCAGACATGAGCATAAAAACAAATTACGTATGCACCGACGAATGAAGCATAGCCGAGTCCTTTCAGCACAAATCGAAGGCAATCTCAAAATTTGCTGGAATGCTGAACGCACATGCCAGAGAAGACTACCGCTGACAGCATTATGCTCGCCATCTTCGCTTCCATGGGCCATGCAACCATCCAGCACTCGTTAATGTCGTCGCAATGGTCGGCGTTGTAATGATGCGTACATTGTTAGCATTACAAAGAACAACAGCGCCCATTGCCAGCCACACTCGACTGGATTGTGGCCATGGTAATGGTGACGGTGATGGTGAGTCCATGGCCCAGGTATTTTCGCATGCGATTTATTTGCTATGAAGAGAAGGCAATAAACTATAAAACATCATATTTCGTCGATGAGAGTACAATCCAGACATCCATTCCATATCCATGCAAGAGGGAACGCATAGGGCGGTGTTTCCTAAAACGAAAGCTGTTAAAAACGTAAAAACATACTCGTATCGCTTCGTCAAACAACTGTGGCAAGTTAAGAAAACGTGTTTCCTGGCCGAGATTAGCAACTGCCATGTGAACACAGAATTTCATGGTGTCTGACGCAGCGATCGGAATCCATGTTTGCCATATTCTGACAATTTACACAGTGTGGCAATCCTGAATGGCTGGCTGGCTGGCTGGTTGGCTGGCTGCATAACTCTTAACTTTAATCCAGACCAGTCTGGTGGTAGACAATTTGCATGTTCACTTCAGTTCAAGCCTGCCTGATCTGAATACGCCGCCGCGTCGTCGTAGCAGAAAAGGAACACAGAGCAGAGACATCCGAGTGACGTGATTAGAATTCTTAAGCGGTCACATGTGTTGCTATTCGCCTTCGTGTGAATGCATTGAGTTGAAATGCGTTTCGTTTCGTTTCTATTCTCGTTACTTTGTTTCACCACAATATTTATGAATGAACGAACACCAGACCGATCCGATCCGGCGACCACCACCGCACGTTCTGTAAAGACTGCAGTGTTCGGATAGTCCGCAGGGCATTCACTGTCTGTCTCCTGCTCAATAGCACATTTAATGTATTTCGCAGAACAATCTGTTGCCTCTTGAGAGAGTAGCCTGACATCGTGAACATTTTGTATTTGGGTTTTAGTGCTGCACAACACATGGGCCAATGTCGTTATCATTTAATAGTTTACAGGGTAAGGGATTATCTGAATAATACTTTTACGAGCCAACTGACTATGCGCAACCCCAGCACCTTGTGAGAGTAATTGTGTGAGTTATTGAAAAAGTAAACTTTGGTTCACTTTAACTTTTTTTACTTTTCACGGTCTCATATTATCTGTCGCCAACAAAATTTGAATTGAGACAAACGATAACAGTGGATGATGTTTCAGTAATTCCCCGATCAGACGTTCGAGAGTTTCTAATAATGTTTGCAATGATATCGGATAGAAATGCACTAAACCAAAGTATGAATGAATGGATCACCAAGCCGAACGACGGCCAATACCTATCTTGCCAAGATCTCAAACATTCCATTTGAGTGTGAGAATTCCGAATCACATGGGTATTATGAAGATATGACAACTGGGATATGCAAGACGAATGAAGTGGTTACTATTGCACAAGAACCATTTCAATGTTGCACTCATGCAGACAGTCAGTCAGACACAGGATGTGCAAACTATCAAAGCATAATACATACATACATACATACATACACGTACATATTCGCTGATTTAGATTGAGGACCAGATGAGGACGAAAACCAAAAGTGTAAATCTTAATTCATGCGGACACACACAACCACCGCAGAAGCTATAAAACAACCACCATCAATCTCAGCGTACGTACATTCTTGCAAGATTAGCAGACAACCACAAACTGTTACTGGGGCTCATGTGAAGTAAGGATTGCGACAGCAAAGTTGGCGACCGTTCTTGATTGAGATACAAAATACTCATGTTTATACAGGCGGACGACATCTGTACATCCACACACATAGTACACATGTATTATGCATATTCATCATTTTATCGGCTGGTACTTGTTTTTATGAGTCTGTTAGTTTGCGGCTCGCTGCAGTCTGCAGTCAAGACAATATGGACCTGAAATGTATCGAAATTGAAATAGGTAAATGGCAGAAATCTGATCAGTTAGACGTATTCCGAATTGCAAATAAGACCTGCTGATGAAATTGTTGTTACATTTAGCAAGAAATCTGTGCCGGTTTTAAACGGTTTGTAACCGAATCCCTCCGTCCAGACGAAATAATGAAATGGAATTTCATTGAAATACCAGAAGAAAAACAAAAACCATTTATGCAGCAAAGGACCTCACACAAAATGTGTGGGATACTCGTATATGCATGCAACACTAGAAAAGAAAGAAAAAACAGACCGACAGACAGACAGACAGACAGACAGGCCAAACGTCGGACCACATACCAACGACATCGCAGAAAGTCGATCATCTACCATAGGGTCCTTTGTGGAATGATGTAAATTTTCGCGTTAATTAAGTTTCGTGGTATCTCTATGAAAATATTTGGCATCTCAGAGAGATTTGAAATTTTGTTGTTGCCAACGTTTACATTTCTTGTAATTAATGAGTTAATCGGTTTTCATCGTTTGCATGCCAATCAATGAACTTGCAAGCTTTACATTTTTAATGGAAAATTTGTTGTAATTAATAAGGCCGACAAATCTTTACTTGACTTAAAGATGGTTTTATTATAAAAACTAAAGTATTACGTAAGTATTAAACGACGCCATTAGACAGAAGTGAATATGACAAAAAAGGAAAATGAATATGTAAACAAAACAATAATGACAGCATATGATTTGTACTAATAAACTAATGATAGAGATGGCAAAGTGAATGCTCACTATACTCCAACAAAATTTGAGTTCACCAACAAATCGTCATCAAAATCGGCATTCTAAATGAAAAATCTTCAAACGTCATTTTGATGAATTCTTGCACAAAAATCGTCACGTCTGTTACCACTGCTCATAGCCAATATGTTTATATACTACCGCCAACAATGCTATGTAAGATCGTGATTTTTTGTTACAGATATTGAAACAATACACAAACAAATACACCAACCCACGTCTGACTGGGGTAGACATCAGCTACACGCACTTTGATGAGACCACACACCACAACTGCCAAATTGTTTTACTACCCATTCTTGTAGAGTTGATCACATGAATGGAAACATAGAGGAAGACATTACTTTCTTGAATCAATACCCGATTCATGAAAGTAATGTCTTCCTGAAAAAGACAATATTGCTTGGGGTTTTCCAGAGATCCCGTCCCTATGTGCGGTAAGGATTTCCTCAAGTCACTAAGAAGTCTAAGCTTGTTCGACTTTATTTCGCCATGAATTTCTGTCATGCCAAAAGAGCATGAACTACATTACAAAGCACGATTTAAATCAACAATAACACACACAAAAAACATCTTTCCGAATGTAAACAAAAGGAGAACAGCAAACAACATAAATACATACTTACGTAGGTACATGCATGCGTACATATATGTATACAAGAAAACAGACTCACTTATGTAACAGCACATCAGATCAAGTCAGAGTTGGTCGACTGTCCAAGCAAGCCGACCGTCCGATCTACCGATAGTCAAAAGTACAAACAAACTGTAAGAATTCAACGCTACAACTGACTATGAAAGAAGCGATTTTCGCCAATAACCGAGCACCGTACGAACTGCAGTTTGAACACAACGACAACCTGCGTTGGGGGGGACGAGGTGATAGACGTTTTTGAGTTTCGCGAATCGAAAGCAATCTAAACGCCACTTAGTACGAGGCTCTCCTTAAGGCATCCATTAGGCGGCGGGCAGGCAATGACGGCCCTGCTACAGACTCTACTGGCTGACGATGATGCTCTTCTTGCCGACGGTGATGGGAAAGACAAAGCTTTAACATTTCGTAAACGTATTTACTTGTTCTTTAAAGAAAACAACTAAAAACGCCGACAAATTCATTGGAAATCAACAAAAAGGGAAGACAAGAAATAACACACGATCGCAAAAACACAACATACACACCAAAAAAAAAAAAAATCATCAGCCAAAGCTTCAACTCAGCATCCCATTCACAATACGATACATACATGTACAAAACCCCCACACACATACCACCACAACTCATCATACGCCAATTTAACACTCAGAGAGAAACAAAATTGGGCGAAAAGGAACTCAGTGTGGTGCGTCTCCACAGCACGAAATATTTCACAACCGACCAACAAAATAAAACCCAGCAACACTCACCACATACAGTGATTGTAAATGTGTGTGTGTGTATATATAAATCATACATACCGCCATCTCATCTGTTCGTCCCTCCACATGCCCCTGCCCCAAGTGTGTCTGAAGTTTGTAGTTGAATATGCGAACTCTTTTCTTAGCTGTTACTTTTTTTCAATCGGTCACCGTACCATGTCCAAAAGCGAAAATAACAAGTAGTTCCAGGAATTTGATCATCAACCGTTCTTACAGTGTGTATGTGTGTGTGTGCGAGTGTGGATGCACAAAATGACGATGTCTCCAAAGTTTGGAGTCCAAACGTAAGATACCGAAATCGCCTCTGAATCGGTAAAGTAAATTGCAATGAACAACTCAGCTGCGGCTGCGTGATGGTGCTGTTGAAACTGGTTCTGTTTGTAATATTCGATGCTTTGGAAAAAGAAACCAACAGTAATCGGTAGTTTCAACGGGTACTTTCCTAATTTAAATGACAATTGCTGCATATCCACGTCTTGGGCAACGTCATATATTTGCATGAAAGTAGCTTACCGAGCTTGAAGTGCACTCGAAACTGAACGTAGCGTGAAGAGCAGCTTAGCAGCGAAAAAAAAAACCTAGTGGTTTTACTTTTGCCTAATTAACCTGACCGACTTTACATATTTGTTTTTTATGTTCTAAACTTGTCAATGGTTTGCGTAAGAAAGACCGCTCAAATTAGAGAATCGTTCCCAGTAGTCTTTGTTCAATGTCTGGCACGGTTCTATAAAGAAATGCTCCATTGCGTCATTTACATTGTTTGCATTCGAAGTTATCCGACTTCTTTTCCCACAAGACTTTCTAAATAAGTATGCGGGAATATAATTTTCGATGCAAAATGAGTTCCTCATCACATTTAAATAGTGAGTTTTTGTCTACGGTTTGTGGCCATAGTTCGGATGACGAGGGATGTCATGCAACATATTTACTGAATATCGTTTCGAAGGAACCGGAAATCCCGAAAATAGCTACCGACATCAATTTAAGAATATTTTTTGGTTTGATGGGCATTTATTGACCAAACGGAGTATTGAACGAACACACGCTTTCGCCGACAGTTTTTCCCATAGATTTAGTATCGTGACGAGGATAAAACCAGTTGTTGACCTATGTGTGTTATAAAGTATTTCAAACGCATCATTTTTAGCAACAACGAAACTGAGTGAAAGTTAGGAAATTTTGACAAATCGGAAATTTAAAACATACAAATATCCGGGTACTCAGTACTGTAACACAGCACTACTGTTATTCGTTCGCACATATGTTACACAAATGAAATGACGACGTTCGTCGTTAAACGAACGATGCCTTAAACAATTGCGTTTAGAGTGGCCATGTGAAAATTACAAACCAAAATAACAAACTGTAATGTAGGCGATCGAAGATAGTAATAATACTTACATACATGTGTTTATGTTCTACAGGGGAAAGTGTAAGCCTTAAGTTTAAAAATAACTTCATTTAGTCGGTATTGATTTAGTAAGGCAGCATTTGCGATAATCTCGTTGTACGAAAATGTTCGTACGCTTGCGCACACAGAATAAACAAAAATTCAGTGTTTTCTCTCTACGATGTTCCTTTTGTATTCTAATGAAGAATCGTTCACTCGAGATATCAGCACATTTGGTCGACCTGTATTGATTTAATCTCTTATAATATTGAATGGTTAGACAGACATCGAATATTTTAATTAAAGTGAAACGCGGTGTGAGAGACACACGATCGAACAACTAGATAGTCCCTACAGTCCCTGTCCCGGTATAATTGCATAAACCCAAATTTTATTTTTGATTCAAATTAAAAATTCGCATATTGAAATATGTTTACTTCATTATGAGTATCTGTACTATTAAATATATTTACTTTATAACAAGTTACCAGATTTTCTAGCAAAGTTGTGAGAGTATGAAAAGGTATAAATTTGTACCCAAAATACGAAATTATACGATACAAACGAAAGATGGGGACAGAAATGTCAAAACTCTTGCTTCTATACACCCTTCATTCACAATCCAATCGCTGCGGTTACAAGAATGACCGGTTCCTTCCGAAACAGGAATGAATCCATTCGATCTGCAAGCTACCACCGATAAAATTGAAAATTTATCATCCGAAATGTAACCAGAAAAAAACATAATGCCATAGTTTTTAAAATCAGCCAAGGGATTCTCTTAGCGCAGACATATGATGGTGATGGTCACCCTTCCGTATCCCTTGTATGCGCATAGTTGGTACATATGTCCATACACACACAGTGGCTCACATCCATCGGGCAGTCGCATGAACAAATTTCAAATCACAATATATCCGTTGTGATAATAGTTGTTTTCTATCTTATTTAAAAAGAAGACAAAACAAGTATTTTTCGAAATTCGAAATTAGTGACACGTTTTCGCAAATACATGAAACACATTGCCACAGTTGTAAAAAAATTATAGTAGATACATTTTAGTGTACTTTAACGTACCGACAAATCTTCAAAAAAAAGGTCCCTCATTAGCAATAAAAACCGACTATACCTACATGACTAAGGATTTCGATTTTCATTGAGAACTATCAATTCTGTCAGAATAACCATCCGAAGCATTCAGATCTTTCTGTAAGAACTTGGTGCCTGTACAGTTCCCCGAATGTGATCAACACATCCGTGCAAGTCCTGATCTCAATGTTATTGAATATTTATGGGACGAATTAGGATGGAATAAGATTAGTTCTGATGTTTGCCAAAACATAACGACCAAACAAAGTAGAGAATCAAAAATGTGTCAATGTATTACTAAGTTACTTTACAACGCCCGACTTTCAATGTGAGATTCGAAAAGTGTCCTTTTCTCAGTTTATGGTCCATGTATATTTTAGAACAGAACACAACGGAAATATTGCAAAGTGAAATTGTTCATGCGACAGTGAGCCACTGTAAATATATACATAGGTACATAGCACTACATATGTATATGTTCATATGATCAATATACAGCGATTTGAGTTAATGAATAACAATGAATGGACGAATCCAATGCGAGTCCACCAACACAATATCAAGTTGTGGGAAACACTGTAATTTATTAAACGCAAACAAATGCGAATTCTTGGCGTAAGGTCGACGCTTCATGGTAGCTACTTATCGATCGCTGAACATTTTCACAAGCCAGCAACCGATACCTTCAATGAGAGGACATGCATGCGGACAACAAAAAAAAAAAAGAACAACCACGTCCGAGTATAGGAAATATGAAATAACTACAATAAGAACAAATAGCTGTCGATGCAGGAGCACAATCGTTACCAGCTTCAACTTCACAATTACCAGAAATTAATCAAAAAGCAAACCCAACCGGACAAACACACACGCATACAAAATTACAACGCATGTTTTAATGATGGTCACTGCGGCGAGCTGGATGGGCTGACATCGTCATCAGCATCAGTAGAATGCTCAAATATTTGCACGAATCTGAGGCGGCTGTGGCGGCATTTTCAAGAGAAACCATGAAACTCAAATCACAGCAAGATTCGTGCGGCGATCGATTGGCGTGAACGATAATTACAACAACAATCCACCTCTGCCGCCCTTCGAAATTCACCTACTTTCGAAATAGAATCTTAACTTTCAAATGCCGATTAATTATGAATATAATTAAATGTCTAAATCTGCAAAAACAATCCACACAGCGTATAATGACTAGCCAACACCGCATACATGTATTTTCTGACGGACGGCACATGTCCCATTGTCGTATGTATTACATAAAACTTTGCAATTTAATAATAGGATGAGTGTAACAAAAGAACGTTGTACATATGTACGAGTATATTCCCGAATGCCACACAGAAACGGCGAGTAAATTTTTGTATTTTGCATTGTTTGCTTTTAAGCAGGTTTGTTTAGAGACCAAAACCTGAACGGTTAAAAGTGTATCTGAAGATGGAAATGTACCACAATGCAAAGAAAACGATAAAACTGGCGGAGGCCATGGTCTGTTTTGCCGCTAATCGTCTTTGCGAATCCGAAGATGAGCTTGATGTTATTCCCTCAACATCAAACAACGGTAAACAGAAAGCAATTATTGCCAAGAAATATACATTTTAGGACCAGCTACTAAGAGACGTGATCAACATCGTTTACTCCAAATCTGAACCGATAGTCTTACATAATTTTATTATAAATAATTAGTTTTTAATTAGTTCTTAATATTACACAATGTAGTTTGTTTTAGAGTGTTTTTTTTTCTATGAATTTTGTAATTTGTTTTTAATCGGCCTATAGGCTTAACATTACAAATCTGTAAGAAAAAAAATGAAACGAAATGACGAGGAACTTCTCTCGAATCAGTGAGCTGTGCTCGATATAATTTGTATACTCTCTGACCTATTGTCTTAAAGCCGTCTCCGAATTGCTAATGCTTTTCTAGAGATGTTTTACATGACTTAGAGATTCCTCTCTTACTTGTAAAGTCACCAGCAATTACGAAGTGGATGTGCAAAATGTCCACAAGTCCAATGAACTGAAAAACATTTAAAAAAAATATTGTCTGTCCAATAGACAATACAACGAATTGTTGATGCAGGATTACTATCGAACCCATATTAGTCCATTTTGCTCAATTGCCTTAATTAACTGCCACCCAACAAACTTTTTAAGAAACTACATTTACTGTAAACTCTTCAATGATACATAACACAGGTCGTCTACATTTACCGCAGCAAAGAACGTAAAGAAAACAAACCCAAGAACTGCGTGATGATGGAATGTGTTTGTGAAAACTGCCCAAAAAACAACAAGCCATTAATTAGCGCAATACTTTATGAAACGATGCCTAAATCCCAGCACACACCGTGTTCGTAACAGACACAGCCCCAGCCAACATTCTTTTTCAGTTAAATGATTTGGTAGGGCCCTCCAACCTAACCCAAGGCCAAGTTCAAGCAGAAACAAAAAAAAAGACTAAAAACGAAGCAACACAAGTAACGCAAAAAAAAAAACAAAGACAAAGCCGCTTAACATCTATGCCTTGAATGAAGTTGTGTTCGAACATTACCCACAGACGACCAACACAGCGGAGCACATCGGGCAGCCAACGGGTTGACGGACCGATATACAGTTGGCAAAACCATTAATAAAAATGTTAGACAAGTTTACACGCATGTACGTCTTCGGAAACAGTGAAGCGAACGATCAACTGCTGAACAACACAACACAACACAATCATCGTTCGTACTAAACATGTACAAACACAATTGAATTACTAACGATGGCCGACTGGACTGAATACCGCGTGTTTTAAAACTTATAGCGCACAATTTGTCGAATTTAAATGTCTTAAATAAATGTAATTGTAATGACTGGCATATGATAATCCGCCGAGACGTAATCTGAATCAGATATCCATGGCTAAATTTAGTTTTTAAGGGAAATGTGTCTTCTGGTTGGCGTATTGAGAGTTCCCAGTATTTCGCCACGTTTGCATTAAGTTCCTCAAATCTACAGTTCTGATCTTGGCTTAGTCGGTTTACTTGCTATGTCACTTGCTGCCGGTGCACAGTGTGACGGATGACCAGTCTAGAGGGGCACTTCAAATATCTTTCAAACACTAAACGAGATCATCATATCATATACGAGATCTGTGAAATGTTTATATTGCGCATAAACATTTCCGAATTCGCTCGTTGTCCTTAGTTCTATTGTCTGGTACATCTCTGGGCAACGGACCAATGTGTAAAATGGCTTTATTTAATTATTTCATATCCATAAAAGAATACCTGGCATAGACCTGCAAATACAAATCTCTAGTTTCCGCTTCCATTCCAGCACAAATTTACTTTTTTCCGAATAAAGCTAAAACGATCAACTTTTGTAAACCAGAACCAGATTCTACGCAAACCACTCTGTCCTGTCGTCAACCACAGTTTACTTTTTACGACTATTGTGCAATATAAGTTTGAATGGCACCAATGAATGAGATCACTTATATTTTGTAGCTAAACTCATAGAGTTGGTGAAACACATTCTGAACTCACTTTCACTGATTTTTGTCTGGGATAGCTTCCTCAAGAAAATTTATAAAAACATTTCATCAACCTCGTGTGTATAAATGTCTACTTTGAGCTGTAACTGTAACCTAACGGTACCGTTTTATTCTCCGTTTAAACTTATTCTGCATTCCTCTAGCGACATTAGCTTTTGGTCCTAGATTTGCCATCCGTCACAGAGTACGTGACACCGTTCTGTTAGTCAGAAGGTAACGCATTTTTTGAGTTTAACCCATTTCCATACATTGGTCCAAAAATCGGCCAGTGATTTTCAGGCAATCCAGCAATCCATGTGTACTTGAGATTACATAATGTGTCGCCGTCGTCGATGAACTTTTGAAGATGAGCGTTATTTAATGTTCTCCTGTTCGAAATATGCAAGTTGGCAGACTTCCCCTGTCGCTGTTAAATATTTGAGGTATTTTACTGATGCCCTTGTTTTGCTGAAACCACATTCTTTTTCGGCAGACAGACATTATCTCACGCGGACTCACAAAACTATGACGGTGGAGTGAAACTAACCCAGTCGGCTTCTTTGATCCATTCTGGGCTCTTGTAAGCTTTTTGCTATGCAGCACTTACAACACACCACAGCCTACGTAAAAATGGTGCGCAGACATCTAGAAGGATGCATAAGACTTGATTGCAGAATTCTACAATCGTAACGATGATGACGATGGCGATGCTGATGCTGAGAATGGCAATGGCAATGGCGACGTTGGAGACGAGAGGACCGGATTCTTGTCCAGTGCAAACGGATAAACAAGAATCGTGTCTAAACAACTACTCGCCTCGACACCTTTGTCCGCATTTACTGAATGTGACTTGTGGAATTGCCAGCCAACCAAGCAGCCGAAGCCAGCCCGGCATTCTGCCCATTCACACATGCATGATGGTGTACAAAATTATTTTCACTTCCACTTTTATTTGAGACAAACTCTGGCGGCACACAACTCTAAAAACGGGTAGGATGAGATGGCGCGAGTGAAGGAATCGCTTTGGAATTGTGCTGTGCTAAGTAAACAATAACAAGAGCAGCAGCAGCACCAGCAAACGACGATAAGGTAAATCTGAACTATTCCTTTTATGCCAGACACGGCGTCCGTTTGTTTAGTTTCCCATGCTCAGAATATTCTGCAGTTAGACTGCCGTCTACAGGAATGAAATCAAGCAAAACTTCGAGTGTGGCACACTCCTGGCTACAGCAGCGGGAGGTAAATGCAACATAATATTCATTTTCATTCTGTACAATTCACAATTCCACATTCCTCATCATCATCATGTTGGTTGTGGCAGGCAATCGCTATCCTTCCACGTGAGTTCGTTGTTCTTTGTCCGCCGGTCTTACCACAATGATGATGTTCCAACCGAAGAAGCAGCTTTACAGAAGATTCCTGAGGCCAAGTTTTGATTTGTGTGCTGTCAGCTCGTATTGTACACATGTATGGATGTATGTCTGCGAGTGTATGTACACGCAGCAATGTAAAATGTTGCATAGATGAAGGCGTAGGTTTTTGTTGGACGATCGTTGGGCTAAGGTTTGCCATGATGATCTACACTCGACCACCGAATGGAATGGCTCGGATTTTGTGGAATATTTCATTTTAGTCTGCGTCGCATTCCTTCTTTCCGCTGTTCACATGGTAATCAAACCTGTGTGTAAGTACACCGTGAATCACATGAATAAGATCCACAACTGATCATCATGTACAAGCCAACATTTAAAAGTACAATTTCTTTAGATCCTCTATCACCGATGGAATTCCGGCTACTCAGAAAATGTTAAGGCCCCATACACCCTCTGAGGAATATTGAAAACAACAGCACTCGGGAATGAGCATGGGATTTGAAATGTGTACTGACACAATGCCAAAACAGAAGCGCATTCTTCCCTTGTATACACATTTTATGAGAAGTTCTATCGAGTTTCCCCGCCGGTTCTGCGGACAGATCTTGTCTATAATTGTAAGACACAAGTTTTCGATTACATATCCAAATGATTCACAGTGTACATATGGACCCAAAGAGAGGGCCGGAACTGCATCTTTGTCCATTGTACAAGAGACTCAATTAGAGAGTGGCAGACGGACAGAGGGGCAGAGCGAGCAGAAAACTTCCAAGAAACCATGATTTTATCGGACATGGCGGACCTTCGCCCCTCTTACTACTCCGCAGACGTTCGGACACTGGCAAGGTCATCATTGCATGCCGGCTACTTGTAGTTAAACTATTTTCTTTGAAATTGTGCAATGTTTTTGTTTCATATCATGAGCGACATTCTAAAGCTCAGTTATCTGGCTGGACAATCTTTGGCAAAGGACAAAGCCAGCCCCGGCGCAAATGGTAGAAATCGAAAATCATTTCATGTGGTTTTTTGTTTGCTTTACATGAAATAGTTTTAATTTTTGATTTAAAAGCTTTATTTGCCATTGTCATTGCATTGTTGTCCTCCACTAAGATGCCATGCAACGGCAGGCAGCAGACAGTATCGTTCAACTTTAACCACCGGCCAAAAACACAGTGTGACTGTGTGTGTGTGTGGTTTTATTGTTGCGCTTTTCGATTTTTCGTCATTTAAATTCCTATAGATCATGACACAGCACAGCAAGTCTGCTCGAGCGCATTACAGCTGCTCGAGCGCAAAAGGCACTGCAGTCAGCACCATCCTCAATGTGCCCTGCATCCGACATTGGCGGCGGGCACGGCCCCGTGGCGAATGAGAGCAGCAATTTTAAAAAGTATCGTTTAAAATTGCTGATCGTGCATTTAGGCTGTTGTCGCCACCTCCGATGTTGCTGTCGATGATTGTTTTGTTGAAGGCATTTTTGTTGCCCTTTTTAGCGGAATTGAAATGAATTCGCATATTGTTGTTTCAAGGACTTTGAAGGAACATCAAAAACCTTTTTGTCTCACTGTAGCTTGATCTTGCCTCGGCTTCTGCTTCTGCTATTGCTATTGCTCTGCTCTGATATGCAAGCATGCTGAACATTTATATTGCTGTGTTGGCTTCAATCGCTTTGATGTACGAGGAATGTTTTGCTTCTGATCGCTCACCTTTAACAGTATGCCCCGTTACTGCTATCACTAGCAACTTGAGGCACGCTTCTCAACGATGATTCTTAGTTTGTATCACCCAATATTCGTAGTAAGCTTAATAACCTTGTAGCCGGACAATTTTGTATTGTTTTGTTTTTCCAAAACGTATCAACAAAAACTTCATTTGTTATTGAAAATAATAATAATAATACAATTTCGGGTGTCATTTTACATCCTAATAGGCCGGTTCACACAGTACCCAGTTGAACGATGAATGGTGTACTACATAGTACAGAATAGCAGCAGCAAATATCCTGCGCGACGGGCGTACAAATGCAACAGACGTTGCAATTTAAAAAGAATTAATGCTGTTTGCATACCACCAGAGAGACCAAACGAAGAATCACAAGAAACCCGACAAAACAAACACTGCACTCGAAACTGCAACAAAGTATGGTAACAATCCAACAACAAACTAAGAGTCAAGTATTTGCACATCCACACAAGAGCCAGTCCCCGTACGAATGTCCCAAGAAATAAATATTCAATATTTGCCCAGATACATACATCGTATAACATGGAGGGCAGGGCTAAGGAATGCCTGCGTGAGTGTGTGTTGCGTACTTACTATTAAATCGGCTTTGTGGATGCTATTGTCGGTGTAGAAGACCAGCAGTTCGGCAGATAGGGCCCGACAACTGGGTTCACGCAGTTTTGAGGCAAGCAGGAGGCAGGCAGCGGCTAGAATTTGCAGATGCGTCTTACGCACTGATTTCGTTGACAAGAATCGATCCATATAGTTAAGGGCCAAGAGGACGACCTCTTCTTGGCACTTCTCTTCGGCACAAACCTGAAAGAAGAGAGAACATGACACTGTTACTACATACATACTACAATAGAATTTTAGAGAAAAGATTTCACCAGCAATAAATGTTTACATTGGCAACGACCAACAATCGAAGTAGCAAGTAGGTACACGTGGAAGTCAGCCATGCAATCAACCAACGCTTATTGCCAATTGTGGCAGCGGTCGGACAGAATTCGGAAGTATCTGTGCAAACACACACACACAAACTTACACCTTTTACCTTAAGTGGCAGCCAAACGCCGGAAATTGATTTCTCAATTATTGGCCAACATCGTGTGTATGTGTGTGAGAGCGCTTATTTGTTCCCAACGCCATTCACCATAATTTGTCCATTGTGGTCAACCTATTGTTGTCTAGTGATTGAAATTGCTTTCCCGGCTAAAAACACATACAAGCAAACACACACAAATGAAAACAATTATAACCGACATCTATGGCAAAAAGCTACTTGTTCTAAGCAGCTACTGTGGCTTGTGATACTTGTGAACCCATGGAACGTCGGAGACCCTTACAAAGGCCATTGACATTTGTTTGGAATATCCGTTAGTTTTGAATTGAATCGGAAGCACTAAAGACATAACTAAATGAAACACTTCAATGTATGACGAAACTGACCTAGCAAAATGTTCGATTGGGGAACGAACTCTACTTTCGGTTGTAGCATGGATGACAACATATTTCCTCCGACTGGTGTTACTGATAAAAAAAGGTCCATTGTTAGTCAACTTCATTGCGATTAAAGGTCTTACAGTGGGAAATGCCTTACAATCGTGGGAAGATTTAAAAAGTAAAAAAAGCTACATTGATCCAAAATCAATATAAAATTCATATACAAATTCGTATATTTTTTAAAAATATGTCAATATCGTTACTAAGCGTGCCTAGAAACATCAAAACTGGCCCATCTGTGTCAGTCATAAATCATGGTTTTAGATGCATTTTCAAAAAGGCTTTAACTCACGAACCCATTGCGCTAGAATCCGAAATACGTATAACGAAAATGATCATAAAATTAATCAAAGTTAAGTTTTCGAACGTCACGATCCCCCTCTGATGTGCAGACTCATCTGCGTGTACTTACAGTTGCGGTCAAAATAATAGCGTCGCATCCAACCTTTAATGTTCGTTGACTATATTTTTTAACGTGGACTTCATTCAACGAATGTATTAACAGTTATGGAAAATAAGGAAAGTGATTTCAAGATAACAATATCGATCTTATGGAATGGCCTGCCATAGTCAGCCATAGTGTTATCATCATCTAATATAGATTAATTGGCCTTATAGGCGGCTTTGTATATTACAATGAAACCCATAAATGAAATAAAATGTATTTGATTCTTAAAACCAAAGTTTCATATAATGAATTTCAATCAACATCTGTTGAGTTTTCGTTGTAGCGGGTATTTTTTTTTCTTTTTTTTTATCGATCTCATTTCAGACATATTTCAAAAATACAAATAAATAGTAACGTACAATCTTTAAATTGAGGAGAAAATCGAACGTTATTTGAAATGTTTCAGTGTACTGCACTGCTATTTCTTTGACCGCCACTGTAAGTAGGTAAGTGTCATTATCGTTTATGGACAAGAAAACCTAACTACGCTACATGTAAGAGAAACCGATAAAAACACAAAAGCGCGCTTAGCGTTTTGTCATTCGGTTCTGAAGAAACATCTATTAACGTCGATTTACCTGCTTCTCGGTTTAGCGAATTACGACGAGAAGTGAAAAGCTAAGTCACCCAAGACTTGCATGACGTGTCACAATTAAATGTTTTTATACTTTGCACTGATGTGACGCAATTTCTTTGTTTTCCACTTATAAAACGTAAGGGGTGACCAAATCACACCGATGTACTAACGTACGTACGTAGTACGTTACGTACGTATAAAAGCAAATAAAACGTCTTTTATTAGTTCTTGAAGGAAAATGTAAAAAAAAACAAAATTAAATAAAAAGAGCTTTAATAAAAAACACTACATATCCGGTATGTAAGCCCAGAATGAAGAAGAAGAGACACACATTACATATAACGAACGGAACAGGCGAGTAGCAATGCGAAAGCGAATACAACGAGTGGCCGTTACTACATGCGGTTTGCAGCGCACAATCTTTTGAATTAATTTCTCTGTTGTTCCGAAATGCCGAAACGGAACTAAGGTTTAACTCTGTTTAAACTAATTGCTGCTGCACTCAATGACTCTTGCCGGGCATAAGCACACAGCAGAGCAGAAACCGAGACCGATGAAGGGGAGATGTCAACGTGCACACATAACGCACATAATTGACAGCACTTCCTCAGCCGAGCCGAGCCGAGCCAAGTCAAACCAAGCCACTCGAGTCATCGACTTAAGATGGCCAGACAGCGACAACACTGGCTTACATCCATTGCAAGAAAACTTAGGACATCAACATACATTTACGATGTTACTGTAATTCGATACTCATTGATTCTGGTAGCTCGTCATTGTCATTAAGTCTTAATTCAATGCTGAAGGGAAAATCAGAAACCAAAAAACTCCACTTAAAACTTCAAAGATAGTGTTTGGTGGCTACAGGTTCGGCTTCTCCAAATTGCAAGCGAAAAACTTTCTTTGCTGTCTCTTCTCAAAGTTTGCACACAAAATGTCCCTAGGAACAAACAGAAGCGTTAAATAAAAACTAAAATGCATCGGAGGAAATTAAACCAAATTTTCAACAAAACGATAGTTTTGCAGTTGTTAGAAAAACAACAAATACAAAAAAGACGATCGTTTTTTTTTTTTAAATTAATATATTTCCCAGATTTATATTTCTGTTCCGCACAAATAAACAACGAAATATGAAAAGTGTAAACATTTGCATATCCACTTCGTACTTGTTGTCATTCGAAAACGTTTTAATTAGTTCACGTTATCGAGCGTCATTCGAAATGTCGCCGGTATTAGCAATCGCCAAGTCGACACACTCTACGTATCACACAATTTGCCACACAAAAAAGTGATTTGTTGTACACTGGTGTAATCGCAGATCACCGCCATCACCAGCGTCATCGGAGAGCTGGTGTTTATCGCTTCTGCATCAACATCTAATAACCACATTGTCATACACGAAGTTACGTACGCAGCCACTGGACGGACAGACGACAACCATGTCAATACAATCCATTCAACCAGCCATTCAGCCATCCATCCGTCCATCCAATTCATTCATGCCATAATTTTGTTCCATTTTCAGGCTTCGTATGTGCGGTGCGGTGTGTGCGTTTGTGCATAAGTTCGTTTGTCACAGGCAAGCGGACGCATCAATTCAGCTCCGATGACATATATTTTTATGATCGTTTTTATATTTGCGCGGATTATTTAAGCAAACAAAGGATTCCACTCATTGCCGCTTCTCCAAAACAAGGGAGCAAGCATGTACGCTGCTAGAAAGAAAGCAAGCCCCAGACCTGGTGGTACCCATCCGCCATACGCCACCGCCACCACACCAAAACCAATCTCCTGATTACGTTATTAAGAGAGAGAGAGAGAGAGAGAGAGAGACAGACAGAGAACTGCATATGTTTTTATGAATGAATGACAACGAATGACAACTGATGGTGGAGCAGGAGTAGGAGGAGGAGATATCCACCGACAGATAAAGTCAATCGGGCGATGAGGTTCGTTAATAAAAAAATATTTGCTATAGCGCCACCGCTGCGGAAAAAAGTACCTTTGCCACTGGCGATCTAAAGCGTAAAAACTCTAGTCGGAAGTTAAATATGGACATATGTATATAAAGACACCGCATATACATATGTATAGAAATGTTCACACACATCCATATGTTCGTACATACATATATCTATTCTTGTTTAGTTAACAAATTGATAAATTACAGTTTTTTTGATTCAATGCGATTCATATTCAGGCCTTTTTTTGTTGTTTCTTTTAGATCTCATAAATTTAATGACGTCTTTGTGGTCCGTGAGATAAGAAAATTGCTGGTGTGACTGTCTGGCTGGCTGGCTGGCTGGCTCCTCATAGGATGGTAGATGGTGGTGTGATTTGCACAAAGTTCTCACAACATCATTTCAAGAGGAAACGAACACATGTCACACTTGTGCAAAATGTTCCTATCCAACATTTGCAAGCAAATACAACGGATCTGTTTAGTTTTTGTTTCTCTTTGGGGCTGTATTCGCCTGAAACACACCATGGGAATCTCCAATTCTACATCAAAAGAAGACCCCTTAAGTAATAGGCGCAGCCGAAAGCAAAAGTACCTAGCAACGTTTTATCATTCACTCAAAGGTTACGCCACAACACACATACACACAGTGGTTAGGGCGAAGCAGACAACGAGAGCAAAAAATATATTCACTAATAATTATGGTGAATAGCATAACTGTTTCCATTGATGCGACAGCAGTTCCAATTCAAATACCAAAAAAAGTGTATTTTTCTACTGTTTTAAACTGAGAATTCACAATTAGTTTCCTCTCCGTTAACGAATTGCTTGAAACTTTGTTTCCTTATGAGGAACACAGTCAGGCCAATCGTTTGGATTTTCCGAGAGAAGAAAATAAACGAGCCCGACAAAGGGCCGTCTAAACTGCACGTCTGTCTGTTGGAACATCATCATGAGAAGCATTGTGTTGGTCCATTTTCTTTCTACAGTTTCCGGAGTCCATAAATGTTGCTCAACAGCACTAATAGTGGCCGCCCCTTACATCTAAACATGTAAAGTCATCCTTTAAAGAAATCAGAAAGAATCGTTAAAACGTTGAAGATTAAAATAAAAATCAACAGTTTCAAAACTAATTATGGCCAAAATCCAAATTTACAGTGGGGTCTGAATTACCCAATTTGGCTTTAAGTGTCTGCAATGTCCATAAAAATACGGGAATCACATCTATTCCAAGTTAAAGCCTTTGTAATGCCAAGAACACATAATATAAATAAATACTTGCAAATTTAAATACAAAAATATACAATTCAGATCATATAAAGAAAAGTGTCAAACCACTTATGTAGTGGATGTGACGCCGCTCATACTGAGATTCTGAATGTGTTGGCGCGGAAATTCTCCATCAGCATCCGCGACCAGAGTTCGTTTAGATTGTATTGGTATTTGAGTTGTTTTACTAGAAACACAACTATCAACAATTCGACTGGGATAGTTTACTTTTTAAGTGAGTCAGTCCGCAACATCATCGTTTGATATGTGCCAACTTAAAGACCGACTGACAACGATTAAAGTGGCCCAAGTCCAGTCATCAACACATTTCAATTCCAGTGTTCTTTACAAAACTTGAGAAGCGCCAACACATTTTTCGATTTCTTCTACTTTACGGTCATTTGCCAGGACAATTGTCCACTGGTGTTTGTCACTTTGATAGACAACATGAAACTGGCGGCGAACTTTGATTTTAAAAATAAAGTTAATGTTTTTTTGTTTTTCAAACCTTAACTCTCAGTTCATCTTTAAGTTTATTTTAATATCCATAAATTCAGAGACACACGTTCAGTAATTTTGTCCAGGCTGAAAACCAATGTATTGAAAACATTGTAGACATTTGTAAAATCGTGTGTCTGAATAATTTCTCTTGAATAGGAAAATACTTTTCGACTTCCAGCCGAGAATGAAAAATTAGAATTCAAACACTTGAAGGGGCTTTTTTAGTTTTAAAATAAAATCACACTATTCGTTTTAGAAAGTGAGACATCCAACAAGTATTGTGAATTTAACCACGGTGATGACCACGCTTAACTTGCGCAGTCAATGAACAATTCACCAGACAGTGTGTGTGTAGAATGGTGGATGAACACGGTGTCAAAGAAGTCATAAAACGGTTTCCTTTCGTGTTTCGTGTTTCTGTTTTTTGTTGTTGTTGTTGTTGTGACCGCCAGCAGAAGATTTGGTTAAAAAAAATAGAAACACCAAACCAAAAAAAAAAACAATGTTTTTAATGAATCTAGTTTTTTGCCTCTCTTTGTTTGACAATTTCATTTTGATTTCGTTTTGTCATCTTGCTACGAGTATTTCATATTTGTGGGCTATCATGTTATGGAAAAGAATGTTGCGAACCAGTTTCGACCTCTTCTCTGATGTTGCTTTTTTTTTTTTTTTTTTTTGGCATTCTTTATCGGTCCGTCTGTCGGTTGTTGGTCTTGCTGGCCAAACAACACAAACCATTAACTATTGTAAATGTGCCCATGTGTTTATAGAGGATGGATATGAAAGGGAAATAGAATATAATAGATTTCAATTATAAATTCACGCATGTTTCGCAAGCACATACTTCAATCATCAGCAGTGCGAATCGTGCGAAAACCAAGCAAAAAATACTTAGACAAAAAAAATCGCATATTGGTTTGTTCAAAGAGCGATATCAGTCAGCCGATAAAGACTTCATTCGTTTCGCTTTTATGTTGTTGATTTCGGTTTTGGCACTTTTGAAGGCCGGCTATTGCTAGAGATAGATATACGCAATAATTATAATTCAGCTATAATTATATTGAGTTCGGTGCTTTGGACTGTCAGCCAGTGTAACAAAGTTTGATGAATGAATGTTGGGCATTTATACACGATTAATATTCTGAAAACGACAAAACTCCAATAATATTAATGATAAGAGGGAAGAGCAGATATTTGAATTATCCAGCGATTAAAATAAATCCGATCTTGACTGCATCGACTGAAGAAAATTAGGAAAGTCGAGAGGTCGGGGTCGACTTCATGACACCATCTCTCAAACTGTCTCCTATATATCTGCGTTTCACGCCTGCTTGGCTGAAACATGGACAACATTTCCCATTAAAGTTATCATGTCTTGTCTGAGGCTAAATTTGTAAAGCGGTTTGGGAGTTAGATTCTTTCTTGTAAGGTGTATGAGCATGGAGTCTACAGTAACACATATACCGATGAAATATGCACAGTCCAACTATAAATATCTGGATACATTTTCACATACGCTAAGTGACAAACACCAGCACAATTTTTGTATTCCCTGTTCCGCAGACTAGTGCTGCGGTGTAGGGTACATAATGGAAATTTTCTAAATAATGAAAACGTTGGAGAAAGTTTAGAAACTCTGAGTATGGCATTCTGATTATTTCAATATGATTTGATTTGATTTGGTTGTTTTGACGATAAACGTTGGTCCCTCATTTGACCCGGTTTATACGGCAAAAGAATCGATAAATTTTATTCTAAATATCCCCTAAATATTAAATTTTGGACATATAGAACATATCCTGTGGCCATGGAATACAATTGTTTGAATAAGCAAAGTCCAAATGTCTGGGGGGGGGGGGGTGGATGCCTTGCAGACACTAAACACAAATAAAAAGTTCACGGACATACATGTGAATACATATATAGATATGCTGGTGTAGGTACGTTAAATATATGTATATGCATACATACATAAATACGAGTACATAATATAGCGTGTTAAAGTCATTCCATTGTGCGAGAACCAACATGAGCAAACAGCTTTATTTATGTGCCCCACAAACCGTTGTTTTTTATTGCATTTTGGAAACGTTTAAGACGCACGCGCAGAGTTGAGTTCGAGTGGCGGATCATTCGTGGCTGTTGTACTTATTGTCGTGTTTTTTTAGTTTTGCGGAAGTTAATCGGGAGAATTACAGCATGAAAACCACAACGGAGTACATTTTCGGGTCTGCATTAACAGAGTGTTAGTAGAGATGGCGATGGCCAGGGCCTGGGCCATGGCGATGGCGATGGTGTGCAAGAAGCGAGATGTAAAGACATGTCTGTCGGCCACATGCAACAGAGAAGCCAGTCTTCCAAACAATATGTGCATGTTTGTCTGCTCCAAAAGGAGAGACCCAAGACAAACGGGCAGGCGGCAAAAAGACAGACATGTTTATGCATTTAATTAATAAATTCTGATGGAATAATTTCGCATTCGTCTGTATTTACTTCGGTATATGAGTTTAAGTAGTATGAACACACATCCATATGCATTTATGTACAAAACGAACGAAAGGAAATGAAGAGTTGACAATGACAATGAAATGTTTGCTCGTTTGTTTCACTAGCTGGCAGAGCGACAGCGAGATAGACAGACAGAGAGAGTGAGAGAGAGCGTCTATTTGTTGTTTGAAGGTTTAATGGTCTGCGGCTTCTGCTTGGTTTTCATAGCATCGTCTTGAGTCGTTGACCCCATACTATGACTAACTACTATGTTTTGGTTGATTTACCATGCACTACAACACGATGCCATGTGGGGAGTTCTTCAATCCATCCAACACAAGCATTTTATTTCATTCTTGGTGTGTTCTTCCCGATTGGGGTAGGTTAAGTTTACACATCACTCCGTTGTGGACACCCAGTCGTGTGGCCACTGAAACAACTCACTGCATTGTTTTACGCTTTGTTGCATCGCTTAAGCGCAAACAACAAACACAAACGGAGAAACAAGCGATGAAGTGCTCACCGTCAGCAGCGTCAAGTGGGCACCTATTTCAAGTGTACAATTTCATTCATTTGGGTTATTATCGTAAAAAGTCATGCAATCTGTAAGCGAGTTGCCTCTCCAGTGCATTCTGCTTCAATAGCGAGCAGTATTTTTGTCGGCTGGTACCCCAGTTCGCTCCTAGTCGTTACCCCACTCTACGGACGAGAATACAGCACGCTTTTGCCAAGCGCACGCAGGCTTGGATGTGCGAACTGCGGAACAAACGTCATCCAGAAACAGTATTACTTTCTATAAAGACAAACAAAATGGTTGCCGGTGCTTGGATGCGGACATTAATAGTGGGTTCCACACACTAGGACTATCGATTGTATGTACAGCATCTTTTCAGATCCCCCAGCTAATAACAACATACTGGATACTGAACGTGACTGTACTGGCAGTCCTCTAATGATTGAAATCAAAACCGATATCATCCTACGGACTGGACCTTTGAAGAACGTAACGCAAAGTACCATACATACACACTGTAAATGTAAGACAGAGCGTTAGCTACCTACACACGTTCACCTCCCTCATTGGCCAGACTGAGCACTGAACCGAAGAAGAAGAATGAATGACAACAATTGTTCATTTTACGTCCACTGAAAGAACTCGTCATACAAATTCGTGTATCTTCTGTATTTACCAAAAACAATTCTCGCCACCATCCCCAAAATTCGAAATATTTTAGAAGTAAGAAAGATAAAAAAAAACAACGTAACAATTTTAAAAGTGTATGAACGTGTCGCTAGACATTTTGTTCGCTCTTGACGACCAGAAAAAAAGGTAAATGTGTGTTGTGCGTGCGTGTGTGTGTGAGTGCGTACATTTAATAACCACGTGTTTCACTTTTTTTTCAATCATTACTCGATATTCCTTTGGATGTGATCAACGAACAAATTAATGGAATGGAAATACAATGGAGAATATCCGTGTAACGGAATTGATTTTACAGCAACACCAAATAGACCGGCGGAAGAGTATTTACCTTGTGCGAAGTTCATGCATTTTGATGGATTACTAAATGTTGTATGTGGTATCGATTTGACAAATGTCAGGCTCCAATCTTCATAAGAACAGATTGATTGAGAAAATATTTGTAAGAGAACAATACAATACGATTCAATGAAAAGGTAAAAGCCGGTAACATTCCACCCCGTTAAAATGTAAATCATTAGTTCACAGGTGGTCGGTCTAATGATGTACGAATCAGGTACTGAATTGACAGCGACATCGAAATGAGACCACTTTTATTTCCTCTCGAATAGTTTCCGTACAAATATTAACACTATCGGTCAAGAGGTCAATGACCGCCAACAACAACTAATGTCAAAAACAATAATTGCTCTAATTATTATACAAATACATACAAATACAAACTACATAGATACATACAGTGGTGGACACGAATTTAGCACATGTGACATATGTAAACTATTTAAGCTAATATTTATTCCCGTGTCAATTTATTTATCTAGGATTTTTGTAAAATGTTCCAATTGTTGTAATGACTATGTACCATTGATTTTATCTGGTTCTTTCTTTGCATTTCGGTTTTATGGACTTTTAAGTACAACTAATTCAAAAAAATATTGGACAGCAATTTAGCACAAATTAAAAATCTTTATTCACAGAGTAAAAAACTGAAAACTAAATTGTATATTTCATTCACAACTTAGTATTTAGTTGGATATCCATTATTTTTAATAACTGCTGCGCATCTTCTGGGCATGCTTTCCACCAGTGACATACAGCGCTCCTTCGGGATTGTGTACCAAGCCTTTTGAATTTCAGTCCATAAATCGATTAAATTTTTGGGTTTAACTGCAGTAATATGTTTCTCTACATCATTCCAAAGATTCTCAATAGGATTTAGATCCGGTGATTGAGCTGGCCATTTTAAAACATTTATTCTGTTCTGTTCCAAGCAACTCTTCACTGTGCGTGAAGTGTGTTTTGGGTCATTGTCATGCATGAAACGCCACCTAAGTGGCATATTTTCGTCTACATATGGAATCATTGTACTAAGAAGTATATCTTTGTAAACATATTGATCCATTCGTGTATTAATTTTAACGATTGGTCCAACACCGCGCCCAGAAAACGCAGCCCACACCATCACATTTCTACCACCGTGTTTTACCGTCTTAGATGTGTACTTTGGGTTATGCTGCATGTTTGGAGGACGCCATACATAGTGTTTACCGTCAGATCCGAACCTACAAAATTTCGATTCGTCACTCCATAGGATATTTTCCCAAAATATTGTTGGTTTATCTAGATGTTCTCGGGCAAACAAAACTCGACTTTTTAAATTTTTTTTTTATACGTATGGCTTATGTTGAACAATGCATCCCCGTAAATTTTTTTCATTAAGTCTTCTTCTAATGGTTCTCGAGGATACGTTAATACCATTTTTTTCCGAAAGATCTCTCTGAATAACACTTGAGCTCTTAAATGGATCTGCTACTGAGGCTCTGTATATTAAAGAATCCTCCTTGCGCGTAGTTTTTCTCAATCTAGGACACTGCTGAACATTTTTGTAGCTACCATAGGTCTGAATATGGCATAGTGCATTGTATACCATCTTTCTGGAGCAGTTTAAAATATTGGCAATCTGTCCAACAGTGCTTCCACTAGCATTTAATTGCTGAATAACCCGACGTTGGGCCTCTGTGCACCATTTTCCTTTAGCCATGTCTAACTCGAAATTTTGTTAAAGAACACGTTCACTCTAACAAATTATTTTCAAAATTTACCAATTAAGCAATTTAAACACGAAAATTAACCGAATGTCACAGCTTTTGTCTAGTGTGCTAAATTGTTGTCCAGCTCAGATTACGAAATACTTGCTCTAAGTAGTGAATAGCGAAAAAAGGTACAAAAGAATAATAAAAAAGGTAACGGGACATATCGATCACACCATAAGTAACACTTAAGAGCAAATGTTTGAACCAAATATCATTGTCTAAGGAACTGACAAGTGGTGGCAACCAACACATGTGATGTGTGCTAAATGCATGTCCACCACTGTATGTATGTATGTATATGGACTACCATATGTGTGGGCATAGGCAGAACGAATGAGAACACGTTCATTTGTGTTCATGTCCGCATGAGATTTTGCCTCAAATTAATTTTGAATGTTGGCCCTAATCCATTTTTAGAAGGCACACGATCACATGTTCGTTAATTTTTAACAAAACGGATCAGATCGACTCAAAACCTGTTCTGAAAATCTAGTTCTACAAAATGAAAATGAAGGGAATATGAAGTTGGTGACGCCCAGCAAGGAACACATATTCATGATCAGTTTACAATTGTAGTCATGACCATCAGTCTGCCGCGAGCACCATAGACCAAAATCAAGTTGTCGACCAAAATGGTCCAAGTGGCGTTTTGGAACAATTGAACTTTAGGAGAAATTTTTGATTAATGATTGTCACTCAAATTGAAGGGAACTTCATCAGGACCATGGGCCCCGTGAATACAAATCTGGCTTCAATTCGGTTTTGCTTAATATATACAATAAATTCGGAATCCACTTAAAAAGCAAACCAGAGAACAAATTTGTTTATGAAAACTGTTGGATTAAACTTCGCACAGCGAACTGAATGGATATTCGGTGAATATTCAGAATATGAGTTCAGATCTTTCGCTCCAAGTGTAAACTTTCAAATATTACGGCACACGAAAATTGCCAACGCTTATACGCCGCCACAAAATGAAATGAAAAAAAAAACAAATGATATATGTTTGTATGTATGTACGTCTAGATGATATACACTGAACGAAGTAAAGCACGTATAACAGACCAGACCATGGGCGGCAGACTGATTACGCAGCAATGAAATTCGCCAAAAAAAAAAAGCAAAAAAAAAAATATATATTCAAAAACAGAAGCAATAAACAAACCAAAGCGAAGAACAAAATCAAAAAAAAAAAACAACAATTGCTGTTACTTGTCTTTGGCAAATACGGCCAGACATACCGCTCTCCGAATGAAACAGAGACGCCGCAGCGACGGCAACATCAGTATGGGGATTGAGGGTTGGCTTTTAGGGGATCTACTGGTGAAAGTCCACTCAACTGATCCATCATTCAGTCACGCAGGACTCATACGCATGAGTATGAGTATTCCATATTCACAAGACCCTACCGTGCGATAAAGCAGTACACATTTATTTTCGTTAGAAAGGTAGAATTTTATTCGTTCGGTCTTAACATTTCTATTTTCACATTGACTCACTCAACTCTTTCGATATCTCGCATTTTTTCTTTTTTCGTTTATCACATTTTTGTTGTACTCGTACATTGGTGTGTTGGAGTTTTTTTTTTGTTTGTTTGTTTATGAGTCTTGTACGCATGAATGAATGACGTTATTGGGGGGTTCAGTTCGTCAACTCAACAAAACGCCGTAACTTGTACGACAGCCCAACACCCCACGTATCGAAAGAACTTGTCATTACAGTTGCTTTATGGGAACAAACCTACAGATATGTATGTACATATGTAGAGTATCATCGAACTGACAACCCAGTGAGAAAATTAAATGTTATCATGCTCGACACACGAACGTAATCAGAAAATGTAGATGACGAAGGGGGGGAAAATATAAAAATAGGTCGAAATTGGAAGTAACTAGTTAAGATATGCTACACGGAATGCCATACTCTTCGAAAATCTACAAATATTTCATTCTTCCATTCGCATTACTTATTGTAAATGTAAAAAACTTTAAATAGTTTCCTTACGGATTTAATACTACTGTGGCCCGACCAACCTCCCAATTAAAAGGATTTTTTTTATCAGACCATGAAGAAAAATTATAGATGTTAAGTAGACTTTGAAAGCACGACAAAAAACATGTCCCTTTCGGAATAGGCGTTTTTTTCACACTTCAGTCACATGCTAAGTACAACTTAAAGCATAACTTTTGATAGGACTGTCCTATAAATTGAACCTGTTGATAGGATTGAAGTTGAAATTATCCGAATTTAAAGAAACAATCGATATGATGTGTGGTTTGGGGCATTTTCCTGATGGGACAGAAAACTCTTATATTTTGAATACCCAAATAGATGTGAGTGTCCCCTTTATGAGTAATAAATTCCATCGGTCCAGGTCCAGCTGGAGGCTTACACCTCATTCACCGTTTGGTATTAGAATGTGTTTCTTCATTCGCTTTGCGCCAAACACTCGCCATGTGGTCCAAGTATATACGAATAAATATTGTGAGCACTGTATATCTTAGGTCGTAATCAAAACTGGGTCTTATCATTCGCAGCTTGCTGTGCTCATAATGAACCTCAAAAATAAAGCATACGAAAACATTTACGGGACATCTCTTGAATAAGATAGATATCATTCAGATAATGTGTTTAAACAATTATATGTGTGTCTACATGTGTGTGTTCCTATTTTGATATAAAATGCCTGTCTTTAAATGCATTTATTTGTATAACGACAATGCATGAATATAGAACAAAGCATTATTTCCCCAGAGTAGAACATAATAAAGTGAATTTTTTGTATAAAAAAAAAAAAAAAAAAAAAAAAACTACAGTAGAATTCGGTTAAGCGGGAATTTCAATAAGGACTTTGGATAATTGAACCTTCTATGATTTAGTCACTTATTTTCATTTGGATGAGTTGTCTCAAATGTGGTTGACACACAATTTCATTGTTTTGACCAAGGCTTCAGAATTGTCTCCCAAGAATGGTTTTCATACCATAAATTGATCCTAATGTCTCCTTCGTACCAGCATTTTCAACGCTTCCATCCAACTCTTCTATTATTTCTTGGTCCAACAGTTCTCCTCTATTATTGTGGATGTAATTTAATGGGTAGCATCAAGTAGTTTCACATAAACGATTTTTGAATTAAGCGGATTTCCGTTTAAACAAAGTACAGTGCATGACAAATCCTACAACTGTTGTTTTCAATTAAGCGATTTTTTCTATTACAAGGCGGTCGCTTATCCAAATTCGTCTATATATTAATTTGAATTGAAGGATGTGAACAAAATACAACCGGGATCTATATTTCATTTCATTTCTTTAGTTTAGCATTTCAGCTGACATCAGTGTGTGTGTGTGCTCCGGAGGGGTTTACTCTGTGCTTGATAGTCAGTGCGTGTGTGTTTGTAAACACGAATGACATTTTAAAGTGTAACCCTTCTGATATCAGTTGAAAACCATATAGAAATTCCAAATACGGTTACACGACCGTCTCACTTGTCCCTTCCGACATTCCATAATTCGATTGCGGTTTTTGTGGTTAAATGAGAGCTATGTTTTTTTTTTTATTATAAATGAAACGTAGCTCGGCTATACAGCAGCCTCTTTCAACGGCCATTTTATGTCGAGTTATGAGTGTCATTGCTTAATTTCAGACCAGATCGATTCACACGCGTGGAGTACATTCCAGAGGAATGTCGGGAGAAGAAAAACACGTAACTGGAGGCATTGGCATGTCATACTATATCGTATTCTGCAGACCCCAAGTTTTCAAGACGGAACACAACACCTTCTGTACCAAACATACACACACACAACCACCACCAGCATGATACCTGAGTTTTGTTTGATGCGGATCAAAATCCGGGGCACTATTTGAGTCTTTGAGCAACAGAAGAACATTTTTTGGACAACTGATTTTTTTATGGATTCCCGCCACTACAGTTACCATCTTCAACAGGAATTCACCAAAAACAAAAACACGTTATTCGCGAGAACGTCCCGATTGTCTCGTTTGAATTTACGAAAAGCAAATCATATCATATACATACATATGTATGTATGTACGTATGTATATGGGAATAGTATTTTTTATGCAAGCTTTTTAGTTTTGAATGCAAATGACGCCCACCAGCACGCCGGACGCCAGCGATAAAAGCAGAGATTGTGTATTAATAAAAAACATTAAATTAAAATGTAACAACAATTAAAAACTAATTCAATTGACACGATACTCAGTCACTCACTCGCTCACAGAAAACAACGACCGAGCTATTGCCCGACCGTTGCTGTATGACAGAAAATGACAAACTTGTTCCAATTGAAAGCACAGTGTAACAAAACGTTAGAGCAAACGTTGTATAAAAGAGGAGCACTATTTAATTTACAAATAAAACGCATTTTAATTCACCGTAACCATCGTAGAGAACAGCTGTCAAATTTCCGAATGTGTCACAAGAGTAATCTCGTGCACTTTTAATGGGACACTCTATACATTTGTTTATTATGGAAACCACTATTATTAAGAACTTTTGTGATTGATTTTCTTGCTGGTGGTACTTAATTTGAAAACTCTTTCGACAGCGAACGCTGTTCACCAACCAAATTCTCGATTTCAAGTACTTTTCACCAAAGACCTCTAAATATCACTGTTCAATAACACAATCATCCACCTAAAATTATCATAGACGGATGTGGAGCATCTGAATCCAAGATTGTAGAACCATATTTTGAAAAACATTCAAGTGAACGATTAGATTTTGCATTATCATTGAATTAAGTGGATTGTGTTGCCTGATGAGAGGCACCACCTCTCCTTCATGTATCCAACAGGATCATCAACCGTTTTGTTAGATTCCGAATGAGAAAAATCGAAATAGGCGTTTTAAATCTAAACTTCCTTCAAGAGAATGTGTAGGAATCATACACACGTTTTGCATTTTTATCATCTTGCCAAATAACTCCGAATTCAGAAAGAATTAGAAAAATCTCAATGTTGTATGTATCAGTTGTATGCTATTGACCGTTGGCAATGATCACTTTGTTAACACATACATACGTTCATAAGTAAAAGAAAGAAAATAGCACCATCGACATAATGTTTTCTTTGTGACAAGAATTATATGAGATTGAGTAATAATTCAATTGAAGGTTTTTCAACGACTTTCAACAGTTAAGTTCAATGGCATGCCTTAGATCTCGCCAATGTCAGCAAAAATATACACTGGAGTTTATTTTTTCGTTCTGTTTTATGATGGTGACATTTTTGGGGAGGGGAGACCGTGTCGCCCGTGAATTCGAAACGAAACAGACACAGACACAAGCCAATGTCTTGTATTTCACGGTTTCAGCAAAAAACGAAAACACCTTAACAACATTTCTAGTATTACAACTACTTTAACGGGGTTGTCTATATTACCAGTGGTAGCATGCCTCATTCTATTGTCTTCCTTTCACGTAACCTTGAATTAGAAGAAACACAAATCTTTTTTGTCTTCAACTGTACCTCAACTTTGTACGTATGCAAGGAAGGAGCTGAAATTGGTGGTTATATTTTTCGTGCATGTTTTATTCATTCAACTGTGTCTGCTATGTGCCTGTTGAATTCACAATTCAAAACAAGACAACACAATCCAAGTTGTGTGCATGCAGAAAAACGAACAGATCCTTAAAGGATTTTTACCCTCCAGTTGGTCGACTTTGACATGCAAAAAAAAGAAAAATAATTCTTACTTCAGTATTTCTTCAGAGGATGTTTGTGTTATGAATTTTAATAAAAGGTGTGCTGCACACGACAACGAGAACGACAAGAAAACATGATCGTACAAAACAAAACACACAGACAGGTAAAAACCCACCACCTTTGACGCGTCAGTACTCTCGGAGACGTAGAGAAAGACATGGTGCAAGGAACTCAGTACGAATCGTTCACACACACACACATGTTTACACATCTTCGAGCGTTCCTTGGCGTGTTATCGATTTCTCGACGCAGGAGTTATCGTTTTGACAACAACACGTTGCCAACAATTCAGGAAAAATCAAACAAGCAGCTGCATTTCTTCATGAAGGAAGCAGAAACTGCATACTTTTCATGGGGGAAACTATTTTTTTTTTTGTTTTGCAAAAGTTCCTGCCAAGTAAAAGGGGTTCGTTTCTTCGTACGTATGGCGGTGGTGTTGTGTCCTCAACCCCGAAAGGTGTTCGTACACAGTAGATGAACTGCAACAACATGTTGTCACCACTGCAATCTTAAGAAATTTGTATTACTTGCATCTGTCGTTTCAACAAGTTGTACGTACCATCATGCACAGCAACACTGTTCAATTGGCAACAACATGTGGTGATAGACTATGTTGCAACGGACCAGGGAGGGACAAGGATTGACGATTTCCCCCTTGGCATTGTTGCAGAGTCGTTTCTGTTGTGTTTGGTTTCTGTGCATTTTACAGCGATGACATTTGAGCGTATTGCCCAAAAGGATTAAACATCGGGCGCCGTACGAAAACAGAAAAAGATCGCCCATCTGTCCCAATCTTGGTAATGCCTTTTTGTCGAAATGAGGCTCTAATTAATAAAAGGAACGCTTGGGAGGATGTAGCAGAATCGTAATTTAAAATTTGTTTGATAAGCAAATAGAAAACTTGTTAGGCTCTTTCGACTTTTATTCTTGAGCAAATGGTATAATTCTTATAAGACATTTTTTTTGGATGTTGAGGAAAACCTTTAGCCTCATACTGAAAATGTATAACAATAATTACGTTATATGAATTTAGTAATGGTGAAAATGGAGACAACATCTTTCGATCGTATTGAACATAGAATTTCCAGTTGGAGAAGATGAGCCAGTATCAGTCAAATTAACTCGACCGAACCAAATAACGGCAGTCCATTTATAAAAATGCTGTAGATGACTGACTGACGGCGATAAAATGTTTAGATATTAGCTTCAACTTGCACACTGAATTATGTTTAAAAAACTGAACTGCGAATTGCTGACTATTAAAGCTGTTTCATATCGTCAGCGACTTTCGCATTTCCTTAAAACATATTCGATAATTAAATTCTCCTATCATTGAGGCGATTAATGACACTGTGTGATATCAATAACTTCATTTCAGATCTGTTAATCCAGATCAGAATCATTCGTTTCCTTTCTCTTCAAATGCCAACTCCTAACTAAAAGGCATGCACTTTTGCAACTTCCCATGAGGAGAGGTTTTGCGTGGATTATTTGGAACATTGCCATTTTGTGTGATTAAACAAAAAGAAAAACGAGAATCGGTCTTTTTGATAACAAAATACACCAAACATAACAACAAAGAACGAAATGCTATAATTAACACCAAAATGTGGGACCCACACATACTTCCATGCGAACGTACATACATATTCTAATTTTACGCATAAAGAGACAAACGCTATAGCTAAAGTGATGACAAAAAAATCTCAAACAGAAACTAGTTTGATTGACAACAAATAACAATACGTGGTGGTGGTATTGGCCATACATTTCGCGCAAGAAGACTGTCTTAACTCAAACAAAAAAAATCTGCTGCCTACGTCCTGTTTTAGAATCGACGTACATCGGACAAAATTCAACATTTGCAATGATTCAAACACTTTGATCATCTGCACTCCGATTCATATGCAATGCGATATTGCAGACACAAAATCGGCACTATTCAAGAAAAAGAGATTCCCAGATTCAAAATTTAAAAAGTGTTTCTCAAGGGAATATCGATTGTAAAACACTGTTCGCCATATCAAGATGGGCCTGATTTGTGTCATCGTTATTTAAAATTAAATCATATAATTTTTGATGAGCGTGTAAGGTAAGCTGAAGTTTAAATGTTTCAGTGTGAAGACATTTCGCTGCAAGGTATTTGCTTGGTTAGCTTGCTGGAGAATAACTCACTAATAATGTATGAAAACTGCTCGAAACAGATAATGCGTTTATAAGCAAGTTTGTACATGGATTTATCGGGGGGAAACCGCCACTGAAAAATGTTAGATGTATCATTTGTGTGTGTGATCTGTGTTTATTCGAATATTGAATGTTTCCAATAAATTTTGTTAAACGGTAGTAAAGTATTATAGGACTATATTGTTATTAATAGAAATTATTATTTGTACCCGGCTTGAGTGTATAGTTTAGAGAAGAAAAGTAGTACTCTCCCACATTATTGAAAAACAAAAAGCCGTCTTTACATCGATTAATACCCTGACCAGTAATGTAATTTCCCCAGTTTTAGCTCAAAAAACATGCATGTGACTTAAGATCAGTTATATAAGTTGCCGATTTTTAGGTCTAAAAACTTGATTTCTCGAGAGGTTCCCTAACCGAGGTTTTTGTTGTCGAAACTAGTTTTTTTAATGAAATTCTCAAAATTTATTTTAAAAAAACTGTCCTGTAAAATGTATGGCTCGATATGTAAATGAATTGAGATGGCTGCGTCATCCATGCCGTGTCCCTGTGAATGCAGTTTAGGGCTGTCCGATGGGATGGCTGGTCCGACGGTTCCCTCTCTTATAACGATGGACTGCCCTTTCCATATCTTGCATGTGAATGCATTTGCTTTGAAGTCGTGTTTCTTTGTATCTACACAATTCAATTATTTTAATACATTTGCCACATGAACATTCTAACCTAAACTTTTTTTATTTACACAAGGTTCCAATATATTGTATATCGGTTGTTATTCAATGACCAGGTTCTGTATGTATGTATTTAGTAACACCGACAACATCATCATTGGAGTAGAACAATTGTTAGGCATTTTGCTTTTCGTTGTTCAGAAGAAGATCTGTTTAGAAATGGCATAATTTACAATGGTTGATTATTACTCGTGGCTGGACAGGCATTCATACATTTCCCCCCGGGTGTCACATTAAACATTCAACAGATATAATGAGAGACAACAAATGGAGAGACTGTCGAACATTGTTGAGAGAGAGAGACAAATCGTCGTAAAAAACGTGTTTGTCACATGAAGAAGAAAGACTGCCAAAACACAAGATAGTATATATATTCATATATATATATATATGTATCTATGTACGCAGATACTATATCGCTCATTTACTTGAATAGTGGCATAATTCAAAATTCACTTTATATATTTTTGCTCTTGGAAAAGCTGTAAATCTCTAATTTAAATTGGCTTTTGTTCTACTGAGTATTGTGCATTCATATGACAGGTCTCCATATTATTGAAATAGCCTGCAGTTCTTTTTCTATATTTGGAAAGTACGACGAAATTGACGATTTTAAACGGCTCTCCTGAAAAAATCCTATTTTGAGTTATGCCACTATTCAAGTAAATGAGCGATATGTAATTAAGTGAAATTCCGATGAATACGAAGTAATCCATTCATTAGAAATTTTTTACTAAATTCGTGTTAATACAGGTACATCAGTGGAAACATCATTCCCCAACTGGAGGAGCTGAAAAATGGGACGGATTCGGTGTCAGTTGAATGTGTCATGCTTTTCATTATGAAATGTGTTTGCAGCACACAAAAAACCCATTCCAAAACAACTGATACATCAACAATAGTGGCAATAGAATGAGCAGAGGTACAATGGAAAACAGCTGACGCCTGGTCGCAAACCACAACAAGCCATAGATAGATAAGCCTCGAGTATTTTTATAGACCCACAACAAATTTATACATAAATACAAGCTAGCAAGGTTGTATGTATTTTCACTTATACATATTTAAATTGCTATTAGAAAAAAAAGTGATCGGTAGCGTCGGTACATGGATGATGCTATCATCCAAATTTCATTTCGTTGCCCAGAGAAATAACTCAAGATCTGTAGGTTTTTCTATTTTCTGCATTCGGAGATATTGGAAACGGAATCAAATCAGGAATTCCTTTACAGTGTCTTTATCTCAATGCAGGGGCAATGATTGTTTTTAAATCGTACAGACAACACAGTAGGGTGTTCAAAATGGTCATGAGTGTTATGGGTGGTGTTGGTGAGGTTGTTGCTGTTGTTACCTTTTATTTGAAAACTGACAACGTTGTTTAATAATTGCAATATAATTCCGAAAAAAACCCAATCATGCACAAGCATCCAGACTTGTGCACGTCTAATGTTGGTATGTGGAAAATGATGTTCAATTGATTAGAGTGGCGCCTAGAAAATGCAGCGTTTGTATTTCAATTTGAAAATAATATTCCGAAATTGTTGTTTTCTAATATTGTAGTTGCTAATTTCTAGCCAAGTAAATTAAATATTAGGGTGTACCGATGCTGTGGAAAGCCCGTTCAAATTTATCTACGTTAACTTGACGTACAATTTTAAGAAATACAATAAAATAAATACCCACATTCCTACTGTAAGCACAAGCACATGCCCTGCTGTTTTACAACAAAAAGTCGGTGATTTTTAACTGCTTAAATGGAATGAAAGTGTGATTCACAGGTTCATTTTTTGTTACCTGTTGCCGTTTGACTTGTTTTGGTTAGCTCTGATCATCAAAGGTATCAAAATACTTTAAAAACTTAATCCAATTTGTAATCGAGCTCATAATATTGTTAAAACAATACACAATTTTTGCACTCAGATCTGTCGTCATATACTGGAGTGGGATAAAAAAAACTGCCCAAAATGTGGGCTGCTGCTTATTTCAGACACTATTACATCTGTATGTAATTTGAAATATATAAATATTAATAGTTGCAATTTATGATAATTTAAGTGTATGAAATGGAAACTCACCTCCATCATCCATTCGGCCACAATTTTACGCATCGGCGGTGTTATATCCTTCTGCACCGTCTTAAAGTATGTGCACATCGGCTGTGGCCTCTTCTCTTCGGTCTTGAGGGCATTTTCCAAACAACGATCTGTCAGAAATGTGGGATCCTCCGTAGCGGTGTTCACATAATCCACTGAACGGTGGTTTATCAAACTGTTCGTGTAGACATTTTGCACCGAAGATGTTGTGATGGCGTGTTTCTGGTAACGCTGTTGCTGTGTCGGTGGTGCACATGTGTCCACAAAAGTGTTGGACGTTTCCTCACATGTTAGTTTGGACGAGGACGTGTGACAGCTGTTCACGGAGCTGGAATTGCTGCTGCTACTACTGCTGCTGCTCGAATTGTACCCGGAGGAGGAGTTTGTCGAGGAGCAACAGCTGGAAGAGGACAACGACGAACTGCTCGAATACACCGACGGTGGCGACGTCGTATTGCTGTTGTTGGTAATTGTCGGGTGCTGTTGTTGCTGTCTTTGCTCTTTTTTTAACGATTGTTTTTGTTGGGCTTGGTGGTGATGGTGACACAATGTTTCCGTTTCATACTCGAGCACAATATTTTCCGTACACAAAAGGTCCATGTTGGAAATTAGATGGCTTTATTAATTCCGGAGACTTGATGCCGGCAACAAGCAGCAGTTCTTAAACACGATGGTGGTTTTTGGTCACCAATACAATTCACTTCACTGTTTTGCGTATATGTTGAGGTTATGAACGATCACTTCTTTCTTTTTTTTTCTTGCTTTTCTTCTTTTTGGCTTGAGACAAGAACGCTCGAACGAACAGGCGTCCGTCGTTCAAACTTTGTTACACTTCGACTCTATTACCGAACAGATACCGCTAAGTATTATTTGAATAGAATTTTTGCCACTTTTTTTCACTTGTAATAATAACTTTTCACTGTTCAATGCATTCAACAAGTTCCCGAGACTGGATTCTGATTCTATATTCTACTGCACGTACTTTCCTTTCTTCTTTCACCAACATCAAAAACAACAAAAAATAAATAAATAAAAAAACAACCCAAAAAATTATTTTTGTTGTTTCTTCTTGTTTTTATTGTCTTTCGAAAAAAGCAGCACAAACAACAAATACACGGTACACGGACGATGGTGGGCTAGGGGGAAATCGATTTTTGGTATTTTCGGGAACAATATGATTACACTTTTTTGCACTCAGTGATAAATTTCGAAGGTCATTATGGAATTAGCTCATCGATATCTTCTCAAGAGAAGAGTTGCGGTACATTTCGGAATAGTCGTATTTTTATTTAATAATTCCTCGATTTATTCAGGTTGGCTACTTCTGAATGTTGTGAACTTTTTCTACCTTAGCAACTATTCCACTCATACACCACCAGACAAATCTTTCCGTCCACGCAGACGTCGAAAAGAAACAGAACCTACAAAGCCGGTCGTAGGTCGTGGATATAAAAGTACTGCGCCGATCAAGTATTGCCGAAGCCGTTGCTTCACATTCGACTTTGTGGACGCAATTACAAAAGTCTGGCAACAGTATTTTATTACGACGATCAAAAACCGTTTCAAGTAAACTATTGGAAAATGTCGCTAATCCCCAATGGTTCAGAATTAATATTGACATCAATAAACCGTCTGATAATGAGAAATACTTAAGCACATAATTAAACTATCTGCAGTTAATATAAATTGTTGGAGATTGCAGAGAAAGAAAGAGTGTGAAAACTCCGATCGCGAATATCTTGCCAGATTGGGCGAAATGTGTAAAAACCCAATTAAATTGAAACGTTGGAGACGGTTGAGTGACAAAACACAATTGAAATCGCTGGCTTCCAGTCGCTCGTGTCGCATTTTTCTCCAATACAAATGACACGAAACGGACAATTCCACACAAAATCCTGAAATAGTATAAACATAAAGAAATGGTTGCAAAAAAAAAAAAAGTTTCCCAAACTTATTTATTGAGGGAATTAAAGGGCAACCGCTCCTGAAGACTACCGTCACAGAGCGAACTGAATTTGTATATATGAAGTATGACAGACACGCTATTAGACGGGTATGTTGGTATGCGACTGACATCTAAACATCAAAAATGTCAGAAAGCCAACATGTCTGACATGGCGTTT
The DNA here is from genome assembly GCA_958296145.1 of Hydrotaea cyrtoneurina. Classification (NCBI taxonomy): domain Eukaryota; kingdom Metazoa; phylum Arthropoda; class Insecta; order Diptera; family Muscidae; genus Hydrotaea; species Hydrotaea cyrtoneurina. The sequence continues at coordinate 1,535,716 of OY282513.1, read as the reverse complement.
ATGTATGCCATTATACATATCTACATACATTTACGCATGTCTCTCTAGTGTTGAAAATACGTTATATGAACCAGGCAACAATGTTTTTAGACATGCTAACAATCAACATTATGCCTTGTCGTTTAAAATGTTCTAAGTTTGCTTTCAAAATTCCAATTTGTTTAATATATTACGTGTTATCCAACTTACATCTTATATGAATATGGAATGTACCTAAATAACAGCGCCTTGTGAATTCTTCAGCTTAGCTACAATACTGCAAGTGCGCGTTTCGTAAAGTGAAGTCATGATCATCATCGCAAAATGTTCAACGTGAAAAAGACACAAAAACAGAATGTGCAACAAACAGACTTCTACAATTAATAGTGGAGTGGGTATTTGAGAGGTTAGTGTTTATGTATTTGATATAATTACTTAAATAGACAAAGATTCCCATTGGACCAATGACCAATCATAACCAAACATGCGTTAGGCGTTGTTTTGAGCCTTGATGCTTCGATGGTACTGTGGTTGGTACCTCGGGCTGGACCTCATTCCGCGTTGGTTGTTTGCTCTCAGACCAAATCGAGGTTCATTACAAATTAAGAACATACCATCTTTCAACGAAAATCAGTCGATATGTGTGATGTCACTTTCATGATGATTGGGATCTAGATCCCTAGATTATCCATTCCGATAATCCCCAATGGACCGGGATTCAATGTAGCCGAGATGAATATATAGTCCATCCAGACGAATACACATTCGGTGCATTAACCACCTGTACAATAAGACTTAAGAACATTAATAGTAAGAATCGGTCTTGCATATATCGTAAATACTTAATTTTCTACTTAAACATTTGAGTTCTGGGTCATCAGAGTCAGAGTGCGGTCATCACGTCAGAATTTATACACACGTGTACGTCGATCGAAATTAAAAGACACATATTGCTTCTTCAACAAAAGAATGACTCACTATAATTGCTAACAATACATATGAAAAATAACAAATTGACATTTGACAATTTGTGTTGCAGCTTCTCTGCAATTGTTCGTTCTCCTAACTGGTTAGACAAATTTCTACAGTGTTCGACTACGAATAGCTTATCTGTATATCCAATGGCTTGACTTTCTGATGTAAATGTTGCGTCCGGCGTGGTGGATGTGGTCCTGCTGTGGTCGGATTCTTTGGAGATGTTTACACCCTGGCTATAAGCTTTACGTGCACTGGGTGGTAATGTGTGACGGCTACTCTGTCGAAATGGTCAGATGCTACTACCTGGTCAGATGCTACAACAGTTTTTCGCGGTGCATGTACCAAGGGAGAAATTCGTCACTGGTTTTCTTGTCGGTTAAGTCTTAGCACAAGGCAATTTACTCATGATGACCTCCGTGTCGTAAAACGTATACCTGTGAATACGGGTAGTGCCTCAAGAAAAACAGTGTTCCACGTGTTTTCAGTTTCTTCGCTGTGGAGATGCAGAACACAATATGTGTCAGATTGTAGATTCGGCCAAATTGTCCTAAATTCCCAGTTGAACTCAATACCGAACGATATCATAATTCCGAATATGCTGATAAGAAGTGCGGCACTATTTTCCACTAGCCTATCAAAAAACTGATGGTTTTTTTCGGTCTCTATACTACTAATCATCCAAAGTTTGTGAAATGCAAAGAAAAATAACTTTAAAGTAAAGTTGCAGTCCCAATACGAGCACACGTGCTATGTACTTAACCAGGTCTATGGCGTTTTCTTGCACGTTCACACGATCACTTCACTTAAGGGAAAGAACTCGTGGAGGTCTTTATCCTTCCGGTTCGCAAAATTTAATAACGCAATTGCACAAATACGTTAAATCGATATCGGCGTTGTACATGGCCTTTGTAATGGCATTCTTTGACAGGTGCACTACTTGCATATGCATGTTTTCTATAGCTTTTGCATGATTCTCGAATGGATTTGTTTAAGAACAGGGTTTCACCTCGCTTGTATTAAAATGTCAGTTTTATGGGATGACAATGAGACAAAAGCTTTTTCGAAATTCAAATTAACAGCGATTATATTTGTGAGTTTGAGCGGCGTTTACATTGGTCCCTAGTATTGAACATAATTTTATTAATTTATTAAATGAAGTGAAATATGTAGGTCCGTGTTTACGTGAACCCAGAATACTTTAAATCGTATGCTATTTTAAGAATGTTTTATTTTATAAACACAGGGGGTAAAGCAGCTTGTGATTCTCTGTAAGGGAATTGTACACTCTGGCTATTCTAACTTGACATGATATACACATGTCTATAACCATCCGCTCAAGGAATAAATCAATGTTGGCTAGCACAAATCATCTATGTTGTGTAAATTTCATCAGTAGGCAGGAGCTGAACATCGTCGTCATAGGCATGGAACGAGTAAGCCCCCGAAAGCCGATTGTTTTCTCATAAATATACTGTTTAACTGCATTCCTGATAAATTTCGAATGGACTTTTGCACTCACGAAACAACAATCTAGTTGACGAATGTTCTAAAATACAAAAACGCGTGTTTTGAAGATTCACACAACTTATTGGTGTGCAATATTTCCCAACATGGTACGACGATGAATGTATAAATAGTCATACAACTTGAAGAAATTTGTCTTTTCTTGTTCAATGCCACTTCATATGAACCCAAAATTTGTAAGTGCCTGACTCTAGGTTATCTTCCAATCGAAATTTCACCTGTAGTTCTGTCTTCCAAATTTGTTGATGGACATCTGTTTCCTAAATATGTCGCTGTTGCCACTGCTTCCCCAGACTTTGATCGGGCCCAGAATCAATCAGTAAGCAATGACTCATTTCACGCACTGACAGTTCATATCGAATACCATATCCATCTACGTATTTATTAAATTTTTTGTTGTCGTGTTCCCCATTAGCGCTTCCTTCGGGTTGAATTTTCCAACCATTTTCAACGATTCTGTTCATTGATCATTGATTGACATTCAACAATACAAAACATCCATCAAACGAATTTCAGAACCTTCTACAGAAATTGTCACAGTATCCTTTCCCTTCGCCAGAAATGATTTCTGTTCGGTCAGTATTATTATTTATTCACAATCATCCAACTTCGTTAAAAAAAACATACGGTTTGACAAGCAATTCTTCTTGTATTTGAATACCCACATCAGCTAATTTTTCCGTTACGTCAGAAAATGAATTAAAATACTCCGTCATATGTTTCCTTCATGATCAGTCTAAGCAACTTCTTATATAGCGATACTTTTTGTATCTTCTTGTAATTGTTATCCCAGACATCTTTGGACATTGAACAACTCTTCACATAGTTGAGTTGAGAAGATTTTACACTCAACATTGTTTTTTTGCCAGGGCCTGTTCACCTGCAAATCTGAAAACAAACACTTCTTGCATTGGCGCATATTGGCTCAACAACCAAAATTATGTTAATAAAATGCCACAAAAACATGTAACTCTTTTCAATTTGTATATATGTATTTCAGTTCATGTATATTTTCGTAGTCTACTTTTTGGAGCTAGCAGTTCTTCAGTTCTTTTATAAGAAACAAAAGAGGTTTTCTAAAACGGTTTTTTAACTGACGTATGACCGGGATTTTTTGTGACTACTTCTTAGCTGTACTTGATCTGTTGATGCCTAAATAGAAACCACAATATAAAATAATGCTTTGTTATGGATATTTCACTAAATAACATATTTATTGGCTGTTTTTCAACATCTTCACATTCTATGCTAATATGCATTATTTGCAGATTATACATAAAAACTTACATCTTATTAAAAAAAAAAAACTAACTAGTATAGAATCCAGATATCGGACAAAAAAAAAATTATTAACTAAAATCGGCATCAACAACAAACGACAGTATGGGGGACAAATAATTATTGCAGGGGAGCTGGGGGTTTAGGGAGGGAGGGTGATATAATCTATAGGTTCCGACGATATATACAAAATATGAATACCAGTACATACATACTATTATTACGTAGATAGGAAAGAAACTGCATACGCGGCACTTCACGGGTGATTGTGCTGTACATAGATACAGCTGTAGTCACAGGAATAGAATACAAAAATGATATAAGGTACGTTCAAGGGTTACAAGTTTAGGAAAATTCTAGAAATCTGGATGTAAACTTCCTCCTGGATTGCCACTCTTATTGCCCCATAACCAATTTAGTAGAGTGGTTGAGGGTGATTGATTTGTTTGGGCTGAAAATAAAAGGTACACTGTAAAACCTGAATATAGACACTATTTTGTTGATAGACATACACATATCGGTCCCAGTCAGTTCAGATACTGCGGCTTGGGGCATTTTGGCTACGTCTTGATGCAATTTCTCCATTTGTCGTATACGTTGTTCACGCTCTTCCATAAAACCTTTGTCCTTGGAATGACTTACAGTCTGCAACTGGGACAATCTAAAAGAAAGAAACCATCCAACGATAGGGAGAAATTTAACACAGAAACAAATTGTCGACCTACTTCAAATTCAATTCATCGTCAGCTGTTCCCACAGTCGAACCAGCAACTGAGGTACTGGCAACATTGTCGTTAGGTTGTGCAGTTGAAGGACCAGTGGACGTTGATGCTGGAAAACAAAATCGATTGAAATCATGTGATTTTAAAGAGCATATTTGTATTTGCTTACCTTCATGTAATCCTGCGGTTTGCGTTTTTATCGCTTCCACTTGTCGCAACGTGTTGGACAATTTAAGTTGTAACGTGTCTCTCTCTTCCAGCAGAGAAACCAATTCCAGCGTCATTTCTTCGCAACGCATATCACGCTGGTGTAGCATGTACAATGCCAAGTCCAATTCCGATTTCGATACCGTTGGAACGTCAGTGGTAGGAGCCGATTTCCTACTCTCCAGTATTCCAATATGTGAGGAGGTATTTTGAAGTTTAAATGGATCATACTGAGCAGCTAATCGAGCATATTCGGCGGACCGTATGGCCAGTTGCTCTTTTAGCGTAACAATTTCCATTTCTTGCGATTCTAAGGCGGCTTGCATCTGCTCCACGATAGCATCAGTGTTCGCTTCATTGTCCTCCGATCTCATACGCAGTGGGGAGGCTTCAGCCGATGTGGTTCCCGACGCTGTGGTGGATTCAGAAGCGGGGGTAGAAGAAGATGTCGTCTCGACTGAAACAATTTGCTGTACAGGATCAATGGATACGTTTGAGGCGTGACCTGTTCGCAACGAGGCGATTTCTTCCCGTAAACGTGCCTCCTGTAGTTGGAAGTCTTGTTCGCGTTGCGCCAAGTGGTCTTGCCACATCTTAGCAATTTCTCCACAACGCTGTTCAACGATTGTCTCCCATTGAGCATTAAGGGCCTCGAAATCGACGGACTTTTCGGTTAGCGACGGTCCGCCACCAATGCCCTTCTGTACAGTTTCCACGGTTTTGCGTAACTCTGCAATTTCAATGTTCTTAGTGTCCAGCTCCAATGTGAGAGCCTTCATATTGTCGTCTTGCTGTAGGCTTTCCAGGACATGATTGTTGAGCACTTGTAATTCCTCCTCCATTTGCTTTTTGTCTGTCAGCAATTCCTTAACTTGCAACTGTAGCTTCTGTACTATTGAATCGTCTACTGCTGAGGCCAGCTGTGGTTCTTCCTTGTTGGCTTGCATTTCTTTGGTTATTTGCAGAGAAAGATTGTTTTCCAACTCGTGTTTATCATCTTCAAGATGTTTAACTTGCATTTTCAGCATTTGTATTTCCTGGTTTTTGGTCAGTATTTCTAAAACAAGTTTTTCAGTCTGGTCTTCGTTCATAAGATCATTGATACGCTGTTTCAAATGCATTATTTCGGATTCTCTTTCTTGTAGTTGCGCTGATAATTCTTCACTGTTAGAAGCTACATTTGATTGTTTCAGAAAATCATTCTCCGCTAGTACATTTTGCAGTCTCTCCTCCAATGTGTGTCGCTCGTTATCATCGGGTACTTGATGAAGATGTAAGCTTTCCTTCAATTCCTCATTTTCTTTAAGAAGCTGTCCTTTCTCAGACTTGAGAAGATCAAAATCCTTCTGTGGAATCGCTGTTGTCTGGTGCTTGGCGGCATCAAGTTGTTTTTCCTTTAGTTCCTTCAATGACGACAGTTCAGACTCCAAATCAATCAAACTCTGTTTAGTGTTAATGAGAGTCTCTCTCAAATTCTCTACTTCCGAATGGAGATTATCCAGCTCGGTTTGTAATCTTAATTCATTTGACTGAGACAATGACAAGACATCGGATTGCGTTTGAAAATCGGAGGATAACTTCTTGTTTTTGTCCAGCAGACTGTTGTGCAACTCCTGATGATTTTGTAATTGAATTTTAAGATTATTTAGTTGAGTTGTATCGTCGCTTAGTTGATTTTCTTCTAACGCGGACAGCTTCTGTCGCAAGTTTTCAATAGTTTGTTCTGCACGTTGGGAATTTATTTTCTCCTCTTCCAAAAGAGCTTGCAACTCCAAACGATCTCCTGCAACATCTTGTATTTCCAGCGTTAAGGCATTCACTTTCTGCTGTAAGTCCGTATCGTTGCCAGCAGATTCTTTAAGAACAGTTTCCGAGGGAGTGGACATAGCTGGTGCATTGGAGTTGCTCTCATTACCCCAATCATCTAGCGTTTGTAATTTCTGTTGCAGCTCTCTAATTCGAGCCTGATACATTTGCACTTCCATATCTTGACGTTCTTTCATTTCGGCCATGCGTTCATTGCCCGCTGTCAACATGTCAATTCTCTTGAGTAACTTTTCTTTCTCGGTGTTGGAGTTATCCTGTTGTTTTAGTTGCTCTTCCAGCTTGGACTCCAGAGTCTTGATTTGGTTTTTCATTTCATCTTGAATGGCGGCATCCAGATCACTAAACATTGAGTTGGATTCTATGGAAGCAGATTTGCGGAAAGTTGCAGCATTAACCGTTGATTGCTGAAGTTCATCGATTTTCACCTTGTACTCTTTTAGTTTTTTCATAAGTTTACCAGACTTGACGTGCAATTCCTTCTTCTGTTCTTCACTGCGCTCCAGAGCCAGCTGAAGTTCTTGCAAACGCTCGTTCAGTTCTTGCATATGTATTTCCAGAAGCTGTTCTCTGGGCACCAACGAAGGTTGGCCGCCCATCACCGACACAGTTTGTTTGGCAAAATGTTCGGCTTCTGCAACCGCTTCACTGTTACCCCACGAGTCACCCCAATCATCCCCAATATCAAGGGTAGCTATCGCAGTTTCAACCTTCGGTGAGATATGCTTTTCATCAGGGTGACAATCGTACGCTTTCTTCGGTACAATAATTTCCTCCACCACTGGCTCTGCGGACACTTCAGGGATGACGAATGGTTCAAACTCACCAGCTGCCGAGTTGCCAAAGAACATGTCTAGGGTGGGTTGGACGATAGGATCTGCCACTATTTGATTCTCTAAAGAAGTCATTGTTCTCTTCAAGTGATCTTCATCTATGTGAGCACGTTGCTCACGGCGCAATTCGTCCAATTCCTGATCTCTTGTCTGTAGAAGACATTCAAGGTCTCGCATTCGATTTCTAAGTACGTCGAGCTCAGTCTCAAGAGATTGGGATAGGGTTTGTTTAACCAGTTTCTCGTCCTGCACACTCTGCAATTCGTTTTTCGTCTGTTGAAGGATAAGTTCCTTATCGTGTAGGCGGTTTTCAAATTCCCGTAAACGCTCTTCGAATTCGGCTTCTCTTTGATTGCGCATCGACAACTTGTGTTCTAAATCTTGAGCATGTTTCTCTAAATCGGAAACGTTACGCTGAAGATCTTCAATTGTCGGCAGCTCTGAGGTAAGCTGGGGAGATCTTTCCACGCTATGCGGCTGAATAATGTCGTCGAACGGTGATCGAACCGATGAGTCCGACGTGAAGAACATTGGAGGTGCTGGTATAACATCAGTGGTATGACTTTCTGTCAGAGCAGATGCGACGCTTTGCAATGTTTGAACATTGACCAAATCCTGCTGTCGATCCGTTACTTGGCGTTGCATTTCCTGGTTGGCTTCGAGGAGCCCATTGAATTCAGTCTGAAGAGTGTTCAGATCTTGTTGCAGGCGATTTACAAGAGAATTTTTTTCAATAAGGTCATGGCGGATACGTTCTATTTCATGGTTGTCGGAAGTGAGATTTGCATCCGCATCGGGTCCTGGAATTTGTTGAGGCAACCCAAAAGCTAGTGCAAAGGGATCGGATTGATTAGCGATTGTTGTACTGGCTGCTGCAGCTGCCATTTGTAATTGCAAATTCTGTCTCTGATAGTTTTCTATGATTGCCTCTTTTTCGGCCAACAGATCTGTTAGACGCTTATTTTCGGTCTCTATGAATACCTGGTCATCAGTTTGATTTTGTCCCACTTGCATTCGCAGAGTATCCAGATCAGCTATTTGTGTGCGCAGAGCTTGAAGTTCATTTTCATGATTCGAAGATAAACTTTCGATTTGATGGCGCAAGTTTTCAATTTCGGTTTTATCCTGCATGGACTGCATACGCAACTCTTGGAGATCATACAGATCTTGTTGCGAAGTTTCACTTTGCATTCTTAACCACGACGACTCTCGCTCTAGTTCTGCCTTTGCTTGCTCCAGGGTATTGATATTTTCCTGAAGACGTAAAATATCATTTTGGAGGAGGGAACTGTCGTCAGTCAATCTTTCGAGTTTCTCGGACACTTCGCGTTTCTCGGCATTCAATTGTTCCAGTTGATCGTTCAGCTCACATTCGAGTTCATCCAGTTCTGTTGCTTTGGCTGCAAGTTTCCCATCATAGACAGCCTTTTGTCGTTCAATATCAGATTCTGCCTTTGAAAGTCGTTCTCGAAGTGTGGCAAGCTCTTGTTCGAATTCACTGTTGCTTTCCGATTTGTATTCGGAATATTCCCTTTCCAATTTGGTGTATTTGGTCTGGAGTTGGTTGTGGTCCGATTGTAATTTCCGGACTTTCTCTTCGATTTCTTCTTTGTCGCTTTGTGAATCAATTAGCCTTTGTGCGATGACTTCATCATGTTCGGATAGCATATTCAAGCGATATATTAGTTCGTCTTCAGCCTTGGCATGCTCTTCGGAACGTGACTGGAGTTGGGCATCCATGACGTTAACTTTGCGTTCCATCGATGCTCTACGTTCTTCAAAACAGGCAACACACTCTTCCAGACGGCAAATCTTGTCCTTGAATTTAGCATTTTCCAGCTCTATGGTTTCGATGTAGGACATATCTTCTTGCAGCTTTGCTTGAATGCCGTTATGTAGGGTCTCCAACCGTGTTATAGTCTGTTGGAAGTTGGCCTTTTCGCTAGTGTATTTATCGTTGAGCTTGTTGTACGCATCTTGAACTAGCTCAAGTTCAGATCTCAATGGCTGGTTGATTGCAGCATCGACCTGGGATTGAGTCGTTGGTGATAGTATCTCTTCTTCGGGCAATGTGACGAGCTTTTCTTGTAAATCTCTCAGTTGAGCTTGTAATCGTTGAATCTGGCCATTGCGTTCTTTAATGACGGCCTTGGACTTTTCAAATTTCAGAGACTTGGCTTTTAACTCTTCTGTGACTTCTTTTATTTTTTGTTCTTGTGTGCCCAATTGGGTCCTGAGACTATCTACCTTAGACTGGTCTTCAGATGGCTTCATACTTTGCAATTCAGTGCACAATTCCTTGATTTTCTGTTGACTTTCGTGATCTTTTTCTCTGAGTACCATAATTTCATTTTCCAATTCATCTATTACAGTTTCGGCCTTTTCAAGCTTAGCACTTTTGTCGTCTAGAACTTTCGACACGTTCTCTGCATTCTTAACAGAAGACTCATTTCCCCATTCAGATTGTTGCTCTTGGGCAGCCATCAACGTTTGTCGCAATTCTTCGATTTCTCTTATTTTGAGGCTAAGATTTTCTTGGGTACAAACCAGCTCCTCTCGTTGTTGCTGATCAGTTTCGGCAGAATCACCCCAATCCGAGGTTTCTTGGCGTACCATTATTAATTCGCTCTCCAATTTTACAATCGCATTTTGGGCCGACTGGAGTTCCATTCGGAGCTTTTCAGTTTCAAGCAGCTGCTTCTCTAGGTGTGATATCGAATCCTGAGCTTGAGACATCGATTTTTTTAAATCTTCCACTTGCTGGTTTCTGATTCTCAACTCTTCTTGGCTCAGTATAAGTTCTTGCTGCAACTGTTCTGTTTCGCCAGAGTCAGCACCCCAATCCGACGATTGTTGTTGTGTTGTAGTCAGCTCTGCTTGTAGGGTTTGTATGGACGACTGTTTCTCATCAATTGCCAATTGAAGCTGCTTAACTTCTTGTTCCAATGCATTTCTAATATTTGTAAGATCTAAAAATTCCTCTGCCTTGGTGGATAGTTGCTGTCTGGTTTCATCTAACTGACTTTGTAAGTTTGTGTTCACAGCCCGCAGTTCGTCTTGTTCTTGAGTACTCGTATCGTGCGATTTACTCTGCAAATCTTTAAGTTTACTTTCATATTCTTGACATTGATGGACTTTCTTTTTCAAATTTGCGGCATACTTTTTAAGCTTTTCCAACTGCTCCTTGTTGCGCTGCTCCAGTTCTTGGTGTTTGACCAGCAGCTGACTTTGGCTTTTTTCAATTTCCGAAAGTTGATTCAATCGACTCTGTTGCTCCCGGTTTGACGACTGCAGGTGATGGTTATTGGTTTCTAACTCTCTCAACTGCATCTCCAGCTGTTGCGTTTGCAGTTTGTTGCTGTCGTACAGTTCTTGTAGATAGGAAATATCATCATCCTTTTCGGCAATCTTGTTTGCATTCTCCTCCATTGTTTTATATAGGTCAATGATTTGTTGATTGAGGGTGTCAATGGTTTCCTGTTTGTTGGATAGTTCGTTAAGTTGTTCCTGAACCAAGTGCTTGTTGATTTTAAGAGCCTCTCTTAATTTTTCGCATTCGTTGCGCAGATCTTCGGCTAGTTCGGATCCGGCCGAAGAAGATGTTTGCTTGAGATTTAAAAGTTCTTGTTTAAGATCTCGCATCTGTTCCTCGTGTTGCTGTATGTCCAAAAGTTTGACATTCATTTCATGTTCGTGTTCTTTGTAGGCCTCGATTAGCTGTTGCTTCTGTTCGGCAACAAGCGTTTGCAGAATTTCCATTTCTTGTTCGTAGGTGTCACACCTGGATTCAAGCTCCTTACGAAGACGTGTTAATTGCTCAACTTGTTTTTCGTGTGCCATTTCCTTGTCATTGATGACACGATCAAAATCTTCAGATAGTTTCTTGAGGGTGAGGATTTCGTCAGATAACTGGGATATCATTACAGATTTCTCCTCATCACCATTCCGGGCTTCATACAATTCACGACTGAGATCTTCAGCTCTCGACTGTAATTCCGTTAATTGGTTCTCATACCTTTCGATCTGTTGTAAAGCCGTACTCAGTTTGGCTTCCGATTCGCTGTCTGTGTCTAATTTAATGGCCGGTCTATCCTCTGAGAATCTATTGTCAGATTGGTCGTCCTGATTGTCCCTGGCCTCGTCCAATAGTCTTCGCAGATCCACTATAGTGGCTTTAAGTTCACGATTTTGAGCAGTAAGTTGTTCATATTCCGCTAGAGCCTTTCCATTAGGTGCTGTCACTGCGACCACGGTTTCAACGACGGTCACCGTTTCAACGGCACTGCTGGCTTCTTTGACTTTTTGAAGCAATTCACTAAGTTGGGAGTGGGCGTTTTCGGCCTCCTTGGCCAATTTTTTCGATACGTTGAACTTTGACTTTTTGTCGATGGCCTTACGATATGCCTCCAATTCACAATTCAGCTTGCACAAAGACTTCTCACACTTGTCGAATAATGTTTCACCGTTGTCCAGAGCCGCAACCACTTCAGAGGATTGTTGAAGAGACGTTAGTTCTTGTGAAAGTTGATTCTTATGTGCTCTTGACTCAGCCATTTGCACTGTTAAGGAGTCCTTCTCCCGACTGACGGTTTCAAGCTTAAGTTGCAGATCGTTCTGTTTTTGATTGGCTACATCAAGTTTAGATTGCAGGTCGTCCCTTTCATGAGTCAAATCTTCGATGCGTTGCAAGAGTTCATGATTTTCGGTATTTAAGTGCTCCATTTTTTCCAAAACCTCGCGCCGTTCTGTGGTAAATAACTCGATTTTGGACATTAACTCGGAACTTTCTTCTCTTAGTTTGTTAAGACTTTCTGTCAGTTCGGGATTCATTTCGGTTTGCGTCAATTCATTCACTGAATCTTTGTGCGAGGGCATTTCGGACGGACCTTCATCGCCAGTTTCTAAGCGTTTATTGAATTCTTCAAGCTCTTGCTTTTCTTGTTGGGTAAGTCTTTCCACAATTTCTATTGATTCGGCGGAAGAAGACGACTTGCTGAGCTTTTCCACTTTGTCGAGTAATTCAATATTTTCATTTAGATAATGTTCCAGTTTCTTGTCCAACTCATCTTTTTGCTGTTGGACAACATCCACTCTTTCATTTGCGGTTTGCAGGGAGTCTTCCTTGTTTTGCAGTTCGTTGCGCAGAGACGTCACCTCTTCTGACAGTTCCTTGACCTGCTCTTCAAGTTGGATTTCGATTAACTCAGATTTAACTCGCGTCTGCTCTCCCTGCTTAAGAGTATCGAATTGTTGTTGACTTTCTGTTAGCGCATTTGTTAATGATTCAATCTGCTGTTCGTACTCATTAAAGGCACTGTCCGATGGGCCCGATGATTCCATCTGCTTTAGTTGCCACTGGCCTTTCTCGTCTTCCAATTCTATTATTTTCTGCTGCAGTTGCTCTTTATCCTTTTCCAATCGCACCACCTCCTTGTGGAGGTCTGAACCCTTTTTGAGTTTTTCTATTTGTTTTTCTGCTTGCTTACATTTCAGTTTCAGCTTAATCATAGCCTTGTTGGACTCATCCAGCTTTTGTTTGAGTTGTTGGTTTTCCGATTCTAGTTCTGCATTTCCATTACCATCTGCATTTCCGGCAGATGATGAAGAAAATAGGGGCTTATTCCTACTGGAGTTCTCTAATTTCTCTTCGAGCACTTGGAAGTTGGCGTTTAGGACGTTCAATTCGATGGTCTTCTCCATTAGCTCTTCTTCATTTTTCTTTAATGTTTCTTGTGATTTTAGCAAATCATCTCTCTGCGATTCTATGGTAGCTTCCAGGCTGGCAATTTTTTCAGCTATAGAGGAATCATTGATTTCAAGCTTTTCATTTTCTCTAATCGTTTCAATAAGTTTGGAATTCTCCTCGCGCAATTCCAGAACTTCATCCATTAACTCTTGAATTTGCTTGGCCATTTCAGCTTTTACCTGGGTATCTGTATCGGGCTTATCAGGTTGTTTAGAGGCGTCTGCAACAGCCTGTAATTGATTGAATTTCTCCTCTGAGCACCGCAGTCGCTCCTGTGATACAATTGCATCTGATTGGAGCTCTTTGACTTGCTCTTCAAGTTTTGTATTATTAGATGTTAGATCACAACGTGCTGTTTCTAAAACATCATTGATTTCATTCAGCTCCTGGATTCGCTTTAGTTGAGTGTCTAGTTCCTTTTTCAAAAGCTCATTCTCCGTTCTCATATCAGACGTCTCAGTGAAATCATCCAATTGTTTTCTTAAGCGGTCGATTTCTTCCTTCAGTTTGACAGTTCCATCAGAAGGATCATTCAAAGACTGTAGTTCTACTTGTGAGTTCATCTTTTCGATTTCTTGTGTCAGCCTAGTGTTTTCCTTTGACAACATTTCTATCCGCTGGATTAGATTATCGTTTTTATTGTCCTCTCCGGGGTATTCCACGTGGATATCTCCATGTTCAGCACTTCGGCTATCTATTATGCTTTGGAGTCTACTAAGATCTTCTCTAAACGACTTTTCTTTCTCTTCAAATTCTCGCTGTTTAATCTCAAGAGTTTTTTCTAACTCTTGAATTCTGCTCTCGGTATCCTTATTGTTGGGTAGTAGATTATTGCGATTATTATTTTGTTTCTCCTTCTCCAATTGCTTCTCCAAAAGGCGACATCTGTTTTCCAGAAACTTGATGCGTTCCTTTTCCAGATTAAAACTCTGTATTGACAAATCCGTTGCCGATTTGTGCCTTTCTCTGCTGACTGGGGTGTATATTAAGTTGCTCAAATCAGACATGGACCGGCCCAGTTCCGATGTGTCTTCCAGGCACTGTTGTGTGGAATCAAATTTCTCTTTGAGCTGTGAAACCAGTTGCTCCAAATGCTGTTTACTAGAAGTTTTTTGTGCCATACGCAGCTTATTCTGTTCCAACTGCTGCCGCATTAAGGCAATTTTTTCGCTTCCTGGCGTGCTGAATGTGGACGACGAAGGCTGTTGTTTGCTTGGCGTGGGATTGGGCGTTGATGAGTGTCCTGGCATGAGTGAAGCTTGAGAAAGATTGAGAAAACTGGGTTTTTCCTCGTAACCCAAAGAGGCTTCGTTGGAAGCCACTTCTGTCGAGTAGGTGGACACATTTAAACCCTGCCTCGATTTGGCTTTGGACTTCATCAGTCTTTCGGCAATATTTTTGACTTTTTCCTGCGCAGCTGACTTGCTGGAACCATGAGCTGCGCCAGATTTTCGTACCAATTCCTTAAGTGCGGAAATTTTTTCCTGAAAAAATGCATGCGTTCTCTCATCATATTGCCAATTATAATTTTACTTGGGACTTACCTGCTGTTGCAGAAAACTTTCCTGCAGATTTGTTATATCTGCAGTTTGTTGTTGGTGTTGTTCGTTTGAATCGGACGACATTATCGTTACTGTTTTTCTATATTTTCACTAAAAGAGAGTAGAGTAGACGAGCTGGTGGTGTGTGTTTGTTTGTGTTAAACTTCTTTATGCATTCATTAGCTTATTGCTGTTGCTTTTCCTCCTCTTGTTTAATATAGACAGATTCGTAAAAGTTTCGTATGTTTGACATCACATTGGGCATTGGGGTACTTGTACTAGAAATAAAACGAAACCCATCAAAACATAAAATAACACAATAAAACAAGTTCTGAAAACATAATATGCAAAAATATGGTAAAACGAAACATGAAGTTTGCTCGGAAACGCGAGAATTCTTAATTATTTTCTAACATGACAACATCACTTTCATCGCTCATCTCTCAATGCCACAACAGTTCTGACGTGTTCGTTTTTATTTTCATTCACTTGTCCAGGCCTTGTTTTTGTGTCTAATCTTCTGCATTTTTTCACATTTCGATGCAAGCGTCTACGGGCTATGGCTTTACCATATTTTGATTGCAATTAATTTAATTTTTCCCAAGATTTACCATAAATTTCTTGGACAAAATTTATTACAGAAAAAAAAACACAAATTAAGTCGTCAGCAATAGTTACACTGTTGTCAAATTATGTACTCAAGAGGTCGAGACAGGGTTGCTTTATACTCGTATCGAATAAATTTCAGTGTTGCCATATTATTGTGACTGCAACTCGAAAGTTTGGCATACAGCGGATTCGTATTTACAATTTCGGTTTATTAAATTGTCGTGAATTTTACTTTTGCCATTCATAGTGAAAAAACCCAGACATTTTGTGTGGCTCGTTTGCAATGCACATTCACTAAAGCAGTCTTGAGGCATTTCTGATTAAATTGTGTTTCAATTGCATGTGTTAGCGAATCAGCGAATCTTTAGACGCATTTGCAGTTGCAATGTCTAATACAAATACGTTCTGTTCCCCCTTGAATTGTAGTATTTGTTGATTACCTTGTTGAATTTGGCTTAATAAAACTTACCATCCATGTTTATACAAATGAATGAATGAAATAAGAGTGACGGGTTCAGGGGTTCATGGGCATGAAATGAGATACAAAGATTTCTGATTATATTTACAGAGTTGTACATTAAACCATTCGCACCGCCACAGAATCCGATAGAAAACAAATAGCTTTTGTTAATATCATTTTGAATGATCTGCATTTAGAACAAAATAATGCATTAATATCGGAATTGATAACAAAGAAGTAAATACAATTAAAGCATAAGCCGTTGTGAATGTATGGTACGCATTATTTTGGACATGCTCGTTTTACGTGGCGGATTGACGAATTTAGAAATTCTAAGACGACAATTCACAGTAGAAATGTACTTATATTAAAGTTGAGTATCATCGATTTCCTAATGTGGTTGAAACATAATCGAATACAACATAAACCTGTTAAGAAAGAAAACGCCAGTAATGACCCATTTAGGCAAAGTGATTTTATAATATAAATTAAAAAAAAAACATTTTCAAAGGAAATCGTTTCAATTAAAAAAAAAAAAATCATAAATTCACAAGATCACCAGCAATCATTTTTAAATAAAATAATTTTGTTAGTATCCATCGGAGATAGAGATCTTGGTAATCTTGGGGATGCGGATTTAAATCCGCGCCATAAATGTGTCATATTCGGATTTTCAGTAGCCATTACATCGAAGTCCATTTTATCCTCGTCAGTTTTTTCCGAAACACAGAAAATTATATCCTCATCGGCCAATGCACCACAAATTGGAAGACCTTCATGGATCTGCTGTAGTGTGTACGGATACATCTCGCCAAGCTCTTCGAGAAAATTGCATTGTGTTGTGATACAATACTTAAAAGTCTTGTATTATTCCATGATCTACTGGTTTAACTTTCTGGTAAGTTATTAGTAAACTGGTAGTCCATATAACATAACAATAATTAATTACTTCGTTACCTCGTGAATATTTCAATTTCAATAATTCATGCAAAACATCTTTTATTGACACTACTCCTTTAACAGCATTAATTTACAATTTTCGTATTCGACTTCAGAAGACCTGCAAACTTGAGTTTAGAAATTGCATTTACAGAGATAGAGCAGTTAAGAATTTCACTTTCATAGATTAATGTTTTCTTGGGATTGAAATTTACAACCATAAAATTTAAACGGTCCATTTATTTTGAGTTTCTATTCCACTAGAGTTTTTTTTTTGGTATCTAAGGGGGTGGGACCAATATGCAATGCTGTAACACATATTTTAAATACACCTCGAAAAATTTAATAAATGCATAAAAATGGAGACTCCAACTTTGGGAAACTGTCATAATAATCGGCTTTGCAAGTTGGCTATATGTGACGCATAACATTCACTAATTTATACAATAGATTTCACGTCATACGTGAAGCTGTTTATGTACATTTTAATACCGTAAATAGGACTTCAAATAAATATTAGTAAGAAAAAAAGTAAACGGTCAACAGTTTGAGATAGTATTGAGTTGTATTGAAGAAGTTGGATGTGTGTGACACCAAATACCATAGAATTATATTCTGTGGTATCTGTGTGTGTCATTAGATTCATTTATGAGTATTTTGATGTGAACGAAAGAAGAAACCCAATTAGTCCCTATGTATTCGACTACTCAATAGTGCAGCAACAGCGTGCTGTTCAGCTCGTTCGGCATAATTTAAAGCGGTAAGACCGAGCATGTCTGTTTCATTTATATTATCCACGTTATCCATTAGAAATTGCACAATATCGTCGTAGCCGTGCAAAGCGGCGACATGAAGGGCTGTACGGCCGGAGGGATCGGGTTGCGATAGATCGGCGCCGGCCAACTGATACGATCGTAAGCGTATTAAGGCACCCCGGGCTGCTGCAGCACACAACTGTTCCCCAACTGCCCTGGATGAGCCAGTGAGATGTGCTCCACAGGTGAGTAACAAGTGGATGATATCATGATTGTCATTGCTGATAGCTTCCATGAGAGGTGTTCTCTCGTATCGATCTCGTATGTGCACCGAAACGCCGTTCAGTATGAGATGATTTACTACAGCTAAGTTGCCTTCATGGCAGGCCAGATGTAACGCAGTACGGCTGTCTTGATTCACACCAGATAAATCGGCTCCATATGCCTTGAGGTTGTTTATCTGTAAAAATAAATAGTTTTGTTTTTACGAACGGTTTCGAAAGATTTTATTCGTATTTCGAACGACCTTTTGTATATCGCCAGCTGCAACTGCAGCGTTTAGCATAGCAGGGAAAAGAGTGGCACCCAATTGGCTCAGTTCCTGCGGCGAAGACAGGTGCAATGATCTAGCGACGGCATCTACCAAATCGTACTCCTCCATTTTCGGGCAAGAATTGGAAGTCAGTTCGCCCCTGAGATTGGATTGCATCATCTATGAAGGAAGCTATTGTTTAGTGTTTTATTTTTTAAAGAACATTAACGTCCCCGTGGACTTACCTGCTTCTTTATATCAAGATCCCATTCGTTTTTGCCCAAGATATAGGACAATTTGGTGAGCGCCGCTTCTGGTGTCATATCGAAACCGGGTATAACGCCCATATCGAATAGAACTTTGCCCGTTTGATAGATTTCCGCCACAGATCCATTGGGACACTGTGTACAGTTGACTATGATAACTCCTCTGTTGGAAGCCTCCTTTAATTCGTCCAGTATATCTTTACGATTGGATGGCACATTGCCGGAGCCAAATGATTGCAAAACCACACCTTTCATTGGTGGCGACAGAAACGCGCGAAATGTCGATGTGGAAATGCTGGGGAAGAGTCTTAGAATTCCAACATTTTCATCCAATAGCGAATGCACGCTGAATCTAGAGACTTTACACGGTCGGAATATAAGGCGATAATCAATGTCCACACTGATTCCAATATGTCCCAATGCCGGTACATTCGGTGAATCGAAGGCATCCAACGAGTTGGAGCTAACTTTTACGGTGCGATTGCCTCGCATCAGTTTATTACCAAAGAAGATGCAGACCTCGGGAATCACATAATTGCCGGCAATTATGAGAGCCGACGTAAAATTGTCTTTACCGTCAGTGCGGGTCTCAAATATGGGTATCTGAGAGCCGGTAATTATCACAGTTTTGCCGAGATTCTCTAACATAAACGACAAAGCGGAAGCAGTGTATGATAAGGTGTCTGTGCCATGCAACACCACAAAGCCATCAAAGAATTCATAAGATTGCTGCAACAATACAATTCCGATTCGAGTATTATTAAATAGGTAACCCCAAAAATGCCACCACTCACATGAATATCTTTTGCAATTCTTGCCCAGTCATTAATTGTCATATTACTCGAGTCCAAAAGAGGCGAATACTCAGTGATTTGATACATCACACGATTACTTTCCCCCTGGACATACGGCAGCACCAGTGGTGCCATCGACGCCGACTGACCAAAACGCTTCTCCGCATACTCCTCATCATGCATATTGGGATATTTGCGAATGCGCTTAACCAAAGCATTCGTGATGGGAGCCAGAACTGAAAGGTTTCCAACATTATTTTCACCGTTTGATTGTTATTTATCTCATAAACATACCATTCCGATCATTTCTCACCATTCCTATGGTTCCACCAGTGTATATGACTCTGACACGGGTTTCTTTGGTTTCCGCAGGCATGAGGTTGCCGTAACTTTGGTTACGCTTCAAGGATGTACTTTTTGTTGGCGAACAAGGAACGGCCGAGTCCATGGAAGATAACGATTTCAAGCCAATTTTCATGGTCAATGCCCCATCATCCTCGTCCACAATTGATGAATTATTTCCCTCAATCTGCCTGCGATCACTGAGCCCATTTTCGGTTTGACTAGACATCTGTAAAGAGAAAAGTTTTAACCATGATAAAAAGAAGCAGCATATAACAAATATCGCAAATGTGCTAAGTCCACCTTTAAACGGAATGTTTTTGCTTAATCAAAACGAAACAGAAGATGTTAATGCTTCGAATAGAAAATAAAAAAGTTATATTATTACTTTTCCTGTTTACAGAGTGATGACCAAAATGTTCAAAAAACAAACAACTTAGAATGAATTTGTCCTCTCATGCAAAATCTTAAAACCCGGACTTAGCCCTTTTGCACTATAAGGTAGTGATGTTGTGCTTTTGGGCTTGTGGTCATAAAATAAACAATGGAGTCTTAATCAGTAGCATACGGCTGATGAGGTAGCCATTCGTGGATCGACTTATGCCCGTTGGTTGAGTGTTCAAATTTTGATACTTCGTACATTTCTACTTTTGTTAATGAAATAATGGGTTTTTTCATGTTGAAAAACTGAATTTTAATAGTAATAAAATTGAAGTACCACCGAAAAGACATTGGCTATAATTAGTTCAATAATGCCGTGTTGGAAATTGTTATAATCCATATGGCAGATATATTCTGAAAGTGCATCATCCCAACTTGCGGATCGACTTATTTCGAGTTATATGGTAATGTCTGATATTCAAAGGCTAAAAAAAAAAATGTTTTTCAATTGGAAACTCCTTATTTTAAACCTAAGGTTTGGTTAATATTCAGAGAACTCGTTTGTAAATATCTTAATCCAAAAGTGTACGAAATGGTTGTTGCCCGTATCACTCCTGCTTAGAAGTATGTAAATTGTATGCGTCCAACGCCCACTACCAAATTCAATTTCTGAACATACAAAGAAATGTTTGTGTGTTTTTTTTTTATCTGAACAATATTTTCCACTATCAGTCCCATATCATTTGTCTTATCGTTTGAGAGATATACAGTATTTTTAAAATATGTTAATACCTCAAAGCAAAGGTCTTAGACATGATTACAATTTGTCGTACAACTTCTTCTGCATATGGATGTGGAAAATATTGGGAAAAGCAGAAGTTTATAAAACATGCACAGACGACAGTGCCATCGTCGGGAAGGTAGAGCGAGATGCAATTGGCTTTTTATCCAGAAGTGAGAAGGAATCGTGGTCCCGGTCAGTGAGTATACAAATTACATCGTACACTGATTCGAGTGAAGTTCCCCGTATGTTCCTTCATGGAATGTTAAGGGAAATAAATAAGTATAAGAACGAATCGACGAAAATGCGTCTGATGGTGAACGAGGACAAGACGAATGCTATGTTTAATGTTTTTGGAACAAAAGTTCTTCTTCGTTATCTAAACTATGACAGGAAGAGCATTTATTGCCGATTTGCAAATCGCATGTGATTTCACAATCGCATGATTGTAAGGACATGGGCGAATAATTAATTCGAGCTCGATGGTCAAAGTTGTTGTTTTTGAGTTAAATTATTTATTTCAATATTTTGTCGTCCTCTGGATACCATCTTCAGAAATCAAAACATCTAAACCGGTACAACACTCTAGTTCTATTCGAATATGGGTACTTGCGAAGCCAGGTATAGCTGTGCTGCGTGTTTTTTGAGAGAAAAATCCTTCGTCAAATCTATGGCCCGATCTGTGTTAACGACTCTATGAGATATGTACGTATAACCCAACAAACATCGAATGCTTGAAAGTAATTCATTAAGCGGGCAAAGACCAACAACCGGTTGTAGAGCCAAGTAATATCTCAAAGAATTGCTTTCCGACGAAAGATGTATTCCAGGGGTTTACATTTGTATTGAGCAAAACAGGAGAGATGTTTGTTAAGTAAACAAATAAATTGATAAATAAAAAATTAAAAATGTCAAGCCGAAATTCCACCAAATTTGAACAATTAAATTCCGTCTTAGTCACGCGTTTATACAAACATTGGCTTCGTCAAGATCAAACTTTTCATAATGAATCTATATTATTTTATTTTTTCCATTACGTAGTAGATTTTGCGGCGCGTCGCGGCGTTTCATGTTTATTTTATTAGATCAGTCTAGTGTGTCTGTATGTAGGTATGTTCTTAGGAATACACAATATAGGTATTCAGGTATATACACATGACAGCTCGGCAACATTTTTTCTGATATTTTGGCATGCCATCAAGCTCGTGTAATAGCTCAATTGGCATGCGCAGTACAAAATTCCATTTGAAGTTAACATTCGAAGTGTTTAGATGGCGTGGTTAGAACGCGGAGTTTTTCGAAAATTATTTTAACTTTTTGAAAGTTTCCCAGAAATTTGGAATATGAAAAGTGATTTTTATCACTACAAACAAAAAAAGCCAATGGCTTATAAGAAGCTTTTAAAAAAAATAAAAAAAGAAGTGACAATCGATTATGTTAAACTCAAAAATAAATACACTAGGCGTGAGTTTTACAAAAAATGTCGCTTACGACGTTTTGCGCTAGAACGCTTTAAACATATGTATGTATGTACCCATATCCAACTAAATTTTGTTCAAACAGGCAACACTTTAAGGCGCTAATTGCATTTCTAAAAATGGCCAATAAAGTTTTTCGCGTCCAGCATTATTGTGAGTGAGGCTAAATAAATACATACTTAGTTTCATAAATAGGCACATGTTTGTATGTACACATGTATGTGTTTAAATATCATGTGAGCCCAAGAACAAAAGAGAACAATATTGTTGTTCTTCTGCTCTTCTTCATCGGCAGTTCTCCACAGATGTCTTCATGTCAAATGACTGACGACGATCTGCCTCCATCGGCATTCCGTTGAACTGAAATATTCGGGAGCCGCTAATAAAATGACTTGTTTACATATTTTTCGTTCTTACTCACATGTGTGTACATAACTACAATCATAGAGTGTGTGAATGAATGCTCTCCGAGCAGTAGGTCCACCTTGCATTGCTACAAACGAAATTGTGATGTTTAAGCAACAAAAAAACATCCCAATATAATGTGCGACAAAACAAATTGGAATAGGTTGGTATAAGGGATGTAACGAATGGGGGTTTAGCGAATGCGAATAATACAAAATGATTCGCATATGGGAAAATTCGTTGCATTCCTAGTTTACATAATTTCCAAACAATCTCACAACGTTTGGAAATTATGTAAACTAAAATTTATTATTTTGTTTATAAAAAAAGGAACCAACCTTAATGTCTTAGGCGTAACATAAGCCATGGTAGTTGTACGGATCGTATCGGTACTCATTTCCAATGATTGGTCTAATATGTGCTAACATTTCGATTATGCCAACTTATAGTAATAACTCAATGATCACGAACAACCGAAGAAAAAAACTGTACACATTTTGGATAATAAAATGCAATAATTCGGAAGCGTTATACGTCTGTAGGATATTTCAATGTGAAAGGGTGTCTGTTCGACACAATAACTAACAATAAGTTTAAGCTGAAAAACCGAACAGCAACAAAACAATCAACCGTGACATTGCCAAGCTTCAAATATGTGAATCAGCCAAAAAAAAAAAAAAAACTAAAAAGAAGTGACGTCGGCATATTATGAGACAAATAACTTTGTTGTGAAATTAATCGGCATAGATAGAACGGAGATATCTATGTACATACATACATATATATTCGGAAATGTGATAAACAAATATGTACATATGTTGGTATATAATTTCAATTTCATTGTTAGTTCACCCAAACAGAATCAACGTCACTTACACACAATGTATGTTTTCCTTCGTGGGCAAACTGGAAAGGATATCATCATTATTGATAACAAACATACTAAGGACACTCTCTTGAATGTTTTGTCAGACAACACCATCAGCATGGATTATTGAGCGATTGGATATACAACTGGAGTTTGCTATCTAGAAATGAATAGCGTATGGTATAAGTCCAGGCCCGATTACTGTGATCATTCAGGCTTTCCAACAATTAAATTAAAAAATCAGTTTATTTTCTAAACTGTTGACTTTGGCTGTCAATACGTTTTACCCGTTCTGATATCCAGTGGTTTTCTTTTCATTTGAATATGATGTTAATCTTCTGTCCATATGTAAGCCCAGATACTTTACCTAATTATGTGTCTGAATAATGTCGCCCTCTTTAAGTCTGTATGTTACATGAGTCGATGTGGCGGCATTTACTTTAATGTTCCTTTTGTCGAACCTGTCCTCTCTCCTTCTCTATTTCTTATTTTCATTGACGACCTGTTGGGTCAGACTGTGAACCCGATCTACTCCTTTGCTGTTCTATAGATATTTTAACGGTATCTGCTCCTCAGATATCCGTCGTCTTGTCCCTGATGTTAGAACATTTAGTCGGAATACGCGGCTTTCCACGGACTCTCATCCGTTCGTTGTAAACTGGCCGTTTGATCGGACGACGCACTATACAGAAAATTCGTTGTTCAGCCGAACTGTTCGTCTATGGAATAATCGTCCAGCAAGTGTTTTTCCTGCCTGCTATGACATTATCAAATTCAAGGCAAACATCAACAAACACTACTCCCTCTTTCCACCTTCCAACACCCTTATGTCCTATCGCTATCGGACAGTGCAATGCGCTTAGAGGGGGCATAAATAAAATCGGATGTAAAAACTGTGTGTCGCCAGATTCGATTTAGTGATCTTCATCATTTATATTAATATAGAAACTACGTCCCTGTTAATATGACGTTAGCATACGGTAAAATGGCGTGGATAATGCATTTTTCAGTTTAAACACCAGACCTTCGGGCCCAACTCTGTGAAAGGCTCTGACACTGTTCAGAGGTTCCGTGTGCAAGCCTAGACATACATTGATGATCGGGAATAACATACTGCCTTTCAAGGCGGGGCAACAATCTTCTCTGTACAAGTCGTTCAAATAATTTTGAGAAAAATCGGTAATTAGCTTGTATGTAGGTCCAATACAGTTATGGGGATTATTTGGTTATGGTACCATTACTATGTCAGCATGATTTCATTGTGTAGGAAGACTCTTCCTTTTTTAGGTAACGATTTTATAACATTTGAATCGATGTTATCGTAACCAGGAGTTTTGGCTTTTGGATGTTGGCTTCTTTAAATTCTGTTTAGAACTGTACTCGAGACTGAGCTACACCATGTGTTATTCAAGTCCTCTATGGGGATATTTCGCTTTTGAGCTCTGTTCAGATATTTTTATTTGAAGGGGTTAAGCTGGTTAAACATGTTGCCACTGAGTCATTTTTAGCTGCCCGATTAGTGTTCGTTTTGTCAGTAGGATGTCTTGTCCTTTGCTCTATTTTTCAAAGACGTCGTTCTATACTGATTAATTCTCTTGGGCCAGTATGTTGGGCATCCTTCATAGATTATAAAATCTAGTAGATCGGAAACGTTTTGTCATCCGGGGATGACCCACCAGGTATGTTTGGCATTAAAATTGCCACCCACAATGAATTTGTTGCCAAGTTTATTGAGGAGGGGGAAAGGTACACAGAATATACAGATGCCCTGCTACAATTGCATATAAGTGTGAACCCAAAGGTCTCTGTTATTGACTTTAAATCACCACAATTTATAGAAGATTTTATTTCTTGTTTGTTCGTGGAATTAAAATGTGGAATGTTAATTGTCTCCACTCTTCACATATTCCGACCAACGCATGGTATTTTGGTTCGCTTTAACCGAAATTAACCGTCTATATCACAAAACGTTATCGCTGCAATGGAAATATGCTGGGAATCCAGATAAAGTTAATGGGCTGAGGCGGTTTAATGTGCATACG
Organism: Hydrotaea cyrtoneurina; assembly: GCA_958296145.1. Lineage (NCBI taxonomy): Eukaryota > Metazoa > Arthropoda > Insecta > Diptera > Muscidae > Hydrotaea > Hydrotaea cyrtoneurina. Next base: position 1,510,432 of record OY282513.1, on the reverse strand, counting down.
TGCCCATACTTTTGGCGCGCAGTGTGTTCGTATGTGTACATGCGAATGACTCAAAGTGCGAGCATGACACTAGCAGGTATTCTTTGCACTGACAATTGATAACAGACAAAATACTACACATTGTCGTTTTAAAAGAGAAAGCCGGCACAATCGTTATTTGCCAATAGATCAAAAACTGGGGATACGTTCTTGAATTTTAGCTGAACAACGAATAATCTCAGGAATAGTGGTGATTTCGTTTCGGAAAATCTGGTCTAATGACACATTTAAACATGTCATTTCATTACGAACAGCAAACACACAGTTTTTGTCAATTTTATTTTATTGAGAACTAATAAATTGGTATAATTATTATTATAATTATGCATAATAATCACGTAGATTTTCCTGCATTTTGTTTTTAATTTAATTTCATGAAGTGATCTTAAATTGAGACTGGTCTATATACGAAATTATACCAAAGGTTGGTGTTGGGCATTATCGTTCGTTGAACGGACCGGTCCTCTTCGTTCCGTTCCGGTAAAGAGACTCGTTCAGTCTTTTCGGTCCTTCGTTCAAAAGACATTCATTCGGTCAAGCGTCACATCTGTTTACCATTCAGTCTTTTATTAAACTCCGAGAGCAGAGTAGAAATTTGATATAAACCAATTTCAATTTCAATAGAATTCATGCAGCCTTTGACTACAATTAAACGAGTTCATCCCGCAACGACCCAATTCTACCAAAGGTCAATACCTATATAATGTCTAGACAAATGTGTAATACGGAGCGGAGCACTGTATTCGACTTAAATATTTCACTTTAAAAACTTTATCTGCAAGAGTGTTTGCCAAATTAAAAATTCACCTAGACCTTTCAAAACTACTTACCCCATTCCTGTCTATCGGGTACTTAAATACCCAAGGAATGATACAAATCGTACGAGCCGATGTTTTGGGTAAAAATGGGTAAATCTTACAGTATCGACACAAATCGATCTTAAAAAGGGAATTTCTCAAATACAGAATGTGTGCACATACAAACTGTAAAACACAACAGCTTTATCATTTAAAAACAAAAAAAAAGTGAACGCCGAACGATTCCCGGTATTCTGTAATAATTCTGTTTTGTAACTGCCTGTGAAGAGTTCACATGTGACTGATTACAGATAACCCGGCTATGAAAATGACCCAGATGATCCCCAAGGAGGAAAGTGACTGGGCTGATTTTAGCATGCATGACATAAATTGCGAATTTGCATCATACAATATCATTAAGATGTTCGTTACTTGTTAAACATTAAGTTATGCGCTTTTATTTCACTTACATTTTTTTTTGTACAAATTTAGACGTGCTAAATATTTGAATACCAATGAAAGTAGAGGATTCTCTACTGACTGAGCTGGTGTTGTTGTTGTTGTGTTACCGCCGCGTTCTTTTCCGTTTTGGTCTTTTCCAATGTTATCAAATTCACAAGTAAACCAAAACACACGGATATGATTTTTTTTTTTATCTAATTTTACAATTTTACCACGCCACGAAACATAAAAAAAAAACAATCAATATAAGCGCTGCCAAACACTTGCGATTATAGACGAGGGGATACTCTAAATTTTGAGGTTTTTTTCTTCTAATTCTTATTCCGTTCGACTCGTACACACTTAAATTTATTTATTTTTTTCCCTCTTATGCCGAAATTATTTTTATTTAAACGAAGTTTGGTCTCACGAGCAACGTGCAAACGGTAGAACTTTGGGGATACAACTGAGGAACTCAGAAACCTAGCGGAAAGCCATATGTTTCTGCGTTAAATATCTACACATTTCATACGACCAAACCTAACAGTGTACTCAAAATAATGAATATTCTCTCACTACATACATACATATTGAACACTCTCACTACATTTTATACTCACTTTCTCTCCCGGTCTCTCTTTGTTGGAGGTGTGTTCCCTATACTCTCTCTGGAGCTCTGAACGAGATATGTACGTCATAGACCACGGTATGGTTTCATTATTACCGCAATGATAACTCTGTTGGGAGGGTGGGTGTGAGGCAACAATCTCGTGCGTTTATTTCAACATTTGTTTGTTTTACCGGTAACTAACTACATAGTGTTGCCAGCCCTAAACCAAAAATACAAACGAAAATCCCTTTTTCTTTAAATTAAATATAAAAAATAAATCATTAGATAACAATTTTCGAGTGCTTGAAAATTAAGATCACACATAAGAGTACAGCTTTCGTGTTGCTTGTACACGGGGTTTTCACTGAAGTTCTTTGTTTCAGAAATAACGTTAACGCAAAATAACTTCTCGTAACACTTACACCTAGGTATGCACATCTAAAGTCTAGGCACTGCCACACTGACGATGACAACATGCGTTTTAATGTATGGAGAAAGAGAGGGAGAGTGCTGTTAAAATATAAATACAAAAGAATTATGGAGTTACAAAAAAGCAATTATTTATGTTTTTATTAGCAAGTCATTATTTATTGTTTAGAGGGTAATGGTATGCCATTGCCTGGTAATGCACTTGGCAAGATTTCGCTAGGTAGGCACAAACTTATGTCTTCTTTCTCTATAGACGTCTGATAATGTAGTCCGCTTATGAGAGAAGTACACAAGAGGACTGAAGCGGATTGGTACTGAAAAAAGTGTCCGTTTATGATAGGTGTCCGCAATGAGAGAGTACACTGTATTTCGCCTATAGGTTTAACCAATTCTCAAACTTTAAGTTTAAACCAGAGCAAAGTAAATTATGCATTTTAATAAAGAAATGTGATTTTAACGCCATATACGATTTATTTTGCAACAGCTACTTTTTTTCTCCAAATGTCATCTGGTCTCTAATCACCAAAGCCCACGAAAACTTGAGTCTCACTTGTAGGCCAACGAATACCCCAACATCTGATTTTAGTTGGGAAAAATGTGATTTAAATGCCGATGGGCAACACTCCGAAAACTGACTATTCGAAATGTGCACTCGTTGTGTATATCGATAAAACAACAACTACAACAACAAAATATTCCATGGATTTACGATTGGTTAGTAAAAAAATAGATAGGTATTTGGAAAGCGTTTAATTTGGCCGACATGCTTGTAAAATATCCATTGGTTTAATTCTGATTCAAGGTTTCGATGGGCATGCGTGTGGTTTTTAACATAACGCGAACTAACTGGGTAGCTTAGAGAGTTGTGGTTTATCTCACCTTCCGTTATTGTTGTAGTTAGACTTCAGTTTAACCTGTTGCTCAGGAATATCCTGTTGCTCAGGTCTTTCGTTTGTTGTTCTATTCGACTGAGAATCGTTCCACTCGCTGTTAGCCATTCACATCAAAAATGTCATCATTTCAGTTTCAGTGGTACTCAAACCTGTTTTTCTACGGAAAGTGGGTTTAAAAATATTCCTCTTTATTACATCAATTTCTTTAACGGACTTGTCAGCTGTCACAGGATTTTTGTTTCGTTCCAAAATACCGGCTTCAGTTAAATATGTTATTGTGTGTCATTTCAAAAAGTTCGTTAGATTCTGTAAATGAGTTGAAAAGCGTTGGCATTCGATGGGACCAATGTTAGATAACATTCAGATTTGAAAAATTTAATAAAACGGTCTTATTGTAAATATTAAAAAAATATTAAAACCAATTAAATTGTACTGTTGTAATACTAAGACAGCTGTTATCTGTTATTTATGCGGCTGTTATTTATGCGGCGAACTGCAATCGGTTCCTCCTATACATGGTGATCGAATATTTTAGGCTCTACACCTACGTATTGTTGACAGGAGAGATAAAAATGTTATACTTCGATCAAGTATTTGAAGGATCCAAAGTCCGCAGTTGTTGTAACAGTTCCGCTGTTGGCAAAAGTTCTTTGTGTCAAATTACAAAATTGTCATTAGGAAGGCGGAGAAATTGTGCAAACTCAGTTGGACGTGCCCACAAATCAAGCGGTCGTAGGGGATCGGGATTGGATGAACAGCGTTTCATGAGGACTTTGTAGGCAGGAAGAGCACCTGTTTGGAGTGCCAGAAACAATGCGTTCTCCATGTTGCTCCAGCCAGCTCTTAGCTCTCAATATCTGAAATTGCAAGAGGATGTTGATCAAGGACTCTGTTGCATCGAAGACCCCCAATTGATATGTGGTTTTTGGGGCATTGAATATTGACAATCGCTTGACGTCCGTCTGCTGGAATGATGTGTTGGATATCCTCACGATAGTACGTGAAATCCTTACGGATGTGTCAAAGATGTGGATCATTTTCTCATGATTAGGGTGAGATATGCCATCAAGAACTGTCTTGTCAGCAGCATTATGTTGTCTAACTGACAGCATCCTGTTCTCCTCGTGGAGAGTATCTGCATTATATTCTCCAGTGTATGTCACTAAGGAATGATTAATGATGGAGCGACCGATGATTGTCAAAGACTACCCCAAGGATCACGAGTTCAATATTAACTTCTCGGCTCTATGAAGTGAATAAGGAAACTGTTAACTGTGCGGAGGATAGTTGAGGATTACGTTTCCGAAAGAATTTAGTGACGGTGGCTAATAGTTGGAAATTTTAGCACTTACGCCTGAGAAGATGATAGACATTCATTGGCATATGACACCGTCAGCGAGTTTAGCATGGGTGACAGGACTGCGCACTACGAAACATCCATTTTAATCTTGCGTAATTTGGATTTCATCAGAAGCCGATAGCAGGGAGATTTTTTTCGCTTAATGGAACCTGATCGATTCACCGTTTTCCCGGAAAACAAAAAAAAATTATTTTCACCTCCGAAAAACTGAAACGAAATGCGTTGATCGAAAACGGATTTGAGCCGGATTTCCTTTAAGGAACTGGTTGGTTTCAAAGCTACACAAATCATAATTATTAAACATATATCAGTTATTTTTATGAACCGTCCATTTTCTGGCATCTTTCACTTGCGACTTTCTAAAATCGCGAATATTACGTTTCGTTCCGATAAGAAATACGAGTATTTCGATTGAAAACTGGTTCATAATCGGAAATTTAAACTATACTCTGATTGAAATGTTCCGTTTGGTACGTTTTTTTTTCTTTTTATGTTTTTTTTACTTTGAAGAGTTTTATTTTTTGTTTTTGGTTTTCTTTTCTTTTGCCAACAACGTCAATAAATAAGTAAGCTTATAATTAAATATTGTTTCATTTGGGATTATTTTAAATAAATACATACAGTTTAGTAAATATGTGTTTTGTTTCTTTTGTTTTTGCGTGTTTCAATATCATATCCTGAAAATATATGAAGTGTATGTGTCTGTTGAATGTATGTTTGTGTGTGTGTATTTTATATTTTAGAAATATTGTTTGACTATTTTCCATAAATCACATCAAAATTACATGTTGTTTATTTATTTACTTTGAGTTATTTGTTTAATTGTTCTGGTTGGTAGTCATTTTGAAAACAAAAGTCTTTTTTTTTTCTTTCAAAAATATGATTCTTTTGTTAAAATACGAGTAGATAAACTCGTTTGTTCGGTTCTCAGTTAATTGTGAATTGTACTATTTTTACCATGTTTTTCTTTTTTGTATTCAGGTAATGGTGGGACAATACTATGTAAGTAAGTAGTAGGTATATGTATTTTCTAGAATACTAATACTTGGTACATAAATATCTGGATTTTCATGATGACTTTCCATTGGGGTTGGTTAATTTTCACCACTTTTGAAAAGTTCATCAAGTTAAAAATGAACAAAAACTCCGGGAATAATTCTAATATGTCATTTACACAAATTAAAAAAAAAAAAAGAACTTAATGGTAACTACAATTTGATGAGATTAGATCGACATGTTCTTTACGTATCACATCACTGTACATCATTGACATTTATATATATCTATATTCATATAAATATATGTGTTCAAATATGATTACGACTTCGATTCCGTAGGTCGTCCGATAGTTTGGCGGATATTTCAAGGGGCAAGAATGCATTGTACTACTTAATGGGCTAAAATGAGGTGCAGAATTCAATGATCATTTCTTTTTGTCAGATAACAATGTTTGATATCTGGAAAGGAATAGAAACTAAGAAACAAATTGCATACAAATTGATACTAAAGCAACAGCGGAGAAAATATTCAATTTCACCACAGAAAGTTATAATTATTTACGTTGATCGAAACCGATAAGTGTTTCTTTTTTACAATATTTATGTCCTCCTAAATTATTGATTAAATCTGATACACTGCCACTTACCCTATGTTAAGACTGGGTGAAAGAAATATGTATGCATTGAACAAATAACGCCCCTTCTCGAGCTTGGCTTCCAAGATGCACATCAAATTTCTCATATGCGGTTCGTTAAAAATATTTTGCCAGTGAAGCGGAAATTTTACAAACGGAATTTTTTTTAAAAGTCATGAAAGAAAGGTCCAATGAAATATACAATAAATTGAAAAATTCCTCCTAATCAAACTAATATTTCGTGAAATCGATACGAATATATCAAAATATATAACACCCAAGACTGCGACAGTAGCTCATAGCCGATCTGAATAAGAAGGCTTGGTTGCAAGTGCCCCAACACATTTTTTTACACCCACCATTATGCCCTCTTCTTCACCCGTGCAAACCTAACCTAACAATTTTGTGTCAAAGAATGGTGGAAAGCAATTCAAAGCTAGCAAGCCTAAAAATGGAACGAAAACAACAAATTACTTTAAGTTTGCTGAATTGAAGTAAATACCTGGGGACCGGCAGCCTGGACCGCTTGTTCTAGAGTCTGGTAATTTGTTATAATACGACTTTCATTATTATCTCTGTAAACTAATTTGTACGATAAAAAAGTTTTGAAATCAATTACAGGTGGGGTTTTTTGGCCTGGTCTGACATGAAATGATTCATATGCGCGAATGAAAGATGACCGTGAGAATTATTTGAATACAGAATTAAATCGAGAGACGCACAGAAAAAGTTTCGTTAAAATCAAAGCAGTACCATTTTTTTTAATACAACTATTCGTAGGTGTCTGCAATGTTTTAGTTCATTACCAATAACTGGACATTTATGATTTGTTCATGGTACGTTTTCGTATTTCATCGTTAATTTGTTCTTCTTTTTTCATAAAATCATTTGTTGAAATGTTGCCTGCATCCATGTTATCGAGACATTCGATTTTAACGAAACTTTTCAAACACATTGTAAACGAGCATTGGTTGTACCAACGTCACACATGCATTTACTATGCGATACACCCTAAGGTTTGATAAGCTACAGACGGGAAATATACTGACTGGTACATCATACGAACGTAAATCAAATGACTTTAATTTGGTGATTGCCTGTAGGCTCTTATGATTAATAAATAACATTAACTATTCGCACTTATGTACTATAAATATTTTGGAACAATAAAATAACAATTGTATGTACGTAAGTAGGGTGTACTTGGTAGTAGTAGTAGTAGTAGTAGTCATCGTCGTCGTCGTTTATTGCTAAATCTGCTGCTACATCGAACGTGTCTCTCTTCCGCCTCCGCCAATCAGTGGACGCCCGTGTACAACGGGGTTGTACAACAAATCGTACAGACCAGACCAGACAGAACTATCGCAAGACAACGACTCGCGAGGGAATGGACGTTGCGATTTCTTCCGGAGAATTTTGAACTGAGGACGGACCGATTTGTCCCCCCATCATTTTTCAAACTGTTGGTTATACCAGTGATAAATTAGTTAGCTTCGCCACAAACACATTTATATTCGTAGGTGTGTATGTATGCTGTTGCTTATTGAGTTGCGTATTTGTATTTAGTTGAGATTGTATGTGATAGTTTTTGTTGGGATTTTTGGTTTTATGTGGTTTGTAATACCATCAAACAACAGGAGGATACAGTCTTTCTAGCCAGGTACCTGTAAGGAGTAGACAAAAAAATATGCAAACTGTTAAATACGATAAACTGTTTATTCTAGGAACGAACGTTACAGCGAAGGACAATGGTGCAGCTGGGCTTGGAATTATTCGCACAGGTCCAATCTTGAAAGTGAGATCAAATTCGTCATATTTTTTCATTTGTTTCGGTCTCAAATTCCCTTTGCAATTAAATGCTTATTTTGTTGGCTTGAATTTTTGACAAAGACAAATCGTAACGCTTTATTTCCGCAACACCAAAGGCTGAGATTAAATTTTCAATTATGAAAAACATTTCTTTTCAGGGTCAATTAATTTATTTTGATAGCCGACCTTACAGTTCGGACAGCTCATCGGACTATTCGGACTATTGCTGTAACATAGCCGGGAATAAAGATCCAAATAGTTTTTCTCTCTCCACAATCCATATAAACGCAACTGGCGCCGTACGAAACCTATGAAATACATACTGATATCTCTTGTAAGAGTTCCACAATGAAACATATAAACACAATTTTTATTAATGTCTTCATGGGATCTTTCAATAACTTCATACGTAGTTAAATAACTCAGAATATTATTATCCCATACGATGGTCAGTTATTTTTTACTTATCGCTTCAGAAAAAAAACAGAAACGTAATTAGAAATTATTAGAAATATTATTAATTGGAAAATGTGAAAAAAGTGAATATGAAAAAATAACACCTAATTTAATACCAGATTTATGACAACAGAATTTAGGATTAAATCGCATTACTAAAAAAAAAGGGGGACTCACCGTAAGGTAATACTTCGATACGACACCCTATCTTTTGCGACAAATCTTCGTATGTCTATGAGCGACTTCTGGACATGGGTTAAACCCGAATGAACCACATTCAAATAATGTCTAACAATATTTAACTATTTCCCTGATTGCTATATTGGAACTAATATATTTCTTACTTTGTTTTCAGTGCACTTATGACTGGGTAGCCGAATAAATGAAATACTTAGTGTTCTAGGTAAGTTTTGAGCTTAAGTTTCAATTAACATGTAATACAGTTTTGGGGCCCTGAAGTTAAAATCTGTGACGAGTTTATTGAATTTCAATAAAGACTTTTCTCGTCTATAGAAAGAAAATAGGAGTTGCATGTAGTAACATAGGATACGAATTTCGATTTGACTTCTACATCGAGTGCAAAATTATTCCACCAAAAAGAGTGAACATACCGACTTAGATAATTATTCTGGATCGACGATGATCATTTAATCTGCGGCAGGTCTTTAAGTGTTAGTAACATTAGCGATTACTCTATAATTCATTATGACAACAATATACGAATGTCATCGGGGCTATACTTCGGCTTAGTGCAGGCATACACTGCCCTACACTGGCAGGCAATAGAGCCTATTTTTACTTAATGTGACATAAAATGATGAATAATTAAGGACATTTTATGAAACTTTCAGAAACTGTTCTTTACTGTATAAAGAAAAAAAAATGATAACAACACAAACGAGCGCTTACACAGAACTTACTGGAAAGTATGCCGAGGCGCATGACAAACGTTCTTAATATCAAGGGAATGCGAATATCGTACTGGCATCAAAACTGAGTTAATTCAGTTGACTTATGTATTTGTAGTGCATTTAATTGATTGTTCTGTTATCACCATACATTGACTTGGAAGAATAATTTGCTGAAAGTTTCATAAAATGTTCCTAATTATTTACTAGTTCATTATTACGATACTCGTTTTAATTAATTTATATCTCGCATTGAACCGGAAAATCACTGTAGAACGTTTGTTGTGCGGTTTCTTTCACTGTGGACCTTTGGATCGATTGGGTTGGATTCCAATCAGTTGTACCACATGATCGTGAATCGCAGATCCTGTTGATCACAGAGTTTGTCTTTTGACGAACAAAGCCCAATGGCCACATTGTCCTTCACTGTTTGGTTCAGATTTCCATTGAATTGGCAGCCAGGATGTCTGGAAGGCAAATAGACACATGTGGTTATTTACAAATATACATATAGATATGTATATGTATATGATATACAGATCGGAAGTGAGAATAGATGTTCAGATTATGGATGTGTATGTGTTGTTGGCGTAGTACTTACTGCGTGACTTATACAAGTAGACGTCTTTTTTTTGTTTGTTTTAATTAATATCTAATTTTGAGTAATGATTGATTATAATTAAATTGTGAACGCACTGACGCTCTAAGTCCTCAGCTATGTATTGCTTTAGCACTTTCCTATGTTAATCTGGTTAAGTGGTTTTTGGCAAATGATATCGGCTATCGGCTATCGTCTAAGTATTATTGTTTGGGAGGCATTGCAAGTATGAGCGGACTTCGTTTTCACTAAGTAACGTCTAAAGTGGCCGACCGATTCGATTCGATGCGGTTTGTTTTGTGGGAGATGATATCAGATGGTTGGACGAGAAGGAACCGCTGCTGCCGCTGGAGCCCAGGATTGTGTGTGGCTGCGATTGATTGCTGGGGATGATTAGTGTTGATGGCCAAAGTAGGTTTTGCGCTTCAGGTAACCACTGCGTATGGGCGAAGACAGACCGGTCTCGTTGCTGAGCGGTTGGTTGATTCGTTCGATGGCGAGAGGTGGTGGTGGTGTTGGTGTTGGGGATAGATAGATACAAGTTCAATACAAATATAATGATTATAAATTCTTGGAATATCAACTGGTTTTTGTGAAATGCAATGCGTTCTCTACTTTAACACAACATTCATTAAATACACTAATTGATTTGTTCATTGGATTGTTTGTTTGTTTGTTCGTTCGTTTGTTTGCTTGCAGGGGGTGGTGGTTGACACGGCTTGCCTTCAACAACAGCAACAACGACAACAACAACAACGTCTGTGTTGTTGTCTTTCTATGTTGGCGGTGGCGTCGGCCGCCTCTGTTTGCGTATTTAAGCGTCCTGTTGCTCATGCAGCCTAATTTAAACAAAATGGGTGAATGATTGGATCCGTGGGTGGACAGGCGGTGATAGTGGGTAGAAGGGGTGTTAGTTATTGGAATGTGTTTGCCATACATTACATGGAACGGATGATGAGGAGGTTATGGTAAACCGAGGATAAAGAATGAGAAAAAAAAAACAAAGAAAAGAAAAACAAAACAATGAAAATTAAAAAAAACGGAAACAGAACGACAAAAAAGAAAACACACATAGACAATATTTTAGTTATAGGCATGTTATATACATACATATGCACTTATTTGTTAATTTGGTTAATAATATATTTTTGCATCAAGTGGAAAACTCAAATTAAATCGATACACGCAATTAAACATAACTCAAATACAAAAACACATTTTATATCGGTTGTAATCGACGTTTAGATAACATAATCTTCCTCCACATAGGTTTGCATGTTGTTGGCTGTGTTAGTTGGTTCAAATGTGTTGCTACGTCCGGAAAAAAAATTAAAATTTTCAACAAAAGAAAACACACATAAATTAAAAGGAAATGAAATTGTGTTCGCCCCATTTCTGGAGACAATATAAATCCAAAACATAAATTAAACTTAGATTCTCAAATCAACTCCATCGACCATTGGCATCAAATTTCCAAAAAGCAACAGATTACCGTGTACCGATGGTCTTACAACAACAACAACAACATCAACAAAAACAACAACAATGCATCTTAATTTTATTGTCTTCTATTTACATACATTCAATGGGGTTTGCCCCATTTCGGTGGTGGGTAGGGGGTAGTGGGGTGAGGTGTAGGGGAGTTTCTGTACATTGCAAATCCATAAGAACTGACTGTGATTTCAGGTGAAACATTATAATGGTATGAGATCTAGATTGAGTTCAAAGCACACGTTTTGCCACGGCTTAAGCAAATTAAAATTGTCATCGAATCCAGCCAAATTGAAACTCTGAACAGGATCGAATCCGTTGAAACAAATTAATTAGAATATTCTATCGTTCAAACTGCTTCATAACTGATTTATATACATCGCATTAAAGCTCGAACAATCTTCTTGTGCTTGAAAGACGAAAAGCCTCTGAAAACCAAATTTTTCGAGAAGCCCCAATTTGTTTTTAAAAAACTCTGAAAACAATTTAATAAAGCACTTTTGCGCAACTATTGTATTCCAAAAAAAACGGATTTTTTTGAAACCTTCATAGTCACGTCCCACCCAAGGATCTGGAACTGAAGGTTCAAAACCAGGACCTAAATTGCGATATATGGATGGAGATTTTTGTTCTCGATCTGACTGAATTTGGGCCCTATGTACGGGTACACTAATTTTCGGTTGGTTTAACAACCTACAACCTTATTTCGGCCGACTATATTATTTTAAAATCGCTTGATGCATTTATTTCTAGCTTCGGCCATAGACTCCGAAAGGGTCTAAGTCGAAATGTTATTTTGATGCCAAGAGTTGGCTAATGTTTGGGCTAAGGTGCTTGCGTAATGTAGTTTAGTTTTTTTGGATTCATGGAATGTCTGTTGGAACCCACCCATTCTTGCATTTGTTTCCACGATTTCAAATTGCATGACTCGATTTGTACAGCATGAAGCGCAGATAAGCGAAGTAAAAGTTGGAACAACGTTTTGCGAAACTAACTATTTGTTATGATTATGTGCTCTTAACTAAGTATATGAAGTTCCTATGGATTTGTGGACTAGGGGTTGGTGAATACAGACATCATACAGACATACATACATAACATCGTTGAACCAATGGATTACACACTACCATTTAGAGACATTGGAACGGATCGATCTTACCTTCTGCGTCTGGGATTTGCAGTTTGTCCTGGCAAATTGAAACATCCACGAGGAATGACCATGCGAGCATTGCCCTTGGCGGGTCGAGAACCGCCGACTGCTTGCAGCGCGGACAGGTGAGCAGCGTAACCCTCATTGAGAACCGTTGCATTGGTCTGCATTTTCTTGCTTACCTAGTTGGACAAAGAATGAAGGGTCACACATGTTTAGAGACATTTGGGGAAAGAGTTCACCTCTCATATGCATACCTTTCCAACAATGAACATTTGCTCCATTCTCAAGCCGACGTTGGTGTAGACACTGATGTCTTTGCTGCTGCCGTAAGCAGCCATGATTGAGATTCCATGATTTTGAACCAGATTGTTCAAGTAGGCGGTCTTGTGGCCCAGCGGATCCGTGGTGAGACCGTCGGCGAATGAAATTAGGCCATGGGGGAAGTTGTGTTGACTCAGCCAGGAGACAACACGTTGTTGTTGCATGTCCGGTCGACCGGTCATGTATATCAGCAGATAACCGAGTTCTTGCCAGTGGCGGCATACATCGACGGCCCCAGCACGCACTTTTGGATCTCGTCCAGTAACGGACATGGAGGCTGTGAAGGAGCCGTCTATACTGAAGACAACACACTCGGTTAGTGGCGGCACCACGGCCAAGTAGCAGTCAACGGAAGTGTGATCGCCACGGACCACCATTTTGATGGGATAGATGCCATATCCCAGGGTTACTTCGTCTGGAATACTGTATGAGATGCGGCCGGTCTTGTCGGTGACTTCGGTACTGAGATAGTTCCACTCGCCAGCAGGTGGATCCTTCATGATGTGAATGTCAACCTTCTCGCCATGCAATGTGATCATGTCCAAAGGTCCGTACATGAAGCGGGCATTGAGACGCTGTTCACGCCCCTCCAATACTATCACATCATTGGCCCGATGATTGGCTGCGACATTCTTCAACTTCACCGATGTCCGTTTCCGTATCCACTTCTCCCTCGGCTGTCCGGGATTAAATTGGACAGCTTCCTTGTTGTCGGCCGACGTGACGTATGGAATGCCTTCAAATTTACCAATCTGTAAATGACAAAGCATAGCGTCCCGTAACTGTGACGCAGTTCCGTTCTTCATTTCCGACTCACCTGTCTTAAAATAAATGCAATCACATCTGCACTCTCCCAGTAGCTGGCATGGAACAGATGGGGCAAAGCATTGGCTGGGAAATTACTCAAGCCTTCGGGACAATACAGAGCATAGTCCAGGCGTTTCGTGCCCCACCATTTCATTTGTACTGAAACGACGAAAAAGTGAGACAAAATGCCATGTCATGATGTGTGCAAAATAGAGGGGGAAGGAAGGAGGAGCGACACATTAGAAGGAATTACGTCTACTGACTGGCGACAACTTACATGAATTAATGGTACTTAGGGATATATTTTCTATGAGACCCGATACTGTACTTTGCATGGAGGCATCGGATAGACGCCGTCCTCCCATCATATTGTTGCCATCGCTGAAGTGCTGAGGGTGTGACTGAATGACCTCCACTGAAATGTAAGAGATGAAAGGGGGTTGTTTAATCGGTGACTGTCGGATCGTCGACATTGCGGTCTCACATAAATGTAATGGTTGGCCATTGCCCAGGGGGTACTTGGCATATCGTGGTATATTGACAGGTGCCAACATGGAGAAGCGAGCACTGAGCAACGGCTCCAGGCGGGAAGCGGTTGGATCGGTTGGGTGAAACATATTGTAAACGTGATGGCAATTCGGACGTTGTAAAGCTGTAAAAGAACCACATTAAATCTGACTTGAATTTCAGAATGGCAGCATATCGACTTACCCGTTTTGGAATCATGAAGCTTCTTGGCGGCCAGAACAATGGATAACGGCGAGCCGAACATAAAAAAATCACTAACCTCAAAATCTAGTTTCGCGGTTTTGGAGTCACTGGACGACGAGGAACGTCTTCGGCGAGGCGAAGGTGCGACCAGCAGACGTTTCGCATCCATGTCACTGTCGTCGAAGCGTTCATCGTCATCGGTGGTGCGCGATGAACGACTGCCGCCATCATTCGAACTGCCACGACACAGGGCTTCGTAAGCCAGCAAGGAACCCATCGAATCGCCCAGCACAACAACTTGCCCGGAAAAGCCATGGCCTTCGTCGGATTTTAGGAATTCATGGTATACAATGTTAGCTGCAGCCACTGTTTTGTTGACGGTGTCGTGGAATTCTGGAGAGGTCACCGACAACAACGGAATGGCCCCTATAGGAACGTCGGCTATATTCGGTATATCCGCTGAAGGGGAGGCATCGAACGAGTACGGACTCAGGCTGGACAGTATACCCAGAGCATCGGTACAAATGGAGGGACATGGTACCATTTTAATGGTAACATGACTCAATAGACTGGGATAGTGCTGACGCATAACCGACTCGAATGCTCCACGGAAGGTGGTAACGTCTGATTTTTTCGAAGTCAATTCACTGGTGGCATCTGGAAAACAAGAATCGTCAATCAAACCGCTTGCAATAATTATGGGAGCCCGTCCGTATATTTACCTAGAACACTGCCAGCATGTACCACTAGAATCAATATGGTGGTGGAGCATGACGGCGTGCCCGGCGAACCCGGCGGTGATCCATCGTGTCCTCCCCTCTCCAGACTAGCCGATGACCGCAGTTGTCGTTTGTTACCTCTCTCGGATGCCACCCGCATTAGGAAGTCTTGATTGAAAATACTGTCATCCTTGTTCTCTCTCCCCAGGACACCACTATGTGGAGGCGGACTGTCGTCCGCTTCGCCCAACAGCTCCAGCGAACTCCACTTTGCCAGTGAGTTGGTCTCATTTGTATCTGGAAATTTGCCAATTGTAATGCATCGAATGCAACTCGATTGTTGTTCGCTTACTGTGACACTCACCTACACAGTCGAAGAACTCTTCGTCGGAGTTAGACTTGGAGTCCACCTCCAATCGTTCCATGCGCCAATTCGCCACCTGTTGGAAAATTATGATTCAGAAGAAAGCTCGATTAATCATCTGCTGCAGCTGAGTTAATGTGTTCGGACAGTACTTCAATTCTACACACGAGCACATAACATTTGACATAAAATCAAACTTACATTTTTATGCTTAACATTTTTGGCATGCGGCTTTTGGTAACCAAAAAGAAAACGTAAAGAAAACACACGAGAGGAAGGAAGCAAGAACAGAAATAATTACAATAAAATAAGACACATATGAAGTCTGCGCATATAAGTCCGAATGGGACTTGAAAGTCTGTTCAGTCTTAGTCTTAGACAACACACTCTATCCATTCGACCCTTGCTATGTACATCTGCCCAAAGACCATACAGAGGACAGACGTTCCAAGTGGTTTTTTAAAGCACTAGGTGGGCTAGACACTCTAGATGTCAGTAATTGACGGTATTTGAAACAAATTTGAAAGGTTCTCTTGGAAATGTTCAGACAACGACTTGGACCGACTGTCCTCTGTATGGTGTTTGCATCTAACTTTCCGGATTTCAACATTCGAATCGATTCACATGACCAGAGGTCAGACATCACTTGTTTTTTCTTTTGTACACATTTTACACATTAATGTCATGCCATATTTAGAGGGGAAAGGGGAAAATAACTCTTAGATCGTTACCTGCAACTCAAAACTATGAGCGGAACCGAGCGGCGAGTGCAGACCTCCGGTTTTGGAGCCATATTTGGATTTCGCTGCCATTTGTATGCTTTGGGAACGGGATCTGTCGCTGGAGTTATTCTGATCCTGGTGGCCCTCATCATCGGACGAAACTTCTTCGCTGGGAGGCTGTTGGGTAACTACGGGGGGTTGCTTATTGTTACGCTCTTCGCGCGCCGGGGCCTCTTTGGTCGTTTTAGGTTCTGGGGCCTCCGATACACTTTCTGTCAGGACAATAAATCTCATCAGCTATTCAAAACAGTTTGTAGCACGGACGGACAAACAACTTACCCTCTTCATCCTCTTCTTCTTCTTCTTCCTCCTCCTCTTCACCACTGGCATCGCCGCCGCCCATTTTGCGGGCCAATGCCAATTGAGTTTGTCGTTCAATTTCCCTGACATCATCGATGGTCAGGCCATGCCATTCATCTTGCCAGGCCCATGCCTGTCGATGGGCACGCACCATTGTTTTCCGAAGGGCAATGTCATGAATGAACTTCTCCAACTTGGTCTGCATGCCCCAGTAACGGAATTCCACGCGGCATATTTTGTAGGCGCACATTAGCGACATATTTTTGGCAGTGGGCTGTTTCTTCCCTTTGACCTCTCGCCAATATTCGTCCAGCCATTCATCGGCCAAAGGACCGCGACTGGTCTTTTCGGAAACAAACAATTTGGGATCTTCCTCTTTGACATAGTCCCCTCCGGTCAGTTGATCCTTGACAATATCAATAACGTCTAAAATACAAAACGCCTGCAATGCGAACAATTCGATTTGAGCGAGATGTGTCGTATGTACTCACCCACAACCCGATTCCTTAGATCGCTGCCACTAAGCTTGAATACGTTATCCTGGTAGCCATTGTCCGGAAAATAATAAGTCTCTATATCCAGCAGGAACTTTTCAACGAACGGACAAGTGTAGCGTGTTCTAGTATACGGATAGGCATTCCAGGCCTCCTCTTCCACCGTCAAAGCGCTCTTCGGCAGCAGACCTACGCGGCAACATACAACATATCCCCGTAAGTGATTCACATGCTCAACCACATAAATTACTTACTCTTTATCCAGCCGGGCAAATGACTGCCGACATGGTAGATCTTCTTTGTGTACTGCCCCTTCCCGCCGGGGCCGTCGCTGTACGGTTCGTTTATAATGATTTCCACGCCACTGCCCTCGCCATGACTCTCTTCGCGACTTTTTTTCTGTAAACGTAGCAAACGTTAGAAAAATAAAACAATATGATTGATTCGGTCCGGTCCGGTGCCGGTCCACCTACCGCTATCATATACAGCTGGGCTATGCGATACTCGTCCACGGTCAGTGGCAGTGGTATGCGGTATTCCTTGATCAACATTGTGCCTTCCCGTTGCTGTCAGCTTCTGATTCGAAATTAGTTTATCATTGACTCGTTCGGCTCGTGCGACTCGTTTTAGGCCAGCATTATTGTGTTTGATTCAAGCGGTAATCTTCTTGTCCCGAGTAATTGTCTATATAATCCTAGAAAATAATATTTAAATGATAACAGTTGGTATTTTTTGTTTTGTTTTTTGGTCTTATTTAAAGGGTGTTTTTTATAGAGCTCCTTAGAAATAGAAATTGTAAGAAATAACACAACAAATTACATTAACATTTGGAAATGATGTCCAATTCTGAAGAATTAGAGTCTGGTAGCTAGTGTGTGCGACTGTCACACAGCAGAACCCAGGATCGAAACCTGTTGAGACCATCAAACATTTTTCAGTGACTGCTTCCACCTCGCAAATGCTGGCGACTTTACGAGTAAGAGAGTAATCTCTAAGCCAAGTGAGACTTCTCTAGAAAAGCATTCGACGTTCGGAGCCGGCTTTGGTATACAAATTATATCGTGCACTGCTCACAGATGTGAAAGAAGTTCGCCCTCAGTTTGTTTACGGAACGTTAAGGGAAATAAAAAAAAAACATGACACCAGTTTGTAAACTGAAAAAAAAAATTATATTTTTTCCTATACATTCTTGTGATACAACAATAGATACTTTGAATTTCTCCGCTTTTATTATCCTTTCCGCAAGATCGTGAATAACCCTACGAATGTATGTATTACACACGATACAAGCTAAATCAATTTTTGGTTTACAC
Organism: Hydrotaea cyrtoneurina; assembly: GCA_958296145.1. Lineage (NCBI taxonomy): Eukaryota > Metazoa > Arthropoda > Insecta > Diptera > Muscidae > Hydrotaea > Hydrotaea cyrtoneurina. The sequence continues at coordinate 1,492,004 of OY282513.1, read as the reverse complement.
TTTATCTTTGGGAATGGCCAATCATCAGCATCTGTTTGTTTTGAGTTCTCTTCGATTGTGTTCAATGTCAACATTTTGAAATGACATAGATTTCCGTGACTGTTGGAGTTTCACAATGGGGTATTTTCTGTCCAGGACTATTATTTATAGATAAACTGCCAGATTCAGGAGTTCCGTGCAATTGATCTTTTTAATAAGATGTGTTGTCTTATATTGAGAAAGAACATTAATTTCTCCAAAGAGAACAATGTTAGGATGCATTCATCAGATATAATCCTCCCTCCACATATTAGTTGGCTAACTCTCCTTCATGGAATGGGACTAAATTGATTGGAAAATCGTCGCCTCATATAAAACAATGGAAATCGTGGTTTCAGATGGATGAGATGTCCATGAAATGAACAAGTCATGTTCATATGACGATTAAACCAAAATTGCCAAATGACTGCGTGACCCCCCAGAAATCGTGTACCCCGAACGGACATCTGGAAGTGATTTGATATTTCATCGCGAGCCATGGAGTTTGTATGTAAAATGGAAGTTATTCTGGGCTGGCGATGTGTAGAGAACGTAATTCTACAAATGCACCGGGTTGTCTGCTATTCCTTAGATATTATTGACTATCATTGTCGCATTTTTAATAAATATTTAAACAAATAAAAGTGTTTGCGTACATATACGATGACCGTATTCTCGACTATTGAGACAGTTCGTCCATCGTCCCGGAAAGCCACCTGTGAGCCATCTTAAGCCACACGACAGAACTCAACGTATTTCTCATTCGCAGACTGCAGGAAGAGGGTAAGGCTTCATCAGAAATGTCTAATAACTAATCTAATCATGACTAATGGGACAGGACATTTTGCCTTTAGCCCAAGAGGATGGATACACCACCCAGTAAGAATATACAACAATGACGGGACAGTTCGCCCTTAGCCTGGGAAGTCACTTATCAGCTTTCAAAAACCAACTATTTTATCCCCCGCGACTGAATTCAACGTATTTCCCATTTCCAGACGGCAGGAAGGGAATTGATTGTCCACTACTTTGCTTCTATGATACCACGGAAACTACTAAAAAAAAAAACTTTCCATGGCGTGACAACTTTTCTTGTCTAATCGGGGACACATTTGTCTATCGTTTTTTTCTCCGCGGGCTCTAGCGCTCAGTTGGAGTTTGCTAGAGCCATACCTACGGACTGGAGTCTGAAGATAGTCCCGATTCCGTTTGTTCCTCTAACCCGCCACCCAGATAAAGTGAACGATGAACTACTGAGCCACATCGTTGGGAGAACTTTTGCAGTCTAGGACTGATGTTGAGGTCAGAAAGACAGATTCAGAGATTTATTTGCGAAAAACGTGAAAATCCGTTAGCCTTCATCAAAATACACAAATAAATGAAGAAATATCAGCCATGATATGATCCCAAACATACTTCGTTCGAATTAGTGAATCGCAGAAAGCTTTTGTGTCGTGCATGGATTTTGGGAACAGTCGACCAAAAATCAACGTAGTTATTTTTTTTTTATTTAAACTTTCCTTGCACATTGCGTGTGGTAAACAAACGGGCAAAAGGTTAACCCGTTCACTCCATGTTGCATTGCGGATGCAACGTTCGCGTGTCTTATGTGTGTAATGCTAGGGCGGGCATGGTCCTCGTAACCAATAATAATGTCATTTGGCGTTTATTTTAGAAAAGCAACAATAACAAAAAATGAATGGAAGGGAAGGAAAACAAGTGAAACAAGGAAAGAGTGGCGATAGGTAATGATGACCTCATATCGGATGCAAACTGTGCATTTCAATGGTTTCCATTAAAACATTCGTTCTCCTTTGTCGTTTATTTTCCTTTTCTTCTTACCAACATGTATTTATTGTTCGTGTGGTTGTGTGCTCGTAGTTCTCTATATTTGTCATCATCATGGAAATTGTTGTTGCTTTCGCTGTTGTTGTCATTGCTTGAACCATAAAAATGGCTTTGTTTAACAATTACTTACTACCAATTCTATTGAGGCATGTAATTGACTTAATGGCCACTACAACTACTGCTGGTTGGTGGGGTCGCTTGATTGCTTGGATCTCTGCTGATACTAGTCAGCTAGTCAGTCACACACACGTCCTCACACAAAGCCATGCAGTAAGTTCACTCGTAATTTGTCCTACATTTTTATCCTTCTCGACCAAGTATGACATGCTTGAGACAGGAGGCCGTTGAGAGGGAAAATCAAATGGAAATATAACGATTGGACGAACAGACACCATCGTCAAAGTCCGTAAAATTAATAGCAACGGGGGGGTGGTGTAAGTAGAAAATTTATGCTGGGGTACCTCAAAAGTACCGCATACTCCGGCTATGAATTTGCTGTCATTCAGATATTGTAAAATGTGTATTCATACTGGATAAGCTGGTAACGATATTTGTTTTTCTCCAACTACACCGACCGACATTTTGTCGCATGTGAAAATCTACTAACGGTAGCAATGGTTTCAAATGCAAACGAATATTTCGTATGATCATTTTCCAGAACGAAGGACAAATCCATAACGCTTTTAAATATTCCCACTGGACTTTTCACGAATTCCTTTTGAGATCAATACAAATCGCCTTTTAAAAAAAATTGTTAACCTGGTGTGGGCTGCTGGTGTCCAACACCCTTGGTCCCCGTCATCGTACGGTGTGCACTGAGAGTGTGCGACACAGTCCTGGAACATCGATCTGAACAGCCAAACATTACGAATTCGGCGGCTAAACAACGAATTCTCACGTCACGAATTCATCGTCACCGAAGCTAATGCTTTCTCAGAGAATGAAAGTTAGGTGGCCTTCTTGGCGTACTTTTCTTTGAAAATGATGCACGTGTGTTTACCGAGCTCCAGATGCGACAATTTTGCTTGTTGACGTAGCCACCGACGTGGAAATGGGCCTTATCGGTCAAGATGATTTTTCGATGGAATTCCGGATCATTTTGATGCATTTCAAGGACCCAATCAGCAAAATAAGCCTTTGTGGAATGCCCAATTCCAAAGAACGACGATCCGACAAGGTGCTTCACGACGACCCAAAAATGATTTAGTTTTGCGAACAGTGACTGCAAGATTTTCAACAGTTTTGTAGGGAATTTTGAATAATTTCAATGCGTTGTTGAAGCGTGTATCGTTCTATTTTTAGTAATGGTGTAGTTTCTACTTGTAAAATGTCAAAGAATAAAAGCTTCAAAAGTGACAGCTACCGAAATTCCGGGTGATTCGAAATAGCACCTCTTGTTGGAGAACCCTTTATTTTACCATATCATTAACATTCACTCTAAAATACTTCATATCAAACATTCTGAAAGATATAAAATGTCAACGGAGTTGAGCAAACCCGTCGATGGAGGCAACACTTTGAAATGATTAGTAATGCAGCCAAAGAAAATACCCCGACCCTGGAAACAGAATAGTCAACAACACAATTTCCTCGGAAACACCAAAAACCGAAGAGATAAAGTTCTCTATTATAAAGCGGAATACCCCTAGAATTATAGCAGACACACCCGTTAATAACAGCGCAAATCGTACTTGCTCATATACAAGACGTGTGGCTTAAGGAACAGCCACCTAGTCGATGGACCAACGGAGTAATAATAAAACTACCAACGAATAATGATCTCGAAAGCGACAACTGCAGTGGAGAGACTCTACTCAAAGCAGTGGCCATTACTATCAATTTGTTTTCCGATCGGTCAACACAAGTGGCGCCACCCAGTAAACCACATGCTCACCATTACAAGTTGTGGTACGAGTCTCCGTCGTACTTATCTAGTCTTGATATGAGTTTTTTCTTTCGACCAAAAATAATGATGTATGAGCACTTGAAACGGATGACGGAGCTTGTTCATCGTTCGTAGACAGTCGACAGTAGTCTATTAGCTGCTGGTAGTTTAGGGGAGCAGTGTTTTCAATTGTCTACGTGGCTAGTCCCAAAAGTTATACACTTAAAGGCAGGTGAATCGAGACTCACCTGGCTGATTACCGCCCTTCAGTGGTGAAGAGGACTGAAATAGGCCGAGTACTTGTTGTATGTCTTGTGGCTTCACTTTGGATACTTTTGTAAGCGGTGGAAACAGCTGTGGTGTGTGTGTGATCGGCACCTAAAACGACCTGTTTAATCGGCATTCAGTACTTTTGTAGAATTCGTTGAACCGCTAATTCGTTAAATCGAAAAACTACTGTACTGAGAACACACTCCGAATGCCAAGTAACCGTTAGTTGGGCCCATGAATATATAAATCGAAGCATCGGTGACCATACTACGAAGGAGCAAATTTTCTCTTAATTTTTTTTTAATTTGAACCTCTTATTCATATTTCTATGTTATTATTTTTTCACTTTTTAGCCCGAGTCAAGAAGTCGGCGTTAGGGGTACGAAATGATATCATACAACAAAAAAAAATGAATAACACTTGTCCCCGCTCCTACATCCTTTGTAGTCCATCCGCTTAGTACGTCGTGTTTGAGAGGACATGTACATGGTGCGAAAATAGCTGATGACTTGGGGCAAACACTTGCGTGTGTGAGAGAGTTTTGTGTGTTTGTAAGGACAATGTGTGCGTATGTATGTGTTTATTGTTTTTTTGTGTGTGTGTGTTTTTTTTTTTTAAATCAACCTACATTCTCAGGACATCAATGCTTACAATTAGTATTGATATTCAATTAGAATGTGACCCATAGAAATGTCATTAGACGACTACAGAGTAACCTGTCGGTGTGTTATGTAGGATTTTGTGACACATTCCGCATGTCGTCATCCAATTAACATGTAAGAGACTACAATTGGTGTCATGTTACCCTTAGAGAGATACTGTGTATGGGTCAGGTGTATTTCCAGGACTTTGAACTAAGGCCCACGGTATCTTTTGTCGCGTTACCTTCGAGTTATCGAAATGGAGAAAGTGCCACAGCTCTGTAGATCAGCTACCCCCCGGGTTTTAATATCATTCCAGTGATGTCGACGGAATAAATGTTATCGGTTCTAATCCCACACATGTTACCCGAATTCGTGCTACATTTGATCAAAACACGGATTGCCGCTGTTATTGAACTAACTGCGATCTGCGCCTCGACACTAAATGCACACATACCGATGTCAATTATTGCTTTGATATTGCCTACGTATAGTAGCAGTCTTGCCGAAGAGTAGACGATCACAGACCCTGACCACTACTTCTTTCATTTGGCCGATGTCGTATATCGAGGATCACCGAAAATGACAATTAATAACCGCTAACTCACAAATCGTGTGTAGTCATCCGATATCTCTCAAATTGGAACTAGACGAACGGTTTTGAAAATCACCGTACCGGTTATGCAGGCTGGGTAATAATACGCAAAGTTTTTGTCGAAATACTTTATGCATGCATGTCCATGCAGCTCACTTGTAAGACCTGCCAAGAGCTTCTGACACAAACACATATCGTAGGCTGAGCTGCAAAACAATGTAACAGTGGTTTTGGCACTGTGAAGCAAGAAACTTAAAATATGAAAATTAGAATGTCAACAATAAGAGGCACATGGCCTGAACCATATACCCTTATCCACAGCCGACTCGAGCAAATGCCAAAGGGACTCAGTGGGACATTTTATGCTGGGCACGCTTCAAAGTAATCCCAACTTGTCCTAGCAGTCGAAAATAAATAAAAAGGGGTTCGAATTAAAGAGTGGATAACATCGAATGTTGGGACTAAGGTTACGTCGTCCAGTTTGCCTGGATGTGTGAGGACAGCTAGAGGACAAACTTGCGGGCTATTTGGATTTTGAATCACCGATCTTTACTCTACTTACATCTTTCCCTTAACATTCCATGAAGGAATCAACGGGGAACTTCACTCGGGAATCAGTGGGCTGTCACGATATAATTTGTATTCTCTCTGACCGGGAACTGCTGTTTTAAAGCCGGTTCCGAACGGCTAATATTTGTCTAGAGAAGTCTCTCATGGCTTAGAGAATTCTCTCTTAATCGTAAAATTGCCAGCATTTGCGAGGTGGAAGCAGCCGCTGAAAATGTCTGACTGTCTTACAAGGTTTCGAACCTGGGTTCTGCTGTCTGGTAGTCGCTCGATCTTTGCCTTACGAAAGACAAATGCTTCCTGTTGGCATGAATGAAAATGGGAATGTTTATTTGGTGACTCTGCAAATGTGCCGGCCTGCTACTAGAAGAGAAGCGGGAACGTCTATCTATGAAGAAGTTTCCTAGAATGCAGAATTTCAATGCGATTGGTGAAGTACTTAGATGTTTATTGTGCTAAGCAATTAGAAAGACGGACATGGCGCCTCAATCATAGTGAAAGTAGCCCATGTAACTCCTTCGATGCTGCCCTGTAGCTTGCACTGCTGTTACGTCCTTTTGCATTGCAGCCAATGGTGTACATCATTTTTACTCGTTGACATTAAAAGGGACGGACACAAGTATTTGGCAAATACATCTTGCACCAATTCCACAAGTGCTCCTTTATTGATTTGTATCCGATTTCTTTGTGTGGCATGAAACTGTTGCAAGCCTTAACAATGCACGGCAAATTACAATGAATACGTGTGTTCGAGTCACGATTCAACTGTCTCTGCAAAATAATTTGAAATCCCATTCGGATTATTAGGAAATTTCAGAAATATGACGTTCAGGGTTTTGTGTTTGGTCTCCAATCGGCTCCAATTGGATGCACTTAAGTTGTGTGGCATTTCTTGATGCGTATTTAAATCCGTGACAATCACTTTGCTGTCACAATTAGCCAAGAATTTTATTGTGAGATTGTGAATAATCCCCAAACGTACCGGATGATAAACAACAGTGAACCGCAGAGATTACTCGGTTTGGGAGGGGACACATTTAGTAGACTCACTGGGGACCGGAGCCAGCTCCACGCTGAGCGATGAAAAAGTAAATGATTACTGGCAGACTGACGGACTGACTACTGAACTGAATTCGTTAAAATGTATACAAATTTTAGGTGCTTCTATCTTTCTCCACAGTTGTTGTTGTGTGTACATCATACACGCATGTGCCACATTGTCTGTGGCTATACGTGTACGTGTGGGTGAGTATGTTGGTGTGTGTGTGTGTGCGGAGGCAATAAAGCAACACAAATTTTCTTTTTTTTCCCCCCATATTTTCTTCCTTCTTTGGCCTACAATTTGCCAACCAACCAACCGCAAACTTAAGGACACAAAACGAAAAAATTTACATTTTTCTTCACCTTTTCTTTTATTTTTTCGAAATTACTTTTCACACTATTGAATTTAGTTTTAGTTGTTTACTTTCGGGGTTCCTCTATTTTTATAGTTATTTCATTTTATGTTTTCTTTTTTTCTGTGGGAATGCACACTCCAGTTTTTTTTTCATCCACAAAATTTGTATTGAAACGCGCGAGACGATGTTTTGGCCGTTGTCGGACTTTTTTTTTTCGAACCACACTCTATGAACCACCAAATGAAACTAAACAATCGTGTTCGTGTAGTGCAAATATTTCATGGATACTCGCACTGGGGGCACTTCATAGGGTTGCCGCCGGGCGATACCTTGAAGACGGGAGATTTTTGGTTTGATTCCATTGTAACCCCAAATTAAACCACATATTGAACCATTTGCACTAGAATATCATGGGTGTACAACTTGTATCGTTTAGTGAGTTGGTTCGAGAGAAGATCTCTTGTTTGTTTAAAATGTTAAGTGGACAGGCGAAAAGCGAGCATCGCGGGAAAGACATTTGAGGGGAAAATGGAATTACACAAATTCGATTGACATCTGCTGGAGTCTCGATCTCATATCATCTGCATTCAAGGCACAGAAAAAAATGTAATTAGTTCGAATTACTCAAAAGCGATTTTGTGATTATTGGAATATGTGGCTTCAATTTGGTAGAAATAGAACAACCGATGCTGAGGGATATTTGTAACCTTTTACCTGTCTCGTTCAGCATCCAATCGGGGAACTTTTTACCCGAAACTATGTACGGCCTAAATTGTATAGCCACATTCAAATTCTATTTTTAGAAAAGATTTCACGGTAATATCGCCGCCTTAAAATTTTAGATTTTCTCACGCCTTACGTACACAATCGACACACATTACGGCCGCCCTCAAATAAAATACGATATTACCATCAAATTTTTGAAATGGATTAACATTTCATTTTCTCTCGATGACGTTTTTTTCATCTTTGGAATAACTTATTAATTTGTTCATTTCTAAGTTAGCTTTGGCAACCCCTCCTATGCAACCCTAAATTGTTATGCTCAACTCGCTCACTTATTTGCACACAATTTCCACGTCTCTCTCTCTCTATCTATGTCTCTCTGTCTCCTTGGACAAGCAGTGGTGGCAAATAAGGGTCGATTCCATGAGAAATAAATTAATGACGTCATACAGTATTTACTATTTCCATGGTGTTGTGCATGTACGTCATTGAATAACTTGTAACCTCTCTCGCGCGCTCACCCAACAAGTTGCAGTTGTATGTTTTCTGTGTTGTTGCCATTGTTGCTGGAAGTGCCTGCAGCATCGCTTATCGTATGGAGAGTCTTCACTAGTGACGTCACAACGTTACTACTTCAACTTTGTCAGTTGCTCTTGATACGCAGCGGCCGAGAATGTTGAGAGCGCGTAGCATCTCCTCCGGGCCAACATGAAATAGAGTAATTGTTGTTATGTCTTCTTATCCTGTTGCCTGCTCGTGTCTATTTGGCTCGTCAACGGACTGTCTGACCTTCACATACATATATTCCAGTGCCACAAATTGTTTCCCTTTGAAGAAAGTCAATTCTACAATTCATACACACACACACACACCGAAACATACATACATACGACTTGTCAAATAAATGCTAATGGGAATGCAAAAGAGAACAAAAACTCAGCTTTTAATTAAGGACACGTTTTTGGAATGTTTGGTTGCAGTCCTCAATAGTCAGATGGTAGCCATACTACACAGCCACAGACCGAGCAACAGACCTTCGTCCATAGCGAGCTGTGTTCTGCGCAAGTAACACAGTCTGCCAAGATCGACAAGTCAGCCTTGACACAGAACACTGTGTTCTGTTTGAAAGGGATCCACAAACAGCCTCATCCACACGAGTTTTATCGGCCAAGAATATAATCGGATTGAAGTAACTTTTATGTCAATCAAAATCTTTTGTTTTATCGATTTGTTGACTTGTAGATATTACGAGATAATAGCCGTGCGATGCGGAATGCAACCGATTACTGTTATTACTCATACATTGTTGTCTTTTCGCTGAAATGTAGTTTTGTTTCCGCTTATACGGTTTCAAGGTTGGCAACGCACAGCTGAGCTCCAAAGCTTTGAAAACGTATTAATGCTTGAACACCAAAACTGTTCACATTTTGGGATTTTTGTTTATGAAAAAAATGAAAGCGTTTGTCATTACACATATCGAGTTTTTTTTTTAAATATTGTTAGTGTTACAATCTGGTAGACAATGTAATGACATTTATTTTTGAAATATCACTTCCGACCTATGTCCGCCGCGGCTACGAGTTAGTCCAATTTTGGAGTATTGGCTTCCGATGGTGGAGGCTTACATTGCACGAACGAGGGGATCAGTGGACAGGACCACTTCTGGAAATCAAGTTGTCACCAAGTTGATTTTGCATTCAATCGATTGTTAAGTGCGCCGTCTTGTTGGAACCAAATGATGTTAGGCGGATTAATTTTTGGAAACAACAATTCAGTAGCGCTTGCCACTCACGGCAACGGCAGCTTCTTTCTCATTTCAAAAGAAATAAGGACCGAAGATGCCGGCAGCGTGTAAAACGCGTCAACCAGTCAATTGTAATGGATATAATTGCGACTCGTTAACGTCTTCGCTACAAATAAGGAAATTTGGCTTATTGACGTAGCTGGCTTGCTTGATCACAGTATGTGAATTTTCACAATTTGGAAGCGTTAAACGAATCATGATGACTTGCCAAACCTTAATGAACAGACATTTTAGCACAGTTTTACATTTATCAGCTGTCAAACCATCGTCTTTGATATCGATAGTTTTCATGCTGTTTAAAAAACACCCTATATAATATCCGTGAATGTACACATAGCTAAGACACAAACCGAAATATTAACCAAACTGGTTTATTAAGTTAACAGACCTATGCTAAGTGGCTGAATAGGTACAGTGAGTCCCAAACGTATTTTGCATATTCAGAATAAAAAATATTTTTGTTAGAAACAATGCACTAAACATGTACATTAATAATAAAACAAATCAAGTTTTATTTAAAATATACTAAGGACCAATAAATGAGATCGCAAACTCAGTTTCCAATATAACTAAATAATCCACATTTTCGGCTTTTGATGTGGCAACACTAACACTTTTATCAGAAAACACGGGCAAAGACACATGTGTGGAACTGATGGCGATCGGAAAGCAATTACAGCATCAACAAAATTACAATTAGTGTGGATATATTTCGCCTATAGAATAACTGTGAAGTAATGTCGATTACTTCCAATGATACAATTTAGTTGAATTTGTTATCAAATTCGGGGTCCGTTCATTTCCAGCTTGTTTCGTCTTTCGACTCATCCTAGTGTACACTTGCATTTGTCCATATTTCATTCAACACATGCTAATTTCTGACAATTGTTATTCGTCTGCATGTTCTTTAACAATCGATAAATTCTAAAATATATTCTCTCGTCTGAGATTTTTCACTAGAATTAATGTTTTTTTTTTCCTTCTTTGCTCTGATGCTAGATATATGTATGTGGTATGTTCGGCAATGTGGCATATTCCCTTGCCAAGCTAAATAAGTGCAACATCAAACTGATGAAATGAATTTTTTTTAAATGATCTGTTGTAAATGAAGTTTCTACAATTACAGAACTTTTCCATGTCAAACATAATTATCATGTTGACTGTGATACACACAATAAATGGTCGATGCAACTGATTTACTCTTCCAGCTGTTATACTACTCATTCGGTCGTCTGAACGGAAAGAAAGTGTGTTATCGAGAGCTGAAAAACTATTCAATGACTGTAGCGGCTTCAAACTCTGTGACTGTGACTCCAACTGTCCTTAACATTTTAAGATAGTTTTGACGTTGGCGGGTATAGAAATAAACGTATGGAAGGTTTTTTTTTTTATTTCAATAAAAACATGTATGCCGATCCAGGAATTAGTTACGATGAGTACAAGGGACATGTCCACACACAAAAAATCCCTTAAAATCAAAGTAATTTATGAAAATAGCAATCGTATACGCCTCATGTGAGACCATATGGCTGTAATTGAATGGTTGACCCCTCCCATGCAGTAAACGTCAACAACTGGAAGTGCCTTGTTAGCCTAATGATTACAAGGGCAGTGTGATGTGGCGTCATAAACGGTTTCTGGGACTCATGGATCAACATACGTGGTACATAAACGTCTACCCCAACCCAAGGGGATAGTTCGGACCTCTCCTTAGAACACTTCAGGAAATCTGCACAAAACGGATGTTAGAACCGTAAGCGCCACATCCCTTCTATAAACCGCCAAAGGTCTTTCGACTCAAACTTCTCAAACAACGTTATATAAATTTTTCGATATTCGATATTTTTACACAATTTTATTTTCTGGCTATCTTTGTTCCCGAAAAAACACATAACAGATAGATCAACACATTAGTTGGCGATTCCATTGCTACAAAGGAATCAATTTTATCCACATTTGAATTTAAATTGCTATAGCGATAATTCAGTAGAGTTGTTTTGCCAGCACAATAGAAAAGTGAGGTAGTACCAGAATTCCAGACATATGCACCAGTATAATTGAGTTTGCAGTTTCATAGGTGCAGTTCAAACTGCCAGAATCGTAGAGGAGTCCCTCGATTTGTGCCATTTGTCCGCAGACCTGTCGAGTACCACTCCGTCGAAGCTTAGCACATGTGTCATTTCACTATCAACAATTTCTTTATTCAAATTGATAAAATTGAAGCTTTAAGCTATTTTTGATAAACGGTGGTTTATCTATCCATTGTTTATTCTTTGACGTTTTCAATTAGAGAGTCACTGCTCAGTCAGTCTGAGTGAATGAAGTGATAACGAATTAGTGCTTACTAATCCTGATAACAAAATCGATCGACAGCAGAAATTCGTCAAATTACTTGCAGTTCGATGACAGCTCAACAATTGCATTACTTCGCTTCGATTTATTCGTGTGGACGTTTTGGCAACAGACATGTTGCAGACTTTAAACATTTCCGCGGCGGCACCATAAAATGACTAAGCGTCTGTCAATTTATTAATCTAGACGATACGTTAGCAATAACTACACGTTCACCACTTGCGCTTGGATTTTGTTTATCGTTTTTTTTTACGTTCTGAAGAGGAGCAACAATTAAAACCACATTTACTGTTCACTTGAGCTACTCAATACAACAATCTCTACAGCCAAGTATGTGCGAGTTGTAGTCTCCAGGATTTCCAGGTGAACGATTCATCGAAATACTTGTGAAAAGATTCATAATCGCACACAAGTCAACACATACGTATCATACGTATGTATATGTACATATGTATGTGTTTATATAGAGCTAAGCATATAAGCGATTTGCTAATTCGTCAAAGCAATGCCATCGCTCGCGTATTCTCAATCAATTGGGGACATGTTTGGTTCATTGTGCCCCGTCTGCGACGTCGTCGTCATTTATCTAATCAAATGCAATCGACTCCAATTAAGTCTAACTAATCAGTGAGAATTTCTTAAGCTGTATCTATATCTGTACCTAACACACATACATACATACATAAGCAAGTAAACGTATGTATGTCTGTATAGGAACAACAATTGTAAACGCTTAAAAAGGGGTTCGCAAACTAGCGTTGATGATAAGTTTACATCACAATCTCCTGTAGAGATAAGCGCCTCACCAAACATAAGCGTTAACATCGTTTAGTGTCTAATCAACTAAACACTCGAAACAGGAATACATACGTATATATATGGCATTTTCAACATAAATAGAACCTTATTCAATTAAACGATTTGGACTGGATTTCTATAAACGTGTAACAGGGCCAACGTTGCAAACGAACTAGTACAGCACCTGAAAAGAATTAACTGTATTTTAAAACAGCCCAACTAATTAATTTTTTTGTCAAAATTAGATGTGACCGAAAGTGGGAGCATATTTGTCTGTGTTTGGGGTGTATTTGTTATTCCATAGTTATTTCAACGGTATCTGTTCGTCAGATATCCGTCGTCTAGCCGAAATACGCGGCTATCCAGAGTCTCTCATCCGTTCATTGTCAAATGACCGGTTGCCGGACGACACACTATTCAGACGAACTGTTCGTATGTGGAATAATCTTCCTGGAATTGGTTTTTCCTTCCTGCTATGACATTACCTCTTTTCTCCCACCAATACCCTCATTCCCTATCGCTTACCCTGTACATTTATTGCCATGAGTGTTAGTCAAAAAAAGAAGAAGAAGAAAATGTAGGGCCCAATTTAATTTTCAATTTGGGCTGTATTTGCATGGTGCCTAATTTCCTGGCGCCTTTTTCAATACTACAACAATTTAGACAAACTCTTAGTTTACATCTTAAAAAAAATATATCTTTAATGCTATTTTGCCCAAAAAAAAATTTAATGCCGGAAAAAAAGTTCGGCTCTTTGAGTCCGAAAAGTTTTAGTTTCATATCATAAACTTTTTATTGTATTTCAAAATAAAATAGCACGTAATGATTTAAAAGGTGGACGCAGAACAAAGGAATACATCTATTTTCCCTCCCAAATCGCTGGTGCATAAGTACAAAAAGAAAGCTCATCCTCTTCACAGATTTTAAAGGCCTTCTCTCGAAACTACGGCTGTAATTTTTAAAAGATTAGGTGATTACAAAGCTGGTCTTTGAGGCTGTACTTTCAATCGAATTGTATATAAAATTAAAGTCGTTTTGGTCGAGTTAACCACTTTGACACAATTATTAACCTTTAAACCTTGATTTGAGCATTCAACATGAACAAATACACAATCACTTACAATTCATTGTTGTTCTTCTTCGTTTAAATCGCAGTTGTGACACGGAGCTTTTGATGCCCAAGATTTATCAAAAAACAGTATAATTGTATCAACTTTTGCATCCATGGTACATACAGACATACAATTGAGGGGGTTAATGCCAAAGTGGGCCATCCCACATTTTTGAAAAAAACGGGTTAACACGTGTTTCGGAAACACTGTGTCCACCTTTTCAATCCCATGTTAGTCTTGGATTAGTTTATACAACTTCTAAGAGATGGCAGCACAAATCAATTTTGGGCCAGATGATTTCAGATGTGAAGTGCTGTTGCCAGACTGGGCCATGTGTCATAGACCACTTTGGCAACCATAATAACCTGTAACATCACTTTGCTTTCTGCAGCTGTGTGTGATAGTTTAAAATTTTTGCAAAAGTACAAATTTCCAAAAAGTGAAATCCATCTAAGTGATTAAAAGTGTGTATAATTACATTAATTTTTATTAATAAGACGTTATATGGATAATAATATGGCTGGTGATGAGAAAATGTTATGGAATGGTAAGTAAACAAAGTTTGTTAATTTAGTTCCATATTTTATTTTGAATATTCAACCTTTCAGGTTTAAGGTCATTGTTGTTGTTCCTTTTGCTGGAATCAGCGATTTACAGAAAGCAACAAGTACCATTGATTCGGACGAAACGGAATCAATATTTTTAAATTTAAATTGTATTCCTTGTCTTATAAATCGTTGAATCCAGCAAAGGCCAATGACCTTGACCAATGACTTTGACCAATGATCTTGAATCTGAATAATACAAATTATTATTATTTAATAGACTTGAGTGAGTCTGACTTTTCTGCACAATTTTCTGAGTATGAACCAAATATTAAAATGGCACTGTTTTGTCAATACGTGGTCCAGTCAGAACACTTCGGCATAACTAGAATCAGACATAATTTCTTGGTTAGCGGACATTCGTTCCTACCTTGCGATTCTGATTTTGGAGTTATTGAGAAAAACAAACGATATAATCCCAATATTTTTGTCCCTAGTGATTGGATAGGTGTCATAAGAACGGCAAAAAAAAAGAAATCCTTTCGTTGTAGAGGATATGGCATCAGAAGATTTGTTTTCTATCAAAGATTTTATGAAACATTATGTGACGAATAGAAAAGTGAACACATCGAACAACAAAGTTGAATGGCTTAAAATTCTTTGCTTAAACCATGATATAGACCAGCCGTTTGTTCTTCAGTACTCATATGGTTATAACGACGATGTTGACACTTTTGAGTCGGTGGATATCGGAAGAAGAAATAAAACTTCATCTATTCCTGACAAGCTACCGATACTATATAAACATGGCCACGAAATAAGTATGGAAAAGAAAAAAGATTTAATAACATTGAAGGAGTTTATCCCTCCAATTTTTCATACTTTTTATACTTCACTAAAGTGTTCTACAAGTAATATTGTTTATATCGCTGAAGACGATCAGGACGGCATAGATTAAGCTAATTTTTTTCTTTGTACTTTAGTTTTATTTTTAATAAAAAATTAAAAAATAAACTTTTTAAAAAAAATACAGTTCCAATATGGTCCATTTACATTTTACAGCCTTTTTTTTAAAAAACCAAAATGGGCCAAGCCACAAAAAAAAAAGAAAATCACACGAAGTAAAGCAAAAAAAAATGTTTATTTTAAACTAAACAGGTTATGCAAATCTGTGATGCAAAAAACAGTTAAATTATTCAAACACTTTGTGAATTACAAACTACTATTGGTGTTGTTTAAACTAAAAACCACATTATCTCAATTCAATCGCAATGTGGGATGGCCCACTTTGGCATTAACCCCCTCAATTCTCCCATAGAGTATTTAATGTTGTGTGCATAAAATGCGTCTCTACCTTGACCTTGCTCCATTGACAGCACTTTTATTAAGTCCAAGTTTCGAAGGCAATAGGTAATACGCACCGTCGCGCATTGGTCTGCTCACAAAAAACGAGTACACTGGTCACCTTATGCCCATCAACGTATGTACGTGCGAGTGTCTATTTAGTTAGTATGCTAAAGAGACCGAGACCGGAGAGCTTACTTCTCAGGTGAAAATGACCAATCTCAATCTCTTTCAAGTGGGACAAAGTGCACACACAGAGCAACGTCCATCATATTACATACACTCGCGTTGATATCTCTCTCTCTCTCTGTATATGTGTGTACGGTTGTATATTGACAATGAAACATATCATAATGAGGGGAGAACGAGAGCAGTGCGATGAGAGTTGGTATGGATGAATGAGTTAATGTATGTACATATTCATCTATCTCCAAACAGCATACATATCAGGGATGCGAACATTGGTACAATTGTACCATTTTTGGTACAATGAAGAGCTCAAAAGTACAATGGTACACCAATGACTTATTTGGTACAATTTAAAATTTTCCTAATTTATTGACATGGGCTGATTTACTATGGCAACTCATTGTTGCTGTCATTTTGTATTTACGGCGACGACGACGAATGACCGAGCGACGTTGAATATTCGTCGTCGATCTCAATTAGGTTGATCCCTTATACCTGTTCGCAAACAACTGCAACCAACTTCACACCAATTGAACACAAATCAGCTGTCAGCATAAAAACAAAGAAATATGTCAACAACACAAGGTTAAGGTGGTTTCGTCAAACAAATTTTAAACACTTCAATAAAAAGATGGAATCTGCTGGGTATGTTTGTTAAAAAAAGTTTAATACGAAATAAAGTAATACATTTTGCATTTTTAGAACAAGTAAACAGACGAAGCCATACATTGTACCTTTCAGAGACGAGTGGGCCAATTCTTTTCCGTGGCTAGTAAATGATGGCAAACAGAAAAGATGCAGTGCATGTAATACGAGTATAATGGGAGGCTTAGTCGAGTGGAGAATTATACATGAATAAATATGAAATATTTTATGAAAATATCTTTCAAACGCATTTTCACGTGTCGAAATATCTGAACTACGTATGGATATTTTTGTTTTTTGTTCCTTTAGTATACAACTGAATGTTTATAACCTACATGGTTTTTGTTAATTTGTTTTAATTACTTTAATTTTGAAATAACAAATAATTTGTTTCCTTAAATATACTTTCTATGTACCTTATTTTACATATATATGTAAAACGTATGAATTGTTTTGTTCCTTTTTAATGTTACTAAATAAAAAATATGTAAAAAAAAAAATTATGTTTTGTTGGTACAATTGAGGTCGAAAAAGTACAATTTAATATGCAAGATGGTACAAAATGGAGAGAGTCATTTTGCATCCCTGATACATATATGTATAAACACAGGTAGGTCACGAATACCGCGATTCCATACGTGCTACTTACAGTTCAATTGATCTGTGGAGAACATTCCACATCAAGTTTAAATTGAAACAAATACCCATTTGTGGAATTGGAATATGACAAGAAGTAAATGTCGTACTCGTTGTCATGTGCATAACCATGTTTTCATTTTGACATAATTTTGATTTTTTAGTTTTTTTTTTTTAATACACTTTCCAAACAAAGAATTATGTGGCTCTCAAAAACTATTAAAAATAATGTTATAGTTCGCTAAAAATTGTGCTGCGAGTTGTAACTGTCTGCCATTTAAATATTAGAATGTGACAATAAAAATACCCAGGGTTGTATTTGAATTTTTGTTGTTATGCAATTGCACTATCGTCTATGACTGTTAACTCCCCATGTAAGATACAATTTAAAATACAATCCGAATGTTTTCGGAGACACAGTTCGCTCATGTTCTGTGGACGATTTTTGTCCATTTTCGATTGGGCTAGGATCCCGACCTCAAGCTGACCAGAGTATCGACATCCATTTTTGACCAGCGGTCATTGTTTGATAGTTTGGGCCGTATGCTTTGGGTGTCCATCCTTCTGAAAAATATCTTCATCTTTGGATACGCACGTGCATCCACAAAATCTGGTAAATTACGATCCAAAATACAAAGAACTATATCGTCGATTTTCTATCGAGCAGAATATAGATCCCGTGTCAAACAATGGCTTGCTAGTCACAAATTGAAGACCATGATACACAAATTATATCGTGCACAACTTACTGATTAGAGAGAAGTTTCCCGTCAGTTCGTTCATGGAATGTTAAGGGAAATAATTAAGTAACAATAGGTATATTCTTGTAATAAACCCTCATTTTATATGAACTCGAAATCTCACGTTTTATATAACGCTCTAAAGTATTGGAACCGAAATACCGCGTTATTCCAGGGTCACCCATAAGTATGTATAAATGAACATTCTCTCACACATTTACACAATTGAATTTTTTACACTTACAACGCTTTATTATTTTATGGCATGCATCGCTTATTTAACAGCTGGGTTTTTTTTCTTCTTGTTACTCGTTGAAATCGCCGAGATGATTCTTCGATTAACTCCAATGGATTGCGTTCAGTACGGGGGTCACAATGCAGTCGAATTACTACGGTCAAGGGAATAAATCAAAACACTGATTTCGTAATTTTTTGGTTTTTGTTTGTTAATTGGCTGAATGGGAAACCCAACAAAAACTGGCGGGGGCACTTTTCCAATGGAATAATTATTATTATACTTATTTTTTGTATACGGATATATATAGGTATATACGATAAGCACACACGGACCCGTATTTCCCGACGAACTTTACCTATATATGTGTCTTCTTTTTGTTCGCTTAAGTTTGAATTTTCATGCTTTTTGTTTGGTAAACAAATTAATTTTTGTATGATTTTTGGCCAATGCCAACCAACCGATGGATGATGATGAACCAAATTTAAATTTCTGCAA
This sequence comes from Hydrotaea cyrtoneurina, assembly GCA_958296145.1. Taxonomy (NCBI): domain Eukaryota; kingdom Metazoa; phylum Arthropoda; class Insecta; order Diptera; family Muscidae; genus Hydrotaea; species Hydrotaea cyrtoneurina. The sequence continues at coordinate 1,473,159 of OY282513.1, read as the reverse complement.
AAATAAACTTGACTTTTCACAGCCAAACGACGATGGGTACTCTTCGTTACTTGACGTGTGCTCCCGAGCGCGTCAGAGTCGAGACTGTAGTTGCCATGAAATTTGTTTGTTGATTCCATAACACACGAGTACAAACGAGAAGACCCACAAACCAATAAGAAAAATTAGCGTAGATTGTCTCTGCTCTCTTGCAATGCCACAAAAGAGGTGTTAAACCAAAGAGCCAAGAGTTTCTACAGTTTCACTCTGCCGTTTGTTGGTAACGATGTGATAACATTTGTTTACTTTGCGTCGTTAACAGTGCAGAGAGCATAACGCATTGGTGTACTACGATTTCTCAAAGTCTCCCTTCTGATTCAACAGGTTGCACACACAGTGCAAATGCATGTGTGCAGGAATATAACAATCAGTTAGTGAATTTGGCGAAACGCAGATTCAGATCATTGTAACTGGGATGAAATCGATTGCAGTGCAATGAGGTCCAAAGAGGTCTGTCTAATTGAAGAAATACCGTTAATACCAAATTGATTGAGAATTATTAATCGCAATTTGATTAAATGGTTCATTTATCCGAAAAGTTTGTCCCATTTTTTTCTTCGAGTTATAGAGAAATTCAAATTATGGAAGTTCGATTTATAGAAGGGATATTATTAAGGAATTTTGTCTTATGAACACTACTGTCACTAGCCGTCCTTCGGCCTAAAGAAAATTCGATTTATGGAAGTTCCACTGTACTTACTTGTGTGTATGCCCAGCAAACATTTGGAAGATTCTGAGGGGAACAATTGCTGAAGCGGTCTTCCTACGAATCCCCATAGCAATGATTTAAAGATGGTTCGCTTGTCCATCACTTAGGCGATTGATTAACGATCGTAAAAATACACACAATCATCCTGACAACATTTAGGCAAAGAGAGCAAATATGTGTTTCTTGAATTAAAAACTAAATGGACAGTCGTTGTGTGATTGGTAGTGTGTGCGACTGTCACCAAGCGGAACACAGATTCGAAACCGGGCAAGACATCAAACATTGTTCAGTAAAACGTTTAAACATTGTAAAACTTCTGTGGAAAAAAGCAATAGCCGCGTTCGGAGTCATCATAATATCGTGAATTTAATTATTATTAAACTTTTAAACATATTCAAATCGCTTCGGCCAATTGCATTCGAATTTTCATGGCGAATCGTAGCTCACTGCCAACTGCTCACACCGGCGATTCGCCCAACGATTCCAGATGACAATCGGCCCGATTTGTAAGCTCTGCTGGGCGATTCGAGTGCCTCAAATATTGCTGCCATACTTGTATGAACATTTTGAGCAATGAGTTTAAATACAGTTCGTTCAATAACTGATGCTGGAAGACCAGCCCGAATGCTACCTTAAACTTGTCAACAATTTCAGAACCCAAAATTTCGTATGCTATTTGCTATACATACCTACATTATAATGAAGTAATAATTACCAAATAACATCAATGATCTCGTCGGTAATGTACGACATTTTAAAGATTTCTTGCACAACATATTCGAAGCTGTACTTCGGCCGTCTAATTCAAATTGTAGAATTAAAAAAACTGAATATTAGCAGTTGTCTTTTGATTGTCATTTTCGTTTTCACCTTTCGTGCGGTAGCATAGACATAAACCGACCATGCGATGGTGAGTATAAGTTATAGTCTCATTTGTTTTCATTTCTTTGCCAGGGTTACCATTCAGTAAAAACACGAGGGATTTAACTATGAAATTATGGATTTTGTTTGGATTTTGCTTTCAAAGAAAACAAAAAATTGTCACTATTGATAATTCATCGTTATGTTCGACAGAGCCGATTGTGTGTGTACCTCCCCCCCATGTCTCACATTCCAGCGTATCATGGAATTAGAATTCCTATGCCAGCTCAGAATATGTGTTTGTTTAAGTTTTTAGATGTATGTCTACGAAATCGACAAATTTCGATTAAATGTATTTTCCGCTTTATTCCCAATATGAATATCTGAAACTATAAGAAATGCGGCAACCTCTAGATGTCGGTAATTCGTATGTTTGTAGATAAAGTCATAGGTGCCCTCTATAATAGGCAGTGTTTAAATCTGTTACTGTTTATACGCAGAAAAAGACAATTAATCAATTTGATTTCCTTTATTGCCAGAAATCGTACTTCCACAAGGATTACCAGATCATACAGAAGACACATTACATTTAACATTGCATGCAGTAGGGGGTAATAGATTATTCCCAAAGTGTTGAAGAAAACCCAGGTTTGTCCATTCCTTGTCGTATTTTGCATAAAGACTTGGGTCTTAATGCTTATAAAGTTCAGTTAACACAAGAACTCAAGCCGACCGATCATCAACAGCGCCGTGTCTTTACTGATTGGGTCCTTGAAATGCATGAACATGATCCGGAACTCCATCGAAAAATCATCTTGTCTGATGAGGCCCATTTCCGTATCGGTGGCTACGTCAACAAGCCCAATTGACGGATAAGAGTTATTTTTGAGAAGCCTCTGGTCCGGCGGGGTCATTAATTTTTCGAATATGAGGTTGGATCAACAGTTTGCGGTGAATGGATTGTGCTATCGAGAGGTGATTAATGCTTTTTTATGGTCGGAGTTGGATGATATTGATCTGGCCAACGTTTACTTTCACTAAGACGGCGCTACGTGCCACACAAGCACCGAAACTATTGCTCTCTTACGGGAAAAGTCACTGGACCGTGTTATCTCTTGACGAGGTGATCACAATTGACCACCGAGATATTGCGATTTAACACTTCCCCTTTGGGGAAGTCAGGAATGATATCTTTGTTCACTTGGCAGCATTTAATTATGGCATTTTGTAATGTTTTATGCTGGCAATGCTCTGCCAACAAAGGACAGACACTTAAGCGATACTTTCTATCCGTGCTTACATCGCTCCCCATTCAAATTAAGCGATCTCAGCTAGCGATTATTTAGTGTGGGTAATCAATCTCTTATATAAAAGAAAAATGTTTGTTATAGTTTTTGAATTGTTTTTTTTTCTGTTTGTTTAGGATTTTTATTTTTATTATTTTTTTTATTTTTATTTTCTTAACGAGTCAGTAAGTTAGACGCCAAATTAATCATAAGCTGTTTATAAGTACAGTTAATAAATTAAGCAATGATAAACTTTACAGGCAGGAGGACTATTTCGAATATCTCGTGGGCAACGTTAATCGATGTTCGTCGTGGCAATCGCTGGCTCTGCAATAAAGCACTCGCCACGCGAACCGGAAAGGAGGCGTGCAATGGAACACAATAAATGTGCGAGTAATTTACGTTGTAAATGTAAAAAATAAAACCCTTTGAGTTATTACTAAATTAATATGCTTACAGTTTATTTACATGTGTTTAAAAGAAAAACCGACATTTCAAATTCATGATTAATGTTAAAAAAAATAATAAACATTTGCACAATGTGAATACAGTTTTAATAATTTATCTCATTCATACAATCTCGCAGACACGCGCATTCATTCGAGCTTACACTTAAAAATGTTAAAAAAAAATACATTAAATAAAACAGAATAACAACAGACACTCGCATCCAAAAGTATTCGCACATAATCATCGCGGGAATCTTATGGTTTTGTATAAAATTAGTTTATTAGTTATTAATTAATTATAAATAGTTTTAGCACTTTCTTTTACTTTTACATTTACTTTTACTTTTGTTTCATTATTATTGTTTAGGGGGGGTTTTTTTTCTTCTTCTAAAATACATTTGTCAACAGGTTTCTATATCAAATAGATCAAAAGAAAATCTTTAGTTTTCCTCAACAATTTCAATAAGCGGTGGGTGTCGTGTCCTTCGATCTGAAGAATTAGGATAACTCTTCGCAGTTTGGCAGTTTATTCGACACGACCGTTTATTGCGCCTGTGGCTTAGCTTGGGTGTATCGTTCGTTTTATGGCAAAAATATTGATGTACAAAAATCGTTTTTGGTGACTAGGAGCCGTTAGTTAAATTAGAGAAATAAAGTCATGCTACACTGCCACACGACGCTTAATTCTGGCGCCAGCATGTGAATGGCAACATTTGTTAATAGAGACTGAAAGATATGTATGTATGTCCGATAGACACGGCAGGCCAGGCCAGGCCAGGCCGGCACATTGCGGCGCGGGGGCAACTTCGAGTTTCTGGGGGACAAGGACTTTTTTGAAAAGTCCATATCGATATTTTTTTGTATTGGATGACAGGGTGGTTTTTTTTGGGTGGGGGCAGGGGTTGGTTGGCAAAGTTGCAACACGATCCATTGTCGTTATTTTATAAAAGCAACACACACACACACAGTTTTTGGGCACTCGAACTCTGGGAGTTCATTGTTGTTATTGTTGTTGTGGGCGTTCGAATGGATCCTTACAGGTGTTCGTCGCCGTGATAGCCATTTCGTAATGGCTGACGTTCCATGGTATTGTCGACGGGTCGATTGCGGTTGAAGAAGCCACACTGAAAGACAAGACACGAATGGAGATGTTACATGGGAACAGGGGGATAATTTTACAATGATACGTACCTTGTAGAGGAGCAATATGAGCAGCAAGAGTATCAAGGCGCCGATGCAGGCGGCCAAGACCACCACCCACAGGGGCACGACATCCGGTACGGGTGTGGGTTCCGGTATGGCTTTGTAGAAGATCTCGTGTGTCCTTATGATCTCGTCGGTGGGTTTGCCAATGTACGGCAGTTTGGTGACGTGCGACACAGCCATCGTGGAGATGTTCAGTGGAACGCTGCCGGCAATTTTTTCCATGGTTTTGGCCACCATGCGTGTGCGTATGGCAATCCAAACGCCATCGTCTTTGGCCAAATTGTGGGCGACACAGCGTAGCGTCTCACATTTCGTCGACCGGCAGGGTGAGTTCAGGTCAATTTGGTCAGGTTCTTGTTCGTCGCGTCGCACCCTGATGTGCGACGACGAGGAGCTGTGCTGTGTTTGAACGGGATCACTGAAGTCATCGTAGTATTCATCCGTGCCGTAATAGGGTTTGCCATCGTAGGAGGAGGAGGAGGAAGAGGAAGATTGCTGGTAGTTGGCATGCGATTGAGGACTAGCTCCGGCGGAATAGCTCTGGCGATAGCCGTAGCTGCCGGCCTGTGCTGGACCTCCGTGGGTACGTAATTCTTGATCGGTGTTACCACGATTAAGGGTACCGAGATCCATAGTGTTGGTGCGGAAACCATGACCTCCTGCAGCCGCCTTGCCGAAATCGTCGCCACTGTTGGCCGCAAACTCATTATAAACAGCCCCGCTGCCAACACGATGTTGTCTTTGTTGCTGCTGCTGCTGCTGTTGTTGTTGTTGTTGGGGATCATAACTGCCACCCGATGAGTATGAGTAAGAGGTTCTTTGGGGCTGTCCAGCGGCAGAGTATGTATGCTGATAGTGACCTGTTCCCTGGGGACCGGCCATTTGTATATGAGGTCTGGCATTGTGTGCCCCCATTTCCAGGTGCTCATTTGCTTCAGCCGCATTAGCTTGTCCCCGGGCACTGGCAGCAGCTCCACCCTGTTGCTGATAGTTGGCGGACGATTGTTGAGAGTGATACTGGCGTGGTTGGCCGTCCAATCTCGTTACGTATTCGGTGCTGCTTTCAACGACATGGGGCTGTCCTTGTTGGTCGTAATAGACCGAGCTATTTTTAGTGGAAACTACAACGGATGGACCATTACCGGATGACGAAGAGTTCCACGATGACCACGTGGACCAACTGCCTCCGGAACCCGAACCGGAACCCGAACCGTGACCTTGAGCGTTGGCTGCAGCATTGGCGCGCTGCGAGTGCACGAATGAAGCATCGCCGGAAACCGCTTGTTCGTCCTCCTTCTCCAGGCGTATCTTCTCCTCCACACTCAACTGCCTGCCTTGGCCAATGTTCACGGCATTGGCAGCACCGCCATGTCCATAGGATTGTTCGATGTGGGTACTTGACCAACTAGAGCTAGAGCTGGCTCCCTGTGTTCTCACCACCGCACCTCTCTCTTCCAAATACGACTTTCGCACCAAATTCTGATCGAGTTTCAAATTCAATGGGTTCACATACACATGAGGGTCACACTGAATGCGACCGGATGTTTCGGGCTGGTTGGTCATGTACATCAACATGTCGCCGGCCATTGTTTGGTACGGATAGTAGATGAGGATGACCGCCTCCTCAATGGTGGAGGGACCCTTGTTGAAGATGTTGTACAAATGCACGACCTGTGGGCCCAAGTCTTCTTCATTGGTGGCATTATCGACCGTCTTGTAGTCGGAGGCCTTGTACAGTTCAAAGTCGGGCACAGAAGTGCCGTCGATGGCCAGATCAGTCTCCACCCAGATGCTAATATTCTTCGCAATAATATTGTCGAAGTTCGAGCCGGGTTTCTCCAGATTCGTCGAATTGGCCTCCATGTAGAAGTCGTAGCTGGGCGCCATGCCCACCTTTTGCGACGGCACCATGTACACCTTAAAGTTGGCCACCTTCTTCGAGGGCAACGGATTGCCGATGTCACACTTCAACGTGTAGTTATTGTCGTCCGCGGGAGCCGTGCACGTTATGGTCGCATCATTTTTGTCCACAATCTGTTCCATTTTCATGTAGTTCAGGTCTTTGGGCATCACCATATAGAAGGCAGCCTCGAAAGCGTCCTCGTTATTGTTCGAAATGAAAACGTCAATCACCAGTGGTTGCCGAGAGCCCAACAAGTATTTGTCCACAGTCCTGTTGGAGAAGATTAAAAAAATCACAAAATTAGCATTGGAACAAGCGCTGGCGCTGGCGCTGGCGACAGCCATATACTTACTTAATTTCTAATCTAAGATCCGGTTCGCAAATATTGTCAGCGCCGCAGTTCTTCTGGATGTTGATCGCATCACGTTGGACAATCTCACGATTCTGATCGATGACGGGCTCTAGGATTTCACGCTTGCGCCTCACCAAAGGCGCGGGGTGTCTGCTGCTACGTAGGTTGTAGCGTGTCTCCACCTCCAGAGGCGTCAGCTTGTCTTGGACATTGTCAATGTAGACAGTCTCGTTGCGACACAGCTCCTTGCCGTAGGCCAGAGTGATGGAGAGATTGCGAATGTTTTTGCCCTCGTCCGTCATGAAGAACATACGTGGGTTTTTGGGCTTCTTGGCGTCCAGCACCCAGGAGACATCGAATTCCAGGGCTTGCGGTAAGTACTCGCCGCTGTAGCTCCAACAGGTCACAATGAAGGTACATGGCACATGTTTGCCGTCGCGTTTCGTGACGCAACCCTTGTCCTCAATGTTGATCAGTTTCGAGGGGCTAGCAAAGGTGGTGTAGGCATTGACGGCAGCCACGGGTCGAGATTTGAAAATGAACACCTGATCGGAGGCATAGGCACCGACAGCCAAATCGGGATATGTATTGCCATCCATATCTAAGCCACCGGACATTGAGAAGCCAAAGGTGCGAGGATAGGGAGCTCCCTCCACGATATCCTCGGCCTTGATGATTTGCGAAGGTTTCTGCAGCGGACCATTTTCGGAGCCATGGAATATATAGACAGCACCACGGCCGAAAGGACCGTCATAGGGAGCACCGACGGCAAAGTCGCCATAACCATCACGATTGATGTCACCCAAGGTGGTTAGGGCCAGGCCGAAACGACCCTTGGTGTTGTAGCCATCGCGAATATGCTCCACCAACCAACGGGCAGCCTGAAACGAGAACAAATCATGTCAAGTCAGAAGTCTTTAAACGCCCTAAGCTCGACTACTTACACCGCGTTTCTGCAACAGGATGTAGACGCGACCCACATCGTATTTACCCTCGGTGTTGCCGGGCTCACTGTACATGGGGGCGCCAATAATCAGATCGTCCAAACCATCGCCGTCCACATCCGAAGTGGCCAGCGAATAGCCAAAGTATTCACCGATCTGGCGACCGGTTATATTGAAGATATTCACCATGTTCCATTTGTTGACCATAATTTTGCCCAGCAAACCAGCACCACGGGGCATGCCAATGGCAATGTCCTCGATGCCATCGTCGTTGAAGTGACCCGACACCATGGAATAGCCCAAATACGAGTCATCGTCCGCCGAGCTGCTCTCGGCTGTGGAGTACACTTGGTTTTCCGGATGGGTTACATCGTACGAATACGTCTGGCCTAAACATAAAATAGATCAAATGGACAACTCGGTTAGTTTCGTCTCGCAACAACCGGCTGGAAAATTACGAAGCTTATCATCGATCCTTCTCCTTAGGATGGCGAGGGGGTTAGTGAGTGAATGTTTCAAGTAATAGCCGGGTGCAATGGTAGCAACACTACAGTGATACATGTAAGACAAACACCTCTAGTATATGGATTTTTCGGGTATGGAATTCATGCATAAACCGAACAATCCGACATGCAGTCAGTCATGCGGGACCTCCCCGCTTCGAATGCAATGGAATGGAATGAAATCGTGAGAGTGGGACATAGCATAAATTCCTTTTGAATCGTCGGATGCTTGAAATCCATTCAAGTGAGATTCAAGAGCAATTATGTGTGCCCGCTACTAAATGATATGAGAATGAGGGTGGTGATGAGATGGATGGATCGCTGGTACTCTGAATAAATCCTATGACCAATAATGTGATTCGAAAGTCAGTGCGTATGTGAATGAGTGAATGTATGTAAGGTATGGGTGTGGTGGTGCTAATGCGGCAAATAAATATGTACATATGTGTGTGTGTGTGTGTGAAGCCATGTTACTGTGGAGCAGCTCCTCGGCGGGGATCACGATCAGTAATGCGAGGCATAAAAACTATAAGAACTGCTAAGCGTTCCTTGGCCGTTTGAACTTGAAAATCTGTTTAAACACTTTTTATCGACTGATGTTTGTAAGTAATGTTATTCGCTGTGACTTTCACTACATGTGTAAATACGTATGTATTTAAAAATGTAACCAAACTCAATTCAATTCTCAGTATTGAGTGCAAATGATGAGAACATTTTCTGTAGATATTTTCAAATTGTTTTATTATTTTTTTGTATTGATTAGTTTTGTGTATTCACAACATGTACCTACATACACATGTGTGCGTATGTAGAAATCCATAAGAACGTGTTTAAAGTGATTTTCGGTTCGTCTGGTCCAATTAATTATGTTTTTTGTATTCTGGTTTCAATAGAAAAGCGTTTATGGACAATGAATCGATGTGGCAATGTATGTAAGTAGTATATGTGGAGTAATCACACCAGGCGGTAACGTAAAGAAGCATTAATTTTAACTTAAATGGAAGTCCCTAACAAACTAAAAGCTTTGTACGAATTGATGAAGTTCCACTGTCTCGAATTCAATATACAAAATGGTTTTTTTTTCTTTCTTGCCAATTTAGAAGATATACAACAGTTTTTTTTTTTTTTGGTTTGTTTTTGATATGCGTTTAAATGCGTTTTTAAGAAATTAATAAGACAAAATTATTAATGTTGGAGAACACGAGACCAGTTCTGTTTGTTAATGTTTTTTTTTTTGGATAAAAAATTTACCTCCGGTGCCGAAAGGCTGATAAAAAGGCGGCTTATATGGGAAGGAGACATCTGGTGACACGGAGTACGCTTGTCCTTTAGTTTTTGTAATTGGATTGTGGTTTGTTTGTTTGTTTTTTTTTTTTTTTGATTTGTTATTATTCGGGTAGAGAGATAGTCAGAGAGATACATGTTTTTGTTTCATTTAAAGGTGAACAATAACAAGACAACCAACGAGCGTTACAACATTTTTTTTAGATTGACATTTATAACAGTTATATTTGGAGGAGAGTGTGCACGAACGGAAAAACGGAAGAAGAAAATAAACAATTTAAAAGTTACATTAATATTTGCCCACAATGCAAGCTATACAATTACATAAGAACACACATATAAGAATACGCTTATTTGAGAATATACCACCAGCAGCATAAGGACTGTCCACGAGTCAGCAGACACACCGCTCTTAACCCATTCACAGCCAGCGATGACATATGGCACAGAGAAACGAATGTTCGAGTCCCTTTATAAAATATAAAACTTTTTTTTTAAAAAATGTCTTGGTCATGAATGTGGCAACTGGGGCAATGACGACGAGCCCCCCAAAATCCAAAGTGTTATTACAGACTAGGAAAAACAATTTTGAAATACTCGCGAATTACGGGGATTTTGGAAAAACAATTTGGAAAATACCACATAAGGAGAAAAATAGTTGTCTGTTGAATTAGTCTTCGGATCTTACCAATTTCTACTAATAAGACCAAGTTCAAGTGCGTTAATTTAAAAACTCTGAATTTATGATTAATCCTTTTTTGTTAACTAGTCTGTAAGGATTCTTTCCAAAGACTCAAATAAATAAGCAAATAAATTTGGTCGAGTGTTAAAAGGGCCATAAATGTCCACCAACAGTATGGGCAGCAAAAACTTCGCACCAGCTTAATTTTAAAAATTACATTTAAAATTCTTTTCGTTTTTTATGAAAATTATGTGTGTGGTTTTCGTGGACAGTCTTTATCGCAACAAAAGTTGATTGTTGTAAATTGGAAACGGTGACCCCGATCTTATCAATAATTATTTAAAAATCTAAAACATAATGAATATTAAATGGCATTTGAATATAGCATCAACTGGCAAATCTTCCGTGAACACGGTCCATTTGTTGAGGAAAATATTATTATTTCGCAACGCTCTATAAATGCGATTTAATATTCCGTATGCATTTATGTATATCATGGACTGAAATGCAATTAGAAAGTATTGTTGGCTGTTTGAGATTTGAATGAACATTTTTGAATGTTAGTTACACCACTTTACATTTCAGTCAATGATACACGTTATTTGAACTCTTTCGGTTCACAATTGCCTATTGATAAACCCGAGAAAGTTAAAATATTCCTATCTTGTTAAATTCGCTTTCGCGCGAAATAACAAATCTACGGACAATCTGGTGCATTTTACTTCCACATTCAACAAACTCGTTTCGTTTAATTTTTCAGCCAAAGAAAAAATTCTTTTATGATGGATGGGAGTAAAACGAAAACTACGGGAAATTCTACGAATATTTCACCAATAATACCTGGCAGCCAACTATTTCAACCAAAAAATATGTGTGTCACATGTTATTAAAAAAAAAGTATTGACATTCTGCCGCAAAAACCTATAAACACCACCGGTATGAATGTTTTTTTTTTTTAAATTAATGTCTTTTTCCTTAAAACCCCTTAAAATTATAGAGGCGACGAGAAGAATGCAACATTGCGCAATGTCTGACTTAACTTAACTCAGAATGATAATTGAATTGAAGATAGGGCCGAGATTTAATCGCAGCTTAGGAAGGCCCTAATCAACACTGGATTGTTGCACAATAGCAATCACATCGAATTGGGGAATGATCAATCGTAAACTCTTAGAAGTGAACGGGTATTAAAGGACAGCAGCAAGGCGATGTTTTCCACTGTACATCACTGAATTGCTATAGATTTTTGTGTTCAATATTCGGTCGATTTGCGCAAGCTACGACCCATGGATTACATGGTGAAATATTCTTAGAATTCCCTGCTGATAGCGAAGCATTTGAAATGTTGTTGTTTTGTTTCAAAGTCGATCAGAAAACACCCGAAATAGTTCATGTTCAGTTCGTTTCTTTGGCTAAAAAAAATTAGAAACATGTTGTGATTTTTAAAGGACGATCGCTGTTCGGAATGAACCCAGCAATATATTTTGGCATGTATTTGGCTGATGGCAAAATACGCTGCGTGGAAGTAAAATTCACCTACAAATTATCCCAGCTACTTAAATACTCGCTCCCGTACAGCCCTCAGAGCGTTTCCGATCATTATATGTATTTACTCAGAGATCATGCATGTTTGGCCTAGATTACGGCTACTCCGGTTCACGGTTACTCCGTGTACGGCATTTACACACGAATACATACAAACATTTCAATACATATATACAACAAAACTACATACTCTCACAAAGGTTGTCCTTTACATCTAAATACAGACGACATGCAAACTGCTGACTCCTGCTCTGCTTTCCAATAGACAGAGAGAGCGAGAGAGAGGGGGAGAGTTGGGGAGGAGAGGACGAGCAATAACAAAGGATATTTGTATGTATCCGGGGAGACCGGAGAGATAATATTTAAATCCATATCTGCAATCTCGGCAACGATTGGGCAGAGTGGGGGAAACTAATGTGTACTTGGAAGTGGGTGGCTGGTAAGTGTGGTAGGGGGTGGGTTAAAGTCGACAATTACAGATATTAACGACAACAATCTCTTCAACACTACCATTTGTTTGTACCAACAGAGACAACATACTATTTAGCACAAAATTATCGTAGTTTTTGTTTTTTTTTTTGGGAAATTAAATATTAGCTATTTGATTTCTTTTTGGTTTCGGTCTGGGTTTGACTATTTGTACGTACAAATACTCGAATACAAATATACGCTAAGGGGGGGGGGGAATGTTAATAGTTTACCTTGCCAGTACCAGCTGCCGGGAGCACCAATGTACAAACGATCGCCTTTCTGCAAAGAGTTAGAAGAGAATCAACAGATTATACTTTGTATGTGCAGGAGAACGTGTATGTGAATATTCTTTGGGGTGGGGGGGGATATATTTGAATACAATGGTGAAGTTTCACCAAAGAGCGGTGGCACGGATGGTGGGCATAGTGTTAATGTTTCACTTTGGACTCGTGCAAAATTATTTATTCCGAACACGTTAAAGATCAGTTATTGTTGGAAACGTGTCAGCAGTGCTGTCCATTGTCGCCATGTACATACGTATGTATGTACGAGTGTAGTGTAGTGAAAGATTCTGAGAAAAACCTCAAATGTGTATTTGCATATGAGTGCACATGTACTTACATCGGTTGCCGCGGCACTTAGTCCTGCTTGGCAGTAGCCTTGACGATGGTAACCCCAGTTATCTGAAAAGGAAATTACGCAAAAGCATTAGTACAAGAAAGATCAAGAATCATAAAGATGATATCAAATCAAAATGAGCCTAATATCAGATTAATCCGGAGCTGGATTCCATTTAAAAACAGATGAATATGACAGTTGCAATAAACCCACATCCATATGTATATTCCCAGTCTAAATGATATAGGTATGGAGGTATTTTCTCGCTGCTACCCTATGAGACATTCTAAAGCGAAACCATTATGGGAAAGAGAAAAACGTTAGACGACAACGATCCTTCCTCTGGAATACGCTCCGGTCATACGGTGACATTTTTCGTTAATAAAAAGGAGAACGAAACTATTTCACTGGAATAGCACTGGCTGTGTGTGTTGCGCACTACTATCCTGTTGCTGCTACGAATGTTGCTGCCGGTGTTCGTTCTCGACAAGTTATTCTTAAATGCCGTCACCGGTGTACGATTTGAATCTCTGTTTATGGTCAGTTTCTGCAGCAACAACGACAACAACAACAATAAGAACGTACATTCTTGATTGAAAAGTAATTTGTTAATCATTCCTTTTGCGTTGGGTTTTGTTGTTTTCCTTGGCCATAAAAGGATAATTGTTCTCTGTGGAATTAAAACATTTGAAGGAATACAATGTGCACACACACACACACACTCGTTCACTCGCAGAACGTCGAAAAAGAAGCACAGCCAGAGTGACATTCGAAAAAATACACACCGCGCCACAACACAACACAGCCCAGCACATGTTCCATTCCTGAATGTACAGAAAAGGAACGAACTAAAATACAATCGTCGGCCGGGGCCAAGAAGGAAGGGTTCGACTTCAAAGCCCTTCTTCAGCAGCCAGCGCGCGCAAAGTGTGCAAAAACACATGCGAGAGTACACAGTACGCGATCGTGCGCCAGATCAAATTAAACGATAACAATTTGTCTTCGAAGTGTTTCAATTTAAACATTCAGTGGACGGATCGGAGCTGCGCAACGCTGTAACAGACGAGCCGGCAAATGTGTCACACCATACCAAGGTCTGACTGGCTGGCTTGCTGGCTTTTACGCTCAGCCCAGCAAGAAGTGAAGCAGCCGCAGCCGATATGCCTTTGGAATTGCAGCTCGATGGCTTGACAGACAAAAACAAAAGCAAAGCGACGAGAATGCCGTCCATGTCGTCCGTACTCGAAGTGAGGCTCTTCGGAACGAACAAACGTACGAACACACGCTGACAAAAGCGTCCACAAAACTGCAACTAAGTTGTGTGTGCCTCCTTCTTGGCTTGTGAACTGTGGACTTGACTTGAAAACATTTGAGAAGTTGGTAATTCTCATAATAAAATCGCCCCCGTATAGAATTTCAATTAGTTGTTACAATGCCTCTCTCTCTCTCTCTCTATGCTTTATTTATTCTTTTCTTCATTTTCAACGAAAACCTCAACCTGAAAACCTACCTGATGGATGGATGGATGGATGGTTGGACGGATGGACGCAAGGTTAGATAGATGTTTGCTCGGGATGGATAGTTGGACGAACCACAAAGACAGACGGACATATGGCCAACGAAACAAAAAAAAAAGAAAAACGTTCATGTCATATGAGCACTTGTAATTTTTGAAATATTTAATGCGTTAAGTTGGTATTTATTGCTTTGAGTAATGTTGGAATGCTTGCTTGCCTGCTTGCAGGGCTTCATCACCGTCGACTTTAATTTACAGAAACGAAGAAGTGGAAGAGGAAGACACTACAACGATTAATCGCTTGTATGGACGACTAAGTATTAATCGAACCTCGCATGTTTATTTATGTCTTTTTACTGTCGCACAGTGGGATTTACCGAAGGGTTCATGATGAGTTGCTTGCTGATTGCCTGTGCATGTAATGTGGTCGACGTCGAGTGGCGGCGCTTAATCCCCTCTCCTCTGTACAACAGGGCGAGTTAAGGCGCCGCAAACGCCAACTCTACCACCAAATGTTCTAATATTCTCTAAATCACAAGGGGTATCAACATTTCGTTCCGAATTGCACGTGAGTATAGTTTTTGACCGACAAAGCAGAAGCATTGTTCGTGTGAGTATTAATTTCATTTTAAAGGTTTTGTCGGACCGCTTACAAAGCCACCCAACCGTTTTCTAAGACGAATCTACCAGATATCTAGTCCGCCTTCTGCACGTCAGTGCCACACTGCAGCAATCTCATCGTACATTTCCGGAGCAATGTCCTGTCATATAAATTCCGTTAGCGATGTGGTTCTGTATGGCGTTTTTCTTTCTTATCCTACTTAAACGAGACAGGGTGGTTTACTTTATCTGCCAATTAGTTTACTTCTATATCTCTAATGGGCTTTCAGATCTCAGATCTCATCCTGTGAGATTGTATTGCTTTGAAAGGTGTCTGACTGCCTATCTAGAAGTTGTTGTCTGGCACATCCGTTATCCAATGCAAAGGATACACGGATATTGGAGTTTTTTTTTTATGTAGAGTACGACATAGTGCGTCAACCGTGCACATTCAAATGCCTCCAAAGGAAGTTATTCCAAAAAGAATACTTATCGGATAAAAAAATAAACAAATTCCACTTTCCACTGTAGTAAAATCATATCAAAACTATAATCGAAAAATCAATTGAAAAAGGGACCGACAATCATCACCTGGAACAAAGCAATGCCACATATCTCATTTTCAAACGTGTGTTTCTCCGCAGTTGCGAGCATTTTCACAAAACTGACAAAAATATTGCTTATTCAGTATGATGAGAACATGTCTCTGTGTCAAAGTGTATGGCAAAATATAAAAATTAATGTTTCTCGCCTGAAAAAATCTTCAAAGTGTTTGAAAAGACAACATTTTGGCTGGTAACAATTGATGCGTCTCAATGCACTTCATAAATCTGTCCTCTTCGGCACATTTCGCTCAGTGTAGACGTGTTGAATTGTTCATATTCTGTTCATATTTTATTATTTACAAGTGTCCAACAGATGGCATTTGTATGTGCGTACTTCAGGCATTTCAACTCTTCTCCGACAGAAACCTCCCTGTAAAATGATTAGCTATTTTTAGGGTGCTATTTATAGCGGCGACTGCACTTCTCCGCCGGTGCCAGCCATTACCCTGAACATTTCACATTTCGTTGTCGAAGAGGAAATTCGATGTTTCAACATAAACATTCCAGTCGGAACAAGAAGAAACCAACACACACACACGCATGCAGATACCAACGACTAACTGTCAGTCAGAGTGACTAGTCAGATATACAGAATACCCAGGAGAAGACAAAAACAATCACTTTCATTTTTTGATTTTGAATATTGAATTTTAGTGTTTTTTAAGGATTCACATCGAAAGTATTTGTTTCACATGAAATTCAATACATTTTTCAGGCAGCAACACATGCGCCCTGATTAGGGTGACCTGATCGCGCTGTGAGTGTGTGTGTGTGTGAAATTATTCAAATTTATTATTTTAAACGGCTGCAGAACATTTCTCGTGGATGAGAAACCCATATAGGGCAGTCCGAGTACTTGGAGTAATCGCCGGATTGTGAATACTTACTTGTGCGACACGGTGAGACTTCATTGAAATTTGTAAAGTTCCTTGTGGTGAAACATGTTCCGATGGGATCCCAGCGTAAATTCTTCTTTGGCGTTATCGTATGGAAGACATAACGCGGAGCACAAGCCTGCAACGAATTCAATCACAATCACAATTGAATGGGGGGGGATATGAAAACAAAACATTTAGTTTTAAATAAATATTATTTTATTATGTACAGTATGTAGATAGCCAAGGAAGGAAACTCAATAAAAGTCCACAGCAATAAAACGTTTTGAGGATTCTATAAATACCAGACAGAAGACAAACACAAAAGGAATACATACACACATACATATGTCCGTGCGAGAAATGATATAAATGACAAAACAAAAGACACAACCCAAAGCCCAATGCCCAAAGTTTGTGAACACATCACATCAAACGATCATCAGCAGAGACGGGGACATTCGCTTGCCCGACTGCAGTTGAATCATGCCCCACGTCCAGTGTACTCCGATATGGATGGACTTGATGGACAAAGCAACTGCCTCCCCGCCATGGTTTATGCACACACATACTCGTACTGTGAGTATGAGTATGACGAAGGCAACTCTACCTCAACCTGCTGCCGTCCAAATATGGCCAGCGTCGACGAAGGCCAGGCATTGATCATTTTGCTTTGTCGACATCTTTGGTTGTGTTGGCTTTGTGAAATCCTTTTCGAGTTGGATCATAAAACAATTACTTTTACAAATTTATACGAAATCTTTTTATCTTCACTCTGGGCAGAGGCCAGCAGAGACCAAACAAACAATGGTGGAATGCTTTAAACTGTTTGAATTTCAAATGTCCGATGTGAGCACCACTGCCGACTCCGCGCCCATCCCAAGCTCTGCAAAACTTCTTAGCTTTCAAAGTAAATAACTTATTCTTCTTTTAGTTGTAGTTGTAGTTTTAGTTTTGGTTTCATTTTTGTTTCTCCATCAAATGGCATTAGGGTTTCCAATAGACACGAATGTTGGAACGAATGCTAAGGTCCCTGGCTGGGGATACTGAACAGATCGATTTTTTTTTGTTTACACTGCGCAGGTTCATGTTTTCGATGCAGATATATGAGTTTACTCATTGGAAAGTCATAACAAAATGGGGAATTGTAAGATCTATTGATGGAAGGAATTCTTCTCTCGGATCAGAACTATCAGCCAACTACTACAATAACTGTGGAAGACTGTGTCAAATACACTTTTTATCAGGATCTTCAAGGATATCTTTGGAGACGACGATGATCTTGCCAGGCACACAGGAACCTGCTCGTCTGAATACATCCGTGTCCTTCAGGCTAACCGACATGATGATGAAGAAATCGTCAAAACTCTTACATGCAAACCGTCAGAACCACCCATTGAGAAACAAACGGATAACTTCCCCCAACTGACTAATTTCTTTATTTACCGATCGGGAATTTTGGGAGAGACATTTGTTTTGACTCACACTCCGGCTCTGTGGAATCTCAGCCTTAGCGCTTCTTATGAATGAAGTTAGAAATGGGGTAAAGAGTTGCAAATAGAAGGTAGGCCTTCGTCGATTGTAAAATATTAATTACTGAAAACAATTTGGTCAACGAACATGAGGTTCGAAATGATTTCTTCATTCCAACTATCAGGTCTTTATTTAACCTTCAAAGAAGAAACCCTACAGCAACAACTTGACTCATGATTTATTCGAAAAAGTATCCAAACTATAGTAAAATATCATCTCTCATCCCAAAAAAAAAACACCGAATCTTCAGTGATTTTCGTCTTACAATTCATTCAAGTTGGGTTGCTGTCTTCTTTGCTCGCATGTCGATGTCGATGTCCTCGTCTGAATCTTCTTCGCCGTTCCCTAGATGGTCATATTGGCCATTTTTGGTAAATAATCGTTGAATGTTGTTGGGACACATAAACATAACAACAACAAATCATATACATATAAATACTTGTTCCGTATGTATACATATATGTGCATACACTGCTCGAAATTATACTAGGTTTATTTTAAAGACTGCTCTCATCAAATGTGTCACAGAAATGTAAATGGGGACTACGGCGGCTCAAGCTGGGCGAAGAAGAAAAGTATATATTTTTCCTGCGTATGAGACAAAGGAAGATGTCATACAAAATTATCCAACCATTTCATGACTCCATCATTGTCGAATCTCAAACAATATGATGGTGTGGGGTCATATCTTGGAGAGTAGTTACACAAGAAGCTAAAGTGCTTTGTTGGATCAAAATAAATCGTCCTGTTAGCTCTTGTTACTCATAAGATCTGATATTTATATATTTCTTTTCCGCATAGATAACTTGGCACAAAAGTACGGACGGTACGGATGAGGCAGATAGAACATCCATGTAAATAGCGAATTCTTATATGCGAAGTCTGTCAGGAAAAATACACCACAATGTGGGCTAGATGCTACTTTGGGCTAATTGAACGCGTTTATTCTAACTCCACCTCTTTGTGATCGTGAAACATGAGTAATTGTGGTGTTGACGGTGTTAGAGAGAAACATCCTTAGGAAAACGTATGGGTCACAGAGAATATAGATGTCGACTTTACATACGAAAACTCTATATGACAAACACCAGGGAAAGCAGTTCATTCAAAAAAGACCGCCACTCAGGTGAAAAATGCCAATGATCGAATACATGAAACTCCTCAGCACTACCGACACACACACACAACCCTACTCCCTGGGGACTATTTCTGAAAAAGGTAAGCCTGACTGGTTTTACGTTTAGTCTTTCCGAAGAAATATTATGGGGAAATGCTCCTGATTTCATAGGCGACCGCTTACGGTTTTTGGTGCCGCGATCCTTAATTGCCTATTTTTGACACGTAGGTCTCACCAATGAAAGATTTGCGTTGGATTTGATGCAGCCAAAGTCAACTTATTGCTTATCTCTAAAAAATAACAACACTTATTTTTACCCCAAGAAAAACGCCATTATCCTAATTGAGTTTCGCGCACTGTAAAGCCTGCAAAAATATCTACGAATACATTGTGTACAAGGAGTTGTATTGTATGTCTGTACAAATATGTATGTATGTATGTATGTATATTCGCATGATTATGTTTATCGCGGACATTTATATTTTATTTTGCTGAATACAATGAATGCAGCCGAAGAAGAACACAGTAAAGCCAGCGACCGTACACAAACGGTTCTTATCGTTGGCGTAGATATTCCTGTCATCATTGTCAGTTTAATGGAGAACACAAAAGCTACTCGTACAACCGCCACCGACGCCGCCACCTTCACCTCCCCCACACAAGCGACTCCAGTCTGCCAAGGGGACAGGAAAAGCTGGCCGTAGCCCGTGGTTGTGATGAAGATCACATTGCGACCTGGCAACGGCAACTCGAAAGGGTATCAGTCGTGCCACAAGAAATCGGTTCACTTCATATTGAAATGTGTTTATTCACCGCACAGACCTCATCCGCCGCCAAGCACAATCGATGGCGAAGTCAATGGATGGATGGTGGCGATTCCATTGGGTTTTGGTCGCTTTACCCATTCAAATCACAACACAATGATTGTTTAATTTTCAACAGTCATTTGAGGTTTTATTGAATTTGGCAATGGTGCGGTGTCGCGCTCCTCTATTTACAGATCCGAAAACCGATGAGTTCAACGGACGACGACAGCCTCGTAAAACTGTCGTGTCACGTTGTCAATTCGCTTGGCGCTGCCTGTATAGGTGCCTTGCATGTCCGTCTGTCCTGACGTTACCGTATTAGGTGCGAATCGGTTGCTCAACGTATTACATATGGGAGACAGCGGCAAAGAGTCTGTCGCAGACAGGAGTGCCATGTCAAAAGTCAACACGATGATCAAATCAATGCTCTCTTGTTTCGTTTTTTTTTTCTTATTTGCGGCCAATAGTTTTGTTTTGGATCTTCGATTGTGTTTGTTTGTTTTTTCCTAATTCACTACAATTGACTTGTTAATAGCTGTATCATGACTGCCGACAAAGCAGAGGGACTTGGAGACTGCTTGTACTTTGCGTGCGGCCCAAAACCTCGCTTGGAGTTCGTTGTAATTCCGTTTGCGGGGAGTTCGCATTGTAAGTTAGATTAGACGCCCCTGACAAATAATAAAATGTCCAATGATATCATTTAGCACATTCTGATCATTTAGCACACATTCTTAAGATAGCGCAGTAATATATTTTTGTTAAACCCTTGAATGTTTACTAACAACGCCACCTACATGTCATAACACTTTGGGAATTTCATATTAGCACCGGTTTTATGGCGAAGATATTCGTTGACATGTTTAATACATTTGCTCAAGGAAACCCATCACATCACTGAGTAAGTCCATGCATTTAAAAATAATATTCAAATTATTAACAACAAAATTATTAGAAGAAGATTTGTGACTATAGAATGATCTAAATCTTGATTTAAGATAACAGCTTTCGGGGGCCACTTTTTGAGAACTTAAAAAGAAGTCTGCGACCAGTGAAGTCCAACTTTGACACTTCTATCTTAGAAGGTAGCATTCATATGCATCGTGATTCTGATGAATCTACCATGACAAAGCTAAGACGAATTGTAAAACATCAAATTATCCATGGAATATTCGATTCATTGGATTCGCATTTTACCGAATGAGAGAATTCAAATTGGCCCAGCATGAATTTTCAGAATTCAAGTTGTATTTTGTTCTGCTGCTTGGTGAAGTGTTCTTACATCAATGCGAATAAAGTCATCGTAGAACCATTTCATATGATTCGGTGGATGTCTGCGAAGAACATTAGGGAATCGGTTTGATTAATTCTTTGGCGTTGACATCACTTTCTGCAATTATTGTGTGCCTGTGTGGATGCGTCATTACGGGCCATCAATGAAACGCAGTCATAAAAGATTTCCCCATAAACTCAAATACCGCCAAAACAACAAGAACAATTGTATTGTCGGGGCCGTCAAACAACAATTGGAGGTCATGTTCCAAATAAAAATCAAAGACAAGAACGGAAAATGTGCTATCCAAATGTTACTTACATTCCCCATAAAAAAAAAAACACACAAAATCATTGTAAACTAACAGATGACAGAGTGGTAGGAGGAGGGTCTAGAAACGAGCCTTGGTGAGATACTTATCATTAATTGAGCTTTAATTAGTGCAAAATACCAAAGCAAACAAAAGCGCCAACAAAATGAAATATAAAAACATTAACCGCGGCATAGATTACAGGTCACCGGCACCATTACACCACTCAGCGAATAGCGAACGCCCAACACCCAATCACCCAAACACCATCGGACTAACAGTAAACGGCAAATGACGAGCAAACAAACCAAATCGTTAACAATTAAAAATCATTTAAACCAGAAGACGGACCGAGCCGGCGACACACCTTAAACTAGCGAGACTGACACAGTCGCCACCACCCCTCCGGCCCTGTACAGTGAGTGAGTGACCTGGCCAGGATATCTAATTCTGGGAACATGATGACGGGGCGATGGTGATGATAGCACTGCAAATGACCCAATAAGATTTCATTTTCACTTCCATGCACTCACTTGCCTCATCGCACGGCACCGCACCACACCACGCCGCACCGCACCGCACTGCCTTAATCACCGACTACATTCCTCCACATTAGACACATGGATTACACAAGCTCGCACGCTGGTGGTCTCAGCGAACATTGTTTCCTACCTCTGCGTTTTAATGAAAAGTGAAAACAATGTTTACGGTCGGTCATTTGCTCGCATTTTTTGGTTGGAGCTGGTGCTGGTACTGGTGACTCCGCGCGCACACACACACATACATCTGTCGGGTCGTAATAACCAGAGACATGTTTATGTTCCAACTCCTCCCACCCGTTATGAGAAATCGAACCAACAAACAAATTCCGTACACCACCACCTCCCACTTGTTCTTGTGTCTTGTGTTTTTAACGGTTTTGTTGTTATTTGACTGTTTTGTTTGTTTTTTGGTTTTTCTCGAAACAAATGCCCACAGAGAATATTTAGTTCATGGCTATTGAGGCACAAAATTCTTAAAACCGAAAGTAATGAAGCAATAATCTTTAAAGCCGCTTACAAATTTCCCCTACACTCATAAATCTGTGCATTATATACTTTTTTTTTTTAATAAATAAAATGGGTAATGACTGTCCATAATCAAGCTGATGGCAACACTTAGTCGTTCGATCTGGCAATGCCTCTAAAGAGATCGTTCGCACAGAGAAAAGAACATCCACAAGGTGTGTATGGAATTCCTACATTAAAACTAATGTGAATGTCACCCATTTGTTTTGTCTGAAGCCGTTTCATCATTCTCGACTGTAGATGGTTACGCCCGCCAACTCTGGATTTAAGGGTGACTCGATCAGAACATTTTCTCACCAATTTATGTAGATAATGTTCAAAGTTTATTGGAAATCCGTTTTTAAATTCTCGGACGGACATTCGAGTAGAAAGTGAATCTGCGGCCAATACTATCCCCGTACTTTTTGGGTGTTTCAACATCAGGACATATGTACTACGGGATACCACAGTGTGGTTGAGGTCAGCTTTGTTGAAAAATACTCCCCAGCATTGCCATTCTCCTTCAGTTAGCAAAAAATAATAATTTAAAAAAACTACTAATATTGAAAGCATTTATTTTGTGAGTACAATGTCAAAACACGTGACAAAACTAACCGGCAACAAATAAAATAAAATTAAATTATCGGCTTTTCAGTGTTAGAAAAACATCGTGCAATCGATTTTGAAACATCAGAATGACGAAGAAATAATTTTAATTTATGCCAGGTTACGGTTTCGACCTGGCGTCTAAAAGCGTGATCGAAACAATATTATCCTACTATGGCGAACTGCATTAACAAATCATGGGACCATCTAAGAAAACGGACTTGTTAATGGACAACATACGCCATTGGGCAACTTTCATCGACTAACATAATTTAAAATCTTTTCGTATCATTTTGCTAGTGAAATCTACAGCTTAGCTAGCATTTGCATGCAGATAGTCTTTGGTACTATCAGAATTTGTTTGGTCTTCTAAATCTGTAGGTGTTAGTTCTTTTTATTGCGTGATTTTGCCTTTATGATTTAGCAGTTTTTTTTATTAAACACCTCTACCTGTCCTTGGCGAATCATACGACACAATTAGAGATTAAGCTTCGCCTGAGATCAGGTTTCACATAATCACTTTTGCAGTCACATTTTGTGACATATAACAAATACAAACGTCATTGAACTTGACGATACACACGTACATGTCATATGCATGTATTTTGTACTTACCACTATCAAATCATTATCGCGACTTGTGGCCACTGTTGCACCGAGCCACTGATACGACTTGCGATCAATCACATCGCCATGTGTGTTGCGATTGTTGGCTGGAAAAGAAAAACAGAAAGTATTATGAACAGAACTCAACGATTGCGGCACAGCTAGAACTACTACTCGTACTAAGTAGTAGCACATAAAAAGTAGTAGTGGTGCATCTACATCTACATCTACACAATCTAGGCAATTAATCATAAAAGAATGGCTCAATTAAAAAGCATTTAAACAAATATTAAAATAAATAAACTCATTGTGGACGTGGATGATGACAGGCGAGGCCCCAGACTATCAAATCATCCCGCTGACCACCATCACCATCCACACAGCACACTGAGTCGGACATTATCAGAAAGAATGAAACAATGCAAAGTCGAGTTGAGTATTCGGTCGGTCGATCGGTTGGTTGCTTTCGACGAACCATTCATTCCACAAGAAGCGGAAGTATTGCCCGTTGAAGCCAAATAAAACAAAACGAAACTTGAACTCAAAAAGAATCACAAATTAAAAGTGAAATTGTTGTTGTGCGACAGTTTTTTTTTTTTAACAGAGACCCGAGTGTATTTACATTTGTCTGTTGTTCATGGTGCATTTTTCACATCAATCGGCAACATGAGAGCCCACGTGACGCGCATACCTTTGAATCTTATGAAACACTTGTTTAGACCTATTTTTCCAATCGATTAATTACGTGTCAGCATTGAGGGCGAGAGCATAATATAAATAGATAGAAACATTAATGAGAGCCTTTGTGGCAGATCGAAATGAGCAAAATGTACAACGAGATATTTTCATTGGAAACGTAGACCCTTTTGTTATGTCTGATAGTTGGTACTTATGTTGGTGATCCTTGGAGTGATGTCAACACTTCCATTTAAGGCGAAACATAAAAACAAACAGGAAACCTGATCGACGATATTTTCAAGTAAATTAGCAATAGTCCGTAAAATAAATCGCCCGCGGCTCACTTCTTCATACGCGTCTGTCAACAGTGGAGTTCTCAGTGTGATTGTTGGCAAGTCTTTCTCATAGCAGACTTGTCGGAAGTAGACATTCCAGAAGATTATCCCGTACACATTCTCGTCTTTCGTTCCTGTACAAGCCTACCAGAAATCCTCGTACTTATGTTTTTCTAAGAGAAGGCACATCTTTCCATATGCAGCAAGCTCCCTAGAAAGGCTTCATAGAAGACCTTGGGTTGATGTCGTGATATGCCTTGTTCGATGTCTACGGCTGGCAGTGATGGCGACCGGATATTTGTCGTAATATATTACAATTTGTATAGGAATTGACCACCGGAATTGTATAAATATCAACCGAACCAAAGCCAACTTGCAAAATATTGAAATTGGCGATAATTCAATTATTCCGATCAAATTTGGCTGCATTGAAATAAAACCAAAAAAAAATAGTTTGCTGCCACTTCATACAGCTGCGATATAGAGTAGCCATAGCGACATCGACTCCAAGAATTTTGCTGATATCGATAATTTGATCGATACATACTCACGGTCAATTCACAATTATGGATGGTACTGAAAAGTATCGGAGAGTCATGTCGGGTGTGAAAACATGCTGTCAATAGAAAAGCGTCGCTACTCTATGACCTTAATAATTCGTAGTCTGATATTTTTACTCGGGCTTTTTTTTTGAATAGCAGACAGGGAGGAGGCTGGTTTCGTTTTTCCGGGCAAGCCTATGTTTTGTGGAGTGCCCGTGTGCCAGTGTTGCCATAACAATTGTCCAAAGTTTATATTATTTCGATTGAGTCGGATCCCAGCTTGACTCATCGAACGTTGTTGTTCATCCAACTGAACGTAGGGTGATCGTATGTGCCGATGCACATCGACAAAATAATACTGCACACACTCGTTTCGTCTTTTGTTTTTGTAAATGTTTTCCCTCTTGAAGCGATAAACGTTAAACGGGTGGTAAACGGAAACTTCTGTCACTTTGATTTAACTTCAATCTCATAAAGTCACTCTCTGCTCTTTTCGATGCATCTTCGGCACGGCGCGCCGTTGCGTTTCTGCTGCTTGTCTACATACATACGTATGCATGTGCGTATGTGTGTGCATATATACGACGATACTGTCATCGTACGAAATGTACGCATGAGTACGAATGGGCGAATGAGCACTTCCTAAATTGAATGGCAAACGGCTTCCGCTTTCGTTAAATTGAAAACATTCTGGCGAATTGAAATTCAATTGACGAAGTCACAGTTTTCGAATGCGAAAAAGTGACGAATGCTGGTGTAATCAACCGACATAGTCGTCTGTCAGGGCGCAACGTCGTTGTTGTCTGCTAATTTTAGTGGCGGCTCTTGGTGTTAATTAGT
Source organism: Hydrotaea cyrtoneurina (assembly GCA_958296145.1). NCBI lineage: Eukaryota > Metazoa > Arthropoda > Insecta > Diptera > Muscidae > Hydrotaea > Hydrotaea cyrtoneurina. Next base: position 1,447,022 of record OY282513.1, on the reverse strand, counting down.
CAAATCACGTTGCCAGCCAGCAAACGGGCGAGCAATGTGAGAAGGCAAAAACGACGAGAAAGAGGTCTCCCTGAAGAAGGCCCATTCATTATCGGCACCAGCCCTCATGTTTACGATCATTGTCATCGCCATCACCTTCACGATCACGATCGCCGTGGCACAGCTTGAACGCTGGCGTGGATGATGGCGTTGACGGTGACGGTAACGCTGATGGTGATGGTGACGTCTGTGTTGCGACTCAGTTCGAGGTGGTGGTTTGTTAACTCGCTTGTAAATGCTGGCAAATTTTGCATTGATTAGCACATTCATCTTTCGCCGTTGTTGTTGTTGCTCGTAACTAAAATGTGTTAATGTTTGACACGATCCTATCATTCGCATCGCAAGCTCAGTAGCGTGTCTTGTCCCCCGGCCGCGGTGGAGTATTGACATTGTAGTGGACGATGTTCCCTCGTAGCCAGGCACTGACAGGCGTTCGAGTTGTTTGTTTATCCTGCGGCAGAGCTGCCCTCCATCGCTCTGGTGTTATTGGGCACTACACGCCAGCAATAACCATGAATTAGCGTATTTATAGCACTTCATGGACATGGGCATGGGCATCGACAGGGACATGGTCATCATTGTCTGGCTCAACTATAAACCACCATCGGTTAAATCGCTAATGACGATGCACTTGGTGATTATTTATCCTTTTACTGGGGTGCGGTGCGGCTGTTTGTCAGTTTGTTTGGAAAGCAGCAAGCGCTTAAGCGTTTCGCGAGTGTATGGAGCCATCACCATCATCATTACTTATTATCTTCCCGTCGACCGACGGACCGACCACAAGCAAAAGTGCGGTCTTCACGGCTGCAGACAAGATGTTCTGCATAAATTTACATTTTACGCAAACACAAATTGTTATGATTCTTTATCGGTTCATCGCAACATGTGGGCATTTCCATAGTCAATTCCGATCCCAATGAGCATCTCGATATCGAGTAAGATCTGTCGTCCCTGAAAAAGGACGATATTTTCGGCATAGGGAAAATGGAATAGCATTTGTGGTGGGTCAGAAATATCCAAAAGAAATTCATCAGACCACCAACATCAATTGCCTAACCAGCTAATATCAACTAATTTTCTGTGGCTGCAGTTGTCAGTCGTCTAGCATCTTTAATATCTTCTCAAATAACCATCAAGATTCCAGAAGATCTGAGAGGGAGGACCTCGACCCCGTTGTGTTGCACAAAGAGTTGTAACTACAAATCAATTATATTCTCCAGCAAAGCAGCTTGGATGTTCTGTGCAGCTGTTTGTGAAAAGCTCGAAGTTTAGTGACATATGTCATACCCTCAAGTTGTTGAATTTGCTGTACAATTTTACCCGCTGTAGAGGACAAGGCAAATTCAATCTCGTCACAGTATAGATGCCTGTATCCGAATGGTTTGTATCATTACAGTGTTGGGTATCCTTGAATCTGCAGAGTGTCCAGCTGTCCAGTGTATGCAACGTAAACGTAATTTCACTTACAAGTTGTTCTCATGCAGAGTTAACGAATAGTAGAGTATACAAATATAGCAACTGTGTGGAAACACCCATATTGCAGAAGCAACAATATGACGACTACAAGACTTTTTAATTCTTGCGCAATGTTCTGTATTCAGATCGGTCTTGTTGTCGTTTGTAAGTTGTTGATGTTGCTGCGGTTCTGGGCTGTGTCTATGGCCGATCGGTGGATCCTTGTGGTAAATGGCAAATGCAAGCAGTGCGTTGCTGCATTGCAGTCCAAACATCCATTCACCATTCATGCATGCATGCACCGTGATGGGTGATGGGATGTGTGTGTGTCTGTGTGTGTGTGTGTGGTTTTCGGTACTCGGTGTTTAGCTGGGCGCACGCGCGTGCTTTCATCATCAATCGCATTAGCCACATGAAAGCAAAGCGTATAATTTTTATTTGCACATCCGCACCAGGCCACTTGGCCGCCAATCGCCGAAGACGTAAGGAAGAACTTGCCACAATTTGTTTTTATTGTTTCGCATGAACAGCAGCGTAGCGTAGCGTGGTGTAAGTGAATTGCCAACATATTTTGTGGCCAAATACGGTGCGCATTCAACATGAGAATCATGCTAAAGACCATGTTAACACACACACACACACATACTCACATGTACAGATGCACACTTACATATGGCATCTTAAGTAAACAAATGCGGAAATGTGGCAAGCGATGAGTCGGTCGGTCGGTTTTTATTACAAACATACATCTTAGCGTTATTGGTGCTGCTGGCAGCGTCCGAAAACAACATCTTCTACTTTCCAGATTTATTTTCACAGTGGACGGCCGCACAGTGGTTCCAAACAAACACAATGATGATCGAATTAAACCGAATCAAACAGAGATTGCCATTTGCTGGGAGTTTAATTCGTTACATCCGTATTTCTATGAGGATCATTTCATTTTAGGAAACTTCCGAACTTTTGCGTCGAATGTAAGAATTATTAAACTTTGTAATTTAACAAAGTTTGAAACGTAGGTTTCACTTGTTCAAAACTTGAATTCCTTGGCGGAAGAAAGCTCGCCTCTTATGGCCAAAAAGTCTCCCTTTGGAAGTAAAGTAGTTTTGCGAAAGGATGTCAGTTTTTATGCCAGACGGGTTTCCACATTGTCTATACCACTACTGCCGAAGCAGAAGGGGTAGACTTTTATTTTTGGGTAAGTCTTCATTTTTTTTTTTGTGGACATTTTTCGTAGAGCCTGTTCGACAGCACTGTGCGGCTACACGTATGAGAATGATTCTTAATTTCGATTCGAAAAATTCACCGTTCGTCGGTCGACGTTGGACTAAGGTGAACCAGTTTTGCCCTAAATGAAATGTTCCAAATACAGAACGAACTGCTCGAACACAGTTCGAATACACCAACACACACACACACTCATACAGACGTCATCGCACATCTGATGCGTAGGCTTTCCCTCAATTTGTGGTTTGTTGTTGTCGTTCTTGGCCATGGTCGCTTGGTGCTTTTTTTTTTGTATAGTCTACTATTCTCTCGTACCATGTGGGCTGCTGAGGAGAAAGAAACGCCCAAGCACAACACACAAATAACCCCAACTCTCTAGAGCTAGACGGGTAGATCTAGGTGAGGGCATGCAGGCAAGTCATGTACATATGACGGTGTGTCAGTATGCAGATAGTCATCAATCTCGAAGCACCGATCGGTGCTCGTATTTTGGCGATTGTTTACGAATCAAAGGTGCCACACAAACTCAGGCCACAGCTAGAAAGCATAAATGTCAGCGATGCATTGTAAATTTTTGTATTTTTCTCCACAAACACCAAATCACCGGGATGAGTATCACTCTTGACTTTATCGACCCCCTCCCGCCCGATAGGCCATCAAGAAAATGTAACAGCGTGTGAAATGGATGACATTTAAATTTAGTTGTCGTCATGCTGAACATAATAGAAGGTGGTGGGGGGGGGGGGGACTCTTGGGAGTGGGAATCGCGTTGAACCCACATGACATTTGAATTCATCTTTTCAACCATATCCAAACGAATATAACCCGCCGCTCTAAATACACTGGATTTCTACTCCATTAGTTAAGAATATGCTGGTACTAGCCTAGCGTCTAATATTCGTAGCATGCTTAGTTTACTTACTTGAAGAGTCGAATCTCACCAGCTGGCACTCGTCATCGTGCATGCCGCATTTGAAGACGGCACCTGCTTCTATCACACCTTCTTGATACGACGACGTATCAAATTTAGGGGCACCGACCACCAATCTGCAAATACAAGAAAATACATTGAAAAATTAATAAAACAACTCAACTCGATTCCACACATTCAAATTAACTGTTTTGCTTTTTTACATGCCGAGTTGAATGACTCTGATTGATCGCTGGTTGGCTTGTGCTTGTGCTGGGCAGTTAGCAATCAAATGTGTCAGAAGTTTTATAAAACTGAAATGTCTGTGTGTGATTATGCTGAGTTGGCCATTGCAGAAACCTTGTTCATACACAAAATGTTTTGGGAATCGATCACTTTTTTTAGCTGGCGCTACTGAATATTTTGTCAGGTATGGAAAGACTCATTTTAATTGGTGAATTTGCTTTTGCTTCACATTGTTATTGTCAAACGTGAGTTCCTAATGCTGATCTTCGTTAATGGATGGAAAATAGTTTAGTTGACTCGTATTTGGTTAAAATAGCACACAAAAAACACTTCTCCCAAATTGTGAGGAAACACACAATTTGAGAAGAATCTCAGGTCTTTCTGTTTTCCATTCCATCACTTGAATGTACAAAGAGCATCACTTGCGCTAGAAATGGTTCAAGTGAATTTCCGCTGCCCATGTAAGGTGAGAAAGTGTGCAATTGAGAGATTGCTTGTTGTTTTTTTTTCTGTTCACGATCTTAATATGCGACTAATTGCAAGTCACACTGCAGTGAATCCATATTGAGTGTATATTTTTTTTTCCCTCCCACAAATTCATTGAATGTGGCCATTTAAGATTTCTGTCTGACAGTCCGAATGCTCGCCTTCAATTGACTCGTACATTGCAAAACGCATACTAATATGTACATACATGTGTGTGTGTGTGTGTGTGTGTATATAGAATACAACAACACAAATGAATTAAACAAATGTGGAGCACACAAACACAAGTACATAAATTTAGCAATCAGTGAGACGAGAACAATTATTGAATTCAAAAAGACCGCAACAACAACGGGCGATGGCACGTGCTATATATAATCGCGTTTCATTTCACAAAGTTGTTATGAAATATTCCTACACACGTACATACAGATGTTCAAGTGTAATTGGTAGTGGTGTTTGAATGCTTGTCAGAACAAGCACTGTAATGTCGCAACAATTGCCTATGGGGTGTATTCGAATACCATCCGTCGGATAACTTGACCCACCGTCATGAGTCAATCAGGGCTACCTGAGATCATGGTGATGGATCATCACTCGCCTACTGTACCAGACGTCTCGTAGCTGAGTTCAATTCTGGGAAATATTCGTAATGGCATTCGGCCAACTATGAATAACGCTGAGAGATCGCATCTATTAATTGATTGGAAAAAGAAAACAAAATGAAATGAGATAAGAATAGAATTTGTTTTGTCTATGACTCACTCACACCCGACACGGTGGTGATGCTGCTGTAGCTTTTTTTTTTTTTTTTTTGGGGGGGGGGGGGTTTCAAGCGAATGTGCGAATGTTTGTCAGAGACAACAAAATAAAATAAATGAAAAACGCGTGGCCAGAAGAACAACCACCGCCCCAATCCGCCAGCAGACGGATTGATGAAACGAAAGTTTCAATCAAAATGAATTGGACCGCACTAAACGAGTGATAATTTAAATCAAAGTCTGGCAAATCTCCGAGGCCCCTTTATTTATATAATGATTCTAATAAACTGCTCGATATGTCAAAAATCTACACCTAATTTCTTTGCCTTACTTTCAAAATATGCCATCGGACACTTTTTTACAATTAAAAATGTCACAAGTTGCCAAAATATCTGATAGCCGACCAAATTATTATTAATACTGGCAGCTCCGGAGTCAAAACACTACACGGGAATTCTAGTGTTTCAGAGTATTACTACCCAGATGGTTGTTACATAAAGAATCCAGGTCAGAGTCCGAATCAGAATCACTTTCTGAATCGAGTTAGTTCCGTCCATTTATTCTTGTAATCAAAATTATCGCCCACGATACTTTCAGTTCACGCTACTGTTGATCACTCCTGATTTTCATCACATCCACCATTGGAAAGTATGGAAACAGCAAATGGACCACCCTTTAGGATATTGTTTACAATTAGAAATACCGTTTTCTGATACCGATATTTAAAGTTTTACGACGACATACTGGAATTCATTGTTCAAATCATTTTGATCTAAAAAAAAAATAGACCATGAACTCTATTTGAAGTGTACACAATTGCAGTCTAAAGAGTTTTAAAAGATGGTCGAATAAAATTGATTTGATTTTACAAATACCCTCAATTAAAGAATGTCGCAATTCCGCAATATTTTATGACGAATTTCGCTTGAATGTCGAGTCCACAACTACAGTAAAAAGATTAGTAATGATCCGAAAATACGATTATTCAGTTGCGACTGTCATGTCAATTAATTCTGTTGTTTTGCATGTGCAAAGTACGCCCGTCGGATAATTGTTATTGTTCATTAATTTATTTGTTGTATTTATGAGGTAATATTTTATAAATATTCTCCATTTCATACAACAGCAACAACTGATGCTTGGCCATTTGCAATCATTGGTAATATGACGTCAGTCCGATACGATCATCAAGTTTTTGTTTTAAAAAACAGTTTGAATTTCGAAACATCTGTTGAATTGTTTTGTTTGAAACTAAAAACAAAATAAGGGTTTCTGGAACTATTTCGAAGGCCAAATGCTTAAAAAAATAGAAGGAGGTCCCTTTCGTTTATTTTTTGTTTTGATCTCTTTTAATTTTTTGTATTTTGGCAGATGTCAAATTTTGCCCAATCACCCACATTTACCCTTCAGCAGACCTCCCACCCTTTTTAATGACAATTGACACTAGGGTGGGATTGAGTTTTTTTTTCAGTAGCCCATCTCTCAGCCAGTGAAGTGTTTAATAAGTTGAATGATTCATTTAATGGGATTCTAAGAGGATTTTCGAGACTACAAAATAAGTTAAGTAGATTGTCATTATATGAAGCACATCAATATTAATTAATTTGTATCCGATCCACTTATGTGAGGGAAGTGCCGGGTGTGACAATTCTCCATACAATTTAATATTGAATTGGAATTATAATTAAAATCTACAGTTTTGGGGGGTGCGTTCTATACCAAAACACACACTTATATTGTTCCATAGACAATGCCAGCATTTCATCCAGAATTTATTTTATTTTCTTTCTTAAAACAGAGCACCCTTCTTCTACTTAAGTAATGAAAATCTAATAATCTTTGAAAAACATTTTAATTTAAAACGAATAGAATTCATTATGAGGACAATGAATAACTGTCTGTTCCGAATGTAAACTGGTACCTTAACATGGGGCTCTTCTAACAAATGCTCCGATACATTTGCAACATATTTGTGCGATGCACTCAAATGCAGCCAAAAATACTACAGACATACATATGTGTGTGTGTATGTAGTTCGTTGGATGGCATACGGATGGACGAAAGCATGAAATTTCCGCAATTACACGACGGCAACAATGCATTCTTCCATCCATACGCCGAAGAGGCCGAGGAGCGTGCAATGCAAAGTTCATTGAAAACATCGAAAATTAGTGGAAAACTGACTGCATATGTCGTCGTTGTTCCTTGGCGGACAACAATTGAAATTGGAATATAAAGGAATATTTAGATGCACACACACACAGACATACAGTGTACGAGTACAAACGCCAATATGGGCTGGGAGACGACAAACAAACGGGTATTCAAAGGGAGAAACAGAGAGAGAGAGAGAAAGAATTGGTTGTGGTACTACACATGTTAAATGATGACTTCTGCTGTTGTTGTTTCTGTTATTTTTAGAAACATACAAACGGCAAAAACTGCACACAGTCAGACAAACGCATTTGTAATCGTACTCGCAGGGAAACCATAAACAAAAAATTGCCCACTCGCTCCCTTCAATGTCTGCGCTTGACGCTTCCTTGAAGATCAACACTATTAGATGGAGTCATTTGTTTGTACCAGCTTTCTTTTAACACCACACCACACACACAGACACAGCTACGCGTATGCTTCGTACAGACCATCCTAAGTGCACGCACATAAACGTGTCCCATTCTTTATCCTCGGCGAAGAAAGGGAACTGCCTTGCACAGTAGTTTTAGGCGATAACAATTCGACATAGGAACTCATCACTACCAACTACAGACTTTGAGCTCCTGAATCCAATTACGTGTATTACATTTCTCATATTATTTGAGTTTCTTGGAAGTATGTGGTTACTTGAGAGTTTAGACTGGCATCATCAAAATTCGGCTGAATTTGTAACTGGTTAAGCGCTATCAGTGGTAAGAGGTAATCCAGTCATTTATCTCAACCTAATGTTGCCTTATTTTAGAAGGATACTCTCTCCTGGCGGACACCTCTCTTAATGGGACAGCTCTCTTAAGCGGACACTTTTTTCAGTACCATTCCGCTTCAGTCCTTTTGTGTACCCCTGTCTTAAGCGGACAAAATTCTCAGTCCCTTAGGAGTCCGCTTATGAGAGAGTACACAGTATACTGCGTATTTGTCGCAATCAGATCCCACGAATAATTTAGAACTCCGTAACTACTGTGTCGGTCCGTCCGTCCTTGTTTCTTTCCTTGTGACGGTGATATTGATGATGATAATGATGTGAGGGCCAACGGTGACGTTGACGTTGATCCCTTACATGTGCTCGACATCCGTTGTGGATAAATTTAGTCTGAGACAGACGTCGATCGCTGTTGTAATTTTCCCTACATACCATGCCCAGCCAGGCCACTTCATTCAAATGGGAAAATTCTTAATGGAAAATTAACCTTTTACGGTGTAGCGAACTAAGCTGCTGCCAGCCAGCCTGCAGTCATCGGCAGACACGTGAACGCAGAAAATCTCTTTGTTGAGTTCTCAATTTTTCCAGAGTGATTGGTTGCTTGGCTGGCTGGCTGGCTGGCGCTCCCTCCGTCGAGCACATGGTTCTTCAACATTGAATGAATGAATTTGTGACCAGCAGCGACTTAGAGAGAGAGAGAGAGCGCGATGTTGCTTCGAGATGAAATTTCCCATTGTTGGTTTATTGGGCAGAGTACGAAAATTGTTTCCTTTTCTTTGCCTTTGGGAAGTCATGTTTAAGCCTTTTGTTGTTGTTGGGGACTGGCAAACAATTCTTGTGTTGTGGCAACATTTCCCTTTTGTACTTTCCCTTATTGGCAAGAAGATGTAAGAGTGTACATGTGTGTGTGTGTGTTTTTTTTTCATGACATTGAACTTCCTCAACAGAACAACAATAAGACAATGAACATACGAAGAGGCTTAACAAAAGAGCACAAAGCAAACTTTTATGTTTTACGGAAATTACGAGGCGTCTTTCTTTTGTGTTTCCACATGCTCATGCCTGCCCCTGAAACCGTAACGAGCCGTTGGCCGTTGGTGCGCGTGTGTACACTGCGGCGCTCTATAGGAAAATGTAAAATTGGATTTTTATTGAGTTCGTAGAAGCCGTCCGTCCGTCCGTCGTCTATACCGTCCGATGTTTTTACTATTTCCAATTGAAAGGGGCGTTTAAAATGATATTAAATTTGTACACGCATGCCCTGGCCATGTGTGCGGTGTGGAAAACACAACAAAACCGAAGGGGGAAGTTTCCCAGAAGCGTTGCCGTTCTTAGTTGCTGCCAGAACAAAGAATGGCCGGAGAATGTGCATGTTGACCCAGGTTCGTGCTAGTGTAGTTGTAATGCATGTTGGGAAAACAAAAGTCACTCATGCGCTTATCCGGTATCTAAGCAGTATCATTTTCGTCACTTTATGCGGGAGGCGGGTGGCTTTAAACGCTCAACACTGTGAACGGTGGCCGGGGGACTTAATTACAGTCTGACCTCGGTTAAGGCAACCCTCGATGAATGCAGCTCCTCGAATATTGCAACTCGTAAACTTTTCAAGTAAAGGACCTCAGTTACTGCAACTTCCCCCCCCCCCCCCCCCACCAAATAATCAGTTTGTCTAAAACTACATATTGCGCTTGAAATTATGTATGTATGTAGTTTTGGTCTTACCGCTACTCTAAGAATATTGAACTATATGCGCGTTGCCTTTGTTTTTTGCAGACATGTACTCAGTTGATAGAATCTCTTTTCTTGAAAGGTTATTTATTTTTATTTATTTATTAATTACAATACAAAGTAAATTTATATTCTAATTTTGGGTCCAAGGGTAAACCGGGTGACAAAGACCATTTGGCTTGATTTTTGCAGCGACAGACCAAAGCCTCTGGTGGGAATCGAACCCACAACCCCCACGCTGATAGGCAAGCACGCTACCAACTCGCCTACCGGGGCGCTTTCTTGAAATGTTATTTTATTTGTATTAATGGTGGTGATTACAGTGGTTTGCGATGAATATAAAGTGCGCAAATTAAAATTTTTTTTTTACCAAAATTTTTTTTTCCAAAATTTTTTTTTACAATTTTTTTTTTTACAAAATTTTTTTTTCAACAAAATTTTTTTTTTTACAAAATTTTTTTTTTCCCAATTTTTTTTTTTCAACAAAATTTTTTTTTTCAACAAATTTTTTTTTTCAACAAAATTGTTTTTTCAACAAAAATTTTTTTTTCCAAGAAAAATTTTTTTTTTCAACAAAATTTTTTTTTTTTCAACAAAATTTTGTTTTCCTCAAAAAATTTTTTTTTTCAACAAAACTTTTTTTCCCATATTTCAACGGGCGCCATAGGCGCATTACAACTTACTAGTTTCAACATAATTTGTTTCATTTATAAATAGTGTTTTTATATTATTCTATTATAACCCTTTAACCATTGACATCATACGCTTTAACCATTAGAAATGGATGTTAGCGACGGTCTTAGTTGTTTAAGGGTTATAAAAATTTATAACTTCAATGTGTGATAACACATGCCCTTAAAAATATGATGCGGTTATCGCAACATCCTCAGTTTTCGCGTTAAGTGAGGTTTCACTGTATATCCTTTGACCGAAATCAATTATGTTTCTCTGTACATATCGCTCATTTACTTGAATAGTGGCATAATTCAAAATTCACTTTATATATTTTTGGTCTTGGAAAAGCTGTAAATCTCTAATTTAAATTGGCTTTTGTTCTACTGAGTATTATGGATTCATATGACAGGTCTCCATATTATTGAAATAGCCTGCAGTTCTTTTTCTATATTTGGAAAGTACGACGAAATTGACTATTTTAAACGGCTCTCCGGAAAAAATTCTATTTTGAGTTATGCCACTATTCAAGTAAATGAGCGATATGTGTTTTGTGTAGAATTCGGAGGTATTTCTTAATACCCTACATATATTGAAATATCCGAATTCAGACTTGGTCATAACCACTCACTACTTTGCGGTTTACATTTGCGGTTAGAGCACGGATGGCCAGTTTCTGCAAGGGTCATTCGAAAGACAAACTTTCTTCCACCGACTGACTAGATATTTTTCAAAATTTTAAATATCAATTTCGAAAGAAAAAAACATAACGTAACAATGAATAGTATTCAAACTGGGTATTGTAGCACGTGGACTTCCGATGTCTTCGATAAACTTAAGGGGTTGAGACAAAACAACTCTGTGGTTTTCACAAGCAACCGCGTAAGTCATATATATTTTTATTTGCGAAAGGAAAAAATCAATAACGGTGCATTATTCAATTCAATACAAGATTAGGCAAATAAAATCAGCATTAAAAATGTAGCAATTTGGTGGCAATACCTCAAAATCAACAAATATGCACTTAAGCGGTTGCTGCTGAAAACCACAAAACTTTTGTTTGAGTCTTTATCACAGATTAGCCGATCATAAGCAAACCACCTACAATACTAAGTCTGCAGGGTGTAGCAATGGAATACCCAGCGCGTAGTCTGACCAGGGACACGTCCCAGTCAATGATAACGCCAATCACTCTTTCGGTTTCATTGTGATCAATCGATCGATAACTTGTGATGCACACATTTTAGTGTGAAACTCCTTTTCGTATGAAACTCAACTGAATTGTTTACCTGGAGCCAGATCATATGTGTGTGTCACTTCTCGGCCACAATCCAAATAAAAGCAAACAACCCACTATGCGACTTCTGTCTGTCAGAGTATTTCCGTATCGGCCAAAAGCAAATGCAGGGGGGAAGACCAACGCGCACGTATCCCGATATTTACGATATTTTCGAAAATATCGGATAAGCCTGCCGTAGCCAGGGGCCAGTCAGTGGCAGAGACCAACAACAACAGAGGAGTTACATCGGTGTGAGCGAATGCGTATGGAAATGTGAGTGTGTGTGTGTGTGTGTGTAATTGATGCTTATCAGCAAATTGTATCTATTGGATGCGTGGTGGCGGCTGACGATGGTGGCATAGTTTATTTTCAATTCCAAACATGTGTGTGCGTCAATTGTTTATTTTGCTGCTGTTGTTGTTTGTTCTCTGGAATAACGATTTACACTGTGATAAACTAACCACCGATATTTAGTGTTAGTGCTTTGTTGTTGTTGTTGTTGTTATTGTTTTGGTTATTGGTAAAACAATTACATGTTTGTCAACTCGCCGAAAGTGAAAATGAAAATAAATACTCTGCTCTAGTCCAAGCTGCTACTACGTGCACTACCTACATACACGCCTGTGCAAACAGGAAAACGGAGAAGAGGAAAAGGAAATGTTGTTTATCATGCATGTCATGCCCTGCCATGGCACCATGTCACGCCAATGCACCCACAAAACGAGTAATTTGTTTGTTTAGGTCCAATGCGATGCCAATCGATCCTCATGATCACAGCGCTTGTTGTTGGCTTAGAACGCCTCAACATTGACAAACACACAAGCAAATAGAGGAAAATCACTCAATTGAAATGATATTGAAGGGAATGGAATGTGTGAGTTTTATTTGTTTATTACAAACTAAATAGTCTATTATCAATGCATTGGAAATGTAATTGTTTGCAAATCATATAATAATTTGTTGTCCTTTAGTGTGTGCCAGTTGGCAAACAATTCGATATTTTCTGTCGATGGTTAGAAGTGTGTCCAGTCGATGGTTCGATCGGGGCAGGAAATGTGTTCATGTCGAGCAGTTAAACGATCTTTGTTCCCCATTCACTACATTCTACGGCTGTGGCTAATACATTTTTTCCAAATAGAAATGACAAATAAGTGTCCTGATTTAAGGACATTTCAGTTAAAAAAAATGTGGTGTTCTGCGGAAGGCCTAAACAAAATAAAAAAAAGTCATTGACGTTAAGAAATAATTTGAATTTTTGGAAAATCCTGTCCGCCCCCTCGCAGGTGTTTTCCAAGTGCAACGTAATTTCAAGTCATAAACATCTTACATGTTGCTGTCAAAAAAAGAAAAACCAGGTCCACAGGTTTGATTGTCGACAGCCACAGTCATTCCAAGACAGACAAAGATGCCACTGCCGGTGACCGGTGATTTTCAAGCGTCAGGCGAATGTATGTCAAAGACCGCATTGAATGGAAGAGCTCTGCCGGACGACATGTGTTCGTGGTAGTCGTCAACGTTCTCCATCTCCAAAAGGCAACTTGCACATAATTCCTTCTGTTCATTGTTGGAACATCATTTATGAGCAAGCCAAAATTGGCCATTCGTCCATTGTTCGGCGGCATCAGTTAGCTGTTGCACTACTTAACCATGTTAGCAGCGCACACAACCGGAATAGGTCAATCAATCGCTTTATGGCTTTTAGCACAATTTGTTCTTGGCTCAGATACGACGCGAGTGTGTCTGCGACTCTTCATACTAATTAGCAGTGTCCACACTCGCTCGTAACCATTTCAAACATGTATGACCATACGCATCAACGGCTGCGTCCGTATGCCGGCCAGCGACTGTTCCAAAGTTCTGGTTTGCCTTTCCTGTGCCCGGGTATGTTTGCGGACTGGCCTTTTAAGGAAAGTGACCCAATATTGGGGATTTTACTTATTTGCTCAAGTTCACAAACACATTGGCAATTACACTCAGCTGCTCCTAATTGCTTTGGATATTATTATCTGAAGTGTTGACTCAAGTGGATCCGATTCGCAGTCAGAGTGTTTCTGTATGGAAACTCTACAAACACATGTTGACACAGCAGTGTGTTTGTCACTCGATGTCAGCAAAGTGTCAAACAAATTGATTTCGATGAGTGGAAATACGAAAGCTAAGAGGTTTTTGAAAAATCAAACTTTCCTCTGAATTTACATCATTTAAAAACCCAAAAACATAATATTCTCTACTACTAAACATTGTCTAATTCTAGATGAAAAGTCATTAGAACTAAAACTAAGTAAATCAGATTTATTCTAATATTATTGCCAACAGGTGACAATCTACTCCAAATCGAACAAGAGCAATGTATAGTCCAGCATGGTTCCAATATTTTAATTTTAGAATGTTATTGAGAAGCTAATGACAATTAAATCACATAAAACCCCAAGAAAATAACATAAAATCTTTATTGTCGCTTAGTGTAATAGTGCCACCCACTCCCCCATGCAGTGTATATATATGTGTAGAACATCTTGATAAGCTTAGGCAGATAATATCCCCTCACTTCAACGAGTGTGAACTTTTCTGGGTTTTTTTCTTCTGATTTTTGGCATTCCAGTAATTCCCCATTCTCAGGTTCATTTCCTTGGAATGGCCAACGAAAGAAAGAACAGAAATGTAAACATTTTAGCAGACCATTAAAAGCTATTTGGGACACAAACATAGCCGTGCCTGCCTACCCACCAACAGAGCTGGGGCCACGCTATAACTTACAGATTTGGAACATGTGTACATACTCGTACATTTTGAAATAGATGGAAGTGTGAAAGAGAGTATATGGATGTATGTAGGTATGCACTTAATGTATGAGTGTGTGTGTGTGTGTGTGTGTGTGAATACATTTTAAAAGAAACAAACAAACAAAATATTTCTTAACTTTTTAAGGTAATAAAAAGAAATCCCAAAAACTTCGACCGCGGTGGAAACTTTCAACAACACCTCAAGTGTTTGCGTGTGTGTGCATGTGTAGGGACAGACGGTCGGATGTCCGCCTCCCCTCTTCTTGGGAATATGTGTTGTTGTTTTTTTTTTTTTTTTTTTTTGAAAGTGCAACGATGTTGCTTTGCCAATGTCTACGGCCACAAACAATCTGAATGTTCGACTTTTGACATTCAGCCAGATGAAAACAAGAAGACTGCATTGATTAATGTAGGAGTTCGGCACTCGTATCTACAAACGTACAGACATACTTGTGCATTAACGTATTTATAGAAAATATACTTAAAAGAGATCAAAAGGCTATCGCAGTAAACAGATCATAAGCTATGGCAGAGGCATCGCTCTTTAGAATGCTCACACATCCATTTATACTTTGTTGGTTCGATATGAGGCTCATATTTCATTTGGCGTACACTTTTGTAAAATGCATTCATACTTGTCCGTGATGTATTTAAGTCATCTTGAGATCCCTTTGCGGTTTTTGTGTTTTCCATGCACATACATACACACACACACACATATGTATATATTTATATACATATTTATTTAGATTCAAATTCACCGCGACCATTTAAATCACTATTCTTATTTTGAAACGCATGACTAAATTTGATTTGTTTTCCCATAACAAAAGTGCAAGAATAAATTATATTTAACATATGTATGAATGTGTGTTTTTGGATGTTCTACATACATACATATGTATGTACGTACGTAATCGTAATGTTGTTGTTTTCATTCGGGGCTATCTTAACTTTCGGCGATTATTCATTCTTAAAGTGTGTTTGTGTGTGCGTGTGTGTTTGTCTGTATCTCATTTATCAGCTTAGAACGAATGCATGGAATGCAGTGGATGGATCCTTTTCCTTCTCCCGATTGAGATAAAAACAAAAGCCCTGCTGCAACTCCCTGCTTAAGAGATAGCAACAACTAAGCACAATTGCTTTCTTTTGGAGTGTTTTGAATACAACAAGTCAAACACGCACACACACACACACAATCACACAACAAAAGAATTTCTCAGCTCAATTAACTGTCATAAAGAAGGCAACAGTTGCTGTGGGCTGTGTACGAGGTGAGGGTGATACTGAGCAGTTAAAAACCTAATCGGGTGTTTCTTACAATTTCTCCCAGTCTGTCTGCATGTCTTTATTTCCATCGGGGATTTCTCTCCATCTGTGTTATCTTGGAGGTTGAGGGTGTAGTATGTGTGTTTGTCTTGCTGTCACATCATTTGATTATTTAAGCACAATTATTTATCTGATTACAGCACGCACCACGTTCACATCTGAATAATACACACACATCCACACCCACAGAACCCGTAACTAAGAAAGTCTATGGAGATAAGGAAAATGTTTATCATCAACACAACTCGTTAGGATTGTCTAGAGATCATTTCTGTGGTTGGGTTTTAACAATGGAATGCGACAATAGATTGCTGTGCAAAAGAAATTCCAATGCTCTGATCCAATAGTTTCTGTATAAGAAATACAGAATTTGCCACGGGGAGAGTAGACAACATACATGAGGGCATTTATGGGCATAGTTACATCGCATACACCATGAGCTTTCCTAAATCATCTTCTACCGAGATGTCCTAGGCTGTCACTAAGTGACAGATTCAATTCAATTGATCTACAATTTCATGAAATTCCTCATATTTTCTAGCTTTATCAATTTGGAAAAGAAATTGTTCCCAAATTATTTGGGCCCAAAGACCTACAGCCTAAAGAATGACAAGTACCCCTAGTTAGATTTTCTTTGTGCAAAAAGTATCTAATGGACAATTCTCATATACGGGAACTTCTCGTATAAATGAGTCTTAATTGACTCATAAAATTGAAGCGCGTTTTTGAAAATCACATACAATAACAATCAGTTAACAGTCAATTAACACAAAAACTTGGTGGTGGAAAAATACAGGGTTCTCCAACAAGAGGTGTTGTTTTGAATCACCCGGTATTTCGGAAGCTGTCACCTATGAAGCTTTTATTATTTGACATTTATATGCCATTACTAAAAATGGAACGAGACAGGCTTCAACAACGCATTGAAATTATTAAAATTCACTCCAAGAATGGTGAAAATCTTGCAGACACAGATCGCAAAACTAAAAAGTTTCCGGACCGTGTAATCTCTCGAAGAGGTGATCACAAATGTCCACCGAGATCTTGCGACTTCTTCCTTTGGGGCCACGTGAAAGATAAGGTGAACGCCAAAAGCCCAGCGTCGATTCAAGACGTCAAAGATAGAATTGGTGAGGCTAACGAGGACATAAAGCAGCCACTTTGCGAATTCAATTTCATAAGAAGGATATGGTCCTGTAAGCGTGGTCGTGGTGGCCATTTGGCTGATTGTAGTTACATACATTTGTATGTACATAATTTCACTCGTGCTTTATTGAGCACACTGTGCACAATAAAAGGATTTCCTTGAATTGCGACAGCGATGCAATTAAATGACTTGTCCGGTTAGTTGCAACAAAATCAGTTACCACGGATATTACTGTAAATATTAAGTTAAAAAACAGTTTGTACTTACGAATTGGTGTGTGGACCGCTGCGGCCTTTATGCAGAGCAATACTGAAGCCGAACATGGTGTTGGACTCTCGCCGCAGATGCCGGACATAGCTGGGTATATCGATGTTGTAGGCCGAGCTCATCGGGCACAAAAGATCTAAGCAACAGATGGCCAACAAGATCATCCATCCCGAGGTAGTTTTGGTGATGTAATAGTTTTTATGGCGTGCCGGTAACGAGCGCTGTCGTGATGTCGGTTGTGGTTTTTTCATTTTCATGCCTTCTCCTGGTTGCTGGAAGGCAATTTATGCGGTTGTGATGCGTGTTATATTGGTGGAGGTTTTCAAATCGTATTCCAATCAATAACTGAACGTTTTTCTTTAAATTTTACTTTTTTTTTTTTTTTTTTTGAATGAATAACTTAATTAGAGTTCGTCATTATATGCTGCGAGGGAGCTCGTTTTGTTTTGGGGGTGGGGGTTCGATATGTTATATTGTTGTTGTTGTTATCTTTCTAAACATCAAAAAATGGGAAAACAAAATTGATTCTCTGTCCATGTTTCCTTCAATGTTCATTCACGACTTCTCAAGGTCTTCTGTCACACACACACACACACACACTCAATAAAACTCACTATTGCGTGAGTTCTTCTTGCTCATATCTTGTCTCGTCTCGTTTTCTTAGAAGAAGACTAACAAGACGAAGACGTTATCACGCAATGGGCGAAAACAACGCCAAACACCCGAAGACTTTTTCCAAGCAATTAAAAACGATCATATTACCTAACAAAAATTTTACATACGCGTACTCTTACATTTGATTAAGACAATAACGAAAGAGTACAAAATACATTGAAGAGGGGGGGAAATCAGTTGTCCCCGACATATCTGTGGAACAGTGGCTCAAAGCAATAATGGAAATAATTTGAATCAAAAGCAATTTGTATTCGAATATTTACGCCAAAATGCAAACGGAAACATAGCAACCGACCGTCACATGTTCTGCGACGGTTTACTGCAGTCGTGTAAAACACAGATGTTACCCAGTAAATTAATCGTAACCTACATTCTACTTGTTCACTCAATGAAATACGAGTGAAAGATCTGTTGTATGTGTCACGAGACAGTAAATGATTTTAAAAGCACCCGTTACATTTTTTTCCCAATTGTTCTTCTATGAGATCTGATCTGGTACTTGTACAGGTTCGGTAACATTCGGAATTAAATTCCGTTAAAAAAAATCGACGTTTATTTTTCTTCATGCCAAATACTTTGAGGAAATTGCGATTATATGTATTTCCTTGGCCCACTGTAGTCCGTAAAAACATAGAGATATTTATGCGTTCAAGTATGTTTGTACAGTGCTGATCAAAGTAATAGCACCAATAGTATCTCAAGCACACTGGCCACTTGAAAAAATGGAGAAATCTATTTTATTGACGGATGTGTTGAACATTGTCCTCCTTGGGAGGAAAGGGTACGCGGCCGTTTGTTTTTCGAATGTAAACCACAACGTACCACACAAATTGTTAAACATGGAGGTTTCAGCAGCAGATTTGGAACTCTATTTCTTATGGAAAGGTGAAACAGCTGTTCAGCACAGCAAATTCTCTTTACTTCAGTTATAAAACATTGGAATGAAGTAAAGTTTTGTTTAACCCTCTAACCGGCAATAATTGTGTTTAATTTCGTAAAAAATATGTTTTTGTCATAACTGGTAAAAAAAAACCAGGTTGCACAAATTTTCCAGTTTTTCTGTTTGGCCAGTTAGAGGGATAATATTTTTTTTAAATTAAACACAATTATTGATGACCGCCTCATGACGGTCTTGTCAGTTAGACGGTTAATTTATTTATTGAGTTTTCATGGGTTTCAAAGTAATGTTTTGGGGTTCGCACCAACTTATTTCGACCGCAGCTGTCTGTATACATGTGTGCGTGCGTGCGTGCGTATGTCTAGTCTCCAAAGAAGCAAGCCAAGGTCGGCCTAAAGAGACAAACAAAATATAGAGCTGAACCTTTAAAAGTACGGACGAGTGTTGTCACATTTAATTTTGTCGCAAGACGAACCGAGCTGGAGCTACAGCGCCCATACACACACAGACAGCAAACTTTTGTTGAATGCAAAAAAAAAAAAACAACAACGCTCTCATACGCTAAACTTTTATCGCTGACGTAATTCTGCATAAACGATACACATTAACTTGTTCAATAACAATACACGCTCTGAACGAATAACACAGACAGACTCTCGGTTGGCGGATGGACGGACGAGATCTAAATCGAGATCTGCTATACGAGTGTTACCAGTGATCAGTGTTTTCAGTTTGTCTCAAAGACCCTCGGTCGTGCTGGTGATGGTGGTGGAGGAGGTTAAAAGTCGGAGCTTTTTGGCGGCAGTGTTGTTGTAGTGGTAGTAGAGCATGAACAACATGCTTCCCATACAACAACATCTCGTTCAATTCAGAACTTTGAGATGAGAAGAATGTTTTGTGTGTGTGTGTGTGCGAGTGTCGAGTGTGCTCGCTCATATGTGTGCAAAATCTGTCTAATAATTATTTGCCGCCTTAAGATATTTTGTTATTGGCGGCGGCAGAATACACACAATCACCCAATCACACATGTGTACATATGTATGTGTATGAATTCTCGTATGGCGAAAAGTATCTCCCAAGTCAAGTATCGCTGTTTGAGCTTATGAGATGTGTTTACTGTGTATGACAGCAGCGGCAGCAGATCTTGAGAAAACAAAAACAACAATTTATATTTTATTCGATTTTTGCTGTGTTTTGTTTCTTTCGTGACATCACTTTTTGGCATTATTGTTATTTGTTGTTGTTCACTCCATTCGTTTTATTTCACTTTAGCATAAAACAACACATAATGTTTGTTTTTTAGTCAGACAATGATCGCACTGGCAATAACGACAACGGAGTCTCCAACGAAACAAGTTGCACTTGTTTTGGACTCCATCTCTGCGTCGTCGCCTTCTAATTGTCACTCTTAAGATTTATTTTGAACATTTGCATATGAATGCAAACATTTCGTTTTCTAATACAGGCACATAATTCTATGAATGAGTGTATCCCCATCCGTATCCGTTCGACAATGAGTAGGTAGAGACGCTGACGCTGACGCTGTTGTTGGATTTCTCCTCGCTGGTGCCGCTGCAGATGCTGCTCTAGTAAATATTTTCGTACAGCGTAGGTGGTGTGTTGGTTGACTGCTGTTGCTCGTGTTGTTTGTATAAAACAAAAATCATTTCACAAAATAATGACCTCAAGCTTTTACAAGTAAGCAAAACTTTTCAGAAATTAACATCGAATCGAGGGCGTTTACCAGACATTACCTTGTAATCGGTACGAGGAGTTCTTCGAATTGCGTGAGGTAATAGGAAACTGTAGGCCCAGGAAGGCCACGACCAACGACAGATTGTCGAGTCAACGTAAGTAATTTCCAGTTTAGGTGAAGGTCTTTTAATTTTTGCCATTACACTGAGTTGTGGGAATTTTGGCGCTGACTAAGCCAGACAGCAGAAATTCTCTTTACAAAGGGCCTGGTGCACACTTGTACAACTTGTACTCGTACATAGGTGATGTCGAATAAAAATAAATAACATTCCCAATGAGGAAAATTGTAAAGTAGTGAAGCAACAAAGTATTACGAATTAGTACTTTGCGAAATTATAAACTCTCTTACATGTGTGGATTTTGCAAACTTTTGCCTTCAGATTTCGTGTCGTGGGGCTAAAGTCCATTTAGTTCCGACTATGAAATCCATTGAAATTACCAAGGTTATGCAAGTTTTTCCAAAGATCAATTGAATTGTTTAAATTGGGTGTATTTTTGGAATTATCATCACTGATCAGAATTGGCTTTTCTTTCGTTTGTCAGCATTATTTAGACATTGGACTTTTATGGTTAATATTTCCTCAATCAATTCACTATTCGGGCCAAACAAGAAGTCGAAGCAAGCAACTGCAACGTTTTACTGACTCTTTAATGACTTTCTGTGTCTTTTTCTATGCGGTTGTAATTGAAGGGTTAATATGTACACATGCTCGTTGCACGTATTGAAAATGACAACAACAGCAACAAACAAACAGAAAGAAGAAAAAAAAAAACAAAGTAATGCCGATTAAACGCTTAAACGTGGGCGCCAATAACTCATATTTAACAGAGATCTTAATAGCGAACGTGAAAAACCCGAATAGCCGAGTTTGTAAGTTTGTAGTCACTTGTGAAAATCGAAGAAATAAATACTCGCTGCCTGGCCAAATATGTTAGAGGCCTTTTT
Source organism: Hydrotaea cyrtoneurina (assembly GCA_958296145.1). NCBI lineage: Eukaryota > Metazoa > Arthropoda > Insecta > Diptera > Muscidae > Hydrotaea > Hydrotaea cyrtoneurina. The sequence continues at coordinate 1,425,502 of OY282513.1, read as the reverse complement.
TTTCCAAATGAGCACAATTGAAAGTCTCATATGGCTGTAAATGAATGGAACGAACATATGGCTGACTGCTGACTGGCCTGGCTGGTGGGCTATTCGCGCTATTCTAAGGAATACCAAATACACCAACTGAATAAAATGCGGTCTTTTTCTATTTTGAAACCGCACAATAAATTAAAATGCCAACCATGTTGTAGTGGAACGAGAACGTCGACACACACACACACACACACAGAGAGAGGGGAGAGAGAGGGCAGACCGAGGTGAGGGTGATTTGATTGTAAGACTTCTTCTATCGGTTCGATGCTATCAAGATCGATCGTCCACAATTCGAATTGAACTAGTAGTTCCACAGACAAATTCTTTATTAATTCACAGCTTGCTCAATTGTGCTCCGAATTATTACATAATTTGGAGAAACCCCGACCAGATGTGTTGACTGTTCAGTTTGTTTGCCGTCATGTATTGCTTAGAGAATTAAATCGTTTCTACGCAAATTAATAAAAAAAAAAAAACATATATCGTAAAACAAACCAAAACGCACGGGTGAGCGTATTTTTAGACCATCACATTTAATTTTTGTTTTTCTTTTCTTTTGTTGTTGCTGTTGGTGTGGTGTTGCTCATCACCATCAGAACAATATTTAAAATGTACGAAATGAATCGAGCATCGGTGGCACTTTTTTGGAGATTGCGGACAAAAATCAAAATTTGAAAACAATTTAAGTTGTCGCTGTTCAGATTGGAGTGTTCATCTGTCAGAAGGGCCAAAAGAGCGTACACAACAATTTGTAACCTCGGTCAAATGTGTATTCTCATCTACAAATAAGGAATATCTAAAAAGTCTCCTTGTTTATGGCGTTTGACGGCATTACTTTGTGCATAGTTGTTTCCACAAAAAAAAAAGAAGAAAACTACAGAAAACTAAATCCACAGAAATTCAGGACGTTTTTAGAGTTTCGACTAGAATTATTATTGTAGAATCGGGAAACGTATACCGTTAAAGGTTAGAGTTCGGCTCCCCTCTATGTTCTATCTGGGTCACACCAAATATACAAATGCATATGGTGAACATACACAAGTGCATAAGTGTGAGTGTGCAGTATTCAATTGCCGATATCTCTAGTGAAACGAGTTATGGAATATTTTAATATTTCCAGAGCCAGAATAAGATAACCGAGACTCCGTGATCCGGGGAAGATTTGTAGGTTACCGAAAGCCGCAAAATTAAAAAAAAAAATTTAAAACTATTTCAATTTAAGAAACAGAGGAGAGAACAAAATCTTCCAAATGAATTTGAGTGTATTCTTTAAATCATCAACAGACGTAGACCAATGAAACATATGTCTCGATTTGTTTTCGAAATATCGAAAGTTAAAATGTCCAAAGGCCACGAATTAAGAATGAGACTTATCACGAAATTAAAGAGCAGTCTTGCGTAGAGAAAAGTCCAACGAACTACACGAAATAAAGATTGTCGGTCATCTGTTGAGATTACAGAATTCCTCATCTGGTATACGATGAACAGCGCCTTGGACCAACAAAGTTGTTCTCATATTATCTGAACCACCACACATATGGAAATATCTCATTTATTTCCGTATCCAATTTTCACACATTGCCTTGTGATGTCCGAATGTAAGACAGTTTAACTGGTGCTTGGGAAAATAGGTCCGAGACCAGCGATGTGATCATGCCCTCCTTCATATCTATGAGATGAAATCTGTCGATGTTCTCATTGTTATGAATGGAATCAGATAAATTGAAGAGAAAGATTTGATCGTCATAAATGTACCACTGTGGGTGGCTGCATTAGTCAGCGTCGGAAACAACAACATCCAATGCCAGCGGAGCTATCGGAATCAAGGGGCACTCATAGGGATTTCTATATACATATATATGTATATTAATACGATATATATATATATATATGTATGCGTACGTATGTATTTCTATATGTTTTAACACTTTTTTGTTCTTGTCAACTTTGTTTGTTAATTGCCAAATTCGAGTATATTTCTTTTTCTGTTTTGAATCGGCATTTTTAAGATTCTTTTTTATCACTTCTTTTTTTGGGGGGGTATTTCCTCCATATTATTCTTAAACCTGAAGGTTAATTTATTTCTTATTTTGTTTTTTTCTTTTCAAAATTGTACATATTCACTGTACATACACAGACACGGACACACAGACACACAGACAGATGTGTAGTATGTGTTTCAGAGATTTGCTCACTTTTTGGTATATCTATGTGAATGTATACGTACATATAGTTATGTATGTACTTGAGTATGTGCACATATAGGTACACTCAGATCGTACGAGTCGGCTATTGCTATAGCAAAATTTTGATCTAACCGCCGCGAGAATTCAACACCAACTGACTCGACTCGAAGATTTTCAAAAAGTTGGAACTTCTCTTCGAATTCATTTCATTCGAATTTGTACGAAAACGGCAAAAGCAACAGCGAAAACAGCCACAACAACACCATAGACTTAAGACAACAGCAGCAACGGCAACGGCAAATAGCAAACAAGACAACAACCGTGATAGTGTATCTACAAGATACTCACGGCGGCGACAAAGTCTTTAATATTCAACGTTGGCTGGTCTCCGACGACCCTCTCAAATAGATGTCGGTCGCTCTCGCCTGCCCAAAACACCATCATGTTGATTCTGATGTTGGCGTTTAATTCGAGCATTTGTTGTTATTCAGAACACTATTGTTGTTCTTTCACAAAACACGGCAGCCAGCGAAAAACATAAAATCGTGTCAAAACAATACCGACCCCCGATACATCTGCATTGTTTCATTTTCTCTCCAGTCTAATTAATGCAATAATCAATTTAGCGAATTGAATTTCTCACATCGAATATATTTCACTTGTGTGTCTTTCAACACTGCAAACAAATTTCTGAATATTTCTATTACCGTCGTTCTTGGACAAACAATTTCGAATTTTTGTAACCGTTATTTTATCACACAGATTTAGTAAAAAAAAAAAAATAAAATGCAAACGTCCGTTGAGATAAAGACACGCGCGCTTTTACACACACCCGAGTCGTTGGCGGTTAATGGGCGAATGAATGAAATTGAACACATCAAACTACTCTAACGATTCAATTGATATTTTATGACTCTGCACACACACATACAGTCAAACATGTTCGATAGCGAACATGTTGTGTGTTGCCTGAAATGTGTATGCGGCCAGAACACCAGAGCCCAGTTGGTTTCAATCAAACTGTTTGATGGTTGTGCTTGCGTGTGTGTGTGTGTGCGTTACATCTTTATAAAACCAAATCAAACAATTCCGAGATCGTTTCAAAAGACGTTACTTTCAGGCCATGTCACAAATCGTTAAGATTCAATTTATCTGAACGGTTTGACAAAACCTTTGAAAATTGCAGAAAATTTACCATTTAAAATTGCCCAGAAAGGAAAAGCATTTGATTTTCGCAGCCGACTATAACACTGTGACAAAAAAAAATAAAAAAATGTCGGCAAACTAATTTCGGTGGTAATTTTGAATGGTGGCGTCGTATCAAAGAACAGAATACACCGAATTATAAATATTTGTAAGTCGGCTAAAAATGCTGTGAACATGATTTTTATTAAAAAAAATTGTTTAAAAATAAATGGCGAAAAATATAAAAATAATAAAATGAAAAATATCATAAAAATCTATGCTATTTGATTTATTTCAAATAGCTCGGAAACGTGAACATTCTAAAACATGGACAGCATAATGTCTAGACACGGGTCTCTAGTAAACGATAACTGACCTTTCTTAATTATACTCGAATATATTTGCAAAATTTCCCTCACTGAACAACGAATTTTAGTTATTCTGTAGAGAAAATGAATTTGTTTTTAATCAATAAAACATTTTTTTGATATACTGGGCATTGAATTTATAAATAGAAGTTCCTTTCCATGATTGACAATTTCAGGATATGAATACGTGAACGAAATCGTAAACTTCACGTGTATTCAAGCTTTTGTTTGGATCTGTGGTATTTTTACAAAATCGACCATAATTTCTACATTTATCCATAGATATCCATCAACAATGGCTTGTTTTCTTCAAAAGGGTGCTACTTATTCGAAAATAAAAAAATACATTTTTCATTATATTTTTTTGCCAACAAAATATGTTTTTTTTTTAATTTTTTGCCCACTTCTCTTAGACGATTTTTTTTACATAATAATAATGTTTACAACATTGTAACTCACATAATTACATGTAATTTGCTGTATTGTTTTGGTCGACATAATAATGGTGTGCCATTATTAAACCCGTCGGATGTACAGTGTACTATCCCATAAGCGGACACCTAAGGGACTGAGAATTTTGTACGCTTATGAGAGAAGTACACAAGAGGACAGAAGCGGATTGGTACTGAAAAAAGTGTCCGCTTAAGAGAGGTGTCCGCAAGAAGAGAGTACATTTCGAGGTTCTGTAATTCATAGTCTGACTAAAGTAATTGAAAAAGTAGTATTAAAGTAACTTAAATTGACATTCCAGGAAAGAACTGACCGAAAAAAATGTTTGGTAGTTTTACCAGGTTCCGGACCTGGGTTTACGGTGCGACTATCTACAGCCGTCCACGATTCGACAGAAATATCATCGTAAAAGTAATGACAATCCGCGGGAAGAAACCATTTCAGATCCGAAGATCCTTTGTAAATTATCCCATGCATCCGATTCTATTTTGCATTTGTTCCAATACACATCGAAATACACATTCCAAAATATTAAAAGTTAAAAACTTATATTTGCAAAGATATAGCAAATTCAATTGTATCCTAAGCACCACACGTCTTTATGCTTGATCACACAAAAAACCCTCTCCTGTATTATTTTTTTGTTTTTTGGCGCTTACGTCTTTTTCGCGGTTAGGGCTCGACATGACCAATTTCAAACAACTTTATTCACATTAACATAACTATTTTTCCTAAGGAACTGGATAATAAACGACATCAAACATTTTTAATATTTTCAGTCAGATATTTTCGTAAGGAAACGACTCCGTAATTTCGTTTTTGGTATCCAATCTTATTTTTCCTATCAAAGTAATCAATTAAATGTAATTATTTATGTTTCTAGTGTACATTCTAGTGTACACTTTAGTAAATCATTGTTTATTTTTACATTAAAAGAATTTGAATTGATACATTTTAAAAAGTCTTTAGAATAAAGAATTCCTTATAGGAGTTCATACGAAACATGATTTCATTAATGTTCACTAGGCTTAAAAGTCTTTCCATGTGGACGAACCAACGAATTAGACGAAGCTTACTTCGGAACTCATGTTTATGAAATGTTTAACTCCGTGGATTCGTTTTTCTTGGGGAATTTCTTTAGAGTTTACCTAAAAGAATTATTTTGATTTCTCATAATGATGTGAGGATTAATCGTAGGTATTCAATGACTTATAGGAACTACAGTCAACTAGCGTAAACGTGAACATTCTAAAACATGAACGATTTGCAAATTGCCGTCATTGGACAAAGAATTGTAGTTAGTTTCAGGATTCGAAAACGTGAACGAAATCGTAAACGTGAACACCCTCAACAATAATAAGTTCAAGTTTCCGCGAGTAGACTATGTTTACAATCAAGACGCACCCTAAATACAAACTCAAAACTCTAAATTTTCCAAAAATTACTTTTTTCCTCTTTCATATATTTAACGTACAGTTGTGGCTATTTTTATGTTAATTAAAGATAATTATTTTTAGATGCGTTAGAATTTAGAGTTGTGACCCTTTGTCCTTTAGGGTGCGATATACGAGTATAAACATTTATCTTATCCGTTCATACTTGTAACTGAACTCAACTTCATCAAAATCCAAAAAAAAAGTTGTAATGTAGTTAATCTAACATTGGTGATCCCAATTACTAATTACCACTAAGATTGTAAGAACATATATACTAAAAGCAGTAGAGCATACATTGGAGCTTCCCAAAAAAATAAGTTATGCGGCCTTCAATTTAATGTCGAATATGGTATGGAGTGTACCAGAAGGTGCGTTTCAACCACCTTGATCATTCAAACTGTTATTGGTCATGGTCGAATTGTTAAATGATTTCCAAGCACTTCAGTACATATGTACGTATTTTCTCTAACTTGTGATAGCTAGGATGAAGCTAAAGTGTATCTAGTCAGAATACAGGGAGGATTTCAAAAGATATAGCCTCTAACATCTAATGCGGCGGTAATAAGTCAAAAACTACCTGTCTACATTTTCCGGTTTTACCCAGGAAAATCATACAGAGGTTGATGCTCAGCGAACATTTTCTTTCAATAGTTGTCACAACTGAAATCATGCAGCTTTCTCAAAATTGTGCAGTTTAGAATATGTTTGACGATCAACAGGCGTTATTGTAATTTTTGTTTTTGCAGCTCTAGTGGCTTTTTCCAAATTTGCCTTGCTAGTGGATACCATTTATATTATTATTGGGACTTAGCATCTCATAGAAATAATGATGTCTGATCACTAAAATGAAACAGATCAATTTATGAGATTTTATCCTATGAATATTCATCTTTTATTTAAATATTTTTTCAACTCATCTTTATTCCAAGATAAATGTTTGTAATCATACAAATATACTTAAATGGTAGTTAGTAGTTTGTGCGTGTCTGTGTGTATGTGAACACGCGTTATCAATTTTACGTTGTCAGAATTAATCTTTCGACCCACCTCTTCCTAAAAATTGGATGCATTTTCCCTATCACATTAAAAGGGAGCGAGAGTGAAAGCATGGTATCCTTGATATCCGATGATTTAGTTTTGTTCAAATTTATTTAGCAAATGTTATGTATATTAAGAATAAGAAATAAATTAAGTGTTTGCATTCTTTAAATTAAAATTGCTATTCTCAAGTGTGAAGGGGTTTTGAGAAGATCCATGAAAGAAATTCATAATTTTGAATAAATGGTGCCATCTAACTATATATCGAAGTTAAATGGGAAGCAGCTTGTGCTTAATGCGCCACGATAGTGGATAATAAAACAAAAAGCCAATCCTCTTTTAGGGTAAGCTATCGATTGTTGCATGGATAATTAAATGAAGAAATAACAAAAAAAAAAAAAAAACTGAAATCAAATGTATAAAGAAAAAATAGAATAGAAAGTTATACGTACAAAAATATCTAAACTAAGAAACTCTGCACAAATGCTTATGAAGAGAAATGGTTGTAGTTGTGATCGGGTGGTAGTTATGATGAGGGGCGGTCCGACTACTGTAATAGTTCGCCGGTTACGATTTCCAGAATCATCTTTAGCCGGAAGTATTCCATGTTCTGTTGGGAGAATGTGATTTCTTTATCACGCGTTATATACTCGGCAAACATGCAACTAAAGACGCCACAGTCACTGCCGTTCATTTGACGTGGAACGCCCTGAACAGATTCGATGTGAAAGCCGCTGGTGTCGAATGGCCGCTTGCGTTTGTCCAGCGACTCATCCTTGAGGTATTGTTCCAATGCTTTCAGTACGGTAGGATTTGGAGTGCCCATGGAGTCGTAGTATTTGATAGTGCGATTCTTCATGTGTATAATAGCCATGCACCAATGGACGCCCCCAACATGTACTGGTACGGGCAAAACATCCTTAGCGAAGATATCGACTTTACGCGTCCAGCGCTTGACGCCAGCATGGCCCGCTTGTATTAAACGAGGCACAAAAAATGTATTCATCGCATAAACTGAGGGCAAACCCTGCGACTGTTTCACATCACCGCGTTCGGTCAGAAGATTCATGTAGAAGTTAATGACTTCGTCATTGAGCCAGTTGTGACCACACAATGTGTGAATGTCACGTCTGGTTATGTTCAAATTGAATTTGGACACCAGCACCTGCAAAATAGGAGTGTGTAAAATCGAATCATATGCGAATCATTTGTGTGCGTACCTGATCTGGAGGACCACTTATAGCTGCATTAATTCGAGCTCTATGCTCTTGCGTTAATTCCACAAATTCTGGCTCTGGTGTGAGGTCCTCAAAATCATCGACAACCAACAGTTCAGGGTCGACAATTTGGAATTTGCGCAAACGTTCCTGGATTTCAGCTTCGGCAGCCTTGCGCTCAGCAGATAATTTTTCAGCTCTGAAATATTTATTGGCGGAAAATCAATAAATCCAGCATAAAGCAAAACAAAAAACTTACACCTTGACAGTTGCTTTAACCTCATCGAGTCTGTTTCGCTTACGTAGAGTCCATTTCGACTGCAGATTCTCCAACCAGTTCTCCTTGATGTGCGGAGATGCACTGATTCTCTCCTGAAACGAGTTTACAGGCTCCACATAAGGTCTGCAAATCATAAGAGTACAAATCAGTATTTGTTGAAAGTTCAAAATTAGATGGCGGGGTTTTACTTACAATGATTTCTTCCTCTGTACTTTCGACTTATCCGCATATAAGCTGTTAATGGAAATCTCCTCATGTTTGATTTTAGCACATTGTGATAGAACGTTACGATCTCCATTATCCAAGTCTATGATATCGGAAATGTCATCATCGTCTATGATAACAGTGGCTACACTTTGTTTTGCTTTTGACAGCCTGGAAGTGGATTTTAGTTGGGAAATGCCGCTGAATAAAATATCCTCCTCCTCGTCGTCGTCCAAATTTATGGTGGACGATAGTGGGGGACGTTTTAATACCGATTGGCTAAGTCCTAATGAGCGCCTTGTGTTGGCTGGAGAACTACGAGTTGACGAAGTTGCTGCGGCCAGCAACATACCCGATCTTCTGCGCTGTGCGGCAGTGTTTGTGGGCATTTTGTTTTCCACGGAGGAACCATACAAGCGGGGCGCTAACTGTTCCAGTAGTTGTTGATATTTTGCACGCTCTTCAGTCTCCTTCTCTTGTGCTAAAATAGATGAGTGTGTAATGTTCGTCCAAGGATTTGAGTGGAGACTGTTGTAACCATGCAGCAAACGCGAGGATTCTGAAGTGGAAGCACCACCTGAAGATGAAATGCTGCTATTGCGTGTGCCCAAAATATGTCCTGTTCTCCCATTACTGGCTACACGAGAACTGGAACTGTCTTGACGGAGAGCCTCTGCGTATGTGGACCTCCGCGCAGACTCCATTTCGGGAAATTTGGATGAAGTCAAAATGCTGCCAGTACGAGGTTCTATTAATGGAGGTGGTGGCTTCTGCTGCATGGATCTAGCGCTTTCGTCAGGCCTCATTATGGGAATGTTGTAGACTTTCGGTACACGACGAGCAGCGGCCGATGTCGATGGGAGAAACATTAGGGGTTCGTCTTCATCTGAAAACTCAATGTCAGCATATCCGGTATTCTTCACCAAGATACGGTTCATTTGCGGTACCGCAAACATTGACTTCCGCAGCGGAGGCTTATCTGTAAATAATCGATAATCTCGTATCACTGGTGATCTAAATAACGGACAATTGGCCTCCGTACCTAAAGATGCATTTGATCGTCGAGCAGACATATTAGTAGACATAAATTGTTTATGAGTCTGTGATAGTGGCTGTGGTGGTGGTAGAAAATGAATTACATCGTCATCCTCAGTATGGGCGACGTATTTTGGAAAACGATTCTCCACTTTGCGGTATTTAATGATGCGCTCACTAGCGGAATCGCCAGACAAGTCTTCAGATCTAAACAAAGAACTACAATTAGATGTCTAAATGTTTATACACACAAACCTCCTTAAGGGCTTTAGGCACTCACCTCCTTTTTCGTTTGCCCTCCTGATGTGGCGACGTATCGTAGTGGTTTGATGATGGATTCCAATTGAAGATTTGCTTTAATTTGTTAAGTATGTCGAGTCCCATTTGGACGTCTTTTTTTAAATGATCGCTGTCACAAGCCTTCACGGATGCCGCTTCCACAGTTTCCAGATCCGAATAGAAATCAAAATCTTCGGGACCACTATTAAGTGGTTCAGCGTAATCGTCAGCCTTGCTTGGCAAACTACTGTTCAGCAATCTACGTTGATTGAACTCGATGGGTATAGCTTCGGGAACTGGTCTACCCGACTTGAGACAACGCTGCCGGTTTGTCTGAAATAATGAATACATTACAATTTTTAAATGTATGTTTACAAGTAATCTCTTCATATACAAATTGAGTTGTTATTTGGTCAGTCATCTGGGATAAGTTCCCAATATATTTCGTAATGGGACACATGTACTCGAAAAATAGAGAGAAAGAGGTCCCAAATTATCAGGCAAAGCATAGAACATTTTCCGAAATATCGCGACCTTACAACAACAAGGTTTCAACTGCAACAAGATTGTTTTGAGAAAACATAACATCAGTGTGTAATATGTTATACACAGTTCATTTCGCCAACAATTATTAATTAGTTTGTTTTAATTTAAACCATTGAACAGTTTAAATTTTAAAAGTATTCGCAAGGTATTACAAATTATAGTACAATTTAATATACAGGTCAATTTATAAAAAAAAAATTCAGTTACAATGTTGTTCTAAGGTCGCGATATATGTTAATTAACCAAAATAATCCTCTTTTAGCTCGATGTTGTTAGAACATTCAAGCTCATGCACGGCAGATTTCAACTCCTCATTGTTCACCAATCTCGGAAAGAGACAATAACAAGAGTGTCTACATTTTAAACAAGGTGCGTGGGGAAAGATTTGCAACGCTTTTTGAAATGACTACTACGTCCGCTAACCTCCCACAATTTAAGTCAGTGGCCATCCCATTTCATCAATTCATGCCCATTGCTGATCCTCATCTTCATATTTTTATACTAGAGTAGAATAGAGGTCTGAATTTGTATTCAATTAATAGTTTGATTGACTGTCAGCAGTATATCATGTTGTCTGCACTCGACAACATGAAGAACTTACGAGTGCTGGTTTCCAGACTGAAGTTCTAAGGTGATCTCACATTGAGTTAGCATACATACCCATGTATGCACACCAATATGTTAAACTCAGTCACCTTCATTTACTTCTTATATGCGGGTTCAAAAATGTAGCTACTTTGTCACGGGATCCAAATATTTTGGATACAACTTAACCGATATTAGTTACTTTGAAAGGGAAACGTACAAAAAACACGATATACCAGACTGTTTTTGATACATGGATCCCTCAGAACACAACAAAGAGAAACATCAGCTACGCAGATTAAAGTATATAGCGAAAAGAATATTATTTTGTCATTGTTTTTGAACAACTTAAAATGAGGCCGGATACAACTTAACCGATATTAGTTACTTTGAAAGGGAAACGTACAAAAAACACGATATAACAGACTGTTTTTGAAACATGGATCCCTCAGAACACAACAAAGAGAAACATCAGCTACGCAGATTAAAGTATATAGCGAAAAGAATATTATTTTGTCATTGTTTTTGAACAACTTAAAATGAGGCCGCATATATTTATTTGTGTGTAAGGTTGGAACTGCAAGGATGCGTATTTGAAATCGTAGATACATTCCTTTTCGTTACATTCTAACATGTTCATACTATGACCCCAGTTGTCAACATATTTTTGTGATTTTCATTTTGAATAACATGCAGTTTAGAAGAGAAGAATATGAAGAAAATGTTTGTGGAAATGTACCTGACTAGTGTAGTTTTGGTGTTCGACCTGATCTTTCTGTTGATAAAGACTCCTTCTTTTTGGCACTCGTGTCACCACGTACTCAAATTCTTCTTCGTCGTCTGTTCTATTTTGAGGGCCCGAGTCCTTGTTTAGGTCGATAACAAAGTGTGTGGTTGCCAAGTCTGTCGACTGTCCGTACTTCTCGTCTTCTGAAAGTAGCTTTAAGGTGCCTTGTCGCGATTCCTGTAGGTCGACGTTGTCAACATGTAACAGCTCGTACTGCTCCTCCTCTTCCTCGTCCTCTCTTGCTAAATGATCTATACCGTTCTGCGTCTCTTTCGGTCTCTGTGCGACAATGTCTAACGTCGGCAGACTTTCAACCGGGACAAGATTAGGCTCCGGACGACGTAACCACTCCTTAGTGCACGTCTGGTGATCGGTGGGCTTCGTAACTTGCTGTGCGTCCACCGACGATGCGCTGTTCTGCGCCTCCCTTACACGCGCCAGCAAAGCAGATGCCGCCACTGCCGCTGCCTCAGTGGCGCTTGGGCTGCTCGACGTCGGCACACGATTAGTTAGTATGTGATGTAAATTATCTTCCAGGGACGTATGTTCAATGTACATCATCAATATGAATTTCTGGGATTGGCCTTAAAAGCCACTTTGTCCATCTACCGTTGACTATGAACGATATTCTGATAGTCGCTCGTTTTAGAAAGTTGCGACTGGCCTCTTCTTCCCCCCAATTAATTTGTCCGAGTTGTGCCAAAAAAATCACTATGGCTGCTCTTGCAAGTGGAAATGGTGAGCGTCCGTATTTTTTGTTTGTTGCCAATACTGACTCCTCCGCTGAGTCTTTCCACAATTTATCCAAATGCCCGCTGCTAATTTGTCATTACTTATGAAGTTATTAGAATGCAAAGCCGACAATTGATTAATTGTTTTTCAGCAGTAAAAAGTTTGCCCCGATATTTTCGCGAAATTTCACGTAGTGGAGGAAAAGACGCACGCCACTCAGAGAACCGAGCCGAAGCAATGACGACGATGGCGGCGGCTGGTCTTTTTTTCCAGTCAGCGGCGGCGGCGTGGTGGCTGAGTACATAGTAATTGGATGAGAAATTCAATTCCTTCATTCCTTGTTCCTCTAATCGGAGATTACTCCATTTCATCTTCCTCTGATCCATTTTTTGTAGCGTTGCCAATCATATTAAAAATGGTGAGAAATATGATAAAAATGTATTAGATAGAACAATGTGCGCAATGACATTGATGACCCTTGGAACCCTTGGAGTTCGAAAATAATGCTGATATTTTATTCTTATTCTGCCGATTGTCGCTAATTAGGACTAATACATTTTTTTGTTCCTGATTGTTGTTAATGTATTCATGGCTGGGGAGCGGTATTACAGGGTTCTCCAACAAGAGGTGTTATTTTGAATCACCCGGTATTTCGGTAGCTGACACTTTTAAAGCTTATGGTCTTTGATATTTGACAAGTAGAAACTACGCCATTACTAAAAATGGAATGATACACGCTTCAATTAATTTTTAAAGTGATATTTCATCTAAACCGTGGTTCCAAAGGAATCAAAACGAACAATTACAATATAGTTTTCTTTTGCTTCGTGTATTCAACTGGCAATAAATTAACTGGCAAGAAAAATAACGTTCGTTTCAGCCGATTAGAGCCATAAGCAAAGGCGACGGCGGCGCTAAAAAGATTGGGCGTCGCCACTCTTTTTCTTGTCGATATAATCGTATTGCCAACTTATCCAATTTCATTTTGTGCACATCTTCGCCGGAGTTGGCAACGCAGTTTGTCTGCGCCACCTAATTGACGCCGCAGGGCGATGCGTAGACAAAATAAATAGCGAATAACGTTTTAACTCCCACGATCTATTCGCATTTAAAAAACGATACGCGCTGCTGATATAAGTGTTGTCAATTAACTGAATGTTGGCGAGATGAATACAAACCAAGATAGTGGTTGCAGACCGAGACGATAACAACTCACAATCAGGTAAATTTCACATTCATAATTCAAACAAATAAAATGCAGCGTTTTGGTAGTACTGAAGCAGATATTGCAGGGATTCATTGAATTGTCAAATCTGTTGAATCGCCAGGAGCCCGTTTGTAAGTCTGTATGTGTGATTGAAACCAGGCGATAATTAGAGGCTCAAGTTCCAACAATATGCTGGTATTTTCTTTACTAGCTTCGTTTGTGAGTTGCGAACAACATTTTGACGTTCTCTGAATTCTTATTGTTTATTGCGCCTTCTTATGTCAACACTATTATTGCTGTTGCCACCGAACATTCATTCGTTTGTGATAAATTAGTTCATCTCGTTGAGAATAATGAACCTCTTAAAATGGACTGGAATTTTGACTCACTTTTTTCTATAATGGCCGTGAGAAATGTGGGACCGAATATTGCTATTGTTTATAATTTGATCCCAACTTTTCTTAGTGATAACTGGTTATATCGTCACCAGAAATCGAAAATGGACTAACAACCATTTTCATAACTTTGTAAAATCAAAACACTCTTCTTGCTACGTCGTTCTGGAATTTGCCTATACAATTTTAATTTTTGGATATTGAAGTGTAAAATAATCAGAGACATGTATGGACGATATGAAGGGAGGCGTTCAATATATTGATTAAGGTACGTACGTATGTAATTGAAAAGAGAAATATCACAATTTAAAAATGGAATATACAATGCAGAGAATTGTTCGGTGATACAATAAGGAATGAAGTTGAAATGTCTGGGAAGTCATACTACTTTTCTTGAGGGTCTTGTCGGAAAAAAAATAATATATTTTTGAAATTTTCTGAACACCTCCAAAAACTAAATGCGTTTATAAAAAACTGTATTCTCCGCTGAGGCCGAAGAACAGCCATAGGACGTTGAAGCATTGGTGTAACTGAATTAGTCCCTGCAGAGCTGATTTTTTTCCAGCACCCCTATTCCTACGCCAATGTATTCAAGAGTAATACACTGTATGGGACGGCGGCATCATCAAAGACTGCAATTTCAGTTTGAAATGTTTTTGTTCGCCGAAAATGGATGAATTGGTCTAGGTGCAACACTGCTAACCAAGGGAAACGAGTTTGGTGAGCAATTATACCAAAATCTATCGTTAATTGGATGCCTCCTCCAGGCCTTTTGGTCCCAGTAGACAGTTCTTTACGTGACTACGATTTCAGTCTTGGATGAAAACAAGTCGGCCCAATGAATGGATCAGCTAAAGCGTAACCGTGGACTTGTAATAATCCCTAAATTTCTGGCATTTTCTTATCGATCCATATACACATTTTATTCACTACAAAAAGTTTTTTTTTTTTTTTTTAATTTTTAGAAACCAAACAAAAAGTACCCTTCAATCCTACAACATATATCTTTATTTTGAACAACATCTCCGAATATCTATTAATTTCCTAAATGTTATACACGCTGCAGATAGTGGTTTGTTTTCGAATCACATATTATTTTCACCGTTACAGCGCTCTCTCCCGCCTAAAATCTTGATAGAAATTCAGTATTATTCTCCATGGAATAAATTTAATTGTTGGTGCAAGTTTCAGCAACGTGGGGAAGGTAGTGGAGGAATTGGCTCCACTACCAATACAAAAAATATGGCAGCATCCTGAGTTATGACCAAAATTCCATTTTATTTTTGAGGGCTTAGCTATAGGATTTGGAAAGGAGACATTTCATTGCAAACTCAAACTTAATTTGTGATTTTCTCAAAATGAAGTAAATACAAATTTTGTCCATACACTGTAATGCCTGTCTACTGAAAATTTAGTTTGTTGTTTATTTTATCCAGATCTTGTATATGGTTTCGTTGCAGATTTCAATTCCCAATTACTGGAACTGAGAATATTTTAGGAGATTTATATAAAGCCTTAATATTGATAAAGAAAAAGGAAGAAATTAAATTCATTTGAAGTTCTTCAAGGACAATTTAAATCAAGTCATGGAGAAAACACAACAAATATACCTTTGACAGTGTAAGTAGAATTTTAAATTAAACACAGCAATACATGTTTGATTTAAGCGTTAAATAACTTACGCAGCATGCTGTTGGTTTACTTGTTTTATTGCAAATCCGTGGTCATTGCTAATAAATATGAATATGAATTAGGACCTAATGTCCAAATACAAAATCTTTTTAATTGATAAGTATTTAATAAAGAAATGTTTTGTATTTTAGGGCTAACTAAACTAACTAAAGAACTTCCAAACTGCCCAAGAATATTATCGCAAAAATTACAATAAAAGTCAATTTGTCAAACGAAGGGCTGGTGTTAAGGTATTAAAAAAACGATCACCTTATGGGCAATAATTACACTGGTGAGTCCAATGATATATGCACCTTCCTAATACTATTGCTCTCTATTGTCCTAAAAATTATGTTTATTCATTTATATGGTAATTCTAAAGCATTCAATTGCATTAGGCAAATCAGAATGAAACATATATTAATCCTAACTAATGGCAATTCATCATCACATAAATTGAATTAGTCCTAATGCCATTTTTAACCTATTTTGGTCAATTCGTGGGCTAAAATAGTTAAATAGTTTCGGACGAATAACATTATTTAAATGAGGAAAAAACGCAGTTGACTTAAAGATTCTGAGTTTCGTAATTGTGAATAAGAGAGCAGACACACCACATCTTACTTACTTACATTTATTACCTAAGGAACATAATAATATAACATTTACATTTATTATAATAAGGAACATAGGGCCATAACAAAGTTATTGTTTTTATTAATAATATTTATTTTGTTATTGTCATTTTCATGCATATTGTTAATACACTTTAATTGGTCACTAGGCTTTGAATTACAATTTAATAATTGAAATGAAAAGACTAAAGTTGATCATTGTGAACTAAACGATAACAATGAATGTTTTTTTAAATAACTCAGAAGTTAGTGAAGAATTCATAGTTAACAACAGGGCTGACATTTCGCTCGAAAGACTAAGTGTAAGAAGACATGGATATCATTGGTATTACGAAATAGAGTATCCATGTAAATAATGTGTAGAATATGGCATTCAAGGAAGTGGGATCAGAGCTCAGAGGGATCATTTGAAAAACGTTCAAAACTTTCGTAGACGCTGTGGGCTAAACATTATTTGTTCCCGGAAACAGGGCATAAAGGGCGAATACACGCTACAAATTTTTGTGCAAATCTGGGTTTGGGCAAAATCGCAACGTTGCCAAAGCAACAGTAACAACATAACGTGTTCTCCTACCATTTTAGACACACAAATATATGTGTACAATAGTGTAATGTGCAAAATGTTGTACGGATGGAAAGCATTCTCGATGCTCAATGTTCTACGTATATTTTCAGTGTTATCATAGCCAGTTCCTACACAGACGACAGAGAACGGCATGCTTATATTCCAAACCACACAATTACAAAACGGTAATCGGTCAGACGATAGTCAGCATTTTACTTTCTGATTCTAAATCACTTAAAGCGGAATTTTCTCAATATACTCGAAGTCGGATAAACCACGCCTTTTAATTGAAATAATTGCTAATTGACAATAAATATTAGGGTGATTTTCTATGCATTGAACTTCGCATAAACGAAAATCCTCTTTATTGAAAAAAATCTTTCATGTGAAACACATCAATAATGCAGACACAAACTTATGTGATACGAACACCGCTTAAGAGAAATATGATGAATGTAAAACAAATTATCTCATCAAATTTTGTGTCAACCATATTTAAGACTACACAACCAAATGAAAATTAGTGACTATTTTCATCCAAGCTCATTAGTTTTGAATTTAAATTTTACATACATGTATTTTAACAGTTGTGCCACAAGTTTCTATTTTCGTTTCATATAACAATTTCAAAAGTACATATTCATTTCGTTTAAATGAAAGAAGGTTCAATTATCCGAAGTCCTTTCTGTTGAAAATCACGCGTCTCAATTGTAAATGATTTTGTAAATAGAGAAAACAAGTTAGAAATTCCATTTTCCATATTTCATTTTCATTTATTTCTTCCAGACTTTTCAAACTGACAAAACAGATATTTTCCCCATAATAGAGAAATCGTGTTGGAAATCTTTGTCCTATGTTTTAAATGTTAATCCCTAACGTCAACATAGCTTTGCATTGTTCATATTACTTTGACAATTGTTAGTGTATTCTCGCTATTATTTTAATCACAGTGGGGGGCATTTTTTTCGCGTAAGCAAATTAAAAGTAATTTTTAGTCTCAAATATCCAAAGCTATGACTATAGTTAAGGGTCTAGCAACTTTAGAAGATATCTTCATCCAGATGTGATCAATGAATTATTGTCGTAGTTCTTCTGGCATTATTTAGTGACTTTTTGGTAAACATACATTGACCGCGTCTCAAGAAATATGTTTGTCAATGTTGACACAATGGTAACTTAGTAGATAGATAAACAATTGTATGCATTTATTTTGTATGCAGCTGTGAATTATTTATGACATTAGCTATTAGAGTCTACCGATTTGAAATCTGTATTATTTGCGGTACATGGCTTTCACCGATCTATACACAATTAAATTCGTTTATTATTTAATTCTTACAACTAACGCATAAATATACTAAATTCCATAAAATAATACTGAGGGCATAAAGCGCTGCCGCCAGACCGACACTAGCTTGAAAGCTGAAGTGTACGACCACCCAATGGGCCAACGATCCCCACACCAAAATCAGAAGACCATTTGTGAAATGCACAGGAAAACGAATGGCATTCCACTGAGATCGCGTCATACTCATTTGTAATACCCAGTCCTGCAGGAACAACGTCACGGACTGGCCGAACCCCAGAAGAGCAGCCGACACACTTAGTAATAATTTGGAGGTGGAAAAGCTGATAACTGTAAAAAGAAAGAAAGTTAATTTTTTTTAGATATTAGAGGTTGTCAGGATTTTGTAACTTTTAATAGGATCTGGAGCCTAGTCACGGCATCCGTTAACGACAGCTTTCGATCGTTAACTTCTGTTTTTGGATCACAGAAGTCGTTTTCGACACATTATTTTCGAGAATTTTATCGATAGCATAGTTAAGTGATAAATTATGAAAAATTTCGATCGGAAGCCGTGATCCAAAGAAGTTGAAGCATCTACAATTTTGTAGACACGAAAATTTTTCCGATAACGGATGCCGCGATTAGGCCCCTGATCGAGAATATATGAAGCTTTTGAAGCATATCACATCCTTTTGTACGAGGAAAATGAAGTACAAATCGTGTATATTGTCTGCTCACACTGCTTATGTTTCAATCGAATCGTGTTGGACACCTGGAAATATTGATCTAATTACTCCTGATAACTCTGATATAGGAGGCGTCTCATAAATTGGGTTAGAAATGAATGGCGCTGTACCATTCATTCCAAACGCCGACATACAAACTTCGGGTTTTAAGTTCCCGACAGAGAAACAACTACAATTTTAGACTGCAAAGTTTAGTGTGGTCTGCATCTCACAAATCGAAGCGAATGATAGCAACGAAACGATGTAAACTCGTTCATTTTCTATTACACAATGCGAGCCTAATCAAACATTAGGGACTAGTTGGAACGTTAAAAAAAGTGTTTTCTGCTCCCTCAACGATTGTGGAAAGCAGGATAAACTACCATCTGGTAATGTTTTAGAATCTAATGGCCTTCTGAATGATCGACAGTATGGCTTTCGATCTACTGGAGACCTGGTGGAGTTATTTTCGGAACTATGGAGTAGAACCTTTCACCGCCTTGGCGAAATCAAGGTCATGGCTCTCGATATTTCCAAAGCGTTCGATAGAGTCTGGCACGGTGCACTCATATCGAGTTTTCTCAGAGATGGCTCTAACGGGCGTAGGTTGACCCAAGGTTCTGTTCTCTTTCTCCTTCACTATTCCCTATTTTCATTGACAAGCTGTTGGGTCAGACTGTCCTCCAAATATACGCTTTTGCGGATGACAGCAACCTCTGTCATTCGTATTCAATTGACCATCGGCCAAGTCCTCTGGTGGTCAGACACAAAAGTCGAGCAACGAATGACTTACTCAACCGCGATTTGGCAAAGATTTGTCATATTGGCGTCAAATGAACAGAGTAGAATATAACGCACTTTAAAACAAGTGCTGTTTGTTTTCACACACGCCCGTTGCACTGATCCAGCGTCGTCTTCAATCTGTATGGGTGGTTTGGATATCCGCGAATCAGACACTTCTGATGTTCTGGGCATGAAGATACAAGGCGATGCAGGTTGGGCTTTATAAAGCGGTGCAAGAAATACTTCACCACATCTGATTTCGTAAATATTTACACAACCTACACCAGGCCTAAAATTATATATAACGCCTATATATGCGCAGGGGCTCCAAAGTCATATTTGCAGCTTTAATATCGTGTGCAGAGGAGTGCGGTAGTAGTCGGGTATCCAACTCTATTGTTTCCCTACAGCATCGCCGAAATGTTGATTGTGTATCGCTATTCTACAGATATTTCGGTGGTATCTATTCGTCAGATATCCGTCGTCTCAGTTCAGCTGATTTGTATATGATTTCTAAAAAAATATTATGGATTTGTAAACCTAGTTGTCATGAGTTGGAGATTTTTTGGGTTGGAGTCATACTATTAATAATACACATTCTATATATTCATGTAACCTTATTTTTATCAGTGTAACATTCTACTTCCAATTTTGAAATTGAAATTCTGCAACAGGCAGATTAGGAATGTCTTTCATACTAGAGTTCATTGCAATTAGATGATTATGGTACTCGTTCTGTCCTTGACCAATAACCATGATAGTACCATTTGAAATACCATGTATGAAGTTACAAAATTCGGTCTTTTTGTTGCCTATCACAGATCTACCAAATAGTTTACAATCTAACACGTACAACCTATCTATGCATTCTATCACTGTGCAGTGATGGAGAGAGGAGAGGCCACAACTGTACGACCTCAAAAGTTTTCCACTTACATATTAAAGCCAAGCCTTTTGAGATACAGCCCAAAGTGTGCCACTGGTACTTCTGCTTGTGCAAACTATTGCCAAATCGGGGAGTCATCAGTGAAAAGCACATCCACGGAAATGCTAGCAATGAGAAGAGAAATGGTATCTCGGCGTTTTTAATGGCATGATGACTAACTGCCAAACCGGGGAGAACTGTCAGACACATGACGTATGAGAAGATATCCGCCGACAACAAGAACGTGGTGGGATACAATTGTGGCACCATTAATGCACGCTGCAATGGCTCAGCAATTTTATCTAAAAGATTCAACCACAAATGAGTGGTAACGTCTCGCGAAAACTGTTGTATCTTGTCCTGAAAGAGACGACACAAACATGTACACTCAAATTGTTCACTCCATCGTAACGGTCACGCTTACCAAGTTGCTGTAGCCGGAGTCCACCATCCCTTCGCGGCTCACCTGCAGTCCATTGGATGTGGACTTGTGCATCAGTTGCGATGCACCCACGCTGTTGCTCGTCCTGCCATAGTTGTCGATGGTAGCGGAACTGGAGCGCATTACCGAAACGGTTTCGTCCTCCTCTGGAATAATTTCCATTATTTCAACACCATTCGGATTGATGAATGTGACATCGACCTGATCGGTCGGTAGCATATAGTGATGATTTTCCACGGCCAAAGCCATGGCTGTCACGCTGCTATGATGCTCCATGAGGGGATTTTTCCAGGTGCGTAACTCGATGCCGTCCAACTGATCGGCAAATGTGTTGGCATATCGCCCCAGTTGATGGTGCAATGGAGTAAAGGACGTTTCCGTTTTAATAACCGATATACGCTGTGTGATGACACCCTCCCGATGCCGTGTTATGATTAAACTTATTGGTATGAGATTCACCAGTAGTGCAGACATTAGGACAATTGACTGAGCAGTTCCGTACAGGGTCCGCAGGTTGGTAAAGGCAAACGATAGGAACAGCTGACAGAAGGCCTCCCCACACAAGTGTATCGTCTTGCGGACAAACTTGTCTTCGCGTGGCCGTACCGCCTCCAGTATGACATGCGTTTTCCATATGAACAAACTCGAGCCAATGCCTGCAATCAAAACAAACCGGACTACACCAAACGTACTGAATGTTAATGGTTCTGGATCTTACCCGCGAAAAATCCATAGAAGACGATGGCTATGGCCTGTGTCGTTGTTGTAATCTTCACCCAGGCGGACGAGAAGAATATGCCACTAATCATCAGGGAGCAAAACGTGATTAAGGTGGCCAGAAGGAAGACCTTGCGATATTTGACAGTTTCCCTCGTCCGTCCGTGATATTCGGTATCGAGATGCTCAAGTATACTGCGACACAGTTGGCCCGTCGCCTGGTAGACAATGGCCGGCCAAATGCGTAACACCAAATCTTTGTCCGACTCGACAACATTACCGTACAAGTAGGCGGGTGTGGCCAGGAACGCCTGCATGAATGAAAATCAAAACGGTTAGATAATGGATTTGGAAGATGGATGGATAGTTACAGACAATTGGGTATGGACATGAAATAAATACAAAGACCACAATTCTCTCAGTAAGACTATAAATTCGGACTGGGAAATGGTTAGTCACTGTCTTATTGTGTTATGCTGCATTTTTTCTATGCAGTATTGGCATAAACTCGGCGGTTCGTGGACTTCGGCTCGAATCATTTGTTAACATCTCTCAATCATTTAAAGATAAAACCCCAAAAGTTTTCCGAACAACTGGAGACAACCAATTAAGAGACAATCCGTCTACATATGTATGTATGTATGTATGTATATCTGTGGATGTTTCTATGTATATGTTTATATATATGTTTGTTTGTTTGTTTGTATGTACATGTATTGCGAAACCACACAGCATATACTTCTGTTGAATGTGTTTCTTTATCACACGTCGACGTTGAATGCCTGCCGTAGCCACAGCCGACATACGGCCGTTCGGGGTTGTGTTCGTTGTCCCCCCCAGCAGTGGCGTTTCCAATGGATTCCGGCCTAGATTTGCAACCGACTCGCGCGTCTCTCGCGTATACAGGTTATGCGATCCACCGTCCATTTCAGACTTTTCCGCGTTACGGCGAAAACTGCGCAATCGTTTTCAAAGAATGAAAAAAGAAACGGCGAAACAATTCCGTATGTTTACTGGCTTTCCTATCCGTCAGTGTATGAATAGAGGCACCGACATGTACTGCGAGAGTCGTAGAATCGCAAATGTCAGATTTTCAACAGTGTGTACCTATAAACAACATTTATAATTTATACGCTGATAAGCGTTATCTGCTGATAATATCTTGAGATTACTTCACCGAATGCATTCATTCGTAAGATTTGATTTGGAGTTATTTTCCGTGTATGTGAGCGTGGTGAAAAATGACGAGATACTGACTCGAGTGCGACATAGTCCCGCACATCAGCGATGGCCGAGTGGATTATTCTGGCGGATTTGAGTTTTGTTCTGTTCACTCACAATGTCGCCGCAATGCTAGGAGCAACAGGTTGTTACTCCAATCCAAAGACTCGGTAGTCTAACAGTTAAGACAGGATTTCGAAAGTGTCATCTGCAGTAGATGCGTGTATAGATTTCCCTTTGGTTCGGGTAGTCGCCTGCGAATGTTTTGCAAACATTGGACCAGAGACTTAAAACCCTAAGAATTGGCGTGTGATTGGACATTGTTGACTTTAATATCGAATATTGTTTAGTTGTTATAAAAATATTGTTTTTCAAGCAAACAATGCATTGGAACATACAATACATACGTACTTAAGTTGGATCTACAATCTGTTGTTGGGCTTGGTCTGCTTAATAAATGATTTCCAAGTATTTCGAGTTCTTTTGTCCAGTTTTACCTGGTCTTCGTCCAGTTGATGTCTCGATTTACCTTGTTTACCAACGCATGTCTGGCTGCAGCGTTTGGATTCATGCTATCTAAATTACCCAGCCATCGCAGTCGCTATATTTTCATGTGCTTAATTACGTTCATGTCGGAACATAGCTCACATATTCCTTGTATTTTCTTGAGTTTTCAGCTTAGCCGGAAGTAACACCAATTGGCCAGCATGATCCTTGGCTTTATTTCTGTGCTGAAATAATTCCCTCCAGTGTTAGCGTAGTCAAGGTATGTAAATTCGACCAATGCCTCGACGCTGCAACTGCCGGCCACCACTATAATTTTTCTCTGATTACTTCTCGATTCTGGAAAAACCAGTTGTTACGTCTCAATATCGTACGCATATGCAAAAATGATGTGGACTGTGGTGTTATTGTGCTTCTTCTGCTTTTTCCAATATTTTCTGCAGTATTATTAATGACTGTACTGTACCCAAAATGTTCACCATAATACCCGATTTAGCAGATGTTCTTGCTGCAAAACTTGTCTACAATTTTAGAAAAGTAAAAATAGGGTTTTCATGGTAATACCTTTCAATTCTTGTCTTACAATTTGTTTTTTTTTTACAGGTTCAATGTTTACTTTATCAAAAAATATTATATTTTGATCGTGCAAGGGTTACATTTTCATCCGCTCACACAACAAAAAACCAAGAGCCAACGCCCATATGAAAATTAAAAGCCTGGCTTCATATGGCTGCGTTATACGTCAACGATTATGCCCAGCGACTGCATGCATAGGGATGTTAGATATATAGGTTTCGAACCAGGAGTGAGAATTAGTTCCTTCTTGTTCCTTCTGTTGAAATACATTGTTTTTCAAGTCACAAAATAGTAAAGAACCACCCATATTTTTGTTAAAACGCACGTTTCAACATCATAACATAAATAGTATCTGAGACTTGAGAGTTTACAAATACAGAATGACGTCGCCACCTGGCCTAATCAATCACAATAGCCATGTACAGAATCTCAACTGATGGTGACACTTACTTTAGCAGATAAAAATATGGGCCGTATGGACCTAAGGACGATCATCTTGTATTCCTCACCTATTGTTCTCTAGTTTGATTTATTGGAGAATATTTTTTATTAAATCACATCGATACCCTTATCCAATCGCACGACTAGTTAGATATTGACGATGTCCTAACGGACAGGATCCGTCACATGGTAAGAAACCATGGTAAATTGCTCTGCAAATACATACATTAAGAACAAATAAGGATTTGTTGGTACAACTTCTCAAGAGGGCGTCATTTTACCTCTCCACTGGGTCACCTCAGTAACTAGTGTACTAGGTACCCTAACCAGATATTTCTTTTGGGCAGACGATATAACAATACTTCTTAGGGGGAATCATCTTAGCCACCTTCCTCAACGCTCTTGGAATCTCTTACAACTTAACTCTGTCAAGGGGCTGGAACACGAATCTGACCACAACCGAAATTAGTTGGAAGACGAAATACTCATCGCTTCCAATGGTTGCCTTTCGTATGGCTGATATAGTGAAGTGTGTGTTAATGGCGATCATACAATGGCTTTTCAGATCTATAAGTAAATAAAGTGTCCCATTAAAAACCACTTTCAGCAGTCAAACCTCCTCTACATGCAATAGGTGAATGGGCTGAACCAAAACGAAAATCCTATCACCAAAACAGCCTGAATCGATTAGCGGGTCTCTCACACTTATAGATACCGATTGCATAATATGCTGCAGGCATTCACTGCTACAAAGTCTGATCAA
Source organism: Hydrotaea cyrtoneurina (assembly GCA_958296145.1). Taxonomy (NCBI): domain Eukaryota; kingdom Metazoa; phylum Arthropoda; class Insecta; order Diptera; family Muscidae; genus Hydrotaea; species Hydrotaea cyrtoneurina. Next base: position 1,400,280 of record OY282513.1, on the reverse strand, counting down.
AGATTAAGGAGAAGCAGGTGTAGGATTCAACATCGGGAACCTCTGTATCGAGAAATACTTCCGATCATAATACGGTCTTTCAAGACGAAGTAATGGCGATCACGGAAAGCATAACACGGCGTTACATAAAAATCATCTCTGACAGTCCAGCATCGATGACATAGAGGAAATCATCAAACTATCATCCTCTAGGAAGATACTTTAACTAACTCTCTGTGTTAGAAAATACGGTTATTGGAAGGATGAAGGGAAACACACTTGATGGAAGCGTGTTCCACTTAAGAACAGTTCAGCTGAAGAAAGAACTTTCTGTCGCACAGTGGTCCAGAAGTCATTTCAGTTTGCCAAAATACTGTTACTTTTGATCTAATGAACATTTTTCGAGTTCTGTAAGAAAATTGTTTGTCGTCTATGAGCAAGCGATTATTTGAATTTTTTCTTTTTAAAAATTAGACAATTGTAAATATTTTAGACATATCTTATACATTTGAAGAGCTATTTATTATAAAGTGTGTATTCTTATCTTGTGTGTGTATTGTGACGTCAACATTTTGTTACTAGCGAATACAGTTTGGTTTTAGCAACGACTGCCAAAAAAAAAATGACTTTGGACCACCCCACCAGATATGTTAAAGACAGTAATACCCCCCCGTTTTTGTGGGGTAACTTTTGTCCGTCCGTTCCACATTAATATTAGAAAACTGTGAACACAGATGAAAATATCGGGAAATGCCAAGTTTTATCCAAATCGGATTTAATTTTCCAAATATGTCCGCTTCGGCGAATTTAAGGTAAAAGCTATAGTTTTTAACCCAAAACGGTGGTAAATTATTTTTGTTTTCTATAAGCCGTATCTCCAGGCCCAGAACAACAAGAGTGTCTGATTCCTCGATATCAACACCACCCATAGAGATTGACGACGATGCTGGATGAGTGGAACGTGTGTGTGTGACAACAAACAGCACTCGGACTTACGCGCATTGGAATCTACTCCATTCATTTTAACCCACACATATTTAGTCGCCAAATTGCGATTCAGTGAGCCGTTTATCGCTCGAATTTTGTCCCCGACCTCCATAAGACTTGGTCGATGGGCCAAAGAAATACGAATGACATAGGTTGCTGTCATCCACAAAGGAGACGATTGGATTCACAGCCTTGCCCAACAGGTCGTCAGTGGTTTCTAATGTGTCATGTAATGTTTCGTCCACCGACAGATGGCTCTATTTATGTAGGACCATTTTTAACCCAGAGTAAAATCTATTTTCTTACTTTCTGCTTTCAATTAATGCGAATCCCTTTTTAACGGTTTTCCTTCGTATAGCACCTCGCAATTGTCACTGTCCTGACATTCGTCGACAGGCCACGTCTTTCTTTGTCTATGCCCTGACACATTTGCTAAGGATTTTGGAAAAATGTTTCCTTCATGAAAATGCCACCGTTAGTTAGTCCTCTGATCATTAATCACTACCTCCCGTGAATCCACTGTCAGGATGAAGTAGTTTGATTGAGAATCATTCCGGTTCCGGTTCAGCACACTATCGCTTATAAATTGGGAGTGGGAAATTCCACTTAAACGGATGTTATTGTTTTTAGAAAATAAAGCTGTAAAACTTTATGCTGATAATGAGATCTACACGCTGACCGCCCCTGCTCCAGATAAATTGTGTATATTCTGACTCATCGTCGCAGATAGATTAGTTGATTGAACAACATACATACAGATTCTTATCTGCAAAAGTTCTTCTTGTTTAGTGGGTGGGTGTGCGTTTTTTTTTGTTTTTTGAAAGGAAACGCGATGACATACCTGCCTGCTGTGCATAAACGTGTTTATCCAAGATAAATGCTGATCGTGATAAGTTGTTGTGCTGTGCCTATAAAATGCCAAGTTCATCTCGAACATATGCAAGTACTTGGACGACGGTACACCTGGCAGCAACGATGGCGGATACGAGGAAAATAGCGTTGGGCCTATTGGGCATATATCTGGTGGTAGGTTATAAAGGAGATGTCCTGTATTAGAGACTCGTTTAATATCTTACGACATTTCTGTAGATCGTGGCTAATGTAGCCATAGTTGATGGTGATATAGTGGAAGTGACTACAGGTTCAGTGGGATCGGGCGGCGGCGATGAAGTGACTACGGTGCAGATGGATGTTACAACAAACGCAGGCGATGGCGACCTAGAAGTAACGACAACTGGCGCAACTGAATGCGTAAGCGGTTGCAACGATCAAGGAATGCCGCTAGGTGGAGCCCAAAAGGAGGACATTCAAATGGCTGCGGGCGAGACATCGACCATAGAAACAATTGGCAGCGGACCTGCTACGACCAATCAGAACATAGAGGCGAATACGGGCGTCGGCACAAGCACGGTGGCGCCGGCTCCCATTTGTTTCACACCTGGCATTCAAGCTGACCCGACCGATTGTCAGGCGTACCACGATTGTAGTTCGGTTGGATTTGCTGATGGAAACTATCATTCGGTAAACAGGTTTTGCAAATCGAATGAAGCCTTTAGTGCTGAGTTGGGTCGTTGCAGCCGTGACATCTCAACTTGTCCAACTAATGTCGTCTGCCTATTGAAGGGAGGCATCGCCGATCCGTCTAGCAACAGCTCGTACTACTGGTGTGAACCTCGTTTGATCGGAGGTGGTTTCCGCATCTTCCATGTCAAGTGCTCTGTCATTGAACGATTCTACCCGGAACTGGGTAAATGTTTTATAGACTTTAGCAACATGCCCCAGCCACCTTATACATCTTTTCCACAACACAATTGGATGCAGATCAAGGATGTCGATGTTGTGAAGGCGGAAATAAAGCTGATCAAGGAACAGGACAAGTCAAAGTTGAAAATAGAAAAGGAACGCATCAAGGCCGAGCAGAGACTACAAAAAGAACAACAAAAACTAATGAAGGAAATGGCTAAGCAGAATGCTGCTTCGTTTGTTTGTCCCCAAGCGGGCAATTTCCCATCGCCTCTGAGCGAGTCATTTTTCTATATGTGCGTCCCCAAGAAGACCACATTCAAGGTGGTGCTCATGGAATGTCCCGTCGGTTCCATATTCAGTGCAGTCACTGGCACCTGCATACTAGGCACTCCCCAAACTAGCACTGCCCCCGTCGCTAATGCTGCTCAAGGAACATTTTAAATCGGAACTTCACTTGAAATTTCTATTTCATATTTTCAGTTTGTTGTGTTCAAATTGATGATTGTTTATGGTCATTCCTTAATCAATAAATACCTATTCAGTATTCAAATTTCGGCGAACCCTTGACAGAATCGTTTTTCTCGGAAACATTTTAATGGCAAAATTGTTTATTTTGTTTTGGGAAATATAGGTTCCCAGTAGTCACTACCTTGTCGCTATCGCAGATCAATGGTATAGTTAGCAGAGTAACACGCACACCTACATTCGCACCAGCTGCCATACATGTCATCGTGGCATGACGGATAATAACAGTGATAAGACTCCAATCGTCTCTGTGTGTAGTTGAATTGTTCTTGTCGAGAATCAAATTTATCAGTTAATTACCAAGTTTTTGGTGATACTGCCAATACCCACGGACAGTCCGAGACGGAGGGAACGACAGCCCGATAGGTTGGTGGGGGTGGGTGGTGGGGTAGTGATTCTAAATATGTGACTGGGAAAATGTTTACATTTCAGCACAGGTGGTATAAAAGAATAGGCTGCGACGTCTTTGGCAATTAGTTACTTTGACTTCTTTGCTAATAACGGTTAGACCGGAAGATATAACGAAAATAAAAACGAAAACGATTTGGAACCGGGTATCGAAATGAAATATTTGTGTCTACTGACAGTGTTAGCAATTGCTGCTACGGTTTGCAGCGGTGGCACCGTCACCGAAGAGATGCCGTGTAGGCATCCCGGATTCTTTGCAGAGGCAGATAACTCGGCCAAATATTACGGTTGTTATGCGAATAAATATGGCGGTTTGACAAGAAAATCATTGAGTTGTACGAATGGTCAAGTTTTCGATGCGCGCAAAGGCTTTTGTGTGCAACAGGTTGTGAATGCTGCCGCCGTCGCCGATGATACTGAGTCGGAGAACCCCACAATTCCGCCGGAAGTAGAGAAACCGACTATTCCAACATTGGCCCCAAGTTCACCCACAGGTGACGATAATGTGGAAAACCCAACGATCCCACCCATGGTCACCACTACTCCTTCCCCAGTTGACGAAAATGAAACTGAAGTACCCGAACAGGACCCTACAACTCCTGCCGCTCCGGAGGAACCCGTCGAAAGCACAGCGAAACCAGAGGAGGGCGAATCCACCACCAAAGTCGATGATATAACAACTGAAGAAGCTGCGCCCGAAACTACTCCCAAGCCCGAAGAAAACGAACCTACCACAGAAGATGCTGGAGAAACCGAAACAACTGCCAAACCTGAGGAAAACGACACAACCACTGAAGGTGCAGAGACTGAACCCACGGAATCGCCAGTGGAAACCACTGAAGGTGCAGAGACTGAACCCACGGAATCGCCAGTGGAAACCACTGAAGGTGCAGAGACTGAACCCACGGAATCGCCAGTGGAAACCACTGAAGGTGCAGAGACTGAACCCACGGAATCGCCAGTGGAAACCACTGAAGTCCCCGAAGAAAATGAAACAACGACTGAAGGTGTAGAGACAGAACCCACGGAAAAACCTGAAGAAAACGACACAACCACTGAAGGTGCAGAGACTGAACCCACGGAATCGCCAGTGGAAACCACTGAAGGTGCAGAGACTGAACCCACGGAATCGCCAGTGGAAACCACTGAAGTCCCCGAAGAAAATGAAACAACGACTGAAGGTGTAGAGACAGAACCCACGGAAAAACCTGAAGAAAACGACACAACCACTGAAGGTGCAGAGACTGAACCCACGGAATCGCCAGTGGAAACCACTGAAGCCCCCGAAGAAAATGAAACAACCACTGAAACAGTCGAGACTGAACCAACTGAAACTCCCGAAACTACCACCGAAGATGCTGGAGAAACCGAAACTACGGCAAAACCGGCAGAAAATGAAACCACCACTGAAGCTGCCGAGACAGAACCCACAGAGACTCCCGAAGAAAACGAAACAACCACCGAAGTCGGAGATACTGAAACTACTTCCGATCCAGCAGAAAGTGAGACCACAACTGAGGATGATAATGAATCCACTACCGATGCACCACATCCCGAATTCATCTGCCCCACCAACGGATTCTTCCCCCAAGACGGTAGTTGCGACAAGTTCAACTATTGCGCTGTAGTCAACGGTGAAATGACGGCCTTCCAACGGGTGTGTCCCGAAGGACAGAACTATTTCCCCTCTGGGGGCTACTGTACTGCCACCTACCAATGCGACGCTGTAAACCCTGCCCACGCTAGTGAACTCGACCATTTCCTGTGCGAAGTTGAAGGTACCTTCGTGTACAACACCGATTGTTCCAGATACTACAAGTGCACCTGGGATCAACGCACCAACAATTTCATATCCCATGTACTCCAGTGTCCGCAAGGACAAGTCTACAATATTCTGTCCGGCGAATGCGACTCCGAAGGCATCCAAACATGTCTAGGTCGCCCCAACAACTCCAAATACGCCTCACAGTTCCTGTAAGCTGTACCCCAACGAGTCCATGTTACTCTTCTATTTCTTAATCTATCCAACCAAAATCTTCTCGAGAAAGTATCCCAAGACATACATACATACATACAAACATAGATATTTATTCTTAGCGTGCTATTTGTGATTAAATAAAATGTTTAATATTTTACCACCAACATTACCAAAATCGCACACATCAATCTAACGATTACACATACACACACACAGACACGCACAATTTCAAGGATGACGTTAGTTCAATCACTACATTTCGAAACACTTTTTAATAACAGATATTGTGACTGATTAGAAGAGGCGCTGGTTGTTCTTGTCTGTTACTATTTCGAAATTGCTTTTATTTATGGTGTCTTGTTTATCAGTCCTTTGCAAACATGCTTCCACAACTTCACAACCACGTTACACCTTAATTATATTTTCTGTTGTTTGTTTTTGTTTTCAATATTGAGAGGATTTTCAACTGATAACAACCTGATTTCATTCCCATTGAATTCTGTCGTATTTTGGCGATTGCTCAAAAGATTTCGCACTTCCGTGGATAGTGTTGCTATCTAATCTACAGACTATCTCTCTCAAGGTGCAAATACAATAGTCTGGAACTGGTTTCCAGAAATCCGACAAATAAAGGAACCGGCTATTTCAGTACACCTGATGTACATCAATTTTACTGCGCCCTCTAGAAATGCGACTATTTCGACTGAAAGTAATAGAAGTGTTTGTCGGTAATTGTATTTGTGCGACAACGAAATTATAAGTAACTAACCCTAGAACGAGCATCTAAGCACAAACGTCGTCGTAGTGAACATTACTGTTGATGTTGCACAAGAACCTCACACAAGCGACGAATAAATCGATATGGATTGAAAGTAAAATTATTGGGTCAACCAAACTGTTTCTTGTTGAGTCAGTGAGGCGAATCTGCGTGTACTTCGGTTTCGGTTCACTTTCAATATGGTCTCATAAAACTTCTGTCGAGTGAGATTAAGCCCGGCGATTTTCCATTTTAGTGGAAAACAAGAAGTCATAATAAATGCAACGAGTGTCATGTCATCTTTGGTATTCAATGCCAGGGACCTTATTGCTGTTAGAGATGTAAGAGCCGCCTATAGCTAAACCGGGTCAGCGAATCTGTTGTTGTGTGTATTGTATGAGATCCACCTTCGAGATAACGCCAGACCAATGGGGTTTCACAAGCCACCAAGTACCTAATTCTTTTTCGAAATGCTGTCAAGTGATGGAATGCAAGTGGGATCTTTCCTAATCATTATCTTCCTAATCGTTAACGAATAATAAAGGGTGTTTTTTATTGGGGTATAGAACTTTAAGTTGGCATCACTTTTTTAACTGGCGGCCATTTTGTCAGCTGTCAAGTGATTAATATTTAGTTTGGTTTGCCATTTCATCATGAACAGGTTGACAAAAGAACAACGCTTGCAAAGCGTGCAAATTTATTTCGAAAGTAATGGTTCAGTTCGCGAAGTTCCCCGCAAGCTCCGTCCATTTTAGTCGACATAATCGTCCATCAGAGCAATTAATTCGTTTTCGCACTACGTTTACTCTATGTGATAATACGCATCCGCAGAGACGTCGAACAGTGCGCACCGAAGAAACAATTGCCGCTGTAGAGCAAAGTGTTGAAGAGAACCCGAATGAATCGATTCGCCACCGTGCACAGCAATTGGAGCTTTATTCGAGCCAGCCGCGGCGGCCACATGCCCGAAATCATATTTAAACATTAATGGCATAAAATTATCCTTCCAATAAAGCCAAATTGATGGACATTAAACGATTTTCTTGTGTTTTATTTCAATTCGAAGTTCTATACCTCAATAAAAAACACCCTTTACATTTTTGTTTTATTTATTTGAAGATTATTCTTTTTTAACTGGAACACAAAAGGCAGTTTGGAATTATATTCTAAACGAATATCTTTCCTTTGGTATTTTGATAGGATGACAGCGCTTGAATCCGTTATTCGAAAGTAGAATTAAACAACGGATCACAGTTCAGATTGTATGTAAACCAGAATCTGAAAATGTCAAATCTAAATCGAATCGCCCTCCAAGTACGAGTAAGCTGAAATGCAATTGTGATTCGGCTGCCCTGTAAAGGTAAAACACCGGATTAGTTCCGGACTACATTACAACTGGTTTTGTTTTAATTTTATTACTTATAATTTTATTTACAATTTCATATAGATAATTACGAATACGGTAATTTAGTACATAAATAAGTATTATTTATATATTTTTAAGGTAATACGATGACTATTCCATATATACACTGGCACTGCGTCGAGGGCAGAATAACTTCCTGGGGGGGTGTGTGTCCTGACGGGCGGTGCCATTGTATAGGGGGAAATTAAAGCTACACAAAAGTGGTTTGATGCGATGCGATGCGATGTGGTGTGACGTGACCGTGATCGTGACCTTGTCAATGTAACAAGGTCAACACGGTATGCAACTATGAACAGAATGTGCTAAATACGATACGTAGAGACAGAGGTGTGAAAGTTCCATGAAATGGTGGCTGGCGGATTATAATACAATGGTGGATATTGACTGGGGGCGTTGAAAGCTTATCTGGGTGACGGCTCTACCATGGCTCGTTTCTTCGATATGGCGACATGGCGGTCTTTGGTCAGATTCATAATGTTTTGCGGCGTTGTCGTTTCCAGATTATTGGGTGGCCTGACAATCTTTAGCACCTAGAACAGAATATGTAGGTATATGTTTGCGGGTGCGTGTGTGTGTGTATGTATGTGTGTGTGTGTGTGTCGATTGCATGGAGAGAGAGTGGACGGACGTCGTATGAGGTATGTGGTGTATGATGTGTCGGATGTAGGAGAAGTGTTAGAAACATGTCATTAGTACAGTCTCAAGTTGGCAACAATTTCATTTTGAGGAAAAATGCTTTACTTTGGAATTGCCATCTATAATTTCGACCGGTTCGGCTGGAACATACGCGGAAAGACCTCTCAGGCCGATCAGGTCGGGAATGAAGAATGAGTTGCCAATGTGTTCCTGAGACGTGCGTGACACTGCGTGTCGGCTGTTTTCCGAAGTACCTAGAATTTTCAAAAGATTATTGGCTGTAACTGAAAAGATGGGAAGTTCGGTTAAAGGGATGTGGGCGTTTTGGATTTGGGTTTATTCGATGATACGTACCATTTCCGGGCGTGGGCCTTATTAGGAATCGGGGCGATTTGAAGAGACTACCGAAGTCAGCGTTGGGACTTTCGGTTGTTGTCGTTGTGGTAAAATGTCGCTGAGGAAAGAATCTGGGCTGCGGCGTCACCACATACACCTTCTCCTTAGTCTTTGGGGATATGGACACTTTGGCCTTCCGCCAAAGTTCTTCGGGCTCTTGATTGGACACGTCCATGTAGTAGCGAGGTTTGTCGGTCGTCGGAGCTGTCGTTGTTGGGGGCTGCGTAGAGGTGGCTATGTATTTGAAAAGTTCGTGGTTGTCGTGAATGTCTTGCAGGTGGTTGTCATTTATCGCCGTGTATTGGAAACGTTTCGTACCCATACGATCGTACAATGGCTCTAGGCTATTTATAGAGGCCGGTAGTTCGGAGGTATCAATGAATCCCTTGGTGGTCTTTGGTTGCCTCTGGGACTTTGCTGGCGTGGTGCTGCTAACCGTGGTAGAGGGCAGGAACTCTTTGGGTATGTGTTTGGATCTGCCCAGTATGGTCGGAGTGCTGGGCCGATGTGAGAGGGACGTGTACTCTTGTTCCGTCCAATCATCGATGTTCTTCTGTAAGGTGTGCAAGTCGATATTCAACGAATTCGGACTGTGCTTCAATTTCGTTGGCGACGTATGTTCCCTCTGCAGAAGTTCTCTTAGATTCGAGGCGAGTATTTTCGTAAGGTACTTCGTTGTTCGAGGTTTTGCTGAAGTAGAGCTCAACGGATTGAATGCAGACTTGACATTGACCAGCATGGTTTCGGCAGGAGTGTGCAAGTCCGTATTTTGCGTATTATGGATCCAAGTGGAGAACGAGGGTGTCGCCGGCGAATTGTTAGTTGGCGAATTGTCACGCGTGGACTCGAAAGGACGAGGCTGGTTTTTGGTCGTAAACGGTATGAAGAGCTGTTTGTTTCGCTGAGTGGACAACCCCGGTGGTGACATCCCAGCGTAGTGACCACTGGCATCCATGGAGCTGTATGTCGACGTGGGTGTGGGTGAGGCAGGTGATACCACAGCCTGCGGCGTATCCGGGAATTTGTGATTTTTTGCCATTACACGCAGACCCAACTCGGAGGGATCCCTGGTGAAGGGTCGCGGTGACCCCAAATTGCCACCTATGTGCTGAATGGGAGCATCCAATAGTCGTTTCGGTGTCTCCCTCTCCTTGGGCCGTTGCGGCCAAAGTTTCGTGCTGTAATGGCTTTTGGTAATTTGATTATTGGTCTGTACTGATGCAATGAACTCCACATCGTTATGCTGCTGTGGTTCTGTGGTCATCTCCACAACATCCGGCTTATCTGTAGTTGTCGTTTCCCGCTCGGTGCTGGCATACACTTCCGGTGTAGTGGTGGCATACAGATAGTCATTTGACTCCAAAGTCCACGTATCCGCATGGTTGCCATTCGTTACGATCGACGAATTCTGTATCGATGCTGATGGATAATTGTCAAATGCATAACCTTGGCCATTGCCCGTCAGCTGAGGCTGTTCGTACACCAATGTGCTGTGCTCGTACATTTCCGATTGTAATGTCGACTGGTATTGATGCTGCGCCTGCTGTTGGTCTTGGCCATCCACCACAAAACTGCCCGGTTCTGTGAGAATCTGTGAGGCTGGTATGTGCTGATTCAGCCGTGGACTAAATGTGGCATGCTGATAACGTCCCGTGCTGACCACGGGCTTCTCGTTCGCTTGGCTATTTGCCGACAATGAGTGGACATCGAATGACTGCGTTTGCCCATATGACACTGGATATTCCACCGACGAAGTGTAGTCGGCCAGCTGATGGCTTTTTACGATTTCAAAACTAGAATCTCGGCTATGGGTGGAGGGTGGAATTTGAGTTGGTATCACGGTGTCGAGATGCATTTCCGAATGTGCTGACGCAATGCCATCGGCGGCAAAATGTGCCGCCTCCGTGTAGGGCAATTGCTGGGTGGTGGGTGGCAGTGATGTAGCGGCGACACTCGACTGATGGAACGGCTGGGCATTGTATACGGGCGGTTGGGCAGCATTGCTCAAATTCGGAATGGCTATGGGCAGAAAGGGACCTGTCGAATACTGTATCTGTGCTGGCGAGTTCTGAACACTATTCGACACCTGCGACCCAGGAGCGGGGTAATGGAATTGCACCGCTCTCTGTTTGACATTGGAGGCAGCATGCTGAATTTGTGGGTGCTGCATTGGCGGCGCCATGTTGCCGTAATTCATCCGCACATATGCGTTTGGATTGTTTGCCGGCGACTGGCTTTGCTTTGACGGATCCCACGGGTAATGTACACTGTTGTGATGCATCATCGGTACCCATGGGTACTTGTTGCAGAGGTTACACGGCTCCTTATTGGCCGTGCCCTGTTGCTGCGGCCTCGGGTAATAGTAGAGTTGATTGTTGGTGTTCGCCGCACTAAACTGTTGATCTTGGGAGTAATTTTGGTTGGCAAACCCGAACCATCGGGCCACACGGCCCATAAATCCTGGCTCATCGGGAGATTTTGATACCGGCTGATGGCTACTGCCGACAGCATATTGTGGCACGGTACGACTTTCGCTGGCCAAAACATTGGACGGTCTGGCCGCCTGTGCGGGTGCGGGTGCTGCTGGTGATGGTGGTGGTGGTGGTGGCGGTATTAAATAATCTACTGGGGCTGGGGCCGCACACCGCACTCTATGATGGGCAATGATGCAGAGAATGAATGGAAACAGCATGAGCCTCACTTGTACACATCTCCGATGTCGACGAATCTGAAACGAGAGATCAAAGGAGATGACTTAGAACAGATGAATACGGCGAGTATGCGTCACGCTATGACAGAACCATGCCCGTCACTTGATGTAGTATATATGTACATACATACGGGAATGGTGGTCTTTGGCATTGTACGCATGCGCAAACTCCAGCGTATGCATTATAAACATGTGTACATGTGTATTTGTGGCAATTGTTACAATTATCATGTACATTTGTGCAAATTGTTAAGTAATCGTTGATCATGATGACGGCGATGGCGATGGCGATGGCATAAAAGCATAAATTATCGCTGAATTGCTCGAATGCGACGCAAGACCCGTCATAAGTATGCGTAACATGACTTCTTTTGCATTTGGACGATGCGATCTATTACGTATGCACATGGCAAATATTCACTCCCGACCGACCTCTGCCTATCTATACGTCCGTCCGTCCATCCGCCCGTCCGTCCGTCCCTCCACAAAACAAACCAACAATATTTATAGCATTTGCATACACACAGTTATGTACATGTGTGTGTGTGTGTGTGCGCATGTCATCTCTGCTAAAAGAAATGCAATTGCCAACAATTTCCCACAATAAGCAAAGCTTTTCGCAAATACATACGAGTGTGATTACAATGCCCCGTGTATTTGCCATTTGTCTGTGAGCCATCTCGACTCTTCTAGTCATCATCTTCGTAATCGCTATAATGAAACATAATAAAGATTATGTTATTTTACATACACACACACAAACACTCTCCTACATACATGTGTTGTATTGTGGTTTTTGTTGTTGTTGTTGTCATAGTGATAAATCAAAACATTATTACACATGGAATCTCGAGAAGATGTTCCAACTCCAATTTGTGTCCATTTCAAATGATTTCTGCTTTCACTGTACGCGTAAAGGGCCAGCAAATAAACAAACACACACATGTACGACATATGTATGTATGTATGTTTGTAGAAATAATTGCATGTTTCGTTTTTACCAAACGTTTGTGTGTATGCATACAGTGGTGGTGACATATTAAATTTAAATAATTTTTATGTACTTGATATGTGTCAAGTCTTCTGATGTCCGAATCGCATCATTGTCAACCAACAATTACGATGTTTATAACATTTGGTGCGATCGTAGTCATCCGAAATCCCAGCTTTACAATCCACAAATAGGGGATTTTCCCGGTGACTTTGGATAAACCGATTTATAGTGATGGTTGGTTGGTTGGTTTACGTGGCCGCTCCAGAGACCAAGGAGCGTCTAGTGACACCGTGTTGAATTTTGTTACCACACTACTCTGAAACCGCCGGCTGTCATGTTAACTCATATCCAGTTCATCAGATTGAGGAATTTAATAAGGCTCCTCAGTCAGATATTCGATATCTCAGCGATGTCATCCAGGAACCATGAGCGCAGTGTCTTAAGTCGTCTATTTGTAGTGATTATCGAAGATTAACCTATCACAATCTCCACAATTCTACACGTATTAAAACCAAAAAAAAAAAAATACAAAAAACCTAAACATTTGAAAATGAAACCATGAGACGTCCTTTAATTACGATGGGACACACAATATGCTTGCGGTCGGAAACTTCTCTCAAAGCATTGATCATGTGTATGCCCACTGTTTCAAATCGGCTCCAATCGGCTTTTTTTTTAATGGTCTGGGGTTTCAGTTAAAATCTAAAGACTAAACTTAAAAGAACCACAAAAGATATTGGTGATATCCAGACCCAATTCCCGCATACTTCTTGAGAATGACACGGTAGGCTCATCCATTCGGACGACAGACTTACTGTCACTGTTTTGCATGTTGCACGTTCGCAGCTGTTTGTGTGCAGTTTGTGTGCAGTTGCACGATCGAACGTAGTCCACAGGGTTGGTAAGGCAAATGACAGAGATACTTCATGTCTTCACTTGTACATGTGTATGCATGTGCGTGTCGATGCATATATTTTGTGGTCTATCCGTGGGATAGCGAAAAGTCAATGTCTCACATTGTGGTAAATCGCCGTGCCGTTGTGTGTATGTGTGAATGTGCGCATGTTCAACAATTAATCGCTGAAAGATACACTTGAAACACGCACACATACATACGTACCAAATTATGTATATGAATGTACATCTATGTGTATATACATATGTATATTTATGATTTCACGTTGCTGATCACAACACTTTCTTCGTCAAATCACCATATTTTGTCGAAATTCATATTTATGTGTGCTTTTATTTTGAAAATATGTAATCTTATCAAATTTCGGACAAAAATTTCCATGTCCAATAAATTGTTAAAAATTGACTATTGCGGCCAATCAATCTGGTCTTTTAGAACCCCCTCAGAAAAAACGTATGTGTGATACGAAGAACTGTGACTCATGTCATGGCCTTTAATCGCAATGTACTTAACTGTCTCGTATTGAATTGTACAGTGGATCGCACAGTCAAATATTGAACATTTTCAATTTAATATCATAATGTTTGCTCATTTACTTTAATAGTGTCACAATTGAAAATGCGGTTTTTATTTTTTTTTTTGCGCTCAAGAGAAGCTTTAAATCTCTAAGTTAAGTTTACTTGTGTTCTGCAGTGTATGTATTACATACAATTGGGAATTTTAAACGACTCTCTTAGTGTCATGAAGTAAATGAACTAATACATGTGTTGCGAAACCAAAATATGAAATCACCGACAGATTATAGTTCAATTCGTAGGTGGTATTTGGGATATTGGAAAACTTATCTGCTTTCTTAATGTTTTTTCCACCAGAAAGCACTCGAACAACGCCTTGTGTAAAATTTTGGTGTAAATACCTGCCTTTGGACCTACAAGGATTAAAAAATTGAGAAGTGTGACTACTAAACTTTCATCACTTTTATAAGAGGGTAGACATTCTTAAACGGACACTATCATGCCTTCAAAACATAAAAAACAAGCTGCCGGCTTCTAGATTTGCAAAAACGTACATCAAAAAGCTTCAAGATGTCCAGCAAAAGAATATGAAAAGTATTTCTCGATTAACTACACGCTAGTCCTCCTCTCCATCTGCACCAACGGTTTAATGAGGATATGATAAGTAGATTCATTGGCAAGATGACGCACGACACCTCGTTTTTCCGACATGTGTACGGGTTTAACCTATCTCTTTCGATAATTTTCCAACATCAGTTCTAGAAATCGATGTTTATTTGACAAAATAAAATATCCTTATTTGCTGAAATACTTCAGATCTGTGCATTTGAAAAATGCAATTAGAAGAAAACAAAAAAGAGATTTTCCTAAACGGGCACTATTTACACGTCACACACACACACACTTGATAACATTATCAAACGGCAACATAAGTGTATGGCACAATTTACTTTTGGCCAGAACTCACCACTGTGCGGAAGTATTTCCAACATAATTTATTTAGCCGACTTAACGGACAAATGTTTCAAATAGATTGCAGCTGAACATTCAATTGCCTACATATCTCATAATGCGATAAAGTCTCAAAATGAAAATTCCGAATAAGTTGAAAATAGTTTTCATTGTCGTACCAATCAATCAATCAATCACAGTGTTAATGAGCATTTGCAAAATTCCAGCCGCTACAGTTGAAATTAAAAGTCGTGTTACGTTTTTATGCAAGCGCGTCGCGTTTTCGATTTCTACAACGTAAATAAAACAAAAACAAAAACTGGACCAATTGAATCGCAGTATCAAGACAAACAC
The DNA here is from genome assembly GCA_958296145.1 of Hydrotaea cyrtoneurina. Classification (NCBI taxonomy): domain Eukaryota; kingdom Metazoa; phylum Arthropoda; class Insecta; order Diptera; family Muscidae; genus Hydrotaea; species Hydrotaea cyrtoneurina. The sequence continues at coordinate 1,385,002 of OY282513.1, read as the reverse complement.
GACTTTGACAAGTTTCACTTTTGTCTGCTGACCAGCAGTAAAAACACAACCAGATCACATCGAATGGAAGTAATTTCAGCATTGCAACATCTTTCTGTTGCTTGTAGGGGGGGCATAAATAAGTTTATATTTCTCAATAGTCTGATTTCCAGCGGCTTGGTAAGAACATCGCAGAGGACTACATTACACCACCGACTGTATACTAATTCTATACAAATTAGTTCTTATCCTAAACGACAAGTAGTGAATTCTTTTGAGACTATCGTTAAAAAGACTCTTACAACTCGAAATGTTAATGGAATAAACGTGTTCGTGTGCATCGAATTCTGTTGGCCATGTTTTTGTATGGGTGGTTGATGCGGGTATTGGGTGGAAATGGACAACATTCTCCAATTCGATCCTTCGAAGCTATTAGGGTATATTTGAGTCTATTCATTGGGCAGAAACTGTTTTCTTTCTTCTATATAATATATTATTATATATTATCATTAACGTTATCTCTCCCTCACTCACTCTCTCTCTGTCTTTATCTGTCTCACAAACTATATACGCATTATTCAGGTTAGTGCATACTTGCAGATAAGTATTTAGTTTTTAATTTGTTGTATTCTTGCGGGGAAGTACTTTCTTCCCATGTTATCGCCATAGAAACGTATTTCGATACGCCTCCGAATTATAAATTCTTCTGCAAGGGCCTTATAAATCTAATCGGCAATAATAACGCGGTTCAACGAAGTCGGTGCCATATGGTGTGATATATAGCGCGATATTTCGAGGAGACAATCCATATAAACAATTATACGTATCAGTGAGTTAGGAAATTGTGTGGTGCACAGATTGAAATGGGCTCGTAAATCAACTTAGTTTTTCATAAAATGTGTTAAAGATGTACTGACTGTCCAAAAATCATTGACAATTTTCATGGAAATTGATAGATGTGAGGATCGGACTGCCGGACAACTGATTGTCATGAACTCAATATTCGACTTTATGTTTATCTATACAACCGAATATGTTCTAATGCAGAACTTTAAACTAAATCACTAGCGCCTTATTGTTTTTAACCTTAATTGGTTAACTGTCTTAAAAAAAAGGGTGCCTCATTAATGTCTGTTCGTTAAGAAACTCGAATAACTTTCCTTTCAATTCACATAAATTATTTGAATCTTTTGAAAAATAATAATCGGAGACACATGTGCGACATCTTATCAGAAAGTTGCTTTAAATCATCTAATTTGTTAGTTTTGGCTTGGAAACTTTCTGCTGGCAATAACCACCACCCCACAATACACCTTGGGGTTTGAAAAATCGTGTAGTTTCTTGTACGGGGGGAAATTTCGCTACAATTCTGGCCATGTGACAAGTTGCACCATTGTTTTGAAATCACACAGTGTGGACTGGGGATTATTTGTCGGCTCCCGTGGACCTTAAAGTTTGCACATTGATTCTCACAAACGGAAGAGTTAAGTAACGGTCGAACGTTGCAACATCCATCAGCCACACTGTACAATGGGTGGCATGAGTAACACTTTGAATTTAAATTACTCATACGTTGCATTCCGTTTCAAATTCAATTAAACGTCCGTACGCTCCCATTTTGTTGAGGTTATGTTTGGTCATCAGATAAACAGGACTGTGGGAGGGAAAGCTGAATATGGTTGGTAGCTTGGCTATGGAGAAGCTGCACTATTGCCCTTGAATTGACCAGAAAAATAAATAACAACAACATTCGTATTAAAGGCAATTCGCACATGTTTAGATTCATTGACGATAAAAAAAAACGTGTCGTCTCATCTTAAGTTGCATAGCTCTACGGTGTTCTATGCCATTTTTATTTGGAACCAACTTTGTCCCATTCTCGTCTATCAAATTGAAGTAATTCCAAAGAAATTTATTAAAATTATTCTGCTATCAATTCGTTTTAATCGAACCCAACCTTCAAAGTCACTCAAACTCTTCAGAATGGGCGGATTTTATTATCTTAATTGTTTGTCTATTAAATGGTGTGTGTACGTGTGTATCGTTATGGCTGATTATATTAATTGTTCTGGTTGATTTGATGTTAGTAGGCGCAACAGTCACTACCGCTTTTTACTCAAAAATAACGCATTTGCTCAATCGATTCATAGAAAGAATTCTTCCGTTACCAAACGTATTTCTAGGGCGTAGAAGAGTGTATCGTGTCGTCTTATTTGCATTTAGATTCTTCTGATACATTGGCACCCTTTGACACTGTACCGACTGTTGCATATGCCACATAAAGATTTATGTATAAGGGACTAGAACTACAACATAAAACTAAAGTTTGACAAAAGCTGAAAAAATTAAACAGAGACCCGATGAACACTAACGAGTTTCGCTGATTGATTCCTGAAAATAAGTGCTGCGATGCAAATTGAATTTTACCCGAAGCATCGAAACTAGGCAACACTACCGTGTTCCAGGATAGGGTGAAGTAAAAGAGGTCGCCCCGAAACTTCCTATGCCAGTTTTTTCCATTATAATTGTTCTATCAATTTATCTAAACCTGACAGCTGTCAAGTTTTTGTCATAAGCGCAGGCGACAGTATTTCACAGCAGCTGGTTTCGGCTCCCATCTGTCGTATTGGCGAGCTTTTAAGGATTTGTTTTAGATATTTAGCCAAGAATGTCAGCACACGCTTGTTGTCCCAACCAATCCCAGATTCGGCAAATGGTATTTCCGTTGATGGTACATCGGATGATACTGAAGAATTTCTTAATTATAGATTTAAAATGTTCCTAGAATCTTGATCATCCACATTTGTAGTTCATATGGCTTTGGCATGTCTATGAAAGTTCGGCCATAACACTTTTATTTTAAGAGTATGTGTAATTACATTGGGTGGACCCGATCTAAACGGCATAGTTCACATATGGACATATGGACAAAGTACATCCATTACAGGCACGTACGAGTGGTGTAACGAGATTATAAATATTTAGGAGGCGCAATCGTGCCGCGGCATTCACAATTGAAAGATTATCGCTTAAACCGAAAGCGTAAAACATGAGGCTTTCGCATGCGCATATCTCACGTTGTGGAGAAATTTTTTGGTTTTAGCCAAAAAGTGACAGTAGACCGACATGTAGTCCAACTGAGGAGGCGTATCTACGCATTGGGATGCATCTCAAAGTGGCCAAACCGCAACATTCGAAATTGCTCTCGATTCGTCAGCGTACGTAGCCAGGACGGACCGATCGACAGGTCCACTATAATCTCAAAATACTAGACGCTAGTGTTCACCTACATACATACCGACGTTAGTATGTATGTATACTAGCTAGTATGTTGTTGTACTTGGAGTTAGTAGTTGGTACTATTATGAATAGGGTCGTTATTATTCACAAAGAAAGTGAAATTGCATGTGGTGTTGTGCGCGCGTGTATGTTTGGGATGATGCTCAGCATGGTGGAAGCGGCGGCGGACATATGAGGTACGAATACGTCGGTTGTACTAACCAGTATGTGGTATGTGGGTATTTGTGAACCCCGTAGATCACGTTGCTGCAACATTTACGATATGACATTGGCTGGATGCCATTATTTGTTGAGTGTGCAGCAGCGTTTTTTTTTTGTTTTTCCTTGCTGTTGGGAAAATGCCTCCAAATGAAAAAAAAACAAGTTTGTGTCAATACTCGTACAATCGCAAACACACAACATGGACTGCATTTTCTTGGCCATTGTGAAACGGCATTGTCGTGCGGCCTGGCTCATCACCATCACCATCATCAACAGCAGCAGCAGCAGCAACAACGAAACATCTTGTCGAGTTCATGCTGATGAAAACAAAGACAGACGCCAACACACATTTGGCAAACCTGAATCTAGAGAACGAAGAAGAAAATCACTAAAATTTCCCTCAGTGCGCTCCGGTTGCAGTGGCACAGCGTTAAGGTGCTTCTTATTGAGTCTGTCCCCGTTCGGAGGCAAACCAGCCAGTCGACTGGCCCAGCTAGTTAGTCCGAATGCGCTCGTGGCTTAATTTATACACAAACTTACAATTCCACTTGTGCACCCCCTTCGGCACCCCAGACTAAACAGGCGAACGAGAAGCGATATTTCTGTTGCCATTGTCCGGATTATGAGTAGACAAATACTCGTATCATCGGCATTGTAGGCAATGTAACAATACTGGAGTAACTGCCTCGCACATCCATCCATTGGCACACACGCACACACACACACACACATACATGCATACATATTTCGATGATTAGTTGTGGGAACTGAGAGCAACCAGGCAGCTTCAATGGCGAACGCATTGCTGCATCCATTGTATGAAAAGTGTGCTCCGTCCACAGCTCTGATTAAAACTAAGTAAACTGGAGTTGTGGGTAATGGGTGAAAGAAAGGAGCGTGTGTAACGCGTCCATCCATATGTACGTCCACATGCATCCATCTTGACTTTGACAATGAAAATAAAAGACTCGTGCAATAAATGGAAAGTGAAAAGATTGGTTGTTGGATGAAACCAAAACAAACAACAACAATCTAATTAACTCCAAAATTCCAATCAATGAAGATGCGACGCCACTGTTCTATTTGACATGAATTGGTGATTATCAACCAGGTCTCCATTAAGAAATTCAATCATAAATACATGCGAGTCTGATGGTGTCTTTGAACTCTTCAAAATATTTTCCGAAAGTCCCCATTCCCCCATTGGGCTGTTCCAATATCTCTCGGATCTACAAAAATTGCAAATGACTAGTTTGGTAGACACAACGACGATGTACAATAACTCTTACAATATTAAAAATATCCCATTAAATTCAGTAGATTTACCAAATTTACCTATACCGTTTGTAAGACCTGGATATATTGGCCCGCTGTATATAGTTTTGATTTCACTCATTTGTCATTTTTGACTCCGAAATCAAATATGAATTTAAATTTTATATTTTGCTTTCTGTCAATTTATGGTGCCCATTTCTGATATTCACATGGTCTACATTTCGCCCATTCAATACCAAATTGAATAATCATTTTGTATAGCATCAGTTCGAGAATATATATAGTTTATATGCCTGGTATTGACTCAATGCAAACCAGTTGGCATTGCCCAGATTGACTACAAGAATACGGAGACAGGCCGACACTCCTTGGGGAGGGGGTCTATTTCATTGCCTTGGAGATTTCTCTAATTCAACTGCACACTGGTTAGCTTGGCATGGTCACCTTAACTATAACGCGTCAAGGCCAATTGGACAATAAATGTTCATATTTATTGTGAGATCTCACCCAGGCTTTGGGGTGTCTCTATTACGTTAATATTTTGTAATCATTGGCCGGCCAATGAATTAAAATAGTAAAACTGACCCCATGCAAAATTCTTTGCTTTGTCTGTCATTAGTTTTCCCAACTTTTAATTGGAAATTCAAATGCGTCCATGTGTTTGTGTATATGTACATAATTTAATGTAAAAAAAGCGCATGTATTTGTGCTCTTCTGCTCCAATCTTGACAATGGGACAATTGGAAAAAAAAACACGAAATACGACTGAACAGAAAAAGACATGGAAAAGTTCCCACACTCGAAATGAAATTAAATGGGATTTTGAGAGTTAGTGGAATAATGAACCATGTTCATGCATGAAACAAATATACGAACAACACGAAAAACTCCCAACGCCTTGCTAACCTAATCACATGACGTACTATGTGCCATCAGCGTTCTCGTGTTGCTGCTCTTGCCCGGCATTGCTAGCGTCACTGGCACTGGCAGTGGCACTGGCAACGGCGACAGTTGCAATTACATTGTAATTGTTGTGAATGACACCGCTGGGTGTCATCGCATGATTTGGAGGCATCTGCGCTTCTGTCTTTTGTTTTCTCGTGTTCTGTCGCCGTTGATACTGCAACACCGCCGTGTCCAACCTTTTAGTAAGGCCGGCCTTCGCACACCATCTACATAATCTGTTGTCACCAACTGTTTTGTGATTTACGAATATCAATAAAAAAAAAAGAGTCATTATGCCAAAGTTCATAACTTTATGGTTTTCCTTTCAGTAACGCCGTAACTACTTTGCTGCTGCGATCGCTGGTAACTACCTCTGATGGCTCCACAACGTCTTGCTGAGCTTGAACTTGCGTGTCGCGGTAAGTACAACAGAATGTTTAGTATTATTAAAATAGTAGTTTAGTAGTTGATTTCAAATAGTTCAACAGTTGTAGTAAATTATAAATGTGACCGTATTATTATGGTGAATCAACGAATTTTCCATCAGAATTTAACTAACAAAGAATGTTCCATTTTGCCGATTTTGTATTAAAAGTAGGATCATTAAATGAAAAAGTTTTCCAGTACAATGGCTCTGATTTATAAATCCCGTTTGCAGAGCAACTATTTTGAAATCGAAAAGTCCAGCATGGAAGCTAACTTTCGGTGTCTAACGTCTATTAATAGCGAGTTATGTATATGAAGTAATCGTTCTAATTAGTGGTTTGGCAACAGAGAGTGCGAGAGAGAGAGAGGCAAATTGAAAGGAGCACATCCTCATTAAATCACATAGACGATTACGATGTGTTTGGCTTTGCAACAGACATTGTGATTATTTTGGCAGGCAAATGTACCCGTCATATCTTCAAACTAATTACTACAAGTTCGTCTATTATTGTGCCCGAGTTCTCAATATCACTTTTCACGCAGGTTGAGTAGGCATGACTTTCGGTTAATGGTGGCGTAGAAGGTAAACATAAGGGGCAGCATGAGTTTTTGGTTTTTGTTATCATCATTTTTCTATTACGTTTTATATACGAGTATGTTGGAACTCGAGTGCAAGATAAAAAGATCAGGGTTTCTTGTTGTCAAATGAAGAAATAAGGGTAATTTTTTCAATGGCCAATTTTAAATTGTTTGGCAAAAAAAAAAAATGAATGAATGGAAAGTCTTTGTGTTAATGGGGACTTTGATGTGAGACACGCAAATAGCCCAAACACAATTGTATTTCGTATTGGGAGAACAAAATCATTTTTGTCACTGGCACCTTAGGGGATTTTATGAAGTACATGAAGAGTCGTTGACTCCAATAATATCGAATATCGTAGTAAGTGTCATCTGATAAATGGAAAACCACAACTTTATCATAACGGACATACATATGTCCTTTATGGCGTGCTTTAAATATCATACATGGATTTAAAAGAAACGTTGAAACGTTGAAAACTGAAGATTTTAAAAAATAAAATGAGCAAGTGTAAACACTCCTACAATTATTCAATACCAAACTGAACGAAAAGTGAAAAAATGGAGAGCCGTTGACTATTTCTGTGATGTCTTTTGAATATTCGATACAAATGGCATTGACCTTCAAAGTAAATCGTATTTTGGAGAAGTAGAAAACATTCAAATTAAATGAAACATAGATAAATGAATTGTATTTTTTAATTGTTTGTCATTTTTTACCTGAATATGATTTCTGGTGACTTTGGCTGTAGTATTTCTGTAGTTTCAAAATACGACATTGTATGTTCAGCAAACGTTTGCCTCAATAAATTGATTGGGACACGCGCTGTTTTGCAGATTCAGCTGTCCTGTCACTCGCACATCACAGCTATTCATGAATGAAGAATCCTTTGGTTAAGAAGTGAGAATCCAGGTATAGGCCAATAAGTTTTTTCTGGATGCAACGGTTGTGGGCAGACTTTCACCTTCTTTTTATTTGACCAAAATAAGCTGCCTGGCCAAAGCTCGGGTCCTTCTCCATTTCTTATTTTCATTGGCGACCTATTGGGTCAGACTGATGATAACATCCTATGTCATTCCCATTCATTTAAGCATCGATCAAGTCCTCTGCAGATCGGGGACAAAAGTCGAGCGATAAATGATTCACTCGATCTTTCTTTGGCAACTGAGTGGGTTGAACTGATCGGAATAGATTTCAATTGACTTAAGGCCCTGTGCTGAGTGAGTTGAAATGAGAAGGCTGACCTTCTGGTAGAAATGAGACAGACACGTCGGGTGTATTGAGGATTTGAAAGAAACACATATGGAATCATCCATGATGGAGTTGAATGTCCAGCCACAATTCAAATTGAGTTCAATTCGGACGAGACGAGCTGAAGATTTGCATGACTCAGCTACTCTAAAGATTGGAATATGAACATAATATGTCCGATTCGCATAAAAATATGAGATCCTACGTACGAATTGTATGAGATATTAAAGCCCAGACTTGACTAACTAATTCAAGAAGCACAACTCGATGTATCCGGGAAAACGATGATACGGAAAATCAATGGCCCCATCTGTGTGTGACTTGTTGTACACCACGGTCGTAAACTCGTTGAGTGGGTGATACTGATGTGGAGAGCGCCAAGCAACGGCTGCAAAAGTGAAAATTCGTCCAAATAATTATACGCTTTTCACAGCAAATACGTCGACCTGTGTGAACCTAAGGTAACGAAAACTACGAGAACGATCACGTGAGTGTGTGTGAGTGTGTATGTGCGAGCGATTGTGCTTGTTTGTATCTTCTTTCTTTCTGGTTTGCTTTCTTGTTGTATTCGTAAATAAATCTCTTGGTTTGCGGTATGCGAAAAAGCAGCTGTGTTTCTGTTTTTGTTGTTGGTTTCTGTTTGGCATTGTGTACGCATGAAAATGCCGTTCATATTTTCATTCGTTTCTTTGGTCGTACTCATAGCTTTCGTTTCGCCAAGCGACCGACCGATCAAACAACACCACAGCGTGTTTGTTTGGTTGGTGTTGGATTTCTAAGCACTTTGGCGCATGGCGCATGCCTGCGATTCACCTTTAATCGTCATCATCTCCATCACCATCGCCATTGCCATTGCCATCCCCATCGTCGTTGTCGCTGTCGCTGGCGATGTCGACGTCGACGTCATTGTCATTGGGAAATTATTACATTCATTTGTAGCTGTTTGAACTTGGGTGTTGGAGATGCTTTGAACTCGGATGTGTGAACAATTTAAACAAAAGTAAAAGTTTTACTATCAGGGGTCGGACGACCGCTCCAAGAAGATCTGTCCCATAATTTATCCAGCTTACACACAAGCATCTGACATAACGACACGCATACATACAAATCCAACCAGCGACATCAAATAGACGGCGCCAAGCCAAAGCGGCTACTAAACGAAGCGTTGATTGCGTAATTGCGTAGAATCGTGCAAAAATGCCGGTCTCTCGAATTGCTTGACAGACAAACCGCTTATTCCATTTCCCACAATATTGTCTTCCTTCCGACTTGTGCCTGCTTTCCCAGCCATCCATTCCAATAACCAACAGTTCCACGATAAATTATGTATTAGACTATTTTTAATGCATTTGACAAATCGTTGACTGCATGCAACGCACTTTGAGCATAAACAGGGGAAAGTATCCCAATATGAAGATATGCAATAATCTACTGACAACTTTCACGACTGCTAGCGAATGTAGTCACCTGTGTTGTTGCATTTGGAACGTAACACCCAACAATATTTGACCTAGACTTATGGTTCCCGTACTCATCGATCCGGAAATGCTCTTCAGTGGATTTGACTGACAGGAAAGTGTTACATCCGATCGATATAAAAGTACCTGCAATTGATCTTCGTTGAGGTGATGTACAGCTTATTTGTTAAACTGATGATTTGAATGCTCCATTAAGGGCTATTTGTATGGTCGTTGAGGTATGACCGATTCTACAGTCATAGATGGCAAAATAAAAAAACTTGAATTTCACTGTTTACTTTAATTACGATTTAATTCATATACGAGTAGGCCATCAGACAGGTTTAACCGACTTTGAGACCATCCGAAAGTAAAGCATGTAAAATCACATTGGCAGCATGTACTTCGATGACAGTCGGTAGGCGGTTACACAGAGAGACAAATCGTTCGAAATCAATTCTCGATCCTGAATCGGGAAATACCACTGGATTCGTCCATCACTTTGACTATTCATAAAGAAGTCAACTCAGTGAGGTGGTTAATCGGATTTGAACCTGTGTTGTGTTTATGTAATAGACACACACACACACAACACGTAGCATTTTAAATTTGTAATGTGAGCACTCGGCGAACATCGAATGGAAATGCTTGGCACGTACTAACCCCTATTAGATACAATCCGCATATGTTACACGCTCGGACGGTTAAGTGATTCCATGAATGAAATAGTTGGCCTATCTTGTTAAATAAAAATTGTGAACAAATGTTGGGGTCTTGTATATTTCGGATTTACACATTTTATTTTGTTTGTATTTTCTGTGTGTTTAATGGGTCTGCGAGTGAGTAGCAACAAATGCGTATCTTTTTATTTTAAATAAATAGTTTTAAAAAAAAACGGGTTTTGATTTACCTTTTCCTAGGAAACAATTCTAATTGTAATTATTACATATCGCTTATTTACTTCAATAGTGTCACTACTTAAAATTCACTTTTTATTTTTCTGCTCAAGAAAAAGCTGTAAATCTCTTATTTCAGGTGACTTTCGCCTGTGTGTGGTATACATACATATGTCAGGGCTCTAGTTTATTCGGGGTACCCACGATTCCCCCCCCCCCCCCCCCCCCTACATTTTCTAACTAAGCCGTAATTGAAAATTTTTAATTTGAGATACTATGTAAATGAGAGATGTGTTCTGTGTCTGGTTCAATTGACTGATTTTCTAATGACTAGAACTGTAAAATACAGATAAAACGTAAAACGAATTTCAATTAAAAAAGTGTAATAAGTTGCCTCACTCCTTGGTATTACTATATTTATGAATATGAATGATACTTGAAGTCAGTGTCGGGGAAGCTTTTCTTCCGTAAACGCAAAACTTTTGCTCATTTCTTAAGGCAGCATTTGTTTTACCACAATTCCCTGGCTTGTCGTCAGAAATTTACGTACGAATTTTCCTCAACATTCTCTCAAGGAACTCAACGGGTACTTTTCTCCAAAAATTGGCTATGCACGATATACTTGATATGCCCAATCTCCGAAAAGCTGATGTCTACGGCCTTACAGATGACTCTTTTGATAGTTTCTAGGATATTCACGCTCAAATTCTTAAATTTGTCGTTTAACTTTTTTTTTTTTTTTTATAATAATTCATTTAATTCTATTTAAATTTTATACAAGTAAATAATTAATAGAAATGAAATAGAAAATAGAAAACTTAATAGAAATGAATTAAAAACTGCAGTTAAATTAATGAATATATTAAATGAGGTACTTAATTATTTCGTGGAGGTGACTTTTTTGGACATAGTAAAGTGTAAAATTTGCCACCGCCTCCACAGTCCACAGTTAATTCAATGAAGCGCCTGAGGGGGAACTTCTCTCGAATCAGTGAGCTGAGCACGCTAATTTACTGACTGACCGTTTTAAAACGGCTCCAAAGGGCTAATACGTTTCTAAAGAAGTTTTACATGGCTGAGAGATGGTTTTTCCTTACTCGTAAATACGCCATCGTTTAAGTGGTGGAAGCAGCCGCTGATGGTTTCGAACCTGGGTTTTGCTGTGTGGCAATAGCACACACTGCCTACCACACCACGGACATTACACTTGCTGGACATTGAACGATGTTAATGCGTTTTTTTTTTTATTGCATTTCATTGGAAATCCTTCATAATCTCCATTTTCGATTGGGAAATTATGACGGAAATCCCTGTCGTGATAATCCCCTAGACCGGACATAATGCCCAGAATGTGACAGGCAAAAAATGATGGCGTCGAAAAAAAGGACAATGAGGTACTCATATGAAAGGAAATGTTCTCCACAAAAGGTACTTAATAGAAAATAAATGTCACGAGTTGAAGTGAACTCCAACTGTTCTAATGTCATTGTATACAGAAAAAACATATTTTTGAAATCAATTACGAAGTTTGTATGGAATTCGTCAATTCAATTACTTTTTTAATTGATTTACTTGCAATTACAAAAGTTGTGAATTCAATTACTCAAATTTTAAATAAGTAATTGAATTTTTTACTATTTTTTACATGGATTTCGCCAAGAATTTCTAAGTTTAATTACAACATTAATTGATTTCCAAGCTTAATTTCAATTACAACAGTAATTGAACATTTTTGGCCCGTATTTTTTTCTGTGTAGTTCACCGAAAACTGTTTCTAAAGCCCAAACTGGTAAGAGGTACATTACTGTAGTCGGTAGCCCAGTACTGTATATGGAATGGGGTGACGAGACATTTTTATTGTCGATATGGGAATTATGTCCGTGTGAATGTCACCGCATGTTCACAGGCCATACTTATAAAGAATGATAGTGGTATCCGAATTAACTCGTTCCATTATATTTTCAGTTCTCAACAACAACACTGGCCCTTTTAAATATTCTACACCTGTAAAACATTCTAATTCTTCCAGAATCAGGTGACCACAAAATTTATGATTTATTTTATAATAACAACTATTTCGCCAATTCCCATCATTTTATTTGTCAATATCTAAAAATGTTCTAGCGATCTCACTCTGAAATGTATAAGAGCACACATCAATACAAATTATTTTCAAACCTGGTTCCCCGAAATTATCAATCATCTTTCGTCTATCGCAATGACGTATCAATGGTTTTCAGTACAATCGAAGGATTCACGTTGATGTAACGTGGAATTAAAGGAGGACTCTAATGGCCAACTGATTTTCTCCCTTGCCTGTACACAGAATAGCATTTCCAGATGTTTATGGACAATATTGACCCGCTAGTACGTAGTATTTATAGCTACTCGTATATGGATGAAATTATGCATGGCCAATGTGTGAATACTTCCCAGGTTTTTGTTAATTAAACTGCTGGCAGTCATTGCCGTAATCTAAACGTTGATATTAAATAGTCAATGACTTTTTACGAATCTCGTGAAGCAGCAGCAATGTTGGCCACAAAAACCGCAACAGAGTTAAAGAAAAACAGCAACAACAACGCACACACACACACACACACCCAAATCAGCAAAAATGCACGTTGAAAGGCAAACGGAAAAAGTTAAAGAAAAAAAGAAATAGACGCAAAAACCGCGTTACTACCTCAATTACAATTGCAGGTAAAGTATGCACAACCATCGCTGTCTGTCATCGCCGATCGATCGACTGACTCTCTGCAACAACGATTTCGTTCGCAGCCAAATGTCATCAAAAGGTGATACGCATGCATATGCGTACAGGCGTTGGCGAGTTACGTTGCGTTCCGTGTGTTGTGGGTAATTAATCGATGTGCAATCGATTCATTATTAGTTTAACAATCGGCCTGGAACAGTTTAATGTTGCATTTAATATGCAATTCGATATGGTGTAACCAAGCGTACCCAGGTACACATGTCTGAATGTCTGTGCCTGAGCGTACATTATGATGATGATGATTATGGTGAAGATATCATTTATTGTGGAGCACCACCTGACTGGCCAATGGTCGGCCATCGTGAGCCTGAGAATTGAGACACAAACGCAAACTGTATCAACAACAACAAAAAGTGTCTGATGGTATGAATTACTTTTTATGCTTATGCTTCAGCGATTTTGACGAGCTTTTTTCCGATCATTTTCTTTTGAGATGTACATGAAGAAAAGCGCAATGTTGCTGCCACCATAAAGTCGCACAATAAACATAATGATTGTCTGCGCCACACCAGCCCCCCTCCCCCCACACTTGTACTCAACTCGACTCACCTCTGAGGGTGATGCGAGTGTTAAATAATTACATTATTTTTTTGTTGTCTTGGACAACAATTAAAATTATAATATTACATAAAAGCGTTTTTCTTTTTCGATTTGAAAAGAAGTGCGAACATTTTTTTTTGGGATACGCTTCAGAGATTTACTAGAGCTTCCCAAAGCCTCTCCACCCCCCCCCCCCCAACCGTCTCCGCCACCCCCTCATAGGGCGGTTCATTATGTTCCACCATTTCCCCGTAATCATTCACTGTGTCGTGTGGTTGTTGTTTGGTTTGTCTTTGTCTCTTTTTCGATGTTGTTTCTTGTAAAGCGTTTTTAATTATAATTTACTGGGGTGAATTTGTTATTAGTCTGTGGGAAATTTCAGAAGCATTCAAGAAGAAAATCTACATTTTGTGAGAAATCTGCAAATAATTATTGTGCAAAATCGGCGAAAATTATATATTCCATATATGAAATTCATTCAAATAAGCGATACAGGACGCGCTACAATTCCACTTGTGAAGCGTCGCGTTATGTCCATACTAATGAGTGGATCTCATCCTAAGCAATAATTATGTAGTCAAATATTCTATGTTTAAAAACGGTTTTGTTTCTATTTTTTCCTTAACCATAATTCAACATTAATGTACCCACATAATCCATAGTGTTAAGACTCCCCAACATTTGTTATTAAATGGATATGTTTTCCCAATCTCTTTATAGCCTGTAATCAAATCTATACGACGAAATGACATAATTAGCTAACGAAATGACAGGAGTGAAGTCAAAGCATTTTTCTCATGTCATTTAAGTACAATGTGAACAGAACTGTAATTTAAACCAACCATGGCCAAAACAATGAGCTGTGTACGATATAATCAATAGGATAAATGCCCAAGACTCCGAACCGCGTATGCTATTTCTTGAGAAGTTTAACGTGGCATCAGAGATTAATCGCGTACATATGTTCTTAAAATATTCAAAAAGGGTAAAGGACACAACAAATTAGATTATTTTTGGCGATTACTGTTCTGCAAAAATTAACGTTTGAGCCCTCCTTTAGACAAATCAACTGATCTTTATGTTAAATGATCTCCTGTGTCCGTTTTCCCCCATATTTCGAGATTTCGTGATAATCCCCCTTTCCACATTCCTTGCTGACTCTAATATCATCTGCTGAATCCGTGTATTCCATCCATTCACGCTCTATTACGTATAGTTTTCGAGATATCCAGAAGACGGTTATGTTCTACCCCCACCAACTATTTGGAAAATCGAATATGTGTTTAACACATCAATTTTTTTATTTATTATTTGATAACCCGTTATCAGTAATAACAATCGGGGATTGTTTTGGTACCGATGCACCCTACATTCAATCGTGACGACCGTGGTACGTCTAAATAGACAATTTCAAAGTGTTACTGTTGAACCGTATTCAACAACATTTACATTTAAGATAGAATAATTTACTGAATTCCTTGAAATTCCCCCCTTTTTTTCATCTGAGGGCAAATGTACAAAAAAGGGGGGAATTTAGAAATTGCATGACACTTATTCACATATAGTTTATAATACGTTTCCAAATAATGGATATCTCGAAAACTGTACGTAATAGAGCGTGAATGGATGGAATATTCGAATTCAGCCGATGATTTTATATTAGAATCAGTAAGGAATGTGCAAAAGGAGAACTTTCATACAGACACTGTAAAGAAATTACATGCCAGTGTCTCGTTTTCAATGACGTATAGACGAGCACATGACTACGTCGGATTAGCATGACGATCTCCTAAAAATATATTAAGACTAAAACTTCCATCACAATTAATAAAGTTAGCCTGTCGTCCAAATGACCTACTACCATACGATATACTTTCCCAACGTTGGTCAACTTCTATGGTACATACGTGTAAGGTTTAAAAATTTGTAATGATATTGTAGAAGAGAAGTTAGTGTCTGAGTACAGAGGGTGGCAAATTTTACTACAACATTTTTCAAAAATTCAGTATTTTTCAAATTATATCACAGACAACAAAACCATTTGATAGAAAATTGTTTTTAAAATTTATTCTTTGAGGAAAAGAGAAAAGGAAATACTGAAGGTGATACTGAAAAACAGTAGGATATTTTTCAAAACCTTGATCCAATTGAGACCCCCAAAATCTGAAAGCTTATGATGGTAGAAGTAAACCCCTAGATGGGTTTTTGAATTATTAGCTAAGAGAAAAAACCAACATCATACTCAGAACAACAAAAATTTCAAAAAATCTTACATTTTCATTATTTTTTTTCTATTTTGTACCTAATTCATAGCATTTTTAATATCGATAAACATACAATTGAAATTGATTTCTTGGCCATTTATTGAATTTTACATGGCTTTGTGGGGCTATATCAATGTGAAGGATAATCGCAAGAATATTAAGGTAATCGTCTTGCTAAGAAGAGTTGTTTGTTTTGCTTTTGGCTATCTTGTCATATATTGTCTGGTCGACTTCGTAGGAATGAATTTCTGTAATAAGTGTGAAAACCCAAAGACAAATATGACGAAATTTTACCATTTTTTAACAGTTTTGTTGTTTTGAGTCAGATTTTTTTTTTATTTTATCGCAATAATCGGTCAAGATTTCAGTGCTGCACTGTATTATTTATAGTAGTCATGTTATATTTACAATATTGATCCATATTGTAAATTCGCATTATGGGTCGTTAGCACATTTTTTTTCTTTACAACATTTTTGCAAATTCGATTATATTAACTTTTTCTACTTAACGTCAGTAAGTTCAATACACAATTAACTTATTTTCTAAAGGGAGAGTCTAATATCGTAAATCACTTTAATCTTCTGATATTTTCCATTTCCAACTTAATAAATTAAGTGCTATTATGAAAGTTACGGTTTTTTTTCAACCTGGAAATATCGGAAAATCTCTATATCCCTTCACTTTTTCACGAAACTTTTTTTTAATTTTTCAAAATCTAAACTACACTTTGGCTAGATTTGAGTTTTATTAGAAATCCCAAAATCGCTAAAAATTGGCTCAGATATTGCGATGTATATATTACACTAAAACTATGTATGTTGGGTAGAAAATTTGACAAATAAAATTAAGTTCGATTAAATTAATTAGAGCCAAAAAATCAAGTTTTAGAAAGAATTTCACCCAAACTCAGCATATTTTTAACTGAACATCCTCCCGGAACACATATATTTCAGTACGCTAAAAACTATTCAGAACACCACTTGTTGGCATCCTTGTTCATCATTTCAGCGAAAGACATCCATATATTTGTAACGTAGAATTATAAAAAAAAAATTGACTTGAATGGGGAATTCTACGTTCAGTACATTTTGCGACATGTTTTTATTCCGTTTATTATCACTTTAATCCCAAACGTCGCTAACGTTCATACTTCGATGTCATAAATCCGTTATTGTTTATTTTTATCTGCATATTCTTGGTATGATTAGGAATTTCGAAAATCTTTTCACCAATTCCGAGAACATAAATCATGTGTCTGGCAGCTTACCATTTTGCAATGAAAAATAATCCTCTCATAAAATCGTCGGAACAAATTAGGGCACTGTGTTCCAGTTTAAACAACCGATATATTTATTATCCACAATTATTTTAGAGGTGCTAGTTTTCTTTTTTCACAATTGTATTTGTTGGCTGCATATTTTCTTCGTAGCGCACTTTGGTTTAGTTTCTTTTTTGCACTTTTCGCTACGTGTACTAAAATGAACCGTTCAGGCGCGCAGGCGCGTTTACACTGATGTATTCGGCTGATTTGTTACAGGTATCTAGCAAGCGAGCAAGTAAACAAGCAAACAGACAACCCACCAAATACCCAAGCATAGACACGGATTATCACTGGTTTGCACAGAGAGAACCACAGCAACGGCAGGTAAATTGAGAAAGACACAGTAAGCGAGAGAGCCAGGTATGTCACTTTTCAGTGCTGTGCACATACACACACGCACACACGTACTTACAATTGAATTAGCCAACTGTTATAAAGTGGCATACAATAGCTTCTTCTCTGACGAAGTGTGATAATTGAAATGTTTTGCTCAAAACCATCAATCATGGAAATTATCCAAATGAAATAAACCAGACACACACACGCATAGAATATGTACATACATACGTGCGTATGTATGTATGAGCCTACGTACACCGATTTTATTGTGAGTAGCTCTGTATGTACATCTCATTTTAAAACAATGAGTAATTGTAGTAAACGGTAACAATCGAGTTGAATACAAAGTGCAGAAGACGATTTTTCGATTACGGACATGCCCTTCCCCAAGACAATGGCCGTTGAGTTCTTATGACTTGGATGTTAACATGTTAATCGCGGTTATAGACAACACAGATCAAAGGGTTACCAAGTCGGACAATAGATGAACGTCTGCCATCTGTATGGTTTTTGGTACAATGTAAAGGCTGGCCCAACAGGAGGTGTTTTGTACTTTCAAATAAAAAAAGAAATTTCAGAAAATATCCAGTAGTTTTTTTTAAATGGAATTTTAAAAAAAAAGAAGTCCGCCAAATGATCCTGTAGAAATGGAACGATACACGCTTCAACAACGCATTGCAATTATTAAAATTCACCCCAAGAATGGTGAAAATCTTGCAGTCACAGATCGTAAACCTTAAAAGTTTCCGGACCGTGTAATCTGTGGAAGAGGTTATCACAATTGGCCACCGAGATCTTGTGATTTAAAACCTTGCGACTTCTTTCTTAGTGGCCACGTGGAAGATAAGGTCTATGTTATATTTCCCCGATCAAATTAAAAAACAAACACAATGGAACTAGTTTTCTTTTTGTAAAACAGTTTCTCCTTATTTTCTTTTCACACAACTTGTACACAGGAATAAAAAAAAATTAAAAAGCTACTCGATTATTTTTCAAATTCATTTCATACAAAAACTCGAAGACTACTTTGATCGATGTATTTTTGCTTTGGAAGAAGAACACATACAGTGTAAGAAAAACTACTTTCTTTATCCAACAGTCTACGCCAACAGCCCAGCGTCGATTCAAGACCTCAAACATAGAATTCGTGAGGCTATCGAGGACATAGGGCAGCCACTTTGCGATGTGGTTATGGCAAATTTCATGAAAAGGAATACCAAAATAACATCTCTTATTGGAAAACCCTGTAGAATTATCAGTACGGAAATAGTCATAGAATACAGAAAGTCAGGATACGATAAAGGGCCTGCTATATATGTTATGAAAAATATGTTCAACTGTAATTGTATGATCGCTGAAATAGGCAGACGGAAGATTTGTCATCTCCCCATCGTATGTCTTGACCCTCTAGACATACCTTTTTTGGGTATATCCATTCATAATGTAACTTTCATCGAAACGTTCCAACCGATTTTGGATCCTGGTGCTATAGAAGCTATGAAAAGGAATAATAATACCAACATTGGCCGATAATTTGGGTGATAGACCGGCGATCTTCACACTCAACAAGCTCTCCTACACACACACACGATTATGAAGGAACTCATAATTTCAGAAATGTTGCAGAGTAGGTTTCCAGCAGCAGTTGTCTCCCTTTCTTAAGCCTGAGTTCACAGATTAGCCGGATATTTTACTGAATATCTGAATCGAGTGATAATCATACGACAATGACGAAGCTCAACCTCCACCTCAACTTTAAGATGTACTTTAGCTTGTCTAGAGTCGACTTTATTTTGCCTGTGATTATGCGTAACCATAAGCCAATGTTGTTGCTGTTGTTGGTTTGTTAAAGTTACCTACCCAAGCATTTGCATATTGAATTGAGTTGAGAATAATTGTTTATGGTTTATAACAAAACAAAGAAAAAGGAGGGTGGGTAATGTTAGCTAATACTCACAGTACTGGGGAATCTTAAAGAATTATGTTTATTGCCGGAATTATTACTTTGGGGGTCCCAATTACGCAGAAAGCCAAAGGTGATAAAAATGCCAACAGCACATTAAGTAACATTCGGATGAAAACGGGGTGAGCGAATAGTTGTTTATCATCCGTCGCACCCGGGAATGGCAATGAGTCAGGCGACGCCTCAACTCTAACAAGCTCTCGAACGAAGCATCTGTCCAGTGTTTTTCATTTTCATTTTGTTTTTGTATGTTTTCGTCTTTGGACCGGTAGAAGAAGACAATCAGTGTCGTCTTTTCGGGGTGTGCAAGTGTCACAAATACGGGTATGATCGGCAATGTAAACAAACCAATTGGCTTAGTGGGTCGAAAACAAAGGGCTGTAAGCGTTGTGGCTCGTTTTACTGCTGCTGTCGCTGCCACGCTGTTGTTGTCATTTTGTGAATTAAGATGTGAGTTTAAAGTTGAAAATTACCACGCACTTGACATTGCCATCACGTTTAAATGGAATATACGAACGCTCTCATTGATTACGTAGCACCGAGCGAACGATTGCGTAGTACTCGCTGTCTCGCAGCAGTGGCTTTTGTATGCGATACAAAATATTACAATGGCCCTGCTAGTCGGCGCTGTGCTCTTTTTGGTTAACAAGCGCGGCACGGTCTGCAGATTGTTTGGACGTGTTTGGACTTGGACGGTGCAGCTCCATTGTTGGTCGGTCGACTTGAATTTTGCATTTTAATAGAACTTCATGAAAAAAAAAGAAACAAAAACTAAAATTGCCTTTGCCGTTTATGAACATTTCAGCCAAAATCAGATGGCGTACGTACATATCTGAGTCGCTCAATTGTTTAGTTATTTGTGTGATAATTGTATGCCAGAGTGTATGTGTGTGTGTGTCTGGGTTTTATGCAACTGTCATCGTTGTGTTTAGGATTTGTCAAAGACAACGTTATGCGATTACTTTCTCCGATTGCCGATTGTGGTGATTTTTGCAAATCGTCTCTAATTTGGTGGATATTTGCGATCTATTATTGCCGAAATCTGTTATGTAAACCGATTGGATTTGAAATGCGATCACACGCCACTGGAATAAACAATTTGCAACGGCAACTGTTGTGACGGCCCAACATTCGTGTTGTATGCAAGCCGAAATGGTCTGAGGGCAGGTAATCGCAAGGACTTTGGGTTTTGCAATTTCGATCAGTAAATGTCATATTGTTTGTGGCACAACATTATCAATCGATTGTAACTAGACTAGAAATCATTGTGCAAATCGGACCACGATTACGATGTTGGCTGTAGGAGCAACTGCTACAGCTCCCCCCGCCACCAGAAAATGAACTTTAATATGGGAAAAACACAACATCAAAAAAATGTGCGTAACATGCACATGCGTAGATATACATCGCTTGTATTAGTTTGTAAATCGCTTCAGTGGTTCTCGAGTTATAAAATGACGAACATAGGACAACTTATTATTATATACAGTGGAACTTCCATAAGTCGAATTTTCTTGAAGTCGAAGCACTCCTAATGGCAATGCCATTAGTTAGAAACATTTCCTCAAATTGCTCTTCTATTTCTCGAATTTCCACAACTTAAACTTCTCTATAACTCGCAGAAAAACTTTTATAAGTGGAACTTTTCGGAAAAATAAATAAACGGTTGTGATGACTGAGTTTGTTTATGTAGAAGTGCATGAGACTTTTCTACGGATGTCGATATTGCTGATAATTGTTCCTCCGAAACAATTACTTCGCAGAAAGGGCAATTAATGATGACGATGAGGGGGAGGTTTGTTATACAACTTTCCGGTAAAAGAACCCATACTCCAAATGGATAACAATTTTGATAGGTAATTCCATAACTCAAAGTCTGTGGAAGTCGACTTTTTCGGCGGGTTAATGGTAGTTCGAGTTATGGAAGTTTAACTGTATGCAGATATGGCTTTCTGTTACTCAAACAACAACAGTTCACGCCCTCTTATGCGAATAATTTTCTCCTCTTTTCGCTAAATTGTTTTCGGCAATATTGTTCGCCCGGAATATGGCAACTTCGAAAAATGGTTCCCCTATCGTGAATAGTCTTTCCCGGCGAATTTGTCCGCCATTTTTGTTGGCGAACAAAAAACTAAAGAATTCAGTAAACATTGTCCATAACAGGAGGTTCAAAATAAGTAGTGACATCGTTTTGGAAAGTTATAAATAAGAAATGTAAAAGTTCAGATACGGCATGATTTTGAAAAGCCAGTAGACATTTTAACCCTTTAACCATTGAACTCAAACCCTTCAGCCATTACTAATGGCTGTTAGCGATGACCGATCTTAGTGTTTAAAGGGTCATTACACTTCTAACTCTGCTCCATATTCCAAAAGCAAAAGCATCACGGCTGGATTCGGGACGAGTGTCAGCAATATATCGAGGCCTTATTTGGTCGCATAGAAATAAAATCAAGTAGATAAAAGCTAATGCCTTTGTCAGGGTTGCCTTTAGGGCTACTGTATTAACTTCAGTTACATCAGTGCCTCGTAAAACACCGGGTATTGCAAATTTGCTATAAATTATCCCACTCCCACTCCTTTCTGATATCCAATATCAGTTTTACAATTCCAGTCGGTGGGTATACACAGCTCAGTGATTCGAGTGTTCCTTCATGGACCGGTGTCTGGGAATTTATATCTGTTGAAATATATACGTTCGTCAATCTGAATCTAATTAAATGGATTTGAAGATGTAATTCAAAGTATCGTTCTTTAGCTTCGGTTGTCCGCTTATGACAGAGGGTAAGGTAGAAGAGAGTCTGAAAATCGGGCGTATTTGGTGCTCTACACGTCAGACCAACATAATTGATTAGAGATTTCTGTAGACTTGGACAATGGCAAAGCTAAATGTTGTAACGATCGTCATTCGTACGCAAGAGACTTCCGATTCGCCCACTGATTCAGAGGACTTTCAGACACACAATTAGATCTGGATGAACTTTGGCCGTACAGGTGAATTGGTTTGTCATATCATTTAGTGTAGTTGGTTGTAATTTGTTTGCTTTTAAGAGTCCGAAACAAAGTAATGATCGTCAATATGTGTGTTTTGGGTGGCTGTAGACTGTTTAGCTGCAACAAAATACTGAAATGATGGAGGTCTATGTCGAGCATTGTCTATCTAGGCCTACTTGTGTCCCGTGATGCGGGTACCAGAGTGGTGTTTATATACTGATGATCTCAATGTCCATCCAATATATGATTTTTAATTGACGAACATCTTCCTGGATATATCGAATGCGCAAAGAACCTGATGCGGTCGGTCTCTATTCTTACATATTTCACTTTCAGGGAGATGTAAATTGAAATTTCCTTCCACATCTAAGAAGGCAACATTCAATTGCAATGTGCATGTTGTAGCTTTCCCACAGTTCTCTGCTCCCAGAGTTTTCCCATATAAGTCGAATAGAACATTAATATTTTCTCGTATTCTCGTATAAATCCCACTTCTCTCACTTTCCATGCAATGCCAGGTCAGCCTAAATGAAAATGCTGTTCGGAGCCATTGCATTGCACTCTCTGTAGATTAGTGAAATAATGCCGGGACCACACTGCATATTCCCGACGTTGCACTGTGAAAGTTCATTGGCACAATGTATTATTCATTAATTTTCAACCACTGTGTTCGTTCTTTGATTTCACTCTATGCTGTTCATTACTTCACTGACTGAACGTAATCGTACATAAAACTCTATGAAAAAATCTCACCTAAATTTCAACGACACTGATAATTTCCTCCATGTGGGAAATTTTGACCTGAAATATTTACTGCCTGGCGGTTTCCATTTAAACAAACACCTAAAAGTATGCAATTAAAGTAGAGAGATAATTCTACGCGTTCAATCTTATGTGTGCCCCCGTGTGTGTGTGTGTGCTCGGCACAAAGAAAATTAAAAAGTAAGTGTATATATTCTGTGAATCTATTTCCTGTGAACGTTCTGTCCAGTTGATCCGGCGCCAAATATTCACAGTTTCTTTGTAAATATACAAATGTAATAATGTGTACTTTATTTTCATCACATAGTTCTTGTTAGCTACAATCTAAAGTGGGCTCAAAAAAAAAAATCAAAGAAATATATTAATGTTATGACTGATCACAATTCAAAGTACTCGGCTTCTGTAAATATCGGCGCACCAGAGCTTCCACAGTCCATGACGTGGCCGCTATGAATGTCATAATGTTGAGGCAATGCAAGGCGACGGCATAATCGTAGCGATCGCGTATCAATCCTGGAAATAGAAACGGATGTTGAAATATCAGTCAGCGACAAGCAATGCTTACTGATGTGCTTACCGACAAAGGGACCGGCAGCCAATGTGAACAAACCGGAAATCAAAAGCTGTAGACCAGAGGCTGCCGGCAGTCTTTTTAATGGAACACAGCTCGGTATGATGAGTGGCCAGAATATGGTGCGAACTCCTTTGAAAACGCCGATGATGGCAAACGTTGTCAGGATGACCGGAAAGGAGCGCGTGCAGGCAACGACCGTGCGTCCCAGCGATATGCCCACCACGCCTATTAGGAAAAATACCCGATTGTCCCACGATATCTTCTCTGTGAGGAATGGCATCAGGAAACGGGTGGTGATGTCCAATCCGCCCAAAACCGATATCGAGAATGTTATTTGAGATGTTTCGAAACCAAAGTCCCTCAGAATGAACGGCGTAAGAATGGAGAAATTCAATTCGCCAAAATTAATGGCGGTCAGGCCCAACACCAGGTTGACGAATGTGAAATCTCGCAACAGACCCAAATCGAAGAAGGTTACCACTTTTTGTAAGAACGTCACCTTCGATGTGCTCAACTCCGAATCTGATGATTTTTTGCAATCCTCATTGCCGTCACCCTCGACCGCTGGTGCAACATCGAATGCCTCGATTTTATTCAGTCGCAGCAACGCTCTCTCCTCATCGCAAGTACACTTTCGTGCAGCTCCGGCATATTTGCTGTGCAGGTTGCCTTTGTGCAGGGCATCATCTCGTTCCCTCTTGAAATTGTTGGGCTTCAGAATGGATTTCTGCTTTAGTTCTTCCTCTTCGCTGATCATACGATTGAAACGGGACGGGCTTTCCAAATCTTTGGAACTGGAAATTGTGCGAAAGCGTGGTTTAGCCGAGGCCAATGATAATTTCGATCCGTACCAGCCATCATTGGCTCTTGACAACATCGGAGTGCCCGGTTCGATTATTTCAAAGCCCGGCTTGTCCTCATCGTCGTCCCGATACAGGTACTGTGACGAGAATATCCCCTTCTCCTTTTGCAGTTGCATTTCACAGTATTTGCATAAATGCTGCGAGTTTTCGTCCAGAACTGAAGGTGGCTCCGCTGCATCAGATCCACGCACCGGTACATGCAGCCTCACCGGCTGATAGATCAGGGCGCACATTAATGCATGCAATGAGAGTGCGGCGAATATGAACACCGTTCCTTGGACTCCGTAAACGGACAGCAGAAAGGTTACCAGATGTGGCAAGATTATTGGGCCCACGCCAGTTATAGTCCACGAAAATCCGGCCGCTTTTCTGCGTTTATTCTTAAAGTACGTATTAACGGCCAAGGACGACGCCGACACGCTGATGCCCATGCCAAAACCTGTAGCAGGGGGGATTGTTTAGTTTATTGCAATTGGAGTTACGTTACCGCGTACTTACCAAACAGCAAAGCGTATGAAATGATATAACCGATGAATGTTTCACAAAACGCCGTTAACATGATTCCCAAAAACATCAGCAGTGCCCCGACCACGGCAACCTGGCGAAAAGTGAAACGCCTGAACATCGGACCATTCAGCAGGCCTAACCCAAAAGGAATTCAATGAAAATTACACGTCAAATCGAATCAGTTCAGTGTTGTCATTCGACGAATATCATCACCTGTACATGCTGAAACAGCGGGATTTGTATTGATGATGGTCGTGATTTCGGAACTGCTCAAACCCAAATCAATGAGGCGGTCTCTGAAAAGGAAACCGAACTGCTGCACACAAGGATAGATGGACAGCTGTGCATGACGATAGAAAAGCACGAATACTAAGCGTAGTTAAATGTCAGTTAACTTTACGACAATGGGGCACAGTGCCTGCAAGCAAACACAAAGTGATGTCCGAATTCTCTGTCAGGAATTGAGATTCCCCGGATTTCGAAACCTTTTGTGGTTGTTTGAAAAGCACTGTGTACGATGAGTACTTACATTGGACACGCCGGCTGCAACACACACCAGCCACGCCCATCCGCCATCGGGTGCTATAAAATTGTCGCCCAGATCACTTTTATCACGTCTTTTAATCTTCTTGGCCTTGAGCGGCACTGTGGTGGCTTGATAAACGGAGGCATACGGGTCATGTTTTGATTTACCCATCGACTCTACTAACTCATGGACCTACGCGGCCGAGGAGCTGCAAAACAACAAAAACAACAAATCACACATACACATCTCAAAGTTGCCGTAAATTAATTCACACGGATTTATTTCCGACAAGCCATTGGACCATAACTCAGATGACGATTGCATGGAATTCCTGTTGAATTCCCTCCTGTCGTCGCCTGGGTCCGCATGTGGTTATATTTAACTTAGACCGCGATTGTATGTAGAGCGCATGGTGTACGGAGGCACATTCGTGATCGTGTTGTCTCCAGCGTAACACGCGCAGTCACATCATCATCACAACAGCCCTACCCCTACTCCCCACCCCACCCCATAGTACGTGATGATATTCATGTTACTGAAATCAAGTCGTACCCAGTGCCTGCTTCTGCTGGGCTCACTCTCAAGTTAATAACAAAACTTAACTAATTATAGACGTATTGTCGTCTAAACGGCACAACAACTAAGCGGACACGCTGCACACTGATTTTGGAATGATTTATGTCATTTAGTTTTGCCATTTCCTGCATTCGACCTGACAGAGAAATTCTGGGAGTAAATGTTGCAGCACTTGCGACACACACACACGACACATGTGACTACAGTGGGGTTGACAGGCTTTGTGTGTTGTGGAAATTCTATAAAAACTTACCCAAATTATTAATAAAATTGTAATTAGATAAAGTTTTTTGGGAATAAATTGGTAACACCTTCTCTCGCTTCATACCGGGTTTTTTCAGAGATCGCAATAGACGAGTTGTCATCCAATGAGCATGTGTTCAACGCAGTAAAGCCACAGGGTCATGTCAATATAAAATAATTATTTGCTCCACCTCTTTTTGGCTCATGCTTGAGACAGACATTATGTTATCTTTCCAATGTGAAGAAAGCATCCGTATGCGCAAAAAACTATTGCTCAAATTCGAGTCAACAGCGAGTTACACTTACACGTGTACGCGAATTGGACAGAGGTGGCCTAGAAGCCTTCCACATTTTGATTACCACGAATATATTTTAGGGGGGGTTTTCGTGAAACCAATTTGTTCATTCTTTACAAATTGTCAAAATTACAGTCGCAATAAGATGCATTTTTATCTTTAATGAAACCAGTTTCTTTTCGACTTGTATTCCATTTGTCGATACCTAATATACATATATTTGAAAACCAAAACTGAATAATGTCTGAAACCAATTTTATAGCGATTTGTAACGAACGAACACATTTGTCCTATGGAAACCGGTAGTTATTGTCCATTTACGAAGAAACACATATTCCGATTTCGTCCAGTCTAATACAGATTTGAATTTTAATTGTTTCCAACTGGTTTATGCCAGTATTATTCTTCGGTAGTTAGAACTGTCTATCCAGTATATGTACCTCCAGATATGTACCTCCAGTCCAAAATCAAGCTTAGTTAAGTCAGTAAGCTGAAAACTGTATACCAGTTGTGCGTATTGAATGCACGCAGAGACATCCATTCCTGTATTAGAACAAAATTGAGATTTTGTTACAGACAGCATCCACGGCTGTTCGAAAGCTGCAATCCAAATCTTGCTTGTCATTTTCATAGAAACGTTAGTCTAATGGAAAACCAATCGAACACGTCTTATGTCGAGAATGTAATCTTTTCACATTTTCATTGGTGCAATCAGTGATCGCTATCACTGTGTTCAGTTTTGGCACCTTGTGTTGAAACGTAGTAATCGTAAATTCAATGTTTTGATATCCCAACTATAGGTTCAAAAAGTACTGCGGGTATAATAGAACGGTTGTGACACCCCTTGGGCAGTTGAACGGACTATTGAGCAATGTTTATTTTTAAAATCAAATAATAATCACCACAGTGATTACATTGTGCCAGTTAATTATTTAAACATCTGGTTAATTTTCAAAATATCATTAAGCGAATGTCGTGTGTTCTGTTCATTGTCCATTGAAATATTTTAAATACAATGCGTTACTAGGAAACTAGTAAAGAATTTGTGAATGCTGATTACTCATAATGTTTTGAAGAAAGAAAAAACGTGGACTACCACTTATTTAGTGATAGCGCCAATCGTAATTTGATTATTAAAAAACAACAACTATTCAGTTAAAGCAGTAATTTGATATGTTGATTATTAAGCAGAGAACCGCATTTCCAAATGCACAGTCACTATTAATTCCTTATATACCAGTTCAGTGGCCGGCCGTGGTGTAATAGCCAGCAAGACCATCAGACATTTTAGGGCGACAATTAGTCAGTAACGAAACAATTATATATAATTAACATATAAGAGTTATACGCCTAGGGAATTTGTAGAAGAAAGAAAGATCCTCCATTTCAACATAACCTATACGCCTACTGTAAAGACATTTCGTAGTGGCACGAAAAGTAACAATTCAAAATAGTCACTAAAGATTCAAAAAGTCACTATGATCAAATCAGTTTCATGACATTTTAAAATGTCATGTCTAAAAACTCTCTACAAAACTATTAATTGGATTGGAATTGGGTGCTACGTAAGATCCTCTCTGGTATCATATTCGTGTATTATCATTTGTAGACCTCAAAGAATCTGACTAAAATGGGGTTGTTGGGAACGTTTTTATTTGATAAAAATTTTGAATCTTAACAGCGTCTCTACTGATAACTTTCCAACCAAATGTCATTCTTCTCCAAACACCATCAGGTAAAATGAATGCAGGAAAATGTAAACAGTCATCGAATATCATACAAATGTCGCACACTTGGCATATTCGAAATTTTCTCGGGATATCCTACAAACAAGTTGAGAATTCGAAGAATACAGAGACTTTCCGCAAGAGAATTTCTGTTGTGGTCTTGTAATTCTATGTACAGGCATCGCAATAATCATACGGTAGAGAAGTTTTTTTTTTTTGGGGCTTTGTTCTAAGAGCCTATATTTAATATCATATTACATATTGCAAAAACTCCTTTTGTAAAAAAAGAAGAGGCAGTTCAATTTATTTATTCCCATTAATTGTTTATCAAAGAAAAAAAAAAAACTTCAATGAGAAATATTTGTGGGGAACAAAACTATGGAACTTTAAGTATAATATTAAGCCAAATTATATCTCATGTTTTTTTAAAATTAATAATCTATATGACCTCCATGTTGAATTAATTAATTTATGAAATTAATTTTTATTTTTTATAATTTTGTAATTTAAGGTTTTATAACTCATTTCACAAGAAAATGGCGATGTTAAAAAGTTCTAATTAAAAATACGCTAACTTTTAAAGACACATACGATTACAAAATATGAATGAACCCTCGTATTTTGGGGTATTGCAGGCTTTTACACTGCACCATACAATTATTTCGATGCCTGTCTAACAGACCGCTTACAAAATATTCACGATCAATTTCTTGAATGATTTCTTACTAAATTTTCGAGAGCCGTTAAACAATACACGAAACTGTTGTCTCACTACGGGTTAATTCGACCATGGTAACACTAACTGCACACACATCGATGATTGTTTATTGTATATGGATCATGTTGTTATTGGAGTTGTGTAGCAGACAGTGCTACAACAATTGGTACGACGCGATAAAGAGTTACCACTTGTGGGATTGGTATCAGTTGTGATTATTGATATTGACACATGATAACAGAACACTATTCACACACACACTCACACACATACATGCACTCTTTTGACCAACTATTGTTCGGACAATCGTTTGTCTCTGCACCCCCTGCTGCAAGAAGGCACCTTGGCACACACACACACATGCACCGTAGTGTGTCGGTGTGCATGGCGATGCATTTGCAGAATTTGTGACTGATTCTCTTCATTTTTTTTGCCCCGTTTTGACCAAAATCACTTAGTACGGAATAAAGAAAATCAGCTGTTCAACTACAAACTACGTGAGATGTGACAAGTACATCAACTCTGTTTTATTTTTTTGTTAGTTTTGTTTTGCCACACTTTACATTTTACACATTTGCATCAACACACACACACAGTCATTTCATGAATGAAGGAGGGATGTTTGTGTTTTGTAGAGTACGCCTTTTAATCTGAACACTCTTTGGTTTTTTCTTCCACTTGTTGAATAATTTTTACGAATTTGTTTTGTTCCCCAGTTCCGGGTGCAGTGCGAGAGGGGTGGGGATGTCGCGTGGCGGATTTGTGACGTGTGACGTACAAGTTCAAGGTTTCCGTTGTAAAATCGTATTTTATTTTAGTCTCTATTTTTCTTCGTTCGATTCTATTACCGAGTACAGATTTTTTCCTGATATGTTTTCGACGGCGGCAGCGTTTCTGTGTGCGGAATCGCGTATCACATACCTTCAGTTCGTCGTTACAAAAGTCGTTAAACGTTGTCGACTGTGTTCTTATGTAAACCGTTTATGGGTTCCGTCTTTGCGAGTCTTAGGTTTTCGATGGATGTGCCGCACTTGGAACAAAATCTCACCGTACGCTGCTGTCTACGACCGTTGTTCTGTTGACATGTGTATCGGACCGAACTCATTAATCGACTAATACCACTCGCGGTCGTAGTAGTCCTAGTTCAGAGAACTGATTGCTTATTAACAACAAATAGTTGTGTTCTAAATTCTTGTACGAACCTATATTCTGTTGATTAGAGCACTTTTGTTTTAAGAAATAAATGCTCTTTATGATGACAGCTCTTTTTGTTTCGAAAAGTATGTATGTGCCAAATCGTGTTTGTTCATGTATGGGAAGAGAATATTTAGTTATTTATTTTGTTTTGGTCTTCTTCTCCCTGTCGTTTGAGGTCAAGAAAACAACCTGCGCACAACCGACATTCAGTTGACATTTGGCGTTAGCGAAAATCTTACAAATGCTTGCAGAGCAGATAAATCTATCGTCTTGCCCACCAGCATTTCATTGAACAATTCAAATAGATCCTGTTGTAATGTGTGTGTGTTTTGTTTTTAATCA
This sequence comes from Hydrotaea cyrtoneurina, assembly GCA_958296145.1. Taxonomy (NCBI): domain Eukaryota; kingdom Metazoa; phylum Arthropoda; class Insecta; order Diptera; family Muscidae; genus Hydrotaea; species Hydrotaea cyrtoneurina. Next base: position 1,354,163 of record OY282513.1, on the reverse strand, counting down.
AGTTGTTGTATTAGTATTGACTCCTCGTCAGCCCTTCCTTTGTCTCTATCCTTTTTTTTTTATGAATTTCGAGTTTATCAGAAAAACAGGATACGGAATTTGTGCTTCGAAAATTTCTTTGTTTATGTTCAGAACTCTGGCGAAATAAGACGACAACAGGATTGCCGACGTTTGTTGTCTATTACAGGGATGTTTGTCATGGATACCTTTTCCACCCCCTGAAGCGAAATTCAAAAAGTGATTTTCATAAAGCGGATCTCTGAGGTTCGCCGTGTTCACTTCTAACTCAAAATCAGTCGCGACCAAATTTCCAGGATTGCTATAATTTGCACGAACTCTGTGAGTTTCCGTAGCATTCTGTTTGTGCAGAAATGTCTGTACGAGTTTGTATTTCCTATTAATTTGTGTATGAGCAATAGCGTGTTTGGGGAAAACCGACAATAAACTTATTAAATTCAACAAAGTAAAACATTTGAGTGCGAATATGTGCGTATTTGCAGCTGTTTTCGGATTTTTTTTGCCTCTATGCTCTTTGAGACAGTAACAATAACGGAGAGAATGAGATGAATTGATATAGAGAGAAATTGAAAAAAAATATAAAAAGTAACAGAAAAATGTATTCATACCTACAAACAAGTTAATGTTTGTGGTATGGAAAAATATATATTTATTGTATGTTTGCTGAAATTTATTATTAAAATTACCATTTTTTCAGTGTGTGCGAGTCGAAATGTCCGCATTTACTTGAATATTCAATTTATTTAAATAGTTTTTAATACATGTCCAGTGGTATTTGAATCGAATTCTGTTTCCGTAAAATATTACATTTGTCTGCTCTATCTGTAGCATTGGTGGCGAAATCGATCGGAGGTGTGGTAATGGAAGCCGAACATTCCGAAAGTCGCAACGTTTCGCTTAATGGCAAAATATTGTCATTTGAATGTCTTCCCCTCTTGAGGGAGAACACAAATAATTTATTTTGCGTTTAAATAACAATGAGGAGCCGAATCCAAATATGTTTGGAAACGTATACAGGGCTTACCTACATATGTGCATCATCTTATTTGGATTTCGTCGCATCGACACGAAAGTGGACCATAATTAAACGAAATGTAATGTCTGTTGTCAAATGAGTATCGGTACAGTGACATATGAAACTTGCAATCTATAAACTTCAACTCCTTAACATATGCAACACAAAAATTAATTACAATACGGAAAATGAGATTGTTTGGACGAATTTTAAAAACATATTTGAATTATTAGTTTTGTAGCGGGCTTCGAAACGGTAGGTCGCGTATCTGTGAGTGTACACATTATATGGAGTATAGCTTACTGATTTGAGAGAAGTTCTCCGTCCGCCACCGCCAAATTGGTCCATAAATCATAGAAACAAAAAATATTTTGTGATGCAATTAAAACTAAGCTACGCTGGACAATTTCATTTTGGTCATGCCATCGACTTTTATCAGTTTCAAATCCTGTGTAGTCCAATGTTTGGCTGTAGGTATTCATCACAGTAAGCTTGTGCAGACACATCGGAACTATTTTTATAAACCATGCACTTAGTTCGATCTTATATTCGCTTCTAATTGTTATCGGGAACCCCTTCCAATTGTAGAGTGGAAATAAAATGTACAGCTGGATAAATGTACAGAAACTTTTATAATCTGTTTTGGTTTTTAAGTACATAAATTATTAAGTTTATTTAAGGAGGTACAGACGTCTGATGCTTACAAAAATAAACTTGACTGTGTGTTCTTATCGCATTCTGACTTAAGTTCTAAGTAAATTTGTTGAAATGGGCTTAATAAAAAAACATTTAACTACCTAATTTATAGTTATCTAATAAAAATAAAACGTATAATTGCTTTATCTACGAATAAGTGAATCCGGCAGTAAAGCCTAAGTAGTAGCATGATCCATAGATTTTTACAATTTGTGGAAATATATTCTACATTTACAAACTAAACTATATGCACAGATGATTGACTATGATCTAAATGTTCAGTGGGGATTGACATCTCAGGAGTCGGTTGGTGGGGATTTCTTCTTGAGAGCCTTTCTGACCAAAGACTCGGTCAGCCAAAATAGCAGAGCGAAACAGGTTAACGAGTTGATGAAGTGTATGGTGACGGCATAGCCAAAACTATCGGTGACTGAACCTGTATACAACAAATATTAGGTTAGGCTATTGAGGTAATTGACTGGCGGCGAGAAGACACTTACCTAACAATGGACCCAGAGAAAATGAAAATATGGAGTTGAATATCAGCTGTAGACCAGAGGCGGCCGGTAAACGCTTCAGCGGAACATAACTAGGTATAATCAATGGTGAAAAGATCGTGCGGAAACCTTTGCCGAAGCCAATTAAGACGAACACAGCCAATACGACATTGTAGGAGTCGGTGAGCGTTACGATCAGGCGGCCGATCGATATCGATATGATGCCAAAGGCGAACAAGACACGGTTGTCCAGTTTGACCTTTTCCAGGGCAAATGGTGCCAGGAAACGTACTGCGATGTCCATGCCTCCCAGCAGAGACATCGCCAATGAGATCTGACTGTCACTATAGCCAAAGCTGTTCAGGATGAATGGAGTCAGAACGGAGAAGTTCATTTCGCCGAACATCATGATGGTCATACCGACGGCTAAGTTGACAAATGTAAAGTCCCTCAAGAGGTCCAAGTCGAAGAATCGTACGATTTTTTGACCAAAGGTCATACGACTTTTTTCGAGCTCATCTGCTTCAATGATGGCGGCAAGGCGTGCCTCTTCTTGCTTCTTCGTCTCTTCGGTTTTGTGCTGCAGTAGAGCTCGCTCTTCCGTGCATGTACAGTGGAACTCGTCGGCGCCGGGCTTGGAGTACACACTCAACTTGCTGGCATAACGATCAATGTCCTCCTTCTCGCGATTGAAATAATTCGGTTTGAAGAGGCCACTGTCTTGCTGGTCGTGCTGTTCGTATCCACTTTCACCACTCTCCGTCGTAGTATTCTGTCTGGATAGTCTCGTTGACCTGAGGCGCGTGCGCTTCTCCGGCGCCAACGATAATTTTGAGCCATACCACCCATCATTGGCACGGGCTAACATCGGCGTTGCTGGCTCAGTGATTTCGTAGCCGGGCTTGTCGGGATCATCATCATTGAAGATGTATTCCGACGAGAAAATGCTGCGCTTTCCTTTCTTCTGGTACTGGCAATACTTGCACTCAAACTCATGCTGCTCCTTCTCGGTCAAGGTGCCGCCATTTTGTATAGTATTGCCATTGGTTTCGGCCTCCTTCTCCGACTCTGGCTGGCGCACATGCCACAGGACAGGCTGCAGCGTTAGGGAGCAGAGGAAGGAATTCAAAATGATGGCTGAGTAAATCAGAATTGAACCCTGAGCCCCGTAGTAGGCAAGCAAAAACGTCGAGACATGAGGGAATATTATAGGACCTAACCCGGTGAGAGTCCACGAAAATCCTGTCGCTTTTCTCCGATTATTCTTGAAGTACGTATTTACAGCCAACGAATTGGAAACCATGCATAAGCCCAAGCCAATACCTAAATCAAAATGCAACGATGTCATTAATACACACACAAGTTCTATGGAAAGACCATCGACTTACCGTAAATGCTCGAGAAACACACCAAATACTGTACGAACGTTTCACTAAACGCCGAAAGGAAAATGCCCACGAAACCCAGAAGACTTCCGGCCATGGCCACCTGTCTGAAGGTGAACCTCCTGAACATGGCACCATTCACAATGCCCACCAATGACGATATGGCCATCACCACATTCACAATCGTCGTAGTCTGTTTCGCATCGAAGCCCAACGTCGACATACGCTGTCTATAGATGAGGCCATATTGTTGTAGCGGGGGAAAGAATGAGAACTGAAAGTATAGCAAAATGTTAGGGTCAGCAAAACCACGCCAGGGGGAGACATCGCCAAACTTACATTACTGAAACCGGCCGCAAAACACACCACCCAACCCCAACCGCCGTCGGGGGCCACAAAGTCTGGACCCAAATCACTTTTGTCTCGCCGCTTTGGCTTTTTCGGCTTTGTTGTTTCTTTGTAGACGGTCGTGTTATTCTGATCGGTTAGAGTTGATTTCTCCTCCGCCATCCTTTCAGAGAGTTCTTATTTATTGTCCTGCAAAATCAAAGAAAACATGTTAATCAAATGAATCAGTTTTTGCCTAGCTTGCGTGTCTGTCGTACAATGGGCGTCTTTTGTCTGGAATATAATGTACATTCCATGGGAGCCATAACTCATAGTGGCTCCAGCCAAGAGTATTAAAAAAAAAATAGCATAAAATGTGACTGGAAATGTTGTGTGAAAGCGCTGCGCTGATTATTTCCGAATCAACACACGCTGCTTTTGTGGCCCGCTTGTCATTTTGCTTTATTCTGCACACACACACACACACACACCCAGTCAGGCAGATCATCGATCATTGATGATGACACAATGACTCTGCAATAAATCCAACTGATACGAAAATAGCTTCATTTGTTGTGCTTGTCCCAATGAGTACCACAACGTGCATAATCGGTTTGTCCTTCCGTTTGCAACATGTTACAGATGCACCAAATCACATGAGTCCTCAACATCCTCTAGATCTCCATCCCAACTCTTTTCAATGCACTACTACACTCTTTTCTGATTATATTCATCCACATTGGCATTGTTTGTTTTATATTTTAATTTAAGAGAAATCTTAAGTGAACGGAATGAAGATAAATGACGAAAAATTCCGCAAAAAAGAATTAAAATGACTTTTTTAGAAGTTGTGACATCTTCGGGCCAAAAATTGCTATCTGGCGAAAAGGGAGCACATTTCGGGCGAGAGTTGTTTCGCAATAAGTCTGACTGTTTCAACCTTTACTCAAACAGCCCGCTTAAGTCTATTCATTTCAGAAAATGCACACCTTTATCAATCAAAAATACCCGGCATTTCTATTGAGTTTCTCATAAATTGGTTATTGGGCTTCACATCCATTACAGTCAATGTGGATTTGAAATTAAAAAAAATTCTCGAAGTGAAACCCGTTCTGTCGTAGATGCCTGAGTGCTCGCCAGTAATAGCTCACACTTAGGCTGTTGTAAAAGTAGTGCCGCAATTACACAAATTGATCTGCTGCAATCACAACATATCGAGTTTTCCAGTCGGATCGCTTAGAATAAGTTTGTGGAGATAAACATTACGTCGCCAGTAGAGATGACGTTTGAAAATAGCTTAAAAAACGAAAAGTTGTTTTATTTTGGGTGTTATGTGTTCTCATCACAGTTTTGTTTTCATCTCCAAGACGAACTTGGAAATAAAACCAGCCAGCAATGTTTTTGTTCCACGTTAATAACGCTTCAATTGAGAGTGTTGACTTTACTACATTAAAGCTGTTCACTACTTCAAGAAAAGTGCCGCGATGGGGGATTTTTAAATCGCCAAAGTGTCACTCCTACCGTTCTATTGTACTGTCTTATTTGGGACCCCACCCACCGACACACGTTCTTTGAATGGTTGTCAACAGAACGGGGAAAGTGGCGGAATTCGTTTGTACCTATGTAAGTAATTACAGCTACCCATGCTGTGTTACCGTACATACATACATTGTCCATATCATACTCGTTCGTATATACAGACATACATATGTATGTACTTTCCCCATTTTCGTTTACAAGTTGTCGAACATAGCCCGTTCAAAGTGGTGCTAATCTGCATATGATAATTTCCGCACCTGCTTTGAATATCAATGACCCATTCAGTCATTGTCAGTTTGTGAGTGCAATGCGTTGTCTTTATCAAACGATAGATAATAATTTCGATTACGATTAAATGTTTGCTAAATTTGGTCACACACACAAGCACACACAGTAAAGAAGGAGCAGACAATACCGAGTGGATTTGATTTTGTTCTGCCGCCTGCACATGCACTACCCAAATGGGGTAGAACTTTGTGTTCCATTTTGAAATTTGTTGTCTTTATTGTTTTGCGAATGAGTTCAGACTCTAGTGAACATGATCACTGATGACTTGAGTCTGGACTGTCCCGAATGTACGAGTTATTTACAAATGTGTTAATCCAGCCCATTTGGTTGGTCATAAATCTCCGACTGTTATTTTCGTTACCCTTCGCAGGGCATGCATGGATGCTGGCTTTCTGTTGCGTCCCAGTGAACGAACACTAGATAAGAGTGAAACAGACGGATGAGGAGGTCAGTGTCATCGATGTTCAGTTTCGTTTGCTTGATGCCGGGAACGCAGTGATGCGAAAAAGCCAACGATACCTGCCAGAGCATGCAATTAACAGGATTGTCCACATTGTGTCGTCGTAAATTGTGCGATCTTGCAGACAGGCTTGGAAGTTCTTTTTTTTATATCCTTTGGAATTTATTTCAATCAATGTTTCAAAATTTAATGCGCCAGTATCTGTCGACAGTTGTGGATAGTCGCCAACAAAAACCGCAAAATATATTAACGTGGCCTATTAGCGACGCTAGTTTTTAATTGTGTGTGTGATTTTTGGTTGCTACGTCAGATACTGGTTCGAAATTTGCAAGTAATGCTGAACATCATAATCATCATCAGAAACATTAACAACAACACAATTATCATCGTCGTTACCACAACGACAGTGGCTATCTATTCGGGGATATTCATAGTGCTTAACAGTACCAGGGCGCAATGATCGAGGCCTTAGTATAAGAGGCCTTTCAAGAACATCTAATGTTAAGCTCATAGTGCGTTCTTGGTGGTGAGATTTTTAAATGAATACCGTACAGCTTCTGGTCTGAGAGAAGGAGCATACGATGGCTACAGCCCGTCTCAGGTCCACACATCTGTTGGTCCCTTTGGATGGTTTGGAACATTTTCGATAAGACTGTCTGACAATTAAAGTATGTGTCGAGTCGTCATTACATTAAATGAGGTTAAGAAGTCGGGCCCCATCACCAATAAAACATGTCTACCATTAGAGGTGTTGGGAAATCATTCCCATCCATTTCACCACATTTGCTGGCATTCAGCTACTGACACATACAAAACTAAAACACAGAACAATCTTCCGTTTAGTTGGTTTGTTGTGGATGCAAATTAAGACATTGTTTTGTGCTCGACTACATACATAGATATACATATAGGTGAGGGCCAAAGCAAGGCCCGCTAACAGGCATTTGTACCTCTCTGTGCGGTACCTAGAAGTAATTGCTTTTGCCACCACTCAGAGAAAGAGACACAAGCAAGTTATGGCCACACATCGATACACACATACGAACAATTTATACATATTCGAATCTCTGCTATGGAATCAACATTTATTATACCCGTATTTTGGCATTATCAGACATTCAACCAAGAAGACGACCAAAAAGATAGACGAAAAATATTCTATTCCGTCTACTCGCAGATCATCATGAAATCGCTTTTTATGAATTGCGTCACTCATTGGCTCATTCCACTCTATATGTACATGGCCGTGGTGGGGGCCAACCATGGGTAGGGTTTTTGATAGTCAAACTAACCAAACAACCAACAAACAAACTTGTAAAGACACTTTGGGGACGAAGTGCACTGTGAATGTACTCGATGGAAATAACTTAAATGCAGATCATACTCCGGAAATTCACATTCGTATGTCATAGGAGAAAAACGCTATCTTCGAGTAGTGTTGCGTTTTGTTGAGATTTGCTTTTGAAAATAGTCATTCGTGCACAACATTTGAGAACGAAAGATTATTTGGATTGAAAGCAAAATGTACTTTTCTCTACAAAAATCTCTAATAAAACATCTAGTAAACATCGAACTGTCAAATCAAATACTTATTATCTACATCTTTTTATATCGCATTGAACGAACGCAAGTAATAACGTGAGACAATCAAACATTACTCAGGGGTTGTTTCCACCTTGACAATGCTGGCGACTCTTCGAGTAAGAGAGTAATCTCTAAGCCATGCTGAACATGTCTGGAGAAGCATTAGCCATTCGGAGCCAACTTTAAACAGTAGATCACGGTATATAAATTATATCACAGTGTTTCCGGCCTAAAATTTCATCTAAAAATGCCCAAAATCACCTGTTTCCGACCACAATGATGTAATATAATTAATTATATTTACATTTTATTATGCAATTTTAATTTTATTATGAAGATTATTCGAATTTTTAACAAGATTAACTAGAAATTATTATATTTTAGGCCCCATAATTCTCATATTTTGTTCTAAAAATCTTGTGTGACCAAAAGCTGAGTGTGTGCTGCAAAAATGTTGGCCAATTGAAATCACTACACGTGATCCCTGCCAATTTCACCAAAGGGTTGGGCAAACAGAATATGTCGATTGTCGTCCATAATCTGTGGTAGAGGATGTAAAACATCCCTAAAGTAGGATGATCATAAATTGTCAATGACAACAGATTCGGCATTCAATCAGTGATGCGAATACATCGACAGATTTATTGCCTGTTGAAATTCATAGCGCCATAATACAATTTATGTAACACTTATTTATTATCTATTGAGTAACATGTCTAATATTTGTATTCATATTCGTCAAATCAAGTGTTGTCATACGCCGTTTTTTTTATTATCTTTATTTGTTGTTGTTGGAATTTCAAGAATAACCAAGCAAATATTTGCCTAAAAAATAGAACGATTGTGTACTTATGTGTGTATGTACGAGTACGTACAGTAAATGATGCCGTACTTCATGCAAAAAAGGTTATTTATATGCGAAGGTTTTCAAAAAGTATCGCCTCCACCTCAACCGTTTTGAATAAGAAAAACATTTTGTTAATATTTGCAGTGACATTTTCTACAGACATCAATTATATGAACGGTAATTTAAAAAAAACCCGTTGACCGTTAGTCAATTAAACAGATTTGGGAGCATCTCTACCGACCCTATTCTCATTTCTACCAGTGAGTAGAAGTGAAAAACGTTCACTCCAAAGGTGAGATATGCGAAATGCAGAAATAAGTTGGAGCAGTAGGATTTGGATAATTATAAAAGAAAAATTCAAAAGTAGTGTTTTTAAAACACCCCCCTCTAATGTACTCTATGCAAATTGTGTATTTATAAAGTAAGTGTATCTAATGAAACACATTTCCAAAAAAAAAAAATAATGATAATGATAATTGATTTATCAAACTGACTTAATAAAATTACGATTCAGTAAATCTGTACTCTAATTGAGTTAAATTTTGTATTACTAAAAGTTAGTTGAATTCAACTAATCACACTAAATCATTAACATCGTAAATCATTTCCAGTCTAGAAAAATGGAGTCAATTTCACAAATGGGTCGGCATGCAAATAGTGAACTGGAAATGAGCTAACTTTTGTTCTGTAAATTGCAATTAAAGCTCTTGCCGCTTACAAATGCTTTAGCAATAACATTATATATATATATATATTGTGAACTGGAAATGAGTTGCACACCACGGGCTTGAGTTATGATCTGATGGAATGAGTTCATGAAAGTGATAAGTGATAATTAAAGTCAGCAATTTTATTCGGTTTGGTGAAACATAATTAGGTAGACCTCTTACGTCTCCCGTCTGATGGACAGAACTTTACTTGTTTAAAAGGAACTACGACATTTATAATCTGGAATTATTCTGCATGTCCACAAAAGTGTTACAAAACACCAGAGTTTTTTTTCTTTTGTTTTTTTTGTGGCTGATAACAAATATTTCCGATAAAATGCTATTATACATGTGGGTGTATGTGAATTAATTTCAGTCCGCCATTGTTACATTGAAATGACACTTCTTGGGGTTTATTTATTTGATTGTTTGTGTTGATGCCGTAGTTTCTGGTCATGTTCGAGTATCAGTAAGAACTGAAATTTATCACGTACTGTGAAGCAAACGAGGATTCTGGATTCTATGGAACATGCAACCTAAACCCAGACCACTTTAAGTATCTCCGTCGTCGTTAATCCCGCCGCCATGTAATTTTCATGTGTTCGTGTGGTGGCTGGCGTTGAATATGAAAAAGGAGTGTTATTTTGGGTTCTGCCTTTGTCGATTGACAGATTGACTTAAGAGGGTATTGGACAAAATGTGCACACAAACAGGCGTATGCTTGTACATTGGTTTAATATTTCATAAACATACACTCGAAGAAAATTTTGTATAATTTTGAAGATGTGTTTACGATTGACGCCATAGAAGAAAGTACACTGATATGCCCACCATGGGGCCAATTTCTTTCTGTCCACATTGTGAGGTTCTGTTTTATGTATTTCTATATTTTTTGCTTTCTGTTTTAGCAACAATCCAATCTGAGGGGCACGATTAAAATGCCAGCGGGATAATGATAGGCAAATATACACATACTCCTAATTACGTTTCAATCGGTTCGGCGATACAATGAACAAGTCTGTTCAAGAGTTGTTAGTGATCTTGTTGTCAGTCACGCAATCATTGTGAGATTTCTTCCCGGTATGAATGGCTATTTAGAAGTGATAATACACGGGTGTTTCACAAATACAAACACACCATACAGTGGCGGTCATACGTGGATTAAAATGGAATATCGCACCGATATTTCAAAAAAAGACCATTTTTGCGTTCCTTTGGTGGAGAAGCTGAAGGACGATGGTTAATGTAAATTATAAACCTTCTTCCAGGCAAGCTGAATTTTCTCATAGGCAAAATTCCGTCAATGGTCACGATACTTAGGGCAATGTGCACCTCTGAGAAAAGGTTATCGAAAGCCTCATCAGTCAGAGTTGAAAATCTCTAGCTACTTGTCCATGAAAATGTCATAAAATCATACTTATTGAAATGTTTATAAAAAAAAAGGTTTACACAGCAAGCATTCTAATACGTTATGAATTGTGGTTTCTTAAATGTCTCCGGCTAAATTGGCTATGGAAATGTTTGCCGTATTCATATTTTATTGCCGCCACTGTGTATCTTTTTCTGCTGCGAGTTGTTGATATTTTTTATCGTTGGAGATCACTGCCAAGGTTTGCGTGTTCAAGTTAAGAAATCCGATTACTTGGGTTACTTGGGAAAATACAATAAATAGCTTCCGTTTTCGGGTGGATAGACTTTGTAGACAGTCTGATGATGATGATGGTGTTGATGAATGTGTGTATGAGTAATTACCACGAGTGAATATTTTATTTGTGAATTGTGTAATTGTTCTTCAAATAACATATTAAATTGTTTACAAATAGATACCACTTTGTTTCTTTCCTACGGCGAGTACTATGTGATGTCCGTCCGTGTGCCCCTCGCTTAGTCATCCGATAGGCACGCTCGGTCATATCGCTCGATAATTTTGCGGCAAAACAAATCAGTATTTGAATATTTTTTTGGCACTTATCACAGAAATGTACATTATGCGCACAAGTTGTTGTTGTTCGTTGTTTGTCGATTATAACAGAATGGAGAATATTATAAAATAGATTAATTCTTTGAATGCACTTACTATAGCAGATTTAGAAACTACACACACAAACACACGCCGTCAATAACACAACAAACGCTTTGTGGGAATTCAATACTGATTTGCACTTTGACGGAACTAATACAGGACATACATACGTACGTTAGCACATATGTTTTGTTAGCACTTCTATTTTCTCTCACTATTATCCGCAAGGCTTTAGTTACACAGATGTCGGTTGGTATTGCACAAAAGATGAATTCTAATTAAGAATCGTTTTTGTTTCTCTTTATTTATTTTACAGAAACGGTTTGCGTTGTTGACTGGTCCGTGCACGGCGACTAACTTATCGGTCGCTCACTGTGTTTGTTTGCTTTATAGTATTTCGATGAAGAATCGCCTCACTCAGAGACTCATGATGAGTCGGCCGCCTGCCGCCGGCGAGACAGCTACTCTCTCACTATTTTGTCTGGCTGTACTCTTGTACTGCATGTTCTCAGGTGTTGTGTGCGTCATGAAGAAATGTTGTTAGCTCTGCTCAAACCAACTCTCTTTAACAGTACCCAAAAACTCTCCGATTATTTGTGGAGAGTTTCCGAAGTTGGTACGAACAAATTGGTGGGATGAGTCAATGGATTCATATCTGTCAAGTTGTAAATGCGAGCGCCTCGCGCTCGTTGTACAATAGCGAGAGCAATTATTGGCTTGGGTTTCCGCAATGCGCCTGTTCGCCTTCTGGTTTGCCGTTATCCGTATGCCGATCGCTGTCGGTAAATCCTTATGAAGTGGGAAAGTCCTTTAATTGAACATCGATGGTATTGGGCGTGTTGGACGTAGCGTCGCGACGCCTGCTGTTACCTGTGTGCTACACGTGTTAGTCCTCTTGTAAGTGGGCGTGTAGCAAATCTCCCATTGATGATTGCGCTCAGATGCCTTCAGATGCAACAACATTGGACCACACACACATATAGAACATATAAATCCGAAAATAGACAGAGTTATTGAATATCAATACATGTGGTGATCTGTTAGTTGGAGGATGGTGGTTGTTAAACAGTTTCCAATGAGAATGTCAAACTGCTCCATAAAATTCAATTATGTTTTAGTTTCTCTTCGAAGAGTAAAATCTGACTAATTTATGACGTTCAGTTCTTTCACATTATTCGATTTAATACCCTACACTACTCAGTGGAATACAGTTCAAGAGAGAATGTTACCACTGACATTATTTGAGGCAGATCCAGGTTGTAAAGCCTGTAATCGATAGCTTTCCAATTTTCGGCTCTGTCATGGTTTTTGATTTAAGGTCCTCACGATCGTAGATTTCAACAACAAAAGTGTTGTCTAATGAATAACAACTATTCAATTCTGATGTACTGTGGTCACCACAATTGTCGACATTTGTTTTTGGTGTTAAACCGAAATAATTTTTAAACAATTGATATCTAAATTATTTGTAATCGTTGTCATTTAATCTGAATAACAGTTACGGAATTGCAAACAAATTCAAGTTGAAAACAAAAATAGATTTTTAATAAAAACATAAAAATTCTGAAATGACATAAAGTTTCGCTTTTCAAGTCGCATATCTTACAATTAAAATCAGGTATAGATCATTGAAATCAATGGAGGATTTTCAGTTTTATTCACAGATCTTCAGGTACCTCCCATACAAATGTACCATTGTTTCAATCGATAGTAATTCTCTATATTTTTTTTATACACTCCATCATAGGATGGAGTATATACTAAGTTTGTCATTCCGTTTGCAACACCTCGAAAGAGTGATCTGCGACCCTATAAAGTATATATATTATCGGTCAGTGTAACATTCTAAGACATTCTAGCGATGTCCGTCTGTCCGTCCGTCTGTTGTCTGTTGAAATCACGATAGAGTGCGAACGACCAACGCTAAAAAGCTGGAAGGAAGGAAGATGTTTTTTGCCCATAAGCAGGTTAAGTTCGAGAATGGGCCATATCGGACCAAAGGGGAAAAAGTTCCCCTTTACGGGACTAAATATATTCCGGCCATAATCAAATTTTTCAAATATTTTTTTTCACTACATCTAAGATTATATAATTTATAGATGGGGAAAAAATCCCAAAAATGGGCGTGCTCATGGGTTCCGTGGACCCTTGGGGCCCAAAAAAGGGCCCATGATAAACATGCGCATATGGGTATCGAAGTGCAACGAAATTTACTCACGAACCCAAATATGCCTTTATTTTCATGATTTGGATAAAATTTGTGATCGGGTTCCTGGGACTATCGGGTCACGAGCGGCCCAAAAACTCAGTTAGTTTTCTTATTTATTGGCTTTTTAAGGATCCATGATGGAGGGTATATAAGATTCGGCCCGGCCGAACTTACTATTTGTCCACTTGTTTTATTCTAAGATATGTGGCTTTAGGTTAAACCATTGAAAATGGGATCGTTTTGTCAGTTGCCTAAAAATAATTTATTGATTTAAAAAAATCGAACATATTGTTTCCAAGTTATGACAATTGTGTCTGAAAAATGTAATAATACAAAACAATTTCGACTATTTGTGTACTCATTTCTGCACGATGTAGTCAATCGTTGAAATTTGTCAGAGTACGTTACTCTTGTACACTAACCAACACTGGTAAATGTCGTTTACATCAGTCCAATATTTGATCGGGGTCCAGCAGCTCTAGATGCAGCATTTTAAACCAAAACAGAATCTTCAGTCATGGTTGTCAAATTCGAAGGTAACCTGGACTAAACGATCTCAACAACAGAAAATACTTCAATACAAAAAAAAAACTTACTCATTTAGTAAGTAAAGAACAAGTTGCGCCAGTCCTAAAACATAAAAGAATGTTGCGGATCATCCATCACCCGGAAAGAAAGAAAATATCCCATTTTAAATATGTTAATTCCATCCAACCAAAACTCTCATAACCAAATATTTCATATGAAATATTCGAATTACACAATTGCAAAAGGGCTTATTGTGAAAATCGATATCTCCAATTTAGAAGACAAAAAGTTCCGGATTTCCAAAAATCCGGGGACAAAGAAACCTCTACATCAGGCCTTCCCAAATGGTGGGTCACGAAGTCATCTAAGTTATTTAAAATTAACATGTTGGAATATGATTTTGTTTCAATACTTTCTGGGTTTTGTATTGCTTTCTCAAGCCAACCTTTCTCAAAAAAGCGCTACTTAATGAGGAGTGTGTACAATTTGGACTCACATTTTTAATCATGGCGCAAGAACAACATCCCGAGTGTGTTTCTTGCCACAAAGTTCCTTCAAACAACAAATATAAATATGTATTTATAAACAATATTTTATTTTGTTTGGGTGGGGGGGCCATAAGCCTCAATGAGTTGGGACGCCCAGCTCTACACCAATAAAATAAAGTAAAATAAAAATGTTAAAAATTAATTCTCCGAGATAACCACGCCATTCTGTGTAAGAAACTCTAGTTGGTCTACGCTCGTAATATTCGAACATTAATGGCAGAAAGTCGTTAATCGTTTACATGTCCAATCATTGCAATCAAGTCGCGAGGACATTGAACCCCTTAAAGCGGCAATCTCTTTTGCTCATTTCGTAAAAAAAAAATTAAAGTCCCATCGAAGTAAAATATTCAGTGGCAGTTGGACAATTCCTTCCAGTGCAGTGAGTACAACGGGTTTGTGCTTTTGTTTTGCGTATTTCGAACGGTGTTAAAAAAAAACGGTGGTAAGTTTCCTAAATCACACCCATATCATATATTCCGAATTGATTTAACTCCTCGATAGACATACCAGCCCCTCAATAAAATTATGCATGTTTTGACATCATCGCACCTACTTAACGGCAGTGTTTTGTTAATTCATGCAACCAAAAAAAAAAAAAAAAATCAATTAGCCACGAGATAGTGACATTGAATATTACTTGGTATCACTTATTGATAGCGATACAATGACGTTGCAGGAATGCGGAGAAACCACACTCCATTCTCCAAATGAACGGTATCATTTACTCATCGTACTCATCTTTCTTTTATAACGATAACAAAAGTGTGAAGCTCTTTCGCTTTTGCCATGAATTCGTGTGTGCGTCAGTGTATCTGCTACGGTGCACAGTGGTTCTGACGATAGATAAGTCAATAAGTGTATACATAGATCTCCGAAACTACCAGGCCCTTTGACAATCAAATACAAATATAAATCGATATTATACACATGTGACGTTTTTAATCTGCCTGGAGTAACACACAAATGTAATTAGTGAAAAAAAATGAAATATTAGAGTTCTATAGAAATGTTTAGTACAAAAACTACAGCCATACAACAAAATTTAAGAATTTCTTTATCGATAAAGAGTATGCATTTCTTTATCGATAAAGAAATTCATATAAAAAAAGGAAACACCCGGCAAACAAACATGTGCATTGGATCTAAGGACTTATTTGAAGTGTGACAGCACGGCAAATTTAGAAGCTGTTTAGATTATTGTCCACAATGTGTTATTCAAATATTCTGATTCGGTGTTACTTTGGCGATTTTTACATTCAACAAAATATACAATTGTTTAGGCGAATTCCTTGACGACGTAACAAGACGAGTGTTTAGATTTTACAACAGTGTGTGACTTGTCCTGTGAAGTTATGAAAATGCTTTTGGATGTTTGGTGACGAAATGCAACTTTAAATGCGTTTTTTTGAACCTCATACCTTATTCCCTTTACGAGTAGGAGTTTAATCTTCACTTTCCTAGAAAAAGGATTATATGCTTGAAGTCGGTTTTAAGCAGTTGGTTACGATCAGCGAATATTAGAAATATATCATGAATTCCCCGTTAGTTCCTTAATCGTCTTGACACACCACATTAAATCTATTATAGCAATCGGTTCGTTATTTTCTTTGTCATAGGTAATTCTATATTTATTACTCCTTACTAGCTGAAGTACCACTGTGCATTAATTGTTCTGTCGAATTGCGTACCACTACCTACATATGTATGGGTACTTACGCACATACAAACCTGGAAATAAACATGTTCACTTTGTTCCCGTATGAGTTGTGTTTCACTTGTATTATTACTTGTTCCCATTATCGTATTGTCTGGTTAGATCTAATTGAAACACTAGTCGATATATCTAAATGGCAGTGCTTTTTCATATTGAACCTATGGTTCACGTCGTAATCTGGCTTGTTTCAACAAAAGTGAAGTAAAATCAAAGGTGAAGAAAAATTAAATGATATGTCTATATCAAAGAAGGCATTCGAATGCTGCTGCTACAATCTAACCGCATTGTCTTGGCCACCCGGCTTTTTATTATTTGACTCCGCTTTACAATATAAATTCACGTTGCCCTTTTTGTAATTATTTCGTATTGCACTCGATAGATATCTACGATTTCTTTTGTAAAAGTAATAGCCTAGGCTGGCATCATTCTTCAGGCTAATTAGTAATTAATTAATTTGTTATTGAACCGCCACGAAAGTAATATTAAAACGACCATTGTTGGAATGAAAATATATTACATATGATAATGTTGCATCGTGATAGTTATGTCAGCAACGGAAATGCCATTAAATATATAAATACATACATACATACGGATAAGGATGTATTCATAAGTCGTATGTAATTGTCATTAAAAGCTATGTGCAAATCAATCAACAAGTTTCATCCATTTTCCGATGCACAATGTCGTTATAAACATTTCTTCTGTGTGAGAGTGTGCCTGATTTTTTTTTTTTGTATCTGAATTCACGTCATTTTAAAGAGGAACATACATCATCCCGTACCCACACCGAGAATGCGGGAACAATACTAATATATTGTTGCCAGTCATTTTCGATCAACTAAAATGACTCAAGGGTGTCAGTTAGCCATCGTGAGGTGTATGTTTGGTTTTATTTTTAATTACTACTCAAAAAGTGTTTTGCCATAAAAGTATGACTTGTCTCTGATATCTCTATTGCTCGGCGGCAGGCCGATTTACGCTATCGTAAATCTCAGTCAGTATAATTCGTCGCCACAATAACTTTTCATAGAATGCCACCGGTCGTTCTAATTCTTGTTGACTCTGACTCTCTTCTATTACCTGTTTAATTAGCTCACTTAGAGTATTTATTAACAATTACTGTATTTAGCGAGAGCGGGAGTGGGAGCGGGAGAGTCTTAAACAGTTGACCAGAGAGGTGATTGAGTTGAAATCTCTACACTTTATACAATTTGGCGTCATTCAAACTTTGTACGATAAGTGTGTGTGTGCCTATGTTTTTGATAGTGGGGAGCAAGGCAGGGTTTATGTAATAAACAAGTGGAAAGACATATCGTCAATAAAAATGTCTTTAAGTTCGACTGGGACTAATCATATGTACTATCCTCTTATCATTGATTGTGTAGTGGAACGTGGTCTTCAAATAAATGCATATTTGATGGGGGATCGTGTCCAAACTCCAATCGACATGTTGACAATTTGTTAGTTTAAGTTTGTTACTCAAATGTAAAAGGTAATTTTATCTGGATGCTGATGTTGTCAAACGTAAAGAAATGACCTTTGGAATCGTAATTGTTATTACCCGGATCGGGTATGACGTACTCGCTGACTAAAGCAATAGTCTCTAAAGTCCCAAAGGTCAGTTAGAGTCTTATCACTTAGTATTTATTACTGCAGCCATTAAGTAAAAGACGATTAGCCATTCAGGAATATTTAATACCCCATTTAAATCGACTGGCAATTCTAAACTGTAGTTCCTGGGTGAGGAGACATCAAGTGTGTAGTTTTTCGAGCAACTTTATGCTAATGTTTATGCTGTACACTTTTTTGACCCATATTCAAACCTCGGTATGCGTAGTAAATTGGTAATTGGCGACGAAATACTTTGTATCGGAATTTTAAGGGCAGTCTAAAAATTAGTTTCGATTATCCTCAACTAAAGGATGTCCAATTCATTTTAAAATAAAAAGAATACGTGTTTTGAGATATGTAGTTCTATTTTTTTTTTTTTTTTTTGTATTAGACTTTAATCACAAATGGCCCCTGTCAAATGGGCCCCACGGCTCTGATGACAGGCCATTACTCTTTTCATGAAATTGTTCACCGATGAGACGTTGAATCTCAGATTTGAGCTCATGAACTGTTTCTAGCTTATTCGCATCATTTTTCATTTCATCATTTTTCTAACTAGTCACAATTATAAATGTACCACTGTGAAAGACAAAACGTGGACTCTTACTGAGACGCTCTTTATTATAATACCAAGCTGCACACCAATGTCACTTCCAGTTAGCATAAGACATACCTTGGGATGGGCAACGACCCAGGTTACCACACTCTGGATTAGAGCTAGACAACGGTTACATTTCTATAAATTTATTTGAACATTGAAAAATGGTGACACATACATTTTATTAATTTATTGAAAAATAATCGGAAATGTTCCACAGAGTCCATATAATATTTTTGTATTAATTGTTATCTGTTTATTGAAGACATGATTTGAAAATTGAATTCGTATTAGAAAATGGTCATTGATTTAATTTTAATTCTACCTACAATAATTAATGATATTTTAATGAGCACCGATTTCGATATCGATTGAAAATTGAGTTCTACGTATTAGTTTTTGTAATCAACTCTTTTTTTTTATCAGAATTCATTGATTAGATTGATTTTTGAGCGATTGTCTTGAACCTCAGCTATTTTTCCTAAACATAACATTAAAAACTTAAAATGATTTATACAACTTTATTTACAAATCTGTTGCATGCCTTTTGAAGCAAATAATTTAAAGAAATGTTTCAGAAAGTAAAAAATCGTAAATTTCCCTACATAGTTGAACTTTTTGGTAATACTTTGTTCACGGGAATTTCGACCAATAATCCCGGGAATCGGAAAATTTCCCAGAATTCCCGGGTCAATGACGTCATGATGGCGTTTCACTAAGAACTAACAACATGCACAAGAAAATACCCATTGACCCATTCTGTTTTTTTTTTACTTTGTTTTGCACTATAAGTGTTCACCCTGTCTGTGCCCTCTTGTATTAGTAATGGATCTTCTTGTATCGCCTTGTATTTAGATGCCGTTTTAAACGAAGGCTTCGTTTCAAACGGATACACTTTATCTTTCCATTAAATTGAACTATTCGAATGAGTGCAATTCAATTATAATAGAAACGATCTAAAATTAATATGTAATAAACTATATTCTGAGTTGTACCTGTTGCCTGCACTTGAGAAACAACTGCCTCTACCTTGGAGATATCTAACGACGACTGCAGCGGCCACTTCAGATACCCAACGACAAGAGGGATGGATGGACGACATGTCTACATACATACGTACATATGTATGTGTGTTGTTTCATATACGATGTGTCTCTTAAATGCAATTTGATTATTTACATTCGTTAATTAATTCATTTTTCCCATTCATTGATATTTCTGATGTGTCATTGTTTAGCGTTTCACAATCAATTAATTTCAATTTAAATGGCGCTGCTCCACACTCCACAGCGATCAATTTCATGATCGCACGCACTCACTTCTCCATACATACATGTGTTCATAAGTAACTATGTCAACATTCAACACTTGGCGAAATTTAAATAAGTTCACTATTTTGTTCTATTTCCATCTCGGTTTGACATAACCAGATGTTATGTAGGCAGCTCTTTTTTTAGAAACTTTCTGGGCATCTGTACAATTTATTCTCGAAAATGTTGGTGATGTCGATGTCGAAATTGAAAATCCCCGGTTATTTCCTGAAATAGACTGCATGCCAGCTGTAGATCATTAAAATGTAGATCGTTAGTACACGAGACATATTGAAATTTAGAAAAAGAGGGATCATTGAATTTCGACCCATGTCTAAGTTGTAGAGCATACACTTCAGGATATAGTTCAACCAATCTCTCCGAGGTATCACTTTCCAGGTATTAGTCATCATTCTAGCGAAAGCTAGGTCGTAGCTCGATTTTCAATAAAAATATTATTGATCAGAGTTAAAATCTAAGACAGATATTGAGAACCTTTTGTTCTAAGGCTACTAAATCCAAATTAAATATATAGTTATATAAACTAGAATGACTGGAGTGTCCCATTCTACATGTGCCTCATAAAGGGAAACTGACCATCAAAGCCCATACAGAAGGCAGAGCACCCATGTGGTGTTCTGGCGCATTAGTTCGGCTACAAAGACTAGATGTCAAAACATTTCAAACAATTTGTAAAGTTTTCAAATCAAACAATGTTTTTGTCATATCAAATGGTTGATATTCCTCATATGGAAAAAGGTCTGTGCTGTCTATGAGTTTTATATAACTGTTATATGGTTTGAACGTTCTGATCAGTGAATTGTCATGGAGTATATTAGAATCATGATAGGAATGTCGATATGGAATGCAATACATGGTGGAGCGTATATTAGAATCGGACCGGCTGTACTTTGCGACAATCACTTATGTATCACAATATTTTTGTTGAACTATATTTTGTCGTTCGACTTGTCATTTTCGTTGAACACAAATCAAAATTTGTATTGCAACGATCACGTTTTCGTTCGACGTGTCGTAGCTCTGCCCTATCCACCATCAATTAGTTGTCATGCATTATCAGGTCCACTTTCATCTAACCGCAAACGGTTGAAACTTGATCGCTTAAATGTTCTTTTCCAACGATTCATTAACAGAGTTTTCGATAAATGAGAATGTGAACATAAATATATTTCGTCTACTGTACGTAGTTGCATATGAGTCTGTTCTACGAGCACCACCAACCGATCTCCTCGTGTGCACACCAGTGCTGGCATTGTGGTATCACTTTTAGTACGCTCACTCTATTCTATTCAGCTGTACATTCGTCTGTTCAAGAGTTCAGAACACTTTCCATATCAAATTCACTGAAATCTTATTAGGAAAGGTGAAGCAGGACACTGTGGTTCAAATACAAAATCTAAACTCTATGTTATATATTGTTAAGCTTGCCGATATCTGAGATAAATTTATTTCTAATCTGTCAGACATATTCTTAGAGAATATGAATAAATATTATCTGTATAAATGCCGACTTTGATGGCACTCTTGAACTGGGGGAGATAACTCATACATCGAAGCGTGCTTTTCTGAAGGTATGAGTGCTTGATGAGCATTTTGAACAAAGTCTCATACATTTATATAATTCAAATCGGACCACAAATCCATACTATTTTTTGCGGGTTGGTGTGAACTAATTCGTGTATGTATTTCATGATCGCTTAACAAGTCTGAACTAAGTACAGTTATGATCGTTCTCTCTTTGCAGAATACACATACGTATGTATATTCTATATTGGACTACGGTCTCGAATAGGCAATATGAGAAGTGTATTAGGAGAATACCAAAACGATTGGACTCCTTTTCTGATAACTGCTACCAGGTCGAACAAATAATTTTAATACCCTAAAGAGATTGAATGGATCAAGATCACGCTGATCAGAAATAATTGTTTGTTCCAAGCGCCCACTACTGACCTGGCTGGTTTAAATATGTGCCATAAATTCTAGACACTCAGTGCATAATTAAGTATATAATTGAGACATCTGTCTCAACTTCCACAATGTGTTTCCGAGACCAACTGTTTCTTTTATTTTTGTCATAAGAATGCCGTAGCGGTGAAGGGCTGGTATGGGGCACATCCTATGTTTATTGATTATTAGAGGCATTCAAATAGTTCAGGGATTTTATTGGAGTATCGAACAAAATATGAAATCGATAAACTCGTAAATCGATTTTCCGACAACGTCACGCTGAATTCGTTTGACAAGTTTGGGCTTCCAGCTACCACACAACATGACTGAAAGAGTCCTATATGGGTATGGATGGATTAAGAACTGATACCATTTAAAGGTTTGTGGTTAATCGCAATCTGCTCCTCTTATACGGTCTTATTCAGCGCGAAGTTGTACCACTCGTGGAGTATTTATTTGTTGTATCCCTCGTTTGAAGAATTTCCTAGAGTGTGTTAAATTTACTCTGACCGGCTCACATTTCAATATTTTAGGCAAACTAAGAAACATGTGTGTTTATTGAATTTAATTTCTTATGTTTTCGATGTACGAATTTTGTGGCCATTTGAGTACATTTCAGGAATGTTTCATACCACCATCACTGCTGCAGACGTTTCGAACCCTAGCCAAAGTCTACGCGGTCACACTGGCCGCCGAAAGAGAGTCTGTGGCGTCTGGCAACAAGTGAGCGCGGGAAAGATACACACAAAGAGAGTGTGGATAGCGCTCGGCTCAGCCTACTTGAGGCATTTACGAATTTCCCCCCCATAAATTAAAGTGCTCGGCATACAAAGTAGTAACTCAGAATTTACAACATGTTTGTTTACGTTCAAATTCATTGAAATTAATTCCATTTATAAATTATAACAAGCGTTCGTTCGTCCGTTCTGGATACGGGATACACCGATATCGTATTCCCTAATACTGTCGTATGTATGTATGTGCAGGGTACGTATGTATGTGCAATACAAAGTGCTTTGTGTTGGACTTGACGTTGGATTTTGTGTTCTTCTTTGTACAAGAAGTTGCTGTTGCGCATTTCAATGTGGATCTCTGGTGTGTTTGGATACGGAAAATCGTGTAGGTCTGCTGGAGTTGTATTCAAATGATCGTTTCTGTGGGCCCTTGAGGCTATTTTGGGAAATTAAGATTTGAACGTGAACAACTGTCGGTTTCTGAATGATTGCATTGCAAGTCATTTTGAATTATTCTCATAAATTCCGATGACAAATGAATTAAGATGTGTACATACACACATATGTATTAATGAACACAAGTTTGCTCATTAGGGTATTCCCTATTTGTGAGGAGTTTTTAAAATTAAATCAAAAAAAAATTAGCTTAGATTTTTAAGATTTTAGATCCTGAAGAAGACATCACTCTACGAGAAATACGATTGTCGAACAGAAAAAGGAATATTGCCTTTGGAAAATTGTGGACACGAATGTAGTGGACGTCATGTAGTGTGGAGAAAGCCCAATGAAGCTGTCAACATAAAAACACCAAAGCTTCTGTATAACCGTGGTGGCATGTAATGCATGTCGGCTCTGGCAGTGGGAAAAATTACATTCATAGGTGATCGTCATGTTTACTTTTCAATTTTGAAGAATAATTTGCATGCTAGTGTGCAAAAATCTAGGGTCTAGATATGAATAACAATTCTTTCCAACACGACGACGATCCCAAGCACAGGGCTTTAGTCATACAATTCAGGATATAAGACATAGAGTTACGACTTGAATCCCATAGAAAATCGTTGTGCTTACCTCGATGTTAAGGTGAGAAATTACGATGATGAAGATCGTATTAAAGGAGGTTTGGGAAAAATACCTTGTCCAATACTAAAAAGGATACCAACGTATAGCGTATACACTTTTGAAATTTCCTTTCCCACACGTCTTCAATGGCAATCCTGTTGTTACATTGACTTTTAATAACAAAATCTCTCATTTATGTTCTCACTTATTTATGATTTTAATATGAAATATATTTCAATTATTTTTGCCCAAATACAGGGTGGCCCAAATAAGACCTAGTGAGCATGTGCATAGTTTGGCTAAAATCATACGCTCCATCTTGTTGAAACCACAAATTAGCATATTGGTCCACCACTGGCCGCGTAATATTGTCGACCACATTGATCGGTAAGACGTCCCGGATACCATGCTCATTCTCAAAGAAATGTGGGCTGACGACTTTTGTGGCAATAAAACCTCATCAAACAGTGCAACCGGTTGGGTGTATATATTACCCTTGGAAACTGAGTGTCCCGCAATCTACACTAGTGTTTATCACATAAATGGAATTTGATCGTTTGGAAGAATAGAAAAATGTTATAGTTCTAATGTGTTGTTGTGTACTGTACATATTCATTAACAATTCCCCAAAGTTCAGTTAAAAAGTCATTTGTGTTTCACATCAGTCGGCCTCATTTGGGCCTCATTTTATATCTGTAATATGCAGACACTTTCGAGTGCATCGACAATGCAGTCTAAGGTGGAAAACTAATTTTCTTGAAAACGCCGAATTGCAGGTTTTTAATATCTATGGGACGTTTGTGACATTCCTTGATGAAATCCGGAAAAATAAGGGTCACCCGAATGCACATGCTTCAAAATATTTCCAAAAGTGTAAGGAAGCCTAACGTTATGCTATGAAAATATGGAAAAATATTATGCTAACTATAGAAATTAGTTCGAGCACCGCATAACCACAGCCAAACAACGGGAACAACGATGCTCGTGGAACACATTGGTCGAATGCACGCAATTGCATAGAGGAGCTTAGGTAGATCGTTTGTGAGACACATATTCATATACTAATCCCCATACTTACTTTACACATGAAATGTGTTTTGAATCGATGCCATTAACAAGCTGTTGCCACACACAGATATCTGTCACAATCAAATTGTTGCGGTTGCATGTGTTAGTGGTTGTTGCGAGTATAAACTGTTGCCCTGACATTTTCACAACGGGGAAATTTTGCATTTCAGTTGGAGTGCCAGAGTATTACTAACTCCAGGTAATAACAAAACTATTCGAACAGAATTGCTACCTACATTAGCTGTTATTATTATTTTGTTCGCTTATAAGTACTCTATGAATCCGGTGAAGCGGTTTTTATAAGCATTTCATATCCAAACAGTTTTAATACACCTACATAGATGACCGACATTTAAGTATGTACATACATATATCTTATGATGCTGCCATATAGATATAGATCTTAGTTTAGATGAAGAAATATTTAAACCTGGATCCAACAAGAGTAATTTCCTAAGAAGAAATCTAATTTTATTTAACATTGTGCAACATGTGTACCATGTATTTGGCATGATTCCTTCCCCGGTTAGGTATCACACAAGACACTTATCATCACTTGTGTTCGACATGTATTTACAGCTTACCTCGGCGGTAGAAATTCGACCACCCCCACCCTTACCCCGTAAAATTCGTTTCATTCATATGAACATAAAAATCTCTTTAATGGCAATTTGTTCATGCATGTAGACAATCACATATTTAATATGCGTGTAATTAAATAACAACGATTTATAAAAATAATTGTACTAAAATGAAAAGAAAATCTTAAAAATCACTAACTACTTATTTACAAACGTTCAACTAAAACAATGAACTTAGCTTACGAAGGAGGGAAGGAAGTTTAGCGCAATGACGACTACAACTAATGTAGAAGGAAGTCGGAGGGAAAGTTAATACCAAATGGAGTTTAACTATTTGATGTCTCCCGGGACCGGTTTCGATTTGCTTCTGTACTTGCGGATGCAGGATTCCAGGAGCCACATGGCGAGCGCCACTAGACACAGCACATTGAGGAAGTTCAATACAAAGGCGTAACTGGTTTCATCTCGTATCAGGCCTGAAAGTATAAGGGATTAACAATGAGTTGGATAGATACATGGAAATGGTAGATAAAGGATGTCCAACAATCAAATATTTGCACATCATTCGAATATGTGCGAAGGATCTGACCAAAAAACTAGAACATACATATTTTGTAAGCTCGATTTCCAATAAAAAGACAAGAGATCAAGTTGGTCTACTGCGACGACATTTTTCAAAAGAACATGCACGCGCACAGTTTTAATTCAGATGATTTTCATTGCTTTTGTTTTGTTTCGAAGACAATGTGTGTACCAACTGGCAACGAATTAACTTTACGTGTACTGGCAGGGTAAATATGGAGAACGGTTAGTCGCAATTTTTGTGAACTGTTTTTTCATTCTTTCGAAATTCAAATATTTTGTGAACTTTTAAACACCCTTTGTATAGTACAAAACTTATTAATATGGAACTCACCGATGAGGGGACCACAAGCCATTGAAAATACACCGGACATGAGCAGCTGCAAACCGGCTGCTGCAGGCAGCCTCTTGAGCGGTACGTAGCCGGGAATGATGAGTGACCAAAATACGGTGCGGAATGCCTTGTTCAAGCCCATCCATAAAAAGATGGCTATCATTACGTAGAAGTTGGTGGTGAACGAAAGAAGGAAGCGTCCTATGCACATGCCTAAAATGCCGACGGCAAAGAATGCCTTATTGCTCAGATTTATTTTGGCCGTTATGAGTGGCACCAGGAATCGTATGACCAAGTCGCAGAAACCCAGCAGCGACATGGCCATGGCAATCTGGTGGCTGGCAAAACCAAAGTCCGACAGAATAAATGGTGTTAAGATGGCAAAATTAATTTCGACGAAATTGATCAGCGTCAAACCAATGGCCAAGTTCACATACGTGATGTCGCGCAGTAAGTCCAAATCAAAGAATATCACTATTTTCATTAAAAACGTCAGTTTCTTCCGTTCCTCCTCCACCTCATCCACTTCATCGTCGTCCGATTCCTTCAGCTTCTTGCTGTAGCCATTGCTTTTGCTATCATCCCATTCCGCCACACGAGTATCGTGATAATGATCGTCATCGTGATCGTCCTCCTCTTTAATGCTGTGGCTGACTGAAAAGCTGCGCGTTTTAGCCGCCGCATCATTGTTGTTGCCATTCAAGCGTTTTAATTCCACACCCTGTTGGTCGTCTTGATTCAGCTTCTGCTGCTGCTGTTGTTTCTCCCACGTGCCCAGGCGATTGCGATACGCACCTGTATTCAAAGAGGTTCGCGAGCCGAACCAGCCATCATTGGCGCGTGGCAAGACCGGCGTTTCCGGTTCTACCGGTTGGGCAATGACATGATCATCCTCATCGACCGGTGCCAATTTTGTTGATGCTTCTGCATCGTTCTCCAGTTTCTTCACATGCCACTTCACCGGTTGATAAATCAGCGAGCAGGCAAAGGTGTTCAGAGAGAGACCGGCGAAAAAGAGTACGGTATACCTGACACCAACATATTTCAGAAGGAAGGTGGCCAAGTACGGCAGACAAATCGGACCCAAGCCGGCTACGCCGAACTGATATGCGGTAGCCGTGCGTCTTCTCTCCTTGAAGAAAGTATTTACGGCAAGCGACGAAGCCGATACGGTTAGACCTCGTCCCAAACCTGTATGTGTGTGTGAACAAATTATTTTAATATGCAAACGAATGAAGACAAGCGTAACACTTACCGTAACAGCAGGAAAACGACAAGACGTAAAAGAGAAATGAATTTGCAAACACACACGTAAAGAGGCCAATAAAAGTCATGACCGATCCGACCAGAGCAACTTGTCGATACGAATATCTGCGGAATATCGGACCATTTAGGAGACCTGCAAGTGGAACGAACATATTGTAAAAATCAATCAATCTTCAATGTGGCAGCAACTATGTGGAGAGTTGAAAATGTGGGTTAAAAATATCATTGACAATTTCGATAACACTACGGTGAAGCCTGATTAACCCCAAAGGTTATCGGGTCCAATCGGTTTTCCTTCCCTCAACAGAAATGTCCAACTCGAAATGTATCGGGTAAGATTTGAGTTCACGTGACTTTACCTCAGTTTTAACCAGCAAAATACTGGAACTGATGGTGAGTGCTGATGTATTCCCAATAACAAAATTATGCATTTGGTCAACGTTTTTGCAGATAGGCACGATTGTGCTGATAGGAACATTCTGATACGTAACCAGCACCATAATCTCTATGCAAAACATTGAAATTTCCGGCTACAAACAATAAATAGATTTTTCGCCAGGCCCATATTAGTTATTCAACCGTTGTTCGCCTGCTATTATCAATCGTATGTAAAGAAATGGCAGTTGGACAACCTTCGTTTTGGGGTGGACAGACGATATCGGTCTGAATTTTTATAATACCACAGTTGACCAATGCGGTTGCGAAAAATATCTTTTGCAACTCGTTATCGATTTTGTTGTTTTTTTTTTTAATCGCACAGTCGCATCGCTTGGCGCATTAACGTGGACTATAGTTTTGTTAGTCCGACTGAAGCGCATGATTATGTGTATGTGTGTGTTCTGAATTGATTAATGATTTCGCGGTAATTGGTGATCTTCAACCCGAATAGCAAAACGGTACGAGCACAAACAACATATCGTATATGGAAGTCTCTGCGTAGTAGGAGTCAAACACGCACAAATATGTTTGAGCAAACGATACATTTTCCTTGGCTTTGACTAAACAAAATTGCCAATAAAAAAAAATAGCATTGAAAGATGGAATTCAAAACGAGCTGAGACCGGTAATAAAGAGTAGAAGTTTTTCCGAACATTTCAGATATTCTACTGATATTGACTTGCACGCCCCAAATCTGTCTGCGTCAATCCACCAGTATACACACTAAAATTGTTATTCAACTGTTTCCATTCCCAAAATATGTTGACATTTGTATAATTACCGGATATGGCGGATATCGCCACCTGTGTATTGATAATTGTGGTCAATTGTGAACTGGAAATTCCCAAATCGGCCATGTGTCCACGGAAAATAATGCCAAACTGTTGGGCCATAGCAAATGTCACCAACTGCAAATGTAAGGACAAGAACAACATTAAGTCCGACTCAAGGTGCATATTTCTCGTTTTATTACTTACGATATTCACGCCACTGGCGATGGCCACCAACCAACCCCAGCCGCCATCGGGAGCCACGAAATTGTCACCCAAATCACTTTTGTCGCGTCTCTTCTTCTTCTTCTTTTTCTTTGGCTTTAACTGTTGGTGGGGGCGTTCATTGTTATTTTCTGTGAGGTCCGGAATTTGAAGTTTCGGTAATTTGGTTGCTCCTTTCGTGCTGCTGTTGTCTCCGACAAAACCTGCATCTCTCGTGATCGATTTGCTCAATTTGTCATCATCTCCCATTTTGGAGGTGTACACGCGTGGGCATTACTCGAATAAACGGAACTCTGTAAGAGAAATTGTAACATCATGATAAGAAACATTGTCTTCAAATATTTACTCAACGAGCGGTTGTAAATTAATAAATTACGATTAATCTGAGAAATTCGTGGGCCACGCGCCCTCCCAGGAATCAATGTAATCGCTTCGATCAGCAATCAGACCAAACATTTCTTGGCGATAATAAAGAAGTGCACAGTGATTTGTGCCGCCTGAATGTCTAAATCGAAATGCAGTTTCTCTTCGACGTGATTCGAAATTTGAGATTAAGACTCCTGATAACTTTCTAAATCAATCTGGCTATGTCGTACAATAGGTTTAATCATAAATGAAAATTCGAATTCGTTTTCAAAAACTCAAAAAGTATCCACCTGAAAATCCACACTAATACGTTTATGGTGATAGCTTTTGAAATTGGCTATTGGATATTTTTATTTGGGAGACCATGTTTGTCCATTCAGATTTTACAAAACTGTATATACAGCACTGTATGTAGAACGATAAATGTTTTCGATATTTTAATTTTATTGAGTTTTCGTAATATTTTTCAGACATCTAAATGTCATTGTACAAGCGAAAATCTCAAGGCCACGCACAACATGTATACGAACAATGTTTGATATGTCTAGTTTAGTATTTATTTCCATTAAGATAAATAATGTTCTTAGATTGATAACACCTATGGCAACATGACTTTACTTATAGACGAAAATATTCGTTTTTTTTTTGTACAAAAATGCCGATTCTTTTAAAAGTATTACAATAATGAAGGTGCCAAGTTGTTTGGCAAAAAGAAATTCCAAATATTTGAACATGATTTCGATAACACAAATTGGTCTTAAAATGATAGATAGGAAAATAAAGTAATTTAGAAATGTCAGACGAAATAAAAGCAATTAAAATACAAAACCGCGGTGATAGCAGCGTGATTCTGTCACCGAATAATGATTGCCAAATGACTAATAGATCTACATTTATGGATGCGACGCCACTTAAGTCCACAACGACACCGGAGTGAATATTTTCAAATTCAATTTTATTTTTTATAAAACTGTGCAATTTGCAGGCGATAATTATTTTCACTTTTTGGCCACAAAATGATGAACTGGTTATTCAATAAATTGTTCAAAAAATTGTAAACATTGTTAACAAAAATATAATAATTATAATTGCAAATGGGATAACTTCCATGAGACATGAAAACTTTAGCCGATTTTGTTGTCTTATGCAGAAAACGGTGACATTATTTCTGTGAGGCGCCACATTTGGTTGTTTTGAATTTCTGGAAAATCTATTTTTTTTTCCTTCTTCTAATTTTTAGTTGCTGTTACTCTCAAAGACTTAAATAAAAGTCAAAGAAATGAACGAATTTAGTTGTATGTAATATCGGACAAAACCACTGTTTCCAGACACCCCTTGCTGTGGTCGTGTAATTATTATAAAACGCATATTTCTTTTATTTGTTTCCGACAGTCCAATTATGAGTTCACACAGTCATAATTGAGTAGTGTGCCGATTATATCATACAATTATGTTAACTGGTCTTCGAACCAGCACTAGATCGTCTCGGGGCCGATATCGTATGGTCATCGACGATTCACGATGTAGATTATTACACGTACACAATTCAGTGGATGACATGGAAATGTTTCAAGTAAACTGACCGTTATCAGCAGACGTTCCAAAAATATTCTTACATATCGTAAAATATGCGAAATAAATGCGATAAGAGCAACTCCAAAGATTATCAATACAAACATGTGTTCTATGTACACAGGGCGGGCCAACATAATATCTGTTACTTAATATTATTTTGAGGATTTACGGTTTCCCTTCGGAAGAGGTCATTATTTTTATATTCTCATGAGTGAATAGCTGGAAACCACGTTGGAAACCACGATAATGTTTATCTTTACTGATTTTATATTGAACGTTTAATGGGTTGGTATTTTTTTTAACCACATTCACGAAACCGTGTAGCTCAAGTGAAACCAAGCCACGAAATATGATATTGAGTTTCTTCGACTAATTTGGCTGCCATTTTCACAATTCAGACCTTACGATGTACAGATGCTCGGGAAAATATTTCTTGCACGAGAGACCCGCCAATTACATTTATTTCACATTTACTGCTTATTTAACTTGTCAGCATCGAATTTCCCAAAAACTATGCCGGGCGGACATATAACTTGGAAATTATATTAATTTCATCCACAGAAAACTGAGAGGGAAAAAATCTGATGTATTTGTTGCTTGATGAAGTATATTCCTTGTGGATTGTTGTGTCAATTAAAAGTGCATCCATCCATTTTATCTACATCGTCGATTATCTGCTCCGTCCGCTTAGTAATCCGAAAATGTTTGAATTTTTTTAATTGGGCACTGACTTTTGACCCTTCCTGCATACATCTATGCATGTACTCACAAACGAAATGTTCATTAGTGCAAGAACATCACAACTCAAAATTCATATTCATTCGTTCGTATATTCTCGGGAGCGAACTCTTTCAAATGACATCGTGCAGAAAACTAACTAACTGGTGTGGAATATTTTTGCAACCTTTAGTTTCACATTGCACAGCGAGCTAACTAATTTTTTGAGTTGTGGCAGTCTTTTCGCAAACAGGCGATATGATTATTTGTATGTACTTAAGTCCCGGTCGTGACAGATAATAATTCCAATAACGATAACACACATTGGGTATGATTTGATTTGAGTACGCGTCGAACGATAAAATTACATTTTTATGGGTGTTGTCAACAACTTTATTCAGCGGACTTTTGTCAGCTTCACAGAAAACAATGAGTGATGGCTCGCCGTGACAACAAGTTCGTTTAAACTTCTGGTTGCTTCTTCCTTTGACTGGTTCAAAGTGAATTTCTTTATTTGTTTGTTTGTCTGTAGCACCAGCACCGGCACCGGCACCTTATGTTTGTTTTATCAATTACGCGTCGTCGCAGGCACATTTGTAGTCAATATTCTAATAACACTGAAATGATGGATGGCGAATCACTTTCGATGTGATGACAAAGGGCTTTAACAGTTCGAGTCATAGAACCAAACTCATGATCGGAAGTTACGCCATACGATTCGTATGGTATGGATATTTATAGACACGTACTTGGATTATTTCTAATTATGTGTCGGATCTGAATCTGACTCTGATTCACTGTTCTGGAACTGGAACTGGAACTGGCTCTCTGTGTGAGGCAGTGCTCTTTTGAATGTTAATTTCCGTGGATTTGGGTTCAATCTTAAATTCTCACTTAAACACAGGCGTAATAAAATCAATTGCATGTGCGTCTACAGTTTCGAATTGAACCCGCTACACCGCCACTACTTCTCACTTTCGTTTACCAGCACCGACTAATTGTTGTGGACTCACGGCTATTGGCAATTCGAACCGAACCAAACCGAACCGATTTTGTTGATAACTAATGTTCATTATCAAAAAATTTGTTAATTTTCTTTTTGCGTTTCTGCTTTTTAGTTTGTGTTTTTTATGAGTATTTTTCTGTACTGATACAATAAATATTGGCGGCTCTCGCATGCTTTGTTTTTTTTTATGTTTTTGGGAGACACCCTCGCATGTGAACTTTACGCTTATGTTAGTTACTTAATTATGCTCTGTGTAAAGTAAAACAACAAAACTATCTAATTTTAAATGTTTCAATGGATGGATGTGGATGTTTTGGATTGAAAACAAATCGTCGAGACAAATATTCAAATGTTTTATTTTTGTTTTCGTCATAGCTAGCGTGCACGCTCTCGCTGTCTCTCTCTCTCTCTCTCTCTGTCTTGGAGCCCCCGGCCCAGCCTCTTTCTCAGTAAACATTCAATTTCAATGTGTTTGGATTTCTGAAATGATTTCACAAAACCCGTTTTGCTGTCGTCATGCCATGAGTGTCGGCGATCTTGCGATCGCCGAGCTTGTGAAATTCATACGCACGCTCTGCATACGATTTCGGTGGAGTAATGGATTTCTGCATTCTTGAGAAATCCTCCAGTGGCCTTTCTACCGAAGCGATAAAAAGCCTCCTTGGAATCGGTTCCACTTTGTTGTTGATATACTTATGTATGTACGTCTTTACGGCTGCATGTATCAGCCCACAGTTAGTGTTTTATAACGGTAATTGTGCACTGTTATCGCACTTTAGTCGCTGTATATCGAATGTCTAAAGGTTAATACTTGCAAATAACATTCCGATATAACTAAAGATACGACAATTGCTTTTAATTGTTTAGTTAGATTAGCAATACCAGAGAACGGGAGCGGAAGCGGGATCGTGAGAGGGAGAGTAAGTCCAAAGTGTTCGATGGTTGAGTTGCTGTTGTGTGACGTTTAAAAAACACCAGGTTCCCTGTTTCCCTTTCCGATTACAAATAGCACGAATACCTCGAAAGAGACTTTTTATTTGCAGAGAATAAAAATAACAATAAAAATATATATATGGAGTATTCATATGGAATGGTGTAAAACAAATTGGAACGAAAGGTTACACAATTTGTGACAGTATTTAAATGCCTACCCCCACCCAGCATACGATGGAGTAAACTACGTATGTATACTAAATATGTCGTTCGCTTTGCAACACTTTGAAATAATTATTGAAAGTTATTGATCGGTATCAAAGATGTAAAGACAGGTCTATGGAAAGCTCGATAACATCCAAATGATATCGATGGCTTCACTCCATGGTATGTATGCTAAGTCTAAAATGTCAATTTTAGAGGAGACGCATTCAAATTTTATTTGGAATTTCTCAAAGGCCGTATGAGATAGGAACTCAATTGTTTTGGGAATTTATATCTGAATTATCGTAGAATTTTTTTTTAGTTCGCAAGAATTAATTTTTGTGTCAGAACTTAGACCACCATAGAATGTACAGAAATATTGGCGTCGTTTCTCTAAGTTGGCATTATTTTATATACACGCCTTTATTTATCCGGGGAATAACATGATAAGTGCTCTTAGCGACACTCGAAAATGTACGACTGTAAAGTAAACTTAGACTTAAAAACAAGTCTCCCTTCTAAAGAATACTAAGTGGTACTTGGCCCGTTTTGGAATGGACCATTTCTTTAAACTTCAATCATATGCTAAGAAAAATGTTAAGCATAATTTTGGATGGTATTGTCGGAGAAATTAAAGCTTTTGACAGAATTTCAGTGGACAATTTCCGAATTAACCTTTAACTGATGAAGCGGTGGTAAATTTTACACTTTTTTAGGCCACATACTATGCCCAAAAAATTCACCTCATCAGTTAAAGGTTAAAAAAAACAATCTACCAGTCTAAATCGACTTGGCATACGCTGGAATGAAGTCATCGAGATGATGGCCATCCATACCATGGGATTGTGAATGGGATATGTTATTGACCATCGGTTGAGTGCGAATTGTCCACTTATTTTGTTTCATTGATAAATATAATCGCAGATTTTCGTTTCTTCTTCGGCTTTGACCTTCTATCGAGGTCTCGGTCTCCGGTCTATAGACTATAGTCGTCTACAGGGATTCCCTCGCAAACAGGGTTTCAAATAAAATTGCTCTTGTCGGTGGATCGCTTTGGATCTCCTGTCTCGTTGTCACGATATTGCGTAGTGTGAATAATTGCTAGATTGTTGAATTCGATAGTTCACTCGTATAATACTATTTCTATAATCTGCAAGATGCCGCTGTTCATCAGATCGTCTTCTCTGCCGATTCGACCACATCTTTTACGATTGTGAACTTTCGATTGTCAAATTAGTCTATGTAACCGGAAATCCGAAACAAACATTTGCTTTTTTTTTTAATTTTAGTTAATCTTTTACATGTATTTTAAATATTTTAATGATAGCTGATGCCTGAACCGGAACCTTTACGATACCAACATACATTTCAATAATTTCTTTTCTAATTTGGGAAAGAAAATAAACGTGTCAACGTATGTACTTGTGAACATACTTGCTGTATGGCCATTGAATCGAATATCTGTGGTCACAACCCTTAACAGCCTAACTCGAGTTAGGACACCATTGAGTTATTAGCACCATCGTATTCAGCGTATCTAAATTTATTTGCTCTAAATTTTTCATGTTTGTATCTAGGAAGGCAATTAATCCTAAAAAACCTAATAGCTTAAGTTATTTTTCTAAATTACTGTTTTGGCATAACTGCCTAAGTCAATTTAGGATTACAACAAATATAAACATTATTTTTTCATTATTGCCTAAATCAACTTAAGTCGTTAATCCAAAAAAACAAAGAAACAATTTTATTTTCCTAACTTGAGTTAAGCTCTTATTCCGAATTACAATTTCGTTTTTTGATAAACATAAATTGAGTTAAGGTCTTTCTCCAAACAAAAAGTTTTTTATTTAATCTGGAATAATAGCCTAACTCAACTTGAACTTTTTGACTTTCTTTCGTTCAACAATTCATAAGAGCCTAAGTGTCTTTTTCGATAATATCTTTTGACTGCGAGAATAAACAACTATTTTTTGTTAACAACTAAGTAAAGAAATTCGTTTCCTTGGAATCTGTAGCAAAGTTTTCCAAAAAACACCTTCTCCTGATTTTCAGTGAAGATTCAAAACTTTAAACTCCTGTACTGAAAATATTGAAAAACAGACTTAGGCTGTTATGAGTTGTGACCACAGATATATCGTCAAACCATGAGTCAATTCAACAACAGATATCTATGGATTATACATTTGGCAAATCTTATCAGCCAATAACTCTTTATCGCCAAAAGATTGCAAACGCGAAAATGTTGTATTGATTTCAGCATTTAACAATAACCTTATCCCACTAAATTTAAAATTTTATTTTCGATTTTTTCGCCAATATCTTCGAGTCTCGGAACCATTTTGAAGGTCTTCTAACACCCTCATGAGCATCTGATATTATGGATTCCAGTCTACCTTCTTGACTACGAGAAAATCATTAAAAAAGTGTTTGTTAGAAGATTTTAGAAATGGAATTTTTTGTTGTTTAAATTAAAGACAACAACACACATCAGAACAGACACGCATGTTTGTAGTTTAGGATTCCTCGTGTAAACATTCATGACTTTACTAAGAGTTTTCAAAAGAAAATGTCGCCAGGGGAATAAGTCATCGTGTAAATGGGACTTTCCAAACACACATTTTTTCTTCCTGCGAACCGAAGCTGTTTTTTCGAACAGTGGTTCGGTTCACAGACAACGTGATATGGTTCGGTTTAAAAAAAAAAGGTTTAAAAAAATAGTTTACAGGAACAGAAGAGGTACACCTCAGTGAGCTTTGTAACTTGTACAGCAGGTCGTACTGTTGCCGCCGCTTTACATAAAATTGATGGTGAGTTGTTCGAAACCACAACCCCCCGCAACCAATTCGCCTACCGGGGCGCTTCACATTTTAAGGGGATTCGGAAGAACAAAAGCAATTGAGTAAAAATGAGATGCAATGCCCACACTTTCTACACCATAGAATCACAAGACGTACAATGTGTTGTCGAATATGGACCAATTATAATAACGCTGTAAAAAGGAATCTATTTCAAGGCTATACGAACGGCCTTAAAATATTTATCAGCCTCACAGTTGTACATGTATTTGCATGACGTTTGCTTAGACGTTTAAATCAATTTGTTTTGGCTTCTTCAAACAACAACCGCACGATTTTATTGTTAACGGAAGTAAACCGTAAATAGTGTTACGGTATTATTTGTTTAGACCGAGACTGCTTGACATCTTTTTTATTATGGTGGTGAAACGCCATTCTTAACATATCTTTAGGAGTAAAATTTAACGTGGACGCAGTTGCGTTACTGCATCGTTAGATGGCGCAAGCGACTACTGATAGACATTCATGTTCAATTAAACGTGATCGTTAGATGGGAACACATGCAGACTTTGCAATGCAGTAAAACGTCTACGAAGGGACAAAGGATGTCTGGATTTTCTTGATATTTCTTCTTATAATTCACATTCGCTAAATGATACCAAACAGGTATACACGATGTTAAGGTTAACTACGCCACCTCCTTCGTACTCCCCACCAGAGTTTTGTGTTCCACTTCCACTCAAATAGTATAGTACAATTAACTTCAACTTCTCTGGTAAGAAAGGAGTATATAAGTTGTTCATCTTGGTCTGCTTATTAACTGCTGCCCAAGCCCTTCGGTCTTGTGGTGCGTACTATCTACAGTTCGTCAGTCTCGTTCTTCCCTGTCTGCAACTTTCGTGGTAGTTGTCGTTTAACGCCTTTCTGGCTGCAGCCAGGTGTATAAATTCTTACACTACGTCAAAGCTGCAACCTCCGGTCTCATTTCGCTTATACCTATTCATGTATTTTGTCAATCAATCCCAATTTTTAAAATCTCATAAATATTATTACTAACCTACTTATACGAATTATTTTTGTATGGCCCACAAAATCACGAGTGTTATTTTTTTTTTTTAATAACACATACTGTCAAATTTACGAAATTTCCATTGCAATAAATGTACGATTATCTCCTGCATTTGCAGCGTTTTTGCAGCTAACCAATCGAGTATTTCCATATGGTTTTTTTGGAACATTTATCAGTTTAAATCTATCTTAACCGGCAGCAGGGACAGCCGAACACACTGCCTAGTGTGCGACTAACGTACTATAGAACAAGTTTCATATCCTGATAAGAACACAATATTTGTATCTGTAGATCGTAAATATAAATAAATTTAAACAAATAATAATTTAATAATTATAACAATTAAATAAATGATGCACACTATTGCGATGTCGTAGTGTGCAATAGGGTTATATAGTTAAGACCAAAAGTCGACTTTTCGACTATTACAATAAAATCAAAAGTCGACTTTTAGACTTTTCGACTTATTAGCATAAAAAAGTCGATTAAAGTCGACTTTTCGAATTTTTTCTTTAGATAAAAAAAAAGCAATATTTTGGAATAAAAACAAGTTTTCTTTGTATTAAAAACTTTTATATAAAAAAAAGTGTTTATAAAGGTAATAACATCAGGTAATTCATGTAGTTTTTAAATTATATATATTCAAGTTTTTAAAAACTTTTAAAAAAAGTTTTATTTAAAATAGTTGATCAATATTCCTGGAACCACATGTCCGCATCTATTGATCTCAAAAAGATAATCATATTTAAATTGTTTGGGGAAATTTGGCTCCGAATTTGGGTAGCAATAGGTCCTGCATGCGAAAATAATCTCTCACACGGGACAGAAGTGGCAACGATTGACAACGTTTTTTTCGCAACTTTTGCAATAAGTGGGTACTCGCTTTCTATTGTTCTCCAAACAAGTAGTGGATATTTGAAGATAAAATAAAAAGTCGAAAAGTCGAAAAAGTCGACATGAAAAAGTCGACTTTTAGACTTTTTTAAAAACAAAAAGTCGACTTACCGACTTTGACTTTTTTGTACCCAAAAGTCGATTAATCGATTAGTCGAAAGTCGACTTATAGAACCCTAGTGTGCAAGCGGTTGTTCACCGATCCCGGAAACTCTTCCCCGCGTAGCTTAAAAATCCCGGAAACGTTTTACCTCTGATTGGCAGCACTGATTACTGATTGAAATCGATGTATTGGTAAAATTGACGTTTCGAGTGTGCAGCCCCTGCTAAGAGTCCTCTTTGTCTCTCGCACACACACACATGCGTGTGTAAGCATCAAAGAGAGTGTGATGAAGAGAAAAAAGTGCCCGTCATAGAGAGCGCCGTCATGGAGAATACTCGTTGTTTACAGTTTATCATTATTGTTTTTACCAATGCTCACATGCATGGACAACAAAATGTGTTTATTGCTCTGATGGCCAGCCATCTGGTGGCTTTAAAACCATTGTGCCCCCATACATTTCCACACACACACAGAAACAAACTCTTCCTCTCTTAGGCAATCGGTGCATGTGTGTGTTGTATCTGTGCCTGTGTTTGTATCTACATACATACATATTTGCTCATTTTGTTTTCTTTGCTTACTGCATTTTCACATTTCGATATATTTATTATTGTTCTTATAGAATGGCAGTGTACAAGTGTGTGTGCGTGTGTGTGTATGTTCGTGTGTACTTATGTATGCGTAAGTGTTTTTTTTAAGTATTTCAGCACTGATGTTGGTGGTTACTTTTCAATTATTTCAGTACAATTTTACGCGTTGAAAGAGCCTAACAACAGGTGGTTGTTTATTTTTTTTTTCTATGACCAAAATTAACTTAAACATAATCAAAAATAGCATATTTAAAATTTGCAAATAAGTCAAAGTGAACATTTTTGGTGAGGTGAACGTCAAATGTTAGATAAATTAACCAAATGTTGCCACATATGATTGAAGAAGCCACCTCCTCGGATCGTCAGCTGTTTAAAAGCCAAACAAAGTCATTGTCCACATAACTCATCCACTGACATTGATTTGCAGTTGAAAATCGCTGTTCTGTGAAAGTGTATCCAAAACAAACATTCACACACACTCCGCACTCTTCTCTCAAAGAGATTTGGCGCTTGGTTGCGCTCTCTCTTTCTCTTGTTTACATTGGCCCGTTGGGGTGGCCTCTATGTGTTCTCAGTTCAAAGTAGAAGTCTAACTGTGCGGATCGTTGTATCAGCTGGTTGTTTGCCTAGTTAATTCACTGGAAGTACCCGTCTGCCAGTGTGGTTTGGAATCGTGACCCCATCGCGCACAAGTACCTCAACGCAACGTCGTAACGTGTAACGTAACGTAGTGAGTAAACGAGTTGTAGACACTCACAAATGGAATAGCAAGCAGTGCAACTGCAGACTTTGGCTGTCTGGAAAACATGCATGCAAAAACGTGCGAGAAACACAACAAAAACAACGAAGACGATCCAGAAGTCGAGACTTTGCTTTAATTTTGTTACGTATCACCGCAAAACGATCTCACTGCTCACTCCGGTTCGTTGTACCCCACACTTCTTCGTCATCATCTTCAGTATTAACGTTTTCAAAAATAAAGCAAAAACAGATGTCAACTATTCGAATGACAAGCGGAACGCTGACGCAAAAGATTTGATCTGGTTGTGTGTTCTACGCTAATACGACGAGTAGTTACAACAACATACAGATACAAAAGAGTTTTTGGTGAGAGTAGATAGAAAAGTCTGACATCATCAACGATTGTTGCTACAGTTAACCGGAATTTGAACCGTTAGCTAAGGAAGCCCAAGGCCAGCTTTGTTATCGCCGCCCAAATCCGCGCAACGGAAGTGAAAAGTGACACACGCCTTAACACCCGATCAGAACGTATCGTCAACTACACACAGATCAGACATCAATACCATACCGACGACGACGGCGACGACAACACAGAAACAACAAATATAATATAAACAAAACAAAACAACAACAAAAGTGTATATCAAGTGAAACAGTGTCGATAGAATAGAAAACAAAAGAACGAAAGTCACTTTTTCACAAAACAATTCGTATTTCAGTTCAAGTGCTTTTGTAGCGACTTCAAAAAACCCACCCAACGCATCGCAGGAAACCAGCAGTCAAAACAATAAAAGATGAAAACACAAACCAAAAAAGTGGCTCCCGATGGTGGCTGGGGCTGGGTCGCCTGCTTCGGCGTAAGTTTGGTCAATGTAAGTAAACACACACACCCACCCTTCTAACCCTTCCTCCATACAAAGAATCCACTTAGTAATTTTTTTTTATCGTCTGCTAGCGGTTCTCCCCAACTCACATCTCGTATACCTGTCAATCAAGTCGTGTAAAAAAAAAAACAAGGAATATATGGGAGTCATTCCATGAGAAGTCATTATGATCACGCTCTCAAAACGTGATTCTTTTTTTCCATCAGAAAAATTCCATTATGTGTTTTGCTTTGTTCATTTATCCAAAGTTCTTCCATTCCATTCCATTCCACTTCTCATTTTGTATCTTGCAAGAAAGAAGAACAATAAAATATGTATCGCCCGTATAGTTGTTGTGAAATATGTACGAAAACGCTCGCGCGACTTGATGAGCAGATCACTGTAAAACACACAAACCCACACATACACATATGCCAAGGCGCCCTGCACACACTCGCACTCCCATATCCATACATCAAAGGAACAAGCAAAAATATTACCACGGCCTACAGTGTCAGTTCGCAACAATGGCTGCTTTGTTCTTAAGTATTGCAAAACGCAAATGCAAAAAGAGAAGAGAAGAAGCAAAGCAAGACCGAGACGGCCATGCCATGCGTTCTTTCTTTCCTTATGGGTTTTTAATAGCACAAATTAAATTATGACGCGTTCTTGCAGACCATTAACAAATTCAATTGACGGCCAAAGGACTTTCCATCATTAGGTATTTTGATGACTTCGATACGTTTTGCTACAAGTCAGCTGCGTGATATTCGTTGGACATTTTTTTTAGTTAGCAATTTCGACCAATGTCGGTACTGAACTCCTTTTAAAAGATGGTCCATTAAATATAATTTTGGCCCACATTGAAATTCCGTTTTTGAGTAATTTACTGATAGACCCTTTTGAACAACACGTCCCTTTAGTCTCATATAACCCCCTACCCCGTAGGGTTCATTAATAGAGTTTTCTACAGAGACGTTTATGGTTCATCTTGAAAGGGAAAATATACACACATGGAAATAATGGATTTGTTTCCAATGGTAAATAAACCTCTGATTTTAAATAAGTCTATTTAATTGGGAATGAAGTTAGTTAATGAATCCTTGCAGAGATAACCTTTTTTATCTCTTTCCTATTGTCTTCTATACACTTGTACAGTCACTACCAAAGAACAGCATTTAGGTCTATTGGATATTTGCTTATCATAGTTTGAATAAGCTCAGCTGATTCCCAACTAATCGTTGTTCTGGTCGAATAAACAAATTCAAATTTCAAAAGTTCTCTTACATTTCTTAGCTTGTTATTCATTTGGAACTACTCCACGATAATTTGCAGTTTTTTAAATGTCTATTATTTTCTTAAGAAATATAAACTATTTTGAAACCAGCCGATCTGGTTTTGCGCTCAGTACTTTTCGAATGGAACACAATACAAATCTAATTTCAACTACTGCGTATATTTAAAATGTCTTTAACTTTTCGTACTCTTTTCTTTTTATTTTTTGGTGGAATAATAACAATTCTACTACTTATAACCCAACGTAGCGTACGAACCTGATAAGCTATTCAAAGCCGTTTGTTATTTTTGATTGTTTTGGCACAAACGTTTCATGTTTGAATTCAATGAATATTCAATTTAGTTGAAAGTTTTAGTTATATGTGTATGGAATTTCTAGCACGGCTTGGCCGAAAACAATGAATGTATTTACGTTTTTGAACCCTGTTTTCTGACCATTTGATTAGATTGTGTATATCCGATGGGTTAGAAAAAGTTCTAATTCGATTTGTATTTGATTTTATTTGAGATTTGAAGTGAGCTAAATTGTTGTAATTTCACTATGTGCATCTGTGTAAGAAGATCCTTGGAGTCCGATCGAACTTCACGAACTTATCGATAGATGAGATGGTGGGGGTAACA
Organism: Hydrotaea cyrtoneurina; assembly: GCA_958296145.1. Lineage (NCBI taxonomy): Eukaryota > Metazoa > Arthropoda > Insecta > Diptera > Muscidae > Hydrotaea > Hydrotaea cyrtoneurina. Next base: position 1,311,452 of record OY282513.1, on the reverse strand, counting down.
TTACATTAGTCGACCTACTCGGTGTTCATGTAATACGTATAGTTGAGGCCTATCCTAATTTGGAATTTCTATACACTCTAATGTATGCTACGTTCTTCCATACGATATTCAATATTCAAATGTCCAAAGATCCAAAGATCCTCTTCAACAATGATATGAATTCAATGCCAAAGTTGGATTCCCATTTTATGGAGAGCCGTCACTTTTATAAGTGTTGTAGACGATCCGTTTGTTTGTTAGCACTCGTAAGTGGTTATGAATGTGTGTATGTTTATTTCAGCGGTGGAATGACGTAGCAAGTGGGCCTACTAACAGCAAGGCCTTTATTTGCAGTAGGCTGTATTGATATTTTATATTGATCGAGGTGTATTGGGAATTCAATTCCAGCACACGACCTTTAGCTTTACAAATTAACCGCCCTAAAAAACGTATCAATGGCAAATTGAATTTATATATTGTGGCCATTTATCAGGCGAGACACGTTCTTAAGGATGTATGTATGTATAAACGCGTATATGTATATGAGAAGCAAATGACAAATGTTATAAAAGGACTTTCTGGGTGGTCGGCAAAGGCCTCTTGTTTGAAGGCCTCGTCATTTGCACCTTCGACATGTTAAAAGATTAAGTTCGTCCATATATATATATATATATATATATGTGCATGCATTCATATGTATACATGTATGTATGTAAATATGTTGTGACGTTATTTGAGAATTTTCGATATTTTTCTCTTTGGTTATTTGAATGGTTTTAAACGAAAATTCCCTGAAGTAAGTGCTGACATTGAAATAACTGAGACCGAAGTGTCTTCAAACACTTATTGCGCCGTACGAGTAGAATGAGCGAAAGGCAGATTCATCATAACGACCAAAAACCAACAAACAAACAGTGGACGAATGGCGGATGGTTTGCAAGTGCACGGTGCGGTGCGCCGGAAACTTTGCCAAAATTTAACACTAATCGACGAGCATGAACGCTACCAAGTCCCAAGTTAGCCATTACATAGGTATACGATAATAATGATTACGCATGCATAAATGGTACGTATGTGTGTGTGTTACTATGTATGTATGTATTATTGCGTCTGGTGCCTGAGCGAGACTGCGAGACAACCGAGTCCCGGCTGTAACAAAAAAACATGTGCTGGTTGCCGTCTTAGGGGCCTCTGTAATAGGGTTGTGCAGTATCGCACATTGGGGGGAACACGACCTTGGAGTCGCTAATGTCATATGAATTAAATTACATGGGATCATGGAAAGAATGGGGGACCTTCATCTTTCCCTTATGTTAAATGAAAGTGTACACTCCGCACAAAAATTGTTTGCAATTGAGTTTAACAAACAATTTGGAATTGAATCATATCATACATTTCAATTCATTTGTCCGAATTTGTAGTAGCTCCAAATTCCAAATAGACAAGCTACGCCAATCGCAATTGGCCGACTACTCTAGCTGCATGTAGATCATTTTTTTAAAATATATGTATTTGTCTTTGGCTTATATAATAGATATCGTTTTGATGTCACTACAAAATTATATTTACGCCCACAACAAATGACATAAAAATAAATTACTCTTCTAAGCGCCCCGGTAGGCAAGTTGGTAGCGTGCTTGCCTATCAGCGTGGGGGTTGTGGGTTCGATTCCCACCAGAGGCTTTGGTCTGTCGCTGCAAAAATCAAGCCAAATAGTCTTTGTCACTCGGTTTATCCTTGGACCCAAAATTAGAATATAAAATTTACTTTGTATTGTAATTAATAAATAAATAAATAAATAATAAATTACTCTTCTATTCACATTTGATGAAGGGTCATACGGCGGCGTACTTCCCTCGAATTACTGAGCTGTGCACGATATAATTTGTTTACCCACTGACCGAGACCTCCTACTTTAAGGCGGCTCCGAATTAATGTTTTCTCCAGCGTCGTTGTACATGGCTTAGAGTCTACTCTCTTACTCGTAAAGTCGCCAACGTTTACAAGGTGGAAACAGAAATCAAAATGTTTGATTGTCTTAGAAGGGTGCGAACCTGGGCTTACTGTATGATAGTAGCACTCACTACCATTTATTAGCACACCTCTGCCGTCCACAAAAACAATGAAAACCAATTGCTTATGATAATTCCTATACGATTTCTGCAACTTATCACAAATAAGTAATGCGTCAATGTTTTATTTGTCTGACTAAACAGTTCACAGACATTCATCTTCGATTCTCCAACATTTATACTTGGAGACACGTACTATGACTTCTCCAAATAGACTTCGGTTGCTTGTCGTCTGTATTGTCTTTAAAACACACCTGAAGAAAATCTGCAGGAAATGACCAACATTGTGTGTGAAAGTCGTAAAAGGGAATCAAATTATTACGCAGCGTATCCATGCGTTCCTGAGTTCCTCAAAACAAGGGACAGTCAATTATTTTGGTCAAATTTCACATTAGTCCAGTCCAGTCGCACTAAGCGACAGATTACCTCGATAGTTGTTGGCATTTTGGAAATTTAATATGGAACACTTATTCTGACAATGAGTATAATCTCATTTTATTTTGATGCAATAAATCTTATTGATAAATCTATATTTTTGCTGGTGTACTTTGAAAGTGCTTCTGGAAGTGATGATGTTTTACTCACTATGTGCGCATGGTTTACGAGTATAGAGCAAAGTTCTACAATTGCTGGAAAATGGGTGACCAATCAATAACGCAACAAAACAAAATTAGCAGACAGTCTTGTGAATACAATTATCCTAATTAACTTGTAGGTGCTGCTGCAATATATTACTTAGGATACAGAGGAAAATATGTGTAAAACATTCCATCAAGATCGTATAAAGTCTGTGTGACCTTGTTGGAATCCACAATAATCAAATGCATTTGTATGATATTTGATCGTATTTGGTAGGTCTTGCTGACTGATAAATGCGTTTACCACACATGACAAATTACTCTTTTCGGAATATTCGCCAATCATCTTCCAATTATTTTGAATAAAACAGGGAATCTTCTATATCAATATTCGCATGTATTGATTTGTCAGAGTTACAAACTCCGCCTCTGTGCGGATATGTATTTAAACAGATAAAATAAGCAGTCAGTGCCGACTTGTATTTCTCTGTACGCGGGCAATGTAGGGAATTTTCTCCCCACTGTGGGGGTATCGGTGGTTTATTGAATATTCAAATGTGGTAAAGTCTGTATGTAGGCACGTGTAGAATGTATTCATATTTACGTTCTGCTCTGCGTTCTGTCATTGTTTCCAAATACAGTTTCTTATCATCGATCGGAACAATGGTGATTCTTTGTAGTTTCCACAGACTGGTGTGGAACGACGAGAAACCACTTTGCAAATATTTAACTTGACAACATACACGTATGGCTTATATGTACATATGAGCCATACACACGTACATCCATACAAACCATTGAATAAATGCTTCGATAATCTAATTTATGCCAATATTTGCCTTTTCTCAATTCACAAACCCCACAACGTCCAAAACCCCCCCTCCTAAATACACATTTTCATACATAACAAGAGTACACCCAAGTAAATTCGCTCAAGTATCTAACCAACGGTCAAAGATGTGTTTTGACTCGGATTCGATTAAACGATTCGGTTATTGTACAACACAGAGATGTCGCATCCCCAGAACTATTGTGGGATAAACAGCATCGTATATGAATAAGGGCGTGACGCGATTATTTGTGATGTATTTTGTAAGACGTGACTTTTTTTTGTCGAGTTTTGACAAGACAGCCAAACAATGAATTCATTCAATTTCTAATTAAACTTTATTACGAAACTGAATTATTTGCACATCTCGGTTCCCCCTTATCAATTCTGTTTGTGTTTGGTTTTTCTTATTTACTTGTTTATTTCGGTTTATTTATTCATTTTCGTGTAATTCACCGTATATTCGCCGTATTGGTAGGTCGATCTTAGTTATCTACAATAGACTGGGTCAGTTTGTCTCCACCTAGCAATTATTTTCGATTTATTTTATTATTGTCCATGGAATCTTTTATTTTAATATAATTGTTAATTTGCCGGTTTCCTTTACGTGTGACATGCAGACGAATTCAGTGTTTGGATGACGAAAAATAATGAACGATCCTGGGAAACGACATTATTTGAACTCCGAACGTTAGTCCATGTTAGAGGAAAATATAGCGATTTCGGGCCTGGAATATGTTTAATATGGAACATATGAATATGTTTTTTCGTATTCGCACATCTCCGGCGACAGCATCACCCACTCGGCAGCCGGTTTTAAAACCAGCAAATCCCGGTCAGACAAAGTTTCCTGACAACAATGGTATGGACGACGAAAGCTGAGAGAAATTTAAAGCAAATTCGTTAACAACTTCTTCAGTTCACTTCTACACGAAAGAGTGTTCTCCTGTGGATTAAGTTAGAAAAATTCACCCAACTTTTAGAAGTTCATCATTTTCAGAGATTCATGTAGTTTAATAGTTCAGGCCATGTCTGGCTCAATGGCCAAATAAAACAGGACGTCAATATATAACTCTTTAGTTTGTATACATCAAGTCGGGCAAAGCTTTTTCATTTGATTTATCTTTACGACCCACCCTAATGTGCATCCAAATGTATTTGTGTGTGTACCTTACGTTTGCAAAAGATCACGTGAATGGATTTTTCTGTTTCAATTCACCTTGGAGTACACGCTTACACTTCTCTCTTTCGATATAACGGATTTCGTTAATATCAAATATAACGGCGACGACAATTGTTAAACTATTTATTTTTATTCGAATACATACTCGTACACATACACATAGTTACGCGAATGTTTGTCTAGTATGGGCGCATGTTTGGATGTATGGAGCTATGTTGCCTGTTTTCAATGCGATATACACACACACATACCGATAGACGTAACTTTCCCTTTCAACGCCTCGCACTGTGGCCCAAACTATCCAGTTTTGCAGCTATAATTCATCAAATTGAAAAATAATTTTACCAAAGTAAAATTGTGTACATGCTTATGGCGGCGATTCGAGAATACGAATGATTTTTTTTGTACTCCAGCACAACCAATTGGGCGTGCATTCAATTCATGTAACATTTCATTGAATGGATACTTAGTCTTTTTTTTATTGTAGTTTTTAAGTGAGTCATTTCTTTGGAGAACCTCAGCAAAAGATTACCAAATGTACGACACTTTCCGTGACCCTGCGCATTACGTTTACACGGTAATATAATTAAGCCGGTAAGAGAGGCAGCGAGCGAGAAAGAGATAAAGTCTAACGCGTATGTTCCGTAAATAGAATAGGGCCGATATTTACGGTGGAATTAGATCGAATTCACATTATTTTTCGGGTATGCAAAGACGACAATATTAATTGTTTACAATCACAGCCGTCAACGGTCCACTCTTTGGCATTGCCAGCAAACAATGACCTCCAGGAGGACTTTAAAAAAGAACAGACACACTTTTTCTGTACTATAATTGGCAGTGTCGATGTAGTGGGACATCTGATGTTATTCGATATTCAACAATCAGTAGCGTCCTGCAGAAAACATTAATCGTTCTGAACTGGCTCAGCCATGCTCTCCACATGAAGGAAAACGAGTTGCAGATCAATATCCATTTACATGTAATCCAAAGCCGTGTGTCCTTGGTAAAAATGAACCAGTTTAAAAATACACGTTTGCCTTTTTTTTGGAAAATTGCGTTTACACTAATATTTCTCTTGTACCAGTTGGACCACTTCACAAGTAGTAATTTTCCGAGGTTGTTTCCAATTTTACTTTATAGTTACACTTCATGCAGAGGATAATAATATCAGCGAATATTGCCAATGGTTGGAAAATGCACTTACAGAGTTTTTTTGCTGAGATAGTTGAACATTTGCACGGAAGGAGTCGAAGCCGAATTTTAACGAAATGGAATCACCCATGAATACATTCTATTTGTCTCTAACAATATCATTTGAAGAGAAGTCCGTTATGTTCATTATTTAAGAAATATCCGACAGTGCAACCATCTTAAGTGGCTTCTACTGTATTTTATCCAATACGCGCATACTACCGCTCATTCCAAATAATCATCGCTTTGCATTTGTTTTCAAGTGAGTAAGTTGTCTGTCACCAATTTAAATAGCGGAGAGTGTGACATCATCATTATCATCATATAGTTATGGTCGAAAGTCCAAATATGAGGAGCATGCAAGAATAGCGTGGAAGCGTGGACCCCTAAATACACTCAACGAAACATGTTGGTAATTCTTACACACATGATAATTGGGCTAGAAACAATTACACAGTTTGTACAAACAGAGTTGATAAGCGGAGTGAGTTGGTATGAATACCAATGTCGATCGTTTCGTTCAAATCTTGAAGTGTTTCAAAAACAAAGCAATTGAATATTTTCAAGGACCTGCGTATGCGATTAGCCGCAATTGGTGTTGGTTAGCACACATACACATGCACGTATATCAATTGACACATACGTTCTGATAAAGAGCTTGTGAAGTTGCCATTAGTCGCTGCTCTATAGAGTCAACTGATCAAGTGTAAGTGGTGACTTAAGCACAACTTCGCTCTCAGTTGAAGATTTGTTGATGCAGACAAAAATTGGCACAATTGCCATTTTCTGTAGTATCACGTGACCGACTTGCACACGCACACATGCATACACAGCTGTGACAAAAATAGGCATAATTAAGAGTAACACTAAACAAATCTCATTAAATTTCTGGATGCTCGTTAAAGGGACATCTCCGGTAATTCTGAATTATCTTCTATAACTCAAATTTAATTTTTTTTTTGTTTTTGAATTTCTATGATTTTTTTGCCATGCGCCCTTTAATCAGTATCTTTATACAAATACCATTCTTCTTGCAAATTAAGAGCCAAAATAATAAAGGTAAATCTTACAAAACTTGCAATTTGAATAAAATAAATTTAAGATGTATCCATACAATTTTTCGAATTTATGACTTTAAAATACAATAGAAAATATTGTAAACAACGCTGTAAGCCACTGTGTCCAAGTAAATCACGTTTCAAACAACTGATCAGCTGAAATAGATGAGGTCAGGCTTGGCACTCCTGTTTAGGATATCGATACAGAATTTTAATAAAATATTTTTTTTTTTAAAACAGTATTTGCATAAAATATGAATGTGTGGCAGCCACCACACCCCAACCAACTGTTGGCATCATTATTGTTAAACGTTTAATCGAATTTATTCATGCTTACTTCGCATTTTACCTCTTTTAATTTCTGGGACAAGTTTTTGAATCGACGGGTTAAAGAAAGACATGAATTATTCAAAGTTATTCTAGAATGGGGACATATTCAGAGGTTGTTATATGTTTCAGTTAAATGTAAAGCCAGACATCTTATGACTATTTTAAGTTAATCAGTATTAGTTCACTTATCCCTCGATTTGCACTATACTATTTTTTACACTATTTCAGTTTTACACCTTCAATAAATCATTCGAGGGTCTCACATTAACATTTGAAATCTGTATGATTCGCATGTCTGAAATTGGAACTAAAAAGGGTTTCCCCTTCTCCCAAATAAAGCAACAAACATTCTGGAGTCAGCTTATTAATTTTGTGAGATTCTAGACTGGTGTCTGTATCAAATTTTTTTACAAAAATACCCTTAACATTCCATGCTTGAACTGATGGGGACCTTTTCTCGAATTTAATCAGTCGCCGAAAAATGTTTGATAGTCTTACCAGGTTTCGAACCAGGGTTCTGCGTGGTAGTCGCACACACTACCTGCCACACCACGGCAGTCCGCCTAACTCGATTCTGCCTGAATTTTCGATTTACACGATTTTTCGCACAGTCATTTCAAAATTCTATTTAGACGATTTCTTCAGGAACATATGTATCTTTTGTATAAACCGAGGTATGGGTGTAATAAAGGTTAATTGAATGTATTAGTCAAATTGGTATATTCTTCAGTGCACCGACGAAATATTGGCTCACCCTTTCTTGTGTAGTTCGGTGTTTGTCGTACTCCGTTATCAGGGGATTTAAAAAACGATATTCCATTTTGGCAGCTCTAACGTATACATATTTATGGTTAGGGTGTGTATATTTGAATGTTCTCGTTTTGATTTTGATCACGTGATGATGCTGTTTTTTTTTCTTTTATTTAGGATGTGGGTGCATTTTTCTGTGAAGTTTCATAGATCGATTGGTGCGTTGTCACGCGTTCTACTTATTGATATCATGTGTGTATATTAGACTGGGTAACGATCAAATGGTCGAAAAATAGTTGAATTTTCGAATGGTACTTATCAGACTTGTGCTGGACTTCCCTTCAGTGATTGGCGTTGACATAGAAAAACAAATAATAATATCAATTACGAAATTCGTAGATTCAATTAAATTTGTAATATATTTTTTGCCAAATACATGTATTGTAAATCAGTATTTCCATGCTTAATAAATAATCAATCAATTTTTTTAATGCTGGTTAAAGCAAATTGTTTAAATAATAATCACACAAATATGAATGAGAATTGCTTTTTTGTATTCTTTCAAGTAGCATTCAAAAACAAATTAGAGCACAAAGTAAACCCCTTAATTGGGTCAATTAACCCATTAATTCAATTAAATTACCCTGGTAGTTTTTCTTATACAAGTAGCGTTTGTTTCAAACTTGAATTGCATTTTATTTGCTCGCGACCCACTTCAATATGTATACGATCATCTAAAGTCAAATCACATGATGATCACGCGTTTCATAACTGGATCCAATTGACACTCTTGCTATGAATGCTGACTTTATTTAAATGGTTTCAGATGCACCATCATAAATGAGCACAGTTTAATCGAAATTAATTAATAATAATCATAACTTTTCCATTTAACAATCACATTGTATTTACACTCAATCAAAAAAGTGTGTACACAAAATGATTTCGGTTACAAATAACAATGAAATCAACCAGAAATTCTTTTTCCGGTTTGTTTAATTGAGTTTATTTTACAAAGAAATGTTAACCACACATAATGGAACAAATAATATTAATGTTGCAACGACATCCCGAAGGTGTCGCACAAACGAACATATTTAAGTGTAACACCTAACAGACACAGACAACAAACAGCTGAAGTTCCAAACCTAAACAATCGCAATGTTGCTGGCGCTCACATTATAAATGTACGCGTTTAATTTGGTTGGGTTGTTTTGGAATGGCAACACAGTTGACATCAGCTGATTTATGGTGTAACACTCTCCAACATCGACTGGCAACATTGGGAGATATGCAACATTTAACATGAGAATACAACAGTAGTTTTGTATTATTTAATCATGGCAACTTTAAGATGAAATGTATTTTTTAAATATAATAAATATAAACTCTATAGAATTATGAAATTATATTTGTGTTTTAACTGTCAACTGTATGACTTGCTGCCTAAAATAAGAACAATGAATTGTATGATGAATACGAATTGTCCGTATATAAATACACCTCACTATATTCGCATATATATAGTCTAAGTATTGAGTTAACAACCGTAGTAAATGCATAGTTCCGCATATAGTCATCGGGTATATATTCAGACTACAAAGTCAGTGTATATCTCAGTTATTGTTTCTCGAAACTGCGACAAACGTCGCCAGTAGCCGGTGTGCCACTTTGGCACATTGCGGCGCTGGACTTTTTGTGTTCTGTAAATTTATTACAAATTAATAAGAATTTAAAGTGAATAAATGCAATGCGTACTGATTGGTTGTTATCCAACAGACTATTAATACTAATACACCCTTGTTTATCGCCCTTAACGTGCCATGACGTAACCGACGGGGATCTCCTCTCGGATCGGTGGGCTTTCCACTATTAAATTTGAATATCCACTGACCGGGACCTTCCGTTTGAAGCCGGCTCTGGAAGTCTAATATCACGGTCATCCACACAATACTTATAATGTTAAAAAAAACCGTCTTATGGAAGTTCCACTGTATGTATTATTTCGTAAAATCGAATAATTCCGATTGAAATCAAATAATTCTAGAGTGAACAATTTATTTCATACGAAACTCAAAAAACCTCGAACGACACTTTTGATAAGTTTTCGGGTATCTCTTTGTATTTCATCATTTAAACATTATAGCGATAATTTTAATCAAGCAGCGTTAACCCCTTTATGACGAATGGAGCAAATATGTTCTCGATAAGTACATACAGAACGAAGAAATTATACAACGGCAGGTCAGTACTCATACAGCACGAAGGTATTCATAAGTCGCTTAACCAACGACGAAACGCGCCTACATTTCCATGCAGTTCCATCATTTTGGCAGTTTGACAGCAAGAAACTCTGATAATTTAGCTGGCATTCGATAATCACCTACTCTTAACATAAGACAATAAATGGGATTCGATTTCACCAAATCAGTATTTTCCCTAAGAAAAAGCTACATTTTGAATCACGAGCTTCAAAATGCAGCACCTACGGGTAGCATAGAACAAGAGTGGGCGGTTTTCGGTGGGGTTTGAAATGGGCAATATTACAACATGGAGCATCCCTATTTCTAATAGGATTCGTATACAATTTGCTTGTGATCGTTTGAAACTTTCCACTTGTATTTTGTTTACAAAGAACGTGATTACCAAGAACGTGAGTGTGTTGGTGTAGGGTATAATTGATTAGACTAAACCGAATACACATTTTACTGTAATTAGCATCAGTTTTATAAATATTCCTTTGTTGTACGAACGCTTTTATGAAGCGCTAATCATTCTAAAAAAAAAACATTTAGCTTAACTCTATTTTTTTGTAGGATTTTTTTTTTAAATTTTCCTTTATGAAAAGAAAATGTTCACTTCTGAATTAGCACAATATTTATTTTGCATCTGAGCTTCTATTTACATTTCAATTCTCAATATGCCGTTATAAATTGGCCAAATTAGATAACGGAATGCTTGAACACAAACGTATTAACGTACACGTTTACTATGTAACATTAGGTCGTATCGAAAAGTAACAGCAATGTAATACTATTAGACTCAACTAAGATTGTTTGTAACAGACGATGCATATGCATTCACATTGTACCGATCCACACCGAATTACTTTACTTTCTGAATCGGTGGATTGCTATTGCAATCAATGCAAGAGTTTCTAACAGAATTTTGCCCAGCGTACCCAAGGTCAATTGAAATGAAACCCTTGATATGTTTTGTTATATGGGTTTCCCAGGACAGTCGAACTGAATGTTGGCTCGTAAAGCAAATGCAATTGATCCATATTTGCATGGCAACCCCCCGACAAAGAGAACCTCTCATCGACTGATGAGATTTTGGTTTTTGACTTTCAATGCCGCCTAATGTACATAAATCAATAAAAAAAAATCGTGAGGCAAATGTGTGTCCGTTTCTTGACTACAGCTTGTTATTCTAATATCTGTGAAGAAAATTATGGACGTCCAAGTAAATATGTGTATATTAGACTGGGTTGCCCATACTGATTCGAATTTGAAATATTTCAACGCATACACGCTAGTTTATAAAACGCCATCGATAAAGGTATATGATTTCTGGCTGTCTATATGTCCAACATATAAAGCAATTCTCCAATTTCAGCATTTTTTTTTTTGGCACAGTTTATAATGAAGGCTTATAAATTGACATACATACTGACATACATATGTACATGAAATATTGTTTACGTTTTTAAATTCGGAAAATGATGTCGAATTTCAACAACAAAGACCGTCTACGGTATGGAATCTTTTTACTAAGCAAAACAATACAATTTCAAAGTTTGTTAAACACAATTGTGTGGTGAGCAAATGAGAACAGACAATGATAACAAATATGATTGTTGTTTACTTTGTACATTCGAAATTTAGCTCCCTCAATCAATTTGTCCAGGCAAAGCATTTCGAACCAGGTTACCTTGAATGGTATCCCCATCGCACTGTGGGTCCGAATTGTAAAAAATAATGTGTTTGTCGATAAATGTGTGGTCGCTGGTTGAGAATCTGAAATTAGAATTTAAATGATCCAAATGGTGGATTTTTCCATTATTCGGACAGATAGAGTGTCGGAATAGTCCCATTATTTGATAATATACCAAATGTACCATATATTGTTTACTAATTTCAATTGTCAATGAATTCTGATTATTATTACATCGGATAACTCTTTTGTAATCTCTGGAGTGATAGTTCTCAATCTCATAGCTGTTGAAGACTGACGATGTTGAAGAATAGTGCCCACGAGTTTTTCTTCTTTGGGTTCTTGTAGTGGTTCCAGTGGTTCAAAACTTCTATGAAGGATCAGATGTTTAAAGCCGGCTAATGATTTTTCTAGAAAAGTTCCACATGGCATAGGTATTACGGGGTTACGGGAATGGGAACGGCCTGTGAAATCGAATACTATCGGCACATTCAATTGTAAGACACCGATTTTTATTTGCAAGGGTTGAGTGAAAAATTATTCTAAAATTAAAAAAACTACATTTCGTTTTAGTGGATGTTTGCAACAATAATTGATAATTCCATCATTTTTCATCGTAATTAAGACGTTAAAGCACTTCTGAAACAGTTTAAAAGTAGTCATTATTATCTACCTATATGAGATATCCTTATGATTTATGTGGGCTTTTGTTATTAAACGTTCCCCGAGAAACTCGGCTGCAATCTTTTGTGATTAAAGAATAAAAACAATGTCAACTTGAAACGGCCTACAGTGCCAAAATACAATTTCCTTTTTTTTCTCGAATATCATCTGGATGTGGGTAGAACCTTGACAACACTCGTATCTTTGAAGTTGAATGTCATTATTATAATTGCAAAAACACTCTTCGCACATAACATCTGAATTCGTGCAAATGATACGTTTCATAAGAGTTGATTGTTTATTCAACCCAATAGAAAGTATTTAGTTTATTCGCCCGCCCTCTTGCCAGGCAATTCGTTGATTATAGAAAACAAAATCCACATTACGCTGGTGATAATCAAAAATTCAATTAACGCCTATAAAATGCTCGTGCTATTGCCGACTTATCAACAAGTTGAAGTGTTATTAGTATTATGGCCATAGGAACCAGCGAGTTGTTTTGAAGAACTGAATACCAAATCGTTTTAAACATTTTATGGCACAAATCATAAACAACATTTCCCTACACATCGCCAATGCTAAATGGTTAAATCTGCTTCATATATACGTGCATACATCACCAATACTATGTACGGGTACATAATTATATTCGAATAGTGTATAGGATCTACATTGGCCATACGTGATATATGACGGGATATAATAATTATAATATTTGCGGGTGATGTTAACATTGATTACTTTCGAGTACCCGATACGGAGTAGTCCATGCAATTTGCGATTACACCTGAGTACCAAGTAGATTCTATATCAGAATATAATATTCCTCATTTGTCTAAAAATCTAAAATTAAAACTGTTGTTATTCGAAACTTGAGTTTACTATGTTTGCATACAAATTTTATTAGAAAACGTGATTGAATATGTTTATGTCAATGATATTACCACCCACAGTTCATCGGGCACACAAAATCCGCCGTTTATCCTGTAATAAAATCTCAATAACATTTAACGATTGCAGCCCGATTTCCATGAGAGAATGAACGGGGAAATCATATCCGATAGCCAGACATACTACCTGTCGATCTCTCAAAAATGTAGGCGACCAACTGTTATAAACCGGGTCGGGTACCCGGATACAAATACTCAATATCAACCGAGCACTACACTAAATTATTGATTTCATCGTTTGACAAAAACAAAAATAATTTTCGCCATGGCAACATAACAACAATAACAACATCTCAGTTCTAATTCTTTGTTGTATTTGGTATTTAGCGTTTGCGAAAATAATTTCGTTTTAATTTGTCATGCACACATCATTTTTCCAAGCAAGTAAATATTTATTTCGTTTCATTTGTTTGGTTCTCGTTATGATGATGATCGAGCATTAATTCACATTTACAAAACATCTCCTGACCGGTCGGAAAAATCATGTATGAATCCTGCCGAATAAAACACTAATCCGGTTAACTGCACTCAATCAACAAACGTAGTTAGCATCAGCACCGTGCGACAACACTTGCACCACATTTGATGAATTGTGATAGTGGTTGCGCAATAATCAAATAATCAGTGATCGTCAAAACCAGCGATTGATTATGAAGCCAATCAAAAGTTGTATACCCCAAGTGTACACACGTGTGTATGGGTGTGTCTGTGTCCGCTATGTTATCACATTGCATGATAAGAATTGTCAAATATGGATTTGTGTCATATTTCTGTCAAAACATATGCTTGTCTACTGCATCGGTAGTGGGGTGGACAGTGCGATAAACTGGACGGCGACGTCATCAATCAATAACATTACTATTTAATTAAATGCGAGGGAGACACATCGATCACTGTGTATGTATGTATGTGTATGTTTGTACTCGATTGTATGAGAAATTATGGCCAATTCGTGGGGGTACTTGAATTCTGTCATTAGTTCGATAACGAATGATATTTCGCACGGATTTAATCAATTTGTAACTGTTAATTGATTGGAAATTGTTCCCGGCCCAATGACATATACCAAATATCATCCTGACACCTTCCACAGTTTATGATATGTGCACGTTTCCACTACCCCTCTCTTAATAATGACAAATTTTTTTCTTAGTTTTGCAAGTTATTCGTTGGAAAGAATAAAATATTTTTAAAAAATAATAAATGTGGTTTTTATTTACAAAATGTTGTGTGATACATACGCTGTCGCGCAGTTGCCATAGATTACACACATTCCCACGAAAATCTGTACGAATTGATAGATAACAAGCGACCGTAATTAAAATTTTGATCCCTTTTTGAAAATTGAAACCATAATATAACTATTGAAAATAAATTATGTTCGTTCCCGGACAGCATCATTACAACTTGTTTGTTACCAAAAAAAATGTTTTATTGTCAATCATACACTAGTTTGTCCACATGTTCTTTGAACAAACACACTCTGAAATGAAACCATGTCCCCTTGTTTCGATGTTTGTTTGTCTATGAATTCTCTCCTTACTATTCCAGACGTTTTGATAACAATAGCATATAAACCGATTTGCCAGGTGTATTGGTGGTACAAAGCCCCTTTCCTTCTATAATTAGTACAGCCTACGACATTTTAATGGCGACCTTTACATCATTAAGGATGTTTGTTTCTTTGGGTGGCCGGGTGTTAAAAGTAATGTGTACGACTATCACACAGTCAACTCAGGTTCGTAATCGGGTCAGACCATCAAAAATTCGTCTGCATTTGTCTCCACCTCACTTTTCGAGTAAAAACCGAATCATTAGACATTCGGAGCCGGTTTTAAAGAGTTGGTCCCGGTCAGTGAGCACTCAAATTATTATCGTGCACAGCTCACAGATTCGAGAGAAGTTACCCGTCTGTTCCTTTATGGAATGTTTAGGAAAATATGTGAGTATTTGTGTCTGAACCCATAGCATATGCATGTCATCTTCATATATCCTAATAGTATATGAGATATGTAGGGTGGGTCAGTATGTTAAGGTGCATGGGCGATGACATACTATAGCCTGTGACAATTCCCCCGCGGACAATAATTCCAAATACATAATTACGGCGAATATAACCAACTTTTCTTGAGGACGTACTAATTGCTGTGCCAATGTACAAAATCTCATCTTCATACCTCTAATAGTTTATGCGATTTGTGGGTTCAAAAATGTATAGGTGTATGTGTGATGTCACGCCCCTTTGACCAATTATTACCTAATATAGCCAAAATCCATCCGCCTATTAGCAGTAATATCCAGTTACATATTAAGTGAAAAATATGGCTATGTGGGCAAGACCACGCCCCCTTTTTCCATTGATGGATTGTGGCATATCTCTAGGTCAACGGTAGAAACACTTATGGAAACACTTTTAAAATGCACCACCTCGTTTACAGCTTTTTATTTTGCAAGTGTGATGTAAAATAATTTGATGAACGCAGAAGAATGTCATAAAAACTACTTAATTCGAATTGAAGAATTTATTCATCAGGTCAACGAAGTTATTCATCACTATGATGTGCAGTTAGATCACCATTGACATGCATGGGTCACACCCGTAGGGGTATAACACTTCTCAGACTAATATTAGGTTGACTATAATTAGGTCGCTTAGAGACTTCAATGAAATTGATTTGAAATTTGAAATTGATTTTTCCTACAACATAAATGAATTCAAATAATTGTTAGAACTAATTTATTATTAAGCACTAGTCCGCACCAAATATCGAATTTTTCAGGTAGTTTCAGACCTTGAACAGCCTCTGGCTGCTCTTCTGGACAATGTATAAAGATTTCAATTTAAAATGTGAGGGACGCTAGAGGAAGAGTAATCAGAATAAACATTAAAAAATTAAAATTTCACATATTACCAAAAAATATTTGTAAATTGTTTATAAAAAAAGTCTATTTCAGGCTATGAACAAATTCACATATTTACAAAACAAAGGTGTAAGAAAACATTTTCGTTTTGAGGCGATACAAAAAATGCATGTATACCACGTCATAAACTGTAGTGTTGACCACGTATGAGCTTGTGGTGTGATTGTGCCAGTTGTTGGTGCAATTTCAAGTTTGTGTAACATAGCTGATCTTTGTAACCATTAATTCGTCCGAACATGCTTTCACAATCACCTTTTCGATGCACTATTTGTGAAGAAATGAATATTGTTCCTGCATGATTAACCATAAGGGCACAATCAATTTATTGATCCAGTTTTCTGGTATCGTGTCGTTTTTGCACAAAATACCCTAAGTTTCCTTTTTTATGTGTTCGAGTTATAACATTTTCGAAAACAACAAACAACAATTTCATCAACTGATGAGATATTTCTTATAATTTTGTTTTTTATTTTTTGATCACATTCATTGAATTTGATTCAATATTTGATATTTTTTTACAATATTTACGAAATATTTAGTTGAGTGGTGATAATTTGCACATACCCGTATTTTTTTTGGATAAGCGTTGTCTTTTTTCTGTGCAGTTTACAACATGTTAATATTAGTCTTTGGCATTTATCCTCCTAACCTGTGTGCCTGTTTTTTAGGTCCAAAAAATAAAGTTAACAGATATCACATTTTCCATTAAACATTTCATATTTGACCATTAATTACGTGTAATGTTCATGTTTCTGTTTTTTTTTTTGGCTGGCTCCTCTCAATATAATCCTCAGTCTGCCACTGTCTATAAAAGAAGCACACCAACTCTATTTTGATAACTTTGTGGTAACGCAACGATAATTCTATTGGGATTCAATTGGGTTTACCTTAACCGATTTTCCTAGAATACATTTTATCAGGTAAACACAGATTTCAGTTAGTTTCGGAACACAGTTATCGAAATATAGTCGGCGACTTTATGCAATAAACCTCACCAATGTCTCGTGAATGTTTTTACGGTGCCTATTTCGGCAACTGTCGGGGCTGAGACCATATAATGTACAAACAAGTACAAGTGCCAAAAACAAACGACAAAAGTTCAATTTATTTCTAGTTAAGGCTGTCCACAACTCGTTGGCACGGCAATTAAAATATTTGTACGTACGTATTTAAATTCATCTGAATCTCATGAGCATACTTTCAGGCTCATCTTCCTGCTTCTGTAGGTGCATCTGTAAAATGCATATTATTACGGTTCAAATGACAAAAACAAGTCCATGACAAAAACAAGTCCAATTTATATCTATGTTTATCGATTTACAATTCGCCAACAATCTGGGCTATTCAATAGGATCGTAAAGCTATAAAGATTTTGTTTTACAATCGGGTCGATACAATTTATGGTCAGACTTTCCGATATGATTCGGACGTATAGTGATTGGGGCGATACCCTACAAACGATGACTTGGACAATGGAGAACCGTTAGCAACTGAAGATAAATGTTGTGTTGATGTGGAATTGTTTTAAATCCGTTTCCTTTTCAGTTGGCCACGCGATCTATAGAGCCATCTTTTGGCCTTCTATTTGGAGATTTGCTGCGGGATCTTGATGTGGGCACTACCGGCGCCGCTGTGATAATTAGTACTTTGGATGTGTGCATGAATTTCTCGGGACTCTTTGTGGGTCCTCTGCTAAAAGAGTTCTCGTATCGAAAAGTTGCGATAGCCGGTTCGATTTTATGTGCGTTGGGTTTGGCCTGCACCAGTCCAGCGTCGAGCATGGCGCACATTATAAGTACGTACGGAGTCCTCAATGGCATCGGAGTGGGACTGGCGACGTCGGCAGCATTTGTAGCATTGAATCATTATTTCAAGTACAAGAGAGGTCAAGCTGTGGGTCTGTCCATGGCTGGCACGGCACTCGGTATGTTGATCATGCCTCAGTTGGTGCGTATTCTCTTGGAAGCGTTTGGATTTCGGGGTGCCGTCCTATTGCTGGCGGGTGTCGCATTAAATGCAACAGTCGGTTCAGTTCTGTTGCAACCAGCCAAATGGCACATGAAAGAGGAGAAACTCGATGAAGAAATGATGGTTATTGCACCGATCCCGGAATTTAAGGTTATCCATGAAGACGGAAATGAAGAAGACGCACTGCCCGAAATGAACACGTTGCTTTTCCATAAACATAACCAGCAGCAGAATTCAATGCGCAAGAACTACTCGGAAATGGCAATGAATACAATGAATGGCTCACGCATGGGCTTGCCGAAACGACCCACCTTTCCACGTATTATGTCGCTGGCCGGCGTACAGACGGCGGCAAATGGCTACACCTCTAACAATGACATCTGCATGGAATTGCGGCATCGCAAACATTCGGTCACTTCCAATCTCTCGTACATGGACTTCACCGGCTCGATTCTGCAGGTGCACATGAATGTGGGGGACGATGAGTTCGAGCAGAACGATCGCGAATTGAAGAGGGTCAGTACAGCCACCGGAACCATTATGAGTGTTCATCGGGATTCGTTTATAAAAATGAAACCCACCGAATTGGACAAGGCCACTGAAGTGGCGGCAGCAGAAGCCGCCGCAGCCCAAAAGAAACCCGGTTTCTGGACTAGATTTGCTGATCTAATGGATGTTGATCTGCTGAAAGATAAAATGTTCCTAAATATACTCTTTGGTCTGTCGATATTTTATGTGGCCGAAATGAACTTCAAAATGGTAACCCCCTTCTTCTTTGCCGACTTGGGATACGATAAGAAAGACGTGGCCTTTTGTCTCTCCATAACCGCCATCACCGACATTGCTGCCCGAATTGTCTTGCCACCGATATTTGATCGGACAAACATAAAGAAGCGTACGGTGTTTTTGGTATCCATCATATTTGTGGCAATTACCAGATCAAGTAGGTCCCCGCCACATAAATATTATAAACAAAATCAACTAATGCTAACTACAATTCGTTCTCTTGCAGTTATGGCCGAGCAGACCGACTGGACCCAACTCATGATATGGCTGTCGATATGTGGTTTCTTCCGAGGTTCAGCACTCAGTAATTTTACACTTACAGTTTCTGAGTACTGTTCTCTGGAGAAATTACCTTCGGCTTTCGGCTGGCATTTAGTAGGCAAAGCAGTCTTCGTTATATGTTTTGGTCCATTGATAGGTGAGTGGGAGCTCCCCGGGAATACCTAAATAACAATTCATACCAATTCATTTGTATCGATTCCTTACATTGTAGGCCTCATACGTGATGTCACCGGCAGCTATCCCATCTGCATTCACGCCCAGAGTGTTTGCATTGTTTTGTGCGGCGTTGCCTGGTCCATTGAGTATTTGATCGAGTACTCGCGGAGCAAAAAGATGCGGAAAGCGGCTGCTGCCGCCGAAGCCGCTGCTGCCGCCGAAAGCAACACCAAACAATAGTACGGATAGTTCCAATAGTACGATCGTCGCGATGGACGGCTCTTATTTATTTAACACTTAATATTAGATTTACCTTTAGACCAATTTCTATTTTTATATAAAAATTGTATGTATTAACGAACTTTACTTCGATGATAGTATAATAACAGCAGCAAAGTGACTATAATTTTCAATTTGATATATAACATTAAAGTGAGCAGATTCAGGTCATAGACAAGCCTGGACAATATACCAGGGTATGTGCCACGACCAACCAAACTATTCCCACGTGTGACTATTATTCGTCTATAGATATTTACATTCTTACAAACAACAACCCTGCATACATACATAGTTAAATTTAAGTTTACCGATAGTATAGACTTGTATGTGATAGTTAACAAATATTAATAACATTAAGGCAAACAGACACACACAGACACATGTATTATAATTGTTACTTACTCGTGTGGATAACTTAACAACAATGTACTTTTGACATAAGTTTTTGATATGATATTAACGGCTGTACTTGATTTGGTTTGATTTTAAAGAACCCTAACACATATGTATATTTTGTCGCAAATCTAATTTTACTCCTTAAGTTCGAAAGAGGCATCACCCTCATGTGTATACATACAAACATCGGTATCATCTGCAAAAATACCATCTCAACTCAAGATCGGTCGTTTCGTTGATGTTTTCATTTTGCATATCGTGCTAACTCAAAATTTCATCCAACACCCAAAGAATTCGCTCTGAAGTGTGTACTCAGGTTAAAAAGAAGTTTCAGCATTGGTATTCTCGCAAATGAAAGATAATATATTTGATACATGACAACAATACTGGTCGGTATTGCACTGCCCCTTGAACTTCGATTCTGTAGCTGTAGTTGCAACCATTTATCTTCTCCGAGTGTACAAGGTGGACACATAAAATACTGATATATTGAACTCCTTTATTAACTTTAAACTCATTACCAACTGGAAATCATTGCACTAATATGAGAAACTTGGAATATAATACACAAAATGTATTCTCACTCAAGTATGTTTGGTCTCAACTGAAGCTTGTTTCTGGAATTAAATTTTGCAATTTAAACTGCTTTTGTTTTGCACACAACCTTCCACCGTTATTAATATTAAAAAACTGATATTGTTAATTTGTTAATAACACACATAAGAAAATTGAAGATACGGAAAACTTGTTGTAATTTATATACTCAGGGACGTGGTCCAACTCCGAACGGCTAATGCTTTCCATAAATACGTTTTACATTGCTTAGGGATAACTCTCTTGGAGACGTTTTCCGACGAAGTACAGTATCATGGTGCTTACGATATACGTCCCTTGTAAGCAGAAACAAGATACTTTTCGGATGTTTACCTACTACAATCTGTCGGAAAATCTATTGATAGAATTCGGACGGCGTGGATATTGGAGCGCATCCTTCATAAATTACTAAAAAGTAACAGTACTTTTTCCAAGTGAATTACATGTTTCAGAAAAAGAGTTCATCGAATTTGACGGTTTAAATTCAACAATACGTGTTTTAATCAAGACATAGTAAATCCATTCTTCTTATATATTTAAAAAAACACGTGTACTTAGGAATAAAAAAGATTTGTCTCATTCTATACAAATAGAGTAGGTAGTTAGGTATTAATTATTTTGTTTTTGATAACATTCGGACTCCCTATGTTTTATTTGCCAGTACTTACGTATATTAATTAGTTGTTTCTGTAATTCTGTTTTTAGATCCGTTTATGTACCCTGCACCATTGATTATATATTAAGTTTATCATGTTGTACGAAAAACATTATTACAGTTGGTGTAATTGGCTTGTGGTCTGCTGACGACATTTTTTTTCTCAAGCTACACGTCTCCCATTCAGCGGCCTAGAGAATCTGATATACTGTTTTAATTGCACTGGTTCCCAATTGCAGAAAGTGCGAACAAAATAATAACTAGTGAGAAAACTAGTGACAACTGAAATAAAGGCTTAGAAAAAATTACGATTTTCTTCGGAATGAAAGCGTTAAAATATTTCGAATTATTCATCTTGATAAAACTTATTTGACAGGTTGGTATACAGCCAAGGTCATTATATGTGGTTCATGATGTAGGGTATATAATATTCGTATCTAACGAAATTATCATAATTTGTACTTTTATTGTATTTTTATAATTTTAGACTTAAGCGACAATATATGCATGAAACGTACTGTTTGTGTCTTAGACAACTTTTTACAACACTTGCAAGTTCAAAAACTTTGTAATAAGAAAGTGTACATTTTAACGATTAAAACGAAGTAACCAAAGTTAAGTCTGCTATGAGTTTTACTGGGAAGGGCCAAAAGAACAAATAGTAAAAATAATGTTCATATTTAATGGATTTTGGACACAGGACTAACGCCAATAAATGTTCTTGCTGTCATACCCTTCACGCGTTTACCCCTTTACCAAATTTTAGAAAATGAAGAAGAACTTTTGCACCATATACCTAAGAAAATATTAAACATGTTGTAAATAAACGTTTTTAATAAAAATAAACGTTTTGTGGTCGACAATCGCCAAATATTATGCGATTCCGATCTCTGTGACATCAATTTTGCAATTTCAATCACAATAGCAAATTTTAACAAAATGTGATTGTCAGGACATGGCCGTTTATTGAGTTTTTTTTAGATAGTATGGTAAAGTTGATGACGAAAACGTTATAAATGAATACATAAAACTATTTCAAACAACAATTACAAGGATGGTGTTTTAAAAAGAAAGTGGGAACTAGATTATTTATATTCAGGCTACACGCTTGCTCTCGACGCTAACGTCGCCAATCCAAGATAAATAGAAACAAATCAAAAAAGGATAATGTCCAGGTCGACCAGGTCACACAATGATTGGCAGATCAATACATGAAATTGTAGCGTAATTCCTATTCTGTAATGCCGACGAGAATATTAATGAAATCAAATTACATAAAATGGTGGTCAGTGTTAAATGTCGGCACAACATTGTTGCTTCCCATTGTCGTTCACATGATTCAACTAAACGGACGCACTGCCTTTGGCACTCCTCTGTATATATATCGGTGATGATTCCACCCACTTAATACATTCTTTTGGCAATCAGCATAGAAATAACAAGTCGCTTCAGCTAACAATGAAACTCGTCTTTGTTTACTTACTGTACAGTTTAAAATGTTGTCCATTACAATTTACTGTAGAGAAGTTGGTCCTATACATACACGACATTTGTGCCTATGAATATCAAAATCCAGAAATCCAATTTGATATCCGAGCATTATTAACTGGCAGGATGACAACATAAATGCCGGGCACTTTTGGACTAAGAAATGCCTCTCTTTAAGTTAACTTAACATTCGAAATAAATGGAAGTGATTTAATTAGTTTTATTTAATTTTTGGATATTGTACGTTCAAAGAACATATAGCTTATTTTTTTTTGTGTTTGTGTATGTGTACACAACCAGTGTACCGAACGCTACGATTATTATATGACGAACACTAACGCTACGTTAACGTACAGTTCTTTGAACACAAACACTAGCTCGTAATAGTTGTGTATTTTTGAAACGAACACAAACAGAATACACAACGTTTAGAGTATTAATGTTTTGGATGCTGAATTCAAAGAAGTTCCGTACAGAACATTAAATTACCGTACCTTAATGTTTTATTTTTCGGACTCTGCTTTTTGATCGACCAGGTGCATGGCCACACTTCGAGACGTATGGTATGACAAAACTGTTCAAACTTCACATTGTATCTCTGTAGGGTAGACAAGCCGTGGCCTATATTTGGTTAAATCAGTTGCCATCTTAAGATGTTTTTTTTTCTGTAGGAAGTTCGTCTAATTTATGTCTCTGTATCGTCATTTGATGTGTTGTGTTAAACCTTATCGTTGTTATCACTTGCCACTCTTTCAGTCACTCAGTCAATATGGAAGATGCTGACAACAGAATGAATATCTCAGATTGAGCAAGCTAACATTTAAAGTAGAAAAAATTTTTATAATCATTTGTATTTCAGCGTTAGGGTTGTTTGAAAGGCAGCTACATGAAAGCCGGAACACGTTTGGAAGCTCCTGATGGCGGTGTGTGGGGAATATTGGTGTGCATTGGTATGGCCATCCCTTTCGTATGTATTTCCAATCAATGAAGTCATAATCAAATTTAGATCAGAAGTTGATCGGTGTTTGTGTTCTAGGTTAGCGGTTTGGCTGCATTACCTTCATTCGGTTTAGTCTTTGGCGATTTTCTCAGGAGTATTGGCGCCGAAACTAGCGCCATTGGCTTTATTACGAGTGCCTTTTTCTGTTCGTTCAGTTTTGCCGGACTATTTTCGGGGTCACTGTTTAACCGCTATGGCATACGAAATGTGGGCGTGGTCGGAGGATTCTGTTATTTTTGTGGCTGCCTGCTACAGATATTTGTCACATCCACATTGGGTCTAACAATTGCCTTTAGTCTGGTTCAAGGCGTAGGATTTGGCTTAATTGTACCCACATCGTATACAACATTCAACAATTACTTTGTTAAGAAACGTATTATGTGGATGAGTTTCGCACAATCGCTCATCGGTGTTGGCTCCATGTTCTATCCGGTCCTGATGCAAAAGCTCTTGGAATGGTATGGATTCAGAGGTTGTTTGATGGTACTGGCTGCAATTAACTCACACGCCGTTTTTGGTATGTTGTTGATGCAACCAGTAGAGTGGCATATGCGCGAAGTGCCTGTCGACGATGAAGAGATGCAACATCTGGACAATACGACCATGCAGTCCGATCAACCGGAGGAAGGCGAAAAGAGCCATATTGACCCTGGAGAGGACACGAATCATCTTTCGGTAACAAGTTTTCGAAAAACCTCCACCCAAATGTTGGCGAAAATGTCCAGCCGTTGCTCCAGCATCACCAGTTTAGGAAATTGGTCGGGTCCCATGGTCATCAGCGATGCTTCTCCAGAAATGATTAATATAATAGGATCACGACGAGCATCCACAGTTGCTTCGGCCAAATCTCATGCCACAATCGGGGAGGATGAGGACAATCGTTCCAAATGGCAGATTGTTGTCGATTTCTTGGACTTGACGCTGCTGAAGAAGCCAGTGTATGTGAACATCGTCTTGGGAATCTCATTTGCACTGTATTCGGATATTGCCTTCTTTACTCTGCAGCCATTGTATATGTTTGAACTGGGATTTAATAAGGTCAGTACCGATCCATGCTATTATCCACTTCAACTGCATCTCTATATATATTGTGCCATCTCATAGCTCAATCCTATATTTTCAGCCAGACACTGCTAGCATAATAGCTATCGGTGCGGCAGCAGATTTAGGTTCACGCATATTTCTGGCGTTTTTAGCAGTATTTATACAAATGCCCTCCAGATATATCTACTTGGCAGGATCCTTCTTCACCGTGTTGTCACGTTTTGGTAAGCATTCAATTATGTAAAAAACTAAGATTATGGTGTGCTTACGCTAAAAATACTTTATCGCTGTCAGTTTGAAAGATGCTAGCGATAATCGGACAACAATTCTAACGTACTCTTTGCCTTAGGCAACGTTTTAGAGTTCATTCACGAATATCGTCCTTTAGTGATTGAAGTTCGTATGGAAATGCCCTCGCAAGTAATCAAATTCGAATCTATCCAGATAACAAAATAATCCTAGTATCTTTAATGATTTTTGAGTAAATTCACTCACAATATGGAATAATTTTTGTATTCTGGTAAATACCATCAAACCCTTTTCAACGACCGTTACCACCTCTCAAATTCTGGCGGTTTTGTGATTAAGTGGGTAATCCATATAAGATGTAAAACTTCTCTACAAAAAGCCCTTGTTTCCCATCAGTCAGATGCAAATTTGAGATTCTACTTTAGGTTTCTTTGCAAGCGTATAGTTTTCCCTGGAGCCATTGGATGACATCGATGACTGCTCTGTTCTTCACTCAGGGCTATTTCGATGTTCACATTACATAATGCAATAACTGCTTAAAGGAGGGTGTATAATATTCGATATGACCGGCGCTAACACCGTTTTTTCTTGTTATTCTCACTCTTTTCGGATATACAAATAGAACAATCTCCGTTGTTCTGATTAACCACGGTAATACTACTTAATTTACTTCACTGATCTTTATCGCGAAAGTAATAAATAGCAATTCCCTGTCGTAAAATTTTATAACACCTACATAAAAATACAAACTACATACATAGATATTATCATATCATATTATTACTACTTAGTTTTTACCTTAAGTGCAACTAATGAGTAATACTATGTTTACATTAGAGAATAATAATGTGATTATCTCGTATATGAAATATGATTATTGTAAATAATGCCCCTGGAAAATACTACGGGAACTGACAAATTAACCACGTCTGACAACCTAATCTCGTACAATATGAAATGTAACTAAAACATTTTTTTTTACTTTTTAGTTTTTCTCAACGTTTTCGATTTCAAAGGAATGGCTATTGTCACGGCTGTTATGGGATTTCTGAGAACATGGATTCATGTCCCACTACCTTTGATATTTGCAGAGTATTTGCCCAAGGAAAGGTAGGTGTACAGCACGGTGGCCAACACAAATTCATACCGGCGGTTTTTGGAACCTTATGGGATATAGTATTTTTGATTTTTTCTTGGAAATGTACCATCGTTTTCAGTGCATCATTAGTATTATACACTTTCATGAAATTGTTAAAAGTTATGAAACTTTTTTTTGGCGTTTTACGTAAAATGTCTAAAAAAAACTTGGACATCCTAGTAGTTTATCTAATTAGTAATCATGAAATGTTGTCTTCTTTTTAGGTTTGCCACCGGATATGGTTTATTCATGTTCATGCAGGGCAACATTATGTTCGCGATTGGTCCCATTGTTGGATACTTACGTGATACAACTCAAGACTATAGCCTAACATTTCATTGTCTGAACTTTTTCATGGGCTTATGTGCAGTCCCCTGGATTCTAGAGATTATTTTTGTAAAATTCCGCAGACGTACAAAATTGAATGCAGTTGCTGAATGAGTTGCTCTCAGCCTCAACGATTGACACTGGACACTTTTAGTAGTTTCGTCGCCAGCTTTATCAACACAAACAAATGGAAACAATGAAATCATTCCGACCGGATAATATTTATACATTTTTCAAATTTTGTTACTGCCTGGTTTACAGTCGAAACGTAGATTTAAAGCATTTTAATAGAGTGGATTAGACATGTAGACATGTATTAGCTATTAGCTAACATATCGTTGCATTTTTTCCAAAAACCAACTGAATAAATCAAGTAAAAAATCTAAAAATCAGAATAAAGAAGTTTGTCAAAAAATATAATCAACAATGGCTAAATCGAAACAAGGACCAAGGCATTCCAAATCGGGACGAATCTTGTAATTTGGGTTATATCGAACCATGGGTTCAATTTGAACACGGCTTATAGTAGGCCATCTGTTCGCAAGAAAGCATTTAATAAACAGCATTTAATAAATAACCTGTCAGACAACATACACAAATTACAAGCTAGACTTTGATTTCCGACTTTAAATGGACATACAGACGGGCAAACATCGTTTTACAAGGCATCTTCAAAAAAATCCCTAGTGGATTGAAAATAGACAATATTGCCACAAAAATTCTGGTACCTCCAATTTCTAATAATGAATAAGTGGATATTTTGGTATTGACTTCATATCAGTCCGATGTTTTTCGTCTAGCACAGCCAATCAATTGTCCATATGAATTGTACAGGCAAATGATTTGGTTTCACAATACTTAACAGTTTTTACAATTATCTATTGCGTTTTTTATTTTAGCACACTTATTTTACTGAGTTTACCTCGTTCAATATTTAAAGGCGTAATACTTAAGCAGGTTGTTGTATAGGGTATCACTTTTACATTGCCTTGCCGTTGGATGTATTTTCAATGGGCATTCGAACTTTGAGGAAACAATTTTCGGAACCCAATTTGTTCAATCTAAAAAATGAAAACGTCGTCCTGTTCGGATTAAGGTCCGCTATTATTTAAAAAAAATCTGAAATTTATTTTCGAATTTCCAAAGCGATTGCCCTTGGATATATTCTCCCTTCGAAATGATGTAATTATACCCATATAAATAAAAGTTACCTGTGACAGTCTTTACGTGAAATGAGTTTTGTAAATTTTTTTCAGACTCACTTTTTTGCAAAGAAATACATATATGTTTTTGTTTATATGTTGTAAATGAAATACATTCCCCAAAATATCGGCGAAAGTAAATGTTATGAAAATTGAGTTTTGAAAATGAAAAATGCTAC
Organism: Hydrotaea cyrtoneurina; assembly: GCA_958296145.1. NCBI lineage: Eukaryota > Metazoa > Arthropoda > Insecta > Diptera > Muscidae > Hydrotaea > Hydrotaea cyrtoneurina. Next base: position 1,283,262 of record OY282513.1, on the reverse strand, counting down.
TCAAATTTTTTCTAAACTGTTGTTTTTCAATGCCTTGCATTGTTTTTTATTACACTTCCAACAAGTCCTTGAATTTTTTATTTACCCAGCCATTACACGAGACAGTGATTTTTCGAAAAACTCAAGTTCAATTTTGTGCAATATTGTCAAAAAAGAATTCTTCGGACGCGTTTGAAGTACAAGAAACCAAATTTTGACGTATTTATAAAAACAAATTTGCTTGTCCGTACTTTTGTTTATAAATCGTTCGTTACAAATCGTCAATATTGGAAGCGTTATAACAATTCGAAAAGAATTAGTAATAAGAATCAATTTGACTGCGCCTTCAATTTTCACAATTTGTAATGAACGAACAAATTCGTTTTATGGAAACAGGCGGCAACATTTTGTTTGTTATATTTTCCAAAATTACAAATGACGTTTAACCCTCTAACCGGCAAGAGTTACCTGTGACTAAAAAATGTCACATGTGGTAGAAACTTTAGTAGAGTACTTTTTGGGATATCGACCAAATTAAACAGGTATAATGGTAACTTCGCCAAACAGGTTTTTAAAATGTATGTAAGTATCTCCCTTTTTGGGTTTTGATGATAATTTTTTTGCTACTGCCACAATGACAGTGAGTCTGCAAGGACCATCACCATCGGAGAACTTGGCCGGCAGCTTATCGTATACGCTGATTGTTTATAATCTCTTCCCTATTTGCAAACAACAGACAATTTTTAATGTTTTATTAAGCGCCCCGGTAGGCGAGTTGGTAGAGTGCTTGCCTATCAGCGTGGGGGTTGTGGGTTCGATTCCCACCAGAGGCTTTGGTCTGTCGCTGCAAAAATCAAGCCAAATGGTCTTTGTCACCCGGTTTACCCTTGGACCCAAAATTATAATATAAATTTACTTTGTATTGTAATTAATAAATAAATAAATAATGTTTTATTCATAAATGCATAAATGTAATATCAGTAAAAAAGGGACAATTTTTGTTTGCTTTTGATTCTTGACAGAATTTCAATATGTTTCAGTCCAGTACATACAAGCGAAAAAGCTAAATTGAACTATATATCCTATTCTACAGGTTGTTAGGTTTCAGATCCAGGTTAAATATGAACGTTTCGACTTCGAATAGTGAAATTCTGGAAGGATTCAAATGTAAAATGTTAAAACTCGTCTGAAATGTGCCCAGTTTTGTTAGAAACAAATCAATATGAAGAGAGCTAGGCTTGGCTTCTGTGAAAGAAGTAATACGAGACATCAGTGAAAGAAACAAACCATGTTAATACCGAGGCCATATCCCTCGAAGAATATCTCAAACATATGTACTTAAAATTGAATATGAGAATTAAAATACTCGTACAACACGGTAGATATGTTCCTGGAAAACGCCGTGTTCTACATACTTAGTTACGCGTTTTGCACTATACAATGCAGGAAACCGCACTACTCTGTGAAAATGAAATTTGTCAAAATGTTATGATAATGTATTTAAAATTAATTTCATTTATTCCGTTGTAATATAAGGCCAATTCATTTTTAATTCATGTAATACAACTTTCTTGCATTGTTCATAAAAAAATATACTTATATAATTATTTTATATAATTATAATTATATATAATTATTTTTTGTTAATTATTTTCTTAACTGCAAATAGCCCAACTTATTTTTCTGCCTGTTTCCATAAAACGATTTGTACGTTCGTTGCAAATTGTCGAAATTGAATGTCCAATAAAATGGATTTTTATCAGTAATGACAGCTTACTCGTTTGGGCTTGTGTTCCATATTCCATATCTAAAATATATTTGAAAATCACAATTCCATAATGTCTGAAACGCATTTTATCGCTTCCAACATTGACGATTTGTCAATGCGAACGAACGAATTTGTTTTATGGAAACAGGCAGTTAGTGACTGTATGCATAGTTTACACTTATCTGATACCAAGCATTTGGTGTGCCTGGCACATAACAATAAATATGTATAAATAATATAGTTGGAGAAGAAAAGCACAGTATAAAATAAAATAAACGTACGTATGCTCATTATGGACCAGCACGAAATGAGCATATGTGATTAATTCTGAGATTGAGTTGAAGTTAACGAGCTTCAGATTCTTCCGAATTGTATTCACTCATTGAATCGGTGTCTATGTCGAATAAATGAAGCACATCAACATTGACACCCATTTCTTGAAGTTCAGCTAACGTGGTGTTATCACTATCAATATTTTCCAAGGATTCAGACGGTTGTAGGTGTCGATCTGCTGCGGGACCATCCACTTCCATGTCAGTCATTACCACTGTCTGTGACTCCTGTTGTCTTTCTCTTTGGTAGTCCCATAAATCAACGGAGAGTATACTGTCTTTCTTTCGAATTCGCCATTCAATTTCTCTATCCTTCTTAATTATTTCTTCGTCGTACATTATGGTCTGTTTGTGGCGATTCACAGCTTTGGCCAAATGAAGTAATTGATATTTGGTTGATCGACAATCTAGTGTTCCTTTTTTAAGTAAAAATCTTTTATAATCGTAAACTGGATTCCATCGATATGTTTCCACTCGGCACTTATGTCTAATGCAGATCTCTTTCTGTTGCTCCACGGTCAATTGGCGAGCAATGTCTTCCTGAGTGGGCTCCTATTTTGTATAAAATTACATCACACATTAAATTATTTATTTTTCAATCCAAAAGTTTCCTACCAAGTTTGCCATGAACAAATTCAGTGTTTCCTCATTGTATTCACCTTCAGGACGAAAATCGTCCAGGTCGTAGATGGGTGTCATCCTTTTAGCTTTTAGTTATTAAATTATTAGTAACAAAATTCACTGAACGAAGAACAACGTAAAATTGAAATTGTAGCGCCAACAAAAAACTCAAGCTCAAATTTTATCGATTTCAATTCTCAGAGATAGAGTGATCTCCATTGTTATCGATTTTTAGAGCGTATTTTATTCTTAAGCACCTTTTACACAGTCAAAATGCATGAACAGTTTTTTTTAGTTATTTAATTTTTGTATTTTTTAAATTCATACATTTTAATGTTTTTATAACTACATGACCTAAAGAGTTATACAAGATACATATCATTGTTTCCCTTTAACAGGTTGGTTGTACATATTTACAATCTGTGAAGATGTAAAATTGCTACCTAATGCGCAGCATGGCAGCATAGCATGGTGAACACACGGCTTTGCTCTTATCATCATGCATCAGTTTAAAAGAAACACCGAACAGTGAAGTTTGTGTTTATAACGTCGCTCAATGTATTTATTTTTCGTTTAATCAGACATTTATTAAATGATACAAATAAACAATGTTAAAAGATTAACTGCCTGTTTCCATAAAACGATTTTGTTCGTTCGTTACAAATCGTCAATATTGGAAGCGTTATAAAATGGGCTTCATTCAATTCTGGTTATCCGTAGTAGATATATATCACTGAAAAGAAATACGATTTTTGTTTCAATATGAATAAATATATATTTATATTAAATGTATTTAAATTTTCAATATTTACCATATATTTGAAACTTTGAATGCTCGATTAGTGTGTTGTGTTCAACGGCAACCCCAGCATGATGGCATGTATTATCTTCGTAATTATGAGTACTTCTACTTCACACAAAAATGTTTCCCCTTTTTTGACAACTAACACATATAATCAATTTTGTTTTGCGAATTGCCTTGTGTAAACGCAGGGTAAATGGCGCTTATCGATAAGTGCCCATTTTGACAGATTAACGATAATATTTAAGCAATGGCCAAAATCGAAATCGATTTTCCAACCACTATGTTGAAAGTCAACAAACAACAATTCCATTCCTATCAATTGAATTATATAGAAAATATAGTTTTGTAGTTTTAATTAAATGGTTTTCCAGCAAATCAAAGTGCTCATATTGAGCATAGTTACTTTATTCCGTAGGGCTCTATGTTGTTTTTCCAGAAAACGTAAACCAAGCTATTGCGAACCAATGATAAACGTAGTGGTTCAGTCCAATGCACCAACAATTTCCAATTCGGTAAGTCTAACATGTTTTTGCTTTTGTGGACATTATTATACGTGAATGTGAGGATAATACAGGTTCCAGAACGCGATTGGAATTCATGGGATGACAGCCCACGAACTGTTCAGGAACACATCGATCAATACAGGCAGCAAATAGCGAAACCTCCAACGCCTCAAAGTGAAATAAACGAACCGGACTTTTTTAAAGTAAGTTTGCTTTGCATATAATTTCAAGAAAAAGGTACCCGAAATTTCTTTGTTTATTTTATTAGGAGTTGACTCCGGTTATTAAGCCTCAACAGAAATTCTATTTGGATGATGACACGCAGAACCAAGAGGACTTTTCCCGCCTGGAAGCTAAGACGGACGTGCCAATAGCCTTGAATGTAAGTATATTTTCCATTTATGTGTAGGTTTTTAGACTCAATGTGGATCCATTTAATAAGGCCGATTTGGAGGACTGGGATGAAGACACGGGAGACTGGGAAGAGATGGATAACGAACAGACAAAACAGTTAATTCGGGAGAAACGCCGGGAAATGCGAAACATGCGGCAGAAGATATTAAAATCACCACAAATGGCGAATCATATCTCCAGTAGTGGCTTAAATGCGTCCAAAGTTATTTCGTAGTATTGGTTTAAGATAAATGTAGCCCTACAAAGTCTGTATATTTGTTATCTTTATTGTATTGCCTAGACAACGTTTATAATTTATGTATGTGCAATGTATGTTTATCAACAATTAACGGATTTGACATGTATACTTAGTTCCAAACCAAACAATAAAATAGTTGCATCCATATATATTAAATTAAACAATGCTTCATTGAATGGAACATGTTCAGTTTGAAAGTCAGCATTCGTCCATAAGGTCCACCGAGACCAAAAAAAATTAAAAGTTCGTAAAAAAATTTTGTGTTATTATATTTTTATAGCAAAACATTTAAAATTAACTAATTTAGAAACATTTATTCATAACACATTCCGAAATATTCCAATGCACAGTTGCGGATGCTTAACTTTTCTCATTTGGATATTTCTATTCCACGTAGGGGTTTAAATATGCCGGCCTTTTCCAACACTCGGGAATTTTTTTGACATCTTCCCGGGACTTGATTTTCTTTATAAAATATAATGAAAAAATAATATTCTTAAAAAAAAATATTGTTTTGTTATTAATTTATTATGGTATCTGTTATATCCCGGTTAGTATGAACTATGTGAAGAAGCAGACAAAATGTTGATTTCGAAATAACTTTACTGTTTTTTTTCGGGCTTTAAATTCCAATCCCTTCCATTCTGACTTGTTGAACACGAAAACCACTTCTGTGTTTGTCCCGTGAGAATGCCTTCTTCATGCATGTATGTATGTAATATTGTACTCATCTTCTTCTTATAAGTTCTTTCGTATAGCTTTGAGATTCAAAAGTCCCTTGAAACTATTTGACCAATTTTCCAGAATAAAGTATCATCATAAGAGTCGTACCAAACTTAAGCCTGTCTTTAGGAGTTTTATTAACCCACTGAGAGTCGTATGCTACAATCAGTTTAGTAAGATTTATAGTGTATCCGATGGTGCACTCTCAAAATGTATTTTTTGACCATTAATCAGTAACGGCACAGGTCACACAAACGTTATCTGTTTATAATTACATCGTTTTGGAAGTAGAAAATATACAAGTGCTAAAGATTTGGAAATTGGGAAATAAAATGTGGACACAAAAAAACCAAAGGGGTTAACCCATTAAATTTATAATTTTTTTTTGAAAAAAATTATTTCGTTGAAATTCTGCTCATATATAGCGGACCTTAATCTGAAGCAGACGACGTTTTCATTTTTTAGATTGAACAAATTGTTTTGGAGAAATTGACTTCAGTAAAAGGGGTTTCTCAAAATTAGAGATTCGAAAGTCAATTTAAACTATTTTACCAATTTTTAAAAAATTCAACTACAGCTACAACTATAAATATAACTACAACTACAATTATAACTACTACAACTATAACTTCAACTAAAATTACAACTACTACACCTACAATTACAACTACGTCTACAACTAATACCGATGGTGCATTCTCAAAATGTATTTATTGCCCATTAATCGGTAACGGCACAGGTTATACCAACGTTATGTGTTTATAATTACATCGTTTTGGAGGTAGAAAACATACAAGTGCCTAAAGATTCGGAAATTGAAAAAAAAAATTTGGAAAAAAAAAACCATAGGGGTTAACCCATTAAATTTTTAAATTTTTTTTGAAAAAATTGATTTCGTTGAAATTCTGCTCATATATAGCGGACCTTAATCTGAAGCAGACGACGTTTTCATTTTTTAGATTGAACAAATTGTTTTGGAGAAATTGACTTCAGAAAAAGGGGTTTCTCAAAAGTAGAGATTCGAAAGTCAATTTAAACTATTTTACCAATTTTTAAAAAATTCAACTACAGCTACAACTATAAATATAACTACAACTACAATTATAACTACTACAACTAAAATTACAACTACTACACCTACAATTACAACTACGTCTACAACTAATACCGATGGTGCATTCTCAAAATGTATTTATTGCCCATTAATCGGTAACGGCACAGGTTATACAAACGTTATGTGTTTATAATTACATCGTTTTGGAGGTAGAAAACATACAAGTGCCTAAAGATTCGGAAATTGAAAAAAAAAAATTTTGGACAAAAAAAAAACCAAAGGGTTTAACCCATTATATTTTTAAATTTTTTCTGAAAAAATGTATTTCGTTGAAATTCTGCTCATATATAGCGGACCTTAATCTGAAGCAGACGACGTTTTAATTTTTTAGATTGAACATATTGTTTTGGAGAAATTTACTTCAGAAAAAGGGATTTCTCAAAATTAGAGATTCGAAAGTCAATTTAAACTATTTTAAAATTTTTTCAGAAATTACAACTACAGCTACAACTATAACTATAAATATAACTACAACTACTACAACTACTATTACAACTACAACTAATACCGATGGTGCATTCTCAAAATGTATTTATTGCCCATTAATCGGTAACGGCACAGGTTATACCAACGTTATGTGTTTATAATTACATCGATTTGGAAGTAGAAAACATACAAGTGCTTTCGTTAAAATTCTGCTCATATATAGCGGACCTTAATCTGAAGCAGACGACATTTTCATTTTTGAGATTGAACAAATTGTTTTGCAGAAATTGACTTCAGAAAATGGGGTTTCTGAAAAGTAGAGATTCGAAAGTCAATTTAAACTATTTTACCAATTTTTCAGAAATTACAACTACAATTACAAGTACAACTATAACTACTAATACTAATAAACCTAAAAATAAATATAGATTTTTTTAATTGGTCGCTTTCGTCTGTGGTTCCTCTATTAGTTTGGCTATAATATTGGGAAAAGGCGTCCCTAATGCGTACTAATACTACTAATACTAACACTAATACTATTACTAATATTAATAATAATACTGATACTAATACTAATAAGAATAATAATACTAATACTGATAATAACACGAATAATAATACTAATACTGATACTAATAATAATACTAATACTGATACTAACACTAATAGTAACAGTAATACTAAATCATAAATCATATTCAACACATTTGTAACCAATATAATTACCATTAAATTGGTATTCTGTATTGTTTGATCTGATACTAACACGAATAATAATACTAATACTAATAATAATACTAATACAGATACTAATAATAATACTAATACTGATACTAACACTAATAGTAACAGTAATACTAAATCATAAATCATTTTCAAGACATTTGTAACCAATATAATTACCATTAAATTGGTATTCTGTATAGTTTGATCGAACGTCTTTTCCCAATAATATAGTCAAACTAATAGAGGTACCAAAGAAGAAAGCGGCCAATTAAAAAAAAATTAACTGTCATTTTTTTTAAGTTTATTATACACCAGAAAATATTATAAACATCCCTTGGACAAAATTTCTGTTGCATATGTAACAAATCGCACGCATATCGTTTCCCTAGAATGCAAAAGTCCATTTTTACACGGAATGTTTTTTTATTTAAAACAGTAGAGAAGATGATAACGCTTCGAATAGAAAATACAAAAGTAGTTATTTTTTTTGCCTTTTTACGGAGTAATGACCAAAAGGTTCAAGTCGATGGGAAAAAACGAATATGTAAAATCTGTAAAACTGGAATTAGCGATTATACAATTTTACAGAATTTTATGTGTTTGTGTTAAGAAATTGTACATTATTATATTTTCCAGTCCATGATTTCGTTAATTTATTTCCGCATTTTGGTTAAAACAAATGTTGCATTACAGTGCTTGCGGTCAGGTTAACTATTAGATCCAGATCATTTTGAATATTATGCACCACAAAATCCACATCCATTAACAACGACTTATAAATACGATGTTAGTTGTAAAAATTAGCAGACAGTAAAACGTGCCAACATGGTCACAGCGAAAGGATGTCTTGTAGTACTTGTTTACATCATATTCAAAGCAGTTGCAGAGAAAAAACAATCGAATATTATATATTGGAATGATGTTAAACCCGGTGATCTTTTACGTTCCTTAGACACTTTAATTTCCGGACACCAGAGCATTGGTCATATACCGATGGTACAAAAAAGTACACAAAATGTTCATCAAAAACCAGAAATGAAAGGAGATAGTCTGCATAATCAATTTACAATACAACGACGAATTGATGACGATGATAACACATCTCTGGAAACCAACTATGATTACGATAGGACTTATGATGAATTTGTGAAAAAATATTTTGATGATTCCGCATCCACAGCCCGCGACGATAGCTCAAGTATTGAAGAAACCCATGATAACAACACGTTACAGTTCAGCGTAGAGCAGGCATCGTCAGAAGAACAAGATGAACCTATTATAGAAGAAACTAAACGTTACAGTAAAACTGAAAAATGTAGAAATGTGGTGAGAAATCGTAGCAATTGCTTGATATGCAAAAATTCTCGTAATGGTGAAACATCAGAGAGCTGTTCATACAACAAAGAATCGGCTCCAAAAAGTTTCGCTTTCGAAAGAGTCAACAAATATCGTAATCACCGAGAACTTCCTGTCGACACTGATGAAACTTCGTCGGATGAAAAATCAACACCATTTAAGAAAGGATCAGTTGTCCGATCCTATGATTCTATGATTTCAACGTGTCTACAGAAAATATTGCCACACAAAGTGTGCTACCACTGCGAAGACGCCAAAGGCGAAACGTTGGTGAAGTGTTATGGATCAGAAAATCAAGGGAATGCTGGCGGGGAGGACAATGCTAATCACAAAAACATTCAAAAGTCTCATCAACGTATTTATAAACGGACTATAATGTACTCGTATGAAAATGGCTCACCCCTGAATACGATTGTCGACGATATTGCGGGCAAGACAACAGTACAGGCACAAGTGGTGCCGGGTGACGCCGTTCCAATATCCAATGAAGTTTAATTATATCGTTTTGTTTCTTGTATGTATTTATTAGTTATCCTCTTTATACAGATTGTAGATACAGATACTTATTGGTTGGTTTCTCTTTTCTTATGACCTTTAAACTTATTAAAATTAAAATAAAATTAAACTTAAATTAGGTGTTGATTTTTACAACTCTTATCATGTCACGGGTTAAGCTTAAACATTACATAAGACAAAATTCGTTTATGATATTTTAGGTAGTTTGTTTTTATTGCACATTACACACATGTGTATATTGCGGATAAAATGAACGATGAACGCTTGTCTTCGTCGCTTATCTCCACAAGACTCATTCAATGGCACTAAGGCTTTCGTCGGTATTTCATAGATAGTCGTAACAACTTTTAATTGCAATTTTGAATTTGAACGATTTTATATTTGTAATGTGCGTAACTAGTATTATGTCGTTTGATGCGTTATAAACATTTGTGCTAGATACAATCAATGCATTCCCCTCGATCTACCTCTATTTCAATTTACGTGTGCTGATAATTAAATGAATTCCGCCCTTTCGTGTTACCCCGGACATTTTTGCAAATGTTTTAAAATACACTCTTTTTTTAATTTTTGATCCTCGAATCCTTCTCCACATTATGGAATTATATGCATGCATGTATGTATGTATGTATGTAATATTGTACTCTTCTTCTTCTTATAAGTTCTTTCGTATAGCTTAACCTTTATTTATAAAATAAGGTCGATGATATAAACAAAGTCTTTCTACATAAAACGCATTGGAAATTCAACAAAATAGTAGGTTTACTTTAAAATATTATAAAAAAGTAAGTCAATTTAAAACAAGCTTACAAATAACGTTAAATGTTCACTTTAAATGATCCGATTCAACGCTTTCGATTTGTATTAATTTAAATCTAGAAATATAAATACATAATTACTTAATTGGCGTGATTTGTGTGTGTTTTGGGGGGGGGTGGGTGTGTATAAGTTTACTTGTAGGCAAATATCTAATCGTACCTAATCCAGAAATAATAAAGGTATACACTGTGGAAAATCGTAAGTATTGCGTAGATCCGTGGCATTTTTGGAGCTTCTTTTCAATACTCATTATTTGTTTTCATCTTGTTTCAATTTACTTTTTTTCAATCAGTTGTTAAACTACTGTTAATAGTATTGGTGGTGGTGGTGGATTCTTGTCGATGTTTATTGTATTTGGCATCGTGGCGTTTTAGTTGCTGTTGTTAATATTATTTTGGTTCTCGACACTGTCCATGTTGGGTATGTAATCCAGAGCCATCATGCAAGCAAACACGGTCATGACCATTTTTGGCTTCACTTCTGTGATATCCTCGGGTAAGGCATACACACGTGCACCGATTTTACGTGCCATCGAAATAGCATACTTAGCATTGGCCAAATTGTCCTAAAGAAGAGTAACTAAAAATTTAATTTACAATTTCAATGAAACGAAGTATAAAAACGTACCTCTTCTGTTCCTCCGGTTTTCACTAATTCATAATTAATACTTCCAGCCTTGATGGAATCAATTAAATCAATAACGATTTTTCCATCAGCAATAGCGGGATCATTGAAATTCCTCAAAGCAGACTGTTTGCCAGCATCAGTCAATTTGCTATTGACCCATTGGACAATTTCCTTTTCCACAATCGGGTTGCCCGAGTTAGCCAAGCGTGACAGTATTGACAGTGTGTAAGCTCGCATCAATTGCCAAATCAAGGCTATGGAATATACAAAATATTTTATTGCAGAATTGGTCTATATATTTTTTATAGACAGAGATTTACCCAGAGTTAATGTTGCATTTCCATCATTCAAGTCTTGTCCCGCAATACCAACCAAAGAGAATTTCAGTTGTTTCCCCAACTCTACGGCGTAATTGCAATTTTCCAACTTTTCCATAAATTTGCGCAATGGTGTAAAACGTTTGTGAACGCGAGTCCAATTCACAATTCCAGGTTTAATGATGTCACACAATTGGAAAATTACTAAACCATCAGCCAAATCGGAATACAACCAATTGACATGGGGACTAACACCCATGGAATTCATCCAATTACGGTAAGCTAGAAAAACAAGTAAACAATTTATGAGCTATAAATGTCATAGAAAAAATAACAGTTGTCGCATACTTTTCTCTTCGCGTGTCTCCTCAATGGCTTCGAGACCTTCAACTTGTTCTGGTTTGTCTAGACCTGGATGATTATTGAAGAGGTTAGCAACAAACGCCAAATTTAACTTGTAGACTCCATTGACGACGTCCTGAGGTGTCAAGAAGCTGCGACAGTTCAATTTGGCGGCTTGTTGCAACATTATTTCCGCTCTGGATGTCATGTCTTTCTCACGTAAGGCATCCAGATTAACATCGGCATCGTTGCCGGCAATTTGTTTCAGCAAATGCGAGTAGATTTCAGAGTCCACAATGTCCGATTGGAAATTGGTACAGCGACGTGATATTCCAGCGCGTTCTAAGTGATGGTTGACCCAACGTAATAGAATAGCTTCCGGAGACATTTTCATCAAATCTTCCAGGCGCTCATTATCGAACAAAAGTCCCGCCAAGCCAGGACAACTGTCCAATGTAATGTGACTGAAGAGACCGATGCGGATAATTTGCCACAACAAACCCAAGACCAAGTGAGGTTTGCCCTTTGCCAAATCATGAGCATCGATGTTCACGATGTTACAACCTATGGCTTGCGATGATACCAGGGCTAATGTCAAGTTCTCAAACTCCCTGTATACGGTGAGGTTCTTCTTATTGATGGCTCGCTCATCAATAGTATCCGGACAAGAGTGGTTGATGATTTTACACAATAGAATACCATCCTTTATTGACTGGTACAGACGTTTACCTTCGCCATCAATTGGCAACAAATGCTTCAAATCCTGATCATGTCCCAAATTGGAATTAATCCAGTCGGAGAAGGCCAGCTGCTCCTCCAGTCGCACTGAGTGCGTAGTACCCTCCGAAGAAATGCTGGACATGCCTCCTAAAGTTTCCAGATTCTCTTTCTTGGAAACAACTGTTTTAAACGTACTGGCCACATCTTTCGATTTCAGATCGAGGCAAAGGTTCTCAAATTCTTCCAAATTCAGTTTGCCCTGATGCGAAGTGCGTTGCTTGTTTTGGAATTCATCAATCATCTCGCGGACCTGATAGCCCGGAAGTTTGAATCCGACTTGATCGAGAGCTACCTTCAACTCGCTGAGGTCAATAAAACCATCTTTGTTGGCATCAATCTGAAATGATTAGCAAACCACAATAGATCGTTAATAAATCGGTCATTATAACAACCGTTTGTAACTAAATATTCACTATGTTCGTCACATTTTCACACCCAATCATTATGTGCACAAATTACTGATAAGTTTAGTCATCTATTACAAGAGTTTCTCAAAAAATGACTCATGTTCGTATTTCGTTTTTCAAATTCATTCATCTTTGTTTGCCAAAGACACGATAAAGGGGTAGGGTGGCATTCTCCATATATTTACAGTTTTCAATATCGAAAGCAATTGTTTGGTAGCGGGTGACAGTGTTACTCGCGCATTTATTCATCATCAAAACGAAACCTGTTTTCTATATTTACAAACTAAACAACCTACGTTTTGTTCATATTTCATTAACAGTGGCTAACAGTCCGACTCAGATATACATACTTAGGAATGTACACATGCACATACACACATACACATTTTAATATTTGGTATGTTTTTGTTGTAGCATTAGCAACCTGCTCGCATACAGTGATTGCAAAAAAAGAAACGAAGTAACAGAATGACACCGTAGGGCGGGTATTCGTAATTGAATGCACGAATCCTTAGACTTCATATTTATATATATATATATACTCGTATGTATATACATATGTATGTAGTTATGTTGGGAAATCATCACAATTCATTGGAAATCAATGAGCTTTTTCGTAATCAGAGCTGTGGACACCTTTGCAATATCGCCCCAACTGAAGATAAGATAACAGACTGATGTAGTATTCGTGAACTCATAAAATATTTTTCGCCCAAATGGAGTAAATTGTTCAGGTATTCCGGAATATTTCACAATTGTAAATGTTCCTTATAGTTATCTGTAATCTCATGAAGATTCGTAAAATAATAATCTAATCATTGGGTGGGAATTATCGATACAGAAAAGGAAGAGCAAATTATATCATGATGACACATACGGTTGGAATTAATTCCTCCAAATTTTGTTTATACTCCTCCAACATTTGATGATGTTCCATATCCAATATATCAGCCATGTTTAATACTTGTTTAGAACAATTATCTCTCTACACGTTTCTAATGTACACAAATCAGCTCTCTTTCCCCCAAAATTGTGGGCTAACGCGACGAAATGCAAAACTCAACTGATCGTATTGAAAAGCGCAAATTTGTGGAAAAGCGTAAAGAATCCAAGTGTGAACTTGCTCAGATATGCTTTTATCAGACCCAACCAACCAATAAAGGTATTTGGTGAGTGTGTATGTGTGTTTTATTCTTATCTATCAGTACTGCCGCCTCAACCAATACCTCCCCGTCATACCAATCAATTGAATCAAAGTTCTATTTCGTGCTCTTGTCATTCATGAAATGCAAAAGGGTAAATTACATCGTCTTCTGATCACAAAACATTCTGTCGCCTCCTCAGTCACAGCATTTAACCATGTAATTGCATGGTTATTGCATTATTTGACAAACAATTAAAATCATAAGACGAATTATTATGCCATAACAAAGCAATCACGCTCGCTGGTATTGATAAGATTGAGAACTTTTCGATGACATCAAGGTGAGGCGCGCTGTCAGGAAACGTTACTTGGAGAACCAGAACAAAAATGAACATGACAAAAGTCTAGTAATTGCTTTGGTTTGTGGCTGATAAAACGTCCTACATACATGAATACATATGAACATAATATCTTAGCGTACCACCACAAGCAGCAATACCTTTTCTAAATTACCACTAGGATTATATCACAACTATGTATAATTAATTGTTTGCCGTTTGTGTTAAAAGGCACAATTAAAAGTACTTAGACAAAACCCCAAAACAAGTTGGTATATGTCGTGTCACCGGCAGCCATTGCATAAAGAAGTTGTTTCATGATACCAACATTTATCGACCCAAAACGTATGAATTCATGATTCAACGCATGACAAAATTTGCATGTCAGAGACCAAACATAACTAAACAACAACAACAACAAAAGAACAGAACATAAAGAAACAATGTAAGGAATGGTGAAACCTCGTTTTCACATTTCTATGTTAACTGCTAAACGATTGGTCATTTTTTAGGAAGGCAATTTGATGTATACGGAAAATCCAATAAAAACAAACTGTAAATATCATCTACTAATACAAAACAAAACGAAAAAGAAAAAAAATGCTATTCAAATAAACAGACAATACTCGCCCGAAGAAGGTTAGAAAGTTGAAGAAACGAAGCGAAAACGCCACAGAAATCATTTGGTGTCTCTTGTCGTCGGTGGTGGCGGTGGTTGTTATGGTGGTGATGGTGCTACGACTAAAGGCACATTATTGTATTATTTGAACTGGTGTATATCATTATGACCAAACGATGTTAGAATTAGAAACCAAATGTAGACGAATTGCCTAATTGGCACTCTTGGTCGTGGGTTAGATAGACCGAAACCAACAACTAGCCGATGTGTTAGTCGAATCAAATACACACGTACAACACACACATGCATTGTTGTTTAGTTTAACGTACATTTACACATTCGACTTATCAGCTTTGTGGCTGCGTTTGAAAAAGAAACAAATTGCAATCAAATGACATAATATCGTCAAAAAAGACTTTCGTCTGAAATACCGATAACGATGACGGATGGAGGTAACAAACAATGAATTCCTGCCGATACAATAATCTAGTTCACGATCCGGTGCATATGGTCTAGCATCGAAGCGTAGGCATACTTTTATTCTTTATTCTATTCTTTTCTTTTCATTTAAATTAAGTTATTAACCGAGAGTCTGAAGTAAATAAGAGACAATGCATGGGAAAAGAAGCGGGGAATTCCTAACGGATATTTCAAATCGAAACCATCAATTATGAGAATAACAACTGGCCTTCTTTTACTACAGTGGGAAGGAAAAACACAACATAACGCTGTCATACAAACATTTTAATAATGTTACCCATATAATTGTAGAAATGTTATATTTACATAGCCAGGATTTTTTTTTTTTTCGAAAATAGTATAAATTATTCTGCCGCCCCACAAATAGCCTAGGTCTCAGTTTGTGTTTGAAACTCTATCAAGATCATCAGGGATAAGTTCGGCGAAAATATCATTAGCCCAACTTTTTCCTAAACAGTTGGTTGCATCGAAAAACTCTGTATTTAAATTCCAAGAATTTCCAATGTTAGCTTAATTGATACTAATTGATAAAAAATCATCAATATTGAAAACTTTATAAAATGGGTTGCAGATCACATTCTATTCAGGTTTTCAGATACACATATGCTAGATTGCGAAGTATGGAATACAAGCCCCAAAAGAATGTACTATAACTACTGACAAGTCCGCCTGGTTCTGTTCATTTTCGTATCGTTTGGCGAATTAAATGCTCTTCTTTTTATTGGTATCGCAAATGAATGTTTTTTTTTGTTGATATGTCTCACAGTTTGAGACATACCTGCATGGCAAAATAACTAAAGGTAGAGTCATATAAACCGCTGGATAAAATTTTTTAATTTTAACAGAATTTTGATTGTCAAAATCATTGTATACATTTCAATTTTAGGTTTAGTTTTTTTTTATCAAATGTCGAATACATTTTCGTATTAAACATTCAAATCAAAGAATACAATACAAAAAGCCAGACAAATAATTTTGGGGCTCTCAAAACTGTTAAAAATAATGTTATAGTTCTCTAAAAATTGTGCCGCCATTTCTAATTGTCTGCTGTCTAGCATTTATATATCAGAATTTGACAATCAAAATACCCAGGCTTATTAATCGGTTATTGTTTGGTATCTTACCCTAACTCCGTCGTATTGTGCGATCAGTTTATTTGTCCTGGAATTTAAAAAAAAAAACATCTTATTGTCATGTCCGTTGACGTTGTCGTCGGATATGCATCACAATACTATAAATATATTGAATATATGCCGTAAATTAAGAGAATATCAGTAAGGCTGTGTTATATTCGGGAATAACAAAAGCTGTAAAGAGTTGTGGCGTTAGATGAAGGCCAACGTAAAGTGATGCTGAAGAGCTAAATTAAATGTTTGTCATGAATCAATTGAATAACCCTTTTGGTAGTGGTTGAGGAGCACAAAAATACTGTTTCCAAAGTAAATTATTTCGTGAGGAGTTTGTATACCACGAATATATCTCTATCACGCTTCGTTAAGGTACGACTAGTCCATGCTTTAATAATTCCGGCTTGGAAGTATATTCCAGTGTCAATCAGGGGAACCTAAATTTGGTCCATTTAGCTCTAAATAGAGCGTTGCGATTTCTTTACACTCTAAATCGACGTGACTCCATAGGCGGTTGAATTCTTGGTTTGTTCTTTTTCTGCTTCTGTAGATTTTCGTTTGCTTGTATATTTTTAAAATGTTCAAAAATCAGTGCCCTATTTTTTAAAACAATTAGTTCAGTTTTGGTTTTATTTAACTATTATATATAGTTAATTGTATAGTTAATTTTCGCCTTATACTACTACAAAATCCTTCAACGAATTTAAACCTATCCCCTCTTCCTTTCTATGTAGTTCAGTTATTTTTTTTGGTCTGGCGCTTTAATTTTATTTGTTAAAACGTTTTTTATAATATCATGTTGTTCAATTTTTTTCTATTAAGTTTATACTATTATTTGATTTAAAGTGAAAGAAAACAGTGTACATATCACACACCATAAATACAAAAGGGTTACAAATCAAAAATTTCCAAAACGGTTTTTTTTCATAAATGAATTAAAAAATTCTTTCAACTAGAAAAATACAGTTATGTACATATTTATGGTATCTGTGTTGCTTCTGCACGATGAACTAAAGACAATTATTATAGTTGCGTTAATGCGTTAGAATTTTGATTTCAGGGTGCGATATCAATGCATTTTGTAATTTATCTTAAATTGGCCGTATGGCTTTAAATTACAAGTAAAGATGAATAAAATCAAATAAAAATGAAAAATTGTGAGCAATGTAGGTACTTCTCAATGCGCTGTGAAACTAAAACTTTCATTCACAGCTGCACAAACTTAACGTGTATGTGTCTCATAAATTAAAGAAAAGAAATTATTAATGAACTTCCTCAAAAAACCACAACATTGAAAAGCCAGAAATAGATACTGCCTTCGTGACAATCACGAGTTTGTTGCGGAAAGTCAATAGGTACATTCGTACAAACAAACACAAGTTCAGTTCAAGTTGCTCTCACAGATTGGGAAAGAAAGAAAGTAAAAGTCGAAAATAATGCCACTACGTTTGAAATCGATAGGGCAATTGTGACAATGACAAAACCAACTACCCGTATGAACTCATACTCTGCGTTTATACCACATACCATACACATTGGCTTCTATGAGATGAATATAGTTCGACCCTGCTCTGCAATGCATTTCATCCATATCGACATCTCATCAAACATTTTGATGTCGTGATTAATAGATGGAAATGGTGGATATTCATTTGCAAATTCCAAATGGACGCATTGTTTCTACTGCTATACCCACACAATATTATGCAATGCAACTACTTGACAATTCTAAACACATCTCTGACAACTGCTCTACCTGTGCCAAATGGTGTTATTCCTCGCCGCTCACTCGACAACGCATTTTTTTTTTTTACCAATTGGCCATGTGATGAAGTGAGAAGACTACCAAATAGCTTCATTAGGCAAAGCGTATCTGTGTCTGGGTTAACTAATGCGAAATGTATAAACAAAACAAACCAAAATGTTTTCAAATGAAAATGAAACCGAACACCGTAAACATGTAAGAAACAGCCCACGATTGATATGGGTTTTACAATTTACTGCGATACTATGTAATAATATATTGCTGGCATTTAAGCATGACACATATGTTTGAACGTATGAACTTGTGCTCCTTGTTTGTGACATAATGTCCAGGAAGATAAATTGCAATTAGTATATATACATGTACAGCGAATGATAGCATGCATGACTCAACTCTGCTTCACAGTTGCCGTTGGACATACATGCATAAGTTCATATACATGTTATGTAAATCACAAGATTACACATATTTTGAAGAACTCATAAACGTTGTATGACTGATATTTGTGTTTGTCTTCCTATCATTATTGTTGACCGCTTTCAGATCCAAGGTCTCAAGATGTGTCACGTTTGAATAGTGTACATAAAGCCATGTCAGCTTTGTACAAATTACCGAAAAATACAGAAAACGTCCACTGTTAAAATACATTACTAAATATTGTTGATAAGCTCCTCATTCTATGGGTGATTTGGTGAAATGTTAGTCAATTTGTGTTAATTTTATGTTAATGAACACGGGTATTACGGCATACAACGTCTCTGGAGAATCCAAAGAGCCCCAACAACTCCACAGGGACGCACAGTTTTGGGATCAAAAGTCTCAAAGCTGCTTCTACTTTCATGTTCTGTTTTTAGCCTACGTATCGACAATCGAACAGTGCCGGCACAAACAAGTACGTACAATTTAATCAAGTATTTCGAATTAAGTACAAATTTGAAATCTTGAATAGTGCACAAGACAATAGAGGAAAATACTCAGAGTTCACACATAAATATGTACATTTTGGTGGGATACACAAGGAAGAATAATTACTAAATTACTAATTACAATTACTAAATCGTTCTTCCTTGTGTGTCGGCTGGATTTTACCCGTTGTAATTGTCATATTGCTGCAGAAAATAAGAATATTTCCGCGGGTAGGGTGACAAATGCCGGCAATGCTTGTGAGACACATGAACTGTAAACAAAAGATAACCCGTCACACTATTGTGACCAGACATTATACAGACATACCTATCCGAAGTGCAATGAAATAACAATGTATACCAAAGCTGCTTCAAAAATATCCTCTCTGTTCAATGTTAAATGCTTGCAAGTGTTCTTATCTTAGCACTTGAGTCATAAAACTTTCTTTTGGATATTTAAATGATAAAGAAGACATGCTGGGTTGTTCCGGAAAAGCCATCCATAGCGTCATATTCGTATGTGAGGGGAACACGTCTGCGTTATAAGACTGGATTTTTTCTGGAAGCTCTGCTGACATATCTCATTTTATTGAGAAATATAACAAAACACATTCTTTGTGTTTTCAGAATGCATGTAAATAAGTTTGCGCACTCATTGCAATAAATGAATAGCATGGCATGCAAATAAATGTAGGTATTCATATACAATGCAAGTGTAGTTATATATACTCGTATGTGTGTATGTATGCTGAAAGTGATCTTTTTAAAGTCGTCTGTGTAATTCACTTGACACTACATCAAAGTGATGTCATGATGTCTTCGTACACTGTCTGTAACAGTGCACTATATGAATATTTATTCTTTGTGCTATCCCTTGCACAATCAAATCATTCAATAAAGCTATTTAGTTAGTATTGTATGGCTGGCATATTCGCTTAATTTTGAACATTATGAAAAATTTTGGCATTTGCTCTCGCAAAAATAATTAGTTCAATATTCGCAATGTCTACGTCTAAAGGGTTTATGTTGTTTTAACTAGCAGTTGATATCTTGCTGGGGATTGTGAAATGGTTTTTAAGTCATCATTGTGATTGTATGTAGTTTGGCTTAGATTTGGAAATTGCTCATACACAAAAATTTTTCCCAATCACGGAATTTTCACTCCGGAATATTAACAAATATTCTGCATGCGGAAGTTATCGATCGCAAGCGAGTTTTAATCGTTTCATGTTTTCTTCATACACAAGGTCTATGAAGATCTTTATGAAATTTGACTTGAATATTTTCGCAAAAATTCAATATTCGATTCAGGATATTTGCTTTCGCATGGATTTCCTTTAAAGGAGCATCTACTGTGATTATTGTTTCAAATCCGAATTAGGAACAGCAGTGGATAGTTGTACTATCTCAAAAATTCATCAATATATCAGGGATCTATATTGTTGAAAAAACAACGCTGGCCCTGGCTTGTTTATTTTGTATTTTTATTATACGATTACTTTGAAAATTTCAATAAGTATGAAAGTCGCAGTGTAAGAAATATTTTCAAAATCATTACCAAAATGTAGAAAAAAGTACGTAAATACTTTCGAAACATCTATGTCCGCGCAGATACTGGTCATCGTCCAAACCATGAAGTTTGCAATCAACAACGAGAGTGACATCCACGCTGTCCTGAGAGAAAAAAACAACTTCCTTGATGAAATCCCACTTGCAATTCAACTTCTTTATGTGCCAGGGCACACATGAATCAGACTTAATGAAATGGAGGGCTGTCAACGGGACTCTGGCAATTGGGACGCCACTGCGTGTATCGAGAGCAATGGGGAGCGGAGTACACTAATATAGCCAACGCAGCATTCTCACATTATTACTAGATCTTTCCGACAGTGAAGAGAAACCCATTGTTTTAATGACAAAACCGGAAACGATCAAAACAATCAACAGAATTTTTAGTAAACACTGCTTCTGCAAAGACATCTTAAGTTTAAAGTGGTAAACGAAAACCAATGTGATCAGTGTGGGGTTCCACAAACTGCTTCGCACATACTATTTCATTGCAACAAACACAACAGTCACAGGCAATCATTCACTTACCTGAACTCCAATTCATTTAACATTTCATTGAAACGTACGGCACAGAAAACGTTCAGATTTTCTGTGACTTTCTTGAGGAAATTAATGTCAACTTATAAATGATAAGGAGTATTGATCCTTTGGTCGAATAAATCTTCGGGACTCGAAGTAACAAGAGATCGGGAGAAAAAAAGAAACAGTTTTACCAAATGTATGTACTTGTGTCTGCTGACATATAGTTTCTTTTTCTGGGGTGACTTCACACCATCAAAAATATTACCCGTCTGAGTTAAAAAGAATAATATATGTAGCATGTTAGCACATAATCTATCGCTTGGAATATATTATTTTTTTGGTAGTACCGGCGTCCGATTACTCCCCGCACAAGGGTGCGCTTACGATTCCCTCCTTTCGTTTACTCTCTTTTACCATTTTCCGTAATAATCCCCAAAATTATGCGATATGCGCATACACACAAACATGTGATGAATTTGTACGTATGAAAGTGAATGCATGAATGATGGTACAATGGACAGGATTTTTTTTTATTTCCACTGATGCTGCTCTGAATGTATGAACGGGATATAAGCCGGCAACACCCATGTGGCCATGTTTTCTGAATGCAATGCTTTGATTTTTGTTTGTTTGCATTGCCGCTCTCCAACTCATCCCCCACACGCACACCACACACCCTTTCCCTTTGCATTAACCGATAAGAGAGCAACGTGGACTACTATATGTGGTGAGGCCTTGAAATTTAGTAGTGAACGAACAAAGAAAGAAATCCTCGAATGGGGTTGAATGTATTTTTTTTCTAGTCGAGCTTTCTGAATTTGCAAACACAACCGACCCCCCGACCGACTATTAATGCTCTTCAACACAACCAACCACTACTACGGTTTGCTTTTGTGATTATCAACGACTTAAGTGACTCATCCAAAAGACATTTTTTTTTTAAACCAACAAACAATTTATTTCAGACGTTGGCAGTCACACTAATTCATTTACCTCCGTAAATTTCTCCTGTATCTCGGCTTTCTCATCCGCTGATAGACCTTTTGTGAATTTGTTTACGACGGACATTGTGTAGTTCTGTTTTTTTTTCGTGTATGTTGGTGATTATTTGTTATTGTTGCCGAATTTTACTTTATTTTGTATGCACTTTAAATTTTTGTATTTTTCTTCGGCCAACTCTTTTCCTGCATTAATTCTTGTTTCTCACTATACACACTTTTGCTGGCTTTGAGACTTTTTATTTTTTTTAATTCCGTATTATCTTTACATCGAACAAATAAAGATTAATAATGATAACTTTTTGCGGTTAACCACTTTGACTTCTCTAATCCGCGGAAAAAAATAGTCGTAAAAAATAAATAATTTGTACGGCTCCACACCAAGTGAAGAGTGATAAAGAAATGCGAGATGAGTTTAAAGTTGGAAGCCAATGTGGACTGCAAGGCGGCGGCAGAAGTAGTAATGCCCAGCGGCGGCTTAAAAGTCCACAGTTTGACGCTCAATTTCAGTAGTAGGTGGTATTTTTTGAATTTACTATCGATAGTGAAATAGAACTATCGATAGTTTTAAATATTAAGCGATACTGCAAATCAAACGATTGTGCATGTGGGGGAGCAATATTAAAAAGAATTTGATATTTTTATAATTGTGAGAGTGTGAACGTGTCGTGTATTAAGCTTTCTGTATGGCCTTAAGCGCCTTGGAGACGATCAAATAATTCCATCAATCGCGTGCATATGTATTAGTGTGTGCCTTCGTGTTTTGCCCGCAAACGCACCACAAAATACGGCAATCATCACTTTGTGTTTGACTTCGTTGTGTTCGGTTGAAACTTTCATACTACTTTTGCTGCACTCCGCTAATGAATGCATTTTTTTTCACCCGCGCACTTGTCCATCTCGCACAATTTTTTACTACTAAATGAGTCATGCTTGACAAGCGTAACTGGAGACCATCAACGAAAACGCCATCAACGAAAACGCCATCAACGAAAATATCAACAAATTTTGTTTTTTATGTCAATCATTGCCGACGTCGTCTACGTGTAGCCGACGAAACCCGATTAGAGGCACACACACAACCGATTGATGGAATTATTTGATCGTCTCCAAGGCGCTTTACGGACTTCCCCAATACACTTTTTTGTGTGGGATAATTTTATTGTATAGTTATCTTTTGACTGTTTTTCGCACGTGTATGAAGTAAAAAAAAAAAGAAAATGGTAAAAAAAATGAAATGAAAACAAATTAGCTTACGGACTTTTCCCCAAATGCTTTGACAATTTGTGGTACTGGGCAACATTTTGTTTTTGTTTACTGCTGCGTACGGCAACAATTCTTAAGAGAAGTTGCTGTAGCGATGTCATTTTTCAAATGAACATGCACGTTGTTTCGAAGAAAATATGTGTACTTAACTGGCAACCAATTAATGTAATGGGTGGGTAACAAAAACAAACCATAGCCCTCCAAAAATTAAATTATCGATTTTTTTCGATAGTACCATCGATATTTTGACACCACTAGTCCCCTACTTTAATGCGGGATTTTGGAAAAGTTGTTGATTCCAGAATAAAGATGAAAGAAACACCGCTATCTACATGTGAGAAGAATTTTATAATTCAAGCCATAAAGCAAAATCAGGTAAATAATCATACTGCTTGGAAATCGGTCGTCATCATGTTTTTCTCTGTATTTGGAACAGCGTTTGGATGGTCGCAAAAATGACGAATTCCGGAGTATTAAAATAAATTATGGTGCGGAATGGGGCAGTGTTCTTGTTGCATTAGGCGAAACGAAAGTCCTGGCACAAGTCTCGAGTGAACTTGGAGAACCGAAAGCCACTAGACCCAACGAGGGAATGTTTCACATCAACATTGAACTGGGCCCGATGGCTGCTCCGCACTTTGAGGCTAGCCGTAATTGTGAGCTGACGGTCCAGCTTAACAGAACACTAGAAAGAACTTTCAAGGATTCTAAGTGTATGGATTTGGAATCATTGTGTATAACAGCCGAAGAACGAGTTTGGATTTTACGTGTTGATATCAATGTGCTTAACCACGAGGGCAATCTAATCGACTGTTGTTCTATTGCGGCCCTATGCGCTCTCACTCATTTTAGAAGGCCCGAAGTTAGTTTAGTTGAAGATGATGTAATTATACATACTGCCGCCGAGAAGGAACCACTGCCAATGGTAATGCACCATTATCCAGTCTGCGTTAGTTATTGTACATTTGATGATGGTCGTATTGCCGTTACTGATCCCACAGTGATTGAAGAACGCACAAGTGAATCACAAATGATTTTTGGTATTAACTCATTTAGAGAATTGTGTTGCCTCAATCTGGGTGGTTCATCGTTGACGAGTTCATCGTTGCTACTCCAATGTTCGAAGAGGGCTGCCAATCACGCTAAATATGTTGTTGACTTGGTAAAAGCGTCTCTCGAATCTGACATCGCCTCCAGAGAGTCACGAAATAATGTAGGATTCACAGAATGTTTGAAGCAAAATACAATAACATGTTTAACGGAAGAACGTTTAGTACTCAAATTGAGGCATTTCACATTCGACGATCGACCTGTCCACATGGAGGTATTAACACAAGACGAAGACGAGAACGACAATGAACAACTTGAAACATCCAATAACGGTAATTGATTTTCCAAGATACTAACTTTTTAATTCAACAATGTATTGATTTGCATTCAATATAGCTACTTGGCACACATTTTAAAATATATCTCATTTTTAGATCAAACAAATATGGGAGTTGGTTCGCAAACCAATGTCGACATATGGTTGACTACAGGAAATGATAACATGGTCAATTCGGAAAGCAGTGAATATGGGGAATCCACCTCGAAAGAAACCGATGATGTGCCATCTAAGCAGAAAATCGCACGTAAGTCTATTATCAGACAGTGTGCATAACGAATATTTATTATTGCTTAATTATTTGTTTACAGGTGGACCTGATAGTGATTCGGAAGAAGAGGAGCAAATCGTTCTGTAATATAGTAACAAATAAATAATAAATCTACATAAACAGCATCTTTTTATCATTGATTGAGCACATTTCCCAAAATGAGGTAATTTCAGTTACAGTGGACTCCAGTTAATCAAAAATGACAAGTATGTTCAGTTCGTAAGAATTTGTTTATAACAACTTCATTAATTTATACTACGCCATATCACCGCAAATAAAAAGTCTGCATGTCATATTGCCGTTTTATTCCGTTCGCTAAGACGATCACACTTCAATTGAAAAATTGATGGCATGGCCAGGACTACAGCCGATGAATACATCTATATTTACTACTAAATATCATTTATGTTTATATTATGTATGTAGTAAAGATAATTTAAATGTTAAATATGTATATATTGTTAAAAAAATATTACACAAATATGAGTGACTTAAACAGTAACAATTACTTAAAATTTATCGCTATCAGAAATTGTTTTAAATAACGCGTGTGGAGCACCAACACGACTCAAAACGCCATTCCATTCATCGCTCCATGAGGTGAAGCAATCGATTAGGTTGTGTCATTACTCATGCCGTTCTTAAGGTCCAGTTTGTTTGCATTTGATTTGACCATGTAGACGAAATAAGTTATTATATCCTTTTCCTTGATGGGTATCGTCTTGAAGTGCTTCATGATGGTGTCGGCCAATTGAGCCCTCTTCATGCCAGGTCGTGTTTGTAATTTGTAGTGCCTTTTGTAGCGTCTCAATGTGTTGACTTGCAGTTGATAGAGGTCCGGCACCTCGGGAAGGTCAATGTCAGTGTCGTTACTATCATCTTCAGACTCCTTGCGCCTTCGCTTGGATCGTGCCGATTGTATACGATCCTTGTGATAATCACATATGTAAATGTGTTGTGATGTAGGGTCGCTACTCAACTTAAGACGCTTGTCCTTCACTGTCTTCTGTATGCGCTTGCTGTAGCTGGCATTTCCGGCAGGATTTCTACAACTTTCGTTTTCATCAATCAGACAGCATTTTTGGTCCGCATGCCCCCCTCTCGAGTCCTCTTCACCCGTACTAAATCCGTTGTTCATGGTCGTGTTTCAGGACTTTCTTGGTCAGTAGTAGCTATTTTCTTTGGATGTTCTCTTTAACAACACGTATAATTTGAGTTGGTACATACAGAGTTATGCGTTTCACAAACTGTGGAAGCTTTAACAAACTTTCAATTATTGACTCGAGTTTTTCGTGGACGATATTGCTCAATTACGTCGTTTTGTTCTGTGTTTTTGTTGAACGTATACGAATTTCACCATTTCAATTATTTATTCACCGGTTGAGTACGAATAAACTATTTCAACCCTACTAGATTCGGTTTACTTCTTTGTTTCGATAATTTTGATTGCGAGATGAATATTTATCTCCAACTTGTATTCTTCTATTTTTACAATCCCCACAAAAAAAACCAATCAACTAACACAACCAAAATACAGCAATACAATAAAAGGCAGGGTTGCATTTTAGAAAACGTAACAGCGCGTTACCAAAACAAAAGCGTGATGGGAAACGTATATCAAAACAGATAAATTTTTGTGCATATGGCGCCTATTCGACGGTCATGAGCGGCATGACAGATTGGTAAGTCATCATACCATCATGCTCGTGTAATAGGCAAAAATCCATGACTGACAGCACGGTATGATTGATATAAATTTTTTGGATATTTTGGCATGACATCATGCTCGTGTAATACCTCTGTTGACATTCCCAGTACAGAATTTAATTTGAAATTAACATTCTTTATGAAAGTTTTCCAAAAATTTGGAATATTAAAAGTGATGTTTATCACAACAAACAGAAAAAGCAAGAGGCTTATGAAAAGCTTTTAGAAAAAATAAAAGAAGGAAATATAAACGAAAATCAATTATATCAAACGTAAAATAAATATATTGCGCTGCAACTATCAGCGTGAGTTGAAAAAAATTCATGGTAGTGAAAGGTCGGGTGATGCAACCAACTCGCATCATAAATACGAACTTCATTGCTCGGTGTTCCTTTTAAACTGATGTATGACATGCCGCGCATGATGGTGTAGTAGCAAAGCACTTTTTCTCATCATACCTACTTTGTGTTTTTAATAAGTTTCACTTATTAATTACCGACAGTACGTGTAAAACGACGCTTTAAAAAAAACGATACATCGATTTCGTGAACTAAAGAGAATTATTTGTAGTTGCGTTAGGGTGCGATATACGTATTACGTTTGCGAAATGTATGTAAAAGTAAACTATTTGTATGTCTTTAGTTGGATTTATTTTCTCCATTCCACTGTTCTTCTGGAAATTTGAAATGAAATTAGCTGGTCACGAAGAAAAAAAAAATTGAATCTGTGTTCTCTAAACTCTTTGTTGCTTTCGAAGTGGAATTGAAATTTAGAATGGAGTCCCTGAAGCTAAAAAACCTTTTTTAAAATAGGCTTTTCTGATGGCGATTTTACTAATGTATCGGCCAAATAATTCTTCGTGAGGAAGTAAAATAATCGTAAAAACAAAAAAGGTTTGGCGTTTCCATAATTACTTTAAAAATGTTCATTGGCTTCAGGACTGACAGAATATATGACAGATTTCTCCATTATCTTCTGCAAATGGTTAATGCTTTTTGTAGAGAAGTTACATATTATTATCTTACTGGTACAGCCGCCATCATTTAGGAGGTGGAAACAGCCATTGGAAAATGTTTGACGGTCTTACACCAGTTTTTTATACGTATACCACACTACGGCCGTCCGTATTCAAAACCGGAATATGGCATTTGGCGTTTTCACATATAAGTGTTAATTCTTCAATTGCCGATATCTAACGTATTGTTGGTCTTAGCCTTCCTAAGAAATGGTTTTCCAGCATTTCGGTCTTGTGCGTGCTTCTTCCAGATCGTCATACCAAGGACTTGCATGGCTACTTTCACTTGGTCCTTCCACCAGAGTCTCGGTCTTCTCTCGACATGGGCCATAGATTTTAGCTGGACAAAATTAAAAAAATTTCTGGTAATTAGCTTCTCAATACAATAGGTAACTATATGATTTTATTGTTTTTTAGCTTTGATTAGGAAAAACTCTCAGTTGTTGCCAACACGTGTATTAAAATTTCAAAGAGAAACGTATTTTTTGTGTGACTTTGGTTTATGCTTTAAAATGCTACCGTGATTTTATTGTCATAACTTTTTATTATTATTATGAAGCGCTATTTCAAGGAAACATATTACAATTTTCATTTAATTATTTCCAGTATTAAAAAAATATTGTTTTTGTGAGAAGTTCACAAAGTTCCGGAAAGTTCTTTAAGGTAAATCAAAAACATCTTGCTCACTTTTGCGACCACCATACTTTTGCGAAAGGAATTTTTTAAAGAATGGATAAAAACTCTCAAAATACATCGCAAAGACGTCTTATTGACAATGGTCTTCAAGATATACCAAAAGACGGAAAAAAATCATAAGGCAAATATAAATATCGAAAAGCGCGCCATAAAGAAGCACAGGTGTAATAAGCGTGTAGTGTAATTTTATGCGATACAACGGGTTGTAGAACTGAGTTGAACAACCAAGTTGGTCGTTTTCCTCTCACTCTAGAATTGTATAACAATTTTTTTTATCCATTCTACAAGAATCAATCTACAAAGACGAACAATATTCCGCTATAGCGCGGAATAGATTGGACATAGTACGCCTTGTTGTTCTTAAGCTTGGTTAGGAGATGGACATTCAACACCATCACCTATGATTGGTCACGGCGTGTTTTCTTCGCAGGGCTCTTCGTCTGCTAACAAGCTGGAGAAATGTTGCTTACAAAACTACATATTTGACATTCATTGTCAAATATTTGCCAAATGTGAACCTACCTGTATCCCTTTGTAGTAGCAGTACGAGAGAATGATCTGTCCTCTCTCCTTCTCTATTTCAAATTTTCATTGACGACCTGTTGGTGCAGACTGCGAACCCAATCTACTCCTTTGCGGAAGACAGGAACCTCTGTCATTCGTACTCATTGGAACATCGGCCAAGTCCCTCGGAGGTAGAGGACAAAAGGCTAACGATTTACGACTCACTTAACCGCGATTGGTCGACGATTTGTGAGGCAAAATGAACAGAGTAGATTTTAATGCACGAAAGACCCAGTGCTGTTTGTTGTCACACAAATGTTCCACTGATCCATTACCTTCGTCAATCTCTCCACGTATCACATACTCTTGATGTTCTGGGCATGAAGATACAGGGTGATGCTCGCTGGACTAGCCATATATTCGAAGTGTCGAAAGAAGCCTTCAAGTGTTTAGGCTTTTTAAAGCGATGCAAGAAATACTTCACTCCATCTGATCTCGTAAATGTTTACACCACCGAACATCCGGCCTAAAATGGAATACAACTCCCATATATGGGCAGGGGCTCCAATGACATCTTTGCAGCTTTTGGACCGTGTCCAGAGGAGAGCGGTGGTGATGATAGGGGATGGTAGGGTATCCAGCTCTATTGTCTCCCTACAGCATCGCCGGAATGAGGGTTGTATATCGCTGTTCTATAGATATTTTAACGGTATCTGTTCACAAGATGTCCGTCGTCTGGTCCCTGACATTAGAACATTTATCCGGAATACTCGACTATCCAGGGTCTCTCATCCGTTCATTGTCAAATGGCCGGTTGGCCGGACGACGCACTATAGAGACAATTCTTTCTTCAGCCGGGCTATTCGTATGTGGAATAATCTTCCTGCAAGGGTTTTCCCTTCCTGCTATGACATTACCAAATTCAAGGCCAACGTCAACAAACACTACTCTCTCTTTCCGCCCTCAAATACCCTTCCTTCTTATCGCTAACACAGTGCATTGTATTTATAGGGAGCATCGCCTAAGTATTAGTCAATAAAAAAAAATAAATTGGACTAATAAGATGACTACAACATCCGTTTCGAAATCTACCACACTTCTTCATCGCTACCCATTTGCAATGATTTCTTCTACAATTATTGTTCGAATATGTGCCATATTCTATGCGAGTAAACGAGAACTATTGTTTAGTATCGCATATTTTACCCCATAAGCTTTCTAAAATAGCTTCAGCAAAAACAAGATTTGCTTGGTACATACAATGCAGATGTAAGCAGAATAAAGAAGTTTAACAATTATGATGGTGCCGAGTCATAATTTGTATGCAATGGAAGGGATAAGTAGTGGTAGGACATTACCGGGATATTGCTGGGTAATGCCTGACGTGAATATGTGGGTAATTGTATTGGTATGTATATGGTTTTTCTAATTTTCTTTTCTTCCGCACGGCGAGAAATTGGAGGCGAAAATAAAACGACTGTGCACAGTGGTGATCGTACATATCGAATTTAATTGACCTCCCACCCACATTCGTTTGGCCATTTGTTATTTTTGTTGGATGGCATTTGTTTAGCTTTCGTTCACTTCTGAAAGCTCACATGCATTTGTATCGGAACGCATATCGTTATAGGCAAACATACATGTGTGAGTATGGCTAAAGAAAATATGATTTTGTTTGTTTTCTTTCCAGGTTCCCTACAAATAGGCATGGTAGGTAAGTATGTACCCTCGGTATGTATCGGGTGTTTTTGAATGAACTTTTTTATTGTAATCTGGATGCTTCATTCGACACTTCGAATATATGGCTAGCCCAGCGGGCATCAACTTCCACAATTTGGAAGCGTTGTTTTTTGGCGTTTAACGATTCATGATGTTTTGGAAAACCTTACTGGACAGAAATGCCAATACAGTTTGACATTATCAGCTGTCAAACTATAGTTCTCATGCTGCTTAAAATACACCCTATACATACATATGTGCCTTACGAACATATACTTTCATACCGATGTACATTGTATGTGTGTATCCCTCCCACTCACCCACCATTGAGTGTGAATTGTGTGAATAACAATTTACCAACTCGAAGTAAAAAACAAAAATTCTAATAAAATGAGAGCAGCAATTGCGGACCAGCTTCTTTCTTGCCAGTGATAGAATTCAGAAAGTATTTCTTCTCAACTTGTGCCTACATGTTTCCAAAAATAGTTTATATGCTGAAATCCATTTGTTTTGGTTCACACACATACACCAACAACATCGACGCGGACAACGAAAAAGAAATCAAAGCAAATGGAATATTTAACACATATATTTTTTGTTAAAATCAACAATATCTCTGAAACATCGTTGCTGCCGATACTCGCCTGTCTGTCGGATTTTGCTTAATGGAAACGTTTCCATAATACAATGCAATTGTCAATTGTTTTACGAATTACTTTATATTCAATACCCAAAAAGCAACATTTTATTATCTTTAAAAAAGGAACGAGTGAACTCGAAAAATTATCATAATTATCTATATAGTTTTCTATATGGACACTTTTTTCTTTTCTTGAAATATACAGTGAATGGTCAAAATTAATACGAACAAATTTTAAAATCTTTGTTTCATATTAATTGTGACATACTTTTTTATAATTTTTACAAAAATCATTTGAATCTAAACAAAATATTGCTAGTACAGAAATGCATGTTTTTATAGTCAGCGGACCATGACACTATAGGGTAGTTTTATGGCTGTAACATCTTGAGATGTTTGGGCTAGACCTGTCTTCGAGTCAGTTTCTGATTTATCCAGTTCTATCGCCGGTTGTTTTTTTCAAACCTATCACCTTAACCTTAATGGAATACATAAATCATGCATAACTTTTGAGATCAACTGCAATTTGTTGGTATTTTTTTTATTATTCTTAAGGGGTCTGAATTATAGTTTTCAGATAATATTGTTTTTTTACTATTCCACAACGTACTTTATTGTTTGAAAATTAGGTGGGTTAAAAATGATTCTTGATTTTGTTTTCTTAGATTATCGTGAAGGAAATCCGAAGGAATGATTGGTCAACAAATGAATATTTTGCTGCACTTCTGTACAAGTGGCAAATTAATTTCCGATCATATTATAAACACAGCGAAGACAAAACGAAGAATAGGAAAACTAAGTGCTGACGACCCCCTCAAATGTTTAACGGTCCATAATTAACGGATATGCACTTGGAATGTCGAAATTCAACTCGCTGACCGATCAACGATAGAACAAGGCGCCATAACAAAAAATATGAGTTTTGGAGTGGATTCCTTAGGTTCGCGCCGGTAGGATACATGACAGGGCACAACTCGCAGCAAGGCCACCTATTTTTACATCAACCAATTCTGTGCAAGGATGACTTTTATAAGCATAAAGTTGCCCAATTTATGACGTTAGAATTGATCTTGGATATTTCATATGCCATAAGATGCCACAAGTAACCCATCATTGGGTTAAATTCCACATCCTTGAATTATATTACGAATTACAGTATGTATGTCTAAATATCTCACAACAAAAACTGAATCATATCCAAGTATTATCGGCCGCTTTCACCTCGTACATGGTGATGCCTTCACGAGTGAGGGAGTAATCTTTAAGACGTGTTAAACTTTCGTGATTGTGAAATCTCCAAAATCAACTGGAAGCTTTTTGAAGCACTAAGGATTGGCCAAAAAAAAAACAGCAATATTTCCGAAAATGTCTTTAAAGCTGTCATATCTACAAACGTTTTGTATACTTTATTCAGAGCCAAGGTGAACATTCTGTCTGGCGGAAGGAAATTCTTATTTTTTAGGTCCATAGAGCCATTATAGGTTCGTTCCTAGTAGGTACATATGTTGGATTTGATTCATTCAATCGTATTATGTGTATAATTTTCCCTATTCCTGTTGAATTCGTGTGTAAAGACACTAACTGACCCAAAGCCGAAGTATAACATAGACACGAAACTCTACGAATTATTAATACGAATCATGACCCTTTGAAAGGTGCCAATCTGTCGTGCAGTATTATGTGGCAAACACATCTCATATGAACATCTCACAATATGCAGGAGATGACCGACCGCTGTGTGGTGTCGATCACCCTAAAAATATTGTTCGAGAAATCGTCAAGCCGTCGAAGGCCTTTATCATTTCCAACCGCGGTTCATTAATATTTTAAAATGATCCTGAAGATAAGAAGTTCGGTTCCTTAGGACGAGTGTTACTGCACTGATGGAACCCGTATGTGTGTAAGTACTGGGAGACACCTACATACATACATACATCGATCTCCTCCGTACGTATTTATGTTCGTTATTTACGACATAAAAGGCGTTTCAAACTTTTGCCATTCATTGGGTGTTGAAAATTTCGTAGGTGCAAAAAGTATTATTCAATTCAAAGCAGAGTCGAAAATAATCCATTTCATTTTGAATTAGTTAATGCAAAATTTTATATGAGTAAAGAAATTTGTTTACGTACATACATACAAAAATAAATAAACCGAGGAAAAATATACTGAAAATGATATAAATACCAAATACATACGAACATAAATACTACAGAACATTTGGTGCTAAAAATATTCGTGCTCTTCATGTACATATGTATGTATGTGAGTATATGAAAATAGGTGTTACGTACATACATACATACTTACACTTTTAATAAGAACAAAGAAAAAAAGAAATATAGAAGAGAACGAAAATAAATCCAAAGAAATAGTGCTCGAATTCAAATGTTGAATACCCGTATACCCGTCCGTCCGTATATTGATGACTCCAATGCAAGTTGATGTTGATGTTGCCCCATCTTCAGAAATATGTGGCAGGAATGTATGTAACAGTGGGCGGCAAGGAAGTGAATATATAAAGGCAAATTGCGTTTGGCCTAGTGCCCATTGATAAGTATTTGTTTGTCTTTACATGTGCATACACCTACTCGTATCTATGTATGTATGCGTGTGTGTATGTTTGTAGATATGTATGTATGTATGTACGTTCATGCCATGATCAAATATTGAAGGTGGTTGCAGAATGGGGCAACTGTAAAGTAATTTGTAACAAATAATGACAACGTCACCATGACAACTCGGCATGACCGACCATGTTTCAATTGAACAAAGTCAATCTAAATGTATTTCTGGGTGCAGAGATTAGAAGTTTTATATGATTTTCTTTTTTTGAATGTCCATATGTATGTATGTATGTTGTGTGTGTATGTACACTAAAATTGAGTGGAAAAATTGAGTTTATCGTGTTAGACGATACTTGGCCTTATATGAAATGGACAACAACAAAATGGAACAGTGGAAGGAATCCAGATCAATATTAAACGTATTATAGAAAATTGTCGTCGTATGAGCGCCGCTAGTATAGAAAGCGACCACCACCACACTCACCACCCCCACAGCCACCCACGGTAGCTACAGTAGAAACGCAGACGAAAAAATACACTCTAGAAATTAGATTCTGAACGATACTGGTGTATATAGTATATGCTCAGATCTTTATAATGTTCCATACATATGTAGATAACCACACACACACACACATATAGTTATGAATATTTCTGTATGTATGAGAATAAAGTTTCTATTTCAAAATTATGCTATGAGCCTTAAAATTGAAATGAAATGTTTATGATAGAACAGCTAAATTGTTGCTAGAGACTTGCGCGCACTCACACACATACACTCCCACATACCGATCGAATCGACCCGCTACATCAACCACCCGCCTCCCCACACCACCTGTCTACATACCAATCCCCACCAATATTATATGCATCTCTGTCCAGCACACATCCTCTTTCTCTCTCTTTCTGGCACAGAGCGCGTCACACTCTCCTTAGGACACCCGACATTCTCACACACACACACACACACACGGCCATAGACCAGCAGCTACATTCACAGCTAAGGTGCAAGAGCATGCAGTATTTGTTGGGGGAAAGCACTCAATTGTATGTGTAGTGGTATAGAAAATGTGAAAATTCTATTTTCCGAAAAATCTTTAACATAGCGTGTTGTTTCTTAGTAGATCGTCAGTCTGTTTAGTCGAACCGCAGCATCCGCTCCAACGACGTCAGCTGCTCGGACAACAGTAGAGAGTTTAATTTGTTTCTTTTCCCGAAGTAAGTTCTGGCAAAGCAAAAAAAAAAGTATAAAAATTAAGAAAAAATATATGACAAGAACTTCATAAAATAAAAGTGATAATCCTTAAATTGATCATGAAATGGAATCTACTACTACTACCGCATTTGATTTTATCCAAAATCACCTGCGTGGAATTGGAATACTTATAAAACGAATACAAAAAAAAGCCTTATATAACATTTGAACAAAAAAAAAAAAGAAAAAATCAGATGAAACATTTTCCCATCAAAAGAATGGACAGTGAAGATTTATTTAGTTTTCCTCAACAATCCAGTGAAATTATTTTGTGTGTTTAATTATTTTGTGGCGATCCTGCTTCGTTTGAAAGAACACTTCATTTGGATTCTAAAAATAGCACATTCTTTAGAACTAGCGACCTCAAAGTGTTACATGATATATTTATCACACACAACCAAGAACGCTTTTTAATTTCTCGCTTCCTACCATCAAACCATGCGATCAAAGAAAGATCTTCGAAGCTCACAAAACAACAACAAGCAGAACAACACAAACCAAAGAAATATATTTTGCTATCAGACGCGTATCTTAAACGAATTAAAAATACATTTTGGCCGCTCTCTCTCTCTCTCTCTCTGTCTCCCTCTCTCTATCAGTGGCCATCAGACGTGGATAGTTGTTGTCGGTTCCTTGGCAAAAATCCATAGGCGAGCCAAATGAATATTTTGAATGAAAAAAGAAAAAAAAAAAAAATGAAAAAACAAAGAACAAAAGATCTAAGCCAAAATGCGTTAAGAGATTAAGCAAAAAAAAAACAACAACACATATTTCAAAAGAAACGAGTTTGCGTGAAAATTTCGAGGAGTATCCCTGTGTGTGTGTGTGTGTATTTTAGTGTGCTTGTGTAAATCTACAAAATCTATGGGTATGAGCTTTTCAAATAACGTAAAAACAAACATACACTGTAGCAGGCAAAGCTTTGATCGATATCTGAATTGTAGACATATTCACAGATCACTCAACGATCACATTGGTTGCTGGAATTATGAAATATTACATAAACGAAATGAATTCAATTCATATTTACACGTACATATACACATGTGTATACTACACACTCACACACACACACACACCCATATATCTTTTAACAAATACAGAGGCATTGTAATTACAAATGAAGCCCACCTTTTCAGATTAGAAATCAGTTAGGGCAAAAAGGCTTAACTATTTATGAGATTTACATTTTAAATGTAAACTTCCACTTAGGATTTGAGAAAGCTTTAATTTCCATTAGGGGACTATATCCTTACCGTTAATAACGGTCTAAGAATAGTTTACGATGAAGAAGTGAGTTATGAGTAAGCGGGCTAAAAACCTACATTTTGAGAACAAGAAATGTTGTTTTTTTTTAAATAAATCTATTATAAAAAATAATGTTATCTAAATAACTACCACTCGGATACATCTGTATATATATTTGCATCTAAATGTATCTGTAGATACATATATATATATATATATGTATATGTATAAATATGTGTGTATCTAGACTGTAATATGTATATATAGATTTTGAAATAATATTTCTGTCCTTTTTGTTTGTATTAGTGCCAAGGTAAAAAGCTTCAAATTGTTGGTTGTTCAGTATGCTTGCGCTCTCTTTCATGCAGATGCCGCTCTCATGGAAATTCAATACGATCTATTTTTAAAAGACCCCATCAAGAGATGTTGAGCCAATACTAGTCGTCGGCTAAATGTTGTTGTTATTTCCCACACCCAAACATACTCACTCACACACACATACATACAATCGCACCCAGATATATACCAGATAGTAAGCGGTCCATTAAATGCAAAATCTTGTTCGGGGATTTCAGTATTTTTCTTTTATAATTTTTGAGAAATTATGACACAAATACACACTCTCACAGGCACAGGCACAGAGTTGTCGGTATAAATAGGCTTTTATTACTTCAGAAATCACCAAATACTATTCGATGCAAAAAATATATAGGCGAGTACAACTACAGCATATACACATACATGCACACATATATTATGTAGTGTCTACCCCACCGATATGCTGACGGCGAGTATATTTAGAATTTTACTGATGCGTAATCCATTCGAATTGTTTACATTTTGTGAAGGAAAGCTAAACGTTCGTTTTTCGTGGTGCACATTGCGACACATCATCATTTTCTTATTGGGAATCTTAAGTTTTGCCACTTTTTGTCATTGGACTGTAAAAATTAAAGCCGGCTTTAAAATGTAGCTCCCGACGGCAGAGTTTGTTTGGGGGTCCGTTGTATGTCTCCCTTAATGAAATTGTGAGAAAAATAGATTATCGTCATTTCTGGATTAGGCCAATGATATTTTTGTAAAAATGGGACACAGAAATTCCGTTTCATGATTGACCATACAGCACTAGTACACCTGTCGGACTTCTGTACTCGATGTAGATCGAAAGATTTCATAAAAATTGGACTATGTATATAAAATGTGAATCTACATAGCATAGAAACTGTCCTAAAATCGCGTACTAAGTTTTTGATTTCTTATGCTTCACATATATTTTGTCATATTTATTTGTCACATTTTGAAATTGCTAGGCTTATCTAATGCATTGTTCTTTTTCTATTTGAAGGTTTTTTTAATCCCTAACCAAAACCATGTCCGACGATGAGGAGTACACGTAAGTATTACAATCAGTCTAATATCGGATATACCACCAATAGTTTAGATTTCAAAAGACACACTTAGATACAATACTACATGCCAACAGTCAGAACCCGAGACTCAGCAGACATGACATTCAACAGTTGTCTACCCGGAACCAAACACATTCCCTTCCCTCTTTTTGTTTGTACGTTTTATTTGCAGCACTTTGTGTAAAGTCTGTATATATGTATGAACTTTGTATGTATGTACTACATGTACATAGGACGTATGTGAATTTGTGTTATTCGATAGCATAGAAAAATATGTGATCTTGATCTTATTGTTTGAATATGTTTTTTGATGTAGTTGCGAAAGAAAAGAAATACTTGTAGCGAACTGTGGACGGTTATTATTTGTAAAGAAGAAGAAGAAGAAGAAGAAGAAGACTAAGATGAACTATATTTATGTATTATAATGTTTATTGTTGCGATATTTAAAGTTATTACGTTTTCTTTTCATACGTTTTCCCTTGCCATAACACCCGTTCACATTCCTGATCTACACACAAAAATGTTGAATCCCACCCGTATTAAATGTCCGTCCAAATCGTTCGTTCGTTCGTTCATAACCGTGTTACTGTGAAAATGTTCCCTGTAATGAAAACATTTGCATTCCCTAAAGCAGTTCCGAAGAGGAGGAGGAGGAGGTTGTTGAGGAGGTCAGAGAGTAAGTATTACCCAACTACTACTATACCTTTATCACACACATGTATATGTACATATATGTATATCATAAATAGAACTAAATAAAAGCGAAATCCAAATCTAAATTTCTATTAACAAAAGATCTTCATAAACATGAACAAATTCAAAACTATTTCAAGCGACTTTCAAACAACTAAAAGAAATCCTGAGAAAAAACAACCAAACCTTTACAGTTTCCCACTTCCCACACTACATCTTACCAACAATTGGCCAAACAAATTTCCTATCAATCAATCGATCTGGTATATAATTACGTGCATATCTACCCACATCCACTCGAACCTATTTGTAAATGGTCCATAACATTATTGTTTCCTGGCTTAACTAGATGTTGTTGTTGTATGTTCTATCCATGACTAGAAGAAACGCCATTTCATTGATTTCTTTTCCTTCCTTTTTCTATTTAATTTCAGGAAGTAAGTAATAGAAGTTCTGAAGAGTTTCGCTAATTTGGTTACAAAAAAAAAAAAACACACACACACTTAAAATAAGAAACGAATTAAACCCGCTCGAACATGTTTTGGGCACACATAATTATTATCTAAGCAAAAACTTGTTACATACATATTTTCAAAAAAACACCACAAAAATCAGCATTTTCCAAACTAAACCACCGAGAATTTTTGAATCACTTACTTTTTGTTCAATTCACTTGTATAAATCTCATGCGGAGTTCCTTGAGCTTTGTGCACAACGATTTTTGCTTAGATTTGAAAATGATTTTTTTGTTCTTTACACTTTTTAACGTTTGATTTCATTCTTTTCTTTTTCTTCCCTTTTTATTGGAAAAAAAACAAATACTTTTTGTTGAAAATGTTTTTTGTTTCGTGTTTTGTTTGAAACGTATCGAAAACGAAACCAATCAATCAATTACCAAACATTTTGTTGATTACATTAAATTTTTGTGCTCGCAATCATCATCACGACTGGCGGCATCCACATAATGTTTTTTGTTACACCAAAAAAAAAAAAAAAAAAAAAATCAAAAACAAAACCAAAAACAAAAACAAATCAAACCAAACACTCTAAACAAATAATATCAAAAATATCATCATTCCAATTTCCAATTATTCGATTGCGTGTACAGAAAACCACCTCAGACACCAGCCGAGTAAGTGATTCTCTTTTATACATATAAATGAAATGAACATACCTCCATAGTTGCTGTTTCATGCGTTCACTGTTGTTCGTATCGTAATTAAGTTGCTGTAAACTAATTGCGAGCCTAGTAAATAACCTTCCATATTCATCCAACGTACCCTATCCAACTATCCACCCACCCACCGTCGAATTGTCTGACACACATATACAGCGGTTTCTTTTTTACTTTTCCAAATTCTAATATAACAAAAAAAAAAAAAAAATCAACATCTTCAGAAAACCAACCGTCAACTCCTATCACTTCAGCAACCCTTGTTTTTGTGTATGTGTGTGTTTGTACAAGACAGACATATTTTTTTGTTTGGCAATCTATTGAAATTTAATACAAACAAACAAGAAACAAAAGTCAAACTTACAAAACGAAGCTTTTGTGGGCAAAATTATTCATTTACGCCTTTTAAGTGGTTGTCACACACATGATAACAAAACAATTGGCAAACTTTGCAACATTCACCGAATCGAAAAGCTCTCTTTGTGAGCCCGCATCACTCACACCACCCAACTATACTCACCCCAGCCACAGACTGTGCTCGCACACTTTGCTTTTTGCGTGACCATAAAAATAACGATAATAATAAAAATAATAATATTCGTAAACATAACGATAACAAGAAAATAAATGTTTTTTCTATGTGTGCGTCTCGTGTGAGGGAGTACGTGTGTGTGTGTGTGAGTATCCGATGGTTCGTCTTAACATCAATTGTCCTCCCCCATATACACGTTCATGTTGCTGTTATTGTTGTTGTTGTTATGTACTTTATTCATAATCAAATCACTGATACGATACGCACCGAGTCACGTAATCACACGACGGCCTCAAAAAGAGAAATCATTACTGCACGACCACTCACTCACCCACACACTTATACATACCCACACACACATAAATATGTACATACATCAACTGTTGACATAAAAAAAAATGCAAATTTAAACTAGAATGTTTTTTTTTATTTTTGGTTTTTCGAAGAACTTTTCGATTTTGGGTTCTCATCGAACGTACACTTGTGTGTATACGTGTTGAGTGCATATTTTTTCGTTGGGGAGAAAAGTGGTGAAGCGTTGC
Source organism: Hydrotaea cyrtoneurina (assembly GCA_958296145.1). Lineage (NCBI taxonomy): Eukaryota > Metazoa > Arthropoda > Insecta > Diptera > Muscidae > Hydrotaea > Hydrotaea cyrtoneurina. The sequence goes on along the minus strand of OY282513.1, from coordinate 1,242,357 downwards.
ATTGTGTGTGCGAGTGTGTATGTTGAAATGAGAGTACCTTGTGTGCCACTTGTGAGAACTGATGTAACGGCTTTGACAACACTAGTTTGCGCAAATAAAAACCTGTAATATGCACTGAATGCCACTGATATGTAGGTGAAAATGTTACAGTCTAAATAAATTAAATGATTCACAGAGAAGTTAGAAAATTGAAAATAAGTAATTCTTAATGAGAGCATCATTTTTGCTACATGTTCGCAGGTAGCTTGTCCAATTTTAGTCTGGCATAAAGATAACCCAACAGTTATTTTCCAAAATGTTCAGTAACCAATCCCGTACAAAATATATAGTCCATTTAGGGGATTTCCCTTTTAGCATGTGGAATTTGATCCATCCAATTAATTGATTAATTCGAAAAAGTAGTTTTTATTGCATTTTTGAGCTTTGCGAAATCTCTGTGGTATCTGGTGCATACAATGTCCGTAGACTAGTGTAATGTGTGACATTATTGCATTGAATGCTTCTTGTACATGTGCAACTGTAGCTATGTGTGCGTGTGCGTGTTAAACCGAAGATTGTTTTGTCTATGTTGTAGCGCATTACATACATGCATTTTGTATAAGATCACCCAAGCAATCCTCCACTGCAAAAGGAACGGTTGGTTTAAAACCGTTTTAGCTTTTTCCAATGCTGGAGATGTTTTTTTGTTTTTGTTTCCTCCTTGTTTTTGGCGTTGAGTGCGAAATTGTGCGGAAAACTTAACAAATAAGCAAAATATTAAGCAAAAGCAGAATAAATACACAAGAGTGCGAGTAAGTGTTGCGTGGAGTAAATGTTTGCTGCGTGTTTATGTTTTATGTACGCTGAACTTTGTACGCGTAACGCTTGACATTTTAGTAGGTACCCACGTATGTATGTATGTATGTGTATGGTAGATTTGTGTGTTTAAACCGAACCTAAGATTACCTTACACTGAAAAGAAAACGATCCCAAATTGATACAGGCATACATACCAACCAGCATACATGCATACTAGTACATACAATTCTTAGTTTCCTAGCAAAAGAAGGCGCTGGCAGACTATCGTTGCATATGGGAGGACTAATGGTTTATTTTTATTTTCTGGTTGTTCTTTGTATGTTCAGAGGTGAGGGAGATCCAGAGTTCATCAAGCGCCAGGACCAGAAGCGCTCCGATCTCGACGATCAGTTGAAGGAATACATCAACGAATGGCGCAAACAGAGAGCAAAGGAAGAGGATGAGTTGAAGAACCTTAAGGCGAAACAGGCCAAGCGCAAGGTCACCCGTGCCGAAGAAGAGCAAAAGATGGCTCAGCGCAAGAAGGAGGAAGAAGAGCGTCGCGTTCGCGAGGTTGAAGAGAAGAAACAACGCGAAATCGAAGAGAAGCGCCAACGTCTCGAAGAGGCCGAAAAGAAACGTCAAGCCATGCTCCAAGCCATGAAGGACAAGGACAAGAAGGGCCCCAACTTCACCATTGCCAAGAAGGAAACAGGCGTGGTAATTATTTCACTTTACACCATAGCCACATACTTATGAAGTCCCTTTTTGTTGTCTCTCTCTCTCTCTCTCTACATTTCTTTCTCCCGTTCTATCTTTCACTTGCCAAAAAAAAAACTAACTTCTAACCTCATACGTGCATTTCTATCTGTATCACCCACCACCCGAACCCGAACCCGAACCCCAACCCATAAATCGAACCGCCCCCCCTTAAAATTTGAAACTTTGCACTTTAACTTTTACGTCACGTTCATCGTTTTGATAATTATTTACGCTTTTATTCCCTTCACCTTCCGGTCACCTTCCGGTCACTATCCAAACCCCGTCAATTATTACCCCTTCCAAATTTAAAATGTTGCATCTTAATTTGTTGTTATTTTTCTGTGTTTATTGAATTTCAATTTAAACTCACTTTGCAAACGATTTTTCTTACAAACACACTTTTTAAACACGTGTTACTTTTATTTCTTTCTTCTATTTTTTGTGCCACATTTCGTGTCTTGTATCTGTCTATCGAAACTGTCCCTTTGTCATTATGTGTTTGTGTGTGTGTATGTATGTACGTGCGCGCGTGCGTGTATTTGTGTGCATGTGTTGCAAAATCTATAGTTGGGTCTATCCTCCGCCGCCATGGAGCGTAACAAGACTAAGGAACAACTCGAAGAAGAGAAGAAGATCTCCCTGTCGTTCCGCATTAAGCCTCTGGCCATTGAAGGTTTCAGCGAGCAGAAATTGCGTGAAAAGGCCCAAGAATTGTGGGAACTCATCGTCAAATTGGAAACTGAAAAGTATGACTTGGAAGAAAGGCAGAAACGTCAAGACTACGATGTAAGTACTTATTTCGACCATAGCTAAATCAGCACGACAAACTTATACACTTCTCTCCATACAGTTGAAAGAATTGAAGGAAAGACAGAAGCAACAGCTCAGGCACAAAGCCTTGAAGAAGGGTCTCGACCCCGAAGCTTTGACTGGCAAATACCCGCCCAAGATCCAAGTCGCCTCCAAATACGAAAGACGTGTAGACACCCGCTCTTACGACGACAAGAAGAAACTCTTCGAAGGTGTAAGTATTTCCATATCCCACTTGTACTCTTATTTCTTTAAGCGATAAATTGGGCAAATGCCAAATGCTGACTCGCCGGAGAATCGTCCAACCCATTTAATTTCAATGTGATTTTTTTGACACTTCTAAGGGTTACGATACGCTCTACAAGGAAACTTTAGAGAAAGTTTGGCAAGAAAGACAAGAGAGGTTCACACAACGGTCAAAAAGTAAGCTTTTGAACGTGCTCCACGCTGTTACCGTGGAGTTCTTTTACATGTCCATGTGTTGCGTTTGTTTAAAGCACAACAGGACCTGTTCGTCTGTTGTGCTGAAAATGTTGTCCTCTTGAATTAACCAACCGAAGTCAGATCCGAATGAACATTGTTTTTTTCCGTACATAAAACCTTCAGACAGAATACAGCAGCACTCTAAACAAACAGACCAACTTACATACATGAATGAATACTCTCAGAAGAGGGATTATTGCAGCGATTACTATACTCGTACATACTATCTACAGTTACTATCTTATACTTACAATTACACTGTAAACAATTACACTACATGATCTCTCTCTTTCTCTCTTTTACTTGTCTATTTTTATGATGGCGTTAATTTAATCATTACATGTTAAATGTTACCTATCTGTGTGTGTATGTGTGCATCTTGTTGTCTCATATGCTAATAACCCACATTAGGGCTGGGAAGAACTCGGCAAGGAGGTCAATGAAAAGATCTGGAACGAAAGGAAGGACCAATATTCCGGCCGTCAAAAATGTATGTATTATACTCTGTACTAATCGAATGTTCTCTCGTTCTCTCTCATACGCATTTGTTTTGAACTATTTTGATTTTTGTGAAAATGCGTTTTTTGTGTTATTTTTTGTGATACAAAGAAAGCCTTTCGAACTGTGTGAACTAATTGGAGTTTTGTTTTTGTTTTTCTTTGTCTTTTTATTTTTCTTGTGATACAATAGCCAAATTGCCCAAGTGGTTCGGCGAAAGACCCGGCAAGAAGGCTGGAGAACCCGAAACACCCGACGGCGAAGAAGATGCCAAGGCTGATGATGAAATCGCCGAGGATGAAGATGAAGTCGAAGAGGAGGTTGTCGAAGAAGAAGATGAGGAGGCCGAGGAAGAGGAAGAAGAGGAGGAGGAAGAAGAAGAAGAAGAGGAGGAAGAAGAGGAGGAAGAAGAAGAAGAGGAGGAGGAGGAAGAAGAAGAGGAAGAATAAATTAATTTAACTACATTTAATAAAAATAAAAACAACAAAAACAATATAGTTATTATTAGCTTATTCAACCGCTATCGATTACAGCCACAAACCACTATAATGATTTTTTTAAAACAAATTTTGAATATCCAAAATGAAAAAAAAACACATGAAACATTTCTCCAAATAAACATGAAAACATATATCGTATGAAAACAACAAACAGCATCTTTTTCATGATCATGAGACTATGTAAGGCTTTTCCAGTCGCTCTCTCTCTCTCTCTCTCTCTCTCTTTAAAATCCAGAACAAAAATCTGCCTACTTTTTAGAAACACTCTCGCTCACTCTCTATCTCTCGTTTCGTATTAGAAAACCAAAAAGAATTGTGTAAACTATTTTTAATTTTTAATAAAATTTTTACTACGAACACCTTTAAAAGCCATCGAATACTCTTGATATTCATTCGCACAGGTTCACAGTCACTCGTACACTCACATACTCGTAGACACCCAAACACAAACAAACACACACCCAAACACAATGTAACACAAAGACTCCCACCGACAGCTGAACTCTCTCGCTCAATATTCCTTTTTTGTTTAAGAATTGATACATTTAGTTTCTTCTTTATTATTTAATGAATTTACATAAATTACAAATTATTTAAATAAAACTCTCTTTAAAACCAAAGAACTACAAATGTCTTCCTCAGAAAAGGGCATTTTTCGTGGACGGATCCGGACTTGAGACAGAGTAAATACATGTGTTGAATTGTCAAGGAGACTAGGCAGCTCTGCCCCTAAACCCGTTTGTGCACTGAACTCCAAATTTATTCGAAATCGAAATCCCATTTATAAATAAATTTTAGTATTTATCTGGAACTCAGTACGAGCTATATTCTTCAAAGATATTCGGACTAAATCGCCTTCCAATTGTAAATATAGGGATTTAGAATAATTTATACAGATACAGACAGATTGATAAAATAATTATTGGGCTCACAATTGTAGGTATGTCATAAGTTAAAGACGGTCGGGTCAGATACTGGCCTTCTCTCGGTCCGATGCAAATGATCTGTTTGTAGAGGTTATCATATTTGGCACGGCACTTTTAGTATCTGTAATTGCTAAAGAATTGCTTCGACCCCATTAAATTGTATACTTATATGGCTATTCACAACAACAATAGGCCTAGTGCAACGTTTAAAGTATAATTCCATTCTCGTTGATCTTTTCTATGGTATGTAGTTCCAGTTAGTTTCGTCAGAAAATCTTGTACTTGGTCTTTCACAGGAGACTCGGTCGTCACCCTTTGTGTTGTCCATCGGACAGAATTTTTAACGCGATTATTTACTAGAAAGAACATATGTGGCCCCATCCATGAATGGTTGTATGATATGTGCTAGTGTGTGCGATAGTTACACAACAAACCATAGTTGATATCCGGGTAAGAACATGTCCACTTTTAAATGCAGGCCACGTCTAAAGCAACACAGTTTGATGTATGGTGTGACGGTATGTTGCTGAAAATCAGAACAGTCGAACAGTCCAGACGGCCAGTGTAGGGTATATCGGGCCCCTAGAAATTAAACTAAATTAAATGTCCCCATGGCCTTATTCTCGAAGGGACACGCATTCTTCCCAGGAATCGTATTGCGTGCTTCCTAACTACGGATCATTCAGTTCATTTGGTCCTTGCGCTAAGTGCCGATGCTGCTACGGCTGCTATTACTGCTTCTGTTGTTGCTACTGCCACATGATATCTTAAATTAAAATCTTGGCGACCTGCTTACGTACATAATTTAACACTTTCTCACACAGACACAGCGTGTGTGTGTGTGTGTGTTCGATGCTCGAACAAAAACTCTAACTCACACACTTCTCCAGCAAATGCTAAACGGAAATAACCTGACTATGTGTGTATGTGTGAGAATAAGATTGGCATCTAGGATGGGGGTGTGTGTATGACTATGTGGCTGTCTGTGTGTGTGTAACGCGAAGGGCGGACGGCAATGACAACATTCATGTACGCAGTCAGTGTGGCACGTATAACAATTTTCTTGACATGTTCTCACCACTTAAGCCAAAAGTCTACTTTATGTAGTGCATGTAAACAACCGAACTTAACAACAAATAAATTATTTTAGTTGAGGTTTTCACTACATCGTAAACTCTACGTATGAATGTATGTATGTGTATGTGTTCACATGTACTTGCATCTGTGAACACCATTATCAAAAGAATTTCCGAGCGACATTGAGTCTCATTTACTTCATACAATGGCAACAGACGACAGTGATGGCAAATAAATGGACCGCCTGAGTACAGCAGAGACCGAATCAGAACCACTGCCGCCATATTTCACAACCCTGCATTTAATTTTTCATGCGAAAAGGTTTTGAGTCCAGATGCACATCAGTATAAGTGGTAGGCTGTACAAAGTTCATTCATGATCCACTCAAGCAGTTACGATCACACTGAAGAATTCATTCGGCCATATGTTTCCAAACGCAATACTCCAGTATTGAAACTCCAAGAGCCATGTCCACCACACGTCCTTTATCATCATTCCCATTATTTGTATGTTTCCGCCTTAGTTCAGTTGTGAGTTGCATATCAAGCAACTTGACCAAACAAAATAAAACCAAATATGAAACATAAATAAGAGGAGATTTCAAATTCAGTCCATCCATTCATTCCAATAATAACACTGTTCTGCAAACGGGGACTTTTTGTTTGGTTCAGACGAAATCTAAATGATGTTGGGATATTCATGAACTGACGCCTACCAAGTAAATGCGTAGGAAAATACTCGTACACAAAAGTCAGTTTGATATACGACATCTGTACCATGTCTGGTCTAACTGGCAACATACACAGTGGCCCAAACAATTTCGAAAACATATGACATAGTACGACCACACCGCTACGCCAACAAAAGTTCTTAACATGTTAGGGATTACGTTTGGCACCATTTCAAAGTATACTTTCATTGCGACATTCGTTCGCTCTTCATTTCTTAGTTTATGCGATGGTGCCCATCTTAATTCCATTGATTCAAAAATTCGACACGCAATTGTACATGAGAGTAGTGCTAACTCCTTAATGTTTAGCATAGGCCACCAGTGGTACGGAGTGTTGGAGTGTGGAGAATACAAGTGGGACCAAATTCAAATCCTGTGAGGATTTTAAGGAATATTTTCAATTGTATAAGTTGTTTAAACTGGTTTATCTTTGACAGAGACATAGTTATTTATTTTCTGGGAATTTGTGACCAGGACTACTATCAAATACGAATTCCAGGTTTGAACCGGGGTAAGAACTACACACATTGTGTAGGGGCCCAGGCATAAGCCCATCTAAAAATGGTTATGGTTTTTACGATTCTATGTGTGTATTAATTCGAACTAAGTGTGCATATTAGCTAACATTAGTTCATGCTGAAATACAAAGTGGACCCCACCTCTCTGAAGGGGGTGCAACCCAGAGATCTAGCCGTGTTCAAAAAAAGTCCCATTTTGTTTTTTCTCTTTAAGATTGTGTAAAATAATGTAATAAATACATAGGGTGCGGACATGCACATACACATTGATATTTCATCTGCTTAAAATCAGAGTGATCTAACTCAACTTTCGGGTTTCTACGACATAAATGATATGTCTGATGTAATTTTTGGAATCTAAAATAATGGAATATTTCATTTGAGATCTATACATAGATCAAATGACCAAAGAATACGTTTTCCGTCAAACATCCACCCGTTTGTAGCTTAGGCCACTTTTCCCGTAGCTTTGAGCGTTTCATTTGTTTGCGAGTATTGTGGGGAACCAACGTTGTCAGTTAAGTCAAATATACGACTTTCTGCAAATTAACATGTGTCCATACATAAACAGATACTGCCGGCATCACAATGAAGACACCAATAGATGACTCACATCCATGTATGAATAACTGTACATAAATAGCAGCATATGTGTATATGTACATTTAAACTCCTTTCTAATAGTTGGACTTACATCAGTAAATCATACATCAATTTTGATGGCATACATAATAAAGGCAATTTGACAAGTCATGAATGCAAACACATACTCCTTAAAGAGACATTTGTAGCGCTGTCCCAGTCCTCACACTAACAACGAATGCATATCTGTGGGGAGTGTGTCTGTTTGTAGTCGTGTATGGTCATATGTAAAGGTTACCCGGAAAATATAACAACTTGGGGGAGGGAAATGTTGGTAGGTTTGACATTTACCAATTATTGGCTGGGTACCCGATAAAGAGTAGGACTCTTTTAATTTGAATGCGCACAAAATGCCCCTCGGTTGATCCCTACACAATCCAACAACAACGCAACAATTAAACCGTTCGCTTTGAGATATCCAATCAAAAGCCACAAAGACGGTTAAATTGAAGTACTCCAAGAAACTAGGGGCAAATCTGAAATGTAATATATCCTGGTACCGGTAGAGCTACATTAGAAAAGATGGTTAATTTTAAAGGATTAAATGAATTCATGTCATGAAGTTGTATTCCATCACTTTCCGACGCTGGCCATTCATTGAATGGAAAAAAGAAGAAAACAACTTATCTATTTCAGTTGGACTGAGTACGTCAGGACTAATATTGAACTGACCGATGAGGTTTTTGGGCGAATAACTACAATACCCATCCATATTTAAAGGACATTAGGCGAAATCCAATAAGCTATAGTCCATGAACCGTACATACAAAGGACACGTTAACAAGAATGGATGTGGGTGGCTCTATCTGCTCTTAGCGTTTTTTCACCAGCATTCCAATTTATTCCCGTTGATGGTAAATTAAGTGTGACGATGAGCCATGAAATACGAGAGTAGACATCCGTGAAGCAAATACCATTAAGATGAGGTGACGATTAGAATTCATGACATTCGTTCGTGTCTTCTGAAAGTGTTGTTTACGTGCTTTGCACCGTTAAATGCAATCATCGCAAAACTAAACCTCGCTCGCTCGCCTCTGGAGCAACAGTCACAAGGATGAACTTCACCGTGTATGGGCACCTAAACGAAGCCACGTGTTGGCGTGTATTTGCAATTATGTTCCTCCTAAATACATACATATCAACGAGTACGTATCTATGAATATATGTACAGACACACACGTATATCTTTGTATGCACAAGGAGTGTCCTTGGTGTATGTGTGGCTAAGTAGTTTCATGTGCTAGCGAAAGTGAATTTTATTGTCCTTATTATTTTATCGGATATCCCTTAAGCCATTCGATCGTACGTGTCCAATAAAACACACATTGACGAGATGTACCTATTTAGGATAAACTGAATAATAAGAACTTAAAGCTCCAACGCAAAAACATACAAGCACATCTACACACGCGTATCTGCTCATTCCGAATGGCTGACAATCCGTACCGTATACTTAAGATCTGCTGGGAAATACTAAATATGTCACATTACACAGCTTATTTGTTGTACTTACCCAAAGAAGTCTTCTCGAGCTCCTCTTATTTACGAGACTACATTTTTTTAATGTGCTGCCGATTACTTTAAGTGAAATACATAAGTTTGGTGATGTAAGTGTCCAATGGGATGACTATATAAAATGCCCTACACATTCATAAATCAATTTACAAACCTCAATAAAAAAAACGTACGTATTCGATGTTAATATGGCACCCCTCAGTATAAATATACTCGATTATCGGTTTCAGTCCTTTTGGAAAATCCGTTTCAGGTTCTTATGAATGTTGATTTGTCGCTCACACTATCTATCGCAGCACGGCCGCCCACTAATTGTTGCCACTGCAGCAGAAGTAATTCGTACGTATTTACTGAAGCACACCCTGATAAATAGGCCATCATTTAGATAGTTTCGTGCACATACGTGCCCATTGTTACTATACGATTAATTACCTATTGCACTAATGTAGTCCATTAAATGTGTTCCAAATGCATTGAAAGTCGCCGAAATGCCGTAGCACCCTACCACCCTACCATAAGCGCACCGTTCGACTCTGTCAGTGACATGTTTGGTGTTAGTGGTGTCTGCTGGGCTTACAGATTAATAAAACCGCTGTGTCGTATACTTTATTTCACAAGACTCATTCACAAGACGTATACGCACCATATTCCTGAAGTTGCATGCATTGGGGACCAATGGTAATACGCAAAAGTTAATATCCCATAGAATAGAATTCCGTTGTATTGCTGCTCATGGTCCAAGGTAATTTGTTGCCCATTTCCTTTGTGACACATCCTTGTGCTGCAGCCAGATGAACAACGACGTGTAATTGAATTATTAAAGTCCACATGCATGCGGAGTGATGACGTAAAAATGACATGCTGCAAACATGTTGCCAACAATGGAAATAATTTCAGTTTTACGTTTGGTACGTCTGTGTGTACGTTGTACAAACTGTGCACACACACACACACAGTCGTGTCAGTGCTAGGCCAACATGGCAGCATAGCTGCATGTGAGCGTAAGTCGGCATGTCTCTTCGATTGTGGTCTTTGTCCATAAAGCACTCGAGAAGTGGGGGGGGGGGGGGGGCCGTGCAGCAGTTGCAGTCGACAGTAGGCGTGGGCGTGGACTGCTGTTGGTGGTTGTTGTGCGAATGCCATTAGCTTAATTTCATTTGAAGATGTTGTTAGAATTTTGCATTTTGTTTTATTTATCTTTTCTTGTGTCCTCTTTTTCAGACTGGCTTCTGCTGTGGTCGGCCGAACAGATGCCGGCAGAGGGACGCGGGCGTTTGCCGCAAAACTGTAGGACAAAGGGAATACGTTCGTTTCTTTTGCGAGTATCGCACTGGAATAATTTGAAATGTAAAGTTATCTGAAACCACATTTCACATAATTCCTATTGTGTCGGTCCCTCTCGCCCCAGCTTCTCTACAAACATGTCTGTGTGTGTATGTTTGACGGTGTAGGCATGCATGTGTGTTCATTGGTTTATATGTAATGGACGTGGTGGTGGTGGTGGTGATCGGTACTTTTTGTCGTTGATGGATGAATGTGGTGTATTGTGTGTCCGTGTGTCCGTGTGTAAGTGTGTTCATTTGTTTTCTGTTACTGACTTAAAAACTAATATTTTTTTGCTTAGGCACGCTTGAGTGGATAATTGTTTGTCTGCATGTGTGTCTGTCTGTCAATTAAATAACGATTTATGTCGTTGTCTTCCCATTGTAACCAAATGAAAGAAACTTGAATTCATAAAAGTTTGACTTTACGCATTTGTTGCGTGTTTAAGTGTTTAAGTAATGACTGTCTTCTCGGTTAAAGATACTCTTGAATAATAGAGCAGATAATATAACAAAGCCAAAAAACGAATTAAATGTCAGTTCTGTAAGGATAACACGAAGTGAGAAGTCTCCCAGTGGCCGATGCTTTTAGTAGGAGTCGAATTTCTAATCGATTGTAGAGAATATTTCGATGATTCAGTTTTGGAGTTATCACTCAAAAAGAAGATATGAGCTCATAAATCGTTTTTAATTATCGGCACTGATAATACTAAATTTTCAAAATTTGAACCTACGATTTCTGTGTAACTGACATATTAAGTAGATTCACGCTGAAATACTTCACCGTTCGAGTAAAATGTTGGTGAAATTTGATTACTGCCTACTTTGTTGAAGTAATGTAAAGTGAATACTAGTAGAAATCAGGGTGATTATTACTCTACAGAACAAATGGTGTAGTATAACATTGTAATGAACCAAATAAAGTATGTGTAATGGGAGGTCATAGTTAGAGTGAGTTTTCTAGAAAATAGGTGGCGCTATCTTGTCATTAAGTGAAATTACAGTTCCGAAGGGATTTGGCTATCAAGTTTTAGGGTCTTTTGAAATTTTCAACAGCCATACAATTTCAAAAGACCCTAGCACAACAGCAATGTCGGCCATTAAAATGTTTTGCATCACTTCCGCGTATATTTTGTAAATATGTGTAAAATCAAATAATCCTCGCTGAGGAGGCAGGGACTGATTGATTTCATGAATAACCAAAGAAGACTAAATAACTGGCCATCCAATGATTGATTCAATTGCGTTGTACAGATACGAGTACATGCAGTACGTGTGGTTGCAGATACCAGCAGAGAGTTGTGTACTTGTATTTTATGATAATCATTCCCCACCGAACGCTACTCAATTCCCTCGGCCGTCGTCAGCATGTTTTCCACAAAAGCACAAAAATAGACTTCGGAAAAAAAGAAGGGAATGGAGCGAATCAAACAACCACTCACAGGAGTGAGCTTCTCTGTGAGAGTGTGATTGTGAGTGTGTGGGTGGGTATGTGTGTCGGTGTGTGTGTGTGAATAGTTGGTTTGTTGTTCTGTGGCTGTTTAGAGAGGTACTTGAGAAACTGTTGCCAGTGGAAATTGCGCTACTCGTCAAGAGTAACCTTGCTACTCGACCACAATTGTTGCATGGTTGCCATGCTCTGTTGCATTCATGAGTAGTCGGGTTGGAGTATGAGTGTAAAATGTAATGTCGTCAATAGTACTCGAAAGTCTGCCTGTGTGTGTATATTTTGTATGTATGTGTGTGTGTATGTGTTGGCGCAACAGCAATTGATGCATGTTCCTTTTTTTCCATATGCTTTTTATCCTGATCAGAAAGTAGTTGCTACCCGATACACCACTGCCATGTCCTTTATAACTTTATTACATTTGGAGGCAATTTCGAACATCCATTTTTACCAACAATAAACATTAACTGGAAACGGGCGTCGTACGGATACAAAATGGAATGGGTCACGAGGCACATTGTCCATGGTGTAACTCAACGTTCAATTTTCTCCCATGCAGCATAATGCGACTGCATTCGGTATTATGTGTAAATGGAAGGTTGTCGTTTATGAGACATTTTGGCGTAAGTCCTGAAAATTGTGAAATGAGTTGGATCAGCATTTCATCAGATCTCATGAACCTGTTTTCAGTTTGCCAGTATATTGTCTTATTTGTTGACGTATTGGAAATCGCTCATAGTATATATATCAGTTGATCGGGATGACTGGGATGATTGGTGCAGGTATTTCCAATACTGTTACAATACCACACCCTCCGTGACGCACGGTTACTGCCCTTTTGAACTTGTGTTTGGTAAAATGCCAAATGAATTTGGATTTTCAGACAAAATACAACCATGCTACAACATTGATAATTACAGCATGGAAATTAAGTTCAAGTTGCAAAATGCAACTGAAAGGGCCAGACAAATGCTCATGAGGAATAAAATTAGGCAAAAACAGTTATATGATAGAAACCAAAATTTAATTAGATTAGAAGTAGGAGATTTAGTTTTAGTCCAAAATGAAATAGGTCATAAGTTGGACAGTAGATATACAGGGCCGTACGAGGTAATTAGTATAGATGATAGTAATAATTGCATTCTAAGGAACTCAGTAGATAAAAAGGGTAAAGAAATAAAAATACATAAAGATAGACTTAAGAAAGCATAGAATAGTCTAGATATACAATTTAGGAGAATAGATAGGTTAGGTACTAACATTAGTTTTAAATACAAAAAAATTGTTTTAAGAAAACAATATTATAATAGAATTGTATAAGATATAAATATAAGATATATAGGACTAGCATACGTGAATATGCCTAAGAATAAATTAGTTATAAGTAAATTAAATCTTTGTTAAACAAAAAAAAAAAAAATGTAATTAACTTAAGAAATTTAGAATAAATTTATTATAAATAAATTCATTCATTGTAAAAAGGGAGGTGTAGTGTGAATGCTTGTCGACCAGATTGATGATCGCAATTACCCGTTGGCCGTTACACGCGCAACAGTTAATTCTGCTGACTCAGTGGGAACCGTGTGTGGTCCCCACAGTCTGGTCGCACGGTGTAACCGTACACCATTAAGCATTGACACCAAGCCAACCGCTTGCTTGGAATAATAAAGAATAAACAACAGTCGCAAGCTAACAATACTGGAGTACGGTTTAATTATTATTTGTGTCACATCAGTATTATCTATAAAATGTTTACCTGTTGAAGCTCATGAAACTTCATATTCTTCAGATATTGTTAGTTTTGAAGTTCAAATAAAATCTTATGAATTTCAATTTGTGTCCTTTGATTTAATGAACATTTATTGGACTTTTTTTAATTTTTATGGGAACTCTTGAATTTTGTTTTCTGAACATTTATTGGATTTTTTTAATTTTTATGGCATCTTTTGAATATTGGCTGGAGGTTTTGAGTTTCAGTCGATATATCCGAATTATAATTCACAAATGGGTAGAGAATTTTTCCGGAAACGCTCTTTTATTTTCATTATTTGTGTGCCCCAATCTGTGATCCCATAAAGGATCAATGTATGGATAAACAGACATTTACTGCCCGTTTCCATAAAACGAATTTGTTCGTACGCTACAAACCGTCAATGTTGGAAGCGTTATAAAACGGGTTTCAGACATTATTGAATTGAGATTTTCAGATACATTTTATTTCATTACTGAAAAAAATCCATTTTATTGGGCATTCAATTTTCACAATTTGTAACGAATGAACAAATTCGATTTACGGAAACATCCAGTTAGTTTATTCCATGAAATCTGTCGTATGTATTTCAGTTGCCAAGCCGGGAATGGATTCCGATCACCAGTAGTTGAATAATGAAAATGAAGAATTTCAGACTATTACACATTGAATCAATAATTCTTTTCTTTTATTGAGACATTTTTCGAATCCAACACACGGAGACAAACCAAAAGCAAGAATCTGTATTTGCTGGCATACGTGGCATACGTTCACAATTGTCTTTCAATATTGCCTTGCAATATTTTATCGAAAACTGTTACAAGATTGTATTATTTATACATCACAGAGCCTTCAAATCTTATAAATTACAGGCTCAAGAAAATGTTCCCAACATTAAAATGCATTTCAATGTAATTTATGTGAGAAATGCAAATGGACTCTACCGAGTCCTTCATCAAAATGTTAACTCAATCAGATTACTATACAATTTGAGCTGTGTGCGACGATCGAATTATATTAGGACATGATTCGACAAAACACTGTGCTACGTGTTAAAAATAGTAGTGAATACAATATTAACAGACATCAGGCCGACAATGAGAGTACAGGTCGAAATTCATCATTAAGTCTATACTGGACTCGGCTGGATCGAACTAATTAGTTGTTCATTTCGCTAACCTACATTGATATGTGTATGCAAATGAATGTAGAAATACAAACACGTTGTGCTCATTGTTACGACTTCGGAATCACTGTACCTGTTATGAGCATGTGTGTTGGTGTGTGCCT
The DNA here is from genome assembly GCA_958296145.1 of Hydrotaea cyrtoneurina. Taxonomy (NCBI): domain Eukaryota; kingdom Metazoa; phylum Arthropoda; class Insecta; order Diptera; family Muscidae; genus Hydrotaea; species Hydrotaea cyrtoneurina. The sequence continues at coordinate 1,227,310 of OY282513.1, read as the reverse complement.
GTTACTATTCCCAGCAGTCATCTTTAATATATTTAATAAAAACACACACACACACACACTCACACGCATGCGAATGCTCGTGTTCAAGTATTTAATTAAAATTTGAAAACATTATCATTAGCTTTTTATGGAAAATCGGTGCACCCACACATGCATAACATATGGGCTTATGCAGTTGCATACATATGTCCGTATGTTGACATCCCTCACATCTAAATATAGGGCAACCACACAAACATATGTACATATATGCATATATGTATGTGTATGTGGTTGTGTGAATACGTATTGTGCTTTTGTACATGGACATTTAATTCCTAAATATGTATATGCATGTGAACATATCAATAGCCTGTGGTCACAACACATATGTTATCCTATCACTGGGAACACAAGAACTCACACACACACACGCACACACATGGCATATGTATGGCTCTGTGGATGATGATTGCGTTGTATGGTTGGAAACAGATGACCAGAAAATTGAATTGGTTTTGTTGGTCGGATATGCGCTCGCATCGGATGCAAGGCCATGGCGTTGGTTGCCCATAAATGCAGTCGGAACGAAACTACCCAACAGAATTCTAAGCCCAGTTAGTGGTTGCCAACATTCTGGATGTAATTAAAGCGATTAAGTGCTTCGGGCTCTTGTCATCTGTGCGGCACGTGTATGCCCCCTACACGGTGCCACAGACATTTCAGGGTGTCGACCCATTCAATATCGACTCAAGGAATTTCTATGTCCATGTTATAACAAATAGATGCGATTTATGATGCCACTGGTACTCGTGCGACCCCAAATAAGTCCATGTATTTCTTTCTTGCATTTTGTGATTTACCTCCAGTTGTTTTAAATCAAAACATTTACTAAACAAATGGGCATAGTGAAGTATTTAAATTTTCGATTGGGTGTCCATATGTATTTTGTGCCTGTGTGTCATTGATTTATGGGAGGCTCTCCGTTTGGCTTGCTTGGAGTTTGAGATGGTTACTTGGCCCCAGAAAAATACTTTGAGAAATGGAAAACCATTTACAATTCTTTCAACAGGGACAGTAACATCTCGTATTCATTGTGAACTACTTTTAATATCACACAAATAATGCTGGCTTTCGTTTCATTTCATTTACTGAAGAAGTACCGTCGTAATGGGTATTAAGGCTTAGTGCTGATGTGTGGATTTAAAATAATAAATAAAATTGTTTGGCCGACATTTTCCAATTTTACTTAACATAAGTTGGCAGGTTACCGAACCAGTGGTTTTTGGAAACAAATGAAACATTTGTGTTACAAAAACCGAGTGTCAGAGTATATTTGAAAGACCTGTAGACACACATTGCTCTGCAGCTTCCTGATACCTGAAGCAGGGAGGTAGTAACAGTCATTTATTTTTCTTTTCCAAGTATAGTCTGTCGTACCGACGGTGTTGGCGGGTTCTATGTTTTGTTTAAGTTTTATCTGATACTTCGAACTTCTTCGACGATCTTTAAATAAGAAATTAATATCACAATATAACATTTGTTGAACACACACACGAAGAATATCGCCTCTCCGTGTACATACATATAAACAACTAAAGTTTTTCTTTCGGAATTTGTGTGTACAGTGGTCTGCAGGTGTCATAAAATTCGATGTGTCAGTGGTGTATCTCCAATGACAGCTGCTTTCTTTCGCTTAGATATAAATGTCGGCGAAGTTTATTGTTCTATTGACCGGTCTTTATCCCATCACTGTTACAATTTATCGCATACACTGCATCAGGGTCTATCTGAAAAGCAAAACGGTTTATAACACCAACATTCCTATCGTCCCCTCAATAAAACAATAGTGTATTCCGTATGGTATATAGTGTATTATACACTATTCTTTTATTGAGAGGACGATATGAAAGCAGGGGGCATGTGTATCGACGCTGGAAATGTTAATTTCCTTTTTGAATACTGAGTCACGGATGAGTGGCGTATGTGTGTACGTCATACGGCCATAGTTCATAATCTCATGGGAGACATGTCTCCATTTAGTTGGCCATCATAATCATACTCATATTCTGCATTCTGTTGCACTGTGTCATCGGTCAACTGTCCACCTACTCCATGCAAGAGGTCTCAAATGCGTACAGCGTACTGTGAGATGTTTCATTTGGTGGTCTGCGAAAGGCAAACAAACAACTTCTTCCACAGTATCGCATATTTGCATTTGTTTTTGTGTTGGCATTTGTATTTGTATAAATTATAATGTAATTTTGATTAAGTCAGTTGTGGCTTGACTGACTGGACGTCATCCGTCCAATGGACGGACACACCAGATCATACAGATCCATCATAACGGGAACAGTTTTACATGTGGTAACAACGATAATAATTGTATGAACATGTGTGTAGTTTATTCTACATATACACTGTTGCAGACAATGGAAATCCCCTTATTATACACACACACACACACACATACAGCTACAGGCATCCACACAGTCGACGATGTAAAATATGGGCATGTGAATGGAATGGAATTCGGAATGATGTTTTGTTTTTATCGCGTTTGAATGTATGACCGACCACATGAATAAACATTGTGCTGTGCTGTCAAGGATATGGAAAGGGGGGATGCCACGAGTGCGGATGAACGATGAAGGCAGCACGAAAGGCGTTTAAGGAATTGACAACAACAGAAAGGCACAAACCCACAAAATGTCACCGAAACCCACAAGGATATGAAAATCGTCGTTGGTGCATAACTTTATCTGTGTTTGTATAATCATTCACAAATATGAGTGCTTACAAGTACAACACAATATGTATTTGCAGGGCTACATTAAAATATAGGACTTGCTGTCCGTGTACAGCATAAACTGACCAAGTCCACTTTTACTAAGTAGAGAGAGAGAGAGAGAGATCACCATGTACGAAACATGTCTAAAGACCAAGTCCTACCATTTGACTCAAACATTGAAATTCACACTCAATACTTTATAACTCGTTAAAAGAACACTTAAAGGAGAACTAATAACTAGCTGCTGCACGGTGATTATCTATCACCGTGCTCTCTATTTCGTGCAACTGTTAGGTATTCATAACTGAGAGAATTTCACCATTAGTCGGAATTGACGATATTAGATAGTTTAGATGATATTTGCCGTCTCACAATCTCCAACATCTCGACATTCATGTTGTGAAATATGACAAACTGCGCCGTTTTAATCGCACCCGGCTTGCAGTTAAGATACTGATAAACAACATATCGAAGCAATTTTAAACAGCGCCTTCAAATGTGTATGCCCTTGCAATTATCTGTGAGTAATATAATAATGGGTTGAGTGTTCGAGATAACCGCCCACTAACGCTGACACAAATTATACAAATTTTAGATTTTATCACAAAATCGACTAAGATCCATTTAAGTAATTACAACTCACTACGTCTTCTATTACCAGATAATGATTCAAACTTCACTTTATTGAACAGACTAATGCTACAGAAAGGACAATCAATCAAAAATGCAAACATTCCAACCGTTAAATTTTATTCTTTTTTGTATATTCGGGAGTTAATTCAGCGGAATTCGGAAGTCTCAGCCACGGGTTCTCCGTCTGACGATTCATGGGAACAAACTTCTCAAACTACTGACGGATGTCATTTCATGACATGCACAACATTACAATTGTCCGTACTGTAGTCAAATTGTACAAGATTCCATGTTGATTTTTTTTCTTAACTCTATGCAATTCACAATAAAAACCTTTGTGGCAATAATTTCGTTTTGTTGTTTTCCTACTGTTGAGATGGTGGTACGTTCATTTATAAAACGGGGGCTTATTTCATTTCAGAGAATGGGTTCATATTTCATTGTGAAATAAAGCCCCAAAGTTGTGGGTGTTCATTATCATTTGGAATGTTTTCTCATTTCATTGGGGGGTTTTGTTTCATTTTTTGAATTTCAGGTTTTTATTAAATGTTCGGGGCCTAATTTCATTTCCCCCCGCCCTCACTGCCCTGCAGAGAAGATTCTACAAAGATTCGCTTCGGCCGAATTGAATGCTCTTCTGCTGGGTTGCTTGTTCATCTGGTATCTAGTTCCGATTTTTTTTTCTTCCAGCTAATGACAAATGAATTGACAAACGCCAGCAACATGAACTCGGCTACAAACACCCGCCATCGCCATCTACATTTAGTAGAATACGGACTGGCAGTACAACAATGGCCGAACAAGAATAGATGACTGTCAAAGGCGTACGCTTGCGATACAACAGCACTCGGTTGCGATACATGTCCTGGGCCCATTCACAGGACAAATCATTCCATGTGCATTGTTAGGAAACTGCAGGCATATGTTCACTTGTTGTGACAGCAACCTCTTTGGGAGCATTTTCGGTATTCATATCATTCATAGTTTCCAATTTGCATAATATCTGTGTCGGTGTGTCGGTGCATCGGAGTGCATATGTCCGTATGTGTGTGAATACATGCACATATATATATATATACATATATATAGATTCCATACAAATGCCATCTAGCATCCATCTGGTTTTATCGGAGAGTGGCACATGGAACTTAACTTGTTAAAATTTTAACTATTTTGCCCATCCGAAGGAGGTGGAAACTATTTTCATGTGCACACAAGTCTGTTCTCGGCTGATAAACAGACGATGCGTATGTGAGTCTGCATAAATTGCATAAAATTCTCCTCATCTTTTTGTGTGTGAAGGCAACTTCCTCTGAAGGTGTTGTAGATACTGAGTTAAGTCAACACCACTCCCAAGAGTTACGTCAACAACACTCTGGCAACGGCAACAGTTCAACATGGAAAACTGTTAATTTCATAAAACTTCTTAAATTGAACAATGTTTCGTTTCCTTCCATAAGTCAGCAAAAATATTTATTTATTTATGTGCATACACATGTACGTACACACGTATTTTAGTATGTGTGTTGACGGAAGCTCTGTCTATACTGGGGAACTTGGCAAAGCTACACATTGTTATCGCATTTGTCGTATACAAGTTTTGTCTGATTTATTAACATCTTTGTCTCGATCAAGTGAATGCGATGTTTGTTACCGGTACTGGAGGATATGGAGAAATGTGCATCTACTGATTGCCATTGAAAGAGACTCTCCGTTTTACCAGATTTGTATCCCCAGTCACCTGAGCATCTCCTCGATTGGGTTATTTTGTTCTTCGTTTGAAGTTTCAGTCGGTTGAATACGGTTTCTCTTTATTACGTCTGACAATTAATTCCCTTCCGCTAAATCGGAGTTTGACAACCGGTACCATTTTTAAGAATGCTTGTGTACCAATAAAAAAAAGTCCAAAATCACTTCTAAACATGTTTTAAATTAACGGGGTCTTTAAAGAACCAGGTCGGTTTTTTCTAGTTATCCTGAGTCGTTATTCAGTCCGTTAAATTGTCAATAAACTCTAAATGGGATGAGAAACTCTGATGAACTCAGTTCACAGGAACATATTTTATTATGTAAATTAATGGTGTTACATAAAACAGCACCACATCTTCCAGGCGTGTGCAATTTGGCAAAACGACATGTCGAAATGTAATATGGGCATTTCCGCCGATCCGTACGTTCGCGACCACATGTTTATTGCTATTATTATGAAAACTAAAACTCGATGAAAGCCATCTTTTGTACTAAATATAGAGCTACCAAAATGTTATCGAATCACAAAAAAAAATCGAGAAAAAAAGATGGGTTCTATATTTTTTGTACATCAAAAGCGTACGAACGTACGTTCGCGACCCACGGAAATTACCATATTCAATATTCGTATGCTCACAGAGCTGATTATTTATCGGAAATTGCTAGAAAACAATTCTTAATTTGGAAGAAGTAGCAAAGTGTCACGCTTAAAGTCGCGTTTCTAGGGTGAGCAGAGGCCAAACTCTGTTCTATTGTCATCGAAGAGAAGCACACAATACATAATATTGTATTACAGAGATGTGTGCGTTTTTTGAATCACGGGCGAGCTGGTTTCTTTGATAAATGTATTTCAATAACACGGTGCCAAATATGAACTGATCTGGACAAACTGTACCCATGGTTTTAGATGAGACCAAGAAAAAACATTATTAAAATTAAGAACTATTGATCCAAATGTGGGGTCTAGGTTCAAATTCGAACCATATAACTCTCTTGTATGGGGAAAACATTTGCCGATTCGTCAATAGTTATACAACAGATACACGATGCAGAGCCCGCTGATTTGAGAGAATTGTAGTCCGTTCACCAAACTTCAGCTTTATCAATGTCACATAAAGAACAATCGATTTTGTACCATTTTGAAGAATGTGGTATTTTGATCCAAGTGCACATAATATTAACACATCTAAAACATCTGTTCGAATCGCATCTCAGCACCAAGTGCAGTATTTTACACTTGCGTTATTATTATTGAGAAGGCTTTCATCCCTTGTGTCAGAAGTCGAAATCGATCTCTAATAGTTATTTCTTAATTTTTTGTCTCCACCTAATATGCATGTGTACATATCTGGCAGACACGTTAAGCTTAAATGCAAAATAGTGCAACTAACACATCAGATGAAAATGCATTTAAAGTATAACATCATTCGCCTTATTCACTAATAAGGGAGTGTACGAGTAATATACGAAAATAAACAACAATTTATCAAACTGAACACATTGTTTGATAATTGATTATTAGCCAAAATAATCTTTCTATGTACAATTTGTTTTCACCACTGAAGGTTTTTTTTTATCCATTTTCCCTTTCAACTGATATTAAATAACAATGTATATATTTAGCAACTATTCCACGCCACAATTGTTGATATGTCTATAAGATGATCTCAAAATTGTATATAGCTCTTATTTAGATGATCATGTATATTTGGATATTTAGATAGAGTGCACGAGGGTGCACTCTACTATTTCATGAGAAAGTGAACATTTGATCAATCGATCTTAGGAAAATGAAGCACCAGATAACACTTTTTAGTTCTGGAACAGGTGAACTGGATAAAAGGGGGGATTAGTATGTGTCTGCCAGATTAGTATTTGTCAAATGTAAATATACGAATGTGAGGATTCTTGTTTTTCAATCACCCTCTTTGTAGCACAAAATCCCCACTCAAAAACACCCTGACTATGAGTGTGTGGATTCAAACAGATCAAATCTGAATTGATATCAATCGGTGACTGTGGGTCATTATTGAAATTGGGCCTCCGAGGAGGTAATCCAATAACTCACAATGACACTTTATAACTCAATTAGTTGTGGTGGGTTTCGGAACGACCTAACCGATCGTTTTTTACTTGTTATACACTCCATCATAGGATGGAGTATATACTAAGTTTGTCATTCCGTTTGCAACACCTCGAAAGAGTGATCTGCGACCCTATAAAGTATATATATTATTGGTCAGTGTAACATTCTAAGACATTCTAGCGATGTCCGTCTGTCCGTCCGTCTGTTGTCTGTTGAAATCACGATAGAGCGCGAACGACTAACCCTAAAAAGCTGAAATTTTGTAGGAAGATGTTTTTTGCCCATAAGCAGGTTAAGTTCGAGAATGGGCCATATCGGACCAAAGGGGGAAAAGTTCTCCTTTACGGGACTAAATATATTCCGGCCATAATCACATTTTTCAAATATTTTTTTTCACTACATCTAAGTTCTAAGTTTATATAATTTATAGATGGGGAAAAAATTCCAAAAATTGGCGTGCTCATGGGTTCCGTGGACCCTTGGGGCCCAAAAACGGCCCATGATAAACATGCGCATATGGGTATCGAAGTGCAACGAAATTTACTCACGAACCCAAATATGCCTTTATCTTCACGATTTTACTAAATTTTTTGATCTGGTTTCTGGGACTATCGGGTCACCAGCGGCCCAAAAACCGTCCCTTGACAAACATGGACATATGGGTATCGAAATGCAACGAAATTTTCTCGCGAACCCAAATATGCATTTATTTTCATGATTTGGATAAAATTTGTGATCGGGTTCCTGGGACTATCGGGTCACGAGCGGCCCAAAAACTCAGTTAGTTATACCCTCACCCTACGGTGGGAGGGTATATATCATTTGATACGGCTCAAAAGTGTAACACATAGAAATATCCACATTAGACCCCAGGTGTCTTTGAACCAAATTCGTTTTATGACTTTCTGAATCGTTTGAGCCATGTCCGTTTGTCCGTCTGTCCTGCTGGTACGCACGATAACTTTCGAAAGAGTTAAGCAATCACTCTGAAATTTGGCATGGCTTAATATTTTCCTAAAACAGCTTTTGGGATAGCAAATGGGCTATATGGCCACACCCCTTCGGGTACCTCCCATACAAATCTGCTATTTCGCCCACTTTAGAAATCGTGTAATAATATCAACACGCCTAGTTGGATCTTCCCCAAATTTTGTATTTAGTAAACGTATAGTAAGACTAAGTCGTGGACAAAAAGTTGGCAGTCTGGCAACTCTCCTTCGGGTACCTCCCATACAAATCTGCTATTTCGCCCACTTTATAAATCGTGTAATAATATCAACACTTGCAAGTTCGATCTTGTCCAAAATCCGTAGTTAGTAAAGGTATAACCGGACAAAGTTTCCGACAAAATCTTGGCTGTCTGGCAACTCCTCTTCTGGTACCTCCCATACGAATGTACCATCCCGCCTGCCTTAGAAATCGTGTAATAACACCAATATGACCAACGACATTTTGCCCAAATTTTGTATTTAGTAAAAGTATAGCTAGACAAATTTTTAGACAAAAACTTGGAAGTCTTGGCAACTCCCCTTCTGGTACCTGTCATACAAATTTACCATTCCACCCATTATAAACCGTGTAATACTTTCAATACGACCAACGCGATCTGCCCAAATTCCGTATTTAGTAATGGTATAACTGGACTAAGTTTTGGACAAAAACTTGGCAGTCTGGCAACTCCTTTTCTGGTACCTCCCATACAAATGTACCATTGCACCCACTTTAGAAATCGTGTAATTATATAAACTCGATCAACGATTCTTTCCGAAACTCTATATTTAGTAAAGCTTTAACTACATACAATTTTCTAGTAAAAACTCTGCTTATATTCCGTCCTTTTTGTAAAATCATGTAATACAATATTTTTCTAAAACATTCGGTATTCTAGGTTGCTATTATGACTTTTCATCAGATGATACATCAAATGATGGTAGCTACTCACACATTTAACTTTCCGATACTTTGAAATATGAGACTTGTATGTTTTTAATGAGGGTGAGGGTATATATAAGTCGGTTTACCCGACTGCAACTTTTTCACTGGTTTTCTTATTTATTGACTTTTTAAGGATCCATGATGGAGGGTATATAAGATTCGGCCCAGCCGAACTTACTATTTATCCACTTGTTTTAATTTATTTTAGTTACGCTCTTTTGCATTTCAGTCACCGCTGTGTACGTGTGTATATTTGCTCATACACACTCGTAGAATGTACGTTTGTTTGTGTGGTGTAAACTCATACCGATTTACATTATTCTGTGTTTTGTCCTTCCCTTTTTCCTGCAGACCCCAAGAGATGAAACGATTTGAAGTTTAGGAAAATATTTTCTTTTATGATAAAAGGAACGGAAGAAAATGAAAATACTTTTGCCAACCTTTAAAAGTTTACATATTTTTCATAAATTTGTTAGGAACGAACAAAGGAAAAAGTTTTCCATTCAAATTTAGCCTTTTTCGGCATTCATTGGAAAACGCATACACACACACACAAATAAAAATAAGTTATTTTCGTTGCGTCTTTTAGGCAACAAGGAACCCTCCGACCAGCAGTAGCCAATTTATTTTGTTTGCCTTGGGGCAAATGTCCAGACCACTTTGGAATTCAACAATCAAAGTGTCTATATTCTAAGTGGCAATTTAAGACTTGTTTAAAGTCCCTTTACCACAATCAATAAAACTACAATTTTCTGTACCACCCTCCCTGCTATGCAATTGCATCAAGGCTGGACTGTGTGCTGTTGTTGCCACACATGCAAGTGAATAGTCATGATCCCGAAGTATTGAAAGGGCGCCAGGGAGGGGTTTCCTTGTTTTCGGGAATGCGAAATAAATTATGTTGTGCCTACGTGAATGTACTCGTCGGCCGTGCCGTAGAGGCAAGTTGTTGCTGGGTACTTGTCCACAATGCAAGGAATGTGAATTATTTTTGTTTTGTTCATGCCGAAGCCTGGAGAGGCCATAACTCGTTTGGAAGTTTGTTTGTCAGCACGGTAAGTACACAGCATCCGGATCTGGTCGAACGGAAAATTGAGTTAACATCCGTAGGTGTGTATGTGGCCGATGACTATTCTGTGTCACTGTTTGCCTCTCCCACCCGCTTAGGCGGCCGAATAGCATTCAGGCACAGGGAAGAACGTACATATCGTGCAATTACATTTGCAACATCTTGGAGTCTAATCTCGTGTGCCGCATACCTGTCTTCGAGATGATTCTTCTTTACGCTCTCACGAGGGTAGGAAGACCGATACAGTGATGGCATTTTCGAAAACAATGACATGCAAAACATGTCTTTACATGCCATTTAATATTAGCTTTATGTTATGTTTACAGAGAAGTCGGCATGAATGCAAATTGACCCAGACGGACGGACAGACCGACAGGAGCCGGGAGATTTGTTGTCTTTATTAAATCACATCAAAATGTCACTTTGTCCTTTGACATTGTACATAAGAGCATATTTCCATACACACACACCTATACTTACATACATATGTATGTATGTGCCACTTGACTTCGGCTGCCGGTTCCGGGCCAACACCTGTTACTGTTTACTTACAAAATAAGACTGGCACCCAGAGTCACCGAATCAGTGTGCATAGAGTTGGCATCGAATATCAACTTGGCCAAGAACCAGCCGGAGGAGGTGGAGGGGGAGGCGTAATCTTGAACAAGTTTGTGGTAATTGTATGTGTTCGCTCATGCATAACAATGACTCGAATGGATTTTCATCCAAACAAATTTCTTTATTATTTTCATAAGTTTCGTAGGTTTTTATCCTTTTTTTTTGTTTAGAGTGTGACAACTTTTGGAATGCGTTTTATGTGTAACAATAGAAATGTCAACGCATGCACAAACACCAACACTCATGTATATTAGGATGACGATCCAAATGAATTCCAGCATATTTGATGCTGGTCTTTTGAGGAATTACAGCACTTTTTAATGGTATTTGGTGGACAAGTATTTGAAGAAGACACTGTTCATGGTTCTTTGCTCTATTTGTTGCTGAAGGCTATCCAACTGAGCAACTTACTGCACAGTAGGGAAATTTTCGGAACTCAATGATTATATATCCAAAATTCTATCAGATCGTTTTGCGAGATTTTCTAAAGATTGCGATGAAGCAACATGAATTGACTGCACTTGGGAAGGAAGTCGCTGCAACCATATTGATCTTAATAAATCAACTGTAACATTGTTTAGTGACAGGTTTCGCATGTTCCGAATTAGCAGGGAAGGTTTTCCGTCGCCAAGCACCGTTGCTGTCAAAAATTCCTTAAGGCGACGATCTTCAAATATTGCAAAGTGATTAATAAATTGGTTTCTTCAACTGCTGTTGATAGGCGTCTGCTGGGAGGTTTAAAACTATATCGCCTAGAAAAGTTAGAATTTCTTGATCCAGTTCGACCATAACGCCGAATAACTTTGTTGCCTCATTTGGAGAAATTGCGCCTCTGCCAGAGCGAACCATAAGGCAACATTCAGTTTCTAGAATTTGGACAATTTACAGTATTGAGTGACCACTGGGGGCCTGGAAGTGGTCGGTGTACACGCTGATGTTGTCATAGTTGTACATGGCACTTTGAATCACATCGGGGTCACCAATTATAAATATCAAATGAAGACTTTTATTTTCGAATTAAGATTTTTTTTTTATAATGAGTTCAAGCTTTTTATGAGTCAAAGGATCTGATATTTAACTCTTGTGTGTTTTTGCGGCAGTAGTTGTGCGATTTTATACAACAGTCGGTCGTGTCAGTCCTTGTCAAATGCCGACGAAGAGTGCAGAACAGTAATGTTTTTCTAATGCCAGTTACAATACGTTGTATTTGCCCCATCGAGTTGTGACTCTTCCGAAATCCCGATTGATGATAACGAGATAGCGATCATCTTATAGCAAGAGGATAACTTATTTGTCAGGCGCCCCGGTAGGCGAGTTGGTAGCGTGCTTGCCTATCAGCGTGGGGGTTGTGGGTTCGATTCCCACCAGAGGCTTTGGTCTGTCGCTGCAAAAATCAAGCCAAATGGTCTTTGTCACCCGGTTTACCCTTGGACCCAAAATTAGAATATAAATTTACTTTGTATTGTAATTAATAATAAATAAATAAATAAATAAAAATAAATAAACTTATTTGTGGGTGCAGTTTTGGTAGTGTCTTTTTAGACTCAATCTCAATAATTATGTTTGGTAGAGTGTCAGGTAGGGTTTCGTTACCACCGAAATTATGTAAAATTCTCACATTACTTCTTAGTTTTCTGTGTATGTAAGTCTTCGATATAGGATATGATTTCTATGTCCATAACGATAAATTCTTTAAATTTCAATCTAATCCTAAAATTGTTCCGGTTACGAGGCTTTTTGCAATTTTTCTTTCCTTTCTTTTCGGATGTTGTGATAGTAAAATTCTGTAGAATATCAAATCAGAATATCAACAACAACTCACACTGGACGTGACTATGACACACCGAATATATTTCACGAAAAATGTAAATTTTGTTTAGACCACGTTTTTACTTACCAGTTTTTGCGAGAATTGCACATTTTGAAATTCTTAAGAAAGCAAACACAAACTGCGGACACATATTTTCTACAAAATTATTATTGTGCCTTTTATTTATTTCGTCATTTTTTGTTTAGCAAATGTACATCTGTAAAATGTTTAGCATAATTCACATAGTCATTCTGTTTTTCATTTGTGGTTTTTGTTAATAATTAAATTTCATTCAGTATCATTATGTCTATTATATTGTTTTGGGTGTTGTAACTGTTACACATTTACCTGGCCACAATTTAGTTTGGGGCGTTTCGTTTTAATAGCTGCCAAATAGTTGAGGGGCAAACCTTGGTGACATTTTTACACAGTTTTCATATTATTTGCACTCATCTGACTGAGAGTAAGGAAACGTTTTCAGTGCATTCAGTACAAAAATAACAGTAAGCAAATATACGGTTTATAGGTAGATGATGTTCCAAAGGAACCGGACAGCAGACGGATTCAAGTTCCTGTGTGAACCATCTGCATCTGCATCTCAGAATGACAACACGATGCACCAAGGCCCAAGGTCCCAGCATAGAAAGTGCCACAGAACAAGGGCTACTTGTGTTCAAAATAATAAAAAAAAAACAGTTGAAATAAAAAGCATGGGTTTTCAATCATTATTCATTTCCATTTAAAGTGAAGAGTAATCTTTGTTGTTTGTGTATTATCAAAGGTTTCGGTTCGTAGTTTATTGTCAGCAGATTTCTTTACTCGTTTGTTTTTTGTTGTTGTTGCAAATTAACAAAATGTCTACGTGAAACTGTCCTGGACATGGTTTGACAGAAATGCAAAGGTATTGAAAGAAAACAATAAACAGAAAACTGTAAATATGTACAAATGTCTGTCTGTCAATCTGTATGTGTGTGTGTGTTGACTCCGAGAAATGCCCCCTAAATAAATAATCGTCAAGTTACACTTTTGGGTGACGCTATTCGGAAAATTTCACCACTCACTTTGTGGTATTCATCATATCTGTGCTAACATGGAAAAACAAGATTAGTCGAAAAATATCTTTACAGAATATACAGTTTTTTTTTATAATAAAAGCAAAAAAAAATTGTTGCACATTTGGATGGCGAGGTCTTCTCCAGGGCCGTGAAGTCGAGCCAACAATGTGTTACCATCCACTATTTCCATACTCTATCTCACACTGTGGAGCGTTTGTGTCCAAAAGATACAAAAGTTCATATAGTCGAAAATATTAAAAATTTTAGTTTAGTTTTAGAACGCTCACTGGACTTTACATAGTCACAACCGTATTTTCCAATATGTATTTATTTTGTGGACTTGACTAAAATAAATAGTTCACACTATTTGACTGGAATGCAACCCATTTCAGAATGTATATTGGTTCGGTTCACTGGTTCAGAGCAGGTCTGAACCATCGCATCGGTTTTAAGAATGGCTTTTGAGGTACTCTTGAACCCTCGCTCCGGTTCGGTCGTTCATAAATCATACGAACAAAATGAGTATTCTTAGCTAAAACTTCTAAGGAAGATACGTATATGTACATAGATCCAAGAAAATGAGCAACATCAGGTCGCGTTTCGACATTATCTTCTAACTGTGGTGTGGTTCATGGTTCGGTTTACAGAGGAACTAACACTAGCGGGATGCCCCCTATGTACTGCGTTAGAAGATATTGCAATTGGGTGGTAATTTACAGGATCGGCTGAACATTAATAACTTTCCAACCTGAACGGTAAACCTGTTGAAAAGATTGCACAATGGACGAACTAGTGCCGAAGAGAACTCACATAGGACAAGTGCTGAAATACCATCCGGACCCCGAGTTTTATTTACGTTGAGATCTGCAAGAAGCCTTTTAAATTCACGTGTTCGAAAAAATATCTGAGCCATCGAATTAGATACGTTTTCGATCACGGGGTTGACTGTTTTCGGGCAAAACGAATTCTTTGCAAATATTTCAACCGGGTCAGTGAATATCTGGTCATCGTTACCAAGAGTTGTAATTGTCCATTACTCTCATAACAAATGCCCAGAAGCTCTTACATCCCATGAGGAAAAGAGAACTTTAGCGCCTAAGTAATCTGGCACCCTTTCCTCTTTAGACTCTCAGATTGTTTACATGTCTGATTAAAACAAATATTATTTGAAGATTTAACCGAAGTACAGGCACAAGGAACGTGAAAATCCTGCGGATGTCAGTCCTATGAGTGTGAGATTATATCGCAAAATGAATTTCAGACGTGCGTTCCAATGTGGCATTACCAAATAAAAGAAAATATTTGTGTTGTCGCGTATTACGAGTTTCTCAAACCGAAGGAAACCACTCTTGGGCACAGTTGATGGGATTAAGCCAGACACGATAAATACATTGGAAATACCTGTATATCCAACAGGCTTACTACATTCCGACTTTGGATTCTATCAGTTCTCGTGCGGCCCTCGTGTACACACACACACACACACACATTGTATGAAATTGTATGTATTTTTGTACGGTTGAAGATATTTTACTTGTTTTTGTTGCTGTTTGGTTTTTTTGTGTGTGTTTATTTATTTATTTATTTATTTATACACAATCAGTCACATTATTTTGTAAAATAAATTTACCTAACTATACACTGTACAACAAATGTGTGTACGCGTGTGTTACAATTTTGTTTTCTGTTTTTGTTTATTTTACTCAATTATTTAAGAGGATTTGTGTTTTGTTTCGTTTAAAAATAAATTGTATACGTATTTTCTATAAATAAAATTTAAAATATTATTAAAAGCTCTTCAGAGGTGTTGTTATCATCTCATTGTTATCGTAACTATGTATGTACGTGTGTATTTAAATTAGATTTTATTTTATTTTTTATTATATTTACTATACGTAGGTATTTGCTTTGCAAACTTCTTTTCTTTTCAGTTAATAATTTTCGTTTTTCTTTTATAAGGTCTAATAGTTAAATTTATATTAAATCTTATATACAAACAAACAAATGGGTGTTTAACTTACTGTACATATGTGGTTGTGGTTGGGTTGAAACCCCCCCCCCCCCCCCCAAAAAAACAGATAAAACAGATAAAAACATAAAAATAATTAAAATATTGAATCAAACTCCTTTCAAATAAGACATCTTACTTGTATACATACGTATGTATGTATCCATGTACTTATTTATGTGTATATAGTTTTTTTTTCCTATACATAACGGTAATAGTAAATATATACGTCTGTGTAATACAACAGAACACCAAGTAGGCAAATGAAATGTTAAGGACGACATCGATTGTACCCGCACATGCGGCATGGGGTGGTTGGTCAATGAATTAGGACCGATAAAGAAAAAAGTAAAACAAACGGACGAAAATCTATAAAGTATCATTACCTGCAAAGCCATTGCAACTCAAAAAGTCTGTCTTTATTTTAGGGTAAACTTCATTTGGTCTCCCGGTGTCGTCTACACCGCTGTACACCGCTCATGTGACAGAGTATACTTTTAGTAGAGTAATACGACCGATGTTGGATTTTCACTCATTCATGTAAAATGGTACACGCGGAAAAACGAAGCATAAGTATTTTGTACACGATTTCAACCGTTTTAGCAAAATGTTAACTATTATCTCTACCAAAGGGATCTTCAAGGCAGAGAGATCGCGTACTTCAGAAGATATGTCTGAAAACATTCAAAAAATTTACTTTATTTCATTTCATTTTTATTCATCTTTACTTGCAATTTAAAGCCTTTGTGACAAAGACAGCCGTAACCCTCATCTGTCTGTTGAGGGCGAAAACAAGAACTTGTGTATTTTTTGTGGACCATTAATGTATGGTATCCAATATTTCAAGACGATCTAATTTATGTAATTTTTTTGACCGGAAGTTTGTTTTTTTAAATTCCTTTTTTTTAAAGTTATTAGACATATTGGAAACTTTAATTATATTGCCTATAGAAACGAATAAAATTCGTTCAACTGTGTGTGTGAACTATTTGGTTGGGGGAAAATTTACAAAACAAATATTGTTTTCATTTTAATAATTGCAAAATATAAAATAATTGTAGAAGACATCTAAGGTTAAATGAAACGTGTGCGACTATCACACAAAAGACCCAGGTTCACATCCTGGTGAGACTATTAAACACATTTGTTAGCGGCCGTTTCCACCGCGTAAATGCCGGCGACATTGCGAGTAATAAAGTATAGAACTTCTCTAGATAAGCATTAGCCGTTCGGAGCCGACTTTAAACAGTGGGTTGCGGTCAGTCAGTGAGTGTACAAATTATATTGTACACAGCTCACTGATATGAGGGGAATTCCTTCATGGAATGTTAAGGGAAATAAGTAAGTAAAGGACAATGTGTTGTTGTGATCGGTTAAGAAATTGTGACTGAACAAATGATCGAATGTGTGCGGTGCAATCAGCACATTATTTGGAAATATACCACAAATGCATTTTGGATATTATAGATTTAAAGAGATTAAACCATTTTCCATTAAACAAAATCTCTTCGAGTGCACCATGGACCGTTTATTAGGGTAATCTCGAGTGTAGTAAAACGAATGCAGCTCTATAAGAACAACAAGCTCTTGGTGTTTCCTTTAAAACGAGAACCATTTTCTTTTGTTGTTTGTGTTTAAATATTCATTACAAGAATCACATATACAATGAAAAACAACAAAAAAAAAACAAGTGAAACAAGTCTTAGTAAGAATAAAAACTGCTAAAAAGTTACTTTGCAAAATACACAAAACATCAAACATTTGCCCAGTTAAGGAATTTTTTTTTTTTTTTAGAAATTACGCAAACCTTAGATGCATTCCAGAGGTTCCATATATGCGTATGAATCTGTGCAATGTATTTGCAATAAATTGAAAGTAATGTCGTTTCCACAGACTATCAATATCTCTGAGCCGAGGAATTTTACGAAATTTGTTCACGCTGTGTAATTGTTGGTCCTTCATTTATGTCTCGAAAGAATTCTAAACGGAGACTGCCGTAAGTGAATTTGCGAATGGAAGTGCAATTCATTGGATTTGGTGCCGAAATGTATTACACAGTGTGTGGACATTGACAGCTGTCTGATGAATTTCATTCGTATGTGAGAACAAGGCTTCAGTTTGTTTGTCGATATCGGTCCTAATTCATTGGCCATTGACCCATCGGCTGTATGTGTGTAGTGTTTGTGTATGAAGAACATGATTGTTTCTGCGTGTCTGTGTGTGTTATTGTTTCAATGGTTTAATATACTTTTTTATTTGGTTTGGTTTCTGGTTTATATCTGCTTTATCGATTTGTTTAAATTCTATATACGACGTATGTATGTATATATGTACATATGGAGTCTGCGTAGGTATACGTGTGTGTTTGTGTGTGTGTATGTAAATTCACATATCGCGCAAAGTGGGCTTAATCATTGATATATATATATATATATATATATGTTATGTATTTATTATATGTTTTTCTGTCTATCGTATTCCTCAGTAGATAGAACATCCGTTTCCATATTGCATTTCCGGTGTCATTCTAGTCCTTGATGTGGAAAATTGTACAACACAAAGGAGGCAGATTGTCTGTCATACCTTTGTTTATTGAGTTATTCAGGTATTCGAGCTTTTGTTACACACACACACACACACATATATCGAGTGTGTGTGTGTGTATACGTGTGTGGGTATGCTCGATGGTGACTATTCTATTCAACGATCGATGGATGGCTCGCTTCATTAAACATATCGGGGTAAAAAAAAAACCGTCAGAGTGGTTGGTTGGTGGTGGTAGTCGTGTTGTTGGTATAGGTGGTGGTGTTGGTGTTTTGTGGTGGTCTTATCGTTTCGATGCATGCTCTACCAAGCGTTATGACAGTTTGCTCTTTGCTGTAAGCTGTAAGCTTTATGCTATTTGCTACGATACTAATATTATTCGTTTTCTTTGTTGAGCTGCCTTATCGTTATGACATCCATCGGTTTCTTATACACATCCTGTCCTGTTAAATCGTTGTTTAAGTGCTCTTCTGCCGCCTGTTGTAACATATTGTTGTCGTCCTCATTGAGATCGTCGTACTGCACGTTATTGCGAACCATTGAGGGACCTAGACGACTCTGCTGTTGATGTTGCGGTTGCAGCATCTGCTGCTGTTGCCGCTGCATCGATATGCCATCATCGTCGTTATGGTTATTCTTGCTGTTGCTGTTATGCTTGAATTGATTGTTATGATTGTTGTTGTTGTTGTTGTTGCTGCTGATTATGTTGGAATTTCCTGGAGCAAATGTCTCATTGATAGTATCGTCGTCCTCCTCCTCTAAGGCATTGGCACTTTTGAGCTGATGTGGTGACATCTTCAACACTTCCTTTGCCTTATTTTCCCATAGTCTTCGATTGGCTTTTAGCTGTTGAATTAACACGCGCACATACATCGTTTTTTTAACAATGACACATTCGCGCCAATAAAAATCATTTAAAAAAAAAGTCAAAAAGCAAAAGGATAAGAAGATCATTAAGTTTTACTCAACTTTAACATGCAAGCGATTGTGCAAGACACAAAAATTATATATGTATGAATGAGAGTATAAGAACGTGCAACAATGAATGCAACGAAATATTAAATAAATTAAATAATAAATTAAGAAAGTTGTGCGCAGCTTATATGAATGTTGGTCTGATGCTTGTACATATTAAATAAACCACACGCCTTACAAGTATGCCCTACGATAAGTACGGAACGAAGGACGGTTGCTCCACTGCAAAGGCTGCGCGACTCGCGTAAGGCCGTTGCAACACTGCCCACCCACACACACACACAAATGATTCAAAATTGTGATTAAAATCGGATATGAAAAATTGTATTTGTGTTTCGCTTCGGCTGGTTAACTCTACACATTATCACTTAATTAAATGGTTTACAATTGCGCTCGAATGCTTACACGTAATCCTGCTTTTTATTTAAAATTGCATTTATTACATGAATACAAAATTCAATTTAAATCACACTGTCCACCAACATTTGGCTCACATGAGATTCTGCGAGGATATATAATTTGAAATGGCAGCATCTGTTCATTTCAAAGCTTTTCATAAAGTCTAATGTCATTTAATTACAGTTAGACAAGTTCGTTTTGGTTTCAGTCATTTCATATTGTTTCAGTCATTGGCCCCGCGGCTAAGGGACTGTATTAAAAAATACATGTTCAGTAAACACAAAAATAAGAATTTTTGGCCAGTGAGCATTCAGTAGAAAGTGATTTGCAACGAGTGCATATTGATGCCACAAGGATTTTGGCTACTTAGCACTTGTGACCGAGCCCGAAATATTCATTTTAACTTTGGCATTTAGTTTGCTGTGCATCAGCTACAGTGTTTTTCACCAACATTGTCAGTTGTAATGAAACATTTAAAATTCAGACTAGTAATCTATGGGGGGAAAATACCGTACGATTCATCTGCCTTTACTTTTGTGTCCGAAAAAATGTGATAAAATATATGATGTTTTTTTGTTCATTGTTTCATGAGAAAATTCTTTTTTCATTTTTTATTTAACGATTTAAAACAGTCAGTTGACGCTGCAACGCCTAACGTGCGCCACTGTAGAGTAACTAGACATACAACGGTACATAACCAAGAACAAACTGTATGCGAAATTTCATTCATTTCATTTTTGCATCAAAAGTATTAAATTGAAAGTTTTCTTGTTGATTTATTTTTTTGGCTGCCGAATTTTGGAGCATTTGTTGAAAAACACCATCGGTGTGGAACAAATGATAGGGAGAAGTAATTTTCATACGCGACCTAAAGGATCAAAATCAATAGGATTTTTTTTGTAATTAATTTTCAACGAATAATAAAAATCTACACAAAGAGTGATGTGGATGGTTTTATTTTGAATTGTTATGAGCCAATTGGAAATTTCGCCAACTTATGAGCAGAAAAACGAAGGTGACTGGAATACACAGACAACAAAACGGAATGCAAGTTTCAATTAAAATTAGTCACCGCAATGAACAATGAATTAGTTTCCAGCCCGTATTATTCAATTTTTCAATTAAATTAAGCTGATTCGATTTCTATGTGTACGTTCGACGTTCGTCATCTGTTGGTACTAACTTGTAAAACCACCGATCACCGGGGGGGCCATTGGTGCACAGGAACGAAATAATGCGTTTAGTAACTACCCACGGTGGCGACAATAGTTATAGACTTCCATACCCACCAGCCCCTTAATGGAATTTGTATTAATTGATAGTGTTTTCATTGCAATATTTAACCAAGTATGCATGTGTGAACATTACGAATTCACAGGTCATGGGAGCAGTGACTGTGTATTTATTGAACTTCTCCATCTGAACTGTACCAACCAGACAGACGGGCTGTGGTGTAGCGAACAGTTTGCTATAAATCCTCGTTAATGGTAATGACAACAATAAGTAGCACAGCCAACTTCCACCATAAACTTACTGTCCCGAGTTGAGTGGAACTGAACTGAATGTTATGCACGGAAAGTACTGGTAGGTATATAAATTAAAACTAATTAAAGGAAAATAACTATTGCCAGGTTTATGACAGGAGCGCATGGGTTGGTTAGGTGGAGACAAAAGCTATTCCATGCTCATGTTCTTGTCTTGTGTGGTGTCGAGATGTGGAGTGAAGAGACCTTTATTGTTTCACTCCAATATCGCCAGCAATGTTTCACGATTATTTTAATGTATTGCGATATTTTTACCAAATGAAATGAGAGCTGGAGGAAGATGCACGTCCATAAATTTCAACATTTCAAAAGTCATTAGTGAGCTGAAAGCCAACAGAAACGAACTTAATTGACTATCATTTTCCCAGCAATAACAACAACTAAATGCGTACTGTACTGTAGCATCCTCACACAGGAGGAGAAGGCAGGCGGAGAGAGAGAGAGAGAGAAAGAAAGCGAGCAATGAAGATTACTTTAAACTACCTAATGTCGTTAAGTTGAACATCAGCAACACAATGTCAACATTTGTTAGGAAAAACTTTTTATTTATTTCCTTCTCGAAGACACTACGACGTCGAATACAAAAAAGAAAGAAAGAAAAAAAGTGAACGAACAAGAAAAGGAAAGTTAAAATTAAATGAAACATAATGGAACATAATACGAAAATAAAAGAAATGGATGGCACAACACGTAGAACAAACAAACAAAACAAAAAGAAACATTCATAAAGAGGAAAAACCAATGAGAAAAAAAGAAAATATTCAGCGTAACATCATCGCACACAGAATATGAGAGGCGGCGGCGGCGACACTGCCAGCACAGCACAACACAAAAGGGGAATTGAACAGAACTCAGCTGAACAGAACTGAAAGTGAACTAAATGGAGCAAATCACAAAACAAGCGCACAGATACAAACGAACAACAACAACAACAACGAGACTTATATAAGCCACACACATACCTTCGATGTATTATCTTCGACCCAGGCGTCTGGCTTACCGTAATCCGGTGGATTTGCAAAGGGATCATAGCCCAGCACCGACAGCATTGGTGCTATGTCCGCCATATCGCGTACAACGTCATCTGGAATATTGCCCACCCACTTAGATAGAGCTTCCAGGTTCACCGGCTTAATCACCTGGTCCGACGAACGTTCCACTCTGCAATGAAAAAGAACAGAAAACCAATGAACAAGGACAGGTAGAACAAAAAAAAAACACACACACACACACACAGATGAGCAAACACAACAAAGTTAATTACTCTGTCAAGCCACTCGGCCTGGAGATACTGTGAATGTTTCGCAATTTCCTCAAGACGCAAATACACAAATATAAGTACGACCAAACGGCCGGAGCGACTACGGTCGGAGCGACTACCTCACCCGATGCACAATGCCATAATTGTGAGTTATGGCGGAAATTAGTAAATGATATTAAAATACCGGAGCTTTGCTAGTGCAACATGGCACACAGGGGACTGTCTTTACTTTACATAATGTTCACACTGGCACAGCTGCTAAGGCATAACGACGTTCGTTTATTACTCGTGCGTTGAGGACTGGTTAACATGTGTGCTCAACGGAATGCAAATCTTATTAAATCGGATTATGGATTCTGTATTTCGTGCCGACTGGAACCATTAGAAACATTCAAATTTCAATCGAAGTCTTCTGGGACGATTTATACAAATTTGAAATGTATTGCGGTACTTACTTGGATAGTGGAACACCATTCGGTTTATTAATGAACTCCTCGTGATGCAATACGGAATCATTCCACGGGACATCGAGGAATCCCAATATTTTGCGCATCCACTCTTCCGGATGTAAAACCAATTGTTCATAGTAAACCTGAAAGAGGTAAAAAAATCAACAACAAAAATGTATATTTAGTTGGAACACTTCTATTAATTTAGTTTAACATGAAAAGATCACATGGCGAATATAAAAAAGTTGACTAACGATTCTTAATTGAGTACATTTTAGAACGTGGAGAATGAATCAGTTCAAGATGAAACTACAGCTATGGAAATAAGTATATGGTACAGGGTGAAAGTTCGCAATATCCCAAATGCGAGGATTCATTCCCAGACAAACACACAATGAACTTATGCGACTCCGTTGTTACGGAGTCCATTCTATCTGTAAAAACTTCACAAACAAAATAAAATTTCTTAGACGAGGTTAGGCAGGCGCTATCTCGGTGTGGGTTCGTTCCTGGCCTGAACTAAGGAAATTAGTAAACATCCGTTGAAATCGGTTTATATTGACAACCTGTACTTTGGTTACAAAAATACATGGACAGGAAGAAAGATTAACATCGGGGCTTATTGCATTTACAAACATTTTAAGAAAGAAGAGTTCTGAGACATAAACTTGTATTCATATATCCATTAAATATTCCTAAGCTCTCAAAATCCTACTTTTTTAGACAAAAAAACTAAACTTAACAGAAACATGGCAACAATTTAAAAACATGTTAAGTGGTCCAAAGATGTTTTCAAATAGGTGGCGTATGACACATATTTGTTTTAACTCTAACAACACTCATACCACAGTAGTGACAAGGTTAGCTTGGTATATACCTAGGTAGTACCTCGAATGAATACAAATTCAATAAACAATGCTGGCCCACCACTAATAGGGCCCATACACGATACCAGCAAACTGGAACAATCAAGTGATTGTGTCATTATGCAATTGGTGCAATATTCATATCTTTACAAATAGCGTGTGGGTCGTTGTGAAAACATGTCCAGATGAATTAATACTTAGAAAATATGAATAATTATGTAGCTCACACTGTGACAAAAAGAGTTCGATTTAAATAAATTGTTTTATAAGTATAACATTTTTTTCGTTTGATTTAATATTCGGACTATGTTGTATGATATGAAATGAACACAGCTTGGCATGTTCTACCTAAATGAGAAATTTCAAAATTTTAAAATATAAAAAAATAGATAGTCCGATATAAATAACAAATAATGTCGAGCTTAAATCTACATAATGGACACTAGGTCCAATACGAACTATGATGTGATGGGCACAAACTGAAGATCCTTGGCTTCACGAAAACATTCAATATCCTCAAAATTTGTATTGGTGGTGGAATGTAAATTATTTTGCATGATCAAAATAACATAGAGATCTAAAATTTCGTGGTTTTTTAACATATGCTTCACGACAATTTGGTATTCATTTGAGCACTTCTTGACATATCCTACCACAAATTAAGGCACACTCCTTCCTACCTATGAGGTTGCCTTCTTTTTGTTATGACTGACATTAAAATTCGTGAAAAGAAGAACCATAAATTAAGCTGGCAACTGCAGAATGTAAAATACGTTAAATTTGTGTAATTAATAAATTTGTGTAATCTGTAAAATGTAAACAAAAAAAAAAACAATTTTACAATGTCCACGAAGACTTTAAGCTGCTTACGATATGAAATGAACCCAAACGTACACCTTTTCAAAGTTGATCATTTTTAAAAACCATGAAAACAAAACAAAAACGTATCACTCAGATGAACCGCCTTAGATACACAAATACATTCACTCACGATTCAGGACACACTTACTTACTTGTGTCCCTTAACATTGCATGATGGCACAGACGGGCTACTTCCCCCAATTCAGAGAGCTGTGCACGATATAACTTGTATACACACTGACCGGGACTTAGTAGGTTTTAAGTCGGCTCTGAATGGCTAATGATTGTTCTGAGGAAGTTTTTACATGGCTCTTACTCGAAAAGTCACCGCCATTAACGAGCTGAAAACAGCCGCAAAAAAAATGTTGGTTAACTGTGTCCTTGTCGCAGACTCTACCTACTACACCACGGCCGTCCATACGCGGTTCACGACATAAATCTCAATAAAATGACAGTGCTGTCTAATCGCATCTGTGCGGAGTGCTAAATCAAACAAATTTCATTCATTAGAGAAACAAGTTATGCGAGTTTTTAGTTGGGACACTGTGAGCATCCCGATATGCAATGGCGTAAAGCGAAGCTCCAGAAGTGAAGGTAACTTCCACAAACTTGTGAAGACGCGTGACAGTGCGGGCTGGAAAAAGGTGAGTTTAAAGTACATTCATTATTTTTACTTAAATTCGTATGGGGAGACAGCAAAACGCAATTAGGAGACAAACTGGGAAAGAATCCACGAAACAGGCTGAAGACTGATCCATATGCCCTCTTGAAGTAAAGACAATCCAATTAACTAAGACATGCAATTGGAAAAGTGTGGGGTATTTCCTTTTGTAATAAAGTGTACACTCACTCTTTTTCCTATCACTTTAGTGGGACTACGAAAACGCTGGCGATAACAGATATTTTCACAAGAATATCATTGGTAACGAGTTTCTTGTCAACAATACAGAAGTCGATTCGCGAAAAAGTGCTGAAAAAATGTTTAAATAATTGGATTAGTCGTTGTAAGGACTGTACTAATTCGTAAGGGGTATACTTTGTGGGCGGTACAAGAAATTTGTGGTTGGTCCATCAACTCCAGGTACTTTGTGACACAGTGCATTATTCGCTTCGACTTCAACGTTATCTTATGTTTTTTTTTTGTATTTTATCTCCAACTACAACACGGACATAAATCCAACAGAAGAAGACTGTAAAGACTGTGAGTAATATTTTTTGATTCGTTGTTATTCACAAGTGACTTAAAATGTGATGGTCTATTCCATTGAGTCCATTCAGCTGCACTCCATGGCGTACAAAAACTCTTAATATAATAAATGCTAATTAAATTCAGTTACACGTAACAAGCGGTGGTGGAATAATTAAAATCCTGCTTTTGAAATTGTCAAAGTTGGTCTATTATACAAACATTTCACAACTTTTGCTGCCAGCCCATTGTCTATTGTGGAAGAAGCCGCCAACTGTTATCCTCCTGGATAGCAATTAGTAAATAGTTTATATATGTATGTGTGTATATTAATATTCTCTTGATTTGGGGCATACATATCCATCTATGCAAATGGCTTTCATGTTTGTATTCAAAATTAAATATTTCTCGAGGGAAATATGTTCATGGCTCATAATTAAGGTCACTTTGTTAACCATTTTTTCATAAAACAAGTTAATCGTTTTAAAAATACACTGCATTTAATTTCCAATCAAACTATTACACAGGACCCGCAAACTACACAGAAGTGCTGGAATGTTAAAGAAGGGAAGAGTGAGAGAGCGCAAATGCTTTGCTATTTTAACATTTTAAAACTGTTCAACACGGGATAGCAGACTCCATGGTGCCAAACGCACATGTCGAGCAATGCGGATCGATAAAACGAGGACTTGCCATCGTGGCAGACACATAATACAAGTATACACATGGACGTTAGACCGCCTCATGGCAATAGCAGCATTTTTGTTATTACCAGCTAATCCATTCACTTTAGCGAAATAAAAAACACAAATTCAGGACAACAATGGCGAATTCAGTCACAATTATAAGGACATTATTAAAACACTTCAAATATTTGTAAGTATAAGTCAAAACCTTTAGAAGCACGGATTTTGCTAAGTCTATATCCCTGTAAGGACCCTATAAATTCTCTGTAGCGAATAGGTAAAGGCGTGTCCAATGTAGCCAAATTTATCAACAACAAATCTAACTTTTTTTATTTTATCGTGAATCCTGAGACTGTCGTGCTTTATTGAACTATTTCGAGTCTCTAAAAATGTAATAATTGCGCGGTTGCAGAATTATGAAAAAGGAATAGACGCATCCAACTCAGAATTTTAATTCCAAAGATTTGCTTGGCATTTTTAGAGTTTCAATTAAGTCACAATTTATTGTGGGATGTACAAATAGATGCACTTAAATAAGATAAGATATCGTCAGCAACTGGAATTCTGTGCAAATTCATGAACAAGTAAAACTGATAAATCTATTAATATCTTGTGAATTCAGATCATTTATGTCCCTACAGTCGGCCTAAAACAAAGCACTAAAAATAGTATTCGGCATTCTTCAATTAATCTAAATAAATACGTTGCTCGCCATGTTTTACCGATCTGCGATCTTTACAAACAACAGTTTTTGGTATATATGTTGATGTCTGAAAGCACTTCTTGTTTTATTTTAAATTATTATCTTATAAATACCGTAACTTGTGACTTTTTTCTTTCTATCTCTTAATTAATTATATTTATTCTTCTCTCAGGCGTGATAGAACCGACGACACATTAGTTACATGAAAAATAACTATTCTTTTTAGAAAAGATTTTGAAGTTGGTCTTTGGGTGTGTACCATTGTGAATCTAAGCCACTGTATATGAATATATAAACAATCAGCAACATCAGTTCCAAATGCATTGAAATGATTCAGCCGTGTTCACATTACGGTTATGGAGTCGACTTTACGAAATTCGACAGTCGATTAAAGTCCACTTTCCGACTTTTTTTTTTGAAAATAAAAACAAAATAATTAATATTTCTTATAGACAAATTACAAAAAAAATATTAAGTTTAAAAATCAACAAAAAAGTTTTTCACCATTTTTTCTTTAGAAAAAATTTGATTAGTCGACTTGGTAAATTCGACAACTTTTACGAGTTAACAAGTAATCTCTAAAGCCATGTGAAACATTATATAGCAACGTCTGCTAATGCTCAACTAACTGAAACACAACCGGACATACACATTTTCCATAATTACGGTTGAAAGTTTGTCGTGAGGCGCCCTACTGCAGATGTTAATGTACCATATTGAGCTTAAAATGAAGTTGTAGCGGTGTCCATTGAAACGGACACAATTTAATTCGCACATTTAATAAAACTTTTTTTTACAATTAAGAGGAAAAAAAAACACCGTTGATTAATCAGTTGAACCGCAACTATTTGAAACATTTGCAATCCATTCTTCTTGGCCCCCTCGCACCACTGACATCTTTTTTTCGTTGAATACTCAAAGGACAACACATGCACACTCACCATCATACAACGCTCCTTGCCGATTTCTTTGCATTGGTCGTGCATGACTTCGATGGCATGATTCCATTTCTGCATACACTGACGATAGCTGGTTAAATCAAAGCCGGTGATGGTAACTTTCCGCGAGATAATCGAATGGACAGTGGCTCGACCATCACGAACCATAAACAAGAATTTCGCCTAAAATTGTGAAAATTTGGAGAATTATGAAACGTTGGAAGGATTTGAGAGACCGTTTTCAGTGGAACATACGTTGGGGAAGAGCTCTATCACGTAGGTGCCCATTTTTAATGTCAGTGGGTCTTTGTTGCAAAGTCGCGGTGCAGGATCACCATGTTTGGCTATGATCTCCAGACAGAATTGCGCAATAGCACTATTCATGACTTCTTTGGTGATGCCAGCTTCCACCAACCGCAGGGACTCCTTCTCCGACTTTAGCCAGTGTGAGCGCAGTTGCAATATCCTGGGTATCACTCTGGTTTCTTGGCCACATCTGAAATTAGAAGAACATAAAATACATAGAATGTTGTTTGTAATTTCTACAAGGTTTTTTTTAAATAACAATTTAAGTTTACACAAATTGCTGAACAAATTGCATTTGTACCTCCTGCTTTAAAAGCGAGCAGTCGAATAATTGAACGCTTGGTCCTTGACAACTACAGTTTTCTGCCACAAATCACAGAAATCGTTGTTTGTGTATGTGTGTATTCTCGTACGGATGTGGAATTCAAACCGAATGTTAAGTGTCGACTGCTTCAAAAGAATGCATCGAAAGTTTCCCATTTCTTTTTTGAATTTCCCGATTAACGCCAAACCACATTCCGCATTTTCCACGAACGAATTATTGGAAAATTAAGGCAAGTCGAGCGAACAAGGCAAACACATTGCCTACACTCCACCAGCAAGGGTGGGATGATGGGCAGTGCCAGAGAATTAAGTAGGGGGAAAAGTACTCAATGAACAGAGTCTCCTGCAAATGGTAAACTTTGCCTCTTGTTGTTTGCTTTCCTTATAGCATTGTTTCGGGAGAATGCAGTAGAAAAAAACCCAAAGAATATGCTGTCGTGGGAACAATAGACCTTAAACAAGCATTCACTGGGGATTTTTCAAAGCAGACGTTCCGCCACAACAGCGGAGCACAGTATAGAAGATGTCGAGAGGCGCGCGAAAGACAGCAAATAAACACAAGAACGAACAAGGCCCAGAACAGCCCAAATCGAAAGAATAGGTATTTCCGCCCATCCTCCACTCCGTTAAGCTTGGTCTTCTTTACACTCACACAAACACACACACACACACACACATACAGCAAATACGAAACCCATTGCAAATAAAATCTCTAATACAACACAAGAACATTCAGTCTTCCAGGAAAAGACAGCGACGCAACAACCATTTGGCATTCGGAGAAAACGAAGGGAAAACAGCAACAGCAGCAGCAAAAAAAAAAGAAAAATAATAAAGCACAACACAAAATGAAATCCTTTCAATTGAAAGGCACAACAGCTGAGCACAGTATGTTGTAATGGGCTGTTTGGATGTTCCTGCTGCTCCTGCTACTTGGGCTGTTGTTTATTTTGTTCTTCTTCTTCTTCGTCTTCTTATAATTCTTGTTGGTGTTGGATGTATACCCACACATACATTGACAGCATTCAGTTGTTATTCCATACCCTACGTGTGGTATTTCAATTTGTCCATTCGGTGTGAGATTATGCCGGCATGTGATCTGAACACCACATGTGAGCAACTTACATTTAATTCCGTGCCATGTACGAGATCAGATCGGAAACGTTCGAAAGTAGCTAATATAATAACAGACGTTGAACCTTTTCCAGACCGTGCAATGAGCAATAACGTTCTGGTCATTTAGAGATATTAGAGGTTTATTTGTGGTTACTGAACACATACAGGCACCATTGTTAAGTTTTCTCAATTAAATTAAATAAAGATCCAAGTCTTTTCTTTTTGAAATTGAAAATCGGTTTATATCCAACTATGTTGCAGGCTTACATAAGTAAGTGAAAGTAACCGAAACTTGTACTTTTGATAAATGCAATTTTAATGAAATCTTTAATAACTCAATCAATTACTAACGGGTTTAATGAAACGAATATGTATTTTACTCTTTAGTAGACGTGTTCTTTCCCTCGCAAAATATTGTGCGAGAACATCGCTAAAGTTGTCAAATGATCTAAGTCCAGAGAGAAATTTAAAATCGGTTTGATAATCAACCATTTTTTTCATCTGACATGACACATCTAAACAATGTCTGATCTCTTTCGACAATTCCTACCGAGTTCGTGCCGAATTCTGTTAGACTTTTCTGAGTATATTTTGTTCCGACGGGTCTGAACGAATTCTGTATCACGTGTGTGAGGAATATTTTTTGACTATGTCCTGTGACGTCTGAACGTTTTCTCACCACTCTGGTCGCGGGGTATTTCATCGCCTGCAGGATTTGCAGGTGGACACCCAAGTTAGAATCATTTTACAACTTTAAACAATTTTTGGTGGTGTTACGGGAAATAAAATATAGCCTAGGAGCCAAGTGGTTCATAATTGAACTTCCTGCTTGCAAATAGGACAAAACGTAAACAACTCAATTCATCAATTTTCCACATATGTAAGTCTTCGATTATTTGTTATACAAATTAACCTCTTGACATAATTAGCCCTCAGTATTACAGGGTCATAAAGGGTCCCAAATCGATATCGACGTATTATACGGCTTTGTGCCGTGCCGTATTTTGATTTGGAATTTTCAATATTAAACCATGTTTTGAAATCAAAATGTAGAGGGATTAAGGTCCGTAACATTCCAAATGTTATTTTTATCCCAATAACGGAAATATTAAGATTCAGTGATATTTAGGGCCGTGTCTTTAGGTTATACCCACTTGGACTAGAACCACCTGGAAAGCGTACACATCACCGGATATACTGTGTACCGTGTTCGTTGAAGGACAGCTATGAGCCCTTCCCCCTTTTTTGTTTGGTATTTACTCAACCCCCGGGCAGAGTGGCACTTGTATTTGATTTTGTTTGTCTATCAATTATTTACATACTTGTGCATGTATGCGAGGAGTGAGTAAATAAATAAATGAAATGAAACTTAATGAAATGGCTTTCATCATCGGTCTTTATTAGATTTTCATGATTCCGTTTTTTTTTTGCTATTTCTTCATTGCAGACCTCCAGTGTGACAAGGTTCTCTTAAACGCTTTAAAGTACGAATACGTACCTACACCAAAAGACACTATCCAACACACGCGCACACACAGACACACCTCCGTATGCGTGTAAGAATTCGAGGACTCTCTCGTTTATTCTTTTCTGTGACACTATTAAAGGTTTATGTTTATTTAGTTTTTGCACTCTCTATCCCCTCTATAGTTGTTCTTTGTTTGTATTATTTTTCTAAGATTTGCAGTGTTTATAGTGCACACAATATCCCATCCTTTATGCAGATGATATATATATATGTATAATATACACCCATACACATGTACATCTGTATACATACATATACCATGTATACATTGTAGATGGAGATGTGTCTCTGTATGTGTGTCTGCACTTTTGTGCTTGACTCATTTCTATGGGATTGTTAGGTTTCTGGGACACACTGTGCAGCAGATGATAATATGACTTCCTTTGAGCCTCCATTACAAAGTTAAAATATTGTTCCATGAATCGCTGGCATGTGCTTTGTGGTCTATGCAAGTGCTCATCCTCTTCTTCATCGTCTCTTTCTGCAGCGTGCACTGGAGTAAGTGTACGGCCAGTAAGGCTGTATGTGTATGTGTGTGCATTTATAACAGTAAAATGAGATTATACGAAAGAATCGAATGTACACCCATCAAGTACAAAAGCGTACACGATCATTGAGGGAGGTGGGGGCAGGGCGGTGTGAGACACAGTGGGATAATTCGAAATTAATTTTTGGAAATAAATCTGACATTTGGAAATGACTTATCCAATGTGAATGACATTTCACATAGACCTGGCTGAGGTGTGTCCAGTCCGTCTACCCAAAACGACAATTTTAATTATTAATTGGAAATTGAGTTTTTAACCAGTGGTCAAAAAGACATGGTCACCGATCAATTAATCTTTTTATTTCAGCTTTATTCATTAAAAAAACATTAGCAATAATAATCACAAATTCAGAAAGTTAAATATTTGGGTGTTATGGTCAACCCAGATTAAAATGCAAATTCTATATTCCGTACATAGTTAATAATATTAATATTACGATTCGACCTCTGTATCCACTTTTAAATAGAAACTCGTCACAAAATACAAACAAGAAAATAATTTTGTATTGTGCAGCTCCCAGTGAAATGTTTTTAAATTTACGGTAGTTTTATTCTACCTATTGTTTAAATTCCCTTACAGATATTGATTTAGTCTGCGTCAGAATGGAAAGGTTTACTCAGAACTTCTAACTCTCACATTCATGTTCTACGCTCTTATTAGGGATTTATTTATTTATTTTTTGTCATAGTTTTGATTGCTTTTTAAGCTGAAGAAACTCATTATTTTCGGGCTTTAGCTAAAATTGAGTGGGTCAGCTATGGAAAGACGTTTTTTCACGGAAATATAGAGTAGCACATAAAACGCTTAATAACTTTTAAAAATTCCATGAACGTGTAAACAACTAATGATGCAGTTTGAAAGATGATACAATTCTAAGTATTTGCAAGAAATGATTTTACTCTTGGCGTTTCATGTCATGACCGTCAAACCGTTGAAACAATAACCACATATTTTTTTAAACTCATCAACATTTAGGTTTAACAAAAAAAACTAAAAAATTGTACTGTCCACAAAAATATTGTACTCGTAGAATTGTTTTTCAAATTGTTAAGTTCTAACGGCCATTTCACCTTTTCTTATTAAGATATTGTTCTGAAGTTTTTTCTTAGTAATACTGTTTCGAAAGTAATCACCAAGTTTAGTTATAAGCAATAAACTGAACCAGACAACCACAAAGTAAAACATATATTGATACGCCTCTGATAAAATTGGCGGAAATTAAATTTTTTGTTGTTTTGGAGAACCGATGTTTCCAACGTTGGGCCCTTGTAGCATCGCTGGGTACACCAACAGGGTTCATCATCCAGACTTAAGTTTGAACACCCTTCAGCTAGGTCTGTGTCATTCAAATCGGATACGTCAATTCCAAATGTCCGACTTATTTCCAAACATTTTGCGAATACCCCCACTGTGTGACAGTTCATTTAATAAATGGTTTGCTGGAACATTAAACAGACAATTCCCTTTGATTAATTTTCAACGGGAGCATTGGGATAGACGGACCGATCCACACCGATGCACCCAACATCATCCACTCCAGCAGATTCACAACTGTTGGCAACACATACGGGTACGTATTTGTAAAGCCAAGTGAAGAGCGTTTAAGCATTAATTGCCATATTTTTTTTTTGTATCTGTATCTTGTTTGGCGGTGCTTGCACGGCGATGTGTGTACCCCCGACACAATTGCATCAATGCGGCTAAATTTGGCATTCGCTTGCTTCGTTTGCCACTTTTATGTGCTTGGCTTCTGCAGCAACAAAGGGCAACACATAAAATGCTGGTAACACAAAAATACTCTGCTTATTCGGAGTCTCAGATATGGCACGCATTTGGATGGCACTTTTCTATTTGCAAAACTTCAACAGCACGCAGGGTCTGATTAAGGGCAGGTCGAGCCTTCCACACAAAAGTGGGTCAAATTGTCGCTCATGGAAATCAAACCCAATGAATTTCAAAGATTTGGAGCTCCTAAATTCAATTCATGAACCGAATTCGGGAACGAAATTAAAAAGAAAACTGCATATTTTTTAGTTTTTGAGATTTATACAAGACGATTAATTTATAGATGCAATATAATCTTTCCAATGTGGTTTTTTGCATTAAAAATTAACTTCAAAACCGGAATGTCAGGGAAAATTCCTAGAAACTAAACATCTCTCAGAAAAAGGTAAACATTAATAAACGATAACTTGCATTGCATTGGATACAATAATTTCCACGGCGGCCCTCGAAAGGGATCCTTTTACTCAACAATATGACAAAATCGAACCTGCATCTATCCCAGCGTTGATCTACACTCTTTACTGACCATTAAAATGTCATCGTTAAAGCCTGCCTGCATTGTTCGGTGCTCTTCCGTTCAGCCCAGCAATTGGATGTAGGACTGTGTGCAGAAAAAGTACATCCTTTGGAGTTGCAACAAACAATTCAAGCAAAGCCATGGATGGCTCTGAACGAAAGCAAAGCAAACTCTTCCAGCAGACCTTTTGTTTTTCTGTTTTTCGCCTATTACTTGGCGATTTTTGTTCAGGAGAAGTAGATTATGTTTTTGTTGCATGGATGGGAATGTCCTTGTTGAAATGAACGCAATCGTGGGAAAAGTGCGATGGGTGTGTTGACATCTGCAAGAGAAATGTGACTATGTGTGTGTGTGTGTGTATGTATATATACTATGTGTGCGTTTATGTTTGCACTTGACAACGACATTCGATACGAGTGGAAATGTGATGGCAAACATGCTTGCTTCTTTGAAAAGGAACAGCACTTGTACGGCACAGACATGAATTAGATTAGATTTGTGATTATATTCCTCAAATGTGCAAACGCAAATCTTGTCTATATTTGTTAATGCCAGTAAGCGTCCCTCAAGTGAAAAAGTCATTTAAAGCACAGATTAGAAGTCCCTTACTGCCAATCTAATCGGACAGACTATCTGCCGAGAGAACGTACGCAACAGTTCCATTGACGAGATTCGGCGTGGCTTCGAAACTTGTATATATTCCAAGAACAACTATATAACTGACTTAAACGTGGCAAAGTAGGTCCCTGGTTATGCAAATTGCATCGCGCACAGCTTACTGATTCGATAGAAGTTCACCTACTGTTCTTTAAGGGAAAAAAGTAAGTAAGAATGACGACATCCATTGGTTTAGTCTTTCGTCACTTGCAATCACCGTTGACTCCTGAATGTGGAGTCAGCGATTCTTATAAGTTTGCTGTATATGGGTCACACATACATTTGTGGATGCACCCTTTGGTGCACAGGTGCATTGTGGGAATTCCGATTGGGACAGATGTAGGGTTTTTAATTTCCCGGCCTTTTTCAACTACCGGGAATCGGGATTTTTCTTTCCGGTAATACCCGTGACTGGATTTTCGTTATAAAATATCATAAAAAAGAAATATTTTTCCAAAAAAATTATTTTTTTTTTGTTAACCAAAGCTGAAACACGTAATTTTGATTTTATTTATTTATTTATTAATCCATATACGTATTATAAAGCCATCAAGGACAATGAAATTTAATTAAGACAGGTATGATTAATAAAACTGAAATGATTAATAAAACTTGTATGGAAAATCATACAGCTGATTTCATTATTTTGTAGTTCCGTAAATATTTCAGTCGACTTGAACAGAGCCAGTAAATTTTTTTAAATCGAATAAAAGATTAATTAATACGTATAGGTATTTATTAAGGTGAACGAAAATGAATTAATTGCTAATTAAGTTCACAACTTTTTTAATTGATACTCGGTTTTCGTGTATTTTTCTTAATCTGAGCATTTGTATGGGAGTCAGTAGAACTGTCGATGGTAGTGTTTATTTACATTTTTGGTATACCAGTATTCCTAAGCACTAAATTGTTGTAATATGTATCTGCAATAAAACTAATTTGTAGAATCTCTCAAATATTTCACACAATCAAAACATTCATAATGATATCTTATGAAATTGTTTTGATTACTGTGTATTGGACAGTTTAATTTTATGTTTTAATCGCTACATGAAAAATTGGCATGTCCATTCTATATTTTGTTCAGACGGAAACCCTTTATCGAGTCCCTATTAAATGTGAAAAATTGTTCGCTCAATCGGCTAAAGAGTTTCCTGATTCATATCGCTTGTGGATCAACATCTGTTTTTTTATATTCTTTTTATGTTAACTTCCAAAACTATCTGTACAATTCGCGGATTGCGGGAATTCGAAATGGATATTATTTATTTTGAGCATTGTTAACTCTAAAAACATAAGAAGCATTTGCGTAATATTTATGAAAAACTTCATTGGATTCAAGAAGATTGAATGAGTTTAATGAACAATTGTTCATGGTTGAGTAATTCCAAATTAGCACAACTTTTTTGAACTGACCCCTATACATTTCAATAAGAATCTCTACATTTATTCTGCAATGCATTTTTGAACTTTCACATGAACAGGACACACTAATAACACTGCAAGCGATGTAAGGCTAGCTTTATATATAAAACCCGCCTATTGTGACAATGTTTTCGATGGCATGACTACATATTTATGCCTGTTCACGATTATTATCATATCATTGCTTAACAATTTTGTTTTTTAATTATAAAAAAAACTATTAGTAATTCAATACATTTGTAATGTAATTTTATCATTATTATAATGTATTACATAATTTTTTTCATTCACGAATAATTACGTTTTTTATTTCATAATTTGTATATAAAAAAGAGGTTCGTAAGTTAGAGCAGTGTGAGGTTTATCAATATTAAATTGGCCGAGATTTTAATAAAAGACAAAGGAATGCAATGGAATAAAAGCAGATATTTAATAATTTGGCATGGCATGAATGTAGACGACTGTGGTCAAGCATATCGTACACAAATCTGACATCTCAAACAACTTTGTAGGATACAAAGTTCCGAAACATTGTAATTTCATGAAATACCAATGGGAAATGGCCGCAATGATCCGGCAACGAACTGTGCGAAAACAGTGGCTTACTCGACCACCAACGACCCACCGCCCACTGGGGTAGGTGGTAAGGGTATATTCACTCAAATCTGTGGCCTATGCACGATAGTCATGATCAGGTCGTACTGTTTAAAGCCGTACCCGAAGTTCTTGCCCGGTTCACAACCAGAGATTCTAGTGTGAGACTGAGTGTTTAATATAAATATGAAACCCGCATCGTTCCCTTAAATGTTCGTCAACAGTTGAATATAAAAAAGCTACAGGGTGACCGGTGGAAAATACGTAAAAGTATTTAAATTTTTTCAATACTCTCACACCATCACGGCACAGCGGACACCCGGTGATATGAAGTTGGCTAAAAAGCAATACGTAATAACTACAACGTGTGATTTATAGGATAACAAATAAATTTGTTATCCGAATGTAAGCATAGTGATTAGTTTGTTGTTTTTGGAGACAACAAATGGAAGAGAAAAGGTGAGCTAGCAAGAAATGTCGAGCATTAGTGGAACGATGTGACCTCTGTAGTGGCCTTTTAAAATCCTGCTGCTAGACTTATGCGT
Source organism: Hydrotaea cyrtoneurina (assembly GCA_958296145.1). Taxonomy (NCBI): domain Eukaryota; kingdom Metazoa; phylum Arthropoda; class Insecta; order Diptera; family Muscidae; genus Hydrotaea; species Hydrotaea cyrtoneurina. The sequence continues at coordinate 1,189,820 of OY282513.1, read as the reverse complement.
CGGTCTACTTTTCCCAAATCTAGATTATCAACATGTTGTTGAGCCAACTTTGACAAACGTAGTGGTGTTCCAAAATCATGTGGAGTTGGTTTTCTATTATCGCGGGAGGCAAGACGAAACCAGCTTACCCCGACAGAGTCGTCTCTATTGGGTTAAGCGCACGTGCGCACAAAATCTCCATCATCCAATGTTGTGCCTCCAGTGAAGTAGCGGACACCATGGATAAGGTAGAGTTCTCCATCCTGCTTGGTATCCGATTACTAACTGAAGACTTTAATCCGCAAGTATGCCCGATTAACACCAACTTACAGCGAACAATGGAATAGAAATGTGTTAGCGTACTGAACTCCAAGAAGTTCCGTACGGAACATTTATACCGTACCTTAATGTTTTTTTTCGAACTCTGAATGTAATATGAATGTATATGATATGTATGTATAATCTTTTTTTTTTGTTAATAATAATTATTCAATGATTTGTAATCCGGAAAGCAGTACTTACTTATTTCCCTTAACATTCCATAAAGGAACAGACAAAGGTCATTAGGAACTCAACTCAACATTTTTAACTTGTTTGTACTTTTAATTTTCTATTTAAACTACTATGCTTTAGTTGGCACTCCTATTTCCTTGTTATTATACTGAGCAAGAGCAAGAACACACAAGGGGGGAGAATAACGATATGTGTTGTTAAGCAGACCAACGAATTAAAGCTTCAAAGGTGGCAGCTACCGAAATACCGGGTGATTCAAAATCACACCTCTTGTTGGAGAAAACTGTACAACCGAGTAATGCTAAGTTTACCGTTGACAAAAAATATCAATTATTTGCTCGTCACAGTCTCAAATGAGGTGTTTGTTGTCAAATAGAATTATTTGCCAGCAAACACATATTTATTTGCTCTTGCAAAACTGCTTTAAAATATCATTTCATTTTCATGGATATGGATAGCCCTTCAAAAAGGTGACCAAAATCCCCATTAATATTTTCCGAATTATGACATGCAGGAGTCTCAACGTCGAATTTCAATAAAATCAATCCGAGTGATTTAAAATTGTTTGCTTACTGGCCTCGATTTACATTTGAGGCCGTTCAGCAAATAACGCCAGAAATAGTGATTTAATTAGTCAACGTTTTTAGGTTAGAGAGTATGGGTAGATGTGTGTGTGTGTGTTTTTGTGTATGTTTGCATGTGCTGTTGGCCATTCATTATTGTGTTTAATTATCATGATGTCGGTTGGCAACGCAAATCCTCAATAGCTGTTAACTGTTGATAAAAATTAAAAAGACAACAACACAAAACTGCGACCGGGTGTATGTTTGTTTGCATCCTCTTTCATGTTGGCCAAGTGCCCACAGTCTGCAGCACCCAGGATCCTACCTCACCACTTCCCGTCAAAACAAAAATACAACAGAACACACATTTTTAGAGAAAGTGTGTATTGTTCTTTGAAAATTCACACAGTAATATAAGTGTGTATATTTATATATAACTACACATACAGTCATACACGCTTCAGCCCTGTTGGTTAGTTGGCGGCATTTGGTGTTGGTGCTGTACATCCATATTTTGCGCTGTGCGGTGATGTAAGGTCTCCGGAGATCCATCCAATGGATGGTGGTACAATGGCGCGCGTTTGCTGCTTTTTTTTCCTCTTCCTTTTTGTGTTTTTCATTTAATACCCACTCGTACATTCCTTTCAACAAACCAACAAACGAGCGTCTTAATTAAAAGAGAGGGAACCATAATGAAGTCATGGCATGCATTTAAAGAGCGGTTTTACGTCGCCAAACACAACATACACACACACTCGCACTCACACACACACATAAGCGCTCGTCTGTGAACAAACGTATAAAGAACTTTGCTGGAAATGGTATGTGGGTGTGTGTGTGCTCGCACTAAACTGTAATGAACATTGCATACTTTTTGGGTGCGCGAAAAAGTTGAAATACTCATTACGATTAGTAATTGTAGCGAAATCAGAATACAAAAAACAAAACACGTAGATGTGTCAGGTACAGTAATGCCTTACATCAAGTCAAATTCCAGATCTTGTAGTACATGAGAGGGATTTCATGGATGTTGAATTCCAGTGGACAGCAGACAGCAATAAAATCGTAAATGCCAAGTCAATTTCACAAACAAATTGCCAACGTTTATGCGTAGAAGTGCCTCAGGTCATACAAATTGGGTAGGATAAAAAAAGTAGTCGTAGTACCGACCAGCTGGTGGTTTGTGGTCATCCTCAATAGCTGTCGCGTATAAGTGGGTTTGTCTGACACTCTATACCTACCAATCCACCTAACTACCCAGAACTCCGATCGAAAGATATTGGGCCCTGGTTAAACGGTGTTTAAAGACCACAAAAATGTTGTAACTATTTACAAAGAAAATCCGGAGAATGTGAACGACATGCGCGAACAGGGTAGCGGATAATACGATTTAGTCCCTAATGAAAGGCATCCCTTATTATAAAATACAAAAATCATGTTAGTTTGTTAAACGATAAAGCACGTTTTTATTGCGAAAGATTTGAGTTATTTCGTTCGCTGTCCCTATTTTTTTACAACAATGTTCATAAGAAATTGATTTTAAGTTTTTACGATTTCATTGACAGTTTCAATGTGGGAACCGAGTTTTCAGGGTGTTTAACAGGGTGGTAAAACTAAATCCGAAGTGTTCGGATCGTACAACCGAATTTCTTTAGGTACATACTACCTTCAACAATCCTTGAAGGAACAGACGACTAGTTTATTCTTCTGACAAGTCCGTGGGCGGTGTACGACACAATTTATATACACACTGACCGGTTCCATTTACTTTCGCCATTAGCTCAGTTGAGGCGTTTTTGGACCAGACAATTAGCGTCACTTTTTGTTTGGCAGTATCATTTGGTTTATCGCCGAATTAATGTTTATTTGCGACAACAGTTGCTGGCTGCTTTTTAATTCAATGTCTGTTGAGATATTTACAATTTCAGCAATATTACGCACTTTTACTCGGCGATCTTTCACAACGTTGACTTGAACGTTGTTCATCAATTGCGCCAAGCTGTTTTCTACCATAACTTTCTAGGTTTTTTTCGCGATTGTACATTCAAAAGACGTCTTACATCTTCAAAATAATAGATATCCCTGGTGACTTCGGCTTTTGTTGGAATTACAGGTCCGTTACGACCCTCACCAGAACGTTTCTAGAATGAAACTGAACTCTAGGAACAAATGATACCCTCCGAGTACAAAATGAATGTTTCCCACACCTGCACTTGAAGCACTCCCCACTTAACCACCAAAATGTTTTGCATTTTTGCACTGACATTCTGTGTAGGGCTTACGCCAAACATAGCACATAGTTTTAGTACAAATAGAAAATAGTTTTATTCTAACATTTTCCAGAATATCGTTTTACAGTCTCTAAATATGGTTTATGTTCCACCTATTCTCTGATGATATTTGTTTTCTTTTATAACAATTCGAATTTTATAAAGAGCTGGGTTTCTTCTAAGGTTATTTGTCACGCTGACGAAAACTTCTGACTAACAATTTTTTTTTTAGTTATTGATGAAATTTATTCGTTATCACAGTTTTACAAATTTCGTAAAATTTGTAGAACTAGAATCCGGACCAATAATAAAAAATCGACAAATTACTCGGGAATTTCCGGTTAAAACCCCTAACCCGCGTATAAGTATAAATTTTGTATTTGAATTATTTAAGTGAGTTCGTAGTGTGTTTCTCCCAGCGTGGAGGTTGTGGGTTCGATTCCCACCAGAGGCTGTGGTCTGTGTCACCCGGAATATACATTTAATTTGTATTGTAATTAATAAAAATAAATAAAATAGAATTATATGTTAAAGATTTTAATGTGGATAATCATCTGGTTCGATACCATCAGGTCTTTACAAAACAAAATGCACCATCAACAAGTTCTTTTCCAGCAAATTGGTGAACAGGTCTTAGACTTTATGATATGTCGGATCTGAAGTCTACTTTAAGTTTAAGTTTACTTTACCAACATTTCCCCCCAAACCAAGCCTGCCAACTCCACCACACATAGAGTGCATGCTTTTCACTCAACCTAGAAACTAATATCAATTGTATTTGTTGCCAAACAAACAACACAAAAGGAGAGAAAGACGTATTTTAATAATAGTGGTACGTCGTCGTGACACTCGCGCGCTGTTCAACTCACATCAGGCGCATATACAAATCGAGGGTGTTGTCCAGGTCTGTGTGTAGGTTCGACAGTGTAAACACCGAAACGAACTCGCTCCACTGTTGGCAAGTGTCATATGAAAATAAATGTGAAATGTAGAAAAGCTTCCAGAGTCACATCCATGCGCCATATGGGGGGCGGGGGTGGAGGTGGGACTGAAGCAGCCACCATGCCACACGTAACTTCGGGCCATCGAAAATATAAAACCTCAACACCACATTTCGATTTTGTTGTGCAGTGTGTATATTTTATATTTTTATCCATACACGGAGGCGTACATACAAACGTACACACATAGAGACATTTAAATAATCTTTTGGAGAGAATTATCAAGGGCTTTTTACGAGTGCTAAAAATGTTGTGTTTTGCATGTACGGCTGGCTGTCACTGCCGGGAATACGGGTGGTTGTTCTGAAATATCAGTGGTTTCACGAAACATTCTGCATTTTTTAATAGCAAAAATTGCCCCATAAATACTGTTTAATATGCAAGTTTTTGTTTTCTTTTTGCTCTGTCCCTAGATACGTGGGTTTCTAGTTACAAGTCATTTTAAATCATACTCTACAGCAAATTGGTAAACATATGGGAGTAGCATAAGGCACACCAGCCCAAAATCCACCTGCCATGTTAAACGGAAATGAATAGAAGAAAAATGAATACAATGTTGTAAACATTGTATCGTTGCTTCATTGGAATGCATTTTACAAAACACAACTAGTTCCATTAAGACAGATTTTAACAGTAAAAATACACGTTAATCGGACTCACAATAATAGAAAACGGCGCGCATATACGAATGATATTGACGTCATTGCAAAGTCTATGTGATCGGAGAGTATTCAGGTTATATCGACACCGATTTGAAAAAGTTTCCAAAATGTGTTTAAAAAAAACAGATTGGCGAATTGACTTTGACTATAGTCGTATGTAGTCTTGTCATTGATTTTGTATGACGGTTAGAGTAGACTATTCCGTTTGTACTTGCAATTGTTAGTCATACGTTGTTACCAAATAGTGCGTATCTGCCCCTAAAAATAGATCTCCTTATCCCTCCCATAAACGATAAATAAAAAACATAACTAAGTCGACTTTTACTATCGATTAGTTGACTTTAATTTTGAAGTTAAGTCGACTTTTAACCTTGTCTGTGGTTATTGTGGAAAAGCAATAACAATACTCAGCGATAATGACGGACGGACCGACTAACCAGATTCAATCTGTTTTAAGTCACAATATTAGCTATTTGCTCAAAACACACAAATGGTCTACGACGTTTGCTCTGTTCACGGTATTTATGCATAGATAAATGTGTGAAAAGTGTTGTTAGGTTGGTTTGTATTACAATTGACGATTATATGGGCGGCCATAACTACATTTCGTCCCCTCGATATAATAATAGTGTTAATACAATATACAGTATAGAGTATACACTATTGTTTTATTCAGTGGACGATATGTACTGCATTAGATATTGTAATAAATTGGATGTACACATAAAGGGAACACTCACCTGACGTCTGGATGTGCATCAAGCATGGCTCTCATTAGTGTAGTACCCGATCTCGGAACACCACCAATAAAAATTAAAGGCATTTCTCTGCTGTATGAGTAGACTCTTTGATTGTCGCCTTCCACGTATTTCTGTAAAGGAAGAAGACCCATCAATACCAGTTACATATTTATTCGAATAATGATATATTGAATAATGAAAAATCCTAAAGCATATCGACAGTAATAAATGTAGCTTAATTTATATTAATATTTAGTTCAACTCGTAAAATTGGAAAATAAACGCCTTCATCTTAAGCCGGTAGGGTAGTAGCATTTCATGACCTGGGCAGTTCTGTACTTCAGGAGTGGTTGAGCTGGCACAACCCATTTCCAAAGATATTTGTTAGTGAGCCGCAATAGGATGGCATAATCGCCTATAGGAATACACGAAGTTATCAGCTAATAACCAAATCAACTGTTATGGATTATCAAAGTTAATATTTTCCCTTGATCCGGTTTAGCTGATTTACATTTGCAACCGACCAACAATGGAAATACATATATGAAACGTTCTCAACCATCTTCCATAATTATTCTGTCTGTTCCCGTTTATAAGCACCACTTTAGTCTATGCGATTATTTTCGATTTTGTCTTTGTTTTTTTTGTGTTTTTTTTTTGTACGGGTACAGGCGTGTTGTGACAAAAGCTTTTATTTTATTTTTTTCAGAGACTACAAACGGGTAATGACTTGATTTTATTTAAACAGATTGAAATGCTCAAATTAACATACATTTTTCCATTCCAAACGTTAGCGTTAAAATACGTTTTTAATTGAAATTTGTCGCCGTCAGTAAAGTTGACAAGGAATCCCGTCACACTTGCGACTGACTTCACTCAAAAGTTGACACAATGCAAACCATTTACAATCAGGGAGTGCCATCAGCTAAAATGAAGTGTTTGCATTTCCAAAGTACACGACCATCCATACAGAGTGTAAACGACACTTCTGCCATTGGTCTTTTGAGTATTCTGTGGACAGAATAAACGTAATGGCAACGCCAAGTATTCTGCTGTTTCTAAAGCAGTCCGACCGTCTACCTGGCAAGGTGTTAGCAAAAACGCTTAGACAAATAATTCGCATTTTCAAAAGATAATCTAAACATTGTGAAACTCGAATCATCACCAAGCTACAGAATCAGAATCGAATTAATGTTTACTAAAGAGATATTCCAAGTTTATCTTTAATGTTTTTTTGTGTTGCTTCCTTTCCAGTTCATCCCTCAAGTGGAAATATTAAAAGTTATGTGATGTTTAGAAAGAAAAAGAAAAACGCAAAGAAGGAACAGAAAAGGCAACAACTCTGGCAGAGTGCAAAATTGTTCTTCGAAGGTGGCTGCACAACACAAACAAAAAATGAGGATAAAGGCAAGACAAAGTAACACGACCAAGCAAACTTTGCCAAGTAGTATGTGCAACAAATTGAATCTCAGCCACCATCTAAATGTTAGAGAACGGACGAACGAGTCTCATACTTGTCGCACCATGAATTTGTAACTCAAAAGTATAAACTTTTGGACACACACATCGCTTTTAGTGTTCAGTGCAAGTCGACGCAGCAGGAGTCTTTGTCATTTTCATATTTCTGTGTTTCTTTTTTGCGTCGGTGTTTTCTATGGGACACCAAACCACTTAAGTGGGGTAATATGAAGTGATGGGAATCTGTACGAGCATTAAGGTCAGCAAGGTAACCTTAGACGGATGATCTTCTAACTGCAACACCAATGAAAGCACACATGAATTGATGTTTTTTTTTTCTCAAATTAGTGCTACGAGTTGAGTATACCTGGTGAATGAATTTCCACCAAAAACTGTGTCCGAATCCTGTACAACTAATTGAACTCAATACGCATACACAATTGTTTAGTATTCTTGTAAACATTATCTAAAATTTAAAATGCACTTTTTTCCATTAAGTTTAATTAGTAGATTCGGAGGCAGGCCGTGGCATATCCAAAACAATAAAAAACTGCCATTAGGGGGGCAAAGAGAGATGCCTTGGAAGGCAAGATTAGATAGATGGAATCACGCAAAGAATCGTAGAGAAAAAGGCAATCCACACATTGAACGTGAACACGAAAATTATATCATCGCAGAGCAGGGCCCTTGTATATGCAGATGAATTCGACACCATGGATAGAAAAAAAGATATGTGGATTATTTTTTAACAAAATTATTGTTTAAGATGTACTTACCACGTCTCCTCTCATCACGGCGGATGATTGAATTGAATGTGCGGCTGCAGGTGCTGATTCGTCCTTGAAGAAACACATTGGGCGTAGTTCCGTGAACTTAAATAGAAACATTGTGACAACAACAATTCCAAGCATGACCCAAAGGGTGGTCTTCTTATTGCGATAAGGCAGGCGCATGATTAGTTGCTGTCGCTGTACGTGCTCTTTTCCAAAACTAAGTTTTCCAACTTGTCTGCCGAAGTTAGCTACTAACACTACAACTATCAACTACGACTAAGCTTTGTACATTTAGCTATAACAACAACAACGACAACAGCAGTGGCGACGGCAGGTGCAGCAAAATGGATCATATGAGTGGGTGGATATTACGTTTTCGTTCAATGAGTCAATTTCAACCAATGCGTTGTTGACGATGCTGATGACTTTCTTTGGTGTCTTTTCTAAGGATGTGTAGTCAAACATTAAAATACATTAACACCCCAGAGATCCATATCCATATACGTTTATGTATCTATGTATGTATGTATGTAGCTGTACGTAAGAGTGAATGTAAAATTACAATGGGATTTTGTTACGTCATAGCGCGAGTAGGATATCCTTTGTTCCAACAAAAACAAAACAGAATTTAATTGAGGTATCACTCAGTTGGTAATATTTTTGGTGATTGTGGTGATTACTGCAACCTCTTCTTTGGTTTGCAATCTGATGGTGCTGTATCCGTGAGATTTGTGTATGGGATCTGTAATGATATAAACACAGATTAGATGATGTGATTGTGTGGTCTTAATCTAATCGTTTTTTATATTTATACAAAATACAATTGGTATACAAAATAATTTAGCCTATTTCATTTTTAATATGATCCGCGGGTGTGCACACTATTCCAAATTTAAAAAAAAATATGAATTTAAATTCCAAACAAAATTCCCAACTTATTTTTGGACATTCGTTATAGCAGTCATTAAAAATATTGTTGAATATCCGCCTTCGCATTCATTTTTATCTTCAATCATTTTTCGATTATTTCATTTCGTTTTAACTTTTATTCTGAAGCCCGTAGGCCAATTTAAAAAAAAATGCATTAGATTAGCTGGGCAAATGAAGCAATTTATTTCCGACTCGGTATAATTAAATTTCTAATAATAACCAAAGACAACGGTATTGGTGTGTCACGGGTAAACTACAACTCTTACCCATTACTCTTTCCTACACATTCCACGTCAGTAAGTAGCACCATACACACATAGTCTACTCACTGTCAATGATATTTCATCTATTACTTAATTGCAGTAAAAGAAAACCCTAAGTCCAATTATACTGTATTACATATGTATATACGTGTATGTATGTATGTATATACCACATGGGGGTGTATGACACAAGGTAGAGTTACTGATCGGTGCGATCCTTATCGACTGCATCTCAAGTCGTCTCACTGACCACCGCGTTGTAATTCCAGGGCAACGTCATTTTTGGCGAATGTGTGAGCTGCGAAACCTTCTCTCAAGTTAATATGTTGAAGTTGGGTTTTTAACCCGCTTCTAAAAAAAACCACAGTGAAAGCTTAACTAAATGATATAAAACGGACTAATGTTGACGACTGGATATACGATGAAAAGTAAAAGGCGAGAATAAAATGAAGAACTGCGATGTGTACTAACCTGCCATGAATCCAAGGACAAGATGATACGTCACCTGGTCACCAGTTTCATACCAATAGACAAAGGGCTGGCCACAATGCCTCTCAAGACCAATTTCTTTGGTATAAACCAGATTTGCGCTTACGTGCCAACGGAAGAGAAAGTCTAAAAAACCTAAGATGAGTTTTACGAGCGCCTAGGTCGGACATACGACCTCTGTCCCGGCCATGACATTAAAAGATTGCTTGGGGATTTCAGGCCTTCCACCAGAATCAGTCAAAAACACGATTGATAGACAGACTAATTTTATTCAACCAACGATACACGATACAACAAAGACACATTAGATTCGATTTTGGAGCAGAGATTGAAGACAGAATCTATGGAATTAAGACGAATTATATTAGGAATATCATCTGTACAATATATATCAATAGACCAAACACTGAACATTGCAGAACTCCACTAACATACAAATGGAGGCCCTCTAATTATCAAGTACCAAACGATAAGCGTACAAGCTCTCCATAAATTAAAATAATCTACCCGATCAACAGCGTAGATTCCAAACAAATTGGTTCGAGTACTGTGGTATCTACAGTTTCCAAATAGAAATTCGAGCTATTCTATTTAAATCATTCTCGCAGCAATAATGAAAAGATTTACACTTTCACTGAAAGTGGATTATATCTCACTCTTGTATCTCATTATTATTTTCGTTTTTTAATTATTAAGTAGCCACCCAATTCGTTAGACTGTAAATATCACATCGATAACTCATTGTTGCTGTACGGAATAGCAAGCAAATAAAATAAAATAAACAATTTATTAATTAATGACCTTAATCTATTTTTTTATTTTTTAGTTAATTATATTTTTAGAAGATTGCACAAATACTCCTCTGCATGTCACATAGTACGAGAGCGGATTATCTCCGTGTTTCTAGAAAACGAATAGCTCATCGAATTCCTTTTATAAAAACAGGATGTAACTGGCAATAGTTTTTACATGTCATGTAGACATTAGTCGTGTTTTTGTATGGAGAGCTAAGCGATATTAAGCATGGATAGAAATTATCGCTTAAGTTTGTGTCTTAAGATGGCAGATCATTGCCAGCATAAAAAAATAGAAAAATGCCATTATTTAATGGTGCCAAGTGAACAAGGATACCATTCATTGTGAACTAATACTACAATACAAAAGACCACATCAGATGATTTAAAAAACATGACATATTATTTTACAACATAATATTTGGTTACTAAATATTGGATATTTGGTTACTAAATATTGGATATTCGGTTATTTCTAGCAGAAAGTAGGCGCATCTATTCGCGGCAAGCCTAATTACGTGGATCCATTGTTCATGGTTTTATGTGTACAGTAAACAATGATAAAAAAAACCTTCTCTAAACCTAAAATAGCCATTTTGCTGGAAATCAAATCATTGTTAAAGTTCATTGAATTGAACATAACGGTAAACAACACTATTGATTTCATATTAGTTGCCATGGACAGATAGACAGGGAAGTTACTGGCAGTTGTTTGGTTGGCATTCGTACTTAGAACGATTCGTGTGAGTGCACGCTCCAATAGCCACATTTACGCTGCGTGTGTGTTCTTTGGGTGTTCCCAGTCGTTCAGTCGTACGGGGTTTAGGCGTATGCATGGGTGGTGCATATAGGTTAGTTACCTACGAATACCCACAAACATGTTGCGACTTAAAAGCCCATTAATTTTTTGCGAAATTCTCTGCAGCTGAACAATGTTACGGAAAGTTTTAAACGTTAAAGTAAATAATACATAGCAACATTTCATATATATATATATATATGTATGTATATACATATGTGTAAAAGTCATTACTGGAATTTAGTTGGTATTTTTTATGTGATTCATACTTCTGTTATGAACAAAATTATTCGTAACAAAAAGTAGTCGAATTTAAATTGATCGTGGACCTTCGAAAAATTGTTAGTGCTGAAGCATTCTCCTCCATCCGAATTACACTTCTAAGAAATAAAATTCAAATTCAAATCGTTGTAATCATTCTCATTGAAGCATTCTCCTCCATCCGAATTACACATCTAAAAAAATAAAATTCAAATCGTTGTAATCGCGAAGAATAGAAAACGCACGAGCCATAAGTGAGTGATTTTTGTCCATCGATTTCAATTGTTTATTTAGCTCAAAGTAACATAACTTTGCTAATATAATTCGATGCTGACAGTTGACTGCATCTACTTGGCGTTGTAGTTGAACCAACCTTCTTCTTGTACAGGGAGTGGTCATAATTTCGATCAAATTGTAAGCTGTCGTTTATTATGTGTTTTTACTACACACAGTGAATGTCAGCAAATCATTTGTGAAGAATAGTCGCTCGTTGCATCTGTCATACGTGGTTTTGTGTCAAAATTGGCTGCAATCGACTTATGAGGGTCATGTGAAGAATGCATATTACTTATGAACGGATTTTATTGTCTAGTGTCATGTTTCTTTAGTGTGGGTCAAGTATTTTTGAATATGGGAACCATATCTTTAATATTAGGAATCGTTTCAGTTCTGTTTTCATTTATTAACATTCATTACCATAACAGACCATTTACACTAAACAGATTTCTTCGTTGACGTCATTCTAATTTCCGCGAAAGAACTCACAAGTATTATAAGTTCCACGTGTCTTGCATTAAAACGGCCACAAAGGGTTTTGAGGACCTTCTCGGGATACGACAGGGGTTTGTTTAATGATAGTCGAACACACTAACTACAATACCATAGCCAGCTAACTAACTGTAAATGCGAGCATTACCTGGAAGCATAGCACGAAAGGAGGACTCGGCTTTTAATCTCTTCTCAGTTTTAAACTACCATGTGAGAACAACAGCTTTAACTTTTGAAGAAACATATTATCTTTTTCTCAAATAATTACTTTTTTCTACTGACTGTACTCATTTCAGTGTAAAAATACCAAATATTAATTTTTCTTAGACATTTATTGCTTTATTTCGTTCTGGATTTGTAATGTCACTTAATACTGCTAATATTTTTTTTTCGTTTTCCCACAGCACCCACTCACTCATTTGTATCATAAGAAATATGTTGTATATATGTATATCGACCCATTTTTAATTAATGCTAAAACATCAACACGTTTTAAGAAACTGACCTGTGTCAATTGGCCGAGACAAGAATATTTCTCTTATTATATCTCTCGCGATCTCTTTGATTTTAACTTTTGTTATTTTTATGAGTGAGAGTAATCTTTTGTTATCTTTCGCGTTAAAGCATGTAGTAATCACTCATGAATTCAGACAATTACTTTTACGAGAATTATTTTTTTTATTGTCTGAGTGTGAGTGACGAACAGAGTGATACAAATTAAAACCACCTCTCGTGAATTTCCGCACTGTGCATGAAAGTAATATTTTTTTTATTTTGAGTATTAATTTGCAGTTTCTTCCCAGATTATACGGTTCCAGTAACTAACTTGATTTAAATCTCGACTGATTACGAGTTGAAGTTCGATTGAATTTCTTCATGCGTTTTTAGTGGAAATATTCGGTCCAGCACCTAATGTCGTTGAGCATTGCAACTATCAGCCAATTCACCTTTATTAATTTCTCTAATTTCCCTAATGTCTACCCTCCTTATCCCATTCGGAAATCCCAGTAGGGTAACGTTTTTAACTGGTAATATGGAGAATACATGGGTCACACTCTTATTGAAGCAAAATCAAAGAACAAATTACAAAAAATGCGAGACTATGAATATCGATAGAAACATGACCAAGCAACTTCCACTTGAACCATTGAAATTATTTCGTGTCTACCAAATTAGTAGAAGACATAATAACCTTTTGCCGCATCTTTCCAGTCTACACGGACAGGGGACTTTGCTGATGCATCACACCAGTATGTATTAAAGATATCACCTCGGAGACATGCGACTACAAATGATATAATATGTGAAATGATTCCAACAAGGTTTAGTAATTTGAATATCTACATACAAATGTAGGATATGTAGGAGTATGTCTGCAAGTTGATTGTATGTGAATACATGGACACTAGTTTGGACCAAAATTATAAAGTATGGATATAAAAAACATATTTTAAATCTACGTTCTATTTCGTACTCTTGCACTACCCTACGATCATACGAAGGCGATACCTCTTGTTCTTTACGGTAAACTACATTAGCAAAAATGGAAGAAACATGTTAACTATATAGTGATTTTACGAACCTCGTCAGTAAATCTACAGGGAACTTGGCGTCGAAGGGCTTCTTTTGTACTCCACAGAGGAGAATTCGGCTGTTGCGGAAAAATATTAAATTAAATAAAAATGCAGATTAAATGAAATGAAAAATGAAAATGAATATTTCCGTTTAGGAAAAATTCGACTTCACTAAATAAACATCGAAATTTATTTCAGTGACTTTATTGTATTGTGAATTTAAGTATTTAAGTGGTATTTTTTACTTGGTTATTGATATGGAAACTTCAACATGAGGTATGGAATTAGTCAACATGAGGTATTTTGCACGTGATTCCGATATTTCGAGTTAATAATTTTGCTCACATCTCTGCCAAGTACCTTGTTGAGGTCCATGATATACAACATTTTTATTCGTAGTCCTGGAGCCAGAAAAAAAGGATGTTAAATGAGCTTTGCTACGTTTACTACAATAAAAACATTGTTGTAAATCAGCATTAGACTGACATTTTCCGTCTCGCAGCTACAATTTTAACAATTCCATTTACAAAATAATTAATATAATTTAATATAACAGACCATTCAAATGTTTAATTAATTTAATATGAGCATTAAAGTCCATTAAAAAATGACTGATATTTCAGTTGTGCTGCAGTCGATAGCAGACCGACATTTCCATACTCTTATGAAACAAAATTCTGTTTTTTGTAGTACTTGGAATTTTTCCATAAAAAGATGGACCACACTAATGCACACGCATGTGAGTTTATCATACTGACATCTAACATCCCATTTAATATCGAATAATATCGTAACGGAAAATCCTTTTCGATGTAAGTTAGCAGGGGCGAATGTTGAAGGTTGCGGTCGATTTTATTAAAGTCGGGTGTGAGTGTATGTTTCAAATTATAGAATGATTGCTAAAATGGTAATGTTTGTTCAGAGATTTGGGCATTAAGGTCAAAGATCCCATACGTGGTTAGTTTCATGGTTCGCTACTCGTATTTATTTCGTGAACAGCAAAAACCGGTCCAAAAGATATGTGCCGACACGCGTTACCCCTTGCGAAAGTAAATACCACAGCTACAACAACAAAGCTCCAGTGAATATTTACATGTATGCGAAGGTCCTAGCATATTTATACATACATATAGTCCACATACATGTGTACACTTGTACTTGCGATGGTATTTATGTTTGTATGTGTTTCGAAATTCGAATGAATGAAATAAATTCAAACAATGCACACACACGCACGCAGCCTAAAAAAAGAAAAGCAAAAGATAACAGTATAGCCGACCGAAATGAACAAAATCGATGAAGGCTAATGATAACCCACATCAAACGACTCCACAACATTTGTTTAGTAACTGTGAAGGACAAAACTCACCACACACTTGTCAGCAACGCACCATCATGCTTTCCTGAAAGCCGTATGATATCAATGATTGGTGTGGATAAATAGCTGTGGCATTTTGGTTCATATCCCTTTAAGTCAAATAACTCTGTTGTAATTAGCAAATGGATCAGCAGTGTTTCCGTAAGGGAAATATATAATTTCGTTTTTGGGGAAATGTTTGTCGCATCAAATAACTTTGGGAGTGACTGAAGATAGGGCATAGGATTAATTCCCAAGCTATGATTCTGCACGCGACAGACATACTTCGTCTACAACTGTTGTCGGAACCAAAATTCGGATTAATCGAGAAAATAATACAACTCGAAACCCCGAAGTACAAATCCCGATCCGAAAGTTCTGTAGGCACAGTTCTAAAGTCACCACTATTACGAGAGGAAACAACAGCTAACAATTTTCGGATGCTCTAACCCTGGGTCCCGCACTACGAAAGCTGGTGGTTCCAGAAACCACACATTTCATTCCATATTTTACTTACTGTCCATTGAGAAACTCATCAGTTCTGGTGTTTAATTTTCTTTTTCGAGTAAATATTCAAAAAAGATTATAGTTCTGTAATTTCCACTGTTATTGAGACAGTGACAAATTAAATTCTGTCTCGAAACCCACTGATTGGTTAAAAACGTAACACACACAAAGCATATTTGCAATTTGAAGATAATTGGTTCAGATTTGAATAGCGAAGATCTAGTTACATTTTTCTTAGATATCTCCTATACAAATGTGTAAAATTGTTTTTTTTTTTTGTACTGAACTGGGCTCAGGACTTTGTTATCCTCTGTAGATTTTCAATAAAATCTTCTGCGTTTACAACTATGCCGCTTGTTGGAATGTCTGTGCTGACCCATCATTTGACTCCCATTCGACAAAATACTCTTAACATAAACATAGTTTGGACCGTTTTGAAAATGAAAAATCGGTGTGCGTTCAATAACCACTGATCATGTCATTTAATTTCAAACGTACAGAATTTGTTGATAATTGATATTTAAGCAACTTTATTTTTAGATAAAGTTGCACACTTTAGGTAATGTTAATATAGAGCTTTGCTATCTTGTTAAAGGGGCGACCCATGATCAAAGTAATAAACACTTTCTCATACTTCCAGCCAGGTCATATTAAAAACATAATCATTTAAATAAATACTAGTGCGAAATCGAAACCAACTGGTCAAGAATGACTCTGGCAAAAGTAGAGATTGGCTTAATAATTTTCAAAGTATTAATAACTTCAAAGTATTCTCTACGATGCCTACAAATGTTTGTATTATATGGGTACATCACTGAAAGTCAACTTCGGAATATAATATTCCACCATGTTTCCCTTGAAAAAGTCGCAGAGGACTACCGCCTATACTGCCTCGTTGACACTAATTGCCAAGATTAGTCTCGAACACACATTGGGTAAATGGAGGTAACTTCCAAACGCAATACAATTCTTTCGAATTCTTTCAGTTTAACGTGACACTTTCCAAAAGACATTACTGTAATTTGCGTGCGTTTCATCGCAGCAACATGCGACCGCTTTAATATAAGACAACCTGAAGAGGTGATTCATTGAAAAAAGGTCAACATTTTGATGGTTAACTATTTACAGAACCCTTAAAATGAGAATATTCCCAAAAATACCGAAAGCAATTGCAAATAAAAATTCGAAACTTTGTCAAATGTTTACATATATTTCCGCATCTGAGCACTTTAGATCGGAGATGAGCCAACTTTCGATGGACACACCAACGTAGTCTATGCAACAGAATTTGAGTCTAGGCTATGGGCACTTGGCTATTGTCTCGCGACGAACATCGCCACACAATACTACAGAGATATGTGTGTATCAAGCGATTTTGCTTTGAAGTATTAATTAAAAGAGGAAATTAATTAAACTTACATTTTGTGTGGTGGATAGATTAATGTCCTTCCCTCTGCAGCTCATCACATCTATGTGTGTGTGTGAGCGTGCGTGCGTTTATATAGATGTGTGTGATGTTAATTGTTAACAAACAATTTCCAACCGAAGAACTTCAACAAAGTAAACAACATATACACAGGTATCAACATCAGGACCACAAATGAATAATACAACCAACTTTCGGTAATAGCCTCCGTCATAACTGAAACGAAACCACAAAAATAAACCAAAAAAATATAAAACAAAATGCAAACAAAACTTAAAATGAAACAGTGAACTCATTTCAGGAGATTTCCAACTTTTTAAATCGAAATGAAGATGAGTGTTTTACACAAATTTACAGATTAGGATTAAAAATTGTAATACCATTTCATTGGGCCATTTTATCATGATCCAGTAAGGCACGACCGTTGTTGGTCGGATCGGAACAGGAAGAGAACATAAATTTAAATTAAGACCAGTATAGAATACAAATGACTGCTGCTTCCTAGGAGGAACACAGCAGCACAGGCAAAATGTAATTGAGAAAAAGTTTTTTTTTTGCTTGTTAAATTGCCTAAATGCGAAAGCAATTAGTGAAAACCTTTTTGTACAAATTCAATCCTTCCCAAGGGGTCCACCACACATATGCATGCATGTTGACTAATGAATGAATTTCCACGTGAGTATGTGTGTGTGTATGTATACATTACAACGCCCACACATGCTCACCCACACTGAGGAAGGAACCCATGTCGTTTCCCTACAACATGGTGGAGTCGACTGCCGTCGTCATGCGAATATGTGTGAATGTGTTGCAGCAACACTTGTAATTTCACACAATTTGTCTGGGTGACTTTGTAGGTCTGTCTCTGTATGTGTGTGTGACGTATGTAATCAGTGCCTACTGGAGTACGACGGTCCGCACACCTTTAGTAAAATAGCAATTGTCTATGAGCTGCCAGCAACTTTATACCAACTCCGATTTGCCCACCAGCCAAAAAAAAAAAAACATTTTCCACTTAGTCTTTCGGAAGAAATGTTTAATTAGAACTCACAAGTAATTGCAGTGATAACCGCATCAGTGGCCTTTGAGGTTGATTTTCTTTTTGGGTTTGTGTGTGCAAACATCCAAAGGTAAGTTAACTTTGTTGCATTACTTTACTCTGAATCGTAGTTAGTTAGGACTCGATCCGTGACACTATGTATGTCTGTGTACTTGAGCCTATGCAGAGCAATGGTAAGCTTCAGATGTTGTAGAGCATTGGATTTGCTAACATCCAACACCTTCGTTACAATCCAAGGATATGCTAAATCATAAATCATATATTTTCCAATATCGATATTCGAATGTCACGTTTTTTACGATTTTGGATGTTCCCTTATATAAACATCGATAGATTGGAGTAAGATGGATCTCCTCGATTAATTTCCGTGGTCACACATAAATTTGTAATTGAAGACAATCGAGGCAGGATTGGAGTCTGTTGAATCTATGTTTCCATCAGAAAAAGAAAAATGACAGAATCTCACGAATACAGTATCACTGTTCCCAGCTTACAAAGCAAAAATTTAAGATCTTCTAGTCTTTGGTGCCGATAAAAAAATATTTTTAACTTTTTTAAATTTATTTTGATTTGTTGATTAAAAACGTTCGGTCAATATTTAATAAACTGAATTTATTCCGTAACGGGCATTACTCTTTTCTTGACACAGCTGTTTATTATATTTCAAATCAATATTTGAATTTCTTTCGTTTGTTCAACGGGGTTTTCTGGGCCTTTTTAATATCTAAACGAAGACAGACAAACGTCGATGTGTTTTAACGTTCATAAGTCATTCTCACAGTACACATATGTTATTTTCCCAATTGTTTAATTTCTATAAAGTCTTAAATTGTGTATGTTGGATATACGTTTGTTTAACTGTCAAATACTGAGTACACATCACACCAAATCAACCAGTGACATGTTCTAATGAAAAGCCGTTCTAACCTATCTGTTCCTAACAATGCACTCGTAAGTCTAATTTTTCTGAATGAATGAATGATGCGAAGAACAACGACCACAATCAAATTTGCATTTGAATTAAAAATTAACCTACAACAATTAATGTGATGCGAGATCCAGCATCACGACTAGGATGCCATTGGCAATTATTGAGATGACTAAACACTTTTGCCCAACCATAACAACCTTTTATGGAACTGTGGGTGTATTTCAATACCAATCAATTGAATTGTTCAATTTAGAAATGGCGACATCACATCAACGTACCAGACAATTCAAGCAGATTGTAACAAAATCACACACAAAATCTAGAAACACATTGAAACTATGAATAATAGTCGAGAGAGATGGAACGAATTCATAATCCATTTTTCCTTACATTGATTTTCTACACAGCAATATCCCATCCGTAGTACTTCTTGCGCCTAGCCACCTACCACCAAAGTGTAAGTAGAGAATTTGTGTCTTCTAAGAAAGTTAGTCAATATTTATTGAAAAGTGACATACTTTCGAACGACAGATTACTATTCGAACGAAACATAAATATTCGTATAATATTTTCTGGCATTTGTTAATTTGCATATTTGATGCATAAAATCAAGCAAGCCATCATTAGCATGTTAAACACTTCTTTTGCATAATTATTTGTTTTCATTTCTTTTGCGTACATTTTAGCCGGAGGATGGTTCGCCAATACACATAAACGCCGTATAGCATGTATACCAGTGAATGTTGGCCAAAATCTTACTGCTATTCAAATATTTATGTAGAGCTGTAGGTTGGTTGTCTCGCCAGCATTTCAAATATCACTTTCTAAAAAATAATCTGAGGTTAGTTCCCAAAGTATTTCAACTCCAGCTATAAATATTCGTTAGTCGATGGATTTCGAATGATCTACTGGCAAATTTGTCAATAGACTCGAGATAATGATATTTCTATTTTAGAATCTACAGAAATGTTTTGTCGTTAGAGTCCAAGCATTGTTGTGGTAGGTTGTCGTCACGAGAAGCTCTTGCCTTAAACTGTAACACCATTCCGGCTGAGTTTGTACCAGCGACATAAAACAAGAAGTAAGTTTCAGGTCCAACCAATTTGGGAAGAGCTGGCAGAGAATAACAAGTTAGAGCCACCTTAATTTTTTAAATACTTGAGGTCCAAAGTGTCTTTTTTTAATTGATCAATAGTCAATGAGATCAGCAAATCATTATTTAACGGCAACTAGCGATGACTGGTAGATCAGTGAGTAGAAAGAGTAACATCTGCAAAATGAAATCAAAAACCTACGTAAAATATATAGTCCAATCTGTGATAACGGTGAGCAGCTGTGAATCTGCATCGAAATACAGGAAATGCCGTTATAGTTAGACAAGAGCTTGATGGGTAAAGAACACAGAAGCAAGGCGGTGTGTGGGCCACATTGTAAATTCAGTGGTCAGCACAATTATTGGAAATTTGGCTATAATACGCCGGAACTAACCTTTAGCATATTAGACATTGTGGAAAACATCGTAGTTTCATAATATAAGTGCATAGGATATGTAATGAAATTCAGGGGGTACGATCTAGAGCAATTTGTTGCAGATTTCGCAGTTACGACTCCTCTTTGTAGGGACATTTCCCTCTGTTTGATGATGAATTATCCAAACTAAAGATAAATGGTTCAAGCAGAAGATGCCCAAATAGATATCGAAAATCAGTCAAACAGTCGTGCGTAAAGCCCAAAAAGCAGAATTTAGTTTTAGAAAATATATGCATGCGTCTATTAATCTTTAAGAACCACATAAATTAACAAGATCAATTAGGGAGTGTTTAATACGTAATGTATAGAGACACTGATAAGTCATACTCATCATCAGTCTCACATCCGATAACGCGAACAAGGGATCGCGTCTATTTGTTGCTAATAAAACTGCATTTTGTGAAGTCCGAGCATTAGCTCATTTTGTGCCAAAGAACGTACATATTTCCTAAATGGCATCCAGTCAGACTCTGTGAATCTACAATATGTCGTATGATGTTCTAACCAATTTCCAAAGTATATATCGCCATATATTACTTACTCGGATTATCACTAATACAGTCCAGTTGGAATTGAATAAGTTTAGTCCAATTCATGAATTAGCACTCTGGTTTTTTGGATTATAAGACAAAGAAATTCCTAATTAAGAAATACACAGGACTTGATATTATTGCGTTTTTATTTTCATACAAGTTGTACCCGGTGCGCGTTCTTGATATACGAAGCCTTTTTGGAAGTATTTGTATTTGAACGAATAGGAAATGTATCAAATTTCCTCTTTATACTTCAAATAATTCATGAGATATGGGGGTTCTAAATGCTAAGGTGTATGGGTGGCGTCACACCCCCTTGTCCAATTATCACCACTAACATGTTTCCAAAGGGCCTGTTCATATCTCTAGGACAATCCGACTATGATTATGACTGTTATGACGGTTTCTTTAAAAAGGTGCGTGACACCCACATTTCAAAACAAAATATACTTTCACGCCGAATATATTATGTTCTGAGGTATGGCCCCTTCATGTTTTGATGTGTGTGGGTGGTGCCAAGCCCATTTGAAGAAAAAGATAGATAGATGATAGAAGAAGATTCTATATGACTTGATGTGAATTATAAAGGTTTCTGTAACTTTTTCCTTCCATTATTATAATTATAAAATAAAAAAAGAATTTAAATTCCTAAGCTCTTATTTTTCGCATGCTAATTCAATTAAACTTCAATGTTATATTTAATAAAGCGAAATTTATTTAAATTGAATGTTTTAACTAGCGGGTATCAATAAAAGGTTGGATTTTTCACATCCCCAGAAATAATGTGAACAACCGTTATACAGGAGCGTTTGTTATTCGGCACAGTGTCGAAAATGTTCTTTAGGGCATTGTACGACTTGTCCACTCTGAGCAATCATATTATACCCTTTCATTCTTGAATTAATATCAAAATATGCTGACTATAATAGCAAATTGTTAATGGTATCAGAATATGTTAATCAGTTTGTTTCTGCGCTCTCCCGATAACTTGTATTCTTTTTTAAAACCAAAATATTCAGTACTCAGAATACGTCAATTCCCATAGAGGGTCTGCAATCTTGTCTCTGTTAATCTTTCCTTTGAGAAACTGATTTTTTTCGTAATCGACTTATCTAGTCTATTTTCCATTGAATAAAAAGTTATATATTATGCATACAAATCGGAACTTCTGTACAATGACAATGACACGACGTACTAAGCACATGCAAACTTTCTAATGGATGCAGATTTGAAAGAAATAGTGAGTTCTGGAGTTTGCACCGATTCTAATATGTGTGCAACCATACAAACTGCAACCATATGTTACATAGTGATGGCTTTGGCATAATTCCTCGACTGTATAATATGAAAAAAATTACTGACAATTATTTTTTTGACCCATAAATATTCAGTTTTCGAATTCTATTCACCATCGCAACTGTTGTTCGCTATATTTTTGAAACGGACACGAGTTCACGGAGTGTAATAAAACAATACAATTTACGAGCTTTTTCGATTATGAATATAAGAGTACACCCCGGTGGGTGTAATAAAGTGTCCGTTCCGGAAGGTCTTTTGTACAATAATTTATAGTATGAATGAAGCCGGCACAAAAGGGGTCTTGTCTTTTCCCGCTTCCATTGAGAAGCGGTTTTTTTGTGAAAGGTATAAAATAATAATAAAATAGAGGATAGTATACATACGACCAGACAGGTTGAATGTCTTCATTTTTACCATTCGTTGTTTTCAAGAAATTAACGCATTCTATATAATGAGCAACTCACAATGTGCCAGCAGCGAGTATCAACATAAACATATGAATGTGTGTGTGTGTGAGAGTGTGTGCATATACATATAAGCCAACAACCTTCTCAACAGCTAATGGCCCAAATCGAAAGAATTATACCAATTCAGGTGTGTAGACCTCAATAAACAGTGTTAACGGCATTAAGTCTAGATTTTGAAAATTATTCAGCGAATGACGATCCAACACAGAACAGAATTCATTAAAAATCAACAACAATGCACAACATCTCGAAAACAAACTTGGGAACTAACTCATCTTCATGCCGGCTGGTTGTTGGTGGAGATGCTCCTCACCCATTTATGGGTTTCGCAGTCAATGAACTCTTTCGGAATCACCGTCATTCCGACGTGTGGTATGTACGTCACGATGTTCACATCAAACGATAATAAAAGCTGTGTTTCGTTAAATGCATACCACCACCACCAACACCTCCTTAGCGACCGGTACGGAAGATACGAACAAACGGTGAATATGGTGGGAGGAGTGAGCAATGAAAGAGAGAACTTTGTAGAGTTTTTCTTCTCCTAATTTGCATCGAAAATGAATAATAATCAGCAACAAAGGCAAATTGTTTTTGTTCATTAATCAAAATACACTTGAAATGTATGTATGCATGTTCGTTCCTGAGCTGCTGTTCTAGTGGAGTGAATCTAACACTTTACCCGCTATACGTGGTATGTATTGATATTCCAGACACTCAATTACATGCGGACATACTCTCAAACGCGGTGGTTTCAGGGGGATGTGGGGGAAAGTAAACTCTTAGCTGAGGTCTGATTGTAAATGTCAAGGAATTCCGACTTGTTGAGTTTACATATCATTTTCGATTTCATATTTTTCCGTTATTGTTTTTGTTTTGCAAAGTGCCGTTATCAGCGGTTCACTCGAAAGAACGAACACAATTATTTCTTTTTAATTTGTTTCTTATATTTTTATGTGTTTTCTTTCTGCCTTCAGATTCGGCATTGTTGGGTTAATTGAAAGTGCTGATGTGGATCAAAAATGTGATTGTTTGTCGTGGGTCTTTTCTTTTTATTGTGGTTTTGTTGCTAACATGTCTCAATCCATAAAATTGCGTGATCTTTTTTTCTGTTTCGAGAATGGCAAACAAAGGGACATTGGGAATTCAATCGTTTTGCTTATTATCAAGCAAATACGTATTCGAGGTGTACGCGAAATACTGGATAAGCCGGCCGGCAGTTGCTTTTTTTTTTATTATTATTTATGAATATATCTAATTGAGATATTCGAAAATAAAATTGTAATCGAACTGAGTGAAATCTGCAATTCAACTACTGTCGTTTTATTTCATTAAAATGAATTCTACCCGACGACAGTTGTATTTATTCTAGGGCAACTTCTATATTTGTACATAGGAAATTGAGGCGTTAATCAACACCCAAACATTGCAGCGTTACTATCTGTTATGCAAACACGTGTGGTTTATAAAGACCATTTCGTAAACCTCAACTAAAGGTACAATAACGGCCACAGCAAAAAGACATGTTCTACTGTGCTTCATTTAGGACATTCGTTCATATGGACATTGTCGATTCGAAATGCCGTCCTTAGCCGGAGTTGACAACATCGATGCCAAATTCTATGAAAATAAATAATATTAATAATATTCAACAGCGTTCTTTTTTTATATTAAATATTAAATGTGTCGTACGTACGATACACATAATTTCACATGGGTCTATCCAACATCCATTTGGATATTACACACAAAATGCACATAGATTTCGTGAAATACTCGCAACAAAAAACAAATCTTATTTCAAAACCAGAATATTATATTGTACTTGTCATGAAAGATGTTACACATCACATCAAATAAACTTATGACAGTTTCGAGAATAGCTCTATAAGTGTAAAACTGTGACACGGCTCATGTGACACAAAGTCCGACAGTCAAACAAATGGGGGTACTGGGCCAAATAAAACCTATTCCGAATGCAAATCGCACTTTGAGTCATATGCAACAGTCGACCCATTGTAATAACATGGAACCAAAACCAAATAAGACTATTCGAATAGGCACTATCCGAAAACGAATACACTAGCATGCAATTTTGTGGACGCAAATGTGTGTCATTTAACATTGTTCCAAAAGTATGTTTTGAGTTCACTCTTCCAGTCGCCATGTTTTGCATGTAATGATAAGGGTATGGACTGGGTTAGGCTGAACTCAATGGCTGTCTTACTCCCAAATTGCCTATCATGTTATTTTTAAAGGAAGTTTCCTTTACTTATTCCATTTTGGTCATCAATTGTTTTGCCTTCATAGCAAGCAGTTCTTGAAGGACTGCTCCGCGGGATTGCATTCTGGTAACGTTCTTGTGATTATTCAGGAGGCTTCCACAAGGTGTGGCCTGTTTGACGGAGTATGGATACTTCCCATGTTGACCTCCTCCAGAGCTCTGCGTTCGAGTTTTCATTTTTGCCTAATATTTTTTCGAGGCATTTGTTTTCCCTGTAGAATTGGCTAACGAAGACCGTAGCATTTTTGCTAATGCGTTCGTTTCTCTATATGTAGTATAGCAGTAGTGGCGTGTACAATTTCTCGTTTTTACCGCGCTTCTAGTGTTCACAATAGTGCTTCTATTCTAGCTTTTTAATTTCGAGTTTGGCGTGATACAAAATAATAACTTTCGCCGTATACTCCAAACGAAGATTTTTAAGACACAATGCACACAGCAGACAGAAAGCGCGCTCTTTCATGTTTAGTCGTGGCCGATATTTAGCGAACTCATAATTTGCAATACATTGATTAGCAGCATATTCTTTCCGAACACTAAATTAATTATGTCGTCATTGCGTTCATTTTGTTATCAACACCTCCAATGTTAACGTGGAAGTTGTGTCTAGAAATCACGGAGCGCCAGTGTTCCAGCCGCATTGATAAGTGTCACGAGCTTGTCAACTAAATCCCGCCAACTTCCTTACATGCGATGGATGAACACGCTGCCCTAACCATGTTGCCTAGCCATAAAATGACCCAGTAAAATGGCAACTCGGTCTTGCCCACCATCACCACCCACAACCTTTCTCTGAGTTTTGTGGTAATGCAATACTTGGCAAGCCCGCTGCTGTTTCTGTTTAGGTTTCATGGTATTTTTTTTACCTTTATGCTGGAAAAATGCGATATTTCTTTTCAATCCAATCCAAACAGCTGTTTTTCTTGTACTTTCACACCGAACCGATTTCGTCGAACTTTTTTTTCTTTTCTTTTTATTGGTGGCACAACACACAATTCATTCACATCTCAAAGACACTTTTTACGTTTATTGGAAAATATTTTAATCTACGAAAACCATTTGTATTCGTGAACATGCTTTTGAAGCATTTTGATTTGGTTTCATCAACAGATATTCCCGAGCAGAAAAAATTCTGGTGGATTCGACAAATAAAATCAACCGAAATCAACCAAACACAACCGTCCAATATTACGTTTTGCAAGCAACTGACAGCTAACAACTGAGAGTCAGAGTTGGTATTTTGGAAACTTTAATTTGTGCCGCACACAAATTGAGTGTGCCCAAATAGGGCCAACAGTGTCCGTAAACATCCCATTGTACTCAACGAAAATAGTTGATGTATTCGTGATCTTAAATATACCGACATGCTCGATTTATGTAAGTTCTCGAATATGACGTCGAATCGATTATACATCCAACGAGAATAAAATAAAATGCGTTAACCAAGAGAAAGTTGTAATGTTCACAAAATTCCTGAGAAACGGAACGGAAGGGAATGAATTTATTGTTCTCGATTCCTCCATTCCATCTTACAGTGATCGGCGATTCCTCCATTTCATCTTATTAGTGTTGTCAAAGGCGATGTAAATCATATGAACATATAATTTGGTACGTTCTACAGTTTGAAGTCGCAATCGCTCTCGTACTTAATATGTGAGAATTGGGAAAATGTGCCAAAAAAGGCTCATAAACAGTTGATTGTGCCGAAAATGTTACAATGTGCCACTATTTACCAACACTGATGAGAGTGACGATTTTCTTGTTTTTGACATTACCTCTCTTTCTTCTTCAACAGAACTGTATTTGCAAAGAGAGTTGCCACATGAATGTGGTTAATAAGAACTAAAACACAACCACAGTCGCCAAAGCGTACAATTTACAAATTTAATATTGATTTTCACTGAGAGTTTTGCAAAGTCAATCGCAATACATTAGTGGTATTCACACCGAGGTTGTTAGTTTGTTAGTCGTTAATCGTTACTTTTTTACACGCATTTTGTTGTTGTATATTTAACGAGCTATCGGATTAACATTTAACAATCTAACGATACGCACCCCTGATAAAATGGTTGTTAGTTGGTAAATCACAATTAGCTGTTGCTACATGTTGATGTTGTGATTAATTTCTAAAAAAAGTTTTGTGTTTTGGGAATTTGTTAATTACATGATTTTTTATTTTATTTTAATAAATCATAAACTTTCTTACAGTGGATAACCAAAAGAAAAAGCGTATTCGCACAAAAATGCAAAAAAAGTGGAGTGAAGTGGAGCAGAAACTGCTGTTGGATTTTGTGTTGGAAAATGTGGACATTGAAGTAATGTAGCACTATTTTGTATATGTTTATAAGGCCGTCAGCAAATGTTATTTATGTCAAAGCATGAGTAATTAAATGGTTCACAATTATTTGTTTTACACTTTCTCGTGGCATGTTTTATTTTTTTCAAAATAATAAATTGTGTCAGAACAATAAATCAGCTGTTTTACTACGAAAGTTACCAGACTACCAAAGTTTTAAAGAGGGGGTCGTTCACAGTTGGTAATTTTAACAAATTAACAAACTACCGAGTAACAAATTAACAACTTCGGTGTGAATACCACTATTGACACTTTTTGAATCCAGTAAATTCGTTTGACATAAACGGCCAACTAGATGAAGTTTCGTCGTAATATGTGACAAAGGAAAACAAAAGAGCCTAAAAGTTGAAAAAAGTTCAACAATCTTCAACACAAAATATAAATTAGATTTTACTGAAATTAAATGTATTACAGATGTCAGTCGAATATAAACACGTCATAATTATGTGGACGCCTAATTCACACAAACATTTCTTCTCCTTTTTGCCAACTAATACATATTTCCAATTTTCTTTCGCCAATTGCCTAGTGTAAACGCAGGGTACGTCAGCTGGTTGTGTCTGTCGGATGGGTACATCCAAAATTGTATTATTCACAAAATGTTATTACATATAATGCATTTCTCTATCGGAAATATTGTATTTCCAAAAACATACAAATTTAATTGTTTTCTTTTGACTAATATGTATTTCTTTTATGACTAGTAACTTCGACTTGGTTGAATTGAAAATTTGCAAAAGACTTTAGCTAATTCAATCAACAAATTCAATCACCTACATAGAACAGTTAGCTGCATGTGGAATTTTAAAAAATGTTCATTATAAAGATTTCACTTGTTTTTGCGGACATTTTTTTTCAATGTTGATCCTCGAAGTCGATTTCGTCGTTTCTTTGAACAGTACTTTAGTAGGCAAGGTCTGTTTTGTTCACAGCCAACCTATAATATCGAGCATACTCGTACATTGTCTTTTCTATGGCATTGAGAGCTACGCGACTACACCAATAAAAAATCCAGAGTGGGTAGTTAACTAATTTTGTATTTTATTTTCAAAAATAAGATAAATTAACTATTGTTAATTATTTTAAACTACAGTTCTACTTATTATCAACTGTATTTGTCAGTTTATTTTTGGTATTTAAAACCAATGTCAAAATAAAAATATTTAAAATTTTTGTAACCCCCAAAATTAAAAATTTGTAAACTGTGAAGGAAAGTTTTTATTTTAAAATATGTCCATTTTATACAAAAATATTTTAGAACAATTTCCGGGGCAACTGGAACATAGTGAAATTTTCAAGAATCAAACATCCAGCATCTTTACAAGAAATGTGATATTGTATTATAAATAATATTGCATTTATTTCCAACACCACAAAACTGTTGTATTAAACTGGGAGTAAAACTGGTTAAAAAGTGATGTTTGTTCGATTGTAGACTTTCGATTTGTTTGAAACATAAGTAGATAATATAAAAGATGCGCTCAAAGCAGTCATTGTGCTTTTATATTACGCTCACAAATTAAGAAGATTTGATTGTGTTTAAACAATTGTGGTAATGGTGTGACGTCGCCCCTATCAACAACATGGGCTGTCAAAACAACTGCTGACTGTTGATAACAGATAAAGCAGTTAATTGTCGTTGACTTTACCGACAGTTGCATATTCGTTTTAGTGTAGACACAAACCAAGAAGTAGTGGTAGTAAAGAGTATTATATTGAAAGAGATTCCACAACTTCGAAGTCTTTTTTCGGTTGAAAAAACTCCGTCTGCGATTAGAATTGGGAAATTTTATTTTGAGAGAATTGGGAAATTATATTTAAATGAGAAATTTTGCAATTGGACATTTTTGAGAGAAATGCAAAAGCAAAATCAAAACCAATTATGGATCAGTTGACTTGGTGGAAATTCTGGTGGCAGGGGTGGTGGTTGTAAATCACAACAACAGCAGACGAGCAATCATATGATTCTAATTTTGAAGTATTAGGCTCGCAGAAAATTATGAAAGCGGAGTTTTTTCAACCGAACAAAGACTTCGAAGTTGATGGAATCTCTTTCAAAAGATTCCACATCTTCGAAAGTTTTTTTTTCTATTCAACGATTAGAATTTGGAATTTTGGAAAAGGATATTTTGGGAGAATTGGGAAATTATATTTTTGTGAGAAATGGCCAATTGGTAATTTTGTGAGAAAAATAAAATAACCAGAATAAAAACAGTGTTTGTTTGTGGAAACTTGTGACAACTGTAATCATGAAGATATCATAGGATTCAAATTGTAATGTACAGGGTTCTCCAACAAGAGGTGTTATTATAGATAAATGATCGGATGTTTCTTACATAATAAAGAGGAAGGTATGCCGTTAATAATGAAAAACAACATCAGCCAAATGGACACCACGACCACATCGTACAGGACCATAGCCTTTTCATGAAATTTTCCATAACCAAATCGCAAAGTGGCTGTTCTATGTCCTCGATAGCCTCACGAATTCTATCTTTGGGGTCTTGAATCGACTCTGGGCTGTTGGCGTAGAACTTTTCTATCAGATGAAGATGTCGCAAGGTGTTAAATCAGAAGATCTCGGTGGCCAATTTTGATCACCTCTTCGAGAGATAACACTGTCCAGGTACTTTTTAGTTTTGCGCATGGAATTGCTCTGCGCGTCCGTACAACAACTAAGTTGTACCTGTGCGCTGAGTAATCAATGACGGAGGGGATACCTATGAATAAGCCAAACGATTTTTTTCTATTTTGCCAAACTCTTCCATATTTGAACATTTGAATATTTTCAATGAAAGAACAGCTTAATTTGTCCGCTTCCATCGAAATAAAATTCATTCCCGCACATGCCACCACTTGGGAGGCTGGCATACTAGTTATCCCTATGTTGGAGTCATATTAGAAAACTTTACAGCCGCGACACGCAAATAGTAACTTTAAAGTTGCAACTACTTCAACGCAAACCCATTGCCACAAAAGCTCTTATGATTAAGGGAATTAAGCTGTAAAACAGCTAAAAAGGCATCGATAAACAGAACCAACAACAAATATGTATCATTTTGTCGGACAAGGCCGACCCTATGACACTCTACGCATTGAGATTTTACGTTCTGGCAATGGTACGATAACGAATAATTGTTTTCCACGGGTTTCCTTGAAATCTTCAGTATCGCAACCAATCCAGTAGGCTTTTGATTGTGCCTTTGAGTCCAACGTCCGGCCATGTCGACAAAAAATGAAAGAAAAGAGGATTTATTAACAGACAACCAAAGGCCCTTGCTGAACATTTTCAACCGAGAGATGTATTCACATTTGACGACTGTACATACTTCGAATTTATATCTGCGAGCTAATCTCGTACAGGCCTACGCGATGAAATCCTATACAAAACTCGATACATCTGCAGGTACGTCTACATCCGCTGTGAAGCCCAGCAGAACAGTGTAGCGCATAATGCACAATAATGAAAAATAACACAATACAGAATATAAATAAATAGTTTTAGTTTAAAATTGTTCACGATGTGTTTGTGCTGCTGCTGCTGTTAAATAGTTGTTACTTCCGCCCGCCCTATGGTGTGATTGTTGCCGGTCGTAATTGTATTTCCATTTTATTTATGCGCAAACAATTCCACGCCAAAGGGCGGGCGGTGGCAAATCGTGGTAGTTTATGTTAATAACGCATGGCATATTTGCATTTTCCACCGGTGTTATTATTCCTCCATTGTGAATGCATGATGAACTTTCGCAAGGCAACCAGATAGTTACACTAGCGTACATTCATTAAAACTCACCCATGGCTGTGTGTACATTGGACAGTTTTGCGCGGTTGTCGTCCTACGGTGATTGGAATAATTAGCAACTAACTGTCAAAGGGACACTTAGTGTTGGCCCTATCTTAGGTGACGACGAAGTGGTTGCTCTCTATCTGTCACTGACTTTCCATTCCATGTTTTGCCCCGATAATTATTTGCACACATTCCTCTAGGAACGAAGTCCTTGCTGATTCGTCGCATACTTTGGGAGATTAATTAACGAAGTCCTTCAGTGAGTACGTTGATTTGTTGATATCACTCTGTTGCCAGCGACGTTATCCACGCTAGGACAAGCATACCTTTATTCTTTCTTTTTGGGTGATTAGTCCAAAACTGAATTATCGGAGTAGTTAATGCTAATGAGGCATTTGTTAAAAATACGTTGTCGCTGAGTTTACAAATATTAGCTGAGTGGGGTTATTTTCGAATGATATTTGGGCTCCAACTTCGTTTTTTTTTAATAATTCATTTATTTCTATTTAAATTTTATACAAGTAAATAAGTGCGCCAGCGCCACATGGACATTGTTGGGGCGAGTTGGCATATCTGAATTGAAAACTGACTGATTCCTTGAAAATACTAAGGCATGATTGCGAAAATAAATTCATTCGTAGCTATAACGAATTTCTTACCACTTGCATTTTGTTCCCTATACCGAATGAAAAATGTACATAGGAATCAACTAAAGCATCACTTGCACAGCCCTAGGCCATGTTTACATTACAGGTTAAAATGTGGTATGTCCATATTGGAAATACAATAGCAACTGCAAAACTGGCGGTTTATGTTATAACTCCCAACGTAAACATGGTCATAGGCCCAATAAATGAGATCGTAGTTAAAACACGATTAGATAAATAAAACTGAGTTTAAACTTCAAATACGTCAAAATCAGTCCACAAAAATCCACATTTTTAGAAAAAGCATGGGAATTGAAAAACTGTGACACTGCCAAGAAACACATTTATGGAACTGGTGGTGGTAGGAAATCAATTCCAGCATCAACAAAATTACACAGCAGTATTATTTTCTTTTCTTTATGTTGTATTCAACTTTAATATAATTTCAGATCAACAGTTTAGCTTTAAAAGGGATGACAACTTAGCATTCTTCTAAGGTACTCATCACTTGTTGTGGACCAAAACTCCATATATGAGTTTTTGGACGATTACTATAAACTAGACCTCCTTGTCCGCAATATAATTTTTTTTCAAAGTTGTAGACTTCGGGCCGACTTTCTTTTCAATAATGATTGGGCTAACTTAATTTACATTAAAGTGAGTGAGTGAGTGATGGATTTAGCGGACAAAGTGTTACAGGATGTGTTTGCATATGTATTGGAATGAAGACAGTTTGCTTCGATTTGAAATGAAATACAAATAACTTTTCATGTAACAAAATACACATTTCGGTGTTGTAAATGTCCCTGTCTTAACCAAAACATTGAAAACATTATTTCAGTTGAAAAGTGTAAACTTTAAAAACAAAACTAGTCTACCTGATTCAAATCGGCTAACAAATGTTCCCAGTCCACTTATTACACGTAAATACATACATATCACATAACTGTAAATGTCTGAATGACAATTTAAGCTCAGTTGTGCCGGTGGTGATGCCGTTGTCACCACGTGGCTCTGCCGGTGTTGAGATTGGTTCCACGCGACTACGCACATGCATAGAGCCACACAATTACTTCGAAATGGCCAGGGGCTTCATATTTTGCCAGTGTCAGCCCGTGGTTGGCAAACTCACTACGAGCACATGTGGTAGTCAAATATTTAGCTTAGGTTGCCTTAGTGGCCACCTAAACCCACCCGCGAAAAAGTCAGAGGATGAATTGTGGGACGACTAATTCGCATCTATTAGTTTGTGCTTGGTGGCTGCAAACGTGCAACAACGTCCACGAGTAATGACACTAGTTCAGCTGTCTAATCAATGAATTTTAACTTTAGGACACTTTCGAGACTATGGTCAGTATGGAATTATGAGCATGTCCTCTGAAAGTGTTCCTCTGCAATGACATGCAGAGTTTAAGTTTCACCGGTCTACGACACTACTTTCGGACAGAAGGCTTGGCAGAAACCGCTAAAATTTTTAGCAAATTCGCAAGTTTCCATGTCGATATGCGAGTATTTGTGTATGTGGCTGTGGGTGTCTGTCTGCGTTTGTTTGGTTTGTGGAGTTGGTGTCGTATCGCGGCTGCAATTCATTCACTTGTGATATTTGGCCATGTCCCACCGGAAGATGTATGCACACATACAATGACACGGATGGAAAGGCCCAATGAACTGTAGTTCGGAATAGAAAAAAAGTGATAACAGGTTATTCTGCAGATCCTTTACATCCATTCTATGCCACAGAGAAATTATTTTTCATAAATCATTTAGCTGTGATAGTTTTGTTTCCGTACACTGGATACAAATACAGAATTTCACACTCTACTCAACTTAAAGACACTAGAACGAGTACTTTGTCATTGTCCAAGTTTCCAACGCCACAGACAAAAGTTTCTCGGCGATAGGTTCTTGGCGGAACTAGGGGACATCACAAGGATCTGGATTGCAGACTTAATAGACTTCATAAAGGGCAATAGATGGCTGTATAACAGATCCTATGCTTTATATTTCTACCGTTCAGACAGATTTCTTTCAACTATTTACTATCTTGTTAATTTCTCTTTCGTGAAGAAGGGAACGATGGGTCTCCGAGTGGAGGTGCCTTTATGAATAGGTGGTGCAACCTAACCTAACCTACAGGAGGTACCAGGCAGGGCCGGGATATAGTTCCGAATTGTTGTCAAGTTTATCTCGTTGGTACTGCAGCAAACTGAGAAGATGAGATAGGACCTTGAAGCGAATAGCCACAGATCTGCCTCCAAAATACACATCAGGCTGGTGAGTGAAATGTTGAGTTATTGCGAGCGATGCCGATATAGCATAAGATATTGCTCGAGGCGGAGGATTTGAAAAAAGAAAGCTTTCCAAGCCGGTACAACAGATTAGTGGATATCTCGGACATAGCATATTCCTTCTTGACATAAAAATGCAAAAAAAAAAAAACTCACATTCAGAGAGTTCGTAATGACTGAGTTCAAAAATATTACTAACAGTTTCTAGTCTCCTGCTTTTACGACGTTAAATTCTTGTTGTTCAAATGCCCGGCAATGTTATGTGACTCAGAAACATTTGTTCGTACTAATTTCCTTTTTTGCGGGGGAGGGAACTTTGAGCAGAGTTACAGATGGAATACCTCTTTCCAGTGTGATATCAACAGATTTGTTTTCCTGGTGAAGTTTCATTTCAGGCAAGAGTTTGGAATTGGAAAACGATTTGAGTACATTGTTTAAATGCTTGAATAGCCCTAAGAGTTCCATTAAATCCAAGCGACGTTGACATTTTCTGATTAAGTGAAATCGCTTGGCCAATTTAGTCTATTTGTGAGTGTGTGTGCTGGGTGTGGATGCGAGTGGAGGCCTACCCCACAGACTGGCTGTGCCTTGAATGAGAATTTGTCTTGCAATCCGTTTGACTAGTGTTGGCGCTGACACTGATTTTAAGTATGAAATAGAAATTTCTAATTAGAAAAATTACGCTTAGTGAATTTTCAAAAGGAGGACGTGATGGGATATACGAGAATGGTGTTTCCTTTATACGAAGAGCTCCGAAATTTATTCCAGGTTCGGGGTCGTTATTGTCTAAGTGTTCAAATTATGTTATTGTGTGACTAACATCAAACGAGACTAACATTAATTAATTGAACTTCTTATAACTTAAAACGGCAGTTTTTTTTGTGAGCGCTGTCAAAATATGCTTTAGCAAAAAAAAAAGCGCAAAATTAAAAAACATTCATTTCGAACCGGGATAAGAAGTAATAAACTAAATACATCAATGATGCCGACCAAACGTCTGTATCAAGACATGCATTTATATGCGGGGAACATGATGGTGTCCTACTACCTTTGTGGGATATATCAGTGTTAAATTCCCCAGACAATTGAATGGGAAGGGGATTATGATGCACTAGCGGCGGTTCTTCAAGGGATAGGTAATAAACTCATGCGGAGGTAGTTCCCTGGGACAAATTCATAAACGTAACTAGCTGAGAAACAAAGTAAATAAAAACTATCTTATCTAGTGATTAGAAATTATGTTTTCAACCACAGATCAATAAGAAACATTAGTTTTCTTATAATCTTGATTATTTGTCGGTTCAAATTTCAACCGAAGTCGTGAAAACATTTGTCTGGGTGTGGACTCTAAACTATTCGAATGCAACATCGTCCATGCCAATATAAAATAAAATTCTATACCAAGACAACTATTGGAGACCTCATCGATTTGTAATTACTTTTATTTTATGAAGATCGTTGTAAACTATTCACGAATACCCTAAATGTTGTTGATGAAATCGTAAGCAGGAAAATATATTAGAGCTGTGCCTTGTCGCACATGGGAACAACAAAAAGACTTAACCCATAACAATGACAGAACATAATGCAGGTGTTAAAAGAAGAAAGATTGAGCCGCGTTATCACCACCCGCGGTGAATCCACAGTGGTTTTGTGAAAGTGTCCGAATACTCGATAAGGAGATTAAGAATATAACAAAATATTGGAAACATATCATGAACATAAAAACCGACCATTTTAATGTAAAATTTGTGATTTGGAAAATGATTGAATCGTAATAAACAACTGATGTTATTAAGTTGTAATAAATAATATTTAATATGGTTTATTATAAGCCGGGTAAGACGAATCGTCAGTACCCGCTCTCAGAGTAATTCAAAATGACCTCTAAAGTCCCGGACGTCTGATCGCTTACTTTATAATTCCGTGCTGGCTCATTAGCAAATGGTATTGATATCGACTAATATTAGAAGACTTGTCTGTTATCTAGTGGAATGGAAACGGGATTACAATAAATGGAAATGAAACATGAACAATTCTCATTGTACAATTGATATGTTGGGGAATGTGAACGGAAATAATTTTATAAAAAATATATATGTATGTATTTGTTTACAAGAATCTTGAATATTGGATATTGTAAATTTTATTCACATTTCTGATGATCCGCGGTATGCCGACAATTCGGCGTCATGTTTCGTTCGTGGAATGGTGGGACAAATCCATAGTATGATTATTTTGTATGTATTTTATTTGTATTCATATGTATTTATCAATAATGGCTAACAATGCAGTGCTTACGAAATCGTGTGCATAATATGCCGGTGTACATAAATTCCCGGAATTAACTGATTGTATATCGCTTATCTATTATACATGTGTAGATTGTATGAAGGTATAAAAATAATTTTAAATTGGTAGAAATCCGTACAAATCCGTAGTGGCCCATGTGGCCCTTAAATTCTAACAAGCACATCATAAGATTCCAGTTTTACTTCTCCTCCAGCGAAGGGTATGTAGAGACAGCCGTGGGATGGATGGACCTTACCTACACAGACGCTGCCGGCATGCTCGGCACGACCGACATACAAGGTCTCTCCGTCAGATGTGTTGCCCGCTGGTACAGCTCCAGGCACAATATTCCCATTTTCACAGGCGGTCCACATGAAACCGGCACCGGTCAAAACCTGGAAGTTGTCGACCTTTTGCTCCTCACTGCCCCAGCTGATGTAAGCGCCACCCTTGTTGGGAATGACTTTGGCCGGCATCAGATCACCATCCTTGAACACGCGGCCCACATAGATAGTATCACCGTCGGCGTCACGACCGCCCACCAAGGCATCTTCGGGCACGGAGTCAGCAGAGGCCGCTATCCATTGGTCGGGTTGTGTTAGGACTTCGTACTCGTATACTTTGACCTCTTCTTCGCCATAGGGAATGTATAGACAGCCATGTGAGGGGTGCACTTTGCCCATGGTTAGGCTACCCTCCCATTGACCACGACCCGCATATAAGAAATCTCCGTCGCTGGCCCGTCCCACTTTCACCGCTGCCTCGGGAACTCCACCATTGGCAGCTGCCACCCACTGATAGCGTAATCCACTCAATACCTCGTATGTGTCCACTTCGATTTCACTGCCGCCATAGCACACGTAAGCCTTTCCCTTGCTGGGTATCACCTTGGCCGGCAATTGATCGCCGCTGTAATCAGCACGGCCCACATAGATCGTATCTCCGTCCGAATCATGGCCTGCCACTACGGCCAAAGAAGGAATCGCACCACTAGCACATGCAACCCATTTGTGATCTGAAATTAGTTGTGCTTTAGTCTTCAGTTTTTTTTTTTTTTTTTTTGGTTTTTACTCTAACACGTACCCATTTTTATGTTCTGCTATAGCTTCTGTCACAACCTGCGTTTATCGGAGCGTATGAATGACTAACCGAAGTGAGTTATTCTGTATAAAACACAGACTTCTTATATTTTTGACATTTGCTGATAATTATCGATAACGATAGGCATGAGTATGTATGACCAGGTCTCGGTGTGCACACCTACTGTCTCTTATCGGCATGAAGAGTCATAAACAAAGTTTTATTTAATCAGTATGTATATTTCTTAGAATTATTTGCCGCTCTCCTCTCCCCTGACTGCTGCTACAACATTATCCACATTATGTGAGGGGGGGGGGGAGAAACCACTAATTTAGAATGTGACCCAGATGCGGGCCCAACAAGATCTCGTTCTACGTACGGGTTGAGAATGCATACAAGTGAAGTTTCTTATCGCAGATTTAATTGTCGTTTCTTGTCTGCAGATTGTTTTGTTTAATTGAATTTCCTAATTGCAGGTGACACATTGACACACTTCCGCCTTCCGCATCTCACTCTCTATCTCTTTCACACGTCAGCGAACTTTGCACAACTTCCCAATGTTCCCCTGCGGGCAACTGCGGTTGGATGAAGTTCGTCGGAAGAGTTTTGAAGCGAACCGCTGTGTCATTGCCAGATGTTACAGCGAGAATCGTTCTCAGCGCAATCGAACAGTATGCAGTCGGACTGGGTTTTTGGCAAAACGTTGCGTTCGTGCCTATGTGAAATGTAAATTTTGTGTAGATGTAATTTGTACGTACACAGTGGCTCACAGTTGAATTTGCGCGGTTAGGTATGGAAAACTGTATCACAGTATCATTTGTGTAGCTTGTGTTGGGAGTTACATTTGAGTCGGAGTTAATTGGCCCATATATATCGCCCATACGTGACCTGACATGCCAGTCCCAATCGGCACATGCGGCTTTACAATTACTGAATTTGTGACAGCGTAAGATCTATTCATGGCAACGCTGCCATAGAGTTATTGCTCAGTACATAATCCTCAATGAGTTGGGAAGCCGTGGTTTAGAGTTTCGATTTCATGCCTGCAACGTATTGTTGAATTACAAGGCATAGTACCTTGTTGTACTGGAAGTAATTTTTATTCTGGACAAACTGAGAAAACCGCTTGGATGTGACGGGGTCGAAGTCGATAACGTTTCCGTGTATTGCTGTCGGTTAATGAGATGGTGTCCAATGTTTCGATTTGCTCAGAGTAATAAAACGGGGGGCCACTGTATACGACTAACGTGGCATGCATTGAGCCGCAGTGCGATGCAACGCAACGTGTATTAGGAAATTAATGGAGGAAGACAAGAGTGATAACTTTGTCGTTCCAAGTCTCCCAAGACCTGCAACCTTGCTACATAATGTTTGTGTCGGTTCTATAAGTAATCTGCTTCAAATGTACGTTAACATTATTAAGAGTAAAGCGAATAATAAATAATAAATTGTGGGTATCCGAAATGGAATCACAATCCAATGTGTGTACGGACGCTGAGTATTGTGGGAACAACTCACATGTCCCCGTTTGCTTTCTTATAAATTGTCCGTTTTGGGTTCGTGTGCGGAGGGGAGTGGTGGGATGTAAGCAGACATCATCATTCGTTCGTTCTTATCGGAATTAAAGACAATGAGATTTCAGAAAAACGTAATAATAAAGCGAAAGTCATACAACAACAATGGGCAAAAGCAAATGTGAATGCGAATGAACAACATAATTCAATGCCAGATGCCATGACAGAGCATGCACACAACCGGCGTTTACACAACATGAAGACCACACGCCAAACAGCAAATGTTGTTACTCGCAGTCGTTCTGGTGCTCGGTTCTCCGTGTCTGTTTGTACCTACTTTTACTCATTCTCCTATGGTCGGTACACACGCATTCGGCGACAATACCGACACCATGGCGTATGAAAACCACATTGTGTTAATGTTGGTGCGGTGGGTCCGGCGGGCAGGGGCTGTCTGTCCCTTTGGTCTGACACCCCACTGGCCAACTGTTGTCTGATGTATGATTGCTCATAGGGCAGTTGTACACATGTACGTGTATTTCTCTGCATGTGTGTGAAAAGCTGATCATGTGATGCTGTGATGAGCATGTGGAAAAGAGCAACGAAAAAAGGAGAAAGGATTTCTTATAATTGTATTTATGTTAAATGCTCATTGCGGCGATAATACTGAAGGTGTGCTCACATGTGTTTGTGCAATCGTGTGTCTGTGTGTCGTGTGTTGGTGGGTGCTTGCATGTGTGTTGGATGGAAATTCACGTGGGAAGGCAAACAATTGTACAATTGTACTGATTAAAATAATGAAATTAAATATTCGTCGTTTTTTTTTTGCACGTCTCCATTTCCACATTTTTTTGTTTGTTTCAACTCATTTTCAAGGGATGACAGTTCTGTTATTCTGCCTATTTTATCTTGGATTCAAATATAAAAAGAGAATTCCCTCCACTGCTTGCTTACTTTTGCAAAGTTTGAAATAACCTCAAATTAAAAAAAGAAACTGTGAACAACGGTGAAACTTGTTGCTATCAGCATTACTGTCCCGAAATAATTGCAGCCAATTCATACTGAAGTAACAGGTACTCATTGAATTTATCTGTTTAAGTTTTGATTTAATTGTTCTACTTCTTTTTTTTTTATTATTTTGAATACTAATTCAATAAAGTCGGACGACGATGTCCTCAATCAAGTTAAAAGAAGTGTATCTTTCAGGACAAATGTACTCGCTTAGAGCTGCCCCGCCATACTCTGCTACAGTCTTACCACATACTGCTACAAGCAATCGATGTGCCTTAGCTGACAATTTCTTCAAATTGAAGAACTAAATCAAGAGGTCCCGCATATGCTGCAATGATGTTGCCTGATGTTGATGCTTTGGCTAAGACGCTCTAAATTTGACAAATTCATCCATAACGGGCCACCGTTTGTCAAATTCAGGAAACTTATTTGTACGAACATCCGATAACAGAAAGAAAAAAAGGTTTTACATGGTTTTGTGTACTTGTGTTCATTTGCATCACTTCAAACACCTTCATTTACATGCAAAGGCATATTGAAAAGAATTCCACTGTCCAGATCTGGTCATCTGATTAAAGATATCGTTATTCCAAAACCACAACAGTTTATTGTGCCGTCTGTCTACGTTGAAGAGGAGCCATGACCTTGATTTACTGTGAACTGAATCTGTGAAGGGCTTCACGGTCTTTCTGTCCCTTTTCTTCATATCCTGGCAACACTAATTACTGCTTACTGGTAATTACTTTTGTGTATTAGGGCGAATCGAGAACATACTATGACGCGAACAACAATCAAGTTTTTATTGTTTTATTATATTACGTCTGTAGGGCGAATTTGCGTTGAGTTATTTGAAAATCTTATTCAAAAAGGTCCAAGCTCCAAAATGTCATCGCCGGTATCTTGTCCACAAAAACATGGACATTCCCCACACTAACTCATCAATATCTATCGTTTGAGGACTATCTCGTATCCCGTCACAGCTGTGTCACCCGCACACCCGTATGTATTAATGCATGTATTTGTATATGTTCTCTGTTGTTGCTGTTGTTTTTGAACGAGTTTTATTTGTTGAGGTTTGTTCCTGTCATGTTCGAATTTCGAACATGTCCAGCAATGCTGATGTCTTTTCGTTGTCGGCTATTGCAAAACTCCTGCGTGTGAGAGGTAATTAAAGAACGCGAAACGCAAAACTAAGCGATTAAATGAGCCACACAGACAGACCGACAGGATTAATTACAGCAATGTCGGATAATTTACATGCAAATATTGCCTGATTGAAATTCCCCTTTAAGCTCGAATAGCAAACACGCGAGAATCGCTTTCTAATCACATCATTCGGATGGTAATGAGGGAATTTGTGGACAAAGCCAATGACCGTTTAATGACCCCCATTGGACATTAGAAGTGGCCACAGTAATCTCACACAGTAAATAATAATGTATGAAGTATGGCGTTCTCAAACAACAGCGTCTCTCAATATTCCCCCTTGAGGGGGGAGGTTGATGATTGTGAATTTGGAAATTTAATAGAATTTGAAAAGAGTGCAAATGCGGATTGTGGCTCCAGCTGAAATATCGTGAAGTCCTCGAGCTTAAATAATCCAAAGATTAGTTGAAAAACCAATATATTTAGAGTCGAAATCTGACTTTGCGTTATATTCCGACAACACATCTGACGATTTAGTGGATGTACACAGATTTCATGCGGAAATCGAATTACAAAGTCATCAACTGTGCACTGAAGCTGAGGTTATAAACTCCGCCAACTGTCTGTTTGGGAAAACCCGCATTCTACGCCGATGCCAACTTCCATGTGTCCATAGAAACACAGGGGTACCGTCAAGCACTGAAAGAAAAAGTGTGAGATTTTCTTATCAATCATGGATTTTTAATACGAAGTAGGCTCCAATTTGGCAATATTTGTGTAAAATAAATGATATGTGTATTTACATAATGGGATCTGTCACCTAAACGCCTCGAACACAACTTCGAAAAATTACTACTAACTGAGAAGCGACGAAACTTCGAAAAAACCCAAAGCGAGGTATTGGCGTAATTTTATCGTTTACATATCACTGATTCCAGACAATTTTTTCGTTTCA
Source organism: Hydrotaea cyrtoneurina (assembly GCA_958296145.1). NCBI lineage: Eukaryota > Metazoa > Arthropoda > Insecta > Diptera > Muscidae > Hydrotaea > Hydrotaea cyrtoneurina. Next base: position 1,147,516 of record OY282513.1, on the reverse strand, counting down.
TGGGGTTTTGGTGGAAATACGCGTGTGTACAGGACAATGTTTTTTGGCTTCAAGATAGTGCAAGGCCAATATATTTAACTCATACCTTTGTTCATGTCTCACCGTTTCCTGCTTCATTGATGTCTCATTCGATGCCTGGCAGAGTTTTAATCCTCCTATCAATGACAGACCTACCTTGAAGTTGTTTCTAATTCCACAGTACAGTACTTCACTTCTCCTTCACTTTTTCTTTTCCAATAACCCACTTTCTTCCCCATTTTATCCATTGCTTCGATTACATGACCTAATCGACAGCCAAAATGACCATAGAATAACTTCATTTACTGTTTCCTAAGTTCTCGTGTTTCTAATCGTTCTTAGAAACGATGAAACATTCCATAAACAATTCTGCAATGAAAGTTGTTCATTAAATTTGTATCTGTCCGCCTACGCACATTTTCTCTCAGTGTACACTGCATATATGTGTGTGTGTGTTTGTGTGAAAGTATATATTCGTGTGGCAGCCAGCATGGAAATAAACATACGAACTTTATTCATTCCATGCCACTGAAGCCACTTAACGCAAATTAAATGCACATTTATGTGATGCGCGCCGTAAAGAGGAAGAGGGTTCTTTAAAATGCTCCCGCTCGAATGCAGTGTAAATTATATGACTTCTGCTGAGATACACACACACACACATATACGCACAGACAGCCAAAGTCAACGGCGAATTTATAAAGTTAGGATCACGAACAGAGCTGCTGTTGTTGTTTTGCTGTCTCGGAGTATTCCCGCAAATAGAAAAGTTTTCTCTGCCTTTTCAGTTTTGGTTGCCTTTGCAAAACAACCAACAACAAATGTGTGTGTGTGTGTGTTTGTGTATGTGTATGGGTGTGCTGTGCTGTGCTGCGGTTACGTTACCAACATGTGGGCGTATTTTGTACTCCACCAAATCCACAGAGCTACTCTTTTGTGGGTTATGAAAACTTTTGTTTTAGCCAACACTGGTGAATCGATCGAAGGGTAGGAAGACGGGCACGAACTGCCTGAAATGCCCATCATTCATTAGCTGATGTGATAAAAGCATATTCAACAAATGCCCAAAGAAGTTATCCAGCCTATCCCTCGGCCATCCACATGGGTAAGACCAGCACATATGGACTAATTATGAACTAATAACATCCCCTGGAGCACAAACTATACACTAACGGTCTCTACCGTCTGTGGCCTAGAACAAAAACACTTTTCAAAAGTTTCCAAAACTCGCTGTCACACCGTGGATTGAGACCTGGAGCCACAGTACAGTTTCCTAGGATAGAGGAGCACTGCAGTATTATTTTGGTCATTTGAAACCACTGTTGCTTTCATTTCCATTGAGTTGAGATGAGTTTTTTTTTGTTTGTTTCAAGAATGTAGTCATATTGGGATTCTTTGACTCGATATTATTTGTCTGAACTAAAAACAAAATCTTTCATAAACAACTACACTCGTACAACATTATGGATATACACTGGCCGTAATGATGATAGGTTCACGTTTATGGTGATTATTTAGTTTATTTTATTTACGCTGAGGAAACATCCAATAGATTTAGGTTGCATTTAATCGATACGAGCGAAATAATAATTGGAAAAGAGCCACAATGGAAAGAATATACGTAAAAACTATTTACACATAAGGACGCATGATGGACTTATTCAGGGAGATAAATTAATAAAAGATGGAATAAACTGTGTAAACATTTTTCAGGGATTGGCAACAACACATGGAAACGATTTAAAGGAGACATAACTAGGAAAGATGCGTATTTCTTGAGAAATACGCCTCAGAAACACATAAAATCAAACAAACGGAAAACAATTTAAAAAGCGGACAAACAATGCTCAGGAGGGGTTAAATGGAATAAAGTAGGAAACTGCTCCCAACTAATCAACAAACAAATAGGAGAAAGGAACAATAAGGACCAGCACTGGATAAATGAGACAAACTCAATTAATTATAAGACACCAATGAGTTACAATTTAAAACTGTTGCTTAGTTCGAACCGGATATACTGAAGATGGGTATTACATGGGCCATTTTATATGACCCGTGATCAACGAATGAAGGGTGCTACTTTTACCAACATAGCCGAAAGTAAAACCGGTTTGGTGTACGTTACAGTTGGGATGTGGTTGATGTTAAGCATGTGGTACCATGTTAAAGCTGAAACAGATAAAAAACTGTTTGCATCAGCGTATCGGTGGTGGGTGATCCCTTGTGGTACCCCCCATACAAATTGCCCACCACGTCGCATATCATTATTTCGTGCAGTGTAAGACAATGACATACATACACGAATACATGTATATTTCCAAAAAATATTTAGTATATCAACGGCTTACGAATAGATGAAAATACTAAAGCACAACTGTTCAAAATAGAATACGACAGAGCAGGAGAGCAGTTCAAAGATATTGCAGTGGCAAGGACATGCTGCAAGGTCTGCACCGTCACATGAGCACATGCACACGTACGTGTATATGATGTATAGGATCTGAAAACACATACAAGCATATGAATGAGCTCAGCTACAGCGACACATGTATGCCATAATGCATCATTGTATGTATGCATAGATACGCGCGCATCCATGTACGAAAAGGATTCGCATTAACACACACACACACAGACACACACACAGACACGCGTGAATGCTTATGAAGAAGAATAATATTTGTACTCACACATGAATAGCAACATTTGCTAGTGACTCTAATAACAAAAACAGCAAACAAATTACAAAAAGCTGCTTCCTTTTCTACCTACAAACTGTTAAATGAAATGTCAAAGGGTGTAACTACCGAAGTCTACAATGAATGAATCGAAGCACGTGAACGAATCGTTTGCGTACAACGATCATATATCAGTTTGGTTAATAATTTAGAATGTTGCATTGGTTAGGTCCCTTTGCATTTCAGCCAACCGTATGTAGATATGGTTGCATCTTCTCGCAATACTCGTTCTCATTTAACTAAACGCATTTTATTCAACTGCACGGGATGTGTGCTTTAGTACAAATTAAGAGTTTCCCTCCACAAGTTCAGAGGGGGATTCAAGGCAACGAGCATCTTCCTTTCCTTCCTGTCGCTGCTTTCGCATGGTACTGTAGTCGGTTGGCTGGTTAGTTGGTTGTTCTTTTGCCTGTCTTAGAACTCGAGTCGCTGCGGCGATTCATCTAAATCATTTTTTGGTGGCTCTGCCGTAACATCAGCTAATTGGGCAAAGGATACAAACACAAGAGTAACACAATGGTAAGTAATTAGTGCAATGACTTGACTTGCAGGCAAAGTGGCAGATTACCTTTAACGGTGTAATCGGCATCCGTGATGGTGTAGTATATGTTGAGGTATTTGTTGTCACTTATTTTGAGCGTGTAGTAGCCTTGGACGACATGCGACTGCAGGTTGTTCGGTGGGTTCGTTTCACTGCCAGATCTTTGGTAGATTAGCAGGTCATTGTTTAAGCGGGCGCTGGAATGGATTAATGAGAACTCTTTACTTACGCTTTACTTAGTTATAGTCGCAGTTTGTCGACATGTTTTCATTCGTGTATTGTTGGTAAACAGGACAACCACAACGGGTCACTATTCGGGCTACGGGAATCATTGGACACAATGTTTTTCGCAAACGCTGCTGGTAAATCTGGATTCTAGTCATTGCTGTCGCAACATGAGCATCCAGTTGACTGTGCCAGGGTTGCTGGATATGTGAAACAGTTCAACTACTGCTGGAGTAATGTCCTGATGAAGTGAAATGATCAGAATCTGCCACCCTCAGCAATAGATACTATGAAGGCGTTTGTCCACTTTCACTGGGGTTTGTAAAAGTCTAAGAATTGCGGTTGTAGAGCCAACCCAAAGGGGGGAAGGGTACGGCATCCACATGATGCAGAATGCACAATGAATGGAGGTGACGTAGAATGTACAGCAAGACAGGAACCAAGCGAACGATGAGGAGAGCAAAGACGCCACTGAAGCTAAGACCGTGGACTACAGGGCGACGCGAGATGTTTTGGAGCGATACAGAAAAAAAGTGTAAATAATTGGTTATGTTTCACCAGAAAACTCTGCCAACGAGTAGAACCCCGAACTGATGGCTCGCCTTCTGGCATCCAGCATCTGAATATTACATCCTCTAGTTGATTCTCACAACCGGACACTTCCAATAAAAGGCCACTTGGTCACGAATCTTCAAATACGCAACGCTTGAAGTTACGAGATATTTGCATGCTAATTTGCGTAAACCCACGCAAACCGAGTGATGGCGAGTATTTAGGATTCGGCCAGGCCGAAATTAACAACGTTTTCACTGACAAATTGTCCACTTGTTATTTAAGTATTTATTCAATATTTGGTTCCGCTTTGAGGAACGGTTTCGTGATTTCTGGGGAATTGCAAAACAAATAAACAATTAATACACTTCGGAAACAAAACTTAAGATATTCACCGCAACAACAAATGCAAGCAACGCTCGACTGGCGGTTGGAGTTATACTAATTGGATTGACTCTCCGTTTTGTTGTTGTTGTTGTTGCTGTTTACCTACAAAACGTAGGTAAACAAAATCGAAGGTTACAATTTTCTAAATTTGACGGAACGTGCCTTAACGCTCGCTCGGCAGCGATTGGAATGCCTTTTGAAAATATTGACATTTTCTACAAACAAAACACAAATAAAATAAAATGCCCAACAAGAGACTAGAAAATAAATAAAATGTATTTACTTTTAAAAGTAAATTCAGTAGTATTTTCTTTTACCTTAGAGCATTGAAGAGTTTGATACGAATCAATTATAAATCCGATCAATAGGAAAATCGTCTCGGAAAGCTCAAAATAACCAACCCTTGAACTCCAAATTTTGCAAAATTCCGGCCTGGCATAAAATTAATCGTTGATTGCACCAACCAGTTTTTTAATTTCTTCAGCCAACAATTCTCAGCTCCTTTATTTCCGCTTTGGGTGTTTGTGTGTTTATGCACAGAAATACACACACACAGATTTTCTTTACAATTGTTCTTCCTCAATGAAATAATAATATTTTCAAATACGTTTTTTCATTTTCTGTTTAGTACATTATGTTATTTTGGACTCAAATTATACTTTTTTTGCTTAAGTTATTGCGTAACCTCAGCTTGGGGAAAACGCAATACCATTTTACCTACTGGTTTGAAAATTACAGTTGTTACATGTATCTGACGTATCCAACCACCAAAGACAATCTGGTGGGCATACGAGCCAAGTCTGTGTGCAGAAGTCCTAGTACATGTGCTTACTATCGCAGAGTTGTATTCATCATTCTGACCCAGTATGAGCAAAAAATAATCGAAATCAAAATGATGACAATTCTAGATTACCACAAACATAACAGTGTGTATTCAGTTGTAGAATTTGAATATGTCGAGCAGCATCCCATGCATGTATTGCAGACCGAATAGTTTCAATCGTATGCCCGCTAGAATGTACTAGTAATCGTCTTGATTGCCATCTACAATTCTCACCTGATCTCCTTTTCGCCATTCTTATTCAGCGAGACTTTCTGCTGCAAGATCTCCAAGGTATTTTGAGTTTTCGGATTGAGTGCTATTAAATTTTCACAGCGGCATCGGGAAACTTGTCCCAACGGACATTGCTGTTGCTGCGTCTGAGGTAAGCCTATACCCGGTAGCAGGCCACCCAAATTGAGTAACTGTCCCAGGTTTCCCAACTGCACTAGTGTTGACAGTCCGTTGCCGCCACCACCCAGCAGACCCGGTATCAAAGCTCCAATAATTGGTAACCCCTGCTGGAATTGTGGTTGCGGTACGACCGGGCTGTCATAATAAATGGGTGTCGAGTAAGTCAGTTGCCTTTTCTGCAGCGTTGTAGCTCCGCCGGTCGCTACGCAGATTGCAAGGATACAAACTTGTCTGTAATACCGGGACATTTTATTTAAATGTTTCACTTCTAACTGGTCTTCGTTCCGACTGTCAAGTTCGGTTATATAGCTTAGCTCGATTCTGCAAAACAGTCGAAATGTTGTACGATAAAACATAAGTGCTTGATGCGATTTATATTCGTTTTTTTTTATTCTTTATGATGATTGTTTTATGTCTCGTGTGTGGTGTGTGTGTGTGAGCGTTCTGTTCCGAACGAAGGATTGGTAATGATTTCAAATCTTGTCGAGATTGAATCTTACAGCCGCATGTGAAGCGATTGCCTAATAAAAATTTAAGTGTCTTATTATAGCATCCATCCAGTGGATGGAGCACAATGGCCCGTCGACACAGAGGTCAACACACTCGTACGGACGCCGTCCGACCACCGGGCCACCCTTCGTCTGCTTGTCGCAAGTGCGGCGAACCATTTATCCCACCAAATTCCACGAAAATATATTCATTCTTTTGTTGTGTAAACAATTCTTTTCGGAAATCCATCCATAAGAAAAGAATCAAAGTAATATAACTTGATAAACAATCAACAAAAACAATAGCAACGACGAATATCATCAGCATTAGTGAGGTCCACAACGAAGACAGAATGAAGAAGTTTCCTGCAAAGTGGGTCACCTCTTTGCACAGTGGGTTCTGTTAACATTTCGTATGCGGAATGTCTTTGAGATGTTTTTTTACGTAGGCAAACTTTTCGTACTGCAGACCTTAAATGTCAACTGAGCTGAGTGGGGAACAGAGTATATGAGACCCTACACCCCATTCTATAAAGTATTTATCAGGTAGATGATTGGCAAATTTAATAAAGCGTAAAAGTTTGTACCTAATCCGTTGGTAACTTAATTATAATCCAAATCAAACAACTGCATTGACACATCAGCCGATCCTAACGATTTTTAACGACGTTCTTTTAATGTACACAAGAGCTGATAAAAACGAATATCATCTGAGGTAATTTCGAGTTCCAGTTCCAATTATAGTTATTTGTTTACATATTTGAATATTCTCAAGGTAACATCGATGATTACTCACCAATCCATTGTATGGCAAATAGTGGTCAAGTTTGAATTTATGTGACACCTTTTTTTCTGTGCACTAAAGCCGGGCAAATAGTTTGATGGCAATCAGTATTCAGTTCTACTTACAGTCAAGACCAAATTTCAATCGAATTGAGAAAATAGACAGTCCGAATTCCGAAGTGAGATTATTGATTGATGGCATACAAATTGTCTATGGGTCCATACACATCCCTAGCACTTCCAAGGGCCGGGTTCGATAGTCCAACAAACCCAAAAGTACGACCTCAATGAAATGTCGTCAACTCGGGACAACCTGCTTGTATCCCAAAATCTCCCACAGTGCAGCAAACGACGAAGAGTCGTGATGCAAACAAAGCATTTGCAAGCCACCAACAAAATAAAGAACAAATGACAACATGACAAACAAGTTAATGCCCGTATTGGGCCAAAAACACCAAACTAAATTCCACCAGACAGAAACAAATATTGGCCTTGTTATTGTTCGGGCGAATGAATATAAATACCGGTGCAGTAAGCAAACTGTGAACGTTATTCCTCAGGACAGTCGTCGGAACTTGCATAGCACAACAACAGAAGGATGATGGGCTTAGTTTCCAAACCCCAAATGCTGATGATAATCATACAGGCCGCTCTTTTGGCAACGGCCAAACCCGCCGAACAGGTACCCCCACCCTCATTCAAAACCACATACGCGCGTGTGTGTGTGTGTATAAGTACACACATACATACAGAGCTTAGGAGACAACAAACAGATGCAAATCGTTTGTTTTCTGTTCTACTTATGTGGTACTTTCTTGTACCGAAACTTAAAATAGTCACAAAATCTCTTCTTGTCTTATGTATGCTTGTGTGTGTGTGTGTGTGTAGTTAGCAGACCGGATGTCTGATTCACAGCCTGTGTATGAACATCAACTGACTGTGTGGCCAACGGATGTTGACGATATTGTGGATGCCCTTCAGGTGCCCGTCTCAGATGTGTCATACGTGACCATGGTAGAAGAGCCGGTCGCAGTAATGCCCGATATGGACTATGACCAGGACGATGAGTACGACGATGATTCCAGCGAGGCGTGGCCCACCGTCGCGGACGACTACGACGACGATCACAACCAAGCTGATGATGTGCAAGTTCTGGAAAATTATCACAAAACCTTTGCCAATGGAACTGAAGAACATAGGTACGTTTCCACTCTGTATTCCATAAAAACATATATTACTTGAAAATCCTTTTATGCAGGTTGGTTCTTAGCAACGGCATGGTCAACTATCAACGGATAGACCACAAGTTGGTAAAAGGTAAACTGCGTCCAGTTCATGATGGCTACTACACGGTGCCCTCAGCCGGCCCCCCGGAATCTTATCAAACCATTTACTATCACGCTGATGAAAACGGCTATAACGTCTACAAAAGTAAGTAGTTGTCATATTCGAACTTGATTTCTATGAGCAACATTTCTTTTTCTTTCTTCATAGCTGAGCAGAGTCCTCGCAATCCGGCTTACGATATCCATTTGCAATACACCAATGATCAGGACGCTGTCTTTAAATAAAAACAAATCTTCATTTAAAAAAAAAAATACACAGATCGTATAGTTTTCATTTACAACCAAAGAAAATGTTGTGGTACGGACGTCTCCTGAGTTTTACATGGCCGCCGTACAAGGACTAGCTTAAATACGATGACTTGACGGGTTGATGACCATCCAGGGTACTCGTATACCACAGCAACACATGGGCCGAAGCTATTCCGGGACAGGGGATTAAACCACAGTCCCCATGTTATCCGAATGTCCTTAACATCTGGTCCGGTCCTTAACATCTGTCGTGGTATGACATTCAAATTTCAGGTTATACCCCCTCATCCAAAATCGTATCCCAGTTGTTTCCTAGCAATGTTTTAGTCAATGTTCGCAAAATTTAGACTTGCTATTTAATGACACATGTTGGGTATCAACGAATGTAATGTTTTTCTTATGAAATACCTATCGATGACATTGTGGGTATTAGTATGACATTTTATGACCCCGAGCGGTTAGACTGCTTCGAATTTTTGGACAGATCTCAAATATCGAATTTGGCTACTAAACGTTGAATAACCGACAGGGAATGAGTCCAGCAGACCGACTGAAAAGTGTCCATCGATTTATAACATATGAAGGTATATATTTTATGGGATCCCACATCAGTATTCTCCCACAGAATATTCAATCTAAATCCTAAAAGTATGCTTCAAATTGTAGGAATATGAAAGAGTATAGACAGACGGACACAAGTAAATTTCTTTCCCTCCGCCTTACACTGCTCGGAGCACTTCAGGGTGAAATTTGCATTCAACTTGGAATTGGCCCGTGTCCGAACATGGTGAACAAATATTGGAATTACCCATCTATTGGATTCTGCATATGTTATTTTAGCTTTCCTCCCAGTGACTTTGCATATTACTTTGCTCTCTTCTCCCATCTCTCGGATAGAATAAGTACTATGTGGAAAATATGGAAATATTTTTTATTTAGAACTTGTGAGGCATTACTTTACATTTTCAGTGACACTCGCTGTCACGTAAAGGAAGACAATTCGGTTTCCACAAGATTTGCTTCAGACATAAGTTAAATTGTTTGCAGTAATATTTTGGATTCTTCGTAAGATGCGGCTGGCATTCATTCCGTTCAGTTGGGTTCATTTCTTCAGAAATGTTCATTACGATTAGTTTGGCGTGGAGCATAAATGTGAATCACTCTAAAGTGTTACGGCCGTAATAAATGGCAACCGAACAAAACGCCCATAAAACGTTTGCCGCATCCAAGCCGAATATCCAAAATGTGTGAGTGACTCTGTATGTGTTTGCAACAAACAAATCAAGCATTTATAAGCAAAAACACTCGCCTATATTCACACAAACACACACGCAGACAGATTTCTTCGAAATGAATTCATACCGTGATTGTTGTTGTTGCTGTTGTTATATTTTTATGTTACAAGATATGAAATTTTATGTGTGTGCGAAAGTTGGAATGAATTTTGATCTAAAGAAACTCCTTTTGCTGGCTTCATTTTAATAAATAATTCATACGACTTCCTTCCTACACCAACACATGCATACACCGACAGACACCGATGAGTGTGGTGTTTGTGTGTGTGTGTGTGTACATTCATGTGTAATGGATATGCACGTTGATGCGAGTGAATCATTGAACCTCACATGTGAGCGCTCACTCACTCGCTGTGGCAATTGAGACAACTTTGCTCGCTTGTCTGCCAAAAGGACTAAAGTTAATATGTTGCGCATTTGGAGTTGGTGCGAATCGATTTATTTTTATGGTACATTTAACTTTTCAGAGTGGTGTTGAGCATTTGTTTTGCAAATGCAAATGAATTCGAGTAGCAATTCGAAACAATGAACTGGCAGACGGTTGTTGGGGCACCTCCAATAAACTACCGAATCTGTATCTCTGGCGAAACCGAGAAAGCTGGCACATTTATTCAGACGGGTTTTCCCCCATGGAAATCGATCACAAGAAGCCGATATACTGATACTCAATCCAGAGCTGGAATTCTTGATGTTGAACGTTAATGAAATTTCGTAAAGTATACGCACCGATTATCGCCCATTCTGATTCGGTAAATATTTTCTCTATATTTCTATTTGTTCTGACGTCTGAATAAGGGTTACCATTGTAAGAAAGTGTTATTGAATAAATACCACGACACTTTGTAGATGTGTTCAGTGTTACCGATGAGGATTTTGGAGAAAGTGTCACTTTAGACCATAGGTGTCGTTGAACCAAATTCGATTAATGACTTTTTATGTCGTTTGAGCCATGTCCGTCTATCCTTCTGGTACGCACGATAACTTTCGAAAGAGTTAAACAATCGTTTTATAAGTTGGCATATTTTCCAAAACTACTTATGATCACGCCTCATCTGGTACCTCCCACACTAATCTTCTATTCCACCCACTTTAGAAGACTTGGTGTGTGTACGAAATGCGACCCACTTTACTGTATATGCCCATCATAAAAAATATTCCAATTGTTCTCAACCACCGAGAAGTAAATATCATGCCGCCCCAGAAATCGCCAGTAAATTTTCGCTTGAAATATTTTAGACAAATTGTCTTTAAGATAAATCACCAATCCCACCACCATTTGTTCTTCCCCTCCCTCTGGGCAGCAGCCACAATTTATTTCTCAGCACTAACAGAACAAAAAAATCAATCGTTTGTTTCGATTTGAATATAAAAAGAAACAACAAGAAAATGAAGATATTTTTACCAAAGAGCTGACCTCATGAATAATTCTTGGGCACGTGGAAGGAAAACCTGTTTAGTGTGAGCGGAGTACGGCACCAGAGGCTGTGTGTGTGTGTGTGTGTGTGTGTGGTAGGGTAATACTCTTAGTTCAGGAAACAATGAACCAGCTTCATTGACTCGTTTTATATTTGGTGGAATTTATACTTGACTGACCCACTTTGACAAAGTATCAGACGCACGCACACACTAACAAATCAAACGCTACTGAAAGTGCCTTAACCGATAAAAATTAACTTACACTCGTAGTCAGTCGGTGACACCGGCAGATATGGCGGAGAACAAGAGGTTTGGTGACAGACAGACAAGGCGACGGACGGAAGGACCGACGTGCTACATGCACATAGTTATCGTAAAAGTATTTATCTTCCATCGGAATGAACCCATTTAAATGCCATTTAAGCTTAATTAATTGTGTCTGCGCGAATATGACTTCGTACTTGTTTACAACATTCACGGGAACAAGCAGTTACAGTGATGGTCATAAGTATGTATTCGGGGTTACTAAGGGTCTTTGGAAAATACTCAACACATACCAAAAACAAAATACAACAAATGCAATTAAATCAAAAAGTAAAAGTCCCCTCGGCATTCTTTCACATTCCTCTTTCTTGCTACGCACAGTTGAAAGTATTTTCTTTTTGTTTCCGTTCATAAAGTACAAACCATGAAAGAGTCGCGGAGCATAACACAGCAACGACAATAGTCACCCCCCGCCACAACAAATATATTTAGACTTAAAACTTGTTTTTCTTGGGTCGATTCAAATGACGTCATTTTAACATTTGAAATAATTAATTCGGTTTTTGATTACCTAACATTTGACAAACATATCAAACATATGTGATGTGCTTTTGCTCTTTGTAATATTGAATTCTGGTTTTAATACGTTGATTTGTGTATGCTATTTCTATTATACAGACACAAGTTTGCCTTTTTCGATTCTCAAATTTCATCGGTATTAGTGTATAAAGGTCGGGGAATACAAAAATATTTTATCACAATTTCCAGAAAATGTCCATATGCCAGAGAAGATACCGATTGGGGAATAGTGCGAGACCTGCAATTGAAACCACAAAATCGGAACCTCTTAAAGTTATGAAGATTGAATTGTATTGTTAAGTGGCGAGTTTTTAATTTTTGTTGCCGATGAAAGCCAAATTTTGTGTTGCTTCACTGATGTTAAGCGATACTATCGATTGAAGGCAATTGTCTTTTGTGCTCGCCGATTGTCAGCGACCCCATCAAAGATATTCTAGTATTCTTATACACTATTCCCGATACATTCATTCATTAGGTTCCTCCTCAGTGGTCAGTCGGTTCGAACATCGAATGTGATCGACTTTATCACCCATCTTAAGTGAGTTGTGTTTCATTACAGTCGTTTGTCAGATAACAAAGAAAGTTACCGAGAGCTTGTTGTATTTGTTATTTTCAAAAGTGGTTATGAGACAGTTTCTAGAATGAGCAAAAAGATGATGGCAAAGTGTAACAATTTATAATAAAATAGCAAAAAAGCCGGTTGATGCTCCATACCAAAAGTATGATTTCTTTAAAGGCTAGTTGATGTACATACAACCATTACCGAAATAAGTGACCCCGACCGTATCACAATTAAAATCCCGACTTTAAGTCACCCTTAGCCAATGAATTAGGGGACAACTAGGAAAACAATTGGCCAAAGGATTTTTCTTTTTTGGAAATTGGTTTGTCGTCTATACCGGATTTGGAAAGAGGACAAAGTGGAAATTTAAATTTAAAAGGAAATATGGTTAGAAAGTAAAAATTTTAAAAAAAATAAAACAAATCGAAACAAATTCCAGCAAAGAGCACTAACACCAAAAATTTGAAAATCAACAAACATGTCTGATGTAATAAGCACTTCTACAATTCTTTTGTGTAGCCGGCTGCGCAATCGAACAAACTAAGAATCAATATTTCTGTCACGGCAATTGGTTATGTAAGAAATTGAAAACAACAATGTATTCATTGCCATGTTTTTGCCATAGTCAGGACTAGCATATTTAAATAGCTCGACTGCGACTCCGGAGTCGACTCCGTTGTTCAATAACAACATTTCGAAAATTGTATTTCCGTCCACTATTCCTATACTCTATACTACACTGAGGAGAGTTTGTATCCTAAAGATAAAAAAGTACATACAAACGAAAATATTTCCGATTAAAAAAAAATATTAACAGATTAACTTGTTCTCCATACATTGCATTTATATTACGGGAAATGTAAGTAAATAAAATTCGGAGTCGAGCAAATTTTTTCACTCAGGATCCGACACCGGGCACATTTGTCAGACTCCGACTCCAAGACTCCGACTTCACAGCCCTGGTCCGGAGTATTGAGCCTAAATTAATTATGTGAAATTTGAACATAAATATGTAACTGAGAAGCGATTATTGTACAAATCTAATCTATCTACATTAACAGCTACTGTTTGAAAGTATTTCACTAGTCACATTAAGGGTTTCCCCAACCTAAAAAAAAATATAAAATAAATATTTGACTGATATCTTGCCGATAAATCGCCCTTGAGATCGGAATATAAATATTATTAAAAATTTACTGGATGAATTGAAAAAGCATATTCAGGCCAAACATGAGATGTAACTGATGTTGCTATCGGGCCCAATTCAATGACCATATGCTGTGTACTACCACAGCCTTATGTAAGTAAGTAAGTATGTGTGTGTGTGTGTGTATGTACAGAAGTGTGTAAATACAGCGACTCATAAATGAAATTAAAGAACCATTTGTGGCACAATCACATACATTTACACTCTTCGAGTCATCTGTATTAACATATGTATGTGTATATCGTTCTGTGTGTGAACATGGGTAAGTGTGTGTGCCACAATTAAATATTATTTAAACATTCATTTTCGCCAACCAACAACAGCAGCCAAAACGTTTTTTTTGTTTTTATTTATTCAGTCTTCGATCGGTACAACTGTCGCTGTTATCAATTGCCATTGTTCTGCATGTACGGGTGTGTGTGAGTGTTGGTGAGTCTGTGTGCGAATTGACACAAAAGTATTGTTTTAATTTATGACTTGCATTTTTATGACTACAATTAACCAAAAAAACAAAAAAAGGTATTCGCGTATACGAAGCAAATAGAAAAAAAGAGCGGATGTAAACATGTTATTTATGCCACAAGGTGCAAAACAAAAAAAAAAGAAACAGAAATACAACAAATGGAACACCAACCACGGCAGCAGCAACAACAGTGAAACCAGAAAGAATATGTTTTCCATTCGTAATGGAGAGTTAAAATGAAATTTGTGGACTGTGATAAACCTGAATATTTAACATCCGCTTTGTGAAGCGGACACGGTGCGAAGGAAATAAATAAACGAACGAGCAAGACCGAACGGGGCGCCACTCTCGCTTATACGCTTCAGGAGTGTGTTAATAAAATACACAAACACATACACACGTACATGCTGGTGAATACATGAAGATGTGTGTGTGTGTGTGTGTCTTTGTACATATGGGTAAAAAACAAAATTGTGCTCCGTTTATCAAAGTGAGTTGACCACGTCTATTCCAGTGTTCTGATTTATTGACAATTTCTAGTGTAGTCTAATCAAGAATATGCATAAGCCATGATATGTGAGTTTTCAGCTCTTGAAGCTGATATATATGAAAGCGTTAGCCATTTAAAATTAGAACAACTTAATTGAAACGTTGTGGATTTTTTGTCATGTATTCTCAAGGACGTACACTCGAAATAAACGGATGACAAATACAAACAAAAAAGACAGAGTGTAAGGCTGTTAATGTACCCTTAACAAAAAAACAATTTAGCGCAAACGTTATTAAACAAAATACTTTTTTAACGGAGAAGCACGATGTGGACTTAATTATAATTTATACAGTGGTTAACTTCCTTTCCGTTAAAATGCTTTCATAGAATTTTTGTTACTTTTATTTAGCTTCTTGTTATGTGTTTGGTCTGCAATCAACCAATCTCCTACTACTTTTTGAGAAACGATCAACAACCAGTAAGATCCGTTCGGGACTATTTTGAAAAAAATTAATTAAAAATTATGTGGAATCTGAATTCCAATTTTGCAAACGGTATATTGTAACTTCAAACATTATCCTACAGCCAAGCATACGGATATACCTCTGATCGCTAGCTCTTCAATGGATTACACAAAATCAGTTTCATTTTGAACGTACTCCCAATGTAGTCCACAATTTTTTGCGGAAAAATAGAAAAAATTGTTTTCAACTCGTATGTCCATTCCCAAAGGGTACGCGTACGTATGATGAATACGTTGTATGTCTCAAATGGATCACATGCTGCTGGCCACAAGGATTCAACGCGAATACACAGACGAACAAATGTATTCACCGTTTCAGGGCTTCCTTACAGACTGATGTTTGTAAAGCGATTAAACAAATTAATCGAACAGATTATGTTTGTTTTTTACAAATACATTCATTAACATGAATGTTTTATTAAACAACTGAGCTGAACATGTTCGGTAAAGGATTCTCCGGTGCAGATAATATTTCATGGGAAGATAACACTGGCGAGGACAGGATCCTCTCCTTGATTTGTAAAGTTGTTGGAATCGATGACCAAAATGTTTGGTGTGACAGAAAGAAATAGCCGGACTCTTAGGAAAAGACACCACAAAAAGAAATAACTTCCATAAGAAGAATTCTGCCGGGTGGATAGTCAAGGATAGTTCGTGTCCAGAACATGCCGCAAGAATATTAACACAGTGTAGAGAGCGTAATTCCTATTGACAGTCCACTGAACAAAATCATTCTTGGTGAACTCCAATTTTTGTCAGACCTTGGCTTTCATGTCCATGTTTAGTAAGGGCCGTCTGTTAGAGCACAATGGGGTATCGATTCCCAAGTAGGTAATTTCAGACAAATAACTGTTGGCTGGGGAGAGCACACACACAACTGCATTCGCATGCATTATTGCTCAACCTCTCAGAAGAGGCTTTTTTGGACGTTTAAAGCTACTAAATGAAGGCGAATACTTTTGTTCGCTGCTGCGTATGCAGCCACGAATCTTCGAGTACCTATCGAATGAGGACGGTGCAATGGCCCATATGTTAAAAAGTGTAAGGAAATCATGAGACCGCCAACTGTCGTGACATCCGAAATTGTTGCCACATACATACATACATACATGGGTAGATATAAGTTTTGTGGCTTTTGTTGTCTTCACTCTTTAGACATTCGGTTTATTTGGGAGTGTGCCAATTTGGATGACAAACTTCCGTTTTGGATACGATTTTCGAAAATGTTATTTTCGCAGCACAAGAAACAAACACACACACAAAAAAGAATCGCACGAAAGACAGCAAAACAAAATGATTTATTTGCCACCGGAACAATGTTGCTGCACATCAAATAGATTACCTGTGTCACGAGTGTTATTATGTGCTCATACGTCCTTCTCCGGAGCTTGGGCATTGCAATTGTAAGACGCCTGAATTTGGAACGTTTTAAGCCAATTTAGCTCATATTCTGAGAACAACTTCTGATGAGTTGGCAAAGTTTTCTTGATTCTCGACTAATGGCCTGGGCTAGTTTGTGTTGTTCGGTACAATATTCAAATGTTGTTGATCAGAATAATAATCGTTAATTTAATCGTTAATCGTTTATTGTTAACTACTGTTGTCGTCCTTATGCACTTCAGGGCATACATATCTTCTCTTAGTCCAGCCAGGTTCTCCACAATTAATACACTCACCCCACGCCAGCAACATTTAAATGTATTTCCATAAACTGCAATCCAGTGGTGATCCCAGTGTAAATGTGATGAGCTGGCAGGTTGATATAAAATGAGCGACCGACCGCATTTTAAAATTCCTCAAAGACATGACACGTCTCTAATCAATCCGCAAACAATTGAGAAATTGAGATTATGCTTATTAACTAGTATGTAGCTTCGGGCCTGGTTGGATCCCTTAATAATGTGCTTCACATGACCCACACTAGGCCAACGCAAACACAAACACGAACACAGAGACAGACAAAGACACAGACGAATGCAAATATTTGCCAAACGAAATCCGGATGACATTGAAAATTTGCCAACGAAGGAAGGCTTTCAAAGTCAACTTTGTGGCCAACATTGTGTTTGTCTGTGTGTATGCGTGTGTGTTGGTTTAGGCCAAAAGCACCACCACCGACGACAACGACGACATGATAGATGAACTCCACGTTCATTCGAACACAATGCCAAACGAAATATGAGACATTTGTCAGCATCGTCGTTGGTGTTGTTGGTGTCCGACCATTCATTCTCTGCAAAAAGGGGTCAGGACGAGAGGTAACACTTAAAGACATACGTTCCCCACCCCACCCCACACACACACACACATAGATCGACACGCACTTTACCGGTCTTGATGTTAATAAACAGGGACAAATGTAAACACCCGCTCCAAGAGTTTTCCCAAATGAACAGTGTGAACCTTTTTGCCGAACTACATAAAAACATGTAAAGCACGCATACACATACACACATACATAGTACATATATACGTATGTGTATGTACATACACTACAGATGACACTTGGACATGTTTACAGTTTACTGGTTTCATGCTTATGGCCAATTCCTGTTTGCTGTAATTCGTTTGTGTTGTGGCTTTCGTTGTACTCTGGGAACCCCAACTCGTAGATTTATGCACTGCATCCTTCGAAAAGGCAAATGATTTTGAATTAAGGCCAGGTAAACACATTCGTCCTAGTCTTTCATTTTTGTTGGAACAACAAATCGTTTTTGTGGTAGGTTAGTATCCCCAGTCACCCCGCCCCAGACAGGGCATGCAGGAAAGGTTAATTAAAATGGCATGACAACAATATAAACACTACACGTTCTTCCTCATGTTTATGTTACTCTCTGTCTGTATGTACGTATGTATTGCTACTTTATTGCAGTTTCCCAACAACTGGCCAGGACATCCAAGAATATAACCCATGGTTCGTCTTCGCCAGCTCAGACAATAATTCATCTAGCATCCGCTTATCGCTACGGACTCGTCCAGTTCGCATTGACATTAGCTCATATAGATAAATGATAACAAACACACACACACACACTTAGGTACCCGCATACTTAGATGACATATTAAATGCACAATTGTTTGGCTTTGCCCGGAATGTCTCTGCAGGGTAAGGGAATATCTCGTACCACGGTGAGTTCAGTCCCTTCCACAGACTAACTGAAAATAAATGAATTGTTTGTGTTAAACATTATGGGTAAAAAACTTCTGGATCATACCAAAAATATCTTCCAAGTTAACTAAAGAACCAAATGTTCGGAAGTAGTAATCCCCATTTAATTAAGGAAATCAGTTCTCATCTAGATGAGACTTTGGAGGCAGTTTTTTTGTGTTGAAATAATAATAGTTTTTCCAATATTTTTTCGACGATCAGAAAACAAACACTGTTCGATCTCTTCGATTGAGTGCTGCGAATTTGGGGTTTCCCCGAGCTGATCATGTGGGATACTGGTAAATATAAGAAACTGTAGATACTTAATTGTTTCTATGTGTGGTACAAATGAAGAATTTTGTATGTTAAAACATTCGCGCGGGACGTTTAAATATATTAGCCACATATATCCTAACTGAGCCCGATCAGTGGAAACTATGCCAACAGATGGGCAATATTCGTATGACTTACCCTGACATGTACACAAACACTCGTATGTCGGTGTTTGTGGATGTATTTGCAAAATAATTTTTCGTTCTTTGCTCTGTTACATAAAACAGCAAACAAACGCCGGCAAAAGGGTTAAAAGAGGAAAAAAATTAACAAGTCATCGTATAATTTCCTGTACATCCCCAAAGGTCACAAACTAATTTCCGTCAGAGCAAACGTTCGTTCGTATGTAGTCGCTTTACGAGAAGACAAGAGACGAGCGAGCGAACGACCGAATGGAAGAATGACTGAAGGCGACAACGAAATGCATGTGAAATGACCAAGGAGTCGTCCATGCTGTCCTTGTTGTAGCATGAAATTAAAATGTGGAGCGATGCAAGCTCATGGAAATCGTGTCACAGACAATATTCTCCAAAGTGACTCGGTGTGTTGCACACACATACACGTACTCATGTTGTGCGGATGAAATTCGTATGGACAAATCATGGGCAATTCGCAGCCACCTTGACATGGACACTTTGACGGAATGCACTGCATTTTTCTCAGCTACTCAGCGCCGGAATGTCACATACGGTACGATTCAGATTGATGTCTGAAATTGAATGTCTGACATAGTGAGCCAATGGAAATCATGTTTTTCTCCCATCTGAACACAGTTGACCCTTATATTTAGATATGGGTCGCATACCTTTAACCCTTAAATTCGCAGAGTTTAAATACGATGAGTTTCAACCAAAAAATTCTGCATAATTTTCCAGTTTTCTGCACAAATTAGTACAGGACTGTACTTTTCGCCAAATACGATTGATTCACTGTCATAAAAGTTGCCCCGGTAGGCTGTTAATTGCGACAAAGTCAACATGTGGTTGCATCCAATAGGATACACCGCACATTTAAGGGTTAAGAAGCCTTCCAGTTTCTATTTCTTGAGACTTTACTGCAAATGGTTGATCTTTCTTCGATTTGCCATCAAAAATGGTCTGGGCATTGTCCTCAATCCATGGTGGATTCTTAACTTCATTTTCGTGAATTGTCCCCTCGCTTTTTTTGCGTTTGAAGAGTGACTTTCTGAAAAGGAGCTTATTAATCAGAGCGACGAATTTCAGTAGAATTTATGTTAAACCATCATCGAGCTACAGCAACTCGATCAGATTTCTTATCAACTTTTATTTCATCACAGGGAAGGACGAACTCAACGCTCGGCTCGGATGTTGCCTTCGAATTAACATTCTTGCAATCCAAAATTCTGTACATACTGTGGTTGTTGTAGGTCCTTTAAGGAACGCGGGACCTGCAATGACTTTGTGCGGAATCACACAAAAGAGGAAACAGTTAGTGCCTTTCTTTTCCCGCGCGACCAATGGCCGTAAGGGTCTCTGGCGGTGGCGTAGCATTGCTTCGTTCGTTCGTTCGTTTTTTCTTGGTTGTCTGTGCTTCATTTCATCCAATTTGGTTGGAAGTGACGTTTTATGAGCAAAAGTCTTCAGCAACATTACTGGTGTTCGTTTAAATAACGATAGTGTAGTGGCTGTGGGTAGAACAATGAACGACGGTATTCCCACATCAACTTCATTCATTTCCAGCCACATTTTCCTCCTTTCCTTTTCGTTTTGGCGGCCACTTACTCAGGCACTCACTTGCCCGTCCATTCGTTCATACATTTGATTCTTCTCCATCAACTTTGGCCATTTTAGAGAGATTTTATGCGAGGCACATCTTTTTATTGTTCTCCCTTTTTACACACTCTGCGTCATTGTGCTGCCATGCCATGGTCGTGGTGCCAGAAGTGTCACTTTTGGTGGTTTTAATGTCATGACGGTCAACTTTTGGTATTGTTTGCTGATGGCGGTGGCGGTGACGGTGACGGTGACGATGGCCGATGGTCGATGCTGATGGCTGTGATGAGAAGTTATGAACTTTTTCTATTAACCCCGTTGCCGTTTGGCGGATGAACCCGCGCGATGCTGACGTTTCCTTCACACATACTTCAAAAAACACAGTCATACAGACACAGTCGCACAAGTACTGTGTATGTGAGGGATAGAGAGACGTTCGTTCGACTATTAAAGTTTTGGGCAATTATTTATGAATTGTCCCCTTCGGAAACGGCCTATGAAGATTATGATGTTGGCTGGGCCATTATGCATTGAACAATCTGTTTGGATGTTTTGATATCGAATTTGTGTGTAACGAGTCAAGAGGTCATTTAAAATGAAAGAAACCGCTTTGGTTGTTGCTCAATCTGTCTCGGTGTCTCTGTATGTGTGTGTGTCAAGAGTGCGTGTGTATGTGTGGGAAGCAATGAAATTGACAATATTTCTTCCTCTTCGTCGTGCCATTAAATCGATCTCGTGATAAATTGATGAACATGAAGATAAATAACAGAACTGGAGAGTATGGAGTGGGGGTGTGTTTGTGGGCTGGTGCGTACGGTTTGTTGGCTCCTTGTCGACTCTCAACGTCCGTCTACGGCGTAATAAAGTGGTCGAATTAGAGCACACTTCACTTATTTCCGATAAAAATATCTCTGGGTGTGTCTGAGTATGTGTTAAGGTTTATTTATAATGTGCCTGTGCTGGTGCTGGGCCATGGGCTATGCCATGTAATCTGTTGCAATTCCAGCACGTATGACAAAGTTTTCTATTCGTTTTTTTTTGTTCAGACTCCTTTGTGGTCTCCAAAAGGCGTTATTATTGTTTCAAAGTGCATTTGACCCTTCCACATCCCCCCCCCCCCAAAAAAAAAAAGAATGAAAAACGCCTTTCGCACATCCTTGTTTACGAGTTGTTTGCTGTGTGTGTGGGAGTGTGTGTTGTTGGGGGAGGGGGTTGTATTTGAAAGTTAAGTCGTCACTTGAACTGGCTCTCAGAGGCATGCTTCAATAATTAAAGCAATAAACTTGTAAACTGTTCAACAAACACTTCGAAACAACAACAAACTCAACAAGAGCAACAATAACAGCAAACAACCTCAGCAGATTATTTATAAGGAAACAAGCATGCAACCAACAGCAACAACAACAGCAACAAAAGAAGAATCTGAACAACATCTACTTGTAGTGAATGTTGTTACCAAATGCAATAACTTCTATTGCTGCCAGCCAACGTTCAATTGGCCTCTCATGCCCCCCACCCGCATGTCAATGCTGAGTGGTGCAAACACAAGGGAAGCAGGGAACGAATGGATGATAGATGCCGCCCCACAAGCTCAAGCACAAGCACAAGGACACCAATACGAATACACCCTCAATGTTCCGGATGGTGGATGGATGAATGGTTTGGCGGATTGCTGGCTTAAGTTGTTTTGGGGTGTGCGTGTGTGTGTGAGACTCAGCAACATGTTGTTCATGTTTTAATATGTGACTCTGTGGCAGGAACATACAAATCATTGATTCTTTTCCGCCTGATGGGATGTAAGCGCGTGTGTACCTACAATCTTCATCGTCCAAAATCTCCAGAGGAAAGTGAGCTTAGCCCCGGCAACTACTTTCTGCTCTCCAAATACTGAACAATAAAAATTATGTATCACCGTATTTATGATTTTGTTCTTAACTATGACACTGCAGAGAGGGTGACCCAAATGCCTTCAGGACATTCGAACATTAAGTAACTTTTGTTCATTCATTGGAATGAATTTTCAAATCAAAATCTTAAATCAAGCCCAATTTCGAAACTTGTTCTCCCCTCACGTATTATACTTGGGAAATATCTATATATTTTTTTTAAAATGTGTTTCTTTTAAGGTAGAATAATCGGGCTAGAGAAAATGAAACAAGAAAATATGTACTCTAGGGTGTACCTGAATCATCAAACACGCATGGGAGCTGGCGTTGAAATAAGAAGCGACCACTCCGCAGGGTGACACAATATATAGGATGACAAAATTGGAATAGTATCAACCAAAATGCCAAATTTGGAAATATAGAGAAAGACTAATGCCCGGTTTTGAGATGTCGAATTTTTTGAGAAAGCTAAATTTGTACAGAAACGATTACGTTCGACCCAACGGTTGTTCGACTGATGGGTGTTAGTCAAATCAAAGCAATTTGTCGAGTGGCAAGCTAACGTTCGACATCCAGAAACAGGATACAACTCAGTGGTGTTTTCCCAGAACCGAAACAGTGGTCGGATGTTTAAGGTGTGTATGTTGTATAACGACGACGCGACATAAGTGTTCCTAAGTGTTAAAATAATTTCACTACTGGTGACACATTAAACGCCACTTAAACTGATTGTCTAAAAGTGTTTGTTTAAAATGTAGGCTCGATCTCCACGGTGTCTAATTGCGTCGATGTTGTTTTTTTTGTGGAGAATTATTTAAAATGACTGGTACTTTTCTCAGAATTTACCAAAATTTACCAAAAGTTCACCCGAAAAACATTCAACGTTTTCAAATGTTTTGGGTCAGCCTTTATTTGTATGTACAGCTGCATTAAAGTGGTTATTTTGGTAAAGAGTTTTATTCGAGATACACACATACAGATAAATGCCTTCGTATTCGTTTCAGACAAATTGCTACAAGGTTCACAGCTTAAGGCGATAGACTTAAGGAGGCAAATATGAAATGTAGTCCATGCTCTTATGCCTCCAAATATATCCAGTCTCATATATACGAGCATATAATCCGGTCCACATATGTATGTATATATTATACACATACACCCACTCACATGCACTTTAAGGGCACTTTGAGGGATTAAGCCATAAAACTGCAATGATTGAATTTCAGTTTCTAAAAAAAAGGGGGAGACTCCTTTCGTACTCTACTGTCTTGAAACATGTTGTTGAATTGTGTCTATGTGTGTGTGTGTGTGTATTTTTGAACTCACAGCCATCTCTACATATCCGTGTGTGTGTGTGTGTGGTTTATATGAATATTACACAGAAACATAAGTAGAAATTTATTGAAATGTAAATATGAATGAATGCTGGTGCGACATGGGGTTGCAACAATTCAACAACACATTTTTCAAATCAATTCCAAATTTACATATGGTTTGGCTTACACACAGAGATAGTCATAAACCACAGACGTCTGGGCACGCACGGACGGGACGGAACAAAAGACACTTGACCATCGGCAGATTGCGCTATTTTGGAAGTTGGTCTGATAATCAAATGGGTTCTTTTTTGGAGAAAGCCTAACTGGGCTTTATTGCCGGGCCGTCATACGAGACACTGGTGTCTGGAGATATGTTCATGACCTCAATGGGTTAGTTTTTGGTAGCATGCATCCACATGCGGTTGCACTTCACAATAAATACCAAAGCAGAAAAAACGGAAACAGCAAAACCCAACTAAATCTCGTCATTTATGCAAATTTCTTGCTACAAATGTATGTACATTTTGTACGAATGCATGTGCATACAATATCGTCGTCCAGCCATTATCAATATGGAAGATCTGCGGATATTGAAGACTTCCACTTAGGCCAAACAAATGGGAGAAGTTGCAATTGGTTTAATGCAAGCACTCTTGTTGAGGGCGTCATTTTGTCAAAAGTTCTAACTACGATTTCAGCCAGAATGTCAAATGTTTATTAACCACCTCACTTTTGACCCCTTTGTCATACGAGCAAGGTCAATTTATTGTTCTGCTTCATATTGAAGTGCTTTCATTTCATCTTCGAAAAACATACAAACAAGTAAATACTTGCCATAATAGTAAGGCTGGCCACTGTACCCAGTTTGAATGTAAAATTCCATACTTTGAATTTTGTTTTGTATTAAAAAATAAATATTTGCAATAACAATTTTTTGGGCTTTTCATGCTCCAATAGACAACTACAATCTGCTCAAAAGCCCACATATTCTTGACCGGTTCGAATGGAAAATTGTTGATGCATATTTGATAATCTGCAGGTCGTTTTTGGGGATAATTCTAATAAAAACTCGAAATGCAAAAAGCCATGTCCACCGATGGAGTTAGACAAGTTTACCAACATAACAGCATTCCAAGAAGAGAAACTTTGAGTCGAGGGCAAATTAAATAAATAACATAAGAAAAATATAAACAATTAAATAAGTACGCTTGAAATAAAATAAATGTTGGATTGGTTGGGATGGAATGCTGAAATAATGGACGTAGTTATGAACCGAAACGTAATGTGCCAAAATGCCTCTTCTACATTCACATTAGAAGATAATTTCGCAAATAGATCTCGTTCAAAGTCGTTATCGTGTATGAAGCGTTAACTGTCATGGGAGACAAAACAGTGATGTTGTTTTGCCCACCAGAAGAATATCCAATGTCTGATTTGGAAATTCAACTCACAATCCCTCGGTTGAAGCCTGACAGAGAGAAAATCCTTACAAAAGCGTGCACACAATGCTCCTCCGTTTGCACACACCGTGCAGTTGTTGCATCCACATTTCAGAGCGCTCAATAGAATTTGCCGAATATGCAAATATTGTACGGATACTTGCGTTTGTGTGAACTGCAACACTTTGCTATTATTGTGTATTATATTAACATTCCCTTTGGAACGTTGTGCAGAACCCGCCTCTAGCATTCCATCCTGCACAGCATTCATTCGTGTGTGTGTGTGTGTGTGTGAATGGATGTGTGTGTATATGTGCATAGTCATAAGTACAGATTATCGACATTACCACCATGAACTACCACAATTTGATTTATTCGATGTTGTTGCGGATTTGGAATTACATTCAAATCCTTTATGAAATGAGATGGAAATATTGTATCGCTGTTATTTGGTTCACTAAGCGGATGGGGGGGGGGGGGTGGGTGGTGAACGGTGAGTGCATGTACGATGGGATCGTGGCCATTTCATGTGCTCTTGCATTGAATGCACGTGTATAAATGGAAATCAAAGTGCACGAGTATAGATTCATAGAAGTCAATAATTGAATCTATTACATGTGAGTATGACCAATTGAAAGCAATGCTTTTTTTTTTGTGCACACTCACAAGTAGATTCATATGCAGATGCAAATGTCAGTTAGCAGAGCAAGCTAACCAGTTGATCGTTCACGATTACAGTGAAAAGTAAACTTTTTTTGCGAGGAGTGTGAGTTGGCTGGCACAGAACTGGATGAGGAGGGTACAGCAGACATGGGGAATACGAGTAAGCCTGTAGGGACATTACAAACATTTGGTGCATTTAGTATGTAATGATGTCATGGTCCATTCACAAGTTTTGTTCTAATCGAGCATTCATTTGATTTTCTATATTCTTAAAAAATGCAAACAAAAAAATTATTGCGAATTCTGTGACAAAAAAATGACACATATTTAGTCAAATATTTGTATCAAAGATAAAAAAAAAACGGTTATAAAAATCCGAAAATGCTCATATGTAACAGTATTTTAAATGTAAATATTGTTACTTGCAGACAAGCCTAATGGATTTAAACTCACATGTAACCGAAATTATCCCAATAAATTAAGTACTAGGTAACTAAGTTCTGAAAAATGTTTGATGGTCTTACCTGGTTTGGAATCTGGGTCCTCATTGGTTTAAACGATAAATTGGTGTTTATTTGCGCATATCCAAAAAAAAACGCCGTGAAGCCAAAAATATACCTTCGTTTCAGTTTGAGGTGTTCGAATTATAAAATTTTCAAAATCAACAAAAATGTAATCAAATGTTGAATATGATTTGTTTTGTTGGTCCCGTTCAGTAAAGTTCATTCCAATTTATGATAATTTGTTTACCATTTTTACGAAACATTTAATATTTTTGTTGAAATATCTGGGTTGTCTTTTTTCTCTATGTAGTAATGTCCTTTTCGTTTTCAAAGTATTTCGGTTGTTACGTTAGTTTTCCTTTGCCATTTAGTTTGTGAACGGCCCCAAAACGACTTCAGCGACTTGGACAATTAATGGTTCAGGAGTTTTAATTTTTAATTGATAACAACATGTGTATGCACTTAAATACTTTTGGTTTATTTCTTATTGTCTTGTGAAACTGTTTATAAATTAAAGGAACAGAAGTCGCTTAGTTAATTCAATTTAGCATTCGAAATGTCCCAATGAAGATTCGGAAACCTCAATTAAAATCGACTACGTTTCGTAGTCGCTGGACTCTTAAGTGAGGACTTGGTCGTTGTTGCGATAGCAGACTCATCTCTGTTCTGGGGTACTTCAATGGTACGCGGCAAATCAGGATAGGCATCGCGTGTAATGGCTGAAAAGTCATTGGTATTGAGAATTGCGAATGACATAAAGGCCAGTCAGGGGGAGGTACTTACCACGATTCTGCCTGTAGCCATAGCGATCGGCATTGTAGAATACGGTGACAAATTGGCCATCAGTCATGCGATACGAATAGTAACCGACCACTACCAACTCGGGTGTCTTGTCGACTTGGACGAAATAGCCTCTTTCGTAGCGGGCAGTACCGTCGAGCAGTTCGTAGCGATACTCATAGCTGCCGTCAGGGTAGTGGTGATCGAATTGATCCAGCACCCGATTGCCCAAATCGTCAACATGGTCGTAGGGCACGTCGGCGGTGTCTTTGGCAGGCTTGCGCTGTTCGTCCAATGCATTTTGTGTGTACGATTGGTGGTGAATATTTCTCGAAGGCTGCGGCTGTCGTTGCGGTTGTACTGAAGCCGCCTCCGTTAGACCTTCGAGAATGCCAACAACCAAGAACGCCAAACAAAGGATACATGTGCCACTGCTGGCTGTTTTTGTCATATTGTCTTGTTTCCTTGGAATTGTCAACAACAAAAAAAAAAAAAAATAACATGTACTTCTTAACGCACGTATAGATCAAGCAACCACAACTTGCTTTTGGTTAATTGGCAATGGGTGGTGATGAAGGTGGCGATGGAGGTGACGGTGGCGGTGGCGGCTGCGTCAGTTGACACAAATGTTTCCGGGCGGTCTGTCGCTTACAGTTTAATTCAAATTTAGCTTATCCGAGTGCTTTTATAGCTTGAAATACAACGAAATCGCGTCAACAACAAATGTCGTCAGTACAACGGTTGAGCAGAGGTGTGGGTACGGTTACGGTGGCGGGTACGTGTATTCGCAACATCTGATGTGAACAATCAAGCAGCTGGGTCATCTTCATTCAGAACATGAATGAAATCAAACGATTTGAAATACGCGCACATTACGAACATTCTTCACTTGGCAATCGCACGCAAACATCACCACTCACCACTCACCACTCTCGAATAGTCGTCGGTTGTTTTTGTTGTTCATATTTTTGCTTTGGAATTCATTTCGGTAATAACAATAATTTTGGCCACAAAACCCTTTTTAACCACACTCAGATACACACACACACACGGGTCGATGAAAGGCATACTCGTTATTCCCGCCATAAATTACTCGTCACTAGTACATACACACATACGCGTACCGTCAGTCTGGGCAAGTGATGTGACACAGTTTTGCCAGAGTTGACGAAGCACGGTGTATTCTCAGGGAATACACAATAAAGTTACATTTGTTTTTGGGCAAGGAAAATATTGCTCTGCATAAACTGTATGGAAATGAATGGGACAAGATTTCAGTTCTTGTGCGAATGTGGGCATTAGAAGAACTTGGACATTTGTTGTTGTACACGTAAACATCTTAAGTAATTTCATTGAATGGACTTAATTTGCAGCAGTGTAAAACTTTTGCTCTGCGACGACCGTCATTGTCATTGTCCTTGCTGAAGATATCGATGCATTGGGGTCACCGACACACACACACTAGGACAAAATGTGTCTGCAAAGTATTTTATTTTGTGATCATTGACGTTAATTAAGGAAAGTTTAAATACATTTTCCGAAAGTCCAATAAGTATGCGGTTAGAAATTGTTTAACACGTCTTGTACTCTTCATGGGTCCCGCATAGAGGGATCCACTTATTCTCTGCATTATGTCAGATTGTTTTATTGCGAGGAATTGATGGAGACAACTTTGTCTGTAGAGAAGAACTAAGTGAGGACGTGTGCTAAACAACGGGTGGAATCTTGTATTAATTATAGCAACTCATATTACAGCCGTACTCAGTAGGTCGAAAAATCAGAGGCAGGACCATGCCTAGTCCAAGAAGTCGATCTTACACCGCCATCTTACAAAACCAAGTGCTGATCATGTCTGATCGTTTCCACTATCGTTGATATTCCCAGTGTGTTTTAGGAAAAGAAAAAAGTAGTTATCACTAATAAAACAAGTGTTGCTTCGATTATACTCAATGAATCTAATATAAAGGATTCCATGTTTTCCACAATTCCTTCTTCGAAAGTTAGATGCAATTCGGTAAAGAATGCGTTAAGATGTCAGGGTGTGGACCATTTAGTGAAAAATGTGATGTTGTAGTTCCTTCCTCGAAGAGTTAGGCAGTATGGATGACTCACTAATGTAATCTCTACTTTAGTTTCAAGATATACTCAATTACAAACTTAATCGACCATAGACTATTTCTTGTCCTTCAGTGCGGAACAGCGTGCGACCGTAACAACTGAACAAATCAAAAAGATTTCATTATGACTCTCTGCTGCAGCTTATCGGGTCAATAAATAATCACAACATGATGTCTCAATTAATTGCCAAAACTGTTCAAGAAGAAAACATAATTCCAAGCGAAACCATGTAAACTACGCCCTAAGTTTCTTAATTCCACTTTCAGAAGTACAAAAGTAACATTCAACTGATGGGAGCTGACCGGAATGGAGGGAGTTAGATTAGCTGTCATCCTGTGGAAACAAAAGTGGCCTTAACATACGAGTGTGTGAGTGTGACAAACACATGCATCAGAGAACATTTATCATGGGAACAAAGCCAGTCCTGATGACTTCAGGTACAACGGCAAAAACTACGCAGATGATTTTTTCGTATTTATTTACACCTCTCGCTCCTCTCCATCCACCCCCTAACAATCAACCAAGCACAACGACAAAAAGTTCAAATTGGTACTTGAGACCACAACAAATCATTTTTATCTTGAAAATTGATATAAAGCCAAAATCCAAAAACGTTGGTTACACATTTTAACCGCAGACTCACACACAGACAAACAAAGATACCGATACTCGGATACGCATAAGCACAGCTACGGCTACAGCTACAGCTACAGCTACAGATACAAGTACAAATTGTGGCTTGTAGCAGAAGATATCAAACAAAAATCTACATCAAAGTGGAATACGTGCGTCTGATGTTGATGAAGACACCGCGATACATGAACGACGCCGTGTACTCGGTAAATCGAGGAGTCAAGCGCGTAGGAACAGTGGTGTGGCCAACGCCAGCCATGGATGGTTGGCTCAACTGTTCGGTCTTATTAGCGTTGTTGCTGCCTCTGAGTCAGTCGTCAGCTGCCGCTGCGGATGATGACTTCTTAACCAGCCGAGTTGTTGGATGGCTGGTTGGTTGGCGTCATGTCAACGCTGTGTGTTTTGCCGTCGGTCACGTGTTGACGCAGATTTTATCTTGTCATCATCGTCTCTGTACTTGTTGGTTTCTTCTCCTTCTCCAGATACTCCCTTCATACTGTTGAAGATTCTGATTCCGTTAAAACTGCTGCTTGTTTTTTTTTCTTCGTTTTTTTTTTTATTCAAGTCTTCTTACTGTCTTCCTCTCACTATTTCTATAATATAAACTTTTCGGTGTTTATTTACATTTTTTACTCCACAATCCTGTGGACATGTGCTGCATTTGTGAATAGAAAATGGCTTGAACCTACTTAATAATTCTGTAATCAAGTCCTAGCATACGATTGGCATACGTTGAGCCAGAGATACCCTACCGACGAGTAGACCTTATTCGGAATGAAGAACCAGTGTCCCCCCCACCTACCACGACCGTAGGTATATTGACTAGGGGTGCTTTGCTAAAATAACTTTCGGAAATTTGTTGTGAATCATTTTTAAAATCCTAATTGGCCCAATAGAAACATTACAAATTGTTTAAATGTGTTCAAAGAAAGCACAGTATCCTGCTAAAAAAAATATCAACTATCCTGATGTCGCAAAAGTTCAAATTCAGAAAACAACATTCGGTACAGTAATGTTTAGTCAATCATCTTTAGACCATCAAATGATTTGGATTGCTGATTTTGTTTTGTTGACCAAATGACCAAAACACCAAATAACAATCTGAAGGTTAAATAATGAATACGCACGTGTCTTAAACTGGTTAGAAAAAACAAACGAATTTCTTAATATGAGAACCAAATTTTGAATTCAATTGTATAAAAGTAATAACAGTAAAATATTCCAGTAGACACTACAATATTTATGGAGATCGTGATGTTTACGATTTCATCACTGAGACGAGCTATCCAAGCCAGGCGGCAAACAATACTTGGATGTTATTGACCATTGTCTGGTCATATGTGTCATTCCAGATCAAAGAAGGATACACAAAAAATCCAAATTGTAAATCTTGTGAGAACTGGTCCATCCACGATGAAAATTATTAATCAGTGCAACACTGGATGTGCTCTTGTTTGCGACTGCAGGATCGCCGACTCCCTTACCTAGGGAGCAGATAGTTTACAACACCGAAAAGCTGACAAGCGTGCCTGGGACATCGATATCAACGAATCGTTATGGTGGGGTTTTCTTTAATACGGCGTGGACTCCTTCCGAGTCAGAAGGAGTCAGCTGATTTCATTTTGTAATACAGTTTTCCAAAATTATGACTACTTTTTTGATTTCAGACTCTGTCAGATCAGCGCACGAGATGCTATACCCTGCGGGAAGTCTTAATCTCCTGTATCTTTTCCAAAAGAAGAACACTCAGTGACTCGTTTGTGGCACATACTTGTTTTTATTGTTTCTTGTAAAATGGTACGATGTAATCGTTTGGCAGGACACTGTTTCCATATACATACATGTGTAGACCGACTAACACAACTGAATTAGGATTGTATGGATAATTTTGTCGTATTGGAGAAATTCATTTATATGGCCCATTAAATTGCTTTGCGTTTTTTTATTTTCGAAATAAATCAATATTTACTTACGGCTGGAGTATGTGAATACACTGAGAGAATACGTGAGCGAGATTATTGCAAATCCAGACTAGATGACCGGGTTAACTGCTGAAACTCAGTTGATCTGTCTGTCGCCAGACACGAGATATTGGAATGACGATTTCTCTCGGTGCTGGGTTTGTTTGCCGAATGCCGCATACATACTTAATATTATTTTGTTTGCAAATTGTCTGTCCGATTGTCCGTCCACATTATGTTGGTTATGTTGGTCTTACTTAATACCACTTGACCACATGCAAACAAAACCATATGCACATTTGGCATTTAGTGTGTGGGTATGAGTGTGGGTACGGGCATTGGCCGAGGCTGAGGCTGTGGCTATTTTTCTTTTCTTTGGATACTTGCCCTCTCGGTTTTCAGCCCGGGACAGAGGCGGATGGATATTTTGTAGTGCTTAGTTCACACACCTCGGTTACTAAATGGAGTTTAGGCCACAAGTCCAAGCCAAATGCGGACAACGCATTTGTCTTGTGCAAACAATTCGAATGTAAATAACACCCACAAATTTGTAAAGGACCAATATTGAACGGCACAGTGCGGGAAGGACATGTAAACGGGTTGCAGGCGACTCGAGTGTTCGGTCGACGCCACCACTACACAATTTTGTTCGATGTCGTAGCACAGTGCCATGACTATGTTTACATGCATGTCCTTCTAAGCCACATGATTAATTTCATGTGTGGACTAAGGAAAGAGTGGGATTTGGGGTTTGCACACACACACACACACTGTTGAGAAACTTCCTTGACACCCGCAGCCGCACCCGCACTCACGCCCCACTTTGTAATTCCAATAACATGTCAGACTTAAATGAGTGGTTACGACCATGGCTGTGTGGCTGAACAAAACCGAAACAAAAAAGCGCAACCACAAAACCATTTGCAAAACAAATATAACATTCACATTCATACGAAGAGCACACTCCTCGTGCACAGACTTGGTTGGCTGGCATTGTCTCCACGAGCTGACAGCTGCATATGAAGCTGATCTGCAAAAGCGGAAAGTCCCCTCCACCCATTATCTTTGGATAGTTTTGTGTTTTGCATGTTGGATTGTCAATGCGAACAGCTGCATTAGGATGCTCGATTGTAATCCTCTGGCATTAAATACTCGTACTCAAGGATTTAATTATATTTTTTATTATTTTCTTCTCATACATTCAATATGCATTGGAATTCATTGGCGAAGGATATGACATGTGGTTATAACTAGTATTGCCTGGCCTTGGAAAGGGATGTGGAATAATCAAATTCAAGGCAAACATCAAGAAACATTACTCTCTCTCTTTCCGCCCTCCAATACCCGAGTTGATCCGATAAAACCACTCACAGCCAAGTTGAATGAATCCATAAGAGATTGGCAGAGTTCAAAGAAATTGTTTACAACCGAGCGGAATTCGACGATATCTTTGGAAGGCGAGAGACAGAAGCTAAAGCCCAGATTGGATGCGACAACTAAAGAAGATACTCGTATCTATGAGTCACATGCCGGCGATGTGAGAGATCAATGCTGTGCTATCGATGCCAACCGAAAGGAGGCCGATGCATGATGAATGTTGAGGTATTGGCCAATATCGGCTTGATGATCATAATACAATGTACTTCCAAAGAACTTCAATATAAGGATCGTGTCTACTCGCAGTAAGTCAGTAAAACCCGTTCGCGATATGAAATTGAGATCAGCGAAATAGAAGAGTCGATAGTTTGAATATCCGCAATAGTGAATTGGAATCGACGAATGCTGCATTGAATGCACGTGTCCACGATCTGGAGCAGTTGCTGATTAATGAAAATGCTCGTCACAATGCCCAGATCACCAACTTGAAAGCGGAAGGACAGCGTGTGATATCACCAAGCCTAGTTTATCCGCCGGTTGTTCCTCATATGGAAGAAATCTCAACAAAAATTAAGGGAATGCACATAAATATCAACTGGATCCAGATGGAAGCGAGGCTTAATCGACCCGCTAAGAAACACTAACAGAATTAATTACTATAGCTCCGCATAAATGAAAGCAGAAGTTGCGAGGTAACTTTTGGAAGAGTACTTAACCACACACACACAACGCACTTTGTGTTACTCTCACTGATAAGGAATACATGCACAACACACACACATAGGAAGGAAATGGCCAGGGATCATGGCCAGTCTGAATCAATGACATTTAAATTTCATATGATTTAAATGCTCATGCTGTTTTTAAAAGTTGTTTTTGCTAAATTACACTACAAAACCATATTGCTTTTAAAAACCAAAAAATTTTTTTAACTAAAATGCACAGTTTTTACACGATGTCCTGACACGTATATACGTGGAAAAACAGGATTAGATGTACATGTATTTTTGTCGTTAAAACATTCTTCAAATCGGTCAGTTTAACTTAAAATATATAAGTACATTCATTATAATATACTGTACCTCTGCAGGTATGTAGGTTTTTTCCTTTTTTTTTTTTAAATAAGAACCTCACAGTATAATATTTCTAACGGATGTCTTTATCCCAAATAACACCAGGCAGATTATTTTTCCACTTCTACTTCTCCTTATGGCACGTTTGGAAATGCTCACCTTAAGCTTCTTTTTTTCTGTCGCAGAAACGCGGATCTTTCTTCTTTGTAGATAAATATTGTTAAAAGTTCAGAAGAGTGCTTAGTGAAGTTTTTATTTTGAATGTGATGTAAATCGACTTTAAAATTGCCTGGAGGACGGGTGGTATTTTTAGCATTTAATCTCCATATAAAAAAGAGCTCTCCATAAAATAATCATTCAAAAAGCACTTATCTGAAATAAAAAAATACTTGCAGACTATTTTGAGGGGCGTTGAGAACGTTACTTGTGGGCGAACGTGTTTAAACATCTGATGGAAACATCAATTGTAATTCATACGATATTAAAATAATTAAATAGGGAAGACGTTGTCGAACTGTAGATGTTCTTGAAAACTGCGAGTGACGGTTGGCATATTTTAAAATCTGAGGCAAACAAATGTTAGTTTGTGATACATTTGACGTGTTGTGCCCCATATGCATATGCGAAACATGAATAGGTAATTTTCTCAATTACTTTAAGATTGGAATTACATATTTTGTATTAAGTTGCACTTATGCCTTTATTTGTGTTTAAACGACGGTGATTTAGATTATACTTTGGTAGGTGTACAAGTGTGTGTATGTGAGTTTGTTTCCTTTCCTTTCGTTAGTGTGCCGAAACATTGGATTATTATACACTCCATCATAGGATGGAGTATATACTAAGTTTGTCATTCCGTATATATATTATCGGTCAGTGTAACATTCTAAGACATTCTAGCGATGTCCGTCTGTCCGTCCGTCCGTCTGTTGTCTGTTGAAATCACGATAGAGTGCGAACGACCAACGCTAAAAAGCTGAAATTTTGTAGGAAGATGTTTTTTGCCCATAAGCAGCAGAAAAAGTTCCCCTTTACGGGACTAAATATATTCCGGCCCAAGCGCCCCGGTAGGCGAGTTGGTAGCGTGCTTGCCTATCAGCGTGGGGGTTGTGCGTTCGATTCCCACCAGAGGCTTTGGTCTGTCGCTGAAAAATTCAAGCCAAATAGTCTTTGTCACTCGGTTTATCCTTGGACCCAAAAACTTAGAATATAAATTTACTTTGTATTGTAATTAATAAATAAATAAATAAATAAATATTCCGGCCATAATCAAATTTTTCAAATTTTTTTTTTCACTACATCTAAGTTCTAAGTTTATATAATTTATATATGGGGAAAAAAATCCCAAAAATGGGCGTGCTCATGGGTTCCGTGGACCCTTGGGGCCCAAAAAAGGGCCCATGATAAACATGCGCATATGGGTATCGAAGTGCAACGAAATTTACTCACGAACCCCAATATGCCTTTATTTTCATGATTTGCCTAAATTTTTTGATCCGGTTTCTGAGATTATCGGGTCACCAGCGGCCCAAAAACCGTCCCTTGACAAACATGGACATATGGGTATCGAAATTTTCTCGCGAACCCAAATATGCATTTATTTTCATGATTTGGATAAAATTTGTGATCGGGTTCCTGGGACTATCGGGTCACGAGCGGCCCAAAAACTCAGTTAGTTTTCTTATTTATTGACTTTTTAAGGATCCATGATGGAGGGTATATAAGATTCGGCCCGGCCGAACTACTATTTGTCCACTTGTTTTTAATTCGTTTATTTATATTCCTCATTATGTACTAAAATAAGCAATAGTTGATATGTGGTTAATGAACACAATGCTCCATAAGGAGACGGCTGATATTATCTTGTATAGTTTTTATTTTGTAGGAATTACGCTGGCGCTGTGAGCGAGATAATTTATGTACTTAACGCGATGTGTGGTTTAAAGTCGCCTTGGAATGTTTGAGGCGTTTTCAAGAGTTCATTGGATTGAACGTATACGTGTAGCGTCGTCGACATTTGCGAGATGTTACTTAGCGCAATTAGTGAATGTGGGTTCATTAACAAATAACAAAGTATGCTTGAACTGTCTTAACCTCACATTCTGAAAAGTACAATTTTAAAATCCTAGCACCTCTTGCCAATTCGGAACACTGCATCATTTCAGCATCCCTTTTGCTCTCCGGGCCACTTCGAAACCAGCCACGAAGCGGCCAATGTACGTATACGAAAAGACACGTTGGGCTGAGTTAAATAATTCTAATCTGCACGTTAACTGGAACTTATGTTTCTTTGACAATAACTCTATCCCAAGTCTTGGTAACGATGACCAGATATTCATTGACCCGGTTGATAAAGCTAACCTTTTGTCTGAAATATTTGCAAATAATTCGTCTTTGCCTGAAATCAACCACTTCTCCGGAAATTTCGTCGCTCCACTTTTTTCTATGAAATACTTCAATGTTGAGTCTTATAAAAAATAAAGGCGAGACTGGTCCTCTTATTTGTGGGATTGTCCGAAAACAGGAAGACACAAATTTTTATTTATTTTAAAGACTTTATTGCGATTTATTCTCTAAAAAGAAGCAAACAACAAGTTAACTTTCCCCTCACTGCGTGCGCTTTGTGTATCGGGATCAAATTCAATTATGACATCGTCGTATGATCTCACAATGACAGCTGTACGTACCAGTACCGGTACCAGTACCAGTATCAAGTGAAAGTTAATGTTTTGCAACTTTTTACAACAGTTCCAATTCGTGGAGTTCGTGGAGTGTGTGGGGGGAAATGGGATTTGCTTTGAGTTTATTATTACATTCTTTTAAAGTGTTGCTAAGCCGTTCCACTACTCGTCCGCCTCCAATGGGGAAGTAAACAATCCCAATTGAGTATTCAATGGGTTCTGTAGGTGGTGTCGGTTTCTTCGTAACTACCTCAGCTACAACATACTTACCTACGTACAGTCAGTCAGACCGACATACATACACAGATACTTTAGACATCCATTAAAGTGACATTTGAATTTGAATGTTCCAGTCTTAGGAGTTGCCGTTGCTCTTTTGTGACTTGACTCCAATGACAAAGTACTCGCTTATGTTTGTCTGTGGCTCGTATTCCAGGGATGCTTTCATTTCTGAACGCAAACGTAAAACGAAAGTTATTTCAAGCGGGAGCATAATATAAGCGAGCATTTGTCATTCATTAATTGAATTTACAAAAGAAACCTCAATGAACGCGTTTGCAGGGAATGGCAAAGGCAAAGGACAAACTACAACCACTTCCTGCGGGATGGGTGTGTCGGGGACGTCCGGGACGTCCGGGATGCCGAATGCCGATGGAGAAATCAAAAAAAGAAAAACGCATACACACACAAAAACTTTAGAACATCATCCTGAATAAAATATGAAATTAAAACAATTGTTGTTTGTTGTTGTAAGTTTAATCTTTTTGTTTGCGTGTATATACATAGTATGCATGAGTATTAGTGTGTGGACAGAAAATGTGTCGGTGCTGAGCATCCAACTGAGATTACAAGATTCTTCAGTCGGCCTCTGCTACATCATTGACTTCGCATTTGCTCTGGTGACAGTCCTCAGCATCGTTCATGACTTTCGTGGTGTCTGCAATGCGAGCTGGGTACGAGGGTGAATGGTTATGAGCGATGTGTTGAGTGTGTGATCGGGTGCGGCATGAAAAGCTGTAAATGTGATGGTTTGGTTGTGTATCCGGAAACGCTTGGGCTGCCGTCTTTACAATTGTTGCGGTCTACGCGTCGGTTTCTTCTGTTTGGGTTTGCGTGTGGTACTCGTCGTGCTAATAGCGTCTGGGAATTTAAACTGGGGTACATTCAAGCTACGTGGCAGCGTGGGAGCCTTTTGCGAGTATGTGGCTGCAATCAGAAACGGTTCACATCATTAATGAATCATAAGCCCGATTATTCTATTGTAAGGACAAGGAGTAAGATATTGAACATGTTCTTAAGACTTTCGAGTAAGAAAATGTTCGATATCAACGAAATGACACAAATAACATATTTTTTGGTTGAAAAATGTGGAGAGAAAAACTAATAGTATCCAAGAACGTGCCACAGCTGTGTGTTAGCTTAATAATGCGAATGCAGGTCAGCAATCAATTATACGGATTTTAACTGTATATCAATGTGCAGGAGACAGTCTGGGACGATTCAGGGCCAGGGTTTTTTTTTCTTAAATCCTTAACGGAATGTCCTGTATTTATGACACTTTGGAATATCTTGTAACATATCCCACATTTCCTCACCATGGAGTTTGTGTTATAAAATTGGACCGTTTTTCATGTTTGGTTATTAGAAATAGATTTCCCTGCAACAGTAAATGCCATTGCCTTGTGAAAATGTGAAAAAGGACATACCTGAATCTTGATGGTAACCCTTGTCATCGGCTGTATAAAAGACGGTGAGGAATTTCCGATTTGGCATAGGATATGAATAGAAACCTTTGCGGGCGAGAGCTTTAGATTTACCGGCAGGAATCCAGTACGACTTCTCGTAACGCGACACTCCGTTGCTCAGGACATATCTATTGGAAATGTAAAGAAATGGCAGTGATTATGAAGTTCTTATTCGGACATCCTTCTAGAGATCCTATTTATGATATCTAACTTACTTGTATTCAAAATTGCCATCCAAGAACCGTCGATCGACTTGTTCCAAAACTCTCGGTTCGGTGACCTCAGCTGGGTGGTAGTGGCGATCATCGTCCGCTTCCAGCGTTGAATCAACTTCTTCCGATGGTCCGTCTGTGGGCAAGACGGTCGGCTGAGCTGTCGTTGTGGTTGTGGTTGTTCTTCGGGGACGGCGATTAACCGAGCGGCCTTCCGTTGCTGCAGACAGCAGACCGCAGACAAGAATTATTGCCGTCCATGTAATAACACGTACCATTTTACGAGCACTTAAATGTTATACGTCACTTTCACACGGAATTTCTCAATTCAGACGTTGTTCGTTTATTCGGTTTTATGTGAATCGTATCTGTTTTGCATTCAAAGTCAGTCGGACACTTCCGGCTGTTGGAATATAAAATTTGTGTGTGCAATGTCTTTT
The DNA here is from genome assembly GCA_958296145.1 of Hydrotaea cyrtoneurina. Classification (NCBI taxonomy): domain Eukaryota; kingdom Metazoa; phylum Arthropoda; class Insecta; order Diptera; family Muscidae; genus Hydrotaea; species Hydrotaea cyrtoneurina. The sequence goes on along the minus strand of OY282513.1, from coordinate 1,108,112 downwards.
GATTTGCAAGTTTATGCTTGGCTGGAGAATTGGTAATTGATATTTATCTTGGGCAAGTCATAAGCTTTTATACCCGCAACCGAAAAGAGTTTTGCTTCGAGAAGTTCTCGACGATTATCCGTTTGTTTCTTTTCTCCGTTCGGCACTGACAATTACTTTCCTGTTTTATCATCTCAAACGATTTGCCCATTCTAAATATATGTCTGCAGTTGTGTGTGTGTGTGTGTGTGTTGGTATGCGTATGCAAAATATTTTTCTTTCTTTTCTTTGAGAAAAGGAAATGCTTGCGATGTCAGTGCGAGTATTGGCCATTACTGTTTGTATGGCAATCGGAAGAATTGGACATTTGATGTGGCTTCAGAAAATGGTCGGCAATTTGATATTGCAGCCGGAATGAAGTTCAGGCGGGTAGAATGCCTTCACATCTGGGCAGTAGAGTGGGTCGATTTTTCACATATCCATATACTGTGTACTCGCTCCTTGCTGAGACCTTTCATAAGCGGACACCTCTCATAAACGGACACTTTCTTGGTGAGACATAAAATAATAAATAATATCCTTGGGAGTTCGGATCACATGCGGCATTACTACAGGGTTTTCCAACAAGAGTTGTTATTTTGATATTCTAAGAAAAATGTCTTTTTTCGGTTGTTTATTTCATAATAAAGAGAAGAAGGTATGCCGTTAATAATGAAAAACAACATCAGTCAAATGGACACCACGACTATGCCTACAGGACCATATCCGTTTCATGAAATTTTCCATTGCCAAATCACATCACGATTTCCATCTTTGAGGTCTTGAATGGACGCTGGGCTGTTGGCGTAGACCTTATCTTTGACGTGGCCTCAAAGGAAGAAGTCGCAAGGTGTTAAATCACAAGATCTCTGGAAACTTTTCCCCTAAAAGAGCATTGGTTGCGTTGCTTGTGTGGCAATTTTGCGTGTTGACGTAGCCACTGAGGTGGAAATGGGCCACATCAGTCAAGATGATATTTCGATGGAATTCCGGAATATTTCCATGCATTTCAAGGACCCAATCAGGAAAGACACGACGTTGTTGATGAGTTCGTGTGTTAACTGAATTTTATAAGCCTTAAGACCCAAGTATTTATGCAAAATACTGTGTAATAACGTTTGTGGACTGCCCAAATCCAAAGAAGACGAGGAATGGACAAAGCTGGATTTTTTTCAACACTTTGGGCTACAGCAGCAATATTCTCAGTTGTTCTTGAGCGACATGCACGGGTTTTATTCATCACATCACTAACTTGTCCCAACACATTGAATTTGTCCACTAATTTCTGTACTGCGGTCCGACAAGGTGCTTCACGACGACCCAAAAATGCTTTAGTTTTGCGAACTGTGACAATGCGTTGTAGAAGCGTGTATCGTTCCATTGTTAGTAATGGCGTAGTATCTATGAATAATGTCAATGAATAAAAGCTTCAAAAGTGACAGCTACCGAAATACCGGGTGATTCAAAGTAACACCTCTTGATGGAAAACCCTTTACTTCCAGTACGTGTCCGGCAAACTGTGACAGACAGCCTGCATGGTGCTGTGATTTCGGGAAATTCCAGAGAAATTCCGGAATGTGTGAAATAACAAAAGTAACTCAACGCCAGTTGTTGTCTGAAAACTAGTCTATCGCATGTAGTGTAACCCCATCTAATACATAACTAAAAATACAACGGATGCAAGCAGTAAGTATATGGGAGGCCAATGACCGGCCCAACCACCGACCACCTCCCAGATGCTTTACACTTGTCGCTGTGTTATTTTAATCTTATATTTTGTATCTTCTAAATGTTGGGTCCATTTGTTTACAAACGATGACACAATAACAGCTCCCACTACAGACCGGCCAAATATACTTTTGTGCATTTATTTCGGGATGACGAACAATTTATGACCACTTTAGCACACTTAACCGCAGACTCACATTGCCAGCAATAAATACTGACAGAGGTACGAGCATCAAAATACCTCACGCCAGCGATGGTGACGGTGAGTGGTCGCTCATCTGTGTCAGCCAAGTCTGTCAGCGGGTTATCTCACCGGTTTTGCTTTTTGACATCTTTGTTTTTGTTGTCTCAGATGTTTTTATTCGACTTCAATGGAATTAATTAATTTTATGTAAAACAAAAGACGACAACCATTAAATATCCCATAAAAAGGGGGGGGGGGTTTATTTGAGTTCAAGTCTTCGGCGTAACCCAACATGGGTGTTAATCGTCGTTCATACGCTGAGTACCACTCGTGATAAGATTTCTTTTGGGAAAAACTTAATTAAGAACATCTACGATGCCGTGGGAGATGATCGACTTTTAATATCCATACAATGTGGTTCTACAAAAATACTAGGGTGTTCAATATTAGAGTACAGGAATACTACGGTTAATCGGTTTCACCATTTTGCCTACACATTTCCTCCTCAGTTGAGAATACTAGTATTCTTTTTATAAGCTGATGTATGTTTACTTTCGGAAAGAAGAAGGCTGGCTGTGTATCTCCATTTTGTGCGTTAAACGCTGCCCATGACATACGAGTACATATAAGTAAGTATATCGCCCCGGTGTAAGTCTTTGAATTCAAAATAAATTGCGGTTTTATATCGTCTCTTTCTTTTAATTCATCCATTTTCAACATCATCAGTTTATCAGCACTGCCACGTCGTTGCCATTATTTTTGCCATCACATTCCTATGAAGGCTTTGACGTAAAATATGATTAGCTTTGAAATAAAAACACAAAAACGAAAAGCTAACTGATTTTCCAAAGCTCATTCTTTCCAATAAGTACATACATATCATCGTCTCTGTGCCCTCCTCCACTGAAGTATTTATTCGGTAACTCTTTACAGTGATTCTGGACCTAAAACGAATTTATGTAAAATGCACAAACGAAACAAAATCAACATTTGTGTCATCTCTCGTATCCATGACCACAATGCCATGTGTCTCCTGACTCGTGCAATATCAGCAAATCCATGACTCCTTATTTTTCAATAGCCTTAAATATGTGTCAGCCAAATGTTGTTCAGCAGACACGAGTACAACTGTATGAATTTCTTTGGATGGTAATCACCACCACAGCCATGATTGCCAAAAGACTGTGGGAATTTCGCAAAAAATCTAAACAATAAACTGAAGATGGCGTCTGGCCAACGTATGTACATCATGTCGTTGGAAGGCGTTAACAAAATCAATCGCAACGACAGTTGTGGTAATGGAATACATCAGCCGGATAAAATTATAAACATCGACTGGAGTAGAATCTAGTTCATCGTCATCAGCGGCAATAAACCCTGGCAATGCATGAGACATCCACAAGGTGTGTTTGCAAGAATCTTTAGCATCTTTAAAATGAATTTGTGCAAAGAATAATTTGTGGCATAATTAAGAGCAGCCCATCCGTCAACTGTCAAGAGCAGACACACTCAACAGTTTGTTGAACAAATGCTGACTCATGTGGTCAACGAATGGGCCAATGACACAGCGGAATAAGTCACCGCAACCCTTGAATGATTTAATCATCTTTAATTAAATCAGCACAGCAGTCCACAAATAATTATCAGTGCAAATTAACAAAAACCAACACTTGCAACTGCGACGTTATGTTTGCAAATTATTTGCAAAACAGTGATTAGAACGGCATCGACCCCCTACACACCTGTCGCAATTCATTCAGATCAAAGACTTTGACATGTGTTGTAACTTGGCACAAATAATTCAGAAGCTTTTAACTTTTAAAAAATTGCGAAATAATTTTGTTTAATTTTTAAGCTGTAATTCCTAGAACGAGTACAGGGGACAAATGGACAAATATCGACTGCATTTGATATTTATGAAAACAGAGCTCTTAAATCCACGTCACTGACCGTTGGCGAGACCACATCAAAACACTAACCCACGGGGCTAATGTCAGCATTGGATCCCACACTTGTTAACCTTTTGCTCCCGGGTCTGCTCTCGATATGAACACAAATTATTGTTATTTACCAGTGCCTAATCCTTCGTCTATACTTTAAATTGGGGATTAGTTGTTTTTCTAATGTCATTTGCAGCAATAAATGTCCTGGATTTAAAAATTGTATGAACAGTGCCACACCGCTCGCTCTCCGGGTCTACATACTCGTCGAATACAATCAACGAAACAACTGAAACAATGGTCAACTTCGGCAGAACATTGTCCAACAGTGGCCTCGAACACAGTCTGGAATAGACAATGGAATGCGACAATGTGCGCGTATGTGTGCGTGCTATTGTACAACAACGGGATACGGGTGTCTGTTTTAACCGCAGATCGAACACGAATATTTCACGGACGGACCAACACGCAAAACAAACATTTAGAAATGTCCATGTGAATATTCCAGAACATGGAGTACTGTGGTTCCCAACCGACGGGTGGCAGGACAGAAGAAACGAGAAATAGAGAAACTTCGTTCTTCAACCGTACTGTTCGCATGTGGAATAATCTTCTGGCAATGGTTTTTCCTGACGGCTATGCCGTTATCAAATTCAAGGAAAACATCAGCAAACACTACTCCCTCTTTGATCCCTTCAATACCCTTCTTTCATTCATAGGAGGCATCCGCTGAGTGTCAGTAAAAAAAAAGAGAAGAGAAGACATCGCGTCCAAGGTCTGAAAGTGAAATTTTTTTTTTGTTATTCCTTCTTCATGGGAACATAGTGCTAGTCTATTTCAATTTATTTCAGTGTGGTGATTTTATTCCGTTTCTTCAGTTCTTGTGCGACTGTCGCGATGTCCTTGGGGATTCCATTCAAGTGCGGCTTTGGTTATGCTGCCAGCATATCTTGCAATCTGTCCAATAATTCAGCTGTTCCACACCATATCGTGCTGGGCAGCAACGTCTGCAAGTTGTCCGTCCATTAGTTACACTGAGCTAACGCGTTCTGTAACAGTCGTCTCTGTAGTGTTAGATGACGCCCAACACTTTGTGATCATTACTTTTTCGTTCGGACCCACTGTGCATGCAATTGTTACAGTAATGGAATGCAAATGATAGTTGCCGAATTCGAGGTGGCCCACATGGATTTCGGGCAGTGGGAAGGAAGCACATTTTCCGGATTACCACCACTAAAACGCAGAGATTGTTTTGGCATTCCGAATGATGCAGTCGTGTGATGCGAGGATTTTTTTGTTGGCGTTAGCGTTAGCTGTGCTGGAGTTTCGCTTGGTTATGATTCGATTGTTTTACTCGTTGGATTTGTTGCTGTTGCTGTTGTTGTTCTTGGCTGGCATTTATGAGTGGTAGATTGTGGTGGCGCCATATCATGTAGCAATGGAATTTGTTCTGTGGTCGTGTTTTGCCGGTTGTTCTCTGTTGAATAAATTTAACATTTGTTTGTGTGCTGCTCAGCGTTGGCAGTTGTTGGTGTATTCTATGATTTTTCGCAATTTCACTTTGTGGCATTGGTATTTAGTGATAAATGTAGTTGTCTGGTCGACGCAACAGCCAGCAAATGCCAGGATAACAACCCGAATTATTAGAGGACACTAAGCCACAAAGCCACGTGCTAGGTGGAGGGGGGTGGGTGGAGGGGAGAGAACAACGGTGGTGGGACAATCAATAACAAGCGATTTCAACAGAGACTGAAGGATGAACTGCAGGACATTAATCTGTTGTGACAGACGTATGCGCACGGAGTTGATTAATGAAACAATTGTTGGTGGTTCTTTAATTTCCTGCTGTAGGATTTCGTTTTTTTTTATTTTATTTATTTAAAAATATACACTTCCGCTTCATGACTCATGACATTATAACAAAGTGTTAAAACAAAATAAGAAAAAGTAAAAACAAAACTTAATATTTTAAATGTAATTAACGGCTTAACGTGTAAAATAACATTTGTATTCGATAATTTCAGACAAACAATACTTTCTTTTTCATTTCATTTCATTTCATTTCCATTTATGTTTCTTTTCTCTTATACCCCAAACAAGGAAATTAAACCTTCACTAAAACGTTTACTTATAACGAGATTTTGTTTTTGGTTTTACTTTCATTTTATACTAAAAAGTTTAATAAATATTTTCTCGTAGTTTTATTCTTTGCGATAATTTAACTACAATCCTAGAATTTACTTTTTACAATCTTATTGAATTTACAATACAATATCTGTATAATATGTATGTTAGTTAGTGTCTGTGTGTGTATTTGTATTTCTTATTGTTGTGGTTGTTGTTAATAATAATGCTGTCTCAAAAGAAAGAACCTAAAGAAAAACGTAATAGATTACAGTGTTAGTAATTAACTAATTCATTCCATGTCCCGTTCATATCCTTCTTTTCGCCCGAAACTACCGGGAGTGTTCACGATAAATACAAAAACAAAAATGTCAAAATGTTGGGAGGGCATTGCATGACAGGGCGGATGGATGGGAAAACTTCGATTTGCAAAATACTTGTAAACAATCGCCAAATATACCAGCAGTCATTTCTGTCTACTCCCTGTGGCATCATCAGCATGCATGGATCTGCAAATAAATTGTACTTTTGGATGTGTTTCAAATGCATGCCCCGATTTGTTGGCTGTTTTTTTTGTATTCGTTTCTGAATTAAGGATTACGAGTAACAATTAGCAATGTTTGTTTCATATACACAAACACCAACAGGGTGAGCCAGAATTGTTTGCAGATACAAGTTCGAAAAATGAGATGAACGACATGAGTAATTCATAGACCAAAGAAGTGGTCTATGGTCGTTTTGCGGACAATTCCTATTCGAATGTATGAAAGACACGACTTCCCAACGCAATTGTTTGACTTGAACATACATATGACCGATGAAGGACGAAGTGCTTACATTGGACTATGTCGGATTAAATACTACGTCCGAAATATTATCGATACCGTATGCATGTTTGCACATTTCTTAGATGCATGATTTCATGCTCTGAGTTTTGGGTTTACAAAGCTGTTTTCTTTTGCATAGATACACATATCCCGTTATATCCCTGCATGACACTAATGAGTGCCATGTGTTGGAAATTCCGCGATTGGAAATTCACGAGAAAACTAAAATGCCCCCGCATTCTGACGCTACTTTTGCCTTACCCTGTAAATATGTGGTTGTATGTCTGTAATTGATCACACATGTAAAGAGGTGACAGACAACAAAATATTTACATAAGCCCATTTTGAGCTGTTTCAGCTATTTCCAAATGGATTCTATGTAAAATGGCTGCCGCCTGTACGAGTATTTGTGGCTTTTCCTCTTGGTTGAAAGAAAAAAAAAAAAACAGACAACCAAATTTTTATGTCAAAATTTCTATTTTGCAGAACTTGTCTAAAAAAGTGATAATGATTGATAGGCGATAACAATGTCAATGTGTACTCTGTAAACGAGTCAGTTCATGTCAATATGTTGGCTTTGGCTGTATTTTTTTGTATTTGCATAGCCTAAATGACCATAAGGTTCACTACTTTAAAAATAGTGAATGATGAGAGTACTCGCAGAGAGATTGTCGCAAATCTGAACTGAGTAATGCAAATTATTCTCCAGAACCGAGCACATATATTCACAAGCTAATTCCGTCAGAGTATTTTATGTTTCCCATAGTCATTTATGTCATTTATGAGTATTTAGCTGTTAAGGTCTAAACATTTATGGAGCGTTTTGCCATAAAAAAAACATTTGTTGACAGGAATTTACACTGTGAACCACTTGGAAAAGTAGCTACTCTATCTTTGAGAATCCTTTCTTGTAAATCTAGGCCACTGATACATTCTGCATGACTTTATTTGAATACTGAAGTGGAAAATTCAGCAGAAACTTGTATTTCTAGACTCAATCAAAAAACGTTAACGTTAATATTGGCTTTTAATTCATCATTGTTGTTGCAAATTGTATTTGTACACTTTTAATTCCTACGATTGGTTTCATGACGTCCCATTTGATTGGGTGCCCGATTGTAAATAGCAATCGAGTGAATGGCGGTTTCCTTACGTTATTTTCCATTTCCTTAAGGTGGAAAATAATTTAACAGAAAATGATTCAATCTTTTGTGCGCCACAAAAACCCCTCTGAATATTTAAGAATATCCAGGCCACCCGCCACAAAATATGCAAACGAAGTTTTTGCTTTTGTTGTTCGCTCCCTTCTGCTCGTGCAGACTGTGCAAAAAATGAAAAACAAGGAAACATCTGCTGCAACGGCTGTTGTTGTACACACAATTGAGGCACACACACACACACACACACACACACAGACATACACCCATACACAAACAGGCCCAGATGACATAAACGACAATGACATTGTCGCTATCGTTTCCTTTCCATTCGCTGTATGTGGGTGTGTGAGAGAGAGAGGTAGATAGTGAGAGAATGTGTTCACCACTAGCTACGAGTGACTACAAAGACATGTTATTTTTTGGTTGTTGGAATACGAACAAAAATACATCGTGATGAAACACACACATACTCGCACTTACACGCACACAACGACTGTAACAACAATCAATGATTCCATGTCCAGGCCATTAGTTTAGCGGGTCATTTATAATGTCAACACACACACACACACACACACACACACTAGGAGCCATTCCGTATGGCTGGCGAAAATGTCCCCCTGCTGACGCATTCATAATGAATGACACGGTTTTCAACATGCGCCAATAGTGAAAATTGATGAATGTTCCACAAATACACTCACTCGCACACACATGTACACATGCATGTATGTGTGTGTGTGTGTATCTACTACAAATGCATATAGCCACATACAGACGGGCACTTCATTGACGATGTACGCTCTGCTCGTGTTGCACGGTATCATCGGTGCACAAAGCATAACAAATATGACATATGATGCAAATGTTTTTGCTGCTGCTGCTGCAGTTGTTGTGTTCCTCACAATACATCATGCGGTATGTTGTGTTGCCGGCTTTTTAGCATGTTCCGTTTCCGGTTTGGACGAAAAAATATTCGGAAGACGAGCGGAAAAGGAAAAACAACGAACAGAAACATGACCAAACAAGCATGTCATGACAGCCGTACGCAACATGGCCAGCGTACAAAGGTCATGTTGCTGATAATTGCTTTGTAAATGTAAACTATACGGCTACACTTACGGCTGGCTGGGTGGGTGGATATCGTGCGGCTGATATTTTCCGCATAATTGAATATGTTTTCGCCTCTCCGTCTCTCGGCCTCTCCCAACTTTCGCACTTTTCCTAAGAATGACATTGAATGGCAAATAAAATGACAAGTCATTCATGACAGTGGGCCGCATATCCGGTGTCTAGACGTGGCAAACATGTTTAGCTATACGGGAGAATAATGGCGGCGGGCGGGGGGAAAAGGAGAAGGAGAAGGAGACAATAAACAAAAATTGGTCGGAGACATAATAATGCAATGCTCTGTACAGATTTGCTGGGTGCAGGGGTGGTAGGCAGAGGAGATTTCCTTAATTGTCAATGGGATGTCATAATTATAACGTCCGGTGCCGAGTTTCTAATGTCAATAAACAGTTTGGATTCATCAACTTTTGTTTGCTTATTTTTGGATGTGATTCCTGGTCCGGCCGGAGCAGCCGTGCCGGCAGCATCCTTGGTTCTGGTCGCACTGGAGCCAGTTGATATGGCCGTGACTATCGTTGTGCCCGTAGCCGGCATTGTGGTTATTTGTGGTGCCGTCGAAGGGTGATGATGCAGTTCTTGCAAATGCTGATGCTGATGTTGATGACGTGGCAGTGTGTGCTTTTGCTGAAGTTGTTGATGCTGCTGCTGATGTTGCTGCTGCTGCTGATGTTGCTGCTGTTGCTGATGTTGGTGATGATGATGACAGATCTCCTGTGAGGGTCTCTGATGTAAGTGACGATGCTGCTGTTGCGGCGGCATCATTGCCATATGCGCCTGATTTGGTGGATGTTCCGCTTCAATGGACGCCTGTGGCAGGTGTATGTTGCGTCTCGATAACGTTGAGGCACCACCCATCGCCGGTTGTGCCGGCGCTGTCGATGCCATTTGTGCAGCATCATAGCCAAATGTGGAGAATCGCGGTGGTGGGGGAACGCCTTCAACGCTTCGGTGGCCACCACCTCCAGTCACTGAGGGAGTTTTCGATTTCGAACGCAACAATGATCCAGTCGCAAACAATGATTCTCTATTCAAATGAAACCAAAAAGAAAATCACACATCATTTACTCTGACTATATTTCAAATTGACAGCGTTTTACAGGGCATGCAACAACATGTAGTTTAAAATTGAAACGTCCCCTAGCCAGCAGTTAGTCGTTTGGTGGAACCTGTGCGTAAGTGCTACCTGTTACAATGGAAAGAATTTCCATTTAAAAGCGTAGCCAGAAAATATTCCGAATATTGCACTTTATCACCGGACATTCCGTACAATTTTACAGTCGCCTATCGAGAGATGGCGGTTGGCCGGAGCGGCATTGACTTTTAATGAACTACGAGCAAATTTGAAAAAATCATGGACTTTCTGTTCCGCTTCAGTAGGAAAAGTGCAAAAATTAATGTATCCGTACCAATGACTGGCGAGGAAGAAAGGGTTAAACTTTTCCAAATATCCTACTAAATTCACAGAATAGTAAAACGGATTCGAAATGGTTGAGTCGAATTAATGTCTCACAAAAAAAAAATAATTGGACTGTACTTTTTTTACGAGGTGATTGCGCATAAACCTTGCTCAGCCCTCCGTCATACACATTTTGTCATACATGGTAAGGCTGTTCATGACATAGTGGGAAAAAATAAGCTACTATGCATAATCAAATTCAAAAAAAATTTAAGCCAAGTTATGAATGTATTTAAATTACAATTAAAATCGAAATAGATCTGGTCAGATCCGTGAGTAACTTCGAGTCTTAAAATTAATACATTTACAAAGTGAACAACACCTCACATTTGTTACTATTTAGCTGAAAGGACTTTTCGTTGTCATTAGTAGTTAATGCATATTAAAGCAAGGTTTCATACAGAATGTGTGCGGGTGTGTATCAGATCTACTGTGTTGGTTTTGCCAAAAATAGACTTAACACAATATTTCGGGGGCAACATTTGAAAATGTTCAAACTGTGCACTGCAAATGACTCTATTGTAATTTACTTTATCGTTTTGATTTTGAAGTGGGCACATTATTTGAACCTGTCGCTAAATAGAGAAACTCCTGTATTCGAATCATCAGCATTACAATACTAAGTGCTCGTAGTCGCAGTCGTACTCAGTTTACTACTCGCACCATATGACGACTCACTAATAGTTTTTCATAAAATGTTATGGCATCAGTTTCGGCAGATGACGCAGGAAACTTACCTCGTTTGACATCCCATGTCACAGGCGCCCGCCTGCGGTTCCGCCGTTGTCGTCGTCGACGAGTCATCGGTGCTGCACAAGCTAGTTTGTACAATCATGTCGTGCCGCATAATGTGGAGCGGCTCCTTCTCCTTGAAATTACCTTTGGCCTGCAGTTCCATTTCACGATAATAGCGATTCGAAACATCATCCAATATCTGTAACGATGTCTGCGAATGCTTTTGTCTGCAATTGAACAGTTCAATGATTCAATGAGTGTCAACATTAAATTTAGAGAGACAATAAAGGACGGCTCATGTAAAATCGGGACTCGAATAAGTTAAATACATTTCTTAGCATCTGTGACTTCTTCAAGGAAAAGGTTCGATTTCTTACAAACATTTGTTGTTCACGTTAAGTTTGTTTAGGTGCCAAGCCTAATATTTGAAATATTACAGGAGACGCCAAATACTTTCTGTAAATATTTATTTTCGCATGATTTAAACGTGGTTCAAAAATACATTGGGCACTACTTTTAGATCGCGACATTGCGTTTATTTTTGTGAACCGATATAATCGTTATCAATCAGGCATTCAGTTAATCTTCAATAGATTTGCAAATTTAAATTCTTGACAATTGGTTGAACTTATCGAACAATCGACAATGTCGAGATGACAGTCATTTGATGAGAATTGTGTTCAATCTTTGAATTACAGGCGTCGGCCTGGCGACCTGAACTGGTAATTGGTCTCAGGGAATCTAGACATACTTCGCCAAATGTATTCTTCACCTGCTTCGATTATTCGTAAGTCGCAGAATGTATTACGCAACCGTGTGTATGTCTGTGAATTGGTACAGTCACTGTTTGTGATTTTTTTCTATTGCGATGGAAATTGTGAAATGGTGTAGTTATGTATTATTAGCCAGCTCTCGAGTGAGTCCATATTTGCCATGAACCGTTCTATAGTTGGTGAAACACTTGCAAATGTCAATGCATACATACCTGGGCGAGACTATGGATATGTTGTCACGGGAGCGCGCCTTCGAATTACGACCCATCTCGTCGAGTTTGCTTTCCTTTGATTGTCGTATGTGTTCCTAGAAAAATCAAACATTTCCACATTCAGACATTGCCAGAAAAACCAATAAATACTTGTAATTAGCATTTTGAATTGACTGAATTGAATTCCAATCAACTGGGCTGTTCTGAACTGAACTGAACTAAACAGAACTGAGCTGAACTGAATTCACGGCCTACATAATTATGTATGTGTGTTTATGTCCTCAGTTCGGATTTCTGAAAGGGGATTTTAATGTTAAAGCTGCTGCACGAGTGATATGAGTTTGGAGGCATGAATGAAAATCCAATTTTGAGTTTCAACTTTTTTCTATTTAAATTCTTCTGCTTCTTCTTGTACTTATGATTTGATTTGATGTAGGACAAGATGAGTGAGTGAGATAGCTTTTTAAACATCCGATAAGTATGGGTCTGTAGGTGTCGGGGTCTGGTTGGATGAATGGATGGCAAAGCAGATGGCGAAGGAAACAGAAAACCATTAAATGAAATAATTTAATTTCACTTATTTTCTTTTCTCCCCCTCTTCCTCTTCTACTGCGTACAAATGCATATACGAAATAAACAAATAAAGTGGGACGGCCGTGGAACACGACCGCCCGGATAGCGCGCCAGCCAAGTGGCTGGGAGTAGAGCAGAAATACTACAATGGACAAACGATGCCAATCGAAAACCAAGATGTATTACAATTTCGAGGAGAACAAATCAAACAAACCGAACAAACGAAACGAAACGGAACGAAACGAAACCAATTTGACAGCAAACCAATGTATTCTACATAAATTACACTCTCCTTAGTTACAAGTACTATTTACATACACTATGCAAAGACAAGAGAACACAAAAAGAGAAACACAAACGGAAATCAAAGATGAAAACAAAAAGAAAACAAGAGAGACGGACAGCTGATGTCCCGAAACAGAACAATGCGTGGTGGAGTGGAGTGGAGCGCTAGCGGGAAATGTAAACATAATTTTGTGTGGCGGTTGTAGTTGATGCACGAGTATGTGTGTTTGCGTGAGTGTGTGTGCGTGCGTGGCAGTCGGTTGGCCCGTCCAGTCATACACAATGATTAAACTTCAGTGATTGAACCCCAATGGGCTGCTCCGATGGCCGGCTGCGATGCATCAGCGTCGACAGTTGCTCGTCAATAAAACTTTCTCTCATTTGTTTAAATAGAATATTTCTGTTGCTTTATTCTCTATTGTGCGAAGGGGTGAGTGTGAGGGTGTGCGTGTGTTGGTATGTTGGTGTGTTCGGTTCATTTCACGGTGAGCTTCTCTGCAGGGAATTGCATTAGCATGTTGGCCGTTCGTCCTGTCGGCCGGTTCGTCCTGCTACTTATGCTTTACAGATGATCGTATTTCTAGGGGATGATGTGATAATTTGGAGAATTGCATCAGGTTATTCATTGGGCGCATTTCTGCATAAAGCACTGATTCGATTGCAGGCGCTGGGGCGAATTGAGCTCCTCCGATGAGTTGGCGGTGTCCGGCGAGGGTGGTGGTGAACTATTGCAGGAGTCCGTTGTCAGGGGTGATGTGACCAGGTCCTTGTGCTGCGACAATATCATGATACCCGAATGAAGGTTGCAATGTGATGTAATTAGTTTTGGCGGTACGTGGGGTACTAATATAAATTCATCATTATCAAAGTGAATGTCGTTGTCGACGACGTCGTCGTCACGGATACCGCCGGTGCAGGTGGTGTCGGCGACCGGATTCAACTGGCAACAGTTAATTGAGTTTGCATCCACGTGTGAAGTGTCGGACTGGTCGTCGCCGGCGCTTGAACCCGAGCTATGCTCATCGTCCATGGCCATGACATTTTCATGGCCAATGTGTGGCTCATGGCCGGAGCTGTATCTCAGTTTGTAATCATCTTGTAAACCCACAAATATGGCGGTTTTCGGAGCATCCAAGACAAACGAGTCAATATGATAAATGCCATCGCTTAGCACCGGAACATCCTGCGGATAGAATACATAAAGACAACAAGAAAAGAAACACAAACAGAAAAGAAAAAAACACAAACGGAAAGGAAAGTAACAGAACAGAACAGAACAGAAACAGAAACGACACGACAGAATGTACGATTTCTGGCCGTCACACTACTCTAAACAGCACACACAACAAGAACGCAACCAACAGCAACAATGATGGCGTTGCCATTGCGCTGACACTTGCAGTTCGGGTATTTGAAGTGGGAAACCCAAGTATGGGCGGTATGGGGGGGATGGGGTATGTGTTGTGGGGGTGGGGGGCGGCAGAAGAGCGTGATTTACATTAGAGACAAACTAAAGTCCTACGGACAGGTGTACAGTGTAGATGTTTATTTCTAGGAAATTGCCTTTTCAGCGATTGAGAGGATGTTTTCAATTTAAACCAGGTAGGTGAATGGGCGGGAGGGCGGTGTAGTGGGTGTGAGTGTAAGGGGTTAACAACATGAAAATAAACATTTTTGCATGCTCTAACTCTACACAAACACATTTCACTCCCTAGTACATTTTTCAAAAGATTGTTCGATGACTGAGACGCACATTTCAGGGGACATTACAAATGGACCTTATTCAAAAATATACGCAAGTACATTGTTGTCGGCTTCGGTGTTCCCTAATCATGCAATGGCCAATAGACCTCTTTCGTTGGCCCATATTTTAGATTATTCATTAATACAAGATTTTCAACTGACACTCGCACCGTGTACTGTTGCCAACTCAACTCAAAGGAGAATCCAATATTCATACTTTGTGTTTTGGGCCTCCATAATGTCCCGATACAAAACTGTTCAGACGGTATTACATTCTGAGTACAAAACAATACGCTGGCCTTTTTGTTTTTTTTTTATCAAAAATTCATAACTATTTAATTTTTACTTCATTGGAAGACAGCGGCATTCATATGTTCCAGGCATCATTTATGGAACTGATTTTCGGTCTTTTCTTATATTGTATGGACCAGAAAACAATCGGATGGTTCTGTGTCCAATTAAGTGTTTTGTGGTGGGTTTTCATCTGCGCCGCTGTTTCTGTTTTTTTCCGTGTCTTCAGCAGTAGTAGTCGGGTTTTTCCTTGGTTGTTCGGATCAGTAGGCAGCCCCCAGATTTCGACATTTTTCATGAGTAAAAACGGAGATAATGTGGATCCCCATTTCCTTGCTTTTGAATCATTCGCAATGTTACTAAAATATTGGCGTTTCATAGCGACAAACTACAGATTTCGTTAAAATTTATTTTATATTACGCTTGAAATTAGCTTGGGTCGGTTGTAATAAATGTCGATGTCAATCGAATTAAACTTAGACGAAACCTTCCAACATTGTGAGGCAATCAGTTTTATGCCGCGTTTTATGTTTTTTCCAACATCAACTCTGTTTCGAATGTGCCACGCTGCATTAACACGACGGCCATGAAACCGTTAGCTTGGCCAGTTTAATCCAACACAGCTATTGTTTTTTCGTAGACAATGAAAACGGAAACTCAAATTGTATAGCTGTCCTTGGATGAAGAGCAAGTCTAATGCACACACACACACAGAGACACGTGTATACCAAAGCCACGGAATGAATGGTATTTCAAGTAGTTTTGTTCTTGGCCAATGTGGAGACAGAAAAAAAAACGTCTTCCCCACTACGGAATCATTTACTGACATCCACGGGCATATCAGATAAGAAATGGAAATAATAATCACAGTTTTGTTCCATTGTCTGCTCGGTTGAATGTCTGGGTGTGAGCGCCATTCGGGGGTTTATCAACGCCGGGGAGATGTTCGTTGATAACCAAAGCCCCACAGTCATGTCCGCCCGGCACAGCAAATTAATGATAATAATGGCTGCGATGTCTTCTCAGATTGAACGTAACATTGCCGCGACTCTTGGCCACGGATCGTCACACGGTCGTCGTTGCCGTTACGTTATTCTGCAGTTATCAGTTCCCAGTTTCGGCGGGCGTTGGCGAGGGTGTTGGTGAGGGTGTCGGCGGGAAGTGCTGCCGACAGTGGCGGCGAGTAATAAAAGTTGACAATAGAGCATAAAATTCATTTATTGATAAATAAATGTAATTTTTGATATTGATGGGATTTTGTTATTTATTCTTCTCTTTTTTTGCTGCTAACAAAAACAGTTCAAAAACAACATTCTGCTATCCTTTTGTTCGAGCACCAAACGGACCTTTTGTTTTGGTTATCGCATTGATAAAGTGTACGAATGGTGTGTGTTTTTGTGTGTAATATAGAAATACCGATACACATGGAATATAGTTTTTGATTTCAGTCGTTAATATTTCAAATTCACAAATTATACTTTATAAACATGATTATCTGATATGTTGGTGTTTGTGGGACAGCAGTGTGCCGCAACACACGCTCACAGACACACACACATATATTATTACGTTTGTATTTGACAAAAAACCACATATATATATATATATATATATATATATATATGTGTGTGTGTGTGTGGGTTTTTGTCAAATACAAACGTAATGATAACAATTCCTGTTCTGGCCATCAAATAGAGTTCGTTAGTAAACATACGTATATTTTGGCTTATACATTTAGTTGTACGCATACATGTACATGTCCACTGGACGAGTTAAGTCACAGCATACCGACGTCATAAGAAAAAAATAAATAAATATTAGAAGTCTAAGGAACGATGGCGGTTAATTCGAAGAACATTATTCGAACGTTGAATGTTTGTGGTGTTTAGGTCTTAAGAATATATTTAAACTTAGAATGCGGAAATACATTTTCGATACAATTGAGTATCAGTCGACTGTGGACAACTGGTGTAATAAGCTGGCGTTTTTACTAAGTACCAGACATTATTATAATGTCAGTGAAACGATAATGATGTTTTTAATCCCCAATACCAACGGATTTACTGTGTCCTGACACTGCTACCCACACACAGCCGTACTAAACTACATGAGGTATAAACGTTGTTATTGCCATTTTCATTTAGTGTAAATGATGATATTCAAATATTTCCATTATCGCAACGTGTATTTTAATGCAGGCTATCAAATCTCAAGAGGCCAGCATGAACGTGACCTTTCCCCAGCGTACAATGGAACACAAGAGAAGATCAAGTTAAAAATCACTCGATAGCAATTGACATTCAGGGGCAAATGTTACATAACACGCTCTGTGGCAAACAGTAAAAGTCATAATTGCTCAGCTACGGCTGCTTTTGAACACTGGACACATACACACATTCATGGACCAAGGATTAATATCAATTTGAAAGATATTTTAAGTCGATCAGACAGTTCGCAACAATCGGACAAAAAAAATTCAGGGCACTGCAGTTTAAATTGCTCGTGTACTCTCACATACAGCGTCACAATGTGTGAGCGAATCTAAACTAAAACTACACAACACACATTTGTTCCGTATGGGATGCTATGTTGTTGTTGTTGTTGCTGTTGCCGCTGCTACATAGTGCGATAAACATTTAAGTGAATAATTTATTGCCATTTTTAAAAGCTTTGGTCACAACAGATGTAGTGAAGCGCTAAAATGGAATGTGGCAAAGTCGATACAAAATACAAAAATGCCACTATTGTACGATATGTACAAAAGTACTCCCACACACACACACACACACGAATACACATCGTCACCAGAAATCCAAAATGACTTAACAAGCATTTTCATAACTTTCATGGGAATCAAAATAAAAAAGGCGTTGTAGAATCTAAACACTCTTCTTCCATTGTGGATACCGAAGCGAATTTCACCGGAATCCAACAAAAACACATTTTTGGATTTTTTGATGTTTGGTCATTTTGGATTTCAGGTGAAGATAAACCTGATGTGTGCGTGTGTGCATTCAGGGTAACTCCTTCAAATCCAACACAAACTTCTATAGAGAAATGTGTTAATAGGCTTAGAATACAAATTAAGTGCATGCCGCCACACACTGGATCGGCCACTGGGTCGTATGAGTAATTGTGCCGTTCCACAACTGTATGTACTCGCATATGAATGAGTATGTAGGTCACACGCCATGGAAATTTCAAAATCATTATGAAATTTCAAAATAATTTCACAAATTCCATTTATGTCTGTGTGAATAAAACACAATTAATTGTTTCGCTTCCTAAGAGTGAGTATTTATTACTAGTATTCAGTTTGTCTGGATGTTTTGTAATACACCCCGTGAATACTTGGATCTTACTTTCTATATGCAAATTTGTGTGAATTCACACACGCATCTTGTCTGTGCGGGATTACAATTTCAACAAACGTAATTTTCACCTAGTTTTTTTTTTCATATTTCAAAGGCAAATTCACAGTTGCAATTTAATTAGAAATTCTATTTGATATAAAACATTTCATTGAAACAACTAAAGAACATTATACAGCTCTTCGGCCAGGTCGTACTTTAAATACGGTCCATTAAAGAGCTCCTTTATGAACATCACTGTCATGACACCCAAAGAACACTGCAAGCGGTATAAAGCGTTTGTAACTTAACTGAGTAGTAAAGCTATCGCATATAGGCCTTTTGTGTATCTTCACTTATTAGCTACATGTTTGATTTCCTCTGTACTCTAACTACAACGATAGCTGGCCTTACAAATAATACAACTTCACGGCAATGCCCTTCAACCTACAGTGTAGGACATACAATACATTCAAGAAATCATGGTTTATTAAAGGTCTTTCTTCTTTTTTACGATTCAATGACGTTATTTCCTGGAAATTGTAGTCAATTCCGAAATTTCATTTGTTTCTTCATAATTTTCTGTGTATTTGGATATTGTTTGTCATTCCATCTTCAATATAATGAGAGTTTCGTATTTCAATGAAATCAAATTATTCTTAAAAAGGAGAAGAAGGCGCATCTTTAAATCCAGCCACGTGTTTAATATCTCATTTGGTATTTTTTTTATATCAGCGTGAATATTGGATAAATTAGGTGATTTTTAACAAATATTACATGTGTACATATAATTTTATCCAAAGAAATCTCCATCCAACCCCGCAAATAGTGGATCTATTTGCTTTTGGCAAAGTTCTTTCAGATTTATCGACTAGTCAAATCTCCCCAGTGTACATGTGTACATTAGACGGGTTCATACAGGTATGCGATTTGCAAAAGTATCACAGATTCTCGCTCCCCTAACAAAAAATGAAAGTTTCGGCAAAAAAATAATAACTGTTAAAAAATTTCATAAAAAGGTGAAAAACTCGGAGAGCTCAAGCCATAAACGTACATTTTGAGCCAATTTGAAATGTCCAGAAATTATACTTTTGATAAATTGTCTGTAAATTGTTATCGTTAAAAAAACTTTTCATGCAACAATTTTTCATGCAATTTTGTTTTCTATCTCTCATGATAGAGGAGCGCGAAAGTTTTAAATCATCTATGTTCTGTCCGAATACATGTGATGCTGATGCTAACAAAAACATTGCATCACGATCAGAAACACCACAACGGTCCAAGGCTGCGGCTACCTGCGACGTAACAACAGGTTGTTTACCTCTTTTCTCTGAATATTCATATCTTTTTTTAACGACAACAAATTTACAGACAATTTATCAAAAGTATAATTTCTGGACATTTCAAATTGGCTCAAAATGTACGTTTATGGCTTGAGCTCTCCGAGTTTTTCACCTTTTTATGAAATTTTTTAACAGTTATTATTTTTTTGCCGAAACTTTCATTTTTTGTTAGGGGAGCGAGAATCTGAGATGCTTTTGTCAAATGAACGAGTCTAGTGTACATGCATGGACTAAGAAATATGAGATTAGATGACATTTCCAAATTCGTTTATGATTGTAATTAAAACTGTTTTTATTTCGCCTTTCTCAAAGTGAAACTTTTATAGAGTGTACTCAAACTCATAGGAGCATGTGGTTATCTAAATCAGTTCACATTGTAAACTAAGGCGTCCTTTATCGTACACCATACAAGGATGTTCATTTGTAGAGTACATGAGCAAACACACACGCCCCCGCACACACACACACACACACATTCACTCCTACACATGTACAGTCTGGTATTAACATGATACATTTCTGTGTGGAGGAGTTGTCGATGCGAGAACCGAGAACTGAGAAACGAGAGCGGGCGACAAGTTTGTCATAAACTCAATTTCTATTTTACAATTGGATGCGTTTAAATGTCAGGCTTCATATCAGTTCTCATGATGATTAATTGAATTTGCATAACGCACGCTTATCCGACCACAGAGTCTTGGATTGTTGTCAACACACTCGCCCAACCACATGTGGACGTATGTGTGCGTGTGTGAGCGCACATACGGAGGAGGTCTTCACTTCGTCAAGGGTTAGAAGTCACGCTAAAAATAACGGATGTTGTTCCAAGTTTCTCGATGTAGTACAGCTGCTGCTGCTGCTGCTGCTGCATACAGATGCTTATGAATGGGAATGTACAGTAATCCCTCCTTGTCAGGAACTAGAAAACCATGGAAATTGTTCAAAGCGAGTTTCCGAAATGCTGAAACTCTGGTCTTTGCCATGAAAACATTATACAGACACGCAGGGATTACTGTAACTCTTCCAGTTGAATACTTTGCCCACACATGCATGTGTATGTATGGACATGAATATGAAGGAGCTTGTTTGTTTGTCTAAAAGAAAAATGGAAATCATAGAAACGATCGAGTAATGATACACTTTGTTCGACTGAGGGACATTCGTTCACAGCAAAAGGCTACAAACGCAAATTATTATTTTGAAAACAAACATATTGTACATTTGCATCAGAATACACTGAATGTAAAATTATACAGTAATACAAGTAATAATACCCTGGCGATGCATTGTGGGCCCAAACACAACAAATTCGTAACGAGTTAGCTGAGTACTGGACGCTTTGGGAATGGTAACGTGCGGAAAGGTGGCAGAGCACCGGTGCCCCAGCAGAGCGACTCATGTAACATTTAATTTTGAAACTAAAAGGTTGGGCCACTTTCTTCTTCGAATTGGCAGCAAGTTGCAACTGTATTTTATTTGTCACCCAGTTTTTCAAATATACCCGATAATTACGGGGGCATGAAGAAGACTTAGAGAACACCTGCAGACTTATTTATTCCGTGAGGAAATATCCCAGATTGTGTAAGGACCATATCAACAAGATTATTTACAAATTGAATGTTCAATAGCTTTAAATATCCCCGAATTCTGCATTTGCGACATCACTGGCTGAGAAGGGTGTTTGCAACGAGTTGTGGTGAAATGCTGGCCATCAAAGGGGACAACCATTGCAACCCATGGATTGTGATGTTTATACTGCTACCATATTAGAATTACGTTTGAGAACACTGTGCAATATATATTTTATACGTAAACAGAATATGCCGACAGGCAGCACGCCACCATGGCAGACAGACACATTTGCTCCAGTTGTCAGGCTGGCACATCCACATCCGAATGTGGTATTGTTCCACATATGTTAATATATGTACGAGTATGTGTGTGTGTGTGTGTATATGAATGAGAACATGCAAAAATTTAATAGATGACATTCGTAAATGACGTTTGAAAGGATGCGCCGTGACAGCGATGTCTTAAATTGCACACGACAGCCTGTGAAATTTAAGACGAAGCTAACAACGGAGCGTGAAAGACAATAACAAGAGCAAGCATACATACACGTAGTACGTGTGTGTGTGTGTAATACATATGAAAGTATATTTACCCACATAAGTACCTCCCCATGTACGAAAATACATTAACGCACGACAAGTACGAGTACTAATTTAAATGTTACATAATACTCGTCACACATGATATACACACAAACACACACGCACACATAACAGACGTACACATCTTCAAATCGCAACGGATTACTTTAATTGGGCTCCATTTGCTGTAACGACCATTTGAGTGTATGAGTGTTAGTATGTGTGATATGATTTTCAGGATAAAACACACACTCACACACACACACCCACACACATATTTATATATGTGCTTAGATATTTGGTACAATTCCTAGAATTACTTGTTAGTCTTTATCCGGACCTGTTGCATTTCCAATTTGCTTTTGTTGTCGACGGTTCGTTATTATTTGTTGTGGTTTTTTTTTTGTAATCCCAATAAAATTGATTATTTTCCTTGCGATGCGATCGACACCACAGAGCGTTTCCTAACATCAAAAAGCCCTCAGAATCCAATTTAATACTACACATACATTTACTTTCTATACGGAAGCACTCACCCACTAACATGCAGGCGCTCATCACGGCCCACCACCCACAAGCCCACACACACACACACGCGGTCAGGCACAATTCACAACGACAGAGGACGTCCTTTTCTTTTGATGAATAATTTCATTTGACAACCTTTAGTAGAATACAAACTTACATTCGCACACATACACATTCACATGGCTCATGTAGAAGCGTTAGCTTTGTTACACTTTACAGTGATGACAATTGAAACCGAATAACCGACTAACTATCGTTTCCAACTGTGTAATGCAATACGGACGAAGTCGACAGACCAAAACCTCTTGTGGGAATCGAGCCCACAACCCCCACGCTGATAGGCAAGCACACTACAAACTCGCCCACTGGGGCGCTTAGATTGACTACAAATATTTATCATTTACCAATATTTATTTGAAATACCCGATGTCGTAACCGACTATCCGGTTTAGAATTTACACTTTTCATATTTCACCAATCAAACATTTCGGAAATACGGGTTTCCGGATAAAATCAGTTACACGGCCCTGCGTTCAAAGGCATTTTCGGTTAAGGTTTCAAACAGCAAAGCTGTAACCACAAAGTAAGTTCGACAACTATTGACTTCAATTAAGACTTCAAGAAGAATTTTAGAATTAGTTGCACACGTCCCTACCCTAAATGTAATATTGTTGTTGGTGTTGTTCGTATGCCTTTGGCAATCGATTGTGTTCATTTTAAACCAATGTTACACTGACTACGGAAAACAAATGGAGCATAAGGATATGAGTTTAGTAGACGAAGGGAAAATGGGAAATATCAGACAATTCATGGCATCACAGCGTTTGTAAAGCGAATCAAAGTAAATAAAATACACATTTTTGTCTTCTTTTATAATTTATTTTATTACAAACACCCCAGCGCCCATTGTAGATGATAAAAATGGCAACTATAATTACATACTTCATATTTTATACATTTCATTCATTGGTTTAGAATTACAAGTGTTTCTATGTTTTCGCCTTCAATGCCGCAATGTGGTTAGCCCATGCCAAATTATGAGCTAAATCATATCCTAGATATTTCACACTCTTGGATTGTGCAACTTGGATTGTGAATGATGGTTCAACATGAACCTTCATTCATTCATCGTTCATTTCGGCATGTGATTAGAATCGTATACATTTTGTTTTCACAGTTTCCAGGACAAATTTATTCGGGCGATCAAACTTCATGTTGTAATTTTCCCAAAAAAAGTGTATATTTTTCAAATCGTTGATATAAACTCCAAAAAATAACGGTTCCGTTGCGAACGTTTTTAAAAATTAGCAGTGTTCCATCCGCTATTTCAGTTTTCTTATTAGAATGTCGCTTTCCACCAAGTTAAGGGCATTTGAAAACTCAAAGTAAACCCCAGCAACGCTTTATAAGCGACAACGATTCCACTGCAAATGTTTTCTCCAATAACGCGTCTTCTGTTCCACATCCTTGGCGAAAACCAAATTGCTGTCCATATAAAATTTTATTATCATAAGGATATGTCGAAAAGTGTTCAAAGATTATTATTTTGCAAAATTTTGTTAATAATCGACAAAACAGCCACCGCTCTTGGATCCAGCTATTTTGTTTATTTATGGACTTTCAACACATTTGGATATCCTCTAATATCGGTCATATTATGTGTTGGAAATGTTCGCCAATATATCCGCTATTGCTGAGCATTTTGCGAGTAATGTTGTCATAGCCAGAAATCTTCTCCACCTTTAACGAATTTACCACACATTTTCTCACCTCTCACCAGATCAAACATACCATCTTCAGCCGTTGCCGTTGCACTAGTAAATTTTAAATTCTGACACCAGAACAATTGCACTAAGTACAGTTTTCCATTAATATCAGACTCTGAGTTTAAAAAAAGTTTTGCCAATAACGCATTTCTCATCATCCAATTTGTTTCTCTTGCTTCAACACAGCTTGAACTCTTGTTCATTTTTTAGAGTGAACTTCTATTTATTTCGAGTACGGCAGAAAGTCAAACACACACACACACACACAAACACAGGCACATAGATATGCCTGCCTCCATTCGTTCAAACATCCTCTGTTTACTTCGCCTTTACATCAAATGTCATTTGTGCTGATGTTACGTTACTTTGAAAAATTATCTTTTAATAACATCAACTCAAATGGAACACACGACTGAGTGCTGCTGTTACAATAATTGAACCTCCCACCTTTCCCAGAACACGAGTATCGAACACAATGTTCGAAACACCCTCAGACTTCAGCCCCCTGATTTCCTCGTATTGTTCGTTCAAACAAACAACTCCAATACAAATACAAAACTATCTTTCAAAATAACAACAACACGAGTTGATGGCAGAGGAGCTGTTTGCAACTCCTTCGCGTAAGGACGGTGATATGAGTGAAGGCACACAGTGGAACTTACATTAGGGTTAGTCACGTTTTTAAATTCGAAAACAATCGATCGCAACCGTTTCTAATTGTTCGATTGGCTGATTTGTCTTTTTTTCGAGGTACATATTACCGCTGATGGGCCAAAAATAAATATACTGGTATTGAGAGTAGTCGCTGGAAAACATGACTTACCCTACTGTACTTACTTGAGTATGTGTGCCGAGCGGTGAAAGCGGTGCTCGCAAGTAAAGCAATCAGAAGTTTCCCGATTTTTGTACTTCGCTTGCCTGCCGCTCTTTCAGGGGCGTCAGTCAGAATGACAGTGATATATTTTTAGTGGGAATAATGTTAGATAAACAATAGAATATCTGCATTGTAGAATTCATTGCAATCAACTGAACGGTGTTTGTAATAATCGGAGAGAGTATCCCACTGGCATCAGTGCTAGTAGGGACCAGCTTCACGAGATCTACAATTCCCAATTGATAATAAATCACAAACCAGCACAGCGTCTACTTGGACTAACTTTTACAACTAACTTGGCCAAAAGTTGTAGATGTCGGTATTAATAACTATGACAATATGTTCTGTGTTTAATATTCGTTAAGCTAATTGTAAAATAATTGTTTCTGCAAATGCATTGATATGATTTGAGAATGGTGCATTGTTTAGACATTCTAAGTTAGACAGTGCTTTTGAGTTGTAGTACATCTAATGATTGGCTTCGAAATGATATTAAACATACACACATACACATACACACGGATATATTTTTCCGAGTCCAATGGTCAATTCAAGTTTTAGGCAAATTTCATATAACATATTTTCCCGATGGTCCCGTAACATGTGAACGCCAGATAAACGGAATTTGTTCAAATGTTGTCCACAACATTCAAACTATAAATCGTTCAGATGGTCTTGGATTTTAAGACGAATGACTTCACGGACATTGGTGTTGAAATATCGTTCTATCGTCTTACAATGTAAAACATCGCCAATGAGTTAGAGATGTTGCGGGGCGGAACTTCCATTGAACGAATTGCTGTTTTTTTTTTTTTTTTAAAATGTGACATTAAATGGACTTGACCAATATTAGACTTATTTCTAGTCTGATGTTTGATTTGCTGAAACTTCCTGCAATAACATATTTTGAAACACAAAGCGATATTTCTTTGGTTGGATTTGCCTTCATTGAGCATCACACACACTTCAAATACAAGACCTCAATGACGGCACAACTCCCGTGATTTGCATAGGATCCTAAAACAATCTAACGCTGCAAACACACATGTGTGTATGACCGTGTGTATATTTAACAGGTTGACAAATACAGATTCGAGATACAAATGTAATAACACACACACACACAAAAACAGAGAGACGAGTATCTAAGTAGTGAGTGGAGTGGGGTGGAGTAGACTAGTACATATAGACAGACAGACAGACAGACAGACAGACATACAAGGATATCTACCATAGATGTTTGATATTAAATGATAACTTACCCGTATAATCTTCTGGTCATGCATAATTTTGCGCACACAATTCACCAGGAATGTTATCACCATTCCGCCTAGGATCAAACCGAATACTGTAATGATAATAATCATATGCTCCGACTGTCCTTCGTCCTCCGTCTACCGGGCGACACACAGCAAAGGCGAGAGCAGAGCACAGACAGCAAAGAGATAAAATGAAATCGTTTAGAGAACGGATGTAACACGTAGTAGAAATACAATTGAAATAAATTGTTGTAGCTGGAATACATTTGTAAATGGGCACCGTTGACCACATGTCTCCTTTGTGG
Source organism: Hydrotaea cyrtoneurina (assembly GCA_958296145.1). Classification (NCBI taxonomy): domain Eukaryota; kingdom Metazoa; phylum Arthropoda; class Insecta; order Diptera; family Muscidae; genus Hydrotaea; species Hydrotaea cyrtoneurina. Next base: position 1,081,354 of record OY282513.1, on the reverse strand, counting down.
GATGGTAATTTCACATTCTTCGGTCTGTTTTTCTTTCATTTGATTGTTTGTTTTCCCAACGGTACGTGCCTTCCTCAGACGCATTCCGAACGGACGTGCATGCATGCCTGTCTCATACACGACGGACAGTCACAGTCACAAAGCGACCAGCAGCCGTAGTCGACAATGAGTGTCTCTATCAAGATTATCGGCCAACAAGGCCAATGTACTGTTATTAAATCTGTGTGTTGGCCAATGCCAAAACAACCACATATCGGCAATGTCAACCGTATCCAGCTACATCATTTTTATTGAATATTTGCTATCGAAGTATTTCGCTGGCGTACATACCTTGCAGCCGTCCTCATCCCATCGGAACTTGCAGTTATCACGACCATTGCACTTCAGATTGGCCGTAATGCATGTGGCATCCTCACAATCGTATTCATCCTCAGCACAACCTGAAAAAAGAACAAAGAACAAAAAGCAACTCTCAAAATCTTTAAAATTTGATAAAAGATATTCAAATAAAAGGTGTTACTATATAATCCGCAGGTTTATGAATAATTTCATTGTTTTTATACATTTGTTCCTAGAATCCATAAACATAGTGAATACATTCTTTGTTGTTTGAATGATCCGCACTTGTGGAAAATTTCATGGATTTTATGACATTTTGTACATTTTGAATCGAATATTTAGATTCATGGAATACATTTTTTACTTGAAAGCCGTGTGTATGCCCCGGGATAACTGCTTAGAGTGTGAACCACTCAACCAATAGACCATTTTGTTGGTCTTGCTTTATTTAAAGTGTTACCAACAGCAGCAGTAACACTTCGTACCACAGTAGACAAAATCTTAATGTCTCTGATCGATTGGTATCACTAGCAAATTCAATTATTCCACTTTCTGCCTCCAACACTTCCCGACTAATTTTAAATAATTCTTCTCATATTTTTTAGTTTTAGTTTTGCTCCGTTTTCTTCTCGTTTTTTAAATTCGTGTTTTTTTATTTTATCCGTTGTGGCCTTCTATTGTCAGTTGTCGTTTCCGTATGCACCCAACATGCAAAAGGCAATAACTCATACAACTTCGGTCATTTTCATCGAAGTTTTCTCACATTTTTTAGCCACCATAGTAGGGGGTGTATACTCGGTTTATAATTCCGTTTGCAACTCGATGTACAGACATGAAGTAAAATATAAACGATTTTATGTCGATCTAGACATACGCGTCGGTATGCTGTCAAATAGACTTTGAGTTGTTGTACATGAAGGAAATCGGTGAAGATGAAATAAAGTTTCCCTTTGTTAGCTCAATTAATTACTCTTGGTCAATTTAAAGTTTTCGAATGGGTCAGAGACAATTCTATCCTCGATTTCTGCTAAGAATCCGAAAATCGAAAGATATCCGTTTATTTAATAAACAATTAGTGGTTCGAGCGATTAGAATTTCTCAACTTGGCGAATGTATTAAAATGAGTTTTGTGTGCATCTCTAACAACCATTCGGCAGTAGTGATCTGGAAAGGTTGGAAACGGGTCCAACATTTGCAAAAAAAAAAAAAAAATCATCATTGAAACCATTGGCCAGATTTACACTATGCCACAGAGACACACAAAATCGGATCAACTCTTGCCGCGGTGACAACTGAATAGTATTGGAAAAACGTTAATCCTCTATAATAGTCGACGGAAGGATACACTAGCGGAAGGGTGGACAAATATACTATACTAGACATATCGTCGCCTCATTAAAACAATAGTGTATAGTTTATAGTGCATTATACGCTATTATTATATTGAGGGGTCGATATATGGAAACTCTTTTCCTGGGAGCCATTAACTGGATTTTTCTACTCAGCTGACGCTCTGAACCAATACATACCTGCAACTCCTCGATCTTTGAAGGCGGTGTACAAAATGGCGAAGGATGAATTGATGGAGACTTGTTCGGCGTAAAACCGCATATTTAGTATATTTGATTCCGATGTGACGCCTTCACCCGTAGAGCCGCAAAAGTTTTTCACTCTGCAAAAGAAAAACGCACACACACATTAAGTAAATCGAAAAGTTCACATCGCCAGTGATTTTAATGTTGCCATCCAATACACTATGCCAATGGGCAACGATGTTCATTCATCGGACGGTCGGTCTGTCTGTCTGTCGGTCGAAATTGTCCAAATGTGAAATCCAGTCTACACGGGCATGAACAAAAACCGATCGATTCACTCCAGTTGCAGAAGGGAATTGTCGAAATAAAAATGAATATAAATACAATTACAGTTGGATGCCTTGCATTGCAGAAATCGTTCAACAGTTTGTATTGAGTAAATGTGTGTGCATCAATCACAGCAACGATAAAGTATCAATGCCTCCGGGAACAGCGAGGGGTGAGCCCTACAGTTGTTGTCCTTCATAGGCAAATACGTGCCCGTGCACGATGATAGACTCTGGCAACTTTACTCGCAACACATTCTTCAAATGATTGTGCACAGAATTTGCACAAATCCTTGTTCGTATACATGTGTACGAAAACCCATTCCTCCACTGAATGAAATGGCTTTGTGTCAATGGGTGTGTCTGTGTGTGGGTGGGTGTGTGGGTGGATGTGCACATTGGTCAACCACTCAATGATGAAGTCAACTTAATGGGTGATTTGAAAACAACTCGATTTGGATTGCTGTAACATGTCCGCCTGCCAAGTTTGTCGATATCGAATTAAAGACATTCAATTTCACTTTTCCGCCTAAGGAGCCCCCCCCCCCCATAAAGTTGACATCGTTTTCACGGTATACAAATACATTTTGTTTGCATTCATTGCTACTCACCTAAGAGGCATCACAGTCTGTTCGGGGAAAATGTCTAGAAAATTCGTTTCACAGTCATTGGGTTTGGTTAATTTGAAATCTATAAATTTCACTTGAATCTGTGGAAGACATAAATGGCATAAGGACAGAGAGAGAGAAGGAGAGAGGGAGAGAAACAGAGAGAAAAAAAAAGAAATATTAGCATACAAATCAATATGGATTTTAAGGTGATTATGTGTAGTTGTGTGTGTATGAAATATGAACGACCATAATGGAAATTCAAATGAGTTCATTCTGTGCCAGTCATTCGATTACCCCATGACTCACCTTCCATTTCTCCGTCACCTCGATACGCCACATACAATCCAGGGGTATTTTGTTCCGAACCACGGCATCTCGGATTTCTTTGGGCACATCCGTAGAGTTTATGAAACCCTCGGAACCATTTCTGTCGATGGTGCAATTCAGATCTGTACTGGGCGCTATCGCAACGAAAAGAGAAACAGAAACCGAAACAAATTCAATTTACATAAATGGAACAATTTCTAATACAAAACTACCAAACATGTGTTTTTTTGTCGGTATTCATGAATGTTGGGACGACTCAGGATAAATGTTCTTCGAATAAAACGAAACATATTTTACGATGATTTCTAGTAGCAATCGGTCATTGGTGAGCGGGACCATTTCAACGAAAACTCGTTGACAGTCACACTGAGGGCCATTGGGATCGATTGTGGACGTCGGTCCGTCGAAATATTACACACGTGTGTTTCATATATGTCTATACAATACTCATGCACTTGTACATATTTTATGAAGACTTTAAATACTTTTTTCCTATTTCCAAATGATTCAAGGGAATTATTTGTGATCGCTTTGTTGATTTGTGATTGTTTGTCAAGATTTGTTGAATGTCATTTGTTGGTTTGTCCAGAACATTCATACACACACACGCGCTCACTCACATACACACACAGACACACACAGACACACAGAGAATGGTGTTTTGAGAATTGGCTTGACAAAGTACCCAATAAAATATGTTCCGTTCAGTAGTTATGGTCCTTTTAAGTGCCTGTCATTTGTAAGCTGTCAACTACCTCGTGCATGATGATGTGGAAAATTATCCAGACACATATGTACGTTGGTATATATTCTCGACACACACACTCAAACTCATGGATGCCGGACTACATTGAAGCATAAGTTATTTAAAGCAGACGCATATCATCTGCTGTGAGACTGTCTGAGTGTATGTGTGTATGTGGGACAAGTCTTTGTCGATACATCTTAATTTACTGACATTCTCTCGCAATGAGTGCCGTTTAGTTAAGTGAATGTGTTACCCACAGCGGGGCGGCGCAACTTACCATCACGAGTCCTATCGATGAACTCGTAAACAGCGGTGAAACCGGAATATTCTATACTCTCGTCTGAATTGAAATGCAGCCACAGGTATCTTTCCTTTGATGTTATTTCTGGGGGGAAATTTGATCCACAGAAGCGTCCCAGTAGATTGGAGAAACCGTATTGTCCATCACGTATCTGAAAATAGAGAAGGTTATGAATGAGAGAGCAATGGGATCTGCAGTAAAAGCTTTACTCGCGGACAGCTCCCGTGAACGGACAAATTTCACATTTCTAGAGCAAATTAATCTCATCTGGGCGTGCATCTCTCGTGGACGGACAAAACAACAGCGGCCGTCGGTGTCCGCCCACCGGAACATTCAATGTATATTGTGCTGTGTATAAGTCGGAACACGCCAGCACGCCACCGTTACTGTTAGTTCCATTTTAGTCCGATTTGAATAGATAAAGGTGCAACAACTGACTTTCATGGGTTGTCTGTGAGGGCTAACGGGGCGTATACATATTACACACTGCATAACTTAGATAGCGCATACGCCCCCAGTACTGACCCCGTGCCGATCTTCAGCTAACTGTGCTAGAAAATGTAGTCTATCCAGATGTATTTATTATACTAATGAGTTCGCAAACATTGTCTAAATAGATCTAGCGATTTCCGTCCGTCTGTCCACACATTTTTGTAAATGCACATTGAGATTCTTCGTGCTAACGACGAACTCTATTGAAATGCTGTCAATGTCGCTCCATCGTTTAAACAATGTGATAGGTATTGTGTGGAACTACCACATATCAGACCCAGGTTCGCAACGAGCAAGAGAATTATCGGTTTGAAATAGCCATTGCATAAAATACTTTCCCTAGAAATCGCATATTACACCCTCATTTTTAACTTACTACGGACCAAATGACGAACCACCTTAAAATTTAACCATGGAAAGAGCACTACACATTTCTGACTCTGATTGGACAATATACGAAATGTTCCTATGATCGTAAAAACGTTTAAGAGAGCAGTTCAACCAAATCGTGTTGACGTATACGACTTCCCCATCGTAGAAGAAGGGCAGTGGCCTTCGTCGACTCCAAATTTCCATAAACTTAATCATGTCTGATAACTTACTTACACATTTTTCTTGAAGCCATATTTTATTTATGGTAAACCATTAGTTCGGTATGCTAACGACAACTTCATCATAAATCTCTTGAGATTTCATAGAAATAAATGGCATTAGAGTAGATAATAAACCAAAGTAAATTTGATTGGTTGTGGAATGTTAAAAAAAAAAAACAAATAGAAATAACGAATAGTTAGTTAAGCCATGACCAACGTGTGGGGATCATGAAAACAAGTTCACAATAACTGTCACATTTACCATCTGACATTATGACATTTGGGATTGTTGTTTCCCAAGTTTCGAAACGAAACAGACACACACACACACACAAACGAATTTGTTGGTATGAAACTTCTTTCGCTGTTGCGGAAACTGATTTCATTTCCGTATAGGCGGTGGGTCGTAGACCTCCGCTAAAAACACGCTATGTGGGAGCAAATGCACACGAACGCTTTGACTTCCTCCACCCCTCAACACTACGGCTTGGCGAAAAGGCGCAAAAAAAACAGCGATTTGACTTGCAAACAGAACAAATATGTTCCTTTTCTCAGTGGCATTATCATGAAGACACAATTCCTCCTCTTGTTGTTGGTAGCCAAAGCCAAACAAATTGTGCGCGCTATACTCTACGGAATCCTTGACCCACTCAGCGCTTGCAAAAAATGGCAAGTTTTTTGTTTGGCTTCTTTAGCAGCTTCATTTGAACGGGTAATCATCTCCCACAACCACTCGACTCGATGCTTCTGTGTCCATGTTACAAATGAACTTGTGTTCTGCAAAGCCTTACAAATGAATGCGAGTGTTCGGCGGAAAAACTTGGCCAAGAAACATTCAAATAAACCGTTTGAAATGTTGGCATTTTACACAAATAAACATTTCCGAATAAAAGCTCCATTCTCTATTATGAAATACTCGCAATCTCTTTATTACACCCTCACCGACACAGACACACCCATGCACACACTTATAGTCCCCTCACTGACACCTACACCCACATACATACATGTATGTACATTGTACATACATATATTTATATACTCCTTGTTCTGGGAAAGCGGGGGCGGACGGTCGGAGATGCGGCTGAACTCACTCTCGACCACAGTTGAAAGTACACACGATTCCATTTGCCACATTTATACATACACTATACAACGACTTACCTCTAAAAAGTCAAATTTACACTCCTCCTTCTCCTCTATGCGAAATGAATTGCGAAAATCCAAGCGAATTATTTGTCCCTTTGGTGCTGCAAAAGATATAAAAGAAACACAAGGCAAAAGATGAAGAACATGATTGTTGTAAAACTAATATGCACACACATACACACACTATGGTTGTCTGTCTGTGTGTGTGTGTGTGCCATATATACAAAAGCGGTGATTTTAACTTTCCTCATGCTACAGCGCACAAATTAATGGCAGGAAAAATATTACAAAGGCAGAATTGTCAAGGCCTTCTCTCCATATCGAAGCATTTGTAACTTTAAAAAAATCGTCCCGGCACTCTTGTTTGAGGAAAATGGAAAATCGCATGACAAAGGAAGACTGAATCCACTAAATCTGTTAATAATTAGAACAACAATCTCTGGATAGAACAAATTCCAATGGCTGACAGTTGAAACCAGGGTCTCAGTAGTGTGGTTCACTACAATCATTGACGTAGCATTATTTCCTATAAGTTATGCCAAGATCGTAGTATATAATCCCAAACGATGGCGAATTAAACACATGACCTGTATGGCCCCAGGCTGAAATAAGACAACTCGCCGAGTTCCCGAACTATTCTGGAATTATGACAGTACATCAGAAAATCAATGCTTGATGTAATTGCGAAAGTGTTGGTGTAATTTCGAATTTTCTTTTTTAAGTTTGTATGTTGTCGTGTATACAATGAATAAACATTAGTTTATTTTAAGTTTTATTGAACATAAGATACACATTTACATTGTTTACATATATTTTCCATATGGGTTTATTTCCGAAGAGTTTCTCGACACTCAATGGAAGGTATATGGGAAGGCCTTGATTTCCAACTCAACACCGTGTACTAAGGCCTCCTAGAGGGCATTGCTCGGCCTGCTTTCTGACGCTGGGATGTGTGCATATAATCCTGTAACACTATGAAGTTGCAGCGGTTGTGCTCAGTTCTCATGTTGTTAGTTGCTTGAATGGATAAAACGACTAAAACGGTTACAACAAAGATTACACGAATTTCATTCGTATAATGTTGTCATTACTGGGTAAGTATTCCCTATGAATATTTCCGATCCATTCGCGAGTCACCCTCAAATCTACAAAAACTCTTTGCTTCAGGTGCCACCAATACCTCCCACTCCCATAGACATTCCCCTCTTCGCCCGTGTGTAACTGTTCCGATGTTTGTAAATAGCCGTCTATAGGTGAGGGTAATGCTTTTTTTGTGTGTTCTATTATTTATGAGTGATTGCTAAAAATTATTTTGTGTTCGATAGTTTACAAGTGTTGGATATATGGAATGATTTTCATTGTCATAAATGGTCGATAACATTATGTGAAAATATGTAATTATGAGGAATATGCAATTTACATTTTAATTGAATATTAATTACAAAATGAAAGAATAATTGCAGTTGAATCGGTTGGAATCCTAAATTGGATTAATTACTTCATGATGATATAAGTGGAGAATTCATCTGCAAAAAACTTTATTAAGCTTGGCTGTGTCATCGCTTGACACAATAGATTGAGTTTCAGATAAATACCATCAAATCAAAATTAATTTATATTTTTCACAAATAATGTTTACAGCGGATCTCTGTTCAATCTTCTCCAGTTTCGTTTATGACTTCTTCGTCTCAAACTAGAGGTTCCCAAATCATTTCTCTCTTCAAAGAACAATGAAATATCGAAAAAAATAAATGAAATAAAAAAGGTTTATCAAATTCTGGATTTGTTTTTTAAATATTGAATTTAAGTTGAAAAACCAAACTTCATATTTTGTTTTAGAATTGAAAGAAATTAATCAAAAAGAACAAGAGACAATCGGCATATATCAATAAAATTATCAATTATGACTTCGATTATATTTCTTAGCAGGGGCCCAGGGCATGGGCCCCGTGTTCCCATATTGTAAAGACGGTACATACGTCCTTTAAAATATTGGGCAGTACAACGCCTCTTAAAATAAATCGATGTCTACCGTAATGATGTAATTTTTCGAGTGTATTACTGTCGACCTTGTCCATTATTGGGCACAGTGATGTACCACACCGTTCATCTGAAATGTAACTGCTGAAGGTGTAAGGATGCGAGTTTGGATAGACGACATTGCACAAAACTTTCTTCAGAAATTATATACACCCAACAGCACTACAATAAAACTAAAATATTGAATAGGAATACTAGTAAATACTGCTGTACAAGGCAGTGATTAAATCCATATGGACTTACGGCATCCAACTCTAGGGTACAGCAGGTGCATCGAATGTGAATAAGCTACAAAGGAGACAATGCAATACAATCCTACGACCGATGAAGAGATAAGAGAATATTCCAGAAAATATGTGTCAAAGTTACACACTCATTCTAATACACTCGCTCGGCAGTTGCTAAACAACGAAGGTCACAGACGTCTACGGAGCAGAAACTCCCCGCAGCCTATTTGAAATTTCGCACATTGCTTTAAGCTTCACACCCAATTGTCCCACACACTTCAAGGACAATGTCTATCCTGTAGAATGTTAAGCGATACATTAATTACCAGAAATACGGTGCATTTGAAAGGCTGTGGAGCTCAAATTTTTGCATTCGCACTAGAACAATGCAGACTATATATCGATCCATACATGGACACTTGCCCGACTATCGCCAGCCTTCGTCCCTCTGTGGTCTGGGGGTAACAAGAGGACCATGTCGCATACTCACATGTGTGTATGTAGGTCATAACCAGTGTGCCAGGCAATATTTGTACACGTGTGTCGCATGTCAGTCGCAACCGGAAGGAGGCGGGACACATATTATGTATATTCACACGTACACACATGTGTGCCCACGTGTATGTGTTCATATGCTCATCGTGTGTAAGTTTATAGTCGCAAATTCATATAAAATAAACTGTCAGCAGTTATGCTCAAACATTTTTTGTGTGATGTGAAAATTTCTAGTTTTATGATGTGTGTAAGTAAAGCTTATGCGACACATGAGTAACAAATGTTTTCTTTCCTTTTTATTCGTTTCGACACGGGCTCACCAGTACGGTCGTATGTTTCCAATTCAAAAGTGAGGTAGGATGGAATTGAATTACGTGTCCTCCCTCCCATGCACCACCAGCTTGAAATATCTATTAGGGATGTCGAAGGGTGTTTATGTTTTTTGAGATTTCCGTGCTATTCATTTATAAAGCTATTATAATTTAGCCTTAGCATTTACAGTTAATCAGAGACAACGGCCGCACCGCACTTGATGTATCAGTGTCTTCTTTGTATTGGTTAAATGATGGCAATTTTTCAGCCGCAGGATAGCCACTTTTTCGATAATTAATAATTCCTCGCATAATTATTGCAACTGGTTTGTGGAATATTAAATTCCCTTGGATTACTTTCAGAAGATATGCATGTCAATTACTTCTTCTTTTTGTTTGGTATTTCCTAGAAAGAATCGAAGAATACCTTCTTCCTTCTGAAAGAGAATTTTTTTTACAAATTTCACCAGGATTCAAAAATGACCTAACAATAATTTTCATAAATTTACAGGTGAAGCAAACAACTTTAAAAAAATCTAATCACTCTCCTTGATATATCGTTCGGGAATTCGCCTATACAATTGTCAATGTTTTATTTTGATGTGTAAAATTTAGCAGAGACGTGTATTTTAGGTAATTTTAGAAGAATCCGTCAAAAAAATTATTTTGGATTTCAGGTGACGATATATGGCAAGCCTGAATATAAGCGTTCCAAATCATCGAATTTAATTATATCACCTAATCAAGCAAACAACTTCAAAATGGTTTAAGGTTTACACTTGGTCCTTCCACCGGAGTCTCGGTCTTCCATGTCTACGCTTTCCGTTTTAGACGTCATCCAACGCCTTTTTGGCCAGCGCAATCGCTGCATTGTGATGGGCTTAACTACGTTCATGTCGGGAAATTCTTCATACAGCCCACGGTTGGTAGACGTCTATACTCCTTGTGAACACAGATCGGTCATGAAGGTAAAGTGTTACCCAAAAATATCGATAAAATCGGAGAGTGCCGTATCTATTTTGGATGATCAGTTGATTGTGATAGAATTATTTGCAAAATGCATCATAAGCACGACTTCAACTACGAATTGCAAAATCCCGACACGAGGTCTACTGTATTCTCGGAATTTTCCCACCTGTGATTATTTTCTGTTTCGAATCTAGCCCTTGTAATATGCCCATAGTGTAAGTGAATCGAGTTTTCGTCAACGGCATTCCTAATGGAAGAATAAATGCTCATGTTTATTGTATTTTATTCAGGGCGACAATTACCACCAGGAGCGTTAACGTATATAAGGAAGCCCGGATTGATTACGGCACATAAGCGTAGCTGTTGCTCTCCGAAGAAGGACATGCAGGGTGAACGGACACACACACACACACACACACATAAGCATTCATACAAAACGAGTTAAAGGGACAGTTATGCCGGAAAGTGATTTTGCACGAACACGGCAAATTTATTATTCAACAACAACAGCAGCTGACACGTCAACGCCACCAACAGTGCCTGTATGTGTGTGCATGCATGGAGGTGTCGCCATCATCTTGTACTCGTGTGCATACGAGCAAATACTACTGCCGACGGTCTCTGGTTGTGTGCCAGACCAGCCAGCCTCTTGCAGCTCTTATTGTGTGCAATAACATGTAGTCTCTACAACATTGTTCAGACGTGTGTGCGTGTATGTAGATGTATTCGAACGTGTGTGTGTGTTTGTGTGAGGCGATGCCTTTTCCTTGTTAGTCTGCAAAATGTTGATTTACGGATAGTCTGTCGCATGCTTATATCCTGTGGGGCTACAACGAGTTGAAGAGTAACTAAATGCTCTGATTAAATACGAATGTGTGGTAGAGTTGTGTGTGTAGCGGTTTTATCGTTAGACGTCCGTAACCGAAAACATAAATCGAGGTCGATGTACCGTAGAATATTCGAAAGGAAACCTATTGATTTTACAATTTACCAGTTTCCATTACAATATCAGTGTCGGCCAACAGTGGCAGAGTTCGGTAGTGGATTTATATTTCGCGTAGTGCAAAACATCGAACCAATGACAATTTTCCTGCTTGGCCAATTCATAGTATTGAAATATTGCGACTGTCTGTCTATAATTTTGGTTAAATATTAAGGAAACAATAACCTTTTGAGTGTTAGTTTCGGTTCATTAGAGGGAATCATTACTGCCTGCTTGCCGGCCTGACACTGAGTCCTTGTTAGCGAGAATACCAATTATGTCAGAGCACTAATAGGAGGTGTTGGGCCGTAGTGCCCTAATATGGCACGTAATATTTTTCGAAGGGAACAACCTGGGCACTATTGTGATTCCAAATATGTATTTCTCTTTAAGGGGTGAAAAATGTGACATCCGAAACCCTATGGTTGAGTGGGCCACCACCACCCCAACTATGTTGAATGCAAAAGGTTAATGTGGTAATTAGGTGTGCTTTGTGTAGCGAGTAATATAAATTCCCTTGTATTATGATTCTATAATCCGATTAATGTTGTGACATAAGTTCCAGGATGGGATTAGCTTCTACAGGTACAGTGAAATAGAAAAGTGTCGGCATGATTGAACTGTTTTGTTAAAAAGATATATTTTTTTAAAAAGTTCGTCAAGATAAGTACTTAATTTACAGCATTTAATTCTATTAATAAATGTGTTAGTGGCCAAGTACCGATTGACCACTGATGTTATTAATTAAGTTCAGTTGAACTTTTCCATGGATCATGTGATAATCACACATACTACAGATTGCCTACATTTATGAGCCATATGAACTTAAACACAGTTCAAGTTGAAAGTATTTTCCAGCTCACTCAAACACGCACGCCCTGCACGGCCGTTCGTGGAAAAGACACATGCAGAATTTATGGTGTTTTTTTTGTATTCCTTCTTTACCGTGTGTGCCTTTTTTTTTGGTTCGTATCATTTCTATGTCACAATGAATTTCAATAAATACTGTCAACGTATCAGGGGACGCATGACGGATACGGATTTCCATTGAAGCAATTGATTTATGGCTTCTCCTCTTCTGTGTAATCTGGCAAGCAGGAGTGCCACAGATTACAAAAGCAAATGCTGAACAGACTTCAAACAACTTTTTTAATAAAATATCAAAAATATGGTAATATTTCTCCATTTATCGTTGTCGGTGACTGTAATTAATTTCTGGGAACAGAATCGTTCGTATGTAAGGATATCCGAGTCGCTCTGTGGCTTTGCTTCGTTGTGAAGAACATCTGTTTGTGGCTGAGAAATGACATGTGCAACTGTCCAATGTTGTTTCTGTGTGGGTGGGTGGGTGAGTGTTTCAGGTGAAAACAGCTGTCAATCTCAGTTTTTTTCTTTTAAATACGAGTATTTCTATCACCTATGACGTTCCGCCTCTGGTAATATGAAAATCAAATTAGAGTGTTTTGTATTTGACATTTGTCGCCTGCTTGTTGACATTTGATTGATTTTATATTTTCTTTAATTTATGTGGAATTAATTAAAATTGAAGATTTTCCGTTTTTAACGATTGGTGTGATGTTTTAGGAATCTGCGGTAGAGGGAGGAAAAATTCCAATCGGATAACGGTTATTGATGCTGGGCAAACAACTCAATATCGGATACCGCGAAATATTGGATTGAACCGATGTAAAACTATTACGAAGGTCGTAATAGTTCTCTTACTTCTACTACAACTCGTTGTCTTATTTCCATTGACGACAGAGAACCCGACACTTGTCCATAATATCAATGAGATTTCTGTCACTGTAAAGTTGAATGTGTGAGTTTGTAAATTGCTCCATGTTCATTTGTAATTGTCATTATCCGATTTTTAAAATTACCAAGTACCTCCCAGTACACAAGTGCCCATCAATGCATCAGATGCTGTTGTCACTTGTGCCATTCATACTCATATTACGGCGTTTTTCAATTGATTAAGACAAAAGCATCGTTAGACGGATGCCATGGAGAGAAGGACGCAGGACTGCAAAGTACGCGAAGCGTACACCCGCTTTTCATAGATGTGGACCTGTGTGACAAAGCGATGTTATGGGAGACTCACCTATTATTATTCGAGTACAATTGATGTTTTTGGGGTAGTCGTTGGGGTAGTCGGGACTGTAGAGTTCGTTCTTTTCGGGATCGCCATCAACAAACAAACGGCATTTGTCGATGGGCTCGGCCTCTACTTGTCTTGGGTGCCGATGCAGAGGATGCGTGGACGAGGACAAAAGTGCCGGTCGTTTTAATTGATTGTATTCCAATTGCATCAGGGCCGAGTCGGTCCTTTGTAAATGTGATGATGTCGGCGTCATTGTTGATACCGGCATATGTGTACTGGTCTCCTCCGTATTGCCGTTGACTTTGTTTATGTCCATGCCGACATTGCTGGCGTTGTTGCTGCTATTGTTGCTGCTGTTGTATTGTTGTTGGGTCTTTGGTTTAGACGAGACTGTTGCTGTTTGTGCAATATTGGTTCCTTGTACAGCTCCGTTGTTGTAGTTCTGATTTTGTCCAAGCCCAGGTCCGGTTGTATGACTGTCGTTGCTGTCGTCAGCATGTTTTGTATTTGGTGCTGTTGTTCTGGATCTTGTTGCTGTTGCTGTTGCTGTGACTGTGGCATGGTGTGCATTGTGTTCGCTTGCATTTGATTCCGTACTAGGATACTTAAGGGTTTTGCTGTTGCTGTTGATGTCACCATCGAGTACGGTGATTTGTACATTCGTTGTTCCGGCAACACCTATTGTCTCCGGGGATTTGATAGTATCTGTTGTATCTGTTGTCCGGATAACAACGTCATAATTATCACCAGTGGGAGCAGGTGTGCCACTCGTTGATGACCTGTAAAAAAGGTCCTGCTCATCTCTTTGCCTTTCTTCTATGCTTAGGGTTGGCATTGTTTCGTATAAACTTTGCCTTGTCATTCCCATCTGCTCAGGTGAAGACGACACTGTTGTCGGTGTCGTCGTCGTCGTCCTCGTCGTCATTGCCGGTGTTGCTCTTCTGGAGGATAGTGTTTGCATTGTGGCCAGTGCGGTTGCCATATCGGATTCCAGTGTTGGATAGTCTTGCTTGCTGTTGCCCCTGTGAGCATCTGGTAGAGACTTGGTCGTTGCTGCTCGACTTGGTAATTTCGTATTGAACTTTGCAAATTTTGTCATGGCTTTGTAGTAATTATTTAAATTTTCGCTTGTTGTTGTTGTCGACATCTCCGGCGACACTGCAAAGAAAAAAATAGTGCAAGAGAACGATAAGAATGTTATACTGACATTAGACCTTCAATAATCGCAGGGGCCTTTAGATTAGGTTAGTAAAGGTAGCACTTTGATTGAGACTTGTGTATCTTAAACTGATGAACTTGTCTGTTAGCAGAAGTTCATTTGATTTCGTATACAGGGTTCTCCAACAAGAGGTCTTATTTTGGTATTCAAAGAAAAATTAAATTTTATGAGATAATAATGAAAAACAAAATCCACGAACACGCCTACAGGATCATATCCTTTTCATGAAATTGTCCATAACCAAATCACAAAGTGGCTGCCCTATGTCCACGATAGCTTCACGAATTCTATCTTTGAGGTCTTGAATCGACGCTGGGCTGTTGGCGTAGACCTTATATTTCACGTATACCTTATATTTCCAAAGGAAGAAGTCGCAAGCTGTTAAATCACAAGATCTCGGTGGCCAATTGTGATCACCTCTTCGAGAGATAACACGGTCCGGAAACTTTTTTGTTTTGCGATCTGTGCCTGCAAGATTTTCACCATTTTTGTAGTGAATTTTAATAATTTCAATGCGTTGTTCCATTTTTAGTAATGACTTAGTTTCTACTTGTCAAATATTAAAGAATAAAAGCTTCAAGAGTGACAGCTACCGAAATTCCCTGTGATTCAAAATAACACATCTTGTTGGAGAATTTACATGTTTTTTTTATAATTGAGTCATTTTTAGAATGTGAATAATTATTGAATTAACACCCTTTTTTTGCTGTATTGCTCAAGCAAATAGCAGACAGACGAGTTCGTGATATCCGGCTTATTAAACTACTTACAAAGATGTATCTTTGAGTTGTATAATTTTTTTTATAAAGAATACGAAACGTATTATTCAGGCTGTACATTTTTAGAGCGTACATTGAATGGAGTCATCAAATGTAGTAACGATTTTATGCGATTCTCGCAAATACAAGATATCTAATCAGAATAACACAAAATCATTACAAACCAATCAAGGGGATAGTCATCCTGGTAATCTCCTCAATAGTCAATAACATCGCAGACGTTGCGACAAAGAAGAAACTAACAGTTACCCCTTCGATCTAATGGACGAATACCATAAACAAAAAATCATACGAGATCATTTGGGACGAAAGACAGACTCCTCTCGTTTCAGACATTATGTGAAACCTCCAATCGACAATTTCGCTAGCAAAATCAGACAATATATTTCACCAGGCAACGCAAGGCATGTTTCATCCCACATGGTATTTCATCCCATGGTATTACAATTCACGACCTAAAAATCCATTAGGAACAAAGTATTACGTATTTAGGCAGAATAACCTATTTGACACGAGTCTAAGAGTATATAATATCATCCTAATGTTCACTAGTCGAAGTCTCATCGACGACTAAATGAAAGAGCATACGAATATGTGTGAGGTAGCAGTTGCACAATTGTACAATGAAATGACCATTAGGGTGTTGACTTTTATTCCTGTATCATATTTTGATGAGTTTTTATTCAGGATTAGATTGAATCTTACATATAAGGTGATTCGAAAAAAAAGAAACCTCAGGCACATTATGATTTTAAAATTTTAATTTATCAGCATTTTTAAAGTGGTTTGTGCGTGACCTTTTCCAATATTTAAATGGAATAAACGTTATTTTAGTCATTAATAGGCAACAGGAAATAATTTTTGAGAAAAATATCAAAAAGTCATCACCCTAGTATGATGAAGTCCTATATGAAGTCACATTTCAATGTAATGATAAAAACTTAGAACTACCTAAACCTAACTATGAGCCGACCAATTCATTAATATTTTCGATTAATGAATGGACAACTTTACTTTATTTATGACAAATGAAATGCAGTTTCTGAGTTCTTCATTTGTAAATGCAAAATCGACATAGATGAGCCTACCGAAATCCTATTTTTCAAAAGCTGAGAACTTGGACGACATTCTAACTGTCATCATACCGGAAAACACCGACAATCATAAGAAGCTTTTAATTTTAGAAATAATGTCCATCTAAAATTGGAATGCATTCATGACATATGCGTGTACGTCTGTATGTGTCTATAGACTTGTATCGAAATGTTGTTTAACACGAAATAATAATTTAAATGTTTCGTTTTATCAAAGAGCATGAGCTCATAAAGAAAATATCGTTTCGGACGAGCAGCATTCAACAAGAATCCCCAGAGGGAATGGAATGAAAAACTTCAAAGATTCGTCGAACCACAAAAGCAACAATAAAAGCGACAAAACACAAAAGCGAAAGCTCAGTTCTATTAACACTCGTTCCTATTCGATTGCACTGTTGAACTGGTGCTGATTCCTCGGAGACTCTTCATCTCTTCACACCCTCTCTCTAGAGTGCGCGCTCCTTCATATACACACACACACACACACACACACATATCGTTACACTCACACATCATTGCACAAGTATTGTGTTTATTTACATGTATTCAACAGTGAATACATTCTAATTTGCCTTTAATCCTGAATCATTTCAAATAATTCACTTTCTCTCTTTTGCCGTTTCTATACTGTTCTGTGCTTTCCTTTGCTCTGCTCTGCGTATGTTACAATAAAAGGATGTCTTTGTTGGGATCCTTGTTGATTCCCTTGTTCTTCTTTGCACTTAAGTCCTGGTCCATTGTTATTCCAGTCGTAGCACAGCATAGGGATACAACTCCAATACGAATGTAGCACTAGCACACACACACACACACACACACTCAATGATGTTGACGTGTCGTCACACAGCCACATGTACATACACACACATTCATTTGTAGAAAATGTACAACTTGAAATATAGACGTATTTGGGGATTCCACAAAACAAATACATAACTAACTACATACGTATGTAGTCGATCAAGTGTTTGTCATTCGAGAACTCATGTTCGTGCGATTGTGGCCCGTCCTCTTGTTACGAATGAAATTTATGACGAGTAGACGACGTCGGAGGCACATTATCGACATCCTCCCCAATGGATGAGTGTAAAGAACAATTTACGTTAAATAAAGATGCCTTGGTTGGCGATGATGAACGATAATCCCGGTGGCTCCACAATATTGCCGGTCCCTGGCACGAGCCACCAGTCGAGAAACCAACCCAAGCACGTACATTTCATTCGGTCCTAAAACCAAAAGAGAAACAGTCGTCACTGCACAACGTCTCCTGGTGCTGTTCAGCATGTCAACAGATTTGTTTGTGCATGCTGTCGATATGTGCACATGACTATGGACGAGTGTAACGAAAAGTAT
This sequence comes from Hydrotaea cyrtoneurina, assembly GCA_958296145.1. Lineage (NCBI taxonomy): Eukaryota > Metazoa > Arthropoda > Insecta > Diptera > Muscidae > Hydrotaea > Hydrotaea cyrtoneurina. The sequence goes on along the minus strand of OY282513.1, from coordinate 1,063,363 downwards.
AGTTTTTCGTGAACATGATTAGAGGGTGCCTTTCTCGAAACTCGGACCTATTTCTATATATTCATAAATGTTGTAAAAGTGAATATTCGAAGAGAATATATACATACAAAAGGGTGGCGCAAAACTAATCCTCCTATCACAAAATGCTATAAATTTTGCGATTGGCCCCTAATGTCAGTGGCAAATCTGGCGGCGGCCATTTACATGACATCATATTCTCGACTTGATGTAAAAAAAAATTAAAAGACCAAATAAATATAATCCACAAGAAGAGTCAAAGTTTTTCATTTTTTTTTTAATTACAGCCAAAAAACATCGGAAGTTTACTTTTGCGCCACCTGTTATAATTTGACATGAGGAAACAATTGTAACATTACTACATTCTATTAATATTCCTACACCGAGCGAAAAATAGCAATATCATATTGATATTTTGAAATATTGATTTGATATTGCACAAAATGATATTTTTTGACGCTGGCGTAACCACTTTTTTCATATGGTTGTTGTTAATTTTATTTTTGATGCGACGTAAGCGTCGTGTTTGATATTTATAATATCAATTTGATATTTATAATATCAATTTGATATTTATAATATCAATTTGATATTTATAATATCAATTTATAATATCAATTTGATATTGATCAATATCAAAGCGCTCGGTCGCCAAGTACAACAATTAAATGTTTGTTGTGATTGTAGGCAATTTTTTCGTATGGTTGTAGTAAAATTTCATTTTGAAAATTTATAATATCAATTTGATATTGATCAATATCAAATGGCTCGGTTGACTTTCAAGAAAAAAGTTTATTATAATTTATTATTTATTTATTCCAAGAGAAAATAGCGACCGAGACATTTGATATTGAACGATATCATATTGATATTTTTCCCACTTAGCCCCATTTTGTTAACGTTTAATATCAATTCGTTAACGAAAATATCAATTTGATATTGTTTTTTCGCTCGGTGTAGTGTGCGGCCTTTTCTCCTTATCCATGTTTGCACGTGCATTTCTAATAGAGACTCCATCTGTGAACATTCTGCCGGGAGGCAATTCTTTCTTTGTTTGTACTGAGTGGACTGTATACATTTTGATAGATACTGTAATTGATAACAGTCTGGGCAGAATATCCATGATCAATTCTGAACACTACCATCATCCAAGTGATTCGAGCACCATCCAAGAACCAGCAGATTCAACTCCTCAAAATACATTTGAAGCTAATAGAGGTAAGTTCAACCAATTGGCCAAATTTTGAAACCTAACAATAATATTGCCACAAAAAGGGTATATGCAGGACATGCACCATCGTTCACACTACGCTCTTTTTCCAAGATTATTTGCAGAAAAACATTGATAATCCTATTAGGGGGATTTGTAACTAGTTGCGTGCAAAACTGTTTTCGATTTCAACAGGACATTTTCTAAGTTTAACGGGAGTTGTACGCGATCACCAGATCGCATGCACTGTACATTTGTAGCATCGTGTGCAGATTGTCAAAGACGAAAGCCACACTGAAATGGCTTCACACCACACTGGCACGCTCTAATGATATTATAGACAAGGGGCTCTGGCCCTTCGCTGTCGACAACATTGCCTCCAATGCAGATTTAACTTATATCACGTTTATTGGCCCCACCTTCTTATAGGCAGAACATAACAAACTGGAATTTAAAATGTCAAAAAAAACGCTCTGCTTGTAAAATTCGTTTTTTGAAAAGTTGTATTAGTTTACCTTGGGGAAAACCCGTCAATTATTACTACGTCTAAATAATATTTGCCTCATTTTCCATGAAATTACGCTGGTCATTAAAAGAACATTGGATTAAACTCTATTACGAAAATTGAGGTCTTCTAAAGAAAAAAAATATATGTACAATTTCTGAATGTCAAAACAACCCAAGTGGGCGAAAGGAGAAACAGTTGTTGCTGCCTTTAGCATTGAGGCTCTCCCTTTTTACCTACGAAGGTATTTCAATATAAACGTGAATGTACTCGCAAGTATTTACACCAGACCCAGCGGCGCTGAATGTGCGTGTGGTTTATGAACAATATCCTAATCAAATTTTGTAACATTTTCAATTTCCCACCAAGATGAGGCATCACCAATAAACCCACACACACACCCCTCACCCAACCGAACAGTCAGCCAACCAATGAAAAGCAATTCACGTTACGACGATTACTTGCTGTATGGCGGTAGCGGGGACGGGGATGCTTATCATATTTTTATTCATTATTTTTCCAAAAGTTAACAAGAAAACAAAATAAAATAAAGCTTTTAACAGCAACAGTTTGTTGCCTAAAGTCACGGAGCAATGGAACCAGAGCAATTTGTTTCTCAAGTACCGACGTCAGGTGACATACAGACACACGTCCACAGCCATGACATACCATCGAGGTGTCTGTCAGGGCATGGGAAGTGTACAAAGTAAGCACAGAACAGATTTACTTGGAAATCATTTCATGGCGCAGTTAACATTGTAATTTCTCCATCTTCAGCGGAACCCTCGTATGGCTGAATCGAAAAGTTTGTAAGTGTTGCCACTCTGTTGGTAACATTCCGAGGAGAGTCCACTCGATGTAAATATTCGTACATACCTACGTGCGTTTACGTAGGGATCCTCGTAAAATGCAAAGTACATATCGTTCATCGTCCTTCACGCCAATCCATGTCAAAGATCCTGTTGTGTAGGAGATACAAGTTTCGGCTGAACTTACAGTCGCCCGGGTTTGGCGAAGGATGCCAAAAGAAGATGATGTACAAATTGAATAATTCAATTAAGGCCATTGCAACGGAAGCAAACATATTAAATAATGGATTTTCCCAAGTACAAGACGATAGACGGACAGTTTAATACAGACTTTTTTTTAAATCGGATTACGAGGCGACATGAAAATAAACTTTTGAAGGTATACGACACCGCAGGATACCAGATGGAGATGTGCCAACCGTCGGCCCACCTCGCAAAAGGCATCGAATTACACCTGCAAAAAATCAGTGGAAATTTAAGACAATTGACAAAATTACCTCAACATCATTTCGCGAAGAGATTTGAATCAAAAAGTGTGGTGGGCGTAAGTAAAATCACCAATTGGTTCTGCTGAGTGAATCTGGGGTGAATCTTATTGTGTACCTCTTGAGGTGATTGACAGACCTCCATGTGGTAACAGTTCGAATACGAACGGTTGGAGTACGAGTGACAGACCATTGATCAATGAACTGCCTGAAGTACTGACGAATTGCCAATACATTCTGAGGATTGTGGAATAAATTGTGCACCAAATAAATTTATGTATGTTGGAAGAGGACCAGTTCAGCCTTATTTGGCCTATAATCGGGAAGCCTTATACATCGGCAAATCCTAAATTAAGAACTGCTGGGAGAGATTCAATAGTTCAAATTTATAAGCACTCCTAGCACTTCCTTGCTAGGAGATTATCCCTCATAAGAAACGATCAGATACGGGTAAAATGTCAATGGAACAGAAATATTCAATCCTCATTCCTGCGCTACTGAAGAGAAAATCATTACCACCGCTCTCCTCTGTACACGGTCCAGACACTGCAACGATGATATTAGAGCCCCTGTCCATTCATGGGAGTTCTCGGAAATGTTTAGCCGGTTGCAGGTGGTGTAAATATTTACGAGACCAGATGGGGGTAAAGTATTTCTTATACCCCTTCAATAAGCCGCAACACTAGAATTCTTCTTTCGACACGTCGAAAATATGGACACGTCCATCTATCCTGGTTAAAATTAAATCGCATTAAACTGATTTTTGGACCACACGATTTAGGACAAGAAAGCATGGCTTGTCCAACGTGTATCAACATGTATCTTCATGACCTTAACATTCAGACTATTTTGGCGTTTACGTCATATCTTATGTAACTTTGGTAGTTAGAAATGCTGTTGTTCTATAAAACAAACTACTGTAATTTTCAACGAAAGACACACGATTTAGTACTTGTTTTGCCTGCACCTCTGTGTCAGCGGAAAATTGTAGAGTCCCACGACTCGACCCAAAACGTCTTCGTAAGGAAGGAGTTGCAATTCTGTCCCTGACTCTGTAATACATGGAAATAAACTTCCGAGAGAAAACAGAATTACTACAATGTTAAGTTCGAGATCCGCGATCGAGTTTCCCACTACGTCAGATCACTGGTTATTCGCATATAAATAAAATACACCCATGCTCGGACATGTACAGTCACGCACAAACCGTTTGCACGTAATTGTCTTCATAAAAATACCGCAGCAATGCAAAACAGACCGAACGGACTTAACAAAAAGTGAAAATGCTGTAACTCCTCCATAAATGAGCAATAAAACACACGGAGATGAAAGACAAGAAGAAATAAAAGGAATAAAGAAGGATGAAACACTTACCGTGAATAACGCTGGAGACCATTAACAGCATCATCAGCCAACTGCGGCAGTAGCAACAGAAACAGCAACCACACGACACGCTACTGCTGAGCTTCATTATTTGTGTGACTACTCCAGCGAGTGTGTGCTGTCTCCCCCGCCACCTCGATTCTGATGAGAACACGACGACCCCGACTCACGCACACAGCCAGGCACAGGCACAGGCACTCGTCCCTGCTATCACTGCTGACAGCAGCCAGCCGCAGCCTCGAATACTTAATGGCAACTGCACAGCACCGCCACCAGTGTGTAGCAACAGCAGTGCCAGCCTACATACACTTAGCGGAGCCTTCTCCGAAACCGTTTTGTAAGGACAATCAATGGCCACCACTGGCTGGCTGGATGGCCAGCTGATGTATTAAAACAATTGCAATGCCCTGGTAATGGCAGCACGGCCGGCAACGAAAAGGCTTGAGGACACTTAAGGCATCCGCTCGCCCAAGGAACTTTTTGCAATTTATGGAGTGCGTTAAGAACAGACGACGCAAACGTGATGATGGCATAAGCAGATCCTTTCGTCAATGATGAAACCAACACACACACACACGCACACACTTATGCTTTGGCTCGAAGGCGTTAATGGGTGCGTGTGCAAATTCTATTGGTGGGTGGTGACGTGTCCCTATCGAAGACGATGATTGTCGGTGACGAGTAGTTTTATTTCTTTTCTATGTCTCCTTTCCTTAATCGTCGTCTGTCAATTGCAACTGGTGGTCAACCAAGAGTAGGAGAGTAGGCAGCTGTTTTATGTGGTCTTCTTTAATTTTATGGCTGGTTGGTGTGGATTGGTAAACGATAATTAAGAGATGCTGACGCTGACGATGACGCTGACGACTGTGACGGGGACGTGGACGTGGACGACAGTACTCTGAGCTTCGTTTTCTGTTGAGCTGCCCCGTTTGTGTGTGGCGTAATTGATGTTGCCACAATGAGTTCGCACTTCCTGCAACTGGTTGCACGAAATAATTATCACTTTGTGTTTAGTTTGCGTGCTCGTCATCACGTCCCTGCCCGATTCTGTTGGCTCATAATTAATTTCTTTTTCACTCGCTATTGCTGCCGCCTCTTGTGGTTGCTCTGCAAAACATAAATAGTAGAAAAACGGGGGGGAATTATGAGAAATTATTGCAACAATAGAGGAAAGTGAGAAAAGAAGTTTGATATCGTGCACACACACACACACACACACACTGTATTTAATCTCAATATTCCCAAAACTAAACGTCTATAAGCAGAACGAAGGAACTATCTTCATTTCAGACACTGATGTCTGTGTTGTCTCTTCCACTGCCCCACTGGATGGGCTAGGGTGTAGGGCATAAACACGAATTAACATGAATACCCCGAGCTGCCGGTTCTCGAGTAGTCGTGGCACTTGTGCAAATTCATCATAAATCAAATGGAGGTGAGCAAGAAATATTAATTTCCCGCAATCGTGGCGAGCAATGGAAGTGCTGCGTTCGTTACCCCGGGCCACAAACCGCCAACAACCAACATCCGCATTAAGCCGAAGAACATTGGCGGCGACAGGCTTATCTCCATTTACTCCTGTGGGCGAGGACACCGCATACAATTGTAATCGTAGCTGTAAGCTGTATCGCGTCGCATAACAGTCGAATACGATTTGGCACAGCCGGTGGAGAGGGGCAGATTGTGTCATGGCTAACGAGCGTACATCCATTGAAAGCAGCAACAACAAAAATATATTAAAATTCTATACGCCTCACACAAGTATGGCATTCACACATACATACAGATGCATTTAATTAAAATTATTTAATAACAAGTATGATTTCGCCGTAACGATTTCCATTCATATTAAATGAAGTATGAAATGCCCGAATGTTGAACCGCTCAATTCAATTGAAATCAAAACGTGTACTCGTATGGCACGCAGCATTAATAATTTCAGTCATAAATCAAATTATGAGCAAATTATGAGCGTTCGTCCGTGCATACAAGGGATGACGATCGGAAGCTGTCTTGGCATCCCATTTCCGAACCACGATGCTGCAATCTAATGGGGGCTTTATTGCGCAAGGTGTCCCACAGAATCGGATAGATTGGAAATTCGACGATGGACTGGCGGATATCGAATCGATGTACAGCCCCGTGCAACTAATTAGGGGCAGTAGTAATCAATATACAAAATACCGCAAAAATTTAAAACTATTTCGATAATACATGTTTCGTGAAATGCAGTGAATCAGAAACACCACTTTTCCTTGAGTCGTCATTGAGCTTTAATTTGCAAATTCGGATAATTTTCAAAATTTGTATTCCATTGATGGTGATTACAAGAAGATAGACTGCATTTCTGAGCGTATGCATTCAAATGTTACTCAAACTGATTGCTGGAATGAGGGAAACCTATGATTTTTGCCCTATATTTCATAAGTGAGGCACAATTGAAAATTGTAAATGGCTCTCCTGAAAGAATCGTATTTTGAGTTGTGACACTATTGAAGTAAATGCTCACAAAAAAAACCAAACATACAGTATCAAGTTATTTAAATACAGAAATATGTGGATGTCGAGTTAGATTAATAAGAAAGAAAGAAAAGAAAAATCACCAATACCGATAATAAAATATGTTTGCATTGTGACGACATTCGTCCCACACATCTAACCCGGGAAGACCATCAAACATCTTTCAACGACTGTTTCCGCCCCGTCGATGTTCGCGACTTTGCTATGAAGACCCACCTAAGCCATGAAAATTAAACAAGCAAAAGCATTAGCCGCTGTTGGTCCCGCTCGGTGAGAATAGTATAGTGCACAGTGATACGTGAGAAAAATCCCTCTTCTGTTCCAAAATGGAAAATGGTCAGGTCCATAAAGCTAATATTTTATATAGTTGTTTAGTTGCGAGTATAGCCGGCTTTTATAAATTATTATTAATATTTTTATTTGCATACGAATGCAATTCCGTTTTGTTTTGTGATGTGGTCGAAATTACTACCAGCTTTCAAGTGCAAAGCTAAAGCAACAGGTCAATATTACTAACATTTACAGAATGTCGTCCGTTTTTCGAATTTCATACATAAAATGTATTTCAAAATGCCGCGATTCGGATATTCGAAAGCCTGCATCGTCATCCCTAGTGCATACGCATACATATGTAAATACGTTTAAGTATGAACTCATTAATGTCAATTGGCATGAAGATACCAAATTATTATCACTTTGTTATGGCTTACTTATTTACATGTCATTCGTATGTGGGGAAACAGCGATTACAGGTGGCAGAGGTCGTGAAAGTCGGTTCAACTTTGAAACAATCCAATAAATAGTCCATACTTGGGGTGTGTGTTTGCTGTAGCTAGTATATCACACGACTAAGCTAGGTTCGAATACTGGAAGGAATATCCGAGAACATTTTCAGTGGCCGTTGTACAACTTTCAAATGCCGGCGACAGTGCAAGTACGAGAGATTCTTTAAGAGATTCTTCTTCCGTTAGCAGCCGGCATGAAAAATGGTAAGTATACCATAGTTGAGGTACATACATAATGTATGTATGTATTTATAAACAACGTACAATTTTGATTTGCCAATAAGTTACGACTCTCATTTTTAGGTGGAAAGTAGATTTGTCAAATACTATGGGAGACTTTCTTTCTAATCCCCAAGGTTTCGGCATACTCAAAGAAAGTTTAGTATTTGCGATGGAGTAATTTTTTGATGGCAATAAAAAGTCCACTCCTCTCGTTGAATGTAAAATTATACATTATAATTTATATTTCACAACAAAGTTGACGAAAATGTCACACACCCACCACACCTCAGGGTACGTACTCCCCGAATGATGTGAAAGACCTGAGAAAGCCATCACAAATCATCGTATTAACAATTTATCCTCTACATGTCTCTGCGGTAAGGAGTTTTCTGACAGGAGTCTGGTTCTGGTTGACAATATGAATTCATGAATACTTAAGCAGTTTTTATTGTTCTTGTAACGTTGAATTGTTTAATGTGTGTTGGATACTTTGAAGTGCATACAGACAAATACACTTTCTGTTGTATCGTACATTTGCATATTTATATACAAATGTGGCTATTAATATTATATCTTACTAAAAGAATTCCTTTTTTGTTAAAAAACTTTCTGTTCAGAGTGGGGATGTTTAGCAACAATACAAATTAATTTGCCAATAGTTTTGGGAAATGCCATTTTGTGCGAACCAATAAAACTTGCATTTCACTAATACAGTGATATCTATCGTTTCGTAATGAAATACGATAAGGCGACAATGGTTAGCATGTATGTGTAAATAAAAAAAGGTGTTGCTCCACACAAAACTCCCAATGCAATGAAATAGATCGAAATAAACAAAGGCTTTAAACATAGAAGAAGTTGTCATGAACTACGATCCACAAAAGACACTGGCTCTAAAACATTCTTAAAACAGCGATAGAATGCAAACAACTGCATATAATTAGAACGACATAATATCCCAATGTATGGCGTGTTCCTTCTGTGTCCTTGGGAGATTTTTCTACAAATGTTTCCAGTAGTCATAGGCATACGGATAATCTCAATACGTTTGGTTGCATTGATTATATCACAAATTTTCTCCATGAAATCTTGGTGTCTCACCTATAAAACATCTTGAAAAGACAACGATATGAGCCCTACCACGTCAAACGTGCACCACAGACCATTTTGAGTGTTTGGATATCACTCCACACTTTCAAGTCGCCTTTGGGGGGTCCAGGTTATTCCTCATTGACTACCTTTTTTTCCATTTCAAACCGTAAAGGAACCTCCGTTTAAATGGAAATAAACAACTCATTCCTCGAATTGATTAGCATTTTTGTTGGGTATTTACGATGTTGCTTGGGCAAAAATAAAATACCCATAACTCAAAGGAAGGACACATACGCACATGATTTACGAACAGTGGTGTCCCTGGCGTCCCAGCCAGAAGGGATTCAATGATTGAAAATGGAAATAAATTAAACGAAATGATAGACGAATAAGAGTCGTACATTTAAAGAGGGGCATCCCGACGATTTTCTTGTCAGTCAATTTGAATCCTCATCAATCTGTCGTTAATTTACTGATTTCATCTTGACTTGAATTGCCTTTTGATTACATACGGCTACAGCTACGAGTATCAAAATGGAGTCCTTTTTCGCATTTGCTTATATTTAATCTCATTTTTATGGGCATTCTGGAGTGTGTCTTACTATGTTGAATATTTCGCCAACGAAAATCTACCATAAGTGTATTCGTTGAGAGCTCAGTAGAGTCTTTTGGCTTAGATGCTTTATCTGTACTTTGTTTTCTTCTACACGGAACAACAACAACAACACACACACACCATTCAGTTGCCATATTTCTCTCTGGTATTTATGACATCAATTGAAGCAACAGCCGACCGATATGCTCACATAGTCACACATACACACACCTACGTATACACATATTTTAAGGTTTGTACTCGTCTAAGCAGCTTATGAGGGTCAATATATAACACGCCAGAGTTAGCATGTAAGGGAAGCACAAAGGACCAAGAGCAAGGATTCTGCCTGCAATTGTTGTATTGTGGCCATTGCTCAGGAATAAATTGAAGAGAAGTTGAAAAGAGTCACTGCTTAATTATTCGTTGGATTCTGTGAAGGGATGATTTGGAAGATCAACTCGTAATCACCTTCCGAACAGGAACCACCGAAAAAATACACGAAGATTTTCCAAAAAAAAAAATAAGTCGTTGTTTTGTTAAAAAAAAATTGAATTGACGCATTTTGACTGACGAGAACTTGTTGAATATCCGATATCTTGATGAATGTTATGAAAAATTTTGCTCATGTAGCTTTTTAATGGAGTGAATACAAATGGATAATCAGTACTCGTACTTTAAAAATTAATTTAGTTTGGTGAAAACGATGTCAACGTAGTTACGAAAATGAAATGAACAAACATTTAAACGACATTTCCAACAAAGCTATGTTAAAGCTCTTTGAAAAAAATTATTACCACGATTAGATCTATCGATTTCCTAAACAATTGATGGACATTTATTAGCTTATGCCAAAAATCGAGAACAAAAAATAAGTATTTACAACATCAAAGACGATCAGGATGAGAATTAGATGCAGCTTGTGGAGGAGCAGAATCTCAAATCGGTCCTGTCGTTTCTTTAGCGGTTCTGTTAAAACATGATCCCACATGGTACACTTTCCCACTGGGGTCTTCATAATAGTCAGACATAGGTCGTTTTCGTAGTCTCATAACGCATTGTGTCGAATTTAATCAAGACAGGATTCACTATGAAGTTTCTCCAAAATGGTGCAAATTCAAGTTTTTCTTTTAAAGGAAGAATTAAAAGGAAGAAATTATTTTGTTCTGCATATTATTGGTTTACGGGATGGAGCAAACATGGCGTTTACAAATCACTAGAAATGTTCGTACATATAACGAACGTGTGTTGTAGCGAGAACCGCGGAAATCAGTACTTTTCGCTACATTGAATAAAGCTGGATGTTCATATCTTTGACCTATTTCCTGTGTATGATGAACAGTTGCCCACGGCCCACAAAGTGGTGGGGTCTATGAAATGGTCTGGCAATCATCTACAAAGACAAGAGGTTCGGCCGGAAACATGTTACAATTACATAAATTCTCCGCCCACTTCATCCATGACTGACGTCAGACTCTTACTGCCGTTTCCGATTGACTTTAGAAAATGATAAATTAATAACAAAATAAAAACAAAAACATTAAATTATTCCCAATTCAATTTGTTACTTCGGCACTAATGCGCCCGCTAAGGAACCAAAACATGTTAATACTCAATTTGTTTCTCGTTGTCCATTCGTCCCCCCTCGCCAGTGCTGCATTACCCACGAATGCCTTTTTAAATGGGCACACAACGTTAAAAATGTGTACCGAGAGTAAAGTGTGTCGTACTTCGGAAAGGAAAACTTCTCGTTTAAATACAGTTTAAATACACAATGATTAACTTTTTAAGACATAAAATATACAAAAAAAACTTTTTCCCTTTTCAGCCGAAAACTGCAAGAGGTGGATGGAAGCTATTCAAGTCTCCTCTCTCTCTCTCTCTCTGCCCCCACTCACACATCCACAAATTGTTTATTCATGTTTAAATCGCATAAGAGAAAAAAGTATTTACTCGTATTTATGTCCGAGCAAGACTTTATATAGATTACACCCATAAAATTCATTGCCAAGTGAAAATTTTATTTATGAAACATGAAAAATTCATTCATAACCAAAAAGAACCGAACCGAGCTAAATAGGACAGAACAGAAAAGAACACTGACGACAAACAAACGCACACACTCACCATCGAATATGCAAAGCAGGTCGGTGAGCGAAGGCCGGACTGCGGCCGCCTAGACGACAGACGCTCGTTCACAAACGAACACTCAAGTACTGTGTGCCTGTAACTGTAACTGTGTCTGTGAGTGTGAGTGTATTTGTAAAGTCCATTCCACGACTGGGGCACATTTTCGGGAATGGCCAACGAAATGGAATTCCACACACACACAATCTCGCAAAAAAAACACGAGAAGGAAAAATATTACGTATCAATCGCTTGTATAGATATTTTTGTTTTTCCGTTTATCAACGGAAAGGAGGTGGGGGCGCACACAAAGAAGCAACCGAATTACTATTCAAATATCCCACAAAAGCTTGCCAGCATTAAGTACGCTTGCCGGCCATGGATGCCGACGAACGGTTGGCTGGACATCCATGGGCGATGACACTTCCGAATCTATTCATGCAAAAAAGTTTTCCTTGTTGGAGGTGTGGTGGGGAAACGCCATGTGCCCTCAAAACTGCCCTCCGCTGGGATCTGATTATTTATATTATAAATGCAAACCAAAAATAAAAGAAACGAAAATACCGGAATGGAAAACATTATTAACATATACAAATTGTTTGCATTTTGCCCGTCCTGCATCTGGGGCTTCATTTGGATATTTGACCATTTGCTATGTTAATGAATTCAGTAGGGGACAGTCAAAATGTTTGTTTGTTTTTACCCCCAAGGTTTACGTGGATCTATTGAGTACAGTGGGAAGGTGACATCAGTCAGTGAGTTGTCCCACTGACATATTTCCCTGGTTTTTGTAAGATCTAATTTAAGTTGTTATTTACAACGGAAACTGAGTAACGGTCCATTAAAAAAAAAAGAGTTTACATTAATCAAAAGCCCTTCGAAAATGTAGCACTTTGGTATCAATGACAAAAAATTTCCAAAAATCCGATAATTCGCGAAAAATACAGATATTATTTTATTTTAATTATTTTATACAAATTATGGACCCTCAAACACTAAAACAGTCTCATTCAAGCTGCACGATAATTGCATATGCATACAATAAGAACAATATTTCTCTCAAAGTATGCTGAATAAGGTGATGAAAGTTCTCTATAATTTACCAACCATTTCGTTGTACAAGGATGTGTGTAGGACAGTTTTGCCAATTGGTTTGTCGATTGTATGAACATCAACGTTTATAAAAGTATTCTCAGAGTTGGCCTCCATACTAGGCAGTTCATGAGAAACTAGTCTAAGTCTAAATTTAATACGAGATTCGATTAGAAAAACCCAACGAAAATGCACCAATTTCAATTTTGGAAAGAAAGATGTAAAGTTTATTTATGTAAACGATTTGAAACGCTTCTAATGTAAATAATATTTCTATTTTTAAGTGTCTAATTTAATATAATATAATCTACTTAATCATATTTACATTGTTAGAGCTGAAATTTGTGTGCCTTATAATGATTGACTTCCTGCCAACTCGTCCTTTCAATGGCGCTGTGGCACAATAGCCATGAATGACATCTTATATAAGTAGAAGTACAAGTACAAGTACAAAACAACAACAAAATAGGTAAGAATGTAAACCCGTGAATATTTAAAAAGTAACATCACGTGGCATACTCATCAGAACTGTCAGAAGTCAAAATACGGATGTGCAAATTATTCAATTCATGATCAAGAATTTCATAATTTTATATTTCAATGTTAATTTATGATAAGGACCTCTGATTGACATACTTTTCAGTATTCGTTCTCAACATTAATGGAACATATCCAACATAATTAACAGGCCACCAAACAAAAATACCAACGAATAACGTATCTACAAATATATTCACACATTTTACAAAGAACGTTAACTTTTCATTGTGTAACACAAACAAGAAATGTCAGTGGCAATCAGCTTGGAATGAACATTTCAGGAGACGTTTCTCAGAGCATTTCTTTAAATGATGAAAGATCGTTCAAAAGTTGTGCCAACGAAATATTTGGAAAGTAGTCGAGATGTGAGAGGATGTGATGCTTGTTGAAATTTAGTAAGGCAAAACATACTGGCGTATGTGTAGACATCAACATTCCATGAACTGAACGGAGCAAACATTAAATCTCCTTACCAGATTTCAAATCATGACAATTATTTCCATTCTTTGCGAATTTCATGGTCATCTTTAATAGCCCAGTGCCCCACAACAGTGGAGTCGGAATGTTGGTTGTCTTTGGAGATCTACCCAAAGAGTTGATTAAAATTCTTTCAAAGCCAATATTCATGTGCATATTTCTATCGTGGCCACGTCTGTTTCCTTGAAGGGATTTGACGATGGGCGGTATGTCAGTCCTTTGATTCGGTTCCCGCTCATGTTCACCACACCACACCACACCACTAAACTTTTATTTCAGATGTCTACATTCCGCATACGTACGCACATACTACATATTTCTATACATGCACACGAAGAGATGTACAAGTGCTGTGTAGACCCACTAAAGTGGTGCTTGTGATGGGAAAGCATTTCCATTAAACTTTATTTCTAATAACAAATGATATGTGGAAATATTTTTAAAATGTGCAGAGATTGTTGGAATTCTCATAAAAGCTCGAGTGTTTATCCATCCAACGGCCCCAGCCCCTGGGAACGACTGTGAACAACTTTTCATGTGATGCGACACTCTAGTACTTACATACATATCTGTGCGTGCTCGTACTAAGGACAGTCTGTCTACCCGTCCCTCCGGCCGTTCGTCTAGACTTGCTAATCATTGGATTGTATGTGCCGACACACAAAACTCACACACACACACACAATCATTCGAATTGTATTCCACTCTCTGGACTTAGGAACAAAATGTTGCTATCGCTGTTCGGATTCAAATTTTGAATGCAACAATTTCCATATGAGACGTCCAAATGGAATTAATAATCAAATTAACGAACTAGAAAAATAGTGGCCACATGGACATTCGTCTGTACAAATACGCTCTGCTTATCGTTTCCATAAGTAGCGGCGGTTATTTACATGTGCCAAATTGTCTCGTATGCTAGAAATTCTAGGGAAATACTCCCAGGGATTATATTTGTTGTCTTCAGATCATTTAAAACAACAGCTTTTCCCCGATCTGGATTCATGTACAAATTCTGCAGAAAAATTATTACATGTTCCGTGCCGGCATCAACCAGTGGGTAAAGGAGTTATATCGTGAACACCTCACTGATTTCGGAGCTGCATGCTAAAAACAGAAATTTTTAAATGTTTATACACAAGCAAAATGCGTGTTCAGACTTTGTAGCAAGTAAAGCTTATCTCCTTCTAAACAAAGCTTATTTCTAAACAAAGCGTATTTGTGTATAAACAATTGCGTGTTAGTTAATTTAGCAGAGCACATCTTTTGGGTGCAAATGAGTGTGTATTTGCAACAAGTCAAAAACTTGTTTAATTTGAATAGTAATTTTTATTAGTAAAAGCTCTCTTTAGGAAAAATTTTTTTCTTTGTATTTTGTATATTTTAAAAATGTTTCGATCTTTCATACCTGGCGTCGACATATTGATTCCGACGCCTGAGAGGAACATAGGGCACAATGTGTGATATTAAATGAGAGCTAGAAGGTATTATTAACCCACTGAGTGTTGTAAGCTACAATCACTTTCACACGATCTATTGTGAATCCGATGGATCACTTTTAAAATGTATATGTTGACAATTAATTTGCAATGCCGAATATGATTTGAACTAAATGGGGTGATAATGCCTTGATTTCGATGGCAGAATACATCCAAGTGCAAACGATTTAAAAGTTCGAAAAAAACATTTTTTGAACAAAAAAAAAACGAAGGGGTTAACCCATTAAATTTTTTTTTTTTTTAATATAGATTCCGTTGAAATTTATCTCATGCATAGCTGGCCTCAATCTGATCAAAGCGATGTTTTCCTTTTTATATTGTATGGGATAGTTTGGGAGATATTGGGTTTAGAAAATGGGTGTTCTCAAAATTAGAGATTCGCAAGTCCCTTGAAACCATTTGACCATTCTTTCATTAGAACAGAACTGCAATCGTTTCCTTTAATACTCGGTGAACAAATGTTCAATCTCTAAACCGACGAATTAGTGAGAGGAGAGACACAAAATTTTGCACTTTGATCATTTATTTGAAGGATCCAGGTTTCTTCAATAAAAATTATGAAAACAGTATATTATTCTATGCTTCAAGTCCTCAGTAGTTGGATACACTGAAAATGTTTTCAATCGTCTTTTTGGTGGACGTAATTGAATTAATCACATTCAATATGATAGCGAAAACAGAGCCGGTGTAGGAGAGACAACTTTTCGAGAAGTTTTAAGTGAAACTATTAATAGAGTAACGTACGCAAATGAACTTAGCTCCCACACGACTTCAAAATATTTGATAAGGAAGGAGTTACAATCATGACTTGAATTGTTTTCTAACCCAATATTCTTTTAAATTGGCATGGATTGATTTCTTATCTTATGTGTTCCACTCTATTGTTTTTTATGTTTATTCCAGTTTTTACGAAGTGAATTGTTATATTTGTAAATGTTGCATTGTTTTGCTAAATAACAAAAATGAATGGAATTTAATTATGTTCGTTTTTAAATACGAATGGTTTTATGTGATATTTTCCTGTTTACTTTTCAGTAAGTTTCTTTAAGATTAAACCAAAATATTTATTTATCTATATGGCGTCCCGGACAATTTTCAAAATAATTCCCCTTTTTTCCTGGAGGTGAAGTGCGTGAAAATAAAAACCCTAGACAAAATATAAATGCATATAAGATTAACAAGAACATTAAATACTTCCACATAGTTAAGAATGGGATCCTTAATTATGAGTCACTTCCCCAGATTCCGATGACAGGTGAGTTCAAGCTGGCGAACGTTTTGGGCATTTTTGAAATCAGCTTGATATTTAAAGGCTGAAATATATAAGACTTGTAATCAATATTCCGGGGAGAATTTCTTGGTCATTCGTAGGAATACACGAAAATGTACCCGGTAACTGCGGCGAAGTTTTCGAAAATGGCAATGAAACAACTGTTTCCCCACAACCAAGTGATCATAAAACTCACTTCTGAATGTGTTCACTAGCATGTCCCACGCCTTTTGTTTTTCTATTCTCTTGCATTATTAAACTATTGCAGAAGTTATCGAATGGATGTTGGTCAGACCTATGATTCGTTTCCATTGACACGTTTGAAATCACTTTTTGGATTATCACAGAAATGCTGACAAATTTAATTGGATTTTTTTAAAAGTCCTGCAGTTAGCTAATCTGCCCAATGTAAATGTTGCATAGAAAATCCTGTACTACTTTGCGTTAGGACTTTTTTCGAGAGAATAAAGTGTGATAAAAAATGGCAGACTGACCAGCTTAAAGGCACAAGGAGTGGAGAAAAGAGGAGACTACAGTGGAAGTATTTAAAAGGAGATTATTTCCGTTACGATGACGGAGGTTTTCTCCAGCCGAACCTTCTTGGGCATAAGTGTGTCCGTTATGCCATCGCAAAGTTATGCTCGAATTCACTTAAGTGTAGAGAGCTTTAATCAGAAGAGCAATGGAAGCCTTCTCCACAAATACGTGTACATATTGTCCTGAGTTCAGGAGTATTCATGAGAAATGAAAACAAAAAAAAACAAACAAACATGTAAAGAGTGCGTTCTGTACTGTGCATGCCTGTGTAAAATGGTTTGAAATTTTTATTGATGCGTATGATTATAAAGTTGCCATCATAATTTATTGTATTTCGCATACACACTCACATACTCGTATACAGCAATAGAGTCGATTTATATGTGTTTCGAAACATCATGTGTGTATGCACACAATCTACATAAATGTGTGTCTGAATGGCTTGGCAATTTATAAGTATGTATGTCTGTGTTTATATGTACATTTTATGTTTTTCATTTAAAACCGAAGTACAAAAAAAAAATAATACAAATATGTCGTACTCACACATGTGTATGAAGTAGTAGTGCTCGTAGTCACACGAGTACATCATGTGCTCCTTTGGCAAAGAAAGACCTTGGGCAATTACACTGTATTCCAATTTGTGCGTACACCAACAACAATAAGCACAACAAAAACGCAAGAAAATCAACAAAACAAATGAAAAACTGTTGTGATGCACACTCACATAAGTATATCTGTGTACTGTGTATGTACATTAGGGTGTTTCAAATTATTTTCGCGCACTGAATATTTCACCAATAAGCCATGGGTCTAGAATAAAGCCCTGCTTGCGCTAATTGATTGGATCGATTTGTATGTATGAATACAAAATCAACAGAACAATTGCAAAAACGACAAAGACGGGAAGTTCTAAGAATATTTTATAAAGAAAGTTATTTTACCAAAATAAAAGAGTTTCCGTATTGAATTCTTGCAACGAAAAACGAATAAACATCAATTCATTATGGTCAAGAAATCAATTACACCGGCCAAAAGTTTGTATGTTTTGATCTAGTACAAATTGTTGTTAAGAAACTGGATGTAGACAAGCAGTGAGGTGTTAATATTAAAAACCAAACAATTGGTTTAGAAATATATCCAATGTTGACTACTTTTCGTATTTAGCGATTTTTTATAATTTTTTGTTGTTTTTTTTTACAAATATTAACGTGATTCTTCATATTGTGCATTCACATTCATATTAAAAATGTTCACTTCTTTTATATTCTGATGTGATATTTGAAAAAAATTAATTAGATCTCTCCACTTTGTTGAACTGTATCTTATATATTTTAAGAAATGTGGTACTTACTGCCTGTTTCCATAAAACGATTTGGTTCGTTCGTTACAAATCGTCAATATTGGAAGCGTCATAAAATGGGCTTCAGACATTACTCAATTCTGGCTTTCGGATATATGTTAAATATGGACATTTTTAACTCAATCTCAAAAGAATGAGCTCTCACTACTGACAAACATCCATTTTATTGCGCCTTCAATTTTGACAATTTGTAACGAACGAACAAATTCGTTTTATGGAAGCAGTTAATTTTTTATTTTTATTATAAAATATGTTTTCTTATCTTACATATTTTAGAAAATATGTTTTTTTTAAAAACAATTACAAAATCGAGCAAGGAATTTTTTTTGACCCATGGTTTTTTTTTGATATATTCTTAGAATTTCCCGTAGTTTTCGATTTTGCTATACGATTTTTTTGACTCCCATATAAATTTCCCCACCCTAATATGTATATGTACATATTTACATACGCATATTAGCGGAGAGAGGGTAAAGTGTGCCTGTGTGTAATTACAGGTCTAATAAAGAGAAAGAAATTTATGAGACTCTCTGCATGGGTGAGTGCTGTTCA
Source organism: Hydrotaea cyrtoneurina (assembly GCA_958296145.1). Lineage (NCBI taxonomy): Eukaryota > Metazoa > Arthropoda > Insecta > Diptera > Muscidae > Hydrotaea > Hydrotaea cyrtoneurina. The sequence goes on along the minus strand of OY282513.1, from coordinate 1,044,282 downwards.
TATAGATCTCTTCGGTACCCCCTTTCGACGAACTCCCCATTTGTTTAGTCACAGGCCACTATGATGTGATAGTGACCAACTACAACCATACTGTGTTAGTGTTGGATATTAGCAATACAAATGTTGCCAAATCAAAAGTTCCAAAAACCATCTCAAATTTTCCAATAAAAACGATATTTTACCCTATACAACGTCATGTTGACGCCACTGCTATGGAATATCCAATGTAAACAAACAGTATTAGGCGTTTGATTTATTTGTATTATTAAAAAAAGGAATTTTCTATCTCCTCCGGTTACAACAACGGAGGATTGAATTTTCCTCATTAGGATACCAAGCCTAGCACCGGAGACGAACGTCAACAAATGGATGTTGACTCGATGGGATTTCCGGCCGCAATATGATGTATTGTTGGAGTCCACAGTCATTTCACATCACCAGGAGACGACCTCAAGCGTTAGTTTCTTTTTATCAAATGAAACACAATTTCGTTCGCGTAGGTGACAGAAAAATAAATTAGTGGGACCCGATTTTGTACTAAAATGCAAAACATTTCCGTTCGTTCACATCGATTTTCGTCCGCTTTGTCGGTCTGGTGACTGGTTGTGGTTTGCAAACCAGATGTTTGTCAACGTTAACGTTCGACAACATATTTTTTCTTACCATCAAGATTTTGAAATATTTGAGATTATGGACGCTATGGACAGTCTTCATCCAATGATCATTGCGGTTATTTTAAATGCGTGTAAAGCTCTGATGATGGGGTCTATCTCCTTTAGTGGGAACGGATCGCAGTAACACGATAGGACATTGATTACTCGCCAAATGCAAAAATACATCAGTATGGTTTTCATGTCCAAGAAAAAAGTCAAGGCGTTTTATGAATAAATTGAATATAATTAAATTAAACAATTTAAAATGTAAGCAAATAATTTCCATTTCCTTTGTATTTGCTTTCTCTTCTGCTAGTCGGATATTTAAATAAAAATATACACAGTTTGTTTACAAAATTTACTTTGATTCTGGCATTTCGATGCGGGAAAGCGTATATGGAAAAACAAAGTCGATAAAAATCAAGCTTCATGGAGATATAAGCCGACAGTCGCTGTTTCTTCTCTATTCGACCTCATCTTCCTCCGTAAATGCATTAGCTTTTAACAATACCATACAAATATTTACAGATGGAAGACTCCATCGGATAGCGTTTCATTGCACTTCTTGAGACCAATTTTAATTACACTTCGGATTGGAGTTAAAATCATTCTAATTTTTTTCATTCATGTACATTCACATTCACAAGAATATCCGTGTTTGCTCAGCAACATACACGTGCTTCCACTGAAGTAACTGCATGTTTGCAAGGAAATATGTACATGTATGTGCTTCAACGAGAGTGTTTGCGTGATTGTGATGAATGCACTGTTTGTTACACGTAAGTACATGTTAATTTCGTAGGAAATAAACAAACATGTTGATGCAGAAATTTGTTAAAATGAAAATTTATTTTCAGCGTATATGAAAAAATGGGTGAAACCGATTGGATTTCAAAGGACTCATCTTCTGTTTGAGTCTCTCTATCCCATCCCATTGACTCATCCATCAACCAGTGTGTCTACCTATGAATTCATCTTCATTTGTATTTATGTACATTGCTACATACATATGTATTTACTACTGAATTAGAAAAGAACAACCGCTGCGATGATATTGGGACCACGTCGGACGAAATCGATGATTTTGCGCTTCGACTTCATCAATTTCAATGGAAAAAAATCAAGAAAACAACTTGCTTGGTTACAGAAAAGGAATGTAGAGACAAAACCTTAATTTGATTAAAGAAAGCACATGAGGCATATTACCACTACAGGCAGAGTACACTATATTTGTGTCTGCCTTTGTCAATGTGCTTGTGCTTGTGTGTGTGTGTGTGTGCGAGAGTGTGACTTTGAGAATAATGAGATTGCGTGTAATCGCAAATGATGTTGAGCTTTACAGCACATTCCTTCCCTCTCTGCAAAAATTCAGCTCTCGGTACATTGCCGAGATGTTAACCTTGTCATATTAAATTATCCACAACAATATTTTTGGTTGTGTTGCGAGAATACATATCTCTCTTTCTTTCTTGTTTTTGGTGTTTTTTTTCTTTTTTTTTTTTTCTTCATTTCAATTCCATTACGCTGACACAAGAAAAAAAAGTGGAAAGCAATGCTGATGGACGCACGAAAATGGAGTTGAGGCAGCAGCAGCATCGGTAGCAGTGACAACAACAACTTCTACAATCTATTATTAATCAGAAGAAAATAATGTAAACAGTAGAAGGAAAATGCTTTCATTTCTTTTGATTTGGTGATTTTGTTGTCAAGGTCTGCCTTGCTCACGCTCTCGCTCTCCCACATCATTTGGTATCGTTGAATTGTTACGAACAACTTCTTCTGGAGTTCTCTGTGTTCGGCAAATAGAAACTTCTGTTGAAGTATGGACAGAATTCCAAAAGAGATACTTCAATTTTATAAATACACGCATGTACATGTCGTAATCTCGTGTCGTCTATGGCGAGAGCCATATTTAATTTATTTGCACACGTAAATCGACTGGATTGTTTTATTCGCATTTAAAACAACTTATATTTATTGAAGTGCTATTCTACGCTTGTGTATTCTGTTCTGTTCTTTCAAAAATGTTGTAACAGTAAAAACGAAAGAAATATGAATGGACTATGGACTTCCCTCCAGTTGTGTCGCAATGCCATCCTATTCGTTTGGCGATTATGTTAGATGACCTGTATACCATGTTACGGGCATACATACGTAAATACATTTAAGAATCTAATGTGTGGGTATAAATATTTATAAACGATAAATATTTACTATTAGTTTTCAAATATTTACTTAAGTGAACGGTGCGTCTGATTATGGTTGCGGTCAGCCAGATCAACTGATATTAATTTTTAGTATGCACACAAAACAAAGGCAACACTAAACAAACACTTTCAAATGGGCAAGTGACCCTTTCGCAATACCCTAAAACACATAAAGTAACTCCCCTTCAAGTGTATCTATCCATGTAGATGAAGCCCACTACACAAACGGTGTGTTCAGCAAATGGATGTGTGTGTTTAGATGAGCTTCGCTGCGCTTCTCTTTGCAATGCCTACGGAAAAAGTCAGCTGACTCCATAAGCTCAGTCATGGTGCAAAATGGCCCCCACTAATAAGTTGGATACACCAGCCAATGATTATTTTGCGAATTGGGTGCCATTTTGTGTGTTGCCATGTAGTTTGGCAATCAAAACTCGTTCTTTAATAGCGTGGTTTGTTTAGTTCACAGACATATTTTTATAGTTTATTTCATTTCATTACTGCTTGCAGAACAGATTATATTTTATATGCAGAAGTGGCTGCCAAACAAAAGGAAAGTTCGCCAGAACTTATTTCAGTTAAGGAATCAGTGTCAAGGTTACCCTGCAACCTCAAGATAAATTACCGGTTTTTGAGCACCACCTCAATCGGTTGATATGCAGTTGCATGCCGTCCACTACTTCTACCAAAGACCATTTATTACACAGACGCCTTAAGTCGTCTGTTAAACATTTCTAAAAGGGGGCGTATGTGTATATTGTCAGCATAACACCAGTATTTTCTCTGATCTCCTTTGTAAAACTGTCAAATGCTGCCGTGTGTATTACTGACATCTGGAGTTTCCATTCGAACTAATGCATCAGAAAACAACTTTTGCTTCTACAACATAGCGCATGATTGATACTAAATTGAATGTTAATATTACTCATACGTACACTGGGTATCGTAAAGCGATCTTAATACAATTGGCGATAGAATCATGCAGAAGACTACTACACCGAGTAAGTTTGGGGACGAATTCAATTCAGCGAGTCTGCGTATGCTTCGACGAAAGTTGGCAAAGGATAATTGAACTGATCAAATCACGCTAAGATCATTAGAAATTAAGGATGCCTCAACAGTCAAATATTTGGGACTTCACTTTCAAGGAAATCTTTTGTGGAATCAACAAATAAAGCTCCTGAAGTAGAAAATTTGCCCAGCACTTGGTTTGTTATATTAATTTAAAAACAAATTTGAAATTTTAATTTTTCAGGCTTTAATTCAAAGCCATTAAAAGTATTTGACTCTTGTATAAAGCTATAAAAGGACAACGAAATTAAAGTCACTTCAGAGACTTCAAAACAAGGCACTAAAGGTTGTAGCGACTCTTAGTTTGTACAAAGGTGTATTCCCAACTGTATTGTCAATTTATGGGTGTTTTATAACAATTGTTAGTTTATGTATTCAAATGTCTTCATAATGTCTTTCTTGCGGAACCAGCACACATTTAATACTAGAAATAGTGACAATTTGAAGGTAGCCAATTGTCAGTCTGAAACAACGAAGCAACGCGTGGAACATTCTGGTTGTAAAGAATATAATAACCTGCCTCAACATGTACAACTTATTGAGAGTCTTTCAATTTAGAAATCTATAAAAATATTGGTATAATTATGAACAAAAACATATACATTTTTTATTTAATAGAAATTATGTAACACCATATGTATATTTTGAATTTTATACAGTTACGTACTAGTAACATGTAATTATGATTTTTCCCAATTCATTCATTGCCGAAATTATGTTAAGTCTGAGAGGCCCGACTCCAAAGATGCAATGTACAGGTATGTGACTGGGCAAGTATGGACGCCAGAATAGGCCACAAATGTACGGCTGTCTAATAAGTCTTAAGAGTCTTGTGGGTCCAAATGACTGAGTGAGCTCATCCTTTTGGAATATCCCGTGATCCCATTGATATCACTCCTGTCTGAGATTGGCATTCATTTGCTAACTTTGTGAACGTTTTCACATAAAAACACATCTAATAGCCATTCGTCCAACAATTTGGATATGTTTATTGTACACAATACCCATCTTGAAAAGAAATACTCAGTCATCTGCTGATTGATCACACTTAATCATTTGCTCGGAGAGAACACACAGCAAATATACTCGTAGTTATACATACAACTGAAGTATTCTTTTCCATTTTCAAACAAAATATTTCATTATAAACTTCAATGTTTTGATGTCCGTCGTATGCACCATTTGCCAACATGGCGTGCCAAACGGCGAGAGAAGAACAATGGAGTAGACTCAAGAGCTAAAACTTATTGAAATCGTAGAACGAACACGAAACTTGAAAAATGAAAACAAACCCCAGAAGGTTTTAATACGCGGTCCTCGCTCTCGCCTCCTCTTCCGTATACACATACATACATACGTACATATATACGGATGTACATATGTCTATGTTGAAGCATGGTCAAATATCAACAAATTGCCAACAAACAATAGAAACGAAAACGTCGGGGAGGAGACGTGCGGAACTCTAACTTTTCAATTTGAAGAACGAAATATAAGTAACGAATAAATAAGGTTATAAAACAAATATTCGCTCACAAATACACGGTATCGTAATATGTATATGTATTTATATCGTTGCGTTGTTCAGCACTGAAGAGAACGCGCTGGAGCCAACGAAGGACATACCCGAGTTGGACATACGTGTGTATATGTGTGTGCGCGCTTAGTTTTCGGTTTGTATTGGGTTGTCTTCATCTTGAAGATCCTTAAACTTGAATGAAACATAGAATTGCGTGTTTAAGTTTATGGCTACAAAACATTGTACGCGCTACTGTTCAGGAGGACAAAATGTGTGTACGTGTATAGTTGCACACACACACACATGTATGGACGTGTGTTTGTATATCTGCATAAGGTTGATTGAAGTAAAACACTGCGTAAAACGTTTTCATGGGCATGTGTGTGTGTGTGTGTGTGTCATTGTTTCCTTTTTCATACATTCCGAAAGGATGAAAACTGCTTTGCTACATATTATATGAGATTAATTTCTGATGTCACAATGCTGTCGCTGTGTGTGTGTGAGTGTGTGTGTGTGTGCGTGTACAGCATTCCAGCAAATGTAACTTTAATATGAAACCGACCGCCTTGTAATCGTAAATAAAAACACTGAGTGCACGTGTATGTGTGCGCGCGGCCATTCACGTTACTCTGTATGTTGTACGCCATGTGGTCTGGTCACAGGCATACCCATACAGATTGTGGCTCCACCATCAACCTCCTCCATACGTGCCTTCGCCATCGCCTCCTCCGACAAAACACACATGCCATCGTTCGTATTCATACGTAACACAGCCGTTGCCAATGCTGAGTTTGTTGTCGCTTAAATTTATATTATGGAAAAAATAAACGTGCTCGCTGCCGGGTTCTGGTTGTATATGTTTACACACACCCACACACGCTCACGTAGACATACACAAACATTTATACGTAAACATACTTTTGCCGGTATCCTGCGGACCATCACATTTATCCTCGCACTTTCTTCGTGTGGTGTGGAGTGGAGTGGTGAGAGGGAGATGGAGAGGGAAAAACGTAATGAATGTTGCATCGTACTTTAAGTGACAGTAATACACGTTGCTTTTTTTTTACTGCTTTGTTTAATCGGATTGTTTACCACCTTCTCGACAATAAATCCGTACAGCGATATGCATGTGAGTGAGGATGTGTTGGTACGACTCCATACTCCATCATTTCAAGCATCATCAGCGTGATCATCTTCCACAATTACCAACGTTATTCGTTTGTTTTAACCGGTTCTGTTACCGCTACTCGACGATAAGTACGTACCAAAACATACACACTTACGAACAATTTTCGTTCGCATATGTGTGCGTGTGTCTGTGTGCACCACACTCTTAAGAGCTCTTAAGCAATTTACTTTAAATTTATTGCGTGCTGAAACGTACATCAGCGAAATATGTACTCACCCCTTTTCCTAGCACACTCCTTCGCGATGTTTGTACACACACAAACACACACAGACACACCTGAATCTGGTTTCATAAACCATAATAATGTGGATGTTCGTGTGTGTGTGTTTTAAAAAATTTAACATTTCATTTAAATATTTAAATAAATTGTAGTTAAACACACAAAACACTCTCGTCTCCTCGGTTACTCGTACATGCGTCCATTATATAAATTAACGGATAGTATGAACTCTTCCACACACACACACACACATGTACAGCACTTACCTCCACATTTATGAGTAGATCTGGTTGACGCCGAACCGTACCATCTGTATTCGATAGGAGCGAGTGGATAATTTGATCTCTTGCATTTTGGTTTCGGTGTGTCGACGTATGATTCGATTGCAAATATTTATCGGAGTACGGATTCATCAGCTCAGGTGTATTGGTAGAGATTTGTGGATCATACTGCAACAAGGATCTTTGAAGCTCATACAGAAGTTTTCGTTAACGAATGGGAAGGTGATGTCAATAATAGACATTCTACTTACTGCTGAATCTTAGCGATTCATATTCCAACCAAGCGGGTGAACACGTATGAGGTGGGTGCATTGAACCATCGCAAGTGCAGATGGGATCTCGGTCTTCTTTGTCCTTGAACAAGTCAGAACCGGAATATCGAAAATTATTTCGCCAGAGTTTGCATCTCTTAATATTTATCATTAGTTGTACATGACAATTACCAAACAAATAAATAACCATTCACTTACTTCTGCCTGGAATGGCAAAATAATAATTATTCGTGTCATACGAGAGTAGTCTCTCTCTGCTTAGTAAAACTTCTGTAGACAAACCATTCGCTGTGAATTATTTATCGGCAATACCAAATGAATGCAAGGTAAATGCTGTTGAAAATACTGAAAACAATCATCTGTATTAAAGAGAAGCTAATCTACTAGAATATTCTGTGTGTAGGTCTTAGGTCTGGGTTGTGAAACATGTGCACCATGATAAGCTTCACATGATGTCCTTCACACAGAAGAAATTAAACACTTGTAGACTAAGGCCTGTAGGATGTCGTGCAAGATCAATTCTTTATTCGGACAATTGTAATACAATTCATGCACAACTGAGGCTTAACTTTGTAGCTGAAGATATTCGCAGTCTTCCATCAATAGCCGAAAGCATTGTTCTATGCAAAGAAGTCCTTTTACCTATGGGTTTGGATTCACTGATGCTTATTTCCAAATGTTAAGAATGCTTATCTCCTTCTTCCATTCACTTCATTCGATTAAAGTTGTCACATCATAATCGTCCCTATCTAATGTATTTGATGTCGTGTAGGTAAACGCCACAAAACGGAATCCTAAATGAAAGTGCATGAGGCAAAGTGCACGCGCTCGTTAATGTTAATTAAAATACATCGTAGATGCGGTGACTATTTCACTTTAGAGGTGATTTCGAGATGGTTCATTTTGCCAAATAACTGTGACTTTCCGAAGATCATATGCACGCAGACTTCACAACCTGCACCAATTAAACGTGTTTACGACAACTTAACGTCCTTATGAACCAAGATTGTAATCGTGCCTGCGATTTATTAAAAAAAAAACACAATCAACAGAATCCTGTATTAAATAGAACATTGTAAGATGTTTTGGTTTGGGAAAATGTGAAATGGTCTGGGAAAATTCTCAGAAATCACTTGGTTTTATTATTACAGAAAATTATTTATTATCTAAAGAAATGAATGAATACACGTCAGCTTGATTCCATTAATTAAATTTCATAAATATTGATTTCAGTTCAGAGATCGAATGCGCGCCCACATTCGTCATAAAGTATTGAATTGAGTTAAGAGTAAAGTCCCCGTCGAGTAGCAAAACTAAACACACACAGTGGAAAATGTTGGTCATTTTCGGATCAAAAATCTGTAACTTTTGAATGGATGAATATTTTTGTAAAATTCTTTTTTGTTTGTTGAATAGATGAGGCTTTAGTCTTTAATTTGTATTTTTCATCATATAAATCGTATCATAAGAAAAATACATTTTTGATTTTTTTTTAGTTTTTGTATAAAGGCAACCTACGGTCTTTTGGAATTTTTCAGACTTTTAATACTCAACAAGGGCCAAAGGTGATTTTTTTCAATTCTTATCACTTTCAATGTAGGCAATAATTAATAGGCGCAATTATTCATTTTTAAATCCGTTGTTTTTTGTGAAAAACCAAAAAATGATGCGGCGGATTTGAGACGATTTAATGTGATAATTAGAATTAGACGAAGAAATAAAAAAACGTGTTCGCGGTGAAAAAAAGAAAGAAAGAATTTCAGAATACGACAATTACAAGAGAGAGTTGTAATATTGGCGCTAACAAATGCCGGCCGCCTTGAAAGACCGGGTTAAGATATTGGGTTCAGAAAATGTGTTTTTCTCAAAATAAGGATACGAAAGTCTCTTCAAACTATTTATCCACTTATTATTTAGAAACCGTCTAAATTGTAGTAGATTAAAATTAATGCTACACTTTTGGGCCACTATAACCCACTGAGAGTTTTATGCTACGATCCTTTTCACAGGATTTATTGTCTATCCGATGGTGCACTCTCAAATGAAAATTCGACCATTACTCTGTAATGGCTAATGTTATATAAAGCATATGAGGTTATAATTTCATCATTTTGGCAGGCACAATACAATGTAGTGATAAAGATTTGGAAATTAAAAAAAACATTTTGATCAAAAAAAAACTAAGATTTTAGATTTTTTTGAAAAAATAGATTTCGTTGATATTTTGCTCATTCATAGCCGACATTAATCTGATCAAAATGATGTTTTAATTTTTTAGATTAAACAAATAGTTTTGGAGAAATTGAAAAACTAGTTTCAAGCAACATTCGAGTATTAGTATTAGTATTAGTATTAGTATTAGTATTAGTATTAGTATTAGTATTAGTATTAGTATTAGTATTAGTATTAGTATTAGTATTAGTATTAGTATTAGTATTAGTATTAGTATTAGTATTAGTATTAGTATTAGTATTAGTATTAGTATTAGTATTAGTATTAGTATTAGTATTAGTATTAGTATTAGTATTAGTATTAGTATTAGTATTAGTATTAGTATTAGTATTAGTATTAGTATTAGTATTAGTATTAGTATTAGTATTAGTATTAGTATTAGTATTAGTATTAGTATTAGTATTAGTATTAGTATTAGTATTAGTATTAGTATTAGTATTAGTATTAGTATTAGTATTAGTATTAGTATTAGTATTAGTATTAGTATTAGTATTAGTATTAGTATTAGTATTAGTATTAGTATTAGTATTAGTATTAGTATTAGTATTAGTATTAGTATTAGTATTAGTATTAGTATTAGTATTAGTATTAGTATTAGTATTAGTATTAGTATTAGTATTAGTATTAGTATTAGTATTAGTATTAGTATTAGTATTAGTATTAGTATTAGTATTAGTATTAGTATTAGTATTAGTATTAGTATTAGTATTAGTATTAGTATTAGTATTAGTATTAGTATTAGTATTAGTATTAGTATTAGTATTAGTATTAGTATTAGTATTAGTATTAGTATTAGTATTAGTATTAGTATTAGTATTAGTATTAGTATTAGTATTAGTATTAGTATTAGTATTAGTATTAGTATTAGTATTAGTATTAGTATTAGTATTAGTATTAGTATTAGTATTAGTATTAGTATTAGTATTAGTATTAGTATTAGTATTAGTATTAGTATTAGTATTAGTATTAGTATTAGTATTAGTATTAGTATTAGTATTAGTATTAGTATTAGTATTAGTATTAGTATTAGTATTAGTATTAGTATTAGTATTAGTATTAGTATTAGTATTAGTATTAGTATTAGTATTAGTATTAGTATTAGTATTAGTATTAGTATTAGTATTAGTATTAGTATTAGTATTAGTATTAGTATTAGTATTAGTATTAGTATTAGTATTAGTATTAGTATTAGTATTAGTATTAGTATTAGTATTAGTATTAGTATTAGTATTAGTATTAGTATTAGTATTAGTATTAGTATTAGTATTAGTATTAGTATTAGTATTAGTATTAGTATTAGTATTAGTATTAGTATTAGTATTAGTATTAGTATTAGTATTAGTATTAGTATTAGTATTAGTATTAGTATTAGTATTAGTATTAGTATTAGTATTAGTATTAGTATTAGTATTAGTATTAGTATTAGTATTAGTATTAGTATTGCTGCATGGTAGAATGAGTATTAGTATTAAAATTATTTAATACATAAGTCAGTTGCTGAAAAAAATTGGAATTATTTTTAAGGAACTTTTTAATCTCAAATTTTACGACAACCCCATTTTCTGAAGCCAATTTCTTCCAAACTATTTGTTCAATCTCAAAATTGAAAACAGTATCGTATTCTGATTAAGGTCCGCTATGCAGGAGAAAAATGTCAACAAAAGTGATTTTTTAAAAAAAATCGAAAATTTTGATGGGTTAACCCCTTTCTTTTTTTTTTTGGTCAAAAATGTTTTTTTCGATTTTCCAAATTCTTTGCTGTAACCAGATATGGCTTATGTAACACTGGCCATTACAGATAAATAGCCAAAAAGTAAATTTGAAGATTGAACCAAGGGATACGTAATAAATCCTGTGAAAATAATCATAGAGTTAAACTGTAAATGGGATAATAATTGTCCTAAAGTCTAGCTTTATTATTCCATTGCAGAAAAATTGGTCAAATAGATTCAGAGGAATTTCAAATCTCCAATTTTGATGAAACTCAAGAAATCAATGCTGAAAAATTGGACAAAACCACGTGTACTTTTCGAATTATTGCATTCTCGTTTATCGATAGATACGAATTTTAATAGCAATTATTCAGTAGGCCATGCATGTTAATAGTTTGCGAATATCTTACAAATATCTAACAATCGAAATCGAACTCGTCCAGTCTTTACCAAACCTTGTGTATATATTGATCCCATGGAGATCCCATTATGAAGTTTGACGATGGACTTTCTTTTTGGTGGGAAATAAATTAAAAATGGTACGTAAGGTCAGGATATTTAAGGATTATATAACGACATGACGGTTGTATTACCTATTATTAAAATGGTTTTTGCAAGCTTATACATTTTGAAATTGATTAAGGCATTCAAAAGTTGTGCCATTTTCCTACCCAAACGAACCACAAAACAAAATACTCTTTGAGTTTTGATACTGTCCAATTACTGGCTATTTAACAAGGGGCTACAAATAGTTACAAGTTAATGGGACGAGAATGGAAAGAAGTTCCTAGCTGTAACACTGCCTAAAAGATGCCAACATCCTTTTAAATATACACAACCAATAAGAAGAAAGAAATTAATCAAACAACACTATCTTGCCTAATTATTTCTAAATTAGAGTTTGTTTTATAAAAGATATAAAAATAAGACTTTATGTAAAGAATACAGCTAAAAAAAAATCTATAGTATTAACATAGTATTAGTATAAACAATTATCTAGTTATTATCCTGCAGACAAGCTACCATTGCGGGAATGTATCTACAGCACGGGGGTTGTGGGTTCGATTCCCACCAGAGGCTTTGGTCTGTCGCTGCAAAAATAAAGCCTGGTTTACCCTTGTAACCAAAATTAGAATATAAATTTACTTTGTATTGTAATTAATAATAAATAAATAAATAAAAACCCATGTGATTCTTTGGTAAAGATCTCCAGTATTTTAAATATGACACTAATACTAATACTAATACTAATACTAATACTAATACTAATACTAATACTAATACTAATACTAATACTAATACTAATACTAATACTAATACTAATACTAATACTAATACTAATACTAATACTAATACTAATACTAATACTAATACTAATACTAATACTAATACTAATACTAATACTAATACTAATACTAATACTAATACTAATACTAATACTAATACTAATACTAATACTAATACTAATACTAATACTAATACTAATACTAATACTAATACTAATACTAATACTAATACTAATACTAATACTAATACTAATACTAATACTAATACTAATACTAATACTAATACTAATACTAATACTAATACTAATACTAATACTAATACTAATACTAATACTAATACTAATACTAATACTAATACTAATACTAATACTAATACTAATACTAATACTAATACTAATACTAATACTAATACTAATACTAATACTAATACTAATACTAATACTAATACTAATACTAATACTAATACTAATACTAATACTAATACTAATACTAATACTAATACTAATACTAATACTAATACTAATACTAATACTAATACTAATACTAATACTAATACTAATACTAATACTAATACTAATACTAATACTAATACTAATACTAATACTAATACTAATACTAATACTAATACTAATACTAATACTAATACTAATACTAATACTAATACTAATACTAATACTAATACTAATACTAATACTAATACTAATACTAATACTAATACTAATACTAATACTAATACTAATACTAATACTAATACTAATACTAATACTAATACTAATACTAATACTAATACTAATACTAATACTAATACTAATACTAATACTAATACTAATACTAATACTAATACTAATACTAATACTAATACTAATACTAATACTAATACTAATACTAATACTAATACTAATACTAATACTAATACTAATACTAATACTAATACTAATACTAATACTAATACTAATACTAATACTAATACTAATACTAATACTAATACTAATACTAATACTAATACTAATACTAATACTAATACTAATACTAATACTAATACTAATACTAATACTAATACTAATACTAATACTTTAATTTGTAGCATTTCCGATTACGAAAAATCTTCGACTTTTGACTGTGAAAACCTTTTGTTTTGTTTAAACAAAATAAAAACAAATCCAGCTAAATGTTTCAATTCTGTTCTGTAAAAAATTACCCATTAGGCAGGCATGGATTTATTTTGTTATTCGAGAAATAAAAAGTGACCACTCTAGGGTTAAGTGGTAAATGTCAGCGTTTTGCTTTATTATGTTTACTCCCTAAAGTGACTAACAAGTGTTCTAAGTACATTTTCACACAAAATTATTTACAGGAACAAATCCGTCTCTACAATGTTACATTCCCCCACTATTGGCAACACTGTACACAGCGTAAATTGTTGTTTCATCATCTTCTGCAGTACTTCAGTCAAGGTGGAGTGTTTTGTATCTGCTTCTTTTTGTAGTGTTACACACTTAGCCGAGTTTACCTTTTCCATTTTTTTTCACTAAAGCTCAACGCTCGAATTGAAATGTAGTTTTTGATGTAATGTTTGTTGCTTGTTGTTCTTTCCCCACCCGTTGTCGCTTAGAAAATATAAGAAAAACGCATCATCATAAATTTATGTAGCAACATCCTCTTGAAAGGATAGAAGTACACAAACAATCTTTCTGTGCCTCTGTCTCCGTCTTTCCCTGCCGACTGTTTGCCATTTGCTGAGTATTATTTTTGCACGCACTCATACGAACGTACGACAATACCCTCCACAAAGTTGTGTGTAAAACAGGAGCACACAAATGGGATTTGGCTGATATGCGTCATCCTTAACGGGGGGAAATGCGATTACAATTGTCAGCATTTCAAGTTGTCTCGCTGATACTTCTTTGAATGTATTTCACATTCGTGTTGGTGTTGTATGGCCTCCACTGACATGAGGTGACAATCGAAACCATCTCACCTCAGATATGTGGTAGACCGGAGACGGAGACGAGCTGATAATCAGTTCATGATTCAACATGATTCGAACACATTCGCCCATACAAGATCCTATTGCAGTCCCGATCCCACTAGAATGTTAATCTTTCTGAGACCATGACTCACAGCAGGTTTTAGTGAGTAGTGCTCCTGCATTGCACACAACTGTAGGATGGTTAGGGACGCGTTGGGCGGAATTTGTTTTTCTATTTTTCTAAAATGTTTTAAAAGTGGATTTTTTTTAATGTTGTTATTACATATTTTACTTGGTATTGTTGATGCTCGCTTCGTTGGTTTGCTGTTTGGTTGGATGATTGTGTGTTAGTCTCAAATATTTTGTAGTTTCGAGTTCTCCGTTGCCTCCTGTCGCTATGCTGTGTGTGTGTCCGTGTGGCGGTGTTTGTCTTCTACTGGTCAGTGTTTACGCTTGGCAAACTCATCCATTACGGCCGACAAGCCCTGCTGCTCTCGGTGTACTTCATCAAAAGTAATAATGGAACAGAATCTAAACACAGGTATGTGATTCGTATCGCAGGTAGGTCTGTTTGTATGTTTCACACATCCGTCGGAACGTACGTACGGCAGCCACATCGAGTGATCTACTTACGCTGGAGCTGTGACAAATGGAGTCTTGCTTTGTTAAGGTACAATTATAAATTGGAGCATGTCGCCGTTATTGTCTCGCATTCGTGGGAGGAGACCGAATGAATGAAAGAAACTTTTCCAGCATAATTTATTCATTAGACGCCCACATACGGCGCTGCCGCTGACAGTGTTTGCTTTGTAATTACCGTTACACATAGACTGCTGACAATATTTTAATCAAGTTCCTGTTAATTGTAACTTGAAAATTTGTTTCCGCAAAACCAACATGCACATTATAACTTTTTAAATTATTTTGCGGAACAGGATATGATTTAATAATAAACATACCAACACATACACACACTCTCTCACACACACAAGCTCACATGCCGAGCATCGACCGTAAGTACTTTATCATGTGTGAGATTTGTGGTGATTACAACGAAGGGAGGGGCAGAAAGGGATCACTCACTTAAATATCGTGTTAAAGAAATCGTTTAGGATGGCATCGCCAGCGAATAGCAAACATTGAGGGCGATGATAAAACATAAGCCAGTGGATATTAAATATAAATGATTAACATAATTGGGATGCTGCTGTACTCGGCTGGATTTTTTTTTTATTTTTTTGAAAAGCGTTAACCAAGTTGCCTACGGCTCCCAATGACATTACTGACGCTCACACATGCTCAAACACACTCGAAATGGTGATGTACACACTTTGTCACTGTTATCCGTACAAGCCTGTACATCTGGATTTGTTATAAAAACACACCGCCCCGCATGTAACCCCCCCCCCCCCCCCCATGTTCTATCCTATCTTTCCCCTTTTAAAAGTTGTCTCATTCAAAAAAGGCTGTCATTTTTTCATGTTGAGAAAAGGAACGTTTTGTGCGCCTTCCAAAGCAGCCAAACAAAAAATTGGGAATCTTTGCTTTGTCACTTGAAAAGGTCCAGTAATATTCCGCACTCTGTCACACTAACGGAAACCACCGCACAGTGGTCGCATTGAAATTCAAAAATATTTCCCAAATAAATTAAATTAACAATAAATCATAAATACAACTGATTATATGAACTAAAGGATGTCCCTTTATCCAGTGATTTATTTGAATAGGTAATTTAAATAATTTTCTACATCTGCATTGTCAACATTCGTTCTTCTGTTGAAGTTTAAAATAGAAATGGTGGTTGTCACGGTGATTCAAAGATCGCAGTGGAAATGGTTAATAGTTTTGTCGTTTCATTTGATTTACGAACATGAGATAATAAATACACTGTATGTCTGTATATCCTTTTTAGAATATACAGTATATACACTAAATATGATGAACACTGGGGTTTATTCAATATTCGTCTCGATTGACCATTTCAACCACTGTACATCGGACGGCTATCCGACAGCAACATCATAGTCCTTTGCCGTAAAAAAAAAGAAGAATTTAAGTATCACAAGGCAGGCTTTTTAATGCTATGTAAATCATAATTAAAAGGAAAACAACAAATTGTTGGAATAAGAAAGAAGCGACAACGAAAAACAAAATTACATTAAAACTGTTTAAAAAATTCATTTATTATAATAAGAAGTTGGCCTGGGGAGCGGTGACACACTCGAATTTCCCAAGTACGACAACGAGTACTACTTTGTGTTTGTTTTCCCGGTTATAACTCAAACAACATTTGAGGGTTTTCTGATCTCCAAACGAAATACGAAATACGAACCAAGAGCGGACTTTATTTACGAAATTTCATTAGGAAAAAAGGTCACCGTAAAATGCTCAAAGCTTAGATATTTTCTTTTTTTGTCTTGTCGTCCGCTTGTTTCATTTCGATGTCGGTAGTTTCTTTCACTTTGGTAAAAGTATGTCAATGATGGGGGAGGGGGGGTTAGGGGGTTGTTTTGGGACAACTTAATACGCCTATAATGCGCTAAAGGTGACTTTGTTTATGTTTCATGAAACAATTTAGTAATGAGGTTCTTTTCATAATGGCAGATGAAGTTTTCAGCTCGGTTTAACAGAAATATTTGAACAGAGCGAGTTCAATAAATGGCATCGATCTATTCCCATCCATCTGTTATTGAAATTATCATACCGAATATACATCCATGCCTTTGGCTGTTGTTGGACGGTCTCCAAACGTGCGAAAATCAAATAGACTATTGAAATGTATGTGTGATTAACTGTGACTCGTAGAGAATTCTGTTGTCTCCGGAATGACAATTAAATAGACTTCACTCCAACATATTGTCGCATAAAAGAGCTGAATTTAGTTTGTGAAACACAAGACTGAAAGCAATAACAAAAAAACTTCCTACGTTTCCATAACTATTACATAGACAATTTTAATTTCAAATTTAATTTATCCAAATATACATGATCATCTAAATAAGAGCTACATACATTTTTGAGTTTTATCTTATGGATATGACAACAATTGTTGAAAGGAATAGCTGCTAAATATTTACATTTTTATTGAATACTATGAATCAATTAAAAAGGCAAAAGGATAAAAAAAAAAATCTTTATTTGGTAGACATTTTGAAAACCTCAAACAAATATTAGAAAACAAATTGTGAATTCATCAAAAAGTTCGTAACCAGTTTCTTCGTGTAATGAGGACGTTGGTTATCTCCACGACCTATGATAAATCATGTTCAAATATTGATTTTGAATGATTTGCATTTTTTTCTGGTGACATTTAGCTGCTTGGTACCAATATAGGAGATGCATAGGAAAGACATGGTCTTATTACTGAGACTTCATTTGATATTTATTTATTTAACACAAACATATGTATTCAAAATACGTTTTCATCATCCAACTTTCCATGTAAATCCCAACAATATCGAATAACCTTAGATGGAAATTGTTCATCCAAATGAAGTCCGAATATATTTCGATATTCTCATTCCGGATGTTGTGAAGCCGTTTCAATAAAAAAAAACTATTTCGCTGGTGTTTAATTAAATTACACAAACTGGAATGCATTATTTACCTTTTTGATGATTAAATAACACAAACTAAATGATATTTAAACATTCCCTTTTTTCCATTTTAACGATGCGAAAATAATTACAACAAAAACCTCGGCAAACAACAACGTACATAAAAAACACTAAACTTGCTTGATAACAAAAGCCATCGTAATCCCCCTTTTGCATATGCAATAATTAAATCTCACACTCATTTATGAATGCCCTCCACTCCAGCGGACGACATCCTCGCTGATATTGTGAATTCAGATAGGGATGATAGTACCAAGTAGGGAGTAGTCTTTGTTGGCATTTGACTTTAAAGGGGGGCCAGACAGGTAAGGAAGACGAACGGATGGGATTCTCTATGGTGGAATATCCATCTGTTTGGAACACAGTACACGAATTCAAACTGATGTGAACTCTGAAAACTATTGCGTTCTGATGGGAACTCTTAGTCGGCACGTCTTTGAAATATTCAGAACATTTCTTGCATCGAACTGTGAGTACATGTGTAAAGCATTGGTGATTTTTGGCATTAATCTCAGATCAAAAGTCCAAAAACTACTTCCCAGTATTGTGATTTAAAAATATCCCTAGACTGAACTAGATTCTTACCTATTTGATCACAATGTATAAAATAGAAAGAGGTACAGAAATACCCGTGATGGATCATTCGGCACAGGAAATGTGTGGTGGCTCATTCATGTGTTTCCCACAACTTCAGTCAAATATACAAACGGTTAAATGCCATCCAATCGAGGAGCAGCGCACGACAATCCCATTAGCAGCATTGTTTCGACTTGTGTACAGATACCCGAAATGTAAGACATTTACTCGAGGTAACTCAAACCAATAGGAAGGTGGATATCAATCGGCTCCTTAAAAACATTCACTTGATCTGAATGTGACATCAGAACCGTGTTGCCTACTCACTTGTAGGCTGGCCGGGATTTACTTTATACTCGTGCATATGATCACATCATTACACTAACAGTTGTGTATACGTTCTACTTGAATGCCAATAACGGTGGGCAATAAATGACTCCTGGGTTGGACGATTTCAAATAATTATAAAACTTGGTGGTCATTAGTACGTTCAGACATACAGACAGACAGACACACAAACTTAGTTGCTGTGGTCTCATCTAATTATGTGGATGCTGTTGCTGTTGTTGTTCCTGGTAGTGTCATTGTCTTTCTGTGTCACATCTGGCAGTTTGTGTTTATGGGCCTTGTTATTCGCCGTAATGAATTGCAGCATTTAGAATGTTTGCGCCAAACGTCGTCGAACGGATAAACGACAACTTTCACTTTTGCCCGCATTCTATTGTTCGGTAGAGGAGACTACACCAGCTCGACAGGGCACAGGGCCGCGGCGTGGCTTGGCACAATATAGCACAGCGTTTATTTTTTTGTCTACTCGTGTTTTGCCCCCCTTTGTCTATACATTCACACTGTTAGTTTTTCATCACTCAAACCATAACAACCCAGCAAAAATAGCTCCAACCAGACGAGCAAGCGTGCGAGTCGATGCCGTGAGGTATTAAGTGTTTAAAACAAAAGTTATTCTATTGAAGAAGCTTAGCAAGAGCGAAGGCCAGCGCACTTGTCATTCTGGCACATCGACTGCGGCCTCAGTTACGCCAACGCTAGTCGACGTCGACACCAAGAGTGATGACGGTGTGAAGAGGGCTTCTTGTCCTTGCATTTTATTATTTCTTTTCCAAGTTTTTATGTTATGGCTATAAAGATTTGGCGTGTCGAGCAACAAGCCGGATAGTAAACCAACGACTTTGATGTTTAGACCTTAAACACGTTTTCGTTCAATTCACTTAAATGTTGCCAAGATGAAGATTTGGCGTTAACATTGTACGAACCTAACACAACCAGACGAGTACCGGCACCAGCGTAAACACGAGGTTCATTTCCCCCATGACCAAAAATCTGATTACAGTCGACAACGAGGGTTAACCCTCGGAATAAAATCACGCCAGAGCGCAGAGCCTGGCTGGCACATGGACATGGATGTCCATCGAAGCAAACGGGATTCGAGTCGGTAACAAAGCCCCTAACTAGGAATCAAATTAAAATGTCATAAGTATCTTCTCTGATCGATTTTTCCAAAAAATCCTTTGTTTGCTGTGTACGTCCTTGCCCATTCTCGCTCACACACATACTCGTACATACTTGTGCGAGTATTCTCGTAGAGTGCAGAGCACGAGTAGAGCCATAAAAAGAACAACTAAACACAAATAAACCAAACATTGTACATGCAACAACAATAACAAGTGGTTTTATTTGCGGTTAATTCTATGAGTAATTGTATCAAAAAGAAATTTTAGTTTTAGTTACGAGTGCAAATACGACAACAACAACAACAACGACTACGAGTACGAGTAGTGTAGTGTAGTCGTGCACACACCGACACACTCTCTCACACACACAACACTACTAGTACAACGTAGGCCTTCACTAAAGGGAATTATAAATAGGCCTTCTCGTACCCGCTTCATGATGCCAGAACTGCCCGTTGCCACGTCGCCGTCCATTGAGAAGAGCCCTACGAATAGCAGACTTGTTAGTCGGAAAAAGGCATCCTTTGGCAGGTTTTAAGATGACACATTGCTAAGAGGGATCATATTTGCAACGATGTTTTTCAAATTTTGAATGGGGGCCTATTGACTGTCATTGTAGGCCTGCTGATAGGCAAGCAGAGCCCCTCTATATCCCGCTGGGCTCTTGCCAACCAACAAATGTATGTATGAGTACATGTACTTTGTGTCGGCCAAGTTAGGAAAACATGCCCATAAAAACTCAATTTGTTTGTGATGAACACTCGAGTACGTGCACTATGTGAGCCATGGGTATTCATCCTTTTTCTACTTCAAGTATTTAATGGAAATTGTTGAAACTTAAAGCCAGCCATAGAGTGGAAGTCGAAACTAATATTGAACAATGACTTGGACACTTTTTGTTTATAAATACTTTAATGACTTCGATTACTTATCGGCCATTGTTGGAGACGAGGCCAATGTTAAGGGGGGAAATAGAAACCAATAATGTTCTCAATTATTTTATTGATTTTTCAAATTAGAACTCTGGAATTGTTCCCCATTTGGTTCGACATAATGAGTAGATTTTACGTTTGTCTACCCCTGCAAAATTGAGTTTAGGTTATTTAGGGAAAGATGACGAAAAATCAATGAAAATTAAATTTAATTTAAAGTTAGTTACGACATGAGCTGAACGGGCTGTAGTACGGGTTGCCAATACAAATAGTATTCAAAATTAAAATTGGTTCGTAACTCTCAAAAGTTTATATGTTCAAAGTAGGAAAACGTCAATTGTTTTCAGTTTTCAAAAGAGTTTGGTATACTTAGGGCATAATAGATATTTCACTAAATTTTTGTAAAATCCTGGAAAATTATTATTCAGAATCAATTTGACTTTGTTTTACCGCCTGTTCACACCCTCAAAAAATAAATCGCTTTTAATTTTTACATTCTTGGTACAGACACAAAGCACGAAAAACAATATGACTTTTGTTTTATAAAGATTTAAATGTATATTTTTTGTTTGTTATCACAGATGGAATCAAATATCAAAGAGGTATGGGAATAATTCCAATGAATTTCGACCCAATACGTTTTGGATGAAATATAGCGCATGCCCTCCGCTAGTTCTGGCGAATAAAATATCGTTTGCCTAAGGTTGAAAATTATCGTGGTTCGTTTAATAGTCGTCCACATTTAGTGACCTCGGGCGTTTTTATGAAGTGACAGCTTCCTTCAAGGTGAAATAACTTTGGAATAACTTTATTTCAGATTGATTATTGGTGTTATGTGAAAGGTCATGACATCCTCTTGACGAATGAGAATAAAAAGTATCATGTGGTTCACGGACTCCAAAAATTAAAAACAACAAAGCAAGATTTGTTTTTTTGTATTCAAAGAATATGCATTTCGTTTAAAAAAAACTATTTCTCTGGTGCTGTGTCGCGTTTCAAAATATCGCTTAGTATGAAATCTAAAATGACTAATAATTTAAAAACCCAAAATCGTGTTATTGATTGATTCTTGTAAAATGGTCTAAACCCCACAAAGAAGGATGTATGGAGCGGTCATATCAGAGAAAAACCGAGGCACTAGGCGACCCAGAAACGAATTCATCAAAATGTCATATCATAAAGGGTGTTTTTTATTGAGGTATAGAACTTCGAATTGAAATAAAACACAAGAAAATCGTTTTAATGTCCATCAATTTGGCTTTATTGGAAGGATTCTATGCCATTAATGTTTAAATATGATTTCGGGCATGTGGCCGCCGCGGCTGGCTCGAATAAAGCCAATTCTACGGGTCCAATTTTCAACCACTTTTTCGAGCATATGGGGCCGTATGTTGGCAATAACGCCACGAATGTTGGCTCCCAAGTCCCCTAACGTTTCTGGTTTGTTGGCGTAGACGAGCGACTTCACA
Organism: Hydrotaea cyrtoneurina; assembly: GCA_958296145.1. Taxonomy (NCBI): domain Eukaryota; kingdom Metazoa; phylum Arthropoda; class Insecta; order Diptera; family Muscidae; genus Hydrotaea; species Hydrotaea cyrtoneurina. The sequence continues at coordinate 1,021,608 of OY282513.1, read as the reverse complement.
TATCCCCAAAGAAAATAATCAAATGGTGTCAAATCACACCATCTTGGTGGCCAATTGACAGGTCCATTCCGCGAAATTGCTCTGATGGACGATTATGTCGACCATAAAATGGACGGAGCTTGCGGTGAACTTCGCGAACTGAACCATTACTTTCGAAATAAATTTGCACGATTTGCAAGCGTTGTTCTTTTGTCAACCTGTTCATGATGAAATGGCAAACCAAACTAAATATTAATCACTTGACAGCTGACAAAATGGCCGCCAGTTAAAAGTGATGCCAACTTAAAGTTCTATACCCCAATAAAAAAAACACCCTTTATGATTTATGTGGAGTAGCAGAATCCCCTTGGAACCACATCTCCAGTCTCACTTTGTCGATTAAAATATTCATTTGATTATTATATATTGATTTCATTGATTTGATTATCTATATCGCTGATCAGTCTTAGTAGCCGTTTGCCAACGGCGCCTGGTGGTTCAGATACATTTCAAAAAGAAATACAAAAAAATTAAAAAAAATATATAAACAATTTTTTGCCAAAAAATAATTTTATTTTTTTTTTTTAAATCAAAAAAAATAGTCTTGGTCGTAAATATCTTTTTTTTTTGTTGTGTCAACGTTTTAGTAATAAACTTTATCGTTTTATTTTCAGTCCTCAAAACAGCAACTGCCATATAACGAGTTGCAATAAACCAGACCAAAATGTAAGCGACTTTATAAAGATGGAGCCAATTGTACTGCCTTTCAAAGAGCATCAAGAAAATACACGACTTCATGGATATTGAATAACGACAAAATACTTTATTACCCCCTCTCACGAGTTTCAGATTTCATATAAATCCTGGAAACCCTTTCTTCCGATCAGGAAAAAAAAATGATGTTTGGAATGTCTTCTGAATTGTTTACTATCAGATTATTTACTCTGCATATTACTATACGTGCTCTTCATACTCAATACAATATTGAGTATATTTTATATTCCAAAAAAATTCCATACGTGTGAATGAGAATTATATTTTATGTAGATTTGTAGACATCATCTGAAGCTTTCAAGTAAGAAAATAAAACGTTTTCAGAAAGCCTATGAAACACTTCATTAGACCAACATGATTATGCATTAAATCTCTGACGACAAAAGAACTGTATGACATTTAAAATATTCCATCCCATTAAACAAATTGTGTAACTCCCATTCTGAAAGTCCTTCACGGAAGGAAGTTAGTTCAAGTAGTGAAATGTTAATTTGAGCATTTGGTTTCCTGTATGAATCACGGTGCTGTGCGTCCGGAAGTAAAACTGTATCAAAGTCATTCATTCGGTCATCATTGAGATCATTACAAAAGTAAGAAAATAAAAGTAGCCACCCGCCTGCAATCGTTCAGTTTGTTCAGATAGTTTACATACCCGAGATTCCATCCGGTGAAGTGAAAGTGCTTCCTCTTCTTAGTTCTGCTGCAGTGTGTGGCAACACAAGAGCACAGTCAGAGTGTGGGCCAATGGCTTTGCCGGTATGTCTCGCAAGGTCTTTTGCCGAGCAGCGATGTTGTTGTTATTAGTTGTAGGCGATGTTGTTGGTCGGGCCAGAGGAAATATAGTGGCATAGATGGCGTTCGTTTATTGGCAGCAGGTGCAGAATTTTTTGTTCTTCTTTGCTTTCAATTATGTGGAGGTCATTCATTCAAGAAAGTGAGAGCAACACAAACACACACGTAGATAGCTATAAGCATACGTATGTATGTATGTATGTATGTATGTATGTACTTAATGTAAAAAGAACTAGCCGCCGAGAGAGAGTGAGGACAACGTTTTGACTTATTTATTTCTTCACACTTTATATTTTTGTTATTTATTTCAATATTTTTTGCGGCTCTTCGACAGAGACTCTTTCTTCACGTTATTATTTGTTTGGCACTTGAACTAGATTCTGAAAGGAAAAAAAATGATGCCAATAAGACTGGTGGCACTCATACTCACACACATTAACGCACAGACTCACGCACACACACACGCACAGACACACATGCTGTTGTATCGTAGACGAGCAGTGTGTGATAAAAATATTTATGTATTCACGAGTATGTCGACTTTTGAATATGAACTAGAAATGCTCATTTGGAAGTTGGAATTATGAAAACATTTAGTGCTCTCGTGCTTTCTTTTGTTGAAGCCAAACAATTTGTGGTGATTGTTTGGTTGTTGCTGTTGTTGTCGTCGCCGTCCTTTTTGCTGTTCTTGCTGTTGTTAGCACTACACATTTATTCGTATGCATGGAACTGGCACAATTTTGAATTTCATTCACTTAAACGTACATTTATTTAATGAATTCTGTACATATGTATATAGTTCAATATTTGTTTATATATAGCTTACACATATGTACATATATATATGTATATATGTATATATTTATAAACACAACCAATACAAAGTTGTATGCACACTGTTGTTTCTTTTGTTGTTGTACAAATGAAAATTCAACTATTCGTTGTTTTTTGGTTTTTGTTTTTTTTTTGGTGTTGCGGCTATTTCAGAAAGCAAAACGAGATGTCGTCAAAATGTCGCGGCGCGTTCAAATTCACCATTTACTAAAAATACGACATCGATTATGAAGGCAGAACATCTCACACTAACACAAACACACACACATACACACACACACCTATACGCAAATCCGAAAAATGTAAATATGTTTTTTTTTCTCTCTCTTTTAGCAAAATATTACCACGCGACGTAATTTCGAAAGTATTCGTTTCGAGCTGCCGGCCAAAAAGCTGTTTCTTGCCTTCGAGCGCGTTCAACAAACATACGAATAAACATAAAAAAAACAACCAAAACGGATAACAAAATAAACTATTGCGTACGTACACACCAACAACTGCGTTTGTTTAGCGCAGGGCGGGGTAGAAGCGGCCAACACTTAATATTTTCAATTTAGAAACAAGCTGAAACGACAGATAACCTTGAAGGTGACAGCTTCACATCTCTGCAATGTGAATACACGCTTGTAATGTATTTCTAATTCACTTGTAGCACTCGCAACGTCTGCCCGTTGTGCAGCACCGATTTTCTATGGCAATTTCCCTCAAGGAATGCATGCCACACGCACACACGCAAAACACACTTATATTTATCTCGCAAAAAGATCTTAAAGCACTGACGTTCACGAAAGGGTCGTTCTTGAGTTGAATACTATTGAATTCCAGTGCTGCGGCGTAAGACGCGTAACGTTTTAACACTTTCCACGCGAGCACAACGTATCGCTTAAAGCATTCATCGCGGACTGAAGTCAGATGGGCCTCTGCTGTCGGGAAAACACATGAGGATGCTGATGCTAACATTTCCCAGTATTTTCTTTGCACATGTCCACTTCAGAGAGACTCCGTTTTTCTGCTGCTCTCTTATGCCGAGAGGAAAGACTTTCTCTTCGGCTGTGCCTATGCCTATTCCCATTCGTATGTATGTATGTATGTCATACATATGTACATATGTCTGTAGTGTCATTTGTGTGTAAGCAACAACAAGTGTGGTTGTTATTGTGGCTGTTGTTCATTCAATATTTCACTGTGACATGAACGCAGTACCCAAAGTAGCAACAAATTGCTAAATTCATTGTACCCATTGTGAGCAGATAATTTATTTCCATCCGGTAACGACTACCAACACTTTCAAGATCAACACTTGCACCACGCTCTTGCACACATAGACATACACCCACAACCAAATCAACTATTTAACTAAAACTTGCCAAGGTTGGTCTCTCCATTTCCGTCCACAACAATTCACTTTTAACATTAACAATAACCATAACCATAACTTACGGTGCGTATAATGTACACAAGACCCAGTAATAAATCCATCACACGTATACGCACACCGAGAACAGGGCTCTGTGCCTGCCTGGAGCGTAAATCCCATTTAATTGAATTTAATTTACGCTTCACTCATTAGACTTTGTGAGAGAAATTGTGACACATAAATATTTGGTTTTTGTTTAACGCCTACTCCGTTCCTCCCATCCCGGGAGACATGAAGAGTCAGTCCTGTGTTTGTTTTTTTTTATATTCGCAAATTACTGATGATGCTGCTGCATGTGCAGTTTCTCGATTCAATTGAATTTATGGAATCAAGATTTTGTTTTGATTCCTCGTGTCCACAATAAACTCGGATAGTTTGGCATAGTGCCGCATGGTCATGTCTGTCACATAATTGCTTCATTCGTGCAGTAGAGCGTGGCTTTAGTTGATACGTTTTTGGTGTTCATAATTGGAAACTTCATCAAATAGCGGCATGAATCGCATTAACGCTGCATTAAATTCACACTGGGACACAGTGAGTGTTAACAATTATGATTCGAAACGATGAAGAAAAGTTGTCATTCTTTTTAGGAAATTAAAGGATCGCATATTGTTGGCCATTGTTGGCGTTTTCCTACAGGATATTTCAGTGTTTAAGACCACGGAATTTGGAGAGTTACCGTGGTGTTCAAGCCTTGAACCCAGACATGCAAAGATATCGAAAGTGAAAATAATATTCAACGTTGTCAACATATGTAACTGTGGCCATAAAGAACAACACAATTGTTTCAAAATTAATAGGGATACATTATGGAAAACTTTTTGGATCAGATTTATTTCCTACGCTGTAGGTCCAGTAGGTCTATAGATCATTTCTCTTGAAGTTGTTTGGTTTTTGTTATGATCATATGTTTTTATTATTCCGTAATATTAAGAATGTGTTATACTCGAAAACAAGAAAAGGTTGGAGATCACAGGCAATTGAGCTGGGCTGTGATGCGGTCAAAGCTGCACCGTAGTCTAAAGTAAATACAGTTCGAGCTCCATGTCCAGCGCAAATCTTGTGAAAATGTGGCCTCGGTAAGCGTAAAATGTATTATTAATTAAATTTGCGATATATATTATTAATAACTGTTTCTAATAAATATCTATATATTGATTTGTATGTGTATTGCATTCATATTTAGTTTCATGCAGTCAGTCAGTCAAAATCGACATTTTGACTATAGTGCAACGTATGAGTCATATGATCACTCATACGACCGAGTGTCCCAAAGTTGCGGGAAAACTCTTCCAATAATAATTATTATTAAGAAGTCACGATTTACGAATGAAAAGCCGTTAAGTCCACTTTTCATAACAGTGGATTTTATAAACTGCCTTCATTCTAAAGGTCCGCATGGACGAATGTTATGCTGAGCATCGATGTGGAACATTAAATTCCAAAAGGCCAGAATAGTAATGTCTTCAACAAAAAATGTTCATTAAACATATTGACTTATGCTGACGGATTTAAATTATATGAGATCGAAGCACCAGCCGAGCAAAGCCGTACAAAGAACCTTACTGTGTACATGTGCCAGTGTCACGCAACGTCACACCATCACTATTTTATTTCGTATACCCGCGTATTTAGGATATGCAAAAAGTGTCCATGACTGCTTCCAACTCATATTTAGACTGTGATGTCAATGGTAACAACCAATACTTTCTGTCCATTCAATTAATGGCTCACTTTGTTATGAAATAAAAATTCGGTGGGTTTTTGTAACCGGAACTAAAGAAAACAATAAATAAACGAAAACTTGCATCAACGGCTGCCTGCCACACATCACAACCGAGTTCAATTTAATGAAATTCAATTAATTAAACGAATGTTTAATTCGTTAACATTGCACAAGAGACGAATTCCACTGCCTTTGTCTGTGGCATGAAATTCAATTTAAATATCTGTTCCACAGTTGACATCAGTTGCAAATGGGCTGTCTAATCCATCGCAAACGAGATAATGAAAATATTTATTTTAAGGAATACGAAGGCTTTAGTCATTTCAATATACTGTAACTCAAATACAATGGCCTAAAATGAACAATAAGTCTCACATATGTGGACAGGGGCTTGGGACCGTGTTCAGAGGATATTCAGATCGATGGTGATGATCGCCGGAATGTGGGTTGTGTCCCTGACTTTAAAACACTTAGCCGGAATATGTGGCTATCCATGGTCTCTCATTAGTATCACATTTAAATTTTAAATTTCAGAAATGCATAACTCCTTTCTTGTGAAATTCCACCCAGTGCAGGGTCAGATACCAAAGTTTGTTGTTCAAGAGAAACGAGAAAACAAAACCATTCTAAGCACCACAGACAGAGCCTGGCATTTGGCAACTACAACAACACTCACAATGAACATGTGTGCGGAATGGTGGTTGGCGGGGCCAGCTATCAACCGCCAATTAAACCAACCCACACACGCAAACACAAAAATCACTCAACTGCGGTTTGTGTGCGCGGAAGCAACAAATGTCAGCGTTCAACGTTCAGTGTTTGATATTCGCCCCAAAACAAAAGATAAACAAAACACGTCAGCTCGAGGAGGCAGACTGTGCGGTGGCAGGCAGCAAGTACCAAGGTGTTTAAAGGCATTCCATGCAATTCAATCGACATGAAATTGTATGCAAAACGCATTCAGACGCGATCCGGGCCATCAAGTGAAACCGAAATTAAAGTTAAGTGAATTTTGAATAAAAATAGAGAAACCGCCGAACTCGACTTTACACTTAGCGCCGTGAGGGGGAAGGTCTGATGCGACACCATGCCGTTGCCAGAAGCCTTAACCTCATATTCATAAGAGGGGGGAGGGGGGAAACATGAAAGCACATTGCGTTTGGTTACCTTCAAAGCGAAGTTTGCACTTTAATAAAATTACGCACACATATCCACATACACTCAGCGGCAGGAGAGAAGTGCTGGCAGTACTTTCAACTAAAACACAATTCAATTGTAATGGAAATAGTTCGCATGCGACAGCATATTAGGCAGGGTCGTGTTGTTCGAATACAAAATGTAGCCGCCCTCCACTACTTAAATGAAATCATCTTCTCCTTTCCACATATCCCCAAAATACCTCATGACAATTCTGTTTATTTCTCCATCAATAAGGCGATCTTTTGAATCAGCCTGAGTTGCGTATCTATTTTGAATGCGTATTCTAATATGGAGACTTTTCTGTTAATGTTCTCTACGTTCCACATTTTTGATCCGGGGCATTATAGAATATATTTTCCTCGTCTCGATCACGATCACGATCAGGACAAACACGGTTTAATTTGAGCTGAATTCAACTGGGACATTGTTTCAGCCCATCTTAATGTAGTTGCACTCCATGCAATGTTTTCAAGTGCTCCCCTTTGACTGGCAGTGTATTGGAGTATTCACCGCCAATTGCATTGTTTTTGCAAAAGAATACTGGCGCTGTTGTGATGTTGAGCGTAGGCGTGGGAGATATTTTAATTGAATTGTTGCATCAATGGTTACGGCCAAGTGTGGAATGGGGCTTGGGTGGTTGGTATCGAATGTGTGTATGTTTTAGTTGCACACATTCACATACAACAAAATAAGAAGGGGGGTTTCATCATACCCAGCATTACCAGGTAATCACATCTCATTACCCTTCACATGAATTCTCAGCGAATAGTATCGACTTACGTAATCCCCTTAACATTCCATGAAAGAACAGGCGAGGGAACTCCCCTCAAGCCAGTGATACATCAATTTGTTGGGCTGAGTCAGATCTGTGTCTTACGTTGCAGGTGACACATACTAGGAAACCTCTAACAGATTTACAGAACTGGAGTATTACTCATTTTGAATATCATTTGTCGTATTATAACAACACTATTCCATTCAAGATTTCATAGCGATTTGATTTTCTTTCCGAGAATATGTTTGCGAACAAGTCGTACAAATCGTTGAAAGTCGCTTTTATCTGTCTTTTAATGAATAATCGACTAAACATTACAAACGCCTGCTGATAAATTGTCAACTATTCAAATGTCACACCAACACGTCTGGACACATAAACATAATCTGGGGTCGAAGTTTACTCCGTTTTAAAAGAGACAAACATTTCATTTTCTGTTTGTCAATGGCAAAAATGCAATGTCTCCTTATTTTGATCTGATCTGTCACTTTTACACACCGTAATTGTTGTCAATGATCAGTGACAGTTATAATTGGTCACTGGCCACAAGGATAACGCACCATTTTCTTTTACGAGGCAGCCGCGACCGTCGATCGTTTGTTGCACTAGTTGACGATAGTCCCCCGCCCATCCCCTCAAATGACCCCGGAACAGGACAGTGGAGCGAAAAGCACTCGTGATGTCCTCGAGAGACCATTTTAATCAACAGTCGATCATGCGGACAATACGTTTGGAAACACTAATTGAAATAATCACACTTAACTGAAATTGATTTCGTTTGTTGCCGCCAATGACAACTCAAGTTGCAATAAGTTAAATATTGAATTGAAATGCACGTGAGGCACTTCGGAAACTTGTGTCGATTGCTTTTTAAACAGTCATAATTTTTCCGAACAAAAGCAACAGCATGAGACGAAATCCTGTCGCCGTCACCTCCGCCACCGTCAGCCAACAAGTTGACAATTCAATTAAAATTGTATGCACGTGTTTGTTGTTGTTTGAGCAGTACAGAGGTCCCCAGAGCCCAGAGGCACTTTGAATGTAACTCACGATTTTCGTTTCCCATTGAAATGAATGGATGACTTGTTCGCTGAAATATAACGAACACCATTCGAGACGCCAGCATAAATACGGGAGGCGGGAGGTGGGTGGTGCGGGTAGCAGTAAACAAACATGCAATTTATTACAAAAATGTATAAATTTTATTGAAAACGATTGCCAGAAACAAAACAAAGCAGTGCAGAACTTGAGCTACATATGAACGATTGAAAAAGTCAACTAAAACTGAACGAGCACACATACACGAAACCCCCGTCGCCCCGCCGCAGTTCTATGCAGGAAGCCCAAAAAGGATACAACCTACACATGGTGACAAATGGCAGGGACAGCGCAAAATGGCAGAGCGCACAACAGTAGTAACGGCAACGGCAACGACAACGGCGTACGATTCGAAGCAAAACTAATGAGTTTTAATTAAAATTTCTGCAATAAATGCGAAACAGACGAACGCACTCGATAATCCATTTCTGGGACAACTAACAGAGCAGCTAGCACCGACACCAACGCCGACATCCAGGGAAATAAACAAAAACCGAAACGAACACGAACACGAAAACGAAAAGGATGTGAGAATCATTGCAAGCGACAAGGATATTGTGCACCAAGACAATTCCAAGGCAACTGTTCCTTCCTTTGTGGAGCAATATTGAGTGCCGACTCATTTGTTCATAGACCGCCAATACCTCAGCCACACCACTTTTTATTTGGGTATATGAGTGGGCGGACGGGTGGACGGGTGTCGGTCGGTGTGTAAATGTGTAACTTTTGTTCAAATAACGAAACTTTATTAAGAAACTGTTGAGAAAGTCTACTTCCACACTCTCATCAAACTAATTATAAGTTGTGAACAGAGCGGACGAGGGCTAGGAAGAGAGACGACAAGCGATGCGAATAGGAAGGAAGGACGAAGGATGCTGGCAAAAGTGGAGCACACACAAAAAAGCCATTAAATCATAAAATTAAATCAAGGACATAGCAATTCTTCATAAGGAAACACGAACACGCACACACAACATAGGATGACAACTCCTACATTAAAACAGCATGAATTTCAACAAAAGCAACAAATGGCAAAAAGGAACGAACGTCCTGGTACGGCCACGTTCTCGAATGGTTCGAGGCCCGCTTTTAAAGGAAACGGAAATTGACTTCATCGAACATGAGCCTGATGTTCGCTGCCTCTTGTCGCTCGCCGCTCGTCGAACCAAACACCCAGCGCCGGTATCATCACCAACATCACTTGTTGAAATTGAAATGTCTTTCTTGATTACACTTCGGGCTAAATCGGCGAACAGCCAACGCAAACGTTTGTTTGAGACGAACAAGTGCAAGACAATGAAATGAGCACTTTTTGCTACTCAAACTAAACCGTGTTAAGTCACATACACACACAGGCGCACACACACACAGGCGCACACAAATACCCTTAGGGTTATTGGTATGAAACTACAAAGCCCGATTGGTTTGCAGTTGCCGCAACGGCAACAAGACATGAGGTGGCAGTGACGATGACCTACGGGCTGCAACTACTGTGGATGAATAAAAACCTGAAAGAACGTATGCCTTTCACATGGACCCATTTCTAATTGGCACAAGCAGAACGAAGGACTGGTAAAGTACTCAAATTAATGTGGGTTTTCCATTGATCGAACAAATTTCAGGTATCTCGATGCGGACACTGAGTTGTTCACTGAATAAGTGGACAGGCGTAGAAGCTGTACAATTTTGAACGCAATCCGTCCATCTTTTGGCTGGTACCTACCTCAGCATATCTTAGATAATGGGGGATTGTAGATGTTGAACTACTACTAGCATGGTTCACTGATGTTTAGCGGTGTTGCAAGTGGATGTCATGTAAATCACCACATTTCATCAGATCTCGTTGGACTCGGTCTTTCCGTGTACAACATTATTATTGTATACATTATAACAGTTTTATACAGGCGTTTGTAGAGTTTTTTTTTTCATTTCAGTCATTAATTTAGATGATCCTAGGTACATGAAGACATCTACTGTCGCCTCTACTCGACTGGGTATAGTTCCAACCATAGACTTGGTAGACCTTTGTATACTTGCAGATCTTTACGATCTGTAAGCAAATTGAGTTAAGCAAAATGAGCTGTTTGTCAATGGTTAGGACCTAGAGATTAATGTTAGCTCAGAATGACAAATGCATTTCTAGATAAGTGTTTCGTTTTGCCAACTAAAATTAAAATGGTTACCGTTAAACATGTGACCCATATGCATGTCCATTGAGAATTGTACAGAACTGACAGAGAATTGTACCGAACTGAGGAGCGATTTGTGGCGTCTTTAAAAGGGGGTGACTAGAAACGGTATTCTTTCGAAAATCAATTAGAAAGTAATGCCGATGGATAACGATCAAACAACTATGCCTGGACAGCCTTCGGTGGAGTAATAAAAAGTCGTACGAACTAAATAGTTGTTCGCTTAGATTTTAGGCAAATTCATCTAAGCTTTAGTCTTTCCACTCACGAAACAATATTTATTTTCTACGAATACTTTCTAAAGCACATTGAAGTGTGTGGATGTGTTTCAGACAACTTCTGAACAAAGCCTGTATTGTACATACAGACAAAAAATATGTGTGGACCGAATTAATTTCACACAATTTAACAACAAAAATAAAATAAAAAACTGGGCATCCTATGACGTTTACTTTCTGTCGACTTTATTCAAAGAATATTATCACTTTTTCATCAGCATCACCTTCCCCTTTTTAAACCCTCAACCTACGGGTAAACGGGTTTATCTTATTTGAGACGACCCAAAAATTTAACACAGAGAAAAATTCATACATGACTTTGTAAATCGTTTGTGCCATGGCAACCTATCAGTCCGGCTGGTACGAACGATAACTTAAGAAAGAGTTTGGGATTTCTACATGTCACCTCTTCTGGAACCTCCCATACCAATGTACCATTCCACCCACTTTAGAACTCGTGTAAAAATATTACTATGCTCCATGCAATCTTAACCAATTTCTGTATTTAATAAAACTATAAGAATTGGACCTGCAGTCGATCCCCTCCTGGTATCTTTGAAATATGAGACTTGTATGTTTTTACTGAGGGTGAGGGTGGTATATATAAGTCGGTTTACCCGACTGCAACCTTCTCACTTGTTATTATATTCAATGTCACACATGCAATCATAACACCACACATGTATACACACACACTCACATGTAAGGGTGGTGCACTGAATAAAACATATGATACCATTTAGAGAGGGGGATTCGGTTACCCAACAATATACATAATTAGTTGTGAAGTACGAGGCCTGCTATTTACATTTCGAGTCCCGCAATAAAAACAATAAATAATTATTGGAGATGTTTTCATTGTTTTTCAAAATATTCTCTTTGTATATGCGTTGAAACCAATTTTCGAGACACTTGGTTTTTGAACGTTTCAACAGCTGTGCCGCTCATCGATAAACGTTGACCACGCAGTTGTTTGCTGATGTGAGGGTTAGACTGAGACGCTCTTATCTCGACGCCGACATTGGTAAGAAATCATCGCACAAACACTTTTAACGGCTTAATTAAATTTTTTGGCCGAGATGAGTTTTTTAACACATTGTAAACTGGAAGTTCCAGTTTGCATCTGGCAACACAAGTATTGCCAGGACCGGGAAGATAAATAGTAATCGTCGTACAAATGTCATCAAATGGATGTTGTTGCCAATGCTGGAGAGGAGGTGGGAGATGATAACGCCAATCCATCGCACTATCTTCCACCTGATATGAAAACATTCCACATGCAACAATGGCAGCCAGTGTCAGTACCAAGAAGATGACCCCTTGACATGTGTGTGTGTGTGCTTTAAGACCAACACATGCACAGCCTGACACTGGGGTAGATACCGCAAACATATTTACATACCGTAAATATTTCATTCGCAGCACTAACACAGACACAAATTCCGCATCATTTATTCGGTCACAGTAATACGCATGCGACAAAATCAGGAAGAATTTAAACATAAGATATTAAAAAGTCAAATAAAAAAATGTCTCGAATAAAATCATGTACTAATTAAAATCAAATTTCTGTAATTGGTGGACAAATTACTGATGCAATTCAATCTCTGGCAGAGTACTTGTAAAGACCTTAATCCGGTTCGAAGAACCAAATGTAAAGAGCTAATCCGAAATAAAAGTCTTTACTTGTTGAGTGCTTGTAAGACACTGATTTTATTTTCCAAAACGAAACACTCACTTAAATAATACAGAATTTGACAATACGTCTAGTACCTGCCACTGGCAGTAAATATTCCACATACATCGAATGCTCCTAAACAAAGAAGCAATAAACTATATACATGTATACAAATACATTACAGACTAATACAGATTCCAAGAATACGTAAACATTGAACAGACGCCAACATCTGTTACAGCGCATTGCATTCCCATGCAGTATTAGCGTATCGATCTTCAATCGACTGAATGTGCGTGTGTGTGTGTGTGTGGCTTATGCTATTAAAAGTGAACCACTTGAAGGGTTCGATCGTCGATTTCCAATTGCATGTATACGCGAGTGCAGCTCAGGCTGCTGATAGTGACACACTTGAAGTGTCATAACCCTATCGCCTGTACATACAAAGGGAAAGAGAAAAAGACTCATGTTCAATTCTGAACAGTACTCGATAAGCATAGAAAAAATGCTAACTAACGTAGTTTCAGCAGCGTGCAAATTAAAAAATGGATTTATTGATGTAGTTTTGGGAAAAATATCACCTCTATGTACAGTTTCAAATCGAGTGTTGAACTATTTCGAAAGTTATCGCATGTACCAGCCGGACAGACAGGCGGCCATTGCTTAAACGACTTAAAGTCATGAATCGAATTTCATCCAAAGACACCAATGAACTAAAGTGCATTTTTCTCCGTGTTACACTTTTGGGAACGCTTCAAATAATCTAAAACCTCCTACCCGTAGGATGAAGCTATAAAAGTAGTTGGATTGCCCAAAAAGACACCAGTTCCCGTTAAAACCCTCGAAGGCCTTCTGTCGACTGAGAACACTTTTTGCTGGACTAAAGTCCAGCCAGCTCTCCATCACTAAGTACCGAAGCACCCTAAAAATTGGAAAAGTTTAAATTCGTAAGGTTGAAATTTATATAGACATAGCGAAAGATCATGTGTGGATCAAACTAACACACTCTAAGAATTCTTAATGAACAACATTAGCCCACATGCATAGAATATGTGTACTGGTGATATTTTTTCGTCTATCGGTTATTCGCACTCTGAGTTGAGTTTTTGCTTGTGGTAGCCACTGGTGCTGGCTGTGTTGTTGGGGCGATATCGTTTATATTGAGTGTTGTTGTATTGTTTTGATTTGTTGATCGCATTCGAAATCATCGATTCGTTGTTGTATTTTTTCCTTTTTTTCGACCGTTGTAGACTTAAGGTTTGTCCTGTCCCATTCTGTTTGTTTAGAATAATATGAATATGTCTTTTCCACTTGTGAACTTGAATAAATAAATAATAAAATGTTGCCCATGAATAGTTTATGATAATCCTGCCAGCGTTGGTGTGACTGTCACTTTCGGTTCCTTAAGATAACCGGAATTCTGTCTCGCATCATCATCCACCACAGTCTACCCTTTAATTAGTTATGCAAATTTGACAAATGTTTGTATAAAAATCCAACATATGCCGGCATAAGTACGAGTATATGTTTGGGTGAACTAAAATGCACCGCAACTCTTTCAGAATTCTAATTAAAGTTGTCACTGCGAATTCGGGAGCCGAGGGCAGAGCAGTGAATGCCCGAACGGACGGAGACGCAGATAACATGTAAAGGATTATATTTATTAATTATGAAAGTATCTGGCAACAGCCAGGACCATCTCTTAAGAGTCTTAAAACAATTTGTGATACTGATGTCTACCGCATTGTAAAAAAAAAAAACAAGTTGCGTCCGAACTAAGTTCACCTAAAGACTGACCACCCATTGTGGACATAAAAGGACCATTAAGGTCATCTGCTCGGAGGTAAGAGTGTAAAACGATTAAATTGTAATGATGATGCCCGCCTTAAGAAACTCAGCAGTGGCATGAGTTCGTGAGGCTGAGGTGCAAACGGTAAGTTCTGGGAATTTAATGAATACGGAATGCCATAACATTTATCCTTTTTAACTCATTTCATTAATTAGTCTTAGCCATCAGTTAAACGTTCATAATGAACTGATTCAAACTTGGCAAAGCTCGGCCATGCCATTGGAACTGGGGGCTTTAATGCTGCCAATATATTAAACGAAACTTCAAAGAATGCCAATGCAGGCAGTCTCGACAAGGGCTGAAATGTTGTAAAAGCCTTCTAAACATGACAGATGTTCAGTCATCTGTAATCAGGTAATTACTGTTAACAAACACTGGGTTAATGATACACCATTACCAGGGGCGCAACACGAAGCTTCCGCACAGGCGAATGCCATCGAATCCACAGAGACTGTGAACCGTTGAGACAATGAACACAATTTCCCTTCCATTACAGCCGACACTGGATAAATGGCTGCCGCACAAGCATACACAGTTAAGAAGACACACACACACACACACACTTGTATATCCGCATCACAATTACAACATCAGGACGTACACGTTGGCGTGTAGGGACAGGCGACTGGCGTGGTCGGCGGGAAGCAGGCCATAATTGGAGCAAGACAAGAAGAGTCCATCTGTCCGTTTAATGCTTTTGTTTCCTCCATGTAAAATATCACCATAAAATTGCGTTCAAAGTATTAAATGGGAAATCTCAGTTATAATTAATTTACTACAATACTAATGAAACACAATAAAAATAGCAACAGCAGCAGCAGCAGTGGCAACAATCGCTGGCTGGCACAAACAACACCAACAACGGCAACAATAACGGCAATAACACTAATAATGGCCATAACAGGCAGCTAAAGCATCAACCAAGGCAACTTCAATAATAAACCGTAATAAATGCTAATGAAGACAATCCAAAACTTACACAAACAATCGCATTCACCCGCTGACCTGCTGTGTGAGTGTGTGTTTGCGTTTTCGTTTGCCTTCAAACTGGCGATAAACGTTGATAGCAATCCTTTGCACATCCACACATTCAATTAACACTACAACACATGCACAAGTGTAGGCATAAATATGTATGTGTTGGTATTTGCGTGTTACATTCACTTAGCCTCTCCCGTTCCCCCTGCCGCCCACCCTGGCCACATATGCTGTGCCATTAACTCTTTCCCATTGATTGTGTGATTTGAACGAATGCAATTAACACCAGTACACACACACAGGCACACATGTCCACACATGTCCACATACACTCACACTGCAATGTTTTCGAAATATGGGCCGATCGGTTCGCACTCGCTGTTTAAACGAAGACATTCAATGGTTTATCTCAGATAAATAGATTTGCGAAAACCAAAAATACTCAGAGGTAACGCTGCTAAATGGACGCAGAATATCTCATTCAATTTAATTTCATTCAGCAATCGAACTTCTTGATCCGACGATATTTACCTCTGATCGTATAATGAATATGGTCCTCGTTGATTTCGCACATGAGTTTTTTCTATGACTTTTTCGAGGACTTGGAGGAGTTAAGCTCTTGTAAAACGAACAGTTTGGCAAGTATGACTTGGGTGGCGTATGAGCAATGTAGGTACGTACATTAAATTTGTTTGACAAAAAATTGCTCATACGTTATATGAACACTGAGAAAATTTTTACGAGGGCAGAGGGTTCTCCAACAAGAGATATTATTTTATTTTTTTTTAGATAAATGATCGGATGTTTCCATTAATAATGAAAGACAACATCAGCCAAATGACCACGACGACCACTCTTACAGGACCATATCATTTTTATGAAATTTTCCATAACCAAATCGCAAAGTATCACCCTATGTCCTCAAAAGCCTCACGAATTCTATCTTTGAGGTCTTGATCTTCACGTAGCCCCAAAGGAAGAAGTCGCAAGGTGTTAAATCACAGGATGTCGGTGGGATGGGACTTTTTTCGACATTTCACAAATACAATTGTACAATTTCATTTGAATGTTTGAATGTAATCCATATTTGATTCTTTCGCAACATGAGGAACTCCCCGCGTGTATAAAATAATGGCAGCAACAAGACTTTATTATAATTGTCTTTTCAGTAGATATCCGATTAAGAGAATAAAGACATAATATTATATTTTTACCATGCGATTTCTTTATCGTTTAAAAACCTTGAAATATTCGTTCTGGGCTACTCACGTTGTTGCCAAAAAAAAAAAGACCCACTCTATTACGGCTGAGCATCAAATTGTGTTCCAATACCAATGTAAACAATGTGTTCTGCAAATTATTATTGAATATTTTAACTTTATGAGATTGAAACATTGTAGATGCCATATTTAGTTTTTTTTTTTTTTTGTTCCAGAAACTAAATTTTTCAAAATGCACCAAAGTGGACAACAATGTCTCGTATAAGACTATCTCAACTCCAAAGTCGTCATATTCCAACATATCGCACCCTAAATACAAAAGGGTCACAACTCAAAATTCTAACACATTGACGCAACTAAATACAATTATCTTTAGTTCATAGACATAACTGTACTTTTCCAGTTAAAGAAGCTATGATTTGAAAGACATTTGCAGTAGTTACAGTTGTGTACTCCGAATTAATTTATGGAAAAAATTCAGTTTTGGTAAATTTTGAGATGTGACCACTTTTTATTTACGGTGCGATATGTACATGGTTGAGCTCCATTCTCATTCGAAACGTTTTTCTTTTGATTATGCTCTTGATGCCTCGCTTGGGATGTATAAGGAGCTCAAAAGGAATGCTCTCCTCAGCGGACATTCTGTGTAAAAAAGGAGAGCAAAATGCATGAGACTCGAAGTTTTATGGAGTAATCCATTGCATGTTTATGCAGCATTTGTTACATCTGAATATTATTTCTGAGAAGTACTTTGTTGTTCACTACCCCAAGGACCGTAATGGTTTTATTGAACACGAGGAAATGGGGACAATTGAAGAAACCTCTGGCAATTCCGTTCTTCGTTGTTATTGGTGGTACTAGCGACTCCGGATGGAAACGGCTCAAAAACCGTAATTAGACGTATGTTTGTAGGCGGACGTCCTCTTTGTCTACAAAGATTCTTATAAGGTTCACTATTCTCATAGGAGGGTAGTTTGAGGTTAAGAAATATAATATTGTCACTTTTCTCTAAATCAGCCGAACATGGCGGATGTGATAGTAATTCGTAACCCAAGTTATGGATTAGTCTTTGTCAAACATGCTCGCACTTTCTTCGAATCGGCTGAGGACTATTTTCATTGTGACATTGTTGGCAGACATAACCTATAACATTGACCTTTATCATTGTACGTCCACCCGATCACGCTCTTTTGTAATAAATCCATATTTTCTTGATCGTTACTGCTTTCGAAGCTGTCGAGTTTTCAGCCCGAACATGCTTTAGGATTCCTTCGTTGTGTATTCTGTTTCATAATTACAATACATTTCTATTCCTGGAATACTATTACACACATTCTGTTATTCAAAAGGTCATGTACCTATTCCGCTGGTGAGTTGCCCCCATTTTTCCAGGCATCAGTGTCGCCATCTGCAGATGGATGGCTTTCCTTAGAGAGAAAAATAAGAAAGTATTTTTAGATTTATGATCTTGTCTTCCCATAAATGAATCTCTGGACATGGCCATAAATAACATGAACAATTGACACTGTCGTTGCGGCGGAGACAATCTGTTGTCCGGTGTAGTTCTGGCTGGCAAAGATGCTTTTAATATTTATAGCTCATCTCCTCTGTTAGATGTGTACATCTGCCCGCTGTGTATCACCGGCAAACATTTCGGTTATATAAGAAAAATACAAGGAATAGCAGCACAAAAGTAAATTTAATTGAAATGCAAGAATCGTTGTTATACTTTCTTGCATATTCATGTACTCCCCGAGCTCACCAGGGGACCATCTGCATTCGCTGGAGGTCAGGACAGAAACACCAGGTTGCCATCTCCCTGTTGGTGGCGATACCCAAAGTAGGTTAAAAACAATTTATACATTTTGATGGCGCTTGCATTGTATAGACACGTGTTCACAGTCTGCCTATATTTACGTTTCACTTAAAAAATATCCGTAACTGGATTTTAATCCAAGAAGATACTGCAATCTTGTCCTTTCTTTGATGTTGTGCTATTGCTCAGTTCAATCGATTTAAAATGATGTTTTTTGTTTTTGTCTGCAACAACGATGTGATGAGATTTTTCTTTTGATTAAAAATCACTCAGTTGTGATGTAAATGCAAACCGGACAAACAATCTGAGGAGAGAGTTCCACATCGAACGGTGAGGACAATCACAATTTGAACACCAAAGCCAAATCTTGTTTATCTCTACATATCCTGTCTTCCATTCATTGGGCAAATATGGAAGACTAGAACAGCGATGACACCTTAAGTACGTAAAACATTTAATCTGATTTGTTAAAGACAAGTAGTCTCGTGTCCATCTCAATAAATAAATGAGAATGTGTACCCAGAAAAAAAAATGTGTTATGAAATCGGCTAAAGAAGGGCGGGCCAAACACAGATAACAACAAGTTAGAGTCAGAAGGGTTCTTGGACATATTTTGCTGTGAGTCCTGCCAGTCCGCTGGAATATTAGACGCATCTCACCCTTTTACACAATTTTGTCATTTCGATTGTTGTTTTTAAATTAAAGTATATTAAATCTCATCAGATGTATTGAAATTCCAGCATGACATCTACATACATGTATGACATCTATATAATATAATTGAGCTTTGGAGGAGAAATGAAGTTTCTTATGCCACAAGTGGTTGTCTGCATCCAATAGCTGCCACACCACAAACGTAATGAGGCAGCGTGTCTATTAAAAAATGGTGGTTGGCGGGAGAAGTGTTGACTTTTAATCAAGTACGAGGGGTGTGCAAGCAGCAACAGTCTTATGGATCCGTTATCGTCCCAACTCCACCCGCGATACCAAAGCTTTCACACAACTCGTGTATAAAACTTACACGAGTGAATACTTTGAAAGAGACGACTCAAGACTATTCCGTGTAAAGAAAAAAGTGCTTGAAATGAGCGAGTGTGGAACAAAAATCTATCAAAAAGTCTAGAGCAGACCAGGTAGAATCTCCGGTAAAGGTGGTGACGACCCCTTTCGAAATACGTTCTACATAATCTCTAAATAGTCTCGGCGACAGGGAACTATCACATTGGCACCACCCAACAAATAAACATTTCCGACTTTTAACCACACCCATAATAATTTCCGAATGGACCAAAGTGTCGACATGCTTCAACAGTTGCCTACCATACAAATGTGGATATCTTCCATGTACTTAAAGCCATCTTATTTATAGTTCGTGGTTTTCTCCCGTACTAATGACCTGTCCGAGTTCAGTGTATAGTTACAGTCACCTGTTGATTAAGCGGGTCGGGATCTGCAGTATAAAATATGCCTAAATCCGCGATACACAACGGTAATGTGTGTGAGTGGGTCCACTCTTTTAAATGTTCATTGAACTCGTATGTCATGTCCAAAAGTTTTAAGCTACAATTTAAATTCGCAGAAGACGTTTTGTGTAAAATTGACACAGCCGCACAAGTCTTTTTAAATACTGGAACATATTCACCGCCATTCGAATGATAGACGCTGGTGCTGTACAGACCAAACAGACACATGTACATGGATACTCCATATATAATCAGCTATAGCCAGACACGATATGCTTAACTAATTTACACACGCATACAGGCGAACATCGATTACGGGGTGGGGGGAGGCTGAAAATAACACATATTCACATGTTGACAACTTCATTAAAATAAGTTAAACAATTTCACCGAGTCAATCGCACATAGACGGACGGACGGACGGACAGACGGACACCGTATATACAGGTATATACACGGCACACACACACACATTGAGACACAGACAAACGATGACGGCAGATTCCGAGTGGAAACAGAATAAGAGTATCAAACGACATTGAATGTTCAAACATGCAACGTTTAAGCAAATTGCCACAGCAGGAAGTCGGGCACTTTGCTAGGCTGATGCGCGGCGGAGCTGGGCGTAGGAGGCACGGCTGACATTAGACTGTGGCAGCGTCAGCAATTTCAATGAATAGACATTCTTATTTATTCTTGGAATACTTGTTTGCTCTCCTGTTGTCTTTCCTTGGCAACGATGATATGTCTCCTGAACAAATTTACTAAAAGTTGACACTACGATTCGCAAACACACAGATACAACGTACACTAGGTTCGACGTGTCAACGTTGTTGTTTGTTTCTGTTGTTTCTGTTGGTCTATGTACGTGATAAACGATACACATACTCTCAGACTCTCGCCCATCCACGCACAGACACACACACGCACACACACATAAAAGAACACCTCTGCATGTAATCAAATGAAGCGAAATGTACGCCTTGTAAACGTTCTACGAATGTTTAATACTCGTAAAAAAGTAAACACCAAACACACCTACTACACACTCACACACAGGGACAGCGACACAGGGACAGCGAGGACTGTAGGGATTATCCCCTTGAACTTCCGGCTTGTCGCTTTTTTCACACTTTATTTTTTAATAAATAATGTAATCTCTTTAACAAGTTTAACAAGTTTAACAATTAGTACAACAGCAGCAACAACGGCAATGACAACGACAGCGACAGCGACAACAATAACAATAACACACGGACAATTATTCATTCATTTTTATTGTGCACCGCACTTGTAATGACTTCTTACGAGTGTTTCCAGTTGCTGTAAATAGACACGCACAAACTCACACCCACACGGACTCACTCAGGCCGAGTCTAATGTCTATTCAAGACGCCGCTTATCACATCGTGCAGCTGGAGTTGTTGTTGCTGTTGTTTATTCCCTTTTATCCGTTGTTCATTTTCACATTCACACCTTCGGCTTCACAATTCGTACGTACGTACGTACGTACGTTTGTCTTTGTCTGTGTCTATGTTTTCGTATGCTTAACAGCAACAACGCAACAACATCCAGCATTAATTGCTCGCCCGCCAAATGTACGACAAATGAATGGCTCGACGGTGGATCCACCGACAATCACTTTCACTTTTTACGTCGGCCATTTACAATCCTTTGTTCGTTCGTTCGTTCGTTCTCTGCCTGCGGAATTAATTAAAACGTAACAAACTATTCACTTCTTCTGCCCATCTGGCATGTGATAAATTGACTTTATGAGAGAGCGCCACAACAACCCATTCAAAGAAACATTCGAAACGTGCACTGGACAACTATCCGGATTTGTAAGAATTATGTAAACAATGGCTAATTGTTGAAACCTCTGCTCTGAGGTTTTCAAAACAAGCATATTCGAGTCGTCGAGACGCCATCAAATCCTTAAATGCCAACCAAGTGTAGGGTCGTGGTAGAAACTCACGTTAAACATGGCGACTCTATCGTGTCCTCATGTAGAGGGGCTACTACTGACGAAGACAGTGAGTGTCATGATAGTCTACAAACAAAATCTTTGCCACAATGAAGAATAAAATACGATGCTGTCGAATATCAGTCCGAAGAATCAACAACATGTCTTAAGAACAGCCATGTGACCATGTGGCTACAGAATACCGACATGACCGACGACGACACTTACTTACGTGGGCTCTACAACCTGTTGTTGATCTGGTTAATAAGTGAATTTCAATCTCTTCGGTCTTCTGCAGATCACAGTTCGTTCGGCGCCTACACTCCTCGTTAACACAGATCGGGCCATAGATTTTGCGAAGGATTTTTCTATCAAAAATACCCAGGGTAGCTTCATCTACATTCGCAGGTACCCATGCTTTGGCTGCATAAGGAATCACGGGTGGAATAAGCGTGTTGTACAGTGTTATTTTAGTTCGACAAGAGAGGGCTCTCTTCGTGAATTGTTTGCTGAACCCGAAATAACATCTATTTGCAACCACGATCCATCGCTTTACTTCGATGCTGACATTATTGTTTTTCTGTTAATGGCTGAGCCGAGATATATAAATTCAAAGCGCCCCGGTAGGCGAGTTGGTAGCGTGCTTGCCTATCAGCGTGGGGGTTGTGGGTTCGATTCCCACCAGAGGCTTTGGTCTGTCGCTGCAAAAATCTAAACATATGGTCTGTGTCACCCGGTTTACCCTTGGACCCAAAATTATAATATAAATTTACTTTGTATTGTAATTAATAAATAAATAAATAAATAAATAAATTCATTTAACTACTTCGACGTTGCAACTGACGACATTCATTGTATCGCCTTTCTTTCGTCGCGAAATTTGCCTGGCAGTGGCAAGCATCAGTTTTATCTTGTCCTCGTTCACCATCAGACCCATCTTCGCCGATTCCTTCTCAATTCTAGAAATTCTTGATCTGTCCTTCCGGCGATGTCACTGTCGTCAGCATATGCGAGGAGAATGTGGCCCTTAATTGTCAGAGTGCCTGTTTTATTAACTTCTGCATTTTCTAATATCTTCTCCATCAGGATGTTGGACAGTTCGCACAATCTGCCGAATAATGCCGCAGAAGATAAATTACTTAACGATCGATCAATCTTCAAATTTACATATTAAATTTCACATAACCAGCAACTTTGACCAGACAACTGTAGTTCAGAAGTGAATAACAAATAAAATTAAATTAATTAGAGCAGCAACACGATTACATCAAACAATCGATTGTCACCTTAATTCGAATACATCGAACCAAACCCCACCCGTTGTAATTCCTTTGTTAATGTAGATATTTGTGTGTGTGTGTGTGTGAGTGGTCTAATTACTGACAATTCCGCACATTCGCATCCGGTTTTTAGTGTGCTTTCATGAAATAACAGTCAGTCATTGCAATTCTCTTCCTTAAGTTGACATGTTCTTAATTTGACCAACACATCGATACATCTTTTACCCCGCCAACTGTGATGGCATGTTTCCTTATTCAAGTGGTTCACAGTGTATGTGACCATAACTGAAAATGACAACTAGTGGACTGATGCGAACGAGGAATATTTGTACAGTGAATGTTAATCATACGCCACACCATGCTGAACTGAACTGAGATGAGTTGAGTTGAGTTGACCGCAAGTTGTGCAAAAAACGAAAATCATTTGAATTCACATCGAATATTGCCCTCCGCATTGTTGGAAACACTTCCTCGCCATCATCGTTATTTACGACACTCTCAACGTGTCGAACATTTAATGGATTTTATTTCCGTTTTCTTGTGATTTTTCAATTCGCCAGACTTTTTTTTCTCTCTTCTTCTTCTTCTTCTGGCTTCTGCTCTGTATCAGCCGACGTATGCACTTCCGCCCAGACCGATAAATGCACCCTCAGCATTTGAGGCAGTGCTTCAATGTACCGAGAACAAATGCAGATGCACAAAGTCACTTCTTGGCCATTGGCAGGCAGACGGTTGCAACATTTCCCCCACCGTCGGAAATAAAAGAAGATTAATGATTATGAGTCTAATAGCACAAAGTGATAAATATTTATACGGAATAAAAGCACTGGCCAGGTGGACAGGGTAGAAGCCGTATGGAGAGAAGATGGAATTGGGAATTTGCGATAACTACGCTGCGTTGCTAGCAGCGCGAAACCCAAACAGAAAACATCCTTTGTTGTTCAACAGCGAGAAGTGTGGGCGAAGGTAATCTGTGATAAGGAAACACATGTAGATACGCCTAAATGGGATTTGGTTTTATGTGCGGATGGCCTTATTTAACTTCTATAATGTTATTCCAGCAGCGAACAGCCGCCTCCCATCACCCCTTCCGTTGCAGGTTGTGTTCACATTCACGTTGGCGTCATAAAAATAAAAACAACACAAAACTCGTGTCCTCCATTGTGGCAGTAACTGGGACAGCACAGGCCAACGAGTATTAAGATCGCATGATCCGACACAAACATGTGTTCGATCGGCGTTACTGTGTAACCAGTCAACAAATACTTGCCGGCATCCGAGAGTGGCTTTTGGGTTCATTACGGGATTTCGGCACCAATCATAGCCATGGCCGTCTTATGAGATATTTTATATCGCAGAGTTATGTGGCTTTTTTACTGCATGCATGTAGTACACAGGCACACACACACACACACACCCATACACATCGCATCGCATGCATACAGTGCCAATTTTGTCTTCATGTATCACATCAGTAACTTTCTACCCCGCCACCACCACCCTTTTCTGACGTGTGGCGTCGTAAAAATGTGCATTTATTTTTTAGGCCGTGTTGCTGTTGAAAATAAACGCGTCCGTTAAGTATGAGTGTTTGTATGTGTGTGTACTGGAATACATTGAAATACTGGGCTTGGAATGTGGAATTTAATAATATTTGACATATTGGTGTTTTCTGTTAAGTAAGAGGAACGAAAATGTCATTATTTAAAATTTCAATTTGTAATGCATTGTTCTGAAGGCCAAAACCCCAACTATAATTAACTGCAGACAAAATATATTTTGTATCTGTCGATAACCAGAAATTTTAGTTCCGTCTTTATTTTTTGTCTTTATTTCTTATTAACAAGATGTCTATCCCGGATCGATTAAAAGGGTTGAAACGACTGGAACATTTTTATTTGTTTTATAATAATTTTGTATAACAGTGAAAACCGTTAACTGCCAAACTGACGTTTATGCGAAACAGAACAGTTGAGAACGTGATTTGGGAATTTCATTCAAGCATTTCAGTCCATTTAAAAAAAACTATGCCTGAAATGATATCCCCAAAGATACGAAATCGGATTAAATGAAGAATGTGCAGTGTTGCAATCATGACCCAATCGAAGACTTATATTCAAACTATTATCTGCTTTGGCTGTCATCTGTCATATAAATTTGGAAGTGCAAAACATACCTTCCATACTCGTAAGTTTTTGAATGTAAAAATGGCCATAAACATACAAATTTAATAAAAAACTTCAAAACAGGAGGAGACGACATGGATCACACACGATGCTATTAAAGGCATACAACTAAACAATAAGATAATAAGTAAACCCCCCTGATGCTCTATACCTGAACTATGATTTCCTTAAATAGTATCACGAAAGTATTCCATTCGTTTTAGTACCCTTTTAGACCTGGTCGAGGGAAAAAATTATTCGACCGTATTACCATTAAAAGGGAATGTCCTTTCAGCCTATGACTATGGCTGAAGCTTATAAAGACCCGAAGCCCTTACAATCGGGTCCAGACATTTTTTGGTTTGACTTTAAATGCAATGGACTGTGTTGGCGTTGGGAAAGACGGCTATTAGAGGGAGGGAAGAGGGAGTTGTGTTTGCTGATATTTGCTTTGAATTTCAGAATGCCATAGCAGACAAGAAAAACCCTTGCAGGAAGATTATTCCACATGCGAACAGTTCAGCTGAAGAACGAATTTTCTGTATAGTTCGTGGTCCGGTCAACTGGCCATTTGATAGTGAAGACATTCGAGTCCCTGGATAGCCGCTTATTACGGGTAAATGTTCTAACGACCAGACGACGAAGTTACTGTCTGGTACGAATAGGGTTAATAATACTTTCGACACTTTGAATATATGGCTAGCGATCATCACCCTGTATCTTCATGTCTAGAACATCAAGAGTGTCTGATTGGTCGATTAACAACAACGTTCAGTTGAACGTTTGTGTGACAACACACAGCACTGGGTGCCTTAAAATCTACCCTGTTCATTTGACCCCACTTAAATCGCGGTTGAGTGAGTCGTTCATCGATTGCCTTTTGTCCCCGACCTCTCGAGGACTTTGTCGATGGTGAAATAAGTATGAATGGCCGAGATTGCTGCCATCCGCAGAGTAGATCGGGTTCACAGTCTGGCGCAATAGATAAGGAGAGAGAACATAACCATGTGGCACTCCTGCGGTCAGCCTATGCTCATTGGCTTAATGGAACTTTCGGTCGAACGCCTTGAAAATATCCAGAGCCACGATCATGCTTTCACCAAAGCGGCGTTCTGCTTTCTGGCAAAGATGGATTTTTTTTGCAAATATTTCAGCCAGACGGTTTCGTAATCGTTAACAAGAGTTGGAATATATCACGAAGAATTGTCCCTTACATATGACCAAGGACAAACTAATAGGAAAATCATCTCAATCTCATTTTCATCAGATTTATTTATATTGTGTTTTTTTTGTCGTAGCAATTAGTATCCAATTATTATCATTCACACTGTGATAAATACAAAATTACACACACTGTCTCGGTGATGAATTTTACTGAATCCGGTTACAAAACACTTAAAGCTATTTTTTTTGCCAAACTTTTACATAATATGACAAATTCAATCACCTGTAGCTTTTAATATGTCTCAACTTGTGTATATTTTAAATGTTGATGGCCATAAAAAAATAATTGCAAAACATCATTGAATCAATTAATCTAAGGATTTAAGTTCCATTTGTTCCATTTGTGTTAAATAGTTCATTCAAATGACGGCAATTGATTGATTCTCTATTGAAATTTCATTCAATATAAATAGAAATACGAATCAGGCAAAACATAATTGATTTTGTGGCGGTGAACATTTTAAAGAAATTGTTTACTTTCAAAAGAAATGCTCGAATAAAAATATAAACAAAAAATTTAACCGGATTCCATTGTCGACGGAACAGACTGTTACACATCACACCCTTGACAATTTGGCCATTTTCGGAAAAGTCCAGATTTGTCAGTTGTACGAGTGACAATCCCAAATAACGTATGCATGTATTTTGTATTCGACAGATAAACGAACAAGTCGACATGGACCTGAAAGCTGAAGATATGGAGGATATCCAATCAAAACTCCAAGGTCATGTGAACCGAACGACCCATTTAGTTCCACTTCATATAAACTCGTATTTGTTGGTGATTCTCTTTGTAAACGTCAGAACGGAACGTTATCGAAATCATGTTACAGCATTTGATCCACTGTAGTTATTCGAATGACCCATAATTGGGAGTT
This sequence comes from Hydrotaea cyrtoneurina, assembly GCA_958296145.1. NCBI lineage: Eukaryota > Metazoa > Arthropoda > Insecta > Diptera > Muscidae > Hydrotaea > Hydrotaea cyrtoneurina. The sequence goes on along the minus strand of OY282513.1, from coordinate 994,032 downwards.
GGTACTCATCCCATCTGCGTTAGATGCCTGAGTTACTACTTCATGTCGCGTCCTCAAATCTAGCCTTATCTGGACAACAGTTTGCATCTAATCTGCTCTTTTTCATGTCTCACTCGCCCTTTTGATTGTTTTCGCTAATGATTATTGTCATTATTATAAGTTTGATAACTGTTCACACAATGAAAGCGAAAAGTTTTCCACGACCATTACAGAAGATTATGTACATAGTTTTAATTACGATTCGCTGTTGCGGCAAAAGGAAACGCAATTACTCGCAGAGCTCTTTTACTGCAACTGTTCTTTAATTATTTGCAATGAACTACGAGAACGCGGCAAATTAGATGAAGTCATTGGTTGATTTTGCTCTGAACTCTTTAGCCATCGCTGAGCAGACTTATTTGCGATGTTGCAAATTAGCGCTGTATTCGTGCTGCTACATTCCGACGACAAAGACTTCCGGCAATGGAAGTGAATACAAGTCGTTTGCAAAGTACCAGAAAATATTCAAATTAATTACCTTCAAAAATAGTTATGTTTGCGGAAATTAAATACACTCACATTCCACGAAATGTGTGCACACCAATGAGACTGTGTGTGTGAGTGTGTGTGTGTAAGACGAAATGTTTACGGTTATGCCAATACATACATGTATACACAACTACAAATGCATATTGGGAAGTAAATTTATCGTGTGAACGATCATAATGAGTTTCATGTGTTACAACACAGTCCTCCATATGGGAAACGCAATAACTGAGAAATCTGTTCGTGCAACCATGAGAAACACCCTTACCATGTGTTTCGGAAAATTAGCAGGTCCTTTGTGTCATTCAACGAAGTGTTCCACACGCTCATGGCTTGGTGGAGGCCCATAAAGTACACCAAACATAAGTTTCCTGTGCATAAAATGGATTATCTTATGGATTCTCGTCAGTCCAAAATGCGACAGTTTTGAACCAGAAATGTATTAATTAAATCACTTTGTAAATTTAACTAACAAAATGTCAACAGTTTGCAATCGTTGCTCTTCTGTCACTCTGTCCATGATGAAATGCAAAACAAACTAATCAAAAGCAACTGTCAGCTGTTAAATGGGGTTAAAGTTATCAACTAAACCTGAGGTGATTTATTGGTCTCAGCACTCTATTGGTGAGAAAATTCACACCGAACCTCGGTGGTATGAAGCATCACGCCCTGGACGGCATCTCTCATTACATACCAATTGTGGTTATAATGTGAACTCATTGGTTATAAATCTACTTATTAGTGGGTATCACAGGGTCTTTAAAAACGGAGTGCCTTCAAGGCGGTTGAAGTGATTGAATGAAACCACAATTGTTTCGCTTCACACGAGTGAGTATTTCTTACTTGTATTCAGATTGTCTGGGTGTTTGTAATGCACCCGGTGAATACTTGGAACATACCATCTGTATGAACCATCGACTAATACTAAAGAAACATAGAATTATTATGGACTATTTATACATGAGTACTACAGTCTAAATTCCATTGATAGTTCTAGTGTGTGTGTGCGGTTGAGCGCCGTTTCTCTTATCGCAGACCCGTTTCTTCATGTGGCTGCGTTCAGGGCCTCCCGGTGAAAGTGTCATTTGATCGTACACACTCCGACGTGTAGATACTCCAACAGCACAATCCAATCACACCACAAGAAACGTGTTCATCTTTGAGGAGTGGTTGTCATAGTATGGATGCATGTTTGCTCAGTTCGAAATATTTTCATTTCGTCCTAAACAGTGGCAGAGCGAATTTGTCCGACTGTTACTCTGCGATTTCAACCGAAAGTCTACGATATAAAATATTGGATTTTTCATTAAGAGTTGTATGTATGTGCGACATGATGGAACCTTTGACTCCCAGAAGACTCGGTTCAGAAGACCAATTTCTCAAAGCGAACCTCAGCCATATTTTCAATGCTTCAGAGTCCAAGTGGTCAATAGAGTTTGGATTTTTGGCGTAAACCAGCAATTTAAACCAGCGTAACCTCGAGAAAACATTCAGCACGATTAGAGTCAGGCTGCGGTGCAGAATGTAAGAAAAACCAAAAACCATCGAAAAACCAAGGAGCAAACCTCGATTTGACCCTCATGAATGATCCAGTTCACCATGGTCCAACCGGAAAAGGTTACAAGAAAATCAATACTATTACACCCTATGTCAAAATATTTCCCATGTCTTCACAAAAACATTCTCACACTGAGAATCGATCACTGGCAAGTACACACTGAGAGTGCAAAAAAGGGGGTTTCGATTCACGAGCTCTGGTCTCAAACCCCAGCTGGCTGGCCTTAAGTGGCTTTTATGGACTGTGACATGTAACGTGGAGTGGAGAGGAGAGGAGTGGAGAGGACATCAATTATGCGTCATTTCGGTGTCGTCAAATAAATCATTGCCACTCGACAGTTCGGTCTATGTGACACTCAATTATTACCACTGCTCTAAAGGGCGTTCTTTGGCCTTTCATTCATCTCATCATCATTATGCTGGGAGGGACATTAACAATATCCGCAGCAGCAGCAGCAGCAGCAGCCGTAGCATCGACGTTGGAATTAACATTTTAATGAACATTAAATATGTTAAATTAATTTAAATTAATATAGTTAGTAGTTACACATGCACAGCCACAGCCCAGGTCCGTGATGCTCGCAAGTTGTCGTGTAATGCGTTAACAAAGATAAATACTTACAATTCACAAAATGGCCTGGCTCCCGTTTACGGCATGACTGCGCATTTTGTTTTCACGGCCGCATGAATATACGGCAAATCAGTCAAGTGCCATCGTTGGCTTTAAACAACACAACTAAAGTCGATGGCCATTCACAATTGGCGGGCAGGTAGCCGACCGGGAATGACATCTTGTACACGGATACTCGCCAACGTCGGACGGTGCCAGAATGCCCGACGACCGGACTGAATTGCCGGAACAACATATGTATTAGTAATGATTTGCTATATTTAATTTAAATAACTCTACAGACGCATTTCCCATTTAGAGGGCACTTAATGAAAACCATTACCATACGCCATTAAAATTATGGAAAAGTGTGCTGCCTCGTCCTGTCAACTGTGGGTTCATTGCTATGTGCGTCGGGCCAGATGACAGATGAACAGACGTGTGGGGCGAGACGGATGGATGGACGAACGAACGAACGAGAGCATAGGCTGTGAGGCGAGTCGAGCACGTTGTAATTTTAATGTGTTTGCATTTAAAATTCCCGGCTTTGTTTCGGTTTATTTAATATGTAGTCAGTGATTATGTGAATATTCACACGTGTCATCGTGAGTGGGCATGCCTTCGAAAGGGACGTACTTTGCTAACACATTCAGCAACAATGGGCGGACTGAACTGAAGTCAATCATAAAATTGGGTCCTCAGGTTCATTAATATGTAAATTATGTTAAATCCGCTTAGCGGAAATGTTCAATGTGAGCTCATTTCCCGAACGATTTCACACTGGACGTGTGCCCAATATTGAAAAATGTTGGATGAAATAATTGCGACCACAAAACAGATGTGCTAAAGAAGAAAAAGGTCTGTTTCTGCTGCAATTAATTAAAACCCATTTCAACCCCACGCCCCTCCTCAACCAACCAGCAATGTGTCCCACTACCGCCATGTTAGCCACTAACTATTGCAACAAATCAGGTAAAACAAACAAGGCCTGATTGGCCGTCCTCCGAAAGAATGTCACAAGCGCCAATATTTCAAAATTGAGTTAAGGTCAATTTCGTAACCTTAAATGAGATTCTGATCTTTCGGTTAAGCTTGCAACTGTAAGATATTTTAAAATACATTTTTGAAAGATGAGAAACTTAAGAGCTAAATATCTCGAAACTACCAAAATGGAGATGTGTCTTTCTTTCTGGGGACGGCAGAACGAGAGTTGACAACGATTTATTGTAATTATTTTCAGTAAATTAAATTTGTTATTGCCGTATCCTAATTTAATATGAATTTTTTGTCAAATTAGTGAATGCAATTAGATGTTCGATTAGGAATTTAGTTGTGTTCATAAACTGACATTTAGTTGTATTTGAATGTTTTACGTGAAAATGAGGAAGCATTGGCGAGTTAATGCAATTAAAATGTACTGAGGCCGGCCGTAGTGGCGTAGGTGAGGTGTGTGACTATCACACATTAACGCCTGGTTCGAACGATGGTAAGACCATCGAACATTTTTCAGCAGCTGTCATCTTTACCAGTCAGAGAGTGACCTTTGAAGCCATGTTAAGCTTCTCTAGCATACAAATCTATCTCTAGTATCAACTGATTTTTGGAGGAAATCTCCCTGCTGATTATACTTTAGTTGGGTGATTCTAAAATCCACAAAATGACACCTACTTACTTATCCATACTTAAAGGTAAATGACTTACTTGCTATTTGGAGAGTAGTGTGAGTGGTGTAAACGGACGGACAACGTCCACGCAATGAACGGACAATGTCAATGACCACACATCAACAAACACACCGACAACGACCAAGACAAAGACTGCAACAATGTATTCTGCTGATACAAATTATGGATGTTGCTGTTGTGTTCAATAAAGAGTCTAGCTCCATCGACACATTTTGCTGAGCAATCATAAACGATCGAGTGCCTGCCACATATCGCAACGACTCACTCATTGTTGGACAAGAAGCGTCAATGAATTCTTTGTGTAATATGATATCCATGTCAGTCGATCAGTAGTTACTGTAGTCGTTTGTGTTGGTTGTATTGAATCCAGAGTATATTCACTTTTTTATGTATTTGTATGTTCCTTCCTTCCACGAGGTTTTCCCTGAATCCTCCAAATATTCATTTTTATTCAGGTTTGAAAACAGGAACTACTGACTGTGGTCTTAATCCTGGGGATAAAGGAGCAACTCCTAGACCAATTTACTGACGAAATCAAATCAAATTAATCTGTCCAACCGCTGTGAATAGTTGTTTAACTCTTCTTTCGGTGAACTCTGTAAAAACTGTCGACATGACCTTTTGGATTTTCGTTGTACACCTGAATGAAATCACTGTATTATTGTCATTGACTCGTATTGCGTACACGGTTACGGAACGACACAAAAACTTCGGATTGCGGTTGAACATCGCAAATTACTCTTTTGCAGTATTCTCACGATTGTGTTTATGGTCGAGTATTAATAATATTGTCATGTCCCTATATTCATATAGAATGTGATCTTTCCCCCTCGGTTGATATGTCTGCAGCCTTAGCAGCATTACGGCATGACGACCTCTTTTGTGCGACCTGGAATCAGTTCTTCTGTTACAACCACAACGCTGTTCGCAAGGTGTCCGCTGTATGTACAAGTTGACGGAGAAGTCAATAAGTAGTCAAACTGCCCTCGTACATCCATGCAGTGTCTAATTTGTTCGGCCGTAATATGAGTATAACTGCAGGAGCATTGAGACAGCAATGTGTGAGGGAACTTTAAATAGGAACTATATTACAATATGGTCCATCTTTTCCAGGATCTGACATCAGAGTGTAAAGGGCGCTGTGTCCAGTATTTGAAATTGTACAGGAGTGCCAAAATACATTCTGTAAATATTTATTATCGCATGTGCCGCCTTTAACATATCAGCTGCTAATACATCGATTATTTACAAATCGATTTTTTAAAATATCTTGCGTTCTGTTTCAAAAAACACAGTTTGACAACATGTCGATCCTACAGAACGTGTGAAAATACGAATACAAAAATAAATCACAAATTAATTTGTATTATATGTAGTGATGCTGTATTTTTTTTTTTAGAAATTTCTCTTGTAATCTTAAGCTCTCAATTGTACGTCTATTTATGTAGTTGTTCACTCTCACTGTTGTCAAATTCTGCAGAATCTTGTTTTTAGAGTCCGCTGAGTTGTTTCTGTGTAGATTTTATTGTTTTTACTGCCATTGTTGCAGAAACTTAGCGGATTCTATTTGGTTTGCACGGAAATCACATGTTTTTGCTGATATCGATTTCCGCAGGTTCGCACTGTGAACATGTGTGTTGCTCTTGATTGATAGATTGCTGGCTATCCTGGTGGTATCGGCTATAAAATCGTTATAGTCACACCAGCACAGGTAACGTCGGAGGTTCTGGGCCGCCAATTAATTGACCAGCAAATGTGGAAAACAAAGTGGACAATCGGAGAGTTACATTTAGCCGGATTGTGGACAAAAGGCTTCGATGGGATAGTAAATTTGTATGCCAGGTGAGTACGGTGTTAGCTCTGATTTGGCCACCAATACAATATGAGAACAATTAGAAAGTGAAACAATTGAAATCATTATTTGAAAGCGTCACACAAAACGTTAGAAACGATGGACAAAGTGTGTATGTTTCGGAAAGAAGACTACGTGAAGAATTTAAAATGTGTTTGGTAAGAAAGCAGAGTCTAATTTGAAGATGTATGTGTTTTTTGATCGCATTATTTGTAGAAGCGTCTGCTGTGTTTATAATGCTTGTGCAGCAGAACTACACACTGCAATTGTTGTCCATTTGACAGGGTTTATTTCATCTAATTCGGGAAAGGATAAATAACGAAACCGGACCCTGTTTTAGAAAAGCTTCTATAGAAATGTTCTTGCTCATTTTAGGGGTTGGTCAAGCACTGACTACAATACGGCAACATGATTGCCCTGCCACTTTTGTCTCAATACAACATTTAAAACAATTTCTATACGTGGTCTTCTTGTCAACCAGAAAAACAGAATGGTCCTGAAATCTGAGCAACCCAACGGGTTTAGAATTTAATAAAAAAGGTGTTTTTTTGAAAAAAAAAAAAATTATTGTGACTTTAACAAATTTTCTTCAAACAAATTTCCACAGTTATTTTCATTTTTTTTACTGTAAAAATATAAGCATGTTTGAGTGTGCTATGTGCACGTTTGTCTATTCATGAATAAATAATAAAAAAAAACTCTTCTTTGAAATCTGACAATTTCGTTGCTTATAATTAGTCAGTTGGAGTGGGTGTTGAATTTTATTCTTATTGTGAATCTTTTTCAATTGAAAAAACACTCACGTCTGTGAAAGAAACGCCCCCCTAGAGGGCAGTGATTGGACGTCTGCCGGTAATGACAGACTTCTGAAACCACATGGCCAACACAAACGTCCGCAGGGACGTCAAATCCTTCAAAAATTACATGTGTAACGAAAAACCTGTTAAATGCAAAAACATAATCATACACGGAGTTACAGGAACATTTTTGTTTTCAGTTTTTTTGTTTCCTTGTGCATCACACATGCGATATTGCAAACATGCATAAAGTTTTTGTTAGAATTCCAGCGACAGGACATTGTAAACGTGTCTATGCTCACATTCCGGACACACGGAAGGAGGAACCCCCCTTACATTCAGTCTACTTCTTGCGTTGCCTGTCGAATGCAATTATTTGCGTGACACACAAAAAGTATTTAAATTGTTACGCTGTTGCACACAGTCTGTCCGTCTGTCATTTAATTATAAAAAATAAGCTTCAAATCGAAAATGACACCCATGAGCTGTAATGAAATTGGAATGCTGTAATGTAATGGAAGTGAAAAATCCAAATATTGTTTTCCCATTCAGCCATTCAGAAACTCAATTATATTTCGCACTCTGGTCGCCACATACATGAACAACTATCGCTGTGGCAAACTCGTGCATATGTATGTATGTACACTAGGTATGTGTATGTGTGTGTTTCCATTAGGCTGAATGACCACCAGCCCAATATAAAAAGTGCCTTCATTGTGTTTACTCTATGTTAAGAGTGATTGATAATTTGGCGATCGAAACACGTAAGCTTTTCTTCTGTCCAGAGAAAAAAAAAACACCACCAATTGAAATATGAAAATTTGTCAAGAGCTGTTGAGATTGTCGCAGGAGTAACTGGATCCTAGGTCCCAGTTTGCCGGTCATTATTCAAATGAAACCATCTGTTGTACACTACATAGGAATATCTCCACCGGAGCGCATGCATCTCACTTGTTCTTACCGACACGAATATAGAGCACAGGTGGCTGAGATTTAGGTAGGCTAAGCAGAACTGTACTGTTTAATAATAACTGCGGATGTAAGCATATCTAAACGGATATCTTGATAACGGAATGCATGTCGCCAAAGACACATTTTGCTAAACGAAATCCAAAATTTTTGTGGACGACTTTTGGTTCCATTGCATGTTATTAAACTAAAGGGAAAAATGCTAAATCAACGCGAAATCAAAGTCAATGTTAAAATAACGTCGGATCATATTAAATTTACATTTAATTATGTAAATGTAAAATCAAAATTTGTTTACGTAGTTTTAACATTGTACACAGTACCATTGAAATATGTGCGTAGTAAGTTTGTCAGTGTTGACACAACATTGGATCCTATTGAAACCAAATGGCTGAATGTTGAAATAACATTGACTCATATTAAAATCAAAAAATGAAACATATTGAAATAAAGGTGCTCAATATTGTTTTCGAACTATTATTGAGAAAATAACACATTCTTATGTTAGTACTGTTTTGCGTCAGTTGTAAAAGTGTATGTGAATCCAGTTTTGTAAGTGACGAACAAGGCAATATTTTATATAACATCCCAGTTGCGGACAATACAGAGGCGACAGCTCTCAGTTAGACAAGCTATTGCAGACGTTTGCTATAATAGAAGTAACGCCTTATTTCACCAGTAAGTAATAATGCAATTACTTAAAATTATAGCCTAACGTAATGCCCTTTTCAAGGGAAGACATAAAAGAAGCCATACCACCAATACCTCTTCCTGCACCTTTTCGGGGAAAAAGTATTTAGCTGGAGTGAAAGTGAGGAATAATAACAAAAAAATGTATTGGTCCTTAATCTTCAAATGTTGTCGTTATGATATTGACGTCAACGGCGACAACGAGAATTATGAATGAGATTATTTACAGTGCGGAATCGATGACGAAACATTGTCAGACACAGTTTGCCGACAAAGCAGCCGACTTTGGGTTCAACATCAACGTCAACGTCTTCCTTTACGGCACCAATTGGAGGTGGTAAACTTTCCAAGGTCTAATAGATGCGGATTAAATTATTAGTAGAGTTTCAGCCAGGATTAGCACAACCTTGAAAATTGTTTTGCAAGACACCGAAAAGGTTAAAGCAATAACACAGTTTTATGAGACAATCGACATTTAATAGACTCATTTCGGTCCGATTTACCCACAACGTCTATTTATCGCCAAAATACCTATCATTAATTGTTGCGGAAATACCTGTACAACGAAATAATATGTGTTGGCTTAATTCCCTAATACTATTTCATTTAATTATAGAAATTACTTTCTTGTCTTTTTTTAATATAAAAAAAACGTTCGTACATATGTTTGGGCGAGCATCAGATCGTAACGATATGAACTACTGAGGCCATATTTACTCCATAAGTTCTGTTGAGGGCCGATTAGGATTGTTTGTAGCTTGGAGGAGGTTGGGGGGGCCGGGGTGGATTTATATCGAAAATTTTATATTGAAAAGCAGAATGTATGGTTATTTGTTTATGACACAAAAATGTACGTATAAATGGATCCGGTAGGTGGCGCTGGGGTTATGAAACGCATATTTCGAAAAATTATATTTATGGGCCGATTTTACCCTGCCATTACACCTACATCTAATTTGTTGCCAGTTGAGCACACATATACTCTTCGAAAAAGAAGAAAAATATCGAAAATCAAATTCAAAATGTTTGTACGTTTGGAGAAAATTGTGCTTGATCCGGTAGGTGGCGCTGGGATTATGATATGCATAATTTTTGAAAAGTCATGTACTCATCATTCTCCTATAATTGTGGAATTTTGACCGCCGTTCGGGACAAGCTTTTGTGCAAAGTGCCATCTGAAAATGAGGAACTTTATTGACTACTCGAAAATAGTTCAATCGATCAATTCGAAAACACTATAATTTTGTAATATAACCGCGCAATTTCAATATGATTGGTTCATACATTCATTTAATTATAATAAATTCCAATCAGCCTGCGGTCAATCATTGCCAATATGCAAATGCGAGTTGGGCTTTTACGTTTCTCATAATTCTGGAGGCTTTTGTATTAACGGCTTTCTCTCGGGATTTGTACTGACTGTCGTTGTGTTCACTTAGTATCTTTAAGATATTCAATACGAAAAGTTTGTCCAGGATTACCAGTTCGTCGTTGGTTTATGGTTATCTAGTTATGCAAAATTCAAAACCATACACTCTGACATTAATGCTCGTAGTTGGAAAACTTGCGGACAGAGAACAATTTGGTATAAATACACGCATACATACATATATATATTCCCGTCGTCCCGCTACAGCCACACACATACATACACATGCATAAATATCGAACAATGAAAGCCACATGGCAAAAGTTATTTAATAGTTGTGCCGGCTGGCAGGCAAGCAGGTGCTAACATCCATTTATACTCGTTGACCTCCATTCACTGTCATATGGAAGACTATTTGCAGGAATTAAACAAATTGTGCTGGTCTTAGATCTGGTGTAAAGATATGCCCGCCCACAAAAGAGTAGTCGACAAAAAGAAGAGTCCTTGGAACTCCAGCCGTGTTCGGTTCGGAGCAGCGGTTACATCACGTCGTATCAAGATGTTAAATTATACCTCAGTGACTCTTCCTTTCCGCTTAGTTGCTGCGCTCCTGTCAGCCCTTGTCAGTCCAATTATGTTCTCATGAAGATGTTCGCTTCCTTGCGAAGCTCTAGTCGCAACCAATGCGGCAGTGAAAAGAATCTGTTAAACAACTTCCCGGACTAACAAAACTAACCCAGTATTTAAATGTCATGTCAAAGTATGTGCGTGTGCGTGTGTGTGTGTATGTGATTTGTATATGCTAATACCGGTGTGCACGTGGTAGTGTGTAAACCACAGCGGGTCGTGGGCATTCCCATGGGGTCGTGGGCATTTTGTTAAGATAAATCAAGTTTAATTTGAGGCGTCTGGGGGCGCTCGCAATCTAAATGGATGCTACGGTGATTCGTATCACACCAGAGAAATAGTTAGTTCGCATGCAGCTTAAAGGATATCCAATACTCGAAGTAGACACATTCCACCCAGTGCTTTTTCATTTGCTTACGCGAGAAACGCTGTCAGCGACTTACTTGTCCTCCACTTCATCCCCGAATTAAGGGCATGCGACAAAACATCTTGTGCAGTGACCAGATGTCCAACTGTTCATCAGCCATTGCAAATGAATGCACGATGAATGGCATGAATGAGCAGATTATGATAACAACTTCTCGGAATTTGGTTTACCTTTCACCCCCGTAAAGTTAAAGCGATAGTGAAGTCTGAAAATGTGCTACATTACAAATATTTGGTGCACGCAAAACAGAACAGAAGGCTACAAAGCCGGCGTATTTATGTTAAAAAAGATAAATTGTCTTTCAAATAAAACAAATCATTAGCCAACAGCCACAACCGAATGCTGAACGATGAACGCGGCAGCCCGTTTTCCTTTGGACGCTGGAAACTGAACCCAACGACAGTTAAATGGACCGCATAAAATGCATTGCTAAGAGCATCGGCAGCAACAGCAACAACAACAGCATCAGCGGGTACATTAACTATTCGTAAATTACGTTCCAGTTAAATTGATTGCCATAACATTCCGCCAGATAATTATTTAAGCCAACAGTGAGTGAACAAAATATTAAGTTGGCCAAGTTGCGAGCAGACACGGAGGAGTTTGGTACCTTTGAGCTGCCATACACACGCCCACACACTCCCACCCTCCCGGCACTTCCCGCCAACGACGGCTGAACTGCCACACACACACACACTTATACACACGGACACAACGATTCCGTGTAAATGGTCTACTCACGAGGTCGCTTTCGAGGAAGACGTGATGAGCTGTTCAGTCACGACTCAACCAGCATTGGAAAAAATGACTTCACTCTATCGAAAGGGAGCACGCAACACCATCACACAACACTCGCCCACGGAAGGATCCACCATTCGCCAGGCAGCGGCTGCTGTCTCCCCCCGAAAGTGCCTTAAAAAGGCATTAGCGGACTATGGCTTGAGAGCGTGTCCTATTCACTTCATCATCCACTGGTGGTCATCGCTCTTTGCTCCCTGTGGTCAGTATTGAAATGCCGTAACAGCCCATCCCATTCAGCAGCTGGAATTTTTCTCAATAATTAGAACGATGACGGCAAGACTCGAAAGGTTTCGGTATCATTTCCCGTAAGCGGACTTTCCATTTGAAGTTGAGGTGTAGGGTATGGTTTGGTCTGCCACCACCAATCGGTTATTTGGCATTTATTTCTTCTTCTGTTTCTTGTTAAGGAAAACAATTAATTTAGTCCAAAAGAGTGAGGATGCACACTCGGCACACAGTTCATCTCGTAAAAGACCCACAAGCCAGCCAATCCATACGAACATTCGACATTCTACATTTAGCATCTGCTTCGGTTCAGTTTTCTAAGTGCTGGTGAAATGCTCACCATTTGCAACCGATACTAATCTGGAATTGCTTTTGCTATTGCGGAAATACATTTGATGACGATGCCTTTCGCCCTCGCATTTTTGTCTTTTTGGATACGCTCGAACTCTGAGACAAATTTTCGTATAGACCAGAATACTGTAATGGACATTTTCTATTACCAACTGTTTCCGATTGTTGCTTGGGCGACAAATAAAGGTCAGCTAGTTTGACTGAAGCATCAACAGCCGTTCAAACAGATCACAAACATTGAAAAGAGAAGTGAACGGGCATTTCAACCAGACACTGTTCTCAACAGGACACGCATTCTACAGAAGTTCTGCGTATTCGGAACAACATTTATTCTCTAGAAACAGCATCAGCAGTAGGTCCCGGTCATTTCATTCATGGAATGTTAAGGGGAATAAGTAAGTAAGTAGGTGGCCGAGGCTAAGGTGGAAGATGAGGAGAGCATATTAAATTGCTTGGTATTTTAAATAAATAAAGACGTACCATGACTTTGTTAGTTATATATTTTTTTTTCAATAATATCGCTGGAAGACTGTAAATGAAATCTATGACCTTGACAAACATTCTTGCCTTCAACCATTCACAGAATCAGAAAATAATCGGTTAAAATGGGACAACTTTTGGACAAACTTTCATATTGAGATGGATTCCTAGGGCTGTCTACTGTCATTTGAGGTGATTAGGATGTTGCAATTGTTCATCCATGAATACGGCTAAATGTCGTATGTTTAACGTTGGAGATGTAATTACTTATACGTCATTTGGACACATCGGACATCGGTTAACTACACCTCTCATTACAAGGAACAAACATAGCAATCTTCGCAGAGATGCAACAAAACAAAGAACAAGTTACCACACAAAATATATAATTAAAAAACCAAACGGAGGAACCAATTAACTGAACCGAAATTCAGTCTTTCTGACAATAAATTGTCCACAAACATAGGGTGGTGCAATGGAAATAACGACCCTCGACTTAGACTCAGGCATGCATCGCGGGCTGATAGACGGTCTAGGTTGGTCGCACACGACTCACAAGAATTATCAGTGAAGTCGCAATCACTTTAGATTTTTTGTTGTCTTCAATGTGAAAGAAACGTCTATACGTCATACGATGTCATAATTTAATCATGAAAATTAGAGAATTTTAAACTCTGGCCGACAATTCCAATCAAGCAGACACACAAAAAGTGGGTTATCTGCTCGAAAGAATTGCAAGGCCAGACGAAACAATTTCATAGCAATATTACGATCGCAGGAGAACACAAGAAACGTCCAAAGAAAAGCATAAAAATAGCACGAGAATCCAACAACAACAACAACAACAGATAATGGAAGACGAACGATTTGAAAGCAAGAATGGCAGCGGCAAGCGGCCTTTAAAATGCTTGACACAACCATTAAAGAAAAACAACAACCGAGCAAACAAACAGACAGATAAATACAAGAACAAACACACACACACACCTATTCATGGAATATGAAAAGAAATGAAAAACAAAAGGGATTACAAATACCATACAGACACACACACACACACATCCAGACGTTTATACCAATTGGTTTAAATCTCATAATACACACTCGTACGCACGTGTATACATTTAAATATTTGTACATGTGTGAGTAAAAGCATTCAAGAGTACACGAATATTAGGGTGACATTTTTTAAGAATTCTCAAAAGACATTCGAACAATAAATAAATTATATTCCTATTGAAGTAAGACAAGTGGAAAGTGTGCGCTAAACCGTTTTCAGAACATCGCCAAATGAATATTCGGAAATCAAAGCGCTAGACAAAATAATTGATATGGATATTTCGAGATTTAAACCTTCAAAAAACGTGTTGCCGATAGATTACCCATCTTGCGAATCAGTCATACGTACACGATATAATTTTAGTGCCTTTCCGGAGACGGCTTACGTGGTTTTGGAAATTAATCTGCGACGCAAACACGGCCACTCAAATGATGTAGAAACACCTATGGGAAATTTGCAATAACATTATTTTTTTAAAATTGTATTTCATTTGATTTTTGGCAAATACGACTACTTAATCACGAAAATGTTGTTGACTGGTTGTCTCAACAGCTGACTGGTTTGGTCCTTTTTCACTAATTTTTATCTAGCAGAGCAGTAGTTTTATGGATGACCACTTCCTACAACATTTTATACAGAGTTACTGAAATTAGATCTACAAAGAATTATTGTGCGTTGATATCACTGTGGCCTTTCTGACGTTATATTTCCATGGACACTTGGATGGATTAGAGTGTATTTTCAGATGTATTTAACGTTAGTCTTGTCTCCATTTTGTCCATTGTATCTGAGCTGGACAAAGCTATTTTGCTCACATATTTAAAAGTAAATCATTTACAGATTTGTCTTAACCAAAATTCTTAACTAAACTTGACTTTGACTCAATCAACTGAACCAATTGGTGGAGGATACTTTGTGAAAATCTGTCTCCAACTGCCTTCGGAGAGTGTCATCGTCGGATGATTCTGACAGAAATTGTCAATGTATTATAAACTCTAGGGATTCATCTTAGGGCCACCCTAATGAATCGTCCTACAAGACCGAAACCACTGTGAACCAACAACAATAGTGGGTGAGTAAGTGAGTGTGTGTATGTGATGATGTTTGTTGTTGTGTACCAAACTATTGTGGTATTTCTTGGCCATGCCGTGTTCGTTGTTCTCTATGACTGTCTACATTTGTTTTATGGCAGTGTGTGTACACACTCATCTATTTATTAACCCAATTTCATGTTTCCACTCCGAAATCTTTCAAATGTGATCTCACTTTCCTCTATACAACACACAATTAAGTGAAATTTGACAAACGAGCAGTTCTGTTGGCGTTGGCCGAGCATATGACGACCCATATGGGACAGAAGGAACGTGTATTTTGTTAAAAATCGGTTCGACATCCATCTTCTGTGCAAACTGATCAGGTACAAGCAAAAAAAAAAAACCAACACCGCAGATTTATTTACATTGGGCTGTACTGTAAATGAGTTTTTGTAAGAGGTGCCTGTTGTAGTACTGATTGGCGAAATGTCAGACATTCGGTACGACATTACATAAGTGAGGTTCCATGGTATTTTAATATTTATTATTCCGGTGGTTGTGGTGAAACACTTTCTGGGCGTTGTTTCTACGTTCATCCATCCGAATCTCCTCAGATTGTCGTCTTTTCATCTTTCTTTCCTTTTTTCGGAATATACGATTCTTCTACCTGTGTTCTTAGCTTCAGTGACAACTTGACATTCTCCATCGACGATACGACGACTTTGAAATACCCTACAACGATATTAATGACATGGCCAGAGTCACAGTCGTAAGCCTGTTTGAATGCATGAACACACATGCAAATACTCGCAGTGCATTTAACAAATTATTCTGCAATTATTATCAGAGCAAACCACCTGTAGATCATGTGAATAACATAAATATGTCAAATGGATCAAAATACTCTATTGACCAAAGTTCAAAAGACATTGCGACCTTAGAACAACACGGTTCCAACTGCACCAAGGTAGATTTGAGACAACTTAACATCAGTTGTCATTAATTTTTGCCAACCATTTTTAATTAGATTGTTTCATGTTAAACAGTTCCAATTTTAACAGTAATCGAAAGATATTTCAAATTATAGTACGATTTGATATACAGGTCAATTTAACAAAGATTTTCAGTTAGAACCTGGTTGTTCTAAGGTCGCGACCTGTCTGTAGACATTAACGGACACCATCTTCCATTCTTTCGAACTTGCATGCTTAGCCAAGTCTTATGCTTTATCGAAATATTTCCCTGACACACATCAATTTCAAAAAATTAAAGTTTCTAATGTTTTTGTGTTGTTTTTTAGAAAAACTACATAAGAGATTTCTCTAATTATAGACACACGTACAACTCGAATGTGCTCTTAAAAAGGGTGGCGGTGCTCTTTTAATTGTGTGAAGAGAGTGTTTTAATATAAACGGTTCGAGAGACATGCGCAGGAAAATTTCCCACTATTTTAGCGGCAGTTTTTGTCGAAGTGCACGTGGCCGTTTATGTTGAATTTAACAGGCCACTGGGGCAATGCATTTTCCGCCCAACACACGTTTCCCCAATTCCAGAAATGTTAATGCTACTGTTTGCTTACGCGCGTGTGTGTGTGTGTGCGTTTGTCTGTGTGCACTTAACCATGTTTATGTAGCTTACAGCCGTAGTCTTAGTCTCATTACACTGGATTTCTGTTCCCTTTTGTGTCCAGGAACAAAGACCAAATAGCATGGCTCGTTAGCAAGTGCACCCAAGGAGAAATCCGCTTTGCCAGTAGTAAACTCGCATCTCCAATCATTCGAATGGGACCCGTGTGTCGCTGCAAATATATAAATAAAAGTAAATGTTGGACAAATGCCGCCTCAATGTTACAGTAATTGACTTCAATTGACCGAGGATGAGAATACATTTGAATATCCGCCGGCTGCGTTTGTTCCTTCAACAATTCGTGAAGAACTTGGAAGAGCGAAAAGAGTGTGTTTGGAAAATACCCTCGGCCGCTTCTCATCCATCCGCAGGTGTGTTGGAAATTAAGTGAATTAAAAATAAATGTATGCACTAATAAAAATTCATTTGCAAGAATGAAACAACGAAATTGTCCCTAACTTAGCGGGGGAATGCATGAAGTTTACAAGGTTATTTTAATTGTGTGCATAAATTTCACAAGCAGTCTCTGCTTTTTACTGCCTGCAACGAGTGTGAAGCGCTCATGCAACCACTAGCAACACTAGCAACACTGGAGCAACGGCACCATGTATGCCACACCGTCTTACACTGCACAGTGGCTATCAAACTGCAATGAAGAAGGCGCTTAATCGGAATGATATCAAATCTCAATCAATATTTAACCCATTTGTACAGATAGCTATAGTGGCGATATCCAATAGTGCCACTACCTTTTCTCAGCTCCACACCACCAGAGTGCGCCGTCCATGGATAGAGGCAAAGTGGAGGTCGTACTTGAGGATACCCGAGTAGTACAGACTGTTGGATGGAACCCTCAAGGCAGCAGAACACCAGTTAGGCCTTTCTACAGCTGTAGAAGATTTTTGGAAACGGAAACCCACATGAAAGAACTTTGTGCTGCCCTTGACTCCAATCAATACAACACATATACATACATAAATGTACAGACTGTTCACATAGTCGCACTGTTGCAACTGCGCCTTTGGCAATTAGTTTAAACTATTTTACTGTTAAACCGCAAAGATATGCTACCGACATTGATTTGATTTAATCAATTAATCTTAAAATTCCATTCACACAATTTGCAACCACATTCGTTTTAATCGCAATATTTCCAATGGCACTAATTAATGCCAGTTATTTCCCATAAATAATATAAGTTATTTCCAAAAAAAAATTTAAACGCTTCAATAATAGAGTGTCCTGAAAAATACTTTTGGCAGGGCGCCGTCTTCAATACGAATCACGACGACTGATAACAAGCTTGTTCCGGAAAATATATTTGTAAGACTTTGACAGACAAGTTTTTCATTACGACGGAGGAACATATTTTGCAGGCAACATTTATATGTGTGGAGCGGGTCTGCAGATATTTTCATGTTTATATGTATTTCGGGTTTTAAATGTATTCCATGTCAATATTTAATTCTACAAAATGTATTGTTATGACAATTATTAAATTTCGAACGTCTCCTTCTCAATCCAGGACATTGTCCTTTTGTATTTCGAAACAAAATCTATGTTTCCCCACACAAAGAATAATTCAACACAATGTCAGTTCATCGTGTTATGCATTGTGAACTGCTATTGAAAGTTTAGTTTGCATTGTAAATAAACAAATGAAAGTAGTGGCAAAAGCACACAAAATAATTCACATCAATTTAACTAACAATTTGAAGCAGACAAAGAAATGTGCGGTGAGAAAACGGATATTCCTCATGTCGTTCGATCCAGTAAGAGATTTCTAAGTGATTGATACTCGAAATGTCTCTACTTTGATTGACTTCGAAGAGTCCATGCAGTCCGTTAATGTGAATTGTTAGAGTGGTTCACGAATCTCTGATTTAGTATTAGCGATTTATTTGTGTGTATCGTCTAGATCATTCTGTTCCCCAGTAAGTTACTTCTGTGCTGATCGAAAATAAACCATATTTCAATAAAAGTTCACATTTACTAGCCCCAAGTTTATAGGTCTCAGAGTATTTGACAAACAGTACACACAGTCCCGATTGTTATATAGTGGGAAATATCCAATCGACGAGATGAAAATGCGTCTTGAAAGCACCTACATATTTCCAAAAAAGAAAACTCTACGTCCTATTAGATGTGCTTGACTTGTGCTTGATGACATTCAGCAAGTAGTCTTTGGGCAATATCAGGATGATGGCTGAAATGTTGACTAAACTCGACCAGTTCACAGTTTCATCTATAATTACAATAATTATAGTCAGTATAAAGCATTCAATTCACTATCTACTACACTCTTTTTCTTACTATATTATCTAAATATTATCACGACTATTTCCATTAGTAAACTTACATATCACTCCTGAGATATCCGTAGAAAGAGGCCCAAGGACGAGTTCATTTTTAAATATTTAAAAAAAATGAATAAGCATAGATTTGTTTCTCATGTTATTGGTGAATTGGTTTTTCATTGCAATTTGTTTTCCGAGATGAAAATTCATTTTTGTCAAAGAATAGACCCATTTCGAGCTCACCCAAAACTGAGATAAGCGATTACTAAGCGGATAGTAACAACAAATATAAAAATAGCTGTTTCCACAAAAATTGATTACAGGGTTTGTCTGTTTCAACTGATACGCACACATTTTATCAGGAACTATGCAAAGCACTGATCGAATCTAAGATACTAAAGACAATATGCTGCCCGAGTTTCAAAAATTTCTTAGAAAAATACTATAATTTTAAAACTCTACAAGATTTACAAATATATTCACCAAGTATACCAAGAATCTATTCAAAAAATGCGTGAGGTTGCTAAAGACAAATACATTTGGATGGCAAACAGAGACACACATATGTAGCCAATTTTATTTCCGGTATCCGGTAATCCAATAGATCCAAATCTATTATATTTTTGTAAAGTATTTCGATTGTCTTTCAGGTAGTAAATACGACACGATTTCACTGACGATTTCATCTGTTACCAGCTTATTTATGTTTAGCGGAATTCCTTCTCTAAAATTATGTATCGCCAAATGCTGCATCTGACATGTGGCATTTTATTTGAGGACATTGTCGACGAAACGACTCACTGTGTGAAGTTTAGTTCGACACTGTCGTTTGGTGTACTTACGAGTACGATCTTTGCATGTATGCGCGTATGTGAGTGTCTCCGAGTGTGTGCATGTGTAGTATGAGTGTCTTTTTCTGAGCATAGTCTTGATGAAATGCACTAGGGTTGTACAGTTGCAACCTAAAGTCGACTTTTTTGGTGGACCAAATACAATACAATTGTAAGATGAGAACTTAAGGAAACAAGTTCAATAAGATCGAAGAAACCAGCATATTTGCTAGGTTTAGTTTCATTAAAGTAAAGATTTTTGTATGACCACTTAAACGGTCACAAAAGAAATCGCTCAACGGCCTTTAATAGGGGTAATATATAGACCAAGCTTAATATTTCAGTACATGATAAAGAATTTTTAAGAAAAAATTGTCGATGCCCTCTACATATTGCATTTTATATTCCATTTTCTGTTTTTGTATTTAATTCTGTATTTGGGTTGGAACAAAATACGACTTGTTTTAGCGAGGGACGGCCATGGTGTGGTATGTGGAGTATGTGCGGATACTGCACAGCAGAACCCAGCTTCAAAACCTGCTGCTTCCACCTAGTACATGCTGGCGATTTAACGAGCAAGAGAGTAATCGCTAAAACTTCATTCGAAAAACATTAGCAATTCGAAAACAGGTTCAAAGAGAAAGTGAATCATATCGTGCACTGCTCACTAATTGGCGAGAAATTCCCCGCCAGTTTCTTCATGGAATGTTAGGGGAAATAAGTAAGTATTGTGATGATAGTGGTGATGACTGAAAATCCAATATTTTCAATTAAACTAAAAAAAAGTCAACTCTCTCGCCTTTTTCATAATCAAAAGTCGATTTTCACCATTTTTTTTTTTAGGAAAAATTCGATTAAACGACATTTTGTGAGTCGACTTGTGCAACCCTAAAATGCAGACTACATATATGAATACATATACGTACATACATATATGCTACATACATATGTATGTATGCATGCAAATAAAAATTGCTGTGCGTCATAAAAATCCTGTCGAAGTAATTTACATACTGTGCTGTGAAAATATTCCATTTTGCATGCATTTACTAAATCCGAAATTATATTAAACACTGGAACCATACACCCGAATGTGATGGGCTACATTCCCAAGGAGCGGCGTGCTACCACATGCGACGCTTAACGAATGAGCTGTAGAGCAACTGCGTAAACACACCATCCACCCTCCTCCACCACCCCCCACCACCCCAAGCTAATCATACGATTACTGTTAGTTGTCAGTGTTTGCATAGCATTTAAGGAGTTATGCAATTTCGTAATGATGGTGTTAGTGCCGTGTCTCTGACCATGGGCATGTTCATGTATTCTTCCGATTGAGGTATTTTCATTATCCATGTTAATTCATGTTTTCATCCCAAACACACCCCCCCCAACTCGGCACTCATAAACAAATAATATGACACGCATTCGGACTACTGTAGGCCCGGATGCTCATATCAAAGACTTGAGTGGCCGACATCTACGGGTAGTCGACTCATTAGTACGACCGGATTAAACAATGCCGCAAACATCGCAATAAGCAAAGGCTTTTCAATGTTCGATGCCAAGTTTCCCTTTAAATGCTGTTCAATTCCAATAGAAATAAACGACTTTAAGAAACATCTTAAACTGCCTTCATAGACATGTTGGTGATTGTGTGCGTGTGTGTGTGTAAGTGAGTGTGCATTTGTGTGTGAGACGTATGCTTGTGTCTATGCAATCATACATTCGTTTGCTGATATTTTAAAGCATACTTCCAGGCGTCCCTTTAAAATGCGCATTGAACTGGTTAAGTGAAAATGCCAACGCAAATCCGATTCGAAAGAACGGCAGACAACATACCCACACACACACACACACACACATAAAACACCAGTCCCAACACCACTGTTCTGACTGGCTGACTGACTGACACCACCGACTATAATAAAGTGCTGACATAGCAAATAGTAATTGACAGCACTATTTAGTCTCACAGTCGTTTGCTGTTCGAATAGTCTCTTCGTTCGAACTCTAATTTATTCCCCCGCCATGGCCAAATGATTCGAAACTAAAAGTAGATAGTCCCACCACCAGCATAGCATACACAAATACATAACGACAATTGCATAGATTCTTATCTGGCAGATGACCAACAAAATACTCAATGAGGAAATATAAACTATTGATGAGACCGTAAGTTGAAGTTGCTTCAGTATGGGTGCCGTGTTTTCTGGTCTGTATTAACTTTCTACAATCCAAGGTGAATTCAGATATGATTCACCTGATTCGAAGTTGATTCACCTGTCACAGTCTCGTGCCAACTCCATGCAAAATTGGCTTCCATCGGACAGCAGCTCAATTCTTATACCGCAGAACGTGTCTAAGCTTCAATAAGGATGAGCAAAACTCCGACCACTGGTCGGAAACCTACACTAGCCCCCACCGTCAATAAACACAGGAATCTTAAACACATGGTCTAAATTTGCCTCTTACCTTTAATACGTCTAATCTTTACTTATTTCAAATTTGTATAGGATAAAATAACTGTTTATAATTTTTTAAAATGTCTGGTTTCATTGGCTTCTACGACTATGACTACTACGACTGGCACGACAGTACCTCATCCGATCAACCCAATTTTATCAGTAAGTTTTCGATTGTTTCGGGTCGAAGCTGTTCAATGGTAACTTCGATTTCATGTTTCTACGCATCAAATGTCTCTTATCCTTAATGGCTCCCCAGAGAAAATAATCCGAAGGTCTAAAGTCACAGCTCACAAAAGCGTCATCTCCTGCCAAACAATCTTCAGGCCAAGCGAAAACTCATCGAACAGTCGTAAGTAATCCGTAGTTTAAATTTGAAATTGTAAATGGCCCTACCTTTAGTGTACGATATGTTTTTTTTAAACTCATTTCCCGGGACCTACTATCTTAGCCGGCTCCGAACGGCTACTGCTTTTTCTAGACAAGTGTTACATCGCTTAGAGATTATTCTCTTACTCGTAAAGTCGCCGGCATGTATGAAGTATAAACTTAAGTTGCAAAGTGTTTTCTATGGTCTTACCAGGATGCGAACCTGGTTTTGGTGTGTGATAGTCGCACACACAACCTACCACACCACGACCGACCACTAATCTTTGCCCTGACATAAAATAATGCATACAGTCTCATTAAGATTTCAAGAACGCCCATTCTGGCAGCTAATGCTAACACAATGGGGAACTCTAAAGTTTCTATGAAGGCTGTCACATCTACTTCAGTACTACAACGGTACTGAGTCGCTGGCCCAATTCCAATGTGTGTGAATGGAAAGAAGTATACTTGCTCAACCTAATGTCTCGCACTTGTTTATGGGTGCCCGAGTGAACAATGTTGCCAAGTCTTTAAAACAAAAAAGGGGGACCCCTATGTAATATTCTGTCAATAGTATCAGTACCTATTTACCGGATTCGAGTCTAGGATCAAAAATTAGCCAAAATCTACAGGAAAACACATCTTTGAATTTTTGAGGAAAAATTTACTTTCCTACAGAAACGGAAACAGATACGCGGAACACGAAGCGAATAAATTAACTCGTGTTGGGCCGCTATGGTTTGCCAACTTCGATGTACGCCCTTACTGTCACCGTGACATTAGGCGGTTTCAGACTGCAGTGGTAAAATAAATAATTCAGAACGGTGTCACTAGACGCCACTTGAGGCTCCTTGTCAATGGACCGGCCACGTAAACCACGCAATCCGAGGTTTACAAGAAACTTTTATGCGAAGTCAATTGCATTTCGCATTGCCTTTGTCGCTGTCTCTGATTTTTGGTATAGAGTAAATTCGGCAATGTGTGTGACGTAAACGGTCAACTCGTGGAAGTTTCATTGTAATATGTCAAATAAGAAAACAATGTTCAACACAAAATCTAAATTTGATTTTTCTGAAATTGAATGTACAACAGTTATCAGTCGAATGTAGACAAAAGAAAAGCAGAGCTCGAAACGATACTAATGACGGTTGCTTGAAAATGCATTGTCTCCATAATTATGTGGACGCCTTCTTTACACAAAGAATTTTTCTCTTTCTCTTTTGTTTTCCCAATTGTCTAGTGACGGCCATAAGTTAGCTAGCAAATGCGCCAGCCTTTAAGAGCCGGCTTTAAGACAGTCAATGAATTTCCATGGTGTGACTTCGTTTCGGATTTTCCTAGCATGAGATCTCTCTTCGACTCTTTCTGTCTGTTGTCACCACCGATCCACAATAGGTTAAACCGAGTCATTTGTAATGAATAGCAATAAATCCATTAATGATTCTGCTTGTTTTTTTTGATTTTGTTTTTGTTTTCTTGTATGTATTCCTTTTGTCTTGTGTATCACACCTAAGACAAATCCACAATCAAAACAAACAGCGAAACTGGTTATAAACGAAAGCAAAAGTACAAAATTTAAAAAAAAAAAACACACACATAATTCGTTGAAGCTCGTTCAGAAAATGTCTGTAAGAAAGAAGAAACAAAAAGAATCGAAACAGAAACAGATACAGATACCAAAAGACATGAATTACAAACTCTAAGTACGAGTATGTTTTTGGTTGGGTACATGTTGCTCTGTGCTCCGATTGCTTGCCGCCTTTGCTGCTGCTGCGGCCACTGGCGCTGCCGCAATTGCTTCTACGGCTGTGGTTGTGGCTCTGATGGTGACTGCCTGTTATGTCACATGGTCTTTGTGGTATGGTGGCGGCGGCGGGCGCACCGCAGAGGTTGGGTGGTTGTTTTTTTAGTTTGGTGGGTCTTAATGCCGTACGAGTACTCGTATCGGTGTTTTTAGGTCTTCAGATTATTTGTTGCTCTAGCGACGGTAAACGGGGATCCGGTGTGTTTAAGATCATAAGCAAAGTGGTGCGGTTTTGTTGCGGCCACTTCGTTGGCTGCTTTGTGTAGCTGTATGGACGACTGCAAGTAAACGAGTAGCTTCGGTGGTGCAAAGAAGCAAAGAAGGTGCGGAGTTTTCTGAATATGCGATCGCACTGTTTATGCTGTTGTCACTGTTGGCGTTGGCGGTATCTCCCCAGTGGCGGCTGTGTATTCTTTTTCCACTTCGAGTGCTGCCCCACCATTGGTATTCAATTTGCTTCACTCTGCTGCAAACACACAACCATACCTCTGCAGTTGTATGTGTGTCTGGGTGTGTGTGTGTGTGTGTGTGTAAATACTTACCATTGACACGATTGTTTGGTTTGTAAGAGTGTATTGATGCTGACGTCGGGCGGGCGCATGTGATTCATCCCGAAATGTTTGATCATGCTCTGCCCGCGCTTGCTAAATGCTAGAGAATGTTTATGGCATTTGGATTTCTTAATAAAATCGCTGTGGTTTTTTCCAGGTCGTACCGGTTTCTTAATCAAGAACTAGTTTCGACTTTATGGCTTGGCGTTTCTGACATTAAACTCTCAAGATTGTCAACAAATCAATTTCGATTTCAATTTCGTATGCGATTCCTATGCAAATGGCGTTAAATCAGTTGTATTTATCTGTTCATCGGCAGCGAAGACCACCTCGCGGCATTGTCATCCATTCACGGCAGAGTAGGAAGTCGCTACCATTTTTCGTTTTGGCATTTCGCTTCATTGTTGTTGTCGCATTCAGCTTTATGTCCGAACAATACTAATTATCAAGAGTTTCATTTTGATATCAATTAATCGATTCCAAATTGATTATATTTCCTTTTTTTTTACTATGTACTCCAATTTGACACAATATCGTTTTAATTATCGATTAGCTTGAAGCTCGAAATTAGATCATTGGTCAATACATATGTATGTATGTATGTATGCATGTTTTGTATATTTTATTCAACTCACTCTTTGAACTTTACTGAAGTGTCGAGTACCGAAGGTAACAACGCTACTACATCAGTGTTGCCAGCTGGACGAAACCTTCGCAGAAAATTGCCAAAATGCAAGAAAATCCTTTAATTTGTGGACTTACAGTTCAAGAGTTCAGAGTGTTTGGAATCCCGGAATATGAAGGCAACTAATACTATTTGTATGTCACAATGTAGTCGATTGTGGACTTAAATGTTTTAATTAATTTTTTATCGCGTCACTTTGAATGTTCGACGAGCAGTCAATTAGGCAAATACGGCTTTCCAATAGGTTATGTAGATTAAGTGCAAGGTTATAACCAAAAAAAAACTCAATTTGAAAAATGCAATACACACAGAATTACGAATGTATAACCAGACATACACCAATGTCCATGTAGGCGGACGAGTCCAATTTGTGTATATCTACAATAATGAGGATTGCTCATACTCTCCCTTCTATGTCTATTCTAATCTATCTCCTTCTACATATGTATCTATTTGTATCTACATTCCGAATATGTCACGGTCCGCGAGGCAACAGTCTTAGGCTACACTAGGTCCTAATCGGACAAAGGAGCATGGCACCGCCCAATCTTCTTGCCATAGTCTCACTGGACTTTCCATATCCGTCACCAGATCGCCGTTTCTGTACCTACAGGATGTCATAGCCGCAGTCTTTTATTTAAATTTCTGATCGCAATTTCGTTTCAATTGTCTTCCCCTCGTGTCTACATGGATTTTGTAGATTTCTCTATGCATATCTCGTTGGTACTCCGCTACCTTGCATTTTCTTTAACAGATCTCGACCTTCGGTCTTAATTGTCCTTCCTGTAGTTTATCCCAGTCTTGGGGATAGTTAAAGGCTGCAGTCGGGTAATGCCCACTATTACCATGAGAGCTGCGGCAAATATAGTTTCCAAATGTGTTTTCGTGAAGTCCGCATTTTCATGTGATGGCTTGAGTGTTCTCACAAAAAGACCTTGCCTACCAATAACATCCATTGGAGAAGTTATTCTAAGGATAGCCAATATTACTAAAAAGTGAGAGTTTTACCACGGTAAAAATATGGAAGTCCCTTGTTGGCCACGAATTCATTTCCAAACTCGTGATCGATGTTGTGGCAGCTACAATCCAGCGCGTGATTACTTCTTTTCAATACGATGACCGTTTCCTTGTTAGCGGTGTTGCCAGTCTCATATTGGATAGACGTACCCTCTCAATTAATGCTTCGGATATTCCGTAAATTGTAATTGTCCTTACATCGTGTGTGTCACATACATTTAAAAGAAACCATTCAGTTCTTTTTTTTTTTGGACGACTCCATATTTCAAGGAGCATTGAATGTCGCTACACAAATGACACCAGGACTATTTTATTCAGTTGCAGGTTGAGCAAAAATGTGAATCTTTGAGGAAACAGTTTATTCGTAGATCACATTGACCTTCATGTCACCAGTTGACCGCGAAAAACGATCTATCTGAAAACCGTTACCTCCGAATTCCTTTAAGAAATCCTCGGCTGGCAATTAGTGTTGGGCTGTGTACTTTTTTTTTTAATTTCCGATAAGTCTATTATAAATTTGAGACAATTAGTGCGTTTTATTTTAGACATATGAAAATAAGCCACATTCAGGGTCGTCCACAATAGCCAAAGAAACTCAAATGTACAGCCAACTGAAATCTGCGTTTAATTTACAACGATACAGTCATCTGTATCGGCCAGCTAGCTACTGTTAAGCGGAGATTGTCTTTTTATGCTGTAAACGGCTATCAATAACAAAATATGTGTAAAATGTTGATTTGTTTTCAGCTTAATAAGCTGTTGTTTCCAAATTGTTTATTGAATCTTTAAAATATTCCATAATTAAATTAAAGCGTCGAGCTTATAAACTGTGATGGTGTGTTTAGACGGTATGAAAGACGTCGTTATGCTTGAAAGGAAATCATCCACCTCAATAGCAAACATTTTAGCCACCATACGATGGCCGATACAAACCGATATATAAACAGAAAATGTACGGTACTGGCCGGGCTTTATAAATTCAGCTTCTACACAATCCGGTTTAAACGGCTCGACCCACTTGTTGATATTTATTCTGCATAGGATTATCAAGCTGTGACTGAAGAGATGTTAGGTCAGTTTCTAACCAAACATCTATTTGGAGAAATGTGGCCCCGGTTGTGTCCTATGAGACGGTCTTACATAGATTATCTAGTACTGACTGGCATTACTTACTACGAATTGGGGGCTTACTATTCACGCAATGACTTGTTGTTCGTTTAATACTGGAATAAACTTGTCGAACTGTTGAAAATAACAAGTTTTGCGGTATTTCGCACTTGGACCCATGACTTGGTAAATTGATATCAATTATGGAATCCCTTTTCTTGTCCCTTGTTGTCTCTATGATAACAATGTGAAATTCTATTAAAGTCTGCATTGTACTTTGGCTTGAAAAGACGGATAGGATATTTTCTATAAAAATGGTAAGGGTGGACATTTAAAACCGAGCAACTAAAACTGAGCTTGTTTACTGCCAGAGTGACGTCGATTAAAAAAATTGCAACCCTCGTATCGGTTACTGCAATGTCAAAAATATGTGAAATTATTTAGACATTTATGCACTTGTTTGGAAATTTTTTTCCATTAAAATGGAAATGTCGAAAACAAACACATTTGCATTTTTTGAGAATCTCCTCCATCTTATGCTGATAGAAATAACCGAACTAGAGTTTCGGCTTCAAATATACCAAAATAGAGAATGTTTTTTATTTGTCAATCTTAAATATCTGAATAAGGTGTTAAAGCGTTGAGTAATTTTCGAAAATAGGCTATTTAAATTATATATAAATAAAATGGGTATTGGTAAATTGGCCTGTTTTGATCGACAGGAAGAGGATTAGACGGCCAGCAACAGTCATGACACTCATACAAATTATCACACTTTCAAATCATTCTTAAAAAATGCATTATATTATTTTAATTAAAGACAACAAATTAAAATATTCGTCTTTTAATTGAAAGCGATAGAATTTAACCAAATTTCAAAAGCCAAAGAACGAGCTGTAGCACCCGCCCTTTTCGAAACAATGCCTTTCCAATTATTGACAGGAATGCCGCCTATGAACAACAAAGCCGCCATGACATTCTCACACACTTTGTAATATTCATTAGAATCACGTCTGTGAGTACGGGTATGTGTATGCATCAGGGAGGTTACAACATTTTTAAAAAAAAAATGTCTTTCGTTCTTAAAGTCGAAATCATTTTGTATAGGAATATATCGTCACCTCAATAAAACAATAGTGAATATACTCTATTATTCAATTGAGGGGACGATATCTCGTGTCTTATTTGAAAGGGGGATTTTATTATTATTATTTTTGATTTTATTAGTTTTTGTTTTGATAAAACTGGCATTTATCATTCACCAGTTCAGGTCGAAGTGAATATCGTCAAATATGAATTTAGAGAATTATTTTCTTAATTTTATTGTTGAATAGTGTAAATCTATCAGTTTTTAGCCAAAAAAAAAAACTTATTACCAGCAGAGTTAATAAGAATAACATTTCCTATGATGTGTGGCTAATATAGCATGTAACCACCCTAATGTATACATGTCTATTAAATTGAAACTACTGTCTACGTCTAACTGTTCGTTCCCATGCAACTGCGCACATGCGCAGAAGGCAACGGCCACAGGTGGATTACATGAAAACATGTCGTCATGTGTATGCACGTTACCGGTTTAACGAGAATAACGGTATGCAATTCTACACATCATCCATCGAACCGATAGTAACTTCTAAATAATATCTATGCATTTTTCAAATAATTTCAAAACACACACACACACATACGAGTACTCGCGTCTGGAAATCGAATACCTCACATTCGATTAATGTTTTTTATAAATTCTAAGTCGGGGGAATTGTTAGAAAACCATTACTCCATTACTTTTTACACAAATGTAAATGTGTGAGAGTTTACATATGTATTCCACAATTCTGCAACCATTCCATTGCAGCCGTATAGAAGATATTCTGTCAGAGGTTGGTTGTATCGAAACTATATTTTCGATACAACTACCAATAGTTTATGTTTGATTTCCCTTTTTATTATTCAAAAATATCACCACATTCAATCGCCGAATGTGCGAGGAAAATCGCAATCGGGGTGGGTATCGAGTCGCGACTTTTTGTTCCAAAACCAACCGCATAATTAGTGCGGGCTAATCTCATACAGCTCATGGGCGCCCGTCTAATAGCCAGGTGAAATTTCATGTGTGATATACAATGCGGATTTACTGTTGTACTCTCTTATTACAAATTAGTTGGAGACATGTGTACAACCATAAAATCCGAACTACATGGTTTCGACAACCGTCTGATTCAGTCGTTGGACCGATTATCTGTTAAAGCAACGGAACGCGGGCAAATTCATTGTGATAAATGGATCTGCAGCTAACGATGTTTAGTTATCCGTTGGCTGGTTGTCTTCAAGGTCTTCATATTATCGTAATTACACACCAATGCGTATTTTTCTGGAATAAATACATTCATTTGAAGGTTATTCGGAAATTACAGAAACATAATTCAAATTTATCTACCGAGGGAAAACCTTCTTGCGCATTAGGCGACCATCGACCAGACTTGGAGATTTTATTATTATATCCCTACTACTGGGTAGGTATATGGATATTTATCGTTTCGGGCGGGAACATTAAAACATTAGCCGGGATACACGTTGATATTGGTCTACAGAATAATTTGAAATAAATATGAAATCATTCACTGTTAGCTGAGCATGAGTACGTACATTCTGTCCGACCACTATCATTCCGCATTTTCATTTCATTAGTACATACGTTGTACATACACAAAAATATGCACTACATGTCCATATGCCCATATACAGATGTATGTATGGTGGTCTACACCAAAAGGAAAGAAAAACGTATACAGCCAACTAATTATTGGCAATGTCAGTGGCAGGCGACCAATAATGGCAGATACCATCCAAACCTGGCGGAGCGATAGTCCATTCATTGTCAGTGCCGGCTGGCGGTGTTGAGATCTTGAGTGTTTTTGCTGTTTCAATGCTCAAACAAAATCCAATGAATCGATTGAAACGATTGCAATGAAACGAAAACAACGGCATTTGTGATTTCCCCTGAAGTTCGACAATTGCATGCGAACAACAATGAAAGTTGTTTCAAACGAAAGGCGACACAATCTCTCAAATAGATTTATGTTCATGCTTAATATTCACACATACCAACGTACATACGCATGTATTTGTGCATGTGGTGTTGTTTCCCTACTCCTCGAACGGTTTCGGGCAGAGTTCATAGAAAGAACCACTCGATCAACAAAAAGTCTAGATCATAAATGAAATGTCAACGATGGTTTCAGGTGTTCAAACACGTCAATTGCCAATTACTGACTGCCATCTAATGGAGTTGGTAACAACACGTACTCAAAAACGAGGTAAAAACGAACGTCGAATCTCTGAAAAGAAAATGATATTCAAATTCGACCACATATCGCAAACACTCGATCAAAAAGGCACAACAAAAGTACAGCAACAACTAAATGTATTTCTTTGGATCTGGTAGACATGTATGTGTGTGAGGAACCGCTTTAACAGGTAAACTCGAAACAGTTGTGCCGTTTAGTAGAAATGTTCATAGAGATTAGTGGGATACTCTCCGGTCCCCATGGTGGGCTCTTTGTTCGAACCCAATGGATCTTATTCTGTATTATGGTATTATTGTTTTCATCTGTGACAGTACTTAGCAGTATATGGACCATGTCTAATATAAACCCGTGTTTGATACCCAGTTCAATAGCTATAAGCGGATCATTTTTGGAGTTGTGTTGAAGCCAAGTTGGGCTCTTTATGAATCGCTCAATGTGCTTATGAACATATAAAGTATGGCTAAGTCTACTTAGAAGAAGAAATGTGGTCTCACTCATTACAGAAATTAGTGGAAAAATTCGAGCTGTTGGGACAAGTTAGTGATGTGAAGAACAAAACCCGTGCACGTCGCTCAAGAACAACTGAGAATAACGCTGCTGTAGCCCAAAGTGTTGAAGAAAACCCAGGTTTGTCCATTCCTCGTCGTTCTTTGGCATTGGACATTTCACAAACGACATTTCACCGTATTTTGCATAAAGACTTGGTTCTTAAAGTTCAGTTGACACTACAATGTCGTGTCTTTGCTCATTGGGTCATTGAAATGCATGAAACTGATCCGGAAACTGATTGAAAAATCATCTTGACTGATGAGGCCACCTTGATGGCTACGTCAACAAGCATCTCGGGCTCGGAAAATCCAAGAGTTATTGTTGAGAAGCCTCTCCATCCTCAGGTGAGGTTGGTGAGGTTTATGGTCCGGCGGGGTCATTGGACCTTTGGTTGGATCAACAGTTACGGTCAATGGATTGCGCTATCGACAGCTGATTAATGATTTTTTATGATCGGAGTTGGATGATATTGATCTGGGCAACGTTTACTTTCAATAAGACGGCGCTACGTGTTATCTCTCGAAGAGGTGATCACAATTGGACACCTTGCGATTTCTTCCTTTGGGGCCAAGTGAAAGATAAGGTCTACGCCGACACCACAAAGATAAAATTCGTGAGCCACTTTCCGATTTGGTTATGGACAATTTCATGAAAAGGATATGGTCCCGTAAGCGAGGCCATTTGGCTGGCGTTGTTTTTCATTACACCGTGTTACAAAAAATAGATTTTTTTTCTGTCCTTTCTGCACATATTCGGAAAGAGGGGGGAAAATAAAAGTACACGTGTATCGGCGATTTTCATGTATCTGCGAATTGATAAAAATCTATTTTTTAAAAAATTTGACGTGATACAGACGTTTCCACGAGTCTGCCTGCAAAAAATCAGCTCGATTGGATCACTGAAAAAGGGTTAAAAATCGGTCCAAAGGCTTTCACACAGGCCACTACGAGCTTCATACTTCAAACTTAAAAAATTCTGACGTGAAATTCTTTCCGAAAAAGTAAATTTGGTTCATAGGACAGAATGTGTGTAACAGAATGTGTTATTAACGGCATACCTTCCTGTTTATTAGGAAATAAACATCCGATCATTTATCTCAAAAAAGTATATTTTTCTTTGAATACCAAAATAACACCTCTTGGTGGAGAACCCTGTATTTACAAGTTGTCATGGGGTCCGTCTTAAACTGATGTGTGTGTGTGTGTGTGCAAAGTATTGTCCACATCTCACAAATTTGTGAGAAGTTCCCCGTCTGATGCTTCGTGGAATGTTGACGGAAATACGTAAGTGTGAATCCTATATTCCTCGAACTCAGTCAAGTGTTCGGCAAAGGGACAGAAATTCGCACATAACGTATGAGTGATATGCCACGCAAACCAACGGATCATATTACGCATACGCCTCAGTTTTGAATATGTTAACTTACATATGTATGTATCTATCGCCAGTCACTAAACACACCCTCGTAAAATCGCCAGAATTGAACCCACCCCTATTAATATTCGTGACAATGAAAGAGGTGGCTGGGCTCAAACGGCAACTGAATGATCGTAGAGCCTTTTCACACTGGCGAAGCAGTGTTTTCGTTCTATTAACGTGGACTATTTCAATTCCAAATGCATTGGCCCATAATGTAATGTATGAGGCGTGGTAGAATTGTGTGTTGTCCGCATGGAGTGCGAGTGATTATTGAATGGGTGGCAATTGTGAATGCTACATGATTGCAATACGAAATGCCCGTATGTCCAGCACGCTGCCTGTCACAACGTGATCGATTAAGTTTATCTTGCTTCCATTATACCATGAATTGTGCGGTGTTTCAATGTGGTAGCCCTTGCGGCATTGCTGTTACCGAGGCCTAATGGAATCATTCAAAACTTAAAAAGAAATAAAAATCTGTCTTTGTAAACGAAGACATTACAAATTCTCTGTGGAATGTCTTTGCCTAGGGCGAACACTAAAAGTCCTGAAGTTTGAACTTTATTTCAAATACCTAATGATCACTCGCATAGACACTGCATCCAAGCGATTCGTGTTAACCGATGGACATGGTCTGAGGGGTTTGTGAGTCGATAAGTTTGCATGACAAATCTATCGATTAACGTCTTGTGGTACGAGCTGTCAACTAATTGGTTTAATAGCCGCTACTAGTGCTCGTGGCCAAATTGGACTTTTTTTTTTTTTTTTTTTTTTTTTTTGCCCGAAGTCAAGACATTTTTAGGCCAAACTCATACAACAATTCGCTGCTTTGTGTGCGAAAGTTCACACGAACACACACTGTACAACCTTGTGATACCGGCATTAGGCTAATGCCAGACATGAAATACCGAATCTCAACTATGACTTGGAGATGTATTTGACACTGCCGTTTCAGAACTGGTAATCATAGGAATGAAAAAATGACAATTCAAGCAACTGCAGTCTCACTTAATCTCACAACGTAAAACAACTACACTTTTTCTTTGAAGTTTGAGACTACAGACAACATATGTCACTAAACTATTCAATTTGTGATTGTGATCATTTTGTTCACATTTATAGTGTACGAAACCATATTCGAATGTATCAATTTTAATTATTCAATTAATCTCCATTTTAGGCGTCAAATATCGGCCAAAATCAATTTACAGAATTGAACCAACAACAAATAGCAGAGTTGCCCTGAGGAAAATCTCCATCCACTTGGTGGTCTAATTACAAATGTTTCCTTTGAAAATCAAGACATGCTCGAAGAGTTTAGAAACATTGGACATTTTCTACGAAAGTATATGTAGTTATCATTAATATTGGCTATGGACCATTAGTCACCGGTATCGGAATATGTTAAAAAAAATACAATACGTTCGCTCTTCTGAATGCTGGTTTTCCTGTATAAGTGGCATTTTGATTTTGCTACAAAATAAATTAAATAAAAAAAAACAAGTTCTTAATATTCGAAGATAACAGTGACCTCCAATGTGGGATTGTGATTAGACGATCCCTCTA
The DNA here is from genome assembly GCA_958296145.1 of Hydrotaea cyrtoneurina. Classification (NCBI taxonomy): domain Eukaryota; kingdom Metazoa; phylum Arthropoda; class Insecta; order Diptera; family Muscidae; genus Hydrotaea; species Hydrotaea cyrtoneurina. The sequence continues at coordinate 959,377 of OY282513.1, read as the reverse complement.
GGTATTGAACTCCGGCACCCGAATCTGTTTCCAAACTTTGGTCAACAGGTGCCAAAACAATTCCAGACTGAACAAACGTTACTTGTTCCGCCGAATGGATTTTGCTCACCGATCATTATTCCATTGTAGTGTATTATTGTCAACAATTGGATTTTTCTTTGTCAATGTCACTGCCAGTGACATTGCCAGTGCTCCTATACGATTTACGACTGTATTGTATAAGAAGACTTGAAGGGTGTGCTTCGAGTTGGCCTTAAGTAGCTCATGAAGTTGATTCCATTTCAGGTTCATTTGCGTCGTCTTCGACTCATTGTGTTTTCTACTTGTTAATCTTGGGCCTACGGAAGTCCAGTTACCTCATTTTGGACGCTAGAATGTGCCCAACAGACTTACTAATATTTTGTAATCTCTCGAAAGGTCCACTTCAGTTGCATCGAATAGAACTGGGGACATCATGAATCGCTTTAAGGCCAAGAATGATGTTTTTTGACAAGGCAACCACCACAATATGGAACAACTGCATAAACATATGCAGTGAAAACACAGCCCTCTCTCCAGAAATCATTTTGGGGTTTCGAAAACTGTTGCTATGGTCGTCTCCTTATAGTTTGACTTTGGCCAGCAAGTGTACACGGTGGGCAATGTCACCGTGACATTTTCCTATGGCGACAGATTTGTTTGTCATTGTCCCATCCGTCCTGTTAGAGCGTGGCTTTCCGACGCGTGTACCGGCCACAGACACTCTGTTGACGACCAGTTTCGCTCTTTATTTTTTTATTTTGACATTTAATTACGTGAATATTATGCAATATTTTTCTTAATAACGAACCAGTTTGGCCGAGAAAAAAAAAACAACCATTTTTTTTTGGAGTTTTTTGTTGTTGTAGTTGCTGTTTATTAAATATGTGAGGGGCGAGTGTGCTGACATACATACAGATGTGAGTATGTATGTGTGTTGGTACATACATGTATGCAGACAAATGGTACGCTTCTAGAGTGAACAACAATTTGTGGTGCAATGTGAAGAAAGTCGTCGCGTCGTTTAACAGCGACAACGGCAACGACAACGACATCGACATCGAAACACCGACAGCCGATACAAATCATTGTGTATTGGCCAAGCGAACAAAAACAAACAGCCACAGCAACACCAGCACCAGCACAAACAACTGCCAAAAGCATCGCGTCGATAAAAAGAGATGAATGATTTTAACGATTTCGGATGAATGGCAGGCAATGGCAATCCCCGCATACAAACACACACACCTTTGTCTGGGTGTGTGTGTGTGTGTGTATGGGCCCATAAACTAAAGTGGGTCAATATCACGGTCATTCGCATTCAGCAGCAATCATTGATACATAATTGCACAGTTGTCGTTTTTTTTTTCGTTTCAGTTTTCATTAATATTTTTTTAGTGTAAACAATTTTACATACAGACACACACACACACAGATTGTACACACCTACACAGATGCATATATCATTCGGTTTAGTGCACAAATCGTTTGTGTTCAAAGTGTGATAAAAGAAGAAGAAGAAGAAAAACCCAACTTAAATCACCATAGATGGATGGCTGAAAGAAAGACAACAACAACAAACAAAACGAAAATCGCCACAGCACCGCAGATATTTACTGCATTAATAACAATAATAATTAACGTCAATTTTGAATGTACACTCGCACACTCATACACACACACATGCGCGTATCTATGACAGTACATATTTGTCTGTGTGTCGCAGTCGTATGTCTTGGCTGGTGGCTGGCGTTGTTGGTTTTCCCTTCTGATGTGCACAACGATGCATCCATCACCTAATCAGCCATCCATCAGTCGGTTAGTCAGTCAGCCGTCCTAAGCATCCATTAATGCAAAAAAAAAAAAAAACCAAACAAAAAACGCCAACAACAAAAACAATTTGAAGATATGTTTGTTCACAGCGCGCCATAATCATAATTATGAGTATTTGCAAGAGACCTTTGTTGAAACAATGCCCCGGTTCGAACAATAAAATATGTAAGCAAGTAAATCCATTTATAAACACACAACGCACACATGTACACATGTATGTAGCTTTACATGATTATCTACAGATGGCATTGTTTCGTCGCTTGCCCAATTCGAACTTTTCTTAATGCACTTCATCGCCATGAGATTGCGGTATGCGGTAAGAGGTCGGCATCATTAATTGCGGAACTCTGTGTGTCTCTGCACATTGGGACGGTGCAACACTCGAACCGATGATCAATTGAGAATGAGGGAATTAATGTCGGAGGCGGCTGGACCACAATCGGGTTTCAAATCACTTTGCTTCGATTCATTTTATTGTTGAAAGAAGTGAATAACTTTGAATATCACAAAAAATGTATTGAAAGTATGTGGAGAATAAAATCGAACTTCACCAAATAAATATTATGGTGGTCCGTGTACTCATTTTCTTAGTTAGTTGTGCGGGCAAGCTTTTGGCTTGTACTGGAATCAAAGTCAAGGCGATATATGTGAGGTGCCAACAAACACAGACAGTGTATAGACGGACTCACTCAACAATCATTTCAAAATTGGGATACTATTAGAACATGTGTAGATATCACCAGAACTGAAAAAAACTATAAGAGCGAACAGCAGAAGATAAAGACAGGTAATCGCCTATCTGAGATTATTATTCAGTTTTTGCAAGGACCTCATAACGGGACAACAAAACGACAAACGTCTGCAGAATGTCACAGTGTGTGTCAAATGTGACCAGGAAATATACTCAAAATATAAATAGAGGACATTCAAATGATTTTTTAATCTAAGGAAATGCTAAAATCGGCCAGGACAGAACATATTATTTCCTGTAGTATTATCAAAGGAGAAACAGATTCCTTTTTTTTCATTTTTATTAATTTATTTAATTTTTGTTCATATTTGTTTTATTTTATTTATTCATTATTGTTAATTACAATACAAAGTAAATTTATATTCTCATTTTAGGTCCACGGGTAAACCTGGTGACATGGAACATATTGCTAGATTTTTACAGCGACAGACCAACGCCTCTGATGGGAATCGAACTCACAACCAGGGCGCTTTTGTTCATATTTGGATGCCAACCGTTTCATATCTAATATGTCTGTGTCTCTGAGGAGGAGCATTTCTGCTCAACCGGAGACATAATTCCAGTACTACTTCACATAAAAAAAAACCCTTCACAAATACCAATGAAATTTTTTCAGAGTAGTCATGTGATTAAGCAGCTCTACACTGCTTCCGTAATTGTGGTCAACATTTCAATGAAATAATCTTTAAAAAGTAAATGAAAAAAATTTTATGATATTAGAGATAACTGTAATAAAATTGTTTTTTTTTCCCCAAATAAGTACCTAGAAATGAGTCACCGATTATTTAAATATATTATTTTTGAAATATCCACATCAACAGAATTAACAACAGAATTGTTATGGCACACACAAAATTCTGTTCGTACTTGAAACCACATCTAATCTAAATGTGACCAAATTTAGTGCCGGAACTTGAATCGGATACAATACTCGTATGTGACTCATAGATGTCATTAGATGGACGTGTGGAATATGGATTAGACAGTGATATAAAACACTGACGCAAACACCACTGTCCCATCAATTGGTATCTGATACCCTACGCTATGGAGTGTATTGTGTTTGTCATTCCATTTGTCACAACTTGACTTCATGTACGTTAGTCGTTCTTTAGGAATCACCGTAGAGTTCACATTCCATTATCAAAGCACATCTAAGTTCAATCACATATGTGTTATACTCCAAGCGGTACATCATATACATTAAGGTGTACCACCAGAACTAAGACAGACCTACAATGATTAAGTAAAAAGAAAATACTCTACAAGTATTCGTGTCGATCATTTAAAATAGAAGAAAAAACACTTTTCTTGACGTTTAAGGCTCGACGTGCTCCAAATTGTTTGTAAAAAGTTGCAAATTGTTTGTAAAAGTTGAAGTTGTAACAGTGGTCACTTCAAATGTAATTTTTAGATACAGACATACATATGTATGTATTTCCTAATTCTTAATTACAGTTTAAAGAGCTGAGGTTATTGAACAAAAAAAAATATCTAAAATACTCGTAACCGAATTCATGCCATTGCTGATCACCAACTAGACATACACAGATTGCAAACACTGTGAAATGGTTAATGTAACCTCAGTGGTATAATTTAAGACGCCTCCTCCAAGGGCTTACGACATTGGTCCAGCCACCAGACCACCATCACTCGGCGCCTAAAATTGTACTCAAATTAGACCACAGCCAATATAAGAGACCAATAACGTACTTTCTACCTTCCCACTGTGCACATTACAAAAGTAATATGTAAATGCCCATGTGGGTGTACCGGTGGTTGGACAGAGAGGAATATCTAAAATGGAAAAAAATCCCTTAAATCCAAGAATACAATTTTTCATTCCGAGTTGAGTGTAAATGCTTCTATGACACTTGTCTGTGAAGTCTACCAAGATGAACATTTTCTGTAAGATACTTAAACAAATTGCATTTCGAGCTGCGAGCTGCGAGCAGTGATCTCAGTGTTGATGAATTTTGGTTTTCAAAGTTTCTAAGCACAGGTAATTCGACGGAAAAAATGCTGTTCACCTTTCAACGCCAACTCTCTAACACTCACGCACACACACACACCGCTACAGATATGAACATCGGCTTCACCATCATTCCTGTCCCGAACACAGAAAGAGCAACCAGAAAGAATAACCACAGCAGTGCCGCGGCTAGTCACTACTAGCGTAACACCAACGCCAGCCACAGTTTTAAGCTTGAACAACAACGAATGTTGCCAACCACTGCCACAACCACCTACCACCTACCACCACCCCCACACCCACATCACCACCATCAATCCATTCCATTCCGATCCATATGAAATAGTTGTCGCATTAAAAAAAATGCAAATGCCAAACGGTGCGGAGATTCTGTCGCTTGTTTACGGTTGCCGTTGTTTCAAACTAAACAACAGCCGCCGCCAACAACCACAGCAACAAATGTGACTGAATATTGAATATTTAACTGTGAACCAACAACAATGACAACACAGCACAAACAGTGACTACAATGACGTCGACGTCAAAATGAATTATTTCCTTTAGAAGAAATTACGGAAATGACCCGGGCCCAACCGTTACAGCAGCGACAAGAATATTTATATTCCGCACACAAGCACACGCACACACGAGTGAGCCGTTGTACCCATGTATGCGTGCACATATGCACATACGATACATTTGTTGCCATTACAAATCACTGAAACTCCAATTGGCTGCTATTTAATTCAGCAACAGTGCAAGCTTTTTCTCCGAAGTATTAGAAGCTTTATGTACGCAAGTAATGTCGCTGTGTACGTCTGTCGTGTAGACGTGGTCAATTACTTTTGTTTCTGACGCAAATTCAAATGATCCAAGAACCTGAACTTTACACAAGAAAAACGGGTTTTGGTTTTTCCCAATGCACGATTCATCATAGGCATGTGACATATTCACCAGTGTACGACTCCAGATACGACTCTTACTTCAATCATATTTTCCTAGGCATTACAGTAAGGATCAACTCTGGCTGGTAGGGTTTTGTACGATCAGCCGGTCCCAAGCCCTGATAAAGGATGAGGGTTGCGGCGTAGTCAAAGATCAGTTGTTGATTTAGTCAAAGATCAGTAGTTGATTTAGACTAAAGTTACGAGCGCCTAGAACAGACTTACAACTGTTGTCCTGGCCATGACATTAAAATCTTGGTTGGGTATTTCAGTGCTAAAGTCGTCCTACCGTCGACAAATTCAGGCACCAGTGCTACGGTGAAGGGTGTGACTGTTGCCACTGTAGCCAAGAACCCAGCACACAAGGTGACACTCGTGCCTGTGGCAACCCCAACTGTGTTGGAGCGATAACGGTAGTGGATGAGAGAGAGGATAATCGTACATTCCGAATGAAGAGAAAAGAGAGATGGAGTGCAACATCAAACGAAAGACTCGAGTACTGGTAGAGATGAAAATGGAAATCTGGTAACTGATCCGTCATGAAACAACATTTCTCCAGATTACTAGCTGTCGAAAATGGTAATCCGTATCCAATGATAGGCGATGATATGATAGGTAAAAACTGCAATAACCCGAATTAAGAACAATAAGGACACTGGTGTTGAGGGAATATCGGTCGAGCTGTATACGACCGGAGGAGACGAGGTGGACAAACTGGGTAGATGAAAACATGCCTGATGATTGGAACCTCAGTGTAATATGTCCGATGCCCAAATGCTGTTTGCTCCAACTATCGCGGAATATAAGATAATTTCAAGTATGTTGTTTGAAAGACGGAAGCCTAATCTCGAACTGATTCAGCCCAATAAGTGGCTTCAGGCCGAGTAAATTGGCATAGGTAGTCTCACATAACCATCGCATGTTGGCTGATCTACCGATCGTCCACGGTTTCCATTCCCTCATAGAAGTCAGCATTATCGACAGTACTTGTGGCTAATTGTTAGTGGCCCTAGGCAACCACGGCAGCTATCATATTCAATACTCGTGTCAATTATGTCAAATACCTGCGGACTCGGAAATATTGTCGACACCCACACCCGTTGATCGTCGACAACGATGTAGCAATTTCGGTGACCTCTCTGAGATGACTCCCTTACTCGCCATTGAAAATGTTCAAAGCCCATGCCAATGTTGTTTAGCTTCTACCGTTGGAGCAAGTTTCCAGCATACGCAGCCAAATTGGCCTTTGATCTGACAGTTCGTCCACAATTAAACAGAAGGATTTACATTTACTAGGTCTTTATTGTGTACTCAGAACATTGCCTTCTTTTTATTTAAAAAATGGACCGCAGTGAATGAGTTGCCGCAGCACCATTTGGCAGATCTTCTTCTGCCCTCTGTAGGTCCATGGATTTTAGTTATTTTACATTACATTTTGGAGCCATGTGAGCTCCCCCATTAATGGTGATCATTTTGCGAAACCATTAGCCGATAACTTCTCGCACGAGCGTCATAACGGTTATCGTGATCGATATTTGTCTTCATCCATCCTCAGTGTGTAACATTAAATGTTTGTGGTTTCGCTGCGTGTATATTCCGTCGCTATGGCGGCCGATTCTTACGACATATTTGTATGTATGGACGATTTTTCCAAATTATACAGACCACATTGTTATTTATAGAGACAACTCCCAATCACCAGCTATAATGGGCAGATTTCTATTAAGTTGTCTTAACTTGGCTAATAGCACTTGGCCATAGTTAGAACGTGGTTTTGAGTGGGATTTTCTACACCTATGATCAGCAGAAGATTGCCACGGTTTAGGTGTGAAATGATCGGATCCGACATGGCTATGGCCGAATCCGGCAAAAACAGATAATTGGCGTACAACAACAACAACCATAACAAACAAATCGGCGAACGAAGTGATGCGTCGTTGATCAGTTTTCAAACGGGGTGCGAACCAAAACTTTACGCAACAACAGCGACTCCTCAGCATTTGAATGGGAGATTACCGGAGTATGTGGCATATTCGTATGATGGATGTGTGAGTGTTTGTATGTATGATGGATATACGGTGCGTACATATGTCCGTCTGTGAGTAGTGTTGTATCTGCGTATTGATCTGTACGTGTATGTTTTACGTAAACACTTTAATGGAATGTTTGTTGCTGTACTGTGTGCTGTTGCTCTGATATTGTTGCTGCTGCCGGTGCCGGTGCTGTTGTAGTTAGTGTTTTTGTTGTTGTTGTTGCGCATAATAGTAATTGCTGCTGTTGTTATTGCCGGAGTTGAGTGGTTTGGAGTTCAACTCTTGCATAATAATTGACAGTGATAAATTTTATTATAATGAAACAATAACATTTTATTTATTTATTTTGATTTTTGTTATGTATTCTTTCTTTTTTTTTCGTTTGTTTGTCTCACTACATTTTTGTCTTTTCCTTTTTGATTTCATGGAATTTCATAAATATTGACTACGACGAATGACGACGTCGACTACAACGACAGTGATAACCGACCCCCACAACATTAAATTCGGTTCCTTTCGATTTGTTTGCCGCAGACGACGTTAAATATATGTATGCTACTCGCACACACTACTAATGAACGACTGACAAATGAACAGACATACATGTACACACATATGTACATCTGCTTGTGCATTGGTAAATACATACGGACATGTGTATGCATATGTCGGGTGCAGAGCTGGATTAAGTCCTCACTGGGCCTAGACTCACAGTGAGTTGCGATCAAAATTAATCGAATTCAACTCGCTCGGATTGAGTTCACATGGCACATGGGTATTACCGGGGGGTATTACCGAAATTAGTAAGATCTCGTTACTTACTAACTTATTCCATGAAGGAACAGACGGGGAACTTCTCTCGAATCAGTGAGCTGTGTACGTTGTAATTTGTATACTCACTGACCGGGACCTACTGTTTAAAGCCGGCTCCGAACGGCTAATGCTTTTCTAGAGAAGTTTTACATGGCTTAGGGATTGCTCTCATACTCGTAAAGTCGCCAACATTTACAAACCTCCACCAATACATTCCACAGTAAGACTTTTTAATTCCATTTCTCAACCTCAACCAGCATTCAAAATCAATAGAATTTTGATAAAGCAAACTGACCCTGATTATATATACATCGGAAATCAGTAAGATTGTATGCCAACAAATTCAACATTTTGACCATAGTGCAAAGTTCTCGCTAGAAGACAAGAGGAGTAAGCCATGGATATTCCTGGCATTGCGCTGGGTTCGATACTCTCAAGGACGGAGTAGCTTGATACGCAGATACTATGCTGCATGCTCCTAACCAAGTCGGCGTTTTCAGCTGTAAATCATGCGATTACAGGCGTAACTCCAGCTGACTAGGTAATTGACATTCTTCTACAAACGAGTCGTCTTAGGCTGCCGTCTCCTGATCTCAGTTTCTTGTCATTACTCCTGAGGACCTCAGTCTCATGCTGGCATTCTCGAGCGTCCTGTACATAAGAATCTCCTCACACTCGCATACCTTCTGCTTTGCTTATGGACACCATTATTTCGTTTTGTTTCCACTCGTCGTCCGGTGTTTGATGACTGTTAAATGACAAATATGTTTCCCATGCGTACTCATATAACCGGCTAGACTTAACATTAGCTCGGAATACATTAACATGTAATGACGCTGGAAGCGCATCTTTCATCTATCACATCCTGATCAATTCGATTGGGTTTGTATAGTCTGGCATGAGCAACATTGGTCGGTGTATTTTCAACTAGAGAAATGTGGCTGCGTGTACTGAGGCTGAATCAATTAACCTCAAGGCCAGTTTGGGGGGTGGTTTCGAAAAGACTAAATCCAAAGATAATGGGCTCGAACTACAAGTAGTATAGTAATATGTTGTCGCGGATGGTCGGGGACCTAGTCTGACTGGATAGTGCTCATCGAGAGTCTCTGAGTTGCTGAGATGTTTCAAGTAATTCTTGAATTGTTCTCTCCAGAATACAACAAGTACACCCCATATATGTCTTGAGGTGATGGGTCAATGACCGATGACACCATGGATCAGTCATCATGGTGCCGGTTCAATCTCTCCACTGTCAATTTAATTAATCCGATTTCAAAATGCGGATTTCTGGGCCCTCTCAAGTTGGCGGTCGGCCTTTGTGCCGTAATACATGAACGTGTGTGTGTGCGTAAGTGTGTATGTAAATAACAACTGCTTTGTATATTATGAGTTTACACCTTTCTTTGTCATAACTTCAAGAGTTCATGTAACTTTTAATGTTACAAATGAATGGATAAAGACATTCCGTTTTATGGCCACTCCTGTTATCAAATCGACATCGGCGTATGTGTTCGAGTGTGTGTGTGTGTGTATTTTTGTTTTATTTTTTGCGGCTCACGTACAGATCGACGTTCACATTTCACATGTATATTCATGCCCCGTATCTTATACACATGTGTGTGTGTGTGTGTTTTGCGTTGTTTTATGCAAATATTTCTTTGTTTGTCAGAGGCAGTGTATGTGTGTGTGTGTGTGTAACCATACAACACTGACTGCCAGAGATCAGTTAACTCTGTCACCATACCGGTGCGCCCGGCCATCCAGAAAAAGGCACGAGTCAATTCAATGGAATGCAGCGGCTAATTCACTAAAACAAATGTGTCCCCACAAACGAATGCAACATTTATTTCTAGTGCTTTGAATTGTACAGATATGATTAGATTAGATTTGGTTTATTCGATCGGTTTATTGATGCGGGGTTGTGCTAAGTCATAACATCCGAATCTACTTTGTAGTCAGCAATAAAGGTTTTCACCTCAATTCAAGTTACCACAATCTTTTATTTCTTTCAATTCCAACACCTTTAAACTATCCAAAAACTAGATCTGCGAAGTGAAAGAATAGTACAAGTTTTTGTTAGGCAGTTTGATATTCCAAAAGCTTTTGCCCAATATTCACGTCAACCTCCACTGGATTTACCAATTTAATATGCGAATATTCAATAATCCACCATCTTCCGAAACACCAGTCAAATCGTAGTGAAGACCTCAATTTGTCCGGACAAATCCAGTTGTCAGATAGCCATACAAGGCGAGTTACCACAAATATCTGTTGAACATCTAGGTTGAACTAGTCGAGCTAATGGAAAAGCAGTTTGGTGCAAAACCTGATATGGAGCAATAAAAAATTAAGTCTTAAAATTGTTTTAATGTGATTTTTCAGCTTGACCAACCGAAATGCATAAATAAAGCGTTTAATCACTTTTATTAATAATCACCGAGGTTTATTTTGGGGTCACCCATATCGAATATGAAATTTGATTTAAAATGTCATGACTGCGGGTATATTTGTTGGCAATTCGTTTTTCAGATGGGTCAAAAATATACTTGCGAAATGAGTTCAGGTCATCCTCTAGGTAAGTAGTAAAATTTGAGTAGTCAACGAATTGTCAATCAGATATCAAACTTAAAGACAATATGGAATTTCCTAGGGGCGATCATTTGATGATGTGAGGACAGTGGGTTCGATAACCACCTGAAAGAGGACTTAAAGGTTCTTGGGGAAAGCTCACACATGACCGAAGTGCTTGACAAACATCGATTAAGCAGACCAAGACTCCCCCAAGTATGACTCCTTACTCGCCCTCTATCTACGTATGGTCTACTTTGACACAAAATTGAAAAAGCCTTTTGTAGACAAATGTGAAAAAGAGGACCTCATATTAACTTTTCCTCATATTACCCACCCATTTATAACCCACCGCCATCTAACGGTTTTTCAACTAGTGCTTATTTCGTTTTCATTATTTTTGTTATCGGGACATGTTGAACGAATTTTTGTTTAAACAAATTGAAGAGGAGGATATTGGCAACATTTGGTTTCAACAGGACGGCGCTACGTGCCACACAGCCGAAGCTACACTCGATGTTTGGCGCCCTGTTTTTGAAGATCGCATATATCAGCGGCAGAGCTGATGTCGCTAGACTACTGCATGGCCAGCCGAGGCAGTCATTTGAATGAAATTATTTTCCATTATTAACCGGAAGAATTGTACTTTCAAATAAAAACAGAAATTTTAGAAAATATCCAGTACTTTTTTTTTATAGAATTTTCAAAAAAAAAAAAAAAAAAAAAGTTACTTGGCGGACCCTGTAATATATATGTCTGATGCAAACCTTGCCTTATTTACAACAGCGATTTCAACTGTAATTATCGTTCAATCGTCCAAATCCTAAATTCGATTGGTGTTTAATTTAATTTGCCTTTGTACGGCATGAAACGTACTGGAAACAGCTACGATTGTCCAATGCTAATCTGCAGAACCAGGACTGTCGGCAACTGGACCCCCCTTCCTCAAAACGAAGAACTAAATATATAATCACGGAAGCTTTTTGACGAATTGGCATAATTTGGGCAAAAGGACATTTGAAAAGTATCTATAACATCCATTAAATAAGCCATAGAGAAATTATGAGATAATGTTATTGATTAAATTGCATTAGAAGCATTCTTATGTTTTGAGATGATTACGATGCTGTTGAAAGTCTGAGTCTGAGGAAGACCATTGTAATCGGAACATCCGATGTTTGGTGATTCGCAGTCGACATCTTTTTATACACAAGTATGAACTGTTTCCGATATTGAAAACAATTTGATTTCGTAACAATTACATAGGATGAAGACCGAAACTTGTAAATGATTTAAACATGTATATCAGTAATTGACTTCGGTACAGCCCAAGTAGATTTAGATATATCCGTATACACATAGAGACGCTATTGAATGCATCCGTGGAAGATTATATACAATTTTGCAGGGATCTGAACTCGTTGCTTTTCTTGTATGCATGTATTATGGGTAGATAATCAAAAGCTATTTCTGAAATTGTAGACTATCCCAATTGCTGGAGTTATTTTTCTTTTCATATAGTACATGTGTACAGTCCACGATCGATTGTTCTGTCAGTATATTCCGAAGTACGAGGATTTTATTGAGTTGCATTCACTTACAACGATCAATAAGTTCCGCATAGATTATCGTGCAATATCATTTGTATGGATTGTGAACTGTAAACTGAAAATAAGTTCTCCCGGCAACTGAACAATGTTTTCTCTCAATCATGTTGAACACTCGACGTTGTGATTGTTTTCAAATTGTATTTGTGGTCGTGCATTTCTTCCCGTTTATTCACTTCGAAAGCTGTCATCATTTCTGTGGATTCTGCTGAACAGTATCCAGTTGGCTTTCATAAAATATATTTATTCATATTCCGCTAGCACTCTTTATTAGTTTATTAGTCTTTATTACTTACATGTTTCACTGTCTGTTCTAAGCTCGAGTTCAGCTATCCCTTGCCGTACTGGCTGAACAAGAATGTTCTTATAGTCCTGCGCTATCACACAACTTCCAAATTGTCTACACACACACACAGTTGATATTATTGCTAAACACACACACACACACACACACAGACAATTCACGAGGGCACTCGGAGAGTTTTGAGGCCGCCTGAGAGTACAACAAAGCGATGGCTACAGTGGGAACCCAAAGTCTTACCACACAACTGCTGGGTACAGGTATACATTTGTACCGACATGTACATGTGTTGTATGTGTTGGTGTACGTTGGCGGTGTTACTTTACAGCAGTGGCTTACAAATGCCAACAACAAGTCCATTGGCTTTGTAGGCAAAGAAATCCACTCAAGCGCTTAATGTGAGCATTTGTCTTGCAACAACAGGCCGCCTTAGACGCAACAAACCGCACCAGCACCAGCTCCAACATAAAGTACGAAACTTTAACAAACGAACAACCACTTTCCTGTAATTTGTTCACAAAACGAGTTGTTCGTGGCTTTAGACGCGCGTATCAAAAAACCAAAAACGTAGCAAAATAAAGTAAAAGAAAAGACGGAAAATTAACAACAGCAAAAAAAAACAAAATACCCTAAAAATCAATCGAATGTTCATGTGATTTTTAACTCAAGGGAGAAGACGACCAACATTCAATCATTTTACTTTTCCATTTGCCTGTGGCCGCAAATTCGTCCCTGTTCTGTAAAGAATAGAAAAATCGTGTGGTTATAGTGAAAAACGATAGCGACAACGACAGTAACGAAAGCGAAAACATCTCCATCAACATCCATCTCAGTTTGTATCGCATCGAGTGGAGTGGAGTCAGCACGCAGTTGATCTGCATTCCTTTACGGTGGATTAGCGCGGTTGGCAAAGTGGCAAAGTGATGAAGTGATCAGCAAGCAGTTGTTGGTCAGTTGGTCGCTTGATCGGAATTTAGTGTTAATTTCATAATCATACTCGACCGGTTGGTTGGCTCTTTGGTCGGTCGATCGAACGGACGACAGTAGTCGGTTGATCGGAATGCCAGTTGGCCTTTGAATGGTGTTCGCTAAAAATACAGAAGAAGAAGAAGACGAAGAAGAGAAGAAGAAAAAAACAGACAAATAACAACAACAGCAACAACAACAAAAAAACGCAAAGAGCAAAAACAAAAGTAGTGGAAATAGTAAACGTTGTGTTCATACAACTTTTGTGCAGTGGTAGTGGTAGTGGTAACGGTGTGTGCGATCGATTGTCGTGATCTCGTCGAGTGTAGCTTGTCTGGTCTGTCGGCTTGTTGGCTTACTTGCTGGCTGGCTGGTTACTCGTTAACGGATGCAGTGGAGTGTGTTTCAATGAAATCGCTTTTCGATATTTAAAAAGCTCATCATTTTGCCATTTCTCGTTCGGCTGCCAAAGAAATCGAAAGTGACTGCCAAGCAAGCGCACCGCACATAACAACCTGACTTAATTATTATAACAACACCACCTCGCGCCGTCGTGCATCTTGGTACACAGTGCAAAAAAAAAAGATCCCAAAAAAATATACATATACACCCATAGAAACCCACATATTGCATAGCAAAAGAAACGTACCAAGCGACAACGACAACGACAACAGTGAAAACAATAAAACGATAAATATTTTTGTTTGAAAAACATTTGACGCTTAATTATTGACAATTGGCAATTTGCAATTGTCAAAGTGAAAGTACGAGTACCTCGAACCACACCACCGCCACCACCACCGCCAGCAGCAGCAGCAACAGCAGCGCCAGCAACATCCATAACGACGTTTCCTTTCGTCGTAAACAACAACTGCAGCGGACAGTGTCTTGACTAGTGGTCTGTACAACAGAGCGGCAACCCCATCAACGCCGCCGACATCCACCTGCCGTCCCCCACAAGCAAACAAAACAATTCCAAAATGATTTTCAAAATGTAAGTGATTTCTTTCTTTCTTTCATCGTCAGTTTTCTTTTCATTTTCGCATCCACAGATTTTCCTTCACGAAACCATGATTGATTTGCAATCCATTGTGGAAACGTCGGTCGGTCCATTAGTTTCTTGCTCGCCATCCATCTTCCTTCCTTCACACATACATATCGTCTTAATTTGTACGCTCGTACATAATGTGTACATTAAAGGGTGAGCGGCGTGAGGAAGCCCGGGCGGGAAATTAGGCAAAGCATAGCGCCAACAAAAAAAAGCATTCGACCATCAGTGGTATTGCCTTATTGCTGGTCGTTCATGTGCTTCAGGTGCACTCATCCGTTCAATTTGAACATTCATGAAGTGTACATGCGCATGCGTAGCAATAACTACACGCGACTGGGTCACACCCCAATCCAATCAAATACTCTCCTGCCCATTCCCTCATACTACCGATGAAGATTTCTACCAGAGATCAAAGTCCGCTTCCGATACTTGAATAGCCAGATTTATTTATTGAACTCTTCATTATACGGAGATTAGATCAATTATAAATGATCATTATTTCCAAAGACAAACAACAAATATTTCTGCTCGCAATTTTCATTTTCCGAACTTTCCGAGACTAAACTCGTTATATGGCGGCAACGATGTTCTTGCGTGATTATTTGTATGAATAGCAAATCGTTAAATCGTTGCGTTTTATCAACATTTGAAAATTATTTCATTGGATTTCAATACGTTATTCAGTTGTGAAAATTATTTGTGGAGAAAACAAAAGAGGAACCTAAATGCGTGCGTTTGCAGAAATTTTGTGTAGTGTTCATTTTGTCTCGAGTGCATAAATTGAACTCCAACGAATGAAATAATTGTTCGAGTGATTTCCGAGTTTCGCTTAAAAACACACACACACACACTGGTGCCACGATTTTTTCATATTTTTCCTATACGTGAGATAGATAATGTATGTTAGTATTCGAGGATCACATCATACGTTTTATAGTGGCGCGTCATCTGTCGCCTTGACTTAGATTAATTGGCTTTACTGCCTATTTTTGGATTTGGCCTGTCTCGGAAATGATTTCAAAACTCATTGGTTATGAGAGTGCTCTCCAGTTCGTAATTCCATAGAATTATTAGTCTTCTTTCATTAGGAGTTTCGGTTGGCCTACTTTTTCCTTAATACTAATTTCCTTAATGTGAAGTTGGAGGACGAATTTTTAAAATCAACCGTGTGAGATTAACTGACAGCCTTGTATAGTCAGTTCAGCAAACTGTGCGTTCATTTCTCCAGAGTCTTGAAGTGCTTGGTGTGCTTAATATGTAATTGTCTATCCAACATATTTTGATGGCAATCAAGCTTGTGCTTGGTGCTTTATCTTGATGTCTTGAATGGCATTTCTGACCAGCGGTATATTCAAGTCATTGTGGGTGTTTTCATTTCTCATTTACCAGAGTACACCGGTAATTAACCAGTTTTTTTCGAGAAAACTCTTTGGATTTTATCGACGTTACTTGAACGTGCTTTTTAAGTTCGGATGTTGAGCAGCCTATGAAGCTGACGTACTTTCCGCTTCGATTAAGTCTCCTTGGCTTCAATGTGCCTTCCCCAGGTTAGTCGCCGGTCCAGATGGATCATCGGATCGGATTTTGAAATGGAGATATTATATAGTTATCACAAAAAGATGCACCATCTCTCGTTATCTCTCTTTTCGTGAACTATTTTAAGAGCCATCGTTCTTGTCAGCGCAATACGAGACACGTTCTACTCGTGACCCGCTCTTGTGTACATTTGTACATGTGTACATACATACATCGGCTGACTGAACAGGAAAATCTTATGAGCATTTTGCGAAACTACGCAAAGATTCATTTCTTCTTTCGCCTTTAGATTTTATCTGCGCTTTTTTTTCGCTTGCAGACAAACATGGAATGAGTAAATGTGTAATTAAATTATGCCATTGGCAAATAACTAAAGACCACAAGCAAACGTAACAGACCCACATCTTGCAGTGACATAACATCCGTCTCCGCCTGACTCCGACTTTACTCTTTTATAAATTGCTTATGTTTGTAACTACATGCATGTACATTGTACATAGATGTGTACATACATGTCTATGTACACATGTTACATATTTAATGTGTGTTTATGCCTAATCTTCGTTTATTACTACGAAATGTTTTATTGTTTTGGTGATAATTCGAGCATGAAATTTACCATTGCACCGGGTCTAGTGTTTGTTGTCAGCGCTCAGCTCATCTGAAGCTCATTTTCCTGCCCGTTTTTTTTTTTTTTCAAGGGTTATTGACAATCAATGACAATGCATTCACCGTTTTCTGAAATGTTGGGAAATCTCCAAACGAACCGATTTAAACCAAAATGAAAAAGAAAATTAGCAACATTTTAAATATACACTGACGCTTCGATGTCACCTGCATAGTGGCCACATCAATCAGACATAAGATGAATATTAAATATATTTTATATCTGAAGATTGTTCAAGCGAAATATTCGGGAACATTTTCTGTGGACATTTGTTGTACGAGTACCAATTAATTTGTTTTATCCTCATTATCCCCGTTGTCTTATTTAATCGTTTTATCTTAATACATGTACATATTTGATTACCGCTCACCTAAACATTTGTAATATCATTTAGCAGTTAGTTTATTCTGCTTTTAAAAGGCCAACAAAATCATTACAATTGTTTAATTGAATGAACATGTTCGTTGTACTACTTTGAGTCATGAAGTCGACATTTCCTCAATGGACACATTTTATGTGAGACGAACTGCTACCCTATGAGTCATGCAGTACAGTGCAGTCTTAAGGGTATTCATTTCAAAAAAAAAAAAAAAAAAATTGATTGGGAGGAAAGAAATGGATTTAGTTTCGTCAAACAATGACGGTGATTTCGCCACAAGCAGGTCAACCTAATCCAGAATCACAAAATGCGTATGAAAATTAAAATGTTGACCACGACCAATTGTGTGTGAAAAAATAAAGAAAATACTTTAGCTACTTTCCAATACTGGGGAGACTGGATAACAATTTCCATACTGATCCTGTATAGATAGCGAGTATTAATCAATCCTACTGTAGAACAAGTTCTACAATGACCAGAAAATATAAATAAAATATACAATTTATTTAATTTCAATACATAAATTGTTTTTTTTTCTGGCGATACTGAATGAAGTCGTGCTGTAGCGCAGCTTCGCTTTGAAGAAAACTCGAGAAGTAGTCCCACGTTTTTATAATGAAAATTTGATTTGAAAAACAATCAAGACCTCCATGACCATCTGGTAAAATATCAAGAGTCTAGCGGCCTTCCTAATGATGGCTGCCTTTGAAGCCGAGCTACTGATGACGTGATGGCGCTCCTTGCGGAACGGTGGAGTCGAGCTCTGTATATTTTCAAGGGGTTTGATAGGATCTGGGACGGTGCAAACTCATATCAAAACTTATTGCATTTGCTGTCGGTAATACCTTCTCTCGATTCAGAGTGATGCTAGTTGGGCTAGCCATATTTTGGAATTGTCGAAGAAACCCGTCAAAAGTTTAGGCTTTTTGAAATGATGCAAGAAATACTTCATCCCATCCGATCTCCTTAATATGTCCACCACTTAATTTGTTGTTAAATGTGTTGCCAATCGAATGAATTGTTGAGAGTGAATTTTCGTTGAAAATGTATTATGTCAGACGCAGAGCGAATATGGTCAGTGACGACCTTGGTAGACGTGGTTTGGCGCTGGGCCGACGTACATTCCAGTACAATTTGTGAGCCGGCAATCGACGAAGAGAAAGGTCATTCGACTGACGGGCGTTATCAAAAAAGATATGCAGGACATTGAAATCAAATGCAGTCTTTGTAGAATTTTAAAAAAACGATTCGAAAATATCTCTTTTTTTTTTGTTGTGATTGGAACAGTATTTTTATACTAGAGTTTAGAGATTAACAACAATTTGACTCTCTAACTTCAGAGACTGGCGATTTTAATAGCAAAATGTTGCCGACTGAAGCCTTTCAGCACAGTGTGAATTATTAAAGTGAATACCCCTAATGTAGAACGAATGTGGAAAAAAAGTGAGCCGTGAAAGAAATCCCACAGCAAAAGGGTGCGGGATTGCAGTGCATACATTTGTAGCTTATGCGGCGACTGAACTGTCGTGGAGCCGCCGTAATAGGAGAGTGGCTGTGAAAAGCGATTTTGTGTGTGTGTGTGTGTGTGTGTGAGCCTGTTTGTGTGGGGCACCGTGCTTTAGGAAACCGGTTGAATGGCACTCGTTATTTGGCTGACTGTGAATGTGCATGAAGTCTACATTGTACAAGCGTTTTACTTTCGGCTATAAAATGTTAAAAGTTATTCAAAAGGTTCATCTCTTGGAAATTGTAATTAGCCCATACCCGTCAGTCCGTCAGTCCGTCCGTCTGGCCATGCTCATGCAATTCGCGAGCGAGTGATGAAAGATGACACAGATTTGTCGATAGCTACCAACAGCAGTGGCGTGGTTTTTCGAGTTGGATGTGATATTTCGTGTCGACGGTTTGCCAAGCCAAAAAGATGCGCAAACAAAACGGTTATTTACATCACTAATGATGGAAGTAATTCGATAGTGCTGCAAACATGCTCTGCATCCATAATTCGGCAAAGGAGCTTGTGTGCATGCTTGCGCGCGTGTGTGTTTCTTCACAACACCGTCGTACATTACCGCAGCCGTCGAATAAAGAGATCAACCGGTTTTGACGATATGCGGTCACCTTAAAAACACGCGGCTGACGTCCGAGCGCAGGGCGCAATTTTCTATGTGTAAACTCCCCTGTCGACAGAAGGTAAACCAGATAACGACAAATGCCATTCAGGCAAGTTGACAGTCCGCTCGGTCCGACCGCAATGGAACAATCGCCTTTCATATGTACACGTCAAAATCCCGGTCTCTTTTCTTTCGCAGTTGGAGATGTTAATAATCCCCACACCCGTACGCCGTACCAGCGATCATGGCCCATTAGCTCCCTCAGGCATCCCTCCATCCAACCCCTTTCACAGCAACCTGCATACATACACATGTATGTAGGTACGTGTAGATATGTGCAGCAGATAAGTCGGCCGTTAGCCTTGAGTTTTAATAGCTATTAAGTCCAACGCTGTACGTCGTCTCGGCCGCCATTATGTTGTCTTTGGCATTTAAGTAAGAAAAATAAATAATGGGGGGTGTGGGGGTTGGGGGGGCGACGTTGACTACATACTGAATGATTTTGCATCATTATCGCCGCTCGCCACTCGTCGCCCATTGCCATTGTTTTTGTATCGCCTCTGGTTCCGTCAACTTCGAAACTGAAGAACGTACGATGCAGCACCAGCAAAACGGTCTTTCTCGGAGCGTTGCTTTGTTGCTCATTGCAACTGACATGTGCAACTGTGCACCGACGAACTACGAAACAGAGAGTCAATGTGCATGATCGATTTCTGATTTCTGCACACCTCGCCACACCACTCCACCATCCACACCACCATCATTCAGAGCACATTGCACAGCGGCAGCACAACACATGTCTGCTTCAGATGATGCATGCATACACATGTTCGTGTGCGTGCCTGTGTTTGGTCGGTATCTTCTTGGGTCGTCCTCCATATGATTCGATTTCGTTTCAAAGTGAACGGACAGACAGACAAGTGGACGGACCGAAGTGCAACCACTTCAGAGCCAGCATAACTGGAGGGAATATGCAAAGCAAACGAACATAATAGTTTCTTCAAGGACGACATTGTGTAATTAATCCTGTTTAAGAAGCAGCTGGAGGTTAGCTGCAGTAGAACTGGTCGGTCGGGACGCTCGAGTGTTCGGTTGCACAACCAACATGAAATCGAACTGAAATCTCAATGGTATACAATATCCAGTAAGTTGCGCGTCCAGAATCGTTTTCAAATTACAAAAGGAAAGGCATCTTTATGTCTTGGAATTAGCCGTTTTTTTTCGAAATGTCCACGAAGACCGTTAGTCATCAGCAAATTTATATTTGCAACTATTGGGAGAAAGAGAACTCCCGCACTCACTACTTTGTACTGAGCCAACTGCATTTAACAATGTCGTCGTACGCTTTACCATCCGATCGGCAACCGAGGTGCAATCGCAGCAGTCCGAATCTCGATTAATTGAGCGTCAGTCGGGTCCTATTTACATATAACGCATATCTAATGAGAAACTTGTGATCCTATTGGTATTCAAATTGGATTGTGGCAATGTACCATTTGAAGTCTAAGAATATTTCAATAAAATTAAAAACGAAACGTTTATAATTTTTGTTATCCCGCGATGCCATTTTGGGAAGATTTTCCGGGGTAATCTGGAGAATCAAATCAATAAATGTAAATTGTAATATAATTTTCCCATCTCATAGTATTTGAAATGTGATATGTATTTTAGTTGGACTATGTCAGTTTCAAGTTGAATTTCCTAATATTTCTGCGCCATGAGCAATTGGGATTTCTCGACAATTCCAATACGAAATGTTATTGGGTCTCCCTTTTACTCGGCAAAGATGTCAAACAAGAGATGCTATGAGTAAGAGATTAAACGCAATTGGCTAAAAATCGATTTAAAAATTACATCTCCCGTTGAATGGAAATACTCCAATGTAGACCGAATAATTGTGTGTGTTATCAAATCAAATATTAATTAAATAGAAAATGCCTATGTCCTTGTTGGAAAACCTGTACAATTCCAAATGTGTACAGTTAACCCTTTGCGAGCTTAAGTCTATTTCACTAAAACAGAAACATATTCCTTCATTATGACAACATTCGACTTCAATTCTATTAGACGATAATGCGGGAACAATGTCAGTATACTTTAACCGTTGAATATTCAATGACTTGAACCTTTCAAAAGACACGTCTATGGATTTAATGGCCCGACGCCACTCAAAATGGTCAATGAAACAAGTGTAGGTCAATACTAAAGTGAAGTTTTTTTTTTGAATTTTAAATCACCCCAAGGTCTTTTGATAAACTCAATGTGTGTCAATGTGAGATTCTAAATATTGTTTGTGTTTTATTTTGCAGATTTTTCTGTTGCCTTGTGGCTAGTGTGTGCTGGGCGGATAATTCCGTGGAGTCAAATATGATGCCAGCTGCATCAGCGGCACCATTCGAAACATCTCACAAACGTCCCGAGGGCATGGGTGACGATGGCTTTGAGACGTCTCATCGGATATCACATTACGACGTGGAGAACATGAACCTTTTGCCCACCAAAGAGAAACCCGAACTGAACCCGATACTTAGTGCTCTCATCAACGAGGACGTCATGAAGAGCATTGAGGCCAAGCGGGCCATTGAAGAGGCTGAGTTGGAAATCATCAAGTCGGAAGTGGCTGCCGAGGAGAAGAGAATGATGGAGGAGGCTGAGAAGATGGAGTCTACTGAACAAGTGGAGAAAACCACAGACGTTCCACTGACGGTACTGACCACCGCAGCACCCATGAAGAAGGCCGAACTCGATACGGACGATGAAATTAATGTTGGTTTTGTAGATCAGGCCATTGCTTTGGACACAGCCGGTACGGAAAATAACAAGAAATCTCGCATCGAAATTAAAAAGGGTCCCAATGGACAGGACTACGAGTATGAATACGTGTACTACTATGAGGAAGACGACGATGAGAACAAGGGCAAAGCCGGCACAGGCGACGACAAAGACAAGGACAAGGAAGAGGAGGCAGAATCTCGCGGTAAGTCTCGTTACACCAACATTGAACGCAGCACTGCTGCCACACCCACCGACAACAGTTTGGTCAGTGGCAAAGCCAAGGGTCGTTCGTCGAATGTGGAGGAAAACATTGAAACTGAACGTTTACCTCACAACACCCGCTTCCCCAGTCGTGGAAAGACTGCCGATGTACCGCCTACACCTGCACTAGACTCAGTTGACTCCGCTGCCGAAAAGAAGAAGATCAGCGTAAAACGTCCCAGTCTCGAATTGGTGGACAGCGAAACCTTCAATACCGATGAGAAGCAAGCCAAGGGTTCGCGCAATCCCGAAAACGACACCAAAACGGCTATAGCAATTGAACAGGAAATGGCAGCCGCCCAAGCTACAAAGGACGCCGAAGATGCCGAAGCTGAGAAAAAGAAATCCGAAAGTGACGATGCCTCCATGGACGATGACGAAGATATGGAACAAACCACCCCAGCCATGGAGAAGGCTGCCCTCGATCTGTACGCTATTTTGGCCAATGAAAACAACAACATGGAAATGACCACAGACTCGGATATGGACATCACAACGCTCCTCCCCGACACAACGGACATGTATGGCGATGACATGTTGACCACACTGATCGACGAAGAGCCAAGCTCGACTACCACAACGACCACAACTACAACTCCAGAACCAACGACCACAACAACAACAACGACTACTACCACCACCACCACACCCGCACCATTGTTTGGTGGCAAACGAGGAGGTCTTAACACAGCCGGTCGCAATCGTTTCAAGCTGAAGTCCAGCGGAGCAGCATCCACAACCACTGAAGCTCCATCTGCCGAAGCACCCAAAACCAACAAAAGTAAGTTGTGCACTCTACCGGAAGCGGCCTTAATGTCCTTACTCTGAATAACATTTAATTTGCTTCTTTCAGACCGTTTCTCACGGCCATCCATCGGTGGTCGTCCCCGCCTAGGTGCTAAAACGACCGCTGCTCCCGCAACCGAGGACCATCAAGAGGAGGAAGCCTCTGTCAAGGAAGTCAAACCCGTTAGTTCTGGATTTGGTCGCAACAAACGTGAGTGCAAACACAATTTCGCTTTCAGGCAAAAAGACATACATAGACTGATATTAATTCTCCCCCAGCACGCAACCGTTTCAACCTTCGTGGCAGTACCACGACTGAAGGTTCCGCCGGCAAAAGTGATGACGGTCAGGAGGAGTCTGCTCCTAGCACAACATCGCGCTCGCTGCGCGGTCGCCCGACTCTGAACATCCGTGGTCGCAGTCGCACAACCACCAGCAAGACGCCAGCAGCTGAAGACGACTCTGCCAATGACAGTGAGAACAGTGTCGACGAAAAAGCAGCCACCCCCGCATCGTCCCCCACAAAGGCATCTCGCTTCAATCTTAATCGCGCTTCAGGCGGTCGTCTCCCCGGTCGCGGTAAGCTCGGTCGCACCACTGAAGCTCCAGCTACCGCCGAAGACTCTGCTGCTGACAGCAGCCATCACAACGATGTGAAGGGCGAAGGAGATGAATCTGCTGATAAAGCAGCCGATGAAAAGCCATCCGCCAACTTGGGTGGTCTCAATCGTTTGAAATCTCGTCCACGTATAGGTGGCATACACAAGACTGACAGCCAGAAACCAAAATCGGCACCCGCCCCCGCACCACCACGCAAGATCAATCCATTGCTTGCCAAGAAACGTCTTCAATTAGGTTCCTCCACCACGGGTAAGTAATCTGGAGCACCCACATCGATTACCCGTTATTTTACTCACCCCTTTGTTCAATTTGTCCAAACAGAAGCCGCACCGGCAGAAGAAGCTGTGGAGTCATCCTCAGAAGATGCCGATGCCCAGGAAGAAGCTGCTGCCGACACGAATGATGAAAACAAAGAGGAACCAGCGGAGGACACGGAAACCACAACCAAACACCAACCCCGCGGCTTGGGTCTCTTGGGCCAGAGAAGGCCTCTCAGAAAACCCGGAACATTATTGTAAATAAACTCACACTCACTGAGTACTCAAAACTATGAAATGCTCATATCTTAAATACTTCTATTCTTACTATGTATGTATGTATGTATTTTTATATAATAATGACCATCTCTCCCTTCCGACCCACTCCCTAAACATATCTAAATGCTCCCCTCCCCACACCGCAATGTTCTCTACAGGAACACGTTCTCTTTTCCATTTAATTCCGACACTTATCGAATTCTGACACAGACCCCCTCCCACTTCCGGTAGTTGTAGACGGAACGTGATCCCAGATGCAGTGCTTCGATAACCCGTAGGTAAACTTCCACAACTACAACACAACCAACAAAAAAAAAAGACCATGTTCTATTCCTTCGGATCTACATAAACGATTGATTTTATTTTAAGTTGCTTAAATTAGGTACGAAACACAAATCCTTATTGAATTTCTCGATGTACGATACACACGCGCATACGTACATGTGTGTGTATGCATGTGTGTAAACATGTATGTATGTATGTATTTGTATTGTAAAAAGTTTGTTATAAAAATTATTTTTGATAAATAAACCACAAAATTTTAAACATATGCCGTGCATGATAACTGGCACGAGTCCGGCGACAACGGTGCGGGCTTTGCGGTATACTCACACAATGGGTTCCAAGGTTAATTGGTCGCCCGCTCAGGTTACACAAATGGCAGCGTTCGGTGATTGACTTTTAATTGGCGACTTGTTCATTTTTCTGCAACTCTTTGCGTGCACAGTGGGAGGCACTGATTGCATTCCAGTCTGCGTATAAGAGATGCCTTCGACTTTATCAGAACACTGACAATTTATCTGACGCCAATGCAATGGCTTAGGAACGATGGGAAAATATATATACGTATGTAATTGAATGGCACATGTAGGGCACGCTATACACGTGACGTTTCAAAAATCTACATCACGAGGCTGTAGCCTTGGAAAACGTGTTATAAATTTCCAATACGTCGCTTTTTTGTCGTCTGCTATTCAATTTGTTAATTAAATATATGATTAAATAGAGAGTTAATAGACAAAACCCCGGTCCCGGATGTTTTTTTTTTCAGTGATCTTCCGGCACGTATTGCATTGGGTGTCTCTGAGATCCCTCTGTACGATGAGCATATGCTGACTGGAGAAGTGTCAGACTTTGAACACAGCAAACTCTGTCATTCATATTCATTTGATCATCGGTGACTTCCTTATTCAATAACACCTTTCAAAATCGGTATTAATGAATGAATCAACTGCGAATAGGTTGTATGACATCAAAATATAAATGTGTCACTCCGAGTCAATTAATTTGTGTGGTGTTGCCAAATTTCACCACTAACTCATAACTACTTGTGGCACTGTCAATGCTTTTTACTTGCATCCGGAATGAAATCGTTTAATTGCGCTGAACGAAATGAAAGTCTGCAGATCTAAACTACTGTGCACAACCATCGAATCACGACTAAGGATAGAGCGTTGAATAACAAATGCTGTATAAATTGATGGACGATTTTCGAATTACCTGCAATTGTCGTTGCACCATGACATTCGATACTCTGCAAAAGTCGCGAATACTCCGGATGCTTCTTGGCTATGTGGGCCTGTGGACAGAAACGGAAGCGAATCGAGTGTCTCCGTTAGTGGTGAGCCTGGCCATACATATACCGTTCACGTTTACCTACACGATCCTAATGTGGGTGGATGTCATCCTTAGTTCGGATTTGAGTCAAGCTACGAATGTTCTGTACATTGCGTTCACGGAAACCGCCTTGGTTGTGAAGATTCTAAGTATGTTGTTCCACAGGCGCTTGGCCAAATCCATGTTCGACGACTGGCAGGCCGATGCCAATTTCAGACTACAGACCGTGCAGGAGCAATTGATGTGGAAGGGGTCATTTAGAATGTTTGGCGTTGTGTCATTCCTGTATATAACCTGCAGCATTAGTGTGGTGTTCTGTGCTTTTAGTGCCGTTCTGTTTCTCAACACTTACCAGCTGCCGTTTCCCTACTGGACACCGTTCGACTGGCACCATCCACTCTACTACTGGTATGCGTACCTCTACGAGGCTTTGGCTATGCCCCTGACCTGTGTATCGAATTGTACTCTGGACATGTGGCAGTGTTACATGATGCAACATTTGGCACTATGTTTCGGACTAATAGGCATGCGCTTACAGAATCTTGGCCGGGAACTGGGCGAGACAGATGCAGATGTAGCGAGGGCTCTCATCCGTAGCATGCAGTTCGATCAGAAAGTCCGCAGGTAGACATGTTTCCTTCTCCAACTTACATGGGTGTGTATGAGTGTGATTACAAGCCGTTCTTCTTACAGAATGTCGATGCAGTGTGAACGCATTGTCTCGTACCCGGTTTTGGCCCAAATACTGTTGAGTGCCCTGGTCTTGTGCTTCAGTCTTTATCGACTGCAGAATGTCAACTTTTTGGAGGACCCAGGAAACTTTACGTCGTTGCTGCAGTATGTCGTCTGCATGATATTGCAGATTTTCCTGCCCTGCTATTACGCCAATCAGTTGACCATGCAGTCGTCGCGTCTCATGAACAGCATCTACAATTGCAATTGGATCGAGATGTCGCCATCGAACCGCTGCATGATCCTCTCATACATGCAGTATCTGAATAAACCGGTCATTCTAAGGGCCGGCAACTTTTTCGACATCGGCTTACCGATATACACCAAGGTAATGCATTTGTAGGATATTAAGAGGACTTTTGTTACCAAAGGTCTTTAAATACACATATGGTTGAGTTCTAAAACTCATGTCAAGTACATTAACTCTGTTCATACACGTACACATGCATTTTGAACTGAAATCAAGTATGCAATTAACATAAATTAAATAGCACAACTTCAATTATGCGCTGCGAAGGCATTGAGTCGTCAGTATTTAGTTGAGACCTTGGATCTACGTTCCATTTCAGTGTGTCGCCTCACATTGTACTATGGAGGTTTCTAATGCGAGCAGTGGCGTGTACTGCGGATCATTTTACATTATTATTCTATTTTACAGACAATGAACAACGCGTATAGTTTCTTTGCTCTACTGCTCAATATGGACATGGAATAAGGGGGATGGAAGACGGAAATGAAATGACGGGAAAGGCGGAACAAACTGATCAGGATCATGGACAAGGAGCGTGCTTGCGAAAAATATTCAATTTATTTACTTATGACACTTTGTTTAGCTACATTAAATGTATTCACGTTTCAAAGTCTACTTTTAGGCACATGTTTATAAAATGAATGATGAGAACTATCTACCGAATTTGAGCTTATTTGACACATGGACGACAATGGAAGAAAATAGTTTTCGTCCAATGACTCGCTGGGAAAATGGCAGTTTGTTATACGAAATTTCCAGAAACCCCAAATCGGAAAATAGTGTAATTATTTTCAATGTTACTACAGTGGAATCCGTGTAATTGCAGAAATCGCTTAAGTGAATCAACAACTGTTATACAGTGATTTCGACAAATTTCCCTCGAATCCAATACAAGACCGTTTAATTGAAGGGCGTTTTATTAACAACCATACTAAAAATCTTTTCGAATTAAACGGATTTGACGAAAAAGTAGTCAACTGTTCTACTTAACATATTTTCAATATGAAATTGCATTCGCAATCTCCTTGTGAGCACCAATATACATTTATAAATATTTAACATTACGTTCTTCCAATTATTAAATCTTTGCAAGCAAAAGCGGCCCAGCCTACGGAGATAACTTAAATTTGGTATGGAATTCAACTTAAATCGGAATGATTTAAAAACGACCAGTAAGGCCACAAACGAATCAGATTGTTGGTCAATATCTGCTGAAATCAAGAAATAAATAATAGAAATTCTAATGTCTTTGTTGGACCTACGACCTCAAGCTTGATTATATTAAAAATTTCAAATACAAATCATAGACTTCATGTATGCAACATCTAACTACTGTCATAGGAAACATCGTATTAAAACGTATTTATTAAGTTACTGTATGTATGTTCATTTGTCCCATGTCCATATTTTGACCCAGTTCGGTTTATTGCCCAACGTCCATCCATCTCATGCCCATGTCAATTTTGTAATCAATGTGCCGGTTGCCATTATTTTTCTAGGTCAAACGAACCTTAAAGTACTAAATCTGAACCTTAAAATACTAAATCTAAGGTGAGTAAAGTTACCCGACAGTATATAGATCCCTATGTCGCGCTAATCTAAGCTGCAGGGGTATTATGGCATTGTCCAGTTATTGGCAATATTGGAGAGTAAATGTAAACCTGCTATACAAAACAGATCAAGGGGTCGCAGATATCGCACTCGGTGAGAGTTCTCCTAAACTTATCGAAGTGGTTGCCCATTGAGAAAAATGGGATTTGTTTTTATTATGTTTTGGTTGCTATTATTTATTCACTCCATCTGATGTTGTAGATATTTACACCATCTTCGGAATATAACCCCCGTATATGTGCAGAGGAGGGCGGTGGTGTTGACCGGATATAGTATGGTATCGGAACGTGAGTTGTATATCGCTGTTCTATAGATAGTTTAACGGTATCTGTTATTCGGACATCCAGCGTCTTGTCGCTGTGACCGGTTGAACGGCCGACTCATCATTCTTTAGCCGGACTGTTCGTATGTTTGTGGAGTACTCCTCCAACACGTGTCATTTCTGCCAGTTGCGACAAATGTCAACGAACACTACTCCCTCATTCCATCGCCCAACACAGTGCAGTGCATTTCTAAGGGGACATCCCCATTCCCTAAACAAATGTTGTAAATCGAAATGGAAAGTGACTCTTCCGCCAGAAGTGTAAAAGCTGTTTTCGTCAATCTGCAATTGTGTCTTGTAATAATGCCCGTTATTGTTGCTGTTGCTGGCTTTTTGCAGTCACCTGCAATTCGGTCGTCTATCTTCAACAGGTTGCAAAATACGGTGGGACAGATAGATTAAAACGAGCATATGCATGCGTGTATGTGCGCCTGTTTATGTCAGCAGGTACATATGTATGTATGGAGGTAGCCGACGATGGCGCTTCTTAGTCTGGTGTGGGTTTTATGACCCAGGCATTTCATTGTTTACTTTTTGCTTAAATCGCTGAGCGCCTTGTCATAGTTCGCGTTCATTGTTTAATATTTTCTAGTTTCGAAATTTCCCTGTTTGTGTGTGAGCGGATCGCGGTACCTTTCTGGGTTCGCTCGAAGTGTGTGCGTGTATGTGTTTGGTTTTTGATAGAGCAAGTGTTCTGTTCTGTTTCGGATCGGTTTCGTTTACCTGAAAATATGATCGCTGCTACGGCTTCTGTTGTTGTTGTTATTGTTATTGCCGTCGTTGCGTTGTTTGGTATTGTGCGATGAGGAGAGTTTATCTTGAGGATTTTACGACACTTGCAGGTAGACAATCGTAGCCGATTCATTCGTATTAGGGTCCTTGATAATTTCACAGAAACGAGGAACTTCGCACCTATGCCATTGTTCGGTTGAGTCGCGGTGCTGCACTCTTCATCAATTACTTTTCTCCCCGCAGCGATTTCAAGTGTTGTTTATTGTTCGACGTCATAGAGATTTTTACGCCTTCGAGAATTGTTACCATCATAAACGTTTCAAGTGGTTATTAAGTAAAATCCATTGTGTGTATGCGTGAGTGTACATGTACATGTCCTATCGCCTGGTACAATGGCCGAATATAACCATTTTATTATGTTGTCGCCCTGAATCTTTTGTCTTCTCAAGTGGTTCTTTATTTTGCCGTCCTCTAAGTTGGATTTGTATTGCTGGTGCTGCTGCTCATTCTCCCTGCCCAAAATCAGGCAAAACCATCTGAAACAATAGCAGCTCCTTAGAGATCCTGCTGGCTCTGTATGGCTGTTGTTGTTTCAGTTTGCTGGAATGGTGTTATACCTAGAAAAGGACAACGCCAGATTGTGTTCTTGTTGTTGCTTGTGTATGTGTGCGTGGGTGGGTGATGTGAGCTGGTACACACGCTCATTGCCAGCCACTTGAAATCTTGCGTGTCACTCACAGCATGAAAAGGTGTGCAAATTGTGCGAAAGGTGGAAATTCTAACAATTTTGGAAAACCTTGATTTGGCATTAATGAA
Source organism: Hydrotaea cyrtoneurina (assembly GCA_958296145.1). Lineage (NCBI taxonomy): Eukaryota > Metazoa > Arthropoda > Insecta > Diptera > Muscidae > Hydrotaea > Hydrotaea cyrtoneurina. The sequence goes on along the minus strand of OY282513.1, from coordinate 928,768 downwards.
ACACTCATTGATATCCAATTGAATATAACCTCCGATTTTAAATCTAGCCGCAACAAATCGGCGGCGTTACACTCGTTGCGCAAATGTCTCAAATGTGATATGTGGAATTCCCCACATTAGGGATTTTCCAAAAATACACCACCAGCGGAATTAACCTTCCTTTTTGTACACAGGCCGAATGCGTACATAGTACGGGCGCTACATTGCAAAGCGCCATGCGCGATGACAAAACAAACGGAAGTTGCATTTTGACGCTGTGTATTTTTAATTTCCGGAACTTGCATGAACCAGGTTTTACCGGCATGACTAAGACATACAGTACGCTTTGGGTCCAATATAAACAATTTTCACACGAGGGCACAATTTGTAAAGGATACGCTTTTGAACACGCACTCATTGCTGATGGAGTTCGGAGATCGGCGACAACACTCTCCTGCAGCTGAAGATCCAGCACATGCGGACGTCATCAGCTTCGCCGGATGCAAAAGAAGCTTTCTGAGAATATACATACAGTGCACTCGCGCTAACTTGAACTAATTAAAACCAGGCCTGTTCAAGATAGCGAATTTGTTCACGTTTATGGATGCTATATTTTTATATTAAAAAACGTTTATTTTTGTTAAGCCGTAACTGTTAATGTATGTGTTACATTTTTTTTAGATAACTTAACATACATACTTAATCTTATTTTGAAAAAAAAAAAAAAAGACGTAATCTTTGTCTGAACTTTCTTCTTCGTAATTATATCTAAAACAGCCTTTTCGCGCAGCGTTTGCAAAACATTTATTTTATTTGGGCTCAGTTGTGTGTTTGTGGCCCAAATAATGGCCTTATTAAATAAATTAACGGCTTCAATTGAAGTCACTTGCTCCTCCTGTTCATTTTCTTGATTTCTTGTAGGTTCATCCTCGGAGTCACTATTTTCAATCGGTTCAACTTCATTAAACAGTCTGTCTTGATTCCAATCGTTGATTTCTTCAACTGTGTAAGAATTCTATGTTAAGAAAGAAACCTATAGCTAAAGTCTTCAAACTTTTTGTGAAAAATTTATACCTGTGGAGCCAAAACGAACAAAAGCGTAGATTTTCATCCCACATCCACTGAAAAATTTTGTTCAAGTTATAGAGTATTTTGCATTTGTTCAAGTTATAAGGTAGTCAATGGACAGAACAAAATGTTCAAGCTAGCGAGTGTTCAAGTTTGCGCGTGTTCAAGTTAGCGCGAGTGCACTGTATATAGTAAAGACTATATTATACACTATTATTATATTAAGGGGACGAAAAATATTCGAAAATGCTGTCGAGTATGAGTGATTTGTAGTTCCGAATCGGTTACAAACAGCAGGCAACTGTTTGTACTGGAGAGAGATGTTGTGAACATTTTTTTAATTTTGCTCAATCTATGTACCACACAGACATTGGATAGAGTGTACACACTGTACGTAACTCAACAGTAACTTTGTTAATTTTGCCAAAAACAAGAACGCATAGAAAAAATAGGTAAATAGGCAATGTGTAAAACTGGTCGAAAATGACCTCAGGCTACTGCAGATGATCTCTATGCAAGCGTCTTGTCCTTAAAATAAAATGAATCAACTATTTAATGTACATAGGTACATCTATTTGTGTATTAATTTGAATTGAGTGTAAGCTTAAGCAGTTTACATTTAAAACACTACATCCAGAACATGCATTTATATCAAAACTTGCGCTGTTGCTATTCTTTCGATCACAAATGTATGTACATGCGACATTCGGGAGGCATGATTCCAATAGATCGGTACATATCTCATTAACACAATGATGGGTAGATTCACTGTTGCTCTCTCACCCGCCGTTTGGATTTTTCATGTTGTTTATCTGACATGAAAAGTGGTATGTGTGCATTCTTGAACTGACGTCATACTTGGACACATCCAAAAAAAAAACACAATGCTCGTATCTGCTGCTTCGACAACACGGAGAAAGATCATCTGCCCGCTCAGTAGTTATAGATATGTACACTGTACATGCACGTTGGGGAGACACTGAAAGAGAGTCGACTAAGCTTATTAGGCATACGGTCGAGGCTCCATGCTCATGGCGAGAATTCCTCTCACTTATACTAATGTGCAAATGAGCACAGAGCCACACACACACACATGCATGTATGGTACAGGTTGAGATTGATTTTTGTTGTCTTGTGGGCGACAAAGCACCGCAAACATTTTGTTTTCTTTTCTCAAGCAGAGCCAACAGCACTGCCCCAACTGGCTGTAAATAAAAATAGTTCTCGATAAATGATTTCGTTTATAGGCTCTCAGTTTGCTCGAAAGCTTCGCCGTAGAATAATGTCGTGACTGATTTAAAAACAAAAAAAGTTGAACAAACGTCCGTTCACAACAGATTTAGTGAGTTTGTGACCGAAAAAGAAGCAGAAAGAAAATACAAAAAAAAAAATACTACACCATTGTGCATGAATGTGCAAACGCCGAACCAAAAACAAACCCCAATACACAATAGTAAACAACGAAAAGAAAGAAAATAACAAAATATTATTATTCATAGGTACTTGCTCGTATAATTTTATTTGTTCGCTGTGCTTTTTTGTATTTTTATTGTATTGTTCTTTTACAACTTCTGTCGATTATTTAAGAAGAACTGAAAAGAGGACTCGATGATGAAGCGAAGAACTCGCGTGTTGACGACGATGACTTACATACATACATATGTATGTATACGTAGTACGTACAGGCACACATAAGCAACAGACGGTTTTTTTTTTGGAAATACTTTGGCGAATACGTTTTTCATTTTAACTTATAATTTTTGAAATACATCGAGGCGAATAAGAAATTATAAAACAAAAAACGCAACTCTGCAGTTTGGCTGCCTGCATAGCTCTGCATAGTCAGCAAGTAGTCAGTCACAAAGTTGGTCGTATTTCGTAAATATCATGACATTTCTGTTTATCTTGAATTTCTTGCAACAATACAATACAAAACAACAACAAATCAAGTGTGTGACGAAAAGTCAAAACATACGCGATACGATACTCACTGCTAGTCACTGCTCGATGTCGATGAATTCGTAGGCAGACGTTTAAAAAAAACAACATTCTTGCTATGAATATATTCATCGTCTACATTGTACATACGTACATACACATGGCCACATAGACACAGACACACACACACACATTCAAACATATACACATCGTATACCGACGTACGTACGGATGAATTGGAATTCAAGATTTACCCGCAGATTGTAGTGTGTTGTGCTTTGATAGTAGTGTTAGTTCTTTCAGACATTGTTTTGGTGTTGTTGTATATACTCACAAGTTTTCCATTTCCAGACTTACATACACACATTTATCTAGAGATGTCTGTGGCTTGGCGAAGGAACGAGTATATCAAAAATTCTGTCGGCCAATCGATGTCCCAAAATACCCCAACATTGTCAGCTGAGGATGTTGCATATTGTCTGGTTCCAATCAAACACTAAACGACTCAACCGACAGTCCTGGCCATACCACGAGAAAATGCTAAAGAGGCTTAGTGGACACTTTGTCCGGGTACTTTCAGAAGGGATGTGGAAACAGCACCTATCTTCAGCCTACTCGAACACATAGCGTAAATAGTGGGAAGTGCTTAGTGATTTTACCAGCTGTTTTTTTTTTTAAACGAACATGCTTTATTGCCTGTTCGGGATTTTTAAACACAACTGTCACTCTAAAAATTCAAATTGAAAAATCATTTTTCGAACATACGCTATTCAGAAAAATGTTATCTTCATCTGTCGGTTGAAATATTCAAAAATAGACCCAAACACCAACCGATGTTGTTTCCCTACATCTCAGATATAAAAGTACATAGTTTAATAATTTATTTTAAATGTTGATCCCTTACTTCCATAACACCGCAATAGGAAGAGCCTTGGGCGGTCAAATTGATACGGCTTGTCGACAACTGCTAAACAAGCAATTAGCAGTCCAGGAAACACGTCCTTCAAAGTGTCGACTGTAAATGGAAAATTGCGGCAACAGCAATTCGTTCACTGTGGGTGATTTGAAGAAAATAAATAAATCAGCCATATCTAACAGATAAATTCGATTCGATAAAAGTGTGAATCACATTTTTGTCAGAAAACTGAAGGAGGATGTTTTTTTTGGGCTTAGTGTCATTGTTAGCATTTCAACCGCAGTATTGCAGCGGTGCTATTGCAGCCGTATTCACTATTTACAGCAGTTGCCTATATGAGCACTGATCTCATAGGTTTCGCTAATTTAAGAAATATTTGACTTCTGGTTTCTTAACCCCCTAAGTGGATATAAACACTCACTAATGCATCCGTAATGAGCACAGTCGAATTCGGATAAGCGCACAACTTTAAATTGAAAAAATCGCTTAATTGAAAATACATACAGTCGAACTTCTCTATTACGAACTTCCGTACAACGAAGTTCTCTATATAACGAATTTATTTCCAGAACACTGCAATTTCGTTAAATTTTCAGTATGTTTTGATCTCCTTATAACGAGTTTCCTTATAGCGAGTATTTCTTTACTACGAATTTTTTCTACGCCCGTAACTCGAATGCTCATGCGTTTTTGATCTCCGTATAACGAGTTTTACATAAACACATTTTTCACTCTCACCATACACACACGTATTTTCATTTTTTATTTGTTTTTGTGTGTGAGATTCACATTTCTACTCTCTGTAAGTAAGAGAAATGTAGGCTCGCATAGTAGACTACACGGAAAAATGGAAAAATCAAACGCAGACAAAAATTACCAATTATTTTAAATAAAATTCAACATACATAAAAATAAATTTTTTTTAAAATAATTCTATATTACGAATTTTCTATATAACGAATTTTTTTTTGGTCCCCTTGAGATTCGCTATATGGAAGTTCGACTGTACTAGTAACGATTGTTCTGGGTCGCTTAAACGAAAATCCGCTTTATTGAAAATTCGTTTATGTGAAACACACACGCACACTCCAGACACTAGTCTCTAATAAAAGATAACTGACTTTTTTAATTATAATCGTATGTAATTTCCAACACTTCCGTCACTGGACAAAGAATTTTAGTTAGTCTTTACACAAAATGTGATTTTATTTATTAATATAAGTTCATATAAGAACGAAATCGTAAACCTGAATTCTGGGCAAATCAATGATCTTTTAAGTGAAAGAAGGTTCAATTATCCGAAGTCCTGTATATTAAAATTCCTCATAAGTTGATTTTTTTTATTTCCTCACTGTATCCTATGTCATTGTGGAAGGCATTACATGGGGCTAGGCCGAAATTAAAACCGATTAGGTTGATAATATTGTAATTGCCATGTATGCACACACACACACACATAGTCGTGCATTCGACGTGTTGTCAACCGGAGTGTTCATTGCTATTTACAAAAACATTACTATTTAAACAAAAAACAATTTGATAATTACACTAGTCTACAAAAAATGATTCAATGAGATGAGTTCTAGACCGATTCAATTTAGATTTGCGACAGAGCGAGGAAATTCACAAGGAAAGCGTGTAATTGATGACATCGAGAAACACGATAAGGCTCGACAGATGGTTATACTTTGGAACTGGAGCGATTTTTATCGAATGAATTTAACAATTATTGTAACATCGGGAGCACAACACTCACTTAAAAGGCATTATATCGACATCAAGGAAACACTCTAATTTGTGTTTGGAATGATATGTGTTGCCAAACATTACCCCTGATTTCACTGTCAATGCCAGACAATGAACCTAATGTACATATGCTTAATGTCTTGTGCTCTCTGTAAACCCTTTGGCTGGAAGATTTATGATACTTATAAAAAAAAAAATGGGAACAAATTGCATGACATCGACTGTTCAAAATTCCTGTAAACTTGTGTTACAACCTATTTTATATGTCAATCACATATCATCGAATGGCTAACTCTGGTAGTGTCTACGACTTCCAGCACCAGTACATACAATAGTTTACTAAAATCGTACTTAAAAAAGTGAGTTCGATTCGTACTTAGTTATACTCAAAACAAATATAAATAGTTTACGTTTAGTCATGTACGAAAATGATTATAATAAGAATACAAGAGTACAAATACAAACTGGGTATGTACCCTCCCTCAATCAATTTCGAGCTAATCTCTTTCCTATTATAAACTTAAATCTATACTGATTTTCTTAAAATAAGATTCGTTTCGGCTAAAAAAAAAACATGCAGATTCTGTGGATGAAATTAAGAATTCCGCTCTACAAAAGTCCGTACTTCAATCATGTTTTTTCACCTTTTCACCGATTAGTTGGCTATAAAGGGGTCCCCAGGGACCATCTCACAAACTTACCATACTTTTGACACCGCTTCGGTGTGAGTACGGAGTACATTGATTCTGATCTTAAATTAAATAAAGGTAACAACCTATCGAAAACAAAATATATTCATTGAACAGTCCGATAAGATAATATTAATAAATTAATTAAGATTTGACTACAGGTAGTTGGTGAAGCGGTTTTCAAAAATACCTTAGGAGGATGTGCGAATTCCACAGGGGGTCAAAAGTAGACAACATCAGATAAGCCAATGCTTTGACGATATGCCACAGTTTACAACATTCACAACATCGGCATTGGAAGTTTTAAATTGAAAGTTCCGTAGTGTCCATGCATAGAGGCAGACATACATATGTATGAAGTTGTTGGCTATCTGTCTGTCTACATTTCGTGAACATATTAGCATTAGCTTTGAACGAGACGTATACGGGGACGAGTATTTCTCTGTTTGGCCTTGTCGCGATAAATGTAAACATTTAGCGAAACAATGTTGTCCGGAGCACACACAGACACACACACATCATCAGCAGCCACAAATCGAAAACTTGATGCGTACAACTTCTACGATTACTATACTACGAGCATTTTGATAGTACGTATGTATGTATGTATGTTGTCGGTCCATGGTGTTGTTATTTGTGGTTAAATCCCAAGCAAGCACGTCTCGCACAGAATCTCGTAAATTGTGTCTTGTTTCTCTTTTCGCTGTATCGGTCGGTCTGTCGAGGCGTATGTGCCATAATCAACGAATTCACACAATCCAACTATTACAGACACTGAAGATTGATTCCCCTCGTCCACAGACGTCGTCGCTGTCTGATTCTGGTTCTGGCTCTGGCTCGACGACATGGATTGCTGTAAAAGATCAACAAGCTAAAGTGACGCATACTCTAAAGATACCGTCGTGTTGTCGCATTAGATATACACACGTAGAATATATATGTGTATGTATGTATATTATTTGTCCATCGCATTGTGTGGAGATGATCGTGAATAAATAACAACAAAATCAAATAAAACTGAATTGGAACTGAAGCTCCTCGATCCGGTTTCGTACACAAGACATTTCATTAATTTTTAAATAGCCAACGCCAGTCTCATTTTCTTGTCAGACAGACATTTCAGCAGACCGGGCCGATGCGCACATTTTCAGAGAGAGGACGAAAAGAAAACAAGCACCAGAAATGTGAAGACTACAGTGACTCCAAATACATAATTCGGCCAATGTAGATCGAATCTCGAGATTTTCCACATGATTCATTGAAGGTGCATTGTATGTATTCAGTGGAGGCAGCCACGCGCAATCAAAATCCGCTTTATAGAAGTTTATCCAGAAATAGACAGAAATCATAGACAGAAAAATTCCCATATGAAGTTCGAAGCGGTTGGTTGCGACACATAATTTTGACATCGAATCTCGCATTCTCTTTTTATCTGCGACTGCTCATGTTGCGGATGCCTCCATGTGGTCCTTTGGAGCTGCTCCTTTGAAGGCGAAGGTCTGAAGCAACGAATCTGACAGTGTGAGGTGGACCACGAGCTATACAACTTTGATTTTGGTTATCCAATTCAAATCCCTTTCCATTTGAATACCGTTACCGCTACGGAAACCTCTAAAAAAAATTACCTTTAATAACGTTTTCAGTATCTCTGTGTTGCCGGTATTATTTTAATATTTTTTTATTTAGGTTTTCTTAATTAAATAGTACATCGTACGTTTTCGGAAAACACATACATAAGAAAACTTGCAAAGAAATGCCAGCGATCGGTTGCGAGTCTCAGAATATTTTAACTTTTACAAACGGAATAATAATCGAAGGAAGTTGTATCGGATTTGTTATCGTCAGTTTTCTTTTAGGCCCTACTGCTAAATCTAGAACATTTGTTTTCCTTTCTAAAACAAATAAATAGAAAAAATCCACAATATTAATTGATTGTGATTCAGTCACAGCAGAACACACACTGTAGTTACTATGAGTATTTATCATGCGTGTACAGAGGTGTTCAGACGATTCGATGTATTAACTCTGGAAACCTTCTATTGACAAATGCTAAAACAAGCCCGTCCGATAAATCGTTGCGTCTGACCTACACATGTATGGATGTATGCACCAGCCAGATGTGAGTGTGTGTGTATGTGCACGTATGTACGGCTATCGCACTTTCGTTTGTGGCGGATGGAAGGGATTAACGCTATAAATATCAATTCGCGAACATGAAGATCGGTGCCAACAACAACTGAAACTATTTGTCTGACACTCAATGCATGCATAGAAAGAAGAAATGTTTGCATAAAATGTATAACTTTTGATAAGGACGTTGATCTCGTGTTGGCTCTCTCTCTCTCTCTCTCTCTGTCACTATATCTCCTTCCTTCTCTATACGCATGCCGACATACATATAAACGTTACTCATCCGACACAATGAAAGGACGAAATGCATGTAAAATGCCTTCACTGTAGACTCAAGCAATCGATCACATCAAATTTATTGTGCCAAAATCGGTAACAACAACAACAGTATGAGATCAGAACATTCATGTTTGTTATGTCTGTATGGATGACTAGATGGACGTGTGTGTGCGTGTGCGTGTATATTTGGTCAAGTAATGGAATTAAATAAATGGACAGGCGTAGAAATGAAGAACTTCTAAAGCAAATCAATCGTAACAGAATTATTTGGGACGCATCGTCATGGACGCACTCATGTGTAGCTGCTGGTGTAGTACATGCGGAATGTGTTGTGGCTCGGTCTGGTATCTGAGTTATGGACATCAATGTACGTAACACATACACACGAACATGTGTATGCATAGAGGAAAACCTGTATAACAAGAACTGGTACCTGTTTCTTTGGTATGCATACAGACAGCAGCAGCAGCACAGATCGAAAGGTTTATGTAATGCGTATGATGATGTTGCCCAGCCAGCTACAAGATACTTAGAGATAGACGGACGAACGGAGCGAATCGACTGAGAGAAAAACAAACACCACCGATATGTTTGGCGTTGCTGTTTGTGCTGCTGCCGGCATTCGGCTGGTCGCTTTATTGAGTATCGATCGTGTTTGAGAAAGAAAGTAAATGAGATCAGGACAGGCATTGAAGAATGAAATCCAACATCGAACAAGAGTGACCAGCGCACGGTGATGTTAACCTATTTTTTCAGATGATTAAAACGAATCGAATAGAAGTTTGCCTTATGTATGTATGAAGATTGCGTCGATTCTTTGCAGTTTTCACCCATCCCATTTCCATTACCATAAACGATGGCACCTATTACTCATAATGTATTTTTTCTAAAATTCTGTCATTAAATATTGATACATTTTGAGGGTCTACTCCATCTGATAATTGCGCTGGCGAACAAATGTTAATTCAAGTTAAATGATCTGACCCCGTGGACTATGAAAATGATGTTCGTTTGGTTTATCTGACTTGTTTATGAGGTAATCTTATGACCATTACAACTGTATAGTTTATTCGGTTTGGTAAATGTTTTGGTCTAATGTAATTCTGTTGAGAAGGCTAAATATTTGAAAGTAAGAAATGTCTCCTTCGGAATTGGCAAAGGCGGAAAATAACCTAACTGGACTGACGAGGAATCTTTTTATCCACAGTGTTTACAAGAACAAAATGTTGCGTCCACATTGTGTTTACTTAACAAAGTGTAACCGTGCAGCTTCCGATTCCGATTTGATAGACCAATATCGAATATTGTTAGTAGGTGGTCTGGTCAACCCAATCAATGCCGACATCAGTAAAGGAACACACATAACAAACACTCTCTCTCCACTCTCGCAATACGTCCGTATGAAAAACACACGAACATAGACAGACATAAGTTTTGGCTCAATGAATTGTACAGGGCACGCTAAGATATGTTTAAATCTGATGAGATTTTTGGGTAGGTCTCAAAGTCTCATTTTGGGTGAATCCCAAATTTTGAATCGGTTGTATGTTAAACATGTGAACGTACGTGCGTATTTACTTACATTTCACTACAGAACAAACGGCGAACTTTTCTTAAATCAATAAGCTGTGCACGATTGTATTATTACTGACCAGGACCTACTATTGGCCACGAGATTTGTTCATGGCTTTCAAAACATTCACGTAAATGCGACGACATTAATAGATTGGAAAACGAACAGAACAAAAATGTTTTTAATTGTCTTACCATGATTCGAACCTGGATACATAATCATTACGATATCGTCCTTTTTGCTTTTCAATTAGTACGATCATTCGATCACAAATATTACAAGAACATAAATAATTTGAGATATGTTAGGGGTGAACGTAGATATGTCCGCCAGTGTGCATTCAAACGATCGGCCGACCACGAGTTTTGTTTTATACGGACGAGGATGGTGATGATTGTTTGCTGCCTGGTTTGAATAGATGATGATTGTATGTATGTTGTGTGTGTTCGAATGAGTGGAGTGCGTTGGTGTGTGTGTGTGTGTGTATCGAGCAACATGTGTGTACGTAGTACACGAGCGTAAGAGCGTAGGGTATGAACGAACACGAGTGAGCTGATAGAACGTGTATAGTGTGATAGCTGAGAGGGGTGCTCCTCTATACGGCTGTAATGGAAATGTTTATTATTTTTGTTTTGTTGCGTCGTGTCGTGTTCTGGCGTATACCGACACGAGAAGGCCAAACGATTAGTTAGCTGCTGTGCTGCTGTCTGCTGTCTAGTACGAGTTCAATAATCAGAGTGAGAAGTAGTTAAACACAAAGGCTAAGCAATACTGCAAAGACAGACAGACCGAGTAACGGTTAGATGAAGATCTCTGATCTAATAAATAAAAACAGACGGCCGGTGCACTCTGACGTGCGAGCAACAATTTTTAAATAATTGATCGCAGCTATTTTTGGATGTTACAGTAATCAAGTGAATTAGAATAACTACAACAATACTACAGTGCAGAATCTATAAATAGCTTATAATAATTTAGCAAGCAAACAAATAAACGCTCATGCCTTCACAAAGTATAAACAATTAAATCAACAAAAAGTGCCAAATTTTGAACGAAAAAAAAAAAAGAAACGTACAATAACAGAACAACACCTTATGATCTCCTGATGACATCGATTCGTTCGTAAGTTCCTCTCTCCAAACCCGTACCTCTGATGTACACCAGCAGATTGATTTGAAACGGATGTATTGACCATCCTTCCACCGTAGCATGTCAAATGACAAATGCAATAGCCTGCTAGTAAATCCGCATCGCCATCATTTTGGTAATCCAAGCATTTGCCGTCAAACAGTATTTTGGCCGTTGAAAAGTGAAAGACCATCGTCGAAGGATTATTATATTCAAGCCGATGATGTTAATAACAATCACAGTGGTCACACGAAGATAGCTACACCTACTCCTGGCCTGGATAACATCGGTCATTACATTGTACATCGACAGTTCACATCGTACATTGGTTCGGAGTCACAGGTGTCGCACACATCACCACGATCCCGATCACCATCGACCGACATAGAAGACGAAGGCAGTGGTGACAAGATTATGTCACCCGTAAGCATTCCAACGCAACAACAAAAAACGTACTCGAAACAGCAATCGGTGTTGTCAGTACCGTCACAACAATTAACACAATCACACGCAATGGAACTAACGGCAGCCAGTATACCGACAGGGTTTCCGCTCAACTACCAGCAGATATACGCCAACAATGCTGCCCTCTATGGAGCACCTGTTCTATTCTCGGCACAGGCTTCGTACATGGCGGGGCTACCCATGCACGCAGCCATGTCACCCAACGACACGTATTTGAAAGCCATACAAGCTGCCGCCTGTGGTATATACAGTCCTACGGCATTAGCGCATCCCGTCAATCCAAATTTAATGTCCTGTAAAGCAACCAGCATTCACAATCCCACAGGTTCGATGATGGCGCTGGCGCCATCATCGCCTGCGGGTATTTCCAAATCACCACAATATTCAACAAACGACATACACCTCGGCAAATCGGAAGTTGAACAAAAAAAGGATTACCATTCTTCGACTCCACTGAATGTTATAGCAGGGACGAGATTAAACTGTAACGGCAGCTCTGGCACCGGTACCTACCTGAATGATAAAGTGAACGACACCAACAATGATACAGCAAACGATTCACACTTCAAGGTGCCAAATGGCAAGGAGGGTTCACTAAAGCATCGCATTCTACGTCCACCAAGCAATGAGTACCCCGAACCGGTCAAAACACCCATGATGAGGTATGTACACATACAACTTTCGGAATCGTTGAATATTAACATTAACTATTCATATCATTCTGTTGTGCAGGGCTTACAATTCTACCTCGAATTTCAAAAAAGGAACATATATCGAACTGGCCAATGGCGCCCTACGGCGAGTGGAAGACATGCGCACTGAAGATTTCATACAATGTGCGGAGCGTAGTCCACATCACCAGCTTGCAGAGTCCACAGTGGTAAAAATTAACACATCCCTGTCATCAACTGCTGTGATCACTTTCAGTTATGATAGGAACCGATCGAAGGTAATAGTAACATTACACATCACATTATTTAACTATATTAATAATCGGTTACATTTTTGTATAACAGGTCGATATGGAAGTGTCTTTGGATCACCCTTTCTTTGTTTATGGCCAGGGCTGGGCTTCGTGTAATCCAGAAATGTCCATGCAAGTCTTCGGTCTAAAGTGTCAACGATTACAAGTGGGCGATATTTGCATTTCGTTGACAAAACGAGCATCTGCGGTCACCAACATCGGTACAGAATGTCCCAACAGCTCGCAGCGACGGCACTCAATATCAACACTTTCGAATTCAAACGCCAACATCAACTCATCACCCACGCTTCCAGCCACTATAAGTTCAAATGCAGATATGGCATCGTATTCGCATTTGAGTTCACATGCATTTTCAATACCCGTACCTTCAACTCATCAACAACACCCTCTGCCCGCGTATGCTGAAATGGCTAAGCTTATGTCATCGTATGCATATGCAAAAGGTCTGCCACAAATATCGCACGAACAGCTGAAGGAGGTTGTTTTTGACGCAAAGATTTTTTATCAAAGTCAAATGTATCAATTTGCTCAACATCAACACCACCAGCAACAGCAGGGGCTCTTAAGGCAAAGTGAATTGAACTACAGTCAGGAGCGAACGCCTCCGTTAACATCAACATCGGCGGCCCATAATATGACGACTTTTAATAACCCAAGTCCGAATGCCGCCGACATTGAACATGACCGAAATGCACAACCCTCCCAAACACATCCCCTAGATGCTTCCATGTCACGCAAACGTCGCTGGTCAGCTCCCGAAAATATGTTTGACGATGACGAATCCGATACTCAACCACCTCGCAATACACACATACCAACATCGAGTGCATTATCACCGGCCACTGCACGGACATAGAATTACCGCCTCCATCACCACGAGCCAATTGAAGAACTCCCTTTAATGATCTCAAATATCTGTAAACATTATCATTGTCCTTTAAAAAGGCTCCATGTCCAAGTTCATTCAGGCAATCCAAACAATACACACAACCGGCACATTACTGCCCAAGGAAAGCACTGTTGTCATTACCACCACAATGAGAGACTGTGTACTTAGAAATGGATATAAACATACATACATACACACACACCCATGAATCCTTAGACATAAGCAGCAACAACGAAGTACATCAAATCGCCATATTTCAACGGAGAAGTTATAACAACAAACATTATTCCTAAGTTTAGTCCAAATCATCCAACAGCGACAACAACAACAAGTTTATTTAGTCATTTCAACTAATTGCCTGCCAATGCAATTGATGAAAGGAACCATACTACTCTACATATGTATATGCCTGTCGGCATGTAGGTATGTACACAAACTACATATCGCTCATTTACTTCAATAGTGTCACAACTCAAAACACGTCTTTTTAAGGAGAGCCCTTTAAAGTTTTCAATTGTGTCTTACTCAACAAATACAGGGAAAAAAGTCAGTGGTTTCCCGAATAAACTAGAACTCTGACATATGTAGGTAGGCAACTCAAATAAGAGTTTTGCAGCTTTTTCTTGAGCAAAAAAATAAATAGTTAATTTTGAATTGTAACACTATTGTAGTAAATGAGCGATATGTATTGCGTATGTAGTCAGTCATACACATTTTTAAATCAGGGTGCATATGATAAATATTATGTAAATATGTAAATTTATGTTCTTGTACATATATACTCGTACCATACATAACTACTACTATCGATATTCTTTGTAAATAAATCTTAGATGTTAAGTTTTTATAAAAAAAAAACGGCAACTGTGTTAATTCTTACCACTCGCAAGGACCTGCGAAATTAGATCATCCCGCAAAAAATCCACAAGAAACAGATTGTCAAGGAAGTTTACTGTATTTCAGTTCTAAGATTTTTCATTTCATGTCCGATTAATTGCAACATGTGTATGGAATTCGAATGCCGTACTCCAAAACTGCGTTGAATTGAATTAAATTTCCTTTTGTTTTAAGAGTATGTTGGTACTCGAATGCATTTTTGAAAATACTATGGCAATACACATTCATGATATATACTCAAATGTATACAAAGAGGAAAAGTCTGGAAATCTGTATAGCGCAAAATTATTAAAATTGTAATATTCATTGTTTTTATTGTGATTTGTTATTTGTTCCCTGTCTAGTGATTACCCCCTGATTATGGTTGACGAAGGCAACCGAAATATTTTGAAAAAATAATAATATCCAGTGAGATAGTTTCAGTCGAGTTAACCGACCCTCACCCTCAGTAAAAACATACAGATCCCATATTCCAAAGTATCGGAAAGTCGAAAGTGAGCGCGGCTACAACCATTGGAAGTAATATGTGATGAAATGTCATAATAGCAACCTCAAAATACCGAATTTACAGAAAATATTGTATTACACGTTTCACAAAAATGGCGGAATATTGAGTAATTTTTTTTCTCGAAAACTGTATGTAGTTAAAGCATTACTAACTACAGAACATGCCACATTTTTAAAGCGATTGTTAAACTCTTTCGAGAGTTATCGTGTGTACCAGCAGTACAGACGGACAGGATTCATGCATCGAATTTAGTTTAAAGACAACTGAGACGGGAGCATTGGCGTAGGAATAGGGTTGCCTAGCACCCCCAGAACAAGTTTAGACCCCCCCCCCCCCACTCCAGAAATCAGCTCTGTGGGTTTGCAAAAGGAGTACAATGTATCAACAATGGGGGCTAGAGCTAAATTAGGACTGTCACAGACTGCCGTTTCCCAGTTACTGCCAGATACACTGGACGCCTTAGAAAGCGCGTCTCACACTGAATTTCACACTCAGTCATCATTACTATCTGACAGAAGCCGTGTTTAAATGTTTTTCGAATTTGTAGCAGTTCCGCCACATCTTCCTCCAGCCGACTACAAATTGTTTGAATGTTCCCCTACCAGTGGCATTACATTCTGCATTCTTGTTTGTCGGTGAGCATTTTATTTTTAACTTTAAATTGTAAGTCTCGCCAAACCTATAAACAAATGTATTTTTATAACTCACCATTATTATTCTCGATTACATTTCCTTCTGTTTTTCGTCCACAAGTTTTCGTCTCATTGTTCTAATAAATTACTTGGAACAGTGCAGGATTTTCGTCCAACTCTTCCACACGTTTCACAAATTGGTTTGTACGAGTTACTTCAATTTTCTTTATTTTAAATTTTTTTTTTTACTCTGAAACACTTAAAATTGTCCATGTCGTTACCAAAATCATGTCGACAAAAAACATCGTCTCAAAACAATATCAATATTATTTTTGGTTGGCAATACCGACCATTTGAATAATGTAGTCGACAACGGCAATAAGAAGTGTCGACACCAAACGACGTCGTCGGCTGAATAATTCAACTGAGAAATCAGTTATCAAATATCCATTGGTTTCCTTAGGCCCCCCATTCACGTACAGTTTTAACTGTCAGTTAAAAATATAAAATTTTTATATTTCTCAGTTAAACTGAACAGTTGAGTAAAACTGTCAGTTATATACCACACACATACAGTTTCAACTGACAGTTTTAGCTGAACAGTTCAAACTGACAGTTAAAACTGTACGTGAATGGGGGGCCTTAGATTCTTCGTTGTCATCATCATCAGAGGTATTTGTAATAGATTTTGAATTACACCAGAGCCACCTGGTGGTGACATAATATAAGTCATATGGCAACTCGCAAAAATGAAAACAGAAGAGAATTGAATGTAATGGAAGAATCGAGGAGTACAAAATGCATGTAATGGAAGAATCGACGATTGGCGAATTATGAAATGGAAGAATCAACATTTCATCCCATTCAGTTCCTTCCTCAGCACAACTGTGCGACGCGGTGAGTTACAATACAAGAATATCCCCAAACTTTAATTTGTGCCGCAATACACATTAAATGTGCCCACTTTTGAATCTCATTCGTTAATTGGAGGGCACTTTTGAATTTTTATTCGTAATAGTAACAGCTGTTATTCTTTTTCACTTTGATCCCTCCTTCGCAACAGTGTGCGTTGCCACTGAATAAACTTGCAACTTCATTCTGCTCCAGTGTTGCCACTTAATTATCGTTATTTACATGTCAATCAATTCTCGGGTTGTTCGATTTTATACATTACCGGTCTTATTTTACAAAATTTACAAATATCAAACTCCGACTTTTCGACTCCGACTGGCTCGTTTACTTTCTGTCGTTCATCACGTGCCAACCCACTGACAGCCACAATCGGTTTGGGATGAAACCACCGGGGAAAGTTATATCTGTCAAAAAAAGGTCATACGTGTCCCAGCGTTTCGTTGGGTCTCATCTACGAATCGAGATATATCGATTTGAAGTTAGTAAGTATCGTATAGGGGAATTTGTCACGTTTTTGGCTCTTTTGTTTGACATAACTTGAGAACCACTCGTCCGATTTAGCTGAAACAAATTTAAAAAAATTAAGAATTACAATTCCTCTAATCTGTTCTTAAACCGTTTTCCTACTTAAGCAACAGTTTCGCAATTATAAATAAATGTATGAAAAAAAAATTATTTTTGCCTAAAAATTAAAATTTTTTTTAAGGGAATTAAGGGAATTGTAATTCTTGGTTTTTTAAAATTTATTTCAGCTAAATCGGACGAGTGGTTCTCAAGTTATGTCAAACAAAAGAGCCAAAAACGTAACAAATTCCCCTATACGATACTTACTAACTTCAAATCGATATATCTCGGTTCCTAGATGAGACCCAGCGATACGCTGGAACACGTATGACTTTTTTTTTACCAATATAACTTTCCCCGGTGGTTTCATTCCAAACCGATCACTGACCCTTACCATTTGTCGCAGAGTGTTATTGTAGAACATCAGATGTAATGTAGAATAAGTCATTTCGAGTAAGAATAGCTAGGTTGTTTAATTTGCTCCCCAATACATTGAAAGTATTTTCAATGACTAACAATATATATCGCATAAAGCTTCTTCAAAATGTTTCTTTAATTTCGACGACGTAATTTTATAGATATTTTTTTTATTTTTTATTATTGGGAACTACAAAATTTGATTGTTTCATTTTCTAGATCTTATTTTTGTTTTTAATATAGTTTTTTATACAAGTACTTGATTAATTTAATACTTATGCATCGAGCTTGATTCGATGTTGCAGTTCTCCATTTTGTTCACATAATTTCCAATTTTTCTATAACAAGTATAGTTATTTTTATATTATTTTTAATGTAAATTATTAAACATTAAAATTTTTTTTGAATTCTTGGAGTAGTTTTTATTGTAATTTATTATAATTGGTTGTAAAATCACAAAATCTGTGCAAATAAATGAAAAATAAATAGTTTGTACGACCAATTTTTTTTCATTTACATTTACATTTTTACATTTACATTATTACATTTACCATCATTTTATTTTAAAATGGCAGCACTGTTCGCTACCGCAGTTGCCACTTAAAAAACCTTACCTGGGTATGGCAATACAGTGTACAGTGTATGAGTTGTGTCATTTATGGCGAAATCATGGATCCCCAAAATGGGAAAGAAATGATTATCAATGGTCAAAGTGATGAAGATAAAAACTTGGTGGCTCAGAAAAGACAGAATGAAGAGGAAGAAGACCATGATGCACTTGATGCTGAGGATAACTACCGCTTTGAGGACTGTGGAGGATTCACATCTCGCTATTGTGACATCAACTCGAACACACAAAATACAAGCGAGGGTAAGCGATATATGTTGGAATGTGGCTAGTATTTCGAGAAATCGCCATGATACACCCTCTTCCATGTAATTTTAGGCACAAAAATGAAAGGAAATTGCGCCAGAATTCAATGCAAAAAGGTATGGATTTTGCATTACAGGTCCGTTCAGGGCCCAAAAAGTTATTTAGGGGCCTCTGTCTCTTGTGGCCACTTATGATACAAATGTGAATGGTCCAGGGGGTCGATAAATGTCGTGGGAACCTATAATGCAAAATCCACACCTTTTGAATATTCGAAATACTCGCGCAATTTCCTTTCATTTGAGTACCCAAAATTTAATTGGTGTGGGAGTATGATGTCGATTTTCGTTTTTTTGGGTGGTCCCGCCCTCTAAACTGCACTTACGCCCAAAGTCAAAGTATGCTTTTTTACAGGACCTCAAGTAGTGAACATGCCTGGATCTCTCTATGCAAACAATGAAAACAAGTTCGGCAGATTCAACCAGCTAACGGTATTGTCCGAAGACTTGCGTATATCGAAGATATTAAGGCGACTTATGATCGAGACCAATCGGAAGGCAGCGGTCGAACTTTGCAAAAAACTAGATGGGGCTGTTCGAAATCAGTCGAATGCTTCTTACATCTGTCGATCCTTTGATATATTGTTTGACAACATGATAACCGTGCTCAGACAATGTCCTGCAGAGTGTCTAGAACAAGCAAGTGAAATTTTGGGCATTATGGGATATATAAATCGATACGACTTTGTCGTCTACAAGAACAACTTGACAAAATCATATGCAAATAATAAAATCCTTCGCCAATACCTAATGATGGCCCTGAGAACAACGCTGAGGTAACATTTTAATGATTTATCTGTTGATTTTAAACTAAAACATTTGTGTTTGTAACTTTAACATTAGATAGCGTCAAATATGTTGTCGGTCAGAATTAGGTACGAATTCCGAAAATCTGTATGAATAGGGCGAAAGTGAATAATGGGGCGCTCCCACTGACATAATACCGTGTAAAACTCTTCTGAATCGGAAAATGAGTTGAGAGCCAACCACATTTATATTTAACGGTGGTTGGTCTTCTTCCTTAGCTTTCAGTTTGTATTTCACCGATTCTGTGTATCTCTTTACCAAACCATTTATAGACACATAACTCATTAAATCGTATCATCATTATCAGAGACAACTTTGACATTGCGTCCACAGGCACAAAAAAATATGTTTATGAATGAGACTTGCATAGTCTATATGGACCCGGTTAAAAATTTTCAATAGGATAGTCCCAACGATGTGTGATTACTTTCGATGGATTTTTCTTGATGGTAGCACAATTTGGACAAGCAATAGGTTCCGTGTTGATAATTTGTCGAAAGATTGCTCACATCGATTTGTTATTGTTCATATTTCTGGTATGAAATGGGAGTGACTGACTACGTAGTCCAAGTATTTTACTCCTGTTTTAATGAATTCACATTTTTCTTGTGATGTTTGATGCTTTTTTAATCGCTCCAAACAATATATCAGACGCAATTAAAGTTGAGCCATGAATAGTACATGGCTATCGCCGAAATATGAAACTGTGTCTTCCAGATCCAGTAATATTTCATCAAGTATTCTGTTAAACTCACTTGGGACTGTCTTGATTCCGAATGTCAAACGGTTCATACGATATGATCCTCAGTTAGTTAAATTGGTCTGGATGTCTTTGCTGTGAAGATACGCTTTATACAAATCCAATTTGCACAAAATATTTGAATTTTTAAGACTGTGAAAGATTTCATCGATCCGTGTTATTGGATAATGTGCCGCTTCTAGTTGTGGATTCACGCCAATTTTATAGTCGACACGTAGGCGGACATTATCATTCACTTTACCATTCATTACCAATTTCAAATGCCAGACATATTTTAAAATATGTTTGCTTTGCAGTGCGTTGTATGTTTATACAAATTAACTGCACATGTGTTTAATCTGTTGGCGCACCGAACAATTTTTTTAAATTAAGACTTACTTATTTCTCTTAACATTCCATGAAGTAACAGACGGGGAACTTCTCTCGAATCAGTGAGCTGTACGCGATATAATTGTGTATACTCACTGACCGGGACCTACTGTTTGTTTTCATTTCATTTGATTCTTACAGATTCATTGTATTGCTGCAAGTATTCATATTAGCTGACTACTAGCTTATCATTAGTTAGTCACTTAATAGCTAACTCGTAGTCCCCTCTGATATTATGCGCCAAAAACTAACTCATAGTGAATAACTGATGGTCTATTTTTTAGTATTTTTATTGTTGAAGTAAAATTATAAAAACAAAAATAAAATATTTCAGTCTTTTTTAAGTTGAAGTTAGGTACTCAGTCATTTGCCTCTTAATGACATGCTCCACGACTTTGGATAAAATCGGCAGAATGGACATCGGCTTGAAACTATTCATTACATTTAGAGCACCCCTATTTTCGCAGGGAAAAACTGATGTGGTTAAAAAGTGTCTGGAAACATGGGAGTAAATGAGTTTCATTTCATGTCAGAGTAGTCACAATGTATATTAAATTTCCGCCTCGTTCAAAACATTTAACTTTACTTTTAAGAGGAAAGTATATGGTCATATTGATTCAATCATATTGTGATTTCGATTTTTGTTTGTCCTGTCGTTTCGTTTTATTTTTGGTTTATTTGGTATTTGAATGTTTGGATTGTATTTTTTTCCTTTGGTTTCAACATGCTTATGTATTGTAAACTCTTTTTAGAAGAATATTTTTTTGACCATTGTATTCAGTGCTTAATGGCACTTTTGTGAGTGGTCTTATGAGAGTGATATATTCATATTGTTTTTTTTTATTGCACATACGATTTGTATAAGGACAATAATTTGTCCATGCTGTTTAGCACTTTTTTTAATTTAATTTTATTTATTATCTTGTCATTAGAAGTATATTGTAACTATACCAACTGAATTTAAATAAATGAAATGAAATATGGCGATGTACGATAGTTCATGACTATGTTAATCGATCCAATGAGAACTGCTGGAAGAAGTACATTACGATGGACATAGTCGAGACGTTAAAAGTTAGTCGACAATGCATTCTTATTCGTATGGGCACGATACGTTTGGCTTATGCAGTTTCTTTCTTTTAAGAAGATTTATATCTTCCGAACATAACTCTATGTTTGTAGGCCGTGTACCTATTTTCCCTGAAGGTTCTCTTTTTCAAGCCGAATACGAAAAGGCTCAGTTTGAGCGTGATCTGTTCTTTGACAACACCTAATGATATAAGTGTCATTTTTTATTGGGAAACAAAAATTGAGTAATTGGTTGAAAGAATTATGTTCGGAGAACTGAAAAGTGTTGGAGAATGCGTTGGTATACTTTTTTTTTTATTTTTTTTATTCTTTGAATTCGTGCAATAACCGAGCAATGTTTAAAAAAAACGATTTATTATCAATACCCAATTTAAGGTATATATTAATACTAAAAAATATTTTTCTTTTGTTCTTTGCAGCTGCGATTCGGTCAATTTGGATCTAAAAAGCTACAGCGAACGTCTTTTAAGCCTACTAAAAGAGTATCTGGAAAATGCTGAAGTGGCTGAAAATTTTATAGCGATAAGCGAAACAATATCTGAGCTTTCGAGGCACTATAAACAATCTTTCCATAAACACTTTACCGATATTGTTGACATAATAATTGGATGGCATTTGGAAATAGAGCAGCCAGCTTATCTAAAGCGGCACTGCGCGAAAATATTGCAACAATTGGCGGAGTATTTTTTGGATGAATTAGACTTTACACTTGGCTTATTGGGGCAATTCATTGAAGACATAGACGCGTGTGGTGAAGAAATATTGGCGGAAGAAGTGTCAATGAAATCAAAACAACAAACTGAATCACGCGTGGGTGCATTCATAGGAGCATTTACATCAATTATTAAAGCATTGGTTTCGAAAGGCGTAGTTCTCAATAATTTCACCTCTTCTGCTAACATCCTCAAAGATGCTAAACAAGTGGTCAACAAAGTTGCCAAACAGTGTTTCCATATAGTCGCCATAATCTGTGAAGAAACTGTTATAAATCTCAACGAATTCTATTGTGTAATTTCGTCTTATGACAAAAGTGTTGAAAACCTTTGTGATTTGGAAGATATAATTGAACTCCAATTAAATCATTTGAATGAATTCAACGAGAACCAGATGTCAAGTTTTTTGTATATGGTTTTGAATATTGTGCGACAGTACCGGACTCAATTACCGCTAAGCTTTGTTTCTCTGATTATGAACAAAGAAAATGAGAGTTTGCAGGAATTAAAACTGAGGTGTAGCTCGAAATCCTACAGGCTGCTACTGAAGACTTATCATGAAATTTTAAATATTAAAAATGTACCGTTGTTGCAGGAAGCTTACCGCCATATTTTAAAAGATGTCAATGAGACTGTAGGCTTATTGAAGACTGTCCAAAACTCCATGTACTCTGTAATGAGATGCGAGTTGATATTTAGTTTCTACTTGTCAGCATTATCAGCAATGGCATGTCAAACATCTTCGATTATTGGCATGTATGCACTCAATCCTTCTATTCTTGAATTGTTGATCGGTAATTGCCAAGCGGCCAATGAATCATTATGGTGCAAATACCCCACATTACATCAGGCGTTGTTGAGCATAATTATAGAGCATTCGTCAAAAAATTATAACTTCCGCCAGTCATCGCGGTTGCTAACACATCATCAAAATTCTCCCAATTCGGAAAACTTTGGCATTATATTGAAATTTTTGGCGAACCTAATGCGATGGCATGTGTCGCCGGAGTTATTGAATTGGTTTGAACAACTTCTGGAAGAATGTAAAGAGGATTTTGCAGTATTAACCGATAAGGATGACTTTCTAGAAATCTGTGACAATATAACATTGTTTGCTAGGAAAACGCCGGTGCTGTGCTCAAGACCGTTGGCATCAATACTAAAATACCCAAAAGTGCCTGACTACATTTTGTCTAACATAAGAGACATAGCTCTGTGTGCATTAGAAAGGCCAGACAAGCAGATTTCGTCTTCATACTGTCAGCTAATAGCTATGTTGCCTCTGCAAATTTGCTTATCAGTCAACCATGATACACAATTTTTTTATGAAGACAAGGAAAGGATAAGCAATTTGCACCATTGGCACAAGTCCACTATGTGCTATAACACATTGCGACCAAAATATTTCAAGACATTTATTGAAACTTTAGAACCTTGTTTGGATAGCAACAAATCGTTCTATAACACATTCATTGAAAAAAGTTTTGTTCATTTGTATCGCGAAAATTCGAACGAGTACATACATGCGTTACAGGAAAATAATCAGCTGCTTAATGTCCATTTACAATACGAAGCAGCTCGATATTGTGTCCAGCAGAAGTTGCGCACAACCTTAGGCAAGCCGCAAGAAACATTTTTGGCTATCGAAGCAATTATTATGAAGTACGCCCGTTTCCTGGCAGAAAAAGAAAGCTTGCCAGACAGACTAAGACGTTTTAACAAAGTTATGGAAATACAAGAAAACTGCCGTATGTTATTGGGTTTCTTGGAAAATTTAGAAAAACATATTTATAACGCAGCCGAAGGTACTGCTTATGCTATGCTACCGGCCGAGAAACCAGCTAAGACCTTTTTCCGTGTTAACGCGTCCACGTGCGGAGAATGGTTTAAAAGAATTCGAAACGCCGTAAATCTAATTGCCCTTCATTGCATGGAACCTGAGATGGTTATAAGATATTCAGAGGTAAGACCGGAAGATGTAGGTGATGTGTAAATAGTTTATAAAATTTTCTATTCAATATTACAGAATATTCTACAAAGTGAAGCGACTCTAACCAATGGAGGATACCTAGATCGTACCATAACCTCGCTGGCGTGGGCTCTTTTAAATTGTAGGGAATCCGACACTCTTTATGGTTTATTGGCATGGCTGAAGTCAAAACACTGTAAAGGTTATGATTGGATTCAGTATGTGGCCGAACACGCATCTGGACATTTGGAAAAGGCAGTAGCAGGTTACATGTGTGTACTGAATGATGATAATTTAGAAAATATGGACACTTTTACGAAGGAGTTTTTACAAAAACAACTCATTGAATGTTTATACCATACAGCAAGATGGTCGGAAATACCGCACATCACGCAAGAAGCACCATATTCGAAACACCATTTGGAATGTATGGATGCAATTTATACAATATCAATGAACCGCTCACACAACATAGAAAATGCGGACATGGCAAATGCTTTGATAAATATGACTGAATGGACGGAGTACAGAGACGATGAATCAACTCAAAAAGTTGAAACGTTTTCATACTATGAAATATTACATGCCCTACAAGACTCATGTATTGCTCGATCAGTTTGCAATACCGAGGACAATGCTTGGTTCGAGCCCACTATGAGTTGTATACAACAAGGACTGCGAGATAGCGTAATGCATAGTTACGAGCCTGGTTTCAACAATAATCAGTTGAACGAATTAATACTACTTAACCATGTGACCCATAAGATACAGGAACATGATAATATTTCAGTAAGCAGTAGTGGAATTGGAATGTCTTCCGATATTCTAAACAAGACTCTCTGTTGGTCCCTGATTATAGGCAACGAATGGACGAAACAACATATCCCACTTTTGTTAAATATGGCTGCTGCAGCCAGATTGCAAAATAATCTAAATTATAGTCAGTCTCTTTTGGCACAATTCTTTAAACTTAAAGATATAAACAAACCTATGGCACATATTGCAGAAGAATTGAAATTGAATGAGTTGCAAATCGATTGCAATGACTTAGATGTAATAAGTGGCGTTGAGGAACTATTAAAATGTCTGCAAGCCCAAAATTCTTCGATTTCTGAGGCACTGGAAGTAGGTTCTGCATGTTGCGTTCAAATTATTCGGAATCATTCAGATCATTTGTCACCGAAGAACTCATTGCCGAGTTCAATATCAAGTTTACTGTTGACCATGTCTGATTTGCTAGCCACACATCGTTTATGCACTTCCAGTCTGTCGAATGGGCAACAATTCCAGAACTTACAAAACCTATTACCTGATATAGGTTTTTGTTCTCATGCGGATAACCACAAATCTAATATTATGCCATTCTCGGACTACGCGGTTGGTAAGTTATTAAATGCTGGCATCATATGTAAGGAGAACTCTGGTGACGCTTGGTTTTCATTTGGAAATTGGTGCTATCGGTGGGGAAAAAAACTTATGGAAGCTTCAGGGAGCGAACAACCTTCCTCCGATCTAAAAGAGATAAAACTAACTAATCGAAATATTGCTTCTATACAAGAGACACTGGGGGTCGAATTTGATAATGTAATTTTGAATCGCATCGTGGATCTCCTAAATACTCATATGATCACTGCTATTAAGGACGATAGTGTAGAGGCAGTATACACAAACTCGCAAAACGCATCCGAAGTGCTGGAGAACGAGTTGAAAAATATGTGTGCCCTCTCAATGGATCAATTAAGCGCGATCATTTCCATTTGGCGTCAAGCGCACAAGGGTGTATACGTATTTTATGAAGAAGCCACAAGAGCCTACTTCAAGTACTTGGCGATTCAAAGCGACTCTGCAATATGTAAGAAATCCATTTCTACCACTTCAGAGGTACAAGACTGTACTTTTGTCACCACCAATTTACGATTGTTACGTTTGATCGTTAAACATGCCATTGGTTTGCAGGTATATTATTTTCAATCGTTGCTCTAATTTATGAATTAAAATGTCAACTTGCATTTGTTAACAGGATGTTCTTGAAGAAGGTCTGCGTAACACCCCATTAAGGCCGTGGAAGGTTATTGTTCCCCAGTTATTTAGTAGGCTTAACCATCATGAGCCCTATGTACGCCAAAGTGTATCTGATCTACTATGCCGACTTGCGGTTAACCAACCGCAATTAATTATATTCCCAGCTGTGGTTGGCGCCCAGCAAGAGCTCAAGCATTGTGATGGTGGCAAAAGCCATATGCACATAAGCAATTGCTTCGTTGCTCTTTTAAATTCCCTTTCATGCCAAGCCCCAAACGTGGTATTGCAAGTCCAGTTGTTGGTAAAAGAATTAAGGCGGATAACATTGCTGTGGGAGGAGTATTGGATTCATGGCTTGGCTCAGCTTTATGCGGAATATTCACATTTATACAACGCCTTAGATGTAGAATCTAAGAAATCGCCCAAAGCTGAAATAGTTGTAGCCAAATACGATATATTTAGACATCACTTATTGGCCGATTTTAAGAAAATGGTTGCTGTCGTCGAAAAGAATCCTGAAACAAATTATGAGCGCAATTTCCAAGAACGCTTTAAGCCTCATATAGAAATGGTTTTGCATGAGTTACAGAAACCTAACGATTCGACAAAACCTTCAGAGTATTGGCAAAAAATTAAACAACTCTATAACATATTCCAACAAAGGCCACTTAGAGGAAACTCATCGACTATTCGAATATCTGACGTAAGTCCGGTATTAGCTCATATGCGGAATACCAACATTGCTATGCCAGGCGTGGACACCTATGAAAAATCAGCTGTTTATATTAAAGCTGTAGAAAGCACAGTATTTATACTACCGACCAAAACTAAACCAAAAAAATTGTCATTATGCGGCAGCAATGGACAGATCTACACGTATTTGTTCAAGGGACAAGAAGATTTGCATTTGGACGAGCGCATAATGCAATTTTTATCTATTTCCAACTCTATGATGAGTCGTTCATACGGCTCTAATTCCAAAAAAGACTGCTTTAAAGCGCATCATTATTCGGTAATTCCTTTAGGATCGCAATCTGGTCTTATAAGCTGGGTAGACAATTGCACGCCGCTGTTTGGCATTTACAAAAAATGGCAACAACGCGACGCTATACTAAAACAACAACAGAAAGAACGTCAGTCTTCTAAGTCACCAGCACCACAAAGCCCTACAGTTGCCAATACTTCACGCCCCTCCGAATTATTTTACAACAAACTAACGCCATTATTGGCTGAACGAAACCTCAAAGTTACTGATCCTCGAAAACAATGGCCAATGCCGGTACTGAAACGCGTTTTGCGAGAACTAAGCCTAGAAACGCCCAAAGATTTATTGGCCAAGGAAATCTGGTGTTATTCTACGAATGCTGTTGATTGGCGTAAATCAGTGCGTCGATATACAATGTCAATGGCAGTTATGTCTATTATTGGATACGTTATTGGCCTTGGTGACAGACATTTGGATAACATACTGATTAAACTCGGAACTGGAGAAATTGTTCATATCGATTACAATGTCTGCTTTGAAAAGGGGAAATCCTTAAGGGTCCCTGAGAAAGTGCCATTTCGCATGACTCAAAATTTAAAAGAAGCCCTGGGTTTGGTGGGTACTGAGGTAAGTATTGACAAATTACACGATATACATATTCACACCGTTTTATTTAATAGAGTCGGAATTAGATATTTGAAGTCTTCTATAACAGTGTAGCATTTTCTAGAATTCCGAAAATTTGTATGCCAAAATCCCATTAAAGTGGATTTTAAATTTGAGGTTAAGGTTCCAAAATCCACACATTAACTTGGATCTGTATCGGATTTGGCACAGATCGATTCATGTTTTTATATAGCCTTCACACAATAGCCCGTCCTTAAAGTAAACTATATTTTCCCAAGAGAAGTACATATATGCCAGATAATATAATACTTAAATTTTTTTTTAAAAAATTGGAGCGACAAGTTGCGTTAGTAATAAACATTAAACACTATTTAAAGCATATATGGACAAAAGTTTATATGCAGTATATCAATAGACCCCACGGAGATTGATTATAGTTTAGCCTCTTAACATATCTTTAGCCTGTGCATACCTCTAGGCCAACTGTAACTGTCAACATTTCAGGTCACCTGAATATTATTGTGTCTGTAACAACGATTTTTTCAAAGGTGCGTGACACCAGTCTTTGAACTATATTTTTCATTACATCGGTTGTACCAAACCTCACCTTAGTACCGCTAATTATGTACAAAAAATATGGCCCTTTCAAATATTGACACGAGGCGGGGATGAAACGCCCACATGATATATCACGCAAAAACATTTTGTACAAATTTCAAGAAGATCCGACTAGCCGTTTTCGATCATATATCCGACGAATAAATAAATACAAAAATGTGCATATGCGTATACCTTCTTCGATGTTTTCTTTTTAAAAGTAGACCAACGGATATATTATCTTAATCGGTTGAGAGGTTCTTAACAATTCTGCAGTGTTTCAATTTATACTACACGTATTGTGTTTTGGGTAAATTTGGCCCTATTACGAGATGCAGTTAATAAAAATAAATAAAAATAAATACGTATGTTTTTTAGTGTAAATACCATAAACAAGTTTGACTTAATATTAGTTACCGAAGATACAGCTTGTATTGAAGGTCTAGGTTTAGAAGAATCAAATTTCGTGGAATTTTTAGCTTCTGAAGAGAGATCGATCCTTGATTCAAACGGCCCCAAAATGACCACAACAACGAGTACATTTGGAGTGATTTTTCATATTTTGCGTTCATTTTAAAATTGGGGTAATTTTTCAAATGTGATAAAAAAAACAAAAATATTTTGTACGTTTCTTCAATCATACTTGTTATTTTTGTTACCGTTGACGAATAGCTGAAATATTGGCCCACAATAGTAAGGTTTACCCAATAAATTTGGTGAGTGTTTTGAAAAATTGCAAACACTGCAGAAGGGTTAAGATATAATATGACAACTCATTTTTGTATACATAATATACAATTTTTGTATACATATATTCGTGGTGGTGCGGTAATATGATCCATAAAAAATATGGTATGTAAAGATTTATTCAGCTTGAAGGCATTACTAGGTTGCATTAGTTAGCCAATACTTTAATACTTCTGATATGTGATTTAGGAAATTACAGATATAGTTGTTTAGCTCATATACGCTAATGGTCAAACCATGAAATATTTTTTTACAACTAGTCTCAACAGGAGCTAACGAACGTATTAACTTTTCTGAGCGTTTTTTTCAGTCGTAATTTGATGACTTTTTAAAAATTCCTAGAGCCAAAAAAGACACGGTCCAAAAACATGTTTCTTCAAACGCAAATGTGTTATTTTAAAATAAATTTTTGTACACATAATCCTTTAACAGTTAATGAAAAATTCAAAAATTACCTCTTTTCACCAAAGCTACATAACCTGAAGACACAGTCATTATACACACTGTTTCGGTTACTTTTCTGTTCGTATGGAATGTGCACCTGAATAGGGTCAAATTAGACAAGACAAGTTTAAAGCCTTTTGCTTTTGTTTAAGATTGTCTTTATTAATAAGCTGACAGTGTATCCGATGCTGTAGATGTAGAAACTGTATAAATCTGTGGTGGCTGTTCTTCGCCACAATGCAATTTCCCAAATCCTCCTTCATCGTTACTCATGGGAATAATTACACTCGATATGGAATGTCTTTTCTGACAAATGAACGATCTTTTGCGATCGTCCAACGATGATTTCTGATGACAATTTGGGGACCTGCATTGTATCAATTGCACAAATGCTCGCCTAAAATTTGAATTCTTCCAAGAATAAATAATAGGATTTAAGGCTGAATTGGTCATCGCCAACGAAAACGCTGCTTTATAAAGAAGTGGTGTTGTTTTGTAGATCTCAAAGATCTGAGCACATGCAACTATAAAGTATGGTAGCCAGCACAACGAGAAACAACCCATTATGAAAACTACTACCTGTAATATTAGAATTTAATCAATTCCATTATGACTTTAAAAATTATACATACTTGTACAGATCTCCAATCAGGATGCAGTAAATTTGACGCCCTTTTACGTCTAGGATACCTTAACTGATTCGCTTGTTTCGAAGCTTCTTTCATTATGCGCCAGTACATTAATAGCATTAATATCCAAATAATTGTAAACGACGGTGTTATTATGCCAGCCATATACCAAGGCGGCAATACCTCGTCAAATTCGCATTGATATGCGGTATTCCAGTGATTCCAAAACATGGGTATGCCAGCTACCGTTGCACCAACAGTCCAGTTAAACGTTATTGTAATTACAGCCACCCGTCGTGTCATATACCTTAAAAATACAGCAACTAAAAGCTTAGTATTCTGAAATATTAAAATATACAACCATGTAGTTTACTTAAATATTTTAAGGAGTGTGATCGTTTACGATAGCCTAGTCTCAAGTCTATACCGAGGTTTGAAAGTTCTCTCCACCAAATATGTTAATATTTTATTGACTACGTTGCAACCAGTTTTGCAAAGTTCATTCTATTAGAACAAAGAATTATGTAGAGAGCGTAGTGGATCGTCCTGATGTGGTAACTATCAGACAAACAAACCTAGGTTCAAAACCGGGAAAGACCATCAACCATTTTTCATCGGCGGTTTTCCACCTCGGAAATGCTGGCGACTTTACGAGTGAGAGCCGGTCAGTGAGTATACACAATTGTATCGCCCTTAGCACATTTAATGATAGATGTTATTTTTGATCTGTCGGTCGTTTGTCTTTTGCTCAGGAACTGTTTATGTCGGAGGCGAGATAAATTGCTAATATAAATACATACAGACATCCAGTCGTATTTAAGTTATTAAAAGTGACACTTCTTACCTTCTGTAGTGCAAAGCATATACAATTGCAATATAACGATCAACCGATATAGTTATTAATGTCAGAATTGATACGCAGCAAGCGAATATGATCAGGAAAAACCGCGCTAAGCACAATCCGTGTTTATTTCCCAAATTAAAACCCAGATAGAATGCCAAATGGTATGGCAATGTTAGGCCAACTATAAAATCCGAAACCGCCAGTGAAAGTATAAATAAATTTGAGATCAAGCAGCGTAAACGCCTACAAGTGCGTACTGCAATAATGGTTAAGACGTTACCGCCGAGTATGCAAACGAACAAAACAGCATTGGTAAAAGCCCACAAAATTGTAGACCAGCTTAATCCAACACTTGTTGTCACTTTAGTACCAATTAGCGACGCTGTCGGAGATGCTGCAGTAGTGTATGTTTTGTTATAGTTATTCATTGCGTGTGCCAGTCGAACATTACTGTTCGCTCGTTATCCCAACAGTACATCAAGTCTCGGAGCGGAGCTGTTTCTTCTTATCGTGTAAAGAGAAGCGCTGTGGCTGCTTCGCTGTATAGCCGTCGAACATTAATGATTGGTATTACACATTTTAGTATGCGGATTTTATGAATATTCCCAAAAACACTTTTACTCGTAACACTCTCTGTGTGGGTGGTAAGTAGAAAGACCGTGCACATGGTGTTGCAGTAGATATGGCAGACACATATCTGAACGCAGGTATACATATTTATTGATAAACACAATAAAAAAAAACTTTGCTTGGGATATTTGACCAACTGTGTGTGCTAATATTGATAACCGCAGAAGAAAACAACAAAAACGCAATTCGAAATTTATCATACAAGGAGGTACATTCATATGTTCACATTAGTTTGGCCCAATACAAACTGTGTCCGGGTACTTATTATTCAAATTGTCATTATCTGACGTTGCTTGATGTTTGTCCTCCACTAGTGGTCACCAATACATGGTCAAATTGTTGGTATACCGTACTGATTTACTAAAATCGAGACAAATTAAGGGTATAAAATTGTCCACTTTGAAAACACGCAGAATTACATTCCGATCGAAAGTCGAGATACACTCTACACAACCACCAGTAGACGCCATTCGTTGTTGGTTAAGCGACTTATACATACTTTCGTGCTGTAGCAGTGCTGACCTGCTGTTGCACATTTTCTTCCGTCTATACATATCTTCCTAAGTTGTCGTCATTTTTTCAATTTAATCTTTTACGAGCTGAAAACCGGATAATGTATGCAGTCTTTGCGTAGAATAATGCCATGGAAGGTTATATATCATTTTTAACAGCTTGTTCCAGGATACACTTGTAATTTATATATATTTGACAATTTAAAGAATTATATGTAGGAATATTGAATAGGAATATATGTACTTTGTTCACGATATATGAAATGTGATCGCTGAAATTAAGTTTTTTGTTCACGCTAAATTGTGGTTTGTAAAAATAAGTGGACGTTGAGGTAGGTGGCAAGGCTTCCGTTTTCTTGTAAAATATATCGCTTGTGTTTTATCGGGATTTACTATGATGTTCCATTTACTAAATAATCGTGTAACTTTGACAGGGCTGTTTCTATTCAGCGAATATTGCAGTAACACAGTTGTTGATAACAGGAATATAAGAGATATATATAGTATACATAAGGCTCGTACCTGTACTGTTTTTCGCAGTACTATATAATGTTTTTCGTTACATAATAAAAATACTTTTATTTACTTCAAAATAAGCATTCGTGACAAAAGTATGCAATGGAGATATGGCAATGTTTCGATTGTGGATCGGTGGGTGGAGATATTTATTCATTTCACTAAAGCCGATTGCGAATTCAAAGAAATGGCCACGATCGTTGAATATATTTTATGTTTGCCAATAACTTCAGCATTAGTGGAACCAATCTTCTCTGCTGTGACCAAAACTTGAATAAAAAATATACTGCGAAAAGTACGGCATTTCCAAATCGATTTACTGCTTTTTTAAAAAATTACAGTAAATTTTACTGTTTTTGGTCAAAAAAAATATACGGGCGTAGAAGTAACAGTATGGGTAAAAGACAAGATCCTTGAGGCAACCGCTTCGAATACTCATATGTGGAGATATTTTATTTCCGGGATATACTATAAATTGCCTTTCTTGATGAAAACTTTAAATGATTTGTATAAGTTTTAACGGAAAGCCAAACCTTTTTAATTTAAAAATTAGCCCATTTTGCCATACACAATCAAATGCCGCCTATACGTCAAGTAAAAACCACACCTGTTGACAAGAATGGGTTGACAAGTAGTATGTTCCCATCTGAAACGGAATTGTTGTTGAGGTAATATATTTCTTTCATCAATAAAATTGATCAGTCGTGTCTGGATGACTTTCACTTAATGATGATAGCAAACTTATTGGCTTGTATGATTGAAGATAATTTTGGGGCTTATTTATTTTGCATATGGGGATTGTATGTGGAGTTTTTCCACATACGGGGAAAGTAACACAATTTTAAGATTTTATTATTTTCGTTAATACGGCTATTCCTTTTTTAGGAAACATCTTTAAACACTTATTGTTTATTCCATCGATGCCTGGAGCTTTTTTATTTTTCATTTTCCTAAGGATGTCAGTTTTTTTTCAGTTGAAACAGCGTAGGAATTGACTGAGTTCGGCTGTGATGAATATATTTGCAATTTGCAGTGTTATTTACCTCTGAGACAGTATCTTGATCATTGAGTGGTTCTTCAAAAAATTGTGTACCAATATTTCTCACTTTATCTCCTGAGTATAGTATAAATTGTCATTGAGCTTTAAATTAGGTATAATTCGAGACTTTTTCTTCATCAGTTTTGTCCTGTTTCGAAAAAGTGTTAATTCATTGAAAATACGATTGTTGAGTATATTCATTTGAAGCCTATCGTTTATATCCCTGTATCGCTTCCAATTTCGTTTGTAGATATTCGGAAATTGGATCAACTCTTATGTTTGGGGGAATTGACATAACCTTAGGCACAACTCTGCGTTTCGGAACACTTGCACTGATTTCAGAATTTATTATTTTTTTGAGCTCTTATGTCGATATTGTTTTCAGTTACGATTTCTTGGTGATAATTTCTAGCATTTGTAGTGATGTGACGTCTGAATATATTTCAATTGGCTTTGTTGAAATTATAAACAAATTTAACCGTTACGTCACATGTTGACGTCAGCAGATACTGGAAGATGATCAGAGGAGAGGTTGTTCAATGCTTTCGTAGAACGTATATAGAGTGGGATGTCCAGGTTTGGCGACAGTCTCCTTGGGTCCGAAGGAATATAGGTGTTTTCGTGTGGAAACATAAGTCTTGCTCAATGGATGCGCGAACAAAATCGGTGAAAGAGGCCTATTGTCATTTAAACACTGTTTGGATCTGCAAATACTTTTCCAAACACACTAGAATAAACGTATTTCACTACATCGAAAAAAGTTCACGAATTATTTTTGGATCAATATTGTAAATAACAATTTAATTTTAATGCTTTTAAATTCAATTTCTATGTAATTAATACTAGTTACGATTATTATTTTTGCCAACTCGACCAAAAATGTCCACGTGAATTGAATTAAATCTATACAATAAACAGGAGCTCCGGACGAACAACACCTGTTTAAAGTTATTTTTTCACTTTGCCTCGAAAGGAAATTCCCCCGAAATGTGTTACCTCCTCGCAATGAATGTTGAATGGATTATCCATTTTTCTTCATTTTGTTCACTGGAGTTTTTCTGGATCGTTCATCGAATGACAGAGTCAGTAACCGCATACTTATATTAATACAATTGTGTCCATAGTCGGAATGAAGATGTTGTGTGGAATGTCTCCAACCAAGTATGTGTATAATTTTTAAATTCTTGTTTTGTATAATTTGTAGCTTCTTAATGTGACATGCGGCAGTTTTTCTGCACCAAGCTTGTCAAGCGTATGTCATTATTGGTCTGATGCACATTCTGTACAGTATAAGTTCATTATTAAAATTATGCTGAAATTTCCTACTGCGCAATGGGAAAATGGCTCTGCCACATCTAATAGCTTTTTCGGGGACTTGGTGAACGTGATCCTTGAAGGTCATTTTGGACGAATATCCAGATTGCATCTACAGTTGTCACATTTTAAATGATTAGAGTTGTCGTAAATAGTAGTGCTTTGAATTAAAAAGTGCTTTCCCAACTCTTAGGCGTGCTAAGATAAAGCATTGGTATCGTGTGTATTTATAGTGGTATTTTGGTCTACAGAATTGTGGATTGTGCGAACGCAGAAAACTTTGGGAATTCGTCCATTGTAGTCGGTGTTCTATTGTCTGTAGTGTTGTGAAGATGTTATTAATTATACCACTAAAGCATGGAAACTCAAATATCAAAGGCAATCTTATGGCTTCCTTAGCAGCTTTGTCGGCAAACTCGTTTCCAGCTACACCAACATACCCATAAAATTTGAATTGGGTGCACTATGGCAACGTTTTTGATTAAGTTGTCGTATACTTCCCTTTTGTTGTGTAGTAAAGCGGTGACAACGCTGAGACTGTCTGTACAAATTTTAACTTTTAATTTTTTCTGAACAACAATAAAGATTGCTCCTGATGAGGCATAACATACCTCATCAGGAGAAATATTATGTTCTGAATAGCACATGGCTTTTTATGTAAAGCGTGGGTATAAATATATAGTTCCAGAATAGCTGAAGAAGGCCTTCTTTGGGATCAGTGATATTCCTGGATGCCATACTAACTGATCTGTTGTGTAACAAGGTTGTAAAGTTTGTCATTCTGAAAGCAGTTATTTAGTGCCGAGTTTAGTTTTCTAACATTGGTTTTATTTGTCCAGCCATATATAGTAATACAATGTTGTAGCACTCCATATACCAATGATGAATACTATTTGATGTTTCAATATGAGGTCCTTTTTTCTTGGAGCACATTAATCTAAGCAAATTATTAATCCTGTTTATTTTTATCCGGAAATGTGCAACGTGATTATTCCACAATAAATTTTTTCGCAAAGTGTATTCCAAGTATTTTCACGTGGTAATAATGGATTTCCAATGTGCAAAGTATCTAAGTTGCAGTTTCGTCTTCTACAGACATGTAGTACTTCGGCCTTCGTTACAGGAATAATAGCACCACGAGCAACGGCCCAGCGTTGTATTCTTTCATTTAAAAAATTGGCTTTCAAGGATACTTTATCTGGTGTTCCGGATACTACAGCAAAAATGTTATCAGCATATAATCCCACATAAGAGAGTTGGCGTAGATATTAAATAAGACTACAGAAAGTGGTGATCCCTGCGGAACTCCATTGTCTAATTTTAGCCATTATTTTGCGGTTACAAAGTAAAGAAAAAAATAGTTCCCATGTTTTACGTTTTGCTATAATACATTCAAACTTTACTTTTGCGCAGGCTCTTCTATAATTTATGGAGTTTTGGATACTTCGATGTCTTAGAAAAAGGTTCCATGTCCTCTGTTTGATAGTAACTAGCCCTGTACGTGTTAAAACATGCGGGAGATTTGTTGTCTTTTGGTTTAAAAGTTTGAGGTATGGTTTCGTTTGAGGCTTTTCGAATGATTCTCTTAACTTGTGCCTCATCCTTATTTATATTCAAGGATTCTTCAAAATCGGGTAATATTAAAATAACTTTGTTCTGGAAATCCTGCAAATTTGCCTTTTCCACCAAAAATCTGGGTCTAAAATGTTTTTTAATCTCACCGGTATTATCGCTTATTATTATATGATAGTGATCACCAACCTCAGGCATGTCCAACGTTGTCCAGAAAAGGTGTGGTGTTAGATCTGCACTGGCGATAGTAACGTCCACAGATGTTTAGGAGTGTTGGAGAACTATTATTAAGGAAAACGAGTCCTTTGTCATCAGCAAACTCTGTCCATAGTGTACCACTGGCCGAAAGTGAATGCGATCCCCATATTGGATTTTGGGAGTTCAGATCGCCCAATACTATATGGTGTCCATCATTAAAACTGTGTATGCTCGTCAATATACTGGATGTGATAATTACATCATGTTCACGAGAAATATTAGTGATGTGAAGTTTTTTATTCCCATTGATCGTTACGGTTTGATAAATAAGGTTCCCACACGACACAAGGTGTTGTTCAACCTGTATTATTTTCTTTCTTTGCTTGGTATGTTTTGTTGGTTGTTAGTTCTTCTATGTTCTCATTGGAATTGTGGTAATTTCTTTCTTTCGTTGATGTCAGTATATCGGTGTTTTTTTGATTATTTGTTATTGTATTCTCTTTTGCTGCCATGGATGCAGGTTCCATGTTTTCGTTGTTGTCTGCTGCTTTGACTTTTTGTAGGTTTGATTGATTTTGTGGGACACCACGGACAGCGTCGGAATAAGTGATCTTTTGAAAAGTTTGTATTGTGTGTATAGATTGTTGTTGAAAACTTTCCCTGCTTATCGCACGGTGTATCTGTGGTCTGCTTTTATTTTGTTGACCGATTTATGTTTTACGAATGTTGGACATAGTGAAGAGTAGGATGTGTGGGTTTCGTCATTACAATTTACAAGGAACTTGCGAGGACATTGTCCATGGGGGGGATTTATATTGCCACATTCTCCACATAGGGAAATATTTTGAATTTTGAATTTGAATTTATTTCCATTTTGTAATTTAAACCCTGACGGCCAATTAGAACAAATTACAATATGCAACATATTAAATAGAACTACCAACATATTTTTAAAGAAGAATAAATTGTTATAAATATATAAAAAAAAAAAAAAAAAAAATTATATATAAAAAAACATACCTACAAACCGTGGTTATTCATAAGTAAATTAAATTAATAACATAAGTAAATTAAATTAATTATATTAAAAATGTAACGATAAATAAATATTAAAATTTTAACAACATAGATACATATATAAAAAAACATTAAATGAATTTTCCGTTCGTTGCGTAACTCTTGGAAAAACCAATTGTCTACTGCGCATAGAATGGCAGAAAACAAAAAGACTTGACAGAAAAAATGGACATTGATTTTTAAATGTTTTGTAGAACAGTAACAACGAACGGACTTTAATTAGGTGTTTAAAGGAACAACCCAAAAATTGTATGGCAGACGGAGAAATGTGGTCATAACGTCTAAGTGAGTACACATAACTATAAAAGCGTAGTAGAGCAAGATTTGTCCACTACTACTAATGTTTAATGATAAGGCATTATCAGGGCAATGGGAAGAGAAAAGTAAGGCTTTAGTTTTAGATACATTAATTGAAAGCCGGTTACAAGTTATCCACGAACTCAATAAATTTAGAGTACCCAAACATCGCATACTACTTACAAATTCAATTGGACTACCACTAATGTTTAATGATAAGGCATTACCAGGTCAATGGGAAGAGAAAAGTAAGGCTTTAGTTTTAGATACATCAATTGAAAGCCGGTTACAAGTTATCCACGAACTCAATAAATTTAGAGTATCAATAATTTTAGCCTTGTAATCATTAATTTTTCATCTGTTCTTGGTATGTCCCAACTTTTGACAGTTAACACATCGCATAGGGTTCATAATATGTTCTGAAACTGTACATTTTTCCCATCCAATACATATTTTCTGTGGTCTTGTCAAACAGTTAAAAGTTCCAATTGCCGCACCGGTTGGTACAAAGTCATTAACATCACGTTTTCAGCAACATTTGGGTTTTTAATTCCAATAACACCAGCTGACAGTTCTTCTTGTGTCATTTTGACAATACGCCTGGAGAAGATTCTTCCTAGAGTGGAGTTTAAATTGTTATGCAGGCTTATCTTCACCGGTACAATATAAATATATTTTGCCCTAATAAACTTGTGGGCTGTATTAAGATCTTTTGTCTTTATCATTAAGTCTCCGTTTCGCATTTCCGTAACACCGATGTAGTTAGTTGATATGTAATCAAGTCCTTTACCTATTTCAAATACATTATATGCCGATAATGGTTTTGGTTCAATGTTCGCAGCTTCTGGTAAGGCAGTTGCTACCAAGTAGCGTGGCAAATGTCGATCATCAATGACATCATTGTTCAGCATTGCTTCTGTTTCTTCAAGACGTTTTCGTTTGTTTTTTTTCTTTCTTATATTTTCCGTTTCCCGGGTCTAGGTCCTTGAAACTATTTCTGTACGGGGACACGTCCCCCTCCATAATGGAAGTCCAATTAACACTTCTATCTCACTTGATTAGCTTTTTCTCCACCTTAATACGAAGTAGAATATACAAAAAGATTATTCGCAGCTGAGGATAGAACTACGAAAGCACAAAAATAACTATCAAGTCTTTGATCAATTAACCGCTATGTCACAACACGTGTTTTTGGCGATTGCCTGTCAACGACTGTCTTTTGTGATATGTTCTTCAGTTATCTTAGATAAATATGTTTTTTTTTTTAAGTTTTATCTGTTTCTGCCAAATGACAACAGAGAACAAGAAAATGTTTTGAGAATTTAGGTCCCCTACTGATTTTTAAAATTTCGGTAACTTTCGGATGGTCGCATTAAAAAAAAAGTTTTGGATGTTCTGAAATCGTGGTCGAATATGCTACTACACTGACCCGCGTGCATTTTTTTCCCTTTAGAAACAAGTGTTCCTACTGCACATTTCTTTTATTTAATTAGTTAGTTCAATGTATAAACTTTACTAGCTCTAGTCAATGGAGTTGTATGTATTTGATGATTGCATGACCAAGATTTTTGAAGATAAGCAGGCAATGAACATTCTTTGTGGATGATAGGATGATGATAATTAGTGGAATTTTCCACAAGTTGGCACACATGCGTGACCATGTCTGCGGTGATTATTAGTTTAGATTATTTAAAATTAAAAATAAAATTGCCTCCACTTACCATCCGCGAACGACAAATAAAGATGCCTTAAATCGATAGCTCGTCTTAATATTACATTTTACAAAATATTTTTATGAACTCCAATAAATACTTGATAAGTTAACATTGACCAATATCATGCGAAATATATAACTAGAGAAATAGTAAAGATAATGTGACACTGAAAAGTGTGCTCCTAAGGTTAGTGCAAATAATGTATCGGATTTACTTTTGGGAAAGTCGAGTGTATCTGTTTCTATAACTATTTCGTGCTATGTGTTTTTCTAATATATATATAGATATCATGGTACGTTTTACTCTTATATTTTATGTAGGGTACATATCGTCTAGCGTGCTCACATGTTCTCAAAGTTCTGCGTAAAGAAAGGGAAACATTACTAACCCTGCTGGAGGCGTTTGTATACGATCCGTTGGTTGATTGGACTATAAGCGATGACGGAAACACTACCATATCGCGGGGAACATCGGCACATAGTGCTGCTACCATGATTGCATCTATGGCCTCGTCAAGAGAATCACAGTTGAGTCCCAAAGATTCATTAAAATGTAGAAAAAACGATGTTGACTTGTCGCGCCAAACGCTAGCAATGAAAATAACTGAAGTGAAACCAGCCTGGTTAAAATATAGGTAAGTCCGTGTTTAGCACAGTGTATACACATGTATTCAGTTGATGCTTTGTATATGCAGGAATAATTTTGATACACAGCTTCAAAATGTGCGAAACCACCTACAACATTTATTGGATTTACGACAGAATATTTTAAATTTGGAACGAGAGCGTGACAACTTTACAAAACAATTGGCGATGATTCGTGAACTAGATGCGCTGGGTTCAGCAAGAGGAAGTCATACCTTGAATACTGTGTCACAACGTTACAATTTATATAAACGGGATTTAGATTCGTTCGCCAAAATCAAACAGATGGTACAACAAACAGTAAAAGATCTTGACCTTGTTTTATTGACATATTTCGACATTTTACTCTGGCCGAATGAAATAAATAAAATTGAACTAAACCCATCGAACGACGACACCGTTACTCCGTTTGGCAACGAATTCGATTTGGTGAAAGACCTTCTCGTACGAAATAATTGGAATCATTTGTACACACAAGCTAAATTCACAAAACGTGAAATGGATAACAGCTTCCTCCAAACTCAGCGTAGTGCCGTTGAATGCCGTGATTTGCTTTCATTCTACAGTCGCGTTATGCGTTTCTTTCCTCGATGTGAGTTAAAGCAGAACCATTTAATAAGATATAAAAAGGCATACATTGATTTAACCGAATCAGGCGGAGGAGTACCAGAAATTCCCCCTAAAAATGAAATTCCTCCTAATAGAGAATCGTGCCCCGAATACTTCGATAACCTCTTACTGATTCATACAGACTTAGAGAGTCATGTTGCCCAGGCTAAGCTTATTTTGGAGGAGTACAAACAACAACAGGTAATTATTCCATATAATTCCATATGGTCAAGTCGAATTTTTATGATGGGGTTATGATCTTTTCATCCTACTATAGGTTAACGACCATGTAAGTGTGTTGACTTCGCTTAATGACTTTATTAGTTTGAATTCGGAACATAATCGCCAGCTTGTATTGAAGTCTTCGCTACGTCGCATCGAATTAGCTTACGAATCATATGCTTTGGAAGAAAATGACCTTATTCGCAGAGGAGATTATTTCGTTTTAAATCGCCAACTTCAATTTGTGCAACTAGTCGAGCGATTTATTAATTGTTTACAACCAAACTCCAGCAATCTTCAAAATCAAGATATACTACATTTACTGAACGTTACATTGTACACGATAAGCACGTTGCGAGAGTCAATGGAAGATTCGTGTGCACAAATGTTAAGTATATTTTTGATAAGTGACAATTTGCCCCACGAATCAAATGACATTGACGCTTACAAAGAGTGTCCTGAATTCAAAGCGATATATGAAGAGTCTGATATAGATCTCAATAAAACTGTGTTAGCGTTGCAGAGACTGCAAGAGAGACTCTCCTATTTGCAAGAAATGCAACCAAACTCCGTCATAGATCGAATAATGGTAAGTTTATTATATACGATACAAATACTGACATTGGCTTCTGAACATAACACCTTCTATTCCAGAATGCTTGGTGTACTAACGTGAGCGAGTACTTGAAGTCATGTCGCGATGAAATCATGGCTACATTAATTTCGAGCCTAAAACAGACGGCTGCATCACTAAGAACAAATGATGTTACACATATCTGTGACATGCGTCTATTGAAACGACCAATAACTGACATGATCCTCAATATACAATCAAAGTTATTTTGTGGTTTGTTATCTTATGCAGTTCACTGTATACACTTGAGTATTACGGATTCTCTAACGTTAGAGGACAGATTAAACGAAAAATGCGTTAAACAATGTGATATATTGATTGATAACCTTTATATCGCCCTTGAGAAGGATGCTTTAAAACAGTACGATGAAATCGTTTTTATCCATCATTCCAAACGTTTGGAGCAGCATCGCGTTATTACAACCGCCTATTACTGGCTAAATGAACATCATCTGGGAGATCTGGATGTGCAAGAAAATACACATTGTATTACGCCTAAACAGGAATTTTTGGGCAACTTGCATAACATCAGTCAAGTGTTATCAGCGTGGAAGTCCACAATGCTCAAAATACGAGCCGACTTGGAATTGCATTGGAATACTGTCAAGGAATTACTATCGACATTATCAACGGCTTCAGGAGAAACATACGGAGAATTCTTGAATTTCGATGATGCGATTGCCAGAGTAAATCAACGATATATATTTTTTATGAGTTTAGCAACACGGCTCACGGAATACGCGGCTGTTCTTCTACAATTCGAAATATCAGGTGGAGATGAACCATTTGATGCACTTGTAAAACAGTACAACGAAGATCACAATAAATTACAGTCGAGTGAATTGTCTATCACTGTAGTAGAACGTAATTTAGTTCAGCTCTTAGATCCAGAAGATAAAATAGATCAATATTGGATAGAAAATGTTTCCGATCTATTAGATGAAATGATCTTTGCTGTCCAAAAGAAAATGTGTGACATGGAAAAGGACGGAACATCGATGGAGAACGTTTTGCAAGGAGACGGACAACAATTACAGGTATCAACATTGGATAACTGTATTGCTTAACATGAACTTTACGACTATTATTGTTTTAGCTTGTTCTGGATTCTTCGATCCGGTTGGACCTGCGGCAGTTACTTAAAATAATCACAAAATCCTGCAAGCAAACATCTAATACGGTCAATGGTGACATTTTTCAAGGCATACGTGATATACAACAGAATTTAAAGCTTTTACAAAGCAAAGTAAATGAATTACAGATCCAGCTATTTTCGAAGGAATTTGAAACATCAGCCCTTTTTGAATTGCGTGAAAAAGTCGATGAGCTGTTCATCCTGTGTCATAATAATAATGATTGTTTTACTACATTACTAGAACGTTTTACACATATGGATACAGATCAAGGCGAACACCGTCGATTTGAATCGCCAACAAGAAATGGTAATGCTAACAAAGACGGTAAGCGAACTGTGTGTCTATGTAAAATAAATTATTTACTAACATATACTTGTATTATATACATACATATATATAATTTTGATATAGTTGGAATTGTTAATAGTCAACTTGGAGAACAAAAACGAAATGCTTACGCTGTTTCAGTTTGGAAACGCATTCGTATGAAACTCGAAGGACGTGATCCGGATCCAAATCGACGAAGTTCTGTGGCCGAACAAGTCGACTATGTTATAAGCGAAGCTACGAATGAGGATAATCTGGCCTCTCTGTATGAAGGTTGGACATCTTGGGTGTAGTTTGTTGAAGCAACTGCTCCATACGCGGGGAGCATGGTATAGGCTTTCGCAAAAATTATTTAAAATAGAATTAAATTCCAGTGAAGTACCAGAACCACAACCAGGTGTGCAACATCATTATTAAACCGGATATCGGTTCTACAACGGCAATAGGTATATTTTTCTATTGTACCTAACCATCTTTTCTCTAATCACTACTTTTTTCACTTATAGATCGATCTGTTCAGTTGAGACAGTAGTTTTTCATAGAATCTTATCCTCTGCTATCGTTCGAGGTGTGCTGATAGCTTTGGCATGTTAATGATGACGATCAATTGCAGTGATGTTGCTCTGTTATGGTTGTGGTGGACCTTTTTGGTGTGGTTGGACAATGAAACATGTCTTTTATTACAGCCAAGAATAACATGACGAATACAGTTCATTAACTTCTTCTTGTGTTTATCATTTAATAGATGGA
This sequence comes from Hydrotaea cyrtoneurina, assembly GCA_958296145.1. Classification (NCBI taxonomy): domain Eukaryota; kingdom Metazoa; phylum Arthropoda; class Insecta; order Diptera; family Muscidae; genus Hydrotaea; species Hydrotaea cyrtoneurina. The sequence goes on along the minus strand of OY282513.1, from coordinate 884,329 downwards.
AACAAACAATATCTTTTTTTCATTTCAGCTCCTTTTTATGTTTAACCACCTTTGCTGTATATTTTTATTTATTTTTAATAAAGAACATAAACCATAGCAAAATTGTTGTATTGGAGGTATACTATTTGTCATTCTGTACGTCAAACCGAAAAATGTTGGCTATACGGCGTATATACGAAAAATACGTAAGATTGCAGAATTGTAGTCCTAACGAATATGTTTATGATTCGGGACTTGTTTCTAATGCTATGCATTCAAATTCAATTCTTTACTTTTATAAATAAGTAATATTGTTTAAGATTAACTTTTAAACTTTTCCCTTTTTTTCAAAGACCATTAGTTCGTCTGTAAACTCGGCCTTCTATGAATGATATGTCACAGTGTATTCAGTGCGGTTTGAACGCGGTTGTTTCTGATGTAAAATTTTTGGATGGAGATGTGATTCAAACTACATTTGACACTTTTAGAGGACATAACTAGATGAGGACGAAAAGAAAAGTCTTGTAGTGTTCGGGGGTTCAATGACTGATATCGAACGAACCGTGAGTTGTATGAGCTACATCAAAATAAAGCGATTTCGCTGGCTGGGCCATGTCGATCGAATACAAACGCTGCAGCCAGAAAGGCAGGCAGTGAAAGTCAAGACTCCGGTGAAAGGGCCAAATGGATGAAGACATGCAAATTCTTGGTGTGACGAACTGGATAATGCGCATACAGCATTACTTAAGCAGGCCAAGACCAACAGCATGTTGTAGTGTGTATTAAAAAACCTGGAATCTGAACTAAAAAAATCCAAAATTGATTCCTTCGCTATATCGGGGTTGTGTTTGATAATTCACTATATCAAGCTTTGACTGTATATACCAAAAATCAGTTTACAATATACCTTAACAGTATTTTGGAAATTTGTACAAATTGAAAAGAAAAATATATGCTCCAGGTGAGGCTCGAACTCACAACCCCGGCATTGCTCACAAGTTACTGATTATAAGTACCGTGCGCTAACCAATTGCGCCACTGGAGCTTGTGGCCGCAGTCTGTCAAAAGCAAAACAAATACATACAAAAAAAATATATTTCCGTTTCTCGCCGTCGAGATTTCGATAATTGTTGAAAATCGATTCTATTTTCAATGTTAAAAATCGCTTATGGTGAAATTATGTATCATTACCCAGCCATTACACTGGGCAGTAATTGTTCGAAAAACTCAACACACTCACACTTTTTTACCAATACACACATATTTTTACTACTGGCCGGCCGACTGGCAACGAAAATTCAATGGCAGTAAAATTTTGGCACATGCAGCAGAGACGAATGTTAGAGTTCCCCAACATATTTTTTGTGTCAATTTATGGGATAATTTTATTGTGTAATTATGTTTTGACCGTTTTGTCGTAATAAAAACAGTTAAATTTTGTGAATTATTATCAACGAAGTATTTTTCAGATTTGTTTGAAGTACGAAAAACAAAATGTAGACATATTAATGAAAACAGGGTTACACATACAATTAATTTGTTGGCAGTTGGATGTTCATTTGAAAAATGACGCCGCAACAGTAACTTCTCCTCATTACTTGTGTTAATAAGGTCAAAAGCGATTGCGACTGGTGTTGTCGATTGTGCAATTTATTGAATTTAAAGACAAAATAGCGTTGTGTAGAAGAAAATAAGCCCTATTGTGGGAGTCGACACAAGACGACGTCATTTAGTGTCGAATGTTGATTCCGGCTTCCAATTAACATGTTATCGTGTACTGCATATGTGTGAAGGCTGCTTTATTAACTCTCCATCCAGATTTTGATTTCGCCACTCACTTTTAATTTGTTATTTGACGATATCTGACTCCTGTCTCGGTACTCTTCTTTGATATATTTCATTTTTTTTATTTTCTTCATAACTTGAAGCGCAGTTAGAATCAGAAATAAAAAACATGTTCCCACAAAAATACCAAATAAAATAAATAAACCGGTTGACAAAAAAAGTCGTCGGCGTTGCATTCATTCAAAATGCAATAATTGGATTGAATTGATGTCGACGACGACAAGAAGTGACGTTGACTCCCGCATAGGGCTGAATATTTCAAATCATTAAACTAATTGGCGAAAGAAAATTGAGAATATGTATTAGTTGTCAAAAATCGAAAACGTCACCTCCGTCGTTTTGGATCGAATTCGCCCAGTTTCTATGTCAGCTTCTAACAGCTGTTTCTGTTACGAAAGATAATCAAAAGTGGTGGGCATCAACTTTGTAAACAGTCCTTGCCTGCCACTTTAGATTCTGTTTCGTATTCTCTCTTTTTTGCTTCGATCCCTCCTTCGTAAGCGTGTGGGGTTGCCAATGTGTAATTAGAAGTGGCGAAGAAACTCCATAAAATGATGTTGCTCTGCTCCAGTGTTGCCACTTAAATAATTTCTCCGACTACATTTTTTTAGCCTAACCAGCCAACTCAGCCCCCCGCCGCCGTCTTCGATATTGCTTCGGCTCGGTTATATGAATTCGTCTCCCTAAAAAATAAATTTTGTTGTTATTTTATTGAATCGTTTGTAATTACAATAAAATGGCTACGGTAAGAAATGTAAGAAATAATACTATGTTTTAATGTTTCTGAGAAAAATAGTAGGTGTGGATGTGTTGTAGTTTGTCGACATTCCGTAATATTCGTTCTCTGTCTTATCCACGTCTGACGTTTGCTAGTTTCATACCTCCTTTCTTCAGTCTGAAATGTCGAATATTTCTAATTAGAAGTGGCGAAGAAACTCCATAAAATGATGTTAAAAAATGCAGATGATGACAGTAACTCATGTGAAACATCTGAGTGATATGTGTGACAGAGACATTTATCTGTGAAGAGAAATGCGACATTTTGGTCAGGAAGACAGGTGGAAATAGCAGACGAGTAGAGAAGCAGTAACAAACAACAATCTCATTTCTCGTTAGGTTCCACTACTGGATGATGATACGATACCATTTGGTGAGGAGGATGAGATGCAAGATCCAAATTCCGTTGCAAAAAAATACACGTAAGAGGAGGGGAACAAACTTGTATGTATATGTGGCAATATTACATTGTACATTCATTGCAGGCATCCATATGTTACATTCTTCCATGTATTTTTCCGGGGAGCCGCTATAGTCATATATATATTCTGTGGATGGTTTAGTGATTCCTTTATCACAAGTTTTGTTTTCGTAGTATTATTTTTGTCCGCTGACTTTTGGACTGTGAAGAACATAACCGGTCGTTTGCTTGTGGGATTACGTTGGTGGAACTATGTTGATGACGACGGCATCTCTCACTGGGTCTACGAGTCCAAAAAGGTAGAACATTAAATGGAATATTGAATATTTGTGATTGATTAAATGCCCTTTGCTTTTAGGGAAAAGTCAATAACTACGAAGCTCGCATTTTTTGGCTAGGATTAGTTTTATGTCCTGTTTTTTGGAGTCTTTTCTTCATTGTTGCATTATTTGGTCTAAAATTCAAATGGCTTTTGTTGGTAATGATTGCGTTAGCATTGAATGGAGCTAATTTATTCGGTTACGTCAAGTGTAATTTTGGAGCTAATAAGGACTTGAATTCGGCAGCAACTGATTTTGTAAAAACGCAGATCTTCAGAAATGCTATGGACATTATGACAAAACCAAGTTCACAACCGACAACAGCACGACCTACAAGTGTAATATAGAAAAATTTATTTATTTGTAGAATAAAAAACGAAGACTCACTACTAATAGAATTTGGAAAGTTTTACTTGATCCAAACCGTGAGTTTATTATCGTGAAGTTTATAATTGATTTTACTATTGACTTATATATAATACATAAATATGTAACAGTCGTAATACATAAAGATATTTTACATGACTTAAAATTATATAAAACAAAGTGTTTTCTACTGAATGATCACAATGTAGGGTTAACCCAAAAAAACAATTGCATCATGTTTTCAGATTCGTCAAAAGTTCTTGTATCTGAACTTTATAAGCTTCCTTGCACTCTTTCAGATCTAGCTCTAGTTCTTCGCTTCGTTCAACTTTCTCGCCATACATTTGTAGAAGTGCATCGTAACGCGTCTGTAAATCGTTGTGGTTTACTTCTATTAATTCATAAGTTAGCAGTTTATCCTTGAGCTGAAATAAAAAAAGATGTAATTAATGCAAATACAAGTCGTATTGTAGAATTAAAATCATACATTTTCGATTTCAATAGAAAGTTGCGAGATTTGCTCATGCAAAACATTCCTTTCGGCCTGTAAACGAGATAGTTCCCACTGACATTGTGATAGTTCGCCATCCCTTTGCTTCAGCATTGATTGCAAGTACTCAAAGTTTGTAGTGTTATAACTTACATAATTAAACCCTAAACCTTGCCCAGGCGGTGGTCGGCCAGAATTCGAAATACAATCTAAATCATCCTGTTGAAACATAGTACATTTGAAGTTACTCGTGCAGTACCAAATCCTATGAAACCTACATGTTGCCAATCTATGCTTCCACCCATGCCGTCTTCGAGGGAATTTATGCCGGCACTTACAGCCGGAGAATGTCGATGAATAGGGTCCGATATTGAGTTTTGTAAGTCAACCAATGAATTCGTTGATTGGTCCCTTTGAAGAAATTCAACAGAAGGCGTGATCTTATTTTCTGCATCGTTTAAACATTCCTGCATGATGATGTGGTCATCTTCCAACGTTTTGATTTTTAACTGGCTTTGTTCTAATTGATGAATAACTTCTGAAATTTGTCTGAATGTGGCAATATTAAAAAAATGGTTCTGAAACATAAACATTACCTGTTATGGTCGCTTTCCTTTTGTTTCAACTGTAACTGTAATGCAATTCTTGTTTTTTCTTCTTGGACTAATTGATTCGCTAATCGCTCTTCCAATTCTTGACAGTGTGATTTTAATGAATCAATCTCGCTTTTATACTGCCCTTCTTTGTACTCTAATGTCTGTAGACCTTTTTGCGATGCTTCCAATTTTTCCAAAAGACATTTTTCCTCCCTATTCCAATTATGAGTTCGCTGATTTAAAGTTTGCTGCAATGAATCCAAGTGTCGCATGAGCGGTATAGTAGTTTGGCTAACTTCCTGCGTGGAGGTTTCAGCTCTTAACTCGGCAGCTTCTAACCGATCCATAAGATTTCGAATTTCTTCTCTCGACTGTTGCTCTCTTCTGATAGTAGCCAATTCGGTAGATCGCAGTTTTTCTCTTAGTTCGTGAATTTGCCTTTGAAACTCCTGATTTTCGGTTTGAAAATGAAATTTTTCTCTTTCAGCTGCTTGAATACTTTCGGCTGTACGTGATAGGTCTGAATGTTGCTTAGATCGTTGCTGCAGTTCAGTCTTTACTGCATCAAAACTACGCTGCAATGTATTTAATCTTTGTTGTGTATCGTCTAGTTTGCCTCTAAGGGAAACATTTTCTTTGTCCAGCCTTTGATTCTCTGAAGACATTTTATGAACCGCTTCAATTTGAGTTCTCTCCACGTCATCTTTAGCTGAAAGAGTTTTCTTTAAACGTTCTACTTCTTCGCTCATTGAAGCTAATTGATCCTTTATGTTCTTCAATTGTGTATCTGTTGTCTTTTCTTTAGATCGTAACTTTTTAATGATATTGGATTGTTGTAATATCTCCTTAGAAAGTTTATCCCCTTCCAGACGTAGCTCTGTTACCATACATTGACTTTCAACTAGGCTATCTGTCAAATCATTTTTCGGAATTTTTGTCTGCAAATCTTTGATTTCGATTCGTAATGTGTCGCGTTCTCTTATACAATTTTGAAACTTTTTTTCCAAAGCAGAAAGCCTTTTAGTATATTCCTCCGAAGGCTGGAGGTTTTCCGTATTTACTAAAGCTAGTAATTCATTATTACGATCTTGAAGTTCAGAATTGTGCTGCTCTGATTGCAATAAACGTAATTCTCTGGCTTCCACAATACTATTCAATTCAGAAATGCGTTTTAATAATTTTTCTACCTCATCCTCAGATGGTGATTCTATTGAGAGAATAGAAATTTCGGATGGTTCACGAAAGTGCCCTTTACGGGCGCCATTGTTAACAATTTGTTGATTTGTTGATGTAGACGAGGTTTCCATTTTCTTCTCTACTTTCAATGGACTCGTTCTTGTTGTAGTACTTGCTGTGCTAGATCCGTCACCATTAGGATTTGAAATTATTTCAATATCGGAAGAAGTAGCTGTTTCCATTTCATCATTGGAAGTGTGAGCAGATGGTGTGTTGTTTTTGGAATGCTTCCCTTTTTGTTTTGGATCTTGTGCATTAGATTCACTATCACTTCTTATAGACTGCTGTAGTTGGACGTCTTCGAAACTCTGAGTAGAATCCGAATCAATTGCTTGGAGTTCATACGCAATGTCGTCATTAGAGCTTAAAAAACTTTTGGTGGTAGAATTGCAATCTACAGACAAACTATACCTTGATGAATCTGTAAACATTGTGTTCTGTTTTATTAATTACAAGATACAATTATAAATATTACGCAATGTTTAATTGAATATTATCTACAATGATGATGTATAGGAGTTCGACACAAATAAGGGACCTACTGAATATATTTAATTGAGCAAACACCAGTTTATATCAAATGAACTTAATTACGAAAATGCAATCAACAATTTCACATAGGGCTCTAACAATAATAATAAACTTCGTGAACGGTCTGTCGGATGAAAGAAAAACCATGATGAGAACAAAACAGCCGTTTCTGGCTTACGTTTTTTAAAGACTATTCATTGGTCAGTGATAATTTATTTATATATAGCTATTATGTTTAAATGATTCAGTTTTATATATCTCAAATGTTTTTAAACTGCAATATTTATATGTTTATAGTACGTTTTAATTTTGGACTGAAGTCAATTGTAACCATTGTAAGGTTACTTCATGAATCTACAAAAATAATGGAAACAACAGAAGTTAATAAAAGAGTTACGGTGAACGCCAAAGGCCACATCCTCTTCGCATATGTTTATTAAACAATAATTTGGTTTGGATTCTACATGGATCTTTCGACAAGACAATGACCCAAATCACACTTCAAATAATATATGCTGTACTGTGAACTCAAGCACTTGGATCATACCCCACAAAAACCCCGGACCGAGATAAGAAAAATTAACAATTAAGAACATGCTGAAATCGGTTATAATGGACGAATGGAAATTCCACCCGAAGTGACAACAAATCTAAAAGAATTAATATCAGGAAAGAAAAATATCAGAAACTTATTGTTTATTGTAACTTTGACGCGTGAAATATGCATATTGTTTACTTTTTTTTTAAACATTCGATGTTCCTTTTTAATAAATTGAAATTGGCTTAATAAAGCTAAAAAAAAATCGTAAAATAGTAATTACCACGGATGGCGCAGACAGGGAAGACTGCACCGGAGGCTGGACCAATTAAAAACATTAAGATGCTTGGTATCACGAACTGGAGTGGCTTGAGATTTATTAAGCAGGCCAAGGCCAACTATAGGTTCTAGAGCCAATCTAAGTAACATAGGCTAATTTCTGATATTAACCAAATTAGGCAGGATAACCGTAAGATATCAGAAAACACAAACGTGTTTCAAGAAAATTCATGCTTAACAATTCAAAAAGACTAGCTGACACCCAACGTATCCAAAACGCAACGTTATGCAGGATGAAAATGTAAATTGCATGCTGGGAAAATGTAGCCGATTTCATAAGATAGGCCTTGAAGTAAAGATAAGTTAAATATTAGCAAACAATATTGCTTGCTTGGTTTTTTTTAATGTGTTCAACAGCGAGTTTGAGATGAACAAAAATTTAGTTTGTGATTACCATCTATGTATTTATATGTACCTGAATTACCTTCATTACATACGATCAAAGCGCTGTTTTTCAACGGTTCTTCTGTTTCTCCTTCCATTTCGGTGTCACTAGTACTACCAATAATTACAATGCTTTCCACTGTTTCTGGCAAAATAGTTTCCGAGTCTGATGATGAGTCAGCAGTGGTGGCAATTATCAATTCCACCGATTCTGATATATCTGCAACTTCATCAGAACATGGTGTTATCTGCACGTCAACTGAAGCTAAAGACAGACGTTTTTCAGGCAGTTCATCTGTCGGTTCGACATCACTTGTCAGCTCCATTTCCTTACTTAAATCCTTGGTAGTCAACTCTTCACACTGACCAACATCTATCGTTGACCTCAGCTTTGGTACTGGCTCCGAGTCTTCGGACATATTTGTCAGATCATCTTTTTCGCCACTGTCACCAACATCCAAATCTTCTTGTATATCCAAAACTTTATCAATTTTCTTTTGAGCTTCCTTCAAAGCAGTTTTAAAACCGCTGGCAAAACTTTTCGTATCAAACCAACTCATTCCTCATCAACTTGTTAATTTCGTTTTTTTTTATTTATTTTTTGTTTGATGTTGGGTTGAAACAGCTGGATTCTATTTCTATCAGAGCCGATATGAGATAGCGGCGGCGAGAATTCTTCGGACTGGTGGTCTTTTGGCTGTTGCGCAGTTAAGGGTGCGTGACGTACATTCCAAAACTATAAAAAAAATACTCAGAAATACTATATAAGATTTATATTTAAATTGAATGCTCAGCATAGTAATAAAAAAACATGATCATTCTGGTTGCATTTTGAACTCAAAATATTTTGATATTCCTCCAACCGACTACCAACATATGATCAACACGCCCTTACACGTTACAACTGTTTGTACAACTTAATCAAGTTGTACAAATGAAATACACATTCGGTGTGCGTTGAAGATAGCCGGTGCGAATCGAACTCACAACCTCCATGCTGATAGGCAATCAGATATCCTCGAAAGGCATCCTGTGGCATTATGTTTATTTTTTTTTATTTATTTGTTTTTTCTCACGCCTTTCCAGGATGTTTTTCTTAGTCACATATACGTTCAGACGTAAACGGCCAATTCGATGAAGTTTCGTTGTAATATGTGAAAAACGAAAAAAAAACATTGGAAAAGAGCTTAAAAATTGGAAAAGTTTCAACAATATTCAACACAAAATATAAATTTGATTTTAATGAAATTAAATGTATTACAGATGTCAGTGAATATAAACTCAAATTTGATGTTTGACTAAAGTTTGTTTCTACTTCGTCGTAGCTATAGTGCCGCCGCCGGCAGAAAATAGACGCGCCATCGGTAATTCCCCGTCGCCTCGGTACTCTGCTGTGTATGATAATCGTTGGTCTTGGTCTTAAGGACTCGGAGCTCATATATTTTACATAATACATAAAATAATACATTAAATACCATTAAAACATTAAAGAATTAAGAATCTCGTGTCTATGTAGTAGTGGAACAAAAAAGTTCACCCGCCCTCTGTTGAGGATTATAGTGCATTAATCCATCAAGTATTTGTCACAATCAAAAATTTATGAGTCAGTGAAATTAATTTTAAATACAAGCAATTGACTGAGAAAGTTGAGGACACTGGACAGCGCAGACCCTTATACAGCGACAAGCAAACACAGTTTTATTGTTTGGGTGGGGGGTTGCTTGTAAGTGCCACCAACCAACACCCTGTGCCCTGTGACTATTGTTTACATATATCTGCGTGAGGGGATTGATCTAAAGAGGAAGAGGTAAGTGTATTTGAATTCTTGATTCTATGAAACGGGAAAATGAAACCGATGATCCGAACCACCGTAGTTTAATTTCTATATAACACGTAACACTTTTCGTGGTTTTACGCGGTTTAGTGGGTAATATGCCTTTCCCAGCCAGCCAGCAACTATCGATTATTTATATAAAAAGTGGGGAAATCCACCTGGAACTAAAATGTTAGTGTAGGAATTTAAAAGAGGATAGTGTGGCAAATGGGTGGGATGGAGGTGAATTTGTGGGCGTTGTCACCTGATTGATAAAAAAAAAAATATAACACGCTGCACGCTGTGATAGATGTGACTCGACTACTACTGGTACAACTTTGTACAACAGATAAAAATGGGAATCTGGAGATATCTAGCATAACGAATAAAGAAAGCTACTCGCAACCAAGCAACCAGTGTTCTGGCAGATATGTGTAATTGAAGAGGACATGAATGGGCGTGTTGCATCCAATGTACAAAAAAGTCTGCGGAAGATCAGCGTGATATGTCTAATTCACAAACATGAAGGCAATAGCTACCGCGAATATGTCATAGCTCGCACACAAAAATCCAAAATAATATTATTTGGAGAAGTTACACTTACATCAACTGCATGAAGAACACTCGATTATATTGCGCAAGTAGTCAATAAACATAAGATCTTAATAAGGGGTCATCAAGACTTAGTTTGTTTATACCACACTCATTTCAACAGACTTTCTTTGGGGAGAATATCCGCTCTCTCTCTCTTCTACTGATAGGTTTCCATAGCTATGCCCTCGAAAAGGCCTGGGAAAGAAATACTATAAAATAAATAATATTTAATTAAACCACAATTTGCATATTATTAAAACCATATTAATTTTAAATGTATTTGCGGAAGCTTTTGTATTGGTATGATCACAGCAGCAGACCTAAATATTATATACTCATAATTCATTACTCATATACTCATTATTGCTGATTTTAGATAAATTCACTTTGTAGATTGATTGAAATATTTAAATAAAAGGTATCTAGAATATGATAAAAATCTCTGACTTTTTTAAGAGCAGTTCTGAAGTTTTGTGAGTATCAAAACTATATGGTATATATCTTAGGCTAACGATTTAAAGTTTTTATTATGTCGCCTTTGGGTTTTAAAGTATATTTGTAATTAAACATCGTCGGCGTATATTTTCAAAGTGGAGCCGTACATATTTCTCATTGCAAAAATTACTGATTACAAATACCTTGTTCAGTTCTTTTTCCTTTTTCTCAAATTAGCTAATATTTGCAATACGAAAGAATGTTTCGTTTCGTGAGAATGTACATTTAATGACATAAATAGCAATTCGTTACCTTTAGCCTTAAATGATTACACAAATTACTTCTAATTTGACAATAAATAGACAATTTTGTACGTCTGAATCACTTGTAGAGATTCATTTCAAAATTCAAGAAGATTTCTGAGAATCGCTATGACTATTACAGCCGCAGAAGCAGCAAACCAGACGCTTTGTTCAACCTATAATTGTACTTTTTACTCACATTAGTAAACCTGCGGATTTTAAATATGATAAGAATATAACGTCAGAATAAATGCGACAAAAATGGTGATAACAGGCGCTAAATGCTGGAGTGGCCTAACCCAAACGACTGTCGAACTGAGATAAGCGTACAATTTTGCCTGTTTTATTTTCTCCCAAGTAATCCAATTTAACACCGAAATAGTAATTCTGTTGATATTGAAATAACTTATCGAAAATTAATATGAGCAGAGCAGAATTGAAATTGCTGTGATATCAGCATCCTCACTGACCTTTTCCTTTGTAATTAGTTATTTGAATATTAATAACATATGTGAGGATTCATTTAATATTTAGAATGGTGGAAACATTTAGAAAAAAACGTTATACTTAATTTAAAATTTATTCATTAATAGATCATATTGTGAGAGGTTGTGATCGGAAGTTCGACCATTTAAGGCTTGAATCGATTAGATATTGCGATATATAAGGAAGAAGCTTGTCACCAAACATTTTTTTTCCTGTCGGCGACTAGAACCGTGACCAAACATTCGGCAATTGTAACACAATGTAAGTTTGGATTTATTCAGTTTTTATGTTTCTACCGAACTTTGGACATAAACTACATAAATTATACGTTCATAGGTGCTATATTTCGTTCTTGTTATGAGCTTGACATCAATTCGTTGTAAACCACTAATGGTTAGATCTTATCCAATCCTAAGAGTACAATATTCAAATTTGAAATTTTTAGTATATATACATACTAATATCTTCCGTTTTTGGTAAAAAATAGTTTTAGGCAAATTGATATCTTCATAATTGAATAGTTTGTGATCTTCAATATTCTGTCCATTTCATGTATTTGTTCTATTTCGCAGTTCAGTATTGTTATCGGTAGCGTCTTTATATTCCCCGTATTATCGACAATCGTCTCTCCAATTGTATCATCGTCACCATCCACAGTTTGAAGAGGATACTACTAGTAATGTTGATTCTCAGTTTTCTGAATAGACCGTCATGTTAGAGTGCCTTGAGGAGGCATCAACATTCTTTGAATTTTCTATTGGTGTCGCATTGAGATCATGACAAAGCTGTAAATCTATTGTTTGAGTTGACTTTTGTTCTGCGTGTAGTGCACATGCATATTCGGGAAACCTATGATTTTTCCGCTTTATTTCCTCAGTGAGACGCAATTGATAACTTTCAACGACTCTCCTGAAAAAATACGGTTTTATTAAACTTGCACTTTTCAATGGACCAAAAACGGTACCCAATATAGAACATGTGGTACAATAATTTTACTAAGTTTTAATAATTATAAAAATTACCAATATTGACGAGTAAAATGTCAGATTTTTCATTATATATTGTTTATACAAATTTAAAACATATTTCGACAACGTTAAGTAAAATGTGTACAAAAATTTTATCTTTTTCCGAAATTTTCGTACTGCGCGTTTTTTATTTATTTTTTAATTTTTTAAGATATTGGAGAAATTAGAAGTTATTATTGATTAACTTTGGCATGAACTCATTAATAATTCTAAATTAAAGATTAAATAGATTTATTTTTCAATAATTTGTAAAATCTAGTATTTAAATTTAATTTGTAATAATTTAATTGCCAATACAAGCGAATTAATTCCGTAATCGTACTGAAACATATAAGATGTAAATATTTTTAGTACATTTCTAAACTAAATTTTTCCCCGCCTGGGCAAACAAAAGTAATGGTGGGGAGAGATATGTCAAAAGTCGTGTGAAAATCCATTTCAAGCAAATTTGATATTCTTCGAAGTCGCCGTCATCTGCATTGATTGACAAATAGTTTTTTTATCCGTTTTTTTTTATAACTTCGTGTTCCTTTTTTTTATAAAATATGATTCTTTATCCGCTACTTGCTGTATAATGGATGAGTTGGCAATTTCATTTCTTTCTCATTAGGTCGGTCACACATGACAGTTTCAACAGTAAACTGAAATGTACACACACGTACAGTTCAATACTTCAGTTTTTCACTGTATTCAAGCGGGCGGGATGAAACGCACTCGAGCTCTACTTCTGGACTACTGTTACAGAACTGTACTACTGTTAAAGAAATATGTTAATTTGAGTTAAATCTCAATTGTCCATCTCGTATAATATGGGAAATTACAACTATTTAAATAGCATAAAGAGTTTAAAATAATTTCCTTTCTTAATTGGAATTTTAAATCAGAAACCGTCAACGTGTTGGATCCAATATCTTATCGGGGCCTCAAAACTGATTTGATATCAGCACATAATTGTCCTAAGGTGAGATGAGTGGCCGTGGAGAGTTTTTTTTTGTTAATGCAGAGAATAACACAATGTGACCGAGCACAGTTGTACTCACAGTAAGAAGTACATATCATACACGTTCTACTAAACAGACACAACTCAAAATTAGTCATTTTGAAGTTTACTTATTTAAGTTTACTCTACCCGCTCAGAACAGATTAATTTACTTTTTCTGTCCTTTTGGCAAAAATCAGTTATGTTTGCCTTCATGTTGTATTGGTAACACCAGCTGCTCCATATTTTTTTTGCATTTTCTGAATATATCAAAGTTTAAAGTTGTGCCGCTTCAGTAGAACGTGTGCGATATGAATAATACTGTAAATTGTGTGTAACTTCAGTGTTTGCATTATTGTTATCTAGTTACGTCATAAATAAAATGAAATCGCACATGTTGTTGTTTATTAATTGTTGGTGTCTTTTTAACTTTTAATTTCAGATAAGCGAAGAGAATCCCGTATAAAACTATTATATTTCTAAGCATATGTTCTATTAGAGCTTACTAGAACGGACGTTATTGAAATCCATCATAAAATCAATTATACGTGTTTAATAGTGGTGGCGGATGAAATTGTGTGAAGAATAAACTTGGAAAAGATCTGACAGCTCGCTAGCTTCGCTAAGATAATTCCGGTGGAAAGTTGAACTGCAGTCATGAATTCGAGCACGAAACATTTACTGCATTGTACATTATTGGTCGTTGTTATAGTGGCATTTGAAATATTTTCTGGAGGCATTAAAATCGATGAGAATTCGTTTACTGTTTTGGATCCCTGGGATGAGTATGGACAGATAGCTACAGTTCTGCTTTATATGCTTCGTTTTCTGACTTTCCTTACGTTGCCGCAAGTGTTATTTAATTTCTGCGGCCTAGTTATTTACAATGCTTTCCCCGAGAAAGTAGTACTCAAAGGTAGTCCATTGTTGGCACCCTTCATATGTATACGAGTTGTGACTCGAGGTGACTTCCCAGAATTAGTAAAAAACAATGTGCTGCGTAATATGAATACATGTCTGGATACCGGATTGGAAAACTTTCTTGTTGAGGTGGTCACAGATAAAGCGGTCGATTTGGAACACCATAGGCGTATACGAGAAATTGTTGTTCCCAAAGAATATAAAACTAGAACTGGGGCTTTATTCAAGTCCAGAGCACTGCAGTATTGTCTGGAGGATAATGTGAATGTATTAAATGACAGCGACTGGATAGTACATTTGGACGAAGAAACATTGCTAACCGAAAATTCGGTGCGTGGTATTATAAATTTTGTTTTAGACGGAAAACATCCTTTTGGCCAGGGCCTAATAACGTATGCCAACGAAAATGTTGTGAACTGGCTAACAACATTGGCTGACAGTTTCCGCGTCTCCGATGATATGGGAAAATTGCGCTTACAATTTAAATTATTCCACAAACCCTTATTCAGCTGGAAAGGAAGTTATGTAGTAACTCAGGTAAGTGCACTCCTATAGGTAAAAAAATTCCGCCGAATATGAAGTACTTTTGCAAGGCAGTTTCAAAAAAAAAAAATTACAGTCGGATCTTAACCGTTAAATTGTGATACATCGATATTTTTGTCTCAAAAATATCATTTCATTTCATTTCATTTATTTGCACAGATTTTGTAATTTAAAGCCTTACGGCCAATTGTAACAAATTACAATAAAAACTACTCCATGTTGAATACTACTGCTCAGTTAATTTAAAAACAATTAAAAATATGCGTAAAAAAATACAGTGGAATTAAAAATAATATAGCTATACAAAATAAAATATAAAAAAGCAATTTACATATCAAATTCAAAATATCAGTAAAGCGTACATCAATCAGTATTGGAAAATGAGGAATGAAACAATCAAATTTTACAGTTCCCTAATTAATGAACAAATAATTCTTAAATAGATTACGAAATTTAAATTAAAGAAAAATATTGAAGAAGCTTTTTTCGGAATGTATTATTAGTCAGTGAAAATATTTTCAATGTACCGGGGAGTGAATTGAACAATCTGGCTATTCTAACTCGAAAGGACTTATCCATATGACCATCCGCTCTGGGAATGATTAGTTGGTTAGCACGATGAACGACAAAATGTAAATGAGTCAACAAGAAAAGCCGGAGTTTGATTTTTATAAATTTTGTAAAATAACAGAAGAGACCGATAATTTACGAAATCACGAAAGGAGCAACCCAAGAATTGATTTACATATGGGGTAACATGGTCAAACCGTCTAAGAGAAAAAATGTATCGAACTACTCGGTTGATACATAATCTAATTTTGTTAAAAATCCTATTTGTAGTCCCACAAAATATTTCTAGACAGTACAAAATATTGGGCATCATTATCTCATCTGATCTTGCAGAGTAGTTATCTCTAAATGACAACGTTAAAATATTTTAAAAGAAAAACCTCTACCATAGACAAAAAAAAATCGAATATGCTTTGCAAAAATACTTCATATACGAAGGTGTACGCCGAACTATTGTTTTTGAGGTACAGCCTAATATACATACGTTTATACAAAGACCATACAGTGGGCAGTCGTCCCAAGTCGTTTCCTGAACATTTCCAAGAGGGTATTTAAACAGTATTTGTTTAAAAAAAACATAATTTGCTTTAAAAACCTTTGAAATATTGCCATGCCAATTACTGACATCTGGAGTGTGCTTCCGATCTAATGCATCAGAAAACGACTTCTGCGTCTGCTCTCTGTATGTTCTTTGTTTATACCTTATAAAAATCCATGTTAATGTTAATTTTTTTACAGGTTGGAGCTGAACGACAAGTGTCTTTCGACAACGGCATTGACGGTTCTGTAGCTGAGGATTGCTTCTTCGCCATGCGTGCATTCGCGCAAGGATTCACTTTCGATTTCATAGAAGGAGAAATGTACGAAAAATCCCCATTCACTCTACTGGACTTTCTGCAGCAACGCAAACGTTGGCTGCAAGGCATACTTCTAGTGGTACATTCGAAAATGATTCCACTTAAAAACAAACTTCTTTTGGGAATAAGCGTCTATTCATGGGTAACGATGCCACTGTCCACGTCTAATATTGTATTTGCAGGCTTATATCCCATTCCGTGCCCAAACATTGTTGATTTTGTTTGTGCGTTTATAGCGGCCGTTAATATTTATATGTACGTGTTTGGTGTCATCAAATCATTTTCTTTATATCGCTTTGGCTTAGTAAAATTTTTGGCCTGTGTTTTGGGAGCTGTTTGTACAATACCAGTTAATGTGGTCATCGAGAATGTTGCCGTGATATGGGGCTTATTTGGTAAAAAACATAAATTTTACGTGGTTCAGAAGGACATTCGAGCATTGGAGACCATAGTTGTCCAAACAGATCAAACACTTCAGTACGTTGTTGCACAATGAACGGTTTAGTTACCTTTTAAACCCTTGTTTTTTCGTTATTTTTTGTGATAATACCTAAAAACGAAGGCTTGACTTTTGCAAAACATGGGGAAATTTGTTCTCCAAACACTTTAAATGTAATGTTTAAGATTTCAATCGAAAAAATCACATTTGAAGAAACAAAACGAACCAAAAAGTGATGCAGTTTGGAAGATTTTCTTCTGCTATCACATTAAATTTTAACTTAAACACTGAACAAAAATATATTCACGCACATGCAAACACTCACAAAAAAAAAATGATCACCTCCCTCCTCTAGATAGCATTACATCCATATTGTGTAGCATATACATTTTATTTTATTGTACACTTAAATAGTTTTAAGTTTATATTATTATTATATTTCTTATCACCCCATCCTATTGATTCTTGTCTCGTTTAATGAGCAATGTATATTATAGTATATAGGTGTATCTGAAAAAAGGTGTCTATTAAGGTTTCATTATTGACAAGCCGGCATCTGGTAACTTAAATCGGAGTACTCTCTCTCATGGGTTCTTAATTTGTTAAAATTGTGGAACATGTCGTGAAACATACTTGTTCGTTTTATTGTTCTGATTAAAACTAAAGCAGAATCATTGTTTTTTCTTCAAACTACTGCATTCTTCAAAACTTCATGTATTCAACAAATGTATTATTCAAAAAGCCATGTGGTATATATTGTATATAAAAAGAGATATGCCGCAGTTTCTATTGAAAATATTTTAGACATATAGTTTTCTTCTTTTGTTACGTACATCGAATAACGGAACGGAACCAATTGAATATATCGAGTGCTCGGATAATTAATGAAAACTGTGTTTTCTAAATACATACGTACTTATAATACAAACTACCCACATAGACACACACACACACCAAATAAAAATTCAAACGAAAGCAGAAAACAAATACTCTACTGTGAATAATTGTTTTAATAGACCTACAAATTGAACTTTGATTCGGTCTCGATGTCTTGTGTCATCTTTATTATTTTTTAATTTTTCGACACTCACAGAATTTTGCCTTCGTATTAAGAGGAGAAATGAATTTGCATTGAATTAATTGTTTTAAATGCTGTGGTACATTTCGACTGTATATTGAGCAGAGATATTTTTCTGGTATTTGCTCAGAAATCTTAGTGTTCTATGAATTACATCGACATGGACAGTATGCCGTATCAATTTAATGCAGTCCTTCCTTGTGTCCATTGGCATGTATAAAAGTCAACTATATGTTTCGCGTTTATTTGAGGTGTATTCCCAATGTATAAATGTTACAATTTTTATAATAAGTTATATATGTAGATATTTCATCTGCTTGATTAAACCTCTTTTTGAGCTACGTTAAATATATTGAAAAATCGAACTATGGAGAAAAACAGTATTTGAAATTAAATTTCTAAAAGAAGAAAACCCGAAGTAATGGAATAACCGTAAGCATAGAATAACCCGAGTGACTTTATTATTTAACAGCTAAATTATTGAAATTGCTTTATTTATTAACACCAGAAAGGAAGAAGTAATTAAACCAAATACAAAACATTTGTTATAAAAAAATAATAAACCTTTTAATAATTCTGACTAAATAAAGTATTACAAAATTATAAATCTGTTTTAAATATTTTCAAAAGAACTAGTTTACGTTTCCTGTTTGGACGGAAATATCCGATTGGTTCAGAAGCCGTTTAACAGGGCACTGAGGTATCTTTATAATAGTAGTCGTAGGTCGCACATGACTCCATGCGCAGCCAAATTTCTTGTCCATTCCCTGCCTTTGTTACTTACGGTTGTTATTATTTTTTTGTAAAGTTACTAGCTGATCCGGCAAACTTTGTTTTGCCTTCAAATTTTATTTTACTGAAAGTTTGGTTCCTTTGTCCAATAGCACCGAATTGTAAATCTAAACCAAACAGGGCGCCACCCAAACGCATACAAAAAATTTATTCAAATCAGTCCAGCCAGAAGGAGTACACACGCAAACACACGTACAGTAGAATTATGTATATATAAAGTTTATAAATCAGTTTCCCCGGTTTTTGCTTCAGACTATTGACTATTCCCACTCAACGCAGAGAAATCATTTGGTTATTCGTAGGATATTTAATTTGCTTGATCAAGCATTCCATTTTAGGGTAGCACTGTTATATAATGTATTGCCTAGCGAGCTAATACATTTTTGTTAACACCTATCACATTTTCCAACAAGCTGCTTCACCATCTGCAATAGCAACATTCTCTCGATATTTTTTTTAATTTATTGTTTTTTGTATTTTTGTTGTTTCTGCTACACGTTGAGGGATGTACTATTTTTCCTAATCGTTCTTTATTTATTATTATTATTTATTTATTGTTAAATTCTTTAGCTTACTAAGAACGATTTTTGTAATTAGCTTATAATAACAAGAGTTACTCGAAGAAATAAATAAAAATATAATCTGGTCGACAACCAAATTGAAATTTCTGGTAGGCTACAACCTCGAGAAGGCCAAATCGAAAATAGTGATTTTTGATATGTGTAGGAATTAAGGAATGCTATATTAATTCATTGACAATCCAGATGATGAGATAAGGGTTGTTTTGAATTATCTTCCGCCTGACAGTAAAGCTATCAAGTCAAAATGGGTATTCAAAATAAAGTATAATGGTACCCAATACTATGGATCATCAGGTATGTGGACTGCCGTGGTGTGTGCGAAACCTGGTAAGACCATCAAACATTTTTCAGAGGCTGCTTCCACCTCGTAAATGCTAATCTCTAAGCCATGTAAAAAAGTTGGTAACGGTCAGTGAATATACAAAACACATCGTACACAGACGTTTGTTGTCAAACCTCACTTTCGCTCACAAGCGGAGTTCAATGGGTCCATGTTTTTATATACCAAGCAGAAATTTGATATGGAGTGATGTGGAATTAAAAAGTACATATTCAGTTCTTTGAAATCGAAGAAGGTTCAATTATCCGAAGTCCTTTTTATTGAAAATCCCTCATAAATGAAAACAAATTCTTGTTTTTTTTTCATTTCCGCTTAACCGAATTCGACTGTATATACCGCCGAAAATACGTAGCCGTTATTAAGCAATGCATTCTGAAGGGCAGCGTTGCCATATATGCGGATTTATGTCTTTTTCGCCTAACGCCACAATTTAAATATCAACATACTTAGTATATATTAAATTACTTTTGGGAGATATTAGCACATAGATATTATGTTTCTTGAGAGTATTGTATTTTGCATAATTGGAATTAGAATGGATCCTGTTACTAATATTACTTTTTTTTTTCTGACTAAATTGTTTTTGGCTCAGTCATCCCGCCGCCGACGTCCAAATAGCATCGGCTCGGTTCTCTTGTTCATCGACAAATGCTGTCCAAAACTGAAATGTCCACCAATTACGAATTGATTGACGAAAATGGTGTGCGGTATGAATAAAATAATCAGTTATATCGATTACAATAACCAATATGTATTTGTAGTTATAGGCACTTGAAATGGCGCATTTTGGGATTGATCATTCTATGCATGTTTTCCACTGTGTTGGTGTATCGAGTGTATGGCCCATATTATGGGGATGTACACAGATATCCGTTTAATCACAGTGAGTAACATATAATAATGGTCTTAATGCGATGTGTAGACATTCATCCCGTACGTAGGTATCCCGTCGCCGCTTTGGGTTCATAAAGCGTCATTGTATGTAGCATATCAAAACAAAAATCAAGGAATCCGGTTAGTGAAAAACTCTACTCTTCCCATAAAATATGTACATGAGAACAATGCAACTACACCAGCACCAAATAATACTTTAGTTGTTTGTTATTATTGTACCGCTGATGGCAGTGGAAAGTACGTAGATCTGAATTTAACAGACGTTGATGGTTCGCTCTGCACTCACATTAATGTCGGCATGGCTTTCGTTTATAATTCTTCTATAGTGATAAGTAAAAGCCTTGAGAATGTCCTTGTAAATGATGTTCCCCAGTTGAAACAAAAGCATCCATTGGTAAAGTTTTTATTGTGGATTGGTGGTGGGGGTTCCTCTAGTAATGGCTTTCGAGAAATGGTTAGAAATCATGAAAATCGAAAATTCTTTATTCGATCTTTAAAATCATCTTTACAAACGTATAATTTGGAGGGCTGTGATTTAGATTGGGAATTTCCAAGTGCATACAATAGAGAACGGATGCATTTCTCACAACTACTTTACGAAATTCGACAAGAATACAAACGAGAAAAGAAACCTTACTTGTTGTCATTGGCGGTTGCTGCTCCGGACGGAATTGCTTTGTTTGCATATGATGTCGGCGAAATTAATAAGTACGCTGATCATGTCAATTTGATGACATATGACTATCACTTCTTCTCGAAAGGAACCCCATTTACAGGCCTCAATGCACCTCTTTACTCCCGACATAATGAACATTCCATATTAGGAACTTTAAATATAAACTATTCCGTCAATTGGTGGATTTCAAACGGACTAGAGCGCAAGAAACTGATAATTGGATTACCCACTTATGGCCACTCTTTTAGGTAAGTCGTCATAACGTAGAAGAAAATATAGCATTAACATTCTATTTTAATTGCATATAGTTTGGTAAATCCGTTCAATACTAATATTGGATCCCCCGCTGAAAATGTTGGAAGTACAGGAAGTCTAGGTTTTGTGTCAGCAGGCGAAATTTGTTGGTTTCTTCAAAACAATATTCTAAGTTCCTTAGAGTTCGACAAAGAGTCATGTTCACCTTACGCTAGTAGTGGGAAAGAATGGATTTCATTTGAGCATAATCTAAGTTTGTCATGTAAGTCTCAATACATAAAGTCTTTGGGCTTGGGTGGTGCTATGATATTTTCATTGAATACCGATGACTTTGAGGGCGTATGCAGTAACAGCAAGTTCCCTTTGACAAAAATTGTGCATGATATTCTGAAAAAGTAATATGAACGCTGATCTCCAAAATTAGGTTTTTTATTTTGTATTTCAGACTTAAATTTACTTTACCGACATTGCTCCGATTTGTCTCAAATTCTCATCACAGAGTACACTTTTGATTTTAAGATCACAAAAATCCCCGAACTCAAAACTTTCCGAGTTACGGGCCCTGAAAGTTCGGAGATATAATTAGCCCGAACTCGTTTGTTTTGCGCCGGACCGGGAATTGTTGGAAAGCTTATCGAAATATCTTTCCAGTCGTGTATACATTTGGTGTTGCCTCGGCAAGGTTAAAGGTATATCGACATTACCCATTTTGTGTCGATATGACGTAAAACAGGGATAATTATATCTCCGGACTTTCGGGGCCCGTAACTCGGAAAGTTTTGAGTTGGGGGGTTTTGTATGTCTACTTTCTTAATTCCCTAACCCAAAAAAAAAAATAAAAACAAAATTGGAGCAATGACGGTAAAATAAATTTGTTGCATATTTCATATTATATTCCAAACTTGTTCATTTTAATAAATCTCTGTAATCGATTAAATTACTTAGTCCAAGATACTTTGGGAATATCAAAGTGTTCTGTTAGAGTGTCCAAATGTTCATTAAACTTCTCGACTCTCTCCTTATGTGTTGTTGATGCTCGTTCCAATATACGTTTGTTGCGCTGCAAAACAAAATATACACAAACGTGTGATTAGGCTTGCACCCAAAATTTCAACGTATACTTACCATTTTTTCTTGTTGCTGTTTAAATGCTAATTCTGCCTTAGTTAATGTCCGTTCTCCAGCCGCAACGGATTTGATTACAGTGGTTTGGGACCTTTCCATAGTTAATGCTTGTTGTAGAACTTCCCGATCATTGTCTTTATCTTTGTTTTTCTTCTTTTTCTTCTTAATACCAGCATCATTCTTCAACTTCAACTTACTTTTTGAAACACACGCATATTCATCGCTCATTTTATTTATTTATTGATAAATATTGCAGGTTAGAGCTGACAGACCATCGATGAGTTTCTTTTTTTTGTTACAATGACGATATTGTATCAGTACCGATAGTATCATTAGAAATATCTGTTTCTGTTTTTCAACAAAAATTACACAATAATTTTAAATTTATCATTGAGTTATCACGATGATTACAATTGTTTTTGCAATTCTGATTAATAATTGATTACAGTTACAAATAATCTAATCATATTCGGTATTACTCGAGACTTCCAAAAAATAATCTAAAGTAATCAAAAATATAATTTAGCTACTTTTCAAAATTGAAATAATACGGAAAGGGTAGACTTATAAGTGTCAGTTAATTTCATGTGGACGAAAGTGATCGTCAATATATTTGTTAGTGACAGTCTGAACGCAGTAATCTATGAAAATAATTAAAAACAATAGACAAATCAAACGAAATCTAGTCGTATTACTTTTGATTATTTTGGGTAATCGCGAGTGATCCCGATTATTTGTAATCGTAATCAATTATTAATCTCATAAAACTGAATATAATCGTTTTCGTAATCATTACTTCACCCTTCACATAATATCGTCTATGTAGAAGAAAAAGTCACCAACTACACTTTTGCGAAAAATGAGTTTATTGCATTTTATTTCATAATTTAGCTGTCATAACATAGCTGTTGTACTCATATTCAATCAACTGTTGCAATTGTGTCGAAATAAAATTAAAAGATGAATTATTTGAATGGTTTTAGTACTTTCAGCTGCTAATGGTACTTCCCTCCTTCTATGCCAAGAAAATAGTTGTTTACAAAATGCAGAAACCGTCAATTCAGTGATAATTTGCATTAGTGAATTTTTAATGCAACTTAACTCTGTCTACACTATTACAGATTAAGAACACAAAACCTATACCATTGGATAGATTTAATGTTTGATCAATGTAAACCGTAATCTGCACAGTATCAACTTTTATAAACTTTGTATAGAGATAGAACGAAGAGATTTAGCATGGAATAGTTCGTATGTACACAAAGTACAGATTCCGTCAATACTATCGATAGTTACCTTAAACTATCGATGTTGAGTCATACAAAACCGATAGTTTGACAGCTTCTTTACTTTATAAAGAAATGACCTATCGAGAGCTCTTGGCAACCCTACTAAACATATTAGTTTCATTTTATAACAAAGGAACGGTTGAAAATCATTAAATTAGGTATCCTCATCATTATTTTTTATTTAAAATCGTAAGGTAATCCGGATGAGGATGATGCCAATTTTTTCGAAAGTCATAAGTACAGATACTGTTAGACAAAGAAAAAAGCTGTCCAGTGTTTGACCAGCGAAAAACATCGCAAGTGAGTGAGTGGGGAACGAGGAAGGTCAAAAGAAGTAACACGATTGAGGTATGAGGTATGTATATTTTGAGTAGTAATTTCTTCTCGAGTAGCATTGCACCTTGGAATGATATGATGTATGGCTACGAAATTGATGGCTAAAACCAACCGATCTTGGCTTTCTTCAATTTCCCTTCTTTTTCATATCTTGCTGACATTTTTTTAATATCAATGGAAAAGGAAGAGTCGAAGAAATTCAGGACTGACAATGCTAATTTTTAAAGTATCCACATCCATGTTAAAATCATTAAAATTTTGCAGATACGCGTAAACATTTATTAACATTATCTACACACTGCCATTAAATATATAGTTAGATTACGTTATTAATGTAAAACGTATAGATTGAAATAGCAAATACGTAGAGTTTTTGTATAATTTGATTGGAATCGCACTCCCCATACACGTGAAGAAAGGACGCAAACACAAGTTTCCGTAAGATGTCTAGTAATCATTACCATCACAACCATAATTCTTATAATTTGGGAGGTTCCGGTAGTGGGACAAACCCATACACTAATGGCGATACTAAAAATGAATACAATCATCACCATCATCAAGGAGTTGTCAGATTGACAAATGGATACAGTTTGAAGCCATTGGACAATGTGGCAGTGCCAGATATGTGTTTATTTTGTTTCGAGGTACTCGATTGTGAGTTGAATAATATGGATGGACCAGGTACACCGCTATTTTCTAATGATGCTTAGTAAGTCTAAATATATTCGTCTATTTCATATTTCTGTATAAAAGTTGAGATTTATATCACATTTTATTTCAGTCCTTTATTTGTAACCTGGAAGACAGGACGTGATAAACGTCTGCGTGGTTGCATTGGCACCTTTAGTGCAATGCATCTACATTCAGGTTTGCGGGAATATGCCTTGACAAGTGCATTAAAGGATTCAAGGTTTGCTCCGATCTCACGCGATGAACTACCAAAATTGACAGTTTCTGTTTCGATTTTGCAAAATTTTGAAGAAGCCAATGGTCATTTAGATTGGTCTCTGGGAGTGCATGGCATACGAATTGAATTCATAAATGAACGTGGTTGCAAACGGACTGCTACTTATCTTCCTCAAGTGGCTACAGAACAAGGTAGTTTTATCATATTCTTTATATCTTTTAATGTACAGGTAGTGTTTTCTCTCAACCCTAGCCACAAAAGCCGAAAGTATTAGAAACGAAAAAATGTGGGCTATTGTAATCAAAGATTTCGTTATTTTTATTAATTGTTCTCGTCTTCACAATATGCAACAAGGAACTAAAATAGGAATAAAAATCGTTGTAGATTTAGTAGTCGTCGTCTGACACACATTTCGTGTATACATATCTATTGTCATACACTTGTATGTGGTAATATCCATACCACGTATGATATTAATAAACATTCGTAACATTGAGGAATTTGCAATAAATTAAAATTACAGTCTAGTCCGGTTATAACGTCGACCGGTTATAACGAACATTCGTCTATAACGAACACTTCTTTACGTCCAAAGAGTTTTGCTTCTACCCTATTTTACCCTGGATATAACGAACTTCGCTTAGAACGAACCAATTTGTCGAGTCACTAGGAGTTCGTTATAACCGGACTCGACTGTAATACATTTGTACTGTTTTTCGTGGAATTGCAAATTTTTTTAACTTTCTCGCTTATATTTACTTTACCGACATTGCTCCAATTTTGTTAAATTTTCACCACAGAGTACACTCAATTTTAAGTGGATTAACTCGGGGACCGTAACTCGGAACTCCTACCGCCCTAAAAAAAATGGAGCAATGTCGGTAACGTAAATTTATTCCCTCATTTTTTCATAAAATATTCATTGTTATATATTGATTTTGAAAATATTTTTATTTTGTAATTGGATTGTGGTGACGTAGCAAATATATAGTGAACATGGATTACTTACGGACAGTGCACCTGGAAATAAATACGCCCGGCGACAAGTTGAGTTAGCAATTGTCGTTGTGATAATTTAGATTTTTATTTCTTTCGGCTTAGGTGGTGCATATTGGAATAAAACATCGCTATAGTGTTTTTTTATCTGAATTTTTAGGTTGGGATCAAATACAAACTATTGATTCTCTCCTAAGGAAAGGTGGTTATCGGGCTGTCATTACCCCCGAAACTCGTAAATCAATTAAATTAACCCGCTACCGTTCTCAGGAAATTCAGATGAACTACAAAGAATACCGCGAAATTTTGGATCGTCGTGGGCAATATTGTAAAGTGCAATGCTAACAGCTACCGAAATATCGTTACAATAGATCAAGCGACAAGAGAAATTGTATCAATTTAGTTTGAATTCTTAATCTCTCGCTTTACAAATATAAACATCAATAAGATACAATACACATATTACTAATATAGAACTAATATTTCTCTAAAAAAAATAGCAAAACAAAATATATAATGAGTAAATAGATGGAGAAATGTGTTAACCGAAAGAAAGAAGTCGGCCCAATTTTTTCCTCAACTGCAATAAACTGAAATAATTTCCGTTGAAGGATGTTTTTTTTTATTCATTTGGCGAATAACTGTTCTTTAATAAAAATAGATTCTCATTTATTGTTGTCCCTAAATTTCTGATTTTAGTGAATAAAACTGAATAAACAATTTATTAAATATGTTTTTCTTAATATGTCGAAATACCTTTCCAAATATATATATGCATCTCCGATCCATTAACCCACGCCGAGGCGACATCAAGTTATTTTTTTGTTGGTATTTTTCTGGAGAGGGTCCAAACTCAAGATATGACTTATATGAAGGTTTGTATTTGTTGTTATAACATTAAAGCCAAGACCTTTAGCTTTAATATGGTACCTCATTTGCACCATTAAATGCCTTAGAATCAAAAGTGTACTCTGTAGTGAAAAATTGAGACAACTCGGAGCAATGTCGGTATAGTAAATTTATGCCGATATTTTAGTGTTCCCATTACACACATGTGCATAGTGTTGTATTTTTTTGCTAAGCCTAATCCACCTTTTGGAACGAAATCGTCATTCCCACATTTTTACTGGTCACACCGAAATCCTGTAAATATCGCATGCTTAAAATTTCACATTTTCGATTCAATAATAGATTCGATCTGGCCAATGCGAATTTGAATAAGCCATGACTTTAATATATATAAAACATATACAGTGAAAGCTCTGGTGGGCGGACACCGACGGTCGCAGCGGTTTTGCCGTCCACGGGAGATTATTTTGCTTTAACCCATTAGAAGTCACTGTACTCAACTGAGTACATCTTGGGGGGCTAAAGCCCCCCCCAAGAAACACATATAGTGTAATATGACAATTTCTTTTATGTAGCAACTGTATCACTTACTAAATGTGGGGGGGGGGCTAAAAATTTTCTGGGGGTGCTAAGCACCCCCTGGCCCCCCATTTTCTACGCCAATGTTTGTTGCTAAGAAACCATGCCAACGTTGTCGTTCGACATCGTGGCTTTTGCTGCTAACATTAACATTAAGAGATAGTTGAAATATTTACTGAAATCAACTAATATATTTTTTGGGTGTACGCATTGTTGCCAATCCCAACAAGGTGGCACCATATTTTTCTAATTCCCTTTTGATTCCTGATTTTTTGTCGTCTTTTACATGACATTCAATGCCAGAACGAAGAAGAATACGGAACAAAAAATCAGTACTAACCAGTGATGCTAATCGTGGTACATTGTGCTATTTTTGGGACAATCAAGTGACACACTCAAAACTAGTTTTTACTAATTTTGTTTACGACCACGGAAATAAGAAATTATCATTCAGAATAGGCCTTTTAATTGTACCAAATCATTATGCCCAAACCCGTTAAAATGATATACTTCAGAAGACTAAGAAGATGTAATGGAGGAATAGCCGATCACACGAAGATGTAGTGAAGGATTCGATAAACCACACATTCATTCCATTCCGAAATGCAACGCGACGAGATGGCCCTATTTGGGCACATTTAATGTGTATTGCGGCACAAATTAAAGTTTCCAAAATACCAACTCTGGTGCGAACAAGAAAAAATTAATTTTGAAGACAGAAAAAGACGGACAAAAATTGCATAAAAACGCAAAAGAACATCATTTTTTTATATGGAAAAGATTTTAAAAAAATATATGTGCATATAGTGCAACCACGAAACTGTTTTCAATACAAAATATACCACCACGAAATAAAAATAATACATATTGAAAGACGACAAATAATACGAGAAAAACAAATTATCCACCAGAAATCACTGTTAATAAATAAGAGCTAAGCTAGTCTATGAGAAGAAGAAAGGGTCGTAGGTCGTAGACGTATTTCTTTATAAAGAAAGTAAAAGTGTCTGTCTGATATCTAAGTAGACGTCTAAAGTCCCCCGCAGATAGAAGACAAAGAAAACAAAGTTCGTCGAATCGAACGGCCCAGCGCTATGGAATGACTTACAGCAGTCTTTGATAGCAGTGTCGAGTATCGCCCAAAGAATAGCTTCAGGCACCAAAGTGTCAGGGGAAAACATAATTCATACGTACATATATATAAGGTTACTAAACACAGAAAGTTACTGTATAATTTGTAAATCCCCAATCCATTCCTCAACAACGAATGGGCGCAAAGGCAAGTACACCCGCCACTAGCGGTCACCAGAGCCCTCGTTCACGGACGTTTTCGAGTAGCTCCACTGGTGCTGAGCTTCAAAATTCGTCTGTAGACAGGCAGCGCGCACGTAGTTTAAGTTCTGTACCGGACATGCACGGCCAGACTAACACCTCATCGGGCGAGCTCCACAATCAGCATACACTTGGTGTGAACGCTTCTGCAGCGAATAGCAATAACTATGCCAGTTCATCAACGTCACAACAAGGTCACAACAATCATATGCAGCGTCACACATTGGGTGACAACCTACGAGTAAGTGATTTACTTTTTATAGAATTCTCAAAATCATGGCATTTTCTTTCAGAATGTTTCAATGGCGGAAGCTAGTTTTGTGGAAAGTATAGCTTTGGCAGCTCAATCTGCTTCAAATGGTGCAGCGAACAGCATTGGTCGAGTATACACAGCAACATCACTTCCATCACAAATATGGTCCTTTAATGGTAAGAACATTGACAATAAAACGATCAAAATTCTCTCATGAAAATGTCAACCAGTACGCATGAAAATCTAGTATAGATCCTTATTCTAGGACCTTACAAAATAGTACCTATATTCCCATCAGATCACTTAAACATCATGACGAAGGGGATTGACAAATCTATAATTACTGCTAATTAGAAAAGTGTAATCTGATAGTACCTGAAAGTCATGGAAAAGTAGAATAACAGTTCTCATGACTGGAACTCGAATGGTGGGAAATATCACGACAAAAAAAATCGAAATATTGTGTTTTGAAAACTCTTTTTTTTTGTATATAAGATTGACATTCGACATTTTTTAATTTGTCGAAGAAAAATTTGATTTAAAAATGAGCTAATCATTGTATATAAGATTGACATTCGACATTTTTTAATTTGTCGAAGAAAAATTTGATTTAAAAATGAGCTAAATAAATTAGTCAAAAAGGGTGTCTCAGTAAGAATGCACTTTTTCATATTAAAATAAAAACATGTATTTTTTGAGATAGTTGTGATTTTTTTTTATTGTATTGTAAAGAAGACGTTCCGAGGGTGTATGGAATAAAATATCCGTCAAATGGCCCCACGGTTCTGATGACAGGCCAACACTCTCTTTTCGAGCGGTCTCAGTCAACTTTTCCAAATTTTTGTATTAAGTTTGCACAATTATAACGCGTTGTTGTTTCGTAAAGCGCTCCATTTTTAAGAATCGGAATAAACATATCAAAACCGGGGGAATAAAACCTTCGTCTAAGATTATTTAGCTTTCTTGTTGTACATATGCGATACATACCCAATGGTTATATTTTCATTTACAATATGTCGTCACCAGAAATCCAAAATGATTTAACAAGCGTTTTCGTAACATAACAGGAGCAACCAATCACTGTTGTAAAATCTAAACAGTATTCTTGTTATGTTATTTCGAAATTAGCCTATAAAATTGTAAATTTTGCATATTGAAGTGTACAATTTTGCAGACATGTATTTTATGCCATTTACAAGAATCAATAAAAAACTCAATTTTGGATTTTTTGACGATTAATTTGGATTTCAGGTGACGATGTAAAACATTTAAATAAATTTAACAAGGTTGAAAAAAATTAAATTTTCATAAATTATTTATAACATGTTTGAACAATACTTCTCAATAGGTATTAAATGTCCGGTATGTAATAAATTTGTTCTACCCGATGACATTGAATGCCACCTGGTCATGTGCCTGACAAAACCACGACTCTCTTACAATGGTATGTAAAATACCAAAAAAGAAAATAGTATGGATTTAATAACATTCCTTTATAACAGAGGATGTCTTAGCGGATGCCAAGGGCGAATGTGTGATTTGTTTAGAAGATTTAAATCCTGGTGATATAATAGCTCGCTTGCCATGTCTTTGTATTTATCATAAATGGTAAGTTATGTCAATACACGTATGTCTTACATATCAAACGATTAATCATCATAATTTAAGCTGTATTGATCGATGGTTCGAAGTAAACCGCTCCTGTCCAGAACATCCCGGTGACTAGTTAAAACTCAATATGTAATTTAACATCTTTTCTATTTTAGTATACAAATAATTATATATATATATATACATAAACTGCAAAAATACCGATATAATAAACGATTAATTAGTTTTAGATTTACATGAAACAAACAAAAACAGAAAACACATACAGCAAAAAATAAAAAATGTTTTTAAAACAACAAACATACCAACAAAAGTAACCACTTTGACAGAATGAATGGAGGGTACAATATAATAAAGACCCAATAACAAAACAATAAACGAAATCTTACCAAAAATCAATAACTTTTAGGTCAATAATTTCTATTTAAAATTGTGGATTAAATACACAACTGAAA
Organism: Hydrotaea cyrtoneurina; assembly: GCA_958296145.1. Taxonomy (NCBI): domain Eukaryota; kingdom Metazoa; phylum Arthropoda; class Insecta; order Diptera; family Muscidae; genus Hydrotaea; species Hydrotaea cyrtoneurina. The sequence goes on along the minus strand of OY282513.1, from coordinate 853,189 downwards.
ATCGGAAACATCGTAAATAATATGCTGCAATAGTAATTTTAATAATACGTTAGCGAAGATGATGGCGGTAATTTTGTATAACACGTTAATATAAATTTGAAAATTCTACCAAAAACACATATATACGTTATATAAATATACGTATATGTATGTATCTATATTATATATATACATATATATATATATGTATATATATTCACGGCCGAAAAACATCAAAACAAATAAAAAATATGATTATTGCGATATGATATACTATATTGATAGTAAAATTAAGAAATTAGTTGTTAAAACATTTTGTACTGTGACATAAAAATAAGAAAAACAAAACCTAAATATGATGTTGTATGTAATCTTGTGTATTTATCTGTATCTGTTTTTATTTCTTTAATTGTGATTTTAATTAAATTAAAAGTAATAAAAAAATCCCAGTACATGGACTGCAGAAAAAATGAAAAAAATTATAAAAGTAGACAGAGAAGAGTTCAACAATTTAAGATCAAAGCATCACATCTGTTTAAGGTACTTTCAAGACAGCTGTTTGTTTTTTTTCATTGTGGGTTTGAACAAAGTAAAAAAAGATACATTTGTTAATTCCAATACTATTTGCTAATTTGGTAGATGATGAGGAAATATTTTTATAATATTGAAATACTTTTATTTGGCATTTCAGATGTCAATTTGCCTACAAGCACTACTAGTTCTGCGGACGGAATGAGAGGATTTGTATTTTTAATCCGAACAAGGCTTGAGTTAAATCTTGCCTAGACTGAGCAATATTTGATTCGTTACGTATGCATATAGTATCAATTGTCCGATTGTCATAATTCAAACGCACAACTTATCTAAAAATCAGTGAAATGTGCTAGATATATGCATACATACATATACTTACAGCTCGACCAAAAGTATTAAGTAGAGAAGTGTTTGTAAGTCGTGAACAATGGCAGATGATCTTTCCCAAGTTTGGACATGAAATCCATGAAAAAAATTAAAATAAATGTGAACAATTTTAACTACCTCGTAAAATTAAGACTAGAATATAAAATTCGGATTATTGTTACAGTGGATTAATAAAGTAATCGAACAAGCTGCACATTTTTTGTAACCGATAATTGTATTAAATATCAATGATGTATTTCACAGGATTACATTTTTATTTAATGCTACTTAGGTTAGTAAAAGAAAACCAAAAAAACATTTTCAAAGAATACATCCAGTGTGTAAAATAAAAATCAGACATAAGATTTAAAGAAACAAATTCAGTAGAAAATAAGCCAAAATCTGGATGACCCAAAATTGCTTACCAGCACAGAAGTGCTCCAAAACTAGCAAACGAAGTTTCCACACGAATAAGAAATAGACAGACGGAAGCAGTGAGATTATTGCTACATCGAAATAATATCCATAAGGTGAATAAATCGAAGCGCATAGAATTTATTAAAAATTCAGAGACATGGATATTTTATTCTGGAATAACGTTTTATTCACAGATAAAAGCAAATTTAATCTGTTCAAGTCAGAACTACAAGAAAAAAACTTAAAAGCTACAGTTAAACACGGAGGCGGTTCTATGCTGATTTGGGGCTACATGTCGACCGGCACATTATAGATGAAAGTGTATTCTTAGTGTCGAAAAACATGACATAAAAGAAATTTTGCAGTACAACAATTATTTATTAAACTGAAAAGGTAGGCCGATTGGAGGCAATTTAACAGTCAAATTTGATAAGGAAAGTAAAATATATTGGTGTCCGAAATTGTGAAATCACAAGCGATTTGCGAATCGCCAAAGGCCTAATGAAAACATTAAACATTTTTTTAAAAACATGTTTATAATCAAAGGCCTAATGAAAACATTAAACATTTTTTTAAAAACATGTTTATAATCAAAATTGTTTAGAAAAATATAGTTTTTGGGGATTATATAGTAAGAAAACAAATTAAATTGTATAAGTGCATCGTTTTTTGACGCTTTTAAAATGATTTCGAAGCAACAAATATGAGTTCACCAGGTAAAATGCATGCGATCGACAATCGCCAATTAATTAGCGTTTGCGATCTCAGTGACACCAATTTTGCGATTTCAAATCACAATCGCAAATTTTAACAAAATGCGATTGTCAGGACATGGGCGAGTATAAGATAGAAGAATTCTGATTATTGCCCTTTTGTCAGAATCTGTCATTAAAAATAATAGAATTATGATTTGCAATGTAATTATAGTCTCTAGATCAGTGATCCGGGGAAAGTTTTAGTCACAAGATTTTACGAGGAGGAAACCACCTGCCGTAAAATGTTTGATGGTCTTGAACCTTGTGTTGAACCTGGTTTTACTTGTGTGATAGTCGCACACACTACCTACCACACCATGGCCGTCCATATTGGAACAACTTAAACTGCAATAGGTTCAATCACATCCGACTGTTTTGCAGGGGGTCAATTACTGGTGCTGAACGTTGTGTTTTGTTGAATTTATTATTTATTGCGTTTGAATTTATTATTTAGGATGGATGAAGAAGACGCAATTCAGGCATTAATACAAATTAATTAGGTAGAGAAAGAGTGTTGATAGAGTAGTATTCAATGCGATCGATTTTTTATACTCTCGTCTCGACTTATCTCGGGCAGCGGAACGCATAACAACCATCTTCTCATTCTACCGTTCCAACCATATTTTCCCCATATGCGACTGGGTTTTTGTGCTTAAAATATTTGCTCCATAGGGTCAAAGATGTTATGTTTTAAAATCCGGTCCTATTGGTTAAATTCGTTGCGAGGTGGAAAAGTCCGCTGACGATTCTAAAATTGTTACCAGAATACGAACCTGGGTTTCTGTGTGATAGTCGAACTACCTAATACAACTTCATTTTACGATATTTTTTTCTATTTTAGATTTATTGGATTTTACCAAAAATCATACCGATTTAACATTTTATTTTCGTTACATTTCTCGTTCAGCATGTGATGATTTTCAACATATAGACTTTCACCGACGTTGTAAACTCATTTTTTTTTATTTTATTCTGATCGTATCACCTATATGGCGGCTTGCAATCTTAATATCTTCCAGAAACGATGTAATCCAATTCGCAACTTGTCCTATTGCGGGTAGGTATTCCACTGAGTGTCTTATCATTAGCAGTATTTGTGCAGCTATAGACCACCAATGTTTAATATTTCATAGTAAAAGAAACGTTATACAGGGTTCTCCAACAAGAGGTGTTATTTTGGTATTCAAAGAAAAATTAAATTTTTTTGAGATAAATGATAGGATGTTTATTTTATTTTTATTTATTAATTACAATACAAAGTATATTTATACTCGCCTACCGGGGCGCTTTCGGATGTTTATTTCATGCCGTTAATAATGAAAAACAACATCAGCCATATGGTCACCACGACCACGCTTACAGAACCATATCCTTTTCATGAAATTTTCCATAACCAAATCGCAAAGTGACTGCCCTATGTCCTCGATAGCCTCACGAATTCTATCTTTGAGGTCTTGAATCGACGCTGGGCTGTTGGCGTAGACCTTATTTCCACGTGACCCCAAACGAAGAAGTCGCAAGGTGTTAAATCACAAGATATCGGTGGCCAATTGTGATCACCTCTTCGAGAGATAACACGGTCCGGAAACTTTTTAGTTTTGCCAACTGTGACTGCAAGACTTTCACCATTTTTGTAGTGAATTTTAATAACTTTAATGCGTTGCTGAAGCGTTAATCGTTCCATTTTAAATAATGGCGTAGCTTCTACTTGTCAAATGTCAAAGAATAAAAGCTGCAAAAGTGACAGCTACCGAAAAACCGGGTGATTCAAAATAACACCTCTTGTTAGACAACCCTGTGATTTTCACTATACATAGTCAAAAACGCTGACTACAGTCGCTAAGTCTCGCGACTCCGGTTGTGTTTAACTTCGGTGTGGCTAAACAAAAACACAACATTGATATAATGTGTTCAGGTGGAATGTTAGTGTTGGGTTCGTGGTTATGTTTTCACGTATCATACGGATTACTCTAAACAAGGACAGGTGCCTAAGTAGACTATTCTCATATCGCTCCACCTATTACACGATGGATAAGGTTTATTTGCGTAATGATCCTCAGAGCCAAGATGTCCACATATCGTTGCGTTACTCCAATCCCGAACTAAAGATTGATAGGGATTTCAACTTTTGCCGGAAAATTGATGAGAAACTCGAAAGTGCTCTAAATAGAATTCGGGGAAACATCGAAAAGGAGTATAACAAGAAACTAAGGAAGGGTAAAAAGAAATCGCCGGCACAAGTGCATGAATCGATAAATGATGTTGTGCCTGGCGGCGAGGTGTGTATTTTATCTCCGGTTCTAGTTGTCATTACATAAAAAATTATTTTTAAATCGTAGGTACTTATAGAATTTAGACGCTGCAATGAGAAATTGGAAGATGTTACATTTGCAGATCTGCTTACGGAAAATCACAATTTAACATTGAAGATATTAGATCGTTCATTTGACGTGGTTCTAAATCTGCCTTGGGTGACGAATTTGGTTTTGCCAACATCTATGATGGCAGGATTTTCAGTATATCCGAGCAAAGTTGAAATGAAATACGCAGATAAAGAATTCAGCAAAACACAGTGGTTTAAGGCTAAAATGGTAATCTCTGACAGACGTATATTCTATGGAAAGAAACAGACAAAATAGGCCACTACCCTAAGAAATGACAAAGAAACAACAAATCATACAACACATAAATAAGGGTACTTACATTAGACGAAGTATTAGCATTTATTTACAAACAAACCTAATTTTAATATTTAGTACATTGGAATCTATTCCTTTTGTCTAGTACCCTCAATTATATGGGGTCTTCTTTTGCTGGCCCTGGTCATTTCCATAATTTTGAATGTTGTTTTTGACCGGTTTTTAGGGATGTGGAATATTTTTGTGCTGTTTGCACGCATATTTTTCAAAAGTAACTTTTTCAGCCATCGTCTCAAAATATCCAACATGCTACTTGGATATACTGTGGAGATGGATTCTCTTATGCGACATCAACTGAAGATATTGGCTATGTTCTCAAATTTATACTAACACCAGGAAATTCTGACGGACAATTTGGTCCAGCCGTAGAACAAATAAGTAAAAAAGAAATTCAACCAGGCCCCGGTCCATGCCCATTTGATGAGAGACACCAATTTACTCGCAATCGTTTAGAAGGCGATTCTTTCCGAGTAGTGTCATACAATATATTAGCGGATCTGTATGCAGACAGTGATTACTCTCGAACTCAACTGTTTCCTTATTGTCCTTCATACGCCCTAAAGGTTGATTATCGTAAACAACTTTATCTAAAGGAAATTCTTGGATATAATGCGGATATAATATGTTTACAAGAGGTTGACATGAAAGTATTTGATTATGATTTGAAACCGGCGCTTGAAGATGGCACTGAAGGCTTTAAAGGAGTAATAGCTCAAAAGGGATCATGTGGTGAGGGCATCGCTACTTTCTACCGTTCGGATCGTTTTGAATTAGTGAAAACGTACGCTGTCAATATTGGGGAACAAATTAAAAGACTGGATATCTTTAGTTCTTTGTGGCAAAAAATTAAATCGAATGAGAAACTAGTCGAACGCATTTGCGATCGCTCTACGACTTTACAATTAAATGTATTGAAATTGAAAAGTGGTCAGTACCTTATAGTGGCTAACACTCATCTGTATTTTCATCCGGATGCCGATCATATTCGTCTTTTGCAATTTGGGTTTGCACTGATGTACATTGAGGATGTCTATAAAAAGACTCAGGATATTTGTAAATTGAATAATGAAAATCAGTTGGCTCTTATTTTCTGTGGTGATTTTAATAGCGTACCGGAATGTGGCATTTACCGATTGATGACGAGTGGATTTGTAGATGATAATTTCATAGATTGGAGAAGCAGTAAGTTTTCGTAACAAGTTATGGTTTACATATTAACTATCTTCCAATTTAGATGCCGAAGAAGCAGTACGAAATGTATCTCTAAGGCAGCCATTTGAAATTAAATCCGCGTGCGGAACTCCAGATTACACGAACTATACTCATGCCTTTGCTGCATGTTTGGATTATATATTTTTTCAATGCGATCGACTACATTTAATAAAATCTGTTCCCCTGCCTACGAATGAGCAATTGAAAGCTCATACTGCAATTCCATCTGTCGTATTTCCCTCAGATCATGTAGCTTTAATTGCTGACCTAAAATTTAAATCTACGAATTGATCTAGTATAATTTGAACTACAAATGAATTTTCTTTTTGACAGTGGATTTACATCATGTAATGCCAACAAATTCCATCACATATACCGATATGTACGTTACGGGAAATAAATTCCCATTAAAAAAAATCAGAACTGTAGAATAATTAATTCCGTTATTTTATCACGTCCATAGTCACGTAAACTATAATTTTATTTTTTATTGAGTATATAACCGTCTTTATAAGGAACATCCGGGAGATAAAAAAAACAGGTCAAGAAATAGGTAAGTTTGTGTGTGTTTTTATTTGTTGTTAATTCGATTTCTGACCATTGATTTTCAAAATTTACAAATAGGGAATCCCGGAAGTTTAATAGCGAGTTATGCAGGCGTTTTTTACGGTCAAAGTAAATCATAGTGAAATTTAGAACAGTCAATTATATCGATATATAATCAAAACAGTCCAAACCTGCACATTGCAACTACAAGACTATAATATTACATGGACACGATTTTATAGACTATTTGGATTTAAAAAACAATTTTAAGAAAAGGTTTTAGATTATAGTCGGCTAGTCTGTAACTCGACTGTGTACTGAGTGGGTTTCAAATCATTTCTTCTTTTAGAAAAGGCTAACGAAAGCCAAAAATAGGGAATGCTAAGCTTTTTTACATCTCCACCACTGTAGAAATGTAGGAATAGACACAACATTAGTTTTATAGGAGTTTCTGGACAATGGTCTTTATCTGCTGTAAACAAGTTTAGAGAAGTACTGAAACCTGTCGCTAATTTACCAGTAGTATTGGAATTTAAAAAGGGTTTAATTAATTGGATCGTAAAATGAGTAGGAACCCAACAACGATTGTTCAAACGCAACGTCTAATCCTCGTGAAGTGGATTACAAAAGTATGGTTCACAAAGCTGGTTTTGATAGTCTCAGTAATTTGCCGATATACACTCAACAGACGTAAAAATTGCTAATTCCAGGCTGTGGATGACAGCTCGATAACAATGTTACAATTATTTTTTTTTATTTATTTTCGTAATCAAAATGACTTAATTTTGTTTCTTGAAGTTAAATTAAATACACACGAATTATATATAATGTCTTCCACAAGTGGATACCTCCCTATAATGGAAAAATTTCAACCGTGGCGGTATCAGAGAAATATAGGAAAATAAACTCAGAAAATGATTTTGCCTTTTAAACGCTATATCAGCAATACTACCAGGCATGATCTTAAAAATTAACTGCTAAAAAATGGCACAGTTAAATTCGATTTTATTCCAGCAGTTTTATTTGAATTTATGTTTTACACTTTGCTTTTAATTATTTGATACTACATTTTTTCACAGTTGGTGTGTTGCTCCATCCTCTCACTACGATAATGTTGATTATTTAAAACATACCATAGTACAGTGTCCTTATTTCCTGTACCACATTTGCAAAGTTCTCATACGTTTGACTTTCTTTTGTAACTGTAGTACACCGTACATCAAAGCTTCAGCTGTTGGTGGACAGCCTGGAACATATATATCTACGGGTATAATACGATCGCAACCCCTTACTACGGAGTATGAGTAATGGTAGTATCCACCGCCGTTGGCACAGCTGCCCATGGAAATAACCCAGCGAGGCTCAGGCATTTGATCGTATACTTTACGCAAGGCTGGAGCCATTTTATTCGTTAGTGTTCCTGCAACAATGATAACATCAGCTTGACGAGGAGAAGCTCGGAATACAACGCCATAACGATCCATATCATAACGGGGTGCAGCAATATGCATCATCTCGACAGCACAACAAGCCAATCCGAACGTCAGCGGCCATATGGAACCCTTACGTCCCCAGTTTAATAGGTCATCCAAGCGAGCCAATGACCATTCAGCCATACTAGACTGTTTTGTTCCAAATGGACTATATCCTTTTTTGGGTAGAGAACTATTTGGATCCACCACTGGCATTGTCTGTTGTTGGCGAGTCGCTAGAGCATTTATGGCTGGTCCAAATACCCCGGCCGACAAAGGGGTTTTGTTTACCAGAATTGAAGCAGCAGATCGCAGCATGACTTCTGAAATTAAGGGTCACATATTTTGCAGTTAACAACAAATGCTATATAAATAAAATATTTTTAAATATGCCATAAAATGATTAATTATTTTAACAAAATAATTAAAATTCGCACGAACCTTTTTATGTAACCAGCACCAACACAAAAATCAAACGTCAAATTATGAGAAACATATGTTCATACCAGAATAATTGACAACAGCGAACAGTGATGGCAACTGCTTGGATAAAGGGGAATTCATATACAATCTTTTACAATTTGTGTTAAACATAATATGTTTAGTCGTTCTCTCTGTCACTGCAATACTGTTATGTTCATAAACACAAAATGACTTTTTTCGAATTCTGTCCATAAATCTATTACAATGTCTACATGTCAGTCAATCGAAATCTGAAACCGTAATATCGTGCGGTGAGAGTTACCTTTGAGCCACTAAACTGGCATTTTTACGGGTAGTTTTGTGCCACTTGTTGCATTTTGTGCAACTATTTTGTAAAACGAAGTAAAGGGTTACCCATCTAACGTTTTTTTCAACTAGTGCTTATTTCGTTTTCGTTACTTTCGTTATCGGGCCATGTTGAAGGAATTTTTGTTTACAAAAATTGAAGAGGATGATATTGGCAATATTTGGCCGAAGCCACACTCTATGTTTTGCGCCCTGTTTTTTAGGATCGCATTATCAGCCGCAGAGCTGATGTCGTTAGGCTACTGCATGGCCAGCCGAGGTAACCATTTGAATGAAATTATTTTCCATTATTAACCGGAAGGATTGTACTTTCAACTAAAAAAAGAAATTTGAGAAAATATCCATTCTCAATATCCATTTTTCTAGAATTTTCAAAAAAAAAAGTTATTTGGCGGATCCTGTACATCACGACCGGCGATTTTTTTTTTACTAACACTCAGTGGATGCCCCCTATAAATGCAATGCACTGTGTTAGCGATTGGAAAGAAGGGTATTGGAGGAAAGAGGGAGTAGTGTTTGTTGATGTTTGCCTTGAATTTGATAATGTCATAGCAGGCAGGAAAAACACTTGTTGGAAGATTATTCCACATGCGAACAGTACGGCTGAAGAACGAATTTTCTCTATAGTGAGTCGTCCGGTCAACCGGCCACTTTACAATGAACGGATGAGAGACCCCGGATAGTCGCGTATTCCGGCTAAATGTTCTAACGTCAGGGACCAGACGACGGATATCTTGTGAACAGATACCATTAAAATATCTATAGAACAGCGATATACAACCCACATTCCGGCGATGCTGTAGGGAGACAATACAGTTGGATACCCTACCATCGCCTATCATCACTCTGTACACGGTCCAGAAGCTGCAAAGATGTCACTGGAGCTCCTGCCCATATATGGGAGTTATATTCCATTTTAGGCCGGATGAAGGTGCCATATACAACAAAAGCTCTACTCGCGGACATCTCCCGTAGACGGACGAAATCAATGCGACCGTCGGTGTCCGCCCAGTTTTATCTGTTGTATACAGTTTTATCTGTTTTTTAGTTTATTAAGCGCTAAATGGTAAAAAACAGTTTTTCAGCCAAAAAAAACAGATTTTTTTTAAAATACCTGTAATTTAAATTCAAATATTGGGTTATTTTTAGGAGACATATGTATATGTTATCTACGAAGTCGACAAAACATTGTTTCTGATATTATTACTATTATTGACCTCGAATAGCTCGAACAATACTTTTTTCCAAGTGGATCGGGTGCAACATGCATCTATCTACTTTGGAGGAAAAAGCGAATTCAATATATGCATTTTATGGGGTTTTCGTGTGATACCCCATACCATAGTATGATAGGAAGAAAGAGTGAAGTGTCAACTGTATTGAAGGTAGAAACATGGAGATCGCATTCGGAGAATCTGGTAGCCCAATTTCGTGAGGCATCGCGGCCAGCAAATGGCGCATAAGCACCGCCTATATTTTTTAAAAAGTATAAAGAAATACAATATAAATATTGTTATCATTTAAAAGCTATGCGACGAAATAAAGATTCAATATATTGATGACACTCAACAACTTAGAATAAGTTAGATTTAAGAAAATGAAGTTCTAGAATCCCCATACTGTAGTACTCAGATGGAAACCCTGCATCAGTTGACTGAAAAGGGTTTCACTCAAACGCAACCAAGGTTTAATCTTGAGTAATATTCCAATTACGGTTGCTGCTGAATCTATACGCACTTGTGTTACGCGTTATCTCACGCACTTTTGTACAACAGCAACTGCACTTACTTTAATACAGCAAGCAGAGCGAGCGGTAAGAGCAACATCGTTGGAAAAAAATCTTTAAACTGAAACCAACTTTTTGTCAGTTTTTTCCCCCTTTTTATCTGATTTTTGGAACTGCTTGAATTAATACAATTCTGGGAGTTTCTACTTTCTGATACAGTCCACTTATAGATATATCCCGGAATTGTACAACTACCATGTGAATTTGAGTACCAAATAGCTCATCAAAGACAAATTTGTTATTTTATTTGGTGTACGATTATCTGTCAATATAAGCTATTTTTGCAGAAGACTTCTTGGATTCCAGTTTCTCTACTACTACACATTGAATGTATCTCCATGTTTATGCACCAATGTGAACAAATTGAATGAGTCAACGCACAACATATTTAGTTACGTATAAATTTATTAATATATATTGTGAATGTTGCATACATTTTAAGTAAGTGGATTAGTTGACAGTAGGCCGTATTTTTTAGTACATTCATTTCATACGTGTAAATTATTTTTGCTTTGATTGTTTTTTTTAAAGAAATATATTTGCATTGAAATAATATATATATATGTATACATATAAATAAAGCTTTTTCACACACATTTGCATAAAAAAAATAAGATACATTACAATGCCCACTTTCTGTATTTGTATAATCCCGCAACTAAAAAATGTATAATCAACCAATTGATTTTCTTTATGTGTGTATAATTAAAACTACCACCGCGTACTGTTGTCCTCAACATGCATAGTCTTAAAATTATAGTTGCACTGAAAATTGAAAGCCTTCTCGAATTTATTCGTTTTGTAACAATCTAAAGAGTGTTTTGAACAGAATATTCAGTTGGCTTACAAGACTGACATTTTCAAAACGGAACAGGTTGAGTTTAAAGTGCAACGGATATATGGAAATTTGTTGTTAAGGTTCGAGTTTACGACATTCAACTTATATAAATAAATCTAGATGCAGTCAATCAACATGCTCTTCTTTTATTCTTGTTGTACTACATATAACAAAACTTATTTAACTTCCTCTACAGTTGAGGTGGTGTTACGTTTTCTGACTTCTTCTTTATCAGCCGCAGCAGTGGATGTTGAAATAGAGTCTGCATTATTACTAGCGGAAGTTGTTGTAATGGAATCGACAGGAGTGTCGTTAGGTTTAGAATCTTTATCGGTATCTTCTTCTTCATCTTCATAGTTGGTTGGCTGTTCACCCTTGCGCAACAGTTTACCAACGAGATCATATTTTTCTATTTAAAGTAAACGAGATTTGATACATTTAAATAAATATGTAACAACCCATTTTGAATTTTAGAACACACCTTTAAATTGCATTTCCCATTCCAGAACGGAATCCATTTCCATGGCACTTAGATCACTTAAATCATCATATTCATCTTTTTCGTTGGTAGCTACACTGAATGTAGCCAAATTACGTGAGGCATCGCGGCCAGCAAATGACGCATAAGGACCACCTATATTTTTTTAAAAAGTATAAAGAAATACATTATAAATATCGCATATATATATTATTTTATCCTTAAAAACATCAAACCAGACTGTCACATAAATTCCAACGCACCATGCAGTTTTGAATGATGCGTTGTTTAGTTTTTAACTGAAAATTGAATTCTAATATAAATAAAATAGTTTTTTCTTTGGAAAATTAACAAAAAAAATTATTTAAAATGTACTTCAGACCACCTAAGACCATATCGTCTATGTAGAAGAAAAAGTCATCAACTACACTTTTGCAAAAAATGAGTTTATTGCATTTTATTTCATAATTTTCCATTGTTTATTTTTTGCGCTTATCGATATGCGCATATCTATTTTATTTACTAAGATTTTTTTTTTATAGCTCACTAACTGCAGCTTTGCGATAAAATTTGTGAAGAAAACATCATTATCTACCTAAGGTTTTTGTCGATATAACAGTATACAACTTATGCAGAAATTTTTGGTGGATAAAATGATGTATTTAATAATTAACTAATTGTGGTATTCAAAATATTTGTTATCGAAATATTGGATTTTTAATGATAACTTTTATATAAAATACCTTATAACTCAAAACTATGAAAATGTAGATGATGAGTTTTTGTTCTACATAGAAGATATGTAAGAAATTGGAAAATATTATGTTGTAAACTGATAAGACCATCAAACATTTTTCAGCGACTGTTTTCCACCTCGTTAATGATGGTGACTTTAGTAGAAGAGTAACCCCTATGAGACCGCGGAGTGTCGCTTACATTTTTTCTTACATGAAAAAATTAAAACAGGTGCGACTTTTTTTTGGACAAAAAGACCTTTTGTGCACCTATTTTTAAAAAACGACTTTTTGTGCGACTTTTTCAAACTTTGAAGCGGTAACACTGTCCGTGAATTGATTTCCTTTATAAATAACATTAAAATTTTATTAAAATTAATTCAGGTAACTTAAAAACTTATTAAAACTTTAATTAATGTACAATGTTAATGTAATAAGATCAAAATGTTCAGGAAGTACAAAATCCTATAAATTTCTGGTTAAAACCCACAATCTCAGTTGTAAAAACTGCGTAAAATCGTAAGGTTCAGAGCTATAGTGAAATTGCATTTTTTCTGTGTATGGATGTATAAACTATTAAAAAGTAATGAACTCTTACATTTATAGGTTTATTATTTTTGAAAGACATTTTCATGAGGCACCTTAATGGACAAATGTAACGTAAATGATAACAGAATGCACGTATACATGAGCGTCTACTGATTGTTGTTGAATTTGAAGATAAGAAAATATGATTCGTTTTTGTTTTCGAATCGTGAGTCGACATTTGTACTTTCTTTCATTTTTAAGTACTCAGTGTTCATCAAACAATACCCGATTGGATTTTCACAGCTTTGGGAGTATTTGGTACTAAGAAGATAACACTTATGATCGTCCACAACAGCACCTGAATTAGTATTAATTGAATACTCTGCCAAACTTTGATAGGTTGTCAACTAAATGGTATTACCATACATGATACATATCATGTACGAGTGCTGTTGTTGTGTGTATACTACTTACTTGGACTTCACGAAATTCTTTAGTGAACAGTGACACAGCAAATCATTTAATTCGAATTGCGTCATTATAATAACTAGTATGTATAATGTTAAGACAATTATATTCCATTCTATCTGCATACTAACCACTTTTGCGATCACCAATTCTGATGGCTGACGAAAAATGCATATGATGAAAATGGTACGATTCGTTAGTAACGGAATGTGTTGTATTAGAATTCATAATGCCAACATATCGAGATTAGAATCACGGCCAAAACATTAAAATCCATCGTGGATTCTCGCCAAATGCGTCAAGATTCTGGCAAGCTTGGGGAATTAAATTTTGTTGGGATAATTTTGTGGTTTGTTCCTATTTGTTCTTACATGTCTTTATTAACTGTAAATATCAGTTTAATACATATTTCGGGGCCCGTATCTCTAAAATAAGAATAGACTCTCACATTATCACAACATCCATGGTTTTCAACAACCAAATATCGTAACATATGTAGTTACCAATAATACTTGTTTCATTTAAGTCGTTGTTAAAAAAATATTCGTGGTTCCGCGATAGTAAAGGAACAGCTGTAATAGAGTATTGGTGAATTGCGACGACTACAACTCGTGAAAAACGGGCATTACATTTTTTGTGTGAACGTGTAAACGGATTTGAGGAGTTTTAATTGGTACCTTGACCTATTGGACTTAGCAAAAAGTATGGAATCTGCTAACAACTACAAACATTTTTTTTTATATAATGACTGGCCTAGACAAATTATTAGTTCCGTAGTTTACGTTATTTTGGACTACATCGATGTTAATTTAAACAGTCTATCATGTTTTGCACTAAACGATCTTGTAAAGGATCGAGACTTTAAATATACATTGCAGAATTTAATTAATTCTGTCCAAGACATTTTGGGGACAAATCTTGAACAGCATACATTAAAATTATCGTTTACATTCGTAGGAAAGATTTCTGATTGTCATTCTTCATCTGTGAAGTGTTTTGTATGTATGGTGATCGTCTGGCAAATTTACATTTCTCAACTTCAAACCAAATCACATTTCCAATTCATGAGATATCAATCTGTCTGTTTACGACAAAAATACGAATAATGCATTGTCTCACTTTTTTTAGAAAGAATGGCACTTCTATTGAAGAACATTCATTTCGGACTCTTTTCAAAAAGTGTGTGTTTAGGGAGGTACACCAAATGTGTATATGTGGTTCTGTTTACATACACACATACACGTTTTATTCATATAAAATTAATAATTACGTATGTCGAATGTTTTACTCTCTCCATTGTTATAAAACTGCAGTTGTGTAGTTGTGTGTAGTTGCAGTAGTAGAGAAAGAATATTTTATTACCTGGTCCATAAAATCGTTTTCCTTTGGTCACATCAAATACGTTTCCATTGACCGCCACCAATACCCTTCCATCAGATCCAGTACCATCGTGTTCTCGTAATTCTGCTACTGTAAAGTCTCTTCGCAGTTTTGGTAATTCTGGCTCAGGGGGTCTTTGGGAACCCACGCTGGGCACCTCAATCCTATCCTTGATAATTTTGTACACCAAAAATGCAATGATAGCTACCAGAGCAATATTCATTGGGCTGTAGAATATCTCCTGCACAATAGCCATAAACATGGAGGTGGGTGCAGCCTCTTCCTGATCTACTGTATCTGCCGTCATTTTGCCGGTATAAATTAGGTTTGATTGTTTTTCGTTAAATGAAATTGGAACTATGGAATCCAATCCGCTTTTTACACTATTTCTCTCGAACTTTGATCTTTATTTCTCGCCTGTAAACTGTTCTACTGTTTCCGTAGTGCCGGTTTCAATTATTGTTTGTTGCTTTTCGATTCTTCAACCAACAAAAAGTAGAAATAAAACAACGCAAATATGATGATTTAACGAGTTAAAAAACGACGTACAATTCGATGACTTACTAATTTAATTTCTGAAATCTTTTGGTCTTTTGCACTGCTAGAGGTGATAAACTGGCGATAAGATGCAGACTGTGCTTTGTACTAACTATCGATTGTTTTTTATTTAGATTACTTCAACCGCGTTATTGAAGATGAACTTAAGATGTTTTAATGAAAATAATACCGACATGTTAACACTCGGAAGTCTACCACAAAATTAATGCATAAACTCTGCGTACTTTAAAAGATTCATGCACACGCTTTATGTGAGTGTATTTATCGTCGTTGATATCAGCCTATCTACATTACATCGTACAATCGATTTTTACAAACTAATCGAAATTTATATTTATTATACTTGATTGGGATGGAAATATAGTACAAATCTAAGGGATAAATGTACGAAACATTTGTACAAAAAACAAGGTTGATTGCATTTTTTTTATTTGAAGACAAAGTTCATAGTGGGATAGTTAAAGATTTTTTTTTATTTTCAAAAATAAGTTTCAAATTTCTTTTTCGCTGTTTTTTTTTTGATAATTTTCACATCTTCGCTCAAAACAAGGGCGACACCGATTAAAATTTCGACCGACAGTGACAAATCGCTTTCACAATTCTAACTGACGGACTGCAAATTGAGGTTTCGTCTTTTTGAAAGAGTCATTCTACATTACACTGGGCCGACTGGCAACGAAAATTCAATGGTAGTGAGATTTTGGCAAATGCAGCAGAGACGAATGTTAGAGTTTCCCAAAACATTTTTTGTGTCAATTTATGGGATAATTTATTGTGTAATTGTGTTTCGTCTTATTAAAAAAGTTACATTTTGTGCATTATTGTCAATAAAGAATTCTTCTTAAATTTTTTAAGATGATTTTCGATATGTTTCTTGTGTTTCGAAAAGATTATGAGTACTCAACTGGCAACAGATTATTTGTAAGTTTATAACAAATAATAATTATTTATACTGAATTTATGTATGTATACATTCATATTTCTTTTCTATTTGGAGGAAAATCCACAGTTCTCCACAGGAGTACCAATTTTTGGTTCCACCAGCCCAAAAATTAAATGGAAAAAGGCATTTATTTCTGCTTTTGAGGGGGGGGAAATCTGTTTTTTAACCACTCATTTGCAGACGTGGGCAGATTTGAAGTCGCGTGATCAATTTATTTTACAAATATATAATGTGACGGAAAGGGGTAACACTTGATTTTTTGGTCTTGTTTAACGCCCTGCGTAATGTTATGAACGATTGTGTACAAGTGGCTCCTCTCTCACATGCTATTTTGGCAAGAATTTTACGATTTATTTAACAAAATAAGTTCCGTGTTCAAATCAAACTGTGTTTTGCGATCTGCTGGTACCGTTCAATATTTTGTTTCTGTGGATGTTGACAACAGCTTTAGTGCTGTGGAGAGAGAACAATGGAATATGTCAAATGTAGAATATTTCTCATGCTAATTATTTGTAGAGTTTGTGTACATATGAACTATTCCATGCGAAACCGCTTAGAACCCCAGTAAACCACTTGTTTAGTACCAGGATCACAATTGCTCTATCACCTCAACAAAGTTTTTTTAAAGTTTATACTTTGGTTACAATTTGGCAATTATCTAACGATTTGATAAACATGAATCTCACAATTGTGCTATATGAATGAAATCCTAATCTCAGCTGAAGAAACTGAGGTTCCAGATGTGCACGTACATGATCATGACAAAAATGTCGTCGCATGAGTTACTTCTCGCAACAATTGTTGACGTTCGCCGCAGTAAACAAAACATATAATGTTGGCCTACACAATAAATTTGGGGAAATGTATGGACAAGCTAATTTGTAATGTACACAATAAAATTATATCATTCACTGCCAGTTGCAAAAATGTGTGTGTTTGGTAATAAAGTGTGTGTGTATGTGATTTTTTTAACAGTCACTGTCGACATTTGCTGTGAAAAATCTTAAAAAATTGCTGAAATATGGTTTTGTTTTCGAAATAAGGGCTGTAGTGTAGTGAATTTCCCCTCGTATGTGTATTCATATGGTTTTCAACTACTACTGACTTTATCAAACTTTGTAAAAGGATAATACAGTAATTGTGATTTCTTGGTACTAAAAAAGTGGTTTACTGGGGTACTAAGCGGTTTCGCATGGAATAGTTCATATGTAACCAAAAACTCTACAAATATTTAGCATGAGAAATATTCTACATTTGACATATTCCATTGTTCTCTCTCCACAGCACTAAAGCTGTTGTCAACATCCACAGAAACAAAATATTGGACGGTACCAGCAGCCAGCAGATCGCGAAACACGGTTTGATTTGAACTCGTGTTTTATTATGCAGTGCTCGTGTTTTATTTTGTTAAATAAATCATAAAATTCTTGTCAAAATAGCATGTGAGAGAGGAGCCATTTGTAAGCAATCGTTCGTTTATAACATTACGCAGGGCGTAAAACAAGATCAAGAGTTCGATACAAAAAAAAAAAAAAAATAGAAACGCAAGCAAACCGTTAATCCTTTGTCCGTCACATAATATATTGGTAAAATAAATTGATCACGCAAAAAAAGACACCTCTAGGTCATCAGCCAACCTCTTTAAACGGAGAGGCGCGTACAAACCTATGTCACAACATACATCTCATATGCGGCACGTTGATCGCGTCCAATCGAAGCTGTAGTCGCCCGTAATTGTTTAATTTACAATTTAAAATCTACAGACGACGCCGGTGAATGTGAAAGAAAATTGCATCAAATTACTCTACCACTAGCGATTACAGCCGCATGTAAAAACAAAACAATCAGGCGAAGGATTACCTCGCCATCGCAACATCTTCATCACGACGACCAAAACGAAAGGAAATCACCAAAAACGCACCCCAGATCGTTGACATTTGATGAGCAGTGTCGCTGTGGAAAAAGGCGAGAAAACCGGAGATCAGATTGTCATTACCTGGGACAGATTGAACAAATCTTCACTCATTAATTAAGGATTCGTGATGGCATCATACAATGAACTACAATTCGATTGGAACATTCTGTTTCAACAACAAGATTACAATCAATGGTCAAAAACAGGTTAGAATTTTAACACTTAATTATCATTCTCAATATTGTATCAGCATTCAATCGATTTTCTGTTGTTAAAGATTATGTGCACATATGCATACATGTACAATATTTACATACATACATATGCATATCATAATTGACAGTTTTACATATTTGGTCATTTCTAATTCAAACTGTCGAACAGGTTTCAATTGTAAACACAATGCTCTCTTTTAGTTGTAGTCATAAGTAAATGTCTATTAGGGTGTTCTGAAAAACTAATATTGTACTGTTGGGTCTAAATTGGCGTATTTATAAATATTTTTTCTCATCAAATTTGTTGGTTGAGAGTACTTCTGTGGATGTTGTGAGAATGTGAATATATTTTGAAAATATATTTGGCAACAACTGGTTTAAGGTGTTGTAACACACGTCAGTTTTATGGTAGCGATCGACTTCAGCGGAATCAATCTGAGGTAATTTGACTATTAACCAAATTTGACACTATGTACGCTAAAAGAATCCGCAGGAGAAAGTATTTCACTTTGCATTCATGGACGCGCTAAGGTTCACTCCAGAGAAACTTTTGGCGTTTTCTCATTCCAAACGACGTTTTCGATTTTCATTTAATTTACTTAAATTCATGCAATAAATGGCAGACACAGTTTAAGGTATCACAATGACATAATAAAGAAGATACATCTGATGCATGATCATCGAGTGTACGTGTAAAAGGATTCTTCAATTTTCTTCAATCAGTCAGTCAGTTAGAATTGTGAAAGCGATATTGTCACTGTCAGACGAAACTTTAATCGCCGTCGCCCTTGCAGAGAAAATTATCAAAAAACAGCTAAAAAGAAAAAGTTGGAGGATGAAGGAGGGTTAAAAAAAATTTGATCGGAAAATATTTACTTTTTTCACCTCTCTCCTATCTGCTTCTGGATAACTTTCTCGGTATTTTTCAAGAGGTAATTCGCATTTCTTTTCTTTTTTTGGCGGTCACTATACATATTACAACTAGTGGCTAAATGTTCTTCACATTCAGTATTTTTTGATTAGACATTAAGCACGGTGTATAATAATGGTTCTTATGTTGATCCTTGTGGTATGCCATAACTTGATGGCATTTTATTTCTAAGTTCGATTTCTATCTTCACTTATATGATCCGTGGTCATGGTAACTTTTATACAAATTAAGACCGTTTCCTCTAACTCTATTTCTTTCTAATGTCAAGCACATTACAGTAATTTATTAATTGTTCTGTTAGCAATGTTTTGTTTTCTTCTTTTAGAATATTTTTTTCTTGCTGCTTTTGATTTTTTATACATTTTACGAAAAGTGTTATAAATTGCAGTGATCAAATCGACAGTATTTGTGTTGATGCATAATATCCACAATCCACTTTGTATCTTTAATTAATCGCTTTAATTTGTTTGTGTTTATTATAGAACTCATTAATAGGTTGTTTTTATTAATTCATACATTAATACTGAAGACTTAAATTTATATCCGACCACTCTGGAAGACGTGTATTATGTCCGACCTTGTTCAACAGAATATTGTTTTCTGGAGAACCAAACAATTTTTTCCCGTTTTTGGTTTGGTTCGAAATTTGTTCCTAACAATGGTTCGGTTCAAAGACAAAAAAACAGTTGATAGTTGGAAAACATCACCATTGCGCAATTAAACTTCAACAACTGGACAACAATTGAATAGGAGCTGCACATCGTCGGCATACTTGGAAATTAGTTATTAATGATAATTTTGAAAAATAACACTGTGGAACATTTTCGGGGTCATTGCCTGGGGAGGGTAAATTCCAATTCAGTGTGAAAGTAATCCGTCATTATAGCAAAACCCCCAAAGGGTTTGACGTTCTCAGGCCAACATTTTTTTATGACCTTTTAAATTTTTAATTTATCTTGAGGTTATTTTGGTTAGTTTACTTTTTTGTTCGATTTTGCTCAAATATATTTAGAAAACTTAAGAATTACATTTCCCTTAATCTATTCATAGACTGCTTCGGTGCATAATTAGTGTTTTTCCCACGAAATTCAATTTTTTTTATATCTATGAAAAATTCAAAACGGAAAAAAGTGCCATGTCTAATTACTGAACTTAAAGATTAAAATTAAATATAGATATGGAATTCGATATACGCATTTCCGTTTTATTCACAATTAATTAAAAGTACCTCATTTTGAAGTGAAGGTATCTCTTTGGAAAAAACGTTGATGACTATTTTATGATTGTCACAAATAAAATATTAGTGTTTAGTTACAATACAAAGAGATCTTTTAATTAAAATTCTAAGACGATCAAGTGGCGAAAACCAGGACATTACAATGTTATGTCACTTTCCCATGAGTCAATTTTTTTAAACTGACTTATGTACACTTTTTAATGTTTTCAGAATAAGTCTGAAAAAATATGGTGGCGACATTTATAGTAATAAATGGTCGCTTTCTTTAAAATAATAGTCTTCAGAAAATAAAATGATCAATATGAATTCCAGAAGATCTAAAAAATACTTCAAACCTGTTCAATGCTCGAACCAATAGACTAACACATGTACATTAGACATGTCCAGATTTCCAAAGTTCACATTTTTTAATGAGCACTTACAGTTTTAGAATCTCTCAATGATTGAAATAAGAACTGTGAAAAAATATTTTGAAAAACGTTTGCCAAAAAGTTGCTCATCGCGGTTGAAGTCAGGATTTTGGCAATTTTAGAAAAAGTTAAAGGTATACGTACAAACAAAATTTTAAATAATTTATCTTCTTAATATATATTTACCCTCGACACTGATTCACTGATTCACTGATACACTGATACACTGATTCCCTGATTCACTGATTCACTGACTCTGTCACGCAGTACGTAGGAATTTAAATAGGCATCTTAATATATATTTACCCTCGACACTGATTCACTGATACACTGATTCACTGACTCTGTCACGCAGTACGTAGGAATTTAAATAGGCATTCTATAATTCTGTAAATAAAAATAATAAAAAAAATAATATTTTTTTTTTGTACAGAAATTGTGTTTTCCCCAAATTTTTTTTTTACCAAAATTTTTTTTCCACAATTTTTTTTTTTTTACAAAAATTTTTTTCCAATTTTTTTTTTTCAACAAAAATTTTTTTTTCGACAAAATTTTTTTTTTCAACAAAATTTTTTTTTTCCACAAAATTTTTTTTTTTCAACAAAATTTTTTTTCCCACAAAATTTTTTTTTTTCAACAAAATTTTTTTTCCATATTTCAACGGGCGCCATAGGCGCATTACAACTTACTAGTTCTATAATAGTTTAATAATTCTATAAATAATAATAATAACAAAAATATTATTTTTTTTGTACAGAAATTTTTTTTTTTTACAAAATTTTTTTTTTCCAAATTTTTTTTTTCAAGAAATTTTTTTCTTTCATGAATTTTTTTTTTTCAAAAAAATTTTTTTTTTCAACAAAATTTTTTTTTTTCAACAAAATTTTTTTTTTCAACAAAAATTTTTTTTTTCAGCAAAAATTTTTTTTTCGACAAAAATTTTTTTTTCAACAAATTTTTTTTTTTTCCTCAATAATTTTTTTTTCAACAAATTTTTTTTTTTTCAACGTAAATTTTTTTTTTCAACAAAAATTTTTTTTTCAGCAAAAATTTTTTTTCCACAAATTTTATTTTTTTTCGAAATTTTTTTTTACAAAATAGTTTTCTCAAAATATTTTTTACAAAATTTTTAAAATTAAGTAACAAATACTTTCTCAAGCAAATTAACGGGCGCCATAGGCGCATTACAACTTACTAGTTAGTAAATATAAGAAATATCTAAAAGCGAAATCTTTGAGCTAAATGGTCAAGCAAATAAGAAAAAATTCAAAAAGTGAAAATTATTGAGCCGTTTACTTTCTGTAGCCTCTAGAAATCAAAAAATTCAGAAAATTTTAGCTCAAAGATTGCGCTTTTAGATATTTCTTATATTTACTAATAAATTATTTAAAATTTTGTTTGTACGTATACCTTTAACATTTTCGAAAATTGCCAAAATCCTGACTTCAACCGCGTTGAGCAACTTTTTGGCAAAAGTTTTTCAAAATCTTTTTTCACAGTTCTTATTT
This sequence comes from Hydrotaea cyrtoneurina, assembly GCA_958296145.1. Taxonomy (NCBI): domain Eukaryota; kingdom Metazoa; phylum Arthropoda; class Insecta; order Diptera; family Muscidae; genus Hydrotaea; species Hydrotaea cyrtoneurina. The sequence goes on along the minus strand of OY282513.1, from coordinate 830,491 downwards.
CAATCATTGAGAGATTCTTAAACTGTAAGTGCTCATTCAAAAATGATGTGTGTGAAGTTAAATTCTTTTTTATATTCTTTTTTTGGCGAAAACCTCCGGTCCTCAAAGGGTTAATAAAGTTATATTCTTTTTTTGTGAAGTTAAATTCTTTTTTTGTGAAGTTAAATTCTTTTTTTGTGAAGTTAAATTCTTTTTTTGTGAAGTTAAATTCTTTTTTTGTGAAGTTATATTCTTTTTTTTCGGTTCATAGGAAACAAGTTATGTTCGGAATATAACTTTCTGGTTTATGAGAAACAATTTATATTCGGAATATGACTTTTTGACTCATGGAAAACAACGTTAATTCGGAATTTAAATTTGTTTCACTAATATACAATCTGAAGCAAAATGGCCAAAATTACTCTAGAGTGGGACTTAGTGCGTCCGTGGAGAAAAAATGGAAATACTTTCCACTATGACACTACCCTTAAATTAAAGCTAATAGTGACCGCTAAAAACGCTAGACGGACATTTGTCTGAAATAATTTTAGAAATGTCGAATTCTTCGCCTGGAAAAGTGAAAATGGCCAAAATTACTCTAGAGTGGGACTTAGTGCGTCCATGGAGAAAAAATGGAAATACTTTCCACTATGACACTACCCTTAAATTAAAGCTAATAGTGACCGCTAAAAACGCTAGACGGACATTTGTCTGAAATAATTTTAGAAATGTCGAATTCTTCGCCTGGAAAAGTGAAAATGGCCAAAATTGGTCACAATTTGGACTTAGTGCGTCCGTGGAGAAAAAATGGAAATACTTTCCACTATGACACTACCCTTAAATTAAAGCTAATAGTGACCGCTAAAAACGCTAGACGGACATTTGTCTGAAATAATTTTAGAAATGTCGAATTCTTCACCTGGAAAAGTGAAAATGTCCAAAATTACTCTAGAGTGGGACTTAGTGCGTCCATGGAGAAAAAATGGAAATACTTTCCACTATGACACTACCCTTAAATTAAAGCTAATAGTGACCGCTAAAAACGCTAGACGGACATTTGTCTGAAATAATTTTAGAAATGTCGAATTCTTCACCTGGAAAAGTGAAAATGGCCAAAATTACTCTAGAGTGGGACTTAGTGCGTCCATGGAGAAAAAATGGAAATACTTTCCACTATGACACTACCCTTAAATTAAAGCTAATAGTGACCGCTAAAAACGCTAGACGGACATTTGTCTGAAATAATTTTAGAAATGTCGAATTCTTCACCTGGAAAAGTGAAAATGGCCAAAATTACTCTAGAGTGGGACTTAGTGCGTCCATGGAGAAAAAATGGAAATACTTTCCACTATGACACTACCCTTAAATTAAAGCTAATAGTGACCGCTAAAAACGCTAGACGGACATTTGTCTGAAATAATTTTAGAAATGTCGAATTCTTCACCTGGAAAAGTGAAAATGGCCAAAATTACTCTAGAGTGGGACTTAGTGCGTCCATGGAGAAAAAATGGAAATACTTTCCACTATGACACTACCCTTAAATTAAAGCTAATAGTGACCGCTAAAAACGCTAGACGGACATTTGTCTGAAATAATTTTAGAAATGTCGAATTCTTCGCCTGGAAAAGTGAAAATGGCCAAAATTGGTCACAATTTGGACTTAGTGCGTCCGTGGAGAAAAAATGGAAATACTTTCCACTATGACACTACCCTTAAATTAAAGCTAATAGTTACTGCTAAAAACGCTAGACGGACATTTGTCTGAAATAATTTTAGAAATGTCGAATTCTTCGCCTGGAAAAGTGAAAATGGCCAAAATTGGTCACAATTTGGACTTAGTGCGTCCGTGGAGAAAAAATGGAAATACTTTCCACTATGACACTACCCTTAAATTAAAGCTAATAGTGACCGCTAAAAACGCTAGACGGACATTTGTCTGAAATAATTTTAGAAATGTCGAATTCTTCGCCTGGAAAAGTGAAAATGGCCAAAATTACTCTAGAGTGGGACTTAGTGCGTCCATGGAGAAAAAATTGAAATACTTTCCACTATGACACTACCCTTAAATTAAAGCTAATAGTGACCGCTAAAAACGCTAGACGGACATTTGTCTGAAATAATTTTAGAAATGTCGAATTCTTCGCCTGGAAAAGTGAAAATGGCCAAAATTGGTCACAATTTGGACTTAGTGCGTCCGTGGAGAAAAAATGGAAATACTTTCCACTATGACACTACCCTTAAATTAAAGCTAATAGTGACCGCTAAAAACGCTAGACGGACATTTGTCTGAAATAATTTTAGAAATGTCGAATTCTTCGCCTGGAAAAGTGAAAATGGCCAAAATTGGTCACAATTTGGACTTAGTGCGTCCGTGGAGAAAAAATGGAAATACTTTCCACTATGACACAACCCTTAAATTAAATCTAATAGTGACCGCTAAAAACGCTAGACGGACATTTGTCTGAAATAATTTTAGAAATGTCGAATTCTTCGCCTGGAAAAGTGAAAATGGCCAAAATTGGTCACAATTTGGACTTAGTGCGTCCGTGGAGAAAAAATGGAAATACTTTCCACTATGACACTACCCTTAAATTAAAGCTAATAGTGACCGCTAAAAACGCTAGACGGACATTTGTCTGAAATAATTTTAGAAATGTCGAATTCTTCGCCTGGAAAAGTGAAAATGGCCAAAATTGGTCACAATTTGGACTTAGTGCGTCCGTGGAGAAAAAATGGAAATACTTTCCACTATGACACTACCCTTAAATTAAAGCTAATAGTGACCGCTAAAAACGCTAGACGGACATTTGTCTGAAATAATTTTAGAAATGTCGAATTCTTCGCCTGGAAAAGTGAAAATGGCCAAAATTACTCTAGAGTGGGACTTAGTGCGTCCATGGAGAAAAAATGGAAATACTGTCCACTATGACACTACCCTTAAATTAAAGCTAATAGTGACCGCTAAAAACGCTAGACAGACATTTGTCTGAAATAATTTTAGAAATGTCGAATTCTTCGCCTGGAAAAGTGAAAATGGCCAAAATTGGTCACAATTTGGACTTAGTGCGTCCGTGGAGAAAAAATGGAAATACTTTCCACTATGACACTACCCTTAAATTAAAGCTAATAGTGACCGCTAAAAACGCTAGACGGACATTTGTCTGAAATAATTTTAGAAATGTCGAATTCTTCGCCTGGAAAAGTGAAAATGGCCAAAATTACTCTAGAGTGGGACTTAGTGCGTCCATGGAGAAAAAATGGAAATACTGTCCACTATGACACTACCCTTAAATTAAATCTAATAGTGACCGCTAAAAACGCTAGACGGACATTTGTCTGAAATAATTTTAGAAATGTCGAATTCTTCGCCTGGAAAAGTGAAAATGGCCAAAATTGGTCACAATTTGGACTTAGTGCGTCCGTGGAGAAAAAATGGAAATACTTTCCACTATGACACTACCCTTAAATTAAAGCTAATAGTGACCGCTAAAAACGCTAGACGGACATTTGTCTGAAATAATTTTAGAAATGTCGAATTCTTCGCCTGGAAAGGTGAAAATGGCCAAAATTACTCTAGAGTGGGACTTAGTGCGTCCATGGAGAAAAAATGGAAATACTTTCCACTATGACACTACCCTTAAATTAAAGCTAATAGTGACCGCTAAAAACGCTAGACAGACATTTGTCTGAAATAATTTTAGAAATGTCGAATTCTTCGCCTGGAAAAGTGAAAATGGCCAAAATTGGTCACAATTTGGACTTAGTGCGTCCGTGGAGAAAAAATGGAAATACTTTCCACTATGACACTACCCTTAAATTAAAGCTAATAGTGACCGCTAAAAACGCTAGACGGACATTTGTCTGAAATAATTTTAGAAATGTCGAATTCTTCGCCTGGAAAAGTGAAAATGGCCAAAATTGGTCACAATTTGGACTTAGTGCGTCCGTGGAGAAAAAATGGAAATACTTTCCACTATGACACTACCCTTAAATTAAAGCTAATAGTGACCGCTAAAAACGCTAGACGGACATTTGTCTGAAATAATTTTAGAAATGTCGAATTCTTCGCCTGGAAAAGTGAAAATGGCCAAAATTACTCTAGAGTGGGACTTAGTGCGTCCATGGAGAAAAAATGGAAATACTTTCCACTATGACACTACCCTTAAATTAAAGCTAATAGTGACCGCTAAAAACGCTAGACGGACATTTGTCTGAAATAATTTTAGAAATGTCGAATTCTTCGCCTGGAAAAGTGAAAATGGCCAAAATTGGTCACAATTTGGACTTAGTGCGTCCGTGGAGAAAAAATGGAAATACTTTCCACTATGACACTACCCTTAAATTAAAGCTAATAGTGACCGCTAAAAACGCTAGACGGACATTTGTCTGAAATAATTTTAGAAATGTCGAATTCTTCACCTGGAAAAGTGAAAATGTCCAAAATTACTCTAGAGTGGGACTTAGTGCGTCCATGGAGAAAAAATGGAAATACTTTCCACTATGACACTACCCTTAAATTAAAGCTAATAGTGACCGCTAAAAACGCTAGACGGACATTTGTCTGAAATAATTTTAGAAATGTCGAATTCTTCACCTGGAAAAGTGAAAATGGCCAAAATTACTCTAGAGTGGGACTTAGTGCGTCCATGGAGAAAAAATGGAAATACTTTCCACTATGACACTACCCTTAAATTAAAGCTAATAGTGACCGCTAAAAACGCTAGACGGACATTTGTCTGAAATAATTTTAGAAATGTCGAATTCTTCACCTGGAAAAGTGAAAATGGCCAAAATTACTCTAGAGTGGGACTTAGTGCGTCCATGGAGAAAAAATGGAAATACTTTCCACTATGACACTACCCTTAAATTAAAGCTAATAGTGACCGCTAAAAACGCTAGACGGACATTTGTCTGAAATAATTTTAGAAATGTCGAATTCTTCACCTGGAAAAGTGAAAATGGCCAAAATTACTCTAGAGTGGGACTTAGTGCGTCCATGGAGAAAAAATGGAAATACTTTCCACTATGACACTACCCTTAAATTAAAGCTAATAGTGACCGCTAAAAACGCTAGACGGACATTTGTCTGAAATAATTTTAGAAATGTCGAATTCTTCGCCTGGAAAAGTGAAAATGGCCAAAATTGGTCACAATTTGGACTTAGTGCGTCCGTGGAGAAAAAATGGAAATACTTTCCACTATGACACTACCCTTAAATTAAAGCTAATAGTTACTGCTAAAAACGCTAGACGGACATTTGTCTGAAATAATTTTAGAAATGTCGAATTCTTCGCCTGGAAAAGTGAAAATGGCCAAAATTGGTCACAATTTGGACTTAGTGCGTCCGTGGAGAAAAAATGGAAATACTTTCCACTATGACACTACCCTTAAATTAAAGCTAATAGTGACCGCTAAAAACGCTAGACGGACATTTGTCTGAAATAATTTTAGAAATGTCGAATTCTTCGCCTGGAAAAGTGAAAATGGCCAAAATTACTCTAGAGTGGGACTTAGTGCGTCCATGGAGAAAAAATTGAAATACTTTCCACTATGACACTACCCTTAAATTAAAGCTAATAGTGACCGCTAAAAACGCTAGACGGACATTTGTCTGAAATAATTTTAGAAATGTCGAATTCTTCGCCTGGAAAAGTGAAAATGGCCAAAATTGGTCACAATTTGGACTTAGTGCGTCCGTGGAGAAAAAATGGAAATACTTTCCACTATGACACTACCCTTAAATTAAAGCTAATAGTGACCGCTAAAAACGCTAGACGGACATTTGTCTGAAATAATTTTAGAAATGTCGAATTCTTCGCCTGGAAAAGTGAAAATGGCCAAAATTGGTCACAATTTGGACTTAGTGCGTCCGTGGAGAAAAAATGGAAATACTTTCCACTATGACACAACCCTTAAATTAAATCTAATAGTGACCGCTAAAAACGCTAGACGGACATTTGTCTGAAATAATTTTAGAAATGTCGAATTCTTCGCCTGGAAAAGTGAAAATGGCCAAAATTGGTCACAATTTGGACTTAGTGCGTCCGTGGAGAAAAAATGGAAATACTTTCCACTATGACACTACCCTTAAATTAAAGCTAATAGTGACCGCTAAAAACGCTAGACGGACATTTGTCTGAAATAATTTTAGAAATGTCGAATTCTTCGCCTGGAAAAGTGAAAATGGCCAAAATTGGTCACAATTTGGACTTAGTGCGTCCGTGGAGAAAAAATGGAAATACTTTCCACTATGACACTACCCTTAAATTAAAGCTAATAGTGACCGCTAAAAACGCTAGACGGACATTTGTCTGAAATAATTTTAGAAATGTCGAATTCTTCGCCTGGAAAAGTGAAAATGGCCAAAATTACTCTAGAGTGGGACTTAGTGCGTCCATGGAGAAAAAATGGAAATACTGTCCACTATGACACTACCCTTAAATTAAAGCTAATAGTGACCGCTAAAAACGCTAGACAGACATTTGTCTGAAATAATTTTAGAAATGTCGAATTCTTCGCCTGGAAAAGTGAAAATGGCCAAAATTGGTCACAATTTGGACTTAGTGCGTCCGTGGAGAAAAAATGGAAATACTTTCCACTATGACACTACCCTTAAATTAAAGCTAATAGTGACCGCTAAAAACGCTAGACGGACATTTGTCTGAAATAATTTTAGAAATGTCGAATTCTTCGCCTGGAAAAGTGAAAATGGCCAAAATTACTCTAGAGTGGGACTTAGTGCGTCCATGGAGAAAAAATGGAAATACTGTCCACTATGACACTACCCTTAAATTAAATCTAATAGTGACCGCTAAAAACGCTAGACGGACATTTGTCTGAAATAATTTTAGAAATGTCGAATTCTTCGCCTGGAAAAGTGAAAATGGCCAAAATTGGTCACAATTTGGACTTAGTGCGTCCGTGGAGAAAAAATGGAAATACTTTCCACTATGACACTACCCTTAAATTAAAGCTAATAGTGACCGCTAAAAACGCTAGACGGACATTTGTCTGAAATAATTTTAGAAATGTCGAATTCTTCGCCTGGAAAGGTGAAAATGGCCAAAATTACTCTAGAGTGGGACTTAGTGCGTCCATGGAGAAAAAATGGAAATACTTTCCACTATGACACTACCCTTAAATTAAAGCTAATAGTGACCGCTAAAAACGCTAGACAGACATTTGTCTGAAATAATTTTAGAAATGTCGAATTCTTCGCCTGGAAAAGTGAAAATGGCCAAAATTGGTCACAATTTGGACTTAGTGCGTCCGTGGAGAAAAAATGGAAATACTTTCCACTATGACACTACCCTTAAATTAAAGCTAATAGTGACCGCTAAAAACGCTAGACGGACATTTGTCTGAAATAATTTTAGAAATGTCGAATTCTTCGCCTGGAAAAGTGAAAATGGCCAAAATTGGTCACAATTTGGACTTAGTGCGTCCGTGGAGAAAAAATGGAAATACTTTCCACTATGACACTACCCTTAAATTAAAGCTAATAGTGACCGCTAAAAACGCTAGACGGACATTTGTCTGAAATAATTTTAGAAATGTCGAATTCTTCGCCTGGAAAAGTGAAAATGGCCAAAATTGGTCACAATTTGGACTTAGTGCGTCCGTGGAGAAAAAATGGAAATACTTTCCACTATGACACTACCCTTAAATTAAAGCTAATAGTGACCGCTAAAAACGCTAGACGGACATTTGTCTGAAATAATTTTAGAAATGTCGAATTCTTCGCCTGGAAAAGTGAAAATGGCCAAAATTGGTCACAATTTGGACTTAGTGCGTCCGGTCACTATTAGCTTTAATTTAAGGGTAGTGTCATAGTGGAAAGTATTTCCATTTTTTCTCCATGGACGCACTAAGTCCCACTCTAGAGTAATTTTGGCCATTTTCACCTTTCCAGGCGAAGAATTCGACATTTCTAAAATTATTTCAGACAAATGTCCGTCTAGCGTTTTTAGCGGTCACTATTAGCTTTAATTTAAGGGTAGTGTCATAGTGGAAAGTATTTCCATTTTTTCTCCACGGACGCACTAAGTCCAAATTGTGACCAATTTTGGCCATTTTCACTTTTCCAGGCGAAGAATTCGACATTTCTAAAATTATTTCAGACAAATGTCCGTCTAGCGTTTTTAGCGGTCACTATTAGCTTTAATTTAAGGGTAGTGTCATAGTGGAAAGTATTTCCATTTTTTCTCCACGGACGCACTAAGTCCAAATTGGACCAATTTTGGCCATTTTCACTTTTCCAGGCGAAGAATTCGACATTTCTAAAATTATTTCAGACAAATGTCCGTCTAGCGTTTTTAGCGGTCACTATTAGCTTTAATTTAAGGGTAGTGCCATAGTGGAAAGTATTTCCATTTTTTCTCCATGGACGCACTAAGTCCCACTCTAGAGTAATTTTGGCCATTTTCACTTTTCCAGGCGAAGAATTCGACATTTCTAAAATTATTTCAGACAAATGTGCGTCTAGCGTTTTTAGCGGTCACTATTAGCTTTAATTTAAGGGTAGTGTCATAGTGGAAAGTATTTCCATTTTTTCTCCACGGACGCACTAAGTCCAAATTGTGACCAATTTTGGCCATTTTCACTTTTCCAGGCGAAGAATTCGACATTTCTAAAATTATTTCAGACAAATGTCCGTCTAGCGTTTTTAGCGGTCACTATTAGCTTTAATTTAAGGGTAGTGTCATAGTGGAAAGTATTTCCATTTTTTCTCCATGGACGCACTAAGTCCCACTCTAGAGTAATTTTGGCCATTTTCACTTTTCCAGGTGAAGAATTCGACATTTCTAAAATTATTTCAGACAAATGTCCGTCTAGCGTTTTTAGCGGTCACTATAAGCTTTAATTTAAGGGTAGTGTCATAGTGGAAAGTATTTCCATTTTTTCTCCATGGACGCACTAAGTCCCACTCTAGAGTAATTTTGGCCATTTTGCTTCAGATTGTATATTAGTGAAAAAAATTTAAATTCCGAATTAACGTTGTTTTCCATGAGTCAAAAAGTCATATTCCGAATATAAATTGTTTCTCATAAACCAGAAAGTAATATTCCGAACATAACTTGTTTCCTATGAACCGAAAAAAAAGAATATAACTTCACAAAAAAAGAATATAACTTCACAAAAAAAGAATATAACTTCACAAAAAAAGAATTTAACTTCACAAAAAAAGAATTTAACTTCACAAAAAAAGAATTTAACTTCACAAAAAAAGAATTTAACTTCACAAAAAAAGAATATAACTTTATTAACCCTTTGAGGACCGGAGGTTTTCGCCAAAAAAAGAATATAAAAAAGAATTTAACTTCACACACATTCAAAAATGTGAGTTTTAAAACATCTCATACATTTCGTGGACAGGTCTAATGTACATATATAATTTGTTCACTAATTAGCACGACAATATTTTGTTGTCAACGACAATATTTGTCAACGTTTTTATTAATTTTGTTATATATTGTTTTATTACTATTTAGTTTTAATTTATTTATATTAATTATTTTATTTTGAAATATTCTGTAACTACATATGGCCTAAGAGGCTCACTTACCAACTCAATTTAAAAAAATTAAATGAAATGAATGATACCTTTGTATATATGTCCCATTTCCCAAAATGAATTAACTGACCAACTTATAAAATAAGTCTTGTCCTAGCACTGAGTAGAAATAAATTTACTGAGTAAAACTAACGCTATGAAAAAGTGTTTATAAAATAGTCATATAATTACATAAACTTTTCAAATGACAGACGGAAACGCCGCGGCACGTAATCTTAAATTGCTAAATTAGTTAACGAATATAGAGGGATAGTACGTTTTGAATGATCAGGTCAAAATAACATGGAGGTCATATACCGTATTTGTATAAATTCAAACTGGCGTTGCATTGTTCATTATGTTCGAAAATCGGCTTAAATTCTGGTAGGATATTTTTAAAGCGTTAAACGTTTAATAAATTGGTTCTTCTGTACCCATAAATGCTCAGGTTGAATGTGTGCATGCGTCCATTTGATTGTACACGGGCCTCGTTTTGGTGCTGTACGTGGCCGCTCAAATATGTTTCTATGGTACGCCTCAGGAATACTAATGCGACATTTATGTTTTATGCTGTCTGTGACAAACTGGTCATTGGCTGAAAACACATACGCGGTCGCCACAAAGAGTTTCAAATAGAAATTTATAATCTTTCATGGAAATAGAGGGCGATGTCCACATAATAAATGTGAAGGAATTCGTTTGCTGACTTCGCATGTATATTGAAATTGATTTTAAGAATCAATATGTCTGGAAGAAATGACAGTCCGGCATTTGATTTTGGTTGGACAATATACATTATATTGACTCACTCTGTAAGAAGACACACAAAGTAATTATAGTTGTTCCAAACATTTTTCAGTTCTAGCCATCGCTTCGATCAGTTCAACCTCTGTCCCATATTTGACAAACGAACAAAGGTATTTAACTAAAAGTGTTTGATATCATGAGATCTACATATAATTTGGTACGAACGTAAAGAAGATTTCACGTAAAACCCTACATGTGTTTGGCCTGCATTAGTTTTGTATATTCTGGTATCTTCCAGTTTAGGAATTTTTGATTTTTTTACTTTAGTAATTAAATTAAATTAAAATAATAATACATACTCCAGAAGGTGTCAATCGATGAACAGCCAGCGACCCTTCTGGTATCACCTTCTCTGAAGATTAAAATTAGCACGTCACAGTGTGTTTACTACATATTTGTCTTAGTTCACGATAGAAGTAGTTGCCATTTCATTTCCGGGAATTCCAGGAAATTTCAATTGTTTCAGTTCCTGGAATTCCTTTTTTAAGGATCCCGCGTATTTTAAAAAAAAATTCGTTTACAACGTTATTCGTGAGAACGCTTCATTTGGTCGTCATTCTTCTATTTTGCTATATAGCAAATTTACAGACTACGATTTACTTTTAATCTATTACGCATTCATTAATCTTATTTTAGAAAAAAATCGTTCGGCACACGCTCTTCTGTGAAGTAATGTCAATAAATCGCACCTGTTTCACAATTCAAAATTTCTCAACGTTACATTTTATATGATACTAGCTGACCCGGTCCGCGTTGCTGGCCCTAAGCAAACATTAGTGTTGTATTACACATATTTATATAGGAAAGGGGAGTTTTTATCCCTTTTGCCATTTTCACCCCCTAAATGTAGATAAATCCAAACAATGTGTAGCCTATGTTACTCGCGGGGTTATTCGGAAGATTCCCTGAAAATTTCATCAAAATCGGTCTAGCCGTTTTCGAGTCCATACGTTACATACATACACACATCCATTTTTATATATATAGATGTCTGGATTATGACTCCCCATTGGGGTCAAGGTGTAGGGGTCACAGCACCCGGTTGCAATGCAAAACTACACAGATTATAAACTCTCCCCCGGTTTGGGTATAAACTGCTGATCAAGCCGTAACAAGTTCCGGGAGCCTTTGGCCACCTATAAAACTATGTTAAAAAAACCTATGTTCAGCTTGCCAAAAGTTTAAAGCTTATTTCGGATTTATTAGGGATAAATGCCTTAAACAATGAAGGATGTTTATTATACAAAGGTACATGAGCCATTAAAGAGAAGTACGTATGCCATCTTTAAAAGCGTGATCGTTTCCAATACTCAAGAATGTTATTACGATCCACATTTCCGATTAATCAACAACATTTAATTTGCGGCCTAAATTTAAATATTCGACGATAAGTGCGGCAAGAATGCGGTCAATGTTTCCATAATGTAAAAAATTCCGCGCCCTAGTAATTGAGCATCATGCATTATTGGCTTCGTTTATATGATTTTTCATTTCAGAGTTTTTGTTTTGTTTTGAATGGGAAAATTGGGATTTTGTGTGCAAAATGAAATAGTTTAGTTTTGTGGCATGCCAGTAAACATGACATTTCGTAGGCTTGGCCGGCCTTCAGCACGGGTGTGTGTGAGTTTCAATTCTCCAAAACTTGAGGCATGTTGCCGTTGTGTACTTGGATTTGTAGAGCAACCAGTGACGTTAGCCGATAAGTGGAGAGAAATAAGAGAAATCTCTACATTTGGTCATGTTTTTTTTTGACTGGATTGCTGCTTTAAGGTTTTATTTACAAGTTTATTTTCGACATGAAAGTGCATTCGCCTTCTCCGACACAAATTAGTTGGACACATGCAATCTAGTCGACAATTGATTCCGACATTTAATTGGTTTGTTGGCTTTATTTGGCGACTCGTCTCTACACCACTACCTTTCGTTGGCAAATAACTTGTATTTGTGTCGGTGAACAAGGATGTTTATCAATTAATGTTTCACAGGTATATAAGGGCTGTAACGAACGTTCGAATAGTGCATACTAGTAATCAGTGATGGCAAATGCGGTACAATTAAACTATTTGTAATGTAGTCAACCAAGTGTAGGATAAGTTTGTCGTTCACTTGGCAACACATCACAGCTGTGATACTGAAAAGCTTTATGAATAAGTAAAATATAAAAAGATCAAGGATTGGTTTGTTTAATTTTTTTGTAAAAAAACTAAATAAAAATAAACTAAAACTTTTTTCTTACAAACATAATAATACTTACAATACAAAAACGTAGAAAACTCGAGCATAAATTTCGTTTCGGAAATTTAGCTTAATGTGTACAGAAATCTACATCATATTCCGGAAGGAAAACGTATAGACTCTAAATATCTCTTTTTTCTGGATTAACAATTGTCTTCGTGCTTATTGTAAGTTATATTTTAAACATTGTTAATTTCCTCTGTTTTGGTCCCATTCTTTACCATTTTTTTTGCTCTTTTTATCCCCTTTATTTGAACAAAAAATACGATATTTGATTGTTTTGTATTTTGCGTATTTCCAAGGGTTTTGGAGACACATTTTTCCCGCTTTCTCCAATTTTATCCCCATCCAATCCGAATTTCCTAGCGGATGTCTAAGAAATGTGCCATACAAAAAAAATATTACCCAAAAGCTGGCGTGTACAAAAAAATGTGAAAATTAGTTTGGAGATAAAAATGGATATAATTCGAAATTTTGTATCCAAGCCTGTGGATATTTTTACACTAATCGATTTCCCAAAAAAAAATTGTATGGAGATACGTGAAGATAACTTCGGAGCGACTATAGCTAACAAATTTAATTTATACTGGAATTTATGAATTAATACGAACTGACACTCATCTTATTATCTATGCCCCTAATAGATACTAACAATTCTCACACTACTTTTAAAATTATGTAGTTATGAGCAGTAAATGCGAGCAAATCAACAGTTCGCCGGGCTATTTTGAACAGCGAAAACCCCGCCTCTAAATGGATCTCGCCAACAACAACAAATTGAATTTGCTAAAGCTCAAATGACAAGGGATGTGCAAAGCCACTAAATGAATAGGGACCTGGCGGAAATTCATATTTTTCGGGCGAAAATTGCCTAAGATTAATGATACTTTACGACCACTAGATTGTATTTATCAAAATATACATACGGCACGTATACACAAATTAGCCATTTTAACAAATTTCAGCAAACAAATTAGCATCCAAATCATTAACTTGTTTGTAGGTGATAAATATCATACATTTTTGTTCTACTTTTTTTTTTTAAATTGTGAGTCTCAATACACCAGTTCATCACATTCTCTCGGTTATTGTTATTATCTTAAAGATCGTAGAGGCAAAACAAAACAATTCCGAAAACTGCTGCAAATACACACTTATTCGCACTCAAATGCTGTACTTTGTTTTTGAAACAGCGCCTAGGCTGAATACAAGATATGCACATAAATCATATTTAGGTATCGTCTTGTAACAACTTGCATTCTACCTTAGTTGGTAGCAGATACAGGCAGCTTCGATCTGGTTTGTTTCTCACAGCCATTAACAAATATGCTGCATTAGGGTTGGGGTGGTGGAATGCATTCGTCCATTCATATCGACCATCAATTGAAATGCCAACGGACATAATTAATAAAATAACAAAAAGTTGGAATTTCAGCGTAAACATCCGTGGAATGTGTACTCCTCAGTTGTGCTGTAAACATTTTCAAATACTGCTTGCGTCAGTTTGCATTTTAGCCAGCCATGCAGTTACTTCGATTAGATTCGTAGGTAACCTGTTATTGTTACACCGTATATATCTATACGTATATGCATATATTTGCTCGTAAGCTTTGACGTTTTTTCACTGTTGTTCAGTTCGATGAAGTTTGGTTTCGTCTGGGTACCGAGTGTTCCCACACTTTATCTATAGCACACATGTTCACAAAGCCCGACTTTATGACATATTACGGTAATATGTGTGTGATTACGTTATGGTGGAGCTACTAAAGTGGCGGAGTATGGTGATACTTGGTGATCAGGGGCAACATACATGTTTCCCTAAATATCCCGATGTTCAGATTAAAAATCATTTTCTTTTAAATTCTAAGCTACCCGACCATATAGTCATGTCCTATGATGGGTTCTTAGATATGTGTGTTAACATTAGCCTCCCATGATTGGCGATCACAACTAATATTTTATTTCTAGTAATGTCATTGATTGGGGAGCTCAAGGGGGTGTATGTCAGAAGGTAAAAATACTGATCGGTTCAACTTGGCGAACCCAGTGCGATCCTTATCGACTACATTTCTAGACGTCTTCACAGACCTCCACGTGGTAACTCCTGGATAACGGCATCCGCCAAGGCGACGGCTAACGTGTGAGGGGCGAACCTTCCCACAGGTTAAGAGGTTGGAGCTGAAAGCATAAATAAATGAGAATAAACGGACTCCCCATAATGTTGACGACCAAGCGTTTAAAGGACCACGACTTACGGATATACACTTGGAATGTAAGAACATTCTTTAGACCAGGTTCCTCTATCCAACTGGCGGATGGAAAGAGCACGGGGTAAACAAAATGAGAAACTGCGATATCTATTACAGCTGCCATAAAAACATGGCAGGGAAAGCAGCATAAGGTTTCAACATCGCGAAATCCACCTGATGGAAGACGAAAAACCAAATCGATTATGTTGTGATAGACAGAAGGCATACATCGAGAGTGCTGGACGTACGGACATTCCGAACTGCCAACATTGATGAGGACCACTATCTTGAGGCGTGTAAAGCCGCCACTGAAGTTACGAACGTTGCATACAGGGCAACAGATTGTTAGCGGCTGAAGAATCCGGCGAAGAAAACGTCCCGCAACCAATCATAGATGATGGTGTTGAACGTAACACCCCCTAATCCAGATGAGGTCAAAGCAGCAATACCCCGCCTTAAGAACGACAAGGCTGCAGGAGCTGACGGATGACCGAAGGAGAAGAGCTGTCAAGGTGCATCAGCTAGTCTGTACCATCTGGATATATGAAAGCATGTCTGATGATTGGAACCTCACCGTTCTGTTGTCCAATTCATAAGAAAATGATAAATTTGAAGACTATGAAGAGGTAGTCCGTGAATTTTTCAAGAGCTATGCCATATGAGTGTTAATGTTCAAAATCCATTTTTTTTAAATTTTAGCGACCAACGGTTGAACCATTGAAAATCGCTTTAGAGGAAAACCGTTCATGTCCTTTGCTGGCTGAATGTAGTTGGACCAAATGTCACGACATCGACGCCCATCGACAGATTATGATTCGATATCTGAAAATAAAAAAACTGAGGATTCCTAGTTTCACATGTGTATAGATTTGTCCGTGGGTGAGAAATAATTGGGCGTTAGGTCTGTTCATATTTATCATATCTTTTGGAAGGGGGCAACGTGGAATAGTTTTTGTTACTAAACTAATACAGCTAGAATAAAGAAGAAGCATGCAATTTGAAATATATTAAACATTCTTATCGCTTTCCGCAGTTTTCGTCAGTTTTCCAGGAAGTACTGACAGACAACTTTGCAAATGTACCTCTTAAATATGGCAGTCCTGTTACGAACATCGATCCTCATTCCATTTTTCAAAGTTGTGCTAACATTATCTCGATCTCTGTTTTGATTTCAAGTGAATTCAAATAAAACATTCCGTTTTCATTGAGTTCGTCCCGGGCTTGGGCAACTGAAAGTTTGGCAATGTTTGCCAAAGTGGCACAACTGCTTCTTTAACTTTCTTCAGATTTATGTGTGTCTGTGCGAGATCAATGGCTTTTGTTTGGTCGGTCACAGGAAAGCGAGATTTCAAATGAACTTTCCATTTCTAAAAGTCAACGACTTCGTGCTGACTGGCTGTAGACGAAAAGAAAATTCCACTCTGCCAGAGCAGGACAGCGCTATGCCAGTGTATACTCGTGGAGGCAGAAAACGAAAGGAATGCTATACCAGCAACCATACGCTGTTCCTTGTTGAGGCTGCATGAATGAATGAGTGCTTCGACAGACCACCATTTGCATCATTTTGCATTCGTCTTTGAAACAAGACGCCGAACTGACTGTACCCTCTGTGGACGGTCCGTTCGATTCACGTTCAGTATTAATTAAAACGAAATCAAAAGTAAAACCAATGCTAACTGACATAAGGCATGGAACGTGCAACTGACAACAATTCATTTTTGCATCGTTGTCGGTCTGTCGAGCTGCCTGATTGTCAGGTGGGGGTGTCATTTTCAATTTGATCGGATGTTGATGTAAGATCTCATGTCTACTTGGCGGCGTTGCACGGGCGATGTCTGCGACGGTCGCTTTCGCGGCAAGTGTATTTCATTGTTTTATTCCTTCTTTTGCTTTTTGATTTGCTTTGGCGGCGGCAGTAGTTGTGTTTGGGTGGGCGGCCTAGCGTTGTTGTTTTGGTTGTGGACTTTTACTTAATTGATTGCTTTACATTAGACGCGATCGCATTGTCAAACTGTGGCCCTCAGCGCACAGTGGTTAGAAGTCATAATATATTGGTGATGATTCTGTTTGTTAAATTTCACGATGCCATACCCGGGATGTTTCCGAGATTTTATTGCGGAATTTGGGTCTCCTAGTAGCGTTTGCTCTACAACGCCACAAACTTGTGTATCTCGAGTGGGGAACAACTTTGATTTTGTTGGAAAGTGATTATATCTTGCAGGACAAGAGAGTTACTTCGAACATTTTTTTCTCTCCCAATCATTTTGTTTACAGATAACTCCTGGAGTACATAAATCGTAAATGCAAGCAATTTTTCAAAAAGTCGATCAAAATAAAAAAAAGCTCGAAAAACAACTTGGCTATGGCTGTCGGAAAATTCCATTTTTCTAGTTCGCAACTGAATTTACAGAGTTATTTTCAAAATATTTTGATTTTCAAACACTGTGCATCGGTGTTAGCTTAGCGATAGTGTTAGTGTTAGCAACCCGAAATGATTTATTAGTTTTTCAAGCTTGCCTGGGAGTATTCGTTGTGTCAGTCGACTATTAAACAATCATGCTATCCTTTGTTCCACAGACGACACTGGAACTGCGTTGTGTTACAGTATTTTGTAAAAAGTGAAGGTATGAGATGATATTATAGTGAGCGTATGCAGGCCTCTAATCGGGGTTCGGCGACATGACGTAAATTAGCCGAAGCTTAATATTTCAGTCCGGATGTTCATATATACTTTCGAAGGATATTGAATTTTAATTTCGATAATGAGTACATATTCTGTTTTTTATGTTTATTAACTGATTTTCAGCCGATTTAAGGCAACGGCAATGGTGGCGGCGTAACATTGAAAAAACCCGATTTGTTTTAGAGCGGGACAATGCGATGAAATTGGTAAAGACCGACATTTTATTAGCAGGGCGATTATCTAAAGAGCCAGGATGTAGCGTACGTAGAATTTAAATAGGCATTCTATAATTCTATAAATAATAATAATAAAAATAATAATATTTTTTTTTTGTACAGAAATTGTGTTTTCCCCAAATTTTTTTTTTACCAAATTTTTTTTTTACCAAAATTTTTTTTTCCAAATTTTTTTTTTTCCAAAATTTTTTTTTCAACAAAATTTTTTTTTTACAATTTTTTTTTTTTCTACAAAATTTTTTTTTCCACAAAATTTTTTTTTTCAACAAATTTTTTTTTTCCACAAAAATTTTTTTTTTCAACAAAAATTTTTTTTTTCAACAAACATTTTTTTTTTCAACAAATTTTTTTTTCCATATTTCAACGGGCGCCATAGACGCATTACAACTTACTAGTATTCCATAAAAAGTGGACCCCAAAAAGTCAATTTTCTCGACTATTTCAAATATTACCGCCTATTTGTTTTACATTTGTATTAATCTGTTACTGACCTCTCACTTAATCTCTCAATAACGGAATTCTCACTTACTCTATAACTATGTTAAATAAATCACTCATAAATTTGTAGTGCTGTGCTAGTTGCACTTGTGATAGTAATTATTAATAATCGATAAACACTCAATATGTTCATGTGTTCTTCTTGATTACTTTAGTTTGTAACATTCCTTTGATTTATTGTCTAAATCGATGTAACAATTTCTAGTCTGTTTCTGGACATGAAATAAAGGTCCAACCTGAAAACCTAAACGGAAGTTTGTTTTAATAAATAAAATCCAAAATTAAATAATAAAACAGTGTGGACGAAATCGGACCGCTATTGCTAAATAATAGAAAATAAAAACATTCTTGGACGATAACGTATGGATCGTTATATTTTCAAGTAAAATATCCAGAACCTCCAACTACGGAGACGTGGTATATCCACGACCCCTATACTTAGTTCATAAACCGTTAAATTTTAAAACATGATTCATCCGATTTGTCATGTTTTTCTGAATTTTTTGAATAATTTGTAACAAACCAACAAGTTTGTTTTATGGAAACAGGCTGTAAACCTTTTTCAAAAAATCGGAAACAATTCTCAAAATAAATAGACTGCATTAGATTCCGAAAACAAGTTTCAGGACAAGCAAGGCAATTGATTTTAGCATCGAAGCTCCAAATGCGGCCAATTCTTGCAAACAAGTCGAGTCATGGGAATATTTATTGCCGACTACTTAAGTTGGGAAGCTTTTGACAAGGTGAAAAATGTACATTGTTTCTTGCTTTGCGGAAAATTGTCTTCAGCGACGAGGCTCATGTTTTGTCCAATTTGGCTGTTCAAGAGTTGGCAATGCACTGTTTTGTGCAGTTTTTGGGACGGCGCCATCGCTGGACCATATTTCTACAAAGATTACTTTTTTTAATGTTTTCAATGCTATTCACGAGATCACGTCATTTGGTATTCAGTCTTCTATTTGGCTATCTAGCAAATTTAGTGCATATAAAACAGATTCACAGATTTTACTCTTAATCTATTGTTAAAAATTGTTAAAAATAACCACTAAAGACATCAGAACAATGTTTTTACTGAGAAAAAATTATAGGTTTTGGAACTTGAAAATATAAAAAAAAAAATCGAACTTTGCTAAAATCTTCTTTAATATATCTAGCGTAATGTTTACACTCGACAATAAATTCGTTACATAGTTTTTGGGGAAAAAAAGTAGCACATAAAGTTCTGCCTTGGAAGACAACATTCCACGTGTCATTGGAGAGATACCGGCCGTTCTTTTAGGATATATGCATATATGATTGGCTGCGAAATTACATGTTTTGTAATGGGTGCCCAGAATTACCAAACAATTTCCAAACTTGAACCTCCGTTTCCAAAATGTTTGTCAGTTTTGTTGTTGTTACATTAAATTACTCGTGCGTCGTTCGTCAGCTTTTTCATGTATTTCATAATTTCTGTCAAATTATTCATATATCGTATCAAATGTTACGTATAACTTACTGCACGCTGAAAAGAACGGTAATTTTAACCAAATTCAGCACACAAATTGGCATCAAACATATATACATATATTTTCGCACACCACAAACATTTACTTGTTTGTAGGGTAGAAATATCAAATATATATGTATACATTTTTGTGGTACTTTTTATTGTTATCAATTTTTGAATATACATATGTATGAATTCATGCACGAAAACAGCTACAAGTTTATTGCGTGTTTTCCCAAAGACGTTATTGCTTGCACCCAAATACATACTATTAGTAACAAAAAAGTTATAAGAAATAACCTTTACGTGCTACAAAGTCTAAAGACGCGTTTTATTTGTGTTTAAACATTTAAAAAGGACAGATTTTTCAGCGTGTGCCTTTTAATGAATTCCTTTTGTCTGTGTACCATTCCTACCATACAAGTCGTCACAGTACGGCGTATGTATCTCTTCCCCTTGCCGAAAATGTGTTATGTTTCTATTTCTATTTGTTGTTTGCACATTTTCTCCATTGCGTAATGCGACAGACTTTTGTTTTCGTAGCTTGCAATGCTTGCATGGACGCAGCTTTCATAGTTGACACATTCCTTACGAGAGTCGACAGTTTGTTGCATGCGCTGTTGATCGGAGATCGTGATATTTGCGCCATGTGTAGTGGACAGGGAAACTTCAGAGTTGCAGAGCTTGTAAGTTTACTATTAACAATGTGTGATTTGTTAAAACGCTGGGAGTCATGCTGCTACAGGTGGTGGAATGCACATCGAGGGGCATAGGGACGAACATTGTCCAACGTGTTGGACCCAAAATGGGGAATGTTACTACAAACGATGCGGTGGTAGGTAGTGTAAGAGAGTAAACTTTAAGACATGTAATCTCTCAGATTTCCAGAAAATCATGGAGTCGTTCGGAGCCGGCTTCAAACAGTAGGTCTCATAGCCCACTGATTCGAGAGAATCCCCCTTCAGCTACTTCATGGAATGTAAACTGTTTATCGTTTGCATTCTAATGGCTGTTGTGTGAGCATTAAGTTTATTGTTGATTGAATTAGATCGTCGAGTTCCACACAGTACTTGTCTTATATTATATGGATAAAAGACGAAATCAGACTTATTTATATTTGTCTTATTTGACTGGGCTGATTGGTCAGGTTCCTGTTTATGACTTAAATAAAACTAATTTATTTCATATTTTCCCAACGTTTCGTTAGTTTTATTCCAATTTCTTCAGGGGTTATTTTTTGAAAATCCTCTCGGCAATCCTGTCCTATTTGAGAATCGGGAATAATATGCTAAGGCTCCAACAATCATTCACACTGGGAGGAGTACATATCAGTTGCGCGTGTCCCATTTTGTGGCGTATTTGCTATTTCCGAGTTACAGACATAACTGCAACTTTATTTTTTTTCAATGTCCTGCTGTATACAGAATTTAAGTATCGGTCCATATATGAATTTGGTTCTGGTCACGAAATTATAACAATCAGCAATAAGACAAACAGTTGTATAATCGGTCACCAAAAACTACGTTAAGTTCGGTCTGGCCGTAAGTTACAATAGTCATCCTTCATTCATTATTCTTAGTTGTTGAAGTCATCTTCACATTTGGTACATTTCAACACTGTAAGCCAGTGTCGTGAAATATCTGGCATTCACAGACCCAGGGACAATGCTGCCAAGCTTTTCAACAGACCACACCGGCTTTGTGTTATAGTTGGCAACGCAACTGCGATAATACTGCTAAACAACCCCTTATGCCGAGTGGACGTTATTCGATTATGACCTGCGCATATCGTTGCGTATCCCTCAACAGGGGCGGAAAAATGTTGGTCTGCTTGCGAGTGTGTGCGCTTCAAGTAAGGGTGGCACTCGTTGCGAGCATAAACAGGTTTGTCGTGTAGTATACATTGCCAATGTGGCACGCACCCGTAAAGTTGTAGGTTGCAGTTGAATTTTAAAACTTAAACAAAGCTGTCATTTCCGTGTACAAAGAGTGCGTATGTGTGTGCGAGTGTATCTGGTTATTGCTATTGTGTTTACCAATTTAACAAATTATCCTTAAAATGCAATAGATCCAAACAAATAACTACGAAGTAAATAAACAATAAATTGACAGCAAAAAACCGAATAACAGGTTCATTAAATCAATAACTCCGAACTCAAGTGGATACTTGTTTTCAAGATTATATTTTTCGGAAACCGTTTAACATCTTTGTGCAGTATATTTCTTATGTATTGCGTATGTGCGTACACAATCTCCCTGAAAGTAATAAAAAAAGCTATTGCGAAAATGTTACCAACAAATTTCCATTTAGTTTTGTTTTGCAATATTTTGTGTATCGGTCGCCATGTTTGGCTCGGGGGAGAGTATTCCCCATAAACAAAAAACACACCCCTGGGACGAGTGCCACCAACGCCATCAGACGGCCACTGTGTTGTATTGCATTGATTTTTACCAAATTATTTAGAAAATTATGAATGCACATTTTGTTCTTTACTTTTGGTACAACAAATACTTGGAAAAGGACATTTCTTTGGAAATACATATGTGGACAAACGACCACGCTCAGTTATTGTCTAGCACATAGCCGAAGGCAGTATCAACATAACGGTCCACAAGTATGGACTCCTTGTTGTTTACACGGCACTAATAACAGAGGTGCAGATCTGCAACCTTTCTTCCTTAAATACAAATTTACTCAATTTGAGTCATTATTTATATAAATGACATCCGGGTGAATGCTGCTTTTAAAAAGTCTAAACAACATTTTGTTTTGGTTGCACTTCTGCGTTAAAGGCAACAAACAAATAATGTTCATTAATATTCGTGTGTGTGTGTGTGTAAACTTTTCATTATTTCGAGTGACGTGTCGAGGTTGTAGAAAACAGTCCAAATCTAGGATTCAATTTCTAATTTCGGGCGAAATAGCCAAAAACGAAACACAAATCAATATATTTTGGAATTTCAATTATGGATTGCACCTAAAACTTAGTGTAAACATCAAACTTTTTACTCGAAACATATCATTTTTATTGAGTTTATTGAGTCATTTTAGCGTGCGCATATCAAATATCCAAGTTATCGTTGCAACATAAAGTTTATACACTTTGTCATGTTATCGGATCTACTCGGTCTATGATTCAGGATTTGCTGACTTCTTGCCACGAAACATGTGTTTTTGTTTGTTTATTTTGTTGAGAATGCATATGTACATCGTTTTTCGGCCATACAAACGAACGCAATGATTTTCGGAGTTTGCGCATGGTTTCGTGGAATCCCTAACGATTTTTTCGTGCCGCAAAAGTAAACAAGAAACAAAAACAACCATATTGTTTGATGTCGCATTGTTTCGACAGAAGAATGTATGGGTGACGCCATTACGTCATCGTCGTAATACGAGTATTATTAAGTAAATGTAGTGTAGGGGGGGTGGATGGCAGGTGGGGGCTGACCGACTCACCCAGAGGCGGCTTATTTGTGAATTGTGTTCGTCAGTAATAACTGAATATAAAAGGGACATGTTTGTTCCGGGTCCACTGCTGTCGACAGTTGGTTATGACTGTCGACATATTGCCGAACGGTGAATATTGACTGTCCTAACTGGAGAAGCCCTCAAACTGGCAAATAGAAATACCTTCATATTTTTCGCAGTAACATTTGGTATTTAGAAGAACATTTGAACTGAATTTTGGGCATGCATGGAGATGTTATATCAGTTTTAATCCAAGCTCGTGCAGTGTAATTTTCCAATTGTACGTCATTTGCCAAAGAATTGGTATTGGCATGAACAGCTTAAAATCGAGAAAATGTGGCTTCAGCTCACACCCTCAGAAAAGCAAAGCGGACGTTCCAACCAAAGACATTGGTGTTTAGCGATGGCAAATCGTTTATGTTTCCTCTTTTTGGTGGAACGCCATCAAAGTCATTTGATTGAGTACACATAGGCTGAGTTGAAACAAATTGAAAAGTTTTATTATCAAATGGCTCGAGGTATTTGCAATTATGACTTGATCCAACTATGGCCATTATTGTGTGTTGGTGTCCTAACAATTGTAGTTGTGTTCAGCAAATGTACGCAGATTAACGAGTAACTTCTCTTTCGAGCATCATTTTGTTCCATTTAGAAAAAAAAAAATGCCTTTTAGAAAAGTAAGTGTAAGCAGCACTTATTGAAATTTGCAGTCAACTAGATAATATTACCGCTGTTTTACCAGAGCCATGGTTCAATCCAGACTATGTCAGCTAGTTTTACATCGAATATTTATTAACAACATTTACCCCCTAAACGTTTTAGTCCTAAGGGATCTTTGTCTTGTTTGAAAAAGACTAAGTTGAAATGATGAAGTGAATCATAAACCGATTTATCAGTCGTAGACTATATTAGGTCCAGCATCGGTCATAGAACACGTGTCTTGAAGTAAAACCTACAGAATATCTTATGGACCATTTTCAATATAACCAGGATATTGTTTAAAATTGATCGTAAATAAAATACACCCAAGTTAATGCATAGAAAGTAACTGAAAACAATTGTGACCCAGTTTAATGTATGGTGTTATCAACCGATTTTCAGTATCTCACCGGATTCAAAAAGGAGACCCTTCGAACGTTATCTTTTATACATTTTATGTAAGATAACTTGAGGTTTATTGTGTGAGTGACTTTCCAGCACACACTATTGTTTAAATTTATTTGACTATTTTTCAACTGTAGTGATGTTTTTAGCATTGAGAATTTATTTAAAAAGTACGGCTACATACGATCATAACGCGTCCTCTTAATTTAAAATCCGTTAGTAATTGACTGAGTTTTTTAAGTTTTTATGAAAACAATTTTTGCCATTTTTCTGCAGGGCAGTGTAGTCGATGTTCACAGCAGTTGGAGTCGGAGCTGGATTTTCTCTATATGGTCTGCAGCCCGGCATGGACAAAAGTAAAAATATATTAAAAAGGAGTACGATTCTAAAATTGTGAATCCCTTGGTAATCTGTTGTGTTTTCGAAAAGCTTTCATACTTTTTAAGGGCCACGCTAACGTCCGTTCGATAGACACTTGCAATATATGGTAATGCGAGATGTAAATAACATACATACATGTACAAATATACTTATCTACGAGGGTGGATCAATAATGATTCACCAATTTGTTTATAACTTCAAAATAATAGGATTTCTTAAGGACCATCGAATAGATTTTTATGCGAAATCTCGCCCTGCCGAGACATTTGATTAAGTTGTAGAATCCGGAGGATACGCTGGATGATGTAGCACTTCTTAGCCAAATTAATGAAATGTTGACCACAATTCGAAGTTGTTTGCCAATTAAGACATTTTTCGGCGTTGAGTAATCCAGTTTCCACAAACACATTATACAAGTCACACAAATTTAGCGACGAAGTTTGCTAAAACATTTCAGTTGGCGCTGCCACGGACTTGTTGATCTGCCCTCGTACGTGTTAGTATGTGCTGGGATACGAACACGTACACAGATCCATGAATATGGTCGGTTACATTACGGTCTTGCTTGGTTTGTTGCTTATTTTGGGATGTCTGCAACATCGATGCACTTTTAACGTCATCGTCGCAACAACAACAATAATAAAAACAATAGCAAGAGGAACAATGTCAACTGTAACAGCGCTACTATGAAACTGATACGAACATACCGTAAACAAGAAGAAGACATCACACTCAACTGAGGCGAATGAATGATTGTTTGTTTCATGGTAAACAACTCATAAAAGGGTGGTTGGTTGGTTGGTGGTGGTTGACTAACGGACTTGCCCACCGCCCGACAGCCGGACCATCCGACTGACTGTGTGATTGTGTGGATCTACAGTCTGGCGAGAATCATATGACAAATGTGGTAATGAGTATCTATAAAATGCACAAGATAGCCACATTAGTGTGTGTGTGTGTCCGCGCGTATACTTAGGCTAGCTAGTCGTATTGTGTCGCTGCTGTGAGAAATGAGGAGAAGTGAGAAATAGAGCAGCACACACATTGAGTGTGACAAGAGTGAGGGTTGGGTGGATTGTATGTTGGAAAGTGGAATTCTAGACGTTGCTCAGCTTTTGCTTTTGTTTACCCAGAGTGATTGGGATTCCAAAGTTCCAACTTCAACAGACAGTGGTGTAGTTATTTGCTATCAATCGTCCGGTAGCTAAGCGGAGAACAGGCGGTATTTGTATTTTGTGATTTCGAGACGCCCGCTGTCGTGGTATCATCTGGTAGATCTGGTGGATTGACGTCTTCCACACAAACTATGCTCGTGCGTTTATTATCGCTCGCTAATTCAGCAAAACAAAACGACAATTGGCTTAAGTTAGTGCAACCAAAATTGTGTTATTGCCAAAAGTAGCTGACCTTTGCTTTGCAAAATGTTTTATAGAAATGTAACAAAAACAAAAAAAAAAAAACTGTCGAACAAAACGTGACCCGCCGAAAAAAAGCGTGATAGATGGATACCTTTTGTGATTTTTAGAAATTGGTGGTCGGGTAATTGTTAGTTACCGTTAAAATATTGCAAAATTTATTATCTCAACCCCGTTGTAAACTCACGCGCTATTCAACAAACGATAATTGTATGAACTTTGACAATTCACTTCACCTTAAC
The DNA here is from genome assembly GCA_958296145.1 of Hydrotaea cyrtoneurina. Lineage (NCBI taxonomy): Eukaryota > Metazoa > Arthropoda > Insecta > Diptera > Muscidae > Hydrotaea > Hydrotaea cyrtoneurina. Next base: position 804,152 of record OY282513.1, on the reverse strand, counting down.
ACCCCGCCATATAACCTGTCACTTCTAGACGAACTACTACAGTTGGCACAAACTACATATCGGACATACAGTCACACACACCCTACCCATATACTGTAGGTATGTTTGGTACTTGGTTGGCCACGACATATGAATGTAAAGACATGTGCTACGACATGCATCTATATTCAGGTTTATAAATCCCTGCGGGGACTGAAATTAAATATGTATATCGAATTAACACAATACCGCAGCTTGACGCACGGTCGAATTCCGCGACTCATTCAATTTGTGTGGTACTTGTTTGTCGCTTTACAGTAGTACTCTAAATACAATTCAAGGTTGTCGAAGTATTTCTATTTCTTTGGTAATCACTCTGCCTCCTCTCTCTCTCTCCCTCTATCTCTCTCGCTGTGTTGGCAAATCAATACTCTCTGTATCTTTTCTTTTGAGACAAATGATTCATTCATGCTAAAAAGCTGGAGATTAAAGAAACGAATAGAACTTCGCGGCATTACTTTCGGCCGGGTGGAATCTCTTGTATACCCTCCAGTATTTCACACGATTGTGTTGAAGTAGAAGAGAATTGTTGTCGAAATTATGCCTGACCCGAAAAATAAACAGTTGTGTGCTGTTGCAATCGATACTGCGACGTGTGCCAGTGATTATAAAGGTGATCGAATAGGGCCCATACATCATGCCAAAAACTGGCGAAATCAAGTGGTGTGCTTGTGTAATTTGTTGGTGCAATATTAAAAACGCATTTGATATTTATATGATTGTACCAGTACGCTGCTGTTCTGTATTTTGAAATTATCTCATTTAGATAGAAAATACCAAACAGTAAACATCGTCCGACCATCAAAACGAATGTAACAAAAACAAAAATATATATGTATATATAGATTTTGGTCTGGTGGCGACCTGAAATATGATACAGTAGAATCCCAATAATCCGTAATCGCAAGGAACAGGGATTTTAGAAATATCGTAGTTCCGATTTAACGGGTTTAAAATAAGAACGATACGAAATAAAGGGGTCAACGTAGCTCTCTATTACACATAATTATGCAAGGGGTTGTCAACAACCAATTACGGTTGTTGTAGACTTCGTATACAAAAAAAAAACCAAATTGTATGATTTTAACGAATTAGCGCGATTTGTGAATGAAACGTCGGTGTGTTGCGAATTATCGGGGTTTTAACCAGGTACCGCCCAGGTTGCGCTTCGGAGTTCTGTGTAGTTGCCAAACGCTCTAAATACAGAACAAGCATTGTCTGGGAATTAGCATTTCTTGCTTTATATTATAAATATTAGACGGCGAAACCGACTGATAGCGTTACAGAAATATTTTAATGAAAAAAAACCGGTTTTGTATTTCGGTTCACTACTTGAATCATGCTAGAAATGCGGAAGAGATAATTCGCTCAACAAAGAATGTGACAACACCAGAAAAGAACGAACCCGAACTACGGCTAGTTTGCAACGAGATCAGTGCGTGCTAAATTAAGTTGATTTCGAAATTGAAATCTATTCCCACTACAAAGTAAATATGCGCACACTCATGAAAATATGAGAAGAATTTCCAATTGTATGTAAAAGACGTTCACATGTGTTGATTGCAAACGCGTTCTTGTGTTCATATACATGTCATGTTAAGCCACTATTTTCTAGATTAATGCTGAGTGTGAAGTCAGTGCTAGTGTCCAGCATACGGGCAGTTAGCTTTAGGGGTTAGCCAGTCACATTCTTCGAATGGTTTCCCAAAGACTTTGGTGAGGCCGAAATTGGAGTATATTTGGAATTATTTTGCACGATTGTCTGTTGACCATGTGACACCGTTATGTGCATTTATGTCGTACTCAAGCTAATTGAGAAAGCACACAAACACACACTCATACAGTGGTCGCAAGTACATAATAAATCCAATCGACGTTGCTATCTGGAACCACAAATTTGTATTCATTTCTTTGAAATAAATTCTCATTGAAAACAAAAACAGCAATCGAAAAACTGTTACGTCATACATAACTTCGACACGTTTATATTTGAAAGTTGCTGAATCAGAAGTTGCGCTATTCTAAACAGTGGGTTGACATTTAAAGTATAGAACCTCACCCAAGCATGTCCAACTCGTAATATACTCGTAAGAACATCCTCGGAATCAAATAATAATCATGGCAATACCTCTCTATTGTCTCATTCAGTTTAAAATTAAACGATCGAAATAAAAAAAAATGGGCAGTGTTTGTCAACAAGTGCAGTAAATAAAAATACTTATTTTCGGCCCATCGGAATCTTATAGCACTCGCTATACCACACCCTTTCCACATGACCATATCGCACACATTCTAATAAAGCGGCGTTAACTCAAATTGTGTATTCTTCGAGTTCACTTCTTCAAGCGAGAGTTGAAAAAGGTCGGGATTTTTAAAAACCGTACCATTATAGCGTGTGACCATTATCCACAGTCAAGCGCTGTAAATGTGCTTCATCGGCCCAGGCCCAGGCCCAGTACAATGCCGATTATTAATTAAAATAAGACTCGTGACGAACTGATCCACAGTGTAATGCCTCCGAAAAATCTTCTGAAATCGAAACAATTACGAGAATTGTTGTCAGATATGATGAGTGTCGCTGGATTTTCCACAACTGCACGTAGTTTCACCAACATTCCACGAAGGGACATACGGGGAACTTCTCCCAATTCAATGATCAGTGTACAGTATAGCCGACTCCGGCGGACGAGTTGTGGCAGCAGTGTTTTGTGACTAAGGCCCCCCATTCACGTACAGTTTTAACTGTCAGTTAAAACTGTCAGTTAAAAATATAAAATTTTTATATTTCTCAGTTAAACTGAACAGTTGAGTAAAACTGTCAGTTATATACCACACACATACAGTTTCAAGTGACAGTTTTAGCTGAACAGTTCAAACTGACAGTTAAAACTGTACGTGAATGGGGGGCCTAAGAGACCCGAAAAATTGCGAAAAAATCTAGGTGCTGGGAGTGCGCCATTCTGGGAAATTACTACCTTCATTATCAATCACATGTGATGTACTGTCCAACGACTCTCCAGTTCGTCGACTTCTAAACACGGAAACGGCTTAAAGTGTGTCACGCCAAGTGGCTGGCTGTGTACCATTTATGTATCTGCCCAAACACATTCAGGCAAAGACTTTGCTAGCGTGCCAAAAATGTGAACATGCCTATGCATGAACATATTTATGTCTGCAAACAGAGCGGAGTACCCTACCCTGTTGACCAAATGCGATGTGTCACCCAAACTCGGAGCTTTAACGCTTCAGCACTCTCAACTAAGTTCTTACCGATGTGTTTTGCATTCATTATTAATTTTCCAAAGATATGCGCGCATACGCAAATCACTGTAAACGCATGAAGTCATCAGAGGTTGCTGCTGTCGCTTGTTCATTTCTATTGAATTTTGCAAAATTGTCAGTGTGTGCGCAAGATTTTTGGTTCAGAATTGTGTGTGTGTGTTTCATTTGTGAGTGATCAAGCAAATATTTGTTTAAATTCCGTTTTTTATTTTTATTTTGTATTCACACACATACCTACATACAATCTGTTGCTTTTTGGTTTTTTGCGAGTCCATTTGTTCAAGAAAAAGTGTGTGTAGTTGTTGTCATTATTCTTATGTTTCTCAAGGTGACCACGGACGACAAGTGCTAAAGAAAGAAAAACAATACAAAAACCTTATGTAAATTTAACACAAAAACATCAATACACCAACAACGAGCCGATGATTTACCGATTTGGCCAGAAAACAAAGAACACAAAACACAGAAACATTAAAAACAAGAAAAAGGTAAATGTTTTATACAACAAAAAACCGACGAATTTGTTAAACGTGAATTCAAATACGACGAATTGAGTGAACACACACACGGCTGTGTGTTCGCAATTGAATAATTGCAATTACAATTCTGCCAAATTGCCGCCAGTTACAGGCAAACGGGCCATTTCACATTTTCTTGTTCTTCTTTTGCTGAACGAACAGTATTGTGTTGTGACCACTGTGCGTGCCACCAACCGTACCCGTTCTGGGGATGCTCAGCTTTGTACTCGAGTCGAAAGTTCAAAAAAAGTTAAGTGTTCGTGCTCGCGTGCTTGTTCCGTAATCGTCGTTAAAACTTAGATATATTACAATAAACAACAATAAAACATTGTAAACATGGAGGTGTTTGCGGAAGAGTCACAACAAAAGGGCGAAGAGGATCTTTCCAAGTACATGCTGGATGGTAAGTGTTGACTCCCCATGAATCTGTAAAAATCAAATCACATTTGCGTGTATATTTTGGAAATATTTAGTTTTTATCGTATTTAATACCAATTAATACTAACGAATATATTATTACTATCAGATGTACCATACTAAATAATATTTATATTATGTACAAGTACTTTCACATAAGTATATGCTCAGTTTCTCAGGAACATACACGTGCTTCCACTTAAGTAACTGCGTGTTTACAAGGACACATGTGTGTGTGTGCATCTACGTGAGTATGTAGGTAAGTTAGTAATGTTTGCTAACTAAAAAATATCCAACTGTCCGATTTTGGATGTTAATACGTGTCTTAAGTGGTGCAACATTGCAAAAATAGAAAGATTCGCAAAAATAAAAAGATTCGGCAGTTGCTCGCCTTAGGTTAGAGATTAGGTTCGAATTCAATGGCTTCTTTTTGGAAAGCGCCCAATTTGGGCTTATTTGTTTTTCTAGCTCGGTTAAGAGCACTTGTCATTGTGTACGACAACTGTTGATTTAAATAAACACTAAAATTTTAGAATTGCGGTTATTCATAGACGCCTGTATTTGGTTTCGTCCAAAGTCGACCATTATTCATCATGACGTATGATTGATATTTCTCCTCAACTTGATATCGATCATACGCCAGACAAAAGTTACAGAGACACTTGACATTTCGGAGTTGATAAACCTATTTAGTGTATAGATGGCAGGATTTAGTAATCCTGCATTTTAACAACTTTATGTCTGTCTCCTTGATGTTATTTCATTAACTGGTCAAATTACATTTATTCCATTTGTGGTATTGGAAACATCAGTTAATAAATACAAAGCGGTTGCATCCTCCATGGAAACTCCGGTGTATAATCAGCAATTCGCAATCGACTTTATCCGCTTGCTGATTTTGGGAATGTTTCCCGTTGTTCCGCCATGGGATTTGGGAATCGAATCCATTAAATATGTACATTCTCAGCCGCTATTTGTGGAGTACTTCAACAGTTCGTGGTATCCCGCCCCACCCACATTCCGTACCTGTTTGCCACAGCAACAACAAAACAATGTAAAGCATGCATCAAACACTAACATTGTTGTGTTCTCTGTGGCAACAGGAGGCGTGAGAATAATTTTAATATTTAAGCCCACGCATTCATTTACTCTGGTGAAGGCTGGCGATGTCTCTCGTTGTGTCAACAACCGTAGACATAACCGACTGGCTGTCTCCTCAAAAAGAATAACTGCAATTTGTTAATTCTGGCTCTTATGCTCTTTGTTGGTATGTAAGCCGTTCTTTCTCTTGTCGCATTGCAAAGACACAAACACATTCCACATGCAATATACACTCAGCATTCTTTAAAAAGGAGCAAATACCTTTTGTCAATTTTTGGTTTGAATATAGAAGTCCTAACGCATACTTTAGGAGGCTGAATGTGAAAAATCGCCGGTTCGGCGGAGTAAGGTGGAGTAATCTTGCCCGGACCTTATATATTCCATGTCATTTTCCACAGTTTCAGAGGGCCATTTATTAAAACCTTTGAGAAGGGCGGGGCCATGCCCTTCTGCCCCATGCTAAATGAATGCACCCAATTCCAAAGGAAATTAATGCCTAGAGTTTTGAATGTTGATTCTTTGAATATGTATTTATTTATTAAATTAAAATTCCCGATTCTTTCCCTTTCTACAAAAAAAAACAACAATATTTTTACTCGTGTTGTCGTTTCAACATTTTGCAATTGAAATCTGAATACATCCGCAGAAGTTAGGAAACCTTACACTCTTGTAAACCTTAAAGCGTCATAATTTCCAGAACAACTGAGTTACGCTTTCGTAACTACACAAATCTATCTAAAAAGGTGTTCCTTTCGAACTATCGAACTAAGTTATCCAGTGTGTTACTGATAAGGTCCGTCACCTAACTGTGCCGCTATCAACTCATATTTTCGATGTAGCATCGTGTAATTAATTTTATTCATTCAGTTTTTGTGTCTACTCAGATTCAGATTCGAATATAACACCATCAGAGAAACGATTCATTTTGCACAAACTACATGCTTGACTTGCATATACTGAATATTGCAATTAATATCAACAATCGCAGTCGCATTTTTGGAAATTTTTAGTTTGCGATTAATGATTGATCAGCAAATTTCGATATGCGTATCAACAGAGCCGAAAAATATATGTTTTGTCGTGCTCGCATATTTGAATGTGGTATGACCACTGACAATGGAATTTAAATCAATTCTTTGAGTTTAATTTCATGGTCATGATGTTATGTTTATGTTGTGTACATAATGCACATAAAGCCCCACATTGTATGCGGCGTGGAAGTTTTGTTTGTTTATTTCCGTTTCTGGACAAAATTTCCTCGATATGGCCGTACGATATATGTATGTTGTGTCGATCACGATTCCTATTCGGTCCGTTTTAGGGTTGTCGCCTTTTTCAGGTATTACGTACAAATACCTTGCAGAAACTACATACGTACATCAGCGTACATAAAGCAGCATACAATTGTAATCCTACTAAGGATGGACGTATGTATACTTTTGCTCATCTCTGTAAATGCAATAGTCGAAATGTCACAGGTTCATATTTGGCAACGAAATGAAAACCGATACTCTTCCAATTTCAAACGGCCACAAAAGGTGGGCTGGAGTTTTGCCAGTTATGAACTGATAAACGGTGAAAGGTGTCCGTTCCTCCAACAATTTGTTCAAGTTACGAACAAGTGATCTTTTCCGTCTGTCTCTCTCTACTCTTTAACAGCAAAACAAGTGATCCAAGGCGCCGCAGTTGTTTCTGTAATGACGACGACGGCAGACAACAGTCTCAGCAACAACGAACGAGATCATTTCGCTTTTCTGTTTGAATTGAATGTGTATGCAGGAATGTACTCGTACAGCTCACATGTAGTCCGTTTCAAATGTCTGCTCGAGATGCTTTACAACTGTAACATCAAGTGCGTTTTGATTGGCAACCTAGAAGATAAAAAGCGTAAAAGTCTACGAATATTAGTAATCCCCATATGTATAACACTCCTAGTGTTTCATAGGTGTATGTACTCTCTCTCTCTCTCTCATTGCGTCGTGCGTTGTCTACTCCGTAGGAAGGCTGCAATGAAATGATCTTCTTACAGACACAGAGGGGCAGGCAGATGGGCGAACGGACACAACGAAATGATCGTTGTTCGAAATGATGCTGCACACCAGAGTACAGCAGCGAATGAAAGTTGTCTGATTGTTTTTGGGCGAGTCTCGCAAATAGCAGAGATGGGCAAAACAAAGTTGCTAATTTCACGATACAAACAAAACAAGCAAACAGAAAAATACCTAAGACTTCCGGTCAATTAAAAGAGAAAAAGAAAGGTTTCAACTTTGATTTGCAAAATGCAAATTTATGATCGCACTCTTGTATTGCGGCAATTAAAGGCGTCAAAGTGCTTAGCCAGAATGATGACCGGATTTGTGAAGCAGGGGACTGTGGTGGCTTGCCATGGGGTTGACTGTTGGTATGAAAGCAAGCGAGCGCGTTTTATTGGATGCCATCTAAGTGGAATGTTTGAATGTACTCGAGTTTTAATTGTAAAGAGGTGGATTTTGGGGGAGGTGGTGGGGTGCCACCAACACCAGTTGAATGCTCTTGGTGCTGTTGTTGTTTTGCATAATGACATCAATGGTTTGTTGCTATTTTAGAAAGGTAGTCGCTGTCCGTCGCCCTCACAGTTTGGGCCTGTGTGTGCCAGTCTGTATGTACAAATCGGTATTGTTGTCGGTACATACACACACACACGTAGTATATTTACAGATTTTTGCTTATGCTGTGAAGGCGTTAAAGTGGTATAGCAGGGTGCACAAGACAAAGACAAGACCGCTAAAATATTTCAAGTCTTAGGTACGTACATATATACGGGTATTTTATTGCTGAAAGTCATCTATGCATTTATGAATGTATGTGAGAGTGTGTGTTTGTGTATTCAAGGTACTCATAGCAATAAGTTGCTGTTTTGACAGATTTTTAATTGTGAATTTATGCAAATTCGTGGCTTACACTCGTTCATGCGGCAGTCTCACATTTGCAAAAATCTCTGTGATGCAATTGCATCCGCACCAGTATGTATTGCCCAACAGTATCGCGTGGAAGATGAAAGGCCAGGTTTGGTGCCGTTCCGCTCTTAAGAACTGCGTCTTCATTACCGCTTCTGAGAAAATAGTGCTAAAACTGTATAACGGGCAAGTTCCACACATAGTCCACCAAAAAACAATTATTTTATACTTTTTTAACTTAAATTTTCTATTTGATGGAATATTGGGATAGATTGTATATACAGGGTTCTCCAACAAGAGATGTCATTGCGATTTGGTTATGGAAAATTTCATGAAAAGGATATGGTCCTGTAAGCGTGGTCGTTTTGCTGATGTTTTTTCATTATTAACGGCATTCCTTTCTTTTTATTATGAAATAAAACATCCGTTCATTTATCTCAAAAAATGTAATTTTTCTTTAAATACCAAAATAACACCTCTTGTTGCAGAACCCTGTACATTTTATATGAATACATAAAAAGAATTGTATTAAGTCATTTTGTTAAGATACTGTGTCTGGAAAACGTGTAGTTGTTTTAGAATTCTCTTGTATAAATCTTCTTGTGGAATTTTCAAAACACCAAACATTTTTGCAATTTTAATCCGAAAATAAGGTACAATTTTATACATATAAGGTACAAAACAATGTGCCAATACATTTTGTGTTAAATTTATGGAAAATGGTATTCAATGGGTGTTTGAACTGCAATATGGAAGGGAGATTTGTTCACACACTGAATCATTCGAAAGTTTATATTTATTGATCATTAAGAAGGGCATAACAAGTTTAAAGTTAACAAAATACTTCAATATTTTATAAAAAATGTAGTTTGGCTTTGCTGAATTGTTTGGAAGTTACAATCATTTAAAAACTTCAGAGCAGGTGATGTTTGAAATAAACGGTGACTCACTGTATTTACATCCAGAATAAATCCATTTAGCGACTTCCGCTGGTTTCGAACAGCAAATTCGGCTGTTTGTCTTTCGATTCCGGCTTCGATCATAGTACAACGCTTGATACCGAATAGAAAATTGGCCTTGATGGTTTTAATTTTTACTCGTATATTTTTGTTATTCATGCGAAACGTTAGAGAGGGAGTTGGACGGATGTTGCTTATGGACAAAACCGAAATATTATAATACGTATTAGCCAATCATTTTGAGTTTCATTGATGCTCATTGCACATTTTTTTTACTTCAGCAACAACTAACAAGTTTCCAGACTCCAATGACTGGGCCCGTATGAGGAACGTACGTCCCATCCAATACTAATGGTGTCAATGTTTACATGACTTCGTTTTTGTTGATTTTTTTAATTTGAGAGGAAGGTTCTGTGTTTGATCTCTTCACATGTACAACATTTCCGTAAATATTGAAAATACGACTATTTAAAATATCGATTATTTCCAAATACCGTAACATAAATAACTGGTACAAGTGTATCTGGCATACTCACGCGCGCACACACACACACACGATCTCGATGCTCATGAAACCATCGCTAGTAGCACCCGATACCCCCCCACCCCAACCCATTTTATTTTCACAATCACCAAAGAGTGTGAGAATCGCTAACGTTGGGATCGATGGTAACAACGAATGGAACCTGAGAGTGGATATTCGTATATACAAGTACGTATACACCGAACATTTTCAGATACATACACACACCGTCACCGTCGGTGTATTTAAATCTCAACGCAGGTGTGCACACCGATAACACAAAACCTGCTGAGCGGGAGCATTGAAGGGTCAGAGAGAGAGAGAGAGAGAGAGAGAGATAGAGAGATAAACCGCCAAAGCTTGTTAGCAGCAAGGTGGCCAGATTTTAACAATTTGTTGGATGTTTTTTTCTGACCTGTCTTTGCAATTTCAATGAGGTCGTAGCATGCTTGCCTATCAGTCAAATGAACCATTGGATCCAAAATTAGAATATATATCTACATTGTATTCTAATTGATAAATAGGAAATATGATTAGCTAATATTTGTTGTTACAGATTTTTGTGCAACATTTCAAAAACTAAATTCTGGCCATTGGTCATAGCGATAACTTTTAACCATTAACAACAAAAGTGTAGCAAAGTATCTGCACAATCTACTGAAAAGGCAGAACATATTATTTGTTGTCAATACTGTTGAAGGCAACAGTAAGGTAGCAAACTATACCAAAAATGATAACTCGGTACGTGTTTCTAGTTTCCAATAACTAGTAAAACGTTGCTAAAATTATATCTACATATGTCTGCCCAATCCATTGTAGTACGAGTGATCATGCCAAGCATTATGTTTCTTAATTTCAATGTTGTGTATTAGTTTACTTTAGAGCATCGTTGTGTAACTATTTCACAAAAATCTAAATTCAAATCTGGCGGACGAGACATTTTTACGTTGTTGTGATTAATCGGAAATTTGAACTTGTCTGGCCCATTCAGCCATGTTCTATTTCGACGACAATCATTACAAGTTATTACACTTTATCACAAATAAGTTTATGATGGTGTTCCTGATTTTTATTTCATCGATTTGTTGGGTTTCGCCGCAAAATAAAACTCTGGCAGCTCTAGTTGCGAGTGGTGCACAGAAAGTCTCAGTCTCACGGTTAGTATGTACGTGAGTTTTGGAGTTGTTTAGCTCGTTGCTTGGCATACGTTTTGAGTACTCGCTGCTGAGTAACGTGGCATTTGTAAGATGCTTGAAAGAAACGTTGGGACTAGTTGATCGCGCCAACGTTGGAGTATGCGGAATGCCAGCCAGTCGTTGTTTGGATGTGTCGCTGAACGCTACGTTTTAGTTTATTGTCGTGCGAGGGGATTTCTTGAGCGGTTTGGTTTCGTGTTGTTTGTTTGTGATTTTATGTTCACTAAAGTGGTGTTCGTGTGTATTCGGCATTTAATGACACAGAGCCGGGAGAGTGAAGAGTGTTGTTCGTGGTGACTCAGCCCACAAGTGTTTTTTTAGCAGCATTCCAAAGCACTTGCGCGCAGCATCCGAAGAGATTTTTCTCAATAGTACAAAAGGAAAACAACAGACATTTTCGTTTGTTCTGTGGATCAAGTCGAGGGGAAAAAGACCAGTTCTGGCGTATGTCGTTGACTGACTGTGCTACTACTACTGCTTGCCTGCCTGCACTTCGACGATTGATGATAATCCGTGTAGTTGATGTAAACGCAAATGGTATCGATGCTGGCTGGCTTTCGTCTTTGTCTACGAGTATCTATTGTAAGCCATCGCCGGTCGTGATTCTCTTGCTTTTCAAGGCAAATTGAGTGCATTGACTCTAAGACAATTGTACAATTCAGGTTCTGTAAGCATTGCTGCTGGATCTGCTGGATCTGCTGCTGCTGCGGCTTGCAGCCAACAACTGCAGGTCGTTCTGTTCTCGGGGTTGATGTCGTTCGTGTTTGCTACAATTTTCCCAATTGCATTAAAGAAACAAAACCACACAAAAATTACAAATAAATACCGACATCAACAAAATAGTGCAAAATTCTAACCGGGCTAACATTCTTGATTGCGCAAAGTGGTACGTTCTTTCGTTTCGTTTCGTTTCGTTTCGCAAGTGTCGTGTCAATCAATTGCATTCTGAAGTTGAATTTAGGCTAAAATGTAACTTTTTTGTTGCGAGGAATAATAATTAAGAATTTCGTGCAACAAACACTGAAAGAATGAGTGCCGACTTAAATACTGATTCAAATGGAACGCGCAACGCGAAGCCCAGCAAACCATTCTGCTCGCTGGCATACCTAGCAAAGAGCACGATCGCCATACATGTTCCGAACGACATCAGGAACGTAAATGGGCATTCGAACAAGAACAGCACCAACACTAACAGAAATGGCAATTACCAGTCCAGTACACCGAATGTGGCAGCTACAGCGAAAGTGAAAGATCGTGGTTCACCATCGTTGCCGACTGGTGCGGCCACTGCCGTCAACGATCAATCCTCCATCTGCCCTGCCAACAGAACTGATGGCAAGTTTAAGGACAAAGATGATCATTACAGGCATTCTAGTGTGGCGGAGGTCTTTGGTGTCATCAACGAGGAGGGCATGCCCAGCTGTGACCAAATAGATGGTGAATTGCATCGTCCTTGGGTAGTGACGCATGGCCCCTTCGAGCGCCGTCTGCCGCCAGCGCTCGTCTCTGCTGAACAGAATGCCAACGGAGCCGTTGGTCTGCCGTCACTTTCCAAATTTAACAGCTTAGACTGTTGGGATTACACGATCGAGCTGGAATGTCTGAAGGGACCACAAGGTAAATTATAATTAACATTCCAAACACGTAAACCTCCCCACTGTGTCTCCGACAACTTTCACACTTTGTTTGGTTTCTTCAATTTGCTTTCCACTCTTTCAAACTTCGATGGCCAAATATGACAATATGGGAACTTCCCAGACCAAGACAACTTTGCCTGGCCAAAAGAGGTTTAATGCTAATGACTTGCCAAATTCGGCATCAGATCTGAGTGAGACGCTTGGCTTGTGGCCGATATCAGATAACTCCAACTTCCGGTAGATATTTCGACTTTCGGCTGCGAAGTGAATGTGATTGAATATTTAACATGTTTAAAGTGTTTGCGTCTGCGTCTGCGTCATTACGAGAATATTATCGTGGGTTCGTTTACCTTCTGCGGTTGGGGGGGTTTATGCCATTGAACGATATCGCCACAAAACACCAACAAACACCTCACCCAAGACATCTAATCTTTGACCCAGTTTGGATAACGAACTTCGTTCCTGCTTTGGGCGTGAGCGTCTGTTACATCTCATGTTACAATGCAAGTGTACTTTACTTACATTTCATACTTGTATGTGCGTGTGTGTCTACTCCCAGTCGATAACGAAATGAAAATGAGTTCAACGAATCAGAGACAATCGTTGGATACATTATGTTTCCCTCAGGCAATGATAAACCATTTATTCATATGGACGCAAATACACACACAGCAACGATTAAAGAAGACACGACGAGTAGTCGAATACTTGAAACAGACAAAAACTCAACGATTAAGCATTAACTCGTATTCGAGTGCCCAAAGTTCGGCTGTAAACAATCGCTAAGAAGATCGGTAATGACAGCAATCAAATACGTCATTCAATTCAACAGTTTCTCTGTTGGCGCAATAAGAGAAATACGTCAGCTGACCGAACCTATTTCGATAACTCTGATCTGAAAACGGTTTATGGTTCTGTTTACGATCGTATTCATTCAAAAGGCGTCTTTTTCCTAGATTTGCCTGAAGTTACATAGACTTGTTATTACCAACTTATAGAGTGCCTTTTGTGCACATTAGATTGAATACACACTACAGTTTTCAGTAGCAAATACACGTAACGTTGTAAGCACATCTGTCCAATATGTTTTATTGTATTTAGTATTCAGAGTGACTATTTTCTGTTATCTGCGATTTGGCTACTCTTCATATTCACGACCAGTTGCAGAATTATTTTAACAAAATGCAACAGAATGATTCTCTGAACCGGGTTGTTTATACATTTTGGGCAGGGAGTGGAATGAAATTACACAGGGGTAATGTGCACAATTATTACGGGATGGTGTCATCCACAGATACGAATTTGAGCGAATGTTGGATTGGATTTTTATTTAGATACACCTCATTAAATGCGGTCTTGGCGGGAATGACTCACAGGTGTTTTTTATTTGTCATGCAAACTCAATGGGAGCTTGGATTATTTGGTAAGCTGACGCGCTTATTATCCAAAAACCAATCACCGCATTTTCCAAATGTATAATCTAAAAATTTCAAACAAAATCTACAGAATTTGTAATAATCGGAAATTTCGTCAGCTCCACTTTTTTCTATGAAATACTTCAGTAGTGAGTCTTTATCTTTCACCCATTTTTGTTGTGCCAACCAAGTATTAAAAAAGTTGTGTAAGCAAGAGTAGTCTGAAAGAATAATTTTGTTCTCAAATATCCCAAAAAAAAATCTCAAATCGAGATAAATATATTCAGAAACTAGACACTTGAATGTAATTTTGATTTTTGCTCATACACTTAACAATTTTAAACAAAAAGATTTAAGCTTAGCAAAACTAAAACAAAAATAATAATTTTTAATAGCTTCTATTTTTTATATCTCTTGTATTTTAAAAAATTTTTATTTTTAACTGGATTAATCAATTGAAACAAACATTATGCAACAATTCAATTTCAACTTCGATGTCTTACCGTGTAACGGTAAATAACAACATTGATTTTTTGTTGTTTTCGAGTGTCTGCTACAAGATCTCAATAACAGAAAGAATTCCCAAGAATGTATTTTGGCCAAATTAAATCACATTTGGAACCATAGTGCGCTGGGACGATGACACGAAAGAAAAACAAATAGTACCGAAAATCCTAATTTAGAAATGAGCGCTTCATCTATAAAATAGTAAGGCAAGAATTGCCACTGGAATAAATGATTTATACTTTGATTTGACGAATCTGCACAATCATCGTTTACCGATGACGGTCAAAACTAAACATAATTTCGCTGTTGATATCAAACAATAAACAACTAAACACCGATTAGATTGAAAATCAAAGCCATATATTCAATATCAGTAATAGTCGATTCAGTTTAGAGATGTCACAATTGAAATCGAAATGTTACAATTGACTTTTATCGGATTTTGAAAAGATTAATTCAAACTTTGTGAATACAGTTTAAGTGCCTGGTCCCATTAAACGAATTTGTTCGTTCGTTACAAATCGTCAATAATGAAAGCGTTATAAAATGGGTTCCAGACATTATTCAATTGAAATTTGCAGATATATTTTAGATATCGAATAAGCTCTCATTACTATTGCGCCTTCAATTTTGATAATTTGTAACGAACGAACAAATTCGTTTTCTGGAAACCGACATTTATTTTTGTTTCATTACTTATATTTCTTTTCAAAAATAGTAATGTTCACAAAAAGCCTGCGAACATTGTGTTTGCTTTGATTGCAGGCAATGTGAACGGATCCGTTTCCGACGCTGCCACACACTACTTCATGATGATTTCTGCTGCAAATTATTGGTGCTGACCAGTGAGAAATGCTGACCAGTGAAAATTGAGCTCGCTAAATAAAAAATATTGCGATCAGGTGAACGGGACATATGGAATGAACTGTATTGGCCCAGGTTATTTATGAGTCGGTGCTTTAAAAAATGTTAGTAAAATTAAGAAATGACTCATAACTATTTTTGTCGAAGAATATACATAATTAAAACATCTTGGTTATCGTTATTTTTTCTTTCATCCAACACAAACCCAAACCGTTATTTAGTTTTTTTTAAGTCCACCCAAATATAGAGAAAACCTAGCGCTAATTAAATTCGCTGGATTCTCAATATCACGTTGTCGTCGAATTTAGGTTAAGGTACCGCTCGATGATGTTGTTTTTTTTTTTTTATTTAAAGCAACACAATGTCTTTTTCATTCTGGCTGGTAGAATCCGCAGACAAGACGAAATAAGAAAAAAAACACAAATTTGCACACTTAAATGAAGGTTTGAACTCTGATAGGTGCTATTGCTGATTTTAATTTGTTATGGACATTGGGCCATAAACACTCGAACGTATTAGTATTTGCTTGCACTGCCGTTGGTAGCTCTTATCGGTTCGGAATGACCTTGAATTTGGTGCCTCAGTTTGCTACCAAAAACCAAAGCAAAAAATAAATAAAAAAAAAAATAGTTCGTAAATACGGTGTGGTACGAGTAAAAAAAAAACAAGTTTAATGAAATTCCATTCGAATGTAGACCCCAACGCACACCAACGGTCATGTTGTACCCCACGGCAAATCATTTGCGATCAATGAATGAACGTACGCAGGCACGAACGAATGAAGAAGCGAGCCGAGTGTTTGGTAATAATGATGGTGCTAATGATGGGGATGCTCATGTTCATGTTGTTGATGATCCATTAGCAAAATATTGATGTTGGTAAGACAACTACAGACAAATGATTCGTTCGATCGGCTACCCTAGCCCCACTCCAACTCCCCATTCACTCGCCATAATTATGATTAGTCGCCAATTTAAGCTTGTTTAAATGCATACATGTATGTGTGTTTGCGTGTGTACGTATGTAATTCAAACCCATTGTACCATTTTAGGTTGGTTTATTTGTCTGAAAATGGTCTAAAATATAAAAAAAAACATTGGCTCTAACCTCACGCGTGCCCGAGGCCATGGTTTTTTTTTCGGTGCGAGCAAGTGTGTACGCATTCGTGTCGTTTAGAACCTGACACACACACATCTGTCTGTAGCTTGTTCGATGTCGACGTAAATAGAAAATGTTGGTGGCATTTTTCGCTTTTCTTTATTGTTTTCTATCTGTGTGTTGTGATCTCTGAGCACGCCCGGTCCCTGAGAGTTCACCGACCGACATCACTTTGACCGTTTGCTGTGTGCGTTAACTTCGCATTTTCCCAGTAATTTAAACACGCTCAAATAACTTGCGATAATTATTATGGTTCTTGCATAACCACTGATGTTGAACGGATGGGAACATAATAGTCGAATCGACAACATAACAACGGACATGGTACCGGAGTACGTACGTACATTAGATCGTACCACCTTACAGGTGAAATAAAGTTCGCCGTACAACTTCGAATATGAAGTATTTTTGCAAGGCAGTTTCGAAAATATATTAAAGTTTTTGTTTTTTCTGGAAATTTCGAAATTTTTAAAAAAAAAAATCTTTAAAAACTGAAAATTGATTGCTTTGAGACAAAAACATCGATACATTACACTTTAACAACCGAGGTACGGCCTAATCTATATGTGAAGGTACCTGTGTATGCGCAAACATGAACACACTTCAGCGAATGTTCATTACCACACAGCGCCCGCTTAAGCATTCATCGGAATTGAGTTTCCTCGAAAACCCTACCTACCTACCTGGCCAGTGAGAAGAGATGGGTTTTCTTTTCGGCCTGTTAGTGTTATTAGCTTATTTTGGGGTTTACATTTAAATACTCGTACAATAGAAATGAAATTGAAAATGCAATTCTTATGAGAGCTGTATTGACCGACCGCTACGGGAAACATGTCATTCTTTTTGGTTCCCTTAGACGAGGGGATCCCGTATCTGGGAATATCAAGATTGCAGATGGCTCAGAAAAAGGTTGAGAAATGAGGGGGGAAATTAAAACAACGTGAGTGAAAAAGAGTATCAAGTTAAAGCTGAATTCAGAATTTCGATAATATTTGTGTTGGGCGTAGTAATGTTACACGGAAGGAAATTGTTAACATTTTTTAATTGTACAGTTTTTATCATTGATTTAATTCTATTTCTTAGCTAATATAGAAATGTTCAAAAAAGGCATCAAGCATTGTGTTTGCTTTGATTACCGGCTTTGATGCGAATCCCGTTCGGAAGCTGCCACACTTTTTCAACGGTACCGATTGCAATGATTTCTGCAGCAATTCTGGGTCTAATAAGTGCGATAGTTCTACGCGAGTGAACAAAGAAGGCATTCCATCTGTGGGAAAAGTGATTTCAGCTATGAAAACACGAATGTAGTATTTTGTAGTTTTCCCAAACCCTTTCTACACATGTTACTAAATTACTTTCTTGTATTGGTTAACGTGATTAACTTTGTTTTCATTATATGAAAGACATTAGCAAAGGCACAACAAGCATTTCTGCTAATCGAAAATGACTTCGTGGCGGCTCCAGCCGCACAAACGTGGCTTAATCGACACACTGACCGGACAGCTTGCATGCTTTTTTCTAAAGAAGTTTTTTTCTTGGCTCTGTTTGTCGTAAATTCAATGGAAACAGACGTTGAATATTTGTTGATGGTCTCTACAGACTTCGATCCCGGGTTTACTGTGTGATTTTCGCACACACTATGTACCACACCCTGGCTGACCACTCGGTAGTCTGCAGACAAGCATTTAAAGCCATTATGTATTTCATTCAAAATATATAAAAATCCAAATATTTAAGTAAACTAACAGATTTTACCATATCGAGAACGAAACTATATGACGGGATTGTCTGCACTGTCTATAAATGCTGTGTTTCTTCTAATGAGATGCCTTGAAATGTTTCACGAAGAAGGGAGGGGCTATGCAAAAACAAATGCCGAAATCCAGAAAATGTTACTTTGGATCAGAGTAGCGTGCGAGCGTGTAGCATAAGTTGCATGTCGTGTCATTTAAACTTTCAGAAAACCGAACAACAACAGCAATAAACAATAAAATTAAAAATACAAAAAATAAATGGATAATAATAATAAATGCATTAAAACAAAAACTGAAAACAAAAACTTACACAACACTGAAAATGAAGATGAAGATGAAATACTCGCACAAATTCACACACGACATTCATCGTCAGAAGCTAATGAATCATTAAAAGCCATGCACACACACACACACACACGTAATCGCATTGAATGGTTTGGCTCACCACTTCAGACTGGATCCACTACCCCCTGCCCCCGAAGCATCCGCCGACAAAGGGGAACTAAAACATGATCACTGATCATTGTTATGAATTTTTTGTCTCCGTGTGAGCTTGTTTGTCTTCTTCTTCTTTTCTGTGTGTGAAATGACATCAAACTTTTTTGTTTTTTTTTTTTGGGGTCTTTTCATCGATCTACCGCATGAATGAATTCGTTCCATTGAATTGTATAATGAAAGTAATTGAAATGCTAACGTATTTTTTGATTTGATTTGATTTGTGTCGAGACTGGAATTAGAAATAGTGTTGAACTGCCGGTGTATGGGAATGTCGACATATACATATTGGAGGATTTAAATGTATCCAATTCAATGACTTTGATAAAAGTGGGAAGACGGATAGTGACAACATCCAACAGCGTACATTGTCATGCCATACACTGTGCATAAACACGACTAATTACAGTGACTCAAAGTTTTAATTGAACATAAAAATTAATAAATAAATTTAATATATCGGAATTGCCATCCGAGTTTGCTAAATTTGTTGTACATGTTTACTTGTTTCTAGTTTATTCCTTTGAGTTCATCAACACATAACTTATTTTCTCCATACATCTACTCTTGGACAGAAAATCATGTTCTTTAAACAAAAACACACCGAGTACACAAGTGATGGGAGCCACGCACTGCTGAAGTTTTGACTTGATCTGAACATCTGTCTTGTATGTCTTGATATTTTTCTCTGCCTATGAATGCTCTCTTCACTCATTCATTTGTTTTGCAGGCACAGAATTAATGTAACTGATCTTCGTTGAATTGAATTGATTAAGTTTATTAAATTATTGATTTATAGTAGAGTAATTAATGCAATTTTCCATACAAACTATTGATATCAATAGTGTGTGTACTAAATTATGTTAAATTTCAAACAAGTTTTTTAGAGTAAATATCTACAGAAGCAGTTTCACAAATTCGTTTTGCAAATTCGTCGTACATTTTAAAGATTCCACGTATTGCTTTGATCCACTGTATGTCCATGAACATTTCTATAAAGCAATGTATTTTCTTTGATCATTTTCCCTTTTCACACGAAACAGCGCAAATATGCATGCCTGCCAACATGTACCTTCCTGCATATGTCAAGGTCCCCCAATGGCAAAGGCGTCATCCGCCATCCGTCACATGACATACGACGGTATGCCATCAGAAACGATACTTAAAACATTAGGAAGATACTCAGGTGTTGTGATGAAGTTTCTTTTGTTTTGACATGTTGTATTCAATTTGTGCAAGAAATAGATGAGGGTTAACGTTTTTGTTGTCGTTTTCGTTTACCAGCTTTTGTTGTGCAGTTTTCTTCCATACCTTGTTGCGATTCGTATTAATTGCAATAAACGCCCACTGTTTATCATAGCCGTAGTCCGTAGTTGTGCACCGTTGTCAAAGACTCCATCCATTTATTCCATGCAACATCAGTTGCTGTGGCATTTAATGAAACCGAGTTTCCCTGTTTAAATTCAAAACAAAGAAAGCTGTGGATTCGAGACAGACGAAATAAAAGTAGACAAAATGAAAATACAATAAAAACATTTTTTTAATGAAATTGTAAAATCGCTTGAGATGTTGGTGTTGTTGTCTTGTTTTTTGCCAAAGGCAGAAGTAACAACGAAAATGAATAATTCAAAGCATATCTTGTCGCCATGCATTAGTATGTTGCTGTTGCATGCTGTACTCGCTGCTGCGCCGGCCAGAGATGAGAAATACTGAAATGCAGTGTAATCGAACCGAATGATTTAAGCTCACAGCACCGCCGCCAATCTAAAACAGACCAACAGGTAAAAGTGAAAAGAAACCGCATACAAAACACAATCGTCTAAAAGTATAACAGGCAGCATAGGTATGCTCGGGACAGCCGCAGTAGCATTATCGTGATATTAGAGATGGCAAGTTGGCGATACAGATACCACCTACAATAGTCCAAAATGTATTCATGCGGAACATGAAAAGCGATTCCTTTATGACGACCACCGATTGGGTCGCACCGCACAACGTCGGTCTGGCCAACACTTCACCACCGAATTGGTGTACACTCTCCGTTTGTCACACCTTCAAAAATTGATCAGATACCCTAGCCGGGCATTGCCATATCATCAGGTCAATTTCAATGAACTGGTTCAATTCAATGAACATAAAGACACACATAATACCAAGAAAGCTTGATCAATCAAATGAATTTAGTTCTACAACTGTCCACATACCCGGTGTGTCAGTCTCGTTTTGGAGCACTCTTCATGCTAATTTCCTACAATTTGGAAACAGCGAAAGAGTCTAGGCATAATCAGGAGAACACTAACGTCGAATGTGTCCTTAGAGACAGCTTTGCAGCTTTGCTACAGATTTGTGAGCCAACGTGCATAATTATCATTGCTCGGCTCGTTTGCCATGGTGTGGTTCATGGAAAAAGACGACTTCCACATCGGATGAGATGCACCAAATCTGAACGAAATCATTAAAATGTGTATATTATGACGTCTCGTAAGTTCGGCCACTGGTCGACAAGAGGAAGATGTTCGCAACCAAAAGTTGACTTGACTGCTGTTAATATTATCAGCAAAATTGAAAACAAGATGTGGACAAACACATGTACATATGTTTGTGTGTATGGTGTGCTGATGACTGGCTTCCTTGAAGCGGGAAAAAGTAAGATTGAGGAGGCTATAGAGATTTGGCAAACATGACGAGAAAGTTGCCAGGTTCTCTAACAAGCCGAAAGATCAAGCACTGCTATCCATTCATGTGTGGAAGTGTGTGTGTGTGTGTGTGTGAGCGTCTGTATGAGTTAGGGAACAACACCTGTGCTTGGAATTCTGTTTTCTATTCCATTCGAGGCTGCTTGCTTGTCCGCTCCAAGCTGGCAGAAAATTGCCCAGCCACTGAGTGAATGATAGACGATGTCAACAGGTTTCTTCGGAGGCTACTATGGAATTTTCAGTCAAGCGACGAAAATTTGTTATTCTCTTAGGAAAGTAATAACATTTCGTCTGACTGAGTTCGAAGAGAAAGTTAATTAAAATACTGATGGAGGCATGCTTTGTTTGTTTTGTTTGTTTATTAAAGATAACAGCCCATGGAATTCGACACTTTTCACAAAATACTAAATAAATGATAGAACCTTATGAGTGCCATGTCACCACACGAACCATGACGACGTTTTCTTCTTTTGTTGCCTCAGTCTTTGTTCTTTGGAAATCTTGTACATGCCCTTCAGGAAGTTTTCCAGAGTCGGCTCCTTTTTGAGTTTCTTGACACGAGTTTTGCGCTGAATCTTACGTGTGCCCCGGCGTATCTGACGCATCAAACGGTTGATGTATTTACTCCAAGATTTCTTGCTAACCATGCGGGACTCCGGTGACGTGCTGTCGCCATCGATGCTCCGTTCAGCGGGTAATATCTGCAGACGAGCGTATGGCACCGACTCTTTGGTGGAACTATCTTCGAACGGTGTATATGCTATTATGTAATATCCGCGCCCCTTGCGTTGACTCGTTGTCCGAGGTTCGACCTCAGCCGGCAGGGCTGATGTCGCGGCCTCACGATCCTCGGTTATGTTCTCTTCCGTTGGGAATGTTATGGATTTGATGATGTCTGTGATTTCATCGTCGGTCAGAGCTTCGGCCGCTTGACGCAGACTTGCGTCCTTAAACGCCTTAGATTCTCTGAGCGACTCCATTGGGGGACTGGCATGATCGATTTGATCGCCGAACCGTGTCAGCAGTTCTATGTCGCCCTCGTTCAAGTCCAATTCCGCCACGGACATTTCGCTGTTGTTTTCACTGGCATTTTCGCCGCCAACCAATACCGCCGGCACCAAAAGTATCAGTGCAAGAATTTGCAATAGTTTGCCCGACATTTGACGACCTCTACGTTAACAAGTTGACTAAACTCGGACCAGATTGTGTCAAGTCTTTTATATCGTCACGATACATTATGTTTTCGTTTTTGCGTTAAATAATACGCTCGTTTGTATTTCTCTATGAATATATGTATGTATGTATGTGCTGCGTGCATAAAACAACATGATATAATTAATGTACCCTTCCATGGACACAGTAGGTTGAGAAATCAATAATTCATTCATTGATGCCTCGATGAAAGTCGCATCATCATCATAAAATGCGTGAATTTCACTTTCGTTGGTGTATCTGTTATTCAAATTGAATTTTAAATCCATTGAAGACATGCCGACTGACGTACAGTCGAGTCATGCAGACCGTGATCATTGACTTCAAATTTCTGAATACGAGTTTATTGGTTTCTGCAGAAAAGGCAAGGTCTATTATGTGTCTATTCTGTATGGGGTCACTTACTCCACTTTACACTCGCATTCCATAAATTAAGAAGGCCAAATGAACATTGCAATATTGAAATTAACTAATAAATTGTTTTTACCGAAACAAAAAACTGAAGCGTCAGTCGAAACAACAAATTGAGTGCACTTAGAAAATAAGAGGAGATGGGTTTGAATGCGTTGAAGGAGTTCGTAGTAGTAGGAGGCGAAAGTTAATTATAAAAGAGAAATGCGCTTTTTGACAGATTAGGTAAATTAATATGATTTAGTGGGTATTCCGTATTATAAGGTCATGCTGTTGATGAAAAGAAAACGTAAAGGCAACCATGGAAAGCACCATATGATTTGAACGGTAACTGTTTTTAACATCGACCCATGCACTGAGATGAGAACTTTGATTGATAATACATGTTTTTTAATTGCAGAATTCGGCAAATTCGTATAACCACAGTTTCCTCAAAGAAGATTTGTTTCTTACTCGTGAACCAATCGCAAGATTTGGTTCTCGATTGACTGATGATTCATTTTCATAGAGAACAAATAAATTCGTGCCTGACCATATGTCACTCCTATCCAAGTTTTTCCTAACTCATTTCAGAGGAAACAATTCAATTTAACTAATTGAGTCAAAGTCTTCACGTTGGTCATGGAGCTGTGTCTTATTTCTGGTTAATTTCGCGAGTAGTTCCGAAAAGAAAGACTGTGGATCCAAGGCCATTTTTCTTTGTGCGACCACCAAACATCTGAAGAAACACATTTCACATTGTGGTATTTCAGCGTTTGAATTTAGTGAATACATGACACTCGATCCGTGCGGTAGACAACGCTTTCATTTTTGTTCTAGGGAGTGCAACTGTACGTCACAATAATGATTGTACACTGGCAGTGTGGCGGCAGGCGGCTCAGATTATCGACAGGGGTGGCTTGTTGTATGGTCTCTTAAGATTTTTACCAAATTCGGCGGTAAATCACTCGGTTCTTAAGAAAATCTCACCGTCGAGACTACACCGACAACGAACGCATTTATTGTCATAAGGGATCAATTGTAGTTGCCGTTTTTATGTGCTTGTGTGGAAATTTCGCATACACATGCGGATAATTGTCTCGCAGGTAACATTTCTCATTCTGGATCGACTGGTCAAGGTTGTGACGACGGTTTCCTTACTTTCCAAATGTTGGCAAGAGTGGCAACACTTTCAAATTATGTACTGGCACTGCATGGGTGTGCATACGAATTTACGTATACATAGGTGAATTGGAGCGTGAGTGTGAAAATCCTTTCATTTATATTCAATTCACTTTATGAGTGAATGTTTGGCCGCAGTTATCATTTTTATGCGTTTCCTTGATTTATCCACTTGGAGGGTTCCCATTCGGCCATAAAAGATTTCCTTCCTTGCCATGTGATGATGGCTGCTCGTTCGGCTGTTGGCTTGTTACAGCTTTTTGTCTCGTACGGGACTTTCACTTTCCAAAATGAAAGAAAATGAAAAATAACGCAACAATCAAAACACACTGGCCTAACCTCGCCGTGTTTTTGTGCGTGTATGTGTGAATGTGTTTAGCGCTAATGCCCGTTTGAGGCATCATCTGCTGCGTGGACGAGACGTGTACAGACGCTACGACTCGCACTTAATAACGAAATTTGGAAAATCATGTAAATTGTTTTGGATGTCACTTGGTTGTGATGCTTGTTTAGTTTTCAACATTCGAAACCAAAAGCGTCCACATGCACATTTGCACCGACAATGTGTTTGTGTGTATGTAAGTTCCCAAAAAAAGATGAAAAAAAAACCAACAACATTCCGTTAAGTGCACGCGCTGAAAGGCAGTGCACGACCATGACCAACAAATTGAAACGATTGACTGTTTGCACATCGTTTATCGATTCCTGATTACTCCAAGCGTTGTACCGGTCCAATGTGCCAAATCATTGCAGGTGGCGGTGGCGGTGGTGGTGATGGTAACATTAGAAATGTACAATCGGACATTGACATCGGGAAGACATTTGAGAGAAGTTTTCAAACATTCTATGGTAGGATGCAAAGAGGTTTCTAATCGGATTTGAATTAAATTGCATTGTATTTTGATTCGAAAGACATATCGAGGAAATAATGAAAAAACGCGGTCCGTAGGCTTGTAATAGGATATCCGTCCTGCTAAATTTCTTTTTGGTTCGTCAATTACTCTCTCTCGCGCATGTTGTATTAATGTACAATGGCGATTCATGGAGTATTTGCTCACCGCCTTCTTAGATTTAAATTGGTTTATAAATTAAGAGGAAACACTCTGTGACAAATCAACGAAAATGGATAATTTTGAAAATGCTTTAACTTTGATAGCATAATTGGTCCTTGAAGTCTGAACATTACTGTGCACTCCATTTTTGAGAAGTTTTTCAGAGAATTTTTATTTGCTTAACCAATGGGAATGGTATTTTGCGGCCTTGAGGATAATTGTAGGTATCGACAAGGAGAAATAATATATACAAAACAAATTGGTTTAGAAAAACTCCACCTAGGCCTTAAACATTGTCAAGTTGCTAAGACCTTTCATCACGACTCAAAAACGACTAGTCCGATTTTGTTGAAATAAATTTAGAATTATAAAGACATTTATTTGTTTTTAATCTGACCAATACTTTCAGAGCTTAAAAAAAAAGAATTGTTTAACTTGGTTACTTTATAGTGACGCTACATACCTCATGAATAAAATGAGACATGGATCATGCAAATCAATGGATGCGGTTCGCTTTTATTCATAATTAGGTGAAGGTATCTCATTTTGACAAGAATTTCAATTTTGTTTTGTGTCGCAATTTATTAAATTCAAATAAGAACAGTAATAACACGCACTCAATGAATACGTTGCCAATAACAAGGGTGCAATGCAATTATTACATGTTTTTACCAGTTACGACTGGAAACCAAATCTTTAAGTAATGCCAGTCTTTCTGATTCATTCACCATATTGGTATTATTATA
Source organism: Hydrotaea cyrtoneurina (assembly GCA_958296145.1). Classification (NCBI taxonomy): domain Eukaryota; kingdom Metazoa; phylum Arthropoda; class Insecta; order Diptera; family Muscidae; genus Hydrotaea; species Hydrotaea cyrtoneurina. The sequence goes on along the minus strand of OY282513.1, from coordinate 778,070 downwards.
AAACAGAAAAATAAATCGGTTTTTGGTTTCAGACAAGAACAAATTCATTCTCTTTAACATATCAGCTGCTTTAATTCCCCTCCATAGATTATTAAATACCCAGGTCATGCAAATGGAGTAGCAGGTGAATATTTCTGAACATAATGTGAACATTTGCAGTTGAAATGTACAGCTGAATTGTACTAGAACAGTTTGATGACAACTTAATTATGACATTTGCGACAACGTTTCCAAATGACGATAGTGCCACGTTCATGTGAGCGCATCAGTACAGACATCATTTGTGATATGTTTGCACATACCAACATATTTTCTTATTTCGGACATCGGGTACGGGTATTGAGAGCAGCACAGTGGCTTGGAAATATTTTTGGTTTTGGTGTTGGAAATGGCCAGCATCGGGGCAATTCTACATTACCTCGTACACTTTTGAAAGAAATCGTGTTCAAATCTTCAGATGGATAAGTCCAGTAATTTTGAAGTTATGAGGTGCCCCCACTTTTAAAACGTGAGTTGTAGGAAAAACGCTCCCATGTCCGACACTCGTAGCATTTTGTCAGTTTGGTTGTTTGTTTTGGTTTTCGTCACTGCGTATTTTGTATTTATTGAAATGGGTTGTGTTGTGTTGTGTTAACTAATGGCATTAAACAAATAATTTCACAAAATAGCAAACACTTTGTGTGTACATACATAATTGTGCGGTGTAAACAAATAGGCGGCGAGTCAGGAGGACAAGGGGTGGACAGATGAAATGTTGTGGACAGTGATATCTCAATTAATGCCGTTAAATGTATAAGTGGAGATTGATGGATTGGGAGTGTCATCTGAATAGAAAACCGTACATTTATTATAAATTACACCAACAATAGAAATTAAGTCGTTTGTCCCTTTGGAAACAGCAAAATTGTTTCCAGGATAATGTTGTTCCTCCTCCTAGTCCCATTCAACAATCCATAGATTGTTTGGTTTCTGAATGGTTTTCTGAATGTTTAGCAAATAGATTGTGGTGTTCTGTAAACAGATTCATACGGGAGATCTTGTAGTTCATCTCCAAGAAATATTTCTATATGAGAAGCTTACATCCAGATGGATGCTGCGCTTGCTTACAGTCGACAACAAATTCAACTCCTTAGTTTTTTCGAGCACGAAGAAACGTACCCATGAGACTACAGTCCGTTGAAGATGATATCTATAAAATGCATGCATTTGTGGAGGATCTCGACAATTACTATTAACTAAAACTGATGGCCATTTTATTGTTAGAACTATTACTTTTCTGCTAAACCTCATAATTTTTACTGAATTTTAATTGTATATGAAACTAATTAGACGATTTGTGGACAGTTAACAAATTATGAAAGCAGTATTTTGGACATTGACTGCCCGTAGGAATCGTGGTGATCACTTCAATTAAAATTAAAGTCAACGAAATGACGCTTCGTTCAGTACAATGTCAGCTCAACTTTCATTGCGCAGCTGTACCGTTTTTAAAAATGCTATTGAAATATTCCCAACTATTTTGTCATGTCATTTAATCATCGATTTGAAGAGCAATTCTTATGAATTTACACTGAGGGCGGCTTGGCAATTTAGGTAGTTGGAATCGTATACCGCTTACAATGTGTCCCGGGAACATTTTCTCTAATCCTACATTCGTGAGTGACTTACCTGTGTCATAATCGAATTATGTTCAAGTTTCCCAAATTATCGCGAATAATTTGGACACACTAGGTAGATGCTGGCCCATGGCGCACATCTGCTACAGATTACGGCGTAAACAGGTAGATTCGTGTGGGCGAATCACGGTTAGAACAGTTCGTATAAAATCGTCCGCGAGTCCAGTGAAAGGACACAGTCTAGTCTTACGCTTCGTGACGAACGTATCTCTGAACACCTACACATACAGTTTAACTGTTCAAATTTGTCTGACAAATTCTAAAACTAATTTTCATATTCCAAATTAAAAATGGTTAACGTTAACGTAAATTTTGAAAAACTCGAAAGAGATATTGAGAAGTTCACGTCTGTGGATGAACGTGAGTGCAATTCGGATTTATTTGATTTTGGCTATCTCGTTATTTGTTGTACTGTATTCAAAAAATGATCCCATATTAATCTGATGCTTTTGGGTTTGCTTTTAGATCTGCAACTTGCGGCTGAGTTGGGCAAGACTCTGCTGGAGCGCAACAAAGAACTGGAAACCCTTTTGAAGGAGCACAAACATACCGTCGAAGAACAAGAGCAGGAAATTGTGGTAAGTAAACACACCGAGTGCAAATCTATTGTAAGCCAAATTCAGAGATATGTCTGCGTAATGATCCTGCAGTGGATCATTGGGCCATTACTGAGACGCGATTTGTTTATTAGTGTCCGACCGTATGTGCCAGTAAATGTAGCGTTAACTCTTCCATGGTGGTGTGGGATTCGCACAGTACAGTGCACATGCAACGTCAATTTATGCAGCTACATCAATATCAATTGATGATCGATAGGGTTCAATGCATAACTGGTTCAGTGATGCACCTACAATTGAATGTAGATGTAACACAGTTTACCATCCAATGAAGAACATTTCATTTCCGCCCGAAAGGAGGTCTGGTGGGGTCTGATTTGAATTGCAATGAAGCAAAACAATGAACACGCCATAATAAAGTATTCGCTGTGAAACATTTCGGTGCGAGGAGCACCATAGCAAAAATCTAATTTTATCTTTTGGCATTTCGGTGCTACTTATTTGTGCTGACCCATAGCACTAATAGCACTACAAAATAGAACGCATGCAGTGCGAGTGCAGTTGGCATTTGCCCATCTTCCGAACTATTTCATGATGGCTTTATGTGGTTGTGATGATGATGACTATGTAAGAAATGCGAATACGTAACTAATAATTGACTTTGTTCTTTTGCAGTACTTGAAGAAACACACGACGGCTTTACGTGAAGTGAATGATTCCCGCCTGAAGGTCTACGAACAATTGGAAGTCGGCATTCAGGACTTAGAACGTGCCAATCATCGTCTGCTCGTTGAGAATACAGCCGATAAGAAGCATATAAAAACGTGAGTATCTCTTGATGAAAAGACCTCACAAGAATAACCCCCTGATGATGTTTTGTCTTATATTGTAATTGCAGGCTTGGCCATACCATTGAGACTCTCGAGACACGATGTGACGAACTGACTAAACAATTGGAGGAGACCCGTCAATCATTGACGATCGAAAGGCGAAAAAATGAGCGACTTGTGGCGGAGATAAATAAAGCCGGCGGAGAGGCGAACGCAGTGAAATTGAGACCAGCACTGAATAATGAAAATGCTCAAGCTGATGTGAAATCTCCCCAGCCAGGATACGATGCCAACACAACCGCCCCCGAAAATTGTAGTTTTGCCTTCCAATCACCCGCTGCCCGCAACAATGCGAACTCGACTGGTATCAGCGGCATTGAGAACGACAGCTCATTGGATCTGAGCATGGTCTGCGGCCAAGAGGGCAATGATGAAATCATAAAATTGGTTAGTGATTTCGAGGCAACCAAAAAGGCTTACATGGCCGAACAACAACGCTGTGGAGAGCTGGAGGAACAACTTGTAGCCATAAGTATGTTAATTCATTTTCCAACTGTGTTCTGTGCTCATCGTAACTGACTTTTGTCCGCTTCTTTATTCCCCCGTTCCAGTCCAAGAGAATCAAACACTGCAAAGTCGAATTGCTCAAACTAGTGCCAATGAGGAAATGAAATCCATGCATGATGAACTATCCATCCTCGATGAAGTTCGGTGAGTATTGCTGTAGCGATACTTCCATTCGCCGCATGCATGTTACTAACATGTCCTATTGATTTATTTTACAGACAAGGCCAAATGTGCAGCCGGTGTCTGCGTTCCATGGACGACCGCATGACGGTGAACGATGAACAATCGTCACTGGCTCCCACTGAAGAGTGCGAGGAAGACGAAGAGAGCAGTCTGTTGGAACTGGAAGCCAATCGAGGTGGCGATAATGGCAGCGAACACTCGCATGCCGCCTACCGTTCCAGCATGTCGATTAAGGTGAGAAATTGTTTCTATTTCAAATCACTCTTCTATGGCTTAGTGCGAGGTTGACAATGTGAACAAACTAATACCATTTCATGGCGTACCCCTACTCGTTCGTTCTTCATTTCATCTCCCGTTCTCGTGCACTCGTCCCTTCACCTCATTCGAAAACAATCAAATAACACCACACATAACATTCCTCATGTCGTACATCGTACATTGTACATAGATCTATAAACTAACAGTGCTCTCTGTTTTCCATCTCTCTCACAGAATTCTGTTCATGTTAGTGTATTGTATTGTACATACTCGTACTTTGGCTATGTTATGATAACATTATATCCAATCAAATACCGTGTCTAACAACGTCTACTATTAGTGTTTTGTTTGGTTAATCTGTATTCTGTGTGTGTGCGTGCGTGTGTGTTCGTGTTCACATCACATGCGTTGGCTTTTGTAACCATGTAACCATGTCTAATCCACACTCCGTTACCCGTAACCGTATCCGTTAATGTTCCCTCACTTCTAGTTTCATTTTGCAAAACAAACAATCAAACAAACAAAAACACCATGATATTTTCTACTTCTTTTTTTTGATTTTTCTTCTTTTTTGCTTTATTAGGCTAAGGAGCAAGTAGCCACTACTTGCCCGATTTGTTCAAATATCAACACAAAGTACCTGCATGAACAAATGCCAATTTCACTAGATACGGTTTTGTTAGAGCTTTGGTACAAAACCGTCAAACGTTTCAGTTTCATAAGTTGGCTGGCGAAAATGCTGCAATGGCCGGCAATAGTTATAAGCCGTATGATCACTTCCATACCTGACGACGAAGACTTCTCACTTCTCTTCTGACCTTCAAGTGACACATGACAAACGATAAAATCATTTTTTTTTTTTTTTAAATTTTTGCTACAAGAGTACATTTCAATTGATCGATTCGTCACGTTTCGTAGTTGTTTTATAACTGTACTTACCGACCATCTCACTAATCACAATCACCGGGAAACATTCCGCTCTTACGAGTCACAAATACTGACAATACGCAACGTTCTAAACGTTTTCAACATTTTAAATGTGCCAAGACTTTGTTTTTAATTCTGTTTTCCAATTTAGACTAATCTTAGTTAGTAGGTTCTAACAGTGTGTTTGTGTGGATAATTTATTTTAGATTCTAGTGTATAGTAACAAAAGGCGTATTTACATGCATATACTCATATTGTTCTAGTGAAGTAAGCTCTTAAGAAAAACGTTAAGACAGACAGAAGGACAGACGCAACTTACCCCGTGAAACTCCCCACCGAAATCTTGCCATTTTCGTGTGTAGATGCCAGCTCGTCTATCAGGCATAGTTAGTATTAACCATTTCCTACCCAATGTTCCAATGTTCGAAAATTCCCAGTTGAATCCCATCCTTCCCCAATCGCCGGTCAAGGGCTAAGTGTCAAATGTTTTTCTCAACGTTTTTCGTTTTTATTTTTTTTGATACATTCATATATTTTGTGTTTTTTTTAAATATTTGATTTTTGGTTAACGATGAGAAGAGCGTTTTGTTGTTTGTGTGATATTTAAGTTTTCTCTTAAAATGTTTAAGAAGAAGAATCAATAAAAAAAAATGTTACAATTCTATCATTATTAGTTGTTGGTAATTTTTGTCAGTGCATGAGTTCAAGTTTGTATTTACCTACATACATACATACATACACCACTACATACTTATCTATGCAATTCGTTTTGATTTTGCTTATGTATCTCTTTCTCTCTCCCTCTCCCTCTCTGTCTGTCAGAATGAGTCCTTTTCCCTACACACACACACACACACACACACACAAATATAATTACACAAACACTTTATCTCTCTATCTATCTCTCTACCTATCGATCTGTTGCTCTCATGAAAAACAATCCGAATGGAAATCGAGCAAAAGTGAACATTGTTAATTTTGTTGCTTACTATAGCTACCTATAGATTCTGTTGTAGTTAATGGCAAAAAGCGTGTTAATAACCGTCTAAACATCCCATCCATCCCCATTATGCAGGTTGTGCCTCAACATCCCGACTGTTTGGATTTGAATGTTCCTGGTAGTCCGAATCCGTACCGTGATTTGGTCGAGAAGTATGAAGCGCTTTTGGAAGTTCAACGATCGTCGATTGCTCGAAAGAACACGAATGGAGGTGTTTCCCTGGCTGAGGAGTTCCAATCGTCGGGAGAGTTCACGCAGACGCAGAAGTTAATGTTGCAAGCGGCTCATGCCGTTGCCTCCGGCAATTGCGATACGTCCACTAACGGCGATGCGGTCAGCAGTTGCAACGGCAGCATGAACAATGACGGCAAAACCAATACTAAAGGTGAGAAGAATCGCGGTCGTACACCAACGGAATTTTCAGAGGCAGAGACATCGTCCTCCGGATATTCGGATGAGACGAGTAACAAAGGCACACAAACGGATGAGAGGCCCGGATATTTCCTATGCTCTATTGGAGACGGTGAAGACTGTAAATTCAGTATTTATGATGATGCCAGCCCTATCGATTCTCGCTTCCGCAATCGTCCCGAATACCGTGAATTGTTCAAGGAAATATTTGCGGTATTGAAGAAGGCCGCCGAGAACAAGGAGGAAGGTGACAAACTGCCCCTGCTGGATGATACTCACCCAAATGGCAGTGCAGCTCAAAAAGTACCTCCAGTCACTCCTGCCACTGAGGAACCTCCCGTCGATTTCGCCGACGATGCACAGAGTATCATATCGTCAGCGGTATCCGAACAGTCATTTGCCATGTCTGAGTGTGTCACCAAATTGGAACGAAAGACCGCCAAGAAGCACATCATCGAAAAGAATCAAGAGAATAAGCCGCCAATGGCTGCTTCCATTGCACAACTCTCTTCGCCAAGTGTAAAGCACATAATCGAAAACGGCCGTGTATTGACACCACTTAAACGGGAGCCCTTGGACTATTTGGCCGTTGGTGTGGGCATTAAGAAGAAGAACCGCAGAAAGAACCGCAACTTCTCCAGTGATCGTTCCGAATCTCCATTGGCTTTACCCACACCTCCACGCATCCTGGTTGCCAGTGGCAAGAAGCGCAAGGATGTTCGTCCATTTGTTGAATCGCCCATGTCCAACACGGCCGAACAACTTCCAGGCACCCCCGGCAGCTCGAGGGGATCCCGCAGTGCTCCCAAATACGAATGGAATGGCAACTCAATGATTATTTACAATCGCAGCCTTAGTGGCAGAGGAACCCGCGATGTTGATGTAGCCAATATTCCTTATCGGCCAAGTACCGTTTCGCAAGATTTGCACAAACTGAAGAAACTGGACTTGTCCTATGCGGAAGTATTGCGACGTGCCGATGCCTGCAAGCAGCACCATCACCAACAGCAGCAGCAACAAAGACGACGTAACCATCGGCACTAAGTCGACAGTGAAGAAGAACAATACAAGCCTCTCCCCATGAACCCAGTGTTACGAGTATCTACACAAATGATTAAGTATTAAGTAGGTGTCCCCCCATCTCTTTGGTCCCCTATTTACCAAACACAATGTGATCATCCTCGTCATCGGAGCATTACCCCTCGATTCTGTTGCTATCACAGCATGCAGCATCTACTCATCATCTGCCATTTATTGTGAGTCCAATCCTACCGGACTTACAAGGATCAACTTTTTTGATTTAAATTTAGTTATTAAACTGATATGCAATTGTCCTTTATGTTTTTTAAAAAAACTCTTTTCCTGCTATCTCCTCTCGAGCCCCTTTCTCGTTCTCGCTCTCTCTATCTCTATCTTTATCTTACTTTTTATCTGTTAATTATAGTTTATTGTTTTTAAGCGAATGCGCATATTTTTTATTATTTTTAATCGACGATAAGGCAGGCGGCACGATAAGACGCATTGAGTAATTGTGGGCGCTCAGCGCACAATCCGCATTAATACCGACATACCTACAATACTTACGGCATATGTTTAACATTAACTTTTAATTAATTATATTTTATTTGTATTTTGTAAATAACATGAGTTTGCTTTCAAATTCATTGAATCAACGAAAGTCCCCTATACTCCCCCGACCCCACCAAACCAACTGCAGCTGTCCCTTGAAAATGAAAATTGATTCAAATCTAGCTCTATATCAAAATAGTCGACTAATAAATTGAAGTAATTTCTAAATGAACAACTTAATTTTCCCACTACTCTTTGAATGGATAGGATACTGGCGGCCCATTTCAGTACACTTACATAAATATAATCCAAAATTCAGCATGCAGCCCGAGACAGAGCCATACAGACACAAATATGTTAAAGAGATTCTGTGACTCTCTTTGGCCACTGAATTCTTACTCGATTTCGCATAATGAATAGTAACAGTATGTATTCCAAATAAAATAAACCGAAAGACATGAACCTAAGTGAATTAGTTAAACGAACGGCCTTGTTTTCATTTAACCCAAAACCCAGGGTAAGTATAGAACACTCTAATCTGACCTGAATTCTCCAAGTAGGGAGTAGAAATCGACCCTTTGCAAATCGAAACACAACAAAATATTCGCCTTTTTCAGATTACATTTATACAAATATTACCCAACTCATTAAGTAGTAAAACTTTAGATGGAAGTGACAACAGTTTGCATTATTTCGAATAATAATAAGGCATTAAAAGTGGTTTTTAACCTTCCCCTCCGATTTAGTACGTTGACTTTGTTCAGAAACTACGCGCGAAATATACTTCCAGTGAGAGGTCTTTACAAACAGCAAATAAATATGCATGTATATAAGTCAATTAAAGGAATCGGATCGCACACCGTATCTTTTCAGCAAAATAGTTTTCACTCGCAACGGGTGACAAGGCAAGCTTCAAACCTAAGCACTGTCAGATGTCGTTTAGAACTAACTAAACAACGCATTACCTTTTCTGGTCCTATTGAATTCAATAGACTTCCAACCAGTTTGAAAACAATCGAGGTTTTATCTACATTTAAAAACCAGTTAAAACAATACTTAATTGATAATGTGGAAATGCTTCTAATATATTGATTTTATTTTTTCTTTGATTATTTAAAAAATTTGAATATAAAAATTTGAAATATACAAATTGCATATATAGATTACTATATGATAATATTATTATATGAAATGAGTTTATAGTTGCCTACTAGCCTCTAAAAAGCCAATATGGCGCAGAGGCATAATTATTATTTTGTATTATCTAATTTCATTGTTAATAAACCAATTTAAAAAAAAAAAAAAAAAAAAAAAAAAAAATAACACCGTTTTTCGGAAAGGGGATAAAAAATAAAATACACGTATATCGGCGATTTTCATGTACACGTCAGAAGTTTTTTAAGTTTGAAGTATGAATCTCGTAGTGGCCTGTATGAAAGCCTTTGGACCGATTTTTAACCATTTTTCAGTGATCCAATCGAGCTGATTTTTTGCAGGCAGACTCGTGGAAATGTCTGCATCACGTGTACATGAAAATCGCCGATACACGTGTATTTTTATTTTTTCCCCTCTTTCCGAATATGCGCATTTGGTTCATAGGACAGAAAAAATCTATTTTTTGTAACACGGTGTAATGCAACGACAGTTGTATTACATTCCCTACATGTGACAGTTCAAACAAATAAAACACACTAAATTGTAAATTATCACTTCAAATTGGACCAACATTAATTTTCAGACATAGCAAGCAAACGAAAGCATTTCTGAAGCATACGTTCCGGCTGAATTATATTGGCAATCACAAATTCACCAATCTGGCATGATTGTATCTCGAACAGAGTTGTTGTACAATTTCTTCTCTGGAATTCCAATACTAAAGGGTTTTCCAACAAGAGGTGTTATTTTGAATCACCCGGTATTTCGGTAGCTGTCACTTTTGAAGTTTTTATTCTTTGACATTTGACTACGCCATTTCTAAAAATGGAACGATACACGCTTCAACTAAAGCCGGCCGATCATCAACAACGTCGTGTCTGCTGATTGGGTTCTTAAAATGCATGAAAATGATCCGGAATTCCAACGAAAAATCATCTTGACTGCTGAGGCATCTGGGGCTCGGAAAACCCAAGAGTTATTGTTGAGAAGCCTCTCCATCCTCAACGTGTGACTGTTTGGTGCGGTTAATAGTTCGGCGGTGTTGGTTAGTTTTTCGAAAATGAGGTTGGATCAACAGTTTCGGTGAATGGATTGCGCTACCGAGAAATGTATAATTAAATTTTTTATGGTCGGAGTTGGATGATAGTGATCTGAACGACGTTACTTTCACTAAGACGGCGCTACGTGCCACACAAGCAACGAAACCATTGCTCTTTTACGGAACAAGTTTTAACACCTTGCGACTTCTTTTCCTTTGGGGCCACGTGACATATAAGGTCTACGCCAACAGCCCAGCGTCGATTCAAGACCTCAAAGATAGAATTCGTGAGGCTGTCGATGACATAGGGTAGCCACTTTGCGAAATAACATCTCTGTATATTTCCGTGTCGATTAATTAAACCATTTAAAAATCAATGAAACTGAAAAATAGGAACACGCCTACATACGTATAGATAGTCTTTATTTGTTCATAACCGGAAAAGCGTATTTAACAAATATATCTCCACTCTACAGCTTACAGATAGCACACCGCCCATATGACCATCCATGACCCTTCATTATGGCTAGAATCATGTTCCACGTATATGACCACGGAGTCTATGTGGATCCTAATGAAGGTTTGTCGCTCAAATCTGAATATGTTCTTATTTATTCCGTCTATGGAAATAAAATGCCTTACAGACCAGTGCTTAATAATAAAATAGTTCTAACAATTTTTTGAATTAATTTATGTTGTAAGAAAAATCAATTTCAAATTTACTGCATATTTCATTAAATTCTCCAAGCGACCTTAGGTTCATTCATAACATAGTTTGTTGTATGAAAAGGTATATTTTAATATTAACAATTTCTTAAACTTCTAGGAGGAACATTAAAACGATAAACCCACAAATAATTTTATACAAGAACACAATAGACTGATAATATGTACGATTAACAAGCAAAGGAAAATTAATAAGTTTAAATCGGAACTGTACTTATATCAGAATGGGAACATGTGACTTCTGTATCCACCCCCAGTTCTTTATGTTCATTCCGTATCATTGTTAGGGCGCTCAGACCTATCACGAATCCAATCTGTCCATGATTTGAGGAAGTGTCTTCGATTTCAATGAATATTCATATGTACATTCTCTTCCACCCGTGAAATTTACTCCTATCCCTATATCGCACCTAAAATTTCTTCCCGTTTTCCAATTTCAAATTGTATTAAATGTTTCAACTTCTAAGTTCTCCGGCAACTCACCAATAAACACACACGCAATAGGTTGGATTATGTGTATGCGGTGTGTGTTCGACATGCTGCTGTTTGCGGACGTTATACCCGTCCGATTTACGGATGTGAATAATAGTTTGGACTGCACAGTATGTTCAGGCATACAACTTCGTCGACGAGAACACCACTTAACATCATTTTTGCATAAAAATGCTAATGTGTGGCCAGCAAAGGACATGGTCGCACAAAATCACTGGTTTTATATGGTCTGTTCTATGCCCATACACATACACATGTACGAATACGTGTGTGCTTCGATATGGACAAGGAGTATTACAACGATACCGTGTGTGTGTGTGTGTGTGTGGCTGTAACGTACACAGAGAGGACATTTATTAATATCACACATCGGCCTAACACTCTGGCAATTGCAAATAACATCATCCACTGCAAACATCCCCTGCAAATCAGATACACACGCGCAGTTCCATACAAAAGTTGTCGTCACCAAAGTGTATACAATCTACATACGTAAATAAGATGGTGACCTTCACAAGGGAATGGGTGGTTACAATCAACTATACAATTCTTCTCATATTTCCGCCTCCCAGTTTTGTATTTCAATGTCTACAGGTCTGTTCGTTGCTTGGAGAGGTCTACGGGTGCCAGACATAAAAGTTACTGCCTGTTTCCATAAAAGGAATTTGTTAAATTGTCCGTTGTCTAGCAAATAATAAATCGACCCTATTCCCATATCACCTTAAATCATGGGAAAGACAGACAATTGTATAAATGTACATGCTACCACATTCGACAACCCGGTCCGATAAAAGCTGTTTCAAAAGCTAACTGAGTTTCGTCTCCCAGGTCAATAAGTGAAGATGGACTCATACCAACACAAAACCACTCGATAAGAAATGAGACCTCAGACTAGCTGACTTATTTTATAGATCTTCTCCACCTTATTTATCTTATCGATTTTATTGATCTTCTAGAACTTATACATCCTACGGATAATTCAAATCTTATTATTGTTCATCTGCCTATGATTTTCCAGCAAACATTGTCATGTGAAGTATACTTTTGCTAGTGACTATGGAACTGTCTAATACTCGAGACTGGCATTATCTGTGTCCGCGTGTATGTTTTAATGTTATCCCCAGTTATGTTTCATTGCAGCCAATTCGAGCTTATCGCAAACAAGGGCATATAAATTGCGGTCATACTTATGTACTTATGTGCACATAAGGGTATATGTATGTACTAGTGGCTATGTACTTTACGGGCACCGTAAAATGCATTACTCCTACGGTACGCATGGGTGTAACCTGTGTCTGGATTTGCGAAGCCTTCGAGAGTTGGTAACTGTGAATTAATTATGTCATGGACATCAACAGCAGAAATGATTTGGAAGTAGCGTCGTGTAATTAACTCTTTAATTTGTACACAATGGCAAAACGACTATCTTGCATTTTCTTGTTAATCCACATTCGAAGTTACTCAATTTCCTTCAAATCTGCAATACGATTTTATGCTGAGGATTCAAGGCACTAAATAATCTACTTTATTGGCTCTCGAACAATAGATGAGAACTCACAATTTAAATTGAAACATAAATGTTCGAAGTTTCAATCAGACCCGCAAGTCACTTTGGTCACTGGGGGCATGTATCACTGGCATACATCTACATACATAATCAAGTCGTAACAGGTTAATTTGATTTGTAGTATGTATCTGACGACAATAAAGTTGGATGTCAAGGTACAATAAAATAGTTGATGGCAGTATCGATTTTGATTGGATGCATGCATGCAGGAAGGTCGCTTCATCGGTTGGGTGGAGCATTGAGATATCAAACGATTATTCAAATTGTTTACACACTACTGCAGATTGGTCAGACGAATCTATTGTCATGCCGATACAATCAAATATTTACTTTGTCAAATATTTCTGAAATATAAAATATATTTCAATTGCTTTTGGTAAGTATTGGACTCTTGTAGCGCTCTCTTGACGACGGCGAATCTCCCCAAGATAACAGGAACAGATTGGGAAGGACGAAGCACGCTTACACGCAACTCCCCACTGGAGCGAAGGTACACATTTTTAACAGCAGTGTTAAATCTGTGATTTTATATGGATGCGAATTGTGAGACATGCTGGTTGACCTTGTCATAGATGAAGAAGGCAGCTCGAGAAAAAAATTTAATCGACCGGATGGCTACTGATAAACTTAAAAAACTTGACAAAGGTTTTTTAAATTAAAAAGAAAACATTTTTATTTTTTTTACCAAGTAAGTTAAAGTTTTTTTATTTAATTTGTATAATTGACCACTTCAAAAAAAAAAAAACATTTCGTGATTGTTTTGCTACGACGCGTACTTTCAATCGTTAAAATTCGTGCCTGCTCACCATGGATGAAAAGTCGTCATATAAATAAGAAAAACTAACGTATGCGCAATGATAAAACTGAAGAGCGACATCAAGTATACGTATGGGTGAACCCTACATATAAATTTGACTAAGACGACTATTTCCCAAACCAAACCCTTTCAAACCCGATTAAGAAAGTGTTACCTAAGACATGTCAAACTTCACTAGACAAGCGAAATAAATCCGCCTTAGATGCATCGAGCAGTTTTACGCTTTAACCACACCACACTCTCAATAATGCGGCATCGGTCGACTTGTTTAAAGCATGATTTTGATTTGATTTGATCTAGTCAATGACATCTTAACATTTCCTGGCAAAAATAATATAATAACGGGGGGAAACAGCTTGTGAAACTGAAAATTATTAGAAGACCCTCGTACAAATATGTGTATGTATCTATGTGTGTGTGTGTGACATAATTTACATTAATTTATTTAAGGCCACATACGGAATATAAGACATTTTTGTTAAAAGGCCTCAGTAAATGCAATGCGCAGTGTTAGCAATAGGAAATTAGGTGTCGGAAGAATGAAGTAGGAACGAGGAAGTAGTGTTTGTTGACGTTCCTTTTGAATTTGATAATGTCACAACTGGCAGTAGACACACTTGTTGTCGTCCGATCAGCCGGTCATTTTACAATGAACGGATGAGTCCCTGAATATGTATTTGGCCACTGGCCATACTCTACAATTCACATTAATTTATTTAAGGACAACTACTGAATATAAACTGTATTAAACGTATGAACATCGCAAGTGCAACGTATTTAACCAATTCACCAAAGCTGTATTGGAATGTGCCTCACACAGTACAACGACTTCATTTCACATTCCAACAGTGTTTCGCTCCTCAATGTATTAAGCTTTTCAAATGTCTGCTCAAAATGTATGCAAATTAATTCGGTGGCATTTGAATAGCAACGCATTTAACCCACACTACATTAACATTGTGAAGATTTGCCGTAAATTGACCCTGACCGATGTCGAATATGGCATTTGCGTAGTTCTATTTCCAGTCGAAATAAAAAGACAGAAACGATTGTCATTTGAATATCTAACAATGGGAAAGCGAAGTACCGTCAGAATTCGAATTCGTAAATAAAGACAACATTGTTAAGATAGACATTACACGTCAATCGTTTTGATATACAAATGGGTTTGTTATGCCAAATGATTGGCTTGTATTTTCAACTACTGATTTTCACCCTAACCAGCGAGGAGGACACAGACATCCTAAAACCCACGAAAAGGATTTGGGCAGAGTATACATACACACTCTGTGTATATAGAATAAACCGTTTGTTATTCAAGCCGAATGAAGTATGGCTTTATCACCACGTTTTATTGCCGGTATGTTTTGACTTCATGTTTGACATAAAATGTCTTTGGTACTTCTTCCAAGCGCATACTTGAAAACACGGTAGTTATGCCTTCATGCAATGTAATCCAAATGGACTCTTCCAAAGGGAATTATGGCCTAAAGTTGGTTGGACCTCATCAGAGTGACTAAAACGGACAATTATGTCCATAATAATACGTAAATCATACTCCAGGACCGAATGCCCCATGCAAGTCCATTGCGCCATCTTTTCAACATGTCGGACCATGCTGGTATTTACCTTTCACGTTGGTAAGGTGAGGCTACAAATCCTTGTTATGGAACTTGGAGAGCAAATATGTAAAGTCTAACGGCCTTCCGTATGATTGACAGTATGGCTTCCGTAGAAAGCGATTTACTGGAGACCCATACGGAGGAGTTCTTCTGGATCGATGGAGTCGATCCATTCGATCCATTCTCTTACATTCATAATCGTATAACCATCGGTCGGTCAAGTCCTCTGGAGATTTGTGAGTGGGGTCAAATGAACAGAGTCGTTTTTAATGCGCCAAGGACTGAGTGATGTTTCTTACCATGCAAATGTTCCACTAGTCCAGCACCGTCGTCCACAATCTATCCAGGGTCTCTCATCAGTTTTTTGTCAAATGGACAGCTGGCCGGACGACGCTCTGTAGAGAAAATTCATTCTGTGTGTATGGATGTACATATGTCATCAAGGTCTCAGAATGAAGTGGATGTGGAATTTAATAGACTCTATTCTGTATCACGCGAAATGTTATATTCCATAACCAATGCTCCCAGAGAACAACTGTTGGAGAATATTGCCCACCGTTTGCGACAGCAATCGAAATCTCTGGCAGACTGCTTTAATAACATCGGTGACTATAATGTACCAAGTACTTTTAACGAGAGCGTTGGCGTTGGCGTTGGCGACTACAATAAATCGAATAATGTCATTCGATGTGAAGTCCGGAAATTGCCACCACATAGTATTGACACCGTATGTCCAAAGTCGGACGCTGATAGCCGGGAGGTCGCTGCTGATGCTGTTAAAATAATGCTTTCGATGGCATCCGGCGAATAAATCAATACGCATCCGTGAGAACAATTTAATTGTGTTCATTAAGATGTACACGAAATAAATCATAACGATTGCTAATGCTAATGAAATGCTCTCCGCCTCCATGTTTGTGAGGGACCCAAATGGCAAAACAAAACAAAGTGACCACATAACTTGAAAGAATTTGCAAGTCAAATCTATTCACGACAACAATGCGATGCGTACTCAATCAGACCCAGCACAGACACAGTTTCCAACAAGACGCCATCACAACACTGTCGTCCCTCCACGCCCAACCACTCGATATTAACACAACTGTCGACTGTTATTGGCAAAGTTCGTAGTGGTTGTCTCGGTGGTCTCCTTGTGGCATCGCCCGCCCTCCAATTCACAGGCAGCAGTGAGTCAATCTGATATCATTATAATCGCATAGCAGGGCTGGAGTGAAAAAGGACACTTTTTGTGTGTTGCCATTGCTATTGTTATTATTATTATTATTTTGTTTTTATTATACGAACATGTTACTTTCCATCCGCAGACGAGGGAGACGACAAAACGGATGCATTGTGCACAAACGCCTAAACGTACCAAGGATGGATGTTGTAAGATGGATGTTTGGATTAGTAGACCAGTATTCATAAGTTGTAATTATGGGAGACTTTATTGATCTTTCTAATGCTATTCATTGTAGTGTGGCGCCCAACTCTACTTCTTAACTGACTATTTCCATTGTTTCGTCAATGGACTCATGGATCCTGTCAAATCATTGATCATCAAATCTGTCAAGGAGCTCCTACTTGTATTTTTTTGTCTATTGATATCGACCAATTTTACGAATACGTGTATTATTGTGCGATTCGTCCAGAAGCTTTAAACGGCCATTCCATTAAATACTAAATAATGTCTTAAGTCCATGTCCATGCATTTTTTAAAATGTTAAATGTTCTCATTTGGTTTATGTTTTTGACTGCATGTCACGAGGCTGTACTATTGCAGCCAACGTACTACATTAATGGAATCCACTTCAGATCCGGTATTTAAGTAGTACCTATATTTTACGTTGGGATACATTAAAAACTTCAAACTGATACAAGGATGTACGTATGTACGGGTGTATACACGTCCATATTGCATCAGGAAGGTATGTACCGAAGAACGCATGAACTTTCTTTGCCTTTTCGACTCGCAGACAGATGTAACCTTTGTTGTCTGCTTTCTTCTGCTCTTAACTCTCATTACACATTACTTTTCATTAGTTTTCCGCGTTGCATGTTTACGACACAGTGAGCCACGTAATATTTCACTAAAGCATCCGTCTTTCGCACACATACGCGCTACGGACGTAGACACAAACACATATAAATAGTTCTGGCACACTCACATCCGCTGGCGAAGCGAATTCCGGCGCGTCATGTATGTAAGCACCAAGTCCTAACTAAATTCGTCTTCCTTACGATGTTTTGGGCGAACGAACGTGTGTATGCAAGTGTGCGGACAAAATGGAACGGAAGTAGAAGAAAACTTCCGCTCACTTCGGCAACAGTAAAGAAATAAACTCTTTTAAGTTCTTCATAACTATTCTCCGCCGTTGTACGGAGAGCACTCAGTGTCGTTTGTATTCACCCGAAGTGCTATTTGTTTCGAATAAAATGATAAACGTTTGTGGCCGCATTCGTTGGGAGGATGAAATGTGGGTCACAGCACGGCTGATGGCCGCGTCGTATGGCACCGTTTAAACAAAAGGTAACAACTCAAAAATTGTTCAATTTGTGGTCATTTTTAGCCACTGTAAAACATGCTCTATTTCCTCTCCTCTTTCTGCAGAAACCTGCAAAGTTGTTATTTTTACCACCACTGAACAAATAAGAGAACAATGGTCATATTATTTTTAATGGTATTTTCTAGCAATGACATACTTTGTTGACCTCCAGTTAAAATTTTGAGTTGTTATCCTTTTATGGAACGTCTGCGACATGTTCTGCACAGTGGAGCAGCAGCCGAATTCATAAATAGCACAGAGAAACGAAAAATAAAATGGATACGTGATGCCTGTAAAACTTGTACGCATATCCAGAATGAAACTGCGTTACTGTGGGTTCTCAGCAGGAATAAAACTCTTTCGACATCAACATTACAGTTCTTTGTACAATTTCTCGAATAAAAATAGATTTATTTGCGCGAAAGATTCCATTCCACTCTAGCATCCTGATCTTTCCAACCAACATGACTTTGTGATAGATTAGTCGAGTCGAATGTTCACTGTAGTTATCTATTTAGATCAATTGTGAAGTGAAAGAACATGACTGTGCCTAACGCCTGCGATCCTGGTGGGACATCGATTTACATCAACTTTATCGTAACTTGACGACAAGTGATCGACTGTATGGGTCAAATTCTATATTTAATAGTTCCACAAATAGCCGCCGTTTACGAATAAATGGGGCGACAGATGTTGCAACAATGCAACGTCTGTATTTCATTACAGATAGCTATTGTGAAAAGGATTAGAGGAGAAGGATTTCAGAGACCTGATCCCAGAGTAACCTCTACTAAAGGCATTACGTTTCTGAATCACATTATTCATACACATATTTTCACCATTCAAAAGGGGCTACAGTTTTTTTTGTTTTAGCACAACGTGGCGGCGACTGACTTTTGCATTTGAGCTGGTGTACCGATGTTTGCTTGGGCGAGTTTACCCCACTGCAGCACACATATATTCCGGTCGCAAGTCATGTTGTGTTCTGTGAATACACGCGTCCATTGATCATTTCCAAATTGTTAGGATGAGGGTATTTGGAATCGATTACGATATGCGGCATTCGTTGGTGACGTCAAAATGAACCATTTTCCTCCTGCAGGAAACGCTTTACCGCTTGAACTGTGACATGAACCTACGACTATAACTGTGTTTGCATTGTGTGGCCGAAACATTTTATGTTAATTATTCGAACATCGTTTCTGTAATTGGTTTTCTCAATTAGTAATTCATGATATTGCTCCGAATATGAGTGGAGACTGGCATGGAGTTTGAGTGGCACCGGCAGTGGCTTCCACTCTGGCGGAAATGTACAATCACATGTACTGCTACATATACACATTTACTATACGATTACTAGCTTTTGTTGAATTGCTTCGACTCCAGAGCGGAAATGTAGATGTTTGTTGACATTTCCTTAACTGAGAACAACAGCATTTTCCGATACGTACGTACAAACGTTTGTGTGCGGCGTGAGTGATGTTCAAAAAATAATTTGGCATTGATTTACTTCAGTTGTACCAAAATGAGTTGATGGGTATTTTGCGTACATTGAATGTAGATATTTTAATGGGAAACTAGTGCGTTTATATCTGGACCTACATAATGTGTAAATAGGATGTTAAGAATCGCATTTCCCCAGTGTGAGCCATGCTAATGCGTTTAAAAGCGTCGTTAAGTTCCGTCGGATCAACTCTTATGTATCTTTCACCAAGTATTGTGTTCCACTGTATCACAGTCTACGTGTATAGTTCCTTTCATAGTTCCTTAAACGGGAGCTGTAGACCCCGTATAATTAGATCTTTCGAATTTAGAAAAATAACAAAAAATACGAGATTTCGAAGGTCTCGGAAAGCGAGCTGCCTCCAATTATATACTCACTGATCAACTGTTTAAAGTGTCAAGTTGTTTACGTTGCTAACTGATTACTCTCTTACTCGTAAGAATGCTTGATCGTCTTACCAGGTTTCTCTCCTGGCTTTATTATTGAAAAATATATCTACGCTGAGGTTGTATCCAATTTGGACTGAAGAT
This sequence comes from Hydrotaea cyrtoneurina, assembly GCA_958296145.1. Classification (NCBI taxonomy): domain Eukaryota; kingdom Metazoa; phylum Arthropoda; class Insecta; order Diptera; family Muscidae; genus Hydrotaea; species Hydrotaea cyrtoneurina. The sequence continues at coordinate 758,094 of OY282513.1, read as the reverse complement.
AACTTTATATCATCAACGAGCTTTACGATTTTTCTCTCATACATTTTGCATTTCATTGAACAAATGTTTGCTTGGAGTTTTTGCTGATTAATGTCATTGCACATTTTTGTACAAGTAGCCGACGTGATGGGTAGAAGTGTGCCGTTCAACTTATAATTTACAGTAACCATTATTGTCGCCTTGAAGTGCATTTTTAGAGTTATGAAATGTTGACGCTTTGTGTATACGTCTGGCAAAGCAAGGACATCAACATGATGAATTACCAAATAGAAAAAACAAGGACCGCTCGCTCTGGTTCATTCATTTGCTTGTCAGTATTTTGCTTGGCTCAACAGCATTTTGGGGATTTGTCAAAATCACAAAAAGGCTTACGTCTAAATGGGAACAGAGCAACAACCACAACAACAAAAACCAAATAACTAAGATGCTGACAAATAAGCATTCTGTATTGTGTGCGTGTGTGTATGTGTGTGTGGAGGGGGTTTGTGTATATGTATGTCTATAAAATTCGACAGAATGAATTAGAGCCCCACAAAATAGCACAGGAAATTGGATCTGCCGTCGTGTGGCAAAGAGCTCTGAAGTGGGTGGCAGGCACACCATCGTCTTACGCAATTACAGCTCTATGCTTCGTTAGGTGTCTGAGAAGAAAAAATCTTTTCCAATGGGTTTCTTTGTCGTCGTTTCATGTCCCACTACTGGCTTCTTTATTTCGGTCGTAATGGCTTAAGAAGTTTGTACACAATTCATATCAGTTTGTAGGAGATGTCAACCGGAGGTTGTCTAAAAAAGCACAACACTTGTAGGACTTAGTAGAGGTCTTTTTTTTCTGTAGTAATTGCATTTTTTTTTTGGTTTTGAAGTGAGATTTAAATTTAAGGTTGATTAAGTGCAGAAAGCGGAGAATCACACAAACGAACAAAACGTAAGTATGTACAAATGCTTGGATATTCAAGTGATTTGGTGTTTTTCATTCGGGGGCACACTTTCCACTTCCGTTCCTTAAATGCCTCAAAGCAAGGATTGGATTGGTTTGCCATACGACATCGTACACGATGAATGGCAGATTTGCGGTGTTTCAAGGTGAGAGTGTAGCTTTGTAAGACTATTCCTATATAATCTCTGACAGCTTTGAAGTGTAAAGGCACAGTCATTCATCGAACTGTAGTAATTTTACATCGATCCCATTTTAGATCCTAAAAGTGGATATAAATTCCCAATCAATTCAATAATATGTGCCGTAGAAATGACGCTGAGTATTAAAAGACTTTATGTATTACAACAAGTTCAGTGTTGTGGCACGGCTTCTCATGGATATTTTCATGCCTCACATAAACGGAAATAAATTAAAGACCTGATGACCAATTTGGTTTTCGGAAGAGCAAACCTGTACCGCTGGCCGGTAGCTGTCACTTCTGAAGCGTTTATTCTTTGACAAGTACGCCACTGCTAAAAATGGAACGATATACGCTTCAACAACGCATTGAAATTTATTAAAATACCAAAATCGTGAACATTTTGCAAAACTAAAGCATTTTTTGGTCGTCGTGAAGCAACTTGTCGGACAGCAGCACAGAAATTGGTGGAAAAATTCGAGCTGTTGGGACAAGTTAGTGATGTGAAGAATAAAACCCGTGAACGTCGCTCAAGAACAAGTGATAATATTGCTGCTGTAGGCCAAAGTGTTGAAAAAAACCCAGGTTTGTCCATTCCTCGTTTTTTTTGGAATTGGGCATTCCACAAACGTTATTACACCGTATTTTGCATAAAGACTTAAGGCTTATAAAGTTCAGTTAACACAAGACTCAAGCCGGCCGCTCATCGACAACATGTCCTTGAAATCCATGAAAATGATCCGGAATTCCATCGAAAAATGGTCTTGACTGATGAGGCCCATTTCCACCTCGGTGGCTGCGACAACAAGCAAAATTGTCGCATCGGAGAAGCCTCTGCATCCTCAACGTGTGACTGTTTGGTGCGGTTAATGGTTGGACCGGGTAATTGGACCTTAGTTTTTCGAAAATGCGGTTGAATGAACAGTTATGGTGAATGGATTGCGCCATCGACAGATGATTTATGATTTTTTATGGTCGGAGTTGGATGATATTAATCTGGACTACGTTTACTTTCAAAAAGACGGCGCTACGTGCCACACAGGCAACGAAACCATTGCTCTTTTACGGGAAAAGTTTCCGGACCGTGTTATCTCTCGAAGAGGTGATCACAATTGGCCACGGATATCTTTTGATTTAACTCATTGCGACTTCTTCCTTTGGGGTCACGTGACAGATAAGGTCTACGCCAACAGCCCAGCGCCGATTGAAGATCTCAAACGTATAATTCGTGAAGCTATCAAGGACAAAGGGGAGCCATTTTGCACTTTGGTTATGGAAAATTTTATTAAAAGGATATAATTATACATTTAAAATTGCTAAAAACGGGTCAGTTGTTTAATGTTTATAATTTTTAATTTCTTATCTTTTTTCTGTTTTTTGTCATCGAGTTTTGGCATCACTTGTATGTTTTTTTCATTTCCAACAAGATTCCTTGTTCCTTCAAATAAGTTTAAAGGATGAACAAAATATTCAAACTTGAACGAAATTTGTTGGCACTGTTGCACTCTCATAAGAATTGGTTCAATGTGTCCGCATAGTCCTGTTCTGCACAGGTTGCACACGTTGTGACATGCCACGAATATCCGGGAAATCATGATGTCGCCGTTGGAGAAAGGGTTGCCAGAAAATGCAGCTCACGTTTTGAACATGTATGATACTTCTGGAATTATGGATACGATAAGCAAATCTAAACGAAAATTCACCCTACCGCCTGTGTCATATCTTCATAGGTAAGTACTTAAGGTAGTGCATATGGAGCAGCAGAACTTGGGGCATAGGAACACAGTGTTGATGTCTGCCTATTGTTTGAAGGTGATTAGCCATCTATCAAACTGTATGACACTGTAATGGTAAGCTAGCGCAAAAATATTACGTTTTTGTCAAACATTTTTCTAATGTGCAGCCAAATTTCCGTTTTTCTTTCTTGTTTTATTACCATTTAAAGTTGCATTCTAACATTTTAACATCATTTCAAAGATGAATAACTTCTGAAGTTGTAATCTTAAGGGTTGATCTTCCTTGTAGACATTTTTAAGCAAAGCACAATACACATGCATGTTGTTAATCGGGAACTAACAACACTGATAAAATAGATATAGGAAAGTGTTATGGTTGATATCCTAAGAAACAGGAAATCCGGTATGGCATGGTGCTCGGCATGCTTGGAAATGAAGGTATTTTTACATTGGCTTGTCATAATGATCTTCGATTTGTTCGATATGCCGTCATAATCTTGTGAAAGTACCGGATGTTCAGAATGCACAGGAGCAATTAAATCAATCAATCGCGATATGTAAATAGATTTGTAGGTGGGACATGGGTTCGCTGCTGGTTCTTTTATATCAAGTTAATGTCAAATGAGGAGTCCGGTGAAAACACACTATCCTATTGGTAAAGGGGTGAACATGTAACCCCAACCAACCGGTCTATGACACAAAACAACGGCAAACACGCACGCAGGCACTAGTCCTAATAGAATACAAAAATAATTGTACTGTTCGTGGTACACACGTCCATATGCACTTTGTCCTGGCTGTGCATGTTGCGGTTTGTTTAAAAACACTTTCTGTTGCAAATGCTGTTGTACGGTGACATTGCCACAGTACAAAGTGTCACCGTCACGTTTAATTAAATTGGCTGTCTACGATAACTCGACTTGGCTCTTTTTATAGGCAACGTAATTGAATGTATATGTGTTCGTGTGTTTGTGTGTGTTTTACTTGTATATGGCGACCCGGAATAGCTGTGACGAAACCTCTTTGCATTCGAATAGGGCATGCAGTTCTCACCAGGACAACTGTGCAGATGCTGTTATTCGTTGATTTTTGTAAGACGAAATGCAGCTCCCAATAATATTAAACATAATTCGTCACACTGAAAGAGGCTGTAGGCTAATCGAATTATTGATAGTGACGGAATGCACAATGCGCAGAGGAGGCGTGGAAGAGTGTTTTTAGACTTCGAAATCTGAAAATTTCTATAGTCCTATAGACTATTAATCCAACCTCAAATCTAGCAATGTTTTATTTACTCAAGCATTCTGTTGAGATTCCGGTGTTATAGCATAACATTCATACATTGGTTAACTGTCAAATTGGACTGCACATGTGCTACGGGAGGATATTCTCAGAAACTGAAAGGTTCTTGGGGTATCCCTCTGACATTCCAGGCTGCATGCTTAGATTTTCTTTCGGATATCAGACACGAACCTCTAATTTTCTTGCAGCTTCCATACATTTATCTATTCCTCTAAAACTTCTGATGTGGGTGAATGCTATCCTGAATGTGGGCTTGTTGCATGAGAGCGAGAGCCTCCATCTAACAGACGTATGAGCAGTTCCTCATTGAATATTTAATTCGACTGATGGAATCATCGCCGAATCTCTCTGTGCTGCACGACAGGAGTGCCAAATCTTTGGTTCGCTCTCATTATCTATTTCCTATTTTCATTGACGATTTGTTTTGTCAGACTGTGAATATTCTCTTTTGGGTTATCATTTGATTATTGACGAAGTCCTCTGGACATCGCAGACAAAAGCCGAACGATAAATGACTCATTCATCCGCGCTTAGGAGACAATTTCTGAGTGGGGTCAAGAAATACTTTCGAAGTGCCGAAAGAATATTTCAAGTGTTTAGGATTTTTGATGCGGTGCAAGAAATACTTAACCCCCCATCTGATCTCGTACATATTTACATTGTTTTTCTGAGTTAGCTGGTTGTCAAATGGCCGGTTACCCGGGCGTTTTTCAGCCGAACTGTTTGTATGTGGAATACTCTTCCAGCAAGTGTCTTTCCCGTCCGCTGTGACATTTTCACATTCAAGAGAAATGTCAAAAACGAATTTACCATCACTTGAGACAGCAGACAAGAAAGTCTGCCGATTTGATAAAAATGTATGTGTGAAATTCCTGTTTGTTTTGTATTCAAATTGTCAAAGTGTTCAATCCTACACTTTACATGGAGGCCCGAATTGCGGGCTTCGTTTGCGATGCCAAACACTTATTTCGTCTGTCAGTTATCACACCACAAATGGCCCTGAAGTGTATTTGCTCGTCATTAGCATATCGTCCCAGTTACTGCGGTACATGAAGAAGGATAAACCCACATACATGTGTATGCGTGCTCACACACACTTCTATGTGTTAGTAGTGCTGATGGTTGTAGTTAAAGCAGCACATACTTGGTTCAAAGATAAATCGCCCATTGCGAGTCATGTTAAATGATTTATATAAGGATCATATATCATTGTTGGTTGACATATTGTGGTTGAGAGGTTTTGCATTTCTCTGGGTCTGTTCGGTTTTTTAGTATTTAATTTCGGAGCACAATAGGATCCGTCTGCCTGCTGTTTTGTAAATGGGAGATGGAGACCAGTGTTTATGTTTACTTGACCACAAAAAACATCTTATCCGTTTCGATATAAGATACCCTCTCTCTCTCTCTCTGTCTGCGTTCTTGTTGTCGTATGAGTGTGAGTGCGTAGTGTGAAAACATAACCATCAAATGCTACAACTGTGTTGATGTGGGATTATGACCCCAGTTCCATCCAACATGCCGACCGACATCTATCTTTTGGGCCAACACTTTCATAAATGTGCTGTAGTTCTGGGTTCTGGCACAATTTAAAATTCCCATGAAATTGCAAGACTTGGCCCATCGTATTGTGGCTTTAAAATTATGTGTTATTGTGGTCCACGCATCCATTCCATTGAGTGTGTGTGCATATGTATATGTCTGGTGGGGGGGGGGCCTTCTTTTTGAGTGAGTGTGTGTGCTTTGAATGTAGGGCGCAAATGGTTTCCCGTAGTTGCTGTTGTTGTAAACCAAATATCGCTCATTCTGTGTTTTGTATTTGGGTGTGTGCATGGGGTCGGTTACGCGATGTTGTCTGCGCGCGTGTGTGTGTCAGTGAGCCAGTGCAGTTTATCGTTATCACACACGTGTTAAATAAAACAAATTGGGTTAATCGTTGCATTAATTATTTTTTCATGAAAATCTCATCCTTTTGCTTTTGATAATTCGAATAATTTATTTACATCCGATGTATAAATGTAAGCGTGTGGATTGATCATCATACGTACAGCGTACGTCTGCCTGCACTTGCGGATGTGTGTGTGTGTGTATGTGTGTCCGTATAATACGAAGTGTTAAACATGCACATCTGACTACTCGCAATGATGTATTAACGTTAATGTAAATTCACCGAAATAAAAGTGTGACTGTATTCATTCATTCATTATTATGCAATTTAAAATAATTTCGCATTTAAGATGAATTGATTTCAGTTGTGATTTGGACACGAATCATAAACACAGGATTCTCTGTGATCAATTACTCACAGAGCTGCTTGATTTTGGAATTGTATGTCTACACTGACACAAATGTGTGCATAATTTCCATGAAACTCTCAATTAATTCACTGAAATGTGTAATTGATTTTCATTTACAGAAATGTTTCAATCCATCAATTTTATGATAAAATTAAAGACAATCTATGAAAATCCACCTACAATTGTCTGTACAACATCTGCGAAACAATTGAAGAAGAAACTCAACAATAGCAATAATTGTGTCGACAAAACTTTGCCACAGTGAAAGTAATCTGTTTATCCATCAATCTGATATGTTGTGTTATGTACAAACAATTATGTTGTGAAATTATTTTGGATACCATGTCTGAAATCAAAAATACATCTCATGCAGTATCTCATAAACATCAATTCGAATTCCTATATATTCATCAAGCAAAGCTATTGATTTTCTTCAGTTATGCACGACTTTTTTCAGGTGAGTTTAAATTTTCGGTTATTATTTCTCTCTTGAAGACCCTCGTTGCATAAACAAATGCGAAAACAGCTGCAAATACAGCATTATTCGCACCCAAATGTTGTACTGTGTTGAATTTAATAAGTTTATGGGGTGTTTTTTTTTTTTTTTCAAAAATCGATTCTTAATCTTATTGGATTGTTGTGGCCATCGTAAGTTAAAACACACACTAGACCAATGGCGAGAAATGAATTCATAAAGAGGTCCTGTCCAAATGAAAAATTGTTAACCACTAGATCCTAAGAGAATACAATAAATATGCAACAACCTTTACAAATATGTAAACAGTATCCCCAGTATTCACACACACACACATATACATGTATGCACAACGTAGAATGAATTAGACTTTTGTGCAAACTGCTTTGTTGTTGCTCTTTCTTAAATATACTCACACAAATAAAAGTTTCTCCGTGATAGTGTCATGGTCCGTATCTGCAATTGTTCCTCTTTCTGAAGGATTACTCAGCCATGGTACGCGCCAAGCGAAAACAAGTCGAGCCAGCCAAGTGGACACACTCTCACAGTCGAGATATACGCAAGTGCGATGAAAACACTGGAATATGAAAATCATAAAATGATAAACTCAACGTAACTCGTCCCCCTGTTAAGTTCGTAGCTCGGATGTGTGAATTTCAGTGTGATGATGTGAGAGTGTGTATGAGTCAGGCATTAATTTGCAGCCAGGCTAGAGGCTGGGCTGGACTGGACTGGACTGGGCTGGCGTTTAGGTCGTTTGTATGAATGCCACGTAACTGCGTCCGGGCCGCGGGACGGGTGGAGAAAATGTGTGTATAATTAAATATTAATAAAGTATTGTTTCGTGTTTGCAGAGTCCACCGACTTTATTATTTTGTTTGACTTTTGTGTTTGTGTGTGTCTAAGGACGACACGATGCTCGGTAATGGGATACCATGACTGTGGGTCGAGGGCTGCGGATGTTTCGTTGTTTATCCGAGTTCATGTGCGTTCGTGCGTTAACTGTATACTTTGTCTTGAAGATAATTTTTCCTGTAGACACCGGATTATTAATGGCAATTTGTTAACGGTGCCCCGCCCGATGCGATCGGACAGATATGGCCTGTCCACCCAATATTAGGTATGTACATACGATATTTCGAAGATGTTAAAAATTACATTTCGTGAAAGGATTTGTGAAGTTTATTTTCATTTCATTAAAATGTTACTGCCTGATAGAGATTTTTGTTATTTGGGCACACACACTCAAAGAAAAGGTTTCGCCAATCTATTGACTTATAATAAATTGATGTAGAAATGAATTATATCACTCTGACCCAGGACAAAATACTTCTATCTCAGAATCAGGTGTGCATGAGACCGACCTGGGTAAGGACTACAAGTCTGCTTAATTAATGATGATAATATTATTCATACCAGTAATGTAGAGTTGTACGGATAGAATTTGTGCTGTGCGTGCCTTACTAACCTAATTGTAAACATCAAAAATATGATGGACGCGTAGAAGTGGTAATCAGGAATCCGAGAAAATTAAAAAAAAAAAAACATTACTCTAGTCTTGTTAGATAATTATCTAGTAAATGTTTTCGAAATGTAATGGAGGACATGCTAAAAGATTTTAAACTGGCGGGCAATATCGGGTTACTCTTAAATTGACGTCAAATACATATCAAATGAAAATAAGTATTTACTGTATTAGTGTAAACTGATAAAATATTGCATATCAATTCAAATTGAAAGTATTAACGTGGAAGAACTAATCAAACGTGTTGTCCCGTAGAACCCTTTTGTTTCAGTGTACATGCGTGTGGTTTATAGTGTGAGCAGATTTAATACCGTGGGCGTTGGTACACAATGACAGTAACAATTTTGCTTCCCTTGTATTTGAAGCACCACAAAAAGGGAAATGTAAAGCTGCTTTCGCATGATTATGTTGGCAAGACAACAATACTTCTTGTCATTTACACATCACAATAGCAATGGAATGGAAGAAGGTAAATATGTTTTAGGCATAAACATTAATATCTTTTGCTTTGCTCCGGAAAGAAGTACCGCGAGCGTAATTTCGATGTAAAACGAAATGCAACTGACAAGTACGCAACAAGATGATTGATGTTGAGAAATTTAACAGACACTCCGTCATATGCACACATGTATGTTTGTCAACGACGAAAGTATGAACGTACTGTAGCCCATCGAGTCATCATGACGTCGACACTGACTCCTCGAATTGGACTTTTTAGCATACAAATCATACAATCATACAAGGGAACAACCTGCGCTAAAATGTATGGATTTCAAATCGTTCTCATAACAGTTGTCATTATTAGTAAACACATATCGCTCATTTCATTCAATAGAGTCAAAATTCACTGCTTAACAAAAAGCTGTAAATCTCCAATATACCTTGACTTTTGTTCTGCAGTGTATTATTCAAACATATGTCAGGCCTCTTGTTTATTCGGGAATCCTAGGTAAGAAGCAATTGGAAAAATCGTATTTTGAGTTGTGACTGCGCATTTCCTGCACATCCCACGACAAAATGCGAAAGTGTTGTCAGTCTGAATTGCCCATTAAAATGATTTGTAGTAATTGTCAGAAATTAAAACTTTCCGTAGCATAATTAGTCAGTACTTACTTAGTTAAGCTGTTGTTGGTCTTGGCCTGCCTGACCTGTTCTCTGGCTGGAGCGTTTGTATGCATTCGACCGACATGGCCCAGCCAGCGCAATCGCTGTATGTCGATGCGCTTAGCTGTGTTCAGGTGGCGACATAGCTCATACAGCTAACGACGTCTATTCTCATCGTTAATAGAGATCGGGGCATAGATTTTGCGATTAGTCATTAGACGCCGTGCAATCCAGGAGGCCTTATAAGAGAACGATTTAATAAAGTCGAACTCGAGTGCATGTTTTCTGGCATGACGAATTGATTTGATACTGTACGTAAATTGCCACGTACTCACAAACATACATGCCAACATATGCGTGTGTGTGTGTGTGTGTCTTTTAACACTCCTTTTCAAACAGCCAAAGGCTTATTGAGAAATAAACAAAGTACTCACCCGTACTTGTTGTGTTCCCGTAAGAGCTCATATAAGCAGCACACAACAAATCGCAAGTACCAGAATATTACACTCGACTGTCGTACACACATGCACACATTTCGATCTAATGGAACTCATAATGCCTACTTCGGAATTGGCTTCCGTACCACTCTGTTGTCTCTGGTTATGCGAATATCGCAAATCATAACATGGCGAATCAGTGACACACTGCTGCTGCCACAGCCATAACTCAGAATTGCTTTGTTATCGCGAGTCTCTTTAAGCAGATATTTTGAAGTCTTGCTTTGTTTGTCAGCAATACATCACACAAACACACTCGTACAATTGTACTGTATGTATACAAGTATTGGTGTTTACACACATTCATTTCGTAGACACTTTTCATGCTGCCAAATGCAAAATAAAGTCTCACATCTGCGGATTACTTTGCGAAAGAAACTCCAACTCGCATTGTCTTGGCTAGATGTACCTACCCATTTTCTAGATATCATTCTCGCTACAGTCACTGTACAATAGACTAGGTCACGGTAATTGCAACGAAAATATTGAAAAGTTTACCGAACCTTATCAACTCTCACCATTTTTTACTTTATCCTATTTATTAGCCTCTTACAATGCCCATAAAGTTTGAAGTGTATAAACATCAACTTTGAAATATGCCCATCGGTCTAGGGAGTGGCATCAATCCGATTGGTGGAATAATGCGATTTGATTGAACATGCTCGGTAGCGTCAGTTGCTCGCGTGGAAGCAGCCTACTTCGACGACGCTCTCCTCGTCCAATGTCAATTTTTCGAAATTGTGTTGAAAGCTCTGACAATTGTGTGAAACAATTCTGCGAAGAATACATTTTTTTTAAATAACTGCTTAACAGTTTTACCCGAAAACCTATTACAGCACAGTGTATACATTGTTTGCCAGAACATCTATAATGCTAATCATATCACTGAATGTGACCATTCTCGTTCACTGCACGGTCACTCCATTAGTCCATGTTGACTTTGGATCGCCCACGCTTATGAATGTGGGTATTCTATACATGTGGTAGGTACATAGATTTACAAAAAACTAATTGTGATTCATTAGCCCAGCTAATATCCATTCATTAGATGCGCTTATGCCACGTATCCTGTGGGAACATGGTAATATCCGAAGCTGCTACAACTAAACCGACTGATTTTTGCTGTTGCATACCGAACTCTACGTCTAAGACTCTGATAAAGTCTGAATCGGAATTAACAAATAACCCCAGTACATTATAGAAATGGAATCAAAAATAGTTAAGATTTGAATTCGACGCCCTAGTACAAATTAATTAATTAGATCATTATTGGGATCGATCAATCAATGCCTGCCTTTTACTTTACTCATAATGCCAACGGCTTCAATTTCGGCCGGGAAACCACCAATGACACGTATAATGTTGTCTTCCAAGGCAGCAATCGTGGTTATCTTGTCCTTGTTGACCATAGAGAGACTTAACTTGCTCCCTCAACAAATCGTCTAGTGGGGTCAAAAAACGTATTTTTCAGGTCTTGAACAGCCTCTCACTGCTCTTCCGACCAATGTTTACACCCACCACCTCGATAAGATCGGTAGCAGGTCTGTATTCAGGGGGAAGATTGTAGGACTTAAGCACGTCGTAGAAATATTCAAGAAGATCTCTTTCTTTTCCTCTCTTTAGAATTGTACTATCTCCAATAAATGCTAGATTTTGTAGATATTTTTCACAGAGGAATATATTTACAGAGATCTAACATATGCATATGGTCATCATTGTTCAATCTGTAAGTGGAACCGCTGCAGTGAGCGGCTGCGGAATTGTACGTACACAATCGTGGCGTACTTAGCTACCTGCTAATGTGTGGCTAATGGAAAGAGAAAACAAATTGTGATTTTGGCATTTAGACGTGTTTCAAAGTTTGGATGAGTAGGCAACGAATCCTCGGGATGCAAGGGAAGCACTGCATAAGGATGTGCAGGATGTGATTTTAAACATAGTCATACACACACACACACGCGCAGAGTTTCAACTGCAGTGAGTTGCCAAGTGGTATATGGAAGCACATATGTGTGGATGAGGGTAAATATAAATATCGGAAATGTTGAATCGAAAATATATATATTTGCATTGGAAATCACTTGAATATGAAATATACTTGAATAATTGCCAAAGGAAACATTTGTTGCCAAAGCGATAAATCATGTATTATGCATAAAGGACGACGTTCGATGAACGTTCAAAGGCAAAATATTCAAAAAACACACATACACACTCACATAGTCATATGCCAACACACAGACATAACAGTCGACATAGAGGTATACGCGTGGGCTGCGGTACAATAACAACTGCTGCTTCGTGATTACAAATCAGGGAAATTCGAAATTCCATGGCATTCGCTATTGCGCCAAGGATGTATTGAAAATGAAATACTCATCCACAGATTAAAGGTGCACGAGAGGAGGACCGCACACATCAAATGCGAAACAAATTGTCATCCAACGGCGACACTAAATGTCGCGAACTGATGAACACGACGAGATTGTGGCAATAATAACATCAGTTTTAAAGCATACCATTAAAGATAATTTGCTATTGCGAGTGTGTATCCAATTCTGAGTCCTCAAATGTGTCTGTGGCAGAGGAAAAAGAGAAGAGGTCAACGGCAGGATGGCAGAACGTTCCCACTACTGAGTGTACATTTAGCTACGAACGAAGTGGACCTGTCCTTTGATAACGAGGATTTGCTTGCGTAAATAATATTCCTTCAGTTAATCACCATGTTTCCTAACCGAGGATGTGTGTGTCTGTGTGCGTGTGTGTGCGGGAGAGTGAGTGTACCCTCAGTGTGATAGTGCGCAATGTGCGCTCTCGCACACACATACAGATATGATAGCATCCAGTGGAGACTGGAAGTGCGATTTCTTTCTGTATCACATGTCGCATCGCATCGCACTGACGGATGGATGAATGGAGGGTAGAGTGTGTTGGAATGTTAGCATTCGCACCAGTGAGCTTCACAGAGAAGAGTACGGAGCTTTTTTTTCGCCGGACGACTGTTCATGATAACCAGTCAAGGAACAACATGTAATATCAATGAATTTCCAAAAACTCTCTGTGACGATGTTGATGATGGCGTTGACGGTGGTGGTGATTTTGATGGTTCTCATGCCCCGACATGTACGTGAAGGTGAAGTTGGAGTTGGGAATTGATTTAGTAGGTTTAACCGCACACTCCTCCACTCCTCCCTACGCTCAGACACACAGAAATATATACACTTGGACGTTTGTTTCATTTGGATTGGATTTGTTTGTCTCTGGCTAAAAACAAGATTTGTGTACGAACGAAGGAGTAATTGTGTGAGATGTACTACTAGCACTCGTCGTTATGTTGGAGTGTTGGTCCTTTGTGTGTTGTGCGAAGTGGAATGTGTCTGAGGGGCTCTGTATGTATAAGTGTGTGTGTGTGTGTGTGTGTGTGCGTGTGTGCATATACGGACAAATGAAATGGAATTCTCTTGGAATATGCACAAAAAGCTTAAACCTTTTCATTTGCTACAAAATGATAATACATTCTCTATTTATATGTGTATATGTATGCGTATACATATGTATGTAGAGTGTTGGTGACTCGGCGTAAAGCAACAACTCTTACAACACATATACATGAGTGTGCGAACGTACATCTATGAATACCAGCAGCAGCAGACCACAAAGGATAATATACATACATAATGTGTTTTTAATATTTTCTCAAATCCTACTCTCCATATAAATAGTTACACACACTTGCGTCATGAGATGGTAAAAAAACGTATTTTTTCCCCACAAAAATAAACATTTTAATTAAATAATGCATGATATTATGTTTATATCCTATCCTTATTACTTTTATATCCTTATGGAATATGAGCACATTACATTCTGTTTTAATGATTTGCGTTCAGCTACTACGACGAAATACATTTACATCCAACCTAAGGAGGAGCGTCGAGCACTAAGCTCACTTGACAAACAATATTGCCGCCGGGGCATGTCGTACGGAAAGCAGATCAAGTTGGTCTCTGGCCACAAGTGCCGTTATCCATGTACTGAGCGTGAATGCTATTAAAATGTATGCTGTGCATGGAAATGATACAGATTTCGAATGCATTTCCCGATTCTTCTGTTCTAATAACGGGACATATTTCGGGGACACTCTTTGTATTTGAATATTATAAATGTGATTAATTTTCAACATTTCTACTTTTATTTTTCATTTGGTCGATTTTTTCTTTGTCCGCACACCTCGTGTGACGAAGTTTTGTCTGAGCTTAACGTGTTAACATTGACCATCTGCGTCTTGTAGAGAGACGTATTCCTTCCAGTAGAAAATAATGACTGGCTAGTGAATTTTTACATGGCTTAGAGACTCCTCTCTGGAAAAGTAGATGGCATTTCACACCGCGATCATCATGACAGCGAATGTAGTTTTTCCGAATTTGTTGTCCCGTGTTTTCACAATGTTCCCTCAATTATTGTATGCATTCATACGCATGGTGGTGTGTATATGTTATGGATAAATAGTAATTATAAAACCCTAAGTAAATAAATTCAATAACCAAAATTAATTTGATTTGTTTTGTGGTGGCTTTTGAATGTGTGTGTGTAAGTATGTGAATTAGGCGGCCGACGATAATTTATTAAAATATGGAAACCACATGGCTAATAAACCTTGAAGCCGTTAATGATACGTGTTTGTTTAGACAACTTTAATCATAATTGAAATCCATACAAAAAATTGCAAAACAAACCAGCAAAAGTCATAAACGCAATGAATAATTTTAATTTAAAATGTTATGCAATTGAAAAGGGGCAAAGAGAATAAACCTCAAAAGGGAGATAAAAAATACCAAAAAAAAAAAAAGATTATTGCACAGATTGTGACATCCTTGTCCAGTTGGGGTGGCACTATTACGCTCAGAGTTCGGTTGATATGCGCAGCTAACTGTCAATTTGTTTATGTCACACAATGGGAAACGTCGCTACTTCCGCAGCGACAAAAATAAGGAAATTAAACTCCTCCATGCGGCAGCAACAACAACAACAGAAGTCGTGGGAAACGGACAACAAGCAAACAGTTTGCAAATATTATTACATAACCCAGTTTATGTATATATGTACATACTTATGTATTTATATGTACATATATTTGTTTAGGTTCGAAAGAATATGCGAGAACATGGTCCGAGGGCTACGCCACATTGACATCGCCACCACCACCACCGTCTTCTCGACACTGTGTGTTTTACAAATTTCCAGAAATATAAATGTAACAAATGATAAGGAACCCCTCTAGATTGCGAGATGGCCATAATAAGGACAACAACTTAACTAACACTTTAAACAACCGCACCGTGGAAGAAAATAACAAAATAATAAAAGGAACATCATTGCGTCGTTACGGTCATTGAAGTGGGCGACATCGGTAGCCATCGCAGACAAATCACCCGCACAAACTCCACAGGAGGCATGACAATTTTGGTAACGCAACGAGCAACCGGAATATGTTGACTGTGCAAAAACGATCCAACCCCTGTGATGAGATATTTTACGTTGAGCATAGATTTTGTGCCGATGGAAGTTTGAACCCGCTCGAATATTGTTGAAAGTACATAAGTGGCAGACAATGTGACTTCTTATGGTCGATATCATCCGCGAGCAGGATACTGCCTGTTTCATATGGAATCCAGGAACGATGAACAAAATATAAAAGTCGGTGTTCGCTTAGATTGAATACAGCCAAGTCAGCCAATATAAGAGAAATACTCACAACGTACAATATTTTAATATGCAGAGAGGTGTCAACACTCAGTAGATGATTTTGATGTATTCTTCTAAATTCAGTGTAAGTACATACATACATATATACAAATTAAAAAATTAAGGTTGGGAGTCGCCTGGCTCCTTTGTATTGAACGCAAAGGTTTAATTTGCGGTCGAGTTTATTCCTTCCTTTCAGCTTGGTTATTTCCAATTAAAAACGTAGAGTTCAATACCGTTCTATTCGGTTGCCAATTATATTATCATTTTATTTTTATTCCAATACAATGACTTCAACTTTTTCTATCCCCAGAATCTTCTATCTCTATATATATAAAAAATTGTTGCAAGTGCGTTGTGACTTTATAACTCAAGAACGGTCGAACCGAATTCGCTTAAATTGTATGTGTTTGTTCGTATGGTCGTGCAGATGGTTTATATGTAAGTTTGCACGAAATCGGTCAACGCGTTCGCGAGTTATGACTTTTCATGTCAACATGTAATTTTGTCCATATACATGTCAACATGTGATTTTGACCATATATATACAAGGTAAATACACGTTGTAGTGCATACACGTATCCACATTGAGGATGGCCCATAAAAAATCTTTGGAAGCATTGAATCGAACATTACAGGATCTACGTGGAAATCAACTGTTGTTCGGAGGTGCATTAATATTGCTATCTGGTGATTTTCGACAAACGTTGCCCGTCATTCCCAGATCGACTCCAGCTGATGAAATTAATGAATGTTTGAAAAGTTCGTTTCTTTGGGGAAATGTACAGAAGTTATCGCTTAACATAAATATGCGTGTGCATCTTCAAAATAATCCATTAGCACGTGAGTTTTCGAAACATCTGCTGCAGATTGGCGATGGCAAAATTGCAAGTGATTTAAATGGCTTTACCACGTTACCAAACAACTTTTGCACAATTATGCCATCAAAAGAAGAACTAATTGATCGCGTTTTTCCAAACATTGTTCAAAACTATAAAAATCATGATTGGTTAAGAGAACGTGCAATTTTAGCACCAACAAATTCCAATGTTAATGAAATAAATTTTCAAATTCAACAAAAATTGCCAGGTGACTTGGTATCATACAAATCTATTGATACTGCTACGAATGAAGAGGACGCAGTAAATTATCCGGTTGAATTTTTGAATTCTTTGGAACCACCCGGTATGCCACCGCATCTTTTGAATTTGAAAATAGGTTCATCGATCATACTTCTTCGAAATCTCCATACACCAAAACTCTGCAATGGAACGAGACTTTCCGTGAAGAAATTAATGCCCAATTTGATTGAAGCAACAATTCTCACTGGCAAAGCAAAAGGAGAAGTTGTACTAATACCACGGATACCATTATTACCAAACGACATCCCATTTCAGACGTCTTCAATTTCCCGTGCGTTTATCATTTGCAATAACCATAAATAAAGCTCAAGGACAAACGCTTCAAGTGTGTGGTGTGAATTTGGAGGAACCGTGCTTTTCTAACGGACAATTATACGTCGCATGTTCCAGAGTGGGTTCACCAACTAATTTATTTATTCATGCACCACACAATCAAACAAAAAATATTGTATACACTATTGTATTAAATTGATTTAGTTTTTTTCATTACTTCCAAATAAAAAACCCCCAACGAATTTGATTCAAAGTTAATATTCATGCGTAGCGAAGCACGCCGGGGTCCGCTAGCTACATAAATAAAATTTGAAGGCAAAACAACGTTTGCCGGGTCAGCTAGTACTTTATGTTTCTAAAGTGTCACAAATAAACTGAGTTGATATGGGTATGGGTGATAGGAATGATAAGTTGGGCAATGTGTTAACTTACATAATAATTTGTTTTATTTCCATTAGTTGTTACCGACTAAATAAAGATGGCTTATCCTGGTGTGGAAAACAGTAAGGCCACATCTTCAAAGGTCTGCTATACCTGCAACATTGCAACTATTTTTCACTCTAACGTTTCTGAAAAATAATAACATCATCATTTACATACAAAAATATCCGACAAAATATTTAAATTATATTGGCCTCCACCCGTTTTCCTCGTCAGAAACACTTTTTCCGCCTGCCAGAAGTAATCCATATGTTTGTTAATTCTCACCAATGCTATCTCTCTTTACGAAGCTTCTAGCTATGCCCTGATGGAACTCCATAAATTTCTAAACCCAAAGGTTTTTGAAGAAAAAAAAAATAGGTGTCATCACTTTGTTCAAAATGCAATTCCAATCACAAAACCAAATGAGGTTTAATTGCCTTTGAATACTGAATTTTTGATTTTCTGAAGATGCAGCATATACAATTAATTCCAACCAGGAAGGAGAGGCCTGTATAAATAATATACATATGTAGTATCAAGTTTCGATTTTTACAACTTCAGCTTCTATATGAAGCTCCCCGGTTCAACTTATTATAAAGAAAGTTGTAACGAAATAAATTGTTCGCGAAAAAATGAGGGATCTTAGCAATAAAAGTCTTTCCATCTGAAAAATGTGCTTTCTGTAGAAAGTTGGTTGGTAGAGATACATTCCAATTTGAAGTCCTCTAGTCATATGCATTCATAACTATTGTGTGATAACCCATTTACAGAGATTGGAGACTCGGAGAAGATTTCAGATATTTAGCGGAAGGCCAAATCTGTCATTTCACATTAAGTTATCTTTCGGAAATCCGACAATCTTTATCAGTAACTGTCTTAACAGAGTGGGGTTAGTGGGCAGATTGTGTGTGATATTGAATTTGGCAATTACGATTTCCAAACTTATTTCCGTAGTCAACTGTGACCGTATGGGCGCCGATGTAGACAAACAAATAATTTTGCAATTTCGTGTATACAAAGTAAATATTTATACAAAGTTGTCTTCCCTTTATTACAATATATTACAAATAAATTACCCGGCAATGTCTTAAATATACCCGCATATAAATAAAATAAATGGTCGTGCCAAAGAAGGATGCCCGGTTCCTTCATCTATCAGTGTTTACTTATATACCACATCCATAATGTGCAGTATGTGTATACAAATGTACATATGTGTTCTGAGCATACCGACTTACGTATTCACGTATGTATGTCGTCATGTGGTATGAGTATATGAAACTAGCCAGTGTGTGGATGTCCCTTTGTTTTCATAATCCCTTTCTATGGTTTTTTGTTTGTTTTTTTTTTTTGTTATCCAAAGGACTCATCCTTCTGTGACTTTATGTCTTTTTCTAAAGGCGGGAAATAAAGTCTAACGTTATGTACACCAAGGACACTTTGTAACTTTTGTTCTTATTAGATCTGGTGTTGTTTACTGTTGTTTTTTTGTGTGTGTTTGCTTCTACTTTGATCCCATGTATCCTATGCTATGTATGTGGGATCACCCTAACAAAAACTCATATGGAACACGTTGACGTGGAAGACGTACGGTCTACAATAGCAACATGTGACCCGTCACAAAGAGGAGAAGATTTCCGAAAAATACAACAATCCGTACGCATCGTAGTAAGAAACACTTACATTCGGAAGTTCGTATTTCGGCCGTTTTTTCGACTGATGGTTCTTTGTTTAGGCAACCGCATTTGTATCGTAGAAATTTAAATACCCTGATGCTGGCACACCTTCAGTTTTCGAACTACATATTCACCTACTACACTACACTAATACACTACTCGTAAAGATGCCGGCACTGATGAGGCGAAGAAAGGTCTCTTAAAATTGTTTTGATGTTCTTACCCGGACATCAACCAATGTTGGTTGTGTGATGTTCGACTACTCTATCTATCACACCACGGTCGCTCAGAGATCAGGGTTTTCACTAACTTCAATGTCCGATAACAATTATTTAAGCCATTAATAGTTTATTAACTTAGAATGGTCCATATTAGATACTTTTTTTATTTTATTTTATTTGCGGATATGTCGTTTTACAATAATTAATTTTAATTGGGCTTATATATACTATATATTTAGAGTGGCATACCTGTTGAACTGGAAGACGTGAAATTTCCTTTTGAGTGAAATTGGACTTCGTTGATCCGTGTTTGGCTGTTCTCAACAACAGAATACATTTGGTCCCAATATATTTTCAGAAGATACAACTGCATATCCGTTCGCTCGTTTGCTAAAAGATTCACATTAAATTGTGTCTTGGTCAAATGGAACCATATGAATTACTTATGTGGCAATTCACAGCATTTGTAGGTCTTCGCGATTACGTGCTTTGATCGTGTATACGTGCTCTCCAGTGAGTTTGAGCAAATTTACGAAGATCTTCTTGGTTGTTCCACCGATGTCTGAGTCGTCGCCTTTTGATTCTGGGGTATTATGAAAGTGCTGTAAAGCGTGGTCTCAATTCTTCCAGACAGGGTATTGCTCTTCAACTGCTTGTATAGCCTCAAATAACATCGGTTAATATTATTATCGAATTGTGCTGTGATGAATAAAATATCTATGTATATCTGTATTTGAGTAGCCAATTTGAAGATAAAAGTAAATGCATTTCTCTTAATTTGAAGGTCTAAATGTCATTATTTATGCCCAAATCAAGACATGACCTTCTAGCAACGATATATCTGTCCCATGAAATAATGCAGATAGAGTGCAAATATTCTTAAAAGCGAAATCTATTCTATGTATCGACCGGCTTCTTCATGCAGCAAATATGTCTCACGTCACATAATCTTGTTTCTGAGTTATTGAAGATTTAAAATGGCACACTTTTGCATTATTAAGTTCATTGCATAAAAAGTCACACCTTTACTGTGGACTTTTGTCCACATGGGATAATGTTAATGTGTTCAAATTTACAGGTGCTGACTGTCGTATGGCTGTGGTGGAGAATTGATCTCATCCATTTTTGCCAAAGATAACAAAATTCTTTTTGCAAATGTGTTGCCCAAATCAAAAATGCAATTTCTAATGTTAAAACGAAATAGTGTCTTCTTCAGAGATGACCAAAGGAATTACATTATTTGGGCACTGTGAAATACAAATCTATTTGGGTTATATTCTGAAATATTCCGATTATAATACATGGCAATAAATCTATATTTCAGACGACGTGCATCGAGGTCTAAGTGAAAGGTAACACCATCGTATTTCAACGGAACTCGGTGATCCATTTTAATATGTGCTGTCGAGTAATGTTTTCGAAAAGGTTACGAATCCACTTCCAAATAACTTGTTTAACATTTCATGGTTAAAAGTACAAAATTCTCCGTGCGCTGCCTAAAATGTTCAGCACAATATTTTGACAGGCACTCCTGAAATTAAAAAAAATTATTCGATGTCAACTGTTGGAATGGAAACCGGTGACACTTTCTGTGAGTGTGGAAGTTCTCACGGGGTTCGAATGTAATTGATGTTCACTGTGAATGGCGTCTCACACGTACAAAGGCGGGAGTACATCTATATCTCTATGTATATACATATACAGTGCCGGTCAAAATAGTAGCACCAATGTGTTGGAAGGACTCCCAATGTCGACTACAACCCATAATTTACAACAAAGACTGGTGTCTAGTAGGACCAATATATTGGATAAAAAAAGACCATCGATATCACCTTGTAATGTAACCATATGCCTCCGAAACAGTGGCTAGACAATGACGCAACACACACCGGCGTAATGTTAAAAATGTGGCTGACGTAACACATAAGTAGTATAACACAAGGAGTATCGACACTCGAACCAACACGCAACAAAGAGCTTTGGGATCTAGACATGACATCATGAATTACATTTTTTAAGTTGGTGCGATTATTTTCACCACATCTGTATGTATTTCTATATATATATATATATATATAGAAGCTGCCAACGTATGCATGTTTGAGTGTATTGTACATACTTCCATTGCTAATACGTTTTAGTACATACCCATGACGAATGACCAGATTTGTGCGATTGTGTGAATTTGGGGCTGGGATGGAGAAAAATCATTTGACACTCGCATCATTTTTAATTCCATACATTTTAAAATGTCAGTTCTTCGCAGTGCCCATGGTGCGTAGGCGGGAGGAGGGTGGCGTTGTGGTCCCGTGTGATGAGCACATTTGTAATGGAATTCATACATAATTTCAATGTGAAAAACACTAATTAATTAAAAATCTCTCTCATATTCATTCATTTAGACATACCATTGCTCGGCGGAGA
Organism: Hydrotaea cyrtoneurina; assembly: GCA_958296145.1. Lineage (NCBI taxonomy): Eukaryota > Metazoa > Arthropoda > Insecta > Diptera > Muscidae > Hydrotaea > Hydrotaea cyrtoneurina. The sequence continues at coordinate 736,142 of OY282513.1, read as the reverse complement.
CAAAAGCTCGTTTGCAGGGCTCTAATGAAGAATTTCCCGCTTCAGTGACCCTTTTTGTGATCATTAATCATCGCTTTGTGCGTTGTTTCATCATTTCTCTGTTCCTTTCCAACAGTTGCCGAAATTAGAGAACTGTTTATGTTGTAGCTTTTATTTTTTAAGGATATGAAAGTGATTAATGATGATTTCTGCACAGCAACGAGAAGCGAAAGCATAAATCGCTCCCAATGATTATGGAACAAAGCGAAGAAAAGCAAACAACAAAAAAATAACTTTTTGGGGCCAACTTTTTACTCCAAATGACTAATTAAGCGGTTAAGCGCAAAACGACTACGAAAACAAATTGAAATGCACGTACAATGAGCCAATTTCAGACGTCACCGTCATTGGTATCGTTGACATTTACTTTCGATTCGTACTTAGCAGTACACATGGGTGGCCGTGCCTCCATAATCTGTGCTTAATGCTGGCAATGAAAGCTGGCATCGCCCGTTTGGAAATGAATCATTATCCTCACTTGACAGCCAATTAGAATCATATTGCGATTTATTTTGTGTCCATCATTATGATGTGGACGACAGCACATCCGTCTGGCGTCAACTGTCAGCTATCAAAAGGGGCACTCAAACAATTACAGAAGTGTCACGTATTCCGACTAGCAGCAGACACCGTATTAGGGCATATGAGCTAGTACAGGGGAGGCGTATGAGTAACGTCAATCAGAAATAATCCGCGATTCTCAACCCCTCAACAGGAATCTGTTTGCGATTAATGTCCTCAATTCGCTACTGCTAGAGACACAAATGTGGACTAAATAAGTGCGACCTGTCGATTTCGAAAACGTTATAAAATGTTTATATATTTTCATTCAGCAATTTGTGCCATTTCCATACTCTCACACTACAGGAAACAGTTAACCTTTCCGATACGGGTACTTTGCTCGCGTCAATGAAAGAAATCAGCCTCTTTAGCTATCCACCTTGGCTAGTGAGCTCTCATTGTATACTTTATCATTTGCATGTTGAGTAGCTAACATTTATTTGGATGATTTCGGGGATTTCGAATTTATTTAACGGATGAGACAGATTAAGGTCTCATCAGGAAGACGAAGCAAATGATTCATTAAAATAGATTTCATTGGCTTGTAATGGACTCATAATACTTGCTAGAAATGACTAAAGTCCTGTCAGCCTAAATAATCATCTTAGAGCTTAGCTTTTCATTAATTACGGCCTCCTATGCATCTTTGGAATCTGCTGGCTAACTTCAATCACCGATTTGATCAACTTTCGTTCTGATTAGTGTATTTTAGAGCATGATCGTTCACATTTTATAAAAAGTATGAGTTCAGACAAATGTAGTGAATTTACGCAACTAGCATCCTGGCAGAAAGAATCCTGCAGTCGATATTGTATTCACGGTTTCATTGGAGGATCGCTGTTCTTAATGTACGCTTTTTGTGGTGCAGTTAAAGATGTTGCCACAGTTGCTATCTTATCTAGACGCCTTTTATTGCCGTGACAGTTGAAGTGTATCCCTCGAGTTAATATATCAACCGCACTGATTACACAACGTGGTGCGGTGCGGTGCGGTGAATGTGTTCACAACAACACTGCCTGTAGTGTAACATGTCGGTAGCCAGACAATGCGATTGCCAGTCTCTGTTCCTGTCTGTGTTGCCTGGCATTTTTCCAAAATGTTAAGCGAATACTTGAAGTATCACAACACAAACTCATACACATCTATATTGACAAACACACCCATCCATGTGTGCGTGTGTGTGTGTGAGTTGGCTTATGGTCGCCATGCTAACTTGTATGACGCCAACAGAGAGTAAATCTGCAGCAGCAGTGTTTCGGCCAAGATTTATCCAGCAGACACGGCAAAAAGCGTCATTTCCTGTGTGAGTGTGTATGAAAACCATGAAAGATGTTGTCGGCCCCACAGTTGTTCCACATTGACTGGCATTAACTATTTTCGTGGTTTATTGAAGTACATACACATAAAGGGGAAAAAGTTAAAAGCTAACTTCTTCTTAAGTGTATTTTTGTTAGAACTCAATGAATGTTGTTTATGTTTTTCCATTTCTTTCAATCGCTTCCTTCGTCCTCTCTCCGTTTTTATGCAGTCAAGCAAATGGCGCTGAATGTGTCTTAATTTTCTCATTCCATTTGCAACACCTTCAAATCGAAACTCCAATTTTATTCCTTTGGAGGAAAAATGCCCATTTCATTTGATTTGTTGATTTGAAAGGAAATATTTGGTTTAAACGAGATCTCTAAAAAATATGTTCTTAGACAATTTTGTGGACAATTATATTCAGTTTGGAAAAGCAAAATGTTGTAGGAAATTCACCTCGTAAGCAGCCTTGCCCCACTTCCTATCATTTTAGCAACGAAATTAGTCCGACACCAAACTGCGGTACAACCGATACTGCAATTGAACGTCCTCCGCAACGAAGGGTCTATTTCAATCGGTCTGGCCAAACATATTGTCGTTCTGATGCTATCGTAGGGAAAACACAACTCACAGTTGGCACAGTGCCAACTCATCACATTAACAACAACGAAAACAATTTGATGTTGGGTAGCTCTCAAATGTACTACAAATACCCTTGGATATGGCAAAAACCATATAAATTTATCGCCCTAAAGAAGCACTTGACAGCCGATGGCTGCTTATGATTCATAGAATTGAGATAGTCCAGCGAACAAGGGCTGACGTCTCGTCTAACTGGCTTGTGCAGACGTATTGATGTTAGTGGTTACTTGTAATGATTCACGTTATACGGATTGATATGAACATGTTGCTGATCTTCCTATAAGAACAAAGCGAACACTTTTGCAGTTCTTCAAAGTGGCATCAATAATTACATGAAAGTTCTCCAATTAATATTAAATTTCCCATTGAAATGTTTAGTTTTGTAATAAAATACAAATGTTAAATGCTTGAGAAAGGTGCATTATCAAATAGCAATGGTCGTGATGTCGTACTAAACCATTCCTTGGTATGCCCTACACTGTTCATTGTATTTCGATTTTGAACGAACCTCGTAATAGTGGTTAGGATCAATATATGAACCTCATCATATCATACAGTCGGTTTGGATCATTTCCTAGAATGCTTATTTTTTAAAAAGAGTAATTATTCCGATTGCAAATTTGATTGTGGTTCTATTGGTCTATGTTTACTTTAAAATGTTATCCTGCGGCACAGGTATAAACAAAATATTGCAAAAGTACAATTGATTGAACGTTTTAGATCACACGTTCTCAAGAATCTTAAACAAACACTTTTTTTTTACAAAACAGGTCAACTGAAGTATGTAGGAGATACGTTAAATGTCCAGGAACAGCCATTTTGGGCCACATATACTGACATCCATGCATTATTGTAACTACTTAGTGTCTACATAGATGCATGTCGGGGAATTAAATGGATATGGACTCATGCATTTATTGATTGATGATTTGTAACTGCTTCGGACATACCAGAATTAACAACATTTCTCAAAATTACTGACTAAGATAAATTGAGAAAATTACAACCTGTCCAATGCGTAATAGATCGATCGACGAAACGTTTTCATGGAACCAAAAAGCAAGTATTTTCTTGACTGTTAGTGGCGACCTTCAATAGAAAGCCCAACTGCAGATTCAGGTTTTCTTCAAATGAATGAGAACTACTGTTTGATATACAAATATAACATCTTCTCTTTCCCCGTATATTAGATTGTACTTTGACCAAATTAGACACTGTTTGTCATAATAACAACATCGACTGAATTTAATTTGACCGTATATATATATATATACATCGAGTACATGTCTGTATTCAGGTGGTCCATTTACAATCAGATAATGAATTGTCTAACGGCTTGGTGACATGTACGCGCAACTAGCTATCTACATTCAAAATAAATGAAAAAAATACTCTTTCGTTTTCCAAATTGACTTTTCGTAAAATTTAGCGAGTTTATATATCGTGTTTTAATTTACCATTAAGCTGAAAAAAAATTCCGGGAATTGGAAACGGAAATCGATAATATTTGTGTGACTGGTCGCCAAATTCATACTTCAATCGTACCGCATAAAACCCTCACAGCTCCATTAATGCATTCTGAAGGTACAACTCTTTTAAATTTAAATGGACCGTAGTTTATGTGCCGCTTGTACACCAATCAACGCAGAACAAAAGCATTTACCTACTACCAGTATTACAAAATATTATCAGCACAAATACCAACTGCCACGGCAACTCCAACTCCACCTCATGCAGTGACTAATTGGCAAAAAGTTTTCATTGTTAGATGATTTAATGTTTAAGTTCTCCAGGGTATGGGTTATAGGCAAAGGCGAATGTGTAAGTGGTACTGCGGGAACAGAACTTTATGACAGGGACCGTATTGTTTCTTTTTTAAAATCAAAAAATCAATCGCTTAGAACTCACATAAAATGTTTTTGGACAATATTTGCATTTCCGTCATGATTTTTAAATTTTAGATTTTTCAATGGTATGATTAATTAAGAAATTAGCACATACATAAAACTCAAAAATATTCAATTTCTTTTAAAATAAGATATGCAACGATATTTGCAAAAAAAACCACAAATAGTTCGTAAATTGGAAATCATAAATAATTTTTTTATTGAGTTTTATTTTTTCCTCAATAATAATGAGTATGTGCTAAATTGTGTAAGGGTACTCAAAAATACTTATTACCATTGAAGAAAAATCTTTAAAACTCATAATAAATATAATCATTAATACTATTTTTCTTTTAACAAAACTCCTAATGATTACGGCCCCTGACGGCGGAAGGCAATTCGAAGGGTACGCATTATGTGTATAGTAGTCCAATACCTGATAAGGTTTAAAAACTACCAGTTTTTTCAAGCAGACACCTTGGCGGAGGGGGTGGGACACCTTTTACATGTTTCCGGACTGTGCTGTGAAACGAGGTCATGTACACGCTCCTAAATACAGACGCCAAACTGCTTCAACAACAAATAACACTTTAATGTTGACGAAATTTCGTAAGCAAATCACGTAACATTTTTTCACAACACATTTTCAGTGCCGTTTCATAGACACACATACACAGTGTCACGAACCAAGACCTATACTACTACACTAGTGTTAGTATGTCTGTGTGTGTGGAGTCTCAGGGAGGATTGTGAGATTTGTTCCATTTTACGTTTCTTTGGCGAATCAATGGGAAAAATGATAAAAGACTTAGTTTCTTGTTATTCAAACTTTGGCAAATATTTAAGTGGAAGAGGGTGATGCTTTTAGTGGAAGTCGGGGAATATTTTCCTCCAAATGGGGGTGGGGGCTTAGTAAATATTAGCACTCGCACAGAACAGTAATAGTTACAGAAACATTGTTTTGACGACAGCGGGTCAGGGAAGGAACGCCATTACTGCGACTTTAGAATTTGATTTCATTGGGATGCAGATTTACTTCAGTTTCTTTCATTATGAAATACCCCCTTGTTTGAGAAAATAGAAACAAAACAACCGATCATTTATCTCAAAAAATATCATTCTTCTTTGAAAACAAAAAAAAAAACACCTCTTGTTGGAGAACCCTGTAGTAGACAGATTCTAGAGTAGAATTTTAATGAAGGGTTGCCAACTGATTGTCGGTTTTGTTTAGCAAAAATCCTGTGGAGTTTCTGGTATTTTGAATCCACACAGTGTTGAAAGTGATTCTATTTCGTAGCAACATTCATCAGCCACCCTGTATATTAGTACGATGGGAGTATCCAGGCGTGCTGGGTGTAACCGAGATTTTGTCGCATTGAGTGGTCCTGGTTTCTATTAATGTCAACTGTTAATCAACATATTTGTTGTGGGTTGCTTCCCCTATATAAAAATCAGGCAAAAGTGTTGCAAAAGATATTGAGCAAATTGACGGAGGTTTACATCATTATTTGATGCCTTGTTGTGCTCACTGTTGTAATCATAATTTAAGCGAAAAGTACGTCATTAGCTAGCAAAGAACGTTGTCCGTAAATAATTAATTGTCAGACCTTTCTTGTGCCCGCTTCTTCCTATTCGTGGTACACACAGCCACAGACAAGTCATTGTTTAGAACAAAGAAATGAACAATGGACTTTACCATTTAAATGCGGTTGCTCTGCGTTTAAGTCGGCCACTTATAATGGAATTTAAAAATCAATTGGGATTCTAGGGGATAACAATTCAAATGGAAACACGCAAAACAAAACACGATGATATCTGATAGTGGCGACACAAGGTCAAACTTATAGACCCCGAGAGTGAGAGAGAGAGAGACAGAACGAGATGGACATTTAACATATTTATGATTTTCGCAAAGATATGATTTATTCTTTACGTTTTCTGTGTTGCCAAAAACAAAAGTGTTGTATACATTCGGAATGATTTCTATGCCATAAATCAAGACATTGCTTGAGCGTATCTCGTTCTCATATAGCCATTCGTACCCACACACACACATGCACAAGTATGGAGGAATCTGTGCGAGCATAATGAACATCGCTTGTGTTGCGGAAGATTGTACCCGGAAACGCTTCGCATCTTTTGTGATTTTTATTGCGTTAGCTGTTAGTGCGGACGTAGTCAAGATTGGTATGCTGCACCCTCCGGCTGTTTGGCGAATGTTAAACTTCCGAGCGTGGGGTTAGTTTGGGTGGGACAGATAAACAGCAACATTGTGATTGTTTGGCAATCGAAAAGCCATCATTGTTTATTGATGCAACATTACTCTGAACATAACTTAACTGAGCCAGTCAGTCGGACCAGATTCGTTGTACGAGTACGTTATGACGTGGCGTTATCTGCTTGGAGTTTGGCCATTGATGCCGACACAATTAAATCATCTAATTGTGTTTGGCAGATGCGACTGATTATAATACATAATACATGAAATAATACCTACATACATATGTATACGAACATAGATATCAGAATACTTGGTTTTTAATTTTTTGAGTAGACGGTATTAATAGCAGGTTTCGCCAGTTAATTTCAATGTTCCTATGTTGGTTGACACTGAACGGCTGAGATCCGCCAGCGATTGAATAATCGGAATTATCGTAAACAGTTGGGGTCAAAATAAATAAGGACAGGTAGAACAAAAATTAAATTAACCAGAGAATTGAATTGTTTGCTTAACCTGAAACAACTATTTGCCAGCACGGCGATTCCTTCTCCATTCTGGAAAAAGCACCAGTTACATCTCGCACTATCTTTCAGACGATGTTTTATTGCGTTCTGTTTTTTTTCGCAATAGTTTCTCCAATGCATAGAAATAACATTCTGTCGGAGACCTTTTTTATGGCGAATGGTTTGGAGAGGTCGCTTCCTATATAAACTGAGGATCGGGTGTCACTTAGAGCCATTACAATTAGGATATTGGAGAGAGGGAGTGGTGTTTGTTGACGTTGAATTTGATAATGTCATGACAATGAACTGATAGCGGCGTATTCCGACTAAATGACGACGGACATCTGACGAGCATTTTCCGTTAAATATCTATAGACCAGCGATACACAGCCCACAAATAAAAGCGATTCTATTTAGTGTAATTGACGTGGCAAAAACCCCGAAAATATAAAATCGCATAAACTCAAAGCCGCTTCGAAGAGACCTGTGTGTAGCAAGCTCTTTAAGATGCTGGCATTTGTCTACTTTCAAATACTAAATGAAAACATTCATAGTCCTTATGCCCAGGTGCTCCCATTGTTCACATACTTTGAGGTTTTGCCAAGGGAAAGTAATCGAATGTTCACAGGACAGGTTGTTCATTTCTCAAGCTTATGCTGTTGTCGGAGACATACAACGAACGTTCTTTGTTTTCTGATGAATTGTAAGCGATTCATATGCGGCGAACTGTTAAAATGCTGCAGTATCATCCATGGCAAGACTATGGACTGTGAGCACAACGTCTACCTGACTGCAAAGGAGAAAATGTAGGTTCCAGTACAGATGTCACAATAATGGCTGACATCGTTTGTTGCAAAGAATTATGGACAAAGACACTACGGCTGGTCAGGAGTACGAGGGCACATTTAAGATGAGTCATCGTAGAATCCAACCATGTAGAGCGTCAAGAGGAAATGTGCAAACAAACACCGACGGCGACAGTTCATTTGGTGGAAACAAACATTCACTAGAATTAACTAATTTCCAAAAGCAAAAAGACCTCAATACGCATGAGACGTTATATGGACTCCCTCCTGGGACAGCAAAGGGCGGAGTGGGACAGCGAATGATGTATTTAATTTATAAATTTAATGTTTAAACTCCGATGGTGCAAGATTCACGAGAGGGGTAGGAACCAACATTCAAAGTTGCAACATAATACTGCGACCTGGTAATAAGCGTGGATGCTACAATGTCCACGACGTTGGAACGGCACTGCATGCGTTCCAGCTCATGTGAGAACAAGTAAAGTTTTGCATACAAATTTAAGCGCAAAAATAACATTCTAAAATTGTATACATTGCAATCCACTGCAGCGCATAGAAACTTCCATTTGGTTGCAGTTGGTGCGCTGTACCAACGAGTAATGTGACCTACATTCGCATTTACTAAACTCTGGCCACAGCAACAACAACACCAGCATTATTTTATGCAAATTGGCAACAGCACCACCGGCACTAGCAGCGACAGTAGCAGCAGCAACAGCAAAGGTAATCCGGAGAGTCATTTAAACACCAAGTGTGTATGTATTCATATACATGAGTTCAACACCTCATCTTGGGTTTAACAATTCTCGGAATATCGGAAAATATTTGAATAATTGTATCAGTGACACTGGCCTTTATTCGATTATACGCCATAGTCGCATTAGCGAATTGCCCTCATTACTGACTGCATCTGCAAAGTACTGTACAGACAAATGTCCAAAAACTCATATCTGATCCAAAAAATCAGACTGAAACAGGGCTAACAGTCTTTCCAACAACTTAAACCCAATGTCAGCCAGTTGCTAGTCAGTCCTTTGTCCAAGTACATTTTTTAGAATAAATGTAAATGTACAATTTTAATCTAATTTGTAGGAATGACGGCTGTTGTATTCCTTCGTGGAATGTTTATGGGTCTCTATATGAATGGGTTTAACATTTCAGCAATTTGTAGGTACATATCCAAGCATACATACGTAAGCATGGAATGTCATGTGTATATGTATACATATATACATTGCACGAACATAAAATGTGACATTGGACTGACCCCGATTTTTGGTAATAAATATTTATTTACAAGTTTACCATCTCCACGTACATACATGCTGTACATAGATACATATTCGTGTATGCATGTGTATTTGTACATAATGCAACCCAGCAAACAATTGGAAGCTTCTGAGGCGAACAATTGCTGAAGCGATGTTCCTGCGAATCCCCATAGCAATGATTTGAAGATGGATCGCTTATCCAGTGATTAGCGATACACAATCATCCAGACATCATTTGGAAGTTGTTCAGGAGAGCAATAAATTGTTTTGTGTTTTTTTTTCTTCTGTCTGGTCAACCAAATATTTGTTTCTTAAATTAAGAAATAAATGGTAGGTAATTTGTGTGCTTATCACACGGCAGAACACAGGTTCGAAACCGGGTAAGACCATCAAATAATTTCCTGTAAAAATTGTAAAACATTCAACTGCTCTGGAAAAAAATATTAGTCGTTCGGAGCCGGCAGTAAACAAAAGGTCGTGGTCAGTAAGTACACAAATTATATCGTGAACAGCTCATGGATTCAAAAGAAGTTTCCTGACTTTCGCCATCATCATAGTTTCAGATGAAAATCACCGCGATTTGTGAGCTCTTCCGGGGGATTCGTGGGCGAAACGCAGACGATCGAAAATGTTTGCTGGGAACAATAATATTTATGTCCGTACACACATCAATAATCGCAGTGCGTTCACTTACGAGTAAAATCGTTTTAATGGTCCATATGGATGTCCACTCTCCGAATTCCACACACATTTCTGGACTGTCCAGGCACAACAAATTAAACTTTTACACCACATAAACTTAACTCTCCGGAATATAATTCACGATAGTCGTGACAATCCATTAAGTCTGTACAGTTAAACTGTAGGCACGACCAAAATTACTGTAGAAATTAATTCTAGCATCAAATTGTTTAAGTTGGTCCGTGCCCAAAGAACTAGTAGCCATTTTTTAAAAGTTTAAAAAAAAATCGATGTCGACCCATGTTTGCATACAAATATTATCAAATTTGGCGCATCATAGTAAGACAACCTGGTATTACTGCGGAAAAGTGATATACCCACTGTACCCGATGTGGGTGTCACTGCTCTAGAAGCGAACGATTATTCATCATTTTGCTGTCAGATCGAATATGCAGACGGAATTATAGCAATTAACATTTTACCCTACTTTTTTTTGACCTGGGCAATTTACAAATTACTTTCCACAGATACACACACACATAACCAAATGTGTATGTATGTGTTGATTTATTTGAATGTATGTAGGTGTGTGTGTCAGCATTCCTCACTTGCATATGAACATGATTCGTAGCAGTCAGAGTTTTTATGAAGTTTCATATTTTACGATGACAAGGAACGCTTGGATGCCAACTATCAACTATGGAATGAATGAACGTTAGTTATTGTTTCCGTTTTTTGTTGTTGTTGCGAAAGTGCTTTCACAAATGCGAGTTCAGTACCGGAATGCCGGACACGGACAAACAGTCGTTGGTGGCGGGGAACTGGGGAGTGCCAGTCGAAAAGTTATTTACTCGAGAACTGTGTTTACTTCATTTCTTGAACATCACGACAGCAATACCCGTAATGGAAACAATCAAGAATCCGTACTCATAAGTGTACGCGACGAAGGAAGAGGATGCTTGTGAAGGAGGGATGAGTTGCGTTGTTTGTTCTCAACGTTATCAGCAAGTTGGCGGCGGAATGGCTGTTGGGTGTAGTGGTGGATAGCGATTCCGTTCGGAGCCATTTAAATCATAAGAATATTATAATAAGCTGTTGTTGCTTTAATTGGCATTAATCATCGGAATTGTTACTTATTTAAAACGCTGCCTTTAGAATCGCCTCTACAGCCATAGGACGATGGGATGGATGAATGGATGGATGGATGGCCCGATGGACGGATCGACGGTGTCTTGTAATGGGAATAAATCCAGATGTCTTCACTTCAGTGGTAATTGAAATTCCAAAATAAAAACTTAACAACTTCAGTAACTTATTGCCAGATTTTGCTTCAGTGTTTGTTATTTTTTTTTTTATTTGTGTTTGTCTTTGCCTCTTCTCTGTGTTTTAATAAAATTTAATTATAATGTAATTTTGTTGGAGTTTCAGCAAATAATCCTTTTGTTAAATTGAAGAAGTGGGGTTGTTGTGGCCGGTCGGCCATTGAAAATGTGGATACTGGTCAGGGAAAAAGTCATATCAAATATTTGCTGTAATGTCCAACAAAGTTCACAAAGTCAAATGGAAGTTTTTTTATGGTCCTTTATTCTTTCCTCATACTGTTTTGTTATTCTATTTTGTTTCGTTCTGCTTTGCTTTGCTTTGGTATGGTTTGGCTTTGTTTAACATTTTAACACACATTTCGAAGCTGGAGCACCGCACATCATTCGGGGGTGGACCGACAATGAGTTGGGGATTGGCAAAGGGGTGCAGGCGGAGATGTGATCGAAAAAAAGGGTCAGTTGATGATGATAACAGTGAAAAAGACAAAAACCCCGAGTGGTTAGATTTCTTTTTTGAATGTTCTGTCCAAAAACCAAAAACAGATTGGGAATTTTGTGCTTGTTTTCTGCCTCAGGGGATCGAGTGGGAGGCGGGGAATCGCTGGGAATTATACGGGAGTCGTTCGTATTCTGAATACAAAGTGTTTGCCAAAGAATGGCCTTAGGATTTAAAATACCATTTATTGCTACTTATGACTGGGTAAATATTTAATTAAACGCCATTTTTTGCTTTTAAATCTTTCACAGCTGTCTGGTCGTTCTGCTCCGGGTTTCTGGCATCGAGATTGTTGTCTGTTTGCAGCCAGTGATGATGATGTTGTTGTTTTTCGCTGCCACTGCTGCTGTTTTTGGCAGAAGGATTGTTATTTGCTTAACGGAAACTATGTGACATTACTTCGCAAGTTATAAAGAATCACTTTTAAACGTGCTCTCATTGGTGATAGTTCAGAAACTGCTGTGCGTTACCCTGGCCCAAAATGTAGGCATACATTTATCATATATACACAGACAGTTTCCAATTGTGTGTATTAATTTAATCCACATACGTATTCGTAACCAAGCGAATGAGACTAATGTGTTACTGACGATTTGTGGTTAGGTGAGGAATATTCCGTAATTGTGTCATCGAATGTGATTTAAAGCTGGTTCAATTTGTCCTGGCATGGGCTAACGAGAGACCAACTGATAGAACTCTAGTTTAATTTATTCTTTTAAATGTCGATATCTTAACACAATTTTGACTTTGATCTTCAACTTGTTGTTGGTCTTGGCCGGCGTGCTTTCTCCAGTTTGTTAAACCAACATTTTGCATGTCTTCCTGCATTTGGTCCTTCCATCGGACCAAAAAACCCCAGCACAGCTTCATATACTTTCGCAGGTACCCATATTTATGTGTCATAAAGAAGCACGGGTAGAATAAGTGTGTTGCACAGTGTTATTTTAGTTCGACGAGAGAAGGCTCTGTTCTTGAATTGTTCGCTTTGGCCGAAGCATCATCTGTTTGCCAATACGATAACTCGTTGCCTATATGTCTGTACTTTCGCTCATGGTCTTTAATGTTTAACCATACGTTTCTCTCATGGACGAATGTTAGCTGACAATACTCCCTTGATCATCATCGTCACTCATACAACTGACTGTGGTGACTGCATCATTCGAAGCTGATGACAAACCGCACTTCGTATGGTGTGGGTGTTTTTTCGGTAACACAGACGTACTTAAATGACTCCTCGCATGCTTCGGGGAGTGTTTCACCTGTAACTTCCGCTTTAGATTTCCATATTTACCTGCCACAACGGATGCATATGAATGCTGGCATTGGTTCCACACATCGCCAAATAAATACAGGTAAACATCGATCAACGCGAATGGCACCATCCCGAAAGTTCACGCACAATAGATTTATTTAATTTACCTTCAACGCATCCGATCAATGATATTGCTGCACTGGACAAATGTCTTGATTTTAATACACGAAACTCTTAAGTGCTTGTTGCTGCTTTTATTGTGTGTATTGCTTTCAATTCAAACATTTTGAGTATTTGGTATTTCAAATTTACCATAACAGACGACACCTTCTAAACAAGGGAATCTAATTTATATATTTTTAAATTTTTGACAAACATGACTAGCAGCAACACCACAGTAGACGAAGATTACCTGCACAAATATACATATTGGCAAACATATAAGCGTCATTTACTTTCTGATTGACATTTACCCTGAAGTGAAACGAAACGTTAATATTCGACATTAAATATAGCTTAATATTGAAAATACATTATCCCTTCAGTTCAATACTAATTTGAATTATCAAATTAGCTGTAAATATCCATGAGGAGATTGTTTGTCTCTTTCCATCTCGAATTGTACTATTTGTGTTGTCAAATTGTCGTCTAATGCTGGTACCACAAATATAGAATCATAGTTAGTGTATTCATGAACTGGCGTATATCAACCCAAAAAATGTATTCAAATTTCATTGCCTTTGAGCAAATGTTAAAAAAAATGTTTAAAGTCACATTTTTTATAAAAAATCCGAAATGGATGATAACGAATTCTCATTCGTTTATTAAACGAAACGAACGGGTCATTCGTTTTATAAAATGCTTCTGTTATCTTGTATTAGTTGTCGGGCATTAGTTGTTGCGCATTTTGTGTTATTAAACGAAAATATTTAAGTGTAACACCTAAAGATACAGAGAGAAAACAGCTGTAGTTTCAAACATAAACAAGCTCGACGTTGCGTTTAACTTGGCTTGGGCGTTTTTATATGGATATACACTTTGTGTCTGTCGAAAATCATGCCGAGTAATGCTGTGGTGTAGTGTAGGGCAATTCCCTACCTTCATGCACAGTCATATTTAGCAGTACAAAGTAATTTCACCAACAATTATGACTTTTGTATTGGGATAATGAGAACTTCCTAAACCTATTGGAAACATTTTTCGATGCATGTCTTACAGTCGTTATGACTGCTACTCATGGCAGCATTTGCACAACTGGACTGTCTTTGTTTAGGCGTGAAGGCTTTCATGGGTCTGAGTGAACGGAAAAAAACACAAATTAGTAAACGAAGCCTGTGGGTGTAGTGTGAAAACATAGATAAATTCAGACACAGTCACAAACGTTTCCAGCCTGAATATAAAGAATATTAACCCACAAATGTTTCTGAAGTTTCGAGAAACTTAGAATGTACGACCTAATGTAATAACATAAACTCATCAATGTGTATTGTTTTTTATAATAATAACATTTAAAAATACGACGTTTCGTTAAAGGAAGGCCGAAAAATGAAATAAGTAAACAATTGCATTCCCAGTCCGGTGAGCCGACTAATATTTAGATTTAATGAATTTTATGTACGTACAATTTCCAAGCCTACGAAAAACTAGTACAATTTACTACAGGAATCAAATCTAGTACGAAGTTTTTATGTTTTTTTTAGTGTATGTCGGTCGGTGGTACCAGATGGAGTGTTGCCATATGCTTACTAATTGTTTCTTCAAGTGGCCAATGCATTTCATTTGGTAAAGTTTGTTATGTATTTGTCATTGGCAAGTTTGTTGTTGGCACTGTCGTGGAACTCTAACTTATCACATATTATAAATTTCGACAGTGTACGTGGGTTACACTAAATTCGATCCCTATTGCCGAGAAAATGTGCTTTTACAATCCGAGTTCAATTGTATGGAGATCGCATAGACCGGACTGCTCAACTTTCAATAAGGTTCGACCCTAGGATGAATTCAAACAGTGCGCTCATTGCGATCGATTAGCATTGGCCACTTGAGTTCTGATTATTTTCATGATAAATATATGTATTTAAATGGCTGACTTCATCATCATCATCATCATCATTATCAATCTTATCACCAGGAATATATACATACATTTCCGAAATATCTTAAAAAAATTCCCTATCCCCAGTTTACATTTGTTGGACTGAACACATTTCTGAACATATGGCCTAGTATGAATTACCACCGTTGGCCATTTTAGGGTTAAGTAGTTTTTTGGGCATTTGCCCATTGTTGATAAGCATTTCTGATTAAACACTTAGAGTTTGTTTTATTTAGACAACAGACATTGTTGAATTTGCTTAAATGTGTACATGTATGGGTTTTTGTCAGTCGTTGTATGCAAACACATGCAGAGGACGACGGCGATCAAGGATACACATGTGCACAGATGCTGAGCAATGACTTTGACTGACAATAAATAAAGGAATTGGCAACAGCACAAGATGTTGGTGATAGCAATGCAAGGACCCCAGCACAGCCCAAGTGTACCTGTGTGTGTGCGTCCGTGCGTGCATACGTGGCTGTGTGTATGCGTGTAATCCTTAAAGTAAGCACTTGTGTGGGTCGTTGCAGAAATAACAAAACGTGAACATGCTAAGCGCATTTGTGTGTGTGTGTGTGTGGCTGTGTATTTCTATACTTAACATTTGTTGACTTTGTATTATTCTATAGATGCTAGCAAAGAAGGGCCACAAATCGATGCATGGGGACGAGTATTCACACATACCTGCATACACTTGAGTGTGAACGAGGAATCGTATCGATCCATATCCTTTTGCTTTCAAAAGCACATCACTGAGACGACCGAATATATGAACACAACAATGGCCCTGTTTTGCAGTATTGTTTTTGGTGAGACCCATCGATGCCATTGTTGTTATGAGTACGTTTTGTTTTGTTCAGTTGCCGTCACTTCAAGAATTAGATAATTATCACAACGAAGGGAAGAAAAGGAGATTTACGCTAAAGAAGTCTCCTTGAGGGAACAAAAAAAAAAAAAAATCATACGCTGACAAATATTAATTAAAATAGAAAATCCACATAAATAACAATCTCCTGTCAAGGTACAACCAGCAATGGTCCACGAAATGAAGATGAAGACGAAATATTCCAACTGACGCAGAACAAAAGTCATCAGTTGATAAATAAATCCTTTAGATTGAGATAAGTACAACTTGATTAAATTGTAACGTGTGAATTGGTCATAGGTTGGATGAAAATCTAAATATTTTGATTTCATCTCAAGTTGGCCACGTGTGAGGGCTTGCCATTCGACTTCTTGACTTTATTCGCAATTTGTCATTGATGAAATGAAGACAGTTGTGTAGCGGTGTTTTGAGAAATAAAAAACATAATGAACGAATTCTTGTAAACACATTTTTTGACTTTATTGAGGGATATAAGAACATGCCTCAATTGTTCAACCAGTTCTATCGTGTGGGGGCCGCATACGGTACAATAGCAAATAATGATGATGTTCAATTGTCGTACGAAACATTTAGAGTGCTACCCTTATCGGGCTCTCAAGCGATGAACAACACAACGAAACAAGTATCGGCACTAGTTCTGCTGCAGCCGGAGTAGGAGAGATAGTTAGAAGACTCATGGATACTCGTACCTTCGAGATATGTGAGCAAGTGTCAAATACATACCAATAGAAATAATTGCTTTTCGCTTGAATTGAGGTGAGGTTGTATTCCAGCCTTAATTAAATCGAATGAATGAATTTTTATCTTATAATTGTTGTTGAGTCTGTCTGTCTTCAATGTTCTGCTGTGACATGCCTTCCCTGCACATATGGACGTGTGCGTGCGTGTGTGTGTGTACACACACATGTAGACACAGATACACATGTTTCTATCCGGTTCCGCTGTTATCTTTGTAGTTGTGTTCTAATGTAAACATATTTGGTGCCTTTAAAGTCAAGTGAAAAATGATCAGCTCAGCTCGTACTCGCCCGGAATTCGTTGTCTCCCCTTCATTTTCCATTATGGGTGAGAAACTTTAACAATTTCTGGTACATTTAATGGCGCAGAGTTCGTAGCATTTTGTGCGATGAACATGTTTGGTTCTGTAAGTTCTAAGGATGTAGGCAAGACTACTGAGTGCATGTTAGCGGTTGTACCAAAGCAAAACTTTAACTAACTTTGCAAATTCTCCAAATTGAAATGGCCAAATATTTAGTAGTAGGAGTTGCTGCTTGCATCCAAGCGATGTTGGGGGTGATGGAGAAACTAGGCAATCTGACCACCTCGCCAATGCGTAAAGTTTGTTTTCTAGTGGATACGAAAGACAAACTTTTCAACAGATTGGTTTCTATAACCACCATCCATCGCTGTTGTAACTCCCATTGTGTTCTGTGTGTTCGTATGGACATGCCAACAGCAGGAATCTGGAAAAAAGTGTACATCACAGATTCGAAAGACTACAAATCATGGTTTGTTTCCATGGCAATATTTTGTATATAATCGACTCACTATACAGGACGTTAAGATACGAGATACGAGTCCTCAATATACGAGTCCTGCTGATCTATCATGGGGATCAGACATCTGTAATCAATCTGTTCACCGATGAAAAAGCTGTTACGTTGAAGAAGGTGGAAAACTGACTGCGGTCAGATGGGAATCATCCGCAGGTGGAAATGGAGACGTTGACTTTGAATTTGTGAAGAAGACACGGTTTCTTTCCGTAAGTCTGGATATTTGTTAGACATCCAGTGAGCATATAAATGATTTGAAGCATTTGAATAATACGAAATTGAATTGCTCAAGACTATTTATACCAATAAATACATACATACATAGCCAGAATATACTTAGAAATTCAGCCACTTCAGATCACAACAAAACCTATGGTGTGGTTGTATTCATCTCCATTATCCGTTTTATATGTCTTTGACTATAACCCGACATGACTCCGACTTCAGCTATTGTATCCAAAAGATACATAGTTCATATTTTAAATTATAATCATACTAGCTGACTCGGCAGATTTCCTCCTACCTACAAAACCATTGGCTTAAATATCGATCTAACTTCTATCTATCTATCGATGTATACAAATAAAAATTAAACGCTATACCGATTTGACACCCGTAAAAGGCTTTTAGGGATGAATAATTGGTCACACATCACTCAAAAATAAGTCTTTTTCAATTCATGTTCACCTTTCCAAGAGGTTTACATGAATTCACCAAACGTCCATCTCTTCATTCCATCCTAAACTAATATAGCCTGTGTCAATTTCCCGATCAACAATAAAACACTACGAAAATTCCACGAGTCTTGTTACATCATTAAGTCTTACATGTTATTTTTTGAGAAAATTCCATTACGATGATTATATAATCACGGTAGAGATTTGGTTTTTTATGGAGGGACGTGGCATTGGATATTTTTATTTCTGTAGCAAACCTAAATCTCCCACCGAAACAAATCAGGCGATTTGGTTGAGTGAAGCAAAAACATTCTATCTCTCAATCTGGAATCAATCTTACACACCCAGAACATTTCATTCAAATCGGTTGAACCGTTTCGGAGATTAGCGTATGGTTATCATATGGAATCGTTTTGATTGCTTACCAGCTTTCCAAGATATGAACGAAAAGGTCTATTCTGAATGCATACAATTAAAACCCTGGTCATTCGATCCGTAACAGCAATTGTAGAACATTATATCTAAAGATTAAAGATATCTTGGTTGGTTTTTCAAAATATGACCTTAAAAAAGAGGATATTCGTTACTTAGATTATTTTACTTATTTATCCCGATTTTTCTACTAAAATCATGAACATTTTGTTCTTTCTTCCAGATATAAGACAGTTTGTATCTGACAAACCTAACTGCAATCCCCCTGTATAATTGCCGATCAATGCTCATAATTTGAATGTCGTTAGCAGTCTTTCGGATAAATGAAATATTCAAGTTTCTAAGCAAAAGTTATTCGATTGAATTCAATGACCGAATAACTGAATGTCCTAATAAATACATTCACACATTATGTCTGAGGCAGTGTGTGCAGTTTTATTCCAGTTGCATTTTAAAGTTATGGAAACATCCACAATCGAATGAACAAAAGTTTGTGTTGCACCCGATCTCGGTCTGTGTAATGTTCAGCCACACACACATGTTTACATATACACTGAAGATAAACACTAACTACATATACATATACACATCCATGAGTGTGTACGTACATATAAGTTCGGAGTTACGATAAAGGAACTACACAGATGCGGAATTGGAAAGGCCATTGCTCAGCAGTCTTCGTTTCTCAGGTACACAATTGCGTTGTGTATGTTACACCGCAGTACGACCATTCATGTGGTCGTTACATGTGTTTTTTGACATGTGTGAAAAAGTCGATTTTTAGAGTTTTCGAAACGGAAAACGGAAGGGGCTGGACATGTAGAATTTGTTTGGCAATCTTTGAAATGAACGGGTATTTGTTCTCCATAGCTTGCCATACTAGAAATGGATTTGGGTTTGACTTTCGACAAACTGGTTAATACAGGGTTTTCCAACGAGAGATTTTATTTAGGTATTCAAAGAAAAATAGCATTATTTGAGATAAATGAGAGGAAAAACAACATCAGCCAAATGGCCATCACCACCACGCTTACTCGACCACATACTCTTCATGAAATTTTCCATAACCAAATCGCAAAGTGGCTGCCCTATGTTTTCGATAGCCTCAAGAATTCTATCTTTTTTTTCCCGAAATTTTATTTCATAAAAAAAGTAATATATTACAATGTTGTCAGCGTCTCCGCGCCTTATAGGCTTGAAAAGAGACTAAATGGCAACAATTTATCGTATATTTCTATTCACTACATATTATTTAATGCATATGTATGTATATGTATATATGTACAACTATAATAATAAAAAAAAATAAAATGAATATATACATCGAATACAATTTACAAACATCAATAGTTAATATGTTTTATTAGAATTTTAGAAGTGTTTCTATTTCATCAAGTAAATATGATTTTACTTTTGTTTTAAAAATTGATATTCTAGCGATGTCTTTTATATCGATGGGTAATTGATTATATTCGTGAGGTCCTGCATACTCGATCTTCTGCTTTGTTAATTCAAGTCTGCATCTTGATGGTATAATATTTAAGCGATTGCGTGTATTCAATTGCGATTGATCAAAGTGTTGATGAAATTGAACAAACGAATTTCCAATCCGCTTTGTGGATTTGTACATTAGCAATAATATGTTGTATTTAAAAATACCCTTTATTGGAAGAACATTTTTGGCATATCTTCTATACAGCTCTACAGTGGAAAAATCTCTAGGTAGGTTATAGACTATTTTTAAGGCTTTATTTTGAGATGATTGCAAATATTTCAAAGCAGAACAGGATTTTGAGGCATATACTATAGGTATATATACGAAATGGCAATGAATTAGAGAGGAATATAATTGAAGTTTGATTTCAGTGGACAGTCTATACTTAAATTTCCGTAGAATTCCGGTAGCTGCAGAAATCTTCTTTTTTAGCATGTCCCAGGAAAGGTTTGAGTTAAGAATAACTCCAAGATATTTAACTGAGTGAGATTCATTCACAAGTTTACCATCTATATATATTGTCATATCAGGTTCCCTTTTTAATAAGGGGTTGAATCGACTCTGGGCTCTGGCGTAGACCTTATCTGTCACGTGGCCCCAAAGGAAGAAGTCGCAAGGTGTTAAATCACAAGATCTCGGTGGTCAATTGTGATCACCTCTTCGAGAGATAACACGGTCCGGAAACTTTTTATTTTTGCGAACTGTGACTGCATGATTTTCACCATTTTTGTAGTGAATTTTAATCAGTTCAATGCGTTGCTGAATGCGTGTATCGTTCCATTTTTAGTAATGGCGTAGTTTTTGTTTGTCAAATGTCAAAGAATAAAAGCTTCAAAAGTGACAGCTACCGAAATACCGAGTAGGATCATTTTAACATAGTCACCTTTTTTGGGAAGATTTATTATTCAGATTTCCAGAATGACTCTATAACAGTATTGTAGTTCCGATCTGTTGTTAGTAGCGCTGATGCGTTGTCATCCAAACCAGGGGACCTGTTTGTCTTTAGGTGTAGCAGTGCCTCGATGATCTCAGCTATTTCCAAATCTTTCGTTGGTATGTTACCGTTTGGTGTGTGCTCCACACATGCGCATAGTGGCTGTCGTACAGTAGATGTTTTTGACAGCATGTCGGCGTAGGAGTTTTCCCATAAGCGTATTTCTTGTGGTTTGGCCGTAGACTATAAAATCAAGTTTGTGGAACATACAAAGTTTAATTGTATTTATTGTCAGCATGGAATGTCAGACCCGGTATTTTTTATTTTGTTGCTCACCATTTTCTTTTCAACTTATAATAATAGATGTTATCGGGAGGTTTGAGTTCATGAGAATGCAATGTTGTCACATTTTCATCGGTGTTGCATCTTGTGGGTGTCGCATCCGTCCCTGCTGGTCCATAATAGCTCACATAAAAATGTACTTACACAAACGTCTGTTGGTACTTTGTCTGATATTGTTCTCCTGATGTTGTGCATGGGTAAACCGAAAAGTTTTGATTGCTGGGAAACGAAATAATTGCACTTTATTATATTACAACGAACCAGGATGAACGTATGTACATATGTATTAATACAAACGGGTGTATGTGTGTGGAAGCCTTTTCACATTTATTGGCAACGATAGTTTGGCCCTGTAGCACTGAAAGTGTTCCCTGTAACCAATCTGGGAAAATCCAACAGCACGGGGAATAGTTTAATGGTTCATAAGGAAATTGTGCGATAGACGTTAATGAGCTGAAATCGTTAATGTTGAGCAGAGTGTAAACGTTGCAACATTGCATGACTGTCATCCATCTCAGAGTTAGGACAATGGATTTGCGATTTGCAATTTGGAGTTACGGCAGTCATTAAGCGCAACGGAGCCACTCGTTAAACGATACAATTTTCTCACTTCGTACTTTCGTCGAACAAGAGCACCTCTCACCGGCAACAGTCATTAGTAGCACTTAAGCTTGGCAAGCCCATTCTCATGGTGACATTTTAACATTTTATGGTATCCTGTCTTTTGCTTTCGCAAAAAGGATACAAGTGCTAACACTCGCACTTTATCCGCCGATTATGTTGCAGCTGCGAGAATTTCAGCTCTATGGAATAAATTGCATTCGACGTTTGTTGCCGTATAGAAAGTGTAACACGGACGGGTAATATCTAACGGAAGTAGCCGGATAGCAGGTCATGTCCTGCCATGTCGCACACTCATCCTAAACAACTCAGTAGTTGTATCAGTAATCGCCTGCTGACAAGCCAAAACGCAAATATGCATGAGCACTACAAGACAGTACAAGAAGGTGTTACATCCATGGGCCCTGGTCGATGTCCTTGCCATTGTTGCCTTCAGTCAGTGAAACGCAATTGTCACGTAGTGCCGTTGTCTGGTGTAAATTGAATAAACTCCCACCCTGCACTAAGATGCACTTTATTTCACTTTTTCTTCGAACGCAACTGACACTTATCTTTGGCATTTTAAATTTGAGCTGCATGAAATAGTGTCGTTGTTGTTATATTCGGAATCTTGTCTGTCTAAAAATTGAATAATTCATTCACACATCTTGGTGTAGATTTCGTTAGTTGGCGTACAGTGGGACATTTTCGAAAAGTGTAGGCATAAGTACATATATTTGCATAGTCATTATATTTTAAAGCGTTTGAGTATGTATGTATGTATGTATGCAGGTACTAGACCGTTAAACGCAACATCAGATGATATCACATGTTTTGTGTCATCATTGACATCATTTTACATGAAGCTGAATCTGTTTGTTGAGAATTATTTTGAGAAATCACGTCAGACCTCAACCTGTATGCCATCTAGTATATGGAAGGTCAGCCGGGAAACTTTCCTGAAAACATTGAGCTATGCACGATATAATGTGTCACTCACTGACCAGGACGTACTTTTCGAGGCCGGCTTATACGTATACCCAATCTGTCAGCCAATAGTCAACGTCGAAAGAGTTGTGTCTGTAATTCACCCTACACTGTTCTTCTGTGTAAAATCACCTATCCAACGTACCGACGCGACGCGACGTTACACCCGTTAGTACCACATACTTTATCTCAATTTCACTGTTCGATTAGAGCCAATATACATACAATATACACACAAACATGTGGATGTTCTCCTACATGTGGCGACATTAGTATGGATAGGGCACATGGCAGTCTCCTCGTAGCGACCGACCGGTGTGTCACCACTTGTTTTACGATACAAAGTGTTGTACGTTTGCAAAAGTATTGATTTTGCTGACAAGGCGCTCGTTCACACACACACACACACACACATGTACAACAATGAATAAATGCCAAATTGTCTGACTGTCTGTCTGTGTTTGCCAACGTATGACATCCATGTCGCCGACCTTCGCTCTGCTCAGCATCCCTCCACTGTCCACTGTCCATTGTGCTTTAGTGTCATTGTGTGTGAATCACTTGTCACATTCATGCAATGGTATGTGTACCGGCGGGGCCTGTGTGTGCATGTGGTGTATGGCTTAGCATTGCTTTGTTGTTGGCCTTTTTCGGTGAGTGTGTCAGTACGAGAATGTTTACTTTAGTTTAACCATTTGTCAATTTATCAAAAGTGTCAGAAATGTCGAAATATTGCTCCTTGCTCCTGCTCCTTGCAGCCAACTGTAGTGTTCGGTTTTATTTCTTCGCATTACTTTGGCATTTCAACACAATGCCATTCTTTTGTCGTCCTCTTCGACTGTGAATTCCTTGTTCTTCAAATAATGTTTGTATTCGTTTCCACATCCTCATACATACATAAAATGTGTGCTGCTACATATGAATATGTCCTGGAGGAATGCCGGCGTTCAGATTGTAAACTATGAAGTGCATCGTCCAAAAACAACATACACACGCTCATACAAATTACGTTATAATCTATCGACGCTCAGTTGTATTTGCTAAAGTCTCAAATCTGCATAGTGGGCCCAACTAAAATGTGGATTCGATACTCTAGCGTACACATACATACATATATTGTATGTATGTGTTGCTCAATATGCCTGTTTTCATTGCTAAGGTAAATATGTAAATATTTATGATTATATCACGTTACTACCACTATTACAATTCATGTTTTTGTGAGCTTAATCTAAAAAACGTACAGAAAATCTCCCCTTTCATATTCCCAATGTTTATTTAATTGGGGACAAGTTTGGACGGCCATGGTGTGGTAAATTGTGTGTGCGACTATCACACTGTTAAACCCAGGTTCGAATCCTGGTAAGACCATCATAAAGGGTGTTATTGGGGTATAGAGCTTTAAGTTGGCATCACTTTTTTAACTGGCGGCCATTTTGTCAGCTGTCAAGTGATTAATATTTAGTTTGGTTTGCCATTTCATCATGAACAGGTTGACAAAAGAACAACGCTTGCAAATCGTGCACATTTATTTCGTAAGTAATGGTTCAGTTCGCGAAGTTCACCGCAAGCTCCGTCCATTTTATGCCATTACATCCACAAAAACTGACTGTTTGGTGTGCTCTATGGGCTGGTGGAGTCATTGGGCCATACTTCTTCCGAAATAATGCTGGAGAGTCAGTTACCGTTAATGGAGACCGGTATAGAGCCATGATAACCGATTATTTTGTTCCCGAATTGGATGGCACGAATGTGGATGAGTTGTGGTTCCAACAAGTGGTTGAAAATTGGACCTGTAGAATTGGCTTTATTCGAGCCAGCCGCGGCGGCCACATGCCCGAAATCATATTCAAACATTAATGGCATAAAATTATCCTTCCAATAAAGCCAAATTGATGGACATTAAAACGATTTTCTTGTGTTTTATTTCAATTCGAAGTTCTATACCTCAATAAAAAACATCCTTTACCATGTAAAAACTTCTCTGACATTACCGTTCGGAGCCGGTTCCGGCTCACTGATTCCATGTTCCTTCATGGAATGTTAGAGGAAATTCTGTAAACCTCCTACGACGTAACCACTTTAAAATTCCCGTTTCTGAAATATGTGTTCGGTGATCCCATCCAATACCACACTCTATAAAACACTTTACCCCATATGCTTCGCCCACACACCTTCCTTCCCCATGTTCATAATATATGTGTAACCAATATAGCTAACGTTAAATTCCAAAAAGCAAGGGAAAAACTAAGACAGCAATATGGAAACCAACATTAAGTTTTACAGCTGAAAAATACTGGAAGACTTTGTTCGGTATTTGGAAAATGTAACGTTGGTCGGAGGTGTCGTTAGGTTTGTCATTCTCACAGTAAAGTGAGAATGACAAACCTAAACTCAAAATCCAGAGTTCACTGAGTTTAAAGTTTTCTTTGTTATGACTCATGTACCTTAAGACAAGTAATGACAATGTTTGGACATGTTACAATATAAGTCGATTTATACGACATTCGCCCATGTGCCATGTTCCGAGAGTTTTTGAATTCCCATACTTTTTTAGATTCCCATTTTTTCCAAAATGGTGTGCTCAATTCCGAGCGAAAGTGTGGTTCGAAAGAATAGCTTTGTTCAATATGTTACGAACTGTGTTCAATAACTATCAACAAAAAACATATGTTTTATTTGCAAATTTAACAACAAAATTAAGAAAAAATGCCTGCTGGCTTGTTAATTGCCCTGGTTTCTACTAGAAGAAGACTAATGATACTGGAACGTGTTAAACGAGTTGTCAGATTGATTAACTGGTGTAATCATCATTCGTGTTGTTAATTTTTTAATGAATATGTCCACCAAAGTATAAAATTTATGTTTATTTGAAGAAACCTTTTCAACAAGTAGAACACTCTGGGTAAATTTCGTCAAAAGTTGTTCTTGATAAAAGGAGCCTTTTTATTTTCTTTAATTTTACTAGAAAAGCCAATCTGAATACTGTATTTTTTAATTAAATGTTGTAAAAACAAGTTAAATATTAACTCTGCGTTCTTTTTTAACTTGTATGTGCTCAGAAAAACACGTACAATCTCATTTCTTTTTCGATCCACAAGGATGTATGTGCTCGAATTATATTCCCAATATTTTTTTGGGTATTCGGAATGGAGCACACCAAATGTGGGAAAATGTTTCACATTCGAGCAAACTCGAAATGCAGCACATGGCCGATTATGCCACTTCGAGATTACGAATTTGTATCTCCTTACAACGAATTGCCCTATTTGCTAATTATCTATTGCTTGATCCATCTTCTTCTGAGGGTAAATGCAAATAATGAGAGTGCTGGGAGATAAAGTAGCACAAACATATACTCATATGTATAAATGTTGATTACGATATCAAATCAAATGCGAGTATGGGCCATGGCGAACATCCACCAATCAATCAATGGATGATTGGATCTTTTGTCATGAGCTTTTAATTGAATATTTAGTGGCTCATCATTATATTTGTCTGAAGTCGCTATGGTGAAAATCTGTCCACTTGCCGACCTGATGTTGTTTGGGTTATACCTGCATCCACTCCGCCTTTTGTAATATTTCAAATGAACACTGGTCGACAATTCCAAATGTAGCGCGATGTTTGGAATGACAATAATTTATGTTGAGTGTTATTGCTAGGACACATTCCTCCGGTTTTCGCCTTTGTCGCCCGCATTGTGCGCATTCCTATGAATGTCAAATCGAGGTAATTTACATTTTCTAGCAGCCTTATTTGTGGAACTATTAACACACCTCTAACAAGCGTAGACCTGCTAATGTTATTGTCGCGGTCGTGTCTTTGCCATTGTTTAGATGACATACACACAACCCCATCGTACGACGCTCACGGAATGAGTACTCACTGTGCTCACTGTGAAGGAAGATTAAAGGCAGTGAAACGCTAATAAAAGACTGCAAGAAATAACTGTCGACATTTATTATTTCTGCGCGTAGCGCCGTATTTGATCTTTTTTGAATTAAAATGGGTGGTGTCACCGTAAATCCTGACCATAATGACAACACGAGTATTGTGAATAGAATCCGGATTTTGATGGTTTTGTTACATTCCTCTTATTAACTCACAGTCTCCGCTTTAAATTACCGTATCATAAAACTGTGACCGGTATGTGTACAGGATTCGACGCATATTCTGCAGCTATACAAATTAAAAACGAAACTTTGTCCACGATGGATGATTTCCCAGGCAGATATGAGGCGGATACTTGTCGACTGTCCAACCTTGTAATTAAACTGCTTAAAATATTATACGTAATTAACAAAAATATTATTAACATATTATTTGTGGTGTACGGTGTACTTTTTGGGCAAAAGAAATCCGTATCCCCATCATGAACCTTATTGTGTAAATGAAAGTCAAAAAAATACCAGCGCTAATAGTTCTTTTTATTATTTAAAGTTATTCCCTCAAAATGGACTGCATATTGTCAATACTGTGCTCGCCACGTCACATAGCAGCAACGGTTATGACAATGCGGATAGCGCATTTCAATAAATAGAACACGTGCTTTCAGCCATACAATTCACAATTCAAATGTATTTATTTGTGTTTGTATTCATACTTGTGTTAGCACTCTGTCTTAACACATCCGAGTGTTAGACAACACACATTCGATAGACACGCACACACACACACACACACACACACCGGCACGCCGTATACCACGCACGATACCCGTAACAATTACATACGTTTGATTTATGATCCTTGACGTTGAAATTTATGTTCCTTGACACAATCATGTATTTTTTTTTCGGAATGTGTCGGAAGATGTTTGTTTTCATTGAAAACGAAGCGAATAAAACGCACTAGCATGCCAGACCCAGCTAGCATTTGAATGTTTGTTTTACGATCACGATTGTTTCGCGATTGGATTTCCAATCGTCACCACGATTGTCGGAGCAGAATTATATTTTTCTCTGCTTTTGCTTTCTCTGCTTCTCACGATTTGTTTTTGTGTTTACTTTGTGTCACAGTCGTACATGTAGTTTTGTTATTGTTGTCTTACTTCTTCCCGCACACTCCACCGAACTCGTGTTTCGCAAAGAGAATTTTATTATGTCTCTCTGAAATTCTAACGGGGTTTCCAATATCTGCTCAGCAGAAAAAGAAAAGAAAAACCGTTTTTGCTTGCTTTCATTTGAGTATTTAACAAGGAAACAAGCGTCAGAGGTGGTGGTGAAATAAAATTAAAAAAAATATATATTTAGCTGGCGTGGAACTATCGAAAAGCCCAGCATTCAAGAGTTCTGCATTAAGGAAATTATAACCAGTAAGTATTTCTAATGACGTGTTCTTACAGCATTTTAATTTTTTTTTCTTTTCAAAGATATGTGTCATGTAAAGTACAAAAATCGGATGACTCTTCCATTAATAAAGCTATCCAGCAACACTTTGTTCATGCTGCAGACCGGCTTAGAAAAGTAGACCGAACAAAAACTATTAAATAAGTTTCAAATTTTAATTTATAACAATATATTTTTATTTATCAAATTAAATTTTTAATAAAAAAGCATGTTCTATGAAAGAACATTGTCAATCGCCTGCGATTGGAGTTTGCTCATCGTCGACGATTGGATTTTGCTCATCGTCGACGATTGGATTTTGCTCATCGTCGTCGATTGGAAAGTAAGAGTCGCCGTCTTGACACAGTTACTTCAGTTGCTCTGAACGTGCGCGATTGGAATACGACATCGCGCACGATTACTTTAATAGTCGGCTCCGATCGTGAAAGAGTCGTTCACGATTGAAAATGCTAGCTGGGGAGGTATGAGTAGAGCACTCATACACACAATCATACATAAATGTGTACATGTGTATGTATACAAATATGCATACATAATGAGTGGGAGATGAATGATGTTTCAGAGTTATTAACGAAAAATGCAATAAAGCGTACATCAAGTGGCACTCAGCAATTTGCAACGAACATTTGTAATACGAGACAGCGTTGACACCGGCCAGACCGAAGCCCAGATACACTTCTAACAATTGAATTGATCCCATTAATATCCAATGTTCCTCAATGAAAAGAGACATCTTTTGGTTTTTTTTCTTTTATCAATTAACATTTTTTTGACATCAATTGTCTTATCAAATATTTGTTAAATCTGTATTACATGGCTGACTACACATAACCGTGTAATTTGGTGAGTAGATGTCCCACTCGATGTAGATGAGACATAACTTTTTGGAAATTCAAAACAATTTAGAATTGCCAAATACAAGAAATAGGTGTATCTTAGTTGGACATCAAGCGAATTCCAGACTGGTATTTGGCCAATGAAATTACAAGGGATTACTTTAGAAGAATAAATATCAAATCGGGTAAATAGGTGAATCCTGACCCTCAAATGTTTGTCAATGTTAATGAAATCCACGTAATTGTGTAAGTCTGCCTTTTGACGATTCGGTTGAACATTTAAAAGGTCGCCTGCGCATTCCCTTAAAACATATTGGAAATCGGAGACGCAAATCACTTTACAATCACATTCGAAGACCTTAGTCGGGTGAAAATGGGAAATGTACTCATTCTTAAAATGGGCACCATTTTGATGTCATCACTTATTTCCCTTAACATGCTATAAGGGAACATACGGGCAACTTCTCTGAAATCAGTGTGCTGTGTATGATAAAATGTGTTATACACACCGACTACTGTGAACTATTAATAAGGAATACTGTCACGGTCATCATGTAATATTAATAAGGCGAGTTTATTCTCATACACACATACCTACATTCATTAGATTCCCTCCAAGGGGTCAGTTGGTTCAAACATCGAAAGCGATCGACCTCATCACCAACTCCGATTCACAAACGTGCAGTCCGTCAAAGCAGAAGGAGTCGAATTACTCGCACTCTGTGACAGTGTGCCCGACTGCCCAAATAGTAAACATCTTCGTTGGAATGTGCTGCATCATCACAATCAATACGAACAAACACACCGCCAACAAAAGTGCATATAAACGAATGTATATTGTAGAAAGTTAATCGTCATGGCGTCTGTGCGACATAATGCGACATACAAATCACACTACAACTACCCGACCCATTAATGTTATTCAATTTAGTAGGAATTGTGTGTGTTTGATGGTGCAGTCTTTATAATCATTGTAGGGGGACTTGATAAAGACCGCTCATACAAAACGAATTACGTACAAACAGTAAAGTTTTGAGTAAACGAAAAAAGAATGAATGGGAAATTTCGAATGAAAAATTCGGATTCAATCCACAATCACAATATACGATGGAGAGGGGAATGTCGTACCCACTTCATAGTTCATATTCATTGCACGCATCAGTCATGATATTACAAAAGAACGGACAAATTAACTGAGGACAGGGGATATGCAATATTCGTAAATGCATGTGAGAGTACTGAATACATTCACCGACAAATGGGTATTGGCAACTCGTGATTTGGGCAGATACGCGATTGACGAAAACGAACTGAATGTCGGAGCCGCTTCATATTTCCGTACACCTATCGATTTATATGTGTGTGAGTGTGCACTTATATGCACATGCAGTTTTTGACGTTTCAGTGTTCTGTGTCTGTATACAAGAGAATACGTTTAGCTAAAAGGCAGAATGAAGTAACAACAACTTTAAAAAGCTATTTCGTGATTGTAGGTACGACCTCTTGAGGGTCGGTTTTTTTTGTCTGAACGAAATGTTTGCTTATGCGACACATTAAGAATGCTCGATCATGGAGTAAGAAGTAGATTGCCTGGAATGCATTTCAGCTAATGACAAACAATGGTGTCACCATTACACAGAAAAAAAAACAAATAGCTGTAATTTTCAACAAAAAAAAATTAAAGTTTTAAAAGAAACTATTTTGTCAAATGCAGAACCTCCAAAAAAGTGTTGATTTTCGGTTTGATTTTTTAATCGACAATGTGCCGATCTGATATG
Organism: Hydrotaea cyrtoneurina; assembly: GCA_958296145.1. Lineage (NCBI taxonomy): Eukaryota > Metazoa > Arthropoda > Insecta > Diptera > Muscidae > Hydrotaea > Hydrotaea cyrtoneurina. Next base: position 705,191 of record OY282513.1, on the reverse strand, counting down.
ATCTGAAACAGCTAATCATGGAAATAACAAAAAAAACTTTAAAATTAAAATTTCTAAAAAAGACATAAATCCAATATAATAGAAGGATTATATTAAAAATCATTAAATTAATAAATTTCAACTTTAAATCAATGTTGTTTCCATTTATATCGTGGGATACATTGAATCAACACTGATTCATATTTTGTTAAGATTGTAAAATATTTAATTAATTCCAAACATTTTAAAGTTAAGATTTTTTTTCAAGATATGTTTAAACTGAGAAATGGACGATGCACATTTTACACTGGCTGGTAAGCTGTTGCATGCTGATGGGCCAGCATATCTTATACGTTGTTTCGTTACGTCCAAAGGACATCTCGCAACTTCAATATTTTCTGCGTAACGAGTATTTCGGCAAATATTTGAAAAACACTTCTGACGTTTGGCAGTTTGTCTGTAAATTCGTCGGACCTTTTGGGTAAAACACTTATTAAAATATGCTCGAAATAGCAGTCGACATTTGAAGCGTTCTCGGAGCTATGTAAATTAATGAAAATAACAATTATTTTGTGGGTACAATTATTTTGTGAATGCCTTCTCTAATGAAAACCTTTTTATTTAGAAAAGGGCCCAAGGTATATTTTATAATTCTCCTTTCAAAATTAATCATCACACTATGAAATTTTGGCAAAGTGATACTGGATCGAGATTTTCGTCATTTTAATGGAAAAAATTTGAAATGCAACATTTCTAAACTATAAATGGAACTCTTTATTTGTGAACTTTTCAAGTCGGTTTCAAATACAATTTGTAAATATACAGAGTCCAGTGTGAATATGTCGCGTTTTGTGCCGCCTGGCCACCCGCTGCTCTATATGCTAATTCTTACGAATATTTGAAACTCAAATGTTGTTTATAATAGTACGCCGTGGCAAAATACACAAACATGTATATTTAAATTTTTTTGGTATCTGAATTACATATGCAGCTCTGCCAACATTTCTCACCAAAAGCGAATGCATTTCTCTACATACGGTGCATACAAGGTTTTAATCTATTCTGTCGGATTGTGAATTGGAATTACAAAACCACTTTGCTAATAAAACGGAGCCAGACAACAATTTGCTAAAATCCTTTTAAAGTAAGCTCTGAGAATGTAAAGCGTCGTGTGTTAAAATCGATTAAAACTGCTCAAGCTGCTTAATTTTTTTTACGTATGATGTAAAACGTATTCAAGGAGAACGTTGGATTTGTAAAAAAAAAAATAGTATGTTCCCCCCCCAGCATCCATTAAACCTACAGCGTAGGCCATCCGAAGCAAACATCTTAATTGGCGGTAACAAATTACTCATTGAGATAGACTCACTTAGCCAAACTAACCTAATCGCATAGTTCGCAACATTCCCTAAATCTCGGACGGTATACAAGCTGTTGGCCCTTCTGTCCGAAGTAGCACATATTGGGCGCAATTAATTTGCCACCCAATTCTATATACAAATGACATCATTAGTTGTAATAAACTCCAATAGGTTGTTTATTTGCTCAGTACGTGTGAGTGTTTGTGTCGTTCGACATTTTCCTATTCAAAAACTAAAATGAATGCCAATGGTACGTGCCGTTGGTGAGGTCCTTTGAATTTGGGGAAATCATTATTATGCCATAGATTTGTTTCCCAGTCAGTTTCAGTTAAACCGAAGGTGGCAAGACCTTTCGATTTACATAAAGCTTCTATGCGACAAATATGCCTTTTAAATCTCTCCGTTGAGTCGAGGGTTGTTGGCTTGAAATCCTTTTCTTCAGTTCTTACCAAAGCCGTAACAATAAAAATACAATTTTCCCTTGTTCATTTATTTCAGATACATAACAAATTCATTCGCACATTCAATGTGTTTGTATGTAAGGTTGTTTCGATGTGTGAAATGTATTTTAGGGCACGTATACTCGTATGGGAGTTCGTGGTGCTTTCCGGGTTTGCATTAGGTCAGATGACTTCAAAGAGGATAATCTATATACAGTGTACTTCTCTCATAAGCGGACAAAATTCTCAGTCGCTTAGGTGTCCGCTTATGAGAGAGTACACTGTATATAGATTATCCCCTTTCAAGTTATCTCACCTAATGCAAATCTGAAAAGCACCACGAACGGATTGGTACTGAAAAAAATGTCCGCAAGGAGAGAGTACACTGTATATCTATATATATATTTATGACACACACTCCGATATTGTTCCAAAAGCTTTCTAAAGACGATTTTTGACACATGATTTCAGAAGGTAGCCTTTAAAATTTAGAAATATCATCGTTACTCACACAGGCCGGCTCTATAGCCAGTTCTTAGTCTAGACCTTACTTCTACAAATGTTTTTTTTTTAAGAATTTATGTCTGGTCATCCCATACATGGCATTCATTCTAAAGCATTGAAAAATATGAAAATTGGATTGTGTAAGATATTAAATTTTTCCTCTGACAATCAAATATCTAAAGTAACAATTAAATATCGAAAGTCGGAAAGAGGTCTCGCAATAGTTCCATTGGCATACTGGCTGTATGCGATGTGGCACTGTCTTGCATGCATTCTGGCGTTAAAAAGTTTTTAATCATATCACAATATCGCTCCCCATTGACAGATACCGTTACGCCATTTTCATGTTCATAGAAGTTGGCTCGTTGTTTCTCCCAACAATTGCACGGAACTTTCAGTGATTGATGATTGATTTTTATACAATGTTTTAGCGATTAAATCACGTTGGTTTATCGAATATGTTTCATTTATACATTTGCCACGTCTCCACTTCATTAACTGTCAAGACTAATGTTTACCTTCTCGGCGGACACCCTGTACATGCACACATCGTAATCAATTATCACTAACTATCTCAATGTAGGCGTAGGGTTACATTTTAATTCAATATTGGCAGGAGCTTTAATCCAAAATTTGGTGTAAACAATCAAAATCCAAAGATTAAAATAGAAAAATATTCTAATAAATGGCAATGCTTAGTACTATTTTTCCAAATCCCCAAAGAGAAAAAAAAATCTTTGAATACTGATAACAAAGGATGCAAGGTCGCCTTTTACAATTTCAAACAATGAATGTTTGGAAGCCACAGTTCGGCAGTGCTAAGCTAAACATAATATGTGTGTAGTAACATTTGACCACAACAACTACTGAAGTGAAATAGTTAGTGCTTCTTCTGTGTTTTGTTTCGCTCACAAAAGGATACAGAACCCAAACCTTAATTGTAGCAGAAAAAAAAGAAACTGTACTGCTTACATCCGAACGAATGGTAGGGCTGAGTAAGCATTCCGAAAGCCACGAACAGCAACGAATGTGCATCTCTTCCTTTTCCAAACACACAAAAAATTGGGCCAACGGCATCCCAAACACACATTTAAAAGGAAAAACACACACAGGGTACACTAGTTTGGTTGCCTGTTTGGTTGGCTAGCTGGTTGTTGGTTGATATACGTAAATGCCCCTGGTTTCTACAGCATCTTGCATTTGAAATTGCACAAGTACGGATTTGTTTCCTTGTGTTGCATGGAAATGCTTGGAAAACATTCCTAAAGGACGCCAAGTGAAGTATGACAGCGTCTCATTTTAGTTTATATTAAGCAACTGGGAGATGACAAACCATAAAAAGCTCTACTATTGAAAACCTCTAATTCTCCAGCAACAAAAAATGGTTTATCGTAGCCCTGTAGCTCTAACGTCTAACTGAAATTTGAACCTGATAACATTTAAACTATTCGCTATGTGGATTTTTCAAAGGTCAAAATACACTGAAAAAAAAAAAATATCCTAACAAAACTGAATTTCTCTCACTCGCTGCTAGGATATTAATGTGTTATTTTCGAAAGGTAAAACACACATCATTCGAACATAGCAGACGTTGTAGTTTGAGATTAAGTGAAGTAATATGTCTATAATTGATACCAAATATTGATGAGTTTTAAAATGTTTGTGGATGAGTCAGGCTACGTTTACAATTTGAATAGTTTCATGTGGACAGTGGTCACATCATCATTATAATGATTTACATTTAAATAGAAAAATTGAAATAAAAACTGAAAATTTCCATATTTAAGTTCTCGAGGAATTTTCACGGTAACAATGGTAACAATGATGACTTAAATTTGTGAGTATAACTTCTTAAGGCAGAGTAATTTTCTAGGATAGTGTATCCTTAAGAAAAGCAAATTGGAAGGGCCACATGAATGTTTTTTTTTTCATAAATGAAAGGTTAATGAATGTACTAACAGTAGCAACATTTTTATTTCGCATACAAATAAAGCATTCGGCAAAATGCTCCAATTAAATACACTTCACTACTCAATTTAGTAGATTGACGGATTTTATAATATCCATAGGCTAAGTGAAAGTTACAAATTGGTTTCATTAAGAAGCCAATTTAAACATATGGAGTTCTGCATGTTGACTCGATATTTGTACTGAACGAATAGTTGAAGAGCAGATGCGCGAATTATTTCATTTCAGATCCATAGATCTCTAATACAGATATTGGTCTTCTGACCATCCATGAATTTGACTTGTTTTCGACACATCCGTGTCATGCAAAGGTGGGTAGAACGCATTATAAAAATTGGCACGGTGTGAAGAAAATGAAGTGTACTAGCTTCAGTTCTTATCTGTTCTATATAGCATGTCTGGGTTAGTAGGTTTTCGTACAGGTCGAATCAAACCGGCGGGATATTCAGAGTATTCATTTATAGAGTATTATTTATGAGCCAATCATGCATACGCACACAAACCGATACATCGAAATATTATACTGTGTGACATTGGGGTTGCTCGCTACACACCGAATATTCCCATTCAATGGCCATTAGATGGTCGTTGCCAAATTGAATTGGGGCCATATGATGTGTGTGTGTGTGTGTGTATGTGTGTGCATATACAGACATTTATACGATGTATATATATATATATATATTTAGGTTATATACATACATATGTGATATAAAATACCAAATTATCCCATGTCAACTAAGTCGGAAAAACGTGACAACTCAGCAAAGAGATGGAAGTCTATTTGTTTGTTGCCAACCACTCCCCATACACCATTTCTGTAAGGCAGTCGATCATTTCGCACGATTTCGCACTTTAATGGTATTTGATAAATAGTCCAATGTCACTGATAATGAGATAAGTATGTGTACTATATGAGTTCTTGATTTCAGATCCGATCACAGCTTTGTTCACATGTCTGTTGCTTGACCGCCTCGTAGATTATGATTGTCTGTCTGGCACTGTGCAATGATGTTTGATAAATGCTCTGCTGATGAGTTGTGAAAAGAAAGTTTGCACGGAAATCACTTTTAAACGAAGAATGCATTTACGTCGTACTTCCACTAACGCCACGAACCATCAGCAATTTTCGTAAGAGCTATGTACCGCCCGCTCGAACTCGGCGTGTGTGTGCTCGCTTCTTTGGTTTCCTTTTTCTATAAACACTTGCGTTCTTATGTTCATCATGTAATTCTGTTTACAACATCAGACTGTGCACAGTGGGTGCGCGGATAAAGTTTATATTACAGGTACTGTATTCCCGACATTGTTTTCTGTTCCCTGACATTTCAAGTTTGACTTTTAATTTCAATAAAGATCCAATAGTCCATATTAAGTTTGGCCCGGCGAACTAAATAATGACTTCACGTCGAATGATGAAGATCAGCGGGAGACTAATGCGTATTTGTGATTATTTTGAAATGTGAATTCTATAGAATTGACCAAATGTCTGGCATTCGTTAGTCGAGACTGGTACTAAATTTTTAAAGTAAAATCTAGTGATTTTAAAAGATCAGCCGTATCGGATCGGTTTTAGGCTGAAACTTGATTTACAGTTCACATCGCACGGTTGTTTATGGAATTGAGACTTTAAGAAATTAGTTTCTAAATCCAAGTACACTTATGGTGGACCCTGTTTAATTTATATTGCCTAACTCTGAATTTTCCTTAATGTATAATTACATTGTATTCATGATGAATATCTGTCAACATATGGCCAGGGATTGTATTCAAATGGACCAACTTAAAGAAGTTACCTGGATAGATACGGTACAACACTTTAGGCGTGATGTATTTCCGATGTGCTGATGTCGGGAGATATGCCGGAATGGATGTATGAATTATTTGACATCGTTTTCATGAATCACCAAGTATATCGGTGCATCGGTTGTAGGAGCAAATATTACGATGCTCGAAATGATTACCGATGTAAAGAACATGAACCTAACGTTGATTTTTCCAGTTGTTTTTCCGTTGTCATCGCAATTAGCCTACTTTGCAAGATGACTTACGCTATTTTCATAGCAAGCGAGCGGTCCACATGTGTATGCTCGGAAATGGATACAAACATACTCTTACGTCTGTGGATACGAGCGACACATGTTTGCATAAATTAACTTTGTTATTTCCTCCATAAATTGTTGAAATGGAACTGTGAAAGTGCAAAATAGAACTTTTTTTTAGTAACTTTTCTTTTAAATGAAAATAGTTTCTCTACGGTTACATTAATTAACGAAGTACATGTAATGCAATAATGGATGTTTCTAAATATGACAATCAGTTTCTGCAGACCTTAACAATTTGAGGGAAATATTAGATTTGACTGCATATTGGAATGAATTAAGGAGTAGTCAACAAGAAAATACTTATATTAAATGCTGTAGGCAGGGAGTGGGGGAGTATTATGATAAGTAATAGTTAAAATCGTACAATTGAATATACTCTTTCAGAATTATTTCAAAATTTGAATACTTTTTGTATTTTTCGATTTTATAAATCCCAAATGAAATACAAATGTCAAACTATTTATTTGATTCCCGCTGTATATAAACGTTTACACATGATGATATTTACTTTGCACGTGAGTTGAGTATTTATATTGACTCGTTCTCCCTCCAATTCGGTCATCCAATTTCGGTCATCGCTCCAACAAAAAATAACATTTTCCATTAAAGAAGAACACACATCGAACTCACACACAAATACAGGAGAGCGTTTACATAGGATGACTTGTGTGTACGGTTCTTTATGAAGTCTCTTGAAATCGAGATCACCACATTAAGGTTGTGCAAATAAATGCCGGCTCTGTAGTAATGTCAACTCGGTTTCGAAAGCAAATCCCACTGACCTCGTCCTCTCCCTGTACGGATGTCATGCAGTCGTAGTTTAATTGGTGTGTGTATACACACGAACAAATATTAAGAATTTTCGTTAAAAATTCTATTAAAAAATAACCATGTTTATCGGGCAATTAAATCAACACTTGAACTCGATATTCTATTATCGCTTCGCCCCTTGACACTCTACTCCACAGATTCATAGATACACGCATACATCGAGACATGTATACTGAACGATTGATACAGACATACATATGTGTAGGGACATGAAGATGATACTCGCTTGATACCGACATTTAACAAAACTGGGTTAATGGTTTTATTTATGTTTGCAAAATCACTTAAGCCATTTCTCTCCTTTTTTGTTTTGCACAGAGGTTCGTTACAGTGTTCTTTTTCTTAAATGCCACCAACAACGAAAACGACAACAACTTCCTGCATATACACTTACACATGTCGACATACAGACAGACAGACACATACGCGTCGCACTGCGAGGCGAAGCAAGTGTTTACAAATCGTTTTCAGCTCATTAGGATATTCTGTTGGCAGCTAAATGAAGGCGTACGTACGTACCAAACGAGCGTTCGTAACTGCTGCCGCACAGATGAAGACGAGCTCATTAGGATATTCTGTTGGCAGCTAAATGAAGGCGTACGTACGTACCAAACGAGCGTTCGTAACTGCTGCCGCACAGATGAAGACGAGCCTTCCGAAAACAAACGATTCCTGATAACATCCATATTAAATTTCTTGCTTAGCAAACACATCGACCCAACACACTCACACAGCGACGCGTACACGTCCATATACACATATGTGTTTAATATCTTTGTGCCCCAACAAAGGACTGAGCGAACAACAAGGATACTATTATTAATATTGTGCTAATGTTAATAACGATATAAATAAAGGACGATTAACTAAATAAATTTGCAGAATATGCCCACGTCAGCCGCAGCATTTTTTTTTTAATAATTTACAATAAAATTATTTTGTTAAGAAATCGCAACACTTCATTCTTCTCGGACAAATTCTGAGGATGTGCTCCACAAGTTGTCCCAGCCTAGAAGTTTAAAATAAAGATTCATTGACTTGTGGAGTGCGTCCTGGGTTATAAGACAAAATTAGGTTGCTACCTTAAGTCACCTGTTTTAGAACATTGTTGCCTCTTGAGCTCCATCGTTGCATGTTCTGTATGCAAATGCATGCAGTGGTTGTGATGTTTTGTTTATTTATAAAAATGTTGAAGAGAAAATTCACACAATATCGTTGTAAATTTTCAAATTTGCCGAAAATTCCGCTGAGGTGTTCACGACATTATATCCGAAACATGAAATGAAAGTAGGCCCAAAATGATTCCCCATCTATGAATAACATCGTTGACTTTGCGTCTTGGAAAGCCCCGTATATTAAGGCTAGAGGAACTATCGCTAGTGCCATTAATAGTGTATACCCTATTATTGCAATTTGAGAACATTGAAGCAACATACGATTTATGGAGACATTATGGAAAGTGTTATTTTGTTTTAATTTAGGATGTTTTATTTATTTTGTTTGGTTTTTGTTATTTATACAACACCCAAACTGAATTTGGGCCTAAAGGAGGGTCATACAGCTCTAAAATTTATCGGAATTAAATTCGTCCCCAAAATGCGGAAATATGCTCTAACATTTTTATGAAATTATTACCCTACATTTTTCTTGTCTATTATCACACACACACATATTTCGGATATTATTGAACTAAAAACATATAACCCATTAAAAATATGAAATTAGACCCCCAAAATACCATGAAATTTCGTGTTGTTGTTTTCCATATATTTTCAAGATTTAAAATATAAAAAGAGTGGAACACAAATTCGCTGTGAGAAATTTAAATCTGAAAAAATATCCATAAAAAGTGTTCCGAAAAAAACACGCCTAATGTGTGTACGTTCCATGAACCACACCTATTCGGGAGCGGGCTGGCGTCGTCCTCAGAATATTTGTTTGGTAATTTTATGTACATGCGAATGCAGTAGGCGATTGGCCTAAGACATCCTAGACTGGTGATAGGGCTGCTATCTTCAAGAGTATATGTTCCGACAAAACGGCTTCCAAACTTGTCGTTGTTATGTTTAACTTAAGGTGGGACGGTTATCCCGCAGTAGAGCTAGCCATGTAGCCATCGAAGACTTCTTTGCGTTTAGTAACCAAAAAAAAAAATTTAGCTTGTAAATATTGAAATTAACCTTATGTATCTGAGGATATCCAGATGGGACGATGTGTCCCAGCATAGAGAACCCCGAGTTTGTCGACACATCATAACCGGTTCGTTGAGGGCCACTTTAAGTTAAGGGATTTTAAAGATGTGTCAGCATGCACCCGATAATTCCTTCCTGTCATTCAATGTCATGTTAATTTCCATTGTGCTTATTTTTGCTCGTTTTTCTTTCCGGGAAAAAGGAGAGAACAACTTTTTCATTGTGTGTTTTACATACATACCGACTCGAGCCATTCAGTTACATTTTGATACATTCGCCTCAACATCCTCTGGTAGACATCAATAAGCTGCACAAGAGCAACAATAACGAGAGCAGACTGGAATTACGCTTCACTGGCTATTTTGTTAATAAATCATTTACACTTGACGATGTCGAATGAAATGAGAGACGGACGGGAGGCGTACTGAAGGTTGCTGCTCTGTACCTGCACCCCCGTACATGTCTTGTAGTTGTTGTCTGCTGCTGAGACATTTGGCTGCTTCATCATTTTCACAGACAAGTACAATTTTCTTTCCCAAGCAGACCAAGGAGCACATACAAATTTATGTAAATTAAGCTAAGAAATCTGCAACAAATGAATACCGTGCAGGCGAACAACGGAATTATGAAAAAATGCTTAATAAAATTAAAAATTAACAGATTTTCTGTTCAAATAATTTAACATAATTTCGGTTTTATTTTAATTTGTTCAAAGTGTAAAAGATGTTTGCCTGCAAACACCCAAACACCCAATTTTCATAATTTATTCATTTAACAAATGAACATCAAGTACGTCTTCGTTTGATAGGGCCAACAACGAACGACACGCCACAGTCATGTTTATTGACTTGCTTTCCGTCATTCCAACAACGCTATTAAATTTCAATGGATTCACTCACCCTCCACCACTCTGTAAATATAACCAAACCGACAACAACAATAAGAAGGCGCACGGCACGGCGACTAATTAACATTTTTAGTGTGTAAGAATTCAAAATTCCTTCAAACAAATTCCTTACTTTGGCATTCAGCCAACCAAATAAAATGTTACATTTTTCGTGTGCCTGTAACCTGTAATACTGAGGCACTCACACATACACACACCATACAATCCTGCTCCTGAAGAAGAAAAAAATGCAAAAAGCTTCTTCTATTGTGTACCCAAGAGAATGTATGTTTATTTGGAGTATGAGGGTGGTTGGACAGTCAATGGCATTGTGTCATGTTACCTTCCTTAGCAGGAGAAATTAGCTACACACAGACTCCTTTTTATGTGCTTTTGTATAGCAGTGTTTGTGTGAGTGTGTATGTAGTAGTAGTGTACCAAGTGTAAGGGAAGTTATGAGGGCATTTATGGTGGATAGCACCATGGTAATAGAGCTCTTAAATGGTCGCGTTAACATGTTCAAGATTTCAGGTGCTCGTTAGCAACCGAACAATATTTGTTTTGTTCGTAACTCGGCGACTTCTCAAAATGAGTGGTTTTAAAATTAAAGCCTAATAAGGAGATTATTCGACATGGCAAGTGGGAGTTTTGATTCTCTAACATACTTTCACTTGTGTGTGTTGTTGTCCTGGTGCAAGTTGAATGACAACTTAAATAATAAAATATGTTCTGGGATTGTGTCGGCTGTATTACTAGAATAGCTGTAGTCAAGTGTAATCGACGAACTGTCTGTCAACTTAAAAATATTTATTTGCTATTGTGTAGGTGTCCTAGTTCGGCGTATATTAGTTGGAAGATAACTAAGAACTGAGACAACTAACTCCTCGTTTATGAGAAATTCGGCTAACACTATTTTTTCCCTCGAATTAGGTGGTGAACGAAGCCAGTATAAAATATATGCTGTGTCGAGACGACATACACGTGACATAGTAGAGAGATTGGGAGTTGCTTCGCCGAGATAATCTATTTTGTCTCTGCCATCAATGGAAAGAAAGATACCGGCATCGAAATGATGGGATGGATTACGCTGGCAAATAGATGCTACTTCCGGCTAAGCAATCGCTGTATACTATTAAACACACAGCTCCCGGTTACCGAACTAATGCAGCACTGTACAAAAAGCTCATTCTACCCATGCTTCTTCCAAAAGTCACAAACACTCTTCATATCACGAACTGCAGAACACTGGAGAAAGCACGAGTTCGAAGAGTTTAAAAATCATTTCTTAAGGAGACCAAGACTAAGAACATATTGTAGAGCCAACATATGTAAGTAAACAATAATATTTATTTTGCAGTCGAGAAAGTGCGGCAGATAAGGGTCATCTTTTAACCATAAACTCCTCAATTTATTATGTATGACAATTTATTTCGTCGTCGGTAGAATTTAGTTTCAGTTGAAAGGGTTTACCTTCGGTAACGTGTGTGTATATATAAAATTTGATGCTACCTAACAAACGCTGACACCTCCACTTTTCTGTAGATGAAATTAAAATCAATCTAAAGTAATAATACTTCGGAGACATTAATTTTTAACAGAAACAGAAATTTTGTACTTAAATTTAAGTATTAATTTAAATATTAGTTTTTGTAATATCTAGTCTGTACGGAAAATTGTTCCATTGACTTAAATAAATGAAATAAAATTCCAAATGTGTGTTTCAAATGGCAAATGACATATAAGATTCAGTCTTATTAAAGTTGTGTTTTCACTTAATGTTATAAGAACTTTTAAAAAAATCGCTTACGAATAAATTATTTTGTGAGAAAATGAATCAGTAAATTGTTTGTTAACTAGAATCTGGAGCCAACACAATCCAATTCATAAATTACTATTTGTCAGTTCCTACAGAATGAAATAGCTGAACACACTACACCATGTACGTTTATCATCGCTTACAAAATTATTTCTCGCATTTTCATACCGCCTCTTAGGCGTGTGGCACCACTATGTCTGCCGATCTGATGGTCATAAAAACTAAAACTTTGAATGTGAATGGCAGAACAATAAACCGTCTTCGTCGAAATTTGAAACAAATCAAAACCAACAATACTGACATGGATATCATCGAGAAGACAGAAAGGAACCTAACGTAGCGTTGTTGCGATATAACAGGATATGATTCGAACCATACAGGAGCCACAGCCAGTCGGGTGCCAATACAGGGATGACTAGCGATAACAATAACTGAAATGTTTGTAAACAACACCATGTCACAGTGACCGCTTGTACAGTGGACGAAATAGTACTTTTTCTCTCTTGAAATTCGAAAATACACTGTGGTGTGCTTTATATTTGGGACACCATCAGTGAGGATGTCCTAAACAATAACCATCGTTAATCTTCGGCTGCTACCTAATTATTTTGTCAGTTAACAAGATTCTCATGTAGTCAGTTGTAAACTATTCAAAGAATTGCAATTAAAATGATTTAATCTATTTAAAATGTTTTATTTACGTACTCAGGTTGGCTATACAACCTGTTGTTGGTCTTGGCCCGCTTAATAAATGATTTCTCAAGTGCGAGGTACAAAGGATCTTCCTGGCTACCTTCACTTGGACCCTGCACTGCAGTCTCGGCGGTAGTTGTCGTCCAACGTCTTTCTGGCTGGAACGCTTCGATTCATACGACCGACATGGCCCAGGCATCGCAATCGCTGTATTTTGATGCGTCTCACAACGTTCATGTCGGGATATAGCTCATACAGCTCACGGACGTCTATTCTGTTCGTTACTGTTCGTAGGGCCATAGATTTTTCGAAGGGTTTTCCTCTCAAAAACACACAGCACAGCTTCATCTGCTTTCGCAAGTGCCCATGTTTCGGGGCCGTAAATAAGCACAATGAGCCTGTTCTACAGTTTTGTGGTAGTTCGACGAGCCCGACATATCATGTATTTGCCGACATTCCGATGCTGACATCATTATTTCTATTAATGGCGCAGCCGGGGTAATAATAATCTACCATTACCTCGGCATCGAACCTGCCAGCATTCACATGTCGCTATTTTGTCGTCTCGACGATTGTCTATCCGTTGCAAGCATTACCTTGTTCTTGCCAGCATACGCGAGGAGAATGGTGGAATGAAAAATACACCTACTCCGCGATAGTCGGCGCAAACGGAGTTGTCTTCGTTTTTGAGAATGTGACATAGTACGTCAAGATTCCAATCATTCTCCTCTCTCATCAACTGGTGTCGGTTGGGTTTCCTTCGAGGAGTCGGCATTGACTGTCTGTAGTGAGTGGAACTTCTCGACTTGTTGCTACGTACGTATGTCGCGGCACTTGGTCTAGGTCGCTCCCACAAGGTAATAATCTGAATCCATGTTTGCAGATCGAAACGTTATTACGTCGAACACGCTGAAGGCATAGACGGAAGTATCACAACATGATCAATTTGATCTCATGTTTTTCTGTCTGGTGACTGCCACCTAGCTTTATGGGTGTTGCAATTCATGAAGCTAGTACTGCTAATAACCATGTTCCTCGCTGCGGCGAAATCCGTAGTCGGAGGTATCTTCCTGGAGACTGACGGTAGGACCAAGTATGTCCCCTCTGCCTACTTGCCATTAAAATCCACTAGAACGAATTTAATGTCATATTTGTCTATTTTTCTTCCGTCGGCGCGTGAGTATAAATTAGGCTAATGTAAAAAAATCGCCTTACATTTCATCGACGTGCGTAAAACCTGCGACAAGGTGTCGTATTTCCATGTATCAGGCCAACATTGGATTTTTTGGCAGTTATTTCAAATATACGGCACATATTTCCCGCGTCCCATAAGTACCACCGACATGATAATATTTCTAATTATTAAATGATTGATACACAATTGTAAATGAACAACCCATATATTTCAGTATTTAGTGGCTGGTAGTAACATATCGTCCACTGTGCTTCACTTGCTCACCCACTCAACATCCTGCCAACGACAATAAACGATGAATTTGAAAACATCATGGGCGTGGTGAATGAGTATTCATTTGCTACGAACTGTCCGTGGAATTCGATTTCAGCCCAACAACAACCATTGTATTTAAATTCAAATTTATTCAGTTGGATAAACTTTCCACTATGGAGTCACCGGCGTCGTGCATAATTTTACAATGGCAACCGAGTGTAAGATTCAGCAACAGTCCAGTGTTGTCAATACAAATGTAAAGCTTAACCTTTATAACCGTGAAAAATTCCCTACTTTCTCCACATTTCTCAAAAATAATTTTTAGATTTTTGAGAAAAAATAGTTTTTAAGTAGCTGGCCTTAATCTGACCCAAACGATGTTTTCATTTTTTAGATTAAATAAATAGTTTTGGAATAATTTGTAAAACTAAGAACATTCGAAGCTGAACCCAATTTCTCCCGAACAAGTATTAGTATTAGTATTAGTATTAGTATTAGTATTAGTATTAGTATTAGTATTAGTATTAGTATTAGTATTAGTATTAGTATTAGTATTAGTATTAGTATTAGTATTAGTATTAGTATTAGTATTAGTATTAGTATTAGTATTAGTATTAGTATTAGTATTAGTATTAGTATTAGTATTAGTATTAGTATTAGTATTAGTATTAGTATTAGTATTAGTATTAGTATTAGTATTAGTATTAGTATTAGTATTAGTATTAGTATTAGTATTAGTATTAGTATTAGTATTAGTATTAGTATTAGTATTAGTATTAGTATTAGTATTAGTATTAGTATTAGTATTAGTATTAGTATTAGTATTAGTATTAGTATTAGTATTAGTATTAGTATTAGTATTAGTATTAGTATTAGTATTAGTATTAGTATTAGTATTAGTATTAGTATTAGTATTAGTATTAGTATTAGTATTAGTATTAGTATTAGTATTAGTATTAGTATTAGTATTAGTATTAGTATTAGTATTAGTATTAGTATTAGTATTAGTATTAGTATTAGTATTAGTATTAGTATTAGTATTAGTATTAGTATTAGTATTAGTATTAGTATTAGTATTAGTATTAGTATTAGTATTAGTATTAGTATTAGTATTAGTATTAGTATTAGTATTAGTATTAGTATTAGTATTAGTATTAGTATTAGTATTAGTATTAGTATTAGTATTAGTATTAGTATTAGTATTAGTATTAGTATTAGTATTAGTATTAGTATTAGTATTAGTATTAGTATTAGTATTAGTATTAGTATTAGTATTAGTATTAGTATTAGTATTAGTATTAGTATTAGTATTAGTATTAGTATTAGTATTAGTACTAATAAAATTAGGTTAAAAAAATGGGTTTCCTTAAAATTGGAGATTTAAAATTCCCTTGAACCGATTTGACCAATTTTTCGGCAACAGAATTAGGTATCGCCACAAGACTAGTATCAATTATTACCCATTATTACCCATTATTACCCATTTAGACTTTAACACTATGATCATTTATTACGTATCCATTGGTTCAATCTTCAAATTTATTTTTTGACTATTAATCTGTAATGGTCAGTGTTACATAAACCATATCTGGTTACAGGTACACCATTTTGAAGTCAGAATACATACAGGAGCAAAGAATTTGGAAAATCGAAAAAAACATTTTTGACCAAAAAAAAAAGAAAGGGGTTAACCCATCAAAATTTTCGATTTTTTTAAAAAAATCAATTTTGTTGACATTTTGCTCCTGCATAGCGGACCTTAATCAGAATACGATACTGTTTTCAATTTTGAGATTGAACAAATAGTTTGGAAGAAATTGGCTTCAGAAAATGGGGTTGTCGTAAAATTTGAGATTAAAAAGTTCTTTAAAAATAATTCCAATTTTTTTTCAGCAACTGACTTATGTATTAAATAATTTTAATACTAATACTCATTCTACCATGCAGCAATACTAATACTAATACTAATACTAATACTAATACTAATACTAATACTAATACTAATACTAATACTAATACTAATACTAATACTAATACTAATACTAATACTAATACTAATACTAATACTAATACTAATACTAATACTAATACTAATACTAATACTAATACTAATACTAATACTAATACTAATACTAATACTAATACTAATACTAATACTAATACTAATACTAATACTAATACTAATACTAATACTAATACTAATACTAATACTAATACTAATACTAATACTAATACTAATACTAATACTAATACTAATACTAATACTAATACTAATACTAATACTAATACTAATACTAATACTAATACTAATACTAATACTAATACTAATACTAATACTAATACTAATACTAATACTAATACTAATACTAATACTAATACTAATACTAATACTAATACTAATACTAATACTAATACTAATACTAATACTAATACTAATACTAATACTAATACTAATACTAATACTAATACTAATACTAATACTAATACTAATACTAATACTAATACTAATACTAATACTAATACTAATACTAATACTAATACTAATACTAATACTAATACTAATACTAATACTAATACTAATACTAATACTAATACTAATACTAATACTAATACTAATACTAATACTAATACTAATACTAATACTAATACTAATACTAATACTAATACTAATACTAATACTAATACTAATACTAATACTAATACTAATACTAATACTAATACTAATACTAATACTAATACTAATACTAATACTAATACTAATACTAATACTAATACTAATACTAATACTAATACTAATACTAATACTAATACTAATACTAATACTAATACTAATACTAATACTAATACTAATACTAATACTAATACTAATACTAATACTAATACTAATACTAATACTAATACTAATACTAATACTAATACTAATACTAATACTAATACTAATACTAATACTAATACTAATACTAATACTAATACTAATACTAATACTAATACTAATACTAATACTAATACTAATACTAATACTAATACTAATACTAATACTAATACTAATACTAATACTAATACTAATACTAATACTAATACTAATACTAATACTAATACTAATACTAATACTAATACTAATACTAATACTAATACTAATACCTTATAGTACACAAATCCACGGTCCTTCACTGTTGTAGACATCCGTAGCGTGAAAGAATTGGTTTGAGTAAAACACATTGCATCTGTTTTTTTGTTTGTTCTTGAATTGTTTTTATTACCATTTTGCTGTTCATTTCAATAATAATAATAATAGTAATAATAATGATAAATTACTTTAAACTTAATTATACAAATTTAAATAACAATCACATTTATGTATGTATCCATTCGTCATCTGCACATCGGGACATTGTCCTGTCTGTGTAAATGCTTTGATGGGAATGTGAAGACGTGCCATCCGAATTGCATCCAACTGATTTATTTCTATTCCGGTCGCATCCTTTCATTCATTCCGCCATACATACATTGTGCAGCAAATTTGTATAAAAATATCTAGAAAAACCTATACAAATCAATTTAATATCTATGCGTCGTGTCTGGCGACTTTTGCGTTGAGTTTTCGAAACATCCATGACCGCTTCCCCACTATGTGTGCGTGTGAGCCGCGCACGTCTTATCCTTTTTAACGTTCAATACTTTAAGTATTCTTCTGTATGCGTGTGTGTGTGTCTGTGTTAAATGGTATCCTTTTTGGTTTCTTCATGTCATCATATATTTATCATGAATGAGTTACCTTTATAAAAATCTTGTGTTTTCTTACATTGTCAATTTTACGAATTACGAGATTTCGACACTAACATGTAATACAATTTTAAGATTAATTAATTAATTTATTTTTCAGTTGGTTTTGGTTTTTTTGTTGTTGCTTTGTTGGGCAATGCTCGAAATAAATATTTCATTCCATTGGAGGAGTTATATTTAATCTAAAGGTAAATTGTAAAATTGTATATATTGTAGTTGTAGTTGGTTTGAATGTGGGTTTTTATCGTAGTTTTTGAATAAATTTGGTTGTCATTGTTCAGAAAACACAAATAAGCCTCACATACATACATACATACATATATGTTGCTGGGCACGGAGTAAAATAAGTCGGCTGCCTTCAGTTTCCTCTTTGGCATATACGAGTAATTCCATGGATTAGGGGGATATACGATTGATTAATTACTATAGGCAAAATAATTATTTTGAAGATCTAATTAAAGGGCATCATTGAGTAGCATAGACAAGTGGCAGAAAGAGGGAGGGTGGTGGACGGGGGATTTCGTGGGTGGAGGAGGGATCAGGGGTATGGATTCGGTTTGATAAATATTTATGTATTCACTTAATTATGTTGGCAACACTACACTGAAAAGGGTTTTATTCCGTAGATTGGAAGGTTAACAATAAATTGATTGGATTGACTCTACGTTAGTTATCTTGGGGATTTGGCTAAATTTAAAAATGTAAACTACAAAAATATTTGTTTTTTCCTCACTTCGACATTGCATTGGCAATTTGGAGATTCCAGAATGTGTGTACGAGTATGGGTGTGTTTGGCACTCTGCTTGTAGCAGTTGACTTCTAAGAAATTGTAACGTTTAGAGTTTGTAGTAAAAACTTATGGCCTAGCTAGTAAATACTTGCATGCGATCATCTGTGGGATGTGGCATCGGTTCGTATTGGGGTTTCGTTGCTTTTGCCGTGTTCCATGTCTATCTAAGATGTTATTTTTGATTTTGTGTTGGTTTTTTTTGTTGTTGTTGGTATAGGGGGTCTACTTTTTTTCAGAACATTCGGAATAAGAAGAAGTCGTCAGTCAATTGGTTAGTGATGGTTTGGGCATGGACTCAATGGCATTAACTTCCGTTGACATCGACCGCTATAGGGGGACAAAGGGCCGTATGGAGACCGTTGGTGAAATGAGGTGGCGGCGATGCTGGCGGAGTTAAGGGCGAAGCATGCATGTTGCCATTTATTGATGGTGTGGATGAAACGTGCAGTGTGGTAGGTGGCGGAGGCGGCAATGATGCATAGTAGTTGGTGGCATCCCCAATTGACATAGACTCGGATCCGGAATTTGCCAGAGGCGGTGGTAGATCCTTCAGTGAGAACGTCTCTCCATTGAGTTCAGTGACTAAAGGTGGTGGCGGTGGTGGCAAGGAGTCCAATTGGTGGTCACTTAGATCACTACAGACAAATTCATCGCTGGTGGGTGGTGGTTCCGGCAGACTGATAATACTGTCATAGCCATTTTCGAATTCCATGGTACATTTGTTTGGAGTTTCGGGGTTAATTTCTCCTCCATTAGTGTAGGGCATACTTACATCGGCCGGCACCAAGTCTGGCATACTATCTGAGCCATTGGTTACGTGAGTAGGTTTCTCTGTTAATTCATCTGTTATACCTGTGGCAGAGATCATTTCCTCTGTGTTCTCTTGCAAAAGTCCATTGACTGGTGTTGTTTCACCTGTCTCAAAATGGTTTTCATCATTTGTAGAACTCTCTGGCGTTCCATTTAAATGCACAGGGGAAGTTGCATTATTGATGGTATTTTCGGTTGAATTGTCGACAGAGACTTCTGAAATTGCATTCGATGCGACATCGTTGCCAGTGTTTTCACTTGGTAGTAATGATTCTATGAAAGAATTTTTGGCGTGCCCATTACAAAGTGCCTCTACTTCTGGCAGAGAGACCACTTCTACGTCCACAGAAGTTGAGTCAATTTGATTTGTGACTAGTGTTTCTATTGCGTTTTCATTCTCCTTTTGATCTTGTGAAACGTTTTTTTCATCACTGGCTTCGCTTTTCTTTTGTATATTAATGGTATCTAGAACATCTTCTGCCTCCCTGGTGTCCTCTTTTCTGCCAGGTGAATGTTCCACATGACGACCGTTTTCCGAGTTGCGATCATCGTCCTTAATATCATTCGAATCGCATTTCAATGCAACATTGCCGGTGGGAGATGATGTGCAATAGCCCGACTGTTCGACTACGTACAGCTCTTGGTTGCCATAGCAATAGTCCTTGTTCGAATCATTCGATGATGTCGAACTGAGATCGGACTGAGACAATCCGGTATTTGATTTGAAGTTCAGACCAACGGTTTCATCGTATGCAGAATCGGGCAATCGTGGTGAATGCACCGGTTCATCGACTTCTTCAATTTGATGCAGGCTGCGCGTTCCCTCCTCAGTCTTTTCCGGAGGCGGCGAATGAATCTGCACCTTCTCATTGTTATGGTAGATCTTCTCATTTGCCAATTTGTAGCCCATGGTGCCATTGTGCTTTGGCTCGAACATGGATAGCACTTTATCGACCCCCTCTGTCACCGGGCTATCAGGTATGGTTTTTGAATCAATACCTCGAGCGACTTCAACCACAAATACGCCATCCTTGTTGTAGTCCATTTTCGTTTCTCTAGCCATCCGCGACATATCCTTTGTACGCAGCAATAAAATACAAAAAAAGGGAAAAAATACAGATTGAATTAAAAACGCAATTTCAATCAACGTCAGAAACGAGTAAAAAAACACCAAAAGCTATGCATGGTTTTGTGACGTGCAGACCTATACCATCCCCCGCCTGTTCACTTGGTATGGAAACACCCAGCCCAGGGACGCAGTATGCACAGGGAGTAAGGAGACACTAGACAGTACATTTACAAGTATTAGAAGTACCCATAATCAGTATTTACGAGTTCATATTTACAGGCTACGGCAAGGTAATGATACAAAAAAAAAACGTAATACAACAACATCAATTGTGGTGAGCATAAGATACGAGCACAACACGAATAGTAAGTACACACACAGATACATACGGACGGTGTAAGTGAGTAAAGTACAGTAGAATTTAAAGTAAAACGGATACGGATATGCTTTTTCAACACACACATACTCCCTCACACACACACACACACACACACACGCACACACGTCGACGTACAAACAACATTACAACACAACAAAAAGAGAGACAACTATTCGAGACACTTACATTGCGCTCTTCCGTCTCTACTATGAGAAGATTATTTTCCAAAGTCATTTTTGTAATTGACCCATTCGGTCCCTGTGCGATCTCACCGTGGACGGACTGAGTTTCACTTGGCATTGGGTGCAATACTAACGAGAGCGGTAAGTCCCTCGCTTTGGACGTGCAAGAAGGCATTTTGCAATGGGAGCCTAAGGAGCTACCTAACTGGGAAGCCGGTTCAGTGGCAAATTTGACAATGGTATCAGCGGACGGATTTGCGAATGAGTCTGAACATTTCTGTATGTCATCCTTGTCATTGGGCAAAGTAGAGGCTGACTCTTGCACAGACTAAAATGGGAAGATACAAAAATAGAAAAGATAAAGGAACACATTTGTTCATAGGCCCAATACCCCTCCTCCTAGCCAAGTTCCTCCATTCGATTTTAATTAGCATAATTGAATGGCAATGGTGATGGCGAAGGCAATGGCAAACTTTGACAGATATTTGAAACGGCAATGAAAGCGAATACACTCTGGTGTTGTTTTCCTTCTAATAAATAAAATTAAATTAGCATTTTTACCTCTCCTTTTTCCGCAGCATCTTCGTTTGGTTGGCTTTTAGCATTGGCCGGGTCCAAGTTGCCATTGCTATCGGTGGAATTGGAATGGTACTTTTTGTACAGATATCTGTGTTTGCATGGAAAATAGACAAGCATTGATTTTCATTACACATCAGTTCTCGATTGCTGAGTTTTACAACCAAACCGATTGAGAAAACTTCAAACATGTTTTTGGAATGGCCGATTTAAATACAATATTTGAAGTTCCATCAACCGGATAACAAAGAGATCAGAAATTGCGTACCTAAGAGCCCACAGCATGCTGCAGGTGACAACGACGGGCAGTATGACGATGAACAGTCCTATGGCCAGAGAAATCAAATTTATTATATCCTCTGGAAATAAAGGTGTTGGAATTGGTTATGTTGCCACCGTGGACAAGACGAGCTGGACATTTTCCAAGCACACGTCGAAACGTAGATTACTCACCCGTATTTTTGTCGTCCATGTCGTTGGTATCCTCCATTATTGAAAATGCCGTAACATTGGAAATTCGTTCGCTTTCATTCATACCGTGGGAGGTGTTGTTGAAGACGACTTTGTTTAGAAAATCTTTCAAGGTAGCATTTGGTTCATTGGCATTGGCATTGCCTCCACCGGCATTGCGTTCCAAAATCACAGCCACCTCTCCGGAGTCTTTGACATCGGCAGTTAACTCGTCCTTGCGCATATTATTCACGCCGTAGTTAATGTACAGGTGGGCATAATCAGCCAGGTGATTTGGTTTGCGCTTTGTCATCATTGCTGGATTGCCAAAGGGATATGAACCTTCGACACCGTCGAACCCGCCGTCAGCACTTTCGTCTATGAGGTCACCTCCGTACTGAACGGATGACTCGTCAAGCCGGTTGTCGACATCGTTGCTGCCACTATTGATAGCATTTGAATTAATGTTGGTGTTGCTGTTGTCGTCGTTGCTATAAACGCCTGATTGATGCAGTTGGGCTTCGCTGGGCATGAAATCGATTTCTTTTAGTTCAATCTGCGGTGGCAGTTCCCCAATCACAGGCACTCCGATGGAAATTTCTGGCAAAATGGCAGGTTGTATGATGACGTCCGGTTGTGGTGTGATTATTCGGTCGGAGGGAAAACTTGTCGGCATACCTGAGTCTGGAGACTGTTCCACTTCTATAATGGATTCGCCCACATAGGTGACATCGAGCGGTGGCGAGGGTTCATTTCCATTTCGATATATTTTCAAAGAGTCAGCCTGATTACGATTTGAAGACAAGATTATGTCTTCCTCGTACAGATGGTGTTCGCTGGCATCGTCAGCGCTATTTGCGTTGTTCACATTTGGATGAGTACTCGCCATATAGTTGACCGGAAAGAATTGGTTTTCCAATTTGATTTTACGTTCTTCGATGGAGGCTTTCTTAGCGGCTGGCAACGTTTCACCCACTTTCACTTCGGTGTTCGAAATGTAGAAGATCGTATCTGAGTCCCGGTCGATAGTCGGTTGATAAGGGGACGGTGGCGGTGGTGGAGGTGAGGTCACAAATGACTCCTTGACATCTGTAATAAACAAATCGTCCGAGTTCCTCGATTTTCCCCGAAATTCAGTTGAATTGTCAACATTGTCTAGGATTTCTACAACTAAGACCTCGTCGCTTCTCTCCTTGTTCGCCAAATTCCCCGCATTCGCAGGAACTTTCAATTTGATATCATCATGTACCTTCACATCATCATATGAGGCATCATCGCCTCGTCCATTGCTGTTATACTCTGATTGCGGAAAGGAAACGTCCACATCTTCGCTATCATTATTAAATGATTCGGATACATTTATGTGAATTTCAATGGCAGCCGGCTCGGGTTTTCCTGAAGCGACTTGTATAGTACTGAAATTGATGGATTCTTGGGTAGATGTTTCCGTACGATCGATGACGTATTGCGTGAAACGTTCCTGTTGCGCGACCGGTAACGGAGGCTTAGTGCTTTTGCCCAGTGTCACATCTGTGTCCTTGAAGTTTGTCGACGCCACAATAGAGTCGATGGTGGAATCATAAACTTCAATTTGTATGTCAGATATTTTCGATTCCTTTTTCACATCCCCGTCATTCTTTACCTGCGGATCTTCATCGTCTGTGGACGTGAACATAGTATTAGCTGCCTTTGATGGAATTTTCGTGGCTAGAGTGTCAGCCACTCGAAAAACAGTGGTGGACAAAGCTGTCGACAGTCCATGGTTGACTTCACTTAAATGCCCTCCGGTCGCACTCAAAGTGAGTTGAACGTCCATTGATTCACTTGAAAGTATGGTAGGTGTAGTAGATGTAATTCCCTGTTCCTGGTTAGATTCTATTTCTACGAAGTTGCCTTTCAGCAACTGAGATTCAATTATATACGGTTTTTTATCGGATATCCGAGGATCGGAGGCATGAAAAGTCTGTTCTTCCATAATAATAGGTACGAGAAATCCAGGCTTAACATCCACATTTTTAGAAATCTCTTCCTTGGGTCCCCTATCCCGTTGGGTGTGTCTTAATGCATCTAGATAATGTTTATCGACCAATTGTTTCTTCTTGATGTTTTTCAGACCATCGTGCCCATTGTCATGCTCCCGTCCATCCTGACTGAGACTATCCAGTGGTTTATCATCATGGTTTTCTAAATCAATCAGTTTCAAAATAGTTTCTGTTGTTGTGAGCTCATCAGATACGCCAACTCTGTCAGTACGAGAAAATTCTTTGCTACTCCAGGGCAGCTGAGTTGACACGGTTTCCACTTCCGTGCTATGTTCACTTTGAACAGTTGTAGCGCCATCTGTAGCAATGCCCTTCGATGTTGTGAATGGTTGTTCTGGAGTAGACCTGGCAGACGGCGGATTTTGACTTGTAGGCGATGTCGGTGCCGGTTTTGGCGCTGGAGTTTGCGTTGATATCTCCAGTGTGACATCCTGTACATATTCGGTTTGGTTGTATTTGTCGTTATTGTTGTCCGCATGCATGGATTCTGCAGTTGTCGTTTCCGTGGTTTCTGTTGTTGATATTTCAACAGAATCACTCTCAGTCGATGTCCTCCTTGATGGAGTTACAGTGGACGTTGTTGTTGTCGTGGCTTCGACAGTCCTTTCTGTTGGAGAGTTTGATGTTGAACTTGCAGCGTTGACTGGTAATGTAGTTGACAAAAGAACTTCGTTTTCTGTTGTCGGTTCCATCTTTCTTCTGTCATTGTCATCTCCAATGATTGTTTCCATTATGTGTTCCGTTGTGGATGTGGAGTGCGGATTGTGAACAGTATCCGTTGTCGACGTTGCCCTTGGAGATGTTTCAGAAATATTAGAAGTATCAGGTATTGCATTGTCGATGGCGGATGAGGCTGATGTGCTTCCTGAAAGATCCATCATTAAGGGAGGGGCCGTTGTTGTCTCCGAGTTTTTCGACAAATAAAAGGATTTACTTTTTTTGTAAGTAACACTATTTTTGGCTTTTGACGGTTTTATCTTTTCGTTAGACTTGAAATCTTTACGAATCTTTGCAGTCTTCGCTTGAGAACCATCAATATCTGACGATATCCCAAGCTCTGAGGAGGTCACAATCAAAGTAGGGGTATTTCCCAGTACTCCTATAGTGAGATGGTGTGTAGGTGCTGAGTTTACTGCTGCCAGTATAACGATATGCAGCACAATGCTGCCTGTGAAGCTTGTATGGAGCATTTTGTTTTTTGCTGTCTCTATAAGTCTAAGGAGAATTAAAACATTGTCACATTTACACAGTCCAATTAGTAGTTTGCAATATTTTCATTAGTGCATTTTACGATATATTTTTGCCATTTAATGCCAATTTGAATTGGGTTTATTTCACGAGCGGAACTTTTGCCAGGTAATCCTTGGTCCTTGGCAAAAGTCAAGTAGTATTTAGAAAGTCACTTAGTTTAAGTTCGATTTGCTTTTTGTTTCCTGCCAAACCGTACACAATTGTTAACACTATTTTTGAATTCACTAGTTAATATTTGGCACATATGTATGTACAGAAATATTTATTCATTTTATGGATATTTGCTGAAGTGTATTTCTCACATTACTGTGCGCCTACGATGTTCTTCACACTCGACCGAAAGCTCCAAGGACCAAACACGTACTGTGAAATATTATGTTAATCTCAGGACTAAAAAGGAATTTCTATCTCACGTTGTGTAGAGTTCTAGTGGTGGAGAATGGAACGGTCGTGGGAGCTTTTAGGCGGCAAACATGCAGCTTTTTCGCACTGTTGCTCTCATTTGTGTTATCTCTATCTCTCTCTATCATGCTCTATGTATGTCCCCCTTTCAAAGTCTGTATTTAAATATCTTATAGAACTGTCAAATTTTGTTTGTTTATGTTTCACTAGCGGCTACGTGTGAAAACATGTTGCTTTTCAGATTAACTTGGGTTGTGTTTTTGTTTGGTTGTACACCGATAACAATTTGAATGAAATCAATCAGACTTCAACGTCAGCACTGTCACGACTTGTCACGTCGACAATTTTTCAACGTCAAATCAAACCGCTTTAATTAAGACTACGCTGAGTATAGTTGTGATTTCCAAAGTTTGTAGGATGCAGAATCCGAATATTTTCGCGAAGCTTGGCCACGCAGTTTTTAATATTAGTTATTATACTTCAGCAATAAATGTTTTCTTTTTCAATAATACATTTAACTTTGAGGTTTCTACGGAATGATTTATTTTCATTATTACTAATATACGACAAGTTTTATTTTAATTGGATTTGATATTGGCTCACTCAGTTGTGATCTAGGAGTAGCGATGCGTTCATGTTGACTCAGAAGACAGGATTTGGCTGTGCCAATGAATAAACTTCTCAAAAAGTAATTTTTAAGGCCAGATGAAGATATCATGTGCATGGATAATGTACCAATTTCTTCTTCGACAACTTTCGCCATGGAGTTGTGTATGTCTTGCTGGTATTAGCGGGAGGAGGAGGAGGCTTTAATAGGAGAGGATGAGATAACTTCGTGAAGTAGGCTGTTCGTCGTCGTTCAGCTAGAGGCTTTGATTTCACAAAAAAAATACACAGCAACTAGAAACAAATTGTGGAAGAAAAATCCCCTATTGAGCAACTGAAATTGGTAACTGTCACTTCCAGTTGACATCCGTAATTTTATTTTGGCAACGCCACTAACTAAATATTGGTTGCTTTCCGTAATTGACCCATTGGATTGCTGTTAAGAGCATTATTCTATTCTACTACTACACCCACAATGTCGTCTAATCATCGTACCCCTGCAAACAATTAGACCATTGGTGGACGAGTAATGTGACACGCGAAAAATCTGCGATTCAGCCTGGCTGTCATTGACAAAATAATCGCGGGTGCAGAATACTTCGCTATAAAAAATGAATCGTTTGGTGCTCGCATAGGCAGATGAATATGCGATGCACCAGCGATTCTTTGTCGATTAGTAATAACGGAAACATCTGTAAGAAGAAATGGAGCAAACACGCCTAAACACATTTGTTGTTAGTTTTGTTTAAGAAATGTTAAAAGACAGGCCGTATTGTTAATAAATAATAATAAAAAAAACAATGTTTGTTTAACCTCTTTTTCTGATTTATTTTTGATTTTTATTTTTGATTTTTATTTATTAAACTTAGAAAGGTAAATTATACGAGCCGTCTAAATATTTTTCTCGAATATCCACTTTGCCCCTTACTAACGCCACTATAATAGTTTCGCTTTAAAATAAAGTAAATGCAATTTATCTACATTTTTATTCGGACAACAACATTATAAAAAGGGGAATAAATGATATAATAATTGTTTGCCCGAAACAATAAAATGTGTGTATTTTTAATTGCCTGCACGGACAAAAATTGATGCAAAATATTTAAAAAACATGTTGCGTTCTTCTTCTGAAGGAATGTTATCTTTCATCTACCCATCTATTCATATCATCGTATGAACAAATAATTGAGTCACTGGCTCTAGTAATTTAGTGACTATTGGATTATGTTAACATGTATTGCATTGAGGTCAAAAGTCATGTATGTATAAGGAAATGTTAAATGTTCATGAAAATAAAAAAGTATGTTATATGTATATTGTGAAATTGACTTTAATTCATTGTAAGCGCCCCGCTAGGCGAGTTAGTAGCGTGCGGGTTGTGGGTTCGAGATATCAACAAAACAGTTTCAAGCTCTTTAGAAAACGGAGTATGACCAATATAGCTGACTTTGTTCACTTAAACAGTCATAACGTCCTCCATTTAAAGCTGATTTTATAATGCAAATCAGTTTTCGAAAGACGGACGTTTGGTCTTTTGAACTGAGTGTGACATTTTATCAGCGTTGCATAAATTTGTTGAGATTTTTCCAAAAGTGTATTTATTTTTTGAATTTTTTGTTACAATTTTAGAACTTACTAACTGTACTGTACTAACTAACTAACTGTATTTTTCTGCAAATTGTTGCATGAAGGCATCAAAAATCTATAGAAAAAGATTAAATTTCAGAGAGATTGAAAACAAAAAAATCCGTATTGCTACAGCTCTGAAAAGTAAGTCCATATTTCATCAACCATGAACCACCAAATTTCAAACAAATCCGTGGAAAATATAATTCAAATTCTTGCCTACAAATTCAACTATTCTCCAGGATTCATCCTTTGACCCGTATGCGGCACGTGTTAACGCTATCCGATTTGGCTCATGTTTCCTGTTTTGACGCTTCAGATTAAGTGGCTGCCGCTCTGATGTACATATACATTGCAGTATAACAAAATATAATTTAGTTGAATACGGTATTTCACCACGTTGTGATAATGCTGTGCTGTATTGTAATCAACAACCAGACACACATTATTATCGACGTGTATGTACAGTGTTATGAACATTGATTTTGCTTCGTGCATTTTGACAGCGTAAAGAGGGTAGTTGAGGGTAAAGTTGGTTTTTACATATTAGATCAGCTAGACACACTAGATGTCAGTAATTGATATGGCAGTATTTGAAAGGTTTTCAAAGCAAATAATGTTTTTTTTAAACAAATACTGTTTAAATGCCCTCTTGGAAATGTTCAGCAAACGACTTGGGACCAAAGACCATACAGAGGGCAGGCGTCGCGACTTGCGACGTCTGCCCTCTGTATGCTGTTTGTTGTTGGTGCTGTGCGTCACCCAGAGGTGAATAGCTGAACTGCGATACGTTGAATTTATCTGTTACAGTTGGCTGATTAAGAAATTCACGGAATAACGATCTAAATCCCACCCCTGTGCATTGCGCCATCAAGAGACTACTAGGACAACACAAAAACATTGTGTCATTTTGAATTGTTGCTTCTGCCGTTCTCTATTGGCTTCATATTTTTTGTATTTCCATACAAATGTTCATTCAAAAATGTCAACAAAAAAAAAGGAAGATTTGCTTTCATAACACTGTGCGACAGCCACAATCGGTTTGGGATGAAACCACCGGGGAAAGTTATATTGGTAAAAAAAAGTCATACGTGTTCCAGCGTTTCGCTGGGTCTCATCTAGGAATCGAGATATATCGATTTGAAGTTAGTAAGTATCGTATAGGGGAATTTGTCGACATAACTCGAGAACCACTCGTCCGATTTAGCTGAAACAAATTTAGAAAAATTAAACCGTTTTCCTACTTAAGCAACAGTTTCGCAATTATAAATAAATGTATGAAAAAAAAAAATAATTTTTGCCTAAAAATTAAAATTTTTTTTTTTTAATTCATAAAAAATCCAAAACGGTAAAAAGTGTCAAGTCCTATTACTTTCACGTAAAGTCACATAACCTATGACCAAAATGAGACATAAATTATGAAAAAAATAAAAAAAAAAAAAAAAATTTTTTCTTCATGCGCTTATTTTTAACTTGGAAACTATTACTTGTAAAGGAAAATAATATATGAACAGATTAAGGGAATGGTAATTCTTGGTTTTTTAAAATTTATTTCAGCTAAATCGGACGAGTGGTTCTCAAGTTATGTCAAACAAAAGAGCCAAAAACGTGACAAATTCCCCTATACGATACTTACTAACTTCAAATCGATATATCTCGATTCCTAGATGAGACCCAGCGAAACGCTGGAACACGTATGACTTTTTTTTTACCAATATAACTTTCCCCGGTGGTTTCATTCCAAACCGATCACTGACCCTTACCATTTGTCGCAGAGTGTAATTGTCTGCGAGCCTAATAGTTAAAAATTAGAATCATATGATTGCTCGACTGCTGCTGTTGTGATTTACAACCACCACCCCCGCCACCAATATTTCCCACCAAGTCAACAGATTCATAATTGGTTTTGATTTTGCTTTTTCATTTCTCTCAAAAATGTCCAATTGCAAATTTCTCATTTAAATATAATTTTCCAATTCTCCCACAGTAAAATTTCCCAAAAACTATTCCCATTACTAATCGCAGACGGAGTCTTTTCAACCGAAAAATACTTTCGAAGTTGATGGAATCTCTTTCAATATAAATACTCTTTGGGGACAGCTTGACGTACCATGGGAAGCATAAAGATGTAATGCAGTTTGCAACTCTTTTTATGAATGCATGTGCTCCGTATAATCAATTGGGAATGTAACCAGTAGGAGTGTAATCTCGGAGTCATGTCGATCTTCATGAGAAAAACATTAGCTGTTGAGGAAATATGTCCGTAGTTGCCATTTTTGATTTTTTCTATTTCCCAAGTGTCAAAGTACGTCAACTTTTTAGTTTTCTAGGCCCATCCAAACTGGATACGTTTCACGATGTTAAAGTTTGTTACAATAAATTTGCATTTGTTTAAAGCATCCACTTCAAAA
Source organism: Hydrotaea cyrtoneurina (assembly GCA_958296145.1). NCBI lineage: Eukaryota > Metazoa > Arthropoda > Insecta > Diptera > Muscidae > Hydrotaea > Hydrotaea cyrtoneurina. Next base: position 674,589 of record OY282513.1, on the reverse strand, counting down.
TGACAGCATTATCCACTGCCAGATATTGGATATATTGATGGTGATATATTTCTGCTTCTTAGATGTCAGAAACAGAAGAGTATCGTATGTCGCCACAGACTATGACCTCACCATAGCCAGGATAAAGTTTAAAGTCGCATACTTTAAGAGAGATACCAGAATGCTCGACGTACAAAAATTATTGATACCTAGGCGAGCTCATTCCCATTAACGCAGGTGTCCATCAAGATTGGGTCAATATCGCGCTTAACTAAGTCATGAAAAAGGTCACGAAGGAGAAGAAATTTCATTTATTGGGGACAGCAATCATATCAAACTCCAGCTTATGGCATATTACACAACAAGAGCCAATACAACGTGAGATAAAACGCCGGATTGGAAGTCTTTAGACCGTACTCTGCGGAAACCAGCGTCAAAAACGCAATACGAAGGAAGTGAACGCGAGGCCGCCCAGACTATACATGGCGACAATTTGTATCATTAGAGGTACTCGAAATAGGACATAGTCGGGAAGAAACACAACATTAGCATTAAACAGAATAGTTTTTAATAACTTCGTTAAATGGAACAAACTCAATGGGTACCTTGGGTTTTAATACTGCTATATTTACTTCATTAGTGACAAATCCGAACCCGATTTTTACTTAGCAAATATAAGCAAATACCATAGAATTCCGGAATTAACTAGAGGCTTGACATATGTTTACATAATGAAAACCCTGAAACCCTTTTGTAAAAGAAAATGAAGATCGAAAAAAAAATCGATGCATCGAATCTGTCCATAAATGTTATATGTATTAGTAAACTTTTAATGCTGGGTTTTCATAAATTGGACTATCATCTTTTTTCGTTTACGATTTTATCATTAGGACTATTTTTGTTACTAATTATTGCGGAACGTATTCTGAGAGCTGCGTTTCTGTAACTTGTACCTAACCGGTGACATGAACGAAGAACTTCTCCCATAAATCTCAGTTGCCGTAATTAATTGCCCAATGCGACACAGCCTTAATAATTTTGTAATAAGTACAGGAGATACGACGCCAGGATTTATCCAAATTCCTTCTTCGAAATGCATACATATACACATGTACATTCACATATACAGGCGAAAAACATTCGCATACGAATAACGAATACGTGTACGTGTATCGAACATAATTTCATTGATTAGAAGTAAATTTCGTTTGGTTTGTGATCAACTTAGAAGACCACCCCGACCGACACGACCCGACCCGTCTCATGGCAGTTTCCGTCAAATGATGTTGACGATAAGAGCGGGAATTCAAATGAAATTACAAATTTCTGGTATCGTATGTACCCATAATACGAGTAACTGCGTATGCAAAATGAAAATCAGCTCATGAGATATTCATGGGCGATGCGATGCGTTCGTTCTATTACTACTCGCACATAGAAAGTAAGAAATACGGGTATGTGGAAACTTTCAACGTACCAACCCTCTGCGGCAAAGAACAAGGAAGCGGAGGAACAATAATAACAAAAAAAGTAAAGTCAGTTACAGGGAACAGCATCAGCTGCTACCTTGACAACTGGAAGTTGGAAGTGTTACTATTGAATCAATGAGTGACTGAACGACCGAATGAATGAATGAATGAACGAATGAGTGAGTGCGAACAGTGAGCGGTGTGTATGTAGATTTGGCTTATCGCTAACGTGCAGCACACAATGGGGAAGCGATACATTGACACGTAGCCGAGAAAACGCGAATTTTTATTTTTATAGATTTTTCACGCACGCATATCGATATGGGCACATTAAAATTTAACAACATCTCTCCGCCCTAAGAGACGCACAGACGAACACGGACAACCAGGACTCCTATTCTAACGGTAACAGGCACCAGCGACTTGCAGCACTACAATCAATGTATGCGTGTGTATGCGTGTGTATGTGTGAGTGTGTGCCTCACTGGGGGCTCATATTATTCTAAACACCAGAATAAAAAGTTATGTCGCTCTAAACAACACATGAGACCATCGTCAACGCATGATAGGGATGTAAGGTATATCGAACGCAGGCACACACATACACATACACATACACATACACATACACATACATGCATACGGATGGTAGTTAACCTGCAATGTGCGGGCTGGGCGGGGTGGTAAGTTGAGTAATAGTTAACCCCCGCAACGGTAACAGTGCGTACGAAACAACCTGATGACGAAGAAGAAGTGAACGAATGGATGAAATCATTATACACTCTTTCCGATCTGTGTGCAGTTATAAGCCATGTTTACGCAATTTCATTTATGCCGAAACGACATTTTAATGCCTCTTGTAGTCCTTGGATGTCGTTAAGGGCTTTAGTGGAGCAAATTTTATTTCAAGTTTTTACAATTCTTTTTAATACATTTCGAGTGCTTACCTACAACACAACTACATGTGTATGTCGGTACATACATATGTAGGTACGTACGTATATGTATGCATGGATATCATGTATCCAATACATTGTGTATCGTATGGTATCGTATCGTATCGTATCGTAAAGTATAACGATTTTGGTTTATTAGTTTTAATAGGTTTTACGAGCGAGTACAATTCCATTGCGAATTTCGCATTTGGCGCACAAGCATCAATGTCACGTACAGTCGGATTCTTATCTACGGGGTATGCTTAACTCGTGATGTGGTAGTGAAGATATGTGGGCATACAAGGCACATCTGGATGTTTCACCATATATTCATTCGCCATTGTTATGTATGTAAATGGGAGACCCCCAACTACACCACCACCATCCCCACCCCACCCCACCCCACATTTTAATCGAAGCGCGCGACTCGAGGTTTGGAAGTTTAGAAGCGAGTGTTTTTAGATTTATTCCAACATCCTTTCACTTTCAGGGTGCTGGCTCGCTCAAATGCATCCCCACATGCAGAACCAAATGTTTTTCACTTTCATCGTGGAATTTATGAAATACAAACAGACAGGAGGCAAGTACCTGCGTCTGTGTCAGCGCAGTTGATACACTATCAACCCCCTGGTGGAGCAGCCACGAAAGGAACCCCTTTTATGTTGTTCTTTGCCATTTTGCTCTCCCATCCAGACATGTCTACTGTTTTGCATGAATTGTAGACCATGATGCTTTTGTGGAGTGCATCTTAAGACAAGCACTAACAAATGCTGCGGGGTACATTCCCGCCGCCTGCACAACTCTGCTTGATGGGTGGGTGGCGGTGACACACTCGTGCGCACAGAAACTTCTTCAAGTAGCCTAGGATGCAGATTTCAATATTTCTGTTTCACGTTTCCTTAGAACTTATCAAATGACTGACTGTGTGTTCAGCGAACGTCTACTTCAACGTCTGGTTTTTTTTCTTTAGCCACTTTTTGCTTCTCACCGGTCGACGTATAACTTTTTTGCTCAAGGTCTCGGTGAATGCAGCTGTATTTCTCCTTCTTCTGCTCGTCCTTGCCGCGTCTGGCAAGGCATAACATGCTACCATTCCCGCCCCTGCAATGGGCTATGATGATTATTACGACCGACCCCAACCTTGCTGTTGTGTGTACAATTGTCTTGGATATTGTGCTGTGCTGCATCACAGTAATATGCACCTCTCAAACGTCCTTCAGCCCACCAAAGACCCCATACACACGAACACACAATGCCCAAGTCTCGCCTTTGTGCACTTTTTTGCACACACACACACACACACACACCCACAAACATCACCATGTTTTTTGTACGCATAGTATGTAGTGCAAGTGCACTTATACATGAACCCATTCCATGTGGCATTTGCGACGACAGTCATTAACATTTCACTTTCTTTACCGCTCTGACTGTGAACGTAGGAATGTAATGTTGTGCTTGTCGCTATTCCCACCACCACACCGAATTCTCATGTACCTACATATATACATATGTAAATATGTGAGTCTTCTAAATGCCTACTGCCTAGTTCGTCAACACACATTCACACTCACGCCATACGAAACCTTAGTGCAATTTTCCCTGTTCTCTCATCTGGAAAATACACACTCACAGCATATTCTGATGCTGTATGCACAACTGCATGTATCATTAGGGTTAAGCTAAACATGTGTGCAGATGTTTCTGTATGTGTGAGTGCATGTATGACTTAGGAACGGGTTACTTGGGTTCTTCCAGTTGGACGTGTGAGTTTAGGTGTTTCTGTCCCATGAGCAGGTGAGTTTGTATGTTGCCGTGTGCTTCGCAGCCTTTGTGCAAATTCAAGTGCATGTCGCCGGCGTGTTAAGTGCTTTGTGGGGGTGTTTTCAGATGCTCAGTGTTGAACTGAACTTGACACAGGATATTCAATAAAGTAGTAAGGGTAATTCCGTTTCAGGACATTTGTTATGGATGCAGTGGTTATTGCTTGACTGGTTGGACTTGCTTTCAGAACTCCACGCGCAATAGCAAGTCATATACATATATGGTGGAACCAGTATTTTCAAAAACCGGTCCATTCTATTGCAACTCTCGGAATGTCAAAAGAAAATTCGTTTGTGGATAATTTTGTTTTTAAACAAAATTCCATTGAAATTGACAGTTTCGCCGTATTACTCCATGGCAAGTTTCAAAGCAATTAGTTACTTGTTTTGAAGGTTACCGTGCAAACTAGCTGGACATACGAATTATTAATAGCGTTTGCGTGGAATTGTGCTAATTTGACAAAAACTACCATAATTTCTACATTTATCCATAAATATCCTTCAATTATAGCTTGTTTTCTTCAATAGGTTGCAAACTATGTGAAAATATAATAAAACTAATAGTTTAGTTATTAATTTGTTTGTGCTATTGAAACAAATATTTTTAAAGGTGATCCGACATCTTCCTCCAAACTTACGGTCAAAGAATTTTTTTAAAAAACAATTTATCCATAAAATAGACCAGAATAATATTGTAAACATTCCTTGGACAAAACGGCGGTTGCATATTGTGATCAGCAACACCTCGAGACAATTACAAGGAATCATTGTGGCACCACCTACATACACCACGGTCAATCAGCTTATCTGAGTCACAACAGAAATATTTTGTTATTTAATTAACACATCTAGATTGTCGGAAGAAAACAGTTTTATTTGGCTGTAGGAATAGCATATGATTGAAAAGAAAACCACTCAAATCTGTAAGTTGCGCACGACTTATTCGTATACTCACTGTCTCTTAAAAAGTAGCATGTCCTTATCGGAATATTAGCACGGGGTTGACATGCATACCATAGACATGCGTACCATATTTGACATTCGGTGGTGCACATGCGCAAAGGACTGCAGCTACTAAAAGTGATTTAGTTTTTGACTGAAAAATTTTATTTATCTTCAGTTATAGGTCCAGTCGATATACGCATTTATTCCAGAAAACAAAGCTAAAACATCTGTATTGCATTCATATTAACAGTTTGCAGTTATTAGTGGTTGCACAAGACAGCAGACTGTTAAAAGTCGGAAGGGGGGAAACTTCTCACCCCAGCTTCCTTCAAACTAATACGATAGTAACAAGAACAAGGATAAATACGTATACTGATACTGATACTGATACTAGAATGCGTCTCTAAGAAATTGCCCAGACAAGAATCCTGAATGCAAAATATTTCTATTGTTCTACGATACAACAATGAACGAGAAGTCTGCAGATACATTTATAAAGCACTTATGCATGTGTCACTCCATACACTAAACGTCTTTTGTACAAGTGTCACAAGAGGATTCAAAACACAGGATAGGGTTGAAAAATAGGGATGCTTTCGGCTAGGAACATACACGCTGCGCTCTTTCTTCTTTTCGACAAACTCAATATGAAGTCAATGCTAAACTGCAATATACTCATACATACCAACAACCTAACCAAACACAATATTTCCTGCAACCCTTAAGAAAAAAAAGAAGCACTACGAGAATTCATAGGCATTGAAAATTTGTCTCGAAAAAGGGATCCACATTTTTTTTTTTTTAATTTATTTTTGCACTTTTTTGTTATGTTTTTTTTTTTGGTACAAAAGAGAAATAATTGTAAGCATTTCTTACTCACCGCATACATAGCCGAAAACACACACGCCATACTTACAGCTGATGGAAAGCGTTAAGGTACGTAAGGTATGTGAAGTTTTTGTTTTCTCGATAATTCCTGCAAATGCTGAACTTGTAAACTCAGAACATATACTTGTTAACGTACAGATTTCCCTTAACATTCTATGAAGGTGAAATTCTCTCTAACCACTGAGCTGTGTCGATATAATTCGTATACCCACTGACCGGGACCTAGTGTTCAGAGCCGAATCCACACGGGCAATGATTTTTCTACAGAAGTTTTTACATGGCACGCCAGCATTAGCGATGTGGAAACCGTCATTCCACTAGAATAGGAAATCGAAATTCAAAGTTCCACGTTTCTTTTCTCATCGAACGAAATAACGTTTCAAATCCTCTCTATAAATCAGAAGTAAATAGTCTTTTGATGACTCCTTAAAAAGAAAGAGTTATTTATTTTATTTATTTATTTATTAATTACAATACAAAGTAAATTTATATTCTAATTTTGGGTCCAAGGATAAACCGAGTGACAAAGACTATTTGGCTTGATTTTTGCAGCGACAGACCAAAGCCTCTGGTGGGAATCGAACCCACAACCCCCACGCTGATAGGCAAGCACGCTACCAACTCGCCTACCGGGGCGCTTCAAAGAAAGAGTTATATTTATAGTCACTACTACAAACTCTATTTTATCCCCGATTTTGGCAGCATTGGTTTCTGACCACTGCTATTGCGCAGCTTACTCCTAGCAATGCTGTGAGTTTTCAAGACAACCATTTGCCAATAAATGTTCAGATCAAAGCTGTCCAATTATTTTGACATGGACCTCCCGAATATCCAACGATATGACGGTAGCAAAAATGTGAATTCGTCTTATTTCACAAGCTTGTACCTAAACAATTTCATTTAACTGAAACTGAGTGTGTGTGTGTTTAAATTACAATTGGGGGTACGGCAACACGAAAGACACCAATACGTCGGTACATCTGCCATACAACGTACACGCACATACATACATTACATTCCACTCATACTTACTTGTGTCGAAACACACATATTAGAAAATATTTCCTAAACGAACAGAAAGGACGCTTATGTAAATATTTTGTTACCTCTCTTTTCATTGCAATGTACTTCCATACACATGAACATTTGTATGTTCGTATGTGTGTGAGACTTTGTAATAATTGTGTGGGGAAGTGAATAGACGCCGGCTAAACACTTGTACATTTATGTCAACCCACAGCGGCGATACTACTCGGCGTACCACCTACATTTGCAGCAGCCAACTGAAACCTCGCATAAAAAAAACACACAAAACTCTTGGGACCCTTACAAGTACTTATTCATTGTAATTTAGAGAGTTAGAGATGCCATGGAGCAACCCATTGTAGGTAGTCAGTAGATAATCACAATTGAATCACTACACAGGGAGGTGAGGGTAATTACTTTGTCTAATGATGTCACAATTTGTGCAAGTGCAACACGACTCCATTCCCAGACTGCAGACTGTCTGCCACTAATATCTGTAATGAATAGCGTCGGACTAAATCGTAAAATGGTCTCACAGTATGAGTCTTACATCTTGTAAACTCAGATTAAAGTAATCTTTGAACCGACTCTCCTCGGTGAAGTAGCATGACTAATTTCTCAGCACCACCTTTTTTAAGAAATCAATCGCCTCAGAAAATTTATAATTATTTACCTATCTCAATGAAATTTGTCAAAGATTATAATGAATTCTTTGTGGCATGCTATACGAAGTTTGAAAAATGTCTATGATGTTTCTGAGAAGGGACCAAGGTCCAAGATGCATTTTCGGAATTATCTCATATATCCATTAATTATAATTGGGCAAATTCTCCATTGATTGCCTCTGGAGTTGTTGGGGAACTTACACAAAACTCGCTGAATTGTAGAAAAATTTATATTTTTTTTATTTTATTTTCACTAAGGAATAGAAAGTGAAAAATAGCACAGCAAGAACGAATTTTTGTATTTAGAAAGGAAGACAGAACCAATGTGTACTGGAATGGGAGTGTAAAACTTTGAAATATTGGAATGTAAAATTTGATATTTTTTTTGTGTTCAAAAAGGAATGCGAAAAGTAAGTGCCGCTGGCGAAAATCTAAAAGCTAAATCCAGCGTTTTTTTGTTGTAAAAATTTTCCAAATTATTTTTCAATGACGCATTTAATATTTACCGATGTTTTATCAATCTCTTGTGTGTACATTCCCACCTAACATATTTGCCTAAAATAGATTAACACAGACAAAACCAATCACTGATGTCCCAGCATTAAGCTCAAAACAAGTTACAACGGTCGTTGCAAACAACAGCTTTTGATATGTACATTCAAGTCTGTACGAGGTTTTGGCCTAAGCTCAATAGTATTTAATCAAAATGCATATCTATTAGAGAACATATAAACACTTCTGATGTAAAGTAATAGTTTCACTTATTTTTTTAATGTATGTTATAAAGAAATATTATATATAATTATGTTGAGGCATTCAATGCAAAATTGTTTATCAATATTTTTTGATAATTAAAAAAATAATATGATCATTTGCTTTCTAGTAAAATTCGACATATAAACTGTGATTATAATTATAATCCAGTCGAAAGGTAGTTGAGGTATTAAAAAAGTAATCATATTTTTTATTATTTCATTTATTTATTTTCCGTATTTTGTTTTTCAGGAACAACTTGAACTAATTTATCCTGTGCAAGGCTTCGGAGCTCATACATTCGTGGCTGCTTTGATGAATGTCCTTGACTTCCACTGTTGAGGTATGTCAGACGATCTGAAATGTTGTTGCTAAGGATCGCACAAGTTGTGTCACGTTAAACCAATCAGTAGCATTAAGCAAGTCTCATATATACCAAAACAGGATCTACGGTGTTGCTTAAATTTACAATTCTGGTAATTTTTAAGTTCCACATTTCCGTCGGGCTCTCTAAAAATAACCAGTGCTATCAGCGAATGTTGTCCAGATCTAGTTAGCACTCGGGCAATCGAAATAGAAAAAGTAAATGTTTTATTTCTGACTGTAATTTTACTGTAATGATGATAGAAGTGTAAGAGCTTTACCGACAAGTACAGTATGTAATACAGGGCGTCCCAACTGTATTCAGATGTAGATACACATACACTATGCTCTAATCAATACGAAAATCCTCCCTCCTCCCACACACGATGCCAAAAAGGTTTCATATTTTGTTACCCGTAACCCCAACACCCATCTCCCACCATTGTGATGAGAAATTAAATATTTCCCTGACATAGTGGACGGCAAACAAACATCCAAATATTAATGAAGGCCTTTTAGACAAAAACTTCATGTACAGAAAATCGCAATAGTCCTTTTCATCATCGCCACTGCTACCGCCATCCCCATCCCCATCTCCACATCCACCCGCCGACACTCCACAAAAGCGCGTACTTCATAATCCTCATTGTGTATTTGTCGCTGCTTTGCATACGAAAAACACGTTCGCGTCCCTTTTGGGCAGTTTTGAAAGCAAACAACGTCACATTTATATACGCACATACGTATGTAAATGTGTGTGTTCACATGGATGTGTATGCGTGTATGTGTGCAAATATGCGAATCTGTATCAGTATCTGCCCTCGCTGCCTATATCTGTATCTAAGCAATGTGTACGTGTAATTAGAAAGTTGCCCGTCATTTCATTTCCGCTGCTTGAAAAGAGTTAATGTGTGGTCAAATGCTCGGGTGTGCGTGTGTGTATGAACAGGCTCGTGCATTAGACAGCGCAACCCATCGAAACAAGCTTTTGGGGATTTGAAATGCCCAATTCATCTTTTGCACCATCGCACGTCCGCACGCAACTCATTTCTCAATGTCGCTGAGCGAACTTTGCTCGAAAGTAGAAAAAATAATTTCTCATTATAATTCGCACACACATTCATACACCCACACACATACACACCCATAATATCAATGAGTCGGAGTGTTTAGATGGTCATCGCGGGTCCTTTTTTAAATAAAATTTCAGATAATTTCTATGCTACCACGACCTTTTTTTGTGTAGATGTGATGTGGTGAAAATGGTGGCACATGCTTTACCATACGAGTATGCACGGGTGTGTATGTACACCAGTGTGTTGAAGCAAATGAGTGGGATCGATAAGAAGCGGGGAAACCTTTTTGCTCATAACATATGAACCCATTAAGGAAGAGTAATTGTTGTTTTTTTTTTGTTAGGTTTGGAGCTTTTACATCGAAATATGGAACTTTTTTCGGAACGGGTCTTGGGTATTGTCAAATTACCCAAACACGTACATACACGCGTACAATTTAAGTAGAACTGGCTTGGTCCGATTAAACACGCATCTAGTTTAAAGTCATACGAAAACTAGTCAGTTTTAGATACTCCATTTAAGGACCACAATCATCTTATTTTCTTTTCTATGTTAACTCTAACAACAAAATCTCAAAAATAATAAAAATTAAAAAAAAAAATTGTCAAATAAGGTGTCGTTTAGTAACGTTCATGGTCATAAGGTCCATCTCATAGGGAAGAGTTGCAAATTTTGTAAATGATGTGAAATAATAAACTAATTTTTGGGCATTTTGGGCCTTTGAAATAAAGCCCTAATATTTAAAATGAAAATTCGTAAATTACAGAGAAATACAATAATCTTTTGAGGTCGTAAACCCCAAATTACGGTCATAACCCCAAAATATTGGAAAAGAAATCGCTCGCTATTTACGTACCACATCAGTAATTGTGTTTTACACTGATATGGCGTTATTTGAATTCATTAATATTTTTACAATAATTTGAATATGAAATGTTCCCAAAATTATTTATATGCAACCTCATAATCCGTATGAAAGTCAGAAGCCTCTAATTGGAATAAGTTATAGTTTATGAAGTGAAACAACGGTTTGATCGTCAATAAAGTTTCACAAATAACTATATTTTTTTGGCGAAATATTGTGACTTCCCAGCTATGGACATTATGACTCAGACAGCATGGGCATGACACTTTTTTGTGTGGACCCCATGACCACACGATTTTATTCCTTACACCATTTGGTGCACCATTCATGTATGGAAGACGCCGAAATAATTCCATTTCCGTCCATCTGATGTTAATATAGTTTTGTAATTTAACTGCAGACCGCAATTAGTGTTCAAAAGCAAAGAAATTAGCTTTGTCCGATTGCCAGTCTGGCACTATTGAGCTATTTATTTACGAGGTGGAAAGGCCACTGAAAAATGTTTGACGTTCTTACCTTGATACGAAACTGACATTGGAGGGATATGACAGACAGACTTGATATAAAAAAAAAACACTAAATGTATATAGTATTATAGATCAACATTTGCAAGTTTTTAACGATAATCCTAATATACACACCATTCTGTGGTGGATGATAAAAAAAGTAAATCCAATTATTTTAAATCGTAAAGTTAAATCACATCTGTTTATATGGAACATTGTGATATATGTAAAGGGTGTTTTTTATTGAGGTATAGAACTTCGAATTGAAATAAAACACAAGAAAATCGTTTTAATGTCCATCAATTTGGCTTTATTGGAAGGATCATTTTATGCCATTAATGTTTAAATATGATTTCGGGCATGTGGCCGCCGCGGCTGGCTCGAATAAAGCCAATTCTACAGGTCCAATTTTCCAATTGTGATGAAAATCAGCATCGAGATGAATCTCATTTTCGGCCCATACACCAAAATCACGACGCATTGCATGGTCTCGCGGCTTTAATTCTTGCACAAGCTGGATCTTGTAAGGTCGCAAGCCAAGATCTTTGCGCAAAATCTTCCATAAAGTTGATGGACAAAGCTCCAATTGCTGTGCACGGTGGCGAATCGATTCATTCGGACGGAGCTTGCGGTGAACTTCGCGAACTGAACCATTACTTTCGAAACTAATTTGCACGATTTGCAAGCGTTGTTCTTTTGTCAACCTGTTCATGATGAAATGGCAAACCAAACTAAATATTAATCACTTGACAGCTGACAAAATGGCCGCCAGTTAAAAAAGTGATGCCAACTTAAAGTTCTATACCCCAATAAAAAACACCCTTTATATGCGCCTTCTAATCGTCCTACACCCAACCTGATCAGAAACTCTTACGGTGTTGGACCTACCAATGTCTGCATTTGGTAATCCCTTTGCATGAGTATGAATTTTCCTTTAAATTTATCATGATTTGGAGCATATAGCCTATGGCTTTCTAATTTCTTTGAGCAACAACAACGCGTATTTCTTGCCGCAGTACAACAAATATTCAAAGCTGAATAACAAGGAACAGCAGTTGTAATGAAATCCTAAAAAGTGGAAATGAAAAGCTCTAAAAAAGGCAGCAAACAAATGACGCGAAAAAAGACAAACCCTTTGAGGTTGCCGTTGTCAGCTGCAAACTGCAGCAACGCTATAAAGGGAATCCACACTTCACATGACGCTACAAAGCGTTCTAACATGATTTTAATTACAAAAAAATGAAACAAGTGTTTACCAAAATGAAACCATCCAGATCGGCCACAACACAAAATAATGCATCAAAACAATATCCGTACACATACATACAGGCACATGGATACGTGTATTCCTTGCATTTGTGTGCAAAATGAACACTCACACACACACGCACGCACACACATACACACTTTTAGCCGATTAAAAGTATGCACTTTACAAAGACTTTTTAGAAGATATTCACTCTCGCGATGACGCCGAGAAACCAAAAAAGAGACACTACTCACAACCCACTACAGCAGACAGACAGACGGATGGACGGATGGACGGACGGACAGACAGTCGTTTACAATTGCAAAACAACAACAACAACAAAATATTAAAAACATCCACAAAATACACAGAAAGCTGCAAATGCATTTTAAGTTAGCTGCAAGCATTTGATGCCTCCCAGCAATTGACTACAAGAGGAAACACAAATTGTTTTATGTTGTCATACCCCCGATGAGTGGCGGCAACGGCGGCAAGAGGAGATGACTCTTCTTTCTGTGTTGTTATTATTGTAGTAGACGCCGTTAAATATTTCATCGTGGTTTACTTAGAGTTCTGTGAGAGGGTTTTTTTATGTACAAGTCCCCTAAGAATGCGACAAAATCGAGATGAAACAATAGGGCAAGAGTCCTCCCAAACCTGGACTTGTGTGCAAGCCATACACGATTCACAATGCTGAAATAAAGAAATAAAATAAAAAAAAAAAACATTTTCCACTACACAAGCATGCAGATGCTTAACTAAGCACACACACCCGTACACCACAAGGACTCCCCACCTACAATACGGCAGTGGGTATGGGTGGCGTTGTCTGAAAAAAAATAATCTAAAGTAAAATAAATAATTTACCGAAAAAATAAACATGCCTTTGCTACCCAAGGAACACAGATAACCTAACATTTCGGTTAGGTCAAAACAACTATAAAGGCTACAGCAACAACGTCAGCCCCAATTCCACATTTGAGCTGACCGTCCCAACCGTCTCCCACCACACCAATGCATACAGACCAGCAGCAGCAACATACAATTTTTATTTTATTTAAATGTAATTATCTGCTTGAATAAAACAAAAAAAGCGCTCATCATGATGGGTTAAAATACATACACACTTTATTTTACACACCCATATAGCCAAAAAGTATGGACAAGAAAAAAAACAAAAAAAAAAACGCAGAAATAAGCCAAAAAGAACAGAAAATCGCCAAAAAAAAAAAACGTGAAAAACAAAAAAAGAACTTTGATTCGCAGGCGTGGCTTTTTTTACTCATTGCATTTTGAGCGACGCACTTTTTCATTACTCTGCCGAAAAACGCATTCAACTGCAACGGCGATGCAGTTAAACTGCATTTGGCAGCAGACGATGTCGTTGTCGGTGTGCTGCTTTGCAGTGTATGCCACCAATGACGTTTTTTTCTTTTTTTTTTTTCGCTTGCACTTCCATACTTTTTTTTGTGTGTTTTAATCATTTTTGTGTGCGTCGCTTCCCTTTGTTCGATAGAAAAAACGAGTCGCTGCTGAGTTTGGTTTTATTGGTGTCTCATCGGAAAAATCACCAAAAAACGGAAAGTAAAAAAGGGGCAAATCGCACACACACACACACTTACACGTCCGTCCCGGGCAGTTGTTTTATTGGAAAAACTCCACCTATAATGTAGGGCTACAACACACAAGTGCGTTTGTTGCATAAACATCTACAACTAAGGAGTCTACGCACTCATCCTTATACACACACAGACATACATAGTACATGAAACGGCGTCACACGAGAAGTGAGTACCTATGTATATGGGGTAAATATATAGGCCCGTTCCTTATGTACAAACCTCTGTGGAACATCTTCCACCCACTTTCGGTGTGGTGGTACTTTCCGTAATTGTCGTATACAAGAAGCCTATAGCGGATAATGGCATCGAATGCGTTCAGAAATTGTATACCAAACTTGGGCCACAAGAGTCTCTATGATCTTCGGTATTGCATAGAGACCAGAGATTTTTACAGACGATATGTATGGTCGTATTTTGAAATCCAAGCCAAACTACCCTGCCGACAGACGGAGGAGCTACCGGACACGTATATAGATCCAACCATAAGGTATCCATCAGCACTATACTGGCTATATATCAAATATATAGTCGCCGGCCATGGTATGAATGGTAGTGTGTGCTACGACCACACAACAAACCCAGTGTCATATTGTCGCTTATGCAAAATTTGTATCGAAGATGACACAGCAGTTTTTATCTGGGCTTGAAAAAGAAACCAAATTTCGTCTTCTGTCTACCAGCTTGGAAATAAAAGTTCGAACGAATATTTCCATGTGTAGCATGCGAGTATTTCAGAAATCCTCTAAGCAACAAAAAAGAAAAGTGGTATCTAGTAGTAACCACTTACTTTTTAACCTATTTCCCCTAACATTCCAAGAAGGAACGGACGGCGAACTTCTCTCGATATAATTTGTATTCTCTCTGGCCGGTACCTACTGTTTAAAGCCCGCTCCGAACTGCTAATGCTTTATTTCTAAAGAAGTTTTGCGTGGCTTAGATATTACTCTCTTACTTGTAAACTGGAGGTGGAAGCATCCGCTGAAAAATGTTTGATGGTCTCAGCAGTTTTCGAACCTGGCTTCTGCTGAGTGGTAGTCGCACACACTATCTACCACATGTGTGTAAAGTTTTCAATGTTGTCTGTCGTATGTGTTATCTGTGTTTGGTAGTTGGACAGAACCTTCGATGTCCACAAACTTCTGAATCTTGTACAATGTTCTAAACCAGAATGCTGCAGACACAAGCACTCGCCCTATAGGTTGTAAATATCTAATATATATGTATACTTTTTATTTTTTTCAATTTGTGTAAATCTATATACATATCTATTCATCTAATTTTGTCGGTTATTATCGGAAAGAGCAAAGAGGCAACAACAAATTACGAGAACTGCTGCAAATACACACTTATTCGCACTCAAATGTTGTACTTTGTTGAATTTAATGATTATGTTGTCTGTTTTTCCCAAAGACGCTATTGCTTATACAGAAATATGTAATATTAATAGGAAATGAGTTTTAATTGTGGGTAAATATGTAAAAAGACGTGTGAGAACTCGTGTAGTATTGCATGTTTCGAAGAGCTCGCTCCTATTCGTATTGGTGATCATTCAGCGCACTTCTGCAAAAGATACGATAACATGGCTGGTACCATGGTGGATAGGCTAATAGGACATACATTCGTATAGATAACGCCCCAACAAAAGTCAACGAAGAAGACATCGCTTACCCAAGGAGTGTAAATCCGTCACTGAAGCAAAAACCGTGGCATTCAGGGTCACAATAGCACCTATGATGGTGCGAGCTGTGTAAGAACGATACCGAGAGTTGAAGAGGCAGACAAATCGTGTACTCCGACGAAAGAAAAGAAAATTTGGGAAGTCTATGGAATAAGAACTGATAGCTGAAAAGGGTATTAAATAAAAAACAGCATACTATGGTCGATTCACCCAGATGTTGACAAAGCCCTTATAATTCGTCATGACTCATGACAAACAGTAACAAGAATATCGTCTTTTGGAAAACTGTTGTAGTTAGTAACGAAAGTATGCACAACATGCATGGCTCGGGTGGACGTCATGTGTGGAGAAAGCCCAATTAAGCTCTCAACATGGAGAGTCCCAGTGATGGGGATGGTATGGGGCTCTCCATGTTGAGAGCTTAATGGATCGTCATGTTTATTTGTAAAAAAAAAATGCTCATGCTATGAATAGGTATTCCATCCCTCAGAACAGCGACCCCAAACACACCGCTTTAGACGTACAATTATGGATGTTATAAAACACCGAACATTTCCACATTTGGAGCAATTTTAATTTTCAAATTCTTTAGATTCTGAAAAGGCAACAAACTCAATTGTTACACTGTACATAATATGTCATATTGATACATTATTCACAAAGTCAGAAATGATAGCTGACAATTGTATTGAATAAAAAAACAGCTTTGTGTGGAACATCTGCAAATTTGGATTTGAAAGTTTAAATCATGTTTAATTGTTGACAGAATTAATCAACTAAGAAGTAAACTTCACCAATAGGGTGGAACCTATGCCCCATCTAGGACCACGAGAAGGACCGGTGTTACTGTACGACCCATTGCGAATGATTATAATTAAACCCAAGTAAGAGGGTTAAACGGACCTAAATTTGATTATAGCGTTACCAAACAATTAAAATAGTCTAATCTACAAATGTCGGTACTTTCAATAACAGGAAAACTATTTCTCATTTCACAGAAAATGTGTGATGTTTTTTTTGTTCTTATCGGCTAATGCGACACAGTTTTTCCATGATTTTTTATTCATACAAAGTGTCACATTTCACGACAGCTGAATAATATAAATATCGTGACATCGATTAGCATACGGGTTCTAAACTTCATCTTGGACAAATTTCTACCATTCCAAATGTATACTTATCTACGTAGAGCATGAGAAGTTATATCCATATTCATTGTTCCAGAGTCCAGAGTTCATTTTCCGGAGCCTCCTTATATTTACCAGAACTTTATACTTGCACTGGGAGTTTTCGACAAGATTCCGATTCTTCCAAATCTGACTTACCATTTTTATAACCGATCGTAGTGTACACGTCTATTTTCAAACCTTCGCAGAATTCCCCCACTTAATTGTGTGGTATTGTCTCTGAGTTAAAATATGCAATTATACACGATTAAATGTGCATTAAAATATATCTTTGTAAAGTAAAATACTTGCCCGCCTATTTAATTCTTTTGTTCTGCCTTCCTAAAAGTAAATTACAAATTAACAATGAATGACGTTTAATACGAACAAATGTGAGTATGTGCACATAATACCACCTATTCGAGTATGTGAGAGGACTCTTCCATTTGCCCCGACTGCTGAGTACAGCGCAAATGTTTCTGAGGTACATTTTAATAAATTTTCCAAATGATTTATTGGACTCAGAAGAAAAAGAATTTGTGCGTTAAATTGTTGCAAAAACGAAAATATTATAATTGTTTATCCGATTGTTGAACAAAAGATAACTCTTAATAGAATTAATGCTATTAGAAATTGTTTGAGCCTAAAAAATTAGACCTGTAGTTAATTTAAAAAAAAAACAATTGAAGAAATCCATATGTTACTGGAAAAAACAGTTGAAATATATTTTTTGGCATATTTTATTGAATAAAATGAAGAAATGCGGATGCGATTTTTATTGTGCATAAGAGAATACGTCGCCAGCCGTTCACACGGATTGATGAACGGCTGGCCACAATTCGCATCAAGGCTTTACGAGCGCCAAGACTATAAAAATTCTTCTTAGGGATTTTAAAGGCAAAATTGACAGGGCGAACATCGCTGGTCAAACCGTCGGTAAGTTCCTCTGATCGAGGCTGATCGATGGAATATTTAGACCTATAAGGCAGCATGACTGACACCAGATAGAGGACAATAAAACCAGATAGCTCACATGCAGCGTTTTCGACGTTCCGAATTGCAACAGTCGATGATATCAGCGACAAATACATATACAACTCCATGACGAAAGCCGCCGAGCGCCGGGCTCTCGTCGGTCTAAAACCTGACTGTACAAAACGCGTGCTTCTTTGTGGCGCTGAAAGATGGGTACATGCGACAGCCTCAGGAAGCTGTGCAGGGTGTTTCTGATACCGCATATTAGAGAGTGGCTTTGATAGGGGTGCATTTCTACTCTGTAGTTGTGCATGGCACGCCGTTCAGTTCAGCCCAGGAACTGTATGTAGTAATGCGACGGGGTCTCACCGTAGTATATAATAGAGTTTGTTCTAGCCTGATCAACTAGGAATTGCCTTTATGGGAGGTTCGTGGTGGTTGTGGTATTCCAAGTAAATTGCAGGGACTAAGGATTTGCCCACACAACGCATTTTCGAAGTGGCTCCCCAGGCGTTTCACGTTTACTTGGTATGCTTGAGCGGCCGAATCTGTATTATCACATGTGTATGACGTACCATGATTCAGGTCATCACGGTAATAATCATGCAAAACTAACGAAAATCTGACCGTTGAGTTCAGTGCGAGTCGTAGTCATTGACTATATAAAAACTCCAGCTGCTGGCTCATGGACCCGTGATGCTCCATAACTAGCCCCGAATCGAATGATACTACGATACTCAAATTTAAAAACCCGAACTAAAATGCTCTATAAATCTTGTAAAGATTTCGCATGAATTTTGGGTCCGTAACGATCTTCTTCCCACAAGCAACTTAAAAAACAAACCGATATTTTTCAGCATAAACATTTTCAGCATGGGTGAGTGACATTGTAGTAGCAGTTATGATGTGAGCAACAATTTTAGTTGGAATAAAAATAATTGTATTAAAAATGTAACAAAAAAAATTGATGAGAGAAGTTTCTGG
Source organism: Hydrotaea cyrtoneurina (assembly GCA_958296145.1). Lineage (NCBI taxonomy): Eukaryota > Metazoa > Arthropoda > Insecta > Diptera > Muscidae > Hydrotaea > Hydrotaea cyrtoneurina. The sequence continues at coordinate 655,622 of OY282513.1, read as the reverse complement.
TATGGACACAATTCATTGTTGACAATGACATCGGACAATCGTCCTTCCTGATTAAATTAAGTGCCTCTAATGAGTTTAAGAAAAACGTCAATGTCCATTTTAATTTGCTGGTCCAGTGGCAATGACATGTATGAATAAGTATAGTTCCTTTTTAATTAGCCTCAACTCGTCAAACTCTGTAAAAATTTTTTTGCTCAGACTGAGAGTGGGAAACGTCTAACAGTATCGACATGTAATAGCTAAGATTGGCACAAACGCTATTCACATTTTACACTAATGGACTTTGTATTATACAATAATGTGACTTTTTGCGAAACTACCGTCGTTTCGTTTTTTTTTTTTAAGAAAAATTAAATGATTTTTAGATTCATTAATTTCAATTTAATTTTAACTCCTGCCCTGAACATCTTACAACTGGCTTAAATTTCTGCTCTAGTATGTAGAAAATTCGAGATTTCCACATTACTTAACTTCTATTCAGATTTTCAACACTGCTCATCATGAATGTGTGATGGCAAAAATTCATGAAAATGTTCGGACTAATAGAGTATTTTATTACACACCTTCATATCGAGTGATAGATCAATCAACGATCTATTTTCTTTGGGTCTGACAATTGTAGTGGTCTAGGCGAAAACTAGAACAAGAAGACTAGTTGTATATTGTGGCCACCCTACCCACGGACCATTACTTTAGATACTTTAAATTACAGAAAAATATTAAATGTAGATGCAACAATTATTTGTTTTACAAGCGCCCCGGTAGGCGAGTTGGTAGCGTGCTTGCCTATCAGAGTGGGGGTTGTGGGTTCGATTCCCACCAGAGGCTTTGGTCTGTCGCAGCAAAAAATCAAGCCAAATAGTCTTTGTCACTCGGTTTATCCTTGGACCCAAAATTAGAATATAAATTTACTTTGTATTGTAATTAAATAAAATAAAATAAATAAAATAAAATATTTGTTTTACATTCAGTTTAAGAGTCTAATTTATTGGTATTTTTATATTTATCTTAGGAGTAGTGAAGTATAGGCGGCAAATGAATGGTGAGCTGTCTGAGCTTAACGCCCAAGATCGAAGTGCTTGGCCATCATTTATTAAACAGCCCAAGACCAACAGGTTTTAGATCCAACTTAAGTAAGTAAGTATTTTTTTTAATTATGTAAAGTATTCATAGTATACGTATTGCGTTATACTCCATCTTCGAAGCATCGCTTTTCTGGCACATGTCAGTCACCCCAACATTGACTCTATATGATGAGCGACAGTTTTAGTATCTGTAGGGAATGGTCCGATCTAGGCGAACATCACTTGGGCTCAGTGTCGGACGGGCGCGCTGGCGTCTGTTGAGTAACTTTGTATTTTTCTTTTCGTTTAAGACTTCGGTGTGTTTGGATTGTTATCCATTTACTCTGGGTTTTTGTGTGATGTGAATATGCTTGCTGTTATTATTTTAAGTATAAGAAAAAATTCCACGATTATATTGTATACTTATTTTATGTTAACGCTAAACCCCCTCAAACCATTTAATTCAACTTTGACAAAGAAATTAAAACCACAAATGTTGCCCACATAATGAAAAATTAGTAGAACTGCCATCACCACAACCATCACAGCCTCTGCCACAGCCACCACCACCACCACCAACCATCGTCATCACCACTGCTCGCAACTTCAAAAGGAAGACACATATGCGAATAAGGATTCCACACGCAGCATCGCATAGCATCATACATCAAATCTCTTGGAAACAAAAAGAATTTTTAAAGAACTTTTTTCTCCATCTCCATCTGTGTATGTACACATACATACGCACATGCACGCATACATATATATGAATATATTTCTTTCAGAGCGCCTTCACTGAAACGCTGCGAAGACAGGGAAAATTTACTTATAACCCGGGCTTTGAATATATGGCGTTTCTGGGGAACTTTGTTCGCAATCTCTCTTCTGGAAGAAGTGAAAGTTGTATGTGGTATGTACACACGTAGTACGTACACACACATGTATACATACTGTACTATGTGTACATACGCAGCCCTCCCGCAAGTACGAATAGCGGAGCGGGGAAGCGGGCAATGTTTAAAGAAGAATACGCTTAACTTGAGAAATTAACCACGACAACCACTGTACTAATAAGAATATGAAGAATAAGATGTATACCAAAAGAAATGAAAAGACAAAGATGCTAATTTAGCACCCATTCAAAGAGCATATGTACATACTTGAACATACATACACCCATACAATGCCATGTCGGTTGATGTATGTAGATGGAAATCTTCATAAACATGTACATGGCTTTCCATGATGGCGGTTGAAGGGGTAAGGACATTTCGCTACTAATGAATTATAATTATGACGAAAAGCAGCAACAAAAAAATCAATTAAAGTCACAAAAAAATGAAGAAATTGTAAAAGCCTGATGTTGGCTGGATGACATAAGCGCCCCCGTTAAGGATTGCCAGATTCCATTTTTTTTCGAGAAAATTTTTACAACATTCTTCTAGCATTGGATTATTCATGCAAACAATGCAGAAATGTTACAGCAAGATCATGTGTTCGATAATTAGCTTTGCGATCGGACCGCAAAGTTTTGCCAGTCACACCAACAATATGTGTCCAACCAAGCGACTTATTAACTATCGAACAGGGCTGCGGAGTTTTGACCATATTTTGACCGAATCCAACTCCTATTTTTCCAAATTGTGAACTTCGATTCCAATTCCGACACCACAGCCCTGCGGACAGGACAGTACGAAAAACTAAAACTGTATTGTCTGTATGACAAATTTCAAAATTACCAAAAAAAAAATTATTATAAAACTTTATTGAAAATCCTACTTTTCTCGAACTAAATATCTTAAACCTGCAGCTTTCATTTGTTCGGTGACTTATAGTGACATTTTATAGAGAATATTTCGTTATGTTGGTAATTTTAGCACCAAATCGAAATTATTTTGAGTTTTGATTTATTTCAGAGATCGAGGTCAATTAATTAGCAGTAAACGTTTGTAATATGATGGTCGGCATAGTATCCAACAAATATAGGACATTAACAGAGACGTCTCATCCAATTTTCATCCAAAGAAATTTTAAAATTTAAAAACGAGCCATCAATTACGTTTGATGTTAAAAGATGTGTTTTTTTTTATATGGACATTTTGAAACAGAAAAACACAGAACACTAAAATTCAAAATTATAAAACCTCATATGACAGTTTATTGCAAACATTTTTATTACACTGAGAATTCAGAATAAATTTATTTTGTGATCCTTTTTTCTTCAAATTGTATGTTTTTTGTTGGTGATATTTTTAGTCTGACTGTAATTCTTGTAGAAGTTCGTCTAAGTGCACTCTGAATAATACGCAAGGTGCAAGATTTCCAAAGGAATGTTTAATTACTTTTGTCCAGATACTGCGGATCTAAATGCTTTGGAAGCTATAAAATAAACTAAGATTTGGTAATCGTTTTGATTAATTAACCATTTCATCTCGAGTATTGACAGTTTATGATGAACAGTTTATGAAAGACAATCATAAGTAGAATTGTTGAAATTCTTCATGCTAATGTTCCTTTATTGAAGCCGAAATGTTGTAAACTTCTGGGTTTGAAATAATTAAAGAACCTGAGATATAAATTCCACAAAATCTGTAAATCCACAAATTCTACATGTAGCAACAATCAGAGCTGGGCAATAAGGATTACGATTACCACACGATTACGATTGCAGTAATCCTAAAACAAAAAAAAATCCGATTAAGATTAAAGTAATCCTTCATCGAAGGCATTAAGATTACGATTGCAGCAATCGTAATTCTGAAAAAGTCGAAATTGCAATTACAGTAATCGTAATCCTAATGTCTTCGATGAAGGATTACTGTAATTGTAATCACGTGTTTTTTTTATAAGGAATAAGTAATCCTAAGGCATGGATTACTTTTTTATTTTATTTAAAAAAAAAACCTTTTGCTTACTACATTAAGTGTTTTTTATTGAGAAAGAACTATACACTTACATATTAACAAAATTAAGATACATAAATGACAAAAAACAAAAAAAAACAAATTCCAAATGTAATGAAAATAACAAAATCAAATTACGTAAGTGACAAAAAATATTAGCAATGTTGGCTTTTAAAAGCACTAATTTTTTAAAAGAAACATCAGTAAGAGCATGACGACGTGGGCTATTTATAATTCCGGCGAAAGAAAACAATTAACGATTAACACGTACCATTTGAATTCACCTCTAGATTAGCTTTCGCTAACTTCTTTAAATAACTAAGATTACGATTACTCAAAAAATCGTTATTTAAAAAAAATTAAATTAGGATTATTGTAATCCTTCATCGAAGACATTAAGATTACGATTACTGTAATTGTAATTTCAAATTTTTCGAAATTACGATTACTGCAATCGTAATCATAATGACTCCGATGAAGGATTACAATAATCCTAATTTTAAAAAATGTTAAATTGCAATTAAAATAATCGTAATTCAAACCGCAATCCATTACACATGTAATTCTTAGCGCCCAGCTCTGGCAACAATGAATATGAACACTATTTTCCGGAATTTTCTTTGTTAAATAAATTTCTTTATAAGACGTACATTATTAGCTTTGAAAATTAAATTAGCAGTAATCTTAAATCATTTTGAAGTCAAAAAATCGCATTAGCGATGTTTTTTGGTGATAATTTTCATATTTAATTAATAATCACTTTGTCACGAAATGTAATATTTCTTATTTAGGTATGTTTAGCTCAGAATTACAATTCAATTATTGGTTATACAATGCCCAAAGTTTACACTGTACTTTCATGTATAAAGAAAAATAGTATGCTCCCAAATTGCTATATACAAAATATGGGCATGGTTCTTTTATTTGAAATTCCTTTTTTGAAGTTCATTGTAATCCATTGAGAGATAACAGTAAAAAAATTTTAAATTTGCCTTATTTTCGGTGCCTTTCGATTCTCCCTTTAAGCCGTATATGTCCAGATGTAAACGCTCGTTGTTGTTGCTATATAAAACTATTTTTGGTCTTAATGATTGACCTCCGAATTGATTTCAAATTTCCAACCTGAACCCATGATGAGGTCCATGAGGAAATTTAATAATTTTGATTACTGGATTTAATCCCTCAATATTTTGTGTACAGCTAGGGAAGTTCCGATAAATACAAAACTGCTTTTATATGAAATATGTATTAGACCGTTACTACTCTATGATTTTCCAATATCTCTTATCTTGTATCAATATCTTGTTTTTCGGAAAAACGGAAATTTTCAAAATTTTAGCAATTGCCATTCTAAAAGCAGATATTAATAAAATGCCTGGACAAAACCTTTATTCGCTCACTTCTTCTTCTTCTGTGAATACCAGTGGGTGACATTTAATTGTATTATTATCTTTTTTTATTCAGTTAGTTTATATTTAAGAATAATTTGTAGTAGGTACACACATACCAAGATACTGTAAGTGCCGGGAGTAAGCACTTGCTAAAATTTTGAAAATTTCCGTTTTTCCGAAAAATAAGATATTGATACAAGACAATTATCGAACATGCTTCATTTTCCCAGATGGTACATACTAGCTGACGCATGCACCTTATCAGCTCATCTTCACCGGCCTTGTGAAGCTTTTCCGGTATTCCGTCTGTACCTGCGCCCTTGTTGTTCTTAAGTCGGTCAATTGCTACGTTGACCTCATCTGGATTAGGGGCCGGACAATCAACTACATCATCCATGATTGGTTGCGGTTTACTTTATCTCAATATTCTCGCATTGACATTTGTCATTTCTTTCGTCGGAACAGAGCGACCTGTAACTGGAGTTTTTTCCAGAATCGAGAAGCAATCGGCGAAGATGGGTTCGCCATCAAGAACGAGGACATGCCAATACATGACAAAACGTCTACTCAATAGTCGCGATGGCATAATGGCGACACAATGAAGGCTGACAACGTCGAGGTAGTGGATGAATTTATATACCTCGCCTCCGTCATTAAGAGAAAGAATGATGTCAGCACCGAAATATAGCGAATGACTTCAAACACTTCATGAACAGAGCGTTCTGTACAATACGCGTATTCTTGCTTTATAGCGCCGAGGCATGGCAGACATTGGTGTGATACCGGCCGAAATTTGCTGAATGGATCACCTAAATCAAAGCCATGTAAAAAGTAAATGACAGGCATAATCGATATAATTGATGTCGCCGTCACACAGTTCTGAGTTACTTTGTCTATACAGCTAATAAGTCTGTTAATGCATTCGTCCAGTCTGGTAAAAGTATGACATTAATACTTTATCGGAAATCAATTGGTATTCTTTATTGTCTAGAAATTATCACGAAATCTTTTCGAAAAACTGAAATTATTTCAACCGTAGTCTTAATTAATGTCACATATGGTTCTGTGAATTTGAAATGATCACCAAATGTCTATTTTTTATCCAAGACTTACATATGTTGTGATTATTGGATTTGATTTGAGAAATATATGATAGATCCTCCCCGGACCATACATTAATATCCATTATACCATACATACATTAATATTATTATGAAATATCCCACGTAGAAATGAGAGACGCCATAACGCCAAAGAAAAACGTAAATTATTAGATAAACATATTTGACTTTGAACTGGAAGAAATCTGAGATTGCAGAAATTTACTAATTGAAAGAAAAATTTCAGGTCATATTATTTCCAAGATTTCACCTTGCGTCCATATACGTCAATAAGTTATTACAATCGCGATTGTCATAATTTAGTCATAAGCAAAAGTGATACTCGTAAATGTTCTAAACATTGAATCAAATGTGTAGTATTTACACCGAGGAACGACGGCACATGAAGTCAAATATTACAACATCCTGATTGGCCAGTGTTTACTATGTCATGTAGTCAGCGAATGTTGTGAGTGTGTGTGTGACTAGACTAAAAGCCAATCAAACTATCGCATAGCATTTAAACAAATCTAGGACATCCATCCCCTGCATGCAGCCCGCGCACTAAATGTCCCACAAGCAAACACAGCAAATGCCAACAAACCCCCTAAAATAAAGTATCAAAGCTTTTAGCAAAAAGGCGTTCACTAACTAAACCTCCCGAGCCGAGCACCGACTACAGCCGACCTCGAATTACTATGTATGCATGGCATACACACTCACACACATACACACACCCAACATACACGAAGCACACACCCATGATATATACCAAAAGGATTCTACTTTCCGTCGGCAAGCAACAACAACGTTCGTTTTTGTTAACAACTACACACACACCGACGAGTAAACGAATAGCTGAATCCGTGTGAGTGAATAAACGAAGGTACTCTGGCTACCACTACCACCACCACTACTACTACAACTAATGACGATTAGATGTGTGTAGCCAGGACGGGGTTACTTGTGACTACTAGTACAGCACCACAACTACGAGCACTACACACACGAAGCCGTATAAACGAAAAGGAGGGGGCGATGACTGGAGCGCATTGATGGAAATGTGCAAGTCGAGTTTTCTAAGCATGTCATTGGTAGTGTAATATGTTTGCAACGAATAGTTACGTTTGCCAGAGTTGCCACGATGACGCATACAAGTGAACTGGAACTCTCGCCATGCGCCTAGCTTTGTATGTACGATGTTTATAAAATTTCAAGGCATACTCATCGGTATTGTCTTTACCCGTAGATAACTGGGAAATCATGATTGTGGACGATGGTGGTCAAAGGCCATGTAGAGGTCAAACGGCCTTAGTCTATTTGCGGGCGAATTAGTTCGGGTGCAAACCACAGATGTCGCTAATTCGTTCATCTTGTCAATTCCGAAGTCATTAAGACTAAACTCCTAGAAAAATCTCTGAGTTTTGATCTACATTTTTGGCTCTAACATATCAAATGGAGAAACTTACATTTTATACCGTTTTGAACATGATTTTGTTTTGTCCCAACATTGGATTTTAGGGAAATTATGAATCACAGTAAATCCTTAAACGAAGATTGATGTTGTCGCCATCCTTCAGAAACATTACCGCAGAAGTTGCCGTGATCGATTGGTGTGTATCAATATCGTAGCTCGATTGGCTATTGCCAGTAGACTGTAGTTAAATATAGTCGCTGCTGAAAATTTTCTATTCAGCAATACCAAAAAGAAAAGTGTAACACATAGAAGGAGTCACTTTGAACCAAATTGGGTTGATGACTTTTTAAGTCGTTCGAGCCATGTCCGTATGTCTGTCGGAAAAAGTTAAACAATTGAGTTAAAATTTGACATGGGTTAATATTTTCACAAAACTACTACTACATGGCCACATGCCTTCGGGGAACTCCCATACAAATGTTCTGCCCACTTTAGAATTTGTGTAATAATATCAATACGCCCAACGCGATCTTTTCCAAATTCTGTAAATAAGAAAGATATTACTGGATAACATTTTTGGAGGGAAAAAATTGGTCACGCCCCATCTGCTACCTCCTATTCCGACCACTTTAGAAATCGTGTAAAAATACCAATAAGCCCATCGCGATCTTGCCCAAATTATGTATTGACTAACAATTCAACTAGATGCAGTTATCGAGAAAACAAATTTTAACTCCGGCCACGCCCCTTCAGGTATCTCCCAAGCAACGGTATACTCCGCCGACTTTGTAAAACGTCTAATCCAATTTAAATTCTCTATTTTCACGTTGTGATTATGACATTTCGCCAGATGTGACATCCAATGGTTGTCGTCACACCCACTATTGGCTTCCGGATACTTTCAAATATGAGACTTATGTTATGTATGTTTGCACTGAGGGTAGTTGGATGTAGTAGTAGTTGGATGTGTTGTGCCCCAAATAATATTTTGATGATACAGTAGACGCTCGCAAATTAGAACCACTTGGTAATTAGGGTAATTCTAATTTCCGAAAAAATTCTAATTTCTGAAAGTTTTCTTTTTTACCCCAAAAAGTATAGAAACGATACAATATGATAGTAAAATTTTATTAATATGTAATTATTTAATTTAATTTTGGCAAATAATCAGTAATACTTGTTTGCTTTTGCGGTTTTCGTACGCTTACTGAGACGATATCGTTTCGCAAGGCTAAGAGACTGCTAGTGTGCTTTGACGAACAAGGCTCATGATTTTTGCACCATTTTAACAAATTATTAACGCTTTCGATAGCTGTTAAGTGAGATAAAGCTGGAGTGGCATCAACAACATCGTCGTCGCCATCATCTGATGCCTCATTATTGCTAATGAGTTCACTTTCAGAAATGTCTTCAAAGGCATCGATATTCCATGTGTCAATTTCGTGAATGCTGACTCCAACATTTGGAACAATTTCCGCAAAGAGATTTAAATTGGTTTGGATAACTTAATCGTAAATCTCGCAGGTGTGCCGAAATTGTGCCAATGGCAAATCATCATCGCTGTCGTAATCGCTAGAATCCCAATTCAGCAGTTTTGACCATGCATTTTTCAACAGCTCTTGTGGCAACTCAATCCAAGCCTGTTGCAAGAGTATTTCTTTTTTTGATTTTATATAACTGATGGCAGATGTGGAGACGTTAAAGTCCAAAGCTAGACGCTTTGCTTGAACACCCTCCTCAAGTTTCTTTAAAATCTTCACTTCAAAAAGTAATAACAAACTCAAAAATTCGTCAAATAAGGTAAAACGAAAAAAGCGCTCTGAAATTAGAATCAAGTTCTAATTTTCGAGCGTTCGTTGCTTGATTCTAATTTCTGGAAGATTCTAATTTGAGAGAGTTCTAATTTGCGAGCGTCTACTGTATTATACAATTGTCCACTCACTCCCATATCCCGACAAGAAGCTGTAGTTTTCCTCGATATGTATACATATTGAAATGGAATCTACATATACATATTGTTAAGAACGCTTGATTTTAATAAAATATACAAACACTTACTTCATTAGACTTGCTTACTGTTCTGCTTCCAAAGATCGGCACAAGATCGAATTGTACATCAAAGATGCAGAATACTGAAATTTTTATATTTTTTTGTGTTTTAGTACAAGACATTTCCGGAATTGCGATGATTGCAACTGGGCGAAAATTCCAGTCTTCCTTTATTTTATTGTTTACAAAAGTATTGTGTTTTGTTGGTGACTGAAAGATGAAGTAAACACAACAATTGGGAGAGCGAAAATACACATCCAGCAACTGTAATCCACATTCGAGCAGTTCGGCTAGTGATCAATATGAACTGTGGTTAGCTCATCCATCGACACAAACGGATGCGAACTTCAAAAACCCCGAGTGCTTCTTTGAATGCTGACACGTCTGGGTTTAACACTGTACGCAAGTTATTCTGGAGAAATTATTAACTGATCCGAATATATCACTATTATCTGCGAATGAGCAAAGGTATGACTTAAAAGTGCGCCAATGGAAGTTCCAATGTACGGTTAGCATAGGATCATCGAATGAGAATACAATGGATGGATAGTTTTCGCTGCTACTACGGTAACACCACAGCATCTCTCGTCTATTAACCTCCAACATACTGACAGTCATTGCGATAATAAAGATTGTGGTGATGGAAATGGACATTTTAAGTGTTCGACAACAGCGAAGGGCACCTACATGAGACAAGTAAAACATATATAACACTCTGCGACAAATGGTAAGGGTCAGTGATCGGTTTGGAATGAAACCACCGGGGAAAGTTATATTGGTAAAAAAAAAGTCATACGTGTTCCAGCGTTTCGCTGGGTCTCATCTAGGAATCGAGATATATCGATTTGAAGTTAGTAAGTAGCGTATAGGTGAATTTGTCACGTTTTTGGCTCTTTTGTTTGACATAACTTGAGAACCACTCGTCCGATTTAGCTGAAATAAATTTTAAAAAACCAAGAATTACAATTCCCTTAATCTGTTCATATATTATTTTCCTTTACAAGTAATAGTTTCCAAGTTAAAAATAAGCGCATGAAAAAATTTTTTTTTTTTTTTTTTTTATTTTTCTTTTAAATACATTTATTTTCGTTTGTTTTTAATTTTTAGGCAAAAATAATTTTTTTTTTCATACATTTATTTATAATTGCGAAACTGTTGCTTAAGTAGGAAAACGGTTTAAGAACAGATTAGAGGAATTGTAATTCTTAATTTTTCTAAATTTGTTTCAGCTAAATCGGACGAGTGGTTCTCGAGTTATGTCAAACAAAAGAGCCAAAAACGTGACAAATTCCCCTATGCGATACTTACTAACTTCAAATCGATATATCTCGATTCCTAGATGAGACCCAACGAAACGCTGGGACACGTATGACCTTTTTTTGACCGATATAACTTTCCCCGGTGGTTTCATCCCAAACCGATTGTGGCTGTCGCACAGTGTAATTATCGATCATGGGAAGTGATTGACTGCATTTATGAAAGACGAGTTCCTAGCAAACACTTTATCCAAAAGGTTAACCACATCAACCGGTGACTTGAATATCTGATAGAATTGACGATGAAGTTGGCATGTTTATCCTGTCACAACAATTAGTTTGTCAACTAATTTGTTTTTTTTTTAATTCCATTTTATCACTTATTTACAGAAAATATGGAATGAATTGTGCCTTTAAGACATTTTAGGGGCGAGTTGACTTTAAACATGTTTTCATATAACATTAATTACATATAAAGTGAAGTCTCTTATAAGCGGATACCTAAGAGACTAAGAATTTTTTCTGCTTATGAGAGAAGTACACAAGAGGACTGAAGCGGATTGGTACTGAAAAAAAGTGTTCATTTCTGAGAGGTGTCGGCTTAAGAGAGGTGTTAGCAAGAAGAGAGTACACTGTGCATACACGTGTGAAAATATACTTTTAGTAAATGGGATCAAATTAAAACATGCCTACAACAAAAGCATTCTAATATAATGGTACAATTTGGTTTTCAAGTTTATTTTAAACAGCGAGATTGAAGATATATTCCATAAGTCTTGAGGAGATGATCCGAGCAAACATTGTGTTCAATTCTAGTCGACATCTTTAAATTCTCAAGTTTGAACTATTTCTTGTATTTAAAACTGTTTGATTGGCATTCAACTCTATTGAACGGGGACCAAGGTTTCAAACTGATTTAACCATATATGTAAGTAATGGATATACACATATTCTCATATAATGCAAGACTTGAGTGAGACTGGGCAAGGTTGTAAACAACTTTGAACTCTCTGCGGGGACCTAAGTTGTAAAATTTTCATTTAAGCATATACCATACGCATGTTATTGAAATGGCTTTGTAATCGAGCATTGTATATCAGTAGCATGGTTTTTACTTCAAACTTATTTTTGTATTTGTATAACATTCCGATGGCTGGAGCGGAACCACTTCAGCTTTTTAGTCTTGTATATGTAACGTGTGAGAGCATTCAGAAATAGTCTAAGATGTGCCAAATCATATTGACAACAAAAATGGGGCCACGAAACTTCCTTTGGGAAAACCATGCTCCACAATTTATCTGTGCAAATTGTTTTCTGTTCTCCAGGTAACTCTTCAACAGTTTTATATGTACTGAAAGAAAAAACGGTTGTTGTATGAACGAACGCGTTTCGTTAAATCCATGCGTTGATGCAACGAAAAATGACGTTCATGCAGCAACTTACGCTGATGCAACAATTGTTACGTTTATACCACGATACGGTTTTTTCGTACTTTTCATAGTTTCGTTTATGCAACAACTCAGCGTACGTTAATGCAACGAACATTTTTTTTTGTGAAAATAAGAGCAATTAAGAAAAAAAATATCATTTTATATCTTCAAATGCTTTAAATTTTTTTCTCGAATACAAAATTTATACACGTACGGTGATGCAACCACAGATTCGTATATGCAACTACTCCTTCATATATCAACCAAAATAATTTATTTATGATTTATTCTAATGTTTAGCAAGGAAACCGTTTGAAACATATTTTGGGGATATGCGCATATTAGACCAGTAATTTGCAGTAGAAATCATTGCAAATGGGTACCGATGAAGAAGTATGGCAGCTTCCGAAACGTATCTGTATACCTTGCCGGCAATCAAAGCAAACACAATGATTAAACTTTTATGAACATTTGAAAACAATATTTTAGAAAAAGCTGAAAATTTTATTTTTTTTTTGCTTTATTGCTTCCAGCGCACAATTTTTTCGTATCAACGAAACACGATTGTTGTATTAACGAAACAAGGTTGTTGTATCAACGAAAAATGATTGTTGTATCTACGATTTGATCAATTTTTCAATTTACGAACGCAACGCAACTTTTTTCGTTGCATCATCGACATGTATCGACATGTATGTATATTCACATGTAACTCTGAATGTATGAGAGATGGACAGTAAAACGTACTGACCACACTCGCCCACAATATTGAAATGGGTTGGGGAAATTACCAAAAGGAAAATCCTTCAGTCTTCCACACAATTCGCATGCTCTTTTTAGTCTCATATCGAGATCGTAAAAAAAGAAAACCGATAAATTCAATAATAAAATTAACTTAATGTTGCTAAATGTATTTGCGATAATGCAATGAAGAATTGCCAAATGTTATGATATATTTTACTCAATGTTGTTGTTTGTGTCATAAAAGCTACGATGGCAACATATTTTGCCATTTTCGTCAGAAGCCAAAAGTCACATCCATGAGAGGGGGAGGGAGGAGGGCGAGTATTGCCGTGCCCTAACACACGCCCACAGACCGATACGAAACAACATTCCATTAACATTTTTATTGCAAATTTGTAATTTACAATTTGCATTTTTCTGTTTGTGTGTGTGTGTGTGTGTGTATGTATGTTTTGTTTTACAGCCGTTATTTCATAAAAAACTGACGATAGAACGTAATTTTGAAATCATAAAAATGCAACATTTCGCCGATGACGATGACGATAATAACAAGAGAATGCCATCCAACATCAATGGCTGTAGTCAACCAGTAACTGCTTCTCGAAGATGTAGCATCCGAAAGAAGGACATCAAAACTCATGTAATGTAATTCCTTTCTAATACATACATGTCTACAAACATACACACATACATATGCAGAAGGCGGCCACATATTCATAACAATATTGTTGTATAATATGTGATCCGATGTTATGATGTATGGAAGCGGGCTCAGTTGATGATTGTATCTATCAGGACGGTCGCCACGTTCCACATTGGCACAAGATGTCGAACATTTAACAGCGCCAATGACTCTATGCAGCCAGAGACGGCAGCTTTCAGTCAGAAGATACACGTATGTGTGTGTGTCTATGTGCCGAAAGGAGGCCGGATGAACAAAACGGATGTTATTTATTCAACAGTGGGCCACCAAGACAATTTTTAATAACATTCCATAAACGTCTCTTTGTTCCTTTGCCCGCTCGCTGAGCGCACATAAATTCAATCGTACACATGCCTGCATACAAACATACACCCACACATACCTACTCGTATGCGAATATACACGTACATGTGCCTGTAAAAATATCATTATATTCTCGTTGACATCCGCCAGTCTGCAACAAAAGAAATCCTCACTCCTTTTATTTCGATTTTTTTTTACGACAAAGGTCCCACAATATGCCTGCCACGGACGCTCATATGGTGCCCGTAGCTGGCAGTCTCCGAAAATGTGGAAGCAACAACTATAATGCCTTTTATTATCGTACAAATACATAATTTGATGTTAGGCTATCGCTTTTGCATCAGGAAAATGTAATAATTCTCCTGCCGTCCCCGGAGACACTGAACACGAAATAACATTTTATTACGCCTATGATTTTGCCACAGTCCAGAACATTCCTTTTGTGCCCCAGAGTTTATCAATGCTGTCGATTCCATTTTCCAAAAATGCACTATCCCAAGATAATACCTTTGGCTCACACACAGAGAAGCATAACAACAAAAAATTGATTGGCGGATACAACTATGGGGATGTATTCGACGGGACTAATGACAAGACACATTTAACTGACTCACCCCTACCATAACACTGAAAAACCAAATATCAAAGAAAATCATCCAATGTAAAGGATATGAATATGAACATAAAGCTACTCATGTTCACTGTCAAGATTCAAATAATGCAAATCAACTGCGGTGTTTTAATTTCAATGCATAATTGAATAATTTATGTTAGCTAATTATCTTAATATATATTTACCCTCGACACTGATTCACTGATACACTGATACACTGATTCACTGACTCTGTCACGCAGTACGTAGGAATTTAAATAGGCATTCTATAATTCTATAATAAATAATAAAAAAATAATATTTTTTTTTGTGCAGAAATTGTGTTTTCCCCAATTTTTTTTTTACAAATTTTTTTTTACAAATTTTTTTTTTTACAAATTTTTTTTTTCAACAAAAAATTTTTTTCCCAAATTTTTTTTTTTTCAACAAAATTTTTTTCTTCAACAAAATTTTTTTTTCCCCAAATTTTTTTTTTCCACAAAAATTTTTTTTTCTACAAATTTTTTTTTCAACAAAAATTTTTTTTTTTTAACAAAAATTTTTTTTTTCAAGAAATTTTTTTTTTTTCAACAACATTTTTTTTTTCCACAACATTTTTTTTCCATAACGGGCGCCATAGGCGCATTACAACTTACTAGTTATCTAATAATTTAAATTAATAATCTACTGAATTATAGAAAGAATATTGTATTTTTTATTGTTACGGATTTTTTTTACATATTTTGACATGATTGTTCACATTGCATTTTAAAAATAAACTTGTTTCATATTCATTATTTTCTTCATTTGAAGAGCTATTGTGATCCACTTTCTTTTTTTATTTTAAAAAGTGTTTTCATATGGCGTATATAATTACAACAAGTGGACAAATAGTAAGTTCGGCCGGGCCGAATCTTATATACCCTCCATCATGGATTCGTTGCATTTCGATACACATATGTCCATGTTTGTCAGGGGCCGGTTTTTGGGACGCTCGTGACCCGATAGTCCCAGGAACCCGATCACAAATTTTATCCAAATCATGAAAATAAATGCATATTTGGGTTCGCGAGAAAATTTCGTTGCATTTCGATACCCATATGTCCATGTTTGTCAAGGGACGGTTTTTGGGCCGCTGGTGACCCGATAGTCCCAGAATCCGGATCAAAAAATTTAGGCAAATCATGAAAATAAAGGCATATTTGGGTTCGTGAGTAAATTTCGTTGCACTTCGATACCCATATGCGCATGTTTATCATGGGCCCTTTTTTGGGCCCCAAGGGTCCACGGAACCCATGAGCTCGCCCATTTTTGGGATTTTTTTCCCCATCTATAAATTATATAAACTTAGAACAATTTTACCAAAAAAAATCAGATGTAGTGAAAAAAAATATTTGAAAAATTTGATTATGGCCGGGATATATTTAGTCCCGTAAAGGGGAACTTTTTCCCCTTTGGTCCGATATTGCCCATTCTACCTGCTTATGGGCAAAAAACATCTTCCTACAAAATTTCAGCTTCTTAGCGTTGGTCGTTCTCACTCTATCGTGATTTTAACAGACAACAGACGGACGGACGGACAGACGGACATCGCTAGAATGTCTTAGAATGTTACACTGACCGATAATATATATACTTTATAGGGTCGCAGATCACTCTTTCTAGGTGTTGCAAACGAATTGACAAACTTAGTAGTTTTTAGAACTTTCCTTTGAATATTCTTATAACTGCATAATAAATCGAAAATGAATTTTGTATATATATAAGTATAATGATAAAGATAAAAGGCAAAGCCATATTACTTAAGTGCAATAAATCAATCTATGTAAACTGTAAATATTCATTTAATAAACGCAACATTACAAACTTAGTATATACTCCATCCTATGATGGAGTGTATAAAAATAATGAGACTTTTAAAAATTTAGAAAATTGTTTGTGGCAATCGGAGGCTAGAAAGAAATGTGTGAGGAGATTTATACGGTAATAGAAATATCGCCAGAAAAATCTACCAACGAGTTAAACAAGACTCACCTGTTGCCATAACCTCGTCTAGTGATGAAGGTGGGAATGTGGTGAGAGACACGTTTAGGTTGCTTAGGATTTGGACGACACATGTATCCAGCTTTCTATTAAATGTGACAGTGTTGAATATCCACATGAGGGCCTAAGAACTACAAGGTAATTGGTTATGTATTTAGAGTCAATGAGTGGGGTCAAAAGTAAAGTAGGTACTCGGCGATAACAAATGTACATTTAACAAAAGGCCACGAAAAGATGTTGAATTTGCTCTTCGGAATCGGCCTTAAATAATTAAATATTATACACAACTAATATTTAACACATGATTAGTCCTGCAAACAGAAAAAGTAAATAATGATTAATACAATATATTATCTATTGAACATACACTGCGAACAACTTGGATATAGTCGAGATTTTTGGAATTTTTAACTGGAAATATACTTTCAATTACTCAAAACAATTTCGACAATAAAACAATTGTCTAATGTCTAATTTCAAGTGAATAGCATTGCCAATCAATCAATCTTTAGTAGTCAAATTTATATTAAGTCTAGGATAGTCGGAACCACAGAGTAGTTTACTTACACCAACTTTCATAAAGTCGGGCGACAATTTTCGGAATTACCTCCATCGATGATGTGCTTATTGATGCAATACAAACTATAGAAGTTCCTCATGAAGAATTTCACATCCATGTATGTGTACAGCACGTTACTATCGACCGGGAATTAGTTATACGCTTGATTAGATGGAACGAACCGGCGTGGCACCGCCCACACACCTTAATATTTCGAACCACCAAAAAAAAGTGATTCGGCCGGTGCCATGATCGCCACATGACTTGCAGATTGTGTTAATCTCAGTTCACCAAAGTTCCTGATCGGACAGTGGACGTGACACTACCCATACAGCAGAAAGCAAACCTATTGGACGTTTAATGGTACCTGAACGTAGGAAACATGTACGTGTGCAATTGAATGCTGTCGTAGCAACGTACGGCGGGAGAGATCGTAATTCCCAACAAGGAGTAGATTGTGGTCCTATTCACGCCGGAGCGGAATTTATTGTTTGCATTGCTATATTTGAATATTTTGAATTATTGTGAGTGTTAATACGAATGTATACGGGTATGTGTACATTTGTTTCTCAAATCGAAACATAACTGAAGCCTGTGGACTTTTCTGAATACCATTTGAATACGTTCACTGATAATCATTTGTATGTATCTTTGTGTCCCTAATTATTATTATCTGCGCCTACGCTGATGCTCGCATTGTTCTGGAGTCCTCGAACTGCTAACTACTACTTGAGGGAGGGGGATGATTGAGGTTGGCAAATAAAAAATATATGTTGCAAGATAATAAAAGTACACACCATGTATGTGCGTATTCCTATACTTGTATGTGTGTGTGTGTGTGTGTTCTTGCCACCGAGCAACACTGGCGGTCGGGACAACTACCTACAACGTTTAAAGGTTGAAAGCACCGTTTTCCCTTTTATGGTTATTATTTTTAACTTAAATGTGTATAAGGTGATGCAATAAAAATTTCTCATTTTCTATGTCGGCATAACATTGGCTTTTGGTATACGACCACCTATGGCAATAAGGAAGAAGGAAAAGGCGTTTGGGAACACTACCCACAATGGAACGCAATTCAAACTGGCGGATTTATAACGAGAATAGACGACAAGAGCAACAACGAACACATCAGCAGCAACAAAGGAACAGCATAAACAAATTTAAATTACACCAGCAACTACAATACAATTCCACCTATGTACATATGTATGTATGTATAGGTGTGTGTATAACACATACACACACTGAGGTATCTACCATGTACGTAAATATTTTAAATGTATTTATGAGTGAGACTCTGACTGTGTCTTTTGTGTAAGTGTGCGTGTGTGTGCGAATTATGGCAAATGTACTCAGATACAGGCCTTCCTACGTGTTGGCTGTCTAAGAGCCTATGCCGAGCGGACTCTCCTCCTTAGAGCAGGTACCGTCTGAGGGTTCGGAAGAAGAACACTGCCACATTCCCAAGGCTGAAGCCTAAAAACACATTCAGTGCTTAGCGAATTGTTTCGTGTATTCCACGAACCACAACGGAAACATGCGTAAAAAGGATAATTGCAAACAATTTCCATAAAAGAAGTTTTTGGAATTAGTTGCAAGCACTCACTCACTCACAACAGCGACTATGTCTGAGTTTGCCAAATTTTCCAGTGTGCACCCGCCCGTTGCCCCGCTCCACGCTATGCTATCACTCCGCCCCATCCACCACTTTGCATTGTCATAATATTTAATATTATTTTCATTTTATTTTATGATACTAAAGGACATTATAAAGCAAAAGTTATATTTTGCGGTACACATACTCCGGCCTATATAAATACTGGCGTACACAGTAACTTTATCAATGCAAGCTCCTTCCCATCACATCCCCGCCTCCTCCGCTAACCATTCCTTGCCCTCGCCATCGTCCTCGCCCACGTCCTTTTGCTGGTTCGTTTCAACGCTTGACTTTTTTCATATCTAACTTAAAAAAACAACAACGCAAAACACGTCTTTAGCAATAAAATTCGTGTATACGCTCATAAAAATTGTATGCATATTAAAAATTGTGTTTGTTTAAGAAATAAAAAATCAAAATATATATGCATGCATGCGTATGTGTGTGTGTCTGTGTGCGTAAGGAGCCCATAAGCGAGTCGACAGGATATTGCGCGTATATATCAGCCCTTGAATGCCGCCGAGAGTAGAGCGATAGAGTAGCAACGACACATGTTAGTTCTAAACAATTCGGCGCAGCAAGAAATGGGGTATCTGGCGGTAAGGGCATAGGAGGTTTTATACGCCAAATAACAGCATCATTGTCAAGCCGGCTTTGGCAAATGCGAAACCTATTACGTTTTATGTCCAATAGTAAAAATGAAAATATTGTAATAAAATTTATAATCTAAAATGCATAAAATAAAGTAAAACATCAAATTAACAGTTTGCTCATGAAAAAGAACAGCAACCTATGACCGTACATGGAGGGCAATGTTGTGTCCATATGTTCCAGCCCAACGAGAGGAGTTCTGATTTCGTAGGAACATTTTCATTAGTGCGGAATTCGGTGTCAGTAGGGCATGGCATCAACGTTAATGTATTTAAATGTATCTGGGCACACTACACCATTCTAACTTTACCTAAAATGTCAAAGTAGACACTTATCTCATGAACTATTTGAGGTATGGTGATGGGACTGGGTACAAGGGCACTTGGTACAGTAATAAAAAGTGAGTGAAAAATAGGCGCCGGTGCCAAGCGAAAAACTATTAATTTATATATTTTTAAAATTGAATAGCTGACCAGACGTGGATCAAATTTCAATAAAGTTAATTAGAGAATAATAATATTTTGAGTGATCGCTGTATGTATGACAACATCGATAACAATGGTTTGACTGCTGATAATGTCAAACTCTGTTTTACTTTGAAAAAAAAAAAACGTAATCTGTCAACATAATCGGCCTAGGAGTGTCATATTTGGAGCGACGATAATACTCAAGCCTTTAACGAATCACCATTACAAATCAACGGTACCTGGTTGCAACAGGAGGGCTTAACATTTTTTTTTTTTGACTAACACTCAGAGGATGCCTCCTATGAATACACTGTGTTAGCGATAGGAAAGAAGGGTATTGGAGGGTGGAAAGAGGGAGTAGGTCTTGAATTTGATAATGTCATAGCAGGCAGGAAAAACATTTGCTGGAAGATTATTCCACATGGGAACAGTACGGCTGAAGAACGAATTTTCTCTATAGTGCGGTCAACCGGCCATTTGACAACGAACGGATGAGAGACCCTGGATAGCCACGTATTCCGGCTAAATGTTCTTAAATTCGTTGCATTTCGATACCCATATGTCCATGTTTGTCAGGGGCCGGTTTTTGGGCCGCTCGTGACCCGATAGTCCCAGGAACCCGATCACAAATTTTATCCAAATCATGAAAATAAATGCATATTTGGGTTCGCGAGAAAATTTCGTTGCATTTCGATACCCATATGTCCATGTTTGTCAAGGGACGGTTTTTGGGCCGCTGGTGACCCGATAGTCCCAGAAACCGGATCAAAAAATTTAGGCAAATCATGAAAATAAAGGCATATTTGGGTTCGTGAGTAAATTTCGTTGCACTTCGATACCCATATGCGCATGTTTATCATGGGCCCTTTTTTGGGCCCCAAGGGTCCACGGAACCCATGAGCACGCCCATTTTTGCGATTTTTTTCCCCATCTATAAATTATATAAACTTAGAACAATTTTACCAAAAAAAATCAGATGTAGTGAAAAAAAATATTTGAAAAATTTGATTATGGCCGGGATATATTTAGTCCCGTAAAGGTCCGATATTGCCCATTCTCGAACTTAACCTGCAAAAAACATCTTCCTACAAAATTTCAGCTTCTTAGCGTTGGTCGTTCGCACTCTATCGTGATTTCAACAGACAACAGACGGACATCGCTAGAATGTCTTAGAATGTTACACTGACCGATAATATATATACTTTATAGGGTCGCAGATCACTCTTTCGAGGTGTTGCAAACGGAATGACAAACTTAGTATATACTCCATCCTATGATGGAGTGTATAAAAATACTATTTTTACATACATATCAACAAAGTAATTTGCGATTCAAAAGGTGACGTAAATGTCTATTTTATCGTAAACTTTGTTAGGTTACTTACATTGCTTTATTGATGCGTGTTGCCATCTTCTGGGTTTGAATAATATTTAATAATATTTATGAAAAGTAAACACACAAACACAAATGATTGAAGACACAGTTAATCCAAGCATTGTATAGATGCATGTCTGAAATCACAGCAATATTTTAAAATCAGATTTTACTCTGCTACAGCGAATTCGGAAAATGTGCACTCCGTAGGAGTCAACCACACACACTTTATAGATGACCATCCAAA
The DNA here is from genome assembly GCA_958296145.1 of Hydrotaea cyrtoneurina. Classification (NCBI taxonomy): domain Eukaryota; kingdom Metazoa; phylum Arthropoda; class Insecta; order Diptera; family Muscidae; genus Hydrotaea; species Hydrotaea cyrtoneurina. The sequence goes on along the minus strand of OY282513.1, from coordinate 633,669 downwards.
TATATTGTAACTGATGACTTTTGTAAGTGATCATTGTAACACCGATCCACGAAAACATGACTTTCAGCAATTTCAATAGTTGTTGTCCATCGACTGTAGTGTTAGACGTCCAGCAAACGAGTATCATTGGAATCGATTCATATGTGTGACCTGTAGTTTTATTACAAGAAAGATCGGACATGCAGTTGGACGTATATTGTCAGTCGACTCAGAAAGTATCGATCAGTATATTGCACATGGGACTGATCGCTCTGTCCAGTATTACAGTTACAACTCGAGACATAATACCCAGTAACACATCGTGGTATAGGTTTTAGTGGCCGTAGAATGTATTTGGGTTTTAAGCAAACTAAAAAAATTACAGTAGATTTCCGAAATAATCTTTTTTAGACGATACTTGAATGAAATTCTTTTGGTTATTTTTTAACGGGTTTTTAATACAAGAAATGTACAGTGAGCAGAGCTGCATTAAGCACAACTAAAAAAAAACAATAAAAAACGGCAACCAAACTAATTGTTTTTAAGATTTTATTTCGCAGGATGTTTGCCACACTCATGAAACAAATTATAATCTTCGGAAATGTGGATATATCTGAAACGATATATTTACAATATATGTGTGGGCGGCAGAGGGATGCAATCAACTAATATAACCCAATCGTTCAGAGTGGGTCCAGCGAAAATACCATCCGCAAGCTAACAGATTATCGTTTGAAATACTGCAAAGGAAAATTTTTTTGATGAAAATATATGCCTGGAGATGTAATGGAACATTTCGGAACAGGTCAACGTATCGGACGGCAGAAACTGGAGAGGCATGGACGGGTTTACGACCACATTGATCACGTGAACAGCTTGCGTGTGATTGTTGAACAGTCTGATGAGTGGAGAACGTCTCTTTATTTATTTATTTATTTATTTATTTATTTATTTATTTATTTATTTATTATTAATTACAATACAAAGTAAATTTATATTCTAATTTTGGGTCCAAGGGTAAACCGGGTGACAAAGACCATATGTTTAGATTTTTGCAGCGACAGACCAAAGCCTCTGGTGGGAATCGAACCCACAACCCCCACGCTGATAGGCAAGCACGCTACCAACTCGCCTACCGGGGCGCCTGACGTCTCTTTATATTTGACACCATATACCACGACGGAATCTGGTGTGGAATGAATTTTTAAAGAAAAATAGACCAATGATGCCACCGGACCAAAATACGTACCAAACTACAACACGTGAGTAATGTACAATTGTGTATACTCCGGATTTTCCGAAATTGCTTGATTACGCACCCATTCAAAAGGAAATAGGCTTCGTCTGAGAAAATGATTTTTTTTTCGCAAATCCATCCGCTGAGTCTGAAAAATCAGTGGTTTAACTATGATATCATTTAATGGACATTAAACAATTGTACACTTTTTAGTTGAAACCTGTCAAAAGAAAAATAGAAACAAAAATCTGTAAAAGAAATAAAACACAACGGAAAGATTGTATAATACAAACTAACAATTTCATTAATAGCAATTTACGAATCAATCTATTTTTTTTGAATATTTGAAGTAAAACTAATTAGTTATTTAAGTTTTGAACTTTTTCGAATGGGGGACATTTTAACAAATTGATTTGGTTTCCAATACAATTATCATTTCCCTAAAATAGAGAACTTCACAGAACTCTGAAGACCGATATGGTGCCAATAGGATTCACCAACGCCCCAAAGTTCTGAATAAGCAACTAGCTATTTGGCTAACATTAATGGAAACATGTGACAACAACACTTTTGACACGGAGAAAAAGGATTAGTTCAAGTGAAACTGTGAACAATGTAATGAATGTTGATGGTATAGCGTAGTCTTCTATTCCCCATAGCACTCATTAATCAGACCTGATCTTTTGAACACTTTTCTTTTTGAGTTTTTTTTTTTGGCATTCGTTCTCCGACATTCACAGTCATTCACCTATCTCCAAACCAAAATCGATTGATAGCCAACAAAAAAACATGTGCTTAATTATTGCAGACTGCCATTTCAAGCACCACCCTCAGATAAACATTATCATAGGCCTCATCAGAATGTACCAAAGCTCCGTCCACTCAAACACATTGAATGCTGCAATTAATAAAATGTTTTGGATACACTTTTCGGCGAATATTGAAATCTGAGGATAATTCAGGCAAAAAAGAAACAAGTGAACATTCCGTTTGTTGTTTTTTTGGTTCGGGGTGGGGTGTTATTTGGTTCAACGTAATGAGGAGGGTTGTGTGGTTATGCCTGCTCGCAATACACGTACACATACACACGTGTGTAGAACCGGCGATTATACATATGATGAGCCATACACTTGTCAATTGTACCCTTATGGATGGATCGATGATATGTGTATATGGGCGAAGTATTCCAACGTCTGTCTGCTTCCAAAAAGACGTAACGTCGAACACTGTTAAACTGTTAAACTGGCGCTAAATAACAAACGACCCACTTAAATATCAAAACTGCAACCGACCAACACTTGAGTCCATACATGTCGGATGCACGAGTGTGAGTGCGAGCGTAAACAGTTGTGTGTTCTATCGTAGTCCAAAAGCAAAAAGTAGGAGTAGGCTTGTGCATTTTTTTCCTTCGCTTTTCCATTTGGTGCTCGGGACGGGGGAAAGTGTGGTGTGTATTACAAACAAAAAAGAATGTACAAAACCAAAGACAAACAGCAAAATTATAATAATATACAACAACACTTCCATCTACGCTGACAATAAAATATGGCGTCTGTGTACTTTTATCGCGAAAAAAAAAAAATAATAAAAAAAAACATAAAATATAAACAACCAAAAATAAAACGAAAAATCAGCCAAAAATGTGCAAATAAAAAAATGAAAGACCCACCCCATGTTGCAATAAAAAAAAGACATCAACAGCGACATCAATGACCAGACCACATATCAACATAATGCATCAAAAAGTAAACATGCAACCAACATCAGCGGCAGCAACAACAACAAGAAACAGACACGCAGTCACATGATAGCAATAAATGCAATACGCACACAATCACACAACTAACGCCACTGACAAAATGTACAAAAAAATACAACAAGAGCAAAATAATATAAAAAAAAAGCAAGGACCATCCAAAACGCCAAAAAACAACAGACCAAAAATAAAACTAAAAAACATCACTGCAACTAAGAATATTTTTATTTTCAATCAGCCAATAAAAATGCAGCCATTACTGAGGCTCTTTTAAATACGTTAGCAAGGCCTCCTCATGGCAGCCAGCAGTCCAACACTACGCTGTTGAAAAGCCTACGCACGCAGGCTGCAATACACATACACACACACACACACACATACAGTTTTATACCACTCATACGCCATGAAATTCACCATACTGCTGTGTCCTGCAACATCGCGGAGCATGCAACATGCACTTTGCTGCCCCTGCATTCAGCCGACGCTGATGCAGCCGTCAAATGCATTCGGCTGCGCTGCAACCTGCATGGACAACGTTTTTTTTTCTGTATTCCTCTTTTTTGTCCGCCGAAAAAAAAAAACAACAACACAGAATTCGCCAAAAATAAAAGCAAAACAAAACGAAATTGCATGAAAAAATGCTCAAAAATAAAACTAAAAACAACCTCGGCAGCCAGACAAAGTGGAGCGAGTGAAATGACATCACAAACATACCGAAATGGAAAAAAGAGGATATGCGATGCGATGTATTTACGCACAAAAATGAACCTCAACATCACCAGGCGATGGCCAGTAAAAAAACAATGAACGGCCGCCTGGGCCTGAGTTTGTTGCACAGCACACGCACACAGCGGCAATATGTGTGCGTGTGTGAGAGCGTATGGGTGTGTGTGTGTGCTTATTAAAAAATAAAATTGGACCAAAAAATAAAATATTCACCGACCACACACATACGCACGCATTCATATCCTAAACTCCAAATGCTGTGTGTGCGAGTGTGCGTGGATAACAAACGGTGTACATGCAGAGCTGTCAGTTTGTATTTCGTTATGTATGCACGGACGTACGTACGTACGTACGCGCGAGTGTGTGTGTAGTTTGGAAATTATATTTGACTTTATTGTTATCGTATTGAAAATGTGCTTTAATCAAATTGACCAGTGGCGTATCAATTGGGGTATATGCACGTATGAGTAATGCAGATGGTATCAATCATACGTCCGGGGGGGTCGTTTGGGTGACACTCATTTCGAGATTGTTAACAACCGACATCTCCGTTTTTTAACGATCACAAAGAAATCGAATTGATTGAAGTATTTCTGCATCTGCTTCAATTTGAAACCATGCTTAATTCCAACTGTAGCGTTTTCACAGTAGAAGGATGTTCACTAGAAACGGAATTGGATTGTCTAATTCCGCCAATAAATCGTCAGCTAATCCAGGGAAATAAGAGTGCTGCGAAATTCATTTTCTGGGAAAACATTTGTTTTAACAATTTCTGCAATGCAATAATGTTTGAGGAAAGCACGATTGCATATGCAATCAGAAATGTGAAAACGTGAACATTGTGTTCGATTGTATTCATTGCCCTGTCAAAAATTAACAACAGCAAATATTTTTGAAATTGGTTGACATTCCTAGACAGACATGTATGTGATTCTGTCAAAAATTAACAACAGCAAATATTTTTGAAATTGGTTGACATTTGCAGGCTGTGACGAATTATAAAGAAACTATCAAGAAGGCCCAGTCGGCAATAACAAAATTATATCGCGCACTGGTCACTGATTCGAGAGAAGATCCCCGTATGTTCCTTCTTGGAATGCTAAGGCAAATAAGTAAGTAAGTATTAACAGTTGACGAATCATAGATCCACCACAACACTCGCTGTGCGTGCGTTGGCATTCATGTCGATTTCCCTAAATGGGGATACGAATTGCTACCTCATCCGCCATATTCTTCAGATTTCCCCATATCTATGAAGAGGTCCATGTTGAGGGCTTTATGAAAACCTATTATTTGTATGAAATTAAACAACCAATTTATTTTTTCAAAGAATCCTCAGGAACTATAGTACATCGATCAACCGATCAACCACGTACCCGCAGACTGTATATCGACTGTATCCGCCAGTATTAATGAAGATCGTTATATGAAATGGAATAATTGGACTTTGTTTGCATGTGGGTTCAACAGAACGGTGCCACATGCGAACCACGAATCTACTGAGAGAAGAGTTTGTGAGCCACTAATCTCACGTGTTGGCATGGTCTCATGAAATAATATTTAAGAAGTAAATCGCAGCCATTCTCGTATGGATCCAAATAAATACATATTTCATTATATTTTACAAAATTTGTTACTTCTGTTCTGGACTCGACAGCTCTAAAATATCAATATTTATTTCATTACGAAGATCGTATCTAAATAAGATGGACCTACAACTACATCAATTATTTGTCTGCGATCCGCTTCAGATTTGTTCTTCTTTAACGCTACTGTTTGAAACAAACGCACATACACAATATTCTGCATGCATAGACCTTACATAGACATTATTTCACACAATCAAGTGGGCAGTTGGATACCGAAAAACAAAGCGCTCCTTCCCAAAACCTCCGAATGCAGTGTCCAACTTTTTCGTTTTATTGCAAAACAACAAGTGCATACATAAAAAATTATAAAAACTCATTTAGATTTTTACGTTTTTTTTTCACGACTGCACCAACGGCATGGAGGAGAGTCATCCGCAGCTAATGGTCGGTCGCTTCGAAAAAACTACGCGAATATTTTGCCTTTTGGCCGCAACTGAGGCAGAGAGTCATGTAGGCAGGGTGGCACTGCAATGCAGTTCACATGTGAACACCTTTTTTTTCCTGTAAACTCAAGTGGGTGGTGGGGCGATGGTGGGTTCTTCAATTTTTTTTTCTCGCTAAAAATAAAAGTAAAAATTGTACATCACATAAAAAACGAGAAAAAGGAAAACAAAACAATGCTGTTTTATTTTATTTTTCGTATTTACAGTGGGGGCAAGTGCTGGTCCGATGCAGAATACTGACCGGTTAAGGAGAGACGTGAAGTGTGCGGATAATGTATGCAACGGGTGCGTGGATTTGTGTGCGTACAGAGCTGAATTTCATATAAAATAAAACTGGCAAAACTCCGCCCTCTGCTGTATGTGGCACTACACTCACACACGCAGACAACACATGGACGTTCAGGTGGCTGGAGTTGCATAGGTACTGTTGCCACTAGTGGTGGTGGCGGCGGGTCGCAAAATAAAAAAGTACCAAAAAAGCTAATAAAACTAAAACGAAATGCTCGCCAACAAAAACAACTGCAACGAGCGCTTCTGCGGCCGATGACGATGAATACATGCAAACCTACCAAACGTCAAATGAATGTGTGCTAATTTAAAATGCGGCAGTAGCTACGCACACAAATGCCCAAATACATTCCTATTTATTGTGTATTCACATAGACAGCCTATCCGCGCATTCTGACCATTTGAGGAAACACTCCCGAAAGTTGACAAGAACTGGAAAGGGCAACATAAAACTCTACCCAAAGTTACCGGCCCGGAACCGGGACCGGGCCCATCAACATCAACTTTGCCATCTATACAATTAGACTTTTCCGTAAATATTCAATACGTCACGTCGTCGATCATACGCCACTTTGTCCATGTGTCCATTTAATAGACAATAATTTGCAAACGATCACTTAATTTTCACACAGACAAGGCTGAATATGATTTATGAGGAATAGTGCCGGCGAATGTGTGTCGGAGCACATCGCAACCGAAAAGGAGCGCCGAGGCACTAGTTCTTCGAAATGCATTGTCAAATGAATGAGTGAATGTCTGAAAGCACATTCTCGTCTATAAATAACGACTCAGCCACTTGTCAAAGCAATGGAGCATCGTCATGACGACGATCACGATGATGATCGTCATCATCTTTTTCTTCCGAATGTTCATGTGCAAAGAGACACACAACAAGTTCATCCACGTATCAGCTTCTTGTGGTTTGAAAGAGCCTCAACATGCCTATTTCTATACATGAACAGCATCGGTATATGCTGTAAGCACCCTCGAACGAAATTTCCAATTATACGGAAGTTACACTCCTATTCGAATTTCTAGGAAAATATGTGAAACACAGCGAAAGATGGAATGTGAGCCAAACAATTGCTGTTTATCAAATAAATTATGTTTTATTTGCCTCTTACAGATTGGTACTCTAATGCAACCTACTATGATCAGCGTTTTGTTTTTGTCAAATGGAGAGAAATTACGGGTCAGTGAAGGTCAGGTCAGTGCTGTAGTAGTACCGACCAGCTGTTGCACATCTTATTTTTTTTTTTTTTGTTCAGTACAAGGCATTACTTTCACACATACGACAGTTGTGCCTACGATTTCGGAAGTTGTGTGGAACAACTTTAGTTGTTGTCTGTTTAAGCTGTTGCTATATTTCCTCAGATTGTAAGGAAAATATCGAAACTATTGCCTGCGCCCATAATAGGAATATGGCGGAGCTGTCCACCGCTCTTTGCCAGCACGACCCCTAATTGTACCCTAATTGCTGGCATCATTGTTTCTATTACAGACGAAACCGGGGAATACTATTTCTGCCACTACATGGACGTTACAGCCGTCGGCCGTGTAGTTTTGGTGTTGATTTGGAAATCACGAGCTGCAGAGTAGTGCTAAATTTTGAGTTGTGCCTCTTTAATAGAATGCCTGTGCCCGTATATACTTATATTGTTCTTAAACCACTGGACTAACACAAAACCAAAGACAAATAAATCTGGGACCGGTCATAATTCAAAGACCAAATGCTGTACTTGTTCAGCTACACATTTAATATCTGAATGTGTGCAAGTTAGTTCGTGGATTTGATAATATGTGGTATGAGTGCTCTATCAGCATATTTAATATTGTGTGTAGTTTATCAAATGGTGTAATATCTTCCGAAATTCCTCAGGTTTATTTTTATTTGCATCGCGAATGAGCGAGGAAATTATATGAATGTCGGTCTGTATGCACGTCCGTCCGACGGTCCCTTCATTTGTTCATTCGAATAATATCGACTGAAATGTCTTTAAATACATTTTGCACATGTGAACTGAACATTTAATGTCTTGCATTCAGATCGCATCACACCGTTGATTTGCATGTCTGTGCGCACCCTCATATTCGTATCTGAGAACCGGAACATTTTCACTCTAAACTTGTTCTACTAGTCTCAGTGTGGTCCATTTATTGTACATGATAGGAACATTTTCACTTAAACTACAGAATCCGTGGATCATGCGAAAGAGAACACTACGTAGTCAAATTATAATTTATAAAAATTTACCATCATTTTAGAAGTTATGGGCAAAACACTGACTGGTCGGTAACCACAACATCAGTTGCACGCACACTTTTCATAACACAGTCCTGCAAAAAAGTGGAGGAGAAATTCCACTTGTAGGTCTTGTCGAGTACAACAAGAATCTGTTTGTGAAATTTCCAAAACACCCTCAAAATCTTGATAACCGGTTCAAAAACCGTTCGAAGTCAACACTATAATCGCACATATTAAAGAAATTGCATAGCTCTTTACGGCATCTGGCAGTGAGAGGCTCATCAGATCCTACAAAATAGAAATACCCACGAAAGTCGAATGTACATCCTTCTCATCACCATAAATGACCTACATATTTTTATACACTCCATCATAGGATGGAGTATATACTAAGTTTGTCATTCCGTTTGCAACACCTCGAAAGAGTGATCTGCGACCCTATAAAGTATATATATTATTGGTCAGTGTAACATTCTAAGACATTCTAGCGATGTCCGTCTGTCCGTCCGTCCGTCCGTCCGTCTGTTGTCTGTTGAAATCACGATAGAGTGCGAACGACCAACGCTAAAAAGCTGAAATTTTGTAGGAAGATGTTTTTTGCCCATAAGCAGGTTAAGTTCGAGAATGGGCCATAATGGGAAAAAGTTCCCCTTTACGGGACTAAATATATTCCGGCCATAATCAAATTTTTCAAATATTTTTTTTCACTACATCTAAGTTTTAAATTTTCTATAATTTATAGATGGGAAAAAAATCCCAAAAATGGGCGTGCTCATGGGTTCCGTGGACCCTTGGGGCCCAAAAAAGGGCCCATGATAAACATGCGCATATGGGTATCGAAGTGCAACGAAATTTACTCACGAACCCAAATATGCCTTTATTTTCATGATTTGCCTAAATTTTTTGATCCGGTTTCTGGGACTATCGGGTCACCAGCGGCCCAAAAACCGTCCCTTGACAAACATGGACATATGGGTATCGAAATGCAACGAAATTTTCTCGCGAACCCAAATATGAATTTATTTTGAATTTATTTTTATGATTTGGATAAAATTTGTGATCGGGTTCCTGGGACTATCGGGTCACGAGCGGCCCAAAAACTCAGTTAGTTTTCTTATTTATTGACTTTTTAAGGATCCATGATGGAGGGTATATAAGATTCGGCCCGGCCGAACTTACTATTTGTCCACTTGTTGCAGATACATTAGTTTAGATAACTCAAACTCCAGATGTCACTAGTTTCTCTTTATTTATATACAAATAATAATTTAACAGTATAGCCTCGATGCCCTAAAAGCTTTATGGAGGGTTATTGCAACTATTGTAACATATTTAGATTATTCATCGTTAATTTAAACAAAAAAAATAGAGCACATGTTATAATAACTCATATGTAATAGGAAGAACTGGTTGAGGGATTTGGGGATTAAGACCATGGACTAGTGTACCATTGCCAACATTCATGATGCGGGTAGAGGAAATACAAATGAAACCGAAGCATGGTTCCTTTTTCGCAGATATTTTGGTAGATTTGACTGTTTCCGATGCGTCTTGAATTATTTTAAAGCAAACATAAAAATGTTCATAATCTTCAGAAGTTTGTTCACTACTTTTGGTTGCTCTGGCTATTAGGGGAGTTAGCTGTGATAAATAAACAGAACAGCAATTTCTAACTGGTCATTGAGATTGTATATATACAGGTCGCCATCAATCACTTCATGGCGACTATTTGTCCCGCTATTTGTCAAAAGCTTCCCATATGGATCTGATGACTTCCCGATGTCGCATTACTTGTGTCCGTCATGACGGGGAACTATCTGATGGGAAGTCATGCAATGAGGCTGAAAGTTGCGGCTATTGACTTTTTTTTTGTATTAGATAATTTTACATGTATACATAATAATATACATTCAGCAAAATTTTGGCCTCAGCACCAAGAAGGCATTATTCAGGCAAGTTGAAATCTTGTTTCTATTTCTTTAATCGGCTAGACCGATTTTGATGAAATTTTCAGGGAATCTTCCGAATAACCCCGCGAGTAACATAGGCTACACATTGTTTGGATTTATCTACATTTAGGGGGTGAAAATGGCAAAAGGGATAAAAACTCCCCTTTCCTATATAAATATGTGTAATACAACACTAATTAGGGCTTAGGGCCAGAAACGCGGACCGGGTCAGCTTGTATATGTATAGAAATAGAATAAAAAAAAATAAAAGCGGTTATTTGGATAATAAATATTCTATTCTGTCTCAAATAACTAAACCTTTTGTTTGATGGCCGATGTTATGCAAACTCATAAATACAAAAAATAAGACCTGGTACTCGTGTAACCCATAAATAGGTATAACTGTTTTACTTGCAAGTTTTGTAGAAGTTTCAATGAAAACTCTGTAAAGATGCGATTGTACTGAACCGTTAGATATCATTAATTCGGTGTTCTTGTCCAATTTATTTTTTAATTTGCACAAGATCCCTATTGCTTGAGATATTTTATTCTTCAATTCATTAATGTGGATATCGCAACATAAATTACTCTGCAATGTTATCCCCAAATATTTAACTATATTTAAATATTGAACATATACAGAAAAGTTGTTGTTTAATCTTAGAGAATGTGGTCTAAAACGAACCAATGTTGTTTTCTCCAAATTAAGCAAACTTTAGTATCAAAGTTGTATCTCTTTTAATATGCGTTTTTAAAACTAAATCAAGTCCAGCTCCGTGAGACACTCCATATTAAACGTTACCCATAAAGCTTTTGTCATGTTTAATTAGCACTGTTTCCTGTTGATGACATAATTTTTCAAAAATATTCGAGTTTTTGGAGCATTATTTCATGATGATCATCAGGATCAAATGCTTTAAAAAAATCAAAAGACATTCCCGCCACTTCACTAGAGCCATCATCCAATCCTTTACAAACGTATTTTACAACATTTAAAACAGAGTCCTGGGTACTGCCACCTTTCCTAAATCCAAATGGATGTTTTTACGCTAGCTTCCATAGTATCGAAATAAACATCATAGTCTATGTAAGGCTTCTTATCAGACTGCCACGCTAACCTGACCTTGCAAACGCTGGCTACGAAATCATGATTTCTGTTTGGAGTACAAAGTATGAACAAATTGCATAGTTCGAGGACGAAATACTGCGATTAGAACATTTTCCTCACAATGAGACAAAGAATAACATGTGATGATACCGGTGTCCAATTTAGTTGAATTAATAAGCTTTATTTTGTTTCTTTGGGACATTGACACATTGCAACCGCTTGGATTAATTCAAATAACGCCTACTCGTTTGAAAATCCCGCCTTTTGAGATAGGTACTTCCGCATTTAGGTCAATTTTTTCAAATTTATAGAACTTTTCTTATTTGAATTTCGGCTGTGCAATTTCACCCCCTACACCTGACACAAATTATCGATAGACCAAATAAATTACGAAAGCATATATGTATGTACATATATACACATATATGTTCGTAGAAATGTGCCTGTGCTTTTGCAACAAATGTTCTGCTTTTACATGTCACAATATCCACCTAATTGGTGCAATGCAAATTATAATGAACACACAGACACCGAACACAGAAGCATGCCGCAGATGAGATATAGCAAACCATCTTTGGTCATTTGCAACGGGGTGCACGTCGATTTTGCTGTTGTGGTGCATCGCGACGACAATTGTCGAAGAAGAGAAGTCAGAACAAAAGAACTTGGTATTTGTATAATTTTAGCACAATATTAGACATTAGTCCTGCGCCTACAGTACCACAGGCACCCCTGCTCAGCCCTGCCGCCCGTCTCGCCCTGGGGACGAGTGGTTCACTGTCACATTGTCATTACTTTTTTGGCATCTCTGAATGACTTGCAGCGTTAGAATCTCTCAGACATGTTTTATTTAGAAGATGTTATTAAATGTTATTTTGGTAGATTTGAGTGGTTTGAGTGATTTGCGTCTGATCTGCGGGCATACATGTGAGTATGTGTGTGTGTGTGTGTATGTGTGTGACTGAGTGCGAGTGAGTGGCACTTGAAGGGAATCATCTTCATTTAAAAGAGCTTGATGTATAGAATCTAGAATCACTCTGGTCGCTGCCACGTTCGCATAAACATACCATCCGGTTGTCCGCTGTTCGTTTCTAGTGTGTGCTACAGTTTGTAAGTGTGCGCCTCGCAGACGAAGAGATCGCCGAGCGTGAATATCCTTTAGATAGGTTTTCTGATTTGCTTTGTTTTTGTGTGTGTCTTGTAGAATTAAAAACAACTGCCAAAATGTGTGACGATGAACCCTCTGCCCTCGTCGTAGACAATGGATCTGGCATGTGCAAGGCTGGTTTCGCTGGTGATGACGCCCCTCGTGCGGTCTTCCCATCTATTGTGGGCCGTCCACGCCATCAAGGTGTGATGGTCGGCATGGGCCAAAAGGATTGCTATGTTGGTGATGAGGCCCAAAGCAAACGTGGTATTCTCACATTGAAGTATCCCATCGAGCATGGCATCATCACAAACTGGGACGATATGGAAAAGGTATGGCATCATACCTTTTACAATGAGCTGCGCGTGGCTCCTGAAGAACATCCCGTGCTGTTGACCGAGGCCCCACTGAATCCCAAAGCCAATCGTGAAAAGATGACTCAGATTATGTTCGAAACCTTCAACTCACCTGCCATGTACGTTGCCATCCAAGCTGTGTTGTCCTTGTACGCCTCCGGTCGTACCACCGGTATTGTCTTGGACTCTGGTGACGGTGTCTCACACACTGTGCCCATTTATGAAGGTTATGCTTTGCCACATGCCATTCTCCGTCTCGATTTGGCTGGCCGCGACTTGACCGATTATTTGATGAAAATCTTAACCGAGAGAGGCTACTCCTTCACCACCACTGCTGAACGTGAAATTGTCCGTGATATCAAGGAGAAACTGTGCTATGTTGCTCTCGACTTTGAACAAGAAATGGCAACAGCCGCCGCCTCCACCTCCTTGGAGAAGTCCTACGAATTGCCTGATGGCCAAGTCATCACCATTGGCAACGAACGTTTCCGCTCTCCCGAAGCTCTCTTCCAACCCTCATTCTTGGGCATGGAATCATGCGGTATCCACGAAACTGTCTACCAATCCATCATGAAGTGCGACGTTGATATCCGCAAGGACTTGTATGCCAACAACGTCTTGTCCGGTGGCACCACCATGTATCCTGGTAAGTTTTAACATCAACTAACCCCAATACGGATGTCTCATGACTCCCTTTCATATTTCAGGTATTGCTGATCGCATGCAAAAGGAAATCACCGCTTTGGCTCCATCCACCATTAAAATCAAGATCATCGCTCCACCAGAAAGAAAGTACTCCGTATGGATTGGTGGTTCCATCCTGGCCTCGCTGTCCACCTTCCAGCAAATGTGGATCTCCAAACAGGAATACGACGAATCCGGCCCAGGCATTGTCCACCGCAAATGCTTCTAAGCTCCTTACAAATACATCTAAGCGTAAAAGACATGATTGTTTAACAACATCTCTACCACCTCAGCAAAGCCACTGCGCCAGAACGCTAATCTGCTACATGCCTTCTGAACACAGTCACCGACTCAAAACCATATTTGAATTTAGAAATGTCATTTTTTGGTATATTTTTTGTTCTTTTTTGTTTTGTAAGTAATAAAAAAAATACACAGAAAAACCACTGATCATTTAGATTGCATTCGAGTATAAGCGACTCTTAATATACAAAATCATTACAAAAACCAAACAACTTCAAAGCATTTCTGTGAATTCAGCCAATCTGACTTCTCATCCTTCAATAGGCTCACTAATTCCATTTGAAAAATCCCACAACAAATGGTATCTCACTATTAACTAATAATATCGGGGATTTTTTTTTTTGGAAAAAACCGAAACATTCCCTGGGGAACTGCTGTGCCAATACCTCGATGATATGTACTTCGGGAATTTTGAGTTCCGTCGTCAAAACTCGTTAGTGTATAGTGGTGCCTGTTGATACAATGTCCTGTAACCTGTAACGCACATAATATTAAAGTTTCCTGCGTATCTGGATTGTATCCAAAAAAGGTTTTGACATAGACGTGCACTTGTTAACGATGTTTTTGGTAGGTTTCTTTTTGTCTAAATGGTGCAACATCGATTGCTGACTCGTTCGAAGTACACAAACTATTCAAAAAGGACGAGTAAAATAAAACTCCAACATCATCAGTCGTCGTCATTTTAAAAGCGATCATATCTTTGTATGAGTATTAGTATCGAGAGAAATGTTTACATATTTATATCAGTTTGAAGATACAATGAAATTGGTCGAGATTAACCAGCGATGTGCAATTATCAAACCAAAAGGTATGCTTCAGCTTGCTTCGGAGCACTGGAAGCTCTAATATTTTCGAGTTCGGTCTTTGGCGGCAACGAACAATACACCAACTAATACACCAACACATTGAGAACGGATATATACTTTGTTGTGATGGAATTGAAGAACATTGTTTACAAAAGTTTCCCAGTCAAGGCTTTCTTTGGTCATCGTTGCTCCTGTATGAGTAATAAACCCTTGGACGACACTAACAGCCAAGGCTGAGGAGGACGCAAGTGCGGGTGAAAAGCTGGAAAAACGACTAAATTTCCAAACTGCTTTTTTACGCTAATTGTTTTCCAGAATTTAATGCAAACTCGGTACAATCTTGTAAATGTTTTTTCTACAGCTATGTGTGTTCAGTAATATGTATTTCTTATTTTGCTGTTTTATTGAACCATTAAAACGCATTTTAACAACTCTGACCAAAACTACACAACGGCCCGAAACAACAGCAACGCTGAGCAGGGATCAGATGGGCACAGGGACCGAAGGACGCAAGTAGATGGTCCACTGAAGACAAATATTTGTGAAAGAAAAAAAAGTACAGAGCTAGCCAGAGCAATGGAGTTAAACGTTAAACGGACGCATTTTGTTGTTGTCGTTGTTTTGATTACCCACCCTCACCCCAACCAAGGTTCAAGGCAAAACTCCTGGGTAGGAGGTGCTCGCAAACTAAAAGTGACTGGCAACAGAAGAATTCTATGCTGCACAACAAAGTTGTAAAATTGTTTCTTCGAGCAACTATTCGAGATATAAACCCCGAGCATAACGCGTATAGATGAGTCGATGAAATTTCGCTGGAAGCCATAAAGCAGCAGCAACAACGCCAGCCGAAGCGACAGCATTCAGAAATTTGTAACCGACAACCAGCAAAGTTGTCGAATATTGAGTTATGTGCGTTCTTATTCTGCGTTTGCTAGGGCAATATAAAGGTAATAACAAGCAGTGTTATTACAAGCGACATCCCACAAACGGACCACCCCCGCCACCTCGGCGACCCCTTGGACGGAAAGCCCACCAGCCTGAGACGCCTTGACGAAAGCAACGTTGCACATAGTTTATGATTTTAGGTTATGGCTTGAGTGCTAAAGGTTGCTGTTCGGGACATGAATTTGCCATTTTTACAATCTTTTACACATTTCCCCTGCATAATGTTTATTTGTTTCTGCTTCTGCTTTTTGTTTCGGATTCGTCGTTCGTTCGGTCGGTTGGTGCTGCTTGTTTCTTTGGATTCTGGTTTTTTCGGGTGAACATCATCCTTGGCGCATAATTTTTAACCAAGAAATAATAACGCTTAAACTTTTTAGTATTGTCATTAAATGTGTGCTCGTCGTGGTGTTGGTGTGGCTTGCCTGTGTGTGTGTATGCATGAGTGTCTTATGCCGCTCGAGATGCTCGACTGATGCGCGTATGTGTATCGCCGTGCCGCCGTTGTTTTTAATACTTGCGGCATCTTTAAACCGTCTAAAATGTTGGCAAAGTGCTCTGTGTTTGTTTTATTTTGTTGTTGTTGCCTCTGTTGTTGATGTTGTTTAACATTTTAATGTAAGTATTACTATGTAGGAGTAGCGTGGAACGGATGCTACTATATGCAGTTCCCTGGTTGGGGCACAATGTCTATAAATTTCGATATTTCTTTTGTTCTTTAGGACTTCTTTAAGTTGAAATTACGGAAATTAAAAATGTAACGCGTTTTACAACTTTCATAGCCGAGCAGAAAAGAGACAACCGTACCTCTCAGAGCTGTAGGTAAAAATATCGACAATATTGGCATGGGGCATGGTGGATACGATCTTATTGGAATTAATTGCATAGTACTTATCTCGGTTATCCTTCCTCTCAAATGGTAAATGATCCCGAGATACGAGGAGAACGAGAGTCGTAGATACTATTTCTCAAGGTTCCATCCAGTGAATGGACGACTAGCCACGGTTCGAATCAAAGTAGGGGTAAAGTACAGCACAACAGTATCAACATCGAGAGAGTTGCAGAATTCATAATTTCAATAATTTTAATAATGACTGTCCACCTATTATCTTAATTTCGCGCACATTTGAATTATGTAATATGAAGCAGGCCCTATATACATATATCTTCATGTAACCACCAATACCCGCTACTTCGTATGCGTAAATTTTCCTTTCCCAGTAAAACACAAAAAAAAATTTAGTTGCATTGGTATACAAAAAAAAAAACTACTTTCTACCGACATTTTTCCAATTTTTGGCAATTTTTCGCCTGATGTTTTCAAGACCGGAACCATTTCCAAACATTAATTTCCTTTTCGTTTAATTTACTTTTCGTTTTCCCACATCCTCTATATTTTACTTGTCCCTTATTGTCGTCTTTTTGGTGTCCTCGAATTGTTACCTCATTTTATTAAACTTAATGGTTTGAAATCATTTTTTGAACACTTTTAATTTTCTCTATTTTCACCCCTTTTATCCCATTTGGCCCCTTTTTCTTCCCTTTCCTAACTAATATCCATTTGTTGTAACCAATAATTAGTTTCATGTTGTCATTTTTATCCCGTTTTGGGCACATTTTCCTCCCCTCTCTACTCACTTCCACCAGTTGTTGCCAAGCGTACTTTCGAACCAGTTTTCCAACAAAAAACACAATATCTGATTATTTTGTATTTTTGCGTATTTCGAAGGGTTTTGGGGACACATTTTTCCCGTTTTCCCCCATTGGTATACCCTTCCAATCGGTATTCCAAAAATCTGTTCTTAGCGGATGTCTAGGCTGATCAGGACATTGATGAATCAGTCAGGAAATTTTCATAAAATGTTACCCAATTTTACTCATTCTACGAGTGCATTTCGCTTCCTTTTTTTAATACTTTGCTAACTGATGAACTATACTACGATTATTGTAAAACTAATTACGTTTTCGATTCACCGTAGCATTCACCGTAAACAATTTTAAAAATTCTTGATATCCCCTCAGATTGAATGGAATGACCAGTATGATATTGCACAAAGATCGACAATTTCGCAATCGGTCCAGAATCGAATGTTTTGCTTCGCATCTGCTGCTTGTGATTGAGATGCGAACTTTGAAACAGAATAGGTCATATTCCAACAACTCTATGTTCATGGCATTAAGAACTGACTGAATTATTTGAAATTAATACAGGGTGGCTGATGAATATTGCTACAGTTGTATTGTTACGGTCAATAGAAATTTGTTTTGTACAGAATTCTGCCGAAAGATAATACCTTGCAATACCGTGTGCCGTGAGGCGTGTGGTTTCAGCAAGATTGTGCACCTTGTCACATAGCTAGTCCTGTGATGACAGAATTGCAGCGGAAATTCTCCAGTAAAGAAACTCGCGATTGCGTTGGCCCCAAGGTATCCTGACCTCACTGCACCTGACTTTTTCATGTGCGATTATTGCAAAAGGAAGTTTACTAAACAAACCCATAGAATTTGAAGGAAGTTTACTAAACAAACCCATAGAATTTGAAGCAATGTATTCGAACAACAATTCAGACAATTCCCGCTGCAACTCTCCAGGGTGAATTCATTTTTTTACCAAGTAGTATTAGAAAAAAAAGATTTAATAACTATGTATTAGTTTTTAAATGAACAAAGTTCAAATAATTTATATGAGTTAAAAAAAAAGTTGTTTGAGTTTCTTAATGTACATAAATTCATCAGCCACCCTGTATGTCAACATCTCGCATTGTGCGACATTCGAAAGCCCCGCCTAAAGCATCTGAAGAGTTGGCGCCCCTGTTGACGTTATCGCGTTATCGTATCTTAACTCAATACAACGATCACGACGGAAACGTATCGTAAATGTGTAAACATGTGCACATGTATGTGAGTATGTGTTTGTGTATTAGTGTATTAGTGCGCTTCGCTGCTTACTTGTGGTGTTTTTTTTTTTGCTGGCTGTGCCATAAAAGCACAGTTACAGCGAGAACTTATTGCGGTGCTGAGCATTTTTTAATATCATGGGCGTTTTAACTTCTCTTTCTTGCTCACTTTTCGTTGCTTTCGTATGAAATCGTAAAGTTTAGAAACTTTGTAATGGCAGCAGTTATCTGAGAAATCCACAAAACAGGGCTTCTTTGCTCCACAGAATCATAACTAGAGCAAGCTTTATAATCCTACCATGTAACATTCCGCCATCCATTCATCTGCAATGGTCATAATCAGCACTTTTTAATGGCGCTTACATGAGCATCCAACGTACGCCGCTCTATGAAGGTGTAACAGTGCGCGTGTGTGTGTGTGTGTGTATTTGAACTTTTCCTGAAGCCATTACTTTGTGTATTTTCTTATTCTTATTGCTCTACATAATGTTTATTTTATATTTGAACATATTTTTTATTTGCTTTTTTCATGACTCCCAGCACAGGCAGCAGCAACACAAGCGGTAGCGTAAACCAAAATGCATCGCACTCATCTCCGCTCGACTTGTACACAAAAACCCGACACGGATGTGTCGGTGGATGATTGGATAATCTCGAGGCTCATAAACTTAAGAAAAAAAACAATAATAATAAAAATTATTTGCTCTCTTCGCAAAATATTTCGAAATTCGATTAATAGGAAAATGCCAAACTTAACATTCTGCTCAAAATTAATGGCTAATCAAGTTCATCATCATCTTTAGCAAGGCATTCATCCATGGTCCAACCAGATACATGAATAAAGAAATTCTGTCAGAGCTCCCTGTAAATGTATGTGTATGAAAGTACACTTCGCATCACTTGAACAAGGAAACAACTTTATCCCTACAAATCCAATAAAATACGTAACCAGTCAACAAAAAATGCTGGCAGAAATTTTTGTTACTTTTCAGATTGCTCCAGTTTTTTAATTTTGTGTTTTGATTTTCACAAGGTGAGCGCCGCCAGTTGGAGGTCATTTGTAGTCTTATACAAAATCACTCGTGAACTTGGTTCACTAACGGGTTAACGAACTGAAAATGTCTCCGTCTTATTCTGTTTAAATTCAAATATCGCAATGAATTGAGAGACGGACCTTATTTTTTAAAAATTCGAAACTGCAGCGTAACTCCCCAGAAATGTTCTCCGTAGCAAAAAAAAACATTTTGCAAAACTGTGGGACTAATTTGCAGGCATAGTTCAAAAATGCAGTTATTTTAATTTCATAATACTGGAACCCGTGGTACATAAAAAAGGAATACGAGGCGAAATGCCAGTTTTGTAGTTAACAGGGATTTGTGGGTCGTATGTTGCTTCGTACCGCTGTAGTTGATATACGCGTATATTTAGCGGTCATGACAATTGGTAAAGTAACAAAAACGCGTGTAGGAAGATTATTGCACATACGAACGAATTGTCTCAATAGTGCGTCGTCCGATCAACCGGCCATTTGACAATGAACAAATGAGACTGCCTGGATAGCCGCGACGACGGATATCTGAGGATATCTGAGGATACCGTTATAATATCTATATAATGGCGATACACAACTCGCATTCCGCGATGCTGTAGTGATACTATAGAGTTGGATAACCTAACATCCCCTACCGCTATCCTCTGTACACGTTCCAGAGGCTGCAAAGATGTCTGTGCGACACGTATGACTAAACAGCGACATCTAGGGCGATGAAACACGCTGGATCTGTTATAGTATTATAAAGTACCGAAATATAAAGACATCTACGTAAAATATTAAATAAAGATCTCAATATTTTCGTGCATATATGAAATCTCGAATTTAATAAGACACAAGCCTAGACTAAGATTCGACTACTTATTGTGATTTTCATAATAAAAGATTCAATAAGTAAAAACAGAATCTAAAAAGTATATATATCTCTAGAACTTCTAATCTACCAAGGAATTCATTTGATTAATCAAGTAGATGGACGCGGTTCAACAGGGGCTTTCCTTGCTGTTGTCATATATCCAGACGAATATTTTGAAATATTCGTTGTCGTAACTTAGTAATTCGGAGTGTAGATTTTCCGGTGATTCACTGTAAGTGGACGTTCGCATAGTTGTAAAGTGTAATATGAAATGGCCTTTGCTCCCTTTGGCAGCCGCATCCCCGTAGCCCGAGCAACTCCTGGAACCGTGTACAACAACAGAAGAAGCAACAAAATTTATTGTTGCAGTTTTTTAAGTATTTTGATTTCGTTTTTACGCCACGACATAAACTGTTTAGATGTGTTTTTGTTCGCATTTATTATGTACGAGCATTTCTTATTTTTATTTTTAATCGTCATTTTTACTTGCGATGGTTTAGGTAAGCAGTAAAAACTTTTTACTACACAATTTAGTACGGCTCAGAAGGCTTTATTATTACCTTGGTATTAGTGTATTGAATATACGAATACAAGCAGGCTGCCGCATACATATGCAGAGCATTTATTGGTGAACGGCACACTAGGCCTATTTACGGACGTTAAGGGTTGTAAACTTTCCATTTTCAGAACTCAAAATAACTGTGGTACACTGCACTGTTTCGGACATCAATCATCCCCCACATGGATTAGAAAAGCGACATTCGAACCTGCAACGTAATCCTGTTCTTCGGATGGGATGACCATCCTGTAGCACAATTGATGGCAGACATAAACGCTCTAGTCAATAAACATAAATGTGAATATTTCTATCGTGCAGTCAAAAAAAGCACAGGATAATTTCAAAACTTCTAAAAACCAGAAATGTATGAATTCTAACAGTAAAATGCAGTCTCGTATCGACTTCTAAACAGTTATTGGGCGGAACATTTCACGATTGTAAATCGATATTCCTTTAAACCGACTATGCCGATGTCGACGTTCAACTCAATACTGATTGGTCATCTATATTCTGTGTTTCTAGGTCCTGAGTAAAAATAGTCATATAAACGAGGAGTATATATGTCGAACGAACACTGAACTGTATGATGAACGTAGTTAACAGCATCAAAATACAGCGATTGCGCTGGTCGAATCGATACAAACGATCCAGACAGAAAGGTGTTGGATGACAACTACCACGGAAAGCGCATACTGGGAAGATGGAGACTCCGGTGGAAGGACCAAGTGGAAGAAGACATGCAAATCCGTCGTATGACGATCTGGAGAAACACGAACAAGACCAAAGTGATTGGAAATCAAGATCAGCAACAGGTTTAAAGAGCCGACTCCATTTCGAAAATTTTAAAAGATTTTCCAGAGAGTTGCATAATATTTCTTGTCTTTTCCCTAACTATTCGCCGCGCACACTAACTTAGCACAATTAATGAATGAACCCACATACATTCCCTGTGTTGAAGAGCAACAGCAAAATAATCCCGACTATCTTTAAACGCACACCCCAGAAAGTACGAGGTTAACATTCTAGCACATCTTGGAAACTCAAATCATTGGACTATTTCAGCATCCTTTTCGTTCTCTGATCCTCTAGTTTCGACCTTACAGTCAATTTCTACCAACAAAGTAGTACGAGTATCAAAAACTACACCCACCCCAACCACTTCATCCGCGAATATCTATTTATGGCCTTTAATTTCTATTTATGGCCTTTAAGGGAATAATGTAACCTCTACAATATTTACAATAGCTTTCCAAACTATTTTTTTTTTGAAACATGTTGGATGGACGAAATGACCAATTTAACAGAAATGATAATGTTAGGAAGGCTATTGAGTGGCACCCGCAAAGGAAGTACACCAGTTCAAATCTGGAAACGCCAAACAATGGTGGAGTTATCGGATGCACGTGTCAAAATTCCATTTTCATTGAATTTTAACCGGACGTTACTGCCAATTTTCTTAAATTGGAATATGGAGTTACCGCTGACAGACAGTGGTTCCCGAATATAAGTATATTGGGTAATAATTGTACATACATATGCAGAAATTCGTGGTAAAATAAAGTGGTAAAAACGTAATATCTGCCGTAATTATGGTAATGATGTGACCAAAAGGCGTGTCACCGTCCATATACGTTAAAATGCTAACCGCCATGAACTTATGAACTGTTAGAGATACGAGGATGAGATTCGGTACATATGCTAGTGGTTCCGAAATTAATACTTCCTGACATCAAAGTGGGCGGTGCCACGACCTTAATAAAAGACAACTCAATATCTGCCGTAATGATGTAAAGATTGTTATGGAATTTTTCGCAGTGTATTAATGTCGAGTGTATATTTTACATTGGAACTTCAAAAATCATGTTTGGGCCTACAATGACCACCGGATTACAGCCAGTGTATATATACGTAAATAATAGAAATATATACTTTTTTAAATACAATAGCTTCGATTTCAATTCGCCGACGCAATCTTTACCACAATACTAAAGGGAACACAGACGCTGCCAGTTTCTGAGAGAAACTCTTGACGCACACACACACACACACGATCATATCAAAGGGTTCATTGCCAGATATGTAGGTGTGTGTGCTGTTAACGTCACAGATTGCACGAAATACCCCTTATTAGCACAAACTAATTAAGAGTTACACGAGTCTGACTTAAACCAAACAAATATTTAAATGTGCAATGGAACTTTATGCATTTTTAAAATCAATTAAATTATTCGGTCCGGTCTCAAAACAAAAAGGAAAACAAAGTTCACAAATACATACAAAGCATTAAATTAATTTTAAATATTAACATTAACAGGAAAATGTTAATAACAAAACGAAACCCCAAAACACAGACACACATATACTCACATACACAAGGAAATGGATACGGCACCTGCACAGAGGGTCGGCCGGAGACCACAACGCGATTTGGCCACAACTGTAGCCAACCAACCCATGAGGAAACACAAAAGGAATGCATTTAAATGGAACTTACTGCTCTGCAGTAAAACAAACACTTTGAAATGTTGTTACAACTCATGCAAAGCCCGGAACACTTTTCTATGTCCAGTTAGGTAGAAAGTTAAGAGGCCACTTGCCTTTGTGTTGTGCGCTGTTCCGTGGTGCCGACTTGAGTTGCTGTTTTTTTGTACGTGGTCCGTCCGTCCGTCCGTCCGTCCACTCGTCCGTCTACCAGTCGGCCATTCATACGCTACAACAAATTGAAATCAAACATATTATTTGCCATTTTCCGGAGAGTTTAACTAAATCGTACAAAACACTTAGCGCCGTAGCACCAAAATTCTATATGGCTCTTACACGACTGCACATTCGCTTACATGCATAAATACTCATGCGAAAATCGCATGGAATGCCCAAAACCCCAGCACTAATTCAATTTGCAAGCTAGAATGATTGCAGTCAGCACAAGTATTCGTATGACCAGTATTTTGCACAACCATCGTCCAGAGTTTATGTGAAAAAAAAAATGCTAACGTATTGTTCATCAGTGATTATTTCGTATGGAGTGGCGAAGGACAAACAAATAGGACCTGTTAAATTCACAAATATGCTGAAGAAACACATCTAACTGTCAATTTGAGTTTGATCACTCTGCTTATCACGATGTCGGTGGCTTTGTGAAGGGCATTCATCCATGTAACATTTCACAGGGGGGCAAGGTGGCCAAAACCGAAATGTTTACAAAACTTGTGTCAAAAGTGCTCTCAACTTGTCTATCTGACAAAAGAAGAAAACAAATGAAAGCTTCAAGTGCAATACTCGCCTACAAACACAATAAATATTCCGGTGAAAACGATTTCTTCAAAAAAGAAAAGTTCAACACCACACACACATACCAATAGATCACATATGGACCACATCATATGGACCACATGCCAAGCAAAACGATACAGAAGACAACATGCATCACATGCGAGTACAAAAATATTGGTAACAAGTATGAAACCGACCCTCCTCCCACATTCCACTTGATTCACATCGAGAAAAGCTTTATTCGAACAAAAAAGACATCCTGCACACATATCTCGACAGAGCATGATTTTCACTCGCATTCCATACCCACACATATGTACGACACCGACGAGCACTTGGAATGCATACGCTGTTCTGTGCGCCTAATATTTTGAGTATACTTATTTGAGTCCCCACATGACCACGGTACGAGTATGTGCGAATGCATGCGAGCAGACCCACATTTGTGTTTCGTCCTGGAGTTCATGTTGAAACAAGAACAACACAAACAAATCTGAACCGGGGGAAAAAGAATGAACCAGTCTGGATTTGCTTTCTTTCCTTTTTTAGAATACAACGACATTCGGCCATGGCCAAAAAGAAACTGCAACAAAGCAAGGACGAATTTTTTGCCAAAATATTTTTTCTGCTGAAGTGTTCGTACTTGGACTTTTATTTTTGAACAAAAATTCAGAGCTGCGCTGCTGCTTCGTTTTGTGAAAATCGACAAAGAGGTGTAAAGAACTCATATTGTGATAAGTGCTTGAAACGCTTTCTTTTTGTTCCGGTTGCAGTGAGTATTCGAGTATACCCACACATACACACGTCCACAGTTACGATTGTCCTGTCATTGATCCTGAAAATATTCTGGTGGCACTTTGCCACTACATGTTCATATTCAGGTAGAAAAAAAGGCACATTTTGATTTCATGATTTGTCCGTTCATTTACAGTTAGAACAATCAACTGAACAGAGAACAATCCTGCCTCTGGGCAGAATCGCGCTAAATCGTCTTCAAACGTTTAACTAATGACAGTTGGCGGTAGTATGCCACCCTCCATGTTATACTCACGGGTACAGCGCTGAGTCGATGAGAGGACTCTGAAGAGAAGGCCGGTGGTGCGTCAAAAGAAAAGAAATCATAACGTCGACATAAAACGAACATCTAGAAAAAATATACGAACCCATTTTATAGGCACGGAAACCGCATATCATCGTTAATAATACGGGATGTGACGGTGGTTAGGTTAGGGGTGGACTTTGTCAAATACGTCGGTGGACATTGCACTCACGGCTTCCGTTGTGGTTGTCTGCGGTTCAGATGGTGGCAAACTGAAGGATGAATGCAAACGATGTGGTGACACACATTCCAGCCATCGATATGCAAAACAACACACTGAAAATATGCTACAAAGAAAGCAAATACTTTGTTTGTTTGTGGAGAAAAATATAAATCACGCCACATTTTCGGTGTGAACATTCACACATGCATTATAATTTGGGCAAGGCGAACGGCATAGGACTGTTTTTGGGATTACAAAGGGCCTCCTTGAATTTTGTAGAGTGTGAACAATTAACATGAACTTTATCTTAAGAATCGGATGTGAGTGTGAAGCTCGATTGGCGTTTATCGTCAAATCTACGACAACATCTACTGCGGGCCAATTACAAGTCTTCATTTGTACTGCCATGCATTGGAATCTAAAAAGGAATCACCCGGCATGTGGTGTTAAAATGGTAAAGTAAATGTTTCACCTCCGGTTGAGTTACCTACATTGCCGGCGTTGGCCAAGCCTTCTTTGGACAACAAATCAGGACTTAAAGTCACTCCAGCGACGTTAAAATAACGACTTTAAAGAAATCTCACATACAAATATAAATTATTATTAATTAAATAGAAATTATATAACACCATATGTTTATTTTGAATTTTACACAGTTAAGTACTAGTAACCTGTATTTATGTTTTTTGCCAAGACACCTCTAAAATGCCACTTTGGCTCAGGGGGACAACATTTAATGAAATTCTGTATAATAAATAAATTATTTGGAACAAAAATACAATTCGAGCTTCCAAATGACCGGTTTGTTTGCATCTTTCGTATTTTCCTTCATGGACCGTTTCTTTCCCAGGTCTTAAGTCAACACTCAAGGTGCAAGGAAAAGTTTATGATGCCAGGTTCGCATTCTGCTAAGACAATAAGAAACGACTGTTCAAGTGAGAGCGTAATATGTAAACCATATAGAACTTCTCCAGGTTGCTAGAGGGAAGTGTGGTTATCTAAGACTCAGTACAATTGAATCGGTTTGAACATCGCCTACTTATCTCCCTTCACATTCCATGAAGGAACAGATGGGGAACTTCTCTCGAATCAGTGAGCTGTGTACGATATAATTTGTATACTCACTGACCGGGACCTACAGTTTAAAGCCGGGTCCAAATTGAAATTGCTCTATTACTCGTAAAGTTGCCAACATTGGAAACAGCCCCTGTAAAATGTTTGATGGTCTTACCCGCTTTCAAACTCGGGTTCTTCTGTGTGATAGTCGCATACACTACCTACCACAGCACAGCTGTCCACACATCGCCTATTGGGCGATCTTACCAATATAGAATTTCACTACCGCTATTCGATAGTAGCCGGTTTGAGGTTCTACAGAATAACAATGACAATTATACGTAATGCAAAAAGTTGTGTTGAAAATAGGACAGTACTCTCTTACAGATATGCGAATTTCCGAGTACCAGCAGTGTCGGTTGAGAGTGGGTTGATATGACCTACGGGCCAATTCCCGAAATCACTTTCACCTTTATAGGTTTTATGTGTTCGACATGTAATAACTATGGCACAATCATCATTGCGAGAATATGTAAGTGATCCATTTACATTTTCAATCAGCTTCCACGCGCCAGATGATTATAGCCGATGTGTGTACGTGGGTTGGTATTTGTATGGGGGTATCAAAGCCATTTAGAATTATTTATGAATGCAAACTAACCAAGTGCAAATCGGAAATAAGAAAATTCCCTCATTTGCCATTGAATACACATTTGCAATTTCGCCCCACACCTCCAGCCGCAGTCTTAACCACAGCGGGTGGTGGCGGTGTGTCTTCCCCATGATATTCCTTTGAATGTATTCTATTATCTAAACATATCCCAGCAAATCCTTTTTATGACCATATCATACCTACATACATACGTACAACTCCATCCAAGGCGGACACGGTGTGTATGTGTGTGTGTGTGCACATACTCCAGCGGTTGCCACACACAGGCATGCTACACACATCACACTAAATGCGTTCAATTACCTGTTACAGCCGTTAGATGAATTTCTATGGCCGGAACATGAGCCGCCAACAACATTTACTATCTGCGATGTTATGCCCCGGGATTTTGATAGCATCGACCAGATAAAGCAAGTGTTGAATAGGTTCATTTCTCCATTCGTTTGTTGCTTCATATGCAGTACCCGCGTGTGATTGTGTATGAATGAACATCGTCGCCGTAATACACCTACACATACCCTGTAGGAAATAAAATAACCGGTTGATCAAAATCACTAATTATAAATGAACTATTTTGCAACTGACTACAAATTGGTTTAAATGTCATGCAGATATCAACCAAAAATGTTGAATAGAAGCACACATAGAAAGAAAACAGAATAAGTAAATAAAACGAAAATAAGAAAACAAACTAACATGCATGTCATGGCGTGCAATGTAACAGGTCAATCAAAACAAGTCAGACCTTTAAAGTGAACAGAAGTCTAAGAAGAAACGAAATAATAAATAAAGTGTGTAATAAAAGCAATAATGAAGCGCATTTGTTTGAGCAGTATTGGTAAATATCCTGTACAATAAAAAAATATGCTGAATTACATATATCGTGTTTTAACAGATAACGGAAAAGAAAATGATGATAAAGTGCCTTGCCAATGTTCGCTTGAAGTTTTGAAGCAATTTGATGTGAAATTTTCTGAAATGCAGGGGAAATTTTCAGAAATGACATGTAAGTAAGATTTATTAATATTTATTATTTTAGCATTTATTTTATTTTTATTTATTTTATATTTCAAGGTGAAATTAAGGAGCTCAAAAATAGAATTCAAACACAAAATGAAACTATAATGGAAGCATTGTCTGTCCAGAAAGTAGTAACCGAAAGCCTTGTTTGCCAGGAAAAAGGTAATTCGGCAATTAAGAAGATTTTCCCAATAAACACGCTCGAAGGGTTGAAAGCGCTAAATGACGCCATAAACGATGAAAATCAGCAAATTTATGTGAGTTATTATTTTTCTCTACTCTTATGTTTTTCTAAATATTTTGACTTTTTTTACAGACCAATGCCATGAAATTGTCTGTGAAAGGGAAATTGCACAAGACTTTAACGGCAATTCTATCATTGGAATTGATTCTCCAAGTAAATGTTGATGGCACTCACGGCAAAAGACGCTTGAAGGATTTTAACAAAGTCTTTATATCATTGATGGATGCGGTTCGGCCTCTTTGTGATGACCCGGATAAAGAATTACGCAATGCCTTATCAGTTATTAAAAAACGTCATTTTCATAACATTTGTGTTGAAAAGAAAAAAGTGTAGGTGTAAAACTTTCATAGTTATGAAACTTTTTTAGTAATGAAATGTACATGAATTTTTATTTAATTTCACCAGTTTGCCTTATTTTTATATTTTTCTATTTTAATTAATATATATTATAATTATTTCTATAAATAAATTGACAAAAATTAATTAAAAATAAACTGTTTATTAATGATTTAAAAAAAAATTGGTTTAAAATAATTTATTATAAATCGACTATAATACAATTACTATTAAAACCACTACAAATTGGTTGAAAAATAAGTAATTAGTAGTCAGTGAGAAAGTCATGCAGAGATGACCAATTGACTACTGCCAATGACATGCCCATGTTAAAATAGTGAGTCGCAAACAAGGAAAAAAGTCACTAAATCAACTAGATGTGGTTATAAAAAAATCAGTTTGAAGTTACTTAGTAATGTGTTCGATTTCCTACAGGGTAGGAACACAACAAATGTGGAGTAGAGTTAATGTAGAACACATCCAGTCGCACTTACACACACACATACACACACACACACACTCATACAAAGATATTCACTTTTCCATTAAGAAACCTTTAGTATGCTTTAGTGTTTGTTAGTTCATGGTGGTAGCAGAAGTGTATGTTTGTGTGAGTGAGTGTAAGCCATTTATGTGAATGTTCAGTTGTGTACGCTTTTCGTGAATATTTTAGAAGATTTGCGCGATGTTGTGTATCTAAAATGGAAATGTGCGTACGTAACGGTAAAGGGAAATGTTTGCCTTGGCACGCATTTGTTATAAACATAAATGAGCTTAGAAATGGAGCCCCGCAGGATGAAACACTTGTTTCCTGCTCTCATTTTGCTTTCGCAACACTTTCAATTTAACTATTTCTCTTCATTCCCGTTATTCGCATCGCGTCTGTGTGTGGCTGGGGTAGTATTTGAGAGAGTGCGATTGTTATATTTAATGCATATGAGCAATTTATGTATGTACACAGCCACACAAACTCATACATGCATACATATTTATATATATATATATGTATATGTATGTATATGAATATCTGCGTGTGTGGATATACGCAGTGTATCGAGCACATTATACAAATGATATGACATTAGTTAGATAAGCATAAGTGCAAATTGGCTTACAAATCGGGATTTGTTTTGTTATTTTCATTTCACACACACACACGCACACACACACATGTGTTGTCTATATCTGGGCGTGGGTTTGTTTGTGCATGTAGTCAGATGCGAATTTGATGTTTGTTATGGTTTCTGGTAACGACATTGATTCCCTCTGTTATTTCTCAGCCATTGCTTTCTGTGAATAAACAAATTTTTCTCGGGGCATGCCTAAAAGTATGTTAGAAAAGCACTGTCGGAAATATTTCGATATTATTCTGCTGTATGTAGAATTGTCGATGGGGTGGATTAGCCAACGGTTGGGAGGGGTACATGGGGCACGATCCTCTCAGTAGTGGTATTATCTTGTTATTACTTGTAACATTTGCTTAAATGGATTAAATACACATGTAGCCTGTTGAATATTAAAATCAACTGCAGATATGGTTATTGGCAGACCGAACGACAATGGCGAGGGAGGTTCAAGAGACTCCTTTACCCTGACGCCACAATGTATTTGTGCAGGCAAACTGTAGCATCTTTAGTTAAGTATTCATATGAGCCATTCCATAACACTTTACCCGTAATGATGGCTCCAACATAAATTGTATAGAAGGTCCACAACGTGCGAAATTTTACTGTAGTTAAAACAACTGAGTTCAGATTTATCGTAACGGCACACTATGCAAAGGGCGTTTGGTTAAATGTTCGACAGGCGGTACCGTCTTATCCCAAAAACTCTTTTGAATATAAGAAATTCAAGACCGAAGAGCTTGGAAAACATTTATTAAGCAGCAGGTTGTAGAGCCAACATAAGTATAGAAGTATATGAAATGGTCTATAAATTGAATAGAAAACCACATTTAAACACAAAAGAATAAGTTAGTTCTATACTTTGGATTAAACAACAGTCCATTATTGCAAATTCGAATGCATTTAAACTCTGCCGTAATTATTGCATGTACTTCTAATAAAGAGGCTGTAAAGCGTTTTTGAATTTCTAATCAATACTCGATTCTATGCCTATCCAAGCTATCTAATTTTAATTTTTTTTTTTTATCAAATATACAACAAATGACAATAAAGCATACACCATGAATATGCACATGACTAAATTTTTGTAACGAATTTTGTACTGCATGCCCACAGTCTGTTCCTCAGTCCCATTTGGAATGGAATGACTCATATATGTGTGTACATATATATACTGTCATGTCAAATGAGAACAAAAAAGAGTCATCGAAAAGCTTTGATCGTAGAATTTGCCCAAGAAAAGAGAATAAAAGAGAACATGCGTGATCTTACGAGAGTGGCAAATTAGTGGTGAAAAGCTGATTTCCATCGGCATATACAGAGACAATTTATGTTACAGAAATACTGTTAATATATCTCTGCAATGTTAATCATACTTAATGTGCACACGTACATACCAAGTATTTCCAGAGATAGGGGCAATATCGAATTTTGTGGAAAGCGACTGACTAACTCGTAATAAAAGTTGATCAAAACTGATTTTCGTTTTTACAATTCTAATGATTTCATGAGGAAATGAAATGCAGTGGAACTTCTATAACTCAAAGTTCCATATGTCGAATTTTGTTTAAGTCGAAGCAGTTAATGTTTTTGAAGTAATTCCATAACTCAAAGTCTCCGTAAGTCGTACTTTGCTACGGTATAATGGTGGTTCGAGTTATGGAGGATTGTCTGTAGTCAAGACAAATTTGTTCATGTGACGTAATTGTATATTTGAAGTGATCTGAAAGGGTCTGGAATGCGAAATACTGCCCGAACTATTCAATGTGGCTTTTATAACTCTCAGGCCATTGTTAGAAGTCATCTTCCACTGGCAGTCTTTACCACAGGGCATACATTTTGGAACGAACAAAATACATACGTATAGTGTTTTCTCTCCTTGCGGACAGCTCTCATAAACGGGCACTTTTGTCCTCAGTCCCTTGGGTGTCCGCTTATGAGAAAGCTTCATAGATAGTGTATACCAGATCACAATATCTGAGCTATTTAAGCTGAACAGTACTCTCTATGAAATTGGAATTAGTTTGATATCTTTCCAACGATCGCACATGATTAGTAATGTGGAAATCGTTCCTTTGATTTCATGTCCACGTATTGTACATACCACCATGCCAATACCTAAATGTGTTGGTATGTGTGCCTGTGTATATGAATATGCAAGTCAACATTTGACTCTTTGTATACCGATTGTATTTATCTTGTCTTCTTCTTCTTTTTGGCTTTGTATTTTCCGGTAACACATATTTTCCACCGAAAGCTTTTGCAATATTTTTTCTGCTGGTCTTTTTGTCTTTCTTCAGTAAAAGAGAAATGGAAAATCGAAACGAAACGAAACGAAAGAGTCGCATCAACAAAGCTGAACGATTCAAGTGCTGTGAGAAAATAAGAAAAAAAAACCAGTGAACGTGTATGTTTTTTTGCAGACTCACACACGGCACCCCACCACCACTCGACAGTGAACAGTGAAAACAAAAAGGAAAACTCAGGAAAAACGAAACAAACAATCGGCAGCACCAACAACAACAATACAAAAACAGAAGAGAGCCAAACTGCTCCACTCACATTCGCACAGACGACCATTCGTATGCAAACAGCAAACAAAAGCAACAAGACAAAGAACAACTCGCCGTTTTCCTTTTGCTAAGAAAAACGAAGAAGACTGTTTTCCAAAAACAAAAAAAACATGAAGGGAAAAAGGAAGAGTACTGTAAGCCAATGAATGAACCAACGAACATGTGTAAGGGGGGATTTTCCGATTTTTTTTTTTATTTCATGGCGAAGCATGACAACATTGAGGTTCACATGGTGGGGCTGTATGGGTTTCTGATATTTCCACTTTCAATTTCAATGGGATACGTTGAGGTAGATCCTCTAGACCAAGCGAAAATAAAGAAGAAAAAATGCCGACATCTGAATAAAGAAAAAAGACTCGAAGAAAAACATGCTGAAAATGGAGGAGAACTCGCTGAAAAAAAAACGTATAAGAAAACTACGCTTTCCAAGAACGACCTTGAGCCTTCGTATGAAATGCCGTTTGTGTGTGAGTGCGAAATAAAAAGAAAATTCAGGCAATCATAAGGAAAGAAAAAACAAGACAACAACCGACCTGACACAAAGAAAAACACAAAAAGAAAATGCTAAGGACGTCAGTCCTGTTGATTGTTGATGCTCACACACAAACGTACATATGATGTTTGTATGTGACTGAGCGTGTGTAGCCACACGCACACGAACACTCCCAGCCAAACACACCAACGAATACATACAAGAACAAACAGCTGGCATTAGAATAGAAAATTTGAATAGATACGATTTGCGGTTGTGTGCCTTGGTCGGCAACAGGCAGGCAGCCAGCCAGCTAGTCCACATCTACCGACAACCACCTGTAAGACTCTACACATACAGGCCGTCGTCCATGCCTTGGTCAACAACGCAAGGCTGAAGGTCACGGTGCGACCCACACATACGACGATGAACAGATACACGCACGAATATACACACATGCGACTGAAAATAGTCCAAGATGGGTGGAGTAGAGCATTTGGACTGACATATTTTTTACAATAGTAGTTTCCTATTACACTCGCCAGCACGGGCCGCTCTTGTGGTGACACTAGCAACGATGGACAAAACTTTCTTGAGACAACAAAAGGTATTCTCATGTGGTGCCCTAAACAGCCAAGCTCACTCATTTACGGCTACAGCTGGGACGATATTGTTTGCATGAACACCTCAACAGGTTGAATGGCAGGACACAGTGTTAATCTACATTCACGACGACAGGACAAACACTCGCACTCGCCCTCGCACACACATACACAGGCATGTGGGTATGATTTGTGTTTATTTATGGTCATAACTAATGTCACACACACAGTCATACATACATATGTAGTATGTACATACACAGTAGTATTGACAATTGTCGATTGTATCGTTTATAGATTCCAGTCAAGCGATGAGCTGATGTGGCGTTGGTATGCCCGTGCGTAACATATCATGTATTTGTATCTGTCTTTAAGGGACCTTTAATACAAAACTTATGTTGCCATGGTTGTGGTGGGCTTTGGCTTGTGCGTATCCTTGTTGTTTCTGGGATTCCGATTACTTGTACTCGCTCGACTGCGACACTGTTATCCTTCGTTGTGCTTCTTGACCTACCTCCAGCGAAACTGTGTTTCGTCTGCTTACATTTCGTTACGTCTGCGAGTTCTTGTTGCCGACCAAAAATCTTCAAGAAAAAAATACCGTTTTGTTTTGTCTGGTGTCGTAAGGTGAGTCTATGTACAAGAACACGCTCATTTAGAATTTGAAATATATTCCAGGAAATACATATCCCATATATGGAAGTTCATCTGAAAATGTATGCATGTCTCTCTGCTTGTATGTACATACCTTTGTCATATTAATATTCATAGGTTCGGTGTAAGAGACCGTTGGAGGGTACATTAGCGTGCCGCGATACAATATACGACACTTCGAAATGGGGTACCTCTAATCAGGACATACGTCTCATTTACATTCCGATGACAGTGATATTTAACAACCAGCTCACTGCCAAGATCTACACCACATCAAGTGCGGGTGCAATAGAAACACAGAATGACAAATTTATCAAATGAAAAATTATTCAAAAATGGAATCAGCACCCAAAATTGTAGACCATTTATTGGAAATATTTTCGTTTTCCACTAACTAAAGAATTGACTAAAAAATTATACAACAGCAACCCAGTACTGATCGAGACCCAGTACGACGAGAAGTTCCACGTCCGTCTCATAATGGCATTTTGAAGACACTGACTATCTAAATCCATCACAGAAGTCGACCATCCATCCAGCAGCTTAATATTCGTATTACTTATATGTATTACTTATATTTTTACATACTAGGAGAAAATACATGTGTGTACTTAATTATAAATAGCAATACAATAGTTAGTTATACATGAACGATACAAGAACCAAAGAACCCGGCGAAACCGACCCAACGATCCTAAACTACACATGATACAAAATCATAAGATATCAATTGATCACTAAACCAATTGAACACAGTGAACCTGTGCTGCTCTTCATGACTACAAGTATAATCAAATCGATCGAAAGTAAACAATTTGCATAGATTTTAATTGATTCGAACAACTCACCTTAAGTGATGTTCCTTGTAACTTCATCTCTGTAGAGAACACGTCAATGTGAGCATTTTCAATGTATTTTTTATTTATGTAATTAATTGCAGAATTTAAACATTTATTGTTAGATGATAACAACAACAAAGGTTTTCGACCTTTGATACTTTTTGTTCTTGAATATTTTTTTTGTAATTTGAAAACAAACAGGTTTTTGTTGAAATCCTAAGGGAAACCGGAAAATGCGGATTTCAACTATATGTACAACTACGAAATCTAGAGTAAGAGAAGTAAGAGCAAAACCCATCGGAAGAAACTGCAAATAAAATCACATTCGCCCAAATTTGGATTACAAAATCTGCACTGGTCACCGACAGACGATCGTAAGGGGACACACCATAGCATTCGAAACAAGCAGTTTATTTTGTGGTTATGGATTCATCCAATTCCAGAACTACCCGCTGAAGGTACCTTTCTACTCTGGGAGAGAATCGATTTCGAAGGTCTTCAGTATTTTATTTAATTAAAGGATTCGCTCGACACCTCAATTTGACTTTTCTTAATGAAAGAAAGTTTATTCAATCGGAAGTTGTGGGCATTCGAATGGTTGTGTACCGAAATAAGTAGTACTTTATAAAACTGAACCGATTCGGAGTATGCGTCGGTATGGGGGCAGCCATGTAATTCGTCAACAGTTGTTTTCATGCGAAGAATTTGGCATAACACTTCCCTCGCCCAAAACATTAACATATTAGGATGTACAGTAGTAGCAGGAGATTCACCTGAAGATGATACCATTATTTCGCATTTCGAAACCGACTCCATTTGTTCACTATTGTTTGTCATATTGTGAAAGTAAGAAACCAGTCTACTAACACAGTTGCTCGTTATGTCGTATATGTATGGCCAGCTGCAGCAGGGGACACGTCGTTGCCATCAAACGGCAGGGGCAGCGATATTAAATTGCTACGACCTACATAGAAGATACTCATCCAAGGGAGACACCACAACTCTTGCTTAAAAAAAGGCACACAAACGCCATCTCAAATTTTGAAAGCAAAACAAGAAATAATGAGGCTAAGAAACGTTGCTCCTCGAAATTTCAGTCACCAGCACCTCAACACTTTTTTTAGCCATAAAGTCGAGCTTTAGCATCTGTGATCGGTTTACAATTGAGTTGACGTTTGAGCTGATCTACGCTGAAATGTTTGTGTACTACAAAGTTGGCATGTTGGTGTGCTCTGTGCTCTGCTCTCTGCGATCTGCTTGCAAACAAACAAGAGAAATGCAGTCGTTTTTAGGTTAGACTTGGCCGACCAGACGACTGACTTGATGCTTGCGAAATGCAATTAACCGCAGAGACAGCGACAGTATCTTAGCCAAAGCACTGCAATAAACCAGATTCGCTAATGCCAAAAGCAAACAAATGCACACACACTGACACACACGACGAATACATGTTCGAAAACCTCCAAAAATTTCACTCGGACGAGAGATCACAAATGGATGTGTGTGAACATGTGTGTTTGTGTAATTTAACTAACAAAACCAAACTTGTTTGCTTGCCATCGTTGTGGTAATATCCAAAATGCCAAAAAACAAAGGGCAACAACGGTTGCGGTTGCAGTTGCTGAAGGTTGGTTGCTCGCCTGCTTAGTCAACGAACCAAAGAAGTGACTGGAAGTGAGTGAAATCTTTTGGCATGAAGTTAGGATTCCAGAAAACCACATGCGAAAAGTTCACTTAATGAAAAGCCCCCCCCCCCCCCCCCCCATTTCATTAGAGATGAGATAACGAATTGGGCGTAATAAAGTTATGTTGATTATGTTAATTGGGCTTGTGGGTCTGCCGCTTTGGGGGAGGGGTGGTCGTCCCGAAACACTTGAGCTGCAAATAAAAACAAACAAATTTAAAAGCACTTAACACTTGATTCTCCACACATGAAAATCAAAGTTCAAAGTTCATAATGTTCGGCTAATCGTCTTAGGCGGATAATAGGCATATCACACACGCAACGTCACACCACACCACACCACACCACACACCACGCCACACACACTCATTGTTGTCAGCAGTGATAGTTGTCGGTCCCAGTAATGGGTTGGTTAATTAACTCGTTTTCTCCCTCGTAAAATTTGAAAAGTTTTCCTGTGAATCTAACCCAAATTCATCATAAAATCACTTAACAACAACTCGTTTTCTTTCCCCCTTCAACTCGTACTCGTACTTAAGTACACATGTGTCTATGTATGTCTGTCTATCCGCCGTCTGTCTGTATGTGCTGCATGAGCGTAGACGTAATCTACATATGGAACACTCACTCATCCACACACTCAGTCACTAACGTTTGTGCCGACAAACTTTTGTGACCTTTTGGCATTAGATTTCATCACCTCAACCACCACCAACCAACCCACAAGCAGACAACAATAGTCTTAACAAGTTTAACCCATTTTACAAAACTTAATAGTGTCAACATATCATTTCATCATTACGATATTTCTGCCCGTCCTTCCGTCCCTCTGTATGTGTGTATGTCTGTCCATAAGCCCTTCCGTCCGTCCGTCCGTCCGTCCGACTGCGTGCTTGATATGGGACGTTGATTATCCTTTCCCGTGTATGAACGAGCGTATGCAAAGTTTGCTGGCCCGAATGTACGACCGAACAGAACAAGATGAAGACATTTATCCAAAGGCAAATCATGCTAATTCCATGTTTCTTTTATAGACCAACAACTCGTTTCACAAACTCACCCCTGCCAAAGGCCGACAGCCCGACAGCATTGACTTTTTATGGTATTTTAAATGCTTCCGCTTCTAAACAACAAACCGGACACCGCATAAAATAGATGAACAAACGCACAAACTCACACACACACAGACACACACCTACTTTTATAAGCATGACTATGTCCTCCATGGTTTACGAGTGGTAACTTAAGGCCGGCCAAGGAATAGTCCACAGTTCATGCCATATAATGTTGTACGAGCAAGAGCCACATGTTCACTTGTCCGTACACACACGTACACACATACATACTAAGGTGTGTGTGTGTGTGTGTGTATGTATGAATTATTGAAAGTGTTACAAGTAAAGTGTTAGATTAACTTTTAGGGTTGACTTCCTGCTAAACACCGCCACACACCCCATACCCCACACCTCTCGTATTTGGGGAGCGTTGGTAAGGAATCCTTTACATCCTTGCGAGGGTCCCCCGGTCGTTCGTGCATGTTTACCAGCATTTAGTTGATAATTAATTCCTGGCGTACCTGTGAGAATAGTTCAAAGGCATGATTTAACATGATTATGCCGCAGTATTATCATCAAGGAGAATTTTAAATATGCAATTCATGCGATGTGAAACATTACAAATATTAATTAATTCATCACATGTTCCTGCTACTTCCCTCACCCGTCCACCCGTCCACCCACCAACCATAGCAGCAAACTCAGCCCGGTTAAACGTTGAGCCAAATCGCTGCGGTTGTTGTGATCATGATTACTTCCGAACTTTGTGTACTTTCTGTGGAACAACTTTCAGCTTCATTGAAGCGAACCCAACTTTAATTTCATCTGGAATGCATTTATAACGATTCGCTTCGTTCTAAATAAAAGTAAAAATCTAATCACAATAAGAAAATAAAAGTATTTCATTGACCAGCTTTATTGCGAATAGACCGATTCAGCTTATCGGAAGGAGCGTGGAAGTTCTAGAGCGGCACCGGGTCCATCTAGTGGTGGTTACTGATCATATTTATATAGGGACCATATCGAAACAGGGAAATGTGACAAAGTGTTCGCCTATTATGGAGGGATATATCGAAAGGGGGACCGGTGTTCAGTAGTTAGGCCAATAGGATTCAAGACGACCATTTACGACTCCCACATTTATTACAAGAATCTGCGGTAAGTCGCACATTCGAACATTATCAGTTCCATCATTCAGTGGGGAACGGTAAACTGTTTGTGTTTCTGAACGAAGATTCTTGATTCATATATTTATACATTGTGCTGTTAGCAAAAAATAATGCCAGTGATGGTGACCACTAACGTATATTCCGAAAATCCCTCAAACATCTCCGCACACACGTCTGTATGTATGTTTATGTATGTAGGTCATGAAGGATACGTTTCGTGAACACCGATTCAAACGGCACTTCAATACCTCAAAGCTACTTTAGTTGATTGTTCCCTTTGCATTTTAATTAATTCTGACATCTCGTCGAGGTCCCCTTCATGAGCCGAGCCTTGAAAGCAAATATCATGGACTAACGACATTCCTTCTCCATCTGTGTCACATCAACTGGGCTTTGAAAGTGTTGGCGAAGAAGCTAAAACGGAATTCCAGAATAGAGTGCATTGATCCCTTATACGGAGAAAGAACTAAACGAAAAAATAAACTTCTCGTACCTTTTGTCCAGCATTGTTTTACGTACAGTTCTGAGACATCAAACAAGCGCTGAGCTGTACCTACGAAACGAAATTGCATCTAACGATAAATACAATCCGGATGAGTTCTAAAAGAGTGTTTTAGGACGGAGGGGCTCCAAAGCGACAGCAGACTCAACAGACTGCATACGATAGCGTATGTGTATGTCTGTATCTCCATCTGCTCATTCGTATCTTCAGCGAGCACACTTCAATTGTGTATACTAACGAAAATGGGGATGTAAGGCAACAGAATAAAATAGAGAAAATTGCCAACATCATGTAAAATAGAAAGCCAATAGTCCGGCCAACGCCCCAAACGAAATGAGATCTTCATGTGCGATCCCTCATCCGAAAAGAGAAACAAAACTAACCGAACCGACCAAACGACAGAGCTATCGTAAACACTTGGCCTCTTTTCCCATTTAGTTTGTTGCACGCCACACGAAGTGAATCCTTCCCTATCTCTAACCCTTTTGTTCACCATCACAACTTTCTCCCTCCCTCTCTTTTACTCTTGCTCTCTTTCCCATCTCAAATTCTCGTTGGGCAGTCTCTTTCTTTTTTATCGGCGGCAAACGAGTTTCAATCCATATGTTTGATCACTTGCAAGTAGTAACTACTAGCAGTAGTACTCACAACCACCACCAACACTACTACGGACAAACATTTTGTTTTTTTTTGGCAATCACGTACATACACATGCAAACCTTGAAATTTAAACTCATTTCTCACATCTGGCGATAGTCACGCTGAAATTTCACAAATCACTCAGTCCAATTTGCCAACGAACGGACTCTGAAACGGGGAAGGAGAGTGTGCGTATAAGTGTGTGCGCGCAAGCAAGAGAATGAGTATAAATCATACGCTTGCAATTTTTGGCAACCTCGTCCCTAAAAACTCGGGATGCCCCCTTCCCGGCAATGCAATGAGACGAAACCGTTCTCGAGCACTCTTCTCCCATCCGAACCTCTCTCGCACATGCGGTACTGCATCTCTCCGATTCACGGCGCAGCAAAAGCCGACCCAGTCGACTTCGTGAATCTTCGTGTTATTTGTTGCT
The DNA here is from genome assembly GCA_958296145.1 of Hydrotaea cyrtoneurina. Lineage (NCBI taxonomy): Eukaryota > Metazoa > Arthropoda > Insecta > Diptera > Muscidae > Hydrotaea > Hydrotaea cyrtoneurina. The sequence continues at coordinate 593,078 of OY282513.1, read as the reverse complement.
ATATTGACTGTATTTAGAAGTGATGTTGTATTTGCTTGTACGTTTGTTCATTTTTTTTTCATATTTTTCTTTTTGGTGTATTTTTATATAACAAAACTCTCTCTCTCTCATCACACACAAATACCGAAATACCGACGACGAAGCAACAACAATAAAAGTTGCATTGAAGCCGTTAACCTCGAAGTGCGTTCGACGCCCGAATATAAGTATGAGCGACGAAATACAAGTTGTAGATAAAAATGTGAAGTCATTTGCTAAAATTTGGAACTATGCACATTTGGTGTGCTCTCGTGAGCATGTATGCGTAAGTGCATGTGTGTGCGTCGTTAATGATCGTTCGTACCCAAGTGTGTGCACTCTCATGTACGAGTATGTATGTATGTAGGTACACAACACAGAAATCGTATAATGCCTAAAAATTGCTGTGTGTAATTTTTCTTAATTTTTTGGCAATCTTGAAAATAACAACAACAACAACAGCAACACACAAAACAAAGCAGACGGATGAACTGCAGCAATGTGTATTTTGGCAAACCAGTTTCGTTGTTGCTGTTGTTGGTGTCATTTTGGAGAAATCAACTGGTTGCACAAGAGCCGCAAACATCGTAGTTCCAGCTCATCACATTCTGCTAACAAATAGGCCCCATGGATTTCTGAAAGGGGTTGTCGGCTGTCGGTTGTCCCTGCCGCCTGCCGCCTGCACACCCCGACCATTGTCGATGGGCATATTTAATGTGATTTAGTTGATGTCGCTTTGTTCTTCGTTTTCAACTGAATGTTTGTGTTTGGCCTTCCATCTCGATCCGATATGTATTTGGCGAATCATTGTTTCTTATTCTCAATTTCTATATATTCGAGTATGTACTCTATTATGTACTGCGATCTTAGCTATTATTTGATGGGCAATGCGATGGACATGTTTTGTGTATATTCAAGCAATCGTTGATCTGAATTGGTCGTATAAAAACCCATGGATTTGTGAAAAACCGAAAACGTGACTCGAAACTAAGTGAGCAATTTGTGCAATCTGCTCACTGATGTTAACAGGAAAACAAGAGATCCGTTCAAAAAAATGAATTTTATCGGATCTGGGGGAACAATCCAACTTAATTGTTGTGTGGGAGTGCCCAAGAAGCGCAAACAAAGATATTCAATTTAAAAGGAGCCGTGATCTTACAACTCTTCGTAAAATGATTGAGCCATGGTCCAAGTTCCGCGTTGTGAAAGAATAATAACTATGCATTGGTGAATCTACAACATTTCTCAGAACGGGGCTACAGTCCCCACACCGCGGTGCACCGCCCTAGTGAAAAATCAAGAACGTAACTTTTCAGAAAAATACTGACCATCTTTTACAGATAACTCTTTGCTCAACTGGACTACTACCATGTCTACTATGATGTTGATGTAATTATGTCGTCTTCAACCGAGAATAGATACATTACCTATGAGATATATTATATTAATTTTCTAATGTTAAAATGCCGATATAACATTTGACAGATTTAAAAAGTTGATGTCACGTTAATATTTTTGTTGTTATTTAAAATTTTATTGGTTCCGTAAAAATGTCGTTATCATTTTTTTCTCCATATTTCATCAAAACGATTTCCATGTGTTCCATGTAGTTTTACTCCGCCTGGACGTATTGTACGACTTGACGGTCCCAAGGCCGGATAAAGGAGGATGATTAGAGCGTAGGCCTTGTAAGCCACCTTCGCAATGCCCAAATTACAATGAAAATAAAAATAAAAGATAAAACACGGACTTCTCCTAATGTTGACGACCACCACACACGTTTAAAGGACCACTATAGGCTTAGGCTTCTTATTTCCGGATTATTTACTTGGAGAGCTTGGCAGACTATTCTCAAGGCTCTATAATTTACGAGGCTTTTGAAATTGGTTTTGTTAAGTTGAATTTTAATTCTTGCAAAATTGTCATTTTTAAAAAGTTTCCTTCATTTGCAAATGTTTCGATACATCTCTAGGCGGAGGTGGCATCTGAAGAGCAGCTTAACATAATTTCTGACGGCTTTTATTGTATTTGACAGATGAAGTGCATGTCTTGTCAATCATGCCTACTGGATGCTAACTTACTTACTTATTTTCCTCAATATTCCATTATGGAACAGAAGGGCAACATCTCTCGGATCAGCGAGTATACAAATTATATCGTGCACAGCTAATTTCCGATTTGACAGATTTGATTTGACCCGGTGTACTTTGTATATATAGAATCTTTGCCACCGCTAGAAGAGATGTAGAAATAAGTCCCCGCTGTTTCACATATATGTAGGGTTGTGGCTTCTGGCAGCACCTTACCTTACAAAAGTAGCGCTGTTGTACTATTCTTCTACATTGGAAGTGGCTCAATTCCACATCGTTTAAAATCGATGGAAATGATTCAACATCAATTCAATTGGGTTTCATTTGAACTGAAGCCAAGAAATATTGACCGTTGATTTTTGCAATGACAATTTCACAGGTTACTGTGGAAACCATAAAAATGTAACTCGCGATTTCAAGTCATGTCCGAACCGGCTTTAAATCTTTCGGTTATATGAGTCACATACGAATTACCAATATAGCACTTTTACAAACGTACCCACCAATTACGATGGGATATGAATCCGTTGTGAAATCCGTTTTCATGATACCCAGGCTGGCTTAGTGTAGGGCAGGGATGTAAAATGTTTTTTTTTTAATTTAGTACCATCTCCCCCAAAAAATATACCAACAAATTTTATTTTATTTTCAAATTTGAAATATAACAAAATGCACACAGAAATATTAATTTAATATTAATATTTCCAAAAATATTAATTTAAATATCGAATTAATTCATTCATTTTCGGTGTCGTTTATAAAATTTTACAATTATAACATATTTAGATAATCTAGTTCAGAATGGACAGACGAAATGCATCTACATGATCCGCCCTTTAGAAGTGACATACTATTTTCATTGGCATCGTGGTCTCTGAAAGGAGCCACCCTCCCAACGCACCAACTGCCATGTGTACACATGAGGCATACACACATGCACTCCACTGCCCTGCCTGATCAGTTGGCGCCCTCTCATTTACGCATTTTGTCTGGACGATAAAAAAAAATGCAAAACGACAAATACATTTTTGGCCATGGCTTTTGAACGAGTGAAAGGAATAAAGCCATGCAATGTTGAAATGCAGCCAACATCCGGGTGGTGGTTCTTAGGAGTAGGGAGTCGTTTGCTCAGGGGGCCTGTAGAGCTCGAGTCGCGACTCGACAATATTCGGTTAATTTGTTGGTGTTGGTAAAATTATTTGTCGACTACGCAACGCAAAGTGCAGAACAACAGACAGGTGACGATGGTCGTGGTGTTCAAACATTTTTTCATGTGCAATATTGGCGAACATCCACGTCCTCACACACTCGCACCCCCCCACTAGACACTGCCCGTGTAGTGGGTGTCACTTTTTTGGGCTTTTTTTTTTGGGAGTATCGCGTTGCGTTTCGCATGTATTTATCTATTATATTACCAAAGTATGCAGCCATTATGTTGTGTGTACACATGTACAGTGAATATGTACATATGTACATATGTATGAATGTATATACCCATGTGTACAGTCGAATAAAATATCTTAGGAAGGTCGTAGCGAGCCAGTGAATTTCCAGAGCACTCCCGGAATTGCATCCTGCCATTGCTACAGCCTGATGTTCGGAACAGGCAATCTACTCTGAGTTCCGATACATCTTCCATGAGTTACTCGGCAGCATGTTTCTAAGAGTGCCGATGGTTGGGTAAGTATGTGTGTGCCCTTTCTATATATACATACATTAATCCCGGCTCCATCTTGTTTTATTTGGTTAAACAATTTATTTATTTATATTTAATAGTTATGCACAACAACAAAAAGTAACCGTACTCATAATGCTTATATTCGGTGGTCTATGTACACAGGGATGTGTTTGTCTGTGTGTGTGTGTGTGTGTATGTGTATGTATACGGATGTCCATATTGAACATAATTCATCGGCATTTCCAATTAATATGTTAACACATTATATACCTACACACACACATACACACATACAAAGTTGTTGTTATAATTTCTATATACATTCCACATACATACATACATACATACATACATACAAACAAACATACATAGTATACACATTACAATTTCTTGCTTTTTTGGGGGATTTACTAAAAAAAACGTTATACATAGCGGTATGTAAATACAAATTTCGGATATTCACATACTTGTACATACGTACACATGCCTACAATGCGTATACCACCTATTTGCAGGGTTTCAAGTAGGGGTGGAGTGCACATCGCGCACAGTCATTCCATGGAGAACACACATACATGTATTCACATGTACGCATTTCCTCACTGTTGTAGGGACTTGTGGAAAACGGTTTCGGCTACTAATCGGACTTAAACTTGTGTGGTCTAATTAAGCCTATTTCGGGCACACTCACACCCAGAAGGGGTTTATGGACTCAGGTTATGCGCGAGCTTCTTGAAGACTCCAGTGTTTGAGTTAATATGATTGCGTTTTCATCTCTGCCCGCAGGTCTTTACGAAAAATGCGTCATAGTGCGTAGCAAATGCACCAACAAGAGGTCCAACAGATTTTTAATTCTTTTTTGTGAGAATATTTTGAATATACCCCACATCGTACGGTTTTGACACTTTGCATTTGGTTGTACAATAGATCTAGTAATGTTTCAATTTCGCTCAAATTTGTTTTCGAATTAAACTAATCGGAGTGTTATACAAATGGTCAAATGCGTTCCAAGTGACAAATATTTTCTGATCAATTAGCAGTTTGTTTACAAATATAGACTGATTTGTCTTATAATTGTCTGCTGAATTTATTTGTAATTATTAGCATGTTGTGACGATAGGTCCAACATAAAGTCGTCTACTAAATACTATAAATACGAGTGTACACGAACAAGATAATATATTAAAAGACAAGACTCATTATTGATCTGCAACTGGGCTTTCAAATCATCGGCGACATCGAAGCAGTTCTTGAGAATATTTCATTCGGCAGTTCTGAACATAGTGAAGAGTATCTCCGGAGATAAGAACACACTGTACTGGGAGGACCCTTTGTGTGACTGATTTGGAAAAATGTATTTAGCAAGTTGGAAACAGCGGCGAGCCTTCTGCACATAATGGCCCAGTGCGTATGTGCGACCCAATATTGTTCAAATGTATTCGTATATACTTCGCTCGATACTCTAGAAATTAAGTTGGTCTGAACTCGGTGAGGGTGCTTAGGAACCTATACATTCAATTTGCCGGTATATTAAACTCAAAGAGTGTATTCCATCTCCCCCGCTTCGAGGTAAACAATGGGACGACAGGACCTGGAAATTTGGCTAAAATGTTTGGGGTAGTGAACTGTTAAGTCACACACAAATACATGCTCACTTGCATAAGTAGACTATAATTCAGATTCTCTGTAGCTGTCTCCCTCACTACCTATTGTATATGTTCGTGGATATATGGCCAAATGGTGCCGCCATCAAATGCGTGCAGCAAGTCCTGTGGACCACTAGGCCCACTTTCGTGTTGCCACACAAGCAAACCAGCTCACACGCGCGTTTTCTCTCCCTCTCTCTCTCTCTGTCTCGCTCTCATTCTTTACTGGTCGTCGCGAATTATCCTCATCGTCCAAATGCATGCATAGGCCTATTGCACACGCATGCATGCATTTTCTATGTACGAGGCCCACATACAGGCACACATATGCATGTGGCTGTATGTACTTGCATATGTATGTGCGTGTGATATTGTTTTCCTTTTTTGTGTAATCAAATTTTATGTAATTTGATGTTTTATTTTTATTTTCGAATAATTTTGGTTGTTTTGTCCTTATTTTCAGCCTCGTGTTCGTCCTTGCGCATCCCTCGGCCGTCGTGGTCGGTCAGAAGTGCTGTGACCGCAGCAGCGGCCACGCACACACATGCATACAGACACATTGTGATGCATATTAAAGGTGGACATGCGGGGGCCGACATGCAACAATCAGCATCATGCGTGTTCTGCACGCGACTCTGTGTGTGTACGATGTGCATGGTTTAGTGAATGGACGGCGTATATCCATACATCCCCAAAAGCGCTTTGCTGAAAAATAAAACAAAAAATAGGTTAACTTTATTTTGTTTTGCTCTATTTTCGATTTTATGCATTTGGCCCACGTCGGCGCACCACACCATCATCACCCCTGGAAGCTCTGCTGCTGTCCGTATCCGCATCCGTATGCAAATATTTGTGCCCGGTCAATCATAGCCCCACCCATCCCTGCGCCCCTTGCACAAACTAACGTACGCATCATGGTGTGTGTGTGTGTGTGTGTGTGTGCGTTGTTGTATTCAATGTCATCAATGCGTTGCACTTTGGATTTGGAAATGTGAATTCCAAAATATGCATTTGCTCTGCATGGGAGTGTGAGAGCGTGTGTGTGCTACTCTGTGTGTGTGTGTTTTGTCATTGTTGTTGCAGTTTTTTTTTTTATGTAGCAACCCCCCACTAACTATTTATGAGAGGCAGTGCCGAATGGCAGGGGGAGTCGGAAAGTGCTCTGTGGACGCTTATGTTCGGCCTGTGCGTATGAGCCCAACAAAGTCAGAGAACGGGAGAGCTTTAACGCGGCTAGAGCGAGTGAGAATGAGTCTATTTTTTATTTTATTTTTTGACAGTTTGTCCATTTATTTTTATTAGTTTTATTTTTGCAAAACTTTTTCGTACATAATGGTGGGCCAACATTAAAACGATTTGAAAATTCCGCTTATTACTCGTACGTACATACATTCACATGCACTTCACACACACACACCGACACACACATATTAAATTTGTGTGCATGTCTGTGTATAGGCAGCACTGCGTAAATAACAACAATTTTATGGCAGCAGCATTGTTAACACGTCTGTACCAGATAATGTGAGTGAAGTACAGTGGGGCACGCAATTTGCTGAAATTCTAAAAAAGTTACACGCTTGTCCCTTTCCTTGTCATTGGAGAGCGACGATACGAGGACTATTGAATCGAAACAGCCCCAGTATTTAATCGACATTCCCTGAAGGACACTGGAAATCTCATTTTAAATTCGTGAAATTCTAAAATGTTTCTTTACTTTCCTTTCGCACAAATATTTACCGTGGAGATGCGTTATTAGGTAGAGTCGGTAGACGCTATGCGGTGATAGTTTGGTGCGTTACAATATGATCAAATATTAAGTACCCGTTTTGAAAACACATGGTCCATTGAACAGTTGTTTTATTCCATATTTTGTAGCTAATTCTGTAAATCTATGTGTATACCTCAGATACACACAATACACTGGAGCCGTAGCTTCCGCCTGACCCAACATAGATTTTGATGTTAAAATCGCCTACAACCATGTGAATGGTCTTGAGAGTTAACGTCTGTTTGTTTTATGGCCTCATAGAGTCATCTTTGGCACCATCGCCTTTTTCATCAGCAGTGATACAAATTGTAGGAAGTCCTTCCTCTCTCTGTGTTTTAAATGCGCCGTGTCCCGCGTATCTGATTTGCTGGATGTCGGCGTATGTTTTCCCAACACACGACCTTCTGAATGTATGTTTTCCGTGGAAACCGGCCTACCGCTGGAGATCTTATGGAGTCTTGGTGAAAGTATGGCCGTGGCTCTGGATATTTCCAAGCCGTTCGGCAGGGCCTGGCACGGTGCACTCATAACGAAACCTATTTCATTTGGTGTTGGTAATAATTCCTCGAGATCCATATTGACGTTTTTCACAGGTCGCTCTGAACGAGCCTGTGCCGACCGCAACAACGTCAGACTGTGCGAATGACAGCGACCTCTGTATTTCACACTCATTTGATCATCGGCCAAGTCCTCTGGAGGTCGGGAACAAAAGTCGAACGATGAACGACTCACTTAAGCGCGATACGGTGATGTGGTAATTTGGAAAAATCTAGTTTGCATAATTTCGATCACTTACAATGTTGCTGGAATTAGAGGCAAGTCGAATTCGTATATACATCCATCTACCAAGTCCAATATTGATGATGTTATGTTAGCTGGATTTCAGGTAATAGCCCAATTTTTATTTGGCAAATCGTTGGCACAAGTTGGCGCACTGTGATGCACTTTTCAACAGTGGGGCGAACAAAGTAGTCGCTATCACAACAATGGTGTGGGGAGCAGGTTGTACTGAGTGTGGCAGGGGATGCTTTGAAAAAAATAAACAATCGCACACACAAATATGTATGCACGCATACATACATGGTCGTGCTCAGTACTAGCAGCAGCGCTATGCCCACTATGGACGAAGTGTATGCAGATTATGCCCATACTAATCGAAATGCGTGTGTGTTAGTTCCAAAAATAAAAAAAAAACGAAAATCAAACTCGCCAAATGCAAAGGCATTCACTCACATGCATAAAAAAAAGGCTCACACTGACGCACATCCTGGCGATCGGCTCAACCGTCAGCGTTATCTACGCACACACACACACACACACACAAATGCAAATACAGAGACACCTCTGCGATTGTTTAACGTTAAACTCTAACATTGCCGCACTCTCTGTCCAACCCCCTGACTTGCCCGGTGTGCCCAGCAACTAGTGTTTGCATCGATTTTAATGCATTTTTGGTTAAGTTTGTTTGACTTTTATTATTTTTATTTTGCCTGTTTTTTATGAAATGCTGCTGCACGAGCGTGGAGTAGTGAGTGGTGGTGGTGGTGTGTGGTCGCTGATGGCACATTACAGGAGGAGTAAAAAACAAACGTTACAAATAAAAAAAAAAATACAAAACAGACCGAACCGAGCCGAACTGAACTGAACTCAAACGGAGACCAGCTGCAAAGCTTTTTACCCGAGCTGAGGACTACAGCGTCGTGCAACCGCACTTTTCACCTCTCCTTTCGGAGATGCAATCGCATTACTCACTCTGCCCGATGGATGGATGCGTAAGCAAGGGACCTCTGAAGCCAGCAGGGCTACTCATTTGGCTTTCGTGGTGAATATTGGTGAAAGGGCTTCAATCTCTGCTATTCCCAATCCCATTGTCCGGCCCGATTATATTTTTATTTGAATACCGAATGTGTGTGTGTGAGAGTTTTTGTTTGTTGTGTTTTTATTCTCGATATGAATAAAAATCAGACCCCCTTTGCCCGACATGCGATAGATGTCTCCAGAGGACAGAATGCAACATACGGTCGCTCAAATGTGATGATTGCCCTCACATGAGTCGAGTTCAAATTTCAAGCAGAGACCGTCACAAAAAATCCCCTCCCGCTCAACCGTTTTTGAGTTAAAAAAAAGGCGGATGGAATGGAGGAGATGTGAGTGTAAACTCGCACATATCGATGATGTTGGACACCAAATGGGCAGAGTGGTGAACATTTTTATTCCCTCCAAAGCAACGATTTGCAACGTAGGTAGAAGGAGAAATGCCCAAAAATACAAAAAGAATCCTCGACAAAAAACAAACAAGACAAACTGAAACAACAAAAAACAACCGAAATCGCCAAAAAAAAAAAAAAGAAGAACAAAACAACAACATCGTTGTTTTATAATGTGCATCATATCATCCAACATTGACAACACAACCACAGAGCAACAACATTATTATAACTCAGGACGGTTAACCTCGGCTTTGACGCTCCCGCTCTCCCCTCCGTGTGCCTTCTGCCTGACCGGGTCCGTTGCTGCTCACTTGTGCTCGGCTTCACTGCACTGGCAGAGCACCTCACGCAACTGCACACACATACAGACATATCCTCACAACTACAGACAAACGAGACGTCTGTAACTTTTGCCGAAATTATTTTTGGAATAGTTCAGGTCCGTTTAGATGAAAATCAGTAAGCCTACGATTTGGTTGTGTTACGAGTAATTCCTCCGAAAATAATACAAAAAACTAAAAACAGCAAATAATTCCCATCAGTTCAATTCAGTTCAACAGTAACAACAATAACAAATCTATCACAAAGTCTAACTCTATTCTAACTCTCCACCTGAAATGTGAATCAGTGGGAAGATGTGAAATCTTGAAGAAAACAACACACAAAAAAACTCTCCAAATCATAACAATCAAATTGGTGAATGGAAAACTCATGTTCGAATAGAAAATAATCCTACAAAAAAAAAAAAAAAAATTGTGCAATTTAAAAAAAAAGGCAATCACACAACAATATAACGAACCTTATTTAAATTTCATATGAAATTGCATGAATACTTGTGACTTCTAATCCAAACCATCCATCCAAAAGTGTCTAAACGTCTCCCTCAGGTAAGTTCTTTAAAGAAAATTATTCGTATAACATCTGTACGGTAGGTGAATCCAACGTTGCATCCAATGTTTTCGACGCCCCTTGTGAATGTCCCGTTAAGAGAGCTGCCGTACAGAGTAAATGCAGAGCCTAAATTTCTAGGATTCGTCCTAATCCATTTGACCACCCGTTTAGTTCCATCAGATCAAACAGATATAAAAATACATAAAAATCAAAAATGTTATTCCTCGTTTTCCAAATGATATAAATCGAACTTTAAATTGAAAGGTAAGATATTAAAATATTGCGTCTATTTCCATTGATAACTGAATTTCAAAACAAATTGAGTTTCTACATGTTTACCTCTACCTCTGTGTGCCGATGAGTGTACGTTGTCAGTGCCATTGTCTACGGAAAGTGTTGGTGTGAGGGCTATTTCCTTTCTATCGGTGAATTGTAAATACGATCAGCATCTTCACAATTCAAACGCTTCGTTTCTCTATATATAGCCTAGGAATTGTTCTATTTCCCGAATTCGTTTATTTATGCTGTATTCAATACAATTGAGAATTCTACACAAAAAAGGTCACATTTTTAATTTTCTTTGACTTACACTCAGGAGATTCCACCATAAATACAATTCCGTCTCTTAACTATTGGAGGCTGTGAATCGATCCAAATTCAAAACATATGGAGTGATGTTTTCTCAGCGCTAACACTAGTGTTTACCGCAGTGCGGTCGACTTTTGTAACTACATATTCTTAAAAACAGCTAAATAATTATTAACCAAAGCAGAAACATTTTCACAATTATCTAATTCGTACCTCAAATGCACCAGTAGTCTGAGTCAAAAGTAATATCGCTATCTCAGAACATGAACTAACTAACTACAGCTCAATTGATCAAAATACACTACCGATTGATGTTCAAGGCCATTCAAGATATTTTGACGTTTTAATTAAAAAAATGTTTGCCCCTTGCAGTTGACCAGAGAAAATTACCCAAGACAGGTTGCGGTGAAGGCGAAACCAATACCCTTCACTACTTAGATCGCTAAAGCTGTTCGCATTACCTCTTTACAGCCATACAAGAATCAGTATGTGTGAGCGCATGAATTTGAAGTTTAAAACTAGATGTGCAAATAACAAGTAAACTTCAGCGAAGGTTTCGAGTTAGACCTGGCTTTTACAAGTAGCCCGATAGGCTTTGCGGGAATTCAAATATGTGTATATTCCTAGTCCATGTTGAAAATTCCGTATGAATCGCCTGTGCTTCCGCGTGCCGAACGCTGCGAGGCTCGGAGTTGTAGCACTGATTAATTGTCCTACAATGAACATTGGGAATGAGCTCATTGCGCACACACAAGTGCACTCACACACGACGAGGACGAATTCCCATGCACCTGTTTTTGTGGACCAGCAACAGTAGTCGTGCAATGCGAACATCTGTTAAAATATCATTGCAAGTGACTTTGCTTTGCCGCCGAGATCAGCTTCAGGCCATACTGAGCCCTGTAAACTCCCAAAGGGATGTTTATGAAAGTGTCGATTGACGAGGCTTCATCTGACCGCCACCCGACCCCCTTGAGCTGTTGCACAAATATTGTGACTGCACTTCACATACCTACTTTGTACATGTGTGGATGTGTAAATGCATACCGATCGCGTTCTTAATTAATTAATAGTATTCATTGTTTCGCTTTTCGTATTTTGAATTGTTTTTGTACAGATTAAGCGAGATGTGTTTTTGTTTCTACCGAAACACTTACGGCCGGTCAATGCCCCACAATAACAACAACAGCAAAACAGCAGAAACTTAACAACGCCGAAATACATCTTACTAACACACACACACACACACACATAAACATATATTCTCAACCCCTCACTCTCCCTTGACAGACTCTCGTGCAATCGTACGTCCGTACTCTCTCAACATTATTCTATAGTCTCTTCATTGCTCTTCCCCTTGAAGTGAGGAAAAAGAAGGAGAGAAAAACAAGAATAATGAACTGCAAAAGCTGTTTGTTTTCTACAAAAGATCGTCTTCTGGTTTTTAGAACAAAGCAGTAAAAAGCACACTCAGAATATGCACACAAAATAATTCCAAAAAGATTATTTACACTCACACACATATACACTCGCGCAATTCGCTTACGCGTACATGCCTACACACATACGTATGTACGTATGTGCATTATCAAATGTCCCTCTTTAGTGAACATACAACAACCACAACAACACGGACAATAAACAGTAAACAGCAGCAACACCATCATCAGGAGCAGCAGCAGCACGATCCTCGACTACGGCGTCGACACTGGCAGACTTTACAGGCTGACAGACGGACAATAACCAAAACAGACCGAAACAAAAAATAATCATCCAAAAACTATGGCAAAATGAAATGCATGAAAGGCACACCAAAAATCCAAAATGGTTTCTTAACATCGAAACATGAAAGAAAACATCTCAGCCAGCATACGACGACCATACTCCAAAAATATCAAATAGCAAATAATGCATGCATTCTTTGCAGCAACGCCTAAAACTGCACGTGATACATGCACTCACACACACGCACACACATTCATTTACCGGAGAAACACAGCAATACACATGTATATGCACTCACACACACATTAGTCGTAAAAGAAAGTTCTCCCTTTTGGTGTTGGCATGAAGACACAAGGATACACTCAAGGAAGAAACCATAAAATATAGGAGATGTGAAACCCTGCACAGACGAGTTGCTCACGATCCTTGTTTTTGTCGCTGTTCCTTTCAGCAACCGACGAGTACACTAACAAACATGTTCTAGTAAGTAGACCATCGTGATAAGGCATTTGGAAGTACCTCCAACCACAGTTGATAGAAGCGGGCTCCTTATATTTTGACACCAAAATTATGCGTGTTTGAAGAAAGATACGGGGAAAGTCTATTGAAAGCAGGGCCTTGTAAAGTCGAGATAGAAACCGCTGAGCGTCTATCGTATTCTCATATTTTTCATACACTGAGAACGTTCACAGGAGCGTCATGGCTGGCTGGATTTGGAAAAATTAGAGACACGAACAAAAATGAAATGTTAAAGCAGCACATTTCATATATTTTATTCAAAAATCTGTCTAAACAAAAAACTTTTTTTTTGGTTGAGAAAACTGTTTTTCGAAAGACCGTTAACCGTAAGAAGGAGCTATTCGACAGGTATGATGCCAATTTGTTTCAATTTAAACACCAGAAAAAGAGTCTCAGCAATATTTAGCACTGTTATGTTTCTGGTTGATAAAATCAGAAACTACAAATTAGACGATGAAATGCTCTAAAAAGTGCACACATTTTGAAAAATCTGCGAAAAACAGAGAAATCTGCGTAGAAAGAACGAAATTAATTTTATTGACAACTTGTTAAGCTTGACCAACAGACTTCTAGCAATTTGTTTACTATCAGAGAAAATTTAATTCTTGAAATACATTTTTATATTAGCAGTTAATTTTACCGAAAATCATTTCTGACTTTTGTCAAATCTAACAGACACGTTGCAGAAAATCCTTCGATCATGATTTATGGTGGCAATATTTACATACATCTTGCAGTGATTCTGTCAAATCTCACTTCGAAGCTTCTTCAGTCTAGACTGATTGTCAGTATAGACTTGTAGATTTATTCATTTTAAATTATACTAAAATACAGATGTGCCCCAGCGCCACTTGGACATTATTGAGGCGAGCTGGCAAATTTAAATTTAAATATTAATTTTAATTAATTCAAAATATCTACAGATTTACAAATGAAACGTCGTTGAATTGCTACCCATAATTTACAAAAGAAGAGTTTATAAATAACTAAATAAATGTTCTCTTCTTGAAAATTAAGACTCTACTAATCAGTGTGGTCGTCGTCCATAACTAGAGGCGCAGCTCAACAGGATTGCAACACAACATTTCGAATATTTTATTGTTTTTTAAAAAATGTATTTCTTTGTTTAAGAGATCTGTGCAACATATGACAAGTTACTGGAAAGATGGTCCATATATTCATATTAGAATAAATTGATCTGATGTTCTATGCTTAGCTAACCGTTTAGTCACGTAGAAGCTATTTCTTCAAAAGTTTGTACAGTATGTTTGTACAGTATGTCATGAACATGTTTGGAAAATATCAAATGATACATACATTTTGGATGGGATCCATGCCTGAGCTTTGCGCTGAAGTATCCATGACTTTGCTATAGTTGTATAATAGCCTGGTCCTAAACAAGGTGGCAGGTGTTTCTTAGCAATATTATACCAAACGGCGAAGATTGCCTTGAGACTGCCAGTAATGGCTTTGGGATGTATATCAACCAAAGGGTTGGAGTAATAAACATTATAGTTGAAGTGATGATGTGTGTCTTGATATTCTAAAGATGGAAATGAGAGCCACTGGCCAAAAATTCGCATAAGTTAATATGCAGTGCGGGCAACGATAATGAATTAACTGTTCCTGATGACAACCTTGCAGCATCAGTCAATTTAATATCTCAACATTTTTATAAACACCTTATACGATTCAAATCCTCTAGTGTTGTTCACATTTTAAAAACGCACCAAGAACATGTACTCAGTTTGGAAAGCTCCCGTAAATTGAGTGCATTCTCAGTAGTCATTCAATTCACGATAACAGTGATACACTACTGCTACGCCTCTACACTTGTATAGGTGTATGTCTGATTACGCTTCAATGCCACTATTTATGTAGTGCTGAGCATATAGCGAGCCATAACGAGCTGATAAGCACCTTTTAAAGTTTACTCAAAACTGTTATCAACTATCCGGCTACACATATAAGGTCTTGGAAAATAAATTAATTGGACTTAATCTATTGCTGGTTATCAACAATCACATTGCACGTGTCAGAAATGCCAAGTTGTTTGGGAATTAATAAACACAGAAACAGAGATTTCTGCAACTCAGAGCTAGTATTACCCAAACTATCACACCGCATCGGAACCGGAACCGGAACACATTGATGTGTTCCATAGTAATGGATTTCATTAATGTCGACATTCATTTGTACCGTGTACCAAATTGAAATGTAAACAGATCGGATGTAAATTCATTAAAATAAGTAAAACCTCTTAACTGTGAGGCCGCGTATGCGTTTGTTTTCCTGTAAACATAATTTGTTTTTGTTGAGAAAAATCATTCACAATGTTTTCCTGACATGGGTTTTGACATATTCACCAATAACGCTCCAGAAAAGCATTGGACGACAACTACCTCGGAAGAACACATGAATACGTTTGGGTATCACGAACTGGAGAAGCCAAGCAGAATACCGAAGAGCTAGAAAATCACTTATTAAAGATGCCAAGACCAACAACAGGTTGTAGAGCCAACCTAAGTAAGTAAGGAAGTAGGAAATACGAAACTCGACTTGGATTAACAACAACAAAAACTACTTTTACTGTAACCTTAGAAACACTGTAAGAAGGCACAATTCCAATCGTTATGACCCCGACGTGATTTGAACACGCAACCTTCTGATCTGAAGTCAGACGCGCTACCATTGCGCCACGGAGTCTAAAAAACAATCACGGACTTGTACCGATAGCTCATGTTCCGTATCATAGCAATGTCCAATAACTTTTCGAAAGCCTCTCTGAGAGATTCAATATTCTTTGTTTTACCTTTTCACAACTTTCTGGTTGCATCAAAAAAAACGACACTACAGTTTCAACCACTTGACGACTTGCAGAACAGGAACTACAAACCGTAAACAAAACAAAACAGCTGATTCGAACAACGGTTTTGAAACAAGGCCAATCCAACAGGATTTCATGACACCAGTTCATGTTGGAATTGGTTTCCTATCCGTCTTGAATTCTGCATCAACCCTGAATATTTGAAACGCGTTGAGTGCGTGTAAACCCCTAATTTGTTTGTTGGAAAACAAAAAACTGTTTATCTGTATTAATTCTCATATATTAATTTATGCGAATTTGAGAAAGATCGAATGATGTCAACCCGGTATAAGGAGATTAAATCTCGTTTAGCTAAAAACATTTAAAGATTTTGCGCAGGTCTTGAGAAAGATTGATAAAACACCAACTTAAAGACCCGATTTATACGATGACTTTCCTTCCAGGGTCAACATCATTGGGGAGAAAAACAAGTGGGATAGTAAAACAATCACGAAAAAGTAGCCCGTCTATTGAACGTATTACTGTGCAGCTTAAAACTGTTAACATTCCCTACAAATTTTCTTCAGTTATTTTATTCTGTAACATGTTTTTGATATATTTATTGGGTGGATTTTTTTGATTTTTTTTCGTTTCTTGCAACGAACGCATGTATGCCAGGCTGTCTAATTCGCATATGCGAATGCGAATTATTCGCATCATTTTGAACATTCGCTTTCGCAAAAAAATATTTAAGTATTCGCTTTCATTCGAAAAACAATAATATTGCTTATGAGTTTTCCTGAACAATGCATTCGAATGATTCCAAACATTCGTATGTGTATAGAGGAATAATTATGCGATGCAGATGTGATTATGATAGTTTTTTATTAATATTAAATCCCGAGGGAAAGATTAAGAATATATTGATTGACAGTAAGGGAAACAACGACAGCTTGTTCGACTGTCAACGACAGTCCGTTTGCGCGAGAAAACAAACGATTTAGCCTTTATGTGGAGCGTATGATTAATGTGCAATTGTAAATGAATATCACTCATTCGTCAAGCTGGCCATCAAAATTAAGCAACAGCATACAGACCAAAAATATTATTTCAATGGTGACTTATTTTTAGTTGAACATTTTGAGTTGTGTCACCTTTGAAGTTGGTGTCCGATATATATATAAAGAATACATATGCGTAATAATATATTAACTTTATTTTCGAAAAAAATGTTTCGGTTATTTCAATATGATGACTTGATCCTAGTCCATCCAAAACAAAAACAGATACCAATATCCGTTAGTAAATTTTGCAAATGCAATTAAAACATTATTTGAATTCATTAAGTTATTAATTAAATCTGTACTCTCCTGTGCTCTAAGTTTTCCTTCAATTACAACTACATATGTGATGTAGAATTGGAAATGAACCGCAAACATTTAATTTTGTAATTCGTTGAGCACATTAAATATTTGCCACACACATATCGGTATAGTTGTTTAACTTATATATTATTTATTTTCGTTCGTTGCCCTTTCCAGATATTTTTATAAATATATATATGAATCCGTGGTTCTCTGCAACGTGTTGATAGGAATGGCAGAATTGACTCATTCAAATTATTCTCTATTGAGATGTGTAGACTGTTACTTGTAGCCCATGATTTGAGTATTTTGAAACCTAGTTTGGGTACGGCCGTGGTGTGGTAGGTAGTGTGTGCGACTATCACACAGAAGAACCCGAGATCGAGATCGAGCAATCTCTAAGCCATGTAAAACTTCTCTGAAAATGCATTAGCCGTTCGGAGCTGGCTTTAAACTATAGGTGCCGGTCAATGAGTACACCAATTATATTGTTGTCAATTGAGAACATTTTACTTACATCACTAAACAAAACGAGCCAAAAACAATTTAATAAACATTTTGCAGGATTCGAAAGCGTTTCCACACCGTCATTGTATTTGTAAATATGAATGAATGAAATATACATATGTATTTTAAATTTAGAGTGATTTTCATAAAAAATCAAATATTCTCCAGCTGATCTTCTAATCTTGGTCCGAGGTAAATAAAATATGGTTAGCCACAAAACGTCCAATGGAATTTTGGAAAGACGGACGTTCTTACGGAATCCGAATGAATATTAGCATTGACCGTAACATCCGGTTCATATTTCACATTTTAGAAGAACCACCCGGAATTCAAGTTGAGCGAAAAGTGTAACCAGTTACAACCATACATATGTATGTAAATATGTGCATATCTGCAATAGGTGACAGACATACGTATTTATCTGGAGGGAGCACTTAATGGCATTTACATACGAATGTATGTCTGTTTGTGATACGCTTGGTGTGTATGTATGGATGGATGTATAATACACTGTCACCCTATTAGAATCATTTGATGGGTGCTTTGTTGTTGTGCCCCTCGTGGTCGTCATCGAGCGCTGATCGCTCTCTCGCCTCCGCATGAGACCATTTAAGTTTATTTTTTTATCTGTTTGCATTCAAAACAAAACAAACAGCACTGCCAGCCAGCCAGCCAACCGAACAAACAGCCAGAATTTTGGCAGTCATTGACCTCACGACGAGAACTGAGCAATGGAAACAGTAAGAACAACAATACCAAAAAAATATCGAAACATGAAGAGAAGAATCCCAGCCACAACACGCACACACACACACACTCACACGCACACACTTAACTACGACCAAAACAACTTACTAACTCTCTTACTAATGAGACCAAAACAGAAACTGAAATGTTCTGCCGAAGCGAATGAATGATCGTGTACTAAATGACTCGGTTGTTCGGCGTGGTGTACTACAGAGGGAGACCTCGAAGGCAACATTGTGAGTTCTAAAACACCAACAACAAAACAGGGTGATTAGTTAGGCATTGGGTACGGAAACAGAAATCCGTTCAAATCACCGTAGGCAATGAACACTTCATATTTGGGTTACATGCGAAGGCAGGCATACATACATACGAATTGCATACAGCCAGCCCCTAACAGAACAACATTTCAAGTAGGCTGAGCAAGATCAATGATCTCTCACATTCCCCAAATATTTCAGAGGAGCAACAAGAAAAAAGTTTTGCGATGACTATGCGTCCCTCGGTGTTAAAAGAAAAACAACGTCATCATAGGGAAATTCGTGGAATCGAAGATGGTAAGTTGCGAAGAATAGTAGCATAGCCTGTATATTTCATATACTTTCCGGGACTTTCTACCGAAATACATCAAGAATATCAGTAATATGGCATAAAGCCACAACGATCGTAATGTGTTTTTTATTCGATATTCATATTTTACATTGAATTGTACAACATTTAAATTGCATTCGGAACTGTTTACATTTCGGTTTATAACTCGGAAACTTATAGGACATAAATGATAGAAAATTCAGATATTTTGTGTTTTTCCAACACATCCCCCATGATTTTCTCTTCGATCTCAACCGGATGCTACGACCCAAAGAGCAGCAGAGGTACTAGGTGGTACTAACACGGAAAGAAAAAATGGTTGTTGTATGAACGAACGCGTTTCGTTGAATTATTGGAAATTATGTTCATGCAACGAAACTTACGTTCATTCAACAAAGTTTACGTTTATACTACGATACGAATAAAATTGATAAACGGGTCCGCCAAAAACTTTTTTTTAAAAATTCTATAAAAAAAAACTACTGGATATTTTCTCAAATTTCTTTTTTTATTTGAAAGTACAATCCTTCCGGTTAAAAATTGAAAAAAATTGCATTCAAATCGCTGCCTCGGCTGGCCATGCAGTAGCCTAACGACATCAGCTCTGCGGCTGATAATGCGATCTTCAAAAACAGGGCGCAAAACATCGAATGTAGCTTCGGCTGTGTAGCGTAGCGCCGTCCTGTTAAAACCAAATGTTGCCAATATCTCTTCAATTTTTGTAAACAAAAATTCGTTCAACATGGCCCGATAACAAAAATAATGAAAAAAAAACGTTAGACCCGCGGACCCTTTATCTTGTTGTTTTATACAACATTTAAAGTTAACGAAACACATACGGTGATACAACCACGGATTCGTATGTGCAACTACTCATTCATATTTCAAACAAAATAATTTGTTTATGTTTTATTCTAATGTTCAGCATGGAAGCCATTTGATAAATATTGTACACGACTGTTTGTCTACATTTAGAGTCTCACTAACCAAAACTCGTTTCAGTCTTTAATTATAAGCTGATTTTGCCAACACTTACAGTTAAGGAAACAAGATTGGCAAACACACACAACAAAAAGGTGTTCAATGCATGTGTTTGCTTTGTTTGTTTTACTGCTACATTTTTTGGGGATATGCGCTACTAAACAGTAGTTCTCATTCACAGCAGAAATCATTGCAAATGGATACCGATGAGGAAGTGTGGCAGCTTCCGAAACGGATCTGTATACCTTGCCTACAATCAAAGCCAACACAATGCTTGAAAGCCTTTTGAAGCATTTGAAAACTGTATTTTAGAAAAAGCTGAAGATAATACATTTTTATTATTGTTTCCAGCGCACAGTATTGTCGTATCAACGGAACAATACTGTTGCATCAACAAAATAATATTGTTATACCAACGAATGTGTTGGTTGTATCAACGATTTGAAAAAATTTTCGATTTACGTTGTATGAACGAAACTTTTTTCGTTGCATCAACGAAGCCCGACATTGGTTGCATTTTAATGACAGATTTCGTTGATACAACGTACAAATTCATTTATGCTACGAAACTTTTTCTTTCAGAAAGAAAAACCAAAGAATTGTTGGTTTAATCAGACATGCAAAGAAGCTGTCATATCCAAAGAGGAAGCGTTCAGAAATTGGCGTTTAAATAAAAATGCCAATACTGAGCTGCTACGCAAACAGGCAAGATCATCGTGTGCCAGAGTACTTAGGCGCGAAAAACTTCTTTACGAACAGCGTCTTCGTGCTAAAGTTCTCTCTTCTCCCAGGGGAAGTAAGAGCTTTTGGTCATTCGTAAAAAGGGTAAGGGACAATTCTTCATCTTCTATCCCAACTCTCGTTAACGATGACCAAATATTCACTGACCCGGTTGACAAAGCTAGCTGAAATATTTGCAAAGAATTCATCTTTGCCAGAAAGCAGTCTGGCCACTCCCGTGATCGGAAACGTATCTAGTTCGATGCGCCAGATATTTTTTCGAACACGTGGTGTTAAAAGGGTTCTTGCAGATCTTAACGTAAATAAAACTCCGAGCCCGGATGGTATTTCAGCACTTGTCCTATGTAAGTGCTCTTCGACGCTAGCTCGTCCATTGCGCAATCTCTTCAACATGTCGTACCGTGCTGGTATTTACCCTTCACGTTGAAAAGTTGCCAATGTACAGCCGATCCCCAAGAAAGGTGAGGCCACAAATCCGGCGAATTACCGTCCAATTGCAATATATTCTGCGCTATCGAAGGTCATGGAGAGCATGGTTAACGACCATCTTGTTAAGTATTTAGAGTCTAACGGCCTTCTTAATGATCGACAGTATGGCTTCCGTAGAAATCGATCTACTGGAGACCTGATGGCGTTCCTTTCGGAGCGATGGAGTCGATCCATTCACCGCCATGGTGAAAGAAAGGTCGTGGCTCTGGATATTTCCAAGGCGTTCGATAGGGTCTGGCACGGAGCACTCATATCAAAACTTATGGCATTTGGTGTCGGTAATATCTTCTCTCTTCATATCGAGTTTTCTCAGGGATCGCTCTATACGAGTTGTTATAGATGGGGTCTCATCCAACGAGCATAGGCTGACTGCAGGAGTGCCACAAGGCTCTGTCCTCTCTCCTTCTCTATTTCTTATTTTCATTGACGACCTGTTGGAGCAGACTGTGAACCCAATCAACTCCTTTGCGGATGATAGCAATGATATAACATTACCAAATTCAAGACCAACGTCAACCAACACTACTCCCTCTTTCCTCCTTCCAATACCCTTATTTCCCATCGCTAACACAGTGCATTGCATTTATAGGGCGCATCCACTGAGTGTTAGTAAAAAAAAAAAAAAAAAACGATATCATCATACAGCGTCCTTTTCGAATATTTATCGACATTTAGATATAGAGATAAAATTCAAAACATACTTATGTTTTATATAAAGTAACAGTCATTTGCATTTTTAAATATGTGACAATTACCTTACAAAAAATGTACCATTTGAGTATGAATTACTAGAATATCATATTAACTAAATAAGCGTAATGTCTGTATAGTTGGTTTTTGATGTTTTTTAATTGAAATACGATTTCCGTTTCCTTCTTTATTGGAACTTTATTCCCCTTAGTTCCAATTACCATCCGCAATTCCTTTCAAAAAGTACGATTTTTTCTTAAAATAATTATGAACTAAAATAATAAAAAAAAAAAACCATATACCTAGATTGTTCTATGGATCGATCAACTATTCTTGGATTTGTGAGAAACACAGGAGAAATACATTTATCTGTGCATTTTAATTTATTTTAGTTGATTTTGATCTGCGGTAAGTAAATCTAGATCGTGTGTGTATTTGGGAAGTTTATACGTAGAAGCAGAAAGACGTTTCCTCTTGTTCATGGACCGCTTTTAGGAGCAAGAATTCAGATTGAATACATTCAGACATCCCCTCCACCTTCTCTTCTATGTCATGATGTGCTGAAGTTTGAGGTGGAACTATGTCAAATTCTTATAGATGAAAAATTTGGGTAGCTTTTGTCTCATATTCCGCTCTTCGAATCAGATTATGTCGATTTTTCAACCCCATTTATTTTGTTTCTTTTTTCCTTAATTTTCTTGCGAATTGCTATTGTGTACATGTGAAGCAACGTACATACATATGTATGTCTGTATGTATGGACATACATAATGCTGTTTATATGGTTGTATGTATGTACCTATTTCTATTTGTGTACTCGAAGTTTTTTAATCGATTTTTTCATTTGCCCAATTCATCAAAAATAAGTCATTATAAACTTTTCTTTTTTGGACGGCTTTCTTTTTTTCTTCTTCATTTTGTCGAAAGAAAAAACCCCAAGAACATAAAAGGAGGAAAACATTGAAAGGAATGAATAAAATGTAAAGAAAAGGGAAAAACGGCGAAATAACCCCGAAAAAAGTTTGCTGTAAGCAAAAACTAAGCTTCTATTCAAATTCTACTTCATCGAATGCAAAGCAGCGGCAGCATACATATTTAAATATAGAAAAAACACAAACACACAAATACATGCAGACATACATACAGATTTCGATTACCGAACACTCGCTATGTGAACCTTCTGTTCCGTCGCTCCACTGTCTTCCTTTGAGAAAAAAATCAAATACCTCCCCCTCCGTTCCGAACGAGCATGGCAAGGAGTATATCGGAAAGTGGCATCAGCAAGCGAGCAACCCACCAAACTACACGACGACATACCACTATCGTAGTAAAAATATTGCGATTATGAATTTGAATAAGTGAGCGGCGGAGTGGCGTGGACAGGGGCAGGATCAACAACAACAATAACAGAAAAATCGGCAATACAAGTTTTGTGTATGTGTGTGCGTGTATGTGGGTATGCAGTGGCGGCAGCAGTAGCAACATTGGGTAGTAGCAGTAGAAGGCAGCGACAGCGACAGCGCCAGCGCCAGCAGCAGCAGACACTATATAAAGTATTTATACTCGAATACATAACAACAACAACAACAACAACAAGAATGAGAACAACAACTACAAGAAGAGGATTGTATTGTGCAGCTCTAAAGTTACAGCTACAGCTACAGCTATAGCCAGCTACTATTCAGACTATGCAGAGTTTTCACTTCTCTGCCACTTCTATGAATGGCTGTTTCACTGTGTGTTCGTCGTTCTTTGGCGTATTAAGTAGAACTAAAGACGAATTTCGAGAAGGAAACGTGCGAAGCGAAAGACGATACTTTGTGTGTTCTGTTCAGTGTGGGTCTCTATGTGTGCGTGTATGTGTGTTTGCACATTAAGAATGAGAAGCACAATCGAATCTTGCCTCCATGTGCTTCGCTTGCTGGCTGGGTGGATTAGAAGGCCGCGTTTCTCATTCGTTTCGATTTTAAACGTCATTTTGCTTGCCTTCTTGCCGAAATCATTCCAGCCTTATATGCACATTGCGACACAATCCTCATGTCAGGTCGCACCTAAAGTGCCCTACTACAATTGTTGCCAGACGGAACCGGTGAATTTCATTTGTTGTGCATGATAAACTTTGTATACATCTCTGAATGGCACCAACACACCCATCGGACCGGATGGCTAAGGTCAGTGATATTGCTACGCGGATTTGAACCTCGCCTTTTTATGCTATACTCACTCAAACCGTCTGTCCTACCACGACTAACATTACATATAACACGTTGTCTCTACGTTCATAACATCTGGATTCTAACCCCAATATTGTTACAACTCCACTTGCCGTTGTCTGATTCCTACCCGGTTCTATCTTGAACTACCAGCGACTGAAAGATGTGCACGTAATGAACATTTCTTAACTAGCGAATATGAAACAAACAGTGATGTTGCGGTTGCAAACCGTCGGATGCCTCGACGTTGCCAGCTGACCTAAGCGTTAGTACGGAAATACTTACGAGCGTTACACATATTCCTCAGTATCAGAATGACGAGCAAGAGGGGTGCCGCCTTCAAATCTATATAGATATTCCTCAGATTTGTTGTACATTCCCTTCATTTTCGGCACATGTGCCTCCATCCACCTTCCTCCAGGATGCTTAAGTGAGCTAAGACGCTTCAGTATAATAAATAGTTGTGGAGGAGGGAGGCAGCGCGGAAGTTTGGCCAAAAATGTTCTTTTAAGCTTAAGTATTAATATTTTGTATATTTTAGTTGTCGTTCTTTATGCCTTTGTTTGTTCTTCACATTTTTGTTTGTTTTTTTGTGTGAGTGTTTTTTTTTCACTTTTCCGTTAGAAACTCGCTCTGTCTTAGCTGAGGAGACAACGTCATTCCATGTGAATACATTGCCTCCCTGTGCCGTTCAACGATTGCTGGCACCGCCATTTCCATGAGGATGTATGCACACACACACACACACACACACAGACAAACACATACAATTGGGTTGAAGACATCCGACGTCAGTCGATGATAGCGTATGAGGTGGTGTAACGGCATTAGCGGGTTGTAATGATGAATAGATGTTGTTCCTTAATTCCACTGTTTGTTCTCCGCGGCTGTTCTCCTCTGTCTCCTTTCGGGGTGTGATAAAGGTCCTGTTGGTGCTCGTGACGCTGATGGTGGGGGGAGGTGATGGCACTAGGACTATATGTGTACATAGTTTGTGTCGACGGCTGGGTTTCCGATTTTGTGTGTCTGCAGCTAGACGCACTTCTAGTTTGTGAATCGTTGGTTGTCTTTCAGGGATCTCTGTGGTGTGTGTTCGTGCACGGAGTTGAGGCAAACGACATGTTTGTGGCAGTTGCACGCCCTCCTATTCCAAGGCAAATATTGACATTTTTCGGTTGCGCTCATAAAATGCCACCACTACTTAATTGATTTATTATTAATTTATTTAGTTGAGAAATTTAATTTCGCTGCTTTCGTCAATTATTCTAAATTGAATTGTTGGTGAGGAAGTAGCGAAGACATCCTGATTTCGTTGCAGACAGAAACAAGAAGTCGTGACTTCAGTGATTTATTGCTTAGCTACAGCAAAAAAGCCACTTCACTTCACTTCACAACACATCAACTGCATCTGCCATCACCAGTATCCAACGAATTAATCAGTAACACAATCGGTGTGAAAAATGTCAATTTAGTTTTCACAAAATACGAGTGGACTCCAAGACCATATGAAAATATCAAAATGTTTAATTATCACATATGAGTCTAGATTTGGCGTAGGTGGCCCAACATTTCAAAAATCGTTGCATCTGAAATTGTGATATCGACCAATCCAAATTGTGATGCTGACCAATCCAACATCTTTTGTCCTGACACATAACTTTTTATTTTGTATTCTTTCGTATCCTGGTGTAATCTCCGTGGAGCTTCCAATTGTTAGAGGAACAAAATTACACACCAAAATGATGCACTGAAGATACCTTTTTTTTATATATTTGTCTTTGACACGGTAAAATTCTGTCTCTGCCCTACTTTCTTGCACTTCCTAATTCTAAAGTTCGATTTGCATTCGAAGCAATGCACAGATTTGGGATGATTAGTTCGAGTGACCATTTAGGATTGATCTGCTTGGCCCATACATTCCACGCTCACTTTCCGGGACGTAATGTTCGCATTTCGTTGCAGCCAATGTCCGGGACTCTCAACTATGCTGGCCAACACAGGCGTAATTAAATTCAGATACTGCTATTTCAATTTTTCCCCGTTGTTCTGTTGTTGTTTTGTTCCATAATAAATGTTTTTGTTTGCCGGCCACTTGTGCTCCTCTGTACGTATGAGTATGTGTTATATACATTTTTAAACTTTTTTAATAACAAAAATAAAAATCCTATTGCAGCCAAGTGAAAACTACAAGTTAAATATTCAACTTAATACGCTATAATAGAATAAACAACTTTGGCATACTAGAGTTAGCGTTAGCATCGAGTACTTGTGTCCTGTACAGGCCATAGGCTACGTGCATACTGTGCACGTGTGTATGTGTGATCACCGCAACCCCTTCCGCTTGCCGGAGTGCGGTCATGGCAAGGGATGAGTAGATATCAATTTACCCTCAGCGAATGTGTTGTGAAAATCCTCTGCCTAATATCACCCCTTCTTCAGGAGCCAGCGAGGAGGAATGATTACAGACAAACAGACAAACACACACTAAGGCTAATGTGTTCACTTGTTTTTTTTTATTCTTTGTTGTTGGTGTACATTTATATAATTATGATTTTTTTTTATTTGTCTTTTGTTCTCATAATACTGAAGTACATTTACATAAAATAATACTTAGTTTTCTATGTGTGTCTGTGTGTGTGTGTGTGTGTGTGTAGCCAACAACAATTTACTTTAAAGCTGGCATAATTTATAATTTATTCATGCTCGTATCTCTGCCGGAAGTTGGCCTCAGTAATGAAGACAGAGGAGAATCCGCTAAATGGAACTATCTATGTCCGTATCCTGCCAAATCAACAAACTACGATCTTTCAATAGTTGACGCATTCTTAGAAAAATATGGCGAGGAATGACACCGCTGGGAAGTTTCTCAATGTTTTGTCTACACGTCATTAGTGCTGGGATTTTCAACCGTATGCTCTATCAGCAGTAGGTTGTCAGTAAGCGCATCCATTCGCCATATGTATTCGCCAAAATGGACAAGATCTATGCGTAATCATCCGTTCGACATTTTTCTATCATTATTACTATTTTGATCTGCTATACATATTAGTTTGTCAGACGGTGGAAAGTAGTGAAAGCCTGTACAGCAATTCCACATGAAGTGGCGATTGTCTGAACATATCCCTCGAGCAGTTAGCCAATATTCAATAGCCAAATGTTTTTGTTTTATTTTAGATATGCTAATGTATTTTAAAACTGATTTGAAATCAACGATCACTATTCACCTTACTAGGATGGAGAGTCTGACCGCTGTTGAGATGTTTCACTGCATTTGCTTTCCTTTGGTAATGTGGACAGAAGGTAGAGGTCGGCCCTCCGTCGAAATTGCTGCACACGATTTAGTGGATTTACCATTCTGGAGCAACATCCAGCAAAAGTTCGATATTATTGCAGTTGTTTTGAAAGGTTATTACTTTCGGTTGTTTGGTTATAATCTTTATTCAAGTACATCGCATCACACGTATGTGTACGTGGACGTGTGTGTCCGCACATACATATGTGTATGTGTGTGCGATGAAATGAAATGAATATTACAAATTTATTTATTTATTTTCGCGCAAACAAGCAAGAGTAGATGCCGCTCTAGAGGGGCATTGATAATGCATTGTTAGTTGTATTGACTGGCAATCATGGCAATCACCGACCGTTCCCCCTATCGGCCCCATAGCCACCGGTCCCAAGCTACGTACAGTGAGTGTGTGGCAGTAGTGGTAGTAGAAGGGCATTTGTATTACACTTTTTGTTATTTTCAAAAATTTCATCGAAAACGAAAAAAGGTCATTGATTTCACAATCTTTCTTTCTGGGTAGTACGTGGCGTACCACTCGCTCGCTTGTCTGTCCGCCTCCTCGCTCTCATTTGCTGAAGCACACGTTAAGTACACACATGCAATACAACAAAAGTGCAATGTATCCCGAGCTATATTTGACTAAATAACAACAATAGCAGCCCCATTTACTGTTTATACTTGAGCGTTTTGATAATGTGTGCATAGGTAGATACTCGCATACACACACACACACACACACATATATATATATGTACATGAGAGTGTGGTGGAGATGTCTCAGTTGGTAAATGCAATTTTGCTGTAAGTAAATATAACTTGGAACACACATTTCGCTTCGCAGAATATTTATCACGCAATATTGCACTTGTTGTAGACATTGTTTTGCTAGCGATAAGATAACGCACTGTCCTCCCATCCGCCCCCTCCTTCAGTCCTATGAGTACGGCCAGACATTCTACGTAAGTTTAGATGAAATCAGTTTATGCGGTCTCTTACTGGAGATCGTGCCGAATCGTAGACACCCTTCACTATGGAACCCAGCATCGATGGAGCTTCTCGGCACAAAACACTACCAAATCCGCAATTAACGCTGCTATAAATTATAAACCCTAAATGGGTCCAATGAAGGAACGATATTTCGCCAAAATGTAAAAAAAAAAATCACAGTATCTTCACAGACACTCTGACCAGCACACACTCTTCTTCTGGCGTAATACCAAACCCATATATCCATTGAATGTGCTACGAAAACAATGGATTCCTTCAACTGCTCGATAAACTTCTACCCACTTCGTTTCGAAATGAGTCATTAGATTGGGTTGCCCTTGTATATCGAACGGCAAGAATATCGCAGGCTAATGCAGTCACTGATGTCAGCGAAGTTCACCGTTTGTTCCCTAATGGAACATGAACTGCTGGTATGTATATATGTATGTATACGATCGAACAATTCCCATAGAAATGGGCGCAGACTGGAAGACAATTAAGGATTATTTCAACAGAACAGAGTTCTTCTCAAGACCTTTCCAGGTACCAGTTAGAGCGCACAACAAGCCGAATACTGGCTTATGTGTATGTCCAAGGAGATGAGACGAGAAAATCCGCCTCCTCTTCTCAACCTAAACTAACCTACATGTGAGATGTAGCTACTAGAACAATATCATGCCAAAGGCCTATGTCATTTTTGCATTTATTAGGAGCAGTTCAAATGAATTTGGTGATCGACACACAAACAAGTTGTTGTTTACTGCGTTTGTCCGTCGAAAACTTGAATATGCTTGAATTGTTTGGAGCCGTTACGCGTCGATTCACATTGAGCGCAAAGATTCGTTGTCTTATATACATTTTTCATAGCTTATTCCTAGTTACCCAGATCGTTGTTAATAAATAGATTTACAGACTCGAACAGAACAGGAGACAAATGGGTTTCCAAATGTCGTTCATAAAAGTCAAACACGTTCTGACGCAAGTTGGACACCGTATTCGATGAAGGAACTGCAGCTATACGTTCTTCATACACATCGTTGTTGTTTTTATTTTTAGGAAGCACATTTTTCGCTACAGCATGTCTCGTCATCCGTTTGGTCATGACAATGCAACAGGTAGGAATCACACAGATTGTTGGAAAAAGAACAAACAAGAAGCGAATGGCTTTCTCGGAGAAAATGTTCCCATGGATTTCGATGTCGTCGGTTTTTCTTGTGCTGCGAAATGTGCTGCTATTCGGCAGCAGACGGACAGGCCAAAAGGCAGCCACAGCACTCAGAAAGACATGCCAGCCAACGTTTTCCTTGGAATATCAACTACATCCACAGACACTTACCAACACACTCGTCCATACAAATGTACGTACATACATTCACCCACACACACACACATACAGAGCATTTCACAAGGACATGAACAGGAACAGACTCCTACCAACGCCACAATTACGATGGCAGAGAACACAAACACTTTCACTACTGCTTTTGCCATGGCCTTGAGAGTGGTCATGGCAGTCACACAAACAAAATATTAGCTAATAATAACTTGGTCCGCGCGGCTAACAAAATGTTGATGATGATGACGATGACGATGACGATGGTGATGGTGATGGTGGTGGTGTTTGCGATGTCGATGACTATGTGGACGACGGGGATGGTTCTGTCGTTGATGATGATGAGTCGCTGCCAAACTGTGCAAGGAAACACAATCATTAACGTCTGCGGACCCTCACCAACACCACATCGACACATTCATTTACATTCCGTTGCATGTATTTACAATCAGAGGTGTGGAACGCTCGTTGAAATGTCGCCGGAAACGGAACTACAAGTTTTCAGTTTGCGACTATTGCTGTGTATGTGTGTATGTTCGTCTCCTTGTTGTTTTCTCAGCTGTTTCTTAACATCCGCTATCGCAAACGTCCTTGACGTTGGAAGTCAGTATAAGTATAAGCCAACATCGCATCGGTTGTTTCACCGGTCATTTTGCTGCGAATGTCTCGACGTGCGAGCTTATCTGTGTGTGTGCGAGACAGACCTTAATCAACAAATGTTTATTTGTGCTGGCTATGATGTGTCAAGTTGTTTGGGGTTTTCCTCAACATTGTCTAACATGGCCTGGGGTGATAATCCGCATAAAATTACAATCACACCCACACGAATCGACAATCGCACACACTGCTATTCACACACATGACTACTCTCACACACAAAAACCCATATTCTTACCCACAAAAAAAAGGCCAAGGTCGTCTTCGATTTTCCTTTTGGCTTTTTTGCACAAGAAAGTCCTGCAGACACATCCACAACCGCTCATACTCATATGTGAATACATACATACGTACGTACGTACATATGTTCGCATTTTTACTGTGTGTGTCCCAAATAGCAACATATACATGCACATACATATCAATCTGTATGTGTCTGGGTATGTTGTTATTGTTGATGATTTTTTTCGCTACCACCCCCAAAACGTGTAAATAACGTTCACCCAAAATGTGTGAAAATAGGGTTTCCAAGAAAGACTTCTCCTCCGACACTCACACTGTGGAAGTGCAAGGGATACCAACAAATACATACGTTCAGACTGGCACCCATAAGTGTGGTACACAATTCATGCGATTCCATTCAAAAAGTGAACGGGCTAGTCCTCAATCCGTTCAGTTTAACGTGAGACGATCTGCATCGAATGGCAGGATACGGGTCAGATGAATTTGGCATTTTCGTCAAATCATCCGAAAAGCCTTGCCCCTAATAATGCCCACTAGCCTAGAGTCCTTCACTATGTGATTCCACATTGTAGACTAAAGACGGAAAGTTTGATCGCAGCACTGAACTAAACGTTCGTCTGTCGCCAGCCCACATGTATGTGTGTACATGCGTGTATGTGTACGTGTGAGTGTTTGGGCATCTTTGCGATGAATACATTACGACAAGGCACTTCCTTACTCGGCTTGTGTCCTTCCGTACAGACCACTGTCTCGTGGTCTCCACTGAAAGCAAACAGCCCCACACACAGTCGACCTTGCTACAGTGGAGGAATTCCTTATGACAACGGTCTGTCCCACCAGCACCAGCAGACGAGAACATACAACTTGTTGCATCATGAATTTGCTCACCCTTATCGCAGACAAACATACAAGCACACATACAGGACATTTCAACGCTACTCGGGATGGCTTTTCTTCGCCTGGCGTACAAATTGACACATACTTGTGGTTGTTAAAGTCAAACAGTCGTACACACACTCGTACGACTGCGTGTGTGTGTGTGTAAAAAGGTTGACGTGACTGGCTGACTGGCAAGAAGCGATAATATGAATATTTTTAAGAGATTTTCTACCCCAAATGAAATAGTTTAGCCACAGAACATAAAAGTTCTAACCTATGAGTGCTACACACACACACACACACACACAAACACTATCACACATGGCAACAATGGCAAAATGGTAATTTGAGCAGCGTCTGTGACTCGCACAAGAACACAGCAAACTTGTTTTTCTTGTTGCTCGGTAGCCACCAAATGGCAGGGATGGTTGGTGGGTTGGTGGGTTGCTGTTTTATCGCTGGATAAAGGAAAAACAATCAAAATATGTAAACAAACATACCATCCACATATGCGGATTATGTCGGTGTTGTTGGCTTGCTGTTTCTGCTGTCGCTGCTATTGTTGTTGTTATGTCATTATGAAGGAATATGCTTACGGAAAATGTGTGACATCTTTAAATGGGACATCAAAATAAGGGTTTTTATAACCCAATTGTTAAACAATTACTTAAGTGGTGAAAACTCCTGCGACACGAAGCGGGGTTAGAGGTTAAAGGCTAATTGCCGATTATGCATATGTGACTGGTTAAGTGGCACACACACACACACACAGAGAGACACATATGGAGAGTGACAGACGCACGGGCACGCACAAATTCATGCGTGAACCGGACACTTGGAAATTAACCCCTTTCAAGCTTCATCATCATTGGTTACGATGGCTGGAGGATTAATTACAGCTACGTCATGTGAACTTTAACCCTTCCCCATTCACATGTGTATAAAGAGCTTATAACTTTTAATTAGTCGTATCAAATCTTGAAGATTTTTTTAATTTATTCAAAAATGGCGTCGCAAACTTTACGAATAGAATACATGCACACACATGCGAGGAAGCTCCAACACTTTGAAAGCCTTGAGGATTCTGAATAAGTAAAAATTCGAACAAAAAATTGTTAAATGTTAATTAGTGCACAGTTACAATTACATTAACAGCCACGTAAAAAATAATGTGTATATGTATATCCCCACAGCCCCCGCAATTTAAAATACCACCCCCCCCCCCCCACAAACACACACACACTCCATAAAGTAACAATAGAGATAGACCGAGGAGAAAAAGCTGAAAACTTTTAAATTAATTATTAGAACGAAAAAGAAAACACCACCAACAACAACAACAACGGCAACGACAGCAAAGTACTGAAATGTGTAGTGATGCGCGCCGAGGCATCAAAAGCTCATACATTACACATCATCTACATTTGCACTCACACACACACACGTATTCATACACATGGACCCACTCGTTACATACAAATCAATCCCCCGGCCCCAACTCCAGTTCTACACAGTTACACATACACACACACACACACACACCCATGGGTATCCAAGGAAGATGAGTACACTCATACACACGCATACCAAACTTACTTTCACATGTCACCTCCCAAGGCAATTTCCGTTGCCAAATTGAAAAATTACGAGTGGAAAAAAAAAAACGAAGAAGTTTTTCACATTTTATACGCTCATTACATAATTTCGAAGTACATGTACGGAATTTTTTTATTTTAGAAATGTTAAATGAGAAACAAAGCAGCAGATATCTAAAAAAGCAACAACAACCACAACATCAGCGACAAGGTGTATGTACATATGCATATGTACATATAAGTACATATGTATATACATACGCATACATACATACTGCTGTATATACTTGGTACTAATTTCTGTTCTTCTTCATACTTTTCCCACATACGCCAATGGAAATTAAAATGAAAAATTGCAAACGACGTGAGGAGCTATAAACACGAGCAACTCTAACGCTTGTCAAAATATCCCAACTACCATGTGGTATGGGAAGGGAGGGGGGAAGTTGAGGGTCGGCTGGCAACCAGAGCCTCGCCGCCCCGCCGTCCGACGCCACCACCAGTGCGTAGGCTGATGGTGTATGCGTTTGAGTGTAACAAAATGTTATCCAAAAACAAAACTGAACAGAACAGAATACGGAGAACAAAAAAAGTTAATGTAAAACAACAACAATAACATCTTAAAAAATATAATGTATGTACAGACGCGTACACACGCATACATCCGTACATAGACAGAAAGTTCTAACGAGAAAATGCTCGTCCATGTGAGCAAATGCCAAGTGTGCTGCACATGTATGTATGTATGTATGTATGTATGTGTACATACAGTTGGGAGCCCTGAACATACGCGTATGTATGTACATGTGTGTGTGTATGCAAACATACCAAAGTAGTAAGTGTGGGTATGGGTGTGTGTATGTGTGTGTGTGTTGGGGAACGGTGTATTTGAATTTCTTTTTGATTTCATTTTATTATTATTATTATTATATTCCTCTCTGTTCTACTCCACGCAACGTTTTCTTTTGTCAACATTTCAAGTGTGCATACATGTTACCCGCTTCCAGTGCGATGCTATGCGTCTGTGTGCGTGATGATAGTGTATGTATGAACACACACGCACACACATTAAGGCATTAACAAAACTACCCTTTGCACTACATGTTCATCTTAAACGCTCAACGACAAACGACAAATCAGTACCAACAGCCCAAACAATTGTCTCACCAACATCAATACCTTCGTTATGAGAGATCGTACGGTGGACTATCAGTGTGTTACAGAATATTCATCGAGGGATCGAACGATCGACCGTATCTTGATTACGAGTATATGTATGCATGTGTTGTTGCAATTGCAAGTTGTCTCATCAGTAATCGATTGCAGGTATTGTAAACATTTCTATAAAAATAACACCAAGGCAAATGTATTTAGTATCGAAATGAAATTGGACCCCAAAATGCGAAAATAAGCCCCAAAATGTTTATGAAATTATACTCCAATAAAAATATGAAATTAGGTCCAGAAAACCATAAAATACGTTCATTTTTGATTTGGGGTGTATTTTCGTGGGGTCGGATGGCATACAGCCGCCTGAAGAGGCTCTGGAAGCCTCGAAATTGTTAATCGTTTACTGATTTTTGATCACCACAAGTGCCTTAAAAGTGCACTGCGTGCCGTCTCGTATGTTCGTTTGGTCGCGTCGCCTGCGGAAAAGGAACGCTTGGGTCTACTCGCTTCGTTGCTACTATCATATTAATAATAACTTTGACAAAACTAATATAATAAACAAATTTGTATTTTAATGTTTATCTAATAAAGGTTTTGATTGACCGTCTTTCGACAGGTTGTCCAAACACAGACTTCTTAATAGATGATCTGACTCCATTCGGCAGTGGTTTATTTTTGAACTTTGAGTAAAACGGACCAGAGCTGTCTGGATCATCCGATTTGGTACGATGCTAAGGGGTGCTCGACACACCCGTTTTCCAATGCGTTGACATCGTAGACGAAACAGCCTATTATGTCGTCCACCGTTCCACTGTCAACTAGCGATTTCGGGAAGTGTAGTGTATGTAAAATAGGTAAATGGTGTGTGTGCTTATCTGCGGTGCGTATGTGTATGTCGAATGGGAGTATATTCATTTCGTACATTAACTAACTGTGTACGCACTATGTAAATATGTATGGATGAATGGATGTATGTACTTGCACATTAATACTAACACTTAGGCAGTCGCAACACCATCATCGCCGTCGCGTCTACGTCGTATTCACTACCACTATACCGCATTATATTTCACATCCCAAAAGTTGTACAGCGTCGCTTTTTTTGCTCTACTTGTATGCAAACATACGCGCAATATTCCTTCATTCATTCCGTTGTGTCGAGCATTAGCTCTAGCACAACAAACTACACACATACGCACACACCAAGAACCGGAAACACCCTTCTACTTCCTCCAAAGTAGGTTTTACTTATGTTGAAATAAGAAAAATTTAAAATCCCAAATTACAACAAAAAAAAATGCGACAGGCACACCATATAATATATGTATGTATACAAATATGTACCTACATATTACATGACAACAACTACAATAACAGTAACATCGACGACGACGATGATGACGGCGGCGACGACGACGACGACGTCGCTAACATTTGGGTATATAAAAAAATGCCATTAGCGTTTAGTGAAAAAAGAAACACGCACACACACATACAACCAAACATAACATGAGAGCAGCATGAGCATGAGTGTATGCCGCCTAACAAAGACTGGAGCAATAACAATATCAACAGCAGCAGCAGCAGCAATAATAAAAAGTGCCACCAAACCCAACTTCCTCCCACTCCTGCGTAACTTCCACAAATACCGCTGTACAAGGACGACTGATTTACATTTTTAATTGTATACATACACACATACTAAAAAATAATAACAACAACTACAACACTACAGAGACACAACAAATCTGTGAAGATCTGATACATCCAACTCCATCCAAATAATGCCAGCAATAGAAGCTGTCCCTGTTGCAGTTGCAGTTGGTGTTGCTGTTGGTGTTGGTGTTAGACGCGCGATTCTCGTTCTCCTGCATTCACAGCAACTCACATGCCATGCTTGAGGTATGTGCCATTTTATACTCCGTACAACTTCAAAATGTGTTATCGATTTTTTCGGTATTTCGAAGGATTTATTCTTTTGCATCTTTCTTGTTACTGCTTGGCACGCATTTAGCGTATTTTCGTCAGCTACTGTATTCAATGGATTTTGTTGGTGTTGTTGTTCTTTGAGGAATACCGCTGCGATGAGACGAAAAATGGAACAACACCTACTGCTACAGATGATGTGCGAATCCCTCTCAAGCTGTTTATGATAACCGAGATCCTATTCATTAAACAGAGATGTTCTAAGAAAGATGAATCTTAAAAACGACATAAAACCAGTTAAAACCATTAAATATCGAACGGCCCCCTTGTCTTTGTTTGCACTATGCTAGCGATAGAAAAAAAGATTATTGGAAGGAGGAAAGAGTGAGTAGTTAAATGTTCTAATGTCACAGGTATCCACTAGCCCCTATCACCACCACTGCTGTACTCTGTACACGGTTCAGGAGCTGCAGAGATTTCTTTTGAGCCCCTGCCCATATATGTGAGTTATATTCCATGTTTGGACGGCATATTTACAAGATCTGGTGGGGTGAAGCTTTTCTTGCACACTCACACTGCCTAAACAATTGAATGCTTCCTTCGACACTTTGAAAATATGGCTAGCCCAACGAATGAAGAGACAAATTGCCGACGTGAAGGATAAATACCAGCACGATACGACATATTGCTATCGGATCTCACAGCTTTTTTGCACGTCTGATTAAACCAACAATTCTTTGGAGGTTTGATCGAAGCAGTCTTCGTGTTTATACCAGGAAGAATTATTTTCTCAACCATTTTAGTAGCAGATGTCGATGCTGCTATTGTCAAGAAAACATAATTTCCAGTTAAAATGCTGATAAGAATTGTTGAGCACAGTCCCATGTGCATTCTCGTCCGCTTCGTAGCTGGTTTAGAAGTGAACCGAAAATCGGAGAACAAGAAGGATGTTCAAAAGCTACAGTGATCTCAATTGTCAAGAGGTGCTAACATATTAAACTTGTACTTTTGAGGTTAAGTTGTTTAGGTTAAGAAAAGTTAAAGAATATTACTTTTTTGACTTTCAACGCGCGAAATGTGTGTTGGTTCATTCACTAGTTGCGCCAAGTTGTTGTGCGTGGCGTACTGCGCCCCCGGAGAGGGGCCAAGATTGATTATGGACATTGAAATTCGCATCAACTACAACTTCACTGTCCTGACAAATAGCGGTGAGAGCTTGAGCTCGGTGTGAAATTGCACTTTCAACCGGATGCCGAGACCCACTCACGTAAAACTCGGCGATTCTGTCCGGACAATCTGCTAAAAATATTGAAATAGAGCCGGAAAGGGCGTTGATACCAAATTTGGAGTTCTATTTTTTTGAATGTTTCGCAGCATGTCAAGGGCACATTGACGTCTTTGATCCCAATATTCAGACCAGCAATTAAGTTTAAGTTTTGCAGAAACCTTCCCCTAATCCAATACAGACCGTTCCCAAAGCCGAACAAATGTGTTGTTTTACCAAAGGTCAGCTCCTCCAAACCATCCGGGCACTCCTATTTATTTATTAAATTTTTAGCCAAATTATTTGTTTAATGTTCTATAATTAATAGTAATTTATTTTAAAGACTGTTGACTCTACAATTTGGCATTAATATGATTGTTATTCATATCGGCAATATATAGACAGATATGTATTTTATGTAATGTAAAACTATAGTGATTTCTGATATCCTGAGACCGTATAACTTATATTCTGGGTCATTGTCAAATGCCAAGTCCGTATGGAATTGATAATCGGGAAATTGGCGTAGTTCATGCCAGGCAATGAACTTTGTCCAAGGTCATAGGAAGATCCGTGGTATAGGACCGATCTCCATATAAATATAAATATTCGTGTGATTTAAGTTAAAAAAGATATGTCATAGTATAATACTATGAAATATTTATAAACTCACCTGTCATGAGCTTGAGACGTTCTCATCCGATCGTGAAATGTTTATTGTTGTTTTCGGGCCAAAAATACGTCTTTTGCTCCACCATTCACATCCACTGTTTGGTTAGTAGAGTAAGAACGAGTCTTTCGCAAGTGTTTTACCGAACGAAGGCAACGTCGACGGCAATACAATAACGCGCCATTGTTTTTTTTTTTTTTTTTGAGTTTTTCTCCAAATATTATGTGTTTCTGTTGCCGCTATTCCTTTTCCGTTTTGCTCTTGGTAGGGAGAAAGAACCTGGTATTAGATAAGTTAGAAGGAATGTGCGCCATTATTTAAATGATTTACAAAACTTTAATAAATAACGTCGCATTTCATTAGAGTGGCATGAGTGGCGGTGAAGTAGTGTAGTTTAGTGTGACGTTGTTGGTGAGCGGGATGTTGGTTGTGGGGGGGGGGGGGGGGGGGGGGGGAGGCATGGCTGGACAAAGAGGGAGAAGAGCACGTTAACAAAAGGAAATAGGAAACTTTATGTTCACTACGAAAGATATTCAAAATGTAAGCGTGAGCCAACAACATCGGCGGCAGCAGCATAAAGTAAATTTATTAGAAAGCATTTCTTTCATTTCTTTCTTTTGCATATTTATTCGCTATTGTTGTAATCGTTTTTACTACTTGTTTCGAATTGCCGTCCCCCTCCTCCACATTTACCGCTTTGTCCTTATCCGAGGGCACACCATCGGAGTAGCAAAGAATTATTACCGAAGCAACTAAATCCCAGATGGCGCACTATATAAGTTATGATATAATTTGCGTTTTTCTTCTTCTTCTTCGTCGTCGTCGTCGTCTTCGCTTGCTGCCACTTCGACTCTGCACAAGCATTTTTCTAGCCATAAGCTCGACGGGCATGCCATAAAAATGTAAAAGAATTTAGAAAACAAAAACAAAGACTCATTCCACATCATGCCGCGACTACGGATAAGATCCCAGCAGCCGACATCAATGTACTGCAGCAACATTTGTGGCACATTTAAAATGTAGTTAAGTTATAATTTCCACAAGTTTGCCACCTACGCGTTATATCTGCCACCAGTAGGGGTGCCTCCTCCGGCTCATGCGACGCCTACAGGGGCTGACACCGCAATATTCGACAGTGAGCGGGACATAGTATATGTCTTTTATTTATATTAGTATGGGTTCCCCACTGGAAAGACAAACCTATTTTGGCACGATTGCCCTTATTTGCCAATATGTTCGGATGTACATGTGATGATGGCATCGATAAAAAGTGATTTTCTATCTGCATCGAATTTCCCTTGGACCCTCTCATCATGGCAACGTTGTCAAGTACGACATCCTGACTCCAAGTCTGGTGTCTTATAAAGTTTTATCAGCAGATTACCTGTGTACAAAATATATATTTTTTTAGATAATGTTTAAACCGGACAACATTAGTAATTGGAAAAACAAACCATAGCAAAAAAATTGTTTATGTCAAAAATAGAATTCGATTTAGCAGTTCAACGCCTGTATGTCAGTTACACCCTTAAGGTTGCTGTTATAACCTAGAAGATGTTGAGGTTGCAGAATTGCGATTGTATATGATCGAAGTGATCTATTTTCCAAAATATTCTTCTTAAGATCCCCATTTTAATAACATGTAACGTTTTTTTTTTTTTTGGCATATTTTTGTTTTGCTGATCCCGACCAATTTCCGTCACATTGTATCCTACTTGCGTGCTTACACATCCATTTCCTTCTTTTATTCTTTTTTTTTTGTATCGTTTTGTTTTTATTATTACTTTGTGTTTGGTCGAAATGTATGTATGTATCGGTTAAATGGAAACACAATACTGTGTGCGAGTATGTGTGTGTAAAGCTATTATTATAGTTTGTTTCCTAACGGAAAGAAATGGAGTAGAATGGAACAAAAATGATAAGTACGTAACGATAATCCAATGTTCAAAGTAAAAATCCTAATAATGAGAGACCAACCGAGCGTTGGCAAAAGGAAAAGTGAATAAATAACCGAAACAACCGATTCGGACCCCCCGAGTGTGGGAGGGGGCTCGACGCCATTTAACCGCTCACGAAATGAAACTAAAAAGGCGAACAAGAAAAAGGAAACTTAGAAATAATCGCCGACATAAATCTAAAAAATGGACTAACAATGGCCATGATGGCATTGTTATGCGTTGCCTGTTCCTATTGAATCTTGAACCGGCCAAATGATTTATCTCGGACAAGCAGGACCGTAACAAAATTCGACCGAAAATAGTTATAGCCAAATTCTCTCCTACACACCAACATTACTGGCCCGGTTGGAGGGGAAGTGAAAGAGCGGTGTGGTCGGTGTGTTGTTGCACATAAATACATGAATATTTCTTCTTTTTTTATTTTCAACTTAAACAACAAATACTGTACATTGTAGTAATAGCCAAAAGTATTAATTTTATTGCCGGCCTACTCACATCTTTGGATGCAAACGAGACGAGATGACTACGAACACAGCAATAACGACGGTGGCGTCGGTAGCAGCAGCACCAACACAATAACAATATAAGCTTACTACCTTTTATAGCTGTTTTAAAATTTCCTAATACAAAAACTGTAAAATTTTACTTTAATGCCCCATAAAATGTTGTTTTATAGTTTGAAATTTATTGTACTCTCGTACCTCGTACCGCTACACGACCACCACCACCAACGCAGCCTTCGCTACCGTCATAGCCGTAGCCGTAGCTCACCAGCCCCCCACCGCCATCGACTTTGCCACAGCCACAGCCACAGCCACCGTCACATTCAAAAGCGTTCAAATGTCTTAAAAAAATAAAAATCTAAACTAACGCAACCTTTTGTAATTCGTTTCTTTTTATTAAGTATGTTGCAGCAGCACAACCCTGCCGCTCACCTATTCTCAGCAGCGGTTCTTCCTTTCGTTCCTTTTTTTTTTTGTTTTGTTTGTTCCTCAAATGTATGTATGCGTTCGTGTGTGTGTGTGTGTGTGCGTACCTTAGGCAACGCTCAACTAAACAGCATCTTGAAGCAACATCATCAGCGTTAGCCGCAGCCAAGCAAACGCTGCCAGAGTCGTAACTTACCCCTAACGAACTGTACATAAATCGTCTTTTCAAAAAAAAAAAAATATATAAATACATACCTACATACATACATATATGTATGTATATACAATATATATAAACACACTAATGCCAGTAAAAGGAATAAGAAGAACTAGAAAATTTAGTATCTACACAATTTTTTATTACAGCGAAAAAAATACAAACTTAATGGCTGTAGTGAGAGTAGTGTTCGGAACTGAACCGGTGGGGTAACGGGTGAGGGGGAGTGTACGGGGGATTTGGGTAGCTGGATGAATGAATGGTGGGAATGAGGCAGTTATAATAATTTCAAACAGCAAGAAGTTGGAGGAGAAGCAAAAAAGAAATGTCTGCGCCACGACAAAGCATTTGTGGAGGAAACAAAAAAAAAACGTATTTTGGTATTTTGTGAGGGAAAAGTGGCTTTCGTTTTTCGCTAGTTGCAGTAAAAGAAAACAACAGCAGCAGCAGCTGAAAACTCGTAAATTTGAATTTTGAAAATGTATAAAAATGTGTATCCCAACAAAAATCTCCCCACACACACCTTGTCCTCCACGCACTAATGATGTATTTCTGAAGGGATACCGAAATTGCGGGTTTTTGTAACGGCTCTTTATCTGATCTAATAAATGCGGAATCGATATATACTAGGTCCATATACCAACATCATATTGTCGGCTAGGTAGGTCGGGCTTCATCAGTAGAGACCACATTTGGCCACTTTCGTTACCGTACCCTAATTTGTCTTGTGCATCTTCTGTATTGGATAAGAGAAATTGGTTTTGAGAAATTTCCTAGTCTACATTATCAGATCAGAGTATGTGCATTGGAGTTGCGCCCAGTTGGTATTTAACATTATGTATATTAAAAATCCAATAGAATGGTCTATTGGAATAAAAGGGAATGTTATTGGTATGTGTTACGGATATCATTGGATGTGAAAAAGTTTACAATTTCGAAGTCAAATATCGTAAAGTAACACAAAATCTGAATCCTTTCTTTTTCTGTATTAATTTTTTTGCTTGTTCACAAAAATATTTCGTCATACTCGCCTTAAACTAGAAATTCAAACAAATTGAAGTACTTCGAAAATCTGTATTTTTTATAATATCAAAAACCACCTTCGATACCAACGAATACGGATTCGGATTTGCAGTTTGTGGGAGGTGGTTGATATATAGGAGTATAGAGGATATATCAGAGAATCGCTCTATGCCCATTGCCAAGGTGAGCGCAGGTGGCGAAATAGGCATGCGAAAGCATGAGTCCAATAGAATATGTAGCGTCGAACGGTTTTATGCAAGGAAAACAATTCTAATGTTCACTCCATCGGTAAAGGCACAGCCACGGGTCAGCAGTCCCATGTTGTATGGAACAAAAACTGGGAGTAACTTCTTAGCTTATTAGCATTTGGTTACGGGGTCTGACCGGAGACTTTAATCTTGTACCACGGGTGGTCAAGAGCCCCCGGAACTTCTTCCGGCTTGACCAGCCGGTGCGGCCCCTGGGGGAGTATCGTTGTGGCTGTGGTTTATACCCAAATCGCGGGGAGAGTTTCGGCTCGGTGTGATGTTGCATTGCAACAAACCAAGAGGGAAGCCATGATCCATATATAATATGCTTCAATTTGGTACCGGCGGGCTGGGCTTGGTGGTCTCCATCTCGTTTAGCCTAAAGGGGCGTTGGCTGTCGCAACATAGTAGTCCTTGTACGGTAGCGTACCAAGGTTCAGGTCTTTACGGTGATAATCATGTCACACTCATTTTGTATTCAGCTGATATGTACAACGTATTTGACGAGACTAAATGTATTGATGGCAGTGTAGACTTGGGATGTATGTACGAGTAGTGCATAGTATATAAAATTCCCTAATTTGGCTCAAAGTTTGGTTCTTAAAACTGAGACTCTTGAGGTGAAAATGCAGCTCCGTCACATTTGATTTAAGATATGACTAAAATTGGTCTTTATATTCCCATGTTCGATCTATCCGACAAATGAACACTGGCGAA
Organism: Hydrotaea cyrtoneurina; assembly: GCA_958296145.1. NCBI lineage: Eukaryota > Metazoa > Arthropoda > Insecta > Diptera > Muscidae > Hydrotaea > Hydrotaea cyrtoneurina. The sequence continues at coordinate 549,708 of OY282513.1, read as the reverse complement.
TCTATATAAAGTGTGATCAATTCACCTTCATTAAATTGATTTGATGTAAAATCAAATCTAATTAGAAGATTAAGTATTACGTGATTTTTGCATTACTAGGTGTCCATGCTTTCTTACCACCATAGATCTTGCAACCACTGATCTCCGGAGATTCCAGTTACGCCAGTTAGCACATGGTTGAAGCCATGTTGAAATTATTTTCATATTCTAAAAGTTGGAGCATACAGATGTGTCAATCGATATGAAACCCCACTTATCAGACGGCCGTTGATCGGTTTCCGCTCTGTTCACCAGAAACTCCAGCTTTGGAATTAATTTGGCTAAGATCGGAAAACGAAGCGAAAAAACAAAACTTGCCTAGACCATAGTCATGAATAAGCGTATTGGCATCAAGCTCCCTGTACATTTCCCCCGAAAGCCAAACTCCAAAGCAAAGCACAAAATCAACACTACCACTGGCTTTGTAACAATCACGCAAACTACTACACAAACACATTGCATGGTTTTGTCGATGGTATCTTCTCTCACTGGTGTCCTACCAATACTACACCGCACTGTTTAGAAATGTTCTGCCAGTGTATCTGTGCGAGTTGGTTGGCGGCAACAATGAAGATGGCAGAGGAATGAGAATTCTTTGTAGAAACCTTATCATCTTCTAACTCCCGCATGTAAGCGTATTACAACTACTCTTCGCTTTTATTCCGTAATGTTTTGTTGTTTTTTTTTTGGTTTGTTTGAGAAGAGAAACTTTTTTCTTGTTCAGCCGGAGCGTGTATGCGTGTGTTCGCCAGTATCCTGCGTACGCAAAGTATTAAAAGTAATAATAAGTAGTACCTTTATAGCTCAAACTACGCTCTTTTGGTATTTATTATTATTTTTTCCTCTTCGCATAGACATAGACATTGAAAATGAAAAATGTATAATTTTTTTAATAAAAAGGATGCCCGTGTTACACTCACTCACACACACAGCCATAAATACTCGCACATTTCTTCGCATACTCAAACATACACACAATTACACACTACTTGAATACTACACACATACATTTTTTTCTTTCTGTAATAACCCCCCCGACGTGCCACACTTTGCTCGCATTGAACTGCGGTAACAGCTTTCGCGGCAGACACAGCGGCCGCAGTGGCATCAGTAGGAACAACAACTGTGTCGCCGACGTTTATTCCAAAAAAGCAACAAAAAAATGTACGTATATAAAAATGTCGAAAGAAAAAATCAACCCTCGACGCGATTTTTTTTTTTTTTGGTGGTTTGAGTGTCATCTATTCACTCAAATCTCTCTAAACACAACATTTTTTAAAAAATAAAAGCGTCTATTTACACTGAAAGAAAATGCGTGTGCCCGCACTACTACACACATCATTCATCCTAACAAGGGGGCAACGATGCTGATAATGGTGTCAGTTCCCAAGCGCATCCATTTGATTAATGCTGTCAGATGGACTAATTACGGGGTTGTCCTCACGGGCACTTCTTTCAGTGTAGACGGGTACGTTTCCTTTTTTTTCATCACATCAGACTAAACACAACAACAAAGAGCACGCATACCAGCATACAAAACAAGTTGAGATTTTTAACTGCGAACACGTAGTTAAAAAATGAAACCTGTAAACTTAGAATACAACAACAAACACAATGTACATGTTGTTGGAGTAGTAGTAGACGGCGCAGCATTGTCAGTGACGGCGACAGCAGCAGCAAAGACATCGACGGCAGCAGCAGCAGCAGCAGCAGCAACAACAATACAAGAGCATACGAAGAAAAAAAGGAATGTAATAGATGTAGTAAATGATGAAAAATAAAAAAATGAAAATAAAAATAATAAAAAAGAAATTCTATATACATGTACACAACATCATGACACGCACACACACACACATAAATGTACATTATTGGAAGCACTGCCACACAAAAGAGATCCTTTTCTCTACTAACACACACACACACACACATACATATCCACTGCTGCAAAACCCAACTAAACACACAACGTTAGAGCAGCAGTCGACAAACCACCCTTGAAAAAACTTCAATGTTCGCGTTTTAAAGTGCAAAAAAACGAAAACTTTTCCTTTGCCTCCTTTTAGTTGTTTAGTTTCCTTTTCCCAGCCAATGTTTTTTCCAGAACTTGTTACCCATCTCCCCCCCCCCCCAACAACAACACCGCCGCCGCCGCCACTGCCACCACCACCACCACAAGCACCGAAGACATAACGACTCTATGGTACCGAGAACAAACCGCGCGCTCGTCGTTAATATTACTATGCAGCACACTACGCTTAGAAAGAAGTCTGTATCAAATATTTGCCCTACGTACGTACGTATGAGTGTATGTATGAGAGTAGCATGAAAAAGCGAAAACTTCCACAGATTCCACAAGAAGACGCTGCAATAAAAGTAGTAATCAGTGGCCCAATTGTAAGGCACCTCTTTCCTCCCGACGCTTGCCGCCAACATCCACCATTGTCCCAGCAATTCATAACACGACCCGCGTCGAGTTAGAAAGAGATGAGCTCTTCAAGCAAATACAAAAATAACAACAACAAGCCGTCATTAGATGAGCACCAGCCCAAGAAGAAGAAAAAAGCCCCAAAAGAAATAATGAAAAGTATACAAATTTGTATGTATTTTATGGCATGATTACGATTCTTCGTACGACAAACTTCTTTTCTGCGAGCGAATAGTCGCAGCAATAAAAATAGTCGAGTGTCACAGGTTCAGTCGGGATGGGGGGTAAGCATAAGGGTGCTGTTGCAAGTGAGGGTTAACTGGGGGGGTCTTCCATCGAGGACTCTGTCGGCGTTCAATGAATGTGTAACTATTTTTTGGCAAGAGCAACAACAGAAACAACAAGGACTTGTGTTTGAATTATTTCAGAATTCTGAAATGTTGCAACTGATGGTGCTGCTATTACTGTTTCGCAATGCAGTTAGACGTTGGCGTCATGTGTGTAATCTTCAGTACCAAGTAAGCGAAAGTCGAGATACTCATCAGTTCAGACCTCCGAATTTCCTTGGCATCCTTGAGCAAAATAACTTCTGAAAACATCGTCACGTCGTGACATACTCTGCGGTAAAGAATATAACCCTAAATTAATAGACCATGCCCCAACTATCGATTTTACAATCTGTAGTTGATTGTATAAATGTTGACTAATTTGCTGTTAAACACCAATGTGCAATGTTGATGAAGGCTATTTCGCCCGAACTCTTTGGGATATTAGCGAAACTAATAATACCAAAAAAATACATTACTCACAAAATAATTTAATTTTTCCTGTAACTTGAAAATCAATAACGCCATTACTTTATAGAGAATCGACAAAAAAAATGAGTAGTCTCTCGATCAAGTTGATAGTTAAAAAAAATCCTATTTCAAGAATTCGTAGAGAACTTTCAAGCTCTTACGTGAGATTTGTTGTTCCACAATTGCTACAATCATCATGGACACGAAATCACTATACCAGTAGTGACACAGCCCCAGAAATACATTTTACTGTAGTGTTTTTATATTAAAATGATGGTGTTCTATTAAAACATTGAAGCAACAGGAGTAGATCAATTAATCCCAGCTTTTTTGAATTGGAGACAGTTTTTAGCACAACCAAATTATTTATTTATCGAAATTGTCGGGTGTATGACATTAATTGGACCATAATTTACCAAAAACTAGTGAGAGGACAACGTAACTCAGCAGTCGACTTTATTACCAGAGAAATCGTTTTGATTAGTAAAAAATATATCCAACAATGAAAAATATAGTTGTCACCTCACCTCGCTATAATTAAAGTTAACGACAAGAAGTCGAATTGAGCTAATAGTTCCCAGAGAAAACATACATCTTCTCCGCCATCACCCATTTTTGTTGAATCATGAGCGGAGTTACTATTTGTAACACTCTACATGTCCAACTTGTTGAAAATCAAATGCCTCCTTTGTGTGGCTACCGTAACAAATTTCGAAATCACCCCATTGAAATTAGATCTTTAGGTCTACGTTCTGAATAACGCCCGGTAGACATATCCATCCATCTCACCACCCACCCAAAATGTAACCTCTCGCGATAGATTTTCGAACTGATCTTCTGCGATGACATATGTTTAGTCATCTGTAATACACATGCACTAACATAGCTCACACAGAAATACGTTAATTAGAAGCGAATCTTAGGAACGGGTATCCAGCTGAACATCCACCCTATATTAACCCTCACCCCTGCTCCACCCCCCCCCCCCACCCAACTCTCATATGACGCTGCGCATTCTTTCCCACTTCCCTCCACAATTCCTAAACAAAGTGTATTCTAATGTAATGTGTACATGTGTGTGTGTGTGTATAGGCAGTTACGTTTATTTGCCCGTACATACGTACATACCGACATACATACATATGTGGGTACGTACAATCAGCACTCACTAAGTACAAACATTTGCCCTCAAACTTGTAATTTAACAAAACACTGTCGAATTCATTACTCTTTTTCGGTGTTTTTACTTCACAGACTAAACGCTCCCGCTGAATACTACAACTACTACTTGTGGGCATCAGTCAGACGCACACATACACGCACATAGACCTGCACATAAACAAAAACACACGCGCGTGTATTTAATTCAAAAAGGAGCACATTTGCAAAGGACTCGGTTTTTTATGCTGTTGGGAGCATCCACATGCCACATAGAGACATCAGCAACAACAACAGCAGCAGCGAGAGCAATAGCAACATCAGCAACAGCAACGGGCTCATTCGATGTTTTAGGTAAGTTGAATACCACGACAACAAAAACACGGCTGTGTAGAAAATTAGTTAACAAAAATTTGTTGTAACTTTGTCATACGCAAATATTCTTCATATACTCGCACATACATTGGCAGACAACCACACACACACACACACACAGATGTGTGTTCATATGTCTGTATGAATGTACTCATATACAACCATAGGTACGGGTACATGCATACTTGTATTTACATACCTCGTGTGTAAGTACATTGTACGTGTGTGATTGCTAGTGTGAGTGCGGGTGTACTGCCAAATTCAAGGAGACATTATATACAAATGTTGTATGTGTGTGTGTGTGTGTGTGTCTTTCAACATTAGTGGGCGGCGTTAGAAAATTTTTCGTAATTTTAATTTTCATGTTACGAAATTCCACTAAAATGAGTATGCGTACGTGTGTGTATGCAGTATGTGCGGCATATTCATGTACGCGAAAAGCGCGTATGTGTATGACATTAAAAGAACCCCATTTATACCATCAACGACAAGAACAACAACATAACTACACCAACAGCAACAAAGCAAACAAACTTTGCTTTAACCTTGTCGCTCTTCTATGCACACGGCTTTCAAGTCGGTGGAAAGTTTTCTACCAGCCCAGCAGCCAAATACTTAAAACGCGTAAGCAAATTAGAAACACATATACAAATTACACATACATCTACATCTACATCTGCATATGGCTGTGTGTACATGAAATTGAAAATAACCGAAAATGGTGAAGCGTCCTGAGCGTTATCGAAGATCGAGGCCAATATTTAGAGAAACTGGAAACAAGAAATAGTATTACAATGGTAGATGGCTGGCTCGCTGTACACGTATATTAACGCTGGTCGATATGTAAAAGCTTTTGATCATTTATAATAAGGGTAAGGCACAATGACGTGATATTTACTTTTGACTTCACGGTGGACCTTCTGCAAACCCCTTCTCGTGATCGAAAACGTATTGGATGCCTCTGCCAAGAACACGTTTAGTTGAAAGGGTTCCCGCGGAACTCTACCTAATTATCACTCCGGGCTCGGATGGTTTTTCAGCACTAGTCTTATGTAGGTGCTATTCGGTGCAGAATGTTCTGCACCCTCGAAGGGCGTGGAAACGGACGCGGTAAATGTAATGTGACTACGGCGAAAACACTTCGCCCAACTAATAACGCCAGAAGACCCTGTGTGAGAACGGACGGGCTATTTTTAAAATGACATCATGGTGAGAAATAAGCCATCTGTTAATGCACGTTCACTAATATAGAAAAGGAATCTGCGAAAGTGGAACAAGGACGACGTCGTAAAAATTAAAAAAAAAACGAATACTTGATGGTAAAAATATCAAGTTTAAATATCAAGTCCAAGAATATCTGATTAATCGGTCTTCCTGTAACCAACACGCGCAGTAAATAAAAAACATTTCTTACGTTAACGTCATGAAAGAGTTCGTATTTCTTCTATTTTCTTCTGTTTGACTTTCCCACTTAGTTTTGTCTGTAAATGGCACACTTTTTGATCCAGCAAACGAAAAAATTTGGGTGTAACACAAGAAACCACAATACAGTTCGAATTTCATCTTCGTCATCAGATGAGCATGATTCCATCAGCCATAGTGCGCTGTACCGGATTTGAAATCGGCCCAGAGGAAACAAATTTTGCCTTTGAGGCAATGTATAACAATTTTGGATAGAAAGCATTAGTTTTAGTGGCGATTCACAAGAAAATTATCGTAGATTATGTTGGGTTATGATAGGATGGATCGGCGTGACACCGCCCATTCAATTCATACAGCGGAATTACAGCATTCTCCTCCCACAAATTTACGAAAGATATTCTCTCTACAGAGTATAAACAGCGAATCCAAGGCCGATTCACGGTTTACCTGTTTAACATTATTTTGTAAACTTGTTTTTATCCTCTGAAGAAATGTGAAAACAATCTGCCAAGTGAAAGGCGTTCGAAAACAAATAGCTAATCGACAAACAGTTTTTAGAGCTTCAAAAAGATAAAAATGCCTTTTTGACATTTACGAAAAATTATACTTATATACAAAATTTTACTGTTTTAAAACATTTTCTCGAAAATTGTGTCTCCTATTTTTTACAAAAAAAAAAAAACATAAACAACTCTAACAAATCAAAAACAGTATTTGTCTTTTTGAAATCTCAATAATTGTGACAGTTGTGGACGAAACACTAAAGGGGCATATAGACACATCAAATGGTTGGACAAACTTGGCATATGTATTGGTAAAATACTTTTTGCTTTGCATACAGACATTTCAAACATAGTATTTCAAACATTAATTTTTATGGTTAAGTTGAAGTGCAAACACGTTTGGTTTCTTATCGGCTGATTGTTATTTAATTTTTGTGTGTTCTATGAACATTTAAAAATGCGTAATGTTTGATCAAACAGTCAATTGCGATACAGACACATCATTTCGTTTGAAGAAAAATCAAATCGTTTTGATATTATACATGTGACGTTTCTCACTCACACACTCTCAATGTTTGTCAAACCGTTGATGTGTCTATATGCCCCTTAAAATTTTCCATAACACAAAAAAACCTCAAAATGTTGATATCCGTTTGTGTACGATTGCGAGCCGGAGACCTGTGCAACGATATAAACTTTATTGAAGAAATCATGAGAATGGTGGGTGTATTTGTCCAGCAAACAAAATAAGTCGACCCATTTCAGAGCAGTCAACTTTTTCCTGGAATACCCGGATGTAGAACCATCTCCAGAAAAAACATTACCCTATCGACTGTTACAAAGAGTAGCTTTAACTGGCATTGCATCTGGAGTTCATTCATGTTATGGAGATATTGTCACTCGGTACATGGAATGAGGTGCGTGGAGTTAATTTCTAACAGCGGCTGCAACAAAAAAGAATAAGAAATCGTACCACAAACAAACGTTATATCGGCCAATCTCACGTTGATGGCTGTGGCTACGATGATGGAGATGATAACGATGATGATGATGATGCGAGTAACGATAATGTTTCACTCACTTGTGGCTATGGCTGGATGTGTGTGAGTGAGTTTGGGTGTGTGTGTATGTGTTGTTTTGCTAGTCGGACAAATGACCTTCGTGACGTGATGTACACAAAAAAGAAAAACAAACGGACGGACAACAACAATGCTGGCGACAAGAAAAACTATTGTTAGGTGTGTGTGTGTGTGTGTATGTGTCGACAGATTACATCCTTTGAGGGAGTGGGGTGGCATGGCATGGGGTATCAACTCCACACACCTTTCTGCTCTCAAAGGAAATCGCCAATCTCATCCTTGCCGACCGCCAACCAACGCTTCCAACTCCATCCCACTGGCTGATCCCTTTTCAAGGTTTGCTCTGCAGAAATATGGGAATGTTCTTCTTCTTCTTCGTCGCCGTTCGCCTTTGCCAAAAATGACTTGTTGTGCCTTTTGTTCGCAGTACTCACAGTACTGAATGAACCAATACATTGGGAGAGTGATTTTCTTTTAGTTTTTTTTCTTGTCCTCCTCTTTCTAGTCTTATTGTTTGGGTTGCTTTTGCAAAGAGCTTTGTTTTCTCTTAACAGGATAAGAGTACACATAGCTAAGTATTTTGCCGGTATCACCAGAGCATGGAAAAATAAGAAATTGTGCCAAATAGGAAAATGAAAATGGAAAAAATAAGGAAAACACGCGGCCACGTTGTTCGAATTTACAGAGATGCTGGCAGCAGTGCTTGCCAGTCCTTTGTCCTTCTTTTTTGCATTTCTCTTGTATGTCTTGTTGGGAACGAAGACGACGACGACGACGAAGGAACAACAGCAACAGAGGAGGGGGAGGCATGAAACAAATTCGTACTTTTCCTCACTGTGTTGTTCTGTTCTGTTCTGTTCTGTTATTTTGCTCTTGACTCTACTGGTGGGTTGTTTTCTTGATGGTTATGGCGACGATAATGGTGATTGCAATGGCTTTGATGGCGTTGAAAATAAAGATTGCGTGAAGCAGATTTTTTTTTTTGTTTTGCTCGAGTCTCTGCAAACTGTCTGTGCTGTTCGTGTAGTCTATCTAATGGTCGTCTTCGTCTACTTGTACACTGTTGATTTGTACGTTTCTTTTGGTGTTTTCTCGGTGCTGTCAGGCTGTTGCTACTGTCGCTTGTGTGTGGAGATGTTTTGGCTGGCTATATTTTGTGTGGCGGTAGTCGTTAAGATGGCCATTAACAGGGAGTCCCTTCGCAGGACTGTGTGGTATTAGGTGCCTTCACCATTTCTGTTCACCCCTCTCTTCGGTGAAACTATGGAAGTTCTAGTCTCTGCTTTCGTATGTCTGCCTGTGGCTGCTGTAACGTGACTGAAGGCCAGCACATTGACAATCTAGGGAAATGGCCAAAGTAATCTTTGGAAAGTTAGTAACTTTTGGGACGTCGCCGGCTATTGTTCGTTTTGCCATATAAAGTATATTAGTAATTAGAAAAAATAAAAGCGCGTCTGATTTTCTTAAACTATTGTTTGCTACGGCTCATGTCGGGGCATAAGTGCGGATAGTGGGATTTGTGGCTGCAAGATGTTTTCATTTAATCGCCGTTCACACATCGCGGCCGTCTGATGTCGAGCTGCAAAATGTAATTGTCAATATTTGTGTGCACAAAACAACAACAACAACAACAAAAGTCGGTGTTACATATACCATTCATTGTAATATCCAATTTCAAATGTGATTTTTGTGTCTTTGCATACATATGTGTGAGCATTTACTACTTATCACACACACGCAGACACACATACACACACACACACACAGGCCACATAGACAGAGAGAGAGAGAGAGAGAGAGAGAGTGTGAGAGAGAGGAAATGAGAGAATGTTATCGCTCTCTCATTTCAACCTATTTAAAAATAAAAAATAACGCCAAATAAAACCGACATAAAAATAAAATTAAAATTAAAAAAGTGCTTCATGAAAAAGGGAGAATTATTATCCTTTTTTCGGTTGGTTATTTTTGTTTTACACTCGTCGTTTTTCGCCGCACCATACACACACACATACACCCACTGGCACACTCGCACACACATAGCATAAGTGAAAAAGGAAAACTTTCCCCTTTTTTCTGATTATGCACAACAGCACGAACAACGGGCAATGCAGTGGTTTGAGCGAGAGCTTTTCGCCTCGTTTGGCGAAGGGGATGTTCGTTCGTTTGTTGAGGCAAATATTCCCAGCGTTGGGGTTGTTTGTTGTTGTTTCATTTGTTTTTGTGCCTTTTTTTAAATAGACAGAGGAACTTTTTTGCCGTTGCCTTTTTGTTAGCAACTCGCATCCATCCCATCCGAAATAAACGAGGAGAGTCTCAATGGTGAACTGAGAGTTTAAGGGAGGCTGGTGGCTGCCGGCTGCTTCTGGGTGGTGGTGGGTGGCTGTTGGCTGATGGTAGTTTTCAATGGTTTCGGTTAAAGCGTTATTACTTTTTTTTAATGGTTGATGGTGTTTCGCGACAGCGACCGCGACGCTGGCGTAGACGTCGTGTAATAGAAACAAATTTTAAATTAACAGAAAAATAAACTACACAACGTTTGATTAGAACAAAACACTTTCAGTTGCCACCGTAGAAAGTCACAGTGAGTGCCGCGCTTTGCTTCGTACGACGGCTACTAACTTGAGAACGAACGAATACACATACAAATACTGCAGCCGACACACTTCCTCCGCCAGTACAAGTGTGAGTAACGAGTAACTCCAAAAAGGAGTAGAGTTTTGGTAACACTAAGTCAAAATTCTATTGTCGTTGGTCGTTGGCGATGATCTACCACGCTGCTTTACGCCACCATTAGTTCGCTGAGAGAGTGAAAATGGTGCTTCTCTAGTCTCGCATCCATCAGCCACTGCTACCCGCACCACTTTCTCGTTGTTGATGTTGCAACTTGATGTGTAAGTGTGTGCGTGATTGTGTGTGTGTGTGTGTGACTTTACTCTGCTACCAATTCGGGCTACCACACATTGTACCTCTGTTTATTGTTAGCAGTGCCGTGTCGTTGTGTTCTTTAGTCACTCAATCGCAAGTTTAGTCCTTAGTCCCGTGTCCTGCAGTTCGGTTCACTTTAAATAAATTTTTAAAACGGCTTTTTCTAGTCAACCTTAGTTCATGTTTGCTTCTGCTTAAGTGCGCGCGTATCTCACGGACAGAACTGATAAATAACCTCGAATCACAAACTAAACAATTTTTGACAAATAATTACAACTACATTAACAAAAGCAAAAAAACAGCGACAGCAGATTCTAATACAAAATAAACAAAACCTGTACGGAGTGGAGACATGTGCAATATATATATTATCCATTCAAACATACATACATATAACAATAATTTAGTTCACTTAAATCACAAATAAAGTTTAATTCGGCCAGAAAACAAAAAAGAAGAAAAAAACCAAAACGTGAAAAAGAAAACGAAAGCGAATGTAATCGAAAAGTGTCTACGCGGAACTTCAGATATGCCAGACATTATCTGACCTGGTAAGTGAAATATCTGATATATGATATTTAAGATATCCGGTGTTGAAGCGTTCAAAATGCTTCAAGTCTTGTTCGTTCGCCGAAAGGAAACCCACAAAATCCTACATTAAGGTGATAGTACGAGTTTCATCCCAAAAAATCTACATAATTTCCCAGTTTTTTTATATAAATTAACAAAGACCAGTTATTTTGGCACAGGACTGTACACTGAAAGATAAAGCTACGTAGCATGAACGAATTTGTACGTTGTATCAACGAAATCTGTCGTAAAAAGTCAACCAACGTTGGGCTTCGTTGATGCAACGAAAAAAGTTTCGTTGAAGTAAAAAGTTTCGTTCATACAACGTAAATTGAAAAATTTATCAAATCGTTGATACAACAATTTTGTTTCCTTGATACAACAGCCTTGTTTCGTTGATACAACAACCGTGGTTCGTTGATACAACAATCACGTTTCGTTGATACAACAAAAAGTCGTGTACAATATTTTTCAACCGGCTCCCATGCTGAACATTAGAATAAAACATAAACAAATTATTTCGTTTGAAATATGAATGAGTAGTTGCGTATACGAATCGGTGGTTGCATCACCGTATGTGTTTCTTTAACTTTAAATGTTGTATAAAACAACAAGATATGAACAAATGTATAAAAAATTTATTCGAGAAAAAAATGTAAAGTATTTAAAGATATAAAATGATTTTGTTTTTCTTAATTGCTCTTATTTTCACAAAAAAAATGTTCGTTGCATTAACGTACGCCGAGTTGTTGCATAAACGAAACTACGAAAAGTACGAAAAAAAAAACGTATCGTGGTATAAACGTAACAATTGTTGCATCAACGTAAGTTTTTGTTGCATGAACGTAATTTTTCGTTACTTCAACGTATGGATTTCAACGAAACGCGTTCGTTCATACAACAACCGTTTTTTCTTTCAGTGTACTATTCGCCAAATATGAATGATTCCCCATCATAAAAGTTGACCCGTTAGGCAGTATAGTTCGATAAAGTCAAAATTTGGTTGTATCACCGCTCATTTAAGGGTTAAGAACACGTTTGTAACAGTGCAATCGATTGCACCTAAACACCACTGCATTTTAAATTTCGGCTCTGAAAAGAACTCAGAGTGCACAGTCAAATTCCAAACGGTTCAATGGAACTTCATTCCTCCGTTCAGCGAGTGGTTTCACAAATGCGTTCATTTGTAAGCTGGTACCTGTACAACAAATCCCATGTTCAGGTCCAATAGTGGAGGATACTATGGTATCCTTATCGTATGTGTTTGATTCAATTATGACACCCGAAATCAGTCCTTTAAGTTCGGAAGTAGGCGAAAATCGATTAAATCGAAATCGACAGAGTCTTTCTTTGGTGCACATTCACCCGGATACGTTGTGTCTGATTCTGTGTAAACTGTGATGTGGACCATTACCACAATTAGGAAACGGTGCGAAACTCCATGAGATTACGGTTAATCATCAGCAAACATTAATTCGAAGGGGTTACAGGATGGCGCCAATGGACACACTACTCCGACTGGGCAATATGCATGACCATTAGCGGTGCTAAAAGGGTCAATATCACAATTTTTGTTGTTTGTTGTTTTCAGTTAATCTTTGTATTGGATTTATTTTCTTGCTCTCTTTCATAATTCAAAAACAGTCAATGTCAAATTTAATCCAAAACAGCATTATAAATGTAATTCTAATAAAATTTGTCTCGGATGTAAATAACTGATTTTTTTGTAAAACCAGCAGTAGCAATTTTCTCAGCAGAGAACATTTTGACATTGTCCCTTTTAGCACCAAGCCACAGAAATAATATCGTAAGAAGTATGATATCTAGAAAAAACACTTTCTTCTACTGAAACTACACTTTGCTAGATACATGCTCTTAATTTTGAAAATCATTTCAGACAAATGTCATTTTAGCTTTGTGGAATGTATTTCCAGTTTTCCTCCATGGACGCACTAAGTTCGACTCTAGAGCAATAGTTGTCATTTTATATAGCATCAATTTGAATGTCTTAAAATTTTCCTTCGGTTATTTAGTGACACAATTTAAATTCGGAATTTAAGTTGTTTCCCATCAACCAAACGTTATATTGCGAATGTAACTCTATTAACTCTTTGAGGACCGAAGTTTTTCAGCGAAATAAGAATTTACCTTCACGCGAATACTCGAATAATTTATAGATCCCGATAAATATTTATTACTTGAATACTTAAATCAACTACTCGTGTGTTGACAATAATAGTCGATTGCTGATTTGCTGTTTGAGTTGGATTTGTTTGAATTTCGGCACAAAATTAGAAAAAGTTGAATTTGTATGGGCGGGCACTTATCCAAAACGGACATATATCCAAACAAAGGACAAAGTAAACCAAAAGTACATAGCTAAATTCAACAAAGGGATGAAGTGGAAGAATTTTATGAATACATATGTACTGATGTCAGGACATATCTTTGGGTAAATTAACCGATCTTTTACATTAGAAAAACGCCTCCTTATAAAGCAATATTGGACCGTATGATATGCGAATATTCGCGATATGTACGTAATCTCGCCTAAATTCAAATAGAGTTGTCAATTAACCCTAGAGCGATAAGTAACCCTAGAACGCTAAGGGTTACTGCCTGACTCCATGCCACTATCGTATAAAGGGGAATTCCTTGAATTATCCTATTTTGTCGCACTTGATTACAAGTGCAAGTCAACGATCGCGAACAGCCTTTTTAAATAACGCAAACAAACATAAAGTGCGTACATGTGTATGCACATATGAATAGCCGCAATACAAGGATCTCGTGAATGTTTATTAACTCTGTTGTGACGAAAGGTCTGTTGGTAATAAAGCACAGACATATGTACATGTATCGTGATAATTAAAAGTGCATATGAAAACATGAAGCGCAGATCTGCTTAACTTTCACACCAAAATCAATGTCCCCCAACGGACTGAAATTTTCAACGAAAGAGAAAGTCATCGTACCCACGTAAATTATATAATGCTGCTCCTGGTGCCCGTTGTTCGTTTAAAATATTTATCCATCCGTTCCATTTAGATGATCGCTTTTTCGTGTTATCATACTCGTAGCTCTGGACAATGTAAAAGCTACTGCCATACTCTGTGGTTTACTTCCCAGAGGGCTTGTTTCGTTCTCGTGATTACGAGCAGAGCATGAAGAGAGCTGAGCACTTTTTGCAGTTCTGGGACAAGCCGAACAACATAAAGAGTAACCATCAATGCACTCCAACCATTTCCCTGTTCCAACACTTGGCCTGCACACGAGTATTTACTACGGCACACTCGTTCGTCGTAGTTTGTTTGTTTGTGTACAGCCGAAAAAGTGCAACGCAGACTTCTAAAATGCGAGTAATATTTTGAATGCTTCTTAACTGAACACAGAAATTTTGGCAATGTATGGGAACGACAGACAAGCAGCAGTACACGACGACTGACAGACAATACGACCCATATGATTATGGTGCGCGGCGAGCTAACCAAGCAGTCGGCCAGACATTTGACGTTGACGTCAAAAGCTGCATGGAGAGCGTATACGGGACATGCAAGAGTTCGGTGCAGTTCTTTCTTTAGTCGCAGCCGCTGTTAGCAGCGACGTTCTACTACATTATTACCGTATTACCCCGTACGTATGACAGTAATGACGCTTTCTGCTCGGCTGCACCGAATGAATGAATGTTCACAGCAAAAAGACCAAAAAAAACAAATGACAACAACAAAATATGCCAAATAATACACACCGAAAATAAAGTACAAAAAAACCAATGAGAACTCTCCGCACTGAAATGCCGCACAGGGAATTTGTTCTCCGATTCAATTCGACGTATTACAATCCAGAATGTTCAGTTCAGTTGAATTTCTTAATTCGATCAGTAAAGGTTCGACCAGAACACACAGAACTTTGGATTAGTCAGTCGAGCAAAGAGCTTCACAGTAATTGACACTACTTCATCCTCCACCTACTCAGCAGCAGATTGGTTCTCTCACTGCGGTACGAACAGTGAACAGCGGCAGTGTAAAGAATTAGAGTCGGTCGCAACAGGAAGTTGGGACCCGGATAACCCGGAAGAATTGTGAATCAAGTGAAATGAGCAAACTCGTCGGCCGCTCAATCCAAGCGACGCAAATCGGAAAAAATAAATCTATTCAAATGACTCTTGCAAAAAAGAATTGAAAACTATAGAAAGTCATACGTAAGTTGCAATTCGAAGTTAAGAAGTGAAATCGGATCGAATCGAATTCAATTGCAATCGACTCAAATCGTAGAGTGTATAAATTCCCAGTTCAGTGAGTGAGTGTACGTTTTTTTTTCTGGACTTTATTTATATCGCAAACTTAAGATATTTTTTGCTTTGGCTACGACCCCAAGAAATGTAGTATAACAAAGTCGGAGAAGAGCTTTTTCACCAGAAGGACATTTGAATTTCGAATGTGTCGTTGTGTTTCTCTCTTTTTGGTTTTCAAGTTCTTCTGTGCGCCCTTTCTTGAGCTGTGGACGTCGTTTGTAGCAAATTATACACACATACATACACATGAGAGCGTATGTGTCTGTATGTATTGCTGCCTGAAGTATATTTGTGTGTTGTGTGCTGATCGTGTTTAGTTTACGTTTTATCGTCTGCACTCTTTTGTACTGTTCGAGTCCCTCGAGTCGTCTTCCTCTTCCTCTTCCTCTTCGTCATCATCGTCATCGTCATATGTTCTCTGCTCCTCGTCTGATTCGCAACTTTTTACTTATTATTACATACACAGCGTTATAGTATTAATATGTACACATGTATGTCTGTGTGTGTGTGTGTGTTGTATATGTTGTATGAAATTGCCTTGCGGAATGTGTGACGGACAAGTAGAATCTGGGGTTTCGTTGTTATTTTAGACTTCGTAAAGCTGGAAACGAGAACGCACGCATTAAGCGGAAGATCACGAGCGAGTATTTCGTCGGTCAAGGCAAAAGAATAAAGCCTCCCCCCACCCCGTCCATATAACTGAGAGTCAAAATACTGAATATAAAAAAAGTGTAATTTGTTTGTTAATAACTTCAAAAGGGAGTACTCCTCCCCTTCCCAACTACCTCATCCTCTCCCCCACCCAGTGTTACTCTTACTGATTTATTTTGGGCATTTCATCAACGTTCCAAGCGACGTTTAGTGCCGTTGTCGATTTGTGAAACGGGAAATCTAATCACTCAGGATACATTATAAAGCTTTATTTAGTACGTACATACATATGTACTCCTATAGGACCATATACATACATTATATACTATGTAAGATTTCCTCAGGATTGCTGAGCAGTGCTTCATTGTCATTCCCATACGAATGGTAAGTAGAAAAAATTTATTCAGTGACAAATTTGAAGTAAACTTTTGTGATTTTCCAAGAGGTTGTTAAAACCTCCACAAGTGTTTGAATCGGTATCCGTCACTTTCGCTTTCGTTTCCATTGTGTGTAGTACACGGGTAATGGGAATAGTTCATCACCACACCACACACCACACCACATACTTAATGACGAACAATTAGCTTCTATGAATAAACTACAGACCGCAAATAATCACACACACATATTGCACAGACTTGGAACAAACAGCCACACACACATATGCACACATGGTGAGAAAGAGAGGCACGCACAAAAACAACAAAGATCATGGTCAAACAGAAGTGCATAACTATCCCTAAAATAAAAGTCATTATAACTGTGTGTGTATGTGTGTGTGTGTCTGTGAGTTGGTGAGTGAGAGACTCTCTGAATGCATATCGTTCGTTGCTGTTGCCGTTTTAGTCATCAACAAATCAACAGCCGTATCCGCCAACTTCAGCCACAAACGAAAACAGATACTCACATGCAGATTTGGCGTAAATACGCACTCAAGCATTGAAATATAATGGCAATCGCACAAAATGCAACTCTGCCGCACTGTCATTTTGTCAGTCAGTTGGGCAGGCCGACGGTGGGGCACAGACAGTGGTTTTCTCCACATCTCACAATAACAACGGCGACGGCGACTGTGGCGATGCCGACCGATTCCAAACGCGACACAATAACAGTAAGCCTGCCCGACTGCCTTCCTGTTGCTAGCTATACAGGCTTACCTACATATTTATATATGTGTGTTTGTGTATGTGCATAAATTGTAGCCCAGACCGAGAAAAAAACACAGACTGAAACAGAAACTAGTAACCCAGGTGACGTAATGCTCAACTACTCCACTAACACATTTTTCTACATTCCTCTTCTTAACACAAAAGCACGCACACTGTCATGCCACATATTCTAGTTGTATCTTGCAAAGAGTACGCATACACACACACACACACACACACAGAAACAGACAGGCGGACAGTCAGGGAATTAGTGGAGAGGACACACTTAGTAGTTCGCATATGGACTCTGGCAGTCTCGACGATGCATACTTACATAGTCGTCGACGACGGAACGCGAAGACAATGAACAGACCAGACACCCGCTCAGACAACTTTATCACCAACTAACAGTATGGTCGCAAAGAGAGCCACCTAGAACGACTACATATGCACCCATTCACACACACACACACACATCCATAGATACATGTATTATTTTTCATCTTTCTTGTGCTTTAATAGAGAAACCTGACTAGAATTGCACTTTTGTGTGCACACTTTTTCAAGGTTTTTGTTTTGTTTTGCGATAGTCTTTTGTGTTCTGTTTTGTTCTTTGCTCGTAACAACATTTCATTTATTAAAGGGCTACAAGAGATCCCGTCATGTCACCCCCTTCTCTATCATGTACGTAAACGAGGGGATGTACATAAGAATTACCTATAACTCCGTTGTTTGTTTTGTTGCCTTTTTTTGGAGTAACGATATTGCACAAACACAGTGAAACCTCCCAATACGCAACCAATACCAGCGTACACGTTGGAACCAGTGCAATATCGCCAAAACGACTGTTCCAGCTCAATTCTCTTATACTGGTCTCATCATGCATGTACCACTTGAACGTGTTGTAGAAATCGCGACTATGGTACAAGAAACCGCCCGTTTGAATCTCTAATATTGCCTTTCAAATTATCTTTTCCCGACTTGTTAAAAAAGTCTCCGAGTTAAATCAATTGAATGTTAGAGTCCCCTTTGGATTTGATTTTGGATATTTCGCTTGTATTGGACTATGTCAGCGCGTAGGGTCTCATTTTTCATTTCCTAATATTCGAATCTGAGATATCTGAGAAATTAATATACATTACATTTTACAGGTTTTTAGTCCAGGTTTATTTCGATTTTGAATACAGCTTTATAAACGTTTGTTAAGAAAAATGTGTGAAAATTGTCTTTGTATTATAAAGCTGTACAAGAGACACATTATCTTCGAACATGGCAATCCACTATTGAAAGGTTTCACTGTGCGTTCATACATAGATTTGTATGTGTGTATTCGCACAGCCATGTATGCTTACACATAATCATTTTGGAACCTATAAGGTTTCATTGATAATGTGATACTTTCCTGGATAAGGCAACGAGTGACGTAAGTCCGACAAACATTGATGTGGTGGCGATCAGATAAAATGTGCACACGTTCCGCACTATGTAGGTACATATCACTCATTTACTTCAACAGTATCACAACTCAAAACTCATAGGTTTCCCGAATAAAGTAGATCCCTAACATATGTATGCACAATATACTCAGAACAAAAGTCAACTCAAATACGAGATTTACACATTTTTCTTGAGTAAAAAAATAAAACG
This sequence comes from Hydrotaea cyrtoneurina, assembly GCA_958296145.1. Lineage (NCBI taxonomy): Eukaryota > Metazoa > Arthropoda > Insecta > Diptera > Muscidae > Hydrotaea > Hydrotaea cyrtoneurina. Next base: position 530,672 of record OY282513.1, on the reverse strand, counting down.
TGAATTTTGAATTGTGACACTATGAAAGTACAAGAACGTTGGTCTGGGCGACAACGTTAGTCACACAGGGAATTAGTCAATCGCCAATTAGACGTGATAACTCAGACCATTATGGATCAGTCAGTAACTGCTTAATTGTCATGCATCTTTGAAGGGGAACTTCCGTTAGCCTTGATCTCCAATTAATAGCCATACGATGCGTCGTCGTCTTTAGGAGGCATTACATAGACTTAGAATCGCTGTGTGTCAAGATCCTCTATGTGTGCGTGTTCGAATAACACCAACGTGCCATTGGTGCCATCCAAGGCCATTGCAATACTCACACACACACACGCACGCACTCACTCTGCGAAAGAGAACAAGCAAATGCAGCACGCAAAGTAAGGCGTACCATGCCTGCATGTGTGCAGGCATACAAACGAGAATAGGATGCTAGTAGAATGCACTCGAATCCAAATGTACAATACAACGTACACAACCACACATATGTTTGTATGTATGTGTGTGCGTGTGCTTAGTTGTGGATGTGGATGATGTGCCAGTCGATGGAGCAAGCTATTCTCGGAAAGTGAAACCAAGGCCAACTGCCGGTTGTATCGCCAGTTAGGTTCGACGACGACGACGACGACAACAACAACAACAACCAACTCGTCTATGCAGCATTATGAGCTGCATACACAAAATCATCGCAGACATTAATTTTACTGCCTATCTGCCTGCCTTGCACTATACTAACAGCAAACATATACGATGGACGTTTCTGTTTTCGAGTTTAGGAGTAAAGCTGCGTCCCTGAGAGTGACTGGAAAATTTCAAATTCTCATACACTACGATGCTCGTACATGTAGGGATGATTGAACGGGTATGTGTATATGTTTGCACTTTGTTTATGCATATTTTGTGATATCGGCATAGAAAGAATTGGCGATAGTCCCCAACCCATAGCGAATGTGTAGCTTTCTTGTATGGCTTGTATACATACATACATACATACATACATACATACATAGGTATTATGTACATGATATGCATGTACCTACGCATGCATGTAGGTTTTTACATGCAGCCGCAGCAGCAGGAATGCATGGGGCGGCATGCTCGACTTTGGCAAAGAAAAACTACAAAACAAAAACAATGGCAAGCAAAACCAGAAATGCCTACACCGATGGATGCATTGATAATAAAGTGCATTTTCCGTTGCATTTTTTTTTTTTGCAATCGTTTTGTTTTGTTCTCTTGTTTTTTGTTGTGGTTCCAATTCGGTTTGGAATTGAAGGCGCCTTTGCAGACATTTTGTGTCAGTCAGTCAGTTGGTCATGAGAGCCATTCGTCTACTACACATTCGAACACACACACAGCTAGACACATAGTGTGATTGTGTGTGTGTGTGTGCATTTGTCTGTGTACATATTTACACGTGTAACATTACCTCTTGGTAGTAATGCGCTTAAGTTACAAATACAACGTTATTTTGAAGTTTCTTGGATTTCCCCGTTACGGCTATGAAGTCCGCATAAAATCGCTTGTTGTGTCTGATTGAGTATTTTCACGTATTTTGTTTTATTAAGTAGGAACTGCGTTCTTTACAAAAGTTATCATCGAGAAATATTCGATAAATTCGTCACTAGTGGCAATGGTTTAATTCAGTAGCCGGTATAATTTGTAAATGCAGAACGTAGTACCAACCATTTGAGTTGTTTTTTCAATATCATAGACTAGATTAATACGAAGTTGGATTATTTGATTTGCGGATCGATCTAATTTGTGATTGGTGATGTTGTATACAATTAGTTTGTTACTAGTCTTCCTCGAAATTATTTGATCAGTTGCTGATTTAAGATGACGCTATCTCTGTGATTTTAAGTAAAGCAGCAGTAAAAAAAGAAAACATATTAATGTCGGCTGATCGACCGTGTCTCGTTTATATGACGTTGTATCTTCCCGTCATAAACACCATAATATTGCGCTCACAGAACTAAAATAATCAGTCAGTTTTTTTTTTTGTCAATGATTAAAAAGTATATCTGGAAAGTTAAAAAAATCGATTATATGTAATACGATCGTTTCGTACAAATATACACACTTGATCTGAAACATATATAAATGTAATTCAACTAATAAACGAGTTGGCTTTATGAACTTTGACGATTTTGCGATTCTCCCTCCACATATTTTTAAGATTTTTCAATATCGCTCAACACATTTCGATATTATCTGTTTATTTATCTGCTGCAGTTCAAGTGACCTTCGTGCCGTTTGAGTACACCTTACGGGCCAACAGCAATTTCCTACGAGAGACGTACATCGAACGGGCAATCAATCGATCGATATCTCAAGTGCAGTTGACATTGCACACACAATGCCAACCACCTCACAGCGAAGATCATTAACATCAATTAACAAAATGCAAACATACATTCGAACAAAAACTCTGTCAGTCGATGATCATTGTAGCGGGAGGTGGTGGAGAGGTGACGAGTGTGTCACTCTCGAATGCCTCACTGTGCTGCCACAACCAGTCCCCGAGATGGAGCTCAAATTGTGCGGTATGATTACGTACTTGTTGTTGGTCTCGTTCGTTTCTTGTTGTGTGAATGCTAAATTTGTTTTGTTTTTGTTTGTCTAATAACCTTGTGAAGTGTTATTAAACCCAATAAGTTTCTTAACCTTTTTCTGTGTGTGCAACGAGGGAAAAAAGCTAATAATAATATACAAATAAATAAGTATAGAAATACACAAAAACAACAAAAATGTATGTGTGTTTGCGTATGCACACAATGCATACACATACGTATGAACATATGTATGGCAAATGAACGATTGCTCTGGAGGAATAGGAGACTCATACACACACTCCCCAACACACACGCACGCTGAATATGTAAATGAACGATGATGAAAACTCATACCGAGTCGCCTGATCGGGCAGCAGAGCAAAACCAAACTGATCTGGCAAGAGTTTCACTCGTATGCACAGCAGTCGTTCAGCGTTCTTCGCCGATCTCCGTCCCATTAGTCTGTATGCAATTATGCACCCACTACTCACTGTCACTCGTGGAGTGTCTATGCACGTTCGGTGCGTTTTGTGTTAGTACGCACTCACACCATAAAGGATGTTAGAAGTTGTTATGTGGCCAAACAAGTTGCGTTTGGCGTACGAAAATATAGAAGGACAAATTGAAAAAATAATAACAACAAAAAAAAAACATTTGTATACACACACCATTTTGAATTGCACGGAAGGAAATAAATAATACGCATTTGCGATAAAGACAAACAAATTCACAAAATGACATTGGTAGCTGTACAACATTTAGTGTACATGTGTGTGAGTGGTTTTGACATATTCAACAATAATTTAGAACCTAAACGTGAGTAAGAGAGCTTACGTTGATGTTATCATTGCTAAATAATGCGCAGAGTTGCTCGCTCGTTTGGGTTCAATGACTCCATGGCAAATGATCGCGAATAACCCCAGATACGAAGAGTTTCCTTCGTTTAGGATTCAATGCCTCCAATCATTTCGCTGCTAAACTCAATTGAATTTTTTCATTACACTTTTTCATTAGGGTAGCGTTGGGTTGGATACGTTTTGCAATCAATCAAAGCACTTTTATCAGACAAATATGGGTGGCAATGCACTCTTTTTATGTACATACATATGTACTTATGTATTTATCGCTCTCATTCATATATACATATATATTTTTTTTATCTTCTTCTAATTTCCTTATATCCACACACACATTTTATGTATATTTCACTCGAAACGCGTCAGAAGATTGTAACTTTACCTAGATAACCGATCGCGCTAACGGTTTAAAGAAAACTAAACGCACACATTTTCTATCGCAATATGCTGCCGCTGTCTTACATCAACTAAAATAGTTTTTCACCACACAGGCAGCGCCAACTATGAGAGATGTTTCTCTTGCTCACAAAGCTGTTTCTTTCACAATGGTGATCGTAGTCTAGCCTAGAAGAGATTTCGTGGTGGCTATGTACTGGTTACGGATGGTGCGACGCCTAAAACCAACGATAGAAAAAAGCTTAAAACTATAGCTGAAAGCTCTCACACTACTTCCTACCTGCACATACACACTCGTACATTCAAACGTACTCAGTATAACTATTCGATCATCAAATGGGAGTATAAAGAAAGAGACACACTCGCATATTCCTGGCCTTCTCCAGCACCAGTCCTCCTGAGTTCAATAATTTCATCACGAAACAGGAACAAACCTGTTCCCGTCCACAAGACAACGGATGGGATTGTGTGTTTTTCATACCGACAGACGGCAGCTAACCCTAACTACTCGTGTATAGAATATCAATAGAACAGACCTTAAAGTGCGAGGAGTGTCTGCTTCGTCACTTAAATGTGTTTGTTAGTTTTAAAGAAAGGGAAAAAATACCTCACTCGGCTCTCTGCAGCAGAATCTAACCGAGCGAAACCTAGCAGTGAAGTTAAGTAGTTGTTGCTCCAGAAATAACGCTGAGTTTTGAGGTATTTTGTTGCTTTTTTTTTTTGCAAAAGTCAGCCTTTATCAACGGAAACGGGTTTGAATTGAATTTCATGGAACACATTTGAATCGTCTGAAACCAGAACCAGAGGTTGTTGTTGGTGTTCGATATGTACTAATAGCAGAAATGTTAAGGGGGCTAGCTGACTGGCGAGGCGAGCTGTAGTTTGGTTGAGAGAAGTAAGCACATACATACCTATGTATGCATGCATGGAGGCAGTTCGTGTGTACCCAACACACATGTGCGTCGTGATGACTGCAGACGAGAGACTGTAGTAATAGAAATGGTCTCTAATTCTCCATCTAACATGACCAAAGCTCTCTCCGGCACTCGCTCGTTGTTTATTTCTTTGCGGGTGAGTATGGATGGATGGGTGTAAGTGAGATCGTACATATTCGCATTTGGTTATTTTGTAGTAGTGCCCACCACACAGCCATATTTGAGGGAGCGTCGCTTTCGGCAGCGAGGCAGGCAGGCAGGGTGGCTATCGCACTATTTAGAAACTGGGGTAAACGACCGAAAGTCCGACAGTCGATGACTAGGTTAAGGTGAAGGTCACATTCTAGCTGGTTGAGAGCTTTGGGAAAACACACTCATTCTTTTATGAGAGCAGAAGCAAACGAAACTAGCGTAACTGAGATTCTGACAGCGAGTGTTAGAGAGCGCATCTGTCTGTATGTGTTCGTGTGTGTGCTCTCTACGGATGGTATTTTATACCGCAGATCTCTAAAATCTTATGGAATACATCGCTGTTCCTTTCGGGCTCATATGTGTGTTCATGAGAACCTATATTGTTGTTCCACATACAGGATCTCTAGATTCATATCTCCCATCAATGTTGAGATTCTCTGAATGTGTTCAGTCACTCGCCTCGTCGTTTTCGATCGTCTGTACTAACGCGAGTACATACATATTTACTTGTAGTATGTCTACGATTGTTTGTGTCTGTCTATTGTCTTTTTTTTCAATTTGGCAGACGTTTTTATATTTGTAAGACCTTGAACTTGAAAACACGACGCCGATATCTTTGGCTGGTATTTCATTTGTTCACCACTACAACCACAAGTACTGTTTGTTTTTGTTCGCTTTCGCATTCGCATTCTGACTGCCATGTGAGTGAAGTCTTTGTAATTATTGTGAAATCGTAGAGAATAATGGGTAGGTATTTTCGTCTAATTATTGTACATACATACATATGTGGAAGTACGTGCGATGTGCGTCATTCCACGTCAAAGTGAACCTCTGTTTTACAACACTGTTTTAGTTTCATTCAACACTGCGTTGATTTAATGAGACATATTTTCAAAAACTACATACGCATGATGACAATTTGCAAAATCGAATGACCAACTAAAAATATAATGAGTTTTTTTTAGAGCTGACGGTGAATAGTCTTATGTTATTAGTTTGATTGTTCGCATCTCGACACACATACATAGAAACGTCCAATTTGCCAAATACTGCAGAAGTGGTCAATGAATGTCAATGTGGTTATCAATAACTAGGTACCTATAAAGTATCGACATGCGTTATTTATAGCCGCCCGGCCGTGCCAACAAGGTCCTACGATCCAAAGCGAAACGAGAAACAAATACAACATTTTTAACATTTCGTTAAGTTTTGTTTTTATCGCACTTTTTTCATAAATGCATAAGAATATACGTACATACATACATACGTACATATATACATTGTCGTGTGGTAGATGTGGGTTTGGGGGTGTATAGTTGCAGATATTTAACCGACAAACAACTCTCACGGACATTAAAGAAAGGGGATGGGTCTTGTTGTAAAAGGAATGAGCTGCAGAATTGAAAACTCACGATGCCACGTGATGTCGACTCTTGCAAAGTGCCGGTTGTATCATCACAAAAGTCGCCAAAGGCTGCAGGAGAAACTGACAGTGTCGTCACTAACCAGCAACGAGGAGCACCATTCACTTCCAGCCTTTGCACGTGGTGATTGTCTGGCGGTAGTGGGTGCAAAGCGCACCGAGGTCGTTGTAGTGTAAAAGTTAGTAGTTTTCTAACGAAATACATACCAACTTTCACTTTCGCAAACAGACACACTACCGCAACACATCCACACACACACATACATACATACGTACATGCATATATACAAACAAACTGAAATGTTTGTCGTGTTGGTTGGTTGGTTGGTTGGTTGAATGGTTGAGTGTACTCGACCTAAGTATCAGCCCGCCGTCTGTCCGTCTGTTTGTGTTTAGTCTCTGTGTGTAAATGTATTGCTATGCACTGCACTGTGTAGGTGTACATAGGGTACGATAAACATGTATACGTATGTATGCGTGCACATACCTATATGATAGTTTGTGTGCATGTACGTTAGACTATTTGCAAGTTGTGGCGTCTGAGCTCTTTTGGTCGGTTCTGCTAGTTGTTGCTCCTCGTCATCGTTTGAATAGAAAAAATGCATGAATGAATGAAAACTGCACACAGCCATCACACTCACCTACACACCTACACCAACAAATACAAAACTAACATCCAACCAGATCTGGTGACTAGTAGTCGTCGCCATGAGTGAATGAATGAATGGCTCGACTCGATGGCTGGCTGGCTGGATGTTCGGCTGCGTTGTAAGTTGAGGAGATGATGACGACAACGACCACGACAACGATAACGATGGCTACGACAACGTCGGGAGATGGTGTAGTTTGCAGAGTAGTTATAGTCGTTGACTGCCTAATGCTGAACAAGTGCAGTGCAGTGCTTGTATATGCAATTGTACAATGGTTTCTGGCGAGTGCTGCCGTTTCTACGGTGTGTGTTGGTGAGGGGAAGTAGAAGTAGCTGGCAAAGCCAATGTTTATTTTGGTCGGTGCTGGTCTGTGTGGCGATGTGTGCGCATCGTTCCCACGTTCGAGTACATGTGTGTATACTGCGTCTAACTATTTTACATTTGCTGCTGGCTGTTTCTGTTGTTTTTATGGCTTGTCTAGCAACAAGTGTTTGCATTTTCTATTACGTCTAGTTTGTGTTTTCTGTCGTAGGGGGCTTTCCTGACCTTGATTTGGAATACGATTGGAATTCCCTTACATACTAGCCGGCTACACTAGACTACAAATATACTATGGTCATCTCTTGCGAAGAGTAGGTTTGTGTTGTTTGTCTTTGATTCTTCGGTGGCTTCCGACTATTAACTATACATATTGTGTAGCAATGAATGCCATTAGCGGTGTGTCGTTGAGTAGTGTTGATTTGCCCTTGGCGACGCACTACTCACGCACGACATACATATGTACATAGGTATAAGAACTACTGGTGAACAAAATATCATCACCAAAGCACAGAAACCCACATATACACGCCATCCATATCTGTGAACACACATATTTATTATACTACCTACAAAATATGTATAGAACTAAAATTTAACCTTGAAAATAGAGAAAAAAGCTAACAAGTACAAAATTAATATAAAAAATAGAACTCTACGGAACGCTCTCATTCTGTGCTCTAAGCAAAAGATAAAAAAAAAAGCATTTCGGCAATTTGCAGTTCGGGAATAAGGAATCTACACATGTACATATGCATACATTTGAGTACGCGTGTGTGTATGTGATCTAAATCGAATGGGAATGAGAGCATAGTGGCGGGAGAGGTAGATGGCGGTAGACGGTGCGGTTATTGCGATGAGGATCGAATAGTCTTCTCTCTACACTCGCCAAATTGTAGTCCACATTTCTTCCAACTCCATTTTGTGGTCACAATTCGAATTGACACTGGAACTAACATGGTGGAGTCTCTTCGTTTGTTTGTCCATACAATCCGACCAAAATCACACTCACAAATGAAGCTAAAATTTCGGCAATAGAGCCACAAAGAGCATTCCGAAAAATTGAATTAAAATGGACATTGTGCGAGTATGTGTCTCATGAAGAAATCTCAGGGCTCTACAAAAAAAAAAAAAAAAAAAACCCAACAACTCAAACATGAATGCAAACAGTTCTTTCTATCACATACATATGTATGTGTAGATATACATATACATACTTAGGTATATAGAGGAAGAGAGCGCAAGCAAAAACGAATTGCGTTTCGCCAGACAGCAAGCAGCACATCAACAGCCACATAAACACACACACACACACACACCCTCAAAGCAACTCCTGTTGGATGACGGTGTTTCGGTTTTTTATTCTAAATCAATCGTTGTTGTTGTCTTTGTATGCGGCTATTGTAGTCGTTGTTGCTGGTGCTGGTGCTCTTTTTTCGGAAATTGGGCGCAGTTCCCGCGGTTCAAGTGAATGTTTTGGATAGTTTTCTCAGCAGTTGCTTAATGCGCTTTTTTAACGCTAGTCAAGACAGTTGCGCATATTCGAAAGTCTAAATCGGTCCGTCGGTCGGTCGGTCGGTCAATAATTCTATTGTAAAAGTGCACAACAAGTCTGGTCAGCATTTGTCCTCAATTTAAATACGTCCAACAAATCCCTTATTTCTTACTCGTGCCCGTTCTTGTTGTTAGCGTTTCTCCGTTCACCCAATGGACGAAGAACCCCCAGGAATCATTCAGTCAGTGAACAGTGAACTGAGACAAATGTTTGCAAACATTCGAAAAGAAACAAAACAAATATCAATTTAGTTCTATAGATAATATTGTCGAAATCATTACGCACATACATACGTGTATGTGCGTTAATACATATGTGCATAAATAACTACATAACTACAAATGTAAATGTATCTAAATATCAGTGCAAATATCCATAATCATAAGCGAGCAACAATGCGTTGCCAACACAGAGTTCACGAACAGAAAAAGGTAAGATAGTGTGGCCGGCGAAAGACCTTGAAAATACAATTTCACTTTCGGCGGCGATTAGATAAACATGCACTCACTCCCAACTCACTCGACCACACTTACTACAACAATAGTTCCAACTAACTGACGTTTAGTATACTTTAAAGGCATCGATACAAACCGCATCCGCACATCCATACAGACAGACACACATGAACGTATGTACGCTTATACATACAAACACATACACATGTATGTATGTATGTATGTATGTATGTGCAAACATACAAATGTATGTAGCGAAATGCAAAAAGTTTGTGTTCTTGAATGTTCGGCTAAAGAACAAACATCCAAAGTGAATAATAGATTTAATTTTGTGTGTGCTTTTTTTTAGTGTTCAAATGCCGTGCTGCTGCTTGAGCAAATACGCAGCAACGATCTACGAAGCAATATGTATGCATGCAAACGTGTGTCTGTCTGTATGTAGATGTGACATACAGCAAGCCATTTGCACCGCACAGCAAAAGCTCCACCGCTCTCTGTGTCACGATTGGCTGGCTAGATGCCTGTTACTGTCTATCGTACGAACGGAGAGTGAAAGTTTAGTTTATAGTAGTTGAGTGCCGATTTTCTTTCATGGGAAAAGATGTTGCGTCGTGTTCTCGCGCTCAAGTTAGCGTTAATCAGAACTGCAGGAGAGCGTAGTTGTTCGTTGGCGTCGCAAGGGGGACGGGGGGAGCGGGTTTTTGGGACAAAATTGAAACAAAAATAAAACCTTGACCATGAAACAAACGGGAATGATTCAATGGGTTTATTAACACTGTCCGAGTATTCGTTGTTCGGAATCTGTATTCAAGTTTTATTTTAGTCGAGTGATTAAGGCAAACAGTTTAGTTTATGCGTTTTCCCCCTTACCCACCCCTTTCGAGCACTAAATGCGACATGTGTATTATACTCTAGCTTGTTAACATTGTAACACTAACCGAACGTCATCGTTATCCGAATATTGTTGGTGGTGGTATCATAGTATCAATTGCAGTCGGCAGAATGCAACCAAAGACGTCTGCAAAAACTAGAACTTCTCTGTTACTACATGAAAATGTAGCGCAACTACTGTTGTAGCTTCTCTTTTTCTCAATTTAAACTTTGAGTGGAAATTGACTGTTCTATCTTGAGATATATTCAATATTAATTCAAAGTTATTTCGAATAAGACACTAATTTCCACTAATCTCATCGTTGGGATATACAAATCAACTTGTGAACTTTAGAGGATGATAGGGCTACACCTTTTACTACCATGTATTAGGATCCGACAAATCAATTAAAATGCTAACTCCCTAACATCCGGCCTTTTAATTCACTGGCACACGGTGGAACATACTATATATGAACTTTAGTTAGCGATGATGATTACAACTGAGTCTAACATAATTGTTTCTTTTTATATGTCTTTACAGTTTTACCTTTAAGTTACCTCTGCCAAGTTACTTTGGCCCCCATCAAGAAGCAACATTTAAACCCACATGAAAACACAAAACAATTCATTGTATTAGACTAGAAAGTGAAACAAGTGAAAACAATTGGCCCAGCAATACAAAATCAGACAATTCGTTACGCCAACATCCAATACAAACGCAGACACCATGGATGAAACGCAACATTTCTGTCTGCGCTGGAATAACTACCAAAGTAGCATAACATCAGCCTTTGAAAATCTAAGAGATGACGAAGACTTCGTTGATGTCACATTAGCCTGCGAGGGTCGCAGCATCAAAGCACATCGAGTTGTCCTTTCGGCATGCAGTCCGTATTTCAGAGATCTATTAAAGGTAAGTTCTGCATATAAGGACTAAAATAACCAAACCCATTCTAATAAAGGTGGGCTGGAGACAGAGCAAATATCTTACTCAACCCCCTCAGTGCTGTCAGAGTTGTTAGCGCTTATGAAATATTTAATATCCACCGTGCCGTTCAAATCAACAAAACCTCATATTAGCCGCAGTTGCGTGCAAAACTTATTCGCAAAACAATAGTTACACATACACACATAAATAGTTATATGTACATATGTACGTACAATGCTGATGCCCTTCCCTTTGTTGCTCTGGCTGTATGGCTAAATGCCATCCATTACACGCTATATGACGACGTCGAAACTGCCGTTCACACTGCATGGATCGTGCATATCGGCAACTCCACTGTTTTCAGGAACTCTCCAATTTGCAAAGATCACCACAGCCGAAACACATTATGACCGAAATCATATTAGTTAATGCTTAACTCTAAAAATACATAAGTGGCTTATGCTTGTATTAACACAGTTGTAGATTAACACAGTCGAAGATTCCAGATTTGACTGACTGAGACTTGTTTAAGTATTGAAAGAACTATGGTGGTATTATTCGATTTGATTATCAGCTAAATTTGTCCAAGGAGTACAGTGCTCAACAGGATCTCAAGCAAACGAACACAAAGTTGGCGAATTTTTGTTTGTTGAAATACTAAAAGCGTCTGTGTCGTCGACTGAGACGATCAAAGTTTTATTGGTAAATACTTAACTATAATATTGACAAACATTATATGTATCAACTAAAAAACCTTAGATACGAAAACATTAGAAGGTCGTCTGCCGCCGGCAGTGTTTTCGATTTTAATTTGGGTTAATACTAGGCAGGCATACACATGTTTAAAACAAACAACAACGAAAATGCAAAGTAACTGAATGTCATGGAGTGTCTCATACTTATTTACTCCTATATATGAAAATACAAATGCACAATTTAACAACTCACATCTATTCTAATATCAGCTCCACACGTACAAACCCATCGGTTCACTGCGGCTATAGAGCGATATATGAACGATATCCTTGCTCTTTGTTAGTATGTGTATGTCCTGGTTAGTAGCTCAGCTAAGTTCTAAATGGGTACTACTTATTCCGTTTATGCATTAACGTTTTCCAAGTTCTGCAATGTGCATTAACAACAAACAAACCAAAAAAAAAAAAAAAGAAACGAGCACAAAAAACGCCACAATAAAATGAAGGCGAAGCCAAGTCGACATTATGCACAACAATGGCAACTTAGTAAATAAATTAAAATGCACAAACACACACACAAAGACGCTGCTTACTTGCCGAATATTGGCAAACTTCAACGGGCCCCCTAACGCCCCACCACCAGTGGCTACCACCGTGCTAAAGGAAAGCGGTTTCAACTTTCGGCACGTGATATTCGTACATATTTTTCTGAAATATTATTTCCATTTTATTAATTAGGCTGATATTAAAGTTTTCAGCTGCTTTAGCTATTATTTAGCAGCCGCAAATATCCGCAAGAAAAAAAGAGCCGGTTGCGGCAGACGATGTTGTGTCTAATACGAGCTGCGACTCTGTTGAAGACAACATAGGGATGCCGGTCCTATCCCATCAATTTTCAGAATGTCGCAATGACACCATACAACTAGGAATGATACATGTGAAAACATTTAAGTTATTCTCAAACAAAACTACTAGAATAAATGTACATGAAATCATTTTGGTGGTAGACGATGTTCTATTCGTTTGGAATTTTGCATAATGTTCATTTGCTAATGTTGTTGATGTTAGATACAATTACAATAGAAATGGGCACAAATGCCACATACTGTAGCAACGTACCCAAATCTTCCAGCACACCCTCCCTTATGTACGTCGACATACGCCATATATTTAATGTCATTTTGAGCCGGATCTACCTGTTCGAAAGATGTCCTATTTGAAAATCGGTTTCAATACAATATTAAAACGCCACAATGGAACTGTACGATCACTAGTCGGCGACGTTATCAAAATATGAATATTACGCATACGCCACAGTCGAGTGGTTCTTTGAACTTCAATATTCAGCAATAATTCCAAACCAAAATTTCGGCAGTGGCGAAAACGGAAAGTCGGCTCATCGTTTTCGGTTTGCACATCCCTACAACCGATGACTGTAGCAGTTGCTGCTACGGTCGCTGTAATACACAATAAGTCAGGCGATACTTTAGAACTACAACGACAAACTATTTCGGAAAGTTGCTCCTTTCAACGTTTCTTGCGAAACGACCATCACAGACAATCAAATGAACAAACAGTACCTCCAACCCACACCGCGGTAATCCCCGGCAGCAGGTAACCTCCACCTCCATACCAAGACCAATAGTCAACTAACGTCATTAGCGCCAGATCCTGCCAAACAACCCGGTGTCAACTAGCTCAACGTCTTCATACACTTGTCCTCAGTGTCACACTTAATGTTTCACATAAATGTCATTTGAATCGATTAGAAAGAAGTGCTCGCCAATTCATCCCACCACCAACTCTCCCGCCGCCTGGCCAGTCTCGAGTCGTTGACTGCATCAAAATGCGCTGTCAACCTTATCGTGCTACATATGAAAACAGACCCAAAAAGAAGCAATGCTTCGTCGCATTGTTAAAACATCCAAAACGGGCCTACTTATGCAAAATTTTCTTTCTTTAGCAAACAAAAACAAAAAAATAAGAAATTAACGTTACTAACAAAAAATGCTTAAAAAACATTATATTCCACTCGTACTTAGTAATGTCACGACATTTTGCATACTTTCTTTGAAGTGCATAAATATCAAGCTGAACAACAACAACAGACCAGCGAAAAGAATACAACATTTAATTTGCTAAATAGCAAAAATAATACAATGCAAAACAAACAAAACTGAACAGAACAGAACAGAACAGAAAAAAAAAAACGAACGAACGAATAACACACAATTGAACAGAGTGAACAGTAGTAGGTAAAGTTTAACAAATGCAACTAAACTGACAACAAAAAAACTGAGATACAACAATAAAAACATGCCAAAGCAAAAAATTTAATTTAACAATATCAAAATATAATATAAAAAAAAAAGAAAACTATAACAAAACAGCCAATGCTTTGTAAGAAGAAAAAAGCAAAAAGGGGGACAGGGGGATTGGCTTAAGAACGTTACAAATTAAAATGGCACAAAACTTTGCTGGCACACACACACTCGCGCTCACATGCTCATACACATTCTGTAGACAGTTGTGTTGCCTGTTTTGTCTGTTGTTCTGTTGGTGTCCACCACCACCACCAAGTTTTCGCAAGAGACATCATGACAAATGGAACAGAACAAAGTGTACAAAGTTAGCGACACTCAAAGACGCCGCACCTAATGGGGCCGCGATGGTCGGGACAAGTGGAGCGGGTCGAGTCAAGGCAAAAGACTGGATGGCACTAAGCACCTTTACACTCGAGTTGGGCTCGTTTGCTCACTCACTTGGCGCCTTTGCATCAATAATTAATTAACTGCAGAGGAGCACTATAATTTTAATTAGCTTTTAGCTGCAGCAAACAAATGTTCAGCAGTATAACGCTGGACAGCCGAAAAAAGCTGCGAACCCTACGGTGTACAACAATCCTAGCGGCTGGCGGATTGAAAGTGGTCAAGCTGAAGTGTGTACCTGGCCACTTGTAATGCTAATTGTCGGCTAGTGATGCAGCTGCATTCGCCCAAGCGGCAGCGAATATTGTGTGTCATCTCGGACGGATTTAGAGTCTTTGCGAACAATTGCAGCCAAATGTGACAAAAGCGACTTCGGAGGAAGAGATGCCATACACAATGCACTGCAAATAAAAATGGCGTTCGTGTTCAATTAGTTGGTGGCACAAAAATAAGCAACAAAATAAGCCGTAAACAAGTGCATGCTGAAGTGTCCCACTTTCAGGGAGCGGTGTTGCGCTGTATCGTTGTTTGCATACGAACCAACAAAAGTCGATGCAGTAAATTCACAGCTTCGCTACACCAAAAAAAACACACACACACACACACTTACCCTGGAAATGCATACAGACAAATGGACACATGTACGCTTCTGTCTGAAGCATCGCATTCACGTAGTACGACTCGCTTGGTTGTCATGCAGGGCACACACACATCAACACACATCTGCCCATGTGTATGTGTGAGTACTGTTTTGCTTCGCACAAAGCATTTGGGGTATTTTTATTTGTTTTGCCAGACCTAAACAAGACTTGTCGATCAGTTGACCTCAATTTGGTAGAAGAAGCAAAATAGCAAAAACACCATCTCGCTGCTGCAGACAGCGTACAGTTGTAAAATAACAACACCAACAGAGTCAGCACCACGACGTGTACACCATTGCATGGTTGTACATGCATGTGCATGAGGCTCTGCATTCACAACGTACTTTTGTTGATAAAGTTGCCGGAGAGTCGAATAAAAATATCTCGCCTGACGCATGACCTAATTTCTTGATGAACGATCGACTGCTACACATGTGTGTGTGTGTGTGTAATTTGAAAGAAGCATGATGTTTCTTTTTTTCTGTTGCAAAAATAGGGCCACGACGACAAAGCTCCAATTAGATTCGTTCGACCTATCTTATTTGGTACTTGCGCGCCTTTCCGAAAGTGTTGATTTGGAACTTGTTGGAACTTGGGTAAGAGAACCCCATCGCTCTCTCCCAGAAATGTTAATTCGAGCTTGATGGGGCTCCTCGATGAAATCGATACGTTTTGCTATACATAACGCCCCCGTTCCACAAAACTGAAACAACTCTAAATTTCTGAAAACTTCTCATCTCCAGCTGCTCTAAAAATCCCGCATTGTTTTTTGTCAACAAAAAAGTTCCAAGTGTGGAAACAATCCGGCCGTTGATCACATAAAGATCAATATCTTTAGGAGTGTCTTATTTCCATTTATAATGGATCCCTTAAGTTACCTTAGATACGTTTAATATCTCCGTTAAACGGCACAACTCAAAGTTATACCATAATTTATGTAAACAAAATTT
Source organism: Hydrotaea cyrtoneurina (assembly GCA_958296145.1). NCBI lineage: Eukaryota > Metazoa > Arthropoda > Insecta > Diptera > Muscidae > Hydrotaea > Hydrotaea cyrtoneurina. Next base: position 514,541 of record OY282513.1, on the reverse strand, counting down.
CAGGAAAACAACCACTAAACAACTAAACAAAGAGACAAGCGGTTATATATTATTTTTAAACGTGTTTTCTCTCAATGCCATATTTTTGGTGTGTAAAATAGCATTAGTAGTAAGGGAAATAGTTGTTGGCTTCTGCTGACAATTTTCAAATTATGAGTTGTTTCGGTTTTGTGGAACAGGTGCGATATGTACTACATGTATCGAGCCGCAATCGCGAAAAAGACATAACTCCCCTTTTTTCAGAACTAATGATATTCGGTGGAAATGTGGTCAACGAACTTAATCCCAAAATATTAAAAATTAAAAATGTATATTTACAATGATATAGCAAGTTCAATTGTATCGAGAGCACCACAGGCCTTTAATTAGATCAGTATGCAATGCAGCGGGGACAACCAGTACAGTTTCGAATATTGTTCATATTTACTCCAATTTGTCGTTGTATGCTAATGCATTTGTTTTTGTTTTTGTCTCTTCAATTTCCGTTGCGTTCGTGTAGAGCACACCCTGTAAACATCCAGTGATTCTATTGCAGGATGTAAATTTTCATGATTTGCATTCATTGGTGGAATTTATATATCATGGCGAAGTGAATGTACACCAGAAATCGTTACAGTCGTTTCTTAAGACGGCCGAAGTGTTGAGGGTTTCCGGACTAACACAGCAGCAGGCCGAAGAAACCCATAGTGTAAGTGTGCTACCTTTTCAAGTCCCCTATATACAAATTCTAAATCGATCGCTTACAGCAATTAGCTCAAATACAGAATCTGGCAAATTCGGGTGTGCGCACACCGCGAAATCCGCTGCATGCGTCTATGCACGATGAGTCGCCTTTGTACCAGCGAAATGCGGCAACTCCCCCACCGCCATTACCACCCACCCAGATACCGTTCTTTAAGCGTGGAATCGGCATGATGAGACATGACCACAACAATTCAACATCATCTGCCGAAGACCCCACCACGGCTCTTAAGAGAATGCGCGGCTCAGATAACGGATTGCCGCCCAGTAACAATAATAGTCCCGACATAGTCCACCCACGCAGTACTTCGCCACAATTGACTCCAACCGATTTCTCAACAATGAAACACAACAACAATAACTCTCCGCCTCCAAAGGATGACAAACGTAAGTAGGCGGGCGACCTCGACTCGTCTCATATCTCCTCTGACAGCACCGATTAAACTTTTCTAATATTTTTTTTGTTTCTTTTTTTAAGGTAATGGGTCCTCGGCAAACATCACTGGTAACGGCAGCGGCTCAAATACCAATGGCAATGACAATGGAAACGGTATCTCATCTGGCGACAAGCTGGGAAGTCTTACTTCATCGCCATTAACTCGCAGAGCGGAAGATGTCAAATCAGAACCCATGGAATTAGTGTGCAGCAATAACAACGCCTGCGATGAACACAGCAACGATTCCACTGGAGAAAACGAACAGCTTCGAGTTAGAAGTGTCGATTGCGGCAAAGGCTCCCTAAGGTATGCTCCCACTAAATTTGTATTTGCTCAACGCGTCACTGACATGTCCACTAACCACACTCTTGCGCTTACAGTTCGGGCAACGACGATGAAATTGACAACACCATGACCTCCCATCAATCGTCGGCTCCCTTTCTAATCTCGCCAGCCGAATCGAAATTGTTTCCGTCGACACCCTTCACATTTCCCATGGGCAACATAGACCCAGCAGCATTTGCTAGTAAGTATTTCTCGGCCGTCCAACGGAAAAAACCGATGCCCCAGCATCATTTGGCCATCCCACCAAACGGAGCAGTGGTGAATGAGTTCCCCGATGCTCATGTATTGTCGTCTCTCTTCTTTTCAGGTTTGAATCCGCAGTTACAATCTGCCGCCGAGTTAGCTGCGTCGCCCCAAGGTGAGTCCTCTCTCTTTTTTTTGCTTACAACTCATTGACATTATTTACATCAATGCGTACAAAATTTCCTTATTTTTTTTTATTTTTAGTTGTTTTCTTAATTAATTTTGATTACGATACATTGATATTCTTTATTTAACTTTTGGTTTATTTGTTATAATTTTTGATAACTCGTAACGAAATTGAAATCGACAGTCGAGAATCCAAACAATTCATTTACTTCTACGCATCCATTCAGTAAAACCAAAAAAAAAAAAAAAACTCAACATTGCATATTTTTCAAACTAAAAAAAAAAAAGCAAAGCGCAATCGAAGAAGTGACTCAGGGCCAAGCGATACAAAGAGGGAAAAGAGAAAAAATATCAAAGTACACATGCTATTCCCTGTTTGTTCGTTAGTTGGCCTGGAAGCACTTCATTTGGCTTTTTATGATAACCAGAGAAGAAGAGGACATTGAGTTCCGAAATCACTGCTGAAGATAAATTTCTTTCTTGTTTGATTGTTTCAAATGTGGTAAATGACTTCATTTCTTTCCGTCACTTGATCCTTTGTCGCGGCAAAGACGCCATGAAAATTGAAGAAGTTATAAAACGTGCGATTAGTGTTCCATATACGAACACACACACACACAATATATTTTCGTGCGCGTTTTTCATTGTGTGTGAACGTGTGCTATCTTTGGCTGGAAAGAGGCGTTATACACCCATCGTACCTTTAAAGTAAACTAAGCCTTCAGTTTTCATTGGACGTTTTGTCGAGACAATTTTCTTTGTAATTTTCATTTTGTTTTTAACTTGTTTTTGGTAAAGAAAGTTGAGGCGTTGTTCTTTAAGATTACACTCAAGAAACATTTTGTTAGTTCAACAACATTTCAAACTACCGGATCAAACCGTCGACATACTACATACTCAATACGTACCGTACCGCAATGATACCTAAAGACAAATTATCCCAGGAATCGAAGTAACGTCCAAGAAAAAATATATATTTTCCGTGAATTGTTTCTTTGTGTACTAATTTTGTATTCGTACTCTATGATTTTCTTGTATTTAATTACAATCTCTTTGGTTTTTTCATATTTGTATTTGTTCATTTTTGTTTGTATTACACTTACAACATACACCCACACACACACACACACACACACATACGTTGATTTGCATTTGAATTTGATGCAATGGCAAAATTGTGAAGAAGTAAAATCCGTTTCCACCCCAACAATTGACGCTAGCAATATAACCTACATATGTACATGCATACGTATAATTTGAAGCAGAATTTGTATCATTATGCTTTCGTTTCGTTTCGTTTCGATTCGGTTTCTTTCGTTTCGTTTAGTTTAGTTTAGTTTGGTTTAGAGTATCCTCCTCCACAATGTGTGCTTTGTTTCCAAACAATGTAGTACTTAACCATAATTCCCAAATTTATCATTTCCGTCTGTTTTTCATTTGAAGACTTGACGTTGTCGTGTATGTGTGTAATTATTATCCTTAACATTAGATCACCGTTTTTGTTTCTCATACCAAATCGATGTAATTCTCTGTACCTGATCTCCTTTTTGTTTTATTTCCTAAATGTTTTCATTTTACTAAGCGCGTTCACGCACGTTTTGTTTATCAAACCAAACCAAAATATAAAAACAAACTCCAGAAATTCTAACATATTTATTTTTACGTTTTACTAAACTGAATGTTGTTAATTTGAGTTTAATTAAAAACCATCCATCATAGCCTGTAAGCGCTCTTTCGCTCAGGCGAGCGAGCGAACTGACTTCGACACAGCGAGCGAATGGGTGAGAACGAGAATGTGAAATTGTTGAACTGCTATTGTGTAGGGTCACATGATTCCAAATTGTGCTATACGAATACGAAAAGAGAAAAGAGTGCATCATGATGGAACACTACGATTTGTTTTTTTTTTTTACTTGGCATCGTTATTGTCGAACAAACTTTTACAACTACTTTCGAATGGGTCGACGTTATGCGCCGTCAATTGGTCTTGTTAGAACACACACCCCTAAACCCCACCCCCACACACACACTGACAAACCCAAGGGCCAGTTCTGGACTTCACTTACGACCGAATAAGGATTTGTATGTGTAGGAGCAGAGACGCTCTAAGCCTTTAGTCGGACATTTGCTATGTCCGGCTAGAGTGATATTTCGTTTTTAGGCACATGAGTGGATTCGCTTACATTAAGTCGTGTCGTATAAAGATTTGAAATTGAATAATCCGATCGGATACGAGCAAGTCTGAGTTACAAATCCAGTTTCCGTCGATACTGAATTGCAGAATTTGTTGATAGCCTTGAGTTGACGAAACCTTTGATCCGTGTTCTCAGTCTGCATTGCATAGCCAATTCTCTAAAAAGCAGTTTAACTTGTTATTAACCATTTTGTTTTAACTGAACTAGACAAATAGACAGCCTCTTATTTGTTGTCACACACATAAACATATATATACCAAGCTACACCTATACACCCATACCGGTCCGCCTATCCGCCATCATTCGCACACCTCATATTAACCGTATATTTTTTTTCTGTCAATCTAACATTTACTAAAAATCCAAACCAAAAAGAAATTAAAGAGCTCAAACCAAACATCCGCCCGCTGCACTATCTGTCGAGCCTTTGCTACTAACTCGGCCCAGTATCATGCCCATCACATTATAATTTAAGTTTCTAACACATACAAACATACAAACCTACCCACCTACATACATACATACATACATACATACATGCGTATGTATGATTGTGTGTATATTTAGAAAAGCAAAATGAACAAAAAGAATTGATTTGGCAAAGATCCATTTTGATTTCAATTGGATACCGACTAAAACTCCAATCAGCCAACCAACCAAACGACCAAACGACCGACCGACCGACCGACCAACCAACAAACCAATCAACTCACCACACAGTAGCTTTAAGTTATCCAAATTGATAAACAAGAAAGAAAACACACATGCATCCATACATATACTTATGTAAATTGTAAATTGGTACATATTATTTTAAGTTACACCATAAGAACAATGTGAACTGAAAATCGTTCAAGTATTGGTATTCCAAAGGCACTCGCGAACGAAGAGACATCAATCAAGCTGCATGTACACACATACATACATTCGTATTCTTTTCTATTCCTTTTACAAAGAAGAAGAAAAAGGCAACAAAAAAAAGGCAAAGTAATTGTAAAAGTTTCGGTTGAAGTGAACACAAGCATACTCTCTTTACTATTGGTATTTAAAGTGGACAGAGCTCAACACACATGTAAACGTAGTTGATAATCAAAACAAAAACAAGAGGAATTGGCAATATATATTACCTAACAGCACAAGGAGTACGAGGTTCCATTCGGATTATTCTTTGCTTTTGTTGTATGATAATTTGAAATTTGTTTATTGTATTTTAGTTGTAAAACAAACAAAAAACATAAAATAATAACTGGCAACACATTATCCTAAGTTATGCTTTAGTTTAGAAAACAATCATTTAGTAATAAGACCCAACTAATACAAACAAATAAAATACAGTACCAATACATATACAAAGGAAACGGGAAGAAAGAAAAATAACAACAAACAGCGGTTAAAGGACACGAAACAAACACACGAAAAAAGAGAAAGAGCAAGTCCACAAACACAAAGTACACTATGAATCTGAAATATAAAATCTAAAACAAAATCAAAATCTGAATCTAAACTAATATGAATGTGAAGGCTTATAAGATAAAATTGAGAAGACAAGAACAAAAAAGAATTAACAGACTGGCATGTCGTTTACAGAAGGAACAAACAAAAACCTAGAAGTATGCTACAAAATTTGTATTATATGAAAAGTAGTAAACCAACATCCTCCCACCTCAGCTTTCCCCACACCCAACCCAACCCTACCCAAAATAAAATACACACCACCACCCACACAACCAACCAACCATCCACACCAACCAACAATTCCCACGAACACAATCCGAAAACACTCACACACAACTCCTCAGCCGGAAAGAAAAAATTTAATACCGAGCTCAAGTCGAAGATATCTGTGTAAAATCGAGCGCTCGCACTTACACGCATACCAACATACTGTCGTCTGGCATATACATGAAGAAGAAGCCAACGACATAGATGAGCTAGAAGATGTGCCCTCCACTAACTCCCTCTCCTCCAAGATCCCCAGAAAGCGAAACAGATCAGACACAATCAAAAAGAATACCCCCCCACACACACACTCACACATACTCTACTTGCAATATATGGTGATGGTGTTCAACAGATACACACATACACACACACTCAACCACGTACAAGAGTTCATACATATATAGTACATAATATATGACATGATATGATATGATGTGATATGATATGGTACACTATATACACAGCCTACAATAAAAATTAATTTGTGGAAATGCAAAAAAGACAACGGTAGTTGGTATTCCTTCCCCACCCCACCTCAAGCGGATTTTTGTTGACGCGTCCTTCTCAACCGATTGATTTGTGTAGAGATGGTCAAATATATAATGGAATGCAATGGCATTTGTCCCCAACCCCCCCCTCAACCCCACCTCCCCGATAGTACAGAAGAAGAGAATGTGAAGAAAGGAAAGTGTGTCGAAATCCGAACAAATAAAGAAAACCAAACAAATACTGATGGAAATGAACAATCAAAAAAGAAATAAATTTAGCAAAACAAAAAAAAAACAGAAACAGAATGAAAGTAAACCCAAAGTTAAATCGAGAATAAGTTCAATTCGAAATCGAAATTACCAAATACATATTCCTAAAGTTAAATACCACCACCACCCCCCACCAATGTGTTATTTTTTTTCTTGACTGAATTCTAATTCATTATCCAATTCAATTTCACAATGGGCTAATACGACGTTTTTCTTTCCCTTGTCGTCAGGTCAACTGACGACAATTGCACTTTCAACAATCAACAACCACAATCGCCACAACCGTCAAAACCAACACTGCGACAACAACTATAACAACAACAATCATTACAACAACAATAATGATCACTTTTATAAACACGGCAAATGCGACTTATCGCCGAACTCGCTGTCATCAACACACAACCCAGGCATGTCAACGGCCTCGGCTATGTGTGGCCTTAATTTGTCGCCGTTTTCAGGCGGCAACAACTGCAACACGAACAGCGGCACCACATCCGCCAGCAATCAAAACGTGCCAACAGCGAGTGTAAATTCTTCAAATGGCAACATGTTCGCCACAGCTGCCGTTGCCATGGCCAACATGGCTGCCTCGTCGTCAAGCAACCCGAATGCCTTAAACTCCTCTGCGAATAACAGCTTGAATACATCTAGCGGGGGCGATGATTTTCGCTGTGATCCCTGCAACAAAAATCTATCTTCACTGACACGCCTCAAACGGCACATCCAAAACGTCCACATGAGACCGACCAAAGAGCCGGTTTGCAATATCTGCAAGCGCGTCTACAGCTCGCTAAATAGCCTGCGCAATCACAAGAGCATCTACCATAGGAACCTTAAACAGCCGAAGCAGGAGACCTCGCCGGACGTGGCTGCGCACCATGCGAATAACTTGGGCGTGACCGTGAACAACAATCCGTATTATGCGCCCATTAATCACCGGTCGTCCTCATAGGGATTTATGTATTTTGATTACTTAGCAAATGTTCATTTTTAACCGTTCTGCCTATGATGTTAATACTAGACTTAAGCATTTAAAAGGATACTTTTCTGGTGCACAGACAGAAGTCACATGCGAGTTGTAGATAGTGGAGTTTCCTCGCCAGAGTCGTCATTCCAACCAATCCCCATCTACCACCCCAACCCATTGGCGATTGTCTGCGAATCTTGTGTGAATTATCGGCTCAATCCCAAACATCCAAATTAGACCCCTTTCATTTTCCTTTCTCGTTTCCCCTCTCTCCCTTGCTCCATATTTTCTCAGCCTCTGTCTCTCCTCTCTCTCTCTCTCTATCTATCTCTCTCCTCTCTCTCTCTCTCTCTGTGCCTTGTAACTTTTGTCTTAGCGAAAGAAATGCAACATCTCAATGTTATTGAATGGGTGCACACTTTACTTTAGGTGCTACTTCGCAAAGGAAGGCTTAGGAATCGCATTTTTAAGACACATCAGGCCGACACGACGACCACTATATATGTATGTACATAGCATATACATACGTATACATATATGTATATATATATATATATATAGAGAGAGAGAGAGAGACGTACAAGGCAAATAGTTCTCTTGGTCCGAAAGGAAATATCATTTTTTACATTATCTCTAAAGTAACAACATTTAAGCAATATAGTCAATAAGAAACACATTTGTCAGGTTTTTTAAGAAATAGTCTAATGATTTGTTAATGTGAAAACGTGGCTTTAATAGTAGGTATAGGTTTAGGTTTAGGTATATTTGTGTACTGTGCTGAGTCGACGAGGGAGAAAATGCAAAACACACCTAGAGATATTTATGTACGTACGTACGAAACCCAGGAACACTATTTGAAGCACTTGCAATCAGTGGTCGATGAACCGACTGAACGACCGACCGACCGACCGACCAATCGACCAATCGATCGATTGACCAGTTTCTTAAGTTCACTTCTTATTACCACAAAGCATTTGTATGTGTATACCAACCAGCGTTTAATTTAAGTATGAAAAATTGCATTTTTCGGAGATACTTTTTTAATTGTGTTCGTTTTATTATTACTCTTACATTAAGTCGATCATTTTTTCTTATCGTTTGTTTTCTCTAAAATAGTTTTAGTATTATTTGTCAACTTTTTATTTACACAATAAGTCCACCAAACAACAACAGCATTCGAATTCGAAAGATCAATCATCCATCTCAATCACCATATGATAACCAACCCCCTAGAGCACCCTCACTCATACACATGTAATAAATAATTGGTTTATAACACTGATAACTATGTAATGACTCCTCCAAAAGCTCCACCATTTCCCCCTCCACCCACTACCCACTGACCACTGGGCACCGTCAACATGAACGACGTCTGTATGTACCCCATCCACATGTCATCATCACCGAGTCCTAGCTAACCACCCTACAATCGCATACAATAATTGTTGCTTTAAGAAATTGCCACCACGTTCTGCTCCTCGATGGGTGGTGTGCTGCCATATAAAAACCCACAACAACAACTGAAGTAAAGAAAGGAAAAAGAGACACTAGTGACATATAAAAAAACAACAACAACAACAACAAAATTTATTAAGAATTACAACACAACAATGTTGTGCTAAGAAGACAAGAACAAAAAAAAATTAAAACTAAATCTTGCAAAAAAAAAAATACTAAGACCAACAAATCAATCAGGCCAATAATGTTTCAAAATTTTACAAAACGAACTTCTCTTCATCTTTTAACTTCTCGAAAAGATAAGAACACGGCATGCATCCTTGCTCCTTTCCAGCAAACACCATGAACAATTTTGTTAATTTTCGAGAGGAGTCAAAGGCAATTTCCGTTTGCATTCAGTCGAGTGCAGTGGAAATGCTTTTGACTTCCGATCAAACCGTCGTACGTAAGTGTTGTTTAGTTTTCTGTTTTTTTTTTTTGCTGTATCGATGTGTTGTTCATAATCGTAACGAAAATAAAAGAAAAAGTCAACTTGAACAAAAGATAAAATAAGAAATCCCCATTCCCGAAATTGCCTACATAAGGAAACCGATAAGAAGATGAAAAAATGCGTAATTTTCAGTTTGTTTGTTTTGTTTTGATCACTCGCTGGCTCGGAGAAGAGCCGGATGAGAGCTTGAAGGCAAAACTATTAGATTTTTGTTTGTTTGAACGACATGCAAAAGCAATAAACGATGAAGAAAACACTGAAAACATTTGTTGAGCCTGGATTTGTTAGGGTAGGAAGAATAGAAGCAAACAAAGAACACATTCCACAGAGAGTTGAGGAGTAGCAAAAATAAATACAAACAAACAAACAAAAAGGAAGAAACAGAACAGAACAGAACAGAACAAACTTATGCCATGTTGAATGAACAGAAAGTCACTATTGTCTCTTTTCTCTTCTCTTCCTATATTTCAATATAGGTGGAAGCACTAACCTACTCGGTGGCGTTATAGTGCCCGGGGTCAATGCAAATACAAGTAGCAACCACCATCATTCCACTCATGCACTTCACCACGAACACCATTTGCACCAAGCGAACGAGCGCAGTGCCGCGGATGAAGGTGAACAGAGTGAGCGCCATCAGCGTGAACAACAGTCGGAGCCCAGCCAGCAGTCAAGTTCCTTTCCCACTACTCCCTCTCCCCACCACCACCACCTCCATCATCACCAACACCAACAGCAACTGCAACAACAGTCACAATCGGCACAAAGTCCCCCACCCCATCCGCATGCACATTCGCAATTCAGTTTGCAACAGCACCCATTATCCATGATCCCCGCCCACCATTTACACTCTCACCACGACCTTTCCCCCTCCGCACATCACCATCACCATCATTTGAGTCGAGCACCATCCCCGTTTGATCATCATCACTTGCTCCAACACCGGCGTTCTTCTTTGTCGCCATCGCCCACTGGCAGATCGTCCAATTCGTCTTCGGCGGCTGGCATACTAGCATCGTCGCGGGCCTCCGAATTGGGTGGCGGGAATCGTTTGCTCTTGCCGCTGCCGCTGAACGCGTGTCACAGATGCGATGTTTGTGGCAAATTATTGAGTACTAAACTGACGCTCAAGCGACACAAGGAACAGCAGCACTTGCAGCCATTGAACAATGCCGTTTGCAACCTGTGCCACAAAGTATTCCGCACGCTGAACAGTTTAAATAACCACAAGAGTATCTACCACAGGCGCCAGAAACATCACTCCTACTTTCACCATGCCTCGGTAGGTGGTGGTGTGGGCTCTTCGTCCGGAGCCAGTAGTCGGCTACACCAGTCCCTGAGCTCGCTAAGTGCGGCTGCTGCCGCCAACAACTCAGTAACGAATAGGGGCAATGACAATGCCGTTGCAGCCGCTGCTGCTGCGGCAGCGGCCGCGGCCGAACTTCTGCTATCACCTATTGTTGGGGCAGCAGCCGTAGCAGGTGGCAATTCGGGGCCTACCATGCAACTCTCGTCGCACCAACAGCAGCCATCACCCAATATTGTGAAACCTTGCATGGATTATTTATAAGATCAGCATAACTTTCTGCAACATCTATTTAGTTTTGCCATGAATCCCGCAAGTGCAGTATCGGCCGCAAATCATCACTCTCTCTCAAGCACATCTACGGTCGGCGATGCCAGTATGGCATCGACCAACCCGGCACAGCCGCCACCATCGTCCTCTCAGCAGCCACCTCCGATTGTCGATCTGACACAAATAGAGAACTATGCCATGGCTTCCTGTGATGATCCCTATAGCAGCATGCATTTGTTGAACCATTGAAGCGTCGTTCTAATCCGCCTCACCATTGTATCTTCAAATCATTAATTTTTCGCATTCCCATCCATCCTTTCCAGTTGAAACCAAAACCCTCATCTCCTCACCCACCCACCCACCCTCCCCCTTTTGGATCTCAAAAACACTTACAAAGATTTATTTTTTTTTTATTAATATTTAGGCGAATTCAAAACTGTGATTTTTACAATATACATTTTTAAATTTCATTTAAAAAACAAAACTCATACAAACGTATTCGTAAGTCCAATGAATAAGAAATGAAATGAATTTCAAATGATTTTAATTAAGCGACCCCATTCCCGATCCCTAGCACCCCCACCTACCGCCGTGCCACCCCTCGCGTTCCCGCCCCCCTTTTAGTGTATGAAAAATGACTTGTGCAATTGTATTTTTTTTTGAATTTTTTTTTATTTTATTCGTTTATTTTCTTGGCATTACACCGACCGAACCGACCACGGCCCGGCCCGTATGAACAGTATGCCTACTAGGAATATAAAACCTGTGTTTTACCAAAATCCCAAATCTCCAAAACCAACTTAAACCAAATTCTTCTATACTGAATGTACGAGTATTGTAAACTTACTTTTTATTGAAATGAAACTAAACTACTTATAAAGAAAGGACTTATTGTGTAAACTGAAAAGATTTCAAATCATTGTAACATATATGCATACATAAATATTTGACAGATCTACAGACAGACAGACAGACAGAGAGAAGGACAGCCAGACAGACATACATGTAGATATAGTGGACCCCTAGGATATAAGATAGAGAAAGGATATGCATACATACAAAGGTTCATACACACATGTACATGCATATTTCTGTTCGTTGTAAATATGTATTCGATACATCCCCATGCGAGATAGCAGCCCAACTCCAATTTCAGAATTTTCCATTTAATGATTTACGTTTTTTTTTTTTTAATTTGTTTTTATTGTCGTCGCATGTTCCCCGTCATGTGTTAAACACAAACGTGGATGGATGGACGAGATCGCCTATTTTTCGTATTGTTTTGTTTTTAGGCATCGAAAGGACTGATAGTTTTAGGTTTAAGATCAAACATTTTTACAATCCTTTGGCAATTGTTGACCAACATTTTTATTGGCGATATTGTTTTAGAGGGAGAATCAAAATTTTTCTGAATGTATGAAAATCCATTTTTGTTGCAAAGACTGAATTTTTTGGGACTTTTTCGCAAGAAATAAAATTGAACGTTTTGGAAATTACGAATTAATTAATTAAATTATTATTATTACCCTCGGTTTAATACAAAAACGAAGAAAAAAAAATGTGGTTTAGAACTGAAACTAAAGTACGATATGCAAGCAAAGAAGTCTGAATATATATTTTTTTTTTTTATTTTTTATTATCTTTTTACCAAAATTACATGTTGTAAGAAACTGTTTTTATTGTTCCACGGTATTCTCATGTATGATTATGTAAAATATACTACATTTAAGTATTATTATTTCGTATACAATACAATCTTTTTCAGAATTTCGATATTTTGTGACCAATTTTATGCGACTTTAATTATCAAAATACATACATACATACATACATGCATACATACATACATACATACCTACTATTTTAATGTAAATGTTTTGTTGTTACAATAAATCGATGTGTACATACTACCTACCTACATACATACATAGAAACCAACATACATACATACATACAGAAATACATATTACTAAATAAGCAAACTATTGATAGGTATAAATACTTATAAATATTTCAGCGTTTTATTTTTCTTTATTTTTTGCATTTTATTTCAATTTACATATATTGTTTTTAGAGTATTTGTCTTCATTTAACCGTTGCATACATGCAAAGAAAAATATACATACATACTACATACGCCTATACTACTATATACATACTACACATATGAATAAAACTTCCTATTTCTTTAAATCTGTAATATGAATGTCAATGTCACAACAAACTTAAACCTACTTACAAATCAAACAATAGCAAAACGATGCAAAGAAGTAATACAGAAAAACGAAACCGAAACCGAAAATTTAAACAATTCTGTTGAAATAGCTCCACGAGTCACAGACTTCTCCGTGAGTAGGCAAAATCAAACGACTTGTGATATCAATACCGAATACTGTCCGAGACAGAGTTCAGACACACAATTACAGCTTACATTGAACACCCAACGACGACATAATCAATTGTAAACGTCAGTATATCCATTTGCCGGCATACTTATTTCCCTTGACATTCTATGAAGGACCATACGGGGAACTTCTCTCGAATCAGTGAGCTTCGCACAATATCATTTGTTCTCTTAGAGTTTACTCTCTTACTCGTAAAGTCGCCAGAAATGACGAGGCGGAAGAAGCCGCTACATAATGTTTGATGGCCTTACCAGGATTCCAACCTGGGTTGGAATGGAATACCGCAATAACAGAAATGTGTTTATAACTCGTTCAATTATTCAGAGGACGAGATACAAATCAGTTGCTTCATTAAAATTGTAGTTCATATGGAGTGCATGAGCATTTGTACATTTCCTAGAAGGCCACTGACGACAATCTTCAGGTCTCCACTGTTGGGAAGCTTAGTTCCTTTGTGTATATTATTATTATTAGATTGGCATGTGCCGACAGTGCATTTGATTTAATATTGCGTCTAGCTAGTCCGAATAGATGTTATTGTGTAAGTTAATCCCGGTCGTTGAGTAAAGGAATCACTCACTGGTTCGATAAAAGTTCCGCATTTTTCTGCAATGGGATGTTGATATCTAACACGTATTTAAAGTAAGCTAACAAATACATAAAAAGATCTCGCACTGATTCATTAAATTTCTACTGTTACACCGTCACTGTCACGCTAAATATTGTTGCGGTATTTATATCACATGTTGCAGTCTAACAATGTATCCTATATCATCAAAGTGAAAAGGAGAAGAAATACAAAATAGTAATAATTTTATGATAAACAGAAAGAAAAAAAAAATAAAAAAGAAATACACAACAAACTCCTATAACATAAATAGTAACAATAAAAAGGAAAACAGAAAGAAAAGAAAATCATATAATAACCAACCAAAAACATTAATCAATACCACATACATACATACATAGTACATACTATCAATAGGAGAATAAACCGAAGCCCAATCCAAGAACTGAGACAGTTGGGGTACCAACAGTTGTTGGTACTGTAGCAACTTAATGAGTACATACAAACGTACAAACGTACATGCCCTCACGCATTTGCATAACGTGCAATAACGAAGGAGCCGACGTTGAGCCGAATGTGAGAGTGTGCATGTACGTCGTACTCAAGACACTTGAAAAACGAACAAACTACAAAAGTCCGCCAAAAACAATAGCATACGAGTGCTCCCCGAGTGGGAGTTAGCAAAACAGACAGATCACCAACCAGAAAAAAAAAAAAAAGTTTTTCGTTTAACCGTTACCCTGTACACTTGTACCGTGTTTTTATTTTTAGTCTTCCGTTATTCCGTTATTGATTCGGTTTTCCGTTTTCGTTCGTTCTCGAACTGCAAATGCAAATGCAACTGAAGTGATGTCTGATCAGTGATGAGATCTGAAACTGGATCTGCACTTTTGACATTTTGACTTCTATGCTGTGGTTTCGGTAGCAAGTGTCGAGATCGAGATCGAGATCGAGATCGATTGTTTTGTTTTCTTACACTGATGATCGATTGATGGATCGGATTACTCGTAGGCATTGTTTTTCATATGGTTTATTTCTGTTTTTGTTTGAAGGTGTTTAAAACACATGTAACTTTTAAGCCAGTCTTTTTGAAATGAGTAATTAATTAATGTTCACGGAAACGCAAACACACAAAATAGTTCGAAAGAAACATATGACGACGAGACAAGAACATATTTTCATAAGGATAAGAGATAAGAATGAGTTATTATTGAAATAAACGATAAAGATGATAAAAAAAAAAAAATGAGAAAAGTGTTTAATTTACATACATACATACATTCATACATATGTACAAACAGACGAACGTCGCATTCATCACTGACCAAACGCTCGCACTTCGCTCCTTTCTAGCATTGGGGGGATCACGAAGTCACATGTATCCTTCTGAAATTGTGTGGATAGAGTGTGGCGGAAACAAAACGACTGAGAGAGAGGCACATGCATCATGGTGTTGCATAATTAGGCAGTTGCGCTTTGTCCGTGTGTGTTGTCTTCTTTTTCTGTACGTTCGTTTCTTCATTCCTTTTGTTTATTTTGTTTTAAATGGGGTCTTTGCATCTTTTACTAACTTAACTGTGTGTACTTTGCTGCTATCTGTGTGTCGCGCGCTCTTTTTCGATGTCATTCATTGTTTTTTTTTTTAGGTGTCTAGCTTGTAAAACTGTATGATTTTGATTTATTAATGGTAACGAATAGAAAGAAACAGCACAACAACTACAAAAAAAAAATCATTGATAAAAATTTAAAAAAAAAAAACATGTTAACATACATAATATGAGCAAATGAAATCGTATAACCTTCCAATAAACAAATTGCAGGAAATTCGCCTAAGAAACTGTTCTCATGCCAACTATGTGGTAAGCTTCTATGTTCAAAAGCTTCGCTCAAGCGTCACATTGCCGACAAACATGCCGTACGCCAAGAGGAATACCGTTGTATCATCTGCGAAAGAGTGTATTGCTCGCGCAACTCGCTGATGACCCACATTTACACGTACCACAAGTCGCGACCCGGTGAAATGGAAATGAAGGACATTAAACTATACAATCAATTCAATTCCACAATCTGAGAGCAAAAGCATGACACTATGTCATGCCAATACTGTGTTCGGACCAATGACAATACCAAAAGCTCTCTCCACCGCAGTGGCGACACGAGTCACCACACCATCGACCACCACCAGTTGCACCAACAGCAACAACGACACATAATGACTAAAACCCTCTACGACTATTATTTATATCATTTGAAAACGACATAAAAGCAATGCCATACTTAGTAGTGACTAATATACATTCTCACATATACCCACACTGACATTTAAACACACGCAAGCATTCGAACACTAAACAGTCATGCACATAAACGATCATGAACACACACACACACACACAACATACATACATACAAAAAAGAAGCACACTTCAAATCGATTGCAACGCGACTACTGTCATTTGTTAACTTTGCGCAAATGCGCGACAAATCTATTCTTATGGACCGTTGACCGTACTACTATACACACAAACATATGTGGCCTTCTACATACAAACATTTATACCTCTACAATGTAGTCAATTTAAATTTAGATTTAACTGTAACTGTAACTGTAACTGTAACTGACGAACAATACTCCTGTGTTTCCGAAGAACACTTCCAAAATACACACATACATACACGTATAACAACTATGTACATATGAATGATGGGCTCATCAGTGGAGTGCGGCGCTTTGACTTGCACATCAGAGTGGTAAACATTTAAGCATTATTTGAGGATCAGTTATATGTTGTTTTATCCTGTTAACCAATGAGAGACGAGGTGAGGATCATTAAACAAAATTTAAAAAAAAAAAAAAAAAAAAAAAAACACCTAAACTATTGGCTTTATTTCCTCTCAAAGTCAAAGTCTTTAGATGAGATTTCCAAACAAAATAGTAGTTAGTCTAAATTGCTAAACTCACTGACTCTCTATATATATAAACATATATCACTGTCTCTTTTATGCTAATCTACCTCTCATCTCCCTCTCTCTCTGTCACACACACACTACTCCTCCTAACTCTACTCCCACTGCCTCTGTCTCTGTCTGACACTGTCTCTACCCAACCCAGTAAAAATATAGTGCGCTATCCTTATAACAACTCTATCTTTTTCTCACATATCCTCACACGCTACATATTCTACCTATTCCCACCATGTGCCTGGCGTTCTGTCCGACACAACATTCTGTACCTGTAGTGATCTGTGGTAATACACCAAGTCTCATTCTCTGTCAACTTGTAGATATCTACATACCCTAACTCTAACTATTTGCCTACCTTCCTGCCTACCCATGTATATCTAAACTTTACTCATTGAATTGAACACTGACAGCTTTCTACAATCCTCAAAGCGTTACATCTCTCATTCTGTAGAAACCCAGCTATGCAATACTCTCTTCCGTTCTTTTAGAGTTTGTAAGTATGATCATCGATCTCTTCAATAGCTCAAGCAACTCCAACACGTGTTTACTCGAACTACATACCTCCATGTAGTTGTGGTTGATCGATCATTTCCATTATCTACATTCTATAGAAGCGATCTGTTGCTGCTACCTACTACTACTACTACTACTACCACTACTACTACTGCTACCTCATGCCAATAATATCCACTCCATACATATTACATATAACATAAGTATAAATATGTTTCTATCAGCTCCTTCTACGGTTAGATGCTGACGTTCTGCTCTCTGCTCTCTACAATCATCTTGTATTTTTCTAGAGTCTAGATACATACATACATACATACATATAAAGTTATGCATTTAAATATACATATACGTAACCACACTAGTTTACAAATCGCAATACGTTTCTATAATAACAAAGAATAGCCATTAAAATTGTGCACTTGTAAAATAATGATTTTGTTGGAGACCAAATTGATTATTGCTAGCTCGACATATAAAATAAATACATAAAATGGGTCAAAACATTCGCACAGCAAATTATAGAAATGTAATGCGATTTTCGGACTTGGCATCCAGACAATGCCTGTAAACTAGTGTAAGTTACATGTGTCTATGAATTATTATTTGTTTTGTGGTAAGTTTCATCATTTTCATGGCCATTCCCGTATTGTTTTGTTTATGCTTTGCTTTGTGCATGCCTCACTCACATTGCCGTCCGGCGCTTGAGCTACACTCCATTTATAAATGCATATACATACATATGTACATATACATACATACATATGTGCGCGTAAATAGTGTAGTTTAATCGTAGTTTAACACTTGTTGCATGTTCTCTCTGATTCCGTAGATCGATTGAACCCTCCTACATACATACAAACATATGTTCAAATGTAGTTTTACTTACTCGTTTTACTGTGTATGTCGTGTTAACTTGGAAAATATATATTACTCACATCCTATATATACAATGAAATAATAAATACTCTATTGTAAATCTGGACATCTGTACAAATGAAAAAAGAAACACTTCTTCCTTTAAGAATTTGTTCGGCATGCTTAGGAACAAATTTCGTGAACAAGATTGAGTGTTTTCGGCATTTAAAAGAAAAAAAAAAAACAAAAAACAAATATAAACGAAAACAAAACAATCTGAATAAAGAAATCCATTTGTAGATTTTTTCCTATCGCTTTAGAAAATCTTCACTTGACTTCAAACCAAAACCAAAAAGAGAACTTTCTTTGTTTTTCCCCCTAAGCAAA
Organism: Hydrotaea cyrtoneurina; assembly: GCA_958296145.1. Taxonomy (NCBI): domain Eukaryota; kingdom Metazoa; phylum Arthropoda; class Insecta; order Diptera; family Muscidae; genus Hydrotaea; species Hydrotaea cyrtoneurina. The sequence continues at coordinate 495,788 of OY282513.1, read as the reverse complement.
ACTTTCCTTTAGACGCGTTCAATCTAATAATTCCAAAATAGAAACTATATCTGCTGTATTTTTTAACAAAAAGAACATAACAAATCTAAATAAAAAATTGTTTAAAGTTATTGAATCTTGATCGCTTAGAATCGACTCTTTACTTTCTCATAACTTGTTTTTCATACTTGATTCATTTGTTTTTTCTCATTTCTCACTTTCAATCAGCACTTTTTTACTTTTTGAGTTGTTTCCTCAGTGTGAAGAAAGAGAATAATGTGTGTTTTTTGATATTATCTCTGATAAAATAGGATCTCACAATGCTATGCGTTCGACGGCCTCATCGCCAACCAGTTCTACCTCAGCGCCGCCATCACCGCCCACAGCCATGACGTCGCCCAATTCATCGCTGGGAGCGATGGTGGGCAATGCCGGTGGCAATTTAAACAATGGAGTTGGAGCGTTCAACCTGCACGCATCCCCACCCAGGCCCGGCAGTGGAGGTGCCACCGGGGTGACGCCTTCCAGCAACAACACCCCCCAACTGCCTTTACGTATGCCACCGCCTACCAGCGGCGGCATAAACGAACCTCAGGAATGCCCCTACTGCCGACGTACCTTCTCTTGTTACTACTCTTTGAAACGTCACTTTCAAGACAAACACGAGCAATCGGATACGCTGTACGTGTGCGAATTTTGCAACCGGCGATACCGCACCAAAAACTCGTTGACCACCCACAAAAGCCTGCAGCACCGTGGCTCCAGCGGCATGCTCAAGCGCCTGCTCAAGACCTCAATGAAAAATGTGCTGGTGCCGCCGCATCACCATCACCACCACCATCCCCATCATCCACATGTCATTACGCATCAGCGCACTCCGCTCTTCGACTTCAGCAGTGAACTGGGCCAACCACCACCAGGCATCCAATAGGACTTGTTATGGAATGCAATTTTTTAGAGAATCGTCCCATGTCAATTTAACCCCACCACAACCACAACCACCTCCAGCAACAACAACCCACTACAGCAACTGTAGTCCGTGCAATATTTCAAAAGCCAACAACACACGCGACTCGCATTGTGTTAGTCGGCGTCATCTCTCCGAACTCCCAGCAAAAACAAACGGAAACCTCTTCAAATTGTACATAATATACAATCGTTTAAGTTAGTGAAAAGGTTTTCACGTAGTTCATATACATAGTACTACTAAATAGATACACACATACCACATACATACATACATACATACAAACATACCTATTTCTCTTAGCATATATTTTCACACATGCAAACATACTTATTTGTGTAAGCAACTAAGCGTTAAGTTATCATCATCGTTTACAATAAGTTCAATCTAAACACCGATGTATCTATCTATATATCTTATAGTTTATTTAGCAAGTCAAGCCGGGCTTCTCTAGCGAGCCGCGGCCCAAAAAAGGAAGAGAATTAAGGACTTTTTTCTGTTAATTTATGTCAAACAAAACAAACAAGAGAAACTCGCACGTGCTAGCGTACGCACGTATGTGTGCGTATCTGAACAAAACAATATACACAACAACAACATGCCGGATGCTGACCTTTGATAAGTGCTCAGCTTCCTGCAGAATGGATACCCCACTTCCGACAAACATATCACAGCGTATACGCAATTTTTGAATTAACACAAATGCATACATGCATGCGCGCTCGTGTGTATGTACTTAAGCTGTTTATTTCAGTTAGACTTCGGTTCTGTTTTGTTCGCGGTTTATTTTTGTCATACATTTATGACTTGTACATATATACACGTACACGTACACACACACATATACTTACATACCCACAAATATTGGTTTATAAGACAAATTGAAAAGGAAAATTCTCTAAAAAAAAACAAAATGCATATTCATCCATAGATTCGAAATCGAGATTTCGAAGCAAAAAAAAAACACACGGAAGAGAAGAAACAAGAATTTTTACTTAATTTCTAAGCTTTTAACAACAACAACAACACAAAAGTATAATTACTTCAGGGAATTACATATGTACACACATATGTATGTATATGTACGTCTACTTTTAAAAGATATAAAACAAACAAATTTATATACAAACAAAACAAAAAGTAATATTTTTAGATACAACAACAAAACACAAAGCTCAGTGATTTTCACCAGTGAAGTACAAATACGAAGCAAAAACAAAACAAATTATCAAACAAAATCTTCCGAATGAACCCCATAAAAGAAAGATACAAGAACAGCTTAAAAATCCCATGTAAATAGGACCGATACACCGATTCAATAAATTGTTATTCAATGTAAGCAACAGTTTATGGATTACATATACAGACAAACATACTTACGACATTTTCACACGCAAATAATATTCACGACCCCAGCTCAAGACGAGCTCAACAAACCAACCAACCAAACAACCAAGCAACCAAGCAACATTCATTCATTTAGTCTATCTATGTATACATAGTTTGGAAACAGACACTTTTTTGCACATATCTGTAAAATGTCTCAGGAATTTTTCAATTTATATACTACATACTTACATATAAGTACATGTATATGTATATGTCATTAGATATATATACACATACACATACATAGATACATACATACATATTTATATATTATACATGCAAAAGCAAATATTATACAAACAACCAATTTAACAACAACCACCTCTCGTAAAACGTAAGATTCGCAATACACACATGTCCACATGGAAACGGCAGAAATCGAACTTATCGACAATTTGTTATAGCCACAGACACGGTAGGGCATTTCAACGGCGACAATTCAGAAAAAGAAATTACGTACGGAAACATCTGAGGCAAATCATGCACTCTTACTCAGTTAACGAGCTGGTCCAAACACACTTTTGCTGCAACGGATTTCCAGTATCCAGTGTTTACAGTGTGCACTGCTACCGGCTGGTATTATGTGACAGACCTCATATTACACAGTAGACCGACTATCAATTGGCAGACACTACAATATACTGAATCAACCGAAAATATTACATTGAATGCAACACATTATATTCTGATGCAACATTTGAAATGGAAAACTAGACAATGTCCATTCAGTTGACTGAATAATATTTACTACTTTCAAATACATGTGTTTGTTTGATTTGCCGTTCAAGGTAGATTCCTACTCGGAATTATTTGTACCGTCAAATGACTGCTGTAAACACACTTCTTATGATTCTTGTTAATGTTAATTCGAGATGATGTTAAGATGATGCCAGCCAACGATGTTAACAGTGTCGGAGCGATGTAGACTCATTGTGGATGGTGTCCTAACCGAAGGTTAAGATCGGAAATCATGCACAGATGTGAGATGTCTGATCGTAGTCGCTGGATTGATCTGCCAACTGTAAAATGCGTCCGAACATTAATGCAAACCAACTGAGTGTCATTCATGACAGATGGACATGTTGTAGACATAGCACAGTGTTACCTCATCTACATACAGACATACTTATATACATACATACTTACATACATAAATATACAAAATACAACCGCAAAAGCAAAAGTTCTCCGAAAGCGTCCATGTGTCCAACAGCCTGGATGTTTTCCGGACTTTGGCGTTGATACCTCATATTTTTAAGCAGGGACGGTCAAAAGGCGCTCGCACACCCTCAACGGACGTTCTCATCGCACGACAGTTTCGTGATGAGCCGCTGGTGGGAGACGGACAGTTCATCGTGTTTCTCACCTACGACACACAGTTAATGTGTGTCTGTCACACATATTGTTTGAATGTCCACATACATATCTAGATTATTTTTATGATTTGAAATACCTCGTAGATTTTAGTTTAAGATGGTCTCTTTTTTTATTATTATTATTACCAATTATTATTATTATTAGTTCTTTAGGTTTTGATTTAATGGTACATTTCGTTGAAAAGAGAATAAAAAAAACCTTCAAACTGTGATCTTTATTTTCAAATAGCACATATTTACATATATGACTAAATTTATGTTTGGCTGTTAACTACGTTTATATTGTAATGACCCGACCTCCTCACTCCCTCCTCTTATGTTTATTATGTATTTAGTATGTTATCTTTTTCAAAATTTTACGTTTCGAAATAAATGTGTAAACAAACAAAACATGACTTTCGATCCTTTGAACAACGCCTCCAACGCCAACGCCACCGCCACCGCTGCCGCCGCCACCACAACCGCCACCATCCGATAACATACATACGTTTGTATGTCAAGCGTTTACATTTAGTGCCAATTATTACAGTTTTATACATAACATATTCTTACGTACGTACACACAGACAAACATACATACACACTGATGTATACAACAACTAACAAAACCAAATGAAAGGACCATGGTGACACCTCAGGTTATTAGCAAAAGATTTTAAACAACAAAAAAAAAAAAAAAACAGTCGAAGATACACCTGTCGGACGGAACTAAAACTTAAAAGTCTTTTGTCGTTGAAACAAGGACACAAAAATAAATAACGTAAGCATAATTACACACAGAAGAAGATGAGAAATAATAAACGTATTTCCACGAAACTTATGTAGTTAATAGATGTATGAATAAAATTAATATTAAATAATAGAAAATAACATAGCATGAGAAACGTTTCATTTTTGTTCGATTGATTGATTGACTGATTGATTGGCGTGATCATTAATCCGCCTATCTAGGGTGAATAAAAAACCAACAAAGATCAAGCATCTAACTGATGAGTTTCTCAAATCTGAAAACGGAACACTTCGACTTCAATATGGACTTTTTCGAATTCTTTTACGATCTGTATGTATTATTGTTGTTTCTTGGAAGTCTACCGCAAGCAAATGTTAATAAAAACAAATCTCAACCTTTTCAAATGCAACGCATATCAATGAAATGAAAATAAAATAAAACCAAACGAAACGAAAACTAAACAAAAAAAAATTAAAAAAAACACCTCAAAATTTAAAAAATGGTCATAATAAAAAAGCAACACAAATCTTTAGGTAATTAATTTATAAAATGAACAAAGTCTTTAGTCAAAATTACGAAATTTTTAACTATTCTTAGTCGTACTCAACTTTTTATTTCGAAAATTTTTAAACCAAAATCTGTGATTTAAAACAAAATTTAAATTTTATTATTACTTACTGGTATGTATAAATAGAGAATAAATCTATCGAACCACTGCATAATTCAGGAAACCACACGCACAACAAAACTCTACACAAAACACATCTATACTCTACACTCCCACACGCACATATGCGTATATGCTATGTGAACTTCAACGCAAGTACAGGATGTCATACATACCCTACTCCCCAGTCCATACGACCCACTCCCAACTTCTCCGTAGTACATGTACATGCAGGCATCCTTACATATAAAGACAGTAAATGGTTTTGTTTAATTCAATTAAAAAATTAATTCAATTAATCAATTAAGCAAAATGAATTACTTTTTCTCGGAGCATTAATACGCAATTATCCCATGAAATCCCGCTTACACACGCCGGGGTATGTATGGATGTCTCTGAACTATATCATTTACCTACTGACAAAGAAGTCCGAATTTACTATAAAAAAGAAATTAAAAGAATTCTATATTTAATTGAAGAAAAAAAAATAGTCGTAAAAATCATTTAAATAAGTTCGCCAACATGAGACGAATTACATACATACAACATACATACATACAAAATACATACATACACAATTATTAAATTAATTAATGAATTATTCTAATGTAAATGTTAAATCTTAATTAATGATGACTAACGAAGATATACGAACGGAACAGAACGGCCAACGCCGACTTCGCCAGAGACGCGAACACCCTTTCCATTCAGAACACTGTACACTCAAGAAAAAACAATTTTCAGAGAATGCATACATAATTTTTTCAATAATTATAAATCAATTGCATGTATACATACGAAAGAGAATAAAACAAAACAACAAACGAAATTAAAAAAAAATAACAATAAATCATTTTGACTTTTATTTAATTGGTACGAGGTACCAGCGTCGCAGGAGATATGCCATTTACAGGGTGAGCCATATATATGATATGTATGGCTAATTGGAAATACAACGGCAATTGTCAAACTGACAGCGATAATTCCAATTATTCCAACCGATGTCAATGAAATTCTGTGGATTTGTGTGACTATTTCCAGCTTGGCAGATAGGATACTTTCGGTTATTTCAAGTGGGATTAGCACCGCTTGCGATATTGAAGTCAATTCGCTTGCATTTTTGTCATTTTGTTTACTACACCTTGCAATACTGATTAGGGAACGTGATCTTGAATTAATTAAAATTAAACTACAATAATACAAATTAAACGACAGACCAAAGTCACAGACTTCAAAATCCAAATATATTTTGAATAAAATATATACAAAGAAATTGAAAGACATCCAATGTGTTGTATTTGGATTTGCTTAAATTCATTTAAATCAACTCTGGTCTGCAGCCCGAAAGCAAGAAATTATTTCTCACCTGTTGAGAACAAGTACAATTTTGAAAATGTTGTCCCTTTAAAATAACCCCAACACAAGCAAAATACATCTTTTATTTCAGTACATTAAATATACATACATACATATTTAGATTTCCGCAATTTTCCATTTATTCAACCAATGTTGTGAAAATATCGATTTTAGCTACCCTTCTTGCATTTAAGCAATCTTAGTCCATAAACTAATGTCGCACCTTCATGTATTTACTTAATATTTTGAACAAGACGATTTCTTGATTTCTCAGTATATAGTAGTCGATGGTAGTCATGTTCAACTCACATAAATAAAAAGGTTAATTTGTGTTTCCATATTTTGGGATTAAGAGCAACTTATTCTTGAGAAATAATTTTACAGTTACTCTGTGTACACCGTAAAAAAAAGTGAACTCGCTCGATTCATATTTTATTACATATTTTATGTCAGTCTTCTGAATTAAATTGTTATAGGTAGGTGTACCAGTAGTCGGCAGTAAATAACGTGAATATGCTGTTGGGGTAACAACTACACATTCCACTTCCATAAGCCGTATTGTTTTATATCCAACTTACTGTTTTTAAATATATATTTATTAAATTTGAGTTATTAATGTATTTTGTAAAATTCATCGTATTTGCCAGTATCGGCATGTATTTTCCAATAATCGGCATGTTATATATTTTTGTTTGTTGAAGAAAAATTACAAAAGTACTATAAACAATTAAATTGTTTACATACCAAAAGTCTTAAAGAGAGTCGTTATCAGTTAGGCAACAATGCAAAGGACCAAAAATAATACATGCTATACATGCAAAAAATAATATATTGCTATGAATCATTCAACCAGGCATTCTGTAAGTAATTAGCTCAATTTTTAAGGAAAAACATACTTTGTGCTCAAAAAAAATTATTAACTGTATACAAATATATTTTTTCAGCATTCCAACCAAATCAAAAAACTAGAAGTTTCGTTAGTTTTGCTAAGATTTTTTTCGTCAAATATATCTGGCAACACTGTGACGGTCCATTGCAAATATTGTGAGTACCCGTTACCCGTTACCCATTATTAGTGAAATAATCGTTACATGCACGGGGATCAGCTGTTTAGATGGGAAACATACATTTGTCGTCACAAAGACAGCGTAAATATTTGTGGGGAAAAGGACAACGTTGGTGTTCCAAATTTAAGATAAAATAAATACGAAGCGAAATTATTTTTGTCACTTAACCGTTTATACATGTTGAAGTGCTTGCCAAATTTGTACGGAGAACAATCAATGTAAATCGGCTGAGAATAGTGACATCCTGTACGGAACCTATTCGGCGCTATGGCCCTCCATTCAATTAGACAGTTTTACTTTGAAATACCACCAGTAACAAGAGTCTACACAACGGCTTGTGTAATTACCACATTGGCTGTGGTAAGTTAGGATGCGATGTTCGAATGGACACGTCATCCATAAGTCCATCCATAATTTTGATAGAATTTTGACTGGATGTCAGGCCACGACGCTAACTAATTTTCTTATTTTTTTTAGCACTTAGACTTGGTGTCACCTCTCCAACTGTATTTCAATCCAATTTTAATTTTACGGAAATGGCAAATATGGCGACTTGCTACCACATTTCTTTTCTTCGGTTCGGTGGGCATCAGCTTTTTCTTCAATATGGTCTTCACATACCGTTATTGCCGGATGTTGGAGGAGGGTTCCTTCCGTGGCCGAAGTTCTGACTTTGTAATGATGTTCCTTTTCGGTGGCGCTCTCATGACATGCTTTGGGTTGTTTGTGAACTTGTTGTTTTTGGGTCAAGCATTTACACTAATGTTGGTTTACGTGTGGTCTCGGCGAAATCCATTTGTGCGTATGAATTTCTTTGGCGTTATGAATTTCCAGGTATTTATTAGTATTATCCTGGGTGGTATACTTCTGACCATAAGCTCTTGACAGGCTCCTTACTTACCGTGGGTTCTTTTGTGCTGCTCGATGATTTTGGGTAACACCATATGGGTGGACATCATTGGAATGGGGGTCGGTCATATCTATTACTTCCTCGAAGACGTATTTCCATTCCAAAGGAACGGTTATAAGTTCCTAAAAACCCCAAATTTTCTGTAAGTTTACTTTAAAAGCTATAATTAATTCATTTCAAATAATGAAATAACTGTTCTTTTAATTCATAAAGAAAAGTGTTATTCAATGAACATATTGACCGCAATTACCAACCACTACCGGAGGACCGTCCCGGTGGCTTTAATTGGGGTGGTGGCGAAGAGGGGCAACATCAGGAACCAGCAAACAATGACGATGCCGATGCTGCAGCACAAAATCCAGCAGAAGACAACGACCAACGAGCACCTAGACCAGCTCAAATTTAGAACCAACAGAAAATCCATCAAGAAAACACAGCCCGCCGTGTTTTTATCGTGTACGATGTTTTCATTTCCTAAACCAATCTTATTTTTGTACTTTCTATTACAACCGTTTCTGTTTCGGATTTAATTTTGGTGAAGATACTAATTTAATAAATAATATTTTACATTATTCAATAATCAAATTGAAAAGACAAAAGGAGAACTTGAGTGAAAGATAAAATTCTAATTTTAAAGAATACACTGCTGACTAAATCAACTGTTGTAAAATAGAATAAATCTTTTAGCAAATAACCCATTATTGATAATAAAACAACATAATCTTGTGTAACATTTAACTGATTTCGACATTAGTTCGTTTTAATAATTTTATAAATATATATCTTTCGACGATTTCCTATAGAGCACCCGACGAAATTCAAAATTGTCAGTAATAGGTAAAATAGGGCAAATTCTATTTTCACTTTATTGGCGTTTCCTTTTCGCCAAATTGTTATTCACAATATTATTCGAAAAATTGTTCCCCTATCGTGAATTTTCTTTCGGGATGAATTTGTCCGCCATTTTTCGTTATTTTGTTCACGAACAATTTTGGCGAAAAAAAAAGTAAAACTGGTTTTGTTATTTACGATATAGAAAGTAAAGATTTTTTTACAAATAATTCACGGCAGGATTGACGATGAGTGTCATCAATATATCGAATCCTTATTTCGTCTCATATGTTTAAAATGAAGTACATAAAACCTAATGCCCTTTTCAGAGTTTCCTTTACGGCTACTGTATTAACTTCTGTTCCATCAATGCATCGTAAAACACCGGTATTGCAAATTTGCTATACAAATTTCAATACAAATGTATGAATAATACTAACATAGTGTATTATTACGTAATAATTTAATTATATTAATTATTTACTTAAGCCTTAAGAGGCTCGGTTACCTACTGAATTTAAATGAATGAAAAAATTAATAAAAAGAAAACTGTTTTTAATTTTACTTTTTAGAATTGTTTAGCAAATTATTAGTACAAGATAAGTGTTTCCATATATTTAGATTTCTGTTGTTTCTGGTGTTAAGTCTGGTCTGACTTGTCTCAAACGTAACTATGCCTGTTTTATTACTATGGCCTATTTTATCGTCCCGGTGGATTTAATTGATGGCTAAGAGGGGCAGCAAATATGACGAAAATCCAGCAGATGATAAAAAAAGCTCCATTAAGAAAACACAACCGGCCGTGTTTTTATTGTCTACAAACAAGTCTCGATTCGATCTTCTATTAATATCGTTTCTGTTTCAAAGTTAATTTTGATAACAATTTAATAAATACCATTTTATATTATTATGTAATAATCAAAATGTAGATATTTGTAAGTCACTATTTAAAGAATACACCGCTGACTAAACCAACTGTTGTAAAATAGATTATTAGCTAATAAACCATTATTGATAATAAAACAACAAAATCTTTTGTACATTTAATTGATTTCGCCTTTATTGCGTTTTAATAAATTTGTGAATAATGAATATCTCACAACGACTTCCAACAGAGCCACCCGACGAAATTCCAATTGTCCGTACTTGCATAGGTAAAATCGGGCAAATTCTATGATATAACGAATAATTGTCAGTTCAATTAGTTGGTTTCATCCTTTGTTAACTACAACAATTTGGTAAACATTCCAAAAACACTAGATTATTATAATGCATTTCATTCGCTTTGATAATATATGTCGTAGTCTTACTATTTTCGCGAATTCCGACAAATGAAATTCTCGCACAATATTTTAAAATTGTGACCATGGAATTATATAAAGCGTTATTACTGTTCGAGCTATCACTTGATGAAAACAAACGTTTTTTTAGTTAGTGGGGCCATATTAATTCTCGCACAATATTTTAAAATTGTGACCATGGAATTATATAAAGCGTTATTACTGTTCGAGCTATCACTTTCGAATGCCTTGTATATTTATTGTTTTGGTTATTTTAGCACAATTCAGCTATTTAAAGACATAATCTAGTATTACATGTATAATAATTGGTTCGAACGTAAATATGTCTATATAAATAATGTAGCACTATTAGAAAAATCGGAAGTCTTACAACGAGTATGATTCGGGGCAAAAATAAAGGATTTGGGTACAATAACATTCCAACTTAATCAAAGACCTGAGGAACTTCTCTAACACAAATATATGAAAAAAATTAAGTAAAGAAATGACGTTCGATGGATATGAAAAAATATAACTAAAAGGTATGTATGCGCATGTGTGTACCTAATGACTATTGTGACTATGATTAGGGTCAAGGGGTAAGATTTAACTACGACTTAACCTAAAAGGACGCAGGGAAACATATAATTAAAGAAAATAGGTCTATCGCACTCATTACATACAAAATTAGCTTTCAGGTATTGTTTTAAAACATATACACATACAAAAAAATCGTAAACATAAATTCAAAAATAATATTAACATAAAATAGTTAATTACATTGCTACAGTTGCGAGTACCACAGTTATATCGTCAGGTTTCCCTCCTAAAATAGAAAACATGTAATAGGTGAATATAAGATATTGTACAAGTAATGGCAACATGTGATGTTGCGCTAAGGTCGAAAGAAAACTCACCCGTTGCGTTGATATTATTACGCCTGGCATTAATAGAAAAGGGTGACATGAATTCGCTATCAAATGACAATGAGCGAGCCATCAGCGCCAGCGAGTTGGCGGTCATTTGCAATTTGACAGGATCTGTGATACCCTCCACCTAAAAATAAAGTAAAACAAGTATGAAATGGCTAAAGGACTTTTTAAAATCTCGTTGCATATTGAAATCATCTTAAAGCTGAACACAATGTGGTCGTCTCACATATCCCTATGAATCTTCTTATAGAAGATATTATTATCCTATGATATTTATTATTTTGTTCTGGACCAAATATCACAAACTCAACAACTGAATTTTTTTTAGAAAATTCATTACTTTTGTATTTGGTGCACAATTCAAAAGGGCGTTTTTACAACTTTTCGACATAATGGTATTTATTTAATTTATTTATTACTTTAAAATAAGTATTACACTTAACGACATCTACGAGTTTAGTATATGTGTTCTTACATATAAGGTGCAGCCAATATTTTTTAGTACATTCTCGGCCTTAAATATTCTAGTCAAATGGTGAATCACCAGAGACTTCAGAAAACTTTATTCAGTAAAATCGTGATTTAATTTTTTTCGTTTATGTTCAAAGCCCATTGACCTAGTAAAGCTAAATTACATTATGCATCAAAAATATTAGGGCATGGATCAATTTTGAATTAATCGAAAGAGGTAAAACCAAGTTGTAAATCTGCCGAAGAGTAATATGAATATGTGACGCTACACTACGTCACATATCTATGCTTTAGCAAACCGTAGTCTTCGCGATTAAAGGCTTCCTCTAAATCTAAAATCAGTTTTTTTAAATGTTTTCAACGACTTTAGATAAAATAGGAAGCTGCGAAATGTGTCTTAAATTGTCGGAAGAGTTAGGAGAAGACTTTTTGGAATGGGGGTAACTTTTGCTATTTTCCAATCCGTCGGAAAACATGAGGTAGTAATTAGTAGCCTCATAAACAGGGATGAATGAGCTTCTCTCTTGGTCTTTCTAATTATAATAATTCTCGCCCGGCAAACAATTTTTCAATTATTATCACTTTTGTCCTGGAGAAAAGCGTTAAATGCTAAATCTCGCACAGAACAGTAGTATACAATCTGATGAGACGAGAACAATTTATCGATGCTAAAATTTAGCCTTCTTATTTTTTTGGGGAAAATGGAATGCACGAAATTCAAACCAGTCATTATTAAATCCAACTGATGTATATTAAATACTATCAAAATCGTCGTATAATACATCTGGTCCAATAGCATTGTAGTCAACAAGTTCAAGTACGCTGAATTGAAATACACATTGAAAGATATAAAAACGACCTGGCGTTAACAAATATTGAGGATGCGATATAAGAAAATAATCAATCAATGATTGATGTACTACGTCAAAATGTGTTGGGATTATGACGAACATGTACACCCAAATTGTTACAAACATTTCTTACTACATTGGAACATGATAAATTGAATAAATTATTATTAACATCCCCCATAATAACTATATTGGAATATCTGTTCTCATTTACATTTTGTCGTTCATCGCGTGCTAACCAACCAATCATTCCCAGAGCGGATGGTCATATTGATAAGTCCTTTCGAGTTAGAATAGCCAGATTGTTCAAATCACTCCGCAGTACATTGAAAATATTTTTACTGACTAATAATACATTCCGAAAAAAGCTTCAACATTTTTCTTGAATTTCCATTTCGTAATCTATTTAAAAATAATTTGTTACATATGTATATTTTTTTATATTTTCATTCATTTGGGAACTGTAAAATTACATTGTTTCATTCCTCCTTTTTAATACTGATGTACGCTTTATTGATATTTTGAATTTGATATGTGAATTGCGTTTTTATATTTTATTTTGTATAGCTATGTTATTTGTAATTCCACTGTGTTTTTATACGCATATTTTTAATTGTTTTTGAATTGACTGAGCAGTAGTTTCAACATGGAGTAGTTTTTATTGTAATTTGTTACAATTGGCCGTAAGGCTTAAAATTACAAAATAACAAATTATATCAGACATTAATTACACATGTTATTTAACAATTTCCAAATTCAAGTTTATTTATAGTTGAAACATTTCATGTATCATCATTTGTAATGATCTTTATACCAATAATGACGTTTCTATGACTAATTCTACATTTACTGCGTATCATAGTACATTCCAAATATGACCAGCTCTAGTATGTTTGTAACGAAACCATTCCCTACTATTGGCAAAATTAAGCCTATGTGGAAAAACAGTGATGGATAAATTATCGTATAACACACTAAACGAACAAAGACGTGTATGTAGGGGAATTCCCGTGAAATTTGGCCATTTTTACCTCCCGTTTCCCGGGATGACAGGTCGGGATCCCAGAAGAAAAAAAACTACCATTGTACGATTTTTTAATTCCTGAAATATTCCTAAACTAGTTGATCTTATCACAGTATTTTTTCCTAATATTAATTATTATTAATTAAAGTTTTATTAAGTTTTTAATATACCTGAATTATATACATCTTTAAGTGTTGGTCAAAAAAAGGTGGTACAATTAAAACTCTACGTTTAAGTTATATGTATATAAATAACATTGTACATTCTTACCTCTTTTAGAACATCAAGTAATAATTTTTCGGGAACATTGTCGAATACACCGTCTGTGGCTACTAAAATAACGTCGCCTTCCTTTACATGAAAACTTAAAGTATCCGCCGAATCTGGACTGTCGCTCAAAACATTGTGATCGTGACCCGGCGGTGGCAATGACAGTTGGAAGGGTGTATTAAAGTAGTGTTGTTGCTCTTCTGACTTGTGAACTATTTCACCTTTACGCACTACGATGAAACCGCTATCACCAATATTTGCTGTATATACTGTGCTATTCTCTCTATTTAACACTAGCACGCACGCTGTGCTGCTACCTGGAAAATAAGAAAATTTAAATAAATTGGCCCGCCGATATAATATTCTGTATAAAAGCACTTTTTGTAAAATATACAACTCTTCGAAATTACTACCATTCGATGTAAAAAAATCCAAATATAACACGTTGTACGCAATCTTAGAAAATAAATAAAAAGAAAAAACTGCAGGATCGACATAGGAAAAAACTGGGAACTACGACCAAGTGTCGTTAAAGTTCCTAAATATGTTGTTAGTTTGAAAACCGTCAATACGTGCAATAGAAAAAAATTCCTGATTTCTACAAGAACAATGGAAACATGATAAACTGCCGAATCTAGTTGTACAAATCACAATTTAACTTTAATAATTAATTTCGGGCTGCACAAAATTGGATATTTTTTTTACTAACACTCAAGGAATGTCCCTATGAATGCAATGCCCTGTGTTAGCGATAGGACAAAAGGTCATTGGAGGAGGAAAAAGGGAGTAGTATTTGTTGATGTTTGCCTTGAATTTTATAATGTCATAGGAGGCAGAAAAAACACTTGCTGGAAGACATAGTAGGCATAAAAACACTTGCTGGAAGATTATTCCACATACGAACAGTTCGGCCGAAGAACGATTTTTCTATATAGTGCGTCGTCCGGTCAACCGGTATTTGACAATGAACGGATGAGAGACCCTGGAAAGCCGCGTATTCCGGCTTAAAGGCATTCGATACTTTTGTCATTCTCTGTTTCACACCTATAGGCTAAAAGCGGAGTTTAAGTTTTTTAATTATTTGAATTTGTATGTTACCATTTTGTATGCTAAAATATCGGTCCACAGTTATAACTATGGTAATGATAGTGTACGTAACCAGTGACAGTTACCTTAAAATTTACCAACGTTTTTACATATGTATGTACATACAATTAAAAATCGCTCAATCTTTGATAAATAGTTTATATTGCAAATGAGCTGAGCAGCCGATGTTTCATATAAAGTTAGAGCTATTTGTCTGGCACTGGCACAGGAAATAGCCACGTAATTGACTTGCTCTTTGCTTGGTTACGCCAAATAAAGTTCGTGTATGACATGACGAGAAGTTGTTTCGCATGCGCACTTCAAAATTCAAGAGCATTTACCAGAACGAGCGCTCGCTCAAGAGCCAATTCAAATATTGCAAGGCATACCCGACCATGGCCAGAATAGAAATCCATAATGAGTGCGAGTGAAAAACGTACACGAAGGTTTTGCGGTAGGCGGATCGAACAATTAGCAATGAGCATTGGAAGCTATAACAAACCATCAGGTTCCGTTAGTGTATTTTTTTGATATTAGACCTATTCAAATCCTCAAAAATCATTGTGGTAATAAAGTCGTTTGGACGTATACTTACCCAGTATGGGTTTCTTTTGCTCCAGCAATTCGCAGTAACTATAAGCTAACAAGTTAACAGGTCTCTGTGGATTAAAATTGACGCAGTGGACAAGACGCTCACATGTTTTCATAAGAAATGAAGAAAACTCTCCAGGATCTATTCCATAACTTCGCCAGCCACCTACTCCATCGGCAACTCCTGAAAGAATAAAATATATAATGGATTTGAGTTAGTGAAATGGTGACATTTATTTTTCTTATTTTCTTCCATTACAATTTTAGTATGACTTTAGGAATTTTATTACTTTTCTACTTTGTAGTTTTAATTTAGGTTTTTATACTCCGTTTGGAAGATAGATTGTCTTTTGAGGAGCACAGTAGTTTCCCCAAATAAATTATTCCCTGAGAACTTATCACTGTTACGCTTCGTTAACGCTTCATACTCCTTGGAGGTATATTCCAGTGGCAATCAGGGGAACTTAAATTTGGTCCGTTTAGCTCTAAATAGGGCGTTGCGATTTGTTTACACTCTATATCGCAGTGAGCATATGAATCTATACAAAACCCTCTGTTGGTAATCGAACACACAACCCAACGCTGATAGGCAAGCACGCTACCAACTCGCCTACCGGGGCGCTTCCTAGGGAAATAAAAGTTTTTAATCTAACCAGCATAGTGTACTCTAACAATCTACTAAACCATATATATTTAGCTGATCTACGTTTAGTATGCTATCCAAGATAACGCCAAGGTATTTTATATTTACTTCCCACGGAATGTAAGTGTTCATGAAACAAAGCGGCGATTGGGGATGGATGTTAATTTAATTCGTAATTCTAACCTGAAGTCCAATTATAGCACAACACTAAACAAAAACAACAACAAAAATGCAGTGGACTTCGGATAATTGATTCTTCTTTTATTTAAACGAACTGTGTATCTACTTTTGAAATTGTTCTATGAAACGAAGATAGCAACTTGTGGCACAATATTAATAAACTTATATTCATTTGATTGAGTTGTCTTAAATATGGTTAACACACAATTTTTTTTAAATCATTTGTTTTGCCCTAGAATTCAGAATTGTCCCCAAAAAATGTTTTCATAACATAATTATATTCTAATGTCTCCTTCGTGGTATTATTACAGCCCAATACTAAATTAAGGACAAATATAACACAAAAATTTTTTCGTCGTTTGCGGGGTCGGTCAATACAAATAGGAAAAAACTCCAACGAGTGTCTATTGAACTAAACGTGGTCAAATGCCTTAATTTCTATAACAAAGACCAAACAGCAAACGTGAGTTGGAGATGGATTCATGGTGAATAAGAGGCGACTGGACACACTGCGCATCAATGCCAAAGGTTTAAGAATCCCTAGTGTTTCCATCCCAGAAAGAAAATTTCCAACTCGCCAATCGAGGACAACAACAGCTTCAAGGAAGCGCATAGCATAACAATGAATTGGCAAGACACAACATCCAAGACTACAACCGGCCAAAAATGGACGACGACCAGCCGAGTGAACTATTGTGGCAGCTTTTGTTCTGTCCATTCGACCGACATCATGAATGTATTACTTTGATAGAAAAAATAATAGTGAGTGTTTTCAGCAAGCCTCGCAAGCACCTATGAGTAGGTGCTATATTTGGTTGATAACTCTTAAACTTTGTTTATGTTTAATTTTATATTATTTATTTATTTACTGTACAGTTTATACTATTATGTTAATTAATAAGATTTTTTTTATCAACGCATTTTGTAATTTATCTTAAATTGGCCGTAATTACAAGTAAAGATGAATAAAGTAAAGATAATAAATTGCAAGTAAAGATGAATAAAAAATGAAATGAAAGCTCTGAGTCGTTTCCTTATGCGACACTCACATGTTACAACTGGTTGTACAATGTGATCAAATTGTTCAACCAGTTGTAACCTGTGAGGGCTTGTTGGTCTTAGGTGACCAAACTAAGTTGGATGGCAATCAAAACTTGGTTGGTATGTGTGAGGGCTTGTCATTCAACTTCTTTACTCTATTCTGATTTTGTCATTGATGAAGTACCGGTATTTGAGAAAACAATGAAAAATGAAAGAATGTATGGATAAAGTGATTGATTTTATTGAGAAATATAAAAATATGCCTCAGTTGTAGAAATCAAATTATAAAGCCATATGCGATCATCTTGACGCTACGGAAAATATTTGCAAATGAGATTGGAGTGGTT
The DNA here is from genome assembly GCA_958296145.1 of Hydrotaea cyrtoneurina. Taxonomy (NCBI): domain Eukaryota; kingdom Metazoa; phylum Arthropoda; class Insecta; order Diptera; family Muscidae; genus Hydrotaea; species Hydrotaea cyrtoneurina. Next base: position 477,800 of record OY282513.1, on the reverse strand, counting down.
GAAAAGTTGTAGCGTGTGAGGAGAACGACCAACTCGGTTGTTTAACTATTAAGTCGAACCATCGTCTGCACTCATATCGAAACTTGTTGGCTCTGACCCACAATATACGTATATTGACCACAAGAAAATATATTCAGAATATCAAATTCATCACATAGTGTTCTGTATCTTTTTTTAATTTTTTTAATGTCCGTCCAGTGTGTGCAAAAATCAATAAATACGAAATCTAGAATGCGAAGGAAGGACAAATTTAAAAAATGGTACCCCTTCCATAATGTTTATGGGGTCCAACAATACCGGGAAACCATAATAAAAATAACATTTTCTTCTCTTCTACGCGTTCTAAAGCATTAGTGTTTCTCTTTAACAAGTCCAACAAAGCAATAAATCACTCTGAGAAATGCATTTCTCCACTCCTTTTTTCCATTTCACTTTTTTACAATTTCCATTTCACTCTAATTAATACAACAAATTATACAACAAAAATCCTAAGAGTCGTTATTTCGGTATATAGATCCCGCGTTGTGTGATTAACTTTTTTCTGACAAAAATGGAAAACAATTTACTAGATATTGGTATCTGTCCTGCCATAGTTATTGCATATGTTAATGTCGATTTGTTACTTAATAACAAAATTGCCAGTTAGCGAATAACCCCTTTTATGCATTTAATATGAAGTCTTAAGCTCATTACTAGACCTCAGAGCAAAACATCAATCAAGTGTGTGTTTAGCAACCAACCTGATGTTATAGCGGTTCACAGCATTGAGAATAATTTATCTGATCACAACATTATAAGCAACCATATAACGACATTTTCGAGCGACCACATTGTTGAGCAAAAGCGAATGCTCGATTTAGAAAACATTTCACAGAACTTGGATTTTAATTTACCAAATCATTCAAATATTTCTGATTCATCTGAATTGTGTGTGGAACCTAGAATGTTGTGACCAAAATGCCTTTAGTCAACAACGGCAAGAAAAGAGCTGTGTTCCGCAGATTAAACTGGCGGAAATGTTTAGAACGTAGAATGTTGTGATCAACAGAATCAAATGCCTTAAGTCAAGAACGGCAAGAATACCAGGATATCTTCCATCAATAGATCGCCTCACTTCGTTAGTAAGTTTTATCAAGGTGTAGAATGTGATGCTGAACAAATGCAAAATCATCTTGACAAATCGGAATTCCCTCTGTTACCAAAGTGTTGGACTTTATTCTAAATAATGCACAATGTAGTTCATCCTGTGAATCGGGAACAATTACACTATCAGCATAATGTACTAAATTGGATGAGAAGGAAGTGAAATAATTGTTCAAGCAGTCAGAATCTATATCACAGTTGCTATCACAATTCATTGCACCAGTCGATCGAATTAGAGACCCGAACTGTGGCATTAGTCTGTGGGATTATTGAGATGCTTAGCAAGCCTTATCGTTCTTCGAGTATTGGATTTACATTGTTTACATATACATATTTTGGTACATGATTTTCCAACACCGCACTTAAAATTTTGCTTATATTTGATAACATCTGTAACATTCGTTGTATAGATCATTGAAGTCTTTTTGAAAATGTCTGTAATTAAATCTCTTGACATAGTGCATTTATTAAATTGTCCGTCCGATCCCTTCTTCCAACAGAGGTGGCACGGTTCCTTCACCTACCAACATCAAACCTCCCAAATGACACATTAATTCAATATTTATTCCACAGACAAGAACTTTCGGCAGCAGCAGCAGAACTGTTAAAACAACAACATTTTTAGTAAGATATGTATCTCTTATTCAACATCACTATGGGAGGTGTTTTACTCCTCTGCTATAAGTCGTATAATGTTCAGTTTAAGATTTCAGAATTTATATCCAATAAAATGGAATAATACGTTATCGTTTTCGCAGTTATGATTTATTTAGTACCTACTTATTGTTATCTGCAAAGCGAAATTCCACTCATGAAAATGCATTACAACAACTAAAGTAAATATCACATGTTGGTGTTATAGTTAGAAAAAAAAAACGCGGCCGCAGACACATTGATGCATGTACGTAGAAACGTTCCTTACACGTGTTTTTTATACTCACAAAGGACTTGGTGTTGAAACTTACCTAAAACGTCAGCATTCGATGTTGAGGTCTTAAACCACGAATCCTCTCCATATTTGCCCGGTTTGTATTTAGACGTGAGAAAATCTTTGGGAAAGCCACATACTACAGATATGAAATGAGGGCGAGACTTGGCTGAGCCAGCTCCTGATGTGACATTGGTGGCAGACTCCATTAATGTGGAGAACCCATTGCGCAAGGCTCTGGAGATAAATCTCGAAGTCCAGCTGAGTGAGTGCATTTTGACTTTGTTGGTTTGTGTGTGTTCGTTAAAAAGGATGTAGGAATCGGAAATTTTTCGTCTGGTTCTTTACGTCACTCTTGGACCAAAATAAATACTGCGCTTCTGTGATTTACGCGTTTATTTTACGCGAGGCTACTACTTTTTTTTCGTCAAAGTCACAAGGGAACGAATACGACGATCAAAGAAGAATTGGAACATTATTTTCGTACTGAATTCGTTGTATATTTCGTATTGAATATATTATTCTGAATTATCGACCGATAAATGAGGCAAGCCGCCTCCGCCGTTGATTTGGATTTGATTTGTTTATGTAATCAGTATTAGTATTGAAATTGTTATTCGAGCTATCTATTTCTTATTTTTTTTTAGATGAATGGAACGAAAAATAGAGATGTGAAAGCAGAAAGTAATGGGTACGTTAACAAATACATCGATGGTTGTAAGCAGTGGTGATGACGTAAGTATTTTTTTCGGTTTGACGCTTTTGTGGAAATGATGTACTAAACCAAACCATTTTTTTCATTGTTAGGTTGTTAGCATATAAACAATTGCAACGTAAACGTAAAATTCCACAAAAGCATTTCATCGCAACGGATGTTGTTTTTATATCACAACATGAATACAAAAACGGTTTTTTGCGTAAATGTTAAATTCTCCACACAAAATAAAGCATGTTTTAGAAATGCAGAGGTTGCAATGACCTGTTTACACTGGGTGACTTGTTGCAGCAAGTTTATGTTCTGGTATCGCTTTGTGTTACCTCGAATCTCAAAAGATTTAATAATTTTTAGGAGATAATGTTAAATAAAAAGAATTGCAATAAATGAAGGATTGTGATATTTATAGAATTACTTTAGTACCATATTTTGTGCCATTGTGTGTATAACTTATGGAAAAGAAATACTATTTTTGTTTCAATATATCAAATATAGATATATATGTATATATATCTAAAATAGTAATAATAAATTTATATATCGAGTTCACGAACAATTGTCGCGTCGTTACCGTCGCTCCGACAGGTCACCAAGTTTAAACAGGGCAGTGCAGATAAGCCTAGCAAACAACGTTTCTGTGTATTTTGTTGTTGAGTACAAACCAGAGTGAAAACCATGTATCTTCTGCAAGATAGACTAGTATTTTAATATTCGTGGTATATTTCACAGGGGTTGCGGAATACGCTACCAGAGTGTATAACATAATAAATCGTCTGGAACCTGGATTATTTCACAGTCTCATCAAAATTGTTTTCGAAAAAAAATAAAATATTTGAATCATTCTGTGTTTTCAGCGATGCTATTTTACAACTTGTTTACTATTAAATTTCACATTCTGCGCAAAAATGTCCAATTTAAAAATATGTCCTTATGCTGAAAAGTGTTACCGACGAAATCCAATCCATTTTAGTGAATTTTCACATCCCCACCGTAAGTTAATTGCATTAATAACATATATAATTTAATCCATTTCAATTCGGCAGTGGATATTATTTACGATTGCGGTTTGGATGTCGATACCAATCAATATAAAATACCACCTGAGTTCTTTGAAAATAAGGAGCTGATTGTTCAGCAGTTGAAGCTGTTGGAAAAGCTTTTCCCCAAGAATGCCTCTACTCGAAAGAAAGAAGAAAATCCTCAGGGATCCAATGATGCTACCAGAAAGGCGGCTGAAAAACGTGAGAAATCCCCACAGCCATCGACATCAAAAGGTGAACTCAATTCATCAAATTTAGCAAAAAAGCAAAAAGTTACACGCAACATTAAGGACTATATACCTGTAGTTGTGGAAAAAGGACAAATGTCTAAAAAGTTGGAAGCAGCCTATCCGTACAATTTCTTTCTTACAGCGATAACAGATTCCAAACGAACTCACACAGAAACCCTGACAATTACAATGCAGGGTAAGAGATTTTCCTTAGTCGTATATTTTTGGGCTCTCCCTTGAATTTGTTGTCAATTTGCAGAGATACTGGATGAAAGCCTTGGGGTAATTGAATCATCCGTTCAGATTAATTTTATGGTTGACATTGGTTGGCTTCTCGGACACTATTATTTTGCAGGCATATTGTAAGTATTACAGTGACATCATTGTTCGATACTCTTTAACAGATATTCCGTATGTCCAATAAAGAGACACCCCATTATTGGTATTATATGGAGATGATACGCCGGAATTGCAAACAATATCGAAACACAAACCAAAGGTTACGGCTGTGAAAGTTAAAATGGCCACCCCGTTCTCTACTTCACATACGAAAATGATGTTGTTGGGTTATAAGGATGGATCGATGCGTGTAGTTGTTTCAACAGCCAATCTTTATGAAGATGATTGGCATAATCGAACACAGGGAATTTGGATCAGTCCCTTACTGAAAACAATTGATGACAAAGCCGATACCGCTTCTGGTGAAAGTCCAACAAATTTTCGGCAGGACTTAATGTTGTATTTAGTGGAATATAAGTGTTCTCATTTACAGCCATGGATAGCGCGAATACGAAAATCCGATTTCAGCGCAGTAAAGTAAGTTATACCCATCCAGTAGGTATTAGAATAGTGATGGTCTTTTGTCCGATCTAATACATTGTAAAAACTTTCTTCTACATCGGTACGTATTTGCGAGCTGGTCTTCGACAACAAGAATAGGTAGACACACGGAGCGATAGACCGAACATAACGATGTTTTTAATGGCTTGATGTCCACTTATCACACCATCAATGTTTTGAAATCTTTTTTAATGTTTAATCTTAGTTATCTCAAAAATAGTGCATTTAGAAAACGGGACTTTAAATCTACAAAGAACCAATTACATTAGAACTGGCTAAATTTGATCACGACCGGTGTTAATAGCACGCTGGTCAGTAAAATACTTATTTATAAATAATGGTAGGTAGTGAGTGCGACTATCTCTAAGCGAACTCTGTTTCGCATCATTGTAAAACCATCAAAAACAGTGACCGTTCCCGCTTCGTTAACGTCGGTGTCTTTACGATAAACTGCAAATATGAATACGAGTTTTTGTTAAAGATTCTTTTTGGAGTTCATAGGATTTGGCCCATCATTCTTTAATTGTGCTTTTCTTCGCTATCGTCAACATTTGTATTTGATTAGTCTTAATTTGTTCTGCCTGTTTATTCTCAGCGTATTTTTTATTGGCTCTGTGCCTGGGGGACATCGTGACAGTCCACGTGGCCATCCATGGGGACATGCACGCGTCAGTAGTCTCCTACAAAAATATTGCGCTCCTGTCGATGAGAACATTCCCGTGGTGTGTCAAAGTTCCAGCATTGGTAGTCTTGGTACAAGCGTGCAGGCATGGATCCAAAATGATTTTATTAATAGCTTACGACGTGATTCCACTCCACTGGGAGTGCGCAAATTCCCTCCATTTAAAATGATATATCCTAGTTATTGCAACGTTAGTCGCAGTCATGATGGTTTGTTAGGCGGTGGTTGTTTGCCATACGGCAAAAACACGGACGACAAACAACCATGGCTGAAGGCTTATCTACATCATTGGAGCTCAAAGCTACGTCATCGTTCCCAAGCAATGCCTCACATTAAAACATATACACGTTTTAATTTGGAGGATAAGTCCGTATACTGGTTTATGCTGACCTCGGCTAATCTCTCTAAAGCCGCCTGGGGCTCTTTTAACAAGAGTGCCAACATTCAACCTTGTCTTCGCATAGCAAATTACGAAGTTGGTGTTTTATTTCTTCCCAAATTGATGGTAAGTGCGTATTTCCCTCTCGCTTCCATAACAGTTCTTAAACTATTTCTTTTAAACCACAGATTGGTGAGGAAACATTTCCTTTAGGAACAATACGAGATGGTATACCTCCCTTCCCTTTGCCATATGATGTTCCACTTACCCCTTATGGCGCCGGCGATAAACCATTCCTTATGGATTACTTACAAATGTGAAGTGTGATGTCAGCCGGCTGTTGCCTTTCCTTAGTTTTATGTTTTGGCACTTGCATATGTTTGTAAAATTCAAATAATATGTATACGATCTAGAGTGTACTAATCACGATTTGTGATATTGTAGTATTCTTTACGATTTATCAAAATTGAAATGACAATAAAACGGGCTTTCATCTCACTGATCTCAAAAGTTTTCTATATTTCGCGGGAACAAATTCTATATTTACTTTATAAATAAAATAATACAGGTCCAATGTGATGAATATGTTGACTACAAATTTGTTATACATTAAATAATGTGGATGCGAAATAGGATTTTTTTAAACCATTTCTTTCATCAATTCATTTATTTCTAGTGAGAAAGAAAGTTGTTAAGAATCAGCGTTTGTTGTTTAACACTCCAAACATTGCGTACTATATTTACTTGTTTGGATAACTATTTGTAAAACTCGAAATAAGGCAAAGACGGCTGTCAGGAGAGCAAAAAGGGATTATAGTTAATAATAATAAAAACAGTAGACATATGGCGTCAGTTGAAGTTTCTCATGAGTGCAATGTTGACGTGGATGATCTATAATCAACATTTGCCAGTTATCAGTTGGGCACAACACCTCGGCGTGTACATCGTAGGGTTTAGCGCCTAGACTTACCAATTATTCAAAACATTGTCTTGACTTGTTTGAGTGAATTTGGAAAAACATTCTTTCAAATGCTTGGTTTAGATATTTTCCCATCGAAATTCATTAAAATTATATTGCATTATACATCTTCTTCTTCTTCTGTTTTTTAAAAAATAAATTTCTTTAGACCCTTTAGAGCATGTAATGAAAGAACCGATGTACATCGTCGTTATTGTTTGGACTCACAGACAAAATATTTTTCAATTTATTTGGACCTCACAGACAAAATATGTAAAAATTTAGGAGACGTAAATTCTGCGTCCATCTTTCTTTAGTTTGGATAACACATTTAATAGTGTTGACTATGTTGCTGAAGTTGACGAATATTTATGGTTTTTCTAATTTGTTTTTCCCAAAACACATTTTACTCTGGTGAACCGAACCACTTTCTTCTATTTTTTGTGGGTTTTTTACCAATGGCCTTACGATCCGTCGTCTGGTCCCTGACGTTAGAACATTTAGCCGGAATACGCGGCTATCCGGGGAGTCTTATCCCTTCATTGTCAAATGACCGTACGACATATTATAGAGCAAATTTGTTCTTCACGTGGAATAATTTTCAGGCAAGTGTTTTTCGTGACAGGTATGACATTATCAAATGTCGTGTGATGTTTCATAAATACAAAATGTTATAATGAATAATAAAATTCTATATAAAAATCTATTGATGACGGAAATATATTACCTCAACAACAATTCGGTTTCAGACGGGAAGGTAATACTTATCAACCCCCCGAAAATAAGGAATTCGTCTCACTGAAATTTCAAAAACTCTGTATGGTTTTACTTGACGTAAATGCGGCATTCGAACTTATAAAAACGAAAGGCAATATAGACTATATCTCGGAAATAAAATGTCTCAAGAGACGATCCTTGAGGGATCTTGTCTTTCACCCCTACTGGTGATATCCTGTTTTCAACCACTGCGTTACATCTATATTCGCTGACAACTCATCAATAATATGTTCAGACTTACATGTCTCTAATGTTGTAAGAAACATAGAATCAGCCACAAAAAAACACACAAGCGAAAGGCTTGCCACTTACCTCAACGCCCATTTATTTTATAGACAACAATGTACCGTGGGAAACAAATGTCAGCGATTACATTTCATTAAACAAATAAATTAGGAAAATAATTGGTATTAACATCAATATTCCTTTATATCCTACTGCGCACATCTATGGCCGGCTTCGGCAAATTATCATATATAAATTACAAGTGACATGTGGCTGCAATCGAAGCCTTTTTTAACAGAACAGAAACCAAAACTAATTAAATTCTACAATTATGTTTTTATAAATTGGTTGTAAAATAAAAGAAAAATATGTCTCTATTTGTAGCTACCCTTATAACATTGTCTGCATTCTGGAATTCTGTCCATTGCTGGATATTTTGAAGTCAGGACATCTCGTTTTTTCCTCGATTCTTGCAGGTATTATAAATTTGTTTTCTGACTCATATTGGGTCCGACTTTAAGCTAGTTCTACTTTAAAGTACAGCGATCGATTAAAAAATTTGAGCCGATTTGAAATCGGCTATTTGGAATTGGCTTGTCGGATTTGATTGATATATATATATATATATATATTAATATTGAGCTATTAATACTGAGATACGGCAGCTAGAAGTTGTGACATAGCTCCGTTCCGCAAGCTATTTATTGGGCCAAACTCATTTAAGTCTTTAGCAACCACTATTATATAGACTATATAGGCTCTGTTATAGGCTCTTCGAGATGAAGTTAGAATTTGTGAAAAAAATGCAAGAACATTTAATGTTACAGATTTGAGAAAGTACAATATTAATAAATACTATCTTATATCCCGAGAAGAAAAAAAAGCAAAAGCAGGAACATTAAGCAAAAACAGAAGGTACAAAAAACCTATTAAATAAACACAAAGACGCTATTTTTTAAAATTTCATTGGATGTAAGTTACTTAACGTATTCACCTTCGATTTTTAAAACAACCATGTACATCCGCTCCTTTTTTTTAAAAAAAAAAAAAAATTTTTATTGGATTTCTTTTTTGGATATGCTTCTTCTCGTTTTTTACGGTTTATTTTTTTATTTAATAAAATTAGTTGACTGGCTGTGACAAAAAATGTGTATAGTTCGGTTCAAAACCGGTATGGCTTCGGTTTGCATCCCTGTGAAAGACACTTATGTGTTTATTTTATGAAATGCCAACATACAACCAATGTGGCTTATTGGACTATTCAGCAGTGAACTGGTCTTAATTGTAAGTGTACATTATCTGTGAGATCCGCAAATGTTTTTTACATTAGAGAATTATCATTAGGTTTTTATATTATAAATATACCCCGTAGTCCAAAAAAATTGTAACGGCTTTATAAATCTTTTTTAAGAAAAATGTGTGAAAACACAAAACCAATTTTTACACATGTTTCTTATCAATGATAAAGCTTTTATACATTTGTATGAATACGAGGTACACTATTTACTTATTTTTATTTTTGAACTTCAATGCACAATAGTTTATAATGAGTAATTTAGGGCTATTAATGACATTAAATGACATGATCAGAGCGATTCTCACACTATCGTTTTGAGGAGTTCAAACATGTTTTCCACTTGTCTCTACTTTTGATTTTGTGGAGTTAGATTATTTAGTCTCCGAGTGGCTTCAATTATAAAAAGAAACGTTTACAGAAACTAGTTGCAATGGCTTTTATACGTGTTGATATTCATGTTGACGGTGCATATTCATATTTTGTAAATAAGATTTTCACTTTTCGTGCTGCTTCATTCAGCGGCACACATTTGAAGTGGAACAATGGAACGAAGATTTCCGTATGAAATTTCTCTACTTAATGGGGAAAAGAATAACGAACTATTGCAATATTTTCATGGTGAGTACGAAGATTTTAATATTACATTTAGCATTGTATAAGAATGTAATACAACAATTTAGGCGAGAAGACGGGATTTGTACAAGTTGGACCTGAAAAATATTTCTTTCCTTACAAATATAAAACCGAAGCTGAAAAATATTACAATTTTAAAGCGCGACCTGATTTTCTGAGATTTTCCTTAGTCGTATATTTTTGGGCTCTCCCTTGAATTTGTTGTCAATTTGCAGAGATACTGGATGAAAGCCTTGGGGTAATTGAATCATCCGTTCAGATTAATTTTATGGTTGACATTGGTTGGCTTCTCGGACACTATTATTTTGCAGGCATATTGTAAGTATTACAGTGACATCATTGTTCGATACTCTTTAACAGATATTCCGTATGTCCAATAAAGAGACACCCCATTATTGGTATTATATGGAGATGATACGCCGGAATTGCAAACAATATCGAAACACAAACCAAAGGTTACGGCTGTGAAAGTTAAAATGGCCACCCCGTTCTCTACTTCACATACGAAAATGATGTTGTTGGGTTATAAGGATGGATCGATGCGTGTAGTTGTTTCAACAGCCAATCTTTATGAAGATGATTGGCATAATCGAACACAGGGAATTTGGATCAGTCCCTTACTGAAAACAATTGATGACAAAGCCGATACCGCTTCTGGTGAAAGTCCAACAAATTTTCGGCAGGACTTAATGTTGTATTTAGTGGAATATAAGTGTTCTCATTTACAGCCATGGATAGCGCGAATACGAAAATCCGATTTCAGCGCAGTAAAGTAAGTTATACCCATCCAGTAGGTATTAGAATAGTGATGGTCTTTTGTCCGATCTAATACATTGTAAAAACTTTCTTCTACATCGGTACGTATTTGCGAGCTGGTCTTCGACAACAAGAATAGGTAGACACACGGAGCGATAGACCGAACATAACGATGTTTTTAATGGCTTGATGTCCACTTATCACACCATCAATGTTTTGAAATCTTTTTTAATGTTTAATCTTAGTTATCTCAAAAATAGTGCATTTAGAAAACGGGACTTTAAATCTACAAAGAACCAATTACATTAGAACTGGCTAAATTTGATCACGACCGGTGTTAATAGCACGCTGGTCAGTAAAATACTTATTTATAAATAATGGTAGGTAGTGAGTGCGACTATCTCTAAGCGAACTCTGTTTCGCATCATTGTAAAACCATCAAAAACAGTGACCGTTCCCGCTTCGTTAACGTCGGTGTCTTTACGATAAACTGCAAATATGAATACGAGTTTTTGTTAAAGATTCTTTTTGGAGTTCATAGGATTTGGCCCATCATTCTTTAATTGTGCTTTTCTTCGCTATCGTCAACATTTGTATTTGATTAGTCTTAATTTGTTCTGCCTGTTTATTCTCAGCGTATTTTTTATTGGCTCTGTGCCTGGGGGACATCGTGACAGTCCACGTGGCCATCCATGGGGACATGCACGCGTCAGTAGTCTCCTACAAAAATATTGCGCTCCTGTCGATGAGAACATTCCCGTGGTGTGTCAAAGTTCCAGCATTGGTAGTCTTGGTACAAGCGTGCAGGCATGGATCCAAAATGATTTTATTAATAGCTTACGACGTGATTCCACTCCACTGGGAGTGCGCAAATTCCCTCCATTTAAAATGATATATCCTAGTTATTGCAACGTTAGTCGCAGTCATGATGGTTTGTTAGGCGGTGGTTGTTTGCCATACGGCAAAAACACGGACGACAAACAACCATGGCTGAAGGCTTATCTACATCATTGGAGCTCAAAGCTACGTCATCGTTCCCAAGCAATGCCTCACATTAAAACATATACACGTTTTAATTTGGAGGATAAGTCCGTATACTGGTTTATGCTGACCTCGGCTAATCTCTCTAAAGCCGCCTGGGGCTCTTTTAACAAGAGTGCCAACATTCAACCTTGTCTTCGCATAGCAAATTACGAAGTTGGTGTTTTATTTCTTCCCAAATTGATGGTAAGTGCGTATTTCCCTCTCGCTTCCATAACAGTTCTTAAACTATTTCTTTTAAACCACAGATTGGTGAGGAAACATTTCCTTTAGGAACAATACGAGATGGTATACCTCCCTTCCCTTTGCCATATGATGTTCCACTTACCCCTTATGGCGCCGGCGATAAACCATTCCTTATGGATTACTTACAAATGTGAAGTGTGATGTCAGCCGGCTGTTGCCTTTCCTTAGTTTTATGTTTTGGCACTTGCATATGTTTGTAAAATTCAAATAATATGTATACGATCTAGAGTGTACTAATCACGATTTGTGATATTGTAGTATTCTTTACGATTTATCAAAATTGAAATGACAATAAAACGGGCTTTCATCTCACTGATCTCAAAAGTTTTCTATATTTCGCGGGAACAAATTCTATATTTACTTTATAAATAAAATAATACAGGTCCAATGTGATGAATATGTTGACTACAAATTTGTTATACATTAAATAATGTGGATGCGAAATAGGATTTTTTTAAACCATTTCTATCATCAATTCATTTATTTCTAGTGAGAAAGAAAGTTGTTAAGAATCAGCGTTTGTTGTTTAACACTCCAAACATTGCGTACTATATTTACTTGTTTGGATAACTATTTGTAAAACTCGAAATAAGGCAAAGACGGCTGTCAGGAGAGCAAAAAGGGATTATAGTTAATAATAATAAAAACAGTAGACATATGGCGTCAGTTGAAGTTTCTCATGAGTGCAATGTTGACGTGGATGATCTATAATCAACATTTGCCAGTTATCAGTTGGGCACAACACCTCGGCGTGTACATCGTAGGGTTTAGCGCCTAGACTTACCAATTATTCAAAACATTGTCTTGACTTGTTTGAGTGAATTTGGAAAAACATTCTTTCAAATGCTTGGTTTAGATATTTTCCCATCGAAATTCATTAAAATTATATTGCATTATACATCTTCTTCTTCTTCTGTTTTTTAAAAAATAAATTTCTTTAGACCCTTTAGAGCATGTAATGAAAGAACCGATGTACATCGTCGTTATTGTTTGGACTCACAGACAAAATATTTTTCAATTTATTTGGACCTCACAGACAAAATATGTAAAAATTTAGGAGACGTAAATTCTGCGTCCATCTTTCTTTAGTTTGGATAACACATTTAATAGTGTTGACTATGTTGCTGAAGTTGACGAATATTTATGGTTTTTCTAATTTGTTTTTCCCAAAACACATTTTACTCTGGTGAACCGAACCACTTTCTTCTATTTTTTGTGGGTTTTTTACCAATGGCCTTACGATCCGTCGTCTGGTCCCTGACGTTAGAACATTTAGCCGGAATACGCGGCTATCCGGGGAGTCTTATCCCTTCATTGTCAAATGACCGTACGACATATTATAGAGCAAATTTGTTCTTCACGTGGAATAATTTTCAGGCAAGTGTTTTTCGTGACAGGTATGACATTATCAAATGTCGTGTGATGTTTCATAAATACAAAATGTTATAATGAATAATAAAATTCTATATAAAAATCTATTGATGACGGAAATATATTACCTCAACAACAATTCGGTTTCAGACGGGAAGGTAATACTTATCAACCCCCCGAAAATAAGGAATTCGTCTCACTGAAATTTCAAAAACTCTGTATGGTTTTACTTGACGTAAATGCGGCATTCGAACTTATAAAAACGAAAGGCAATATAGACTATATCTCGGAAATAAAATGTCTCAAGAGACGATCCTTGAGGGATCTTGTCTTTCACCCCTACTGGTGATATCCTGTTTTCAACCACTGCGTTACATCTATATTCGCTGACAACTCATCAATAATATGTTCAGACTTACATGTCTCTAATGTTGTAAGAAACATAGAATCAGCCACAAAAAAACACACAAGCGAAAGGCTTGCCACTTACCTCAACGCCCATTTATTTTATAGACAACAATGTACCGTGGGAAACAAATGTCAGCGATTACATTTCATTAAACAAATAAATTAGGAAAATAATTGGTATTAACATCAATATTCCTTTATATCCTACTGCGCACATCTATGGCCGGCTTCGGCAAATTATCATATATAAATTACAAGTGACATGTGGCTGCAATCGAAGCCTTTTTTAACAGAACAGAAACCAAAACTAATTAAATTCTACAATTATGTTTTTATAAATTGGTTGTAAAATAAAAGAAAAATATGTCTCTATTTGTAGCTACCCTTATAACATTGTCTGCATTCTGGAATTCTGTCCATTGCTGGATATTTTGAAGTCAGGACATCTCGTTTTTTCCTCGATTCTTGCAGGTATTATAAATTTGTTTTCTGACTCATATTGGGTCCGACTTTAAGCTAGTTCTACTTTAAAGTACAGCGATCGATTAAAAAATTTGAGCCGATTTGAAATCGGCTATTTGGAATTGGCTTGTCGGATTTGATTGATATATATATATATATATATATTAATATTGAGCTATTAATACTGAGATACGGCAGCTAGAAGTTGTGACATAGCTCCGTTCCGCAAGCTATTTATTGGGCCAAACTCATTTAAGTCTTTAGCAACCACTATTATATAGACTATATAGGCTCTGTTATAGGCTCTTCGAGATGAAGTTAGAATTTGTGAAAAAAATGCAAGAACATTTAATGTTACAGATTTGAGAAAGTACAATATTAATAAATACTATCTTATATCCCGAGAAGAAAAAAAAGCAAAAGCAGGAACATTAAGCAAAAACAGAAGGTACAAAAAACCTATTAAATAAACACAAAGACGCTATTTTTTAAAATTTCATTGGATGTAAGTTACTTAACGTATTCACCTTCGATTTTTAAAACAACCATGTACATCCGCTCCTTTTTTTCAAAAAAAAAAAAAAAATTTTATTGGATTTCTTTTTTGGATATGCTTCTTCTCGTTTTTTACGGTTTATTTTTTTATTTAATAAAATTAGTTGACTGGCTGTGACAAAAAATGTGTATAGTTCGGTTCAAAACCGGTATGGCTTCGGTTTGCATCCCTGTGAAAGACACTTATGTGTTTATTTTATGAAATGCCAACATACAACCAATGTGGCTTATTGGACTATTCAGCAGTGAACTGGTCTTAATTGTAAGTGTACATTATCTGTGAGATCCGCAAATGTTTTTTACATTAGAGAATTATCATTAGGTTTTTATATTATAAATATACCCCGTAGTCCAAAAAAATTGTAACGGCTTTATAAATCTTTTTTAAGAAAAATGTGTGAAAACACAAAACCAATTTTTACACATGTTTCTTATCAATGATAAAGCTTTTATACATTTGTATGAATACGAGGTACACTATTTACTTATTTTTATTTTTGAACTTCAATGCACAATAGTTTATAATGAGTAATTTAGGGCTATTAATGACATTAAATGACATGATCAGAGCGATTCTCACACTATCGTTTTGAGGAGTTCAAACATGTTTTCCACTTGTCTCTACTTTTGATTTTGTGGAGTTAGATTATTTAGTCTCCGAGTGGCTTCAATTATAAAAAGAAACGTTTACAGAAACTAGTTGCAATGGCTTTTATACGTGTTGATATTCATGTTGACGGTGCATATTCATATTTTGTAAATAAGATTTTCACTTTTCGTGCTGCTTCATTCAGCGGCACACATTTGAAGTGGAACAATGGAACGAAGATTTCCGTATGAAATTTCTCTACTTAATGGGGAAAAGAATAACGAACTATTGCAATATTTTCATGGTGAGTACGAAGATTTTAATATTACATTTAGCATTGTATAAGAATGTAATACAACAATTTAGGCGAGAAGACGGGATTTGTACAAGTTGGACCTGAAAAATATTTCTTTCCTTACAAATATAAAACCGAAGCTGAAAAATATTACAATTTTAAAGCGCGACCTGATGATGTGTGGGTTGTAACATTTCCTAGATCAGGAACAACTTGGACGCAGGAGCTTGTTTGGTTGGTAGCCAATCATTTGGATTTTGAAACGGCAAAGCAAATACCGCTAACACAAAGATTTCCATTCTTCGAGTGAGTATGTCACACTTCACAGTAAACGTAATTTGTTAACATTTACTGTTTATGTACACACAGGTTCGATTTGTTCGTTCACCCTGTCATGAAGATGCAAATGCTTAAAGAAAATTACCATAGCAAAAAGAATCAAGATTTTGTGGAATTAATTTCTACTCCCGGATATGAATTTTTATCGGAAATATCGGAAAAAAACAGACGTTTTATCAAAACTCATTTCCCGTTATCATTGTTACCACCCACTGTAATGGAGCAGAAATGTAAAGTAGGGTACAACAATGACTTGCTGATATTCCAATGAATTTATCAATCATATACATTACAGGTAATTTATGTAGCCCGCAATGCAATGGATGTTGCAGTTTCTTATTATCACCTGAACTGTTTGTATCGTACACAAGGGTATGTGGGAGATTTTGAACGTTATTGGGATTACTTCCAACAAGGTTTGAGTAAGTTGATGTGTTTTTCCACAATAATAATACTAAGACGTATTTCCAAATAGATCCCTGGATGCCATATTACAGTCACATTCGTGAAGCTATGGAGCATAAACATCAAACGAACGTTTTATTTCTAAAATATGAGGAAATGACAAAGGATCTTCAAAACTCTATCGAAAGAATTGCAGAATTCTTACAGTGCAAAATAGAAAGATCTAAAATGGGAACTTTACTTAAACACCTGAATATAGAGAATTTCCGATCAAACGATGCTATTAACGGACATGAAATGGAAGCTGTTGGTCTTTTAAATAAATGTCAAAATAGGTTTGTTCGAAATGGCGGCACAGGTGCATCAATTAATGAATTTAAAAGCGTCCCTGGTTTGTTAGAAAAAGCTGAAATGTGGACAAAAGAAAACGAATTATTATTATTCGAAACGTAAAGCGTCTAATAAAATATATGCTATCCAAATAAATTTAAGTTAGCAGGAAACGGATATACTTAGCAATCCAGAAAAAAATTGTATTTTACATCTTGCTGATCATAAATTATTTAACAGTTGTGTAGCTTTTGTATTGTTCGCGGATGATTGACTCTTATACGCTCATGGTGAATCGCCAATCAAATCATTGAGTATTGTTCTGCATTTGGTGAATTAATTTTACATCGCGTGGGGAATCAGCATAAATACTTCTAAGAGTGAATCCCTTTGTTTGAGAAACGCTTCAGTAAAATGTGGTAGAATAAGGGAAGAAAAAAGGTACCTAAGCTAGGCATATGTTCCACCTTGCTTTATGCCACCTTGCTAGAGGTGCCCAAAAATCGTCATATTGTCAGTACTCAAAATGACGAAAAATCGTCACGTCTGGCATCACTGGAAATTTGTTTGGTCATGGAAAATCTTAACCACCCTGTTCTCAAAAACTGAAGTTTTTATGCAGTAGTTGGCAGTACTGAACGAGGTCTATTGTCGGTCCCATTCAGTGATGATAAATCATGGAACATTGTGCCATTTTTGGCACAATCCAGTGTTTATGGGCCAAGTAGCACACTCAAATATATTTTGGCACTTTTTCACAATTCTCGTAAATTAATTAACATTTATTATATAAACTGATGTACCATAATTCAACATAAATTTTTCAAAATAATTTTTCAGTGGTTTTTAAAAATGGTCTCTATATGTTAATGATGGCAATATACACATTGGCGTAGGAATAGGTTTGCTGGGAGGAGCTTAGCCCCCAGAACAATTTTAGCCCCCCCCCACCAAGAAATCAGCTCTGCGGGTTGTGATAGAAGCACAATGGATCAAAGGTAAATTGTCTAGTTACGCTAATGACTATACACTTAAAGTTGCCTCTCTTTCTCAATCGTCAACCTCAACCACTGCCCCCAATCATTCGATGTTGGTGTACCCTGTTATAGCAATCGAGGCTCTGACCCTATGCGTAGCTGTCAAAAAATACCAGGTTTGTCTTTGGGGCATTCACAAGTTGTGTGTTGAAGCCAACGACGAGGCGAGCAAAAAAGACGATCTGGCAAGTTTGTCAATCATAAAGATACGAGACGAGAGAAAATAAAAATACAGAGAAACTGAAATTAATTGTTTGGAAGTTGGAAAACATGAGTGCCAATGCAATGGCTGAATCGGTGGGTGAAACAAAATCTGCAGGAGATAAACGTGATCTTTTGGTGTTACTAAAATTAATAAAGAAGTACAATCTAAAACAAACGGAAGAGCTGTTGTGTCAGGAAGCCAATATTAGACAGAATGAACTGGAAGACGTGGATGATAAGGAACTTAGCACAATATTGAGCACGACTTTGGGAGATAATGCGGATGTAGTAAATGGAGAAACCAAAGATGGACCCGGTAGTGATCCGGAATTGTACGATGCGGCTTTTGGGGATTTGCGGAATTTTGTAGACGAATCTCTGGATATATACAAGCATGAGCTGTTTATGGTACTTTACCCAATATTGGTTCAAGTTTACTTTAAACTAGTATCTAGTGGTTATGCGAAATCTGCCCGGGCATTTGTAGAGAAATATGGGCCAGACTTGGATTTTTACTATAGAGAAGACTTGCAAAATTTATTGCTCATCACCAAGAAGAACGAAATGGAAAGTAATGACTGGGTGTCATCAATGGATAGCGATAAATTTATCATAAGAATGTCAAGAGATGCTCACTCGCTATTTAAGAGGCACATACAAGATAGAAAACAGGAGTTGATAGCGGATATTGTAGTGAAATATCTAAACTTTGATACTTATGAAGGAACAGCACGTAGCAAATCACAATGTGATGCTACCAGTGGATCTTTAATAGGAGAGGCTAGAAGACAAGACAATAAGCTTCGTGTCTACTATGGACTGTTAAAGGAAGTAGACTTTCAGTCGCTAACAACGCCAGCACCAGCTGCTGCAGAAGAGGAGGATGACAATGACCCCGACGCACCGGATAAGCCTAAAAAGAAAAAACCTAAAAAAGATCCTTTATTTTCAAAAAAGTCCAAATCGGATCCGAACGCCCCTTCAATGGACCGTATACCTTTACCGGAGTTGAAAGATGCGGACAAATTGGAAAAACTTAAAGCCCTTCGAGAGGCCTCCAAAAGAGTTCCACTCAATAAGGACTCGTTGCCTTCTATTTGTTTGTACACAATTTTGAACTCACATAATAGTGTTACTTGTGCTGAGATATCGGAAGACTCTTACATGATGGCGGTTGGTTTCACCGATTCCAGCATAAAAGTGTGGTCTCTGACACCATCAAAATTAAGGGAAATGAAGACAGCCGAACAGTTGAAAGATATAGATAAGGATGCAGAAGATGTTTTGGTTCGTATGATGGATGATCGTACAGGAGAGTCGGCAAGAACGTTCTATGGACATAGTGGACCAGTGTACCGCTGCGCATTTGCGCCGGAAAAAAATATGTTGTTGTCGTGTTCTGAGGATACAACTATACGCTTATGGTCTTTGCATACTTGGACATGTATCGTGGTTTTCAAAGGACACTTGTTTCCAGTATGGGATGTACGATTTTCACCTCATGGCTACTACTTTGCGTCATGTTCATACGACAAAACAGCACGGCTGTGGGCTACTGATTCGAATCAACCGTTACGAATTTTTACTGGTCATCTTTCAGATGTTGATTGCGTACAATTTCACCCAAACTCTAACTATATCGCAAGTGGGTCCAGCGACCGCACTGTTCGCCTTTGGGATGTCTTAACTGGTCAATTGGTTCGTCTAATGACGGGACATAAAGGCTCTATATATTCGTTAGCCTTTTCCACCTGTGGACGTTACTTGGCATCGGGCTCCTCGGATCATCATGTTTTAGTGTGGGACCTATCACACGGGCAGCTTGTCACATCACTTGTAAGACATACAGGTTCGATACATACAATGTCGTTCAGTAGAGACGGAACAATACTTGCTGTTGGGGGATTAGACTGCTACGTTACCCTATGGGATTTTTCGAAATTAAGCGAAGATTACATCAGCCAAAATTCAAATGCCTCTCATAATCCCGAAATCGATGAAGGGGATACCTACCTATTAAGAGCCTTTCCAACAAAGTCCACCCCATTCACGACTCTACACTTCACAAGGCGCAATCTCTTATTGGCGGTTGGCACGTATAAATCATAATTTTCTATTTCAAAAGTTTACTTGAATTCTGTATAGTGTGTAACTCTTTATCATTAAACTAAGTTAAAATATTTTTTTAATAAAACATTTTTGTATTTTAATTGATATATTCCATTGGTACACATTCTTCAGCTGCGACGTGAGTGGGTGAAGAACACTCAACTAAATGGTCAGTGGGTTCACTATCCAGAGACGGAGATGGCTCATTACTAAACATCATCATTTCTGTCGGCACTGTGGCAGGCGCATGTTCTGGAATTAAGTCTATTACAGGTAGTTTTGATATTTGTCTTTTAACTTCTGCATGACTTGGATGATTGTCTTCCATGCCCATATTAGAAAGTGGTGGATTTACTTTTGATTCCGTTGTGTCGACAGGGACGGTTGACGGTTTTTTCTTACGACCTCTGATGGCTCCGACAGCTAAACCATTTGCACCTTGTTCTGACTTACGTCTACAAAATATTAATTTGAATCAGATAAAGTATAGCATGCCAGATGGAATAATGCTCACCTTTTTATCTCCTTGGTGGCCTCATCCTCGGACGACTCCTCGGTTTCTTCGCTTTCCGAAGATGTGTTTTCAGGTTTTTCGTATTGTAATAAGCGATCCAGAAGAAATGCTCTATCGCGTGAAACCTTCAGCAACCTCCGTTGATTGGAGCGTAAGGCATCTTGGAAGAATTCGTTTTCCTATTAAAAATACATAGATAGACACTAATTCCAAACAATCTGCTATCTATCATTTTGAAAAGTATTGTAGTACTTACGTAGATTAAAAATTTCAATTTCCTTTTTAAGTAGCGATACTGTGTTTTGTAGTCAACCGCCGCATTGGCTGGGCTTTCATCAATTTGACTGTCCGACTCAGTCTCATCATTATCAATGTTCTGTTCGTTGTTATCGATCTGTTGAGCAGCCTGTTCATTTGCTAATGAGCGACAATACCAACCATCCAGCATTTCAGTGGAAGATAATCCAAACTACTATTAATCAATAAAAACAGGACAATTTGAACAAAAAGTATTCTTTTCTATGCTCGATGGAAATCATCATCCGCAGACAACGTAGTCGGACCAAAAATAGCAACGGAAGCGGCACAAAAAATGAAACAATCGCCGGCAGCGGCAATACGCCCCTTCAATGGACCGTATACCTTTACCGGAGTTGAAAGATGCGGACAAATTGGAAAAACTTAAAGCCCTTCGAGAGGCCTCCAAAAGAGTTCCACTCAATAAGGACTCGTTGCCTTCTATTTGTTTGTACACAATTTTGAACTCACATAATAGTGTTACTTGTGCTGAGATATCGGAAGACTCTTACATGATGGCGGTTGGTTTCACCGATTCCAGCATAAAAGTGTGGTCTCTGACACCATCAAAATTAAGGGAAATGAAGACAGCCGAACAGTTGAAAGATATAGATAAGGATGCAGAAGATGTTTTGGTTCGTATGATGGATGATCGTACAGGAGAGTCGGCAAGAACGTTCTATGGACATAGTGGACCAGTGTACCGCTGCGCATTTGCGCCGGAAAAAAATATGTTGTTGTCGTGTTCTGAGGATACAACTATACGCTTATGGTCTTTGCATACTTGGACATGTATCGTGGTTTTCAAAGGACACTTGTTTCCAGTATGGGATGTACGATTTTCACCTCATGGCTACTACTTTGCGTCATGTTCATACGACAAAACAGCACGGCTGTGGGCTACTGATTCGAATCAACCGTTACGAATTTTTACTGGTCATCTTTCAGATGTTGATTGCGTACAATTTCACCCAAACTCTAACTATATCGCAAGTGGGTCCAGCGACCGCACTGTTCGCCTTTGGGATGTCTTAACTGGTCAATTGGTTCGTCTAATGACGGGACATAAAGGCTCTATATATTCGTTAGCCTTTTCCACCTGTGGACGTTACTTGGCATCGGGCTCCTCGGATCATCATGTTTTAGTGTGGGACCTATCACACGGGCAGCTTGTCACATCACTTGTAAGACATACAGGTTCGATACATACAATGTCGTTCAGTAGAGACGGAACAATACTTGCTGTTGGGGGATTAGACTGCTACGTTACCCTATGGGATTTTTCGAAATTAAGCGAAGATTACATCAGCCAAAATTCAAATGCCTCTCATAATCCCGAAATCGATGAAGGGGATACCTACCTATTAAGAGCCTTTCCAACAAAGTCCACCCCATTCACGACTCTACACTTCACAAGGCGCAATCTCTTATTGGCGGTTGGCACGTATAAATCATAATTTTCTATTTCAAAAGTTTACTTGAATTCTGTATAGTGTGTAACTCTTTATCATTAAACTAAGTTAAAATATTTTTTTAATAAAACATTTTTGTATTTTAATTGATATATTCCATTGGTACACATTCTTCAGCTGCGACGTGAGTGGGTGAAGAACACTCAACTAAATGGTCAGTGGGTTCACTATCCAGAGACGGAGATGGCTCATTACTAAACATCATCATTTCTGTCGGCACTGTGGCAGGCGCATGTTCTGGAATTAAGTCTATTACAGGTAGTTTTGATATTTGTCTTTTAACTTCTGCATGACTTGGATGATTGTCTTCCATGCCCATATTAGAAAGTGGTGGATTTACTTTTGATTCCGTTGTGTCGACAGGGACGGTTGACGGTTTTTTCTTACGACCTCTGATGGCTCCGACAGCTAAACCATTTGCACCTTGTTCTGACTTACGTCTACAAAATATTAATTTGAATCAGATAAAGTATAGCATGCCAGATGGAATAATGCTCACCTTTTTATCTCCTTGGTGGCCTCATCCTCGGACGACTCCTCGGTTTCTTCGCTTTCCGAAGATGTGTTTTCAGGTTTTTCGTATTGTAATAAGCGATCCAGAAGAAATGCTCTATCGCGTGAAACCTTCAGCAACCTCCGTTGATTGGAGCGTAAGGCATCTTGGAAGAATTCGTTTTCCTATTAAAAATACATAGATAGACACTAATTCCAAACAATCTGCTATCTATCATTTTGAAAAGTATTGTAGTACTTACGTAGATTAAAAATTTCAATTTCCTTTTTAAGTAGCGATACTGTGTTTTGTAGTCAACCGCCGCATTGGCTGGGCTTTCATCAATTTGACTGTCCGACTCAGTCTCATCATTATCAATGTTCTGTTCGTTGTTATCGATCTGTTGAGCAGCCTGTTCATTTGCTAATGAGCGACAATACCAACCATCCAGCATTTCAGTGGAAGATAATCCAAACTACTATTAATCAATAAAAACAGGACAATTTGAACAAAAAGTATTCTTTTCTATGCTCGATGGAAATCATCATCCGCAGACAACGTAGTCGGACCAAAAATAGCAACGGAAGCGGCACAAAAAATGAAACAATCGCCGGCAGCGGAACAATTTGAAGGCGGACAAATGATTTCGATGGCTCAATTTTTTTTTTTAAATTTGGTGAATTGCTCCAATAATATAGGGCTAAAATCGAAGTTGAAGTAAAAGGACAGGTTCGTCTGTGTTGTTGTTTTTTTTTTAAATTTTGAAAGGATTGTAGGCTGCTATCATTCAATACGGGGGTTATTTTTTAATAGAAACATATGGTTTGCAAAAAACAGTCTTTTCAGTGTAGATTTTGTAGCGCCTGAAGCTAGTGACTCCTATTGTATTTAAATTCTATAGACCTGTTGGCACATTCAAACAAAATCCATTGCTAGCGTTTGTATTGAAATGATCAGATGATATCAAGTTAATGCCGCTTTTTCATTATCAGCATATTTTGACTAGTCAATGTCAATTTTGTTGCGTTAAATTTCTCTGTGTGTATTCATTAACCAAACCTCAGTGAAAAATGTCGAAAAGTAACCTAAACCAACACAGAGTTGTTATCATAAATGCAATAGCATCACAGTTTATCCAACAAAAGTATTTGCATTTCATACCGCATAATAAAGTTATGCATTTTAAAATTTATTAAAAGGATAAACTTTAAGAAGGTATTGTTGTTGAAAGGTTCCGCAATCCACATGAGACAAAAATATTGCAAAGACGAAAAGGACTAACATTTAACGAGGAAACAAAACAACATCACCCTGGTCTTTGGGTGGTGAGTAATCATTCTTCGAAACGTTTCCAGAGATTAAATTACAATAACATCTAAACAATACTTGCATTTGTTTCTCGGTCAACAAATTGTAAATTGTCGGGTGCGGCTTGGTCACAGATATATGTTTTTTTGCGTCTTGTTATCGTTTCTTTGTTTTCAGAAGTCGTTTCTCATCATGCCGATACTATATTCCGTAATTTCCCGTGCGAATACAGTTCTAGCAAAGTATGCTGAGTGTGTGGGTAATTTTGCCGAAGTAACTGATGAAATCATTTCCAAGATCACTTTGGACAACCACAAGCTGACTTACACTCATGGCGACTACCTTATCCACTACGCTTGCGAAAACAAGTTAATATATATGTGCATCACCGACAACGTACGTTGTGAAAATACTAGTTCTTATTAAATGCTCGACCACTTTCTTTTTTTTTTTGGATATAGGAGTTTGAACGGGCTCGTGCTTTCCTATTTTTAGCAGACATCAAACAGAAATTTATCCACACATATGGTTTGCAAGTGGCCACCGCCATTGCGTACGCCATGAACACAGAGTTTTCCAAGGTGCTTGCTCAACAAATGACATTCTTCAGTCAGTCTAGGGAAGTAGATGCAATTTCAAGGGTTCATGGCCAAATCGACGAATTAAAGGATATTGTCGTAAAAAACATTGGTAACTAATTATATTAAGTTTTCTTGAAACATAATACATCTAATATTTTTATATTTTCGAATAGATAATCTGAAAGATCGGGGAGAGAAACTGGAACTGCTTGTTAATAAAACAGAGAATTTAAGCAACAATGTAAGTTCAAACGCTTTTATAATAAATATTTATCCATACCCCTAGTTAAAACACGAGTAAGAACATCTGACTTACCCCATAAAAACCTATTAACCCTGATAATGCTTACACCAGCTCGTCTGAGCCGACATGCAAATATTTATGTAAACATAATATCCTTATTTTGGTATATCAATTAAATTGCATTGTTTGAAGCCAATGATGCATCGATATCGACGAGTACTTTTGAACCACCATTAGGACCACTCCAAAACATTGATTTTCTATTTTTATATTTTCTCCAATTCCTATTGGAAAGTATGAAACTGCCTCAGTGTTTTTTCTTTTCTTGTTTCATTACTTGGCCTAATTTATTGCCCAAATTGATTAGACAAGATTGGTTTTATGTACCATATCTTCCACTTATAGAAAGATGTTGCGTAAACATTCCAAAGTATCGGAAGGAGGGTAGAAGGGGTAGTGTTTACCAAAACTGGCAGAAAACACACTTGCAAAAAGAATATCGGCAATTCCACGGTGTCGAACGTGACCGTTGTACACATTCAAAGTGCAAAAAAGGTCAGAATAAAATATATTTTAGATTCATCTTATACATATTCGTACAGGTCCATAGTAGTACTATCACCGGTGGTTTCGTTTTTTTCAGGCGAAATAGTGATAACAAAATAGTTTCCGTGAACATCTTTAAAAACATGAGAATCAGCGAAATCAAACAGAATATGTTATCGATGAAAATTGTAAAATGTTAAAAAATGACAAAGCTTTCGTATCCTCTTTATTTCATAGAAATATCATGGATAGTTTTTTTACATTTAATTTTTAGGTTGGTTCGAACGTGACATGTCGAACGTGACATTTTTTCTATGACTATCATATAGACAAATTAGACCAAAAAGTACCGTTATTCTTCATTCCTTTTGATTCGTCTCTTCAATTTAAGATTTCTTATGCTCTTAGAAAGATTATTTATAATAAGCCTCTTTTTACATAAGCCTCTCTTTACGAAGGAAATTTTAAAAAAAATGTGCATTTAAAAATCTGAAAATGATCCAAAACTACAATTTTCCACTTTGCAATTGTTTTTCGTAAATTTTTGAGTAAATACACGTGAAATTATTTAATTTCATTAAAATTTGAATATTTTTGTATAGTAATATATTACATTAATGTGATTTTAATAACTTTTAATTTTTTCATCACGGTAGACCTTTTGGTGGAATTACCCATATTCAACATACGAATGGTTCGGCTGAATAACGAATTTTCTCTATAGTGCGTCGTCCGATCAACCGGCCATTTGACACCGAAGGGATAAGAGTCCCTGGAAAGCCGTGTATTCCGACTAAATGTTCTAACATCGGGGTTAGGGTTGCTATTAAGTATTTGTTACCTTTAATTTTAATTTTAATCTTTGATTAATGTTAAGTAAATTAATACTCAGATTAATCAGACGCGGAATATCTGAGGAGCAGATACCGTTAAATATGTATAGAATAGCACCTCGGCGGTGCTGAAGGGAAACAATAGAGTTTGATACACTACTATTTCCTATCATCACCACCGCTCCCCTCTGTAGACAGTCCAGGAACTGCAAAGACGACTTTGGAGCCGCTGTCCATATGTGGGAGTTACATTCCATTTTTGGGGTTTCTGTGACAACAAACACCACTGGGTCTTGTATGCATCAAGATCTACTCTGTTCATTTGATCGTCGTCAAATCGCGGTTGAGTGAGTCATTCATCGTTCGTTTTTTTCCTCGACCCCAAGAGGACCTGACCGATAAACGATAATTTACCGTATTGATTTTGATACTGTTTTTAAATTTATATTCAATAGTCTGTCCAAAACAAAATGAGTATTAGTGTATTGCCATGGTATCGACAGTAACTGAACGTTCGTATTGGCAGCTGAATGTTACGTGTGTGCATGCCATTCAATTTCCATTTCTAGTATTTGATTCAGAAGACATTGCCCAGGTTTTTTGCAATTAATACCAAACATTCGTTGTTCTTGTCATTGTACAGACATTGTTCATTTTAATCATCAAGTTTTGTGAACGACCCACCGCGCCTGCTGTTTACAAGTTTGTGTGGTAAGTTTAATTTTTACTTAATACTGATTTCAACAGTCAAAACCCAGACATACCAGGTGTCTAAAGTTTGACTCAAATCACAGCCAGAACCGAAATTTGTAATACAGATACGCATTTTACATCATGTGTTTACAAACAAATGTTGGTCCAAAATGTAAACCTCTTGACCTAAGATATCTGATATACCTAAGGCTCGTATCTGTACTGGGTTTCGACATAAAAAATGCGTACTGCTTTTCTCCCTCAATATACCAGTGGAACGAATTTTCTCTGCAGTGAAGAAAACATGGACGTCAGACAAAAGCCGATTAGATGTGCAAACATTGAAGGCGATTATGACCGTCAAATGTAATTTTAAGTACAAATGCGTGAATTTCTACACATACCTCAAAACGAAGCCGGAATTGCTTCAAACGACAAATACAAAACAACCACAGAATCTGGTTCTGATAGATATAATTCAGATGATGGAAATGATTATTAATTTTTTTTTTATATTTTGCATAAAAAGTATACTGCGAAAAGAAGTACTGCTTTTAGCAGTGAAATGTACTGTTTTGGCCCATAAAAATATGCGAGTGTTAGATATACCATAAGTCGTTATCACATAGCCCTCAAATCGTTATCACATAGTCAATTTGGAGCAACTAGTACTTATTTCTGACGAATACATGACAAACATATTTGGGGCGTTGATGCATTGTACTCCCATAGACAAAAACTCCTGAAGATGGTGAAGGTCGTTTAATTTGTGAGTTTACCGCTCACGTAGAAAAGCCTTTCTCCATTTGAGCTAATACCATTCCAAAATATTTTTGAAATCAGTATGTACATCGAATATGGTCACAATATAAATTCTCCATGGCTTAATGGAATGAATGGTCTTTAGTCGGGAATATATCTCGGATGTAGTTACCTAGAAATAAGTAACATAGACAGGTCCATATTTTCGTGCACAAGCACCACTTTCATATAAACATACCCATGTATACTCAAATAAAAACAAAAAAATAATGGATTTTTCGATTTGTGTTCTTTTTCAGTCCGTAGCATTCCGCAAAGCATCCCGGAATCTCGCTCGACGAATGTTTTGGAAAAACGTTCGTCTCTATGTTGTCGTTGGTCTAATAATCATTTTTGTCGTATATGTCATTGTAAGCATGGCCTGTGGTGGTTTAGCTTGGCAAAAATGTATTAATAAGTAAAGTACGATTTTCCGCTAGCACTTGTTTGTTGGAATAATATAATTATACAGTTTAATATAAATAAACAGAAGTACTGATGGTTATTAGTACACTTGGATTTGCTAAATAACATACTATCCTTATCCTGTTTATAAACATTGTTTTATATACTACATTCGTTGCACTTTTTTTCTTTAAATGCATATTCATTATAAGGAAGGGTTAACATGTTTTTGTAAATGTACGATTAAAGAACAAAACTTAAGTTTTGTATTATATGTATGTAATAAATAACAAATCAAAAACAATATTCGCAGTAGGATATCATATATTTCATGTAAAACGTTTGCAAATAAGAAATAATAAAAAAACAATGAAAAACATGTTTTATGAAATATTTAGTCTAAATTAACATGTGTAGGTTTTTATGCGAAACGATCTTCAACATAAATTATATCATTGGATTTAATAATACCAAAGCGACGCAGACCCAAATGTACGCCCAACGCTGGACTGGCGTAGTTTTTGAACATGCGATAGCTAGAAAAAGAGAACACTTAAAAAGGAGTAATAACTCTTTAAAGGAGTAAGATCTCCTCCTTGTGGGTTTGTATACCTTTTCAATGTCTTCAGAGGCTCTCCTTCAGGATCCCTTTCTCCAGTGTTTACATTAATATTGGGGAATATGCAGCGTGTGCATGGCGCTACAATTCTAAATACAGCTGTTTCTCCAATGCGTATCCATTGCCACATATCTTCGGCGTAAGGCTGGTTCTTATCCATCCGCAAATGGAAATTGCCTCGGAATTGTAAGGCATCGATGTCATGTGGTAATCGTTTTTGTAAGTCATCAACAGAAGATAAATTCATCAACATATAACTGGTAGCGTCACCGAAAGTGCCCTTTTCGCAAATAACAATGATTATTTTCAACTTGTAATAATTGTTTGCTAATAAATGACTTACCGAGTCCTCCTGTTTAATGAAAGGTTCCTTTGTCATTCGAGCATTTGTAGACCTGACTGGCTTGGGATAAGGGTAATAAACTAAACGTAATCCATAGTCCTTATTCAGTATGCACCGGGAAAACCATTTGTCATATTTTTGACCGCATAACATAGCATCGATCTTCGTGCCCCACACCGATGTATGAACGTCTATTCCCGGAGCCTCTTCACTTAAACTGGCGAAATCTAACTCTAGCGATTCCATGTCATCCGCTGTAATTAATAACTTAGAGTCGCCCAACAATTGTATTCGTATTAACACCATTTTGGGATAAATCCGAGCAGTTATCATTTCATTTTTATCGTTGACCAACATGAGCGCCCGATCTTGCACTCCCCGCAAACGCAATCCCAAGACTTCACACAATACATCATCTGTAGCAGTTATGTTAAGAGGGGCACACGATTTCACGGGGAACAAATTGATTTGATCGAGAGTTCCCACCCGACGCCATTTCGTAGGCATAACATCGTCCCGTTTTAAATATTTGTAATAAAAATACGATATAGCTCCAGCAATTAGTGTCACACCGACACTGACACCACTGACATACAATGCTCTATTAACAGTACCTTAAAACAAAAGAAAGTTTAAAAAACATAGACGCAATAGAATAACGCAACAGTACTTACTTGACATACTCGCGAAAGAACACCCGACTAAAAAAGCTGATACACCAACAGTTTGCAGATAATAAGAGCAACTGATGATACAAACAACAAGCTCTCTGGATTTTAGCAACGGAATATTTTGTAGCTCACATATTTTCCATACATACAGCCACACGTACAACATACACAGAGGCGTGTGCTTTTTACTTCTTCATTCGAAATATTGATGTGCGATTGTATAAGGAATATATGTACGTACATATGATAAAATTTTAAATTTTTACAGGTGAAGGTTTTTTCTGACTATTTTTGCATTAAAGCTTGTTTAAAATATGTTATGTTTGTTGTTTACAAAAATTGAAGAGGAGGATATTGGCAACATTTGGTTTCAACAGGACGACGTTACGTGTCACACAGCCGAAGCTACACTCGATGTTTTGCGCCCTGTTTTTGAAGATCACATTATCAGGCGCAGAGCTGATGTCGTTAGGCTACTGCATGGCCAGCCGAGGCAGCGATTTGAATGCAATTTTTTTCAATTTTTAACCGGAAGGATTGTACTTCAAATAAAAAAAGAAATTTCAGAAAATATCCAGTAGTTTTTTTAAGAATTTTCAAAAAAAAAAGTTATTTGGCGGACCCTTTAATAAACATTTTTAATATGTGTTTTTTTAAATTATATCCAAGTAAATTAAATGTTGTTGTAAAAAAACACGATTAAATGGCTTAATTGAATCAGTCATTTGAGAAACACCTCATGTCCATTTTTGGCCAAAATTGAGTTATATATATTAAATTGTTGGTGAAGGCAAGACGAATCCAATACGCATAAAAAAACTCATCGCCACTTGGTAACCATGGTGATACTGCATTAGAAAATATCCATTCATTTGAGAAACACCTCATCTCCTGGATATGTGATCACACTTTTGACTTGAAAAAATCGAGAACTGGTTTACCAGAGCTGCCAAAAATCAGCGCCTACCCGCAAAAATGTGTACCTATCAATATCAATAAAATCAATGACCTCAGGAAAGTCGAAGCCTATATACCTGTAGACATTGTTGATACATTTTATTCAAAAATTTATGACTGGCCATATACCGATACGGATGACATTGAACACTTTTAAGAAACAAAATAATTTGAAAAATGTGTATGTATATATTACTTGAAAAATAAAATACTGATTTTTATTAATTATTTCAATTTTTTACATATTCTTTCGTACCTGATAACATATCGTTTAGTCAGTCATTTGAGAAACAACACATCTCCAAAAACTTTTATAATTTTTTTAAATATCAAAATAAGAATTATAAAATTTTATTTTCGTAGAATTAATTAATCAAACACCTGTAGAATCATACAAAAAAATTTCAAAAATATATAATGGTAAATTCTGCACCAAATGGTTTTTTTTTTGATTTCCCGAAAGTTTACTTTTTTGGATATGAGGTGTTTCTCAAATGACCGATTCAATTATAAGTCTGGAAGAAATAAATGAAATGAAATTGAAATTTTGTAACATACTTGGTAAAGAGAACAAAATTAAAGTGACTTGTAAAATGTAAATAAACTGGCAATGTGCTTCTGCTGTATATTCTTAACGGTACTATATACATTTTTATCACTGGTTTTTATTGTTTCATATAAAACATTGTTTGTGTTGATCCCTCAAAAATATTTTAATTGTGTTTCAAGAAAAACAGTTTTTCAAAATGAGCAATTGAAATTATGCTTTAACACATTACTTTGTCTTTTAATATTTTTGCATTTATATTTTCAATATGTCGAAATTTCTCTAAATTATCAGTTATTATTGAACTGCAAGATCTTTGCTCTTTGGTACGACAATAATTATTTTTAATCTGCATTGTACTAAAGGGCAAATATGAATTGCTCTCTGTTATCATTATTGGGTTGATCTGTTTAATGTCTTATATACAAAAGTTAAATGCATAATTTCATGAATAGTCTGATATTATTTGACTTACTAAGTCATTGGAATTCAGTTTACACTTTTTTCACAAACAGCAGTATAGCATATCGGATTTGTCTATATTCTGATTCCATTTTGAACAGCAAACCTCTTAAAACTTGTACGGAATTAAGCACACGATAGGACGGGTATTAGAGGATTTTTTACCCCCTAATCCCCAGTGCACACGGGCCTGATCGCTCATTTGCCAGAAGACCGTCTTAACTCAAAATTAGTATTTTTGACATAAGTATAACCAATTAGTCTCCGGAGCAAACTCTATCAAATTATATGGTGTATTCAACTAAATTCATATTTGGTAGTAGTGGTTTGATTTTAAATATTCAGATTGGTATTGACGCTAAACAAAATGAAAACTTCAAAGTCTTTTTACTCGACTACGTTTTTTTTAGTTATGACGATCTTTTTGCAAACGAACAATTTGTGTGTACATGAATTGAGACTCGCAATCACGAAGCAAATATTAAAGTGAGGAGACCGGTTATTACTATACATACATACATACATGGTCAGATAAACATTCAGTTGAGAAAACGATTAAATTGCTCAGCTTTGTGGAGAAAATGGAAAGAGGGTTAAATTATGGGTTCTCCAACAAGAGGTGTTTTTTGAATCACTCGGTTTTCGGTAGCTGTCACTTTTGAAGCTTTTATTCTTTGACAAGTAGAAACTACGCCATTACTAAAAATGGAACGAGGCACCCTGCGACTTCTTCATTTAGGGTCACATGAAAGATAAGGTCTACGCCAACAGCCCAGCGTCGATTCCAGACCTCAAAGATAGAATTCGTGAGGCTATCGAGGAAATAGGACAGTCAGTTTGCGATTGGGTTGTGGAAAATTTCATGAACATGATACGGTCCTGTAAGGTCGTGGTGGCCCTTTTTTTTTTTGTTTGGTGACAGCTATGCTGCTTTATGTGTATCGATATGCTTAAATCTGGTACTGCTAAAACCATGTTTCTTGCGGCGGCGAAATCAATCAGCCTCATTCCGTTGTCGGAGGTATCTTCGTGGAGGTTGAATGTCCCGATGGTCCTCCCTGCCTAATAATTCCCATAATAAATTCTATTGAACTACTACAGCATTATCAATGTTTCCTCTATTATCTCTCTCAATTGCCCTCTTTTATTTTGTATGTACTAAAATGAGTTCCATACATTTCTATTAAACGATGTTCGTATCATTTAAGTTTGTGTATTTGCACAGAAAATGTGTGTTCACATAAACGATTTTTCAATAAACCGGATTTTGGCTTAAGCGTAGTGCAGTACATGAAATCGTTACTAATATTTATTTTCCATTAAGCGATATTTTTCAATTAAAAGGCGTGCGCTCAGCCGAATTAGGTTAGTTAGTGATTACAGCTATCACCTGAAGAACATGGGAACAATAAATTGAGAACAACCGGATAATGGTCGATTTGTATTGCTTAAAAATCACAAAACTGAGAACAACACACATTCACCACCTGAGCAAAATGCAATTGTCGATAAGATAAAGATGATTTGAGAGAGAAGTCCACTTATCAACAATTTACAATATGAGCACTGATAAAATTACTAACTTAACATCCACAACTATTTAAGGTGAACATGAACACTGAACACACATGGGACATACATTGGTATGCCTTTAACACAGAAAGCCATGAGGGATCGTCATTTGGTATGCACAACAATCGCAATTGGTTTAGTTACCACAATTGGCTACATCATATATCGGAAAATACAAAGCAAACGAAGAAAAAAAACTATACCAGTTCATCCAAAATGGAAACATGTTGGTACAGTTAAGGAGATATCAATATATCCTGTCCAATCTGGAGGTCCTTTACTTCTGTCCAAAGCGAAGTGCAGCACATTTGGATTAAGTAGTTATGGCCTTCGGGATCGCTCTCTACTACTGTTAAATGCTCACGATGAAGTAGCATTTTCCGGCACTTTCCCATCCATGCTGAGTATTAGCACGGAATTGGTAAGCGAATCGTCGCTGGTTATACGAGCTCCCAACAAAGAGTCGTTAACGTTGAACTTGGACTTGATTACTCAAGGGAAATCTGTAATTGAAAAGCAACGAAAGGGATTCACAATGCGTTTAATCGAGTGCGACTCCCGGCATCATGAATGGTTTTCCAGTGTGATATTTCAACGTAAAGATGGTTTTAAATTGTACATTTCACTGGAACCACAACTTGAATTCGATATATGGGGTGAAGATAAAAGTGTAAGAACACAGGTGTTCACTATACTTTATGCTAATATTATAATTACAGGATTTTAACCCAATAATGGTAATGAACAACAAATCTTTCGACGATTTAAACACTCGCTTATCACCTACAACTCAGGTTCATCATTTACAATTTCGCGGCAACATATTTTTGGAATGCCAGGAGAATATAAATGCGTACGATGAAGACAATTGGTGCTGGATGAA
Source organism: Hydrotaea cyrtoneurina (assembly GCA_958296145.1). Taxonomy (NCBI): domain Eukaryota; kingdom Metazoa; phylum Arthropoda; class Insecta; order Diptera; family Muscidae; genus Hydrotaea; species Hydrotaea cyrtoneurina. The sequence continues at coordinate 443,565 of OY282513.1, read as the reverse complement.
AATTGGAGACACTGAAGAATCAAGCATTTTACGTTACCGAGCTCCATGTAAGAGATGCATCTCACCCAATGTGGATTTAAAAACATGTAAACACAGTCCACACTTTGAACCGCTAAAAACTTTAAAACGGTACGTACGGTGTATTATGATAACAATTATCATTTATCTTTTTTGACATTTTCCCTTTCAGATATAGATTAGTTCACGATTCTAAAGAACCGACCATGGGTGCTTACTACAACGTTCACACCGAAGGCTCTATTAGGGTAAACGATCCAGTCTATGTACATATTACGTAAATATTTGTATTGACAAAACATTTAGCGTTGCCTGTTCCACTTTTGCTTTTATTGAAAAGCTAACTGCAATGTGGCCTTTAATACGACTCTAACAACTGTTTGGCACTTTCAGCACATAAATAGTCATATCTGCAATAAATATAAGGTATACACAAGTCTCGGAGTCTTTAGTTTTACTTTTTTAACATTTTGAACTTTTTTCTGAAATGTTTTTTGGGGGCATTCCAATTTTACAACACATGGTCAAAGTTAATTTACTTCTGAGTAATATGAGTATTCTTTAGATGGAGAGATTTTAAAATCTCAACATTTATGTAATTGGTCGATGGTAATTGCTATGATATTTTAACATTTTCAAAATGTTCCTATGAGCTCATGACCTATGATTTTCAAGAATGAATTTAGTGTACCATAAATGGTTTGTCCTTGGATCCGAATATAACTTTGATTTTGATTGATTATTCTTTTTTTTGTATTTAAAATAAAGCAAAATAACTACATAAATATAACACAACCGGTGAGAAAGTTTCAGTCTGGTAAACCGACTTATACTACACTCACTCTAAGTAAAATCATACAAGTATCTTATTCTAAAGGATGTGGCAGAAATAGGCATGGCTAAGGTTTCATATTACCTAAATACGTAAATTGGTTAAGATTGAGTTGCGAGAAGTAATAGTATTACATTATTTACAATATGGGCGGAATGGTACACATGTAGCTACACTAGTTACCAAAATGAGCGAGGCTAGAGTTATAATTCTGTACTCATTAGAGAATTTTAGCAATATTGCGTTGAGCGTATTAATATTAGTGCACAATTTCTAAAGTGGTCAGAATGGTCAAATGTTGGTACTACGCTGGTACTACATTTCGAGATACTTCTATGCTCCCACACAATATATTTTGGTTCATGGCATGTTGCACCGTCCTGTTGAAACCACATGTTGACCATGTTCATTTATCCATTTTGGGCAAGAAACAGTCCGTGATCATCGAACGGTAACGGTCGTCTCATTAACCTAATGTTTCGGCCATCATCCTCTTTGAATAAGTACGGGTTAATGTCGCTATTGAGCAGATGATATTCGGACCGATCGTCACTCTACGTATACGGGTTGTAGGATTGATATCCATTATAGTGAAACTGGACCGAAATATTGAATATCCTGCCGGTCGTTGACGATGTTCGTCCACCAGTCTATTAATTTGAGCTAGCACTTTGAATGTTGGCTTAAAATATTGCATACCAAAACTTTATTCAAAACCTACGAAGTACACCGATTGAATTTGGCCTTTGACACGTGTTATTGTATTTACTGCAATAGTTATTTCAACAAGTCAATTATAAAACAGAATACGAGGAAATTGAAAATAATGGGTAATTCATGGTACAATAAACAAGGTAAGGCCAAGAATTCAGCTGATTTACAATTTTTTCTCGCAGCGCTCTAAATTGTCAAAGTTGACATTCGATGTGTTGCAAACGGAATAACAAACCCATCCTATGATAGAGGGTATAACAAATTATGAACATATTAATGATGGAAATGTAAATATTCTGTATCAAATATTTACAACAATAACAAAAATTAACTGTCAGTAACTTTATTTTATATTCTTGACATATACAACTTTGACAATATAGAGCACCAGAGTTGTATCTGATTATTTGTTGTTGGGCTAATGACCTTACCTTGTTTATTGTACCATGGGGTAATTTGTGTAGGAGGTACACAAATGGTCGTCCCTGATGTTGAAAATGTCCATGATCATATTTACTGAAACGTATTAAAGTAAATTTGTATGGCATGAGCCAGAAGGGCGTGTCAACCACTCCCATGTTTACAACTCTAAAATATAGAAAACTTCAGGAAGAGCGTCTTGAGATATTATTCGATTTAAAAAATAAGCACTATGCACCGGATTTTGCCTCATGAATTCTATTTGAGAAGAAAACATTGGTCTCCCTTACCAATCAGTTTTTGTGTGTGAAAATACATATACACACGCTATTATTTTTCACATAACTTTATGCATACATTTTTGTGTTACTTTTTATTTATTTTTTGTCAATTTCTGAATTTCTATATAACAATTCATCATCTTGTTCAATTATTTTTATAATCGTAGAGGCAAACAAATTCAGAAAACCGCTGCAAAATACACACTTATTCGCACTCAAATATAATTTTATTTTCGTTTTTTCCCCAACACTCTATTGCTTATACGCAAATACGTAATATTAATAGCAAATAAGTTATATTTACACCTAAATAAGCTTTGTGTAGAAACGAATATGAATCTGTAATATACAGATACTCCCATGCACATTAGGTCAAAAATCATAAAAATCAAAGTACACTTTTACTACTGTTGTTTTTTAATTTGAAATACTTCAAAACAAAGACTTGTTAGTTTTGTTTATGCTAAATATAATATAATTTTGTTTATGATGTAGACAACGATATTATATTTCGATTCAAAATAATTTTAATACGTTTATCATTGCCAGTTCAAAATAAATGCAAGTGAAAATTGAAATATATTATAAAACGTTTTCAGGACCTATATTCCTGGTTGACAATGTATTGTACGGTCCCCAAAGTACTCACACACTCAAAGCAAGTAATAGAAAATACCGCTCTTCCACTGGTTTTTTTTTTTTGGAGAACAAGCTGCTGAATCGCGACCTAGGATATACAAAGCCGATTGACAACATCACGCCCGCAGAAACAACCGCACCAATAACCGTTTGGACATATTTAATAGGGCTGTCTATTCTTCGGATCCGTTAATTTCCACAACGTTTTTAAAAAGACGGTAACAAAAGCGAAACCGTTGATGAATTACTATGTTGCAGCGAACCCTTTGAAGAATTTCACCAAGAGGACAGTGACAGAGAAGACGTCCATTCTGATTGAAAAATGGATTGGATTTAAGTCATTAATAAATGCTTACCATAATTGCAAGAAATGAATACAATGTATTTTTCGCATTACTGGACGCAAATGGGTTATTTTAATTGTGTGTCGTTAATGGGTTAAATTAATTTTTTTAATAGAGCTACTGTTAATTATGAAATTCGTACAGGTTTTGTTTAGCATACTATGATTTTGTTCTATCCAACTGGTGTGGTAGTAGCAAAGATACACTCTCGATTAAGTGCTTAATCGAGATTTTTTCGTAATTTAATTCATAAATTAATTCAGAATACCCATCTCGAACTACTGCAAAATCACAATCTATCTTCTTCAACTGGAAAAATACAGTTATGTCTATTTTCATGTTAATTGCGTTACTTCTGCACGATGAACCAAAGGAAATTATTTTTAGTTGCGTTAGAACTTTGAAATGTGACTCTGATCTTGTCCTAGCTTGCAACCCTAATTTATTGATAATAATCCGTTGCTGTCATCATTATTATCATTGCGATGGAATGCTGTATGGGCAGACATACCAGTGAATGCGACTGAGTAGTGATGTTGCATACGAATAACAATCCATGGGTAGGCGCAAATACGGATGACACTGTTTATGGCGATGGCGACAATACAGAGTGAGTGTGTGTGCATTTTCCGGCTGGGCAGTTAAACGCATTTCCGTTATAAACTTAACCACAGTCAGTTAAAAAGTACTCAGGACTTTCACACACACTCAGTTTTCAGACTAAACGGTGTTTTCGTTGCTTGTCGTCGCAGTCATCAGCACACGTTTGAACATTTTAATGTCAATTTAATATGAAGCGGAAATAGCATGAAAGTGCTTCGCTCTTGAAATTAACTCCAATGGAGTTATGTTTAAACCCGGCCTTAACTATCGATGTGCAGATTATGTTTGTATGGATGTATCTATCAAACATTGTATGCTCCTCGTATCTTGTTGATGACGTGGCCAGCATTGTGACAAACACGAAATAGCAAACATTTGATATCCTTTTCATACAAAACAAAGTGGGAGATTGCGAGCCTCCTGTGTGTATATGTGGTTAGTTCATGTCTACGTATATGAAGCTATCGGGTTCAGGGTGAGCTTACCCATGGCGGATATTGGACCGAGTTGAAAACATCCAAGGTGCCTGCTAAGATGAAAGCGAAACACAACTGGCACTAATGAGTTGACTACCTCCGAAAATGTAGTCGAAAAAGTTATAGGGTGCCGCAGATCCGATAGCTACATACAAGAGACACGATGATCTAGTTCGACATCTGTTACTGTGGCCGTAGGGAATATCAAAGCTCTTCCGGAGTTTGCAGTAGCAGATTGTTTTTACGGAAGCACACCAGACAGACACGTCTTTTCTCATCCCCATATACATAAGTATGTGTGTATGGTATTGAAATCACAAACCTTAATTGCAATCGGTAGTAAAGGAGGCAAACACATAGACTGTCACATACATTGCAGATCCACTTACAGCTGACTTATACAAGTGTGTGCATATATGACAAATTAATATAAACGTCTTAATGTATATACTAATGCTGAAATAATAATTCGGATGATGTGAAATGGGGACGGAAGATGTGTCTGGTGTTCCTTGTAAAAGTACAGAAGACAATGTATATTTGAATGAAGACTTCAGTAATCCTTAATGATATTAAAATACAATTGCCACGTATCCATCGAAAAAAATCTCTGCTCATAGTCCGAAATTAAAAAAAATCCAACCTATCCTGACGCCGCCACCTTTGCCATTGGCTCAAAATTTTGAATTTCCAAAGGGAATTAATTACTTTGCTCAATAATATAGTAACTACTTAATAATTAGTATATAACAACCTTCAATGCAGAACTCAATAAATTTCTTTTTTAATAAGGGGCTGTGGAGTCGAAGTCTGACAAATTTGCTCGACTCCGAGTTTTATTTACTTACATTTTATAAATTGTTGAGCAATGGATTTTGGTATTCCACTAGTAGTCATGTTCTCAATAGATGAGCTTAAAGTGGACAGCTTCTAACCCTCTTCGTTTGAGAACCTGCTAGGCCCATGCGTTAAAGTCACCGGCAATAATTCTATTATTTTTGGTACATGCGTCAGAAATAACGATCAATAATTTGAGTGCACTCATGCGACGAAGTCGTTCTCTGTAGCGAGAAAAGATTTTATCACCTGTACCGTGATTACAAGGATTTTTTTCGGCGTTGCACAATAGTCACTATGAGATATTTTGACATGTTTCTACTTTATGACTCTCTTTCTGTCTTTTGAGTGCACCTTAACCCACTCATCTACGAAGTTTTAGTCTTTATTTAAATCGACGGTTTCCGCTTCAACGCCGAGCTATTTCTCATCGAGTATGTTCTTGACGATTCTCTTTGGATTTTCTACTGCGGAAGGGACTCATTTAGCCTCCGTCGGTATGTCTTGGTTAATCACTGTCTGTTGTCCTTATTATTAACAACACAGCATAGTTCAGCTGACACAGCCTGAACTACACCCTACTCATATATGTATACACATACATACACATATATATATATATATTCATGTACGGATATATGTATACATTCATGTACGTTATATAACATATATGTAACATATTCCAAAGAATAGACCGGGTAATGCCACTTGACAATAATTGCACACTGATTACCGCATCTGCAGAACATGGAATATATTGTTTTGTCGTGTGGCGATTATTATTATAATTATTAGTAACAATATTAATAATATTATAATATCATTAATATTATTAATATTGTTACTATATTGCTATTATATTATTATTATAATGGAAATAAGAAGCTTTGTACGCGATTTGGATCATTTTACAGGTATTCCTAAAATATATCTGCTTCATCAGAGGGCGTTTCTGAAACGGACCCGTTTAAAATGACATCAACAAATCAGGTCGTTTTTGAAATCACTGTGTGATTTCGCTTAGTCTTCATGTACGATTACACCAAAAAGATTAAAACGGGAGTTCACAATTGGGAAGACTCTGTCAATTCTTTTGTGCGTGTGCTTTTATCTCACGAATGGCCACTGTTGAGAGTATTCGAAAAACAAGCCAAACTTGGACTATTAGATCAGTACCGGGTTTGTTTCATTAAAAATAGAGTTCACTTACTGTACACACACACATATACAGACCGGTCTACATTGCGTCACACACACACACACATACTCGTACATGTGTATGCACAAACTAACACCTTTTGAAATGAGTATGAGAAGGAAGAAGAAGACGGGCGATGGCGAGTGCTTTTGAAGGTTATTGATGCTCGTAAACATGTTAATCGAATAATAATGTTCGCACCCATTTCATTTTCGGTGGAATTCGCTTTTTGTTGTTCTGTCGATAGAATCCCATTTCGCTTTAAAATTCACAAAAGGAATACGAAAACGAGAACGAAACGAAACGTTTTCCAAAGGCCAGCAATCAATGATTGTTTAAGGCATACAAAAGAGGAGAAGAATGCATAAAATATTCATTGGCATTTCCCGTTTCCCCTGTAAGCTTTTCGCTGAGAAGGTAATCTGCATAAATATGTTTTCTCAATGAAGCGTTTTTAGCTTTATACTTAGCTTTACAACTTGATTTATTGCCAGTCGTTTGCGGCACACATATACATATGTATATCCATACATAAAAATACACTACATACACAGGCACAAATACCGAGAAAGAGAAACAAAGAAATGAATGGGTGTTTCGTACACTTGATTTGGTACACGTCGCAAGCACTTAACTTCCGTTTGAAATAAGGGGCTGTCGTATGTGCCTGTATGCGTAAGTGCCACACTCCGTATTCCTTATATGATACATTTTGTTATAATGTCCTCTGAAGAATTCCGAGAATGAATTTTCGATTTGTTAAAGAGCTGGCTTCTATGACAAGACACCTAGAAATTCCGAAGGCCCAATACATTTCGAAAGATGCTGGCAATCGCTTTGAAACTACATATATGAGAGGGATAATACCACTTTAAAACCATTAATAACTTGTTTTTTTTTTCGAAAAATAGTATTTTTGCTCAAACACACTTCAGCTCGGTGTATGTGAAATATCACAATGGCTGATTTATTTTCATAAAGTTTTTGAATTCCCCCATCAGTTAAAAAAATATCCACATATTAAAGTAGTGTGTTGCTAGGTATATAATAAATTTTAAAAATTAGTGTGAATGTTAACCTATGACAAATGAAACATCAACTGGTTCAGTCCAATTCGATGGCTTCACACCATAATATGTTAAGGCTTAAAATTGAATTTTAAGCGTCTCCTCATTCAAAGTGTATTTGGATTTTCTCAAAGGCCGTATGATCAGAAGTATCGTAGATTTTTTTTTAGTGAATTCAAAAGAACAGTCTGCCTACAAACGTGCTTAGCATTCTCTGGAATGAAGCCATCGAACTGATTTGTCTTTATGCACGAATTACTCTGATTGCTTTGCTTAACGGTTAGGACACACGCATCGTTTACGCCGACTTGAATTATATGAAATTCCATTGTATATGAGCACCTTGGTGAACCACATTACATACAGCACCAATTATTGAGTCGCAGCGTAAATAGTAATTAAGTTCCCAAAATTAAATTATTAATCGTCGAATATTATTTGTCCTTCACCATTGTGCAGTACTGCCAGAAATATTGTGGAATTGTTGGTATTCAGAATAATGTGGTTCATATGCAACATCAGGCACTCTGCGCAGAAAACGTTGTTTGATTTAAAAACCCCGATTATAATTTTTATGGTTGTTAAAATGTTGCTGTACCAGTGCTGTCAATCTTAATCTCATTAAGAAGGGTTGTAACTTTATTATTATAGATTTTATTTATTTCTTAACTGAAAGTAGGTTTGCATTTTATTGTATTAATTTTCTGATAATGCTGGTATTTCCTGAATAGCACACATTAAACAAATGCCGGCTGAAGTGAAAAATATTTCACATATGTATGTCTTAAGTCGAATAATCAACAAATCAACAATTTATTCATTATATACTCCGTTACTTCCTTTCCCATTTCTCTTGCCTCTAATGATTTTTGTAATTTCTGTCTGTAATTGGCAATATTCTGAGGTTTTTCTCTATTTCTCACCATAATGTATTGCTTGTTATGTAATATTTATATTCACTTTAAATAGAAAAATCCCGGCGATTAGGCAAATCCAGTCGGTTAAAACTGTTTGTATGTTTGTAATTTGCTCTTAAAAGTTAAACGATACAAAAAACTGCTGTTGCTGTGATTGTGGTGCCAATGTGCCGGAAGTTATTTCGACCTGTTTCTGTTAAATTGGGTTCCAAGGTTCGATGAAGTATAAGAGATGGTGTGAATTTATCCGATTTAACACCCAATTATGGATTTAAATATTCAGATGCATTTCCCTAAGTCAATTTCATTAACTCATTTTTATGGGATCGTCAGAATTTAGGAGTGTTCAGTGTTAAATTCTTCTGTTTTGTTTTCCAGCGAACGATCCAATCACCGATCCAAAGGAAATATTTCTAGTACAAATGAGGCGCTCAGCGCCAAAACGGCCTAACCCTCATTTTCAAAAAAATCAAAATGACTATGCTGATCTAATCGGAACCTTTCGATATAAATACTAAAAAAACTCCCTATTGTATAGTATAACACTAGGTTATGCTATCTGCTGAAAACTGTTTTTCCTCTATGCAAAGTTCAAAAAAATGTGGATGCCATAATGGCCTAAGCCTTGCATTATGCATTACGTGAAAGCCAATGTTAAATGTAAGAACTTAATAATGTATAGCGATCAATGTGGTGGCCAAAACCGGAACATAAGAATGAGCACTATTTTCACATACATGGTCAATAATTCGACCTTCCCAGTGGAACAGATAGACCACAAATTTTTAGTATCTGGCCACTCATTCCTACCATGCGATCAAGATTTTGGTCTCATTGAAAAGGAAAAAAAATATTATAAGGAAATTTTTACGCCTGATGATTGGGCTCGTGTAATCATCACGGCAAAAAAAATGGAACCATTTCACTAGGTAAAGATGACGGCAGATGATATTAAAAGCATATCCTTAATCGAGAAACTAGTTACTATTTACATTTTATAATAATTTAAAAACAAATTCAAGAGCCGAAGACGAAGATATTCAGGAAGAAGACGAATAATTATTATTATTAATTTGTATTATTTAAAACGATAACAATTATTTTTATTATTTATCCGAAGAATTTTTTTATGTTTTAATAAATGGAGCCAAAATGGCCTAACCCTCAGTTCCTATCAATATAGTTTTTTTAAATGGATTCCAAAATGGCCTAAGCCACTTTAATTTTTCTATTAACTGTTTAAAACAGTATTTATCTAAGTTAATTAAGACCTTATGATTAATCTTAAACAAATATTACAACTAATATTTATTTACGATTAATAAAAAAAAAATAAAAATATTTTAAAAACGTATTTTCTTTTAACTTCGTTTTTCTCAGAACCATTTTTTTGGGCTTAGGCCGTTTTGGCGCTGAGTGCCTCACATATGAAAGTAGTTGTTTTAAACATCATATGAAATATTTCTAACATAATACAAGTGACTGAATAGTTTTCTGCGGCGTATAATTTATAGTCGGTGCAGTACACATACCCTTCCTCCTTTGACGGACGTAGCGAAATAAGTACAAGGATGGACCATTCGGTTTCCACCAGCTACTCCGCTAGCATCCCATACATGTACCGCTCTCCATTATCTTATTTGTGCGCAGACGAAGAAAAAACAAAGGCTTATTGATGTGGGCTGATAAGAGCAACAACTCTTTGTGGTCTGTTTTAGGATAATGAAGTTATTGTTGTTGTATGTCGACATTGTCCTTATTGCTCGCTTCCTCTCTGCAGCCACTGTTGCCTTGCTTTGAAAATTGTGTTGTGGTTTTCGTCGAACAAAGTTCGTTTCCCTCGTATCTGTTTTTTTTTGTGCCGTTATAAAGTAAATAACTTTTGTTGTTTTCGATGTCGATGGTGGAATACGTACTTAGCCAAGTGGCCTGGAATGGTGCGTCCGCCTCCTTTCCCCTTGGGCGTGGAACTGTACAAGAACTGTGCTTAAATGGAAATTATAATACCGAGCGAATTCAAAGTTTTAAGTTTCCTCGTAACATGGGTATTTTTGTGGTAAATAAATTTCCAAATTAAACATAAACCTTCCCATTCGAAGAGAAGAAGACGTCGGGTCAAGTGGCCCTGCCTTCAGATGGCTCAGCGGCGCCCTCGTCATCATCGACATCGTCACTTGGGGAAAAGTTGTGCGGCAAGAGACCTACCTACGATGCTGCTCTTACTTGGTATTGGTTAGTGTAAACACTATATTGTGGTGCTAATTGATGTTACTTTTGTGGCTAATAATCCAAAGTAATTTAACTCATATAAAATTCGCTTAACGCTTAAGAGCATTGAGCAAACTTTTGCTTCATCGCCATTAACAGCACCACTTGACAGTGCGCTGGCCACTCCTACGATAATCCCACAGCACAAGACGTAGATGCGACGTGCTCGCACTCGTATACTGAGCAATGCTTCAAAGCAAATATAGTCGCACGGACACCATCATAATTCGGATACACACGATACTCCAGTAAAAGTTGGGGGAAATGTTTTTCTTTGCAGCAAAGTAAAATGTAAATTGTTTGACTTTCGAACTCATTAAAATAATTTCACGCTGACCAAACAGCTGTCAGGGTAAAAGCGGAGCATACACACACTCCGGCATCTATATGAACTCGGTGCCAAGTGGGAGAGAATATGGTTGCAGTTCTTGTTATATCCTGCGTTTCTTTTGTATGCGCTCGACATACACACACTTTCGTCTCGAGGCTGGAAAGTTGTGCATACCAACTCATCTGCCTTGGAAATAACTTGGAAAGGATAAAAAAGACAAATATGGAGCCGTACTCTCGGCCTTATCGAATCTATGGTACCGTATAAGGTGACATTAGTGAGGGTATTTAATTTAAAAATGATTGGCTCCATGTCAGGTCATAATGATCCTTGTTTACCAGCGAATACTTCCTCGAAATATCTGAATACCAATGCTAAGTGCGATAAACTTGCTTTAATATAACGCTATGATATGTCCCGGACAATGACAATCAGATAAGGACAATTTCAGATTTGGATGATAATGAACGATGTCATAAAGTCACTCCCTGTATGTAAAAGAATGTCTCTTAACTAAAACAATTCCCTTAAAACACACTTTTGAATTTTTCGACAACATATACTTATTAGTTCTGTGGAAAGCCCTTTCTGGTGCATCCCATGATAAGTATGTGTACAAGTACCTCCCATACGGTTTTTAAGACTTAGAAAATGGATGTGGTTGACGCTGATCTACTGGAACCCCATTTCGATCATTTGGAAATGGTGAAATTAGTGAAATTTCGTGCATAAAAGTGGGATAGGATAGTTGTGTTTATTAATTGTTACCTGGGGTTTACACAAGACAGTTGTGTGATCGCCATACATTGACACTTTTTTACTAACACATATACACATTTCTCATTGCCTTCGTCGGTGTCTCTGATTTTTTTGAAGAAAAATATGTTTTTAAAACACATATAAAAGAAGGGTTGGAAAAACGTCGACATAGACGTAGGTTACTAGATTAACCCATTTCCAACCTCGTGTTTGAACACACGTACATAATTTCCCGACTTTGAGTAAATAAAAGAATTGATACTCAGTGTTCCTGTTCGTTGCTCTTAGTCAAAATTGCCAAATTCCCACCTGATTTTACCAACGAATATTAGTATATCTAGACCGAAGAAAATGTACACTAAGTTATTAATAAGTCACCTAACCAACGACGAAACGCGTCTACCTATGGTTCTGTATAGTTTATATTCGCTGACCCGCTGAGTTTATATTTCTAACCATTTGACATCAAAAAAAAACCCTGATCCTTTTAGCTTGAATTCGAGTACCGTAATAACGTAATAGAAACAATGATCAGAACAAAAACCACAAACTCATATACATAATTATTTTTTTTTTACATTAAGGTTTGGTGTCCAAAAATAGACCTTTTTTAAAATAATCATATAATACAGTGGAACTTAACACGAACTTCCATAAGTGGAATTTTCTTCAAGTCGAAGCATCGAAACGTATTCTTAGGTTTAAAATTGATCCAAAAAATATGTTGCTCAGAAATATCTGAATTTGATAATGAAGATGTTCATCAGACTCTAATATCATCAGACAGTAATACAAATTAAACAGCTTTTTACGTAATTAGAACTGTATACATAAAAAAAATTAATAAATTCGTATGGGAAACAATTTTGTAAGTAATTCAATAACTCAAAGTCTCCGTAAGTCGAATTTATCTGGGGGATAATGGTGGTTCGAGTTATGGAAGTTTGACTGTATAAACCAAAAAAAAAATAAAATATTGCATATGTATTGACGCACAAATAAATGTTTTTTTTTATTTGTCAGAAAATTGTATTTGAATAACATAAGATGTTCCTTAAAACGTCAGCAAAAATGCCAATGTTTACATTTCTGGAAAATAATGGGTTAATCGGGTTTCATGCCTCTAAGATGTGTGTTTCAGCAGGTCAACGATCCGAAACACACTTCCCGCTTTGTCAAAAATTGGTTCCGGACGAGTAGTATAACCCTGCTTGACTGACGAGAGCTAAAACAACAATTTTGGAAAGTTTTGTAATTTTGTTCAGAAAATATGGTATGAAATTTTCAATAGAGTCAACAAAATTATTCGAAATAAATTCGGAAACACTGTATACTGAACAGCTAATCTAAATATTACTTTATTTAACTTAATAATACTGAATTCCAAATTTTTATTTGGCCAAACGTAAATGTCCATTAATTTTAATAAATTTCATTTGATTGCATTAACAAGTTGCTTTATGTGATTAGGTCATAAGTATTAGTTTTTTATGTTTAATATAATTACTTACTACCTAAGGTTGGCTCTACAACCAGTTGTTGGTCTTGGCCAGCTTAGTAAGTGTTTTCCAAGAACAATTCGTGATACCAACGATCTTCATCAAAACACCTAGCACAGCTTCAAAAACCTATGCTTCCACAAGGTAGTGATCCGAATCGATGTTTGCGGATCGAAACGTTCGTACGTCGAACACAAGACCTCAAAGATATAATTCGTGAGGCTATCGAGGACATAGGACAGCCACTTTGCGATTTGGTTATGGAAAATTTCATAAAAAGGATATGGTCCTGTAAGCGTGGTCGTGGTGGTAATTTGGCTGACGTTGGTTTATTTTTTCAACGGCATACCTTCCTCTTTATTATGAAAAAAAAAAACATCCGAATATTTATCTCAATTATTGTCAGTAATGAGTCTCCGCTTTAATTGTACCACATATCGGTAAGCACCTTTCTCATAGCCTTTACAAATGTTTTAGATACCAGTGGGATCGCCTCAGTTCCCGCTATAATACAGTGCAATGTTTTTGCCACACTCCTTCTGGTACCTTCTCATCTGTGTAACTTCCTCGAGGTAAGACCCGATCAAGCTTTATAAATAAGGTCTAATAAATATTTGTCAGATTTTGCAAATATTGAATTTATATCTTTAAATGTATAAAGATATACGAAATAAAATGTCATTAATTCAAATTGGACGAACGTGAGAGAAGGAAAATGAAAAGTTCAGTTTCTTGAATGGAAATGTTTGCTCGATCGACACATAGGGTGCTAGTATTTGCACCACGACTTCAATTGTCTGTCATCTACAAAATAAAGCCTCAAACTCCTGACGTCATGGCTGAAACGACAATCACAATGTATGCAACGTCTTTAATATTTCTAGTATGAATTCTCTTGGTGTCATTTCCCATATCTGGCTTTGATGTACACAGGATGTCCGTGTCTGTCCTTCGGTTCTGTTTTGTTATACTTTGAATGATTAAACCCTAACTAAGCATGAGTGTGTACTCATGATTTATAATCCATGCTCCGAGTAAACAATGGTCAACAACAATCGTGGGGAGGCTTGACTTGTCATATCCCCTTTACTCGTTGTTCTAATCTTCCGAGAATATGAGTTTGAAAAGAAAGAACAAACAGATACACATACAGACGTTCAGATACAAACGTATGAAGGACGTTGCAACGACGTCAAACATAATTTGTTCTTGTTGTTTTATGTTGGATGAAAAGAAAAAAACAAAGTAATTTGAAAGTTTTATTACTTCTTGCCTTATCATCTTTCTCGGGAGGTTTTCTTTATTGTCGTCCTATACATAGTAATTTCTTTTACAACAATGGAAGCGAAGAAAGTTTTCTTTATTGCAGAAATCATGATGGGATGAATGTAAAAGAGGTCTGGGCGATGTCAGTTTCAACCGCCAATGAGGAAGTATGGCGGCTTTTGAAGTTTCATATGTTCCTCCAGTATAGCTACAAAGAAACTCGCATACGGGGTCTTAAAGGACGCTGTCACATTTTGGCGGCAACACATCCATGGAACTTTCTTTGTTTCGATTTTAATGTGGAGCCTCCTTGTCTTCAGTATGATTTTCTTCTTACTTTCTTAAATTGGACTGTTTTTTTTTTGGGTTTGACCTGTTTAATAAATGATTTCGATGCACTTTTGTTTTGTGAGTCATACCTAAAATCTGCCAAATAGTATGGATTTTCCTCCCCAAAACACCAGCAAGTACCCATGTTTCAGCGGCATAAGCACGGGTATAATAAACGTGTTGTACGATGTTATTTTAGTTTATCGAGAGGGAACTGTACTTAAACTGTTTACTTACCCCAAAGTAACAAATATTTTCCAGCTTGATCCTTCGCTTTCTTTTGATAACAATTGGAAAACTTTTCCAGTGTTGATCTGTACAATAAATATAATGATAAATGTTAAATGATTCCTATTTGGATTCAGATCTTTTTCCAATTTGAGAACTTTTTACAAATCAATTTAACTGCACTCAAAGAATCTGCTTTTGCACTTGCAATGGTACAATGAACACAGCCGAACCACATACAGCCATCACATCCTCATCACATCTACAAACAAAAGTTATCCTTTGACCTTCATGTACATTAATATATAGAAAAACAAAGTTCTAAAAAACCGCTCCACTTTGGATATTTCTAAGTGAGCTTAAATTTGTTCGCGCCCCTTTTATTCTATAATTGCTTAATAATTTTACACTAAGAGATTTTCTGGTTACAGTTTTTGGCATATTTAAAAGCGTTCGTCACAGGGAAATGATCAATTACGAAAACTTCCTTATGAACTTATGAGAATGATCCGCCAAGTTCTGTATTTGGCTTTGTCAATTATGTAAAACATATATGGGTTTCTACTACGAAACATTGTACCTTCATTGTACTAAATTCTTTGAAATTTGAAATATGTTTTCATAGTTTCTGTGAAATAGCCGAAATAGAAGAAATGTTTATTCGAAAAGTCACGAAGCGGACAATGTATATATACGAAAAGGCACGTTGGGCCGAGCTCAACAATTTTTATCAGCAATTTAACTGGAAATTATGTTTCCTAGACAATAATGTCGATGCTGCTGCTGAAATGGTTGAGAAAATAATTCTTCTTGGCATAAACATGTTTATTCCCTCGAAGACTACTTCGATTAAACCTCCAAAAAATTGTTGGTTTAATCAGACATGCAAAGAAGCTGTCAGATCCAAAGAGGAAGCATTCAGAAAATGGCGTTTAAATAAAAATACCACTACTGAACTGCTACGCAAGCAGGCAAGATCAAATTGTGCCAGAGTACTTAGGCGCGAAAAACTTCTTCACGAACAGCGTCTTCGTGCAAAAGTTCTTTCTTCTCCCAGGGGAAGTAAGAGCTTTTGGTCATTCGTTAAAAGGGTAAGGAACAATTCTTCATCTTCTATTTCAACCCTCGTTAACGGTGACCAAATATTCACTGACCCGGTTGACAAAGCTAACCTTATGGCTGAAATTTTTGCAAAGAATTCATCTTTGCCAGACAGCAGTCAACCACTCCCCGTGATCGAGAACGTATCTAGTTTGATGCCTCAGATATTTTTTCGAACACGTGGCGTTAAAAGGGTTCTTACAGATCTCAACGTAAATAAAACTCCGGGCCCGGATGGTATTTCCGCACTTGTCCTATGTAAGTGCTCTTCGACGCTAGCGCGTCCATTGCGCAATCTTTTCAACATGTCGTACCGTGCTGGTATTTACCCTTCACGTTGGAAAGTTGCCAATGTTCAGCCGATCCCCAAGAAAGGTGAGGCTACCAATCCTGCGAATTACCGTCCAATTGCAATATGTTCTGCGCTCTCGAAGGTTATGGAGAGCATGGTTAACCACCATCTTGTCAAATATTTAGAGTCTAACGGCCTTCTCAATGATCGACAGTATGGCTTCCGTAGAAATCGATCTACTGGAGACCTGATGGCGTTCCTTTCGGAACGATGGAGTCGATCCATTCACCGACTTGGCGAAAGCAAGGTCGTGGCTCTGGATATTTCCAAGGCGTTCGATAGAGTCTGGCACGGAGCACTCATATCAAAACTTATTGCATTTGGTGTCGGTAATACCTTCTCTCGATTCATATCGAGTTTTCTCAGGGATCGCTCTATACGAGTTGTTATAGATGGGGTCTCATCTAACGAGCATAGGTTGACCGCAGGAGTGCCACAAGGCTCTGTCCTCTCTCCTTCTTTATTTCTTATTTTCATTGACGACCTGCTGGGTCAGACTGTGAACCCGATCTACTCCTTTGCGGATGACAGCAATCTCTGTCATTCATACTCATTTGATCATCGGCCAGGTCCTATGGAGGTGGAGGACAAAAGGCGAACGATGAATGACTCACTTAACCGCGATTTGGCGACGATTTGTGAGTGGGGCCAAATGAATAGAGTAGATTTTAATCCACAAAAGACCCAGTGCTGTTTGTTGTCACACAAACGTTCACCAGATCCAGCATCGTCGTCAATTTCTATGGGTGTTGTGGATATCGACGAATCAGACACTCTTGATGTTCTGGGCATGAAGATACAGGGTGATGCTCGCTGGGCTAGCCATATATTCGAAGTGTCGAAAGAAGCATTCAAGTGTTTAGGCTTTTTGAAGCGGTGCAAGAAATACTTCACTCCATCTGATCTCGTAAATATTTACACCACCTACATCCGGCCTAAAATGGAATACAACTCGCATATATGGGCAGGGGCTCCATTAACATCTTTGAAGCTTCTGGACCGTGTACAGAGGAGAGCGGTGGTGATGATAGGGGATGGTAGGGTATCCAGCTCTATTGTCTCCCTACAGCATCGCCGAAATGTGGGTTGTGTATCGCTATTCTATAGATATTTTAATGGTATCTGTTCAGAAGATATCCGTCGTCTGGTCCCTGACGTTAGAACATTTAGCCGGAATACTCGGCTATCCAGGGAATCTCATCCGTTCATTGTCAAATGGCCGGTTGACCGGACGACGCACTATAGAGAAAATTCGTTCTTCAGCCGAACTGCTCGTATGTGGAATAATCTTCCAGCAAGTGTTTTTCCTGCCTGTTATGACATTCTCAAGTTCAAAACAAATGTCAACAAACACTACTCCATCTTTCCTCCCTCCAATACCCTTACTTCCAATCGCTAACACAGTGCATTGCATTCATAGGGGGCATCCCCTGAGTGTTAGTCTTCAAAAAAAAAAAAAAAATAATGCAATGGCAATTGCCTTAAAAAAAATTATTTGTAATATGGAAAAAAGTACTTATTACAGTTGGTATATTTTTGTATTTCAGAAACCGAATGTTATTTTACGAATTCCAACAGAGTGCGTTGTTTTTTTAACTTCAAGTGATTTTTGCATAGAGATATTCGAATGAGTTGGTGTTGGTCGCAGTCCAATAATTTGCTTTATCGAACATTTTAATGGTTTCAGCTGCATTAATTGTACATTTTCTGTTATTTATTTCATCACGCTTGTCTTCTTCAGAATCCACAACAACTCGCTTATCAGGAGACCGTCCTCAACATCACCACATCATCAACGTATTTTTATTTGTATTTTCCCCCTTTATAGAGTACTCAATGAATGATTTTTTTCTGTTCCCTCTATCGAGTAGTTCTACCCCGAGTCTGCTGTATCACCAAATTATATCCGATATTCAAAGCTAAATCGATCCAAATTATCCTCTAAAATATTGAAAAACATAAGCTTGTATTACAATGTTAAAGACCCAATATTTGTATGTTATTGAAATGATGCCGCGAAAGCAGTCCTTGTTTCGGGGGACGACAACAAACAAACACGCCAATTAAAATGTGATCTTTTTAATGAGTTTTCTTGACGATGACACAAAAAGACGTTCACTTTGTCGCTCTACCGGGGTGAACCGTTATCGCGTGCAGCAATCACACGGTGGTGGGATTATAAATTAGTTCTCTGGAAATGTTCGCACATCCTTTTATGCCAAATTAAATGTGATTAATTGACATAATGATACAAAATTACCCAAAATATTTGCAACGTCCAATCACGAGGCAACAGTTGAAAAATGACTTTCGTACAAGTAGTCGGAAGCATCTCTCATTCCCATCTCCTGCTCTGGCACTTGGGTTGCCTTGTCTCATCAGCGCGCTTAACGCCGTTTTATCAATGATTTACTGCTGGTAGGGGCAGCGAACAAAACTCAGTCACTGCGTTCACATTGTTGACCCGGTTCAGAGATTCTCATTGGTTGCCACACAACAACAAGAAATGCGTTGTCGAAGTCTGCCAAGATGCAAGATGCAGCCGCGCTGCAAATTGAAAACGCGATATCGAAGACTCAACTACAATATGTCGACTGCAAGAACAAGTGGCGATTTTCACGTAGAAAGGTTCGCTACAAGTATCATGAGTTGGTTTCTCCCTCTGCGGCGTTTACTAATAAATTTCTCTAATCTGACACGATCTCCGAAGTTGATCAGTGTTGCCAATGCCTAAATCACCATTAGTCGGTACCAATGCGACTTCGTCCGGCTGGTTGTCTGGGCCATCGGAATGGTCTGCAAGGAGAGACGGACGGGCACGTTGCGGTGCATTTCGAAAGTATCGAACGAAATGCTGTATGGAACAAGTTGATTGCGGCTCCTAAGTGATTACGTGAATGGGGTTGTTTCGCTGTAATGATGTCGATAAGCACAGGAGTTTTCGATTGTGTTTAGCTACTGCTTAGTTGAAGATCTCCTCGTATATTCGCCGTATTGCCAAATGCTGACAAACAATCGGATCATATCACATGTCCATATGCACACTACGACTTCAGTGCTGGCTATCGCCGAAGGAAATGATAAATACTCGTTCCCAACAGAGTTGCTGGCTACATGCCGCCGCAGTTGGCTTAGACTGAAGATGTGCGATGTAATTATATTGTCCACAGCTACCAAACACAATGTCTCTCTACGCCCGTTCGTCCGTCTGACGATCGCTTCGCCGTTGACTGTGCCTCATCCAGTTGAGTGTTGTTGCGTCATTCAATCTGGTGTTTTCCAATATGCATGTACACGTATGTACATTGGGGTGTTCCGTATTTCATTCAGATCAAACCTATAGATTTCATTCCTGTTGCTCGTAATATAACTGTTTACAGTTGAGAAAAACATTTTCCACGACAACGACCACGGTATATCCTCCGGCAAAGTAGTTTTCATATGTTGATGCAACATTTCTTTAATACCGCCACAATTTAAGATTAAACATCTTAATTAGTTAAATAAAGGACCACACAGCACCATCCTTTAAATAATACGATTGAAACAAAGAGGTACAATGAACCTGCGCCAACAATTACATGAGAGTAGTTATCTCATTTAAGCTTAGGACTAGGAAACTATTATACGTACAAATAGCATATACGTATATCGTACAAAAACCAAAGATAGTGCAATTCTGAATTTGAAAAATGATCCCAATATTTTGTATGACTTTTCTAAAACTTCAAAAACGGAGTTTGCCAGTAGATTCTACGATCCAAAATCAAGTTTATGTATCCAGGTGTGTTTTGGTGACTCAATTTCACATACTTACAGTGTAGTTACAGGTGTGTTATTTATCTGAGGGGTTCGCAATATGCAATTAATTCTACAATATTTTTCAACCGATTTGGTTGTCTCCATTCATGCATTGTGAATTTCCCACGAAATGTAAAAAGTCAGTTGGACGGACTGATATCAGATATGTTAAAATTCAAAGTGTTTCGAATATACTGACTGACTACAGAAATTGGAAAATATTTGATAACTTTCGAAACACCCTTATGTATATGCTAACGACATGTGCATGCATGTGGTATAGTTGCATGATATATGTGTATGTGTGTACGTAGCGTATGCGTTTGTTGGCGATGCTAAATCAGTTAAATGCTGCTGGTAGCAACGCACCAACACTGCAGGTGGTCCCATTTAATGGCTTTCTTTCGAGTCATACGAGTATACGAGTAAGACAACAAAACAACTTTCACAGAATAATATTAGAATTTGGTTAATAAAATGTTATATTTTTTGAAGCCAATCTCTAAGATAATTTTGTGGTATTTACAAATAGTTTGCACAGGCAAATGAATAAGGCTATTTTGCATGAGTAGTTTAATAGTCAAAGGGTGATTTTCGACGTACCCAAACAAATATTGGCAAGTTGTTCGCATTACCATTTGCATTACATGGCCTCTTATTACTATCAGCATGAATTCTAATCGAAAAATAAGGACGTGTTTGTTTAAAACGTTTTAATTTGCCAGTTCTCGCTATAGTTTTGCCACACAAACTCTTCCTCTCTCTTGCATACAATATGTACGTTGTAAAGATCATTGTTTACCGGTTATTTTATATCGCTGCTATCATTTATAGATTTCGGTTTACCTCATGTGCTTGAGGCGTTCTTCAGTTTGCCTTGCGAACAGAACGACGACACTTCTTTAAGAAATCCCACTCAAAAATCATTCGAATCGCAGACGAAGAGCGGAATCTTCTTCGATTGAAGTTGAGGAAAACCTATTAGGTCCAACCAATTCGGACAACACATTACCTATCACCAATTTAAATTTCGTATGTATATTTTTATTATTAAAAGCCATGGCACCTGTACGCTAAATCGTGAAAAACGGACCTATTAATGTTGACGACCAACACAAACGAGCGTCAATTTGCAATTGGCAAATGTCCTCGGAAAACAGATAATAACGACATATATTGCAGCTGCCGCTAGAGTAAGCAGGAGTTTAGTGAAAGGCAAGGCTACAATCGGGCATCTAAGTTAAAATGATAAGGCTAGAGCCATTATCCTACTGGCTGAGTAATGTTAGTCTGAAGGGGATTGTGCATTGATCAACAACTAAATTCCCATGTCAACCAATTTGTACATGAGTATACAAAGGGAGGGCTGTCGGGCCGTTTTAAGGGACCCGAGGTTGAAGACTTTTAGCACTCCGCTTTCGTTGGGCCTAAGGCATTCGCGAAGACATCTAGACGTCTCTGAAATGTCATTAAAATCGGACGAGTAACTTATAAATGGCGCAACTATTGCCAAACAATTTACGAAACGCTCCTACATAACTCTGATGGAACATAGTCGAAAAAATAAAAATCATTTTGTGTAATGCGTTCTTGTTTTGAATTCATATTTCCATCCACACATTTGATGTGTCAACTTGAGCCTATAAAAGCGATCCGCAACTAAACTCCTGCCATCATTCTCAATACCGTGGGAAATGGCGGTCCTCACTCATTTGAATAAGAATTTCATGTCTCTGGACGGTGGCACTAATCCGTTCGCTGCACAATTAGTGTCCGCAATCATTAGAACAACACCGACACGTAGACAAAGAAAACACCTGCTTATTAAATACTTCAGTATTAACATTAACATACAGTCACTCATGCATCTAATTGGGACTCAGTCCTATACTTCATTTGTCATATTACGAACTAATTAATTACTTAACCATGATCACACAATATTCATTGTGATGTACTCACGTAGATTTCAACCCCATTTGGAAAGTGGACATTTGTCATGGACGCTGACTAATGCTTATTGAAACTGCCTGCCACCGTTTCTTAGATAAATATGTGCAACATTCCCACATTTGCCCTTTTGGGACATTTGATGTACCTAAAACATGCCCGGAAAATTCCATAATGTTTTCATACCGACATAAATTTTACAAACATGGAAACATGAATGAATTGCTTAATTTTGGGCAAAATCAATGGACGGACATAAAGGCAGTGTAGGCCAATGATGACTTTGACCACTCCAATGAACGACACATATGGAATAGTAGTGTCTTCGTGCCCATTCACAGGTGAGTTGTTCGTACAATAAATGTCCGGAAGTAAACATCCATTTGCACCTGTAAATTATTGCTTGGGTCAAATATCAGAATCACAATGGTCAGCTTAAACGTTCATAACGTCGGGTAGGTAGGTTGGATGGTTGAGTTGTTTTGTTTGTCTTCTTGTTTGCCAGCTTGTTGGCCATTAGTTGGAAATAGTTTTCGAAAAGCCCACATTCACATGTTATGTGGGTTACAATTACAACACATACACACACACACTTCGACGTAAACGTTAATGAATGTTCTATAGTAGACAGGCTCACTCTTACTCCAAGTGTTGACAACAAATTTTGTATAAAATTCGTTTATCCAGTATTAAAATGTACTTTTGTACGTTTCTAATAGCACAGTACTCACGTAATTTAGATAACTCGTGTTAAAAAAAGTAAAAAAATTATTTTCGTTTAAAGAAGTAAACACTTACAGCAAATATATATATATTGAGTCTTTATAAGCGATATTAGTTATAAACGTGTTCGACAGCATATGGCATTTCCATCGACCCAAGTGTAAAATAGTTTTTTTTCTCAGATTGACCAAAACTCAATACTCCAGCTTCAAACTTCTCATCACAATACTCAGTTGTATTCATCTAGGTCTAAACAACACTACAAATATGAAATCAGATTCGAACAGATCTCACATAAATTTTGTTTTTGAACATTTTACGTATAGTTTTCAAAATCAAAAGTAAACCCAAATTAAATATGTTTTCGGTGAGCCCTCCTAATGTGCGTGTGTGTGTGTCGATAACAAAATTGCAACTTCGTACGGGTATTATTGTTAATTAGTTCAAAATGCAAATACATATACAAATCTATGACATGTACATGAGAGTGGTCCACATTCGTCTGAAGCACCACTTTCATGCGGATCTTGAAATGTTCTATGTCCTAAAAAATGATAACAGATTTATTGTGAAACCTTTGTGATTGTTCTTAGAAATAATAAGAAATATTTAACGTGTTTTTTATTCTTTCAGAGCGTATAACAAAATTACCGGGCCAGTTTTCGCATTTAAATTTTGGAACCAATGCAATATCCATGTGCAGAACATACATATGTATGTACATACACATGTACATGAATGACAGTGTGATAGGTAATATCAAGTGCAATAGGGGTGGGTGGGACGTGTGTGTTTTGTTTCTATATTCATATTTATAGTGTAAATTTCTCTTTTATTTATTTTATGGATAGTGACAGCAACTGCTCCCTCGTACACTCGACAAAAAACCACTGATGCAGTCATTAAAGTTATGGAAGAGAAACAGCCCAATTGGCGCACGGTGAAGTCACCGCGTAATCAAACGGTGGACGCACAACCGGATCCCTTTACAGGGTTATAAAGGTCTTCTATAAATTGCGTTCTTAACCGAACTGCATCTTCGCAAACCAATGTCTCAACTTTGGCCCGAACGCGCCCATAGACAGAAAAGGGTCTGCACGCAAACGGACGCATTCCAACTATTAATAGAATGTAGACCTCCAAAGTAACAATTCTATGTTTCTTTAGTAGTATTCAAAGGTTCATATCCATAGTATGATCCAAATATTCACTGCGTGTATTACAACACATCCAGATAAATTAAATACTAGCAGTAATAAATACTCACTCTAATCAAACAAAACCATTGGTTGGGACGAACTACCATAGCCGCTATCGGTATCAATATATATTCTGGCAGCCACTATGAAATGAAAGCATGGCAATGTGTACTACTATGTTGAATGACCGACGCAACTGTCACGCCTCGATCGGACCAAGGAGTTTTATATCCACCCATTTTGGTTGCCGACACACAGGGTCATTTTAAGGAGCAATTTAGTGGATATTTCGTCCGGTACATCCTAAAATACCGGGGAGTACAAAAAGTGATATATAACGGTCACATAAACAAAAATAAAATAAACTGACATGCTTCCTCCTACATGTTACGGTGCTACGAGGTGTCATCTCCTTAAACTCGCATGCTACCGAAACGTCTAGAATTTTTAGAATCCAAGATTATTGGATGCAAACAATTATTTTAATTATTATTTTTATCTTTGAAGCTACTAAGGACATCCATTGCATAGATCTGCTATCAGGCAAAAATAACGACTTTCGAATATTCCCGGACAGACTGGATGTATTTTTACACAGTTGATAACAATAAATAATAAAATTCCGGGACCAAATAGGTATTGTGTAGTCGACCGGTTTAGTAAAATACTTTCATTCCAATTGTATATAAATACATATAATTGAATATCTACAAAA
Source organism: Hydrotaea cyrtoneurina (assembly GCA_958296145.1). Lineage (NCBI taxonomy): Eukaryota > Metazoa > Arthropoda > Insecta > Diptera > Muscidae > Hydrotaea > Hydrotaea cyrtoneurina. Next base: position 418,697 of record OY282513.1, on the reverse strand, counting down.
TATTATACCACATGCTGTATATTTTGATTTTACACAGGCTTGGATGTCTATCAAATTCCTGACTTGACCTGTTAGCATCTTCCTTTGAAGAATTGCTCAGGAAATCCGCCGCTGGTTATGTCATATGCTCACAATCAAATATGCATTCATTAAGTTTATGCCAATTATATGCTCCCAATTCGCATCCCCGCAAAACTCGTAAACGATTCCAAACATCTACAAACAATTGCTGTAAAGCAATGCATGTGGAAGCACGTACAAATAATTGTCAACTTTTCAAATTCCGAATTGCTGTCAATCGATCTGAAAGATGCACTCACTGACGAGGCAATCATCGAAAGATGTGATGACATATAAATACGTGTATGCATACACGCATACATGTGTACATATGTATAAGTATATTAGAACGTGTCGATTTTAAAATGTTTTTGTTCTGCATTCAAATAGAACGCGAAAGGAATATTTTTAAACAAAAAAAACAAGGAAGATAAGTAAAAAAAATTACATTTTATTAGCTTTTAGCACCTTCTGCACGTTCTGTTCAAAGAACATTATTAGTTTTTAATTAAGTATTTGTTTTAAATTTCCCGGTTCTTTTTTAGATATCAAATATCAAACAAATTGTAGAACGTGTCGATCGAGCACGCCAAAGGAATATTTTCGAAAAAAAAAAACAATAAGTAGAAAATGTACATTTTATGATTTTATTTAACACGTTCTGATGATTTTCTTCTGTAAGTCAGTCGAAGAATATTATTAGTTTTTAATTTAGTATTTGCTTTAAATTTCCTGGTTCTTTTTTAAATAGCACGAAGATCACAAAAACGTCCAGTTGTAAAGTAGAATCAAGTCCAAGTCGATGACAATGACAATGAAATGTTGCAAATATACAAACGATTAACGATAAATGGAAAATTCGTTCATAGGACATGCAATTAATGAAACCAGACCAAGTCAAAGAAATGCGATGCAGGTTAAAGCACGCGAAAGGAGTCAGTACATATGTATACTCTGTGGACAATTTACTTAATTAAGTAATTAATTAATTAATTATTTGTTGCTCTTAGTGAAAAATTGCCACCATTAGCCTAAAAACTGAAAACATTTCTTCAAGAAAATGTACAACAGCAGCACGAATGTCTAGTGTGTATAGTGTATCATCGCTGACCCATCATTTCTCTCCAGAAGCTCGCATTTGAATTACAAAACATACTCTTAAAAGAAAGCCAATTCATTTTTTTTAATGATTTTGTTCGATTGGAACAATAATATTGGCACAGAATTTGTTTGTTATTGGAATACAAAAAGAAACATGATCGTCGATACGCTCTATTGTATGTGTTACCAGTGATGTCCGTGCATGTGTGAGTGTTACCTTGATGCGTGTATTCCCCGCAAACATTTTGCAGAGGAATCTACTATGTATGTAGATTACGGATTTAGTTTTTAATAGTCGGAGATGACTTTATCGCAGTAATTGCCTAATCATCCGCTCTCATGACACTCATTGAGGTTAGACGTGTTAAAAGAAGTCAGGATCGCATAGCAAAATATATGGTAAAGCCTTGTTGTTGAACCAAATGCAGAGGTTTACTAGTACGAGTCGCGGCAGCATTCTGTGATCCATCATCCAACAATTGTCAAATTGTTTGTGGGGTTATTGTCTAACCATAAAATTCCAATAGAATGATTTGTTCTACGTACACACACTCACACATTGCACGTTTGTATGTAAATGACAATGAACATTTTCAATGTTAACATCCAAATATGTGTAGCATTGGACAAATAAACACAAAATATGAATTGTGAAGTTTATCAACGAGTGTGTGTGTGTGTTAACGTTCTTAGCAAACACATACTCGTCCTATTACATCATTTCACAGCAGATGAGATGGGATGGAGTGCGGATGCACGGCACCGAAACAGGCAAAGACAATAAATTACGAATATGTAACCGACGGCAATGTCACTCAACCCAACCTCGTGTTTGCAATGCCAAGTTCATGTGAGCGTTATATGGCACTAATGTACATACCGACATATGTACATACCTATCTATAAATATGGGTACAGTACCGCATCAATTCATTATGTTGCAAATATAAAAAGAGATATTTGTAAAGACTCACCCAATTTGGTATTGAACTACAAACTAAATGTTGCCAGGAATAGGGTATTTGTATGTTTTCATCAACTATTCGGTTTGAAAGATCCTTCCCAGGACTAGCGACGATAATTCATATTCGAACACAACTATTTTCAAATGTGATCCACTCCAGGATGACGCATTCCCGAACGTTGATAAACGGTAAAATGAGAAGCAGATTACCACAGTCCTTAGAGATTGGCGTACTGAGACTTCCATACATTTAGAATTTGACATATGCCATAAATTTTGATCGATGTCTTGTCACTTCAAATTGTTATAATTTTGATTTATACAAAAAAAAATGCAAAATGTACACTTGAAATAGAATATCTCATATTTAACAGCAATTCGGTCAATTTCTAGTAGTGTTGAATGTTGATAGCGACGTTTGGTGGATTATAATACTGCTCTGCAACTAAATCAGGAAATGGTTGATGTTTCCATCAAATATTGTCAAATGTCTATAATTGTAGAATCTGGAACTTGAAAAATTATACTATTGCAATTTGAAATTTAATAGGAATATTAATAAAAATTTTCTTATCATTTATTGACATGTAATGTGCTGGAGTCATAACGACTATTAGTGCTGTACACACATACATACTGGTAAGTACAATAAAACGCCTCACAAAAAAAAAAAAAAACTATTGTAACAAATCAAACGCCAGACACAAATTCATATACTTCAAAGAGACGATTACAATCGTCTTAAAATTGAACGATCAAACCAAAGCATGAAACTTTTAACCACAAGAATTCGCAGACTAACAATGGAACGGCAATTCTTCACATGTAGTACAGGTCTCTGGAACAACTTTCCGTTAAACAAATAAGTAAATAAAACAAAGAAACAAATACCTAATGACAGCTCATTTTTATATCCCCATCCATTTCCCCATTAAGGTTTAGAGGTGCGTTTTCTGATGGATAAATAAATGTTATTCAATTAAATGATTTTCCATGTTTCGATGTGGGTCCCGCTGGTCATATATACAGAGTAATCAGCCAATCTTCCAAACAGACAGCTCCATCTCTTAAAATTCGACCATTAAGGTTGATGTCTTAATTTATTTTATTTATTTAACGATTTCAGTGTCAACCATACACATAGACATTTGAAGGGTGCATTGCAAGTCCTTGAATGACTCGTTTCGGCGATTTGGAGTGGGCGGCGTGGGGCGCTATCACTCCCTATTTCTCTGAGGTCAGTTTCTGCGAACAAGCCACGCTAAGCTCTATCGCCGTAATTTCTCGCCAGAACGACTGAATAGATGTAATATCGCCTTCAAAATCGTAACTGTTCAAAAAAAATATTTATATTAGGGATCTTTTATCTTAGGGATTAAGAAAAATGTGCCACCCAATGCCCTTAGTAAGGCCCAACTGTTATTCAGAAGTTCCTTTGTTTGGTTTAGTAGAAGTTGACAGAATTACACTTTCTGTCCTGTTTGGCCAAGGACTATGGAGGCGCTCTAATGCACGCACATTTACACACGACATCGGTAAAGGGAGACGATTTCCCACACTGTGCGTTATCTGGGTCTGCAGGTTTTATTGATTAAGTTTGCGTACATATTTATGTAATTTATCTATAAAACATGAACATTATTGTGTTTGTAAAAGTTTGATTCTTATGAAATTGGCAAATTGCATTATAATTCAATCTTTTTCGAATATATGTATGTATGTATGTATGTACATTGTATTCTCAGACATATCCATACATGTGTATGCATATGTGTATATACATACATATGTAATGACGGCATTTGGGAGATTGCTTTTAAAATTGGTAAAATTTATATAAAAGCACGTTGCACTTATAAACAAAATAACGGCAAATATCAAATAATTTCATAATTCCGACTGAGCCAAATTGCACATCTCAATTTTTGGAATTGGGGTGAAATACCCACATCTGTGTGGATGTCTGTGTTTGGTGGGGGCGGAGTGGTGGTTGTGTAAACACTCATTCATTCCGAAACTTGCAAATTCCACATTCTGCTGCATGGCACAGGACATTCACATGTGTACATGTGTGTATGTATATTATTATAGATAGCTTATTCACTTTTGCTGGCTCGTCTGCAGCATCATTAAATAATAAACTTGAAATGTGAACATTTGTGTGTTATCAGCACAAAATAATAAAGGGGAACAACAACGCACACACACACACACCCATACGTAGGTACAGGCTTACATGCATTCAGAACTTGCACAATCATTTCCAATTTTAACTATCAAATGTACGGCTTGACAACAAGAGAATCTCATTTTGTGATCAGAGATTTTTAGGGGGATGGAAGACTGAATGCGAAATGCATTCACACAGACAGTTGGATAACAAAAGAGCAATAGATATTAGATAATACGGCTGTTTGTCTGTACACATGGGTGTGTCTGTGCGAGTGGGTATGCTACCATACTGTCAGAGGGAAATGGTGCTTAAACAGCAGTAACGCATTGGGAATAACAACAATAACAATTCCCCATTGGCACAAGACAATGATTTTTGGAAACATTGAGTTTTGCTTTTTGCACCACACAGAAAACACATTTACGAGTACTTAAGTCGTACATAGTGTGTCCGTACTTTCGTACGTATGCATCGTTGCATGTATCTATGTATGTTTGTGAGTGTGGTGTAGGGTATTGTAAAAACGAATACAAAGCAAAACATGCACTCCCGTACATCGTGCGAACCCTCCCAACATTTGGAAGTTTCTTTCATCGTCCATCTTCAAATGCGTTACGCTTTAGTCACTTCAAGACGTTAATTCGAAGATAGTTCGAATTTTACAAGAACAATTTACATTGTCGTCGTCTTTTAATCGTCCAGACGACGCTTTGAAGATTGTTTGTTGTTAACAACACCAGCCGAAAATAACATGTGCCGTTATGGATATTCTAAACAAAAACAACATTATGCACTTCTGCCAAAGTCGCAAAAAGGAGAAATGTTTAAAAATCGTCTTGTTTTTCCCAATATTGAATGTTCGTCGTTACGGGATGATAGTTCATTTAGGGAAAGATTTCAACCACAGCATCACAACCACCAAGAAGAAACAATGATTGAAAAACTTCCAATTGATATGGTACATCAAATTCGATTAGATTATATGCACGTTGTTTGTCTTGGAGTAATAAGAACTCTATTAAAAGCTTGGGCGCGAAAAAAGGGTGAGCAATTTTCGTTTTCGTAAATTCATATTGTTTCCAGTAGATTGAGAAACCTAAAAAACTGTTCTCCACATGAATTTTGTAGAAAGCCACGGTCTTTAGATGATCTAGAAAGATGGAAAGCAACAGAACTGCGTCAATTTCTTTTATATTACGGCCCATATGTTTTAGAATCTGTGTTATCTCAAGAAAGATTTCTACCTACAAGGCACTATGACGTGACTCCTAAAAGGCACTATGACGTGACTTCTGAAAGGCACCAAAAAGTAACTTCCAAGAAGGCACTAAGAAGTGACTCTTTGTAGTTACGCAAAAGTGTCTTATTGAAGTTAACTCCGGGGGGTACAACTTCTCAATACCGAAGACACTTCTACGATGAAAAAATGGTATCGCAGACGATGAGTTTCAACTTCTTGGCGTCACTAATCCGTCACTTCCGCGATAGAAAATGTTGGGAGGGAATGTACGCCTGTATGTCTGTGCGTCTGTGCGTATGTGAACATGATGCACGGTCGTAAATAGATGCACTCCAATGTGAACACTTCATTAAAATCTGCAGCCTATTTAACATCAACTAGAACTTCAACGGGCGCATCGCATCGCATCACATTAAATGTGTGTGCGTCGCTGTTGGCAATGATGTATGAACTTACACACACACACATACGTATGCACTGCACACATACACTCCAATAATTATTGTTGTAAAAAGCCACATAAAGTAACTGCGAAGAACGAAGTGTCGTTTTATTGGCACAATCCTACTAGTAGTACATGAAACCCAACTGATAACTCGCATACAACAACCGAAATTTCCCATGAGACAGATACCCTCGAGTTGAGTTGTTCACATTATGTTCGTAGTCGTATATTGCACCTTACACCCCATGTTTATCAATGAACGAGAGAATGACAATAATTGTAAATCATGTCAGGGTGAAAATGTCATATGTAAATGGTGGCGGGAATTATGCTGTGTTTGTTATTTGATCGCATTGTGTTGAGGTAGCAACAAACTCAAAGTACTTTTACATTTTTGCAATCTTAAGGGTTTGGCTAAAAATTTTCCGATCTCGTAGTACTGAATTTGTGCACCCTATAACATTCGCCTTTGTGTTATCCGGGTAAAGCTGTCAATTAACTACAAACCTCGGTCCGCATGCTGGTAAGATCACTGAACCACGTGAATATAGAAATCCTACCGTGGGTGGGTATAAAAGTCTGACCCATCATGGAATGTTGATGGAACTACGGATGTTATGTATACAGTCCATTTTGGATGGACAAACTTTTCGTTTCAGTCAGTCCGAATGTAACTCATTGATACAATTGGTTGCTTTCGTGCCGCTTTCGGTGAGAAGTTTATCGTCGGCTCATGGGGACAGGTATGTGGTACCACTCCAGTCTGCTGTAAATTCAGTTTCACTATGTCTAGCTTCCTCTTGGTGTTAGTTATATTTACAGCTTAACCGATTTTCATCGTATGCAACAGAGTCGGATCAGAAGGATTATAATAAAAAATGAATACAAACATAAATGATCGAATCACTCCCGGAATTCAACAGGAGAATTCGTATACCGGGTATACCAAGTTTACTTGGTACATGTGGCCACGATTTATTAACATATGGGTTGCATATGGGTTCAGTGGGTCTGAGTTCGGATTAATATATGGTGCCATGTGTCCAAATACATGGTGTTTGAATGTTTGTGGATGGGTATTAATTACAGCTTTTTTACAGCTGCCACAAGTGCAATCACGAGTTTGGTTGTGGATTCGGGGTGAAGAATATACTTTGTAATCTTGTGCACTGGCACGACTTGCCACAATTCACATAAAGTCACATATTCCGACTTTTATCAGCCCCTTAAACAAACATTCGACCTCTGCCCGAGCAATGACCGTGAACAAATCTTTAAGCAATGAGTTCATTAACAGATTTCTTCAACTTATCTGCACAATTTTGATGACCGAAGGTTCTCTCGAAGCCCGAAGCCAGTTAGTTAGATGTGAAGTCAATCACCTACTACAAATACTGATTAGATGCTTAGCAAACGCATTAGAAAAGGGAGCAAGACTTATTGCAGAAACCATATTTCGTCTTTGGTCCAAATGATTTCGGATCTTGGACTATGTTCGCACACTGTGTTCATAGTATATCCTCTCCTGTCTACTGTAACTGTAGCAATAAATCTTGCGGAAGTCTTAACTGATTTCATTATTGGTGTGCGTAAGGAAATTGACCAAAACGGAAATTGAACAATGCATTTTCGTGTGGCAAATGCTGTAGCATTCACATTCACTTCACACATCTCATGAGTCTGACTTTCAGACCAGTGTTTGTGCATACACACAGACATTTTGAACATACGTCTGTACATTTGACGCGTGCCTAGTAAGACAGATATGCCGTTTTTGGAAAATGTAACGTGTGAAATTACCGTAAATTACAATACGAGTAACGGCCACATTGTTCTGGCTGAATGTGTGAGTGCGTGCAGACACATACATAGACAGTCATTACTCATACTCTGCAGGATTTCGTCATGCGTGTGTAGTGTGGCAATCATGAAAAAATGTGTTGAGAAATATTTTCTCATTTACTTCATGATCATCGACGAATTGATTTGCAAGGCAATAATTCAATGGTGTCCACACAGTAGATACGCACCTACTATGGGAAAACATAAAGGACATTTAAAAAAAATAACAAAATGTTTAATTTCATAGGAATCAGTCTAATTCTAATTGTCCACAATTGTTTACCTGCTATTATTTGGGACTAGTTTATATATTTCGCAAGATTTATTAAAATCCAACAAAAATTCAATAAAACCCTGAAGTTGAAATGCAAAATTTTACCTTTGTCCTTAATGCGGTGCATGTTAATTTGCCTGGCATTTTGTTGTGTCGACACCAATCTATGTAAATTGGCCAAAAGTGAATTGTGTCTGTCTTATTTAGCTATTTATATTTGGTGTCCACTAATAAAAAAGGCAATCATTTATGGTTTTATTCTTTATCATTCTTTTCTCCGTGAAGATCTTTTGCGTGCCCTTAAACCAATTTTTCCACGCAGATTAAAACACCTACAAAACATGATTTTTTAATGCTTCAGCTGCCTCGAAAAACGTTGGCCACTCATTTTTTTTCTTGATGTGAGGAAATAAAAATAAGTCATTGAGTGTCAAATCAGAATGGCACAGCGGATTATCCACCAATTGTCAACATGAGTGCTCAAAGAGCCCATTGTTTCACCGGATGTGTGAGAGCTCGCACTGTCGTGATGCAAAATGATTCGTCTTCTCTTATTACTTCGGACATTATTGGCAAACGTATAATTGTGCAACACTCAGAATTGACCGTCCTACGTTCCACTGAAGGCATTGTGACCACATGACAGGTTATACTGAAAAAAAAAACGGCGTCATTTGCTACGATGTACTTCTTCTACGAACAACTGTTGTGGGATTTGGCTCGCCTTGAAAGTTCCATACGGTCGTTTGCTAATTTTTTCGGGCTCATAAGCATAAATCCGTGATTCGTCGTAGTGTTACACTGCCCAAGGACAACGCAATATCACGGTATGTCACATGTCGGTCTTGCTTTATCAGTTCACGCACAGCATCGATGGTTTCCGGCAATACGACCGAGGTTGATCTTCACGAAATTCATCCTAGAGTGAACGGTGTCTGAGACTGAACTCTTGGCGCCCGCAATTTACACTGGTTTTTGATGGCGCTTCATCATCAAAAGTCGAACCAAGTCAAAACAAGGTGATCTTGTGGCGATAATCCAAGCCGATAATCCAAATAATCTTCGCACGAAAATTGTCACGGGTTAATTCCATTTTGGACGGAGAAAAAAACGTTCTGAGTAAAGTAATGCTAAAAAATTACGAACTTTCCAATAGAAGTTCCAGCAACTCTAGCATTGACAGGACCCGGAATTTAAATAGTAACCCTTGCTGCACCAAAAATACATTGCTCCACGATCAGGATAGTGGGGATATTTGCTAATGGGGTCGGTCTTATACATTGAATAAGTAGCATAACAAAACCGGCATAAAATTGTCATTATCGATGGGAGCTGACATTCCTTTCGGGTGCACTCATATCAATTCTTATTGCAATTGGTATCGGTAATACCTTCTCTCGATACATATCGAGTTCTCATCGCTCTGTACGAGTTGTCTCATCTATGTTGACCACAGGAGTACCACAAGCGTCAGTACTCTCTGTCTCTCTATCGCTTATTTCTCAAGGTTTCTGATTCAACAAAATACAAAAAAAATAAAGCTATGTATAACTATTGAAAAGAAGGCCCATGCATTCCAAAACATAAAAAGAAAAACTAAAAATTATGTCTCTGGGTCGAAAATACCGATTACATTACAGTAACATATTGTGACTGTTTGCGTTCGTTGTGGAGCTTTAAACGACCAAATCAATTGTGTCATAGCGCTGCGCTTCCTTACCCCCCATTTACTATGTCTAACACAGGAGATTGCATTTATAGGAGGCATCCCCTGAGTGTTAGTAAAATTAAAAAAAAAATTTTTTTTTTTATCAAAATGCGAGACTCTTTTTGTTTTTGCCACGACGAACTGATGAGCTAGCCGACTCGTACAATGGACTCATTGACAAACTACCCTTTGATGTCGAGTTTTATTGAATTGGTATTTATGATTTTAGAACAAGGTCCTAAATAAACTTGTTTATTTGTTTTTCATTTAACTTTAATATCGTGTTTTATTGCTTACACGACTTCTTGGAGGAGAAGAAGAACAGCGAAAAAGAAAAAAAATGGGAAAGAATCAATTTACGTTCTGTGGCAGCACTTCATCAACGAATCGTAAACCCATAAATGGGAGATGATTTCATGGCTCACTGGCGAGAGATGATTAAAATGAGGGCGACAACAAGCAACAAACAACTGGCAGCCAGCATCAGCGGCGAGCAAATACTTATGAATACATACCTACACATAAATAGAAACATGTATGCGTAGAATACATTCTAAAAACGCGAGTCAACCACCATCGGAGTCATTAACACATTTAAAATGTTTAGACCGCCCTGGAAATGAGAAGAGCAATTCGGTTGCCTCCTTCGTCTGGGCAACAATAAAAAGTTAATTTGATATTCAGAGATTCCATTGAAAATGCAAATCGTTTCTTGAATGACATTAATGACAGACGGACATGGAGGGTGAGAAGGGTAGACAAAATTTCAAATAAATATCGTCTATAAGATAAATTGTGTAACGGTTGAGGACTAACTCCGTACCAGTGACAGACTGACTGAACGTCTGAGTGACTATAAACTCCAACAATATGAGAACAATAGAAATAGGAGTAATCGGAGAACAATGGTGTATTTCCAAACAAATGGCACCGACTAGGCCATAAAACTCAATATGAGACCATAAAGACCTGTTGCTTCTTTAACCAACACAAAGGCACACTCATACACTCATACGCACGGACACACGCACAGAAGTACCTTTGGTTTGGCGGCTAACCGAGAACAACAAAAAACAAAAACGACAACGACAACAACAACAACTGTGTTTGGGGCAGAACAAAAAAGTGTTCATATGCGTTCGTTTTGTGGCTCACCTGTCAAATCAACAGTTAACGTTTGTGCGAGGTCATCATTTTGCCGTAAGACAGTTTTTTCCTCTGCCTTCCAGATTTCTCCCCATAAACATTTGAAAATGGAAACCAGCCACGATAAGCATCTCACAGCTCCATGCACATGGTCGCACAGAACATACCTTATGAGCGTACATGTGTGGCTACGTACGGATGTGTGTGTGTGTGCAAACTCGCGTACATTGGGCGCCACCGCCGTGGCAATAACAACACAGTGGTGCATGCTGACATTGGCCTTGTTGGTGGTTGGTAAGCGTCGCAAGTGTGTGTAGGATAGCGACGTGGGGTCGATCTATCATCGACAGACGGTGCGGCAATTCAATAGCGTTTTAAAATGCTCATTTCGATGGGGATAACGTTAGGTGATAATTGTCGTTAACGTGGCCGACGCCCAAAGATTATATCGCCAAAAAGCCCTTTAAGCACACACGCACGCCTTAATACCTGTACACTGTCATACAAAAGGTATGTCTGTACTCATATGTGTAAGACGGACACACTCGTATGGGGACAGCCATATTTGACTACATGTACCAACAGTTACAATGACCACCAACAGTTACTCGTCAATATTTTCTTTTAAACGTAAAATGCTTTCAATTGTGACCAATGCCACGGCTGGAACCAATTTAAGCCTTAGGAACAATGTAATCAATTTCTACCGTGAAATAAATAATCACTTACTTAAATTATTCATTTAAATATTATAAATACTGTAGAATATACATAACGAATTTGGTTGTAGTTTCTTCTATTGTTTATTTGTTTGTACCAAATGAATATATTGCCAACTTGCCTCAACAATGCCGACTTTAATAAAGCTGCGCTGACTTCAACAAAAACTAATGCAACAGATTAATCTATGGGCCCAATCAATAACACTTAAATAAACGTAATGTCACCAGAAGCACCAACTCGTCTACATTTCCCAGCTGCCTGCCATATTAATTTTAAGTTGTATCTACAAACTGTGGTTTCCGACGTTAATGTTATTCTTCGTACTATATTTTAAGATATAGTAATCTTCGAAGTTTTATTCTATGTTTCGTTGTAGGCGATTAACATCCAAAACATGTCGATACAATGTCTCGGGATGTACATATTTTTGCGAAAGTACGAAAATCATTGTTCAACCCGTCCAGTTTTTCTTGTTTCGATTCTCTAATAATCGAATAGTTTAGATTCAAGACTCAAGTTGGGTGAAATACGTAAAAATGTCAAATGTATATAAAATGTCCGGAATGTTGAAAGATATCAACATTGGGGTAGCCCCATCCATGTTGGCGGTATCAACGACTGAAGGGATTTAGAGCCCGTATCAACAGCTATTGACTTTTAACGAAGATGCAACATTCGCTGAATATACGCACTGATCTTGTTATTAGCGCTGAATGCTCATTACCCGACGTGGTATTTTCGTTACTGACACGTGCGGCGGCGACAGTTTTATCATTGATTACCGTAACAATTCTTGGACCTTCCAGCTGGATTGGAAATATTAGTTTTTTTGTTGTTGTTGTTGATAGACACGTGATTGGAATTATAAAACCTAACCTCCAACCTCCATCGGGAAAATACACACACAGACACGCATTATGAGCGTCGAAAATCGATTTCAAAGATTTGGACTCAATTATCGGCAGGGGAGTTTGCCAGCAGATCTGCGTGCGTGCGTGCATCCGTATCGTAACGCACACACAACCCAGCACTTGGTGCCACATGGTGTTGTACCTCACTGAGCGGTCTGCCGATTTGCAAAGTGAACGTTCACTCGTACCCGCACCACCATCCACCATCATGCAGTCAATATAGCGTACATAACTTAGCTTCATTATAATCGCTTTGTTTGCTCAGATTTGCCACGGATTTATTGTTATTGCATCTTGTGGAATGATTCCTTGGTGAGCAACGGTGAGTGGTGAGAGACGAGTGTGTGCCATCAAAACAATGTTACTAATGAGCTTAACTTTTTCATTTCATTCATTGTTGTATTCCCTTTCTGTGTGTTTTCTTTCGTGTACATATTTGCAAACAAACGCTGGCGATGTTTTGTTGGAGCAAAATATCAATAGTCTGATATTTGATACTTTTTTGAGGCGTACATTCTTCCATATTGAAGCACCCAACCACCCCAATCCCTTTCAAGGAAAGGTGCGGTTATTTATCGCCAGCAATTCGAGCATCTGTCACCACATTTTTCATCTTTTGGGGGATACTGATATAAAAAAAATCACAATCTTATCTGAAACGTTAAACGAGTTCAACTATCATTATATCGTTGTGACACGTGCTATGAATCCTTCATTTTCTTCTGAAAAAGATTACGCTTCCATGAGTGATATGCCGACATACGAATGTCGTTTGTATGTGTGAGTCACGAACATTACAATAGATTGCAATTTGCACATTTACATTCTCTGGGTACATATGTATGTGGCTACGAGTATGTGACAATCGTCTGACTGCTGTCCCAAATAACCTATGGATTTCCAGTTCCAGCGTATTGAAAACTCGAGAATATGTATGCCACTTGTATTACGAGTCAGATAATGTTTTACAATTGGTAGTCGTAAGTAATTTACTAAATTTTAATTTAAGCTCATTTAATGAATGGACAACAACTGGTGTGTTATTCTCAACAAGTTTCGAAAGTACGCAGCGGAAAACTAATTAATTCAACTAACTTCGATGGTATATTTTACATCAAATCGAAATGCTGCAGGTGAACTGCACACGGGTGGAACCAATTTTACAACATGAAATACAAATACCAAATCAAACATTATTATCAAACATCATTATCAAACATCATTCAAAGTCATAGCAATAATATTGCGCACAGGAAAAATACAGGTTACATATATTTGCAACGGTTTCAGAATAGAGCTCGGAAATGTATTGGAAACTTGTCAATGACACAATCATCAAGTTTTCTATTTTCTGAATTATTTTCGTCTGGAACGTTAAGTTATATTTATAAAATGTATACAAATGGGGACATAGGTTCCCATTCAATAAGTTTCACACGGAATCAAGCTTCATTCCACACTCGTAATAGCCAACAACTAGCCCTGTGCATGGAGACTATTCCAGATATGTCGATTTTTTGAGAGATTTCGGTTGCACAGAGGACATTACACAAATCTACATTCGCATGTTTTCTACCGATTTGTCTTGGATTATGGTCACTTATTTAACATACTCCGATTTCCTACCAATTTGTATATGTACTGTTTGTATATGTGGTTGATGGCATGCATTTGCATGGGTATATCACCTCCTTCCTTCCGGTTTTTGGGATAATTCCTCAAATAGTATACAATTATGATAGATTTTGTTTTCCATTCAATGTTATTCATTTGTGTGTAGCGAGTTTCACGTTGTCAGTATGCTGTGACCTTGGTTTCCTCGTTTCCTCATACGTACCTCGATTGCAGCATGAGATAGCTGCAGCAATGGTTCGATATCAAAAAGGACAGTTGAAATAGATTCTGTAACTGATACGCCTTCAGCGTGTTGTAGAAAGCGCACTGCAGAAAGGGGAATTTCATCTTGCTTATCTCAGTCAGGCAGAATTTCGAATATTGTGCGAAACGAAGATCGAAAAGATGATTCATTTAGGCCGTTCCATGCATTTGCTGAGACATATATTGGACATGCGCTGCAAGTAACCTGTAAGCAACTCCAGACGACAATTAGTATTATTGAATTGTCGTATTTTTCTTCATCTTTGTTTTGTTGTTGTTGTCGTTGTGAAAATAAAAAGACAAACGCTTGATAAATCTCGCTATGGCCATCTACTGCTTGAGTGTTATAATTGCTTAACATTTCCACATTTCCTTTTCTGTGGTAAAGTTTTTGCGTTTTCTTTTTGAAATAAAGCGGTGCTTCAGATTTCGTGGAGCCGTTTGCTGCAACGGCATCTTCCTTTGTGCTGAAATAACTCGGATGCATTTTCAGGTTCACAATGATTCGCAATCGTTATAGACACTGTAAACATGTAGATGGCAGATGAATTGTCAGCAAAGGACGAAATGTGGAAATTGCAATGTCAGAAGCTGCTACTGAAAGTTTCCATTTTTTATGCTTCACAGCTAATGCCGACTAAACTGTCAAATCAAAGCGGTCGTAATAATATTTTATTTGGGGAGAAGCGTTTCTTGCCATGCAAGCAGTGGATATTTTGTTCTAAAGGGGTTACGAATATTTATGTACATATGTATGTATGTATATTTAAATTTGCTGTGTAAGAAGCTCAAACTGCAATTTGCGTTGCATACGAACAGAGCAAAAAATCTAAAAAAAAACTAAAACTACGTAAACACGAAACGCAAACAACACAAATTACAAATAGGTTTCTGTATTTGGTAGTTACTCTTTGCAGCCACAAAAAGTTTTCCTTTAAGCAAAAAGAAAAAAAAAAACCGCATTAAAATACTTAGAAAATATATTGCAAGGGGAAATATTTTGTATAGAAATACACCAACAAAGTTCAACATCAAGAATCAAAATTGAATTTTTTCTGACGCCACAAAAAGTACACCGCGTGTAGTACAAAAAAAAAATAACGAAATTCCATAAATGTTTCAATTATTCTACTTCTACCAGCGCGAATTAAGTCCTGGAACACCGGAATAAAATGATGACGATGAAAATGGTGAAAAATTAAAATGGCTTGCAACGAGAGTTCGGAACGGCTCATCTTCAACATCTCTTTTGCAATATGGGTACACTTGAAATTTATTTATACATTTTTGGGTGTGATCAACCTGAAAGTGCCAGCAAGTTTATGTACAATATATTATAGACTGAAATTCCAAAAGTGGGCGAAATTGTCAAGTTATATGCAAACAATTGGAATGTGAAACGCGAATAATCTGCGATTCTACCTGGCGATCAAGGGAAGATTAATCGCGACTGCAGAAGAATTCGCGATGCATCTGCGATGATTGAAAAATTAATCGCCTGGGTAGAAGATTGCTTGGGCGATGCAACCGCGATTCTTTGTCGATTAATATAAAAGGGAATATTTTTAAGAAAATACTAACAAACAAGCCGAAAAACATTATGTTTTCTCTTACTTCTCTTTCTAATTGTATTTTTGTATTTATTAAACTTAAAGATAAACTATACCATAATAAACTTTATTAAACTCAAAGATAAACTATACCAACCGTCTAAACATTTTTCTCTAATATCCAATTTGCTAATTACTCGTGTGCGCGATACGCCAGCGAATCATTAAGGCGATTCGCTTTTCACCGGACAGCGACACACGACTGGGGATCCGCATGCATCGCGGATGATGATCGCCGCTATTCAAGTAATCTTTCAGACCATTTGCCGATCAAAATGTTTGCAGGGGAAGAAGCTGTGCCAATACAGCCTATACACACACATTTGACTTACCAACGGGGGTAGAAACTTAGGTTATTATGTAGAGACCTAGATTTCTTCGAAACAAAAGCATTCAATAAGCCACTTATATTGACAATCAATGAGTCGATTGTCTCTACAGTTTCAGCACTTGTGCTTTATATATTTCAATAATATATATATATATATATATATGGTTTGAAACTCGCGTCATGATTCTTTTTCAAAATAATAGTCCGATTTCGATTAATTTCACACAGAACGTTATGAAAAGCAGCGTAAGCAGGATTTAATCAAACAAACTTTTGACTGATTTGATTGATTTGATGTAATCCCATCGTTACATTTTCTGTGCCTGCCGTCGTCTGGAAGGTTACTTGACACCCACCAACAAAGACCTGATCGGGTGCTAAGAGTATAAAGTTTTCATATTGTGTAGTTCTCATATGAGGGACGCAATGTCTTAGTGGTGTGGCAACAGGTTCTTTGAATCGAGAAGATGGTCTGTCCGATGAACAAACATTCTACCCAATGCCAATTTGAATACTACTAACATGTACAGATTTGGATCTGTTTTGACCACGACCTTGTTTTGAAGAATCCAAGTGGATCTGTACATCTGTTACACCTTTTGATTGCATTGTGGCTCATAATTGCAGGAAATCAAGGTAACGTTTAATGTTAATCGCCCTCGCATTACATTTGCATTGTAAAGGACGATGTTATCTGTGAACTCGGTTGCACACGTTTAATTTAAAAGATATTCACTCGCTCATTTGCATCTTTTGAAATAGTATTCCATCTTGCTCGGCGACGACACCGCATTCCATCACTCGATGAATACAAATTACACTTTTTGTTTTTCAATAATCCGAGAAGGAGAAATTCACTCGCTGCGAAACAAAGGACTCTTCAGAAAAGGAATCTCTGGGGTGCAATTAGTAAATACCTCCTGTTTTAAAGGATGAAACAAAATTACGACGATGAAGAATGTCTGAGCACAAAAAGGGAATAATAGAAAAGGGAAATGATTATTTCGCAATTTAAATTTATTTTGCGATAAAGAATAAAATTCATTTGGAAAAATGAGAAGTGCTCAAGGAAAAGACAATTTTCCGTTAAATTTTGTCTACAGTAGCCAGGACTTAATTAAATGCCAGCGTGTGTATTTCTTGTACTTTTTTGTCAGATGGACGAAGGGAAAGGAAAGCACCAGCGCCTTTGCCTTCGCCGTCACCATCGCCATCGCCATCACCATCACCGTTCGTTCCTTGCTGGAATCTTCAGTAATTACACCATTCGCAGAGTGTGAGGACACTTAAGTTCCTTGCAATATTTTTCTTTTGAGCCAAACTTTAATGCGAACAGAAGGACGATACACACGATAATATGCGTGTGTCTGGCGTGCTACGTGCGCCTATGAGTGCACACAACGTTATTTTTTACTTACGGCCGGTCCTTTGCTTAGAGAATTTCGTATGTTTATTAAAGCAACGTCGACGAAATGAGGGGAGGAAAAAGCGTTGAGGGGAACAAGAAAAGAGGACATAATAATAAAAATACAATTTCGGCCACAAAAACCCTACGTCTTATTTCACTCTATGGAGCGCCTTCAATTGCCAACGACGACAAATTGCTTCTGCAGCTCCTGCTGTTCACTCGGACGAAGCTGATCGCACTGACAATGGCGGGGATGGACAATGACATTGTCGTACTCTCATAGTGGTTATTGTTGTTAGGAAGCCATTATGCCAGTTTCTTTTTACGAGTTTATGCTGTTGACAGCAGTATGAAGGTACCCGCATTGTGGAATTGTGTAATTGTATGGCACAGACTACAAACAGTGCAAACATCTTCCGGGTCGAATCTTATACACCCTCTACATCCTTTCACATCATTCCAAACAGAAGGACCGGTGCCGCGAACACCTATTCTGCCCCAATTACTCGACAAATCGAAAACAAACACATCTGGTTTCCGATGAATTAAATACAAAATCTAAAGAATTCCTGAGGAGCGTCACAGAAATCAGTGACGTAGTTAAAAGTTATACGGATCCACTCAAATTCTCTTAATGAACTGAATTGGTATTATCCGAGACTGATTAGTTGATTCCGATGACATTTGGAACACGAAGTTTCTTAGTATAATAGACATTGTGTGTCCATTTATCGTGGAATTTCTCGGTGTTACAAACGTTATGGGGAAATCAGTATGATGCCGGCTAGTTCATTGCACAGTAGTGTCGGGTAAGGAATACTGTAATGACCTATCCCATCGTCTTTAATGGGCATTCGTAATGATGGCAATTGTGGCAAAATTTAGACATTTCTGTTTCAAGATACCACTGTGTCCACTGCGAGGCCACAACTGTGAAACACTAATGAAACAATTTCGTTTGTAGAGGGGGACATTGCCTGCCAGCCAGGCAATGTCTTTAGATTACAAGCGTTATTGTTCGCTTCCGATAATTGCCACATTTGCTGCCTTTACATTTTAAGGCTACAAAGTGGTCATACTCATCAACACCAATTCATTTGTTGGCCCCTTTAACCATCCCGTTCACAATTCACCAGCATTGCCATAAAATGTGCGTACATACGCAGCAGCATGATTACCCGTCGCAAGTACATACATACATACGCAGTAACAGGCGCACATACCTACGGACATTTTTCTGAGGCTACATCTCGTCCTGTCCGTATTATTATCTGTCTTTATGTTTTCTTGTAATTCATTCATTTTTGTCGTGTTAACGAACAAATGAAACTAGAACTGGGAAGTTTTTTGTTTTGTTTTTGGAGAAACAATGGATGGTGATAGAGGGCCGGCGACCGGCTGTTGTGAGGGTAGATGGACAACTAACTCAACTTTTGTTTTTTAATGAATTTGGTCTATGAATAGCGGTGCTTAAATCTTGACATTGCTCTTCCTGGCCGGGCTGTTGTTTGTTCCAAGTGACCTGCTGGCTCATTGGCTTCAACTCTGTTATTTGTGTCTTTTCATTTAAAATTTGCTGCGTTGAATGAATGCTCCTATCTACAGAAATTACTTCGAGTTCCTTCCATGCGGGTCGCAGCTGCTGGTTGCGATTTCGAGGTGTTGGCAAAGTGTGCCAACAACGACAGTGGTAGTTGTTGTTGCTAATTACGAAGCACCAAAGTCAAGTGATGTAGCCTTTGCCTTATTTCTAATTACACCGCTTCGCAAGACTTTACATAATTTTAGGGGATGGTGTTGGCAAATTTCGAATGTTGCCAACAATTTGTCTACGTCTTCGCTGTCGCATTGCTTGAATTTCGGCACATACCGCGGCCAAACTTGCTGGACCAATATTGCCAAACGGATTGTGTGGCACCACATTTTCTCCAAACAAATTCAGCTCTGTAGTGCGATCTCAGTACTCGAAGTAGGAAATTGTATTTGAGGTCAGCAACATTTCTGTCAGAAAATGTAGTTAGACATATTTAGTAATTTTTGGATATGTTTAGACCAATAACGGATTATTCGAGGTAGTGCCCGTTCTTCTCAACTATACCATTGTAGTTAGATTGGCTATTTGACATTTATTTCTATAGTCACATATGCGCAACGCCACAGTAAAATGATGACGATCATAATATTTAAATTCAAATACATCCTGGCTCCACTCTAAAAATTGTACAGTCTACAGAAATAGCTACACAGTGCCGCGTGCCAGAACAAATTGTGGCATATATACGTTTTTTGTGTATATGCCAGGATCAACAATATTACGTAGTTTTATCTATCCGGTCTCCAAAGAAATATAATTGTTCCTTATGCCCACCCATCCGATCATTCATGATCGCAGAAATGCGCAAGTAGTATTTTGTTATGCCTACGGAAGTCGATGACTCAGTTTCAGTTTGGAGTTTTTGTGTAAGGTAAGGTTTTGTGTGTTCTATTATACAGTGCCGTGGACATTGGACGTCAACTGTAAGCTAAACTGCAATTAGGATTTTGGGTCGTACCTTCGACAGCTGTGAAGTAAATGCCGATTCTCGTAATCAGTTCTTTACATTATTTCAATGATCCACCCATACGATTTGATGCAAATGCTATCGAAGACGACGGAATACCGTTGAAATTCGTTAAAATTATATTACCTACAATATCACATCACTTAGTTCATATTTTCAACACCATCATAACAACTTCTACATTTCCCAGAGTTTGGACTTGCGCCAGAGTAATGCCGATACCGAAGGTAGTATTTTACCTGATCTGTCTAAGGTTCTAGAAACACTTACAAATAATCAATCTGGATTTAGAAAAGGTCATAGCACAACTACGTTCATGGCGGATCTGGCTGAAGGCAAAAGAACGATTGTGGACGAAAAGATTTTTTTTTAAATTGACTAACACTCTTGGGATTCCCCCTATAATGCAATGCACTGTGGTAGCGATAGGAAGTAAGGGTATTGAAGGGAGGACGTTTCACTTGAATTTGATACGGTCACATGTGGCAGGAAAAACACTTGCTGGAAGATTGGTCCACATACGAGCAGTTCGGCTGTAGAACGAATTTTATCTATAGTGCGTCGTCCGGTCAACCGGCCATTTGACAATGAACGGATGAGAGACCCCGGATAGCCGCCTATTTCGGCTAAATGTTCTGACGTCAAGGGACCAGACGACGGATATCTGCGGAACAGATACCGGTAAAATAGCAATAAACACCCCACATTTCGGCGATGGTCTATGGAGACAATAGAGTTGGATGCCCTAGCATCACCACTATCCCCTAGCATCACCACCGCTCTCCTCTATACACGGTCCAGTAGTTCCAAAGAAAAAATTGTAGCTCCTGCCCATATGTGGGACTTGTATTCCATTTTATTTGTTGTGAATTCCACCAACTCAAAATGTTTAGTATTGAATGCGATACCCAACACTTAATTACCTTTCATCTTAAACAACTCCACCATTGACAATGTATGTTATAAACATATTTTAAGAATTTATTTAGATGACCACTGAAGTTTAAATACCATATTAGTAAATGTTAATATCACACATATGCATGGGAAAAAACGAGCTGAGAACGAGCTGTCTGAATCGGTTTCGTTCATGTGGCCTACAAATTCTCATACCCCCCGAAACAGTCCGGAAAATCACCAAATGCTATTTAGTAAAGTGTATAATTTGTAAGTGTTTCGTTACTCGTATTCCATGAATCAAAATGGGTATTACCTGCTACGCTGGTAATAAAAAACGCTTATCTTAATGCATTTTGTTTACCAACTCTCAGGGTAGGCCCCCTTATGAATGCAAAACACTGTGTGAGCGACTTGCATCATTTAATATTTAATAAATTTTATACATTTGTACATTAAATGAATGGGGCGACAATGTAGATTACTGATGATGCCAGCAAACTAATGTAAGAAATCATCGGTTTGTTGAAGCTTTGTCGATCAGACCCGCTAGGGTAAGGACTACAAATATTTAACAACCGATGAAGATTTAATAAAATGACTGCATGGATGCGTACGAAATTGGATATGTTAGAGGAACAAGAGCGGTGGGTTGTACATTCGAGTATTACTTCTGCATAACAGTTTCGAAAAGGATCATTAAAAAGTAGAGACCGCAGATGCATACCTCTGGCATTGAATGCAAGAACGCATTCCGGATCTTACAATTTCATCCATCCGGCCTTTCGCAGGAAAGATAGTAGTACATAAACTATCGCTATATTGTAAATGACGTCTATGAGACCCTTATTTCTCCCGCTAACACATAGAATAACAGTACACAGGAGTACAGCGTTTTTAAAGACTTCTGCTTCTGGGGTTTGTAGCAAACGCCTCATGGTTACAGCTGAAAATCGAATTGGTGCGGTGGATAAACATCCCATATAAACATTTTTCTTGCTGCGGACTAATTTTTTATTTTCTTACAATCTGTTGTTTTTGCTGCTGTAGTTCTTCCAAGTGTTTGCTGTCATATTTGTGTTCATGCCCATGCCTTGTGGTGCCCGCAGACTTGCCATTGAACAAGTAGCTCCGCCACACCCACCATGTCTTGTTGACTATCGGTGCTGTCGTCATTGTGTGGAGAGAATATTTTACATCGTTCTGGTTCGCTTTTCCGACTTTTTGCTTCTGCGAGTACGTATTTGTTGTCTGAAGATTCTCATTGATGGCGTGTCCTTGCTGCGAGAGTTCGTAGTCCAAGTAGGAAAGTTGATCTCTTGTACAAACAACAATTTGTGTTTGCCTTCATTACGCATCTTGTGATTTGTTATTTTAAGTGTTGTTTTACAGGATTTTTCACATACCGCATTCGCATGCTTCGGTCGCTGTAATTGTTTTCGCAGTTGTCCTTCGCTCAAGGATGTTGCTCGACTGAGCATAGTGTCTTCGTTGTCCCTGTGTCTCCGCATTGGTACTAGTAATGGCATGGCCATGATTATTGTTGTTTTAGGACGCGCAGGACGAAACGGTCCGAGCCAGAACTCATACTACACTCACTGACAATACATGGATGGAATCATATGAGTATAAATCTCTGCAATAACAATCTTTTGGATTTGGATGTGCGCGAGTGTGTGTGTGTGTGCGTGTGTATTTAAAATGTGTTTGCCTACAATATTTGTAGGTTTTACTTAAATTGTATTTGTTTACACACATGAATGGTGGGCGACACGCCCGTACCCCCGGCTATACACCCAGTGATTACTTAACAAATTGAGAGTTCCATACATCAGATAATAATGATGATTTAGGTAAACGTTTAAGCGTGTGCCAAGCGAGAGGGTGGAATTCGCTTCCGATATTCTTGGAGGTACATGTACAGTACTGCGCAAAACAAAAGCAACAAATATATTGAAAAAATTAAAAATCGTATATTTCATGTAATTCCCAGGGTACACAAAAAATTCCACATAAATTAAATTATACATTGGTACAGAATATAAAGCAAAAATTATATTCGATTCATGTTTTATATTTTTGATGAAAAACGAAATTAATATGTCTAGTCAAAATTTTTGTGTGTGCAAAACAAAAGCAACATATTAATATTTGGTATAAGAACCTTTATTTTTTATTACTTCTGCACATCTGTGAGGCATAGACTCTATTAAATTATTTATAATGGCGTCAGGTATTTGTTCCCTGTTGTGCTTAAGAGCATCGAACAATAAATTCTTATTGGAAAACTTCTGACCAGAAACACTCCTCTTCAAAATCCCAAAGAGATTTTCGATCGGATTTAAGTCTGGCGATTGTGCCGGCCAATTCAGGACTTTAATTCCATTTGCTGATATGTAGTCTTTAACAAGTTTCGAGGTGTGTTTCGGGTCGTTGTCGTGTTGAA
This sequence comes from Hydrotaea cyrtoneurina, assembly GCA_958296145.1. NCBI lineage: Eukaryota > Metazoa > Arthropoda > Insecta > Diptera > Muscidae > Hydrotaea > Hydrotaea cyrtoneurina. The sequence goes on along the minus strand of OY282513.1, from coordinate 394,979 downwards.
AAATCCACTGAAGTGGCATATTCCACTCTGCATGTGGAAACATTTGATTTTCCAAAATACCCTTATATACAAAACGATCAATAATTCCATCGATTCTATGAAAAGGGCCAACGCCACAATGCGAAAAGCAAGTCCAGACCATAATACCACCCCCTCCGTGTTTAAAATTGATCTTACAATTTCCAGGTTCAAGCCGTGTACCTGGGCGACGCCGTACCGTACACATTCCATCGGAATTGATCAAATTAAACTTGGACTCGTCGCTGAACAAAACGGTTTTCCACTTCGGGATGGTCCAATTAAGATGTGCTTTAGCAAAATTGAGCCTAAAAATTAGTAAAATCAACAATATAACCAACAATTTTAGACAATTAAGTTTGACATGTAACACCAACATTTTTTGCTTATGCCTGGCTGTAAGTAGGGGTTTCTTGGCAGGTCTGTAACTTCTTAAATTATTTTCGATTGCTCGTCTGCGAACTGTGCTATGGTGGATACTTAAATTGAGTGTCTTTACAACCTCTTGAGATGTAGCAAATGGATTTTTTATGAACATGCCACAAATTTTTCTATCGTCACGTGCCGATGTCATCCGTGGCCGCCCACCTGAATGCACGGTTATTACATCATGTGTATTATTATACTTTTTTATTAGTCTACAAATAACAGATCGGTTAATATTAAACTGTTTGGCAATTGATATTTGTGATTTTCCATTCCTATATTCAGAAATAATTTGAGATTTTAAGGCAGTACAATATTTATCTCGAGCCATCATAAAATGAACAGTTAATGCGAAAGATAGGACAAAAACTAATGCAAATATTACTGAATTTCTTTTGTCATGACAAAAAAAGACTGTTTCCATCAAAAGTACCGTTAATGTTTTCGATTGGTTTACTCTTTTTGCATACTTCATGATTTGTTGCTATTGTTTTGCACTCTCTTCTTTTAACGATCCACGGTTATTGTCTCATTTGTAACATTACTGTACTTCAAAAGCTAAGAGAACTTTATTAGAATTATTCTCGTAACCACAGAGCAAAAATGTATGTAGACATTATGTTTCAAAGTGACGTAAAACTAACAAAAAAAATAAGATGCAATGTGTATCAAATTTTGTTGCTTTTGTTTTGCGCAACACTGTATGTATGTATGTATGTATGTTGGCTTTTGGGGCAAGTGGGGAGAGGGGTACGCATATTTGCCACAAGTGAATTCTTTTTTGTTGTTCAACTTTAATTTCGAGTCCCTTCGAATTGATTAAACTTTATATCGTTTTTGACTGCCTTCGCCATTCAGGGCTTTCGTTACTTACGCGTAATATAAAGTTATTTGCTGAGCAAATGCAAAGACAGGGGGAGACAGGACAGGACGCAGGTCTTACACAATCTACTCCACTCCACTCCGCTCCGCTTCACTTCAGTTCACTTCTTCCCCTCAATACAGTGTGGCTCTTTTGCGCCTTGTCATAACTGACGGCTTTTGTGAGGGACGCCATGTGGCGGCAATTACCAACGTGACTGAACAAATACAATATGTTGATTTAGTTTTTTGTGTTGCTATTGTTGTTGTCTGTTTTTTTTTGTCTTTGTCTCCTTAAACCAACGCTTTGTCAACAAAATGTTTCAACGCATTTTCTAAATTGTCTTCATCCCTTTTGGCGGAGAATATGATGATGATGATTGTATCGGGTGTTATTATCCTCCACCTCCCACCCCCACCAGTCTTCCTATTGTCGTGACAGACTTATTAACACCAAAACGTTCACAGGCAACACCAACAGCAACGATAATGACAATACATTAGGTACGAGATACAATTCGTTAAAATAGACAAAATGTGCAAATTATGTGCAAACGGGACTCGTTTAAAACATTTGTGAGTGTGTCCTTTGATATCCTCAGGAAATCCGCTTTCAAATTGTCATCGTCATTGTTTCTTTGTTTTGATCTGAGTGTGTGGAAGAATACTACAGACTCTAGTATTGCAGCGAAGCTGTATGAAATATCTAATTATTAAATGGTGGAAATGTGTGGTAAATCGACCCAAAATGGTGCTCAAAGGTCAGACTTCTTTCACCGAGTTATACATTTGAAGGGCTTACTTTAACGATAAACCACAAAATCCAAATCCGGAGAAAATCGCATTTGAACTTTGAAATAAATGCAGGAAATAGCGGTTTGATCAAATCGTTTGATCAAGTATTTTCAAAAAAAGTTGTAGCTTAATTATGAATAAAATCGAAACTGCTAAAACCTCTTTTGAAATCGTGTGGCTTATCGTGTTTTTACATTATATACAAATATATTCACTACTACTGTTTTATATAAATACCGTTAGTTCGAGTCTGACTTTAGAATGTTAACCGGCTCCATCAACAAGCACGGGCGTGATCTACTGAACCTTTCATAGACGTTAATAGTTTCATACTTAATAAATAGTTCTGGTAACAGGGCTGAGCTCAGTTTTACCAACATTAGTTCGAACTCTCCGCCACCACAAATTATACCCGCATAAATATAACGGGGCGGTCGTGGTGTGACAGGTAGTGTGAGCGACTATCGCACAAGTAAACCCGGGGTAAGATCATCAAACACTTTTCGGCGGTCAGCGAGAACACAATTGCTTCATGGAATGATAAGGGAAATAAGTAAGTAAATTAAAGGAGCTACGCTGCACGGCCACGTATAATCCGTAACAATTTGCAAAATTTGCTCATTTGACTTGTTATATTGGGTGCTGCCCGAATTTTGTAAACTCTTAGTTTTGTGCGGCATCCTGTTGTGGTTTTTATAGTGGTTTCGTTAGGGTTCACGAAATGGTCGCATGTCCTGCCAACGCCTGTCTTACCCATATACATGTACGTATGAATGTATTTGTGTGTGTGCTTGTACGCATGTATGTGTGAATTTACATCCGATGATGTACAACCTTTTTTCGTAACCTTTGAATCGTAACTAATGTGACCGGCATTTAGGCAAGTGGACACGAGGCATTTTGCCATTGGACCCAAAAAAACGTTTAACGAACTTGAAGCCTATGCATGATGCCATTCTGCGAATGGCGGAGTGCGGCTAATGGCAGCTTTGCTGTGTACTCTGTGTACGCTGGAAAGCTGTTGTGGTTTCCAAGTTCTAAGTTCCTCAAATGGGCCAATGTATCCTTGTGCATGGTGGTGACATTAGCAGGCAACCTTTTGTCTTTGCTACTTAAGCTTTATTATGATTGTCCCGAGTTCCAAAGATATGAAATTATTAGTCATCCAAAACATATGCTCTTTTCAGACGTACCCACACAGACACACCCACCCATACTTATCCATACGTATATATTTACACATTCAAACACATATAAATTCGTTAACAAATCACTGTTGCCCTTGTTGAGGCAACACTCATGTGGGGAAGGGGCGATAGGTTGAGGGGACACCCACGTACCCTTTTGAGGACTAATGGGGTACTTGAGGCAATCTGCGTTAATATTTTATTTGGAGAAGCACTCAAATAAATTACATCAATGAAGCACTTTGATTAATTGAATTATAAAATTATTCCTAAAGAGGATAATGTAAATACGATTAGAGGTTAATAAAGAGATTTAAGTATGAATTCATTTCGGAATTGAGCAGATGCATGCTCATATTTGACAGTCGTCGACAACGGCTCATTTTAATGTTTACATGGTGGTCGTTAAACCAAGAGTTATTACGATTTACATAATTGTCTCAGTTGCCACCATTTGCTTAGTCTTGGAATGTATCGCAGCAAGTTATTATTCAGCCAACGAGGGACTCAATTGTTCCACACGGTGGGATTGTCGATCGAAGATCCTGTAGATGTGGAATGAACTGTTTCCATTGCAAGATCAAAAGAACCGCTGAACCTCTCATGAGACAAAAGAAACCAATTTTAGGTCTTCGATCCGTCTGACCATAGCCCACTTCCTGTAGCATCTTAAGTCAGTCAACCCTTCCTCAACGCTTTATTTGAATTAAAATATATCTTTGGAATACAGAGTCATGAAAATTCTCTCCATGTAGGTAGTCAAGAATCACCTACCATCCGCACAGAAGACATCAGCTTTTTCCAACGAAAACAACACAATTCGATCTTTTATTGACACATTGTTGCAGAACACCTGTAGAAACAAGATCAATGTTTAAATTTACGAGTTACGAGTAACGAGAACTAACTAAACAAACCGACTTGCGTAACGATCGCCATAGAGAGATATGCTTATTTATGGGGTAAATAAATACAGCCATTCAACTCACAATCAGTCTAAAACGAACTTTAGTGTTAACGTTAGCCCATAGCATTATCATGTCTGAAGCGGAGGCACCTGGAGAGTTCCTGGATGTTCGTTATGACGCAGTTCGCAAAATATGGAAATCCGTAAATTATCCGTATGGAAATGTGACAAATCGTTCAGTTGGAGAAGCTTTTCTTTCCTCTATGAGATCTTTGGACCCGTCCAAAGTTTTGGAATACCACTATGATACCAATAGGGAGAAGTGTGCCGGAGATATTTACCAAGAATCCATAAAGGTCGCCATTAATTTACGACGCTTAGGATTGGGACAAGGAGATGTGGTGGTTTTGTTTTCAGGCAACAATTACATGACATCTGCCCTGACTTTCGGCACCTTGTTGAGTGGATCTACAGTCAACTTTTTTGAAGTTCAATTGGAAAATGGTATGTACGATTAATATTCAGGGGTATGAAGACGCCGGTTATTGAAGCTTTGTTTGTAGAGGATATTGACGACATCATGGACATTTTACAGCCGTCGATGATTTTATATGAACACACCTTCGAAAACAAAGTTCTCGGTTCGTTAGAGCGAAGGAGGCCGAAGACATTGAAATATGTTTACACAATCGATGGTCCAGGTACTGAAAATGTTGAAGAGAATCTATTGAGAACATCAACATCTGTTGAGTTTGAAAGTTTTGATACAACAGCCATTATTAATCCTCAAGCAGAAGTGGCCTTCCTAGTGCTGACGTCCGGCTCTACTGGTCTTCCGAAAGCAATACAACTGAGCCATGCAGCCGTGTTGAATGGTATGTATATATGGTGGGCTAATCCCTTCAACTATGCGCCTGTACGCCCAGATTCGATATTGTTCTCCTTGAGCCCTCTACGTTGGATCAGTCAGGTTGAACTTTTGCTGCAATCAGCTGTAATGGGAGTTAAACGGATCTGCGCAAATAAGGCAGCAACCGGATCATATGGCCTAAAGATATTGCGAGAAACTAAACCGACACACATTTTTTCCGTTCCATCGTTCTTTTATGAAGTTTTAATGGAACTGACTGACGGAGATCGGAACAGTTTAAAGTCTCTGAAATATATTCAATTAGGAGGAGAGTATCCCTCTCCAATAATTATGGATACAACGAAACGACACGCTGAAAATTCCCGACTCTTCCACAGTTATGGAATGTCGGAAGTCTCCGGTTCCATAACAAACGACGAACACCTAAGTGGTGGCAAACTTCAGCCGGGCTACGAAATGCAAATATTAGATGAAAACTTCAACCCCCTGGGGCCAAATGAAAGTGGCCGCATTACAGTGAAGACGCCATACCCATTCGTAGGCTACAAGGCCTTGGACAACACAAAATATTTCCTGCGAAACGGCTTTTTCCTTAATGGAGACTATGGCTACTTCGACACCGACAATATCTTGCATCTACAGGCCAGATACACAGATTTAATTAAAGCTGCAGGAGCTGTGGTAATAACCACGATTTCAATTTAGTACATTCTCATTTCAACATTTCATTAATTTCAGCTCGTACCCAACGTTGTGGAGTCTTTGGCGCTGACTGTGCCCGATGTTCAAATAGCACGCTTAGTTGGATGCGGAAAAGCATCACCGCGTCTTCACGAGCTTGGCTGTCTGTTTGTTATTCTGAATACAAACTCGGCATTCACCCGTAGAGAAACTTCTCAAAGGATTCAAAACGTATTGCGGTTAAAGTTGTCATCCTCTGAATTTGGATTAATTCGACACATAAGAATTGTCGAACATTTTCCTCTGACTACCTGTGGTAAAATAGATCGAATTGCTTTGAAGCACTGGGCTTCTTTGCTATAACGAATAACTGAAGCCGCCACCCACATATTCAGAACATCTTTCACTACATTTTCCAGCTCATATATTGGCAATTTCTCCTTAATATATGGGATATTGTTACCAAATCACTTTAAAGCAATATTAGGACTGCACATTGAAATGCTGTTCATTGAAACGAAATGCAAAATGTTGCTGACAAAAAATTGTAAGACACCTTACACTTCACAACATATAATTTAAATAATCCGTAACAGTTTTAAGTTTTCTAATGTCTTTCTTTAAGTATGTCGTAAGTCTCAATAAAGCAAACATTAAACCATGGAAATTTAATTCATTTTAATCATCGGGTCTTTGTTACTTAAAGAAGTAATTGTCCTATGCGGACATAACTATTTGTTTATTTAGGGGCTTTAGTTTAATGCAGTCTTTGTTCGTAGGACACTGCTCTTCGCACCAAAGGCTTCTTGGGGTGTAAATATAAAATATTAGCTTATTTAACATAAAACAAAGTAGATGTTTATATTTTATGCACAGCGAAGGTTACATAATGATGTAAGTATTCCTTATATCCAACATGAAATTATTCTTGGAAGAAAGACTCTCATATTGATTTTTACAATTTCTGATTTTGAATAGACCGTTTGGACTTACGAACAGTACATAAAAACTTTGAATAATCATTGACGTTCGCCCGATGTTTGTTCGGGTTCGTTGGAGCATGTGCGCATTTAAATGCTTCAGCAGATTCACGTATGCGAATAGCTGTCCATACCCCCAGCACATTTTGTTCAATTACAGGAACCACAAAGGACATGGCATTTTACTTCAGATAAAAGCAGATCTATGGATATCTAGATGGCAACAAATGTAAGTACATGCCCAACACGATCATGATTAATTGCTTTCATAAAAATTGGGTTCGGACTCGGGCTCATGTGGCCCTGAATCGTTGCAACATGAACTCATTGATGCTGCATATGTTGCTGCTACAGTGTGGCTGACATTTCGGTCGTTGCAGCTATTTTTCAATTTCAAAATTAACATTACACACATGATATGGACATATGTACGTGTATGTATGTACGCATGTATTTATTGGTGAATGCAAGCATGTGCCATGTCTCTGCACATCCACCAACTCACCCAAAAATACACGCGGCAGTATGCGACTCAGTACGCAACAAACATCGCCATCACAACTCGCAACTTGCTACAAATGGACACATTGTGTATTCTCATACATCGAACAACATTCTAAAACTAAATCCGGGTGTTCGTGTTGGTTTGTTTTCCTTCAATCGTGTTCTTTTTTTGTCGAGTGTTTCTCTTCCAGTGAAATTTAAATTTGACAAGCTAACAGATGCATGTGAAGTTTAACACAAAAATATTGTTACAATAACAAATTCCACACAAAAAACCATCAGGAAAACCCAAAACGAGAACACACTAACAACAAAGGATTAACCCTCCTGCCATCGTTTCTGTGAACAGTGGACACAAAAGCGGGAGCAGTCCTTGAAATGAAAATTGTATTAAAACACAAAAAATGGTGGGGAGGATGGGTGGGGTGGAAATGAGAAATCAGCTCAAGTGAAACAGGCAAAATTTAATTTTCAAAACAATGATTTTTTAACCAGAAGTCAGTGTAAAACCGAACCACTGATTGTACAAATATTTATATACATACCTTCATACATATATACGCCCACACACTCCTACATACACTCGTACATACATGTATGTAGATGTGTAGCACACACATGTATGTATGTGTGGTTGTGCATCTGTCTACTGCTAACCGTACACAGAGTTGGACCAACTGATGTGATGTGATGTGGCCCACAAAACTCTCAGCCATCCATCCGCCCATTCGGCTCTGCAACCGACCGTACAATTCCCTTTTGGCCAAAGGCAAAGGCGACCAATACAGAAAAACCAGTAAGTTATGCTATAAGCATCAATTTCAAAAGGATTTTGTTTTAATTTATCAGAAAAGAGGAGCACATCCTTACATCCAACATAACCCAACCCACTCCACCACCCCACCACCAATTCACGACCCATCCTCAAACGATGAAACAATCAAATGAAACTTACATTTTTCAACATTTAAAATACACAAGATTTGCTCGTCCTTTTTTTTCAGAGACTGACCTCTGCGGACTAACAACAATATGAAGTTTACGTACGTACCCTTGTGTGTGTGTGTGTATGTGTCGGTATATACTCACACACACATATTTATGGGGAACCTTTTTGTTGTTAACATGAGACGCTCCAATGCGTGAATTTTCGCTTCATCTGTCAGGCATTCGGGACGTTATCAATATTTAAACAGAAAGATACTTTAAAGGACAACAGAACATTTTCCATTTTTCTTCTGTTCCTTGGGTTTTTATAGAAATCTGTGAAGCTGACGAAATGAAAACTGAACTTTAGTGAAATGCTAGATGACTGCAATGGGGAGAAAATAGCGTTATCTGTAACGAATCGTATATACAATGGATTGGACTCGATTGAGGAATTCGTGTTGCTACATTTTCGGAGGAATCTTTCAAGATGTTACGAACCGAAAGACAAACTAAACAAGCTCGCATCATGTCACGGGTTTGAGGACATTAAAAGTCATTGAAGCGAGGACTGAAAGCCCGAAATGAATATTTCCATAATTTACAAGAGGCTGATACCGCGTAACCGATTTTCAATTATTTGAGTAATTTGAAATTTTAAGTATATTTGCATGGGAATTATTTTAATATGCAATAGAGGGGGTGATGCGTTTCGTGATCATACTTTAAAACGCGTCTCGTCAAGTTGCGCAACGTTGGGCAAATAAAATGTCACATGTAATATAAACTCAGTAACACAGTAGGTCCCGGGCAAATTATATCGATAATATATTGCAAATCAGCATCTGCGTCAACAGACCCAACTAATCAATGTTGAGCAGTTCATTTACATTTCCGTACAGGACATACGTCATTAGATCTACAATTAAAACCTACATAACTTCTTCGGATTATCGGAATTTGTTGTTTAGCTATTTGAATGGAACAATTCATCTTTCGTTAATCATTGAAGTTAAAACCAAATTACACAAATGCCACACAAATTCCACGAAATGGCTCATTAAAACTTCCATACAATTAAACTCCTTCCGTTAGAAAGACAAGATGAAAGCAAAGAAAAACAGGAATCTCAAATAGTTTGTACGTTTAGCATTTGCTTTGCGTCTTTCCAATTACAGTTTTTCAAAACTTTGCCTTTACGCAACAAGACGCTCAAGCGTTTTATCTACGGAATTCCATCCGCGGACACAAAAAGAACCACAACAATATTTGAATTGAAACGTTATACTTAGTTTATGGCATATTTGGTTGGTCGGTGTCCCTACGACATGGATACTCTCCAAGAGTCGAGTAGAATGTCAAAAGTATTTCCTGGATGCATCAGCTGGATCGAACTATCATTGAATATATATGAGTAATACTTCAATACATATGTATATATATGTGTACGTTACGTTTTATGTGGATTTCTGTATCTCAATAGAATGTAGATTTCTCAATACTTTTTCTGAAATCCTACATTATCCTCCTTAACAATCGCAATTTTATTGTAGTCGCTCCTCTTGTCTCGGGGATCTCTGCTTATTACAGTTGAATCATGTTAGTTCGTAATCGTAAATACTAAGTATTTAATCAATTTTAAAAAGGGTTCTTTAGACTGGCGCCACTGCATAAACCAACTCTGCAGGTTGTTTGTGACTCTTTACTGTACTGCGTGAAGATGCATGCATAATAAATGCCCCACTGCACCTACTGCACAGTGTGATTTCTAAAAAATCAAAATTAATTTGAATTAGTGTTTCATGGAGCACTGACAGTGGCTATGGCTGGGGGTAGATGTTCATATCTGATGGTTGTGTCAGCATTTGTTGAGATCTAATATTCTTGGGGTCTGTTCCTTTTTCAATCAAAAAGTTGTGCCGAAAAAAAAACTCCTTCAACTTTTATATTTATCTACACGTGCACATACAGACACACATGCAGACAGAGAAGGACATAACATCTACTCGTATGACAGGAACATTCATGCTGAAATCCCCAAGCTTGTGGAGTTGTAGAAATACTGTATGCCATCAAGGGTTGCCATCAGTAGCAGTCGCCGATGTGCAAACTTACGGCCGTATTTCGCCATAAGCAGTAGAAATTCAATTGTCCCGCTTATATTCTGGTGTCTCTTCGTCGCATGTCCTTTGAGATTTGTGCCACTTCAAGACCACATCTCAGTTATGACCTGCAAATACATGTTGTACGTGTGGTACATACTTTAAAAATTTAATTAGTTTCATGATAGAATCAAATATTAATCGTGGAGTGGCAACCACCGCACATGGTTATGGTTTTGGAGTATCCATACATTGTGACTTTGGTAATAACTCAGAGGGACTTAGTTATTTCAACTTGCTCCGTCGATTGGGAGGTGGTCAAAATGCAAAAAAAAAAAAATGATGTGCTCGAAGCTGATGATGGTCAAGCTAAAAGCCTGCAGCATTTAGTACAAAGGAAGTGGCATTCGAGGTGTATGTCGAAGGGAATCACACAGCGTGTGCTCTTTATGTTTGTATGTTAGTATGAATGTGTGTTTGTATCAATTTTATACGACTTCATTTCAACTGAAATACTTAAAAAAGTTTTAATAGGAATTTCTGTGCAAATATAAAGTTTATCCACATACATATGTATGTATGTATACTCACACTATATATATATATAGCTATGTACGTATGTGTGTGGGTGTGTGGGCGAATGAGTGTAATGGTGTTTGTTGCAACTATCAACTCAAACTTCAAGTATCCCGCTCTTCATGGCCAAAGCACGTACAAATTCACTTTCAACTTTCAATTTGGTATTTTTACAAGTTGAAAGTTCTGTCGTAATCCGATTTACCATTAGTCTCCACGGACTCTTGCACGGAACGGAGACAGAGAGCGAGATGAACTGAGGAAAGGGTCACTCAGGCCTTGGCCAGCAGTTGGACAGTACTGCCACTGGCCCTAAGGGATTAAGTCAACCATTCTGCCAACCACTCACAAACACAAACACACACACACACACACACACATCCACAAATCACATTCAAAGAACCAAGAAACTATTCTGTTTGAGCCTTTCAAATTAACCATACACACACACATACTGATATTAAAAGTTTACTTTTAATGAGCCACCAACCTCCCCCCCAACCCGCCAAAAAAGAGGAAACTCTTATTGGGATTTATTAACTTTGCATAGTTTTTCGGCTGCCCTCAAATTCTTCATTTTCGAACTACACCTGGGTTTAAACGGGCCAGGTACCCTACATGCACACACACACGCACACGAATCTGTTTTGACGTTTACGATTGTGTAGTTTGGATTTTTTACGATGTTCATTAAGGACTTCCGTATTAATTGCCACACAATTCTACTCCAATAAAAACATAACGAACGGACTATAAATTCCGTTTCGTGTACGAAATAACATCATTAAAAATCATTAAATAGTAAAATAGAGCCATTAATGTCATTCTGACGTTTTTCGTGTACATTTCACTGGTCATTGTTGTTGTTGTTGTTGTCGTCATTGTTGCTGCTGTTTCATTAAACTAATTGTTTTAAACAAGAGGACAGACAGACCCTTCGGAGAGTGAGTGAGAACATACTTCGTAGCGAATTCTTTCGGTCACCGGCTCCACTACACCTTTCCTTAATGGAATTGTTTCCATGGTAAGCGATGGATATTGTCCGTCCATAAGAAACAAATTTTATTGCCTCTGCTGGCACCTTCATTAACTTCACTTTAATTACACAAACAAACTGACAAATAAACAAATAACGCACAGACAAACGGCGAAAATGGTTCTCTAATTAAAACAATGATTGGAAATTATCCATACAATTACAGTCATTTTCAAACATTTGCTGAGCAGCACATTTTCAAATAAAACAGACTGAACAGAAATCTGGAATTACCATCGTACATCGCCGAAAGTGCACGGAGCTTAAGTATTCACGCCTAACACAAATTCGGGCGTATAAAATATATTTATTTCAGATTCGTAAGTACCGCGTACGCCTTCATATGTACAGTGGCTCAAACCATTAATGGAGCACCGGAGCTAAATAATCTACACGAGCGAGTACTCAGGCATGGGCGTAGTTAAGCGCTTCAAAACTGGAGTACTCTTCATTTGTCAGGATACAATTCATTGAAATGCCAGAGCGGTTACGGATGCCTTCCAGCCTTTATAGAGCTTGGTTCCAAAAAGTCCAAAGCTAAAAAAAACGACTTGAATAGTGCATTTGGTTGATACTATACAGTGATATTCCGACTATTCCATCAGGAACTAATGAAAAATGACTGGTGACTAATTGAATAAATTTAATCAGTTATTCAGACAAACAAAGATAACGTCGATTAGGTTTGTATGAAGGTGGAATAACTTCTATTTAAAAAGTATTCCAGTTTTACAACAAAATACGTTGAGCCTCTGTATTTACTTATCTGGCTTATCTATGTGGGAAAGTGCGATGACAGCTTTACATACTCGTAATGACATCTGCACGAATTCTCATAAACATGTTTCTATTGTACAAGTATGTGTTTGTTCATTTTTGGTGTTGGGAGGCTTAGTATATGTTCACTCCAATCGCTTGCGGCATCTGAGGTAGAGAAATATGACGCTGAATGACACTGGTTTCTCATACAGATTTATAAGACTCACATAGGAAATCAACTTATTCAGTGTTACCTATCCCACGATAGACGATCGCCTATGTAGAATACACATATTTTCTATTCTAGGCAAACGGCTCAACGTTAAAATCTCGGATATGCCACTTTAATGGCTGTTCGATGTGTAAAGTTAAGGCAACAGATCTCGCCATTCGTAAAGGTTATATCATCTTTGGGTAATCTACGCTTACCTTTACCGAGGGGTCATACTAAGATCAACCCATACACATTTCACGAAATACTCTAAGCCAACCAATACTCGATTGCACCTCAAGTACTATCGGAAATAGGCATACCAGTGGAAAGGGTAACTGGGTATATTTCTAATGCCGATGTAGGCATCGAATTCTGCTCTGCATTTAGTAATTTATTGCCATGAACGTTTGTGGCCACGTTTCATCCCCATGAATTTTGTAGGCCACCAAACGTACCTTGCCAAACACAGGTTAACAGTGTTGTCATTTACTTAGGCTTTGTGCCGTCCTGTTTCGACTGCTTATTTACGTATGTATGTATTTTTTTTTCATTCTACCGAGCTCCATTAGATATCGCCTTTGGGCCATTAAGAAAAGTCCTATATCTTCTTCTAGTTTTCATTAGACCAATGATTGTTAATGACACTAATGCTAACACTTTATATACGGATGCCGAAGCACGTAAATGTGTTTGTAATGGGCAGGACACTATAGCAAAAGGGAGAAGACGTCTAAATGATTTCACATAGTTTCATAACCAACTGACACTAAGCACTTACAAATGCTTGGACAAATAGAAATGAGTTGACCCGTCCTCCTCCTATCCAATGGACATTGTTTTCTTTTCGTAATAGATGCCATTTCCTAAGTCGTCCGTTTCCTTGCTTCTTAATGTAATAGTTACACTGTTAAGCCTGGCGTACTTAATCAATGGTCTTGCGATTAGTGGGTCTTTATCAAATGTTCGGTGCAAACACTTGGGACACTAAACAACACAACTAACGGCAACCATTATTTACCTACTCAAAAATAATTGTTTTTTCGACTTAAGTACTTTTTTGGAATTTTGTCAATATTGCACCCGTGCACAGTGTGACGGATTGCACATCTAAAAGAACCTTCGACCAAAATCCAATGTCCCTAGATCTTTCTTTTTGACGAATTGAATTGTTGAAAACATTTCTATTTGATTACAAAAATCATTGACAGAATGAGCCGAATCAATATTATTGTTGATAACTAGGAAATTGATAAAGTCGTCTATAATGTCCTTTATATTACATTCGGGTATACTGAAAACTTTTCTACGTCTGAGTCCACACACATGTAATATTATTGATACTGTTGGCTAGACACTTGCAGAGTAATGGGTTGTTGCATGTATGTGTGCATATTTCTTTCTTCATTTATACGAATTCTGAATGTTTTCTGATCTCTGTGTTCGAGGGGATGTCGGTATGATGTGTCAGATCTGTCCTGGAAGGCGTCAACCAGTCCGTATATTTTTCGTAACGAATTCGGTCAAAATCCGGATTCGAAATCGATGGCATTTGCCAATTTTCCTACAGACGATACTCTGATCTTTCTGTTTGCTGGGTACACATGGACTTTTGGTAAATGTGAATGTGTCTGTGGAACCACAACCAGCAAAGCGAATGCACTTTCTGATGTTATAAAATAATAAATATCACCGAGGGTTTTTGGCTTCCTGAGCGCCACACACAGGCGGACGATACCACAGAGTTGCTTTAAGTAAACAGACCAGACCGTATGCATAAATATTCCTGTCTAGTTGTTTCAGGATGCTGTTAGGAGGGACTGTGTCATGGCTAGAGGATTGGGGCAAGCACTTCTTTATTACTTTTCAAGTAGTGGTTATTGTGGCCAAGATACCCAACACCATCAAGATTGCATTGTACTCGCAGGTGTGGGTGGGTGTGGAAATGCTTGTAACATTCTCAGTTGTAAATTAAAAAAATAGACTGAATTTATTTAGCAAAACTTACATTTATTCATTATTTAGCTTTTGTCTGTAAAGTCCAATGTGTGTTGTACATACAAGCTTATGCATGTCGGTATGTACGAATGCATTTCAATGCATGTGTGCATGTGTTTCATCTCCGGTTCTCTTCCGAACTATACTGTTCCGATGAACATCTACACTGTACAACAACAATTTGTATTTCGAATAAAGCCTGTCGGTTGGTATGTATTTCAAATGGGTCGCATCACTTGAGGGGTCAGGTATTGTCGGGGATTTCTAAGGCCAATTTCAAGTGTATTGCATTTGGAATAACTTCTCCTTCTTCCTCTGCATTCCTCTGCATACCAATCTACTCAGAATCATTGGATCTTGTGATAACGGTCCGTCTGTGCGTGCGACTATCACACAACAAGCACAGGATACGAACCACCAAACATTTGACAGCGGTCGTTTTCACCTCCTAAATGTCGTCTTTACGAATAATAGATTAATATATTTTCTTGAAAAAACATTAGACGTACGGAGCAGGCTTTAAACAGTAGCTCATTGATTTGAGAGAAGTTCCCCGTCAGTTCCTTCGTGGAATGTCAAGGGAAATAAGAAAGCAAATATGAATTGCGACCAAATGAGGAATACCGTTGACAGAATGTTGGGTGATGAATGATTTTCCCGCTATCACATGTATTATCTTTGCACGAATGAATTTAAATTCACGTAGTCTGACCAAACATCTAAAATGTGGCAGAGAAAATCACATGCAAATCTTGCCACTCTGACGAATTTAACACTGACTAAAAATAAGTGTCGTAAAAGTGTTTACTTTTATTCAATGAACAGTTACATTCATGGACAGAAACACTACGTTCATACGACGAAATGATTCATACCGCAATTTGATTATTTCTGTAGTTAAGTTTTTCTGATGTATGCACGAACTTAGATATGAAGCAATATCAAATATCGATAGAACAGAGACGTTAGAATGATGTAGAATTCCATAACGTGGTGTCTAATCAGCATTTCTCTCATCTAATCCGGGTGAATACGCTGGATTAATATATTTTTGGGCAATTCTCCATGCATTAGAGCATCCACACATACCTGGTGTCGGGGGAGTATTTCTAAAACTACACGAGGTAACAGGTATCGTATCGAACCTCAAAATTGACTTCGGTTATCTCGCCCCACATTTAGAAGTGTGTTGTTCAGTGTTATATATGAGTATGATGTAACAAAATTGTTATTACACCGAAGAATGTGTTCGAATTTTCATGAACAGCACATACGAGTTATTTTGTTGTTGTTGTAACAAAAATAATCCATCCATTTCTTTGGGAAATCTTCAGCCGGATACCTACTCGTCGAATTTTGTGAATAAACACTTGAAGTGTTCAGCTGTGGGACGCCATCATATTTTCATGTAGAGGTATGCAAACTATGTGTACAAATAAAACATAACTGACACAAAATAACTTACGAAGTTGTAAAATGGAAAATGGATGTGATGGCGACGGCAGCCTTTGTACGAGGGGCAGTGCTAGAATACAGCATCGAACAATATCACAAATATCTATAAGGCTGTAAATTCCGGTAAATATCACAGTATTTGGTCTAGAATTAAATTATAGAGAATTATAGAAATTTCCACCCATCAATAAAACGGGTATTCAAAAAGGGTCGCTAGAATGATGTATCTAATCTAGGTTCAGACAACTGCATTTATGTTAATTGTATCGTTTTCAAATTTCTACAATTCGAAATGGACAACTCTGAATTCTGTCTACACTGTGATCACTCTGGCGACCATAAATAAAGTTTTGTGAAAGTCCTCCCCCTGTGGCATTCTCGATGGTATTAAATAGTTGTCCAATGTTAATTGCGTATCCGATCTCAGCTCGATCATCCAAACAATAGTATCCACCGAATGAGATCCCAATATCTTTCATCGCGACTCATATTTCATTGGTATGTGGAACTTTTTGACAGAAGTAATACGGCTCAACTGAATGGTCACTGCGAAGGATCCAAAGCACTGGGTACGTTGATTTTTTTAAACTGAATGCGTATATCTCGACAGAAAAAAATATGTTGATAAGTCATAATGAAAGTTGCAAATGTTCTGAAATCCTGGTTAGACCGACTATATTCATCTTCTAGACTTCAATTTGAACGCGAAGCCTGTGTCAAATTTTAATCAAACCGGATAAGCCAATTGCAAGTGAAGTTGAAGTTTTATTTTCAAACATTTTTCGAATTCCCCAAATGTGCGTGTGCCGAACGAATTTAGGATTAATGAAAAATAAAAAACAATGCAACTGGGAAAGTGCCGTTTTTAAAGGACAAGGTTAATGCGTCGTTTTGTGATACTACAGCATCAAACACGGGTCTATTGCATGGCTCATGTGTGCTTTTGGAAAAATAGCTCGGCAGATACTTAATTTACCTCCCTTGCCGCCATCACATTTACAATTTAATTTTGAAAGCAATGTTTGACAAGAAGTTGTACCATTTTTAAACTGGTGGAAGAAGATCGACCCAAGAAATACAATCAGTGGAATGGATCATGAACGTTGCCGTAATAGCAAACGGAGCAAGTTGCAATGGAAGAAATACACTTGAGAATCTGAAGGTTGTAGATAATACTGTGGAAAGAGCGGTTAAGTTAGTAGACGACTATCACGGCCTGCTTTGTTGGGTTTGCAGTGTGGCTTTTTAGAAACATGTCATGTTAATCGGTTGACAAATATCAATGGTATTGAATGACTACGTACAGGCATACATGTTTGTATAATGAACTAAAAATTAGAGGTTTTTAATATGTCCAATTGTAGGTAGAGTGCTGGCGATTTTACGAGTAAGACAGTAATCGCTAATAGATTCAGAATTTGAAAAAAAAAAACATAGAAAATAACACAAAAATGTATACAGATATATTTAATATGTATAACCTACAAACTAGTTAATGTTTGTGGTATGGAAAAATAGATATATGTATGTTTGATGCTAATTTGTTAAAATGCCCATCTTTTTGCAGCGTGTAGGTCCCGGTCAGTGAGTATACAAATTACATCGCGTAGAACTCACTGATTCGGGAGAAGTTCCCCGTCTGATCCTTCATTGAATGTTATGGAAAATAAATAACTTACATACTTGTTCGAATCATGTAAATCATGCGACCAAACTTCGAATTTTTGTGATTTAGTCCCTTAACGAGTTTTTCAATCATGTTCAGTATGAGAATTGTGGATGTTCTCGATGCCCGTTCTGATTTGTGTAGTAGTGTGGAGTGTATCTACTATGCGAACAGAGGTCGAGTCCACAAGTCGCATGTGTCTATTGTGTGCAGATCCCAGCATTTCATCGTTGGTCTGTAGAATACATACATACACACATACATATTAATGGTTAAGTCATATTTTACATGTACTAACATCCGAGCGTGTTTCAGCATGGGTGCATTGTTGTACATCCCAATCCCATCCCGACCAATACTGAGCGTGCACTTAAAATCGCATATTCCGCCTGATACATCCATTTGAACACAATCAAAGCTCAATAAACGAAGCGCGACGCTGGGAATTGTAATGGAGTTGAAAAAACACCATCCACCCCGACTACGTCCTTGCTGAGCAACTGAATTTATGCAGGACTCGCCACTCATCATAAAAAAGGAACTGTAATTTGTTTTTAGTCGATGTGACTGTATGGGTGTGTGTGTGTGTGTGTGTGCTATATACGGTTGTTGTACTGGGATAAGGGAAGCCTTTTTAAAATTCAATAAATTATTCCCAAATTGACTTTCATCCTCTGCAATTTTATTTGAAAAGCATGAATCAACCATGAACTTTTCTTTCTTCTTTACGTTGGACAAAAGTTTGGCTTGTTGCTCTTGCTCCACGGACACGGGTTGCTTTTAAGGGAATGCATAGCTGGCTTTCATACATTCATTTTTGTTTAAGCAACTTTTCTGTCCGGAAGTTTAATACTTTGGACATCTTAAGAAGCTGTTCTTCCTTCGGAAGCACCCGAAAAAAAATGTTTACCCTGGTCTGAGAAAGTCAATTGTATTGCTTAGAAAGTGTGTTCAATGAAAATCACTCTTATCCCTTTGCCATGATTTTTATTTTATGTACATTTTAAAAATTCTTCCTTTTTTCTTGTGTTGTTTTCCCGATTTCTGATTTTGCCGTGCAGCGTCCGTGGAAAGAGTTTCCCAAAGTAAATACTTATTGATAAGTCAAACATTGAAACAAGTGAAGACCGAATCAATGATTGAGTGAGTGAATCAGAGTGAATGAGCGAATTGAATGAATATGCGGAACGAATCTGTGATTCAGAGAGCAAACGAAGGAATGCCATCGCTGCCAAGTCGGGTTGGTTCCATTAAAAGTATAACAAAAATATTGCAATAAGGACCGGCAATTCTTTGTGTATTTTCCGTTTTCAGTTTTGGGCTATTTGTTCTTTACTTTTCGTTCTTTATTTTCGGTTGTACCGAACAAATTGAATATTAAAATCGAATAAATTTGCAATGGACCAACTTCATGAGCACGAATTGTGAATTGCGCTGTTAGGAATGGAGACACACAACGGATACAGTGAATCGCACAACTCCTCTGCAGTTGTCGTAGAATCATTTGGCGTGTTTATTCAAAGTGGTTCATCGATTCCTCCCTCTGTCCACCTCATTCTACTTGCAAACACAAGTACATACTACCGAGTGTGTGAATTGCTCTGACATGTACTTCGAATTTTATGCAGTTGATATAGATTGAAGCATTAGAAATGCTTACGAAATCGGCCAGTACCATATGGCATATTGGATTTGTTTTTGTCTTCAGTTTGAATTTGTCATTCCGTTCGAAGAGAGAGTTTATGGTGTCCGAGTGGTATGAACTTCTGTAGGTCTGGAAATCTTGTGATCCTAGTCGAAGTATGCACACCGCAATGGTCCGGCTCGATGGCTAACTTAAGGCGCCACCCAAAAAGTAATGACATAGATTCAGGTGGAAACAGCCAGTCGATGAAGGTCAGATGAATCGCGATGCAACACACTGCAGGTTACTTTAATCGCGTCTAAAGGTCTATTAAGCTTGTGAATAACAGTTTATGCAAATTACCAATTGTGCAGATGGGACATTCGCTCCACAATATTCAGAATATACTAACAAGCAATGTTCACATTTGAACAGGGTGTTATTTTGAATCACCCGGTATTTTGGTAGCTGTCACTTTTGATGCTTTTATTCTTTGATATTTGACATGTATAAACTAAGCCATTACTAAAAATGGAACAATACACGCTTCAAAAACGCATCGAAATTATTAAAATTCACTACAAAAATGGTGAAAATCTTGCAGTTACAGTTCGCAAAACTAAAAAGTTTCCGGGCCGTGTTATCTCTCGAAGAGGTGATCTCAGTTGGCCATCGACATCTTGTGATTTAACACCTTGTGACTTCTTCCTTTGGAACCACGTGAAAGATAATGTCTACGCCAACAGCCCAGTAACGATTCCAGACCTCAAAGATAGAATTCGTTAGGCTATCGAGGACATAGGACAGCCACTTTGCGATTTGCTTATGGGCAATTTCATGAAAAGGATATGGTCCTGTAAGCGTGGTGGTGGTGGCCATTTCGCTGATGTTGTTTTTCATTATTAACGGCATACCATTCTCTTTATTATGAAATAAACATCCGATCATTTATTTAAAAAAAAATACCAAAATAACACCTCTAGTTGGAAAACTCTGTACTTCGAGTATCATGCGAATACTCACTGGGTGTCTTACAAACCTTCAGACAATCTGATTATCAAGAAAGTCAGAAATTCTCGCTTGTATGTAAGAAATCGTAGTTTTTCTTTTCACGAACTTTAGCGTGATTACCATCAATGTTTGCATCAAGTAATCTATAATCTTTAAGTATTTGCACTACTTTTGTTCCGATTGTGGTATGTGGCGTGGCCCACTTTAATGTGCATGTGAGAGACTGCCAGTACTTTCGCCAATTATGACAAAAATAATCGACAATTAGCTGCCACTTATTGCCGAACCAAAAGACGCCAACATGTCAAACACACGTCAGCACTTATGTCTGCGTACGCCTGCATATTGAGAATTGTATTCCAATGGACGGAAATTGAATTTATAATCGCAAAGTACGTTAGTCCAGCATCCAGCCAATTAATCCTAAAAGACAAAAATAATAAAAATGAAATCGTTGACATGCAATATGAGCGTGGTTAATGGACTTTATATTCCATTTTTTGCTGGTATTGTCATTGGTTTCCGTTCTTGAGTACACTTGGAAATATATCTACAAAATGCAGACATAACAAACGTCTGCATCGAGTCATTGATTTCTATTCCTACTTTGACACTCGCTTCAGGCACCCGTTACTCTCAAAACGAATCAACAAAGTAATCGACACGCGCACAAGCGTATAATGAAACCGAAACATTCCGTATATTACTGTGGTTATCACAAATAACAACGTAAGTTCTAATAGGAAACTTCTCAGGAGATCGAAAACAAATACTTTTTAAAATGGCGCCTTCTTTGAAAATATTAATTTAAGTTGTTATTAAGTATTTTTTTTAATGAAAAGCCCTTTGAAAATGTAGCACTTTGATATCAACAAATTAAAAATCCCCTAAAATTATTCGTAAAAAACACAGATTAATTTTTTGCATTTGTTCATCTGTATTCATTCATTTCATTTGTATAAGCACATTTAAGTGTTTCAGTGGAATAGGGGATTAACAGAGCGCAGGTAATCGAAGACGTATTGCAAATTACAATACAAAATTCTCGTATAATTTGTATTCTGATAATAATGCAGTATTAGTTGTATTCTTTTTTACGTCGTTTCCATGTGTAAATGACCGAAATTTGTCGTGATGAAAACAGTTTCCCTTTAGAGAAAACAGCCTAATAAATAAAAACCAAAAATGTGGTTCAACAAATTTTTCAAGTTTTTGATTCGATTTAAAACTCTGAAATTACAGGATTTCTGATGCAGGCTTTAACTTTTTGTTAGGACAACTTTTCATTTGAATATGTGAATTTATTAATTAAACAATTTGATCGATCAGATCACAGTGAATGTACTGCAACGCACCATATTTGGATGTCCACGTACGAATCGGAGACGACAATTGGGCGTCTTTTGTATTGTACGGGCTCATCTTTCAGTTATGCCATTTGTTTTTTTTTCTTCTGCTCCATGGAAATTAAAATGAACCTATAAAATATAAATAAAGGGTTGAATGAGTGTCAAATATTCATGTGCATACTCACATATCCATACAAGTTGAGGCACAACATACGATGTTTCCCACTACGTCCACCACAGACTGTGGTTTAATTGCACGCTGTTGTTCCAAGGTGTAGTTGTTCTACATGTGTCCAGTTAATTTTCTACATGCGACATGTTCACGTTCTGATTGGTTGTAGGCATTTTTCAGATCTTTTCATTCATTGTGTGACATTCATACACCAACGTATGTACGTACTTATACATAAACATATACAGATGCACGACGGGACTAGCCCATTATTCAATGTATGTATACATGTCAGAGTTAGTGGGGTAGAAACGCATGGTCAACGAATGGTAAATGTCATAAATCAGGACATTGGGAATGGTGGTTCGAATATAAACACTAGTCCGTAAGTTGTTAGTGTTACGCAAACATTCACAATGGGAATGGATCCTAACGGATGTCCATGGAACACGCAGATACTGCATAAGTCAATCCACATAAAGAAGTGGAAAACTGTCATTTAAAAAGCATTCCTGAAATGAATTTAGCGCTTTTTGTCAATAGTCTATCAGATGTTATGCTTGTAAACCATTTCTAAGCCCCAATGAATATATTTTATTTCTACGCTAGTCTAGTATTTTTTTTGACGTTTTTGCTTTTCTAACGGCTTGTACTTTCTGCGGTAACCTCTTCATTCCTAGTAATTTTGGCCCATTTTATCCCCATTTTCCAAACATTCTGATTAATTTGTTTATATTGTTTTTCCAAATTTTAAATATTTTACATTTTCTCGTGTGGCAATTTTGTCGACTCTTTCTAAATTTGTCGATCTTTTCTATAGTTTAGTTATTCGTTGTCCACTTTATCTTCCTAATCCCGTACCAGATTTGGCAATGTTTAATTTGTTTCCCGTTACGGGTTTACTTATTATTTTTCTCTCACCTACACATCTGATATGATCGGCAAATATTGTTTTATTTATTTTATTGAAGTCCGATTTACGATTTTCGTAGAAGAATGGTCTTCTGATTTTTTTATGATTGAGTTTTCTTTCGTGCTTTTTACAGTCTCGACATTAGCAGATTTTCCGATACTCAAAGTCGGTTTAAACAAGTTAACTTTGTTCCTGGGTACACGTAGGCATACGCCATCGGAAGTTTAATGTGTTCCGCTTTTATAAGTGTTCCAATTCGCATTTGCTTTCGGGCATACTGCAATAAGTCCTGTCCAATGTCTGTCGACCTGGGTACAAGTAAATGAATGTGCTCAGTGATGTACAACCCTTAACATAATTAACATTCTTAGTTGGCAGTGTCCTCAACACTCCCCCATTCTCTTTCACTGTGGTCAGGTTGGAGTACAGTGGCGAGGACCGCTGTAGAGAACAATCAATTTCGGGGAAAATTTCACAGCAACGGTACTTTTGAATATTCAACATTTGCTGTGTTCAACATTCAGTGCTGAGATTATTGGTTGCATTAAATTAGAATATTAAAAATAATGAAAATGATTAGTCTGATTATTACTGACTCTACAAAATGTTGTTGTTGGAAGACCGGAGTCTCGTTCTTCCCAGTTTTCCACGGTAGTTATCGGCTGAAGATTGAGATTCATTTGGCCCACACGGGCCGGCGCCTGACTCTGTTCACGTCGGGATGTAGCTCATACAACTCGTTAACACAGATCGTTCCAAAGATTTTACCATGTTACAGCGCCATAAGTATGGGCTGAATAGCGGTGTTGTACAATGTGAATTTACTTCATAGAAAGAGGGCTCTGTTTTTTGATTGCGGGTAGATGGAGAAATATTCCTTGGTTGCTATAAGGCAGTGGTCCACATCGTTGTTCGAAACGATTGTACGTCCACGTCCCCTAACACAATGCGGCCGATTTGATTTCGACTTTTTCGAAATCGACCAGTGATTATATAACTTAAATTTCACACAGCTCACTAATTTGAGAAGTTACTGGAAGGTTAAGGCACATAAGTTAACATAACATGGCTTACCTTATGGGCCTTACGATGCTTAAATCTGTGGATTAATTAAAAATTAATTTTTGAACAACACAGCAGTAGATCGCTTTGCGTTGTTTCGATGTTGCGTCGCTGCATTTTCGAAGTTGCGTTGTTTTGTGTTCGAGAAGATAATTTTTTTTTTTAAATTTCCTTTTTTTGCCTAAAAGATGTCACGACATGCCATCAAAAGTCGGGGGTTCCCTTTCTGACTGAAAAGAAATTAATACTAATTTTGTATACATGTTAACGGGTTGTTTCTGGTTACAAAAAAGGTACATATTTTTCCAATTTATTTCTTGTCAGAGTTATCCGATTATGGGTTTTTAAATGTTTACTTGTGTTTTAAAATTTACACTTTTTTGTGTTTGCTTTCTCTACTGTGAAATTGATATTTACAATTTTTTTAACATTAACATTATCAGCGTCCATGTTTCAAAAAGACAACCATTTTAAAATATTGTAAATTGTACTATTTTGTGCCTGCCCCTGCTGCGAATATAGTTTACAAGGAACTACGAATGACTCAGACTAATGAATACATTTAAAATTTTTTTTCGATCTGTGAATGAGTAGTTTTCTCTGGATCAAGTGGTCCCGGGAGGGTGGTTTTTAAATACGCTACAATCTCTCTTGTCGCTTATTTGGACCGATAAATGAAGTAGAAAACGAATCCAAACACGGACTTACATTTGCCGAATTTAATGGGTAGTGAACAAAACAGTTTATGATATTTTGATAAAGCATTTACGCCGATGCACGATGTGACACGAATCTATTGCCTTACTTTTGCTCAACACTGTGCATACGTACACGTGTGTATGTTCGAAAGTTGCTCGCCCATGGAGAAGAGTTAAAAACCAAAAAGTGATGTATTGTATTTTCCGAAATCGTTACGAAAGTGTTGAATGCAATAAAATATTCATATGCTTCCATTAACGCACTCAGCCACATGCATACACCATGCGGCACACAGATACTCTTGTCCCTTGTCTGGAGCGTACAATGTACAGGAAAGAGGGCAATGCAACTTTCGGTAGAAGAGTATTTTCTGATGACACCGGCTGGAGGCCATGTACTCGTACTCGTAATCGACCAGCGGACAGCAAACCGCTCAAAGTTCGCTTGTCTTGCGAAATGTTGGGTGGATGGCAGGTACAAACTTCGAAATCTATGCCTTAGCTTGAAGAGCAACTCAAACCCGGTCGGTGTGTGTTCCGTCTCATCCGCATTAAAAACAAATAGTAAAACAATTACAACACACACACGCCTGTAAAGTGTGTACATTGGGGCTTTTTAAAATCATGCAACATTCCGGTGGGTGTTGAAGAAGAGCAGACATATATCGAGATAGCGATGTGTGACAACTGTGGCTTGTGCGGCTCAACTTCACCACTTCCCCTCCACAGAGCGACGCAGTTCATTCGAATTTGCATTCGGGCACAATAAAGTTTTGGAAATATGTAACAATCGGAACGAAAGAGCTAACAGAGGACGTATCAAAAAGTCGACAATGAAGTGACAGTCACTCAGAAACTACGCACAAGGCCACATACACACATTCGCAGATGCTAGTATTAACATACATTTCCGGTATAATTCCTTTCGGTTGTGTCATTTTTTGTTGTATCGTTGCAACAAGCCGCTTTTGAACTGTGTGTCCCAAGTAGTACGAGTTGCTTTTGTCATGTTCTACATCGTACGGTCGTTCTTTGTGTCACTCGTTAAAGGTTTTCGAAAAAGAACACAAAAACCGACTCAAAGTCATCTGATACACCCAGTGCGTTCTGTATGACATTCAAATGTGAATCCTTTAACACAGTCGACTTGGTAGGGCACACGTTCACGCATACCCACTCACTCACACACACACACACACACACATACATGCACTCTGACACACACACATATCGAGGCGCACATGTCTTTCACAACCCATTCACTTTTCCCTTTTTTGTGTACGAGTATTCTCGGTTGTTTTTCTTCCTCTGTGTTCTATAGTCCTACAACAACGAAAGTTTCCAACGAGCGAATGTGTGTGATGTGTTTTACGCCTTTGGCCCATTCCCCTCCATCCCTCATACACCATCCGTCTGATAATGGTTTTGTAAATGTTCATGTAATAAATCAGTCACGAGAGTTTTAAGGATATTAATTCCTCTTTAAAGTTGCATTCCGCTGAACTCCTTTCATTCCCCCAGTTGCCCCTGTGTGTTCACCTACGTGTCCTTGCACATTTGTTACAGAAGCATCGAACGTTTCCCTGAGAAAGTCGAACAATACGTTTTATTGCCGAAGAATGAAGCACATCGTTGAATTATTTAATTTTCATTATTTTCTACATGATTTGATAGGGATTTCCTGAGGTATATTTATGGTGGCGTTCCACGAAAGTAGCCAATTAAACGTGTGCTGAAATACTTCAGAGAGGTCCACGTGTGGTCACATGTTGGTACATGCTGTACCAGTACCAGTTGAAATCGTCCAAGCATTTCACTGCATCACAATAGAGGACAGGCACGTATAGAGTATTCTGTGAGTCGACAGTGCCGCATAAAGCTTCTCTGTTTCTTTGTCTTTTTAATGAATGTGCGCTTCATCCTTTTGACATTCTGCCGTTTTGAGAAGACGTTGTTCCTTTTATATGTGTACGACCGACTACATATAGATGTGTGTGTGTTTGAGTGTGTGTAACATACACACACACACACACGTCGCGTTCGTTGTTCCCGGGTGCGTATGGATGTGAGTGTGTGCGTGACTGCTGAAGCGGTGTTTGGAGGGTGTTTATTAAGGCGCACCATAATGTTATGGGCGTTGAAGGAAAGTGTTGCACATTTTCAGTTTTTTCAACAATCTGTTACAATTGTTTTATGCTCCTTTCAATGGGTTGTGCGTGTGTGAGTGTGACTGTGTATTATTTTAAAGTTTGAATAAATTATGTGATGCGCTACGGCTTCACACTGTGCAAAGTAGAAAATAATGTTAATTTGTTTACAATGTCGTCAACAGTGGACCGGGATAGCAAAATAATGGGTGAGTAATGTTCTTTAAATAGCTTAGGTTACAGACTGTTCATATAATGTCAATTCTAGGGACATTCTCTCACAATCGAATGGTTCTGTAATAATTACAATGTTGAGTGTTAATTGATTAATTGGGAAATTCCCGTTTATTTGCATTACCCTCATAATTGACCCACAAAATTCACCTATTTTTAAAAATCACATACACTTCTTCCCTTTTGATTGCCAATAAAAAATTCCCAATTAAGAAAATTTGATGATTGAAACAAAATTTAAAAAACAATTAAAAAATGAGCGGATGAAAACAAGCAAGATTATGCATTGATCAAAAAAAAAATGTTGCTAACGCGAAAAAAGTTAGAAACTGTATGAATGAAAAACAATTGGAGTTTAATTTGTTTTCCTTATACATATGTGTGTACAAAGGTAATCATTTTACTCTGTATGAGTA
This sequence comes from Hydrotaea cyrtoneurina, assembly GCA_958296145.1. Lineage (NCBI taxonomy): Eukaryota > Metazoa > Arthropoda > Insecta > Diptera > Muscidae > Hydrotaea > Hydrotaea cyrtoneurina. The sequence goes on along the minus strand of OY282513.1, from coordinate 367,393 downwards.
GTTGAAGTCACCGCTTTCTTGAGTACATTGGACAAAGAAAAGGATTTATTTGCATTGCGTCGGCCAAAGAATCGGGTAAATAATTTGAAATCAAACTAAAATTTAAATTTAGAACGTATTAGAAATTACAAAATATTGTCAAATGCAGGATAACAAGATCAGTCTAAATCAGATAACAAACAATTAACAATAAATTAGAAATATGTGGTACACAACACAAAAAAGAGCACACAAAACATGACAAATAAGAGTAAAAGAATATAAAATTAATTAATGCCGAATCTCACGAGATCAAATAGACAATTAGTTTACTGTGGACGACTATTCTTTGTGAAATATCAATGGATTGACTGTTAATACATATATTTGCAGTCGAATCACCTGAATTATTACCACCTACTAATAATTAAACATTTCGATTTCTCAGGATTTAATTCATGTTCCGGCCCAAACATGTACAGTTTGGAAGTCTTCATCAAGCAACAGTAGGCAATTTGAAAAGGGATCCTTTTTGCAGATAATATATAATTGAACGTCATCTGCGTACATTCTAATACAGAGCTGGGCGCTAAGAATTACATGTGTAATGGATTGCGGTTTGAATTACGATTATTTTAATTGCAATTTAACATTTTTTAAAATTAGGATTATTGTAATCCTTCATCGGAGTCATTATGATTACGATTGCAGTAATCGTAATTTCGAAAAATTTGAAATTACAATTACAGTAATCGTAATCCTAATGTCTTCGATGAAGTATTACAATAATCCTAATTTAATTTTTTTTAAATAACGATTTTTTGAGTAATCGTAATCTTAGTTATTTAAAGAAGTTAGCGAAAGCTAATGTAGTAAGCAAAAGGTTTTTTTTTAAATAAAATAAAAAAGTAATCCATGCCTTAGGATTACTTATTCCTTATAAAAAAACACGTGATTACAATTACAGTAATCCTTCATCGAAGACATTAGGAGTACGATTACTGTAATTGCAATTTCGACTTTTTCAGAATTACGATTGCTGCAATCGTAATCTTAATGCCTTCGATGAAGGATTACTTTAATCTTAATCGGATTTTTTTTTGTTTTAGGATTACTGCAATCGTAATCGTGTGGTAATCGTAATCCTTATTGCCCAGCTCTGTTCTAATATCGCAATTCTTCAGTATGGTTGGAAGGTTATTGGCATACACCGAAAACAAAAGAGGACCTGTGTCAAACGTCATAGAATGATCAAGAAGTACTAGAAGAGTGTATTGAGACTTATGAGTCGTTGTAGGGTGACAATCAATATTTCACTTAGGTATTATGATCTTCTTATTCACACCTTTTCGAGTGGTACGATATTCATCGTGTAATTACGAAGTTCTGCAACGCTTCCATTTAAGCCGTGGCGGTGTCGAAAGTATGCTAAGTACTGTTTTCCTTAAACCAAGTTGATTTAAGTACGAATTTTTTAAACTCGAAGTTCTCAATTCTATCCGTAGTTGAACCCGAATGTACTTGATTTTACGTATAGATCTAAGTTCATAACAGGATGGAAATAGGTTCGAAATAGACATATTCGTACACCGCTTCGATTAATATAAGTCTTAGTGGTTAAAGGGTTAAGGAAAATCTAGATTAAATTGATATGACAATATTCTTTTTCTAAGAATATTCAACTCATAATAGAAATGAAGAGAAATTGATGTTCTCTCTCCTCAAAAATAGTTCTCTTACCTCACTTCACACTTACTTTTCTTAATAAATATTTAAGTACACTTAAATACATCGGCATCGAAATTTTCCATGACTTCTTCTCCAATCATTGGTTTATTATGTGCAAATCTTTGTTAAACTATCAAGTATTTTATTTTTATTATAATAAATTTCGTACTTGATTGTAAAATTATCCCATTTATACTAGTTTTAAGAACAAATTAGTTCAAATTAAGAATATTGGGCTTAAATTTAGAATGCCATTTTTCTTTATGTGTATATGCGCTTCGGCATAAACAGCCGCATGGCCATACGCCGGAAATCAAGTCGGTGGTTTATTTAAATTTAATCTTTTGTGCTCGATTTGACAATTTCGGCAAATAACCAGAAATTAATCGTAATATATTTTTAGTAGTTTTGAATCTCCCCTTGATTCCAGGATGTACACAAAAATACCTTGTTTTTGAAACTCTATTCTAAATAAATCCAACCACTGATTTCTTCTTAAGCATTTACTTTAATATTACTTTCTTTTTTTATGTTTTGTGCTTGTAGCCTTTTTGTGTTTTTTTTCCTAGTACATGCTTGTTCAAAACAATCTGAACAGAATGAAAAAAAATGCTTTCGTTGTGGAAGCCCAAATGAAAATATGAATTGTGAGAATAAAACGGAGGGGAGATTTTGTTTTTCCTATTTGACTCTTCTTTGTTGACATGCTTTACATTTTTGTTCTTATTTTCACTTTTTTCGTTGCGCTTGGCACGAGAACATTCTCTTGAGAAGACATCGAACCCAACATGTACGAGCGTGCATACACTGAAAAAGATTTGTCCGTGTACACGAACTCTGTTATTTATTTTCACACCCTTGAATATTTCCATAGAATTAACGAATTTAATTTTCTGAATTAATATTAAATTTCAAAACAATTGTCAGAACATCGATCTTGGGCGTGCTTTCTCCAATTCGTACTGCCACCGATTCTAATTGTTTCATAACATTTATGAACTGTTTCATAGACTACATGAACTATGTCCTAAACAACATATTGCATTCATATTTTCTCAGTGTATATGCACGTTACAGGCCTTTACACTCAGCAAAACAAACAGCAGCAATACCAACATTCGTGATTACAGAATGTGTGTGTGTACCCCATTACCCATTACGTTCCAAATAATCGATTGGTAATCGAGGATACAATGACGTACTCCACCAATTCCTATAGCGTTCGGAACACATTTAATACATGATATCGAATGGTATAAGTTCTGAAACGTTTCTCCAGTTATCATCAAGTTGCATAGACTGAGCTGTTTTGGAAAAGTGGTGGCTGGCTTTGAAGATTTTGTATTTCAATGAAGCGAGTATTCGCCACGACAGGGAATACGTGTCTCTTTATGTTTTCTAGGTTTCGACGAACAATGCACCAACGGCATGAATGTGTCGAGCCTGTGCAAGTGTTGAAGATGTTACAAATATTCTGTGAAGCCAAATCGCCAGTTTATTGAGGACTTGTTCGAGCATTGACAAATCCAAGCGGGAGTATGGAGGAGGCCCGACTCTTTCACTGTTACTTTATTCGTTTTGTTATTGCAGTACTTACTGTCAAAGGACGTGTATGTAATTTCCATAGGCGATGACTTCTTCTACGTTTGGATTATTTTTCATTATTGTTCATAGTTCGTAGTGCCCCCATTTCGCATGAATGATATTTTGTGAAATCACTACTTCAGGTTCAGAGCATACGAGTAGGTACCATAATTATGTACATGTGAAAAGAACAACACGAATCTTCGTTAAAGGATGTCCGCCCCTTCATCCGCCCTGTGTAGGCATACACCACACAGTGTCTGTACATGCAGTTTTTTTTTCTTTCTTTTTCTTATTTGAGGATGTGACGGCAATAGGTCCAACAACAACTACAACAATCATGTTGATGAGGTATTTTCAAGCCAGGCAAAAACAAGAAGGAAAAAGTATGAATATAACAACACTTGTTTCTGAAAGCAACCTGCAACAACAGCCAAACAAACATTTGTTAATGAAAATCTGTGGACTCATAACGAGCAAAGTTATTGCCCTAATGAGTTTCAGTTTAGCCGCTTATAGGCGAAGCCAGCGGCGGCTGAAACCAACATATGTATGTATGTCTGTTTCCCGAACCTAACAAAGCAACTCACCACCACCAGCAACAACAGCCGCAACAGAAGTTGTATGTGCTAATGAGCCCGAACTGCCAACAAAGTTCCATGTCATAATGAAATTCATAATTTCGGATTTAATGAGATATTCCACCTAAAACATAATCGTCAGTCTGCACTCATCGTAGCAAAATACCACAACGTCCATATAATCAATAGAAATTTCGACTCTAAACTATGTGTAGGTACACATATTGATACAAATTATTAGCGGTATTTATCCCTCTGCCATAGGCTGGAAGTCTTCTGTCACAAAATATTTAATGTTATTTGTGTAACAATATTTTACCATAAATTAATTAATTATGGCCACAAATACGGTGCTTCACGATTAATGATTGAAGATTTTCTTACATTCGCTGCACATGGTTGGTCATTGGCGACTGTGGTTTCAGAAAAACCCACGGATTACGCACATTACTAAGTATTCGCATTCGCAAAAATATTTATTTTCATAATATTCCTTATCACATTCGCAAACTGAAAAAATAAACATTATATTCGGTTCCGGTTTGGAAATTGCTCCCATACAAAAATATGTCTCGATAGCTGTATTTTGGTCCTAGAAGGTTGAAAAGTAGCTTGAAGAAGTGTAGTGGATGTACAATTTTTAATATATTGATGGTAATTTATAAGATCTTGATGCTCACCATGACACAACAGAATTTCTGGATTTTGTGATTTAGTCCGCTGTATTTCTCCGTCTCCTGAATAGCATCATTCGCCATTGTACTGAATTGTTTACCTGTTTTGTCTTTCCTACTCTAAACCGACGAAACGTTGAACATTTGTTTAGTTGCGGCTAAAGAAACACCTTATTGAGTAAGTGGTCTTATAGAACCAATATTTTGTTTTTTTTTCAACATGTTTCGAAGTGAACAGGAGAACGGATTTGTGCTCTGCAGAAATATGAAATGGTCGTTGTTGTTGGGACATTTGGATTAAGTATTTGCTGGAATTGGTATTCGTGCACAAAAGAAACCCCCGTAAAGTAAACATGGGACAGTAAAGAGAACGACGAGCAAAATATTTAATCCACAGTGGGTTCAGTATGACAGAGCGGCACAGTGTTCTCGGGGTAAAAGTACGTGTACTGTATGAAAATGGTTGAAAACTCCCAGAATTATAACGATTCAAGCAGTTTCCCATTTTACCAAGAAAAGGAAATAAAAAATAGCATTATTTCAGATTCAGTTTACAAGTTTATTGGGAGTGTGCCGCTCTTACCGCTTCGGTTGTAGACAGATAAGTGTTGCTTGCTGCTGTGCTTGTGTAAGTGCGTGTACAAAGTGAGCAACGAAAGTATTTTCAGTCAACAGAGACGGGGTTTCCATGCGTATTTCCCTCGTAATGATAAATGCCAATAAGGTAATAATTTTGGGAAAAATGGTACAATTTCTGAACTGTCACCCCATTTTAAACTTTATGTTTCATTGCCACACCCCTTTTGGTACCTCCCGCATGTGTAATATATTTAATGCGTTCTACGAAATATTTTTGAAAATAATTAGTAATGAACATGACATGAAATATCATCAACAAAGTTATTGCAATCCTACTTACTCGAGGTAAGTTTCGCACAAGCTTTACCAATCACCAATTACTGGTGAGGTCATATGCAAGTCGTTCAGAGCAGTCGAACTATAATATCCATACGATAGTTTCGATAGTTTATGTGATATCGGATAGTTTTTTTTATCAATGTCATGTAGGGTATACATATTGTGTATTTATTTATTTTTATTTATTTATTTATTAATTAATTACAATACAAAGTAAATTTATATTCTAATTTTGGGTCCAAGGGTAAACCGGGTGACAAATACCATTTGGCTTGATTTTTGCAGCGACAGACCAAAGCCTCTGCTGGAAATCGAACCCACAACCCCCACGCTGATAGACAAGCACGCTACCAACTCGCCTACCGGGGCGCCTGTTTTTTCAAAGGATATATTTTTTAAAATGTTAAAACAACGTACGCCGGCACAACATTTTCCATATTATATTCAGTTTGAAGGAATTGTATCAATAAACTTCTACAAATTTGTATATGAAAAAAATTTCACTATTTGCTATCCACACTTGACCAACATATAGCTGCTATTGATGGTGAACAAAAACTATCGATATTGATGGCAAAAAAATAGATGGAGAGCTTTTATTTCGGTTCATCCATAGAGATGAGGGACTGAGATGATTTCTAAGGAACGCCGAGTTGAAATTACACAGGATAGTCGGAATCGAGATGTACAGCATATATTCTGAGTTCATTTAAGACTCTTACACGTGTCCATACGACATACCGTTCGGTTTTTTTTCTCTCTCCCAAAACACTGTGGTATGAAGAAATCAAGTATAGCTTCAATATTTCATTCAGGTATTTTAGCACTTTGTAATTATTTGGCCTGCACACCAAGTTAACGAACTGGCGAGCAAATGGCGAAAAGTACAGACAGAATGCTTCTGCCAGAGTCGTAGAGAATAAATCTCAGAAGTTGGCCGATTAATGAATGCATAAATCTCTCTAATTATATGCGACTCCCGGGGGCGCTCTGGCTGGCCCATCGCTGAGGTAAAGCGAGGAAATGAACATACCAGTAACCTCGATATCAAAATGGAGGAAGGACGAAGACAAAGATGATTAACTACTCGACATAAAGTTAATAGTATTCCTGCAATAAATGTGAATAATTACGTCAATATTCAAGTAAAGCTGTCATGTCGTGCCCATCAAATTGAGCAGAAAACATTTGTTTCCCCTTCTTTTGTTCTCCACTTTTGTTCTCCATCATCTTGTTCGCCGAATGCGTGGCAGTATTATTTTTGACGATAATAAAGATTATGAATTCATTTTTTTTTGCCACTGAGCGCTTTGGGCGTCTGTGATGGGATGGGTCGTCGGGATGGGAGGATGAAGTGAGTGATAAATATTAGAAAATTATTAATTTACTGCCTGCCATTATTACATTCTATTATCGAACACATGCATACACACATGCCTGCATGGTCGCTGTCCGTTGCCACTAATGATATCATTTAGAGACATTTAGCTTATCTCGGAAAGTGGACTACAAACTCATAGATTTCTATCGCACACAACGTAATTTCGTGTAATTTCCGCCGAAAGCACTCATCAACTAGTCATCCGTTCGAGTTCAACAGAAGCGGTAGCCACTCGGACACATCTTTCAAATGTGACTTTAGGTTGTTTTGCCCCCTTTTTGTGTATTTCTTTTTTATGATGTGAATGAATGAACATTTGACTGCGGTAGGTTGAGAACAGACGACAATGAAAGACGAGAACTTCAAAGGAAAATTTCATCACATGTCATGAACAAAGGGGCCGACCGGCAGGCGGACGGACAGATCGACCGGCTTTTTAATTTGATTTCATTTTTCGGTTGCCACTAATTAAGCCATTGGGCAGATCGACATCAACAAACTAAACACGAATGTGAATGTGTTTTAATGATGACGGTGACCAATTGTCAACGACGAAAACATACTGGACCCACAACGACATACCTGCATACATTCCGACTGAGATAAGCCTTTATTTTTAGTGCCAGCGGTGGTGACAATCACATACAGTGACACTCGGTCAGTCTGTTGTTAAGTGGGTATTTCGTGTGCAGTGAGAATGAGATTCGTGAATGTCGCCTTCGCGTTTCCCCGATAGTTCCAGGCAGAACTGATATCAGCTGTTTTTATTTTATTATTTCTGGTGGTCACTGAGTTTAGTGTCCTTTGTCTTCTTAGTATTATGTCATTTCTTTCAGTAACATGAGAAGCCATAAATTGCTTGGTCATTGTCCTTTTATTTTCCCACCTTCCGGTGCCGTGGAATGTAGTCCTCTGCTCTGTCCTTTGCCGGTGCGGTCTTTGTGGACTCTTTCCGCTGAAATGATTGTTTAAGCGGCACATTCGTAGTGCAGGTGCACTGGCAACGATTATATTTTTACATTTTCCGCTTTTTCCATATTAAGGATTACTCGTACTATGGATTTTCCTCGTAACAAAGGTTCAAATGGTATTACGTTTAGTGTGGCATGGTCAACGTTATGCGACACAATGTTTGCGGTAGTTATTGTTGTTCATCCTTTGCCTTAACTGCCACTGCTGCTCCTGTTGCTTCCGCCAGTTCATTTTTTATTCCTGCTGACATAACGATAAGATACCCATTCTGGTGGTAATGTGAATGCATGCGATTCCATAGAAAGCTAACCGAATGCTACAGCCAGTATTTCCACAGGACAGTACAGGTAGACCTCGTAATTCGCGAAATCGCAATCTGCAGACGATCTCTAGATTCGCCTCGTTTCGGGGACTGGCCACCAATTGGTAACATCAAATCAAGTGATCACATATGTCGAAATAGTCTGTCAAAACCTGATATCCTGCGACTTTTCCATGTGGATCAGGAGACCCTGTAGTACATGTTCACACGCACACCTTCACACCCATACACGTACACGTACATTGAAAAACAATCTCGTTTCTGTGAAATATTTACGAACGAGAATATTTCGTCTTTTTTTGCTTGTTGCATTCGTAGTTTTTTGTTGTATTTGAAAACAATTTCCATAAACCAAACGGTATGTAGGAGTGTACGCTAGCTGTAAGGTCGGTCGTCAGTATCCAGGTCATTTTGAAACAATTATAAAAACTGAATTCACAAAAAGTTGTAGTCGAATTCCATGGGGACGGTTTTTGCCGGCACTATCGCTAAACGCAACAAATATAAACTCGTACGAACTATTTCAGTGCTCGGAAATGGACTTTTACATCGATTGTCATGAACTTTTAAATGACATTCGCTTGCATAATAAAGTGATAAATGTGAGGCCAATATAGGAATGCTAGAATTTTCTACCCGAAACCAAGGCAGTGACAATGTGTAGATGTAGTCGGAAGAGGAGTCAAATAGCTTTGTCCTAATTGACTGATTTAAAGTCTGGTAAAAACTGCTAATGGAAATCAATATTTTCGTATTGGAAATCCTTACGGTGTGGATTTCTATGTTTCGTATTTGTTGGCGTTTATTGTCCGATTTATCAAACGTTGGGTCAATATTGGTCAACATCTGAATGAATTAATTCAATTGTGACAACTGTTTAAATGGATGCAACTTTGTAGTGCAATACTGATCATACCAAATACGGCAGAAATTGGACAACTTGAGTTACCCCCCTTACTCCCCTTGTTGGTACAGTAAGATCAGATCTGGTAATCGGCATATCCAATAAAAACAATTCAGCTAGAAGATACGAAGTACCTATTTGAAATAGTCAATCCTTATCGAATGTACATAATTCCGACCTCGCTGAGGGACGGCAAAAGAATAGCGTTACGACTGTTGGTATCCAAACTAATGTGCCATTGCTAGTTACTCGAGACCACAAGCACTAAAATGGAATCATTTAAGTATTATTATGGCACATTCTCACTATTCGCACAAAATCTAAAGGACGAATATATTTGTGTATGTGTGTGTACAAAAACCGTCTTGTAAGAGTTGTTTTGAGTATGGCTGAGAGAAGTGAGTGTAGTTAAATGGTGGCATGTTCACGAACCACAACACAGACAGTCGGACGGACGGATGGATAGACGGTCGGGCATACGGACCAATGTGTTTTCATATATAGGATGTTTCTGTTATTCCTCCTTTAGGGGTGAGATATTTTGGCTTATCACAATGGTTTGATGGGAACAAAAACATCCGCACCGAGAGCTCCGACTAACATTAGTTAAAGTGGAGTCATTACATTGGAGTCAGTTGTTGGTACATCGGAATTTTAAGCAACATTCGCTGGAGTTTGTTTGGTCGCTCCCTTTCTTCGTTTTGCTCGTTAGCTGGCTGATGGTGTCAATGGAATGTTCGGAAATCATTAAGTGCATTATGTGTTTAAGAATATGTTTTCTTTTATTACGAGAATATAGTAACATTTTGCATTATCCTACAACAATACAAGCGGCCATTGGGCGGCGGTCCAGCCAACAGTGAAACGTTAAAACTGCACATGAAATAAGCAATTCCCTGTTTGTGAACAGCCTGCCTTGGGTCATTATTGTCTGGATATTTGTCGGAGAACAAACGACATATTCGACGGGCTAAAGGAGACCTTCTCAAACCGATATGTATATGTTCGTACTCTTTGTCAATATTCGTCCCATACATTGCCCAATCAATCGCACTATTTTCTCAGAACTTTTCGGGGAAAATATAGTAGGGGCAGTCGAAAAGCTACGAGGGTCTATAATTGTATTTTATGTATATTGTTTTGTACATTTAGAAGAATCTACTTATTTTATTGTGAAATACAACCCATACAAATGGTTATGTATGATTTATAAAAAAAAAAACGACGAATAGTACATGGGTATTATTCAACATTCAACGATCGACAAACACAAACATATTTTTAATGCGACACATTAACTACTTTTGGTTGAGAATAATGCCAATCCACAGGACCGACTAGCCGAGTACACATGTACCAGCACGGAGATATAGAAATGTCGTTGCCACAAAGCATTTAAAGTGATTGACATTTGGTAGAGGCGAGCACAGTTTCTTTTCGGAGTGTGCATGTCGATCTTCCATTAAAATATTTCAAACAATAAATCAGAAGTGGAAAGCATGTAAGATCGTTCGAGACGTTATCAACAAATTAATCAAACCTCCGGCTTATGAATCATATGCTTGCTGAACCAACACTTATTTCTTGCCTATCAACAGAACTGAAATCCCCTGAAATATTTCATTCAACTGAAGTACAATTTGTCAACTTGATTACTTAAAAAGTTCTTCAAAACAAATACTCTTCTGCAGTTTTTGTGGAACATTCGGGCCCACATCTGTCTGTACATCATTCAGACGTTTCTTTAGATAATTTTATGTAAATTGTACGCAGTTCATACCCGTTCGCCTGTACGTACGTCTGTAGGTACATTCATTCATCAGTCTAATGGTGTTCATTAATTTATTTTCGTAGGGATTTTTTGTTTTAAATTGGAAATGATGTTGTACCCGTGAGTATGTCGCCATGTTCATTTAATTGTTTGTGTTTGTAATGGGGTTGCGGCAATTTATTATCTAATGCATTATAAACAAATCGTAGAGAGGGCCAATGCTGTGGATTCTAATAATTGACTTGAATATTACAATTTGTTTTGAACTCAATCGACTTTTTACTTTATAAAACTGCTGATCAATAGTTGGCCTAGCTTTATTGGTGGTTGGAAAATCAACAATATGTATTACTTTGGATATTATTATCCATTGTAGTCCCATGTGGTAATGGATTAGGTCGCTTTTAATAATAATGACTTGTTAAAAACATTTCACCATACAAATTTCTGTGATATATTCGTATTAGTTTCAATCTGTGATATTTTCAATTTATGTGTATTTTGTATTGTATTGTATGTATTTTGGAATGCTCACCGAAAAGAACAAGTCACATCATTTCCATTGAGCCGTTATTCTTTAAATTCCGTCTTTGCGAAAAGCCAGAGAAGAAATACTACTAACAAAAGATCCAAATCTGCATATCCCATTTCCACCCATTGGTCAAAAAACAATGAAATCCAGAAATCTTTCTAAACAAATAAATAATTATTTTCGATCAGTTCATGTTTTTATCATTTTTCTTTTTGGCAACTAAAACGAAAATCCAGTTTGGATATCGTATATATTTTTCAAACTACGTTTCTATTGTAGATATAGATATAAATTTAAGAGAAATTCCATCGTAGTTCCATCGCCCAGCGTGGTCGGAAAGTGCAGAAACTTACACCGATCAACAAATTCGGCTAAATAAGATTTTCGCCAACGCATTAGCAAAGTCAGGAAGTTTATTTAATAACAAGTGGACAAATAGTAAGTTCGGCCGGGCCGAATCTTATATACCCTCCATCATGGATCCTTAAAAAGTCAATAAATAAGAAAACTAACTGAGTTTTTGGGCCGCTCGTGACCCGATAGTCCCAGAAACCGGATCAAAAAATTTAGGCAAATCATGAAAATAAAGGCATATTGGGGTTCGTGAGTAAATTTCGTTGCACTTCGATACCCATAAGCGCATGTTAATCATGGGCCCTTTTTTGGGCCCCAAGGGTCCACGGAACCCATGAGCACGCCCATTTTTGGGATTTTTTCCCCATCTATAAATTATATAAACTTAGTGTAGATGTAGTGAAAAAAAAACATTTGAAAAATTTGATTATGGCCGGAATATATTTAGTCCCGTAAAGAGGAACTTTTTCCCCTTTGGTCCGATATTGCCCATTCTCGAACTTAACCTGCTTATGGCAAAAAACATCTTCCTACAAAATTTCAGCTTCTTAGCGTTGGTCGTTCGCACTCTATCGTGATTTCAACAGACAACAGACGGACGGACGGACGGACGGACAGACGGACAGACGGACAGACGGACATCGCTAGAATGTCTTAGAATGTTACACTGACCGATAATATATATACTTTATAGGGTCGCAGATCACTCTTTCGAGGTGTTGCAAACGGAATGACAAACTTAGTATATACTCCATCCTATGATGGAGTGTATAAAAACAAGTCACTACGAACATTGTTAAGTTTTCATCATGGAACAAGTCTCAGAATGACATTGGATACATGACACGAAAAGTATAGCTTTAAAATATAATGTTCATGGATCCGAGAAGAAAGCTGTGGGCTAAATCGGGAGAATAAGACGAATGGAATAGCAATTCATTCTCACAACACAACGAGATCAGACTTGGAACTTGGCGGAAGTACAAAATTCACAGACCTATTGGCCTTCCCTCGTAATGCTCTCGAAGCGATTTTAAGCAACATTAACTATATCAGTAAACGGAGTTTTCATCCCTCTGGAATGAGTTCAGGTTGCAATATTCGATTTCTCACGTGTGCCCCAGTTTCTGTTGGTATTTTGTAATCTGTGCAGATAGAATTCCTTTAAAATGTTGAATCGATTAATTGATAATTTTCTCCAAGGTTCATGGGACCCACATAGTTCGAGGGTTGTTGGACAATAAACAACCCTTAACCAAGAGTCATTAGTGTGTTACAGCCTCCATCCGATAACACGAATTGATTCGTGGTATGCAACAAGATTTAAACAATTTACATAAGTTATGATATGAATCAATTTCTACCTCGATCAAGAAGGTATCGTAATTATTAGCCATTAATTTAATGTGTGTATGATCGTATGTATGAAGATGGCCATAATCGAAGCAAAATTGGAACAGCTTGAATTTAGAACATCGTCCGGTGGAGGTATGTTTAAAATGCATCGTGGCCCGTCCTCAGCAGTAGTAAATAATAATTTTTTGTATGCAAGAAAAATATGTCCATACAGACATAATTACCGCCATGTTGCTGTTCGATAAAGAAAGACCTTCACCCCGCCATGTACACATTCGCTTGCAAGCTACATGTTGTCCAACACACATGCCGGACAACCTTAAGTTGCTTGCCTCACTGCCACTAATGGAGGATGAACTCTACGCATGCGTATAAATGGATAATTGGCGCATACACATAGTCGCTCCGCTGCCAGTACATGGAGATGACATGAAGGACAGTCAGGGAGGGAAACGGGTCCAATTTGACGATGTTGCGAGAAGGTACGAGTGCCAATCAGTACCAGTAGTTCTACGGAATATTCAACATGTTCACTTTTTTTACGAGCATCATGCATATGTGTGTGCTGTGCAGTTTTATTTCTGGCACCGTGAGCCGATGCTTCATTTTGACGAAAATTATGCAAATCATGCCGTCTCATGAATTATTTATGATATTGTATGTTCGAAAGCACATCATAAATTACATGTTCCAGGTGCAGGAGGATGGGAGACGAAAGCTTCTACCCCAAACGGGCTTTCTCCCTTTGGTGGCATTCCATTTGGTGATATTTGCATAATGTTTGCATTTTTTTGTTTCTGAGGCAATGACAAAGAACTACCGCAGGCGTTGGTACCAAATCCCTACACATGCATACACATTTATTGGTATGTGTGTGTATAGAGCTGCAATTTTACAATTCTTTAAGTGGCACTGACAGACAAGTCCTAGTTGCAATAAATATTCAGTCAGATGCACACATACGCTAATGTTTAATGGCTATCGCGAACACCTTAATATTTTCATAATGTATTGAAAATATATACAGGCACACCCACACACACATACATGGTGTCCTACTTAATTTCGTACAATCAAGTTCAAATAGATGTGTTAATCGAATGACGGCAGGCTGAGAATTTAACTTATGAAGTCAATGCAAATTTCTAACAGTTATCCACTTGGCACAGGTCAGTGTAATCTAAATACCAGCACTACACGCTGGAAAATCATGATTTTTTAAATGTTTACACACAAGTAAATCGCGTCTTCGGAGGTTGTATCAAGTAAAGCTTTTTTTGGTACTAAACAGGGTTTATTTGGCTGCAAATATGACTCATTTGCGTCCGAATAAGTCCGAATAAGTGTGTATTTGCATTAAAAAAGAGAGAATAAGATGAATTGATATATAGAGATTAGAGATTTTTCCAGCTCACAGCTAGCGTAGCTGGTAGTCTTAAATGTTGAATGTCGCGCGCAGGACAGATCGACTATTTTAGAAGTATATCAGTTCATTAGGTTTACAATACATATGTAAACCACAGTTTATATATTTGGAGAATCTTACTTACAGCCATAAGTTGGCTCAACATCTGTTCTTGGGATTGGTCTGCTAAATAAACGATTTCCAATCATTTCGGGGATACCAAGGATCTTCATGTCTTCTCCCACTTGGTTCCTCCAGCGGAGTCTCGGTTTTCTCTGTCTGTTATTGCCCAACGCCTGTCTGGTTGGAGCGTTCGTTTGTTTTCACATGTACCCACATTTCAGCGCGATAAAGAGGCACATCAATTTATGGTGGAGCAAAGGTTTATAAATATATAAATATAAAGACGGTCCGTTCTTAACATAGGTGGCATACGAATAAAGTTTAAAATCCATAAGACATACGTCTTTTTTTCAGTTTTTTACATTTTGGAATATAACGAATAGGTGTGATCGGATGATCAGAAAAATTATAATACTTTTTATCATAACTCAACTCAAAAAAAGTACAGTCAATCCTTTGTCCAGCAGTGAACTGTGCGCCGTAAAAAAATTTAGTCAGTTGTATCCACCCATGCTGCAAACATCCGTCAAGTGAGCGACGTATTGGTCCGCCATTTTATCAGTACCGATATCTCAATGTACTCGACGGCGACAGTGGAGACTAAACGCGCTCCGTCTATGATTAATGGACTCATGTCACGATGACAAATGGCATCACCAGGAATTCAACATTCAACTGATTTATCAAGGCGCCGACTGTACGAGCACGCCACTCGTAGTTCATATAACCGATGAGATTGGAGTCGAGTGCGACACTCAGATACGGATAGCCACAATGAAGGACGGATTAGTCAGCTGCACGAAAAGTCGAGAGAGTGCGTATTTGAAATATTTGAGGCAAGATTTAGGTGATGCGGTTGGTGGTTGATTGAACGTATAGAAGGCAAGTGAATGCTCGTATAAATGACTGACTTACTATGCGAGAAAGTGAACAAATGTCAAATGTCTGTCAGAAAGGCCTATGTCATGGCCATCTACCAGCACTCACTCACACTCACACGTGCACACACTAAAAATGTACAATGCTCATAGAGCTCCGCATTGCTATCAAGTGGAAAAGTCATAGTCTACGAAAAAGCGGATTTACGTCTCCAGAAAAAAAATGCAGAAACACAAAGACTCATTATTTCCACAGACGAGCAAGTGTCCTTGTACACTGGTATTAAGATAAAACTTTCGAAAAAGTTCCAATCCCCTGAAAATAAATGGAGCTTATGCGAGTGGATTTTCCGTCGTGTTTCTTCCTCCAATGAGTACTTGTCACAGTTCTCGGTGAGTAGAAGCGCCAGTCCGTCTACAGAGATTAAAATTCAGATTAATTGCATTGCGAGGCAAAGTCTTTTGTTTTCCTTTGATTTGTTGTAAACCGTTCCCTTCTTCGTTTGGACAAAGTAAAGCTTTGACGCCGAAATGAATTTAAATTTATTCAAAACAAAACACATCGGTTTCTTTGTGTGTGCAAATCGTCCAGACTAAATACTCATACAGCGGAAGCCCATCAGCGAACCTTTTCCCAATTTAATGCAAATGTTTTTCTCTGCTTTGGCTAAAGTGAGATTAGGCAAGAGCTGTGAAACGTTTTGTACCCAAGGGGTTGTTTTTTCCTTAACGCCAATGACAATGCCAGTATATGTGGAATTATTCTGGGAAGAAAATAACTTATTTTATGGGATACAATTGCAGCGACAATCCAAAACGCGGTTGGTCTTTATTTTGTTTTGTTTGATATCCAATCTGATTTTTATGAAATCAGAAAACATGTAGGCCGAATGTGTTGTCGAACGATTTCAATAAACATGGATAAAGTCTCCCCCTCATTGTAGGGGGCAGTACCAGCTGTGAAGCTAATCGAAATAACTTGAACAAAAAACAGATTTCATCAAATCAATATTGGATTTTATCAGCCGATCAGGTTTTACTTTCAGTGCGGTATCCCACAATTAATGTGGCGGTGATAAATGGCCTTTACTTGTCATAATAAGGACTCTAATTTCGAACTCCAGTGTTGTGCTTCGTGCAACAATAGTGTGAGAGTACACTCAAAAATTGCAACTAATACTTCACACGCATCACAGCAAAGGAGGAGGGTGCTCACACCATCCGCAACCGATAGAATCCACGTCATTGCCATGGCACACCACCTTTCAAGTGGTGCGCCAGTGACGCGGTGATGAAGCGAAGTTTCCTTGCTTGCCCCCATTTTTCACAGCAGAAAATTGTGCTGCGCGCCAAAGACTTACGGTGTGATGGTTGGTATTCCCGTAAATTAATTGCTGAAATATTATTTCTTTTATTTACCCCAAGATAACAGCAGAAGCATTTCATTGTCTTGCCAGGTACATGAACACCTTGTATGCGTGCGTTTGAATGTGTGCGTATAGTTTTGCTTAAGTTAAATAAATGTGTATGGTGTTCCGGCATTCTCTTCGCGAGAACAGCTCCCACTGCTTTGTGGCACAGTAGATTACTATTGAAGGAGGAACGTGGAAAGTGTCAGCAGCGGCAGCATAATTTAATGATAACAGTTATTTTGTGAAAATTAATTAACATAATGCTAATTTGTTTTATTTGTCGCGCGGGAGCATATAAATTAGTCTTTTTGCTTTACATAGAGGAAGCAATTGTAAATTGAAACTGAAAAAGAATAAAAATGCAAAAGAGAAGTGGCAGAAGCGGTTGTCGAGGCATCAGCGTCGATAGGAATTTCCAACGTCGCTCTGCCTCGGTTAGCAGTAGGCTACATTTAGACTATTGTAATCGCTACCAGGTACACCAGGTAAAGCCCAATCGAGGCGTCGCCGAATACTTGATATCAAGTTATTTCATTTTATTATCAAAATTTAGGATTTGTGATTTTATGGTCATCGATGTTCATGAGGGCCGCGGATATCCGTCGTAGTTCAAAGCGATTGGGATGGTGTTACTCGTCACCATGGAATGTATCGACTGAAGTTGATCGACCTACCACAGCATCACACTTTCGGTGGGTACATGCTGGAAAATCTGTCTTTTTTAAAATGTTTACACACAAGTAAATCGCGTTTTTGGAGGTTGTATCATGTAAAGTTTATTTGTCTACAAATATAACTGATCTACTATTATTATTAGGTAGGAATAGCGTGTTTGGGGACACACGCACACACTTATTAAAATCAAAAAAGTACAATATTTGAGTTCGAATAGGTGTTTATTTGCAGCTGTTTTCGTAATTTCGTGTATACGCCATACAATAAATAATATAATTCTCTCGTGTAGCGTCAGTCTATTTTTGTGGAGGTTTGTGAGACTCACTTGTTATTAGAGAAATACGAGGGAGGACCTCTTAAAGGACCTATGGAAATCATTAAGGATTAAAATAATCAATTAGAAGAATTAGTCAATTAGTGATAATGTGGGTAACGCCTAAAGGCTCAAACTCGATTTAAGATTAGTTAATGTCGATATATACTCGTAATCACTGTGTAAGTCATATTAGTCACGTAAACTTTCGTCATACTTTGTCGCCAGGTTTACGGAGTAAAACTCTATCTAAAGAATACCATATGGTCTATCACGTTGTTGGACGTGGGTTATTCTTGTGATAGTAATGCATTCTACCTATAACACTACGACGTATCTTTCCAATATTTAAGTGAATACAGATGTAAAAAGAGTGTCTCCACATCTTCCAACTCTCATTTCAAGGGATGGTACTGGCGTATTCGCTGTGAATAAGATAGAGACATGACAGGAGGCGGTCACTTCAATACTATACAGCACATAGCGTCTGTTTGTAACATTCGACTCATAAATATTTATACAGAGTTGTTGGCAGCCTCACACAATGAGTCCAATCAGACAATCATGATTAATTGATACTCGGAGTTGAACCAATTTCGTCTTAAATATGGTCAAATTCAAATGTTTCATCTCTGTTAAATGAACATGTTCGGTGTCGAAATTATTTCATTGATTTCATGTTTTCCCTTTTATTATAATATGAATTTGTCTTTTAATTTACGACCAATGACATTTAAAAATGGTCAACGGTGTTAAGACGGTGACAAAGTGTCGGTGTACGGTAAAATGAGTTATTTTGAAATAGTGGTAGATAACATAGCATCCATAATATGATTTACGAATTTACATACATAATAAACCGGTAAAAATATTAACTGGATGCACCGCCAAGCCCTGTCTCAGAAATATGTCAAACGCAATCAAGAATAATTGTTTACCGTCTGTTTAAAATGAATCTTCTTAACTAATTCTAAATTATTGTGGGTTATGTTGAGTTTCTGGACAAGTGCAGAAATGCAGAGAAAAGAAATTCACTATGAATTGTATGGCAGCAGGAGATTGACATCATGATGCGTTGTTAAGAGCACTATATACAATTGTGGAAGGACAATAGATAATAATAAAAAAAATTACGGCGGCATGTATACATCGTGGATCCTTTCGATACCTTCGAGTAGTGGGGAGATTTGGTATTTTATTAGGCCTGACACTGCATATTGGCATCAATCTATTATAAAGTTGACACTGTCCACAATCCAAGCTCTTAAATTTGTGTATATATATATATATATTTATAATATATAATCCTCTATTACATAATTTGTGATAAATAATTGATTACAATTACAAATACTCCAAAAGTAATCATAAAGAACACTCGATTCGCACGAATCATGCATGATCACACGTTGCAAGACATGATCATTAGTTATTGTCACTGGGCGTGTTTGAACGTGAGCACGCCTACCCACGATGCCATCTCGAATAAATATAATAAAATCAATGAATTTCACAAGCAATTTTTTTTTGCGTTGCTTCTAATCTCATAATACCCATGGTAATTTTTGATCTTTCTTTACTCCTATTATTGGTTTTCTATCAGATGACAACCACGTTGCCTTACATAGAAAATATGGCGATTGCGCTCGCTACGTAGGCCATGTCAGTCGAATGAATATAAACGCTCCATGGAAAGCGCAAATCCTAGGCATTGTGAACTGTAGAAAGCTCGCACAAGGCCGAAGTGCTTGTAAATCATTTATTAAGGAAGCATTTCCTGCACCGCTTCAAAAACCCTAAACACTTGAATGATTCCTTCGACACTTCGAACATAAGCCTAAACCTGCATTGTCGCGACCAGGACATTAAAAGAGATCAGTGGACCTTTGTGTGACAAGAAACAGCACTGGGTATTTCATGCATTAATATTTACTCATAAACCAACGCCAAGTAGCGGTTGAGATCATCTTTTGTCCCCGACTACTAGATCGCTTGACCGATAATCACATGAGTGTCAATGACAGAGGTTTCTGTCACTCGCAAATGAGTCGATTGGATTGACCCAACAGTTGGTCAACATGTGAATTTTTCTACAGATTTTAATGAGTAATTTTTCAAGCCCGAGGTCGAAATTTATTAATATTTTCTTCATCTTCTATTATCTTCAATATTTCTCCATCCACTGGTTAGAATCCTCAAGAACCTTGGGGCCGCATGTCAGCAATAACGCGCCGAATGTTCTCTTCCAAGGCGTCAATAGTGTCAGGCTTATGTGCCTAAGCCCCCAAGCCAAGATCTTTGGGCATAATTCAAGTGACAAAAGACCAATTCCGTAAAGGAATTTTATACATGTTATCCAGTATATACATAAATGAATGCATTAGTGTTCATTTGACAAAGCATTCTTTTTTCGTGGAAACATAATTGTAATTTTCCATTTCTTTGATTAATCACTTACTCACCTTTTTTATGTAAAGAAGTTAGTAGTATGATTTGCTACAATAATCCAAAGCAATAGCAGTGTCGTCCGCGTTACATGCATAGTTACTAACATCAGTTTTAGGTTAAGTTGTATAGATGGGTAAATATTTTCCCAAAACTACTGATGGAATTGCATATCGGCTATAATGCCACGGCCCATCTAATAGCTTCTCTATAAATATACGATTCCGTCCACTTTTTAAATCGTTTAATACAATTACTACGCCCCACGCACACATTGGATAGATGCCGGCCGAAATGTTGAACAAATTGTGCCAACATTGAAATTGCCACGGGCTGACCTTTAACCAGACCCTGTTAAAGGGACAATATTAAAATCGGAATAACAATAATTTTTGACTCAAAACACTACGATGTACGTTTTTTTTCTTCATAATTTTGGTACAAAGCGCAACCTTCGTATACTGAATCGGGCAATCCAACTGAAATTGCCCGCAATATACCAATGTTGAATACGACGTTTCGTAAAAAATCTCCAAATGCTCAAAATCCAAAATGTGTTGGACTTTAGGGCCGTTTGATAAGCATGAGGCTGTTCGGACATAAAGGTTGTCAAACAATGGCTTACACTCGAGAGTGATGGTAGGTACACCACCAAAAAATTTAAAATGTGCAACAGAGGGCGAGAGAGGAAAAGCGACGATGCAAGAGTAGTAAATGTGCTGGGATATGGACTTTGATATTGGAGCTGATGATGTTTGCTTTTCAATGGTTTGCTCGGGGCTCTTTGTTGGTTACAGTGGAGCTGTGGACACACGCCACATGATGGGGGGGGGGAGAGGGAGGCAATGGTTCGTCTGTCACTTTTGTGGCAGTTTATTTGCACATTATTATGTCGTTAATTATTATTTGCCCTGTTGGTTTTGCGAGAATACTTTACAATCATACCTATACACATGCATAATGCATGTGCTCGTATGTGTGCTCGGACGGGTGCATGTGTATGTGTGTGGATGTGTTTGCTGTAATCATTATGATTATTGTTCTTGTTGCTGTTTTTAACTCGTTGTTGGACGACGACGAGTAGGTTTGTATTGTGGCATAATTTATGCAATTGCTTTAATATATTTTGCATGCATGATCTGCCAGTGTGGCGAACACAAATAATCTTTATTAACTTTGCGTTTATTTGTTTGTTTGTGCCCGCTTGCCCTCGCGCCGACCGTTTTTTATTTGTATTTACCCAGCGGTCTGGGGCCATAGCCATAATGCGGTGACAGATTAATGCAAGAGGGGGAGGCTCATAACTCAAAATGTTTTGTGGGCCGTGTGTTCGGGGCAAGGAGGGGCCGGGCCGGGCCGGGCTGGGCTATGCTGTGCAACGAACAGAACAGCACAGCACATCACATCACAGCACAGCAAAGAAAGGAGCCCTGGTGTTATTTACAATGTACAGTAAATATTCATTTTCACTTGGCAATTGTTGTTTGCGTTCGCATGTAATCGTATTTGTGTGAGGCTGTGCCAGTTGTAATGTAAGTGTAGGTGTGTGCGTGTATTTGCATTTGTTCGGCGGTCGGCTATTGTGAGAGTTGTTTATTTAACTTTTGTGTAGCTGCTGAACTTCCATCGGATCGGTGCGTATTTTAATGGGAACCTACTGAGCTGTGTGTTCATTTCCATCCATCCATCCATTCATTCATCTCCTCTCCGCCCATTCCGCACACCAAAGGCAATGGATGAGAGTTTAAAATACGTTTGCAACGTATTTCATGAAAATTAATGTCATTTAGGTCTCCTTTTCTTTTTTGTTTGTGAATTATTTTCGCTTTTATTGCTGTTGAATGTATTTTTATGGCTTTGCATGTTGATTTTTTGTCATTTATTTGAATTGTACTTTTACTGGGAATATGGAGTATATTTGTCTCTGTACATCTGTACATATATACTCATGTATGTACCATGTACCATGTACATTGTACATAGTTGAGTTGATGTCTGCGCACAGTGTTTAACGTTTGCGTTCAAAACCGCTCTTAACTTTCCCAATTCATTACTTTGGATTGTTCCCAATTTATTGGCAATACAGGGTGTCTTATCCATGCATTGTCAAATGCATCGCGTTTCCTGTACAAATGTTAAAGCACACTAGTCGGAGACCTTTAAACACCTACATGAATACCAAGGGTATGGAGAGATCTCTTGTATGCGTCCAATATTTCCTGACCGACAATTCCATTTCGTTAACATTTTAAACAAATCGGTACTGCTCCACCGGTTAATTTTGTATTTATTTACGCGAGACGATCGAAAACACTGTCCACGTTTTTGGTGTTCCCAGTGGTCAACGGGGTTGTTTTTATCGTTTATTTCAAATTAAAATATATTTTAATTGCAATTATGTTTTGGGTGTGTATGCGTGAACGTCTGTGTCGGGGGAGAAAAGTGTATTTGTATAATTACAATTTCATTATTACAATTGATTAATAATTATGACAACGTCGATATACAAATGCGTAAATGTGTACAAGAATGTAATGCACCAACATCGACATCGGCCTAACAACATTAGTCCATTTAATCCGTATTTGAGTGGAAGTTGTACATTTGAAATTTCATGATTTATTCAATAAATGTCATTATTTCTCTACCGAATCAACATCGCCGAAAAATGAAGAAGAAACAAATTATATTTTTACCATAAATTTCCATAATAACGCGACGTGGTGCTGATATAAATTAAGTGGAAAATATCAATCTCTGTCCAAATCATTCTCCAAATTGATTCCATTAGAATGTGTGTACAGTGCCCGTCGCTTGGATAGGTTACGTACACCATTTAATTAAGCAACAGATGGGGAACCAGTATACGATGATCACAGCCTACAGTTTACATACGACTCTAAATGTCTAATGCTCGTAATGCCATCGGCATGAGAGGAAAAGGATTGGATTATATTTTGGTAATAAACAGTGATATGAATGGTTACTAAACACGAGTTATACGGGTATATTTCGGTTATATATAATCCGACATTGTGGATAATCAATAGTGAATTGACCTAACTACAGTGAATAGAGTACATATTGCAAATCTTATTGCGTTTTCCTTTCTATAGAATATTTGGAAATGGAAATAAACACATTTAACAAAACTGCACAACGGTCAAATGGTGTATTCAGAATACATGTTGCTGACAATGACATAGATTTTCACTCGCGCCCGTTTTGTATGAAATTCATTATATTTTCGCTGGAGCAAGATGTGTAATACCTCAATAGCGAGCCTATTTAAATTTCGTAGAGTGTAACGGTGATATGGTTCAGACACAAATGAATAAGACGCCTGAGTGACGAGCCGTAGTCTCCCCATTTCCCTCCTCAGCCGATTTCGAATCGAGTATGGCTTACAAATGTACTTGTACCTATCTAATGGTAATTAATCATTGCACCGAAACAATTTATGTTACCCGCAACTGAATGCGATCGTGCTGCGTCAGAGGGTAACCGTTGAAGAGATCTACTTCAGTTCGGACCGCCTTCTCGGGGAGTAATTGATTTTCATGTTTGTATTTACTTTGGACGGAACATTGGATTTCAAAGAAGAAACATAAGTTTCCCAAGTTTCTACAGTTGATACAGGTATTCAACTACCAGGTTTGTATTGTAAGTTGTAATAAAACATGCAAAACGTGCTCGTCACCATCAGTGGTCTCATCTAACGTCTGCATGTATGCGGTGACCTGCCTACCTCTGCAACGGGTGTGGGTGGTGGCTGTGCTGATTTTAATTCCATGCTAGCTTTGCTTTTGCAAACAATTTACACCTCTCGAAACTACTTGTTGAGTTCCACGTATGTTTGTATGTTTGTATGTACCCGTATGTACATATATGAATGTATGTGTATGGGTGTGTATGAAATTTGTGTTAATTCTACACTTGGAAATTGTAATGAGTTTGTGCCCAAAATGGAATGCAAAACGAAAATCCTACCAAACGGTGTAACCCCTCCGCACCTTCGGAGGCCAACACATGAATACTGACATATCAAATTAACTTAATGACATAATGTTACACCAGTTATTCAAGTGTCATTCATACACATATACATACGTGTACACAGTGTACAACGAGTATGTATGCAAATACACACATGTGTTCCCTTCATGTCTCCTCTGTACGAGTACATCGAACGTGTTCTCTTTTCTTGTTGCTGTTGCTGCTGCTGCTGCTCTTCATTCGCTTTGAGCCAAATGACACCCTTTTATGTCGTGTGTTTTAATGTTCATCTTGAGTTGGCATATCCCATCCTTCGGTCGTTTCTTGCGCTTTAAAATAGCTTCGAATATTTTCAGTCAACTGTCTAAGGTCTAAAGTTCACTTGGAAATCCGAGACAAATTTTAGTCATGTTCTTAGCATACACTCGCCTTCCCAACACCTTTCACCCCAACACCCACTGTCCCTCTTTACACCACCCCATGGTCGGTGCTGCTGACACACAAACAAATAGACTCCAAACATTGTCGTAGCTTAAGCCTTAGTGCACAACCAAAATTTTCCTAAATTCAAATTAAACTCATGTGTACTTTAGTTTATTTTACTTTGCACTCGTACTGTGTACATGCACTCGTGCTTCCGTTGATGCCACATGCTTCCCTGCTGCTGTTAATGATGTCGTTCGGTCGGTAGGTCGGAAACCATTCTGCTGAGTCGATACTTGGGCTTGGAATATGGGAATTTCCTACAGAACACTAGAGAGGGCAACTGAGCAGAATGCACAAACTACTGGTGCTACTCGTGGAGGCATTTTCTCTTGTTCAGCTAGTTGTTCTTGTCGTTGTTGTTAAGAGGTACGGCATTCTCACATGTTAACCTTATAACATCAGCAATAGTGGCAACTTTTCGTTTGCCACGTCAAAGGGTACAGAGTACACTCGATAGGAGAATGTGGCACATTGCAGTCACTGAGGTACTGCGTTTCGGCAATGTGTCCTTCGGCCACGTTAACGTAAATTTATCGATAGAGAATTGACCATGACATTTCCGAGTATTCACATTGATCGTTTTTTTTTTTGGCTGGACTCTATTATAAACGCTTATGCGGCCTTACACGTATTATTGTCGTATATGTAAAGTAGTCGCAATCATGTTGAAACTTTAAATTGCACAACAAATTGGGCTAATGCATAATTGGTGCTTGTGTAGATTTGAAGTTTTCTCGTCACTAGTTATTACTTGCATTTCCCGTAAAATAAATGGAAAACTAGTTAATCTGTTAATGATTTTTAAAATTTTAATAATGGACGGAAGACCAATTTCCGAAACAACTGAAGTAGGATTCGATCACTTTTGGTCCTGAAATTGTTTTCGGTTCATTCCATAGTTTTGAAATCATTCTTTTCAATGTACCCATGTTCCAATGTGCCCATCAACGTTGTGTTGATGTTGGCCTCGTTGCGATATCTTCTCCAATAAACTCGGTCTTGTATGACAACAACAAACTTCAACACAGAATTAAATAAAAAAAACTCAACATCGAATTAAAAATTCAATATTCAATTCAGTGCATCTACAACTTTTTCTTAAAAAGTATTTTTAAAAACCTGGACTGAAATATTAAGCTTCGGATATTTTCATCATATCGCCGATCATTATTTGAAGTTTCGAAAGCTACCACACTTCTTCACTGTCAAAATGGTAAGGGCTTGAAAAACCAGTAGTACAAATAAGGGTAAAATTTTAAATTCCATGGAGTTTTTTTAGACTTTTCTTCATTTAATGATAATTAAAAATGGGTTAGTACGATGTTATTTAAGATAAGTCATAAAAATATATATAAATATAAATTGGTCAGATCTATTGCTTTATTGCAAAAAAAAAACAACGTAACAATTTATCGATTATTTTCAATTTTTTCTCAATTAATTGAATTCCCTCATTTTCGCAATATTTTAGATTTGTGTTTGATACACTTTAAATTGAGTAATTACTGTTATTCTGTCGATTGATTGAATTTTAAGAACATTTTCCTCGTGTTCACATTTCACATTTCACATCGAATTCGTGTATTTTTTTTTAACAAAGCCCAACTTACAATACTGATTTTATTCATGAGGAAAACATTTGAATTGGAGGAGTTTAAATGTATTAAACAGTAGACAATTTATATTTACATTCATTTTGAGAAATAAAATAATTTCCATTATGCAAAAGGACATACTTCGCGCTGCATTTAGATGAGTAGATAAATTAATGTCATTTATTTGAATCGAATCTCTAGAAGCTCATGGCAGTCATCAAACCAGAAATATCTGTGCAGTACCCAAATCATCCTCTTCAGTACAGTAATACAACACTTTTGGTTCTTCGGTTATGCGATCTGCTTCTTTCATCCGGGACTCAAGTAATTCAGAAAATCTTTTTGACAATGTTTGTATAGGATGAACTCGTCATTTTCAGATGTCGATGGTAGTGCTGGATTTGAACTATCTGATTGGTAACACATACTTGAGGTTGAGTGTCTTGGTGAAGATGAACGCATTTGACTGCAGCTTGGACCCCGATCTTGAGCATATCTAAGTTCTTGTATTGTCCTAAACGAAACCCGTGTCGTAAAATGCAGCTGTGTTCCTGTGTTCTGCATTTTCATCATACCATTTTCTACAGTGCTGGTACATATGCGAAACCTTTAATAAATTGTAAATAGAAACGTAAAGCATGCATCAATCCATATCTACTTTAATTCAGTAAATTTTTTTCATTTTATTGCCTAACAATTTGTGTCATAACTTTGAAACTATTGATCTCATTAAAAGTAGTTGTATACATCATTTAAACATATGGCAAACCAACAGTTTTGTTTACATAAGTCTCCATATTGCTACAGAAATGTATTTGGTTTTCTGGTCACAATATGCAGACCACTGTCTGTACATTGGCAAATGCTTACTAACTCGAGTGTCTGAAACTGAGCGACAGGTGAACTTAACTAATTAAAGTAAGAAATTCAAATGACGTTTTTTGTGAGCTTGTCTAGTTCTGAAGGGTGCATGGCTTACATATTTGTCATCAATACCAGTGAGGATGTGCTGCATGAGTGCCTACAGACTGACTGATATCACAACGTGTGCAAGGGCGTAGCCAGGTATGGACAGGGGGCAGCTGTCCCCTCTAGACCCTACAAAATAAAGTCAAAATTCTGGAAATTTAATAAATGTGTATTTATATAACTTTGTATCTCATCTATTAAGTGGAAAAATAAAATAATCGTATAAATGCAGAAGGAATCTCAGAAGAATTGATTGGCAAATCGCGAATTATTTAAACCGTTCTAGGAGCAGAAATGTGAACTCGAAGCTTTTCCAACAGATGTATGGTCTAGATATCGGAGGTGAATTGATTCTTTATACAATCTGTGGAAGAAAAAACAAGATCATCGCCCCCCCCTAATCATACCCCCTCCTAATTTAGATCCTGGCTACGCCCCTGAACGTGTGTCTCAATTTTATTCGATTGTGATACCCAATGACTTTATGGAAATGTTTTTAATAGGATTTTTTCCATCAGATACGTTGGTTCTTTGTGTATCTGACATTTGTTGCACACCGACACTCGTGTATGCCCGGGCACTCACACTCACATAAGAATTTGAAAGCACTCGTACACACAGACATACATATATGTATGTTCTTGCTTTCAGAATGAATTTATATCACGCATCCATTTGGAAAACACCAGCATGCATCTGATGTTGGGTAATAAACTAAAAAGAAGAACCAAAATACATTCACATACACTCAACCAAACGAAGTTAGAAATGACTATTATTTCCGCAAAAATAAAATCACTGCTTCTCTTTTGCTGTCGAGATAACTTTAAGTTGCGGTCAGTGGCATGTAAATACAACATAATTTTCAACGGACAAAACTGTGAAACGTGCCAAGATTGAAATGCTGCGCCATACGTTGCATGTTGCTAAGAAAAGCTACTCATTCATAAAATATATTTGCAAACAACTGGTAGTGTTTGCTCCCCATAATTTAACACATTTGTACAATTGCATTGCCGGCCACACACACACACACACACACACTCACACATATCTGGAATTACTGCATGCAGCATCTAAAATTTTAGTTAAAAAATAAAATAGAACAAAATAAGAAAATATGGCACCAAGTTTTAGCAAATGACTTCATTTCTCCCAGAGACTACTCAGCGGTACTAAACGGCCCTCTGTGTTGGGTTTCCTTTGTGGCTGTATATGTGTGTGTGTGTTTTTAAGTGTGGGTATGGGTACGTATACTTGTTAAAACAACCGTATTAATTTAATATCACTCACACCACTTTTGTAAGTGCATATAAGGACGACTTCATGTGTATGTATGTGTGGAAAAGTGTACCGAAGTGTAACTCCTATTGACATTAGTATGGTACATGGGAGGGGGGGGGGGGGTGTGCGAGGGGGGGTGGTCAAGATTCTGTATGTTGGGGTCAGTTGCATTCATCGGTCCCCAAGTAGGGATTTTTGTAGATTGGATCACGTCTGTACATATGCGATGGAAATACCACAAAACAGTTTTTCATTAAAATATGACCATGAATCAGCCAAACACGCATACACGTACGTACATATATTGTGGGTATGCGTGCGTGTGTGTGAGTAACTACAAATGAATATGTTTTACATCATATATGCTGGCGTTTTGCCATTTGCGGCTTGTGTGAGTGAGCAAAGTGAAATTGACTAATAGCGTAGGAATAAGCGGGTTAGCAAGGGCTCGCAGTGCTTCGAAGAGAATACACAAAGTGTTGAAAGTAATTTTCGGTATCATAAATCCACCAAAAAACGAATAAAATGAATGTATCTGTGGCACACAGTAGTCATGTACATCTGATTGTTGGGGCGTATGTACAATGTGTACTTCGAAAATAAAAAATAACATTCTCACATGCATAGTCGCCAGTGTATGCGGATACATATGTACGGAGTCGTATAGTAGTCGAGCAAGTTATTCATGCAAAACAACTGTGGCTTTTCACCACAACATATACACACAAACAGACACACTCTTCCGCAGGATTCGTAGTGCAGTTTGTCCTTATTTCTGACAGCTTTTATTCGGTTGTTTGTTTCCTGTTGTTGAGCATGTGTAAGTGCCAAATAAAAATGGTGTTTCGCTTCTTTTCAAGATTTCGCACATAAGTGCTCTTAAGGGCGCTCGGCGGAATATTAAACGCCTTTGGTATGATTGCGAGTGGGCACCATGAGTGGTTATGCCGGGCGGTATGCCGTTGGCCCTGACAACAGTTATCCGATAAGCGTAGATACCAATGAAACAAGAAATGACGCCGAGTGGCAAGATTTATTCCCATTTCGATTTTACTGTTATTCAACTTTTCCGTGGAATATCGCCAATACCAAAAACACATTTTTTTTTTAAATTTCGGACTCAGTAACATCACTCCGAAAATATACTGATCTTTTTGAGACCAATCCCGCATTTAAGGCACATGTGAGATTTACTAAAGATAAAGTCGGACAGGGCGGCTGAATCGACTCGATCCATGTCATGTGCATAGTAGTCATATGCAGTGCCTCGTTAAGGACGGCCATCAACGACTTCAAGATAAGTCAACAAATGAAGGAACTGTTGACTGATAACCATCATTTAAGTTTTGGAAATACAAACTATGCCGGTCTCCATTTTGGAACCGTCTGTAAAGATTGAGATCTGATCCTCCCCCGTGTCTGAGTTTCTGGCCCATTATTTTCTAGGTGGTATGTAGACTTTTAAGGTTTTCTCGAAGTTCATTGTTGGTGACATGTAGACAGTCCTTGTTTTAATTTGTCGTCCCATAGGACTTTTGTTTCAGCATGTTGGTTTCTCCTACACCGAGAGCAACTTTAGCTGCACATGGGACCTGTTGAAAAGCAAGTGAACAAATTGAATACCTAAATGCACCTCTACTATCTTCAAGCAACATCCTGTAACTGACCAACCAGTATACCAAGGACTTTGACAAATGTCGGACAGAAAACATGTTTGAATCAGCCATTATAGCCTCATACTGAACTATTCAGAAAAAAATAAAGCAGCTAAGTTATTTTACTTTAATTTTATACTTTTTAAAATAACAAAATGTAGTTTGTTTCGAAAGGAAATTGAAAACAAGAAATCGTAAACAATGTCTGTCTATGTACTGCCAACCGTTTCATCCAGTGCTGTGTTAACTTGAGCGACATTGAGGAATGCAATTTATGTAATGTCATTTCTTGTGACTACAAATCCCAATATATACACCGTCGGTATACACTGGGGATAATTATCTACCGGAGTAACGCATACTATCCATAGTCAGTGCAAGAGACCAACTATCAGCTGTTTCCTCTCAGTGCAAAATGCAAGTGCACCGGCGGGTGTAACAACAGAACCCTGAGTTTTCCTTGTGAGAACAGTAGACGAAAGTTCTCGGCTGCATTGTACGGCTATGCATTGAGCAATGGCTGCAATTGACCCAGTTGCACGATGCGTTGCTATTCACAGAGCCGACTAACAGAAGTCCACAATTGACAACCATGCAGGCTCAACTAGCCATGCGTTTTTGGAATTGCCGTCAACTACATCAAGCGACGAACATGGCGAAACTCAAAATGTGTTACATTTTTAGTGTACACAACACCATGCTGAGGGGACACAGGAAACAGGATACAGGATATCATGCTAAATAAACTTTGAACACATACACTTGCGGACACTCCCAGCTACACGTACCATCCGCACATATACATACGAACCCGTCGACAAATTAAAAACAGTGTCCCTGATAACAAACATTTGCTGGTTGGCATTGTGGGAGAAGTATATTCTCGGACACACAGACATAGATATTTCCACTCACGTATGCTCGTGCATTCATCTGAACACATGTATGAGTGTTCGAGTCTCTGTTAATGTGTGTAACCATTAATTAAATGCAACGTTAACTGCAGCAATTTGCAGTGGTTACAATGCTTGCTCTCTAATAGTTGTTATCCCAGAACACCATCTGGAATGTATAAATTTAATACGTAAATATGTACTAGAATAAATTCGGTCGCTAGTACTTAATCCCAGCAGCAGGCACATGCGAAAACTTTAATTTGATACTTGGATGGCAAATAAGTCACGCCGGCAGAGGGATTGGAACTAATTTCGTGGAAGAACCCATTTATCTCTTCGGAAATGAAAAAAAAAAAAACAATAACTTCAGAGGTGTACCCAGTTTGCATTCTCGTTGCGAGTTATGTGTACATATAACTAAGGCAAGTTGAAGATGGAGATGAGGTTGGGAACGCCTCATAGCACAGTGGTTTGTTATGACGGCCCAATTCTTTTTATTAGCTTCTTCAATAAAATTGAGTGTTTTTCGTCTGACACATAATAGCGTGAAATACTGACCTGGCTAAACGAAATATCCTAATTATAGAAGGAAAAGGTGAAAGATTGGATTTTTAAGTCTACGGTATTTCGTTATATGTTGCAATAAAATTACAAACCATTCTATAGCCCTGTTAACCTTAAGATCAGCCTATAAGTTAAGCGATTGCTTAGAAGTAGGATTGTATAAGTCGACTCACAAAAAGTCGACTTTTGATTAGAAAAAGTCGGGAAAATCAACTTTTCGATGCCAACTGTTTGGACATCAGTGCAAAATGTATCCATAAATTTATTTCATAAATATGTTAATACACAGTCATTTTAAAATGTCCAGTGCATCGTTGTTCGAATTTCTAAAGGGAATTAATTACTTTGCCACTTAATATTAATATATTAACACTTATGTAATTAGTAGACAGCAATCTTTAGCACAGAATTAAATAAAAATATATATTAACTTATATTAACCCCCCCAATACATTGTAAATTGTACGACGTGACGTGACTGTTGTCGGTTAATTGTTCGTTAAGAACCACTGTGAGGGGTTGGATCTGAACGTCAATGATAAGAAAGGAGCACAGCAGTACCTTCTTTGATATTAACAGTCAGTAATTTATAACAACAGCAGCCTTGACAAGGCATCCGAATATGTGTTTATTTATTTGAAAGTACCCCCCCTTGAATTGAACATTTTATATCTAAACGTACGAAACGAGTGTACATGTACCTTAGATTGTCGCCGCCCTCTCCCCCTCGTCCACGGGTTTGCTGGTGTGTACTTATTTATATATGTATATACACTGATACGTAGACACCATTCGTTCTTACATATATATATATATATATATATAAACGGAATCATGAAAAATGACAATAATTTCGATCAGGCATCAAATTGTCTGCTAAATTACCAACAGAATGTGAAACAATTTTACGCTTCCTCTGCCGTTTGACATTTTTGTCTTTCCACTTCAACACATTTTATTGTACACACACTCATACATACAAATATTATGGGGGTGGTGCAAAGGGGTCGATGTTGTTGCTCGACAACAACTCCAAACTTTTATTGAGAATTTTGCAAAAGACAAATCGAAATAATCAAATTCCTTCGCACGTTCCTACGCTGATACGATACGGCAAAAGATGTCAGCAAGGATGCGTAATAGCGTTAACATCAACTAGCGACTTGTCAAATGAAAGTCCCCCACTCCCTGCAGGCATCGCATTGCTTTGATGTTGATGTCGCAAATGACGCAAAGTCGCTAGTCTTTCCACCAGAAGGAACTCATCATGACGAAAAGTAATTGATTGCAGTGCAGCAACTTCTTCGGAGGGTCCTGTATGAGTACATATTATACATATTATTTTTGGATGCAGCTGGAAGTGGATACATAGTTTCTCCAATGTTTTCGAGTCGTTACAGAATCTTCTCAAAGTGTACTTCTTCAAATATTCTATTGGGGTTTTTAGGAACTGCAATGAGGATTTCTTTGAATAAATGCTAGGTAATATAACTTAATACCGGTCGATGGAACGGATCGAATTTTGCTATTGCTCGCATACAAAGATTAGGCCCGATTTGAGGTCATGAGACATTGTCATACGCATTTGATATCTACTGAACACCAGACTTCGACGTGGTATATCGATAGAGCTCTAAATTAATGTAGAGAAATCGTTAATGCTGCGATACCGAAGACTCAGTCACATCTGTTGTTGACAAAAGTACAGCCGATTGGCAGTTCAAACTTCAAACTAGACTTCGGTTGGAAAGTGGCTTATGTGTAAGGATGTACTTAATACAAGATGGTTCATGCCTGTGTGATTCCTAGGAAGTAAAACTGTAGACTCTGTTGGAACAATTCACATGTGAGTTTAACTGTGGCTATGTCAAACTTCCTTCTTTCCGCATATTTTTATGTGCGCTCTATCATTAGAAATTAACCTCGGATCAAACATTTTGTAAATTTTTGTACTGATTTTATTATGAGAAGCTAGCTTAATTGTAAAAAAAACTAAACTAAACGAAACTAGCGATTTCATCATTTCACACAAACTAGGCAGCATTTTGAGAACTCTGTGAAAAATTTTAATACATTTTCATTTAAAACTGAAAAAATATTCATGATAAGTGTTGTGAAAAACTGTTACTAATACACATATAAATAAACTATATTCTAACCATTCGTCCATACGTTTCGAAACAATTTTGTATTGATTTTCTTTTTCTTCAGTATTAGATCACAATAAATGATATATTTGTTCAGTCGGCTCCATTTAATATTGGCATTTAGTTATTTGCAGCCAAATAAACGTTGTTTAGGAGCAAATAAGCTTGATTTGATTCAAGCTCCAAACACGCGATTTCCTTTTATGCAAATTCTCGCCAATTCTCAAAGAAGCGAGAATCTAGCAGTCATGAATATCGTTCTTGTGAAATTATTACCTGTTCAATTGTTCTTTATAATTGTTCAAAGAAATTACAAGTGGATAGAGACCATAGTGACACCAAGGAATTAAAAAATATAAGAGGAATTCTACATCACTGATTGAAATGGAAACCTCTCAAAAACCAGCAATGCCGAAACTGTTAAGAATTCTTTCACAGCGCATCAAACTGCTTCCTACCACCTAGATGCGTCAAATGCAACCAATTCCATGATGGAAGATTTTCTAATACAACTGTTGAAACAAACGAGCGTAATAAGTCATATTGTGTTGTATATAACAATTTCGGTCATCCTGCCTCATATAAAGGCGGCGAAAAGTACAGAAAATTGCTAAATAAACTTAGATCGAGGATAAATATTAGTTACTTTTCTTCGGGTAATAATGATGTCTTCCTAAAGAATAAATACACAAACTTTTTGAGTCCCTAAAAGTAGATAGCCTTACCCAGTTTTAAATATTAGCTGGTGATCACAACTTTAAACATACAGATTGGAATGATCCTGCTAACAATATGGATACATTTCTTAATTTTGATAAACATGTAAATATACAAATTCAAAAAGCGAGAAATTGATCCTTTAAATGTAAATCACTGTTCTATTCTAAACATATTAAGTCCAATGTAAAAATACTTCTATATCAAGGACTAATTCGTCAATACGTCGTATTATAAGGTGTGGTTGTCCGATATGGTTCAATATTGCACCGTCCTATATGGAACGCATACCTAAACTAGAACGAGAATGCCTTCGGGCTTACACATCCACCTATAGGTCAGAAGCCAGCAATTACACAAAACGTATTTCCCAGAAAATCTTGTACAGCAAATGTAAACACAGTAGACAATTTTATGATTAAGCTTGTAAGAAAAATCTATTTGTTATTAAATGTTTACACACAAGTAAAACGCGTGTTTGGACTTTGTATAAAGTAAAGCTTATTTCCTTCTACACAAAGCTTATTTTTGTATTTTTGTATAAGCAATAGCGTGTTTAGGAACAACTGAAAATAGACTTATTAAATAGATTATTAAGATTTTACGTTTTCAAAAGTAAACGTAAATAAAATACATATACAAATTTTTTTTCATGATATTTCGTTTTTAGTATAAAGTTTGAACGTTGACATTATGTGTGAAACACTACATCATTTAAATGACCACCACGCGAAGTGTTGATTCTTTTGAGGTAATTTTGGACCACTTTTTGGCACATATTGGGTGGTATCTCTGCCATAACTTGATGGTTCTTAAGTGCTCAAGAGTTAAAGGATTATCTGCATAAACACGGCCTTTCGCGTTGCCCCACAAAAATAAGTCTAATGGTGTTAAATCGCATGATCTTGGTGGCCAGTTGATGTCGCCACGACGAGAAATTACGCGGCCAGGAAATGTCTCTTGCAATAAAGCCCTATTCGCTCGAGTTGTGTGGCATGTGGCACCGTCTGTTGAAACCACATATTCTCCAAGTCGTATTCTTCAATAGAAGGCAAAACAAAGTCGGTTATCATACGACCATAACGCTTCGAATTGACGGTGACAGTCGTTCCCTCGTCGTTTTCGAAGAAGTAAGGTCCAATCACACCTTCGGACCAAAGAGCGCACCAAACATTGACTTTTTGTGGATGTAATGGCCTCTCTTCAATTACTTGAGGATTCTCAGAACCCCCAATACGACAATTTTGTTTATTAACATACCCACCGAGTGAGAAATGTCCTTCATAATCATAAACCACAATCTCCTTAAAGCACGATATGTGCCTGTGTTTTAATAATTTTTATGCGTTGTGTGATAGTTAAGCGATGCATTTTCGTCAATGTCAGACTTCCAACTGAAATGAAAAAAAATTGGTTTAACAACGTAGTTTGCCAGATGTCGAATTCCAGCCCTATACGTTTGAAACCACGAAATGGATAACCCTTTACTTCGAGGTTGAAGTAATTAATTTAGTTGATATCGAATTCTCAATTGTTATACGCATTCACATTTTGGACTTCAGAAGAACATTGTTGCGTAAAATTACCGCAAACGAGTAATTGAAATATACGCTAAATGTTATGTCCTGTACTCAAATGTTTAGCAGTCCTTAAGGACGAGCGTCCAGCGACAGAAGATGTTTTCACCATGGATTTGAAAGGGTTCATGATTCGACAAATGGTCGCTTTATACTGAGTAAGGAGTATACGTCGAGTATTAATGCAAGCCGACGTTAATTAGACCCACCAGCAACGTGCGATCCGGTGGTGTGAGCGTATGGCACAGATAGACGGACTGAGTGCGGGTAGGTATGTGAGCATTTCTGTTTATATAAATGAAAGGTCGTACATTTTGTGTTGCGACCATGGTGGGCGGCCAAACCCAGAAATAAAAAAAGGTGCTCAACTACAATATTAATGAAATGAATTAATAAAATCCATTTTGTTTCGCAGCAGCTACGTGCATAAGACCAGCTTGGTTTTATGGCGGCACAAGGAGTAGCGAGACTTCCTTTACCAGTTTTATGGGATCTTGGCCATGGCCAATGGAATAGAAGGATATGCGATATGCTCGCTCATCCGTTGGCTAACTGTAGAATGTTGTTGAGTCGGTGGTGAGGCGGAGGTGAGATGTGTATTGCTGGAGCCTAATTGCATTGTTGGTGGGTGGGATGTGTACAAGGTTCTACATTAATAGAAGAACTTTAAATGAAGCATATTTTATTTGGCAATCAGCAATGATGTATTAAACTAATTAAAGCGAACACATCAACGAACACGTTTCATGTGTTTGTTTGTGCTGGCAAAAATAGTGTAACGAAATCTCTTTGGCTGCTTCTGTACGTACGGCATCCTTTTCAGATGCCCCTCACAAAGGGTGATAATTAAGATCATTTGTTAAAATGTTGGAAAAACGTCCAATGACCATTAATTATCTCTAATGAACAGCGCACAATTTAGGCGGACTGCCTCTATTTGGGGGCCACTTGTGTTTCCGTAATTTTCACCCGAAATTAAAGAAATTGTCGATACATAGCTCCACGTGACTTATCTGTGGCTTGCCTTAATCTAACATTCTCCGACACGATGGTGAAGCTAACTTAAACTCTGGACGAAAGTTTTTTAACACGTTCCTGGCATGTATGTATGCCCGATGACCTGTACTTTGGCCACGTGTCACTCTTTCGACATCTGTGCAACAATGTACGGGTACGTTAAGACTTGCAAGAGTTGGAAAATATCTTGTGCCGACAAGGACATGGCCGGTATATGGCTTATCGCTAATACAAGCAAGAACATGTTCGGGTTTCTCTTCTTAATTGTGTTTCGTACGAAAAGTTCGCTTGCATCAAGTTGAGTTTGATTTTTACTTTATAAATGTTTCTTTTGCGTTCTCCTTTATATCGAATGAAGTTCGATTTTTATCAGGAACTAGCGGAGCCCGGCGTGCGTTGCTACGCCAAAGAAAGTAACACATATGTATATCAAATGTGAAAATAAATTCGTGTAATTTATTGTAATGCTAATGGATACACAATATTTTTGGTCGTACCGTTGGGTGTATAAATGTACAAATTTTTTGGTGTACCAACTCTTGAGCAAGCAACATACAATTGGCCGTGGGAAAAACATGAATGTTCCAAATTCAAACCAGCAACAGTGAGGGATTGCCCTTGTGCTTTATTTATGGTCATCGCGAAGCCAAGAATCAAAGGGAACTGAATCCGCTTAAACTCGAATGGTAAATCATTCGTAATCATCGGTATGCGTGGGATCAGCACATCTTCCGCTTTGAATTTGCCGCTGATTATTGTTGCCTCGATCAAATTTGGTGTCAAATTTTTAATGATCATCCTGGTTCCGTTGCATAGCTTTCGGGCGTTCAAGTTTCGAATAAGCATCACCGGTGACCCAACTTTCAATGTCAATATATGTGGTGGCATTCCTGGTGGCTCTAGTGTATTAAGAAATTCTGTTGGGTAATTTACAGCTTCTTCCTGATCCATCATTGTGTCGATTGAATGATATTTTTTCGAATCTCCGGGCAATTTCAATTGAGCAGCTTCTCGTTGCTCAACTGTTTCCGCAGCTCTTGCTTCGATAGTTTTCTTAGTCTTTGATGGCTTTTTTCCCATCGATGCCTTTTTTGGCGGCATTGTTAAGACGAATATACTTATTTTAATTTTTGGATTTAGGTACAAAGATTATTTAAAGATCTTTAAAGAAAATCACAGGCGTATTGTCAAATTGAAAAAAGGAACAAATTCAATCGTTTTCTGACAAATTTTGAAACATAACATTGAAAAAATGAACATAAATTTTCATTTTCAATTTGAAATCTGGTTTTAAATAGATCTTTCCCGTTGTCCCGTTGTTGTTTAAATTCACCTTCCCCGTCAGCCATCTAGATCTAAGAGACAGTATTGCGACGTCCCCTCCGCCCACAAACCCAAAATCTAAAATCCGATATTAAATTAGTCTTCTCCGACAGCAGTAGTATATAAAAACCAATTGTGAGCCTTCTTGCTCAAAAACAGCTTTGCCACGCCCTCTCCGCCCACAAACCGAAAATTTAAAATCCAACATTAAATTAGTCTCCCACATCAGCAGTAGCATATATGTACCAACTTATAGCCTTCTAGCTTTAGAAAACACTTTTGCCACGCCCACTCCGCCCACAGACCAATTTTTCCAACGAAACTTCACAGGATCCCCCGCTGTGGTATGCTGAATTTTCCCTGAAAGTTTCATTAAAATCGGATGAGCGGTTTAGGAGTCTATAAGCCACATACATACAAACATACAAACATACATAGTCACATACATCCAATTTTATATATATAGATGGCGCAAGGTTTCGCTCGAACGCTATTTGCAAGCCAAATGTGGAGTGAGCGAAATATTCTTTCCCTTCTTAACCCATTTGGGGCCACCAGCACTGGTCATATGGCCAGTAAAATCTCCACATTATGCAAATAAAATTGCAAAGAATACAATCTGAATGTGAACATGGGTGGGGGTAGATTCAGTGGACTTAAAAATAGGTGCTGGGAGATGTTGAAAAAAATGACTCCTGATTTTCAGCAAGGAGATTAAACTGCTCTTCTGGAATAAAATCTAACTAAAGACGGACTTAGACTATTACGTGAATGTATTTGTGGTATGTGGATTCTAAATGTGAACAGTTAATGTACAGAGATTATTTTTATTGTTCCTCCGTAATACTTGGCAATTGCTTCGTGAGCGATGCATTTAGGAATATTAGCCGTAGTCACATTTATAACTGTCTATATGTAGATATAGCGTCTTCCTGACCTAGTTTATGCAGACGACATATGACTGATGTTGCATGCAATTAATGGCATACAGCAAAAACTTTGCCAGATACGCGAGAACAGCAAGAAAGACAACCACATCGATGCCCATCACACTGGACGGGCGACGTTCTTAATTATTTATCAATTAAACGATAACTAAAATAAAAAATGTATACACGAAGATATAGCAAATATGAATGTACAATGCAACCGGCATGTCCATCTCCACGGTGTCATGATTTATGACTTGTTTTCAGAAGTATCTGCTAATAATTACATATTCATATATACCGATCCAGTTCGCATTAGAAGGACATCGCATGTAAGCGTGCCAGTATTTATGCTTATCTCCATTTCAAATCCAACAATAAGGCATTATCTTAAAAGGATCCGACATTAGATTACAATGTTTATTGTCCTTTTTGTAAACACAAACATCATTTAGCTGAGGCCAAAGGACCACTACAGAGGCGATGCCATCATTGTAGTTGTATGTGGAGTCTATAGACGTACACATTCATTGCAAATGTATCCATGTAAACTCCTGCACAAAACTATAGCACACAAATGAGAAATAGCCGCTGTTTCTCAACAATCCATTAAACTATGTATTATATGGACAGCGTCCGATTTCTCCCATTCCATCCATGATTTTATTACATATCACTGAAATGTGTTTTGGGTTGATTTCTCATTTCTCTCTTTCTTTATTTTCAATTACAGCGCACACATATTTAATATTTCATTTATTCATATATGCACGCAGTCACACACATGGGTGTTGCGAGCCTATAGGCTCATATCCACACATACACATGTGTATCTACACAGCTCGGCTCATATTTATATATTAAAAGTGAAAATTTTATGGGAGACAGACGAAAGATCATAATGCAAATGTTAACGAAAAAAGCAATACATTCATACATATTTATGCTGATGGAATTTTGTATTTTATGGCACAATCGCATTAAGTAAAAATTTATTGCATCACTGGGACATGGACTGACTGTTAGAATTGGGTTTTTTGTTCTTTTGTTTTGCGGTTGAAAAAGCTAATGCCGAAAGGCTCCGTAATCATCAGGCTGATGTTACAAGGGAGTTGGGTTTACGAGCATTTGGGTTTCAATAGAAATAAGAAAACTGAGCACCAAACCAGTCATCGGTGTGTTAAACAGAAGTACGAGTACATACTCGTATAATAAGCGCACAGAGGTACAAATGTCTTGCAAGGAGTTTCTTTGTTTTCGGGCTGATTTCGTTTGTTGTGTTGGTACCTTTTTTTGTGTCGAATTTCACTTGTTTCGGGGGCACCATTTAAATTTTATACATTTCATAACAATTTCCCAACAATAGGTCCCCGAAGGGAATTAAATATTGTAAATATGCAAATTGGCGAAATACTTTTACATATTTCGGGTATGGACATGAAAAATGAAAAATTCGCACAACACACATGTGCATGGATATTCACACATGGATCCATGACCAGCATACGCATACATTTGTATATATGTACATTCAAATGGCTGGGGATGTCATAGCCATTATTCCTCTTTCACCCTTGTTAAGCTGCCTATTCGAAAATTTGGAAGAATGTGAATGTGGATGTGGAATGAGAAACCAATTCAGTGCCATCCTGAGACATTGCCAGTGTTCATTCGTCCACAATTCATTGGATTAAATCCTAGGCGTGATCTCAATAACGGCTTAAGAATACAAGCGCATTTGTTCACCGGCATCATCATGGTGGGACGTTATGAAATGTGGACACACAGTTAAGAGAAAACATTTGTCACCTTAATATTGACGATCAACGAAGCTTCGGTATTGTAACCGCAAATATGCACATCGGTAGCACATGCGTTGTAGTTTGATGCGCCCATACAGGTCAAACTTCCATTGTTGTCGACATCAGTCAATGTCTTGAAAACTTATAAGTGGTACACTGCACTCTTGTTTATGGCACACAGAAACTTAGTGCGATTTCAGTTTCATATTTCGGCTTGTGTCGACTCAGTTTCTATATTTGCTTGTAATCGCCAGTCCCATTCTCCATATTTAAATAAAACTAATGAATGAGTTAGAAAGCAATTTTGTTATAATATCGATTGGGTCAAGTACGACATACTTGAATTTCCATATCTAGTGATAAACTTTGTGTACGATTTCGCACTTATTTAAGGAGTAAGAGATGATTCTCTATGCCATGAATCTCAAGACAAATCATTAGTCGTTGGGAGCCGCAGTAGCAGCATTAGGTTGCATTAGATACGTATCATTAATGTGAGGAGTCTTTTCTGTAGTTATGCCGTTGAAGACTCCGGAACAATTTATAAAGTTGCTGTCAAAGAATCGCCATCAGCAACTGTCAATAGCCTTGATTTTAAAGTGGGACTATAAGGTTCACCACCACAATCTATCCATCACACCCATCCATATTGTACAATAGGGCACATTGACACCGCCGGAGTTGTCTAATATATATTTACTTATATACACACACACATATAGTAAATATATGAATATACATTGTACACACAGAAAGCCAAAAAGTCAGCAAAATATTCAAACATCTGTATCAAATGTACCATACATTCGAGTACACACATCCGTACAGCCATACATTCAAACATGCATACGTATACGTAACCAACAACTTTACGTACACAATTCGGCGGAACCTTGCGATAACTGCAGAAACTTTGAAGCGACCGAAATGACGACGACAATCCCATAAACTTTTAATATATTTCACGTGCTTGTATGTAGATCTTCATCTGAACATCTGCACCATGGGATGAATTTAAAAAAATCCTTGAGTTTCGTCTGGCTGAAGGGATTTGCAAAGACTCCAGATGGATCCATCCAGATGGAAAAACAAAAAAGTAGCGCATCCAACGGAATCAGTTCCGTAAAGTATGTACGGGCGACAACAGCGCCAAATTGCAGTGCTTAGATGAGGCCATGACAAAATCGCTTACCGGTCAACTGTCGCTCCTTTGGCGATATGACCTGCGATGGAACGATACGGGATTAGACAACAGGGGAAACCCATTTATTCCGAACATAAGAAATATGAATTGATATGAATTGGAAGTAGAAATCATTGATATATGGTGGAAAAATACGTTCAGAACTTTTTATCAGCTGTAGGAATATTAATGCAAATACTTGCCTACTGGCATAGCTGGTGAAAGATATGTCGAGTGTGCGAAGGAGCACGTGCGAATCTCTAAATTGTTAGCGTCTTAAGACAACAATGAGCCCACAATTGGCTACGGGTTACCGGCAGAGCTATATCATACTGCAGGGCCGCGCTGCTAAAGTACTGTTCACAAACAAAATAGTCAAGGACCATTGAGCCGCCAACATTGAGCAACCCTAGATCTTCAGTAAAAATAGAAAGCGGCCTATGTGAACCACTCACCATTTCACTAGATCCCAAAAGTGTATGATGAAATTACAATTAATATCTATTATGAAATGCCGTATTCGAATTTCTATCCTCCAGTTCTCGGTTCATAATTACATACTCGATAAATAAATGCAAAATGACACAATAGTTTGTTACTTTTCACTAATCCGTGACCTGTTAACCACAGAAATGTAAGGTTGTTTTTAGCAATTTCGACTTTGAAATAATAGGCGTGTTTTCATTACAAGCTGGCCATTATCGCTTGCTTAATCATAAAGAAAGCCCAATTACTGTACTACATTTGATGTTATGGATCGAATGAGCCACGAAATATCAAAATAAGAGAACAAATATTTCCGACCAAAACAAACTTATCTCAAGTACTATATATTTTAAATATAATATTATCCTTTGAAGCGTTGTAGTCCTTTTATGGAGCAATAGGTTGCGGAACTTTTAAAGAAATTCGTATACTGCATTACATATCGCACGCGTCCCTGCTGTACTGGGAACCACCAGCTGCCGACTTGTTCCCTGCGTTAAAACATTAAGGGGCAACAGAATAAGGACATGAAAAACTGAAAATGCCAATTAACTGCACAAGTCAAAGCAGCTTCTGGCGTATATCATTCGGCATCAGTATAATATGGACTGTAA
The DNA here is from genome assembly GCA_958296145.1 of Hydrotaea cyrtoneurina. NCBI lineage: Eukaryota > Metazoa > Arthropoda > Insecta > Diptera > Muscidae > Hydrotaea > Hydrotaea cyrtoneurina. The sequence goes on along the minus strand of OY282513.1, from coordinate 323,846 downwards.
TCGAACACACGACCTGTCACACTACGGCCGGCATACTACTTACACTTTAGGATTCCCCGTTCCATCTACGAGAAAAACTGTGTTACAGTAAATGTTTTTAGATGGTATACACTTGTACATCACTGTTAATTTGTCTAGTGTGAACGTGAATGTTTGAATGGGCCATTTTACGTTGTAATGTATTGATAGTAAATCCCTCTTAAAAGGTTCTGCACATTAATAAACACATGTTAAAATATGACGTATGCGATTTAGTTGTAAATGCCCCATCAATCCGCCGAAGTTTCGAAGTTTGTATATGATGTATGAAACAAATACAAATATATCAATAAATGCTAATTTCAATTGTATCGTAAATATTTTGTGGGCGGATGGGTCACTCTTTCGCTATGGATCCATTAGAAGACTGCCTTAGCCCACTGTGATCTGGTGATATGTACGTATCTTTAGTGTTCAGTTTTCTTTTAAGCCATTTCACCAATAACAAAATGCCGGAGTTCCTTTTTGCCACCAAGAGGATAACTTGTGTACTGCAGTTTCCTCGCAGGGTACATCCGTACTTCGTTGTTGATGTTGTTCCAAAGGAATTCGTCGTCGTGCTGTAAGTTTATGTTTATAATGGATAACATATTTTTTGTACAGACTTGCAACACATACAGTCTCACACCTACTGAATGTTGTTCAGTCGTTTACTTCATTCTCATCCAAAAGATGAAAAAAAGGCAAAAATGCAGAAAAAGTGGGAAAAAAAAGATTTGTGCATAATGCAATATTTGCTCGAGGCCCTTTGTTGAAAATAAATTTCGTTGTTCAAGGATGAAATAAAAACGTTGTTTTGAGGGATAAACATTTTTTTGGGGTAGGTACGACAGCCCCTAATGCCAAAAACTTTTGTGGAACCAACCGTATAGAAATATGTATCCTTAAGTTTGACAGCAACAACAGCGGCCGGCGTCTTTGTCATGGAGTTGGTTATACACATATTTACTTATGTACCTTTATGGATACGTACATGGCTCTGTTACATACCTTCTTATATTTCCCCAATGGCATAGGCGTGGAGCTCTTCAGCCTTGGATACAATACTACATAAAAGGTTGCAATGATAATATACCCCTACATCACAATATTACGAATTCGATAGACAGATTGTCGAGAGTCTTACATGGTTATCACAGTGAATGTCTGATCCATGGTGCGACATCACACATGTGTTAATCCTCCCGCTCGGTTAGAAGTTGAGTAATAACTTTCATACCTACGACTCTTCTGGCATTCGCTTCCGATAGCAACTTCGAGTCGAACCCTCCCTGCGATTTATTTGTTAAACCAATGCCTAGTCGAATTTCCCTTATGTGCCGTTCCCAGTTCATCAGGTTGGGCCTAAAATGCACCTACAGGGTTCCATTTGTGAGTTATCCGGTGGTTCCATTTAACCATGCATAACTTGTCTATAAAGTCAATTTCAATCGGGTTTCCATTAAAATGAATTTACTTTAAATGAACAAGACGAGAATGTGGCGCCTACTGAATATTGATAGTCCCGGGCTCGAATTTTGTTGAGTAGGTGCGAATTGCTGTTTTATCAATGCATTTTGTAATTTATCTTAAATTGGCCGTAAGGCTTTAAATTACAAGTAAAGATGGACAAAAATGAAAAAATGAAATGAATGAATTCCCATATTTGTTTTCATTTACGCCAATGCCAATAGAATGCGTTTGTTTGTATTTTCTCACTTACAGATACATACATTCATACTCTTACAAATAGATAGAACTAAATTATTATTTATACATATATTGATTAATATGATTAATTATGAATGTATTCACCTCCACCCTCAAATGTGGTGGCATCACAGTCCAAAAGGCCCAAACTCCCGGAACACAAATACAATTGAAACGAGAACATTTGTCCCCATTAGACCACACGACTTATTATACGTAGTTCTTACCGAGAAAGCCGCAATATCGACAACCACAAAACCTGTTAAGGACCAGCAGGGGTGTCTTAAGATTAAACCGCGACATAAATAGGATTTGGAGGCTGGCGGACGGACTGCACAGAGATCCAAATGACAACAGATAGAAGCATTTGCCACAACACACACATTCGTACAATAAATTGTTCGTAGAATTGATTTACTTGCTTGGGTGTCTGTGATTGCATGCACGGGTTTGGTTGGGTTCACAAGCATGATTTTCATTAGTTTCTTATGATCATAAATCAAAATTTGAAATCTTCTTAATGACAAATACTTTCAGCACTCGTTGTAGTCCTCATACCAGTGGCCGTTCGGGCCAAGTTCATTTTCGTTTGGAGTTGAGTTAATTAATCATTTTTCAAAAATCTTATTTAGAAGAACTTAACAAACTGCTAAATGAGTTTTGCAAATACACTTGTCAGTAAAATCCACAGCCTCCTCTTCCTCCCCACAACAATTGCTAGTAGTGAAGCCACATGTTTTGCCAGCCAGTGTCTAAAAGAATCCTGTAACTGCAGTTGCCATCCAAATCGGAAACCCATGTACTCGCCATGCCGTTGTATATTTAAAAACTAATTAAGTAAAATGTTGTTATTTTAGTATTTACGATTACCACAGTCCAATGTCCAGCCTGTAGACGTGTGTACACAAATGTGGGACCTTTTTGTGGGTAGTTCCGGTTTTCCGAATAGAAACCGAATATATGTCTCCGTTTGTCGGTAGCACTTTCGAGTAGAAATATTGCAAATGGTTGGCTTGAGGTTTCATGCCAAATTAACAACAAAATACTTCAACTCTTTCTCCCGCTGAAACAAAACCACACAAGCACTCACACACACCAAACCAGTGGCAACTTGGGGTCAGAAAAATTGTAAAAACTACAACCAGAACCTTCTGAAGAACATGCAAGAATGTACAAATACGTTTGTATGTTCGTATCTGTGTATGTAAGTATACAGATTCCCAAAACTTCAACTGGTCCTGTCGATTCTATCTCACTCATTGTTAGTGAGGTTTTCCAACCATACCGCTATTTGTTATTTACTGAAAACTTTTAATTGGCTCTGAAGCGGACTCTTCTGCTTCTGCTTTTGTTTTTTTTTTATTGCTACCCGAAATTATTATGGAGTAGATAATGAAGCTACTGCATCATAAATCAAACTGTCAAAAAGAACTTAAACGTGAAAATTCGCATTATTAACACCAAAAATAAAATGAGCTGCAAAGCCATCTACACAAACTTGATTTCTTTTTCTGTTTAGGGTTGCTGCCACTTCAACCTTCACAAAAAGAAACACAACAACAACAACTTTGTAAACAAGAACAAGAACAACAACTGCAGCAGCAGTATCAAACGTGGAAGTAAAAGGTATGGGCCTCAAGGAGGTGGTAAAAGTTAACCATACTCTAGTGGGCTATCATCCACCTTAAAAGATGTGAACAAATGTATATGCACATGTACGTTTGTGTGTGTGCGTATGGGTGTGTTTGAGCGCGAAACAAGGAACGGGTGTTGAAACCTTTAATACTGGACAAATAATAAACGTATTACTCACCCTTATCTGCGCAATGTCTTTGTCCATTCCACAACGGGTCATAAACTTCATCTGGGGAGTAGTGAACGGAAATCAAATATGTCCAATATGTCCAACTTGGGAATACTTTAAAGGCTGAGTGTACACACATTCGTATGTATGTAGTAACTTCGTATTACCTATTTGATGCCCGGCCATACATCCCACCCACCCACAGCTCTGATTAATTTAATTTGTTAAATAAAATCGAATTTATTCTGACATCTGTTTTCTAGTCCGCATCCGAATATGGACACATGTACAAGAACGAGACTGCTAATTCATCACCGAACAAATTTATTTTTCAAATTCCTTAGTGGCTCAGCCGGTTTTGTGGAAGCTTGTGGTGTACAGTCTTTTTGATTTCTTTTGGAATGGTTGTTTTTGAGCTAAAAATTTGTGTTTTTTAGGTTTTTCGCATTTCAAGCAAAATGATGAAAAAAATCATTTTCAGTTTCACATTTTATTTGTACGATATATGGCTTGTGATAAACTACTGACAATGGACACTTTTTTGCGATTTTCAATATCTTATGGATTTTCTTCAAATGATGAATTTCATATCAAAACCGATATGCATTGAACCCGACCCTCTCAGATTTTAATGAAATTTTGCATACAGCTAGATTTTAGATGTAGAAACACAACCTCATTTTTAGAAATTGCATTTTTGAAAATATGTGGGCGTGGCAAGGTACCGAAATATTTGAAAAATGACGGTAATGGGTACTTTTAAGATGCGATTACTATGGAATGACTCAACCGATTTGAATGATCTTGGTGCCATTAGAAAGGTATATAAGTCAGCTTTCGAAAACATACACTGTAAAAATTTTATATTACACTGAAAAAAATTGTTTGCCAAAAATAAAAGTTTAAACTTGGAAATTTTTTTAGATAGGTCTATTTAACACATTGAGTGCCAAGCGGTTTTGACAAAAACCTTCCCAGGAGGCCAAAAGAACTACAGGCTCTAAGTAAAAGCAATCACTGTCGTACGGAAACGTACGACGTGGCACTTAATGTGTCTAAAAACTAAAATGGGTTTTTTTTTATTTTTTTTTTAAAAATTTTTTAAGTAAGTGCATCTCTTGTTAACTTCCTTATATTTTAATATCTTTGTGTGACAAAAAGGAATAAAGTAGCTATACTTTGGAAGTTATACAGAATTTTTTGGTAATTCTAATAGATTAGAACAGGGGTGCCCAAAACCACAAGGAAAAACAAAAATATTTCATTATGTACACTGGTAAAAAAAATTGAATTTCATTTTTATAAAATTTATATGTGGCAAATATAACAAAAACAAAAGATAATTTATTATAGAATATAATACTTTTTAAACTCCGCAACTAACTGAACTCTTGACCCACCTGTTGTCATATCAGCAATATTATGGGCATGAACTGTATTAAAATGCCTTTCAAAATTATATTTATTAATCGTCTTGATTATTTGAAAGCAAATCATACATTGAGATTGATTCTCAAAATTTTGAGCGAAGAAATAATCGCTTTCCCACGTGTCATTCATTCTGCAAAATAATCTATCCGTTTCAAACTCACAACACATAATGATTTCTGCAAGTGCTTCTCATTCCACGAAATCATTCAAAAAATAGCAACAAAATGTACGATGCGAGCGCCTGGCACCAATGTGTACCAACAAAGCATGCGTTCTTGTTGCTGTGTATATGAAAGTGTTGTTGCTTTGAACTTGGGTATGTGTGTATTTCATACAAACAGTTGTATGTGCATAGTAAGATGCTCAGCCTATGCTAAGCGCTTTTACAAAAACAAAAGCGCACCAAGCGCATAGGCCGTGGGCACCCCTGGATTAGAACAAGAATCGTATTATCAAACTTTTCAGACACCCCAAAAAATATGGACTTAACCTTGTTAAATTTTTTTTTTATATATTTTTTTCAGTTGATCTTTGATCTTGATCTTTAAAGTGTTTTCCAAGTTTAAACTTTTATTTTTGGCAAAAAAAATTTTTCAGTGTAATATAAAATTTTTACAGTGTATGTTTTCGAAAGCTGACTTATATACCTTTCTAATGGCACCAAAATCATTCAAATCGGTTGAGTCATTCCATAGTAATCGCATCTTAAAAGTACCCATTACCGTCATTTTTCAAATATTTCGATACCTTGCCACGCCCACATATTTTCAAAAATGCAATTTCTAAAAATGAGGCTGTGTTTCAATACCTAAAATCTAGCTGTATGCAAAATTTCATTAAAATCTGAGAGGGTCGGGTTCAAAATGTCCCTTTTTTATAGGTTTTGATATGAAATTCATCAAATACGAAAATAAAATTTTTAAATATTTTAGTGGTAATTTTTTAAAAATTAAAAAATCGTACATTTCTTTTTCATGTTGTGACAAAATGACTCAACAAACTGAATTTAAAAAAACAATTAGGAAATTTTTGTAATCGGGGGACCGGAGTACATCGGCGTTGTATTACTTTCATATTTTTTTGGACCATGTGCAGAACAGTTTCAAATAAATTTTATTGAAATCTAAACAAGTGCCCCAAAATTAGAGATCCAGTTGTCCTTGTATAATAAAAAAGTATACAAAAAACAAACATTTATGATAATGCGTATAGTTCTAATTGTATGATCGCAAACATCCAAATAACAGATATGCAAATAAAAGAAGAGAAGTGTTCACAGAAATATTATATACTTGTGAAGTTACAAAGTTTAATCAATCGTGTCTCGTGACAGGTACTTAAATTGGTACCACATAGAAATAGTTGGTTTACTCTTGTGCCTTATGGGTATAAATATTCCTCATGTGAACCCAAATACACATGGGGCCGTATATCGAATGATCCAGTGGTAATTTAGGTATTATCCATCATATAACGAGCAGTGCAAATTTTGGTTTCTTTAGTCCTTAGCTTACATGAAAAGTTGCATATATGTATTCAGGAGACATGACTTGGTATCCTCCCAATATTTGTAATCGACATACTGAGCGCTACCCAGCAAACCATTTTGTCATATTCGTGTCTGCTGTCTGACTAGCATAAACTTGATTCAAATATACTCCTTCCATAGACATTTTCATTTAGATGTATAAGTCGACTCATGAAAAGTCTATTAATCGACTTTTGCTACAAAAATGGTGAAAAATGAAGTCGACTTTTGATTACAAAAAAAAAAACAAAAAAATCTACGATAAACAATCGTTAAAGCTTAAATTAAAGAAGTCCGGATCAGGGTTCTTCTCCAAGTGCTTACAGGAGATGAAACTGAGTAACAGACATTTTGATAACTTTTATACTGAAAATAATGTAACTCTTATTCCGATGGTAAATGTCTGTTCCATCATGGGATGTTAAGCCAAATAAGTCAGTAACGATATGTACAGTATATGTGGTTCATGTTTTATATACCATCAAGTGGAACTGAATTGATATCTTTTTTATACCATTTGTTACGTTTTAAACATGAATTTGTATAACATTGAATAAAATTGTTTTATTTTCATTAAATAGTCGACTTAAGTCGAGTTGTAATTCACAAAAACTCGAAACGTGTAAAAGTCGAATTTTTAAATTTCTTAAAAAGTCAAAAGGTCGACTTTTTGTTGCAACTATATGAATGGCGAATCATATTTCTGTTGAGAAGCTCTAAATCCTAAACAGTCGAACACCCAGAGATGAATGTGTTATCAAACAATATTCCGGTTCGCCTTAAATCGTCCCGATGGCCCAATTATAATTTTGGTAAATCACATTATATAAATTATATTATATAAATCATAATCATTACCTGTAATCGCAGTATGTTGGAGCGGACACCCTAATTGCTATCGTACAGAATTATTTACAATTGAAGGACGAAGTTCTGCGAATGTATATAAACGAAAAGTTGACGTCCATTTATTACTCTCATATTCAGATCGGCCGCCATTCATTGTTTCAGTTATTTGTGTTTAAAATGAAATTGTTTGTTGGTTTGTCTTGGTCATATTCCACTCAGTGATGGGTAGGATTTGTTTTAACTCACATGTTTCCTTCTTGGACATTTTTGAGACATTCATGTATTCATGAGACATAGTTATGAAAAACGCCAACGGAAATGAACGACACACGTTGTGAATAACAACGAAGGGAAGGAATGAAGACTAGTATGGCGTATACAACAACAACCAGCAGTCTAAATGATGCTATTTTTTTTTATAAAAATACGAGAACCAGAACAAAATATTATAAGGATTGTTCATAAAAGATTTACTACGGCGACGCTCTAAAATATTACAGCAATATATATCATCTCAATTTAAATCCACATTAATTCTTTACTGGGGAATATGTGCTCGCACATTTATGCATACGTATGCATGTATGTGTGCGACATCTCTGGGAAATAGTTCGTTCTGGTGGCCGTATTCATACCTTTTGATAAAACGTAATTTATTATCATTTGCAGCATAATAAATTTATTAAAGCAAAACTGTCTCTTAATAAATAAATGACCTCAGAGTGATGGATCCGGCTGATGTTACTTCTTTCAAAAAAAAAAAAACGCAACTGTAACCCCTCAATTTATCTTAAGAATCTGAAATTCATTTTCATTTGCGAAAATTATATTCTATTACTCCACTTGAGTGCACATATCAACACTCAACAGAGATCATGGACTCAAATTGTGTACCATTTATGAACCGGAAATAAAAAGTTATTCATGAGAAACTTCAATTACTGTCACATGCCAATTTGTCATAATATAGGCAAGGACAACGACAGTGGGATGAATGATATTGAGATACTGCGTATTTGTTAGCTGGGTAAATCGCGTTTTGATTTGTATGCAATTTTGGAAATATTTGTTTCTCCTCCTATGTTTCTCCGCTATGCATGACCAAAATATCAACAAAATTTATTTTTTTTTTTCAAAAAATCGAAAAATTTGATGGGTTAACCCCTTCCTTTTTTTTTGGTCAAACATTTTTTTTTTCGCTTTTCCAAATCCTTTGCTCCTGTATGTATTCTGACTTCAAAATGATGAACCTATAACCAGATATAGTTTATGTAACTCTGACCATTACCATCGATGGTTTTGTTCATCGATTTCAGCAAAGCATTTGACACCTTATCCCACAGCAAACTAATCGATGTTTTAGAAAGAAACGGTATAAGAGGAAACGTACTAAACTTATTTCGCAACTACCTTGAATGCAGACGCTTTAGTGTTAAGATTGGCGAAAACCTGAGTAGCAAAATGGTGTCCACGCATGGCGTACCACAAGGCTCAAAACTAGGACCAATCCTTTATATAATTTATGCTAACGATATGATTAATTCTCTTACCGAAAGCAACTCATTCGCATACGCTGACGATACAGCCATAGTTGTAACAGATAAAAACATCGATACTGCTACAGAAATAATGCAAAATCAATTGAATATTGTTACAAGATGGTGCCATGATAATGGTCTAATAATCAACGCCAGCAAAACAAAATTAATGCACATTAAACCACCGCATATCAGATACACTGAAATAAAAATAATGTTTCACGACAACGAGTGCCTACACAATTCAACCTATAATACAAACCAAGTAGAAAAATGCAAAACATACATAGAACTCGTAAATAATTATAAATACCTAGGAGTCCATGTAGACCATAACTTTAAATGTAAATAACACATCCAAGAGCTACATAAAAAATTACAAAGAACAGCATACGCCCTATATCACCTAAATAATTGTGCTCCATTTCATGTCCTTAAGCAGGCATATTTTGCTCTGTCTGAGTCATATATAAGACACGGAATAACAGCGTGGGGAAACTCAATATTCTGCAAATCTCTACAACAAACACAAAACAAACTCATCAAAATACTCATGAGAAACCGGAACAACAGTAATATCCGACGACACTATCACAACATAACCCACAACATGGACCATCCTCACAACACGATCAATTACAACACTCACCGAAGAAGCAACATCACAAAATCGAATGATGACATCCTTTGAAGGCCTTTATGACTACACAACGAATTCTGAACATTAAAAGCATCTACCAACTAACTATAGCTAGCGAATTTTTTGATGATCGAAATTCACTAGAACGTATCAACCACCAACACAACACCAGACGTAGAGCCGAAGGGCGGTTTAAAATACCGCCTCATAACAATAACTATGGAAAGAGTACAATAGCCGTCCAATTACCAACTCTATTCAACATGTTACCACCAAATGCCATAAATATTAGAAATAAGTTCCAATTAAAAAATACTATTAAAAAGTATATTATACAAATGCAATGAAGCGAATTAACAATTGAACTTAATAATGTGCCAAACTAAATTAATCATTTTTACTATTAATTACGTAAATAAGTCTCCAGCAGACAAGCCTCTTTAGGCTTCGCAGGGCAAAGTATGAATGTAATGAAATTTATGATAAATAAATAAAAAAAAAAATAAAAAATAAATAATACTAATACTAATACTAATACTAATACTAATACTAATACTAATACTAATACTAATACTAATACTAATACTAATACTAATACTAATACTAATACTAATACTAATACTAATACTAATACTAATACTAATACTAATACTAATACTAATACTAATACTAATACTAATACTAATACTAATACTAATACTAATACTAATACTAATACTAATACTAATACTAATACTAATACTAATACTAATACTAATACTAATACTAATACTAATACTAATACTAATACTAATACTAATACTAATACTAATACTAATACTAATACTAATACTAATACTAATACTAATACTAATACTAATACTAATACTAATACTAATACTAATACTAATACTAATACTAATACTAATACTAATACTAATACTAATACTAATACTAATACTAATACTAATACTAATACTAATACTAATACTAATACTAATACTAATACTAATACTAATACTAATACTAATACTAATACTAATACTAATACTAATACTAATACTAATACTAATACTAATACTAATACTAATACTAATACTAATACTAATACTAATACTAATACTAATACTAATACTAATACTAATACTAATACTAATACTAATACTAATACTAATACTAATACTAATACTAATACTAATACTAATACTAATACTAATACTAATACTAATACTAATACTAATACTAATACTAATACTAATACTAATACTAATACTAATACTAATACTAATACTAATACTAATACTAATACTAATACTAATACTAATACTAATACTAATACTAATACTAATACTAATACTAATACTAATACTAATACTAATACTAATACTAATACTAATACTAATACTAATACTAATACTAATACTAATACTAATACTAATACTAATACTAATACTAATACTAATACTAATACTAATACTAATACTAATACTAATACTAATACTAATTAGGAGGAATTAGGTTAAAAAAATGGGTTTCCTTAAAATTTGAGATTTAAAATTCCCTTGAACCTATTTGACCAATTTTTCTGCAACAGAATTAGGTATCGCCACAAGACTAATATCAAATTAAAGCTAGACTTTAGGACAATTAATACTAATACTAATTAGGAGGAATTAGGTTAAAAAAAATGGGTTTCCTTAAAATTGGAGATTTAAAATTCCCTTGAACCGATTTGACCAATTTTTCTGCAACAGAATTAGGTATCGCCACAAGACTAATATCAAATTAAAGCTAGACTTTGGGACAATTATTACCCATTTAGACTTTAACTCTATTATCATTTTCACAGGATTTATTACGTATCTATTGGTCCAATCTTCAAATTTATTTTTTGACTATTAATCTGTAATGGTCAGTGTTACATAAACCATATTTGGTTACAGGCACAACATTTTGAAGTCTGAATACATACAGGAGCAAAGAATTTGGAAAACCGAAAAAAAAAATTTTGACCAAAAAAAAAAGAAAGGGGTTAACCCATCAAATTTTTCGATTTTTTGAAAAAAATAAATTTTGTTGATATTTTGCTCATGCATAGCGGACCTTAATCAGAATACGATACTGTTTTCAATTTTGAGATTGAACAAATAGTTTGGGAGAAATTGGCTTCAGAAAATGGAGTTTTCCTAAAATTTGAGATTGAAAAGTTCCTTAAAAATAATACCAAACTTTCCCGGTAGGCGAATTGGTAGCGTGCTTGCCTATCAGCGTGGGTTTGTGGGTTCGATTCCCACCAGAGGCTTTGGTCTGTCGCTGCAAAAATCAAGCCAAATGGTCTTTGTCACCCGGTTTACCCTTGGACCCAAAATTAGAATATAAATTTACTTTGTATTGTAATTAATTAATAAATAAATAAATAAATAATACCAAACTTTTTTCAGCAACTGACTTATGCATCTACTATAGGTTATTGGATCATCATTTTGAAGACAGAATACATACAGGAGCAAAGGATTTGGAAAAATCCTTTTTGCCATATATTAAATTTTTTGAGAAACTTTACGTAAATTGTCAAAAAATGTTTTATAACTTTTTAAAATTCAATGAAACTGTAAAAAAGTAATAATGCAGTTCGGAAGACGATAAAGTTGCAAGTAATTTAAACAAATATTGATTTTACTTTTATCGTTTCAAAGTTATGGCTGTTTTACCATTATATTGGTTGGTGTATTAGTTAATTCGTTACTTTGTGTGCCGATTACGAAGTTGCAGATATGCTTATTTCTACACAAAGCTTATTTGGATGTAAATGTAACTCGTTTGCTATTACTTACTTATTTCCCTTAACATTCCATGAAGGAACAGAACTTCTCTCGAATCAGTGAGCTGTGCGCGATACAATTGTGTACACTCACTGACCGGGACCTACTGTTTAAAGCCGGCTCCGAACGGCTAATGCTTTTCTAGAGAAGTTTTACATGGCTTAGAGATTGCTCTCTTACTCGTAAAATCCTCAGCATTTATGAGGTGGAAAACAGCTGCTGAAAAATGTTTGATGGTCGTACCCGGTTTCGAACTCGGGTTATTCTGTGTGATAGTCGCACACACTACCTACCACACCACGGTCTTCCACTTTCTCATTTGCTATTATTATTACATATTTGTGTATGAGCAATATCGTGTTTGGGAAAAACAGACAACAAACTTATTATATTCAACAAAGTACAACATATGAGTGCGAATAACATTTGCAGCAGTTTTTTTTGACTCTACGCTCTTTTAGATAATACCAATAGCCTAGAGAATAAGATGAATCGATATATAGAGATTAACAAATTGAAAAAATAAAAAATAACACAAAAATGTTTACATATATATTTAATATTTATAACCTACAAACAAGTTAATGGTATGGAAAAATATACATAAACTTTTTTTTTTTCAGGGTGTATGTTTAAATACTTTCACACATAGTAGGTTTTGTTTTATTTCTACAGAACAGCAGAAGAAGAAAAAACCATTTCAAAATGTTCACTAAATCTGTAAACAGAAATTGAATTCGATTGGAATCGCAAATACAAATGGCTTTGGACAGAAAATGTTACAAGTCAACCAAAACTAATCAGCGCTTGTACGCATTAGGGGTATCCACTTCGAACATAACCGTATTTTCAAATTGTGATATTATCACATTGCCGGCATGGTGAGTTGGTAACTTCCCTATTGTAATACGGGGGTATATGTTTTGCAGTCCGAATTTGACGGTTTCCTGAGACGATGCAAGGCATTCGGTTCTTAACACTAAAAACACTGCTGAAACACTATTTCGGCGGAATTGTATTCAATTCAATTTTTTTTTTTTGTTAAGAACCAACACTGATCTGAACCAGCGGTCGATTTATTTTCTACATACGCACAACTGTACCCCACAAATGAATACCCTTATTTAGTTTTTATGATTTTTAATTAGAGCGCAAGTGCTGCTATGAGGCTTTAATCTCTTTTGGTGTGTTGTCCTCCTGTTAGAGTGGATTACGAGGACTTTAATGCGATGTTTATCTGAGTATACACAATGTGCAATGGTTCACTTTTGTTTCGGTCAAAAACTAATTTTGTGCAGTTGTTTTCGTCACAAAAAAAAAAAAAAACAACAACAACAAACATTGCAAATGTTAGTAGATGTTGTTTGTAAATAAAATTGTAGCGCAGTGGTTTATGCGTTTATTATGCTGCACGTACCAACATCGGATCGATATTAAAGGCAGCAATTTAATAAAGTGATGTCCGAATATCGAACTTGTAATTTGTATTTCATAGTTAGGTAACGTAGTTGTATGAATTTTCCCTTAACATTCCGTTAAAACTCAAAGGGGAAATTCACTGAAATCAGTGCGCTGTCTAGGATGTGATTTGTATACTCGCTCTCGCTGGTCACACGATCATATACATTTTGGAGGGGACATAGGGGTACACTCGTATGGGGACCGTATTCACAACGAGAGTACAAGCATAATCACTCGGTCACAATTCAACGGCCGCCTGGCTGTGTATGCTCAGCGGGACTTTATCTACATATCGTACATACTTCGTGTACGTACCCATTTTTTTTTTTTTTTTTTTGGCATTTTAACATCTTTGTTGTTGTTGCTTTCACTAAAATCTAGTGAATTTTAGGGCATGGAATATCGAAGCTTTAGTGGCGATAGTTGCTGAGTTGGTTGTTGGTTCTTATCAAAGCGTCAACAGGCTGCAATGCCTCTGCGAGTTTGTTTGCTTTGGTTGCATTCGGCGCAGAGTGTGTGCGTTCAGTGGATAGTTTTACTTGCGTGGACTTGGATAGAATTGTTATTTTTCATTTGGCCGAAATGGGAGAAATTGTTTTCGTTCCGTCACTTATTTATTTTTTCATGATATTTTGTTGTCGTTGTTGTTTGTGTACCAACAACAACAGCAGCAGCAATTGCAACAATGTCCACAACCTACAAAAACGCATACACACGTACAAGAGCTTTCCAGGGATTGAGGTTGCTGCGGTTGTATGAGTGTTTATGTTTTTTTGTTTGTGTTTTAATTTTTTTCCATTTCAATTTGAAAAGGTTTTTTTTTTTCGCATTTGTCGTATGCTTTCTCCGTTCTCTACTAGTGCCCGACACAGTCCCAGTTGTGCCGTTGTTTGTACCCCGATTTGGTGTTGTTGTTGTTGTTCCGGATGTGCCTTGTCGATTTATTCAAATGCAAAATCCTGGAAAATCCCTTAAGGGCTAGTGTTGAAATACACGGCTGCAAACAGCGTACAGCGTACAAATACGACTGATATAATATGCGTGTGTCTGTGTAAGTGAGTGTGAGTATGAGTATGATGAATGCATGAGTCTCAGGACACAATCCGCAGCATCATTGAATTTGCGGAATATATTTTTTAATGATTTTTTGTATACTTTACAATGACATTAACGGTACACTGAACGTTGGAGTGTTGAAGTGTTCTGTTTTTCTTCTCATTTTTTTATTATCACAAAACAATAAAAACAAATTTAAATTAAAGAAAAATAGATTCCCCAACTCCCACGCACTCTATTTGAAACATAGACACTGTGAATATATGGCTGTGTGTAAACCGGGCGACATCAACATTAGCCGCGGTAAGTTCAACAGCAGCCACCGCCACTTCCACATCTACAGGGGTCTACAGAAATACCACCGCTGCCCGATCTGCCAAAGCATATCCTGTTCGCTGTCGTTGACGTTCCGCCAATTCAACCATTCGCAGCTCTTTGCCATTGCGTTTCGTTTTTATTTCGTTGCTTTTGCCGTTGCCGTTGTCGTTTATTTGTTGATGCAATTGCGTAAATTGTTTTTAGAAGCTTTTTATTGCGATGTGAAGAGGCTTTAATGGCTCCGATTCCGCTACTTTGCTGTCTTTATGGTAGCAAATAACACAATCATAATGGAAACGAATCGCTGCTGCGAGATTCATTGGCAGCAGCTGCGGTGGTTGCCATCCCATGATGACTTTCTGACGGATGCAAACGCCATTCGTTGTCTGTATGAATGTGGGTGTGTGTGTATGTGTGATTATAATGTCATCTTCATTTATGCATTATTTTGCCAGATATGTTCTCGTTAATTAAATTCCTTTGAACAGTCATCATGAGTTACAACGGCACCCAGACTGTCGTACTGAAAGTCACTCTTTCTCAGGGAATGTCCGAATACATGAATCTCCACGATTATATCTGCTTCCCGGGTCTTATACAGCTCGGTTGGTATTCCGTCAGCACCTGCGGCCTTGTTGTTCTTAATCCTGGATGTTGCTGCATTGACTTTATCAGCTATTGGTTGCAGGATTTTTCGGCCGCTGGAGAACTGGTTTATCTAAATCCCCAGCGCACTCGACGTGTCTGTCATATTTCCATTTTCATCTCTACACAACGTTATGCTAGTTGGTGAGTCTTTTGTTTGATATTTTACTCGATGGTAGAATTTTCTGGGTTCATTTCCATCAGCGTCACTCAATCACTTCACATTTCCGTCTATTCATTTCTTTCTTCGGAATAAACGATTTCCCTCCCTACTAACAAGCGGTATCACTGCAACACAGTTCGCGTCGACATGCCTTCCGTCTATCACAACATGATCGATTTGGTTTCTCGTCTTTTAATCGGATGCCAGCCATGTTGTCTTATGGGACTCGAACTGCTTGCTACCATATTCCTCAGCCTCATTCTGTTGTTGGAGGTGTCATGGGTCCATGTGAATTGTGCCATTAAAATGTCCGAGAACAATTACAATGTCATGGCCAGGACTGCGGTCGTATATCTGACATTGGCGCTCGTAAACATATCCATACCGTCCAAGTTCTCCAAGCGAACATGCTACTCCAAGATGTATAAAACGTCTTATTCGTATCAATACAACTCTTATATTAGATATAACTTATATACTAGATCGCCTGCCCTCTAAAGTCCTATTGTTTACACTGATGAACACCCAAATCCTCCGCGGGATTTTGCGATTTTGTATCAGAATCGGTTTTTGAAATTTGCAGAAACCGTACGATTTTTAATAGATTCGAGATTGAGTTTAGTTTTTTTTTTCGCAACACCAGATCCGTAAATTTTATAAATAGAATGACACTTTTACTTCAAACGATATCACAAAAGTGTATAAAACTTCCTTCTGTACTTCACTATGAAAAAAATGTTGTCCGAACCAATTAAGCTGATTTTTACTAAAAAGGTGGACGTAACAAAATTAAATGAGTCTACCTCCATTACACATATTTTCCACTAGACGCTGAACCGGAGAAGACAATGTCACAATGCACATCATACATCTTTAGAATTCTGTTCTGTTTTAGAACCAGTTTCTGTGCGACATTTTTTGTACGGGTTTTTTTAAAATATATTCGTGTCTGATTGCGCAAGGTGGCCGTTAAATAAAGTGATTTACTAAGTATATGATCGTGCCTACACAACGTATGTCTATACAAATTAGATTGGTTTCGATGTTCCACCAACACCTTTTATCGCTTTGAAACAAAAACAGTTTTAGTTTGTTGTAGATTTTCAAATGTTCACTTTATTTTGTTTGCATTTATTTTTTCTCAGTTTATATTACTCGTATTGATTTTACAATTTGATAATGTTTAGGTACAATATAACTACTAATTACAATGATACTTAGATTATTCTTACACTTACACTAAATTAGGTAGGTAGTCTGTTATTTGCATTATTAAATTTCGATTTGATTTGAACTAAGCCTGAGCCAGGAAAGATAATCTTCTGTACATACGAAAGGATTGGTTTGGCAGTGGGACGAATAACGTCGTACAATCAAATAATGGATATCAGTCAGTCTTGGAACGTGTGTCGCCACTTCAGGACTCTAAACGGAGAAAAGCAAGCAGAAACTGCAACAATTATGTAATGAGCGTCCTAGTTCAAATAAGTAAGTATGTATGTATTTGTGGAGTACCAAGTATTGGTGGTGATTGCTTGAATTTGTTGGAACACACGTAGACATTTCGTTAAATGTGACGTTCGTTCGGTCGTTCGTTCGTTACGTACTAATTTGTATTTTAAGTTACAGAAGAGTTGCATGTTACCGTATCTGTTTAGGGCTGTATTTACACTTGCGGAGTATATCCGCGTACCTGGTTTAAATGAAATATGTAGATGCTACGAGTACTTACGATGCCTACTGCTAGGGATGATCGATGGATTCACGAATATAACTGTACAAGTATGTATGTATGTATGTATTCTTCGAATTCGCCTCAATAATTGGAAGTTATTTTTGATTTCTTTCACGGGTTCATAAGTTTATACAGAAGTAGCCAGCAAACGTAAGCAAAGGCTATGTATGTGTGCAGCAAACGAAATAATACAAAATACGGGGACACTGGGATCCGGAAGCATGCCTCTATGCACATAACACAGGTATAGGGGGCTGTGGGATTTCTTAAACTAAAACGACTCACTCATTCAGTCAAACATTTTCGCGGTAACATTCATAGTTTACCGACACATTTACACACACACACACACACACACACCGAATGGACTAGATGTCTTATATAATAGTTTACACACAAAAGTCTCACTCACATATTCGATGAACGCTTTGGAGACGTAATTCTATGCTAATGCTAAGCTTAAAATAAATCAACAAAAAGCTATAGGTATTCGCGTACAAGTAAGCGCTGTCAGGTAATTTGGACCGGTTGTCCACTATTGAGCATTACACTTTACACGCCCTCGACGAAAACAAAGCAAACGTAGTATATACACTAGACTTATTGGATACGTATTTACAAATGATCACAAAGAAATGAAAAATATTTACACTGTACAGCCACTAGGACACTTCAGCACTGGGCATTGTTTATACGTGTAGTGTTGAACGCTGATCTGAGACCACTGGTGTCGCCGCAGATCGTCCGAGGTTCAGGACAGGCGCTGGCTGCAGTCCTGTTTGATTTGGCAGGATTTCCGTTTGTATCAGGACTTGCTTGTCAATGGGGCAGGCTACCACAGGTACTTCTTTACGGTCGGGACGCATTATAAAATACATCGCCACGATGCCCATGAACAGAATTACAGAGCCAATGAGCGCCATAATAATTGAGTGACTAGCGAAGCTGGACGATTGGCCTCTGGCTGGCGTACCAATAAGCTTTGTCCGCAGAACGTTGTCAGTTGACACCACCTCATTTTCTGCAGATACGGGTGTGTGCTGTTCGGTTCTTGGGGCTTTCGCCTTGGTGTTCACGCTGGGGTTGTACGGCGCTAAAAAGTCCTTGGAGCTATCTTTCAGAATGCGCAGTCTCGAGTCTGTCTCACCGGACGAAGATGGAACGGCATTGGCACCATACACTGGAGGAAGGTGCTGGCTGCCAAACTGATTCTCCATTGATATGGCCTGCATACCAGTAGCAGAACTATCGCCCAATTTGTGGGTATCGACGATCAATTTGAAGGACCGACGCATGCCACCAGTTTCCTAAAAAGATAACAGAGAAAAGAAGCATGTCAATAAAATCCCTTTTCAAGTTGGGCACTGAAGCTACTCAAATATGTCTTGTACAACATATCAATTAGCACTGTCAAGGTTAACTGATTGCCCCCAGTCCGTTCGGACCGAAGACACAAAAAGCCACCTGTAATCGCCGGCCGTGTTCGAGATGTTGCTTGGCTTATATTAGTAAATCATATTATCTAGAAATGGTTGCGTGTTTATGTCGAAAACGTGGGTACTACCCTCCAAATCCAAAGCACGCATCAAACAGACGGCCTTTAACAACAGACACAACTCTGAATGTGGTTAACGATGCCAAATACAATACGGATGAAGTAGCCCCCATCCCAAAGGCTGTTGCGGTACTGCAAGAATGCCTGCTTCATATGATTGCATGCCATCATGCAACATGCGCCGTTACATAAAAAAGCGGACGTACAAAGTGGTTGTGACCAGTTTTGTTTTACGAAACATATTCAAGGTCTGTAACAAAATTGTCAACAGCTAGAGAAACATTGGTGTAATTAGGCAATTACCTAGGCTTTCACGCCAACTGTGTGGAGCTTGCGAGAGGCACGGTGGCTATGCATACCATCATCGACCAAGCCACCTATAGACACGCAGTCCACAGATGAACGTTTGCTGGTCTCGCGCAGAGTCACCCGAAACAGCAACGATGCAATACAAGACACACTGAAGTTTGCGTTTGGCAAACAAAGACGATCACGACCGTCGGAGTGAGCAGAGACTGAGATGCGCGAATGCATCCAGTACAATTACGTGTATTGTTCGGTATATTTGGACTCTGATCGGTCGCCGTATGTCCAGCTGCTTATGGAGGGAACATTGTTTGGCTCGCTAAGACAGCAGAAACAGCAACAACAGGACGACTGAAGATGTCTGCACTAATGAAGCCGCCATCACCAAAACCAAGTTATGACGTTGATGATGGCGCTTACTGCAGATCTGCAACATCCACAAGAACAACGAAGCGTGTGTGCGTCTGTATGTCGATGTGTTTGTGATGCTGACTTACCTTATGCTTGCACGTAACTTGTACGTGATACACTGTATCTGACCAGAGGGATAATTCAACAGTAGAACTATCAGTCAATAGGTTGCCCATTAGACCGCCTCCAGAGACCTCCCAAGTTACCAAACATTGCTTTGATGCATTCGTGATAGCTTGATCCCAGGCAATGTCTGTTATCACCAGCGAACCCTGCCGCAACGCCGAGTTTATATTCAACGGGAACGGACCCAATTGCTGATCGCAGTTATTCCAACACTAAAATAAATGGAGAGAAAGGGGAAAAAACGCAAAAAATTATCAACACTATCAAACAATATATGCATATATGTATGTATGTATCTATGTATGTATGTATTTATGTATGTATTTATGTATAAGAATAGGTTGGTTAATGAAATCAGTCATAACAAAGTAAACTTCGTTATGGAATTGGGAATAAAAGGGGAACAACTGCTTATCAATTCAACATGTACATACATACATATGTATGTAGTATATGCATATTTTCACTTTGCCCGAGCTCCTCGTATCCAATCAAACCAAAATCAATGACTGCGTACAGATACCGATACCCGTCCCGAAAGCAATTCGACCCTCCCGCCACATCAACTCCAGAGATATTTATATTCACAATTTGGAAAGTTTGATATTTTATCTTTTTTTCGTGTGTGTGTGTGTGTGTGTGGGTGTTCCCTTCTAGCAAAGTGTTCATTTCATAAATATGCATGCATTTTGCAAGTGACTGTGCTTTGCGCCGTTCAAAGGGAACGAAGATGTCATCATTGAAAATGCGCATAATTTGAAAATCAGCAAACACTCTGTTCAACGTTACACAACAAATGAAATAATCTATAATACTCCACCCTCCACCCTCCACCATCCAAACCACCAAAGCCGAGACATACAAACATTTGTGTCGCCGGTATGTATTCACATGCCGTCGGTTCGTCTCTACCGTTGCGTTCTGCATCACTTAAGCCGTCGTCTGTCTGATTTTCACCCAGCAAAAACAAACATCTGAAGTACCCGAAATGTAATATTCGTTGAGTTGGCAGATGTGCGAACGAACGAGCCATGTTAATATTTGTGTGCCACAAAATGGTATCGCCGAGTTGGTGGCTGTGATAACGTCCTCTTCCCTGAAAGGAACGCACCAGTATGCACATATTCATTCTAATGAATGTCTGCATACCCGAGTGTTTTTCGATATTGGGAACATAAAAGATGAGGACTTTCGATTATTGTGTTGCCACATGGAACTTGCCCATTGCAAGAATGTGTGACCAGATTCTAGCACTTTCCCCTGGTAGATACTGGAATTTATTCAAAGTAGCAACTCCTTACAACGGTTACGAATGGACAGCATTCGTCTTGTGGAATCAGTCAGGAATCAGTCTGCAGTTCATGGTAACTTTACACGGCCAATGGAGAACCAGAACCAAAGGAGAACAAATTGTTTTTTTCCAACATTTGATTCCGTTGAATGAAATATGTACCACACATGACAATGCAAATTCATGTATGTAATTAAAATATTACGAGTGATCTGATTGTGAAAATGCTACAGCCAAAGTTCGCCTTTGAGTAAAGACGAGATATTATAGAAACCATTGACGAGTAATTGTAATCACTCGTAGTGCATCTGAATTTAAATGTAAATAAAGTGAACATTTGCGCAAACAGTTGGCGCCCAATAATTTGTGATCGCTTACATCACATAGTTGTGTACTCGTATGTAATCTCACAGTTTGTGAGATAAACGATTTATCGTTTCACTCTTCCTGCTCACTTGAAATACTCGTCGTACCCCAAATACAATCGTGCGAGAGCATACAGCGGATAATGATTGACCGACATTACAATAATTGCCATGCATATTGTTTCATTCAGCGGAATCAAATATTAATCCAGAGTTGCCCGACATTCTCGTTCACATTTCTTGGTTATTTGTGCTTTATTCGACAGCCTATTTCAAACTATGTATGTATCTGCATTATTCCGTAATATACGAGAACTTTTACCAATCGGGTGCATGTACAGTTAAAGTCATCGGCCATTGATTGTACGAATTGAAAATGTGGAACTCGGACTTGCACTGGAAAATTGGATCCAAGTCTACGAATTAGGATAACCCAAATAGAAATCTCCCTTACCGATTACAATTTGAGTTATTCCAATTCATACAGATGTATCCCATCTCCGAGTCAGCAAATCGGAGATTTCTTTTAACTGTCTTTTCCTGTGGTAGCAATGACAAAACTAACACTTGTTGAACTGCCGACAGAAGAATTTCTATTTGCATGTAATTACAAATGTCGTCATTCGGATTTTTAAGTGGCCCATGCATGACAGATCAAGCTCAGTTGCAATGTACGTCGCAATTAGGCAACTAGTCGAAGAGGCAGTTGTTAGGTATAAGAAAAGGACGGAGGAGTGAATATGTTTTGGAAGCAAATGAGGTTCTGCGGATTTTTTTTTGTGTTAGTTTTCAGTATGGTTGTCGCATTGTAACACTCACCAGAAAACTGAAAGCTTCTGGGATATAATTATTGATATTTGGTGGTGTGATGCACATCTGTAACGTAAAAAAGAAGAATAATTGATTGTTTTTTGTTTTGTTGTTTGTATTCGTTTTCTTGCAATTGCAAAATTCAAAAATATATTTAGTGCTATTGGGTTAAACACACACGAACATACACACACACACACACACACACAAACACACATACACATATATTTGTCTATTTATAGAGACAGAAATGGTAGATAATGAAAGTACAAGGGGAGATGCAAAAAAACAACAACTCAAATTGGTATGTACATATGTATGTGTTACAAAAGAACGGAAAAGTGCTGTAAACGAGCGGAATTAGAAACACACGCGCATCCACATGTGCATACATATGTAGGCAAATAAACCATGCTAATCTCTACATAAAAAATAAAAATTGGTAATCATTTTACACAAACAACATGAAAACTGATAAGAACATCTTGCTTCCGATACTTGTACGAAAAATCTTCAAATTTATAGCCTGTACTACACGTCAACACATCAACTTTTTCTTTCGAGCAACATTTTGACAAATCAAGCCATTGGACGTGAGACGATAATAAATACAAACTATCAGCAGCCGCCACCATTTTCAAAATGAATCAGTTCCAATCTGTATGGACTGCAGAATTTCGGGTGCGAAGACAACGTAGTATTAGTGTATTTTGTAGCAGCAATTTATGCAACTTTGATGGGGATTTCGATCGTGTTGTCTACTAATTAACATGCTTGATTATCGCATAGCATCGTCTTTCACACATACTACACTATCACAAAAAACAAAAAAAAAAAAAAACACCAACCTACACAAACGCGAGTAATGTGTATGCCACTGTAGGATAAGCTTTTTAGCGAGTTCAAATATGACGGTCTATATAGACTGAAAAATTTGTCTTTTTCAAATGTTTACATATGTACAAGTAAAACGTGTTTGGAGTTTGTAGCAAGTAAATCTTTTTTCCTTCTATACACAGCATATTTAAATGTAAATGTAACTTATTTGCTATTAATATTACGTAACTAAATACAGATTTACAGCTTTCGAGAATACAATTTTGAACTCGAGCCACGCCCCTATTGGTATGTACGTAGTACATGATATACAATGTTTTTTTTTTTTCTAAAATTCGATATTTTAGGTTGAAGTGTGTTGAAGAGATGTTACATCCAATGGCAGTGGCCACGCTCATTTTTGACTCTCGGATACTTTGGAACATGAGACAAGAAACATATTTCAAACAATTGTTTGTACCAGGAATGATCAAAACCAACCTTCGGTCACCATGGAGATCCAATTATGAAATGTGACTATGTTGTAGAGAAAAATAGAGTTTCTTATTGGTGAGGGAAATCAAAAAACTAATATACGTCATGCCAGGATATTGCAGTTTTAATATCATTGTATCACACTGATATGACTGTTTCATTGAGAATTACTAAAGCTTTAAACGTAATCGGATGTATAAATTTCGTCATTGAAATCAATGTGTTCCATATTTTTCCACACGCTTTTCTTGAATTTCCCTTATTTTGATAACGAGCGTTAACAGATAATTTGAGAACACAAGTCATTACAATTGTTAACAAGCGTTGATGATTTTTCAATGTCTATTTTCCTTCAGAATGTAAGTCCGCAATCCTATTTCATTAGAATTGTTCATGAAACTCATCTGATATTAAATATGCATATTGAAAATAATCGATCGACTTTCGAAGTCGTATATGAGAGTGATTTTTGATTATTTTACTTAGTTGTTATTTTTTTAACACTTCAGCCAAAGAATCGATTTTTTCTACAAAGTTAAAATTTGTACACAGAAAGAATAAATGCGCACTTTTGAAAACATTAAGAGACTTGACATTTTTACACATCCATCGTCCCTAATACATTTTAAAATCATATCTATGTGTGTATTGATTCATTTCAAAACCAATACTAAAGTATTGGTTTGCTCGATCTTAAACGTATAATTTGGCTGTAAGTGTTGTTCCAGATATGTGTGTGTCTGAGTAGACTTATAATTTTTTATAGTGAAGTGTACAAGTGTGCAGCAGTATACACAACACGGTGTCATGTATCCGAATGAAGGAACAATTTCCCAGACCCGCCTTCGAAAATTAAAAAACGCTGAGTGATGATGGTCGCCATGTGATGTTAAGATTTCACATTGTTCCTTGAAAATCGTCTGGTCTGTTTTTGTTGTGACCAAACATATTGCAGATCTAATATTACACTCGTGTCTGGCAATTTGTCAGTTTGTTGTTCAAACTTCAAACTATTGCTCAAGTGTGTCATTGCCTGAGCACAACTACACGAAATGTCAAAGTGTCATTATCCAGATGTTCGAACATGTTCCATATACATATGTATGTGTATATGTGTGTGAATGTACAACAAGTACATAGTGCCGTTGAAATGGGTCCATAGGCTCAGAGATATTGAATTGAAGGCAGCATTCATTCACTTGCCAGGAAGTTTTCGTTTGGTTTTTTGTAGTCCGTCGCTGCTCGCCATCATGTCGAAGGTTGATGTGAAACTCTCTTAATTATGATGCACGACTGACAGATATATCTCCGAACGTTAGGGTCCCAAGGGGGAACACGGCCATTTAAAAGCTCATTAATAAGTACAGCCGATACGAGAATGACAGATGTAACATTATTGAACACTAGACCGAAGATCCCAACCACCAAGCAGCTCTTGAAATGCACACATACCATGTGTTCGAGTATGTCTGTATGCATGCGTGTGATTAAAGAACAGCTAACATTTACCCCTTGTACGAAGGATCAATACTTAGCTGTCTTAACAATTTCTTCTTCAAAAATGCCCAAATATGATTGGGGGGGGGGGCCCTTACAACACTTCATTGCAATAAGTGCGTGGTACTGAGAATCTTCCACGAAGTCTCCTCCATCTCCCCATTTGCGACAAATTTGTTTACAAAACTCCCGAAAAAAAAAAAATCTTTCATCATCTCAAAAACTTGAATGTTTTTCGGTATTCGTCGAAAAGAACTCAAGGGACGTTCGTTCACTTGTAATTGTGCGTTCGAAATTTGTTTATATTATCGGTCTGTAATAGTTTTCGATGCGATAATGGATTTGCTAGGAATTTATCACTTTCCCAAAGGGGGTGCTTGAAGCCTTTGTTGAACTATCGAATGCAAATATTGACACACGTACAACAATCTGTCAGTAGAGCAGATAATAAAAATCGTGTTTGTTTTATACCACACACATACTCATATGCAGTACACACAAACATATGTGTGGTCGAGAGGAGACTAAATACAATGATACGAGTATATTAAAAACAATTGATGTCGTCTTGTGTAAATACTTACATAGTATTTTTGAAAACCTCACTGGAAACGCTCTTTGATTATAAATTCCCATCACAGAGCACAACGACTCTATTCGCCCCCGTTGGATGGCTGGGGTTGGAATATTTTTATTTGGGAAATGAATGTAAATATTTGTTAAATGTAACAGAGGCTTTCTTCGTGTGTCATAAATCATTGTATCTGCTTTTCGGAAAATTACAAATACTTTCGATTAATGACGAACAAAATAATTCCAATCGTTTAATCAATTTGCCATAGGAAAAGTCAAGCGTCAGTAGGGGTAAACGGAGTCGTCAGCCGACACAACGTGGCCACGTCCGTTCTTCCCTTGCGATTAAAATCTCGGACACATGTCAATGTAAGTGATTCTCGTCCAGGCGAACACCAAATAGATACTTTACTTCGTATACACCCAGATGCCTAGGGCTGATTATTGGCCGTGATTAAGAAGAAACATTTCCATGATTGCTTTCTGGAAACTGTAATACGATATTTTCAATAAAGAAATCTTTATTTGAAATAACAAAGCGAGAAGGAAGCGATACGACAGATAGCTCGATAGATATGGAGATAGTCGGCCTCTGTCAGTATGGCCTCAAGACTCGTTTGATTTCAAAAATAACTGGCATTGGTTTCCATTACCATTTGCTTGTGACTTGGAGCCATACTATTCGTTCTACTGTGTTCGAATGCACGACTGAATGGATGTGTTTGTGTTTCTGTGATTTTATGACCAAAGCGAACAATTTAAAATGTAAGCTTCTTCGTTTGCTCTAGAAAACAATCAGAGCACTGCCTGAAAGAGGTATTTTATAGTTTCCTTTTGTGTGTTCGCTCGCGCCAGCAAAAGCCTTTCCTGTTACTCTTTTGTGCATAGTTAGCAAGCATGGCTGCCGTTCCTTGGCATTTTCAACGAATGCGACTTTTTTCCGTTCGTCCTTTTTGCTGTGCTTGCAGTGCAGTAGTGCAACAATGTAGAGTTCATTTTTTTCGTTCGATTTTATCGATACATTTTCAATTGACCCAAATTTATTTCCACGCTATTCGCCCTTAACGTTCGCGTTTTGTTGCAATTCAACTCTTAAATCCACATCGCCATTTCAGACAAATTGTTTATTGTTAGCTCAGATCTGGAAGCAATTATCTGGCGGATCTGGTCTAGTCTCCCATGTAGTACAATGGGGGGCATAAATTTTCTGTCATACTTTTTGTGTGCATACTTACAAAATGTGCCGAAAAGATTTGGAAGGTGGTTGTTTTCAAAGAGGTACAAGTCACATATATAACTTTTGTTAGATTACATAATAAAGGTATCGTACGCATTGCTATATGTATATGTTTGTGCAATGAAGGATTGGTTTGTGATTCTACATGGAGGGCATTGAGGAGAAGGAATGACAATTAATAATTACATCTAATAAAGGATTTAGGATGCCAACATGCTCCCTGATTGTCTAATCATGGGTCATATCCAAGGACATTTGGTTTGTACATACTGTCTAAGGCGAAGAGTGAAAGAACTAATGAAAATCATACAAATAGAATGTGAAACAAAAAGTCAACATCTTATGAGGGACTAATACTTACATTTTTACAATCCTCAAAGTCCATACAGTGATGCCAATCTTGGACAAACTGAAATGATAAAAATAAGACAAATCCAATAAATCATTTAGCTTTAACCTTTAAATATCATCTCAATAACGGCTAAGATATACTAACACCAGCTGCTAAACATGTTGCCAACAAAAGTCAATCATGGGAGCCACCCCCATCATCGGCACACTAGAACTCTAGCAACTGCCTATTTATACACACATATGTACACATCCGATGCTACAGAAGAATTTGGAACAGCTTGATTTATTCCGTGTGGAGCACAATATATTTTATGGAAATATTAACGAAATGCGTTTATTTTTGGGCGTCGATGTCAAGCAAAACCTAGAGAAAGCGTCCAACACACCCCACCTCCCCTTTCTCACAATCCCTCCCTAAAAACATTTACAAACACGAAAGGTGGACAAAAGTATAATATTTTATTTATATTCGAGTGGATATTCCATGCTAATGTGGTGATTCTTTAGCCTTTTAATTGGTCCAGAGCAAACATTTGCATAACTTATCAGCTAGCGTTGATGAAAATGCACGCTCCAAATGACTTAAGTACCAATTTGTTTCGGTTTCATCCTCCGATTCTTCAGCTCGCTGGTGTTTGTTTATTTTTGAGTTTTGGACCAACTGCGCAGCAACGCACACACGCAGCATCGAAATGCACACAGGGTTTCATATGGACGTCAGTCATTCCTAATCATGGGGAATCTAACATTGCACTGTATTTTGGGTTATTTCCATTACGACACTAAAGACCTTCCAGATCTTAGCAGCAACACAGGTAATTAAAGCAAATTTGTAATAGTTACGGAGACCTTAGACCTCTCGTGCAACAATCCTCTATGTATAAAATGATCAAGACCATTCGCAAGATAGACAGACACAGAGAATTGTATTGAAAACAATTGAACATCTGGTTACCTTAGAGTACACCTTTGCGATGCCACTAGAAAGATTATTTGTTACTGGGGTTAATTATGAATGCGCATGCATTACGTTAACAAAATGTGTATGACATTGCCAACAGGAACCCAAAAACCGGGCGACCTACCGCATTGCTTTTCAAAAAACAAACAAACGGAGAGTTTCCTATTGTTTCGAAGCGTTTCCATTTCTCAGGATTTCTGGTTCTACTTAATTTATTGTCACCATTTCCGCAAAGCGACAGAGTTTTTCATAACCAATTGAATCATTACAGTTTTCAGAATGAACAACCGAAACAGAGAAAGGCCGAAATGGACACAAAAGAAACACGGTTCGTCATTATTTCATTGGGCGAGCATAGAACACCGTCGCGCGTCCCTCTATCAAGCCACCGCTACTGTAAGTAAACTGCCAGCTGAGGCTGAGCTCGGGACAACACATGAATGGAAACAAGATACAAAGTGAACTTCGGCAGTGCTTCTTCGGCAGTTTCAAATGTGGTGGCCATTACAATGTGTTGGAAGGTAGGACTAACCTTTTTATCGCACGATGCTCTCCTCAATGCGATCCTTCTTCGATTCATTCACAAGAATGCGTATTCGAAAAGACACAAACAAAGTACAACCCATTCCTAATAGCCGTACAAACTGCATCATTTACATTGTACTCGCATTGATTGGTCGTACCCGGTCTTGTTAATATTGTCGCCAGCATCCATTACTAAACGAAGGAATTTATGTTTGTTCGGGGCCTTTTCTGCTTTTGGACAAATGAAACATCCCTGCAGCTAAATGCTGGAATGGCCTTTTTTTGCGTAGAAAATTAATCATTTGTCATGCCATTCATTTTAAAATAGTCTCATTTTTATCATTTACAAGGGTAAATTGTTTTTATCTGTCATTTTTTGGCTTTTGCCTTTGCTGTCATTATTACTTGAAAATATGGCTTTGTAATTAATGACTTGATAAATCGTAATGTTTTAATTTTTTGTTCTTCTTGTAGAAACATAACGAATAACCTACGGCTCTTCGAAATGTTTCGTCGGTCTTAGGTACATTGGCAGTTTTTTTTTTAGTAACACTGTATGGAAGCTTGTGTGTAAATTAAAGACTATTGCCACACAAATTGTGCTACATAACTGACTTGTGAATAAACTGGAAAATATACTGAGTAGCACTGATGGAAGTTTAATAAGATATGGTCCTGTTGGAGCGCTATTAGGGAGACTAATGTTGTCGCCATTCAGACAGTCATATCATGTGCGTTCTGTCTAATCATTGTAATACGATAATTACTTTATACGCGGACAGAACGTTCAATCAGATTTAATTTTATTGTTGACCTTCACATGAAGTATCGTGATTTTAGGAGTCAGTACTTGTTATTCACACAGACAACTGCTGGAAAACGCCATGCAAATGCAATCGACTACGACAATTCAGTATGTAATTGAAATCGGTATTGCTTTCGTTCGGCATATGAGGAGAATGAATTCTAATCACGAAATGGCAAAAAGCAATGATCTACATATGTACATTCACATGAGAATATTAAAAATGACTCGTGTCTTCCTTAATTGCTTTTGAAATCAAATTTGGAAATTCCCCTGCTCAATGACCGGCAATCTGATGATACGCCAGTTCCCACCACGCAATTCCGTTCAGCAGCCGAGACGATGATACCTTTTTTTATAATCCGTTGCGTGCATGCAGCCCCTGACAAATTGAATTCGTTATGCTGTCGAAATATATGAAAGAGTCAAGTCTGAAAAGAAAACACCAAACCTGGATTGCTTTCAATTCAGCCTGTCAAGTCACCCTTTTCCCGTTCCATTGCAAATGGGAACGATGTTGCTCTCTCCAACAACATTACAGAAGAAACTTGATTAGCTATGCAAATCTTATAATTCAATGAAATACCATGACAAAAACTTAAAAACTGCTAAAGATTTTTTAAATGTTCTCGAAATTTAAATGGAAATGTTCGGGGTGACTTTAAGGGTGGCGATAACGGCAGTTTCCCATGTTAAAGCTGGCCTCAAATGTGCGGCTATTAATAATAGGAATTTTTGTATTAGTGAAACTTTATTTATGCCTTAAGCCATCGTTTATAGCATTTATTTTGCACACAAATGTCTGTTTTTTTCTGTTTTGTAAGTGAAATAAAAACTCTGTTCCAAAAGGCGGTACTTGACTTCCGCAATTTATACAAACAACGGAAATGAGGGAAATTCTAATGTTACAAAGTTGTATAAAGCAACCAGCAAAATAACCATTACACTCGACCCGTAGCCATAATAATGGGTTGCATTACAGAGAACGTGCATATTTTTTTGTTTTGCCGAGTGCTAAAACTAACATTTCCCTCAATTCTCATTGAAAACTACAAAAGTGCTCGGATGGATGGATGGATGGTGGATACGCAGGGCTCTTCTGAACGGGGTACGTGCAGAGATGTACACACAAACGTCCGTGAGTAGGTAGTGCTAACACTAATAATTGCTTTCTGTTGGATTTGATATACTTCAAAATGTTTATTTAAAAAGTCAATGGCAAGAAGACCATGTCTTTGAATATTTAGATATCGGTTCATTACGATTCGAGGCACGTACATGCCAAACATATACAAATAAAAACAAAATACAATTATTTCTACGCTGCGCTTATGCCACAAACTATACGATTAGAACAAACAATCGACCATCGATTCCAACCAATCATTGGAGGAAAGGTAGACATATCGACACACGATTCGAGTGAGTGAGTGAGTGAGTGGCTTCTTATTATTATGATAAACTACCATGTTTATGGCCCATACGTCCGTACGCCCGCTGTCTGGATCTGTATGTGTATGTGTGTGGTATGTATTATCAATTTCAATTCCGACAACGTCGGCCCAATGATTATTATGGGCAGCACAAAACAAATATTAATAATATAAGCTTAGTAATAATATTTGTTTAGGTTCCTGTTCAAATCGAACTGATAAAACTACACAAAAATCGAATCGAGGCATGTATAACGGCAGATCATTGTCGGACGTCTGTTTCTTTTTTCGATGTTCAATGCGAGTATGTGACAGATAGGAGACATTCCTATGGTCTCAAAGTAGACAAAATCGTACATCTATTCTATTTAGACTCTCGTAATTCTAGCAATAGTGTGCTTCTTGTTGAAATATTCACACACACACACACACATGCAATCGAGAGAAAATTTACGACCGCAAAAATTTATGACCCTAATTAGCAGCCAAAAACGAAACAAACAACAAATACACACACACTCACAGTGGTTGTTGCAATAAAAAGTAAATTATTTATCTATTCGACCGACCATTCGATGTTTACACTTTACGGCGTCGAGATCATTAAAGCTTCATACCAAATGACCTTTCCGATTTTCTAGAGACATTCATAAATCGTTCGACATCCCCAAAAGGAACACAACGAACGTTTTCATTCTCTAAATATAAAAAATGATCAGCTT
Organism: Hydrotaea cyrtoneurina; assembly: GCA_958296145.1. Classification (NCBI taxonomy): domain Eukaryota; kingdom Metazoa; phylum Arthropoda; class Insecta; order Diptera; family Muscidae; genus Hydrotaea; species Hydrotaea cyrtoneurina. Next base: position 291,867 of record OY282513.1, on the reverse strand, counting down.
GCTGCCTGGCACTGCCGCTGCCAATTTTGAGTGATTAGTTTTCGTTTTTTTTTTTAACAAAACCCGTATTAATAGACTATCACACATACATATACGCCAAAAAAATAGTTATTTTTTAATGTCTTTTGTTCTCGTTGTATCCCAACAATTGCTGACAAATCAATTAAAAATATCGTTGTTGCGTCTACAATCGGTAGATTGGAAAATGAAGCACGAAACTGATCACCAGCGGAGAGGAAAATTACATTCGTGAACAGCGATGTCAACTTAGTGTTTTTCGCACTTGATCTAGAGACGGCAAAATGTCCAAAAATATTTCCTTGTGCGAAATTCTAAAAAGCACTAGGCCTACGCTCACTCCGATTTTAGTTAGCTACTTTTTGCAATTTGTATTCAAATGGAATTATAACATTTTACGTAGTGCTATAAAATAGTATGTCTGACAGTGTACAGCGATTTGCCTAACACATTGCAACAGAATTGGTATGTGGTACGCTAATGCGACATGTTCATTGTTTTACGTGCTCAGATACATTTTGATGGTTTTTACGCGCTTTGGTGGAACGTTTTAGTCGCGAATTTTAAAGTTTTGAATACGCGTTGACAACACTGCTCGTGAGCTCCGCTTTCCTATTATCTCGCCAGACTGCTTTGCGTGCGCATTCGATCTGCTGCAGATCTGGGTCCTCCTCTCTCGACAAAAGAAAACCTGTCCATTTACTGGCAATTGCTGTGCAGACCTGAGTTCTGAACTGCTTTATGGTCTCTGGCGAAGAATTAATAATTATTGCACTCGAAAAGAATAAAACAGTGAGTTAAATGAAAAACAAAACACCGGCCTGTGTGGGTTTCACTTCTGACAGAGAAATATGGTGGCGGGGATTTCAGGAATAGTTTTGGTGGCCTTTTAATCACAGCACAGAGCTGTAGACTCCCACAGTGAACATATGAAAAAGCTCAGATAATATTTGATTCATCATGATGCATTTTCACATGTGGTGAGGACAACGATGGGCCATATGTTCTGGTTGAAGATGTGGTACATGTGTTTGATTCGCATATGTTCATACATACATATTAAATTCCATTTACATACGTTTTCCTTTATATAATGACAATATCGTTGAAGGAAACGACATTCATACTTAGCAGAAATGAAGATGTACGGAAGAGGGAATGGACAAAAAGTTCAAATGATTTAAAAGTATATCTTCATCGCAATAACTCAAAAAAGTAGTTTCGATTAAAATGAGTTACCTCCACAAAGCCACCACGTGTTCTGCTTCCAAAAGATTATGCATGCATTTGTCGGTTGGGATCAGTAATCGGGTTTCAAATATATGTATCTGATTTAGATTTGTGCCGCTGTAAGTAAATGAGAATGTCGTATTTTCAGTTTGTGCAAGAAATTCGGTGTATTGCCCTACTTGAAACGCTATCGCAAATGTACATACGATATGACACGACCAAAAGTGTGGTAATAGTGGTAAGTGTCTTTTGGGCCTATTTGGCGTTATCGTGCGTATTCGTTAACGACATCCCTGGAAATGCTTTCGCGTTTTGCGTAGAATGAAATGAAACAATTTATGGCTTTTGTAACTTTGATGGCAAGAGACAGGCGACCAATTGCAATTGACATTTCTGCGTCGGCGAATTCAACGTGTATTTCCTTGTGCGAAACACGCGAATCTTGACAGCAGTGAAACCAACGGTAACATCGTGGAGTCAATGTAGTAAACATGTTCCGAGCGTACATAGGTACAATGTTGCTATTGATTTGCGTTCTTGGACCTTTACAATGGAGGGAGCCGGCCCGAAATGCCGCTAAAGTCACGTGCCGATCATAATCTTTTTACGTTCACATGGTCCATGCATCATATATTATGAAACATGCAACGAAATGTAGCATATGTCAGTACACATATATATATATATATATATGCACATTTACAACTACTACATATACTTTTCTTGTTTTTTCTCCGAACCGAGTTTGTTTTGTAGACGATAGGCTGTTGTTAATCCTGTCATGCCCTTTGTTGGTGTTTTTTTTTTTGGGTCTTCGTTTAGTTTTTAATTCTTTTTGAACGCAACCTACCTTTTGATAGCAACTTTGGCGGCATCTGAACAGATCTTTAGACCCCACTGCCTGGGCTGAAATAAATCCAAATAGGCTAATGGCCGTAAGAGCCATAATGCTGGTGTAGACCTTGTTGGAGAACATTGTTTTCGGTTGTTTAACTCTGCGCGATATGAGAAACTTTAGTTGGTTGTTTATGTGCACTTTTATCTTGATCTTGGAAATATCACAATTTGTTTTTGTCTTAAGTGATTATGTATTCGTTGTCGTCAACGGATTCTTGATATATTTTCTTAGAAAGACATTCGCTCGATTTACGAACATAACTGAACGTACATATTTCGTTTAAGTAATGATTTGTTTATTTTCTTCTGGTGCCTTTCTTCCATTAATGACGAAAATCACCCGCGTATAACCTTTCCACTCTAAGATTCACGGAGCACTGACTTTGTGTAGTGTAACGTCAAAGACATTCAATGTTTCGAAACATGGCATGGATGACGGTCCGAACATGTTTCGAAACGAACGCAACCAAGCACTGGTTGTATGCTGGTGAACAAGATAGAATATCTGAGAGATAAACATGAAACTGTGAGTTGGTTCGATGTGGGTTCGACATCATACTCGTACAATGTATCTACAGACATCGAGTCAGCCGGTTCTGCAAGATCATCCCCATATTCCCCAGTGAATGAAGTGGAATCAATAAAACAAACCGGACACTAAAACACAAGTCTCAATTGTGAAGAGTTCTTGCCATTTTTGTTGGCCGGAGCAAATGTGAATGGGTAGAATTCGGTGTCGTTCCCTGCTCCAAGATTACATGAATATGTGTGTACATACTTCTATGCATGTTGGGACATGTTGCGTTTGGCAATGTTTAACCAGATTGGATGTATGTAAATAAAACACGTGTGGTTTCACAAGGCACACCGAGGGCTGGCAACACGCAGGCGTTGAATGTGATTTGGTGGAAGTTGCAGAAGGCTGCGAGTGAGTGAGACAACTTGTCTCTCAAACCAGCTGACAACCGCAGGCATGTTGCGATGTATCCGCACTTTTTGTTTGGTGTAAGGGGTAATTTCGAATTTCGAATACTTCGGCGGACATGTTCTATTGCCTTCGAATAGAGCTCAGCGTGTTTGATATCAAACCCATGAGTGTTTTCATGTTTGAAGGTCATTTCCATTTCAATATGAAAACACCAGATCCTGGGAAAATACGAGGATACTCGTACACAAATATGTTGACAACTTAAAAAAAAACGCCCAGGAATTCAACTTGCTTTAGACACTCTCTTATACAACCACACACACACACACACGCATTACGATGCATATTTGACGATATTGACAGTTGTTAAAACAAAAACTCTATGCAATCGACGTCATCTACCAACAACGGCTGGGTCGTTGTTGATGCCTGCCTACCTGCTGCTGTCTAATTTATCAAAACAGACAAATCTAAAATATCCTTCGGTCCAGAGGATTATCTACCTGCTGTTGCTGTGTTAACACAGAAAAAAACTCTTGCACACAGCCACATTTAAACGTAACATATTCGGGTTTATTGACAAATTCCCAGAATTCACTCCTTAGCAATTTTATGTAAATTGTCGTCAGTGCTATTCTTACATTAAGTGATTACAAACATACAGAATGTACTCCGCTTGACAAATAGAAATGTATTCAGACAATTCCACTGATTCGCAACATAAACAGCCCAAGTTATACCAGGAAACGCCATAGGGGAAAATAACCCGAGTGTCAACGTGTTTATACTGATTCGTAGCGCTATCACGCCCATGCCTCTCTTACTCACATATTAATGCGGCGACTCAATTCTATCCTTATAGAACGTTGCACGATCCCATCGTCAGTCAATATCATCAACTGCGGCAACGATGTGTAGATGTGTACAACGAGGTCAACTTTAATGCGGCTTGATATGCTTCATTAGTTCTCAATCTACAACAGATTGAATAGATATGATATTATTGATTACACTATTTTTGATCATCAATAGTTCGGATCGTCAACGCTTCGTGGTGTTAAATGGCGCATGCCCCTAAGAGTAATTTTTAGAATACATAACTTTGGAAAAATAACGCATATCATGAGCCGTACCGATAAATTGAAAGCAACGAAGCGACTGTACTCACATACGATCGAAAAACGTACATCCAACGTTCAGTATATCTTTGACATTACTTTGCATTTAGTTTAATGCACCCCGTCGAACAGGCCTATTCACGATTTCCATTCATTTTTAAATGATGATTTAAGTGATGGAGAAATAGTGAAATTTAATTTTACAAAAATTACCAATGTGGACAACCGTATTTATTGTAAATTATGTATGTACTTTAACATTTTTTTGTATGAAACAATAAACACAGCTTTAAATGCACTCTCCATTTACGGATACTTGTGCATAAGCTCGATGTGTGTGTGTGTGTGTGTGCGCGTATTTGCACACACATAACTATTTTAGACAATACACAATTAATTAATCGCATAAATCTGCTTATTATCCAGTTTGCTAACAAACCCAATTAACCCACCCCACTTTAATGTGGCTTACCGTTGCCACCAGGGTCCGGGAAATAACGCATCCACCACCCACCAACCATAATTAATTAATAAGTTTGCAAAATGAAAATTCCAGCACTAAGTTAGACTTTCATTCGATTGTAATGCAAATACTAGGTGTGCGATACTTGCTCACATCATCCACTGCGACTTTTAATGTCGGGGCTCTATATCCATATCGTACATAGATTTCCAGTTAATGGCATTTATCAAGTGCATTGTGATTGCGACCAGTGGTGGCGAGTTGTTTAATTACCGCTCACGGCTAACAGACGATAACAAAGAATCCGCTAACGCCACCGAATGATTACCACGCACAACTGGAGAAACAAAACAACATATCCCGTTTCGAATGTTCGCGTTTGTGTGATGTGGAATCGATACTGTCTGTCCATTGTTGTTGTTGGCCAGATTAATGGTGCTGCCACCTAGAGTGTGACATGCGACGGGCGACTAGCAAACACAAATTCGAACGCCTCGCATTGTTGAATGCCAGTTAAAAACTTAATTCTCCGCCATAATCCAGTTTGAATTATTGCTTTGTTATAATTTCCAGTGCGGGCAAATGCCGCTTTAAAAATTGCCCCTGCAAATGATTCGTGTGAAAAGCCTGAACCAGCGCACACATACACATATATACACATTTATATATTTATACGTTCATGTCCATGTATATTTTTGGGCATATTCGTGAAAAATCACAGCCAAATCAATTTCAATCGCGGCATATCACAAAACTCCACATTATCTTGCGCCATAAAATAATAGGGGATATTAACAAGCCAATGTACCCTATTGAAGGTAAATACGAATATAAGAATCGATTCGACATACAGACCCATATATGTACATATATCACAGCGTTCCTTCATAACGCCCGCTGTGGCCTCAGTACGAACAAATCCAATGATAAACAGTTTACATTGGTTACGGCTGTCAATCGAGCAACCAACAGTTATTCTACGGGATTTTTTATTTCAGATCTTTTTTAGAACCCAAAATTATCTTCCGAATTATCCATGGACACAGTGTACGACGATTAAATCATGCGATATCTGTCACGTATTCCATTATTAGACAAATTTAAATGGCATTCAAGCTGAACTGAGGAGAATATATTGCGAATGCGAGTAAAACTGCGCAAATCAATTCTTCACGCTGCATAAGAGACGACAGATTGGCAGAAGAACGCCACTGAGTGAGAGAATGACTGGACGGCCAATTGTACTGGATTTTGATTGCTTAATTCATGGCGTTATTAAAAAATATTTGTTTTGTAAATCATTGCAGACAATGGTGGAACGCTAACGTGAGAGCTACAGAGGCATGATAAACCATTTTTTGCAGCCGGAGATTGAGGACAATCGGGACCATGGCCCGCGCACACTAACTTCGGTAATCATGTTATCAGCCGTCTCGGTGGTATCAATTCTCGGTCATCTCAATTCCGCGAATGTTGAGCGAGCCATTCGTAGCAAACATCCAGAAACCATCGCTAACGTTTTGCAGAATAGGGTTGACAGGATGTGAAGCCAGCCGAGGCAGACAGATGAATAACATATTACAGATCACTCCAAGTGTTAAGAAATTTCAAGGAAAGAAAGAATAAGAAGAACCCATCGGAGAGAACTAGCCAAACCTACCAACAGCAGTTTTTACTTAGATTTGAAATTATGTTAGTTTGTTATCGCAAATTGACCATTTTTTAAAATGTTCGTGTAAGGTTTTTGGGCAAATACCCAAAGTGGGCAACGCCCACTTTGAAAAAGATGAACAAAATCTATGTAATAAAAAAAAAATAGTTGATACATTGTTCTCACTCAAAAATAGTTTTACTCTTTTTCACTTTATTTCCAAATAGTTTTCACGAAGCGATCACAAACAAATTAATTCAATTTGAACATCAGTCAGCCATTAAAGAAATATATTTTAATATTTTTGGAGGTCAGACAAAGTTTGCCGCTAATTATTCAGTGTCCAATCATAACCTGTCATTACGGCAGTATATATATTAAGTTTGGCACCGTTAACTAGTACTCTGCACTTTTTTTTCTGAACTAAAAGCATCTCATCTTCACATCGCTAATAGTTCATGAGATATGGTGGTTGAAATGTTAAACCGTATGGGCAGTGTCATGCCCACTCGTCGTGTTTATTTCTGAACCATTGGCACATGTTAGCGAAATACGTGGGATCAAAATGCTACGGTGCATTGATGGTGAAAAGCCCTACGTCAGATCATGACCTAATATATGACAATTCTAAGGAGGACAATAATTTACAGTACAAATTCCATGAGATCGCGCAGTATAAGTCCAAAACACTTCGATTTGCATCCAAAATGCTTGCCAGCTGAAACGTAATGGTGCAAAGTCCATATCCCACGCGAACATTTGACTGTCGCATACAATTTCGATTATTGGACTTAGCGTGTTTACAACCTAACGTCGCCATATTACTACTGAATTGAAATTAATTTTGAGGTTTCTTTGTTTCTGTTATGATCATTTTTTCTATTACATTTTATTTATATTATCAACCGCAAACAATGTCATTTGAAAGCAGCAATTACTGAGAACTTAAATGACAACCAATGAACACACAGAAATTAAATAAGTCAAAGGACTCGCGCATGCCCTGCCTTTGTGTTGTTACCGATAACGCTAAAATGTATTTCTCTTATGAAAAATGTAAATGAACTCCACATTTTACATGGGGAAACCACAGAATCAGAAAAGTGTGCGCAATGCGTACATGTTTTTCAATGTAAACAATCAGTAGAAGTAGACCTATCCAACGCATTTCTTGGTTTGTAAATCCATTGAGTGGTTCTCGAGTTATAAAATGACGGACATACGACAACATATTTGTTTATATATAGATTTGGAAAATGCATTTCTTCTTCTTTATTTGCATACCCGTTCCGGGTGTTAATAGTTCTTCATTAAATGTTTTGTCAAAGCCATCTTATCTATCTGGATTTACGTCAGGATCTCTAATAAATATCCTCGTATACTACTAAAACTTTATTTCTCTCTTCTCGCTCTATTCGGGTCAGTACATAATGCCGCAACAAATGAGATTATCATTTGCTTCTCTTTGTAATGACAATATTTCAGTCCCTTGTTTCAATTCTTGACCAACAGGGGCATATGTACAGAGCGGGTACTAACTTGCCCAACCAACGCTAGGCATCGGTAAGGAACAAAACACCAGACACCAGCAAAACCTTAGCAAAATGGCTTTCAGTCGGGGAAGTGCTAGTCCAGCCTACATGCTTGCTTGGCAAGTGTAAGATGATACCTGCCATATGTTCGCAATGCTTCAAATGTAAAAGACAGCGTCATTTGTATTTCGATAAAAAAAAAAGGTTGCCAAATGTAGGCAATGTAAACCGCAGAACTACTCGCACTCATGTCACTTTCTACATGCCAGACATTGGAAGGCACCTCCTCTTTTATAGGCAGCGAGCCAATTATAAAATGGTCTCGGTATGAATACGACAGCACAAATGTGCTACATATTCACATACGTATGTATGTGTATGGGGTAGGATGCATATACTCGTTCACACGAGTACATACCAAGCTAGTGTAGGCTTTCATAAAATGAGACATAATTCCCTTTGTGCGTATTTGTTATAGTTTATAAACTTGGTCGGATCTGCGTGTTTCTCTTCTATGGACTCTGTGACTCTCACTCTTTGCCTTTGGAAGGGAAGCGACTTGGAGTTGTATTTCTGTCATACAATCAGAGCATTTATAATTTGAATAATATGTCCGTAATTGCATTTTACGCGAAATCATTTATTTAAGCATTCAATTAAATACGGGGACTCTCGCAGTGCACATCCGCTCATCCCTTTTAAGCAGGATCATTGTTGCGATATAATTATGTGCCGACAAGACAACCAATGAAAGACAGTACGCTTAATATGGTTTTTGGAGTGATTAAACATTAAACTTGGGATTACAATGGCTAGAGAAGTGTCGCGGCGAAAAACAAACGACATAGTTGAGGTCTAGTTTGTTGATGCCATTCTCTATTCTTGTACTCGAATATGAACTCGAAACTGTTGACTGACATGCTCAGATCACGAATGGAAATTGCTTTCTGTTTTGACAGACAACAAAATTGTAATATTTCAATCCGAAAACGCGTAGAACAGTCCGTCACGCTGAATTTGCCCATATTTGCCGAATGGACGATCCAATTCGAGAATTCGCATAGTAAATGGCGTGTAAGTTGTCTCTAAGCGCTGTACAACGTCAATGAAAATGCACTGGCCATTCGGAACACGCTTACAAGCACAGCTCACTGATTTGAGAGCACTTCCTTTATGAAATGTTTAAGGAAATTCCTACTCGTACTTACGTACTTGAGTTGTTCGGGAATGCATGTAAATACTTCGAAGCAGGTTTCTCAATTCCAAATGTCAATATTGTCGTTGTACCAATAAGACAGAGGATGAAAAGTAAGTGAAACATATTCTCACGGTTTAAGGAATCACACAGCTAAATATGAATGTTTCTATCGCAGATCTACTGAAAGAGATACTCTTACGATGCAATTGAAATATTTTCAGGGGAACGACCTTTTTGTGTAAACGATAGACATTGCCATGGGTAGACATTGTCTGTTGCAGACATTCAGCCCGACGAATAAGATGCGTGTACGAATAGAGTCTCGGCGGAAGAGTCCGGAAACTTGACCTTACGTACCTAAGAACGTTCACCCATGAAATGTGTGTGCTGTAATTAGGGGTCTCATCTATTGTTTGCGTGTAAATAATGTTCACCGGAAGTTATTTGTTACTGAATGTTTTGCTACTTCGGTTTGGCACATTTGTTGCATGGCATGTACGAGGACATTTGTTACGTGACATAAAGGAGACAATGTTGTGCAAGGATTCGCATTGGTACCGTCATCGTCTGTACTTGGATTCTCATTTAGCATTTGTTTCTATTTAAAATGTCGTTTGTGTCATTGTTGTTGTTGCTGTAGTTATAGTTGGCAATAAAACAATGAACAATGCTACAGATACCAACGAAACACACACATAGTTTATGAATGAATTTCATTTACTTAGGCCGAAATGACTGTTCGGTTCCGGGCCCCCTGACAACTGCCTTTTCATTTATATAGAAATAGCAAAGTCCAAAGTAGTTAGCAGACAGTTAGTTTGTGTATGGATGGAGGACGAAACAAGAAATCGCAATTGTCATAAAATTTCATGCCTGAACTATTTGCAAATTGATTTGCATGCAGTAAATGAATGCTAGTCTCCGAGTTTGTGTACGAGTACAGCCAGCTACTGGAGTGACTGGAGTGGGTATGGCGGATGGCGGTGAGGTTAATAGAGAATTCCGCATAACCCGTCCTACGCTGAGGTGCTAGATGCAGGTGCAAAGTTACTTGATTTCATCGAATCCGAACACGGAGAAACTCTATGTCGTTCAGCGAATATACTTAACAAAGTAGCGCATATCACGCTCACTCTTTCCAAAGCGTTTCTTGTCACAGAACAAACAAACGAAAAACAACAATATCAATTGTTGTTGGTGGGACTGTTAAAGAGACAGTATTGAAGCCATAAGTTCAAATAAGTGTTTCCAACAAAAAGTACCAACAAATACGTATCTCCATGGGTAACGCTTTCACAGTTAACCAAGTTGAGAACGATCGTCAACTACCGACTACGTATGTCCTACAAATGCCTTCCAATGTCAGGTGGTGCAACAGTAGGGCCCTGCGGCACATCGATGATCTCGTATGGTGACTGTTCGGGTCCATCGCCTATAAGTGTGAAGCTTTTAAATCGACCGGGAAAACATTTGGTGGGTGTTCCTCCCGACGTGTAGGGGATGGCCTATATCTTGTATATGCGGTATGCCTCGTTTTGTGTTTGCTTCGTTGTTCGGTATCACGTTTGTTCATGCAAAATGTCACATGAGGTTCTCAACTACAACCCACCAGAGAGGACAGACAGACAGACAGACACAAGCAAACAATGATGTCTTGCGGCTCACAACAATTACAGACCCAACTCGAAATTGGATGACGGTGTGAATGAGATTTCGTTTGGGTCGGTTATGGTCTACCAACTTTCGTGTGTTCTCCTTCAAATGTGAACAAAATGAAAGCCACGACTTGCATTGTACTCCATCTTGAACGTTCTCCTCCAACATTAACCCAGCCGAAAAAAAAGTAGAGAAAGAAAACAAAATAAATTATTAAACTAGATATTTTTGGGTTCTCTTGCATTTTTGTTTTCTTTTTTTTTTTTCGTCGAAATTGTGATTATTGTGGGTAACATGAGATTCTCCGTAGTATTTTATGCGCAGTAAATTATGCATAACGTTACAAGAAAGCGGTCTGGGATTCCACAAAAAGCAAACCCAAGATGTTTCATATTACTCTGCCGCCAACCACACGATGTTGTTGGTATTTTTCGTGGTTTGTTGCTTTTTGTTTTGGCATAAGGAACTCCCAGTGGTGCTTTTTCATTCAATTAGGTTTGGTTTTACTGAATTATGCGACACAAAATCATGTTCGTCGATGATGGTGTGTAGCAGAGGCATTCCCCGAGCACGGTCCCGTGTTTTTCAGCCATACACGCAAATGTAGTCCAATTAATTTTTTAATTACGTCGTCACAACACATTCAAGTCTAAATAAAACATGGCTTATGAAAGCGAACAAAGTGGACAAACAGAGATGATTATGACATTAACAAAATGAACAGCAGAATTTTGTATATCGACGTTGTTTTGAAACGAATATGAGGTATTAATCGAAAGAATTGCATTTTAAATAATTGGGTAACAAATTACTCAATACACCAACTAATGAATTAGGTGTCATAACGGTGTAACGGTCATAACTTCTGACTTTCTTGTAATTTTAAAAAGTTGTAAACTGTTTAATTTGTTTCCCAAAACTAATGATTTATATACATCAAATTAAAGCTCGAACATTTTTCTTTTGAACTGATTACTGAATGACTTCGAAAATACTTTTTATTGACCTGTGATTGAAATACCTTTTCATATGAATATGTGTTGGGCAACTCTAGTTTTCCATTAAATATGTAAATCTCGCAAGTACATTGGCATGGCAAACGATGAAAACCGATTAACCCAGAAATTTAAACATGGGAATTTGTTGATGACTTTTCCAGGAAAGTCTTATTTTATCTAAACAAAATTTTCTGACAAATAAAAAAAATATTTGCTCGGGCTACTATTATTGTTCGCACATTGGGCAACACATACGAATACATATACAACAATTATTTAATTATACATAATTATTTAAAAAAAATGCCTATTTTTGGACACTTTTTTGTCGGCGAATTGCCAAACCTTCTTTTGTATGAAGTTTTGACGCGCATTCATACTCGTATAAGGTGTTTTAAAAAACACAACTCCAACAATTTGTATGATTAATTCGAACTATGGAATTTGGACACCCTTGGGTGCATGTATATATGGAAGACGGTCCTATCACAAAGCGATCGCATAATTTATATTACTTACTTAGGTTGGCTCTAGTAAATAATCTCCAAACACTTCGGTCTTCCCCATGGCTTCTTAAATTCGTGATACCAAGAATGTTCATGACTTCGCCCACCGGAGTGTCGGTCTTTCATGTCTGCGCTTGCGTTCATTCGATCGGCATGACCCAGCCATAGGTTTTTTCTCTCAAAAACACTAAGCACTGCTTACTCTGCTTACCATGTTCGGCGCCATAAAGACGTACACATAAACAAGATCCCTAATGGTAAATGTTACGTATTGTACCTGCAAGTAGTAAAGTCACCTTTTATTAAAACAGTTCCCTGCTCATTGTGAAATACGTAGTAAAACTTTGTATTAAGATAGTTATTGAAAATTCAAATTCATCTTTGTTGTAAATAATTTTCTGCAAATTCATATCGTTAGCTTAGTATGCAAACGTGCTAAGTCCACTTTTTACGAAAATTGCGATTTAAATGCAGAAAAATAGATACACAAAAAATACACCGTTTACACACAAAAAAACTACCGTTATGTCTATGTTATTTGTTGTTATGCAGTGGTAAGCAAATGTGTCAAGTCCACTCTCAACGAAAGAGGACGCAGACCACGTCTTGAATATAAAATTTTTTTCATTCAATCCATTCTTTGTTGTTTATTGACAAAATTGGCTGGACTAATAGAAGAAGATAACTGCGTTGAAATATTTAAAAAATATTCAAAACAAAATAAGTTAGAAAGTGTTTTCTTCCTCCTGAACATTTTAAAAAATTGGACTTAGCACGTTTGCTAAGCTAACGATATTTCAAAATTGCCCTCTTCATTGCCCTCAGTGAGAGATCATCATCTTCGCATATGCGATGACTTCTGCCTCTTCTAGCATTTTAAGAGTACATTAAGCGGTATAGTTTAGTTTTTTAATGAAACTTGATTCGGGCGGCCATTTTTTGGGGTTCATCAATTTTAACAGTCATATCACTTACAAGTCGTTGTGTGTGAGTTTATTTTTAAATCTCGACAAATTTCGGTTGAAACTTGTCACATGTTTTGTTAATATTATTAATAAAATCATTAATCTACTTAGACATCACACCGATATGATCTTCGTTTAAATTCCTATTGATTTTCTCCAATACATGATTTAGTAGGGCATATTTTGAGCGAAATGGAACAAAAAGGAGCGAGAATGATAAGTTCGTCGTTAATCAGCACACTTTTGTTGATGACTTTCCATTTGCACCTCTTCGTAATGATTTGCCATTCCAGAGTTACAATCCATGAAAAAAGTCAATGATTAATTTCAATCTAAATTTATACACTAACAAAACATTACACAATCGGACAACAACACACAATTATGGCCAGAGTGGTATCAATTCATAATGTTACAAACCTCCACCAATAGATTCCATAATAACACTTTTTAACTGTTTCCACTTTTCACCGCGCAAACAAATTGTTTTGCAATGGCTAAAATGACTAAATGACTAAAATGGCATGCCACTAAAGATGTATTTCCACCCTGATTAATTTCTACATATTTCAGAAATCGGGAAAGATTTTTAAATTAGAAACCAAACAAAATTGACTTTATGCCAAAAAAAATATCAATATTTTGACCATAGTGCAGTGTTGCATATGGAAACAGCGGCAAGTTCGATATGGCAATCATATGCACTTGCTAACGATTGCAGTGATGCCATAGAATCGAAGTGTCAGATTGGTACTTGGAGCTGGACGAGTCCACGGCCCTCCACCTATCAAGTAGGGACAATGGAATGTCACCTTTATTTCATTTGGGCAGTGTTTGGGACAGCATATGGCTACAAGAATACATGGGTACATGTATTTCAGTGTAATACAGGTGTCATGTGTTCGGTGGCTTAAAGGCGGATTGTTTATCACACAACGCGTTTAATCCGATACCGCATTTCAGTCGCCATTGTCTGAGTCAGCAATCGTGTACAGCCACATGTTCCATTCAGCGAATGGGCAAGTGTATATGACTGCACATGTAGTTTCTTCGGTGCAAGTTGATCCCTCCAATTGTCCTTTTGATATGAGGTAGACTCGTTTGTAGCACTGAAACTCATTAAACAGTGTGTGTTGATGCATCATCATGATTGGCCTAGTTAGCCTTTAATTAATTAACAACGCCACTATGAAACTACGTCGACGGTGAAGGAAGCCGATCTTTGTAATGTACAAAACAACAACAACAGGCCATTAGCCACATAATAAGGCAGAGGTTTCGTTATGCTTACTGTCAGGCCTAAACCACCGGACAACTCGTAATGGTATTTGAAATTGTTAGATACACACCACACACACTGTACATGTTTCAACTTCCGTTTGGTTGCGGAATTCTCCACGGTCTGCTGTACACTCGTGTAGACAAATTGAAGGCGATGTGAAATATTGTAAAATTCCCACAGTATAATTATAAATACATTAACAATGAAAACACTCGAATTCAGTTATTGGCCGTGTAACTATGATGCCAATCTCGCGTTTGATCTTGGCGATATCGCCGTCGGTTTTACATTTACATTAAACTTACCAAATTGTGGCAGAGAAAGGACTCCCTTCTACGCCCATGAGTCCCTTACGGCTGGAAATGGATACCCGATTTTAAAAGATTATGTCAACATGATTTCTCGCCACATACGAGTAAATCTGGCAAAGCAAAGGAGAAGAGTAAATAAACATCTTGGTTGGTATCGTGTTTCGTCAGGGGTGTGGATAAGTGTCAGTAACACAAATTTGTGGCAAGGAAAATCCGATGCATGAACAAAAGCATGACAGCCAAATAAAATGCACAACGACACCGGATATTGGGCGGATGTTTACACAAAACATGAGGACACGCGTCGACATGTACACTCGAATATTCCAGTTCAGATGCAATCCAAGTCCGATGACGACTGGTGTGTATGATTTTGGTTGGTAATTCTAAATTTGTTGAAATGCGTAAATGTTTCAAGTGTTCGTGGGAAAAAAACATTTACAGCTCCTATAAACAAATTCGAAGATATTTTTTTTTTTAGACATTGTTTTATAAGGGAACCGAATTTATTTAAAAAGTACGTTAACTGAGGAGCAACTCCGGTAGTACTTGACTTCTTCTCTTTAAATCCGATCAGAAACTAAAAATCGGTTGATATTCAGCTACACTTAGAAGTGTGCAAAGGAACGATAAAGAAAAACAGTATGACTTCCCAGTAATTTCGACATCAGTTTGTTTTTGCATTAGTTCGTATTCGATTGCTGACAATCACCTCACCACCTCGATTAGATGATGATTCCAGATTTTCTTTATTACCGCTTTTGGTGCAATAATCTCGTAGTAAAACCCCACAGATAAAAATACCATTCAAAGTGCAAAGTATGCGCTCTTTATTGGTATTAAAAGAACATATGTTTACTAGAAATAATAGTTGGCTTTGAAGACAAGCCTTTTGGCAAATAAAACACCTCTAAAGAAAAGCACGACATCGTCTTAACTTCATGTATCACGAAAATTCAAATGTTCGTATTTCGGGTGGATCTGTTTTCGACTTAAATATTTTAAAATATTTTCCCACAGAATCCATACGAATCCATTTCACGTTTCCCACTCAAAACATTTCAAAGAAAATTAGCAAATTGGCAAAACTGCACACTGCTTTAAACATTAACAACATTTAATTTCAAGAAACTGATAGTGTTCTCAAGAGTGCATTACTTGCTTTTATAGCTAAACATTGAGACAGGCATTGATAAGGTCAGAAAGCCTTTTTGACTCTATCCAGGCTGCTTGAAATTAAAATGCGCGACTTGACAGCTCCATATCGTGCATGACACGCACTAAACAGCCACCGTCGTAGCTTAAAAACGAACGAACAGAGGCAGAAAGGGAGACGCACATAAATCTCAAACAGATGCTGAACATTTTAACCCGTCAGAAGTTAATAAAATTCATGTGGACGATCGGGGTTGTGTTCTTTTAGTCATCCATTAGCAACGTGGGGACAGATGGATAAGGTACCCGTGAAACAATTTCCACCGAGAACGAAATACGTTGTGGTCCACGAAACACCACAGTGGTATGGAATGGATTGCCCGAAAACATAATCCATGAAACATAATTTGTCTATTTTCCCACGGATGGCTCTATACGGGTACTTGTAGAGGGGGTCGCATCCAATGAGTATATGTTGACTGTAGGAGTACCCCAAGATTCCGTTCCCTCTCCTTCTCTTTGTTTTATTGACGATCTGTTAGGTTAGACTGTGACCTCAATGTACACTTTCGCAACCTTTGTCATTGATATTCATTTGACCATCGCGCAAATCATCTGGATATCGTGGATAAAAGGCGAACGATGGATAACTGACTCAACCGCGATTTGGCGACGATTTATGTGTGGGGCCAAATGAACCGATTACAATTTAATGCGACGATTTATGTGTGGGGTCAAATGAACCGATTACAATTTAACGCCGTTTGTTTTCACGCAACTAATAAGAGTATTTTAAAAAAGTCGTAAAAATATATCTGAGAAGTAAAACAAATGGTTCTTGTTCGTACATCCTTTTCTATTGATGCTTTAAAATTTTAAAAAATAAGATTTGAGTCATATATATGTACATTGAAAGTGAAAAGAATTAAAACTTCGAAGGAGCTGATTTTCAAGAGGTCAAAACATATGCAGCAAAAGTGTTCGAAAACTGTTTCGTTCGTACAAATTAATGTTTCGTCGTAAATCATATATTATCAATGACGGCCTGCCATCGGCGAGTCATTGAAGCTAGTAAATTTTGAATAAAATTAGAATTAACTGCATTCCACGCGTCTACCAATCTTCGGAACAAAATATCATATATACAAAAAAAAAATGGTCATTTTAACAAATTTCAGCAAACAAGTTGGCATCAAACATATATATATTTTTCCATACCACAAACATTAACTTGTTTGTAGGTGATAAATATCGAATATATATGTATGCAGTTTTGAGTAATTTTTTATTTTTTTTCAATTTGTGAATTTCTATATAACAATCCATCTCATTCTCACACACGCGTTTTACTTGTGTGTAAACAAAAAAAAAAGACGTATTTTTTAGCGTGTAGTAAAATCATTTCTCATCCTCTGTAGATGAAGGCATTACTCCCTCCAAAATGTCTGTATACATGCCCATGATTGTCTATTATTGTCTATTTATTTGAATCAATTTTTAATATCAACCGAAAACATCTCAATATGCGCACTTAGCAAAATACAAAAAAAGTAAGAAAATGTAAAAATGACGTTATCCTAAAAAAAAAATATTTAATGTTGCATATGGTTTGTTCAGGACGACATTCAGTTTATCAATCCAAAAAAGGTGAGGCTACAAAATACTGCGAATTACCACCCAATAGCAATATTTTCTGCGCTCTCAAAGGTTATGGAGAGCATGGTTAACCACAATCTTGTTAAGTATTTAGAGTCTAACGGCCTTCTAAATGATCGACAGTATGGCTGCCGTAGAAATCGATCTACTGGAGACCTGATGGCGTTCCTTTTGGAACGATGGAGTCGATCCATTCACCGCCTTGGTGAAAGCAAGGTCGTGGCTCTGGATATTTCCAACGTCTTCGATAGGGTCTGGCACGGAGCACTCAAACAGAGATACCAATGAGAGATCGAAAATAGACAAATCTATGTACTGGTGTATAAAAAACACAGAAGGTCACTTTTAATAAGTTTCTAATTTAATATTTGTAAGTAACTGCCATACTGTCCAACTACTGTGCAGCATAAGTCAGACAACAACATTCACACAATTTAAATATCAAACTTTTCAATGTTTATCTGGTCATTCCGGTGAAGAATGACGATGCCAAGCGTCGACTACCAAGGCGCTATGGAGACCAAAGCTAATAACGCTGATAATACATGCACTTACTTAATTTAAGGAGTTGCCAAACAATAAAAGAGAAATCCGATCGCAGGGCATCCTACAGTGATGGAGTATTTAAATGTCAGTACAAAATCTAAATGAATTTTACAACAATATATTTACTATGAAACCTGGTATACGTTTTCAACATTCGGCCCACATTTTGTACAAGCCATGTTATTTTTCTACATCTTTAAGTAGTTTCTAACATATTTCGCTTGACATTCAATAAAGAAAGGGAACTTCTCTCGAATTAGTGAGCTGTGGACCTACTCCGAACGGCTAATGCTTTACATGGCTTTTACACGTAAAGGTTGAGAACCTGTGTTGACTCTTTGATAGTCGCACACAGTACATAGCACACCACGGCCGTCCACTGTATCTTCGTTCTGGTTAACACATCGAATATTCACCACATACTTGTACCATGTATTTGTATATTCCGCACGAGTATTGCCAAAGTTAACCAGTTTGACTTTACCACTCGCACCATTAAGTGAAGGGTGAACAGTATTCGCCTCGACGCAAGTGCCAGAAGTAGAATTAAGGCAACATCGATTGCATTAAATTCCAGCTCTGACCAATGAAGTTGTCCATGTCTGCCAATTGTGACATTTAAAGATAAGAGATGAACCAAGGAGGATCATTGAAATACTTAAATGCTGCGGTTCATATTGTATACAAATTCAATTAAGCAGACTATATTGTCTAGTCTGATAGGGGTTTCCGAAAGTAGAATGAAATGCCCTTGACTGTCATTCGAACGTAGTGCCTGCAACAGGCCATGAAAGCACAGAAAATATGTACTTGAATGGATAGATAAATCAATGCCGGCCATTTACTTTGTACATAATACGTCAGGCAAATATAGCCCACGTCTACGCTTCAGGTGATCCATGCTGAAATTCAATTTTGGCACACTTTTCAACATTTCGGCCGGTATTTCACCAAAAAAAAAAGAAAACACAGGCTTTGTGGTGAGTTCGCACGATTGATTCATTGAATCGCATGTAGTGTGGCATGTGGCACCATCAGAATGAACTCCCATGTCGACCAAGTCCAATACTTCGTGCTCCAATAACAAGCTGTATGGCCACAGATGATTCTTAGTGATATTAAAGGGAAATCATAGAATGCACATAATTGGATTTAACGAGCAAATACATCCTGAAGTCGTACATTATCTTTTCAATCCAATCATATATTTTACAGGTGTATGGTTTCATTTGACGTTAGTCGGCAATTGTGTGAAAAGAAAAGGCCCCGCCTGTCACACAATAAACAAATTAAACTAAAAACGTATCAAAATTCTTCAA
This sequence comes from Hydrotaea cyrtoneurina, assembly GCA_958296145.1. Lineage (NCBI taxonomy): Eukaryota > Metazoa > Arthropoda > Insecta > Diptera > Muscidae > Hydrotaea > Hydrotaea cyrtoneurina. The sequence goes on along the minus strand of OY282513.1, from coordinate 272,438 downwards.
TTGTACTCAATAATAAATTTGAATATTAAAACGAAAAATATATACTCTAGTACAGTACAATACAGTACCGGTTACCCCTTTCGTTGGGACACATTCGTATTTTAATAAACTGACCGAACAAACAATGACACTGCATACAAACAAGCAAGGAAAAACAAAATAAGCTGTATGGCCACAGATGAATTTTTCTGGGTCGTCTCATTTCGATACACATTTTGTGTCGACATCGGTCATGTGGCCGTACAGTTAAATATAAAAATAAATGTCATTCAAATGCATGTTAAAAATCGTCACTTTTTTTTATCAGGCACACTCTATATTGACTGAGTACATAACGAGTACACACGAGTATAATGAGTTTCTAAACTCGAGTACCGAAGGTGTTCGGACGTGTGGACAATGGACGCATTAAAGTGTTAATGTCAATATTGACGAAACGAATCAGCATGTTCGTACGGAAAAGTGTAATGTACCCATGTGCAGAGGAGGCAGGAAGAGACAGCTGCATCCAATCAAACGTATGCTACTGTTGGCCAAGTCACTTGACAACCTGTAAATTAGAATCAACAACAAATCTCGTCGCGTTCAGCCACCCGCCATGCCTTACCTATGCAAGCCAGTTCATTTCTGATTTCTGGTTTGAAAGTCACATTTTGTTAAGAAGAATAACAGACCCAATTTGCCTCGTCGCCATCATTGTTTGCTTCCTAATCAGCACAACAACATTGGTGCTGGTTGATTTTCATAGAGACATAAGAACATGGAGCTTCGTTAGCGGGTGATCGGTATCAAGTGGAGGTTCTAAAAACAATTCCAATTAGATGCGTTTCCCATTTAAGCCGAGTAGCTTTCACAAGTCACGTTCATTGCGCAGTCATATGCACGGTTCATTCCGCTGGTCCGCCAACCGATAGCGCCAAGGCAATTGTCATGTAGCTTTATTGAGACTGTATTGGTGTCTGAGACTTACTTTATTTTCAATTTATATAAAGTGGCTGGTGATATTTTGTTCTTAAAATCATCGATATGCATAGTCCACGATAAATTATGTTGTAACGTGATACCCAGATATTTACTGCATGTGTTTCATAAACATATTTAAATCACTATTCCAACTTGCAGTGTGTAGTCTAAACCGTATGAGCTGAACAACGCTTTTAAATGGTTTTTCTGGACCGATACAGTAAAACAATTTTCAACGTTTTCGAACTATTACTACAACTAAAAAACTCTGATGACATCAAGCAATCGGTCATTGCAGCATGAGTTTGAAGGCATCATTAGAGAGATATCGATTGCTGACATGATGAGTATAAATCAGTCTATTTCACCACTTGAAAAGAATACATCTCTATCAAATTTGAATATAGCTCAAAGTGTAGCGCAAGGAGGATGATAACACATACTTTGCATGATCCAGCTGATATCATAGGTTTGTATAAGTGATTCAACAATACCAAAGAGCGTCAACCGCCCGGTGTAAATTTAACTAAGTCGCTATTCGCCAACTGATACCTTCAAAGACGTGTTATAGTTTAATATCCACATCAGGGTTGAAATTAAATCTCTGCGGACATTTTCTAATATTTTCCATTAATTGAATGGAAAAAGACGTAATCCGCAGTATGTATACATTTGCTTATATTGGAAATAACGGATATTCAGCATTTTCCTTTGATTGACATTAGAAGCTATCCCAAATGTAACATAAACGATCACGATTACAGAAATGTACGTATGCACGTCACTACTCAACTCCAACTTCTTAAGAAGTGAAGAAATCTTTTTTAGTTAATTTAGTTTCACGTTTTCTCGCGTTTCTGGCATGACAGTCCGTGGCCTTTGCTATCCAGCTTCATTTCCGAAGCGACTTTCTGCCGCACCCAATTGTTAACTTCGTAAATAAACCACATAGCGTTTCAGGAGAAGAGCACATTAAAATGATGAATTTGTGGTTTGTTTAAACGCTTAACCGCACATTTGAATAAGTCTGTAAGCACTGCCATGCGTTGAATAAAAGAGAATTGAAGAAAAGATATCATCGATAAGACGGACGCAAACTTGAACAACCCATTGTGGTAGTTTCTGTTGAGTCCCATTACTTACTGACTCCACTCTTCTTTATGTGGGTACTCGGTATGACTTGTGTCTTTATCGTTTAAACAAAAGAATACAGAGGGTTTCGTGTGCGTCTTCTCGAAAATTGTATTTTCGCGTTTATACCGAGATTATTGAAAATAAGTTGAGTTGAATGGATCGCATAGAGCAACAATGCAGTTGTGTATGGGACATGTATGTATGTGTGTTCCAGCCTATTGGGAAACTAGTAAAGGATTGCATACCGTTGTGCAGTGCCGAATATATCGATGACACTTAAAGACATTGTTTCCAGTTACTGTACTTACTTATTTATACTTGACATTCCATGAAGAAACAAGAGTGGAACTTTTCTCTAATCAATGGGCTTTGTACGATATAACTCATTAATGTTTAAAGTTGGATCCGTTGGATGGGTAAAGCTTTTTCTAGAAAAGTTAATTGATTACTCTCTTCTTCGTAAACTGAAAAATGTTTTTGATGGTCTTACCAGCATACGAACCTGATTCTGCTGTGTGATAGTCGTACACACAACCCACCACACCACAGCTGAACACTTGGAGTTAATGTGTTTTTAATTGTTGCGACTATAGCGCAGAAAAAAATGGCGTTCTAAATTTAAGCAGAATATTCTTAATTTTTACTACAATCGTACTGAGTTATTCTTTAAACCAGTATAAATGGTATAATGGTATCCAAATATGATAATAACTCGTAAGAGCAACTTCTGAAATAAACTGAAAGAAAACTAACAACCGAGTACTCGAAACTAATAATCACATGTTCCCATCACTAACGATGACTCTGACCGAGACTTCCATTAAAAAGAAGGGAAGAGGAGAATTCTTGCGTTCCATCTGGTGGATAAAAAAATCGATTTCTTACGTGTGGTTTTTTGTTGTTGTAAATGTGTAGGTACTTTCATTTGTGTCGATTGCCCATGGCTTGATTGACTTTTGGCGTTTTATTATCGACCATCAGGAAAAGGCAGTGGGGGGAGGAAGTGGTTCGTAGCCAAGGTATAGCAAACGCATGGATCTAGTGAGCGCCATGTGTTTTTGCTGTTAAGTCGGTAGTTTAGGTCAGCACCTCGATGATAAGGAGGCGTAAGAAATCTTCATTAATTTCCATTTAAATTGTTCATTCATTTGGATGTTTGTACAGATGATTGACCCACTGCTGCGAGTTTTCAAATGTGAATAGGGCACAACTTAATTCTTAGCAGCCTGACAGACAACATCATGCGCCACATAACGATTTATGATTAATTGTACCGGACGTACAGACTTTAAATGCCCGTTGGAAATGTGAATGTTTTACTTTTTTGTGGATTATTCAGACATAAAACAATTATTATGGGCAAGACACGAAGCGAACAAGGTCTTTGATGATTATCGAAAATCGTTTGGATCTTTTTTATTAAAATTTGCGCTTAGATTGGGGCAAACGAGCAGCAAACGATTTTCTGTCGTAGTTGTTTGGTTTATAACATTTAGAGAAGTTCCCAGTGACGTGAGGGTGGCCATTATATACATATATATACACATGCGTTCGTGTCGTTGTCTGTCTACATGTGAAAGTCATGCTACAGCAATAGATTGAATGCCCTCCCTAACAAGAGAACCGCCGAGGGTTGTTGTTGTGGACGCAGAGCATTGGGCCAGGTTATGTGGCTGCTTCGCACCTCCTGTGGTGCGTGGGTTCAGTTGTTTGTAGCGCACAAATATCGCAACACAAACAATTGTTACTCTACGATTGAAAAGGTATTTTTTGTATACAACTAAATCCCATGGAATCACTAAATATAGATTTTTATGAAGTTGGTTAACTTCGACCTGCTTGCCTCTCCTCCAATTAGTAATTATTAAACGAACTTTGGCGGGTGTCTATTAATTTCTGACAGAATCTAATAATCGACCCATCATAGACTTGTGTTTCTGCACCCGAAACGTTTTATTCAGTACGCAAATTCCAACGGAAACATGTTCATATGGATTCATCAGTTAAGGAGCACAATCAATTTGCCCGATTTAACGATCAAATTAACATCAGTCTAACTGCATCAGTAACTGCAATTAGTTTATGACAAATCCTGGTTTGTTGTTTAGCGGTTTTTGATTTTGCCTAGTATGTAGCCAAATCGCTTATCATCAGCTATTGCAAGAATATTATCAGACTAATATTGATATTGAACTTACAACTCGTCTGTGCTAAAATGCAAGCAGGGTGGATCTGTTATTTGCAGATTATTCCAATTTATTGCTTCTGTATGAGTGTCACAATCTAAATTAATTTGCTGTTCTGCGAATTTCCGAAATCGGCGAATTGATGCAGATCGATCACTGCGACCATTTCATATTGTCTCGTAAGTTCGAAATCGTACTCTTTGGTCCGAGTGAGTTATCATGACCAAAAGTTGAACTTTTAGACACATAGAGGTGCAACATCCTAGATGCCGTTGTTAGCCACCGCGCTGGTCTATGACTAGCTAACATTTCATCGCATGAACCATTGTTTACTGCAATGACCAAACGATACAAATAAAGTTGATCGCTTTGCCAGTTCTCAATATTGACGGGCAAAGGTCCTATTCCAATAGGTTCGAACGAAATGCGAGTGCAAATAGAGTCAAGTTAAAAAATTAAATAAGGCACTGCATACATACATCCGTTATACTTTCGTGGCATCCAGTCCTTCAGTATGACATAGAAATTAATGAAATGTGTAACATATAAATGCATTTGCAAAAAAATAAATTCGTTTTTTAAATACAAAAAAATTCAAACTTGATTTTGTGAACAACCTGGGTATTATGAAATCACAAAAGTCGAAAATGTTCTGTATGAAGTAAAGCTTTTTGGTTAAAAAGGCTAAGGCTCAACAAGATGGGCTTCTGTAGTAAAACTGTCCTAAATCGTTTTGATCCGAAAATTCTCTAACAAGACGCTAACCGTAAATACTCGTATGCTTGACGTAGAACATGGTTGGTCCAATATTCCTAGATATAAAAGGGGAACAGTGGTCTAAGCAAAATTCAATACATAGTATGTTGAGCGTGTTTTTATTTTATGTACGACATAACGGTTGACCGTTTGAAATATCATGGTGATCATAAAAACTGTAATAGAACACATGGTCGATCGGTATTTATTCCCTCTATTCTGCCAAAGGTATACACACACTCATGATGGAACCGGCTATGCATGCCATCTCCATCATGATTTCAGATTCTCCGGAATCAGAACAGAAAGTCGTGTTAATTAATTTTTAGTTTTTTGTTTTGTTTCCTAGAAATCGATGACAGACAATCTGTTTGTTTTTTATTCCAGTATTCGACACTTCTGATGTTGAAAAGGGTTTAGGGTTCGTTCGGTAGAGTGTGTTACATACAGGGGATTGTGAACGGACATACTCATCGTACCTGCTGTCGTAGGTGTGCTAACGTCTGTCTGTCTTTGATTTGACATATACAAATTTCGGAGCACATACACACATATCGCTCATTAACTTGAACAGTGTCATAACTCAAAACAGGATTTGTTCAGAAGAGCCGTTTCCCCCCAATAATATAAAGACCTGAGATACATATGTATTCACAATACTCTGCAGAACAAAAGTCAATATAATTCAGGGATTTACACATTTTTCTCAGAGCAAACAAATATAAAGTGAATGGGCGATATGTATTTTGCAACCGAAATCAAATCAAATCAATTTTTCAAAAATATCGCAACGACTGGCTTTGTTTTGTTATTTGCGAAAAGATCACATTCATTGTGTTTTGGCAAAGAGATGCTCATTCGAGCACAGTGATCAACATATATATATCAATTTTCCTTTATTCAATTAATCTCCATAGGCGTCAAATACCCCAGCGTCGGCACTTTGGTTCTGCGAAATTGTCTCTAGGCATGTCCTGGACAAGGTTTAAGAAGGATGTAAACTGTTGAGGAGGGTGTAAATCTATACCTGACAATCCAAACATTTTGGCGTTTTCGGTCAAATTGCTAATGTTGAACACTGTTCGTATGTGTCAAAATGAAAAAGTGTCGTTTTACTCAATGTCAATATGTGTCCAGTTTGTTTCGGAGGGTAATTATTATTTTTTTTGCTGGCTTACATCGTATCGTTCGTCCTTTTGTCGACATCTCGACAGACAACATGCAGAGGTCAGCATAGTAATATGTTTCGAATTCGTATCACACAATGGAGACGAAGAATGTCCACAAAGAAGTCAGAAACGAAAACAATCCCCGGTGTATGTGTGCAAGCGTGTGTGTCGGCGACGATACGATTATTGGCTGGTGAGATTTGTATCTGGAGAGTTATTTTTCTGTTTTCGGCTGGTTGAATGTCGATGTCCTTTTGGAGATTAACGAACGACGCTCTGTGAGTATGTGTGTGTATATAAAGTGATTCTTGGATGTCTGTTGGCCGGACAGGTCTCGTCCCCTTTGCAATTATTGTTATCGTTGTTGTTTTTGGGTGTGACAGTAATGCTAAGGCCTGCAATAAGATAACCTATTGTAATGTTAGAAAATGCCAACCCTGCGATTAATCTTCGACTGTATTATCGACATTGACATCAATTCATGTGCTAACGAAAATTCAATATCACACATGCCCTACAAGGGTTTATTACGAAATCACTCATCTAATTCTTCCACAGTCAATCATCATCGTCATCATCTATTCTGTTGTCATCGTCGTCTACTCTTCTCTCACAGCGTATAGCCAATCCAACCAAAACTTAATCCCTTAAGCATTTATACAAGTGTTGTGGATTCGCAACAAATCCTTCCGTGCAGTACTAAAATCCCACCTCCAGATACATACTACTTTCCCACACACTTATACATGCCTACATTGTATGTATGTACATTTGTATGTACATACCATTTGAACTACTTGTGCTATTCGATTAGAGATGTTGTTACTCCGACCCGACACCAGTGTATGCGATCTCTGTTCATTAAATAAGAGAATAATTGGCAAAAGGCTTTGCTTCGACTGTATACACAAGTTTTGTTCATCCCCGGATATGACGTTCTCAAAGGATTCCGCACAAATGCATGAGGAAATGATCATTGCGAACTTTGAAATGATACATAAAGCCGTAAGATTGTTATGAGTTGATTGCTTGCAACATAAAACAGAATATATTTAGTAATGCGAAGCAATCTCCAATGCGACTGTAGGCCATGTGTGCCCTTGTTGGGAAGTGTGGGTGGTGGCGGTTGCAAAGTTTAGCTTAAATGGAAGTTTTAAGGTGATTTATGTTTACGTTTGTTAACGCCGGTGGGTAATTGCGGAACATTCCGTTGCAAAGTTTGCCATCACCAGTGTTTGGTTGGACTACAATTCGTCCTAAAATAAAAAGGAATACTTATGAGCATCATTCAAACAGATTGAATGGCATGCATTTTGATTTTGTGTGTAGACAGTTTTTCGTATGTACCGCTAGTGTCGTATTTATTTGTCGTATTCGTGCAATTATTGGACGTTTCGAATGTTTTGATTTGTAGACCTTTGGCTTGCTATTCAATTACTCCAAAATGAAAATAAAGAAAACGGTATTCTTAGTTATGCAATGATACTAGTGTAACATATCCGGGTGTTTGCGGTTGTTCTGCCACTGTCGATTGAAGGGTTTATTTGAGTCGACATTTTTGTGTTGATATTAACTCTGATCCAAGCGGTTTCTAATATTGGTTAAGTGACTATTTCGATGCAGTACGCGCTTACCACCTTACCTTACCGGTGAAAAAGTCATTCTTGTCGTAACTGATAAAAATAATCATTTGTTTGACATGTAGTTAATACATATATTTTTTTATTCGCATACAGTCTTCTATTTGTTTATGTCGATAATGTGGAATGAAATTCATTCTCAATACTCTTTTTAATTTTGTTTTTTCTCGTTGTAATTGGAAATTTCAGCCATCGGCCACCATTTATTTTTGATTTTCTTCACAAACTGATCGACATCTGGCCTAAAATGGAATATAACTCCCATACATGGCCACGGACTCCAAAGACGTCTTTGTTACTTTTGGACCGTGTATCGAGGAGAGCGGTGTGTTGTCTTCGTTCAGTATCACCGGGATGTGGGTGGTATATCGCTGTTCTCTATTTTGTAGATACTTAAACGGTATGTGTTCGTCAGGTATAAATCGCCTGGTACCTGACTCTAGAATATATGGTATTCCAGGGACTCTCATCCGCCGTTATTCAGCCGAACTGTTCGCATGTGCGAAACACCTCCCGTAATCAACAAACACCACTCCTTTCTTTCTCCCTCCAATACCCTCATTTCCTATCGCATTCATATGGAGAACACAATTTTACTTTTTCCATTGCACCTATCTAAAAATAATAACATCAGTTTCACTCATTGTCAATGTGAAATTAGATGCAACGGCAAATGTCAATTAATGTAACGTCTCCCTGCGCCAACAAGAAGCAAGACGTACAATCTATAAAATATTGAAACAAATCCCAAGAGACATTAATAAAAGCTATAAATTATCCCAAAAATATATCCGTCTTTGTTATGCTTCAGCTAGGTACAAAAATAAAATACAATAAAACTGTATTGGACACTGTCAGCATATTAGGTTGCACAATTTATGACCACACAGAGCCAATAAAGTTGAACCGAACTTGTTTTGTTTTTTCTTCTTCTCTTTTAGACAACGAAACACAAGGGCAGTAAAAATCGTATATTTTAACGTAATAACGGGAAATCTGATGCCGAGCAATCCGCTATAATCATCGGAAAAGAAAACTGCGACATCCTTAAAACAACAATAGACGTCGAAGACAAGAATTCAAAGCGATGTTAGATTGAGAGAATATGAACTCGAATATAATTGCCTATTCGGATCAATGATACTACGACTGAAGAAGAAGACACTTGTGATTGTTTGTCTTGTAGCTAGTGACGCCATTGTACGCTGTGGTAATGACGATTTGATGCAATTCCTTCATTGGTTCACAGTTTAAAAAAATGTTCGATTCCTTTTTTTTGTCGTTAGAACATGAAACATGTTGACATTAAAATAATGTAGACATTTTTGTGTTAGTTTTTATTTTTTTCAATTTGAGAATCTCTATATACATATAATTCATCTTGTGCTCTCGGCTATTGCTTTTATTTTAAAGAGCGTAGAGGCAAATAAAAAATTAAGAAAACATACTTGGTGGAATTTAATAAGTTTATTTTCTGATTTTCCCAAACACGCTATTGCTTACACACAAATACGTAATATTAATAGCAAATAAGTTATATTTACATCCAAATATGCTGTGTGTAGAAGGAAATAAGCTTAATGTGCTACAAAGTGTATTTTTTATAAAAAAAAAATAAATTTAAAATTTCACCTAATAAATTTAATTTAACTTCAACTAATAAAAATTCATTCGTATCATTGGTGTAACCGCGGTTTGTGTGTAAACATTTAAAAAAATACAGATTTTTCAGCGTGTAGCATTGTAAGCGCGGTTTGGGTCGAGAAATTTGCTCGAGACTGAAGTGCCTCAGCCAAAGATGATGCAGAGTAGTGAATTGGAGTTGACCTATAATAATTTTAACGTATCGGCATTAAAGGCACGTACCTTATAGAACAACGATGACATTTGTACTGTATTTATATTACACTGGGACGCAAGTATTACACTTACACTTAAAATAAAGTCAGTATAATTTCCAGTTTGACACATTTTTGTATTGTTTATTGGAAGGAAGATATGGCAAATATCTACTAACTCAGTACCTTAAATAGATTTCCCTGACTTTCATATTCCGGGAAATTTGTAACTGCAGGGACATTGTTTGAGTATATTTCAATACTCGCAAGAAATACATTTCATTATTCGCTTTAGCTGACATCATATTCGTTACGTCCTCAGTCTTCACTCTTCGAGCAATCAACCGATCCGATTCAGATACCGCACGATCACTGTCGTCTGATCATTTTTACTCCGCCAGCATTGCTTGGAGCTAATGCTAAATGTAGTAGTGGGACTATATATAATATTTTCAAGTGTTCAAAGGGTTATAAGCGAAATTCCGATATTGATATTGTACCGATATTGAACATGTTACGAGGTTTGACTTCTTAAAGTCAAATCCAGAAAAGTGTACATTTACTAAGGTTTTGTTCTCATACGAGAAGATGTAGGGATAAACATATAGTACAAGGTGATTTTCTGGTATGTATTTGATTTTTCAGTGCAGTTTTCAGTGCAAAACTGGATATTTCAGGGGTCTTACACACAAAACAACGCTAGCAAATAATAAAATCTGTTGGATTTGTCGATCCAAATAAATATGTCATTCCAAAAAGAGCACTTATTTTATCGACGCGATTTATCGATTGAGATATGAAAAGTGATGAGAAATCTTTAAACAAAATACTGTACACAGATTGAAGATAACAAAATCAGTTTTATTTTTTTTTTCAGAAGGTTAACGTTATTCTCATACCAGTTTATTCTACATAAAACAGAAATATTTGGGTTTCACACCTTCGGTATTTGGGTTTCACACCTTCAAACAGATCCGACGAAACATTTGTACTTTGCAAGAGCAAACAAGACAACCAAAGTCGCTATTTGTACTTTTCATCTTTCCTGTTTTGTTAGGACCATTCACATAAATACCGCAGGTAAACATACACATACCTGGGTACTACTTATGTGGAATGACGATAGTGCAACGATAGCCAGCTAACACCTAACATTCGTACCACTTAAAGACAGCACAGCGAAATTCAGAAATAAAATATTATTTTAATTCCGGAAAAATCACGTACGATTCCTTATACATATTAAATATTACCACCGTCCATCACCGTCGTCGCCGGCGGCATCAGCCGCAGCGAGCGACACGTTCCATGATAGCTGACACATAGATAAGCAACGAATACATCGACTGTGGGGGGTCCTGCCAGTTAGTGTCAGCAGTGTTGCCGTTTTGGCCGGAAAAGACGAAATTTGGTCGGAAAGATTTAACATTTTTGTATTCGGTTTTGTCCTATATTGTCACATTTATATAAAAACGTATAGTTTATTTACATAAGTATGTATTTTATGTGGGCGGACGTTGTGTGCTTTTGGCGGCTGTTTTCCACCTCATAAATGCTGACGACTTTACGAGTAAGAGAGTAATCTCTAAGCCATGTAAAACTTCTTCAGAATAGCATAAGCCGTTCGGAGTCGGCTTTAAACAGTAGGTCTCGGCCAGTAAGTATACACAATTGTATCGCGCACAGCTCACTGATTCGAGAGAAGTTCCCCGTCTATCCTCAAATTAAAGATATTTAAAAAATCGGTACATCGTCGACGATATGAAATAACCCCCAAACGAACAATGTAAATAATATCCAAATACAAAATTTAATAATAATGAAATATGAAATAATCCCAAAATGAGCACTATTTAAAGTTTAAGCCAAGTTTTATTACAAACAGAGTTTTACAAATTTGGACTTTGGTCGGTTTTCGGGGAAGATTTGGTCGAAAAAAAACGTTTCAAGTGGCAACACTCGGTGTCTACTCATCCTTTGACTCTGTCACTGTGTTACTACACCTACCCAACAGATTACATGCATACGAGAACATACATGTATACGTTTATGCGTGGAATACGTGTGCATTATTATCTCCCACACAGACACAAACACATACATAAGTATGTGGCGTTGCAGATAAATGGCTAAACATAAGCATAAATAATAATTAGAAAGAGTCGCCAATACTATTCAAGTTTGGTTACCTCAAATAAGAATATGTATCATAATTTCATAAATCCTTGTCTGCCAACTAATTCCCATCACATGATTGAACGTAAGTCCCTTTATATATGTTTACAGACTGAGGCTGATTTTGTCAGTATAACCAGGTATGCATGTACATGTGTATGTCATAATTTTATATCTGCTTACGTGTATAAAGATGCGACCAATTTGTACCAATTTCAAGCTGAATATTATCATACAACTCCTATTTTGATATACAGCTCGATTTTTGTAACCCCCGATTATTGCAACTCCCCGATTAGCGCAACCGTAATTTTTTTATATTACGGTCTTTATAAGTGCAACTTTCGAAGAAAAAGGTCGTGATAAGTGCAACTTTTTTCTGATGCACTGAAATCAGGAACTTTGTTTGGAGGTCACGGTTAAACCAAATGCTCCCTATTCAACATTATTCTCTGTTGGACTCTGTCCACTGTGAACGAGCGTACTATAACTGTTATTTTACCGTTGCCTTCCAGTTATTTTTCATCCCATATTCTTCGATTTCAATATTTAAACTTATATATTTCCTATCGGTTGCGCAAATCGAGCTCTTACTGTAGTTGTACAGTAGTTTTGGTTTCACTGGCAAAAAATCAAAATTGTTGGCATTTCGTTCTAGTTTCTATGCCTTGTTGAGGTATAGATGTCCTTTTTAATTATACAATCGGATCATATATTTACAAAAAATCTCAATAGAAAATAGCGTTTCAATATTGCTGGGTTTACGCTCATCGATAGTAGTCATGATCAGATTACATAAATAAAAAGGTTCATATTTTGATATTAAGAAAAACTTATTCTTGAGAAATAATATTACCGTAACTCTGTGTTTTTTGGTTTCCGATTACCACCAGTTCCATATATATGTGTTCTGTCCGTGCCAAACTTCATTTAGCATAGTTTTTAATTCTCATATTTTGTCTAAAAATCTGGTGTGACCAAAATAGGGTTGTATTAGTCGACTCACGAAAAGTCGATCAATCGACTTTTCCTAAAATAAATAATGAAAAATAAAGTCGACTTCTAATTACGAAAAAAACGACTTTTTGGTGTTGACATTTTAGTTTAAATGAAAATATTGCATATCTTTGTAAATGTAAAACATCACTTTCAAAAACTACAGTTTTTATCCATTGTATGTACTTCTTAATTTGCACGATCCCATATCAACACCCCGCTTTTATCTGTAAAATGTCCAGAAGTTGCGGATGCAGGTGGCGTAAATACTTACAAGATGAAATCGGGTGAAGTATTTCTTGAAAATAGTAATGTTGGTTAATGTTGGCAGTCTAGGGATCCGTAAAAGTATCTAACTTATGATGTTAAGTCACTGGATGGAGCCGGCATTACAAGACGTTTAGCCATTGCCTACAGCAGTCGAAAACACAGACAATTTTCACCTCTGTAGATGAATAGGTACAAAAAATAATTTTCGGGATACCTTACCATTCTGCATGAATTTCTCTATTATCTTTCATTGCCTACAATTAATGTTACCTGTCGATGCAATGCTCAACTATGTACAGGGTTTTCCAACAGGTGTTATTTTGGTATTCAATGAAAAGTGGATTTTTATACCCTCACCCTACGGGTAGGAGGGTATATATCATTTGATACGACCCAAAAGTGTAACACCTAGAAATAATCACATTAGACCCCAGGAGTATTTGAATCGTTTAAGCCATGTCCGTCTGTCTGTCCTGCTGGTACGCACGATAACTTTCGAAAGAGTTAAACAATCGCTCTGAAATTTGGCATTGGTTAATATTTTTCCAAAACTGCTTATGGGATTGCATCTGCTTTATATTCCGCCCGTTTTGTAAAAACGTGTAATACAATATTTTTCTATAACATTCGGTATTTTGAGGTTGCTATTATAGAATATGAGACTTATATTTTTTTACTGAGGGTGAGGGTATATATAAGTCGGTTTAAACGACTGCAACTTTTCCACTGGTTTTTTAGATAAATGATCGGATGTTTATTTCATAATAAAGAGAAGGGTAAGCCATATAATGGAAAACAACATCAGCCAAATGGCCACCACGACCACGCTTACAGGACCATACCCATTTCATGAAATTGTCCATAACCGAATCGCATCACGAATTCTATCTTTGAGGTCTTGAATCGACGCTGGGCTATTGGCTTATCTTTCACGTGGCCCCAAAGGAAGAAGTCGCAAGGTGTTAAATCACAAGATCTCGGTGGCCAATTGTGATCACCTCTTCGAGAGATAACACCCTCCGAAAACAATTTCCGTAAAACAGCAATGGTTGTAAGTAAACGTTGTCCAGATCCAGATCTGACCATAAAAAATCATTAATCATCTCTTGATCGCGCAATCCATTCACCGTAACTGTTGATCCAACCTCAGTTTCGAAAAAGTAAGGTCCAATGACCCCGCCGTAAACCGCACCAAACAGTCACTCGTTGAGGGTGGAGCGGCTTCTCACCAATAACTCTTGGGTTTTCCGAGCCCCAGACGCGACAATTTTGCTTGTTGACGTAGCCATCGAGGTGGAAATGGGCCTCATCACTCAATATGATTTTTCGATGGAATTCCGGATCATTTGCATGCATTGCAAGGACCCAATCAGCAAAGACACGCCGTTGTTGATGATCGACCGGCTTGAGTTTTTGTGTTCACTGAACTTTATAAGCCTTAATACACAAGTTTTTATGCAAAATATGGTGTAATGACGTTTGTGGAATGCCCAATTCCAAAGAACGACGAGAAATGGACAAACCTGGGGTTTCTTCAATACATTGGGCTACAGCAGCATTATTCTCAGTTGTTCTTGAGCGTGGTTTATTCTTCACATCACTAACTTGTCACAACAGCTCGAATTTGACCACCAATTTCAGTATTGCGGTCCGACAAGGTGCTTCACGACGACCCAAAAATGCCTGAGTTTTACGAACTGTGTCTGCAAGATTTTCACCATTTCTGTAGTGAATTTTAATAATTTCAATGCGTTGCTGAAGCGTGTATCGTTCCATTTATAGTGATGGCGTAGTTTCTACTTGTCAAATGTCAAAGAATAAAAGCTTTAAAAGTGAGAGCTACGGAAATACCGGGTGATTAAAAATAACACCTCTTGTTGGAAAAGCCTTCAGAGGTTACATATGATTTGGTGTGGGAAAACTACGAACATTGTGAACTCTCAGTTGAGGCATCCTTGGTCAGTGTGCGGTGCTTTCCCAAATATAAAATCTAAATTGAGTATTTGCCAATTTACCATAATCTGTGTTTGTTCTACGGTCAATTCAGAGGGGGCAATCACGAATGGTTTAGGCGCACACATACATCCACACTGATGCATGAACCTGAATCGAATATAATGCGTTTATCTTGAACAATTTATCTGTGCAACATGTTGTTGCACATTCTGGCGTACACATTTAAAAGGGACTGCATAGAGATTCAGACGAGTACAAGCACAGGAACAAGTGCGTGTGCATGAAATGTTATCAGTATTACATTTGTAATGCAGCTGCTGGCGGCAATAGGATAGTTAGGCTTTGTGAAAGTGGTACCCGCATCATTTTGAGGATTCGCCTCACAAATATCCTGCACTCAATAATTAACCAGCACGATACTGACAAAAATATCCTATAATCCCGCTGGTACCTTTGCATCAGAGATAATTATTGAAATATCTAAAGCAATGGTTTGTGCAAACAGGTGGAAAGTAAAACATAAATACAATAAAATGTATTATTGGCACAGTAGGTGGCTGAAGACTTCGTAATCAGGGGTCAGTTAAGAAGTAGACATTTGTGGCTGTTTGTACCCCATATCGTTCCTCCAGCACTGACATTTAAATGCAAGTCTAAATTAGAAATACTAAAAATACTTCATTTCAAGAAAAAAAAAACTTAATTACAGTAGAAGCGTTTTAATAAAGCGAAATAAGTAACGCTTGCAGTGGGATTTGAGATTTGAAATTCTATTCATTCAATTCAATTGTGAAGCTGGTGGTAAATTGTTATGCAAAACACACCGCCAACATAATCAATGCGTTGCTTTGTCGTTTCCAATTTACATCGAGGAATTCTCAAATTAGCTTGGTTTCTTGTGTAGAAATTTGATTGATTTTGGGAAAATTGTATTTTATGGTGAACAATTTTATGTATACTCTTAAAAACTCTTGATATATATAACTCTTATATCAAGAACTAGTTTTGCACTTCATTCATATTTCATATTTAAAAACTTTTTGAAACTTCGACATAGTTTCTAATATTCACACCGTATTACTAGTGCAACTAAATGCAAACGTATATGTGTACTAACTGATTGATGAATACCGGCTTCATATCATGTTCGAAATCTCGAACTATTCACAATAGTCACACTTCTTTAGTGACTACCAGGCACAGGCTTAATCTGATTAAACTTATAATGCGATCATTGGTAACGCAGGGTACGGTCAACTTGCCCAGATGGAGAAGCACTTGGGGAACTCAACATACCAACGACCAATTTGACACTGTTCCGTTGGAACACTAAAGATAATCCGCAATAAGTCGCCTTAAAATGTTGAAAACCTAAAACAGTGAACGGGCATTTATGCTACATGCGAGCATTACGTGCATTGTTGCTCTTTTATATTGACAAATAATAGGGAATTATCATTTATCAGCAGACTGAGTATGTAGTAAAAGGGGGGAGGGGAAATCAATCAGTATTAGGAGTATAATAAAAAGCACAGAACAGCCCACGACGCGACTGATGAAAAATAACCAATGACATTTCTGAGCATTTCGGTAGCTGCACATCTATTGTTCATTCAGTTTGCTTCAATTCGATAAGCAACGTTTTTCAAAGTACAAAGCATAAATCCGCTTCGGTAAGCTAAACACAAGCCCGTACGTTGTGTTGACTCCCTACGATATTCCAGGCAACATGAGTCACAATGGGACATGCACAATCTCATAATCTCAGATTTAATTTTCTGTGTGAGGTAACGAGTTATTGCTTTTTAACTGGGCACAGTAGCGATCACACACGTAGCAGTTTCACTCTTGATAACTCAATGTTCTTACTTACGAAATATAATATGCAATCGGGAGTGAACTTCGTATGGAGGTTTAACAAGATTTCCTATTGACCTAATGTCGTTAGTTAAACTCAGAAAAATAACCCTTCATTTACGGCGTTACCAATGTCATCCCTGAGTTATATATTTGTGTTATATTGCACACGTTTATTCATATTTTTGAGTAATAAAAACTGAACTGATGTCAAATGCACATAGTTTCTTGAACTTTCAATGAAAGAAGAGGCGTCGCAATTCTCTCATATCTGTGAGTGGTACATGATATACTTTGCAAGGTTACAGTTCTTGATCCATTACCGAACACAAGTATTTTTTTGAATTTTCATCTAAAACGGTAGAGACAACTATTCTACAATTCGTGCAAAGTCAGTCTCTTTACAGCTACCGTGCCATTTTTTTGTGGCGATTTTATTTTTAACTTTTCCACTCGAAAGATACAAAAACAGATTGGTACGTACTGCGGTGACTTAACATGGAATTGGATACAGCAAATGGGAAAAATGCTGATATGGTTCTCACGTTAGTTTGTAATAGCTGAGATGATGGTTCTGTCCTTGAAAATGCAGACAGGGTTCAAATAATTTGGAGGACTGTCAGACATGCAATTTCAAACTATATCCTGTGTAGTGCTACTTTAATACTTTAATACTGTTGTGAAAATACAAACGTTTGCCCCTTTTGCGTTTTACTTTACACAGAAGCAACTAAAATTTTGCATAGAATTGGAAAATAGCAGAGCAGCAGTATTGACTTGGTATTGCCACTCGTGTTCATAATACTTTGAAAGTCCATTTATTTTAAATTTGGTTTTCATTTACTAAATACGGAAGGGAATTCGTATATATCGACATGTCCCCTCTGGTATGTAGCTCTCATTCAAATGCAGTAGCGGGAGATTTCATTGCTGTTTTTATTTGACTTCCTTTGTGAATCGTAACAAGTGTAATAGTCAAACAAACTTAGGTGGCATTATTATTTCATAGTGACAAACGTTATGTGCGAACAACGCTCACAGATTTATAAATTGTTGCAATTATAATTATGCCTTAGTCGCTAATAAAAATTCTGCAGCTGTCAACCAGAGTCAAACCAGAGTACCCTTGTTCGTGTTCTTAATTTGTGTGTAGATGAACACGTCCAATATGGATTACAACTAGTTCAGTAATACATTGCACTTTTTGTATTTTGTACTTTAAATTATGAAACTATGAATTATGTAAACCAGACTATGTCAGCAAAATAACAATGTCAGCATATTCTGATCGCAGATAGTGAAATGACATCGAACTTAAATCTGTATATGGACCAAAAATGGGCAAGACGTGACGTAACTCTTTTGGGTGTGCTATTGTTTCGACCCGGTCAAATGTACATTAATCTGGCAATAATACATTTCACCGAATGTACAAGTAGTACAGTTTGGCATATGCATCATACATACGTACATATAGGTATATAGGGATTTTATCTTATCACAATCTACAGGGTTCTCCAACAAGAGGTGTTATTTTGATAGTCAAAAAAAAGGAAATTTTTTGAGATAAATGATCGGATGTTTATTTCATAGTAAAGAGTATAGGTATGCCGCTAATAATGAAAAACAACATCAGCCAAATGGCCACCCCGACCACGTTTACAGGACCATATCCTTTTCATGAAATTTTCCAAAATCAAATCACATCACGAATTCTATACGTTGCCCCAAACGAAGAAGTCGCAAGGTGTCAAATCACAAGATCTCGGTGGCCACCTCTTCGAGAGATAACACGCTGCGAACTGTGACTGCAAGATTTTCACCATTGTAGTTAAATTAAATTATTTCAATCCGTTGGGCAAGCATGTATCGTTCCGTTTTTAGTCAAAGAATAAAAGCTTCAAATGCGACAGCTACCGAAATACCAGGTGATTCAAAATAACATCTCTTGTTGGAGAACCCCGTATATTAATTGTTCCCACTTAATGCTGGATGTAAGTGTGCTGTCGGTAGGGTGTTCAAACATATTGGATATGAGTTTATGACATTGCAGATTGACAATTAACTTCAATAGTCATAAAAGTCAATTATGCCCAGCACGGAAGCCAAACTGCTCGTAAAAATTTAACGACAACAGATGTGCTGTACGTTCGACGCGCTGTCCATTTGGATGCATTTTGTCTGCACAGAAATTCATGTTGTATGAGTTATGAATTCTAATTTGCCTACAACGCCAGAGGTGCGTGGCCAATTGTACGCCCCATTATGTGTACACATGAATATGAGGTGGGGATATTGCGATGATTGTTGTGCGTGACAGCCATCTGGGGTGAAAGAACACTCGATGTCCACACGTCCGCCCACAAAGTCGACAGCCGAATCATTCGTTGGCATTTGAAACATTCTAATGTTTTCGATTGAAAGTGCCATCGTGGTTGAGTTTATCTGATCGTTGCTATGTGTGGCACATTGGCTGATGTTTTGAGGTTCAGCAGCCGAAGCATAGTTGATTTATAGCGGTAATGCTTGGATGGGAGACATTGATAACGCTGACACTACTTTCGATGGTGTCAATTGTCGCTGATTGTGTCCGTTAGTGTTGGGATTGGAGATGTCTTGCGTTTATAGCTCCGTTAACTGAGAATGCATAAGCGTATTTTAATTGAGAGACGATCAGGCAGGCTGTGATATTTTGTGGCTACAGTCGAAAAAGAAACAATGCCGAAAGGCACGACAAAGGTAACGAACGAATGACTGTGGGTATCGGCTTGTAACCGGATGTTGCAATTTGTCCACAGTTTTGTTGCTGCGACACTAGGAACAATGACACCACAGGACTACACATTGTTCTTTACATCTTTCTTCATCTTCTCGGGATATTGTTCACTGTTCCTGGACCACCCAGCGCGATAAGTGCGTAATTTTTCGCACCTTTTCCAAAAATTCTACCTGGCTGGCGCAGTTTTGCTTTCCCTTATGATAAATTGTTTTATTGAGGATTTAAAACTCATTGAAATGCTATTTATCCAGTTTTGGGCAAACCAATGTCTGCTGTGCGAACCGGAAATGCATGGAACGTTCGCACGATTCTCCCAAAAGTGTACACATTTGTCAGTCTTAATGCTAATGAGGGTATAGTCACAGGGATTAAATTAATTGCAACTTGCTTATATTGGGATTAAATTGATGTACAATGTTATCCATGCCTACGGAGTGACACTGAAGGACTCGGAGACAAACAGGTGAACTAAATACCATTTTTTAGGGGCTGTCTGTGTTTGCATAGATTTCTCATGAAATTCTCATTTGTGCCGATTGTGTGATATGCGGGCGTTGTCTGCTGTAGGGATAACTCTTTTCAAACTCGGTCCAAATAAATAGTCGTATTGTTGATGTCGTACATCCGCAGTCAATGAGGGATAGTAAAGCAGAAATGGGATTGCTTTAATTGTGTACTCCATAGAGGTGGAATACAGCAATTGTGCATAAACTCTACTTACATACATACGTACATATGTATGCAGAGTGCTAATGTACGATGTATACATGTATGAAAATTCCCAGTTTTACGCCATGGTGGCGCCCGGCTAGAATAGCAACAAACACCCACTCAAATCAAGCCCAATGTGCATGTGTTTTCTGGTCTTTCGCTGTCAATCTTAATTGCAGCCAGTTAACTGAGAGTTAATGTTGTACAAGAAGATGCGGGCTCATTTTACGGAACCGAAAAACCGAGTAGCACTTAATGGAGTTTCAGCATTTTTACTTGTGTGTGGAACAGGCATTGAAAAGTTTTTGAAATATTATAATTAAATTGGTGTCTTTCGGAAACAAACCGACTAATGAGCAAACGTTTCCCATTTTGGGCTACCACATGGGTCAAATTAATATCGATTTGTGAGAAAAAAGAAAACTTTGAATCGTATCAGGTCATAGTTGAGAGTCTGAAGCAAAAGGAACGATGAAAAGCGCCATGAGTCATATTTTGATGCTGTTCTTTTGGGTCCACACGTATGACGTGATTACAAATGGTTTCACAAACGTATCCTTTAAAAATCCAGCTGCGTTTTTATATTCTCCGGCAGACGAACAAAGCATAAAAACAAACACAGCAGACAACGTGATCCTCGTGATCCGTAACGGAAGAGTTCACTCGGCAGACAATTGCTTCTGCAACAGACACATTGTGGCAAGTCACAGTCGACGACAATGAACGATCGATTGGATTGAACGTTGGACTTCAAACATTTCGATCTTTGTGGATTAAATGTGTGTTGTGTTACCGACCATTTGTTTGGTTTCGAAATAAAGTACACCTTTTGTGGCCTCTGAACACATCTGAGATTTTCAACAAATTGTTGGAATTCAATGCCTTAAACGATTGTCTCGCAGACAGCTGCAGGAGATTTTTGGTAATTGTTTGTATTGGCTCATCGTAATGAGTGGGATTAGTAAAATATGTATTTCTATTCACATCATAATGTGGGATATGAGTCCAATTTGAGATGGCATTACATTTCCACAAGAGATAATTGAATATGAGAGCACATGAAGTTTGAGAGATAATTGAATATGAGAGCACATGAAGTTTGATAAGTAAAAAATGTATAAACATATTCTTGAGTTTGCATCTATCAATTTGAAGTTGCAACTTGTGAAAAGGGGACATTTACATAATATCAAAGCCACTCCCGATCCAGCACATTCTATATGTCGTTGCTGCTTAATAATTAAACTATTTAAGGGAAACCATAAGGAAGCGCCACAATGAATATTTTCAAAGATTTTCCCGTGTAGCAAAAAAAAAAGCTATCCAACAATCGATAGTATGAGAGTAAGTGAGAACAATTTGAGAGAACAAGAAATACGACCAGCCAATAAGCAGCCGATCCCCAAGAAAGGTGAGGCTACAAATCCAGCGAATTACCGCCCAATAGCAATATAATCTGCGCTCTCAAAGGTTATGGAGAGCATAGTTAACCACCATCTTGTTACGCATTTACCCTTTTAAATGATCGATTTATATCAATATTTTTAACTTTGTTATAATATGTAATAAATACATAATGAGAATTCATCAGAATGCGGATTTGTCCTGAACAAGAGGCTACGTTACCTAGTGGACAGTTTCACACCAATGGTCGAACGGGTGGCCATAATCTGTATCAATGTTAAATTATCTTTTAGCAGCCCGATTGGCGTTCACACGCCGACAGATGAAACCATAGATAAGCTTTACGAGCGCCTGGAACACTCATACGACCGCTGTCATTAAAATGGTTCTTGGGGATTTTAATGGCAAATAGGCAAGGAAAACATCTTCCGTCCACCGTCGGAATGTTCAGCCACCACAATGACACCGCCGATAACGGCAAACCAATATGAGGACCTACTACCCTAGAAGTCACGTATTAGAATTTTTTCTAAACAAATTTGGGATTATCAGATAAGTAACCAAAGAAAAATGGAAGTACATACTATTGTGTTAAATAAAATGTTGTATTTACACTGAAACATTCAGAGAATATATGTAATTCAAAACACTTTGTGAATATAAAATATAAAACTATTGGCTGAATCAATAAAAGATTAAAAATAAATACAACTGTCAGTTTTGTTAAATCAATAAATAGAAATATTCATAGGAACAGCGAAGCTGATCTGTAAAAGCGGCTTTTTAAAATCGCTACATACTAATTCTCAAGCCCTCTCTTGTTATTGGCAGCTCACTATCAAATATGGCCTAGTGTATACCTACATATACCTTTCTATGTATACAACTTCATATTAATTTTAATTAGCACTGTTTTTGTAATATTTATCGGTAGGGAGGGAAACCACTACGAAGAACAACAAGGAATAGGCGACAGGGCCGTTGCGCCGCTCCGCTAATGCCGCAGCTGATAAATGATAATGGTTATGAGCATAAATCTCTAGCCCAGTTTAGGGGTTAAATATATGAGTGTGTATATGTGCCTTCACTGGCATTGAAGTTAATAACTGCTTTCGTACACATGCCTGTCTTTTCTGTGCTGACAAGTTCTTGATTGTCTCCTTTGTTGTTGTGCTGCACACTGTATGTTGCACGCTCCACAAGTTAATCACAATTGCTGCTGATGTATATTTATTGTTATGGCTGGCAAGTCTTCCTTCACAGAGTTGGTTAGCTAGCTTTGCGTCCTTCGTTAGGTTGTTGATGGAGCGCTCTTTCGTGGAGTGTTCGGATTTCGGGACTAATGTCAGAGCTTCGAGTATTTTTCAATGTCTTTAGAGAGAAGAAGATGGCAACAACCACTGATTATATGGTGATTTATTTGATTTGTTTCCAAATTTAGGAATTTGATTCGTAGAAGTAGCAAGCGTTGATTCAGCTCTTTCTGACACTAAGGCCGGCGACATTAGGGACACTCGCAATGACCGATTCTTCTATCTCTCT
This sequence comes from Hydrotaea cyrtoneurina, assembly GCA_958296145.1. Lineage (NCBI taxonomy): Eukaryota > Metazoa > Arthropoda > Insecta > Diptera > Muscidae > Hydrotaea > Hydrotaea cyrtoneurina. The sequence continues at coordinate 249,062 of OY282513.1, read as the reverse complement.
CTCTCTCTCTCTTTAATATTTATTGAAGTTGTAGCGTAGCATTAATAAGGCTAATATTGTGCCAACTGAAGGCAATTTTATTTGTGGTTCGCTGGTGGACAGCGATTTTGACGATTGAAAGTATTTTTTGGTATTCGCTGAGGGTTAAGCGACGGTATGCCGTTTCTTAGAGATACTATCTCCCTCAGCACCGATGTGCAACTGTTGAGGCCGGCAAAACAGATCACACTACAATAGTGGCAACAAATTGTGAGCTTTTTCAAAGAAAGCGTGTAATTAAAATTTAAGCAACTCTAACGAAAATAAATTGTTTTATTAGAATTAAATTACTGACGAGGCAGCGGGGCGCTTATCATGTGGTTCTTTATCGCACAATCACCGCACCCGGATGAAAGCTTCCCCACCAGCGAACATCACAAGAGTGCTCGTAATCACCATCACCTGTCGGAAATCCTTCTGGCTTGGTGGGTACTATGCTAAAATGCTTGTAGCCATGAATAATTACTTTTAAATACGATAGCAAAAAGAAAAAATAATTATAATTTATAACAAGCAACAAGCGAAAGCATTGCCGAGTACCAGTCCACCTCCCTCAGCCAATTACGAGGATTTTTAATATTGTATGTAATGTGTTTTGTACTGAAGAGCCACAAACGTGCCACAAACAAAAGCGCAAGACATCATCTTATCACCAAATACAACAACCACACCGCTTACAAATATTTGTCCGTTGGTTTCTGTTTGTTCCTACGGCATGGCACAATAAAATCCGATTTCCGCCTTTCCACCATTGACGTGGGCAAATGTATAGGAAACAGTAATTTGTTGACAGCGAAGTACATCGCAATGGCCGTACAGTAGGAAGAAGAGTAGGCAGGCCGCTTTAGAATGACTAAACTTTCAGCCACAAACTTTTGTTTTTAATGCGATTGCGGTGGCAGCGGATGTTCTTCTGGAACGGCGAAAGTACTGTCGAGAATTAAAAATGTCAATGACAATCTTTTTTTTTTGAATCCTTGACAAAACTGAATCGTAACAAAACTGAAATCTGGCATTCAATTCAACTGTAGTTCGTCAACCATCACAAGAATTACAAAAAAATATGGATGGAAATAAGGATGATCTTACTACGGAATCATAAATCTATTATTTTTGGATTTTAGATGAAACCCTTTACATTTGGATGTAGGCCATCATTAAGGACTGTACAGATATTACATTCAAAGTTTTAGTTCCATTGGTATTTTCATAATGCAGTCAGTTGTCCTTCTAACCAAATATGCGCCATGAAATTTTCCTCGATTAAAGTTAATGAATCATTACATTCTTTTCCATAAATGTTTTTTGTATCAGGGACAGATTTACAAAACATATGTGGAGGATGCAGTCACTCGTGCTATGTGTTTGTACCTAACAAGGTGTGTCCGTCCCAAAGCAATCTCACGAAAGGGGATTGCCATTTTCATCAGAGTGCAAATCAATTTAAATGCAAATTGTGGTATTTTTCGATATTTTTAACATGGTTCCATGGTTTTGTATTGCTTTCTCATCCCTGCTTGAGATTATCTTTTGTTTGTTTTAATAATTTGTAGTTTGAGTTTGTGCGCAGTGACTTTCATGATGTAGCGTCCATGAGTTGGGAAGCCCTGGTCTTGAGACTGGAATTAGCATGCGTGATGTTCACAATACACAATACAAAAATATAATACATGTGGCAATCTGCAACGAATAAAGTAACCCAGGTTATTATTAGGTGTCTGATGCAAAATGAAAACTGTACGACCGTAAGGAATGCCAAGCATTTGTCTCTTCAATAAGCCAGCATTATGAACGGTATCCGTATTAAAAAACCTTTCACTTCGAAAGACAGCACGCATACACAGCATGTATTTCTGAGCTGTGTATGATTAACTTAACTGCATTAAGAGTTCTGATGTTAGTTTAATAGCGAGACAAGTGTATATTAGAGTTGAATTTGAAAAAGGTCGGAATTTTTCAAATCGCATTTCTTTTTATTGCTTTGAGTTTTATTTGTTTTACGGACCATATCGACCCAAATTGGATCCACAGGATCACAAATATAGTTTACGTACTTTACACATCCGACCCGGTACCCTTTCAGGTAGCGCCTCTTGGGGTTAGTGGGTCCCATTCTCTCATCTTTTCATAACTCAAAAATACATTGGCCGTTTGAAACTTCAAAATGGCCTGATGGAACAAATCGAAAAGATTCTTATTTACAACCACATAGCATCCACGCCAACAAATTATAAAATCGAGAAAATGTCAGTCACTCAGTCACATTTGTCACCCCTAAATAGTACATTTCTTTAACACGATCGTAAAGTATAGCAAACTATTTCGATAAAATAATATAACAAAATATAAGTTTTGTACATTTGTACATTTTCTAAATTATTTCCATCCAGAAATTTGGCCAGCTAGATCGGCCCTCTGTGCGACGTTTATTTCATTTCAAGGCAACTTTCACAGCAAACTCATTCAACATCACTTTTAACACTGTGTGCCTTAAATGTAGCAGCAAATATTTTAAATGCCTGTAAGACAAAGGCAAACGGGGCAGAACACCATTCAACAATGCCAAATTATGTCCTTTAATTGCCCATCACTGGTACCGCTTTTCATTCAGACGACGAACGATCTTTGGTTAACTTCAGTAACGAAACACTTTTGCGAAATTTCAAACTGGTCCCTTCGCATACACATTAAGATGGGTTGTAAAACGTGTACATAGACAAATAGTAGTGATTGACAACAAAAACATAAAAAATGTTATGGATACATTTTCTTTTTAAAAATTCTATCTTTAAAATTGTCATTTTCATCGGATGTGCCTTTATTACTTTGAATATTATTTTAGAAGGAGACGCAGGCCTGCCAGATTGGCCAATTAATCCTTAAAATTCGGAAAGTATAAATTTGCCGATTTCTTAACTTTTGGTATTGATTGTAAAAAATTATCTCTTGTTCTTCTACTGACAATAGCTAGAAGAGAAGAATATCGTAAACAATATGAACAGAATTTTAAACAATTTCCTAAAACATTTAACTGACAACTGCTTGGATTTTGACGACGTTTACTTGGTTCTAAATTATGCAAATTTATTGCCGAAAAAACAATTAGTAAATTCCGAATCCAGCGAAATAACATTTTATAAATAAAAGACATTTTTGATAGTTTCGATGGAAGCTTTAAACATTTTTGGCTAAAGAATTCTGAACTAATGAATTTTTAGTCTACTGTAGATTAATAAAACCAAATATCGTAGTTCTCGGGAATTTAATTCCATAGAATTTAACAATTCAACTTGATTTAGTGTAGAAATATCAATGATTTACAAAAATTGTTAAATGAAAATACATATGTGCACTTAAATAATTAATTCTCTGGAATTTAATTCCATAGAATTTAACAATTCAACTTGATTTAGTGTAGAAATATCAATGATTTACAAAAATTGTTAAATGAAAATACATATGTGCACTTAAATAATTAATTCAATTGATTACTTTGATTACAAAGTTGTAGTGGCCTTTTTTTTAGCAAGCGTCGTAAATAAGGCGCAAGCGTCGTAATAAAATAATAATAAAATTGTTTACGTACGAAAAACTCTATAATTTGGTTACTAAACCGACACACGTATTCTGATTTTATTTCCAACTGATTTTATTTCCAAGTATCTTGAATGACTATTAAATTGTGCACTCTAATACAATCAAAACAAAAACCATTGGAACCAGTACACTGGTCTGTAGAGACTTATTAATATATCCAAACCCATATTAATATACATACACTAGGATCCGACCGACGCACTCACATGTGAGGCACTTGGAGGAGATGGAGAAGGTGTCGAGAATCCGTACATTTTACAGTTTATTTCAATCGGATAGTTTGGCTAGTTGTAATCAACGCAACATGACAATGACATGCCGCAGCATTAAATACAGATTTCAACATTTATTATCTTCGAAAGACTGCATGGGCAACGATTCATTAGTTGAGCCGCAGAGTTGTAGAAATAGTTAAACTCAATAGACGCAAATGGAAGAGGTGCTGCCGAGCGTGTTTCCACACCACGATGGCGACGGCTGGCTGCGGTTCATCCGTACACCCGTAGTTACGACAACACACTAACAGCTGCAGAGATAAATCGCTGTGCTGTGTTGAGAGTTTGTTTGCGTTAAGTTTGGCACCACCAACTCCAATTAAAACATTTGTCGCTTGTTGTTTATGCGGACAAAACTTCACAGCATTACTCCGCGTGTCCATGCACACATTCGTTCGGTCTGGGCCATGTTGGTTCGCACCTTTGTGGAGTAGTAACTAATTAAAGGTAGTCGTGTTCATTTCCACAGGCTCTTTGTTCGCCCCCTCAATCGGCGGCCACACTCACTCATACACGCTCATTGGACATTCGAGTTTCCTTTGAAGAATATTTGCATTCTTGAAAGTTAACCTTTTGCATCCCTGCAAAGTGCTGAGAAAAAAAGGCCGTAATGGCTTTTTATAATTCTGTCTCTTAGGAAGTACAGATATGGAATGCATGACAGAAGATTTGAATTACAAACGTTCACGGAGGAATGTGAAAGTATGTGTTGGCATTGATAAATTAACACTAATACTGAAATTAGCCATTACCGCTTATCTGCCGGTAGAAATGACGACAATGCTTGTAATAGTCGAAGGAAAGGACGGGGTTGTGGAGCTCGGCCCGGTCCCATTGTATATGCAAAGCACGTAAAATCACCGATGCACATTCTAAATATGCATGTTAATTCGGCGATACAAATAAGCATGTCATTATTTATTACATCCAATTTAAATTAATGAAATACCCATCCATCACATCCATCTAATAAATTAATGTGTTTCATGATGATTTAATGTACAATATTATATATATTATAATATTGAACGAAATTTCCCCTTGACATTCCATTATGGAAATCACGGGGAACTGTTCTCGAATCAGTGACCTGTGCACGATAAAAGTTGTATACTCACTTACCGGTACCAACTGTTTAAAGCCGGCTCCGAACGGCTAATGCAGAGAAGATTAACATGGCTCAGAGATTACTCTTATACTCGTTAAGTTGCCAGCCGTTACGATGTGGAAGCAGCCGCTGAAAAATTTGTAGGTCTTACCAAGTTTCCACCCTGGGTTCTGATCTGTGGTAGTCGCACAGTATTAGGAATAATAAGTATTAGTAATAATTAGTATTAACGTACAAAAGTACATCCGTCGAAATAAAGAATCAAATAAAGATATGAACGCCAGAAACTACATAAAATAAGAGTTAACACGAAATATGGTCAGCAAAAGATTTTTAATTTGGCGATATTTTTCATCAACTCTGACAAAGTTTATATCAATTCAATCACGATCGAATGATGATGTTGTTGTATTCACTGAGGCAGCACAGTTGATACAAAAATCGTATAAGCAAATGAATATCATTAAAGTGTAATTGTATTCCATGGCAATATCAACCGATTTAGTTTTGGTTTCTCTTTTAGTTGGGGTTGTATAGTATACTTCCAAATCGTTCCTCGGCAGTCACTGCTTGAATGTACTGTGGTTAATGGTTTGCAGTGCTTGACAAGCTTCAAAAGCCATTTGAAATTGATTTTGATTCTGACCTTAACTGTACATAGATGAACTGATGAATTGATATCAGTAACCATTTCATAGATCCGATGAGATGCATTTCGTTAATGTCACGATCACATATGTGTTCTGTCTTGTATGTGGAAATAGTCAGATGGATTTAGTAAGCGACTGCTAACGAGTGGAGGGTAACAAAAGTTAAACATCTTCCCAGAGCACTTTAAACTATTGCCGTAGCGGCGCTTTCTCTGAAGTGGAACTATCGATCGTGACTTGACTCACCATCTCGCGCACCCAAACACGCCAGTTTCAAAGTATGAACGGAAGACTGTCACTCTGACATGAGCGGCGGCAGTAAGTGGAATCATGTGTATTTGTCTTGCTCTCCAGTTGTTGTACTTGACAAGTGTGCTTGCTGCACCATTTCAGATTAGTCAAGATTACCGTTGATTCCCAAAACATTTGAAAACACTTTGCGATGTGACACTTCACAATTTCGTTTGCTTCCTGGGACTCACAAATAATTCACCTAATTTTTTTAATGTTGAAGCACGCGGCTTTACGTTTCACAAACTACACCCAAAAAAAAACCGCAATTTGAATTTTTTTTCTTATGAAATCCACATTTAGTGAAAATATTTGAAATTTGATAAGAAAAATATCAATCTAACGTGAAAAACGTTAAATTAAAGTGTTTTAATGTTAGATTGATATTTTTAACGTTAGATTGATAGTTAAAATATCAAATTGATATTATAATGATTTACATTGTCATATCAATTCGTAATATCAAATTAATTTCAATATCACTTCTACAAGAACATATGTATATCAATTTTACATTTAAAAATGTAATTGATTAATTTCACATCGAAATTGATAAGAAGAATGTGAAATTGATATTAATTCTTTATAATGTAATATGAAAACAATACACCTTTTTATATTTCTCCGAAATGTGTTGCTCTATTTACTCTAAGAGAACCTGTCAATTTCAAGTTCATCGAAAAAACTGAGTAGCATCTTAAAACAAACTGTGAAAATCACATAAAACAAACGGTGTTCGCGCATAATAAAAAAATATTAATATTAATTTTAAAGTGTAAAATTAAAAAAAAATGGAAAATACTCAAGAAGTTATATATATATATCCGAAAAACAAGTGGCTGATTTATTAAATCAGCAAAGTGCAGAAACAATTTTCACATTTTCTGCCGAAGATGACCCAGAAACTGTGGCCAATGAACAAGTGGCTGATTTACTCGAGGAGTTCAATTTAAAGAACGCATTTGATGCTCTTAATGGTAAGTAATATAATATTTAATTATTTTAATAAGGACGATTTGAATAAGTACGCTATTCCTCGCAGTCCGCAACTTGAGCAAATGGTTAATGAAATAGTTGTCATTTTTCCTTCAGAAACAAGAGAAATATATTACGTTTCACGAAAGGATGCAAAAAAGAGGAGTCCTACGGGATTATTGTTCAATAGGTTTGTTTAAAGTTTTATTTTTTTATTTTCATACAATCATTATTTCTCTAACCCACAGGTTTAACAATTTAAATCGCAAACGCTCGTCTGAGAGAGAAATAGAAACCCCTAAAAAGGAAAAGATTTCTAATCCAACTAGTCCCACACCGGAGATGTTGTCGATACAGAATAAAATGAAAATTATGCAGAACGACGAAATAGATTCAATGGATTTATGGCATAAAACGTTTGCACTACGCAGCACTGACATCAAAGCTTCAGCTACTTTGCATTTAATTCTTGATGGGTGGCCATTTTTTAAGCAGTCTGGAGCAGAAAAATTTGTAAGTTTATTGCACTATGTGAAATTTACAATAAAACATATCTCTGATTATTTCAACAAACAAATTATTGTTTAATTTAAATAAAGGAATATATGTGGGTTTGTATGTGAGTATATACAAAAAATTACATATAATATGAATTACACATTAAATCGTATCAAATTAATATTTTTTTCATATCAAATTAATATTTTATTCATATCAAAATGATATTTTCACATATCAAATGAACATTAAAATAACGTCAATTCTACATTAAATCATATCATTTTGATATTTTATTCATATCAAAATGATATTTATATTGCATTGGATCAATGAGCTACACGGTTGAAATTGGATTACCCAAATACGTCGAAGTTAATATTTCAACATAATAAGTCAAGCGCCCCGGTAGGCGAGTTGGTAGCGTGCTTGCCTATCAGCGTGGGGGTTGTGGGTTCGATTCCCACCAGAGGCTTTGGTCTGTCGCTGCAAAAATCTAAACATATGGTCTGTGTCACCCGGTTTACCCTTGGACCCAAAAATTAGAATATAAATTTACTTTGTATTGCAATTAATAATAAATAAATAAGTATTTATTTGTGAGTTTTCTTGTATGTAAACGACATCGACGTGGTGGAATTGTAAGTGTTGAATATTATTTAGCGCTGAGAGTTCTTGTTGAACGGGTGTTATTTACGGGTTAATTACATAACGGTTTAATTCGTCAGACGAGCGCGAGAATGCGTCGCGAAATCGTCAAAACAATCTTCCAATTGCTAGCTGGGTACTCGGATTCGCTTGTGAATATGTGTATGTTAAGTATGTACTGCCGAAGATAATATTTGCAAACGTGCCCTCACTGTTCATACAATTTGGACAACTTCAGGGAATGTTCGTCCTAATAACATTTTCAACACATCTTTGGAACATGCGAAAATATAAAATGTTCATGATCTGAACCACTGAACCGAAACAACTCGAATTCTTGAGTGGTCCACATTCCTGTCTGCAAATACACTAATACGTGGTGGTTATGATGAATTGTGATTTTCTATAGCAAACCATGTAAAGATCGATGATCGGTTCCAGGGTTACGAAAATACCACTTTTTAAAAACGAAATTGAGCAAAGTATACATTTGAAAAACAAAAAATAATATAACTCTTCCGATAAATAAATTGTTTTGTAACCACAACACAACCCGTAAAAATGTTTAAAAAAATTATTATTCTCTTAAAACAAAACACATCAATTAGTAACTGAACTCTAAAACAGTGATAGGCGCTCCATAGCCTCGCGAGTAGTGTGACCGTTTTGGAATTTTTCTACCAAATTTGGTCGGATGGGTTTTTAAATTTTAAGATTTGGTCGGTGGGTCGGTTCAATTCGATTTTGATAGATTTAGGAAGTAATCGTGAATTTGATTGATTTTCATACAATATTAGTTACTTTTTTATAAAAATAAGTTCGTAAAGTGCGTAATATTAAGATTTGTCGAAAGAAACTTTAAAATTATATTTTATCTCTTGCTTTTATAAAGTTCAAGGAGTGCAATCTGTACACATTGCACATGAAATGACTGGTAAAATTAAATTATATTATTTTCTATTCTTATCATACATTTTACCGTTTCACGTTTGTCATTTTTGTGTTGGAGCATAATTTTGTTTTCTTTTTTACTGATTTTGAGTAATTTTATTAAAAAGGAGTAAACTGGTTTAAATATTGATTATAAAAACAAAAATAATCAACTTCACATTCCCAAAAATTTTCATTGGAACAAAAGCAGATGTACACACGAGTAACTTCTCATATTCGGAATTTATTAAAATAAACACAAATATTTAAAGTTTTTATGTTGAACTTTGATTTGATTTTGAACGTCGTGAGCACATAAAGTTGGTAATCAGAATAACTCTATGGTGTGAAGATTTATCCATTTTGCACCTTATTCAAAAAGTATGTGATCTTTCATTTAATTGATATACAGTGGAATTTATTACTTCTCAGAGAAACGAATATTTCATTAGATTTAAATATTAATTCCTTTTGAAAACTGTTTTGTGGACTGTTCAGCTCTGTAGCTGCAGAACATTAGTTTTCGCCACATTCTTTAATAAAATCTAAGCTCAGAAGCAAACTAAACCAAACACTATCAAGGAGCTTGCACAGCCCTCACTACGTATGGTCAGCTAAAAGGGACATGAACAAATAAAGTTACACCTCAATACTCTCAAAACATAAGTCTGAATTAACCTAGAAAACATTTTCGGACGGCTCAGAATTATGAGTCCGAAATTAGTATAAATTATGACGGGAATATGAGGCTCAGAGTTATGAGTCCGAAATGAGTCCGAAATGTGTGTAAAGAATGTAGGAAATGTGAGGCTCAGGATTATGAGTCCGAAATGAGTATAAAATATGACGGAAATTTGAGGCTCAGAGTTATGAGTCCGAAATGAGTGGAAACAATGTAGGAAATATGAGGCTCAGAATTATGAGTCCAAAATGAGTATTAAATATGACGGAAATTTGAGGCTCAGAGTTATGAGTCCGAAATGAGTGGAAACAATGTAGGAAATATGAGGCTCAGAGTTATGAGTCATCATCTCTTGCAATTACACTCCGCTTCAGTTGAAAAGGTAATACATTTTTTATACAAAGAAAGGCCTATAACTTTAGTGGTGTTCTCTGATGAAAATAAATTTAATTTTGATGGCCCTGATGATTTCAACTATTATTATCACGATTTTAGAAAACAGGAAAGTTTTTTGTGTCGCCATCATAGCCGTAAAGGGGGTGTGATGGTCTGGGGTTTTCTAAAAATGTATTACCTATTCAAGTGAAGCGGAGTGTATTGTATTTTGGAAATGCCGTTACTTGTGTTTCCCCGAATTCAACGACCAACGAACACCTGCGTTCATCGATGAAAAAAATTCAGTATAAGTGCAACTGTTGAAGTGTAAAGAATAGTTTTTACCATCAAGAAGATTAACTAGCTTTATTTTTCTAAAAATCAGTGTGGTTAGTGAATAAAAATATAATTTAATATAAATATCTAAAATATAAAGAACATTAAGAGGTTTTTGTCTACTTAATGTCACGAAGAAAATACCATAAAGAGGCAATAACGGTGATTAAATCATTAAAAAGAAAGAATGTAGACGAAAAATGTTTTGCTGTGGCAGATTCGTCATTATCAGAAGACGAATCGATTCAAATTCAGTTTCAGCATGGCCATAACAAGTGCTTTTAAGGGTAATACTTTTTAAATGCGGTTTGGTGCTCATAATTCACTTTTTATTATTGTTATAGAAGCGTTTTCTCGAAAATTTGGCAATGAGGTGGATTTTAAGAAAATAACAATAAAGTGGTTTCAAACAGCGCGAGACCGAGTTAAATATAGAAATAAGAAAACTCAAAACAAGGAATCTAATAGAGCGCTTACACTCCGAATTATGAGTCCAATCGGACTCCAAATGTTTGCTGGGAAACTACATATTTTATTATTAATATTGAAACATGTGTTTTGGTCGGTTTTTTGGAAATTTTTTGTAGGCAAAAAATTTTTGTAGTGCCAACGCTGCTCGCGAGGCAGTCAATAATCGTATTTTTCACAAAGACTCGATCGTCAATTCACATGTTCACAACAACTATGTTCGTTTCAAAGCATCAGTATCTAGTTCTACGTTGTGAGAGAAAAAAAAAAAAATAAAAAAAAAAAATTAAAGAGTCGAAAATCTAATGACGCACTAGTTAGCACTAATCCAGCAGCGACGCAACTTCGAAGCAACGAACATCCTCACTTTCACTCAGACAGTAAATCTGTATACACTAAACCAAAAAATTGTAAGAAACCACCGTAAAATTGATAATTTTACGCTACAAAATACGTCCAACAAGAAAATTATCAATTTTGATATTGAAGCAATATCAATTTGATATTTGGATTGATACGAAAACATGTAAAATTGATAATTTTAATGTGAAATGTAATATTAATAAGATTAATGTTAAAGCGCCCCGGTAGGCGAGTTGGTAGCGTGCTTGCCTATCAGCGTGGGGGTTGTGGGTTCGATTCCCACCAGAGGCTTTGGTCTGTCGCTGCAAAAATCTAAACATATGGTCTGTGTCACCCGGTTTACCCTTGGACTCAAAAATTAGAATATAAATTTACTTTGTAATTAATAAATAAAATTAACATTAATCTTATTTATTAATTACAAAGTAAATTTATATTCTAATTTTTGAGTCCAAGGGTAAACCGGGTGACACAGACCATATGTTTAGATTTTTGCAGCGACAGACCAAAGCCTCTGGTGGGAATCGAACCCACAACCCCCACGCTGATAGGCAAGCACGCTACCAACTCGCCTACCGGGGCGCTTTAACATTAATCTTATTAATATTACATTTCACATTAAAATTATCAATTTTACATGTTTTCGTATCAATCCAAATATCAAAATTGATAATTTTCTTGTTGGACGTATTTTGTAGCGTAAAATTATCAATTTTACGGTGGTTTCTTACAATTTTTTGGTTTAGTGTATACAGATTTACTGTCTGAGTGAAAGTGAGGATGTTCGTTGCTTCGAAGTTGCGTCGCTGCTGGATTAGTGCTAACTAGTGCGTCATTAGATTTTCGACTCTTTAATTTTTTTTTTTTATTTTTTTTTTTTTCTCTCACAACGTAGAACTAGATACTGATGCTTTGAAACGAACATAGTTGTTGTGAACATGTGAATTGACGATCGAGTCTTTGTGAAAAATACGATTATTGACTGCCTCGCGAGCAGCGTTGGCACTACAAAAATTTTTTGCCTACAAAAAATTTCCAAAAAACCGACCAAAACACATGTTTCAATATTAATAATAAAATATGTAGTTTCCCAGCAAACATTTGGAGTCCGATTGGACTCATAATTCGGAGTGTAAGCGCTCTATTAGATTCCTTGTTTTGAGTTTTCTTATTTCTATATTTAACTCGGTCTCGCGCTGTTTGAAACCACTTTATTGTTATTTTCTTAAAATCCACCTCATTGCCAAATTTTCGAGAAAACGCTTCTATAACAATAATAAAAAGTGAATTATGAGCACCAAACCGCATTTAAAAAGTATTACCCTTAAAAGCACTTGTTATGGCCATGCTGAAACTGAATTTGAATCGATTCGTCTTCTGATAATGACGAATCTGCCACAGCAAAACATTTTTCGTCTACATTCTTTCTTTTTAATGATTTAATCACCGTTATTGCCTCTTTATGGTATTTTCTTCGTGACATTAAGTAGACAAAAACCTCTTAATGTTCTTTATATTTTAGATATTTATATTAAATTATATTTTTATTCACTAACCACACTGATTTTTAGAAAAATAAAGCTAGTTAATCTTTTTGATGGTAAAAACTATTCTTTACACTTCAACAGTTGCACTTATACTGAATTTTTTTTCATCGATGAACGCAGGTGTTCGTTGAATTCGGGGAAACACAAGTAACGGCATTTCCAAAATACAATACACTCCGCTTCACTTGAATAGGTAATACATTTTTAGAAAACCCCAGACCATCACACCCCCTTTACGGCTATGATGGCGACACAAAAAACTTTCCTGTTTTCTAAAATCGTGATAATAATAGTTGAAATCATCAGGGCCATCAAAATTAAATTTATTTTCATCAGAGAACACCACTAAAGTTATAGGCCTTTCTTTGTATAAAAAATGTATTACCTTTTCAACTGAAGCGGAGTGTAATTGCAAGAGATGATGACTCATAACTCTGAGCCTCATATTTCCTACATTGTTTCCACTCATTTCGGACTCATAACTCTGAGCCTCAAATTTCCGTCATATTTAATACTCATTTTGGACTCATAATTCTGAGCCTCATATTTCCTACATTGTTTCCACTCATTTCGGACTCATAACTCTGAGCCTCAAATTTCCGTCATATTTTATACTCATTTCGGACTCATAATCCTGAGCCTCACATTTCCTACATTCTTTACACACATTTCGGACTCATTTCGGACTCATAACTCTGAGCCTCATATTCCCGTCATAATTTATACTAATTTCGGACTCATAATTCTGAGCCGTCCGAAAATGTTTGCTAGGTTAATTCAGACTTATGTTTTGAGAGTATTGAGGTGTAACTTTATTTGTTCATGTCCCTTTTAGCTGACCATACGTAGTGAGGGCTGTGCAAGCTCCTTGATAGTGTTTGGTTTAGTTTGCTTCTGAGCTTAGATTTTATTAAAGAATGTGGCGAAAACTAATGTTCTGCAGCTACAGAGCTGAACAGTCCACAAAACAGTTTTCAAAAGGAATTAATATTTAAATCTAATGAAATATTCGTTTCTCTGAGAAGTAATAAATTCCACTGTATATCAATTAAATGAAAGATCACATACTTTTTGAATAAGGTGCAAAATGGATAAATCTTCACACCATAGAGTTATTCTGATTACCAACTTTATGTGCTCACGACGTTCAAAATCAAATCAAAGTTCAACATAAAAACTTTAAATATTTGTGTTTATTTTAATAAATTCCGAATATGAGAAGTTACTCGTGTGTACATCTGCTTTTGTTCCAATGAAAATTTTTGGGAATGTGAAGTTGATTATTTTTGTTTTTATAATCAATATTTAAACCAGTTTACTCCTTTTTAATAAAATTACTCAAAATCAGTAAAAAAGAAAACAAAATTATGCTCCAACACAAAAATGACAAACGTGAAACGGTAAAATGTATGATAAGAATAGAAAATAATATAATTTAATTTTACCAGTCATTTCATGTGCAATGTGTACAGGTTGCACTCCTTGAACTTTATAAAAGCAAGAGATAAAATATAATTTTAAAGTTTCTTTCGACAAATCTTAATATTACGCACTTTACGAACTTATTTTTATAAAAAAGTAACTAATATTGTATGAAAATCAATCAAATTCACGATTACTTCCTAAATCTATCAAAATCGAATTGAACCGACCCACCGACCAAATCTTAAAATTTAAAAACCCATCCGACCAAATTTGGTAGAAAAATTCCAAAACGGTCACACTACTCGCGAGGCTATGGAGCGCCTATCACTGTTTTAGAGTTCAGTTACTAATTGATGTGTTTTGTTTTAAGAGAATAATAATTTTTTTAAACATTTTTACGGGTTGTGTTGTGGTTACAAAACAATTTATTTATCGGAAGAGTTATATTATTTTTTGTTTTTCAAATGTATACTTTGCTCAATTTCGTTTTTAAAAAGTGGTATTTTCGTAACCCTGGAACCGATCATCGATCTTTACATGGTTTGCTATAGAAAATCACAATTCATCATAACCACCACGTATTAGTGTATTTGCAGACAGGAATGTGGACCACTCAAGAATTCGAGTTGTTTCGGTTCAGTGGTTCAGATCATGAACATTTTATATTTTCGCATGTTCCAAAGATGTGTTGAAAATGTTATTAGGACGAACATTCCCTGAAGTTGTCCAAATTGTATGAACAGTGAGGGCAGGTTTGCAAATATTATCTTCGGCAGTACATACTTAACATACACATATTCACAAGCGAATCCGAGTACCCAGCTAGCAATTGGAAGATTGTTTTGACGATTTCGCGACGCATTCTCGCGCTCGTCTGACGAATTAAACCGTTATGTAATTAACCCGTAAATAACACCCGTTCAACAAGAACTCTCAGCGCTAAATAATATTCAACACTTACAATTCCACCACGTCGATGTCGTTTACATACAAGAAAACTCACAAATAAATACTTATTTATTTATTATTAATTGCAATACAAAGTAAATTTATATTCTAATTTTTGGGTCCAAGGGTAAACCGGGTGACACAGACCATATGTTTAGATTTTTGCAGCGACAGACCAAAGCCTCTGGTTGGAATCGAACCCACAACCCCCACGCTGATAGGCAAGCACGCTACCAACTCGCCTACCGGGGCGCTTGACTTATTATGTTGAAATATTAACTTCGACGTATTTGGGTAATCCAATTTCAACCGTGTAGCTCATTGATCCAATGCAATATACAGTATCTAATTTATCTAATACAGATAAGGTAGAATAACTTCCCCTTAGGGGGAATTGTGTAGGATAGAAATATATATATGAAACACGCATTGGTGTACGAAGAAGGACAACATTTATGTAAAGTTGAGGCCATTTCTGAGAGTTGTTGAGGCCATTTTTATTGTGAATAAATCGATACTGTACAAGGTTAAATCGTTTAAAAAGATATTCCCATTGTGTACTTGCAATTGCGGATTGTACTATAGAGGAAAAAGGTAACTTTATAATTTATAATAATCACGAATTGGTGACAAGATTAGCCTAAGTATCATTTGAGTAACTTTTAATATTTTCTCAGATTCTCATATGATGCAAATTTAAATAAATCTCTCAAGAAACATATGTATACATATATGGGTTCAAATGGAATAAATCTGTTACATTGTATCACCTTTGACAAATAGTGCGACTAATTGGCCCACGGCACCCACTTTGACTAGGTTCAACTGTTTTAAAGCATTCGATGAAGTTAAACACTATATACGCTTTA
This sequence comes from Hydrotaea cyrtoneurina, assembly GCA_958296145.1. Classification (NCBI taxonomy): domain Eukaryota; kingdom Metazoa; phylum Arthropoda; class Insecta; order Diptera; family Muscidae; genus Hydrotaea; species Hydrotaea cyrtoneurina. Next base: position 233,038 of record OY282513.1, on the reverse strand, counting down.
AATGGATAAACAATTTCGAATGTACGAATTCAGTTCCAAGAGGCAGGACTATAAATTAAAATATTGTCACAAATTCGGAGTCATTACCCCTGAAATGACTTACTTTTGAGTGATTAGTCATATTTGAAATTGGCCTGGATAATAGAAACAATTTCGGTAAGGTGTGTAGTTTCATGTACTGTGATACTCGCAATAAAGTGAAGTGTTTTACTGTTAGCCTCAAGTCCACACGCTTTTGAAGGCTCACAACCCCCATGAGCAATGCCACCCCTGCAGGTGGTTTATTCAACTGAAATGCAGGTGCATGTTTTGTTCACCTCGTTGTTTTGCATCGTTCCAGTCATTTTTGCTACGTGCGGCTGTGTTGCACTCTAGCACCCACAGGAAAAAATAAGTAAACAGCCGTTAGCAGTATTCGGTGGTTTTCACGAATAACAACATAACTTATAATCGTAAACTGCTCAGGAGAGCGAAAACAAATAATTCTTAAAATTGCGGCTTCTGTAAAATGATTCACTTAAGTTGTTATTAACAAAGAAAGCTGAGCAACGATACGTTTTTAATTATATTTTTTTTTTTTCTTTAAGGGAAAATCCTTCGAAACTGTAGGACTTTGGCATCAATACAGCAAAATATCGGAAAATGTACTTAGGCGATTATTCCTGGAAACCATAGTATTGTCGTCGTGAGTTTTCCATTTTGATGTGGACTTTTTTTTTACAATTTACAACACCCTTTGTTTTGGTTTTAATTCGCACGTGAAATTACTCTTTGTTGGCGTTTTTAATTAAATATTCACACACGCACATCAAGAGACAAATGCATCATTCGCTGTGGAAGTTGTCCGGTCGCAGCGCCTGGTCTGCAGTTACGAGATGTTGCTCGTCCGTTTATGGCAGAAATTATGGTAATTTCATTAAGTTAACTGTCACACACCAGTGTTGCACGGAAATATATGCTCACGTCAACACAGACTGAGTACACACATGTGCCTGCATGAGTGCCGACTAGAGTATCCGTCCCGGGACTATCCGGGAGGGAAATGATGGGTCACCGCAATTGCCACATTCGCTATCAGGAGTTGGTAATTTATATCGGTTTCCGAACTAGCGAACAACAGGGGTGAAACAATCGTTGCCTGGCCATTTTACTAAATAGTTTAAAATCTCGAATCCAGTACGATCCCTTTCGACTGTATCTGTGTACGGGAGAAGAGGATGAAAACGAGACTAACAACCATACGACTTCTATCGCTGACCAGGACATCGATATCGTTATTATGTTGTAAGCGACAAAAGCTGTCAACGAAAATCATGGTTGAGGTAGGGTAGATTTTCAGCCGAGTTGAACTAATGACAGTGGTGGCGGCGTAACATTGCAAAAACCGATTTGTCTCAGAGCGTTCCATTATGATGAAATTGGCGATGACAGAAATTTGATCAACCAGGACGATTCTCTAAATAGCATCGATGTACTGGATGTAGTAAAATTAATGTGTATTAACATATTTATGACAATGGGTATCTTTTATAAATTTTTGACTTATAGAACGCTTGGTTGAGGAAAGCTTTTATTCCGAATAAAGAAAGGGAATAAATACTACATCAACGTTTTGTCCGCCGATGCAGCTGAATAAAGCAACCCACAACGAATCGTATATGACGGTGTGGAATTTCCACAGTCTATCAATTTCATGAATGGAAAAAAAGGTGATGAACTTCACAATATTCAAAGTGAACCTAGTTCGAATGCAGACCAACTGATTTCATTTGAGGTGACCGGTGCAGGGTATAACAAAAACTAGTGCTTCCCGGTATTTGAGGAATCATACCTTACCGCGAAGGGAGCGTTACTGGCAAATTGTATTCCCTAGTTCCAGCAAAGGTTCAACTTCGCCCCCACACCTGGTGCCATTGGCAGATGTAGGGTCGTTCTATAGCTGTGTTTCACATATAAATTCATTAAATTTCAGCATTTCACAAATGAGTGCGCACACATTTCACACGAATCAGCCATCCAAGCAAACAAGCCATGTGTGATTATCCACCAGCACTGCTGTGCGTTTTATTCCAACACGGCTAAAAACAACGGCTCCAATAATAAACATTCAGCCAGTCAGTCACAGTTGCAAACAAACAAAATAATAAAAAAAAAAGAAGCAACCGCACTGTCTACCACGGAATTGCCATATTTTAAGCGCTTTTGTTTAAGTTACGCATGTTAACTATTTGTGGAATTTTAATTTCGTTTGTTTGACATACACACACAGACACTGGCAAAAAGGCAACAGCGGAGAATGGCAGGGAACAACAACGGCAGCATCATTGATCCTTCACAGTCCTGCTGCCTCCTGACACTCGTACCACCTAACACACCGATCAGCTGCAACTTCGGAGGTATGCCTTTATAAACTTTTTACAAAAGAGAAGCGGTTTTGCATTTGTATGGGCGCGTGTGTGTGTGTGTGTGTGTGTGGGAGTGGGACTGGATTGGCCGGGTTTGGCATTATCTTTATACTCGTATCTGTGTTTGGCTGGATGTGTGCAGGTATGGGTGGGTGTGTGAAATAGTTACAGGCTTAAAGCATATAAAACAATTTGAAATTGTGAATATTTCATAAAGTTACGTTTATAAATATCTGAATACTGACATACGTGTGGGTGTGTGTGAAAATGTAGGCATAAACAGACATACACTGAAACATGTACATACATGTGTGAAATGGATGGATGATTATGGTGTTGTTGTAGATTTGTGTTGAAAACAATTGTGTAAATGTTTTAATTAAATTACAGTTTACAGCTAATTAAATTTATTTGAATTTATTATTAATCGTTTAAGCTGTGTTGTTATTCTTTTGGTAAACATGGTTACTTTTAATTGATCAATCATGTTTGCCAAAATACACACACCCACAAACGTATTTGCAAGGTCACGACTTTGTGTACTCACATATCCAAAAACTGTTGTTGATCAACAACCGATAAAAATGGATCTACTTGGGACGAACTGTATTTGTAGCAACGAAAAAACAAAATAAAATTGCTTTGAATGTCTGACTACAAGTGATTTGTGGCGTTTATTTTGCCTATTGTAAATATGGTGGTTCACGCACTGGTTCTCGGTCCCAATGAAAGACGCAGTGTAGTGAAATATTAGTACATTGAGGCGGAAGTCATGGCCATTAACAAAGCGGGGAAATACTGTCCGCTCAGCGACTTCACTGTATACGAAACATTACGTCAAACGTAATTAATTACGTAAAACTTTCTCCAACTTGAATTTGGAGCATAGCGTTTCGTTAAAAATGTGATTCTAAGCCAATCTCAGCAGATATTGAAACAAATTTCATTATTGAATGAATATGAAGCCATAGCAACAAAAAGTGTTACAACTTTTTTCACGTTCTGTGTAATATCAAACACAGACCCACATTGGCGTTTATTGGTACACAATTCAGACGATCTGTGATATGTGACTTGAGATAATGATATTAGGATTCATTAAGGGATTATGATCACTTGAAAATCAAACAATCTTCAAATTGCTTTGTCTAAAGTATTCTCTAATTTTCCAAGTATTTTGACAGTTGAAAGTGCGTCTACTCCAAAGAAATCCACTATTGACACAAAAGGTATTCAAAACGAACGTAGGATAGACCGTTCAAGTACCTTCGGCACACTTAAAGGCACGCTGCCACCCAACTGTCAGGGAGCTATGAATAACCCTCGTATCCCAGCCGGCATATATCATGAAGTAAACGATTGATCGAATTGATCTATTAGGTAAAGTTTCATGCAAATATATTTTCATGACTACTGGCATCACAGCGAATACACACAGCTCTTATCATTTCCGGTGTACGTCTGTCTATCCAACGAATAAATTTTACAGTCGACAAACATGTAGTTCGCATATATGTACATATGTATGTAGGTCAGCCTATAATCGAAATATCTCCGTACGTTTTGGGATCGAAACCAATGACCAGAGAGTATGACAGATTTCCACCACAACCATAGCAGTTGAAGAAGTTTAAGACACATATTTGTTAAATCAGTTGTTTGACATTAAAATTTCCGAATCGCATTCGATGTTGGATTATGCCCGCGATTGCATGCAATGCTGGTGGTATACGATGCATGCCCCTATTCCGTGGAAACCGTTTTCATAACATATCCACACGACAGAATCAGTGAAACAGCCGAGCAGAAAATTCTAATTTACACAGCTGATTGAGAAATTATGAGGGCCAAAGTAAATAACACATTAGGGAGAATTTAAGAAAGAATGAATACAAAACGAGGTCATTTAATTGGCAGCAGACTTTGAGAGTTTGAGCTTTAATAGACAACTTCAGGCAACTGTTTGCCCAGCTCATACAGATTTATATTTAGCTGCCGTGTAGGGGGTAACTGTAGAGAGTTGCTGCAACCGTGCTTACGTTTTCAAGTTAAACGTGCACATGCAAGTAAACAAAATTAAAAGTTTTACATCCTTAATGTTGACAAGATGTTGCCTGTTTGCTGTTCAGAGTGTCTTGTTATCTATAATGAGATCCATTTCCACACGATGGGTAACAAAGAAATACAAAAGCGTTCGCATTGAGAACACTTTCTTTCTGGGTAGATGGATGTGGCGCTCCTTCAGGTGAGCAGTTGGTGCAGTGCATGAAAGGACCTTTGCATCCGACATTCTTGTCGAGAACTGCTTCACAAAACACACCACCGTCTTCTGAAGAGAATAAAACAAACGTTTCAATTCAATCTAAGTGTTGGTGTGTACATGTACAGGTGATGATGTTATGTGCACATACATTATTGGCTGAGATGCAAAACAGAGTAACTACCATAACATATTTGAGGTGCAGTGAAGTAAACAGTTTTGTAATCACTTGTATTCAACTAATCACTCCACTATGAACGGAAATTCCGATTCAGTATTGTGTTAGTTACGCAGTTTTGCATTTCACAATCCTTGATACACACATACTAGGGTAGACCAGATCCGACAATTCCGTGTTTTAATACATTAAAGCCGCCACTGAAGGTAGAAAACGTATATGCACGTAGGTGAGATTCGCGTCCTTGTCGAGACGAGCGATGTTGAAGCGATACCGACAGTTGAGGAGGAGGAACATCGTTCTACCAAAGCATAGAACTTGACTGGCATAACTTGGTGTAGAGATGAAAAGGGGAATCTGCGATGTCTTCCATACAAAATGCATCCTTTGGGACCACGTGAAAGATAAGGTATACGCCAACAGACCAGCGTCGATTCAAGAACTCCTCTTTTTTTATCTCAAAAAATTCCATTTTTCTTTCAATACCTACATAACATTAAATGCGATCTAGCTGGCGCATTTAACATGGGTTTGTCTTTGGTGTAACCAATTCACCCCCTAGACTTTATATTTTACCTGAACTAGTTGTTTGAAATAAAAATTAAGTAATTATCTGGTGCCGTCAAGATTCATTATAGTGAAACTCGACTGTATTTGAATTTTTTGTATTTTTGTCTAGGATGCAAGGGCTAGATACTCCCCAAATTTCATTAAGCCGTTTGACCAGGACAGTTATGAGTCAGTCAGTCAGTCACGCAAGAGTTTTATATACATAAATCACAAGAGACACTTCAGATCCTAGGTGTCCTTGAAGTTGAAATTCACAACGTTTTCTGACGTTTGAGCTATGTCCGCCAGTCTGCCCGGCTGCTTAGCATGATAACGTTCGATCAATATTAGGTCAATATTATTCCAAATCTTCTTATGGGATCACATACGGCCAATATGTTTGTTGTTAACTGAATGAATCAATTACCAAAATGTTGAAGATCAGCAAGAGAGGCGACTTCAAAGGTTCATTAAAGTATGTCCTACACGTTGTCAATATTTATCCTCTAGCAAACAGAATAATTAATTGAATTTTTATATCATTTCGATCCACCCTACTGTGTGCCAAGATACAGATGAAAACATGAATATAGGCTGGAATTTACAAAGAAAATCGTATCATTTCCATAGTCTTAATTCAGTTCGTTGTTCCACATTTTTGTAATGTAGCCTTCGCTTTTAATTTAAAGCGGTGGCAGCGATTGAAAGGCCTACTTTAATTTCTCCTTCACAAAACCTTATCGGCAAGGAAGTATCTGCTTCTGCTTTGATTTGAGAAGTATTTAGGAGGGTGACGGCAAAGGCATGCCATTTCATTCGTATTTCCTTTGCGCAGAACCGCATAGTAAGTAAAAGGAAAATGTATTACTAACCCACAGCCTCGGATGATGTTTGACTACAATACCCAAGTTGAGTTTTCATTTTCAGTTTTCTTTATTCTGCGAATCGCAAAAGGGATTTTGTTTGAAAACAAATGAAAGTTTATGTGGGGTGGGATTCACCTTTCTGTCTTTGCATCTCATCCTATGTGCGGGATGAAAATGTCTAAGGTGCTTGAGCTTATCCTGGCTTTTAATCTCAATTTAATGTTTGGCAAAAACATATTCGCTATAATGGAAATACCTTCACCTACATTATCGTTAGGAGGCGGTGTACTGGCAAGTGCTGCTACTGCTGCTGCTTGAGGTATGAGTGTTGGGTAATTGCTTGAAATTAATAGAACTTATTGTACTTGGGTGTAGCGCAACAGAGGTACCGCTGAGCCTGGACATGCAAGATATGGGGGCTCCCCTCGTTCTAACGCAGGTGACTCCCAAGCTGAAGGTGCCACACACTTTGCTACCAATGCGGACATACGCCACTGTTCGGTGTCTGTCTCATTTCATTTGGCTCGAGAGCACACACATACCGGCAGCAGACGATTATTTCACATGCAAGGTGCTCGTCGTTCGCTGTACAAGTGGAAATTTCACTTAAAGCACACACACATTGCGTACAAAAGATTCCCCCATAAATAGGAACAGATCGTTTGTGAACTCCCCAAAAAGCATTAAGGGCATATATCCCATGCAAGTGGATGGGTGATGGGCGTGAGAAGTACTTACCCAACATGTGATACACACTGTGTATTTGACATCCTCTTCACAGGTGAAATATACTCAAATAAATACGCTAACAACACAAACACACATACTATTACGTTCATCTGAATGTATGTGCTATAAGCGCTAAATCAAAAAGCATTTGTTTGCCGCACATGGCATACAAGTACTAATTCTGCCTGCATTTACACCCACCAATACACGCAGACCTATACAATCTGCTCTCTTTTGTGACGAGAATGCTGGATCTGCTGTGTCTGTCATAGCGTTTGAGGCGTCTTGTCTCCAATGAGCCGTGAAATGAATTCCATTGTTGACGCTGAATTATTGTTAATAATCGACGCTACTCAACAACAATTCAGGGTTTTTTATTTGCTAAATTTAATTATCCTATGTCGGAACATGACCCAGTGCACTGGGTGTAAAATCGATTTCTTCACCTTGTTTTTTCGGGACATGACCTGGAATTCTTCGATAAATAAGTAAGTACTTTTGTGCTTTATGATACTCCATTCCATTATAAAGCAAACAACAATTGAAGTTAGGTGGCAACATGGTAGTAATTACAGTCGTACTTTACCATAAAATGTGTATACAGCACCTGGCTCCTCGAACAATTGAGTTATGTCCAACTGCTAGCAGCCAGATCACTTTTCAGACGGTTGTGTACCACTTGAAGGACTTTGTTTTGAAATGTGTACTTTTCTATGTGCGGTTATTATCTAATGGTCCATACATTCTCAATACGTGTAAACTCTAGAAAAACTAACATAAATTCATGCTTAACATATGTGCAAATGTACGCTTTACAAGACGACTTAAATAAGGAAACTCTACTAATGGCTTTTAGTTCATTGGTATATTAATGCGTTGCTTGGTTTTTTCTAATCTGCACTGAGAAGTTCTTAAATTTGTTTGATTTCGTGTATTGAAATTCGTTTGATTTTGCCAAAATGATACGGTATGGTGGCCAATGTTGTTAATACGTTTATTAACAAATATTATAAAAGCTTAGAAACAACAATAATGTTGAATCGAAAATGTTATTGTATCAATAACAACATTATGTTATTGCATCACAAGACACCGTCACTTAAAAAAAAAATATTTGAAAAAATGTAATACACTTTGGATTTATTTGTTTTTACAAATTTTCCGCCTTCAGATTTTTTTAAGAAATGTACCTTTGAAGGATGCTGTCTTACATATTTGTAATTTCAAAACAGTCTTAAAGTCAGACTTCCACAGAACGCCAAGTGGTCTTAAATTTTAGAACAACTTTTTAACTTTTGACAACACTTGTTGGTGGTTCGAATCGGTTAAGTTTTTGAAAAAACGAACTACAATCTTGAGTCATTCAAGGTACCATGCTCCTGGAACCCAGTGGGAACTCCGTTTCAGCTACATGTAAGGTTTGGCAATTATTCATTCTTTAATTATTGAACATAAAATGTGAAAATGGGTCAATTCGTGGATTAATCAGATTCATGGTTTGAATACATCGTGGCACAAGTGGTGATTTGCGGTTTAATAAAAAATAATAATTAAAAAATAGTGACAGTTGGGAAAAAACAAATATTTTTTTTAGTTTACGGTTTAGGCCGAGCAAGTTATAATTACGGTTCTAAATAAAATCAAGGAAAGGGGTCGTAGGAAAATGATGAAATTTGCACTTAAGGAACTTTCCAAAACATGAAGAGCATATTTCAAAAAAATATTTTAATAATTCCAGTGATCTCCGCATGACACATGCTATTTCGTATAAAGCAACGAAGGTCTCTGCAGCCCATAGCTAATTTCAATACTCTGGCACTTAGTAAGGCTTGTAGGTTTGACAACTTGAATGAATGAGTGGAATGATTTGTTTGTTTGTTTTTTTTTTTTTTTTTTGTTAATAAACAACGTTGCAATTTGGCTTGACTATGACATCGTAGTTGTTGTTCGTGTTGGTATTCTCATTTATGAAATTTGCCGTCGGCTACTGACAAAGACATCTGTGAGTTTTTAATATAAATTTAATTAATGCAGTCTGTTACAAGCCATCTTATAGTACAGGCGTGTACATGTGTGTTAGGGTGACATTTGAACATTGGGTGGCAACGACACTGCAAGAGTGTGAAATTGGCAAATTAAATATTGGGTAAGCGCCCCGGTATGCGAGTTGGTAGCGTGCTTGCCTATCAGCGTGGGGGTTGTGGGTTCGATTCCCACCAGAGGCTTTGGTCTGTCGCTGCAAAAATCAAGCCTAATGGTCTTTGTCACCCGGTTTACCCTTGGACCCAAAATTATAATATAAATTTACTTTGTATTGTAATTAATAAATAAATAAATATTGGGTCACAGAATATAGTTGCATTCTCCGTCTTGAAAGATCAGTCGAAAGGTGATACTGGGAAAAAGCATTTTTAAAAGAAAAATCTAAAAAACCCTTTCATAGAAGAATGGCGACCATCATTATTCACAGGTGATCACTGTACAGAGACAAATTCTCTTAAGGAGACAAATCCCCCTAAATTGATCTTCCATAACTCAAACTTCTTTATCATGAATTTCTCTTTAACTCGAAAGAAAAATAATGGCACACACTTCCATTTGGGGACAACCTGACAATGAGTACTACAGCTGCATACATTTCACTGTCCGTCAGGCAGCCTCTATAATTGTACAAAATTCCACCCTAATGTGTATGTACACCATCAACTACATACACAAGGTATGGGGTATGTTTCAACCACCACCCTTTAGTAGCATGTGTAGCAATAGCTGGAAGAAAACAACAACAACGTTCGTTGGCGCCTCAGCATTTACTGTCTGCCCGGAACAAAACCATTGCACCCACGGAGTGTAATCCGGACTGTAGTCATTATTATTCTAAGCAGTTGTTGCCCATTTCTGGGAAGGCAGAAGCAACCAACATCCAACTTTCACCCCCTCAATACTACGCATTCCAACTGCATTTTGAAGATTGAATGTAAAAAAATTGCTTCGGGTATACACACACACATATACATTCGCGCTGTTCTTCTCAAACTCCCATCCTTCGTTGGGCGGGTAAACCCCTACAGGTTATTTGATTTTTGGCTTAGAAACATGTCCTTGTTCTCTGAACTCGTCCATGTTTCACCCAAATGCCCGTCGGCGGTGTTTTCCTTCAAATTACTTTGATGTGTTCAATTACTCAGGGGCATTACCACAAAATGATCGTAAATGTTTGAAATTATTTCGTGATTAGTACAAAGAGTTTACGCTAAAGGGGATGTTTTCTGTTTTCATTTCAGACAGCAGGCAGCAGGAAGCATGAGGCTGAGGCGTGTGTGGGGGATAGGGTGTTTATCTGCATATGCTATGATATTTTGTGAAGGATTCCACACTTGTCATTTGAATTCAGGCAATGAAGTCAGTAATTTAATTAAATTTGTAAAACGAAATTTCTCTACTTCTCTGCTTATCACGTATTAATCAGTACATACATATGTATGAAGGTATGTTTGACAATGTCATTTGAACTATTAGATTTTACTTCGTCGATTATAATGGTAGAGACAGACATTTCAAGTTGCTGTAAACCAGTAAAACATCTACGCAATTGCTCGTAATTGTTGACATATCAAATAGTCAAGACATAACTTCTCGTAACTCAGTTTACTAGGTATCCAAAATTCTTCGTTGTTTATAGCATTAGCTCTAGACACTCTCCCGGCATGTGTAATGATGACGTTCCAACATGTGACCACACGCCTATACTCCTTAGGATTACACAAGGATTCAAAAAACCTCCGCATACGTTGAGCCTGTTACACCAAAAACTGATATTAAATGTTGTGGAGAAGGAATAGATAAGAAGATTGACCTCAAAACATCTATAACAACGGGAGATGGACTAGATAAAACCGTTGAGATTTTCACCTGCTAAAAGAAACGTTCCCATAAAAGACCAAGCTGATTCCTGGTGTCGAACAGACAAAGAAAAATCGAGAAGGAATAGATAAGAAGATCGACCTCAAAACATCTATAACAACGGGAGATGGACTAGATAAAACCGTTGAGATTTTCACCTGCTAAAAGAAACGTTCCCATAAAAGACCAAGCTGATTCCTGGTGTCGAACAGACAAAGAAAAATCGACTGCTTTTGCGGAACACCTTAAGAACATATTTTCGCCACATACGCCAATACTCTGGCATAAACTTGTTTTTCGATTCTTCTTGCCAAATAGTTTTACCAATTAACCACATTGCTCCACCAGAAGTGAGTATGTAAATACAAAAACTGAATAATATAAAATACACAGGTTACGACAAGATGTCAAAGTTCTAAATAACAAGACAAGAGTCTCCACCATTTCCTAACCCAATGGAAGTATGACGAGATTATAATGGTTTCTAAACTAAGCAAACCTGAAAACATGGTAAGATCATACAGACTCATTATCTTATTGGTAATGTTTTCTAAAGTTTTCGAGAGGCTTTTTTAAAGCGGCTTACCCCCATACTTAACAAGTACAACATAATACCTTAATATCAGTTTGGCATTAGAAAACAACATGGTACACCTGAACAGTGCCACAGAATTATTCAATTGGGTTTATATTCATATATCATATTAGCTTATACCCACGAAGTCAAGCTCATTGAAACAGAGTGCGAGTAATTCGACTCCTGCTGTGACGGACTGTACGGTTGTGACTCGGAGTTGGTGATGAGGACGATGTTCGAATCAATTAACCACACCGAGGGAATCTAATGGAACCAGTAAACAGTAATGTATCGAGAATAGAATATAATCTCTGAGAACCCTCTCTGCTGGGTGTGAGAAACATCCTCAGCAAAACCGATGGTCCGATCTGTGTAAACGAGGAGTAAAGGCGTCGAACGAACAGTGTGCTGTATGTCCTATATCCCGACATGAACGTAGTTAAGTCGAATGAATGCAAGCGCTCCGGCTAATAAGGCGTTGGATGACATCTACCTAGAAAAGCGGAGACAGGGAAGACCGAGACCCCGGTGTAGGGGCCAAGTGGAAGAAGACATGAAAATCCATGGTATGACCAACAGGAGAAGTGATTGGAAATCATTCATTAAGAAGGCTAATACCAACAACAGATTGTAGAGCCAACTTAACTAAGTAAGCAGCGGTTTATGTCTTAGGTGTTTATTGACTGTTAGGTTGTTCTAGGGCAAGGTGCATTCGATGCTCACATTTATCGCATATGTAGGCATTTGCTATTGGATGGCACTGCATTCACCCAGTACATAGTCGATATGTACCAACGATAATGCCTCATGATTAGATCGCGACATTAGTTAGATGTGATGATACTGAAGCGTATGGGCGGAGTACATACGTATAACGCACATAATTATCAGGCATTTCGCTGCATGGGCATATTTTTAAACCTAGACGAATCCGTGGGAACTCTCAGCTTGACAACATTGTTTCTATTGCTATTCGAGAAATGCGTTATTTGATTTACATATGTTTCAATGATAGACAAATATATATATGGATATAGTAGGATATACGTACAAACATTTGTACGTATGTACACGCGTAAACCCAATATGAGCAGCAACAAATACATGCGGATTGTCTCACGCACTTGTCAAAATGCAATAACAGAACTGTCTGTCACCTTGTCGTTCACTTTTCACATTTTGAATGCGAACATATACGTGCACACACACACATGTGTACAGTGGCGGATTTCCCTTCAAATAACAGCCATTCTGAAGGGCCGTCAGTGGGCAGACAATGTACATCCCAGCGGAATGTGTGTTTGAATGGAATCACAGAACTCATCAATTTGTAATTGTAAAAAAGTTGAGTTATTAATTCGAAACATCATTGAAGTTGGACATATCTCATTCGTTAGTCACTCGGTTATTTAAATTAGTTGAAATTAAAATTAGCCATCATTTCATTCATTCAAGGGCGCTCTATAACGCTCTATTTCCCTGATTATAAATTGTCCAATCCTTCGTTCTTGGGAAGGTGTCACATTGACATCAGGCTGTGACATTTCAGAAGGCTGCGCAGTCCTGCGTTCCGCCTCTGCGCATACATGCAAATGTACAGGCAGACATACAAACGACGGTGTGTACGTTTGTACACTGAAAGAAAATTGTTAAACTAAATTTGTTAAGCCAATGTAAAATACACACCATTCGATGTTTTGTTGTAAAATGTCACTGATTATATGAACATGTTGAGAGTTGTACATTTTCCATTAGCAAGATTTGCTAAAACTCTTTAAGACGCTTCACTTCATGAGTAAGTCTTTTTTCAAATGGATACGCCTTTTTTCAGAATGGGTGATATGCCAGATTTGAAGAAAAAAGTTACCAATGCTGAATAATTAAAAAAAAACATTCAAATATTGATTCAGAGTGAGACAAAATTTAAACTTATTATAAATGCTATGAATTCTGATAATTTCGATTTTAGTTACTCGGTGACGCAAGTACTTCTTCCAGAATCGTCACCCCTCCATAACGGCATAAACTATTCGATATCCCACTGTTTTTAGCACTCTAACATGATTTAATTGTGGACGAATTTCATTACTCAATAAATCATTAACGTACACTAACTTGTTTGTGTCTCTTCAATTTGGATTTGACAGCCATTACCAAAATATTTTCACATTCTAGCAATGATGTCTTTATCAGGGTATGGAATTATATTTTTTGCAATAACACTCAAATAAAATCAAACTCTCTGAAACGTAATTCTACAGATTTTCAAGATCCATACAATTTCAGAATATAATTTGGCACAATTATGATTAGAATATTTTAAAAATTTGCGTTAAGAAAATTTGTATCGGTCGTATAATATGCATACTCTGATACAACGAATAATTGCACATTAGTTGAAGCTTTAAAAATATTTTATATATAGAAAAATTTACTCACCGGAGCTTTTGCAACTAATAGAGATCTAATTAAGAGAATCCCATACTTCCAAGAATATTTTCATAGATCCAATAAAGGTTTGAATGAAGTTGTAACAATGTGTCTGGCATTATTCAACAAACGTTCAATTTTCGAATATATTCGAGTATAATTGAAGACAAACATGCACTAGATGTATGAATTGATCTGTATTGAAATAAATACAAAATATATTTGGTAAATTTAAATAAATACATTTAAAAAAAAGAATGTATTAATGAAAATAGCAATTATTATTTTTTCACTCGATTTAAACTGATGTTTTTCTAATTATCTCATTTATTTTTAAACAGAAATATCCGCCAATCAAAATATGGAATAATAGTCGAATCAGCTTAGCAACAAAAAGTCGACTATTTCACAAATGTAAAAACTCGGGTTTTAAGACTTGTCGACTTTTACATATTGTGACTTATTCAAAATTCTCAGCGGTGACCGAAAAAAACCGATTTTCGTGATTCGATTTATAAAGGGTGTTTTTTATTGGGGTATAGAACTTTAAGTTGGCATCACTTTTTTAACTGGCGGCCATTTTGTCAGCTGTCAAGTGATTAATATTTAGTTTGGTTTGCCATTTCATCATGAACAGGTTGACAAAAGAACAACGCTTGCAAATCGTGCAAATTTATTTCGAAAGTAATGGTTCAGTTCGCGAAGTTCACCGCAAGCTCCGTCCGATTGAATCGATTCGCCACCGTGCACAGCAATTGGAGCTTTGTCCATCAACTTTATGGAAGATTTTGCGCAAAGATCTTGGCTTGCGACCTTACAAGATCCAGCTTGTGCAAGAATTAAAGCCGCGAGACCATGCAATGCGTCGTGATTTTGGTGTATGGGCCGAAAATGAGATTCATCCCGATGCTGATTTTCATCACAATTGGAAAATTGGACCTGTAGAATTGGCTTTATTCGAGCCAGCCGCGGCGGCCACATGCCCGAAATCATATTTAAACATTAATGGCATAAAATTATTCTTCCAATAAAGCCAAATTGATGGACATTAAAACGATTTTCTTGTGTTTTATTTCAATTCGAAGTTCTATACCTCAATAAAAAACACCCTTTATAACTCTAGTTTTACTGTCATTACTGAAGTTTTACAATCATTACTGAAGTAAAAATAAAACTGATAATCGCCGAATTATTTGTCGTGTGTACAATTCGGTTATATGCATGTGAAATTGGATACGCTGGTATAAATTTGAGTCAGTTGATGAATGAAGCTCAAGTTGAAAGAAAATGTTGGTAAGGTCACTTTATTTCTGATTTTATGTTAAATAATAAAAGTTTTGTTTTAAAATAAAGCTAGCGTAGCTTGTTTTACTATATTTTCGTCATTTTATGTGATACTAATGCCCAAGAGTTATAACTTGTCAGAAAATAGAACAAAGTTGTTAGATTCTACTGTGTTCCGCAAACAAGTATTTTCATCCAATGACTGTTACAATGCATCCGATTGACGAAGTTTTTTCGTTGAGTGTATTATGTTTCAGAGAAGACCACCCATAATGTAAAAAAATCTAAAAAAAAACAAAAAAAATTATCATCTATAGAAGTGCCTCAATCCGGACAGAGTATCGATGGTGAATGTCATGAGTGCCGGATGAATATGAGGCTTGTGTTGCACGTCATTCTACACATTCGCAATTATTTTAAGATTAAATTTCTCGCGCTTTGTCGCGTGCTGACAAAGACATGTGACATTTAAAGTGATTTCTAATTTGTAATTTAAGTTGGCATTTTGCCATTGCGACACTAAACAGAGTATTGAAGAAATTGGTCGATGTAGACCATTGGTAACAATAACAGAAACAATTGTTTTTCGAACAAAACACGAGTTTTAAATTTGAGCATGGATCAGTATGCCTTATGCGGAGTTTTACCAAATTTATCGGGCCTGGCACAGAATTCCATTCCAATCAAAAGTGGAATAGATTTCGAATTTAGCTGCTTTAGAAAATCAAAAACGCACGTTTCGTACGAAATGAAACCACTTTTGGTTTTGTGAACGGAATGGTTTTTGTTTCAGTTACTTAATAATAAATAATATTGTTTTTAATTTATTTCGATGTATTTTAACAGAATAAAGTTTATTTTAATAAAGATAATATTGAAGATCTTCACATTGTTTCCTAAAAAAATCACTTTTAAACGTAGTGATACCACCTGTTTTTTTTTTTTTTTGAGGAAACCAGTATTTTCTGCGAACGACAATAACAAGGTTTTTTTATTTAACATACTGGCAACGCAAACACAACCAAAACAAATCAGATGGTTGTAAAACAGGGAAGGCAAACGTTTGATACAATTGTACTTTTTTGATACATTTTCGGCATCAAAAGTACCGTCATACAAGCGACGCTCATTTGGAGCTTACTTGAAACATTTTACAAATGCTCCGATTGTTTATGGACAAAGGCCAACGGCGTGGATCGTCTGCGTTGTGTATGGTGTATGTTGATAAATTGATGTGCAATGAAAAATTGTTTTTGTGCAACAAACGTACATAGGCATAAACAATTTACTGGTTTATTAAATTTGTTTCAGTCTCCATCTGAAGGAACAAGAACAAGAAATGGTTCATTTATAGGTAGAATATTTTGCATCTCCATATTTCATCTTTTTTTGCTTCAATAAATTGATTATGAAAACGAAACATCAGATGGTACCATTGGGATCGGAAAATTGAAAGTACAAAATGAAAAATCCAATTTCCATCTGTTATTTCGTTATCCTTCAATGTCTACAGAGTGTTAACACAATCGGTGTCTGCAATACAGCTACAATAAGAATGCCGGGTCAATTTAGTTTAAAGTTTAACAATTTCAACGAGTTTTCCGAAGGAAGTTGTTCACACTTTCATGGGATTGTTCACACTTTCATAGGAATTAAAAAAGGTAAATTGACAGCATCCAGATCAATTCCAGGCCACTATAATATGTATTCGAAATCAGAAGACCATTCGAACTCTCCTGTTGGTTTAACATAACAGATATACATACAGTTTTAATCTTAACTCGATGCCGTACATTTCATCGGTATGGTGGGGATATACATGTAGGAGTGGGACTTGACCGGACGTAGTGTGTGTACGGTGTCTACCGTGCTGACTGTTAGCTACAAATAGTTTTGCATAGCATGGATGTTCGCAAGAGCATACTCGTAGGAAAAGACGGACGAACGACGGAGAGTCAGTCGCTGTTTAGCTGTTGAATCGTGAAGTTGTCAAAGTAGTGTTTAAGTTCTCGTTGCTGTAAATACTTTAATTCATTTCTTAATAGTTCGTTACTTCATTTAATTTTAACTGTACAATAAACTATATCGAACTACACCAATGATAAGTGTTTCATTAAATACACACCCGGTATTCTACATACATACATAGATATTTACAATTGTGGTACCAGTTCAAAACTGGCTAAGCGAAATCCCTACTTACGTTCCCACAACATTCCATGAAGGGGCAAAATGATGACTTCCGTTAAATTAGTGAGCAGCGTATACTAAACGGAACCTCTTTCGAACGGCTATAAATTGTAACAATCCCGTGAATCATCACTCAATTTTGCTTGTTGAAGTAGCCATCGAGGTGGAAATGGGTCTCATCAGTCATGATGATTTTTCGATGGAATTCCGGATCATTTGCATGCATTTCAAGGACCCAATCAGCAAAGACACGACGTTGTTGATGATCGACCAGCTTGAGTTCTTGTGTTAACTGAACTTTATAAGCCTTAATACTCAAGTCTTTATGCAAAATATGGTGTAATGACGATTGTGGAATGCCCAATTCCAAAGAACGACGAGAAATGGACAAACCTGGTGTTTCTTCAACACTTTGGGCTACAGCAGCGTTATTCTCAGTTGTTCTTAAGCGACGTGCACGGGTTTTATTCTTCCCATCACTAACTTGTCCCAACAGCTCGAATTTGTTCGACAAGGTGCTATCACCATTTTTGTAGTTAATTTTAATAATTTCAATGAGGTGATGAAGCGTATTTCGTTCCATTTATAGTAATGGCGTAGTTTCTACTTGTCAAATGTCAAAGAATAAAAGCTTTAAAAGTGACAGCTACGGAAATACCGGGTGATACAAAATACCATCTCGTGTTGAAAAACCCTGTATTTTTCACATGCATGTTGGATAATAATCTGGCACTATGTTTTAGGGG
This sequence comes from Hydrotaea cyrtoneurina, assembly GCA_958296145.1. Lineage (NCBI taxonomy): Eukaryota > Metazoa > Arthropoda > Insecta > Diptera > Muscidae > Hydrotaea > Hydrotaea cyrtoneurina. The sequence goes on along the minus strand of OY282513.1, from coordinate 214,921 downwards.
CTGTTAGAAAATGTTTAAATATACTACGTGTAGATTTCAAGATCTTTGCGGTAACCTTTCCAATGTTTGACTTAAATTTTACGGAAATCGAACAGATGACATATACATCTGTTTGTTCTCCAGTAAAAATAAAGGAATATCGAAAATAAATAATAAAAACACATTGTCAGTATATGTGTGTCACAAAGCTAAAACAAATCTAAAGTGTGACAAAGGTATTGTTATGATTATGATTTCGTGTTCTTATTATTTCTGATACGATGCTGTCACAGCCGGAGCTGGAGTACAACAATGACATTTTGCCACAAGCACAAACTTACGGGTATGTATCTGTGCGGTAGAATCTTGTCAAGTGATGGTCAAGTTCCTGCGGTAAAACCTTGCTACAATCATTGATATGCAGCAAAATTGTACATGTTTGAATTGGAGAACTTAACAACGATCCACGACTTGTACAACCAAAACAAGAGAAATAAACACTTCAATATCAATTTTACAAATTTAGACTTTTCATATGAAGTATTAAATAGAAATGGATGATTGATTGAATAAGATGTATTTATGAAATGAGTTACGTGTCGACAGTCTCATGGTAAATAGTAGAACTAAGTATATTCCAATAGATCCGACATATCTTTTTACTTTTCCTGCTGTACAATTGGATAGTAGATATTAGTGTCCGTTTTCCTTTCTTTTGGGTGATACATCTTGGACAGTATAACGTTCGTTCGTTCTTATCAAGAGACTCGAGGTAACGTTAACAATTTATGTTTACGAATGTGAAATTCTTTAAGTTTTCCAAATACATTAGACATGTGTTTGAAATCAAATTCACAAATAATTTGTTATGTTTCGTATTGTACATAGCTTATTCATGTATGTATGTATGTATGTTTTGTTGAAGAAAGCTATTTTTTCTAATACGTCACTTTTTTGACAATTGTCCTTGTGAGTGCTAAAAATGTTTGTATACATCGTTAAATTAACACAAGTTTCAGAATTGTCTTTACATTTTCCTTTGTAGAGAGCATACATATGTATGTGTGGCGTCTTGATTTGAGTTTAATGGTTTTCATTCGAAGGAAAGCTCTCGACATGTTCCTTTACAGATCTAACTTAAAAGAATGATTCGAAGTTTTTGGTTTTTCTTCCAACGATACGTGAACCATTGCAACTCTCATTTACGTGAACCATTGCAACTCTTATTTTCAATCTGTTTTTCTCTTACTACTGGAATGTATTCTCTTCACTTAACATTATTTCAATGAATACAATTTCTATTACGACGTAAGAGTCACAGACTGTGTCACTGTCCTTAATGTGAGCGAGATGCGATTTTTCAAGATTTCAAGATTTTATTCAATCGAGATAATTAAAGTAAAATTGTAAAAGCTCAATTACATACATTTTATTAAAAATTATTCCAGTTACCAATTTGGGAAAACAAGTACTGACAAAACACTTTTACACTTGTCGTTGGACAAGAAGTTTAGTATAACACCGATACATTGTGCCTCAGCATCTCTCTTGCTATGAAAGCGTTCGCAATTTATTTCTGGGTGCGGTCACATAGTAAAGGCAGGTGACTTCACCAGTAAGATATTACTTATTAAAAGTCATGCAAAACGTTTTCTAGGAAAACAACATTATCCGTTTGAGTAGGTCCTATATAGGATGCATATCGTGCACAGATCACTGATTCGAAGCAAGTTCCCCCCGGCGGTTGCTTAATGGAATGTTGAGGCAAATACGATGTGTCACATGGCATCTTACAAAGTAGAACCGACTATGTTCAAACAAAGTAGGTACTCGATCTGAGATGTTGGAAATGTTAAATTCTTGCTCGCAAACATAATTCCAATTTATTTTCATACGCATCCAACAAGAAAATCTCGCAAAGTGCCCGCAAGGCGCAAGGCCGCACTCACATTAAATCAGTTGCAGAAGACGCATGTGCAACGCACAGCGATGTATGTAATAAAGTGCTGCAATAAATCAACTTAATTAACTAAAAATCAATTCATAAATTACCTTCATGTATGTACCATGCTTCGTACATACTCGTACACCAATGCACATGTGTTGATATGCGTCGAGAGTGTGTGAGTTCAATTCGAAACATACATTCAGACCAGGGATGATAAATCCAATCGACGAGATGGTACACAAAAATGGTTAAGTATCTGGAGTCGGGCGGCCTTCTGAATGATCGACAGTATGGGACCCTGGTGTCGGTGATACCTTCTCTCGATTAATTTCGAGTTTTCTCAGATATCGCTCTATACGAGTTTTCTTTTTCACGGCCTGTTGGGTCAGACTGTGAACCCAATCGACTCCTTTGCGGATGACAGCACCCTCTGCCATTCACACTCATTTGACCATCGGCCAAGGCCCCAGCAAATCGTGTACAAAAGGCGAATGATAAATGACTCACTCTGCAGCGCCTGGACCGTGTACAAAGAAGAGTGGTGGTGATGATAAGGGATATTAGAGGGTTGTGTATCGCTTTAACGATATCTGTTCCTCAGATATCTGTCGTCTGGTTCCTGACGTTAGAACATTAAGCCGATGTACGCGGCTATACAAGGACTCTCATCCCTTCATTATCAAGTGGCTGGTTGGTCGGACGACGCACTATTCGTTCCTCAGCCAAACTGTTCGTATGTCGAATGTTCTTCCAGCAAGTGTCATTCCTCGTCAGCAAACTCGACTCCTATCTTATATTACAATGCCAATCGCTGGACATGGTCGAGTTTTAAAACTCGTTTACTCGAAATAATTGTACTACATGTATATAAACATCAAAAGAGACTATGTAAGTACATAAAAGCATAGACGGGCAACTTAATACAAAGCAATTAAATGTAATTCAAAACATTTCACATTTATATGCCAAATAACGAATTCCACAGTAATGAGACGTACTGTCACTTTACAGCCCAAGAACATATGGAAAATCTTATAACAACACATTTGCGAAGCTGAAACGGATACCAACTTAATCATGGGAGTACAATGGTACTTTTCAAGGCCAAAAAGTACTCAAGTAATCAGCATCACTGATACCGACAGACAAGTATCAATATTACGATGGTTGGTATGTGAAAATGTGAATCTCGTTGCCAGAGCCCGGAATGGAGCAGACGATGAAATCCAAATAATAAATGTTTAATCTCAGAGTTAAATGTTTTCTCTTGACTAAAGGCAAACAGAGCAGTGCAGTCAGTGCGCCATGCCTGCTGACTGGCGTGATTAAGAGGCGGTGGTGGGGTCTGCACAAGGATACAACATTTGTAAAAGTGTTTAGCATTTAATGAGTTTTTGCAATGTCGAAGAGCTGAGGCTACGTCATGGTGGGAAGGAAGGTGGGAGAATCCACACACAGTGCTGTGTCTTTTGCTTGCTGCAATCCGATTCAAATGGATCGATTTCCTACAGATGTGGTCGGTTGTTTGGTTATGTAGCAAACGTAACATTGGCAATTAATAATCGCAGCGAGCAGGGAATGTGAGGATTTCAGACCAGTTCTTGTCGAATGGAACTACGATATTTGTCGAATTCGTGGAACCTGTCTAACGGAAGAAGTATATTGGGGCGCCTTTCAAATTGTGTCACTATCTATTAGCAACACGATACTTGGCGTACGAACTGAAGCGAAGCAATCTACATACATTCGTTGTGAATGTTTTGCAAGGGTTGTCTTTGATTTTGATGTTTACTTTTGTCAGTGATTGGGTTTACTTTTGTCGTACGTGTATTTGAAAGACGTTTCAGGTTACTCGGCGAGATTAAGTGTGGCCCAAGTAGTTTCTGTGCAAAACATTGATGAAATCACAAACTGTGTCATTTGCACTGAGGCCAGAATCTGCTGTTAGTGAACAATTGTGAAAACATATCCTCAGTTAGTTTGCATTAATTTAGAAAAAGCAAGGGGCAATGAACGCAATAACATTTTTTGCGTTGTTTATCAATTCGTATTTTTTGTGCCATTATAACACACTCTCAACATAGCACAATAACAAAACATATGATCATAACAAAAACCCATCAACATCAAAATATGTGAATATTTCGTTGTTGAAATCGGTTGTGTGCGCAATTGATTTGATTATGGAAATTGGGCTCTGGGTACGTCGGTGTTTCATCCTAACACAATGCTTAAGATCCCAAAAAAAGACAATTCATGTTTTGGGTTTGTTAGAGTTATGCAGGATTGTTATACTTATGAAGGAGCCAAGAGTAGTTTTTACAAATTAGGTCTCTAAATAAAACAGTTTAAAAAAATTATTTAAAAAAAAAGGAAAGTAATCAAATTATTTAGCTTGATATTTAGCTTGTATGCAGGATTGTTATACTTATGAAGGAGCCAAGAGTAGTTTTTACAAATTAGGTCTCTAAATAAAACAGTTTAAAAAAATTATTTAAAAAAAAGGAAAGTAATCAAATTATTTAGCTTGATATTTAGCTTGTACCCATTCCAGAGCACTGAACTTGTTCCTAAACCCCAAAAAGATTTTTTTTGCACATTTTACACTTTCGAAGGTCTTAAGAAAATACAAAAAGTACTACCGTTACTACGATCACTTAAGACATTTTTTTTAAACTGTTTTTTTGCACTATTTTTTGGTATTTCTTTTTTTCCTTTCTTTGGATTTTGCTACAAACTCATTTTGGAGCTAAATATGGTTGAGCTCCACAAGTTTGGAACAATGTTCTCGTAATACTTCCACCATGCTTGCCGCTTCTGCTGTGAATTTTTCGAAGTAACTTTTATTCAATCACACTTGGTAATTGTTCACATGTTCTTCCATATCGAGTTTATCATTTATGTTAACTTATGTAGGCATGAGCTTGTGCTATTTTGTCGAGAGAACTATAATTTGTTATCCTTATACGCTTCATTTCAAGATTTGTTGGCATCTTCACCAAAAAATCTGCATTTAATATTTAAAAATTCTTTGAACATTTCGGAAAATATAGATTGACACTTCGGTAGACCAACTGTAGGTGTACAACTTAATTTTTCTTTCTCGGCACCTATTTTAACCGTTGTACATCCAAGTTTTTATCTTTTGATTGTTGAAGAATTGTATTGAAAGACTCTCATTTCTCTGGAAGAAGAATTGATATTCAGCATTAACTCAGAAGACATGTACATCCATTCGGACCCGAGAAACATGTTTGTAGTCGTCGTCTTGACAATTTTCTGGCTCAAAACCAAAACCAAAAACCCATGAACTCGATTAAATGGAGAGAGAGAGAGACTATGAAAGAAACTTTCTACAGTCAACATTAAAAAACCATACAAATATGTTTTAAAAAATGTCTCTTATCTTAATGTAAATAAATGTAAAATATTTCTATGATTTTGGTGTCTAATGCCGATACATTTTGATTATTTCCCAGATTAGTCCTTTTTAGTTTCCTCTAATGTCGCCGAACTGAACTGATTCATACAAAATCCATTCAGCACAATGTGGGAACACATGCGGGTACTAATTGCTCGTTTAAAGTGTCACCTGTAAAGACAGTTTTTTTTAATTCCCCAGTTAGTTGTTCTACAAGCCATAGTTTGCGTGTAGCTTGCTTAGCTTGACCCGAGCCTCCACTGAAACATTTCAATCGACTTATTTAACCGGGACAACATTTTGAATATGTAAACCATGTCATGACTCTCATGTTCGGCGAGAGGGTACACTGAGCCATTCGCGCGTCAAACTCATAAAAGTCATCATTGCATTGTTTTATTTCAGAATGTTCATACCTTTTTTACCATGTTAAACGTCTCTCGACCAGACTGTCGTAGACCGATTGATTAGCGATGCAGTTTGGAGAGAAGCCAGTGTATTTCAATCACAACGCGACATTAATCAAACTGCTCACCTATCGCTTATCGCAATATAAACGTACCATAATGACCAACTTCAATTGAAATTCAGATGCGGGCGAGGCAAGTGCTAAATGAACTGCGAACAACATACATTCTGAAATTGAAACCCACGGCGGACTGAATCGGATAATAAATAAATTCACAAGTTGCATGCAGCCATAACCGAAATTAAAAGGTCGATTGAATCTCTTCTAAACGGACATGATGCAACGCACAGTCTCCAGATCAGTGTCAGCGGCCACTGTCTACAACAACGATGCGATCGATGCGTGGAAAAGAGTAGAGTTGGAGCTACAAATAACCATTAAATCTGTCAGCAAACATTAACATGACAATCGAAAAAGAAAATAATAGAAGCAAAATAAAAACAGAAGGCTGAGCGCTGAAAAGAAAACCAGACAAACATCGCATTAGGCATTGAAAACATTGGAAGAGGTACATAAATGTGTTGTGTTGTTGACATTTGCGGCTAGTAAAACTCTACGAATTAAATTCTAAGGCAGCGATCGAACTAACCTGTGGCAGAGGGAACGGGGCACGGACAGAAGAGTCTTATTGACTCAACGACAAATACATCGTCAGTACTCAAGCAGACAATGACCACTGTGACAGGATCAGGGACATTTGGTACGATGCGGTAGCTACGTCTGTACGTTTATAGTCGTACGCGTGTGTATACATTTCGATACCTGAAGAGTAGAAGGAACCTTTGTTTCCACAGAAACAGTCACAAGGCAGGAATCGAATCAAAAGAGTCACATTGCGTAGCGATCTCATATTGTATAGTTGAGGTTTTGACAGTTCTACAAACAAATGAAAAGAACTGTCAACTTGTTGCGGCAGAACAACGAAGCAACCACAGAACGTTGCTGTCATATCATCATCTCCAGCGTTGCCCGGTCCCCTGCCATCGGACCAAATGGAAGAAATAAAAACGAAAAACCTCCGTCAAGCCCAAAAAGTAGTTGTTCTTCGTTCTTTGTGAAATGTTAAAGTATTGATTACAACAGTCCAGCGCCGATGTTGCTGTTGCTGTTGCCCGTCCGTCCTTTGCTCGTAACACAAACTGACAGTCGGCATAAGGAGCGTCCGTACATACGTATACATACATATGTATGTACGAATATGCACTTACATAGAATTTTAGGCAGCTAATAAGTGCGGTTGAGAACCTGCTGAAACATCCCAACAAATCCGAAAAATGGTCTTATGAAAGAACTGACATCTCAAAGTTATCAATTTTCAATTGAAACCTTCATTTAATGGCATGGTCAATTACAATTTCGCCATCCGCTTGCTGGCGATTTAATGAATTTCATTCGAGCAACTCGTACCCGTAGTACATTCGTATGAGAAGATTTCAACAAAGATTTTCGAAATGTCATCTTTGCTTGACAACATGTCCTTTGGGAATTGACAGAGAATTTTTAATGGAAATTGTCTGCCATCTTTGCCGAAGTGTCAATGACAGGCAACTTATGGTTATGATAGCAGAAGAGCATAATTTGAAGTGTTCCTTATGTAAGGGAGTCCACACGTTAAGCCCTGCAAAACACAGCACAGCACAGCGCAACACAAGACAACCCAACACAAAACAACAACTTTGTCCCCACTACAATACAACGTTCAAAGCTTCTTCCTTCGTCGTAATGTAGTGCGGAACCCTAATCTCAGATTTGATTTGGTATGGCCGTCCGCTGTTGTCGATGTCGTTTACCAAACGGCGACAACATTCAGTCGAGTCGGCTACTTCAATTGTTGTTGCCATAAAAGGAGGAATTTATTTTGACACCAAGGCGTTATGTGTGCACGCTTTCAGCTGCAATTGTCACGGTGCCGGTGTCATTGCCGTTGCCGCAGCTTCCCCGATACAATGGATGCAAGCGTGTGCAGTGTAAACAGCTTTGGTTTTCGGATCAAACTCCATTACACGGCCTCTATTGCACAGTCGTCAATTCGGGTATTGCCAACACAGCACACGCCCCCCTCCTCAAACTTCCGCACCAACAGATCTGGTGTTCACCATGTCTACCGTGTGGTGCCCATGTACGTTACGCATTAGTTTCAGACTGCGGACAACATTTTACACCGTTTAGTTTGCCATACTTGTTACTTTTTGCAAGTCTGACCATCACGCTCCAGAAATTTGTAAGCATTTGGAAACTTCGCGCGAGATGACCACAGTGTCGTAGAAAAAAAACAACAAAAATCCACAATATACGAGTAAAGGGGATTTTTGTGTCCAATCATATATTTCTACCGGCAAAGGTCATCCGGTATCACCAAAATGGTTGCTAATGATGTGCTACAATAATAAGTGGGGATGTTTAATTCTTACATTTAATCACTGCACTGTGAGTCTATGTGAGAATTTCTTTCGCCGAGGTTTGTTCATTTATATGACCGGTGACAGATACCTGTTTTTAGTATTTAATCCAATAAATTCTATTTTGGCTCTTAGTGTTCTCGTTTGTCAGACCCTCTCGTTGCCACAGAGACAGGGAAGTACTTTTCCATGGCCTGGGAGATCCAGTTCCATATTAAAAACTAAAATTTAAATGGGTTTAGAAAATCGTAGCTTCAAGTAAACTGGTTCACTGGTTAAAACGCCCCATGTTTTTAATAAGAGCTTAGATTATAGAGTTGATATTTGTAAAAGGGAATACTATGTTGAACTTACAGCTATTACACTGTGATTTTAAACCATTAAAGTGTAATGATGTCGATTGTTTAAATGTTATTAAATCTTTATTAAATGATATTGCGCGACGTCCAACTATAGTAGTATTTAGTTGGCGAATTAAATGTAAACCTTTTTACAAGTCCCTTTTATACCGAATTGGTCTACATCCCTCAAAACAATGATTGTAAAATTACTAAACATCTTCAGGACATCTTCCTTAAACTAAAATTGTCGAAAAAAATACATGCAAAAAGTCAAATAATAAAGAACACGAAGAGTGATCTGAAAAACAGGAATTAAATGAAAACTTACGTTTTTTTTTAAACAAATTTGTGAACAAATTCATTGAACACAACATTGTTATGGAGCAAAATTCATACATAAATACTCGTATCGTACGAGTTACAGGAAAACTGTTTTAACTACCCTTGAGAAAAAGTGAGCACTCGGCAAGGGCTTCGAACAAACTTCCAGCGTAGATGAAATTGTTTTGTTTTTTGGGTTTTAGCTCTTCCGAGTACATTTGTACGTATAATATTGAGTATGAGTGTATACATATACGTTGTACACAGAATGTAAAGCTCAGAGGAAATGATCATGATCGCAAATTGAAGCCGCAAAACTTCAAAACATCATGTCGTTGTGATTGTCATACGAGGCCATCGCCTCGCATGGCGTTTGTGCTAACTTAATGGTATTCATTAAGGCTGCAAGAGATCACAACGATTACCTTGATAAATGAATATGACAAAAGTCCGTCATAATCTGGCTTGATATCATGGCGGCAGATGAAGTGGTGTAAAAAGAGCGATAAGACGACAAACATCCACAATGACTCAGGAGCAACACAGACAGAACTCGGCAGAAAGAACGCTGCGCCAAAATATAAGACATTCTGCATTAAGGCTAAGATACAAGACGACATATTCGGACATAACATAAATGCTTAGAAAAATGACAAGAATATGCATGTGGCCATCTTATCTGAATAATGATATTCAAGAATCTACAACAGGAACAGACGACAAAGTTCCTCTACACAGCAGCACACAGCTGTGTGTTGAGTCGCGTATATACGTACGTAGCTACCACTCTCCACTCATCGCTGTGGCAACATTCCAAATCCATAATTGCAGTGCGCAGTGAACAAATGAATTGGGAGCTTTTGCTGTGGTCAGCATCATCAGGAACACGCTACAACTGCCGGCGGTTGAATGTTTTGTGAAATGATCTGAGGTTTTAGTTGTTGCCTGGGTTGTTCGCATGGCGACCTTTGTCGTCTGTAATACTAAGGCATTGTGATGGTTGTCCTTGATAGTCACGGGATAAGACAACGGATTTCCATAACAGCGGCATCTTGATGTGGAATGAAGGATGTGCTGTTCTTTCGCTTCGCGCATAGAGAAACGGCTAAATAAACTGTCAAGTTTATTTACCATTTGTCAATTCGATATCATGACAGTGAACAGGGTACGTCTGTACGCAAATGAATCATCTCTTAGTCACACGGCTTAGGTATCGTAAACGCCCGATGATCCCTGGACAATTTGCTTTAATATTGGGACTTTGCCGTCATTGTTGACGGGCATTCAAATTGCATGTGGGGACATAAAGAAGGAGAGCTGTGATGGAAATGCAACGTCGCAATGCGTTGGATTTGTGTCAATCTGTCAATCACAACTTCACTTTGTCACGATCAATGCAACAATTGAAGCCTATGAATATTTTAAGGCCAGGCACCAGCCAAGAAGAACTATCGTATCCAATGGCCGGCCAGCAAGCGGCAATGGTCACTGGCTGACTAAGTAAATGTGTATGTAGGTAGGTAGGAATGTACGGGCCTCCACCGTCCACATCTGATGACACTTGAGTTATTCAAGTGCAGTCAATTTAAATATTTTTTAAGTCACTTTACGTGATTGAGTCTAATTAAGTGATCAGATCAAGCGTGACCAGAGTTATGGTCAGAATTTCAAGTAAAACCAACAATCATGATTACTTCTATCTTTCTTTGTTAACCTCACAGACTTGTGTACTTAAGTGATCGGCTCGAATTAAGAGGATCAACATTGTAGTGCTTTGTAGACAGGAAATAAGTTTGCCACACTCTTGGCGGTATCTCCATAATATGAACTCAACCGCCAACATCAGCTGTCAAAGTTTTGGTGAGAACAACTCACATTGATCTCTGTGTGCAGCAGCCCTTTTGTCCTCGCTGGGACATGCCCAAATGTTCACGTATCCCAAGTAGATACACACATATTGTAGCCATGGAATTCCTATGTGCGGAGATGGTTCTGCAAATCCCTTGCAAAGTAATTTTCTTACTGTGCCAGATGTTGCATTGTCTGATGGCTCTTGTGCCAGTTGAGCAACAAAGAAAATAACCATCCGAAGCCACCCAGATCGAAATCTTTCAACAATAACCGTAATGCCCCTCAGTGGTGAGTGGTTTGCAAGCAAAGCAAACTCGAGGATAATAACTCAATCACATCCGCATACTCTATACACTGGGGCAGGCATAATTGCGTTGCCTCGTCTTGCTCTGCTCCACTCGAATAAGCGACGCACAATGCATTTTTTTGGCCCAGTGTAATGAAAATCATAAAATGCTAAATTGCGTCTAATGAAAAAAGTTCAATTTTCCAACGCACGGTGTTCCAGATTTCAATTCCATCGGCCATAAGTCTGTATCTTTTCATCTGGTAAACATTTTCGACTTCTCCAAAAAATATGTTGTAGGCAAAAAAAAATGAAACCTTTTAAAAAATGAAAAGTATATATGTGAACATTCGAGTTCATAGCAATCGGAAGCCATTTGCATTTGCCAGTACTATGGCTTTAATTTTAATTAGTGGGTGGGTAACCATTCTGCTATCTAGGAAGCACAATTACAACCAAAGTTGGTACTGCTGAAGACATCAAATTCCGACAATGGCTAAGAGTATGATATTATGTCATGGATCATCATGTCAAGATCATAAAACAATCGAAGCAATCGAAATGGACCGAACTGAAACAGAAGTAATATCCGACCTCGAACGGTATTTTATAATAAATACTTATTTTTATTTTATGAAGTTTTAATTCCAAACTTTAAACTGTTTTTCACAATAAAATTTCATAAAACAAATTTAAAAAAATATGAAAACATGATAACCCGGTCGAAAGTTACTGATTTTTGATCACTAAAAGTGCAAGAAAGTGCACTGTGCGACGCAACAGTTCAACGAATTTCATTCAGACATTGGTAATTTTAAGATGTTTGTTTCTGGGAGATTTGTCGAATACACGCTTGGGATCAGCTAAGTGACTTTCCTTTGAAGAACACAGGTTTACGTGTTGTCGGCTCATCAAAATGTACATTTGGCTTCACGTATTTCAGCACATTAGAGTGGGTCAAATATGTTTTTCCCACTTTGAACTATAGCCGATACCAAAAGGTTCGACCGAGACCGCATTGAATACATAGGTGACTTCTATTTATCTTAACTTATTCTGGTACCAAAAACCTGTAGTTTACATGAACATTTTATACAGCAGACGTATACACGAAATGGCAGAAATGAATTAGCAAGTGATTCTAATTTGTCCATTTGACAATGAACGGATGAGACTTACTGGATAGCAGCGTATGACGGTTAAATGTTCTAAAGTCAGGGACCAGACGACGGATACCTGACGAACAGATACCGTTGAAATATCTATAGAATACCGATACACAACTCAAAATCCGGTGATGCCGTAGGGAGAAAATAGAGTTGGAGATCAGATGAGGTGAAGTATTTCTTGCACCGCTTTAAAAAACCTAGACACGTGAATGCTTCTTTTGACACTTCGAATATATGGCTAGCCCAGCGAGCATCTTCATGCACAGAACATCAAGAGTATCTGATACGTCGATATCCACACCACCCATGGAGATTGACGACGGTGCTGAATCAGTGGAACAGTGGATCAGTTGGTGTAACATTAAAATCTACTCATGAGGACTTGGCCGATGATCAAATGAATATGAATGACAGAGTTTGCTATCATCCGAAAAATAGTAGATTGGCGTCGCAGTCTTACCCAACAGGTCGTAAATGACAATAAGCAATAGCGAAGGAGAAAGAACAGAACCTTGTGCCCTAAGATCAGTGGATGAAATGCAAAGGCTAAATCGCACGTCATTTGCTACCTTCCCGTTTTTAAATTTGCTGGTAGTAGTTCGTATGTGCTACTCATACATATACAAGATTTAATCTAATTACGCGTTTTACATAACGATACCAAGAGACAGCCAGTGACAACAGAGCAGAACGTACGTACGTGGAATAGGAAATGTTGTTACATTGCGAAAGGAAGGGACCTTTTGTTCTCGGCATGTACTTAAACTTGCCCAAGGGCAACCAACAGCGTACATGTGTGGTAGCAAACGACAGCAACAAAACAAACAACAACCGACACAAGAAGATACACACATAAGTTCAACTGATTCGCTCTGTTTGCAGTTAAGGTAAATGTTTGACAATTGTCATAAATCCTTTGAGTTCCACATTACAAACAGACACCGGATCAGGAACATAGACATTCGCCGAATACAAAGTGACACATTCCTTTAGTTGTATGTACTCCCTCTTGAGTGCTGTTGTAACTCATTTGCCATTTGGGGGTTCTCCATTTACGCACACCAAAGGAGGAATTAGGGTTCCAGCTAAGTCAGCAAAACCCTTCCACAAGCCTACCTCGTTCGGTCACATATCCGTACATTGTATTAGGGTAGGTCGAAAATAAATGTTTGAAATTGTATTAATTTCCCAAAAATATCGTTTCTTTTTCATTTGTTTTGATGTCGCCAACTTTCCTTGCCCACCCCTTTCTTATTTCGTTGGAGAGCAAATGTGAGTGACCGTATCAATTGGTGCAGGATCTGTCCCTGCAGTCCAGCGTGTAACCTGGCCCAATAATAAGATGAAAAAAGCTCAAATAATTGTGTACATTATGGACTGAAATTGGCTGACCCATATTATCTATTATTTTGAAGCCCATGTTCTACATTTTCTATTGAATTTAGCTGAAACTTGGAACGGTGCAAAGAAAATAAACCATATGTAGCAGCAACGCACAAACCGATTTTCCAAAAAAAAATGCAATGAAGTTATTTATTTATTTTTAGGCTAAAAATAGGGAATTCAATAATCTTTTTAATGGAGTGAGCAGTGTTTAGTAGAAACTCGCTTCCGGGTTTTCTGTGTATTTTGCAGTTCTACCCTAATACATTCACACACGTACGAACAATTGTATGTATGCCGGTCTGTGCGTATGTGCGGCAAGTCATTCAGTATGAAAAAGTGAACTCACTTTACATAAAGTGGATGTCAATGGCAATTTAATGGCGCCCTTTAAACGCACGCACAAAGTAAAGAAAATAAAGCAAATCCTTTTATGTAATTTCACTTAATACGGAACAAAACATACGAGCGGATTATGGGTGAGAAGGTCTCCTTACATATGTATTTTTATGTATATGTCTGTATGTATGTATGTATGTGTACACATGTCTGTTCCAATTGGCATCCTTAAAGCAATATTGGGTCCATGATTATATCTAGTCGGCCACGCTCTGTTTTTTGTTCCTTTACGCTCGTTGTTTATTTGGAATATTATCAAAAATATCTGCAAGGGGTACTGTCGAGGGTTACCATCTGTTCTTCATCCGAGGATGTAAATGTGTTACTATCGATTCATATCAAGTTTTCTCAGAGACTGCTCTATAAGATTTGTTATTGATGGGGTTTCATCCAACGAGCCTAGGCTGACCGCAGTAATGCCACAAGGTTCTGTCCTCTCACCTTCTGTCTTTCTTAATTTCATTGACGACCTGTGAACCCACGCTACTCTATCGCTAATCTATAGATAGGTTAATGGTATCTGTTTACACGATGTCCGTCGCCTGGTCCCTGACGTTAGAACATTTACGTGACTATCCAGGGTCTCTCATCCGTGGAGATGACAACATCACCAACAAGGTACTAGCCCAAATAATTAAGAAACGTTTCACAAATGCTGTGAACCATATCCTACGAAGTTAACAGGCTGCCTTCTTGTATAGACAATGTAAACAGCCTGCGGATTATAATTGAACAATCGGCGTTCTCCGCTTGACCCAACATTAACGATTTCGAAGAGGTTTTCAACACCTTGCACATTCACCAATATGAAGCGCACTGACCTGATCCTCACAGGATCGAATTGATTTCAAACAATTGTTCTTGTCCCATGCGTCTTTTTAGTCGATGGGTGTTTTTCAGGACCTGCCGAAGTGTGAAGATTTGTTCGGCAGTTGATTTATTCGACCTGAAGCCACACTGTTTGCCGAGATTGTACTACAATTGATAAAATTGTTTATGCGATGGATAGGATACATATGTGGCGAAAACGGTTTTATCTTCTTTTCCATTGGGTGACTGTCATGTTGCCTTATAAGACTCCCGATACGGTCGGACGAAAGATGTTTTCCCTGCTTGTATTGCCATTAGAATCCACAAAAGAACACATACACTTCAACTTTCGAAGTTACTTAAATCCCCCTGAACAGTAATTATAGGTTGAAGGTATCTCTTCTGGAAGACCACACAATTGTTATATGTTTATCCGAAAACGCGTAAGAATGTCGTGTTCGTCACGCAAGATACGAAATTTGGGAGTTAGCAATAAATTATTAACCCAACGTCGGATGAACTTCTCGTCTCTTCAAATTTGCATACTCGCCCGCATTCCATACACACTTGTGTATAGGGAGTATGTGCGTATGTACGTATACACTCGTATGTATGGAGTAATAAAAAGCAGTCGCTGATAACATGTTAAACTTTATGACAAGCCATCAACGATTTGTTTCACACACACACACAGACATTTTAATAACAGATACGATGAATGAACACGACAATGTGGCAGCGTCAAACAACAAAACAAGAATAACAACCGATCAAATTGTGTAATACTGTCGGGTTGCCAGCTGGCTCCACTTGCCTCGAGTTGCGACATTTTTGTGTGTGTGTCCCGAGCTGTAGTTCTTCATCTCAAAGGAAGTCTATTTCGGACCATACACGGATGACGATATTTGTGCGGCCCTCTCAAACTATTACATGACAAATGTTCAACAGAGAAATGACTGTGCATATTTAAAACAAAAACTTTGGGTTTTTGGGTATTACCCGAGTAGCTCAGTACCTAAAGGAGTTACAATCGAAATTAATATGCATCACTAAGTCGCTGATTAACAACTACCCCTTCGCTTCCACAAGAGTCACAAAGGCGCAAATTAATGAGTTAGGACTCTTATATCAATGCCTTGTTACTCATATCGCGCTTTGCTTAAAAGCATTAACATTCCAAACGCAATGCAGAGTTACATTATACACAGTTTGTCCTTTGGGCACATTTTATCTTCAAGAAGAAGAAGAATCCACACTGTGAATGTCGTTTCTTATACAATAAATTCGCTTTCGATGAGGAATCTTGTTTTCAACAAATGGTTAGAGCAATGCTTAGCAGTAATTTCGAGGCTACTGACTGCAATATTTCGAATTTTATTTCCCACTTTGGTACAACAAGGCCTATAACAGTTGATCCATATCCAAGTTATTAACTAGAGCTAGTATTCTTTAAAGCTCTTTTGTTGTATACTTTCAGTTATTTGTCCCCTCTACCTGATGTTGTCGCCCGACGACGTGGCGAAACGGAGGCCAGCGTTTAATGTTATGACCAAATTATGTTTCGAAATAGTTGTTTGTTTTTTTTTTTTTTGGAACACTAAAACGGTCTGAGGACATAGTTTTGCGGCCGATCAATGTGTTGTGTATTCCATAGTTAGTTTGAACTCGTAAATATTTGTAAACAAATCTGTGGTACAGTTCCGCCCATGTCATAGCCAAACTGATAAAGGTAACTTTCGCTGTGTTGAAAAATACAGTTGTAGCATCGAATATTGCTTATTCTGCTAGAGAGTCTCACACCTAAAAGTTAAACTTTGTCGGGATTGCATAAACAGATAGACATACATATGTACATGCATTCATTGATTTATAGCGTATGGTCGCACGAGTATGTATGTGCATATGTATATTCGAAGGAACTTGCAAATAGATTTACGACGACAATTGCAAAGCGCTCTCAATACTAACCGATATAAAAGAAACAGACAAAAGAACAAATGTCCAACGGACATATCACGATTACTTTCCTTTGTTTTGCTGTGCTTAAGCAACATGGCCATGCGGCGACGACCATGTTAATGTCTCCGATTGGTTTCGGTTTTGGACGGTCTTTGTTCATGCAGATCTGTTTGCTGCTCCATTAGCATTATCTAGCCAAGTTCATAAATTGAGTAATTTTACTTCAGCCATATTTAGGGTATGGCATAGTTTATTTCCCTCAGCCTCGTCCGTACTCCCAAATGTGTGCATTGGAGATGACTCAGCAGCCTAAGGTGTGGATATTCTCTTAGGATCTCATGGTAGACTATGGAAGTACGTATACTAATTTTTATGATATCCTCTGGAGATGTGTGTTTGTGTCTGTTAACCATGGAGAGATGACTGTCTGCGTCTTGGCGGCACCCACGTCCTCTGCCTGTGCTGTTTGCTTGAATTCATGCACAGCGCTGGCCTTCCTCTAAATTGTGGTAATTGCACTCACGTGATTGATCACTCGTGCATGCCGAGCAAACAAGCCCTTTTATTCATGGCCAGACTGTGGCTCGCACAAGATGCAAGGAAATTTGAGACTGCTCCTTAGTATGATACTCTGCGACCTTGGCTTTTGCGCAACATGCTTGCTGTATGAAAGGGTTTATTTTATGCCAACATGTACTCCATGTATAGCCGTGCAACGGAGAGGCAATCAAAGAATGCATGCGCCCGCACAGTCAGTAGCGTGAACGGCAGGTTGGGAAGAACGATGAAGACGACATTTTGAAAAGTACTACCAGTGCAGTAGGTAGGTCGTAGGTTGCCTTCGAGGTTGGTACAACTCCTTCGTATTACACAACCCGCACAAAAGGTTGGACCCGCTCCTGACAGCGGCAGCTTCTCCGATGATGGTAAAACAAACAAAATTGATTTACTATCCTTAGTGTACATTATTCAGTCGAGTGATATATACTATCTTTTCATTAGCTCTGTCGCTGTCAGTCTATCGGCAAAGCAGTCATCTCCTTTTCATAAGTCTTGACAAACGTTCACATTAATGAGACCTGATTTTTAACTTTTTTATTTTTATTACATGATGAGTAAGATTTATGTAAACATCTTTCATTTGTTCGAATCCTTCAGTCGTACTTGGTCAGTTCTTCGAACCATAGCAAAGCCATCCATGTGTCACGCAAATGGTAAACATCGATATACGGAGTCGAGCTGAAATTCGGGGGATTTAAAGCCAGGTCGAGTCTTTCGACGTGGTCGTTTCCGAGTTCAAGTCGTCGCTTAATTAATAAACCAACACGAACATTGTCCGACAGATTTGTGACAATAGTGTGTTCAATTCATGTTATGGTCGCATTAATTAACACTTAACGGTAGAGTGAAAAAGCAACATACACATTAACACGGCTACATAAATACAAGGACGGAGTTTTTGCTGGGTCACTTTAGTCAATGTTCATAAACCAGTGTATGAGTTCATTAACCAATGAACACGTTCATAAATGTACAACAGCAAACCACAATATGATTTCCTGTAAATATGAAGTAAGTGGGAAAGTAAATTCTGAGTACTGGACTAAAACTGTCTGCGATTACGCAAAGGCTTAAGAACTTTTACAGATAAGTGTGCCTAGTCATTTTAGAAGTTTCAACTAATAGTTTGATAAAATTCCATTGAGTCTGCAATTGTTGGTAGCTACTGTTGGCGTTGTTCTGTATCTACAAGAGAGGGTTGGGACATAATAAGTGTTACAAATAAATGCAAAGTTCTATGAAAACATAGTGAGTGATATAAAAAAAACTTAAGAGAGAATGTATTGCATTTTATTTTGTATTTTTTATGTTTTAGCTGGTAAAATTATGCAATCATAAAATCGAAACATAGTCGACGATGTGAATAACTGTTTGTTTAAAGGCCCTTGAAGTAATGATGAAGTTAAGACAGTATAATCTTAATTAAATTAAAGACGCCTCTTAATGGAATGGGAATATTACAAGAATGGTCTGAATACATACGATTCGTAAGACATTATCAGATAGCATGTATTTTAATTACATGTTTAGATTTCGAAGTTGTACTTGGGAAGTGCTTGGGAGTCCTGGCAGATTGTCCTGGCAGATTTATGCATTAAAAATGTTCGCATAGTTAGTCAATGGACATTTTCTTACAAAAAGAATTGTACAAGTTCGTTGAGTTAATGTACGATTGCATTAAGTCATTAAATGAACGAAAAGCATACATTGAAATCAATGAGCGAATACACTGGTTGATGCATTGTGCCAATTAACTTGTTCTGTAATATTATGTGCCTTTTTCGTTGAGTGTAGAACCGTGGAACTGGAACTAAACACTTTCGTATGGTAATCGATGAGATCTTTTATCGAAAATAAATTACTTGCTACGAATATTTCTTCGTGATCGAGTTCGTATAATTTGGCAATACCACGCAACGTGGTTAAGATCCCAAAAATGGGCTGGGCCAGTGCCAGTACTACATACCATTAACATTTGTTTGCATTGATCACCATTAGGTTACAGAATATTTAAATTAAATCACATATATCGCTTTGGTCATTTGGGATTTCAGGGATCAAAAGACTGAAGCCCGCAGAAAACATATTCAGCTGCCTAGACAGTCCGATGCGAACGAAGGTGTTTGAGACCATGTGGTGTTTGTATTCCCTCTATGAGAAATCAGACAGTCAAAATACATGTATTGTTGGCATATTAATCTCCGATACTTGCTCCGATTATTAATTATTGCTCGGATGCATCGTCCAGACTGGCATATGGCCAAGGTAAATAGCTGTGTTTGCCGTCAGTTCTTACGTTCTGTAACCAGAACAGAAAACTAATTAAGCAAAAGAAGACATTGGACGGAACCAATAATACGTACTGCATGTCTGCCTCGAATCTTTGGGGGTCTTTCAGGCGGGCGAAGGAAACCAAGTTGAAAGGTAAATACAATATCTACGAGACCGTACACACAACATTTCATGGACAGCGATTTCCTAGCGTCGCTATCTGTCGATGATTGTATGCACGGCTGCAATACACAGAGACCTGGCATTTGGTGCCGTGTCTGTCTGGGCGCACATGCGCTTAATCCCAGTTTTAAGCTAAATTGTCTACTATTAAGCTTAATCTTTGCCTTCAATCTATTTGGGTTGCAACTTGCAACGTGCTTCTGCTCCACGGCATGAGAATGCACTTTGTGTTTGTTTCTTTCTGCGCCTGGCTCTGTTGCGAAGGCACTGTCGGTGTGTTGCCGTTATTCCAATTTTCCGCCGAGCAATAACAATTTGAATATTAAACATGCCAACAACATCAGTATGAGCGGCAACAGCATCAGCATCAGCTACGTTTTCTTGCCATTTGTTGGAATAGTAGCAGCGAAAGCATTAAATCAATTGATGTCTAAGGGGTATGGGATGCAATCGATTGGCTGCCATTGTTGTGTTCTGTACATTTTGTACTGCTTATTGACTGACTGACTGACTGACTGACTTGTATGGCAGTGCAGTGAAGTTTCTCGTATTGCTGCCTTCTTCTTTTGCACGAGCTAATGTCAAATATTTTCATATTTCTTGTTAGATTCTGCAACAGTTATCTTTAAGGCAATCAACGTCACGGCTAATGTGCGTCAACAAAGCTGCCGGTTAGTGTACACAAGACTGGTCCGAAAACGTAAACAACTGACTTCATGTTCAAGCTTCGAAACGAATTCCTAGCCATTATCAGCAAAAGTCTACTTATTTCCCTTTTTGCTCATCGACATATAACTCTGGATATAACTCTGAAACCGATTTGGAACTTCTTTGTCTCACATAACAATTTACGGATGTAGTGGACTTTTAAAATTATATAACTTGACCATGTCGTTCTTTGGGCCTATTTCGATATACAGTTGATATCATTTAAATTATTTCAAGTATCCCAAGTAAGCTCTTTTCAGCACGTCCGGGCAACCATAGTCGTGACACTGATCTCTTATTTATTTGACCTCCGATTTATTACAGGCATGTAAATTGGTAGAAGATCTTGAGCAAAAAAGTTCATGCGGACTGAATAAATTCGTCCTACCTATTAAATTACATACTTATTTTAAGTTTAATATCTGACCAGAACAATTTTGTCCTGCCTACATTTCAGTCAATTTGTTACGTATATAAAGTAATAACGGTATAAAATCGTATTTGTACTCACAAACTCGTTACACATGTTAACAATTTCTTTCCCTGAAAACCCTACACGGAATTATTATTCAAATATATTCTATATCTAAACCCAAGTTGATAAGTAAAACTTTGAAGATTTGTCTGCTGTAGTTAAAATAGTTTTTGTTAAAACATTCAAGTTCAATTATCTCAAAACTGAATATTTTGACATTGGCCCTTTTAGCACCAAGCCACAGATATATAGATGGCAAACTTGTGAATGAATCTCACTCAGTTAAATATCTTGGAGTTATTCTTAACTCAAACCTTTCCTGGGACATGCATATTGAAATGCTAAAAAAGAAGATTTCTGCCGCTACCGGAATTCTACGGAAATTTAAGTATAGACTGTCCACTGCAATCAAACTTCAATTATATTACTCTCTAATTCATTGCCATTTCGTATATATACCTATAGTATATGCCTCAAAATCCTGTTCTGCTTTGAAATCTTTGCAGTCATCTCAAAATAAAGCCTTAAAAATAGTCTATAACCTACCTAGAGATTTTTCCACTGTAGAACTGTATAGAAGATATGCCGAAAATGTTCTTCCAATAAAGGGTATTTTTAAATACAGCATATTATTGCTAATGTACAAATCCACAAAGCGGATTGGGAATTCGTTTTTTCAATTTCATCAACACTTTGATCAATCGCAATTGAATACACGCAATCGCTTAAATATTATACCATCAAGATGCAGACTTGAATTGACAAAGCAGAAGATCGAGTATGCAGGACCTCACGAATATAATCAATTACCCATCGATATAAAAGACATCGCTAGAATATCAATTTTTAAAACAAAAGTAAAATCATATTTACTTGATGAAATAGTAACACTTCTAAAATTCTAATAAAACATATTAACTATTGATGTTTGTAAATTGTATTTGATTTATATATGTATTTTATTTTTTTTATTATTATAGTTGTACATATATACATATGCATTAAATAATATATAGTGTATAGAAATATACGATAAATTGTTGCCATTTAGTCTCTTTTCAAGTCTATAAGGCGCGGAGACGCTGAATTCATTGTAATATATTTAGGGAATTCACAAGGTGTACTAATGTTGTAAGTTGTAACAAAGTACGAGACCTACAATAGTACGTATGTGAACAACCTGTCGTATGTGTATGTACTGACATCTAAGAAACGTACATTTTCAAACGTCAAATGTAAAAATAATAAATAATAAAAAAATTAGTTGAATAGAAATGCCTTTCGAAAGCGAAAAAAAATAAAATATTAACCGCTTTATGCGAAAATTTTGCATTTGACATACTTATGGTTCAGTCAAGTAAGTGCTGGGTTCTTTCTTTGGCTTGTTACAAAAAAAAAATTTTTCCAGGTGATGAAGATGAGGAGGATGAAATTCATGAAAATTTCAGAATGAATATGATTTGTTTGATGAAGAATCGAAGAAGTGTTCACCTGGGACTACCTAAATCAGCGGCTTGGCAGCAGAAAGTACCAAAAATTATACAAATGTACCATTTCTTCCATCACTGTCCCTTAGTACGATTTCAAAACATATATCCAAACGTTGTACTGTCGTACAATTCTTTTATATGGAAAATATCAACAAAAAATATACAACAGTTGTACAGCTTTAGTACGTACGACACTTACAACACTTAGGACACCCTTGTGAACACCCTAATTATTTTGTTTATGAAATAAAATTTCGGAAAAAAAAAAAAAATGTTAAGTATTTGTTTTGACATTGAAAAATTACTCGTTACAACCTTTTTGAAGTTATGAAACAATGAGTTACTTTTTCTTATCCAGTCGTTTGTTTTAAGAATAACTAACAACGAATCGTACTTATTTGTTTAACTACGATTTTAGTTCAAATGAAGAATATTCGGCTTGAATTTATAATGCAATTTTTCTTTCTGTGTAGCCCTACTGAATTAATTTGGTTTTTAAAATTTTAAGGAGCGTCGCGACCTGGCTCTCCGTGTTTTATGGCTTTATATGTTAGAATAAAGTTATATACTAAAAATGTGGATCGAAGTACGACTTCCAACAGTGTAGACATAACCCACTCGTCAGTGTGGAAAGTTTCATTTATGTGGAGTAACGAAATCGTTTGCTTTTGACTGCAGCTACAGCGGGGGAAACGTGATATGCTATAATAACGAGAAACAGGATAACAAAAACAATGAAAATATACAAAACGTACAGCATACATTTTGCCAAGTTAAAATGAAATCCGAACATTCTATGTCTAGTACGGTAGAACGTATCTTAATTGAAAATCGACTAAGCATGAATTTCGACAGATGCGGTTGTTTCCTTCGCTCCGCAATTCCCCTGTGCCATCACAGATGGCCGGTCATCTGAGTGGTGAATGTACGAGTATCGTATAGACATCACCTTAATATCCGGTTGCTATTTTTTTCTGTAATGGTCGCTCTTATCATCATTCCGATTCTCATTCTCATCATCATCTTCATCCTTTCAACACAGCACACACACACATACATAAGAGTGGAAATAACTTCAATGTTTTCTTTTAATAATTTATTTCATTTCATATTATTTACTTTACAATTTTTGTTATTCTTTTCGCGAAGGCGAGTACGGGCGCAAGTATTGCTCGCAGCAAGTTCTAAAAAAATGTATGTACTCCTATTTATGTAACTTAGCAAGTACGTTGCAGGACGAAGTTTGTATCAAAACTTTGGAAACGCCGTATACTCCACCCTGTGCCAAAAAAAAAAAAAATTTCATTCATTTGTTTCAAAGTTTGTATTCATTCAATCCCATCCGGCTTGTTTCCAAGCCAAGGGATGTTGATGTTTTCCAAACTCAACCAAAGCTGTTGGTGCTTTTCATCCTTTACAGCGTCTTCATAAATTTCTAATGAAATGTTGTATTTGTAATGGCATTACGTACGCTACGTGGTGCAATATCTTCTTCTTCTTCGTCAGCAAGTGTATGTATGTATATGTGCATTAGCCAGTATGAGCCACGTACCAGTCCCACTGTGTCTTATGTCCGATGTAGCTCTAGTTCGAATGTGTTTTGTTTAACTTCCAATCAACAACCACTGATTTTCCAAGAATTCTTTGTACCCGTGTTAAGTAGGCTATCCTACACTTAGAGGAACGATTTGTTTGGGACAAATCTAAACCAAAATCTCGTTTGATATTCGCTTCAACCGTTGCCGAATTTAAATGAAATATTAGTTGCTTAACAACTCATGTCTTGAGAGCAGTACTTTACATTCGCTCGACGACCGAATATCTGTGAGCTATTGCCAGGTACGATCCTTGCCCCATACATATCGTAAGTTCCGCACAACCGTTTCCCTCAGCAGATTTTTTTTAACTATTTAGCATGAAACAACTCCATAAGGTCTACCAAACCTCGTCACATGTTCTACTGTACAGTTATTTCTACACTCTGGGCTAACTGACGTTAATATCACTTCATACATTTACATTTAGTAGATTAATTTACGATAAACTACTGGTTATATTTACATCAACAAGGCTGTACTGTACATAACGCCGCCTGGTGACAATACTCAAATCCTGCCTTGTATACAAGCGCGGTGTTGCGGTAGATTTCCACGATTGGTCATTCTTAAAATTACCTTTAGCTGTTGTCTATTGCTTCTGCTCTTAGGCGCATAACAACAAATATGCGCATCTTGAAAGTTAATTTCAATCCAATAGATGGAGTTGGCAGGGTTAGTTAACAAGTTGGACCAGAGGACACTACACCGTCTTTCAGAAAGACAGCTTATTGGTTCTGTCGTGTGTTATGACTATGGGATTGTGCTGTATGTGTCGATTTAGTGTCTAGTTTATACAGTTATATGTTTTCTCCAGCATATGGATTATGACTTTATTGAATCGATGTCATCATATTTGATAGTTCCTATGCTTATATCACATTGTCAGCAATGTGTGTCACGTTTGTGGACACATTTTTCTTAATAAAACCCACTGTATATCCCCGTGTATATATGTGTGTGCCGATACACACAGCCACGTTTATGAATGTGTATATGTTCTTGTTTTAATAATATGTTGAATATTTGATGAGCTTTGGCAAATGGATGCAGCAACTCAGGCACACACATACCCACGAGTACACACTAACACCACATTTATGCTGTGCTTTTACGAGCAAAACAAAAATGAGTAAAAGTATTTATGTGTGTATTCGGTACTTCCGATGTGTAGTAGTTGTATATACATATGTATGTGTTTTCAAATACAAACACATGTCCTTCTTATACTCCGAGAAACCTCAGTAAACATAACAAGGACTTTTCACCGGTTAATATGCAATTTTTTCATTCTGTAGCTTGCTCCAACCATCCACACTGGCGGAAGGGCGTGGAGTTATTCAATCGTTAATTCGTGTATTATTGTTGCCGAAAGGATAATTAATTTTTAGTTATTGAATTATTAAAACACATGCCCCCACCTTACCCCCACCTTAATCCCACCCCCCGCACGGATCTGGATGGTGCGTACGGCAGGTACCACCGTGCCTCCATGTATATAAGTATTCAGGAGTACGTGTTTGGCCAAAATTAATTTCCGATCTGTTGAAGGCATGAAGATTACATGTACACAAGATAATTTTACCGAGTGTTCATTGCTGGGGTGCTAAGGGAAATATGTGTGCCCGTTTGAGGCAATATTCCTCTTGCAGGCGGCGTGTGATGACATTCATTGAGAATTGTCAAAAAACTAACAGTACGCGCTGTATTATTTTTCAAAATGGGATTTTTTTATGGATTTCGATGCGACAGATAAATGTAAAACTGTGCAATCGATAAGCGAAATGTGAATCACAGGAAACAATTACAATTTCGAACAACAAGTTTTTTTTTACCAACACCAATATCGATAGGAAATAACAAAACTGGAAGGAAGTGTAAAGTAGCAGGGTTCATCAGCGAGAATGTAATCACATTACTCGGGTAGTTGAATTGTGCTATATGAGTATTTGATTGACTCTTTATTGCAATAAATACAATTAAAGTACATTAGTTATACATTCGACCACTATATTTCGCCCATTAAACATCTGCAGCAATAAATATGCGTCTTTGATTCGTACCCCAAGCTAGGGACCATATTTAGCTTAAGTCGCAAATTATTACATACTGTTACAGAAGTCGAATATATTTTCCCATCACTACTAACTACACCTCCCTTGTTCAATCTGTAGATGTTGATTGATAGAGAGAAAGGTTTTAGTTTTGATGCACATATTCGATCCGATTTACTAAAGATTTAACCAACAAACTAAGTTGAAGTGCTTTTAGTTCTTATCACATTTGATGATATGTACATAGTATCAAGATTGTATAGTGGAATTATTATGCGAAACTTAATCTGCTCCCTACAGAAGCATTTGCCCACGTCCCTGCACAGTGGTAACATTGTGCACAAATGCTAGGTAGTGTGTGTAACTATCGCACAGCAAACCTCGTAACTGCCGCCGACTTTACGAGTAAGAGACCCATCAATAAACCATGTACAAATTGCCTGTCTGTATACAGGTGATATCGTAAACAGCTCTCTGATGTGCGAGAAGCTACTTTGGGAAATGTTACAGGAAATACGTTGTTAGTTTCAACTTGCCTGTGATCTGAAGTGACGTGACGTAATTATGAAATAGACCGTATTACTAAGTCGAAAGCAAAGATCTATACTAAATGTGTCATTCCCTTTAAAACACCATTTAACATTAATCTGAGGACTTATAAAATATACTCATGTATATCAGAAAAACGATATACAACATCCATAAGAGCCTGGCACTGTCTATACAGCGTACAAGTATGAACGACCGTATTCTTTGGATTATTTGCTGCCGTTATAGTCCATCGGCTATCTACCAATCACAGAATTATTTACAACAACATACTTATATTGTCACATCCCAAGACGAACTTGAAAGTCTACAATCATTTATATTTTGTTCTATACATAGAGCGTCATCTCCGGCTATACTAATTCAAACTCTTTTTTTTAAATAAACACTGTTTGTGGCCAAAAAATAGCTCACATTGCAGCACACATGCCACTTTGGATGATTCTTAATTTGCCAGAACTGACGATTGCCACAAACAATACCTCATATTTTGTGGGCGGGCAAAAGTTTCATATATCTGCGGTAGTACGAAAAATGACCAAATGTGGACTTTAACTATTTATTTTTATCAACAACGATTAGTATATTTGCGGAATTGAAATGCCTTTATTATTCCATATTGACTATGGGCCTTCTGTGTCGAGCACTAATTGCAGCGTGAAACAGATTTCAAAAAACCCCAGTGCATTAGTTTGCGAACATGAGAATGGCATTAAGTAACTCCTGCGACTGCCATGTAAATATTTATGAACAAAATTAAATGAAAATTACATATTCATACGTAGCCTACAGCTCCATACACAAATGCTGAACACACCAAGAACGTTGTCATCTAAACCTCGCCCAGACATCGCAGATGCGTTTTAGATCGCTTTCAACATTCTTGCAAGCATTCGGATAACGTTAGCTATTTACATAAGCTCATTATTACGACGATTAGTAAATACAATTTGGAAATTAATTCATACGCGAAGACAGACAAGAAAATTGCAATTATTGTGACTCAGTAATGAACAGCCAGCTAGCTATATTAGCAAGTTCCAGGACAGGCACATACACTCCCATAGTGCCGTATGCTCCACTGGCAAAGAAACTTTGTCTTCTTCCAATGACCGACCGAATGAAATGTGACACAAGATGAATTCATCCTGAGGCATAACGCTACAAATAGACAAAGTCCGTGAGATTGAAGCGATAAAATACTCAAAATATACAAACTTCTTCCTCCATTCACAGCACTTGACGTGGTAGAATTCAGTAACACCTGTCCATTCACCACCAGATTGTCGTTCAAAACTTTGTTTGCTCGAATGTTAATTTATTTTTATGGTAACTTGTGTGTGTTTGAGGTAAAGAAGACTTTCTGTTGCTGCTGAGCTTTGTACAATTTAACGCTACGCTGGCATAACAGCGATGGCCAGAGATACAACATAAAGAAACATCGGATGATCGAGAATGACGACCACGGAATACCCTTCGCCGTCAATAGAAACGTAACATGGGCAGGGGAATTCCAAAATGAAACTATTCATATTGACCAGACACTTTGCGAAGGTCTCTTGGGTCACCTTTGCACCTTTATATGAACGATTGACTATTGAAGCAATATTAGATGTTTCACAACTGAACTCAAGTGGTACGACTTTTGCAGCACCTTATAATCGCAACATTTCAAGAATGTTCAACTTGTGCAGATGGAACCAGTTCCAACGTTGGCCTCTGAAGTGCAATATACATTTCATCACAGTTCACGTGTAGACACCCATCCAGAAATGCCACAACAAAAAAGGTTAAAAATAGCAAAACAGCGCAAAGGGTATCTCAATATTTTAATAAACGTGGAAATGGACAATATTCCTCGATGCCTCGATGGTGATCAATATCACAAATTGGGTTAAGCGTAAATGAAAAAAATCAAGTAAATTGTTTCACTTAAGTGGGACTGTTAATTAAAAGGACTTCGGATAATTGAACCTTCTTTCATTAAAACGAACTGAGTACATTTGAAACCAAGATAGAAACTTATGGCACAACTATTAACCCCTATCATCGCTAACGCCACACTAAACATTATTGTATTGTTCTTTATATATTTGTTTTGTTTATATTCAACATAATAAATTCCACGGGAATTATCTTCCGAGGAGTATTCACAATCGGGCTGTATATTTCTCTTAGGCGGTATTCGTATCATTCGAGTTTGTGTCTTTGCATTACAAATGCAGATTTTTCTAAAGCTTTTGACTTAGTCCAACATGAAATCGTTTCCAGTATGTGTAAAAGTCAACAGTTCGAGGATAAGTAACAGGTGGCGCAAAAGTAAACTTCCGATGTTTTTTGGCTGTAATTAAAAAAAAATTAAAAACTTTGATTCTTCTTGTGGATTATTTTTATTTGGTCTTTTAATTTTTTTTTACATCAAGTCGAGAATATGATGTCCGCCGCCAGAGTTGCCACTGACATTAGGGGCCAATCGCAAAATTTATAACGTTTCCTGATAGGAGGATTACTTTTGCGCCACCCTGTATATTGCCAGTAAGTTTTTATTCATGATTTAATGCATATCTCCTGTAGGGGAAAGTTGTTTCTGTTCGCTGACGGCGTGTGTCTTTTTTATAAATATAGGATTATTCCGTATAAAATCGACCCAAAAACAACACGTTTACAAACTTCATAGAGGCTTTATGCCAATTTTTAAGGCGCAAAACTTGGGCTGTTGTTTCAAAAACAAGTGATAAAGTAGAAACATATAATTCTCGTACTCCAAATTAATAATTTTAATTCTCGTTCTAAAATTGGCGCAACGTTACGTTGCCAGAAAGCGCGAGATCTACACCTTCGGATTTTACATCTGAAAAAAAACGATAATAGTGATTTCCAAAGTGGACGGTGTTGTACATTTGAATGGCGGTATCAGATGGTGCGTTGCTTGGACTTATATTTGTTTGAGTAAATGCTGAATAGATTATTACCCGATTTCCAAAGAGGGTGGAATGGTAAATTTCAAAGGGAGGTATCATAAACGCGGGCCTAATCACGGTCTTATATTATAGATTATATCTGATGTCACGTACATCAGACACAATAACTTTTGATGAAGAGAATTAGCAGGGTCATAAAAAAGGCAACAAAAGAATGTATGAATAATTTCTATGAGCAGAATTTGTTAAAATTTAGCGGAGATCCAAAAAGATGTTGGACATTTTTAAACAGCATAATGGGACGTTCTCGGAAGACTAATATCGAAACCGTTGATGAAAGTGGAGTATACATCAATGACAATAATGTAAAGGCAAACGTTTTTAATCAATATTTTGTGAATGAGGTAAAAACGTTAAGAGAGGAAATACCTAAACGTCAAGGTGATCACTGTAACCTTTTAAGGACATTGAGACAACATAGCAAACGATTTAAGTTTAGAATGGTTAACACGAATGAGGTAAATGCAATTATATTGAACTTAAAAAAATTCAAAAGTCCAGGTCATGATAACATTTCGTCAAATTTATTAATACGTTGTAGTGACACATTATCGCCATATTTAACAAACATCTTTAATTCCATGATAAATACATCAATATATCCCGATGTCTTAAAACTGCACAAAATTATTCCGATACCAAAAACAACACGTGCCAATACAGTGGATCAATATAGACCAATAGCGTTGCTACCTATAATAGATAAAGTATTTGAAAAAATTATGCATTCCCAACTTTCAGAGTTCTTTGAAACAGAATCGCTGTTGAGCAAAAATCAGTTTGGATTCGTGAAAGGCAGCGGCACCGACGAAGCAGTTATCAAAATTGTGAATATCATATGTGAAGGGTTAGACAAAGGTTTTAATGGTGTCGCTGGCATATTTTATGATTTCAGTAAAGCATTTGATCTAGTAGATCACAAAACGTTGCTTCACAAACTTTCATATTATGGTATAATTGGCGAGGAATTAAAGCTTATTGAAAGTTATTTGACAAATAGAAAACAATTTGTTCAAATTGAAGATGGAAAAAGTTCAACACTGTCTGTAGAATGTGGGGTACCGCAAGGCAGTGTTTTAGGTCCTCTTCTTTTTATGATATATCTAAATAACATAAACAATCTTGGCTTGTTTGGGACTGTTGTTATGTTTGCAGATGATATCGCCATTTTTTACCCTTACAAGCATGATTTGCATCTTAAAACCCAAATGGAAAGAGACTCAGCGTTAATTTTTGAAATTTGCAAGACTGAATAGCCTTGTTTTAAATCCAAATAAAACCAAAATGTTAAGGTTTCGACCGCATTCACAAATATTGAATAAAAATTTTTGTATTTTCATTGATGGAAAATTATTAAAAGAGGAGCATGAGATAAAATATTTGGGAATTAAGTACTTGAAAACTAAAATTGCTTCGGCATCCGGACTGCTTTTCAGGTTGAGGAGGAAGTTAAATATAAAAACAAAATTTTTACTGTACCAAGCACTAGTACATAGTCACCTAGAGTATTTGGCTATTATATATGGCTATAAGAAAAGCTGTGACCTGAAATCGCTTCAAACTGCCCAGAATAAAGCACTGAAATGCGTCTTAATCTAAACATTAGACACAATACAGTATCATTGTTCAATGATAATTGCAAAACCATTCTGCCTATTTATGGATTATATGAAAAATATCCATTATTATATGTATATAAATCTATACATAATATTGGGTATAGATCAATCGATCTATGTTCAAACTCAAACCGTTTTAGCACGCGAAATTCGTCAAATCTAAGAATTGCAAGATGTAGGTTAGAAACAACTAGACAACGAATGGAATACGCTGGTAGTTTACATTTCAATAATTTACCAAGTGATTTGAAACAATGCAACTCATTATCAAGTTTTAAGAGAAATGTGAAGGACTATCTTTTACAAAACGTTGAAATGCTTCTTGACTATTCACTTTTTTCTAACATAATAATTATTGTTTTTTTTTTATTTCTATTAAAATGTATATATGTAAATAAATAGTGTAAATTAAAACAATTGTATTTGCCAACTTGCCTCACAATGCCATCATAGGCGCGAGGCATCACAGAATTGTAATATACATAAATGAATTATAAATAAAAAAAAAAAAATCGAAACCATCTGACTCTACAAAAAAAAGAAATTAAATTAAGTCAATAACAAATCTTGGACAAATTTGAAACGAAACTCTTGCGTCCAGTTTTTCTAAGCCGGCGAACCTTCACAGATTCCGTATACAAATCCTAGGGACCAAGACCTCAATTAGTTAGCAATTTGCGAAAGATTATCGTTAGAGGGGTAGGGGTAGAGGTACCAATACATAGCGTCTCTATGTATTGTCTACCACATCTTAAACAATCAATAAAGAAGATTTTGTGTTTGTAGACGCCAAAGAGAATGAATAACATAGCGACATGATATATGTATACATAGTGACATGGGTTCCACACATGTGCCTTCATTACTCAACAGTTCAGAAAAATGCAGAATAAGCGCATTCCATTCCATACAAATTAGCCACAATTGCCTGCCAGTGAATTTAAGCAGCGACACCAGCCAAAATTCTCGCAAACTTAAAATCAACAGAACAGCACACGAAAAAGAAAAAAAATTGCGATTGGGGAAAAAAACCAACCGTAAAACACAAAGACGGGACATTTGGATACGGTAAGAATGAAAACAGATGCAGTCATCCGACCATGTATAAACATGTACATATATATGGATGGACATTAGGGTGTCTCCAGATACAAACCAACCAACAGTTTGAAAAATAATTTATGATTACATCCACAATCTATTTGAGAGCTCGATCCTTCGCTTTATTTCGATGCTGACATGATTCTTTCTATTGATGGCTGATTTTATGCCAAACTAAACCTAAAACTATCGAGAAAAAAAATTCAAACAATACGTTTTATAATTGTGGCCGGATTTGTGGGTCAAATACCCCTCTGTGGGGGGCGTCGCTTCGCTTCCATTGTAGTTAGGGTTTTAAGGAGGTGGCTTACAAAGCCTGCGCTCCAACCGCAAACATGTTTATACTCAATGAAAATGAGAGTCCACCCTAATGTAACATATACTTACCCTCCCATCTGTACATATTTATTTATACAAATAAACAAGTAGAATCAGACATAATGAGTCTTCTGCACAATTAAAATATCGCATCCGAAACATGTGACAACAGACAGTCCCGAACAACCAAGCCAGACACAGCCCAGGCCCACCAGCTTCTATAGGATACGCTGCCAAAATTATCCCTGTGAAGCAACAGTAGCCCAATATTTTATAACTAAATGATAACGATGCAAAAATGAAATGGGAGCAAAATCTAAAATAAACAAAAACAAAAAAATGTTTTCATTCATTAAAATCCAGAATGTCTTAATCTCACGAAAGAAATCGCACACCACGAACATATTTTGACTTGTTGCTACAGTAGACATTGGATCGCAAGATGCTGGTGCGGCAGCAGAGTTCTTGGCGGTGTCTGCGTTTCATTTTGATTTCAGAATGGGTCCATTCAGATACCCGCTCGACACATACATACGTGCACACATAGCATATGTTCTTATGTTTCGATTCGCGTCATCTCCGAGTGCAAAAAATGCGCCAACTGTGGATAGAAATAGAAAAAGTGTTGCAAGAACGAAAATAGTTCGTGCAACGGTGTAGGGACATCGTCAAAGGGCTTCTTCTTTCGTCAGAAATGTGCTTGTGATTCCAACTGAATTGTAATCTTTCGACTGCCAGATAAAGTTCGAAAATGCCATAAATCACTTTGGAGAGGTGGAATTTTAAGTGCTAATTCCTTAAAGACAACATATACTGACTCCATTGAACCTTCGATACGTGAACATTTAATCGTACTCTCGTACATACACCAACCATCTAAAATGTTATTGATTTTACTATGAATCTACTATAGCAATTGATGGAAAGTTCACGTTTAGGATGTCAAGCAGGCTTGCCATATACTGAGGGTCAAGATCATTCACTACCACATCAACTGGTTTATTTTTGGAGATGCACCAAAAAGATATAGTTAAGTGCCCCGAAGTACCGTCCTAATCAACAAACTTCAGTTCAAATTAACATGCGGGAGTCACTTGAGGCATAACTGATAAAATACAGGACTTATTAGAATGGCCAACCCAGATCTCAAAAATACATTCGAGTATACCCCACTTTAACTAAATCGATACAGAATTGCTTAAAACAAAGACACCAGGGAAAGAGACGTTTGCACATAACATTGAAATGTATGTGGAACCATTAACTCGTTCGTAATAAAATACCCCCTTGGACGAGGTAATTTTGTAATATGTAGTCCTCTACTCTGAGGACAACAAATTATTGAACTCATTGGCATACGACGCGAGCGGGAGAGGAACAAACCCAATGGACAATTAAGTGTGCGCAAATTCTGATTAAAATGGACAACGTTTAAAATAACACATTACGTTTTGAGACGGGGAAGCCAAACACGTGTACATACATATGCATATGTATTTGTGTGTACACATCCTTACTTTGACTCAGTGACAACGGCTGCCATTCCCCTCGTCTGGACGAAGTCCATACTAACGCAAACACATTGATTGCATTTGGTTTAATTAACAATGGTATGGCGCACACAAGGCACTACAAACTTATTGCCATAGACGAGACAGAGGTAACATATTGCATGTCCCGTATTTAGGCAACGTCTCCTCGAAACTGCGTGACCCGCTGTATATGGAGGTACAAATGATACATACCACCAACGAGACAGAACAAGAAATCCGCGACGAATGCGGAGGCAAAAACACACTCTCGTATCACATGTGTGCTGTCTGTCTGCCTGCCGGTTGACTAGTTCCAGCAATCAATTGTTTATCACTTCAGTAATGATGGTTGCTGTTTTAGCAGAACAAACAAACAAACGAAATGTTGCACAACACAGAGATTTGCAGTGCGGACACTGAGATTGCTTAAAATGAGTAAAAGACTACAAGTATAAGGAAAGAAAAAAAATCAGTGCATTACGATCCTTGGAATTGGCGGGCTGCGGCTGACAGTGGAAAGTGAATTTAAAACACGAAAGTTTCTCAGCGGCGTTGTTGACACTCCGATGGTCTCGATGGACAGACTTATGGCCCGTTCAATGAGACCCAAACTTAATCGGCGGCTGCCTGCAATACAACATGGCGAAGGCTACTTTGTATCAAATGAAACACTAATCGTCGAGCACGCTTGGTTCTGTTCGCTTTGTATGCTTTGTATGCGACGCAAGGGCTGTAAGCTTTTTGTTTTCCGACTCCATGGAGCAAATTTCCTTGAGCCATTGTTTTATGGTGCCACGAATTTAACATGTTCTTTTAAAGTACATTAACGAATCGCCACCTTAAGGAATTGCACACCTGATACACATCTCTGGCAGTACATAAGAAACGAGAAGCGCTTGAACACTGCTAGTACATGCATTCATCTGCAACATTTTGCTTACAACGCACAGTGGGCCATGACTGGGGAATACGTGTGGTTTACAAACATAGAGCAACGACTTCAGGATGAGAAAGCCAAGCCACGTAAAAGGACTAAGTAAAAATTGTATAGTGCATGTGGTTAAATAGCTCTACGGTCTTGAATGTGTGACACTTATTTCAAGATGCCAGTAAAAGGCTTAAACAAATACTTAATATCCTGCACCTATCTGAAGTCGTCCGACTCCGGAATGGTATGATTTAGAAATGGCACGTCGACAGTTGGTCATAGAACGGTTCAGTTAAAACACCGTTCGGCAATACAAGTCACAAAAGTTCTGAGTCTAGCGTCTCAACAAAACAACACTTTGGCCATGTTTGTTAACAAGTCCCATTAATTCAAACTAATATTTTGCTCCCATCAAGAGTAAAGTAACTTGTTATAATCTCAATGAAAGTACCGATTTCCGAAGTAGGTCGGCGAACTGTCACACCGCCTTAAATGTTTTATTTTTTTTTCATATTTCACTGGGATCCGTCCGTCTGTGCAATGTTGATGCTGATGTTTTGTGTATTTAACTTGTTACTACGGCACAAAGAAGAGTGGCTCTTCTGCACTGAAACAGCTGGGATCAGTTGAAACCACGTTGCTATTGTGTTAATTTGTTCACAGTCCACATACGGACTAGACCTGGGTGATATTCTCAGAAGGAAGAGAGGCACTCTGTAAATGAATTTTGCTATTTGCAAAAGTCATGGGCAAAACTAATGGACCAACGTCACGCAAAGCAATACACCTTTAAATTGAATCTTTCCTACAAGAAAAGCCAACTACTGTGGACACTACAGCCTTCGGATAGAAATTCATATACCTACGAGTATACCACTGGACGCGATATTTTAAGGAAATTTCGATAAAGCCCAACAAAAGTAATCGAAAAAAAACATTCAACGATATTGCGCTAATTCAGATAACACAAATCTGTACCCAGTATTACATTATTGCATTATACATATCAAGCCCCCTTAAGAAAGCCAAGTTATCTGACTGCCATACACTGGAGAGGCATATCCTTATCGAAGATGTTAATAAAAAATTGACCAGAATATGTCAAGCGAATCGACGGAAAATTAAACCACATAGATCATGCATTGACAATGTGAACAGCTTGCATGTGATTGCTGAATAGTCGGTTGAATGGACAACGCACATTATTTAGGATTTATTGAAGTCCGAATAGCATTTGGCACCATATACCACGACACAAGCCCAGACAATGTATCTTGCAGAATTGTCCACGAAGTTTAACTGACTGACAAAAATAGCGTTCTCATGACTGAAAATCTGAAGGCTATTCACGCACATGCAGCTAGAGCAGGAAATTTTAGAAATTCCCAGTTAGGTCGGCTCCTTTTTCCGGCTCTTAATCGAATGCTTTTGGATTTTGTCTCAGGTGAACGTCAGTTGCCTCAAGGAGTGATCCGATGTTCACCGGCAAAATCGGACTAGATGAATGCAATGCGAACTTAACTGCAGAAGAATGACTGCATGGAAGACAGGGAAAATAATCTGTAAATCTCCCAATTTAATGTGTATTTATGGTTAGTGCCAAAAATTAGCCCAATGTGTTTAGTTTCAATTGCGGAGTCATCTAATATGACATTTAACGTTTTATTGAATCTGGCATGATAACGACCAACTTCGATTTTTGTTTAAAAGCCTGCTTACACCCACTTACTTCAGTACTATTGGGTGTAATCCGCCCACAACTATTGAAAATATGTTTATTGACAAAATGATACAGTGCGACACTCATGCATAATTATAGGGCGGTACACACAGGAGAAACTATTTATTTCTCAAGAATAAGTTACTCCTAATACCAAAATATAGAAACAAAAATTAACCTTTTTATTTATATTATTTGAACATAGTGGGTGTAAAACTATCGTGGGTGTAAACCACCCAAGCTCTTTTCTATCGGGATGTTTCATAA
Organism: Hydrotaea cyrtoneurina; assembly: GCA_958296145.1. NCBI lineage: Eukaryota > Metazoa > Arthropoda > Insecta > Diptera > Muscidae > Hydrotaea > Hydrotaea cyrtoneurina. Next base: position 177,834 of record OY282513.1, on the reverse strand, counting down.
ATATAAGCTCGGATTATACAACAAAAAAATACATCTAAATGTCAACAAACATCCAAATGAAAAACAGTCCATAATGATGTTCATAAAAAATTCGTTTGTGCATGTGGCACGAAGGAAGATCGATATGAAGATGCCTTTTAGACATACAAGTAGATCCGATCGTGTACGCGCCACTTTAATAAAGTGTAGATGAATTTTGTCATTCCGAAAACCTAATTTGTGGTGATATATTTTTAGAAACAAATGCTCAAGATAAACCTTTCAAATGATTCCACTGCACACCACATACGTAAATTGGTGATATGAGGCAGAGTGCTCCAACAACTTGTTTGGATGGTAACAAGAGCTTAAGTTGGTTAACACCAAGGTGGTACCTGTCTGGTTGTATCCAAGAACGCGGTGCTGTAATTAACCAATGGAAGTGTTAAATTTCACCAGAGATGGCAACACCCAAAAAAAAACCAATACTTCGAAGGACCTCCATAATCGGATTATCCCATACGATTATCGGAAGCATCAACAATGCCCTGAAATCTGAATTTTGGAACAGTATAATAATAATAAATATTTTAATCTCTCAACATCACATTAACAAGAAGTTGAAACAAATAGAATCTTAAAATTTTAATTATCTCGTATCTATACAGGATGTTCCAATGACTAAATTTCCAAAGCTACATACTTAATGTTATTGAGAGTGATTTAATGATCATTAGATCAACATCTGTAACTGATAATGACAATGAGAAAATTACACACCAACGAGTGCAACAAAGCTGTAGACTGTACAGAAAAAAGAAACAAAATGAATAAAACAGACAAAGCTCATCTAAAATAGAACCAAAACTAGAATCAGATTTCCAGTTTCTTTTTGTACATATGTGGAAAAATTCCCCTTCAAATAATTTTTTTAATTTTAAATAAATCTTGCTTTGATGATTTAAAATGAATATAAAATTCATAATAATTAACTTAAAATGTAAACTACATACAATATCAAATGGTTACTATCACTAGTCTATATTTGGTTTCGCTGAATAAAATTGTCAGGAATTTCCAAGACGGATTTCAAAATACATCATGTTATAGAATTCAAGTGCATCTAATAATCGTATATGATGGGTCCTGGAGTAAAAATAATACGCGAACAGGATGTAGCTACATCCGACGATTTCAATGTCCTCCGCATATGCGAGGTGGATGTGACCTGTGGTGTTCACTGTGCCTGTTTAATTGACGATAAGCTGTCTCCCTGTCTGAAACCATTTTTCCATTTTTACCGAATATCTAGTGTCACTCTACCATGGCCCTCCTTACGCTGCGAAACATTTATTTGCCTTTTTGTATTGTCAAGAATATATAACATAATATAATTCCAATTTAGACGTAGATGGACCCAAAATACGAAATTGCACAAGTGTGATGTAGAGGAGTACAACTGATGTCCAGAAATTCTAGAAATGGTATGAACTGCAGAGAGATGGAGGATGCAATATGCTTGAAACCTTGGCAATTAATCATCTACATATGTGGATGATTACGGGCACACATTTATGTAGGATACAATGTACATCAAATGAAATACTTTTTGAAAACTCATAGGGGCGAGATTTAATCAAAGGTGATTTCGATGGACCCCAGACACCGGCAGACGGACGAAGTCCGTCATAAAATAATATTTTATTTCTTAAAAAAAAAAAAAAAAAAATGGTTTATAAAATGTTTATGTAAATCGAATTAAAATGTCAACTGTTCCAATTTACAATTTTTGTAATTGAATCTGCCAATATATATTCAATGAAAAACTTCTCTGAGTGGTAGAAATAGCGGAATACTAAGCCAAAACGAATATCGTTGACATTCTACAATAACGCCATCGAAGCCAGGCGACAATGTCCATCGTCTACAAATCTCTAAATGCTGGCGAGAAACCTTGTCCTATGTAGTGCCTTCGTGAAACAAAAAACTTACTTACACAAATGCTGTCCATAGGTTCCATTTAAAGATTGCTTGACAAAAACAAACATCCTCTCTGGATGTCTGTTTCCAGCTAAAAGCAAACAAACACTCGTCATGAGACGTGGATGTGTTTCATTAACGTTCATATTGAATGAGAAGGCCTGCGATGATGGCAACAGGCAGCATCGTATAATCGCCCCCTGCTCGTCCGTGTTTTTGTTAATAAATTGATAATTAATAAAACAAGTAATGTACGACACTTCTGTTGGGGAACATGCAACGCATACCAAATGTTTAAACAATAATTGTACGCGTACAGATGATGATGAGTGACTTGGCGGTGGCATGGCTTGCTGGTTAGTTGGATACTTGTTGCTCGGCTGACAGTTCTCCTTAGGAAGGACGTAACCGTGTATGTACATTCGAGATTCGTTTGTCGATATGTAGTCGTAGTCGTCATCGTCGAAGCCGCACAAGTATACAAAAAACGGATGTCTTGCGTTTGATTTAAAGCATGAGAAACATTGATGGTGGCCCCGACTGTCAACGTGTCAGCAGCAGTTTAGACATCGTTTAAGCAGTGGTAATGAGCACTACGGCTAGACAACAAGAGCAACAAGTCCTGTTACTGATCATTGACAGGCCGTCGGCGGAGGAGATCTTAGCAAGAAGATGAAAAAGCAGCATACTCATAACTCATTGTGGCTTAGACCAGAAGCCAAGCGGACCTGACAACTACCTCCTGCACGAAGAACAAACACACAGATTCGATAGGAGTGCGTGTGCGTTTGTACAGGTGCACATACAGACATTCTTATTGTGCACTGTGGCGATTGTCTTCATCATTACCATCGTCGTAAGGAGTTTATTTCTTATGGAATTGTAAAATTTATCATTTGCTATGGGATGACATGCATTTTCCCCCCTTACATTTCCGAAAGAGAAATGTTCGTCATTGGATTTCTGGCGTTTTTGTATAGTTGTGTTTTGCCTTTGGCTGTGCGTGAATGTGAGAACGGGCCCAGAAACAGATAGACGGACATGTATTGTCGCACTGGAAAGGTGTCAAGTGAATTTGTAAAAATGAATATACGACGCCGCACATCAAGGTGTTGGCCAATGCACGTTTAAGTCGCATCCTCTGGTGTATTGGAGAACACAAACACGATAAAAGATATTGGCATTGTGGTGCCATGGGTATTACATAAGAAGTGTCGGTGGCAATTTAAGGAAAATCACCATCGTCACATCACGTTGGTGGTCTAGAGCGTAAAGGCATTATTTATGGCCATGAATTGCAATTTTCCTCACATAAGTACGACAACACACATCCACTGCCAAAGAACATGGGTAGACAGCGACAACAAACAACTTCCTATAAAGTGCTAAATCATTGATACCCGCATTATCAAAACGAATATCTAAAGTATTTTTTAATTTACCTCAGAGCATCTTAATCATTGCTACCAAAGATACACACATGCCTATGTGTATATTTAAAATGTATTGTCGGACATTTCGACACAACCAGTCGTTAAGCGTTGTCGGGTACGCCAATTATAGTAATTACTTGAAAGTTCCAGTTGCCCCTTACCGAACAACTAACGAATGTCTTCGTCAGTAGATCCCATCAAATTTCTCTCTCTCTCTCACTCACTCAACATTATTTGCGTTGTTTCATTCTTGTTAGGAACGAAAAAATGTTTTTAACAACAACAAAAAAATCCCATTGCATGAAACGAAAATCATTTAGTTATTTCCATTCCAGCGAGGTCGTCATCGACCAACAATAACTGTGGCATCAGTGGCTGCAAGCGAAGCTTAAGGCGCAAAGTGGAAGGGTGCACAAAAGCGCATTTCGGAAAAGAAGCAAGTGAGAAAGTTTCAGTCCCCCAATTAATACATATACGTCTCATATTCCAAAGAATCCGAAATCCAAAAGTGGGCTTGGCAAAGCAACGATAAGCAACCGAATTTTACAGGTACCAATTTTCTTTTGAAAACTTTATCTAGTGGTAGATTTACTAAAAACAGAATTTGGGTAAGATTATGTTGGGTGTATAACATGATTTCCAAAGTACGTGGAATGCTACATTTGTATTGGAGGTAGCCGAAGGTGTGTGGTCTTATATCCCATACGTAGGGTTTGAATCCGGGGAATTTGAGAATTTTTACTTTCCGATCCCGGGGATTATTGGTCCGAATTCCCGGAAATAAAGTGAACCAAAAAATTAAACTATGTTCGGAAATTAAAAATTTTTCCTGAAACATTCCTGAATTAGTGCAGGATTTTTTTCCAATATTAATTGTATAGGGTTATTAACTAAAGTTTTGAATGTTTATTGCTCAAACATCTTAAAAGGTCGTGAATCAAATTTAGTTCGAAGACACCTGGGATCTTTTGGATCGTGTAAACTGATATTACTCTCCTACACGTAGGGTGAGAATTTATAAAAAACATCAAACAATTCCATTGACACTCGGATACAGTTTTTGCACGTTGGCATATATTATAATTTTATAATACTTAGCGATTTGACAGAACAATTTTTTTCTTCTTCGAACTTAGTTTTCCGAATCAATTTTGTCAAAGTAAAAAAACGTTTGTACACACAAATTATATTGAAAGTTAAAAGTTGGAAATTTCCATGCAGTTTTCTGCCCAGTTAAATTTAACACCACTTGTTGGCACTCAGCAATTTCCGTTTTCCCGTCTGATCCAAAAAAAATTAAACGCATAGACACCAGAGATCTTACAGGTCAAAAAATATGGATGAACAGATTGAATCTTGCCCAGAGGTGAATAATAGTTTCGAGGAATTATTTGAAAGTGATAGAAGTGAAAATGAATACGCCTTTTCCAGCAGTGGTAGTGAGGAATGCCATTATTTTAATTAAAAATATGATATTTTATTTAATTTATTTACAGATATTTGTCATTTAAAGTGCTATGGCGAGGGCACAGAAATGAAAAGTATCCTCTAAAAACATTTCGTTATTGCAGAAGAACGTCTAAACAAATGTAAACGTCCGTAATACATCGCACATTCTTCTGCCCAAACCACCACGTATTCTTCTAACCAAGCAATTAATTTTTCAATCATCGCAGATGAATTGCGAATTCTTTTGCACCCGCGTTTAATCTTCCTATAATCGCCAGGAAGAATCGCAGATTCTTCGCGTGTCACATTCCTCATCCACTAATCGTCCAATATCGCTAGTTTGGCGTTTTCTTTACAATTAATCAACCTTGTAAAGAAAAACACATCTAGTACTCCAGTAGAAAATCATCTAAGCGACGATACACAATAAACCAAAATATTTCAATGTTGAGGCAGAAGCATTGCTACTCCCCAAGAGAACATTCCACACATTTGTTTTATTTTAGTTTGATTTCTAAAATGTTGCCAACACAAAATATCAAAAACAATTTAGTGAAAATATCCTTGGGCTTAACTTTGTTCTGTTTGAAAAAGAGATTCAATTTCGAAACAAGTTCCGATATAAAGGGTGTTTTTTATTGAGGTATAGAACTTCGAATTGAAATAAAACACAAGAAAATCGTTTTAATGTCCATCAATTTGGCTTTATTGGAGGGATAATTTTATGCCATTAATGTTTAAATATGATTTCGGGCATTTGGCCGCCGCGGCTGGATCGAATAAAGCCAATTCTACAGGTCCAATTTCAATTTTGTGATGAAAATCAGCATCGAGATGAATCTCATTTTCGACCCATACACCAAAATCACGACGCTTTGCATGGTCTAGCGGCTTTAATTCTTGCACAAGCTGGATCTTGTAAGGTCGCAAGCCAAGTTGATGGACAAAGCTCCAATTGCTGTGCACGGTGGCAAATCGATTCATTCGGACGGAGCTTGCGGTGAACTTCGCGAACTGAACCATTACTTTCGAAATAAATTTGCACGATTTGCAAGCGTTGTTCTTTTGTCAACCTGTTCATGATGAAATGGCAAACCAAACTAAATATTAATCACTTGACAGCTGACAAACTGGCCGACAGTTAAAAAAGTGATGCCAACTTAAAGTTCTATACCCCAATAAAAAACACCCTATACTTATGTACGTGTAGATGAGTGAGTCAACTATACATACATGTTAGTAAGTACTCATGTTTTGTGTATAACCACTTCAATAGCACACAAAAAATCGAATATAAACCCATGGACGGACGCCTGTGCCCACATCGAGAACTAATCGAGGGTGAACAACAATGACACCATTAAAGAATGTTGCTCCCTCTTACACCGAATATGCAACCGTATTCGGAGTAATAAAAACTGAACCAGCGCCAGATCCATCATAACGTGTTCATTGAGTCAAGCAACAGTCACAAATTCCAATATCTTAAGACTTTTTATCTGCTCTCTTGATATAATAGAAATGTACGAAATCTACGTACAGTCATTCGCGGGGCGAAATTGATGTAGTGTATCATGAGTATCGTAACTCTATACCGATATGTTAATTTTTGTATTCATATGTAATTCCGTATGTATGTCAAAATCGTCGTTTTACACACGATTATATATAAATAAATTAAATTAAATATTTTCAAATTAAAAATTAAATAATCAAAAAAGAAAAAACGACAAATATATATATAACACAATTGCAAATAGAAACAAAGAAATTATTAACTGGTAACAACTAAAAACCGAGCCACAATTTGTTCACATCCATTGAAATTGTGTAAGAACTTATTGAGGCGGTCGGATCGTTTTGTGGTGTTTCTCACACCGACATCGAAAGACCTATGTTTTTGGGGCACCTCGAAAACGATATATAGAGACCGGAATATCCATAACCAGGGAGAATACTTACGATTTGCGAAGAAATCGGATGGCAGCTCTGTCATTTACGTTTGTGTACAAAGAGAATATATTTGCAAATGTCAATCCCCCTGCAACTTCAAACATCAGTTGCTCTGCTGGATATCAATGTAATTTAAATACAAGAAAGTAAAGTAATCTTCAAACTTCACAATGTCGCAAGTCGGTTTTTTACATTCGATTTTTAACAGAGATAAAAACACGTTTTGCAGATGCAATCCGTTTTTCTCATTTTAATAACAGCTTCTATCAATCACAGCAACAACAATCCACACAAATACATTGGGTATTGTCTGTCTATCTGCCGGAATGTTTGTTGCTGTACCTGCCACTCTCAAACACTGAACCTTTATCAGAGCACACCGATTGATATGATAGTCTGAACTGAGCCTAGTTGGGATTGTACTCCAAAATATTTGTTGATCATTGTCTGTTACATCATATACTCTCTCCATAGAAAAGGGATATTTTTGTGGAAACCATCATAGCGACACCGCATAGTCCTCGACTACAACGTAGTCATTTGCGCCCACAACTAAGTAGGAATTCGTCTATGAGTCTGCTGATCTTAATGAAACTTGGTACAATTGAGTTTTTTATTTGAGAACGTTGAGTTTGGATTTGGAAATACCTCTCACACAAAAGTATTTTCCAATAACGTCATTTGTTACATCCCCCTTATATACGTCGACCCTTTAATCGCAATACCAAATTGAAGCATTTCCTTCTATTGGACATGCAAAGAGTCTTAATTTCTAAGTGGAGATCTCATTGCGATGGTAGAAAAACCAATGTAAATTCGTTAGAGTAAATAAATATTCTAATATTCAAAAAGATTTAAAGTATTTCAACAGACACAAGTGCACACATGCGCGCTACTTCCTAAATGACCGCACAAAACAGTGATAATAAATATTTATCAATTAAGATCGATATCACCAACTGGTGCTGCACACAGATTTTGTATGACACAATTTCGATTACCATACAATGAGACAGTAGTTCAGCTCATGTGATGGGATCTTCAAAGCTGAAAACAAATCTTAGTAAAATCGAAATGCACTAATGTTGTGTATCGCAATATGAAGACTTTGTGCTTCATGGCCTAAAAACAAACAAGATTTAAAAAATTAAGACAGACAGACCCCCATAAACCGAAAATTAATTACTACCGAAAAGAGCTTCAAACTGAATCAACAACAAAGACACAACGGACCTAATACAATGTATCTGCAACACAAGTATATATGTACAAATGTATATTGTATATGGGAGTGTATGTTCGAAGCTAAACAAACGAGTAAATGGTAACGAAAGAATCGGCGATACAAACAGCACTGCCATAAGAACCTCTGTCGGTTGAGATGCGTATCAATAAACATTGGAAACGACACAAACACACAAACAAAAGTGCCACAATTCGGATTAAACATGGAATATACAAAACTATTGATCATAAATCTTTTCCAAAAAACAACCAAAATGTTGGGAATGGGCAACAACTGCAGCTTATGCCAACCAGGGTTGCCGTCTTCCTTGGCACTTCTGCACACCATCGCAATGGAAGGAGTTAACTTTTAAATGCGCACGGTATACTATGAGTTTCAACCAAAAAAGTTTACATAATTTCCCCGTTTCTTCTTCAAATTAACAAATTATGAGTTATTTTGGCACATGATTCCCTATTGTAAAAGTTTACCCGGTAGGCTGTGTATTGCGACAAAGTGAAAATTGACATTTACTCATTAGATGGAACTGCAAATGAGCCACTTTAATGACACATCGTCAAATCATCGGGTAGTTTCCCCCCATCGGTACACACAGTTGTATATCGCTATTATTGATCACTTCGACTTATAATCATAGTCAAAATAAAGTTGATTTTAAATAAGTCAAAGTGCACTTTAAAGATAAGCTATACGGTCTATCATAGCCGACCTAAAAGCTACATCATCTCTTAAACTATACGTAGAATTTAATATTGGGAACACCTGTTACTAAATGAGTTAATTCATGGGATGACAGAATGTCAAGCAATACTTCACCCCATCTGATCTCGTAACTATTTACACCACCTACATCCGGAATATAACACCCTATACATATAACATGGGCCGTCGATCCAAAGACGTATTTTCCTGCTCAAACAATTGTTTATGAGAATTACAAATCGTTTGCGCAGAAGACAAAAATGCCCTAACTTTGAGCAAATGTCGCCAGCACCAAAACGCTTGACAACGGTTTAGTTCGGTGAAGTAAAACGACAAATCATAAATCAATAAAAGCATTCTTCAGAAACGCATGTTTGAGATGTCATTATATCACTTGGTACATTGTTGCAGTTACCAATAAACGACAGCCTGGAGTGAAAGTCAGTTGAAGGGAGAAATTAAATGTTGCTTCAATGGAATATTTCATAGCTCGGAATTTACTCTGATTACTAGCAGTAGTTGGCAAATATGTGTATGAACACATATGTATCCATCGTTTCACAAGTTGTTCGATGGCAATTTCATAAAAACAAAAACAGTCTGTTTCATACTATGACCTGACGAATGCCAAATAAAATTAGGTGGCAACACCATCAGTGGATGAGCAGCATGGCCTGCTCCGCCGCATTGTAGGAGTACAGGTTTTGTATTCGTAGATAAAATTTGAAAATATTAAATTGTTTTTCTTTTTATTGTTCTCCTCTAGATAATATGCAAATTTTCAAGATTGGAAACATTAAAATTCCTGCACACGTGTAAACTCAGTTACAACAATTTACATCGCAACCAGTTGGAGCCGCAGCATAGGTCATAAATTTATTTCTGCTTCTTCTCTCCCAGATAAAGAAAGTCAAGTGGAAGATAATGAGCAAGTACTACAATAACAACGAGATGTCTGTCTGTCCCATCCACAGCGACATCAGCGAATAAAAACACACCACGAAAATAGACCTCAAACACTTGCACACAGCCTGCCAACAAACAATGAGTCCTCCTAAGCAAAGTAGACAAGACCTTGTATGTAGATGACGCCACAGCAGCTAACGCGGGGCCAGCACCACCGACAACAACGACAAATGCAGACTCTGAATGAATTCAAGTAAAACAACATCAACATCTTCTTCGCTAAATGCCCTCTAGTCACGGAATGGGCAAAGCATTTGCTTAAAATTGAAAATTGTTGCTAATGGCGGACGTCGCCACCAAGCCAGGTTAAGCCAAGCCGGGCCGGTATCTGCCAAACTACGAGTGTAGCATATGTTGTGTATGACAGCGCTTCAGAGCAGCGGCTGTTGTATGAACTATTTATTACAGCATCCAACCAATTTGATGCCAACCCGACTACATGTTGAATGCCAGTCCGAGAGGGGTAGCGAGTGGTTGGTTCGAAAATCGAACCAGTCTTGTTGTCCCGTAACCCCTGCAACATGACGCTGGGTCTTCTTAGATTGTGCGCTCTGCTGTACTGCAGAGTACCGAGTACCAAGTGGTGAGTGGCGAGTGGCGGCTGTTCTGCACAATGTTTCGGATTATATACGTAGATAAACATCTGTACAGCAATCTGTATCTGCATGTTGCCTATCCTCAACTGTGGCCTATTTCGAAAGAGCCCAACAAACAACTCCACTTTACTTAACCTCAACGAAGGTTATTCTGCTCGTCTATTTACTTTTCAGAGCAATGACTGCTCTCTTTGCCGCAAAGTCTCCACTCACGGCAAGCTCTTCGCTCTCGACACTCTCCCATCCTAATCCAATTAGAGCTGCTGGCTTTGCTTTGCCCAAACAGTTGTGAGTGTTCTTGGGTGTGTATATTCTCCGCAATACACCACAAAGGCAAAAGCCTTTTTGTCGTTCGCATTGTTACGTCGCATGCCCGGAATATCCGTAGATGGATGAAGATTTGGGTGTGTGTGTGTGTGTGAATGTATGGCTGCCTCACCAACTCACTGATTGAATGAATGGGTGAGTGTGTGTGTTATTACTTGCTTGCATTCATATGTCCTCTCTTTTCGGTTTGTGTAGGAAACTTCTGCAAAACGCAGTTTAGTGTAGACTCCCTGAGGTTTCGGTTGTTTTCAGGCCGTGCGTGTCAACTATTTGGAAAGTCCGTCGGCACTCACACAACAATAAAAATAATTATGATAATAATATTTATGCTGCATATGGAATTGATTTAACAATTTGTATATCGGATACACGAATTCAACTCACAAAATTATGTCGTCTTCAAAATCGTACACAAATGGCGCGTGAAGTGATGTGAAACTCAACGAAGCAAAGTACTAGAATATATGAACATATTTACGTGAATAAAATAAACCAATGATAAATACCTATCTATGATGACATAGCGTTAAGGTATGTGTGATGTCTGAATCTGAAAGTCCTCCAAGATCCCTGACGAAGTTATAGTCCTGGTGATATATATCCGCGTGCATATTTATTTACAGTTCCGAGTTATATTTAAACTCGCCCCCATCCCCCACCCAAGCCTATCGGATAATGAAGCAGTCCACGAAACGTTTGAATGCAAAAACAATAGGTTCATCGTCCAGCATGTGTGCACAATTGCAACAAATGTTAACCCTTCTTCTAATGGTCATTGCATTGTGTGCATCCAGAATAGCCAGCAGTCCCATACAGCTACAAAAACAACAGCAGCAACTACAACAAGAGCAGCAAAAGCACCAAACCACAACGATACGTGTCCAGCAATGCCGCGAGGGATGCTTAGAGAAGGTATTTATCCAAATTGAAATTGAAATGTTTTAACCATTCCCATTCGTTTGGCATGCTCATGTACTGAACGTGCATATGGATGTACATATGTGCTCATGTGTAAGTATTCGTATGTATGTGTATATGTATGTATGTGTATACATATGTATGTATTTGAGCATATGGAGTATATACTTCTATGTATGTGCGTTTATGCTTACGCGTACTACTGCAACCTTTCAGCCGAGTCCAAAGGGTGGATGAATGGAAGGAAATAGATTATTTTTCTGAATATACAATCACCAACGTACACACAATCAAATACACACGAATACATGTGGCCATGTCCATACATATGGATGCCGTTATGAACGAACAAAGTCAAACGACTCGAATCCTTTGAAAGCCGCATGTCTTCCCTGACATTCCGATCATGTTGAACTTCTTTAGGTTCTACAGGACAAACACACGGATTATTACCTCCGTGTCTTGAATACAAAAACTCCAATCTAATTTAGTACTTCGACTTCCAGGTCCTCAATATTGCATGAAGTACTGATATGAATATTTCTGAAATCTTTAGAATTGTAATCTAAAAAGAAAAACAATGATCTAGGCAGACCTATTCACAAATGTTTAGCGTTCACAAAGCAGTCACCCACTTGTATCAGGCTATCAATAGTAGAACCAATTCAATGAGTATCCAAGTCACAAAACAATCCCAGGTTTGCACCAGTTAACCTTCTCCCTAAATCGTAGGGTGTTGAGTTGAGCTTTTTGTTTTTATTATAATAAATTGATAACAGCGGCATGCTGTTTCATGGTGAACGGTCGCCAACCCAAATAACCCGAAACATCCTATTGTCATAAGAAAAGACAACGACGTCGCAAACTTTTAACTTCTGCAAAACTTTATGTCGAAATGAATGGGGCGGATCTGCACCCACCCTGGTCCAATCTATACAAATTTGGCAGCCCACGCCGAAAAAACAACACATCAACTAAAACTGCTGTCAATTTGCATCTTTAATTTTCAGTAAAAGTTACAAAACTTTTTCCGTTTCGGAGGAAGTGAACAGCTGTAATAAAACATTGTTGACAGCCTTCCAGAAATCGTCAACAATGACATTGCGCTTTTCGCTATTCTCAGTAAAACTCAATCCGACCGCCACAATAGAGCCTGTAGTGCAGTAACAACAACAAAAACTTTTCAAGTAGGTCCCTTAGAAACAAAAGTGAAATGCGTAGCTGGGGTGGGAAGCGGGATGGGTTGTAGTACAACATTGTGTGCATGGAACATAAACAACTACGTAAATTTGAACATACATGAACTTATGTCCTTTAATGACCGCGCCCTTCATAAGACTGATAATTAAATTTCAAAATTGTCCAAAATTGTGAATATTACTCGCTTTATTACTCCAAATAATATTACTCCAAAGAAGCTCAAATAATATTTTGATTAATTCATTCTTCAACTGGATTAAATAGAAAAATTTCGCCTATTTGATTTGTTCTGTAGTCTAATATTTGTGTTGTTTCCCAGGCGTAACTGTGCGAAGGTCTACATTATGAACAGTCTTTTAGCGTTTTAGTTTGCAATATTTGTAGCGATCTAAGTTCACTGAAAATCTTGCAGTCACAGTTCGTAAAACTAAAGCATCATGTAAGAAGAACTAGCACAGTGTGGTTTTTCAAACGATACAAATAAATATTTATAAACCGTATATTTTATTTTGTTTGGTTGGTCTGAGAGGGCCCGTGGAAATTTACACTTGTCTTTGGGGGTGTAAGCCTCAATGTGTTGGGAAGCCGTGGTCGAATGTTTCAGCAATCGAAATGCTCCCAGTGGACAATGAAAAACACAATTCATAATGGGTAATTTCACTGAGCCGACTCTCCCATCCCATATATTTATTACAGCGTTGCTGTTTGGAAAATTGTGCAAACCGCTTTGCTGCAACATGGCCAACGTTGGTAATTACTTATTTCGTTGGAAATAAAATGTTATGTGCAAGTTCTGCACATTGGCTGGCCATGTATGGGCGAATGGCTGAGTGTTTGCTATGCCAGCAATAGTACATGATTGCCTTGACAGAATTCATTGTTGGCTCTGTTGTAGATTCAGTTATTTGCGGCAATGCAGGTGTTTTTCGTGATGCATCGTTGTAAAGTCGACAGCAACTTCGAGGGAAATACAATCTGCCCGAACGACACTCACGAATACTCACGAGTATTTGCAGAATTGTCAAATTAGATGTTTTCCATTCAATGTCGGATAAAATGTCTGTTAGCAAGAGTACCATGCAGATTGTTTCTCACATTCTAATTCATTGTAATATGGGACAACCTTAATATTAATTGTTATCAAACATAGAACATATACTACATATACTTTATAATTCAGATGGAGTACCAAAACAATGAGATGTATCATGAGCAATTTCCGGTCTAGGAATGTGCAATTATAAATAGACGGAATGTAGCGTACGCAATGTAAATACAACTTCATGGCTACTGAAATTTCGCTAACCACTCGTATTATCGTGGACTAACTAAAGACCAGATATTTGGTGTTGGGAGCATTTACTGAGATCGTCATCCGCATACAAGAACGAAGCAAAGAAATTAAGACAACTTCCGAGCGAGGTAGACGACACGATAGACAACACTACACTTCATGGGGAGCAAGATTCTACAACGGTATGATAAAGTAGGCCACAGTTTAATGTATAAAACTAGTTAATTCCCATCTATGCCGAAGAAAACCTGGGCGCTAAAATAATTCAAGGGTATGTCAGGTTCTTTGCCTGTTCTTGAGTATCAGCCCCTTAATAATCATCAAGACTTTTAATGTTCCCGATATTATTCTTGAGCTCATCAAATTGGTGTCAACATATTCACAATTTTGACAGGTAGCAGTTTGAGTGGAAATAAGACAGACATATTGGCTTTGCTTTACTGTTAATACGTCTACACAGTAGTCTGTCAAATTGTTTATATCGCTCCGAAAAACTCAAATGACGGATAGTTGCAGTAAGTAAATCAAAGCTAAAACAATATTTTTTTTTTTGGTACATGTTTAGCATGTCATCGCCCTTGCCTATGCATTTGTTATGTATGTGTGTCTGACTGTTCCATACCGACAACTGCATAAAAAATGACTTCAATAAAAAAAATTCAAATTGGACACTAAATGTGTCCGAGGAACTCTCTTAATTGCGAGATTGATTGATTTACGATGAACAGGTCCTTCTTCTGATATGCGTATAAATTGTAGTCACTGTCAGCCAGGCAGAGAGATTGCTCAACACATACACATATATATATATATATATATATATGTATATAGCTATATATGAATATATACATGTGTATAGATGTATCGGTCGTCCGTTTGCTTGGTGGAATAGATGGGAGCCCAAGCGAACAAGACATTGTTAAAGCATTTCGAATACCGTCATTCGATGTCATTTTCTAAAAACCTGAGATTGTACGTACGGCTTACGAGTCAATATGTGTACGTCCATACAGCCACACACACACACACGCGTATCCAGGCGTACATATATAAAAACGCCTGTACGTACACATTCATACAGAGAAACAGATTTGAAAATGAAATTGATGAACTGAATTGAGTTTTCTGTTGTGGCGACACTCGAACATTTGTTGGAGAAAATAATTGATTTTGAGTGCAGTGACTGGGAAACTTTCATTTCCAATCAATACTAATGTCAGCATTCCTCTAAAGTGTGTAGTCGGACATTTCCTTTGTGTTGGCTTTCGGTAAAGGCCATTGGGGTAATAACGCTCTTGTCGCAAACCGCCGATGCTGGGAAGCTGCTCTTTTTAAACTACGTTTCCAGCATTCTCTGGCGCTGCCTCTTCTTGAATATGTTGCGGTCCTTAAATCCAACACAAAACGATTCCTGTTGATTGATTTTTCTGTTCGTATTTTGTTTTGTGTCTCTTATTGTGTTACAATGGGGTAGTCCTATGGTAGCGTTTTCCCCCTGGGGGAATACTCTCTACATGAGTTCATAATATACCCTGTTTTTGTGAAATATGAAAAGAAATCTTCGTTGGCAAAAGTGACATGATTTCTACGCTGGTATGTGTGTATGCCCCCGTCGTGGTTAATCCTTGGGGCTCCGTGTATAGGCACCCTAGGACAACGGCCATGTGTGTATGTTCTGCATGGAAACGTAGCTATGTCTGGTCTGTCACATGGGTGTATTGGTTTATTTTAAGAGCTTATGATGTTATAAGTGGCTCTTCATTAAAATCTTTATAAACCAAACGCTTCAGTTGCCTTTAAAACAACAACAACACAAAAACATATAGCAAATCATGAGTGCGATAGTGTCGAATCAAATTCACATCCAAATAAAAATAAACCGGCAACCACATATGGAGGACCTCCTACAAGGTCATCTTCTCACATAGCTAACACAAGGATTACTTTCACCCTTAATACCAGTAATAGAGTTTCTGTCGGTTGAGGGGTCCTACATTGACTAGATTCCAGTTCAAAATTATGTGGAGTCTCTTTCGGAAAACATGTGAGTCCCGGAGACATTTGTATGCCAAACGAACATTGTTCTTAAAAAAACAAATGTCTATTGTATGCCTATGAAGTTCTAGTTTCGTATCCAGCCAAAATTAATGGGACGGTAATTACGGGGTGTCAATGTCGGACCATCGGCAGAATGTGGAATTCACAAAATTGTAGAATACACTTCCATCAAAACAAACGATGTGATGATATGCGAGCATATATGGTTTACATACAGGTATACATAAATCCATAGGTAAAAGAACAAAGCACTTTGTTATTGTATCTATAGGAATATCTCATTATACTACATACATACTTGGATAAAGCCTTCAGTCCGTCGTCGGTGCCGTCAAGGAAAGTTGGTGTCTTGTTGCCCTCGTTCAGCATATAGCAATTGAACTCTTGCAAAGGCTTTTGCGAAAATCAACCTCATTTCAAGATTATTTACGTTTCCTTTTAGCGTAAAGACATTGAGTGACTTAACAATGTTGAGAAGAAGATTTGCTTGCCTGTTTCAATACTGAGGTTCGTAGGAGATTGCCACGCTGGGTACTTTGTTTAGTGGTCTGTTTGTTTTCTGGTCAAATGGGGGTTTCATTTACAATGGTCGGACCATACCGCAGCTTGGTTCCTCTTCTTTTTTTTTGGTTTTTTCATAACTGCTAACCTAACTCCGTGGCTGTTGCCACAACATTTGTCGCCGCATCCGTTCGTATAACAACTCTCTTGTCTGTGTGCATATGTATGTATGTATATGTATACCAACAATATGTACGCGTATACACTTGTACACACATCCATATAGACAGACAGACGACAAACAGACATACGTGCCATGTAGACTTGAAATTGAAATTTGTGCTGTCCGTTGTTATTTTTGTTTGAAACGTTTGTGTTTTAGCGTCACGAACGAAGTTTGTGGCAAAGATTATTTGTATTCGGCCACATGTATGTATGTACATCTACAAATGTATGTACATATGTACAGCTGCGGTCAACATAATAGCATCAACTAAACATTTTTCGCTCAGCATGTCATAATTCGTTAACCATTCGTTTGGATCTTATGAAAACTCATAAATAAAAACATCCAAGTATGCTGTTTAAAATAAATCAACTGTTTTCCATTCGATTAACCCAATTTTGACATAGAAATCGAGTACGACCTCTCGACGGTCATTGTTGCTTGTGAGTTTGATGATCGATGCTTCAGTTTTATTTCTGTCCATTTACATTTAATAGGGCCACTGTCCTGTTGGACGAACCAAACCGGTGCCGGTTTTTCAGAGGTAGATTTACATTTACGGTAGAATCCATAGTCTTTTCATATTGTTCCTAAACCTTGATACTAAAAATTATGCTGTAAGTCCTGTTTATATTCGGCATTAGGAGGTCGTCTAACAAACGGCCCTTTCCTCCAAATAGAACAACCCGTTCAGAAAAACATGTCCACTTTTCAAGAGGTCGGTCCGCAAGACATGCCATCGGTGCTATTATTTTGACCGGCACTGTATATGTATATCGATTCTGATATATTTTTGTATTTCGCAAAGTTATCGGCCAGCAAAGAAAATATTAATTCCAAATTGTAAAATGAAGCAGTTTAAAGGACGCTTAATGTCCGCAGACATCGAATAGCCCCCCAACAAGTTGGTAAGTAAATATGAACAGCTCAATAAAATTCGTATGTTTATGTTTGCCCCAACTGGCGATGCTGATGATGACTGGCCTGTGAGCCGAGTAAATTAACCAGCGTCTACCTACATACATATGTGGACATGCACATAAACTCATACCTCTGTGCCCCTGCTAGAATGGCTGTCTATGGGCATATGTAACGTAACGTATCGCATCGCATCGCAACGTACGTTTTAATGGTATATGGAAGCACTTGATGTCTCTGGCACGCAAAAAATGCATGTAATTGCAGTTCTGGCCATTTTTAATGGCACTTCGTGAAAAACATCCGAAGAAGAAAGTAAACAAGCCAACCGCACCGCACCGCACCACACCGGGCCGTACTCCACTGGCACATAACGTCGTATGTGTTCCATACGAATTTTCTGCTGTCTGGTCGGGTGGCTAGCTGCACGTGGTATGAGGCAGAGGTCGAAAAGAGGGCCACGAAGGAGGTGTAGACATTTACCACCACCCAAATCATGTGGTTGTCTTTGTTATGACACTGATGGGCCTTAGTGGCACTACACTGTGGCGTGTGGTACTGTTGTCGATTCGTTGTTGAAATATTTCTATTCCAAGCCAAGGAATGCCGTCAATGATTATCATCTTGACGATGCAGCTTATCATGGCGGCATCATGCAACATTATTTCGATGCGGTGAACATTGTGTTACAAGCTACAACATCTGGCAGCTGGATTGGCTGTCATCAACATAATTACCGTGCCCTCAGCATCAGCTGAATCTGGTTTGTAGAAGTTTCCAAAAATATGGACCGGTGCCAATATGGAGGTGTGCAATGGACAAATTATTACTATTAGACATTTCTAATTGTTGTTAACAATAATGGTACGTCCGGCCAAAACTGGAACACGAATTAGAACATTACAATTTAATGATCCATAAACAAAATTTCTGTTGTAGACAGCATTTGTCCATCCGTTCAATACATATGCTTTAACTATATATCCACATCGACGGAATTGAAAAAAATCGATATAAATTCTGTAAATGTATCAGGTGCTCCATAAATACTACTGAGACTAGTCCTAGTTGCCTAGATCGTTGTAAATTTGTAGATTTGCAAACTCTACAGAACAGGACACAAATGGTCTTCTCAAATTTAAAAGTTGATGTCGACCTTTTTGTTGCAGCTACATCTGTCCAATTGGCAATGCTACGCGTGCTTCCGCAAAATTTACGGTCGCTATTATCGATGGGGACCATTTCATGATGGTCAACAAACAATGCACATTCGTTCTCTTAGTACTCATTGTGGCCTTAAAGAGCCTATTGAGGGGACTTTACTTAAGTCAATAGGGACATTTATTTAAAAATTCCGAAGTCGTAATTTTAACAGAAGTCATAAAACTTCTTATTTCTTATTTAGAATCAAGAATCAAAATCGGCAATGTTAATACTCCGACTAGATATGTTTTGCCTTCAAAATGCAAATAATAAATCGAACTAGTTCAAATTAAAGACTAGTGCAGTCGGTACAGTCGAACAAATCAATGGATTACTTTTCGCAGTCATATAGGTGATCCACGAACCATAAAAAAAAACCATAACGCTAGCTATTAATAACAGTAAATTTCAGGTGTTAAAATACTTGTATCATAACGGTCGAACATCTCGAACAATACGTTTTTCAATATTGGCCAGATATTTAGAAAAACAGTTTTTTAAACCTTGAAATAGTTTTTTGTTTTGAAATTAACAGATTTCTGAAAAATATTAATTCTAGTTTGGCTTCTTTACTTTTGGCTTCAAAGCGCATGCACCATAAATGATTGAAAGGACCACACTTCTTCATAGCCTTTGCATAATGCACTAAGACATGGTGCTGAGGTTTCAAAGATATGACGGTATTTTATTAGGATTTGTTAGTGTATTCTTTATTACTGACAACAACTTACCTTTTAGGTAATCAACAACATATTTCATGGCTATGCTTTGCAAACAGTTTTGCAGTTTGTTGTTCAGTTGTCCATTTGATTAATAGTATGTCCAACAATTGTTACATTATTTCCACTATTATCAAAGTTATAGGTAATAACATTTGAGCCTGCACTACAATTTATATTATCACTGTGATCCATTTTCAATGTTAATCTTCACGCCATTAGAAACATCAGCAAGTCAAATAAAAGAATGCCAGAACGGGCGTTCGTATTTTAAGATCGAGAACTCGCGTTCTTACATTAATACCGGACTTTTTGTAGTGTAGTGAATTACGCGGATAACGCAGAATTGTCTTTTCAAATCGATTAAAATTGAAACTGAGGAAATACGACTATGGGAAAGCTATATCGTT
Organism: Hydrotaea cyrtoneurina; assembly: GCA_958296145.1. NCBI lineage: Eukaryota > Metazoa > Arthropoda > Insecta > Diptera > Muscidae > Hydrotaea > Hydrotaea cyrtoneurina. The sequence goes on along the minus strand of OY282513.1, from coordinate 157,756 downwards.
AATGTAGTTTGATATCGAATGTGCTTCGATAATATTAAGGAATAATAATAATAATAATAATGAATAAATGCAATACTTAACGCGATTTGGTGGAAACCTAAATACCCCATACAGATCGATCCAATGTTAATAATGCTTCGCTGACCATTAAAATCGAATGAATGATAAATTCTAATCACCCTATAATTCTCTTGAGCTGTTCATCACTCTTTAGGTCGCTTTTAGACCTGCAGGGCAATACATGGATAATTCATATACCAGCGTTGCCCCAGTTTGCAATTACCCTTTATGGAATATTCGTTGGATGAAATATGTCGCTTTGTTTGCGGTATGAATGTTAAAACAACACATAATCAAAGACGCGACTTGACAATTCTTCATAGAATAACTAGGGCATCTGTGTCGGTAAGACAGGTAGAAAGTTCGTGGAGTAAATCGAGGTTAGCCCTCTACCACCATTTTAATCATTCAATCCAAATGATTAAATAATGATCTCCTTCGCGCACTCAGCATTGTGTTCATCCTCATAATCGTCATTATGGTAGTCTCCGCTAAATGTTGGAAAAGATTTGTTCCATCTGACAAAGAATGCGTGTTATACTCCGCACTCAGACTTTCTTGTTGCTATTCAAACCCACAGAGCGACCGATCGGCGTGTATGAAAACATATCTGGAAATACCAGCCTTGCGAGTGGCTGAGAGACCGACAAGCACAGCGAGAAACGATCAAATGCAACAGAGTTTCTTTATTTATTCGATTTTGATTCGTATTTTTGCGTTGCACCGTGGAAAATTATTATGATTATTAGTATTCGATGCTGATCGTGATGGTGACAGAAGTAGTAGTTGTAGTGGATGTCTTGGACATATCTCATCACACGTCACACATACATACTTGTTTCTGTGTTAGGGAACAGAGAGAACATAACCTACGACCAACGTGAGTCAATTAGATAACTGCTGTCATATTTTAGAATAACCATAAATAACGTAGCGTTGTGCTTGTTCTTCTCCGGGAAAGCATTAATGTTAATTACCATCTATGGACTATGCAATCCCATAAGAAGTTTTGGAAAAATATTAAACAATGCCAACTTTCAGAGTGATTGTTCCACTCTTTCGAAAGTTATCGTGCGTACCAGCAGGACAGACAGACGGACATGGCTCAAACGATTCAGAAAGTCATGAATGGAATTTGGTTCAAAGACACCTGGGGTCTGGGGTCTCACCCGTAGGGTGATGGTATAAAAACCAAAATCACAGTTTTTCCGGGGTGTCCTGGCCAAATTTCCTAATTGCGAGCAATACCCACTACATTGAAGAAATGGAACAACGAACATCTATACTTTAGTTCTATTATTGCACGATTTCCAAAGTACCATTGTATATTAGGTACGCGAAAGAGACTTGACTACCCTCCCAATGTTTTTTTTCTAACCTTTACATGGTTACAGCGGCACTAACTGCCGATTTTGGAAAGAATAGTATGGTGAGGGTACAAATATTAATGAACTATCATTCTGAGTTTTCCCCGGGGACTGTGAAATAATTAATCTAAAAATTTTGAAAATGTCAGTTTCGTTAGTTGGTCATACAAGCAACGATATCGCAGGACTGTGGGTTCTATATCGTGGTTCTATAGATATGTTAACGGTATCTGCTCCTCAGACATCCGTCGTCTTGTCCCTGATGTTAGAACATTTAGCCGAAATAAGCGGCATTCCAGAGACTTCATTGGCAAGTGACCGGTTGATATAGAGAACATTTGTTCTTCAGTCGAACCGTTCGTATGCGGAATATTCTTCCAGCAAGTGTGTTTCCTACCAGATGTGACATTCTCAAATTCAAAACAAATTGCAACAAACACTACTCCCTCCATCTTTCCTCCGATACCTAAATTTACTTCGGCTAACATCAAGCATTGCCTTTATTGGGAACATCGCCTAAGTGTTGGTCTTCAAAAAAAAAGAACAATATATACATTTTTCAACCAATTTGATTGAAACATAACCTGTTGTGAAATAGATCTTGAAATCGTGATTAATGTCTCGAAGACCATCAGCACAACCACTCTAATATGGTGATCACAACGACCACTTTTAATCATTTGTTCAATAGCAAATTCTTAACAGATTACACCAACTCACATTCTATGTGCGTTTAGCTATACTCACACACACACACAGAGATGTCAATAACAATATATTTCCTTAATTTATCAAGGACAACCTTCGATCATTAATGAATTTGCAGTATATTAAAATACTTCTTCGGGATTTTCATTACTTCTATAGTAAATGTGTCTAAACAAGTTCGCACAAATGTAAAAAACGGGTTCCCAATTTTCTCAAAATTTTAACCATGTTCTTTAAAACACATATATTTCAGATTCTTTTATGTGCCCGACTTATGAAAACAATTTATAATGGTTTTCTTTTGAAACCTTCTTTTCAGTTCACAACTAAAAATGCTTTGTGCCAACAGACTTCAGAATGTTCAAGGGTGAGTACAAATAAGAAAATATCTATTGGATTGGAATACTAATGACACGGAAATGAATTTACTATGAATTTGCTACTATGGACCCCAGAAAAGCGGTCATAATCATAAATAGTTATTTTTACAAAATTAAAAAAAATATATTTGTTACACATTTAAACAACATAATTCATTACGTATCAGTAAAATCGCATTTCGAATGAAAAATTATCGAGCTTTAACTGAGAAAGTTTATAAAATTTACCAAAGAAACGTTACATAACTTTTAAAAATTTCATAAAAGTGTACAAAATTAATGATGAAGTTTTAAAGCTGGAAAACCATTGTAGCCACAAACCATTGTAGCCACAAACCATTGTAGCCACAAACCATTGTAGCCACAAACCATTGTAGCCACAAATTCGATGCAGTTATGGCATTTTAAAAAAAAATTCACATTTGTTTGGACACCCTAATGTACATGTATGTATGTATAAAATGATTTGGTTTAGCGATTGCGGCCGTGGTGTGATAGATTGTGTCTGCGACTATCACTCAAGTAAACCCTCGCTCTAAAACGAGCGGTTCATCGGCGGTTTTCCACCTCCTTCATCGTTCGCTTAACTGCTTCCGAAGCTCGTTTATACTCCACCATGCCATCATCCCAAATGATGATTTCGCATTCTGAGGGCGTTGAGTCGCAAGATTGACGCACGGCACACCATCGACAGTATACAGGGAATCCCAGGATACAGAGTCTCTAAAGGTAACCAAAAGCAAGCGAACTTAGGAGCATTCGGTGTGGATGAACTGTGTATATTCGTCCGAGGCCATCAGTTGAATAAAATATGGCATGCCATAAAATAATTATTGCTCAAGCACAATTTCCACGGACCCTTAGAACTACGCACGTTCTTCATAGACGTTGCGGTGGTCTTGACTTGTTTGTTGTTCATCGAGTTCGGCGACATATCGATGTCATCCCACCTGCCACTCGAATTCCACAGTTCGTAGCGTTTAAGAGCTTTGTGATCTCTTTAACTTGTAATACTGGCCTCGTTCAGGAATCTCAAACACCTGATGAATATATTTGTCGCACTGGGTGAGGGGAAACGCTTATGTACATACATACAGTGCATACATATGTGCAATACACATGTTCGTATGCGTGCACTAGGATGCACCTCACTGGAAACAGAAATAGAAATTTTCTGCGTAACTCCCCGTAGCAAAAAAAATACATTCAGCCACATATTGGGCATATTCTATAATGTCCTTAGTGTATCCAAAAAAAACAACTTGAATTTGTTATATGTCAAGTGGGCATGCCCCTCCCACACAACACAACATTTTAACCATATCCCATGAACTAATACGGATATGAAGCCGATATTTGATATTTACATAGACTATAAGTACAGATACGTCTTAAAAACTAAAACACTATATCTGCCTACTTTTTCTAATGTGTGCTTATTTCTGTACGTGTAGTATATGTAGCACATCTCATCTTCATTTATGAGACATGGCCCGTTCAAAATGGTGAGGTGTATGGGTGGGCCCACGCCAGCTTCATACATCAAATATTCACCCACGGTTATGCAGTTCCTTTCGTTGAAACTTGAAAATAAGGCGCACCCTAGTGTGTACAAACATACATGATTGCATACTCGTTGTGTACACAGCATTAAAACATTTGCGCCGGAGTTGCCGATACCGCTGCTCCCGGCATTACGAAACCAACCAACCCCTGTGTGCAGGACCCTCGTATCAAGTTACGCATAATGCAATGTTTGCTAGGTTAACGTTTAAACAAATTAACTTAAACAATGGCTCAAGTGCGAATGGAGGCAGAATAATACAATTGCGAACGTACCTAACACTGCCCTCCCCCCAAGGGATGTTGAGAAGTGAAAGTATGTGTATAAGATCTTTGCCATGAATGAAGCAATTAAACACCACTTCTTTGTTAGGGCTGTGAGTCGCCAGCCTTTCTTGCATTCTCCGAAGAGTGTGTATTAGCGGCTTTTGATACTGAAATGCCAAAGATGTTTGCACAATAAGTCATGGGCAATATTTTCATAATTTCATAATGGAAACATCATTCGGGCATTCGACACAACGATGCCAAAGTTACTGTCCTGTGTCCTCTGGCTCCCAACTCCAAACATTCTTGTCATTGGAACAATGATACGTATCATAAGAACATACGGACGTATGTATTCGATTGGGTCACGCTACACCATATACCAGTTTTTTCTGCCGCATACGGAGAACTCCAGCCGAATTACCCAGTAAATAACCTAGTAAATAACCTAACCTACGCAAGGGGCGAAGTAAAATGTATTCGAAGTGCATTCAATGTATTGTTGCATAACAATTCCGTCACAATCACAATATTGAGTGCAAAATCCATGTACAAACTTCTCTCTAAACTATCCAAGAATTCTATTCGTTGTTCACGTTGGTTTTCAAATCGACTTTGCCCACCCTAGGATTTTTGGGATATTAGCCATTCGGCTTTGCTGACTGAACTGGTAATGATAATGATAAAAAAATACAAGTCTCATTCTTGATTTCGTAGCGACCCGCTCTAATACACATAACTACATAGCAATGTCCAGACAGCTTCATCGATACAAACGTACAACTTATTTATGTCCCTGCCTACATACATATGTACGTCGATATATTTGTGCAATTCGAAAAATACACAAGAAATGAAGGATACATCATAATTGTTGTCATCACAGCATTTCGGAATACATACTGAACAATCCGAAATGAAACCAACAACTAAAGGCGCTTTCAGTTGCAATGTACACAAAAAATTTGCAAGATTTATAACCCACAAAAACCTGACATCAACGATACACATTCAAACACATTGTGTACGGGCCGGCCATATAGAGGCAGAACATCTCGTCATTAAGTGCATGACATGGGAAATCAAGGCGCAAAAAATTACTTGTCTTTCAAAAATTTCAACATTTCCAACAATTACAAACGTATAGCAGCCGATAACAAAAACCACAGCAACCCATCAAGACGCAGCAAACTCAAGATGCGCTTCTGGCTGACAAAGAAACAGATGAAAAAATTAAAAAAAGAAAAACCAGTAAATTTATTTTATGGCGGAAAACAATTTTGCACAATTATGTCTTACAATGTCCAGAGAAAAAAGGTTCATTCGTTTTATGAACAGTGGTTAAATTCATGTTGAATTCGTCGACTTCAATTATCATTTTATGCAGTTGGTCCAAATTATAGGTTTCATTGTTTTATGAAATGCCTACAACAAGTTCGAGAAGCAGAAAACTTACAAGAGAACTTTTGAGAACGAAATTTAAATTGATTAGTTTTCAACACAAGTGCATGAGTTTGACTTAATTGCATCTATCGATATTCGAATGTACGTCCGCTGTTGGATTTATTACAATTACAATTCAAAACAGTCGTCGACGGCTAAATGAATGAACGTATCATGCAGTAAACACGCACAAATAATAGTTCACAGAATGTATTTTGGCTCTCCTGCAAAATTTTAATTGTTGGATATATAGGTCGCTATTAGGCTAGCACTTGACCATGCCCCGGCAGACAAGATGTCAACGCCAAGTAGTCAGCAAAAAAAAAAATTGGCTAAATTCAGCCTCGTCGAAACCATCTCCGAAACTTTGCACTTAAACAGGATACTTGCCTGTCTCCAGTCTCTTGTGATTGACGGAAATTACGATTTGAGTGTCCTATGTCCCCCAACCACCCGAAGTGCATACTCGCACATTCTAATTTGTTATTCCATGTGAGCAAAAGTTGTTGTAGTGATTGCAGAGCTTACACTGGATAACTGCTGAGATTATCCGCTTTGTTGACTCGTCTTGCGGGAAAGTACCACAAACAAATGTTGGCAAAAGATTAGTCGTATGCAATCGAGATATATGAAATTGTTGTGATAGCTACCCAAATGTTTCGAATTCGAATCATATGTCGGTTCCAATGAATTCTGATATCAACTCCGACATATTGCCAATACCAGTACAAACCAGTACCGAACAATCATTTCGTTGTCAGCTATGTCCATGTTAGGGCCACCTTGTGGTGATGGATTTCAAACGTGGAGCTCAGCAAAAGTTCTGTCGATGGGCTCATTTTTCAATGTGATTTCATTTTCCGTGCTTCTTCGGATTATTAGAATGCCAATGCACATAATAAGCAGGAGCGTCGAGAAATTGCACGTCGTAAAACAAATAAACTAATTACGATATTCAAGTCGCAAAACAAAAAAGGTATATTGCCATAGCTGGCATTCTCTTGGATGTCGAAGTATCCACCCATGAATATAAGATGAGCGAAGGCAGTCACGCGAACACAAAGGCAACATTCCAGCGAGTGGCAAATCGAGTTTTACGTCTCGCATTACATGAAATGAATTAAAGTCCTCCTTGTGTTGGTGCGATGGTGGAGAAGAATGCGTTTGGGGTACTGATGCTAGCAAAACCCCTTCAGATGTTGTAGTGGATGGTCCGTTATCTTTTGCAAGAGCCGAAGCAGTAGCGATGTTGAGATTTGTATTTCCCACCCGCGCCTCTTGTGCTTAACAAGCGGCATTGAAGTTATGACCTGTTATACATTTTGCTGGCAAAGTAATAAATTTTGATTAGATTTTTCTGCTTTTGTTTCTACGGCAGCGTATACAGTTTGTCTGTTGGGGATATGGACACGATTATTACCAGACTAAAGCTATTAAAGTCCTATAGAAAATGTGAACGACAGTGCTGTCGGAGAGGAGGTGGTATGGCCGAATGTACATCAGCGCAAATTGTTGTCACCCTGTGGCCTAATAGCAATCACTTGATTGTCTTAATGGCTGTAACTTAAAACACCCACCAATGCCAAGCTCACACTTCCGTCCAGCACGCTCAGAAAATGTCGTCAGTTCCGACAAGCGACGAAGGTAATGACAATATTGTTTAATTTTTCTGAAAGGTTGCAATTAACCTCGTTTTTTATTTAAAAAGACTCATCCCGTTCAACATTCACATCCGGTTCATGGGCACATGCAACAATTTGCTCATTCGCAGTCCCTTGTTCGCGGCGATATTTGTGAGTGTACGCTTATTCATTCTATTTTCCAATATTCCCTCGACTCAATTTTCCCCTCACTAATACTGAGTAAGCTAATATTTTTGGTTGCTGTCGGTGTGGTTCTATACATCGAAAGTATGGATAAATGTGGGTGTCAGAAAACCACATTTGCATTTTCATTATTACCTCTTATTTGGCCTTTATGCTAAGTACTGCGCTAATATTCCGGCAGAATAAACTATAATGAAATGGAAACTGTCGTACGCCGTCGGCTGTAAAGTCGTGAAAGTGCTGCTTCATCCACATAATCATTATCATCTAAATGAACGGAGGAGGGATAATAATGGATTACACCTTCAGACACACGAGTACACTCGGATAATACATCAGTTTATTGGATACTATTTGGATACCGAATTTCTACTCGAATAACTTGTTGATATATACCAGCGGACCTTAGCGCTAGCTTCATAGAAATATTCAAACCGAAATCAATGTGGCCAAATCACAACGCAAGACAACCTTCAAAAGCTGACAACTTTGTTGTTCTTTCTGGGGACTTGATCCACGAGAACTTTTCAGGTTAATCTCGTTATTCATAGTCTACAATCTCATTTGAGACCAAACTTGGATCATGTACGACATTTGAAAACAGGCCTGTGCACGAAAAAGAAATAGTACACGGCTATATCTACTATTGTCTGTCTTAGTAACAATTATATAATTATCGGAGTCAATGAACAAATTAAAAAAAAGTAGCCTTCATACCTTCTGTCAATGCATCTCGAATTGTTTCAGAGATCGCTCTATACGAGTTGTTAAAGATGGCGTATCTTCACATGAACATGTATTCACCGCAGGAGTGCCATAATGTCCTGTTCTATCTCCTTCACCATTTTTGTGATATTAATTGACGACCTGCTGGATTAAACTGTGAACTCAGTCTACATACGGATAATCTACGGATAACTGCAACCTCTGTCATTCATGATCATCGACCAATTCATCTGGAGGTCGGTCAGAAACGGCAAACGATGAAGTACTCACTCAATTCAGATTTGACGACCATTGCATTTTGCCGTCTTTCAAAGTGCAACATTGTTGATTGGTTCTTCAATAAAAATTCCAAAACGTTCTAAACCTTACATAAACTTAAAGCAAGAACATTTTACTTTCGAAATGATTTTTTGTACACCCTACTCTCCACTTTTCGGATAGGTACAACCACCTAGTTTCAACGTTCACAGATTTGATAGTTACAATGCTTGAAAAGTCCTCCGGAAATAAATTAAACAGGATTATGGTGAAATGACAAATCTGTCGTTTGGATTGACAATTTGTGTATCTACACCAAAGTTCTTTCGGTTTGCTTTGTTTTTATTTCTGGGAGACATTGAGATAACTCTTCAATGTGTTGTATAGTAAACAACACGTAACACACTATTTAAGGTGAATCTTCTGTGCTGGATAACCCAGCAAACAGGTAATACTCGAACTCAACTGTAAACGTTTTGGCCTCAACATTTCGGTAATGAACAGAAACTTCTCCCTTATCAGAGAGCCGAGAAGCTGATGCTTTCTAGAGAACTTTTAAATGGCCTTAGAGACGTAACCGGATTGGAACTTGAGGTCTGATAGCATTCTGCAGAAACTTGAAGAAGAATATAAGGCCACGTTACATTCGTCTGGGCTACGGGTTGAGGCATCTTTCCTTAAGCGCTTCATATCTTTAAATTCAAATAAAACAAAGTGTGTGTGCGACATTTTGTATTAGTTTATAAGATCTCGCGATGGGACTATGAGTGGAATCAGGCTGACTTTTATCGATGACATGTGTTACGCGTTGATAAGAGAATTAGAAAGAGATAAAGTCCAGTTGGCATCACATCCACGTTCAAAACGGTCCTGCAGAATGTCAAATGTGGCATGAGATGTGTGCCACATAGTGCCGTCATGTTGAAATCACATGGGTCGAACACCAAACTCAAACTCATCCAAAGCTCTCCCTTCTCCGACTCTAACAAAGCGTATCGCAATGGACCAATTCATGGCCACGAGCGGGCAACCCATTCAACGCAATCTAACCTGACCTTGATCATTCAGTTTTTGAGGGCATATTTCTTCGTGCTACAATGCGGCTGCGAATAATCTGAAACCTCAAACCTCTGTACAGCTCGTCAAACTGTAACTTAACATGTCGAATGCATCCAAGATGTGTCCCTCATTCGCAACTCGGGCCAGCAATTTGCACATGTCCACAGAAAGAATTGGTAGAGTAGACGTGGTTCAGCCCTCGGTGCTCGCAAGTCAGTCCTGATAAATGAAAGCACTGAAGTTAATAAGTCTGAAAGTGCTAAACGCCGGTTGCAAATATAAGTCGCTTCTCGCGGTGTCAGATGTTTTGCTAGGTTAGTGCGACTACATGGCCACCATAGCATCACGAAACAATCACAACTACATTTAAACAGCTGATGAGGCTTTATGTCACAGACAGACACGCCAGAAAGTGGTATACATACAAAGTGTAGAGATGTGTGTGTATCAGTTCACAGATACATAGGCGTACGACAGCATGTACGTAGGTGTTTCATTTCTTTCTACAAGGACTCGACAATAAAAGCATTTCATTTCGCGTTTATCTACAAACTCAACAGCAACGAAAACCAATACACCGAATGTAAACACAATACACCTCACCCCACCAACCAGCCACCCACCCGGCAAACCAGCCAAACGGACGACACCAAATGTTTTCTTTATCCAATACAGGCGAGTTAGATGTTAGATGTTTAACAACTCGGCTTTAAGGAATGTGTATGTATGTGTATACCAAAACAGCCACGTTAGCAAAAGGTAAATTAACTTTTGTGTAGTCTTCAGGGAATACAGGCGAAATGCTTGTTCCAGGGGGAAAGTTTCGAAACACGATAACAAACGGCAGGTTGTAAAAATGTCGGATGCCGGGGCAGAAAGCCCTCGAACGTCCTTAAAAGCAAAGAAATGAAATGGCGAACAAAAAATGGAATTATTGTTGAGAATGGTTTAATCAGATGCGAGTTCCAGACACATGTATATGCCATTGCACATGTCTCTACTCGTACATATGTATCTTCTGACACACGTACACGGCCATACGGATATAGACACACATACATATGCGTATACAGACAACGTGCACATAGGCTTCAAATGCCTAAAATGTCTAAAATGCTCGCAAACTCCTAGGCTAGTTGTACATGAACATTTGCGCTAGTTCGTTATATTAATAAATTGTATTTTGTATATTGTATGACCAACCACCAACCATGACCATCAAAACTATACAAAGTTGGTTCTTGCAACCGAATCTCAGTGATTCAGAAATATGTATGTAATCATATATCTAAGCAATTCATTTCACTATACCCACAGTACACTGCTCAGCCGCGCACAGGCCCATAATTGATAATAGTCTGAATCGAGTCATCTACAATTATGTTAAAATATTATTCGCTGTAAAATATATAAATAATATCTCGAAACTGTACATCTATATATATAAAATTGGATGTATGTGACTATGTATGTTTGTATGTTTGTATGTATGTGGCTTATAGACTCCTAAACCGCTCATCCGATTTTAATGAAACTTTCAGGGAAAATTCAGCATACAACAGCGGGGGATCCTGTGAAGTTTCGTTGGAAAAATTGGTCTGTGGGCGGAGTGGGCGTGGCAAAAGTGTTTTCTAAAGCTAGAAGGCTATAAGTTGGTACATATATGCTACTGCTGATGTGGGAGACTAATTTAATGTTGGATTTTAAATTTTCGGTTTGTGGGCGGAGAGGGCGTGGCAAAGCTGTTTTTGAGCAAGAAGGCTCACAATTGGTTTTTATATACTACTGCTGTCGGAGAAGACTAATTTAATATCGGATTTTAGATTTTGGGTTTGTGGGCGGAGGGGACGTCGCAATACTGTCTCTTAGATCTAGAAGGCTGACGGGGAAGGTGAATTTAAACAACAACGGGACAACGGGAAAGATCTATTTAAAACCAGATTTCAAATTGAAAATGAAAATTTATGTTCATTTTTTCAATGTTATGTTTCAAAATTTGTCAGAAAACGATTGAATTTGTTCCTTTTTTCAATTTGACAATACGCCTGTGATTTTCTTTAAAGATCTTTAAATAATCTTTGTACCTAAATCCAAAAATTAAAATAAGTATATTCGTCTTAACAATGCCGCCAAAAAAGGCATCGATGGGAAAAAAGCCATCAAAGACTAAGAAAACTATCGAAGCAAGAGCTGCGGAAACAGTTGAGCAACGAGAAGCTGCTCAATTGAAATTGCCCGGAGATTCGAAAAAATATCATTCAATCGACACAATGATGGATCAGGAAGAAGCTGTAAATTACCCAACAGAATTTCTTAATACACTAGAGCCACCAGGAATGCCACCACATATATTGACATTGAAAGTTGGGTCACCGGTGATGCTTATTCGAAACTTGAACGCCCCAAAGCTATGCAACGGAACCAGGATGATCATTAAAAATTTGACACCAAATTTGATCGAGGCAACAATAATCAGCGGCAAATTCAAAGCGGAAGATGTGCTGATCCCACGCATACCGATGATTACGAATGATTTACCATTCGATTTTAAGCGGATTCAGTTCCCTTTGATTCTTGGCTTCGCGATGACCATAAATAAAGCACAAGGGCAATCCCTCACTGTTGCTGGTTTGAATTTGGAACATTCATGTTTTTCCCACGGCCAATTGTATGTTGCTTGCTCAAGAGTTGGTACACCAAAAAATTTGTACATTTATACACCCAACGGTACGACCAAAAATATTGTGTATCCATTAGCATTACAATAAATTACACGAATTTATTTTCACATTTGATATACATATGTGTTACTTTCTTTGGCGTAGCAACGCACGCCGGGCTCCGCTAGTATTTATTTAAAAACATATATGTAAATAAAGATGATTCCAAAAATTGAAAAAATTGACAATTATGTTGACATGAAAATGTTGTCGATAACGAATGCCGAATACTAGGTAACTGCCGCAATTGTTTTGTTTTGGTGTGATCAGTGATAACCTATCATCGTGGGGGTAGCGGGTTCAAATCGGGAACCTTTCGCCACAGCATGTATGTTCCCATAGGAAAGTCCTCGAAAAACTCAGGTTGAATTTTTGTAGGTTATGTCTGTCCCTGAATATAGATTGAGCAATACGACAACCCTGTTTCTTATATTGAAAATCATGTGAAATAAAATTATTAATTAGTTTGACAAATATTTACGTAATTTGTAATACATTTCATTCCGACCGTCCACAGTGGATAAGGAATACATGCCATTACGAGGAAATTCATTAATATTCAATAATACGTCCCATGGCGATATAGAATTCTCAACAGCAGAGACCGACAAGGAGAATGCTTGAACAGGGTTGTGCTAGAGTTGCGGTCCCTTTTGGTTAATGTAAACCAAAACGCAAAATGTCTCAAAGACACATGCAACATGACTAAGGACGAGGCACACAAAATGTGCAAACATAAGAGGAGCAAAGAAAGCATTTATAATTAAAATGAATTTCTCATACATCCATCATACAGCCCTGCAGCTCCAGCAACAGTTCTGATCCCGGATGAAAGGAAGCAGCCCACTCACACGATGCTGAAGCCGTGGCTCCAGTTTGCAGAACATTGAAGAAGCCAGGATAGAGTCTATGGAAGCAACATCCATGCCGCACCCTTGGAATCTCAATCAAACACAAGAAAAAGGCAAAATTAAATTACAACAATTCCCTAAGCTAAATTATAACTTTTCTCCCTTTCTTTCAAATGTTATTTTGTCATTTTCCTTATTTCAATTTGGGAGGCAGCGAGGCTTTCCCATTTAACTCCACCACAGAGTGAGGACGTGTGTGTCTGCGACAGATGTCAGGACAGATAAGTTTGTGCTGCGTGTTGCTTGCAGTATTCTCTGGACGGTTTATTCATATCTTCCTTCCTACTTGCTTTATGTCGGTAAACATTGCGTCGTAGGAGACAGAAACAACACGAACGGATGAAGGAACGGAAGAAAAAATCCATTTTTGGGTTGGTGTTGGTTTTTTTTTGTTGGGCCGGCCATCTTACCGAAAGCAGTAGTGGCTCTGGTTTTTGTTTTCAAAATCTTAAAAATATCGTAATCGGAAATAGAGAACACAATGTAAAGTAAACTAAAGGCGGATGATTAAGCTCGTTTTGCTTCAATGTGAAACACTGTGGTAGTTTAAATTGAAATACAGGAATACTGTCAATTCCATTGTCGAGCACAATCGAACACAGACTCCTCAGTGTCAAAACAATCCTCCAACCGTATACACGTTATATGAATGTATCACAATTAGAACAGCAACAAAAAAAAACGAAATTCGCAAAAAAAATCCGCTAAAGCTCTCAAAAATTCACTATCAGCTAATAAACATTAATAAGTTTTAATTTAGATTGATTGAATCGTTGGCTAAGCATTCAACAAACGTATTATTTTTTTACATCTTATTTTAATGTGGCTGTGGTCGAAGGGTTTATGTTCATTGATCAAGTTTTCTAGTGAATTCGGGTTTGGTACCAAAACTAAATGCACCAATACGTAGACTACAATGAAAATCCTTGAGTCATGCTTGCTTGACCGACGGACATAGATCTGCCGTCCATTGTGCAGTGAATACTGGACAACGTAGTAATGAAAAGAATTGCATACATATATGTTCTCGACAGCTGTTATTAAGATAGACTATGAAATATCTTGCGAAAATCGTTATTAAAAGACTAGTTTAACTTTTTTTCCGTTCGACAGTAGAACGTTGAACTCTGTCACTCTTACCTTCCGTCCGACATTGGTATGGTAGGGTTGTGAGAAAGCCATTAACACGATTACCCGAATTAAAATGGAATTAAATTCGTGACGAGTACTTCCGTTTCCACTTCGTACCAGTCCCAGCCACTTCAGTTCCGTCTATGAAACTGTTTTTACAGCAACACAATTTCATATTGCTGGAATAAAAAAAGTGGAAATTCCGACTATTTAAATTTGTGAAAAAGTCCGAAGGTCGAAAAGTCGTCTCCTTGTTGCAACAAAGTAACCCTTATAACCCACTTAAATAAATCCAATCCGTGTCGTTTATAATGTTGAAAAAAAATCTTTTTAAAATTATAAAATAACTGTACATCGTAACAAAGATGTGAGAAGTCGTCGGTAATCCAAGTCACAACACTGTCACCCTAGAAATTAATCATAACGTCCGAAACTATTTGACATACGCTGATTCATAAGGTCTGATTCGAAACACTGATTCGTAAGGTCCATATTATGACGTGCCTGAAACCGGTCTGTGCTTGGCTTTCGATGATGTAGGGAGTCGTGATGCTATCCTGAGTATCTGATTGTTTGTTGTATATGCGTCAGAGTTGTGGTTAAAGGCAATGTCATGACAGTACCCCCCCTGTCCCGGCCCAGTTGCTTCGTTAACCGTTCATATTGAAGTTCTCCAGTTGTTACTTCCCTTTTAGAGCGGTTTTATTTATTATGCATGGGTTTCTGTTGTTGTACTTTCTGTTGTTTATTGCTAATAATTTTAGCATGGAATAGTTTTTTGTGTCATATCACTACCACACACATCCATGTTGTCGCGGAAGTTATGGTCTTGCTGGGTTGAGGGAGGAAGACCTTATGAGGAATGAACGTCAACATAACGACCCGCAGTGGGGCCAACAAAGTGTTTTCGAACAAATCCACATGGGAAATAATTCGAAAATTTATTAATTCTTTGGCACCGTTGTTCGTTTGGTCTGCATGGAAGAGACCACTGTTAATTCTGTATTGCGCTAGAATACAAGAATTTGAAAATAAAATGTTTTACTGTCCGATGTCCGAGCTCTAACACAGAAACTTCTCAACATCTCGTAAAGTGAAGTTCCAATCGAATGAAAACTAAATCTAAGACCGCCAACCCTGCAGTATATGCAACACTGATGTCGGTGTATGCGACAGATTAAGGTGTACACAAATATTTACTTGTCCCACTGTGCGAGAGACCTTATAAACTGACGACGAAGCAAAACTCAGTTTGACTGTTTTGCTGTTCAACAGCCTGGCGCTGCTGCATATGCACAAACGCTTTCAAATTCCAGATTTGTAACGAATTTTTGCTTTAAAAGTACAATGACATCAAAATGCACTTAACAATTGCATGATTGCAAGGGTTGTTGCCCTTTTCCACTTGTAGGTTGATGCGGACGCAAAGTTGGCCGTTCCCTCACATGCATATCGTTGTCTCGTGTTCAGTAGAGTGTGTCTGGTAACTTTAGTTTCGTTGGCGATGTTGCTCAATACTGAGCTCGAATATCCATTAACGGGCTGCGCAACTGTCACATGCATATGTATGTCGGATCTTTGTTTCGATGGCGTCCACGGCATTTATCAGGTCAAAGGGTCAATTCATTTTGGCGAAGAATATGTACTTGACTGCAAGACGAACAATGGACGAATTAAAGTGGTGTATCTCTTTAATTTTGCACCGCATACAAGTTTCAAGAGCCATTGCAAAGGCTGATCTCCGTACAGTCGTCGACCGAGTGTGTGTTTTGGTGTCAGTAATGCCCCCCGATCAGATTTGCGCCGAATTGTATATAATGGGTCTTTCAGTAAGCGACTCCTATCTTTCCATTTGACTTATGTTTTTTCGCTGTTCTTTGAAGCGCTAAATGGTAAAAAAATCGACTTCCTGTCGAGAAAACAGATGTTTAATAGGCGCCAGGAAATTACGTCCCACTGAAGCTTAATTTTAGTAATGTTTGTTTAAGGTATAAAAAAACCCAAAAACAGACAAGCAGACGCTATTTTTCATTGATAAATAAAGTTAGACTGGTCAAATGTACTAAATACATTTTTCATTGGGGACACATGGCTGTTCAATATTGCAGCCAAAAATATCGCAAGTTGTATGAAGTGGCAAATCGAAGGTGATTCGTTTGCCAGTAGGTATTTATGTGTAATCAAGTTACGATTGAGGCGGAATCTTGAAAGTAGGAAAGTGGTATAGCGGGTAACACGAGAGTAGTGCATTTCCAAATACGTCTGCATTACGTCTGTCTGCTGCCATGGTCGAACAACATCATGAAATTGTTCAATTGCCGACCCATGTCATATTTATGAGTATTTGCACGCTGAAAAATACGTATTTTTTAAATGTTTACATACGAGTAAAACGCGTGTTTGCAACATGTAGCAAGTAAAGCTTATTTCCTTGTACACAAAGCTTATTTGAATGTAAACATAACTTATTTGCTATTAATATTACGTAGTTGTGTAAAAGCATTAGCGTGTTTGGGAAAAACAGACAACGAACTTATTAAATTCAGCAAAGTACAACATTTGAGTGCGAATAAGTGTGCATATGCAGCTGTTTTCGTAATTATTTGTTTGCCTCTACGCTCTTTAAAATAAAAGCAATAACCGAGAGAAGAAGATGAATTTATATATAGAGATTCACAAATTGTAAAAAAAAATAAAAAGTAACGCAAAAAGGTATACATATATATATATGATATTTAGCACCTACAAACAAGTTAATGTTTGTGGTATGGAAAAATATATGTATGTTTGATGCGAATTTGTTTGCTGAAATTTGTTACATTGGCCATTTTTTTTTCAGCGTGTAGTTTCAACCGTATAATCAAGTAATTACAAACAGGTGGCCAAGTAGCCATTACGGACAAACATCCTATTAAACGACAGTTTTTTCAGTAGACATTTAACATAGTTTTCGCTCAAACAAAATTACTATTTAACACGAGACCATAGTTAACACCTACGTGCAGGCATTGCGTTTAACAGAAGGATAACAATGTGTACTTACTGCAACGCCGATTCGTACCAGCTTTGGATTTCAAAATTATACGGCGAAATCTTTTTAAGTATTCAACATCGTTTCTCACCTGACCGGACAGAATAATGAATATCGATATATCCCATGTTTGATTATAGTTTACCATTTTTGGATTTTCTAAATTCGAACGCTGGTCTCTCACGCTGTATTGTAATTAATAACAAATAAATAATTAGACTATATATTTACTTTGTATTGAAATTAATAATAATTAAATAAATAAAATAGATGTTAATTGTAGTTGACACAAAGTTGAGAGATTTTGCCAGACATTTTGTTGAAATGTATCTTTGGTATACAAAGGCTCCTACATTACACTTATCTTATATCCATGATGATGAATTCATATCGAATGCTCGTCATTCGATTTTTTTTTTTAATTTAAGGATATATTTTAAGAGACAATAACTCGAGACGAATATATTGATAAATTTGAAAGTTATGACAATTCGGACAACAATCACGAAACTTATTACAATCACTACAGATATTGTGAAAAGTAACGTACGGTTTCCAAAAGAAACCTTAAATATACATATATATGTATACCGTACCGATTCACTGTGAGACGATTAAGACGGCAGAGGGGGAATCGGCGGCAAATCACCTGAGACAATAATGGTATTCAGTGCACACACTCTGCTGCTTCTGTCATTTCGTTTTGTTCATAGTATTTTGCAGAGTATAGAGATGTTACAATTACAAATATAAACACACTTTTCGTGGGAATGACAAGACAATGTGGCCGTAGGTAGGTGCCAACATAAAAGCCAAGTACGAAATTCCGCAGAATTCCCAGTTCGGTATTAAATCATTTCAAAAATCTGTCAAGTCATCAGAGGTTATAGAAGACCACATAAATATTTCTGGACAGAAGTAGATTTAAATCAGGACTAATCCATTTTCACCTTTTATTTACTTTCAGTGTTGGGAGGAATGCAGCAAAGTACCGCCGGCAAAAATCAGTAAATCCATACGTGAAACATGGTCACTTCACACGGTTTCAATGGTGCTGCAGGACTCATTAGTGCTGGTAGATGTTGCGTGGGATCAATTAAGAGTCCCCTATCAGTGCTTAGTTACGTGGGAAGTGTTCGGTGGCGGCCTTATGGGCAATCTTCTCACCGAATCCTTTGGTGTCCAACTATCGCTGTGGCCTGACACCAAGTACCGGGTACAAGTCACGTGTAAAAATAAGGTGAGTAAATTCCACACAATTATCATTAGTCCATACAGGGTACTGTCAATTATTCCAGAACTGTGTAGTATCCGGTACCTAATCATTTTCATTTGTATAAGTCATTTGTATAAGTCTAGTTGAAGTAATCTATGTCCGCTTGTTCGTTTTAAATCGGTGGGGCACAAGACAGTTCATTAGGAATGCGCGGACGGGTACTTGGACAAAATCGTCCCTCATTGGGATCTATATTATATTCTTCTCGTAATGATATAATTTAACTTGTTTTTCAGTTATCTGGATTAATGTCTCGGTCGCTGCCACTAACAATCGACACTTCGGATGCTGTTGGAGCAGTAGATACAGAAGTGACGACCAGCGGCAAGAGGAAGACAAAAGCGTCGCTCATTAGCAACATGTCGATATCTTTAGCATCACAGTCGTCAATTACAATGCCTTCAACACAAACACAACCAGCCGATGCTATTGCCGATGGTGAGATCGACACAAATGTCGTCGCTTACGATTATCCTCAGCATCCGGCCGAGACCAAAGATCAGCACACCAGTTTTGTGTTCAATTGGCACATCACGAGCAATAATAACGACATAGCATCAGTGGAACCCCTGCAGAAAACTGACGAGGATCTCCTGGCGCTTCTAGGAAATTTACACAAGCCTCTGATATTCGGTATGATAGCCGGCTTAGTTCTGCTTATGTTTCTCCTTCTATTCTTCGCGTGTCCTTTGCGGAATCCTAGAATGTCCAGCGATAAGGCTATGCTCATTGAAGAAGACTTGACGGCTCATCGCCACACCTTGCCACCAGCGCAGATGGACCCATCAAAATCCTCCGGATTTGAAGCACCGACTATAGACAACGTATGCAAGTCACCCACCACATGCTCCAGGTACACGCTCCGAGTGTAAGCCGTTTCCCGGGTAAAGGAAAGCAGAGAACTCAAATGCAAAATTTATATAAAACACACTGCAAATAAATTAAACACAAACGTATGAGTATGCAGACGGAAATCAGATAAAAGTTGCCCAAGGAATTAAATTAGGATATATCCACGAAAATCAATCATACTTTTGTTGACTATCTCATTAACCATAAGAAGAAAACTAACTTAGTTTGTAATCCAACGACTAAAACTGCATGAATATGTGTGCGTGCGGGCGGTTGGTCGGTAATGTGTGTAAGTGAACCGGATTTGAGGCACATAAGACCGTGTTGTCGAATATGGAAACGAGTAATTCACATAAATATGACGGTGTACTCATAATTACTCGAGTAGCTTGCAAGTGTATTCCATACCAGAAACCCGTAAGTACGAACCACGCTCCAATACTACAATGCCTGCCGGTTCAAAGGGCCTAGAATGCAACCATTGAGTTGTAAACGAATGATCAAATGGCCCAAAAAATGATTTGTTATTGGCCCCTAATATTTCCAAAACCGCCACTATAAATAGGTCGCAAACCCAATATTAACCCGGCCTACGGTCTATCAATGCTCCTTGTACAGATACAGATCGTTCACAATTCAGAAGTCCTTAACAAGCGAACATAATCAAAATTATCTCATTTACACTTTTAGGCAATTTTTTTTTTTTAACAAATTAAACGGATTTAACATACATTGGCTTCAAATCCACGAGCAAAACAATTTTATACAAACCTTTTCGTATAACATACCTATGTAATTAATTAAGTAATCGTAATATTAATCAAAATTCTAAATTATAAATCTAGCCATACACTCCATACCAATTGAACGGGATCTCATAATCTACATTCACAGTACGCGATATTCGTATACGAATATTGACGAGACAGTTGGCAACGCCATTCAATATTCGGATAATAAGAATTCTTCCACGAATACATTTGCCTCGGCACTTTCCTTTGCAAGAGACATAGTGGTTGCTATATACTCGAAACGAAATGTCGTGTTTCTTCTATAAAGCAAGAAAACGCGTAAAAAAATGAATTCAAAATAGATATGTTTTATATCCGGCCCAAGCTTCTGAAAACAACAACAGAAGTAGCCCTATTCAAGCGGATTGGAGTGTGTAGGACTAATTGAAAGTATGAGAGACTGTTTGTAAACGTCCTCTGTGCGTTCTGTCCGCTCAGGCAACCTATTCGGCCTGCCAGAAGGACCGGTGCGTCAGCGGACATGTATCAGAAACGAAGAGAAACAACCCAATCATTCTATGAGCACGACGATATTCCTTAAAGTAAACCGACTTACTTACACCACCACAATAACAATCAATTGCATGGGACGACTGAGCACGGCAATGGTTTTATTGTTTCGGAAGCATTTTTAAGTTAATTCATATATGTGTATATACATACATTTGTATGTGTGTACGGGCTACACTAATCGACATCGACCGTGCAGTCTTTCGATTTCAAATGTCCTCCACCAATACAACGCGCCACAGAGTGTACGCACATACAAATGTATGTAGATACACACATGCATATAAACCCATATCCACATAGAATATTAACAGTTAAATAGTAATACTTTGCATGTACAAAGACTTAAGGTCGACAAAGCCGGAAGAAATTGTCGCAACTGCGGGTGCAGCAAAAAGCACCACCTCGTGATCTGCGAACATAAACAACAATTTCCCGGCGAACCTTAGGTCGCTCAATCAATTTGTAATGGAAAAGCAATGCACCCCAAAACAAACTATGATACGATACCTAAGCTTAGCATTTAATAATAGTATTTGTAAATTTTTAATCATTTTTATAAGAGCAAAGGCGCGCGCTATTGCAAACTACATTATGAATACAAAAAAGCTTATTTTTCTTAGTAATTACATAAATATTACTGTACATATACATACGTATACATATATATATATATATATATGTGTGTGTATTATATATATCTATATATATATATATATATACATATATGCCGTCTTCTATGGCAAAACCCAATTAAAAGTGACGTCTTGAAAAATCAAAACTACTGAGCTCTGGACCCACAGTCACCGATATACCCCCTGCTCCACTTGGAAAGGTCCATACAGAACTCCGATTCCCTATACATTCATATTACACATGAAACCAACGCGTATCAATGCGTGGAATGAAATTAACAAACTGATTTTTTCTGGTTTATTCATAAGGAATAAAGGAGTTCGATTTTCTTCAATTTACGCCACACCGAATTTGCTACAACAGGCATGCATGTGCAAGAAAACAATAAATTAAAAAAAATATACTCGCAACCGGAAAATGCTTTGTGTATTTTGCTGACAGTTTGATGGCCGATTTTGTCCTACACCCTGAACTGTCAGCTGTCATGAGTTTTCTCTACAGCAACACTTCAACATGCAAATGGATCGAATTGGATTGATTCAGAACCCTATGGACTGTAATGTACTATCCGTATTTAGAGTATGCCGAACTTACTAGTAGTAAGCTGCAAATCGAAGTACGTTTCTTATTTAACCATGACTTTGAATTCGGTGCTGCGAAAACAGTCCTGCGAACTATACGAACTCTGGTGTAAAGTGTTAGCTCATAACTTATTTCGCATATATTGCATATGCGTATATTGCATATGCGTATAGTAAATCGGCTTAATAATACAGCACCGCAAAAACGCTTTTAATTCAGCTTACATATTCGTTTTTTTCCATTCCTATTTGATAAGTGTTTCCAAGCAGGCTAAGCATGAAATTACCCAACAAACTCATATTCAATACTGACTACTTACGTTCGCTGAAGATGACTTTGTCCATTTCAAATCAATTGCAAATATTTTGTAAATTATCTTGTCGAATGTCTACCGTAATGTGTCTGTACTGAACCGACTCTAACATGTAGGTGCGTACGTAGGTGGGTATCTAAGTTGGTATGTTAAGGAATATTCAGAACGGTGGTGGTCGGCGAACAAATGATATTCGAGGACTATTAACCGCGTTACTGATCTTACTTTATGCCGACTTTGACATCCATTTATGTACGTGTGTTCGGTCTTTGAAGGCGCAAATTCTAACACTACCTTTGATTGTAAGTATTTTTTACATTTAAGTAAGATTAAGTAAATTTATTCTAAACTAATTACTTTAAATAAAGCAACAAATAAATTGATATAAAACTTAAGAAAACAATAAATCTTGTGTATGTGTATTTTTTTTAAATGGTCAGTGTACGAAGGTTGGGCATGTCTTGCAGTTATTCCCAAGCTTTGGAGGGTTATTGATCTATATGCTGGTTCGAATTTCCAAACCTGGAATTTCGACCATTAACAAATTTTTCATAATAATGGAATGCAGTTTTCTCACAAGTGGCTCTGTCATTAGCCAAGTTTCGCAGCCTAATTTCACATTTGAGTTTAGCAAACGATTTTTTGAGGATGATCTCCAAATGGTCCACAGCTAAGATAAGTCACCTTGGGCTTTACCCTGCTTCGGATGTCATTAGCTGTGTCACCGTCTGTAGAAATTATGCTCCCTAGATTGTTGTTTATGTGATCGAAACAGGAGCGGTTTGGGCGAAAGTAAAGTTTTTGATACCAACATTATGCCTCTGTTTGCTATATTTTCTCAAAGAGTGGGTGCAATAGGTCAGCAGTGGTTTTGCAGCAGACATCTAAGCTAATATGTTGTCGACTCCGGGGGATTTGGTTTTTTTTATGGCGACAATAGTTTTTATGATTTAATTTTTCTGTTGTGGTTTTTGGATTTGTGGTTGGTGGATTTTGTTATTATTTCGCCGGAATATAGAAGAACGTATAATATTTAGAGGAGCTGGAGGTGGTAAATCGCGGTTGTGCAGAACGTTTTAAATGGTATTTGAATAGTTCAAGTCGAAGTTGCTATAATGTTCCGAAATTTCTCTTGGAATGTCCTATAGACGTTTCAGCCAGATTCTCATACCAGCTGAGCTTATCTCTTCTACACGATCGCTCTTTTGACATTATATACATTATACTTTTGCGATGTTTTGTGATAATGTCCCATGTCTCGATGCTCATCCACGTTTGCATTTGCATTTGACTACACTACGGGCACCTATGGGACAGTTAGAGGATGCAAGCAAGGGTGTAGCTATAGGGGGTAGGTATGGTTGGGCGAAGTGTTTGTATGAAAATCGACAGCACCGCCGGAATGTGGGTTGTGTATCGCTATTCTAAAATAAATCAGCTAAACATCAACTCCAATTGGTTCCAACTTATGACCTGAATCGATCGTGCTGTTATCGTCAATATTATAGCCACCATTTACGTCATAAGTCGAAAATTGAACTGATCGAATGGACCATGTAAGTCGGAGTTGCGGCGGACATAAGTCGGTTATAATATCTAAAAAAAATCATTCCAACAATATTTATGTCTTGTATTATTATTTTATGCGCTCGAGCTCTTAAAAAACACCCGTGACTTTCTAATAATTGTGTTTTGTACTGTACATACATTCCAGAATACATAGTGGCAACACATAATTGCTTTATCAACCTGAAATGCCTTCAAGAAATGAGAATTCGGTAAACCAAACACATGTTTAGTTGTTCACTTTGCCATATCCATCTTACATATTTTTTTGTCCGTCTCAAAAAAGACGTATACAAACGTGTTATTTACAAAAACATGCATAAACAGGATGAGTTTATTTCAAAATCGTTTAAAAAAGTACAGTGTACAAACAGGATTAGGTGTATCGAACGATGTGATGTTTGGGAAAGAGTTGAGTTGAACTTTCTTCAGCGAAGCACCTAGCACATAGTTAGCAGTTAATCAAAGGCCAAGAGTCGATAAAAAATGAACTGAGTAAACCACAGAGACCCCAATTAACTTAATAAACACTGAGTGGAACATTACCACAAAAGGTCTTTGAAAATCGAACGATGGCAGGAGAGAGTGAGGATGGCTTCGTTGTAAAGTGCCAGCTGATGGATTCACAACATTTTGCCTTTCTTGGGACAAACACCCACACGACCACAACAATTAGACAATGACACCGGATGAAGACAATGGCGCAGTTCGCAACACCGGAAGCAGTACCAACTTGTAGAACACATTTGTCAAGTAAATTCAGCGGGAGTGGTGGGACGGAGCAGGAGGGTTATTTTTGACAATTAAATGGTGCCAAAACCTGTCAGTGGCAATTCTTGACAACTGCTGTGGTCACGCCTTCCAAAGATGCCAAAACAATGCTCCTTACTCCGTGTATGTCTGTGTTGCAGTACCCATCCAGCAGGTGAGATCTCAAGGGTGCCATTTTAACAAATGTGTCAAATTTGCCATTTTCCCAATAGATGAACAACAACAAATATCCCAGCCTCGGAAAGTGAGGGAGGATGGCAATAAGAATGAGCTATCTGCCACCTGTGACGATGATTGTGTCTTTGGGTCGCCTTAACGTCTGCTCCTTCCATTTCTCCTTCCGAACATTGCGGTTCAAGGTGAACGATTCAATTCCATTGAACAACATTCAACTATGTTGTTGTGTCATCTTCAGAAGGCAGATTGCTTGTATCGCATAAGAAAATTATCCATGGAGCGTGTCATTGGATCTCAGCGTTAAGAATTCATCACTCATTCAAACATGCGAATATACGGCAGGCATGGTGTGATTGTATATTAGAGCCCTGTATGTGTCCGCATAAGTACTCAATGTAAGAGGTAACAATATTAGCGTGTTTGCGGAAGCGGAGTGGGAGTGGGAGAAAGGGCGTTTCAGCTTCCACTTCAACTTAAGCTTTCTTCTTTCCTTAACAATCATCCGTTAGGCATCATTGCGTAATAAAGCGAGAAACCCAACAAAGACGGCGATAGTAATACAAATGCTTCCTTGCGTTCCCCCACAGTCTTCGCACTTGGCAGAAGGACGAACCACGGGAATTACATACATATATTGTGTATATTTATTAGATTGGAGTGTAGTCGGCGTCTACTACTGGATCGAGAGGTATTTAAAATATTGAAATCTATTTGTGTTGTTGTTGCTTGGGTAGTGTGTTCACAACTTTTTGGAATTAACTGGGTCGTACTGTGACTCTCGAAAGGAGTGGCCATTTTCTGGATGATATTGGGACAAAGCTACTTATTTGACTCAAAATTACTTATTTGACATGCAACTTTCATCGAATGAATTATCAGATGGTAATGAGTTATCATTATTAGGTAATGCAAGCTGACTAATAGGATTCGTATTTATAAAATTGACTTACGTTTATGTTTTATATCTGCAACAAATTCCGATTAAAATTATCTAAAAGGAGAAAAGAAACAGAAACAAACTCATATACTCAAATAACTCTGTTAAAGGGAATAATAAGTAATGATACAATTGATGTATAGGAGTGAATTAAGTGTTGTGACTTCCCCCCAAGACAAGATATGTTTGTCCAAAATCAATACTGTAATTTACAATTTCTAACGTCTAAATTAGAATGAACAGAAACTTCTTCCTCATTTTCAAAAATTGGTTGTTTTAGATTTTCTAATTCCTAATTTCCTAATTTTTATTGGAGATTTAGGAAAGTTCTCAACGATAAATGAAGTTTGTCTAAATTTTAAATGGAATTTTCTCCGTTTTACAGTTTCTACGGGAAATTCTGGAATTATTATTGAATGTTTCGCCATTTCATCTGAAATTTCATAAAAATCAAGTGAATTGTTCTTAATTTCAATTGAGTTTCTTTATGTCGAAAAAATTTAAACTTTTCGGGATTTCAAATGAAAAATTGAAAACGACAACATCTGTCAGATTTTAAAGGCAGGAATGTGAAGTTACAGCCGTAACAACAGTCGGGTCGCCCAGAAGAGTTCGTGGCAGATATTTGGTCGTTATTGAGAGAATGAGATTTGGTAAATATGACATTGGAAAACCCTTTGGAGAAATAATGTATATCCAAGAGCACCACCAAAAAACCAAAAATATTAAATAAGAAAAACAGTGCACCGGTTGACAGCTAACATGGGCCCTAAGCAAATAGCGAGCACACAATCGTGTCTTGTGCTATCTTCGTCCCAGGATTTGCCAATGGTGGTTATTTTAGATTCAATGTATATTTTCCAAGAATGGTCTGGTCGGCTTCTTCTTCGGTTGCCTTGTGTGTTCCATGCTATGGCATTTCATTCAGTGGTCTTCTGACAGTGTCCCCAATCCAACGCCATTTTCGTGTTCTAATTGGAGACGTAGCACGGGTTTTCGTTCTCTGCATCGCAAAAGCTCGAAGTGTTGACAGCTGCGACGAGACGAGACGCGAGGGCACCAGTCTCCACAAACCACGATGCTGGCAGCACACGGCCGCACCAAAATCGAAATATGAACTTGAAAAATGAGTAACATAACAGACATCCAAATAACTACCATTCATACGGGAGTCAAGTCAATAGTTTCCTGTATGAGTCGTTCTTCATCTTGGTAGAATAACTAAGGAAATGCAAAGTCTTTAAATCGCCTGAAAAGGCGTCATTACGAGGAACTCGTATTTGCCACAAATTGTGTGCTCTACGAATGAATGAACACAAGCGGAAGCAGAGACAACAACATTAAATAAACAACATCGTATTGGCAAAGGATGTTAGCGAATGGGACCGGGATCCAGTCTTTCCAATTTGAGTATTGTTCGAGTGTATGCACGCCGCACGCCGTTGTTAGCATAATGAAACAAACGGAGCAAAAAACAATAAACCGAGATAACAATGACAATTTTGTCAAATGCTGTCAATTTGTGGTAGATTGTCACCAAATATCGTGTAACAATACAATACCGATAATATTAAATTTCTTTGCCATCTTGCTGTTTGCGCGTGTGTTCATATGTATGGGCGCCTCACCAGAAATGGTGGCTGTAGTCTATCTACGCCCCGACTTACAGAGATAAAATTTTCGATACAAAGTACTTTACTATTGTCAATTCAATATTTCGTTTATACTCGCTCTATGCGAGTTGTTATAGATGGGGTCTCATCCAACGAACAAAATCTACTCCTTTGCGGATGACAGCAACCTCTGTCATTCATACGCATTTGAGCATCGGCCAGGACCTCTGGAGGTCGTGGTGCGTATTGCAATGTATCAGGTACACAACTGTTTAATGCTTTTCTAGATATGTTTTATATTGGTTAGAGATGCCTCTCTTACTCCTAAAGTCGCCAGCCGCGGAAAAATGTTTGATTGTCTTATCAGGTTTCGAACCTGGGTTCTTCTGCGTGGCAGTCGTGGTATTCGCTACCGAAAATGACGATTATAGATAGACGCCACTGCAAATAGATGAATAAAATCGGCCTATCTGCACAATCTGTTAAAGATCAAAGCTCATAACTCCGGCCAGCCTTTATTATTAATATACACTGGGGCGGTAATTTACACAAGCTGTCAGTAGCGAGACCACTGATTCGAACAATTAAAATGACAGCTGTCGACATCTGAGAAGTGTTCCTTAAACCTTGAATCGGGCGAATTGTATAAATGTTTAGTACTCCTCTTCAATAAGGGTTTAAAGGGGAATACCCATTTCAGAGTGTCAAAGTCTTGAACTGACTACGTTCCGGAAGCGAAGACAGGAACAAAGAAGTAACGAATTAATTATGACACTGTTGCAAGCAGACACCATTTGGCCATAATTACTCCTGCAAAATTCAATTACCACTACGAAAACGAAAGCACCGAGCACCGCAAACGAAACCCAATGCACGAGTACCATTCGAATGGGGCGAATGGAATCCAATCCAATTTTAGTCAACACTAAATTCAATTTCGATATCAGAATGAATTTTTAATGTTGCCACAGCAATGAAGCTGCAATTGCGACAAAGCAACGAACGCTGATGAAGAAACAATAAAAAAAAAACGAAATGTAAAGGAACTGTGTTGGCCAATGCTAACTGCAACAGAGCAAAAAGCAAGACAAGGCACATGCGTTATCGGCGAGACAACCCAATATGCTCAAATATCCGTTGATGTGTTCCAGTTACTGCAGTTCTGGTCGAACATATTATTTTTCCATTCGTTTGGATTCGCCCTGAGTTATTTCAATTCTATTCCACAATTTAAGTTCATTTGTTTGCATACGCTAATACGAAAAAACGAGCCAATAACCCGATGTTGAAACATCTGCTAGAGGGGAAGTAACGTTTCGAATCGAACAGTAGAAGTACATATGTACGCCACCTCAGGATGTAGTGCGTACTAGGTTCCTTATCCGGACACGATAGATTGTATAAGAGTGGAAACCGAAACTCTTTACAAGTTTGCATTATTTCATCGTCAACGTCGTGCGATATCCGTCTACATATAAAAAAATAAAATCGTTCAAACAATGCATACATTTGAACGTATCTAGAGGTAAACATATTTCGCGGTATTGGAACGAAATATGTTTTGAAAAATATATTGTTACTATTTATCGAATCACAATATGTACATAATCGCCGACTAGATTCGTTACATTCGGTAGGGGACAATAAAAAAGAAGTCGAAGGCGCGACAGAATAGATGCAGCGCCATATCGAGTTAGTGGATGAATTCATATACTCCGAAATAAGAAGAATCTATACAAATGGCAAACAAATAAATCGCCAGCAGGTCTCCAGTAGATCGGTTTTTACGGAAGCCATCCTTCAAAAAGCCGTTAGATTGTAGGACTCTTGGAACGCCGAACACATTGCAATTGGATTTGTAAGTACGTACGTACGTATTTCCCAACATATTCATGAACTTACAGGAGTGGTCGCAAGCACAGTCAATCTGCATCGTTATAGGAGTGATTTTTTAGAGCGAGTGGAAAAAAAACAGGAAAATAATTATAATAACATTGAATAAATGAAAATGTACAAAATTGAAAATTCATTAAATGGAAATAACTTTCGAATTGCAATAATTTAAATTTGCTATGCTGGCTAACAGCCACAATCTGAGCCGGACGCCAGCGTAAGCCACTCCGCAAAGGCTACACGACGAAGAACATTCAACTAAC
The DNA here is from genome assembly GCA_958296145.1 of Hydrotaea cyrtoneurina. Taxonomy (NCBI): domain Eukaryota; kingdom Metazoa; phylum Arthropoda; class Insecta; order Diptera; family Muscidae; genus Hydrotaea; species Hydrotaea cyrtoneurina. Next base: position 128,126 of record OY282513.1, on the reverse strand, counting down.
TCCAGTCAACGACAATGGCAGACGACGATACCACATTGGAGGCAACAAGCGAAGCCACATAAAATTAAGAGGACCATTTTGCAAAATTGGAATTCTCAACACAAATGTTACAAGCCGGCTCAACGCCTTCTTTGTGTTCTGTGCTTGGGATGCGAACGAACATTTGGCTGACTGCTCGCCTTTCCTTTTGCCCCAATCCCGGCAACGCAAAAGATACAAAGCATCTGAAGGGATAAAGATGATCGGACCAGTGTTTCGCTCCATGCACCACAAACGATTAACATTTGTAAAGATTTAATGAAACGAAATTTTCGCGATCACCTGTCAATATTGCATGCTGCGGTCTTAAATACCACGGACAGCACATTCGAAAGGCATGCATAGTAGACGTACTGGATGACTTGCGTTGGCAGTGTCCTGTTGTCCGACTTGGAGCACATGCAGCAAGCACATCGTTTTGCTGTCGATGTTCTGTTGTGGAGTTCGAACTCAATGGGAGGTACACAGCGTTTTCCAACCAACATTTGGACAAATATGTTGTGTGTTCATGGATAGGGTGGCCCCCCCTCAATGTGTTGACTCTGCATAGGTATTTGTTTCTAAATTATGTTTTTCCATAAAAAAATAAACCGGCTGAAACATATTGCATTGTTCTCGCGCATTGGAATAACTTCCAAATATACTGCCCATCGTCTGTGTCAGTATATCGTCAGACATGATCAAATCCGCTTATATTGTGACCGTGATAGTGGCACGTGTTGGACCAATGTCCGAAAGAGTTTCGGTTCAAAGTGCACTAATATGGGGGCGGGGCGGAACATTTGCTATTTTCAAGCATATCGATTATCATAAGGGGCACCCTAATGGCATTAAGTTGTTGCCGCCTGGCCAATTATTGCAAAAACAACAAACGTCTCCTTTCCAAATAAATGATCGACGTTTTGGTTTGTTCTCAAAGCCGTGATCGGCAGTTCATGTGTTATTCTGTGCAGATTTAAGCTATCTACGTAATACCCATTTTAATTACCCGAATCTGCTCCCTCGTCTCGTTTCTTTGGCCAACTGAAAGCCCTCAAAATAATTAATTTGTCTCCTCTCCAGCCAAAATGGCACGCTGGTGCTTTGTACAGACATGCCAGTACGTAGTTCTTAAGATGGGCTCTATCTCTCCAGTCACAATGGTTACATGGACAGTAATCGCTATTGAATGTCTTTGGAGATAAGATTGCGTCGGACATTGGGCATTTGCAGCTGCAGACAACACGTCGTTAAAGACGATGACATCCAAATGAGTACATTCACACAGCGATTCTCAGTGGACTTGGCAAAAAAAACAACTGAACTGGAGCGACGATTGCAACTTCAACTGCAACACCAAAATGGAATGTAGACAGATGCGGAACGGGTTTCTTATCAAGTTTACGGTTGCAACCGCGATATCGTTTACCTCCTGTTGCTGCCTGCCATCACAGCGGCAGCCACGTTCGTGATTTAATAAAAAAGTTAAAGCAAACATTAGCATCAGACAACTAAAGGCACACATTTCACACGCATGCATGCGACTGAAGGTTGTGCACGATCTGGAATCCCCCTTGAAAATTGAAAAGTGTGTATGATCCGGAAAAAAAATGACCGGTGACAGACGAATTTCTCTTTGGAAGTATATCTGCTGGCTGATGCAGATGTTGGTGGATGTCACAACTGCATGAATACATAGGTGAGATACTGTTATCTTCCAGACCGAATATGAAGCAACGACTGACGAGCCCATACAACATGGATCCCTTGTGGAAGATTAAGTATTTTGCTTCATGACGAAGGTTGCGCTAATGTCAATTTGTGAAATTGTTTTCACGTACGGGGGCATCGGGAGAATTATTTAGTGGAGTAATAAAAAGTCCCTAACATAACAGCGAAACTTCTGTACAAGCACTAATTGCGTTTGGAGCTATTGCATTTAAGTTTTTGTTTAGAATGTGTAAAAAAACATAAAATATATTACCAAGTCTTTAAAAACTATTCTAGGGCGGATAAACTTGAAAACGAGAGGGAACTTGGAACGAGGAGGATATTTTAAAACAAACATCCAATTTTAAGTCTTCTAGAATATGGAAGTTACCAAATTCAAATTTGGGCAAGCCTTTGTTATACAAAAACATGGGCTAATAAGGTCTAGTTCTCCCACAGCTGGTTACCGCTCAATCCTGTTACATTGTCTCAAATTGGCCCACATCGAACATCATACATGGCTTTTAGTCAGACAGCAATTCAATTTATGACCGAACATTTCACCCAAATTTCAAACCTGACATCGTCACTTAACATTGATTTGCATTAGTTTACATTCTTGACAATTCTCATTCGAATCGATGTCTTTCTTACTTATTGAAATACATACTCCGTACTCCTCACTATGCCGTCGTAGTTCAAAAGACCTCTCAACACACTGAGAGCTGTATTCCTTGTGAATTCATTTAGCGTTAAATCCTTTGTTAATGACTTTTAAGTATTTGAGCCGATACTCTGACCTCTCTCGTGAATGTCAAAATAAATTCGTATTGATATCTTGATTGTCCAGAGTTGGGCAAATCGGAAACAGTCAGTGAACGCTTTTAGTTGGCAGCTTCGGCATTCGTAGTAATGGAGTTGTTTGTAGTGATGTTCTGTTGTCTGCAAGATAAGATAACCAATTCAACACACTCAGCTCAGAAACTGACAATTTAAGGATTATGAACTACCCAATGATCTTATATTGATGTAAGCACAGCAATGAAAACATCATTTAATAATATTTTGACGAGCATCTTTTAATATACACACGTACATTTTCCTTTATTGCATGGTCATGTTCGTACTATTTTGACTACCTTTGTTTAGAGCATCGAACATATTGGTGATCAGACTTAGGGCTTAAAAAATGAAAACAAAAAATACTTTTGGCTAAAATTTACCACTGTGACGAATTTTAGGAAAGATTTTAATTTTAAATTATTATTAAAAATAAATTCATAAGTAGTGCATCAAATTCATACATACGTTAATGTAAAATTAAAGTAAAATGTAAAATTGATCAAACAAATTGCTGGAACCATATTATATAATAACTATTTCTTGAGGGCGACTATCACACAAACATCAAACAATTTCATCGGCGGGTTTCTACCACCGAAATGCTGGCGACTTTACGAGTAAGAGAGTAATCTGTAAACTCTAGAAAAGCATTAGCCTTTCGGATCCGGCTTTAAACAGTAGGTGCCGGTCGGTGACTATACACAATTACATTACATTACAAAATGTCAAAATGACGAAAAATCGTCACGTCTGGCACCACCCGCCAGTGGGTGCCAGATATGTGTTAGTGTTAAGGCAAATATGAAGTGACAAAAAAAAATGAAAAGTCCTTGGTATACCGGATTGTCATTTACGTGATGTTGTCTGTAGAGAGTAAAGCTACATTCGGCAAACAAACTATTTAACTTTCGCTTGGTTTTACTGTAAAACAATAATTTTAATGCGTTTCAATAGTTTTTGTATAAACACTTTTTTCGCAAAACGATATGAACAAGTTCACTCTACTGGGAACAGCTACTGAAAGAACACATGCAATAGCCGCCGCATTTTGTTTACCTGCTGTTAGCCCTTATTGTTTTTTTAGCCCTTATTGTTTTGGTCTGTGTCACCCGGTTTACCCTTGGACCCAAAAATTAGAATATAAATTTACTTTGTATTGTAATTAATAATAAAAAAATCGCACACAAAACGTTTCTCGTTATGTGACAAAAATTGTCAGGACATTTTATTGTTTGGATTGATAGTTAGTTTGCCATCAACAATATCGAGCAACTGTTTCGAACATCTTTCAGCAGACGGACCATTTTCAATGATCACACGAATGTCTCAATGCCATACGTACCACAACCTATGAAGGTGTAGACAATTATGGCAAGTATAGGGGACCGCAACCTTTTTCAGGACGTATTAATTTCTGTGCAAATGCCATATGTATTTGAAGGTGGTAGTTCCACTTCCCTTGGTCCGATCATGACATAATTTTTCCTTATGGCATTTGAACATTTGAAAATTATAAACCAAACTCCACCTACTGGATGCAAATATACCTACACAATTTTCTCATGTCCAAACATACATACACACACGTCTGAATATATAAGTCTATTAAAAAAAAAAAACCTCCGCGCTGTAGAGCTACACTCGGTGCTTTAGGACAATATTCCCCGTGAACAGCAGACGCTAATTGACATTTTGCCCAGTCGTACTCGTTGTTTGAATGTGTCGACATTGCTTCTTTTTCTTTGTAATTGCATCACTTCGGACTACAATGCTTCTTTATTTCAATTTGTACATCTGCATGTGGCTAATAATTGACTAAATTGTCCCCGACATGGAAGTAACTACTCAAGTACCAGTGACAAGACGATAGATTATCCAGTATGAATATGATATCTCAGTTAGACCGAATGGCATGCATTTACAACTATTCACAAGACTACATTAAAATGGGTCGCGACCTGTACAAAAAAAAATCCAGTCGTCACCGTCCACAGAAAAAACTTTGGCGACAATTTACAGAATTTGCTCTCGAACTAAAAATACAGCAAAGCTCATTCGTATTGGACATCGCCAAAGTCATATGAAGTGGTCACCTGATTGCCCCTATTGTTGGAATTGTTAATTTTTTATGTCTTCTTTGTGGGTTTTGCAAATAAATGCTAAATCAAATTTTTTGCCAGGAAATTCAAGTAATATCTTAATGCACACAAATCCCCCGTTAAATGATATCAGCAAAACCTAGTCAATAACTATACAATGTTCCCCGTCTTCATGGAGCGTTAGGGGAAAAATATGCAACAGTGACATGTCTAAATGAAATCGCCGTGGAGAGTGTGTGTTGTTTTGAATCGCAACCTCAATGTGGATTTAACTAAATATTTCCAAAAAAAAACATGGAATTCCCCCACTGTATGTCATGCATATGGCTATTCCAACTCATTGCTTTTGTTGGTGTTATTGTATATGGTGGATAAATATTCAAAACAGTACAGAACAAAAGAGAAAGAGAAAATGATCGTACTGTGACCAGTGTTGTTATAATGGCGTATACGTTTATACTGAAATCGTATATGTTTGGTCGAGCATTAGTGAGATTAACGTATTAAGTACTGTAATGATACGCAAAAACTTAAGACTTCAGCAGCAAATGAAAAACATTTCCATGTATTTTAATATTTATGATCCAAACGATTTGGCAACGGAACTAAGATTCATCGAATATAAAACAAAAACGTGTTGTTTCTCATCTTTTGTGATACAGACTGAAACTATCAGTCATTCGAATCAATGACATTCGTTTTTATGCGATAGTAACAATGTAAAATAGCCTGAATATAGTATATGTCATTTCTTTGGGGAAGTTGTTGTGTAACCCCATTGTTTAATACATATGTAATAAACAGGTAGATACATATGTGCGTATGTATCAAATATTTCATTACAAATTCATTTAAATTTAAATTGTCAATGGAAAATGTGAACAAAGAGTAATAAATTGCAAATTCCAATCGTTTTTACCAAACACGAAAGCTTTTAATATTGATTTTTTTTTTGGTACACGTACAATGAATTTGTTGCCAGTTGAGTACACATATTCTCTTCGAAACAAAAGAAAGATAACGAAAATCATCTGAAAAAACTGAGGGTCTACATGTGCATGTTCATTTGAAAAATGTCGCCGCAAGAATAACTTCTCTCAAGAATTGTTGCCGTCCGCAGCAGTAAACAAAACACACAATGTTGCCCTAGGCCACAAATTGTCCAAGAATATGTAAAAATTGTACTAATGCAATTTCTCTGAATTGAATTACTGCTTACTGGGACCCTTTTTTATTTTTTACTTTTTACTTTTTTTATTTTGTTCTATGTTATTGCTCTGGTACTTTATGGCTGGGGAGCCAAATGATAGGGTTGTAATAATGTTTTTTCCTTTTAATTTTAAATTGTAATTAATCTTAATTAAATCAATACTCAGGTTTTTTCTTACAATGTAATATATTTCATTGGCCTTGATGGCTTTATATTACGTATATGGATTAATAAAGAAATAAATAAAATAAATAAAATAAATAAAATAAAGTATGAACAATAAAATTTGGTTTTATAAATACGTCAACATGTTGTTTTTTATACTTCAAACAAGTCCGAAGAATTCTTTATTGACAATAACGCACAAAATTTAACATTTTTTAATACGAAAAAACGGCCAAAACACAATTACACAATAAAATGATCCCATAAATTTACACAAACAAATTTATTGGAGAGCTCTAACATGCATCTCTGCTGCATGTGCCAAAAGTTCACTACCCTTGAATTTTCGTTGTCAATCTTGGCTTCGAAATTTCAAAATAGGTTTTTAAAATGCCTATACCAAGAATAGTTTTATTAACAACTAATGAATGATAGCTGTCATGAATTCGAGAATAGCATTGGGAAGTTCCGTTTGTATCAAACGGCTGGAGTCAATAATGTCAGTTATGCCCATTACTGTTTGATCACACATTTAGGACATTTTACGATATTCGAAAGTGTTGACGCTTTTGGATTTTCATTCTATTGACATCACTGACAATGACAATAGCGCGAGCTACTTTTCCAGACGAACAAGTGTTTAACGGTCACATCGGTTACGGCAATCTCCACCAAATGGTATAACTTTAATGACGAATTGTACAGCCAGCTACCCGACGACTGTGGAAAGAAACATTCCAAATGGCATTAGTAAGTACGACCCACACAACAGCACACACTGGTCTACGGCGGCTGAGAGGAACGTTTCAGAATATGCGGGTACAATTACACATCATTACGAATTTAGTAACCCATTAACAAGTACTAACACTCGAAGAATCGTCACGAGAAAGTGTGTTAGTTTAGCGATTCTCTCTTCAGGTGTTAAATGAGTAGTCAGTCGCTCAAATGCTCATTTCAGTTTCTTGGCAAACAGTGTCTCGAAGTATGCCGACGAGACTTTCGGTGCTGATTGCCGGTAGTATTGCGATGTTTCTGTTGCTGTTAGCGGTAGTTGTTCTGGTGGTTCGCGGGAGTTCATGTAACGCTATGGAAGACTGTGATCAATTCAAGGCCATATGTGCGTCAAATAGGGATGATCATCAGTTCTTTTACAGCCACTGTGACATGTTGCGAGAGAATTGCATGACCGGAAATAGTGAGTACTTACTGGATACGTCCAGGGAATCACTTCTCAGTGTAATATCGATTTGTGTTTTATGTTTCAGATTGGAAGCGTGATCATTTTTCACACTGTAATGTCAATCACTAGGTAAGAGTTGAATAAACAGCTCACTACGTATGTATTTTCTCTAATTGAAAGGTAGTCTGTATTTAAAAATATATAAACGCTAGTAAACCAAAGTCGAATGTTTTCGAAATAAAATGGAAGAAATGCCAAACTCGTTTGTGTTTTCAATTGAAATCGTGTCTGACCATTACCGGTCATAGCCGGTAGTGGACGGCAGTTCGAAACTGCAGTACAACAGAGGGATCAAACCAACGCGGGAGTGTCCATTTCCACGTTGCATCTCCGGTAATGTAGTTCGACTGTACCTCAACTCATGCTATGCATGATCACCAACGCATTCGTCCATTCAATTCCCCACCCTGCCACTTCGGCGGTTGTCCAGCGGCACCGCAACTATACATTCATGCGTATTTCAGAATTATGCCGCCTGCCTAGACGAGCACAGACGAGTAAATAAATAAACAGAATTTATTTATTTATTTTTTATTTTTTAATATGTACGTTCATCTATGTCTGTTTGCCAACACTTAACAGCGTATCAAAATCATTTCACGAAACGAGAATAAAAAGTCATACGGACGTATGCACTTGAAATGTCAACCGTAAGCACTACGGCAGTCAGTGCGCCACATCGTGAAAACAAATACAAATATTGGGTTTGGAAAATCATACAATGTAAAAAACACTTGAGTATTTAAAGTTTTAATAAAGCAAAATAAATGTGTTTATTTAATTCATTCGATTAAAGAGACCCTCAGTAAGAATCACAGCAGCTGTTGAGTTTGTCAGGACATTTTTGTGGCTACGCTAACCAGCATTTCCGTGGAGAGAGGAATCAGCGACGATGGAACTATGAGAAGACGTAAGACCCAACTAATGATTGCAACTGCCCGAGTTGCAAGAGTCAGGCGTCCAACGAACTACAAACTGTAACCGATTTTTCTCGACATTGCACTGGCATTTCATGTCTGTCAAATGAACTGGAATTATATAGTTAGAACAGCGATACCACGGAAAACGCTGACAGGAACAACCGAAACATTTTACGACTTGTTGCTCTGACGAATCTTTAACTGCTATTGAGTTCGCATCGTTTGTCTGGTGTCTTACCACCTGTTATACGTAACAAACTTAACAAAGTTATTTTCTCAATAGAGCCAAAGAAAAATAACAAAGCAGTTGGAAGAATAGCTATGCAAAGTGTAAATTAAGCAGCAAATTGGTGTTAAGCAAACAATTCAGAAATCAAACCCCTCTCTCTCAAACCCCTCTCTCAACACTGTAACATATGTACTTGCGAAAGCAGATAAAAATATTTTTTTGGAGAGAGAAATCTTTTGGAGAAGTTATGCCCCGATTTGGGTTAACGAGGAGTATAGGCGTCGAATGAATCGTGATCTGTATGAGATGTATCCCGAAATGAACGTAGTTATGAGCATCAAAATGCAGCGATTGCGATGGCTCGGCCATTTTGGTCGAATATATAGAAAAGATCTAGGCACAAAGGCGTGATGACAACTACCCAGGAGAGCGCAGAGAGGAACGACCGAGTCTCTGGTGGAAGGACCAAGGGGAAGACATGAAAATCCTTGGTGTGACGAACTGTAGAAAGCACGCACAACATGAACTGCTTGGAAGTCAATCATTAAGCTGGCCAAGACCAACATCAGGTTGTAGAGCAAAGTTAAGTAAGTAAATAATGAGAATTAAGGAGCAGGCGAAACCAGCATGGATTTTCAGTGGTTTTTAAGGCTACACCAACTTTATTCTCCACAGATAAATAAATTGACTACAATATCGTACAATGTTGGTGCTTTTTACGTTCTGAATAGTTACCAACCGTCAAAATATGGAATTACGAAGTATTTAAATAAATAAACTTTAGATATTGCACGAACCTTTCGCCGACTCTACGGTTTGTTCGAGTTCAACTTAAACTTACAAACAGGCACTTTGAAACATTTCTGAACAACCGGTAGCCATGGAGTAGTTAACTAGTTAACTGAAACGAAAAGTTTCATTTCGTCTCTCACTGACGATAAATATACCCTTTTAGTCGTACTTATTGAACTCAGTTAAACAACTTGTTGATCTCTTTACGCACAAAACATACCACAGGATATAAACATTTAGGATCCGAAAGTGTATTGCCCGGAAGTCCACCTTTAGCAGCAATCAATATGAATGCTGTTGTTATGCATAAATGTCTTCCTAAATGTTTCTATAGCCGAGAGTCGAACGAAACGAAATTCAAATGATTCATTTGCGTTCTAATAACGGAGCAATTGTGGTAACAAACATGAGTTCATGAATGTGGTGGATGGTAGTTAAAGGAAAAGTTTCCTATCTCTTTTCACTTTTAATTTTGTGCAGTTTTTCATTACTTTGCTTTCCTCAAATTGTACAGTTCACCCATCGTTCTTTTCCACCCATCGTAACATACACTAAATGCGAGCAGCACATTCAAGTTGTTTTCTTTTTTAAATTCAGAAGATTCTTCATTGGTGAGCTGACTAGTGTCGGTACATCGGCGAACAATAAGCCCATATCATCATTGAGATGAAACTTTCGCTATGATCTCGTGAAAGATCACAAAAGCGATCGAAAATAAATTGTGACCTTTTTTAGACATGGGGGAAATTACATTAAAATGGCGACATAACTCGTGTTTCGAATCAACCAGACTTTTTACTCGAAAAGATAAACACTGGACTCCATTATGAATGTTCACGGCTCGACCAAACACCTACATAGATCCATATTGCTTTGTTCACTCCAGGAGTATGTGGAATATATTAAAGGGTTAATTTGATTCGACCGAGACCAGTTTTTCCACTTTTTCACAATTCGTTCATAATTGCGAACGAACAATAATTGAAAACGATGGTACTGGTGTTTTTGTTGTTGCTCCTTTCAAGCCGAAAGACTGCGGTACTATAATCATTTTTGCAGCGAGCATCAAGGGTTCTCACTGCGCTGAATTCTTCAACTCATCCTTGTTCGTTCATACTGCCTTATGGCAATTCTCTCGTTACTACTCATCCCATCCTGAAAATAAACCATTATCGTGGAACGGAAAGTACCAAGTTTTTATTTGTAATAGCTACGCCAACATAATATACAATTTTCATTTGTGGCAAGTTTGGCATTCATTTACAATGGCTTTTGAATATTCAAACGGACATGGTTGCAACAATGAACAGAAAAGTAACCAAAAAGACATGCATTAAAAATCCCGAATCCCGTTGGTGATATAGAAGGATAAAACAACCAAAATAAATTCCATAAAGTCACCAGGCAGAATTGAGTGACAATCTACTAAGACTACAGGGACTGTTGGCCAATCCAATCCAACTGTACAATAAATAACATGAAAATATGTGGATTGTGAAATGAAGTGAAATAAGATTGCTTACCCTACATGATTATTAACAGTTAAATTTTACAGAATCAGTATAGTAATAAGACGAGTATTTGTGCCGATTAAAGGCAACGTTATTGATTGTTCGGTGACGTTAAGCGATATGGCCGATTGAAGGCAATTGTATTCTTTACTCACTGATGGTAATAGAGACAGAGACTTAGGAAGAAGAATATAATATCTTCTTAACTACTACCAGCTCCGAGTCAGAACTATGCAGTTCTGTTTCAATGAGCTCGGCTGGTTACGGTCGTAATTTGCAGCCAATCCGTTAACGAAATGAAAGAGTGGATTCTGCCCACGTCAACTTTGGAGAGACAGATTTTGTCAACTAGAGTTTGTAGACCGGACATCTTCCGACTTTTCTCCACCCATCTCATGCAATGATGTTGCTTCCGTGATATCGGCTTTATACCCTCAGTGCTATTATAACTGCGGGTGTACACATACTCCATAAATTTAATGTAAGTTAGCAAGCTAGCTGATCACGACGCCATTAAAATACTCTCTTGTCGGAATCTACAGTTTATTGCCGGTTCCGAAATGAAATGTTTTTCATGGCTTCGTCATTGCTCTCTCCCAGCATTCCATGAAGACTCCAGATGGAGAACTGTCCTCAAATCAACGCCGTCTCCGAACAACAAATGCTATTGCAAGAGACGTTTTGCAATGGCTTACTCGTATAGTCGCTAGTTGGGCCCATAAAATAACCAATATTAGTTGTTTATAAGCTGTATAAATTGTTAGTTCAGAGCTTGAGCAGATCATAAATCATAAATAAATAAATTGGTCCCATTTCAGGTGTAATATCACGAAAACTAGTTAACAAATCACCGTCTTTTGTTCCTATTGACTTTGACGGAAAATACAAAAATTTATATTTCTATATTTGCCAAAATATCTTCTTAATGTATCAGCCTCTTTGGCTTTTAGAGTAAAGAAAATGTATATGTATATAAGACATATGTCCGTGGAAACCTACTGCCTACTAATTGTTTTTTAAGGTATATGATTTACATTTTTCATTCTTTTTTTTTTTGCTGGCCAACACTCAGGGGATGCCCCCTATAAATGCAATGCATTGTGTTAGCGGAAGGAAATTAGGGTATCGGAAGGAGGAAAGAGGGAGTAGTGTTTGTTGACATTTGTTTTGAATTTCTGAATGTCACAACTGGCAGGAAACACATTTGCTGGAAGATTATTCCACATACGAACGGTTCGGCTAAAGAACGAATTTTCTCTATAGTGCGTCGTCCGGTCAACCGGCCATTTCACAATGAACGGATGAGATACCCTGGATAGCCGTGTATTCCGACTAAATGTTCTAACGTCAGGGACCAGACGACGGATATCTTCTGAACAGATACCATTAAAATATCTATAGAATAACGATACACAACCCACATTTCGGCGATGCTGTAGGGAGACAATAGAGCTGGATACCCTACCATCCCCTATCTGTGTTGTTAATGGAGCCCCTGCCCATATATGCGAGTTGTATTCCATTTTTCATTCTGTAATATTTTGACGGACAATTAGCTTGAAAATTGCATTTCAAGTCGGTTGCTTACCAGAGAGTATCTGCCAAAGTCTACTCCCAAAATTCTGTTACAGACAAACAGATATCTCTCGCTGATAAAATATATGTATTTATATGTAAAAACCAAATTTCAAAAACTTATATGTATACATTTATGTTTTTAGGCGTTTCTAAATGTCATTTTGAATAAAAGTTCAAAGTACTGAACCAATTGTAATGAGAGAGAGAAATAATTGTCCAGCAACACTGCCACATATGTGCTCGCATAAGTAATTATGTATTCGTAACTGGAGAGATTCTCCTGGCCATTGCTACTGCCCTGACTGACTGCCCGACTACTGCCTCCCTGAGCAACAGGCACAGTTGCTCAAGTCTCTGTTCTGAGCTTCAAGTTTTGTCGGTGATAAATTCATCTTTTACTTGACACTTTGTCGTTCCTTGCGTTGTTCCTTTCGGTCGTTCATTCAGCAGCAACGTCCAGTCAGCATTGAGTGAACATACAGTATTATGGCACAGCGTTACTATGAGTGTGGTTGTGTGTGTACGTACACAATTCTACTCGCGGACCAGACGTTTGACTTCAAGTGATGGCTATGCGGATCAGGGATGCACCATCGGTTTATTCCGTTTTTTGTACTTTCTCCTCTCTAAAACTGTACGTTTTCGATCCCGACGGTACCGAAATAAAAAAAAGAAGTTCAGTTTTCAAAAACATATAAAAAATGCAATTAATCTTTTACACACTGCTTTAGTAAAAGTTTGACATTGCCCTGTAGTTTTCAGGCCCCACTACTTACTAAGGTTGGCTCTACAACCTGGCGTTGGTCTTGACCAGCTTACCAACTGACTACCAAGCACTCCGTCCTGTGCGTGCTTTCTACAGTTCGTCATACCAATATTTTATTGCAAATCAATCAAAAAAAAAACAGATCGTAAATGTATCAAAAAATTTACAATTGTATCGAATTGTGCATCCCTGATGCGGATGTTGGTGGTGTTGTTGCTGCCGTTAAAGTGTATTTCTCATATGGACTTTCAGCGAACAACATTTTGGTTTTCTTCGAAATGACACAAGACAACAGCATCGGAGTTTGTTGGCGTTAATTTATAAGCATCGCAAAATGGTAAATTACTTTTGTTATGTGTTTGTTTGAATGCCAGTTGGTATGTTGCAAGTTGCAACCCTGGCGTGCACTTCATCGGTGAAGTTGCCAGTAGTCTGAGTCGTTTTCAACCAGAACACAGTCGTTACTAAACGTTTATCCGCTCTCATGCTACATTTAGCTGCGCTGAATGTCTGCCAATATTTCAGTCCCACAATGGAAACAGCTGATGACGTCAAATATCCCTTCGGTTGGAATCGGGTTCATTGATTTGACAAAATCTATTTGAAAAATCAAAAAATTTGGAATTCATTCAAGGACGTTATCTATCTAAGCAGCAATTTGAAGAATATCAAATTGTTACAACTTTCGAAAGCGTTGGAGAGAGTTCTACATAATATTTTAATTTATAAATTGTATAGAATAAGGATTCACTCGATGGTTCAGAACTTATTGAACTAAAAAGTTTAGAAATACGATGGAAGGGACGCGTTATGACGAAAATGAAATGAACATGGTACCAGGCTGTACCAGATTGTAGCATCCCGATATCCATAAAGATACGTGGCTGTCACCAGACAGAACGTAAAATTGATAGATGGAAGGCATGCATCCAGCGTGTTCGACGTGCGAACGTTCCGATCTGCAAACATCGATTCAGATCAAGAATTTTGAGGATCACTATGAAATTTGAATACCCATACTACACGTAATGCAAAACGGTTTTATGTAGAAAATGGAGTTTATAGAATTTATTTTACAATTTTTGGAGTCGCTTCAAACATTTTTCATAAAAAATTCAATATTTTAAATTATTAATAACAATGTGTATACTCTTGTCGCATTGTCAAGTTAGTGGTGCTAAGTATTGCGTAATTATAATAAGTTATTGTAAAGTTTACTTTTTTTGTGGTTACAACAAACCAGTGGATTTTGTTTTAATGTTTGTAACTTGTATGAAAAAAAGGAATGACTTACTACCGACCCATCCAGAATTCGTGCAAATATTGAAATATGAAGAAAATAGCAGGAGACTACTAACGACAGATGGGCTTCTAGTAGTGGACTACGAACGACAGAGGGGAGATTACTTAGTACCACATCTTTGTAACTCCATTATGAGAGTATGAAAGGCAGATCATATGGTAAATGCATAAAGATGGGAAAAAAGTGGCTGAAATTGCTACAGTAATGCATATTTCTCGCAAAAAAATGTACAAAGCAATTAAATCATGCGTTGAGAATCTCGATGTATTCATTAATGGTTCTTCGCAAGAACCCATAAAGAAAATCCGATAAATTTTTGGAGAAACGTGTTGTGGAGTGACGAAGCCAAAATAAATGGGATAGGACCTGATGGCAGAATATTTGTTCATCGTCCTAAAGGCCATGAGTTTAATCCTCGGCGTAGGTCTGCTTATAAAAATCAATGGAAAAATTTACAAGTTTGGGTCGTTAGTGGGTCCCAACTGCGGTGTTCTCCTGATAGCATTCACTTGGAAATTCTTTGCCCCAGACAAGTCCGCGGAATTATATGAAATATTAGCAAATTATTAACTGGGGTGGTAGTTACTGTTGCTGTTATGTTTCACTTTGTTTGTTGGAATTCTTCGCCAAATTGTTTTCGCTACATGTCTCATCTCTTATTGCCAATACACGGGTTGAGTGGCATCCGTGCAAGACAATAGTATTATCGCAGTGACGTCATCGATTTTTAATCCGCAATTAATTAAATATTAGACTCACACACAACATTTAATTCCAAAAAGATAATCAGACAAACGATTGTTTGGGTCACTCATCACTCGCAGAAAACAGATTTTGCCTTACCATTAAGCAAATAAATATACAATACAGAAAAATGACATGATACAGTTTAACCGTTCATTAATATGAAATCAACATTACGTTCGAAGGTTTTTCAATTGTAGTATTATCCTTCGGAAATTAAGTGTTTTCCCTTTTTTACTTTTGTGTTATAAGTTTAGCTGGGAACATAAAACTAAGGCCATTTCAATTCAGATATTCATATTTGTGTCTAATATTGTAACATTCTAGTTTCTTTTAATATCTGAATTAATAAATAAAATTTGCGGAAATGTCAGAGATAAAGATTTACTAGGATAATTGGCTTGAGGTAGGATGTGGCGGGGCGACATTCATCGGCCGAAATTGAATTGGAACTTGTAACCATTTTTTAGTTTGATTCCAGACATTGACTAAGGAGTATTTTTACCAACAATGGAATTGGAATGGCAAACATATGAATATAGCATACTGTGGTGGGCGCTGATTGGTGAGTCCGTTGGGTACCCTTATTCTTTTGAAGCTTATGTTTGCGATGTCCTCCAGTTTTGTCAACAATCTATACCATAGACACCTTTGTCTGTGACTAGCTACATTATTTTTGACAACCTAAACCGAAACGACATAAGTCAAGGTGTTACTGTACCCGCCTTTTCATTCAGTGACTTTGGCCGCCGTACCCAGTGGTTTCCTACTAAATTTCTGAATTACTACACATTAAGTCCGTTTTTGAGTCTTTCCTTTATATTTCATTTCCAAGAATTTTGGCTATCCTTCTGGGTATTTAATCGTAGATATTTAGCTTATCTTCATATATGGTTACAACTAAAGATGGTTATTACTAACACCGATCCGGACACCCGAGGTAGTGAATGAATTCTGTCGTAAGCCAAACCAAAGACGTCAAACTTGAAACTTAAAATAATCTGGTTAAGACATTTAATTAGCACGGCGACTAAATATCAAAAATAATTCACAGCTTTGCAATCGAGTAACTTTGCCTTTAACCAGCATTTTTTTATGATTGTCGTTAAATTTGTGGAATTTGTGGATCGGAAACACCATTTTTTCTACCGTTCCTTGTATTTTTTATAACTGTTTATTTATTTACTTATTTTGGTCTTTGGAATACAAGTTCCTTTTATATGGATCTGCAAAATCTGAACTGTTACGTTTCATAAATGCCAAGACCGAATAAACTTTTGGAATGATATACATAGTCCACATGTGAATTGAAATATAATTTATACTCGAATAATACACCAAGATCCAATATTTAATAGGCCTGCTGGATCATTTTACCATTTCTATAGACGGAATCCCGGGGCAACGGAGTCTAGAAAACCATACATAACAACTTTTACCCGGATTCTGCTTAACCAGATGTTACCAAAAATAATATTGGTAATAGTTGGTGCCTGAGCCTTCCACCGAAACGGAATTGGACGATAAAGATAGCAGTTATTCTGTTAAGAATCAACGTTGTCCATTCTTAACCCAACAATGGTGAAAGGTTAAGTTTTTAATGTGGAATTATATAAGTACCGCGGCCGGTAGTCGAACGCAGCGATTTCAGATAGCAAGACGCGCACACTTCCACTGTTGTAACGAAGGCCACAACGTTCTATAGTGATATTCTCCATCGTCAGTAGAAAATGTCTATAAGAAAATCTAGAATCGATTGATATACCTGGCCTTCCATACTATATGTGTACCAATTTTCAGCCTTCTGGCTCTAAACACACTTTTGCCACGCCCCACCGCCCACAGACCAAATTGTGTAAAAAAAAACATGCCATGAAAATTTTATCAAAATCCGGTTTGGGAGCCATAAGTTTCATATGTCAACATTTTGTTTTTTGCACATCAAACACGTCCAAAGAATTCTTTATTGACAATAATGGCCCAAATTGATTTTTTTTAATACGACAGTACAATCACAACGCAATACACAATAAAATTATCGCATAACTTTACGGAAAAAATGTGTTGGGCAACTCTAACATTCGATAGTGTCTCCATGTTTCAAATCACACTGGCACGGAATTTTCGTTGGAAGTGTTGATAAAAAAAAACGGTTGAGTGTGTTGGGTTTCTCCACCAATCACTGTCCCGTGTAAAGGCTGCCGTTCATTGAGCCCACCAACCACTTACACTATGGTCAAGAATTAGTTGTAGTCCCTTAAATGGAAACTTCTTCCATCTGGAACAAATTCGTGTAGTCCGTTGCAGTGAGACATTTAGGTTTTTGTATTTTAGCCATTTTAAACCGAGATGGCGATTTGTCGCTTTTGCACACCCTAACGTAATGCCAAGCGACAATTACACGGTTGTGCTCATCGCGTACAGATGGACATCTTTCCAACCGCTAAATGAACCACTGGGCACACATCCCGCATCACACAACGATACTGCTGCAGATGAAAGGTCGCAGAGGCGATTTATGGTCCTCTGTGTGTGCGCGTTGCTTAATTTAAGAACACCCACACACGGTTCCAGCCAAACACAATACATAATAAAATAACAACAATAACAATAAAAGCTTCCACAACAACACTGACACAGGACACAGGACAGCAAACCAAACCGGCAACGGTCATAAGTTTCGCACCGAAGGCACTATTACGATTTGTAATGAATACAAATCTCGTGCCTTGAGTTATTTGCGCACGCGAGCATATGGCCGGCCTCTGCTACGATCTGACACAAATGCCGCAGATAAACAATTTGAGGAGTCGAGTATGTGCAGCACACACGAAAGTCAAACCGACACTGCTGAAGACTGTGCCCCTTGCCAAGCTCGTGAAATTCGATATCCCAGCAGAGCACCGACGCTCTTCTCTGTGGTGGCACATTATAGATAGTTGCAGCGCACCACTCCTGGACGACTGCACCGCAGGAACACCCGCCCACTACACATTGAACAAAAGAATGCAGAGAATAACGTTGTTGTGAATAAAACAATATAACCGCACATCTCAGCGAAGGTATTGGCGAAAGTAATTTTGAATTTATAAATTTGAATTCACATTTAACGGTCTCATTAATCAAAAACAAAACAAAAACATGGAACGACAAATTGGCAGTATTTGAAGTGATAAGGGTTTCGGTTCGATGGCGGAGTTAAAACAACATTCCTTACAAATCGCAATATTTTCCCCAATGTCGTCATTGCCAACCTGTGCAACCTGTGTGAAACTAAAACACCGTCTTTCTGGTCAGAATATTGTGTGATGCTTACTCAATTTAGTATATAGCACAAAATATGGCCAAGTCTATAAATAAATGGATATTGAGGAGGACCGTGAATCGTTTTATTGTGGATACCCACTTGATTTGTACACAGAAAGAAAAACGTCGTTCTATATGTAAGCCGAATAAGCTCTTTTTACAGAAATGGTAGTCACACGCCATTATTTTTCTATTACGTTTTGTTTTAAGAGTATGTTGGTTCTCGAATGCAAGCTAATATTATCAGGGTTTGTTGTTGTCAAATGTAGAGAAATAATGGGTCAGCGAGGATACACTGTACAGGACCATAGGCCAATTTGACTTGAATAATCGTACAATACCCTTGATAAGAGAAAACATGGAGCGGAAAAAAATACTCTCTCTCTAAATCCATTTCGAACTCATCTCAATTCTATCATGAAGTTAAATCTATCCTAATTTCCTTAAAATAATACTCGTTTCGGGTAAAAAGCAGGGCCACTCGGGATCAACTGTGGACACAATACATACAAAAATCCGTACTTCAAACAAATGTTCAAGTTTCATGTTGCGGCTTCATTCAAAAACGTTCCCCTGATCAAGCACCGTAGTTAGTCTCAATGGGTGGTGTAGTTATCGACGTATCTGACACTCTCGTTGTTCATTCAAGTGTTTAGGCTTAAGGCCGAGTTACTTGACCGTAATCGTAACCGTGACGTGTCAGCTGATACGTTCTCCTTATGTGAAACATGTACAAATGGTTACTTGGCCGTAATCGTAACGTAACGTAACGGATGAACCTGTAGAAAATAGATTTTTCTATCCGGCAAGTGACATTTAACAAACAGCTGATTTGTTTCTAGCAAAAAAAAAACAGCAAGAAAGTAAAAGAAACAACTTTGTTAGAAAAATAATAAAATAAAAACATAAAAACTATAAAAATGGATAAATTGTTTCTTCACAAAACTTTCTTTCATTACACTGTACAACAAAATCAATTTTTTTCCAAAATTACAAGGTCCGACCTATAAATTTTGATAGAGGAGACAAAAAAAAAAGACACGTGTATCGGCGTTTTGAAAGTTTACATCTGGGTGTCATTTTGGGGGGAGGTAAAGGTTCCCCCAAATGCAAATTTTGTATTGTCAATCAGCATAGAAAATCGAGTAAAGCTTACGTTTAAAGTATAAGGTGTGTTCAGCAAATTTATGCCAAATGTTGCGGAGAACAATTTTGTAGAATATGTTAACCCTCTAACTCCTCAAGGCATGGGTCTTTTTTGTCCTTCTTTTAAAAAAGAGCAAAAAACACCATTAAAACAGGTATTTAAGGGGTTAAAATGTTCCGCAAAAATATTCGCCGTGAAATTTTACTATAAGTCCCTAAATACACCAAAACGGAAAATTCAACCAGAAAGTCAGAAATAAGACACAACACTAGAGAGCTTAGGGTTAATTTTGCATTTAGTAAGAATTTTATGTTTAGCGTTTGTTTTATTTCGGTCTTATGATTTTATCATATGAACAGGATATTGTCCGGCTCTAGACCTCTAGACCTAAATTTTTGGGGTAATTTAAAATAAAATTCTTAACATATGAACAGGATATTGTCCAAACGAATGAGAACTACTTTTTTATCTCACTTTTCAAGTTTCCTCTACGGAAACACTGCGTTGAGTGCCATCTGTAGATATTGGTGGGAGCCTTGTCTTATAGAGTTCAAGTTTCACTCTAACAATTGCAGCCAAGCTTTCTGATGAAGGTCGTCACGGACCCGAAATCGCGATAAAAGCAGTGGGCAGCCAGGGAAATACATTCCACTTGCCATTTTGTAAAAAACTTGTCTTCTATTTATAGAGGCAAGAGGTCTAGAGCCGGACAATATCCTGTTCATATGATAAAATCATAAGACCGAAATAAAACAAACGCTAAACATAAAATTCTTACTAAATGCAAAATTAACCCTAAGCTCTCTAGTGTTGTGTCTTATTTCTGACTTTCTGGTTGAATTTTCCGTTTTGGTGTATTTAGGGACTTATAGTAAAATTTCACGGCGAATATTTTTGCGGAACATTTTAACCCCTTAAATACCTGTTTTAATGGTGTTTTTTGCTCTTTTTTAAAAGAAGGACAAAAAAGACCCATGCCTTGAGGAGTTAGAGGGTTAACATATTCTACAAAATTGTTCACCGCAACATTTGGCATAGATTTGCTGAACACACCTTATACTTTAAACGTAAGCTTTACTCGATTTTCTATGCCGATTGACAATACAAAATTTGCATTTGGGGGAAACTTTACCTCCCCCCAAAATGACACCCAGATGTAAACTTTCAAAACGCCGATACACGTGTCTTTTTTTTTTGTCTCCTCTATCAAAATTTATAGGTCGGACCTTGTAATTTTTTTTTGTGTTGTACAGTGTTATTAATGAATTTTTTACGTTTTTATCAAAACAAACAGACAAATTATTTTGTTTGTTTACATACAACATATGGTACTTCACGTATCTTGGGTAATAGGGTGGAGTGAAAATCAAAAAAAAAAAGTTAACCTCGGAAAGATATGTAGTCTGGGGTCCTACTGAGGGGAAAAATAAAGAAAAAAAATTTAAAAAATTTTTAGGGGTCGCGCCACTCCCTCGAAATTTGGAAATTATCGCTATTTTGGCGTTGATTTTAGAAAAATCCTAAAACGTTTTATGTCAATAAATGTTTGCAATAGCGTAAACAATGAAATAAGGGCATGAAAAAATTTAAAAAAAATTTTCTCATTGTTCAAAAATTTCAAAAAGTAAAATAAGTCAAATCGTCCCTTCTTCAGAAAATTGACTGAACAATGAAATCGCCACCAAAGCTACAAATATTAGTCGATTATCCTCATATTTGCTTCAAATACTTTTGTTTGGGCACTGAACAAGCTCAAACTTTTAAATTTCGAATAAGTTAAGTCGTTAAATTTTAGGAATTTTCTAAAATCAACGCCAAAATAGCGATAATTTCCAAATTTCGAGGGAGAGGCGCGACCCCTAAAAATTTTTTAAATTTTTTTCTTTATTTTTCCCCTCATTAGGACCCCAGACTACATCTCTTTCCGAGGTTAACTTTTTCAAATTGAAAAAAAAGCATGTTTTCACTCCACCCTATTGGGTAACCACCACTACATCAACGTTCCGGTTACGATTACGTTTACGTTCCGGCAACGGTCAAGTAATTAGGCCTTTAGTGTTAAAGCGGTGCATGAATAACTTCACCCCATCAGATCTCGTAAATATTTACACCAACAAAATCGGGCCTAAAATGGAATATAACTCCTTTATATGGACCGTGGCTCCAAAGACAGAAGTAGGGTATCCAGCTGTCTTGTCTCACAACAGCATCGCCGGAATGTAGGTTGTCTATCGCTGTTCCGTGTTCTATAGATACTTTAACGGTATCTGTTAGTCAGATATCCGTCGGCTGGTTCCTATCGCTCACAAATCCTGAATGTTAGCAAACAAAAATGCATATTTGGTTTCCTGCAGCAATTTCACTTCATCTGGATAACTATGTTCATTTGTGTAGAGCCGGTTGCTCGCCCTCTATGTCCCAAATTCTAGCCAACGCTATTTGGTTTTATGAAGAAATTGTATTTGATTTGGATGCCTATGGTATTACTTCTTGTTTTGGTGTTGATTTTAAATCTTCAGGAGATATGATCGTTTAGAGTTATATAGGTAGTGCCACGACCTTTGAAATAATCACGACGACAACATTTACATATATGTGGGATGTATTTCTTTATATCCCGGGTACAATCACCATGGCCCGTATATTTTTCAACTCATTATAAGACCGCTCTTTTACAGCGTCTCTTTTACATACGCCATCATAGGGACAAATTTGAAGATCCTACCCCAGTTTGATTACCCATCGTATGATGGACGATGTGCACGCGCATTCATCTTGCATTCATCGTAAATGTGATTTGTCTAGACTTTTGTAGGAGGAGGCGAAACGACTTTAATTTCGAATGCATCTTGAATTTGCAATAAAAAAGTGTCTGCTATGAAAGATGAACTCTCTCGTGATCTGCCCGTACATGCCACTCCTGCCACAAAATACCTTTACAATGATAGACGTGCAATAAGTGGTTTTATCATCCCTGATGTTCTTTTAACGAAGCTGCATTGTAAGAAAACTTTCTAGACGGCCAGGACCTCATTGATGGTACCCGTGTGTTTATGTGTTTGTGTTATTTTATACTGCGCTCATCTTTCACAGAACTTGGAAGAGAAAAACAAAACATGAGTCCCCTAGAAAAAGTACATAAGAAATGCATAAAACGTTCGAATAAAATGTTTAGTATGTACACGACATGAAGTTTTGGAGATTATTTGTACATTTTCTGTATGTGAAGTCTGGTCGATATTTTTATGTGCATTCGGAACGGGATGAGATTGTCTGCACCATCCATTAGATAACCACCATGCAACTGAATTTAAAAATATATTTCTGTCTACATTTATGCTCGAAATGGTAAAGCAGCGATACGGTTTTATGTAAGAAATCCTGTCATGCCAATTTGATGCACATACATTGTCTGTCCGTATTGGAGTAATATTTCTGGTGGTCGCAGAAATTCAAATGCACGTTTGAATCAATTGATTCCGTAATTCCAATGATGTACATGTGATTGTCGCATCTCCTCCCCTGTGCATTTCTACTTGTCCATCATGCATAATAGAGTCTTTTTGGTAAACATCGCACATTTGGGCCATTTCAAGCACCGTAGAAATTGTTGACAGCTGATGATGTCGATGTCATTGCGACGGCGATTGCCATGAGTGGACGAGTCTGATGGTGTATGTTATTGTTGCCGATGTCCCATTGTATTCAAATTTTTTCAGTTGTCATTTCGTCACCCTTGTGCGGACACAAGTTTGAATAATGGGCCCATTGTAACAGCGGACTCGCAAACGAAGCAACTACAGTTGGGTGCAATGTATTCTACGCATGCAACATGCCCACAGTATTTCATACATGAGTAGCGATAATCATACATGCATTCTGTGGCGGTTTTCTGTAAGTTTAGAGTGCATCCCTCTTCACCATCTCTGTCGGTAGACGTGACCGTTAACGCATGAGTATTGATATAGGAATTAATACTATTCCAGATGAACACCTACTAAGTGTGTGGGTTTTGAGCGGAGATGTACTTCATACTGATATGGAAAGCAGTTTGACAATTATAATCTTTTTACAATTATAGTCCTACAAATATTAAACGGTGCGTTGTCTTGGTCTTGGCCTTGGCCTTTCCTGTCTTCTGTGGTAGTTGTTGCCCAACGCTTATGTAGTTGGACACATTCCAAAAATAAAGAAATCACTGCAGACGTAAAGGGTGATCAAACCAGTTCGATGCAATTATAAGCCAATTCTGCTGTACGGAAATTGCCGAAGGCGTTATTGTGAACTTAACAGCCCGTAAACGTTGAAGATGCATTACGCTTTTGAGTATGATGTCCTAGGTGATTGCACATATAAGATAAAAAAAAGAGTGTCAACCTGACTTTTTCCCGATCTTGGAAAAGAACAAGCCGGTGTACACTGAAATATTGACAGATGTTACTAGATTGAAATAGTATTACAAAGCAGTGAAATATTCGAAGCTGTTATTGAGAACATTATATTGTCTCTGCACCACATACGTTTGCATTATTTTCCAACATGGTTTACAGTCGTTACTTTGTTACCGTCGATTTCATACATCAGTTGCTAGACAAAAGTCAAAAGTGATCATATTTTTTTCACATTAGAAACAACAAAGGAGGCTAGCGTTCAAATTTAAACTGTACTTTCGCTGCAATGATTTAGTTTGCTTTCACTGTGTTATTATGTGCTCCAGTTGACAATTTGCATTGTCACTGTACGTACAAGTTTTTATTGGCTAAAGAAGAATAACAAAAAAAAAACAAATATGTCAAAAAAAAAAAATCCAAAAGCATTTCATCTAGCCATTATAAAATCCTTTCAACAGGTAGACCAACGTACTGGCCCAGCGATCGTAATAAAATTCCCGATTTTTTGAATATTTTTATTTATTTTAAAATATTCCAATCATCTCTAAGTATTACATCCAATGCTGATCTGAGCTCTTGTCGTGCCCCATTTTAGCCGATTATAAGACCGTCGAATCACCTCCATCTATTTCAATCGTGGATTACAAATAAAATAAATTTAAATATATTGTCGAAAGTCTGACGAAAATCATTCATGAAGCTTCATATTTATATACACCAGAAGGAACTAATAATCATCTCAACAGCTTTCGACTGAAATAAGAGACCTTATAAAATGGAAAAGGCGCTTGCGTAAAATCTGTCATAGGACTAGACATCCACAAGACAAGTCCCATCTCAATGGAGCAGTTAATTACCTGAAAAAAGTGATTACGGAATTCAAGAATAGTGGGGCTACCAATTTTTTGAGAAATTTAGGTCCAGGCGAAAATAACGAATACAACCTATGGAAAGCAACAAAGTACCTTAAACGACCTCAAAAAAGGGAACAAGGCTAGTAAAGATAGTGCTGGAACGTGGTGCAGATCGGATGAGAGCAAAGAACAAGCTTTTAAAGTTTTCTTAGAGAAAACATTCACTCCATTTTCTTTTTGTGGCTCATCTGAGGCATTTCACAGTTCGTGAAGTTGAAAAAGAAGCTGAAAAATTTAATTCAAAAAAGTCAGAGGGATGCGACCTTGAGCGAGAGTAGTAAAATATTTACATTCTATTATTTAATTAAATTTTAAGACTTTCGAACGCAATGCGAAAATTACATTGTTCCTCAAGCCCACAAACAAAGAAAACGAAGTAAGTTCTTATACAACCATCTGTCTACTGCCTGTCATTTCAAAACTCTTTGAAAGACTTTTTTCAAACTACTACTACTACTACCCCCTCTGGAAACATATTATTCCTGATCACCAATTTGAGTTTAGACCTAGCCATGGGGCGAATGAACAATGCCATAGAGTGATTAAACAAATACGAGACTCCTTGGAGAACAAGCAATATTGCTCGGCGGTGTTCCTAGGTCTCCAACTAGGTTTCGACACTGACAGGCACGACGGTTTACTGTTCAATATTAAACATACGATAGCTACTCCATTTTATCTATTGGTTAAATCATTTAGATTTGATAGAAGATTTTACGTAAATATAAACGATGTTGACACAGATATTGGTGTGTGTTGGGACCAATACTGTATACGACTTTCACTTCTGACATGCCCATAAAAAGTATAAAATAGACGATACAGTAATATTAGCTCCTAGTCAGTCTCCTTCAGAAGCTTCCAATATTGTTCAACAACAACTTAATGTTACAGGAGCTTGGAACATAAAAGTCAATGCTGACCAATCATCTCACGTCACCCACACTTTAGGACAGCAGGATTGTCCTCCAGTCTTTATGAATGGAGTCAGACTTCCCTCACCAGCACACGTAACATATCTGGGCCTATACATAGATAGATTGCTGACATGGAAAGATCACATACAATCTAAATGAAAGCAATAGAAAATAAAGACACCCAAAATGCATTGGCTTTTAGGCCCTAAATCTGAACTTGCACCTGTATGGCATAGAATTATGGGGGACTGGCAGTAATTCTAATGTTGAAATACTTCAGAGATTCCAATCTAAAACTCTGATTTACAAACAATAACAATATACACATCGACCTTGGTGTTTCCTATCTTAAAAGCTAAATATTTCGATGCAACTCAAACTACGTCAACAGATTATGTCATCATGTAGTAGAAATGTAATAGATTATTTACTTGTTAAGCTCGAAGTAACTTGGCAATTCTGTTATTTTTCAGTATCTATAAATGGTGATATGGTGATACATTCAGTACGATCCACCTTCTGTGAAGGTTTCGAATACTTTTATACTTTCGTTGTTTTAATACCAATATCAACGGGACAGTTCCGTCTGCAATGCGTCAGAATTTTAGAAAGGAATGAAATCAGAATAGGAATGAAAATGTTTTCTGAGACAACACAGTCACCACATCCGCCATAGCAATATCTAATGTCTAAAGTTCCATCGCCAAGATATGTTGTTTAATTTAAGGGGGGAGGACATGGGTGGACTAAAAAATAGCTACTTCGCCGGTTCTATATTCTAGTAAAATATCACTGAATTATTTATTGCGTACATATTGCACAAGTACAAATTTGTAATACGCATATCTACCAGCTCAAAAGAGATCAATTTATTGTTTTCTGCACTTTTGTTAACAAAAAACAGTCTCTTCATGATGCACTGTATTGTATTCTAAGTCTGGTGGACCCACATTTCAATACAGTATGAAATTCATTTTTAAAATCTAGTAACATTGAGTAACATTCATTGTGTCACTACGAGGTGTTCATAAAAGAATCCGACCGTGTAAACATATCTGCTATTCACAAATAAACCCGCCTCAACTAAAAATAAGCACTCGTGCACACCTATGCATGCTAGTCGAGGGCTATTGATACATTCTAAGATGTTTTACGACAAAACAGAAAACCTCGCAAGAGAACTACACAGACGAGTCCTCAGTCAATACATACTCGTACAAGACTGTACTCATTGCGAAGGACCACTTACACACACACAGTTGTAAACAATCATAAATCCGAATGTCCATAAAGGAGAAGGAAAGAATTCATTCACACGCACACACGCCCATTACGAGGAAATACTTGACCCAAATACAAACGAAGAAACCCTGCCAGTATGGGAAAACGGAAGCGAAAGGTGTTCCCCGAGCGGCTAGAAAGTCCTTACAACGAAATCGATACCAACCGCATGAAACCAGCACAAGATGAACTTGCGAGTTCACTTCAGCTTCAAGGCAAAGTGATTTCATTATTATTGTTTTTATAAGATAAACAAAGAGAATAATAAAACAAACAATTACCATTAAATAATATGGCCAATTTCAAGCGATCTCATAAGCATATATAGTAGGAATGTCGACGCCGCACGCCGATGCACTTATGTATATGAGATTTTGTTCATATGCTGATGGGATTAAATAACTTTCTAGGGACAAACTGGACTGAAACTTCGCGACGTCACATAATTTCAATCGTAGGCGCAAAACTATTTTATCCACGTACTTCCTTAACATGGATTCCTTTAAGACACCGACGTAGATGTCATACTTACTAATTTCCCCTAACATTCCAAGAGTGAACGTACGAGGACCTTCCCTCGAATCAGTGGGCTGGGTACGATATAATTTGTATACCCACTGACAGGGACCTACTCTTGCGAGTCGCACACACTCCCAATCACACCACGGCCGTCCACCGGCCGGAAAAGTGTTAGAGACCTGATATACTCACGGATCGAGGTGTTCTATCACTTTGCAAATGGTTGGTGTTGATGTGGACCACATACACAGTTACGTTCTCTATTCACAGAATTTGCGGGAACCTGTCTCGTTCGACATCCCTAAAAAAATGTACCAGGACATCCAATACATTTCTATGGAGTGCTTGCAACATGTGTTAACAAGGCTGGCCGCCTTGCCACAGCCCGATAAGAACAATGATTTTCTTGGCTAGAACACAACAACGACTGAATCTACATATGTCTGTATGGTCTGGTAACAAGGTATGTATGCATTTCTTAACATTACAACATGAATGGGGGAAAACACTTCCAGACAGACTTCACCTGGCCCGGTGGCTTACCCTCTAATCCGTGGTCTTCTGAGCATTAGAGCTTTTGTTAATGCAACGGGAGAGCTGACATGCAGCACAAGGCTCTTTGTGCTGATGGTGGAAAGTAAACACGTGTTGCACTCCGAAAATCGTGCGAGTGCAATCAATTCAAGATCATGTATTAATTGCACGATTTTATTGCTAGACTTTGTACAAACTTGTGTCTTTTCCTAGCACAAGAAACGTTGCCTGCTCACTCTGTCTCGTAATGGAACGGGAGTCGGTGTTCCAGCCAGCATTGGCAGTGTGTTTGTATGTCTCAGGTGCATTGTTTTCGCTTGGAAAAATTTTCGAGACACATCCGACTCACAGACAACACTCATCCAGACACAACATTAAAGGTGTTCGTAGGTATGTACCGCAGCAGTAAATAGTGCACCAAAAAAAAACTTCAAAACTACCAGAAAGAAACACGCCACGTTTTAATAATTGTCGATATTTGCGAGGTGTTGAACATTCGCCCGAATGGAACCTATTGTTATTAAATGGTATTTGCCTCCTTCTCAATGACAGACACGAGTGGCCAGCTCGTTTTTCATCTAGGATTACATTATCTTTCATTGATTTCCTATAGTAAAGGATTTTGCAACAAGAGGTGTTATTTTAAATCACCCGGTATTTCGGTAGTTGTCACTTTTGAAGCTTTTATTCTTTGACAAGTAGAAACTACGCCATTACTAAAAAAAGTGGGACGACACACGCTTCAACAACGCATTGAAATTATTAAAATTTACTACAAAAAGGTAAAAAAAAAACTTGCAGTCACAGTTCGCAAAACTAAAGCATTTTCGGGTAGCCGTGAAGCACCTTGTCGGACCGCAATACAGATATCTGCAATACATTATTTCATTTTGATTACAGAAATTTTCACTTTTTGATTACGATACCAGCAAGTGGAAAATCAATAGATAATGTGTATAGCAATAGTTCAGATATGCTTTCATTTGATTCAATTGAATGCAAAATTACAGATCACAATATCATCTCCTGTAAAATCAAACGTAATACTAGAAGCTCGGAATATACCGATAGTGCAATTTTAGGCAGTGCAATTTTAGCCAGTTAATAGATAATCTTCATGGGCAATTGATTTCGAGGCAGTTTTCTAAAAGTTCGTCGCCTGATACATCATTACTCATAAACACTACTTCTGATTGTATTAAAAGAACGACTGTGGAGAAACAAGAAAAGGTGATACATCATTACTAATAAACACTACTTCTGATTGTATTAAAAGAACGACTGTGGAGAAACAAGAAAAGGTTTTAACGAAAACTCATTTACCCCTTGGATAAATGAAAATCTACATAATGTTATACAGGTTAAAAATGATTTGTTGAAGAAGAGAAGAAAGAAAGGTACAAGTTGGAGCTTAGAGAACAGTTAAAAGCAAGTAAGTAAATAGTAAAGAGAGCTAGCAGAATATGCATGAATTGTTTTTATGAAAGCCAATTTGATGCTCTTCAGCAAAATCCAAAGAAATACTGGCAATTTTTAAATGATCAAATGGGAGGAACACACGACCAGAATTACAATTGAAAAATGATCGCAACGAATTTATAGTTAACAATACGGAAAAATGTGACGTTTTCAATGAATATTTTCTACAGGTACCAACATGTTTGAGACAAAACATTGTCCAGTTGTCTGGAGATTGTTGTAATAAGTTAAATTGCATGCGTCAATGTCCATACACCGTTCCTTCCAGTCATACAACTAGTGAATAGGTTCAAGAACCTAATTCCTGAAATGCCATGATGTCCTTTCTCCGAAAGGGTTAGTAAAATGCAAAGATTCAAGCCTTATGACTATTTTCAATGATGTAATTGCTACTTCAAATATCACTCAAATGGCACTCAGGAAGCAGCCGTGAATGTTGTAAATCTTATATTTGATGGTTTGGATAGCGGGTATGGATTAGTTGCCTGGATTTTGTTATGATTTTTCGAAGGCTTTTGAAAAAAAAAAAAAAAAAA
The DNA here is from genome assembly GCA_958296145.1 of Hydrotaea cyrtoneurina. NCBI lineage: Eukaryota > Metazoa > Arthropoda > Insecta > Diptera > Muscidae > Hydrotaea > Hydrotaea cyrtoneurina. The sequence continues at coordinate 97,971 of OY282513.1, read as the reverse complement.
AATATTGTTGGAAAAACTTAAGTTTTATGGACTTACAGATACTGCTATTCAACTGATGGAAAGCTACATTCGAAACCGAAAGCAATACATAGAAATAGATAATTGTGGAAGTGCGATTGGAAATGATCAACACGGTGTTCCTCAAGGAAGTGTGTTGGTCCCTTTGTTGTTCAGAATTTATTTAAATGATATTGTAAATCTTAAGCTACACGGGAAATTGATAATGTATGCGGATGATATAAGTCGTTTTTATCCCTATAGTCCTGATATTATTTTAAAAGCTCAAATTGTAAACGATGCGCGGATTATCTTGGAATATGCCAGAATAAACAAGTTGGTTTTAAATGCTGAAAAAACAAAACTATTAAGATTTCCACCACATTATGCTAACAGTAATCAGGTTTTTAATTTTTCCGTGGGAGGTAGAAAGCAATTCAATAAAATACTTAAGGATATACTTATCATGGAACGTACACATGCAATATATGAAAAGAAAAATAGCCCCAGCAATTGGGATACTCCATCAATTCAGAAAGAAATTTAAAGATAAACCTAAACTGCTAATTTATAATGGACCTTTGTTTCCGACATAACATCAATCACTCTCTGAGGAATCGCATCATCGACTAGAGTAAACGTGGTGCGAAACCGATGGATGCTTGCTCGAATTACCGACTCTGTTTGGCGAATATGTCGACCGAATATTGAAAGAAGCGCGCGATGCGTCTCTCGAACTGAACCTTTATTTTGGTAATAAATTTGCAAACGTTGTTCTGGGGTAAGTCTATTCGTTATGGCGCATCAATCTGAACATATATTAAGTGACAGCTGTCAAAAAGACCAACTCCGAAAAACGACATGTCTACAAAAAAAAACCCAACAACAGACAGAAGAGATTTTATGTGGTGTAGATTTTGTCTTTCACGTGGCCCCAAAGGAAGAAGTCGCAAGGTGTTATATCACAAGATCTCGGTGACCAATTGTGATTACCTCTTCGTGAGATAACACGGTCCGGAAACTTTTCCCGTAAAATAGCAATGGTTTCGTTGCTTAGTAGCATGTAGCGCCGTCTTGTTAAAAGTAAACGTTGTCCAGATCAATATCATCCAACTCCGACTCTTGATCCAACCTCAGTTTGGAAAAAGTAAGGTCCAATGACCCCGCCGTAAACCGCACCAAACAGTCACTCGTTGAGGGTGGAGAGGCTTCTCAACCATAACTCTTGGGTTTTCCGAGCCCCAGATGCGACAATTTTGCTTGTTGACGTAGCCACCGCGGTGGAAATTGGCCCAATAAGTCAAGATGATTTTTCGTTGGAATTCGGGACCATTTGCATGCATTCCAAGGACTCAATCAGCCGGCTTGAGTTCATGTGTTAACTAAACTTTATAAGCCTTAATACCCACGTCTTTATGCAAAATACGGTGTAATAACGTTTGTGAAATGTCCAATTCCAAAGATGGAAAATGGACAAACCAGGGTGTTCTTCAACACAGCAATATTCTCAGTTGTTCTTGAGCGACGTGCCCAGGTTTTATTCTTCACATCACTACTTGTCCCAACAGCTCGAATTTTTCCACCAATTAATGTGCTTCACGACGACCCAAAAATGCCTTAGTTTCTGTAAAAATTTCCATTATATACGTATACAGGGTGGCGCAAAAGTAATCCTCCTATCAGAAAATGCTATACATTTTGCGATTGGCCCCTAATGTCAGTGGCAACTCTGGCGGCGGCCATTTACATGACATCATATTCTCGACTTGATGTACAAAAAATTAAAAGACCAAATAAAAATAATCCACAAGAAGAATCAAAGTTTTTCATTTTTTTTTAATTACAGCCAAAAAACATAGGAAGTTTACTTTTGCGCCACCTGTTATAATACTGAATAGGGTGTTGCTGAGGGGTGGGTATTGTTAGGTAGGGAAATAGTATCGGGTGCAAATTAGTAGTGGTGCCAGTTATATTGGAGCGTGAACACGCGGGCAAAAATACTTAGAATCACTTCTTTGAAACTCCATTATGAGAGTAAGGCACATGATGTCTGAATAAATGCAAATAAAAGTAAAAAATTAAAAAAAAGAAGGGAAAACTAATACATATGAATCATGTGGCACAGTATATGTAGAGTGAAATACGACAAAATATACGACATTTCCGACTTGGAGACACAACAGGAGTGAACAAGTGAAAATAGGACAACTAAAACCATAAGGCGAATAAAAATTTAAATAATTTTTAACAAAAAACATTAGAGTTTAGCTGCTAGGTAAAATAATAAATAATTTGTCTATTAATTTATCGAAATAATCACGTATGTATGTAGAAAAGATCTGCCCCATTAACAACAATTTGTTCAAAATACATATTTCTCAGTATTTCTCTGAAAAACTTAAATCCGTCATAACTCTTTCAATAAGGCTTCCAGAGAGATGAGGATGGAATTTCGATCAATTTTTCCATGCAGAAATTCACTATTTCTGTGCGAAGACCATCATATCTCATTAAACAAGCCTTCTCGATCGATCACATTATTATTCTACGAATGTACTATTCCGCCCACTTTGCGGAACACCCTCGTGATGCAACACCCTCTGCAACAACTGTAATGTATCAGTAGCCCACCTACTGTCAGATTGTCCAGCCATCCAACAAACTCACCACAAAGTTTTCAACTCACACAATACCTTTCCAACTCAAACATATCTCCTATGCACTAGTATATAGATCACATGTAAGCCGATAGCCTAAGTCGCTAGTGCTTTTTTTTTTCTTTAAGTTTATTATAATTTTAATTGTAATAGATATAAATAAATAAATACGTAAACACCTTTAGCCCATAGATCAAATTCTGGCTAATAGATATTTAGCACAATTTACGCGTCTCGAATTTTACAAAATGCTGTTGTTGCTAAACTATCGTCTAATGTGTACCACAGTGTGCAGCACAGAGCAATTGAGGTATGAGTATTCGAGTTTGACTTAACTATTTACATGTGGACACAGACACGGGTGCTGGCAACGAAAATGTGGGAAGTAGTGTTTGTATGTGTATGAGACTGTTTTATACCTACAATCATACACATAAGAGCGCCTCAGTGGAATTACATTTGCAACGGGGATTTCCACAACGTCGAGAACACCTTATTTTCGATACTTTAATGTATATGAAACTATTTGTTATCCTCGCCCTGAATGAACAACCAATTTGTCAGTTGTCATTGAAGGAAGTAACATTATCCCAGTACGTGTAAGTCACCACCACAAATTACAAAAATCACGCACTTTGGACACTCCGTAAAGCGAGAACGACAGCAAATAATAATGATATCCAACGTCGTATGTGAATTTAGGACCTTGACCAATTGTCATTCAAGTGACTGTTGTAAATCGCAGTATCAATCGAACGATACACAGATACACATTGGTTATGCTAGCATTGAACTAAAACTCCTGTACGAAGCTACGAATAGATTAGAATATAGACATGTACGAATCGATAGATCTTTATCAAATATCGATATTCAAGCATTCACTGGATGTATTACCGGCATTCATACAGAGTACTAGTAGTTATAAATACTCACTCTGATGAACGAGAACAACGAGTGATTCCTCTCCATGTTCTTTGTACGATTTCCCTAAAGTTGGGATTATAGCCGCAGTATTCATATTCGCATCATAAAATAAACAAAAGCGTATTCAGATGAGGTGAGAGTAGTGTTGTTTTGTGCATACGGCGCCCTAATGTATGTACATATGTATAGTCGTTTAATTTGAAATATGTTTGGATTGTGTTTGTTTGTGTGAGTGCTTTTGTTGCTGTTGTTGTTTACCTGTGAAATTCGTATAATTAAATTTAATTAAAATTTAATTGGAAAGCTCTTCCTGCAAGTGTGGTTTGAAATTAATTTTAATACGTGGGTACATACACGCCACAAACAAACGCACACATCTGCACTTTTTGATTCATTTTCAATTATGCCACATACACCCATTCATAGGCATATGTTTGTGTATCCACACGTATTCATAGAGTACAAATCGGTGGATAACAGGTCATTCCGTTGGAGCTTCGTGTCATGACGATCATATACAAAACAATATTTCAAGATAAACTTTGCATCATTACCGTAGACAGGCGACAGCGCTAATTTGCATTACCAGTCTAAATGCGAATTAACTTGTGAATTATCCCCATACCAATGTGTATTAGCTTTGACCAAAATGCACGAAATCCATTTATTTTTGACTGACGTTTCAACTAGAAAAAGTGGGAAAAATCGGATGGAACGCCTAATGCCTTAGAGAATGCTCTCTTACTTGTAAAGTCGCCAACATTTACGAGGTGGAAACAACCGCTGAAAAATGTTCGATGGTCTTGCTCGGTCTGAAATGAACAAATTATGCAAATAGTGGCAAATAAATTAAATAAATAATATTTTCCAAATGTTGTGAAGTGTATCGGCTGAGTCTTTTCTTGTTTCCTTTTTTTATTTAAAACCGACTTACAAAAGAGTTGCAATTAATAATTGGTCATTTCAATTAATCATACGATCCATTCACCGATTATTATTTTTTTGTTTTGCCATCGCTAATAGGGTGGGGTAATATTTTTAGATGACTTGGATTTTCCCCTAGAGAATCGATATATGTAGTATATTACGCCCAAAGTGAAATGCGATTGGTGTTATATTGGTACAAACAATTTCTTGTATTTTTTTGGTATTTTCATAATGGAAGTCTTAACATCCTAATTCACAAGTCACACTTCCAATATTAGTATGAATGTTTGTATGCAATATTAAGTTAATATAGATATGTATATATCAATTCCATGAAATCAATAGTGGAGCTGAAAATACTGCCCAAATTTAACATTTCATTCAAACAATTCAGACAACCGTAGTGTTTTTCCACTTGGCCATTTCATTATTTCAGATAAATGATGTTTCAGATAAATAATGAAAAGTTTTTCCGCCAACGAACTGATGAGAGTCCCTGGAAAGCCGGCTAAAAGTTCTAACGCCAAGGACTGACTACACGACAGATAACTGTGAGCACTTGTTAGGTTTGACTGCAAGCTCAATGGGAACAACGAAAAATGCGAGTTTAATATCATGAACAGGATTCTGACTCAACAGAAATGATTCCAATTAAAACTGTCGGATCGGATTATTTATTTGGTAGCAAATGCAATCACCAACACACATGAAAAACAGTTGGTATAGATGAAGTAAAAACTATGTAAACCCGAATACACTTGTTGTCAAAGTTTGCCAGCGCATTCCGATCGTTCCCTGGGTGCTTTGGCTACGGAAAATGACAACTCGTCCTTCGCGAGACAGTTTCGTAACGGTGATAATGTTAACCAAATAATTTCAGTCAAGTTCACGCATCAAATTGAAACTATAAATCACATTCATCCAGGCCGTGACTGATTACGATGGTAATTTCGTGCCGGATACGCCTCCCTAATATCGGATAAAAATTTTGTGTTACCGTCATATCTGTTTTTCTGGTCGCAAAATAATTCTCTCCACAAAAATATGAAAAGCGACGAATTGACATTAATGTAGGATAGAAAGGTATGCGCAGATCGTATAACGTCTTGATAACATTGATAACCTCATTCGTAAATTGTAGAGCCTGTTGATAGCTACGTAATCGTTGTATTTTTCACAATTCGAGTATTCGAATTGCATGGAATTACAGAACATTGTGGAACATACATGTCAAATAGCTGCAGCCATTAACTAGCCGTTTCAAAATTTGAGTGATTCAGGTAGATAAATTAAAGGCATTTTTTTTTTGACATTTGATTTCCATTCGATAACCTACACAGAACTGGCTTATTGGTTGGTAGTTGTCGAAAGAACAACTCTCTTGTCAATTAGATCATATCTACTTGGTCCACAGTTGTCACCATATTAACATGTGGTTCCATTTAAAGCCTTTAAGACGAATACTAAAATGTATAAAGAGTGTATTTTCTCAAATTGCAACACAACACAATCTTCCTGCACGTGTTTTTCCTGCCTGCTATGACATTACCAAATTCAAGGCCAACGTCAACAAACACTTCCTCCCTCCAATACCCTTAGTTCCCATCGCTAACACAGTGCATTGCATTTATAGGGGGCATCCCTTGGGTGTTAGTTATAAAAATAAAAAAATAAATATATCTGATTATTTGCTGCTATTCTTCGTAATATGCCAGTTCTGGTTTTCTTCGATTTTGAGTTATTTGTTTATGCGTCCAAATGCTGATATAACTTTCTTCAACCTATTAGACACAGCTATTCCTATTCCTCCTATGTAGAACGTCAAGTGCAATTTCGGTTGTTGCATATTTGGGTGTAGATCGTTTTTGGTTTTGTATGTCCGTTTGTTTATGATATTGTCTACAAATTACAGTTATTAAAGTTCGTGGCGATGAAAGTTCAACACCATTACAGTTATGTATTAACATTATTGTATGATTAACTAGTCTAGTATAAGGGCGTACATCTTTCGTACTTTGTGCTGTTAATGACAACATGTCGCTGTTCTACTTAGAGAATCTAACGCTGTTTTTCTCACTTCTAACGACCGCAATATTTCTACTCGTACTGTGTTGACCTAGTCTAGACAACTACGATGTGTACGGAATCTTGCCTGTTCGTCTCGTAGTGTAATATTGACAGCCCTCTATACGACAAAATCGAACTTTTGACTGGCATCTCTCGGATTAGATAGAAAACATAATAAATAAAAAGTCGTATACAAGGAGAATCACTTGTACAATGAGAGGCCAAGATCATTAAATTGACATCACTGCCTGCGACTAAATGGCGATTATAATCATGTTTGCTTAACCCATGGATATCTGCAGAATTGAACTCCAAATTGGAGTGCTCATGAGCAAACGTAGGCACCATCCACAAAGTCGAAAGCATGACACATCGTGCATACTTTAGAAAATTCACCACACAAGCAAGTCATCCAGACCAGAGCGTCATTGAAAGCGTTAATATCGCATAACGAAAAATTACATCACGATTTCTGTAACTAAATAAAGTATTCAAGTGGAAATTTTATTATAAAACAAACGTGTGCTCGTGGCCAGCCCTTGTTTGTTTGTGCACGGCGTACGGAAACGTCTCACTTGGAGGCCCTAAGCCAGGCGTACATCACCTAAGAATTACTTTGATTGTTCAGCTGTAGATCGTGCGGAATTTTGGCTGCTCTTCTCGAGAAAATCTCTTTGTTTTTTCAGCTCCTCGTTGGCGGAACGTGAAGCCGGTTATCAGTAAGCGTCTGATGTCTTTGCCTGATGTTGCCTATGTTACAATGGGTACAAGACGAAACACATGTTTGCGATTGTTTTTGTACGATTACCATGGACAAGAAGAAACTGTCCTGGGTCTGTCCTCCCTCTTCAGATTTAAGAGTCATGAGAAGCTCACTTTACAACAGTAGTAATGTACAGTGAAGACAAGAAGACAATATCTGGTCTCGTTTCCTTTGTGTGCAAACAATTTACTTACAACTTAATTTGATTACAAACCTCGATGTCATTTTTAGTTGCAACGATAATTCGTCGCATTTGAAGACATACTATTTACATACATTCCATCCCGTAAATAGTACAGCACGATAAAATGTGTGACGCTAAGATAATGTGTGATTCATCCGAAGCTGTCAAGGTATGCCTGTAATTAGTGGACATAGATATGAGACCAAAACCAGATGTCAGTCGGACAAATAACCAATCAACTCGTAATCGTAATCCCGAATTTTGTGAACAATACTGACGGCCTTTATCGTCGAACGGTGCTCACTGATGAGCATGTGCGTGGAACACCGACTCGCCGTCGATCTCAACAACTCCACACTTGACGCACGATACTGATCCGAATTTTGAACAAAGACCTTTGAACACTTTTGCATGAAAAAATCATATGTTCTGACGAAGACAATTTTCATCTCAGCGACAATGTTAGATGTTAGATTAAATACACCAACATGGACGTTCGGTAATCGTTTTATCAGCAGCAGTTTGATGACTTTACACTTTTTAGTGCCGTACGGTAAAGGACCGATCTTAATCAAGCAACACATTAACAGTTGGGTGACTGGATGTATTACTGCGAAGATCGACGAGACAGCCATATCAAGGACATCGTTTCCATAACTAATAGGATTATTATTTAATTTGTTTTTTGCTTGACAATTCAAAGAAAAATGGCATTTTTGAGATAAATGATCGGATGTTTATTTCATAATAAAGAGGAGGGTATGCCGTTAATAATGAAAACCAACATCAGTCAAATGGCCACCGCGACCACGCTTCCAGGACCATATCCTTTTCATGTTCTCGATAGTCTCACGAATTATGTCTTTGAGGTCTCGAATCGACGCTGGGCTGTTGGACCTTATCTTTTATGTGGCCCAAAAGGAAGAAGTCGCAAGGTGTTAAATCACCAAACAGTCACACATTGAGGATGGAGAGGCTTCTCAACAATAACTCCTGGGTTTTCCGAGCCTCAGATTCGACAATTTGGCTTGTTGACGTAGCCACCGCGGTGGAAATGGGCCCCATAAGTCAAGATGATTTTTCGATGGAATTCCGGATCATTTTCATGCATTTCAAGGACCCAATCAGAAGGCTTGTGTTCTTGTGTTAACTAAACTTTATAAGCCTTAATATCCACGTCTTTATGCAAAATACTGTGTAATGACGTTTGTGGAATGCTCAATTCCAAAGAACGACGAGAAATGAAGAAATCTGGGTTTTCTTCAACACTTTGGGCTACGACCGCAATATTCTCAGTTGTTCTTGAGCGACGTGCACGTGTGATGTGTATTCATCACATAACTAACTTGTCCCAACAGCTCGAATTTTTCCACCAATTTATGTACTGCGAACCGACAAGGTGCTTCACGGTGTGGGTCTCCGAGTGGAGGTGCATCTTCGGATGTACCAATCCTACTAATCAAACCTAACCTAATCAAAGTCACATGCACTAATATTTCAGCAATGAATTTTAATGAAATTAGGCCAAACCTGATGTCACTCACTGCGTGAATGAAATAAAACAAATTACATCCCCATTCGACAATGCCGATTTAGAAAAAAAAAACACACATGTGATTTTAAGTAGGAAAAGTGTATGTTCAATCCTTTGGGAGTTTTGGCGTGGATGTTCTGTGTCAATGGACTGAAGTTGTTTTGTATTGTCTCACTTGACACAAGGGGGTTTACGTCACATGTTGCGCTGTCGCGACAAATGGGTCATTATTTTGCACTTTATACTGTACAGAATTTCGATCGAATGTTTCATTTCTTGGCTGGTTTATTCCAGAATTAGAAAAGGGTTGCGCTTCATTTGCTTCTCGTAGATTAGCCTACAATGGAGACCGCGCCACAAGAACGTGTCCTTGTTTCTCATAGTTTGGCCTGCTGTCACTATGGTGGGGTGTGGGTTGGAATGGAAAATCTTTGCCAATACCGCAGCATATTAATTCGATTGTTGTATCTCCCTCGATGCGCCATCAATTTAACCATTACAAAAAATTGTCGTGTAACAATAAATTTACAATTTTATACTTTGCCAATTTATATGTATGAATGCATACGTATGGTGGTATGGTGCCCATAGATGTGTGCTGTTTTAACCCGAAATCTGGAATGAAAATTTGTATTTTTTTGCTTATACGTGGTAAATTTGAGCCTCGTGTTGCTTCTGCCACCAATTTCGCTATGATGCTTGACGCAGACAGAAGAAGGCGCTCCTCACACAATTCTGTAATTCGATTTGGCACCGTACGAAAACTTCGTTAAGTTGAATGTCGACATTGTCAGTGCGGTATCGCAACAGTTACATGACAAGGACATGCCACACGTTGCTACCATCGGTATCACTAGAAGTGTGTCTGCGTACTCTCACTTGCTAAGGTTATGGTGAATTGCTGGGGCTTATATATGTCTACCCCCATCCCATTGTCAAATACAACATCGAAAGGGATTCATCAGAATGGGAGAGATGGCAAAATATGGTGAAACTACACAGAGAAAATTGTAAGTCGACTTCAATAGTTTTGTGAATCAATCATGTAAATTGTTACTCAATTATTTCATCACCACCAAATATTTTACAAATAAAACCAATTAAAACGTGTGGCTATGAAATTAGCGATTGCAATTGTAGGTTCAACATTTCTTTCTCTGTACACATTGTGTCCGTTGCAGACGACAAATCGAACTTAAAGATGCAAATTTCATTATTTTCACCAACTGCACATCGACTGTTCTTATTGCGAGGTAAGTCATCACTCAAAACCTGTAATTAATTCGATCGCAGTTCATTTACGCATGCAGAAATCGCAGCAGACACCGACTGTAACATTCGCGTCAACTGCGTCCGAAATGAAAAACTGGGTATCATTTCTTGTTAACCATGCAATTACTTTGGATCAACGCCCAAACTGTTGACCTAAATATATATATATATACATCTATATATAAATGTTTGGTTTTTTTTTAGTTTACTGTATATAACTGCATAAGTTGGAACTGCAGTATAAAGGAAAATATTTTGTTTTTGTTGCTTATTGGATCTGCTCCTTAGGAGCCCAACAAAAAGTGTATGAATCTTAAATTTAATTCAGTAATTTTTTGATGCTCTGCATCGTGTGGGCAGGAATGGCAACTTTGTTGATACAGTTTTGTTCGCATCGTGATATAGAGGCAGTGGACCTCCACAGTCGTATATTGACGTATTCGTAGTTTTGACTGTTACTTGTATCACATGATGATCACGGTATTGTGAGATAGTTTCACGACTTAATAGACTATGGTCACATATTGAAGAGATTTCTTGAAACCACATTTGGCGCCATTTGGTTTAAAGCCTCGTGTAATAGAGACAGGGGCCTCTACAGCCTGGTATTAGTTGTTAAACCTCGTGAAATAGACTTATAGCCTGACGTTCATTTGTCCAGAGTCTTGAAGTGCTTGGTATACTTAATAATAGTTGTCTAGCCAAAATATTTTGATGACGCTCAAGTTTGCATATGGCTCAAGTTTATTGCCTACCATATGGGAGCACATCGGGATATGTGGATGTTCTAATGATTTCGTTGAAATCGTTTACTAAAATTGGCACAATTTCTTCACTGCATTCCTGAACAATTTTAGTGGATATATTATCATGTAATTCCTTTTTATAAAAGGAACATTCGGTTCTCCGTAACATTTATACTTTTTTATACCGATTCATTTTAAGAATTATGCCATTAATGTCAATAAAGCCTATTGCCAGGGCATGGAAGAGGTTGTTCATAATTCTGATTATGTTGATAAAATTTTTTTTATTTATAGTTTAAGTAGTCAATATGTAATATTTCATTTGCCAAGCACTGGAATAAATAAATTCGCTTGCAGAATATTCTAATGGGAAAAGTGTTTCGAAAATCACCCACAATTGAAAGCAAAACGTTCTTTAAATGAGAAACAAATGAGAATGGCCCATAAAGTAAGTGAACAATCGCCAATATCAACGCCACGTGTTCGTAATAAATACGTATATCTGCGTAGGTACAGTTGCCGACGAGGCACGGAGTGAGCAAATGCATACTGCCTTCATTGGCAATGGCAACAGTGTGTACAGACCAAGAAAGTACCATAAACAAGTAAACAGATATAAAAAATCCAAATGTAAGAGAATCGTACTGCATTTGGTATTAGAAAACAGGAACAAGGCAAAACGAACGCAACACTCCCTCTTCTAACAAAGTTAATCCATCGATATGTCACCAGCAAACCGATGCATAACAAACAACCCGACACAGCCACTGCTGGAGGCGGTGTCATTCTTAAATTTTAGTGAGACTGTGATTGTGTACAAGTCCGAGAAGGCGTGACGGTGGTTGTTGCACGAATAACAAACAGCGGGATTAACTATTAAACACCCCGTTCATAAAGGAACGTATGGAAAATAAAACCACGCTGAGCAGGGAAATGCAGACGAGATGTGCGTACCTGGAGATGTTGCTCCACATTGGTATACTCGGAATGGTAGCCCAATATACATTTAAGAATGATTAAATGTATTCGGAGCTTATACAACATATGACACATTGAATGCTATTCTCGTAATATGTGTTAATGTTTAGACTTGACAGACATCCCCATTACACGCTAAAAAATACGTCTTTTTTTTTGTTTACACACAAGTAAAACGCGTTTTTCGTGTTTGTAGCAAGTAAAGCTTATTTCCATCTACACAAAGCTTATTTGGATGTAAATATAACTCATTTGCTATTAATATTACGTATTTGTGTATAAGTAATAGCGTGTTTGGGAAAAACAGACAACGAACTTATTAAATTCAACAAAGCACAACATTTGGGTGCGAATAAGTGTGTATTTGCAACTGGTTTCGTATTTTTTTTTTGCATTTACGCTCATTAAAATAATATCAATACCGAGAGAATGAGATGGATTGTTATAAGAAATTCACAAATTGAAAAAAAATAAAAAATTACTCAAAACTGCATACATATATATTCGATATTTATCACCTACAAACAAGTTAATGTTTGTGGTATGGAAAATATATATATGTTTGATGCGAACTTGTTTGCTGAAATTTGTTAAAATGGCCATTTTTTTTCAGCGTGTAGAAATACAACTGTTTGAAATTTATTTTCCTCAGATTATGGAAGTTGTTGGGCATAATTTTAAAATAACACGAATAAGAAGAAACACCCATTTTGTAAGGATACTTATGTCCCTTTAAGGGATTAAACTTCCGTGTGATCCACTGACAACCTATAAAACTCTCTTAAAAACTTTACAGCAGAGCTCGCAAAACATGTCCAACCACATTTTGGTCGAGTCATGCGGACTAAAGATTTGTTTCCAAAAATGAATCAGCTAAATATCAACTCCATTTGTTTCCAACAAGACAAATTTATTTCCAAAAGTGGTCGTGTTTACAGGCCCCCTCGTTTATTGCGATTTAACGCTTCTGGATTACTTTTTATGGGGCTATGTGAAGTCATTTGTTTATGTCGACAAAATAGCAACTCTTGAAGCATTGGAAGTCAATATTCAATCCACAATTTATGTGCGAAACATTCAGAAATCTGCATTTCCCTAAAAATGTGATGGAATTGTTTCTCATTTACAGAAAAATGGTTACGCAATCGTATATACTTTGCCTGTTTCGTATTCAAAATGAGCTTATTTAAGCTGCAATAGTTCAATACGGCTTAATGTGTATAGAGAACTAAGCAATATTAGGCATGGATAGAAATTATCGGTTGAGTTTGTGTCTTAAGTTGGCAGAGCATTGTCATTGAAAAAAAGAGCAAAATGCCCATATTAAATGGTACCAAGTAAACAAAGATATCATTCATATTCCATTTATCTCTACGAATTGATTTCGATTTCAATGTAACTCTTCAACAATAGTAGTGCACTGCCTTGTATTCGATAAAAATGGAGGTTTGGCGAGCAAAATTCTGTAATTTAATTACCAACTGCGCCGAAATTTTCATCCAAGCTTCTGCAAACATAATTAAAACGTTCACATTTTCCTTTTCTGTCTAGAAACTTCGACAGGTGTAATTTTTCCTTTCGCTGAACATTACATGGGCAGCAGACGTCGCTCAAATCAGTGACTTTTCCTCGATATAAAATAATACTTGGCAAGGTCGAACCACTGAACCGAACCTAAAAACAATTTCCAATTCTGAAATGGTTTGCATGCCTTGTTTGCTCTTGTTACCCAATATTGTCAGTCAGGCGCGTATTCAGGGGGGCCCTTTTGCGTCTTGCAATAGATAGTGGGGATATTTCTTTAAAAAATCACATAGAAAATGCAGGCCGCAATTCTTTATATATAAGTCCACAAATTCAAAACGAAATTGCACACATAGCAGGAGGAGTTATTCAAAGAAAAATCATCGAACGCATAAATAAATCACAATGTTTTTCTATCATTGCCGACGAGACAACCGATGTGAGTGGAATCGAGCAACCGATGTGAGTGGAATCGAGCAACCGATGTGAGTGGAATCGAGCAACCGATGTGAGTGGAATCGAGCAACCGATGTGAGTGGAATCGTTATGTTGACAAAGTTGAAAAGGAACATAGTCTTCGAGAGGATTTTTTATGTTTTGTTCCAGTGGAAGATACCACTGGTTTTTATCCCGATGCTGTTTATGTTCACTGTGCTAACCATAGCCTCAACCTTGCAGTATCACATTGTTGCAAAATACCATCGATAAGAAATTGTATTGGTACAATCAAAGATATAGTTAATGTCTTCCGACTATCAACTAAATCGGGAGCAGTATTGAAAAATTTTATTCAAAAATCGTGTCCAAACGCGAAACAAACTAGACTTCTAAAATTTTGCGAAACGCGCTGGGTAGAACATCTCGAATCCCTATCTTTGTTTTCATACGTTTTTCAATACATTTGTGAAGCGTTGGAGGAGCTTGATGACAGCAACGACAGATAAGGTTCAACAAAGCCACATGCCCTTTTAGCGGCAATTCGGACACCTCAATTTATTATTGCGTTAGGAGTAATGAAACCAGCATTCTCTTTATCAAAAAATATAAGCCAGTATATGCAGGAGGAGCAATGCGATCTTAGTAGCTGTGTCAATTACATCGATACTTTATTTGCAGAATTAAAAGAAATGCGCGCAGACGCAGATCAATCTTTCAGGGCAATATTTAATTCAGCTAAGGCTATAGCGACGGAAATTGGAATAGAAATTAAGGTGCCCCGAGTTGCAGCCCGACAGGTCAATAGGGAAAATTACGAAGGATGTCCAGAAGCGTACTATCGTCGGTCAATTTGTATACCCTTTCTGGACCACTTTTTGGAGGAGCTAAACGAACGATTTTTAAGGCACCGTGACTTGCTTTTAAAAATACAAAATACATTACCTAGCAAATCTAAACAGCTCAATGAAACGCAAATGGAGGATACAGTCCGTACTTTGGAAAAACAGTGGCCAAGAGACACAGAATCCATGGACAATTTTCTTGCTGAATTTAAATTATGGCCAAGGTAACAATTAAAATTTTATAATTATTTGATCGCATTTTAATTCAAATCTTATATAAATAGACACAACCTAAATCAAACAAAAGATCCTGGGACATTTATTGATTGTTTAAATTTGTGAGACAATATGATATTTCCGACAATACATCGCTTCCTGCAAATTGAAGCTACGTTACCAGTTTCAGTCGCGTCAAGCGAGCGTTCTTTTTCAACCCTCCGTCGATTGAAAACTTATTTAAGAAATAAAACTGGGCAAGGCAGCGCTAGAAATAGTAGAAATTATGTCAAAAAGCAATAGAAGATTAAATTTTTAATATTAAAAAATAAATGTCTTATTTTAAATGAAACCCCCCCGAAATTTTTTTTTGGCTACGCGCCTTTTGTCAGTTTATGCAACTGAACGGGGAAAACCAAAAACACTTTCGCCTAAAAGTATGCTTGAAAATGTATTCAGAGTAGCACAGGGGCGGAGCAGCCGAATGCCCGGAATTAAATTTCTTTGACTAGGAAAGAAAAAAGTATTATACTTACTAACTAAAAAGTTCCCGTTGTAATTATTGAAGGAAGTGACGATTCCGTCGAACCTTCGCACACGAAGGTTATTACACTAAATTGGGTTTTAATATTATAAATAAGAACAGAGTGGACTTTTTTCAGAGTAGTACTTATGCATAAGTACTTGCACTACTCGTTATCCGGAATTCTGCCACGTCGTGAGAGGTCCGCATTCAAAAACCGAAAAAATGTAGTAATTGTGGTCAAAACCAAATTCACAATACTGGGGATGTCCTGTGTACTAGAGTGCCTGTTTCGGCACTCACATATACACATATACCTGACCTATAGACCATGAATCATGTGACTTCCGCATACCCTAGCGCCAAAAGAAATACCATGAATCGTGTGGCAACCGCTCTCCCTAGCCATGAATATCAAAACATTTGTTTGAGCGATTTAGGACATAACATGGCCAGATTTACCTGATATTCTGGCAAGTACTGGAACCATACCATCTATCCTTCGCCTGTCTGAGAGCTTCTATTCTGAGATTGAGCGTATATGATATGAGGTCTTAGATAAACCTGAGACGTTGGGTAATCACATTGGCCAATAGCAATTGCTCTTGGTCGGGGGCTGTTTATGTGCCACAGCTAATCTAGAAATCGTTATCTATAGGTCGTCCGGCTGACCGCCATCTGCCGACCACGCCCAGTGGCCTGAGCAAGCATCAGGCTAAGCATCTATCAGCATTTTAATTGGAAATTATGTTTCCTAGACAATAATGTCGATGCTGCTGCTGAAATGGTCGAGAAAATAATTCTTCATGGAATAAACACGTTTATTCCATCGAAGACTACTTCGAATAAACCTTCAAAGAATTGTTGGTTTAATCAGACATGCAAAGAAGCTGTCAGATCCAAAGAGGAAGCATTCAGAAATTGGCGTTTAAATAAAAACGCCACTACTGAGCTGCTACGTAAGCAGGCAAGATCCAATTGTGCCAGAGTGCTTAGGCGCGAAAAACTTCTCCACGAACAACGCCTTCGTGCTAAAGTTCTTTCTTCTCCCAGGGGTAGTAAGAGCTTTTGGGCATTTGTTAAAAGAGTAAGGGACAATTCTTCATCTTCTATCCCAACTCTCGTTAACGATGACCAGATATTCACTGACCCGGTTGACAAAGCTAACCTTCTGGCTGAAATATTTGCAAAGAATTCATCTTTGCCAGACAGCAGTCAACCACTCCCCGTAATCGAAAACGTATCTACTTCGATGCCCCAGATATTTTTTCGAACACGTGGCGTTAAAAGGGTTCTTGCAGATCTCAATGTAAACAAAACTCCGGGCCCGGATGGCATTTCAGCACTTGTCCTATGTAAGTGCTCTTCGACGCTAGCTCGTCCATTGCGCAATCTTTTCAACATGTCGTACCGTGCTGGTATTTACCCTTCACGTTGGAAAGTTGCCAATGTTCAGCCGATCCCCAAGAAAGGTGAGGCTACTAATCCTGCGAATTACCGTCCAATTGCAATATGTTCTGCGCTCTCGAAGGTTATGGAGAGCATGGTTAACCACCATCTTGTTAAGTATTTCGAGTCTAACGGCCTTCTAAATGATCGACAGTATGGCTTCCGTAGAAATCGATCTACTGGAGACCTGATGGCGTTCCTTTCGGAGCGATGGAGTCGATCTATTCACGCCCTTGGTGAAAGTAAGGTCGTGGCTCTGGATATTTCCAAGGCGTTCGATAGGGTCTGGCACGGAGCACTCATATCAAAACTTATTGCATTTGGTGTCGGTAATACCTTCTCTCGATTCATATCGAGTTTTCTCAGGGATCGCTCTATACGAGTTGTTATAGATGGGGTCTCATCCAACGAGCATAGGTTGACCGCAGGAGTTCCACAAGGCTCTGTCCTCTCTCCCTCTCTATTTCTTATTTTCATTGACGACTTGTTGGGTCAGACTGTGAACCCGATCTACTCCTTTGCGGATGACAGTAACCTATGTCATTCATACTCATTTGATCATCGGCCAGGTCCTCTGGAGGTCGAGGGCAAAAGGCGAATGATGAATGACTCACTTAACCGCGATTTGGCGACGATTTGTGAGTGGGGCCAAATGAATAGAGTAGATTTTAATGCGCAAAAGACCCAGTGCTGTTTGTTGTCACACAAACGTTCACCAGATCCAGCATCGTCGTCAATTTCTATGGGTGGTGTGGATATCGACGAATCAGACACTCTTGATGTTCTGGGCATGAAGATACAGGGTGATGCTCGCTGGGCTAGCCATATATTCGAAGTGTCGAAAGAAGCATTCAAGTGTTTAGGCTTTTTGAAGCGGTGCAAGAAATACTTCACTCCATCTGATCTCGTAAATATTTACACCACTTACATCCGGCCTAAAATGGAATACAACTCGCATATATGGGCAGGGGCTCCATTAACATCTTTGAAGCTTCTGGACCGTGTACAGAGGAGAGCGGTGGTGATGATAGGGGATGGTAGGGTATCCAGCTCTATTGTCTCCCTACAGCACCGCCGAAATGTGGGTTGTGTATCGCTATTCTATAGATATTTTAATGGTATCTGTTCAGAAGATATCCGTCGTCTGGTCCCTGACGTTAGAACATTTAGTCGGAATACACGGCTATCCAGGGTATCTCATCCGTTCATTGTGAAATGGCCGGTTGACCGGACGACGCACTATAGAGAAAATTCGTTCTTTAGCCGAACCGTTCGTATGTGGAATAATCTTCCAGCAAATGTGTTTCCTGCCAGTTGTGACATTCAGAAATTCAAAACAAATGTCAACAAACACTACTCCCTCTTTCCTCCTTCCGATACCCTAATTTCCATCCGCTAACACAATGCATTGCATTTATAGGGGGCATCCCCTGAGTGTTGGCCATCAAAAAAAAAAAAAAAAAAAAAAAAAAAAAAAATTGCCACAACGCACATGCATTTTCTTTTATTTTTAACTTCGCGCACGTATTGAAGAGCCCCTGCACAGAGCATTGTAAACATCCTATCGGATGGCAGGGAATGTATTTACGGAGGACACTGTTGCTGGCAGTGGTGTCCCACTCGTGTTTTCTATTTTGTTAGCAAACTGCAATTACTTATTTAGAGTGAGCGATTAAATGTTGTTTGTTCCAGCCAGCGACATTTTCAATTAGCTTTTCGTATGTATTCATTCACAGGATTCACAGGAGCAAATTAAATAAACTATAACATGTAACATTAATCATTTTGGAATAAGCCACATCATACAGAGAGAGTTCGCTTGTAAACTCGAAAAGCTTGTGTCTTTGCTAAAGCCCTATCGAAGTTCTTTGTCTGATACGAACTTTAGTTAAATTTGCAATATGCGGCCTTCACGATTAAAACAGTAGTTACAGTAGTTTGACAATCATTCGTGTACGAGTTCCTGCATCCATTCGGACCACGAGTATATCGGTCTGGCCGTAGATGTATATCCGAGCGTACTCTACTAATTGCATAATGTGTACGCGTCTTATCAGCATGACGTTGGTGAAATACATATGTATGTCATGTAGTCAAAAGACGTTTCCCTTGAGATTGACGAACAATCAGAAAACAATTACAATGTTTAGCTCATTTGTCTTTCACAGTTTATCAGTTTTCAACTGTTCCGCTGTGATTTTGTTGGCCGATACTTTCGTCTGTTAAAAGAGAAGTCTCATTCGTGATTGAGAACTTAAACTGGTCGCAATGGCGATGAGTGAAGTAATGTGGTTAATAGTTCTCGGTGTATTTTCGAGTTGCTCGGTAGAATGTGCGGGCGCCAAAACTCTTGGCAAAGAAGTGGCGGTGGTGCCACGTATAGTAGGTGGAGAATTGGCTGTAGGTACCTACGCCTTTGTGGTCTCTATAATGACAGACACAATATTCGGTCGCTATCACAGTTGTGGTGGTTCTATCATCAACGAACGGACGATAATAACAGCAGCACATTGCCTGTCATCATCACCGGCATCCCTTCTAAAAGTTCACGTCGGAGACAAAACGAGAAAAGTTGTCGATGGACAGATATACGATGTCCAGGCCACACACTATCCTCAGCAATGGACAATGGCAACGCAAGACTACGATGTCGGGCTGGTGCGAATTCGAGGCACATTCATATATTCGCGTTCAGTTCAGCCCATCGCTCTGTCGGATTCCAGGACTAAAATCAAGGATGGCAGTTACGTGACAGTTCTTGGATGGGGTTACACTAGACCCTGGGGTCCGCCGGCCGATGAATTAAGAATGGCCCAAGTTCCCGTTGTTAAACAGTCGACATGCAACCGCCAGTTGGCCGGTCTGATAACCAAACGTATGCTCTGTGCTGGATTCAAAAGTGGAGGAGTCGACGCCTGCCAAATGGATTCAGGCGGTCCACTGCTGTACAATGGCAAACTTGCCGGAATTGTATCTTGGGGAGTCGGATGTGCTCAGCGCAACAAGCCGGGAGTGTACGCTCGAGTCACTGAACTATTGCCCTGGATAGAGGGTACCTTGCAGAAGGAATACAATGAAACTTTGTAAACACTTTATGGATTTAAACAAATTAAGTTAAATAAAGGCCAAAGGAATAGACTCACTGCTTGATATACTCTCGAAATGCATCGTATTCGAATTGCATGAAAACAATCAATTGTTTTCCATCTCTTTGTGGACATTTGTTCATTGTTGTTGGTCTTTAGAAAGCATGCGCCAATGCCGACGCATATTCATTTGCATCCATGCTCCGTTGTGTGTCGTTGTCCATTCGGTTGTGGACAACTGTAAACCATCAAAGGTTAAGTACTGATGCTTTTGTGTTAGCCAAAGGCGGACGAAAAGGGAATTTGCCTTGATCTTTTCTTGCAGCCGAAACCGCCGCCGCCATGCCACTCTAATTAAGACATTGAGACGTCGTATTCGTAGACAGCCTCAAGCACACATAACAACAAACCCGTATTGTCACGAGACGGCGACGTATCTCTCTCTCTCTCTCTCAATCTCTCTGTCTTATTCGTGTGTTCCAAAATGGACGTTTACTTAACCCACGTGGGAGGAACAGCTGCTCAACAATACGGCTTATTGCTAATTTTTCTATTCGATTCTATCTTCCAGCAAGGCATTTACTTGTCAATCCAGCATTTGTCATGAACTAAAGAATCGATCAGGATCATGATATCTTTTATTTAGCAATCGCATTTCTGGGCTGTGACACAACTCTGTATAAGTGTATGTTTAAAAATGTTTTCTTCTAGTGTTCTTTTCAAGGTGCGTCCATGTTGTACTTCATCAGTATGACAAGATGATAAACACATTTAACAAGAAAAAATACTCACACTATTCTGATGATGCAGATACGAGCAAGGGGCAAGTGCCAAGTAAGTCGAATAACAACTGCTGATTACTTTTGGAATTCAAGCTTTTTTTTTATTAATTCAAATGATGTAGAAGCTGTAATATTCCGAATTGGACAGGTATGGTATGGAAAACTGTATCCTAGTGGTAATTTATTTGCAGATTTAAGTCGTAGCATGTAGCAAGTACAGTATATTTGCCTCCGAACAAAGCGGATATCTAAATATCTATTACGTATTTGGGCCGAAATGCCACCACTAAGCTCCTACGTTAACAAGCAAGATCCAATTGTGACAGCGTACTTAGGCGCGAATACCTTCATCATGAACAGCGTCTTCGTCTCCCCAGGGAAGTCAGACTAACTTAACCGCGGTCTGGCGACGATTTATGAGTGGGGTAAAATGAACAGAGTAGATTTTAATGCACAAAAGACCCAGTGCTATTCGTAGTCACACAAACGTTCCACTTTCCTTATCTGTATGGGTGGTGTGGATATCTACGTACCAGATACTATTTATGTTCTAGGCATGAAGATACAGAGTGATTCTCGCTGTGTTAGCCATATTTTCTTATTGTCGAACGAAGCTTTCAAGTTTTTGGACTTTTTAAAGCGGGGCAAGAAGTACTTCACCCTATGTGACCACGCACATATTTACACCACCAACCTAAAATGGAATATAACTCTCATATATTGGCAGGAGAGCGGTGGTGATGATAGGCGATAGTAGGGTATCTAACTATATTGCCTCCCTACATCATTGCCGGAATGTGTAGTTGAGTATCGGTGTTCTCCCCCTTCAATACCCTAGATTCCTATCGCTAACACATTGCACTGCATTCATCCTCTGAGTGTTAGGAAAGAAAAAAAACAATAGCAAGTTTTTAGACAAAACACGCAATACAATTCAACAAAGTACAATATTTGAGTGCGAATAAGTCTGCATTTGAAGATTTTTTTACCACTACGCTCGTTAAGAGTGTAATAAGAACCGTGACAATAAGATGAACTGTTAAAGAGAGATTCACAAATTGAAAACAATTAATAAAAAGTAACACAAAATTTAATTAATCACTTGCCACCGAAGTCGATGTGTATTCTGATTGGCGACATAAGGTGGGTTTGGAGACCAATTAATCTCCTCTTTTCTAGAGATGCCGTGCAACGGATGTTTCATATGAAAAGAAGCACACGAGCGAACGTTACATAGTGGTAACATGTGTCCTACATGCGATTAAAGACGGTGTACTACTCTCACATGACGTCGGAAAGTTGACTTACGAGATATCTTCCAAGAGATGGCGATAACTATCAGTTATGATGTCGTCGATGACAATGGCATTACGTACTCGCGGTGACAATGGAGCATTGACGTGGATGGAATCTTTATGTATGTACATTAAGGTGTCCAAGAAATATTTTGTTTAATTCCATTATAGCTCAACCTGTTTTTGATAACTTATGGGGTAAAATAATTTTGAGTTTTCTTAGATTTTTCGGAAATGGTTTGCAGGTGGCACAAATCGTATGTTCTGAAATGTTCTACAACTTTTACGAAAAATCGGAAGATTTTGAAAACGGGTGTTTTTTTTCTTGGACACCCTAAAGTAAATATTTGTGGCCTAGCCTGAAGACGGCGTAAACTCATAAATTCTTTTTGTCTCAAATGCATATGTAACAGGCGACACACCAGGAATGGGAGTTCAAAACACATTCCCATACTATAAAACGTTCCCAAATTTAGTTGCAATTAAATGCAAATGCCGTACATTTTTTTATTGGAGAAATATATACAAATCCAAAAATTGTAAAAAATCCAGAAGAATCCATTTAGGTAAAGGCTGTTCCAGTAAACGAGCTACCTCGGTTCCGCCACTTATCTTACAGTTAGAAGCAACCAATTGCCAGATGGTATGGAATTTGCAATTTAGGTGGGCATACAAATTGATGTAAACCAAGATAGTACAGAGTATCAAATAGGTACAATCGTATCAACTTTCCCAACCCTGCAACTCGCATTGTTTATTTGGTTGTATTATGGATGGCGAACACTTTTATACACCTGGATTGCGGGAAAGACACAGCGCCCGTTGTTGTTAAGAATGCACAGTTCTCTGTCCACTTCCTTGTTGGGAACTATAGACAGCTTGAAAGTAGAAGACAAGGAAACTGTGTATAGACTAATACCGGGTGATCCATGTAGTCGCTTATTTTTCAACCGAAATCTGCTTAGATAGTCAGTATAATATATCCATGGAACCAAATACAAACATATTTCCATAGTGAATGCGTTTATTGAAAAGGAGTTTTGCACAAATCCGTATTAACTGACTGAAGTAAGCTCTACAACCAGTATTTTGTTCGGTCTTTGGTGTGCTTTCACCAGTTCATCATACCGACATGACCGACATGGGCCAGCCAGCGAAATCGCAACTTTTGCACAAGTACCTAACATTATTTGCTTACAATTTCCAATTGGTTCGTTGCAGGCTTCTTAGGGTGTACCTTAGTTAAAGAACTGCCGCATCTGGATATCGGAATGAGGACATCTTCCATAAATCTTGGGAATGTTAGCTGTTGCGAATAACACACTAACATTCCCAAAAAAAAAATTATTTGGTCCACCCTTTAAACATGTATGTATGAGTTGGCTACACTCATATTCTGTACCACATTCAATAGTGCACCCATGGGACACATCCATTATCGGCTGCCATGTGAACTTCGGCGGAACATTAGCCTTTTCTATGTGTGCCTATCTAAAGCAGCTACGATGCGCGTTCTCAAAAAAGAAAAGAAGGAATAAGATTTCAAAACGGCGATAGTGACAAAATGTGTTGGGTTAACATATTTTGTTCATTTCATGCCAAGCCAATGGAACTGCGTGTTTTTCATTGGATTTAGAACGGTCTGATGAAGTTCATGAAAGTCGTGTGCGAAGTTCGTAAAAAACAACATGTTCATGTTTTTCATCTCCGAATGAATGATTCCAACGCACAGTGGCCGCAACGAGACACCTAGCGGAATTGAATTCAAATTTTAAAATGTAAAACTGTAGTAACGTGTTATTTCATATCGATTACCGTGCCCATTGTTGTTTTCGTTTTTCCTTTGCTTTCAATATTCGCACAATTGCCAGTAATATGCCAGGAATAATGTAATATATATAAAATGTTAGTGCCAAGCGTACAATACGACGTTGTTACTTCAGATAGCTCGACTACAAGCATTAGCCACGGATATTACATAGTTTCGAATTAAATACCGCTAGATGTATCATTTCGACCACTGTACAACGGGGGAACGTCTAATAGTTGCAATTCTACCAGCGATATAATTATTAAAAAGTACCCTACAACATACACGCTGGCGTATGTACAGTACTTTCTTGGCCACTATGTATGGGAGGTACAAGAGCGCACAAACTAGTTGCTACAAGCGATACTCTCCGTAAGTCAAGCATTACGAACTTACACCCCCACAGGGGTGGATTGATTAAAATATACATTTAAACTGGTTCGATTTTTGAAGTTAAAAGCAAAATATTCCTACAGAGAACTAGAATTACACATACTGTAGCTCAGACTCGAGTAAAGCTGAAGTATTTACAGATTTCTTGGAAGATACCTTACCTCATTCTCGTTCTACAACACAGTGGGGAAATCTACTGTTACTGTTCGGGAAATCAATACAGAAATTAAAAATCTAACCGACAAAGATGACAACATCGATGCGAAAGTTATAACATCGTTACCTAAAAATGGAAGAGTATTCCTTACAACGCTGTTTAACTTATAACCAAAAGTCGACTTTTCGAACTTTCGATTGAAGTCGGCTATTTATTTGAAAATAAAAACAAAACAATGTATGTACAAAATACAATAAAATAAAAATGATATAAATCATCATGCTTATGATTTAATGGAACACTTTTCACTGCCGGATCGAAAGTGAAAAGCGACGATGAAGTACCGCCCAGGGGAAAAAAGGGAAAATCGCGGGTTAGTCCACAGACTTGCAATAATGGGCCTAGCGATTTATTAGTCGTCATTATGAATTCAAGTCGAACTGTAAACTGGACACGCTTGAATTGAAACGTCAAGTCGGTTGAAATCATTGGTATCCTTGGTGCTTTATCAGATTGTTATCAGCTAGTATTGTTCCATTACAAATTCTATAACCGATCCTACTTTGAAACGCAAATTGCGCGGTGGCATTCCTCTAAAACCCGTGAGTCAAGGAATTCAGTTGAATAGTTGACGGCTTCATTTCGATCTGTAATAGAATCGATCGATTGAAATAAATACAATTGGCCATAGATTTGACTTTGAATTGATATTTTTGTATAATTTGCTTCAAGACGCGGGAAATCTCGCTAATAAATCTTCTTTTGACGTTGTGAATTGACAAAAATTAGGTGGAAGCGAAATAAGACCAGTGGAAGCGTCAACTAGATGGCCTTTTTGCTAGTTTCTTCACATTTACGTAAATATTGAACTTAGGAATTGAAATGAAAGGCGGTACCGGTCAATGGAATAATTATTTTAATTTTTTAATTAGACTCTTCTAGATTTGCAATCCACTATTGTCCAATATTGGCGTTTTTGTATCATGCTGATGACTGGTTTATATTAATATTATCATAAATAATATCAATAAATAACATCTAGTACGATGTACTTAATATGGGCAAAAGTTTGCTCACATTGACTCAATATTTGACTGAAGTTGCTATTTCCACCTATACGATGAATTGGTGTTAAGGTCGTGCGGAGAAAAATATGGATAAATAAAAAAACGCTGGTATTATCATTAAACTATAGCTAGAGTGATGTACTACAATTTAAGTTATAGATCGAATGAGTATTTAATTGCGAAATGAAGTATGCATTCAGAATGAACCTTTCGTTCATATCTTGGAAAACTGCCAAGCAATCATATAGATTCTTGATTATAATTGTTGTATTTCCAATGCATAAAATAACTACTAGAACAAAATATCAAAAGATTCAGAAGATGTAAATCTGAAGCTGATGCTGTGATAATTTTTGTCTCTTATACGATTTTTCGGATTTAGTTGAATTTTAAAAATTAATTAATTTAACCTACCCTAGTCCAATTCAATCTAATTTGTTATTGGTCATTTTCACAATACCGACATAAGAATTAACGGACCATTAAAGATATAGACTTATAAATGTAAGCGGCATATTGCTGCGGTCGAGATGAACATGACGGTGATCATTTCCGGAGCTTAGCCACCAATATCTACTCCGTACTATAGCGTGCCTCATAGCAAATATCGGACACATACACACAGCGACATAATGTGATACTATGTCTGACAGTTGTACCTTATAACGTGAAAAGTGTGATTTGGACTTCATTTGCTGCACCTTATTCGACACTGTTGTTATTAACACTTTCTGGTCTTGTCGTCCAACACCGTCGATCTCATGTTCCTGCAACACAACATTATAAAGCACGCACTTCACTCCATCGTTTCCCTAGTGCTACCGAACCGAGAAAATGTTTCTTTATCTTCTACTCAGTTACAACCACACCACGAGTACCTACTTGCACATAATTGCAAAATATTGGCCGACTCATTCCTCAGCAGCTTTGTTCACAAAATGGCATTGAAGCTATTTAATTGTACACCAACTAACGCTGAGTGTTATTATCTCTTTCACTACGATTGTCTTGGAAAATGATTTCGGTTGTCATGGACACATGTATGAGCATTAGACTGCCACCATGTGCTGAATTCCTAATAAAAATTATTATAAAACTTGTTCACCTCTGCGGACGATTGAGTCATTTTGCAAAAGACATTTAAAAATGTTATTGCGTGATTGGTTTTTTTACTTATGATATAAATTTAAAATTAATTTCAAAAAATACCACGAGTCATTTTGACCATGACCATCGATGTCAAAACAAATAAAATTTCTAAAAAACCACAACCATAGAAAAAAAAAATGACAATCATTTAATTGTCAGAGGCTCATAATGCGGCCCTCCCACGATACAACTGGTTGAACAACCAAGTTGATCGCTCTCCTCACACGCTACAACTTTTCAACCAATTTTTTATCCAATCTCATTAGCAAATATTTTCCGTAGCATCAACATGAACGCATATGTCCGTATTTTGAATATTTTTTTGTTTATACTTTGAATACCACAACTGAGGCATATTTTTATATTCCTCAATAAAATCAATCACTTTTTCCACACATTCTTTCATTTTTATCAAAACACCGACACAAAGATGTGTTTACTTCATCAATTGTACAACCAGTTGTTACGTGCAAGGACCTCATAATACATCAGAGTTTAAAAAATTATAAAAAATAAAATGGTTTTATATTTAAACTGAACTAAGTGCTCTAGACACAATTGAGGTGTCATGTGACAGACACAACAAGGAGAATATGCCAATTGTGAACTCCGACTCAACAGTTTTGACATTTCATACTGCCTAGTCTATGTCGGAGATGGTCCGTCGTGAACTGTGACGTATTCAACGTCGTAAACCTAACGTATGAAATCCAACTTTGCGACAGGCAATCAAAAATCCTAAGTATAAAAAATCAATAATGTTAAAATTCCAGATAATTTTTATTTAACCCCTGTGTTTAATTTAGTGTAAACTAAATTTATATCTTCTTCGTCGCTAGAATCAGTGTTTTCGAAAATATCTTTTTTTACGTTTACTTGGAGACACAAAAATATACTTCTAATAATTTTTTAGAGCGCACTGAATCCAATCTATTTCGTAATTCGGAATGTACATGAAACCAATTCGAAGATATTCCTTCTAGCTGTGCAGCTGATGCAGAAAGCATCAGTAATTTTTGTGAAAAGTCGCTAATGACGTATGTCCTTCTTCATCGAGTTGTTGAAGTATAAAATCTTCATCTCTTTTCGAGATGGACTTTTTTAAACTCATGTTGTATGCATGAAGCCTATATACCGACCCATATTATCTGCATTATCTGTAACGACGGCAATTCAACCAAATTTTCTGATGTTTCTCTTGTATTTGAAAAATCATATGATTCGCAAAATCACAATTGTGTAATAAAGTTGCGATATTTTTTGTATTAGCTGCAAAATTGTTCCAGCCGTCAATTAATATTTATAATTAATATTTCGGGATTTCCCGAAAAACGCAAATTTCAATTCTATAGAATTTTCGAAATATAGGGAAAAATGCTAAAAATCTAAAATCAGTGTAAAGCATTGAATTTCATAAAATATTCTTTTTATTTATTTTTATTTAAATATAAATAATATAATTATAATGATATTTTCACATATCAAATGAACATTAAAATAACGTCAATTCTACATTAAATCATATCATTTTGATATTTTATTCATATCAAAATGATATTTATATTGCATTGGATCAATGAGCTACACGGTTGAAATTGGATTACCCAAATACGTCGAAGTTAATATTTCAACATAATAAGTCAAGCGCCCCGGTAGGCGAGTTGGTAGCGTGCTTGCCTATCAGCGTGGGGGTTGTGGGTTCGATTCCCACCAGAGGCTTTGGTCTGTCGCTGCAAAAATCTAAACATATGGTCTTTGTCACCCGGTTTACCCTTGGACCCAAAATTAGAATATAAATTTACTTTGTATTGTAATTAATAATAAGTAAATAATATAAAAAAATATTTGAAAATATTACTATTCAATAATTTAAAAAAAAAACAGTGAAAAAGTTACAGTCGGGTAAACCGACTTACATATACCCTCTCATATTCCAAAGTATCGGAAAGTCAAAAGTGTGCGTGGCTACCATCATTGGATGTAACCTCTGATGAAATGTCATAATAGCAACCTCAAAATACCGAATGTTATAGAAAAATATTGTATCACACGTTTTTAGAAAAAGGACGGAATATAAAGCAGAGTTTTTTCTTGAAAATTGTATGTAGTTAAATCTTTACTAAATATAGAATTTCGGAAAGATTCGATGGGTGAATTTATATAATTACACGATTTCTAAAGTGGGTGGAATGGTACATTTGTATGGGAGGCACCAGAAGGGGTGTGGCCATATCGCCCATATGCAATCCCATAAGCAGTTTTGGGAAAATATTAACCCATGCCAAATTTCAAAGCGATTGTTTAACTCTTTCGAAAGTTGTCGTGCGTACCAGCAGGACAGACGGACATGGCTCAAACGATTCAGAAAGTCATGAATCGAATTTGGTTCAAAGACACCTGGGGTCTAATGTGGATATTTCTATGTGTTACACTTTTGAGCCGTATATATCCTATTACCCTATTAAAATAGGGGAAAAAGTGATTGAAAATATTATTTACCAAAATGGTGCTTTAAAAAACATAGACTGTTAATGGCTTCGTCTGACAATCGCGTACAAATGGAAAAGTCCCTTCTCGCATAGCAATTGAAACACTGGAGTGAATTGTTATGTGATTCTGCGTGACAGTATGGTCGTTTTAGCTTGTTTGCTATGCCATGTAGGGTGCGATTCTGCGTGTTGGTGTTTTCAGGGATTAATCATATGTGTATTCTCCTACTTGCAAACTTAAGATTCTCTTACTTTTGAAAGAATTGTTTTTTCTATTAATATTTCTCAACAAATATTTTTTTAAAAAATGGATTTCTCGAGAAATCTTGAGATATTCTCGAGATTCAGGACGGGAAAATCTGGAAAATTTCTCGAGAATTCCCGTCGGGAAATTCCCGAAACCCAACTCTAACTGTAACAATGTACAGTGTAATTTTATTTCGACGAGAGAGGGTTCTGTTATTAAATTGTTTATTTAGCCCGAAATAACATCTATTTATGATCCTCCCCTTTATTTCAATGCTGCCATCATTCTTCCTATTAAGGGCGGAGCCGAGGTATATAAATTCTTCCACTACTTCGACGTTGCAACTGCCAGCCTGCACTATGTCGCATTTTTGTCGTCGCGACAATTGCCTGGCCGTTGGAACCATACGACCCATCTTCGCCGATTTAATCTCGATTCTGGGATTTTATATGCAAACGTGGTTTCAAATAGTTTTTCTCTTATCGGAGTATCGAAGGCGGCTTTATAATCGATGAAGATGTGGCATGTATCCATCTGTTTTTCATGGGTCTTCCAGGATTTGGGGTAGTGAAGCCACACTGAATGTGTTGGATCAGTTCGTCGATATTTGACTTTCTAATCTTTCACACAATATACTTGAAAGTATTATATGAGATGGCGCAGTCGGTCTTATCTCCTTTTTTGTGATTCGGACATAGTACGCTGATGTTCCAATCGTCAGGCATGCTTTTATCTACCCAGATTGTGCAAACTAGCTGATGCACGCACTTTATCGGCTCTCCTCCTCCGGTCTTATACAGCTCAGCTCTGCTGGTATTCTTCTTAAGTCGCATAAAAGACACATGCAAGGTGTGGATACAGGTGCCGACAATACCGGATGAGATTAACCGATAAACTGCGTGCATTAGCAGAACTGTTGAATATTGTCAGATGATTGGAAACAGAGCCTGTTATCCGTAACGAAATTCGAATTATCGGGATTCTGCTGTACCATCAATAGTATTTCGTTACCTATAGAACTTGTTAAACATAACAATCCGTACTATGCCATTGACCTAAATGACTGCATTTATTTTCCTCTTTAGGATATACTTTTGATAATAATAACAATATGTATAGAATACGGTTCAGATGTCTATAAATCTTAACGTGGAGAAATATAATTAGAGATAAGTTAATGAACACAAATTTGTAAGCTACCTAAATAAATAACCCAAGCCAAATAAAGACAGGAAGAATTGATAAGGACACAATGGTCTGCATCGACGGGTTGAATGTGAAACCACACTCATTGTGATGCGTTGTTTGTGTCTTCATAGATCTGACATTTCAGTTGAGGACAAACTTCCGCAGCGCCAGTCGCACCAGTTGGTTTTTTCTATTAATGCGTATTCCTCGTAGTTGTCCATTGGTAACACTTTGCAAACAGGACATTATACACTATAAGGACATTTGCCTTTTCACTTTTGATTTCGATGTGTACGAACATTTGCACGCACGCACTACGCAGACACTTGTACGCAGGCCTTTTCTGGCAAATGTAATCTTTAGATGGAAGCATGCAGTAAATTGTAAAAAAGGTCAAACACAGAGGTCAGAGCCAAACAAGGCTGAGGAGGTATCTCCTCTCCTTAAATTAAAGAATGCACAAGTTTTTATTACTATGAGGCATGTACATTGTTCATACGCCTTACGCAACCAGTGCCTTGCCACCGATAATGGCTATAAAGATGACAACGAGCATGAAGGAATTTAATCCGAACGGGTCATATAGAACGCACCCGAACATTACGAATGTTTAGTGCTTCCCTCATAAAATCCTTCTGTAGCTGATCCATGCATGTATCAACTTTATGAGCGATTCCCTGCTTTATATTCGTTTTTTTTATGTCAGAATATGAAAATGGAAACAAATTGTCGTCGGCCGCTTTTATTCACATACGCATCCACATATACACAGCAATCCTTATATATATTTTCTAATTTTAACACAACAACGGCATTTGTTTGGTGTAACACCAACTGATGTTACAGCAAAATTGATGCTGATACCAACTAACCCAGGAATGTGTGACATGTGAGGATTTCGTAACAGGATTTGGCAGCGGTTTTCTTTACAGCTTTCACCAGAAATCTTCCGGCAAATGAGTATACGGGAATATTTTCCAGTTCATTTGATACAGGAAATAGAAGCGAAGAATAGTTGTTGGTTTAATTTTGATCCAATTCAATATTGCCATATTTGGCGATATTTGTGTACGAGAAAATCGCACGCCCACTGGGAGAATTCGAATAAGTGTGTCGTGCATTAGTAATATGAACTTACATTTATTGACAGAACTTTGCGCATTATTTGAGTGTAGGCTATGGATCGTGTCGGTCTATGTATGGTTATTGCCCACATACATATACCACCCGATAGTGGATATAATCAAAGTATCAGTGGTTTAGCCTCTCTTAGTCACATTAAAGGACTATATTCTTCTAAATTCGACGTCTGTGGTGTAGAGTGTCATACAGTCAGGAGTTTCGAACCTTTTCAGGCGCCTAGTTGACCGGCAACTACAAAAAGTACTATTTAAACTGGTATACTGAAAACAACATATCAGTATCACAGTATCATATGAAATAACTGACACCGAAGCGCCCCGGTAGGCGAGTTGGTAGCGTGCTTGCCTATCAGCGTGGGGGTTGTGGGTTCGATTCCCACCAGAGGCTATGGTCTGTCGCTGCAAAAATCAAGCCAAATAGTCTTTGTCACTCGGTTTATCCTTGGACCCAAAATTAGAATATAAATTTACTTTGTATTGTAATTAATAAATAATAATAAAAATAATAAAATAAATAGTAACTGACACCGAATACACTGTTGCTGATGCCAATGCGCTGTAATTTGAAACCCTTGAAGAATCAAATAAGCATAAGTTTCTGTTTACCCACAATTAGACCTTGCAAAAATGTTATAAATGTTTTCCAGTTTATTATGAATGCAAATGGAACTATCTGAATAAAACTTAAACTTTATCCTTAGATCTTTATTAATTAATTGTGTCATAATGTAGTATTTTTGTTTATTATGCAATGTGTTGTCGAGTTAATATTTTCAATTGATGGGACTTTTGCAACGGATCCGATTAAAAGTTTTCAACAATTTCCCCTAACTCGAATATGTCTATCGTTGTTGTTCCTTGTTTAAATAAACGCTCAAAACTTCTGCAGAAGTTACACACATTTTACCAAATATATTCTAGTCAAGACATATACCTGGTATAAAAACAAGTTAATTAATTTGAGCCAATACGTGTAAGTGAATGTGCACCGTTCTTAAAAATAGCAGTCTTTCCAAAATTGGCACCATTTTCAGTTAACCGGAGTCGAACTCGTTCACATACAAAATCCGGATTCACATCTGAACAGACATGCTAAATTTGATCACTTGGTTCGTCCGTCGAGTAATTTACAGAATATAAATGAATTGAATAAATGTGTAAACAGCATGTTGACTGTGTTTAAAAATATTGATCAGTTTCGATTACTCGAGTAATTTGGGTATTTGAATTAGAAGAATTTGCGTAATTGATAGCGACTGAAATCTGTATTTTGAAGTATTCGGAAGAGTTTTAAACATTTTGGACACAAAGTGTTTAAACACTCCCATACAAACGTTTTTATTGACAAAGTATTTCATTTTATCTGCGGGTTTGCAGCCACACAAGAAAAAAAAGTTAAGAATTCCCTCGACATTGTGCATATATGTTTATACTTACATACATATATTATACAGACATACTTGGATATATTAGAGAGCCTCCAAAAAATGTTAAATATCACGCATGTTTTTCGACGTATTTTTATACCCTCACCCTACGGGTAGGAGGGTATATATCATTTGATACGACCCAAAAATGTAACATACAGAAAAATTCACTTTAGACCATAGGTGTCTTTGAACCAAATTCAATCCATGACTTTTTAAGTCGTTTGAACTATGTCTCTAGAAAGAATTAACCAATCGCTTTGAAATTTGGCGTGGGTTAATATTTTCCCAAAACTATTTATGGGATCGCATATGGGCTATATGGCCACACCCACATCCAAAAAAAATGTGAGCACTAGTCGGTCCTCTTCTGATAACTCCCAGACAAATGTACCATTCTGCCCACATTAGACATCGTGAAATAATATCAATACGATATTTAGTAAAGCTTTAACTAGATACCGAACTGTAATAAAAAAAATCGAAAATTAGTGAGAATACTATAAGGGGTGTCTTAGTAAGACTGCACCTGGTAAAAGTTGAATTAAGTTTATTCCATCAGATGTTCTCAAAAATGATTTTTGTTATATCCTTTACGCTTCAAAGTTGTACTCGCGCTGTGATCGATTTCGTTTATTCCCAAAAGTTGTGAACCACCAACCAATTTATTTTTGCTCCAAACAATTCGAGGCACTCTAATGTATATACATACATATGTACATATGCAGTTTTACACAATAGTACAGAAGCAGGCGTGCTTGAATGGATTCGAACAATCGGCTATTTGAACGCTGCAAAGGCGCTTGTGTTCGTCGTTCATAAATTCACAATTATGATTTTCCATTGCTGTGAGTTTTGAGCGGATGCAAAATAAAACTGTGTTTCCGACGAGGACGGACTGAGTGGAAACACCACTCCACACAAGACAGGATAAAGGGCATACATAAACGTACAGTCTGTGGTGATGGTAAAAGATGGGGTTCCCAGCAAGCCACACTGAAGACGGTCATGTCGCATAGGTTGACAATGAAGTCACATAAAGGTCTATTGAAACCCATTCAAGGAGAAAATCTTTTGCAAAGTGTTGGCCACTGGTGCTACTAGCACATACCCAAACAGCAGTTGGATGCCAACTGTCTTAGGCAACTTTGGAGATTATTCCAAAATGTGTGGCCAAGTTTTTATAATATTCATTGATTTATTAATGGATTTGCACTTGTGTTTTCCTCAGCTTTGGCGCGCCGTACTCAATATCGGGTAACGATTACGATAGTCTTGTGAATGATGTACCAGAGAATGAAGTATACACTGAATTTCACTGAGGTTGGAAGGAGACGTCTGGATCGAACAATTCAATACATCAAATAAAAGTCATTGTGTGCGCTAAGAATATTGTGAACATTATCTTTGTATAGATACTCGGTAAGGTAATTCTAACAAGCAAATAAATTCGCATCAAAAAAAAATATATATAAATATATATATCCATACCACAAACATGTTTGTAGGTGTTTGTATATCAAATATATAGGTATACATTTTTGTGTTACTTTTTATTATTTGTATTTACTGTTTTTCCCAATTTTAAAAATCGTAAAGCCAAAAAACACCAGTAAATATTATAAATATTCACTTGGTCTGAAGTTTTGATAAAACAACTTATTTAAAAATAATGTTGTGTATTAAGGGATATAGTTTTGACAGTTTGACATTTGAGAAAATATGATCAGCCGGTACATGTTGTGTTCTCAAAAATTACCAATATCTGTAATTGCTAATAAATAAAAGTCTTTTTTGTGAAAGTTAACTTATATATTGTTTGCAATAATGTAATGTTTGTCAAGAAGATATATTGGATATATAATTAGAAAAACTACCAATTGCATCTTGATTCAAAGACAGAAAAAAGTTAAAGGCTAATATTTACATGAAACCACTACCTATTCACCCTGCCTCTGAAAGACACAGCACTTATTCCTAGAGAAAAATGAACACAGAGCTTTAGTTTAACCTGCAATCAAAAAGGCATCAGCTTCAACACCATTCCCGCAATATAGTTTAAACATCAAAGAATAACCGTTAAAAAAAACGAAGAAACCCAAAGACGAACAAGAGTGCCTCAAACTTGGCAAACCTTTAAAATCGAAGTACAACGAAAAGGGAAAAGGGCCATTAGAAAAGCAAAGGAAAAGCGGAATGTTTAAAGAAAATATTCAAACTTTCCCATTTGCACAAAAATAACAAAACAATTCCTTCAAAGTAAATGAAGTTTAAAAGAACGCAAATTACAAGCCATGTCTGTGAGAGGGTCCGTTGGCTTTGTGTCTGTGCGAAAAGCGAATTTGTGACTTCTTATGTTCCCTCCTGAAAGAAATGACGAAGACCAAAACTTATTCTTTGCATTCATTCCCATTCTTTTAGCTTGAAATGAAACACTCGTTATCGTTGTAGTAACATAAGACAAGCGAATAACAACTCAGCACCACCCCCTCAAAATCTGACGCAAAACGACTTGTTCTCGTTGGCGCTAAAATTTCAGCCAGTCAGATGCGTAAGATGTCAGAAGGAAGAAATTAAATTCCATTCAGCACTTTTAAATGAAAAATAATTGAAGTTTGTTTCTGTCAAGACGAGCGAGCGGCTGGGCGAACAAGTTGCAGCTCCAACTGGAAGAGCCCACCCCGCCCCCCCCCCCCCTCCACATGCCCCCTTGGCCAGTTTTTCTCATTTGCCCATTGTTGAGCATAATTCGAAAAGAACGTCGTTGCTAATGCACGTCTTGTTTTATTGTCAGTCAGTCGATTTTTTATTATATTTTTTTGTTGGTAACAATTTAACGATTTTTATTACGTCCGCTAATGGCACATTTAAACCAACATTTTGGCTATATTTAATGTCCAAAGTTTATTTTCCGTATAAATTCCAAAAACAATGAAGAAGCACACAATAATACAAAAAAAAAACATCATGATGTCCTTCGTGCCGTATAGAAATGGATAAGAATGAAGAAAAACCAGTGAAAAAGTTCCAGTCGGGTAAACCGACTTATATATACCCTCACCCTCAGTAAAAACATACAAGTCTCATATTCTATAATAGCAACCTCAAAGTACCGAATGTTATAGAAAAATATTGTATTACACATTTTTACAGAAAGGGCGGAATATAAAGCAGAGTTTTTTCTCGAAAATTGTATGTTGTTAGAGCTTTACTAAATATAGAATTCGTTGAGCGAATTTATATAATTGCACGATTTCTAAAGTTGGTGGAATGGTAAATTTGTATGGGAGGTACCAGATGGAGTCCGACTAGGGGTCCAATTTTTTCTGGAGAGCTTTAGATGTTTATAGATTTACTAAATACAGAATTTGGGCAAAATCGCGTTGGTCATATTGATCATATTACCCGATTTCAAAGGTAGGCGGGATGGTACATTTGTAAGGGAGGTACCAGAAGGGGAGTTGCCAGACTTACAAGTTTTTCTCCAAAACTTTGTCTAGCTATAGCTTTACTAAATACAGAATTTGGGTAAGATTGCGTTAGGCATATTGATATTATTACACGATTTCTAAGGTAGGCGTGATGGTTCATTTGTATGCGATGTAACAGAAGGGGAGTTGTCCGAAACTTTTTCCAGCCATAGCTTTACTAACTACCAAATTTGGGCAAGATCCCGTTTGGCATATTAATATTATTAGATGGTTTTTAATGGAGCGGGATGGTACATTTGTATGGGAGGTACCAGAAGGGCAGTTGCCAGACTTTCAAGTTTTTGTTCAATACTTAGTTAGACTAAATACAAAATTTGGGCAAGATGTCGTTGGGCATATTGGTGTTATTACACGATTTATAAGGTAGGCGGGATGGTACATTTGTATGGGAGGTACCAGAAGAGGAGTTGCCAGACTGCCAAGTTTTTGTCCAAAACTTAGTGAAGTTATACCTTTACTAAATACGGAATTTGGCCAAGATCGAATTGGGCGTATTGATATTATTACACGATTTCTAAAGTGGGCGAAATAGCAGATTTGTATGGGAGGTACCC
This sequence comes from Hydrotaea cyrtoneurina, assembly GCA_958296145.1. Taxonomy (NCBI): domain Eukaryota; kingdom Metazoa; phylum Arthropoda; class Insecta; order Diptera; family Muscidae; genus Hydrotaea; species Hydrotaea cyrtoneurina. The sequence continues at coordinate 60,650 of OY282513.1, read as the reverse complement.
GAAGGGGTGTGGCCATACAGTCCATATGCAATCCCATAAGCAGTTTTGGGAAAATATTAAGCCATGCCAAATTTCAGAGTGATTGCTTAACTCTTTCGAAAGTTATCGTGCGTACCAGCAGGACAGACAGACGGACGGACGGACAGACGGACGGACGGACATGGCTCAAACGATTTAGAAAGTCATGAATCGAATTTGGTCCAAAGAGACTTGAGTCCTAAAGTGAATATTTCTAGGTGTTACACTTTCGAGCCGTATCAAATGATATATACCCTCCTACCCGTAGGGTGAGGGTATAAAAAACAGAAAAGTTAAATGAAAGGAACGAAACGAAACGAAACGGAAAAAGTACAGAATGATGGATGACTTTCTATTGATCATTAATTAAATTCATCTTTGGAGAAACGGTTTATTCGACATCTTCCAATTTACCTATAACCACTTTGTTCTTCTAAACAACGCTTATGAGGGCAAATCAGAAACGCAACTAATCGTTTATTCGTTTATTATTTATGAAATTATTGATAGGAGTATTGCAGTAATAATTCCCTTATTTAGATTGAAATTCATAAGTCCGCCACATGTAAGACAAAAACAATATTACTACTAACACTTGGATATTTCACACTCCCAGTACGGCTCAAATCGTGGGATCTACAGGATCTGTATTTCCGGTTAAATGAATGATCAAATCAACATTGTACTTCGGAATGCCAGAGTCATTCGAAACAGAATGACGACCTCTACGAGTTCCCTGTTAACAATACAGTTGACATATCGTACACACTCTACTACAGAGGCACAACTCAGAAGAAACATCGCATTTCTGCGGACTATTTATACCAATTTTAACAACTAAACTACCTGAGAGATTCACGCTATTAATACTCCTTGAGTGTGGATTTGCGCGACGTTGGTCTTATCGCAGACCTTTTCTTCCTAAGACGTGTACCTGTTGGCTCGGTGAGAGTGTCATTTGATTGCACATACTCCGAAATGTAGATACACCAACAGCACATTCCAAAACACCACAGGAACCGTGTGCATCTTTGAACAACAACTGCAGAAGTGTACATTTGAAATTTCATATCACACACACAGTTAACACAAGCGATATTAGAAATTAATGCGAACAATCTTCAGCAGACTCGACGGCGGCCACTGTAGATTTATACGAATCTCTGAAAAATTATTTTTCATTTGCTGCCAGCTGTGATCATATTGACTGGGCGATGTTGAAAATTTTGTTGCGATATGAAACGTGCCGATTCGGGCATATTCTTAGAGTTTTGACGAAATTTATTTAAAAAAAACAAAATTTGTTAGCTAATTCTTCAGCGAACATGGATATTCTGTATGAAGAAAATCAAACGACAAATATAAATTAAATAGAGAGACTATGGAAGGAGTTTGCCATTGTAAAGATTATTAAAAAGTAATTAAATCAAATTACTGTGTTCAACTCCGTACAATATGTACAATACGCCGGTTGTAGAGTTCCTCTACGAGTTCCCTGTTAACAATACAGTTGACATATCGTACACACTCTACTACAGAGGCACAACTCAGAAGAAACATCGCATTTCTGCGGACTATTTATACCAATTTTAACAACTAAACTACCTGAGAGATTCACGCTATTAATACTCCTTGAGTGTGGATTTGCGCGACGTTGGTCTTATCGCAGACCTTTTCTTCCTAAGACGTGTACCTGTTGGCTCGGTGAGAGTGTCATTTGATTGCACATACTCCGAAATGTAGATACACCAACAGCACATTCCAAAACACCACAGGAACCGTGTGCATCTTTGAACAACAACTGCAGAAGTGTACATTTGAAATTTCATATCACACACATAGTTAACACAAGCGATATTAGAAATTAATGCGAACAATCTTCAGCAGACTCGACGGCGGCCACTGTAGATTTATACGAATCTCTGAAAAATTATTTTTCATTTGCTGCCAGCTGTGATCATATTGACTGGGCGATGTTGAAAATTTTGTTGCGATATGAAACGTGCCGATTCGGCCATATTCTTAGAGTTTTGACGAAATTTATTTAAAAAAAAACAAAATTTGTTAGCTAATTCTTCAGCGAACATGGATATTCTGTATGAAGTAAATCAAACGACAAATATAAATTAAATAGGGAGACTATGGAAGGAGTTTGCCATTGTAAAGATTATTAAAAAGTAATTAAATCAAATTACTGTGTTCAACTCCGTACAATATGTACAATACGCCGGTTTTAGAACTCACCACCTACGATTTGATATATGTCACATACTTGTAGTTTTTATAAGAGCTTCGGAAATCGCTCGTAACGGCCGACATTCGACGAATGACGTTTTCAAGAAACCCACCTTCATTCATTTACCTTGTTTGATGGTCTACTAGGTTTCGAGGCTGGATTTATGTTGTGATAGCCACAGACACTACCTACGATATCAACGTCGTCCACACATTTTTTCGTTGAAAATGTGCATATATATGTGAATTAGTTTATTTTACCAGAAATCAACAGTTGATTTGTTTTAAAGTTTAAAATATATACAGCGGTAAGACAGTGATTATCTTTCGGAATGAGGAAGGAGCTGCCGTTACGGTGAATGGCGAGCGCTACTGATCACAATGAATGTCTTGTATTGTCTCAAGCTCATAACACTCGTTATTATTTTCTTCTGATCATTTTGTGGATCAAAACTGATAGGTGATAAACTATTCCAATCGTTCACTTTGCTCTAAGTACATGTCCCATAACAGAAACTATTCCCCTGTAATTGTTTATATATATATATATCTATCACATGTCTATCCCCACAGAATCATTAAAACAAATCTTAATAATTTTGTTTCTTTTCAGCATTTAAAACCAACTTGTTTATTCTGGCATTATGCAAATAATCTAGATTTTAATGCACAAAAGACCCAGTGTTCTTTGTTGTCACACAAACCGTCGTCAATATATATCTCTATGGGTGGTGTGGATATCGACGAATTAGACTCTCTTGATGTTCTGGGCATGAAGATACAGGGTGATGCTCGTTGGGCAAGCCACATATTCGAAGTGTCGAAATAAGCATTCAAGTGTTTAGGCTGTTTAAAGCGGTGCAAGTAATACTTTATCCCATCTGATCGTAAATATCTACACCACCTACATCCGGCCTAAAATATAACTCCCATATATGGGCAGGAGCTCCAGGGACATATTTTCAGCTTCTGGACCATGTACAGAGGAGAGCGGTGGTCATAATAGGGGCTGGTAGGATATCCAACTCTATTGTCTCCCCACAGCATCGCCGGAATGTGGGTTGTGCATCGCTATTCTATAGATATTTTGATGTTATCTGCTCTCAAGATATCCGTCGTCTGGTCCCTGACGTTATAACATTTAGCCGGAATACGTGGCTACCCAGAGTCTCTCATTCGTTCATTGTCAAATGGCCGGTCGAACGGACAACGCACTACAGATAAAAATTCGATCTTCAGCCGTACTGTTCGCATGTGCAATAATCTTCCTGCTAATGTTTTTCCTGTCTGCTATGATAGTATCAAATTCAAGGCAAATATCAACAAACACTTTCCTCCCTTTAATACCCTTGCAATCATAGGGGGCATCCCCTGAGTATTAGTAAAAAAAGGCGGACACCGACAATTTTTCGAAGAGCATGACCGCATTCTCCAAGTCTAAATAGTAATTTGTTTGCAAATGTTGGTGGCAAGCCTGTATATGAATCACACCGTGTAAGATATCTAGGAATTACAGTACAAAGGTATATGCATATAAATGATTTAAAGAAGAAAATAGGTCTAAACTAAAAAATAAATCCCCTAATATATAGAGAAAATTCGTTCAGAAATTCAAAACAAATGTCAACAAACACTACTCCCTCTTTCCTCCTTCCGATACCCTAATTTCCTTCCGCTAACACAATGCATTGCATTTATAGGGGGCATCCCCTGAGTGTTGGTCCTCAAACAAAAAAAAAATCCCTAATCAACTCGCAGTTGAAGTATTAAGCTATTTGCTACGTTTACAATAAAAACAATAATTCCAACCGTTTCACTGTATAGGGATATTGGGAGTACAGTTTTTCCAATGTATGGATTGAACGAATATGATGTTTTAATATTTGTTTATAGATGTAAATATTAATAAAATTGGTTACCATACAATGACATTTTTGCAAAATCAAAGAAACTTTAACACAAGAAATCGAACGAATGTTACAATTCAATTCAAACTATAATATCAACGTTTAAATCCTCGTGTAAAAAATATGTATGTGATGCATTCGAAACGCTTCGGCCGTAAAGATCTCATTATTGAAAATTTACTTAATTTATTTCCATTACTTTGAATTATAAAATTTGCCTGCTTGCCTCCATAATGTCTTTTAGGCGCTGAGGCCAATATTACAAATAAATTTCCATATAAAAACTCGGACCCTTTTTTTACCCTATAGGTAGTAGGGTATAAATCATTTGATACGGCTCAAAAGTGTAACACATAGAAATATTAACATTACACCCCAGATGTCTTTAAACCAAATTCGATTCATGACTTTCTAAATCGTTTGAGCCGTTTCGCCCTCTTTAGAAATCGTGTAATACTAGCAATACGCCCAGTTCGATCTTGGCCAAATTCTGTATTAAGTAAAGGTATAACTGGACAAAGTGTCGGACAAAAACTTGGAAGTCTGGCAACTCCCCTTATGGTACCTCCCATACAAATGTACCATTCCACCCGAAATCGTGTAATACTAGTACTACGCTCTATGCGATCTTACCCAAATTCCGTATTTTATAAATCTATAAACATGTACAGAAAAAAATGGTACCCCTAGTCGGTTCCCTTCTGATACCACCCATACAAATCTTTCTTACCGAAATTCTATATTTAGTGAAGCTTTAACTACATCAAATTTTCAAGAAAAAACTGCTTTATATTCCGTCCTTTTTGTAAAAACGTGTAATGCAATATTTTTCTATAACATTGTGAGGGTGAGGGTATTTATAAGTCGGTTTACCCGACTGCAACTTTTTCACTCGTTGGTTTTATTCCATATTCCAAAAATAGTTCTCCTGTATATATTGTCTGTTCGGTGATAGAGCCTCTAAACCGCAAATAAAACTGCAGCTACTAAATATTCAAATGAAGATGTCTGAACCGAAACGGAAATGAAACTTTTGTTGACCAGCTTCAGTCGGGTGAACCGATACTGTAAACTTCCCGCGGATGCAGCTACTATTCAGAACCGATTGTAGTGTACGGGATTTTTGTTGGTAGCAACTGATATATGTGGCGGGTATACAAATGTGTGGATTAGGCTGGTCAGGGTCAGTTGTACCTCTGTAGCTCTTGGGAATTTTATAGCGAGGCTAATCCTAAAGTGTTCCACATAAATTGACTATTCGCAGTTTATAGTGTGATTATGTTAATGAAGCCATTATCAGGATAACCATCAAAAAATCACTTTCATAAATCTACAATTGCAGAGAACTACATATGAATCGAAAAACCAATGTTTACAAGGAGGTTATATGAGAATATCTTATATAGATAAGGTAGAAAGAAATAGTTCAAATCTATGAGTAGTAAGGTGGACTTGAAGCCACGAAGCAAAGAATTGATTATTTGGTAGCTTGGAAGTTAGTAACTGGCCAGAGGATTTACAAATCATTGAAAGACTATCCACTTTAAAATCAAGTTTACATGGAATTCTTGCTAACTAATTTAGAAATGCTTTTAACGTAGTCCTTATACAGAATATATTAACGAAGTTCATTAAAATTATTGTTATATTAATTAAATTTAAGATTTGGTATTTGATTTGTATATTACATTATTAATTGATTTTATTTAATGCCAACTCGCCTCATTAATATCTTAGGACGCTGAGGCATCTAAAAATCAAAATTGTAAACAAAACATTGCTAATAAATTATTTTTAATTTAATTTGAATTTAATAATCTATTATTAAGGACTCCATGTAATATAGATTAATTGGCCTTATTGGCTTTGTATATTACAAAGAAACCAATAAATGAAATGAAATAAAATAAATAAATAATATTATGTTAACTTATCAATTACGGTAATGACAACGAGTATATGTTGATATGTTCTAAAACCGAGAATGCAATGAATACCCAAAATGTTATAATAACCGAGTTTACGGTTACTAAACTTTGTGGAACGGTGTATTTGTACGGGAGGTACCCTCGATGGGGTGTAGCTAGATTTCCAAGTTTTTCCCAATAACTTTATCTAGTTATATCATTACACGACTTAAGTTTTGGGGAAATATTAACCATGTCAAGTTTTAGGTTAAGTTTTACAGCAATTTGAATGTTATCGTGCGAACGAACCCTAAACACCCTAAAAAGTCATAAATCGCATTTGGACGAAGCATACCATACTGACTCCATAACCGAACTAATGGCTAGGTCAAAAGAATTACCCGTAGATAAGTAGATAGGACTTACCATACGCAAATCAGCCGAACGAATTTCAAGAAATGCACTAGAATGGAATCCGGACCGAAGAATGGGTGGCCGACCGAAGAATACATGGCACGGGACAATGCAGCTAGAATTAAAAAAATTAAATATGTGATTTGATTAAAGCGAAGATAGATTAAGATGGAATAGTAGTGAAATAAATCATATGTGTATGGCTACAAAAATATATCAAAGTTAGCTCGGTAGGAAGAGATGGATAAATGAGAGAGGAAAACAGCAGTTGAATTTACCAGCGATCACTTTCACTTGTACAACCGATATATTTCGAGGCAAAACGTATTACAATTTGTGTGGAAACTGACAGTTGAAATTCCATAAAAAATAAATACGAACCGAGAATAATTATGTATTTTTGTCCATGCCGCAGCATTAATGAACATTGTCGTGGGTGAAACTTCTCATTTAACAGCCTCTCGAAAGAAGTACATCAAGTATTCATCGATCACCCAACTTTCCATGGTTTTTTAGATCACTACAAAATACTTGGCCAAGAAGACTTACATAAGTCGTATGGTTTCCATTTACATTACACAATTTCATTTTTTTTTTCAAGTAACAACTTATGTGTATATACGCTTTTACAGCATTAAAATGTAGCAATTTGGATCAATACCTCACAATCGACAAAAATGCACTTAAGCGGTTGCTTGTAAAAACCACAGTTTATACCGCAGTCTCTCTATGTAATCACTAAACGAAATCAAAGGGCTACAATAGCTAACTTAACTAAACGTATGGTTAATATGTATATTTCTGTATACAGTCGAACTTCCCTAAAATTAATACTGACGGGACCAGAAAATTACTTCATTATAAAGAAATTATATTTTTTTTCCCACATTTTATTTAAAACAATAAGGCTACACTTTTACATCTTTCTTAAATGAAGCCTGTAGAGTAGCCAAATCATCTAATCTTCGTCATCTCAATTAGCCTGCATTCCATCTTTCGAAAATCCTGCCTTTCTTAAACAATTCGCAAATGTTTCTGGTTTTACAAAGGCATTCCACTCTGTGCTTAAATTGCGAATAGCTTGAAGCAAATCTACACGCTGAAAAAAATGGCCATTTTAACAAATTTCAACAAACAAGTTCGCATCAAACATATATATATTTATTTGTTCATACCACAAATATTAACTTGTTTGTAGGTGATAAATATAAAATTTATATGTATGCATTTTTGACTTACTTTTTATTTTTTTTCAATTTGAGAATCTTAATATATATTTACCCTCGACACTGATTCACATATACACTGATACACTGATTCCCTGATTCACTGATTCACTGACTCTGTCACGCAGTACGTAGGAATTTAAATAGGCATTCTATAATAATAATTTTTTTTTCCACAAAAATTTTTTTTTTTCAACAAAAATTTTTTTTTTCAACAAAAAATTTTTTTTTCAGCAAAAATTTTTTTTCCACAAATTTTATTTTTTTTCGAAATTTTTTTTTACAAAATAGTTTTCTCAAAATATTTTTTACAAAATTTTTAAAATTAAGTAACAAATACTTTCTCAAGCAAATTAACGGGCGCCATAGGCGCATTACAACTTACTAGTTTCTATATAACAATCCATCTCATTCTATCGGTATTGCTTTTATTTTAAAGAGCGTAAATGCACAAAAAAACTTACGAAAACAATTGAAAATACACACTTATTCGCACCCAAATGTTGTACTTTGTTGAATTTAATAAGTTCGTTGTCTGTTTTTCCCAAACACGCTATTGCTTATACACAAATATGTAATACTAATACTTTTTCAGCGTGTACGGCCAAAACAGGTTCGTTCTCATCCATTTGTGAGAATATGTTCATCAAAACTCGTTTTCTGTAAAGTTGTTTTATGTTGTAGAGGGATGCAAAAGATGATACAAATGTACTTTTTTGGTACATTTTCTTGATCGAAAGTACCGTGATACAGCTCTTTTGGGCCTAATTGAATACTATTTACAAATGTTCTTGTTTTTTGGTTTTTTGTAAGTAATTTGAAGAAAATCTATGCAAAGTGAAAATTTATATATTTTTAAATGGAGTGTAACAAAGATGTTCCAATAATATGTCGTTAATGTCACATTAAGAGACGTGATATTTGAGAATCTCAGGTAAAAATAAATAAATAACTTTTAAGCCAATGTCGTGCAAGCAATTTTCCAACTTTTGCCAAATGCATTTGCGCACATCGGTACACAACAAGCGACAAGATGCCATGTATCGAAACAAGAACTATTTACTTATTTATTGTTTTTGTTTAATAGCTAGATTTAATAATAAACACTATTTATATTATATACGAGTACTTTCTCATAAGTACACGAATGTTTGCTCAGCAACATACACGTGCTTCCACTTAATTAATTGCATATTTGCAAGGAAATACGCATGTGCTTCTACGAGAGCGTGTGCGTGATTGGGGGGAAATAAGTACATACTTCCGAGTAAGTAAGTAATGTTTGTTACACTTAAGTATATGCTCACTTCATAGAAAATATATATATTTACAATTTTGGATGATTGGGTGAACACATATGAATAAATAGTGGCAAATATTTATAAATGAGTGGAAAAAAACGAAGAAGCGAAGGGGAAACAACCCCATTTTGTTGTTAGAATTCGCAATGAGTAACTATCAAGTGTTTTTTCCTTTCTCGTTGATTACCATAAAACCTTTAATATAATTTCCTTTTTTTCCTTTTGCTGATGATTCAATTGCAAATGTTAATTTCCCCGCCGAATCATTTCTTTAGTTACTACGAGAATATGACTTATACTGGATAATTCTTGTATTTAAATATTTTAGTTGTATGGATGTGTATCAATCGAAATTATGCAAAAAAATCAACCAAAATAATGTAACTGGTTTTGAAATCAATTTTGGATTCAGAGGCAATATTAATTTTAAAATCAGAGGCGATATTAAGTTTAATTTATGCGAAAATAGTACGAAAATAGTTCATATTACATACACAGTGTTTCAATAGCTGACTCAATAAAAAAATAAATGTACAGGTCAGGTGATCATGAGCTGTAGATTCAGTACGTGGACGCATCGCATCCCGGTGCGTGTCACGACTCATACATTTGGAATATTTGGACTACTATTGGAAACAACATGTAATACATTTCAGATTAAACTTTTTTGTATATTCATACATTTTACTAAAAAAAGTTAATAATATAAAAAAAAAACTGTAAAAAGCAGAACTCCCCACCTTTTATTGGCGTTCATATAATGCGTACTTTTTCCCCTGTGAAAAGATTCCCATTGTGGAAGTTCGTTTAGAACACATTTCCTCTAATTATTGCCAGTGTCGTTCCTAGTGTTGGCATGTTCCACTTTTCCCGTTTTATTAAATGATGTCACTCAACATTAACACCTCAAACTTTCACCTCATTTGACAGAAAAAGGACAAATTGCAGTATACCATCTACATACATTCATATCGACCGCACATACTCACTCTTCCGCCCACAATGTGCGGCATCAGTCCAAGTTTATGGCGAAACAAAAGACCATAAGAACTTCGGCACAGAAGAACGAGCAACAAAGGAGAATAGCAAAGTTAAATAAAAGCTGCTGACAACGAAGTGACATTTACAAATGTCAAATACAATATTTATTGAACATGTTACAACTTCAACTGCTAACACGATATGTAGACGTGTACACTTACACTCCGTTGCAGGCAAACTTAATAAAAGGCATGGTGGCCAACAAGCTCACTCATTGCCTGTCTACCATCCTGTCTGTATCTGCTCTCACCGACCAAATGAAAGTAATAAAGAAAATAACAATAAAAACGCAACAATGTCAATCAGCATGACACATCTACGTGGACAAAAGCACACATCGGCCTTCTTTCCACTCCCGGCCATAATTCGTTGCAAGGAAGCTGTTGGAAGCCCATTCGGCAAAAGCACGACGTTCGGCATAAGCAAAAACTAAATGGCAATAAGCATCTGATCCGTTTAAATTGTTTGATCTTTTGTCTGTGTCTATTGAGAACATTTTTCTACTCGCTGAATGTATCCCGCCCATCCATTCGGCCATTTGGTATACGTTTAATACCCAATCGTAACGGAATTGTCCCTTGGTAGATTGTCGATTCACTCTTTCAGTGCGTGGCATGTTCTAAATGTAACGAGGTTCCTTTTCCCGGAATTATTTTTTGAAATGAAAATAATATCGGATATTCCCGATTCATCAACCTTAAGCAAACGTTGGCTCGGTTTAAAAAATGGTTTAGAATTTTAGAAACAAATCCTAAAAGTGCCGTGTCGTGGTGTGATAACATTTGATACGCATGTTGCCTCTGTGATGCAGAACGTTAATTTTCAATACGAAAATGGTAGTGCATGCCGTAATTATGCCGCTTTTTTGTTATTGCATTGAGGTTTATGCTGGACCTTTTTCAACTTTGGAAGACCCTAAATTAATTATAACACGTTTGTCACCTTTTATGAGTCGATCTATACTTTACCTGTTTCACTAAAAAAAAATTTCGAGCTTTAATGTATATAAATAATTTGATTTAGCATTTTTCTTGCTCGTTACGCTGTCATATATCCAATTTTCTGGGAAATTGTACGTTTTTTGCCGTTCGAAAGAAAATAAAGTCCTATGAATTAAAAAAAGGGCCACATATGCTGTCGACATTGACATCCCCGAAAGATAGAGGGAGATTTAACTGGTGTTTTTTTTTTCAGAATTGAGAAGGAATCGGCAAATACATATAATAATGTCAGCATCAAAAAAAGCGAAGGATCGTGCTGACAAATAGATGTTATTTCAGACTTAACAAAGAATTAAGGAACATAGCCCTCTCTCGTCGAAATAAAATCACACTGTACGCACTACGCTTCTTCTAACCGTGCTTCTTTATAGTACTTGCAAAAGCAGATAACGCTGAGCTGGATGTATTTGGCAGACAAATCCTTCGCAGAATCTATGACCCGACGTGTGTTAACGAGGAGTATAGGCGTCGAACGAACCGTGAGCTGTATGAGGTATATCCCGAAATGAACGTAGTTAAGCGATTGAAGAAAAAAGCAGAGGAATAGCATTTACTACATCTCTCTCATGGGTGAGAGATTACTATCTTACTCGGAAAGTCGCCGGCAGTAAATGCAGAAAATAATTTGTACAAAAACTGATTAAAGTATTTACACATTAGCCTTTGGCGTGTTCCTTGTTTGCCCCGTTTACGTTTTCCAACCGAAACTTCCGTAAAATATTTATGATCATTGTATTGACACACTAACATCGGACAGATAAAATTCTCATAGGTTTTCATACAAATTGAAATAGTTTCAAGCGAATGCTTTTAGAAGTCGAATATTTCTACGTTCTAAGTTTTCCTTAAAATCGAAATCATTATTTCCAAACTTCTTAAGGTTTGGCATAAAAGAGTCATTTATCTGTATTAGACTCCTTTTTAAAAAAACATGTCACATAGTCCAAATGTACAGACACATGCAAACAAACGAAGAAATTTCGAAATGAAGAGTAAGTCATAACAGACAGAATAATAAACTTACTTGACTTTCTACAATGACTGAAGGAACGGTTGGATGACATATCATTTGTGAAAAAGATGAACACCCTCATGTACGTGTACGTTTGCATTCAATGGTTAGGACTGAAAACTGCGCACACGAAGAAACCGTGAGATAAAGCGGAACACATAACAATCTAATAATGAATTCATTCAGTCATTCCTCCAGGCTTCCTGTATGTCAAAAAAAGAAAATTATGCATTCATGACAGGTTTTATAAGGACGAGAAAGTTCGCTCACTACGGTGGTTCTACCAACAAAAAGTTTGGGATACTGCTGTGGACACTATTTCACCCTCTTCTACATTCACACAGTTTTGATGCCTCGTTAGGGGTTTGATCATTGTGGAGAACACTCATTGACATTTATGTATGTGCGGATATCAAAAAAACTGACAACATTTTGTAGTGCCAAATATACATTCGGGTAGTTACAAGGTGTAAGCGGAAAATTTATCGCCTTCAACGGATTAGAAAATTAAATTGGGAAAGTTTTAACTGAATCGGATAACAATAAAGAATTATATTGAATTTGGTTTTGTCTACGGTTTACGACTCCTCCAAAAATATGCGAGAAATATCCGGCTGAGGTCTGCCATTTTACGAAATGCTAAATAAAGAAGGTGTTTTTGTAATAATTGTTCTTCCGCATTGCTCAACTGCTGACAATACAGCAGTTGCCCGAGATATCCCCGCTATGCAAAGTGCAAATTTATAAATTGTGAAATGGAGTACAGTAGGTTGTAGGTATTTTTTTAAAAAAATTTCAATGTTCCAATATTTATTAACGATATATTATACATATAACTTTCTAATTTATGCTAATGACATAAAGTTATTTGATCACTTTGTCACGAAAGTTAATAATATTTTTGATTTAGGTATTATGTTTGACTCAAAATTACAATTTAACCTGCATATTGATTATATAATGCCCAAAGCTTATACTCTACTTGCATTTATAAAATGAAATAGTAAAGAGTTTAATAATTAATTAATTATTTATTAAATTTGCCTTATATTCGGTGCCTTTTGGGTTCGCCTTTTATAACATTTGCATTTCTTCATTTCTGTATGAGTTGTCACATTGTATGTTGATTTTTTCTTGCCAATTTTACATTATAATAATAATTATCTTAATGCTATATGTTTTTTAACATATTTTTTCTGCAAATAAACTTACACAAAATCCTAAATCCTAAGGTGTATGTTGACTTTATTCCGTCACTGTAGGTTCCAGTGTTACGAAAATACGACTTTTTGAAAAAAAAATTGAACAAAGTAAACATTTAAAAAACAAAAATACTATAACTCTCGGTATTTCGGTAGCTGCCACTTTTGAAGCTTTTATTCTTTGACATTTGACAAGTAGAAGTACGCCATTACTGTAAATGGAACGATGGACGCTTCAACGACGCATTGAAATTATTTAAATTCACTACAAAAATGGTGAAATTCTTGCAGTAACAATTCGCATCAATGAAGCATTTTTGGGTCGTATAGAAGTACCTTGTCGGGCCGCAATACATAAATTGGTGGAAAAATTCGAGTGAGTTAGTGATGTGATGAATAAAACCCGTGCACGTCGCTCAAGAACTTATAAAGTTTAGTTAACACAATAACTCAAGCCGGTCGATCATCAACAACGTCGTGTCTTTGCCGATTGGGTCCTTGAAATGCATGAAAATGATCCGGAATTCCATCGAAAATCATTAACGGCATACCTTCCTCTTTGGTTGGTAATGAACAAAAAAAATTATATTGGTCTATTGTTTTACGGACTGTTGAGAGTTTAGCATTTACTCGCAAAGTAACCGAAATTGACGAGGGGTTTTTGGGCACACTAAATTTTTTCATATAAATACATAGTTTTGTGAATCATACTGGGTCGTCGTAACCATATAAATGTGTTTCAACTGTAAAACTGAAAAATAAGATAAGTAGTGAAAAATAATCCCCAGGTCATGTAAAACTTTTCCAGAGATGCATTAGCCATTCGGAGCCGGCTTAAACCAGTAAGTGTGCAAATTATATCGCCCACTTTCGACACTCCGACAAAAGTAAGAACTACTTGAAATCATATCTGCGTATGGAATCCCCGATAAACGTATACGCCCTTGTAGAGCAGTGTGCAACACTCACTACCACAAGAGGTACATCTACTACTACCAGACGTCTACATTGAGCCAAAAATGAGAATCGTGGCTGAAGACAATTTTTCCACCTTCTTCTAGCTTCTCTCAAACATCTAACCGCAAAACGGACATTGTGGTAGGTCGTTCTCATTCTTCATATCTCTTCATTCTTATGATTAGAATATTTGACACGTTTCTCCGATGGAAACATTCATAAGAAAATAAAAAAAGTTACTAAAAATATGCATGTTCTTCAGCGAAAAAGGAACCAAATTGTAATTTTCTTTCATACTACGTATTTGTTTAGCAAAAAAAAAAAAAAAACTTCAACCGTGGTAGATGATTTTTACATCCGCATTCCACCTACATGAACCCAATGAAGGGAAGGTGGCTGCCGGCAAGAAAGGAAAATCATTTCGTTTTGTTGAACAAACACAAACGTGTTTTGCATGGCTAATATGGGCAAATATTTATATTGGTTTTGGTGAAACAAACGACGTCATATTCATCAGGCATACGATGGACGTGATCTGTGGGCGGCATTCGCATACACATTTGTTTGCACACATGTGGTTAGCACCCCGAAATGTCCACTATCCTTTCGAAAAGATTTACCTCAAGCCACACATATACATATGTACGAGGGTCAAAGAACACAAGTCACATTGGATGACAAGTTCAATTTCTTGCTAAAGACCTCCTCTATCTTCTCTATGCGTTGTCAAGGCAATGAACTAATATACTGTCTTTATATAAAGTTCGAGCATGTTCAGAAGGTTAGAATTTGTTAATTATTGCATGGCAAACGAAGCAGGGTTCGATGTCCATGATTTCACTCATATGTGCTACGCATCTTAATGTACGAAACTCACCTCAATTTGGAGTTTTTAAAACCTATTATAATTGGACGTCGTATAAAACAGAAATCTTTCATATGAAAACCAATCCCATGAGAAATTCGAAATTTGTAAGACCCCAACAGTATTTAGCTCAGATTGTATTCGTGAAATCTCCAAAATCAGGCATTAACAGTGGAACCTTCCAACCGGGAAAACATTCGGAAGCGTTACGGACTGACCGAAAATACAATACAGCATATATGTGTTTCAAACAACTTCTTGTCATTTGTGTTGAATACTTACATTTGAAATTAAATTAATAGTTTTAATCCTCTCCGCCGCCCTAATCGTTCGGCCGATTTTTCATGTGGATGAAAATGCAGATAACGATTATGAGTCACCATCATACAATTATATATAAACCATTAAGTTATATTTATTTTTTTATTTTTCTATGAACAATAATAAATACTTTAATTCAGTGAAAACTCACTTAAGAACTCAAATGATAGATGTTTTAATACAGTTTCTGTAAATATCAGAAGCATATCGTCAAATAAGAAATATGATAAGTCTACATCTATGATTTCAGTTGACAAACAAATTTACTGCGGAGTATAAATCCTACAAACGAACACTCAACAGGTGTTGGCAAATGTTGCTAAAAAAGAAAATGACGCAAGGGATAAATGGCAACCTAAATACACTAATACATAATGAAAAACGTTCGATCAAATTTATTTCCAGGAATAATTTCTATGCTAATAGTTTAGCAAACTTTCAAAAAGGAAAGGAAAAAATGTATATTCGGAATATAATTTGTTTCACTAATCGAACTTAGTGTGTCCATGGAGGAAAAATTGAAATACTTTCCACTATGACACTACCCTTAAATTAAAGCTTACAGTGACCGCTAAATTGCTCGCCCGGAAATGTGAAAATGGACATAATTGGTCAATAACAATTCTGAGCAATCAACATTGCACAGATTAACCCATACAACAATATTGGGGATACATGGGAAAGAAGCAAGCAACGACTTTCGTATGATGGACTTGGTTCCGTAAAGTTTAAAGAACATAAAGCGAATTTCATGAACGATTTTTGAACTTTTTCATTGCGCTTAATGTGAATGGCAGCGTTTGGACTCCAAACAAAAGATGCATACTCTTATGTAGAACGAACGAAAGAACAATAAATCACTTTTTGTGTGTGTGGATCAGAAAACCCCGAAGTATTTCTCCGAATAAAGTGCAGTACGGTATAGGCCTTAGGGATAATATAATTCGAATGTCAATTAGAAGTTAACTTGGTATCAAAGACAACACCCACGTCAAGATTTTCATAAATGATATCTAATTTATGATTCCAAATTTTATATTGTAAAATAATTATGTTAAGGCAACGGTGGCTAACCATTATACGTACACCACAAAACAAATATATGAATATCATTCTGGAACAATAGCACAGCATTTATTGCCAAATGTCTGGACAATTTAAGACAATAATCAATAGCATTAACATAAAGATTGAATAATATCGGACCCACTACACTTCATTGTGGAATACCGGAGGTAGAAATCAACACCATCGATACATACAGCACATTGCCTTTCAATAAGTATGTACGAAACCAGTCAAGCATTTTAGAATTAAAACCAATCTTATCAAATTTGTATATTAGTATATTATGCAGCCCTTTATCAAAATCAATCAGTATAGATTGTATCAACCTGGACATCGGTTCTGAACAACTAAACCACATGGCGAACGAACATTTCTTATATTCAATTCATTCATTACCGATGTTGGCATCGATTTTTGACCAAACTCATGCGACTTCACTTGTCCCCGTCCCAACTGTGAGGAAATTTAAACATACTCTCTGGCAACAAGATAGGAAGCAAAATACAAATACTCAGCATAAAACAGGACAAATAATTGCATTGGAGCTGTTAATTACAATACTCCGCAAAGTGAAAGCTTGCTTTAAAATCTTTACACAATCGAGTTCTCGAATATAAGTCGGCCTGTGCAAGTGAGTATTTTTCGTACTGCGATACGCGGAACGCATCACCTACTGTTACGACTGAAACTCGCTCGACCATTTACGGCCTTTGCAGGTACACAGTGTGCAGATGTGTGGAGCGTGCAAGACATTTCGAACAATATAATTGTTTGCTTTTTGTGCGCAGGATATTGCAGGAAAAAGGAGAAAAAAGGGTGAATCCTGCAAACACCATATGGTATAGGGGAAATGTAAGGCAGATTTGAAAATATTTGTTGCGTCCTTTGGTACTCGATCTGTATCTGTGTATACTATGTCTATGACATGAATATGCTCCTGATTGACAACTGGAAAAATTATATTTACAAAAAACATGAACTTGTGTTATACTGTAGGCTTAAAAAATCTGTGCAATACTGTATGCCAGGTCCACAGAATGAAAATGATTAACTAATTATTGCACAATCACATCTTCATACAAACGGCCTTCCCCAGGCCGATTCCCTGGGGACAGTTCTAACTCTATTCAGAAAAAAAACTAATTACTTAGACATCACATTCTTTTTCTATAAGAAAAAAAACTTTCACCTGTGTTAGAGACCAATACTCGGAAACCAACCCTGGATAACCGAGTATTCCGGCTAAATATTGTCAGATCAATGACCAGACGTCGAATATCTGACGAACAGATACCGTTAAAATATCTTTGAAAAACCGATACACAAGCCACATTCCGGCGATGCTGAAGGGAGACAATAGTGTTGGCTACCTTGTCATTTACGTTTATTGAATCAATTTACTTATCACTGATAGTCATTTTGTTCCTGTCTATCATTTGTATCCATATACATATATTACTCAAACTGTCTCACTGTTCCTTTATGCTTTGTAAGACTCAACAGAAAGTCCTATAAAATAATCTGTCTGTTATAGTTTTAACTCCGATAAATAACTCTTAAATTTAAAGCGACTTTTGTCTTTTTTTTTAACCAAATAAAATAAATAACCAATAAAGCATTATCCAGCTTGGACGTATATCGCCTAGCTTGGATTTTGGAAGTTTCAAGTATCGCAGCCATTCTAGATGTGAATAGAAGCGTCCCTGTAATTGATTCGAAATCTAAACTTTTTGCTGAACACTTTCTTTCAAATTGACGTTCAGTCAAATAACCAATAAAGCATTATCCAGCTTGGACGTATATCGCCTAGCTTGGATTTTGGAAGTTTCAAGTATCGCAGCCATTCTAGATGTGAATAGAAGCGTCCCTGTAATTGATTCGAAATCTAAACTTTTTGCTGAACACTTTCTTTCAAATTGACGTTCAGTGCCTGTAACGGCTATGAAGAACGTTATTAAAAATATGAAGACAATATAAAAAATTTTATCTTTAAAGAATATGCCACTGTCGCTACATCTCATTTAGCGTCTATATTTGGTGAGTGTATGAAGTTTCAATATTTTCCTTCAAATTGGAAAAAGGTCAAAGTAGTTCCTATTCCGAAACCAGGAAAGCCACTACATTTAGTTAGTAGTTACAGACCTATAAGCCTGCTTAGTAATATTAGTAAGATTTTTGAGGAGATATTAAAGGAAAAACTTTGGAACTATGTCGACGAAGCTAAAATAATACCAGATGAACAATTCGGGTTTAGGTCTTCTCATAACACAACCCATCTGATTAAACGAATTTTATTGGAGTGGAAAAGTCGTTCGATACCGTCTGGCACGATGGATTCATTTGTCCCTACGCTTCAGTACACAAAAGGTTACACGAGTTAAGCAATACTGATTTTATTCATCAGAGAATAAATGTCATATCTACCAAATTGGTTAAATCATGCACAATGAGCGAAAATCGTTACATAAAAAAATTATATACTAGCCCCTAAATTATGTACTAAGCTGGACTTAGTTTCAGCTCTTTTTTCATAATTTAATGAAGGTTTTTTTATCATATTTTCCTTCTCCTTGTTTTTACCAAAATATGTTGTTGAATCATAAAAAGTGTTAAATATTATAAAAAGTCCGTATTAAGCCATGTCTTTCAAGTGCAAAATTAACTACATATATGTAAATTTGAATGTTTTAATTGTTATAAAAATGTTTACTCTCTTCATATTATGTGGATTTATATCTCTTATTAAACTTATTCCTGATATTTTTTAATTTCTGTAATCCAGGAGTATTCCATGACTGTAAAAATAATAGTGCATGATTATAATTTGAAACATGAAACTTATAATTTTTACAAAAAGTGCGGCCAAAAGGTTAGCTTTATCAACCGGGTCTCTCAATAGCTGGTCATCGTTAACAAGAGTTGGGATAGATGACTAAGAATTGTCCCTTGCTCTTTTAAACGAACAATTCTTTGCAGGTTTAATGGATGTAGTCTTAGAGGAAATAAACATATTTATTCCAAGAAGAATTATTTTCTCGACCATTTCAGCAGTAGCATCGACATTATTGTCTCAGAGTATTGCTTTCTCGACCACATATTAAATATTTTGAATATTTAATCTGTTAATAGAACTAATCGAACCAAACGCCAACTTTAAAATGAAATTGATAATTTTTCTATGATATGCACACAATTCTAGCTAATGCTGTTTTGGTCGGACATTGTATTGAAACAACACTGCACGTAAAAGCGAGTTTTTCGATTAGATTGTTGAGAATACACGTCTGCTCATCCATTTTTAAATTTCGCACAGTCATGTTTCAATCTAATCAGTCCACATTAGTCGTGTATAGTCACCTTGCTACCCAGTGAGAAATGGTAAACCGGTCTGGGCAACGCAGGTAGAAAATTGCTGTATGCCCGTACCTGAGAATACACGTATGCTCTTTCATTTTTTTAATCCGCACAGCCATGCTTCAATGTAATCAGCCCACATTACTCTCACACCTGACTACCCAGTGAGAACTGATTAAACGGCCGGGCGACTGAATAGTAAGAATTAACCAATTGCTATGAAACACCCATACATTTTTTGTTTTTTTTGTTGACTAACACTCAGGGGATGCCCCCTATGAATGCAATGCACTGTGTTATGAATGCAATAAGGGTATTGGAGGGAGGAAAGAGGGAGTAGTGTTTGTTGATGTTTGCTCTGAATTTGATAATGTCATAGCAGGCAGGAAAAACACTTGCTGGAAGATTATTCCACATGCGAACAGTAGGGCTGAAGAACGAATTTTCTCTATAGTGCGTCGTCCGGTCAACCGGCCATTTGACAACGAACGGATGAGATTCCCTGGATAGCCGTGTATTCCGACTAAATGTTCTAACTTCAGGGACCAGACGACGGATATCTGACGAACAGATACCGTTAAAATATCTATAGAACAGCGATATACAACCCACATTCCGACGATGCTGAAGGAAGACAATAGAGTTGGATACCCTACCATCCCCCATCATCACCAGCGCTCTCCTCTGTGCACGGTCCTGCAAAGAAAGAAACTGCAAAGATGCCATTGGAGAATGAAAAACCAAATAGGCCCAAAAAAAAAGTACAGCACGTACGTTTGTTTTACATATACCGCTATAGAATTTGTGTAGATCATGATTAATATTAAAAAACCGGGGATGTATGTCATAAGGTAAAGTTACTGATCGGTTGAACTTGGCGAACCCAGTGCGATCACAGACCTCCACGTGGTAATTCCTGGGCCAAAATAACCGCCAAGACGACGGCTAACGTGTCCAAAAAAAACGAACAATGAAAGCCAAAAAATACGGACTCCCCTAATGTTGAAGACAACCGCAAACGTTTAAAGGACAACGATTTACGGATATGCACTTGGAATGTACGAACACTCCTCAGACCGGGTGCATCCATCTAATTGGCGGATGTCCTCGAAGAATACATAGCTGACATCACCGCCATCCAGGAAATAAGATGGAAACACCTACCAAAAAGCTAGTATTATTTCTCGGATAAACTGTATACTAGGAATAATAAATACTCATGAAGCAAAACCAATAATGTTTTTATTCAAATACCATTGGTGTATTTTGAAAACATTGTTTTCGTTCTAATCGTCGGGTTATGGTTAAAACTTTAAAGTCATTTACATCGAGGAGACACATTTAAAAAACGTATTCATTCGTTCTGCCTGTGTTCCCAAAAACTTCGGATAGTCTGTTTTGTACACTTTGCACAGATTTCAAACAAAATGTGTCGTATATTTTCTTGTTAACTGGAAATGAAATATTTGTAAAAAAAAATTATCATTTGGAATCAAACCAAAATGGTAATGAAAAAATATGGTCGGTTAGCTATGGAAGTACCGGCATGAGTTCTAATCAAATCGACTCAGAAACTAATTCAAAATCATATTGTACGTCAACGACATATCAGTGCAAAAAATCACAGACATCGTTCAGGTTCAAAGCGTTCAGTGGACGTTATTAAATGTTTATAAAGTTTCGAGTAGCACAGTGTTATCGTCGAATGTGAGAAATATCAAACGTTTTAATGCGAAAAACTAGCATTTGCAGAGAGGTTCAGGCGTAGTTTGGTTTCTTTATCTACTCTGCGTTGTCTCCGTTATTACTTCCGACGACAAGGTAGTGTCGAGTGGAAATGGTTGGTTTCTGTCTATTCGTTTTCATTGTGAAGTGAGGCATTGATCAGTAGAGATCGCAGAGTAATTCGACAAAATGATTGTAAAGAACGATGACAATATTTTCGTTCCCGATTTCTTGAATGAAGATTTTTTTGTAAATGCCCTAGAAGAAGGGTTACGTGAAATAAAAATTGTCATACGTGAAATTAACATTAAATGGGGCAGTAATCCGGGCGATAATTATTGTTCGAGCATTTATCGCGTAGAGATAACGTACGATAGCTTTGGTGATGACCCTACTGAAAATCAACACATCTCTCTAATTGTTAAAACTATACCAACAACACCGGAAACACAATTTCTGGACGATGTCGGGGTATTTGTGAAGGAGAAAATTACATATTACGATGTCCTACCACGTTTAGCCATTTTAAGCCAAAATGACCAATTCGGAGCACAGTAATTATACACTTACTGATAGCAAAAAGTATTGATACAGTACTATTTGGATTTATTTCAGCTGCTTCTATACCACCAAGTCACCTGTACAAACTATTGTTTTCAATGATCTGAAGGTCGATGGTTTTATGGTCGCTTCACGTCAAGACGGTTTAGACTGGAATCATTCGGTTTTAATTTTACAGCAATTGGCAAAATTCCACGCTAGTTCCATGACTTTGGTCAAAAAGGTGAGTGTACTGCCCTTCGAATTCTGCACACCAACCTGTTGTCGGATATATTTCGTTTTATATTAAGGATCCTTCCATTGTTAAACGCTTCATGAGAGGAATGTTGTGTGAAGAAACTGTACTGAAAAGCGATACATTCTTCCAAATGTTTGGAGGATATTTAGCACAATTGACTAAGATAACAAAAGCCTGGTCTGGATTCGAAGGTATCAGTTCAGCCCTTGAGAAGTATTATAACAATTTTAAGGAAATATCCTGTAAATTGAGTAAAGCAAAGAAGGGGGATCGTATTGCAGTGCTTAACCATGGCGACATGTGGACCAATAACTTTATGTTTGCGTATGATGATAAACATAAACCTGACACTCCGACAAAAGCGATATTTGTAAGTAGCTCAATATATGAAATGACTATTATTTATCGTATCTTCTTTTATGTGAACAGGTTGATTTTCAATTGAGTTTCTATGGCAGTCCAGGCTGTGATTTGAACTTCTTTTTGAACACCAGTGTGAAGCTGGATATTTTAAAAAACAGACGTCATGAATTGATACAAGTATATTACGACAGTTTTTCTGATTGCCTAGACTATTTACGTCACGACTCAATACCGACTTTCGAAGACTTGATGTATGAATTGCGATCACGTGAATTGTATGGCCTCTTTGCACTCTTCGGATTCTTGCCCATGGTCACCATGCCCAAAGAACTATCTAACGACACAAGCATCCAAGCCTTTACCAATGAAGAATATAAAGCAAACAAACTGGATTTGATATTTGCCAGAAAAGATTTGCAGCAGCATTTGCAATACGGTTTAAAACGTTTTGAAAAATTGGGTGTGTTCGAGGAATTCTGAATGTGTACGGTATAGAAACATGACAATAAATGAATATTTACTTCCATGAGGAAATGTCCGCTCGTATGTCATTTCTTATTAAATGTCACGATTAACACTAATATTTTTGTAAATTGCCTGCGACTTGGAAGTTGCGCCCTTTTGCGGTTTGCGTCGTTAATAAGTGTAAGGTTAAGATATAAGTGTTTTTTGGGTCCAACAAACATACAATTATAGAGAAAATATTTCATTTATAAAGACTGTCCATGTTGCACCTTCAACAATATACCAATATTCAAAGTGGGTTGCAAGTAGCAGAAAGGGAAGTGTAGATATTCCCAAAGTGGAATGCTACAATATGGTCGTGTACTGCATATGGACAATCTACTGAAAAAATGTATCCTAGTGCGAAATTTAAAAAAAGGCCTACGCTTTCATCGATGGTTGTGCTTTTCTGCTATTTGTATTCAAATGCATTTTTAAAACTCTACGTAATGCGATACCTATTTTCTAGCACATTGCAACTGAAATACTACGTACTATGCTAATGTCGCATACGTATGAGGTTGTCATTCATATAGTCGTTGTTTTAGTCACAGTTCGCAAAACTAAGAAGTTCCCGGACCGTGTTAGATCTCTCGAAAATGTGATCACAATTGGCCACCGAGATCTTGTGATTTAACACCTTGTGACTTCTTCCTTTGGGGCCACGTGAAAGATATGGTATACGCCAAGAGCCCAGCGTCGATTCAAGACCTCAAAGATATAATTCGTGAGGCTGTCGAGGACATTTGGGAGCCACTTTGCGATTTGGTTATGGAAAATTTCATGAAAATAATATGGTCCTGTAAACGTAGTTGTGGTGGCCATTTGGCTGATGTTGGTTTTTATTATTAACGGCATACCCTCCTCTTTATTACAAAATTAACATCCGATCATTTATCTCAAAAAATTCCATTTTTCTTTGAATACCAAAATAATACCTCTAAATAAACAGAGAATAGTGTCTTTTGTCAAATCATAGATCTGTGGTTTCAATAGCAAAAGGGTAAGTCGTAATGCGGCCTTCACACGATACAATTAGATGAACAACCCAGTTGGTCGTTCTCCTTACACGCTACAACTTTTTAACCAATTTCCTATCCAATCTCATTTGCAAATATTTTTCGTAGCGTTCATGTTGAACGCATATGTTATTACAGCTAAACCTAGCTAAACAGTTGAAAAAATAATTTTTTTAATAAATGTATTTTAACGCACGCACGCGGTGTGTGTGCATCTTATATCAAATGTTTTTGGAATATAATATTTTATTAACATTACTTAAGAAAAATCTGAAATTGTTTTTTCCAAAACCGTGTTAGAACGAGGTCATGTAGCGTGTTAAACGAGAAAAGGTAACACACATGAACCGTGTTAGAGCGAGGGCGTGTTATAGGAATAAGTTAATTGGTTTTTATACTTTGAATGCCACAGCTAAGTCATATTTTTATATTCCTAACGTGCGAGGGCCGCATAAAATCAAATTTTTAAGGAAATCAGCATTTTTTGGAGCACTTAAACAAATTTTGTTATTTTGTTTTACTGCCTGTTTCCATAAATCGAATTTGTTCGTTCGTTACAAATAGTTAAAATTGAAGGCGCAATAAAATGGATTTTTACCAGTAATGATAGACAAATTAGTTATATGGAAACAGGCAGGTAATGAACATGTCTTTAATCTCTATATATATAAAAATTACATGTATGTTCGTGATCGCTAAACTCAAAAACTACTGCACCGATTTTGACCAAACTTTATGTACATGCTCTATGAGGAGTGTTTCTGTGTAATTTGAAGTTCGTCCGACAGATGGCTCAATATTTAGTTTGTTTGTGTTTTGCCCGATAGAGATTAGCGCTATAAGCCATGACTTTGCAACGGAACCAGACTTGCAGTGAAAATAAAATTTGAAGGCAAAACAACGTTTGCCCGGGTCAGCTAGTAATAAAAATAATTTAGTAAACACTCTTCTTAAGTTGTTTTTTGTAAAAAAGTTTACTTAAATCACAATGGAGCAATTTGCTGTCGAATTTCAAAATCGGTCAGTATGCACTTAAGCGGTAGCTTGTAAAAACCACAGATATAATGGCTGCAGACGTAGAATCCAACAAGGAAATAATTAATTTTTACAACTATTTAATTGAAATATGTCCACTTAAAGCATAATTACTTTTGATTACTTTGATAGAAGACAAAATAGTGTTTTTTTTCAGCAAACCTCTACATATAGGTCTTGATACCAAAAACGAATTTACTGAGTCGCTTTCTTACGAAAAATAGTTCTCTTTATGTGTATTAGTTTGTTTCAAATAGGTTATTTGTATAATGCCGATTTTTCAACAACATATTCTGCAGTACGAGGAAACCACATGTTTATTGTTATTTTTAAACTAACATTGCCTCAAGGTTTTTTTTTTTTGGAATATCAAGATATCGCCTTATCGCAGTCTAGAGTGAGTATTGTTCATGTCCGTTACGTTAAATTTTAAAATGTAACTAGTCAAGACAAAAACCGCCTATAAATCGGTTCTGAAATTTGGAATCACAATAGCTTTACATGGAACTACTGTGGACCCAGCATCTATTTCCAGTCGGTCACAGTGGGCCTTCTTTTGTCACTCTTTCTCCAGTTACAAATGTTCTTAGTAATGCTCATTTTAAAGCTCAACTCCAAAACATACCCTGTTGGAAGCTTTTGTTTTATTTAAAAATTTTTTTTTCGTCCGATCGGTCAGAAATCGTAAATATATATCTACATTTTCACTGTTAACCACTTAACATGGTTCTGTTAACTCCCTATACCCGCTCTGTTAATAAGGCGGTTTATGTCTTGACCAGTTAAATTTTAAAATTTAACTTCACGGACATGTATTGTTCCATACGGATTTTCAGTAGGAATGTTGAATACCATGTCCAATGCTGAATAATTTTTTTTTGAGTTGAGCCTACTGGTCTAACAGGAATCGCTATATCATAGGATCCGTTTTGCTTTCCATATTGAAAGTCTTTCGAATTCCCAGTACACTGATAAAAAAATGTAAGTAATCCGTACCGGTGTCAAAAGTATGGTAAGTACGGTTTTTCTTAAACTAAGTTAAAAATTCTGAATTATATCCATAGTTGAGCTCGAATGGGCTTTATTTTTATGAGAGATTTAAGTTCATAATAGAATAGAAATAAGTTTGAAATGGTGTATGTGTAGACCGCTGGGATTAATTTAAGCCCGAATACTTGAAATTATCGGAAACTGGGATTGATTTAAGGAAAATTTAGATCAAATTGATATCACAATCCAATAAATTCATAATAGAATGAGTTCCAGTCTCAGTTTTTTCTCTCAAAAATTGTTCTACGATTTGTTTCCCTTACCTCTCTTCAAATTAGACTTACTTTTCCTACAAAATATTAAACTACACTTAAATACATCGGCACCCATTTTCAAAGATTTATTCTCCAATCATTGGTTTATTATGTTTACTAGCGCACAGTTCGAAGATCGGCAAGCAGTTAAGCAAACAAATCGTTGTTTAAATAAATCAAGTATATTATTCTTATTCTAAGAATTTTCGTACATGACTTTAAAACTATCCCATTTAAGAATAACTAACTTCGAACCAGTTCGGATGCGAATTTGTTTGGAAGAGGATACATCACCTGTTCACTGCTTTCACACCAGCGGACGAATTGCTTCGACTAATTCATCTTCCGATATTGTTATTTTTTTAAAGTAGTTTGTTCAATTATTCTTTTATTGCATAGTGAGCAGTATTTAGATAATTTGGTTGAAAATCAGAATCCGTTTAGTTCAATCAAATTGAACTTACTCTCTAAGGTATTTAAGCGATTAAACTTAACTGGTGCGATAGACGATATTCTTGGTAATTTTGCATATTAACTTCCAAATTCCAATGTTCGCAAAATTTTTCAAAATTATGGATGATCATTTTTTAAGACTTCAACCTCTTTAGCCATCTGCAAATAAAATTAGTCTTACATTTAAGTTTCCTATTTGTAAACCCCCGTCCAAATCGTCGTGCAGATCATTTATATAGAGAGCGACTGTAGTATTTAAAGGTTCATACTGATTGTATGTTCCATGTATTCACTGGGTGCATTACAAAACATCCAGGCAACATGAATACTAGAATAACTACGACAGCAAACAGCATTGCTTAACTCCTATTCCAGTTTCAAAACTTTCCATTGCTTTCCATTCGTCTCCAATTCGAATTCTATCATTTCGGACCAGAATACGCTTAGTTTTTTTGGTTGCGATAATTTCTTTCTCTAGTTTCATCATTGCCGATTTAAATTGTCGCCTTTCAGAGTTCAAATCTAGCTCACGAAATATAATTGAACCCGCCAAGTTTTTCGTGTGTTTTAGGACATCGGTTTTAAGTTCAACCTTTACAGTGATCCTATTATGACTATCAAATATCTTTCTCGCTGATTGAATTTCGACTGGAGGAGTTGCATTTAAGCTTTATCGTAAAAAGACTTTCGACCGCTTTGTAGACCCGGTTTTGAGGTTCAATACATTTGATTATTATGTTCTTTTTCTTTACTGAGTCTTCAAGAAAAATAATTCTACGTTTTGTATTTTTTTTTTGTTATTCAAAAGTTACAACCCTTTCCTTCAATGATAAATTTTCCGATGAGAGCTCATTGATTTTGACACAAACTTTATCTACTTTGTTGTTAATAAGTTCAAAATCTTTCTTTGTTGGCAGAATCTTCAGAGAGATCAGAGAAAATACTGGTTTTATGCTGACAATTATTGGTTTTATACTGACAATTACTGGTTTTATGCTCACAATATACACATACGCCCCCATTTGGAAACAAACTCGAGGTCGCGATTATCATCCCTCACGTTTTCAAAAATATTCCAGGAATAATATCATCTATTGGAACTTCATATTCGCAATCCTCTATATCTGACAACTCGAGTTCATAAAACATTTCGTCTAAAATCTCTTATTTTTTTTAAATATTTTGTTCGGGTTGACGGTTCTAAAATGTTATATTTTATAATCAAACAATGATCAATAAATTTGCGATATTGGTAAAAAATTTTGGTAACAGTTTTTCACTGTAATACCCTTTATGTCAAATTATTACCTCTCATAAAAAATCTTTATAAGGAATTCTTCAATCAATTCAAGAATTAAAGCAAACTTCCTATTAATCTTAAGTAATTTTATAAAAGTAAAATTAAACAATAATCAATATATGTATGATTGTAGAAACATAAAAAACATAGAGGTTTTAAAAATATTTATCGGTAGAAAACTGAAATCTATGTAGAGAAAAATCTAGATCCAAATGAAATTAAAAGCCATATACTGAAATTGTACATTGAAATATTCAACCAAATAAGTACAAGAGCGAGGCGATCTAAAACTTTTGAACATAGTAGACTGTGACCCAGATCTTATTACGATGGAATTTTTGCGGTTAACTAAAACAAATCGATCCAAAAACATTAACATTGATACATTTTGGAATAATGGATTGAATGAGTGTAGTTTCAGCGAACAAAATTACCGATTTTAATGTTTGGTCTGCCAAAAAGAACTTCAGAAGTAGATCTTAATGATAATGTTGTCAGTGGCAACACTGATTCTGCGGTAACGCAAAACAGTGCGTCAATATCTTTTAGAAATCGACCGAACAACTAAATTTCCATACCGACCGACCAGCTAAACAGTTATACGCATTCATCTTATACAAACATGGTCTTTTATAAGTGGCATAAATTAACAAGCGAACTCCTACTGTTATATTTCTAAAGTTGTATATTTGCGAAAACAATAGTTTGTAACACTTGTTCCTTTACATTTTAATACTAATACTATTGTAAATGAAGCCGAAGTATTTCTTTAAAATTTACTTAAACCGTTTGCAAAAGGTTGGAATGGGAAGAAAGAAAGGGAGATATGTTATTATATGTAAGTCAGGGTTGCATTTTCTTTTAACATGCATGGTATTAGTTTGCAAATTAGAATTGTTGGGTTGGATTGGGATTAGGTGGGTGTTTCTAGGATTATAAATCAATCGATTTTAACTTTACTTCACATTTACATTTTAAAATGTAACTTAACTAAAGAACATTTCATTTAAATCAGACCAAGCTATATAAATGTCGGGTTTATTAAAAATATATATATCTACAACTCTGTACGCTGAAGAAAAACCAAATGTTAATAAATTGGAATTGTGATTTATTTTTTTATGTACCACAATTTCTATAGGATATTACTTTTAAATTTACCTGTGAATTGCAATATTAGGATATCTTAAAGATAATTTTGTCGGTGACACTGATCCTGCGACCGAACAACTAAATTTCCATACCGACCGACCAGCTAAACAGTTATACGAGTTCATCTTATACATATATGGTCTTTTATAAGTGGCATACACCAACAAGCAAACACATGCTGCTATATTTTTAAAGCGGTGGCAGCTTGCACTTTCCGAAAATATTCACTCAATTTTAAGGTTTTCCTGGTCAAATACAAACGATATTTTTTAACACTTGTCCCTTTACATTTTATTACTACTATTGTAATTGAAACCGAAGTATTTCTTTGAAAATTTACTCAAACCGTTTACATAAATGTGTTGAAGTTGTTTTATGTACTCGCCGCGCTTTTAAATGACAGTTTGTTGACACTTGAATGGGAAGAAAGAGCCGAGCCAATATAGTCGGCGACGGCGTCGCGGTTTTTGGCTAAGGCCAAAAAGTTTCGTTTTTGCCTTGAAAGGGAAATTTTTAGTTTCTCAACTTAACGGCACATTCAGATATGGTATATCGGTTATAATATTCCGTACTATTTCTGATTATATATTACAGTTGAGCATCAATTATCCGGGATGGTCGGGACCGGAAGCGTTTCGGATAATCGATTTTACCGGTTAATTGAGGTACAATTTTTTACTCGTTTTTATATAAATGTTTGTTTTATTTATTCAATAT
The DNA here is from genome assembly GCA_958296145.1 of Hydrotaea cyrtoneurina. Lineage (NCBI taxonomy): Eukaryota > Metazoa > Arthropoda > Insecta > Diptera > Muscidae > Hydrotaea > Hydrotaea cyrtoneurina. The sequence goes on along the minus strand of OY282513.1, from coordinate 30,450 downwards.
ACACACTTACAAGATAGAGGTTTTAAAAATATTTATCGGTAGAAAACTGAAATCTATGTAGAGAAAAATCTAGATCCAAATGAAATTAAAAGCCATATACTGAAATTGTACATTGAAATATTCAACCAAAAAGTTACAAGAGCGAGGCGATCTAAAACTTTTGAACATAGTAGACTGTGACCCAGATCTTATTACGATGGAATTTATTGCGGTTAACTAAAACAAATCGATCCAAAAACATTAATATTGATACAGTTTGGAATAATGGATGTTTCAGCGAACAAAATTACCGATTTTAATGTTTGGTCTGCCAAAAAGAACTTCAGAAGTAGATCTTAATGATAATGTTGTCAGTGGCTACACTGATTCTGCGGTAACGCAAAACAGTGCGTCAATATCTTTTAGAAATCGACCGAACAACTAAATTTCCATACCGACCGACCAGCTAAACAGTTATACGCATTCATCTTATACAAACATGGTCTTTTATAAGTGGCATAAATTAACAAGCGAACTCCTACTGTTATATTTCTAAAGTTGTATATTTGCGAAACCAATACTTTGTAACACTTGTTCCTTTACATTTTAATACTAATACTATTGTAAATGAAGCCGAAGTATTTCTTGAAAATTTACTTAAACCGTTTGCAAAAGGTTGGAATGGGAAGAAAGAAAGGGAGATATGTTATTATATGTAAGTCAGGGTTGCATTTTCTTTTAACACGCATGGTATTAGTTTGCAAATTGGAATTGTTGGGTTGGATTGGGATTAGGTGGGTGTTTCTAGGATTATAAATCAATCGATTTTAACTTTACTTCACATTTACATTTTAAAATGTAACTTAACTAAAGAACATTTCATTTAAATCAGACCAAGCTATATAAATGTCGGGTTTATTAAAAATATATATATCTACAACTCTGTACGCTGAAGAAAAACTAAATGTTAATAAATTGGAATTGTGATTTATTTTTTTATGTACCACAATTTCTATAGGATATTACTTTTATATTTACCTGTGAATTACAATATTAGGATATCTTAAAGATAATTTTGTCGGTGACACTGATCCTGCGACCGAACAACTAAATTTCCAACCGACCGACCAGCTAAACAGTTATACGAGTTCATCTTATACATATATGGTCTTTTATAAGTGGCATACACCAACAAGCAAACACATGCTGCTATATTTTTAAAGCGGTGGCAGCTTGCACTTTCCGAAAATATTCACTCAATTTTTAGGTTTTCCTGGTCAAATACAAACAATATTTTGTAACACTTGTCCCTTTACATTTTAACACTACTATTGTAATTGAAACCGAAGTATTTCTTTGAAAATTTACTCAAACCGTTTGCATAAATGTGTTGAAGTTGTTTTATGTACTCGCCGCGCTTTTAGATGACAGTTTGTTGACACTTGAATGGGAAGAAAGAGCCGAGCCAATATAGTCGGCGACGGCGTCGCGGTTTTTGGTAAGGCCAAAAAGTTTCGTTTTTGCCTTGAAAGGGAAATTTTTATTTTTTAACTTAACGGCACATTCAGATATGGTATATCGGTTGTAATATTCCGTACTATTTCTGATTATATATTAGAGTTGAGCATCAATTATCCGGGATGGTCGGGACCGGAAGCGTTTCGGATAATCGATTTTACCGGTTAATTGAGGTACAATTTTTTACTCGTTTTTATATAAATGTTTGTTTTATTTATTCAATATACACACTTACAAGACATAATACTTATACATTTTTAATAATTACTAACGTAATTACAAAAAAATCATTTAATGTGGTTTGTTTTTTCTTCGTAACCTGAATATTTTTTTCCAAAGCTTCTCTTGGACACGTAATGTTCTGTAATGTTCAAAGATGCAGAATTTTCCAAAAAGTTTAGCAAGGTGCTGGATGCGTTTATAGCATATTGCAATGACGTTTTTGTAACAATTATATCACCTTCATCAACTTTTGGATCTACTGCAATTTTCAATGTTTTTCGAATTTGGAAGCCAATAACTGAATCACTTTCTGCACAATATTTTGTCTTTATTTTTCTCTAAGTCATAAACTGTTTGGTTCCCAACACCTTATTTTTGTGATAATGTTTAAACAGAAACATTTCTTTTTAAATATTCGTTGACTAAATTATATTTTTCTTGAATTGTTAATACTTTTCTTTGCCTATTTTACTGATATCGATGCCATTATAATGTTACACAACAACAGTCCGGACTGCTCAAATTTCAAACGCAACTAAACACCAAAGAAACGCAAGGAAACAAGGGGTTTCCCCTAATACGCTTCATACACATATTATAGTTAGTGTTGCTAACACATTTAAAGCAAATATCGCCAATAGATACATGTTTTGCAATCCTGGATATTTGAGATAATCACGGTTAATCAATTGACATAAAAATATTTTCCGTCCGTTATCGATCCCGGATAATTCATGTTCACGGTTAATTGAATTACGGATAATCGATGCTCAACTGTATATATATTTCTGATTATATTAGAAACGTTGCGTTTGACATTTGTTAAAAAATCTTGTATACGTCGGCGGCTGAGTCTCAGCCGTTTTGAGCAAACTAAAACATTATTTCTAATAATTTTGAGTGCCCCAAAATTATTTGTTTGCTTTTTGTATTCTAATCCTTTGATTTAAATGTTCAATACGAAAATGTATTCGACATTTGAAAATAAAAACAAAACAATTGAAATAAAAGATTAAGTTTGACAATCAAAATTCTGTCGAAATGAAAAAAATTTAATCAGCTGTTTGCATGCTTCTTCCTTATATTATTCTGCCGTGGTCGATGCCTTTGTTTTTTTGAGAACTGTAAACTGCCAACTCGATGAAGATTCGTTGTAATATGTGCCAAAAATTAAACAAAACAATCGCAAAATAACTAACAAGTTCAACAATCATTAGCACAAATGCGCATTAACGTGAGTAAACAAGTTGATTGTAAATTATTATGACTGTGTTGCCATATTGAAATACCTAAGTAAAGTTTAAATTAAACTGGATTGCGTGAATTTTTTACCATTATTTTGGTGACCATATTTTATTCCTAAAACAATAAATTCATAAAAATTATAACCCGTGGAAGGGTACAACATGAAAAAAAAACGTTTACTTGCTTTTAGGTAAATAGCGTCTATAATACTACTACGTACTTTTGTTTCGTGGATCGTAAAACCTGTAGGCTCATATTTGCATGGAGTGAAATTTACATTTGTAAATGATGCGTTTTTAGTTCTCAATATCGTAGGAAAAAAACAGGAACCTAATCATTAAAGCTATATTTACACCAGTAATATACTTCTGTGCTCCAGTATGGTCATCTTATTATAATTATAAAGTAGAACAGGAATTTAAATTCCTTAGCTTATTTTCGCATGCTAACTAAATTAAACTTGAAATCCAAATTAAACATCAAAAAATCCAAAATCGACTTTCGACTGATTCTGGTGAAATGGCCTAAAATACATATCTCGTCAAAATTTTACTTGAATATGTGAAATTTACAATTTTATAGTCGAATTCCAACACGCTATAACAAGTTTTTTGCTCCTGCTGTAAAGTTACGAAAATGCTCGTTACGTCATTTTGGATTTCGGGTGACGATTTGTAAATCAGTACCAGCCGTTTCAATGGGCGTACCCTAAATATGACACCTAATGTATTTATAATTAAAATAATATGTACTTACGTGTGTATACTGAAGGTCGCAATAAAAACAGGCAGTGTTTTTATTTTGATGATATTAATTTATTGTTTAAAGGCTTGAAAACAGGATAGTTTACTTGATTTAGGCAGAGTTATGTATATTTAAGCGGAATATATCATGAGCACAGAAGAATGTTCCTCCCAATGGTTTCAAAACAAATATTTGAGAGAAGGCGTGTGGAGGATCTTCGTCGCACTACAAAACAAAAATACTCATTAGAAGGTAAAATTAAAAAATTATAATGGAGAAGTTCTTAAATTCGAAAATTTGTTTCTTTAGTGACAACAACTAAATAGTTTAAAACCACTACTAGCTGGGTTGTTTTGTTATCGGTTTTATGTCCCACATCAGATATATACAAAAACAACGTCTATAATGCTTAAATGCATTTAAAAGTTAAGTATGCGCTTGCGGCTCGCTTCATCTCTACCCGCTGTACGAGAACTTCAACCTGGTAAATACGGCGTCCCGTGTTTAGTGACGGATTGATGCATTAACAACCTTATAATCTTAATTTGAAGGGTTTGAAATAACTTTTCTGATAACACGACATTTATTTTGTGCAATATAATACTGAGAAAAGATATGTTACCCACCTTGACGGAATTCATTTAGTGATTGAATTTGTCAAAAGGGACAGTTTCGTGAAAGTACAAAATTTTTGTGGATTTTATTTCTAATGTCATCGTGCAGAATGTAGATGAATTTTTGATGTATCGGCGAAATAACTCATCATAAGGAAGTAAAATAAAAAATACTACACTACCATCAGCAGAAAGTTTAATAGCGTTCTCTACAAAGTATTGCATATTCGTATTTACCTGTAATCGACCAAGAACATTGATGAGCACTCCTCCATCGAACATTGGCTGGGAATCTACAGCAGTAATCACTCGCGAAATTTTTTGAAAGGAAAGGCTCTGAAATGTTTTTGTTTGAAAAATAGGTTTTCAATTATTTTATGCATATTACCGATAATTTTTCCATAATTTTCGGAGCTCCCTGAATTTGAAGTCCTTCAAATGTCATGAAGGAATCTGTCGCCTAAAAAATATGGTAAAGAAATTCAACAATAACACATTTTATTTATTTCGACAAAATTTAAGATCCAAATAATTTGGATATTAATTTTTGAATTCAACTATTGGATTCAAATTGCATGTTCTATCCGCGTTATAAATTTAATAAAATAATTTAGACAAAATATATTTCTTAAAGCGATGCCTTTTATGGGGCTCCACTCACGCTATAGAAGTTCACCACATTGGCTCGTTGCACCGGGTCGTCAAAGACTGCGTAATATTGCTGAACAAATCCCTTCCCAATATCTTCATATTGTGGATTTAGCGCCATTATATTAATATAATAATTTATTAAAATTATAAAAGTTTTTAATGCGGTTTACAAAAAAGGAAAAAATTCCGACACTCTGCTTCCAGAGAACCGAGCCGATGTAATTTGGACGTCGTTAGCAGCTGGTCTTTTTCCAGTCGACGCCGGCGGCAGTGTGGCTGAGCCGTACAAAAGTTAGCTAAAGCGGCTATTACACGGGCGTAGGCATGTATGATGTCATACAAAAACATTGCCTAATAGCATGTATGTCGTGCACGATAGACATGAACGTTGGATTTCAATTTTTTTTTTTTTTTATGAATTTTGTCGCATACCAACTTTCTAGTCTTATAGCGTATATATCATATTGAATTTTAAAATTCAGATCGTTTGGTGACGCTAATTATGAAAATATTTGTCTTTTAATAACGTAGGTTTCTATGCCACAGTTGTGGTAGACAAATTCTGATTTGTACCACAACAAAAAAATTAAAAATTAACATTAGCCGCTACAACTTTCCGCTTCATTGCCAAACTTTCGTTTCAAAAATGTTTTGATATGCCGTCGTCTTCTTACTGTGTTTTAGCAAAACAAAATGTATGCCATTTTGGGTATTTCTGTCCATAATTATGTCTTATAGCCTAGACAGACTACAGCCTTAATGCAAATTAACCTGTACATTATGTCCTCCCAAACTGCATTCACTATGATGTAAATGCACACAATCGATAATACAGTGCCATGTTTACAAACGATATTATTTTTCCATCACTGTTTTCACAATCAATTGCATATCAACACTTCTGTTTGGGAATTTGAGTTATAAAAATATCTGGTGATGAACACGCTCCATCCCGTACTACCTAAAGGGTTTAGTGTGTTGGAAACACAGGTTGCAGGCCACATTTTTTCTTCAAATGCTCTGGCATTAGGAATGCTTAAAGATGAGCAAGTTGGGTGCATTTTAAAACCATTCGGCAAACCCGAATGCGGTGCAAGAGAACTGCGATTCTACGAGAGATTACAAAATTCAACAGATCCCTTGCTTATATCAGCTCGAAAATTTGTTCCCATATTTTATAAACAAATAAGACTTGAAGTAAATTCTAAAGAACACACATTTCTTCAGCTTGAAGATTTGACTCATGGAATGCAAATGCCTTGCATAATGGATATCAAAGTTGGAAGACAGACGTGGGACCCTCTAGCGTCTCCTCAAAAACGTAAGGTGGAGGAAGAAAAATATTCTCTTTGCAAGCAAGTACTGGGTCTTTGTTTGCCTGGATTCCAAGTGTACACAGACAGCGAATATAAAAAGTACGCAAAAGATTTTGGAAAGCAGTTGGATTCTAAAGGTTTGCGGGAATCCATTAAAATATTCTTAAATGCACAACATACTGTGTGTAAACCCTTGGTTGTGGAATTGCTAAGGCAACTTAAAAATATACGAGAGTGGTTCCGGCAGCAAACCCACTTTCATTTCTACGCCAGTTCATTGCTAATAATCTATGATTATTATGCCTTTAAGACACTTATGATCCCAAAAGAGAAATGCATGCTATGCCATAAAAATCATCAATGTTCTAATGACAATAACAGCACACACATTTGCGACGTGGACATTGGGGACTCTTATCTATTTCCAACAATTTCGTCTCGTAAAGATTTTGATAAATGTACTTGTCTTGCTGGCTGCGTTAAAGTTAAAATGATCGATTTTGCACATGTTTTCCCGGCCAAGAACGATTCCATTGATTTAAATTATATATTCGGATTGGAGAGTCTTGTCGATATTTTGGAAGATATGCTGCAGCGATAATGAGTTACCTTGAATGGTGAACCACATGACATTGAAAAGAGTTTGTTATTATATTCTGATCATGGCGTCATTGTATATTTTATTCTAATAATAGCTCTTAGACATATTGGAACACTTTTCAAACATATGTATTATATTTTATGTCAAGTAATGGCAAGAGCTTAAGAATAAAAATATTTAATTACATTTCACATTCATTGTTTAAAGTTGTATTTCATGTTGAGGTAAAATTTGTTTCTTAAGATACAAATATATTTTGTTCTTCCCAGCATTATGTACTGCTTCTTTTTAAGCATACCTACTTCTCTAAAATGATTCACTATTTTCAACAAATTTTTGAGTAGGTTCATGGCCCAATAATAGTAACAGTTGCGTTTACATTAGGCAATTAGCAAAAGAAAATTGGGAATATGTATTAAATGTCAAAAAAGGGAAAACAATTTTGTGTGATGTAGGCATCCACATAATTATATAGACAATACATTTTTCTGCAACCGTCGTTCGTGCTCGATTTTGTTTTGTTTATATTCGACTGACATCTGTAATACATTGAATTTCAGAAAGTCAAATTTATATTTTGTGTTGAAGATTGTGCAAATTTTTTCCATTTTTAAGCTCTTCATCGAGTGGCCGTTTGCGTCAAACAAATTGTCGAATTTACTGTTTTCAAAAAATCGGAGACAGCGACAATGTGTGTCAATGTATTGCGATTTGCAAAACAGTTTTGCGTAAACCCCGTGTATACAGCAGACAATTGCAACTGATAGCAAAATTTTTAGCAATCTAAGACTTTATTTTGAATAATTTTGAGGGCCCCAAAATTCTTTGTTTGGCTTTTTTCTAATCCTTTATTTTAAATGTATTCGACAATTTGTCGAACGACCGGACCGTTTTCATTGTTTGATCTGTGTTCGTGATGTAAATTTGTATATTGCACTCTGTTGCATGATGGGGGATCATGTAAAATTGATGCACAGATTACACAAATTTCTTCGTCACATTTGCAGAATTTACAATACCAACATAATGTTCGACAAAACGTAATAGAAAAAATGATCATAAAAATATAAATAACATTCGAAATCATAGACAAAGCCCTTGTATGTGTGAAAGTAATGACTTGTAATGGGAAAAAAACCAGTCAGACACGTTTGTCAAATGGTAGAGTTATTGATACTCAGTGTTTCTGTTCGTTGCTCTTTGTCAATAACGCCAAATTCTTACCTGGCTTTTCATACGAAGATTTGTATATTTATACTAAACAGAATGTACTACAGGTCGGTACTTACTACAGCACGAAGGTATTGGTAAGTCGACGAACGCGTCTACCTATGGTTGTGTATTGTGTATCCATCATTTCTCCCCATTTGACAACAATAATCCCTGGTCATATTAGCTTGCATTCGAGTACCAACATACTCTTAAACAAAACGTAATAAAATAGTCAATAAAATTGTTGTTACCACAAATTAAACATCTTCCGTTGAGCCTCGCCTGACGTTTATTAACTGGAATTTTTATACATTCTTACTGTATTACATTTTCGATATACAAAGAGAATGCATTATGTATATTATCAAATAATACCATTTACAGATTGTAGTCAAGTTCATATCGTTCATATTGGTTTTTTGGATCATTTGTAATTCGGGGATAACCGGCAATCAATGCATCTTGGCCTCCTATGTAAAGAGAATTGTAAATTTTCCAATAAACATCCCGAACTTTTCTTGCCGGATGAAACAATCCCTGAAGCGTGTATTGCAATATTTTAATAGGCCCCAGTGAAACTCTCAATCCCTCCACTGCATCCATAAAAGCTTGTACCAAATGGGGTGATGTCTCAAAAATATTTGGCCACACATAATTTAACAAATGTATAAGAGCATCTTCACAACCGAAACCATAAACACCTAAAGACATGTGTTTGATGGCAGCACACGCCGTTTGGCGATGTACCAAGTCGCGATCCATTAGTGCGTCTTCCAGTAAAGGACATACAGCATATATATAATCTTTGCCCATTTCGCCAATATACTCAAAGAGAAATGATAACGATTTTAAAACACCATTCTGTACATTTAATTCCGGTACTCTGTATTCATTCATTAATGCTGGAAGTACCGTAAATGGTCGACATGTTTCAGCAACAATGGCTATTGCAACCGTTGTGCATACACGGTTTTGACGTTCTTGAACTTTTAAATTGTTTAACAAAGTAGCTAGTACGTCGTGTGGACCAATAGCTTTTGCTATGTATCCAAAAGTGTTGACAGTCGCTCGACGAATTGCCTTTTTATGAGCTTTTAAGAGCTCGAGTAGTTCAAAACAAATTCTCATCCATTCTCTGGCCGATACGTACTCAGGACCTCTATCTGCTATACGACCCACTAGATCAATGCAGTTCTCCTGAACTTTTTCGTGACGATTTTTTAGTATCGGTGTAAGTCGCGGCAATAGATCTTTTATTGGTGGAGTCATCTTTGTCATTCCAATAACGTTCACAATAGCCTTAAGAGCACCAAGTATACTACCTAGTACTTCAGGATATTCTTCGCCTAGATATTCATACAGTACAACACCCAGATGACCCATAAGCTTTTCTTCTTGGCAAGTTTTCATTACTACCGCGATACGTGAAATCAGATCTGCCGCCTGCTGGCGCACTTTAGCCGATTTATTATTTAATCGCCACAAAATTGTACCACATATTTGAGGCAAATATGGCTTTACACGTTTTCCTAATTGGTTAACTATAGTACCAAATCCATTAAGCATTACCACATCTTCTGTTGTTTGTTCTTGAAAGGCATACAAAATACCATCAATCAGTTGTTCCTCCAGACGAGAATCAATATCAGCTGCTCCCAAATTACCCATTATTTTTTCTATAGTTTCCATAACCATTTTACGATACTGTTCATTTTCATCTTTCAAATCATCAACTATTCTGTTAATAATTTCAGATGCACCCACTTTGTTTGCTATTTCGACAGTAGTATCCACTAATTGTCGATAGTTACGCCGGTCCAATGCCATTCTATGATTCCAGAAGAACTTGAAGAAGTGAGGTAAAATTTCCTCTTTGATATATTGAGCTTCAACACCATCAGTTGCGCAACACTGTTTTACTACTTTTAATACTATTTTCTTCATTTCCTCGTCTGGCGACTGAAACTCCCGAATTAATATGAGCATCACTTCACGAGTATAGTAGTTTGCATATTCCGCATCCATTAGAGGTATGAGATATCCAATTGCTTTTAGGAAGGCAGCCAAACCTTTTCCGCGGTGAGTGCGGATACCTTTCCACAGGGGTTTTAAAACTGAATCGAATGACTCAATTCCATATGGTGTTGCGGCTTCAGCTAGTGCGGCTATAGCTAATGCAGTAATGGTACGCACTTTTTGCTGTTCGTCCACAAGTCCATGTTCGATAATTTCAACCAATGCTTTCAAGTGTGGCAAAATTGCACAACCCATTAAAATGGCAATTTGTTGTACAATTTTAATGCCAGTGTGCCGAGCTTGCCATGATTTTTTTGATTTGCACACTGCTTTTAAAAATGGCAATAGTGAAGGAATACCTAAGGCAGATGCAACGACTGCAAATGCTCGTGCAGTTGTGTTACGAACATACTCGTCAATATTGTCTATATCGGGACGCATAGTAGATATCATAGTAGCCAATCCAGCAGCTTTGGCCAGATTTGAAATAATTTCACGACCTTCTACGCGAGCATAATAGTCCTCGTCGATAAGTAACGGTTCAATGACCACGAGAATCTTGTGAACATATGGGCGCACTAAATCATCCAATTTGTAAAGTACTCGATCGATAACTTTTACTAAGAGATGTCGTTCTTGGTCTTCCAAAGTAGGAGACATGAGTAGAGGTAATATTTGGTTGAATAGTGGACCTGCCCCAAATTCCCTGGCCTTATCAGTTATTTGCCTTAGAGCTGATTTGCGCATCGGTGGTGAACCATTCTTAATAGTCAAAAGAAGTTTCATTATTTTACGTTCTTTTAGTTCTTCAGAGGACAAAGAGTCTTCATCAACGTCGACTAGTAGTTTATCAAAATATTGCGCATCTTCTGGTTTCATAAACGGTAAATTTTGGCCTTTAGGTTGGTTGTCCATGAATTTTGCGTTTTTATCTTCTACTTGTATGAAGAACCCGGCGGGTGTACCTGCTATTGGTGTAGGCGTTGCCATCAGTTTGCGGCCCGGTGTACGAAGCGGAACATATCCTGCGGGGGGAGGCAAAATTTTGTACCCAGGTGGAAACATTTGGTCTAGCTCTTCATCGGTGAATGGTCTATTACGCTCGTCAATCTCCTTTTCCCAACGGTATGCTTGCAGTTGTTCCGGTGTCACAGCAGCCAGTGCTCCTGGTGTAGGTGTTGCCATGGCCATAGCTTTTACACCAATTGGTGTTGTACCGCCTGGTGTTAACATTGGTGTTGCATGACCTGGAGTTGCATGTGGCGTCGTCATACTTGGCGTCATACTTGGAGTCATTGCCGTTGGAGTTGCATTCGATGGTGTTTCGTCCCATCTAGATCTTCTTTTCGAGGCTCCCGGAGTCGTTTCACTTACTACATTATCGCTGGTACCACGATCTGGTTTTGGTGTCTCTGCCCAACCACTATGACCAGGAGTTTCTCTTTCCGTTTTTGGTGTTTCGTCCCATCTGTTCCGTCTTACAGATTTTTCATGACCAGGTGTGTCGTGGACTGGTGTCATAGAGTGTGCCGGCGTTGCGTCCCACATACGCGTGCTTAAACCCGGAGTTGCTCCTGGTGTCTCACTTCCAGTTTTATGAGCTGGCGTCTCATCCCAACGATGGTCAGCAGGTGTTTTCTATGTAGATAACAAAGTTGTTTAGTTTACTATAGTCAGAAAATACAACCAATGCAATGCTTGCTTTTTCCAGCATTATTTTATTTTCTTTAAAGAAAAATATTTGAAAAGTACATACCTCCTCCCAAGTGGGCGTAGCTGCACTGCTTGGAGTATGTGTCTTTGCAGGCACGAAACTGTCGCTAACCGTCTGATCCCAACGACCACGTTTTCTACCACCATCTTTAGGCCCTTCTAGAGAACTCTTTAATAGCGTACCATCTTTAGATTTTTCTATTATTTTCCGCCGTAACTCGCTTTCCTCTCCTTTCAACATTTGTTCTCTCATTATGTCCGTATAAGTTCTTGAACCTATATCGGGTGTCTTCCCACCATCAGCAAATGGGTCAGCTCTATCTGGAGAAATTATAATGCGTCGTCGTTTTTGTTTATATTCGTCCTCTCGGTCGGCAATGGTTGGGCGTCTACGATCAGCCAAAGGATCCACATCATCTTTGGCCTAAAAAAAAGCTATGCAATTTATATTTCCAAATGCAAATGTGAAAATGTAGTTATACCTGCATTATATCCTTAATAACTGATTTTGGGGCAGTATATGCCATGCGTTTCTGCGTCACGGGTATACCTTCATCTTCATCCTCATCCGCATCTTCGTTCGTGGCAATCGAGGTGTTATAACCATCATAACGATTTTTTCCTTTGCTTTCATCGTAGAACTCAGTGTCGTAAAAATTTCCGCTGTCGAGAAGACTTACTCCATCGCCATCACCAGGTTTTTGAACCTCTTTCTTCTTCGACTGTATATCAGCAATCTGCGCCTCAATATCTAAAAAATATTTTTAAATGTTCGATAAATGTACCAACCAAGAAATTAGATGTGTTATTGTTTCATTACTACCTTCAGTAGTGCGAGCAATATTTTCCATTTTCAGAAATATTCAGAAATCGAACACCTAACGCCGAATGATGAGAACCGAGTCGAGACAATTTGATTGGCAACGGTGGGTCTTTTTTCCAGTCAGCGGCGGGCTGGCTGAGCCGTCGAAAATTTATGATGGCGGCGGCTGAATTAGAGGCAGAGACCTCCATAGCATGATATTAACCGCAGAATTGTATGCCAGTATCGGACATACGTAGAGTAGAATACTGTACACAGTCAGTGGTTTTAATGAACGTTAGGTAGAAGCATTGACCTCAATAGTTATATTAATCGCGGTATTTTTAGTTTGTTTCTAGACTGCCGTTGTACCAAAAACTCGTCTAATATTTGTGAACAAATTGCATCTTTTTATAACGTGAATTTCTGGGAAGAATTTATTGAGCGTCAGCGTCCAACAGTGATAGCACAACGAAAAGTATGCCATCATATATGTACGCATGTGTCAAGCGGCGTGGTATGGTATGATGAGAAAAAGTGCTTTACTTTGGATTGTCGTTTCTATTTCCACTTCTTTTATTTTTTCTAAAAGCTTTTCATAAGCATCTTGCTTTTTCTGTTTGTTGTGATAGACATCACTTTTAATATTCCAAATTTTCGCGTTCTAACCTCACCATCTTAATACTTCGAAAGTAAATTTCAAATGAAATGTTGTACTGTGCTTATCAACAGAGCTATTACAAGTGCATGATGGTATGATGGCATACCAAAATATCAAAAAATATATATTCATCATTCCATGCTGTCAGTCATGAATTTACATACATTCTATAGGTAAAAAATTTTACCTCAGAACAATCGTTTTTGAATTTGTAAAATCGATTTTTACATTGGTTGTAATCGACAGACAGATCTTCCCACAAAATAATCTTTTTTGAAATCCAAAATCGGGTTTGAACTGGTGTTGCAATCGAAATCGGATTTACTATGTCATTCATCTTTAATTGGGTGGGCTCTACATTGCAATCAATTGAAATTTTATTTTAGTTATATTTTGAGTTCCAATGTGGCGACGTGTAATAATAGTTGGTTTTGTATATTGAAGCAGAACACGCGTTTCAAAGTAACAAGTAATTGTACTTGAATTTGTTATCGTTACAACTGTCGTAGATAAAACAACCACTGGCTGCAAACATTCTAATTATTTTGCTTTTAAATATTTATATACAGAACTCGGCTTAAGGTGCGTTTTGTAGTATATATTTTGGATAAGGAAACAAAAATGTATATGTATATAAAAGAGGGCACCAATGCCAGTGTGTAAATGCATATATAAACACATATGTACGTTGCGTCTGAATATTCATTTCTATCTTTTTCCTATGATCTTGTGTGTCGCTGCTTTATTGTATGCGACGGTCAAGGTTAAACCTTGTAGACAGTTTAAAGTTCGAATGAACCTTTGTATTGGAACTGGATTCCAAGTAAACGATCGTTGAATTGTATTGACGTGTGTATTGCACTGGCCTATTATACATGTGAAATATACGTTCATGTGCATAGATATGTTTTACTATAACGATTCGGGTTTCAACTACAGAAATTTAATCTAGAAGAAATTAGAAATTTGTCTCTCCCTCTAATCTATGTTTCATAGAAAATCATTATCTCCAGATAACTTCGCAAACCGTGTAATTTTTTTTACTTTGTATTTTTGTTTTATTAGTTACATTTTCCATATGTATCTCACCGTCTCTTTCTCTCGAAATAATAATTATCGCCTGTCGTGTTATTTCTGTTTTATTAACATCGACAATGATAGTAAAATATATTTAATTTTTAGTCGAATCATGCTTACGCATGGAGGTTATACAATAACGGGAAGTACTGGCACATCGAGAATTTTTTACTTTATGAGAGATTATTAAAAAAACTTTTGATCTTCGTTTAATTTACCCTACAAATATGCTCATTCCACTAGAAACTCTCATAAAATTAACAACGCGATGAAGTGTTTGGTAAAGAATATGTGATATACATATAAAAGTGATTATGATAGTTGTCGAAGTCACGTCCGCTCGGCCTAATGTTTATTATTTAATAAAAAAGCTAGCAAATTTCTCATTTGTTTAAATCACAAATTTGTATTCGCCCTCATAAGATGATATATAATTACTTTATTCTTTCGTTTCCATCACCTCGAAATATATATCAGCAATGCTACAAATTATATGCCTACTGAACGCTGATATTTATTTATATCTGCGAAGACTTACCACAAGGTTTGGTAAACTAAAATATATCACACTAAAGGAAAAAAATGGAAATTAATGTATTCTGAATATACTTAGTCAGAGTTAAAATTGTTGATCTATTTACATAAAATACGTATGTACATATTCAAAATGACATGAGTAAAGACTGGTTTTCTGACACTACTTACAGAACAAGACGAAGAACATTAAAAAATGAGCAGCGAAAACATAGAAAGTGTAACTGGCGATGAACCTTTTTTAGGCACTCTCGACATAGCACTGCTGTTAGTGCTAATAATCGGAGCAACATGGTATTTTTTGCGAAGTCGACAGAAGGAAGAGGAGCCAATACGATCATACTCCATTCAGTAAGTATAAAACGACATTTAAAAAGCAAGGAAATTAACTTTCAATATATCGTAGACCTACAACAGTTAGCACCACTACAGCGGCGGAGAATTCATTTATTAAAAAATTAAAAGCTTCTGGCCGTAGTCTAGTGGTATTCTATGGTTCTCAAACAGGTACAGCAGAAGAATTTGCTGGCCGTTTAGCAAAAGAAGGTTTACGTTACCGTTTAAAGGGTATGGTAGCGGATCCCGAAGAGTGCGATATGGTAAATTGTTGTATATTCTGAAACATTTAGCGTACACGTACCTATATTTGGTTTTGTTCGATGTTATTTTGCAGGAAGAATTATTGCAAATGAAAGACATTGAAAATTCCTTGGCAGTTTTTTGTTTGGCAACTTATGGCGAAGGCGATCCTACCGATAATGCTATGGAATTCTATGACTGGATAACCAGTGGTGACGTCGATTTAGCTGGTTTGAATTATGCTGTGAGTATTTCATACCAACTTTAACATATATTCGATCGATGTTGTAAAATTCGATTTAAAATCGATTTTTTTTATAAATAATGGGGTCCATTCACTATACCATCCAACTGCGGAAATCATGTTATTGTGCCACTATTAAGCATATACCAGCTCAGCATGTTGGTACAATATAATTTTACAATAAACGACAATATAATATTCGTAAAATCATAAAAATATTAAACTATTTTTGATATTGTACCAACATTTAGCACAATCATACTGCCAACCCATACAAGGTCAATCGACTGGCACAATAAGTTAATTGTGCATGGTTTATGGGTGGGTCCTAAAGCAAATACAATTATTTGGCACCAATAATCCACAGTTTGTAACAATTTGACAAAGGTCCCACCGTAAATTTTTTTTGAAACTATTTTTTTTCAAGCTTAAGTGAAGTTTCTGTACGCGACTTCTACTTGGCACTCGTTGGTCAAGAATTCCTAAGAAAATCACATAAATGCTCGAAAAGATTAAAAGCGCGTAATTAACATCATTGACACAACATCCGTTTTGGGCGACATACATTTTTTTTAAATTAACAAAATCTCGAAGTTCTGGCAACACTACGCTCTATATTTTGACATGCGGAAACGCTTTTATTTTGGTACCTCAGTAGTTGATACAATTAGCATGTATTAGAACAAGACAAATATAGTTTTAATCGACGAGAACCGAACGACGATTAGTGAACCATGTAATGGAAGAATGGAAGAAGTGTGCAGTAATGGATTGTTTAGTACTTTAAATTGCAAAAGTGTGTTTTTTCAAAGCAAAAAACACTGCATAGATTAATTTAAGGACTCGTTGGAAGATCAAATTGAATTTATAGGCAAAAATGCACTCCTTTATTTTGGAACTATTTTGAATAAAGTGTAATTATAATAGGGAAACGTTAATGTTGGCACTATTTGGGCACCTTTAATGTGTCATATCGGCACAAATTAAAGTTTTCAAAATACCAACACTGGTGTTATTTCTTATTACTCAATCTATTGACATAATATTCCAGAGCAATAGTGACACTAACGCTGTAAAATATATAAAAAAAAAAATATATATAAATAAAGTAATAATAGTGGTGCACACAACAACAAACCAAAATGTTTGTTGTGCGTTTGACTACCCTCAGATGCCGATCAAAAGGGGTACTAAGATTATCATTACGAATGACACGGTATAAGGAAAGGAAATTGAAAAATGACATTATCAGGAAACACTGCTATCAGCAGCAATTTGATTAAATAAGTTCTTAGGTTCTGTAAGAATTTAATATTTATACACGTCTTGTATCGGGTAATTTCAACGTGATACCTGTCCTAACATGCATCTCATGAGATGGGTAAAGGTTTAATGACCTTGACAGTGCTTACAATTATTTCATTGTGCCAAATATATGAAAAATACGGAAGAGTTAGTACAAACTATATATTTTTGTTTGTTTTCTAGGTGTTTGGCTTAGGTAATAAAACATATGAACATTACAACAAAGTGGCAATATATGTAGATAAACGTCTGGAGGAACTGGGCGCAACCAGAGTATTTGAACTTGGCCTTGGTGATGATGATGCGAAGTGAGTTGATGTTGGTGGATTTTAAAAAATAACAAATAATAAACTATCATTTTAGCATTGAGGATGACTTTATTACATGGAAAGATCGTTTCTGGCCTTCAGTGTGTGACTTCTTTGGCATTGAAGGAGGCGGCGAAGAAGTACTTATGCGTCAATTCCGGTTATTGGAACAACTTGACGTGCAGCCAGATCGTATATACACTGGAGAAATAGCACGGCTACACTCTATGCAAAATCAACGACCACCTTTCGACGCAAAGAATCCGTTTTTAGCTTCTGTTGTCGTTAATCGTGAACTACACAAAGCTGGTGGACGCTCATGCATGCATATTGAATTGAACATTGAAGGCTCTAAAATGCGATATGATGCTGGGGATCACGTAGCTATGTATCCCATAAACGATAAAGACTTGGTAGAAAAACTTGGCCAGTTGTGTAATGCAAATTTAGATACCGTTTTTTCATTGATAAATACTGATACTGATAGCAGCAAGAAACATCCGTTTCCCTGTCCAACCACTTATCGTACCGCATTAACCCACTACCTAGAAATTACAGCTGTTCCTAGAACTCATATATTAAAAGAGTTGGCAGAATATTGCACAGATGATAGAGACAAAGAATTTCTACGAAGCATGACGTCCATCACTCCAGAGGGAAAAGAGGAATACCAGAACTGGATCCAAAACTCTTCCAGAAATATTGTCCACATTTTGGAGGATATAAAATCATGCAAGCCTCCAATAGACCATGTTTGTGAATTGCTGCCACGCCTTCAGCCACGATACTATTCCATTTCTTCGTCTTCTAAGGTATGTAAACAATATGTCCTACTTTTTCACATAAAATGTCAATTTGTGGTTGCTGCCTTATTTCTCACTTATATAAATACAACTTTCTTAAAACATTTTTTATATATTTAAACACATTTACAATGTTTTTCAATGCATTTTTAGCTTTATCCAACAAGTGTACATATTACAGCGGTTTTAGTACAATATGCAACACCTACTGGTCGCATAAACAAAGGCGTAGCTACGACTTACATGAAGGAAAAACGTCCGACTGCTGATGAAATCAAGGTACCCATATTTATACGTAAATCTCAATTCCGATTACCTACTAAAGCAGAAATTCCTGTCATAATGGTGGGTCCCGGAACTGGTTTGGCGCCCTTCAGAGGCTTCATACAAGAACGCCAATATTTACGAGATGAGGGCAAAGTTGTTGGTGATACTATTTTATATTTTGGATGTCGAAAGAAGAATGAAGATTTTATTTATAAAGAAGAATTGGAACAATTTGTTGAAGATGGTACGTTGTTATTAAAAGCGGCCTTTTCTCGTGATCAAAAAGAGAAGATGTATGTAACTCATCTTATTGAAAATGATGCCGATTTGGTGTGGAAGGTAATAGGCGAAAACAAGGGACATTTTTATATATGCGGGTATGTTGATTATATCCATATGAAGTGGATGTGTAGTAAACATGATTTCTTTTTTTGATTCTTTAGCGACGCTAAAAATATGGCTGTGGATGTTAGAAACATTTTAGTGAACATTGTATCAACCAAAGGCAATATGAGTGAAGCTGATGCTGTACAGTACATTAAGAAAATGGAAGCGCAAAAGCGGTACTCTGCTGATGTTTGGAGCTAGGCAATTATATTTTAGAGTATACTGTATAAACACACATATTTTAAATATAAGATAGGCTAATGAAAGCCTATTTCTATAATATATTTTTTATTAAGAATTGGTATGAAATTAAACCCTTTAATTGAAATGGAAACAAATTTAGTCACCTATTGTGTACAAACCAACTACAAAAAGTTCTATCGGTTTGGGAATATTTTTCATTTGTGCAAAATAACTAAAAAAATGTCTGGGTTTGGAACATGTTTGCCAATTTCACCATTGGATTTCCCTTATTTATTTTTAATTGGTTGGATTGTGACGTTGTGGTAGAAAATAATACGAAAACTTAATTTGGAACTATTCAATTAATTAATAAAAATCGGCCAATATTCCAATTGCAGGTAATTTTATTGGAGTATATCACAAATTATTTAAGTGACAGAACTGGGTTCTCAAAACTATTAAAAATAATGTTATAATTCGCTAAAAAATGTGCCGCACCTCTAGTGGTTGAGTCGGTTTATTTATTTTATTTGGTGTATTTGTGGAAAATGTTTTTTTATTTCTGATTTTAATTCGAGTGATGAAGAAAATAAACAGGATATCTTCAAATTACCAGATGAAAAGTGAGTGGCAAAATCGAAGTCTGTTATTTCCTGGACGTTATATTTTTTTATTTCTTTAAAAGGTTTGAGGATTAAAGCAGCCTTTACGTATGTGCTGGAAACAATAACACCTAAATTGAAAGAGGGAATCAAATCAACATTCATTTCACAAAACAATAAAATTGGCAGCAACGTTGAGATTTTTTGCTCAGGGATCGTACCAGCTAAGTTTTGGAAACGACTTCAACTTGGGACTGTCACAGCCTGCCGTTTCCCAGATACTGTCAGAGACACTGAATGCATTGAAAAGCCCGATTTGCCAGCTATGGATAAATTTCAAAAGGACAGATGCTGGAAAAAATGATGCCAAATTAAATTTTTTCCAATAAACAGATTTTCCTGGTGTTATTGGGTGTGTGGATGGAACCCACATCAAAATATTAGCACCAAAAACATTCAGCAAGTTTGCTATGTAGTCCCATTGTTCTTTTAAATTACTTGGGACAGTGCCTTTTCTAAATCCTCTTGCAAGGGAAGGATTTTTCTCTAACTCTTCCACAAGTTTCTCAAACTGCTTCACATTTGTCACTAACTTTATAACCGGACTCGACTGTATAATTAAAATCTTTGGTGAGATGCAACGTGAACACAATGAGTATGTACCAACGGAAAGGGATAACATTTTGTTCAAAGGATCCAAAGTTCCGGAGACGGTTTCAATGTTTGATGGGACTAACATATCCGGTAAAACCTGTCGGACAATGTAGAAGATGTTTCAGGTTCAATCACTAATCGGAACACTGTAAGGAGAATTTGGTAGCCTGTAACATTTCCTACCAGCGTCATGGAATTTCAACAGCAAGCGCCCCTCGAGCTACCTGCACTAACTGCAAAGGCGACTACAGCCCCATGGACGGGAACTTCCCAGCCAGAAAAAAGGCTTATAGCATTTAGTACGCGATGACAACAGAGACTTACAACGAAGCAAGAATCATATACTCAGCTTTATTCGCTAATTAGTTTAGTATCTTGGGAGAAGATTGGGTGTAGCGTTTCCAATCATTCCAAGTCGAAGCAGGAAGACCAAACATCAACCATCGAGGGCGCCAAAAACAACACCAACAGCACAACATATGCACTGTAAATGTTCGTATGCACAATTAACCAAGAACAATACCAACCGACGACGGGAGGAGGAAAAGTCAAGACGGACGGTATAGGAGCATGGTGAGGCCCTGGAGTTGGATGATGCATTCCAGAGCGCTAACGGGACGGCGTTGAATCTCGCCATGCAGTCCAGATCGACGGAAATGGAAAGAATTATTGATAATTTATCTAAAAATTTTTCGAAAATTTCAAAATGCCTTTCCCTTGCTACCCATTTCATTACGGTCCGATGGCGAATCCCAGATATCATGCATGTGAACTATATGAATAATTTTACAGCCATTTTAAGTTATTTTTGTATCGGCTTGGTAAAATGTCAGATACGCAAGCTTCTGAACTATAAGAATAATATTAGAGCCATGTTAAGTGATTGTTGTTGTCTCGGCTTGGTAAAATGGCCTTTGTAAATATGCGATTTTAGAATTTCTACCAGGCGAACAGAATTTGACAGAAGGTCGATTATCGAACAGACAAAACTTGAACAGCGGATAACTCATGAACGGCTAATAGGAATCAAACGATATATGGATCAAAGTATCGGTGTGGACGTCTACTTTCTACTTTCTACCGTCTATTGGATTTTCAGTAACCGATACGTATTCCATATTGCTACCCATTGCATTAGGGTCCGATGGCCCATGCATGTGAACTATATGAATAATATTACAGCCATGTTAAGTTATTGTTGTATAGGCTTCATTCCTTTTAGGTCCGAGGGCCCATGCCAGATATGCAGGCTTGTGAAACATAAAAATACTGGAGCCATGTTAAGTGATTGTTGTTGTCTCGGCTTGGTAAAATGGTCTTTGTAAATATGCAATTTTGGAATTTCTACCAGGCGAACAGAATTTGACAGAAGGTCGATTATCAAACAGACCAAACTTTGAGATCGTATAACTCTTGAACAGCTAATAGGATTTAGACGATATATTGATCAAAGTAACGCAATGGACGTCTACTTTCTACTGTCTATTGGGTTTTCTGTAACCGATACGCATTCCATATTTTTATGCTAAAAATCAGAATATATAGGAAAATTCCAGTCTTGATTAGGCAGTCGCCGCGCAAGCACGTGTTTCTTTCGCAATCTCGATTTACAGCTAATCTTAAAGGCTTCCGTGTATTGGTACTACTTTTTTCGTGCGTTTGTTTACACCTCTTTCTTTGTTTTTTACTTTTTTTGTGCAAGTGAAGTATAAAGAAAAATACTTATAAAGTTAATTTAATATTATTATAAAATGAACGGGGTTCATCCCCCGAACGCTCCCAAAAGATATACATAGCGAACCAAAACCACTCGGATCCTACAACATCTTTCAAATCGGTAAAGGACTGGACCACATTTCAAAAGACTACACCGATGTCACTGAATTGAATAGCGGATCATTGCACCATTTCAGCTTCCTTTTCGTTCTCCGATCTTCGAGCCACTTCAAAACCTGTCACGAAGCGGACAATGTATATATACAAAAAGGCACGTTGGGCCGAGCTCAAAAATTTTTATCAGCAATTTAACTGGAAATTATGTTTCGCCAAAATGAAAAATCTCCAACTATTGCCAAAACTAAAAATCGCCAATATGAAAAAAACCGCCAAAATTTAAAAATCGCCAAAACTAAAAATCACCGATATGAAAAATCGCCAAAATGTAAAAATTACCAATATGAAAACTCGACAAAATAAAAAATCGCCAATATGAAAACTCGACAAAATAAAAAAATCGCCAATATGAAAAAAATCGCCAAAACGAAAAATCACCAATATGAAAAATAGCCAAAATGAAAAAAAAATCGCCAAAACTAAAAATTGCCAATATGAAAAATCTCAAGAATAAAAAAATCGCCAAAACGAAAAATCCCCAAAATGTAAAAATCATCAATATGAAAAAATCGCCAAAATGAAAAATCACAAATATGAAAAATCGCAAAAATAAAAAATTGCCAAAATGAAAAAAAATTTGCCGATATGAAAAAAATCGCCAATATGAAAAATCGCTAATATTAAAAATCGCCAAAATGAAAAGTCGCCAATATGAAAAATCGCCAATATGAAAAATCGCCAATATGAAAAAATCACCAATACGAAAAAAATAGCCAAAACTAAAAATCGCCAATATGAAAAATAGCCAAAATTAAAAATCGCCAATATGAAAAATCTCGAAAATGAAAAAAATCGCCAAAACTAAAAATCGCCAAAATTTAAAAATCGCCAATATGAAAAATCGCCAAAATTAAATATCGCTGACATGAAAAATCGCCAAAATGTAAAAATCACCAATATGAAAAATCGCCAATACGAAAAAAATCGCCAAAACTAAAAATCGCCAAAATTTAAAAATCGCCAATATGAAAAATCGCCAAAATTAAAAATCGCCAGTATGAAAAAAATCGCCAAAATGAAAAAAACCGCCAAAATTTAAAAATCGCCGAAACTAAAAATCACCAATATGAAAACTCGCCAATATTGAAAAAATCACCAAAATGAAAAATCACCAATATGAAAAATCGCCAATATGAAAAATCGCCAAAATAAAAAAATCGCCAAACTGAAAAATCGCCAAAACTAAAAATCGCCAATATGAAAAATCACCAAAATGAAAATTCGTCAAAACTAAAAATTGCCAAAATTAAAAATCGCCAAAATCAAAAATCGCCAAAACTAAACATAGCCAAACTTAAAAAAACGCCAAAAATTAAAAATCGCCAACATGAAAAATCGCCAGTATGAAAAAATCGCCAATATGAGAAAAATCGCCAATATGAGAAAAATCGCCAAAATGAAAAAAACCGCCAAAATTTAAAAAATCGCCAAAATTTAAAAATCACCAATATGGAAACTCGTCAAAATAAAAAATCGCCAAAATGAAAAGTCACCAATATGAAAAATCGCAAAAATAATAAATCGCCAACATGAAAAATCGCCAATATGAGAAAAATCGCCAAAATGAAAAAACCCGCCAAAATGTAAAAAATCGCCAAAATGAAATATAGCTGACATGAAAAATAGCCAAAATGTAATAATCACCAATATGAAAAATCGCCGAAACTAAAAATCGCCAAAATGAAAAAAACCAAAAATTTATAAATCGCCAATATGAAAAATCGCCAAAATAAAAAATAGCCAACATGAAAAATCGCCAGTATGAAAAAAATCGCCAATAAAATCACCAATATGAAAACTCGCCAAAATAAAAAAATCGCCAAAATTAAAAAAACCACCAAATATTAAAAATCGCCAGTATGAAAAAATCGCCAATATGAGAAAAATCGCCAAAATGAAAAAAACCGCCAAAATTTAAAAATCACCAATATGGAAACTCGCCAAAATAAAAAATCGCCAATATGAAAAAAATCGCCAAAATGAAAAATCACCAATATGAAAAATCGCAAAAATAATAAATCGCCAACATGAAAAATCGCCAACATGAAAAATCGCCAACATGAAAAATCGCCAGTATGAAAAAAATCGCCAATATGAGAAAAATCGCCAAAATTTAAAAAATCGCCAAAATGAAATATAGCTGACATGAAAAATCGCCAAAATGTAAAAATCACCAATATGAAAAATCGCCAAAATTAAAAATCGCCAAAATAAAAATAGCCAACATGAAAAATCGCCAGTATGAAAAAAATCGCCAATATGAGAAAAATCGCCAAAATGAAAAAAACCGCCAAAATTTAAAAATCACCAAAACTAAAAATCGCCAAAATGCAAAAATCACCAATATGAAAAATCGCCAAAATGAAAAATCACCAATATGAAAAATCGCCAAAACGAAAAATCGCCAATATGAAAAAAATCGCTAAAACTAAAAATCGCCAATATGAAAAATTGCCAAAACGAAAAATCGCCAATATGAAAAATCACCAAAATGAAAATTCGCCAAAATGTAAAAATCACCAAAATAAAAAAATCACCAATATGAAAAAATCGCTAAAATGGAAAATCCCAAAAATAAAAAAATCTCCAAAATGAAAAATCGCAAAAATAAAAAAAATCGCCAATATGAAAAAAGCGCCAAAACTAAAAATCGCCAATATGAAAAAAAATCGCCAAAATGAAAAATCGCCATAATGAAAAATCGCCAATATGAAAAATCGCCAATATGAAAAATCGCCAATATGAAAAATCGCCAATATAAAAAAATCGCCAAAATGGAAAATCGCCAAAATGTAAAAATCACCAAAATGGAAAATCGCCAAAATGTAAAAATCACCAATATGAAAAATCGCCAAAACTAAAAATCGCCAATATGAAAAATCGCCAATATGGAAAAAAATCGCCAAAATTAAAAATCGCCAATATAAAAATCGCCAAAATGAAAAATCGCCAAAATGTAAAAATCACCAATATGAAAAATCGCCAAACTGAAAAAAATCGCCAATGTTGAAAATCGCCAATATGAAAAATCGCTAAAATGAAAAATCGCCAAAATGAAAAATCACCAATATGAAAAATCGCCAATATGAAAAATCGCCAATATGAAAAATCGCCAAAATGTAAAAATCGCCAATATGAAAAATCGTCAAAATGAAAAATCGTCAAAATGAAAAATCGTCAAAATGAAAAATCTCCAAAATGAAAAAATCGCCAATATGAAAAAATCACCAATATGAAAAAAATCACCAATATGAAAAAAATCGACAATATGAAAAATTGCCAATATGAAAAATCGCCAAAACTAAAAATCGCCAATATGAAAAAGCGCCAAGATGAAAAAAATCGCCAATATGAAAAAAATTGCCAAAATGAAAAAATCGCCAAAATAAAAAAATCGCCAAAATGAAAAATAGTCAAAATGAAAAATCGCCAATATGAAGAATCGCCAAAATGTAAAAATCACCAATATGAAAAATCGCCAAGATGAAAAATCGCCAAACTGAAAAAAAACGCCAAAATGAAAAAAAATCACCAATATGAAAAATCGTCAAAATGAAAAAATCACGAATATGAGAAATCGCCAAAATGAAAAATCGCCAATATGAAAAAATTTCAAAATAAAAAAAACGCTGAAATGAAAAATCGTTAAAGAAAGAAACAGAGACAGAGACATAGACAGAGACAGAGACAGAGACAGAGACAGAGACAGAGACAGAGACAGAGACAGAGACAGAGACAGAGACAGAGACAGAGACAGAGACAGAGACAGAGACAGAGACAGAGACAGAGACAGAGACAGAGACAGAGACAGAGACAGAGACAGAGACAGAGACAGAGACAGAGACAGAGACAGAGACAGAGACAGAGACAGAGACAGAGACAGAGACAGAGACAGAGACAGAGACAGAGACAGAGACAGAGACAGAGACAGAGACAGAGACAGAGACAGAGACAGAGACAGAGACAGAGACAGAGACAGAGACAGAGACAGAGACAGAGACAGAGACAGAGACAGAGACAGAGACAGAGACAGAGACAGAGACAGAGACAGAGACAGAGACAGAGACAGAGACAGAGACAGAGACAGAGACAGAGACAGAGACAGAGACAGAGACAGAGACAGAGACAGAGACAGAGACAGAGACAGAGACAGAGACAGAGACAGAGACAGAGACAGAGACAGAGACAGAGACAGAGACAGAGACAGAGACAGAGACAGAGACAGAGACAGAGACAGAGACAGAGACAGAGACAGAGACAGAGACAGAGACAGAGACAGAGACAGAGACAGAGACAGAGACAGAGACAGAGACAGAGACAGAGACAGAGACAGAGACAGAGACAGAGACAGAGACAGAGACAGAGACAGAGACAGAGACAGAGACAGAGACAGAGACAGAGACAGAGACAGAGACAGAGACAGAGACAGAGACAGAGACAGAGACAGAGACAGAGACAGAGACAGAGACAGAGACAGAGACAGAGACAGAGACAGAGACAGAGACAGAGACAGAGACAGAGACAGAGACAGAGACAGAGACAGAGACAGAGACAGAGACAGAGACAGAGACAGAGACAGAGACAGAGACAGAGACAGAGACAGAGACAGAGACAGAGACAGAGACAGAGACAGAGACAGAGACAGAGACAGAGACAGAGACAGAGACAGAGACAGAGACAGAGACAGAGACAGAGACAGAGACAGAGACAGAGACAGAGACAGAGACAGAGACAGAGACAGAGACAGAGACAGAGACAGAGACAGAGACAGAGACAGAGACAGAGACAGAGACAGAGACAGAGACAGAGACAGAGACAGAGACAGAGACAGAGACAGAGACAGAGACAGAGACAGAGACAGAGACAGAGACAGAGACAGAGACAGAGACAGAGACAGAGACAGAGACAGAGACAGAGACAGAGACAGAGACAGAGACAGAGACAGAGACAGAGACAGAGACAGAGACAGAGACAGAGACAGAGACAGAGACAGAGACAGAGACAGAGACAGAGACAGAGACAGAGACAGAGACAGAGACAGAGACAGAGACAGAGACAGAGACAGAGACAGAGACAGAGACAGAGACAGAGACAGAGACAGAGACAGAGACAGAGACAGAGACAGAGACAGAGACAGAGACAGAGACAGAGACAGAGACAGAGACAGAGACAGAGACAGAGACAGAGACAGAGACAGAGACAGAGACAGAGACAGAGACAGAGACAGAGACAGAGACAGAGACAGAGACAGAGACAGAGACAGAGACAGAGACAGAGACAGAGACAGAGACAGAGACAGAGACAGAGACAGAGACAGAGACAGAGACAGAGACAGAGACAGAGACAGAGACAGAGACAGAGACAGAGACAGAGACAGAGACAGAGACAGAGACAGAGACAGAGACAGAGACAGAGACAGAGACAGAGACAGAGACAGAGACAGAGACAGAGACAGAGACAGAGACAGAGACAGAGACAGAGACAGAGACAGAGACAGAGACAGAGACAGAGACAGAGACAGAGACAGAGACAGAGACAGAGACAGAGACAGAGACAGAGACAGAGACAGAGACAGAGACAGAGACAGAGACAGAGACAGAGACAGAGACAGAGACAGAGACAGAGACAGAGACAGAGACAGAGACAGAGACAGAGACAGAGACAGAGACAGAGACAGAGACAGAGACAGAGACAGAGACAGAGACAGAGACAGAGACAGAGACAGAGACAGAGACAGAGACAGAGACAGAGACAGAGACAGAGACAGAGACAGAGACAGAGACAGAGACAGAGACAGAGACAGAGACAGAGACAGAGACAGAGACAGAGACAGAGACAGAGACAGAGACAGAGACAGAGACAGAGACAGAGACAGAGACAGAGACAGAGACAGAGACAGAGACAGAGACAGAGACAGAGACAGAGACAGAGACAGAGACAGAGACAGAGACAGAGACAGAGACAGAGACAGAGACAGAGACAGAGACAGAGACAGAGACAGAGACAGAGACAGAGACAGAGACAGAGACAGAGACAGAGACAGAGACAGAGACAGAGACAGAGACAGAGACAGAGACAGAGACAGAGACAGAGACAGAGACAGAGACAGAGACAGAGACAGAGACAGAGACAGAGACAGAGACAGAGACAGAGACAGAGACAGAGACAGAGACAGAGACAGAGACAGAGACAGAGACAGAGACAGAGACAGAGACAGAGACAGAGACAGAGACAGAGACAGAGACAGAGACAGAGACAGAGACAGAGACAGAGACAGAGACAGAGACAGAGACAGAGACAGAGAC
This sequence comes from Hydrotaea cyrtoneurina, assembly GCA_958296145.1. NCBI lineage: Eukaryota > Metazoa > Arthropoda > Insecta > Diptera > Muscidae > Hydrotaea > Hydrotaea cyrtoneurina. Next base: position 2,015 of record OY282513.1, on the reverse strand, counting down.
AGAGACAGAGACAGAGACAGAGACAGAGACAGAGACAGAGACAGAGACAGAGACAGAGACAGAGACAGAGACAGAGACAGAGACAGAGACAGAGACAGAGACAGAGACAGAGACAGAGACAGAGACAGAGACAGAGACAGAGACAGAGACAGAGACAGAGACAGAGACAGAGACAGAGACAGAGACAGAGACAGAGACAGAGACAGAGACAGAGACAGAGACAGAGACAGAGACAGAGACAGAGACAGAGACAGAGACAGAGACAGAGACAGAGACAGAGACAGAGACAGAGACAGAGACAGAGACAGAGACAGAGACAGAGACAGAGACAGAGACAGAGACAGAGACAGAGACAGAGACAGAGACAGAGACAGAGACAGAGACAGAGACAGAGACAGAGACAGAGACAGAGACAGAGACAGAGACAGAGACAGAGACAGAGACAGAGACAGAGACAGAGACAGAGACAGAGACAGAGACAGAGACAGAGACAGAGACAGAGACAGAGACAGAGACAGAGACAGAGACAGAGACAGAGACAGAGACAGAGACAGAGACAGAGACAGAGACAGAGACAGAGACAGAGACAGAGACAGAGACAGAGACAGAGACAGAGACAGAGACAGAGACAGAGACAGAGACAGAGACAGAGACAGAGACAGAGACAGAGACAGAGACAGAGACAGAGACAGAGACAGAGACAGAGACAGAGACAGAGACAGAGACAGAGACAGAGACAGAGACAGAGACAGAGACAGAGACAGAGACAGAGACAGAGACAGAGACAGAGACAGAGACAGAGACAGAGACAGAGACAGAGACAGAGACAGAGACAGAGACAGAGACAGAGACAGAGACAGAGACAGAGACAGAGACAGAGACAGAGACAGAGACAGAGACAGAGACAGAGACAGAGACAGAGACAGAGACAGAGACAGAGACAGAGACAGAGACAGAGACAGAGACAGAGACAGAGACAGAGACAGAGACAGAGACAGAGACAGAGACAGAGACAGAGACAGAGACAGAGACAGAGACAGAGACAGAGACAGAGACAGAGACAGAGACAGAGACAGAGACAGAGACAGAGACAGAGACAGAGACAGAGACAGAGACAGAGACAGAGACAGAGACAGAGACAGAGACAGAGACAGAGACAGAGACAGAGACAGAGACAGAGACAGAGACAGAGACAGAGACAGAGACAGAGACAGAGACAGAGACAGAGACAGAGACAGAGACAGAGACAGAGACAGAGACAGAGACAGAGACAGAGACAGAGACAGAGACAGAGACAGAGACAGAGACAGAGACAGAGACAGAGACAGAGACAGAGACAGAGACAGAGACAGAGACAGAGACAGAGACAGAGACAGAGACAGAGACAGAGACAGAGACAGAGACAGAGACAGAGACAGAGACAGAGACAGAGACAGAGACAGAGACAGAGACAGAGACAGAGACAGAGACAGAGACAGAGACAGAGACAGAGACAGAGACAGAGACAGAGACAGAGACAGAGACAGAGACAGAGACAGAGACAGAGACAGAGACAGAGACAGAGACAGAGACAGAGACAGAGACAGAGACAGAGACAGAGACAGAGACAGAGACAGAGACAGAGACAGAGACAGAGACAGAGACAGAGACAGAGACAGAGACAGAGACAGAGACAGAGACAGAGACAGAGACAGAGACAGAGACAGAGACAGAGACAGAGACAGAGACAGAGACAGAGACAGAGACAGAGACAGAGACAGAGACAGAGACAGAGACAGAGACAGAGACAGAGACAGAGACAGAGACAGAGACAGAGACAGAGACAGAGACAGAGACAGAGACAGAGACAGAGACAGAGACAGAGACAGAGACAGAGACAGAGACAGAGACAGAGACAGAGACAGAGACAGAGACAGAGACAGAGACAGAGACAGAGACAGAGACAGAGACAGAGACAGAGACAGAGACAGAGACAGAGACAGAGACAGAGACAGAGACAGAGACAGAGACAGAGA